>OX344804.1:17014717-22014717 GCA_947034925.1 Eudemis profundana
AAAGGAAAAGTTATTGACATTATATAGAGAGGCAGAAACTCTAAATAGTACATTACACAACTAGGGTGGTAATACAAAGAAAGACCGAGATAGCAGAAGTTTGCGGCCCGAGCTGCAAGTGAGGGACATAAATATGCGATCGAGGGCTTTCTTTATTACCTCCCGTGTTGTGTACATAATTTTACACTTTATGGCCAGGTGTGGCATAAAAGTATGAAAGAAACATGATGTTTCTTTTTTTTTGTTTTCAATGCGGGTTTTTTGTATCTATATATGTATATTATACACTGTTAAAGAAATGGCACTGGTTCTTTTAGCGAAAAAAAAGTGTACTGACATAAATAAGTCAAAAACAAACAAAGGTATAAAAGGGTTGGGATCATAACGACTACATTGTCAAAACGACCAAATTATCATAAGGTCCAGATCTCTAAAGGACCACCTCTCTAGAAAGCCCATAACTCCGAATGACTAGGTAGCAAAACGACTACTTCTTGATAAGACCACATCGTTAATAGCCCACACATCACAAAGACCAGGGAGCAAAACGACTAGTTCATAAAAAGACTATTTCGTTAATAGACAAAATCTCAATAAGACGAGGTAGCAAAACGACTAGATAGCAAAATGTTGGTATAATCATGCCCATTTTATGGATTTAGATTTTCTTATTTCATTTAATTGTGGTCATTTTGGACATTGTTGAATTAAACCTCATGTCTATTACGTTACATATTGTTTTGTACCTAACTATTTATTTATTTTTAATAGTTTTATAAAATTTATAATATACTTTTAACTAACAGATTTCCTCTATAAAATATGATTCGAAAGTTCTAAATTATAAACCAACGTAAAACTTTGTGTTAAGTTTAATTTTTGTTTGCATATTAGTTATTATTTGGGTCATAACGGTTACCCATTTACGTTAAATTAAGAATATATAGGTATAATTTAATTTACCTGTAAGTTTATATAAATTAATAAATGAAGTCTATTTAATTTTACTGTTTTCTGCGTTTTTATGTTATGAATAAAAAATATGCAATAAACTGTACTTGCACTGACACAAATTCAGTAAGTCGTTTTGCTACCTCGTCTTATTGAGATGTTGTCTATTAACGAAATAGTATTTTCACGAACTAGTCGTTTTGCTCCCTTATATTTGTGATATGTGGACTATTAACGATGTGGTCTTCTCAAGAAGTAGTCGTTTTGCTACCTAGTCATTCGGAGATATGGGCTTCCTAGAGAGGTGGTCCTTTAGAGATCTGGACCTTATGATAATTTGGTCGTTTTGACAATGTAGTCGTTATGATCCCAACCCCAACAAAATAAGGATTTTAACGCGGATGTTTGTTTTTAAAATAAAATTTCGGAAAATAAACTATATTTGAAAACACAAAAACACATTTAAAATTAAAATCCAAATTGAATAACGCTCTAATTCATATTCAACGCGATTGTATTCCTAATTCACTTTGAATTTGTATAAAAATATGTTATCCCTTTCTATGTCCATTAAACAATTCACTTTTAAAAATTTCCACAAATTATGTTCGTACAAAGCCCTTTTATAACCACCAGACGGTAAAAGGAATTCCTTCTAAGCGTTACGTACTTAATTTCCTTTTGTCTGTGCTACTTGGTTAGCTCTGGAGAAATAATTTTAGAGAATTTTGGCGGATGAATGGAATATTTGTAACAATGCAACTAAAATTAGCTATACCGAGTTTTAAAAGGTTGTTTTGTATTTGATTATAGTCCACTAGCAACCCGCCCCAGCTTCGCATGGTGTTTCTCTATTATATTATGCATGTATTATACATATAAACCTTCCTCTTCAATCACTCTGTCTATTAAAAAACCGCATCAAAATCCGTTGCGTAGTTTTAAAGATTTAAGCATACATAGGGACATAGGGACAGAAAAAGCGACTTTGTTTTATACTATGTAGTGATTAGGTTAGGTTGTTAGCAAAGTAAGTAAGGGTCATTTTTTGTATTGGTTAATAAATAGTATATTGACAGAGCCTGACTATTTCAGAATTCTGCACGTAAAAAACTATAAATGAAAAAAGAAGGTTAAAAACAGAACAATTTTTCAAAACATCAAACCTCTTCTCATGTTTTAGAGGGCACCCGAATAAAGAATTCTATTATCACAGTCCCACAGGCTGAATAAAAGGAAAACGCAATTCAGCTGCTGAACACAACACTGAGTTTCAGCTCAAATTAGGAATTTTACGATTCCTGAAAACAGTCCGGAATTGATTTGTTTACAGTACGAGTGTATATATTATTCTGTTTAAACGTTAATTAAAAATCCGAAAGCAACCCCAACAAAATTTTGTTGTTCCCAGTTGGATTTCGGTACAAAAGTTGGTGCTCTTTTACAAGCCAACGACATGATATTTAAAGAACTAATTTGAATAATTTGAAAAATAAATCACCCTTAAACAAGAGGTATATATAGTTTACTTAATCCGTTCTTTACATATATATGCATAGTTAAATCGTAGACAGACTGTATTTGTACTAGGGATGTAACGATACCGATACCGATATATTAGTATCGCCGATTATATCCTCCCGACACCTGGCGTCCTTTACAAAGTGCTAAATAAACTGTACTCTAAAGTCCGAATATTTTTTAACTCCGTATATCGATAATGGACGATGACCTACAGGTAGCCTCAATTCCCGAGTGTTTGTTTTTTCCCGCTAAAAAGATATTGGACACGTGATTGCTCACAGCCAATGAAATTTAAGTATTGGCGATAGTTTGTCCTCGAAGTTCGATAGAGATATCCTACCTAGTGGCCGCCATTCTTGCGACCCGTGCTCAGGAGTATACAGCTATGGCGGCACGTGGTCGACGCAGTAAGTAAAACTTATATTTTTTTTGTTAAATTCGCTCGTTTTAACGTAGGTTTTTTATAGAATTGCAAATTAGTAAACATTCTTTCAAAATCACATACTTTTGTGTAGATATGAAGAACAGTAAAGTAAATAAACCGTCGTAAAAATATTAAACCTATACAAAGGCCTGTCGTTCGTAGTGTATGTGTTTTTTTCATGAAAAACATTATAAAACTAAGTGTTGATTGCGTATTTTTTTACTTTTTATGATTATATTAAAAATATGATTATGTTTAGTACTTAATGTGTAACATTACATTAAATTTCATTAAAATTTTAAATAATTTGTTTAATTTATTCACGTAACCTACTATGCTTGAATGACCTAAAGTCCTTTATAAAAGACAAAAAATACCTAAACAGAAATATGTTCAATGTCTTTATCAAACAATATTAAAAAACATTTGTTTTAGTGAAAACTTGAGAAACACCTTAGTTTACGTTTTTTTCAACAGCCAAGGTCTCGGACTTTGCAACAGAAACAGTTTAATGCTTTGTAAAGTACATTCGGCTATAGTGGCAAGGAATTTCAATTAAATGCTCGGTGTCAGGAGGATATACAACCGATATTTGAAGAGCGCGAAAAGAATTTGCGGTATGAAAAAAAACCTGCAAAAAGTAATTTCAATTACTGACTTAAATTATGTATTGGTCTATTACCTTGTGCAATGATGATTACTACGTAAATTATATTTTTGGTTCATAATAAAAAAAAATGTTGAGTTGACAATTTATTTATTTTTACTTTACGCTTTCAAGGTTGACTCTCCGTTAAATATAGCCAAGTTTTAGGTAAGTATAATAAGGACATACAAATATCGGAAGTTCATACTTTATCACTTAGCTAAAATATCGGTATCGTATCGGCAAAATAATGTATCGTCGTTACACCCCTAATTTGTGCATTAAAGATTTTTCCAAAAAAATAACAAGGTTGCGTTAAAAATAATTAATAAAGCGTAAATAAATAGTTTTGGAAATTCTTGTCTGCTTGTTTGTGCGCGCAAAAACTACGAGAGAAATTTTCATGGAATTTGGTTTACAGGTGTAGATTACGATCCCGGTTAAGATTGGTTAATTTCGACCCGACTAAGCTGGAGCAGAAAAAAAAAATATTTATTTAACGTGAAGGAAATTGCGGCCGTTTCCAATAAGAACCTAGGAACACGGCAATGCCATGAAGATCCAATTAGACATCGTTCTTCTTGAGAAGTGGCAAAGTGGTAAAAACCTTTTTCTTGCCATCGGCACAAATAATATAGTAATATTCGCCATAAATCATGAAATTCCTAGGTATAAACCGTGAAACGCCGCCATCCCATGATATACCTAAGATAAGGCTAGGCATATCACGATGTGCCTTATAAAAAATACGGCAGATCAATGAAACCAACGTATTCGTCGATATTCTTAACTTGAAATAAAATTCCTGTGACATACGGACAGACGGACAGACGGACGAACGGACATGACGAAACTATAAGGGTTCCGTTTTTGCCATTTTGGCTACGGAACCCTAAAAAGGGTTGTCAAGACTCAAGGGCTCGTAATGTTACATTGTTAGAATGTTATTAAATCTCATGTATAGACAAGGCCTTATTAAATATTCAAAACATTTATTCTGCGAATATAAGCTACATGGGTACTTTTACAAGTCCCAATCTACCAGTGCTTTGGAAAGTGACATCTGAAGGGAAGAAAACTTACTCAACAAACCATCGTCGGTAAAACTATTACTTGACCGCCTCATGCAATATTACTGGTCTATGGTTACATACTCGTATATATTATTAAGCAAAAAAGAAGGAAACTGAAAAAAGCTTTTAAACTATCATCGACACAATGGAATTAACGTGTCCCAAATATATTAATTCAATAAAGTTCATTGTATTGTTCATTCGCTAAAAACGAACGCAAGGCTTAAAAGAGGTAAAAATAAAAACATTTTACATGCTATCGAACTTAGCACTTCCCACGTACCTTTGCCTCCGGCTGCACTCTGTCCAATCAACGTCAGAGTAACTACTGAAGTCTTAAAATAAAATTCTCCCTCTGAATAAATCGCAAACTTCAATAAACAGAGCCGCAATACTGTACAGAATGGGAAAAAGAATTCCACGTGGACAGCAACTATATTAAACATCGGAAGCAAGCAATTTGTACGCAAAGGGAACTTGTTTTTACTTTTGAAAACAATAATGATCTCCCATGGATTTTTCGAAATATATTTATTTAGAATTAAAAAGTTTACAGTACAAAACCAAAGGATATTGCAATACTGATAACTTTTTGGCGTGCGCATACCTCCCAGGCCCTTACCAGTGTCCTTTCCCAGGTCCTTAAAAGGGCCCTTCGAGGGGGATGTAGGACACACCTCCTCAGAAGGTGAAAGGCTGGTGATGGAACCTCTGCAGAGGGGCCTGCATTTGCGGTCCGTTGCTGCACGTTGGAAGTGGTTGAAATTTCTCGAGAGCTCGCGGTTGAGGTTGCGGGAGGCGCTGATCTGACATCTAGGATGCCAAGGCCCCTGCACAGGACTGCACCTGCTGGACCTGTAAAGTTAATAGAAGATGTGTGTAGCCTAGACTTATTACAGCCTGGCTACTCGGATTTGTAGTATCTTATATTATGTTGTTGTGCACACCCCAAAATATACCCTATACAAAACGATAGAACATTAAGACGTTGCCCTTAGCCCCCAGACGAGGTCAAAGTTGTAGGTCGCAGTCCAACTAAAAAATATAGATTTTTGCAATCCGACTAACACTATTTGAGTTATGCACGGACGAACATACATACATACATATACTTACGAAATTTGGCACACACGTTTAGAAGCTGGTATAGAGCAACATATCTAAAAACATTGCCTTTCTGACATCTGTCGGTGGACATTGTCTTAGGGTCTTATCACACTTGCGATTGCGGGCGAGCTGCGGGCGAGTTTCCATACAAAACCAGTCGCGGTGAGCGATATTTGTATAGAACATCGCTTCTAACTCTCTAACGGCTCTTAGACCATTTTAAGTAATTCTGAACATAAAAGTTACTAATTTTCATACGCAAGGAGAGGAAATTTGTATATTACTGATACTAAACTTCATATTCATCAGGTTAATTGCAATTACTATTGCAATTTATGAAAATTATGGTTTATTGATTATTTATTTCAGTATTTAATAACTAATTTAGTTAAAATAATGTAAAATTTATCAGTTTTCACGTTACTGTTTTATTTTAATCGTAATGCATTTAGTTAAAAATAATCAGTATCAAATGTCTTTCGATTTATACCATTAAACGTACCTTTTCTTTATCTTTGACTCGGTCGATTGCCGATAAGGCCGACGACTTTCCTAAAATCCTTTAATGCATATTTATTCCATTCTTACGTAAAAGCAAGCGTCCTAGACGCTGAATTGGCTATTATCTATGTGGCGTTCGTTTTTTCCACCCTATATATTTACCTAAAGTAACTGACAGCTAAACTTCAACCGTGTAAAAGACACTTGGAGACACCACTAAGCGTCTTTCGAGCGTTCATCGTCTTATCAGTGCCCGCGTAGCTTCGACGCGACGTTCGTACAGCGTCACTGCATCAGATGGTGCACAATGCAATCCCCTCGTGCGGCTTCCGCTGACCACCACCGCGTCACCGCGCTGCGCGATCGTCACCAGTGGCGTAGCGACGTAAATCGGCGCCCAGGGCACTCATCCAACCACACTGCGCCCCTTGTTTCTTGGTGAGACCCAGGGCGGAAAATCCATGTTAAAATGCGGTGGAGGAGGGGGGGTCGGTAGGTTGCATTCAAGACTTATTTTTTTATTTCTCCATGTTTGCGAATTTTTGATGGTTTGTTTTGTACAGGTAGTTAGTAAATTTGGTTTTTGCGCCCCTCTCCTTGTCAGCGCCCAGGGCACGTGCCCTGCCTGCACCACCCTCGCTACGCCACTGATCGTCACGTCGAAGTTACACGGGCGCTGACAAGACGACGACGTTCGAAAGACGCAGTGTGGAAGGATAGTCTTTTCGTGTAGAATCAAAAGATACCAAGATCAAGATGTGAGAATATCGTCTTGATCCTACCAGACTAGCATTGGCCGCGACTTCGCTTGTCAAGTGACACATTATCACTCGTCAGTCTCGCACTGTACTGAGTGGAAAGAGGGAGATAATATTTGCCGCACGTCGGAGAGTCACGCAGTGTAGCTGTGCGACTAACTGGTCAACTATCACCATAAGACCTGCCACTCTTGAAAGATGATAAATTTTATGACATTTTTACTTGGTGTCATCTTATGGTGATACTAGATGATTAACTTGGTTAAAACTGATCGCATCCCATTTCGTAAGGAGGCAACAGCGAGTTCTCTATTTATTAGGTACATTCCAATCCATTCGAAATCAATTTGCTATTTGAACTACAAAAGTAACTTTGTAATCGCATGTATTTGTATAAAATTACAAACTTACGCATGCAGTTCGTATATCTTTGAAAGGTGCCTGATATTTCAATATGTTTAAGTTTCGTATGACTTGATAGGTTAAAAATTAATTATGTTTCAAATTTGGAGCTTGTGGGTCTGCTAGAAGTACCTTAGGATTACGATGATCAGTCGTAAGGTCCGGCCGAGACCGTTTTTTTGTCTCGGCCGAGACCGAGACCGAGAATTTATTTAAATATGAAGAAAACACGCGGATTTCGTACAAAAAAAGGTTTTATTCGTTAAAAATTGACACACACAGATTATACGTATTTTATTTTATTAAGTTTGTATCCCGCATTCTAATTCTAAACGTTTCTTCCGCAAGAACAACAACGAAATCGTGTTCTAATCGCTGTTTAATAAATAATACACATTTTGTAAATCGTTGAAAAAAGTTCCTTGTAAAATGTGTTGCTAAAATTTACATGTCATGCTGCAGTATTACTTAAAAAGCAATTTTTTCTAACCATTATGAACTCAAACCGCAAATTCATGGTAAACATTATTTAAAAGGCTTTAGGCTATGCTTATCATATTTTTTGGCTGAATTGAGAGAAAGAGAATTATTCTTTTACCCCCTGGCAAGGGTGGAAGATAAAAGCGATCCGTGCCTGAAGGCAAGTCACTGGAAAATGATAAATTCTGCGGATATCCCCATTTTAACTAGTGAGCATTTTCGTTACCCCAACAAAAGACATTTAATATATGGCTAAAAAGGTTTTCCTTCATACACGCGGCCAGCCAAAGTTTTAATGGTGGCCGACCTACGAGGAAATTTATATGACGCCGTCAGTTTTATAGCAAGAAGTCATTCGAGCGAAAACGGTGACATTATTTGGGTACCTACGATGATATTTAGTCAACCATTTAGGACAAAAATCGTATCTTCTTTAATAAAATTTGTCGCTACATCCATAAAATAAACAAGAATATTTCAAAACGATGAAAAATTTAATTATATTTGCGATATTCGTCTCTATTAACTAAAACGTTTACACGATGCTCTCACTAATAAAAAAATTGAATCTCTTCTGTCTATTTTGTAACATTGACATAAAATCTTATTTTTTTTTTTTTTGGGAAATATGTTTGAATAAATATTGCGGATTCAATGGAAAAACATTTCCGTGGTGTCACCGTGAGATATTAATAAATTGTATCCACAATTCCTTTAATTCATATTATGTTTTTACTTATTTACCGTAATTTTTCTTGTATATCTGATATATCCTGTAATATCTTTCTATGTACCTATTTTATCCAATAACTTTGATGCATTACCATGTATCCTTTTATATGTAGTGCTCTCCTACGTTAGAAACTTTGCAAGATTTCAGCTTCTGGTTCTGCCAGTTTAACATTCCGCTGTCTGTTACTCACTTAAGTCAGTCAAATTCCTGACTAGATTCACAAAAACAGCCCAAATAGCTGTGTATTTAGGGTTTTCTCAATTTATTTTTAACGAGCGACAAAATAATAAATGGGACGGGAATACTGGATCGCCACGCACCGAGGCGGAACGGCGAACCTGCCAATGTTTTATAGCATTTTATTTGGACTTTTTCCATAGACAATTGCTCCCTCGGCTCTCAAACATGCTTCGTAATTGACCTTTGGACATTGTCAATGCCTGCATTCGTAATGCTGGCCGCTGCCGAGCTAACGTAATTAGGGGCGGGATCCCGACGGACTAAATGTTGCCAGTATTCGCTGCATTAATGATGAAGAGACCACTATAAAACACCCAGAAATCAATGCCTGCTATTCAATAGTAAACTCTAAATAGAGAGACAGTAAATTCAAGGTAGCGGTGCTCTAAATGCCTTTTCATTTCGATTTCAGATTAAGCACAAATTGGAGCAAATAAAATTCATTGAGGACATTTTAGCTTCTGAAGTCATCAAATACTTCGAAATTTGCTTGTTTTTTAGGGTTGTTGGCTTAATCGGTGGGTATTTGAGAGAACATATTTGTTTATTAAATTTTCAATGGAAAATTTACTTGCGCTCTGGTAATGTATAAAAATGTTTCGTTTAATTGGATTGGTACCATAAAACGGGGGATTAAAGTAGGTACATGATGGCTTTGTGTGAGTTTGAAACAGTAGGGCGGTTAATATTTGGTTTTATTGCGTGTAGTGGAATAGTAGTGATGTTTGGTTCAGGATTTCTCTTTGAAAAAAAAAAACACATGACAGTTGCATGCTATTATGTTTTATGATTTAGATTTATTTATTTCTCAAAGAGTACAAAATCACTTAAGCGAGAAACAAACGTTACTTAAATATTAACTATACAAAAACTTAATACCTACAACAAAAAAATACATTCTAAACTCAACGATAAAGTAAAAAAAATCTCAGAACTTGTCTTGAAAATACCCTGAATCGATAAGAGTTTTAAACTTCTAAGGCCTATTACTTAATACAAATAAAATTCTTTTTTTTTGCTTGAAACATATTTTGATCATATTTTTCTGATTAAGGTGCTTGCGGGAAAAAAATATCGTGTTCTTGTTTCAAACCACAGCAGATTTATTCGATGGTGTCTCAAATGTGTATGTAGATACATAAGAAAATATAGGTATAGCCCTAAATAGTAGCATAATTGGTATTTTGACTTTGGAGTAGTTAAGGCGTGAATACAACGCGCTTAATAGAAACATTAGCCCAGTTAAATCCGTTAACTCTCCGCGTATTTCTCGAAAAATACCCGCAGAGTTATCCGAACTCCGGATTCGTACATAAAAGTGATTTACACATTGCAGGTGCTTATCATGATTTTATTTAGGATGTTTTTGTGCTAAATCACGCCACAATTTTAACAGGCGTTCCAATGTGAAATGATATTGTTTTTTTCGTGCGAAGTGTTCTTAAACAAAGGCGGGAAGTAGTAGGTACTTTACTGTTTCTGCGGCACTTGGAACGGCCCGAAGGGCCGAGATTTTTTTTTATTTTTTTTTGCTCTACTCGTAGTTATACTGACATACGGTTTCTGCGGCATTTTTTGCGTGTGTGTGTTTTTTCTTATGAATATGAAATGCGGTCATGTGACTTGCGACCGCCCGCTGTTTTTTGTTTATGACAGGTGCGTCCATTGTTTTTTTTTTAGAAAAGATTGCTCTGATATGAGGCGATATTACGTATTTCTTTAAAACGATTTATTTTATTAAGATCGAACGCCTGTTTTTGCTCTTTTTATTTAATGCGAAGCAGGTTTAAACACGTTGCATGACATTGATACCGCGGTAAAAACAGATTTATTGTCTTATCTGCGACATGTGTATGTATTATACTAGGGAAAAAAAAACCATAAAATATCATTGATTATCACAAAATGTCATGGTTTTCGTATTTTATTGACCATTAAACTGCCTAAAGGACATTTACAGAAAAACAGGTGCATACACGTTCCATTTCTATGCATAATATAGTAAAAATCTTGTTGGAACGTGTTGTTTCATGAAACGCGCAGGTGTCTGTTTTATTAATAGATTTTTTGTCTTATCCACTACATGTGTGAGCGTGTGTGTTGGTGTATAAAAGCAGAGCTCAAATCGATAGAACCACCATTCTTCCAAATTCGTTTGTCTGAAACTGTGTCAAGTGTTAAAAGTGTATTAAAGTAGTTGAACGTATCACAATACGAGTAGTTATTATTTTGTTTTAATTTAGAAATTCTGTGTCTACGTCTTGCTACAAGTTAAAATGGAGGTAAGCCCAACATTAACTGACTGTGTATAAGGGTGGGTCAACTTTTTCTTGTTGTTATTCTGTCCTGTAAGTCAGGAGACAATAGAGACAGCGTTACTTAGAAAAATGCTAATATTCTAGACTATTAACATATTGACTAGAAAAAAATATTTTGTTGTCTTTATATCATTTAAAATCATAGTTTTAAAGAGTGACACAGAGGGTGTAACCTTGGCAACGAGGTACAGAAAAAAGTTGATTGACCCATAAAAATTAGGTACATATTTCTATTTGTATCAAGCACCTTACATGTTTTTTTGTTTGTTTTAGATATCAAACGAAAATTCTCTTGAGTACAACATGAAAAACTATTATTATGGTAATTTGAGTGATGATGAAACCCAAGGCTCGAAGCCACTTAAAATTCAAGCCCAGAAACGAACCAACAACATTGATGTATTTTTCGATAAGCCTAAAAAGAAACAGACTACGGAATATTCATCAACTGTCGCTCAGTCTACAAATGGAGGCACCAATTACATATCTTCTCGCGTAGGTGATGTTACAAAGATCACCCATCTGGTTAAAATTGACGTCTACGACATAAAAAAGTTGCATGGTATTCCAAAAGATCAGCACTGGAAATTCGCGGATACTAGAATCAAATACTACACGCAGACTGAAGACGATAACTATTATTCGAACACAAAAGAATTGATTTACAAGATCACGAAAAACATTGCAACAGAAAACGATTGCAAGAAATATTTCATCAACGCGAAGCCATAATTTATTTATCTTACTCCGCCTCCAAAAAAAACACACCCCCGACCAACGAAGAAATGATGTTACAAAGATCACCCATCTCGTTAAAATTGACGTCTACGACATGATTTTATTGCAACAAAAAACGATTGCAAGAAATATTTTATCAACGCGAAGCCATCGTTTTTTATCTTACTCTACCCCCGAAAAAAACTCGCCCCCACCAACGAACAAATGAGTTTTGGGGCTATATATAGTCAGATAACGTAAAAGAAACCATACCGTATCTCTTTTAACACCAGTGAAATAACCTGCAAAATGGATCTACAAAACTCACTCTACGATGAAGACCTTTATGAACGTTGTGAAGACGTCTCAGATCTTAATAAGTCCCTTTTTGATGATGAACTCTATCAACATTGTTTGGAAATCGAAAATCAACTGCCAAACCTGTAAGTATTTATATTTGAAAACATGTTTTAACCAGTTTTACTTTGATCTTTGACTAGCAGTGGGGGAAGGTGAATCCAATATAAGTAAACATTCTCAACGAAATGTATCATATTTTTCACACCGTTATGATAGCGGTTACAGGTGAAGATATTAAAATGTTTAGCAAGGCTGTGTTATTAAGTTGTTTTCATAAATATTTAAGACTGTGGTTTATCAGTGGAAAACTTGATCCAACTATAGCTTGCGATCCTGATATTAAACCATATATTACCCCTTGCAGTGGGCACGTAACCGTTTTACAATCGGCAATGTCACATTACGATGAGATAGATGGTGTATTACCCATGGAAGCGTATTGTTCTCTTTGTCAATCAAATAAATCAGGTATTACGGTGTTTCAAGTGACTACTTGTAGTTGAGTATTTATTGACCACATTTTTTGTATAATTTAATTTTTTTCTCCTTTTTAGGTCTGTAACACGTGGAATTAAAAGAAAACGAGTATCTGATGATGCCTTGCAACCTTGTGATTCGCACACTCCAGCAGTCACCATGGAGCCACAACCATCAACTTCCCGGGCCACAGCTGAACCATCAACTTCTCGAGCCACAGCTGAACCATCAACTTCTCGAGCCACAGCTGAACCATCAACTTCTCGCGCCGCAGCTGAACCATCATCCACTCCTGATGTTCACGATACCGTCGAGTGTAAGGCCTGCAAACGGAACGTTTCCAGAAGGTACTACGCCCAGCATTTAAGAAGTAATATCCATAAAAATAACTGTTTAAAATTTCAACATTCCTATCCCAATGTTGAGCTTATTGAAGCTGCATTTGGAAACAGGTTGTTAACTTATAGAATAGTATCAACACAGGAAACAACTAACCTTGACTTTGAAACACCTGAACTTTTTTATGAGAGAATAAAAACATCTCTAAATAAACTATTAGATGACACAATTAATCAGCTAACAATTTTCAAGGTTAGTTTTATCTTACACGCGGAATTCATACAAGAATCTAAAGGAATCAACAATTTTTTCGATTTTAATGTCTTGAGTTGGACCATTTGTAAAGGTGATGATAGGGAAACATTTTTAGAAAGTCTAAAAAACTCATTGTTAAATAAAATTTCAAACTTCGAAAAAAAAGACAGTGGGTGGAGTCTTAAAGACATAAAATACTTAGATATGAATATCAATCAATTTAATCCCTTGCGAGGTTCTTCATATATTGATTTACCACATGATATTAAAACAAAAAAAGCAATTATCAACGTGCAAAATCTTGACCACGAATGTTTGAAATGGGCTATACTTTCAGCATTGTATCCAGTTAAGGATAGTTCACAGAGAGTATCGTCCTATATGACCCATCAAAACAAATTAAAATTTGCAGATATACCATTCCCAGTAAAATTAACAGATATTCATAAAGTTGAAAAATTAAATGAGATAAGCATCAATGTTTTTGGATTACATTATAATAAAACTTCAAAATCACATGAAGTAATCGGCCCACTCTACTTTACCAAATGTCGTAAATCAATACACATAAATTTACTTTACATTACCAGAGGTAACCAAGGGCATTACTGCTATATAAAAAATCTTTCTCGATTAGTGAGCCGACAAATATCAACAACCAATTATAGCTTTCACATTTGCGATGGTTGTTTATTGGCATTCTATTCAAATGAACAGTTGACGAATCATCAAAAAAATGATTGCGGTCACGTTATTGTTGAACTTCCAAACCATGATAAGACAAGAAAAGATTGGTTTGGTGATGACATTTCCAGTGATAAGATTTTTTTTGATAAATATCAACGAAAGCTTAAATTACCGTTTGTTGTGTATGCAGATTTCGAGGCATATTTAAACCCAATATCATCTTGCGATCCAGACCCATCAAAATCTTACACAAAAAACATTCAACAACATGAAATGTACAGTTTTGGCTATTTTATCAAGTGTTCATTTGATGACAGTCTTTCACGGTATTGTTCATATACGGGCTCAGATTGCGCTAAAGTATTTATGGATACCCTTTATAATGATTTAGCACAATTAAATAAATACATTCACTTTCGGAAAAATCCAATCCCATTAAATCAGAGTGACTTAAATAAAATCGAGGGTGCTAATAATAAGTGTTTTATATGTGATAATTTTTTAAAATCCCAAAGCGTTTTCAGTTATGATTGGACTACAGGAAAATTTCAGGGAGTGGCACATAAGTCATGTGATCATAAATTCATACCTCCCTCATACGTACCAGTATTTTTTCACAATCTTAGTAATTATGACGCACATTTTATTGTTAAAGCTTTGAATTTCCGTGACGGACCTATCGATATTATCCCGCAAAATAAAGAAAAATATATTTCGTTTAGCAAACAACTGAAATTTGATAAGAAATGCCTATCACTGCGATTTGTTGATTCCTTTAGGTTCATGTCGAGTAGTTTAGATAGTTTAGCTAAAAATCTTCAAGAACATCAGTTTCATGAATTAAGGAACCAATACCCCAGAGATGGAGATTTTAAACTTCTGAAGCAAAAGGGTATATTCCCATATGAATTTATAAAATCGAGTAAATCTCTAGAAGCACCATCGCTGCCTGAAATAAGTGATTTTTACAGTTCCTTAACAGATAGCTGTATAACAAGTGAGGCTTATCAACACGCACAAAATGTTTGGACTCATTTCAATTGTAAAACAATGTTGGATTATTCTAACTTGTATTTAAAAACAGACGTACTTTTATTAACAGACATCTTTGAGAATTTTCGCTCCGTGTGCCTTGAAACATATAGCTTGGATCCAGCTCATTATTTTACGGCACCTGGCCTAAGTTGGGATGCTATGCTAAAAATGACTAGGATTCAACTTGAACTTTTGACTGATTTTGATAAAGTTGCGTTTATTAAAAAAGGACTTCGAGGTGGTATATCGCAATGCAGCAATCGATATGCTAAATCAAATAATCACTACATGGCAGAATTTAATCCTGATGAACCTTCATCTTATCTCATTTACCTCGATGCTAATAACTTATATGGTTGGGCGATGTCGCAATATCTTCCTGTAGGTGAATTTGAATGGGTCGACCCTGCTACTGATTTTAAAATTTCTAACGATGCTGATATTGGATACATTTTAGAGGTAGATCTAGAATACCCTGATTCATTACATAATTCCCATTCGGACCTACCATTTTGTGCTGAGCACATAATGGATGAAAGTAGACAAAAAAAATTGGTTCCAAATTTGAAAAATAAACAAAAATACATTATACACTATAGAAATCTTATACAGTGTTTAGAAAATGGATTAAATTTGACTAAAGTTCATAGAATCTTAAAATTTAAACAAACTAACTGGCTTAAAAAATATATCGATCTGAACACTTCATTAAGAATAGCTGCAAAATCTGACTTCGAAAAAGACTTTTACAAACTTATGAATAACGCAGTTTTCGGAAAAACAATGGAAAATATTGAGAAAAGGGTTAATATTAAATTATTAACGCATTGGGCAAATCAGGGTCACATCAAAGGAATTGAAAGTTATGTAGCTCGACCTGAATTCCACAGCATTTCAATTTTTTCTAATAGTTTAGCTGCAGTACAGTTAAAAAAAACTAAACTAATTTACAACAAGCCTATCTACTTAGGATTCTGCATATTAGATTTATCCAAAACTCTAATGTACCAATTCCATTATGGGTATATGCAACAAAAATTTGAAAAAAAGCTTAAATTATTATATACTGATACAGATAGTTTCATATATCAAATTTTTACGGAGGATTTTTACGATGACATAAAAAATGACTTAAATAAACATTTTGATACATCTGATTATGCGTCTAATAATATTTATGGTTTTCCATGTATAAATAAAAAAAAAATAGGATATTTTAAAGACGAAAATAAAGGTAAAATTTTAAAAGAATTTGTAGGCTTAAGATCTAAAATGTACGCTTTAAATGTTGAGGACTGTGTAGTGGCTAAGGCTAAAGGTGTAAATAAATGTGTGACTAAAAAGTTTCAGATTCAGGATTACAAACGTTGTCTCAATGAGAAAAAAAATGTTTTATCGGAAATGTGTCGATTTCGTTCCATTAAACATGTAATTTTTACTCAGAAGATAAATAAAATCTCACTATCATATTGTGACACAAAAAGATATCTTTGTAACGATTCATTTGACACAATGGCTTGGGGTCATTATAAATTAAGGTAGATCTAGCTAGTGTAATAAATATTCAAGTATTTTAATTATAATTCTTAAAAAGTTGGCATTTTCACTGTGTTTAGAATAAAATATGAAAATTGATACTTAAAATTGTTCGTTGCATGTTTAGAATTTAAGTTTTTATCTTTAATAAGTGTAAATTATGAATATTTTTAGCAGTTTATTTTTTAAATAATAAATAATTATATCATGAAAAAGTAGTTTTTTTCCGTCTCCTACATTATAAACAGTATTATACCAATGACGTACGTATGTGTTTATATTAGATTATGGATGCATATATATATATACATAATCTCATAAATACGTTTTATTTTCTAGACAACCTTTCAAGAGGAAAGACAGTTTTGTTTTTATAATGTACCATTTCATTCACCCATTTACAGCCATTATTGCTGGTCCAAGTGGTTGTGGAAAATCAAATTTTGTTACTAACTTTTTGAAAAATGTAGGACAAATGTGTAATATAGATTTTAGTCAAGTACTGTGGTGCTATGATGAAATGCAGCCACTTTATAATTTGAATGGCATTGATTATGTTCAAGGTATTCCCGATTTAAGTATGTTTGATGGGAAGCAACCTAAACTACTTATAATCGATGATTTAATGAGAGAGTCAGATGGACGTATTGTAGATATTTTTACTAAAGGTAGCCATCACAGAAATTTGAGCGTTTTTTATATAACCCAAAATTTATTTCATCAAGGAAGAGGACAACGCGATATATCTTTAAACACAACCTACATTGTTTATTTTAAAAATCCCAGAGACAAAACTCAAATACGCTACTTATCCCGCCAAGTTTATCCAGAGAATACAAAATTTGTTGAAGAAGCATACAAAGATGCCACTATGTCGGCACATGGATACCTGATGATTGATTTGAAACAAAGCACTGATGATATATGCCGTTTTAAAACTAAGGTTTTTCCATTTGATAAATGTTGTACAGTATACATTCCAAAAAAAGGGTTTAAATATGTTAGTAGTCATTCTGTTTTGGTCAGTTCTAAATGATGCCTGACAGAGTAGTCACATATCAACATTTACTTAATGCTTTGCATACTCTTAAACCAAAATATCGGAAAGCCTTACTTAAAGCGTGTGATGAAGATGAAATAAATATAATTTGTGAGTGCATTTACAATGTTTTAAAAGGAAAAGTTCCATTGGACAATTTAGATAAAACCAAGTTAAATAAACATAAGAATATATTACGTAAATTAGTTTCTAAGGGGAAACAAAAATTAAGGAAGACTATTATAATTCAAAAAGGTGGTGCGTTTTTACCAATTATACTGGGGGCTGTTTTAAGTAGTTTGTTAAGCTCATTAACATAGTTAAAATGGAGAACACGAAGAAAATGATTTTAGTAGAACCAGATTTTATCGAGAAGCTCAAACACAATGAAAATGCACCTTTGAATTCCCTATCTCGCTTAGACGAGGACATGCAAAAAATACTGAAAAGTAAAATAGAAGATCGTGAAAAATGGGCATTATATTCTCAAGCACTACAACGTTTTTTGCATTTTACTGAAACAGATCGAAAACCGTTCAAGGTACCAATAATAATTGATGGTATAGATAACGTCCACGAAGAATATGAGAAATTTATGGTTAATAAAAAGGAGGAAACTGAACATAGCGCTACATTACCAAATCCAAAACCATTCGAAAGTGACGCTACTAGTACTCCTTCAAATCATAATTACCCTGAGAAGTTTACTCCATCTCATATTATAAAAAAAATTCCAAAAAGCTACAATAAAAAAGGACAGTCTTTGATGGACAATATTTTAAAAAATAAACCGAAGATTTGGTGGAAGGAAGGAGGGGAAATCGTAGTGAATAATCAAGTTATCCCAGACAGTAATATAACTGATTTGATAAGTGACACGCTGAGACCCCTCAAACGTCCCAAACCCATTGGCTGGAAACAATTTGCTTCAGTTTTAAAAGATATTGAAGTTCCTACATCTTGTATAGGTAACCCAACTAATCTGGAATATATAAATGGTCTTCGGATCGATGAGGTCCAGGAATCTCCAATATATAAGAACACCAGATCAACGTCGATTCAACCAAAAGGACAATCAACACCAATTTCATACAAGACTCCTGAATCATCAAAAAAGAAAATAGATTGGGAGAGATGGACCCCCTATTAGATATCAATAGTATTTACTATGATGTTTCTAATCCAGCTGGTTACAGTAGTATTGATAAGTTAGTTAAAGCAATGCATGGTCGAATGAACAAAGATGAAGTAACAAACTGGTTACGGTCTCAGGAAACGTATACATTACATAAACCAGTTCAAAGACGTTTTACACGAAACAAGTACATTCTATCCAACTATAACGAACTTTGGCAAGTAGATTTAAGTGATATGCGTACATATAGTAAATACAATGATGGCTTTAAATACATAATATGTGTTATTGATGTCTTTAGTAAGTATGCTTTTGCTAGGTCAATGAAAAAAAAGGATTCGGAAACAGTTAAACAATGCTTTGAAGATATATTTATAGAAGCAAGAGCAACTCCACGTCATATTCAATCCGATAAAGGAACTGAATTCGTTTCTAAAGAAGTAAGAAATTATTTTAAGAGTAAAAACATAAACTACTATACGACGAATAATCCTGACATTAAGGCGAGTATTGTAGAAAGATTTCAAAGAACACTAAAAATGAAAATGTGGCGCTATTTTACGCATAAAAATACTTATAAATACATTGACATTTTAGAAGACCTCCTTTATTCATATAATCACAGTTACCATTCAAGTATTAAAATGCGTCCGATAGACGTTAATTTTAACAATATTATGACTGTTTGGACTAATTTATACGATACACCTAGAAATGGAATAAAAAAAAATTGTAATAGCATTTTGAATGTTGGTGATCATGTTAGAATAACAAAATATAAACATATATTTCAAAAAGGTTACGAAACCAATTGGAGTGATGAAATCTTTGTAATCGAATCAATAATTAATAGATCACCTCATCTTGTTTACACTTTAAAGGACTTACAAGGTGAACCAATCATAGGCACTTTCTATTCTAAAGAATTACAGAAAGTTACTTATAACCCCACCATTACATATAAAATAGATAAAATAATACGTTCTAGACGCGTTGGTAACAGAAAGGAGGTGTTTGTGAAGTGGAGAGGTTATCCGAATAAATTTAATAGTTGGATACCTGCATCTAGCTTAGAAGAAACATGAGCGATGACAGTTTTTATTTAACTTTGTTGAGTAACAGCTCAATGCAATATTACCCCGAAAATACAACAGCAAACTTTCTCACAAAACTCCCAAAGACATTAAAATTAGAAGGAGAATGGGTTGTTGGCTTAGTGGAGTTTCATTACCCATGTTCACTGTACAACGTTCAAGAACATGAAAACGTAGTCTATGTTAAAAAGAAGATATCATTAGAAACTGAAGATTTGCCTGCCACCGTTGAATATAAGTCACATATTCCAGCAACGACCTATGACGATATGGATCACTTTTTATCCGCTTTTAATGAAAATTCATTATTAAAAAACAAAGTGAAATTTAGCTACGACAGAATATCGAAAGTTATCAAGGTCGTTTCTTCCCATAAAGAGATAATTTCCGTACGTGCAACACCAATACTAAACCTTCAGCTGGGTTTTAAACCGAATACGAACCTTATTCAATGTCAACTTGGAAAATTTCCAGCTAATTTATATTTGGGTCTACCATCACAATTATTTATATATTCGGATATCGTTCAACCTCAAATAGTGGGGGATGTTATGACATCTTTAGTAAGAATAATACCACTCGATCCAACAAAATACATATATGGAGCGTATAAAATGCATGGCTTTTCTCCTGCACATTACATACCAGTTTTGCGTAGAGAGTTTGATACTATTGAAATTGATATAAGAATGCATACGGGTGGAAAGGTTCCATTCCAGTTTGGAACTTCATGCGTGAAGCTACATTTTCAGCGAATAAAATGAATCATAGACGTGAAAATATTCCCTGTCCATATCAACATTATTATGCTCATCAAGCTGGTTCAGGAATAGGCATTGTTTATAAAGGTGTTCCTCACCAGCGAGGGCATGGCATAGGAAGTTTCTTAGGGGGACTGTTTAGATCGGTTTTTCCTCTGTTATCCAGCGGTTTTAGAACGGTTGGGAAAGAAGCATTAAATGCTGGTGTTGGTATTTTATCTGACATGATGAATTCGCACCCTATCGACGAATCATTTAAGTCTCGTTTTAAGAATGCAAGCAGTAATTTAAAACGAAAAGCTGATGAAAAAATTGATTCTCTAATGTCAGGATCTGGGTATAAAATGATACGAAAAAGACGAGACCGCACCATTGCGTCCAAAGCATTGCGGGGGAGAGGTACAAAAAAAAATAAAAATAAAAATATAAACGATATCTTTTCTAATTAAACTATGTCATTTTTACATAATCATTCATGCGAATGCGCTAAGTCAGAGTTAGATTTGTTTGCTCTTCCATCAACGCAAACAAGCATAGAAAATGGGCAGTGGATACATTATAAACCTATTTCGTCTCTTAGTGATGATGGTCCTATTGAATTTCAAGTTCCAGGATCAGGCGATGACTATATTGACCTGTCTCACACTTTACTACATATCAAAGCCAAGGTATTGAATCAAGATGGTACTAATATCAAATCGACAGATACACATGTAGCTCCAGTGAATAATTGGCTACATTCGCTTTTTAACCAGTTGGATGTATATTTAAATCAAAAACTAGTATCACCGCCTAATAATACATATGCATATCGTGCATATATGGAAACTCTACTAAATTATGGACCTGCAGCAAAACAGTCCCATCTTACATGTGGGCTATGGTATGAAGACACTTCGAGACATATGGATGGAACAGATACGGCTAACAAAGGGTGGACTAAAAGACAAGAATTTATTAAAGATAGCAAGGAAGTTGAAATGATAGGGCACTTACATGGAGATATTTTTAATCAGGAAAAGTTTTTGATAAATGGTGTTGAAGTCCGTGTGAAATTAGTACGATCAAAAGAGTCGTTTAATCTCATGTGCATTCAAGAGAAAAAACTTAAAGTACGTATAATGGATGCTAGTTTAATAATAAGAAGAACAAAAATTAACCCTAGTGTTTTGCTTGCACATCAAAAGGTTTTAGCTTCAACGACTGCAAAATACCCCATCACAAGAGCGGAAGTTAAAGTACTTACAATACCATCGGGGGTACAAGGGAAATCACTTGATAATATATTCCTTGGTCAAGTTCCTAAAAGGTGTATTGTAGGTTTTGTTGATAATACAGCATTTAATGGCAGTTTAAAACATAATCCTTTTAACTTTCACCACCACGATATAAACTTATTTAGTTTGTATGTAGACGGTCATCAAATTCCTTCTAAAACTTTACAACCATCTTTCAGTACCGGTTTAATGGTATCAACATATCACACTTTGTTTTCTGGAACGGGTATTCATTTTCTCAATGAAGGGAACTCGATAAGTAGAGAAGATTATGGCGACGGTTATTGTTTGATGTGTTTTGATTTAACACCTGATTTATCCGCGAGCTCTACCTCACATTGGAATCTTGTTAGACATGGTAGTGTACGGCTCGAAGTTCGATTTGAAAAAGCCCTTACCACAACCGTTAATTGTATCGTTTATGCAGAGTTTGATAATGTTATCGAAATAAACAAACATCGAGATGTAAGTGTAGATTATAACAGTTAATTAGAATAAGTACATATATAATAATAGATTTACGAGACGTTGCACCACTTGTTACTAAACCTCAGTAAATACAATACTTTGTAATGGACACCAAGGAATTGCAATTATGTATGAAGAAAATTTGTCCTACAATTGAATCGCATGTATTTCCGGCAAACAGAATCCCTGTTTTTATGGATCTGCCGGTTTATATCATAAGCAATTTAGACCCTGACACAAAACCTGGCTCTCACTGGGTAGCAATTCATATTGATATTAATGGCAATGGTGAATATTTTGATTCATTTGGTAGAAAACCCTCTGGTTATCATAAGTTGTTTTTAAAAAGGAATGCAAAGAAATGGTTTTGTAACCATATGACAATTCAAAACCATTTTACATCAGTTTGTGGTAAATACTGTTTAGTTTATATATATTTTAAGTTCAAAGGTAAAACAATGTTTGATTTTTTAAACTTATTTTTAGAAAATACCATGTATAATGATTTTATTATAGAAAATATGTACAAATCTATTTTTTATACGAAATAAATGAATATATTAATACATTTTGTCTTTACTTTCCTTCAATAATTCTTAGTACACAGGACACACAAGATAGAACATAAGTAAAAAGGCAAGAGAATCATTGAAAACATTTATTGAACATTTTTGAACACATATATTTGAAAATGAAAACATCTATAACTAGTAAAAGTCTTACACATCAAATTATTTTTCACACTCTATTAACCATTCGTCACTTTCTAGACTAGACGAACACCATGTTTCATAAGGTATGGGTTCATATGCATCTTCACTAAGATAAAACGTCTCCATATCGTTCATTTCTGTGTCTTCTTCGTCTTCCCACTCTATCAGAAGTAGGTTTCCGGTATACCCCCAACAAAGAGGTTGCGATGCTGGTGAATAGCCGTTTGATGCCTGATTTTCGATTTCCAAACAATGTTGATAGAGTTCATCATCAAAAAGGGACTTATTAAGATCTGAGACGTCTTCACAACGTTCATAAAGGTCTTCATCGTAGAGTGAGTTTTGTAGATCCATTTTGCAGGTTATTTCACTGGTGTTAAAAGAGATACGGTATGGTTTCTTTTACGTTATCTGACTATATATAGCCCCAAAACTCATTTGTTCGTTGGTGGGGGCGAGTTTTTTTCGGGGGTAGAGTAAGATAAAAAACGATGGCTTCGCGTTGATAAAATATTTCTTGCAATCGTTTTTTGTTGCAATAAAATCATGTCGTAGACGTCAATTTTAACGAGATGGGTGATCTTTGTAACATCATTTCTTCGTTGGTCGGGGGTGTGTTTTTTTTGGAGGCGGAGTAAGATAAATAAATTATGGCTTCGCGTTGATGAAATATTTCTTGCAATCGTTTTCTGTTGCAATGTTTTTCGTGATCTTGTAAATCAATTCTTTTGTGTTCGAATAATAGTTATCGTCTTCAGTCTGCGTGTAGTATTTGATTCTAGTATCCGCGAATTTCCAGTGCTGATCTTTTGGAATACCATGCAACTTTTTTATGTCGTAGACGTCAATTTTAACCAGATGGGTGATCTTTGTAACATCACCTACGCGAGAAGATATGTAATTGGTGCCTCCATTTGTAGACTGAGCGACAGTTGATGAATATTCCGTAGTCTGTTTCTTTTTAGGCTTATCGAAAAATACATCAATGTTGTTGGTTCGTTTCTGGGCTTGAATTTTAAGTGGCTTCGAGCCTTGGGTTTCATCATCACTCAAATTACCATAATAATAGTTTTTCATGTTGTACTCAAGAGAATTTTCGTTTGATATCTAAAACAAACAAAAAAACATGTAAGGTGCTTGATACAAATAGAAATATGTACCTAATTTTTATGGGTCAATCAACTTTTTTCTGTACCTCGTTGCCAAGGTTACACCCTCTGTGTCACTCTTTAAAACTATGATTTTAAATGATATAAAGACAACAAAATATTTTTTTCTAGTCAATATGTTAATAGTCTAGAATATTAGCATTTTTCTAAGTAACGCTGTCTCTATTGTCTCCTGACTTACAGGACAGAATAACAACAAGAAAAAGTTGACCCACCCTTATACACAGTCAGTTAATGTTGGGCTTACCTCCATTTTAACTTGTAGCAAGACGTAGACACAGAATTTCTAAATTAAAACAAAATAATAACTACTCGTATTGTGATACGTTCAACTACTTTAATACACTTTTAACACTTGACACAGTTTCAGACAAACGAATTTGGAAGAATGGTGGTTCTATCGATTTGAGCTCTGCTTTTATACACCAACACACACGCTCACACATGTAGTGGATAAGACAAAAAATCTATTAATAAAACAGACACCTGCGCGTTTCATGAAACAACACGTTCCAACAAGATTTTTACTATATTATGCATAGAAATGGAACGTGTATGCACCTGTTTTTCTGTAAATGTCCTTTAGGCAGTTTAATGGTCAATAAAATACGAAAACCATGACATTTTGTGATAATCAATGATATTTTATGGTTTTTTTTTCCCTAGTATAATACATACACATGTCGCAGATAAGACAATAAATCTGTTTTTACCGCGGTATCAATGTCATGCAACGTGTTTAAACCTGCTTCGCATTAAATAAAAAGAGCAAAAACAGGCGTTCGATCTTAATAAAATAAATCGTTTTAAAGAAATACGTAATATCGCCTCATATCAGAGCAATCTTTTCTAAAAAAAAAACAATGGACGCACCTGTCATAAACAAAAAACAGCGGGCGGTCGCAAGTCACATGACCGCATTTCATATTCATAAGAAAAAACACACACACGCAAAAAATGCCGCAGAAACCGTATGTCAGTATAACTACGAGTAGAGCAAAAAAAAATAAAAAAAAATCTCGGCCCTTCGGGCCGTTCCAAGTGCCGCAGAAACAGTAAAGTACCTACTACTGCGGGATGATGGATTAATATTCAGGGCGGAATGAAATGAGCCGCCGAAGTCAATGGCTATGTTTCTTTTGATTTTCTGCTTATTGAGCTTTCTTTGTGTGGAGATTTATTGTATATTTTGAGTTTATTACCGATCATTAAGTATAGAATGGTAAACAGCCTTGTAGTCTGTGGTATCTGTAGGTTGGATTATAATATAAACATATTTAATTGAATAATCGGGCGTTATTTTGCGGAAATCCATGTTAATTAAAGCAATATTATTGTTTTAATAAACATATTTAGCAAAAACTTTGCTTTTTAGTTCATTTTCCTGTTCTATTTTAGAAATATAGTAGCATAAAATGTAATGTTATATTGAGTTAACATTTATTTTCAAAAAAATCCCCGAAATATCAATGACCGTCGATTTCAAGTCAAACATGGACAAGACACCTGCAACTGGTATATTATATACCTACTGGCATATTTTTAACAAAACTTGTTTCTGATTAGTTTATAGCAAAATGAAGAAAATTTTAATCATATTCTGGCATTAGTAAATATACGGTAGCAATATGATTGAATTTTGCACAAAGTTTTCACGAGAATGGAGCAGATGCGGCTAACGATCGTGGATGCACACACGAGGGCTTTTATTACCAAAAATACAAACTGCCCACGTCGGTAGCTAACATTATCTTGCTCATAACACTTGGGTTTGTTGGCATGAAAGTACTTTTTATTGTTAGAGTAATATATTGCGTAATTTTTTAAACGTATAATAGAAATGAAACGAGTGAAGGTTGCAAAATAAGGGACGAAAGTTATTAATTCTTAACTTAAAATGTACTATAGTCTACTCTCACCATATTAACCTAATCCATAATCATATTTGTTGTTTTTATTTATTTTTTTGTAATATAAAACGTGTGGCCTGTACTAGGAGCAAAGATTTAAAATTTAGGTTGTACTCCTCAAACTGAACAACATTTTGTTCAGCGATGTTTAAATTAATTTTAATATTTAATAAAAAAATTAAATTAACAACTTATGTTTTGATTTTTAGTATACTTTAAAGGCTTTCTGAAACCGCAATGTATTGCGAATAGGGAACGTGCACGACGAAGGTGCTGCCAACTGGTGCCGCCAATCTAAATCATGTACCCTCTCATGCTGGTGCCACATTGACGAAAACGCCGTTAATATTCGCGATGAAGGACGATTAACGTCAGAGTAGCTCATCATCATCATAGGCCTTTGCGTCTATTACAGACGATTCATGGTGCAATGTTAGAGAGACATCGCTTTTGGTGGCTAAATAAACCGATGCGAGAGCGACATATCCTACCACAGGCCTGACAAGAGAAGTTTGTAACATATGGTGCTGAGTCGCTTTGGTGTCGTCTTTGTCTCTTGTCAGTGAGTGCAGCGAACCAGGTCTCATCGCTTAACTTGCGACCCTTCACCACGCGCTTCCGCCACTCCGTTCGTTTCTCCGCAAGCGTCTCCCAGTTCTGGTGGTCAATTTTAAAGGCGATCATGTCCCTTTTGGCGCAGTCTTTAAAGCGAAGCCATGGCCTCCCAACGTCTCTTTTTGCATTCGCAACCGCACCAAGGAGAACACGTCGTGGTAGACGAGAAGGGTTCATTCTGTGCACATGCCCTAGCCAACGCAGCCGCTTCTGTTTAAGAAACGCGGTCAGGCTAGGCAGCTACGACTTACTATATTTGACATTGACACTTAGATATTGTCATTGATAGTGAAAGCTTGATTTGACAGGGGTGATAGTTTCCTTTATTGTCCGCCCGTGTCTCTTTTGTCGTTTAGTGCTGTGTTCGTGCACGATCCCTATACTTTTATATTTGTAGCGTGACAAGCGACATCAATCAGACTGATATGTACATTAAAAATGCTATTTAATTTGTATGAAAAAGAGAAATTCTAATGTCAACATCGTTTTTGAAAGATTTTGAACAAAAGTTTATTGTTTGAGGAGTAAAATCTACGTTTTAATTATTTGCTCCTATTACAGGCCACACCCGGTATACATTGAATATGTATATGTGTATTATATGTAGGTAATTCATTTAAAGATATTCTTAATTTTGAGCGCTTTGTAAAACTTTGGCGGCTTTGAAATTGGACATAATCAAATATTACTGTAAAAACTATATATTTCAAGTTAGCATGTCATAAACACAGTTCCCTTATTTGTGCTACCAAAGGTTTTGTCGACAACCCTGACTCCAGAGTGCAATACAGCGTCAGCTAATCAATGTTTTTTTTTTAATCTACACCCTTTATTTTTATAAACCAGACCGGTTCATACTGATCAACAAAACTTTCTAACAAGACACGCAGTTAATAATTTTGAATTACCTACTCACCTAGCAAAGTGGGGATAGAATAAAATGTATAATTAACACTAAAGAGTGTTAACAAAATTATAAAATAGCAACGCAGTGACTGCTCGTTGTATCATCATCATCATCATTTCAGCCATAGGACATCCACTGCTGGACATAGGCCTCCCTCATAGATTTCCACTTAATTCGGTTGGAAGCAACCTGCATCCACCGTGAGCCAGCAGCCTTAACCAATCATCTGTCCATCTTGTTGGTGGACGTCCGACGCTGCGCTTGCCGATTCGTGGTCTCCATTCGAGAACCTTTCGGCCCCATCGGCCATCTGTTCTACGTCTCGTATATGCCCTGCCCATTGCCATTGTATATTAGTATTGCATTGCTCGTTGTATATTAGTGACTAATATCATCATCACAGCTAGACTAGACTGATAATGATTGATGGTGTAAACATTTCCACGACGCTTTATATAGCACATAAAGCGATTTAGGGCAAATTCATTGCATATCCAATATAAACAGTACTTTTACACAGCTAACTCTATTGTGGATTCTACAGTGTTGCAATATCGCTGCAGCTGGTGATATATCTGGCTTTATCGGAGCTAACTCGTGATATATAAAAATTCAAGCAGCTGATATACGTCTAATTTATCATTATGATAGTTTCTGCGCTACAATATCATTCTTGTTCTAAACAGAATTATTGAAAGTTTCATGTTACATAATAAAGTGTTTTTTTTGCCAACCAGTGTTCTCTACGCCGTTGAAAACTATAATACAATACAATACAAGTATACTTTATTGCACACCAGAAAAAACACATTACAAATACAAATGTTAGGTTACCCGATATATTTTCCTATTACCTAAATAACTACTTTTATACCAGTCATTCTGTGTTTACACTTCACTTAACTTGAACAAAAAATACAAAAAGCGTGAAAAAAAGATTTACTAAATCTGGTACCAAGATATCAAATATCGTGGCGCGTACTTTGAAAACAATAGGTGATATTTGAGACCTAAATTTTTGAGTGTCTTTTTAAACGATATTTACTGTATATATGTATATTCTGAGTGTGAGACGTTTTTTTTTTCAAAGTATAAAACAATATACTGTTACAGTTTACGAAGCTGACTCTCCTGAAACTCCATATATCCATTAATATAATATCCATACATCCATTAACTATCTTCCATTAATTTTAAATGCAGGTTTAGAACATCAAATTAATCTTATAACTGATTAGCACTATATAAATTAAATATCAAGTATCGTTGGTGATTTCCTTCGGGGTGAATTAATTTATAAAATCGATAATTAATAATTACTCATACAGATGTTGTCCATCCGACCAGTCTACTTATGACTGTATGCTCTCTGTACTTTAAATTTATTAACCAATTAAAAACATTATTTTTTAATAGGTACTTTATATGAAAGAAACATTTTTGTCTCTTCATTGGTTTTTTAATGTGGGTAAATTACACCACATTCTTATGTTACATATATAGATACAAGAAATCAAAGTACACAGAAAAATTTAATGGCACTCACCTGTGTACAGACAGGTGAGTGCCATTAAATTTTTCTGAGTACTTTGATTTCTTGTATCTATATATATATATATATAAGGTCCTAATTTATTAGTTGCAGATATTTTTACAGCTGATAGTACTCGGTCTCTGGAGTATATTAAAGCATGAAACATTATAGCTTTTACGATGTTTTTTTGGAGAAAAAGGAAAAACAAATTTGCTACGTAATAACACCCTGTTAATGTGATTACTAAATGAAAACTCATTGAAGAGATTCTAGTAGCTCTTTTACGTACCACTTAACTGTAACTGGCCACTTCACAATGACATTTGCAGTTTTCCCGCCGAACCGTTACGACATTTACGACAAACAATTGTTGACATGACAGATAGTGTTATTGTGACATGTGATAATGCACATGGTGATTTTTTATAGACGAAATTATAATTAATTTTTTTGTTAGGTAACTGAAATCAAAAAAGTTATATGAAAAGATTTCTTAATTTCTATTTAAAGTTAATTATTTTAATGTAAAGTATAATGTGTTAAAATATCTGCAACTAATAAATTAGGACCTTATATATTATTTTTTAAACTTACTATAAACATAAAATCCTCATTCAATATTTACAATGGTTATATTTATATTCAATGTTGGAAGTTTGTCCTTCTTTAAATACTTAATCATTATAAGTATATGCAGTTCATGTGAAAACATATTAAAAAGCTGAACGCACGTAGGTAATTAAGCACACTTCCTGATTGACACAAGTTAAACATGAAGTGCGTTAGTTTAGCGCTACGGCGGCGGGATTTCAATCTTGTTGAATTAATTTACAATTCCCTGTGATAGCGACTCAACAGGAAATTAGCCAAGCCCTTGGAAATTTAGACCAATTACAGTTTTAACCTCTTGGGTCCGAGGCGTTATTAAGATAACTGCTAAGGTAGCTGACTTTATCGATATTTTTCGGGGCCTATGATTAATAACTAGCAGTAAGTAATCAAATAAATTCTACAAATATCCTACGAACTATTTAATATAATATTTAGAATTAGCATTAACACTTTTTTAAAGTATTTATACCTTAAACTCGTTCTAAAGCGAGCTAACATTCTTTCTGGATGATTATGATGTTCTTTCCGGCATTCATAAAATAAATGCATATTTAATGATGGACAGTGAAATACTGATATCTATATATTATGCTTGGGTGATATGATATTAATATGTAGCTCTTTTAATTGAGCAGTCTTGATACTAACCACAAAATATTAACCATATCTTTCAGCAAAATGCTAAAAAAAAACCAATCACGAATTGCCGATCAAATTAAATAATTCCCCATAACACAATGCCCGAACGAAACCAAATCTACTTAATTTATTTATGTGTATAGGTTATTCAGTTGCTTTTGTCAATGTTAAAAAAAACAAATGTCTTTCGCTTTAGCCTGTCTGTGGAGAGCGCCCGATAAAAGCCCGCAATTTAATTTGATTGAAGAAATCTTTCTTTGTCGCTTAATTGGATCAGCGAAGTACCTACACAGATTGAAAAAATTTAACCGAATTGAATTTTATTTAACGTTCTGCTTGCGATAACATTACTTAAATTGTTCTGCCTGATGGGACAGCGATAATAGTTCAGTTTTAATGAAACAACGTATTTCTTTGACCGACAGTAACGAACGAACTTTATTCAAAAGTGCAAGTAAGACGATACAGGTTTACCACAGATACAGCATACATTGTTTATTTGATGTTACCATTTATAAATAATATATTTCTAACAAGTTTTTTAATTTTTCAAAGGCTAGCCGATTTTATTCTAAGGGGTTCGTCGAACTGCATTTTTTCAGATGCGATTTTATAACGTTTGGTGAAGGTAATTGTAAATGCTCCTTAAAACTGGAAGCTTCAGTTTTATGTGATGCATATCTACGCGATAACTAAATAGATATCTCTTTGCAACAACATGTTTTAACCCAGGTTTTCTCCATCCAAAAAACCGAGTGCACTTCCACGTTTGCACTCGTTACTTTTAACGTGCTCATAAAACGTAGTGTGTAAAAGTCTCTTAATTGCTGACGATTTTTTAAATCCATTAAGAAATTCTTTACATGTCTACAGTATTTTCGACGGAAAATATTTTATGCAATAATTGAATTAGTTATAGTCAGAAACTATGGATCTGTCAATCCTTTGTCATAGCGCCACTCTCATTTATATGTTAGTTGCAAGTTTACACTGTAAGCCAATTTACGGGTAAGTGACGTGGCTAATTTAAGCGAAAACTCGCTCCGATAGGATACTTAGACTACAATTTATAGCCACTACCTAATTTTAGGTACGTACGTCTTCGATTTAGATTGTTGCAAACTTGCAATGCGGTGGTTACTTGGTTTGGTGCGACTGAAAAGATATTCTTATTCAAATAAATATTGGAAAACCTTTGTTATCATATGATTCCTAAATCCGCCTTTTGTCTACCATTAGTTTTCAATACCTATCTTGTTTAGTTTAAGAATCCCTGTATTTTTTTTTTTTTTTTTTTTTTTTTTTTTTTTTTTTATTAAGAAACAAACAGTCGTACATAAACAATGTCAAAGAATACATGATCAACAATAGACCTATAGTTTCCTGAATGTATGAATTTAAGCATATGTGGCTAATACACAAAGTCTTATATAATGTTAAAATTAGGTAACGTAGCAAACAGAAACTGTGTAAAGTAAAAAATTAACCTATTCACACTAGAGTTTATGTGTACTGCTAATTATTAACGTAGGATACAACTGAATATAATAGTGAGCAGATAGGTACTTAAATATACAATCGACGTAGAACTATTATAAAGTCTATTTAAACGCTTTTTTCAACGAAGTACATGTACAGTTAAAAATATCGATATCAGTGAGTTTTTCATTATTATTAAATAATTTGCAAACACGCTTAATAAACACGTTCCCGGCGTAACTTGTCCGACTATGAGAAACAGAGAAAAGGTCTTTTTTGCGACATTGGCGTTCTCGTCTGCGCGGAACTCTAAAACTAATCTTGTGCAATAAAATAGGGGCATCTAACTCAGAGTGAATAATTTTAAAGAGTAAAACGGAGTCTACTGAATCCCGACGGTCACTTAGTTTTTGCATGTTAAAATGTTTACATGTATCTGTATAATTAGTGTAAGTATCCGGTTCTGAAAGCAAGTGATTTAATAAATTTCTTCTGTACTTTTTCGATTCTGTTGATATGAATAGCATAAAACGGCTTCCAGACGGAACATGCAAACTCCAGGTGACTGCGTACAAAGCTATTGTAAAGGATTTTATGTCGTAGAATTTTTAAAAGGTTTACCAACCCGCAAGATAAAACCTAGTTGTTTAAACGATTTCTTTAGTACGTTATCGATATGAGGGATAAAAGTAAGTTTATTATCCATAAGAATTCCAAGATCACGTATTTCCGTAACTCGTTTTAAACTACGACCAGAAAGACTATAATTAAATTGAATTATTTTTTTCTTTTTAGAGAAAGTAATGACGTAACACTTGTCCAAGTTTAGAAATAAGTGATGAGCTTCACAATAGGTAACAAAATTATTCAGATCGTTTTGTAGTTTAAAACAGTCAACTTCACTTTTAATGATCCTAAAAATTTTAGTGTCATCTGCATATAGCAATAGGTTAGAGTGTTTTATATAGTTAGGAATGTCATTTACATATAAGGTAAAAAGCAAAGGTCCTAAATGGGAGCCCTGGGGCACACCAGAGCTAATAGGTTTCCAGTCTGACTGAAAAGCCAGCAGTACTACGGACTGGACTCTATTTTCAACGTAAGATTTAATCCAGCGAAATAGATCACCATGTATACCGAGTTGCCAAAGCTTCGATAATAAGGTGTAATGACAAATTTTATCAAAAGCTTTGGCAAAGTCGGTATAGATTGCGTCAACACTGAAACCGTTATCCATAGCGCCAAAAATGAAGTCAGTAAAGCATAAGAGATTGCTGTCGACAGAACGACCTTTGAAAAAACCGTGCTGATTAGGGATAATATGACGCCGTACGGCATTAAATAGTTGATCGGTAACAATTTTTTCTAGTATTTTGGCACAGACGCACAATTTAGAAATCGGGCGATATTTCTCAATATCACGGCTGACCGAGCCTTTAGGGATTGGGGTTACCCATGCCTGCTTCCAGACTTTAGGAACATAGCCATCTTTAAGAGATTTTGTAAATAACATGGTAATGGGTGTAGTAAGAGAAGAGCAACAACTTTTAATGAATAAGGGGTGAATACCATCCGGACCGGCGCCTTTATGAATATTAATCGATTTTAAATATTTTTCTACTATTTTTGAGCTTATTTCTATCGTACTTAAATCAATTAATGGATCAGGAGGTGAAGTGTTGGTGATATCATCAGGGTTACAATTACTAGGTTGCTCGAAAACCGAATGAAAGTGATTATTAAAAAGATTACAAATTTGCTCGCCGTTAGAACTGGTAATTCCTTTGTAGGTCATAGTTTGAGGAAGTTTATTTTTAGAGAAAATTGATTTTACATAAGTCCAAAAAAAGTTAGGATGGGTTTTAATTTTATTTTCCGAATACGATATATAATTATTGTAACAAATAGACTCTAGTTTATTGGCACGTTTGCGCAGACTACTGAAAGTTTGATAATCCAAAGGATTGCCATATAATTTATATAGCTTGTGATATTTACACTTCTCTTTCAATAATCTCTTTAATGATTTATTGTACCAAACAGGGACAGAGGAGGAAGACTGGCGAACATGACGCAGTGGGGCGTGCTGGCTTATCAAATCATTTATCAAACTATTAAACTTTGCTATACAGTCATCCAAATGTAAATTTTTAAAGAACTCGGTCCAGTTGACTGCAGATAGTTCAATGTTAATTTTGTTAAAATCGGCTAAATGAATATTATAATAGGAATGCGCAGCAGGGGTCAAATAAGATAAGAGGTCAAGTTTTAAATCAATGCAAAGCGATTTGTGATGTGGGTCTTCGTGCGTAAGGGGGGAATCACAGCTAGTTACACAACAATTAAAATTACAAAATATTAAGTCTAAGATTCGACTATTTGCATTGGTAATGGAGTTATATTGTTTTGTTTCAGTGTAAGATAAGAACTCTTGAATTAAACGAGTGTTAAAACTGTTAGAAGTCGCCAACTGTAACTCGGAGGCTGGGTTAGTGATCCACGTAGCTTCTGGTATATTAAAATCACCTGCAATTAAAAATAAATCTTCTGGTCTGTCAACAATGATTTGACCAGCAAGGTCAGTAAAACTAGTTAACGCTTCACGATAATTAGGTCCGTTAGGTATGTAAATGCAACATATATTTAAAAAGCGGGAACGGTCGCTATGAGTAATGGCCGGCGATAACGTATTGTGTTTATCAGCCATCAAAGGCAGTGAAACCCAGACACAATCACACGAGGCTCGCGGGGGGATGGGCCAGTCGCGGTGCTGCGGGCGGAGATCCCCGCGCACAGCCACCGCCACTCCCCCACCACGGGATGCCCCGCTGTCCACGACGGACCGATCACAACGAAAAACATTGTAGCTATTATCAAAATACTCCCTATCGAAAAAATCAGCCGTAAGCCAGGTTTCAGTTAAACATATAAAATCGTAATTAGACTGAGCTACTTGACATAAGAAATCCTGTGATTTTGTACGTAAGCCCCGTACATTCTGATAATAACCACTAAATATACTACTAGCCATTATAGCACAAGAAATTAAAATAAATGAACTTTTGCAGTTTTAGAGTTACGCGTAGGAGTCCCTTAGTAACAGGTAAACCGCGCAAATAAATTACAAGTAAACAAAAAAGAAAACAAGTCGGGCGTCGTGAGTATAACATAGTTAGTTTCAAAGCGTGCACATGGACATGGATACACAAAATGTACATACAAATAATGAAAAGTTTGTTCTGACATAATAACGTTCGTCTGTGGTAAAATAAGTGAGACTTAACAGTATAATACATAGGTGATATAAGAGCAAAATCTATTTTCAGCATCTTTACGTTAATATAAAACCGAATTAACAACAAAACAATTAGTCAGACCAGGCGTAATAATACAGAATCGTCAGAAATATTAATTACTTTCGATCCTTCGTTCTTACGAATAAATATTTTTTTGTGTGCAAAGAAGAGTATTAAGAGGAAACCGTAAGGCCGAGAGAATTGAAAATTAGGTATTTGTAAAATGTGTTGCTGTCCCGCAGTGCTCGCCTCTCCCCCGCAGAGCGCGATAGAGACAACTGCAGCTTGGACCGAAAATACCATTTAAAATTTCATGAAATCAACGTATCGTAGTCCCCTGATTTCTGCCCCAAAACTTAACCTATTTAACTAATTTTTTCATTAAACATTAAAAAAAGGCTTTGGCCGTGTTCCTATGTTTTCCTTTTTACAATTAATTGTAGTAGCCATAGATTTTCGGACAAAAAATATTGCTCTACTGGCATTATCCAGGGAGGAAACAGGGGACTACGTTTGTATGGAAAAACTGCCCTCCTGTTTCCTCTTAATTGTATTCTGTTGTTATTGTATCATTATTTTTCATTCTTCCGTTTCTTTCAGGTTAATTTTGTGACAATGTTGCCATATTTGGCTCGTCAGGCGCATCGCCTTGGATCGCATGGCGCTAGATCTTCGTAACCTCAGTAGGCAACGAGACTGACGAGATTTTGGTTACAAGTAGTGTTATCTCAATATACAGGTTACCTCATGATGTTGCTCGGTACCGTGCAAGCATTGGTTATCACATAAGTATTCAGATGATGTATATACGATAGGGAAACATAGATATAGCGCGATCGTTTGGATTTGAAATACAAGACGGAATGACAGCGACCAATTGAGTAGGGGAGACAGAGTGCCGTTGATTTAAATTTAGTTTGTTTTAAGGCTTTTCCACATATCCACCACCGGGCAAAAACGCGTTGCCGCGTCGTGGAGATACACGGCTTCCTACGTCCACCGCCGCGAAATTGGCTAAAGTGGATCGAAAAACTTGCCAGACCGTGTATTTACAGGACACGGCAACATATTTTTTTTCGGCGCCGCGTCGTTAATTTTACACAGCGTGGCGCCGCGTAGGTATATCATATATTTTTGTCCGTTCGCCGTTTCACATTGAAGTTGCCGCACCGTGGACATGTAGCCCCCAGGCCCTTACACATTTTACACTGCGAGGCTGGTGTTGCAAACTGCCTTGGATCGCTGATCAGCTAATACCCCCAATGAGTCGTGCACATTTCTTAACGGTATATCGTGGAGACAACGTAACGAGACTCTTGAGTAGGTAGTCAATAAGCTATTAGGTAGGTACGAAATTCTTCTACAAAGGTGATTTTTATCTGTAATTTATAAGTACCTGGTTTGTGGTCCTGTCATTACCGAAAATTGAAGGAAATCGAGAGGAACCCTCTCGTTAATTATCCCGAGATCAAACTCCTCTGATTTACCTCTTTGACTTAGTGGGTTAGGTCGTTATGCTGGAAAGTGCTGAGATGTTGTTGCGATCACGATCACTCTGTTATAAAACGATTCGCCAACCAGTGGTGTAGCGTTGCGTTATAGACCGGTTTATATCGGCTTGCATATTTAAAACAATTTGAGTACCTACGCTATTCTGTTAACTGTAAAAATTATTACTTACTTTTACATCCCGACGATTCTTAACCCTTTACCGTGTTTCGGTAATTTACGATCTGGATGTCTTAACAGGTAAGGGTGAAGAGTCACCTTCTAGTTAGGTACTTATGCTCTGTCATAGACCTTGTCTCCACTTTTCACCAGGTGAGACCAAAGTCAAACGCAAACTCATTAATAACCTTGTCACTTGTCACCGACAAGTGGCAACAACTGTTGCTGACGCGTTGACAACTGCCATGACAGGCAGCGACAGCTGCAGTTGCATCGTTGGCAGTATGTCTTTCAAATGTATGAGTCCTACGTATGATTATATTCAAGCAGATATACCTACGCTTCCTATGTAAAGTTTCTTAAATAGAGATAAATTGTAGCAAGCATTTTTAAGCAATGATTTGTATTATGATACTTTCAGTCGTAGTAGGTATGGATTATTGTATAGCACTTTACCGTCACGTGAGCCAATATTTCAGGCGTCTCTAGACGTGACTTATTTTATTCAAAATACTGCGCTGAAATGCAAATGCAGTACTTAGCATTCGGATACTGTCACTACTGAAGATTGCACATTTTAATACATTTCGTAAAATGGATCTTGGAGTTAAGTTATGAAATTTACACAAAGGATTATAGAATTCTCTTAACTAATGGATTCCCAAGAAGAACTAATACGAATAACGACAAAAGATCCATGCCATTACATCATTCCAAGTATTCCAACCAAGAAGCACATAATAAAGCACATAACAAATCTACTATTTCTGAATTGATATTTTACTGCTATCATTTATTGCGTCAACAATTCAGATCAGCTAATATTAAAATCCAACCGATATCGGAAATCTCTCGAATAAATTCAAATGCGAGATGACAAATTTCTTTAAACTTTTTCATAAAGGTTCAATGGCACCCTGATTTAAACCCAGCTCCGTTTGATTGCAGAATTGCAATTTTCAATAAGATTCGGACCAATTCAGTCTTCTTTTAATCGCTTAGCGGAGCGTAAGGAACGGATATTAGATTTTACCTCCGCATTTGACGAGAAAATTCAATCGTGCTTTAATTTCCAAATGAAATAATTAGGTTATTAGACACAGTTTTTTCTTAGTTGAAGTGAGAAACCTTTATATCACCCGATGGTAAATAACTACATCCTCAAAGATATAGTTCTATATATGTATAATGTAGTACAGTCAGTGTAGCATCCAAAGCGCCATATACATATAACGTTACACGTATTTGTGGCTATATTAATAAAGACGTGTTACGATTCTGTAGCATTACAGACTATTTGACGCTGACTGTACACTCAACAGCAAATACTCCGGGGAAAGAACTTAAAAGTTAATGCAGCTAGCTTATAAGATATTTTTCTGACATGAGCCTCTGCAGTGGGGCATGCCATAGCCGCCCGTAACTGCACATTGTATATGGCCGGAGCTCCTCAGGAGCTCACGGCCGGGGTTGTGGGGGGTGCAGGCCTGATGTCCGGAACACCAAGGCCGGACTACACCTGATGCTTCTCTGTCGGTCCTGAAACACTACATAGAAGATTAATGTCGGAGAGCGTATAAGATGTATCCATTTGTTTAGGTACAAAATCAAAACTGAAACCAATCCATAAGCTAACTGTCTACGAAATATAACATTTTATATTAATTCCTCGGAATATTTGCTCTCGAGTGATGATACGGATATCAGTTACTTGCAAACTTATTATAAAATTAAAAATTTATATCAACCAACGTCAAACGATAAAAATAACAAATACGATAAAAATGCCCAAATCTCTTTAGGTGTACGGTGTACCTATAAAATTTCAAGAGTTCTCTCGATTTCGCCAAGTTCTCATCCTCAGATTCTGACTTAATGACAATGGAACCACCTGAGAAACCCTTTCAAACTATGGAATTATTTTCCAAATCAGCCCAGCAGCCTGCGAGTGCAAAATCGGGGAACATACCTAAAAAAAAACAAAGGATTCCGATATACTGGGAAACTCCACCATGTTTAAAGTCGGTTAATTAAAGACAAAAGAAAAGGATTGTTCTGTTGCATAGATTAGTCCTCGTCGGATCTGTTTACAACTCGGCCGGATACTCCGGACTTCATGAACATGATCTACTATCGGTACGAAAAAGAACATTAATTTCAAAATCCCGCTGTCATTACACGACGGTGTTCTTGTGTGCGTGGCCTCAACTTTCGTGAAACTACCTATAGTTGGTTGGTAATAAACTGCATAAAAATTGCTGTTCATTTGGTACTAGACAGACACATGTTGATATCTTTAGCTAAGTCCACATACTCCCTTTTTATAAATAATATAAGCCTTTAATCATATTTTTAATAGCAATCCAGCGCCTATAAAATTGCTTTGCTTATAAAATTCAAATCACATAGATAAATGTAGTCTCACATCGCTATTCTGAGCATAAACTGAACAAGAGGGGTCTGTAAAACATCTCCGCCTACTCAATAGGGGCGTTACTTGATTTATCTTCTACTTAATACCGCGAAGTTCCGACCGACCATATAACAAGTTTCTGAAACTCGTTTACATCGAAACTAGTTCGGTCACGCGATTTTCAGTTGAAGTCTTTGCATGATTAATAATTGGACGGGCATTATTGTTAACGCCATTATTATAAGTAAATAAATTATTTAAGAACAAATTAAAGAAATTGCTTATTGATAAATGTTACTACTCAGTTGACGAATTTTTAAATGACAAATCATTGGTAGAAATGACATAAATAAATTTTGTATTTATACAGGGTGTTTGGTTCATCGTTTGCCAAATTAAAATGGTAGATAGGTGGGGTTATTTTCTATCCCTCTACGCTCTTTAAAAAATTTTTTAACCCACGTGTATTTTTTTTTGCTTTCTTTTGTTGTTTTTGAAGAATTTACAGGGCCGACGCGTTTAAATTTGAATTAAAAAAAAAGCAAGTGGAAAAGAGATGAAATGTTTGTTGCATCGTGATGTGTAACGTGTCACGGTTGTATCAGAGTCAAAATTACTGACATTTTACTGCTAGTTTTTTTTTATTGACCCTGAAATGTTTTACAACATGTAAAAATTTAGTCAAAGATCAATTTTGATTTGCAATTAAAAAAAAAACTAAATGAGACCACGTTCTTAAAATTGTTTTACAAAATTCTGTGCTCTATCTTCTTTCTAATGATGTACAATAATCTCAAAGAACCTTTCAGGAACTTCATTTTTTCCCGATTTTTGTAACGGACGCAACAGGTAAATTAACGATGCCCAAACATTTACGCTGTATCTTCTTTGGAATTTCCTTTGTCTTTCCGCGGGTTTTCATTTTTCGGCGACCAGGTTTGCAGGTTGTGAAGATTTAAAACTTATCTTTTGTAAATTTGGACTTGGAGTTGAAGGTCAACTTTCACAAACTTGAGCGAAATCGATTATGCATGACAAGAAAATGTTCTTGAAAACAACACGTGCGAAGAGGTAAAGACTGCTGCATTTATTGTCCTGTGTAAGAGCAGGACAATAAGTGCAGCTGTCTCTCTCTTTCATGGGTTATGGGTTAAATGTCAACCCAGGCGAGCTGTGGGGCCGGTGCTGGGATCAGATTCATTCAGTCATTTGACTGTCTCTGGTGGCTAACGTATTTGTAATTCTGATACTGTTGTCTTTTGTTAAGTTTGTTTTAGTGTTTTTGTTAATCTCTGTTTTGTTGAATTTGGATCATTCAGTCGTTCGTTAGCCATTTTCAAATGATCAAAACTCAACAAAACAGAGATTAACAAAAGCACTAAACGATCGACTGAATGATTAAAACTCAACAAAACAGAGATTATCAAAACCAATAAACGAACGACTGGAAAACACTAAAAAACTTAACAAAAGACAACAGTATCAGCCAATGCAGCAAATGCGTTAGCCACCAGAGACAGTCAAATGACTGAATGAATCTGATCCCAGCACCGGCTCCACGGCTCGCCTGGGTTGACATTTAACCCATAACCCATGAAAGAGAGAGACAGCTGCACTTATTGTCCTGCTCTTACACAGGACAATAAATGCAGCAGATAGCAGTCTTTACCTCTTCGCACGTGTTGTTTTCAAGAACATTTTCTTGTCATGCATAATCGATTTCGCTCAAGTTTGTGAAAGTTGACCTTCAACTCCAAGTCCAAATTTACAAAAGATAAGTTTTAAATCTTCACAACCTGCAAACCTGGTCGCCAAAAAATGAAAACCCGCGAAAAGACAAAGGAAATTCCAAAGAAGATACAGCGTAAATGTTTGGGCATCGTTAATTTACCTGTTGCGTCCGTTACAAAAATCGGGAAAAAATGAAGTTCCTGAAAGGTTCTTTGGGATTATTGTACATCATTAGAAAGAAGATAGAGCACAGAATTTTGTAAAACAATTTTAAGAACGTGGTCTCATTTAGTTTTTTTTTTAATTGCAAATCAAAATTGATCTTTGACTAAATTTTTACATGTTGTAAAACATTTCAGGGTCAATAAAAAAAAACTAGCAGTAAAATGTCAGTAATTTTGACTCTGATACAACCGTGACACGTTACACATCACGATGCAACAAACATTTCATCTCTGTTCCACTTACTTTTTTTTTAATTCAAATTTAAACGCGTCGGCCCTGTAAATTCTTCAAAAACAACAAAAGAAAGCAAAAAAAATACACGTGGGTTAAAATTGTTTTTAAAGAGCGTAGAGGGATAGAAAATAACCCCACCTATCTACCATTTTAATTTGGCAAACGATGAACCAAACACCCTGTATAACTGACATTTTATAAAACTGCATGTATCTCATTTGAAATCCAAATTTAGCTTTAATTTAATTGAATTGTATTTAATTTTTACTTCAATTAAGGACCTATATTGTGCGCCCTAGCAGGGTATCATGTACCTACTTAAATTACATGTAAGACCGTAAATGATAATATGAACATGATTGCAATGGAATAAATGATTATGATTATGATTATATTAAATAAAATCTTGTAAATTGCATTTTCCTGTTACGAAATTGCCTTCACTATCAGCTATTAAAAAAATCAAACAAAAATACAATTGTATACTTTTAAGCGATTCACAATCATGACGATATTTCAGTAATTAAACTAAAACTGCGAATATAAAACTTGAGGATGCAACGACAGCGTTCCGCAGTTTTTCTCTCGATAAGTAAACAAAATCATTCAGAAAACGGTGAACGTAAAAATGTCGCAGTCACGCCAATACATGATAAGAGATGTGGTTGTGGAGACTGTGGACGCGTAGGAAAAACTATTGCCGTCATCTTGATTTACGACACCAAAGTATTTAGAGCTCCAAACGTTGAAAAGTGATAACGGATAGCCAAACTTTGCATGGTTCCAACTGGAGTTTGCAGTTTATAAAACTCGTATGCCACAGAGCTCGATTAATCTTAGTTCTAGACCAAAAATCGATTATGTAATTAAACTACCAACAGATTGTCTTTTAACTTCTTTAGGTTAAGAGAATGAACACTGGCATACAATCAAATAATTGAAGTAGCTGTGTGGATGCGTGTTTTATTTGCTTTAGTTTCGTGTATTGACTTAAGATGTTTGTAGTCGGTCGGGTTTCCATACAACCCAAAAGAGGGTCTTTGTTTCCTTCTACAAAGTCAATTATGTTTATGGTGTGTTTTATTTTATAGCTTGATACATTTTTATTTGCACGAAATCAAATAAGAAATCTGAAAAAGTAAAAAAAAATGATTTTAGTAAACAAGTTTAGTTTTAAACGATGCTGACAGAATGGCGCTAACCTAAAAGTCCCAATTGCAAGTTAATTGTGATTTTTTGAGACATCTCATGTCATTTCGCGCAGACAAAATGTATCAAATTATAAAATAAAACATATTTTAAACATAATAGATGCCGTGGAAGCAACAATCACCCTCTTTTGTATGGAAAATCGACCGCCTCGAATCACATGAACTGGAAAAACCCGTTCTTAATTACAATTTTTAATTTGACTTGATATTTCAGAGAATATTCTCCTGCATAAAACCCAAATGAACATAATATAAATTAGAAGTAGGTATTTAAGTAGATACCTATGCTATTAAACCAGAATTAGCTAGTCTTGTGCAAGATACAAATTCAATCGATGTTATTCAAATCACTGAGAAAAATCAACTGATGAGCGTTTAAATCATTTAAAATGTGTAAGTAAGGCCTTGTGTAAGAAATAACATTAAATTGCTCATTGATTATTATACGTATGAATCTCAATGACACCTAATGTTAGGCCTCCGTGACTTGATGTGCCTTAGCGGGCATTTCTCCAGAAATATGTCTGCGGTCACCTCATTCATCTGGCTCTTTTTCATACTAAATGTATGGAGACAGATGAATGGCTCGCAGGCATATTTCTGGAGAAATGCCCTAGCAACATAGTTTTCATCACGTGGTATATTCTATTTGAACGCTAAAAACACGATAACACTGGTATCTAAAAACAAAAATTTAAAAATGGAGCTGGCATGAACTGACAAAATGAAAAATGCTGGCACTAGTGAGAGCTCTAAAAATAATATTTTTGCTGCGTGTCATTTTTACTGCAAAAGTCACTATCCATCACAAAGATTCAATGCATTCATAGCCGATTTGGAAAAAATCTTATTTTGGTTGAGAGATCTCATAAACTATGAAAATAGCGACTAAGGGCAAAGAACATTGGCCATAGGAGGCCACAAATTATCTAATTTGTGAATGTGGCATTTTTTATTGTTAGGTAAGTTGATTCATGATTTACTGCCTACCGCTGAGCTACAAAAAACAGCTTTTTCGACTAATTGAATTTGGCCCGGAGCCCGATGCACTCGATTGTAATTCCAGAGATATTCTTTTCATTTCAAAGCTTTGGTTCGTTAATTGAATTCCCTTTGTTCTTTATCTGTCAAAGCGTGTACTTTTATTGTTTAACTCATGGCCGATAATTTGTAAACAAATATTGGACGAACTCTGAAACGCTTTGTTCGAAGTTTGTATCCTGACGTTTCGCTCACTCAAATGTTCTGTAAGAAGAGAGTGAACGACGACGTTCGTAGCTGAGCGCCTGATTACTGCCGGAAGAGAATGGAGACAAAAAGCGCGCTCGTCCATTTGCCGTGGAAGTGTTTTGCGGAAATCCATGTTTATCAGTGGACGCATCCGAGTTGTAAATACGAAGGTGCAAATGTATATATTTGTTACAACTGTACGTTTGCGTGGTAGCTGAATTTACTGAGTCGCTGCACTCCACGACGGAAATAGGCTAACACTACACTGACGCTGCGAAGAGATGGACTCGCCGCGTACTTCCGGGCGGTCAATCCAATATGGCGGTTACGAATTGAATCTGCTTTAGATTCTTGTTGGCTGTGATTTTACTGTGTGCTAGTGGACCCGCGCGCAGCTTTGTTCGCGGAGGTGAAATAAGTCGGATAAAAAAATATCGTAGGCAGTTTTTACGTGATGCGCAAACATAGGTACATGAAATTTATACAATTTTAATATATGTTTAGATTAATAAAATAGCAGTAGCCATCAGTGATAATCTACAGATCTAGACAGTCATACTTTAGGGTACCTATTGGCTGTCAGTGCATCATAACCAGAACCAGAAATAAATTTTCATTCAATAAATTCTGAACATACAACGAGCTAAAAGTATCTGGATGTATATAAGCTATAGTCGCCTCCCTCCGTTGACCACCTGTACTGTAAACGAGGCCGAGAAGTCTAGGATCCGCCGAGCCATTGAATATGTGAATATTTTAAAAATGCACGGAGATGGTTATTTAACATGAGTATCTAATAATCTAAAACACTCACCGTCATACCACTTGTTTTGCAATATTTTGCAGTCTTTTAAATACCTACCCACCCCACCTACAATATTATCTACTTGATTCATTTTGAACTCGTGCAGTGCAACAGAATGTGAAGGGAAGACAATATTGCACAATAAGTAATTGTAGGTGTTCTAAACAACAATATAACAATCTATTTGAGGGAGATCTATTTTGTTTAAAATGTTTGCTGTAATGTGAGATAGTATCTATATGTGCGGTACCGTACCGTTTGTAATCACATCCATTACAAAATAGAATCGACTGTTGAATCCACGCATCATTATGATAAATATATAAATCATACTTTACCGAGGCTGTTGTAAATAGCTATATATGATTTTATGTGTTAAAAGTAGTAATAAGTTAATCAGTTAGGTTACAGATGACTTTTATTAATTTTATATCGAAATGCCATAATGAATCATAATGTGTTAGGTAGTTTTAAGAAAATGTATCATAATGATGATTATCGCTACAAAAATTCATGGCTCAGGAATAAATCACCTTCCTATTGCATCCAGCGTATTGTCGATTTACGCTAAAGTATCTAAAATAGGCGGTAACTAACTAACATGTCATCCGTCCTTGTCTCACTTACGAGAAGAATGACACGTTAGAGAGAGACAGCAACAATAATAAACATTCTTATAGGAAATTATCCTTTAATATTAAAATCGACACAAAACAAAGATAATCATCACCCGAATCAGATCTTTAGGTAGGTTTATTCATAAGACCTAGATTTAAGACCTAAGTTAAGAATTTCATTGAATAAATATGATTTTTCAGTAAGGTACATTTATTTTTCCTCGAACCGCAAAAACGGTTCTTTTCGAGATCTGATTCATATTTCTGTATCATTTATATGTTGTTTTACCTGTATTTTACTAAATAAATGAAGGAAAACAGAAATCCGATGCCATGAGATAAGTCACGTGACCTTTCCGTCCGATATAAAAGAGGGTCGATTCCAGTTGGAATCCAGTTCGACCGCCGCATCCACCAGAGTAACAAGTCTACAATACCTCATAGCATCTGACTTCTATTCCCAGTTTAACTTCAACAAAGTGTTTTTACTCAGTCTCCTATAAATTACAGTTCAATTAAAGATAGCAAATATAGTGCTGTCTTTAATAGAGGCGTTTTATGAAACTTAGAATGATTTATCATGTTTACAGTTTGCTGTTTATCAGTAATGTTTAACAACAGTTTGGCATTTCCAAAAAAATAGGCCTGGACATAAAGTATCTACATAATAACTACCGGTTTCTAACTACAATTTAACATTACTTACTTTTTATACGTTGAAGGAGTCTTCCACATTATTAGCGTAGCTTTTCGGGCTGAATCATATTTTATAAGAGTACAAACGCTGTCCTATGTAAATAAATCCATCATTTACTATCAGCCCGCCCAAACGCCAATAAATAGGAAGATGGGGTGGAATCAATTTATTTCGTCTAATTTATTTACTGTTCATCGTTTCTGGAAATTTCACTTTGCTAGCAAATATAAAAACTCAAGCGAGGTTATTAAACAAATCCTACGCCAAAAGAGCTCATGAAATTCATACCACAGTCCTGTGATTTTTCCGTTTTCCAGGTAAAAGTCAAAGTGGAATATGGAAAATGTTATGTATATTTTTTTTCATTAACTACTTAAAATATGGACTTTGGGTTCAGTTCAGGTGGTCAAAGTTGTATTTTGCCATGATATGCAAGAAGTCTTCGTTTTATGAAAATTTAGCGACCGGTTTAGCTTAGTTGGTAGTGACCCTGCCTACGAAGCAAGAGGTCCTGGGTTCGAATCCCGGTAAGGGCATTTATTTGTGTGATGAACACGAATATTTGTTCCTGAGTCATGGATGTTTTCTATGTGTTTAAGTATTTGTATCTATTAAATATATCGTCGTCTAGTATCCATAACACAAGCCTTATTGAGCTTACTATGGGGCTAGTTCGATTTGTGTAAGATTGTCCCCTAATATTTAATATTTATGAAAATTTAGAAAAACGTCTAGGTCGTGAAATGCACAAGTAGGCAGAACGGCTTACTTGCATTAAGTTCTTAATTATATAAGGACTACCTTAGCAAAAGTTCTTGATCATCAAAATGTCTTAGTTACAAAATGTCTAAATATGTAAAACGTCATAGTTGCAAAACGACTACGTTGTATGAATAGTGAAAAAGGTATTCAATCTAAAATAGATGAATTTAAAAAGATGGCCTCGTTAACTGTGTTATTTGACAAATGACAAATCTTTTCGTCTAATATAGAATAATGCAATGGAGTGGACAAAATAAAACACAGAGACTTACTATGGCAAAATATAATTTTCATCACACTTGCTCGAAAATGGTGCATTACACGTAGGTTTTGCGGGCCGTAAATGAGCTATTACGCCCTAGGGCGTAATGGTTTTCTTTTTAAATTTGAAACGCTGGTTCTGTTTTACTCTTATTTGTCATGTTCAAAGGAAACTACCAACTTACTTTTTTAACTTTTATCACTGAAATATTTAATTAAAGAGAACTGTTATTGCAAATACATGTAAACACATATTTCTGTAACATTAATTAAATGTTTCAATAGTGTATTTCAGTATTTTGCAATTATAAAATCAACCGTTTTAGGTCTGTACCGCTATGGTTTCCGAACGTTTCGCATTGTCTATGGATATATCATTAATGTCACTGTCAGTTTTACAATTTTATTTAGGTTAAGTAAGGTTAATTTTAATTAGATTTCCTCACAAGTGTGATGAAAAACATTGTGTGTGCCACGGGCGGTAAAGGAATTACAAACTAGTGTTATTAAAGCCCTCGGCTTCGCCTCGGCCTTGTAACAAACACTCGTTTGTAATTCCTTACCTACCGCCCTTGATACACAATGTACTATTGGACCTCCTGAACCGAACCCGTTTGATAGCGAGAAAGTTATTTACATACAAATTCTACAACCATTTATAGATTTTTATAAATAATAGAGTCATGAAATTTTCTCACAAAACAGCAAGAATATCCCAAATATGCACGATTTCAGTTTAGGAAAATCTTCAGTGATACTTTGCATAGGTATCACTTCCTCACTGTACAAAATTGATTCTATAAACTAGTTTTTTTAACACCATACAGAATAAATTAGGGGCAAAATATAAATGAAAATGTTTTCTCTGAAGCAATAATTGAAAAGCACATCTAATTATAATTTCATGAAAGGCCTTTGTGTCTTTCTAATTACTTTCGCTGAGATAACCGAGGCAGGAAGATTATCTTGTCAGAGTTATTAGAACAATTTATTTTCGTTAATCTTTATTGGATGAGCCGTATTCGTATCCGTCGATTTCAGTGACTTTTTAGGGTTCCGTAGCCAAAATGGCGAAAACGGAACCCTTATAGTTTCGTCATGTCCGTCCGTCCGTATGTCCGTCTGTCCGTATGTCACAGGCATTTTACTCAAAAACTACACGATGGATATTGGTGAAATTTCGAATATAGGTGTCTTGTATGGGCCGCTACTTAGTTTGGTAGTTAAAGAATTAAAAAATATATTTTTAGGGGGGGCACTCCATACATGTCAAAGAAGCTAAAAAAATTTTTTTTCAGCAAATATCAACGTTGGTACATAGTTCGACAGCTCTTTACAAACCACAATAAGGTTTCAAAATAATGTTTTTGATTAAGTGAATATATTTGGAAATAATCGCTCCGAAAGTTGTGTAAATTGTGTCCCCCCCCTCTATCTTCTAAACCGTGTGTCCGAAAAATATGAAAAAAATCACGAAGGTAACGCTTAATTAATACTTTCAACGAAAATTATTTTCAACAAGATCGGATTAACCGTTTTTGAGTTATTGCCGATAAACTGCGCTTCTCAACAAAAGGACGTAATTGCTATGAAGATACGCTCTTTTGTTGTTGTACTTTTTTTACATCGTATTTTTTACCTTATAGTTACGGCTATGGAACCCTACGCTGAGCATGGTCCGACATGCTCTTGGCCAGTTTTCTTTAATTACGATTTAAATGACAATGGGCGTGGTACGACGAATAACAATGCATCAATGGGACTCGTGTTATCTGATACTGGATTCAATTTGTTCGATTCACGAAGATGTGTTCTGTTCATGTATTCACAACGCTTACACAGGTTGAATGATGTTCCGGTAATGATTCGTTGGAATGAATGAATATAACTTGGAAATCATATTGTATTCTACTTATTACTTTCGTTTGTGAAGATATTTGGAGGAATTCGACACTATCAAATTCACGAGTTCCTGTAAAAAATACTGAATTAATGTTAAAGCACACATAACAGCTCGGCACCTGAACGCTGCGGTCGTAACGCTCTGAAATCGACCTTAATCATAGGGGCAAGTGCTGTACCTGTGGACGATTGTACCTTTGAAGACTGCGGCTACTTAGGAATTATTTTTATCTCGTTAATTAAGTGTTTCTAGAAGAAACAATTCGTTAAAACTATGTTGTTGATATCTGTACTTAGGTACAGTGCCGTTCATAGGTAGATTATTAAAGTCCATAGGTACCAGTGGCGTGGCGTCCATAGAACTCGATTCCCATCGGCTTGCCTAATATTAGGTAGTACAGCACTTAATTCTAGTGCTCTTAAAGAAACATGAAGCCAAAGCTGCTCCGGCTTGCCCAAGGATTTCGTCAACGCCACGCCACTGATAGGTACAATTTAGCGGTTATACCTATGGACAAAATTGATGTTTTCAAAAATATCCTTATTTCTCTTGTTTCTAGATAGCTAATGTGGTAAAAGTCTATGATGATTAAAGACTAGTTAATTGTTCTAAGAAAAAAAATAAGAGTTTGATGATAACCTCGACTGTTTTTTAATAGGTAATCATTAAAATTAGTTCAAAATCTGGAAAGTGTCCACAGGTTGAGTAGTTGCCCCTATTTACGGCGGGCCGGCAGCGCGCTTACCGCGAGGCAGTAGTAGCTCGCCTCGGTACACGCCAGTAAACTGGCGGGCAGCGCGCGGGCGACTCGCGGTCCCTGCGCCGGCGGCGAGCTGCAAACGCGGCGGTGACCGCGAGTCGTCCACGCGTCGCTAGCCCGTGTTGAGCCGAAACGTACGAGTAGCCGTTCCGATGTCTATAAAGGTGGTTTTCCACCGGCAGGGCGAGACGAGACGCGACGCGGGTTGAATTGAAATTTTCAATCCAATCCAATCCAATCGCTAGGAGAGGATTGAAAATTTCATTCAAATTTCAATTCAATCCGTGTCGCGTCTCGTCTCGCCCTGCCGGCGGAAAACCACCTTAAGTGTGCGTTACAGTAGGGAGTTTCTTACAAATAATACTGAGCGGCTCGAACTGAGCCAGCGCCGTTCCGGTACCGAGTTGCTATGTGTGCTTTAACCTATAGTTGTACAGTACAGAAATTGAGGAAAAATATAAGCACATATTTGAGGGGGTTTCCTCAATTCCTTTTGGATCCCATAGTCAAAACTAAATTTATGGAGACGCGTGAATTAGACGCAGACATCTTTCTGGAGAATGACCGTTGCATAACGTAGAATAACAGCAGTTGGATACTGGATTAACACACAACCGATTATCAGAGAATATTATTTCGTTATATTGTAACTTGCCAGCGGCGGCGGGGGATCGTACTAATTATCTCATTTCTCCAATTTTGCTTTAATAAATGCCTCAAGTTTAATTACTTATCGAATTAAATTGACTTTATGTCACGTATACTGATTTATTTGAATTGTCGAGATCTTAATTACCTTAAAAATCTTATAATCTAAGTTTATTGATAAGTGAATACCTATATTTAACTAATTGGATGTTATCAGTTATTGGATTAACGGGTCTAAATGGCAATACGCAAGCAGAGCAAATCATTTTATAAATGATAAATGTGAGGTGATTTGATCTTATATGCGTAGGTATGTCAAATCTTTTTCAGCCAAAATAAGTTAACAATCCAAAAAGGTCAAGCATATGATTTTCAACAACGTATTCAAAAAGAGTACTGGATATAATTGTAAGAAGTCGAATCACCGATGCGTGGACACTCGAGAAATCCCAGCGGGCCGGACTTACACTTGACAATCCAGAAAGGCTTGCACGACGCATTTCATTACTTTATACATACTCGTACAGGGTGATCTTTAAATGTATAACCAAAATAAAATAACTACAGCTCGCGACACGAAAGTCTAGCGGTTACCTTGATTGCGCAGAAGTAAAAAAAACTGGCCAAGAGCATGTCGGACCATGCTCAGTGTAGGGTTCCATAGCCGTAACTATAAGGTAAAAAATACGATGTAAAAAAAGTACAACAACAAAAGAGCGTATCTTCATAGCAATTACGTCCTTTTGTTGAGAAGCGCAGTTTATCGGCAATAACTCAAAAACGGTTAATTCGCTCTTGTTGAAAATAATTTTCGTCGAAAGTATTAATTAAGCGTTACCTTCGTGATTTTTTTCATATTTTTCGGACGCACGGTTTAGAAAATAGAGGGGGGGGGGGGGACACAATTTACACAACTTTCGGAGCGATTATTTCCAAATACATTCACTTAATCAAAAACATTACTAGGAACCTTATAGTGTTTTTTAAAGAGCTGTCGAACTATGTACCACACGTTGATATTTGCTGAAAAAAATTTTTTTACTGTCTTTAACATGTATGGAGTGCCCCCCCTAAAAATATTTATTTTAATTATTTATATACCAAACTAAGTAGCGGCTCATAAAACACACCTATATTCCAAATTTCATCAATATCCATCATGTAGTTTCTGAGTAAAATGCCTGTGACATACGGACAGACAGACAGACAGACAGACAGACGGACGGACATGACGAAACTATAAGGGTTCCGTTTTTGCCATTTTGGCTACGGAACCCTAAAAATGGGTTATCGTAGGGACGTAAGCGGTGCGCATTTCCCCTTCACATTTTGTTCACCACTAGGTTTTCGTGCCACGAGCTGTAACAGATCTGAACAATTTAATTAACAGATTACTTTTTGGGCAAGCGATGCAACGGGCAAAAGCTTGTGAAAGTTAAACGGTTCTTCAGAGAAAAAAAATAATGACACGTATTTTTCAGTATCACTCAATTAAGTAAAGTGTTGTGTATTGGCAAAATAGTGAGTTTTGGCAAAGATGCCTTAAACGGTTTTTATTTGTTATCACCTTGTACTATGTGAACTACATATTGCGGGCGCTGTGTATCGACTTCCTGCTCTCCGCATAGTATTTAATTTGAAAAAAGTGCATCTCTAATAATAAATGGTGTCTTTTCTTAAATTATACCTAAAACATATGCAAAATATAGCTTGTGATAATAAGTACCCAGTATATTTGTACTGTACGTTCCAAACGATTTGTTGACATAACCTTAGAATGAACGTATCATGCTAGCCTTACTACTATCGTTAGCTTTAGGGACGCCATGAAAACAGCGTAACCGCATCGTAAAATCTGGCGTAAAAAGTTTGATAATATGCACGAAATTAGGGGTTATTTTTATGTTCCAATATAAAAGTGAAGACGGGTAGAATTTGGCTGACAAGCAATAACACTATTTGTATGGGCAAAATTCTAGACACTGGTTATTTACATACCAGCACAACGATGATGTAACATTTCAGCTGCCCGAAGACATTTAATCTGATTCTGATGGATAATCATAAAATATAATAATTGTATAGACTTCTAATGTTGTTTCGCGCAGAAAAAACGTATCAAGCTATAAAATAAATTACATTTCAAATATAAAAATGCCGTGATAATTTCAAATGCCGTGAAAGCGAATGATGGCTGTCTTTTTGTTCGCATGGAAATCCGATCGAATAACCCTAAGCCGAATGAATTTGTATTTGTGCCGTTTTGGTAGGATAACAATAACGATATTACGTTAAATATACGTTCTGTGTTATTTCTTTATTGATAACGAACAAAGGAAAATGAATATCGGCGGATATTGTGAACCAACGTGAGTGTAGTCTATTGCTAATATCAAAGTCTAAGGAACATATAACAGAGCTGATATTAAAAAAATATTATGTACTAGCATTTACCCGCGGCTTGGCCCACGCTGTTCCCGTTACTGTCTTCAGGGAACTCTTAACCGGGATATAAAGTATCCTATGTTTCAATCCAGTACTTGGTCTACTTGCATGCCAAATTTCAGCTCAATCCGTCTAGTAGTTACCCCGTTATTTAATAACAAACATCCAAATATCCAAACATCTTCACAAACTTTCACATTTATAATATTATATAGTGTGATTTTGTGATTTTGTGCTTCTTTCACGCGTTGAATTCTGTTTTTGAATAAAGATACCTAGTATATGTACTCATATGAACCGTTTCATAAAGATACGAAGACATCCCAGACTCAATAATAGGGACGAATGGCGGAGGGGAGGCTTTTGCCCAACAGTTGAACACACATGCAGACCATTAAAAAAAATTATGAGCCGTATTTTTTATTTATTTATCGTATGGCATAGTAATGTCACTGGATGTAAGCCATAAAGTGGCTTTTTCCGCACGCTGCGCGTACGGAAAAAGCCGCTTTCTGGCCAAGTGTAGACATAAAATGATGTACACAACACGGGAGGTAATAAAGAAAGCCCTCGATCGCATATTTACGTCCCTCGCTTGCAGCTCGGGCCGTTAACATCTGCGATCTCGGGCTTTCTTTGTATTATCACCCTAGTTGTGTAATGTACTATTTCGAAATTTCTAAATATTAGTAGGTAACTTTAAGTACCTAATAATTATTAAATTATTGTATTATAACTTTAGTATTAAGGAAAATTGCAACGCCCTCACAGGGTTAAGTCGATCCTAATTATCTTATAATACTTACCTACTGTAACCTTAATAAATTGCAAATAAATTAATTGAATTGAATTGAATACGGGACTTCAGTAGAAATATCGATAATAGATTTTTTGTTCGCGAAAAACTTTTCAAATTAATTTTAACGTAAAAATATCCCGCATTTATTCGAAATATTATTTACTACACAGAAGACAATAAACAAGAAAAAATCTTGCTAAACCTGCTTATATTATTATGTGGAATCAATCTTGAAACACTCCAACTGTTTTCAAACTATAATGGATAATCCTAACCGACTTCTTTGTATAATACTTACACGCTGCTACAGCACTTCAGGTTTTATCGGTGGATTTGTAAATTAAGTTTAAAACTCCGGTTCCCAAATAAACACTTTTATTTAACTATATTAAACCAAGAGATCACAATAGACTAGATCAAACTTCTGGAATTCAGTTTACTAGATCACTGTCCGGATAAGAATGTCGCAACTGGCCTCAATCCTTTTCTAAGAAATCTCCCCTCTCCCCCGTATATTTAAAATCCTACTCGGCTGGCTACGTTGTTTTTCAATTCCACCAATCACCGATCAGTATTTACGCGCCATTTCATCACAGACGTTTGTCTTTGATAAAACAGTACTACCGCGCGTTTTGACGACCAATCCATGATCAGTGTATTCGCGCCTTCTCAATATAGACGGATATTGTCTATGTTGAGAGGGTGTTGCCAAAGTTTATTGAAAATAATAACAAAGTTAAGGCTGCTGTACACGAACCCTAACAATCGACCATCCTGATAACGGTTCCGTCCCGGAACACGTCCCCAGGTGGAAACCCTAACAATCGGAATCTTAGCCAGTTGCACAAACTTCACATCTTGACGAGTATATAAATCATAGGTACCTATATTCGAGTTGTAAAGTAACCATTAATACATTTCAAGAGACTACTTTGAAACTAGATTAAACAACATCAATTCAGTCAATAATCTTTAAGTCGTAATCGCACTAATAAACTGTATTATTGAAAATAAGGAAATGATAAAGTAACGACCTCTCATTGTAATAGAAATTAGTTTTTAAATCTAAAATTATGATTTGATCACCTCGAATAATTAAAACGTGTACAAGTAATCACATATTATCATCATTAGAACAAGTTTCAATTATTTCAATAGTTCAAGCACAATTACTTCAAAAATTAAAGCACATATTAAGTAATCATAATATTTAGCAGTGACACTGATGCACTAAACATAACTCCATAGCTTAAACAAATCTAATTTATAAATCAAAGGACGTCTCGATGACATAATCACATCTCATGTTCAAGAGAAAAAGCAATTCCTCATATACCATCTATATATACTTATTGCCGATCGATTTGCAATAGTTTATAAGACTAGTAAGTGGGGTCCCCAACGATCGATTAATGGGTATCCACTTTAAAAGCTAGGTTCTTGTCCGATCGAATAACAAAGAACCAACTAACATCCCGAACGATCGATTATCGGGTTGCCTTACCGTTGGCCCCACGAGCCGATCGATTACTCGTGAAAGGCGCGGAAGGACTTGATAGAGTTGCCTCGTCGTTGGCCTTACAAGCCGATCGATTACTTGTAGAAGGCGCGAGAGGACTTCTTCGAATTGCCTCACCGTTGGCCCCACGAGCCGATCGAATACTCGTGACAGGCGCGGAAGGACTTTCGCAGCACCAAAACACGAGTCGATCGATCGCAGTGTTTTGCTCTGAAACAACATATAACATCTTATAGTTACATGCTATTTTTCTAACTTACATCACGATAGAATTAGCACAATTGGACAGACAAATATATAATCAACACCTACACTAGTTTTATTATGTTAATTTTGAACACTATCATTTTCGTCATTATCTTCGCTGCTGCTAATAGTATCAGAATCATCAGTGTTAACCTCAAGTGCAGCGATACTAATCCATGGTTTCATACGGTCCGCAGCAACCGTCGTAGGTCGCTTGTTTTCCGTACCCAGAAGCCCTGGCACAGGCGCAACCGTGTACCTATCCTTTCCCAGGTCTTTGGTGACACGATAAGGACCTATAAACGAAGGCATAAGCTTTTTGCTCTGACCATGGTTATAAAAGCAAGTTTTAGTTATTTTGACAAGGTCCCCTACGTTGTACAAACGAGCTGGCCTTCTACCTTTATCGTAATTATATTTCTGTCTGCCTTGTTCTCTATCTATCCTAGCTTTTACTTTGCTGCGAATATCGGAAACATCCTCGTCATTCCTCGTATCTCGAGTGACGAGGTTCAGCTTGGGATTTACCTCACTATTCATACCGGGCCCAAACATTACCTCTGAAGGGGTCCGCCCAATAGTTTTCTGAACCGTGTTATTAAGACCCCACTGTACTTTCCCGAGGTGACTGTCCCAGCTCTTCTCACCAAACTTAACACTAAGCGTCCTCAAAGAGTCGAGCACGGTCCGGTTATACCGTTCGACTTGACCATTTGATCTGGGACTAGCCACCGCGTTTAGAATTTTTTATTTATTTATTTATTATTTATTAACATTACAAAAATTCACCAGCATTACAGCTATACGCCAAGGCACTGGCAAACTTAAATTCTAAGCTTAACTAGCAGAACAAAGTATCAACACAAACTACAACAGACGTAAAAACATAACGCAGACAATATGAAAGTTAAAATAAAACAAACAAATGAACACTTAGAATGACAAAACACAACTAATAGGTACCAACAATATGATTTAAAAATAAAGTAAAACATCAAAAACAGCGCATACATTTTCATCTTATAAATTACTTTCACAGTAACGCATCACTGCTATGTGAAGTTTGCTCCATTTATCTGTAAACAAATCGCAACCTGGTTCGTAGGAAATAAATTTATTAAGTAGTCTCCGTCCACAGACAATTGGCGAGTGCTTGTGAGCCACCGTGCGTGCCCTTTCTTCCGCCAGGAGGCGGTGGCTACGGCCTCTAATATAGTTGTTTGGAACAAATAGCTTACACATTGTCGTAACTAAATCAGAACAATCCGACTCACCTCTCATACAACGACACACCGTCATCAAAAGTTCGGCACACCGCCTGACATGCAAGGAATTAAATCCAAGCATACCTAGCAAATAATTCGTAGGGTAAAGAAAGGGATAGTACCCGTATACTTGCTTATAGAGAATGTGTTTGATACCTTTATCAAGGCAGAAACTCTTAAATGCGCGGGAGGTGAAGCAACTGCCGCGGTCGCTAATAAGACGGTCCGGGTTCCTAAACATGCTAAAGATGTCTTCTAAAACTCTGATCGCGTTTTGGGAGTTAGTGTTTCGAACGGGCTTCAAGAAACAGAATTTCGTAAAACTGTCTACAACAACAAGTAAATGGGTATATCCCTTATTCGACTTGACGAAGGGTCCAAGGTGGTCAACGTGTAGCGTATGGAAAGGGACTTCCACCTTTGCAATTGGGTGTAACAAACCTTCGCGAGTACTTGAGTTGTCTTTTCCATACGCACACTCTATGCAAGCGTTGACGTACTTTCTGACGAATTTGGTCATCTTGGGGAACCAGTAATTTTTTTTGATTCTCTCCAAGGTCTTCTCCACTCCAAAATGACCAATCTCATCATGGTTTAATCGACAGAGTTGCCACCTCGCACCCTTCGGCACCACCCATCTAACCTCGTTCTTATCGCCCCCCAAATAACGATATAACTTGTTATCCTTTACGACATAATTGTCTTTTATATAACGCAAGCCCTTTTCATCCACTCCGTCACTTAGAATGGTTTTTAGCCTGCACAACTCCGAGTCCCCTAACTGGAGGGTATGCAACCAGTCTCCTTCACTAATGGACATTACAATTGGGAACTGATCAACAAGAAAATCAGAGGATCCTGAGATAGGGTTACGAGATAAGGCGTCTACATGGCCCATTTTCGTTCCAGCTCTATATTCAACAGCACAGTCAAACTCCTGTAGTGTCAACCACCAACGTGCTATCCTAGGAATGAGATCCCGTTTCGAGAACGTTGAACGTAGGGCACTACAGTCTGTTACGATCTTAAATTTGCGCCCCAGTAGATAAACTCTGAATTTACGTAGAGCGCACACAACAGCCAGAGTTTCCAACTCGTATGAGTGGAAATTCTTTTCTTCTGGCGAAGTTTGACGGCTGAAGTAGGCAACGGAGTGAAAAGGTTCGCTTTCTGAAGTCCGCTGAAGAAGTATGCCTCCGACACCTATCCTACTAGCGTCCGTGTGCAACTCGGTCTCAGCTGTTGGGTCGTAAATAGAGAGAACGGGCCTTTCGACTAATTTTGCCTTCAGATCTTCAAACGCCTTTTCCTGACTGTCACCCCACTCCCATGCAGAGTCCTTCTTTAGCAGCTTACTGAGCGGAAAAGAAATCTGAGCAAAGTCCCTAACAAATTTGCGAAAGTAACCCGCCAATCCTAGAAACTGACGTACGTTGTGAACGTTTTCAGGTCGAGGAAAGTTTGTCACGCTTACAATTTTCTTTTCGCCTGGCCTAACTCCCCTAGCGCTAATCTCGTATCCCAAATAATCGATTTCTTGACGGAGAAAGTCGCATTTTGACAAATTAAGAGTGAGATTCGCATTTTCGATAGCCTTTAACACATCTTCGAGACGCTCTAGACATTCAGAAGTGTTTTTACCATAGATAAGGATATCGTCGATATATGCCGTCGCCTTGTTAAATCGAGCAGTCCCTAAAATAGCATTAATCATGCGCTGGAATACGGCCGGCGCGTTTGCTAAGCCGAACGGCATGCGATTAAACTCGTATTGGCCGTCCGGCGTAACAAACGAAGTGAGGTGCTTGCTATGCTCTGAAATGGGCACCTGATAATACCCAGAAGCGAGGTCAAGAGTGATAAAGCAGGACTGTCCCGCAAGGCGGGCTATCTCGTCCTCGATAATGGGCATTGGGTACCTTTCCTTCACAGTCACTGAGTTTAACATGCGATAGTCGACACATAATCGCAGAGAACCATCCTTTTTCCGAACAAGCAGAATGGGACTGGCGTAATCAGACACAGACTCTCTGACTATGCCAGCATCCAGCATCTCTCCTACCATAGAACGCACCTTTTCTCGCTCGTGGTGCGATAGCCGATAGGGACGATACACGACCCGTCGTTGACTGTTCAATTCAATACTCATTTCAGCGGCGTTGGTGCATCCAAGACTACCAAGGGAGGAAGCGAAGCAATGCCGATATCTTTGCAGGATGTCTAATAATCTATGTCTATCAACATCAGAAACGCCTTTGCCTATCTTCACCTGATTCTCATCAAATTCGGACTCTATACATGCATCCGTGGTGACCTCGGCAACTCGCTTCACCAAATTGACTCGTTCTGCTCGACAAAAAACAGCATTTGGCAAAATCCGACACGATTTAGCACAAGGCATCACCAATGCATGCATATAACCCTTATCAGAACGATGAAGACCGCCGCCTATGATGTATTGCTCATTAGGTCTACCAGCCACTGAATGCCTCACAAGTACATTGCCATGAAATACAGTTTTCGTCGCAACTTTTACTGAAGCTGGGCCATGAAGCTGTACAACGCTGGAAGTATGGTACTTCAGAAGAGAATCATCGTCTTCGACCACATCAACACGGGAAAATTCATTGCCAATATTGAAAAATTGCAACTTCTTAGCATCCTTGTAGACCGATATGTGAGGCTGCTCAGTATACGACTGTCCCACCAAAATGGGCACATCCAATAAACTGTCATCCACGACTCTGAAACTTACTGTCGCTCCTACACCATCAACAGTCATATCAAGTGACAAGCTTCCTAGCGACTGAATGACACCGTTTCCGAAACCTTTCATGAGAGTTGGAATTCCATCGTGCGACACACCTAACTCTTTAGCAGCACACTCCCTAATCAAGGAGACATCGCTACCGAAATCGACGAACGCTCTTAATGACCTGCCACAAACAACTACCTCCTTCATGAACTTCGAACCAGGACTTGGAGCAATATCTGGCTGCAGAAAATCTATTCGCATCGTCTTCGCCGGAGTGGCAATGTTGGTATTACCCGTTTTATCTCCAGGCTTAGTAAAGCACTTATCCGCTGTATGGCCTACCCTATTGCACTTCGTGCATTTAATTATCGGTTTAGTACAATACAAGAAACTATGGCCCATTTCTTTGCAATTGTAACACCCGACTGATTGACCCGATTTGAAATTAGGCCTTGGTTGTGCTGTACTATTCCCCCCAACTGAAGAATTAACCGTGTTTCTATTCCTGACATGGAAACGATCAGAACTAATTTGACTGGACTCTTTGTAACTCATCAGATAAGGTAATAATTGATCCGGGTGAGTACAGCGCAGAGCTAAAGCACCTGACCTAAGCGTTCGATCGGTGATACCGTGTATTATACAATCCGCGGCACGTTTCCCTACTATGTCACACTGGTTAACGAGACTCAGCTTTTCGTAGTAGTATACTTCTATGGGTTCATTAAACTTGCTTTTTCTTTTGAGCATTTCTTCCAAAATCTGGCCATAGTTTTGGTCACAAGGAAACGCGTCTAATAATTTTGTTTGCCACTCTTGCCAGGTAAAGAGAATTGTATTCAGGCTCTCGTACCAAGTCTTGGCCAGACCTTGCAATTTCTGCATAGCAAAATGTGTGGTAGTCCTCTCATCCCAACCATACACAGCAGCGCATTCATTAACCTTCTTCAACCAAATATCCATACGTTGGTTTTTGGTTGAAGGGTCAAAACCGGGTAAAATATTCTTGTGGTCTATTTTTTGCAAAGGCTGTTGTGCGGGCTGTGCAGGTGGCTGGGATGTAAGACCACCCCTTAATTGCAAAAGAATGTCAACTAAATCTTTTTTGGAAAAAGAAGGACTACGTGACCTTTCGGATGGTCCAGCGTCGTCACGATGCTCGGCATGTCGCTCTGCATGCTGCTCAGGCTGTAGCTCAGCTTGGTTTGGAGCGCGTTGCTCAGCGGGCTCCACGGAGTGATGACGCCGGCCGTCGGTAGAACGGCTGCGGTGGCCGCGGCTCGTTGATAGTCTCTCGATGCTGGGTTGTGAAGTGTGACGCCGGCCTTCAGCATCCCGCAGTTTTTCTCGTTCTCTCTTCAGTTCTCTTTGTAGCATGTGGAGTCGCGCGCTGCCATGTTCTGATCCTCGAGGGTGCACCGTAGGACTGGAACACCGACTTCGTGTGGTTGCACGGGGTTCATCATCACTGGGTGTCTCAAGCCTTCGTTTAGAACCCCGAGGCTCCGGCTCATCAGGAGGCTCCGGTGTAGACATAGTGCCTGAAACTCATAACAAAGGCATTAAAATACATTGCAGTAGATACCAAAACCAAATAGCTGTGAATTGTTAGCATAAAACTGAACTTTCTGCTTAAATGCGTAAGGTATTTGGTTCATTATAGTGAAGGTAAGCAATACACTAAATGATAATGCGCTACAGGGCTTTAAATAAAAATAAAACAATATCATACACGTATCGATCGTCTTAATCGCATAGTAACTACTATTATCCTATCTAATATACCAACATTACCAACTACTATGCATCTACTAGTATACTTGAATAGAAACAAAGAATAAAACTTTAAAAGCGCAATCATTCAGCTAACCTACCCTCATATATTGCTAACAGTCAAACTAATTATTCTAATTGTTCATTAACAGATTTTATATACTCGTAAGTAGGATGGAAACCATTATGAAATAAGAAGTATTTATTACATAGAACAAATTCGCATCTCATTATAATTTACGCACATTCTATACTTAAGCAAAACAATTGTGAATATATTTCACTTGTCGGATGGTTATTTATGTCTTTAATAAACGTAGTGCGTTTTATCATGTCTACTCGAGATTTATTTCCTAAAATAAATTTCGATTTGTCACTTAAAAACAAGATATCTAATAAAAATAAAAATGTATTGTTCACCGATTCATGCATTCGAAATTTATAATTATCGTTAATATTCTTGTCATCGCTTTCAACGAATGCACCATTCGTATCTTTGTTTTATGATTTAACAATTAACAATAAACGTGGTATGCAAAGGGAAGAAAAAAAAAACGATGTATATGTAGGCACCAGTATGGTAAAATTTTGAACCCGCATATGATTGCTACGAGCTTGTTTTATAGTGTAAATTAACTATGTTACCAAAAGGATGGGTTCAAAATTATACTACTTTCAAATCATAAATTGTGGGTGTGTACTTACGTTTTGGTTGCGTGTCCCGCTTCGGAAATATAATACTTACACGCTGCTACAGCACTTCAGGTTTTATCGGTGGATTTGTAAATTAAGTTTAAAACTCCGGTTCCCAAATAAACACTTTTATTTAACTATATTAAACCAAGAGATCACAATAGACTAGATCAAACTTCTGGAATTCAGTTTACTAGATCACTGTCCGGATAAGAATGTCGCAACTGGCCTCAATCCTTTTCTAAGAAATCTCCCCTCTCCCCCGTATATTTAAAATCCTACTCGGCTGGCTACGTTGTTTTTCAATTCCACCAATCACCGATCAGTATTTACGCGCCATTTCATCACAGACGTTTGTCTTTGATAAAACAGTACTACCGCGCGTTTTGACGACCAATCCATGATCAGTGTATTCGCGCCTTCTCAATATAGACGGATATTGTCTATGTTGAGAGGGTGTTGCCAAAGTTTATTGAAAATAATAACAAAGTTAAGGCTGCTGTACACGAACCCTAACATTTGGATGTAGTAATATTTAATATGTGTGTTAGATTGTAAGGTTTTTATCTATGGGCCTTTGATGCCTGAAATAAATCATTATTATTATTATACTTTTACTTAATAAACCACCGTGAGACTAAAAATGGATCCCTCACGTTATACAAAAAACGTTTATGTAACGTGAATGATCCGTTTTTATTTCAATACTTATATAATGTTTATGGCTCGACCGCTCATTGCGTTATATTCGGACCAAAAACAGCACGGCATTACCCTTTACCCAACGGACTCCGGTGGGTTGATCCTAACTTGCTGGGGCACATATTTCACCCGATTATTTATATCTTGTCACAGTAAATATATTAGCTTAGTCAATGCCTCGTCTAGGCCTTCCAGACCGCTTACATGAATGTTAAGACCTTGAAAGTGACTGCAATCGAAAATCCAGCGTAAACTAACGAGATTCCTTCTTGGGCGTGCTTGGGAGTGCGAAGTTTTAGGAGTTTTTTTTTATTTGTTTTACTGTTCTAGAGTTCTATACTGTATTTCTAGCCTTCCTAAAAAGCCAGTTTGATAAATGACTGCGATTTTTATAATAGATTCAGCAAATTTCTCTACTCGGCCTGAATTATGAGCGACTAATGCCGAGTTATCAATTTTCTCAAAATTTCTGAACTAGAGATATAATAAATCAGGACCAGACGTTCCTTAATTAGTATGTTTAACGTTAACTGTGATTAATTAGGAAGAACCTATTTAATCATAAATAAGCTAATTGGTACGATCCAGACTTATTCACCTTAGGTAACTCAAACGTTATTGAATACCAAACTGTATATGATATTATTTAAGTTTTTTGGTAACCATACCTTAAGCTGGAAATTTCTAATATAATTACGTTTCATTAAATTTCGTTCCTTTAATTTATTGCTGCGATAGAAGACACCCTATATAAGTTTTTTCTTTCATAACGTGCCAACTTACCCGTTCAAACTGAATACACAATGTGGTGCAAGTTTTAAACTTTCAAAAATTTCTGTCCGAACTTTTTAAGAATCCTTTCTTACGTTTCGTACCCTTTTTTCAGTCTTAACATTATCCGGTGGTTTGAAGCGAGGAAACTTTAATTCCCCGAAGAATGCTGAAAACAAAATATTTTCTGACGTAGTGAATATTCTTATTAACTCTAATGGAAGTTTTTATTTTTAAGCTAAGGATAGGTTTTAGTCCTAGGGAAAAACTTGCGGTGATTAAAACAGTTGATGATCGACTATGAAAAGAAGAAGACCGAGAATATTAGGCCACTAGGCTTCGACTAACTAGCAACAGTTTAAAAGCATTATCATCGGTTAAAAAACGTCCACTGCTCGACATAGGCTTTTAAAGAACGCCGCCACGCCCGGTCCTGTCCCGCCCGCATCCTCCGGACACCAGCAACCTTCACTAGGTCATTAGCCTGCCTTGTGGGGAGCATCCATGCTGCGTTTTCTGGTGCGCGAATGAGATCGAATCAGAAATGGAGAGATCCGTAGAAGAACTAAAGTACCTGACATAGCTCGAAGGATTGCAAAACCTAAGTGGCAAAGGGACCGCGGTGACCATCTATTCTACGAGCAATGCAAAAACTAAATATAGGGGAAAATAGTAACGAAACTGAGATTTCTTTTTCTCCTTGGGCGTAACGAACAGAGTTTCATAATTTGTACGGAATAGGGACATTTGGGATAACTTTTTTTTATTTCATAAATGAAAAGTGCTCTTGATTCTGAGTAAAATGTAAAAGGTACATATTTTCTGCATTTGACCCAAATATTTATTCAATTCCATATAGTGAGTAAAATAAAACATATACAGTAAGTCAAAATATACTTATATTACCGGGTAACACATAGGCATAGAACACTTAGTAAGTGCGCTATCCTTCAAGCACTGAAAGTTATCCCGAGTTTCACTAAGTGTGGTGATGTATGCAACTAGAGGGCTCGTCCTATCCGCGTCTTACCATTTGTCCTCTTACGATCGCTTGTCTAAAAGTTTTAATCGGCGCTATGTGCGCTTAACCTAACTTAAATAAAGACAAAGATTCGTGTAAACTACGTACCGTTTCAGTTATTTTTATATTTTGCCACGCAAATACCTCTTGGTTTTCTGTAGCAAGCTATAATGCGCCTAACGCTAAAATATTGAACATTTACCAAGCTGTAAAAGTACTCAAGTCACTTAAATCCAAACAAATAGGAATTTCCCTGGGGATCACACGTGATAAACCTCGTTTATACTTCTTTAGAATACATAAAGCCTACATTTTAAATAAGGCACTAACGTTTTATGTTAGAGACGCGCAAATATTGCTTCCAAAAGTAGTGTCATATCGTGTCACATCTCGGACAGCGTGACAAACTTTACATTTATATCACACCACTGCCTATCTCAACCAATTGGAATGTTGACTTATGTTGAATTTTACAACATAATATAGTCACATGGATTGGAAAATACTAAATTATCATAACACAAAAGAAATAAACAAAAAAATTATAAAAAATATAAAGTTACGAGACCACAAAGTTTAAAAAACCGATATTTTTTTATCGTCTTAAAGAAAAATTAAAGTCAATTGACAACATTTCAAATTATATGAAGTGGGCTAAATCAAAAACCATTTCGGCAAATATGCTTCCCGTATGTAACGAGGTAGTTATTTTATTTTTTTACCCGTTAATTTCCAAGATAATCGCGAAAAACTGTAAACCGGAAATGTGACGTAGATAGTACGTACATAGACAATAGACCAAAGACAATACTAAATCTATCATTTTTTTTCATGTATCCGGTTGTCACACTCTGTCAAAAGTTTTCAAATGACATTGTCAGTTCTTACATTTCGGTGTTAACGACTATTCTTATTTTACGATATTACTCTCGCTCCACTTGAAATACTTGACGACTTGGCTTTTATAACTGACACTGCTGCTTTTTTTCACGCTTACATCGCAATAAAAACGGATATCGCTGCTTCTTTAAACGAAAATTTGGCACTTGTATTTGGACTTATTGAACCTCATAAAAATGAAGACCTCAGATGGATTTATGCAAGCATTTAGTACCAACTTGCCATGGGTTGATACTGCCATGATGTTAGAGTTCATACAAACGGACGATAAATATAATTTGGCTGGGATACGAGGTGCAAAAGCTGCGTCTCGAACTTCGTATAGTGCCGCTTCGTACCGTATAGATAGTTTCTACCCCATATTGTGTGCCCTACATTGAGCCCTGTTTTTGCTTTACATATACCTGTACCTGTATATGAAACTAATAACATTATCCTAAGAAATAAAACTAAGGCTTAGTGCGAGTATATTTATTTTCCAAATATATAAGTTTGTGGTTCCAAATTACAATGTGTTGTTTTGTCTTTTGTCGCTACCTTAACTAGTATGTTTTGGGTTGTCATAATAGGGCAGCACATTACGAGTACACCTCAGGATGCAGAAGATGGTGTAGGTTCATCATGAGAGGTTGACGGTGCTGCCTGGTTTGCTTCTTTTAACGGTCTTCTTGTGAGTGATGCTGGAAGACGAGGTTTCAGTTTTGCATTGACATTCATGACTTTCCAATATCTATAGTTTTCCATGTCTTTCTCCAACTGTGAAATGACAAATAGGTATAATAAGCATAAGCCTGAACACCGTGAGGGTGATTTCAATGCACACTGCAAGAATTTGTAAGTGCAAGTGCCAATAACTATTTAAGAAAGTCCTATATAAACAAGGTTATATTAGCTAGTTAAGTTCAATATCACAACACATGAGTACGTACAATAAACTTTATCAGTAAATAGTCCACTACCAATCTAATACAAAGGTGGGCTAGGTTAACACGTTCGCGGACAGTAAGTCACACCTGTTTGACACAAACATTTTGTATGGAATTTTTGGAACTGTTACAGCAGGTTCGTCACAATTGTGCCATTGTGTACTGTTTATATGTGACACTGAATGCTATGTAAGTCGAATGCTATACCAGCGACGTCAAATATGATACTTTGTTATACCACGTTATGTGACAGCAAATGCTATTGCATATAACTACTATAGCAGTTCTGTCACATGGTTTAGTTAGCTTGTGATATATTATGACAACGAATGCTATAAGTTGCCTGCTATAGCAGCTCCGTCTAATTTGTTGTACTATAGTATGTAACAATGTGACACGGATGCTGTATTTTATCACCTTTTTAGGGTTCCGTAGCCAAAATGGCTAAAAAGGAACCCTTATAGTTTCGTCATGTCCGTCCGTCCGTCCGTCCGTCCGTCCGTCCGTCCGTCCGTCCGTCCGTATGTCACAGGCATTTTACTCAAAAACTACAAGACCTATACTGATGAAATTTGGAATATAGATGTCTTGTAGATGCCGCAACTAAGTTTGGTAGTTAAATAATAAAAATAAAAAAATCTAGGGGGGGCACTCCATACATGTAACAGAAGCTAAAAAAATTTTTTTTTACAAAATGTCAACGTGTGGTACATAGTTCGACAGCTCTTTTGAAAACATTTTAAGGTTCTTAAGTAATGTTTTTGATTAAGTGAATACCTTTGGAAATAATCGCTCCGAAAGTTGTGAAAATTGTGTCCCCCCCCCTCTATCTTCTAAACCGTGGGTCCGAAAAATATAAAAAAAATTACAAAGATAACGCTCAATTAATACTTTCAACGAAAATTATTTTCAACAAGATCGGATTAACCGTTTTTGAGTTATTGCCGATAAACTGCGCTTCTCAACAAAAGGACGTAATTGCTATGAAGATACGCTCTTTTGTTGTTGTACTTTTTTTACATCGTATTTTTTATCTTATAGTTACTGCTATGGAACCCTACACTGAGCATGGTCCGACATGCTCTTGGCCAGTTTTTATTTTTCATGTTTTAATCAAAAAATATGTTATTTTTAAAAATATGTCATCATAATATCGGGATTGGTGATGACGGCGGTTGAGACGCTCTAAAATCTACCCAGTCTCTTCCCATGGAGTATCTTTTATGGATGAAGTTGGACCTATCAAGCTTGATAGGTGAAGCTGCTCGTTCGCTTTGTACTGATTGCGGCGACAATGCTGACAGGTTTGGAGATGAAGGAAAAAAGTCGCTTGGTGGCAAATCAACTAGGACAGCTAAATGAAAGTCAGGATCGGCTTGTGGCGCAGTAGCTGGCTCAATTGGTGGCAAAAGGGAAGGCTTTCTTTGCGGCGAAAAAATTAGCGCATTTTGTGCTGAATTAACTTGCTCGCTTCAAGGTGAAGAGGGTGATGATAAGGCTGATTCGTTTCGCAGCACATGAACGGGCTCTCGTCGCGACGAGGAATGTCTAAAGGCGAAGTAAATCTAAACCAAATTGAAAACACTTTTATTACACAGTGCTAAGCAACCTATACACCCATTACGTTGCAAGTAGTAGAACAGAGAACGAACAATATTATAATTCAAAGATTATTACCTAAAATTATTATTACTGTATTAGTTTATCAAAAAATAGGTATCATCATTCATGCCTGCGTTTTAAATCCTTGCCACCATTAACACTAGTTATAGGGCAATAAACAGTTAGTAAATAAGCCTAGTCATTGCAACACACAATATTATGCTAGAAAACCATAGAATAATTGTTACTTATGATGATGGAAATAATGCTTCGAAAAGGCTCCGTAGCTCGAAATTCACCAACATCACCATAGACTACTCAGCGGCGCACTCGCCGGTTGACCAAACAAACTTTCATACAACCGCGACTGCTATAGCATTTGTGTGCATGAGAGGGGGGTACTATAGCCGGCAATACATGTTTAGCTTTTTTGTGTGCAAAAGCATGTAATACGACAGTAAGCGCGTCTGGACTAGAGAAAAAGTGACAGTAAAGATAGATCTACTAGTATTTACTATAGCAAAGCGCATTCTTTAGCATTTGCGCTCAGGAAAGCATCTCAAATCAAGACTGCTATAGAATGCGTGTCACAAAAGTTACTCAAAATTCGAATGCTATAGAATGTCCGTCCGCGAACGTGTTAAGTATATTATTCGGTTGTACTTACATCGAGATGATCTTCACAGATAACTTCCTTTTAGGAACACGATCTAGCCCCGCCGCTCGACACCATGCCTCATTTTGCCCAGCAGGGACACAAAAAAACTTTTTTTTGTGATGTCAGTCTTGTGTTATTACTACACGTTCTTATAAAACAGTTTTTAGTTTCTTTTGATGCCATGTTTTCGTTTTTACTTGTAATTTTATTGAAGAAAATTTGTGTTGACAATTATATGACAATGACGTAAACCTCAAATCAATCAACCATCACGATCCTTTTTTTTTTAAAGCAAGGGGCAAAGGAAAATGCGTACTCGTGACGTCATATGTCGGTTACGACCTTTCAAACATTCGCTATTTTTTCACTTAATATTTTTGAATGAAAAATTGCTTTTCTGGGAAAATAAAAAAACACGTATACCTTAGAATTTGATTTTTTTTCAATACATAACATAAAATAGCCCACTTGAAAAAATGAAATGTTGTCAGAATCCTTAAATAATACTGAAAAAATAAATGTAAAACAACTATGTGCTTAAACGCTCTTTTTGTGCTCAAAATGGCAAAATGCTATTTTTTTCATACAGACTTAGGCCGGATTTACACCTGTAAGTTTTACTTACGTAAGTAAGGACGCAGCTATACGTTAGACTGAGATAGCTGACTGACTATCTCAGTCTAACGTATAGCTGCGTCCTTACTTACGTAAGTAAAACTTATAGGTGTAAAGCCGGCCTTAGTACAGCGACGGAACGGATGACGTCATAAATTCCTACCGTTTTGTATAGAGCGTTTTCAATGCTCAGTGCGATCTGCTACTTTTGATTACAATTTGTGGCTGTTATACTTATACAAATATATTAGGTGTCATATAGATATTTGTTTCTCACAAATAGTAGAATCGATTTACGACAGAAAAAATCGAGTCTACAGGCGAATTCAATAGGGAACGTGCAGGAACTATACGTGGCAGTACTAAATCGACAAAAAATCAAAAAATGCATTATGCGGTCAGTAAAGGAAATTTATCAGGTCTGAATAAAAATGCTAACAAAACACGTTTCTTGTATGCCCTTCCCTTTTAATTCTTGATATTATTTTCTTTTTATGACTATATAAATACATATTATGTGATAATTTCAAGTCCCTATCTATTACGGTTGAAAAGATACAGCCCTGTGGCAGACAGATACACCTTTATTGTACTCCCATTTATTTTTTAATTTCATTTTGTTTTTATTATTTGTTGTTATACCGGCAATAGAAATACACATTTCAAATCTCTACCTATTACGGTTCAAACGATAAAGCCCTGTGGCAAACGGACAGACGAACAGACGGACAGATGGAGAGTGGAGGCTTAGTAATAGGGTTCCACACCCTCACCTTCACGGGTTGGCATCCTTTGGGTACGGTACCCTAAAAAACATCATAGTCGATTATAAATGTTAATGTCAAGTATAGTAAGTCGTAGATACAGTAACGTTAACCGTCCTTCATCACGATAATAACGGCGTTTCCCGTTAATGTGCTGGGGCCGCATAATAAGCTACAAGACTCAGAATGGCGGCACCAGTTGGAAGTTGGAAGCGCTTTCGTTGTGCACGTTCTCTATATCACAATTATCACACTGCGATTGTATATCATAAATAATTGAGTTATTCAATGCCAATTTAGTTTCGCGTGATATAAAGACAAAATCACCTTCTCGGTTCATGTCGTGTAAAGGCATCAACTGATGCTTGGTTTAAAGCTTGCTTATAACGAGTGATATGTAATATGGCATTACGCGGTTGAAGGATATTGCAGTTGTAATATTATTCGCGTTATTCATACTTCCCTATTTAATGTCGTTGGTAAACAAAGTCGTGAAAGCATCTTGCCTTTGTACACATGTTGTCTAGGTTAGCTCGTACAAAAGTTATAAGCAGGGTGTTATTATATACATAAACCTAAGAGCCTTTATGTATTAACACAAAGTTATTTATCTCAAAAATGTAATGAAATGTCGGTATTACGTGTCTTACAATCAGACCTCGGCAGGGGTGAGCTGTTTTCAGAGTTTGCATAACATGGACATACCTTGTCATTCAATGGTAATGGTTAAAATGTGGTGTAATTTGATAACTAATGAAATTATTTTATTTAGGCTACCTTTCTACTACGTTATTTACGTCGCCATTAAAACAAGTGAATTTTATAGCAACCTTTCTTAGCAAACCTCTTTAAATGTAATTTTAATGTACAATAAAATTAAACTCTACTCACTTCAGTGGATGTAGAAAGATCTTTTTCTATCTATAATTGGATATTAAACTCAAGAAGAAATGCGTTGAAAACTCAAAATATAGAAAAACTGATAGTTGTTTATTACAATAACAAAGAAAATTTTGAATAAATAAAAATTTGTAGGTACCTACTCGTTTTGTACATAATGCATTGTTATTTTAGTTTAATTATAATTAATAAAGTTGTATTTTCTTTTAATATTTATTTTTAAGGTGTATCTATACTAACATCTACATTTGACATTAATGCCGTAAAAATGGCTCACCGCTGCCTATAATAGGCCGCATAGTACCGGTTAGACGAGTGGTTGCCAGCCTCGTAACTATCGGGCCTCGCTGTCGCTCGGCCATCTATATGCACACGGCCAGCAACCCCTGACTTCCCTGCCTTTGCAGTATTGTACTATTAAGTATCATATTTTAGTCTGGTACCTACCTACTATGTGTCACATAAAGAAATATCTGCTATTAACTTTACAAGGCGTTGCATTTTTACAATTCTTGGTTTCTCTATAAGTGTGTCAGTAACATTTATAATATATGAATTTGGAATCATACGGGCTACGGTAAAATTTATTGGCATCCCATTCTTTATGATAAAGTGAATTAGAAAATAATAGCATGCGATATTGTAGTAGTCGCGGCTATTTTTATAAGTTTGATTATGAGCAAAATATGGTTGAGGTATTTACAGAAACCGCAACAATTTATTTATTTAAACATTATCGCACTAAAGAAACCTTATCGTATGTATAAAGGATAAACTTAATACCGTAAAGGCACGAGTATATTTATTCCTGCTTCATGGATGTTTTTTATCTATTTAAGTTTATCGGTATAATTATGTATATCGTCGTCTAGTACCCACACAAGCAATTAGTTTGAGACTAGAACGATTTGTGTAAGACGTCCCGCGTTATTTATTTATTTATAAGGCATTTTCTACCTGTTAACCTAGGGACAAAGCAGATAAATTGTGGGCGGTGCCACTGATGTCCTAAAAAATATTATTTAATTACATAATATGACAAATTTATGAATAACTTGAGGATGCCCACAACTTTGTTCGAGGAGGAGGGTTATCCCTGAATATGTTTTATTACTTCGCCGTAGTTTTATAAAAAGTATATTAGTAGTAACTATACTCATAAGGGCCTTATCACACTTGCGATTTACGGGCGAGTTGCGCGCGAGTTTCCATACAAAACCGACAAGCGAATGCGACATTGGTATGGAACTTCGCTTCTAACTCGCCCGCAGCTCGCTCGCAAATCGTAAGTCTAATAAGTAGAGACCGGATTTAAAGTAGCGATCTCAATATTAATATGGATATGACTAGTGCAATTTGTTAAATACATGTCATGTTGGTTATATAAGGTATTAATTTTTACTGTGAATTGTGCAGAAGAAATATTAAAGAAGAACTTAAAAAAATAAACTATTTCAAAAATTTACAAACAATGTTTTTATTTATTATCACCATAATTTTTGCCCAATATTTACAAAAGATTCCAAAGAGGTTTTTACTTTTTTGTTCCAATAAGTTATATTATTTTTGTGTGTAGAAAAAATAATAAATTATACCAGTCATATCCATATTCATATTGAGATCGCTACTTCAAATCCGGTCTCTACTGATAAGGCTCTAATCTCCCTGTAGGTATTTATGCCAAATTTCATGGATATCTGGTAGCTTTGGCGTGATGCGCGCACAAACAGACAGATAAATCGACAAGCAAGCAAACAACAACATTTGAAAAGATCTTTATTAGGTAACATTTTATTACTTACTAGCTGTATCGGCAAACTCGTTCCGCTTCGTTTTAATAGTTATTCTGTTATTTGGGGCAGAGACAAAGCCTAACAAGTCAATAATCAAGTACATATTAGCGTTGTCATAAATATACCATTAAGTAGTAAGTCATCATTATGAAATACCATTGATGGATTATTTCGTAATAGGTAATTATCATAATTGCGCCATTACGTCGTAATGGAAACTTAAGTACCTAAAGAAGATGTAAGTGAGAATCTCGTGTCAACTCCATTGAAGCATCCTTTGTTTCAGCCCGAATGCGTGTCACGTAAGCGTGCTTACGTACCTACTTATGTTACTTATCTGCTAACTTGAATTTAGTACCCTTTTTTAGAATATTATTTATTTATTTATTTAAACTTTATTGCACAAAAGAAAACTTATCGTACAAAAGGCGAACTTAATGCCATAAGGCATTCTCTACCAGTTAACCTTAGGGCAAAGCAGATAACTTGTGGGCGGTGCTACTAACAAAAAAATACATGATATAATACATATACTAAAGATAATAGTAATAATAATTACATAGATAGGGATAACCATATAATATATAAATAAATACACATATATAAATACAGATGACACGTCTAAGCAGATACACTAAGATATTTCAGTTCTACCAGCATAGAAATCACGCACAGATTTTTTGAACGCGAACTTATTTGGAGCTTGTTTGATTTTAAGAGGAAGACCGAAGAGGAAGAATATTATGTTTTATTTCTGTAATAAATTTTGCACAAAACAACATTTAGTTGAGGATTTATTCTATAGAAACGCTTATCTGCAATTACGTAGACATTATTGTGTATTTTGAAATCAATTATAAAATTACACCTTTTGTATTATGGAACATACAAAGCTTGGTCTTGTACAACAAACCAAACTTCAGACCTTTAATTCTACTCTAAAATTATTATTAAAATAAAAAAATACCGGTCAAGTGCGAGTCGGACTCGCTCACCGAGGGTTCCGTACAAACTCGTAAGTAGATACGTGAATAGTTCAACAAAAACTGTATGGCCGTTAGCTTAGTAGGAGCAAATAAGTATGTGTACTATTTTTGAAAATTTCTAAAAAACGATGCAATTTAGGAAAACCGTTTTATTTTTCCTGTAATATTTAGGATGATATTAATAATTGGTAATTATTACAGATTTTTCTGTTCAGTAACTTCGAAGATAATAGGGGGGGAATGGTATTTTTTTGAACGTTTTTGGTCATAAATCAAAAAGTACAAAATTAAGAAAAAAAACAAAAATGGTTTTGGAATCTACAAATTAAGCCCTTTCATTTGATATCCCACTCGATATAATAGCTCTACTTTTGTTTTTCCACATGCCATTTCGGACCCCTTTAAAAAAAAAGTAAAAAAGGTATATGATTTTTTTTCTATCCAATAGGCTCGAGTCAGCGACTTTTAACACTATTCCAAGTTTCAAGTCGATATCATGAGTAGATCCTGAGATATCTTGCTGTGACAGACGGACAGACAGACAGACAGACAGACAGACAGACAGACAGACAGACAGAGTCACACCATAAGGGTTCCTTTTTTACCATTTTGGTACGGAACCCTAAAAATTTACACATGGTATATAAATTATCCGTTCTATGTCAGTGGGTGAATTAACTATCTCAACAGGCTTGACGAGTTTGCTAATAAGAATACAGTTTCATTTCAAGTATTTATGTACCAAAAGCCGGAAATAAAATATTGTAACTATAACAGCACTGGTTAACTCAAGGAGAAACTTTCAAAGTATTATTTAGAATCCTCACTTGTGCAATCATACATTTGCATACAAAAGAGCTAACACAATAGAATTTAAGATCAATATGTAAAATACCTAGTACAGCGGTTCAGCTCTGAATGACCCGCCTCAGTGATATAACAAACACGATGGATCACTCTTACTGGATCAGTTAATTTTGAGATACTTTATCAACTGCCTCGAGATGTTATGAAGAAAATCAAAATTTAGTGACTAACAAATGGGCGCTTCTCAAAAACACCCTGAGGTCGCTAATTTCGCAGAATATGCACTTTTAACGTGGATCAAAATCGTTAGTCAGGGTGACGGATTATATTAGGTTTATGCCATTGTTGTTTCTTCCTATTCGCGATTCTGCACAAAATAAATTCCACACAACTGAATTTAATCACATGCGTAATGCTTCACAGTCGTTATTTCTACGCAATCTTGTTTCTTCCTAGTAGCGATTCTGCACAATATGAATTCCACACAACTGAATTTAATCACATGCGTTATACTTCACGATTCTGTAATTATTATTTTTTTAATCTCATACATAACCGGGAATCGAACCCGGTCGAAATTGGGGCGGAGAACAATTATTTTGATGATTTCGACTAAGAAAAAACAAGATAGTATAGAAGATAGATAAAATAAAAGATAAAGATAGTATCGGGAAGTATAAAGCATGTGATTAAATTGAGTTGTGTAGAGTTCATATTGTGTAGAATCGCTACTAGGAAGAAACAAGATTGCGTGGAAATAACGACTGTGAAGCATTACGCATGTGATTAAATTCAGTTGTGTGGAATTTATTTTGTGCAGAATCGCGAATAGGAAGAAACAACAATGGCATAAACCTAATATAATCCAGGGTGACCACTATTTACAATAATCAAAATTCCCTGACTTTTCCCGGTTTTCCAGGCGTTTTTTCAAGTTTTTCCCTGACCATAATCTTAAATGTAATAAGGATAAAATATATAATTAGAATACTTTTTCAATATTTAAACTACGAAGTTGTATAAAAAAAAACGAAGACTTCACCGTTTCGAGTATTATGGTACAAAAGCGACGAATTGAGAAATCTAATTTTTTGAAGTTGGTTTAAAATCTTGGGTATAAGTGAAATAAAAATTAACTCGTTGAGTTAGTTATAATAACAAAATCTATTGCAACTTGGTAATATGTCTTTCCCATAACGCAGCTTCTTTGGCAGCTCCTTCGAGAATTTCTTGCCTTTTTGCTTCAAGTTCTCTAACCAATTCTGCACTTTTTCTTTTTTCTCTTCTGAACTTAAGTTTTCCTTCTTTTTATTTTGCTCATCCATGTACAAGGAGTGACCTATTTCGAGCCGCGTGGATCATTGAATTTTCGATTTTCTAGTATGTGAAAGAGCCACCTCTGAAACGGCCTGAAATCACTTTTCAGCCTGCTGAAAACGCTTCTAAAGCACGGAAATTAAGTTTGAAGTTTATGCCTATATAACACCGGCGCAACACTACCCCCTCCTAAGACATGCTCGTCCCACCATCCAGAGACGCGCTGTCCGCATTGTCAACGATCCCATACTTACTGACGGTTTAGAGACTTTGCATCTCTCTGCGTCTTCTACCGTCTGTATAATAGGGAATTTTCCAAGGAACTGTTTGGGTTGGTGCCTACCGCATCATTCTACCATCGCACCACTCGTCATCGGCAGGCGGTTCATCCCCATTTCCTTGAATCATTACACTCAACAACGCGCCGGTTCTCTAGAACCTTTCTAGCGCGTACAATAAGGATCAGTACCTCTAGCACAACTGTGACACGCGACTCTTTCTCGCGCGAGATATGCTACCCATCTCTTTCCAATCAATATAGTGTGACAGTGACAGGTGATGCTCTGTCGCGCGAGAAACGAAGTCGCGGCTAGTTATGCTAGACGTACTGGAATGAACTTCCTGCTAAGATTTTCCTACTGCGCTACAATATGGGATTTTTTAAAAAGGGTGTCATCAAATTTCTTCGAGACCAGCAACGCATTGGCAATGCAATCTAGTGGTGCGAATGTCTATAGGCGGCGGTGACCGCTTTCCATCAATCAGGTGGGCCGTCTGCCTGTTTGCCAGTCTATAGCAATAAAAAAAATATATATATGGCGAAATTTCTCGAAGGAGTGAAAGAGACAGCACTATTAGAAAGAGACAGCTATACTGAGAATGTTCGAGAAATATGCGAAAGAATACCAATAATAAATTTTTAGTAAGATTCCGGGACTTAAGAAAAAAAATAATCGTAAGGGAGTCTCCACTTTTCGACTATGTTCTTCGCAGTTTAGGTAAATATACTCTACCTATTCCGATCACTGGTGATATTCGACAGGCGCGAAGAGAGGGCAGCGGGTGACCGTCAAGATGGCGTACACCGTAAAGATATCCAAAATCTGATGCTGACAATAAATAGTACCCAAATAGTACCCACGAAATACCTACCTAATTGACAAAAATAGTACCCTTAAACTTTTCAAAATATAAGGCCTGTTCACGGTGTACGCTACGGGCCCGTCAAGCTAGCGTACATACGCCGCTTGTATCTCTGGAACGGCTTTGTTTACGGAAACGCTTTATATCTCAATAATAATCTTTTTTTAAGTACGTATGTATTTCATATGTATTTATACAATATATTTGCAAATGAGTCTTATTTTTTATTCCCTGACTTTCAATAAATTTCCCTGACAATTCCCTGACTTTTCCATGACTAGTGAAATTCCCTGACATTTCCCGGTTTTCCCGGTTTTCCAGAAAGTGGCCACCCTGGTTAGTAATATCGAACTTTATATCCGTGAAAAACACGTAGGTAAAATTTTCGACGGTAAAGTATTTTTTCTACTCCTGTACTTTTATCTGTCTTTTACTTGGCCACGAACACTAATATAAGAACGTACATAATAATATGAGTTCAGAGAAGTCTATACTCTATTCCCCATAACAGCACTAGTGTCGTTATAGTCGCAAAACGATATTGCTAACAGCCACAGACTTCTAAATCTAGGTTAAACTTAGGTCAAGGATTAAGCGCTCAATTCTAACTTTACGATAAAAATGCACAACTACCAACTTAACAAACAATTAAATTCCTACGGTATTTAAGAAAAACACAACTTCCCGAACTAAATTCATTGATGCCAACATAAAAAAAGTATTTTTAATATCGTCACTGCGTGTCACTAGCGAGTATACGGCAAATTAAAAAAAAGTTTACCATAGACACGTACTGTCAGTCATATGTCATATTTGTCTTGTTTGCGAGCTATGTTTAATGTTGTATTTTATATTTTAAAACATAGTCGTAGAAAAAGTATTGTATGCAACGTTGTACAATTTAGTCAAAAAACGCTCATTGCGTCTCTATTTGCGATACTCGCCCCCGCGGCGGCTCGTATCGCAACTCGCGTCATTTGCATATTTTGAGCCTACAACTGTTGCATAAAATACTAATTTCTACTACGCCACTTTCATACTAAGTAATACTAACATACAAAAAAGTGACATAATGGATAACTAAGTCAGGAACACATTTTTTCACGTATAAGGTTCGAAAGTACTAAGGATTCTAAGCCAGAAAAACCTCAGAAGTTCATATTCTGAGAAGTCCCTAAGCCCAGGATTTTTTTTGAAAAACGCTTAAATACATAAACTTTCACGCCTAAAGAAGCCTTAAAAAATTAACTGATTGAAAACATAGAAATACAAGAAACTTAGCGGAGTTCTAGGAAATTGTACATGAAGTTTTCCCTGCTAATTCTATTGCAGTTAATTGAAGTTAGATAGAACCAAGGCTGTATTATCTAGGTAATGGCGCTACATATAGTATCATTTGCGCTGGAACCATGCTTGAGCGGCTATCGAATTGGACCTGTATTTTCTAATGTCCGCTTCGCTTTCCAGGGTCTAAACTATTGAAACTGTTCTGTGACTGGTTTATTAGAATAGGTAGCTAAGTTGCAATGGGCTGGACATGTTGCCTGTAGAATTAATTAGGTCATGTACCTACGTATCGTATAAAAATAGGTGAGTTGGTAAGTATTACCAGTTTGCAATCTTCTATTTTTTTAATCATGCATAACGAAGCTAAAGGCACTCTTGGGAAGAAATACATAGCATTTAAAAGCATACGTCCGTACGTATTGTATAAAAATAGGTGAATTTGTAAGTAGTAATACCAGTTTTCAATCTTCTATTTTTTTATCCTGCATAACGAAGCTAAAGGCGAGTGGAGGAAATAATATCTCGCATTAAAAATCATTAAACAACTATTTTTAAAAGTGAAAGTAAGAGGTTTTCTATCGCCCGTAGGTATATCAAAAATAATTATTTTTTTGCCTTCTTTAAAGGAACGTAGAGCGCCCAACTCTCGAAAATTATACTCTTATCAGATTACGATTTTTACCAACGAAACGTTACGAGTAAAGTTTACTGTTGATAATATTAGATCACAATTCACATAACTCTTCTAACAGAGGGTTGGTAACGCCTATACGATAGTTAATGGACGAAGTGACAAACAAACAACAAGATAGACGAATAAATAAGAACTAGTGTTGCACGAAAGAAAGTTGGGAAGTTTGTGTCGTTTTCGACATAAACTTAAGCGATTCAGATAAAACTTTTGATTACGGCGTTAAGCAAAATGCGTTGGAAACATTAGCTGAGCCTATATAAAGCCTTCTGGCTTAATATAAACATGAACGAGTTCAGTGTTTATTTTCTGTAATTATTACACTGTAGGTACCAGCCTGAAATCTGGCTAGGTTCACCAACCCATATTACCTTAGCAAGGAAGAGTAAACATATTGCGCTCGGCTGAACAAAGACCATTCTAGAAATAATCGATGCGTTCACGTGAGAGACTAGTCTAGGTATAGGTTAGTTTAGCAAAATTTCATGAACAATATTATCATATTGTTCATGAAATTTTGCTGGTACGAGTTTGGGTCAAACAGATTACATAAAAATAAGCGTCATACCTGTGAATAATCCCTACAATAGTTAATGACATAGGTACATATCACTATGTTTTTCTATTACACAGATCTAGTAGTAGAAACCGACCGACCACTCTGCCAAGACTGCATGACAAAGAGTAGTAGAAAAGAACTTTGAATTTGCCTATTGCCTAAGTAGTCAGGAGATTAAACTTTTAAAACTTTGGTGATGTCTGCAGTAAAAATGTTAACACTAACTCTATTAAAAATTCTGTATGACTCGTTTACAAAGACGAACCTCCCGGAAAAACGTATTGAAGTTTCCGAACTCAACGAAGACAGAGAGTGAAGTAAAACAAAAGCCCAATTGAATTAAAGACTACGTAACCCGAGGTCGAAGCTCACGTTCCTGAGTAGTTAAATAGCTTAAAATGCCAAATAGGATAGGTAATTATTCACAAAACAGTTGTAAATAATATTGAGTCAGGAGCCAACGCTCCGAGTTTAATTTAGCCTGTAGAATTACTTGGAGTCTTGTTCACTAATTTAAATTTGGTTTGTGTTTCGGGACTTCTTAGTTCTCTTGGGGTCTTTATTTGCGAATTAAAGCAGAGACCAGACGCGAAACGATGGAGTCGCTGACTCTCATAACTATTATTCGGCTGACTTGTACCAAAACAGAGTAATAAACTTTTTCTTAACCATCGCAAAAACAAGGGAAGTTTCTAGTTTTAATTTTCGCTTAGTCTTTTACATACCGAAAATGATAACTATCCTTCCAAACTCCAACCTAATAACATAAATGCGAAAGTAACTCCGTCTGTTTGTCTATCACCTTTTCACGCCCTGAAACCTCGTAACCCATGTAGTTAAAATGGAGGTAGTTTGAAACTCCGGAAAAGAAATAGGATCATTTTTATCCCCCAATCTTGCCTTAAGCGGGTGAAAAGGGGGTGGAAGTTTCTATGGGAAATCAACCATTTCTCAAGTAGGTATTATCAAACCTAGATTCTACGTAGAAGACCTTTATTAATAGAATAAATTAAACAAATAGATTCTCCTAGATTCTACGCAGAAGACATTTATTAATAGAAAAAATTTAACGAATAGATTCTGCAAGTATCTTTTTTTAGCAAAGTATTAAATAGGTATGAAATCTGTTGTGTTTGTTTACCCATCGAAATATAATGTATGGCACGATAACGCCTAACAAAACTAACGTTGAAATTAGCCCCTTTCATACACACTCACTTTTTAAAATCAATACGTCTTATGTATCAACCGCGTCTTATGTGTGTTGATAACCAACTTAATATTGAGGCAGCGGCATCTAAAAAGCGAGACAAGTATTCGTGTCTCGCTAATTATATATTTGTCCCGTTCGCCGTCGAGACGACCGGATATTGGGGGTCTGAGGCCAAAAGCTTCATCAGGGAGATTGGGCGCCGCTTAAGGGAGAGGAATCTTGACCCTCGTTCCGGGTCATTCCTGGTTCAAAGGCTGTCCATCTTGATCCAGCGTGGTAACGCGGCGAGCGTGATGGGCACCTTTGCGCCTGGAATGGCGCGGGGCGGGCTATTTGAGTAGCATTAGTTGTATTATTTTTTGTCTCTTTTTGTTTGTTTTTACTTTGTTACGTATTTAGTCTTAATTGTACATAATTTTATCTTAATATGAGTATTACACTTAATATTTACTATGTTTGAATCTAAAATTATTTATGACAAAAAATCATATTATAAAGTTTGAGTAGACGACATTTTCGGATAAGCTGCATATCTAAATATATAAAAGAAGAAACTGACTGACTGACATATCAACACACAGCCCGAACCGCTGCTTCTAGAATTTCCAAATTTGGCACGTAGGTTCCTTATAAGGTCTAGGGCTGCACTAAGAAAGGATTTCTCAAAATTCACCCCCTAATGGGTTCAAAATTTGTATGAAGAGTCTACGATTATTGAAGTAAAAGGTTTAAAACTTCATGTTTAGACTCTTCATTAAAATAAATGAAAAGTGGTTTCACCGTTTTTCGAAATTCCTCCTCTAAAGGATTTAAATGGGGGTTGAAAGTTTGTATCGGGACTGTACGATATCCCAGTAAAGAGTACCCTTGGAAGAGTAACGAGAACAACGCGGGCGAAGCCGCGGGAAAATGCTAGTTGTTTATAAGAAAAAAATCTGTGATCGGTTACAAACCTTCTGACGTGAGAAATTCATTTGACGCGGTAGTTTTATCTTCAGCATCAAATGCTAGCTCCGCCCCCGTTAGAACGTACTCGTACCTACCATTTTACATTTGTTAGCGACGCCGATTTTGAGTGTCTCCGTTACGCTTCCATACTTATTATATATTTCAATGTGTTTACCATTAATTGTTTTCAAACAGGTTAGCATTGTAATTTTTTTTTTGGTGTGCAATAAAGTATTATTGTATTTTGTTCACTTTATATTTGAATCCTTTTCTTCGATTGGAGAATAAACAAAGATCAGCATACCGAGATTTCATTTTACAGAAATATCGCTTACCTGGTTTTAGTTAAAACTTGTGCTTATTGTAGTCTCAAGACACAATAGAACAGCATTATAATGTTAAAGTTAGACACAGTCAAGATGCAGTTTGTGAAATATTATCCCATCGTGGTATAAGACAGCTAGCATATTTCAGTACCTACACAGATTTGTTAAATTTGTGTTGAATGTAATCTTAACTAGTTTAAAAACTAATTTGCCTAATTATGTAGTTTTTTTTCTACACAAGTAAATACTAAGATGAAATCAGTTAAAAAAACTTTTAGTACATTGCAGTGGCGTGGCGTAAAAGATATCCTTGGGCAAGCCGGTGCAGATTTTGCGTACATTTTCCTTAAGAGCTGTAGAATAAGGTGCTCAAATGCCTGACATTAGGCAAGCCGGTAGGAATCGAGTTCTTTGGAGGCTACGCTACTGGTACATTGTTAGTCAAAACTAATTTATCTCTTTTTTATAAGCCATTAATTTATTGTCCAACAACAGTCTCGATTTAAAAGGTCCTAACATAAGAATCAGATAAGAGGACCAAGGGATAATATGTAGATGGTCTGACGCGGTTAAGGTCGCCAGAAGTTGATGGAGGCAGCCGTTCGTTGTGGAAGTCTTTGGGAGAGACCTATGTTCAGCAGTAGACGTGTATCAAAATTGAAATGATGATGATGATGATTAACATACGAAGCTCTAATAAGGCTTACCCATCCGAGTTTTATCTTCAAAGTTCAGTGAGTAAAATTAACATAGTTCTGTTTCAAGCTACACACCCAACTTACCCATTTCAATCCGACCGAACCGAGTGAGATTGTGAGAGTAGATTAAGTACCCATGTACCATTTGATTATTTTATTTTTTTAAACTTAATTAGTCCATAATATTGTTTGCAGAGCGGAGACGGACACGTTCCGCTAATGTCACTATCTGTTTTGTTTTGTCCTGTTCGTCCTTGAGACTGATACTGATATATATGAAAATGCTATAAAAAAACCGTTTGTTTTATGTTTTAAATTTAATTTTAATTTGTATAATGTAGTATTTAATTGGCATGTGCTTTGTTTATTTATTATCTTGGGTTTTATATTGTTTGACGTAAGGCCTTGACCACGGACAGACAGTGAGGCTTGATTTGGTCGGTTGGCACCATTGGTCGGAGCGGTCATTAATGGTCGCGTTCAATATAAGTGGACCTAGCCGACCAATTCAAAATTTTTTAACGTATTACTATACAATAAATAATAGTAATTACCGTTACTGTCTGTCCTGGACCGGTCATGCGAGTTTCTCGGTATGACGTCGCCCCTACCTGGTTCCACCGGAAGACCAGCGCAGGCTCTAAGGTCAGCATTTTGCTTTAATTTATAATACTTTTTACCCGACTGCGGCGAAGCCCAAAGGAGGGTTATGTGTTTGACCTGTATGTATGTATGTATATCCGTTCCTGTGTCCGCTCGTAACTACTCAACGGCACATCCGATTTTGATAAATGATACATCATTAGATTCGTCTTGATGGTGCGAGTGTCACTGGGTATAAAGTTCGTTAAAATAAACAAAATGGCGGATTTTATGCAGTTTCAAAATGCACCGCGGTCGGGTTTTTTTTTTAGTAAAAATGTGGTTATTTGTTTTTTATCTTGTGCTGTCATGAATAAATGTATTTTCTTTCTTCTTTTTTGACGACCGCTTTAGCTTAGTTGGTAGTGACCCTGCCTACGAAGCAGGAGGTCCTGGGTTCAAATCCCGGTAAGGGCATGTATTTGTGTGATGAGCACGAATATTTGTTCCTGAGTCATGGATGTTTCCTATGTATTGAAGTATTTGAATCTATTAATTATATCGTCGTCTAGTATCCATAACACAAGCCTTATTGAGCTAACTATGGGGCTAGTTCGATTTGTGTAAGATTGTCCCCTAATAATATTTATTTATTTTTTCCTTCAATCCATTTTCAAGTTTAATTTGCCGATCGTACAGTTCGATAGCACTCTCGTCGAGTGGGGTATACGCATAAGTCGGTAAAACCAGATATTGTGGCCAAGTGCCTCTAAGGATAAGGGCTCTCCAGGGTCCTCACGCCAATTATAGCGATTTTTACCCTTTAATTGGGTAATGATTATTTCATACTGTATATTATGTGTTAATATTATGTTAACAGACATGGATTTTGATGACAAAAAAGTACAATCCCATCAAAAACATTACATATAAAAAGATGCAAGTCTCGCTACAGATACAAAACGTTACTTTGATTGGCTGAACGACCCGAGTCACGTGGTTTTTTTGTTTATAGTCGAATTATTATTACACGGCTAAATTAAGAACAGTAACAAGCGACATAACCATAACATACCCGTGGGGCGACTGTACTTACTTTTAATTTTGTACCAAAACGATTTGAAATCGAGCAAAAACAAAACAAAGAAGATTTGACAATTGAATTATGTGACGTCGTATTACTTTTCATCCATCCGACCTTCGTGCTGGTTAATTAATTATTTTGACACTTTATAAAAAACAGTTCTTCTTGGCAGCGCCTGCCATATTGTGTGCACTGTGATTGAATCCACTTAACGAGTACAAAGAAATGGCAAATATTGATCTCTTTATATAGGGGTAGGCGAAAGTGAAGGCCAGCCGTATAAGTATACAGCATCCAGACCGCCACGACACACATGACGAAAATGTTGACGAAATCTTAACTATACTGTACTTATAAAATTGTTGCTACATGAAAAACTAACAAGTTTAACCGGCATCGTCAGCGGTGATAAAAAAATCGTTACCCTTTTTCCTATTTGTAGTGAAGTAAAAAGAGTTATTATATAACTTTTCTTGGGTTTCTTTAGTTGCTTAGGAATATTGAATAAAATTTGGTTAATTATTTTGTCATTAATTTTCGACAGAAATCGCAGTTTACAAGTTAAAGAAAACTTACATCACGCTAATAAGATTTTTCTCTGACACGGAACTTTTATAAATCTTAGGATAGGATCTAGGATCAGCCATATTTTGCCGCTGTTCACTTCGTTTCGTTATTTTGTGAAGGTATGAGTTTTAAAATATGCCGAGGATTCAAAAACAACAAGCAACGGACAAAGATTTTCCTTAAATTTTAAAGACGTCAGTGTAAAAAGTTATAATTTTAATTCCCAAATGTGTTATAAACACCGATTCTCGATTAACTCGTGGAAATCCCAGAACGGTTGTTCATAATTACGCAAACGGATTGTAAAATATTCCACGCTGCAGATCACACGGTTCAGAATGCTCGGCAATCGCGGCCGAATGTTCGATAGCGATTAAGCTCGCCGGTATTCGTCACCTATAGCTTGGCAACTTCGTTGGTGACACTCACATGTGTACTTTTTGTTATGTGCAGCCGTAACTAATTACACAAGTCACCGCCAACACGAATGGCTGCCTGCGGAGGCTGCCTTCGTCAGTCGCCGTTTGTCCAACGAAGTTGCCAAGCCATAGGCGCAATTCCTCGAGTGGAATGTTGGCAGGCCTCCCACAAGGTGGACTGACGATCTGGTGAAAACCGCGGGAAGCCGCTGGATAATAGCAGCACAAAGCCGACAATCGTGGAGATCCTTGGGGAAGGCCTATGTCCAGCAGTGGACGTCTTTTGGCTGAAATGATGATGATGATGAGGCGCAATTGGTTGTTGTTTTTCAATTGTTTTTCAGCTAGGACCTATTTGTATCGCCATGATATTACGAGAAACCGATCAAACCAATATTACCAACCTTTGTATATACAGGTTCAGCATAGTTTTAGGTTCGCTGGAGACTGCAACTGGGTGAATTAACTTGTTTTTGTTTTAGGTATGCAAAGATTGCCCCTTATCCTTATTTGATCACCTTGCAATTTTAATTATTACCTGTAGAGCTACCAAAGTAAAGTTAGCTTGTTAAATTGTTATTCATACAAAATTGGCAATTTTTTTTCCAAAAAGATGCTACGTTCCGAAAAAGCAAAATCTATTATCATCTAAAAACCTTTTGCTTCATGAGTTCTCAGGGCACGAGTCGATTCGGCAGTCATAAAATTATATTGCCACAAAAACGCCAAAATGTTCTGCATTTAAATATTTCGACGTGACTTGCATACAAAATTGGATTTATTTCTAGCTGGACCACCGATGTCCTTGTTTAACCCATTTAACGATCTCGAAATACTACATAAAGAACCCTATACAATATCTGTTGCTTTGGCAGGCCAAGAGTAATGTAACTGCTTATAAGAGTACAGTCAAGTGTAAAAATATGGGGACATACAGAAGCTCAAAACGATGTCCGAATACACCTCCAGCAGTAGCTGTTTTTGCACTTGACAGTACATCAAGCGAAAAGTCGAAAACCCTGTAGTGGCCGGTGCTGATAAACCTGTACTTCTAGCACAGCTGTAATACTTTGTTACGCAACATATACAACCCATCTTTTTCCAGTTCATATAACATGAAAGAGTCAGGTCATACCCTGTAGTGCGACAAGCGAAGTCGTGGCCGGATGAGCTAGCCCCAACTACCTAGTCCGACCCTTCTTCTAAAGGAGACCGGGACTGGCGACCTGGTTCAATCCCAGGCGCCTCCCCTTCCCCCCAAGGTGGCCCAGCCAGCGTCCTGGTTCGACCCCAGGGAACGCCACGGTCCCCACCTGGTTCGACTTTTGCCACGCCCAAGTAAGAGTTGCAAGTTTGTCAGACTTAAAAAAAAGCCAAGAGAATAGCTCTAGTCAGGGTGAAATAAAAGGAATTAATACATGGTGACTATGGAAACGTAATCGAAAATACTCATTTCCTATTTGGTTCCGGGTTTCAAAATAGAATACCATTGTGCAAATAAAAACAGGTATGCCCCAACATCCCAGGATATAATTGTATTTCGTATGTTGCCATTGTATAAATATACCTAAGTAGGTAGAGCTGTTTTATCAACGTCATCAGCTGTTACGGAATGGACAAACCATGTTTGTGCCATGATCCATGACAGACAGTATGGGGATTAGGTATCAGTGTGTGGTAAGGGAAATAGTAAATAAAGCGTACGTTAAATAATACGTCAAAATAATAAAACAACATTTTAAACTTTTACTTTTTTATTCAGTAAATGTCAATTTTTTCTTATGTTTGGTACATACCTCGGCGTGAAACGGGGTTGCCAGCCTCGTAACTATCCGGCCTCGCTGCCGCTCGGCCGTCTATGTACTCAGCCGGCAGCCCCTTACTTCCCGGCCACTGCAGTAATGTAGGTACTATTAAATTCTAGAGGTACCTAAACACCGTGTGACCATTGCAAGTTTTTCGGCGAATTTTGGTTTGATAGAGGTCCTAAACAACCGGTATGGTAGTGACGAACAATGCACTGGACCAGCAGATTCACAATTATGCCGCCAATCTCGTATCAATAATTTGACCCGGAACTAGTAATAACAGTTCGTAAGCGGAGGTTAAAATAAGTCGGTCCTTTCCTTACTTCGACTTTGACGGGCCACACCAACGTGACCTCCGACTACGAACTGGTATTACTATTCCATGGGTCATATTGTAGTAGGAACACGATTGGCGGTTAAGCTGTGAATTAGGTACCAAGAGTGAACGGCGATGCCTACTCAAAGGCATTTAAAAGTAGTTTTTACCGCAAAGCCTTCGTCGACGCACGCAACGTACGAACTATCTTTAACGATCAAAGTTTTCAAATAAAACTAACTTTTTGTGTATAGTGTGCATGTTAACTGGATTTTATTGATTTAAAACAAAAGGTAAGCTGCTTTATTTATATTTAGTAGTGTAATATCATAATGGTTGGAAGTTATATTTATATTACCTGAATCATAGTAAATGTTGTTTAACTTTCCGGCAAAATAAATATCTCTTACGAAAATAATAAAATTAAAGCAATCTAAACTTTTGGTTACTTAACAGTGTCCGATACAGTGCAATGGGTGTTGTTTTTTTGTAATAAGTCTCTTCTGTAAAATGATGCTGACAATATTAAAATACGTTTGTTAGTTTGCGTCTCGACACAATAGCAAGTGATGGTATTAATATTCAAAGCAATCCCGTACTGCCGCTGGATCTGATTAGCTTTGTGAGTTTATGAATACCGGAGCAGGAATTCCTGCATACCTACAAAACAAATAAGCGAATACATGTATATAATTTGATAAGTTAAATTTGTACCTATTTATTAAATATATTGTTATCCATAACACAAGCCGTTTTGAGCTTACTATGGGACTAGTTCGATTTGTGTAAGATTGTCCCCTAATATTTATTTATTATTATAAGTTTGTAATAAAACAGAGCATATACTGCAATCACGTCTTATATCAAGTCAAATTTCTTTCTTTCATTATATGCGCCAATTTTGCGCGATATTTAGAAGAAGTTGATACATTCTAAATATTGTATGTTCCAGTCAACATTTTTTTTCACGTAAAAAAAACACATCGAAATCGGTCCATTCGTTCGAAAGCTACGATGCCACAGACAGACACACCGACAGACAGACAGACACACCGACAGACAGATAGACAGATATTGGCGTCAAATTTATAACACCCCTCTTTTTGCGTCGGGGCTTAAAAAACCAGCGATATTATTGTTGCCGAATAGCGTTCAATTAAAATTTGTGCGTCATACGGTTGAGAGTGTTCCATTTGCGCGGGTGAAATTTTCCCTGAGGGTAAAATAACAAGTATATCTGTAATAATTCACTATTGGAATTGTCTGTTTAAATCACTAACGGGTCAGCAATATTTTTAGTATGAGTTAAGGTAACGTCTTTCCTGTGGAAATTATAAAATTGTTAGGCTTTAAGGCCTAATTTTCTTACTGGATCCTCATAGACTTATACAGACCGTATTTTTCTTAAAACCTGTATGATAAAAGGATAAGTAAAATGTACCCAAGTCGTTAACTTTTGTATTGTCCACAGAAAAGACGCTCGTTTCCCTAAACGTGTCCCTAACCAACCCTATTCATTGTGTTGCTGTTTATGAAGGATATTTGTGTAACTAACATGTTAAAAGTACTTAGCTCTATTTTATCTATTATACTATTTTTATTTGATTGTTTACGTAGGTATACTTATATGGAATCTCATAAAGTCTGTCACATTTAAAACCCTCGTAGTTAAAGGTATTTGACAACAATCAAAATAAATTTATTAACTCTAACCAGCAAATTACGCTTCCAAAATAGCCCGGATAAAATCATTCAGACTTATTTTCGTGCCATCAACGATTTTACAATGACGAAAACTAAAAATAAGGCACCATGTTGAGCATGACGTCACATGATAGTATTTCATACTAAACTGCATACTTTCGGAGCGTTTTGACACTTCATAAAAAGAAGCTGATTTGAACTGTCATCAAGTAGCCTATCCTTAAGATGTTTTGTTCCTTTTGAACCATAAGGCCATTCGATTGACGTTTGTTTGGGTGACGTTCTCAGTTTACTGGAATCTTTGTTTTTATGTATTTTTCCCGAAAGGGATGGACCGATTTGAAAATAATTTTTTGCTTGAATTAGTCCCATTATTGGCACGACCAGACCACGGTCTGATGATGGGATCTAGGAGAACATAAGGAAACTCTTTAAATACCTATTATCGGCAGACCTATAGGAGTTTTTGTATAGTAACCCATGTATTTTTAGGGTTCCGTACTAACGGAACGGATCACTTTGTTGTCCGTCTGTCTGTCTGTCCGTCTTTCAAGACATTTTATCTCGGGAACGCGTAAAGGTATCGAGTTGAAGTTAAAACCTTATACACAAGTCTTCCCTTGAAGCTGTGAAAAAATCAAACTTCTAAGTTAACGTAAAAAAAGATATGGCCGTTTATGCCGCAAAAAACGTACATTTCGGCTCTCTCAAGGAAACCAAAATTTATAGGGTACTTGAAACTATGAAATTTGGCAAGTAATAAATACCGTATAGGGAAAAATCTAAAAATGTAAATTTGTAATTAAATCATAAAATATATAGTCTTTAAAAACGGCGTTTTGTACCTCTTGTAATGCATTTTTCTGGTGTGCAATAAAGTTTTGTATAAAAAAAAACTTTAAAAAAATTATATATTTAAAGTATTTGTACGGAACCTTCGGTGGGCGTTTCATCATCATCATCATTTCAGCCAAAAAACGTCCACTGCTGGACATAGGCCTTCCCAAAGGATCTCCACGGTGGGCGTTTAAATTAAATAAATTGAAATCGGTTATTTTAAAACTGTTAATTTTCTATTAAATAAATAAAGTCTCTTATTTAACTCGCAATATTCGTATGTAAGACGTCTGTTTCAAGCAGTTGTTCCTATTCGATTAAACTAAAATATCGCATAATTGTACAAGTCTAGTAAAAATGCAATATTAAGACACCATCGAGATGCTCGAATGATGGAGTCGAGATGTAGGGATGAGAACTCTCTGATGGAAAATGCTAGTATAGTCGAATTTGGATGAGTATGTTATGTTGTCATGAGTACTTTCCATAAAATAATAACTGACTTCAAATGAACCCATTCTATAAGAAATGCACGAGTCACTATGAAAAATACCCAAAACGCTGTTACGTGTGCCTATAATATTTGGAGAGTTCTCTCGATTTCTCCAAGATCCCATCATCATCATGGCTGCAACGAGATCACCCCTGAGGCAAAGTATAAAGGCAAACAAGTAGGTAGTCCAACTTCGGCCGTATATGAGCGCGCGATAACACGTCTGTGTAAGTGCGACCCATACTGGAGCAAAGTATAAAGGCAAACAAGTAGTCCAACTTCGGCCGTATAGGAGCGCGCGATAACACGTCTGTGTAAGTGCGACCCATACTGGAGCAAAGTATAAAGGCAAACAAGTAGTCCAACTCCGGCCGTATAAGGAGCGCGCGATAACACGTCTGTGTAAGTGCGACCCATACTGGAGCAAAGTATAAAGGCAAACAAGTAGTCCAACTCCGGCCGTATAGGAGCGCGCGATAACACGTCTGTGCAAGTGCGACCCATACTGGAGCAAAGTATAAAGGCAAACAAGTAGTCCAACTTCGGCCGTATAGGAGCGCGCGATAACACGTCTGTGTAAGTGCGACCCATACTGGAGCAAAGTATAAAGGCAAACAAGTAGTCCAACTTCGGCCGTATAGGAGCGCGCGATAACACGTCTGTGTAAGTGCGACCCATACTGGAGCAAAGTATAAAGGCAAACAAGTAGTCCAACTTCGGCCGTATATGAGCGCGCGATAACACGTCTGTGTAAGTGCGACCCATACTGGAGCATTCTTACGCATGATTATTTTCATCACACTTGCTCGAAAATGGTGTCATTACACGTAGGTTCTGCGGGCCGTAAATGGCCTATTACGCCCTAGGGCGTAATGGTTTACTTTTTAAATTTGAAACGCTGGTTCTGTTTTACTCTTATTTGTCATTTTCAAAGGAAACGCCAACTTACTTTTTTAACTTTTACACTGAAATATTTATTTAAAGATAACTGTTATTGCAAATACATGTAAACACATATTTCGGTAATATTAATTAAATGTTTAAATAATGTATTTCTTTATTTTGCAAATATAAAATCAACTAAAATGGCCGTTACCGCTATGGTTTCCGAACGTGATTTGACTTTGTCTATGACTTTGACATATGTCACTGTCTGTTTTAATATGTTCTTGTCATACTGGGGCGATTAGTAAGGTTATTTTATTAAGATTTCCTCACAAGTGTGATGAAAAACATTGTGTGTGCCACGGGCGGTAAAGGAATTACAAATTCGTGTTATTAAAGCCCTCGGTTTCACCTCGGGCTTATAACAAACACTCGTTTGTAATTCCTTACTTACCGCCCTAGATACACAATGTACTATTCTTTGCCTGTATCGCGTTCGTACACGGCGCGCAAATTTTCAAACGCGCGATGTACCTTTTGTAGGAAGACAAATTACTGCTATTATACTGTGCCGGTGGTCTAATGACCAAGAAATTTCTAAAATCAATCCAGCCGATTTCCAGTAACAAATAAACATACATACCTACTGACTATTTGAGAACCGTCCTTCTTTTGGAAGTCGCTTAAAAAAAGCTTGTTGTTTTTCGATAAATATATGACAATTATTTTTATGAACTAATCAAAGTCGTATGAAACACAGTTAAAGTGAACTCAATTCATTACTGGAAAAAGTTGTATTCGCTTGCGGTACTACATTCGGGTTAGACCGGTTTTTTATTACTTCTGGGTTTGCAGTTTGTGATTTTATGCACAAATAACCTTTAGAGTGGAAGAAACCTTTTAATATCCATTAAAACGAGTTTCCTTAATGGGAAACTGACGTGGTTTGCTGCATTATAGCTTTACATTTAGTTTTGACTTTAATACAATCACGCGATACATATTTTTAACTGTTTTAAATATTGATATGCCTGTCCTAATCCTAATTCTATCCTACTGATATTATAAATGCGTAAGTTTGCAGATATATTCGGATGTTTGTTACTAAATAACCCGGTAACAACTGCATGGATTGAGACGAAATTTGGCATGGCACTAGATCAAGTTCTGGATTAAAACATAAGATAAATACTTTATACAGCCTGTAAATCTAAAACGGGCGAATATTGAAACAGTGGTCAGCATAGGACCTAAGAAGCATATTTAGATAACTATTGCTTAAAACCACAATTAAAATATTTACCATACAAAATAATTCGGGCCGCAATGTAACGCAACACATTCAAGTTAACAAACACGCTAGTTGACAGTTACTTTAAAAAACGCTCGTATCTCGCAATGTCATAACAAGCATGTATGCGGTACATTGCTGCTCGGTAAATTTTCAAAAATTAATTACGAGGTCACTATTAAGAGTAATTTAAAAAATCATATTAATTAATGATAACACTACTAAACGCTATATCTGGTTTAATTGTTCGCCCGTATTAGACTTACACGCTGTATATCCCCGTAATAAGAGTTCCTTTGGGACGATACCAGGAATAACACAGGCGAAACCACAGGTAAATGCTAGTTTAGAATAAATAATCGTAGACGATATATACTTAGTTATCTGGTAGCCTTGTAAGTTTTTAATTTGGTTTGCAGCATAATTACACGGATGTTGGCAACATTTTTTCACACGTAGGTAAACGAAACTACATATACCTATTATAAGAATTACGATTAAACTATAAAACATAAAGCAAAACACGCGTCCTATTGCTAATTTTAAACAGCTATCCCTATTTCTTGAGAACATTATCAAATGACGAAATTTTACGGAATAAAATAAAATGGGTAGCGGACGGCCCTCCGGTCGACTCTGACCACTTCCTAATTTGTCCATTTCCAAAATTGACCACTTCCTAATTCGTCCACTCCTACAAGGTCCTTATCCTAAATTGTCTCTTTTTATGTTCCGCATTCGTCCACTTCCTATTTAGTCCATTCCTAATTTGTCCACTTCCTATTCAGTCAATTCCTAACTTGTCCACTTTAGTTAGAAAATTTTTCATCATTTTTTTTTGCCGTTTTTAGGCTTAGATTCGATTGATTCGTGTAGATTACGCTAAAATAAGCATGTTTTGTAAAATGAACTTTTTTTCTCCCACCAATATTTACCAAGATATTGGGGTTCGAAAGTCAGTCATTTTTATAAGAGCTTCTGGACTTGGAAATTTTTTCGATGGGTGTGTTGTCATTATGACACCTATTTTAAACGATTGTAGAATAGAACACGTTAAAATAAGCATCTTTTACTTGAAAAACTTTTCTCTAAAATTAAAACCGGTCAAGTGCGAGTCGGACTCGCGCACCGAGGGTTCCGTACAAAATCGTCAGTAGATACGTGAATAATTCAAGAAACATTGTATGGTGGCACAAACTTAACTTTGCTCTTGTAAAACTGTTGTCCCCATACATCGACATATGCCGCGGTTAGTTTAGTAGGAGCAAATAAGGTTGTCTTACGATTTTTGCGAATTTCTAAAAAACGCTGCAAGTTAGAAAAACCGTTTTATTTTTCCTGTAATATTTAGGATAATATTAACAATCGGTAATTATTTCAGATTTTTCTGTTCAGTAACTTCGGAGATAATAGGGGGGAGAATGGTATTTTTTTTAACGTTTTTGGTCTTAAATCAAAAACTACACGTTTAATACAAAAAATAAACACGGTTTTGAAATCTTCATATTAAGCCCTTTCATTTGATATCCCACTCGATATATTAGCTCAACTTTTGCTTTTCGACATCCCATTTCGGTCCCCTTTAAAAAAAAAGTAAAAAAGGTATAGGATTTTTTTTCTATTCCATAAGCTCGAATTAGCGGTTTTTAACACTATTCCAAATTTCAAGTCGATAGCATCAGTAGATCCTGAGATATCTTGCTGTGACAGACGGACAGACAGACAGACAGACAGAGTCGCACCATAAGGGTTCCTTTTTTACCATTTTGGTACGGAACCCTAAAAATGGCTGAAATAGACGCCTTCAAAAATAAATATTTTAAAACTTCGATTTTTTTTCGCCGAAAGTGGTGTAATTATGACACCTATTTTAAATGATTGTATCGTGTAGATTACGCTAAAATAAGCATATATGGCAAATAAACTTTTTTTCTCCGACCAATATTTACCGAGGTATTGGGGTTCGAAGGTCAGTCATTTTTACGATTTTGGCCATTAACGTCGGGATGGCAAAATGACGAGGTACAAAAATGTCGAGAAACATTTAGGAACAAAAGGTTGAATTCCTTAAATGTTGAGTTTGTAAGAAATTGAATTCGCAGCATGTTGAATATTAAAATGTTGAATTCCTAAAATGTTGAGTTTGCAAAAAGTTGTATGCGTTGGTGTAGATGCCAGGAGCCTTGGTCGGTCACTGCCTGTCTCGGAGTCAAGAAGTGAGCTTAGAGTGGAGGCTAAAGCTATATTATACGCGTGGAAAATTAGTTATTGCCAACATTAGTGAAAGTATTATAAGGTCGAGGAATGAAAATGTCAAAAATAAAAACTGACTTCCAAAAACTTAAACTAAGAAGCAGAAAATAATATGTTAATTACCCCAAGGAAATGTATAATCAGCGATTCATACAGGGTGTATTCGTTAAGTGTAGCCAGGCGATTATTACGTAAATGTAACAGATATCAGAAAACGTTAAACTGATATCGAAAGTACGTTACCCAATGAGTAAATTCACATCAATAACGTTATTTTAATAAAACCAGCAATATCCCAATTACGGTAAGGAAATTACAGCCTCAAGGAACGTCGAATTAAATGTATGGGAGCGTTTAAACTTAGTATTTTTAATATTACTACTATTATTTAAGAAAAGTTATAAATGTGATTTTACTCATTGGGTAACGTACTTTCGATATCAGTTTAAAGTTTTCTGATATCTTTTATATTTATGCAATAATCGCCTGGCTACACTTAACGAATACACCCTGTATATACATACACAGATATTTATAGTTTTTAACCTGTTATTTTTAGTTTAAGTTTTTGGAAGTCGGTTTTTATTTTTTGTTTTAAAAATTTACTTTATTTTTAAATTTTTAGTGGCGCTGAAAAAATATTGTTTTAAACAAATAGACTGGACAGGCATTTTACTCAAAAACTACACGATGGATATTAATGAAATTCGGAATATAGGTGTATTATATGAGCCGCTACTTAGTTTGGTAGTTAAACAACTAAAATAAATATTTTTAGGGGGGGCACTCCATACATGTTACAGAAGCTAATTTTTTTTTTTGATGAAATATCAACTTGTGGTACATAGTTCGACAGCTCTTTTAAAAACATTTTAAGGTTTTTAAGTAATGTTTTTGATTAAGTGAATATCTTTGGAAATAATTGCTCCGAAAATTGTGAAAATTGTGCCCCCCCCCCCTCTATCTTCGAAACCGTGTGTCCAAAAAATATAAAAAAATTATAAAGATAACGCTTAATTAATACTTTCAACGAAAATTATTTTCAACAAGATCGGATTAACCGTTTTTGAGTTATTGCCGATAAGCTGCACTTTTCAACAGAATGACGTAATTGCTATGAAGATACGCCATTTTGTTGTACTTTTTCTTGAACTATTCATGTATCTACTTATGCGTTTGTACGGAACCCTCGGTGCGCGAGTCCGACTCGCACTTGACCGGTTTTTTTATGAAGCCTTTCTCGACATTTTTATACCTCGTCATTTCTCCATCCCGACGTTAATCGCCAAAATCGTAAAAATGACTGACCTTCGAACCCCAATACCTCGGTAAATATTGGTCGGAGAAAAAAAGTTTATTTGCCATATATGATTATTTTAGCGTAATCTACACGATACAATCATTTAAAATAGATGTCATAATTACACCACTTTCGGCGAAAAAAAATCGAAGTTTTAAAATATTTATTTTTGAAGGCGTCTTTTCAGCCATTTTTAATTATAGAGAAAAGTTTTTCAAGTAAAAGATGCTTATTTTAACGTGTTCTATACGTTACAATCGTTTAAAATAGGTGTCATAATGACAACACACCCATCGAAAAAATTTCAGTCCAGAAGCTCTTATAAAAATGACTGACTTTCGAAGACCAATATCTTGGTAAATATTGGTCGGAGAAAAAAAGTTCATTTTACAAAACATGCTTATTTTAGCGTAATCTACACGAATCAATCGAATCTAAGCCTAAAAACGGCAAAAAAAAAATGATGAAAAATTTTCTAACTAAAGTGGACAAGTTAGGAATTGACTGAATAGGAAGTGGACAAATTAGGAAGTGGGCAACTTTGGAAGTGGACAAGTTAGGAAGTGGACGAACTAGGAAGTAGACGATTTTGGAAATGGACAAATTAGGAAGTGGTCAGAGTCGACCGGAGGGGCGGACGGGAACCTCATATTTAAATCTATATACATATAACAAAGTTGGGTTAGTTACACTATTTATAACCAGAGAATGGGTGGACCGAATTTTGTGATATTTGTTTTGTTGGGTTTGTCTCTGCCCCGAGTAACAGAATAATTATTAAAACATCTAAAAAATTAAAAATCCTGAGGAAGAACGAAGTTAGTCGGGACAGGTTTTGAATAAACTTTAGATTTTTAACCGACTTCCGAAAGAAGGAAGGTTCTCAATAGGGATGATGACTGGGTTAAAAATATGTAATTCTATTTAGTCCGTCAGTTAGATTATGGAAAAATATGGGACACGTATTTTTTGGTTTATCAAAATATTAAAAATCGACAAAGTTATAGATCATCAAACTTCTGGAGTGGGGGCTTGTGACGTCACTCTTGAGTACAATTTGTACTCAAGAGTGACGTCACTCGAAACTTCTAAGCACTCTATCCTCGTCAGTTTTTGTTTGTCAAACAAAACAAAAAATACGTGTACAATATTTTTTCATAATGTAACAGACGGACTAAACAGTTTTTTTTAGTCATCTAGCCAATTCGCCTGTATGTTTATACTTAAGGTTCATGGGTAGATTTCCTGGTTCAAAAAGGTTGAGAATTTGTCTTGATTTAGCCAGTAGGTGCTGGAATTAGTTCCACCACAACCACTTGTAATATTATGGCACAGATAATAAAATGGCGCAATCAAGAGGAGTGAAAGTAATCGCGTCGTCACTTTACCAAGTTGATGTAATCAAGAATAACAAAATTACTGTGCCATAACTGAGATGAATATCATAACATCTCAACACCGTTCGCTATACATAGATGGTTCTAGCTAAGATTGTTTACTGTTAAGGTGAAACGACTCAGTCAGGTTTCCATACAAATATAAAGAGGGTTAAGAATCCAGTTAATTACATAAATTTCGGTTGAAATGTGTTTTATTTTATATATCGTCCCTAAGTAATTTTTGCTTGCTTAAAACAACATCAAAATACCAAAAATATAATATTTTTTGTAATTTAAGGTGTAGTTTCGAATGACGCTAATAGATGGCGTTGGCCATAAATGGCTGATTGCATATTCTTTTTGGCTTTTTAAGGGCTTCTCATGTTGTGTCGTGCAGATAAGCTAAATTTGAAGTGACGGTTCTTAACCTTCTTTTCGTTTGTATAGAGAGCTAAGTGATTTCAATTACCTTATACTCGTATGCTAGAAAAAAGTATTTATAAATAAGCCGGCCATGAATCTAAATATAGCCGCACAAAATCTGTGATACCATCTGTAATAAAAACTATAAGCTGTTATTTTATATTGTTTATCACGTCGGTAAACACTGTCACAATATGGTAACCTTGACTTAATTTACATTTAGGTAATACTGTTAGTATTTTTTTATGGAACTGCTACATAATGTTAGGGTTTAAAACAGGAGTGCGGGTTTATGAAAACAACCGCAAAATCCATAATAGAATTGACATCATTTCAACATTTGCAAATTTGTTTATATCGAAAACTGTTTCGGTTACTTACCTTAATGTATCAAATAAATATGTCTTTTTTTCCCATGAATTTTCAAGAATGTCGTAATAAAGTGAAAACTGGAAGTGTAACATGAGATACCTGAAGGACGTTTATTATTTTTACGTTAAATAATTTTTAATTACTGGTGGCCATAAAGTTCAAGTTTTTATCTGTGACATTTGTTTATTGTCTTATTACCAACATATGGCCCTCGCACAGTTTTGATATGTGACAACCGATTTTTGAATTGGTAGGTAAGGTATTTTTCAACACACTTGCTCGTAAAGTTGCTATAATGTCCTTCTGCTTACGTCCGGAATGCGATTTATTACGCACTAGTGTTTTTTACTTTACATTACCGCACTAGTGTTTTGCATATTACATTTTTTTTTAATCTCCTAAAAGAGGTTTTTGTCCAAAAAAGGTTATCATTTTTGTAGATAAATAAGCTAGTTTCAGTAAAAATATGATAAAAGATTATACTTCATCAAAGTATCTACAAAATTACAATACATTTAATCATTAATTATTTAGAATTCTCTATAGAAATACATAATTACTCTGTTTATTATATTGTGCATATTTTTGGCTGTTTGAGGGTTGCGTCGTTGCCTCTGCGCGCGCATACGTAATTCAACCACAGATCGGCGCGCGAAAAAATAAATGTTGCGCCATTTTGTATTAATATTTGTTTGTTTACCATAAGGTTAGTTTGTAATTGTTGCAACAAAATACGACTTCAAGTGACTAAGAACAATTAAATTTGACGCCGCTTGATATAATTAGTGAAGTATAAAATGCTAGTGATAGTTAGTTGACATCGAAATCAAAAGAAAAATGCGTAAGTATGCTTATGTTTTTTTTGCAATAGTAACAACAACAACACCCGGTCGTTCTTATGAAACTTATTTTTAGCGCCTATTAACCAACCATGTTACTTTACTTGTATGGTCGCAATCGCGTGTTCGCGCGATAATCGCGTATTCGCTATTCGATAGGACGATGCCTAAGAATGGTCGCAATCGCGTGTTCGCGCGATAATCGCGTATTCGCTATTCGATAGGACGATGCCTAATGAGTAAATGAGTTGGCCAATAAATAGAAGCCGAGCTCGCTGTGATACATTTATGCCATGGTAAATGTAAAGTTTCAGACCAAAATTATTTTTCAATAATTGTTCTAATAATTGAATGTTTTATTTTTTTCCTCGCAAATGTGTTGAAAAACGTCGTATGATATTGGTGGGCTTTGGTCATTACAGTTTCGGCAATAGGTACAGCCCTCGCCTTACAGCTCGGGCTGTGCAACACAGCTTCGACTGTAATGACCAACATAGGCCACTCGTATCATAATATACTATTATTCAACCACATCACAGGACAAATACGATTTTTTTTAAAAGCACTATTTTTATTGTAATATTCAAGATAATCGGTAATCAAATATAAACTAGATTCGAACTAAAGAAACTAAAACTAAAATAAGTCTATTCCTAAAAACTGAAATTCCTAAAATAAAAACCAATTTAAAAAATCAGGCCCCTTCGACATGGTGTGACGATCCTTAGTATCGCCCACGGATTAAAATAATTGAGTTTATTCAGAATTTGAAACTTCAGTTGCAAACTTCAGTTACGGGTTTCAGAGCTGGAAAAATTGTAAGGTTTACCAGTTCAACCGACCGAACTGAAGCTCCTAAGAAATGCAGAGTAATGGATAAAAATCTAACATTGCTCAAATAATTACGTTAGGCGTTTGGATAAACATTATATTAGGAAAAGATATGGAAGATTTGCAATCTTACCTAGTATAATTATCCATGGACGTTGGTGACGAAAGCACTCAAGGTAGGGTATATTTACAACCATGGCACTTATAAACATAACATAGGACAGTTGCAGATTATTCCAATACTTAATTAATTTTCTTCGCCACGTGAACGTAAACAAGGAATGATATCGAAACTGACCGAATGTATTTGAAGTGATGTCACAAATACAATCGCGTAAGTTATGGTTTAGGGAAAATTATCGGAATTAAGATAATGTTTTAATTTAGATTAATTATATTATATAGATTAGAAAATTAAGAGAAAATTATTGGTGAGATTATGAAAGTGATTTGGGATAGCTAAATTAATAATATTATTTGCGGGTTCGAATGGGAAAACTTAGTTAATACAGAACTGATTGTCTATGGCAAAGATAAATAATCGAAAGTACCCGTAGATAAGATTCCTAAGGAATAGACCTTTTGCTCTTAGACATAAGGTTGATTTTGGGCAAACCGTAAAATATTGGCGCCTTTTTATGGACCAATCACAAAGCGTCCCAATGATATGCATATGTGTGCAGTACTTTTGGACTGTTGGATTATCGAAAAATGTTGCCAATTACTGGAGGAGCAAATTGGATTGGAGAATAATTGTATGATTAGATAATAAAATAGGTAGACTATAATTAAGCTTTCTAGTAATTAGAAAAGGACATTAAAAGGATAATTTATTTATGTGTTATTATACGTTAGGACAACAGTATTTTAGCATAAATGGGAAACATTCGGGAATTTATGTTTCAATAATTGGGATCACCGCTTACGAAACGGACGGTTATACGGACTACCCTCGGAATAAAATTCCTCAAATCAAACAAAGAAATAGGCTGTATGTCTTTAGTCATAAGGGCGATATTCAGCCAAATGAGAAAGTGGCGTGATCTTGCTTCTTCCAATCAGAGGATGTCCCGGAACTATGAATGTGTGAAATTTACCCTGATGAAGAATCGTGCATAATGAGACTGAGATATCGAAGGATCGACATAAGGTTGAAAATCATGTACATACGAAAAACCGGGAGAAACGTCTATAAAACCCGATGTAACCAGTATTTCAGCGTTCAGTCTCGCCTCGGCGACACTGAAACCAACCTCAGCTCTCGCGAGCTGCCATCAATAGTCTACGTCGTCAAACCAGCCCTGGAGGCTGCCAACATTTAGTCGCCGATACTAGATCTCTGCGAAAGCTGTACAGGCCGGTACAGGCTATGTCTAGTGTTAGGAAATAACTGAATCTTTGCGAAAATCTTTCGAGATTATGTTCAGTTATTAGTCAGATTAGGGATCTCTTCAATTATTCTCATCTGCGGCTTGCCGACGGGGGGGTTATCGCCATTTTTAGCCAGAGTTAGGGACTTCTTCAATTATTCTCATTTGCGGCTTGCCGACGCGGAAGCTATGCCCAAATTAAGTCAGGTTTTAGGCACATTTTAGTCACATCTTAGTCGAGGGTTTATGACCAAATTGGGGAAGGCCTACATCCATTAATTAGTCCAGGCTGGGCCTACGCGGGAGCCCTGCCCATTTTTAGTCAGATTTTAGGCAGATTTTAGTCTTAGTTTAGTCACATTTCAGTCAACAGGTCCTATGTTCATTAAGTTAGTCCAGGCCTACCTACAAAAGGGTCATGTTTTAAATAGGAAAGATTTATGTCCATTTTCAGAAGTTCTGTCTTGCATACAAGGGGTTCTAGTCTAAATTTAGGGGAGACCTACGTTTAATTTAGGCTGACAGTCGGTAGGAATCCTGCGATCATAGTTTGAACCATAATATGAAACTTAAATCCACGTTACAGCGGAGGGAATCGTCAATTGTCAACGGCGGGGCAGCGGGGAGGACGCCCTCGGCTTGCCCGTGCTCTACGGCGTGCACCTGGTCCTAGATTGAAGATAACAAAGACAAACGAGCAACGGCGCCGCGGGGGGCTGGCTGGCGGTGAACGTGCAGACCACGGCGGTGGCGTGTTCCTGTCCTTGCAGCGGAGGGAATCGTGACTATCGGCGGTGTGACGGCGGTGCAGGTGGCGGCGGCTGTGCGGGTCGGCGGCGGGCGCGTTGTCCTGGGGCAAGACCCGGTTCCTGTTCGTAGAGGTTTGAAGACATCGAGGGGTAAGTGTTTTATTTTATCACTGGTAGGGCTATCCGTGTGGGGGTTGCTTTGTTTTGGGAGGTTGTATATGAATCTGAAAGTCATAGGCCTGTTTGGTCCTAGAATTGTCTAAAGTCTACTAAAGTTATTAACATATTAAATGCATTTTAAGTCAAAGGTAGCAACAATTTCGGTTGAGACGTCAAGCGAAATTGTTAGCATATTTTTTTGATCGAGCATAGGCGAGGCTACCTAAAGGTTCTTTGTGCATGTGAATCTTTGTGTATTTCATCATTATGTTACTATTTTCCTACTGAAACCTTTTATGACATTGAACTATTGTTTGTGTAATGTGTACCGAATATGAATGTGTTTATACCATTTTACGAATTTTTCCTTACGATTGTTGTGTATAAAGGTATTTGTGCAGAACAAATTAGTGCGCGTCATATTATTTAAATTACAGTTAATTAATGCGATAATTTCCACTCGGTTTATGGGGATAGTGCGTGTCTATATATGTATGAATAGACTTAGGTCGGCTTCTACATTTTACTATGCGGTTTTACATAGTCACTCGCTAGCGATCATATGTCTTATGAACAAGGCGGATATGAGTTTCGTACACGTATGAATAGAATTAAGTCGGGTTTTACGTTTTACCTCACGGTCTTACATAGTTGTAAGCTTGCGTTTAATTGATGCGTAAACTACTATTTGTTTATGAATAATGAGTTTATAAGTTACGTACAGGTACGGTTGGATTTAAGCCAGGTGGTACGTTATCGTATTGTGGTGTGAATGTGCGGTTTCTCATGAATTTTATAAGTGTTCATTTATCTGAACATACATATTTTCTGCTGCGTATTTGCGTGTGCAATCATACCCTCAATCTTTACTATACTGAGTTATGTATGCAACTTACTTCCTAGGAAGTTTTATTTACGAATCTTTAAGAGTACGAATTGAAACATATTCAAAACACCGAGACCTTTTGTTGGTTTCACCGAGATTTATTTATTTTAATTATTATGCATTTATGTGTTGTGAATGTGATGAGACGAATCTATTGTCGGATACTTGCATGTAATTTATTGGGTTGGTTTTGTTACTTATTGCATTTCTATGAGTGGATGCTTTTATATTTTATGATGATAAACCCGTGTTCAGGCAATTATTACCCGATGTTATTCATGTTTACATAAACTTTACACACTCAGTCACACATACTTGCACATTAATTTAGTATAGGGTAAGTTAGCAGCTGATAGTCATAAATTTATTTATTACTTATAGACAACTTCAAGCATTCTTTTGGGAACCGAGTAGGTAGTAAATTGATCTTAAAGCGGGGGGAAAATGAGGTCAATTTAATAGGTGGATAGGGGGTGTATAGTTAGCAATAGATATATCATTACTATATGATATTAGGTAGGTGCCGTGGTAATCGGGGGGAGACGGTTTGTCTGCCATATTGCCGTAATGTGACAGGGGAGCGGTCTCTGCCTCCGGACTGACTGTACTTACGAGATAGGCTAGTAGTTCTGGGGATAGGTTTCAGAATTGTACTCATGCAGGCAGGAGTCCTGTCGGCAAAGTTGCAGTTCCTTAGGGGTTACTGATAGTAAAGGTTATTGTCATTAATATTGATCCGTAGTTTATATAGCTCATCCTGGTATAGTCCCGCCGTTTGTGGACCCATGGGTAACTCAGGCTGACGTGAGTGTCTACTGTATCTCCCCCTAATGGCAGTGGGACTGTAAGGAACCCAGTATCGTAGCTGAGTCTTCATCGGCGGCGCGGTACTCATTTGACTAGCGGCGGATCGCCTGGCCTCTTTCGTAGAGTTGAGCCTCGCTTCGGCGAGAAGATCCAAAACGTAGTTGACCCTATTTATATTCGAGCTTAGTTCGCGATTTGTTTGGCCCTTTGCTATTAGTGATCCATGGGTATCTTATAGGGGGAGCTTAGTCCTAAGGATCATACCGACCAGAGTTGAGTTGTAATATTACCATTTCTTATATCGTCACGCCACATTATTATGCAATCCCGGGGAGGTCAAGGTCCATATCCCCGCAAATGTTAGTGGGAGTCATGCAGGTTACGACCGGTGTCTGTTGAGTATGTGATTTTGAACTCTTTAGCGTGAGTGCTTTGGGAGCTGTATTATAATTGGCTTAGGGAGAGTTTACTCTCAATTACATAACAAGTTTGAACACTTGATACACCACTCTTATTCGTCAATAAGAACCAGCTCTGGGAGGACCCTTGGTAGCTATTCGAGTAGGGATTTAGGTACACTGGTTTAATCCTAGGTTCCCACATACCGACTTTTAAGACATTAAAGTCACACTTAATACATATCACATTATGATTTAGGCTTTATTGACTACTTACTTTTGATTTGTTCTTTATCATATTATGAAATAGGTTTGACTGACTGACATCTTAGTATAACTAGGCCAAGATACTTGACCGTTATAGGGTTACTGACATCCTGCCTTTGACAAGACTACTAGACTGAATACTATGACTAGACCCTCTACATACAGTGACTGTACTGGTAGGTTAACTGACCGGTGGATGGTTATTTTGCGACGTTTTTTACCATTCGCAAAGCCCTACCTTACAAAACGTTGGTAGTTTCATGAATTGTGAAGATTGAGCAAATTCCATAAAATAATCCATCTTTCACAATTCTTCTTGCCAGGTATTAGAGCAGAATCAGTCTATAGATAAGCCTGTATCTTAGCTTATGTTGTCCTGCATGTGGGGAGCTGGGACTGACATATGCTATAGATACAGCACCTTAGTTATAACACTACGTTATAACCTCCCTATTTGCTGTCCTCTCAGTAATATTGGCATCTGAGCCGATACAAGAATTTCCCATAAATGTTATATGCCTCCTGGCTTTTTTGTGGAGGGGGCTTATCGTCTATGGCCGGAGCTACTGGTGGTTGCGGAGGTAGGAGCGCCACCCTTGCCACATCTCTAATACCTTTTTTATACTATAATATCAACGACTATAATCATACAAAAAGACTACTTCAATTGACAGGCAATTTTGTATAGAATGACTCATGACTGCCTTCCCGCCTCTCTAGAACCTTCTATATAGTCTAGAATATAGAACTCTAACATGATATCATCTCTTATTAACATTACGCCTTTCTTACATAAGATAATAAAAAGTTAACTCATATATTTTATATCTACCATACTTACATTTCCTTCAATCAAGTCAAATATTCCTGCGGAGTCCCTGTCTTATCGAAAAGAGTTCTGGGTTATCTACATCACAACGAAGGGTCCTACCAATACTAGAACGATCACGCCATGGCCAAAGACAAGTTTAGATTATTAATGCATACATAAGAATATCATGAATTTTAAGAAGAATTGTGACATACATAATATTAATACTAGAAATAAACTTAAGCTCGCAGTGCCCACCACTCGGCTCCATAAAATAAAAACATCATTCATGGGTAATTGTGTAAGGTTTTATAATAAACTGCCAAGAAACATAACTGAATTATCTGTTAGCAAATTCAAGAATTGTGTAAAGCGTAAACTCATGTCCAAAGCTTATTACAGCACACAAGACTACATGAATGATGAAGCACCTTGGGATTAACTGCAACTGGAAATAACTACATTTTAATATAATGTCTCTTTCGTTGATTTTTTTCTGTTTTTGAACTTGTCAACTGTTTTGACACTTAGAGACCATATACATCTCTAAGAAAAAACTGTATTGATTTTATTTTAATTTAGTTTTTAAGTTATATCGTGTGAGTTGCAGAATAGTTTCATTTCTGTAATATATCTAGTATAAACATTCCTATTTTAAATTTTGACGTTTGGAGGTCCTTTACACCTCCAAAACTTAATATTTTGACAACGGAGACTCTTTACATCTCCATGAATTTTTATTATCGATTTATTTCTATTATTTTAATTGTCTTGTTTTGACGCCTAGAGACCTTTTACATCTCTGAAAATGTAGTTATAAGTTTATTGTAACGTATTAATGAAATAGAATGTAATAATGTCATACCTGTTTTTAAAAAAGAGAAACTGGTGAGTTTCTTCCGGCGCTTCTTCTCACCAGAAGGTCACTACCCGAAGCGCCAAAAGAAAAGAAATGAAATAATACATACATATTTAGACTCAGACTTGTAAAAGAGCCCTTGAGGGCCTACTTGCAAAAATAAACTATTTTATTTTTATTTTAATGTAGGTATAGCACATCAACCATCCAGTAATAAGTATTATAGGAATAGTTCAGTATTAACAGCCTTCAGTACCTACACTAGAGTCAGAGAAAATTACCAGTAGTTTCAGATTCTTTAGATTTTCATTCAGTACTAAATTTCAGTAGTATAGTTTCAGCTACAAAATTCATCGTCATGTAATTTCAGTAGGGCAGATTTTCTAGGGCGAATTTCTAGGGCGGGAACGAAGATGTAGAGTAGCGAGAGTAGTATTGAGGTGCTAGGATAGCGAGTTGCTACAATGGTCCCAAAGATGCTGGCAGCATTTCCTCGCTGTTTCGCAATGCTGATGCGTTGTGCGAGGAAGCTGCCAGCCCTTCGATCCCCTGTGAGTCGGCCAATTTTTTTGACAGTTCCTTAAATAACTGCCGGGCACTGGGGCCCCACGGACCAAGGGTCTCGACGCCGAAGGAGAAGTTGTATTCGGCGCCGAGCCTCGTATATTTTTGGGCCTTGCGTTTTTCGGCCGCCTCAGCCGCCGCGTCTGCGTGAGTTCTGGTTCCGTGGAGATGGGAGGGAGTTAGTGTATCTACACAGGTGGCATACCAAACTAGCACCCTCCCTAGTTTCCACGGAACCAAGAACATTCCGTCCGGTCTCTTGCCGTCGTCCCTGGTAATCGATTAAGGCCGGCACGTTGACGGTGGCAAGCGAACGGCAGATAATGTCATTTAGCGCGGCATGCCTAGTTTATAATTTATTAATTTTTGTTTCAGGCAACATGGGGCACTCAAGCACAACATTTATACTACTTTCAATAGCGTCACAAGTTTTCACGGTGAGTAGTAAATTAATAGTTAAGGTGAAGCTGGTCAGGCCTCAGGCAAACTAGAAGAGGGTCCTCATTCGATTCCACGGTATCAATCGTGGCTGATATGTTTCTTTATACATTACGTTTGCGCGCAACAACATAAATGACTCAAACAACCAAAATTAATATGCAATCGGCCATTTAAAATCAGCACCTCCTAATATTCATCATTTGAAATCAAAAGATTTTGCAAAGATTTTTTGGAGTTTGAGAGGTTGTTTGGCGCAGACAAAATGCATCAAGTGAGTAAAATATAGGTAAACATAATTCATGTTAAAACAATAAACAAGATATGGAGAAAAAGTACATTATGCAAATGCAGAAGTCATTATTATTCAAAGAAAACATCTTTAAAATCCAAGTGAGGTATTTTATGTTCTTTCAAGTCGAGTGACAAGGATTAAACCGGGACGGTTAGCGGAAAAAAGAGAGGCTTTTGCCTAGTAGTGGGACACACAAATAGGCTATAAAAATAAATATGTCTTTTTTGCATCCGGCATGATAAACAACCCATTTATTGACCCCCAAAATACCAAAATTAGCGCCTAAGTTGCGTTGGATTTTCAGTAAATCTTCTTCTTAGTCGTGCACTCTTGGTAGAGTGGCCGTGGTCATGTCTCAGTCAAGTCTTGCGCCACCGCTTCTCTCGTGATGCAACGCCATATCGATACCTTTAGACTCAAAGGGCGTAACCGCCGTAAGTTCTAATGGCGTTTACGCCCTTTGAGTCTACAGGTATCGATATATATGTCTGGCGGAGTGAGAGTTAACATTTATGGTGGTACTTAAATATTAATATTTACTTAAAATTCAAGGCTGGATAATCACAACGCAAACGGCCTGTAATATAATTCAAAAATCCGACACCTATTTCATCCCCATTATTATGGGACTAGACAAACTAGTCCTGATAGGTGGTGGTGGTGGTGAAATAGGTGGAACTGTTACAAAACAGTTCCCAATCAGAGATTATGCTGCTGTGGTTCTTCAAAATCAAAGCAACTTGCGAACCGACATATTGTGACTTCCGATTACAAACTACTCGTAGGTACTACTCGTATTAAAATGCATGGGTCAAATGATGTTAGGAAGATTAGCGACGAGTTTTTGAATTACACTAAACTCTTCAACCCTCGGAAGCCTGTCGCAGGGGGCCGACCTAGTGGGCATAACCTAGTTCTAAAATGTTTTCAACTCTAGGCCTAAATCTTATACACACCTATTTCCTAACCTTAGTCATCCTTGTAAATACTAAACCTAAATAATAAACTTGAAATCAAAAAACATAAATATTTGGTAATTTATTTAGTAAGAGTTACATTATTAAATACACCTGCCTATTATTTTTTGCATGACAAACAGCTATGGCATAATATTTACCCCAACTTTCATTATCTTGAAACTCTGTCTCATCGCGTTTTCACTATTTAAGTAAACAGTTTCATGCAAATCTCCCCAGGGTCGTTCACAAAATGAATTTTTCAATAATACATAAACTTCTGGGAAATGCAGTGCTCCGCTCACGTGTACTCCATCGAGTACCGAACGGTGTTGAATATTTTGCAATATTTTCATGTAACTGCTATACTCGTAACTCATGTTTAAAGACGTGCATGATTGCATATGAGCTTGGGTACTTCAGCTTCGTGTGAAAACGAAGCTGCGCTCAGCCTAGTTCCCCTAGTAGTGCCTAGTGTTGCCAGGTATTCCGATTTCAGCGGGAGGGGTCTATGGACACGTCCCGATAATCTTTATTGGGACGCCAAATGTGTCGATTTCCGGTATATCATTTTTATGAAAAAAACTACTTAAACCTTCGTGAAGTTTGCACTTAGTCAAAGAGCGCGGGATCCCTCATAAAAAAGAAATAATCGTAATATACCTCAGCATTAATTATAGGGAAGAAAAACAGTTGTATATTTAAACTCAAAAAATAATCAAGAATATAGAAAACGGGTACAATTCATATAGAAATACCATGTTTTCAGGTAAATAAAATTCCATGTAGATTTATTTAGCCTGTACAATATGAAAACCAAATTTCCGAATTTTATTGCACGATCTCCCGATTTTTGGTAAACTAGATCTGACAACACTAGCTCAGGTGCAGGAGGTAGCATTCGCTTTAACTACAAAACGTTTTCGAACTTGGTTTGAGAAACTGATTCGAATTTCAAATTGTTAAGTTTTATTGCTGGCGTTAAAAGCTATTTTAGAACGGGTCATTAGTGTGGGTTCAACACCAACAGTATACCTACAATACAATACAATACAATATTCTTTATTGTGCACCAAAACAAAAGATTACAGAAACTTAAATCTAAAACAGCATAAATGGTAAACAACAGGCGGTCTTATCGCTAATAAGCGATCTCTTCCAGACAACCTTAGGGTAGTAGAGTGGGCACAAAATAAAATCAGATGTGAGTATACAAAATGGAATGGATTTTTTTTTTCAGTTTTTGCCCTGTCTGTAGTTGGCATTATTACAGATGTTTTATGAAATATCAAAATGTTCAAATATACCTAACGAATTATCGAAGAAAGAAGTGTAGGTAGAGGTATAACGTCACTGCTTTTAATCGTCAACTCGTCTCGTTACTTCCAGTGTTTGGTTATTTAGTTATCGTTGAAAGCGCTAAGATAAGTGCAATATTTTTTTAACTGACTGAAAAAAAGAGTATTTAGTCCTCAGTTCGTCTGAATCTTGTTTTTTTTTTTGTATGTGTTCCCTGATTATCGAAGACGGCTGAGCCGATAAGGCTTTTTTTGATTGAAGAAGTATACCTTCTAGGTATTAGGTATTAGGTAGGGTCCATTTGCTACAGATCAGAGTTTGGTGACGGGATTACGGAGAAATTGAGGGAACTTTTCGAATCATTATTAAATAAATAAATATTAAGGGATAATCTTACACAAATCGAACTAGTCTCATAGTAAGTTCAATAAGGCATGTGTTATGGATAATAGACGACGATATATTTTTAATAATACAAATACTTAAATACATAGAAAATATCCATGACTCGGAAACAAATATCATCACACAAATAATATTTGCTCTTACTGGGATTCGAACCCAGGACCGTCAGCTTCGTAGGCAGAGTCACTAACCACTAGGCTAAACCGGTCATTATTATAGAGGCACACTTAGTTATAATTTTTTTTATTTTGTTTCAAGTTTTTGGGTGAATTAATGATGACAAGTGGTAATGGATAATTGGATATCAGTCGCAATGGCACAACAGCCCGCGACTTTGCCTTTCGTGTGTCACTTCATAAACCGTCTCCCTCGCACTGTATTGAAAGGAAAGATATAGGTAATAATGTATCATGCGACACAAACTCATGGCTAAGCTGCTGATACCGGCGTTTTAAAAGTTTCAATATCGTTAGAAAATGGAGCAAAATCTGAGAAGAAAATTCCCTCGACCGCATTATTCGGTTGTATAAGTATTTGAAACTGCGGAATTCTTTCGAAGATTCTCATTTTAGATTTTCGAGTTCACTAACTCGAAAAAGAATTAAAGGAATTTAAAAGTTTGAAGTTCCTTTTAACGATATCATTTGAAATATTTGAACAATACCTTTCCTGTTAAGTAATTGGATTGGGTACGTGTAGGTAATAGAAGTTTGGACATTGTTTCCAAACTTCTATTACACGGTATAACGAAGTAACTTTACAATGATTTTGCTTTACTCGTCAATAATCATCATCACCCAAAAGACGTCAACTCAACGAATGCCACCATGACCGCTCTTTTGGGCCGTCCGCATCCATCGGACTCCCAAACTTCACCAGCATAAGGTACTTATTTGTACCTATTTGGCATAGGATACGGTATAAATTATCTTTAGTTTTTGTTGAACATCAAAAATGAATTATTATTATTGTGCTCGTATATGAGACATGTCAAACCAAATGTGTATAAAAAGTGCCGTGTGATGTATGAAAGGCGTGTTGTTTTTTCCTCATCAAAAACCAAAGGCATTATGTTACGAGTATTTGATGTTCATGACGCTTCGATACACTCAATGAATAATTCATAATGTGTTTTGTTATTTTTGCCATTGATATTTTGTTCTGAACACCAATGACATGAGTAATCATATGTACTAACTGTTTATGAGTCCTATAAGGCGGCTAAGAGTCGCTCAAAGTGTTATGAAGAGCGAATTAGAAACGAGGACATTCGTTGAAAAACTGAGGTGACCGACATAGCTGTCACAGTTAGCAAGTTGAAGTGCCAATTGGCACTTCCACCTGCTAAGTCTAGTTGTATAGGCCAAGGCATATAGCTCGAGCTCGAAGAGCGTAAAGGTTTTCGAATGGAGACCACGAATCCGAAGACGCAGCGTGGACAGGCTCCCTATAATATGTTCAACAACGTACCATTCGTCGTGGAAGACATTGGGGGAGACCTATGTTTAACAATAGACGTCTCCAGATTAACATTATTATAATGATGATGGAGTTCTGCAATACTCGTACTGTCATCCTTTCTATAACCCTCTTTAAGTTGAATTTTCACAAAAAAAATATTTAAAAAAATGGATTTAGTTTGTCATAATAAACTTCAAATAAAATGCAGGGAAGTTTTTTCGACGACACGTTTAGCCTAGTGGGAGTGACACCGCCTACGGAGCTAGAGGTGCCGGGTTCAAATCCTGGTAAGGGCAAATGTTTATATCTATTTAAGTATGTACTTATCTATATAACTATGTTTAACGTCGTCTAGTAGGTACCCATAATACAAGCATTGCTTAGTTTGGGGTAAGATTGATTTGTGTAAGATGTTCCGCAATATTTATTTATTTATTAGTTAATTCGAATCGAAAACAAACATTGCAGTGACAATAGCCTAAAATATGCTTAACATGTTGACTGGCCCATTGCCCATTGTAATTTTTTTGTTGAAACTTTTTTGCACAAATCAAATGTAAGTTCAAATGGCGGTGCTGAGTATTTTAACATCGAAGTTTTGTTGATGTATATAGTCCGTACAAACTCTTAAGACCAAATACTGTCAAACGAACGCAAGCCAAAACCTACATTATGCTCTGATTATAAGGTAGTTTTTGGCTTGCGTTCGTTTGGCAGCATTTGGTCTTAAGAGTTTGTACGGACTATACCACATGCTTGATTCATAGACCCCTGCCCAGTATGAACAACAAACAGGTCACCAACTAAATTGAAACCTACCTACGGGTACCTTAAGCTGGAAACTTCAAACCGCTTGCTCCGGCAGCCGAGTTTTCATCCGTTTATTTACACATATATTTTTAATTATCACACAAATAGTTACAAGTGTTTTTGAAGCTATAATATTTACACAACACACATATTGTTCAGGTAAACTTTATATTTTTACTATTATTGGGAAAGTTATGATTGTGTCCGCTGCATTACAAAAACCGCCAAGGAAACAAGTCACGGGTCGAATCGAACGACGCCGATTCCAGCCAGCATTATGAGGTCGCGCGCATGGTGGTGCGTGGAACTCATCCACAAATAAGGCGGCCAATCGAAAAAGGTCGGTTATGCTGTGAAATGCTTGCACAGGTGGACCTAAAGCCAAATGGCATTCTCTACTAATCAACTATTAGGTCAAAACAGAGACACATAACATCGGTGCAGTTAGAAAATATCATATAGAGGGCGTCGAAGTTTTAATTACCTGCTAGTCAATGCTAAGATTTTTCAGATCCGGGAATGGGTTTTTGTACCACGATGTTAGAACATTCAAAAATTCTTACGCGCCATCTATATGGGGATTAAATTAAGCACTATCAAGTTCGTTCATAAATGTAAATGCTTTAAGCTGGTGGGGAGAATGCAGTTTATTTACGCAGTTGTTGTTATTATTATCCAGACGAGTGTAACGTGTAATCTAATACGTGTGGACGACACTACGAGTATTGCAGTAAACATTACTGTCTAGTGTCGCATTAAATTACATTAGAGTTAAAAAACTTAAGTAAAGCCTGTCTTGCATGTGTGAGTGAAGTGTTCAGATAAACATTCCATTTTTGAAATTTGACATATGACGGACGGTTTGCTAACTCATTATTTGCTTAAGTTATTAATTTGATGAATCATGGCCGCTCGCTCATGCCCAAAATACCGCATTCGCAAAATACCAGATTTTTCAAAATACCATATTCTCGATTTAGCGGATTCCTGTCTTACCACATTTTACACTAGATTATAAAATCGTAGGTTAGGTTACTCAAGGATCTAAATGATGTATTATTTAAGGAATCTGGTATTTTAAAAATCTGGTATTCTTGACATGCGATATTTTGGGAATGAGCGATCCTGGCCACTTATAAGTTGATTGTCATGATAAGTTCCGAATGCTATCAAATATTGTATAATTTATTATACTTATTCGTTGTCTTGCAAACTGTACACAACTACACGCAAAAGGCGCTTTGCTTAAGTTTTTACCTCTACGTGATACACTCGCCTGCGCCGGGCTTTTAGCTAAATAAATCTAACTAATGTTAGGTATATTATAATCTTTAGATCGCTTATTAACACGTTGCGTTGCAAGTCAGGAAATGCGTCATAGCTCGGATCATAAAATGTGGTAATGACAGTATAATTACTTATATCGAAGTCATTATCATGGGCTAACTGCGAAATAGTACGGAATAGTGCGGAATTATTCGTTCATCACGAATCAATTAGGTGGATAGATATTATATAGATAGATTTATTTATTTCACATGTTTTAATTTTAGTTTTTAAGTTATATTATGCGAGTCACAGATTTTTTTTTAATTTCTGTAAGTTTGTTTTTTTGTAAAGCATGTAAATTTAATGATAGTTTAGTAGTTTATTTCTCGTTTCCCATTTTGTATTTTGACGTTTGGAGATCCTTTACACCTCCTTAACATGTTTTGACAACGGAGACCCCTTACATCTCCATTAATTTTAGTGTATGTCTCTCTATTTTCCATATTTCTTTTTAATTTATCTTGTTTTGACCCCTAGAGACCCTTTACATCTCTAAAAAAAATAGTTTTATGTTTATTGAAATGTATAGCTATTAGTTAAGCACTTGTTTGATTAATTGTATTACTTATTGAAATTGCATTTTCACAATTATTGTAATGCTCAATGTTTATTTTAAAAGAGAAACTGGTGAGTTTCTTCCGGCGCTTCCTCTCACCAGAATGTCATTTGCCGAAGCGCCAAAAGAAAGAATCAGACATGTGAAAGAGCCCTTGAGGCCTACTTACAGAAATAAATTATTTCATTTCATTTCATTATTTCATTTCATTTCATTATTTCATTTCATTTCATTTCACAATATAAAATACATTATAAATTACACGTGTCAATTTACATGATTTCATTATTATGATCGTCAAAACATTAATAATAATATAAATTTAACAAAGTTAGCGTTTCGTCATCTTACATCCTAACGTAAAATATCACATGTCACCTATACTTTAATATAGGATTATGTGCCCAATTTTAATATGAAATAATCATTATATACAATGCATTTGGAATGATGACATCTAAAGTTCATTATAACTTTTGTTGAGCAACTACAATACATGGAAAAGCAATTACTAAAGATTATAAGGTTGATACTTTACCTAGAGGCAGAGTAATGAAATAATTTACCTGGAAATATGTATCAGCAGCATATTTGAACTAACATTTTAATATCTATTAGTACATCAATACGTTAATTTAAAATAGTTTTTTATTAAATAAAAAAGCGAAAAGCGTTGAACCGTTCGTTGAAGGTGACCTATTTTAGTGACTTCTCTAGGTTGAAATGATGCTGATGATGACGGTTAAAATATAATTTCTTCGTTTAATCATCATCGTCGTCATATAAATATACGTTACGCTGCTGGGTGCAGGTCTCATAGATCACATATTCTTGGTTATTATGTATTCAGAGGGTTTAGTCTACCAAATAATTGTAAACCTTAGAATATTTAGATATTAATGCAACCACGGAAGTCAGAGCCACGGAAATACTCTAAGAAATTCCCGATAAACCACAAAACGTTAGAGATTAATTAATCAAATTCATATAGGATAACACTTGTCTATCATGTTACGTATGTTCAATGACTGCCAGTTAATATTCGGATTTCCGATTACAGAGGTCGATTTCCTATGGTGTAACATCGGCAACATCCCATTGTGCAAGAATAGGCCTTGGGAAGGCAATTATTTACACGCATGAAAGATTATGAATGTCACCGGTAACACGACACAATTTTAAGGATTTTAGTTTTTAGGTACCGTAAAATGAATGAGTAGGGAGAAAACTGACATTCAAACCTCGATAACATTTTATTTTTGCATATGTAAACTGAATGGTATATAATATAATAAATGTTTCGGACGTTTGTATTTTAGTTTTTTATGATTTTGGGTAGTTACATTTCATAACTTTACCGATAAACACAAAATCCCTCCTCACCCCGTAATACCTCGTAGTTGGGGTGAGATGGGATTTCATACAAAGGTGATTTCGGAACATTGTTGGATCGATTTTTTGTAATACGTAATAATGTAAAGGTGGATTTAGACCAAACGAATTCTAACACATTCTAACCCCACTCTACCAAATTCTTTGTGTGTACACAAAGAATTTGATAGAGTGGGGTTAGAATGTGTTACAATTCGTTTGGTCTAAACCCACCTTAATACGAATACATTATTTAGGTAGCAGTAGCCTTTAAAAACCATCTTACCCCCGTGGCATGAATGGGGAGAGAAGGGTCTCTCCTCGTTTTGTATCTGTGGCACAATAACACTGGCTGAACGACTCGAGTCACGTGGTTTTTTTGTTTACTTTTTTTTAAATACCTAAAAGGGCAGACTATAGTCGGGCTCAGCTAAGTTTCTTGTCGGAGCCTTCTTAACTAGGCTGGGGTTAGCGAACCTCGATAGAGCTAGATCACTCACAAACACAAGAAAGGTTGAACCATTTCAACCAATCCCGCTGCTCATCCTTGAGCCGTCAGTGAAAAGTTACTAGTGGCCGTGGCTACTGCCTGCTTGTGGGATTGTTAGACGAAGTAAAAAACTTGACCGTTAAGTGGCTTAAAACAAAGACTTATCATGACACAGAGGATTTATTTAAAAATGTTACGGAAATATAAATACATATAAAATAACACACATACACACGCACACACGCACACGCACACGCGCGCACAGACACACACACACACACACGCATAAATATTTTTACTAGCTCTTAAATTTTATTTACTGTTATGGAAAGAGATCTCATTATGTTTAGATAGATTGCAAGGTAGTTTAGGTCCTCATTTTGTCTCTTGTCTATTGTTAATATTCAATGATATAAGTTATTTAGCACCTAAGAAGAGCGGTGCCTCTTAACACAGGTATAAGAATACTTAAAACGAGGCACCAACACTTTCTTTAATTGAAACATTTCTGGTTATTGAATAAGTAAATAATTTTTTTTTATTATTATTATTATAGTCTCTCACTTAAAAGTATATGTTGGAGCTCACCAAGCTCGTAGTTCACTTGACTAAGTCCAAAATAAAAAAACAAACACTTTTTTGGTTTTAAATGTCTGCAGCACAGAAATAATATCGAGGTAGAAGGATTTTTTTAATTAATTTTCCTAATTAATCAAATCGGCGATTAAAAACACAATAACACTTTTGTTTCATAATTAATTAGACCACTGCGAAATATTGTCTGTTTATTAATTAATTACAATTTCATTAAAACCGCAGGTAGCGAATAGGAAATGCACATCATAATTGGTTTACCTATTGATTATTTATGGAGAGGTTCATTCTATATTTACAGCACAGAATATTTTGTTTTGTTTGCACACTAAATAAAGATTTCTAAGAATGTTAATTTAAATTAAAACTACGATTTTTGGAAAAATCGATCTGATACCGACTATAAAAAATATTATGTACTTACTAATTACCTAAAGCAAAACCGCCTCATAATGTAAACAAAAAAACTAAAATTTATTTTTCATCACACTTCGAAAATGGTGTTGTGACACGTAGGTTTTGCGTGCCGTAAATGACCTATTGTACCTTAGGGCTTAATGGTTTTTTTTTTAATTGAATACGCTGGTTCTAATTTACTCTTATTTGTCATGTTCAAAGGAAATGCTAACTTACTTTTTTAACTTGTATCACTGAAATATGTATTTAAAGAGCACTGTTATTGCAAATACATATAAACACATTATTTCGGTAATATTAATTAAATGTTTAAATAGTGTATCTCAGTATTTTACAAATATAAAATCTACTAACATGTCCGTTTTAGGTCTTTAGGTCACGTTCGGAAACCATAGGGTTTCCGAACGTGACCTGACATTCGCATTTTCTATGAATAATAATGTCACTAATGTCACTTTCTGTTTTAAAATTGTCTTCTGATACTGGGTGGATTAGTAAGGTCATTTTTATTTAGATTTCCTCACAAGTGTGATGAAAAACATTGAAAACTCGTGTTATTCGTGTGCTCTCGGCTTCGCCTCGGACTTGTAACAAACACTCGTCTGTAATTCCTTTCTCGCCCGTGGCACACACAACCGCCCTTCATACACAATATACTGTTAAAAATCTATTATTTCATGGATGTGTGTTTAATTTTGATAAAATGTTATTACATCGTACATCTATGTATACATATAGTTCATTGCTTAGCATAATTAAACGAATTGAATCAATGATCATGTCTTACAAGTTTTGCAAATCTATCTTAAAAACATCGGGTCGGCAACACGCATGTAATGTCCATAGGCTGCGGTGATATTTTATATACCATCAGGCAGGCCGTATGCTTGTTTGCCACCCTAGTTGTATAAAACATGACTAAGCAGTTAAAGGTTAACTTAACAATAAAAATAAAAAAAATTCACAGTTTAGGGCTTAATTTAACAACATGTTAATCTTGTTTCTTTTTGTGACGAAAGTTAACCATACGAGTACAATTTATATGAGTAACTTTCGTTACGCAAAGAAACAAGATTAAGATTTTGTTAAATGAAAACCTTATCTATGTACAGTAATTTTTTTTAAAACGACCGCTATCATAGTTGCTTAGTTTTATATGCCTGTGCGTGTGTGTTTTATGTGCCTGTGCTTTAATAAAAAGTAAGTCATCTACTGTCTGAATTTCGACACTAAGAGAATGTTTTTATGTTCATCAGCCGTTGAATTCTCGCAATCCCTTTGGCAACTAATGACCAGACGTAGGTATATACAGTAAATGAGTATAAACATGTACATTTTTTACTGCAATAAACATTACTAGAACAAAGGCCGCCGAGAATGGCCATTAGACAATACGTTCTTATAATGCAATCGTTTGTAATCGTCTTAAGTATTACAGCGAGTTGACGCAAATGTAAGGTTAACGTCCGCGCATAAGCGTAGCGTATAAATAATTGCTGTATTTTTTTAGTTGACAATGTGGTAATATACATATTAACCCTCAAACATAAGACAAATCAGCATTAATATATGACGAGGAAGGCCGACAATCATACCTTTAGGTTCCGGGTTACCTTTGGTCACCTTAGTGGTATGGTCCAATAATTATCCAATAACCCAGTATCCGCACCAGTTTGAGTACTGGTGTATTGCTCTTCATGTCTTTCTTTACACAACTTTAAACGAAGTTACACGATAGATTCCCAGAGATGAGCTCAATTGCTTACATTTTCCAAAGAAGACTGACAATTCATCCGTCAACGTCATATTTCCTCCTTTTAATCTAAACTGCCTGCATTACTCAAAAAGGATCTAATACTTGATGGTCAGTCATAACTAGCGCCCTCTCTGCGACTTTATCCAAGCCAATAATCAGATATTTTTGGCTAATGTAACGTTGTTATTTTATCACGATACGACATATAGAATTAATTATAGTGGAAATGTCTATGAATGTATAGAAACATAGAACCGTTTAACAATTATTGACAAATTTATATAATGTATATAACTAAAGTAAACGATTTTGACACCGTTGGTACAATCACCCTTGTTCTTAAAACAAATACGACACGTTCCAGAAACTTCTAAATTGCTTGTTATAAACTACCGGCATTTACAATAACTAAATCGTCCTCATAATGCTATTGGACATTCACCTGAGATCAAAGTTTAATGTGTGGTTAGATATTAAATTAATTGTTATTAATTAGTCTAGGTGCGTCATATGGATTTTCCTATGATTCAGAATTTGACTAACGATGGACGTCAATAAAATGAATTACATCAATTAATTAGCTGTTTTTAATATATATGTCGATGTTTTTTTATTATTGTATAAAAACCCGTGTCTAATGCATAATTTATGTGGGTGTATTTACGTTGTTATGTGGTTGTATTTTTCCCTTATCGTGTAAAGACAAATTATAGTCAGTGCAGATATTTCAAACTGTCGGTTTCTATTAAATCCTTATATTATTTATTTACGTGATTTTTATGTTGCCAATAATAACATCGCTTTCATGTTTGCGTGTCCTTATGGCAACGCTATCAAATTGCGACTCATTAAAGATCTCCCTGGCTTCCTAGTTGTAAAACGCTAAAGTTATATTGCAGATACAAATTACAGAGTTTCCTCGGGTTTATTGCAGATTCAGCGTTCAAGGAAAGCTAGAAATTGTCACGATGGCATCTAAGTCGCACTCTTGTCAGAGTTGTCATGGTTGTTTGTACAATTTGTATTGCACAATTTGGAACGAGTGAACGACATTATACCTCAACTAACTCTGTTAAATAAAAAATATTGAAACTGGTTTGGTTTTATTTTCAGTTATATTGTTAATGAACTACACTTGCCTTTGTACCTATTTATTATTTCGTGCCACCATTTTTTGTTTTGTGTTCACAAAGTTATAATTTCAAAACTTCAACTTATATAACCTTAATTTTCTAAACATTGGATTAAATTTACCCTATGTGTTAATCGGGCTTATAATCCGGGTATAATTTCGAAGGAAGGAAGGAATAGAAAGTTCTATGTAATAGTTCTTGCGTCATGAACTGACAAACATATTTTTTACTAATATATATTTATATGTATTTTATACTTCGCTTATTGTACTGCTTATTGTGTATTACTTATAATAGATAAATTTAGGGTAAGGTATAGTATCCATCACAATACAAAGAGACAACACGTAAATTAAAGTCGGGTATCTTCGTGAAACTTCATACTCATGATCCTCACGTAGGAAACTAATCAAAATTTACAAAATAATTTACTAACATCACCGAGTCACGAGGTCGTACCACGCTGCAAGCTAATGATTATTCATGCACCACTGCACTAACATGAAGAGCTCAGATAGTGTTTGCGAATACAGCAATAGAGCAGTACATCAAGTTTTGACACCCGCTATTGTCTAATCTAGAAATAGTTAAAACAAGCTTTATGGTCTTTGAGAATTCTTTTGCATTGTAATCCTTCGAGGCCTTTTGTTGCTCATCGGCTGGTAAGGTTTATAATCAATATGTAACTATGGGTTTCGTTTTGGGTTTCGTCAGGAACATTTAATACTTCTCAAATAAAGAATACTCCCTCCACGGGTAAATAATAGGCAAGTCGGTGGGAATCGAGTTCTGTGGACACCACCTCGGTACTGACTTGGTTTAACATTACATCTCAAAACTTTTTTGTTGTAAAAGAACTGCGTAGCGAGACTTGCATCTTTTTACATGTAATGTTTTTGATGGGATTTCTTTTTCTTTTTACGCATATTTGTCTTTGAAGTAAAATTTTTAATTAGAAAGTATTGTCAATTTTAAATATTTATATATTTTTTTTTTATTTACGGTAGAGTGTTATTTCTTTTCCTTTTTTGCGTATTTTTTTATTGTGACCTTATCAGGAAAAAATGGTTTCATATTTCACATTTAAAGTCAATTATACCTATTAACCTCACACATAAATTTCCATAAGTACATTGATTGCCATCTAATGATGGTAATCAATGTACTTATGGATCTGATTAAATATAAGAACAAAAATAAAGTTTTATTAATTACATATTTACGGTATAGGCCTGAAATACCTGATCATAGAGAATTTATTTAAGACCAATTTCGATCGGAAAAGCCATATAGGGGCTCATGCTAGGAATCCTTAATTGTTAGGGTCACCGTTATTGAAAATCGATGGGGAGGATTCGACATTAGACTATGAATGGATTAAATTAGATTAGATTAATTAGTCATTTTATTATACGAAATTACACGATTCCAATTTAGAATTACTTGTAACATAATTCTCTCTATTATTTGAGTAAGGCTCTGAACCATTCAGCTGAAACAATTTTTTCCGAAAAAAAAAACAGTTTTGCAGGTGATAACTAAGATGTTATTAAAATAGCTTCGAAACTTTAACAGTAGATTTAAAATATTATTTATATTTATCATAAGAGTGCACTAAACGTCTCTTAACTTTAGGTACCTAACTTATTATGGCGATAATGTTGGAATTTATTTAAGTTTCGTAGAAATTCTATTTTTATACTACTCATAAATATTGCAGTTTCTTAATAATGTTGACGCACGTTTTGGTCATGTCAATAACACTGAATATAATGGAACTTTTATGCAAAATATTATAATCATTAACGGGTCGTACCACAAACACATTACACATCTATGGCGAAAAAAGTACGTTACACAATTAGGGTTGTAAAACAAAGAAAGGCCGAGATCGCAAATGTTTGTGGCCCGAGTTGGAAGCGAGGGACGTAAATATGCGATCGAGGGCTTTCTTTATTACCTTCCGTTTGTGTACATCATTTTATGTCTACACTTGGTCAGAAAGCGGCTTTTTCCGTACGCGTAGCGTGCGGTAAAAGCCACTTTATGGCCAGGTGTGGCATAAAATAACTAATAATCTAGCTAGATTATAGGTTCCTAAAGTGGTCTGTACCACCCTCCAGTAGCTGCTGCATAATCTGCTATTATGAATCAAAATATCAGTTCACTAGTTTAAACTTCATAATTATTAGACAAGTTTATACACTACCACATAAAGTATTTACTTAAGTTGATACTTCTTTATTGTATCTTTCGTTTTGTTAGAAAACTTGTTTTTAAACTTTTCTGCCCTTCGACTTCATTGAGATATTGTTTTCTTTTTCAGGCGCCCCAATTTATAACATTCAAAGACGGCAACGTTGGAGTAAACTTTGGCGGTTACCACGCGGCAGCTGGCTTGGGAGGACTATTAAGTGAGTAATTACTTCTTCTAAATCATATAAACTTGGGCACTTTATGTATGTTTCATTGAACCAACTTGACTTTAGTTTTACATGTGAATTACTTCTTCTAAATCATACAAACTTGCGCACTTGGTGTTTGTTTTATTGAACAAACTTTACTTCAGTTGTGCCTATGGCTGTAAAAGCAGTATTATGTCGTTAAAAAGGTAATGACCCAGATCACCGCTGTTTTGAAAAGTATGCGATATCCCTATATCGCATACTTTTCAAAACAGCGGTGATTTGGGTGCTCTTCTCGTGGTGTATATACATTTTCACGTCTTCCTCTGGTCAGGAAATAAGATTTCCTTGCAGGCATACAAAAACAAATTTAAACACATCTCATAGTGATTGAAATAACCATCCGATAACTTATGCGACGAACTCTAAAGTTTGTTACGGGACGTAAACACTCCTGATGCAGTGATTGCAAACTTCAAAGTGATATCTATCCGTCAGCTTTATTAGTAATCTAATCACGCTAAGGCATTTGACACGTGTGGCTTACTGGAATTTCCTTACATATTTTAAGTCAGTCACCTAAACGCATAGTTTCCTTTAGTATGTTCATTCAAGGCGCCTTAGACTTTTGAAACGCTCATCGATTTAGACTATTTTCTTTATCATTCAAGACGAGTCATATTGTCTTTTCGACGTTACCGTTGAGTTCAGGGCTGTTGTGGTTTAATAGCGTCCATTTGAGATATAGTCATTCATTTTTCTTCCTTAAGAAATATGTGCCTTTACATTACTGTACATTACTCTAAATTGCCAAAATCTAAGCTGAAATTACACATTCTCATCCACTACGTAATCTTCAATGTTGGGATTTAAAGAAAATGTCGAATAACCGCCTAAACAAACGACAAATATTTTACCCAAGTTGCTTCATCACTCTAATTAAACAACAAACTTTTTAACAGATGAGATGGTGTCATGCTACCTTACTCTCAGTAGCACAAAGCACGATGAATTGAATATTCATAAATGCCACGACAGGAGTTTAAGAGAAGGTTGCATGTTGTTCGATTATTCTCACCAACGTGATTGTGGCTATATTTGGCATTTGACCAATGTTCAACACATGATAGTTTGGTATATTTTCTGTTTCCAAAGATTTCACCTGATCTGCAAGCGAGCGTTATTTAGGTGAAACAACTAACTAGGTTTCTTCCATTCATCTAAATTCTTTGAAATATTCCCCTATTGATATAGAAAGCCGGACAAGTGCGAGTCGGACTCGCCCACGGAGGGTTCCGTACAAATTTGTAGATATATATATTAAAGTACCCTATAAATATTGCTTCCCTTAGAAAAGTCTATTTTAAATTTTTGGCGGCATAAATGGCCGTATCTCTTTATCACGTTAATTTAGAAACTTGATTTTTTTCACAACTTTAAGGGATCGTAGACTCGAGTATATGGTTTTAATTTCAACACGATACCCCCACGCGTTCCCAAGACAGACAGACAGACAGACAGACGGATGGACGGACCGACGGACGGACAGACGGACAACAATATGATCTTATAAAGATTCCGTTCTTTTCTTTTTGAGGTACGGAACCCTAAAACGGTCACACCCGCCGTTTAGTTTGCGGCGAGTATAGCTTTCTATACCTATGTCTCTCACCTATTCTGCATATTGTCAAACCCCTGGCGAATAAGGACCTCGAATAGGTCGGAAACATGTCGAAGAACAGACTCGATGTGGTATATTAACGATTCATTTATACAGCACAAAAAAGCTAGTAAAACAAATGCTAGTAACAAATTTATTAAGAAGTTCATAAGTCACAAAATTTGCATACCTACTATACCTACTTACTACGTTTTTTTTATTAACCTCGGTTGTCGCGTCTGGGGTTTGTTGGCAAGTCCAACAATAAATTTAGTTTCCTTATGTTGCCACTAGTTTCTAAGGATGGTTATTATTTTCTACTGTTCATCGATATCTAAGCCACGTCTTGTTTACGACGTCTGATATGCACCTATTTTGTTCTTCCTTCTTGTCCCTACTTTGATCTCGAATACATGGATTTTCATATTATCCTTTACTTAACTGCAAACACAGCCTACGAAACGGGATTAATCTTAGGTCACATTCAATTTAATATTTCTGTGAGGGTGAAGTCAGACGAGCGTATTTTTTGAGTTGTGAGTCACGTATTATCAAACCGCGATTAGATTACGATTCCGAAGTACCGTTAGCACAAATTACATACAACGAATAAATATAATTATAAGTCAATCTACGATATCTTCATAGTTTAAGTGAAGAAGAGAGAGAAAGTTTGGAAATTCCTCGTAGGTATTGAAGTACCTACTTGTCAACATAATAGGTACTGCAGAGAACTATTTTACAGAGAATTATTGCTGTCAAATATTATATGCACAATCGTATTCCAATTGCGGTTTGATAATAATTTCGGTCATGTAATTTCTGTTACATTCGGTTTCATACAAAACTAATGTTTGGTTCACACGGTGACGCAAAATGAATTGTCAAAATGTATTGTTGAGAATTTCCGCAGCTGAAATTACGCAGCTCACAACTCACAAAATTACGCTCGTCCGGCTTCACCCTTAATAACTTACTAATGTCGATGACTCTTGTAAACACCAAGCGATTAATGTACATAGAGAAACCACAATTTAATCTACAAAATTAATACTAAGCATAAACTTAAATTATCTCTTAAATTTGAGTAGTGAGAGTAATTTATTGGATTATTTAAATTTCGCTCCATATTAAATATTCAATTGAGTCTGGAAAAAATTGGATTCTATGAAGGGATTTCAGTGATTAAACTGCTTATGAGATTGGTAGGCGAATTTGATTATCGACGAAAGTGAATTAAGTACAGTCTCAGTGTGATGATATATACGGCGCTTTGCATGTTACAGACTATTTGATGCTGACTGTACTTATCAGCATTCACTTTTTAACTTAAACGCCCTTTTAATACTCAAACATTTTAAAGATTTAAGGCCTTTAAGGTTTTGAAAGGCTGACTGGCTTGCAAGACGGGTTGAATTTAGAATTGGTGTTATCTCAGCCATATACTGGGTCAGGATAGAAGAATGGCGATTATAAAAAGAGTTGCATAAACTGCCCATTTTTACTTTAAACCTCAATAACCACCCACTAAAAGCTAGTTATAAAGATAGGGTAGGTAGAGTGTTAAAATACCGCCTACCTTAACCTTAGTAGGGAAAAAACTAGAGGGTGGCCATTGACCGATACAAAGGACAGGGTTAAGCGAGCGCGCAGATGGTTCCAACGCTTTGGCGGTAAAAATACCGCCAAATCAGTACCAGCCGGCAGTGCGACACGCGGCGAGTGCACTGCGCAGGCTGGTCTTTATAGCTGCATTTTTTGTTAAGGGGAAAATAGTTTCGAACTGTTTGGATGGGCCTATCCTTACTTTTGAAATCATTGGGGTAGGCAGTATATTTTTGTCTTTATGGAATGCACGCCACTGGTTGCTACCCTCCTCACAACATTTCAGGTATTTATAAACGTTTTGAGTTAAACGTAATTTCTTATATTAATGACAAGGCGTTTTTAAGCATTTTTATATACATTCAAATTTATTCACGATTCGTGATTCGTATGTATTTAAATGTATAATCTAATTATGATTTCAAAATATCAAGATTTCATAGATAGATATACACCGTGGGCCCGAGTAATCCGGCAAACTTTAACTATAGATTTTTACAACTATTAGGAGTAAAAAAGTTATATGGTGTATAGTCGAAAAACGCGATATGCATTATTTTTTAAATGAAAACTTCCAAGTGTGTAACAAGCCAAGCAAGTTTAAATCCTTCAACTAAACAGCAATTAACCTTTGCAGTTTTGATGGTAAGCGACTGCGAGGCCAAAAAAATACCTTTTGTTTCCATTTTAGCTTTATTTTTCCTTTTTGATATCTTTTCCTCAAGTAAGGACATGTGTATAAGGAGGGAGGGGGGGGGGATTTACTAACTTATTTTGTTCCATACGACTATTAATGTAAAATGACAAAATTCGACATTATGTTGATATCACGTTATTTACTTGTAATACCATCAGGAATACGTGGTTAAAATTGGTCAGGTTATTCGGGGCCCACGGTGTATTTTATTGATACAAAAATAAAGTGAAGTCTTAACTATAGACACATAAATGAAGTGCCTTTCCTTTAAATAGAGACAATAAGAAAACTGCCGATGGACACAATCTTATATCATAACTGTATAAAACTAGGTCAAACTTATATTATATACTCATTAAATAGTCTGGACTTAAGCTAGATTGTAATTGTATACGTATTTTAAAAGTAATTATTTTATACGCTAATTAAAAAAAGTACAACAATATTGTTGTAACCAAATGCGTTTATTGTGATCATTGTCATAATATTACATGTTTATGTCTGGTGTGTCTAGATGGCGGTGGAGCCGGCGGTCTGTTCGCTGAAGCCGGCACTCCTCACGGGCAGGCGGCGAAGGCAGGCCTGGGCGGCGCTGCGGGCGGTGGCGGGAGTGGAGGTAACACTTTTTTATATCTTACTAAAACATTGCGTGCGTTGTCCAAGAGATGGCGTTTTTCACTTGCAAAAGGAATCGCACATCGAGTTTACAGACGCCATAAGTTAAACTCGATTTTACATGAGAATTTTATTTTAGTCTTGTTCATTTTCCAAAAAGAGAAAACAAAATAATGTAGGTATCGTTGTACTGTCAGAACAGTGTAATGCATAGAAATTTTCCGATACATGTCCTAATAAATAATTATATGAGAATCGATCGGTTCTCCATATAAACACAAAGAGGTCATGTATGTATGTATGTAAACACTTTATTGCACATACAATCATTCAAAAACAATACAAAAATCAATGGTTATGTACAGCCGAGTTCATCATTATCTGAGCAAAGATTAGACCAAAAACAACTGAACAAGACCCTATTGTCAGAAGCATAAGAACTAGATCAGATATTTTTGATCCGTTCTTTGCTCAGATAATGATGAACTCGACTGTACAAAGGCGAACTTATCCCTGTAAGGGGGTGGTTATCATTTGTTTCCATGCCATCCATTATGTTTAAAGGTATTTTATTTTATAGTTTTAATACATTTTGTCTGCGCGCAATTGGCCTTAAAGGTCAGCGCCAACTATTAGCATAAATAAACGTCGAAAGTAAACGGTTTTTTGCTAAAAACAATTTGGCATTTTGAGAGTTCTCAGATGGTTTCGTGCAGACAAAATCTATCAAACTACATAATAACTGTGTAAAGTAAAACACATTTCAAACATAATTGATGACGTGGAAGCAAAAGGTCCCCCTTATCTTTGTATGGAGAACCGACAAACTTGAATCACCTTAATACAAAATATTCTAAGATTCCACCTCATTCCTGATAGGCTTCATGATATGTGACATACAAACTCATGACACACGTCGCTCCTCACATTACGAGGTAAATATGATTCATTATTCAACCAAATTAGGTTCTCGAATTCATACTTAGCTACAAACTAATCCAAATTCTACCATTCGTGTTTATACTAACTAGTATACACAATGAACGTTGAAGACATATTTGCGGTATAAATGGTTCCCAGAGGTAATTCGATTTTAGATTTGCTCACAGACCACTAAACCTAAAGACGTCGCTTCGTAGGATTGTTTCATTGAAACCGATTCTGCCAAAACTAAAGGGGCGCGGGAGACGCGACGAGCGCTTACCGCACTGTGATTTGCCGACTGAAGGTCAAGTGGGCGTGTAAACGTGGTGTAAACAAAATTTCTGGCGGCCGCTAGTGATGTGACGATGATCGATGATTAGAGTATTAGCTAAATTAATAAAACAACCCCGACTTTCAAAGTCTTGTTTATCAAAATACAACTAACTAAATACAATTTATCATTCATTCAAACATAACCCCCCTCCCCGACTTACATTCTATTAGACTTCACTGTTTTCAAACTATTGCTTGCATTGCATTTGTGCTGCTGTATAATAAGTTTGGGCATCGCGGACACTTCGTAAACCATAAAGAAATCAAACATATTTTAGTTGACATGCTTTGAATGATTTATAATGTAACACTGCAGTCTTAAAGACAATTTACCACTTTAAATTTATAAATAATAATTAGACGCGGCTGCGCGCAAATACTTTGCCCATATATGTACATAATTATAATGGATAATATTTCGATATTTTTTAATTAATTGCGATGTATTGCATATTTCATGTTATCAGTTATCGAAAGTAAACCAACACATACTATGGACATCACTAGTTCGCACTTAGTAATGCCACGTAATGGTAGACAAGGAAGGTGCGATTATTCGCATAGCGTGATAGAAAGAGACTTTGTCAAAAGACATCAACGAGTGACTACGGCAGTCTAGAGAACTTTATTTGATAATACGCATTTAATTAGTAATTTTATTGAAATCTGCTTACCTGTAAAATGAAATTCCATCCTTTTGCACGCCAGATGTTTTAGTGTTTTTGCCACACAATTTCACGCAACAATAATGAATTTTTAATCATGTTACTTACGCAACTTCCGAGAACAGACTGAGGTTAGTAACGGGGGCGTGTCTCAATCTTGTAGTAAATTTACCGTATGTGTGGCAGCGGGGGTCGCCTGACTATGCGACGTCTTTAGGTTTAGTGGTCTGTGGATTTGCTACATCATGTGAAACATAATTCTGTTTTAAGATTTGTCTGTGTGAAGTTTCCTCCAACCTTAACATAGAATCCACTTTAAATACTTTTTTTTTCAAAAATGATTATTAAGAAGATATGATCCACTCATCTGCTGTGTAATGTGATCACATATTTAAAACTTAAACTCGCCAGCCAAACTATGACAACAGAAAAACCTCCTAGTAGTTATTATGCATCTGACCTAGACAGAAGCAACACAATAGTGGTAGGTTATTAAAAGATAATTGGTGTCACCTCGACTTCATAATCAAGAGACTACAATCTAAGTAGCTAAGAACATGGATGTTTACAAATAATGAAGTAACATTAACAAGATACCGAGTACAAAGTAAGTATGTAAAGTTAATACCTGTAATGTATATAGCTATAAATTTGATATACTTAATTCTACTTAATAATTTTGACCTTGAAAGATACAGTTTTGGATATACTTAATAAGTGAGCGGCAGATCGGTTAAGTAACAGTTTATAATCTCCTTTTTAACCGACTTAATTATTAATATTATTAACCTTTCGTATGTTATGTCAAACATTTGTTTATCAAATTGAAACTTAAAGTAATTTTAACATAAGTTTCAAAGGCTCCGCACTGATCAGTGCCTAAGCATACGAAGGGTTAAGTGTGAAAATTAATTAATACGTGCGCTGTTATATTCTCCAGGAATTTACAATACTATCTTATATCGTTCAGGATCCAATTAATATCAAAGTCAACTAACATTGAACCATCTGATCGTTTTCATCATGATTGTATTCTGTTCGCATTTTGAGTAGTACAGTCACTGAAGCGTCACATATCGTCAATCTTATGTTCAATTGGCGTAAGGGACAGGCAAATCAATGCCCCTTACGCCAATTGAACCTATAGTCGACGATATATGTCTAGTAGCATGGATACAGTTACATTATTATGGAGTGTAGTATTGTGGCGCCTTCGGCCATGGCGCCTGCTCGCCGGCAATAGTGCTAGAAGACGACCTTTCAGGCGTTATAAGGGCTTTTTTATTTAAAGTGCGTTCTTAACTGACAGTTAGGACGTGTCACGGACTGACAGGTTAGACGGTACTTGAACATAGCTTAAGTTTCGCCTAACCGTAGATTTTAAAATAAAAATGCCCATAACCAGCGTGAGCGACAATTGCTAACATTTTATATTAACATTTAGACGAAACTATAGCGACAAGTGTACATTTTTAGTAAAACTAGGAATCGTTTCTGTCACTGTAGAAATTATTGCAAGTGCCAATGCACCGAGAGAATGAGAGCTACCGCAAATGTATTTCGCCGCTAGAGGAGTGTAGTGTGGTCTCCGAAATATCAAATGCCACTGTTTGTGAGGGAGCTTCACGGGTTTATGTGTTATTAGAATAATGGTACATTATTTATGGCAAATATAAGTTATGGGTCATCGAATGTCAGTGGTTTGAGACAGTTGCATCATTCGGAATTCGGATTCTAATGTCTTCTTTTTTCCGAACTAAACGCAATAATACTGCGACATACTCGATATTTTTATGGTATGGTTTTAAGGCATTAAATATGATTGAAATGTAAACTTAGTTTTCACACCTGTATTAACAAACTGACAGCTATACTTCAGGACCCTACTCGACAGTGGCGCCAACTGCTGAGCACAAAAACGGTAGCCCCCATTAAGTGAGTCAGTTTTATGAGTCGATAAACTGTTTATCCGATGTACCTGAGATTATGGGCACTTTCTTTCTTAGCTGCTAAACCGATCTTGCTTGATTCGAATTAAATAAGCTTTTGTCAAAAAAAAAATGAGACAAGCTGTTATTGCCGACTGTACTTTTTTCATACATACTCCTAAACTACTTTTCAAGACTAATCGCATGAGCCTAAGCACATTGGATATATCTTACGTAATTTAAATGAACATAGGGCCATCTTCCGACTCCATCATCAGATCAGCTCGATGGTAGCCTGCAGTAACATATGATGAAACGAGTCATGCAAAAATATCTGACACCAGTTTATCACTAAAGCAATAAGGTCGTGTCAGTATCAGATATTTATACGTGTTGAGTATCATCATAAATATATTATTTCCGGTGACTATACCATAATCTTACATTGTCACCAATTTACATAAGTTTAGCAGTTTCAAATTTCAGCTCAATCGGATACCAGGAAGTGGTTGAAAAATGCTTTATTAATTTTGAAACCACTTTTCATGTTTGCATAGGTACTTACTTGCCTACATACGAACGTTGCAAGTTGAATAAAAACTTGTAAAAATGGTATTCATCTAAACTGCTCTTTAACTAATTTTTGAATGGCAGAAAGGAGACTGTCGCAAAGTCACAGTTCAGGCTGAACTACTTTAAATCTATGAAGGTAAATCAGTATATCTACCGCGCCTTTACTGTCATTACCGCAAAAAACATTGCAAGGAATGGTGATAAGAGTTGAGTTTTCGAAGGAACGATTCAAAGGCGGTATCGATGCAGAGACTGATTTTAACAATAGTTCTTGCCACTCGTTATTTTCTTGCACCAATTATGTAACGGTAATGAAATTTTAGTGAGCGGTTAAAAAACGCTCGAAAATTCATCCTTGAGTTGTTGAAAATTCAATCTTGTCTTCGGTTTCCGCGATTTTCACTCATTGTAATAAAACAACTTAAACGAATTAAATCGCGTGTATTCTTCATTTTTGTGTCCCGACGTTTCGTAACCCTTTTTATCGTTCGTGGTCGCGGGTAGGCTGTTACCATGAACCCTGAAAAGGGTTGTTTCATGCTTGTCTGTTTATCGCCAGGTGGTCTGTTTGCCGGGGCGACAGCTGGTGGCAACGTCGGCGCCGCCGCGGGGCTCGCCGGCGGCGTCGACGCCGAGAAGTCGGCCGGCGTCGGGTACGCCGCGGCCTCCGCAGGAAACCGCAACGCCGCTGCCGGCTTGGTGAGAAATTCGGGCACGCTACCAAAACCTAGTTTAGTGCAGTAATGGGATCTTTAATAGATGTTTTATTCTCAATAGATTTCAAAAATGGGTGGAGGGTCTCAGTCTCAGTTCATCGGCATCCCTTTCTTTGTTTTTATTTATGTTCCCAAATAAATCGAATCGAATCGAATCGAATGTGTATTTTTAAAACTGCATATGTGTGCGTGTATCACTTTTAGGATACCGGTAATTACAGGTAAGTAGTCTGATGCGCTGCCTGTTGTTTTATCGACAAACATTTCAACGCATATTTCGTTTCATCGAATTTTCATTTCGTCGAAAAAAATTGTCTGAAAGCGTTAACTGTTCAAGATTTTTTTAAAAGGCGTCCTGTTAATAGTATTTACTTAGATTAAGTTTGTTTTATATTAATTTCAAGAAAAAAAAAGGTTGCGGAGAAAATTTACTTTCGATGAAATGGCATGTCGATAAAACGTGTTTGTCGGCTATTCAAGGGTAAACCAGTGTGATGTCTTTTGTCTTTCAACGCTACCAAAAATACGCTCCCTGCTATAAATGTTGCCAGTCAATCAGTAGAGGCTTACGTAAAATTACCAATTTCTATTCAAATAATGTATGCGACAAAAGAGCTTGAAGCTCGGTCGACGCCTGAAATAATAAATATATTAATTTCTGTTTTTGACTAGAGTTGAATCCCATCATCTGAACAAAATTTTGAACAAGTATTAGGATTAATCTGTAAGTTATATATACCCTTGTAATTAAAAATAATAATTTTATAGAAAAAAATACAACCGACTTGAAAAATTCCTTCTTTTCCTATAATAAGTGTTATTTGAAACATAAATATACTCGTCTTGGTCGTAATTCACATCTCATCATAGACATGCATGAGTACAAATATTTCAATGGTCCGTTTTAGCTTAATTCGATCCCAAGGGACATTCTTGCCAAGATATAAAGAATCATATGTTTCAGTCAAGGATATCGTCTAGTTGTATGCCAAAATTCACTTGTTATTGCTTCATTTAGTAACGTCTAACATCTAAACATCACAAACTTTCACATTTATAATATTAGAAGGATTTATGAAATGTCTTTTTTATTGCAGGGCGGTGAATCTGGTGCTCAAGGATCATCAGGATTTACTTATTCAAGCAGCAAGTCATTCGGAGTCGGTGAAGACGTTGAGGTCAATAAAAAAGTACACACTGAATTCGACTTTGACGCTGCTGCAGTACCCGCTGTACCCTTGACCAATACAATTGTCAAAAGCAAGACCAAAGTCAAGGAAGTGAGTAACACAAGAGGACAAGACATATTCCGTAGTAATCCTAGATCGATTTTCAATTTTCAAGGAATGTTTAGTTCTCTGTTTAGGATTCCAGAAGCGTTCAGAACTCCAGTGTTTCATTTTCCGCAACAGTCTGGTTTTATTCAAACGCAAAAGGTTTGTTTTAATGAGAATAAACATAACTGCACTAGACGCTTGAAGACAGCTGTAACTTCGATCAACACGATCACATTCATTGCCATTTTTTACATTATTCCTAAAGATATTGGGAATAAATCCGTCGTTAATAATATTTCATCAGTACAGATTGTGCTAACATTTATAATTTAAGAGATACCGCTTGTTTGACACTTGACAGCGGCTTGGAGAGATACTTCACCTACTTCAATTGAATATTATTTTACCAAAGTGGAAAATACTTCTCAAACAATGTTTGTCGAAGCCACGAACATGGCAAAAACGTACGAATTGACGTCAATTATCGTATAATTACTAAACAAACTGACGCGATTTTAACTAAGATTTTTTGCAGGTACATGTTGAACAACCACCAGTGTTTGTTGAGAAGCAATACGTTCAGCCCGAACCAGTAGTTATAGAGAAACACATCTACCATCCTCAGCCTGTAGTAGTGGAGAAGCATATTCACCATAAGAAACCCCATCGTTATCATAACAAGATTTCTGTTCATGGGTATGTCAACGGTCCTGCCTTTCCTCCTCCGGCCATTGAGAAGAGGATTGATGTGGGAGTTGCGAGCTCGGCCAATGCTGAAGCAGCTGCCGCCGCTAACGGTGGTCAACAAGCTACTTACACTAAACAAGTCAATTTCCAAAGGAACCCCCAGTTCTTTGCTGATATTTTCAATGTGAGTCATAAATTCTCGAAGCACACAGGCATACCCCTTATGAAGGTCTATCCATATAAATTATCAATGCTTTATATTCAAATGTAAATTCATTCATACGTTACATAAATTACACTAACGCAGGAAAAACTAAATTAGTTGTATATATTTTTGCTATATTCAATACTGATAAGCCTGTTTTATTAGCATAGAGTCAACAATTTAGTTTAAGGATCGGTTTTTTTCATAGGTGTATACCAAAATGGCCTAGTTTCTAGTAATTTGGTGTATGAATTTAAGTTTATTCGTTTTAAAGAACACGAATTTTACCCATAATTAGCACGGACTTATTAGCATGAGAAAATTACCACCAATTATGGCAAGCAGACGGAATAATAGGTACGTGTAGTTTCGAAAATGGTATGGGGCTTCCTTAAGCTGTTAAGATAAGGGCACTCAAAATCCCCATGTCTGGGGTGTGAGCTACCGTTAGGATTGTCATTCAAACAAGAAAAAAATGGAAATAACTCATATGGTGTTTCAAAACTATACAGAGTGGAAAGTTTAATCGTACCAGTAAGGGAAGTTTATCGAAATACCTGATGTTATCGACCGAGACCTGAGGATTTTTAGTGCCTTTATCTTGATAGCCTAATGAGGCCCTGTATCTATTTTCAAAACTATGCGAATTATTTATGCCGTTATACTGAATTTTCTTATACTATATGCAATTTAGATACGTAGCGGCACAATGAATACTTCTAACTGATCTGCTTTTATGGAACGGACCACAAGCGGATAGTGATCATGATTGTAAATTTCTTAACATTTTGCGTTTGCAGATTCCAATATCGACTTTGAAAGCCGTTGGAAATTTCCTGGGCAACTCAGCCGGAAGCACCAGCGTTTCAGTCCAGAAATCCGCCTCGGTGCAAGCGGGCGCAGGTGCGGGTTACTATTAAGTTTAACGAGTTAACCGATTATTTTATATCTGATTTACATATTTTGTAGAAAAGCTATGGTAATAAAGTATACATAATAGCGTCGTTATATTATTCATAGGTTTTTAAAGTTATTGAGTATTTATTTGTGATACACAGGTTGAATACATTGTGACATCATGATCTATTTTGCATTGAAAACTTTTTAAGACTTGTTAAAGTTCTCTAAAGAACGAAATAAAAAAAACAGCTCAGGAGAAAAAAGGTCGCATTGTCATGCAATACATTTAAGGGATTGCTACTGAAATCTGGTCGGTTTTCATGTAGGCATCCGGATTAACAATAGTATTTTATACAATCGTAACATAATGAAGGCTCTTAAAGTCGAGTACCGTGTTTAGGCCACGAGGCTTGCCGAGTGGCCTATGTAAGGTACGAGAACTTTAAGAGCTAATTATGTAACTATTGTATACAATACTTTTTCTATGAGTCAACTAAAACAACATACCACACTTAAGGTTCCAGTACCCGGCCAGTGCAATGTGGAAACACTGGAACTCCATACACATGGGGAAATAATGTATATGATATTTTTTAATAATGTAATATTTTATCAAGTACTAACATAGGATGCAAGATTATTGTATTTTAATAATATTTTGTATTGTAAGTCAAATAAACTATCACAATCACCGTACTTCCACTAAAACTATTCATTCAAAGTTTTATTTAAAGGCCGAAAACAATTGAGCGGCAGCATTGGTTGTAAAGCGGTTTGTGATTGGCTCGTTACAGGACTAATTGCACCAATCGCGTGGCAGGAGCGTGTTTAAGTAGAGGCAAATTTGACAGGTGTTACGTTCTGAAACACATTTAATCATCGAATTTGCATTAAAAGGAGGTTTTTACACAAGGATACACTTTTTTAAATTTGAAAGTTCTATTTTCAAAATTATTATAGTTGTCTAAAGCATATTATAATAAATATTATAGTTGAGTAGAGAGTGTCATAGACTAAATAACATTGAAAAGTTAGCATTTATAGTTTAGTCTATGGGATCCTAATGGAAAGATTAAAGTCGACGAGTAGAAAAAATATTTTTTACTACTTTTCAGTACCTATCAGTGTATCATCTTCTAATTTTAAGTAAAAAATATTTATAGCAGCATTTTATGTCCAAGATAAGACGCTTAGGCGGCAGCATGATGCAGAGAACCCCAGCGGCTCTTTTTCCCTCGTAATTTTGATAATATTTTTATCTTCCTGCTCTTATTGCGTTTTATTTTTTACGAGTAGGCCCCGAGACGGAAGCCGGTATGGATTTAACTGACTTGTTGAGATGATAAATGATATTCTTTTAATATCAGCCCCAGTATATTTGAGCTTATTGAATGTTTTATCTGTCATTTTCTTAACAATCATTCATCAATCTACTATTAAGGTGAAGACCAAACATTAATAGCACAACTATTTTAATAGCATGAAAGTTTGTAATTAATGCCTCATTTTTGTTGTGATGAAGTTCACTAAGAAATAAAAGTACTTCGAATGTATTATGTTATTACTTGTTCACTGTTGAGATTTTTACTCGAAATACTTATGTCGTAATAATTTTAAGCAGATTAGTGAACATAAACAACATTTTGTGAGATATCCTGTAAAATTTTCATAATTATTATATTATTTTATTTCCTGTAATATCTAAGTGAACTTATATTATTTACTTAAGAAATGCTTATGTTTATATTATGGAACGATTCAGTAATTAGGATTTTACTGCATCGTTCCATTAAATCATTTCTTACATTTCAATACCTTTATACAAGACTTACCTTTGCCATTACTTCCCCAGACTCCGACTCAATATCACCGAAGCATGGTCAATCATCTGAATCATCTAAACAGACCCAACTGTCTATACAGACACCAGACGCATCAAAATTCATTGACGATATTTTCGCTGTAAGTTCATCATCATTTAATTTTCCATTTACATTCACGTCACTAACTTGCTTGCTGCTTTTATATCAGTGTGCTAAGTTAGAGCATCGCGGATTTCGTAGGGAGCAGCTATAACCGTGCGCTAACCGTTCGCCTCTGCCAAGCAACCTTTAAATAACAGGATCAGTTTGTCTTGAAATGTAGCTTCATGTTCGTGAAATTATCCGTGTGTTGTTTAATTTTTTATGTGTTACTAATAGTAATGGCTGACGATTTTTAATGTACGCGTATCTGCGCAGATCCGCTGAAAAAATGGTAAACTGTTTTGTATCGGGAAACTGTGCTATGGTGACTCCCTTCCGTGTTGCTCTAAGTCAGGGTTGATTAATATCCTTTATAATTATTAGTTCTCCCTTAATATAGTAGTGTAATAGTACATTACACAACTAGGGTGGTAATACAAAGAAAGGCCGAGATCGCAGAAGTTTGCGGCCCGAGCTGCAAGCGAGGGACGTAAATATGCGATCGAGGACTTTCTTTATTACCTCCCGTGTTGTGTACATCATATTATGTCTACACATGGCCAGAAAGCGGTTTTTCCGTACAAGCAGTGTGCGAAAAGTCACTTTATGGCCAGGTGTGGCATAAATTTACAAAATCACTTCTCCCCGTAAATTGTGAGGTTTTAAATTATAAAATTTGTTTTTTCTTTGCACATTTCTTTTGTTTTTCACACCATTAACGTAACTAAATAGGAAGAGGTAGCAAAGCTGTGGTAAGAAGCATTTTTTTTTGTTATGGAGACAAAAGAAGGAAACATTCAGAGAAAAATAATATTATATGTGGCGGTTCTGTCTGGTACGAGAACTAAAGTAATTTTGGTGCAGTATTTTTGGAGTGCGACCCCCTTAGCGTGGTAATAACGTTTATCATCGAAAGCATACTTTCTATAGTCTGTTCTTTTAGGTGTTTAAAAAAGGTAAACAGAAAATCACATAGTTCGGGTCGTTCAGCCAATCAAAGTAATGTATTGAGCCTGTGGCACAATACCCATTTAAAGGGCGAGTCAGGTGATTTTTTGTTAACTTTTTTTAAACACCTAAAAGAACAGATAGTACATTTACGAAAAGGCTTTACGTTGGCGATATATGATATTACCTATGCTAGGGTTCTGTGGTGGTGTTGGTAAAACAAATATGGTACCTAAATGTGCTACGGTTTGTTCTGAGTGCTGGTTTTGGTTCACGAATTGCAGTAATTACCTATGTTACGGTCTGCTTCGCAAACTGGTTGGGGCACAATTGACTTCGGGTTGCTGCTAATAATGTGAAGAACGAACGAACAAAAAATAACTGGGGATTGGTGAGTCGAAACAAAATGTAAGTAATCCTGATAATGAACTTTATTCGTACATAAAACTATAAGTCAATATTTGTATTATCCCGGTCTAAGACATACTCACCACCGCTAAAATTGGCGCATATTATGCATAAGGTTTATCGTAAGCCTTATGCACAAATTTCCGACTTAAACATTTATAGCAAAGCGCTGGCTTTGGGCTATGTGTGGGACTGAAATTGGCGCATATGCACTAAATTTGTTATTATGGTTGTGAATAATGTGTAGAACCGGTGTTACGAGTAGGTAGCCGACTTATGAAAATATAGCGATCCGATTGATCCCACTAATATTATAAATGCGAAAGTTTGTGAAGATGTTTGGATGTTTGGATGTTTGTTACCTAATAACGGGATAGCAACTGGATGGAAGCTGAAATTTGGCATGCAAGTAGACCAAGTCCTGGATTGAAACATAGGATACTTTATATCCCGGTAAAGAGTTCCTTTGGGACAATAACGGGAACAACGCGGGCGAAGCCGCGGGAAAATGCTAGTTTACTATATTTTTTAATTCCTGCACTTTTTAGATATTCACTCTCTGACACGATACGTTTGGCTGAGTGGGAGTGATACCGCCTATGAAGTTAGAGGTCCCGGGTTCAAATTCTGGTATGGGATGGTGTGTGATGAACACGAATATTTGTTCCTGAGTCATGGACGTTTTCTATCTATTTATGTATGTATTTATCTATATAAGTATGTCTAGTACCCATACCATAGTACAAGCATTGCTTAGTTTGGGACTAGATTGATTTGTGTAAGATTGTCCCCTAATATTTATTTATTTATTATTTATTGAGTCTTGCTTGAAACATACACACATTGTACTAGATACATAACTTTGCAACTCTTGCTAAAAATATCTCAAGTTTACAGAAATAAACCCACTAAAGTCATGATCACAATTCATCATTTTTTTAAGGCGATGCGAGTCGTTCGGTTTTCTATAGGTACATTCTAAAAGAAGGGTTCAGGTTCAACTTGAACAACATTAAGTTCGGGTGACATGAGTTTAATTGTATAGCCTGATTCATTTTATCTATAAAAAGACATGTAATCGGCCATTTATGGTCAACTCCATATTAATAGTTTTAAATAGCAGCAAAAATGTGATGTGCATCAGAAAATGCAGTAAATCCGAATGTGGGCTGATTAAAAAAAAATGTAATTTCTACCAAACCGTGCAAGATTTATTGAAACATGCTAGCTAACACGATACTAGACACGCCAATGGTGACTTCATTCATTGTATCACTTCAAAAATCTTGCACGGTTTAGTAGAAATTCCCATTTTAGGGTTCCGTACCTCAAAGGGAAAAAATGGAACACATACATTTATGGCAGTAAATGTTTAAGTCGGAAATTGGTGCATAAAGTTTATCGTAAAACTTATATTTTCCTAAAAAATATAGGACATGTAAAAGAGCCCTTGAGGGCCTACTTGCAGAAATAAATTATTTTATTTTTATTTTTTTTTATAATTATAATCGCAATGAAAAGTTAGCTAGTTAGCTCTTTGCAGATCTACGCTACCTACTTCTAATTATGAAAAAAAAAATACATATATAAAAGCAAAAGATCATAAAAGGTATAAAATTATTTTTGTTTCTCTTTTTAGATACCAATTAACACACTTGGCGCTGTGAACAAATTCCTGGAAAACAATGTTCCGGCTAGAAAAAAGATTCAGGTATGAAAAAAAACTAGATATTTGTTCATTATGTTGTGAATTAAAATATAACACTTAGCACCTCTATTCCTACACAGTGACACTCTGTATATATCACAGTGACATCCTGTATCTATCACAGTGACACCCTGTATATAACACAATAGCACCCTGTTTATATCACAATTACATTCTGTATATATCACAGTGACAACCTGTATACATTACAGTGACACCCTGTAGTTAACACAGTGACACTCTGTATATATCACAGTGACATCCTGTATCTATCACAGTGACACCCTGTATACATTACAGTGACACCCTATATATAACACAGTGACACTCTGTATATATCACAGTGATATCTTGTATCTACCACAGCGACACTCTGTATATAACACAGTGACACCCTGTATACATTACAGTGACACCCTGTAAACAGGGTGTCCAGTAATTAATAGCCAGTAAAAATATTTTCATTTGTGACCTAGACGATCATTACAGTGAAACACGAGACCATAAACTGAAAATTAAGAAAAGTGTGAAAATCTCGAAAACCAAGGGACTTTTACTAAACCTAAAAGTCGATTTTCTGAACCAACCTAAGGTGCCCTCTCAGTGGTTAGAAGATTGGCTATTAATAACTGGACAACCTGTATAACACAGTGACACTCTGTATATATCACAGTGACATCTTGAATCTATCACAGTGACACCCTGTATATAACACAGTGACACCCTGTATAGTGATATCATAGTGACACCCAGTATATATCACAGTGACACCCTGTATATCTCAATTAAATTGCTTACAGACATGTTTTCTCTGCTGACAGTGACATCCTGTATCTATCACAGTGACACCCTGTATAAAACACAATGGCACCCTTTATATATCACAATGACATTCTGTATATATCACAGTGACATCCTGTATACATTACAGTGACACCCTGTATATAAATAACACAGTGACACCCTGTATTTATAACAGACAAATGGATTCTGCAGCCGGAGGCTCGAAAAAAAACCAAAATGATTTCTAAAACTAATTTAATTAAAAGAAATTACAATTAATTTAGGATGACGATAGTTCGAAGTATGAACGTAAAGTGATTGAAATTACAACAGATTTAATTAGGTAAACGCGAGTCACATTCTGCTGATGCACATTCTCGTGTCGTTGCAATTGATGCAAGGCCGCTTTCCAGGTCAGCCCAATATCTGCTAGGTTGACGATCCTCTACTGGCAGCATTGCGTAACTCCTCCACCCGCAGACCAGCAACTATTTTCCAACACTCAGTGAAAATATTGCTGGAACATCTCCATTTTCCAAGCTTTCTGGTTCTTCTTGAGTTCTTTTAGGTTTATGCAATCTCCATAAATTATATCTGGAGCCTGTCATTATAATAGCGAATGCGCAGGCACCGATGATGATTACGTAGAGAGGTATGGTTGTGTGGTAAAGAGCATTGGGAGAACTCGTGTCGAGTTGAATTGGGGTCTCGAGCATGAGTTTGTTCTGGATGCTGTGCAGACTTGTCAAATCTGCAGATTTTAGTCTAATATATGTGGAAATTGCAGTCTGGTTTGCGACGTCCTGGGGAATCTTGGCGAGTTTTAGGGGATGGCCTTTTATGACGTCATTATCATTGGTAATTGTGAATTCTTCTGTCCGTAAGTAGCAGTTGAGTGGAATCGTAATAAGGTAACTTCCATGTAGTAAGTTGTAGTCCTCCCGCTCACAGGTTAGCTGTACTCTTGTTGGCTGAGGAAATGACACCACGTAATGCTGGTCGTCGAGCTCCTCCATGGCAGGTTTTGATAGGGACACCGTAGCAAACTGGCAGGAATCCAACAGGGCTTGAGCAGTGATGAGTTGATGGATGCAGTCTTGTGCTGTGCGAAGCTGAAGGCTGATCTCCTTCTTGCAGAGATAGTGGTGACCGTACTTCGGGCATTCAGCCTCCATGTACACGAATGCATTCTCGTGAGTTTCTATGTAAGGATAGGAAGGGATAAGGGCCTGCCTATTTTTATTAGGTACTACTGAAAGTTTAAATAGGTCGAAGATGTCTACCGAAACTATAGGGAACTCAAATACTATAACTATCTGTTTTTCTGTAAAATAATAACTTGCTAAAATTATGTCATAATATTCTCTTAAGTCTAAGTCTAAAATTCTATTTTTCCCATATATTATTTCTAACTTATCTAACATTTTTCTTAACACGTTAATATCGATCATAGAATGATGAGTGGTAGAGGCGCGAATGAAAGCTAAGCAATTTTCTACTCTTATCAGCTCTTGTCTTAAGTTTTCTACATTTTCACTTGAAATTACCAAAAGTTGGGCAAAATTTGTATACCTAATTAAACTATTTTCTTGATAAGCGCTGTTACTTAAAATTGTTTCCAATGTCGAGTTAATTTTCTTTTGATTTTCGATTAACGTTTCTAAAACATAGGTATGATGATTTACCCAATCTTTGCTTAGACTCACATGGCTATTAAATTGCGATACAATTTTATCCTGGTTAACTTGTAAGTTTTTTAACAAATTATTATAATAAATGGCATCTGATTGGTCAAGGTTACCGGTGATACTTTTTATTACTGAACCAATTCCGTCTACGAGACCTCTTTTAGTTCTTGTAGGTTCTAAAGCTTTTACTTGGTTTAATACTTGATCTAAGCTACCCAAAAGGTAATCTATCTGGTTTTCAAATAGAAGATAAGTATCGTTAATTAATTTCGTTTTATAGGTACGTAATTGCTCGGAAACCGAATTGATTTTATTTTCAATGTCGTCTAACTGAATATACTGTAAGTAGGTATGGTAGTGAGTCGTAAGTCGCATGGGTCCAATCTTGTATGGTAATAGTCCAGGTCCATCAGCCAGGCTCTCAAGTCTTATCTCCGTCGTGTTGGTCAAAGGCGTTATCAGCAACAAAAGAGTCCTGCAACAATTGAGTTCCTTTAGGGACGCGCTTAAGTCGGGATTTAGCTACTGGGTTGCGTTTTTTGGATGTATAAATATGTATGGGGAGATCTGCTTGTACGATGTCATGAGTATAACGAGGGGCGGTTTTTTGACGGCTTGCTAAGGGATTTTTTATAAATACCTGTTGCTGCGGGGTGTATTCTACTTCATCTTCCCGATTTTTATTTCGATTCTCTATTAGTGCTATTCGGTCGGCAAGTGAGGATTCATTTATGATGTCGTACACCTTTTTCATCTGTTCTCTGTGGTTCTGCACGTATTGTTGTAAAAGTCTTTCTGTCATGTCGATGTCTAGTGGATTTCTTGGGTCAAAGTGTCCTGTCAGTAAGTCAAAAGGTCGGCATTTTGTAAAGCTGTGGATGGAGTTATTGTAGGCTATCAGTGCATATGGCATAAGGTTGACAATCGGCTCATCTTTTTGTCTTAGTTTAAGTATGCGGAGATGTTCAAGTAACGTAGAATGAAAACGCTCGATGATCCCATTGTCATTAGGGGAATGGGGTAATACTTTGTGGTGGTTGACCTTGTGAAGGCGCACGAACTCGGAAAATAATTGGTTGGTAAATTCTGTGCCGTTATCTGTGATCAAAGTAAGCGGAACTCCATGGTGTGTCGCATAGTGCAACAATGCCATGAGTACGCTGACGGCGGTTCCATCTCGTAGATGGTACGCTTGGCCGTACTTAGTGAAAACATCCATTAAGGTAACATATTTTTCGTTTTGAACTGTGAATAAATCCATATGGACCGTCTCGAAGGGTTTGGTGGCTGGAGGTACAACGTTAAACTTAGGTCTGATAGGGTTTCTATCATACTTAGCCTGTCCGCAAATGATACATTCGTTTATAAATTTTGAAATTTCATTTTTTAATTTGGGCCAATAATACTTTCGGGAAAGGGCTAGGTAACACTCAGTAATACCACGGTGGTTAGTTATACCCTCATGGTAATGCTGTATTATTTCTTGCTGTCGAAGATAATCTTTAACGTTTTCTAATTCAAATTTAGTAAGCATTAGGTTTAATGCGGCACTTTTAAAGTTATCTTGTATAATCGGTATGATCTTGTACATGGCTAGAGGGGGTTGGATTAGGATTCCTGTTTTAAATTTTGGCGTGACATATTCTTTAATAGCGTTTATTACGTCGCGTTCTAGATCAGAGTGGGATATCTGAATCGCTATGCGGGTGTGCGTGTCAAATGGCTTCGTAGTAGTGGGCTTCTTTTTTACGTCATCTACCATGGTTAAGATTATTTGCTTATGAAATTTGTTGAGGGGCTCATCGGTTATGGGAACCTCTAATATAGGATGTTCTTGACTTGTATGGGCGGTGGCTGTAGAAGAGGTTGCCACAGATCGCGGTCCTATTGAAGCGTTCGGCAAGATCGAACAGAGTTCATCAATTACTATGGATTCGGTTTCCTCATTATGAATTTGAATTCTGGATAGGGCGTCGGCGTTAGTGTTCGACTTTCCTTTTTTATATATGACTGTGAAGTCATATTCACTGAGTTTCAGGCGCCATCTGGTCAGCCGTGAGTTGGGTTCCTTTAGGCTCATCATCCACTGGAGGGGTCTGTGGTCCGTCAGGATTTTGAACTTTCTACCAAAAAGGTAAGGGCGGAAATATTTCGTGGCATAAACTATAGCCAAAAGTTCTTTTTCTATGGTACTGTAGTTAAGTTCGCTCTCGTTGAGGGTTCGAGAGGCGTAACATATGGGTCTATCTGACCCTACGGGACCTTGGGACAGTATCGCTCCAATAGCGACATTTGAAGCATCCGTTGTGAGCAAGAACTCTCTGGTAAAGTCCGGGTACTGAAGTATGGGGTCATTGGTTAGGAGTGTCTTACATTTTTCGAAGCAATTAACGTATTCGGGGTCAAGGATAATTTTTCTGCCTTTTTTCAAGCAGGAAGTTAAGGGTTTCGTTATCCGGGCAAAATCGGGAATAAATTTTCGGTAATAACCGAGAAGGCCTAAAAACTGTTTGATTTCTTTCGGAGTTTTGGGCAAGGGGTATTTCTGTATTGCTTGAATTTTATCAGGGTTTGGCTTGATACCATCTTTACTGATCACATGTCCAAGGTATGCAGTCTCAAGCTTCAAAAACTCAGATTTATCCATCTGGATTTTAAAGTTTGATTTTCTTAACCTCTGGAAAACCTTTTCCAGGTTAATCATGTGTTCTTGTAAGGATGTACTAAACACAATTATGTCATCCAAATAGACAAGACAAATCTCGTTCTGGAGTCCTCTCAGGACGTTGTCCATGACGCGCTGAAAGGTACTCGGACTGTTCTTTAGTCCCATGGGCATTCTTAAAAATTCGAAATGTCCATGTTCTACGTTAAATGCCGTTTTGGAAATATCCTGGGGGTCCATTTCTACCTGGTAGAAACCGCTCGCTAAGTCTAAAGTCGTGAAATAATGACATTTCCCTAATTTATCCAGGACATCGGTAATATTCGGGATAGGATATTTATCGTCAATGGTTTTATCGTTTAATTTACGGAAATCAATTACTAATCGCCACTTCTGCCTACCAGAGGCATCAGCTTTCTTGGGCACTACCCAAATGGGAGAACTCCAAGCCGAATCGGAGGGTCGTATGATACCCTGCTCCAACATCTTAGTGATCTGATCTCTAACTTCCTGTCGGTGTACGAAAGGATAACGATAACTTTTTGTGTAGACTGGTACTTCGTCGGTTGTCCTAATACGGTGTTTAATTTTATTTGTGAAAGTTAATGATTCTCCTTCTATATAAAAAACATCGGCGTACCGGGAACAAATTAACTCTAAGTTGGCCTTTTCCTCTTCATTTAAATGATCGGTCCGTAATCGTGATATGACGTCGCGCGCGCGCGGCGTAAGTTGATCGGTGCGCATGCACTCGATACTATAGAGCTCAGCTTGCGCTGGGCGGTCGAGCGAAAAGATGACGTCATTCGGAGATGGGTTCTCTACTTCTATGTAGCCGCGGTTATTTTTAACTAAAGTGAAACATTCGTGAATTAAACAGTTACTTATGGTTTGTTCTTTTACTAGAACCTCACCGTCAGGGGTATCAATGGGGATTCTTATTATTTTTGACGAACCTGCAGGAATAACTTCCTCATAAAAATTTGTGTTACATGAATTGTACATTCGAATCGGGTTACTTGACATACGAGTAACTAATTTTTTCTCTTTGAGGTCAATTTTCGCCTCCCATCTCGTGAGTAAATCTAAACCTATAAGGCCGTCGAAGTAGTCGTGGAAATGGTAAACGAATAGTTTAATATCGTCGGGGTCTTTAAACTCTGAAAAACATGGCAACGTTATCGAGTAACTGCTTCTAGTGGTTGCATGGACATTTGTAACTTCGAATGGGTCATCGTTCAAGGGGTGCTGAGGAAAATAGCGTTCCACGGCTTCGGGACTGATAAAAGATTGGTTAGCGCCAGTGTCTATAAGAAATTTAAGAGGGGGTTCCGTGATCTGAATATAAGGTAATTGCCTTTGCGATTGCAAATTCAACTCTATTTTGGCTTTTGTGACTTGTGGTCCTTCCGAAAATAAGGACGGCTATCACCATTGCTGGTACTAGGCTGGGGTTGACCTTCCTCAACCGATGAGTAATTCATAATTGGGTCAACGACATTGTATTGCTCAATGTCGTCATATTCATTAAAGTCTTCACTGTAGGTAGGGCACGCGCCGTAATATGAGTAGTACTCCGGTTCCGCGTGGTATTCATTATAATTGTAATACGATTCGTAATCGTAGGGTGCGCATTCATTTATGTGCATTTCTTGGGACTTATAAAAGTTATTGCTTGCTTGGGGCAAGACTTTTGGAGTAAAATTTTGGACTCCACTCATGGGTTTGGAACCTGTGTTGAAAGGGGGGTTGCCTCTGGGCTTTAGTCGGAACACATTACTTTGAGGGTTGTAATTCGGTGGTAAAGCTCGGAACATTTGTTGAGTTCTACTAGGCATATGATTACGGGGTTGAGCTTGCATGGGATTGAATTTAAAAGGCTGAGGTGCAGGTGGTGGTGGACGTTGTCCTGCTGGGGTTGCCCAGTTAGGTATCTGAGGCTGATAATTCGGGCGTGGAGGTAAAAATCCTACGCTCGGAAATGGTGTGGTCACCTTAGGGGTCTGTTGAACCTTAGACGGGTCAACGCGCTGCTGTAAGTACATTACATTTAATTCTTCTTGAACATATTCAAGGGCTTTTTCTATAGTTTCGGGGCGCATGCACCTAACACGCGACCCTAGGGGTTCGTTTAAGCCTCTAACGAAAGCTTGCGTTGCGACTTTTTTATACAGGGATCGTTTGGCCTCTACAGTGGTGTTTAAAGATTCATGTAAAGAAACATAAGTCATTATGGTGCTTAGTAAAGTCTGGCAGTGTTCATAAAATTCCTGTGGGGTCTTATTACCTTGTCTGGCTATTGAAAGGTCATTATAAAGGGCGGTTTCATCTCGCTGGTCCGAGAAGTTATTAATAAGGGCTGTCCGAATACCTAGCCAATTATCAGGAATGCCATTAGAATTAATAGTGCATGACGCTGTTCCAGTGATTTTATTCAAAATTCCATTTATTAAGCACAGATTGGATAATTCTCTACCCGGTTCGTTACTTAAAAATTCGGAAACGATTTGATCGCATATTCTAATAAATCTAGTAAGGATGTTAGGGTTCCCATCGAAGTCTGGGACCATGCGAAGGGCCTTGTAAATGGCATCAGTTCTATCCTGGGCCATTATTCCTTCTTCAAATAAACTACGTACGTCTATAACTAAATCTGAGTCGTCTAAGTTCCTATTTAAATCTACTCTATCCCGGCGAGCCTGTCGCGATGCAGGTCCCCGGTCTCCCGAATTTCTGGGATGGAAAATTTTGAACTAATGAATAACTACAGGAGAGTAAGGGAATTAAGCAACACGAGAACGATTCAAGTGTACTTACATAAGTTTCATTTCTGGTCTTCTTCGGGAATCGATTTCTGGATTCGCCTTCGGGTCTGCAGTCCTCAGGTTCTTTCTGATGTCTTGATGAAGCTTTGAAAAGCCAGCTGCCCGCGATCGCACGCGCACGTTTGCGATTTTAATTTCGGCGGTCGCGAAAGCCTCAAGATCCGTACGACTGCGCCACAAATGGATTCTGCAGCCGGAGGCTCGAAAAAAAACCAAAATGATTTCTAAAACTAATTTAATTAAAAGAAATTACAATTAATTTAGGATGACGATAGTTCGAAGTATGAACGTAAAGTGATTGAAATTACAACAGATTTAATTAGGTAAACGCGAGTCACATTCTGCTGATGCACATTCTCGTGTCGTTGCAATTGATGCAAGGCCGCTTTCCAGGTCAGCCCAATATCTGCTAGGTTGACGATCCTCTACTGGCAGCATTGCGTAACTACAGTGACACCTAGTATATATCACAGTGACACCCTGTATATCTCAATTAAACTCTCTGCTGACCAATTGTAAAATCTTGCTGCCCAAGTTATTATTTTGCAGCTCGACTGGTTATTAGGCAGCCAAATGATAAAAAAGCAGATTAATATTGGTTAAAATGTTAACCGTTTTTAAATTGTTTGCTGAACAAGAGTTGCCGCCCGATTTTTATTTATTGCCAGCCAAAGCTTTGTATGCTGCCCAAATGATTTAACTGCTTATTTTTTTTGCGATCAATTTTAATAACGGCTGACCAAAAAATTACTTTTCTTATTATTCATTATATTATGGGTGGTAAACTTTACATTATATAATACCGACGCTTAGGCAAGTTGACTCGGACAACGATTATAAACATCGTCATTACGTAAGTAAAAACGCAGTAAGTTTATATGAAGTTCGTATCGAACTATTGACGTTTTTCTCTACGTTTTTAGATACGAGTTTTTTTAAAGTAGTGACGATATCTAACTTAATTGCACACCAGAAAATAATACAAAACTAAACTAAGGACAATTAAAAAAACTATAAACAACAGTCGATCTTATTGGAATAAGGTTATATTTTTCAGACAATCCTTGGGTAATAATCCTCGATTTTTAGGAAAACGATTTTTTAAGTATACAAGGTAATGTATTTTGGTTTCTAAACGTGTTGTCATTGTTTTAAATTTTTGTTTATATAAAGGTGTCAGCGGACGGGGTTGAGGAGCCTACACAATACAGGCTTGGCCGTCATGCGCGGAGGAGGGCCACCAAAACTGTGTACGTTGAACAACCTCCAACGAAAACGGCGGACGAAGCGAAGGAGTCGGAGTAGTGTCAGTGGACCGATAAAGTTGGGGTATGAAATACCGATATTTTTGGTATAACAAGGATCTTGGGACGTACCAAAAATACCGGTACTAATGTAATCCCATTTCAATGCAGCCTTAAGGACGCTGTAATTTTAATGTGTATATAAGAACCTAGTAATTATAAGAATTATAAGAAAATATAATTGATTTTAATAAACGTGTGTTTTTCATTTTTAGACCACTTCATTACCTAGTCAGTCCTAAAGTTCTGTCACTGGGACATTATTTTTAAATTTAGAACATAATAATTGTCAAACATTCAAATGTTTGACAATTATTTTAAAACAAAAAACAGTCATTTGCTGCGATTTATCACGATGGAGTGGACATTGAAAGAAAATCGAATAGCTGTTTTAGCGTTGCATTGCACCGCTGTGGGCACTCGCCAAGTACCATTTTCAAGTTGCTCAAAAAATTAAATATAACGCTTAGGTTTGTGTACCGTACTATTGATAGGTACAATGAAGTCTCTAGTGTTGAGGACAAAAAAGAACTGGCCGTCCACGTTCCGTAAGAACACCAGCAGTAATCAAAGCGATCAAGGCCCGTATATCGAGAAATCCTGTCCGAAAACAGAAGTTGATGGCTTTGCAGATGGGTGTCATTAGGAATACCGTCAAAAAGATTTTAAACGAATATCTTCGTCTACGAGCATACAAAAAAAAGAGTGGGCACATGCTTAATGCTCGTCTAAAAACAATTAGGCTTAAAAGATCCCGAAAGTTGTTAAAGCGGTAGGCGAAAAATCAGAATGATAGTGTACGCTACGAGCTCTGAAGAAGCAGAAAAACAGTTCCGCGGGTGCAACATGGCCATCATCCATCATCAGCAGAGATTGGACAAATTTGCGTCATCGCTCCTAAAAAATGTGGACATGACTCCAAAATATAATCAGATAATTAATTTCTTACCTGAAATTTAATTTTGATAAATCAAAAAATACACAGGTTTGTTACATTGTACATTTATTAAAGAAAATAATCAGTATATACGAGCGATGACGCAAATTTGTCCGATCTCTGATCATCAGTGATGGTTTGGTTGGGAGTATCTTATTACTGGCCAACTGAGGTTAATTTTTGCGAAAAAGGGGTCAAAATCAGTGCAAAAGTGTACCAAGAGACGGTTTTGGATCAGGTTGTCAAAGATATGCCCATGCTATTTTCAGGACATCATTTTGTGTTCCAGCAGGATTCTGCACCTGCACAAAGCCAAGACCACTCAAGCCTGGTTTGAGCGTCAAAAAATCAACTTTATAAGGCACGAATATTGGTCTTCCTCCAGTCCGGACCTTAATACTTTGGACTACAAAATTTGGCAGGTCTTAGAGGAGAAGGTCTGTGCTAAAGCACATAAAAAATCTGGAGAGCCTGAAATCATCTATAAGAAAAGCAGTCGCTGAAATAGACATGAATATGGTGCGTGCTGCGATAGACGACTGGCCGCGGCGTTATTGGCCTGTATTAAAAACAAGGGAGGTCATTTTGAATAATTTTAAGTTAAAAAAAAATAAAAATAAATTTTAGGGGACAATCTTACACAAATCGAACTAGCCCCATAGTAAGCTCAATAAGGCTTGTGTTATGGATACTAGACGACGATATATTTAATAGATACAAAGTTATATTAATTCTCTATTAAATGTACTTTAAATTGTTATATAATTTATTAAAAACTGATTGGCACTTTTGTTTTTATCATTATTTTTATTTGTAACAGAACGGACCGACTAGGTAAATTACTGGAAAATTGTAGTGTTTCATTATACAATACCTACACAATACAATATTCTTTATGCCACACCTGGCCATAAAGTGGCTTTTTCCGCACGCTGCGCGTACGGAAAAAGCCGCTTTCTGGCCAAGTGTAGACATAAAATGATGTACACAACACGGGAGGTAATAAAGAAAGCCCTCGATCGCATATTTACGTCCCTCGCTTGCAGCTCGGGCCGCAAACATCTGCGATCTCGGGCTCTCTTTGTATCACCATACCACCCTAGTTGTGTAATTTACTATTATTGTGTACCAAACCAAAAGATTACAAAAGCTGAAATCTAAAACAGCATAAAATAAATGGTAAATAACAGGTGGTCTTATCGCTAATAAGCGATATCTTCCAGACAACCTTAGGGTACTATAGTGAAGGCAAAATAAAATCAGAGAAAACTCTTATTATAAAGAGAAAATGCTTAAAAAGTTCTTAGCTTTTTACCTACGTAAAAACATTCATATTTCTGTAGGTATTGTATGAACATTATTTAATAAAATTCATATTTGAAGAAAATTATTTATAGGTATGATAGAAAAATATTGTGTAGGCTAAGTCTTTAGGCTGCATTCGAAGAAAAGATGTGGGTGATTTACATTAATATTAAAAAACACAATTATAATGGTACTTAAAGGGCGATTCCGCTATAGACAAACCATGACATCAATTTTTAAGTCCCAAAATTTATTACTTTTTTTGATACCATCGTGTAGGGTGAGGTCTTAAATTAATTGTTATGGACTTAACTTCATATTCAGGATGTTAAAGCGCTTGAAAACCTTAGCATTCTAAGATTTAGGACCAACTGCGAATCATACGATGTTGCACCCGCGATCGTTTTAACAGTGAATAATTTATTGATAGTTTCAGTTTTTAATACTTTTTTTATGTTTCTATAGTTGATTGTTTATTGTCTTTCAATATAAATAGGCAAAACATGTTAAATATTTGACAATTAAAAGATATTTTTGTTTTTATACTGTGATCCGGAGAGGTGGGCCGATTTGGTTGCACCCGCGATAGCACTATTAAAACATTTATTTTAAATTCTTATACACAAATCTGTAGAAAAAAGGTTAAAATATAATCCTTAAAACAATATTTTTATAATAAATGTTTTTCGTTTTATTAGGAGGAGGCGTTGAATGAGTCCAAATGTTGCACCCGCGATAATGGAATCGCCCTAAACTACGAGTAACTTTAAGTTGCCTCGCGAATTGTCTTTATTTGTTACTAATTTTCAGTTTCCTCAAGCCCGTTAACTGCAAAAAGATTTTTTTTTAAAAGTTCATAAATGAGTTTCTGCCAGAAAATATCTTTGACACAATGGTTGAAACTAAACTGTAAACTGCTTATCACATCCAATCAAATGAGAAGAAATTCGATGGTTTTATGTTATGTAAATTAGATGATTAGTTGATGATCTAAGTTTCATTATCAAATCAACTTCATATTATAATAATACCACACCATAGTCATCCAATTCACATAATGCCTGCAAAATTTCCGCTCAATCGGAAACCAGAAAGTAGAAATTGTAGATGCAAGAATTAATAACAGGCAAACAGGCACAGGAACAGGACACATGAAAGTAGATAAAAGTTTAAAATAATACGAAAATGAAAATATATTTCACGGTAGTCTTTATTCAGAAGTATAACTTTTGAATAATTAGAATTGCTTTGAATTATTGATGTTTTAAATATTTCAACATAACGCGAAGGTCATAACACATAGCCGTACCCTTAGGCCCATAAAGTGACAGCGCCCAGCTGTTTAAGCCCATTTCTCTCACGGGTATAAAGTTTACAGCTGTATCTATCTTCCTTATATCAAAATTTTCAAAAATATAACGACCCTTATATAATTTACAAGCTTTGTCTACTTTAACTTTTGCTGTCATTAAAACAATCCGAGTTAACATGTTATTACAAGTCATTCCTTTACTGTCTAAATTGTATCGACAGGTATTGTCTTTAAAAACGCCAGTCTTCAATCTCCATAAATAACCATCCAAGTTTTCTGTAATATTTATGTTTCCTTTTAAAAACGTGTTATTATCCCTTGTATAAATAGAAATATCCGATAAGAATTTTCTATCTTTTTCATATGGAGGATCTGGACTATCGCAAGGTGCTACACCCATTAAAGTCGCTTGGTACACACCATGACATAATAAATGAAGTTGCATAACCACGAGCAAATACAGCACGCACCGAAATTCCATGTTGATAAAAAACTCTAGTTGAAGTGGACGGCAAACACTACCACGTCATTTGGGATAACCATTACAAATAAACTAACGTGATCCAAATGTTAACAAGCTTGTTTAATATACATTACCACCCGGATATCCAGTGTCTACAACGCTTAATGGCTTTCAAATGTTTTAAATTCCCGATTTATGTCAAATATCTAAACTGTTTTTAAGTATGATCACCATAAAAATTAAGGCAGTGTAATACGCCAACGTTTGCAAATCGATTTTTGCCCAGTTCCATTGGATAAGTTGAATTAAAATGCGTAAACACATAATTATATGCAAAGTAAAGTACATACAAATGATAGAAAGTATACATATTCACTAAATTGCACGAGATGGCTAAGGGAGCAGAGGCACCAAAAAGGTGATGACTGGTCGACATAGATGCATTTCAAGTCAGGTAATAAAAAATATTCATAACTTACTTCGTGGTGGCTATTTTTAGGGTATAATTTAATCGATCAGCAAAATATTCATATTTTGGTCAGCAGAAATATTTGGTCAGCCAAAATAGCTAGTTGGTAAGCAACTTATGGTAAGCAAACATTTATGAATCAGGCTGCAATTAATTATATACTGAACTACTCTACATTATTTTGGTCAGCAAATTAAATATTTGAGGTGCATTAAGCGATCTACGGTTAGTTAAATTTTGGTAAGCAATCAGTAGGTAAGCAAAATATTTCATTTTGTTCATCAAAATGAAAGGTGCAATAAAACCTAATTGGCATGCACAAAATGGGCGCAACTAGGGCATGCTCCCGATACTGGATTTCCATACAAATACGGTACCGGAACCGGGAATTCCCGGTTCTCGCCATACAAACTCAGTACCGGGAGCATGCCCTAGGCGCAACTATTCTGCCGCAATAACGCAAAAGGGCACATCTAAATAAATTTTTCGAGTTTACAATAAAATAAGCATATTTTATTAGAAAAACTTCTATTTCTAATATAAAAAATGTCCGAGATATTCGACTTCAAAGTTGACAAATTTTTAAGAGGTAAAAATTTCGATGGATGTTGGTGTCATTATAACACCTATTTATTATTGTTTTGTCGTTTAGAATTCGCTAAAATAAGCATGTTTTATGGAAAAAACTTTTCTCTGAAATCAAAAATCACCGAGATATTCGACTTCAAAGTTGAAAAAGTTGACTTTCCGTATCTCCGGCGCTGCGAGAACAGCAGCCCTTCCGCCCTAGCTGCGGAGCCGAGCGAAGTGACCGTGCGTCGTCATGCAAGGGCGGAAGGGCTGCTGTCCCTCCGCGCCTCCGGCTCTATAAAAACACTCTAGGGCGCGCAGTGTCGGCACGCGTCCTAACCAGCGAGAGCCCTAGATTCGGACTTTCGCAGGCTTTTTGCATTTTATAGTAAGTAGTATCTTCAAAAATAGCAATACGGTAAAAATCACTGATAATTGATAAACACTACTACTTGACACTGACAGCTGACAATCACCGAATGACAAAACAAACACGCCCACGATTGGCTGCTCGCGTCACGTGGTCTGTTTCGCTCTGTCCACAGTACTGCTGATTTTTCAAACTAAACGCAATCCACGCATGTTTTTTCTGCTAACCAATTGTAAAATCTTGCCGGCAAAGTAATTATTTTGCAGCTCGACTGTTTAGTAGGCAGACAAATGATAAATAAAGCAGAAAATTTAAAATTACTTTCCCAATTTTTATGTCATAGGATGGTCATAGGGGGCAAACGAACAGACGGATCGCCTGATGGTAAGCGATTACCGCCGCCCATAGACTCCTGCAACACCACAGGACTCCCAAGTGCGTTGCCTACCTTTCAGGTGGGAGTACGCTCTTTTCTTCAAGGTTTGAAGGTCATATCGGTCCGGAAATACCGTAACCGACAATTCATTTCGCATGCAGTTCAGTAGTGCGAGGCAGAAAGTCTCTCAGCTGTGGACTGTCAACTATCTAAATGGTGAGAATGGAAATGCCGTCCCGTAGAACAATGGCGGAAAGTAACGGCAGGGATGAATCCGAACAAGAAATTCCTCGGAGAACTTATAAGTTCTCCGAGTATGTAAAAAGTCAGAAATTCACGCGAATAAAGTCACGCGGCAGTACCTATCTAGTCTATTCTATCCATCTTCTTCTATATACTTATATATATATATATATAAAAGAAGATGTCCTGATTGACTGACTGACTGACTGGCTCATCAACGCACAGCCAAAACTACTGAAGCTAGGAACTTGAAATTTTCACAGTAGGGTGGTTTAATAACGTAAGTGAGTAATAAGACGGGATTTTTCGAAATTCATCCCCTAAGGGGGTTAAATAGGGGTTAAAAGTTTATATGGGGACCATACGATTTTTAAAGTAGGAGATCAGAGACTTCGAACATAGACTCTGTAATATAAGTTGAAAAAAGTAATTTCCCCTTTTTTTAATTCATCCCTTAAAGGGGTTAAACGGGGGTTGAAACTTTGTATAGGCACCACACGAGTTTTAAAGTAGTAGATCTGAGACTTCGCACATAGACCTTTCAATATGAGTACAGGAAAGTCATTTCACGGTTTTTCAAAATTCATCCACGAAAGGGGTTAAATTGGGGTTGAAACTTTGTATGGGGACCAAACGATTTTCAAAGTTGGAGATCTGAGACTTCGTACATAGACCCTTCAATAAGTGTAACGAAAAGTAATTTCACCGTTTTTCGAAATTCATCCCCGAAAGAGGTTAGTTGGGGGATGAAACTTTGTATAAGCACAAAACGATTTTTGAAGTTGGAAATCTGAGACTATGTTATATAGACTCTTCAATAAAGGTCAAAGAAAGTAGTTTTACCGTTTTTTGAAATTCATCCCTAAAAAGGGGTCAAACGGTGGTTGAAATTTTGTACAGGGATTTTTGCAGTAGATCTTGAACTTCGTACATAGACTCATCCATAAGAGTAAAGAAAAGTGATAGCTGTTTTTTGAAATTCATCCCGAAAGGGGTATAAATAGGGGTTGAAACTTTGTATAGGGTCCAAACGATTTTTGAAGTTGGAGCTCTGAGACATCGTACATAGACTCCTCAATAAGGGTAAAAAGTCGTTTTCCGTTTTTCAAAATTCATCCCAAAAAGGGGTCAAACGGGGGCTGAAACTTTGTAAAGGGACCAAACGGTATTTGTAGTAGATCTTAAATTTCTTACATAGACTCATTCATAAGCGTAAAGAAAAGTGATAGCTGTTTTTTGGAATACATCCCCAAAGGGGTTTAAATGGGGGTTGAAACTTTGTATAGGGACCGAACGATTTTTGAAGTTGGAGATCTGAGACATTGTACATAGACTCCTTAATAAGAACGTACAGTTTTTCCTCCCGTGGGAGTTAGATTTTTATAACCCACGGGAGGTAAATCGGCTTGAGCTGGTCTATAAGCCCGCGTGTTATAACACCCTTTACTAGCAGGTGTGATGAAAAAAATAAACTGCCTTTTTGTGAATTGGGTTAGTTAAAAAAACATTTAGCTCAAAGTTATAATTAAAGTGAAGTCAACGCAAAAACACAAGAGTTCAATCGTGATTATTGATCCCATTAGGTTTAGTGGATACTGTCGGGGAATTCACAACTTAGCCGTCAATGTGACTAGACCCGTAAAGTAGTCAATAGTTCGTATTCGGGATCGGGAGGTACGCTAGCCACTTCGACTAAAATTTAATTAAGCTATTTGGCATGTAAGTAGTATTCTGTTTCCGCGATTATCACTCATAGTAATAAAACAACTCAAACTGATTAAATCGCGTATACAGGGTGAAATATTATTGAACGTCCAAATTTTCCTAGGGATTAGGTAGGTATCAAAAAATATGCCATTTCTGAAGAAAAAAATGTAGGCAAAATTTTCACCGTAAAATGTGCTGTCCGAAAAAATTATTAGTAACGTGAGGATTACGCGTGTCGACGCATTAGTTGTCTCGGCGAGTCAACGCGGAAGCGGGGTGGAGGTCGGGGGGAGGGGATCGTTGCCGTCTCCCGCGCAGTGTGCTACCTACCGCGGTATCCACAAACGTATGCCGGCTGCAGTTCAGCTGCTGTTTCTCTATATTTTAGTACTGAAAGATACTGACTGAAAAAAGACGTATTTTCTATTTGTCGCTAAAGAATCTACTGTAAAAATTTGAACGGACAATAAAATTTCACCATCAATTTGACAAAGAAAATTATGTTTTTCTCAGTCTACCCGCGACCACGAACGCTGAAAAGAGTTACGAAACGCCGGGACGTAAAAATGAAGTAATATATGCAATTTAATCCGTTTATGTTGTTTTACCTATTACAATACCTAGTATTCTTGTACCAACCAAGCCGATTACCACCTGTTGTTACCTACTAGTTCACAAGTCACATTATATTACCGATAGGATTGACGGCAACATTTTGAATTAGACTACTGTTTTTGCGCCATACATTCAATCAGGACCCCTCGTCGCAAGAGACGAATGGATCTGAGATAGAATGAACCCTTTACAAGACAGAATAATATACGATCGCCCTTTGCCACTTGTGTACCAACCGCATAAATACGACCAATCCATTAGCGGTAAGTTAATTCTCGGCTGTTTCTAGAGTGCAGCTATGGGGTTCCAGGTAAATAAGTATAAAAGGCTACTTGACAGTGTGAAAAATAATGGAAGAATTATGGATATATGTATTAATTATAAGTATTAAAACCAATTTACGCCAATATTACTAAAAATAAATGGATAATTTATTTATAAATCTCGGATCAAAATTGATTATTTTTTATCTGTCGCCATTTTATCGAAAACGGTTTGGATTGGCCGATGACGTCACACCATTGTAAACAGCATCGACAGCATCTGTCAATCCTATTTTTAAAGGTAGAACGTTATGCGATCCTCGTTGACATTTGTCGGTTTACTATCATGTGTCGTCATAGACGCCATATTGTCCGAGAAACCGTTTTGGCGGCCAATTTTAAAAGTGCATTTTTATTTGCTTTTTTCGGAAAAAATACACAAAAGAATTAAAAATTACCACTTTCTGAGTGCTCAATAGACATCATTAAACAATCGGATTGACTTTTCAGAAACCTGTCAAGTAGCCTATTGAATTATTATCATCAGCATGACAACCTTGAGACGTCCATTTTTGAACATAGGTGTTCCCCAAAAATTTTCACAACGAACTTTTGCCTCTATTGATTTCCCGCTGGAAGGTTACACTACCTTAACCAGGTTGTCAGGCCACCATGTGGAGGGCAGACCCACGCTGACTTCCAGTTCGTGGTCTCCATTTGAGAACCTTTACGCGCCCCATCGGTTATGGGTTCTTCGAGCTTATATGTCCATCCCATTGCCACTTTAACTTGCTAATTCTGGCAGCTATGTCGGTCACCGTAGTTCTTCCACGGATTTCTTAATTGGATAAAGTTTGATAAAATGATCTCTAGAAGTCTGGCAAACCTGTGATGTAGAATATGGATGATCTCCAATGGCAGATATCACAATCGCCAAAGGAGACTTACCTTCGCCTCGTTTCATAAAACAACACTTGTGTTTTAGGGTCTCTCATTATGTATTCGTTGCATAAACTGATATGATATTACAAAATAATTTGCTTAATGAAACCGCACGGCTCTTACTTTTGCTCACATATTTAATAAATGGGCTTTTTTTAAATGTCCTCTTAACTAGCAGTTAACAGGTCGTCACAAAACTGACGGTTAGTGTCAAATTCTATATATTTCATCACCAACTGACAGGTTACAAGGTATTTAAACATAGCTTAACCCGTTGTATGCCGGCCGGAACGTGGATCCCCGTACGAGGAAACTATTAGAAAAAAATATACGCGGCATACTAGAGGTTATGTTTCGCCTAGCCGTACATTTTAAAATAAAAATGCGCAAATATGAGGTATATATTAACTCTGATACGATGTTGTACCTAATGCTAAGTTTATTCTGTTTAATCGCTAATGGGAGTACTGGAAAATGTTATTTAACTGCAAACGCGATGCACGTTGTAATTCCTTAAAACTGAAATATAATGTATCCTCCATATTGGAACAGAACAAGCAAGTCCTGATCGTCATGGATTAAAAGTTAAGTTTACTCTCTCAGGAGACCCTACGAGGATAATAGGGTTGCATAAAATATGAAATCATGTTATGCTTATCAATTTTGGCATAATTTATTTTTCTTAGAAACCTTTATACCTTATCAATATTGGGTTAATAATGCTAATGGGTTTTACAGAATGATGTTTTCAAAATTCCCGAAAAATCAACGGTTGCCAAAGGTTATAAATTGTGATATGAAAAATTATTAAAAACATTACATTTTGATTTTATGTAAATGATTATGTAACCAGACACGTTAATTAAACGAAGCCAACTATTTATAAATTCCATTCCATGGACACAAAATAAGTAATGAACTAACCGCAACACCCTCGAAATTAGCGACTTCCATCTCATCACGGATGTTTTAATTTAATTAAACGTGACGCGGGTCCCAGTCAACGGCAAAGTGGAACGAAAACCACTTATGTTAATTTAGAACGAATTTCCGGAACCGAAAGCGGTTGCAGTCCGCTTTCCAGAAGAAAAGCCCGTTTTTCCTCTTTTTTTCCAACGATTTGAGATTAAAAAACAGTCAGACGCATCCTTGATTCTTTAGAGGTTAACTCGTTTGAGGTGCAAAGAGTGTGCAATATATAGATAAACGGGTGGAGAATTAACTTTGGAAACGTAAAGTTTACGAGTATACTAAACTTTTTTATGTATACAACATATAAAAATATGAGTATCTATTGTTATTTGCATTGCACTGGTTCTTTTTACTGTCCATGTGGCACAGGTATCGTACCTATTGTCGATAATCGAGTAGCCATGACAGATTGAGGTTTAGTTATCTTGAATCACGACCCAGATTTCACCCTGTATATTTGTCGCAGTGTCGGAGTTCACGTCAGAAAAATTGTGAATTTTATTGTATAAGGAATTGGAGTCCGTGATGGTTAAACTGAGCTTTCTGGGCGAAGGGACATGTCCTTTATTTTGCAGCCTACCTCACTGCATTCCCTTGTATATTATGGCTAGCTAGTTGATACTACCGTGCTCCAACCGATGGAAACCTACGCTCGACCGTGAATTATCAGCAATCTGGTGGACATCCTGACGACCTCTACCACTTAACGCCGACATATTTATTATACAAATACTTAACAGTCGTTTTCAAACAAATTATACATTACAATTGTACATACAATTTTATTTCTATGGTTAACTTACGTTCCACAAAGGAACAAGATGAAAATTTGTTAAATGCAACCCTTAACTATTTATACAATGTTTTTGAAAATCACCCTTAATTTAATTGAAAGGGTCTGGCCGGTCTGCTATAGTAAAATCGCCCCTGGCTCAATGTGAAAACTGAATATGCACGTTTATTTGCCTTATTATCAAATATAATTTTACTGAATATTAAGCCTTAAATACTTACGATTAGCGAAATAATTAAAAAAAAAAAAAAACAGTTTTTAATTTATTTTGGCTAAATTACTTTATCGATTCAGACGTCCTTCGGATATTTTATACATATATTTAAGATATGTTTATAAAAAAAAAATGAAAGTCCTAGCTTCTTTTAAAGTCAACATTTTTGTCTGTATAAGTTTTTCGTTTTTTTTTTTTTTTACTTGCAAGTTAGCGACACCTACCATACTTTGATATAATATACACAATTTAATAATCTATTACATATATTTTTTTCAAAAATATTAGTTCGGATCAACAAAGTGGAAAAAGGCAATTTGTATAGGAGTGTTATTCAAATCGGATCCGTAAACGTAAACAGAAAACGTAAGTTGTTCTACCGTGTTTAGGGTTGCCAGATGGTATCCAAAAGGAGGACATGTCCTCCTTTTCTACAGAAAATCCTCCTTTTTAGACCCATCAGTCCTCCTTTATCAAATTATCATCTGGCAACCCTAACCGTGATCGAAATTCAAAGACTCACATTTTGAATTTCGAACACGACGAGCTTCGTATTTAAATCCTGCTTATTATTTTAATTTTAGAATGCACCTATGTGGAGTACACGGCACGTAGTTCTTAAAAAAATTGGCGGGAACGAGAAAAATGTTTGCATCGGATAATGCAAAACTAGTTATAAATAAAAATACAGTTATAAAACGATTGTTTCAAAAACGTGTCCCGACATTATACAAAATAGTGTACGATTTAATTATTGACAAAATGACCAGATGGACAGAAGATTATTTGGAAAATAGTTACCAATCCCTGCCAAACAACGTAAGCCTCATAATTCATATTTTCTATACATTTTTTTGTGAATTGATGTAGAAGTAATCAATCTACATAATAAATGATAATTTTCAGTTGGATGTTGTCAAATGCAAAGTATTTGAGCAAGTAAACCTGCCGAAATATATGCAGGTCGCTTTGTTTCGTAGCTGCCTACCCGACTATGAAGTACTTCTGGAGGAGGAAGAAATTGAACTATTAAAAAAATGCTTAACATGTGGCACAAGTCGTGAAGAAAATAATACAGTTACATTAAGTGATTTGTACTGTAGTTTTTGTGCGGGAAGACTATTCTACAGATATAAGCACATTTAAACTGCAATACTAGAGTATTCAATATTAATTGTAATTAGATAAATATTGATAAGATACCTAATCTTTATCGTAATCGTTTGTAATAGACAAAACATAGGTAAGTGATTAATTAAAGTATGTCAGCGTCCAATGAATCTATTCGTAATTGCAGTAGTTGCAAAAAACAATTTTGTAAAACAAAAGGTGTAAAAAAGACTTTATTGTCTTCTGCCGATGTAAAATTCTATTCGGATTCTTTGCTACAGACTTTTGAACATGGTGATATTTTATGTTCATGTTGCCGCACGAAAGCCTATCGTACTAAACCACCAATTGTGCCCTTAAGTTCAAACTTACATCAAGGGACTATTCTCAGTGATTCAAGCAGTGAAAATGAACTCGTCGCATTTAATGTTAGTAGTAGATGCTCAGTTGAGAGGATAGAGTTACCACTACAACGGACACTGTCTACTCACAGGTACTGCTTCATATGTCATTCTAAATCAAACAACTTACAAACCGTACCTAAAAAGGCGAGATTACTAGTTTACTCCAAAAGAAATATTTATATTCCAACCGAAAATAGATGTTGCTCATCACATTTGATTAATGGTCAATTCTATGAAGATGATTTAAAGCTGATCGAAGTCTATTCAACCACAGCGGCCGTAAATGTTAAAGAGATAGCAGAGTTATTTGGTTGTTTAGTCACTGAAACACAGCTGCCATTAATTCAGAAAATAGTAAATAAATCTGTCTCCGATGACCATTTTGCTCTTTTAACGGGATTTACTTGGGAACATGTTAATATTATTCAAAACGAATTGCACTCTTTACAAACAAAATGTGACATTATACAAGCTGTTGTGATTTTTTTAATAAAACTACGTACAGGCAATAGTAACAGAATAATCGGTACTTTACTGCAGCTTTCTAGATATCAAATAGTGTCAGAATATGTGGCGAACGTTATAGATTCCTTTGAAAGAGACATTCTTCCATTTCAATTTGGTCACAATGCATTTAGTCGCCAATGGCTTATTAACAATCATACAACAGAACTAGCAAAAAAACTTTTTGATGTGGAGAATGTTTTGATACTCATTTTTGATGGTACCTATATATACCACCAAAAAAGTTCCAATAATGAGTATCAACGCAAATCGTATTCCGGTCAGAAAAAAACACATTTATGCAAGCCGTTCACAATAAGTACAACAGATGGTTTTATAGTCGACATGTTAGGACCTTTCCATGCTACTGAGAACGATGCAAGCATTATGCGAAAAGTCATACCCAGTTTGAAAAATCTTATTAGACCTGGCGACATATTTGTCTTGGATAGAGGCTTCCGGGATGTAGTAGGTTTTTTAGAATCTAAAGGTTACCGAGTAATGATGCCCGCTCTCAAAGGCCAACGTAAACAGCTGACCACCGAAGAGGCCAATGAGTCCCGGTATGTTACAAAAGTTCGCTGGGTCGTGGAAGCAGTTCATGGTGCCTTAAAACAAAAATATAAACTACTTGACCAGACATTTGATAACAAAATGCTTGATAAAATACAAAGCTTGTGCCGCATAGCTTCATATTTTTTGAACCGTTTTGGAAAATCTTTAACTTCGGACAAAAATATGACCACCGCTATTTTCGAGAGAATGAGCATACAAAAGAGCAATCCAAATGTGTTAGCTGCGATAGTGGAAGAAAAAGGTTTATTGCGAAAAAAACTTCCTTTCCAAAGCATTTCAGCTAATGACGTTTCAGATTTTCCGCAATTAACGGAGTACGATATGAAAATTTTGTTTACAGGCAGTTATCAATACGGCCAAGCCATTTCATACTTAGCCGAAGTTTTGGATGAAACAGGGAACTTAAATATGGCATATGTAAAAGACCAAACAAATATTTTAAAAATATCTATACAATCACGTCACATATCAAAGAAACAATACAAATGTTTTATAATGTATAATCCAGATAAAAGTGGTATAGATGCAATTGAAAATTATTGCTGCGAATGTGCAAATGGATTAAGGACGGTGGGCTGTTGTTCACACATTTCAGCTATTGTATATTATCTGTCATATGGCAGATATTTATCAAAAATACCGCGTCCTAATTTGAAACTTAGCTCCTTATTTAATAACGACGGTTTAAATATTGCTATAGAAAGTGACAGTGATAACGATTAGGGTCTGTTAGATAGTAAGCTTACTGCAACCATCCTGAGTGATTGTTATTTTATATTCTATAAATAAACTTGTGTTTACGTGTTCGCTGTTCATTTTTAGTTATTTATAATATAATTGTGCTAAAAACTCAAAGAGCGTTTTTCTTACATGTATGTATATGAGTAATAAACATAACGTTCACTGAAAATATATGGAGAAAAATGTAGTACCACATATTACCTATCTCTTCTCTGTTTACAATATATATAAAAAGATATACGAGTAACGTGTAAAATAAAAAGCTAGCCAAATGATTTCAAAGTGGTTTTCACGGAGTTTCAAAGGGAATTTTGTGACGTAAGTTTTCATTTCTAGAGCGATTGTTTAGATTCCGTTTCTAGCATCCTAGGAATAAATGGGGTATGACAATCTTAAGTATCAGAGCAATTCGCTTTAAGTATTTAAAGTTTCCAAAAATGAAAGTATTTTTTGCAGAATTAGCTATTTCCATTATTTGAAGAAGTTGCCGTTCATGGGTGTTCTTTTTTCCGCCCTTTTAGACAAATTGCTTTTTTCCACTTTGTTGATCCGAACTAATATTTTTGAAAAAAATATATGTAATAGATTATTAAATTGTGTATATTATATCAAAGTATGGTAGGTGTCGCTAACTTGCAAGTAAAAAAAAAAAAAAACGAAAAACTTATACAGACAAAAATGTTGACTTTAAAAGAAGCTAGGACTTTCATTTTTTTTTTATAAACATATCTTAAATATATGTATAAAATATCCGAAGGACGTCTGAATCGATAAAGTAATTTAGCCAAAATAAATTAAAAACTGTTTTTTTTTTTTTTTAATTATTTCGCTAATCGTAAGTATTTAAGGCTTAATATTCAGTAAAATTATATTTGATAATAAGGCAAATAAACGTGCATATTCAGTTTTCACATTGAGCCAGGGGCGATTTTACTATAGCAGACCGGCCAGACCCTTTAGGTTATTTAAATATAAACATTTCTAACAAATATTGATTTAAACTTTCACGATTTTCCCTCATTATTATAACAAAACGGGACTTAATCCCCCTTCGACCCCCTTGAGGGACTTGAGTCCCTTCGCGACCATGGACGTCACGGCACGTCCGAAACGTCGAGGTAATAGCATGTTTTAACGCGATTAAGTTCCGTTATTTCTACAAATGATCCTTAGTGTACGTAATATTAAATTTACATTCATAGGAATCGTGCACGTCACGTATGAGTATATCGACCCCTCAACGTGCTTATACAAAGATTGCTGCCAAATGCCCAGCTGCTCCACAATCTAGGCAGATGACATCGAAGGGGATACAAGGACCCGTAAAAAAGGACCTGTTAATGCCGGTTCCAAGACAGTCTTGATGCGACAAGGATGGCTTTACAAAGGTAGAGAGGAAGAAGAAACCAGCCTGCCGTAATCAGTGCGGTACCGCACCCACTGGACCGCAACATCTGCTGCGTCCCGCTGTGCCGACGACGCTCTTGTATGTGTCCCGTTTACATTATTTTACGAAGGCTGAGGAGATCGTGGAATATCTACGCGTAAAGACAGGGCTTATCCTGAAGGTTGTTAAGTTGGAGTCTCGCCACAACTTGAATTTGAGAGTTCCAACTGAGAAGATAGCGAACTTCACCAAAGAAGAGTTTTGGCCGAAAGGTGTCATGTTCCGGCGCTTCCACGGGCGGCTACCTGACATTACGAACAGCGTTACCACATCGCAGTAAAATGTGACCTAGTCGTTAAGTTTAATATTTGATAATGTATGTTAGATTGTAAGGTATTTATTTGTCTATAGGCCTTTGATGCCCGAGATAAATAAATAATAATAATTATTATTATAATTTTAAGTCAAACAAGGACAAACTTTCAAATTTTTTATTTCCTAACAGGACATTTGCGCAGATATAATTTTGAATATGCAGTCACCGGCTCTAATATTCACAAATTGGTTAAACAAGAACGCTTTTGCAGAAGTACTGTTTCAAAATACTCAGTAGAAATAATATACACTAAGCCAGTTTCATAGTTGATTAATTTGAGTATTGAGTATGTCAAAGATTGTAAAAGCACGTCCCTCTCCTATATATTCCCTATTCCCATTTATTCCATTTTATACTCATTTTTAGCGTGGGAATTTTCGGCGTGGGGATATATATAGGCTGATAATGTCTGTATGTGTGTGTGTGATATCCTATTTTTTAGTAAAGCGCGTGTTCACAGAAATCAGTTCTATCAGAAATGAGAGCGTATCCCATCAAACTCTACTAAGGGCGTTGTTTCCAAGGAAGCAAATTACATATTCAAGATACAATCACTTACGTGCTAACGGGAAACGGTATCAAACGACACATTAAACTAATTGCGTAATTAGTTCATATGACACATCGGGCAAAGCGTTACCGTGTCAGTAGAAGTGATAGTCATTCGGAATTAATTTTGAGGTTATGTTATTTAAATTAGATTCAGCTGGCTTACTGACAATGGTAATTAGATAAGTTAATAGCGGTATGAGGTAATAGGAATGTATAGCTTTAGGCCTCAAACGAGAGAGAATGGGTCGCCACACAAATGCTTTAGACTCGGTTTGCATACGAGTACGCACGTAGTGCTAATCATGGTGGTTTGTAGATTTGTTTTATTAGATTCTCTTTTCTCGTCCCTTCATACAAGGACATAAAATTTTAGGCAAGTTATGGTCTTTTTGGGTTGTGCAACTTTTATCGAAGATTTATATCTAAATACAGCTGCTATATCCAAACATTGTGCAAGTTATTGAAAAAAGGAACCAAATGGCATTGTCATGACTCCAATGCCATTTGGTTCCTTTTTTCTACAAGAAGCCTTTGAACGAATTAAGGGTTGGTTTGTGCAGGAAATAGAGTTACAACATCCAGACCTTAGGTTGCCTTATTATTTGTAAACAGGTAGTTCCGGGATTGGGCTAGCAGGAGCATTATATTAAAAAGGCAACAAACCAGGAGATACTGGGCTTTCATAGCAACATTTTTAAAGGGTGACATCACTCGAAACTTCTAAGCACTGTATCCTCGTCAATTATTTTATGTCAAACAAAATATATACGTGTACAATATTTTTTTAATAATCTAACTGACGGAAAAAACAGTTTTTTTAGTCGTCTAGCCTATTGTGAGCATAAATAGAGAGTGGAGAAGGGAGCAAAGAGGATTATTTGGGAGCAAATGTTATAAACGTCGAACAAATTATTTGCCAACCATTGCATTTGCCTTAGTGAAGCTTCAGTGACTAAGCGAGCCTCCTCCCAAGTTGGTGCCTGAATAAGTAAGGCAGTGTCATCAGCATACTCCAAAACTTTTACGTTATTGAGAAATAAACTGCACAGGTCGTTAACGTATATTAGAAATAGGGTTGGCCCGAGTACGCTGCCTTGGGGCACACCAAACGTAAGAGACGTATCTTTACTAGATATACTCGCTACTGCAAAACTGCTACATGCGATAACTAAGATAAGTTTTAAAGATGTCAAGTACAAATCCTCTTACTCCAATCCGCTCCAGCTTATCCAGGAGAATCGGATTAGAGACAGTGTCAGGTAAGATCAGATATGAAGTAAGGTAAGATACGAAAAAATGATCTGATCTCGCTTTTCTGAGTCATGGAAATCGCGGTGAAGATTGTCCCAAAATGCAGGGATTTTTTTCTACAATAGCTTCAATATTTTAAGGATCCATTTTTCTTCCCAGTATTTGGGTAACTGAAACAAAAGAGAGATTCAAATAAACGAAATTACGTTCATATCAAGGACCTTAAAATAAATAGCCAGACGGAGCCTCGCCAACAGATGATTGAAGTATTTGTAGTGGGCCGGTTGCCTTTTACTTACGAACCGCACGCACACATCAAAAAGTTTCTTCCTACTAAAACCGTTAGAGAGACCGGTGAACTAGAAGTGCAGTTCTTTATTAGTGAGGCTACGTCCGGCTATTTATTTTAAGGTCCTTAGTTCCTATACCGTAAAGTCGGGGTACTTTGACCCTACAAGGTTACTTTGCCCCCCAATAAAAACCCATTTTATGGAATAAATATATTTCCGAAAACGACATCATGTAACTAATCCGCTTTTGTGTAATCGTTTGCTGTAGGTTTTGAAAATTCAATAATTCAATAAAATGGGTTTATATGGGTGGGCAAAGTAACCTTGTAGGGTCAAAGTACCCCGACCTTACGGTATTTAACTTATAGGTACAACAATTTTTTTTGTATTATGTGGCAAACATTTTGCGGTGCATGGCTCAGACTCATGTTGTCTGAAGACGCCTTTCCTTTCTAAAACAAAAGGGGACGTGAATATTAATCCTCTTGGGACGGACGGTGTTCCCTTTTTCCTAATGCGGATGAGTTTGTAATATTTTCGTAACCAAGTATAAACAATAAATGCAATTTGATCTTATGTTTTCCTAATTTTTATAATTTTGGATTTACTCGCATACATAGTTTACCTACAAAATAAATATGATTTTAGATAACTTATGGGGCCAGTCTGATCTGATAGTAGCGGCGTAAGAATAAAATGAAAGATCCTCGCTTCCTCCTTGAAAAATTACGTGAATCATTTCGCGGTACATGTTTTTCATTCCGTTCATTTCTTATATAAGTCATTAAGATGAGTAAACCTAGATTTTACCACCATTTCCCAATACTAACCTATGTTTCGTTAAGCATCTAACGTAACCACCGCGTCCACCGTACGTTGGTTAATGCCCAAGTACATCCAAGTCACTTGATAACTGTTCACGAAATTACATTGGGATGCCTCTCGGGAGAATTAATTTTAGACCCCAATCAAACTTGTCCTAAGTTCCCCGGAGCCAGTTAGAGCCATATAGAGGTCGTAAGACGGCACACACTACCCTCAAATGGGACTTTTATTGCCATCGGTCCCTACAGCCTTAATGAAACCGGCCAGTGTTACTGCAACCCTTTTTGTTCTATTTTTAAACTATTCAGGTAAGTTTTTTTAACCGTTTGAGACCCGTAGTTTTTTTTAATTTTTTATATAAAAGAATAGTAGAGATATTGTAGAAAAGAATGTTTTATTAAGAGTTTCCTGATTCCAAAAAGAATCCTAACAGCTAATATTCTGATATATAATAACAAATCTTTGTTGTTCGAAAGTGGGACAAAAACAGATGCGGATAGGAGCATAAAGTATAAACTTTGATTGGCAGCGTTAATAATGTTTTAATATAAAATGTAAGGTATATAATCTGGCTGTTGAATTTGACTTAAGGTTAAAGGTTAAAGTACACATAACAGCTCGGCACCAGAACGGCGACGGCAGCGAGTACTAAAATGGAATGGAATTAAAATTAAATTTACTATTAACTCACGCGCCATCTCATCTTCCATCAACCGAACTGAGAGCCAGCGCTGGCTGCAGACTCGACTGATGGCTACAAGCGGCGCAGGTATGCAGCTATAGGCATCTATGCAGCATAGTATTCCACGGAAACGTTACGTAAGCGACACTACCTTTTCACTAGTTTTGACTTGTAAAATTAGGAAGCTGAATATCGGTATGGTAATATCATACCATGGCTTTAAGATTGGTAGTGTTTCTTAGCAGCTAATAGGTTTTATTAGTGGATACCGTACCGTTACGTAAGCGACAAAAAGCCGATGTTGTCATGGAATACTCCAGCTACATATTTGAGCCGTTTTGGGGTAGAAACGTTGGGGCCGTGGGGTCCAGTGCGTTTGCATACCGCAATATAAATAAATTACCTACAGGCTTTATCGGGTATCGGGTGATCAGACGGCCGGCTCATTCGTAGCACAACGAATCGGCATTGCCATTCAGCGTGGCAATACGGACAGCCTTCTAGGGGTGCCCAGCCCGCCGGTACCGCCCGGGAGAGACATGGGGAAACTGTTTTATCTTTAGGGTTTATTGTAATATTTCTTTTAGATGCCATTCCATAATTGACCAATACATATTTATTTCTAAAACATACAAAAACGGAAAATTAATTTAAAATTAAAACTAAAATTAATAAACTATTTAAATCCTATACTAAAAAAAATCGGTTGTCTGTAAAGTCGGTTTACTGACGATAGTCGAACGTGATAACGTTGACCCTGACTTTGACTTTGACTGAAATTGACATTGACTTTGACTTTGACTGACTTTGACTTTGACTGACTTTGACTTTGACTTTGACTGTGACTTTGACTTTGACTTTAACTTTGATTTTGACTTTGACTTTGACTTTGACTTTTTTCCCAATAAGCTGCTACAATGACATTGACACGCTAAAATGATGGCTAAGTGGCCAGTGTAAATATCTGCCGTTCCACGAATATAATGTCAAAGATTGAAAAATGAAAAAAAATGAAAAATGAAAAAATGTTTATTGAGGTTTTCACGACACGGATACAAACATAAGCAGGGTTGGAACCTTCCAGTAAGCAAATATAATGCTTGTGTCGGAAGACTCCGCTCCTCCATCACTCGGAAAATGTAACAAACCAAAATAAAGTGATAGATAAATTACATTATAATTAATTTTAAATCTAATCTTATTATTAAAATTTTAAACAACAGAATTCTCTCTCTCTCTCTCTCTCTCTGTGTGTGTGTGTGTGCGTGTGTGTTTTTTTTTTTTAGTATTTGTACATATGTTTACATATTTCTCACTACATTTATTATTCAATTATTGATTACCTAACTAATAAGAGGTAATGAAAATAATTAAACAATAATATCAGTCAGTATTTTCTCTGTTTCTTTATAGTTTAGGTTTATTAACCATTCTATTACAGCTTTTTTACAGGCATGCAATTGCATTGGGTATATATTAATTAATTTATTTAAACAATTATATAAATGAGCAGATTGGGCAACAAATTGTCTCTTAGCAAATTTAGACTTACAGATAGGTTCTGGGGCTGCTCTATCTTTCCTTCTACGATTTAAGGTTTGTGGTTTGTAATCAAGAGTACTGTGTAACCTGATGAGTGTACGTAAGATATACAGTTTACGCATGGACAATAAATTACAATCCCTGTACAGTTCTGTAGTGGGGTATCTATACGGTTTGCTAAATATTACTTTAAGAAGGCACCTTTGGGCCCTTTCTATTTATTTCCAGAAACTTTGTTTTATTTGCACCACCCCAAATTGGTATGCAATAAGACATTATGGATTGGGCTAGTGTCATATAAAGCTGCTTAAGGAGTTCAAAGGATGGTACGTGTTTTAAAATTTTAAATATCCATATAAGTCTTCTTATGCGCCCATTAAGATGTTCAATATGCTCATACCAAGAAAGCCTTTGGTCAAGTATAACACCAAGATATTTGAGATTTGTTTTAATAATTTTTAAACTACGATTAAAGCAGGCGTAAAACGGAACTGCCAAAGCAGCATCCACTATTTAAATTTAAAGATTTTTGCCAAACTCAGCAGTGTCTCTTGTCATTCAATAGAGATTTTGACAGCCGTATCTTAGGGAATAAGGGCTAATTTATTAACAATTTGTAAGAAACTATCGTCTTAACGACTTTAGTGCTGGAATAATATAAAGTACCTATTTGACAGGTAACGGCCCTGCAAGGTAACGGCCCCGCAAGGTAACGGCAAATGACGTCACACTTTTTCGTGCGTGCAGCCGGCTTCATCGAATTATAAGACGTTATCACGTCAATAAAAGAAAACATTACACACTAAGATTCGGCCCCCTCGGCAGAGTGCCCATCACGCAGGCAGCATTCCCGCGCTGTATCGCTATGGCGAGTCTTGCCTCCCGCAATTTATTGTATTACACTAAAACTAGATTAAAATTAAATAAACTTAAACAATAACAAGACCAAAATATTATTTAATGATCATAAGCAGACATAGAAGTTTCTGTGGCACGAATAAAATTGTCATAGGGACTTCCCAACGATATTAATTTATCAACAAAATATTGTACTTTCTTATGACAGTTATGACTATGAGATAATGTATAAATTATATGAATATGCAACTCGCAAACTTGTATGCAGTATAAAGTCCGTTTTATTTGTTAAAATTGATGTTTATTTGAATTTTAAAATCCCTAAAAAGTATGCGTATGAATTACTTAAATTAGGTATATTATATATTATCATTATTCGTATATAGCATCGATGGGCAGCGATTAGCATTTTAATTAGCTAATTTATTTTTTATCCGGTGAACTTAATATCAACTATGAAATGTCACTTCGAAATAGGTGTTTGAAACAGTTCTTGATAAATTTTATATCGGAAGGAAGTCCCTAGTTAATTGACGTTTTTGCCACCAAAACTTCTATGTCTGATCATAAGATTAAAATCACCCCTAGCTTGCAGCGATTCGGTTGAAAATAAATAAATAATAAACTTGAAAATAATTAATTGAATTAGAAACGTTTCTAAAATTAATTCGGTTCTTTAAATTTAGCCCAAATGTATCTCGAAGAAATTCATTATAATCCACAAAAGATGTAATCAAGATTAATTCCAACAAAAAAAATGTTCGCACCTCATCAGTCCTAATGACACCTTAATGAACTCCCTGAAAAAAGCTAGACCGAATAAAACAACAGCTAAAATAACCTGAAACTCGTTGAAAAGTAAAACTAATTGGTTAATGTCTTGTCAGAAAGATGGAACGAATTAAGTTAATGCATATCTTTATCATAAAAAAAAGCATGATTAATGATTATTTAGTTTCGTATGATTTAGACGAGATTTATGATTATACTATAGTTTTTTTCGTCGTATGAGTAATTAAATAGTTATGTGGAAATATCTTATTTATTTCTTACCTAATTCGAGGAAAAAAAATGATATAATCTCGGAGTTACGGGACTAATTATAATATTATTGCGTTTACCTTCTCATAACTTTTCTTTAAGAAAATACCGATTTCTAATATTAATTTTACAACATAAGACCATTTTTTAGGGACTATAATAATACAGAAGCCACTGTAGGTACATAATGTTATTTAATCGCGTGTTGCTATTAAATAACATTATGCTTTAATTTTCACCATTGAAAATATACGTTACAATATTTATGGAAAACGAACCGCATTGAGTCCGTCCATTTATTTCTTGAACAATTAAAAAAATTGTTGTGAGAAATAGATATGATAAAGGCAATATATTTATTTGGAAAGAATATGGTACATGATATTGGTGAGAAGATTCAGATGTCCAATCATATTCGGTTGCGCAAGCAACGTACTAAGTTTAAATCATAGGTATTTACTTAACTTAATTTACATTTAAGTGATAGTTAGTAAAACAATAATAACAATAAATAAATGTCAACGTGATTAATTATTTTAACACTAGCTGTTGCCCACGACTTCGTCCGCGTGAAATTCGAATACCCATGTGGGTGGTTAAAGGTGCATATACCTATTTTACCGCAGGCTAATAATAGTAGTACCGCTTTCTACGTTACCAAAACCACGTAAAACTGGCCGTGCGCGAAGCAGTAACTACCCCCTAAGAAGCAACCCCTTTTGTCCCCCTGGGGATGAGTTTCGAAAAACGGTGAATTCACGTTTCTTTTATTGAAGAAACGTGATAAGTTAGGAGAATGACTTTTTAAGAATGTGTGGATATATTTTCTTGGTTTTTAGTAAATAGGATTTTTATGTAACATTATACCTCTAACTGTAAGAACCATTCTCTATACAAACTTTAATACCTTTAAAATATGAATTTCCAAAAAACACTTTTTTATTCTTTTTACATTGTATATAAATAATGTACTCATGTACAAGCGAGTTGTACATACCTAGCGACTTTATGTGTATACAGCACAATAGTAGTTTACGTAACAAACCTAATTGCACCGTTTATTTATAATGTGTTGTAATTACTTATTTTTAGTGTCAATAAAACCACTCAACAGAACACATCTTTTACTCTACAACAAACTACAATTCATCCCACGGGTAACAGCCCGTTCATTTGGTCCTTCGAACCGGATTCTGGTCCTACACAAGGATCAGAACAACACCAAGACACCTAAGTGGACTACAGCAACAGCAGCGCTACAACTGCACCTACAACTCCACTTACACCTGTTGGTTCCCCCACATACCCACATTTGGAGCCAGCAACATGGAGGCATTAATTGCACGACAAGAAGAACTCGCTGACAAAATCAACAAAGCAGCTATCAACTTCGGCAAGGACTCCATCAGCAGGAAGACCGAAGACTACATTTTAAACAGGATAGAGGCCTTAGACAAGATGTGGAGCGAGTTCGACGAGATTCATACAAAGATACCCCATGACGCACAAGCAACAACGAAGTACGAAGCAGTCAAACAGCGTTATGAGGAATATCGTCAAACACTGACAACATTCGCGCGACCAGCAGGCAGTACAACTCCAGCCCCACGCACGAAGGTCAGAACAACAACAGAGGAGAGGTCAGCATCTTCAAAGGCTGATGAACTCAAGTACCAACAAGCGACTAACTTTCGAGCCTTTCTACGTGTCGTCGGAAGTATCGATGTTACCAAGATGTCCGAGAAATGGGAGCTGGAAGATAAGCTGCAGATGCTACAGCAGCGTTGGAGAACAGTTGATGATTTACATTGGCAGATCGACAACCTATTAATGGGATCTGACTTATCGTACGAGCAGGAATATTCCAAACATGAAGCTACATACGAAGCCACAAAACGATTGCTCAACAAGAAACTCAGCGCTACATCGCATCTACAACAATCTACGCCGAAAATTGACATCCCAACGTTCACGGGAAATTACGCACAGTGGCCCACATTCATGGATCTTTACACCGAGACCATACACAATAATCCCACTTTAACGAAGACACAGAAGATGCAGCACCTGAAAGGAAGGCTGAAGGGCGAAGCCGAGAAACTAGTCCAACATCTTAACATAACTGCCGAAAATTATGATACATGCTGGGAGCTACTTTCCTACCGCTACAATAACATGCAGCTGTTGTTTACGAAGCAGGTGCAGCTACTTATGAACCAACCTACAGTGCATAAACAAACCTCCTACGAGTTGAAGCGCCTCTACGACACAAGCATGGAAGCTGTGCACGCCATGCACAACCTCGGCATCGATACTTCAACCTGGGATCCCATACTGGTACACATCATCACTGAAAAGTTGGATTCAGACACCTACTCATCATACATGGAGTCCAGGAAGGCCCCACGTGACCTCCCTGCCTTCGATGAGCTCATGACATTCTTGGAAGGCAAGTTTGCAGCTCTTGAACCCATGAACAAGGCCAAGAGATCTACAACATACACACCAATTGCCCAGAAACCTGTTGGAAGTAAACAAGAATCTACATCGAAGTTTTCTCAACATAATAATTACAAAGGGAAGCCTCACTACACATCGTACCACGTGACTAGCGACCGAAAATGTCCGCTATGTAAAATCGACCACGTACTATTCCATTGCAAAACATTTCAAGGCATGACGCCAGAAATCAAACATAAGACAATTGAGCAATTAAACATTTGCCCTAATTGCTTATACTGCCACAACGATAGATCGTGCAACTCAAGAAAAAGATGCAAGGTTTGCAACGAACAACATAACACCATTTTGCATGACTTGTACAAACAACGCGAGTCAATGCACTCTATGCCTAAACAACAAAATGCAATGCGGGTAATGAACTCAACTTCGTCATCGAATTACATATCGAATCCTGACAATGAGGTACTTCTATCAACAGTTCTACTCAACATAAAATCCGAAGATGGAACCAACATACAGATGAGAGCTCTCGTTGACCTTGGATCGCAGGTCAGCCTGATAACGGAAAACGCCGCACAGAGACTTGGTCTACACAGAAATCATCACAGCGGCACAATCTCTGGCATCGGTTCTTCTCCCAACAAGAGCAAGGGTATCGTGACCCTGACATGTGAATCCTTGTACAGCAGCTACCAATTTAATACAGAGGCCCTTGTTATGACGAAGGTGCTCAACAAATTGCCTAACAACACATTCACAAAACAACAATGGCCGCATCTACAAGGTATACAGCTAGCGGATCCCGACTACAACATATCAAGATCAGTCGACATCTTGTTGGATGCAAGCGTATACTCCGACATCATAATGGAAGGAATACTTCGGGGCCCATCACAGGCTCCGCTCGCCCAACAAACAAAGATTGGGTGGATACTATTTGGCAACACAAAAACATTTAATTGTCACGTAGTTTTAAACAACATAGAAGATCTCTCGCGTTTCTGGGAGATGGAAGAAATAGCTGACGACAACACAACAAACTATACCGCTGAGGAAGAGTACTGCGAGCGTCTTTACAAGTCTACAACAACACGCTTGCCAGACGGGAGGTATCAAGTCAAGATTCCCATGAAACAGAACTTTGAACAAAACCTGGGGATCTCCAAAACACAAGCCGTCGCTCAGTTTCTTCAACTAGAAAAAAGGATGATCAGAGACCCACTGTTTCATTCTCAGTACATGAAGTTCATCGACGAGTACATAGAACTTGGACACATGAAGCTGTGCAAAACTCCCAGGAGGCCCAGCTGTTACCTCCCACACCATGGAGTGTTAAAACTAGACTCCACCACGACAAAACTTCGCGTAGTCTTTAATGGATCCTGCAAGACTCAAGGTCAAGGCCAAGGTCAAGGTCACAGCCTCAACGATCTCATGCTGTGCGGGCCAAATTTACAACAAAATCTTCAAACAATGTTACTGCGCTGGAGGAAATACAAATATGTTTACACAGCCGATATTGAAAAATTCTACAGGCAAATTATGGTGCATGAAGAAGATCAACATTTACAGAAGATTGTCTGGAGAAACAGCGAGAAACAGCCTCTCAGAGATTTTTTACTGTGCACCGTTACTTACGGAACGAAATCGGCGGCATTCTTATCTATGCGCACAATAAAACAACTCGTCATAGATGAAGGTCACAAGTACCCCTTAGCCTGCGACACATTGAATAATCAACTCTATGTCGACGATTTACTGGGCGGACATGACGACATAAGCTCAGCACAGCAAACACAACAACAGCTAATTCAAATATTACAAGAGGGCGGATTTAATCTCCGCAAATGGGCCAGCAATGAACCGAAATTACTTGAAAATTTATCACAACAACAAATCAGCGTCAGCATGCTCGACTTCAAACATACACAAACAAACAAGACGTTGGGGATGCGCTGGAACCCGGAAACGGATAATTTTACATTCAAACAGAAAATGCATCATGAGAATGACGTCACAGACAAATTTACGAAACGGACATTGCTATCTGACATCGCTACATTATACGACCCATTAGGCTGGTTAGCGCCAGTTACAATAAAGGCTAAACTAATTTTTCAAAAGGTTTGGAAATCAGGAATCGGATGGGATGACCCGTTGCCCAATAATATACAAAATGAATGGAAACAATTCAGAAACGATTTGCCCAGTATAGAAAACGTCATCATACCGCGATGGATCGGAAATACAACACGGCGCGTCGAGTTACACGGTTTCTGTGACGCATCTGAAAAGGCATACTCTTGTGTCATCTACTGCAAAACAACATCGAACACCGAAGAAACCCACATTAGACTCGTCACTGCCAAAACAAAGCTCGCCCCACTCAAAAAACCGATTTCCATCCCGAAACTGGAACTCTGCGGAGCGCTACTACTAGCACAATTAATGAAAAAAGTAACCGAAACATTAACCGGACATGACGTCACAACATACGGATGGACTGACTCAATGGTAGTCCTCGGCTGGTTACAGGGTGATGCAGCGAGATGGAAAACATTCGTGGCAAACCGCGTGACACAAATAGTCACAATCATGCCCTCAACATGTTGGCGACACGTAATATCTGAACAGAACCCGGCGGACTGTGCGAGTCGCGGATTGAACCCTTCGCATCTTATAAATTACAAACTGTGGTGGGAAGCCCCCACATGGCTCAAAGGCGAAGTGAACCTGCAGCAACAGACATTTGAACCTCCGAACCTGGAAACCAAAAATAAACAAACATGCGCTACACAACAATGCCAGGAATCGAACCTGTTACAAGAGCTTATACATAAATATAGCACAATTACTCGACTAGTTCGAGTCAGCGGTTGGATATTACGATTCATAAACAATACACGTGACAAAGTCAACGCCCAGCAAACGAGCTACCTAACGACAACAGAATTGCAAGACGCACACACAGCGATAATGAAAATAGCGCAATCGGATTTTAATGATGACATAGTTCGATTGCGTAAGCAGGGCACAGTGAACTCTAATAGCAACTTGATTAAATTAAATCCAATTTTAAACACTCGATCATTGCTCTGCGTTGGAGGACGCATCAAACATTCAAAACTACAAGCGGCATCCAAACATCCCATCATACTACCCAGAAGACACAGGGTGGCAGACATGCTGATTGATCAAGCCCACAAAGCCACACTGCACGCGGGACCCAAACTAACATTGGCCTACCTGCGTAACAAATATTGGATTTTGGGAGGATATGGAAGAGTTGCAGAGCAAGTAAAAAAATGCGTCAAGTGCATTCGTTTCAACCACAGCAACAACAGTCAATTTATGGGCGACCTCCCCGAGCCTCGCGTGACCCCGTCTCGAGCATTCACACACTGCGCGGTGGACTTCACTGGCCACGTGGAAGTCAAGGCGAGCAAGGGTAGGGGAATAAAAACCACGAAGGGATACATCGCAGTCTTCGTCTGCTTATCAACAAAGGCGGTACATCTTGAGCTCGTCTCCGACCTCACGTCAAACACATTTATCGCAGCGTTTAAACGCATGTGCGCCAGGAGAGGCCCTGCCAAGCACTTGTACTCGGACAACGCCACAAACTTTACTGCATCAGCGAAGATACTGGAGAAAGAAAACAGAGAGGCTCGCCAGCACTACATGGGTACTGAATTCATGGAATACATCGCCAAGGAACAAATTGAGTGGCATTTTAATGCGCCGGCCTGGCCCAACGCAAATGGCCTCGCCGAAAGTGCTGTTTGCCAGATGAAGCGTCATCTTAAACGGGTCCTCGGTGAACAGAAACTAACATTTGAAGAGTTCACGACACTGCTCGCCGACATAGAAGCGTGCCTTAATTCTAGGCCGCTAACAACACTAAAGGAAGACTGTGAAGACTTAGATTTCTTGACCCCCGGTCACTTCTTGATTGGCGACTCCATCTTATCAGCTCCGTCAGGACCAGAAGTCGAAGACATACGCAACAGATGGCAGCTCATAGAAAGAATGCGCAAAGATTTTTGGAAACAATGGTCCTCTGAGTACCTGCACACACTACAGTCGCGCAACAAGTGGAATACAAAGAAGAGAAATATCGAGATCGGCGAAGTTGTCTTGATTAAGGAAGACAACACCCCACCAGCTAGGTGGCTTCTCGGAAAGGTCCAGGAAGTACATCACGGCAAAGATGGGCTGGTTCGTGTCGTCACACTGAAAACAAAAAACGGCACAACCAAGAGACCAATCGTCAAGCTTGCCCCTCTGCACGTGAAGAACGACGATACACCGAAGGCGGATTCACCACAATCGTCATCGTCAAAACCAACAACAGCGCCCGCCAACATAAAGCCAAGAACAGGCAACAGTTTGGCGCACTACATTTTGACAACATTACTCGTCCTCGCCACCATGATATCACCTTCCACGGAACAGCTGTACAACGTTACCTCACTGGATTCTACGAAACCAGTTTATTTTGACAAGATCGCCAACATCCACATCATTCAAGATCAATGGAAGATTGTCGTATACTACAATCTCACTACATACAAGAACAGTTTGAGAAACATTGAGAGTTACGTTAATCATCTCCATGACATATGCACAACGGAAGCAGCTTTCCTGTCAATAAGTTCGCAACTACAGCACGAAGTAAATGAGCTGAAACATAATGACAAATTACTACAATTAGAACATACCACAAGAAAAAGAAGGGGGCTCATAAACGGCGTCGGATATCTCGCGAACTCTCTATTCGGAGTCTTAGACGAGCGCTTCGCCGAACAATATAAACGTGACATTCAACAGATACGACAAAATGAAAACCACGTGAAAAAATTATACCTACAGCAAACATCAATCATCGAGGGTGAATACAACTTACTCAAGCGAAGTGAGGAAGTAATGAGTAAGCAATATCAGATCATAAACAAACATCTGTATGATCTACAAACCGAGGAGATTAGATTAGAAAATCAGCAACGAAACAGCATGTATGCCACAAGCGGCACTTTGGCAGCGACAGTCATCATCTCCAGCCTACATCGGATCCAGGACTCCCTGATAGACATGGCTACGGACCTGCGCAATGGGAGAGTGGACATACACTTGCTGGGCCCAGATGAATTACTAAGACAACTCCGTACAATCACCAGTCAGCTACCGAGCGACATGTCATTACCTAACTACAACAGCGAACAAACCCTCAGAAACATATATAAGGTACTCCGCGTGCACTCAAGACTGACAGACGAGTTTTTAATTTTTGAAGTCAAACTACCACTTCTCAACATTGAACAATACGAGCTACACCGCATTATCCCGATCCCGCAGAAGAAAAACAATGAATGCATTTCTATAATACCTACATCAGAATACGTAGCCTTTGACCTAAGAAAGGACATGTTTATAACAATGCATTCCGATCAACTACATATATGCTCAACAATCGACGAAACAAATATGTTATGCCCACTAAAACAGCCAATATACAATGTAAAAGGATCCGAAGCAACATGCGAAGCTCAAATTATAAACAATAACAATTTAACCCGTTGCAAGATAGAGATAACGGCGTGTGCCGATAAATGGATCCGATTACACCGCGGCGATGCCTGGTTATTCTCGTGTCGCCAGGAAAGCGCTGTGCGCATTTTCTGCACAGCTGGCGTTACATCCATCACACTACATGGAGTCGGCCTAATTAGCCTAGGTCAGGGATGCCTACTGAAGCATGACTCATTTACAATCCCAGCGCATCTCAGCCGTCAGAGCACTACATTAACAAATGAAGACGAGATAAAAATCATCGTACCACCGCCTCCAGAGATCAACCACTTCATAAACAACGCATCCACGTTCTTTCTTCCCACTGAAAACCATGCCGAAACATTAAGAGAACTAAAAGACAAGATCGATGACGTCAAGAAACAACAAGCCAATATCGTCAACGATGACACAGCAACACTCCATGACATTCACCAATACGCATTGATATACATAATAATATCAATAGCGTTCGCCTTACTAATCTACAAAGGGGTCCGCAAAGTATTGAAGGCCAGGAGGAGATGTCCTCAACCTCAGTCTGATCAGACCCCACATTCAGAGACTACAAGCCAGAGCTACGAGATGCAAGCAGTCCGGACAGCCACCCCGAGCGAGCCCGCACCGCGTCGACTTACTGCCGACGCCGCCACATCTCCGACAATGACTAGAGAGACTCGCAATCACTAAGAATTAATCTGTTTTCCTTTTAATTCAATTTTTAATCATTTTTACACATGTTTTTATTTACCTTTTTGTGGTAGGCAGCATGTACAAGCGAGTTGTACATACCTAGCGACTTTATGTGTATACAGCACAATAGTAGTTTACGTAACAAACCTAATTGCACCGTTTATTTATAATGTGTTGTAATTACTTATTTTTAGTGTCAATAAAACCACTCAACAGAACACATCTTTTACTCTACAACAAACTACAATTCATCCCACGGGTAACAGCCCGTTCACTCAGCATTTCAAGTTTCTAGATTTAGTAGTTAATGACTCTGTCCAAATTCAAATTTTTCACCCCCATTTAACTCCATTTAATTGAGTACGAATTTCGAAAACCGGCAAAGTTACTTTTTCTTGACATATAATGAAGGGTTTACATATCAAGTCGCAGATCTCCTACTTTAAAAATCATGTCCCAAGCATACAAATTTCAACTCCGAGTTTAGTCCCCTAGGGAATGAATTTTGAAAAACTGTGGAATCACTTTTCTTTAAATGTAATAAACAGTCTATACATAAAGTTTCAAACCTTCCCATGCAAATATTCAACCCTTTTAAACCCCTTAAGGGAAATAAGAACCTCTGCACATGTAAATTTTCTAGATCTATAAGTTTTTGTTCTCTCTTTCAAACTTTCCAGCAGCTCGCGCCAGTACCGCCGCCAGCAGCTCGCGCCAGTACCACCGCCAGCAGCTCGCGCCAGTAAAGCCGCAAGCAGCTCGCGCCAGTACCGACGCCAGCAGCTCGCGCCAGTACCGCCGCCAGCAGCTCGCGCCAGTACCGCCGCCAGCAGCTCGCGCCAGTACCGCCGCCAGCAGCTCGCGCCAGTACCGCCGCCAGCAGCTCGCGCCAGTACCGACGCCAGCAGCTCGCGCCAGTACCGCCGCCAGCAGCTCGCGCCAGTACCTCCGCCAGCAGCTCGCGCCAGTACCGACGCCAGCAGCTCGCGCCAGTACCGCCGCCAGCAGCTCGCGCCAGTACCGCCGCCAGCAGCTCGCGCCAGTACCGACGCCAGCAGCTCGCGCCAGTAAAGCCGCAAGCAGCTCGTGCCAGTACCGCCGCCAGCAGCTCGCGCCAGTACCATCGCCAGCAGCTCGCGCCAGTACCGACGCCAGCAGCTCGCGCCAGTACCGCCGCCAGCAGCTCGCGCCAGTACCGCCGCCAGCAGCTCGCGCCAGTACCGACGCCAGCAGCTCGCGCCAGTAAAGCCGCAAGCAGCTCGCGCCAGTACCGCCGCCAGCAGCTCGCACCAGTACCACCGCCAGCAGCTCGCGCCAGTAAAGCCGCCAGCAGCTCGCGCCAGTACCGCCGCCAGCAGCTCGCGCCAGTACCGCCGCCAGCAGCTCGCGCCAGTACCGCCGCCAGCAGCTCGCGCCAGTACCGCCGCCAGCAGCTCGCGCCAGTACCGACGCCAGCAGCTCGCGCCAGTACCGACGCCAGCAGCTCGCGCCAGTACCGCCGCCAGCAGCTCGCGCCAGTACCGCCGCCAGCAGCTCGCGCCAGTAAAGCCGCAAGCAGCTCGCGCCAGTACCGACGCCAGCAGCTCGCGCCAGTACCGCCGCCAGCAGCTCGCGCCAGTACCACCGCCAGCAGCTCGCGCCAGTACCGCCGCCAGCAGCTCGCGCCAGTACCGACGCCAGCAGCTCGCGCCAGTAAAGCCGCAAGCAGCTCGCGCCAGTACCGCCGCCAGCAGCTCGCGCCAGTACCACCGCCAGCAGCTCGCGCCAGTACCGCCGCCAGCAGCTCGCGCCAGTACCGACGCCAGCAGCTCGCGCCAGTACCGACGCCAGCAGCTCGCGCCAGTACCGCCGCCAGCAGCTCGCGCCAGTACCGCCGCCAGCAGCTCGCGCCAGTAAAGCCGCAAGCAGCTCGCGCCAGTACCGACGCCAGCAGCTCGCGCCAGTACCGCCGCCAGCAGCTCGCGCCAGTACCACCGCCAGCAGCTCGCGCCAGTACCGCCGCCAGCAGCTCGCGCCAGTACCGACGCCAGCAGCTCGCGCCAGTAAAGCCGCAAGCAGCTCGCGCCAGTACCGCCGCCAGCAGCTCGCGCCAGTACCACCGCCAGCAGCTCGCGCCAGTACCGACGCCAGTACCGCTGCCAGCAGCTCGCGCCAGTACCGCCGCCAGCAGCTCGTGCCAGTACCGCCGCCAGCAGCTCGCGCCAGTACCATCGCCAGCAGCTCGCGCCAGTACCGACGCCAGCAGCTCGCGCCAGTACCGCCGCCAGCAGCTCGCGCCAGTACCGCCGCCAGCAGCTCGCGCCAGTACCGACGCCAGCAGCTCGCGCCAGTAAAGCCGCAAGCAGCTCGCGCCAGTACCGCCGCCAGCAGCTCGCACCAGTACCACCGCCAGCAGCTCGCGCCAGTAAAGCCGCCAGCAGCTCGCGCCAGTACCGCCGCCAGCAGCTCGCGCCAGTACCGCCGCCAGCAGCTCGCGCCAGTACCGCCGCCAGCAGCTCGCGCCAGTACCGCCGCCAGCAGCTCGCGCCAGTACCGACGCCAGCAGCTCGCGCCAGTACCGACGCCAGCAGCTCGCGCCAGTACCGCCGCCAGCAGCTCGCGCCAGTACCGCCGCCAGCAGCTCGCGCCAGTAAAGCCGCAAGCAGCTCGCGCCAGTACCGACGCCAGCAGCTCGCGCCAGTACCGCCGCCAGCAGCTCGCGCCAGTACCACCGCCAGCAGCTCGCGCCAGTACCGCCGCCAGCAGCTCGCGCCAGTACCGACGCCAGCAGCTCGCGCCAGTAAAGCCGCAAGCAGCTCGCGCCAGTACCGCCGCCAGCAGCTCGCGCCAGTACCACCGCCAGCAGCTCGCGCCAGTACCGACGCCAGCAGCTCGCGCCAGTACCGACGCCAGCAGCTCGCGCCAGTACCGCCGCCAGCAGCTCGCGCCAGTACCACCGCCAGCAGCTCGCGCCAGTACCGACGCCAGCAGCTCGCGCCAGTACCGACGCCAGCAGCTCGCGCCAGTACCGCCGCCAGCAGCTCGCGCCAGTACCGCCGCCAGCAGCTCGCGCCAGTAAAGCCGCAAGCAGCTCGCGCCAGTACCGACGCCAGCAGCTCGCGCCAGTACCGACGCCAGCAGCTCGCGCCAGTACCGCCGCCAGCAGCTCGCGCCAGTACCGCCGCCAGCAGCTCGCGCCAGTACCGACGCCAGCAGCTCGCGCCAGTAAAGCCGCAAGCAGCTCGCGCCAGTACCGCCGCCAGCAGCTCGCGCCAGTACCACCGCCAGACGCTCGCGCCAGTACCGACGCCAGCAGCTCGCGCCAGTAAAGCCGCAAGCAGCTCGCGCCAGTACCGACGCCAGCAGCTCGCGCCAGTACCGCCGCCAGCAGCTCGCGCCAGTACCGACGCCAGCAGCTCGCGCCAGTACCGCCGCCAGCAGCTCGCGCCAGTACCGCCGCCAGCAGCTCGCGCCAGTACCGACGCCAGCAGCTCGCGCCAGTACCGCCGCCAGCAGCTCGCGCCAGTACCGCCGCCAGCAGCTCGCGCCAGTACCGACGCCAGCAGCTCGCGCCAGTAAAGCCGCAAGCAGCTCGCGCCAGTACCGCCGCCAGCAGCTCGCGCCAGTACCACCGCCAGCAGCTCGCGCCAGTAAAGCCGCAAGCAGCTCGCGCCAGTACCGACGCCAGCAGCTCGCGCCAGTACCGCCGCCAGCAGCTCGCGCCAGTACCGCCGCCAGCAGCTCGCGCCAGTACCGACGCCAGCAGCTCGCGCCAGTACCACCGCCAGCAGCTCGCGCCAGTACCGCCGCCAGCAGCTCGCGCCAGTACCGAAACCAGCAGCTCGCGCCAGTAAAGCCGCAAGCAGCTCGCGCCAGTACCGCCGCCAGCAGCTCGCGCCAGTACCGCCGCCAGCAGCTCGCGCCAGTACCGACGCCAGCAGCTCGCGCCAGTACCGACGCCAGCAGCTCGCGCCAGTACCGCCGCCAGCAGCTCGCGCCAGTACCGCCGCCAGCAGCTCGCGCCAGTACCGCCGCCAGCAGCTCGCGCCAGTACCGACGCCAGCAGCTCGCGCCAGTACCGCCGCCAGCAGCTCGCGCCAGTACCGACGCCAGCAGCTCGCGCCAGTAAAGCCGCAAGCAGCTCGCGCCAGTACCGCCGCCAGCAGCTCGCGCCAGTACCGCCGCCAGCAGCTCGCGCCAGTACCGACGCCAGCAGCTCGCGCCAGTACCGACGCCAGCAGCTCGCGCCAGTACCGCCGCCAGCAGCTCGCGCCAGTACCGCCGCCAGCAGCTCGCGCCAGTACCGACGCCAGCAGCTCGCGCCCGTAAAGCCGCAAGCAGCTCGCGCCAGTACCGCCGCCAGCAGCTCGCGCCAGTACCACCGCCAGCAGCTCGCGCCAGTACCGACGCCAGCAGCTCGCGCCAGTACCACCGCCAGCAGCTCGCGCCAGTACCACCGCCAGCAGCTCGCGCCAGTACCACCGCCAGCAGCTCGCGCCAGTACCGACGCCAGCAGCTCGCGCCAGTACCACCGCCAGCAGCTCGCGCCAGTACCGCCGCCAGCAGCTCGCGCCAGTACCGCCGCCAGCAGCTCGCGCCAGTACCGACGCCAGCAGCTCGCGCCCGTAAAGCCGCAAGCAGCTCGCGCCAGTACCGCCGCCAGCAGCTCGCGCCAGTACCACCGCCAGCAGCTCGCGCCAGTACCGACGCCAGCAGCTCGCGCCAGTACCGACGCCAGCAGCTCGCGCCAGTACCACCGCCAGCAGCTCGCGCCAGTACCACCGCCAGCAGCTCGCGCCAGTACCACCGCCAGCAGCTCGCGCCAGTACCGACGCCAGCAGCTCGCGCCAGTACCACCGCCAGCAGCTCGCGCCAGTACCGACGCCAGTACCGCTGCCAGCAGCTCGCGCCAGTACCGCCGCCAGCAGCTCGCGCCAGTAAAGCCGCAAGCAGCTCGCGCCAGTACCGACGCCAGCAGCTCGCGCCAGTACCGCCGCCAGCAGCTCGCGCCAGTACCGACGCCAGCAGCTCGCGCCAGTAAAGCCGCAAGCAGCTCGCGCCAGTACCGCCGCCAGCAGCTCGCGCCAGTACCGCCGCCAGCAGCTCGCGCCAGTACCGACGCCAGCAGCTCGCGCCAGTACCGACGCCAGCAGCTCGCGCCAGTACCGCCGCCAGCAGCTCGCGCCAGTACCGCCGCCAGCAGCTCGCGCCAGTACCGACGCCAGCAGCTCGCGCCCGTAAAGCCGCAAGCAGCTCGCGCCAGTACCGCCGCCAGCAGCTCGCGCCAGTACCGCCGCCAGCAGCTCGCGCCAGTACCGACGCCAGCAGCTCGCGCCAGTACCGACGCCAGCAGCTCGCGCCAGTACCACCGCCAGCAGCTCGCGCCAGTACCACCGCCAGCAGCTCGCGCCAGTACCACCGCCAGCAGCTCGCGCCAGTACCGACGCCAGCAGCTCGCGCCAGTACCACCGCCAGCAGCTCGCGCCAGTACCGACGCCAGTACCGCCGCCAGCAGCTCGCGCCAGTAAAGCCGCAAGCAGCTCGCGCCAGTACCGCCGCCAGCAGCTTGCGCCAGTAAAGCCGCAAGCAGCTCGCGCCAGTACCGACGCCAGCAGCTCGCGCCAGTACCGCCGCCAGCAGCTCGCGCCAGTACCGACGCCAGCAGCTCGCGCCAGTACCGCCGCCAGCAGCTCGCGCCAGTACCGCCGCCAGCAGCTCGCGCCAGTAAAGCCGCAAGCAGCTCGCGCCAGTACCGCCGCCAGCAGCTCGCGCCAGTACCGCCGCCAGCAGCTCGCGACAGTACCGCCGCCAGCAGCTCGCGCCAGTACCGCCGCCAGCAGCTCGCGCCAGTAAAGCCGCAAGCAGCTCGCGCCAGTACCGCCGCCAGCAGCTCGCGCCAGTACCGCCGCCAGCAGCTCGCGCCAGTACCGCCGCCAGCAGCTCGCGCCAGTACCACCGCCAGCAGCTCGCGCCAGTACCACCGCCAGCAGCTCGCGCCAGTACCACCGCCAGCAGCTCGCGCCAGTACCGACGCCAGCAGCTCGCGCCAGTACCGCCGCCAGCAGCTCGCGCCAGTACCGCCGCCAGCAGCTCGCGCCAGTAAAGCCGCAAGCAGCTCGCGCCAGTACCGACGCCAGCAGCTCGCGCCAGTACCGCCGCCAGCAGCTCGCGCCAGTACCACCGCCAGCAGCTCGCGCCAGTATCACCGCCAGCAGCTCGCGCCAGTACCGACGCCAGCAGCTCGCGCCAGTACCGCCGCCAGCAGCTCGCGCCAGTACCGACGCCAGCAGCTCGCGCCAGTACCGCCGCCAGCAGCTCGCGCCAGTACCGCCGCCAGCAGCTCGCGCCAGTAAAGCCGCAAGCAGCTCGCGCCAGTACCGACGCCAGCAGCTCGCGCCAGTACCGCCGCCAGCAGCTCGCGCCAGTACCACCGCCAGCAGCTCGCGCCAGTAAAGCCGCAAGCAGCTCGCGCCAGTACCGACGCCAGCAGCTCGCGCCAGTACCGCCGCCAGCAGCTCGCGCCAGTACCGACGCCAGCAGCTCGCGCCAGTACCGCCGCCAGCAGCTCGCGCCAGTAAAGCCGCAAGTAGCTCGCGCCAGTACCGACGCCAGCAACTCGCGCCAGTACCGCCGCCAGCAGCTCGCGCCAGTACCGCCGCCAGCAGCTCGCGCCAGTAAAGCAGCAAGCAGCTCGCGCCAGTACCGACGCCAGCAGCTCGCGCCAGTACCGACGCCAGCAGCTCGCGCCAGTAAAGCCGCCAGCAGCTCCCGCCAGTACCGCCGCCAGCTTGAGATCCATCGCAGAAGTTAGAATGAACATCGCCATGCCGTCATTTTTCAACCACTCATTACAGTTAACTTCGGGTTTAGGTGTTGAGATGTCAATTCCTTTAGCTTTGAGGGCACATTTCATTTGAAACTTCCACTGTCGGAAATTGTTGCCATCGAATTTCTCCACGTTCATTGACCGTGCCGCGTTCATTTTTGAGGTTATGATCGATGTTTTCCGATAATCAATTTTAACTTTTTCTTTGCTGTTTTCTTCTGTTCTTCAATTCGCAGAGTCTTCTGGGCCCATAACCAATTCGGTTTATGGGCTTCAATAAAACAATTGAGATTTCTTGAACTTTGTTTTAATTTTCCACCACCAAAACATTACACAGCAAGAACGACGAAGTTAAGACCATATGCATAGACGGTGCTGCCATCTATCGGAAATTATGTGAACTACATATTTATACTACTATTTTAGAAATGTTAGGTTTTTCTTAATTATTTAATACCTCTTACTTTAAAAATCGCAGACTCTCCATACAAACTTTCAACCCCCATCTTAACCCCTCAGGGGATGAATTTAAAAAAACGGTGAAACTACTTTTATTTCATTCTAATGAAGAATCTAAGCACGAAGTTTCAAACCTCTTACTTTAAAAATCGCAGACTCTCCATACAAACTTTCAACCCCCATTTTAACCCCTCACGGGATGAATTTCAAAAAACGGTGAAATCACTTTTCTTTTATTTTAATGAAAAATCTAAGCACGAAGTTTCAAGCCTCTTACTTAAAAAATCGTAGTCTCTCCTTACAAATTTTGAACCCCTATTTGAACCTCTTAGGGGATGAATTTCGAAAAATCCATTCTTATCTCTCACCTACGTCATATGACCATTCTACTGTGAAAATTTCAAGTTCCTCGCTTCAGTAGTTTCGGCTGTGCGTTGATGAGTCAGTCAGGACTTTGCCTTTTATATATATAGATTAATAACTGACTTTACATGAACTTCACCCTAAAAAAAATATGAATCTCAGAATTCATTAACTGAGTAGAAACAGTGCTCCTCTAAATATCTGTTAATGTCTCTTTTAAACGATTTGTCGTCCTTACCTTTGAGACTATTCGGTAATTTATTAAATATTTTGATAGCCATGTTATATTTAGTATTTCCTAAAAACTGTAAGATATGGTCTTGGAACCTTGGATGTGACAACTCATTCTTCCCACGACATCTAGAACTATGAGCTTCAGATCTAGTTTGGAAGAAACCAGGATGTTGTCTAACAAACATACTTTCTTTTATGTATAAGCAGGGTAGGGGTAGTATGTGTAACTTTTTGAAAAGTGTTCTACACGAATCTCTATATCCCGCTCCACATAGTACACGAATGCATTTCTTTTGTGCCTTAAACACGCCCAGTCGTAGACCAGCAAGTTAATTAAAACGAGGATTTATCTCCTCCATACAACAAATTAAGTGCTGATAATTGAACTGACCGAGGACGTGCAAACACGGCAACGAGGCCGCATTTTTAACTTTCCGAGCTGTTAGTTAATACCTACCTATTTTACACTTAATGTTTTTTTCCGAGAAAAGTATATTTCCTCAGGGCTTCGCATGATAATGTCTTAAATATTAACGTTATTGCAGATTTTGTACAGAAATATTTATAAAACAATAAGTTACAACTTAAACAATCCTACAGACCTGAAACGAAATATAATTAAAACTATTTAACTTATTTAAAAATAATTACAGAACATGAATTTTTCTCGGCGGAAAAAGCCACTTTTTGGGCAGGTGTGGCATAAAAAGATTTTACGAAAGAGCATAATATCAGACGTCGAGTTGTGGAAAACTAGCTTGCATATATAAACCTAAAAAGTTAAAAACAAAATAAGTATCTATGTCGGTTATTTTTTACTTACCAATAGAATGGATTTGTTTTTAAATTGGCATTGAAAACTTTTTTTTTTATACAACTAGGGTGGCAAACAGGCGTACGGCCTGCCTGATGGTAAGCAGTCACCGCAGTCTATGGACGCTTGCAACACCAGTTTTACATTGATTGTTTTGTTTAAAAGTTATCAAAGCACTCAGTTTTCATAAAAGTTACAGTTGTGATAAATTGTCACGGGTTTTGTTACAATTTCGTTTAATTTTATATAAGTAAAACAGTTCCGTAAAGAACTGTCAGACAACGTACACCCTAAACCACCGCTGATGCGAGACAAAACTATAAGTCTGTTCCGTATAGGAATATATAGAAGAAGAAAAATAGTACATTACACAACTAGGGTGGTAATATAAAGAAAGCCCTCGATCGCATATTTACGTCCCTCGCTTGCAGCTCGGGCTGCAAACTTCTGCGATCTCGGCATTTCTTTGTTTTACCACCCTTGTTGTGTAATGTACTATTATAGTGCCAGTTTTAGGCTGACTTTCAATAAATGACATCTCTAAAGTAGATTCTCAAAAATAAAATATTGAGGATATCAATACTTTCGTCTAATTTATTCACCAATGCTTTTTACCTCAGAATTTCAAAATAATAAAAAAAATTGTTCTATTTGCCTTAAAATAAATGAAGTCTCCTTATAAAATACACAAAGAGCCAGAGGTAAGCAACACTCAAGAAATTTTACGTTTAGCTATGGAGAGTAGAGGTAGGTTAGGTACATTTAGTTCTGCTCGTTGACCGGAGCTGTCTTAAAATTTTAGAACTGTTTGTCTTAGAACTGTGTTAAAAAATTACATGAAATAAATATAAAATTTTACGTAAAATTTTTAGAATTCCTGTTTCTGTGTCTCTCTAAAGTCTATTGTTATCCGGTATAAACTGTAGATACATATGTATATTGGAGCCACACACCGAAACGCTCACCGATAAACGTATCTTTTAAGTTATAATTATTATAAAAACCTAAGATCTGAGGCATTCTTTATAGTACCGCCCTGGACACAAATAAGCTTTTCATAGCCTACCCGTAGTTCTAAAATCCATGGCGTGCCCATTATGTTATAAAATAATGTTCAAAGTCAAAGTATAATAATATCACGTGTGTCCTTTATGGTGTAACGTTACTATATCCACGTTCATTAATTAGGTATAATATCACAAACCTATATGATAATACTGATTACATAATGTTGAAATTGTCTTCACTTAATTAATATTAGGTCTTTGCAAGGTTTCTATCCAATTTTGTATCATGCTATTTTCATCTCAGTTATTTTGAAGGGATTTATTTTGACAGGTATTTTATTTGTATAAGACATTAACATGATTTACAAGAAACGTTATTTTGCCCCAGTGAAATACAAGAGGATCAAAATATAATTATATTATTTGTTTTCATCATTAACACATATTTTAGCTCTTTATGGCTTTTACCAGCACGCAGTACTTAATTTCTCAAGTCGTAAAATTACTCGATTTAAATTTGACCAGATTATTATAAGGACCATCTGTAATCAAAATTCATGGTATCATGGATTTTTTTTATTATTTTCAATTGTGAAAAATATAATAAAAATACAGCACAATAAATATTGCGATTTCATTAATTCTAATTAGATAAATCAGTATTAATACACCTTTTTTATTTCCATTAACTTTCAAGAACATTCTTCAGGTCTAATTAAATTAATTTCTCCAAGAAACTTATACTCATAATATCTCTACTAACTCATATTGTTGTTAAAATATTCAAAATTGAAAACGCCTTTTTACTATGGTCAACAACTCGATAGTATTATTTATTTTGTATGAAAAGGCATTTTTGCTTTAAGGAACGTAAAACAATGTACGGGTAACGTAAAACGAGGAAGGCGGCCATCAGAGAAAAGTGGCGGCGTGTTGTGAAGCTTGCCACCAACGCCTGAAGTGATGACCACGACCACTCTGTCCACAGTGATACCGACAAGGAAGAATGTAGGTACCAGGTTGCTTATGTTAATGCACCAAGCAACGTGGAACGTGTCGAATTTAACAAAAAAAACACGGTATATGGGTTCATGATATTTCTATCATGAACCCATATACCGTGTTTTATTTTCGTCATAATTACACTCTATCTATTAGAATAGATAAAAGTAATGATATTACAGCACAAATCTTGATACATAACATAAGTCACATATTTTATTTAATTTTAATCTAGTTTTAGTTACTTTGTACTGGTTTTATTTTTGTCTTTCCTTCAATAAAATATTTATGAGTCACATTTATTTTGACTTTGATTTTGATTTTGATCAGTACTGTTTACGACTTCACTTCAATCGAAGATGACCTGTGAAGCATTTTCTATTTATAAGCTTCTTATAGTTTTAACTATATGTAGTTTTGTTTACAGCTTACATATATTGTATATTTGCGAATTTCACGTAAGTATTCACCTCAATTAAATATTTTAACATTGCTTCTGACGTAATTCGAATATTTTATTCAATTGAATCGGTACAATTTGAATAGCGCAATTGCGCTTTGAAACTTTTCTCTATTCATTATCTTTCTGGTAGGTTGCGTTTCTTAAGAAAAAACTCCTTTATACAGCAACGCGACGGTACATTAAACTGTTCAACAGCTCGTTTCATTCAAACGAAACGTTATGGCTGAAAGATAAATTCAGCTAAATTAGCTGGAAATCTAAAAACTTAAATTACAGGGCATGCAGCCGATAAGCACTATTTGGCTTTATTTTGTAAAGCAAAAGAAGAATCCAAATGTTATGTTGTTATAACTTTGTGATTGGAACAATTTATATTTTACATTTTATACATAAGTTAGTATTTCTTGACTGACTTATGTAATAAAACTAATAAAAAAAGACTGGAAGAAAAGCGAGCAAAGACACGTACAATCTATTGATCTTACTTTATTGTCGCATGAAACACCAAAATTTAGATTTTTACTTTAAATGTAGATACTGTAAAAACTTTTAAACCCATGAAAGTAACGAACCATTTCATTTTAACCATTTTTCTGGCCCGGATGTAAAACCCGGATTTTAAAATGATAACGTGGATTACATTTATTAGGTACGCACTGACGTTAAAATGGGATTCAATAAGGAAAGAATACAAATTAGCACCTATCTATATGATGCTCTAGGGAAATACAATCAAAAGTTTATATGAGAGCTTTTCAAAATTTTCAGTGGAAGTACTGCCCCCAGGTCATTGAAGTATTGGAAAAGTGACCCAATTTCTATGCCAAGTACAATTAGGCTCGATTTAAAAAATACGTTTTTTATTGATAGTACTGCTACTTGAAATAACTAAAAACCAGATGAAAATCAAAAATCACCATAACTAAGCGGCTATACATAACAAACTAAACCTTGAATAAAATTTGATACTATGGAATTTTTTCACATTCGCACTTTGCAAGACATGACAAGACTGGAATTAGTTTTTTATCCATTTCTTCATATTACTCTAGCCTAATTTGATGCTTCTTTCAGTAGCTTGCGTGTTGTAGGAAGGGCATAAAGCAAAATTTAGACAAGATTACATGTATAGTTTTATACTTTCCAGTATTTTTAGGGTTCCGTAGCCAAAATGGCAAAAACGGAACCCTTATAGTTTCGTCATGTCCGTCCGTCCGTCTGTCCGTCTGTCCGTCTGTCCGTATGTCACAGGCATTTTACTCAAAAACTTCATGATGGATATTGATAAAATTTGGAATATAGGTGTCTTGTATGAGCCGCTACTTAGTTTGGTAGTTAAATAATTAAAATAAATATTTTTAGGGGGGGCACTTCATACATGTTACAGAAGCTAAAATTTTTTTTTTTAGAAAATATCAACGTGTGGTACATAGTTCGACAGCTCGTTCAAAAACATTTTAAGGTTCTTAAGTAATGTTTTTGATTAAGTGAATACCTTTGGAAATAATAGCTCCGAAAGTTGTGAAAATTGTGTCCCCCCACCTCTATCTTCTAAACCGTGTGTCCGAAAAATATGAAAAAAATCACGAAGGTAACGCTTAATTAATGCTTTCAACGAAAATTATTTTCAATAAGATCGAATTAACCGTTTTTGAGTTATTGCCAATAAACTGCGCTTCTCAACAAAAGGACGTAATTGCTATGAAAATACGCTCTTTTGTTGTTGTACTTTTTACATCGTATTTTTTGCCTTATAGTTACGGCTATGGAACCCTACACTGAACATGGTCCGACATGCTCTTGGCCAGTTATTATTATATCATATCCTGTCCTAATTCGTTCACAGCCTTGTCGTCGTATATTCTAGCTATGATTCGTGGCAATGCCACCAAATAGGACTGCAAGTTCTTTGTTTTAGTTTTTTTAAGCTATCCTTAAAAATACTACTTGATAATATTAAAAAAAAGGATATGATAATGCAGTGATATTTTATTCCTATCTTATAAAAGTAAACTAGATTGCATGTTTGAAGTAAGAAAAATATAAAATGTGCATTTATTATCCATATAGGTAGTGTTAGTTGTGCAGGTATTACTATATTAAGTTTTAAAAAACTTACTTGTCGTTGTGGCAGTACTTTTAATAATTCAATTTCATATTTATTTAAGACATAATATGCTACGGTATTAGAGCACCTATTCCAATGCGTCCCATTTTGAAATTCGAAAAAAAAAAATTCCTTACAATCGCGCTCAACCCTACTCCACATCCTACGTCATCACCTTTTTTTGAGCCATCCGTGAACCAGATTAGGCTGCCCTCTTCGAAGGACGTTTGTTCATTTGCCCTTTCGTTCCTAGAGGGTATTTCCACTGAGCATTATGTTTGTGAAGTTACATACAACATTCATATCATCAGTGGGCATGCATAGGGTGTTGTTTTCAAACACTGAGGCTTTGGTCAGTGTTTGTGAGCGCCATGTGGTCCCCGTTTGGGTGCAGTTACTATTATTGGTCCTAAGTATATAGCTCGACGGATGTCATTATCAAGTTAACACAAACACCTAAATCAGCTTGTGAACATATGTCGCCTCATTTTCATTTATATCTCGTAGTTTCAATCGTAGTAAATGTAAAAGTGACCCATTTTATCCAATGTTCTTGTACATTGCGTTGTGTAACACGCTTTAATGAGTAATTTCATATTTAAGACGCCATGAAAAGAAAATCCCATTATGGTTGAGCCCGCATTCCGTACATTTATACCTAAGGCGCTGTTAACAATATTTCTTGTTAGTTGAATAATAAATTGAAAACTAGTCTTAAAATTGGTGAAGGAGGGAAGGAAGTGAAGCTCTTGCGATCTTTTAACACCGAGCGATGCAATTATTCCTTCGTTTCGTATTATTTAATGGCTGCTGTGACAACCAACCCGTGAGACAACCATACCCGGTCTCCCCTACTGACGAAATGCCTTTGACCGACTTACGTCGACCTAGCCTGAAACATGAGGTCATCGTGTGTAGCGGTGTTCAATACGTCATCGTCCCCCGCCCCCGCGCGGACCATGGGAGTGTCACCAACGAAAATGCCAACTTCACATTAGACTTAGGTTCTGATAGACAAATATCTATGTTTCTACCATTGCATTAAAAAACAATTATATTTTCTTAGTGCCAAATAGCCTCGTGGGTCTTAATTAGCCCCATTTTACAGTACGTTTTCTCGCAGCGTATATACATTTATTTATCCAAAACTGAAATACTTTTTCATGTTTTGGGTTTTATACGCTCCGTTTGGTGAGATGTCAAATAATATGTCATGGAACCTCCCATTATATTAATTGAACGCTATAAGTAATCGCTTAACATTCGTAACTTTAATCTGATGTAGGTAGGTATAAAAATATTTGCAATCTTTGAAAAACTGAACAAAATTTTTTGAGCGATGATGTTATTTAAAATAGCAAGCACTTAAATAGTCTATCAAAGAGACTTCCACATTGTGCAGTAGATTTAGTGCTCCTCTGGGTACTTCTGAGTAAATTTAACAACAAAGGCTTTCAGTATCTAGATTAAAAAAATGTCGCAGTGAACTCACCTTTATAAAGAAACATAATGTAAAAAGAAGTTGTAAAAAAGCTTTTAAAACTTCGCGATGTCCATCTAGACCTGCATTTCTTTATATATCTTATTAAGGCGTCCATATTCGGTCACATGCAATTTTTTGTTCGAAAGTTTCTTGTAATACCGCTTTGTGACCACCCTTCATAGTTTTTTTTCATTTATAATTTTTTTCGATTATTTGTACTTCTATGAATGTTGTTCATAACAATGAGTATTTCGTTTTTAGGGTTCCGTAGCCAAAATGGCAAAAACGGAACCCTTATAGTTTCGTCATGTCCGTCCGTTCGTCTGTCCGTCTGTCCGTCTGTCCGTATGTCACAGGCATTTTACTCAAAAACTTCATGATGGATATTGATAAAATTTGGAATATAGGTGTCTTGTATGAGCCGCTACTTAGTTTGGTAGTTAAATAATTAAAATAAATATTATTAGGGGGGGCACTCCATACATGTTACAGAAGCTAAAATTTTTTTTTTCAGAAAATATCAACGTGTGGTACATAGTTCGACAGCTCGTTCAAAAACATTTTAAGGTTCTTAAGTAATGTTTTTGATTAAGTGAATACCTTTGGAAATAATAGCTCCGAAAGTTGTGAAAACTGTGTCCCCCCACCTCTATCTTCTAAACCGTGTGTCCGAAAAATATGAAAAAAATCACGAAGGTAACGCTTAATTAATGCTTTCAACGAAAATTATTTTCAATAAGATCGAATTAACCGTTTTTGAGTTATTGCCAATAAACTGCGCTTCTCAACAAAAGGACGTAATTGCTATGAAAATACGCTCTTTTGTTGTTGTACTTTTTACATCGTATTTTTTACCTTATAGTTACGGCTATGGAACCCTACACTGAACATGGTCCGACATGCTCTTGGCCAGTTATTTTAAACATAATGTCATTATTAGAATTATATTCGAACTCATAATTTTGTTGTGAAGAAAATATTTTCATTCATATACTTATTTTATATAATAAATGTAGTGCGATTCTGTGGAGTCGCGTTCAAACATACTACTTTTTTGGTAGGAGTTCGGTTTTCCGAGGGTCACAGTTCAAACTTAACCTAACTTACTTTTCTGGTAGCAGTTCGGTTTGGCGAAGATCGCAGTTCAAACCTAACTTAACCTTCTTTTCTGGTAACAGTTCTATTTTGTGAGGATCGCAGTTCAAACCTTACCTAACTTACTTTTCTGGTAGCAGTTCGGACTTCCAATAATCGAATTTGCAATTTTATATGAACTTTGGCGCACCTCTTATGAAGGCACTGGTCGGCAATAGGGAATATGCATGAATTTTTTTAAGAGATTTCTTAACAATATATGAAAATACCGTAAAAAAGATGACATTCAGTCAAAATAAAATTGAAATCGACCGAGAAATACGGAAGATATAAACATTTTAAAGCACTAATCAGATAGCAATTAGAGAGAGAGATCCGATATGGACTATGACGTCATAGTACACGGCCGCCATACAATCACCATACTATATTCTGTTTTGCGAGAAAGAGATAGAGATAAATCTTTGCTGTCTTTTATCTTGGTTATTTTTATAGTTATTCGAAAAATATTTTTTTCCTACTGTTTTTTATATGAACGAGCTTTTATTAAAGTAAATAAAAAATATCATGCATATTCCCTATTATGCGAGTAAAGTTGGGCGAGTAACAGTTCATTGCGGGCTGACCAGGCACAGTGTGATCAATCGACCTTTCCAAATCCGCAATATAATGCTACTCACCCAACTACTCGCCTACTCGCCGGCGGTGGTACCAGTGTCTAACGCTTAAATTCTGCTGGAACCGTTTTAAATAACACTTACTTTTCAAGAAAATGTTTATTTATAGGTAAAGCAGCACTTTGCAGTTTAATTTTAGACTGAAATGCAAATTTTGAGCATCTTTTTATTAAAGACTTTAATCATCATCATAATCTCAAGTTCTCAACCTTGAGATTTCCACTGCTGAACATAGGTTCCCTCCAAAGACTTCCACGGCGAACGGTCGCAGGGCTTCTGCCTCCATCGACTTGCGGCGACCTTAACCAGGTCGTCAGACCATCCTGAAGGGGGCCCACGCTGCTACTTATGATTCGTGATCTCCATTCGAGAACCGTAATGACCCATAGGCCAAGAATGCTTCCTCGGTCAGTTCGGTTTTTAATCAGTGCTATAAAAAAACTTTTTAAATTACTTTCATTACAACACTAATGCTAGTTATAGTACCTACATTACACTACTAGGGTGGTAAAACAAAGAAAGGCCGAGATCGCAGATATTTGCGGCCCGAGCTGCAAGCGAGGGACGTAAATATGCGATCGAGGGCTTTCCTTATTACCTCTCGTGTTGTGTACATCATTTTATGTCTACATTTGGCCAGAAAGCGGCTTTTTCCGTACGCGCAGCGTGCGGTAATAGGCACTTTATGGCCAGGTGTGGCATAAAAGAATAATTCCTTCTGGGGAACCTGGAGTCATCCACTCACCTATATAATTTATCACTGCGGGGGTATGTTGGACACTCTTATCGCAAAGGACAAAGACTCGGTTTCATCATCTTGGGTCCATAGTCAGTGGCTGATGATTTCCGCGACCGGCACTATTATAGGTACGCCAAACTAGACAGAGCCATAAATTAGTGTTTGTTCGATTGATTGGATGCCCTCGGTAATTTGGGATGCTTATAATTTCCAACACAGTCGAAATTACCGAAATGGATGCAGTCAATTTCGTGCTCAATTTATGAACACATGTGAATATGGACAGGTTATTCGACAGGAAACTGTTGCAATAGAGTGGAAAATAATATTTGAAATTGAATTTCAAACTATATAACCACTTCCAATCGAATAATAATCTTAAGCACACCTGACAAAAAATAAGTAATGTATTCAAAAAATGTGACAAGTTTAGAAATAGAGGTAAAACCTTATTCGGAAAACTGATCTCTTCCAGACAAACTTGAGATTATACGAAGAATTAACACGTACACTGATTGAATTTAAATTAAAAACAATACATAAATAAAGAAGTAACACATTAACGATACATTTTAGTCCTTCGTTAAGAAAAATAAAATACATCTGGCCTGTTGAGCTTGTAAGAATTTTCTATGTATAGGCGTTATCATAAACTTACCTTATTTTTTTAAATAGACAAAATACGAAGCCAACAACTGAGCAAGTCGTTGTTAAATCAACTACCGAATTTCTCTTTTAAATCCGCAAACGTTTTACTGAAGTCGATTCGGTCCCAAAATCAGAGGGTGTTAAATAAACTTTAAGTGAAGTTCGCCTCCAATCTGGCCGTAATCCCACCGTGTGCAACTGACTGTATTCTCACGAACTTGACAGGCCAGGAAACGATCGAGGTAAGTTATTGATTCCAATAGCACTTCCATGAGAATCTCTGCTGAATTAATCATGTTAATATGAGCCTTTGTGATACCTACTGATATTATTATAGTACTTATATACTCAGAAGCATAAGAACTAGATCAGATATTTTTGATGCGTTCTTTGTTCAGATAATGATGAACTCGACTGTACAACTGATTCTAAGTATTGGTTTAGGGGGCACATGAGTCATTATAATATTAATAATTATCGGAGTAAGAAAGAACACATTGGCTGCCTTTAACCGGAGACGTTAGATAATGTTTTGTGATACATAGTGTTACCCTTTACTGGCATAAATAATATTGATTTTTTGTAAATATTTAGCAGTAACACTTTTGGTCAAATGATAATGCCTCGGGCAGGATTTGGACTGGCATCTCCAACGGCTCTCTGGGCCAAAGCAGGCACAGTACCAATTGTAGCACCAGAGCGCTTACACAAATCCAATTATTCAAACATGTCACGGTGGTAATGACTATAGGTATTTATTCCCATACGCACAAGTACATTGTGCACCGAGGGTAGTAAGAAGGGGTTTACTACCGAGAGTCTATTAGGAGGATTAGGCTTTTGATGACTCGAGTTTGTAATCCCCTTACTGCCCGTGGTACACACAATGTTTTTCCTCCTCCAACCTCCGCTGAAATGACGTACGGGTAGGTTCTATATTTTATGCCACACCTGGCCATAAAGTGGCCTTTTCCACACGCTGCGCGTACAGAAAAAGCCGCTTTCTGGCCAAGTGTAGACATAAAATGATGTACACAACACGGGAGGTAATAAAGAAAGCCCTCGATCGCATATTTACGTCCCTCGCTTGCAGCTCGGGTCACAAACTTCTGCGATCTCGGCCTTTCTTTGTATTACCACCCTAGTTGTGTAATGTAAAACTAAACTCATAACTCCCTCGGGAGCTATAGATTTTCATACAGTCTTTGCTCCCGTGGGAGTTATAGATTTTTATAACCCACGGGAGGTAAATCGGCTCGAGGTGGTCTATAAGCCCGCGTGTTATAACACCACAGACCAGAAGAATATAACACCCTTTACGAGCAAGTGTGATGAAAAATATTAAATTCGACGGTTTTCTCAGCCAAATTAATTTTAAACAAAACACGGACGCTGTAAAATCGCTCACACTTCTGAGAATTACCTGGAATTTAAAGCGGTAATGAAAGGGACTTAGTTACACACAGATTTTCCATAATCTAATTTTCAAAACCATGGGCGTGAGTACCCTAAAATATTTTAACTACTTATATTCAAATAAAAATCAATGATATTTTAATTTACAAATGAGTATGTCCAAGACAAGAAGATAACATAAGTTAAATATAAAATAACATTTAAGATGAACACAGTAAAAAGATATATACTAATTTGGTACTTTATTTTCGCATTGTTTATTTATTTAATCTTTATTGCACAATACAAATAGTACAATTGGCGGAGTTAATGCCTTAAGGCATTCTCTACCAGTCAACCAATGTGCTAAACAGAAACATTGTTTTGGTGCAGGGCCTTTAACGTCAATTGGAAAACTTAAGATGAATTTACAAATATACCTACAATATACATACAGTATATACTTACAAAAATACAATATTATATAATATACTTACTTAAACTACTTTACGTACCTTGTGAAAACCTCATGTCGATAATTAGTTTTGAAGCGTATTGAAGATACGCTTGCGCAACATGCGCTTGAATGTGAACTTGCTTTGTGCTTGCCTGATGGACAGCGACATTGTTCGTATGTAAGTTGTGGTTTCAATTTTGGCGGTAATTTTCTCGTGCCATAGCCTATTGTATAAGTAATTATATTTTAAATGTTTATACCTTATAACATGGGGAAATGTTTAGCAAATGTTTAACTTTTCAGAGGAACTAATTTATTTATAAACAAGAAGTCAACGGGAAACCTTACGGCTTTCTTCGGCTGGCTATATTTTAATCAAATTTACCAAGTTACCCGTTAGCTTACATGGAATACTTAATAAATGAGACGTCAAAGACAACCTCAGAATTAGAATTTTCTATTTTTAAATATTGACGCTTTTTTAGTTAGAAAAATTATTATAAGACACTACAAGCAGTGTTCTAAAAAGGCTGATGATGATAACGATGACGATAAATTGGTACACTTTAAAATACAGTAGGTATGTAAACTAACGAAAAACATACATTTAAACCCGTCAAAGTTCAGATGAGAAACAAGGTTATGGTAGATAACTTATTGAGATATAGACAAGACACTTTTTAACATGTGGTTAAAAATAATGATAAATCAATTAAAATTGTGTTACATCCTGTATTCATTGTTGACAATCCTATCGTCTGACAAGTCAAGGTCAATATCAAAATAGCAAGAATCCGTTCACGTAAAAAATTCCGTGTACACTTACGGTTAAATACGACTTAGCTCTTCCACCGCTACTTATGACGGATGGGTATTTTGATGAACAATTCGCATCAAATTTGGTTTTCGCCGAGCACGCCTTTACAATAAATACGTGCACTTTTAGACTATATCTGTGGCGGGAATCTTTCGCGTACAGTCGAAAAGCTACCCTACCATTATTACTGCATTCACATTTCACCGTAGATGACAATCATGTCTACGACCTCCTGAGCAATGAAATTCAACGGCGTTGTAGTTACGTAAATACACATAATACTTATTGTTTATTCATGTCCATGACTAAAGAATGACATTTTGAAAATGCTTTTGTTATGTCAATGAAAGACAGAGATCCCAAGCAAACTGGTTTATTTATAAAAAGATACAACTACCGACGTACTTATGAATCTACCGTACATAACACTTCCCTCGTATTTTACACAATGATATTTAAAGCATTTGACACTATCACGTTTACGTAAGTATATTCATGTATCATATCCATTAATAATTTAACCCCGAGTGTGAATTTATGTACAGTATGTATTCTTATTAATCCCAGGAAATCCCGCGTTCAATAAAAATAAATAATTATTTTTGGTGGTTGTAACCACTCTTAGTTACGTCCTCCCGCGAAGTTTAGGTAAATAGGCACGGCCTATTCCGAGCTCTGATCATATCATACATGATGATACGTAGGTACAATATATTTAAGTTCATTTTACTATTGCAGTGCCATAGTAAACAATGATAGAAAATGTTAAAAAATAGGACAATAGTACAATAGACATCCACATTTCAATAGATAGCAACACAACATCGAAATCTATTTGTTTTAAGTTATCTAGGTATTGAACAGTTCGAAGATATTTGCGGAGTGTTTTTTTTTTGTCCTTTACTCTCGTATATGTATTCTCGTATATGTAATTTTGGGGGGTCAACTAGAAAAAAAAAAAAAGGTTAGCAAACTATATTGTGTGACACATTAAATGAAAGGGCTCACTGTGAGAATCTCAAATATATATATTTTTTATAGTTTGTACCTATATTAATAGTTTTGAAGTTATTTAAGAAAATAGGCAAAAATTGACCATTCCCCCCCTTATCTCCGAAACAATTGGACCTAGAATTTTGAAAAAAATATTGAGTATAGTCCTGCACCTATAGGTTACAGGAAAATCTATAAGAAGTCTGTGCAGTAAAGTATAATTGTGGTATATTGTTTTGAACGTACTGAACCCTCTCCACGCGAGTTTAATTCGCACTTATCCGGTTTTTTAAATAGCTTACACTTACTGTCGTGCAATAATAGTGAAAAACTAAGTGATGTGTTTACAATGATGGTTGTCCGTTTTTAGGGTTCCGTATCTCAAAAGAAAAAAACGGAACCCTTATAGGATCACTCGTGTGTCTGTCTGTCTGTCACAGCCAATTTGCTCCGAAAGTACTAAACCGATTGACTTGAAATTTGGTACATATATTAAACATTAAATTAAACCAAACACGGACATGTCACGGAAATATATGAAGTTTAATCATAAGGGCCACTTTTAGGGGGTCAACTAGAAAATTAAAAAAAAAAGTTAGCAAACTATATCGTGTGACACAATAAACGAAAGGGCTCACTATGAGGATCTCAAATGTTTTTTTTTATAATTTTTATATCAATATTTTTGAAGTTATTTAAGAAAATAGACAAAAGTTGACCATCCCCTCCTTATCTCCGAAACTATTGGACCTAGTATTTCGAAAAAATATATGAAAAATAGTCCTGCACCTATAGATTACAGGAAAACCTATAAGAAGTCTGTGCAGTAAAGTATAATTGTGTTATATTGTTTTGAACGTATACGGAACCCTCTCCACGCGAGTTTAACTCGCACTTGTCCGGTTTTTTGTTATGACATTAACATAACATTCCACAGGATGATACGAGAAGTGTTAACCGACTTAGTAAAAGGTTCAACTTGTTCATTTCAATAAAATTATAAATCTAAAGATAATCGATAAACACTAACAAAAAGTGCGAAATAGTGCGAGCTTAATAGCTCCACTTGGCCATCAACGGGTTTAATGGTTTGGTTCTCGTAGGTTTACGTACTGTATATATATATAGGTATCGGCACCAGAGTTGAGGACACGCACATAATAACATTGTCATGTAATGATAGCGGAATTTTAAAATTAGTGTTGTTTTGTAATTTAGCAAGTTCAACAGCCAAACTGCACGATTGACTCAAAATTTCTTCAATCGACTGAATTTAAATTATTTTCACAAAAATCTGTTTTAAATATACCAAGACATCATAATATAATAAAGATAATAAAATAATAAAGATAATCATGGTTAAATTAATATATTCATCGCAAAAACCAAAGGAAATAAGCCAATAATCCTTCCATATATTTTCCTACTCTATGTAAGTAGTTGTGTGTGAAATCATTTTATCTTATGATTTCTTACGTCACTATCAATGTTTGTTGTAAGACATTGGGATAATTACTCACAACGAATTAATTATGAGTAATTATCCCAATTTCTTGTCATTATTCACTTTTCTATAAACATTACACCGATATGTAAAATCTGTGAAATACTTTGTCAGTAATTATTTGCTCCGTATCACATCGCCGTACGTCGTAAATGTTAGTGTAAACATAATGATTATTCCATCAGGGTTGCAATATCATAGTTGAGGCTTTATCGCCCATGAGCATCTCACATGCATCCCCGGATCCCTTATCTCGTTAATTCAAGTGAGTAGTTACAGCAAACTTGTGCTATCATCGGCTATTCAGACAAGGGAATCCTGTGGGGGGTATCGGGTATCTTCGTAAGCTGGCCACAGGATTTTAGCTTCCGCTACGATGATATTGGTCCGAGTTACGAAATATAAACTTGGTTTCTTCGGGTTTTTCTTTTAAAGTTCATTTTATCGAAAGTATGTCTTTTTGATTCGCGACGGTTTAAGGTGAATTTCTTAAAGAAACTTCAACATGCCATACCAAGTTTGCTGACGAAGTTCTGCTTGCACTAAAATTAGTTTTTCATCACACTTGCTCGAAAATGGTGTTGTTACGCGTAGGTTTTGCGGGCCGTAAATGACCTATTACGCCCTAGGGTGTAATGGTTTTTTTTTTTTTTTTATTTGAATACGTTCTGTTTTGCTCTTATTTGTCATTTTCAAAGGAAACGCCAACTTACTTATTTAACTTTTATCACTGAAATATTTATTTTAAGATCTTTATCGATTTTTAATATCATATTAACCGCCGAATTAAAATCATACACATTTGAAAAAAAAATAACGCACCGTTAACGTACTTAACTCACACTGAATGAGCATAAAATATGCAACCTTCATCCAATCGCCCATTTCATAATTTTATGTTTTAGAACTAGGGTAAATACCGCAAAAAAAGTAATATATTACTTCTATCTCAAACTTCGTAGTTTTTCTTACAGCTGGCTCGACGACCGTGGCCTATCAGATTATTTAAGAGGGCCCTAACCCAATTACCCACAAGAACAAGTTGCCTCACAATCTCCTGTAACTTAAGCTTAGCGATGCTTTTAAGGGCACACTCTACCAAGGAATTTGTCTCTTGGACAGCGCAATGCACATATACGTCCAAAGCCTATATTAAATGCAATTCCCTTGGGAGATCCTTATAGGAGATAATGGTTCCATTGAGCGTTTGTCACACAAGTGTACCAGACAATGGGTATCATGCCTTTAGTAAGACAAAGACCTATCTCACTAGGTATGATGAATAGAAGCATCTTTGTATCAAGTTACTCACAGTATTGTTTCTAAGCAACAAATAAGGCAAATAATGATATCCCAGTATTTTGCATGTAGAAAGAATTATTAAGTGTGATACCGTACGAGTGTGAATGCTTAAGAGGAAACAGGAGGGCAGTTTTTCCATACAAACGTAGTCCCCTGTTTCCTCCCTGGATAATGCCAGTAGAGCAATAATTTTTTGTCCAAAAATCTATGGCTACTATTGATATGTTCCTATGTTTTCCTTTTTACGATAAATTGATTCTCAAAAGAGATATTAACCTTCAAAAACCTAAAAAATGCCAGATTTTCCGCTGTGTTCACACATCCAGAAAACAAATTTGACTAGATTATTAAAAAAAAAAGGAAAACATTGGAACACGGCCAAAGCCTTTTTTTAATGTTTAATGAAAACATTAGTTAAATAGGTTAAGTTTTGGGGAAGAAATCAGGGGACTACGAAACGTTGTTTTCATGAAATTTTAAAAGGTATTTTCGGTCCAAGCTGCAGTTGTCTCTATCGCGCTCTGCGCGGGAGAGGCGGGCAGTGCGGGATAGCGACACATTTTACAAATACCTAATTTTCAATTCTGTCCACCTTACTGTTTCCTCTTAATTTGCATAGCGTAAAATATTACTTTATTTAATAGACCAAAATATGAGACGAATAAAAAATCAAATTGACGAAAAACCTCCTGGCACGATTTTAAAGTGTTTTATTAATACAAGCGACTACTATTTACGAATACAATTTTATTTTAGGTACTTTGCGCAAAGATTTCCTCTGTGGCAGCATACATCACATAACACAAGGCCTTTTGTGTTTCAATCGTTTAGACGCTGAGAACTTGTGAAGCTTTGTGTGAAACCTTCACATGAGTAATAGACATTTAAAATCTCCGCATTACGTAGATAAATACATAATTTCTCTAGAAAATCTGCCGTGCTAGCGATATATGCAGTATTTGCAGTTTAGAAGTATTATATAGGAAATGTCATCCTTACTCCAATCGAATACGATACGGTTCACATTTCCTATACCTCTAGACTGTAATTACTGCATATATCACTAGCACGGCAGAAATGTTATCCAAGTTTCGTCCTTTTAATATTTTTTTTAAATATTGTAAATACATTATCTTTGTGTTTGAACCAATATATTACCTGGAAATATTGTGATTCATTGACCGAGCGAGCGAAGCGAATCTATTTAAGCTTAGGAAAAAATGCTTTCGCATGTTTTTCCCGCGGACGTCCGGCTGTTCTCCTCTACAGGTCGCATTCCTCAAACGATTCTCGTGAAATGTTGTGAGCAGGTTCAGTTTTTGGATTTTTTTCAGACTGGCGGAGCAATGCTGCCCTCCCAACGTAAAGTGCAATAACTCGAGGTTTTAGGTGAAACTGAGTTAAGTTACTTATATACATATTCATAAACAGCAAACGGGTTCAATTTTTTCTCCTTAGACAGTTAAGTCTAAGGTAATAACGTGTGATTTACTTACAAAGAATGGCATAACCCTAGTTATACTTAGATTGGTTATACTACACAGCAAAATTTTCGTGTCCGTCAAGATAGCGTACACCGTAAAGATATTCAGAATCTGATGCAGCCAATAAATAGTACCCAAATAGTACCGACGAAATACCTAGGTGAAAAAAATAGTACCCTTACACTTTTCGAAATATAAGGCCTGTTCACGGTGTACGCTACCGGGCGTCAAGCTGGCGTACACCGTTTGTATTTGTGTACCCTAGGGCCCTAAAATTTTATTTCTCTAGCTATCGTAGAAGCCGAGATATTCCATAACTTAACGGTGTACAAAATTTCACACCGACAAGCTGGCGTACCCGGGAATTCCTTATAGAAAGAGCTCACTATATCTCGGCTTCTACGATAGCTAGAGAAATAAAATTTTAGGGCCCTAGGGTACTATTTGGGTACTATTTTTTGAGATATAAAGCGTTTCCAAAAACAAAGCCGTTCCAGAGATACAAACGGTGTACGGCAGCTTGACGCCGGTAGCGTACACCGTGAACAGGCCTTATATTTCGAAAAGTTTAAGGGTACTATTTTTTTCACCTAGGTATTTCGTCGGTACTATTTGGGTACTATTTATTGGCTGCATCAGATTCTGAATATCTTTACGGTGTACGCTATCTTGACGGACACAAATTTTCCGCTCGCTAGTGCGTACGGAGGTGCGGTGGCAAAAGTAGAACCGAGAAGAAAATGGAGTCGCCTGGGTATATTTTATGGTAGAATGAATAACGAATAAATGATTGATTTCTCTAAACCATACACTTTTTATTTAAATTTGTTTTTAAAATAATATTGATTTATTTTTTACTCATTCAATCATAAAAAAATGTAGATAATAACGACTCCATTTTCGTCTTTGTTCTGCTTTGGCCACCGCATGTCCGTACGATAGTTATAACCGTCGAAATATAATAAGGAAGCGTAAGCGTAACTGACGCTCAAAAGCAGCCCCACGGAATTCGTATTAAGCAGGCGGAACTAATAGGTACTTATCAGTATCAAATGGGCTATCAGTTGACTTTCGGACACTATGTCAAACAGTTGTCTATCACGCAATAATTAATAATAAATCTTCATTGTTTACCAAACTGTGATGCAGCTGCAACAATGCCGAGTTGTATTATTATTTAATTGGTGCAGGAGCTACTCGGATGCGAAAAGCAAAACTGGGTTTATTTTCATTAGTAAGTGAATCGCAATTGAAAATTGGAATTGGAAATTGTTGCATGTTTAGTAGTTTTAAGTTTGATTGCAATTTATATGATAGTTATCTTTAATGTAGTTTATTTTGATTCTATAATTAATTCAATTTCATTCCAAGTCAAGTTTGTTAATTTTTATTTATATAAAAACACCTCAAATTAAAGTAAACCCTAAATAAACAACAACTCACCCAATGTCTCTCTCAAGCAGCAGGGTGCCCAGAAGGATGTAATTTAAATGTTCCCATACTAAAATGCCATGGCCGACGATATGCTTTATTAAGTTGTAGACAAAAATGTAATTACTAGAAATCATTTCAAAGGATATATTGTACACTACATTATTTAACGATATTTTTTTAATTTATATATTTATTCAAATGACAAAAACTGCCGTCCGATCACTAAAAGTAGTCTAAGCCACATAATATGGCCATTTTTGAGTTTTCTATATGGGCTAAGAGAGAAAAAAAGCCGCATCGACCTATCTTGGTTTTATTTTTCTATCTTATGTTGTTTTTAAGATACAGAATCGTCCAACACGGCTAAGTGCATGATTTTTCGGAGTTTCCACAATTAAAACATGACTAACCATCATTGCTAGACTACAACCTGTCTAAGAATGGTTAACTGTTGGATTCATCCAAAATCCTCTCTCTAGGTACATGGCGATAAGCTCGTTATGCACATAACCTTAACAAATTCCTGGTTAACATACTTTTGACTCTTTATAACAATGTTTTTTTGTGTGAATCATTCAGAAATTACAACGCTAAACTACTTTAACCGTGTTTTTGTAGGAAATTTATTGTGATTCCCATTACAAGTGCTACGCTAAAAACACGTCACTATGTTAAAGCTATGCATACATTGCTTAAAAAAATTATAATACTACGTTTGAACCAGATTATCCAGCATCGCTACACTAAAACCTGGCTATGTTCAGGTCACATTCTCTAAGGCTGGGCGTACATGTTAGTATGGTTCTTCGATCAGATGAGCTCTGCACACGGATGGTTGATCGTATTCGGTTTTTACACAACCCAGTCGAGTGCCAAAGCTTATACAGTAAATATTGAACCTATTATACGTTGGATACCTCGATTCGGTAATTAATTATTTTGGATTAATTTGGAAATCTAACGCGAAAACCTATGACATACATATACGCCCAGTCATATGCACGGCGCCTCCAGCGGAGTCGTTTGTTGGTGGGACGGTGCATTCGAGTAGGTTATTCTATACGAGCGTACTGGCTGCGTGAACTCAACAACATACAGCGAACACTTTAATTAAGAAAACTAGTTAACCAGATACTACTGTTGCCATGAATACGAAAAATTTATACTCGTAGGTCAATCCCGATAAAATTTTATTTACATAACGTTACTCTGTATTCTTTAAACTATACTTCTTGTGTCGATAAAAACAGTCGATTAAAACGGTTGAATTCTGGCAACAATGTGCAGATTGAACTGTTTATCTATATTATATATTTTCCAAAATCTGCAGCTGGAGGGGGTTAACAAATTAATCGCTGCGTGAAAACATAGGTAAATACGCAAACACTAAAAATGTCATATTAAATACGTTGTATAATTATGTAGGTATGTCACTCTAGATGGAACATAAGAAGGACAATGCGTCCGCGCACATTTGCAATGGAGATATAAGTTGACAATTCTATTCAGGGTATCCTTGAACTAAACTCTCAATAACACAGAGTTCAATATTTTGTAGCATGTTACATAATTATGACCGTTTATGCAATATTTGAATAAAATAAAACGATTTGCAGAAGACAATGAACAACAAGAGAAAAATATTTTTCGTTTATTCCATTATTAATTATCAAAGAATAAACAGACAAAATATAATTGTTGTTTAGAAGGGACCATCAGCTTAGTTTAAGCAGCATTATTAATTCTTAAATAAAAGTTATGTTTAATTCCTCACATACAGCTCTTTAAACCACCAAATACCACTTTTATTGGTAAATATTTTTTTATTTACTTGCCACCCTGAAATTGTAGTACCCAATAAAATTAATTTTACCAAAAGCCGGCATTCGGCATTGTTATGTCATCTGATTTGATCGAGTTTGCTGCATAGTCTGGCCCAATTTTATTTATTTATTTAAGGCATTCTCTACCAGTCAACCATTGGGTAAAACAGAGATTTTAGTTGGTGCAGGATTGTTGGACAATTACAAGCCCAATTGGACATTAACAAGCTGTGGCCCATTCCAGGAAGGTGCAAGTTCCAATTCTTCAAGTCTACATTGGTCAAACCAACCAGTGGTGTTGTTATAATGGACCGATGTTGCTAGTTTACTAGTAGAATTGTGAAATTACAACTTATTAATTAGTAACTTCGTGAAACGGGCCACTGGTTTCAAAAGCAAAAAAGGAAATTTGACAGTGTATCTCACTTCCTTCCACGCATGAAATTTTCTATGGGTGTATCTCTTTCATTTATTTGCTTGTCATTCCAATGCCAAAGACGCGTTTTTTTTTTTAATTTTGAAGTGTTTCCCATTTAAAGTAGAATAGATTTTTTATCTAGTTTCCCATAATACTAAATTGCCCATGCATACTTAGAGTCAAAAAATGAAACGCTTATAAAAGCAACTTAATTTTACACGGTTAATCGAACGGAATAGAAAAAGCTACCAAACATTAGACTTATATCATATGGAGTATGGTCGTATGAACTTATAAGTATTATAATAATTTTAACTTTATGTATTTATTAGTTTAAAAAATAAATCATTTATCTTTTTTCATTTTATTAACTTACCTCAACTTCTCAATAATCTGGCTTTATAGTGGAATATCAATTGATTTAGTGGAAACTGTAACTTTATCGAATAAGTTTACTACTCTTAAACATAGTTAGCTATGGCGGTTTGACATTTAACGTGTTTTAAAGTAAGCAATATTCCGTACCGTGGTAGTACAACGACATTTTTTTCGCAAGTCCATGGTTAGGAAATGACTAATGGCTGGTAATGTGTTTATTGTTAAGTTATTTTCATTTTATTTAGCCAGAAATACATAGCTATAAACCGAATAAGTAACTTAGCCATATTTTAACTATGCAAACTAAAACAAATTGGAAATGTTAGTAAAAGTAGGATAAAATATTACACTATAACATAGTTAAGGTATACTTAGCCACGTTTTAGTATGCAAATACTATATTTTTTGGTATTTAATTGCACGTCTAAAACACAAAAGGCTATTTATATAAATATATAAGCATTATTATAAAAAGAAGTACATTAATATGACAAGTATAGACATAGTTCTATTTGGTATATAAAAAAAACCTACATAAATCTTCACATTTTCTAGAAATATTTATTTTGGAGGTTTTTGTTAATAACTCGAAAGTACGTTTTGTGGCTTAGACTACTTTTAGTGATCGGACGGCAGAAAACATTAGTTTAGGTACATCGTCCCACAAAACTGTTTCCACAGTTTGACTGTGGGACCCGTGAGTCTATCTATAGGTACAATATTGTCCTCGTAGTCGTTAGTTTAATCTTTGAAGTAAATAATATGAGTCAGGAATTGCCTAGGTTATCATCAATCTCTTACACGAAGTAGTATTCTTAATTTACTAAATGTTATTTTTTAAGTGATAATTTGTGAAATGATGGTAAACCGTTTTTAAGAACCCGATGTCTTCTTTTGCTTTGCCATAGCCAGGTAAAAAGTAGTTACATAATCTAGATAACTGTGGTTGAATGTCCATATAATATTATCATACACTTCTCTTCTTCGTCGTTCTCTCATTACTGAGGATCGCGACCACATATTCTTTGTCTCTAGAGGGTGTGGTCATAGGCCATATGAACTGCGTTCTGCATGCTGCGGCCAAACTACTTCTTAGTGGTGCCGGACCATCTTGCTGGTGCTCTTCCCTGAGCACGCCTCCCATTTATTGGGTCCAAAATTATTTATTTTCTCCAGATCATGCTTCGGGGCCCGCCTAATGTGTCCGAAGAAAATGAGGGCTCTATTATGACATGTTGTGGAGAGCCCCGTGATGCTGTTGAGCTCTTTTAATATGGATTGGTTTGTTTTTCTGGCCGTCCAAGGCATGCGCAGCAATCTTCGCCAACACCACATCTTAAAAGCGTCAATCTTCGCTACATCGCGACATTCGCGACTTCTCATGCTCCATGTTTCGGCACCGTACAGAAATATAGAGAAGACGAGAGCTCTCATTATACAAGTTAAGCTAAAATAAAACCGTTAAAGGCTGTTAAAAAAATACTTCAGTTTAATTCTCTCGCGTTGCAGAATGTTTACGATGCATTTTTAAAATAAAACGGCCACTTGTAGCACGAACTGCAACACACGTTCATTTATATTTTCACTTAATATCTCGTTTTCATTACAACAATTTGCTTGCTCTCATTTTTTTAATAGAAAGGCCGTAGCAGGGTAACGGGAGGAAAAATGCCCTTCATGATTAGATTAAGAGCTGTTTTTTTCTATAATAACTTACATTTATTAGTACTTTTGTACTATATAAAAAGTAAAAAATTCACTATTTACAAATGCATTTAGGACTTCATTTTTTTATAAATACATCAAAATTACTGGTATACTATATTTAAGTTTTAAAAAATTTGCTCAATGTATCTATAATTATAATAAAATTGTGGTGTTTCCACATTAAGCTATGAGGGTTCAAAATATTTCCAGTAAATATGATGATTCTTTAAAAAATAGTGCATCGGTTTAGTAGTTTAGATAAAAATAAATAAAAACCGAATTTAATTTTGGCACTTTAGGCTCAATATTTGGTGAAATAGCATTTTATGCTTGGGAAGATAAATCAGCAAAACGACAATCAATTTGGCGTCTGGGGCCAATCCCACCAACAAACCCGGCTATACCCTTTACTGCATCGGTCAAGGAACCAAGATATACAGTTACGTTCACCCGATCGATAAGGTACTTGTACTTGACCTTTTCATATCATTCAAACTGACTAAATGGAAATACACACACACGGGAAAAGAAGAAACAGTTTGTCCAGAAGTAATTACTGAATCTGATTAACGCTTATTACTAGTTGCTGTAGTAATAAAAATAAATTATTACCGATTAAAATAAGAAACCTACCTATTACTGAATAAAGTTCGTAAATCATGCCTAGTAATCCCCTCATTACCGGGAAAAAAATATTGAATTTCATATATTTTAACCGTTCATAATTCATTATTAATAAATCGAGTCGTTCATAATTTAAATAAATAAGAGGCAAAAGCCAAAAATGTTAATATTTTATTGTCAAATTAAGACAACTGGACGATATTTTTTTAAATACACCGATTTAAAAAAAAAATCCGGAGCTGTGACAATATACGAACTATGCCAAAAAATCAGAAATCCGACCTACGAGAATATAACGGTTTTTGAGATATTTGAGTTTTTTAACCCAGCTCCATACATCTTTAACAAAAAAAAATTACTCATGTAAACCAAATCGTACCATAATAATATTGTAGCATTATAACTATTAGTAAAACCCATTTCAATAAAAAAAACCTTAATTTGAGGACTTCGATTTCTATGTCTATGGGAGCCGATTTTCGTTTCACAGTGGGGTGGCCCTTATCCAGCAGATATTCAATTCAATCATTTATTGGTAAAATATAAGGTATTTTACATGTCACATAATTCATTAAATAAGATGTCTTGGGGTACAATTTTAATTTATTCTAAGTCTGTAATCTATGGATACGACTATTCTTTTTTACATTAATTTTTAAGGCTGAGTGCTTAGGCAAATGATCAGGCAATACCATCCGACGACTGGATGAACTCATCGACAGAATGTAACGCGTCTGAGATTAATTTTATTTTCAGGTGGTTTGTTAATGACTTATAAGTTGAATAACGTTTAGGATGAAATCACTTAAATTTATTTGGATTAACAAAGAACACATAAAAATCTAGGGACAACATAACTTAACCGGTCCCGTACTATCAGTAGTAATGACATTACCATGATTACCGACAAGTAATGACATTACCATTGACAGATAGTGATTGTAATGAAAAAAATTATATATTGAACGACGGAATGACAACATTACTGATATGATTTAATTATCACTGATAGTGTCTGAGATGCTTTAAAGTTGCATAGTCACATCTTCCATCTTTTAATGTCATATATACGTCAATCAAAGAGATTGCAATCAAGATAACGTCTCACTCAGCATTGTGATGACCTCTACAATCTAAATTGCCCTTTGCACGTCATTTACGTCGCAAACAGCTTAGCCGAGTCGTCACGTCCGCTGTAATCCGATACGATCCTGCATGGTGCAAATACGAGACTTGCCGCTTTGAACTTCGTTTAATTTAACAGAAACGGCTTATCGATGACGTTCCGTGAATTTTAATGTTGGGAGCTTAAAAATAAAAGCGATTTTTATGAGACTGCGGAAATTATAAAGATCGCACTCTGATCGCACCGGCGGTCACAATCGGGATATGGGATATTATGCCACAATTAATAACAGCCGCGTGAATGATAAATAAAATGTTTATTAATTTCTAATGAGTATGGTTCTTGTTTCTCGTGGTAAATTCGTAAGTATTATTAAATAAATAAACCAAAATGAGTATGGTCTTTACTGACGTCCATAAGTTTAATATAATATTTGTCTTTTGCATACCACTACGTGATCTAAGGCCTTCAGGGATGAAGCCAGATATTACGTATTGGTTATGTGGGACTCTCCAATCCAGAAGGGACTGGCCCACTAAAACCCTGGGATGCTGCTGTCACATGCCGTAGTCGTGATGCCATGGGATCGCAAAAATTCTACCACGACATCACCCAGCTTCTTCACCGCCAGGCGAACCCTTGCTGAAAAAACACTAGCATGAACCGTGTGCCTTCCCTCATTGGCCCCCCTATACCCTCGGAGAAGCCAGGGACTGGCACCTCTACACCCCCGGGGAAGCCAGGAACCGGCACCAGACACACGGTGCTCCGGTCCCTCCCTCGCAGCCACTGGAGGACAAGCGGCCCTGCCCTGCGACCCGCCACGGGAGGACACACGTCCCTACCCCGCAACCACTCTACAACACGTAACACGCTGCATGCACGCAATACTCACACGAAGGGCAACACGCTGAGCTGGTGCCATTCCATCTGGACCGAAGTCCAGACCGACCTCCCCATGGAACTGCAAAACGCCAGGCCAATGTGGAGGTTACTCTGCACGCTTCAAAGGTTACCTATTACAAATGCAATTATGAGTCTTGAAATTAGATTTAATTTTTAAAAACTCAAACAAGGCCATGGCATTCAAATTGAAACTTGTACAACCTACCCTACCCCCTATATAAATTATTATCTTATGTATATGTTGCAGCCAACTGGTTTAATTAGCCGTTTGGTTAACTGCCTAGCTTTTTCACTAAATTATGACCCGCCAGCAGGTCGACGAAGCTCCACTGCGCGGGGCTTCTATTTCGGCTCTGAGGGACACAAGCTGACTAACAAACCTAACCTAAAATAAGGAGTGTGTTTAATGAAAAGGCTAGGCAGCTAACCAAATAGCTAATTAAGCTAGTTGGCGGCGACATATAATATATTTAAGTATAGGTATGTTTATGGCTATATAATTATTAAGTCAGAAGTAACTAAACTGATGTGACTGACAGACGTTATAAAATCCTACGTCAAAGAACCTTCGCTCTTAATACGAGCTTTGGAATGTTTCAAATCGTAGTTAATAAATAACCACTTGTCTTATTTCGGAAGTGTAAGTAAACCCATGGTAATCCCGTTGATTTAGTGCGAAGATTTCACAAGTCACTTTGATAAAAAATAAAGTCACATTAACTGAGACATATTGGTGGATACCTGGACTTTACCTTCATTTATAAACGGATTTTGTATACGAAACGTAAAGCCACAGTCTGAGGCGTATACAGTTGGCCGACATAGATATTTAGACACGAGAATGCTAGAAGAAACTTGTGATGCACGTTTGTATTAAAGCAGCTCAAAACTAATTTTATGTTGATTAGTGATAAACATGTACCTAACTTAATTAAATTTAATTTGTTTTACTGTAGTTTTAATTTAATTTTATATATTTAGTAACTTAACTCATAAAAAAATGGTTCACGTAAATATATTACTTTCAAAAGTATAAAGAATTTCAGATTGATATAAAACGTCGATTGAAATAAAACGTCAAGTCTGTTCCTTTCTTGAAAATACGCAAATTCTATTACCAATTTACATGAAAATAATCACAGGCAACAGGAGTATGTTTAGGTACGATATCCTGTAACCAAACATGTTTTAGTAATACGTTTAGTAAAATTTTGCCTTTATTGAAATTCTCAAACCACATATACCAATAAATTATTTATTAAATTGTTCAAAATTTATTTTCCGAAGTAAATAACTATTTGCGAAGCCCGGTATTTCAACCATCTAATTAATAATATTTAATCAAAATAAATATTAGTTTTGTAATAATTTCTCATAATAATGTTCTTTTGAAATCAATGTCATAATTGCAATAGGATTTAAATTGTTAGTGTAAAGTAAAGTGAAACTAATAGAGGTAAATATTTGTATACATTACTTAATTGTTTTCTATTACCTACGTATAATAGTAAAATATGCACCTGATAATGCTTAATTATGTACAGTTTCATACATTACTTTATCTACACAAATATTATAAATCCTCGATTGCGTGTTCGAGAGCCATAAGAATGGTCACACCGCCATGGATGTCTAGATTTCAAATCATGGCCAACTAGGTTTTCATTATAATGTAGTATCTATCGATATCGAGTTATTATGATTTTCATACATTACAATAACATATGTTACATTACTGGTTGCAATCGTCTATTACTAACCGACAAACCACTTTGTCCACCTGGTTGGACGGTTAGTATTTTTATGCCACACCTGGACATAAAGTGACATTTTCCGCACGCTGCGCGTACGGAAAAAGCCGCTTTCTGGCCAAGTGTAGACATAAAATGATGTACACAACACGGGAGGTAATAAAGAAAGCCCTCGATCGCACATTTACGTCCCTCGCTTGCAGCTCGGGCCGCAAACCTCTGCGATCTCGGCCTTTCTTTGTATTACCACCCTAGTTGTGAAATGTACTATTTTCTTAACCTAACAACCTTGGTCGTTATATGAGATAACTGATTTTAAAGTAGGTATCCTGATTTGAGTTATTGTTTTAATGAATAATTTATTATACACCGACTTACAAATAACACTCATAATTTTTATAGGTACATTCACAGGTACGTTTCATAGTAAATGACAGTTATAATCCCTAACTTATCTAATACCATAAAGATGTTTTGAATCAGAAAGAAGTAAAGTAATGATAAATTCACATACTTTGCTCAATGTGGCATAACGAAATGTATCTCATAAGTTTTTATTGTTTGATTTTGAACCTACACAATAACAAACTTAGTAAAAATACAAATATATCAGACAAAATATCGTGCAAGAAAATAATAGCTAAGTGCGGTTTGGATTTGCACTCCAGGTGAAAAACTTTAATTAAAAATAAACAAATATTTTATAGAAATTTCCAGCGGTCACAAACAAATACAAACAAAAGACGTCACTGATTAGAATCGTCAAATTGTCTCCTTATTTTAATTGTTTGCCATTTTAAAATCGTTAAAGGTAGGCGAATTTGGATTTATTTAGGATACGTTTTGGAAACTGAATTTGATGATTAGCGGTGAATAATTTATTTTTATTATATGAGACTACCCTATTCTAAACGTATACTCGTATATATAGTATTTTTTATTTATATTTGTACGATCCACTTAAAGGAAACAATACTGTTGTATAGTTTTGTACCTCATTATCGTCCGTCATAAAAGAGAGGCGTGCTTCACAGATAAAGACATCGTGCATTGTCATTTTAGTGGATTATCAACTCTAAGGCCTTTGCCAAGAGTTAAAATTGCTTTAATAGAAATGTGACTTTAGACGTATTATGCACTTCACACCCCTGGCATTTAGCTGACTACCTGAGATCCGAACAAAGCGAAGGCAGCTGGAACGCCATTATTCTATTAATGCAGTTGTAAACTATAGTTCATGGAGATAGAGTTGATAATCAATTGAACTTTAAAGGTGGTTGTAACGACTTTTTACAATAACGTCATCTTGGTGTTTTTGAGGTTTACAAACAATCGCTTTGTTTCCTTTAAGTGGATCGTACAAATATAAATAAAAAATACTATACCACTGCGTAAAAATATGAACTGCAATAACCCGCTTTCCTTATGGAAGCAGAACATCCGTCACTATACATACGAACGGCGACGAAATGACCCGCAACTAATGATGTCGTCATTTGCACTCACGAGCCCACGGAAATTAATTCTTGGGATGTGAGAATTATATCGAATATGGGAACAGAGATTAAGCGAAGAAAATGATTTTGGGCTCCGCTATTCAGTATTGCGTAATTCTGAAATATAACTTCAATACTTCTATGCGATATTATAGTTCCACACGACCGAGCTTCGCTCAATGGAGTTTGTCGGGGATGATATCGTATCTACATTATTTATTTAAACTCTATAACCCAAAAGAAATTTACGTTTCGTATAATATGTATGTAAAGGTTAACACTTTTACAATCCTAATAAATTTAAGCAAAATAATGAGGTAGGTATATACGATAAATCAAGTTACGCGATGTAACAAGATCATAAAAATCAGGTTCTAAATTTAATAAATTTCTAGAAGATAAAACGAAACACAATGTTATGGATATAAAAACACGCTTAAAGCCGGAAAGTTAACGTAAATATAAAGAATATAAAATTGTAATCAAAAATCCTTTGTTTCTGAAACCACTGCGTCCACGCCGTTTATAAATTAACAAAGAACTTAATTAACATTTTTAAGCTTCATGCAACACAATTTTTGTTCATCAATTTTGATTTTGAAAACGGACGTTTCAAATTCATTTCTGTAAAGTTATCCGCGTAAAAATGGGATATCAGCAATTTTGTTCAAATTTGCGGTTACTTGATCATTTATTTAGTGGGTATTTTTTTATTTCTGCTGCAGAGCACTTTGCTTTTACGTCCTCTTGTTTGCAACTCGGAGATCTTTGTCGACAACTTATGTATTTATCCTTAAATCCTTCATGAGAGCAAACTATAAAAAATATAAAGTGTCTGTTCTGTCACTACAAGCACAGCCAACCGCAAACATACAAATATTCAGATTTTAATAGCGTATATATTTACATTTTTTCGCCTATTTAGTGTATACCACTGTTGAGCCTCCGGCCAATCGGCTAGGAAAGCGTCTAAGTCGTCCCGCCAGCTCCGTCTAGACCTGCCCTGCCGTCGTCGGCCATCCTCTGGCACCCAATTTGTGACTATACAGGGTGGTCCAAAACATGACGTCCAAAGAAAAAAATTAGATAGCATGCATCTGCTATCAGAATATACCCCATGTATGTTAGCCGATTTTTTGTAGTTTTCGAGTTATTAATTTTTTAACGTTTTTTTTAAGAATTCTTCGGGTGTGCACTTCAAGTCATGTAACTTTTTTTTGGTAGGTTATTTTTGCGTTTTTATTTTTGTGATATTATTCTTACTAACTGTACTTTCTCTCATACAATATTTAGCTTCCTAACTTTTAGTTAAGTTACACAAAACGATATCAAAAGTGAAAGTTTTCTGTTCAAGTAAGTCACAGTGAAATTTTCGCACTAGATTTAAAATTTAAAAAACTGGTTTCAAAGAATTTATGTAATTTTAAAAACTGTATGAGACGCTAAGCTTTCAAGAAAATACAAAAAAAAGGGTACTTGATTGGTCAATATTTGCTGAGACCGCCCTGCAAAGGTACTGAGGTGGTAAGTTCTCAAATTAATAATTTGACTTAATAAAATCAATATGCCTATTTTGTTATTCTTAAAGCTAAAATAAGACAGAAAATACCACAAATCAATTTAAATTATTATTTTAGTTGGCTTGCATCAATCTAGACTGACCTTACAAACGGTCTCGTGGGTGGGTTTATTAGATAAGGGTAATTTACCTGCTCTAGACCCCTTTGCCGATTTCTAATAATTATTATTAATTTGGTATTTTGTGACGTCATTTGTCGCCACGACAACAATTGACTGATGCGATAGTGTCATTAGTCGTTCACTGCTATCACCCGATTCGCATGTGTTACTGCTGCTCTCGTTACGTTTCACCTCCAAACTCTTTGCGCTTTGTTAACTGGACTCCGATTGATTTGCCTTACGACCGACCTGTGCTTGTGTTTTGGACTCCTGAACTTTGCCTAGTGATTTGGATTTTGTGTAGCGTCATGGATTATACTCTTAGTGAGTATGCAGAGATGCACTATTATTATGGTGTAGCTCAGGGAAATGGTCATTTAGCTGCAAGGCTTTACCAAGACCAACTGGAACGCCGTGGAGAGGTACGGGAACATTACCCGGACCATAGGGTATTCATAAATACCCACACAACTTTGATGGCAGGACGCATTCCTGGACGTCAACCTCTTGAAAGAGCACCCAGAGTGGATCCGGATAGAAGGGACGAAGTCTTAGCAGAAATCGAAAGAGACCCCTCTACGAGTTCAAGGAGGATTACTCATGCGACGGGAATACCTCGTACTTCGGTCCTAAGAATACTGGAATCAGGTGAGTTGATTTTATTTTACTATGTTAATCAGACATCAAAAGATTTAATTATTAGTTCTAAATTACTTAGAGTTATTTTACACCTTATGTTATTTTGTTTTTTACAGAGGGATACCACGCTTACCATATTCAGCGTGTTCAGAAGTTGCACGAGGCAGATTACGAGAGACGTGTAGAGTTTTGCCAAACTATGCTGCGAAGATCCGAAGAAGACCCAAATTTTTTTGATAAAATATTATGGACAGATGAGTCGAGATTCGAAAGGACTGGAGTTTTTAACATGCACAATTATCACAGCTGGGCTATTGAGAACCCCCACCTAGGAAGAGGCTCGAATTTTCAAATCAGATTTAGTGTGAACATGTGGTCAGGCATTGTGAATGGCCAATTAATTGGGCCTTTTGAATTGCCCGCAAGATTAGGTGGCGCCGAATATTTGAACTTTTTACAAAATGAATTGAATGGATTGCTGGATGACGTCGACCTGGAAATAAGAAGAGAAATGATTTTTCAAAATGATGGAGCTCCCTGCCACTATTCCAGACAAGTAAGAGATCACCTGAATGCAACCTTTCGCAACAGATGGATTGGTCGTGGCGGACCAATTCCTTGGCCTGCGCGTTCGCCAGATTTGAATCCCATAGACTTTTTCGTTTGGGGATATTACAAGGAACTGGTTTACGCAAGGGATTCAAATTCTGAAGCAGAGCTAAGAGAAAAATTAAGAGAAAGCGAAAGGACAATAAGAGAAAACGTAAATGCATTCAGGGCCTTAAAAGCTAATTTTTTAAGGCGGTGTAGATTGTGCGTTGAGGTAGGCGGCCGTACATTTGAAAATCTTTTATAAAATAATTATTTTAAACTTACATTTGTGTTTCTTTGCTTTATAAAATCCATTTGTTTATTAATTCATTTACATCATCTATTGATATGAAACTAGCAAAGGGGGCTAGAGCAGGTACAAATAGTCCCTTTGTTATTTACTACTACTGGCTCACCCTCAGGGCCCTATGTAAGGACAGTCTAGATTGATGCAAGCCAACTAAAATAATAATTTAAATTGATTTGTGGTATTTTCTGTCTTATTTTAGCTTTAAGAATAACAAAATAGGCATATTGATTTTATTAAGTCAAATTATTAATTTGAGAACTTACCACCTCAGTACCTTTGCAGGGCGGTCTCAGCAAATATTGACCAATCAAGTACCCTTTTTTTTGTATTTTCTTGAAAGCTTAGCGTCTCATACAGTTTTTAAAATTACATAAATTCTTTGAAACCAGTTTTTTAAATTTTAAATCTAGTGCGAAAATTTCACTGTGACTTACTTGAACAGAAAACTTTCACTTTTGATATCGTTTTGTGTAACTTAACTAAAAGTTAGGAAGCTAAATATTGTATGAGAGAAAGTACAGTTAGTAAAAATAATATCACAAAAATAAAAACGCAAAAATAACCTACCAAAAAAAAGTTACATGACTTGAAGTGCACACCCGAAGAATTCTTAAAAAAAACGTTAAAAAATTAATAACTCGAAAACTACAAAAAATCGGCTAACATACATGGGGTATATTCTGATAGCCCTAGATGCATGCTATCTAATTTTTTTCTTTGGACGTCATGTTTTGGACCACCCTGTATAGGCCCATCTATCTGGATACATGCGGCTAACTTTTTATTCAAATTTTTATTTTAAAAATTATCTTCAATGTACAGACGTTTCGTTTTTAATTCTTTCGAAAGTTTCGTGAGCCACGCGAAACAGAAAATTGTATTTTATAATACTAGTGGGTCTGTGGGCTGTACACCTCACGAGTCTGTCAACTCCCAAAACTCCGCTATTTTAAAAAATTACAAGAAAGGAATCTCAAAAAAATCTATAATATTTTGAACCTAACTACTCACAAAATTTCACGAGAATCGGTTGAGATATGCGACCTGTTCGCTGCTCAATCAAATATTTCATAAAAAAACATTTCGGTTGCAGATTACATTTCAATTATCACGACTGTATTGAATTTAAGCGTTTAGATTCTGCGCTTGGATTGTACTAGCTGGTAGTTTCATTGACTGTAATGGCGTTTCAATAGAATTGCAGACTCCGCTTATATTACTGCTGGTAGTTTCAACAATGGTCTCAACTGCACACCTAGGAAGTGCATTTACCTCAAATAAACAATGGTAAGTGCAACAATAGGAGAACCAGCGTAGAAAGGTTGTATGCAATAGTAACGTTAACAAAAACTATATACAACGTGTCCCAAAACTCAACGATAAGCCAGCACCAGAGGATGGAGCTACTTATGATTAGTCGAGAAAAAATAATTGAGATATATATTTTTTTCCTTATTTTTTCTCGACTAATCATAAGTAGCTCCATCCTCTGGTGCCGGCTTATCGTTGAGTTTTGGGACAGTATGTATATTATAATATCATAAGCCCTACTTTCGGTAAACTTCTGTTTACGTTTTGAACTTGCAATCCTCTTATTCCCCGTACATAATCAACTAACAGAACCCGCATTGGGAGAGAAAAAATAATTCCTACTGTAAAACCAGGTTTGTAACTGCAAATTTTCTTTCCTTGTACAAAACCATTGTCGTGGGCCGGTAATGTACGAAGAAAGAGAATCCCTACTACAAAATCCGATTAGCTAGAAAGATGTATTTACTCTCCATAAAGGTCCAGAATCTTGGGACTAGAACTCCCTCATGGCAACTGCCAGTATACTCGAATTTTGACTAGTAAGTTTTATTATCATGAGTCCATCTACTAAAAATATTTTTATCGGCTATTATGTAATTTAGTTCCATTGATACTTCCAAATCTCTGAATAGAGTTGTTGTTGAGATTTGCGGTACAGACTGGGAACCAAATACAAATTCTCATACCAAACATTTAACTTAGTTTGGCAAAGTTCGAGAGCTCGTGTGGAAAGAGTTTATTTACAAACACAATTTTAAAGTATTTTGTAAAAAGTTTTGTATCGAACCGCAATACATGTCCCTAACACACCACTTGTGTCCGATCGATCTGAATCTACGGAGGCAAAGGATTTGCAATCTTTTGTGGGTAATGTAAGGTTTCTTTTAGATTGAACCGCGATTCTTCTTCGGAAATGTTACCGATAAGAATGTTTTACGTTGGAGTGGCCTTTTGAACTGAAACGTTTGCACTTTCTTTGAAGCTGGACGTTATTGGAGTAATGGGTTCCCTATTTAAAAATGCAAGTCTCTGTTTCACTATTTGTGTGATATAAGTACCTACTATGAGGCAAAAGTTGGATCGGAACCGATTGAGATTTATTCAGGTCTGAACAAATAAGAGCTCACCTAAATAGTAATTCATGCAACTGTTACATAATGAGAGGTCTTAAAAAACACGAGTGTCGTCTTATTAAAAGAGCGAAGAGAGTTTCATAAAAGGATCAAACGAGTGTTTAAGGCCTAATTATGTACAGTTGCATATTTTGCTTTTTCTACCCACATATTATGATAAGCACTCTAAACTCTGGCTTCTGAACCCAGCCGAAGGCAAATGAACTGCTTTACAACAACCGATTTTACTATGAAGAGTTTCTTGTCATTCAAACCACTCTCACGATTAGGTATGTCCTTTTTAAATCACAGAAAAATAAATAAACTACTAATTTTCATGTCGCCCTATTTATATTAAAAAACCTACCGAACTTACGTTTCGTATCGACAACATTTTTATTTATATACGACACATTTAGCTTAGTGAAAGTAATACCGCTTACGTACGAAGCTGCCGGGTTCAAATGCTGGTAAAGGCAAATATTTGTGTGATGAGCTGGTGAGCACGAGTATTGTTCCTGAGTCATGGATGTTTTCTATCTATTTAAGTATGTATATCGACGTCTAGTACCCATAGTACAAGCATCGCTTAGTTTCGGACTAGGTCGATTTGTGTAAGATTGTCCCCCAATATTTCTTTTTTATGCGCTACTTATAGATGACTAGAATATGGACCTTGACATAATTTCGACCTTGAAGTGAGTAGTTGAGTTGAACAGTACATTTTGTCTGCACAAAACAACATAATAACTGTCAAAAAGCTAACAACCTATGTTTTTTAGCAATAAACTAATATTTGAAATTAATTTTCAAATGATGCTATGCCATCTGGCGCCGACCTAAACTGGCGGATTGCACGTTAATTCTGTTTTTTTTTTTAAATTCATACGTTGTTTCGCGCAGACAAAATATCGATACCTTTAGACTCAAAGGGCGTAAACGCCGCAGGTTCTAATGGCGTTTACGCCCTTTGAGTCTAAAGGTATCGATATGTCGAGCTTTAGAATGAAACAATCAACCATGATTGATGTCGTGGTAAGCTCATTTTGTTTGTTTGGCGAACCGACTGACTCGAGTCACCTTAAACAAAAGAAATTATATCGCAATCTAAATTACCTTTTTCCCGTTGTTATTTTACTCATCTGCCCTTCTACAGTAATACCGTCTTCATCATAAATATAATATTCCCTGTCTACGACGATAAGTGGTTATAATGGAATATTTGAATTATTTCCGCAAGTTATTATCAAACGCCGTGATAGCCTCTCGAATTTATTTAATTAATAATTGAAGTTCCTGGAGCGACGAGCAGAGATTTTAGATGGTTCAGCTCAAGGATGCTTGCGAAAGGGTGGCCGCGACAGGAATCTTAAAATTTCGGAACGACGTACCCAGAAGAGTCCGGAAATTTCCGTGCAAAAGTTTATGAAGTATTTCCTCAAGAATTCTTTACAACAACGGCGTATGCAGAGCTGCAACACTAAAGGTAAGCACTGAAATATAGCTCAAATATACTAAAGTAAACTTGAAATTATCTCGAGTAAAACATTTTAGGCACGCTGCAGACGACTAATTCAATTTTCTAGTTAACAGACCAAAATAATTGAGTATAAATTCATGAATTTTAGAGCCAAAATCTTTCGTGACATTCAAGTGATCCTTTAGTTATCTTATCAATCACTTAAGTTTGAAATTACAGAATTGACCTTTTTTAGTAAAAATGATTTTCAATCAACCATAGTTACCTTCAGCTAACTGCAGTATCGAGACAGCTTAAAAGAGAATTGATTTAATGGAAACAATGATTTTCTTGTAGGTGCAGTTGAATAATTTTAGGGTTCCTTACCCAACAGACCCCTATTACTAAGACTCCGCTGACCTTTTGTCCGTCTATCCATTTTTCACAGGGCTGTATCTTTTGAACCGTAACATACCAAGGTAGATACTTGGTATGTTCATAGAATATGTATTTCTATTGCTGCTATAACAACAAATAATTAACACAAATAACATTAAATAACTGGCCAAGAGCATGTTGGACCATGCTCAGTGTAGGGTTCTATAGCCGTAACTATAAGGTAAAAAATACGATGTAAAAAAAGTTCAACAACAAAAGAGCGTATCTTCATAGCAATTACGTCCTTTTGTTGAGAAGCGCAGTTTATCGGCAATAACTCAAAAACAGTTGATCCGATCTTGTTGTAAATAATTTTAGTTGAAAGTATTAATTAAGCGTTATCTTTGTAATTTTGTTTATATTTTTCGGACACACGGTTTAGAAGATAGAGGAGGGGGGACACAATTTTCACAACTTTCGGAGCGATTATTTCCAAAGGTATTCACTTCATCAAAAACAATACTTAAGAACCTTAAAACGTTTTTGAAAAAACTGTCGAACTATGTACCACACGTTGATATTTGCTGAAAAAAAAATGTTTAGCTTCTGTAACATGTATGGAGTGCCGCCCCCCCTAAAAATATTTATTTTAGTTATTTAACTACCAAACTAAGTAGCGGCTCATACAAGACACCTACCTATATCTCACATTTCATCAATATCCATCGTGTAGTTTTTGAGTAAAATGCCTGTGACATACGGACGGACGGACATGACGAAAGTATAAGGGTTTCGTTTTTGCCATTTTGGCTACGGAACCCTAAAAACCGGTCAAGTGCGAGTCGGACTCAAGCACCGAGGGTTCCGTAAAAACTCGTAAGTAGATACGTAAACAGTTTAAGATTACTGTATGGCGGTTAGTTTAGGAGCAAATAAGTATGTATTACGGTTTTTGCAAATTTCTAAAAAACGGTGCAAGTTAGGGAAACTGTTACATTTTTCTTGTAATATTTAGGATAATATTAATAATTGGTAATTATTACAGATTTTTCTGTTCAGTAACTTCGAAGAATAATAGGGGATATGTTATTTTTTTTTCGTCCTAAATCAAAAGTACATGTTTAAGAAAAAAAAATCGTTTTGGAACCTACAAATTAAGCCCTTTCGCTTGATATTCCACTTGATATAACAGCCCTCCTTTTAGTTTTTTTACATCCCCTTTCAGCCTCTTTTTAAAAAAAGTAAAAAAGGTACAAGATTTTTTTAATGTCCAATAGGCTCTGTTTAGCGATTTTTAACACTATTCTAAATTTCAAATCGATAGCAGCAGTAGTTCCTGAGATACCTGGCTGTGACAGACGGACAGACAGAGTCACACCATAAGGGTTCCTTTTTTACCATTTAGGTACGGAACCCTAATAAATGGGGTCCCAGACAAGAAACGTGTTTTTGGCGTTTTTTTTACTCGGCGGTGGTACTTCCGTTCCCCTTCGCGTGCGAATCTGACTCGCACTTGGCCGGATTTTATTTAAATGCTTGATATCAAATACCTATTGCAACCTGGGAAAAAGGCTAGAAAAAATCAGTTATGAATTGTAGCACGTCCGCCTAGGAACAAAACCAATTAAGGCGAAACTGTGACCAATCCAATTACTCTTAAAACTGCTGTGCGCACGTCTTTGCCAAAAGATGCGAACTCGACATTTTCAAGATTCATCCATTAGAGACCCAATTTCCTACCAACAGTTAATCTCGACATAACGGGTCCATTAAGTAAGCGGAGCATTTACTTTCATAGCAGAAAATGCTGACACAATGTACGAGATTACAGGCCCTGCCTAATAACTATGTTATGTGACACTCATTTTTGCTAAACATTTTTTTTGCAAATTTTCATCCTGATGTTTTGGAATTGTTCAGCATTTTTCGTAACGTTCATTTTAATCTGAGCCTATATTACTGTAAATTGCTAACAACGTTAAATTAAATATACATTGCTTTACGGGAAGTATTTGGTCGTACAAAAAAGAGAAAAGAGGTCGTATGACTACATTCTCGATATTATCGCTTCAAGCATGTTCAATTTTAAAACAAATTGGAATACGGGAAGAGTATGCGCAAGAATAAAATTATTTTCCTTTTTTGTGATACGGAAAATATTTAGTCGTAATCGGCACCCCATATTGTCTTACCTTATTATTTATCAGTTTATAGTTAGCCATAGTGATGTACGCAGTTAATGTATAATTATAAACATTTCATTATTTACGGTAGATTTTTATAAATTGATGTTAGAATTTTGTCAAATTATAAGAAAAATGCAAGTACCTACAGATACTTATTCATCTAAACTAAAACAAACTTTCATCTCATGAGATGTTTCTCCGTTATCTCTGTTCTTGATGCACTGCAACATTTAAAAAAATATATTGACTATGACAAAAGTATTAATAATTTCAGCTAATGTTGCCTATGTTTCATTGAAATACGTGTTGTGGAAATTAAGCAGTAAAACCTGAAGGTATTTCAGGTTCAATTTTTGAAATTAGAAGTGACGTTTCATGCAATCTTTTCCCCGTGAAAAATGAAAAAATTACTTGCCGACTGCTGCTATTAATCCTGAACTAGTGAGTAACGTTGAAAATTATCAGGATACGTTTTGAATTATACATAATCAAAATTAACGAGCGTGTCAAACGTTCAAAGTTTTAACACTGAAGTCGCCTTTGAACAAGAAAACTCTACGAGCTTCGTAAAATTATGATTGAACTTCACTTAAGATAAGTTCGTTTAATCATTCAAATGCTGCTTATTTACTGTACGTAACGTTATTTTTTATTAATATTTTGTTGGAAACTCGGCGTAGCGTATCTTACCTGTAGTAAGTTTTAATAATGGTTCGCCCAGTTGCTACTAGATTGCTTACGAAGTTTGCTATCCTGTATTGAATTCAGTTCGGCAATCAATGACTGAAATTGCACCTTTGCAATCACAAGAACATTCCCTGTTCTTGTGATTGCAAAGGTGCAATTTCAGTCACCAGCAAATAATACCTGATGAAACGGGGGAGACATAAATATTGCTACAGGAATAGAGTGACGTCAGATATGTTTGCTTTCTACGTTTCATAATATATTTGAAGAAGTGAACAAATAGCTTAGCCGACCGGTCTCAATCATTGTTACTATTTGGGCGCGTATATCAAGGTATCATTCGGAAATGGACACACACACACTTCCTCTAATCACTTAGGTTCATGTGAACACACTTGCCACTAAATTACTGTGATTTAAAACAAGTTTAAGAGCCAATGGATTAGTTCGCGAACACAATAACATCCATTCAGCACATCTCGCGCCAAGTACGCGCGCGTTTTTCTAGCTGTCAAGTCAACCAACTGTCAAATTCTTCAGTTCCAACTGTCACATTGTCACTGTGTTCAACGAAAAACTCCATTCGGGATACTGAATTTCCCGCTCTCAAATCATTAAAACATGTTTCCATTATTGATTACCGTTTTAAATTTGATTTTGACGACTAATTAAATCCACGCTTCGTCATATTATTGCCGGTGACTATAGTTGTAATGACTGTTAGCTTAATATTCTATTGCTCGACGTGAAACATACGTTTCCCATTTTGTATTACGACGTTTGGAGGTCCTTTACACCTCCAAAACATAATGTTTTGACAACGGAGACTCCTTACATCTCCATTAATTTTAGTCTATGTTTGCCTATTTTCTATATTTTTTATCGTGTTTTGACGCCAAGAGACCGTTTACATCTCTAAAAATTTAGTTTTAAGTTTTGTAATGTAATGGATCCGGAGATTATATATGTCTCTCGGTAAAAGGAAAAAAAACTGTGCCCAGTTATTTGCTTGTTGCATTTTATAAATGTCATTTTATGTAATAATGTCACAATTTTTGCAATGTTTTTTTTAAAAGAGAAACCGGTGAGTTTCTTCAGGCGCTTCTTCTCACCAGAAGATTATCTACCGAAGCGCCAAAAGAAAAGAATCAGACATGTAAAAGAGCCCTTGAGGCCTACTTGCAGAAATAAATGAGTTTGAGTTTGTACTATTTGTAAATCGAAGAATAAACCACTCTGATTTTGACAATCTTGGTTGTTTTCTATGTACCTATATGAATCTAGTACCCATTGTATGTACAGTAAACTACAAAGAGATCGTACCGTTCAAAGTTACGAAAATATATATAATTACACGACTTTAATCAATAAAGTCGATAAAGTTGAGTACACATATTTATGTAACTTTGGCAGTATCCGTCTCTTTAAATAGTCGACGTCAGTATACAAGACTCAAAGTTACTTTTGAACTAGATTGGTTAAAATAGTTTGTCTTATAAAAAAGAAATAAATCGAATTCGTTAGCCATTCAAATATAAAAAGACTTGATAAAATTTATTTCTGGAACAATTTTCCATTACCTGCCGCACGAGTAAACTAAAGGCATGCACAAATTGCAAAGGAAAGTGAACGCCTTCTTTACTATTATAAAGTTTTAAAAAGGTTTGTCTGTTCTATGAAGTTTTTTTTATGTGTAGTATAGTGCCGGGTTAGAATATTGCTATCTTACGGTTACCTATCGTAAACTTGAAAAATGTAATTAGGCCAAAATGGTAAAAAAAGGAACCCTTATGGCGCGACTCTGTCTGTCTGTCCGTCTGTCACAGCAAGGTATCTCAGGATCTACTGATGCTATCGACTGGAAATTTGGAATAGTGTTCAAAAGCGCTAACCCGACCCGACTATTGGACAGAAAAAATATCTTATACCTTTTTTACTTTTTTTTAAAGAGGACCGAAATGAGATGTCGAAAATCAAAAGTAGAGCTATTATCGAGTAGGATATCAAATGAAAGGGCTCGACACATTAGTCGATGCCAAAACCGTTTCTTTTTTTTAGACATGTAATTTTTGATTTAAGACCAAAAACCTTAAAAAAATACCGCTCCCTCCTATTACCTCCGAAGTTACTGAACAGAAAAATCTATAATAATTACCGATTATTAATATCATCCTAAATATACAAGAAAAAATAAAACGGTTTTTCTAACTTGCAGCGTTTTTTAGAAATTCGCAAAAATTGTAAGACCAACTTATTAGCTCCTACTAAACTAACCGCGACATATGTCGATATATGGGGACAACAGTTTTTCAAGAGCAAAGTTAAGTTTGTCTCACCATACAGTTTATCTTGAATTATCCACTATCCACTGACGTGTTTGTACGGAACCCTTGGTGCGCGAGTCCGACTCGCACTTGTTGTTAGTTGGCCTAATTTTGTTTGCCCGAAATTACATTTCCCATATTATTATTTTCCCAATTCTTAGTTCGTTGCAGTTTTATTTCGCTTATGATTCGAATCGACACCTTATTAATATTCAGAAGTATCATTTGCTACTTTCTGTACTTAGAAATGGATTCCATTCACTCCTAAAAAGAAAACAATAAGCGGTGCAAAAACTGCCCCCAGACGTCATTAGCTTGTAGGTGACCCAAATCCTTGATCTCTTTTCTTTTTAGAACCTACCTACATACTGTTTATGTGTGAAACTCACTCGACAGAGGAGCAGCCGAGCTAGCACAACAAGCTGCAACTTCGCTTGACATCTTAATATAAGCCCTTTCAGTATCAAGTAGTTTTAATTTTAATTGTTTTTACTTTAAGGTTTCAGTTTAGAATTTTAAATTAATTTTTAGTTTTAGATTCATTGTATTGTAATGTATAACAAATGTTTCAAAGAAAATAAGATTAATGCATAGATTCGGGAGCGTTCGTGGTCACAAGTAGACCAGCAAAAATATACAATAAAAAATATATATTTTGCCAACTTCCCACTTAAAGACTAATAAAGTACATATGCCTGAAGGGCCTAAATACCCTAACATTAGAACATGCCAGCGCTACGAAATAAGGTAAAGTGATTTAAAAAAAGCCGCTAGAAAACTTACCTACCATCTACTTTATATAAAACGATTCTTATTATTCTTTGCCTCTGTTTTAATATGGATTTCCTCATAAAATGCCATCAAACATATTACACAATAAAGTTCAATTTACAAAGAAAACAAGTGCCTTCAATTACTTACTCAACGTGCTCACCTGAGATCACCGAGATCAGTCTTGGCATTATTAAGCCTGAAGTAATCCGAGACTGCGGCCTTTCTTTCATTCATGTTGCAACGGATATTGCCCCGATGTTTCTGCGAGATAAGCTCATTTCTTATCAGCCAGGGGGCGGGGTAATATATGGCGTCATTACGCCCGTCCCGCGAAATTTGTCATCCATACATGCTTGGGGTAAAAAATGCGACAATTGATCTAATATAGGTAAGTTATTCAATAAAGTTGCTGGCAAAATATAAATGACATTTGAAGATTGAGACAGATAATTTATATATAATAGTAGGTACGTGTAGGTACCTATGTGTCGAGACGTTGTGAGTCATTGCATTGTTTCGATATCTCAGCTACCTTCGAGTATGACGACGAGATGTATGACGGTTAACGTTAATTATGTCTCTCTTATTTGAACTGAAAAACTGTCAATCATAAGGCAAAATGGTGACACTATATTCTCGTGATTTGCATCCATATTATAATCTTGTTAGACTTGAAAAAACTATTTAAATAAAATATCGACATTAAGGTGGGTATAAAGAGGGTAATTATTTGCTTCCACGGCAACGATTAGATTAGATTATATTTAATGTGTCTAGATTTACATTTTGTCTGCGCGACATGACACGAGAAGTCTCGAAAAACCACAATTAACGTGCAATTGGACCTTTAAGGCCATCGCCATCTGTCAGCATCATTTCAAACTAAACGTTTTTGCTAAAATTATTTACCTTTTTTGGCCATTTGAGAGTTCTCATGTCATTTTGTGCAAATAAATGAATCAAGCTATAAAATAAATCACATTTCAAACATAATTGATCTCGTAGAAGCAAACAATGACACTCTTTTGGTTTGTATAGAAAATCGACCGACTCGAATCACTTTAAACTACAATTTTCCAGTCTAAAACATTTCGTACTCTTAACAAAATAGCGAGCTAGATTGTCGGGCTTGTAGTGCCTTACTCATGAAGTCAATCGCAACTCGGTTAAAGAATAAAGCGTTTCCTTCGATCAGCGATGCGTAGCGAGGGATGTTTGTGGTAACCAGTGGAGACAGCTCAGCGGAGCGAGGATGGGTAAATGAAGTGTTTCCATTGGTTACCACAAACACATCCCTCGCTACGCATCCCTGGTGGAAACGCAGCCTTAAGAGCAATTATAGTCCATCGATCATCTTTCACCAATATTTAGGGTTCCGTACTTCAAAAAGAAAAAACGGAACCCTTATAGGATCACTTTGTTGTCCGTCTGTCTGTTCAACTGTCGAGACCCTTTATCTCGGGAACGTGTGGACGAATCGAGGTAGAAATAAAACCGGTTCCTTGAAGCTGTGAAATATCAAGGAAACTGAAATTCAAATGGTAGTTACTTTCCGTTGACCAACTATGAAATTTGGCAAGTAATAACGTCTTATGCTCCAAGTATAGGGAAAAAATGTGAAAAATATACATTTTTAATTAAATCATAAAAAAATTACTTTACTAAGGGTATCAAAATATAGGACACTTACATATATGTACCTACAAATTTGTACGGAACCCTCGGTGGGCGAGTCCGACTCTCACTTGTCCGGTTTTTAAACATTGGAAAACTAGGTATATTGCTCATTTATATACTTGAACCACTTGGGTACTTGTATTATTTGCATCTGTCTTTCACCAGAGCTTTTAAATCTATCACTCTTCATAAAACTGTAAGTGAAATTCTGGGTTGCCCTGGTAAAAAAAGGTTTTAAAGCCGTGGCAATACAAAGAAACTTGATTCCTATATCAATAGGTCCCCAAAACCCGGCTTACCCGTATACTCTGGGTTACCACACGTCAGGATTTGTCCTGATATGTCAGAATTTAAGGCCCTTTGTCAGGATTGCGGCCGGACCAGGGAAGTGTCAGGATTTTTTAGAAACCTAAGATAAGGTTATTAAAAAAACCGAATTGATTCCCGAACACATGTGTACACATAAAGTTATGTAACATGCAACGATACATAACTGAGCTTTAAAACACTCGTGTGATCTTATTATGAAACTCGCCTTTGGCTCGTCATAAAACCAATCTAATGCTAAAGGCCTTTCATTTTGTATCAATTGCATAAACTACAACTACAATATGTCTATTAAAAAAAGTACGTTTTTTACTTTAAGGTTTTAATTTTAAATTAATCATATGAAATGAGTTTAAGTATTTAAAAATAAGTATATTTTTGAAAGTGCTTTTCAATAACAGCAGCACAATTGAACTCTCACAAATTTTAAGTTTTAACGGAATCACTCTTTCAAGAGCTCTGTAAAAGTCAAAGTCACCGGCGCATCGTTCAAACTACGTCAACTCTCTGTTATAGGAAATGTCCGGACTTTAGGGTGATGTCAGGATATTTAATTTTTTCATATGGAAACCCTACACTTGACGCCATGCCATCGATGCTTATGTACAGATTGTACCGTCACAGTATTATGGCTCTCCTTCCGAGGCTGCATATAGTATATGGGATACTTCATGCGCAGTAAGGGACTGATAGCGAGCTTACGATTTAGCGAGGAAGAAAATTGAATAGGTTCGTAACCTTTAAGCTTGCATGTGTGTACAGCGAACAACAGAGAAAATGTGCCACGATACGTATTTATACACAGTGTTTTTTTTTTGACGCATCCTACGTACACAACGTACGTGTGATGACGATGACATATCGTACCTATCCGTCTTGTGCTTGCCGTACTGTACACGACATTATATCGGTATTATCACACAAAAATGTATTAAAATCGGAACCTATTGATGTAATTCATTTTAAATAGAATATCATTGTTTTCATAACACTATCTTATGTTTCATTATACGCTCCTGCCACATTTCAACCACATGATAAAAGTTCCATGTTTTCCTCAGTTTTATTCGCATCTAACAGACTCTGTGTTTGATTGTTGCGCTGGAAAAGATAAAATATCTCCAATCAAGCTAGCAGCAATATAATCAAAAAGAGTGCCCGTCGGATGTAAAAAGCAGTCCACGGAAACGTCGCTTCTTTTTATCTGGTCTTAAATCAATTGTCAGATTTATTAGATAATAAAAGATGACCCGGCAAGCCAACGCTTTCCAGTTTTTCTGGAAGTAAATACTGGACCTAAAAGAGGACTTACAGATAAATATATTGTGGAATTGCTTAGAAGGAAAATTATAAGTTTTATTGTAGTTGCTACTTAATGAACGTCGAATGATTCAAACGTCCAATTTTTGGGTCGTACAGATTTCAAATAAACGTCATTTCTGTAGACAATACAATGTAATGATTGAATGAGTATTATTGTCGGTTTATCTCGCAGACTTCAACAAACTAAAAGAAGGAGTTATTTATAAAACTAAACCGATGGAAATAATTCCGAATCTATACTGACCATAGACTGAATGGCTCTGATTGCGACGATGTATTATTTTTTTTTTAACAAAAATAATTAGCTAACAAAAAAAGAGTCCCAGACAGGTCAACAGAAAATATTTTTATGCCACACCTGGCCATAAAGTGGCTTTTTCCGCACGCTGCGCGTACGGAAAAAGCCGCTTTCTGGCCAAGTGTAGACATAAAATGATGTACACAACACGGGAGGTAATAAAGAAAGCCCTCGATCGCATATTTACGTCCCTCGCTTGCAGCTCGGGCCGCAAACATCTGCGATCTCGGCATTTCTTTATATTACCACCCTAGTTGTGTAATGTACTAATTTGTTTCGCAATATTACATTCAATTGTCTAAAATTTAAAAAAGTTATATACAAATATAAACTATATGATTACACTAACCTAACCTAGACTAAAACTACATTTAATTATATTTTACATTTTCTGAATAAGGACAGACAGACGGACGAACATACAGACAGATATGACAAAATTATAAGTGGTCTGCTTTAGTCATTTTGATTTTGGGATCCTAAAAAGAGGATGACAAGTATTGGGACTATGAAATAAACTGATAGTCCCAATAGATGTCAGTCCTGTCAAATATCCTCTTTATTGTAAAATTGATGAGTAAATATCAAAGCCACGGATATATCTCATCGCTACAACGTCGGCTACCAATGTCATTTTAATTTTATCTTATTTATCCTAATCAAAATATAGGTGACGAATATTAGTACAGCGACGAGCACTCGGACATCAACTTACTTATTTTATCTGCTTTAATTGTATCAGCAATCTGTTTTTCAGTATAAGTTTTTACTTGTATTTCTGTATTTTATTATATCTTCAATTTACATACTAGAGTACAATAGACACGTTGAGCTTATGACGCATACGAAACCCTCACAAGACCTTGAAACCCTTGCGCGGGCAAACTCCGATGTATTCGCGCAGCCGTAACTGGGACCCGTTGTCGGAACTCACTTAAATATTTGAATTTACTTAAAGCGAATGCGATTACTCATCAGTCCCGAGACATCCCTTTTCTACTACTTATTAATAGTACTACTACTTAATAATGACATCGACATCAAAGCAAGTCTTGTCTCTGAAAGGACCTTAGAAACTTAAATCATTTTAGAACTCCTTCAAAGATTCAGCAGAGCAAAAATGCGTTGGGACCGTGCCCTATAGATTTCTTCGGGTTTAAGAGGATAAGCTGGTAGTGTTTTGTCTATACAAACTTATTTTCTTTACTGTTCGATTTTCGGAGATAGCATGAGAAAATTGCCACCAATTAAAGCAATCAGACCAAATTTAATAGTTCGTGTAGTTTTGAAAACGGGCACAGGGCTTCCAAAGGCTGCGTTTATCTTGAAAACATGGAAATATTGGAAGATGAACAATATTTTTTCAAGTACCGTCTCCTCTCTTTATTACGAATGGCTGATTGATATCCTGTACCTACAAAGTTTCATCATCATCATCATCCGCCTATATATGTTCCACTACTGGGACAGGCTTAGGACCTATGCACATTCGTTTTTAAACGCACCGTCGACGCGCGTTTCATAGCGCTGTCTCTTTTTATTTTTAGGGTGTAAAACCAACAGCGATACGAAACGCGCATCGACGGCGCTTTTAAAAGACGCAATTTGCATAGGCCCTTACTTTCATAGATGAGAGTGAATAGTCCCTACGCTGGCCCAGTGCGGATTGGGGACTTCACATACCTTGGAATTTCTTCGCAGACATATTCAGTTGTTGCTAGAGTGGGTGACACCCGGGGCCGATAAAGACTTAATTTTAGTAATCGTCAGTATCTATTGCTAAGGGTCAAACCTGCTTTAAAACTTTAACACAAAAACGTCCACAGGACCAGAATACAACTGCGTAAATAAGGACCAACAACTCCACGGGCTGCAAATGAGATTCCCACATTCAAAGCGTCGAATTCCTTTAGAGTGATCTTGAAAAACTCCAGCTACGTATTTACGGCGAATAATTTTATTGAACAAAGTCCTTTTGACACCAAATTTAATTATGGTTTCCATGAGTTACATAAAAACCACGCTTTGTGGCACCAAATAGGTTTTTTGTGTACCACAGGCAGTTCAGCCACATACTGATAAAAAAATATACCTTAGTAAAGTAAGTTAATGGCGACCACGCATAAGTTTAGTATGCACAACACAGGACAGCCTCAGACACAATAAACATACGACCTCGTGAGAGTAGCGGGGAGACGGTGGATGCGATCTGCACAGGACCGCACACTGTGGCGATCTGTGGGAGAGGCCTATGTCCAGCAATGGACGTCTGTGGCTGATAGATATATAGAAAGTAAGTTAATAATCTGTTTTTGTAACTTAAGTAGTTACAATAATTATGATATTTAATTATATTACTTAGATATTTATGATTAGCTTTTCGATGAAGGAAAAACATCGTAAACCCGCACTATAGGTCAGCATAGGGACTACAGCTTATTCACTATCGTCTATAAGAGTAGGCCCACGAGATACGTCCCACGTAGATATATATAAGGTGCTAACAAATTAGCTACCGATATTTTAAGAGAAGATACTTTACGTTATAATAATTAACATTAACTAGTAATTAAGAAAACTTTTCATATATTTTTTTTGTTTTCATTTACCGAACAAAATGAATAAATTAAAATTGTACCCAAACTTAATCACACTGTTAATTTAACTGACAAGAGCATTTTCTGTCAAGTGGACATCGTTTTCTGTTAAGTGGCCAGTTCATTCATATTGAAAAATTAGTAACCATAAGATAATCAAATAGGTCTTAATTATTGATTGTTATTTACATCATTAACAGGGTGATTTACGTAGCAAACTTACTTCCCTAATTTTCTCCAAAAAACATACATAATTTATTTATTGTTTTATACATAAATAAACTCAGAAAGCTGATGGACTGATAGTACTCCCTCAAAATATCGGTAGCTAATTTTTTAGCACCTTAGATATTATATAGGCTGACGAAGAAAATAAGTAGAGTAGTAGAAGATAAGTCTTTAGCTGAGTAGATATTGTATTATAGGTACCTATACAATTTAGGGGTATTCGATCCATATTCCTTTAATCCACCGATAATCCTATTTAAACGGAGGTCATTAGCCTAATCTGTGCCCAAGAAGGGCAGATTTATGGTGTCCTCTTGATGTTAAATAGGCTTCGGTTCATTGTTTTCAGAAAAACGTTTTGTAAATCATAGCCGATTTAAATAAAGAAGGGTCAGATTCCATAGTGTTAATAGTATCCGTAAAGTAACTAAACAATCTCATGTAAAACTCTATGTAATATAACAAACTTAAACGGAAGTTTGATGATGCTTCGATCCTCGCTAGAAAGAAGCGTTTTTTTCCAAGGATGCTCCGCGAGGCTACTACCTACTAAAAAGTATCCTAATTTTGAAAAGATTGTTTGTCTCTACCACCTGCCTGGGATCTCATCAATAAAATAAATAATAAAATAAAATAATTTATTTCTGCAAGTACCCTCAAGGGCTCTTTTTCATGTATATTCTTTTCTCTTCTTTTGGCGCTTTGGGTAATGACCTTCTGGTGAGAAGAAGCGCCGGAAGAAACTCACCAGTTTCTCTTTTCAAACATATTCAATATTACAACAATATGACGTTAATACAAGAGATTTCATTAACACATTACATTAAACTTAAAACTACATTTATAGAGATGTAAATGTAGTTTATGTGTAATCAAGGGACGGGCAAGACACAGCACTGGGAAACCTTTACAATGAAAGGTGTTTGTTTTTTTTGCATAAGGCGAGGCTGATACGATTTCTGGGCTTTTTGCTTCTTATCCAGTATGCCTTTTGGAAGCGCCGCCAGTTTCTATTCTAAGGTTAGGGAGTAAGCCCTTCTGGCATGTGTGTGAACGTCTTTTTACACATTAGGCCCATCTGGCAACACTTATTTTTAAAAAAGTGGGTATGTTTGCACAACAGTAATTTTGACAGCGAAAATGTATGATTTTCCCAGTCTACCCGCGAACACGAAAGCTGAAAAGGGTAACGAACCGTTAAAAATGTGGTAATATACGCGATTTAATTTAATCCGTTTAAGTCCATACATCCCTGTGACAGACGGACAGATGGAAAAGGGGATAGACAGAATGACGGACCGGCGGACAGCGGAGGCTTAGTAAGAGAGGGTTCCGTTGGCACCATTTGGGTATAGAATCCTAAAAAGTGTGAACAATTCTATTGGTTGATATTGATAAAGCAATATGTATCGTATCAGCATTACAACTCCGTAACGTCCTTTACGGAGAAAAGTTTAATAATATGTAGGTATATCATTTTTAATAGTCTGTATGACTGTCCCATGGCCAGGCAAATAACTTTGTCATGAATTTCTATCAGAATATATAACGTCTTAATTTTCCCCAATAACGTACCAATGAAAATACATACATGTTTATTAATCGGATTTGGGAAACAAAGAACAACGTTTTAGAATAACACAAACTTCTTAGATAGACAGTTTAAACTATTCAGCAAATGAAACCCAAATTAAACTGGCGAGTAGTCTTCGAGATAGGGACACATTTTTAGTACTTTGAAATTTCATTTCTTGTCACTGCTTAAATGTCACGAGTCAAGCATTAGCGTGTTTGCCCCCGCGCCTTTTGCCATTTAGCAGAATTTTACGAGGCACGAGAATTACTTCCCATGATACGCTCGCAGCTCGAGGCAGAGCAAATACTTACGTAACATTTAACTTAGGCATGCTTGGTGCTTCTGTGTTTGATAAAGTAAAACTGGTAAACAATGAATACGCATGGTGGGTGTGAAAGTAACTGCCACACTACAGTGCCGAAGCCTATCTGGGTCAAAAATATATGTGACGTTCCGCAGGAAAAGGTACCTTATGGAGGGTCGGCACTTACGTCGTGTAGCATCAAATTAATATAGGAGTGCCGTTAATAACAGCGTAAGCGCCTACCCGCCATAAGGTACCTTTACCTGCGGAACGTCACATATTTAGTATGAGTTAAGGTTATACGTCTTTCCTGTGGACATTATAAAATTGTTAGGCTTTAAAGCCTAATTTTCTTACTGAATCCTCATAGACTTATACAAACCGTCTTTTTCTTAAAACCTGTATGATAAAAGGATAAGTAAAATGTACCCAAGTCGTTAACTTTTGTATTGTCCACAGAAAAGACGCCCGTTTTCCTGAACGTGTATGACCCATCTGGTATTTATTAGAGTGGGCTGATTATATCTATCTACGTAATACCTTTACATGAGCAATTATTGTATACTAGCATTTAACCGCGGCTTCGCCCACGTTATTCCTGTTCATGTCCCAAGGGAACACCTTACGGATATAAATCGTGTTCTACGTTTTAATACAGGAACAGATCTACTTGGATACCAAATTTCATCTCAATCCATCCAATTATTACCCCATTATTTAGTAATAAACATCTAAACCTCCAAACATCTAAACATCTTCACAAACTTTCACATTTATAATATTTGTAGGCTTTATATTCATTTCAGGGATCTCGGAAAGTGCTCTAACGATTTCGATGAAATTTGCTATGAGGGGGTTCGCGAGCTCGAGCAATCGATTTAGCATGGTTTTTGTCTCTGGGAAAACACGTGTTTTCGAGTTTTCATGTGTTTTTCCCCGAGCGAAGCTGAGCAAAGCTCGGTGGCCCAGGTACTAATTGTTTTTAATTGAATACTAATAGACTTAAATAATTATCAGGTATACTGATATAATATTTGTTGTGAACGAAGTTTAGCAAACCTGCCCCTTATAGAATGAAGTTTTTCTGATAGAAAAAAATAACAACATTCTATTAGGTTATTTACAATAACATTTTATGAGGTCTAAATTAAAGATTATTGAGGTAACCAACAGATATATTTACTTAATAATTTCAGCGAATACATCATAGTAAAATGAATGGCTCACACTTTAGTACTTATGGAAATAAAGGTATTTTTAATACATTTAGGAAGAAGTGGCAGGATGCACTGAATAGAGATGAATGGAGGAGAAGAGGGGCGCGGACACCTAGATAGGCTATAAATGAATAAAAAACCGTGGGGCAGGATTTTTTGGGGGGTTGAGGAGATAGCAAATGACCGCTCCTACCGCCAATTTGTTTTGGTAAACGATGTACAATACATCATCTATAATTTTATTCGTAGGTATATTCTTTATTGTCTATGAAAATGTTTATTTAAATAGAAAATTGTTTCTAAATTTTATCCAAGTTCACATTTGTCACCGTAACGAACTATGGACTAAAATGCATAATTACTAACAGAAACTCTATTCTATTAACCAAGGGGGAACTGATAACGAGATACAAAATGTAATCAGCGCTCCGTAACAACAAAGCAAATCGAGATTAGTAGATGTGCTGTGTCGCATAATTTGCGACTAATCTTTGCTAGTGTTAGGCTGACCGTTCATTAGAGTGGAGAGGAGTGAAACTGGGCTGCTATTAACCAATAGAAATCAAGCTTCGCTCCGCTCCAGTGGACATGGATTAATACAATTATATTGGTTGATATTGGCACAGCTCCGCTGCTCACCGCTCCAGTGGACGGGCAGCCTAAGCTGGTGTAAAGTCTAACATGTGAGTCTCTACATAGCGAAAACATGAGGTAAACTTGAGGCTTTGGGCTTAAAATCACTAAATTTCATTTTACCTCATTATCAATATTCCCAGATCTCAAAACTTCATGGCCTCAAAATACCTAAATTGCAGAATGCCTAAATTTTTTTCACAATCAACCGAAACCTTAATATCGCCGATGTTCAAATTACCTTAGGCTCATAATACCTAAACTTCAAAACAGCATTATGGCAAAACAGCATATGCTTAAAACAACCAAACCTCAAAATACCTAAATTTATACTATCAAATAAACACTCGTAAAAAAATTAGGTATTTTTGGAAAAATGCCTAAATTTAGGTATATTGAGGTTGAGTTGTTTTGATATTTTGTCATTTCTGCCATTCGGTAATTGAAGGATTGTGCATTTCAATCTTCAGGCATTTAGAGAATATGCCGTTTTAAGTCAAAGTCATAATGAATTTCGTTCATTTTAAGAATGTTACAATTTGACATGTAGGTTTTATGAGCTCATGGTAATTTGAAAATAGGGTGTATTGGCAAATAAGGTATTATGAGATTTAGTGATTTTAAGCCCAAAGCAACTTGAGGTGATGACACTCCAAAGTTGTAATAATAAAATTACAAACTAAAATATAATATTTTGTTCTTACGCAGCTACAGAAAGTTTTATAAGTATTTATTTATTGATTTATTAAGTTACCACAAAACGAGACTAAATTTCAATTATTATTACAATTGTATGATTAAAATTTGCAGCTTTTAATTAAACATGTTATTGAAACAATGAAAACCCACAATATGAAAAACACAATAGGTACTGTTAATGGCATTCGAATTTTATACATCAAAAAGCACAATACACACGAAGTACACAAAAAATGCAGATAGTTCTTTTCAGCCACGGAGGTTGAATCTTTTATCCATCTATGAGGAGAGCAAAAAAACAGTTGGTTATTTAACAAGCAGTTTTGCATTAGATAAAGTACTGCATTATTCAGCGAGAAGAGTGTGGAATTTATGGCTTTTACTAACAGTAGAGATAGCGAAAGCCGTCAAATTTTGAATCTGATGGAACCGGAAATAGGTTTTTCAATGGTTGTGGATTTTTCAGATTTAGTTTGATTGAAAATAGAGTTTGGCTGTTGGTCCATAACAGCAAAGAGATGGGAACAATTTCGATGCAAATTTTATTACAATTTTATTAAATAAAAGTATATTGTTCAATTTCCGGTAGTAGCATTATTTGCATTTAGAAAAACATTAACTTTAAATTGAACCGTAGCAATTATTAGCATTTTTTAGATGTCCCCTTGTTTTGCCGACAAACATTTCATCGAATATTATTTCATCGACAACGATTCATCGAAACTTTAGTATTAGTAATAATGTTAGGCGTTATTTTGTTTCATCTATGTACTATTTATTTATTTTCTTACTGCGTAGAATAGTACATTGTGCACCGAGGGTAGTAAGAAGGGGATTACTAACGAGAGTCTATTAGAAGCCCGACGCCGTAGGCGGAGGGCTTTTAATGACTCGAGTTTGTAATCTTCTTACTGCCCGTGATACACACAATGTTTTTCATCACATTTGCGAGGAAAAAAAAATAAAACATAAAAATGAAATAAACTAAACGCATCCGCTAAGAGACAACTTCAACTGTCAACTTTTTCAATATAGTCTTCCACAGATAATGCTAAGAACTGCGTTTAGTTTTTAAACTTGACAGGCAATGTCGCCAGATTGTACCGATTTTCAAAATAAAATTTTAATCTAAATTAATTTAATTGCATTAAAATAATCGCAAAAACTACGGAAATAATAGTAAAATATACCATATAAGTTTTATTTTACACTAAAATTGGTTTTGTAGCCAAGTTTTGAAGATGTTAAATAGCCTTGGCTGATTCGAAACCTCCTTAGTCTGAAATGACGTACGACTTTTAAAACTAAACTCATAACTCCCGAGGGAGTTATAGATTTTCATACAGTTTTTCCTCCCGTGGGAGTTATAGATATTTGTAACCCACGGGGGGTAAATCGGCTCGAGTTGGTCTATAAGCGCGCTGAATCGTTTCAAATTATTTTAATTGGTACAACTACTAAACATTGCAATTCATTTATTCGACGTATTACTTTAATACATTTTTATATGTCGTACCTACTACACATTTTTACATTTTTCTGTTGTAAGAATTTTCGAACGGCTTTCAAAGTAGATTTAGGTTAGGTTAGAACTGCGACCCCACACAGAAACGAACTGCTATCAAAGTAGATTTAGGTTAGGTTAGCACTGCGATTCGACACAGAAACGAACGGCTATCAAAGTAGGTTTAGGTTGGGTTATAACTGCGACCCCATACAAAAACGAACGGCTTTCAAAGTAGGTTTAGGTTAAGTTAGATCTGCGACCGCACACAGAAACGAACGACTTTCAAAGTAGGTTTAGGTAAGGTTACAACTGCGACCCCACATAGAAATTAGTATTAGTAAGTAATTTATATATTAGTTTCGATAACGGAACTATTACAAATTGAAATAATTTTATGCGGAATAAATTTTATCAAATGCAAACCAAAATGAAATAAAAAACCCGTAAAGAAACACCATGACATAAACTATATACAAAATAACTCAAGTACCAATTAAAAGTCCTTGATTTAAATTAACTGTATCGATTCTTCAACGCAATGACTTGTCGATGAAATTAAAATACTTGAAACGTTGTCTTTGAAATATTGAAATAACGTTCGATTAAATATCTGTCGGCAATTCAAGGGTAAACCTTAACGAACCTATTTGGAGCTAAAAGATCAAGATAACAAATTGTCCTCATTTTAATTGAAATCAAAGTTATTAAGAGGAGTAAATTAGTTTTGACTGAAACCTAAAATGAAACATGGTGCATCTCTACCACAGTTGCAGCAAATGCTCAATGATTTGAATTTCAGAGGCGAATGAAAATACGATGGCAATTTAAATAGCCACTGCTTAAATCTGAATTCGAATTATGTTTTTTGGTTTGTCCATGGAATGTTGTTACAACATTAAGCAATCCGTTATATTCCGGTATCTTAAAGGTACGAAACAAAAAGCTTTAGTATTTTAGAAATCAAATGAAAACCCTCTCTTAGAGGGATGGATATTCGGATGCAAACTAGTCTTCAGATTCCGATCGAAAGTCGTATACAGGCTGTCTTTAAATACGGCGGTTATTCGTTATTGGTCAACTACAAACTGTCCTGTATTTCGTTGCCCTCCACCGAGGCGGATTACTTTGAGTGAACTTGCTAGAGATGAGATACGGTGTTTCAACAAGCATAGGTAAAGGAACTGATGATATCTAATTGCGATGTTGTGATAACCAGTCCGCTATGTAACTTGCTGTTAATAGGATTACAAGAGAAGCAAACATTGAAATACGATACCATTATGTTAGGGATACGGTCGATAGGTTCATCAATGTTAAGATATTGTACGGTTCTACAGATGCAATTATTGCAGACGAGTTTAAGTATTATTGCAGAGGAGTATTAAGCACCAGGGCATTTCTCCAGAAATTTGTCTGCGATCACCTCATTCATCTGGCCCTTTTCCATTCTAAATGTATGGAGACAGATGAATGAGTCGCAGACATATTTCTGGAGAAATGCTCATCAGGGGTTTTCCACGCAGCTTGGTATAGCTTAACTGTTGATGCCCTAGTTGTGGGGAGGGGGGTGTCCAACTTGGAATATAACACTGGCTACAACAGGTCATGCTTATTTGAATGGTTGTCAGTAGAAATAGAACCCTTGTTCTTCGTAAATAACTGCGTTACATAACTAGCTATGTACAAAAAAAAAAACATTCTTCGTACAAAACCGGGTAATGTATCAAGAAACCTACCTTCTTTGCACATTACCAGATACAATGACAGTTATGTACGAGGAAGTATAAATTCTTCCCACATAACCTGGTTTTTTACAAATAAATTGACTGAGCTAACGAGACTGTGAACGTACAACTAAGAGCTCTTGTGGATGGATATGTATTCATATTCATAAGTTCGAGACCTACACTAGTCGAAGATCCTCCTTGGTTTTGTAGTAGGAACAACAATTCCTTCGTACAAAACCGGGTCATGTAGCAAAAATTTATAATTCCTCGTACATAACTGTCATTAAATCTAGTAATGTACAAAGAAGGTAAGTTTCTTAGTACATTACACGGTTTTGTACGAAGAATATTTTTTCTTTGTATGTACAAAGAACATAGCTAGAAAAGAGCATAGCTATGTAGCTAGTTATGTAACTCAGTTATGTACGAAAAACAAGGGAAATAGAAACTGAGATTGTCTGTCAAATGAAAATGAGTGTATTGTTTTTATGAAAGTGCCGCCGCGGCGGCGAGTGTCGCAAAGAGTGGCGTTTTTTGACTGAATTATACAACGCTGCATACAATACTTTTTCTACGACAGGTTTTAAATAAAATACAAAATTAAACAAAGAAAAAATTTCATGAATAGCATGAATATGACAAATGACCGACAATACACCGTGTTTTTATTGATTTCCGTTAACTTCGAGGGCACATTCTTCAGATCTAATTAAGTTAACTTCTCCAAGAAACTAATGTTGTAACTCATGCCGTTTTTAAAATATTCATAATCTTAATTTAATCACCAACCAGTATAAATGAGCTGTCATAATTTCCAAAATTGTCAATAGTTGGCATTAACTTTTGACTAACTCAAAAGTGTATTTTAAAATGGTTATCAACTCAGTATTAATTTATGTATAAAACTCAGTATTACTATTGTATGAAAAGTAAAAACAATGTTTTTTTTTTTCGAATTTAACACAAAGCGATATACCAGGTAGCTTCTGTTGACGTACGAAGCAACGTGTCGAATTTAACGGAACTAAAACAACACGGTGTATAATAAGTATATGTCTATGGTAAACTATGTTTTAATTGACGTATACTCGCCAGTGCGACACAGTGACGATATTAAAAATACGTTTATGGCACACCTGGCCATAAAGTTTTCAAAATTTTCGCTTTCTGGCCAAGTGTAGACATAAAAAATGATGTACAGAATACGGGAGGTGATGAAGAGAGCCCTCGATCGCATATTTACGTCCCTCGCTTGCAGCTCGGGCCGCAAACATCTGCGATCTCGGGCTTTCTTTGTATTACCACCCTAGTTGTGTAATGTACTATTTTCTTATGTTCGCATCAAATAATTTAGTTCGGAACGTTTTGTTTTTCATAAAAAACCGAATGAAATTTATTTGTTTGTTAAGTTGGTAGTTGTGCATTTTTATTGTAAAGTTAGTATTGATCGCGTAATCCTTGACCTAAGTTTAACCTAGATTTAGAAGTCTGTGGCTGCTAGCAGTATTGTTTTGCGACTTAACGACACAAGTGCTGTTATGGGGAATAGACTATAGACTTTTCTGAACTCATATTATGTATGTTCTTATATTAGTGTTCGTGACCAAGTAAAGGACAGATAAAAGTACAGTAGGCTTATGATACAACGTTTTGTCACGTGATAAATAAATGATAAAGCATCCGTCACGTTCTGACAAATAGTGTGTAAGAGTGACGGATGCTTTATCATTTATTTATCGCGTGACAAAACGTTGCATCATAACCCTACAGGAGTAGAAAAAAGCAAAAACAAGTCTGATATCGAGTTTTGCGTCCTCAGCGACGAAATGGCGTGCAAATTCTAGTAACAAATATAATTTGAATTAGCTCGGTATTGGACACAGTGTTACACTACAAACGGTAATCACGCTTCCTATATTACCACTAATTTGAATTCCGTTGCTCGCAGGAACACAAATTGTACATTATATGCTTTGATGATTGTAGCACAATTAGTTTAGTACGGCGGCTTGGCTGTAATATTCAGGATTTTTTTGCGTTGATACAGGATTTGGGTTACTTTTTATTTAAAAGTGATATTGCAATTAAGTAGATAAGGCTGTCAAGCAACGGGAAAAACATTTTATATTTATCTCTACTTAATTAACTGCAATGCTAACGTCGCGGTGCACGGTGACTATTAATATTCTTGATTATTTCGCGGCGTTTAAATGAAATGTATTTATGTGTTCTTTGATAATTTTAGTAGTAGGGCGATTCCATTATCGCGGGTGCAACATTTTGACTCATTCAAAGCCTCCTCCTAATAAAACGAAAAACATTTATTATAAAAATATTGTTTTAAGGATTACATTTTAACCTCTTTTCTACAGATTTGTGTATAAGAATTTAAAATAAAATGTTTAAATAGCCACAAGAGAGGGTTAAAGTGCTATCGCGGGCGTGCAACCAAATCGGCCCACCTCTCCCGATCACAGTATAAAAACAGAAATATCTTTTAATTGTCAAATATTTAAAATGTTTTGTCTATTTATATTGAAAGAAAATAAACAATCAACTATAGAAACATAAAAAAAGTATTAAATACTGAAACTATCAATAAATTATTCACTGTTAAAACGATCGCGGGTGCAACATCGTATGATTCGCAGTTGGTCCTAAATCTTAGAATGCTAAGGTTTTCAAGCGCTTTAACATCTTGAATATGAAGTTAAGTCCATAACAATTAATTTAAGACCTCATCCTACACGATGGTATAAAAAAAAGTAATAAATTTTGGGACTTGAAAATTGATGTCAAGGTTCGTCTCTAGCGGAATCGCCCAGTACCTACTTGTATTCGGTAATTAAATATCAAAACGTTAGTTATTTAAAAACACTGTTTGGATAAGAAAATAAAAATATACTTAGTGTATTTTTATCTTCTTACCCTTTTAGTGTGCACTATAACAGTAACTTGTATGAATATATCTGAATATTAATTTTTACAGATTAGCTATAAAATAAAAAAAAAATGTAACGTTGCTAACTGCCTGTCACCGAAAAAAAGAGTTTAAGAACCGAGTCTGCCAAAGATTTGATCCTAATATTAATGTTCACTGTAAGCGTGAAAATATCTGGTATAAAATGCATAATTATTTAAATGCCAATTTGCCTCTGCTCTGTCACTGCTCCAAGTGCAACAAATTTAATTTATCCGTTCAATTAACTGGATACTAATGAACGCTCAAGTAGTGAGTGCCGCAGGCAAGCCCCGGTCTAATGTTACTTGAGTGCAGTCCTGAATGAAGAAAATTAATATGAAACAAGTGCTTATATTATCAAACCTAATGTAAGTTATAAATACCTAACTATCAGTGGCGTGGCTTCCATATAACCCGATTCCCACCGGCTTGCCTATTTTAAATTATATACCTACTATTTCTGAAGAAAAGTCATCCAACTCTGCTCCGGCTTTACTGAGAATATATTTGACGCCACACGCTACTGCTAACTATAGTCGTAAAAGTAACAGCAATTAAAATATTATGCTATCGAGACTATTTCATCAACATCAACAACATTTCACGACGTTTGCTGCTAGATAATTATCAGCCTGAAACTTCGACGTTTAAATCAATATTTTGTAATTAGAACCAAAGCATCTGGCTATGAAACTTTATTTAAAAATCAACACCTAAAACTAAGCATATATAGTTATGGTTAATAAAAGGGTAAAAATAAACTGTAATTTGAAGATGTATCCTCTGATACTGTAAGTTATCATAGGTTTGTTACCTTTTTTCTTGCATTTTAATGATACATGCACTTCCATAAATAGACTAGAAAAAATGTAAATTAGGCAAAACATAAAGAGGGTTAAATGTTTATTGCCAACAGACTATTACATAAATGAAAAAAAAATTGAGGGCTTTCGAACAACTCACGCAGAATACATTCAGGCTAGGTCCAAATTGCCAAGGTTTAAGACCACGTAAAAAGAAAATTAACCATTTAGCTCATTAAAAAGGGTAACAAGAGAGTGAACCACTGAAGCGAAAACATTAAGTATAATTGAAGCTTTCTTATTTTTTACTTTCTGAATTTATTTCTGTTTGGGTAATACAACCCCAGTAATTAGCAATAGAAGCAAAGCGGATTATTTAAGCCCACTACTTAAAACTTTTTCTATTGGCTGCAGTAGATTTCAATTCAGTGTTAGGTATTTTTTTTTACTTAGTATACAAACTAGATGGGAATAGATTTTTTATTGAGTTCGCTTTTCTTTAAGAACTTGTTAAAAAGTAGAGTCAGTAACGGAAAAAAGTTGGTAACATGTTCAAGCACAAAATGTAGTTCACAAATGATACTTCGGAATTCTAATACGTGTCGATTCGAAAATCATAAGCGAAATAAAATTGCAACGAAATGTGAATTGGGAAAATAATAATATGAGAAACGTAATTTCGGGCAAACAAAATTTAGGCGAACTAAAAAAAGGGAAAAGTTTTCGGGATTTTAATATTCGGAATTACATTTTTCGAGTTTATGATAGGTAACCAATATAGTTTCAATATAATGCCATAAATGAGATAATTGCAGTTTTCTGATTGCTACGTCCACTTTCGATGTGTACCTAGTTGTTTATCGTGCAATGTATGATATGACACAATTAGTTGTATATGGCATAAGATATTTCATACTGGGGACTATAATGTATTGTACCTTGTACCTTATCCTTTTTAATTCAGGTTCACTTATTCCCCAATAAGCGAGTTCGAAGACAAACAATAACATTTTTGACCGAGTGAGCGAAGCGAACGAAGTGTTTCCGTTTCAGCTTAGGCAAAAATGTTTTCATTTGTCCGGCGTATGTCTGTCTGTTCTCCTCTACAGGTCGCATTTTTCAATCGATTCTCATGAAATGTTGTAAAGCAGGTTCGATAATTACATTGAGTTTTTAGCGGACTCAGTTTTTTTCAATTTTTCAAAATGCCGGAGCTATGGGGGTTGACAGACTCGCAACTAGCTATAAATTAAGTAAAAAAAACTGAACAGGTGCGAGTTGGACTCGCCCACTGAGGATTCCATACAAATTTGTAAGTAGGTACATATTATATTAGGTTGTCTAATGTTTGCCCGAAGTACATATGCCATACAATTCATTTGCCCGAATTGCACTTGCCCGAATTTCATTTGCCCGAATGTTTCGTTTACCATAATAGTTATTTGGCATACTCTTGTTTACCCGAATATTAAATGCCATAAGGATACGATTGCCATACGTATTGTTATCCATATTATTAAGTGCAATATTATTGTTTACCCGAATATTAAATGCCATAATCTTACGAATGCCATACGTATTGTTATCCATATTATTAAGTTAAAAGAATATTTAAAATCCATGCTAAATAGTATTTTCAAATCTGTTCTGGCTATGCATTTGCTTATTACATTTCTGCAAGCGCCCGAAAATTATTTCGTTGTTTTAATACGTTGGTGGGTATGCTACTACATTTATTTTTTGTAACTAATATTCGTATAATGTTTCATTTAACCTTACGTACATTTCAGACAGCGGTTCGGTTTTGTTGGGGGACGCAGTTCAAACCTAACCTAACCTACTTTTCTGACAGCAGTTCATTTTTGTTGGGGGACGCAGTTCAAACCTAACCTAACCTACTTTTCTGTCAGCAGTTCATTTTTGTTGGGGGACGCAGTTCAAACCTAACCTAACCTACTTTTCTGACAGCAGTTCGTTTTTGTTGGGGGACGCAGTTCAAACCTAACCTAACCTACTTTTCTGACAGCAGTTCGTTTTTGTTGGGGGACGCAGTTCAAGGGTAGGGGTCGGGTTGCATAAAGTTTAAGGTCATATTTTTGATACGCATACGAGGATTCGTCATACTCATCATTACGCATAACTGTAAATAGTCATACATTTATGCGCATAACGATTTTAATCATAATGTTTATGGACATACTGTGTAATAGGCATATAGTTGATATGCATACATTTATTCAAGCATACTTTATAATGGGCATACATGGATTGCTCATACAACACATTAACCATACTAAGTAAATGCATAAAATGCTAAACGCATAAATAGGTTGCTCATACAACACTTTAACCATACTAAGTAAAAGCATAAATTGCTAAACGCATAAACCTAATCTTAAAAGTTTTTTTAAAAGTTCTCTTTTATGTTGCGTCACAGTTCTAACCTAATATACTTTTCTGGCAGAGATGCGGTTATGTGTGAGATAACAGTTCTAACCTAACCTAACCTACTTTTCTGGCAGCGATTTGGTTCTGTGTGAGGTCACAGTTCTAACCTAACCTAACCTACTTTTCTGGCAGCGATTTGGTTCTGTGTGAGGTCACAGTTCTAACATAACCTAACCTACTTTTCTGGCAGCGATTTGGTTTTATGTGAGGTCACAGTTCTAACCTAACCTACTTTTGCTGGCAGCGATTCGGTTATGTGTGAGATAACAGTTCTAACCTAACCTATTCTACTTTTCTGGCAGCGATTCGGTTATGTGTGAGATAACAGTTCTAACCTAACCTAACCTACTTTACTGGTAGCGATCCGGTTATGTGTGAGATAACAGTTCTAACCTAACCTACTTTTCTGGCAGCGATTCGGTTATGTGTGAGATAACAGTTCTAATCTAACCTAACCTACTTTTCTGGCAGCGATTTGGTTCTGTGTGAGGTCACAGTTCTAACCTAACCTAACCTACATTTCTGGCAGCGATTTGGTTCTGTGTGAGGTCACAGTTCTAACATAACCTAACCTACTTTTCTGGCAGCGATTTGGTTTTGTGTGAGGTCACAGTTCTAACCTAACCTACTTTTGCTGGCAGCGATTCGGTTATGTGTGAGATAACAGTTCTAACCTAACCTATTCTACTTTTCTGGCAGCGATTCGGTTATGTGTGAGATAACAGTTCTAACCTAACCTAACCTACTTTACTGGTAGCGATCCGGTTATGTGTGAGATAACAGTTCTAACCTGACCTACTTTTCTGGCAGCGATTCGGTTATGTGTGAGATAACAGTTCTAATCTAACCTAACCTACTTTTCTGGCAGCGATTTGGTTCTGTGTGAGGTCACTAATATTGTGTAATGAGTAGAAATTAAAAATACTTCAATAATATAAATCGTTTCTTTTTTGAAGAACCATCGCAAGTCCATTATCAAAATTTATGCAATACGATTATATAGTTATATGAGCCAATGTAATGGATTTATCGGGGTGTCAATTTAAACGACAGGTTCTGCAGCAAATGTTTATTGTCCTCCACAATCGGCTAGTGACAAGCCCCGTTTAAAATCCTGATTTAACTTAACTAATCTACACGTTCATGGGGTAACTGCATTTGGTCAATAGTTTCTAACGTTAACTGTCCACACTGACCTCCGAGCCACAGGCAATACCTGATGGCAAGCCCCGCGGGCCGCCACGGTCGGCACTAGGAGCGTCTCGTGACCGCTCCGGCGCACGACCGCCGCTGCCACGCCGCGCAGCACATCCACAAGCTCGACACCCTCGGGCGCCTTGGCCGGAAACCCGCTTCACGCGAACCACAACTCATCAATGTTATGGGTTAATAAATGTATGAAATTTACAATTATTGCAAAAACGACTTATAATCATCAATATTATGACTAATTAAATGTATGACAATTTACATTATGGTTAAACCAATTATGACTCCGTATAATTATGACACGGAACAATTATGCCATAGGACAATTTATGCCAAAAAAAATATATGAGCATCAACTTTATGCTTAAACTGTTATGACAATTAATAATATGACAATAGTTGTTATGCAACCAGACGGCCCCCCGCAGTTCAAACCTAACCTAACCTACTTTTTTGCTTCATGTATTGATTTTATGGGAAACATAGATTCTGGCATATGATATTATTGAAAATGATTTTATGGGACACAAAGATTCTGGCATATGATATTATTGAAAATGATTTTATGGGAAACAAAGATTCGGGCATATGATTAATATAGTAAACAATGAGTATGACATATGAAATTATGGGAAACAACATTATGGCAGTTGAATAGTATGGCAAATGAAATTATGGCAAATGAAATTCTGGCAAGCAAGTGTATACCATTATATTAAAGTACCCTACACATTTTGATTCCCTTAGTAAGTTTTATGGTTAAATATAATTAAATAAAAATGTATAGTTTCAGATTTTTTCTTATACTTCTAGTATTATAAGACGATATTACTTGCCAAATTTGATAGTTCTGGTTTAAGGGAAAGTACCCTATGAATTTTAGTTTCTGAGAGTGTCTAAATTTAAGTTTTTTGTGGCATGAACGACCGTATTTTTTCACGTTAACTTAGAAGCTTGATTTTTTCACAGCTTCAAGGGACCGTTAAACTGAGTAAGTAACACGTGTGTGTGTGTTTTTGTGTACGAATATGGCCGCCCAAGATGGCGCCCGGGTCATTTCTTCAACGGACGCCGGACGGTCAACATCTCCAGCTTCTCCTGAGGATGCCTCGTAGAGAGGCGAAACACGGGTCGAGTTTTGTATCTTTGGTGGTGGTTTGTTATATTTATATGCATGTTTTTGGGTTCCGTAGCCAAACTGGCTAAAAAGGAACCCTTATAGTTTCGTCATGTCCGTCCGTCCGTCCGTCCGTATGTCACAGGCTTTACTCAAATACTACAAGACGTATACTGATGAAATTTGGAATATAGATGTCTTGTAGATACCGCTACTAAGCTTGGTAGTTAAGTAATAAAAATAAAAAAAACTAGGGGGGCACTCTATACATGTAACACAAACTAAAAAAAAATTTTTTCAGCAAACATCAACGTGAGGTAGGTACATAATTCGATAGTTCTTTTAAAAACATTATAAGGCTTTTATGTACTTTTTTGATTAAGTGAATACCTACTTTCGGAAATAATCGCTCCGGAAGTTGAATAAATCGGGTCCCCCCCCCCCCCCCCCTTTTAACTTTTAAACGGTAAATCCAAAAAATATGAAAAAGTGAGGAAGGTAACGCTTATTATACATAACATACATTCAACGAACATTATTTTGTAACATGTAACTTGTGATATAATGTCATGTAATATCACTTAAAGTCAATGTCATTAAAAATGGATAAATGGTTTGTGCCAGTGACGACGTGTAAAAGAGAAATGAATATCGAGCATGTTATACCAATACATGAAGTGTATTTGTTACCTCTTATCTTTTAATGCAATAAAAATGTAATTAGCAGACACGTCGAAAAAATAACGTGGGACCCAATTTCGTACTCAGCTTAAAGTTTTTAGGGTTCCGTAAGAGTATTCGATGTGCTTACAGGCTCTTCACTGAGCTTTTTTTGTTCATTTGTGTGTCCAGTGTCAGTGTCCAGTCAAACGAATGTATGTATCGTTTAGTGTAGCACTGGTTGTTGGTTATTTTTATACTCAGTTTATAGTTTTATCAGGAAATGTATTTTATGCCACACCTGGCCATAAAGTGGCTTTTTCCGCACGCTGCGCGTACGGAAAAAGCCGCTTTCTGGCCAAGTGTAGGCATAAAATGATGTACACAACACGGGAGATAATAAAGAAAGCCCTCGATCGCATATTTACGTCCCTCGCTTGCAGCTCGGGCCGCAAACTTCTGCGATCTCGGCCTTTCTTTGTATTACCACCCTAGTTGTGTAATGTACATACTATTTTACTGTATTAAAGACATCGATGATTAAACTTGACTTAGTCACTTTAATTGCTCAAATTATACACTTTTAGGGCATTCTGAGACTACTTATGTGTTTAGCGCTGACCAAATGTATCAATAGTACATTGTGTATAAAGGGCGGTAAGTAAAGAATTACAAAGGAGTGTTTGTTACAAGGCCGAGGCGAAGCCGAGGGCTTTAATAACACGAGTTTGTAATTCCTTTACCGCCCGTGGCACACACAATGTTTTTCATCACACTTGTGAGGAAATCTGATTAAAATAACCTTACTTAACCTAAATAAAATTGTAAAACTGACAGTGACATTAGTGACATATTCCATAGACAATGCGAACGTCAAGTCACGTTCGGAAACCATAGCGGTAAAGACTAAAAATGGTTTACTTTATATTTGCAAAATACTGAAATACTATATTTAAACATTTAATTAATGTTACAGAAATATGTTTTTACATGTATTTGCAATAACAGTTCTCTTTAAATAAATATTTCAGTAATAAAAGTTAAAAAAGTAAGTTGGCGTTTCCTTTGAAAATGACAAATAAGAGTAAAACAGAACTAGCGTTTCAAATTTAAAAAGAAAACCATTACGCCCTAGGGCGTAATAGGTCATTTACGGCCCGCAAAATCTACGTGTAATGACACCATTTTCGAGCAAGTGTGATGAAAATAAATTTTCAATCATACCCAATTTGTTCGTATTCGTTCAACCAAGCGACTCGAATCGTTTTAAATTAAACAATCTTAAGACAAAGCCTTAAAAAATTCTATAAAATTACAACGACTCCACAAAAATTACTAACCGAAATATAGACGTATATTTTGCTATGACAGATATCGTAGCCAGGTACAATATATCGTCGCCGTAGAGCGAAAAGTCACCAAATCGTTCATGGTCATTTTTGAGTTATGAGGGTTTAAAGAAAAAATAATTAAAAAAATTATTACTGAAATTATCTTAAGATTAAATTGTGGTTTTATATGTGTTAATTCATTGGAAACTGCTATTCTTTGGGCTCAAAATGGATTTATATTATTCACACTAACGATTTAGGAGCTATAGGCGATAATTAATTTTTGCCCTGAAATATTACACCTTAATTATGAATTAGTGATTTTTTGAACGAAGTTAATGATTATTTGCCCACATTTTAGTGCGTCTAGATTTAACTAAATAAAGTTAGTTGAATTATGACTGCTATGATAAAGTGAAAATACGTGTTAGTTAAAAACTACTTACTATACTATTTTTTTGGATTCTGCTTAATATTTAAGGATCAAATTAAATAAAGTCATTTAAAATTCTGCGAACACTTTATTAAAATAAAATGGACTACAAATCAAATAAAGTTGACCCACAAATCAAATTAAAAGGAACTTCAAAACAAAAAACTTCAGAGTTTCAAAACAAATTAAAATTATTATCAGAAAATCCGTAAAAATAACAATGTTCTTAGTAAAATAGCGTAGTAGTAGCATCACAGTCACTCTTCGACCTCTTCGTCTGTTTCTGTGACATCAGGCTCACACAATCGGTCAATAACTGTCTTATTGGTCGGTAGACTTTGGTACCATGAATGAAGCTCGCGAGGAATAACTAACTTCTTTAGTGCATAAATTTAAGAGATCTTTTTTCTTCGCCTCAGATATAGGCAATGCCTGTGGATATGCCTTTGGAATGGGATAGACTTTTATCTTATTGATACAGTCCTCGGCGTCGTCATGGTTGTCTGGTTCATCAGATACAAGCCCCTTGCGCCTCTTTATGCTTCTCAGTGGCTTTGGCGGGCCGCCGTAAATCTGTTGGACGTTAAATTCAGAGTAGGGGCCCTCATGGCTGTAGCAAAATTTGACGACACCAGGACGCTGCTTCTCAAATCTGAGACACTCAAATTTAAACCACGTCAATTGGTTGCCGTCAGTGTCGTGTGTCGTGTTTCTAACGACAGCTTCATTCAACGCCCTGACATCGAGCATTTCGTCGTGAAGTAACTCTTTTACGACGTATGGTGGAGCAGATTCTCGGTGCCATTTGGAACGGGCACGTTCCATTATATTTTTCCAATCGATCATGGAGTAAACTGACGTATGTCTCTGCTTTCTTTCGATTGAACTATGCATCGAGTCCACTTCCATATGAGTATGCCCACTCTCTAGATATTGTTGCTCCAACACTTCCAAATGCACACTGTCTTTTTGAATTATGTGAATTAAAAACGCAGTTATGCAGCTACTGCAATGGATCATTTGATAAGTCAGTTGCCGACAATAATAAAAGAGGTAACCATTTACAGTGATACGTGTGCGGACCAAAACAGAAATCAATATATAACTGCGTTTTTAATTCACTTAATTCAAAAAGACAGTGTGCATTTGGAAGTGTTGGAGCAACAATATCTAGAGAGTGGGCATACTCATATGGAAGTGGACTCGATGCATAGTTCAATCGAAAGAAAGCAGAGACATACGTCAGTTTACTCCATGATCGATTGGAAAAATATAATGGAATGTGCCCGTTCCAAAAGGCACCGAGAATCTGCTCCACCATACGTCGTAAAAGAGTTACTTCACGACGAAATGCTCGATGTCAGGGCGTTGAATGAAGCTGTCGTTAGAAACACGACACACGACACTGACGGCAACAAATTGACGTGGCTTAAATTTGAGTGTCTCAGATTTGAGAAGCAGCGTCCTGGTGTAGTCAAATTTCGCTACAACCATGAGGGCCCCTACTCTGGATTTAATGTCCAACAGATTTACGGCGGCCCGCCAAAGCCGCTGAGAAGCATAAAGAGGCGCAAGGGGCTTGTATCTGATGAACCAGACAACCATGACGACGCCGAGGACTGTATCAATAAGATAAAAGTCTATCCCATTCCAAAGGCATATCCACAGGCATTGCCTATATCTGAGACGAAGAAAAAAGATCTCTTAAATTTATGCACTAAAGGAGTTATTCCTCGAGAGCTTCATTCATGGTACCAAAGTCTACCGACCAATAAGACAGTTATTGACCGATTGTGTGAGCCTGATGTCACAGAAACAGACGAAGAGGTCGAAGAGTGACTGTGATGCCACTACTACGCTATTTTACTAAGAACATTGTTATTTTTACGGATTTTCTGATAATAATTTTCATTTGTTTTGAAACTCTGAAGTTTATCAGTGCGGGGGGCCTGCGGCACTGGGCGAAATGTCACTAACTTGCGAGCGAATTTCAATCAAATCACGTCGGCGTACAGTACAGTCTTTATTGTAAAATTAATTAAATATGATTAGTTATTGTATTGTATATTTTTTTGCAGGGTAAAACTCATTAAAACTGTTTAATTAATTATCGCTTTGGTTAAATGATGTACATTGCCTTACAACTATGAATGAAAGATAACTAAATAGAGTTAGTTAATTTTCGCTTTCACACTTTTGACATACCAGGTATTCAAAAAGTAACTAAGTAAATTAAGTGACTTTTTGAATGAGGTTCTTCGTGGTTAAATAGTTTAGTAATACTTAGGGAAAAAATAACTAAAATGACTTAGGTACGCTCATAAATAAGTCACAAGAAGTTTAAAAATGTATAACGGAATTAGGTATTTTTCGACTAAAATATTGAATCCGAAGTGAGTTTTTAGTTAGTTCTTTAACTTTGTAAAATTGAAACTATGATCGCTATTGCTACCGCAATAAGACTGAAATTTGGAGAAAAAAAATGCGATTTTGATGACATATATAAGTCAATTTTGGCCATTTTGTGATTTGGTGACTTTTCGCTCTACGGCGACGATATATATATATATAAAATATTTATAAAAGTGGTAAATCTAAAGATTTTGTGGAAAATGATTAAGGGTCCCAAGTTGTGCGAATCCGAGTCGCACTTGGCCAGTTTTTTCTGTAAAAAGGACCAAAAATATACATATTAAAGTCAGTGTTTGTGTAGCGTAAATATTGTACCCTGGGCGATGCGTAACGGCACAATTTATTCGAAGCCACGAGTACAAGCCTGGGTAGGCCAAGAGACTGAAGACAATACACGATAACGAAAAATCACGATTTGATTTGTAGCATTAACGTCTGCTAACGAACCCTAAATATTTTATTAGTAAAGAAATTGGCGAATTATATACGTCGGGCACATAATTTTTTAAATTTTTCTCTTCTAATAAAATATAAAAAAAACACGAAATTTTATAAATAAAAATATATTATTATAATATATTATTATAAATAAAATTTACTGAAAATGTAAATAAATGTCAAAAATTGAGTCACTCTCTTTGCCCATGATTCTCTCAGTTTTAGATTCGAATGTTCCCTCCCTACTAAAACTTGGCTACCGTCCAAAAATTACAGCCATTATTATTTGCAATATGGATGCCCATTACGATTGGTAACAATTAAAAATATTCTGAGGAGAGTACCTACTACTAAGTTACTTTATATTTTATCGAGTCTATTATTTAAATAATATCAGAGATGCTACTGGAAAGTAATAACTACTATTAACAACGGGATATTTACCATGTATGTATGTGAATGACCATGTTAGCTTAAAATCGTATACTGGAAAGTAAATTGTCATTTAGTCGGCTGTAATTTACATTACTGAATCTATGGTGAAAAATAACATTCTGTTATTACATAACGCAGTTGATCACGGAGCACGTTAACCACCTCATGGCTTTAATGCCCATGAAAATATCTAATCTTGGTGCTTTTAAATGTAAAAGCAACAACGGCCAGTATTGACAATGGTCAATACTGACCATGAGTTACCGATTGCGGTGCCTTTGTATCGGAAAACAATGATCTAGAGCTTAGCCAATGGCTTGACGTGGTGGTCCGAGCTGCCTCATTGCCATAATTCGAAACTTTTCAAAGTAACTTTATTAGCTCTGGGACTATGAAGCTCTTGTCGTATGGCATTTGTCCTTAATATAGCCTTGTTGACGTGCTACGCCGGAAATTGCTGAATATTCCTCTTTTGCCCCAAATTTCTCTCTTTTCCCTTCTTGATTCGAGCAATATGTTACATGTATAGACAAATAAAGAGCCGGTGTGCTTTGTTTCACTTTATCAATGAGTTATCAAACTCAAAAATGTACCTAATGGCACCTATATTTGGGTTTTTATTGAAAAAAAATATGCAAATAATTAAAACGGCTTACCTGATGTGTGAGGTTGTGATTTTGAATTTAATAATCAATAAATAATGTGTACAAATAAGACTAATAATTTTTAAGACATTGGATAAAAATCTGTAAAGGAAAAACGCCAGGGAGGCAAAAAATATCAAAATCATATTAGAGAGTCATGTGTTTTCACATGTTATTACAATTAGAGGAATAAGATTATAAGTAGAGACCGGATTTGAAGTAGCGATCTCAATATTAATATGGATATGACTGGTATAATTTATTATTTTTTCTACACACAAAAATAATGTAACTTACCTATCCGAACAAAAAATTAAAAACCTTTTTGGAAGCTTTTGTAAATATTGGGGAATAATTATGGTGATTTTTGTTAATTTTTGAAATAGTTTATTTTTTTAAGTTCTTATTCTTTAATATTTCTTCTGCACAATGCACAATAAAAATTAAGACCTTATATAACCAACATGACATGTATGTAACAAATTGCACTAGTCATATCCAATTTAATATTGAGATCACTACTTCAAATCTGGTCTCTAATTATAACGTACCTAAGGGTACGGGTCAAATAACGACGTATGTGACTTTACGTCAAAAGTTTTTTTATTGCTCAAAAGTCATACAAATCATACGAACTATATGATATACACAGATCCTGAAAAGTTGTCATTTTGCATATGCGTCGTTATTTGACCAAGGGCACGATAACATTAAGCATTAAAAGGAGTATAGACTGACAATTTGACACACATTTCGTGAGAAGGACCAATGTCGCGGTGTGCCCCAAGAAAAAGTGACAGAGAAATATCTGACAATCGTCTACTGCAAGTTTAAATGAATAAGTAAAGTCCGAGAAAGCTCCAGATTGCACGTTCAGAATTTCAAATGTACCGTGGCGTGTTAATCGTCGTGATGAACGGTTTAATACCGCGCACACTTTTCACAGCCGCACGGCGGCGCGCGTTTTATTATGCAGTGCGCGTGAAATAGAGGCCGTATAAAATGTGTCGCCCCGCGTAATGAGTGCTGAGATAAGAGTGAATCGACGGCTAGAGTCTAAGTCGTACTGTGTGATTTTACATGTAAATTTATTTACATGTAGTCACCATCTCTTTCCAGCTCTAGTTCTAGCTCAAGATATATCTCAGTTTCATAAATCGGCTTAAATTGATAGCAATAAAAAATTATGAAAAAATGCAAAAAATATGCTGTTGAAAAAAGGCGCAAAAATAATTAGTTAAAAACCATTTTTTGCCAATTGTAAAATATTCTTATTCTTACGTTCGTGTGAAGTTAGTCACAAGATTAAATAGCGATACTGTACCCCATACATTTAATCAGTAGTTTCACTACTAAGCTTAGAGCTACTAAGTATTTAACTACACTCACGGACAGTGAATTTGGGTCATTTTCTATATAATTGTTCATAGAAAATGACCGGAATTCATTGTCCGTGATTGTATAAGCTAAGTTCAAGGCTAGAAATATTTACCGCCTATGTTACTACATTCTACTTGAAAATACTAAAGCAAGCAACACAGCAGCCAAGCAATACAGCAGTGTCCGCAGAACCCTCATCCCACTAGCTTTTCTAGTAAAAGTTATTTCTACAAAACAATATGAGCTCAGTATATTTACTACGCCTAGGATCAGTCCTAATCATGATACAGAATTGATATAGGGTAAGTTCGGCTTCACTAAGAAGCGAAAAATCGATAACTGACGACTCCATTCATTTCTCGTTAAAATCACTACATAGTCTAACTTTTATGTGACTAACTTTAATATGACGTATGAATATAATTTGTGCTATTATTTGTAGAAAGTTAGTCACCCTAGCAAAACTTTAAATGTTCGCCTAAGTTAAAAATAGTAATAAAGTAGAGCCAGCTCCTTCGCGTCTAAATTTAGGGGCACTGAGTCTAGGATTTAGACGTACATTCGTTATGCTATATGTACAGAATGAATTATTCGATAGACCATTAAGCCTGCCAGGGGAAGGTAAGCTATTTGGGAGACGATTTATGTAGACCCACAATTAAGAGTAATTGTCGGTTTCAAATACACTCCAGCAGTTTAAAATTCGGTCGGTTATCGGTTTATGTTACTGCATTTTATGACCCAATATCGGGTTGTGTTGTAATGTGATGAATTAACAGTAACTCTTCGTACTGTTTACGACATGTGACGCACGGATTTGGGTTATAGCGAGTAAGCATTATTATATTATAAAAAGATGTAACTAGCTTTAAGACACGTCTTCGCCTTTGGTCTTTGTCTTGTACTTGATCTTACTATAGTTACACAATATAACGACTATCATCATGAAGGAGTATTACTTCAAACCCCCATAGTCCCCATCTCCAACGTCTCTATTACATGGCGACCCATACCAGCGAACCAAAGAAAATAAAGAAAAAATAACTAGATAATCAGAAGAAATCAAGAAAGAAAATCAAACAAATCGAGTGTGAAGAAAAGCCTCAAGAAAAAAGTTATGAAGAATGAAGCCTAAAATTATGTTTAAATAAGAAACTTAAAATTAAAATCAAAAAATAATATGAAGCAAGAAGAAAATCACTATGATAGAAGCCAGCAAGTCTCAAGAAAAGAAGAGCGTTGTCCAGGGTTATCCCGGCTCGCAATTCAAGAGGTGTCCAGGGTTATCCCGGCCCACTTCAAGAGGTGTCCAGGGAAATCCCGGCCCATGTTCGAAGGAGTCCAGGGTTAGCCCGGCCCGTCATCGAGCATCAGCAGCATCATCGAGCATCGTGCCCGCCAACGTGACCCGCGGCCCGCCCCGAGGCTACCTAGCGCAGCGTCAGATTGATCCACTGGTAGATTGACTATAACTAAAGTTTATAAAATAATATTGTGAAGTAATATGATTAGGGTTCTCATAAGATTTTTTTTTTTTTAAATAGTTTATTTACCTATGTGTGTTAACTACTGATACAGTATGTTATTTAGTTTCACGATAATTAAGGTTGTACATTAAGTTAATAAATAGTAGATATTGGTTTAAATAAACTAATATTTCAGAAACTAAATATAATTAAAATCTAGTTTATTATTGCATTTTATAAAAAGATGTGCTTAGCAAAAATTAATCAGTTCGTTTTTTTTTTACGTAAAAATTTGAATCGCTGTTTTGACCATTACGATTCTACAGGAATTTAAAGTATTTTTTTATTTGTATAAAGATATAGGTATTTCGCAATATGATACAGTATGTAGAGCAATATTCTGCTCGGTCAGCACGCGGCGCTCATCGCGCCCGCGCATAGCGTCGGCATTATGTCAATTATAGTGAGATTTTAGTATGACCTACTTACCGAAAATATGTATTTGATTTTGCATTCTAGTAATAATATTTCTCCAGATTTGTTTTTATATTTCAAAGAGTTTATTACGAGATATACCCGCATTTCTAGGTCTGATCAACCTAGAGTTTGGGATAGCATCAAATCCTTAAATTGTCTAAGTAACAATATAACTTGAATAATTAATATACAGAAGGTTTAATATCCGGGTACGGTACATATTATTGTGATTTTTGTGTTAGGGAAGTTAGAGCACTAGTCCTTCGTGTTGGCTCATGGTGTTTTGGACTACCGTGCCCTCCGTGAAAACCGTTGGAGACTTATAACGTCTTAATGTATTTGTGACTCTAAGTACAGGCAACCGAGGGTTAGGCCTGATATGCCGGTAATTAAGGGTGACCATGCCCTTGGGTAACCATTCCCATTTGTGTTTTTGAGAGGATTGAAGGGTGACCATGCCCTTGGGAAACTATTCCCATTTGTTTTTTTTTTATTAGGAGCTAAGGACTCCGATGGCATTAGATATTTTATTATTGAGTAAATGTACCGATACCTAGGAAATGTTTACTAATGTGTATGATTATAATTTATGGCTAAATAAAAGTAATTTTGAATTAAATGTTAACACCTTCTTGACCGATATGGACAGTAATTTTGATAAACTTATATGTATTAATTTCAGTTATTATAAATACCTACCATGTGTTTAATTATTTTTTTAGTTCATTTTATCAAATAAAGTGTTAGTTTAAATGCTAATAATAAGAAACAAAAATGTAAAACTCAACTGCGTTCGTCACATTTTTTTTGTTGCATGAGGGGGTGAAGAGTGAACTTTCGGGGGAGATGTAATGTGATGAATTAACAGTAACTCTTCGTACTGTTTACGACATGTGACGCACGGATTTGGGTTATAGCGAGTAAGCATTATTATATTATAAAAAGATGTAACTAGCTTTAAGACACGTCTTCGCCTTTGGTCTTTGTCTTGTACTTGATCTTACTATAGTTACACAATATAACGACTATCATCATGAAGGAGTATTACTTCAAACCCCCATAGTCCCCATCTCCAACTTCTCTATTACAGTGTAACCGTTTAACGCTTGGATTTTTAATGCTTAATTTTCGACATTTACGTTTGCCGTAGCTCGTTTCGCTTTCGTTAGTTTCTACTATGATATAGTTACAGTTGCATTGTTATATTTATATTATAACTAGTTTTCGAACATAGCACAAACTAAAGAATGTTATTTACGTAGTTTGAATCGCGTAGGCGTAGGGTAAGTTTTATAGCGGTTTTCTGTATGTCACACGGAAGGAGATGAAACAACGATAATACATTTACTTATTACTACATTATTTTTTGACATTTCATAACAAACCACTCTTACGTGAGTACCGTAACACCCCAGAAAATTAGCCAATATTAAATTTGAATTTACCTACCTAAAATGGGAGATGTATACCGACAGACGCAGTTAAAACTGCAGGTATTTAACATAAATATACGATATAAATATAGGACTTGAGGTTGACCGGAGTATCTTCTACTCCTAAAGAAAAAAATTGAAAAAATTATCGAAATTTGTCCCGGCTTTACTAAGAATATTTGACGCCACGCCACTGTTAGGTACTAAGATTGTGTGCGTGTGGATTGAGTGAGCACCCTTCTGAAAAAGAAAACAAAATGCTGTTCATGTAGTAAAAGTTCTAAAACAATTGTAAAACTAATCTCTGTATTTGTAAAAAGATAAATCAAAAGATACAACTTTTAACGTGCGCTCACTCAGTTCTCACAAACTACCAACGAAATCAGGGAATGTATTCGTTTAACATATAATATTAAGTCAAATTTAAGTCAAAAAGGGAAAGAAATGATAACCTTGGCTCAGACATGTCAAAGTGAGCATTTATGGAAATAATCATAGAATTTTCTTTGAATATTTTTGTACAAAAATATAACCTAGCTACATTCACAACTACGCTCTAAAATGGCGCCATTTTGGTATGAAATGAACCTTAATATTTGTTATTCACGTTCCGAAAAATCTGAATATGTTAAAAAGGGGAGAATAGAAATCCTAAAGAGTTATTGAATTGAATGGACCTGTCAATAAGGTAAGGCCGGCTAAGGTGCAGAAAATAAATTACAACGCGACGCGAACTATTTTGACCTTCATACCTAACTTATTAAATGGCTTCTGTATATTTTTGGCGGGTAACTTCAATACTTGTATGGATAAAAACTTAAAATAGAAGCCATATATTTTAACCAATGAGTTGTATTAATTTATAAATTAGCGAACGCGAGCAGGATTTTATTACGACATAATTATAGGATTGCTCTTTGATTCGATTTATGCTTGATGGTAGTAATCATATACATGTATTTCAAAATTTTCCCTTTTAGGTTCATTATTTTAGAACAAAGAAGACTTATAGTGTGCGAGATATAAGTCTTTTGACACATCGTCAATGGCTTATTTAGAGGAGGATAATCTAAATCGATTGTTAAAATAAGCGATTACGATTGATGATGGCTACAAGAGGGAATCGATTGTATGATCAGAAATCTATCTTAAATTAAATCTAATATATACAAGCTCGACTTGTTACTATTTAACACGTAATTCTTCGACTATTGTTTTCAATGTATTTGATTTTGATAGATAATGATATTCAAGATATAATTTTTATTCCTAACAATAGTATTCGCTCAGCTCAACATAAAAAAGAGAAGTCGTAGAACGTGGTAGAACGTAAACAATGCGTAAAGAGTTTTCGATTCCAAATACATTATTACACTTTGAGTATTAAGAATAGTACATTACACAACTAGGGTGGTAATACAAAGAAAGGCCGAGATCGCAGAAGTTTGCGGCCCGAGCTGCAAGCGAGCGACATAAATATGCGATCGAGGGCTTTCTTTATTACCTCCCGTATTGTGTACATCATTTTATGTCAACACTTGGCCAGAAAGCGACTTTTTCCGTATGCGCAGCGTGCGGAAAATGTCACTTTATGGCCTGGTGTGGCATAAAAAATATAATATATATTAATGGTGGTAAATAGAGTACCTATACATAGTGTTAACATTTGCTTTTTTAGTTTAAAAGCTATAATAGTTACATTACACTACTTAAAGAAAGGCCGAGATCGCAAATGTTTACGGCCCGAGCTGCAAGCGAGGGACGTAATTATGCGATCGAGGGCTTTCTTTATTACCTCGTGTTGTGTACATAATTTTATGTCTACACTTGGCCAGAAATATATTCAGAGATGAAAAGTAACACTTCTTTAGAGATATATTAACACTTTAATTTGCATCATGATGATTTAAAACTTAATGAAAATTGTGACTCACGTTACCTCTTACTGCGGCATTCCGCACCCGTATTGTGTACATAATAGGCTACTTGATGACAGTTCAAATCAGCTTCTTTTTATGAAGTGTCAAAACGCTCCGAAAGTATGCAGTTTAGTATGAAATACTATCTTGTGACGTCATGCTCAACATGTTGCCTTATTTTTAGTTTTCGTCATTGTAAAATCGTTGATGGCACGAAAATAAGTTTGAATGATTTTATCCGGGCTGTTTTGGAAGCGTAATTTGCTGGTTAGAGTTAATTAATTTATTTTGATTGTTGTCAAATACCCTATTATATTGTATTACCTTCCCGTGTTGTGTACATAATTTTATGTCTACACTTGGCCAGAAAGCGGCTTTTTCCGTACGCGCGGCGTGCGGAAAAAGCCACTTTATGGCCAGGTGTGGCATAAAATATTAAATTTACAATTTCTATAAACAAAGCTAATTTACGTTGTGTAGGTGTTATAATGTGTCAAAAGACATCTTACATCACACACACTAAAAAAGAGTAAGTAAGCTATCTATCACTCTGTCAGCCACGAGTGCAGTGCTGGGCATAGGCCTCCCCCGTACATTACCACGGAGTGCGGTCCAGTACAGATTGCATTTATTAACTCCCCGCTAATAAGGCTTGTCAAGTTGTATTAAATTTATAAGCAATAAGCATATCGCTTTCGTACAGAAATATAAACTCATTCATAACATATTTGAAAAATAAATAATAACATAATATAGGTAATAAATATGTTTCAACGTATTTTGGGCCAGTCTATGTATTACCCTCAAATAAAAACTGGCCGAGTGCGAGTCGGATTCGCATACGAAGGGTTCCGTACCACCGTACAAAAAAACGTCGTAATAAACAACTGACAAAAAGTCTTAAATGTCGTGTAAATCAATGACACTTAAAACCTTTTGGTTGAGAAGTTTTTCGGTAATAACTTCAAAACGGTTTATTTGTTACTATTCAAAATAATTTTCGTTGAATGTATTTATTAAGCGTTACCTTCCTGATATTTTCATATTTTTTGGATTTACGGTTTAAAAGTTAAATTTATGCAACTTTCGGAACGATTATTTCCGAAAGCATTCACTTAATCAAAAAAAGTACATAAAAGCCTTATAATGTTTTTAAAAGAACTATCGAATTATGTACCCCACGTTGATGTTTGCTGAAAAAAAATTTTGAGCTTCTGTTACATGTATGGAGTGCCCCCCCCCCTAGATTTTTTTATTTTTATTATTTAACTACCAAACTTAGTAGCGGCATCTACAAGACATCTATATTCCAAATTTCATCAGTATACGTCTTGTAGTTTTTGAGTAAAATGCCTGGGACATATGGACGGACGGACGGACGGACATGACAAAACTATAAGGGTTCCTTTTTAGCCATTTTGGCTACGGAACCCTAAAAACGAATACGATAATTTACAATCTATAGATTTCCTCATTGATTGCCCCTTCTCATATTTTCCAGTCAAGAGGTAGGTCACTATGTAGGTATTATCAAACCGCGTTTAGAAAGGGATTGAGCTCATATGTCATTTTTGAACTAATGCATGATATGACATTGTCAGTGGTAGAGTATGCAGATAAATTAAATTGTTATTTTGGTACAATGAAGTTCTAAAGCATGGAAAAAATATCAAATTATACAGCGTGTTTTTATTGATTTCCGATAGCATTAAGAGATAGTTCTTCAGATCAAATAGAGTTACTTTCTTAAACACCGTTTTTAAAGTATTTTAAGTATGATTTTATAATGTAGGTACAATTGGTAAGTGTTGTCATTGATGTAAAGTTTTTCATCATTTTCGCGGATTCTTGTTAGATACCTGGCTCTCCAAGCTTTAATCTGAGGTTGTTCGACCAATTCTAACCGTTTCTGTGTGCACCTCTTAAAGCGGAACCCTAAATGGTTTTTCATTATATTTAATAATGTGGTTCTTTGACCAAGAAAGTTTATATCTAATTGAGCTTGAGTTAATATTTTTTGCACAGTTGGAACAATCTTTTGTCGATACATATTTGTTATAATATTTCGCAAGGCACATTTGTCGAAATTGTCCAAAATAAATTTTGGCCCTCGTTTTCCTTTTTTAATAGGTGTGCTCAATTTACAAGAATTTGCTCTGGCGACATTGCCTTCTTTTTTTATTAATGTTACTGTGTTTTTTCCAACGCCCGTCGCGGCCACCACACGATTCAAAACTTTGGTATTATTGTTCAGTAATCCAATTATTTCCTGCAATGTATCTCTTGGAATACTTACCTCAGAGACGATTGCATTTACGCTTAAGATGGCCATCAAAGTTTTCAAAAGAACCTCGTCTTATCGTTTTCTTTATTAAAATATGTTAGTACATTGTAGACAATTTCTCGGCATCGACCGTTTAATACTTTACCGCGATTCATATTGTATACAAACGTATTTTTGAAAAGCTACGGCAATTTGATAAAGCGAAATAATGTGACTGGTGACAGATTTGTCAAATATGATAATACTATTTTTTATTAAACAAATGACAATATTTACCGAGAATATAGTTTAAATATGCAAATCATATTTAGCTATTAATTCTATTATCTATAAGGGTCTGCACTTATGAAGATATCAAAGATTGGTTTATGATTATATTTAATCATTTATTAAGTACACTTGTGCTAACGGTACACTCGAATCCCTTTCTCAACGCGGTTTGATAATAAGCATGCTACATCATCGACTTCATCGATCGCTCCTTACTAACAGGTGATATCGACGTCAAACTCCTCATCGTAGTGTTTAGTGAACCGTACTGAAATAACCCCATCTGATCCCAGAAGTTCTAAGACGAATCACAAAACCTCGCAAATATGGATATCGCTGTAATAACAAAAATTGCCTTATGGTTTTAGCAAAAGGATTGATTCATCACAATTCACCGTATTTCGACTTCGTGTTCAGACACGCACAAGCCTTTAAAATAAGAGAAAAGTAGCTTATCTGTGAGGTACTGCATACGTGCGTCTATTATATTTCAACACATTTTCACAGGCATAAATTCTACAAGCCGAAAGCGATCCAGCTTTTTCGCTATTGCCTCGAAACGCCCAATCACAGCGCTCCCTCAAAATTTACTCTTATGTCTTGAGTTATAAAGTTGAAATTTATATGACTTGATTTTTTTTACGGTACGTGCACATTCATAAATTTTAGCCTCTGACCGCCTGAGTATCACGACTTGCACATAACAACGCGCGCAAATTGCTTCCTGACACTTTGTACGTAAAAACTTGCTATGGTAAGTTATTGACTGCTGTTTGCTATGCTATGGAGCATTGTCAGATATTGATTGATTTGGATGGTTTGAAACGGGAATACTGACAATTTTCAACTTGCGGTCTCGCCTGGCAGTGGTTTAAGCACTGAGTTTAGAATGTTTGAGTTCGCTATGCAGATTTTGAATGTAATAGTCACAATCACAAGTAGCTAGAACTTCAGGTGACACAGATTTCAGCGCTACAATACCGAAGATAACCAAATAGACACACAGAAACGTCAATCATATTAAAATCCCTCCTTTTGTTTGCGTCAGGGATTAAAAATTCTGATTGCTAAAATATCAAACATGACTTAAGATCTAATATACTTTTGGCGATGTTCCAAAATGCTGGCGTTTTTCGTTTCGCTAAAAAACGCTCAACTACGTGGCATTGTTATTTGACGTCATACATAAAATCTTCGTTTATTAAATTAGCTTAGTTACTATCACAAGACGTCATGAAACTTCATGCAGTACAAAAATTGACTATTTTCGTGGTCTGGTGGTGGTATTATGGTCTTCGTCTTAAGAATGCCATCAAATACTTTGGTTATAGTTTTAAAGTTGGCTGTTTTAGTTTTGAAATCTACATAATATGGTTGTTTAATAAAATTATCTTCCAACATAGATAATGCGTCAGTTTTGACTCGAGCTCTCTTCCAGCGTGCAGTGTCTGTGTTTGCGAAGTGAAATGGCAAGAAATGAATTATAGCTGGAGAAAATATTGAATTTACAAATTATCCTGGTTACGTAGCAAAATATCTAAAAACACATGTTGTATACGGTCGTTTTGCATACGATCAAAATACATAAAATCAAATTGCAGAACATACGGAATCCATAACATCTTTTATCATAAGATTAAAATATATACGGTCTAAATTAATTACGTTTATAATCCATAGTGATTAACATGTATAAGGTTCAAAATACATAAAGCCAAATTATATAACTACAAAAATCAGACTCTAAGGAGTCAGAGTCGTTCAAGCGGTTAACTAAAACCTAATAAGACTTGTAAAACATAGATGTTTTACAAGTCTTATTAGGTTTTAGTTAACCGCTTAAACGACTCTGACTCATGATAGATCAAGGGACATTTCATCTTAGTCCTCAGGTAGCGACGCATAAACAGCTCTTATTGGTGCGGCTGTCTCTATGGGCGATTGGGTGGCGATCACCAGCATTTACTATCAGACAGACGGGTCTACTCGTTTGTTCCTTCATGGTTTAAAAAACATGATAGTTCCCCGATTAATTCCTAGTGTGGAGGTTACAGGTAAACACTCGTTATGTACACTTTTGGCAAATAAACAATTTATTAATTATTATTTTGTCAATTCGATTTTCTAAATTCTAGACATATGTGTATCAATTTTATATGAAATAATCATATTAATTTTGTACTTTGATATTATAATCTTTCGACCAATCATGTTGTACGTATTTCGAACATAGACAACGAACATTATTCATTTAGATTTTCGACATTCTAGACATATGTGTATCGAGCTTATGACATTCGATCCTAGATATTTTGCTACGTAGGTACCTAACCAATTATTAATGTAATTTGTTCATATTATACCTGTTTAATATCGTCATTGAGTTAAGATTCCTAAACCCCTTGAATCTACAACAGTTAACGATATCTCAAACTCAGGATTAAATATCACAGTATCTATTTTCCACGTTTTTGCATTACAGTTGGTTTTATATGGCTGCAATTTCCGATTTTGTCAAACTTTCATCCCTCAATTCAATCCTTTAGGGGCTGAATTTAATAAAATTTCAACTCGCTATCTGCAGTGCTTTAGGCTGTACGTTATCTGTCATTACCTTAGTCACGGAACTGTTATACTGTGTTGTTACTGTGTTATTGTGTTATCACAATGCATCTACAAATGTAACAGTTTACTATCGGTTCAGAAAAATTGCTGTAGAAATTAATTTCACAAAACAACAAATTTCATATACTAAGTTATGCTCCACAGGATCATATCACTCTCAAAGACAAACTTGAACATCTTCACGTAGAAGGATTATGTATCCGTAACATTGTACCCACATCACTAACAAGTTCAGCTGTTTACCTCCAGCAGATGTGCATAAACTTCATAAGATTTACCTTACAAAACAAGGCTTCATAAGACACTTGCCCTATCGCCGGAGTAAGCGACTAAATTTGGGCGAGTAGCATTACTTTGCGGATCTGGAAAGGCCGATCAATCACAGTGTACCTCATCAACCCGCATTGAACTGGAACTCGCCCAATTTTACTCGCTTACTATACTACATTATACGTACAATTTCAAAAGCAGTTCGAGTACCTACAAACTCGGTAACGTAAAATATAATCTGTAAATTCGTCAACTTATAAGCGAATACGATAGTACAGTGTGTTTTATAGTGTATTGACCGTTAAAATAGCGCACCTGCCTCTTTGTCTCAAATGCGATGAGATTTACGATTTACTGGTGGAACCACTCCAGACTTCGTTCGCGGAGGTGAAATAAGTTAAATATCTCTTTTTGCTCTGGCTTAGGCTTAGGTGAATAAAAAGTATTATATGTGTTAATCGGAGTCATAATTTACCTGCATACCAAATTACATGAGAATCGGCCCGGTAGTTTATACATGATGCGCACACAAACAAACGGACAAAAAAATCAAACATTATTTATTTACGTTCTATTACTTATTTTTAACACTCTCCAGTCACTTTTACGGATTTTTTTATATATAATATAGTATAGATGTATAGATATATGTCAAGAAACGCTTCAACCGCAATCACCCTCAAAATTAGGTGCTTGAAAACATCTGCTTCCATTTGCATACCTTGCACCAAACGTTTTTAATCTGACTCGCAAAACAGGCTTATTAACCTTCATCTTCAATTATGGTTGCGTTAACATGATATACACAAGATAGCATTTGTTAATCTATGGAAACACTGGTCAGAAAGAGACGTACCTACCTTTATTTTATATTTCTTTCTCACGTGAGTAACGTGACCGACATAGGTTTTCTAGAGTTATGATGCCACGAATAAATACACAAACCGATGACAAACACTGTCTATCACATCAATCACCCCTAGCACCTCTATATCATCAACATAGACTAAAACTAATTATTACATAGACTAAAAATAATTAAATTAAGAATGCTATAAAGGTTCTTCCGCATATAATACTTAACAACCTCTTAATAGATTTTTTTGGCGACACATCAACTTTGCTCGGTATTTTAAACCCGTCTTAATCCATTTATCACACAAATTAAATTCCAGATTTGTATGAAACTAGAGAGAGCAATAATGTGCCGTGACTGGTCACGAACCCCGCTGGCGGATCGCCAACTAAGTATGTAGGAGACATGGAAATATGAGCGCGAAACTAAATTGATATGCCTTTGGATATTAGCAGTCCATCTTAAAGAAATGGTTGTCTTTATCGAAATATTAATAGTAAACATATTGTCTAAAGCACTCAGTCCTTCCAGTAGCGTAATTTGAATGACATGATTATGACTATTCAAATTTTTTGAGTGTTCATCTAAACTTGACCACCTCTCCAAAAATCTGCTATTTCTTGGGTCGTTCTAATTTTTTGCCGACAATGACAATTACTGAGTTCTGATATCACACTAATATAGTACTTACATGAACATAACAAATAACACATTATAAACAATCTCCAATAATTTTAAATAAAACCAAATAACTATTACTAAGTGTAACCTATAAATAGAAAATGCTCCCCAGGTCATTTTCTGTTGACGTGGTGCCCAGGAGGCTGGCACCGTTGCCCCGTTGGATGGCGAGACTTATTCGTTGTCCGAAATAACTGCCAGCCTTCTGCTCGCCTGTTCAGTTCTTAATATGTTTTAAATGTTAAATTATCATCATTTTATTACACTATTTGATACGACAGCATTAGGGTGATTTTGCTTTGCATGTATTTACTCATTTTCTCAGAATTAGCGTCACAGAAGCAAAATCAACTCCTCCGTCACACATGAAGGCACTGTCGGCAATAAAAAAAGAACGACCCTATTAAAAAAATATCGCAAAACGTACATTTTCTTCTTACCTCGATGTAAAGCCGTTTGTAGTGGCACTGCACCTTTCTGACGTTTGGCCTTTTGAATGCGCAATCGTAGCTTTCGGGTTTTACTATTAGTGACAGCTGTGGCATTATCTGGACCTGCTGCATAATTAATATACTGTCCGGGATCTGTTTCGACATAGCACGAGTGAAACCAATTTAGAGAAGTTATGTTATATAGCTCTACGAACCTTGTGTAAGCTATTTTTAACAGGCTTCAAAAAGTGATAAGATTCTCAGTTCATCAGAACCTTTTTTTGTGTACACAATGTATTTTCCTCGACTGATAGAGGACGGCTGGGCCGATTGGGATTCTTTTTTTTCATAAAAGCCTTAATGGTCTCATTGTCACCAGGTCAGGGTCTGATGGGGTCCAGGATAAATCATCAGGAATCTTCGGGAATCTTCAAATAATATATAGACATATTTTATTTTAAGATTCTACCTGCAGCAATTTAAGTATGTATTAAAGTTACTCGTGCATTTATTAATTGAATATATTTGTTTTAATTTGGCTACTATAAATGTTTACAGGAAATATTTTAAGAGGGAGCATAAACACGCTTTGACACTAGTACTCTACACACGACGACACTATACTTAATACATTTTCAATGTACAAATCATCATCATTCATCATCTACGTCCCACTACTCACGCGTACAGGCTTACTCGCATAGATGAGAGGGAATGGGCACTGCGGTTTGGGAATTTCACATGTGTACCAATATAAAACTCAAGCTGTAGTTACAAGCCGTGTGTCAATTTTGATAGTAGCACAGCCAAAAAACCTCTGCCTAATACTGTAACAAATATTTTATTTTCGATTGACCGGAGTGCATAACCCTCAGGCTGGGGAATCGACAAAGCTGTAAAAATCAGACTCCACTAAATATTTTCGATGGATTCGCACACTGCTTCCATTTTTTGCGGAAAATAATATTTTGTTTACGTATATAAATGGATTTGGACAACAACAGTTCCCAACCGACTGCCTCAAGCTGAAATTTTCTCTGTATATTAGACGCTCCGGTGTTGATTTTAATATGATAATTATATTAATACGAACGAGAACAGAGAAAAACATCATAAAGAGATAGTTTCTTCTGCTTCATACGAGCAATAAGGAGCTTTAAATTTAATAATACTCCAAAACAAGGAGTATTTTCCCACTGTTAGACCTAGCAATGCTCAGCCGAAACTCTTGGATCTAGGACATTTTGTATACAGTTCCTTTTATCATGTATAATATTATGAAAACGAAAGATCTCGGGAAAAGCGGTAGTTGCAATTATGTTTCTAAACAAGAAAATAAATTTACCACATGTTAAAATTGCCTAAGTCCGAGTAAGTTAGAGAAACAATTAGTGTTTTTTCTTTCATTTTAAAGGATTTTTTTTTTCCATTTTGATGTGAAATATAGTTTAACTGTTAAATGTGACCTTTCTTAAACTACTTGTAAACTATTCCAATGCTTCTTAGCTTTGTGAAAAATTATTTCGATAAAAGCAGCCCGTTTTTCATTTCCATACGTGTTTGTGAAAATTTGAGATAAATGCGCATGACGTTCGGCCACGCTACAGATTTACGAGAGTTCACAACTGCGATGTTTTCCGCATAATCGTGCAGTTAGTTTTAAGCACGGTTACACTTAAAAACCAGTAAATATGCAAACTGACAATTCCTAGGGCTTCCTTTTGGTCCACGACCGTGCGGCAGCTTATTTATGAGTAATTTTCAAAAAAAATAAAAACAAAATCACGATCGCTTCCTCTGTTACGAAAGTTAGGCATACAAACTATATGGGTAACTTTCGTAACATAGAGGAATAAATTAAGTTTTGTTTTAATTAAATCCCTTAAGAGTGTACAATTTTTTTTTTAATGACTCATTTATATGTTTTTGTGCTCATAATAATATAAGGTTGTAAGCTAGCTTTAGCCATCTAGTTTTTGCCTGGATATCCCCTTGCGGTCGGGGTATAATCCAAAGTATGGAGAATGTCAGTCCTCTTGTTTTAATGGTTCTTGGTTGGGACCTAAAGAATGGACGAAAGTTTGCAATCATACCATAAAAAGCGATGACGAATTTTGAACTGAAGAAAAGCTGAATGTGTTTAGAGTCAGTTTTATAATCAATATCTCTAATTCAGACAGTGAAAGTGATTGAGCGTGTATGGTTTCATTATTAATCATACAATTAATACTTATTGTGAATAACGCTTTGACGTATAAACAAGTAAATTCCCTTGTACTAATTAATGTTGGTGTTTTGAGTAAATTATTACATAATAATTGAATAAAGCAACATCCTGTAAGTCTACTGTAAAACTGCCATTGTGGCAGGTGATATACATTACTGTTTTAGACTGTTAAGTGCACACTATATTATGAATATATTATATACAGCAATGTATCTCGTGTCATTTGCAGTTCCGATCCGATAAATATCGAGAATTGCCCAGTATCAAATTTTAATTAACCGTACTGTACAAATATGTACAACCTTTGTCACGAAGACTAACTTTTTCATTTCAAATGAATTTTTGAATTAATCTTGAATTTTTCAACCACCGTTCAATAAGGATAAATTTGAATTTTGTTCAACTTTTTACGCCTCTAGTAAATAGATAACTTTTCTGGCCGGTAAAACATTTGAGCCAACTTTTTTGATGGCGCATCACTTTTATCTCGACGAGCCCCTATCGTTAGTATTCTTCAATAAATGAAACGGATATTTCCTAAAGTGGGAACGTCTTGGTTCAACGCAAATAAAGACCTACGATATGTGTCGAACAAAACTGGTAAGAGATAGAGATAGAGGATGGGCAAGAAATCGGGACATAGTACATATATTTTTAACAATAGGTAAACCAAAAGGTAAAATCAGGGCTCGGAACCGGTGTTTTGCAAAAACCCCGAAATAACCCAATATTTTGAATTATTTTATGTTTTTTATGCAGGGCTCAATAATGTATTTAAGTAATGATTTCAGTATTATTAGATTGTCCCATTAAAAAATTAAATAATGAAGAAAAGAACGATAAAAAATACCGGCATTTTTGTATGGAGAAAATACCGGTATCCGAGCCCTGGGTAAAAGTACAATAAGTTTGGTCGGGTTGAGGTGGGATATTTTATCAATTAGGTACTAGGAGAAAGAGCGGAAAAGAAAAAAAAATACGCAAATATGGGAAAATTCAACATGTTTAGGGCATAACATATCTCGCAACCATCGCGGAAAAGACTAATGATTGTGTTATGCGATAGAAGGTGGTGCCCTAAACACAAATTAGGCATAAATCCCGAGCTAACCTCTAAAAATAAAAATTCTATTTTAACCGGAATCTTAATGGGTTACACTATAGGCTACTAGACTCATATCAAATTTGGTGCAATAAATGATTATTTTGCGTAGTATTTATTTAAGAAATCAATATTTTTCGATTACGGTTTATTAAAAGTGTTTCATGGCTATATATTTTTAATTGAAAATTTGTCTTATTTTTTTTTATTTTGAAATATGAAAACGGTGTCGGCCATGATGTGACGTAATAGGACCGTAATCTAACTTCATGTCGAACCTTATATAAGTGAAACTCGCCATGTAGCTTTGCTTTGCTGTGACATTGACATAAGTGACTTGGTGTTTTTTTGAGGTTGTGATCGTAATAGGGTAAGTGCTCCAGTGAATGAACAAATCCAGTGAACGAACAAAATGCATGTTTTTGTCGTAAAATAAGATTTCTGTACCTTTTTACCACGCGTGATATTTTTTTTTCGGCGAGCAACATTATTTGACAAGTTCTGGTAGCACTTACTTCAACTCATACGCATCAGTGTCAAAATAGCGGTGATGTAAAGTGGGCATGCGGTTGCTGTTCGTTTTTTATATGGAGGTGTAATAAGAGTTAAGGTAAGCTACGTTGTGTTTAATGTGCTACTGCGTGTGTCCCGTGCGTCTGCCTTGTACAGTGCGTGTTTTTTTAAGCCGTAAGGTCATGTTTGTGCTATTAATGTATAGTTAATGTGATTTATTTTCAAATAGTGGCTTTTAATCCAGTGTTCTATAACTAGAAATCAAAATGGCTTAAATCCAATGAACGAACGGGGGGGTTCATTCACTGAAATCGCGTGATTTATTGTTTGTTCAATATCTGACGTTTCCTTAGTAGTTATAAGATTTGGTTTTCTATGACTTTGGTAGAAATGTGCTGTCTGACAAAAGGCCAGTGTTCGAACAAAACTTTAAATATTCAATTTTTAACAGTTTATTAAATTTTTAACAGTTTATTCACTGGTCTGAATTTTCCAGTGAATGAACTACCGCAATGACAGTTAGTCCATTAATTAGTTTCCAAAACCAGTGAATGAACTACAACAATCATTGTATTTTTCTTGTTTTAAACATGGAAACTTCAAAAAAACCATACAAAATATTCCAATATGACCAAGAATCTCTCGACAAAGCCCTAAAAGCCCTTATACCAAAGTAAAGCATTATTTTTATGTTAGTTCATTCATTGGTTTCATTTGTTCATTTACTAGAATTGTGTGTTCATTCACTGGTGATTTTCCATTTTATCCTCTACAGCTTGCTATAATTTAAAACTGTGCAGCACTACTACAAAATAAAATTGATTTTAGAAAACTAGAATAGTTGTTTACTCTATAGGAACAGTATATTGCTATCAGCCAAAAATATTTTTTTAAAGTTGAAAATTTCCTTAAGTGTTCATTCACTGGAGCACTTACCCTAGTAGGTAATCAATCAATCAAAACGAAACTAGGGTAAGTGCTCCAGTGAATGAACACTTAAGGAAATTTTCAACTTTAAAAAAATATTTTTGGCTGATAGCAATAATTAAATTCAAATATTACTGTTCCTATAGAGTAAACAACTATTGTAGTTTTCTAAAATCAATTTTATTTTGTAGTAGTGCTGCACAGTTTTAAATTATAGCAAGCTGTAGAGGATAAAATGGAAAATCACCAGTGAATGAACACACAATTCTAGTAAATGAACAAATGAAACCAATGAATGAACTAACATAAAAATAATGCTTTACTTTGGTATAAGGGCTTTTAGGGCTTTGTCGAGAGATTCTTGGTCATATTGGAATATTTTGTATGGTTTTTTTGAAGTTTCCATGTTTAAAACAAGAAAAATACAATGATTGTTGTAGTTCATTCACTGGTTTTGGAAACTAATTAATGGACTAACTGTCATTGCGGTAGTTCATTCACTGGAAAACTCAGACCAGTGAATAAACTGTTAAAAATTTAATAAACTGTTAAAAATTGAATATTTAAAGTTTTGTTCGAACACTGGCCTTTTGTCAGACAACACATTTCTACCAAAGTCATAGAAAACCAAATCTTATAACTACTAAGGAAACGTCAGATATTGAACAAACAATAAATCACGCGATTTCAGTGAATGAAACCCCCCGTTCGTTCATTGGATTTAAGCCATTTTGATTTCTAGTTATAGAACACTGGATTAAAAGCCACTATTTGAAAATAAATCACATTAAACTATACATTAATAGCACAAACATGACCTTACGGCTTAAAAAGCACGCACTGTACAAGGCAGACGCACGGGACACACGCAGTTGCACATTAAACACAACGTAGCTTACCTTAACCCTTATTACACCTCCATATAAAAAACGAACAGCAACCGCATGCCCACTTTACATCGCCGTTATTTTGACACTGATGCGTATGAGTTGAAGTAAGTGCTACCAGAACTTGTCAAATAATGTTGCTCGCCGAAAAAAAATAATCACGCGTGGTAAACAGGTACAAAAATCTTATTTTACGACAAAAACATGCATTTTGTTCGTTCACTGGATTTGTTCATTCACTGGAGCACTTACCCTATTAGCATTCCCCATAAACGCTGGATAAATGTCAAATGCTGGTTTTCGGCTTGAATGACGTCACACCACAGATAATCTAAAGATTAACATAGCTAGCATCGTTTTCGCGCGGCTACGAAAGTTTAAAATTTAAATTATAATTGTGCGGTTTTAGAGGTCGCAAAAAAATAGGGTAATATTTTAATCCGCTCTCTCTCTCTCTGGTCGCTCCCTCATGACTGAGGATCGTGGTCATCGGTGGATGTGGATGGTCTACACCTAGTTTTTATGATCTGCCTCGACCGGTGCCTGTTCATCGCGTCTCTGACGACCGAGCAAAACTTGGTTGAGGATGGGCCTTTCACTTGATCACTCCATCTGGTTGGAGACCGACCCCGGGCTCGTTTACCCTCCGCGTTTAATCCGCTAATCAGATAATAATTAATAATATAAGACAAACTTTAAAAAGGGGTCAAGTAGCCTATTATGGTGTTTGTCGGAATAATTAATTTTTAACTTGATGTTACTTATTATAACTGTGTGCTGTGAATGTACGTACCACCACCGCTGGGGTGTTCACAGCGATATGAGAACGTGCCCAGAATCGGGTACAATGCCCGTCGTAAACTTATAGCCATATCGCGGTACCTAACACAATGACTTTGACGTTTGAATCAAATGTGAACAATCGCTGCGAGGATATTTATTAAGGAGCCAGTGAAACGTGATTTTAGATACCTAATTGTTTGGTTTATATGTCCGATTTGATAACGCCCCGCAACTTCGTCTGTTCCTATGGAAATTCCATGTTGTGAAACAAATTTTCTCACCCTTTTATTCCCATCCATCGAAAAAAAGGATTATATTAGGTTTATGCCATTAGTTTCTTCCTATTCGCGATACTATCTAAATAATGATATAAATAAATGAGGTATCAAATGATTATTTAGATCGTGAAGTATAACGCATGTGATTAAATTCAATTGTGTGGAATTCATATTGTGCAGAATCGCTACTAGGAAGAAACAAGATTGCGCAGAAATAACGACTGTGAAGCATTAGGCATGTGATTAAATTCAGTTGTGTGGAATTTATTTTGTGCAGAATCGCTAATAGGAAGAAACAATAATGGCATAAACCTAATATAATCCAAAAAAAAAACAGTATTCTTATGCCCTCTAAAGATAGGTACCTATCTGCAATTATTTGTACTCTGTAAACTTTACGATAGTAATAATATTTTTTATTTATAATTTTCATTTATTGTTCTAATAACAATTATTCGGTCTGTAAATGCACACAGTTACAGCTATTTGACAGCAATATGGGTTTATGATATGGGTACGTTTGACCTTACTTATTTACCTATTTACCGTACTAACAGTCATAACTCCAGTAAAAGTAATTTATTTAATCCTTTAGAACGACTGCGTATGCGGTAGTAAAGTTGAACATTTAATTTTATTACATATCTCTTCACAAAGTTACGTTTATTTTCCTACATTATCATTTCTAATTAGTCGCATTACGCACTTTATTACGCACTCGTAATAAAGTCCGTAATTACAACATGAGTCATAAGACATATCTTAAGTGCCAAAACATAAACACTCAGGTAACCGTACTTCTCATTTTATTGTAGACTAGATTATGAAATAAAATATAAATATATATATGTATAAGATAAAATAGGATCAAAATATTTACACCAAATTGCACGGTATCTTTTTGTGCTTCGCCGTACTTGGATAAAATAATTATATTCTATAGGTATGCCGGGGTCATAGTCGACCTGTTTATCAATTTCCATGGAAATCGGCCCGGTAGTTTTGTTATGATTATGCGCAAATAATCAAACGAGCAACCAACAAACAAACATTTCATAAACTGTTAACTACCTAACGGTTTATTGCGTGGTATTTACACTTCCTTGTTAATTTTTCAATAATATAATCAACATACCATACATACCATTACACCACATTATACCAAACCATATTATGTATATTTCAAGCATTTCTACAAAATTATGATTATGTACAGTCTATCTATAGATTTAGATTGCAATACTGCGAGGAAAAAAAATTAAGAACGAACCTCCAAACTGAGTTATATATTTGAATATAATGATCTCGTGGCTTTAGATTTCCTGTCACAGTACTGCACCGGTTACGGAAATCAGATGGCATTCGGTCTAATATAGTAAACTGACTTACCTAAAGTGAAACCATGGTCAAACACGTGACCAAGAGAAAGTGCTAGGAATTTTAATGTCCGTAAAGGGTTTTACCCTTAAAAAGTCGGCAAACTCTTCATCGAATGTTTAATTTCATAGAGAAACGTCACTTACTTATTTATAACCTAGTGGTTACGTGACGACCTTTATTGATACATGATATCCTTTTCAAAAATCATAAAATTTCACAGTTGGAGGCCGTTGGGGCGCAGCAGTCGGAGGATCTTCGGTTTTGGTATTGCATGTAAATAGGTCCCCCGACAACAAACAAAATATGTATCAAAACTAACGTTCTAACTAACTAACTAACTAAATATGTATCCCCTGAACTTGACAAAGTGCACCACAGTTCACAAACTCTTTGGCCATCTTTTTTGTATTTTTTTTCCAACTCCTATCGTACGTTACTGTCGAATCCGGTCTAGTTTCAGTATTTTGATGATTTTAATCCGTTTCATATATATTTGTTCGGTTCGAATATATATGAACCGAACTGAAATCACCGAACTACTGAAACTAAGCCTCGAATCCCGGCGAGGCTTGAATTTATGGACTTTCTGTATTTTTTGCGAAGTTCAAGGTTAAAAATATAAAGGGCCAATAGGTTGGTACGTACATATTATTATTTTTGAAGATTTTTTTGGTCAGGGGTTTTTCAAATTTCTAATTTAAGTCTCATTTCATGATTTTTAAATATTGTTACATAATAATCTCCAACCCTTTCCTTTCAAATTAGAATATCTCATGAACGGCTGAACCGATTTTGATAAAACATGTCTAATTGCTAGAAAACCTGCTATCAAATAAAAACACCTCATCCCAATCGGTTCACCCGCTTAAGAGCTACGGTGCCACAGACAGACAGAGAAACACACACACATAGCGGTCAAACTTATAACATCCCTCTTTTTGCGTCGGGGGCAGGGGCGTATTTTGAAATTTGGTGCCCCGGGCCAATAAGTTTCGCCGCCCCAGAAGAAGTAAAAGTTGGTGTAATGGCGCCAAACCAAAACAAAATGCAATCGGCCAGGGGCGGTAACCGGTTTGGCGCCCCGGGCCATGGCCCGGATGGCCCAAGGGCAAATACGCCCCTGGTCGGAGGTAAAAAAATATCTGAAACATTTAGATCCCAATTTTCTAAGACCTTTTGTAAACCAAACATTCTTTTATAGACAAAAGCAATTGTTTTATTTCGAAACCAAAAGAATAGTAATAGATAATGAATGTTGTATAATGCTTTAAATGCCTATATAATTATGCCTTCATAAGCCAATTTATCGTACGATTCCTCTAGGTCTGATTAAGTACGTGATCGGGAGCAGACGCATAGAACATTGCCGGCACATAATATATATTGGGGGAGAAATTCGCTTACACGCCTTAGGGTCCTAACGTTAATATGCAGTGCATTAATCTCATGTCAGTAGAGTAGGCCGTGTAACATATTTCAGGCCCGCGCCAACCCCCGACAGCGCCTGTGTGCAAACCTATGAAGCCACCTCTTTATTGTCGTCGTGTTTCGAATTCCAGCGCCCCTATTGCCTTGGCGCCTGTGTGCGTTGCACACTTCGCACACAGGGGCGGCGCGGCCCTGACATATTTTTGTAATAATACCACAGAATAAGAACTTTGAGGTTGTATTTTTAGGTTTCGTACCCAAGGGGTGACAATGGGACCTTATTACTAAGCCTCCGTTTGTCCGTCAGTCCCTCTGTCCGTCTATCCGTCTGTCCGTTTATCTTTCTGTCCGTCTGTCCGTGCTCAACAGTGGAACGGAACCCTTCGTGTAAGAATCCGACGCGAACTGGGCCGTTTTTGTGTTCTATAATGTAAGTGCGCTGATTTTTTGTATAGTTAAAACTACGGGATTAAATTTCTATGGACAGACAGTTGTGGCAAGGAGTCTATAATAGTGCCTACAACAAGCTGCAATTTCTGCTGCATCACTTGTCACTTTCGCTCTATATTGTATAATAAAAAGGAATAGAATATAGTATTTGTAACGCAACAGTCGCGGGTCGTAATCAAGTTTGTGCTATAAGTACCAGTGGCGTGGCGTCCATACAACTCGATTCCCATCGGCTTACCTAATATTAGGCAGTTCAGCACTTAATTCTAGTGCTCTTAAAGAAAATTGAAGCCAAAGCTGCTCCGGCTTGTCCAAGGATTTCTTCAACGCCACGCCACTGATAAGGACCTACTACGTATTGTTATCATCATCATAAAAAAGTATATGAAACAATAATGAACAGTGTATGTGAATAGTACAGTGGTTCTTAACCGGTGGTCCCTAGATGCACCCGAAATGGTGCGCGAAGCTATCCAAAAATAAAACTGGTCAAGAGCATGTCGGATCATGCTCAGTGTAGGGTTCCATAGCCGTATCTATAAGGAAATGTGATACAGTTAAAAATAAAGCTAAAAATAACCAACTGACAAAAAGTCTTAAATGCCGTGTAAATCAATGGTACTTAAAACCTTTTGGTTGGGAAGTTTTTCAGCAATAACTTCAAATCGGTTTATTCCTTACTATTCAAAATAATTTTCGTTGAATGTATTTATTAAGCGTTACCTTCCTGATTTTTTTCATATTTTTTGGACTTACGTAAGTAAAAAGGGGGGGGACACAATTTATGCAACTTTCGGAGCGATTATTTCCGAAAGTATTCACTTAATCAAAAAAAAGTACATAAAAGCCTTATAATGTTTTTAAAAGAACTATCGAATTATGTACCTCACGTTGATAATTGCTGAAAAAAAAAATTTTTAGCTTCTGTTACATGTATGGAGTGCCCCCCCTAGATTTCTTTATTTTTATTATTTAACTACCAAACTTAGTAGCGGCATCTACAAGACATCTATATTCCAAATTTCATCAGTATACGTCTTGTAGTTTTTGAGTAAAATGCCTGTGACATACGGACGGACGGACGGACGGACGGACGGACATGACGAAACTATAAGGGTTCCTTTTTAGCCATTTTGGCTACGGAACCCTAAAAATGTACTACCTCAACCTATTTACTTTATATTACCGCTAAACAGTTGGTGGTCCGTAGCAAATACATTTTGTCAAAATGGTCCCTCATTACTAAAACCACTGCTAATAACCTAGGGCGGTAAAACAAAGAATGTCTCAGATCGCAGGTATTTGACGCCCGAACCGAAGGCAAGGGCGATAAATATGCGGTCTGAGGCTTTTTTATTACCATCCGTGGTAGTAGGTACAAGATTTTACGTCTCCCCCAGGCCATGATGTAGGATTTTTCGCACGCGTAGCGGGCGATTGTTGCCACTTTTTGGCCAGGTGTGACGTAAAATAAATCCCTTGTCACTTGTGCTTGAAATTAAATCAATATTATTATCTCAAAATACCTTCTCATCTAAGGTCATTTTCATATATCGGCGCCTTTTTAGTATTACTCCTTCGTAATATATTAATTTCGGAGCTAGTCGACTTCATAGTTCGTTTATTTCGAAAGAGCCATTTTCGGAGTTAGCTATCTAAAATAGATATTAAAATGGGCGGGCGCGTCATTTCAGTTTAGACAAAACTGAATACCCAAATGAGTTTTCATACTTGATTACACGCTAAAATTACTCAGTGTAATGAAAATAGCGAAATGATTTTAATTTGCATTAAAGTCTTGCAGCCTTTAGCTTATTTGGAAATTATTTTATTTTAACCCTTAACTACCTACGTCCTATTTTTGTCACATAACCACCTATCCAAGGTCTAGGAGACCCAAACTTGATATCGCCCTTATAAAAAAGTTCCATGTGTTTGAGAGCTATTTTAAAATAACAGATCGGATTTCAATATTTTAAAGTATTCATTGAGGAAAAAAATACACAAAAATCAATCAAATTTATATAATTAGAGAAGATATATATATATATTCCGAATATAATCAGAGAAGAAAATAAAGGGAACCTAAAAGTAAAAAACCAGCCAAGTGCGAGTCGGACTCGCACACGAAGAGTTCCGTACCATTATCGATAATAAAATTGCTATTAATTCTCGAAAGGAGGCCTTTGCTCGTAAATCTTCGAAAGGCGCTAGATGTAAATACAATAAATTGAAGAAATATTATTAAACATGTATTTTATTCTGTATTTAGTATTTGTTGTTACAGCGGCAACAGAAATACATCATCTGTGAAAATTTCAACTGTCTAGCTATCTCGGTACATGAGATACCCGAGATACGAGGTTTTCAAGGTAAACGAGCAAAATATCACATTTTTTGTATGGGAGCCCCCCTTAATTATTATTATTATTTTGTTTTTAGTATTTGTTGTTATAGCGGCAACAGAAATACACAATCTGTGAAAATTTCAACTGTCTAGCTATTACGGTTCTTGAGATACAGCCTGGTGACAGACGGACAGACAGCGAAGTCTTAGTAAGGGTCCCGTTTTTACCCCTTGGGTACGGAACCCTAAAAAAATATGTTTATTTTGTCAGACTTTGCTTACCCCCTATCTCTCCCCTTATCTCTCCCATTCAAAAACTGTATATCTAAAATTTCAAGATGATATAAACCTATTTAAAGGATGCACAAATTGATCAGAAAAAGTGCATATATATACTGAAACGCAAATTTTATATTTTCATAATAGTTTAATTGGGATATACAGTAATTTAACTTAATAAAATAACACTCAGAATATATGACAACATTAGTTATTTATGAGTTCTAGTTGTCAATAAAATCAACTAAATGCTAAAACCTGGAACCTCATTTGTGGTTCGCTTGTAACGCATTTCCTGTGATGCTCGACGACTCTTAGTAAGAATTGTTTCTGTTATTTTACTGTGCTGGAATTGTTACATTATTTTTAGCAATGCCACATTTCACAGTATCATTCGTAATATTAGGAGCATTGAAAAATCTTTATTTGGGTTCAAAGTTCAGAAGTGTGGAACCCGCTAAATATACACCAATTTTGATGAATTTTGAAATATGAGGCTTTTCAATGAGTGAGACTCAGAAATCGAGCAAAGTGAAATGAATATCAAAAGTTTGGAATAATGAAACACCCTAATGGACCACAGTTAAAGACACCCTGCCTTAAGGAATGATTGCTATTAGATTTCGTTAGGCGTAGTAAATATTGCACTCCCACAGAATCTTCTAGCCAAAATTCACACTCTTCCGGGAAAAAGTTTTTTACATCCACGGATCTCGAACTAAAACTGTATATCTGCATACTAAATTTCAAGACAATCGGTCTAGCGGTTTAAGCGCGAAAATGTAACAGACAGGCAGAGTGATTTTCACATTTATAATACCTATTAATATGTATTTAAGTATCCGTCCCAATATACTATCACATATCCACTTGACCAGTTCAAGCGCATTCTTTCCAAGTTACAGGGAATATATCTAAACCAAAGCCAAGCGAAGGGGTCTCAAAGGCTTAAACAGTATTAAGTCTCCATTAATTGAGCCCCTAAGATTAGCAACACATCTCGACTCGTGACTTGTGGGCTGATTAATGACTTCAGTGGGGGTAACGGTTAAGAGGTAATCTCCTCATACGCAGGTAAACTGTTTACTTCGGATCAAAATGCCACCAAAATGAGACGTTAACTTAATTTTGTCGCCTTATTTTAGAGTTTGGTTCAAGAATTAAATAAGTCGTTGATATTTCGATTCAGGCTTCAGCTTTCAGGTTTTGGTGGCATCTTTGTTTTAACATGTTTACATTTACATAATTTTTGACCGTTGTGCATTTTGATAATGGGACATTTTGATGTTTAAACATTTAACTTTAAGATTTTAGTTGTCAGTTAGGCAAAAAGAATAAAAATGAATGTGCTCTTTCTTTATTTTCTTTGATCATTATCCTTCATTTTTGCTAATATTATTACAAACGGTTTGATACATAATGAATCAATACCTACATCACAGACCAATAACTCTCTACTGTTCGCTCCAGTTTAGTTTTCGCCAACAGCTTGGATATTTATTAGAAACCGGTAATAGTTTGTGTTGGGTCTAGCGGCTGAACATACATTATGTAATCGAGGTAGAGTTAAATAAACTGAAACTATAGGTAGTTTCACGAGAGTTGAGGTGAATTATTACACACACAGCTACATGAATTAGGTACTCATTGCAAAAAAAGTGAATGAGTGCGTAAATAAACACAATGCTAGTTTAAAGAAACTTTTTGGTCTATCTTGCAATTCACTGTTGAACCTGGTATCGGTACCAAAAAAGAACAGTAATTTCAAAATCTCGCTGTCATTACACGACAGTGTATTCACGATAGTGTTGTGTGCGTGGCCTCAACTCTCGTGAAACTACCTATACCTACCCTTAACCGATGTGGTGTTAACCAGCAACCTACCATACGGTTCTTTGCGAGATACAAACAGAAATGTGGAAATCTGTGGAAGGACTGATGTCACCGACTCGATGTAGCGTCCGGAGTAGGCGCATTAAAACAGAACACGATGACAGATGTGCATAAAGGTTCAGTTCATGAATCTAAAACACGCCAGTCGAGAATGCACCGACATTCTGGTAGTTAAGTGAGGTCAGGACGAAAATAAATTCTAGAAATCGCCCGTCTACCTAATTCAACCCTGAGCAGAAGAAGCGAGGATCTGCAGACAAAATAATAATATATATAACGCAGGGCAGCTTGTGGCGAGCTGTTGGGGAGTAGCGACCCCACGTACCCGAGTGCTCCGGGGGGTCCTTAGGGAGGGTCATGGGATTTAGTGAAAGGACCTCCGCCTCTGGCTTGCCTTAACCGGCCGTCCAGAGTGGAGTCGCGAGAGCTATATGCTCCAGGCGTGGAAGTGTTAAAGGGCATAACGCCGCGAGTACCCTCGGAGAAAGCGCAGCACACCCCTCGACACCCTGCAGCCCTCGGCAGCGGTGTTGCCCCTGGGCCATTGCTCATAATGTCGCTATTTAACAGGGGCCCATCAGTGGAGGGCAAGTCACGGTCTGTCAGTGCCGCTAAAGCCATGAGACACTTTTCCTGACAGGCGCCGTCATGTCTCAATCCATAGCCCAGTATCTAGTCCATAATTCCACCACCATAACCCAGTAGAGTTAGATTCCATCAATCAACAATAGTCCTTGCATCTGGCGGGGGCTGTCTCTGCGTGCGTCCCATGACACGGGCAGGGACAGCATCCGCTGGGTGTACACGTTGCCGTTCATTAAATTGTCGAAAGGGCCTCTACGCGTTGGCTTCGGCTCCGCGCACGCCTCCCAAAGGGCCGGGACACCATTGTCCCGTGTACGGGAAAGACATACATATATATATATATATATATATATATATATATATATACACCGTGGGGCCCACGTACAACCCGACCAACTTTAACCACGTATTCCTGATGGTATTACAAGTAAATAACTTTATATCAACATAGGTCGAATTTTGTCATTTTACATTAATAGTCTTATGGAACAAAACAAATCAATAAATTCAGTCCCTCGTTATAAAAATGTCCTTACTGGAGGAAAAGTTATTAAAAAGGGAAAAAAAGGCTAATATGGAAACGAAAGGTCAATATTTTGGCTTTGTAATGGTTTACTCGTACCATCTAATACTGCGAAGGTTAATTGCTGTTTAGTTAAATGATTTTAAAAAATCAGTAAAAGTATCTTAGTCACATTTATTAGGGCTTGTTACACACTTGGGAGTTTTTATTTTAAAAATTATGAATATCTCGGAAAGTAAGCGTTAATCGACTAAACGTCACATAACTTTTTTTACTTCTAATAGTTGTTAGAATCTATGGTTAAAGTTGGTCGGGTTATACGGGCCCACGGTGTATATATATATTTTTTTTTTTGTAAGAATGCATAAATGTTTATTTGTCAATGTTGTTTGTTTGGGTTTGTCAATGTACTAATACTAACATGAAACAAATATAAACACTCGAGAACTTACTGTCGCCGGGAAATAAACAAATTGTAATCTGTTAAGCACTATTATATTATCTTCTAGATAAGTCGAATCAGACGCGAGTCGGCCTAAGCGGAAACTTCGTGATTATTTCGGTTTTTAATAAAAAACGGATTTGACGACGTCCCTAGTGACGTGGCACGGACATTTTCAGAGGCTTTTGCAGAACCCACAAACTTTATAATCCAGAGTCTGTTTATGGAATTGAGTGATATTGAAATGGAATTTATTTGATAAATGCGCTTTATTGCAAAATGCCTTTGGCTTTGTTGATTAAAATATTAATCGAAATTAATATCAACGCGAACTGATTTATACAACCCAAATAAGTATGTCTTATTAAAACTGAATATTTCAGGTGTAAATTGTGTAATAAATGTAAATTGTTTGGTAGCTTCCGTTACACAAAGGAACAAGATTAAGGTAACGGCGCCTATTTACTACCAAACTTAAAGTGGTGAAGCACACATCGGGTTACCAGGCAGTTGTTCTTTACAACAAGCTGATGCCCGTTGAGTTGAAGTCACTATTGAATGTAAACACCTTTAAGCATAAGCTCAAGGATTTGTTGTTAAAGAAGTGTTTCTACTCTGTCGAAGAATACTGTCATTCTAATAATTTGTTATGAGACTTATTGTAGTTTTTCTTAAGTAATTTCTAAATTCGAGAATGTCATGAATTTAATTTTATTATTATTGTATTTTTATTATTTTGTGTGTTGATTATGTTATGAGTTTAATCCAGTAATTCTATGTAATCAATGTATGGGAAAGACAAACAAATTAATAAAGTTTTCAAACTTGTGTGGCATGATACCTTTGGGTGTGGTGTTCAAAACTCACAACTCTCCCCCCTCCTCCACCTGACGCAACACCCCCCCTCGCAGTGAAATGTATCCCTTTTATCGGTTTTATCACATTTTCTCGAAAACTATAATGGATACAAAAAAGTGTCAAAAGTAAAAATGATCCTCATTAAATTGTAAACAAAATTTGTCCTATATCTTATTTTGATAGGCTGGACGGTTTTGAAGCTGTAGCTAGTTAAAAAACTAAAATGAATTTTTTCATTAGATTAACGACAATATAGTCATTATTTATTGGAATGAATTATGAAGTAAATAAAAAGCTGTAGGTGGAATCATTACAACCATTTTAATGTTATAAAAGTCTAAATCTATCTAAATATGTAAAAGAAGAAACTGACTGATTGACTGACATATCAACGCACAGCCCAAACCGCTGGTCCTAGGAATTCCAAATTTAGCACGTAGGTTTCTTATAAGGTCTAGAGGTGCACTAAGAAAGGATTTTTCAAAATTTACCCCCTAAGGGGTTCAAATAGGGGTTCGAAGTTTGTATGGAGAGTCTACGATTTTAGAAGTAAGAGATTTGAAACTTCATGTTTAGACTCTTTATTAGATTACAAGAAAAGTAATTTCACCGTTTTTCGAAATTAATCCCCTAAGGGGCTTAAATGGGGGTTGAAAGTTTGTTAAACCCCTATTTGAACCCCTTAGGGGAAGAATTTTGAAAAATTATTTCTTAGTGCACCCCTAGACCTTATAAGGAACCTACGTGCTAAATTTGGAATTCCTAGGACCAGCGGTTTGGGCTGTGCGTTGATAAACAAACTTTCAACCCCCATTTAAACCCCTTAGGGGATGAATTTTGAAAAATCCCTTCTTAGTGCACCCCTAGACCTTATAAGGAACCTACGTGCTAAATTTGGAATTCCTAGGACCAGTTGTTTGGGCGGTACGTTGATATACAAACTTTCAACCCCCATTTAAACCCCTTAGGGGATGAATTTTGAAAAATCCTTTCTTAGTGCACCCCTAGACCTTATAAGGAACCTACGTGCTAAATTTGGAATTCCTAGGACCAGCGGTTTGGGCTGTGCGTTGATATGTCAGTCAGTCAGTCAATCAGTCAGTTTCTTCTTTTATATATTTAGATAGATTTAGACTTTTATAACATTAAAATGGTTGTAATGATTCCACCTACAGCTTTTTATTTACTTCATAATTCATTCCAATAAATAATGACTATATTGTCGTTAATCTGATGAAAAATTTCATTTTAGTTTTTTAACTAGCTACAGCTTCAAAACCGTCCAGCCTATCAAAATAAGATATACTTAGGACAAATTGTGTATACAATTTAATGAGGATCATTTTTACTTTTGACACTTTTTTTGTATCCATTATAGTTTTCGAGAAAATGTGATAAAACCGATAAAAGGGACACATTTCACTGCGAGGGGGGGTGTTGCGTCAGGTGGAGGGGAGGGGAGAGAGTTGTGAGTTTTGAACACCACACCCAAAGGTATCACCACACAAGTTTGAAAACTTTATTAATTTGTTTGTCTGAAAAACACATAATTACCACACTAAGTTATGATGTTAAATGATTAGCGACTGATATTTATTGTCTACATTACGTGTATCGTGTAAAAATTTCAAACACAATGTATATTGTTCTCTGAATAAATGACTATGACTATGACTATGACTATTACCGTGGTATTTGGGTAGTTTTCAAATGATTCCAATAAATGATGGATATGAGAGCTCCTTAACGCCCGAGATTATTTTTTTTATTTTAGAGTGTCTATTAAACTTTCCGAATCGCTAGTTTTTGAACTTATTTTATTTTATTATGATTGACAAAATAATTATTGAAACCAGAAAAGGAGAATCTTCTATTACCGTGGTAATGGATAAGATGTAATTCTATTACCGCGAATTTTGCTTCTAATACCGAGGGTACAAAAAGCAGCATTTTTTACCATCGGTAATAGTAAACTGATACACAATTCGGCACCCAATACCGAGGATTAAATAATATTTATGATTTTGGTTCCGTACATTATCAAACAAAATGTTATGGTATGATTTATTTTAAGAGAAGATTGAAATGTCACTCGGTAATAGGTCCTTCTGTTATATCTATCACCGACCCAAACAAATATTGAATGGGTCGCTAAAAGATTCCCATACATTCTATTACCGAGTGTCATGTGATTGTACCATCGGTAATAGACTTCGTTTGGATTTTCATACAATCTTATTCCGACCCATAAGAACTTTTGGGTATAGTTGCAATTTCATTACAAATTAAACATAGTTTTTATAAGCTTGCTATAAAACCAAAATCAAAAAGCTGGTATGTAAATATAGTTAATTATTACAATATTTAAACGACATGACAAAATCAGGGTATCCATAGAAACCGCAGATTCAGTACTGAAGTTTAGGTTAAAAATTACGGGTTTCTTTAATATATTCCATACCACGAAAATAGTTATTTAATAGCGTCAATAGATCAAAATTTAAATAACTGTAAGAGAGCATGTAACCGTCAACATATAGAGAAGATAAAGCAAAAAGAATCAAATTACCATCTTATCTATTACCGTGGTATAGCACGGTATTAGTTTCCCCAACCAAAAATGGTGTCTATCACCGCTGTATTTTATTTTCCAATTTAAACTCATTTCCAGGCCAATTAAAATATAAACTTCACGAACAAGTTGTGCACAAAACTATAAACAACCATTAAACAGTCGTAGCATTCGTTCAATAGTGGTAGCTATTACGTAAACTAATAAATAAGGTTCGGGTACACTCACATGTGACGTGACGCGTTTGTACTACACAACCACATCCTACGCCGCCGTCGCGGGAACTGACGTATTGCGAGCTTGTTGTTACAATCACACACACTTGCATAAATAGGTCCGTTAGTCAACTAGATAAGGTTCACTTTTGTATAAATATGTTTTATTGTGCAACGAACGGCTTGCTTATAAAACGCATATTTTGAAATGCCGCGGTAATGGGCGCCGATTTTGATACCCCCGGTAATAGGCGCCGTTACCTTAATATTTTGTTAAAATAATCCCTTAACGGTTTTTTTAAACGGCTCTAAAATTATACGGTGTCTCCTCACGCATAGTTAGTTATTGAAATATTTAAATTCCTCTCGCCGTTTTTTAAATTAAATCTACAACTTCGCAAACATTTGCTAGACATCCGCGGAGAGGTTAATATTCCCAAAAATCGCGGCCTTCCGTATCGTTTCAATCTCTCTAGGGAATCGAATCAAGCACTCTGTCGGTAGAAAAACACCGGATCAGACTCTATTTATTATTTACACTAGACACTAGATGCTTTACCAACTTTCTTGGAGACATGTAACGAAAACCTAGACAGTTTTCCTGACTTACTTTAAATGTATTCTTGTCTATTTGCAGGAAAAAAATATCATAGAAATGGGAGAAAAAAGACTCTTTAACATAACTTTGTCAACAAAAGTTGGATCTATGAATATGTTACTATGAACAGTCCTGAAAAAAAAAGTTCGTAACACAAATCTTTAAGTTGTACTGAATTGTGTAATGAAACATGTACATGTTTCACACATCACATCATGTCTACATGTCTTTCACTTTCGTTATTTAAAAATATTAACAGCTTACAGTTGTCAAAAAAACCACGACAAGATTGTGACCAAAATATTGGAGTACCCTGCGTAAGCAAATAGTGGATAGTCGCGTTTGGATCTTCAGTGCGGCTAATATCGATGCATTGGTGCGGTGTTCTGCCTAGGATATACGTAGCATTTTTCGCCAGCACCATATTTCGAAAGCATCAAAACGGTCACGTTTGGCTTTCTTAATTTCCATGTCTCTGCACCGGAAGTAATACCTATATATATGGAGAATATTAGTGTGCGTACTAGGTTGCTCTTGGTGTTACAGTCTGTCCGTTTAGGTATTTAAATAAAGGTAAACAGAAAAACCACGTGACTCCCGAGTCAGGTGGTTCTTTTGTTTACCTTTATTTAAATACCTAAACCACGGGTCGCCAAAAGGCAGACCACGGTTCGCATCCGGACCGCCGACCCATTGTGTGTGGACCGCGAGAACACAGCAACATGCACTACAGAGGACGTAATTTAATAAAAATGTACCCCATTATTTTTGTTGACGTCAATTCAAAAGTAACGAGCTAACGAGCGAGAAAGAGTTCGCGGATTGCGAAAGCTTTAATCGTCGCGGTGGGGAAGTGTTTATCATCATCGACGTTGTGGGGTAGTGATTATTAACGGATATTTTTAAACATATCAAAGACCTGAACCTTAAACTTCAAGGCAAAGGAAAGCTTGTATTAGAGCTCATGTCAGAAGTAAAAGGTTTTTCGTGAAAACTCGATCTCTTTATTAATGATCTTGGTAATGAATGCTTACTCTTCCCAAATTAAAATAAAATAATCAGCAGTGACAACGAGATTGACGTTGGCGAATACAAAACGTTCATCACGGATCTTAAATTGGAATTTAAAAAACCGGTCAAGTGCGAGTCGGACTCGCGCACCGAGGGTTCCGTACAAACTTGTCATTAGATACGTGAATAATTCAAGAAAAACTGTATGGTGGGACAAACTTAACTTTGCTCTTGTGAAACTGTTGTGCCCATACATCGACATATGCCGCGGTTAGTTTAGTAGGAGCAAATAAGGTTGTCTTACGATTTTTGCGAATTTCTAAAAAACGCTGCAAGTTAGCAAAACCATTTTATTTTTCCTGTAATATTTAGGATAATATTAATAATCGGTAATTATTGCAGATTTTTCTGTTCAGTATCTTCGGAGATAATAGGGGGGGAACGGTATTTTTTTTAACGGTTTTTGTCTTCAATCAAAAACTACATGTCTAAGAAAAAAAATAAAAACTGTTTTGGAATCTACATATTAAGCCCTTTCATTTGATATCCCACTCGATATATTAGCTCAACTTTCGATTTATGACATCCCATTTCGGTCCCCTTTAAAAAAAAAGTAAAAAAGGTATAAGATTATTTTTCTGTCCCATAGGCTCGGATAAGCAGTTTTTAACACTATTCCAAATTTCAAGTCGATAGCATCAGTAGATCCTGAGATATCTTGCTGTGACAGACGGACAGACAGACAGACAGACAGACAGACAGAGTCGCACCATAAGGGTTCCATTTTTACCATTTTGGTACGGAACCCTAAAAACAGGTTCGCAGATTTTAAGAAAATTGAGAAAGTTGTAGAAATCCTCAGCAGCATTTACTCGTACTCTCTGCATCCTGATGGTGAATGGAGCAACGAAGCTGCAATTGTTTTCGGGAGTGATAAAGCTACTCTACAGATGGAAATGATCGATTTCCAAGAAAACACACTTTTAAAACACTAACAAGTTTCCAGTGAAGAGTTCTGGATAAAATTTGTGTGTGGTGATAAATATCCAGAACTACAAAAATTAGCTTTGAAACTTCTTACTTTGTTTGGGTCAACATATGTTTGTGAACTGCTGGCGAACTATTTTCGAAGATGAACTTCATTAAGAATAAATTTCGATCTCGACTTACTTATGAACATCTCCAGGATTTAATGTCAATAGCTTGCAGACAAATAGTCCGCAACAAAATATGTAATTTTTCTCATTGATATGTAAAAAAAATACCTTTGTTATTTCCGTAATTACATTTGTTTAATAAATATTTTTCCCTATATAATGGTGTGCGGACGGCGATGGTCATTTTATTTCTTTAAACGGACCCCGAGCGAAACTAATTGGTGACTATAGTAGAGATATTCCTATCTTTCCATGTCTTGTCTAGCTGGGACATGGCGCCTTTTGCCATTCCAGTCCTTCTGCGAATTTCCGTCTCGCAAGAGTCATTATTGCTTATACAGGAACCCAGGTATACAAAAAGGAGTAATCGCTTAGCAAACATACAAAAAAATATATACAGTCGAATTGAAAACATTCCTTCTTTTGGAAGTCAGTTAAAAATATTCCGGCCCGATTGATCTGTTAATCCGTATTATCTCTCACTGCTTGTCAGTAAAATTAAAAAAATATAGTTATAGTTCCGACAATTATCAGACATCAAGACAGCTCGATAAGTATATCTGGGGGCACGGTAGTGCCCCCGCCAAGTCGAGCAAAACAAAGGGACAGCCGTACCATCCTTTTCTCGAAGCCATTCAGGCCATTTTCAGCCTCCCGTTATTTTGTACTGGCTAAAGCTAGAACCCTGAAATTTCAGGAATATATAGGGCACAAAGACATATATATTCTCAATATCATTCAATTTGAACGTGTACTTTAAGAACTATTGCATGTCAAAGTTCCTTAGTTTTGTCACTGACTCACTGATTCACTGACTCACTGATCATCATAATTCTAAGGTACTACTAGCAGACCTACAAGCTCCAAATTTTAAACATAGTTCGTTTTTAGCCTATCAAGTCCTTAAAAACCTAAATATGTTGTAATTTCAGTCACAACTGCACACATAAGTTTGTAATCCTATACAAATACATGCGATTACAAAGTTAATTTTGCAGGTCAATTTAAAAATAATGGATTGGAATGTGATAATTAAAGGAAGACCACTTACAATAACCACATTTTTACTAAAAAAAAAACCGACCGCGGTGCACTTGAAACTGCATAAAATCCGCCATTTTGTTTATTTTAACTAACTTCATACCCAGTGACACTTGCACCATCAAGACAAATCTAATGATGTATCATTTATCAAAATCGGATGTGCCGTTGAGTAGTTACGAGCGGACACAGGAACGGACATACATACATACAGGTCAAACACATAACCCTCATTTGGGCTTCGCCGCAGTCGGGCAAAAAGAAATGAGTTCCCATCAAAAACATTACATGTAAAAAGGTGCAAGTCTCGCAACGCAGTTCTCCTACAACAAAATTGTCAGTACCAGGGGGGTATCAACAGAACTCGATTTCCACCGACTTGCCTATTATTTAACCGTGGAGGAACACATTTTATAGATCTAATATTCAACAAGCGAAGTCGCGGTCAGTTATGCTAGCCCGGCATGTCTCTGTTTGGTTTGCGACTATGCGATAAACTATTTACATATATCAACACTAGCGGCAACAAACAAGCGTAGGGTGGGATTACTCGAAGTACAAATTTGTATTATCAAATAATAATAGCCTGAACTTGATATTGCACATGTAATCCTAAACAAACTTGAGTAACGGAAATAACAGTATACGATTCTACGGTGGTATAATCCACGTATCATTCAGAAAATATATTTTTTAATTGAAATAACAATTGCCCGCGCTGCAACGCGCAGTCGGCGTGCAGTTGTGATGCAGTTCCCATACAAATCGTAGGGAGTTGCAGTCGGGTTGCAGTCCGTCTGTATCGGCCCTATGTTGGAATCCGAACCCATTTTTCAGATTATTGAGATCGCTTTTCAGCGATAAGGCCGCCTGTTGTCTACCGTTTTAAATTGTGTTCATTATTTTATACCTAAAGATTTTCTGGTATGCAATAAAGTATATTTTTATTGTATTGTTTTCATAACATGTGTATGTAGCTATGTAAACACTTTAATGTAAATAATATCCGGCTAAAAATATGATAAAAGCAGACCAAACAAGAACAAAAGCGAAATTATCCCTATACGGGATCTCATTCAGATTACCCTTGAGCAATGGAGTTAAAAGTGAAAAAGGTAGATAAACTAACTTTTATAACATAGCTGAAAGTTAATGGTTTCAGAGAAAAGAGCATTGCAACTTTCGATAATTATGACAAGCAATTCACTTATACGAGAGAGAATATTTGTAGACCCACATCCTAACATTCTGTAGATTTAGATGATTAGAGTAGCCAGATTTTCCACACAAACGAAAGAAGAGTTAAAATCGAGTTTGTTTGACGAGACATCAATTTTGGTTGAAACGTTGCACAAACAAAATATATTATAGTATTTTATGCAACAGTTGTATAAGAAGGTTCAAAAAATGTGAATTGCGTGAGTTGCGATACGAGCCGCAACCGCGGCGAGTATCGCAAATAGAGACGCAATGAGCGTTTTTTGACTTAATTATACAACGTTGCATACAATACTTTTTCTACGACTAGATTTTTTAAAATATAAAATACAAACAAGGCATAACCTGCAAACAAGGCAAATATGACGTTTGACTTACAGTATGTGTCTATGGTAAACTTTTTTTTAATTTTAAATTGACACGCAGTGAATATATTAAAAATACTTTTTTTTTATGTTGGCATCAATGAATTTAGTTCGGAAAGTTTTGTTTTTCTTAAAAGCCGTAGAAATTTAATTGTTTGTTAAGTTGGTAGTTGTGCATTTTTATCGTAAAGTTAGAATTGACCGCTTAATCCTTGGCCTAAGTTTAACCTAGATTTAGAAGTCTGTGGCTGCTAGCAATAACGTAAAGTGACTATAACGACACTAGTGCTATTATGGGGAATAGAGTATAGACTTCTCTGAACTCATATTATGTATGTTCTTATATTAGTGTTCGTGACCAAGTAAAAGACAGATAACAGTACAAGAGTACAAAAAACTCAAAATGAAAGCAACGACCAAATTTGGTATCGTTAACTCCTTTATGCCACACCTGGCCATATAGTGGCATTTTCCGCACGCTGCACGTACGGAAAAAGCCGCTTTCTGGCCAAGTGTAGACATAAAATGATGTACACAACACGGGAGGTAATAAAGAAATCCCTCGATCGCATATTTACGTCCCTCGCTTGCAGCTCGGGCCGCAAACATCTGCGATCTCGGCGTTTCTTTGTTTTACCACCCTAGTTGTGTAATGTACTATATTCGTTTGTAAGGAGAACCTGTCGACTCGAATCGCAAACACACGTATAACTGTCGTCTCTAACATAACAGGGCGTGAAATAGACCCTTATCGGTTTGGTGGGAAACTACCCATCCTCGTAATCAATTATTGGCCGAGTCATAATGACACCATTTCTCTTCTAGTGAAAGAAAAGCCTTGGATAGTGACGAACGTGTCCATTCGATTAAGGCCAACGAATATATATTCTTCAACACGTACGGGAAAGGCGGTTATCCGGATAGTTTTTGATACAAAACTTTTATCATGCTTGAATAAACTCATTGTATACTAACATTAACTGCGACTTTGTCGTCCCAAGGGAACTATTTACCGGGACATAAAGTATCCTATTGTTTCAATCCAGTTGCGTGTAGAAAGCATGTTTAATAATTAAATTGTAAAACTGTTTCTTTAATCGTCGCAGTTCACACTTAACGGCTCGGCTCCGACACGGCAGCGGAACGACACCGTCTTACCTTATCGTGTCGCTGTCAACCATACACAAGACCGTAACGGAAGCGGATCAGTACCTGCGAGTTGTCAGCAGGCTTACGGTTGGCCGGCAGCGCGCTTACCGCGAAACGGCAGCTCGATGGCGGCTCGCGGTCGGTGATTGTCGATTCAAACCTACGTGCTCGATAGTAACGCCACCTAACATAAACTTTCCGGGATTATGTCAAATAGTGACATACCAATTTGATACAAATGTACAAATGTTTTCTAATATTATTCTAATAGTTGAGTAATTAAAGAAGCATTGAAAGTTGGGACCATACTATTTCAAAGCAATTTGTTGGAAAATTGACAAGTAAAATGGAAATTATTCCAAAATCGGTTTTAAAAGTGTAACGTACAGTGCTGAGTTTCAGCCTCATAAATCAAAAAGCAAATAAATAGTTTTAGCAGAACATCTAAGCAATATTGACGAGCTACAAATTAAAGGCAATATTATTTAATACGAGCCCATATTAGTTATCAAAATACCAGTGCCTAACATACACACTTTACAAAACAAGTCTAAACGTAAGTACAGCACTCTTTTAAGGAAATGAATCACGCCTAATTTTGCCTTTTACGGTAGGAAAACTATAATTTATTATACTTTAATTGAAAATATCATTTATTTATTACAGGTTGACGATTCTCTTGTTTTTACTGTAGTCAAACGAAGCTGCGTTTATAACCAGAGTGGCAAACTCAAACGAATTGCTGCTTTAATTTGTCATATAAACAACTAAATAAGCCTTTCGAAAACAAGCAATGAACAACAATAAGAAAGCAAAAAAGTAAATAATCCTAAAGGAGTTTTGTTTTCAAGACGTATTTCTAATGTGGAAAGATCAAACTGTTTATCACTTGTATAGACTTAATAAAACTTCTGATTTAAAAGATTTTATTTTAACAAAGTAGCTTGCAATATCCTTTAGCCGTTAAAAGCTTTCGATGACATCTTTTAGCAGTTGAAAGCATGCGATGGCATCCTTTATTTAGCAGCTGAAAACATGTAATAGCATACTATGGACGCGCAATGTGTATAGTGAGTCTGTAATTATCCAGCTACTTAAATGCGATTCGATGCTGATATTGATACGTACATGTGATTCCACCGTAAGGATTTAAGATTTTCTTGGTTCTTCGCATTATCAGGGACGCCGTACCGTCTCACGGTGGCGGCGTCGTGCCGTTCCACGGCGTACGGCGCCGTGCCGTGGACATGGGGCCGATATGGAGTTTCTTACAAAGAATACTGAGCGGCTCGAGACGGGCCGTTGACAGTACGGTGCCGAGACGTTAAGTGTGCGTTAACCTTTAACCTTCCCAACTTTCCGGTAGCAGTTCGGTTCAGCCAGCATTTACTACCTTGCAGTAAGAAAACCCTAAAAAGGTTGGAATTCTGTGAACAACAGGTATAAACTTGGAATTGTTTTTCCGAGCGCATCATTTTTTGCGTGCGATATACTTAACAATTAGGCAAATGTCAGGTATGGCGAATCAATCGGTATGCCAATTAACTTGTATAAGATTTTATTAATATGCCATGTCAGCGGTAGGTATACTCAATCATCGTATGCCACGACTGTTATGCGTTTTCATAACAGGAGTTTTTAATTTTGTCTAAAAAGGGTCACCCGTTATGCGTATTATGATTACCAGTGTTTAAAACACAGAGCGTAGATATAAATCATGTAGATTTTAAATTTATTAGTACATCTCTTAGTCCATAACTTGGTAACAGTGACTAATGCGGCTCTTTCAATATGCATTAAAGCTGTTATTTCCAAGAAAATATCATTATTTTCTCTTTTCTGCACACTAGAAAGTATTCAATCACTAAAGTACGGAAGTCTTATAAGCTCTGAAAAGAACGTTCATCGTTCTTAATAAAAATCGAGCAGCAGCCGATATTCTCCGGGCGGTTGCAAAGGAGGTATTTGCTTGGATTTCTGATAAAACTGTTGTGTTCCAGATTTCTTGCTCTTTGTCCCTGTCACGACCAAGTCCTCGGGAGCACTTTTAAGAAACGCTTACGGTCACGTTGTATTTTAAAGAAAATTTATCTTACAATAGGTACATTAAGATATTCACGTCGCCAGTTGCAAATGCTTTATTATTTTATTCACAAGGGCTCTTCAGTCGAGGACTTTGTGGATGCATGAATTAATTTGTACAAAAATGAGTTAAAAATCAAAGAATATTATTTTACAAAAAATTTAAGAAACACAAAAATCTTAGTCATTGGATACAACAGAAACATGAATCTAAGAAAGATAAAGATATCAACAATAAAAATATCGATGTCATCAACCGAAGAACATCCACTACTAAACATAAATATGTATTAAACTGCAAATTTAGTATGTAAATATTAAGTATTAGTACAAATGTTTGATAGTCCCTTTTTGCCTGAGATACAGGGAATCCTAGTTCAGGCATATAGGTTCAACTCTCTAATTGTATATCTTAGTCTTTAAATGTCATTGTTGTATAATACGTTGTTTAGTAAATTATTCTTATTCTTATATAAGCAAAATTGCAATTTGTCTATTTATTTTATACTTTTTTCTACTCCTGTACTGTTATCTGTCTTTTACTTGGTCACGAACACTAATATAAGAACATACATAATATGAGTTCAGAGAAGTTTATACTCTATTCCCCATAACAGCACTAGTATCGTTATAGTCACTTTACGTTATTGCTAGCAGCCACAGACTTCTAAATCTAGGTTAAACTTAGGCCAAGGATTAAGCGCTCAATTCTAACTTTACGATAAAAATGCACAACTACCAACTTAACAAACAATTAAATTCCTACGGCTTTTAAGAAAAACAACACTTTCCGAACTAAATTCATTGATGCCAACATAAAAAAAGTATTTTTAATATATTCACTGCGTGTCAATTTAAAATTTAAAAAAAAAGTTTACCATAGACACATACTGTAAGTCAAACGTCATATTTGCCTTGTTTGCAGGTTATGCCTTGTTTGTATTTTATATTTTAAAAAATCTAGTCGTAGAAAAAGTATTGTATGCAACGTTGTATAATTAAGTCAAAAAACGCTCATTGCGTCTCTATTTGCGATACTCGCCGCATTCGCGGCTCGTATCGCAACTCACGCAATTCGCATTTTTTGAACCTTCTTATACAACTGTTGCATAAAATATTAACTTATAGAGCGACTCAATTATGCCATTCATTAAATTAAAAAAGTGGACCCCAGTAACCTTCACCAAGCCCACGTTGTGGCAGACCTACCCTTACTACGATTTAAAAACAATAAGAAAACAAATCGTATATACAGTGTAATTACAGAAAGGACTCCACGAAAACAAAAGTAGTTACGTCAGTAAAGCTAAGAAAGCCGTAGGCAGGGATTAATACGGATTACTTTAAGAGCCCGAAAGGAAAGATACGGATTTCCTTTTACAAAAGTTGGTATACTTTTTGAGATTTCCCTTTAAACGGTCGTACGTTCTATCATTAGTAATCGCAGCATGCAAACGGCTGGTTAAGGTTCCTCCTCACGTCTGCACGTTCTAGCTACGCTAATTTATCATGCACGTCTATATCATACAAACTACCATAGCACGAATAGATGCTCAGATACGACCAAGACTCGTGTAATAAAAGGAAAGATTTCTTTACTCAGACAGTAGTGAACCAAGGCCGAGTTTTACTGTTCTATTTTTATTGTATCGTTACGGGCAAAAAGGTTCTGTGAAGTGAGAGGTCATCTTATTTTACTGTGTATTACCGACGCATCGTCTAACGTATTTTTTTTAATAGCAAAATTATTTACCTACTTAAATAAATCATGTTAACACAAATTCATCATTTACGTGTTTTTATTTTAAAATTGCACGGGTATTCAATAGGCTTGGAGAAGTAGATTTTTCAGCTGCTCAGCTACAAATTAAATACAGGGTGACAGGAAATTCGCCGTATTCCTTGATGGGGTTTTTCCTACAGCTCATTTGCAATGATTTAGGCCCAGTCAACTAGGGGTCAAAACTCCTTGGTTTTCGAAATGCAAATTAAATTGAAATGTAAAAAAAATGGGAAAAGAATCTGGAATTTCTGACTTTGAATGCTTTTATTTGTCAATTGTTGTAATGTTTTGGCACTTTTTACTATTGTAATGTAATCAGTAGTTTATTAGCTATTCAAAACATGTTTTTTTTTATTTCATAATTGCGTAGTTTCTACACAATCACCAGTTTTATGTCAAGATGCGGGTATTTAAAAAGAAAACCAAAAAACTTGAATATCTCGAAAACCAAGGAGTTTTGACCCCTAGTTGACTGGGCCCAAATCATTGCAAATGAGCTGTAGAAAAACCCCTATCAAGGAATACGGCGAATTTCCAGTCACCCTGTATATTCCTGTGTTTTAAACGAACATGGTAGATGTCCAAATGTTTAACAAAGTCCCAGCAACTGAGCGTTTTAAAAAAAAAATACAATTCAACTGTACTTAATTATTATTTAAATAGTGTTTAACTTTCGTATTGATTCGACACTAACTTTCAGTTTCGTCACGGCTCTTAACTGCTTAAAACATAAGTACACACTTTTTTGAAAAACGTTCAGTTACTATCTTGAATATTAAATCAGTAGCAATAAACGTGACAGCAGGGTGTCAACTATTAAAAATACTCAAATATTAGGACGTTTAACTTTATTGAAACTTCGAAATTAGGGAAAAGTATACGAAAATTACATATTATTCAGTATCATTTTTTTTTAGGTACGGAGCGATTTGGCAACGTCTTTTTAATTTTATTTTGCAAAATTTTAATGAAACTTAAAAATAAGCTCCATATAAAAACCTAATTTTTATTATGTAATTGTATGCAATGCCGTAAATTCATGTTTGTCCTTTATATTATTATAATTTATGACATAAAGAAAACAGCCTTGAGCCTACACAATCTTTAATCACAATTAAAATTATGAAATTAGATACCAAGCCTGTTTATATACTAAGAAGATGTTGTTTTAATTTTGAGCATGTCTGTAATGTTCTTTCAAACTTACAAAAAAATTAAGAAATATTACAATACCTGCACGTCTAGCATAACTGGCCGCGACTTCGTTTCTCGCGCGACAGAGCATCACCTGCCACTGTCACGCTATACTGAGTAGAAAGAGATAGGTAGCACTTGTCGCGCGACAAAGAGTCGCGTGTCACAGTTGTCCTAGAGGTACTGAATGCGACGTAACTATTCGCTTGATTTTTACGTCAGAGTTTTTGGAGGATCACAACGGTGGAATATTTCTTATAACCGGAGGTACCTTATCCTCGGGATAGGACAGCCCAAAGCTTTTTAGTAAATAATCTGAGCTAATTACAGTTTGGTAGCGACTCTGCATTCCTCTTATGACACTAATTGACACATTATGGGTATTTTTGCATTCTAATTCGCCAGTGTTTTTAGCCCATGGCGTATTCGATTCCAGAACTTCAATTATGTAACCATTATTGACACCGGCCTTAACGTAATTCTCCATTTCCCATAAACCCATATTCGTATTATCAACGAAAATGGGACTTATACCTCGACTAATTGCGTCCCGAACTCTCTCCTCGTTCCAAACGTGAGATTCACGTGTCAGGTTTCTATTTATTTTATATTCTCCATTACTCATAAAAAAATCATCAGAGCTAAATACATGTGTATTATAGTTTGTACCGGGACACATATCTCGTACCAGTTTCTTTGCCAAGAAAGTCTTGCCGCTTCCCGGTAGGCCCCTCATAAGAATCAATGTTCTGCTCCCTTGATTGTGGTAGTTGATAATTTGTCGTGTTTGAGGTGTCCATATATCTATTTCCGTGTATGTTGACTTCTGTTCTGGCTCAGGCAAAACACCTTCGCTTTGTGTGGTCTCAGCGTATGATGTTGTTGATGGTAAATCCTGTATACTTGTAGTATTTTTCTTGTTTTGTACTGCAAGAAATCCTTCTGTGGTTGCATTATCTGTGGTTTGATTTGTTATGGGGATATTTTTGGTGGTTTCCGTTACTAAGGCTTTATCATCCAATATATTGACTACGGCTTCAACCGCTGGAGTCACTGGAATTAAGTAAAAGAATATTCAGCTACTAATGAACTCGCCTGTAACTTTGTCCACGGAGGTGAAACTTGAAAGAAGCTAATTTTTTTGCTTCACTGTAATCGGGTAATCAAGATCCCTTTGTATTAATCAAGACCATAATCTACACCAAAGTTCATGGAGATCGGGCCAGTACCAGTAGTGATTGCGTGATGCGCGCACAAACATAATCTTGCTACGATTTTATTATATGTATATAGACAAATAAGCAAAGTCTTAGTTATACCAGTTTTTAATTCTACATATTATAAGTTGTATCTGTTAACTAGCACACAATAAATAGATACCAACATAAAAAGTACGTACTTAATAAATAGTACGTATACTTTATAATAAAATTCCAAAATTTACGAATTTCTCACAATGTATCAACATATCGATACCTTTAGACTCAAAGGGCGTAAACGCCATTAAAACCTACGGCGTTTACGCCCTTTGTGTCTAAAGGTATTGATATAATTTACTGTGACTGGCTAATACTATACTAGTTAAGCCATTAGTGCTTTGACTAACTGTACACCATAAAAAAAACTTGCGTTGTTTCATCGGAAATGCACCTTAGTAGGGGCAGTAAAGTTCTGAAAAAAGGAATGCCAAATAGACCGTCCGCTCAAACTTTTATTGCCGTCTAATACAAGCAGTTTAATTAATAATACTCTCCTAACATACAGGGTGAATTTTAAATCAATCACGTTTACCGGTAAAGCTACTTAAGACTAATACAGAGCACTAGTGTTAATTACAATTAAAGACCCGCTTAATTAATTATTAACAAAACGGTGGAGGCGTTTATTACCATTAATCGTAATAAAACTGTAATATTTTATGAGTAAATACGATTTTTAAATACCTACTTATGTTGACAATGTCGACGATGTTGACATTTATTGACAATACGTGCCAAAATTCTATCCAGCCAACTTCAATATTGGGAGGTTGGATATCTAATGTTGAAATTTTCATGACAAGTACGAAACATGAATGTAGGGTGACAATTAAGGTGAAATTAGGATAAATCAAATTAAAAGTGGACAAAATAAAAACGTACTTAATTTAGGTTTAAAAGCATTGTAAGTTATTGTTAGACTTCAAAAAAAATATAACGGTTCACGATTTAAAATTCACCCTGTATATTTACCTATATACTTATATGTGCGATTTGCCTTTAATCTGAAGGAAGTTCTCATAGGGGGGACCATTGTTCTAATTTACAACAATCGGAACGCGATACAAAGACAATTAGCTAGCGATAATTAAAGTTAATCTGAAGCTGAGCTCCCTTGATAGGGAACTATCCCAGGAAGAAAGGCACGGGTTTTTATTGAGCGATAAATCCTTTAGATTCGTATTGTAAGTATGTTTAGTTTGGTAAAAGTGAATAAATACTAGTAAATTACATTATTTGTGTCCAACTTAATCATCTTGAGTTATGTATGTATAGGTATCCTTTTGGCTAAAACGGTACTTAACGTAAATGAAACAATCCTAAGTAAGATATTGACGAAGTATAAACAAACTGTCATCTCAAGTTGCACTATTAATCTAAGTTTTTTTTTAAATAATTGTCTTCGACAAAAAGTTGTAACTTGAACGTAAGACAAGGAAGAGTGGATCCACTTTAAATGTCTTTTTATATTTTTAAATAGCGATAGCCCAAAAAAGAGATCATCAGGAACACCAAACTCTGACTGGAGTAAATAGGAAAAACAAAAAGCAAAAAAATCTGACACCTTACAAATGTAATATGTCAAATACTACCACATGTATACTACACTAATAACCCCAGTGGCATCTACTCTGTCTTAAAGCGAAACGTCATATAAATGACGCCATTTGTGAGGGCCGCAATAAACCACGTGACTAACCCTCAAGCAAGTTACAACGCGCAGGATCAGAAAGGGGCGGGCATCTGCAACTTAGTATTCTATCTCATTTACCATCAAAGGCAACTTCCCGCACTAAAATGGTAGTCAAAATCACTCAAGTGTGCTCTCATCAACGGCCGGTATATAAACTTGGGCATAATCTATCACAGGGACTCGTGAAAAAGGTGCTTTTATGTGCCATGTCGTCAATCTTAGGCGACGTTTAATTCCACGGAAAGATACGCTCACGATCTCGACACTAAATTTGTGGCAAAAAGATATTAGGAAAACACCTTAGGCGCTCATAAGAGTAAGGTGATTCAAATTTAACGCAAAGGCAATAAATATAACTCCATGATTCTTCTTTTAATTCGTATAACTTTACATTTCAAAACTGTAATTGAAACTCTTAAAAGTTAATCAAGATTTTCTGTGTGTAACGTAGATGTTGCCTCGCGACTTTGTCCGCGTGAATTTCCGACTTTTATATACAACATTTCAGCCCCCGTTTCGACCCCTTTTAACCCTCAGCAATTTTTTAGTACATTGTGTATCAAGGTTGGTAAGTAAGGAATTACAAACGAGTGTTTGTTACAACGCCGAGGCGAAGCCGAGAGCTTTAATAACACGAGTTTGTAATTCCTTTACCGCCCGTGGCACACACAATGTTTTTCATCACACTTGTGAGGAAATCTAATTAAAATTACCTTACTTAACCTAAATGAAATTAAAAAAAGACAGTGACATTAGTGACATATATCCAGAGACAATGCGAATGTCAAGTCACGTTCGGAAACCATAGCGGTAAATACCTATCTAAAACGGCTGGTTTAATATTTGCAAAATACTGAAATACACTATTTAAACATTTAATTAATGTTACGGAAATATGTGTTTACATGTACGAGTATTTGCAATACCAGTTCTCTTTAAATAAATATTTCAGTGATAAAAGTGAAAAAAGTAAGTTGGCGTTTCCTTTGAAGATGACAAATAAGAGGTAAAACTGAACCATCGTATTCAAATTAAAAAAAAATCCATTGCGCCCTAGGGCGTAACAGGTAATTTATGACCCGCAAAACCTACATGTAACAACACCATTTTCGAGCAAGTGTGATGAGGCAACATCTAATAGAGGGTGTCCTAAAACGGCTAAAAACATTTTTGCGCATTTTTGCGCCTGAAAACAACGGCAACTAAGGTGAATTTTCGATCTTCTAGTATGTGAAAGAACCACCTCTGCAATGGCCTGAAATCGCTTTTCAGCCCGCTGAAACCGCTTCTAAAGCGCGGAAAATCTCGTTTAAAGTTTTTGCCTATACCACCGACGCAACAGTATCTTGTATGGGGACCCTTTTATTTTGTTTTTATTATTTGTTGTTATAACGGCAATAGAATTACACATTATGTGACAATTTCAGCTCTTCACCTATTGTGGTTCAAAAGAAACAGCCCTGTGACAGACGGACAGAAGGAGAGCGGAGGCTTAGTAATAGGTTTCTGTTGGCACCTTTTGGGTACGGAACCCTAAAAACCAATTAATTTCTGTCAAAAAAAATTAAGCAAGCTTTTTATTATCGCAAGCTGCAGGTCAAAACAAATGAGCCCAAACACTATGGGTTTATTTTTAATATGGCCTATGGCCTAACCTTCCGTCTCTTTCATCAAATCAAGTATACGACAAGGATACCATATAATAATATAACATATTCACTTAGCAAGCAAATTTTCAGTTCAATCGATCGATGAACTGCTTTAAAATTCAGTTGCAAACGTTGACCCCAAGAAACATTAATTAATAAAAACAGGCGTTTTTCGTTCTCATGACTACGGATCTCAACGAACAGTAATGTACCCCTATCAAAAGCGTATTTACAATGCGAAGCACAGATGGACTAAGCTACACAAGCCCCATTTTCTGCTCTCAAAATAACAATCAAATTTAATTTTATTCCCCTTACATCTCCTCCAGCTTCCTTTGCTGTGCAGCTAGCATGAAAATGCTGTATGTGTAACACGCTTTGAATTCGCTTATTCATGTCGGTAACTGCAAATATGTATTCTAATAAGGGCTGTTTAAATATGCAGTTTCTTTGCAAAATTTCAATTCAAAATCAAAAAGTCGATGCATAGTTAACAAAAATCTAATCGATGTGAAACATAACTTAGGACTCTTTAAGACGATAGGCTTTACTATCAGTCGATATTGAGATCATTATAGAATTTAAAAAAAGTTAACTTCTTATAAAACCGAAAGATAGTCCCGAGGCCGAGTCTTGTTTTATCAAGGTTGTCGCAATTTATCTTACCGTTGTGTTCAATAATCGTAGGGCAATGAGTTTCGAATCGCGCAGTCAAAACGCACGGAGAATTTACTAATCCGTCTACGGTGTTGTGTGTACAGTCTAGCACAGCACCACTGTCGCACAACTCCTTGTCTAGCGACAAATATTACTTAAATTTCTTATTATTCAACATACTGTGTAAAAATGACTGGTCTGATTACTCGATTTTTGTGTACGGGAAAACGTTGTCTACGGAAACAACAAACTCTCAACCCCTATTAAGCTTTTCTGGGATGAATTTCAAAAAAATGGGTAAATCACTTTACTTTTATACTAATGAAGAATTTAAACATGAAGTTTCAAATCTCTTACTTAAAAAGATCGTAGTGTTCTGATACAGACTTTCAACCCCTAGTAAAACCCCTTAGATTATGAATTAAAAAAATCCGTTCTTATTTCTCACCTTTGTCATATGAACCTTCTACCTCCTTAGTGAAAATTTCAAGTTCTTCGCTTCAGTAGTTTCGGCTGTGCGTGGATGAGTCAGTCAGGACTTTGCTTTTTATTTAAATACCTCTATGTTGACGGCGTCCAAACTAGGTCATCATCACTTCTTTTCAGCACGCGAAGTACACACACCTTTTCCTTCTACCTCAATATATTTCTGTGATAAACATTGTATTTTAGAAAACTGGTTTACTTTAATTTAGAAATTTAATACTCGTATTTCAATTTTCATTTATAACACACCGATTTTTTCATGAAAAAATGTCAACCCTTACAGGGTTGAATTTCACATAAATTTATTCTTATTGCACCTATACATCCCCAAAAGAGCAATCGTTTTAAATTTCATCACCCTATTCTGCAGAGTTTACATTATCTTAGTTAGTAACTTAGTTTCGACCGGAACTATTTTATATTATTATTTAAATAATATTTATAGAGTGTGTGTGTAATGACGTATTTATAAGTCTAATCTGACCTAACAAAAAAGTCTGCATATAATATTTAATTCTAAAATAGATCAAAGTGAATTTCGTCGAAACGTATTTTAGGTGACTTCTATCGACTTCAACCAAAATGGACACCGATAGTAAGAATAATTGAAATCGAATCCCATATTATCTTTCAATCTTATTGGCATACTGTTTGTTTTATCCCGCAAAACCTTTTACTGGCTGCGGTAAAATATTCAAAAACATTTCATAATTAAACTGAACCCCTTAGGGGATTAAATTTTCGATCGTTTTTAGTACTTTTCCACATTTTGGAAGTTTGTGTTAATTGTGTAAATTTGATGTTTTAGGCTTGCCACATCAAGTGTTGCCTGCCAGTCACTGCCAATAAATTCATAATGCAGAATCTTGTACACACTCCTACTAAATAAAGTAAGCTTTTATAAAGTCATAACCCCTTTTTTTGTTCATCATATTTAAGAGGCAAAAAATCTTAATTTTTTTTAGGGTTCCGTAGTAAACAAGGATTCTTTACAGCTTCGCTATATCCGTCGATCTGTCTGTTCGCGGCATTAGGAAGCTGCTATCACGAGGCGTAAAATGTAATTGGATAGGTTAATCTCATGATTCATTCGTATATTTAAAGTTGGAGTCAAGTGCTCATGCATGTCAGCTATCCTAGTTTCAATCATTCTTCAAATTCACCCACTACGCGATGTGGCGAAAAACATAATACCTACATTATCCAAGAGATAGCGCAATGTCCATACTTTGTAGTTAAACCCTACATTACGCTATTAAGATTTTTCTTAGAATCGTGGCCCCGGTACAGAGAGTGTCTTCGAATTTCACAAAATAATAAACAAAAACGTTATTGGAACAAAAAAAAAATAATCTAAAAACTAACACCGATTTGGAACTTATATCCACAACGCAGGTTTCGTCAAAAGTACAAAATGAGTAGGTATCCATAAAAAAAATCGTCGTATTTAAAACATAAAACTAACACAAAAAACGATCCACAACATGCTTCGTCAAAAGGTTTGTCAAACCCATCTAAACTATCATAAAAACAATTACATACAAATGTCATTCCCCTGTCAGACTAGTACCTGGCGCAAAAGTTCCAAATATACTGGCGGCATTTCCCCTTTGTGTCGCCAACGAAATTCTCTGAACCAGGTACGAGCCTGACCTGGGATCACAACCTCTGTCTCTCAACCGCTGCCCTAAGTTTCTAATTAACGCCTTTAACTCGGAGCACCAGGGTCCACCCGATTCCCCTGCAACCGGGACAAAGTCATACATTGGTTCTAAATTGCGGATAAAATAATGTTGTAAAAAATCACATGGACTTGAGAAAAGTCAGGTTCTGAGGCACAGGATTATCTAGAGAGACACTTTACTTATAGTGATGCTCCAAGTAGTCGAACTTAAAGTGGTTGCCAGGAATTGTGTGAAATTCAGTCCGACTCCCGGTTGTCACCCTGGCAATTTATAGCCTTACTTACGGCACAAAAAGATGTGCTCGGAACATTCACGGCATTTCTGGCTTGACTTAGGATATTCTAGTCTTAGCGTTCAATTTTAAAGTTCTTTTTGTGAGAAAAAAATAAGGTTTTGAACGTCAAATCGATACAATATTTATCTGTTTGAACTGTACTTTGGGACACTTAATCTTAAGTATGTGTGTAGAATTCTAGTATTCAAAGATCTTTGGCATTTTCTTTCCAAAAATATTTTCCTTTTAAGAAAGAAACTATCAGCATGCTACTTCTTAAGTTTAATGTGCAAAGTTGGAAATTGAACAGTAAAAATGCTAAACTAATCCAAATTACATGAAAACTTGGGAAAATGTATCATACTAATGAATTATTAAATACATTATTGGTTCGCGTGTTAACGTGTTTTTTTTTATTTAGGTGAAAAGAAAACGATCTAATCCAGCTCAACATTACTTCATAGGCAGAGCAAAAAGAAAACCCCGGCTGCGATGCAAAAAATAAATGTGTGTTGTATCAAGGTATAAAATAAATAAAATGCATCTCCAATCACAATTGTCATCAAAATTTAAGTCGTCAAAGTAAGGTACTAAGTTTATTTGCGTTTGTATGGAGAACCCGGCAATTCGAATCTAACCACGTGTAATCAGTATTTGCTTTAAACGTACACAGAACTTCCCGTAACCGTGGCTTTTGTAGCGAATGCTGTACCGTGAAACGTGGAACCTGGGGTATCTAAGAAGCACGCGAGTTCTCAGTAAACTCGCTGAATATCAATTTTACACTATCGGGAAAACTTTCTTGATAGCTTGTGCAAAGGTAGCGTTTTGCATGTGTTTACGGATCCTCGCAACTTATATCAATCGGATTCAGGTAAGTATCATTCGATGTGTTAGTAGGTAGTTGGAAAAGCCTCCTCATTATTAGTCTCCGCAAAAGAGGAATGGCATAAGCAAATAAAAACTGCAACATCTTTGTTTACTCATTATTAATCTATAGCTGTTTTTTGTATAACATTTACACATACATTTACAAAGTTATTTTACAAATGTATAGTAAACTGAAGTTAAGTTGGCATTATACAGGTAATAAGTTAAAGCAATTTATCTATATTTTCAACGCTTGGTATGTCCACGTTAAAAATATTTCTCACACATTTAGATTAGAGACTTCGGCACAGAGTATTATTCAGTGAGTTGCCACGCATTAGCTAATACTCGTATCTGATTTTAGAGGTCATAAAAGTCTGTCTTACTCAGCCACAAAAATATGTAACAAATGGCTCACAACTAAAACGAATCATGTTTTATTCTAATGGAGATTCGTGAAAAACGATGACGCCGGTAGAACTTTGGCCGCTGCTCTGATGTTGTGGACGACTTTTTTGTATGCTTCCTCGACGGCTTTGCAGAACGTTTTTTCTCTCAATTCGTTCCTTTTTTCATTACTGAATGCCTGCACATCAGCATCTGAAAAAAATGATGTTACGATGTGATTGTTACTTTGTATAATGTCAACGAGAGCCATAATAACAATTCTGAATTATAGTTTATTAACAGCGTATTTTATTTATTTTATTGAAAGAAAACATGTTTTTAAAGATTATATGGTATCATATCGGAATCGCATACAATTCCTAAGAAATATAAGGAGCTAACAAATTAGCTACCGATATTTTTACAGCTGATAGTACTCGGCTCATTATGGGTTTTATGGTGTTTTTTGAAGAAAATTGGGAGACAAATTTGTCAGGTAAAAACAGCCTGTTGATGAAGTAATTACCTCTAATTGAGACCTCTTTGAACCACCTTTTCAAACCTATTTTAACTATCACTTAACTGGCCACTTCACATTAAACATCTTGTCAGTTTATGCACAGAATGATTATTTTTAGACAGAATTTTATTTTTTATTATTATTTTGTTCGGCAAATGAAAACAAAAAAGTTATATGAAAAGTTTTCTTAATTTCTATTTAAAGTTAATTGTTTTAATATAAGGTACCATCTCTTAAAATATCGGTAGCTAATTTGTTAGCACCTTATAAACCTTTCCCAGGAAATATACTACGTATTAAAGAATCTTTGGAACATTAATTTACACATTTCCACGTGTACTATTTCTGGTAGTTTAATACATTTCCGGTAACATACACACCACGGGCGGTAATATTAACTATTAATTATTATTTTAATTCTTATGTAGTGAGAGTTCCATCTAAGAAGATAGCAACCTTCACCAAAGAAGAGTTTTGGCCGAAAGGTCATGATCATGACATGTTCCGGCGCGCCCGCGGGCGGCTACCTGACACCACGAACACGAACAGCGTTGTTAGCACATCGCAGTAAAATGTGACCTAGTTGTTAAGTTTATTTTGTTGTAATATTTAGTATGTATGTTAGATTGTAAGGTATTTATATATGGGCCTTTGATGCCTGAAATAAATTATTATTATTATTTTCGTTGTGATTGATTTCTCAGCTCTAGTACTAAATAAATACTAGCGTATTAACTACATTTACGGGTTAGCGAACAAGAAAATGTAGCAAGTGTCGTAATATTAATTAATTAAGTAGATTGTGGTGCATTACTTTCTGGGTCCAGTTGCATAAACTTTCTTACAATTTGGCATGTGTTTAAAATTGCGGCTTTTTGTAGAATGGTTAAACTGTGGTGTAAATGTTTTGGGACGACGCCTGTTGTGGATAGGACTATTGGCACTACATACACTTTTTCTTGTCTTCATATTCTGGCAACTTCGTCTTTTAAGTCCGCGTATTTCGTTATCTTTTCTGTGATGGTTTTCTGTAAGTTATGTGTGTTAAGGACTGAGATGCCTATGAGATAAGTGGTCTTATTTAGTTAATAAAGAAAGTCCTAGATAGCATATTTATGGCCCTCACCTGCAGCTTGTGTAACACAAACACCTGCGATCTGGAACATTCTTTGTTTAACCTCTCTACCCTATGTGCATAATATACTTTTAGGTTATCCAGTATTGAAAAAAAATCGGTTGTCTGTAAAGTCGGTTTACTGACGATAGTCGAACGTGATAACGTTGACCTTGACCCTGACTTTGACTTTGACTTTGACTTTGACTTTGACTTTGACTTTGACTTTGACTTTGACTTTGACTTTGACTTTGACTTTGACTTTGACTTTGACTTTGACTTTGACTTTGACTTTGACTTTGACTTTGACCTTGACCTTGACCTTGACCTTGACCTTGACCTTGACCTTGACCTTGACCTTGACCTTGACCTTGACCTTGACTTTGACTTTGACCTTGACCTTGACCTTGACCTTGACCTTGACCTTGACCTTGACCTTGACCTTGACTTTGACTTTGACTTTGACCTTGACCTTGACCTTGACTTTGACTTTGACTTTGACTTTGACTTTGACTTTGACTTTGACTTTGACTTTGACTTTGACTTTGACTTTGACTTTGACTTTGACTTTGACTTTGACTTTGACTTTGACTTTGACTTTGACTTTGACTTTGACTTTGACTTTGACTTTGACTTTGACTTTGACTTTGACTTTGACTTTGACTTTGACTTTGACTTTGACTTTGACTTTGACTTTGACTTTGACTTTGACTTTGACTTTGACTTTGACTTTGACTTTGACTTTGACTTTGACTTTGACTTTGACTTTGACTTTGACTTTGACTTTGACTTTGACTTTGACTTTGACTTTGACTTTGACTTTGACTTTGACTTTGACTTTGACTTTGACTTTGACTTTGACTTTGACTTTGACTTTGACTTTGACTTTGACTTTGACTTTGACTTTGACTTTGACTTTGACTTTGACTTTGACTTTGACTTTGACTTTGACTTTGACTTTGACTTTGACTTTGACTTTGACTTTGACTTGAGTACCAGCCGCCCTTTTCTCAGCAGCAGCAGTGATTTTTTGTCACGATTGGCCGCCCCTAATATCTGGCCGCCCTAGGCCCGGGCCTACTGGGCCTTAGGGCAAATCCGCCACTGGTCTCTTGTCATTCAATAGAGATTTTTGACAGCCGTATCTTAGGGAATAAGGGCTATTTTATTAACAATTTGTAAGAAACTATCGTCTTAACGACTTTAGTGCTGGAATAATATAAAGTACCTATTTGACAGGTAACGACCCTGCAAGGTAACGGGACACTTTTTCGTGCGTGCAGCCGGCTTCATCGATTTATAAGACGTTATCACGTCAAAAACAAACGGTGATTCTTATATTCACCTATGTCGTTCAGAACTCACCATTTGCAAGCGATTGCACGAGCTCTGGGTTCAACTCCACTTTTGGTGTGCTGACAACTTTACACGTGATCGTTTCTGGGCCAACTTCAAAGTGTTCTACGCCATCGGCACCCTTCTTCAACTCGTAACTATACGTAGCTGTCCCTAGCACACCTGCAAATTAAAATGATAACTACACTTAAAACATTTTTTTTACGGAAAATTTCTCAAGTGCTTTGGGCTATGCGGTAAACAGAAAAGTAGGTTAGGTTAGAGGTGCGACCTTCTACAAAAACGAACGTCTGTCGGAAACGTAGGTTAGGTTAGAACTGCGACCTCCTACAAAAACCAGCGGCTCTCAGAAAAGTAGGTTAGGTTAGGTTCGAACTGAGAGCTCCTACACAAAAAAACAGATGTCAAAAAAGTATGTTAGGTTAGAACTACGACCTCCTACAAAAACGAGCGGGTCTCAGAAAAGTAGGTTAGGTTAGGCTTGAACTGTGACAACTTTACAAACTTTAATTCGGCTTGATAATTATTATTGCACCACATTAGTGAACCGAAATAAAAGGATTATGTGAAAAATCCGATATCCCCAAAACTTCGTAATCTATATGAAATACTGAGTTAAAGTATTTTAGAGACACCCCGCACTAAAGTCTTTCGAGCGTAGTTGGGTCATAATTTGAGCGTTTCGCCCGCCTCACTTTCGTGGACACATTATTGTCGAAGTTCCCTCAGATTTTAGTCTCATATCGAGCTATTTGGTACATATCCGGGACTACTAACAAATACCTTAAAATTACATAAAATCCTGCCGAAATCTCAACAATAATGTGTCCACGAAAGTGAGGCGGGTAAATCGCTCAAATATTGACCCATTTGGCTTAATAGCGCCCGCGCAGCGTCGACACCATTCCCATTCGCAAGGCGCAGTGACGCGGATGGTGTCTGTTCTGTGGTGTAGTGTGTGCACCGTCCGTCGCGGTGACGCTGCCCCAACGTAGCGTCGACGCTGCGTGGGCTCTGACAAGACGACGACGTTCGAAAGACACTAGTGTGAGGTGTGTCTAAGTAGAGCAGATCTTGTAGTAATTTTAGAAGTGACATCACGCCAGAAGGGTTGAACCGATTTCAATAATGTTCAGTAAAATAGCTGGATATCTCCAGATTATGATATAATTTATTTATTAATTTACTTTACAAGTTTTACAGCATAGATTTCATTATCACTAAAATAATACTGTCTACTTTTTATCTTACTACGCTGATGCATAAATAAAGGTTACCTATGATTTTGTAACTTTCGCGGTCGAAGATGTGGACATAAGATAACAATGTCAAAATTAATTTGCATGAATAATGTACGAGGTGTGTGAATTGAACAATTCAATTATAAACTTACTTGCACGCGCCGTGTAATGTCCTGCTAAGCTCTTTGACAGCTTGGTAAAGACAACAGTGATGTCACCAGCCATGTGTAAATCGGCTTTTGTGGTTAGCACTACTGACTGGGCCGCGGTATCCATTCTGAAAAGTTAATATACTTAATATGAATTATTTTCTCAAACATAGATTGAGTAAAATTTATTGTATTTATATAAACATTATTCATTGAATCATTTCTGAAAGATAAAGGTTTTCTCTCGACCATAGATTGACTATCATTTCAATTATGATAAAGATTTTTTCTACTAGATGGCGCCACGAAATCGTTTAAAAAACTTATTATACAGGGCGTGGCAAAGTCGTGGACTTTACCGCATGGAGGGAAAGTACCTTAAATACTGTAGATAGGAAATTTTACTGAAAGAAGACTTCAATTTTAATTTAAAAACAATACGAACTGCATTCAAGAATTTTAAATAATCGCTTGTCTGGAGCAGTAATCAAACCTGCTTAATGTGAAAAAAAAATCTTTGATGTGCCCATCGAAAGGCTCAAGAATAAGCATTTATTTCTTCTAAATAACGTAGCATCTTAAATAAACGAAAGACCATGAAATTTTGCATAACATCTTGATTTTCGAAAATAATTCAATTGACAAAATGAAACTTACTTGAAATCTGATATTTTCTGATGTTTTAATCCCGTCACAGTTAAATTCGTATTCTTGTAAATCAATCCTTCTCTGTGAAATACTATGTCTAATGAAGTTATTACTAGCGGATCTATTGCTACTATATCATAGGCTGGTATCCCTTTGTGTGTTTGTCCTAGAAACCGTTCTGTTGATTGGCTAAGGCATTCGATATCAGCGGTACCACACGGCACTAAAAGTTCTGAAATAGGTGCAAAAAGAATTGATTCAAATGAGAATAAAAAAAATGTTAACGGGCCTTAGAAGACCAAAGAAACCCCAAAGATTGAAGTAGTTTAAATCAGAAGATGGGAACTAATATTTGCTTTTATTGCTTGTAGTGGAATGCAATAGCGAAAAAACGATTTCAGCTTGGATTTTGGCAATTTAAAATGAAACTTAATTTTACTCAGAAAACTACCGTGAGACTCAAACACTCTAAAACATCTTGAGTGGAAATCTCGTCTTTTCACAACGGTGATCCGTTTTTAATTAAATTTCTTGATTAATAATACACAGGGATATCATATCCACTAACAAAGGGGCGCAGTTTGGATGCGTGCCCTGGGCGCTATAACAATAAATAATAAAAACAAAATAAAATGAAAAGGAAAAGGGTCCCCATATCTACAAAAAACGTTTGGGTGGGTCAGTCACAGGACTGTATCTTTTGAACCGTAATAGATAGAGACTTGAAATTTTCACAGAATGTGTATTTCTATTTCCGCTATATCAAACAACAAATAATAAATAAAAATAAAATAAAGTTAAAAATAAAGAGGGATCCCCATAAAATTAACGTGTTTTTGGCGTCTTTATACTCGACGGTGGTACGTAACCCTTCGTGTGCGAATCCGAATCGCACTTGGCCGGTTTTTTAATACTTTCCATAAAATTACTGATGGTTTTTTATTTAAATTTGATTTACATCAATCTACTGTTGTATCTAAACATATATGCTATAGGTATACTTGTATGTCTGTTCCTATGTCCACTCGTAAATTCTCAACGTCTCAACCGATTTTTGATGAATGATACGTCATTAGTCACTGGATATACAAAATATTTAAAAAATCAAAATAAAGCAATTTATGCACTTTAAAGTGTAGGATAAGATGTTTTTGTTTTTGAAACTTACTTTATTACCGTACGTGATGTGTACAGAAACTTACGTCTGTACTGTACACATCACGATTCCGTAGCCAGGAAGTAAGATTTTGTCTCCACTTAGCGGGGTACAAATGACATTACGGCCTCGGATGACAGTATTTATTTTATCTGGGTGTTTTACAATACAGGGTGACTTTGAATTGGTAATACAAAATGAATGTTTTACATACATATCCCCTAAACTTAGCCCCTCAATTAAGTCTCATACTTTTAAAATAATCAGAAGTATGTTTTTTTTTATTATTAATTTATCCCATTTTTGTTGGCTTAACATGGTTATCCTATCATAATAATAAACAAAGAGGTTTAAAGATTTTCAAATGAACACTTTCCTCTTTAGTTATCCGTCACATGCCGCAATATTAATGAAGAAAACGTGTTTTGATTAGTAATTGTCAGTTGATAAGAAAATACGAGTGACAGGTGACTTAGATATTTAATGGAGTGTAACCACACTTTAGGACTTTAATGATGTGTTTTGTTAGAAAATTAGTAATAATTAAATACAGCAAATTTTAACATAGGGGTTAATGTGTTACACTACAGGGCATTAACTGAGCCATAATCAAGTGTTTTGTATTACCAATTTGAAGTCGCCTTGTATAACCTACACTCACCTCACCACTTATCATTTAAAAAACTTCTTTATTATTCTACAATTACTATTTGAATTGGACACAAAACTGATTTGATTTGATTAAATACATATAAACAATAAACATTCGATATTTTTTGTTATCTTCCTTTATAAGCAAAAGCATATTGTTTGTTTACGCGTGGTAGCTATCCGGATCGGTTTATTCCATTCGGAGCTTGAATGCATGTGTTAACAAGTTGTTAAGAGCCGAGTTACGCGTTACGCGTGAGGTGCGAGGAGAGCAATGATAGTCAAATTCGGAGTTTTTATTTGCCAACAAGACGGCCTGTCATCTCTATCTTTCTCTCCGGCTCCATAGAGTGCGAGAGACAGGGATTATCAACGACGATATATCGGAGCCGGCATCGATAGGTGATCCCACTTTCCTCGCACGTGACGCATTACCTTGGCTCTCTATCAAGTTAAGTCAAGTGTCTATAGCGTTGTAGGAAAGCCACTCCATAGCCAGGGCAGCAAGTATCGAGTTGTCTATTAAATCAACGACTGTGATTGGGAAGCTGTCATCCCCTTTTACGACAGCAACAGAGAAGGTGCCACTCTGCAATATATCTTTGTACATTACACACTTTGTACATTTTTTTACCCTAAATATCTTCAAATTTGAGTGATCCCTAAATGTATGTATGTATGTAAACACTTTACTGCACATAAAATAAATAAATAAAAACTAAAACTAAATATTGCTATATTTGGCTCAAATTTTTCAGAGGAGCGTTTAAAGTCTTACTTATCAAATAAAAAGAGTTGGAGAAAGAATTTGTTTTATACGGACCACCACCCTTATATCATAGCATATTGGAGCTCATGTACAATGGGGATGTGGTAGTTCAAAAAATTCTAATTAAATAAAAAATACAAAAAGACTTTAAAAACATATGCCCAGTCGGCTGGACACTTCCAAATTAAGGGTTGGCAGGAGCGAAGTGAAATTACCTTTGGCTTATTAACTGGCTGATGTGGTACATTATTCCTTTGTTAGGTTACTTTGCATTGAATTTCGGCAAAGTTTTTCTATTTATGAAATCCCTTAATTTTTTTACAAAATATGCGTTATATCTGAATCCACATAACATCGTAAATTGATAAGTTGAATACCTGTAAAATAAGTTACAGGTATTTTTAGGTAGCTTACCTCCAGCTGATAAAACACTCCCAGAAAATAAAAGTAACATGAACACCGCTAACACAGCCATTATGAAAATTATAAATTTAAATAAATATTATAACAACTGACAACTAACACTATCCGACTGATTCTATGAATGTATTACAGCAGTTTATATAACTTCTGGGGTTATCTTGCCCGATAATGAATGAGCCGGTGACATGGGTCAATCTGCTACTATATACTATATAAGGCAAAACACGCGGTAAAACTCAAAAGCATGGTTGTGCACAGTTAATTAACATAGTTAACTTTATGCTTAACGTTGCCCACGTCTGAAGGCTCTTACCTTAACTGTTATCGAACCATCATTCACACGGTGCAACGGTTTGTCATCTCGATTTTATTCAAAATATCGATACTTTACTTCGTTTTCACAAACTACGCCATTAATACTGCTTCTAGTTTTTCTTAAAAATAATATTAAAGTTGAACTGTATCCGGCTCACGAAAACTACAAAGAAATAATATTTGAAAATAACGAAACTATTTAACGACGACCCTCTTCAACACGGTACAGTAAACGGCCATAAAGAATGCACATCGGCAATCATCGCATTTCCGAATACAAACGAATGCTAATTTCCATGTACATCAATTATTAGATTAATCGTTCATCAGAATTTGAATTTAGAACTAAGTACTTTATTGTTGTTTTGATTTAATTTCAATAGAGCTGTAAAACACGATGTAATTATATTTAATTATTGCTTGTTGGGGAATAATAATATGCATATATATATATATATATATATATATATTCACGCCCATATTCCTAAAAGGGGTTGACTGAGTATTAGCAACTGATGTTATACTACTAGCATATTTAAATGTGGGTTTTTAAAGATCGTCAAAAAGTGTAATATTGCAGTGACAACTTGCTAGGCCATCGCCCACAACTCATGCGACACCCCCGGGAAGAAAAGGTTGGTGTTATTCTAATCCGACATCACACGGGAAAAAAATTTTTTAGCAACTCTATATATATATATTGACTTGGATATGCGACTGCACTCTCTCGCATTTGAACCACGACTGACAAAACAATCGTCATGGTGTGCGACACAGATATCGCTATACGAAGTCGAAATTAGCCGTTTGCCTCTTTCCAAAGATCGATGTGCATTCTTTATCGCCATTTACTGTAATTGAACACAGAATGATGACTTGCATCTTTTTACATGTAATGTTTTTGATGGATCTCATTTCTTTTTGTAGGTGGTCTTCCTTTATTTATTACATTCCAAACCATCCTATTTCCAATTTGAACTATAAAACTAATTTTGCTATCGCATGTATTTGTATAGGATTACAAACTTATGTGTGCAGTTGTGTCTGAAATTGCAATATTTTTAAGTTTTGTAAAAACTAACTATGCTTAAAATGTGGAGCTTGTGGATCTGCTAAAGTACCTTAGAATTATGATGATCATCAGACAGTCAGTGAGTCAGTCAGTCAGTGACAAAACTAAGGAACTTAAACTACTTGTTCAAATTGAATGATATTGAGAATATACTTAAGTCTTATTGTGCCCTATATATCCCTGAAAATTCAGGGTTCTAGCTTTAGTCAGCACAAAATTACAGGAGGTTGAAAATGGCCTGAATGGCTTCGAGAAAGGGATGGTGCCTTTGTTTTGCTCGACTGCCGTGCCCCCAGATACAGAAAACTCGAACATTTATTGATTTATTTGTAAACCTTACTATCTGACGTACCCACAGAATGCCCCCTGGAGTGCGGTGTATGATGATGACATAACGTCCCAGCCCCTGTACTGCCACTGATATATAATATTTTATTACCGCGACTAATATTGTATCACAATAGAAATAACTTTCAACTATATTGTACTTTGTAACAAGCTACAGCGATCTAGTGTAGGTCGAGATGAAAAGAAAAGTTGGCAGTGCCAGCTTGCGTACAGCGCAACTTATTACTCGTGTATTCCTGAAACAATAACGCTCGGATAACAGAAACTATTGTTGTGCGAAGTGGTAGGTAATAATCGTTTGCTTAATAGGTAAAGTTTTTGCTACTGTAATATCGAGTATACCCCTCAGATGTATCTGTAAGAATGAATAGAACGTATCTAAAATCGCTCTTACGCCTTGACAATATAGTACCGTGTAGTAGCGAGAGTTTTGAGACCTTTTCCTCTTTGCTATATCTGGGTACGACTGTACCCTGATTGAGTTCTTATCTCGAGTTTGTACAAATGTGATGGTGTTGCGTGCTCGCCGTGTGAGATATCAGCCAAATTAACGACACGGAAAACAAACTTTTAACCGTCTTAGCAAGCCACATGGCTTGCTATGCAAAGATGTGAAACTTTGGACATTTTATATAGGTGCTTTAATACTGTTTTGTGATAACGTCTGATAAACATTGGAATTGATTTTTTTGCCGTATAGGTACACGTCCTAATGGTGGACACTTTCTATCCTGGTTTTGTAATATATTAAGCTAGAAACTTGCAATATCGCAAGGAGTATGCGAGCAAAACAAGTGTTGGTCGTAGAAGACATTCTTGGTTGTTCCGTAGAGTGCAAACCCGATGAAAATCACCATGATGTTGATCAGGAGGAACCAGAAAAATGATAAATTCATTACGATATGTCTTAAAATTTGTGTGCGTGTGGATTGAGTGAGCACCCTTCCGAAAAAGAAAAAACTGAGTGAGCACACGTTAAAGGTTGTATCTTTTGATTTATCTTTTTACAAATACAGAGATTAGTTTTACAATTGTTTTAGAACTTTTACTAAATGAACAGCATTTTTTTTTCTTTTTCAGAAGGGTGCTCACTCAATCCACACGCACACTAAAATTTAATAGCGTCCCATGCTCTAATCAAGTCAACGATGCTATCTTCTTTACCATTTAGGAATTATATATTCACAAATTCGATTATCATAAAACCGTTCAATACATCGCCCTTATTTGGCTTCAAACTGTATCCAACCTAATCCTATTTCAACTAGGTCACGGCAAAAAGTTGAATCACTTTGTTTACTACAGTTTGCACTACACTTGCATCATCCTAATAAACCCGGCAGAGTCTGATGAATTTGATTAGTTTATCGGACCCTAACCTGCTTTACAAGGGGACGTGCCCCGCATATTTATGAAAAGCTTTTACGAGAACTCAGCTTTGTCTTGCTGATTTATACCGGGACCGGAGGTGCGAAGTACGAATAAGGTCGTTGTTGTTTATCTGAATTGGGCCACAGTCATTATGGTACAGAAGTTTCGCTTGTTCTTCTAAATGTTCCACTGAAAGTAAGACAAATGCGTACTTTTTCTAACGCAGTCGCTCATCGCCTCCGCTATCAGGATCACAAAAAAACTGCTCAGAAGTTAAAGTAATCATTAGCAGCCATATTGACCAGTAACAGTTAGATATGACTAAAAGTTTGGAGTGTCACAATATGTGTGGTCAATTGATCATAGACATGGTGTGACAAGTGATTGAGGGAGATACCAAATTGTGTTTATTGTTAGTGTTATCATCCATTACACACCTGATTAACTTACCTACCCAATCAACTCAAATTTAATCATTGCAATTTCTACATAGACCTGGCTTTACGTGGCTAAGACCAATATATCAAGGAGCAAGACACCACCTTAGATTGACGAGAGATGGTGTTGGACGAGCTAATGATTATCCAAAAATACCTAGTACTTTTTCTTGCGACAAGCTGCTCCTTTCCATGCAAACATATCCTCAACTTTATCACTGCTTGCTTGTTTACTCGCAGTCGTTAGTTTGATACTAGGTACCGACTTCTTTTTACCTAGGTACCAACTTGTACTTCGTATCTTGGTACTAACGTGTCATCGGTAACTGCCGACGACAGACGGCTGCGATATGCAGTTGGCTCTGTCGTTGGTAACATTTTTCCCGTGTGTCCTTACTGCCTGCCAAGTGTGCCTATGCAACCTCCATTTCTTATTTCATTAAAGCTTTTACTTAGTCTTATAGCTATTAAGGTACAGAGACAAAGTAAGCATTGACTTACTTTGCCTCGGCCATAATTTTGTAAAATACAGGGAATATTGGATATCTATGTTTGGTACATTATGACAACAATTCCACCGTGAAACTCCCAATGGAATATTCAAATATTAGACCTACCTATTACCTTTGTACGGTGCGGCCATCATTACAGTTCATCAACAAAACACTTGCATTAGCGCGCATTGGCTACAGTAATTATCAACATTCGGGAAACTCGTTACGGCTTGAATACTTGAATAGTTTCCCTTTGAGTTGTGCCCAAAAGCCGCGACCAAACCAACGGCAACACTCGTGAATCATCTAAGCGTAACTACCGAATACCAGCGTTTTGGTGCCAAAAACTACATCATTATTTTTTGTACTTCATACTAAATGCGGTGCGTTAGTGGCTTATGCCATGCATCTTTCTCATTTCGTCTCTGTAACCTGAATAGCTACTACTAATCTCATTAAGGTTTGTAGTTATTTATAAATGAGTTCGAAAAATGGAGGATGTTTTAAGTAACTCCTGCATTAGTTATTGAGTAGGTTTTGCATATTCGCATTAAACTTATACTGTTACTGTTGTATCCACAATCAACGCTAAACCACTTTCTATCCGGTGGCTCGCATTTTACATTTTAGACTTGTGTGTAAGGAGACACAAGTCTAAAATGTAAACTGTATTAGTCATCAGTATAATCGAACATGAATCGAACACACTGTTAACTGTACATTTTTAAACGAATGTAAACTTTATTGCAACGTGTTAAAGTCTATGGGTGGTCAATTAACAGTGGCTTCGTTTGTACTACTGTAAAATTTCTTATAAATACTTTTTGCTAAGTTACTGCTACGATTCAAAATAATTTATTAGGTATAATAAATTTTGCTAAGATCGACGCCTGAAACCTTCTATTGTTTACGGGTCCTCACACCTCAAGATTTTAAAGTGAGAGCATGTATAACATTTAAATGGAATCCATACTTACCTATAATTAAGTGTAAAATCTTACAAATAATTTAATATTTAATATATCTTCTGTTTCCACAATTATAATTCATTGTATTAAAAAAACTTTAAAGGATTAAATCGCGTATATTACTTTATTAAATACGTTCCGATGTTTCGTAACCCTTTTTAGCGTTCGTGGTCGCGGGTAGACTCCCGCGTCCCGGTCTACTCGCGACCTTAAACGCTAAATTTAATGTTTACTTTTAGCTTTAGTCTTAGAATTAGTACAATTATATTTGTTTATGTAATATCATTCTAATGTGTAGTTATATTTTAATTTAATGTAATAAATCACGCATTTAATTAAGTAAATTTATGTCCATAATGAATACCCAGTTTTTGTCAAAAACCTAAAAATGACAACTTTCTCAAGTGAAGTAACATATTATAGTCGAGAATAATATTATAGTAAATTTTAGACTAGTTATATTGAAAAAAACAATTAAATTTAATTTTGTAAGCTCTTGAGTCGCGCTAAGCGTATCGCCAACAAATTGCTTAAAATATACAAGGTAAAATCTTTTATGTGATACAAGATAATAATTAAACCTTAATCTATCCATGATTTTGAACAAATTTTCCTATGAGGTCAACTTTGTAAATGCAAAAAAAATACAACTTTCTCATACATTTTGTTCAACCTATTCATGACCTTTTCTATGAAACAGTTAATTTATTTTTTGCATTTACAAAGTTGACCCCATAGTAAAAGTTGTTCAAAATCATGGACAGATTGCGGTTTAATCATCTTGTATCACGTAAAATATTTCACCTTGTATAACACTGAAACATATAATATAGCTTTAATTGTTATATCATTAGGTAAGAAAATACTTTTTCTCTTCAGTCTTATACATTTTTTTCAGACTTAAAAATACAATAATGTCCAATTGTATTCAGTGTTTTACAAAAATCTAGGCCAGTCCGGATGCTTCAACGCAGATAGAAGCACATTAAAAAAAGACCTCCCAGCATTTCACTCGGACAAGCTTTATACAAATTCAACACTCACCGGTCACTTTATTTACCGAGAAGACTGTATAATATCCAATGTCCGGAAATTTCACAACAGAAGCGTCTAGCAGATTGTCTTCATTTGATAATGCAATCTTATTTTGTGCTGTGTAATTTTCATTTAGCACCGGTCGCCATTGTGAGCCTTCTCGGCAGTCTCGCTCCTATATAAAATATGGAAGAGAATGGAAATGTAATTGAATCAGTAAATTGAGCAGTCCCAGGCTTCTGATAGTACTTACAGGCTGGCATAAAAGTCAAGAAGCAAAATTAAAGGATCAGCGCATTACTTTTTTTTATATTCACCATAAAAATATCCTAGACCACAATCGCATTACTATTTTTTCCAGTATAATGGGCTAGACGACTAACAAAACTGTTTAATCCGTCAGTTAGATTATTAAAAAATATTGTACACGTGTTTTTTCTTTTGTTTGACAAACAAAAAATTACGAGGATAGAGTGCTTAGAAGTTTCGAGTGACGTCACTCCTAGGTACAATTTTCACCTAGGAGTGACGTCACAAGCCCCCACTCCAGAAGTTTGATGATCTACCTATAACTTTGTCGATTTTTAATATTTTGATAAACCAAAAAATACGTGTCGCATATTTTTCCATAATCTAACTGACGGACTAAATAGAATTCTATAGTTTTAACCCAGTCGTCATCCCTATTGTAAGATTATCTGCAAGGTATTATTAGAACAAGAGTTTTTTTGTAATTAAAACGATTGCACCCTAGAGAATTGATGTTGCTCGGATGATGGATCGTAAATATTGAGATCGAAAACTTTTGTCCCTGAAACCGTCAAATTTTTAGGATTTTTGCTTGAATCCATTAGGTTACTTAAGATTAAGTTAGGTTATCAATTCCAAGACAAAAACTGTTATACATTTTACACTAGCTAGTTGAAACGGACCAGAGTAGGTGGGCCTTAATATTTTCAGAATTTAATGGCTTATCTATCTGAATATATGTCGGTATGTCTCTTCAACTTGTAGTTTATCTTCCAGAAATCTTGTAGAATATAATAATTATTATATATTGTTGGTAAATGTTCCGGAACTAAAGAAATAAGAATATATTTTTAGTATGGATTTTATTATGACAGCTGAGTAGAAGAATTATCAAACTACTAATATACTTAATGAGATCAAGAAATTAAATTAATTAAGGACGCTAATTAGCTGGAAGGAATAAAATAAGACATATTCAATGACCAAAATTGGATTACAATAATACTTCATAGTTCATTTACTGACAGCCGCTGACTTTGTACAGGTCGATTCACGAAAGCTGGCGCGAGATTTGACTGAATTTCTATGAAAGTAGCTGTCATGTGATAATAACGTGTATATCATACATCTATGCTCAGTACAAATCTCGCGCCAACTTTTGTGAATCGACCTGTAAGTAATCATTGTTATTTCCAATTATAGGACTATTTTATTTGCTTGAATAATTCTATTCATAATATATTAATGTTTTCTTTCTTCCATATCTGTTAATAGGAAGCTTTGGCAACGGATTCTTCTTGGAGATGCAGGAGTAACTAGTGTATGCGTAAGACATAAAGAAAGATTAGTTTGTGTAAAAATCAATTATAGGGTTGTTGTATATTTATTTTTTGCTATGGGATATAGCTCAGGGATGTTTTTCATAGAATTCACTATTTTTTATTTTCATTAATAAGCCAACATTAGTGAGAATAGGATTTCGTTGTGGTAAAATTCCGGGTCAGTTTTTGGCCAGGAAAAGCGAAGATAACATTTGAGGAGCTGAATTGGATTACTAGTGTTATGATTTTAATATGGATACAAGCTAAAATATAGTATTTTAGGAGAATTTGTTGTTAAATATCATAGAATGACAGAATTATCTTAGCTTTTCTTCAATAATTTTCGGCAGTAAGGAAGTGTTGTCACGATTTTAAAACCTGAGATTTGTTTTCACTAAGATCTGCACTTGCTAGTTTTGGCACTGATAAACAGGAGATTTAGCTAAAAGTTGGCTTCAAAATAGGGATTTCTCCATATAAAATGATACGTCGTTGGTTTATTTTGACAGTTCAGAATATAGGATTTTTAGTCGTTTAAAACCATAGCTTGAATAGAGTCGGAACCATAGCCAAATAATTGTAGATTAGAGCTGTCAAACGCTGAAAAATACCCGACTTTATTGGTAATATTTTGAGAAAATCTTATTCTTGGTCTACGGATTTTCCCTATTATTAGGTTGTCTTACCAACAGCGACCACGAATTAGCCATATTTGTTCAAATCGAACTACTGCAAATGTTAGACATTTTACCATGTCTCGGGGTGGATTTTGAGTCGTGGATATATAATCTCGAACGTTACATAGTTATCCGCAATTCGACACCTGATATGCGCCTATTAAAAAAATGGTGTCGATGAAATAAAACATTTGTCGGCGAATGGTCGGCGATCCAATGGTAAACTGTTCTGGAAAACCACTTTTTTACTTGAAGGGGTTTAGATTAAATTTTCCGGTAAAATGGCTCGTTGGAACCGAATCCCACACTTTTACTAATAATATAGGCCCGAAATGCTTGGTATGAGCAAGGACCATTAAAACAAGAGGACTGACATTCTCCATACTTTGGATCGTGCCCCGACCGCAAGGGGATATCCAGGCAAAAACTAGATGGCGCTAAAAAACTAAACATTTAACGATGTTATAATTGAACATTGAAACATAGTATAGTAACAATTAGTTCGTAAACAGCTAATAATAAATAAATTCTAACATTTAAATACTGTGTCACGCTTGCAAAGTTGAATAACTGTAAATAATATAATTGTTATACCAAGCTTATACATAGATGGCGTTGTAAATATCGAGGAACAGCTTTTTGTATGGAGAATGACAGTCCACTTGTTTGAATGGTCTTTGGTATGACTGTGGTGGTATACGAACAACATAAGAGTAACGCAGTATGAATAACCTAATGAATACAATATTATTAAACCATTCCTTGCAATTCTTCTTTCACTGCAAAAAAACAAAATTATCTACCGCCGATAGTTCATATCATTAGAAACCTGACCTATACCAGTCTACATTACAATGATAACTAAGTGGAATAGTTAAACAATTTTAAAGTTATCAATTGTTGGACGCACTTCGTTTGACTTTGAGCTAATGTGTCAATCAACAAGGATGTTTACTTATGATTTGTATAACTATAAATAAAATCAATGTAGTGGATAAATTGAAAAGTTCAATGATCTATATTACCTTTAACAGATTCGGTACAACATCATCGAACAGGATCATTGTTGCGTTTGATATAAATGTGCTTTAAAAATACATCATTTTATAACAACAATTAAGGAACTAGAAACATTTTGCAAAGATTGGCTCTAGTAGTAGGCATAGTGGGATGAAATTTAATTTAAAAATGAGTACGTATAGAGGTGTTCTAAGAAAACAACAGAATTCTACCCCTAAAGGATGAAATGAAACTTGCATGAAAAATAACACAACACACAACATACAATTATAATGTTGTGAGAAAAAACCAATAATTTAAGATATTTTCAAGAATGTAAGTAACTAGGGCCGAAACTGATTTTTTTATGTTTCATGTGTACCTTCATGTATTTTGCAAGTAACATTTCATTAAAACAGCTAAATTTTTGTTACTTTACAGCTTGGCATTCAAGAATATATTATAGTTATTTAATACACTTTTTAGGATAAAACCTTCCATGTTGCTTCAATGAGAACATTCAGGTTACATAGCAGATTACTGGTATAAATATGCAAATATATATCGTCCTTATTTTGCAGGCGGTGAATGGTATCCTTTGACGGGGCACGACGCAAATAGAGAATGCAGTAACCTCGTGAATACGTTCAGGTGATATTTTACCAAGTAATGGAACGCAAAGTGCATTTCAAACGGATTATGACTCGACTTTTCAGGGGTGAAATTCTTGAAGCTCTCTTCAGACAACTTCTCCTCGTGTGAAGGGGATGGCGATTTTTAATCTGCTCCGTTTAAACATACCAATGTGTAAACGGAGCAGATAAAAAATCTATAAACTCGGGTTTCTATGGTTCTATTCACGCAACCACGGTCCAACCAAACTATAGTCGGACTACGCTAAGTTTGCAGAGGCCGAAAAAAGGGTTTTATTAAAAAATATATATATGGCACCATGGAGAAACTACAGCAAGAGGCTTATTCTTGGTACTTGGCAATAATTCTTCCCTTTCTTACAAAATGTGTCTACATACCTAATGAAATAAATATCTGGGCCAGTGTTGCACACATCGATCTATTTCAAACCAAACTAAGCGATTTTTTCCACGGTCTTGGATAATGTCTATGCATTTAAGTATTATATTAAAATATGTAGGTACATGTATAAAGCACTGCTTAGTTTGGTTGGGACTAGATCGATTTGCGCAAGACTGTTCTGAATATTTATTTCAGTAGGTATGCAGACACATTATGTAGGTACTTATTGAACGGAAAGATATTTGCCAATTATCAAGAGTAATTAATCCTCTTTCTTGTGATGTTGCCATATGATTTTTTTTAATAAAACTTTTTTGACCTCTGCAAACTTAGCGAAGTCGTACTCTACATATATGCGCTCTTGTGTAAATAGATAGACACACCCTAAACTTTTAACTACGTAGCGTGAGTTGGCCCCCCATAAGATGGTCTAATGATCTGGTTAAGGTCGCCGGATATCGATGAAGGCAAAATGCGTTCGTGTTCGTAGTGGAAGTCTTTCGGGATATTTCAAGGTTAAAATGATAATTATGATGATTTTTAACTATAGTTGTATGAGTATATTTGCAATTATTCCTCATAATTCACATGTCTACAGCCAAAATTAGTGCGTCATATACGTCGCGATAAACTTAGGGGTAACCACCTGATATAATTTCTAGAATATGTGAAAGTGAAAATTTCAATAAAATCTTATTTTATCCAATATTAAGAAACATTTTCCATATTCGCAGAATCAGAAACTTTCACGCATTATCCAATTTCACAAGAACTACCAATCATAAAATGAAATTATTCTGAATTTTTTATACGGTTGAATAAAACCAATATTCGCTGGGTGTGCGATGACAGCGCCAACTAGCGGTTACAAATACCGCGGATTTTTTTTTTGTGTTTTGTGGCTTTTGCTGCAAGGCACTTTGCCAACTAAAAACGTAAATTTCTCTAGTAAAAAGTGACAGCTGGTCTGCTGAAAGTTCCTTTTTTGGTCATGACGCGCGCTGCGATAGATTATGTTACCCCCACCTAGTACTTTGCACCTAGCGAATAGTGTGGAAAAAAAGTTGTAATTTTCGTGCCTCTTTCCTTAATTTACGAAATAAAATAAGAGGAATAAAACTGCAGTTCACGACTGTTCTAAAAAGCGCACAATCCGAGTCCATACAACAACAAAAAAAAAGTGTTGAATAGTGCCTACCTCACCCTATATCGACACGTGAAAAAAACGCACAGCACGAATACAATGTTGAACAAAAAATAGATTATTCGAAAAGTGTCTATGTAAATGTGCCTGCCTCTCCCCTATCCACGAGATAAAACTGCATATCGTGGGAATAAAACTGTAGTTCTGCGACTGTTCCAAAGCCCACGATCCGAGTCTTCGGAGCTGAGTCTGAATCGATGACTTTTACTTTGATTCTATTATAATTATGTGTGCTAAGTTTAGTGCATGCTATGATTGTAGGCATATTTCCAAAAAGAAACAGGTTTTTTTTTATATTTGCATTATAAACAATAAGTAAACATTACACACTAAGTTAATTTCGTTGATTCCATGACTGAGGCGACAGTTTAAGTTTAGACTCTCAGCACCTATATTGTCTATGATGTTTACCCTGCAAAGAGGACTTTTTTATATTAACTTACTAAAATGTCTCGATGGCAAAAAATGGTCTAAGTACTCATCCCCGTTATACTAACATAAAATAAATTGATAATCATGGACATTTGTATTGCTCGACATATCAATTTTTACGGAGTGGGTTATTCTTCAGAAATATGTCTGCGACTTATTCTTCTGTCTCCATACATTTAGTATGAAAAAGGGCCAGAGGAATAAGGTGACCGCAGACATATTTCTGAAGAATAACCGATACCACAACAAGTATATTTTTATTGAATTTCGTATATAAGTTCCACTCTCATCTTTGCTGTATGTATAATCAGCATCAAATACAATAGGCAAAAAAATGTTAGGATATATTTGGCGCTTTGAAAGTTACAGACCATTTGAAGCTGACTATTGTATGTAAATACCAAAATGTTGCCGTACTTAAAGAAGTATACAAATAGTATAGTGTAAGGAAAAGGAAGGGGAAGGGAGGAAGGGGGAAGGGAGGAAGGAGGAAGGGTGTGTATGGAAAGGACTATGCTCGGGATATCTCTGCGAGATCGAATTAGAAATTAGAAGGTTGGTAGACGAACTACGGCCATCGACATAACACACCTGGTAAGCATACTGAAGTGGCAATGGGCAGGGCACATAGCTCGATGAACCGATGGCCGTTGAGGCAGAAAGGTACTGGAGTGGAGACCACGTACTGACAAGCGCAGCGTGGGACGGCCACCTTGCAGATGATCGGATGACCTGCTTAGGATTGCGGGGACTCGCTGGATGCGGGTCGCTTCTATCCGGCTCATGTGGAAATCCATTGAGGAGGCCTGTGTCCTGCAGTGGACGTCCTATGGCTGAAATTATGATGATGATGATACTTCTTTGTAACTAATTTGCAATCGTAACGTTACTTATTAACTTTTCTCATATCAAAATTAATTCCATGAAACTCATTTGAAATGCGCTTAATTGTTACGCTCGTAATTTCTACAGTTATGATATTGTGTTTGATAAATAATGCTTTTGTTTTGTTCTGGTTCTTTGAGTAGTAAACTAAATTCGAGTGCGGCTCACTGTCTGTATAATTTTTTAAGCGTATGAAATGTTAATAATTAAATACCCTTTTATGTAGTTTTTATTTAATTAATGTGAAAATAAACCAAGATGTAACTAAATATTTTGTCTACTGCTACTACGTAATTACGAGTAGTACCATTATCAATATAAATATAAAAACCCAATAGATGTCATATGCAGGGCCCGGATTTTTGCGCCCGGCCATTGACAGATTGTAGGGACTAGGGAGTGAGCACCGTTTTTTATCAATATTATCAGACTTTTACCCTATCAATGCGGTTAATTAAGTACCTATCTAAATAAAATAACACTTCCAAGCAAATACAGACTCACATAAAACATAAAGGTTTTCGTAATTATACTAATTTCAATAAAGCAATTTAAACTGATTAAACTTTCCAATATTTCGAACTTTTTTCATCATCGACCGCTGAAAAAAGTTTTCATCACACTTGCTCGAAAATGGTGTTGTTACACGTAGGTTTTGCGGGCCGTAAATGACCTATTACGCCCTAGAGCGTAATGGTTTTTTTTTTAAATTTGAAACGCTGGTTCTGTTTTACTGTTATTTGTCATGTTCAAAGGAAACGCAAATTTACTTTTTTAACGTTTATTACTGAAATATTTATTTAAAGAGAACTGTTATTGCAAATACATGTAAACACATATTTCTGTAACATTAATTAAATGTTTAAATAGTGTATTTCAGTATTTTGCAAATATAAAATCAACAATTTTAAGTCTTTACCGCTATGGTTTCCGAACGTGACTCGACTTTCGCATTGTCTGTGGATATGTCACTAATGTCACTGTCAGTTTTACAATTTTATTTAGGTTAAGTAAGATTATTTTAATCAGATTTCCTCACAAGTGTGATGAAAAACATTGTGTGTGCCACGGGCGGTAAAGGAATTACAAACTCGTGTTATTAAAGCCATCGGCTTCGCCTCGGCCTTGTAACAAACACTCGTTTGTAATTCCTTACCTACCGCCCTTGATACACAATGTACTATTGTATCATCAGAAAGTTGTTGAGTTTTTATGTAATTACTAAATTAATACACAAATTTAAAATGAACCATCGATTTGTCGATAACATCGATAAACAGTGGTGTTCTCTCCGTACAACTTGTCTAAAGCCGTACCCAGAAACTTGGCCCTAGTCATATGTCTGTGGGTCTAGTCAAAAGGGGTACAAGTCAAATTTATATCAGGATCAAAAGGTCGCAACTCCACATTATGACATAAGCTCTTTTGCTCCTAGGTTAAATGTGACGTGTACCCCTTTCCACTAGAGCCACATATGTAGTCTTTAAAATTTTAAATGTTCTCAATCGAGACTGACAAAAGTATTGATAATATCAATCGTCTGAGTGAATTACGTGATAGTTGTGTATTCCATTACATTCAATAATGTAGTGGAATACAAGAGCATTAGGCGCGATTTCTTCTTCAATTTCGGCAACATTAAACCTCAAAACTCAGCGGTTACGTTGAAAATACATCAAGTTATCTCATCTTGAATCATAAAGAAAATAGCCTAAATCGATTAAAATTTCTTACGTCAAAAGCTAAAGTTCCACTATTACACAAAAACCCTTTTTTGTTCTTGAAAAAAAAGGTCTACCTTGTAGATGTTTTCCAAATGACCGCTTAATATTTACGTTATCCATATTCCTTTACTGCCATGGCGGCCGGAATCTAATGAAACGGCTCGACGCCGAAGGCCGATGACTAAAAAAGGCTTATAAGTCATCAAAAGTCAAAAGCAGCTACATCCTTCTAGATTGATACCAATGTGTTTTCAAGTGTAAATAAAATATTACCCTGGCCGTGTATTATTCGGTAGAATTTGTTTCACCCTAAAAATACAGTCATTTGAATGTCTGGTTTGCTCTTGTTTATTTGTTGTCTGCCCGTGATTCGTCCTTCAATTGAAATCGAGCCTGATAGGTAATGTTGATTTTTGATTCTGTAATCGGTCTGCCGATTGTTACAGGGGTGAATTTTCGTCCGTGACATTTGTATGCCAATTTGTATGGCGAAAATCCACCCACAGATATTATTGCGTTGCGTGATTTATATTGTCATTAGGCCATGTTAATACTGAAATGACGTATGTGATCACAATATGGATTCATATAAATTCACATGTGTAATTTATTATGTAATGTTGTTTTACGAAATAAATAAATCTGATCTAATCTGTATGGCTTTGGAGAGAGATTTGACTCCACTCAATTCACTAACGATTTTGGACGACTCAAAGGAGTGACTTCATCCATATAATATTTTTAATATTACATTAATTCGCACAAAGTAATTCGCTTCATCATTTGTAATAATTTGAACTGCTAAGGAATGAACTTACTTGAGTCCTAAGTCCTCGCCTACTGTATAGAAATAAATAGGTACTAAAATAAAATCATTGTGGTACATATCAAATGACTATTTCAAGTTTACTAACAACCGACGAACCGATATTAAATTTGAAATTCCGATTGTACCACATCTATAAAATATTCGTATCAGAACAATCAGCGATCTAAACGCAATTGATCCGAAGAAACTCGGTGTGTAATAAATTCGAGTTGGACTCTATAAAATTTATTGCACCCGGCTTGTCCTGAGTTTGAGATAAAATTTTACAACTGTTCCGCGATTATGGCACTTCGAGGAGTTGAATGTACATTGCTTAAGATGTTTTTACGTTCCTTCTTATAATTTATTAGTTCAGAACTTAAGTGGACTTAAGCATTAGAAATTCAGAAAGTCCAGTCACAAAGGCATCTCAAACACTGATAAATTTATGGGCGAATCAACTTTTCTTTGTCAAAAAAATTTCACCTTCTCCGACTAAAATCGAAAGGAAATCTTTATTCGGATATTTTTTTAATAAAGTGTATGCTCATTTAAAAGAAAGATAATAGAGCTACGTAATGCAAATATTTTTTATTGTAATTTGTTTATTATAACTAATTTATAAGCAGTGACCCAGCAGACATAGCTGTCCCCCACTTTTGTATGAAAATAAGGGGTTATCCGCTGGGTTACCCTATTTGTTTGTTAAAAGCGAGTTTTATTTTTACCTAGCCTATCTCTAGATGTAAGATCTTGTTCCACATAAATCAGGTTAAAACGTGCAAAAGGTGAACGAATAAGGAGAAAGAGCAATCTTTGCATAAAGCAAAGAAAAGTTGATTCACCCATTTACATATTACCGCGTTGTCAAATTTCAGGATTCATGGTAGGACTTCCAAAATCTATTTTTAGTACCGGGATCCCGGTATTACCTAACTAAAAAATACCGGAATTAGAAATCTTAATCCATGGTTACATAAAAAATCTAGTAAAAATAACCTATACAACCCAATTAAGATAACGACAATCGGTAGTATTCACAATCTTCCATTATTCAATAATAGCCCGAAGTTACACCCATAGTCATACGGTCATCCAAGACGAGTTCAATTATTTTTTCACTCAAAGTGTCGTTTCAAGGAATATGTCGTTTTAGTTCAGACAAGATGCTGCCCGCGACATTGTCCGCGTGAATTTCCGACCTTTTCATACAAACTTTCATCCCGCAATTTAACCCTTTAGGGTTGAATTTAAAAAAATAGTTTCTTAAGTAGTTGATTCTATTATTAATTATGAAATTAAAAACACACCTGGTTTCTAAACACCTGGTTTCTGGCTAAAATTGGACGGTACATCTTGTTTATAATTTTATTTTATTTTAAGCTTATTCAAATGAGCCAATTTCGTCCGTCAGTCAGGGTCATTCAAAATGTTTTATTGTTTATTTGGGCACAAACGGAACATTGTTCTTAATATAAACATAATCAATCACACAAATAATCAAACAGGAAAGTTGCCACTACTTACTAATAAGTACATAAGAACTAAGTAAGGAATAACAATCTGTTACATACAAATGTTAGCCTAAATGTATCAGAATTATTAATGTATTAATGTTTTTTTTTTGTAGTATAAGTACATAAGAACTAAGTAAGGAATAATAATCTGTTGCATACAAATGTTAGCCTAAATGTGTCAGAATTATTAATGTATTTTTTTCTACATATACATTATCATACAGCTTTTAAGAAAAAATGTTGCCCTTATACCTAATTTTTATTTAAATTCAAATTAGAATGCGGACTAACGTAGCCTTTAAAACTAATTGGTTGTTAAAATATCGTTACACCAGGATTCGTGTGGTTCGAAATCGTAAAATGAAATGTTCTATAAAAGCCTAAGTAGCAGTTTTACGATATTCATAAAGATATAAATCACCAGTTGATGAAGCCTATTTCCTAGTTGTAAAAGTTTTACTAGCTTCTACGCTTATCCGTTTTAGGATTTAATATTAACAGAATTAAAAATTGGGAATTCAAAAATGATTATTGTTACTGATCTAGAAAATGTAGACTTATTGTAAGTGAAAACTCAGGACCTGAAAATACACTTTAATTTATCTTAAGAGGTAAAATACTCTTTCCTGAAATATTCCCAAAATGTGCGCTCTCCACGAACCAGAAGACGCAGCACCACAAAACGGTCTGACGACCTGGTTGGGGTCGGCGGCAATCGATGGAGGCAGAAGACGTGCAACTGCTTGTTGTGGGAGTCTTTGGAGTTGTTCTTTGAACATATTCAGCAGTGGACGTATCAAGGTTGAAATAATGATGATGATTGATGATTTGCGCTCTGAATTAAAATCGCCGTTAGGCAAAGAGCACCGTGCACATATGTATGAATTGGAGAGTTCTCAGACAACAAGTGAATGAAATAGTAGTTTTAAATCCTAAATTATAAGGTAGGTACAGTGAAGGAAACGTCCATGAAAATTTTGTAATAATTATATACACCCACAAACAAAGTTATAACGATGAGATTTTAGAAAAATATTATTTACTTACATTGATATTTAGTTTAGCGTTTAGTGTTTAGTTCACATATTCGGCACTATGCCAAGTGGGCCCAATTTTTTAGATATTTTTTAGTTTTAATTTTGGTTTATTTTCTTGGGATTAGTTTAGTTTTTTACTTAAATTTAGATTAGTAAGTTAAGTAGTGTTAGCCGAACTTGAAGTCTCGACGAGTTTCCCAAAACTCTCACCTATGGCGCTGTCAAGGTGGAACTGAAGAGTGCTCCTGCGCCGGCCGCCCAGTCGTCGGCGTCGGTGACATGCGTATGGGACTGCCACAGTTCTGTGTCCTTGTAAACGATGTGTTTTAATTATAAATTACTAGCATTTTCCCGCGGCTTCGCCCGCGTTGTTCCCGTTATTGTCCCAAAGGAACTCTTTACCGGGATATAAAGTATCCTATGTTTCAATCCAGGACTTGGTCTACTTGCATGCCAAATTTCAGCTTGATCCATCGAGTTGCTATCCCGTTATTAGGTAACAAACATCCAAACATCCAAACATCCAAACATCTTCACAAACTTTCGCATTTATAATATTAGTGGGATTTATAGAATTGTACATTTTGTGTTTTTGTTTTTGTAGCTATATTTTATTTATAATTCCAGTTATTGAATAAACACAGTTTAGCATTGAAAACCACGTAACTTCATGTAATGAAAAAAATAACGACACAGTTTTTACAAACAAACATACAAAAGTCGCGTTTTGCTTGCCGAGCGCCGCATGTTGCGGTGAACGGTATCAATTCTGAATGGGTCGTTTTAATGACTTTCATGCATAATGTTTCTGCACATTTCGTCCTCATGTGAAACTTAAATATCCCCATATTGACCGAGCGAGTGAAGCAAGCAAAACGTCTCTGTTTCAGCTTGGGCAAAAACAATTTCATATGTCTGTCTATCTGGTGGATGTCCGGCAGTTTTCCTCTACAGGTTGAATTTCTCAACCGATTCTCGTGAAATTTTGTGAGCAGGTTTGATAATTATGTATGTTATGTACCTATCAAGGACCTTAATAGTACATAACTGAGGCCAGGTTCCCGACCGAGTACATATAAACGACCGAGTGTAGCAAGGCCATATAGTTACGAGGCTGGTAACCCCTTTTCACGCCAGGGTATGTATATTTGTATAGTGCTTTTCTTAAATATCTTCTTCTTAGTCGTATACTCTTGGCAGAGTAGTCGTGGTCATGGGGGTCGTAGCACGGCCTTTTTGACAGTCTCCCGCCATCTATCCCTCACCGACGCATTTCTCGCGCACAGATTTAGGGATGATTCTGTTAAGGTTTTCACTTGATCCGTCCATCGCAAAGGAGAGCGCGCGTCTTCTGGATCTTGAGCCATTAACTCTACCATGAACAACAAGTCTTTCCATAGCGTCACCTTCCATACGCATAACGTGGCCAAAGTAACTCAAAATTCGAGAGTGAACTGTTGTTGCTCTTAAATATGCAATGAAATAAATTAAAAAAAACTCCAAGAAATTAAACTTTATTTTCCAGAGAAACTAAAAGTAAACAAACTAGACAAAAAATATAATTACAGAATGATTTTTTTTTAAGGCAACCGGCGGACTAGAGGTACAGTGAGGTAAGGGGTTGTCGTGGTCGGCCGTGCTAAAATGTCGGAAAAAATAGTACCTAAACAGTTAATCGCGTTAGACCTGTCAAACTATTTAAACATTTATGTGTTTAATACCAATTTATTGCTGTTCCGCGGCAAAAATAGATAACAAGATGAGACTTACCAGCAGCATGCTCCCACAGAAATAGGTATAAAGAAACAAAACATTATTAGTTTATTTTACCTCTAAGCTGTGTCTAAAAACCGACAAAAATGACTGTTTTCCCAAATATTCTGGTAAATACAAGTTAATATTAAATTGAAGGACAATGAACCGCACATTGTAACCAGATACGCTAAGCTTGTCCTAATGTTTACAAACGGTAATCTAACTGGCAGATCTGGCTTGACGTCCCAAATTCCGAGACGAATAGACGATTATAACTTCGAATAAGACTTTGAAATGTAACCGTTGGAATTAAAGCCGTAGACACAAATGCTACGTAAGCAGCTAAGCAGCGGAACAGTTGAATCTATTCAGTAAGTCAAACGGCGAATCGTAAAACCAATATTGGTATTTTAGGCATAAGTACCACACGTAATGGATTTTGGCAGCGGGCGGTATGAAGGTTGCAGTCACTAAACTATATAGTTGCACTATTAGTTATAAAATTCCAAAAAAAAAAATATTTATACGTAGCGACCGTTATTTACAAGCTTTAACTTTACATTAAGATACATTAAGATACTGGCATACGATAAAATTACCATACGAAAATGTCTTATTATAGGTATAATCACTTATTCAGAAACAAAATACTTATTGGCCTCGTTTGCAGTAGTGGCATGGCATTTGGCAAGCAATATTAGTGGCTGTATATATTACAAACAGAAAACTTATTTAAGAATCACAAAATGTTACTTCTGAAAACGATAAATTATAGACGCAAAGACAATTAAATCATAACAGAATACCAGTGCTCAAAATTCAACCACTAATTCACATTCACTTAGAAGTGAAAGCCCATTAATGAGCTTAAATGGCATACCATATCGATTAGACATTATCCCACTAATGCCTATTGATTTCTGCATTGCTTTCAAGTGGTTTCGTAATCCAACACATTCACACACACAGTCACAGTCATACATATAACTATCGTTGGTTCATTGCATACAATTAGGCATAGAGTTCTTATTTATACAATTACAGTAAGAATTATCTAAGGTTTAGAATTACCGAATGTTTGTTCATTCTCTTTACGAACATAGGGACACCTTAAATAATTCTTACTATACAAATGTAGTATTGTACAACGGGCATTGCGCGTTTCAGAATCAGATAAATAAACCAAAATCCTTACATACTGTTAATACGGCTCCATTCCCAGCTGTTTTACTGCTACTGTGGTAATAAGTCTAAAGACGTGGCCCTTACTGCTTGTTGAAACGTTTTATGGGCGATAAATCTGGACGGTACGCTGGTTATATTCGCTGCTTGGTCAGATGCCGAGATTTTTATTTATCACAATCTTTGAAAGGGAGACCTTTTGTGGGAGCTTCGATGTTAATGGACGCGGACCACGAAATCCGAGATGAAACGGAACATTCTAGACATAGTTTCAGTGCTCATAATAAATTTGCCGAAATACGTACCTACTAGTACTGACCTTTAACACTGTTCCCAAAACCATAACTATCAAAGATTAATGAATCTTCTTTCATCATTGCCTGAAGTTATGAAATTAAGTAGTTTTAGGTACCAATAACCATGATTGACTTACTAGACCAAAGAATTTCTTACACTAGCCCGGCGACATGTTCAAAGAAATCAGGTACAATATATAATAGCTGGATAACTTAAACAGTAGATACTTCAGTGGCGGATTTGCGCTAAGGCCCAGTAGGCCCGGGCCTAGGGCGGCTAGATATTAGAAGCGGTAGTCTATAATTATGATGGGTGCCGAGAAAGGGGTGGCTGGTATCCACTTACTACATAGCCTGTAACCTATGGCGGTCAAGACTGCAAATCCACCACTGGGGTACTGGGGCATTCCACCAGAATGTCGGGCACGTGACGCCATTTTTTTTCATACTTCTAACAAAGTTAGGAAGTATATTTTTGGTATGTCAATATTTTATAACTTGGTTTCTGAATTGATAATGTCATTTAGGACATTTTATTTGTTTTTAAGGTAGCTGCCATAGCCGTCACATGCCCGACAAAGTAGACGTTGTCCTGGAATGCCCCAACTTCTTTATTCCAGGACCGCTTACCGTCTGGCCTGGCTTATGCATTGACTCGTTTCATGTATAACACGACACTATAAGATTATTACCGATGACCAATGAGGTGAGGCAGACGAGTTCTGGAGTGGACGCTGCGGATGGATCTGGAGAGTGGACAACCGGGTATAGCAGTGCGAATAAGAAAAGACCTATGTCCAGCAGTGGATGAATGCGAGCTGATGATGATGATGAACGTAGGTTTGTTCAGTATACACAAAACCGTAATTACGATTGTAAGTTATTAAAGTTAAACCCCAGGGGTAGGGCAGAGCTGTGTTAATTTCAATAGTAGATACCCGTAGAATTCCAACTTACTTAAACTAACCTCACAGTAGACTAGCCTGCTATGGAATCTGGAAATCAAAATTTATACGACTTACCCAGACTTTGATCGCAACCCTTCCATCTGTAGAGATATTTACAGATAGATATGTGAAACCTTCGGTGGATTTTGTTCAATATCACATTAATGTCATGATCCATAGTAGAAAAAAGTAAAAGATAACAAACACTTCGTACATAAATCGAGGTAATCGATGTAGCAATAACACTCAGATTCTACCTTACCATGCGATGGCGTGACGTTTTAAATTTTTGTGTTGTTCGTTGTTTCCTTTACTCGTATTTACCATTTCCTAAAATAGCTATTTTGGCTGACTAAACGGGATACAGACAAATAAAAAAAATGACGTTTTCAATGTGGAAAGAATCCGTTGTTAATAGTAAGTAGTTATTATAAGAATCAGTCAGCCAGAAACTTCAACGACTAAACAAACTCATACTCGTAGGTAGGTTATTCCAAATCAACATTAATAAGGTACTACAAATAAGTAGGCTGAGTAACTCGTCATTCACTGTGTTATGAAAAAATTCTTCATGGGATGTCCGTGTTTCACACCTTCCAGCGTTCTTAATGTACCTACGCTTTTATAATTATCCGTTGATTTCCCCCAGTCATCAGCAAAACTTATTACTAAATACTAAAATGATCAAATTGTCTTAGGCAGACACAAATTTGTTTTTTGTGGAAAGAGTGGTAGTGAAGTTTCGTTATTCTTTGTAACAATAGATACGATCTAAAGAAATTAAAGAGCAGTTGGTGCTGACAGCTCAATTAAGAGGCCATCCATCATCCCCAGTACAAGTAGGAGATAAGCCTAACGGAAATGTAAAAAACAGATTTTACTTGGATCTTTAAAAAATACCGCCGCTACGCCGTTTTCACTGTAGGCACAAAAGTATCAAGATAGGTCACTGAAACTTATCCAAGTTTTACTGACCTATCTTGAGTGAAGTTTAGAAGAACGTCTCTTTTATTGTCCTTTTAACATAGGTATGTTATAACACCTCATAGTTACGAGCGGGATATATATTTTTTCCTCATATTCTTCCGCAAACGCTTATTTGATGACCACTTTAGATAATTTTCGTCTGTCATTCGATTTTCGTTTTTTGCGTTTGAGCTATAGGGAGGGACCGTGCACGAACTATAGGTGGCAGCACTGTCAATGTCAAATATAGGGGAGAACCTTTAGATTGGCGTCACCAGTTGGCAGCACCTTCGTCGTGCACGGTCCCTAATCCGGCTAAAGTATTCAATTTTTTAAAGGGAAGCTATATAAAAAAAACTATTTACGTTAAACAGTTTCACAGTACTCAGTGAGCAAATCAGGAATTTCCTTTTTAAATATTATTGACTATTTATATTGTAACTTAGTGGGAGCACACACTAAATTTAGTAGAATTGAGCCCTAAGGAAGGATCCCAGATCAGACAAGATTACATTCAACCACATAATCTACAAAGCCATTTTACCTTGCCGAGATGAAATTGTAATAATGTGAATTCCTGTGTTTTTGTTTTTTCCCAAATAATATTATCTCAAATAGCATTTTACTTTATAGAGGTATGAGATTATCTTCTTTATTGTACGACGTTTTTATTCATTGTATTCGTAAAAGTAATATCGTATTGTTTTTTTTTTCATAACCGTAATCTTGAGATTTTTTAAACATTTAGTTAAGCCTAAAAATTCTGTTAATATTTTCTGAATAGTTTTATTTCAACTTTAGAGGCTTTATACTAAGACTCATTTGACAGAGATAAAATCATATTCATCTTCTTTACTAATAAAATTGTTAAATCCACTTTCTAGAAATGGTCTCGAAAATCTTAACACCGCGAACTACAATTCCTTAAGCAAGTGAACACCTCGATCTCTGGTACGATTCGCAGACGAAATTCGGAGGTTTGAAAAAAGACGGAAAAAATGTGACATAATTGTACATTGACATTGTATTATGTACAGTCACCGCACGGAAATGCTACGCCACTTGTCACCGTTCGTAGGTAATCAAAATCATAATTCGTTAGCAGGTGCGTGCCCAAAGTACGCGCGACTTGCATTACACGGCTAAATTAAAAACAGTGGCAAGTGGCACATAACATTACCGTGTGGTGAATGTACAGAAATGTTTATTAAAACTTCAATAGAGTAGGTTTCGTAAGTGGGTTTAAGGGCACCTTTCACGCTGCAATTGAGCACAGAGGGCCATAGAATATTATAATCAGCTGTTTATTTCGGAAAAATAATCATAACTATATACCTAGGTACAGTCAAGGAATTTAATTTCCAACCCACCTAAGGTCTAATATCGTATTGCATACTGTCATCATAAGAGCTAGCTAGAGTAAGTACGACGTTGCTTTGACATATCACACGCATTGTTTTGTGACAGTAACTAGGTAACAGATTAACAACGTTGACATGGTGAACTGAAATTTAGAGCGTCAAGGCACTACCAAAAAAGGACGACAACCGCGGAATCGAAATTCGAAGAAATTCCATCTATCTCGCTCATGCAATATTCGAATGAAAGGAACGCAGTTAACGAAATTTTGATTATCGAAGTTTGCGGTAGACTTTCCGGAGTCTGGATTCGGAATTATTTTAAAATTTTCTCGATTGACACCAACTGACACGTATTCGTAATTAGATGAGCAAAATGACTTCGCAATGTGCAGTGACAAATAATACGTATTGACATTTAAATACTATTACTGAAATAGAAATTTCGACCTTAATGCATCGTGAATGCTCAACAACATTTCAATAAAACGGGTAGGAAATTAAATTCCTTGACTGTACCTACATTTTCCACGCAAGCTAATATGCTGGAAAAGCCAAAAATTTATAAAGGCGACATTTTCTTTTCTCCACCCTTTATACTTCTAGTCAAAAAAAACTCTGAAACTACTCTTTGGCACGAGTTTGCATTCGGATAATGCACAAGTCTTTCATAATTCCTAACTCTTATGAGAGAACTACGCACGACATGTTATCAAAACACGCTCCATACGAAAAGTTCCAAAAGCCTCCCAAAGCTTTTGAAGGCTTAAATCGCATAATTAACAGACTGTATCCCGCCCTGGTACCCAGTTGGGTAACCTAAGTGGGTTAATTGAAAACGGAAGTTGCGTAATAGATGAGGTTGCCAATTTTCTACAATGCTCTCCTTAATTTTCGAAGAACCAGACAGGGCGTCCATTGTTTTGAGCGTTTAGCCCGTTCAACATCGTTTTTTGTATTATGTTCCCAATAATGCTACAAAAAATATGTAGGCGTACATGTGCTTGAGAACCGGGGTATGGCACTACACACAAAACCGCAGCTGTGACTGAAATAATATGTCCTGTGCCAAAAACTCTGAAATATTTATTTTTATAACGGTGTTTTTGCTGTTTTTGATACTGAGCATACATTTTTTACGAAAAAAAATGTATGAATCATCAATTTCTAAACCAAATCATGCCATTATAATATTTTAGCATTATAACTATTAGTAAAACCCATTTCAATAAAAAAAACCTAAATTTGAGGACTTCGATTTCTATGTCTATGGAAACCGATTTTCGTTCCGCAGTGCGCCGGTGGGACAAGTGCCTATGTGCGAGGTGCCGAGAGGGAGCAACAGAAACTAGCGGAGTTTTGTCCTGCCTTACTGCCTTACCTCCCCCATGTAGTCCGGCGCTCAATACAACTATTTGATAACGATTACTATGTACTTACATTTAACTTCTAAGCAGGAATAACATAATGTTTTGTCTATTTAAACGCAGAACTATCTGATATTTTGGTTTTCAAGAATGTACTTAATGCGAAACATTACATTTCGACCGTACAGTTCGCATATACCGGCAATGGGTACACCCAAGACCGTTCAATATTGCCGGATGATACGAAATCCTTATTGGCATCAGTACTCGCGACCGACTCGCGAGTCGGACTCGCGCACCGAGGGTTCCGTATAAACTAATAAGTAGACCAACCTTACGACTAACAGCAACCCTGCCTTTTTTTTTTTTTTTTAAACCTGACAAACTCACAACCCACATCCGAGCATTGTGATTGTCGGGCCGGGTGGTTGGCCGTTGCGGTCACTGGGCTCGAACCAGGTCGCTGGCCAAACCACCCAAGCAACCCTGCCTTAAACCCGCTTTAGCCCTATTCAACCAAGAAAAATCTTAACAGCGCGATGCAGCGTATGCTACAGCGACATCTATTGATACTAAATAGCGCGTAAATTTTACTTGTAATTTAAACGTTACTTTTTGTTATTGGCTGATTGAAATAATTGTTTGTCAACTAAGTTAGTTCTCATGTATCATTTTTAGCCACAAGCTACCTTATTTTAGATTTGTGTCCCTAGATGGCGCTAGTGGTATTTCATTTTTATGGTATTTACTAGTGTAAAATTTCCTAACATACTCCTATTATAGAGTTTTTAATAATTATTGTTACTTTATGTTTTTTTCCCGATTCCTGATGAGTTGATCATTGTATTTAATAGACATTTTTTATATAATCTGAAATAAATCATCGCTTAGTTTTGCTACTCTCCGCTAAATGGCTCTCGTAGGGAGGGTAGAACTAATATGTTAAGATTTTTGTAAATTTTAAAAAGTATTCAAGTTAGGAAGAGAAAATATAACGGTATTCCTAATCATAATAATAATCCGACGATCATTGTTCCGATAGTCGTTTCGGCGAACGGACTTATAGCGAAGAGTCTCGACCACCATCTCAAGAGACTCTCGCTAGGTGGCTGGATCAAGGGTCAGATACAGAAAGCGGTTCTTCTGGACACGGCGCGCATCGTCAGGAGGTTCCCCTCTCTGCGGCCCTAACCACCGGTAGCTTGGGCCCCGCCCCGCTGCCGGCGGCACCCTAGGTTAGGTTTTTTATAATGTGTTTATATTTTGTAATTTCATTTTGTATTTTACTTTTTATATATATATTGTAAAAAACCTAAGCTGAGAAAATAAAGATATACAGACATAATAATCCTAATAAGTAGATACATGAATAGTTCAAGAAAAACTGTATGGCGATTAGTTTAGTAGGAGCAAATAAGTATGTGTTATGATTTTTGAAAATTTCTCAAAAACGGTGCAAGTGAGGAAAACCGTTATATTTTTCCTGTAATATTTAGGACGACATTAGTAATTGGTAATTATGACACATTTTTCTGATCAGTAACTTCGGAGATAATAGGGGGGAATGGTATTTTTTTAAACTTTTTTCGCCATAAATCAAAAACTATTTATTTAAGAAAAAAAATAAAAATAGTTTTTTAATCTACAAATTAAGTTCTTTCATTTGATACCCCACTCGATATATAAGCCCTACTTTCAATTTTCAAAATCCCACTACGGAGCCCTTTAAAAAAAAAGTAAAAAAGGTACAAGATTTTTTTTATGTCCAATAAGCTCGGGTTAGCTACTTTTAACACTATTCCAAATTTCAAACCGATAGCAGCAGTAGTTCCTGAGATATCTGGCTGTGACAGACGGACAGACAGACAGACAGACAGACAGACAGACAGAGTCGCACCATAAGGGTTCCTTCTTTACCATTTTGGTACGGAACCCTAAAAACTGTTTAGTCCGTCAGTTAGATTATTAAAAAATATTGTACACGTATTTTTTCTTTTGTTTGACAAACAAAAAATGACGAGGATAGAGTGCTTAGAAGTTTCGAGTGACGTCAATCCTTGGTACAATTTTCACCTAGGAGTGACGTCACAAGCCCCCACTCCAGTAGTTTGATGATCTATAACTTTGTCTATTGTTAATATTTTGATAAACCAAAAAATACGTGTCCCATATTTTTCCATAATCTAACTGACGGACTAAATAGAATTATATAGTTTTGACTTAGTCGTCATCCCCATTGGAGTATTTTGCTACCTTCTATCACGCATATATTCGGAATAGTAATTAATATTCTCGCATTTTAGAGACGTCAAATAGAATATACTCACACTTTACTAAGCTTAAATAAATACGCCATGTCTGAAGGAACAAGTTTAATCTAATTAGACAAATGAGGTCTAATTAATAATCAAGCTAACGCAATGAGCACCGTAAGAGGGCCTTCAGGATCTATTGTAAACAATTATATTCAAGGCTTCATCTATGAAGCAGGAACAAATAGGTTAGTCATGTCTCAGAGAGCCACATGTTCTACCTGTGACCATTCTAGAAATTAGCACTGAAAATGTTCTTATTATGACACGTTTAGCCTATTGGAAGTAATACAACTATTAAGTAATCTGTGGTGACATCATGTACGAAGTTAGTGTCAGTTTTATATCCTGGTAAGGTCAAATGTTTGCGTGATATTTTCAACCTATTTGAGTTTTTATTATTTATATATATTACGTATGTAAATTGTCGTCGCTACATCGATTTGAATGAGATTGTCCCGCAATTTTTATTTATTATCAATAAAATATTTTCATCAGATTTGAACCTTTTTAAATATTTGTTTTATTGCTTATTCAGTTTAAAATGGCCTGTTCTATAATACATAGGAACTAACTTGAGGCTCTATTTTAGCAGCAGAACTAAAATACCTGTCTGTCTAATCTAACTTATCTATCCTTCGAGATTAATGAGCCTTAATTGAAAATCTCATTAGTAAACTAGCTCCGCTTTCTCTTATGGCCTCATGATTTTTTACCCAATTTAGTGAGCTTAAATGTTTGTTTTTTTTTTTACTTTGGGGAAATATTCGTATTTGAACCTACCGATATAAGAGTTATGATTTCCATCAGGACTGAGTGTAGTTATAGACTGTACCATTTTAATGAAAAATTAAAAATGGGATTATGCTATAAATAAAATTAGTAGTCGTTATTAGAACTTTCAAGGGCGCAACACAATAAAATTGCAAAATATACCCTCGATACTATTACGAGTAAAGTAGCAAGTAACGAGAAGTCAAACGCAAAAAAAAATCTTTCATAGATTGAAGTATCAAGTGCCAACGCTCGTATACACCGCCCGATCAAATTCTTCGGTCCAATCTGATTCAGTCGTCGGTAGCGGTCGTAATTTGCAGATGCCGGGAATAGAGGGGGCACGGTCGAAAGATCAGAAGCATGAGTGTCCTGGGTGCCGAAGTGTTCAAAAAGTTTAACCGTTGAACTGTAACTTGTACGTATGTTGTGATTACACTGGTCAACAGTGATTTTGTGTCTCAATATACAGGGTGGGAGGGACTATACCGACATACTTTAGCCATGAATTCCTGGTGGTGTGACGAGTAAATAATGTTATATCAACATGGGTCGAATATTGTCATTTTACATTAATAGTCTTATGGAACATAAATCAGTAAATTCAGCCCCTCGTTATAAACATGTCCTTACTGGAGGAAAAGTTATCAAAAAGAAAAAAAAGCTAAAATGGAAACGAAAGGTCAATATTTTGGCCTCGTAGTCGCTTACCATCAAATACTGCGAAGGTTGATTGCTGTTTAGTTAAAGGACTAAAAAAAATAGTAAAACCATTTTAGTCACATTTATTAGGGCTTGTTACACACTTGGGAATTTTCATTTAAAAAAAATGAATATCTCTGAAAGTAAGCGTTTTTCGACTATACATCAAATTACTTTTTTTACTCCTAATAGTTGTTAAAATCTATAGTTAAAGTTTGTCGGTATAATCCCTCCCACCCTGTATAATAAGCTCAACAGATAATATGCTCAACAGATAATATGAGTAAGCTTTTAAAATAATATTGTAATGATAATAACGGAACACCAAAAAGTTATTATTCTAGTTTTTAGGATTCCGTAAGTACCTACCTCAAAAAGAAAAAACGAAACCCTTATAAGATCACTTGTTGTCCGTCTGTCTGTCCGTCTATCAAGACACTTTATCTCAGGAACGCGTGGAGGTATCGAGTTGAAATCAAAACTCTTACTCAGCAGGTTTATGATGCTACGCTTTGTAACGCGATAAATAAATGATAAAGCATCCGTCACGTTCTGACAAATAGTGTGTGAGAGTGACGGATACTTTATCATTTATTTATTGCGTGACAAAGCGAAGCATCATAAGCCTACTACAGGTCTTTGGTCTTTTGAAGCTGTAAAAAAATCAAACTTCTAAGTTTACATAAAAAAAAGATTTGGCCGTTTATGCCACAAAAAACATACATTTCGACTCTCCCAAGGAAACCAAAATTTATAGGGTACTTTCCGTTGCCCTAGAACTAGTTGTAAATTGACCGACACATTAGGTAAGTAGCTGATCGTCATTTTCGATAAATGACCGGACATTTTCGACAATATTAATAGTTTACGACAACATTTATTTTTGATACATATTTACAGTTGTTTTTCAATGTATTGTGGTCAATTTTCACCCGATTGGTTAAAAACATAACTAAATAACGTAATTCTATGGAAATAGACGCTGCTAAATGATTATAGGCGAATGTAATGTACCTTCTTAATTATTTCCTTTATACCACACCTGGCCATAAAGTGACTTTTTCCGCACGCTGCGCGTACGGAAAAAGCCGCTTTCTGGCCAAGTGTAGACATAAAATGATGTACACAACACGGGAGGTAATAAAGAAAGCCCCCGATCGCATATTTACGTCCCTCGCTTGCAGCTCGGGCCGCAAACTTCTGCGATCTCGGCCTTCCTTTGTATTACCACCCTAGTTATGTAATGTACTATCACGCAATCGTATTACAAACGGCAATTGTCAAGCCGTTTAGATATTTGCATATAGCTAGCATTTACCCGCGGCTTCCCCTGCGTTATTTCCGGTACTGTTCTCAAGGGAACTGTTTACCGGAATAAATATAATATAAAATACTTCAAGTATTTGAACGGAATCCTCGGTGGGCGAGACCGACTCGCACTAGTCAGGTTTTTTTTAATCACCGGTTTTGGACGAGTAAAGTCTATACAGGGTGAATTTTAAATCGTGAATCGTAACCACGTTTACCGGTAAAGCTACTGAAGACTAATACAGAGCACTAGTGTTAATTACAAATAAAGACCCGCTTAATTAATTATGAACAAAACGGTGGAGGCGCTTATACCATTAATCGTAATAAAACTGAATTATTTCATGAGTAAATACGATTTAAATAGGTGCTTATGTTGACAATGTCGACGATGTTGACATTATTGACAATACGTGCCAAAATTCTATCCAGCCAACTTCATTATTAGGAGGTTGGATATCTAATGTTGAAATTTTCATGACAAATACGAAACATTAATGTAGGGTGACCACGAGATTTTAAAAATTAGGATAAATCAAATTAAAGGTGGACAAAATAAAAACGTACTTAATTTAGGTTTAAAAGCATTGTAAGTTATTGTTAACTATGTATAGACTACAAAAAAATTATAACGATTCACGATTTAAAATTCACCCTGTATAGTTACGTTTAGTTTTCAATACCTCCTAAAAAAGGGGCAATCTGATACGCCCGTGATTGAATTCTGAAATTGTGTTTTTCAAGTACTAAAAAAATGTAAACATAATCACGGCCGCAAAAAATTATATTTTTTGTTGACCTATGTTATTAAAACCGTTCTAACTTGTAACAAGTAAACATCTGTAACTAGTGACCAAAAAGCTGTATTGACTGAACGAGCGCGTAGCGCCTCCGTTTCAGCTTCAGCGAAAATGCGTTCGTATGTTTGTCTGTCCGGTGTGTCCTGTTACCTCTATAAGTCGCATTTCTCTGCCGATTCTCGTGAAATATTGTGTGCAGGTTCAATAATCATAATTATAGATTTTTCGACGATTCAGGTTTTTTTTCTAAAATCGCGGAGTCACTAGTAAAGTATGTTTGGATATATGTATTTGATTGAGTATCTACCTAGGTAGTATGGTTTGTCGCATGATACATTTTAAATATTAAAGCAACTGTCACTCTTGCATGTACTTGTTGGAATGTGACAGTTGCTTTAGTACTTATTTACTACAGGACGCCCTCAATTTCGTCTGCGGAGATAAGTTGAATGTCTCTTTTTGCTTCAGTTTAGTCGAGTAAAAAGTATAGGGAACGTGCACAACGAAGGTGCTGCCAACTGGTGCCGCCAATCTAAATCAAGTACCCTCTCATGCTGGGGCCACATTGACGGAAACGCCGTAATTTATTGCGATGAAGGAACATCCACGTCAGTGTAGCTACGACTTACTATATTTGATATTAACACTTACATATTGTCATTGACATTGACAGCTTGATTTGACAGGGGTGATAGTTTCCTTTACTGTCCACCCGTGTCTCTTTTGTCGTTTAGTGCTGCCATCTATAGTTGGAGCACGTTCCCTATTGCATATTTTAACAAGGGTCATAATTTATATGTACGCCAAATTTCATGGAATTTGGTATGGAAGTTTTTACGTGATGCGCGCACAAAAAAACTCAAAACGATTTTGTTTACCTGTATTTGACACTTCCTAGTACTTTTTTGGAGAAAATCTTTATTTCAAATACAGTCTACGTTACTACGATTTAATAATATTGATTTAAAGTACTAATATGGATTACGCATCTTTTGAATGCACCCAAGCTTAGCTCTAAGATAATTAAACAGTATCTACTACTAACTAGTACCTGAATGTTCCCCAACTCAAACATGTTTGACAAAACTGTGAAAGAGCAATTGAATCCAGAATTGTAAATATGTAGGCGCAAACCTACGACGGGGGAAATCGTGTCGACCAACCCTGAGCTGCAATTGTCCAGGCTCCCTTGGGATAAATTGAAGGGGTATAAGTGGAACAACCGTTGCCTCGCTACGTTGATTAATTTAAACCCGTACGTGAATATATGGCGTAGATATTTAGCACTACTGGTTCATATTTAGCCCTAATTACCTAACTTTAATGGAATTTGAGGCTCAAATATTGGCATTATGATTATATTTTAGTGACAATGTTTATTTATTTTGATTAATGAAAACCGTAATGAACAGTCAGACAAACCACAAGCCTAAACCGGTGGTTACCGGTGATTTACTTAACAAACATTATGATTTTATCTACGTACTATCAACATAAGTAACGCAATGTTACAGATAATGCTATAATGAATAATAATAAAATGGTAACCTACCATTCGCATAAATTACTTGTAACGCGTTATTTAGGTGTACCTAAATTGTAACTGAAATACGTTCGTTGCCAAAACCTATCAACGGGTCTCGTGTTTGAATTTGGAAATTGTGTTGGCGGACTATTTCACGAAAGCTGATTACCGCTACTCGGGTTAATAAACATGCAAATACCGACTTGCCCTTCGTCATAGTAGACTCGCTTTGTTCGCTCAATCGGTCAAATAACGTAAATAGGTACCTACTTTCATTGATCCATACATCTGTCATAGATGATTTAGATAGTAGAAACTTTTATTTGTATAAGGTAAACAATAACATTTAAATAAAACAATAACAATAAGAACTAAAACTATAAATGAAATACAAACTACTAGTAGAATACTACTATACTACAGAAATTAATTGAAATTTGTATTGTGTTATGAAGTGAAAGCAGCGAGAGTAAGCCTACAACGGAAAGAGATGGCAGCCACCAACTACCACCGACGTCGACGCGGCTATGTGACCACGACCGCTCGGCTAAGAGCGATACGATAGAGAAGATGACGAAGATTATTGATATAAAATAAATAAAATAAAATAAAAAACATTTAATTCAGATGCGAGATCCATATCGTGTTAGTAACAAACAAATATCTAGAACTTACAAACTAAATGTTAGTCTACTAAATACAATAAAATATAACACATTTGAAGTAAGTTAAAGCCAGGTATAAATAAGTTGTCATGTCATTTGTATAAGTCATACACCTATACCTTTTCATTGTGGTCATATATAAATGGGTACACTCTGGACAGGTACAATCTGGTAGGAATGGTAAAAGAGCATCACCTAGTCCCTAACAATATTAAAAATAAATTAATTAGATCATCAGATTAACTATCCGCTAAATAACGTTTGAATTTAAAATAAAACGTTATCTCTCGTTTTTCAAAAGCCATTTGCAAAATTAATTGGTCGGGTGTAAAAAGTAGAACCGCAGCATAGCTGTACAATTTATCTTGTCAGGCTTCTGGCCTATAAATCAGTATGAGTGCGTCGCATTACACCGCATTATACCTCGTTTATACGCGGCGGCGTCGGGATGTTCGTCGGTATCACTACGTTTGTATCGTCATATTATACCCGTAATGCCCAAAAAGGTTGTTTACCCCTAAGACATCGACTTGTGAGTGTTTTTTATTAATGTTGGGATATTTTTTTAGGTTCTCTCGACCCGAGCCGGAACGAAATCCCTAATACATTTTGAATATGTTTATTATTTACTTTTCCGGCAGGGTTTTCCTTACCAAAATTTTAAAATTGTGCATAAATTTATCATTTTAGGAATGCCTTTGAAAATTTAAAATGGTTTCAGTTGAGATTATGAAGAAAATATTAATAATATCAACGAACCAATTAAAGTATAATTATGATAGCTTTGTATGTACAGGTACTGACGAAGGTAACTTGGTTTTATAATTATGGGTAGTAAATGAACGTGATTCCAGCTCCAATTTTGACAATTCCGAGTGATATTTGACGCAATATTTCGTTACTGCGTAGTACGAGTACTGGACCACAATAGTCCTGAACAAGATGTCAAAGATGAAAAAATATCATGACTCTTCTTAAATCATACAGAAAATACCAAAAATAGATGAGCGTTTCAAGGAGTTAGCCCGATATTATATATACCGTAAGGTCGGGGTACTTTGGCCAAATGTAGGGTAACTTTGCCCTCCTTGTAAATCACATATCTCAAATCTATAGGGTCTGATAATAAACAGGAACGGCCAGCTAAAACCAACCACATGGCAAAGTGCCGTAATTTAAATGCAATAATCAAACCTGGACCCAATTAATCCCTATGGCCAAAGTTACCCCCCAGGGCGAAAGTACCCCGACCTTACGGTATTTTTGCTATTTGCCCCTTAAAGTAGTAAATTACTAAAAATTCTGCTAGATTTAACTACATTTCTACCAAATCTCACGAAGATCGTAAAAATTTTAAAGTACATTATATAGATACAAGAAATCAAAGTGCATAGAAAAATTAAATGGTACTCACCTGTGGTCCAAGTGGTTAAGTCGCTGGGCCGGAAATCCAGAGGTACCGGGTTCGATTCCCGGTCTGGACCACAGGTGAGTACCATTTCATTTTTCTATGTACTTTGATTTCTTGTATCTATATATGTAACTAAAAAAGTGGTGTAACTTACCCGCATTAAAAATAAATAAAGAAACATTATGTTTCTTTCATATGTAATTTTAATGTTGTTTTAAAGTAGTTCAGTATTCTTACACATTTGTACTCGTGTACCTATGTCATACTGATAGATACTATACGTGCTTTATAAAGAACTATCTGTATCTCAAAAGGTTCCGTCAAATCATAATCCCTTTTTTATTCAAAATAAGTCGCACTGTTAACGAGGATTCTTCCTTATCAAGTGACGACTGTTGTTAAATCGGAAGATAAGCGGATCATATCACAAAGGACGTTTAAGGTTGACGTTTTTAGCGTAAAATCCCGGTTTCCTTATCGCATGAATCGCATCACAAAGCAACAAATCGCGTGCTAATACTGCGACAGCGTATTTTGAGCAGTGGTTTGACCGCACCTTTAGGTACACTTCAATTTCTTTCTTATCAAAAACCAGTATCTAATTACACTTACCGACCTAATAAAATCGTAGCAAGACTATGTTTGCACATAAAAAAATTACCAAAAATGTAACTAGTGTAAAATATAACGTAAATAGTTTAACAATGTTGTCTGTTTACCGGTTTGTTTGTTCGTTCTCGCATTACGTAGAAACTAGCGGACCAATTGCCATGAAATTTGTTGTACAGGTATATTATGACTGGTTAAAATACAGGATACAATTTACCCAAATAAAGCGAAGCAAAAGGAAACGAGCGAGATATTTAACTTATTTTACCCCCGCGAACAAAGTTGCGAATATAACAAGTTATTGGTAAGCCAAATCCTGGAAATACACATTGAAATATCATATTCTTATATACGAAAATAGTATTATGATACTTCTCGAATGCCGCTTTGACAAATAATATTTTTCCTTATCGTATGATACCACTCTAACTCGTCGTAAAAGGCCACTTTTGTATGTATAAAATGGACTTCGGATGTTGAGCGAATATTTTCGTACATTTTTCATGTCAATAAAATCAGCTCGGTAAGCAAATGCGAGCAGAGATGAGATGATAGATAGCCTAGAATTTCCGTGGCAGGCACTAACGAAATTAATGAAATGGTTTGCTGACATATGGAATAGCACTTTTCGTTAGTCTTCGTTCTTGTTTAAATATTAGACGTTCCTTGAAGGGTGGAGCAAAAATCGTGAGCGATTTCGAATTCCAGCGGTCGCTATATCCCGAATGATGTTTCCTTAATTATGTACTCGGACACAAACGGCATTGCTATTAGCATGAACATCAGCAGCACAGACTCATCTCACCATGAACAGCAGCAGGTTTTCAACATAAATCTGGTCATATCATTACACTCTATTCGACCAATTAAAAAAATACATACTAGACTGCGTGAAGAACGGGCCGAGTTTTTTTTTTATATGAGCCTCTGCAGCGGAGCCTGTCTCCACGGCCCATTGCTGCGAATAGGATGAAGGCCGGAACTCCTCGGGAGTTCACGACCGGGGAGGGCCGAGGTCATAGCTGATTCTTTGTCTCTAAAAATAACACCGTACATCAATCACCAATTGTACGGTATTTTTTGACATTTGACGGATATTGCCGCGAATGCGATACTAACAACAACCGTCCACTCTATTGAAATAACCAGCCTAACAATCATCGACGAGACACGGATCTGGTCATTCAAAACTTAATTCTGATATTCAGAATCACGAATATCAAAATATCGATTTTTAAAATTCCGAATGGGTTAAAATTCCTATTATTACAATTCCGATATTTCATAACTACGATTTTTTTAATTCCGAAATTACAAACTGTAAGAATTACGATTTTCAAAATACCGAGATTCAATACACCGAACAATGAAAAGTCCGAATCTATGATAATCCGATACATCAAAAAGACGAATTCCGATAATCAGTATACCGATTTTCAAAATTCCGAAATTCAGTACACCGAACAGTAAAATGTCGAACTCAATAAAAGTAAAGTACTCAATAAATCGAGGGAAAATATTTTTGGATTTAAAAAATATTTGATGGGTACAGTATCATTACGACATGTTTTTTTATGATGTTATCATATACAATACTAACACAAGCGTGTTTTGTATGGGAAACTATTTTCTTCACTTGATAACTACCGGATATGGACTCCTAAATCGACAATATTGTTTGGATTTGGAAAAATTTCGATGACTATGGTGTCAGACTCCGCCTTAGCTCCGGCGCTGCGGGAAAAAAAGCCCTTCTGCCCTAGCGTGACAAAGCACGGTCGCTCGTACTCCACTCCACGGCTTCGGCTTGTTGGTCGCCGCATCCGCTCCACTTCGCACGGCTCCCGAGCTATGTCACGGCGGGCGACGGCTGCTCTCCCTCCGCGCTTCCGGTGTTACAAAAACACTCTAAGTTGCTCTGTGTCGGCACGGATCCTAACCAGCGAGAGCCCTACATTCGGAATTACGAAAAGCCTAATACATAGGTATATCGTACCGTATACACATAACATAAAGTGGTTTGGCATTTGACTTTAGGAGATACGATTTATGGTTTTGTATATTCGGTTACTCGTAAGTTTATGTCTTACTATATTAATACAAAGCATATTAAGTATTTAGAGCGTCAGGTAACGCATATTATGGCTTATGATCATTAACTATGTGGCAAACGACACTAGAAGTGCGTGTTCGACTCGCATGGAAAGGGTTCCATACGTTCAAAACAATTATACTTTATTGCACAGACTTCTTATAGGTTTTCCTGTAATCTATAGGTGTAGGACTATTTTCCATATTTTTTTCGTCCAATAGTTTCGGAGATAAGGGAGGAAATGGTCAATTATTGCCTATTTTCTTAAATAACTTCAAAAATATTGCTGTAAAAATTATAACAAAATATATTTGAGATTCTCACAGTCCACTGAGAGCCCTTTCATTTAATATGTCACACGATATACTTCGCTTGCTTTTTTTTAGTTTTCTAGTTGACCCCCCAAAAGTGGCCCCCCATGATTAAAATTCATATATTTTCGTGACATGTTTTTTTTATGATATAAGTGGCAAACAAGCAGACGAGCTTACTGATGGAAAGCAGTCAACGTCGCCCATGGATATCTGCAACACCAGAGGTGTTACTCGTTTCTTGAAGTACCCCATGTCATAGCGCGCTGGGAACACCTCAGGTTGGAGTTCATTCCACATCCTGCCGGTTTTTGGCAAAAAAGAGCGTGATGCCCGCTTGTTCTTGGGATGCCAAGCATCTAAAAAGTGTGGATGAACCTTATTCCTGGGGCGGGAGGTATGGTGATAGAAGTGTGACGGCGGCACGAGCCCAAAAAGTTCCTCAGAACACTCCCCGTTGTACATACGGTAGAACAAACATAGAGAGCCAACGTCTCTCGTGAGGCTAAGCGGTTCCAAACCGTATGTTAGTACGGGATCGTCAATAATACATGTCCGTGTTTGGGTCATTAACCTTAATATATGTACCAAATTTCAACTCAATTGGACACTGGTCCGAAAGTACTGACTTTCGGAGCAAATTTACTGTGATAGACAGACACACGAGTGTTCCTATAAGGGTTCCGTTTATTCCTTTTGAGGTACGGAACCCTAAAAAGAATTATTCTGGAACAAACGCAAAAGCTACGTCAAAGAAGTAACAAGTCGAAATGGCTCGTGTAATTTGATGTTGCTATCGTTGTCGGTTTTTGACTGACGTCAAAGGAATTAGCATGCATGTGCACTGTCGAAACGACAACTGTTCGATTTCAAAGCACTTTTACGAACTATCAATTGACCCGTTGCATTTAATTTGCATTGGGGCGCTATGTCAAAACATTTTTACGAGTTTCATTTTAGGGTTTCGCTTAAATTGGCGTACAAACGTGACAATTTAGGTACATAACAGTTTGACGTTGAATTGTTTTATTCATTTTGTGGTGCACTGGGTTATTCTTGTAAAATATATAATGTGGTGTGATTGAATACAAACAGATTTTAAACAAATTAAGTAAAACGTCATTGGAACGTAGATTAATTTCTGCAAAACATGTTGGCGTCCTGCGGACATACTCCTATTTCTTATACAGGAAAATCTACTGTTACTTCATTAAGATTGTTGAAAATGACTAGTAGTCGTTTTTTGACGGCAAAAATCGCACCCTTATGATTTGCGTCTGCCCTGCGAGTATGTCTAGTCTCATCGCTAAAATTTAACCTGAAATCACGTTTTTTTACTTATAGCCGTTAGCACCTTAACTCATAAAAAACTAGTCTACCTACTCATATAAATTAATCGGGAATGAAAACATTTCAAATTTTCTAAGGCCTCTTAAACTCGACCTAAACTGGACCCCTTTAACTCGAACATTTTTGTTGCTTATTTATAAAACAATTCATCAAGGATGAGCCTCTCACAGACGTAAACTCGGCTGATATTAAATTAAATGATTACAAAGTTTCCTCCCGAAGTTACCAGGCTGTGAACAATTTAGCACTTGAAGTATAATTAATAATTAACTTCATTTACTGAATGGTTATTTATATTCATTTACTGAATGCTTATATATATATATATATATATATATATATATATATATATATATATATATATATATATTTTGTTAATTATTATACATGTCGCGGAGAACGCGAAACATGTAAATAGTATGTATATTGAACTATTACCTTTTTGGTTATTCTCTTACTGGCAACATGAACATTCAAATGTGGGTCTGTCAGTATTCTGTGACGGACGTTGAGAGACAAAGAAAATAGGAGAACAAGCTGAGGTCGATTGGTACGTATCGCTTAATATGTCGAGATCGCGCAGTCGTCGAGCCCTCGAAATCCCGGGTGAGTTATGAGCACTGCCCAATGTATTGTTTTAATGTCATAGTGAGCTTGAGTTAACATTTGTGGCCCACATGTGGTCTCAACGTTGTAATGACGTTGAGACCTGATGAGCTGATGACAAAGAATTGGCTGGCACTCCTCGTATAAGAATGGAGGAGTTCCCTGTGGTCAATTCCTCATCTTGTGCAAACTTTGAGACCTGATGACAAAGAATTGGCTGGCACTCCTCGTATAAGAGTGGAGGAGTTCCCTGTGGTCAATTCCTCATCAGGTGCAAAAGCTCTAATATGAATGTAAAAGTGTAGGTAGCTTGTTGATACCAGTTTGAGCTACTGAAGGTATTTTGGTGGCTGATGGTGAGGCTATAAGGGGTTGATGTGGAGGCCTTTCCGGGGCCCTTTGGGCCCCCCCTTAGTACTCATCGCATGGGAGCAAAATGCAGAGGCTCGTTGCGGGATACACGATGAGTTCTCCTTTGGAGATGTAATGTGCCGTGTATCCACTGGTATATAGCTACGGGATTGGGGCCCTTCTAATTCTCCCCAGACGAGTAAAAGTTACATTCATAGTTAGAGATAATTCAAAAGATAGTAAAAAGAGAATGTGAGCCTAATGAATGTTGACTCAATGTCACTGTGGGATTATCTCCTATGTATCTGTAGATCCATGTAGCGAGGTTATTATGTACATCCCCTCTAACTATAAGAATCTCCGCTACATATAGAGCACTTGCTGTAATTCGGATTATCCAAAAATCCACACACACGCATAGTTTTTCTACGATTTTATTATATGTATGTATGGTTTCTGCTCGAAAATACTCGAGAAATTTGTCCTTAGTCGGCACGGGAAAAGAAACTCAACGCCCCGAGAACTCGAGAAATCTAGTTCATGTGCTAACTGCGAGTAATAACAAAAGCTTGTAAAACACGCGTATAAGAACTAAAATACGATATGATGATTCTGTTAATACTCTAAATGTTTCTAAAAGCCGATTTTATAAGGAAAAAAGCTTTGAATAAATATTTGATTACACTGTTGATTTTTGCGGATTGCTGGTTAAGATTTAGTTGGCATACTATGATTAAATTAAAATAATCATATTGAAAGTTCATTATGTTTTATTTAATGGAAATACTGTGATGTTATTAACATAATATTTTACAAAAACACAAGTGCACTTTCAGTTTAAGTTTGCAGCAAAATGTTTGTTTTGTTGAAAAGTTTTTATAGTTATCTGAAATGAAGTTAGTTTTATTAGTTATTTTTTGTTTTATTTAAGATGATTGGACATGCAACCACTGGCAAGGACTCAATAATAATAAAAATGCTAGGTAGTAACTCTATTCTTTACTTTTTATATAGACCAGCGGGTACAGTTTGTTAAATTCATTGTTTGATGCTGAATTGGTAATAATAAATCATAAATAAAATAAATAAATATTAGGGAACAATCTTACACAAATCGAACTAGCCCCATAGTAAGCTCAATAAGGCTCAATAAGGTAATTTATGGTAACAAAATATATATTGATTTGATTTAATTGATCTCATCTATCAGTCTAATTAGTATAAAGTATAAAAAAAAATCAAATAAAATCGTGTTTTATTACAAATTTCTCGAGATACTGAAGAAAACCTGGCCCAGTACGCCTGTGCCTCGATAAATAAATAACTGGTCAAGAGCATGTCGGATCATGCCCAGTGTAGGGTTCCATAGCCGTATCTATAAGGAAATGTGCTACAGATAAAAATAAAGCTAAAAATAAACAACTGACAAAAAGTTTTAAATGCCGTGTAAATCAATGGCACTTAAAACCTTTTGGTTGGGAAGTTTTTCAGCAATAACTTCAAAACGGTTTATTCCTTACTATTCAAAATAATTTTCGTTGAATGTATTTATTAAGCGTTACCTTCCTGATTTTTTTCATATTTTTTGGACTTACGGTTTAAAAGTTAAAGGGGGGGGACACAATTTATGCAACTTTCGGAGCGATTATTTCCGAAAGTATTCACTTAATCAAAAAAAGTACAAAAAAACCTTCTAATGTTTTTAAAAGAACTATCGAATTATGTACCTCACGTTGATAATAGCTGAAAAAAAAATTTTTTAGCTTCTGTTACATGTATGGAGTGCCCCCCCTAGATTTCTTTATTTTTATTATTTAACTACAAAACTTAGTAGCGGCATCTACAAGACATCTATATTCCAAATTTCATCAGTATACGTCTTGTAGTTTTTGAGTAAAATGCCTGTGACATACGGACGGACGGACGGACGGACGGACGGACGGACGGACGGACGGACATGACGAAACTATAAGGGTTCCTTTTTTAGCCATTTTGGCTACGGAACCCTAAAAACCGGTCAAGTGCGAGTTGGACACGCGCACCAAGGGTTCCGTACAAACTCGCAAGTAGATATGTGAATAGTTTAAAAAAAACTGTATGGCGATTAGTTTAGTAGGAGCAAAGAAGTATATGTTACGATTTTTACTAATTTCTAAAAAACGGTGCAATTTAGGAAAACCGTTATATTTTTCCTGTAATATTTAGGATGATATTAATAATTGGAAATTATTACAGATTTTTCTGTTCAGTAACTTTGAAGATAATAGGGGGAATGGTATTTTTTAGAACATTTTTGGTCATAAATAAAAAATACATGATTAACAAAAAAAAATAAAAATGGCTTTGGAGTCTACAAATTAAGCCCTTTCATTTGATACCCCACTTGATACAATAGCACAACTTTAAATTTTCGACCTCCCATTACGGCAAAATTTAAAAAAAAAATAAACAAGGTACAAATTTTTTTTAATGTCAAATAGGCTCGGGTTAGCAACTTTTAAAACTATTATACATTTATTATCGATAGCAGCAGTAGTAGTTAGTAGTGAGATATCTGGCTGTGACAGACGGACAGACAGACAGAGTCGCACCATAAGGGTTCCTTTCTTACCATTTTGGTACGGAACCCTAAAAAAGTGGATAGTTAATATTGTCTTCGGTTTCCGCGATTATCACTCATAGTAATAAAACTACTTAAACGGATTAAATCGCGTATATTATTATTACTACATTTTAAGTCCCGACGTTTCGTAACCCTTTTCAGCGTTCGTGGTCGCGGGTAGACTGAGAAAATCATAAATTTCCTCTGTCAAAATTACTGTTGTGCAAACCTACCCACTTTAAAAAAATACAAATTCAATATTAGTGTTGCCAGATGGGCCTAATGTGTAAAGATGTTCACACACATGCCAGAAGGGCTTATTATCCTAACCTTAGAAACTAGCGGCGCTTCCAAAAGGCATACTGGATAAGAAAGAAGACGCGAAGAAAACTTATCAGCCTTGCATTATGCAAAAAAGAACATATTTTAAACAAAGACTCTAGGTATGCTATTTTTAGAAGAAACAAACACCGTTCAGTGTTAAGGTTTTACAGTGCTGTGTAGGGAATGCAAACTGGTTAACCGGTTAACCGAAAAACCGGTTAACCGCCTGTATTTGGAAACGGTTAATAACCGGTTATCGAGCCCAGAAACCGGTTTTTAACCGAAACGTAAAAAAACTATAGTAAATTGACCAAAATTCTGTAATTTTACCTTATTCCTTTCCGTTTACTCATTTGTTTTACTCTGCGAGATCATAAACCTTTAAAAATCAATCACATTGGTACTTTTACTATGTTCCTTCAAGTTTTTCTGCAGATTGAAGCTATTTGAACATTACACACTAATAAAAGTACTTTTATTAATTACCAAACTCTCATCATCTTTCTTTCTTTATGTTTTTTCTTCTTGCCTGTAGTTTTTCTATAGTCAACAGTCAAGTCAGCCTGATTCAATCAATTATAGTTACCTAACAGTGTACATCTTCTCCTTGTGTCCCTTTCAGGTCTTAACGTCTGATTCGTAACGGATTCGCCAATTTTTTTTTATATTTCCCAACGTACTTTATTTATAAACACCACCATAGGAAACACCAGAGTCACAAAAGTTATATATGTACAAAAGACAATTTTTTTCAACAAATTTTCAGATAATCGTAAAAATCAACTAAAGCTAACGCCGAAAATCACTGCCAAATTTATGTCAAAAACTTGATACTTTGTGGCGAAACCTGCGTAAAACTGATTCCCAACGCAACGTTTTTCTTAACCAATATTACTTATACCATTGCTGAAAAAAAAATTCTTCACTTTCTCTATACAATGATGGGAATGTAGAAGTGTCTGCATATATCTGATCTGGTGTAGCAGGTACTTTAGCGAGGTGATGTTCGCAACTGAGTAAAGCCATATTACGTCAATAATACCTTACCTACCACTAATATTATTGATGCGCAAGTGTGTGAAAATGTTTGGAGGTTTAGATGTTTCTTACTTAATAACGCAGTATCAACTGAATGGATTGAGCTGCAATTTGCTATGCAAGTAGACTAAGTCCTGGTTAAGGATACTTTATATCCTTGTAAGGATTTTCCTTGATATAATAACGGGAATAGCGCAGGTGAAGCTGCGGGTAAAAGTTAACAAAAAATGGCTCACAGTTTTAGTTAAATAACACGCTTTTCCAGTTTTATTTTGACCGTAGTTGGGGTTGAACCACGATGATAAAGAGCGAGAGAAAATTGAGCTTAAAGACTTGATCCAACGAAGTCTAACAGTATTGACATATTGAACGGTATTGGGTTCCGTGGCAAAGGGAGTCGCCATCTATGAGAACACGTGTACTCACCTCGATGCAAATACTTTACTGCTTTGACGATCGACCGAAAATAGATACCGACGACCGATAAAGAAGAATAAATAGATTAAAAAAAACCTATTAAACGAGAAAAACGTTAGTAAAAGTCAAGTCTGGACCATAGGTGAGCGCCATTTAATTTTTCTATGTACTTTGATTTCTTGGATTTTATGTAACACAAAATGTGGCGTAAAGTGTAATTTACCCGCATTAAAAAACTAATAAAGAAACATCTTGTTCATTTCATATAGTAAATCTAGGTAGTGAATCCGTTGCAAAACAGGCCTTAGCTTTTATTTTACGTTTGGCCAAATTATTACAATTTACTGTCAGTAATGTTTCCATTATTATTGTTTGTTTTTTAAGTTGATTTTGTTTAATAATTGACTAAGCAATATTTTAAAGTAGTTTTTTTTATCATACACTCACAAGAACGACAAAAATGGACAAAAATAAATTAACCGGTTTTTAACCGGTTCACCGGTTATTTCGGGATCACTTCGGTTAATAACCGGTTATAAAATTTGGCCGGTTATTGCATTCCCTAGTGCTGTGTCTCGCCCCTCCCTTGATAAGATGTAATACAGGATCCCAGGCAGGTGGTAGAGACAAACCATCTTCTCTATTGAAATTAGGATACTTCTTGATTTCAATAGCCTCGCGAAGCATCCTTGGAAAATAGTGCTTCTCCTTAGCGAGGATCGAAGCATCATCAAACTTGATCGAGTGGCTAGGTTTGTCCATGACATGCTCGCAGACTGCAGACCTGTTACAGCGACGGTGTTTGACATCAGCCGCGTGCTCCTTCATCCGAGTGGAAACACTTCGTTTCGTCTGGCCAATGTATGAAGAAGAAAAGAAGCTTGTATACACCTGCACTTTGCAAAAGGATGTTACACTTCACGGGTCTGAGGTATTGTGACATCTTCTTCAGCGGCTTAAAATATGTCTTGATAGAAGCGCGCTTCAAAATGTGGCCAATCTTATCTGTAACCCCTTTGACAAAAGGTGACACAGCAGGTTTCCGCTCAACTGTTGGGATCTTCACACGTGGTTTCTGACTGGCACGAGGTATCCTGAGACCATTGGCTCGAAAAGTACTCCTGACATGCCGCAGCTCAGCATCCAAGTGCTAGCTATCGCAGATACCCCTGACCTTCTGAAACAAAGATTTGCCAACTGTAGCAAGTTGACAGGGATGGTGGTGAGATTTACCATTCAGATACCTATCAGTATGAGTAGGTTTCCTATACACAGTATGACCCAAGGTGGTATCAGATTTCCTTAGAACTATGACATCCAAGAAAGCGAGAGAACAATGATTTTCTAACTCCATAGTAAATTTGATTTTACCATGGATGGAATTAAGGTGGTCTAAGAACGCTGAAACACTAGATTTAGGTAAAATAGTAAAAGTGTCATCTACGTATCTTGAACGAACGCTGAAAAGGGTTACGAAACGTCGGGACTTAAAATGTAGTAATATACGCGATTTAATCCGTTTAAGTTGTTTTATTACTATACCTAAGTGGAAAGTTCTAAACTCTAATGTATAAACCGAATATAGATTGAGACTGATATAGCCAATATTGTGTCACACTTTCAGTACCTACTTTACCTATAAAATTGTTCAGTACACTGACCATTTTAACTAAATTTATATTGACAGCGCGATAAAATATGTACTGCGCGATTGCAGCAATGAGAAATGATAAATGATGCAAAACGAAGACACATACGCAGAAAAATAATTATTCAAATTGGAATAAATGAAATACGCTGAGTGAAAGTAAATATGCCGCCGAGTGTTGCCAAGCTTTATTTAATTGCTCTATATTTAATGTGAATCCAGTAACTCGGTTCTACATAAGAGGGTTAAGAATCCATGCTAACAATATCATTTTTGGTTGAAATGTGTCTTAGTTGAAATAAAAAAAAAAACAATTAAATCAAAAGTGTGGTAGACTAGTAGGGCCGCTAGTACCTATTATCAAACCGCAATTAGAATACGATTCCGAAGTACCATTAGCACAAAAATACATGTAATGAATAAATATAATTATAAGTCAATCGATGATATATTCATAGTTTAAGTGCACGCACTTATAGATAACTAGCGACCCGCCCCGGCTTCGCACGGTTTTGAAACGTGGGTAGGTTTGCACAACAGTAATTTTGACAGAGGACATTTATGATTTTCTCAGTCTACCCGCGACCACGAACGCTGAAAAGGGTTACGAAACGTCGGGACTTAAAATGTAGTAATATACGCGATTTAATACGTTTAAGTTGTTTTATTACTTTTGTTTACTTATTAATCTTTATTGCCGTTCTATATCGAACGCCCAACGTGACGGATATCCAGTCCACCCTTGGATTGTTCAAATTAGGATTTCGTGAACATAAAAAGAAATAAGTGGGCATTCGTGTGGACTATAAATTTCTGGTGTCATAAAAACGAAAACGGGGAAGCAATAAAATCTGTCATCTTAAGTAATGCCATCGTGTTTTAGGCTTATCTGCAGTATTAACATTTAAAATAAAACAATGCTATGAGAGATACCAATTATAATCCAGCTTCCATATTTCACAATATTCTCCGTTTTTCTTAATTAAATCCATACAATTCCATTTTTACCATCCACGATCGCGCGTACGCCTCCGTCAATCTGACGGTGACGTCTCTCGTTCGTTCCGAAATGGTATACCCAAACACCTTCCAGTCCGTATCGCACTTTCGGTGTAAAAAGACGAATATAATATTAAACAAAGTAAGTTATTTTGGAACGAACATAGTGAAAGTTGCAAATGCTAACAGACGGCCGTCCTGATAGACGGAATGACCCTATTCCGGTTCGGCCATTCACATGTATGTATGTCTCTATACAATTATTAGTTACCCATTAAGTATGTAATTATTCAATAAATACAATCAATATCGTAACCGACATTTGTGACCACACTGCAAATCCTTCATGTAACTGATCTAATTGGCTACTTGACAACTTTTTCTATGATATGTTACAGAAACACCTCTCAATAATACAAATATTAGTGAAAAACCCACTTCAATATCATAAAAACTCACCGAGATACTACAATGTTAAAATCGCATTTTTAGACTCTCCCACTCAACTTTGGAGGCTCATAAAAAAAATTACACGTTAGATATCAAACTCAAAACTTGAACAGATTTCCTTATTATGCTTATTTTAACAGGATCTTATATAATTTTTACAAATTTCAGTTACAGTCAAGTAGGTACCCAATTGATTGAGTGTTGACTGCTGTTTTATTTCTCATCACATACTGCTTAAGGATTAGGTAATATTCACGTGAGGTTAGATTAATCAGAACTATAATTAATTATTAACATTGAATACCTACAACACTACTAAGCAAGCATACTATTACATTAGTGCCTCCAAATAATTTGTAGGTATGTATTTGAAGTATGTAATTACAGTGCACTTCCTATCATACAGGCAAATTAGTAATAACTTCACAAATATGTTAAAAGTTTGATTAATTTATCACACGACTCTCTCTGCATACATGCATTTTATTATATTCTAAATATTCTATTGTACTTAGTAAACTATTGGCTAACTATATATAGATTAACATTCTATTCAACAATTTTTATTTTGTTTAGTATATACATAAAGGAATGTACTTATATAAACGTGTGAAACTATCACAATCATAATTTATTGCATTATCATGTACCCACTGAACTTTACAAGTGAAGGGTTCATGACACACCCTGTGATGGTACATAGTATAGAAACAAATCTCTTAACCTAGTTTACAAGTACTTATACCAATTATGTACATATTGTGTATATATTCATTAATATGTAAATATAGTACAAATAGAACTTACATTTTAGCGGTGTTAAATCACCAGTAAATCAATTTTGAATATATGTAATAATTATTATATTTATTTTCTTTACACCCAACAAACAGTTTTAGCAAAAATATTTCATCACGCCAATTTTTTTATTCTACTTCAAAATATCCTGATAACTGGCAGTTCAAAGGTCGTCACAAAACTGTCGATTAGTGTCAATCCAACCATGTGACAAGTTAGACGCCATTTAAACATAGCATAAGTTTCGCTTAACCGTACAATTCAGAATAAATGTCCATATATTAATTTCAATTTTATGTTCATTTATTAAAGTCGTAAACCAAATGAGGTGTTTCAAACCAAATCAACCCAATTATCTTGAAACAAGAGGTGACTCATTGTAGAGTCTTTGAGATGTGCATAATCTTAATTATTTTGGATACCCTGCTGAAAAATTTGTTAAAAAAATTGAATGTCTCCTACTTAAAGAACATTTTTACTTCAGTGGTCATCAAGAGTTAACGTATAACTTAATTTCCTTCAGCAACGTTATGCAGAAACCGTAATGATGATAACAAATAACGATTCCTAAGACCCGACATGTCATTTAATTTCTGGACAACTCTTACCTCAATAAACAGATCTAATTAATAACTTTCAGCTAAGATTAGAACTAAATAATAGGTAACTACCGTTACAATTATGTTATAAATAGAATAGAATAGGTAGACTCCATTTGTAAAACATATGTACCTATGTATATTGGTCTAATTATCAGTTATTTGAACCACTATGCTTAAGGCATACAAACAGCTACAGCTATCACTAGCATTCACAGAAAGCAGATTTGTGAGCTTAACATAAATTAAATAAGGTCGGATACATTACTGCTTATTGCTAGATTTTGTTTAATTATTAGTAAAATATTCCGATACCTATGGATAATACACCTCGTTAGCTAAAACTTTAAACGGCGCCCCTTTGTAGAGCGCATGTCATACAATTCAAGGATGGCACTTGGAAACTTATTGTATGTTCCAGGCGCAATCCCAAATATGCTTTTCCCTAGTAGGGTTGTCTTTTGTACTCTATTATTTATTTTACTTTGCATACAAACTACTTTACTCGTGAACATTAACACGTTGCAATAAAGTTTACATTCGTTTCATATTATGTATATATTATTTTTTTTGTTATCATACCAAGAATTCAGTCAGTGACATAATTTATTTTGAATCCTGGGCGGAGTCAACAAGAGATTTTGTTACACATTAGGTATATCTTGTTATACATAGTAGGTACATAACATGTATTCATAAACCTATTGACATTTCGTATTCAATACATACAATAAATCATTAACTGTCGATATTTATTAAACTAGCTAATTTCTTCTTGAGATTATAGGCCAGAAATCGCAAATTCCTACTGTAAGTTTTTTACAAGTATTTTGTATGCCGAACGATATTCGAATGTATATAAGGTAAAGTACGTATAAAATGCAAATACAAAATATAAACACATAAAAATAAACCCAACCTAGGGTAGCCACGGTGGTAGGGCGGGCCCAAGCCACCGATGGTTAGGGCTTCAGAATGAGGAATCTCCTGGCTATGCGCGCCATTTCCAGAAGTACAGTACCTACCGTATTTGTATCTGACCCTTGATCCGCCGATTGAGACTCTTCCCTATTAGCCCGTTCGCCGAAACGACTATCAGAACAATGATCGTCGAATTGACATTCCACATGACGGTAAACTCATGAGCACTTACTGCGTTATTATTTATAATATTACTTTAATACTCGCCCTAAACCCTATTGGGCATTTCTGATTTACAAGCACAACATCCGATTTCATGAATCCGTCTTTGATCAGTTATGATGCTATCCTTAACAACACTGATAAGTACCAGTCACTTGGAAAACTATTTCAACAATGTCTATCTAAAGTAGTACTTAAGTATGTAGTTTACAATTTGACTCTGTTGATCTGTTTGATTGTTTAGATCATTTCCAGTTTTATTCACATTTTGTTTATTTATTTATTTTTTTGAAATAAAATAATTTAATTGGACTAGGTTTGGCCCCGGACTGAATTTCGTTGAGCATACCAAAGGAGCATGGAGAAATTAATTTTTTCTTTTTAAATAATCAAGGAGCACTACAGAGTAAGGCCAGAAGGCCTTTTTCTCTCTCCCAGGAGGGAGAGAAACGCCACAGGAAAACTCCCATATTATTATTTTTTAAAACCCTTAACACTAGAAAAAAGATCTCAAGTACTTTACTTTTAACTATATATTATGAGCTCCTTGTGTGACCTTTGCCACGTGACAACCCAGGGGTCGGGCAACAGCGGACGCTATGTACCGCATCTCGTCTTCGATAGCCAGTACCCGTCAAACGTAGCAAAACCGGTATATCGCTCTATCATGTCGTATGGCACAACTATTTGGGACCTTCACACATCACATTTAAGATTTTGCTATACCCTCACAGGGTTCATGAGAGTCTGGTATATAGGTACAATTTGGTAACATCTGCCATGTGTAGTTAAATCGTTTACGATAAGAAATTGATATTTTAACTTATTTTATTTATTCTCTTTAATTCTTTATAATATGTGATTTTAAATAATCTAATAAATTATCTGATCCACCCCATCAACAAAACGTTTCCAAGGAAGAGGCCTATGTCCGCAGTGGATGTCTTGAATGATAATTATAATGATGCCCTTGAATTTGGTTTTGCTAGGTTCTATTTTAATCCTGCTGGCTTGTTCATTTTGGAACTTTCTTAATTTCATTTGAGTTCCATTAGTCCGTCTCTACAGTAACCAGACTTGTCCCCAACTTCGGCCAAAAATTCTAAAGAGATAAATTTTGAACTCTTTCCAATCATGCTTGTCGGTAAGTATCGGAACTGACGAAAACTAATTACCTACACTAAAGCAGGAATAACCAAATGGCGGACCGCGGTCCGGATCTGGGCCGTCGACCTACCTGTACATTAAGTAAACAGTAAACTTGTATTATTTACTGAATGCGTAATACAATAAATGTTTTAATAAACTCAAGTAGAAACGGACCACGATGGTCGTTTTACAATAAAACTGTTGTCATAGTTCCTTTTTAGTTAATTTGTATCTAAATTATTATTTTTGTAATTATTATTTATTTTTATCTTATCCTTTTTGATCTCACTGCATTAAATTAAGACTGTAAATGTTATGTACACCGTAATAGGGATGATGACTGGGTTAAAAAATATGTAATTCTATTTAGTCATCTAGCCTATTGTCGTGTGTATCAATCAGACGTCAATACCGTAGCATGTCTAAGTCAAAGATGTAATATATACGATGTGATAGTACTTGAATAAACAAATAACCAAAAAAAACTGGACTGCTGAAGAAACTAAATGAGTCCTTGTTATGAAATTTCGATTACGTGTATTTTTCTTGCAAAGAAAATAATAGAGTCTATTACTGGTTTAGATCTTCTTTGATCTGCAACTGATATCTCGTATTATATTATCATCTACATTTATTAAATTGTTTTTTTTTTTATCGGTCAAGGAAACCTTTCTCTAACGTGGAACCGAAACAAACCTTTTGCATTTACACTTAGAATTGACCCCTGATACAATCGACAATTGTGTACACCTGATGACATTGATATTTAGGTACGATCCTCTATCATTAACTCAAAAGTTAGCTGGTAGAGAAGGGTTTCTAGTGATTAGTTTTCTTTTGTACATCTCGATTGCTGTGTTAACTTTATTTTTAGGTATTGGTGACTATTCATATGGTTCATATTCAACTAGGCCAGTATAGAATCATTGCCAATTAGGTGTTAATGAAATGTATGTATCATATGTATGCATGTATGTAAACTCTTTATTGCATAAAATAAGACAAGGTACAGGGTTACAAAATAAAGTTATACCTATGTACAAAGGCGAACTTATCCCTTTAAGGAAATGTAAATCTTAGTGTACATTGATTCTTGAAAAAGTAGAATGAAAGCATAAATTATTATTTATATTATATGTAAACCAGAATCAGCCTAAAAGCTCTCCAACTGTTCTTAGCTAAAATTTTAACTTAGTAGTTGTGGTGTAATTGTGTTATACTAGCTGACACTAACACTAGCCAACATCCAGTGTAAGTTCATTACTTACATCAATTTGTAATTGTTAGCACGAACCAGCAGTGCCCGTGTACTAGACATACAATTTTATATTTATGAGTATAAACCGCAGGAATATAATATAATATACACGGTGTAACATGAGGAAACCGAATAATTTTAACAGCGTATTCCTGAGGTCGTAAGAAGCAAAAAATGTTATATGAACCCAGATCGAAATATGATTTTAATTAGAATCTGTCTGTGTCATTAATTTTGTTTTAATTAGAAGATGCAATCCAATAACATTATGCAGTTCACTACTTTTAATTTTAATATCCGTCTTTAGATAAACTTACGACTTGAGTCATTTAGTCATTATCTCTTCACACTATGCAGTGTTTGATGATACAATAATAAAGTCGGATGCGTACAAACCATATGTAATTGAACGTGTCTAGAGGTCTCAATATTACTCTGCAAAGTAAGTGCTCACTAGTATTTACTACTTACTTTACTTTTCAAAATAGATAAATGGATCATAATTATTCATTGTTTTTTTTTTTTTTTTTTAATACTGGTATTTCAATATGGAAACATATTGTTATACTTAACATCCTCTGTTTACATGTAGGCTATTAGGAAGACAGTAAACAAAATCTTTATAAATGTTATAGATATTTCTAGTATTTATATTATAGATGTTTGATGCTCATTCCTATGAAACGAATTACCATGGTTAATGAGTACGAATAAACTTACATTTACTGATCATCTCAGTACATGGTATATTCCTGTTGAATAATTTTTCACTTACTGGTCACCTCCATCCATATTAAGAGAGCTCAACATCATTACGCGGCTCTCCACGACAGACAGTCATTCAACGGTCAGTCTCTTCGAACACATTATGCGATCTCCAAAGCACAATCTGAAGAAACAAATAATTATAAGCCAAATAAATGGGAGGCATCAAGGAAGAGCAAGATGGTCTGACTACATTAAGGAGTTAATTGGTGGCAACAGGCAGAACGCTGTTCATTGGCCTATAACTGCACGCTTTGGAGACTAAAAATATGTGGTTGTGAACCTCAGTAATGAAGAAGAAAAGACTTGTCACCACAGTACGCAGCATATTTTAGTTTTGATCATTTGTTTACTTACTGATCACTGCAGTACATAGCATATTTCAGTTTAATAATTTGTTTACTTACCAATCACTGTAGTACACAGCATATTTTAGTTTAATAGTTTGTTCACTTACTGATGACCGCATTGCACAACATATTTCAGTTTAATAATTACCGATCACCACAATTCAGTGGCATATTTCCTTTTAATAATTACTGATCACCACAATTCAGTGGCATATTTCTTTTTAATAATTACTGATCACCACAATTCAGTGGCATATTTCTTTTTGATAATTAGTGATCACCACAATTCAGTGGCATATTTCTTTTTAATAATTTTAATTACTGATCACCACAATTCAGTGGCATATTTCAGTTTAATAATTACTGATCACCACAATTCAGTGGCATATTTCAGTTGCACCATCTGTAAGTTTACTGAGCACCACAATTTAGTGGCATATTTCAGTGTCAACATAAAAGAAAAGTATAATTATAAGTATGAACCAGGCTAGTAATAATATATTTGGTGGTAATACATCAGTACAGAAGTAAATATCAGATGAAAACACCTTTACTTAGCCTTTTAAATTCTAATATTTGGTGTGCAAAACAATAAATAAATTTCATTGACCTTCTTTGACAAAAGCATGGTCTAAACTAAAAATATACACATATTTTACATCTTACGTCCCGAATATAAGTTTGGACACAAAACAAATATATCTTTAGGGGTTCATAAGGTACTACACTCTAAAAAATCAGAGCCTACCAAGAGAGATTTCCTCTTTGATGGCGTTAACTTGAATAAAACAAACAAGATATTAAACATATCAACGAAAGCCGATTAATTAAAACAGCAAGTTCATCGGTGATTAAAACAACAATCTAGAATCTTGATAATTTTAACAAACATATTCCTTGTTTCTATCATTATTTTCTTCTTTGTATGATTCAATCATGTTTAATTAGTTACCTTATACACCAATGTTTGTTGAATCAAATCAGAACATGGTTAATTGAACTATGATAAACAATCAATATCATCTTAGTTGATGCATCTAACGTCTTGTTAGGCTCGTATGGAATCAAGATGCTTGATTATAACTATCACAATCTTGTTAGGAGCAACCAATTTTTTTTTTTTTTTTGAGTGTAGGCCTTATGCAACCTTAACAAAACATAATTGTTCGTAAATAAACACCCGCTTGTATCGAAACAGTACTACAATTATACTTCAATTGCATTAAATTAATAGTATTACAACATCCGTTATGGTGTTTTCATTAATTCATTTAGTGGAGAATATAGAATTCATTCAAATTCTTAGAATATAAGTAATTTGAACATGAAAATAATAGTAAAACGCGATATATACATACCAAAGTGAGCGCAACTCATATCCAGCACTTCTGATATTAACATTTAAAATAAAACAATGCTATGAGAGATACCAATTATAATCCAGCTTCCATATTTCACAATATTCTCCGTTTTTCTTAATTAAATCCATACAATTCCATTTTTACCATCCACGATCGCGCGTACGCCTCCGTCAATCTGACGGTGACGTCTCTCGTTCGTTCCGAAATGGTATACCCAAACACCTTCCAGTCCGTATCGCACTTTCGGTGTAAAAAGACGAATATAATATTAAACAAAGTAAGTTATTTTGGAACGAACATAGTGAAAGTTGCAAATGCTAACAGCAGCTAGGAGGAATCGTCTCGCTAATATTTAGCAATATAAATATTGCTAAGAAGGTTTACATAAGAATTATTACAAAGCGTGCCAACGGAACCCTATCATCACATAGCCTCCTCTGTCTGCCCGTCTGTCACAGGAATCTATCTTTTGAACCGTAATAGGAGACTTGAAATTTTCACAGAATGTGTATGCGCTATTAACAACAAATAATGAAAACAAAATAAAATGAAATAGGGGTCCCCATACAAGAAACGTATTTATGTCGGTATGTTACAGCTCGCTGTCAGTGTCGCTCTATCTTTTGAACCGTAATAGATAGAGACTTGAAATTTTGCACAGGTCATGCATTTCTATTTTATTTTACAAGCTTTTATTTAGTTTTATCCGTCCCGGTGTCTGTCTGTGTGTCTCTAATCAAATCTTGCAAGTCAAATTTGACAGATTTCCCGGTTTCCGTTTGAGCTGAAATTTTGCAAGGATATATGACAATGCGATAGTATTGTGACATGGAGCTGATCTAATGATGGAGCCGCATGGTAGCCACAGGATCATCAAAATTACATAAGATAAATTCACCGTGTTCTCATTTCATTGAAATTTCATTGGACTATAAAACAAAAAACGGGCACCTACAGAGGTAAGTTATATATCATTTCATACTAAACAAGTAGGAAAATGAAGCCCAAGAGGTTAGAAGTCGCGATCGCTAAAGGTTTCCTCATAATAAGATACCTAATTTTCCGTTTCATACAAAAAAGCAGACTTTATAAGTTTCTGCTTTAAATATGACTTATTTCGAAAAACTTATTTGACATATTTAATTCCTTACACCATGATCTATCCAATGGCAAATTAAAAAAAAATAGGTTTTTACGAAAAAGTATCGAATACCCGCTTTTAGGCCAATTCGTCCCACTGTGCGGCGTGCTCTCATTGATTTCAAAATTTTGCGGTAATTATAACACTAGTCTGTCAATTTAAAGTAAAAATCACGCGTGTACTGTAAGCTGCGTTCCGCGCGTAAGAAAAGAATAATGAAATAAGAGCCACTAAAATAAAATAAAATAATTTATTTCTGCAAGTAGGCCCTCGAGGGCTCTTTTACATGTCTCATCTCTTCTTTTCTTTTGGCGCTTCGGGCGTTTCACTTTATAAGCAAGTGTGTCGCAAAGTATTTTTTAATGCACTTGCTCAAAAAGTGGTACTTTTCGTAACTGTAAATCGTGCGCAAAGTTGTTTTTTACGCACTAGTGCTTCTTAATTTTCAGCTAATTTTTGAACACTAAATAACACATTAATTTGCAAATAAGTAAACTACCTACAAAGTAATAATAAATATATTTCTAGCTTTTTCATGATTAAATTGAATTAAAATCTGTATGTTTTTTCCCAAAACAGTTTCTTTTGATTTGGCTGAATGGTGACAACCGGTGCCATGTTTTCGTTTCATTTATTATTATTTCATTCGGCCATTGGGGGACCCAAATGAAATAATACCATTTTTTATAGCATTTAACGCGATATATATTCACTATAATGGCGTATTTTTTAAAGCTCAATTATAAAAAAAAAGCTCTGAAAGGCTTTTTCTCGAAATAGTTCTCGCGTTAGACAACATTACGAGTATAAAAATGTAATCAAACCCAAATTAGTGTAGTAGAGTAAACTCAATCAGTATCTCGGGGAGAAAAATAGGTTCAAATTTCTGAATAATTAATTGCCCGCTCAATTTTGCCCCAATAATCTATTATTCCCAAACGTCGTCAGCAAATTAACAAACGTCAAAATCTAAGCGATTCTAGCAAGTAATTTAAATTGAACCCCGGCTGTTCAGCAAATTGAATCCTCTGCCTAAACGGCCCTTGCACCGGCATTGTTAGCAAACAGCAGTAAATCAATAGTTGTCGTACGGTCCCACACCTCATTATAATTCCGTAGCTGTTGCGGTCTGATTAATTCATGGCACTTGAGGAAAATATGAAGGATTATTATGCAAAGCTCATTCAGTTTAAGTGGGCAAAGTTTTGGCAGGAGTCTTACATTATGCACATTATATTTCGCACTGCAACCCTAGTATGGACTTTGTACGGGCTGTAACGGCAATTGCCTTAGTTAGTTAACAAAATCATGCTTGCGATAGAATTTACGTGATTTGAGTCTTTCTTTAGCCCTTTTGTTAAAGAGGATTTTAACCAAATTATCCGGCTCGAAGGACCAAGGGAATTGAAATCAGACAATGATGCTGTTACCAGTCAATTTAAGTTCCTTTAATTCAGAACTTGCTGTGACTAGATTATCCAACCGTAAAAAAAAAAAACAAAAAGATGGCCAGAAGCATTGTATATCCTGTTATACCTACGTTGTTAGTGCTAGGGTAAATGCGAGTTGATTCACTGGCTTACAAAAAGAATCATTTTGTTATTTTTTTTTACCTTAATTATTTTTATATTTTTGTATAGATCAGAATACACAAATTCAGAAGTCAATCGTAAATGTACCACCAAATCAGCTAATTTTTTTTTATAGTAAACCGAGATCAATCGAAACTTTTCTATGAACTGTAGAAGTAAGTTAATGACTTTTTTTTCAAAAACTAGAGCTGATCTTGAAAAACTATTTACAGGGCCGTTATTGTCAATGCCAAATTACATTAAAAACATATTTATATCAAAGGCAAGAATTACTGTTGACCAGTATTATGCTTAATGAGTAATTTTCAAAAAAAAATTACATAGTTAAGGGCCTAATAAAAACAAAATCACGATCGCTTCCTCTGTGTTACGAAAGTTACGCATACAAACTATATGGGTAACTTTCGTAACACAGAGGAATAAATTAAGTTTTGTTTTAATTAAATCCCTTAATTGTGTACAATTTTTTTGAAAATGACTCTAATTCTTTCAAGAATTCTACGATAGCCAAACGTTTGCATGTAACAGCGACATTCAGTGCTACTTTTCATAAACATCATATAAAAAACAGATGCACACGACATGGTGAGCAACTTATAGACTTGATTAATACTTGAAGCATTCCATGAAAACATCTACTTTTTACCCGACTGCGGCGAAGCCCAAAGGAGGGTTATGTGTTTGGCCTGTATGTATGTATGTATGTCCGTTCCTGTGTCCGCTCGTAACTACTCAACGACACATCCGATTTTGATAAATGATACATCATTAGATTCGTCTTGATGGTGAGAGTGTCACTGGGCATGAAGTTCGTTAAAATAAACAAAATGGCGGATTTAATGCAGTTTCAAAGTGCACCGCGGTCGGGTTTTTGTTATAAAAATGTGGTTTTTATGTCGCTTACGTAACGCTACCATAGCTACCATTAGCTATCCCGATAAAGGGTTATTCTTCAGAAAGGCCGTAGCAGGATAAGGGAGGAAAAAATGCCCTTTAATGATTAAGAGCTGTTTATTTTTTCTATAGTTGCTTTCATTTAGTTGTATAATTGTGCAAAGTTTGGTTGAAAAATTCCCAGTGGTTCAGCCGGGAAAAAATAAAAACAAAATTTATGAAATTTCACGTATCTCTAAAACTATAAATCTTTATCATAATATCTTTAATTCATTTTGGTTAATTAAATAGTATGTATGCCTTAAAAGAAAATTGAGTCTCTATCTTTGCAATTTCTGTAAAAAACACGTAAGTCAAAATTTCAAAAAAAAGTTTTTTTGATACCTGAAGGAGTGACCACTCTAAGTGACATTTCTAAAAAAGCCTTATTTAACGATCTGTCAGTCATATAAGTTTGACGGTTAAAATCGAAAAGCAACAGTGTCAAAATTAAAAAACTATGTTGGTCGGATTCTGTTACATTTTATTCTTATACAATTCTAATACAGCCAAAGAACTTAAACATAAATATTCTTTGTTAAGAACTAAAAATAAAATAAATTTATGGCATTTACTCGTATATGTATCAACTTAAAAATGTCTTTTACTTCTTATTTTAATCACTATCGCTATCTTCATTAACGGTAACACTAATACCGTTTCTCAAAAAAGGTCCACTAAGAATTTCGGCAGGCTGAATAATTTTTGATAAATATCTTGCGTGCGATAGGTAGTACACAATTGCGGCAATGTGTGAACAACACCCTACCTACGAATGAATATATCTGGTGAAACGATAAGTAAGGCTTAATTAGAAATAATGATGATTACCTATTTGAAAAAAAAAGGTTTTATAAGTTAAAAGGCGACAATTAATACAAATACAGGCTGGTTTTCGATAATCTGTACATATTAAAAGGGGTGAAATTCTATTTAATTTTATCGGTAAAAATGACTAATTTTTGTTTCTGGGCAAAAAAAAATTTTTTACAGATTTTTACAGTTTGCTATGAAATTTTGGGCAGTACATCTGTTTGACGCAGTATAACTTTTGATCTTATTGTTCAAAGCTGTAAGAAAAAAATGTTTGTAAGATCACAATTAAGTGCTAAACGAAGATAAGCATGAAAAAATGGTCACAATATTCGCAAACTTTCGAGAAAAACGGTGTTTTCCGTAAAAAAAACTGAAGTTTTGCAGCCGTTTTTCACAATTATAATTTTTTTTTGACGAGTTTTTCTTCAAGTCGGTGGTTTATTGTTATTGCTACTAAATCACGTGTCTATTGCCATGACCCTGCAATTTTTTCTTACAATTTTAAGCAATTAGTTCAAAAGTTATACCGTGGCAAACAGATGTACTGCCGAAAATTTCACTGAAAGTTTAAAAATCTGTAAAAAAAAAAACGAATGACCACAAACAAAAATTAAAATCAGTTTTACCGATAAAATTGGCCGAAATTTCACCCCTTTTCATATGTACAGATTATCGAAAACCACCCTGTATATTTTCAAGCCAATATTAATGGGAATGTCAATAATTGATTTATTTTTAATTTCTTACAAAGAAGATTTATTTTTAAGTTCTTTGGCTGTATTAGATTAGAATAGTATAAGAATAAAATGTAACAGAATCCGACCAACATAGTTTTTTAATTTTGACACTGTTGCTTTTCGATTTTAACCGTCAAACTTATATGACTGACAGATCGTTAAATAAGGCTTTTTTAGAAATGTCACTTAGAGTGGTCACTCCTTCAGGTATCAAAAAAACTTTTTTTTGAAATTTTGACTTACGTGTTTTTTACAGAAATTGCAAAGATAGAGACTCAATTTTCTTTTAAGGCATACATACCTATCAATTTACCAAAATGAATTAAAGATATTATGATAAAGATTTATAGTTTTAGAGATACGTGAAATTTCATAAATTTTGTTTTTATTTTTTCCCGGCTGAACCACTGGGAATTTTTCAACCAAACTTTGCACAACTATACAACTAAATGAAAGCAACTATAGAAAAAATAAACAGCTCTTAATCATTCAAGGGCATTTTTTCTTCCCTTATCCTGCTACGGCCTTTGTGTGCGACTTATTTCTCTGTATCTCTTAGTACGAAAAAGGGCCAGAGGAATAAGGTGACCGCGGACATATTCTGAAGAATAACCCTTTTCTTATTACCTTAAATCTTATTACCTGCTAAGAACACACACTATGAATCTTAAAGCCAAGTTATGATATTACCATACCGATATTCGGCTTCTTAATTTTATATGTTAAAAGTATTAAAAAAGTAGTGTCGCTTACGTAACGTTTCCGTGGAATGCTGCACTTATACCCACCGATCATAATGACAACTGTAACACATCTATATCATTAAAAAAAAATATTTAAATAAAATACTTATTTCATTTGTTCCCAATTTATTCCTCTTATTATTTATTCTGTATTGAACACGGGTATTGAACATAAGGTGAAGTCTGTGGTGACGTTTGATTGAAGTATAACAAAAGCTAATATTTATTTATAATCACTTACTAATATTCCCTCATGAGATTGTTTTCCTCAGATACCCCACTTAAAATAAGCCTATAGGACGATAGGCCCGTGGAAATCGACGCGTTAAAATGCTAAAATCGCGAAGCAAGATATAGTTCTGATTTTTTGGTATGTTGTATGGACCAGATAAGGTAGTGTGGATCCAAATTTGCAACTTCGAAAAAGTTGTTCTCGCTGAGTAACACCGGGCAACACGTGAAAAACCCGAATTCACCGTCCGCGAGTGTATGATAGTTACCGAGAATTAACGTTTTGAATTTGATGGCATTCCAAAAAGCAAGGGCGTTCTTTTAAGATTTGTGTTCACCTCGCCTATTTAGATCCAGAGCTTATTCTCAACACTGTTGTTTTTTGGATGGGTCTTAATGTCAAAGTAAGACTTACTTTGACATTAAGACTCATCAAGAACCCTCGCGCGGGTAGTAGGGAGGGAGGTGAGAAGTTCGATTTCATCTTTTTTGGCGCAATTTTTGAAGTTATTTTACTCCACCATTATAAGATTTCAGCCACTAACTCTCTGCGACAATAAAATTGGTAAAAAGTAAAAAATCCACAATAGTTGTACGTATTTCATAAATATACCACGAGAGACGCCATAGAAAAATATTCGCTGTTATACATAAAAATCGACACTTATATGGTGTTTGAAAAATATAAAGAGTGGAAAGCTTTATCGAACCGGTACCTGATGTTATCGAAAATTACCTTGTAAAATCTTTACTAATTTAATGTTTTTTCAATCGCTGATTTACATAAAAATGCACAGTTGGAGAAAAAAAAAGTCAGTTTACCACACTTACAGTAAAAATGAGTAAGAACCTAATTTATAGCAAATTTAATATAGTTAATTTGTGTAACAATGTTACTGTCAAAAAATGCATAGTTGCTGCAAAAAATCAAAAAAGTTAAAAAATTGCGTCGTTTTTCGCGTGTTGCTCAGCGAGCACAATTTTTTCGAAGATGCAAATGGGCTAGACCACTAAAAAAAACTGTTTAGTCCGTCAGTTAGATTATTAAAAAATATTGTACCTACACGTATTTTTTCTTTTGTTTGACAAACAAAAAATTACGAGGATAGAGTGCTTAGAAGTTTCGAGTGACGTCACTCCTAGGTACAATTTTCAGCTAGGAGTGACGTCATAAGCCCCCACTCCAGAAGTTTGATGATCTATAACTTTGTCGATTTTTAATATTTTAATAAATCAAAAAATACGTGTCCCATATTTTTCCATAATCTAACTGACGGACTAAATTTAATTATATAGTTTTTATTTTTTTATTTTTTTTATTTTATTTATTTGGGACATCAACAGCATTACAATTCAGAAATATACAGAGACAATTATTAAAACACAAAGCCAATTACAGATGTCCACTAAGGAACTGTTAGTGGAACCAAAAGCACATGAAAAATATGTATATTAATCTTTAACTCTTAATAAGACACAAGCATTGAGAGTGTTACAGAAGAAATAAAGACCAACAAGTGAAATAGAAAGGCAAACTATGAACGGGGCTCACTCCACACGCATGTTATGTGTTGTGTGTGTGTGTGTGAGTGTGTGTGTGTGTATTTGTGTATGTGTCTGTATGTAAGTGTCCAGTTTGTACAAGCATGAGTATAAGTTGAAAGTGCGCAGAATGTGCAGGTACCTACAACCCCCCTTGCATAATAAACGATTGTATCCGGTTTTTTAGGGCAGGTTTGGAGTAATTAAATAAGTCTAGAGTATTAAGTTTTGTGTTGTACTCCCTTAACATCCGAAGCAACGGAGAGTTTTGAGCGTATCTAGTGTGAACCTTGGGTACGCTAAAAAGGCATCGTTCAGAGTGACGAGTTCTTATTTTTGGTACGAAAAATCCAATTTCTGCAAGGAGCGCGGTACTGTCAATGCGACCAGACAGAATGTAGTGTAGTACAGAAATGTCAAGCAGAAGACGTCGATCCTCTAGACTCAGCAAGTGATGACGTTTGCATCTCAAATTGTAGGTAGCGTCCCATTTTTTGACACGATAATTCAAATGACGCACAAAAGAACGCTGAATTTTTTCTTTGTGTGTTATGTACTGGGGTGACCAGATGCAGCTAGCATATTCAAGTATGCTTCTGACATACGCGAAATATACAACCTTAATGCAAGAGGCATCCTGAAAGTCACCACAGACTCTATAGACAAAACCCAAGTTCTTGTAAGCGCGATTAACTATGTTGTCGACGTGTTGCTCAAAAGTTAACTTGTCATCAAGAGTCACACCCAGGTCCCTTATCGAGTTTACGCGTTGAATAACCTCACCCCCTATATTATACTGGTATTTGATTGGAGTTCGACTTCGCGTGAAAGAGATCTGAACACATTTATCTACATTGACATTAATTCTGTTAACACTATAATATTCTGATAAACGATCCAGATCATCCTGCAACTTCTTACAATCGTCCTCTCGGCTGACATCCACAAAAACTTTCTTATCATCAGCGTACATAAGAAAGTTTGAGTAATAAAAAACAGTATAAATATCGTATAAATATGCATTGTAGAGGAGAGGACCCAGGTGTGACCCCTGAGGAACTCCAGAGGGGACGTCTACAAAGTCAGATCTACAGCCACCGACTACGACTGCCTGTCTACGGTTAACGACGTAAGATGAAATCCATCGAAATATATCGCCACGAATTCCTAGCCAGTAGAGTTTGCGAAGCAGAATGACGTGATCTACGCGGTCGAAAGCCTTTTCGAAATCCGTGTATATCACGTCCACCTGCCTTCCCTTTTCCATCTTCCGAAGGACAAAATTAGTAAATTCTATGAGATTAGAAATCGTAGACCGCCCCTTCAAGAAACCATGCTGTTGAGGAGGAATACCTTTATTTAGGACGTTGTAGATGTTAGTCAAAATAATTTTTTCAAAGGTTTTGCCAAATTGATTCAAAATAGAAATAGGACGATAGTTGATTATTTTAGTTTTAGGACCCTTTTTGTAGACAGGTACAATTAGGGCCTCTTTCCACTTTAAAGGGAATAGTCCATCTGCCAAGGAACGGTTAAAAAGCAAAGAGAGAGGTAAAGCTAAACTAGACGCACATTCTTTGATAAAAAACGGTGGAATCCCATCACTGCCCGCACCTCCATTTGGGTCTAACTTAGACAATAAAATTATAACCTCTTGGGGTGAAATATGAAGAGAAGAAATGATATCACCATTATCACAGAACGGTGGCGCGAGGGAAGACTCTGGATAGTTATCAAGAGGTTTGCTAAATACTGAGCTGAAAAAATTATTAAACCCTTCACAAATCTCATGATTACCATCCAAAGCCCTGCCCTCATACTCGAATGACTTCGGATAGGCAGAACCACCCCGACGAGCCTTGACGAACGACCAAAGATGTTTTGGGTTACGTTTAATAGTTTTTTGCACGGAAGCGATGTATTGATCCCAGCAAATATTCTGAACTATTTTTTGGCCCAGTCGTCATCTCTATTTGGATTCACATACCCTAACTGTTAAATATAACATACCAGTAAATCAGAACTACAAATACATACAGATTTCCACGGTGCTAAGACCTCGCTGTTAAATTAATTCGTCAGTTTCAATTTATGTCTTCGTGAATAAAATATGCCATTTTTCCGCGCACGTAAAAGGGCCCAATTTCTTGACAAAAATGGAGTGTATCCTATTTTTCCGTCATGAGTAAGTGAATCAATTTCGGAGGTCGAATCAACGTCTTGTGCTTAATTTTATCATCTGACTTATTGGTTGGTGTATTTTTTTGGCGGCATGTCCTTTAGGTTATAATATACCTAGAGATATTTGATACTTTAGGTATAATGATGAGTGGCTTGGTATATTGGTTGGTTTTGACGACACGTTTAGCCCAGTGGGAGTGCCACCGCCTACGAAGCTAGAGGTCCCGGGTTCAAATCCTAGTAAGGGCAAATATTTGTGTGATGAGCACGAGTATTTGTTCCTGAGTCATGGATGTTTTCTATCTATTTAAGTATGTATTTAGCTATGTGTATCGTCGTCTGGTACCCATAGTACAAACATTGCTTAACTTGGGACTAAAGTAAGATTGTCCCCCGATATTTATTTTAGGGATGTAACGATACCGATACCGATATATCGGCCGATATATCTGTATCGTCGATATATCGATATCGCCGATTATATACAACCGATATTTGAAGAGCGCGAAAAGAATTTGTGGTGTGAAAAAAATCTGCAAAAAGTAATTTCAATTACTGACTTAATTTATATATTGGTTAATTACCTTGTGCTATGTTAACTATAATATTTGGTTCATAATAAAAAAAATGTGTTGACATATTATTTATATTTACTTTACACCTTCAAGGTTGACTCTCCGTTAAATATAGCCAAGTTTTAGGTATAATAATAAGGGGTGTCCCCTTGTTTCGCCGACAAACGTTTCATCGAATTTTCATTTCGTCGACAACTTTTTTCTCCGAAACCGTTAACTTTTCAGGATTCGTTAAAGAGTTATCCTGTAGGTTAGGTTAGGTTAGGTTTGTTTTATATTAATTTCTAGAAAAATATGGTTTCAGAGAAAATTAACTTTAGATGAAATGATATTTCGATGAAATGATATGTCGATGAAACGTTTGTCGACAATTCAAGGGTAAACCGTGTAAAAATTGCTTCTATATAAATAAATAAATTAGGGATGTAACCACAGATTATATAATAGATGTAACGACACATCATTTTGCCGATACGATACTGATACCGATATTTGTAGTAAATTATCGGCGATAGCGATACCGATATCATAGCTAACTAATGAAGTATGAACTTCAGATTTATTATTTGTATGTCCTTATTATGGTTTACTCCGACGCATAGGCGGATGTTATATAAATATAGATTATAATTGGAATATTTCAGAGGAGGCAGTGAAGATAGATAAGAAGATAAGAGGAGGGAGTGAACGATTCAATTCTACACAAGGAACTTGAAATAAATAGCCGGACGTAGCCTCGCTAACAGATAACTGAAGCACTTCTAGTAGGCTGGACGCTTAACGCTGGTATTAACCAGCGTTAAGCGTCCACAAACACACATTAGTGTGCGCGCTGTTCGTATTAGGCTGCTACGGTGGTTGATGCGTGCGTGCTGCCCGTAAGTATAAAGCGACCGGCTTACTAGAGGTCCTTCAGTTATCTGTTAGCGAGGCTACGTCTGCCTATTTATTTTAAAGTCCTTGATTTTACACATTAGAGCAAGATCGACAAACAGTTAAACGATCGTTTTCACGAAAAAAAAAAACAGTTATGCCAATGCAACATCAAAACTTTCAATGATCAACATAAATAAATACTACGGTCACAAACCCAACGCTATGGATCAAAATATTTTGCCATTTCACTAGCCCATGTTTTTTAAACTACTAGTTTTTTGCGAAAATACTATATTCTATTGGTTTTGTCGCAAAACACTAGGTGCATAAAAGAGGATGAACTTAATCACATAATGCAGGTCTGCTAACGCGATAGCCCGAGTTTTCGATTTTACGCAATCTTACGCCGACATATTTGACGAATTACCTTAACTTTATAAGGGCATAAGGGTGAGATAGAGGCAAAGGATTTCGAATGGAGCGAACCAGACTGTTTGGGTCGGTCCCTGCAAGATGACGTCCTCGTCAAAGTCAGTGGAAGTCGATGGAGGTAAAAACGTGCGAGTATTCATTTTGGATGTCTTTGAAGGATACCTATGCTCAGCAGGTGACATTTGTAGCTTAAATATTTATGATGATAACAGTCCCTAAATCGTATTTTTCAGCGCTTGAAAGAAAAACCAATAAAAAAACCTTTATGCCACACCTGGCCATAAAGTGGCTTTTTCCGCACGCTGCGTGTACGAAAAAAGCCGCTTTCTGGCCAAGTGTAGACATAAATGATGTACACAACACGGGAGGTAATATAGAAAGCCCTCGATCGCATATTTACGTCCCTCGCTTGCAGCTCGGGCCGCAAAGCTTTCTTTGTATTACCACCCTAGTTGTGTAATGTATAGGTAATTTCACGAAAGTTGAGGCCACGCACACAACAATACTGTCATGTAATGACAGCGGGATTTTGAAATTTCTGTTCTTTTTTCGTACCGACAGCAATTTCAACAGTGAATTGCAAGATAAACCAAAAAGTTTGTTTAAACTATAGCCTTGTGTTTATTACTCACTCATTAATTTCATTCATTGATTTTTTTTGCAATGAGTTCTTCATGTAGCTTTGTGTGTAATCATTCACCTCAACTCTCGTGAAATTACTTATACTGTAATGAAACAGGCCCCATCCATAGTACAGACATCCGCTCCCGCTAACTCCTTTTGATTAGGTAAAAGGATTCCCGAGTATAATAATATTTTCAACGACGCTTACCTTAATAACGTTAAATTATTATTAACTGTAGCAACATTGCCGTACAAAGCGGAACATTAAAACTTTATCCTTCGTAACTTAATGTACCTAACATTTTGCACACCTAGGGAAGTTAATAATTACACATAATTTACGTTTACTTGGTAAACTTCACGACAAGCCTGCAAGTAACTTGGCAGTGAAATTAACTTCTGGTAAAGGTAGAAACTGTAAGAGGATCGTGCGAGGCTACACACAACGTCTCTAATTTCGAACAAACAATATACTGTGCGATTCTATTTGGGGAATTAATTAATTTGTTTTCTTTTTAACCGACTTCCAAAAGAAGGACGGTTCTCAATTCGTCTGTATGTTTTTTTTTCATTTTTTTTTGTGTGTTTGTTCACCGATTACTTGAAGACGGCTGGACCGATTTGGAAAATTATTTTTCATCACACTTGCTCGAAAATGGTGTCATTACACGTAGGTTTTGCGGGCCGTAAATGACCTATTACGCCCTAGGGCGTAATGGTTTTCTTTTTAAATTTGAAACGCTGGTTCTGTTTTACTCTTATTTGTCATGTTCAAAGAAAACGCCAACTTACTTTTTTAACTTTTATTACTGAAATATTTATTTAAAGAGAACTGTTATTGCAAATACATGTAAACACATATTTCTGTAACATTAATTAAATGTTTAAATAGTGTATTTCAGTATTTTGCAAATATAAAATCAACCATTTTAAGTCTTTACCGCTATGGTTTCCGAACGTGACTTGTCGTCTCGATATATGTCACTAATGTCACTGTCAGTTTTACAATTTTATTTAGGTTAAGTAAGGTTATTTTAATCAGATTTCCTCACCAGTGCGATGAAAAACATTGTGTGTGCCACGGGCGGTAAGGGAATTACCGCCCTTGATACACAATGTACTATTTTTGTTTGAAAGGGTAGACTTCCGAGGTGGTCCCATTGCAACCAAATCAGGATCTGATGATGGGATCTTGGAGAAATCGAGGGAGCTCTTCAAATATTATAGGCATACATATAGCGATTTCGGTATTTTTCGTAATTTCTCGTCCATTTCTTATTAGCATCAAGTTTTTAGTGTTAACCAACTTCAAAAAAAGAGTAAATTTGTATCTAGGTTTCTTCCCCGATTACTTGAAGATGGCTGAACCTATTTAGAAAATTCTTTTTTTATTTTAAAGGGTATACCTTCAAGGTGGTTCCATTGCAACCAAATCAGGATCTGATGATGGGATCTTGGAGAAATCGAGGGAAATCTTCAAATATCATAGGCACACATATAGCGATTTTGGCATTTTTCTTAGTTTCTCGTGCATTTCTTATTAGAAATAAGTTTCCAGTCTTAACTGACTTCAAAACGAAGAGCAATTTTTATGTAGGTTTGTTCCCCGATTACGGCAATTTGATTGAAAACGGCTAGACCGATTTGGAAAATTTTTCTTTTAACTAAATAGACTTAAGACTATTTGGTTCAAACAATATTTTCCAGCGCCACTAAAAATTTAAAAATAAAGTAAATTTTTAAAACAAAAAATAAAAACCGACTTCCAAAAACTTATAAACTAAAAACCAGAAAATTATATGTTAATTACCTCAAAGAAACGGATAATCAACGATTCATATATACATTAACATATTATTTTCTGGTTTTTAGTTTATAAGTTTTCATTTACAGCTTCTCATTGTATGAAGCTAGTTGTGCATTATAAGATAAACATAGACCACGTACGATGAAGCTTACGTACAAATGTGAATTGATTTAAATTAAGAAATTTATATTCATTGATAACATTTATAATTGAGAGATTTGAAAGAATAAGTGTCTAGTCGTGCTTGGAGTTTATTTTAGTAGTTGTTTAAACGCTGTTACAAATGTATCGAAGATTTGAAAGTGTCTGGTAATTGGTCAGGTCTGTGGTTAGCACGTTGTCCCGGCCTTGACTACAGTAGGTCATAATTAAAAATGTGATGCTTCCACATTAAATTCTAAAGTATCAAAATATTTCAAGAAAATACAAGGTGCTTAGGAGGAATCCGAACAATTTTAACAATGCATTCCTGAGGTCTTAAGAAGTAAAAAATGTTATATGAATCTGGTCCGATTATGAACTTAACTTTTTATGTTGCCATACATGATTCATTATTTTTGTTTATAGGACGAGCTGTTTTGACGACTTGAATTTACCAGTCAACATCAGTCAGATGATGTATCGGTCTCGTAACAACGAAACCATCACGATGTTTTACATCGGAGACTCTATAAAATAGAAAATTATTCGGATTCCTACCGAGCACCATGTATATATAGTTCGACGAAATACAATCTCTATTATTATCATGCAAAAGGGGTAGTGTAAAAATATTACATTACTCCGGTTACCTTCGCTTAACAATACTTGTTTTTGTTTAAGATTCGAAAAATGAGCGTCATTCGTGATGCAATTTGAATATAAATAGTCTTGAAACAGAAATATGCATCGTGCAATCTTAAAATGTAAGAATTCACTGAAATATATGAAGTTCTGAAACCAAAGAACAAAAATGTGGACAAAAATGACCTAGGTAATCATAAGCTAAAAAAAGAGATTAGTATAAGTACCTATTTTGTTCATAGGTCACCACGGAACAAATAAAAAAGGTAGTATTAAGTTTAATTAGCAGATGAGTATTAGTTATTTAGGGATTCAATTTATCGTCGGGTCACAGCTATTATCAGTAAGGTTATCCATTAGTGTTAGCGTGTCAAGTCAGATAGGGGTCGGGTCGTGTTGACAACAGGCAAATAAGTGGCATTCAATCGTATTAATAAACTTCAAGATCCACGGTTTGGTGAGCTGGATCAAACCAAATAAAAATAAAATAAAATAATTTATTTCTGCAAGTAGGCCCTCAACTCAAGGGCTCTTTTACATGTCTCATTATACTGTTTTCTCTTCTTTTCTTTTGGCGCTTCGGGTAATGACCTTCTGGCCATTCGTGTACGTTACAATATGTCACAATAGGTAACATGTTTTTTTAACGCCTAAGCAGCTGTTTTTTATGTAATACGTGGCAAAAGAGTAGACGAGCCACCTGATGGAAAGCAGTTGTTTTAAGCTCAACGATCTGCAACACGTAATAACATATTTCTAGTTTCTTAATTCTGCTCATCGTCTCCTATCTTCTTTCCTCTCTCTTCCTTCCTTTGTAGAGATAATTATTTAAGTCGGAGGCGTGTGCCGACCCATCTCTATGTTGGTTTTTGGATTTGTCTTGTGTCTATAACGTATTAGCTCCAAACTCTGATACGAGGCGTAAATATTTAGCCATCCACGTACAGTTGGGCGTGGTGAAAAATATTTTAAGAAAAAAAAGACTCAAAATATGGCAAGTGAAGCGTGAGGTCAAACATGTATGATATAAAAGTTAATTTATTCAAGTAGGTATCATTTTTTAATCTCAAGGTACATCAATTAGGCATTAGACGGATACATCATTTGAATTGCTGGCACCGCCCCCACAATCCACCTATAATTATGTAAATTGTTGAAAACAAATCCGACTCAAAAGAAAATAAGACTGCAAGTTTGTGTAACATCGTATAAGTATAGAAACGTTCACTTAAATAAGCACTTAAAAGAATTATGAAACTTATCAAAGTTAAGGATTTTACCTTTTCCCGACATCGTTTTACCGTTTTTATTCTGGAAACGGAAAATGTTTGTTTAAGCCTCCCTAATTGCAAAGTTTGGGTCCCTTTATGTATGTCTATCCCTATAGAAGGTCAACTCTTAGTCAAGTAGTCTCAATTTATTGTGAAAAGGGATGGTGGCCCATTCTTTAGAGGACTTAACGGAAATACCTAACACAGACAATCTGAAAAAAGACCGGAGTTTAAAATGGACAGGCCAGATGGGTCTCTACGCTAAACGATCGAAAACTTCACATTTAAAAATACCCAGATTTCTTTAGTGGAATTTTGGCTGACTTGATCTTTCTTAAATATACCGCAAGAAAATCGGCTATCCATTAGATAAACAAAGCCACGTTTAAATCTTTCCTAACTCTCTTGAGTGTGACGATGTCACAGCCAAACCGATATACATACACACAAAGGCTTACACTTAACTACTCATGCGATGGGGGTGCGAGTGTACCTAGTAGGTACTACCTACGTGCTTGCATCATTTGTACCCCCTCTTAAGAAGTGACTTGCAAAATTGATATGTAGGTATTTTGAACTTACTACAAGCATTTTTTACCTTTCAGTCCCTTCTACTACAAAAGGACATATATGCGAATATCAAAGCATGTACCAACGGTAACAAAACACGTCTTAGTAAGATTAATTTGAGTTTCTCGAAGTAGATTTATTGGGAAGATTGGAAAACAGCGTTCGCACGGACGCGCCGTCGGCCGTTCCATTCGTGCGATCATTTGTCAGCGTCCGCGGCCTATCTGATCAGAAAACTGAATGAATTTACGAACGTCCCCTAAAGCCTTACGGTACTTCAGACTCGTGGCCTGAAACGGAAGAAAATCTTAACTCCAACCGAATGATGGCGTTAAATTGAAAGAAAAATTGATTTCTCGTGCGCGTAATACTCCAATTCCAGCCAATGATATTGCAATAATAATTTTATTGAATCAACAGCCGCAAAGGCGCAAAGTTAGAAAGTAAAAGAGCACTTTGGAAAAATGTGAAAAACCGTCTTTTATGTCAGCCATAACTTAGTTCGTAAACAGTTGGAAGTTACTTGTTGAATAATTTGAGTCGGCAGTAAATTGCACTTCGTGATAAGAATATTGTCATGTTTACGAGCCTTTCCACTCTAATCGAATTTCGTATTGTTTTTGAACTTTTATGGGTTAAATGGATAGAAAACTGATAAGAAAAACTTACGGCGTTATCCATCTAAAAAAGGGAAATATTAAAAGTGGTAACTTACCTATACAGGGCGTCCCAAAGTTATGGGACATGAAGGGGAAGTACCTTAAATATCGTAGATAGTGAATTTTGCTCAAAGAAGACTTTATGTTATTTTTAAAAGTTAGTAATTCTGCATTCTTGGATTTTCTAAAAATTACTTGCTTCGGCTGGGAATCGAACTGACTTAAATGTGAAAAAAAAAATCACCCTACTTTTATGATGCCAATTGAAAGAATAGCTAAAAAATAATAACTCTGCTTAAGTAACATAGTATTTTAAAAGAAAGGAACAACGTGAAATTAATCATTTTAATCAAATAAAAAACATTCATGAAACTGCCGTAGTCAATTAAGTAGGTATTTTTTTGTAAATTAATTAATTAAATGCTCAAAATGTGATCCCTCTTGTCTTACGCAAATCGCCAATCTTTTAATGAGCCCGCTGCCTGTTGATTTTCTAATCATTTTATGGTGAACATTCGATGTGATATGGAACAATTCTGTTTGCAACTCGCCTACGTTCTCGTATCGCTTTTTGTATAGCATATCTTTCACGTATCCCCAAAAGAAGAAATCTAATGGTGTGAGGTCCGGGGATCTGGCCGGCCATCTAATCGGTCCATTTGTACCAATCCATGTAGGAAAACATTCATTTAGAAAATCTGCTGCTCTCCGACTATTATGAGCCGGAGCTCCATCTTGTTGGAAAATTAAGTTTTCTTGCTCCATTTTCAAATTATAAATTATTTATTTTTGTTTTTAATTTGCCTTCTGTCTAGCTTACAGAGGACGTATTGAAATACAAGTTTTATCATTTCATCTACACGTGCACTTATAATAAGGAAAACTATGTTAGTACCTATTTTATGAAGTGGGTACTTATTTACGAATAATCAATGCTATCTTTGGAATGATAATATCGCTACTTTTCGAACGTCGTCGGCAATAAATAACTTTCTTGAAATTTGACTCAATCATTTTATGTTGTTCCTTTCTTTTAAAATACTATGTTACTTAAGCAGAGTTATTATTTTTTAGCTATTCTTTCGATTGGCATCATAAAAGTAGGGTGATTTTTTTTTTTCACATTTAAGTCGGTTCGATTCCCAGCCGAAGCAAGTAATTTTTAGAAAATCTATGAATGCAGAATTACTAACTTTTAAAAATAACATAAAGTCTTCTTTGAGCAAAATTCACTATCTACGATATTTAAGGTACTTCCCCTTCATGTCCCATAACTTTGGGACGCCCTGTATATACCGATATTACCGGTTCCTGAATAAATCATTTCATTAAAAGCATATTCAACTCAAATTTGACCCGCTTACCGGTTTCCAGTTGAGCTGAAATGTTGCGTAGGTACATAATATAAATCAGATAACAATACAATATTATTATGACATGGAGCTAATCTGAGTATGGAGACGTAAGGTGACCATAGGATCATCTAAGTTACATAAGAAAAGGTCACCGTGTTTAGGAATATACACTCACGGACAATGAATTCGGGTAATTTTCTATGAAAAATTATATAGTAAAAGAGCCGAATTCATTGTCCACGATTGTAAATAAAAAGTTCTGTCGCCAATATAAAGGTTGTCTCAAAAATATTTTTTACAGAAACTTTTTACGTCCAACGATGAAGCATTTGCCCTACCCTGCTCTCTGACTCAAAGCTAAGAATTATTAGTGAAAACACAGAAATATATCGAGATAGAAGGAAGAGTATTTACCTTGCGTGCTAAAAAGAAGATGCGATGCTTTCTTTTCTCGCTGTCAACTTTCTCCGTCCCGACAGATTTCTGCGTGCGGTGTCAGATATGCAAAATAAAATGCCTTGTTGCGCTGTAATTAACTGTTTAAATACCACCAAAAAAGCCGAGCTGTTAAATCGGTAAGTACGGTCCTAAAATATCCGTAATTATTTATAAAATAATTTACTTTGTTGCTCCGTAATATTTTCACCAAAACTGTAACGAGCAATTGTATGTCGAATGCTAGTTTTCCATTGCGCTTTTAATGTGACGCTACAGACTTTGCGTGCATTAAAAACCAGCAGTGTAAAAATAAGCTATCCAAACTATCGAGTCGAAGTCAAAGTCGATTTATAATTTTTCTGCCAAATTTAAGATTAATCGTGTACCGTACAATTTTCAATGTTCAATACCAATTCTTTACTCCATTAAAATCGATTTTGAAAGCAGAGGTAGGTAATGATAGTTATATGATTAGTATTAAAAAGTTTTCGCTGAAGAATAGAGTTAAATATTGCTTAATATTGTTATTTTCTTACATTAAAAAAATGTTGTACAAAGTAATCCAAATATTAAAAAAAAAAGGATTAACGTGACAGGAAAAAAATGGTTCTCTGCCAAACACACAAAGATTTGTTTGATGCATTTTAGTTAAGATGATTTCTGTACAACTACCAAGCTACGCCGATTTATCTTGTTGCTCTGTATTATTTTCTGATTTTCAGGATATGGTAAATTCATTTCTATTAATTTGTAGTATGCATCGAAATTCGAAAAATAATAGAAATAATCGATAATAAAATCGGTTTGTCGCGTGCTAATCGATGGCTTAGAATCGGTGTCGCGCGGTTTTGTTTCCCATCTCTACATTACGCTCTTGTCATCAAACTTCAACCGAAAAATCTTACACGCCCTGTTTTCATTCAAATCGGCGAACATTTTCCTTCTATCCCAATATATTATTATTTCTGTGAGTGAAAAGCATTTTTAATTTCCTACTACTTCATTTATTTACTTCTGCCCCACCCTTTAAAAATGCTGGGTACGCCCATGGAGCTGACGGTGACGTTAACTTTATTAAGTACGGAAATAATAACTACTTAATCCGGAAAAAAGTTTCTATCGTACCTATTACGAAATAATTGAAAGGAAAACGTCATAAGGTAACTCGAGCGAAAGTATAAATTGAAAACGAACTAATCGCATTGCTGGGTGCGTTCCAAAACGGATAGCGACATTTACAGCATAGACCGTATCGATCTCCAATGCTACTGCGGTTTTGATTTGGAACGGATCGCATTCTGGCTGAAATGAGCATTTATGGGCGAACCGCGCATTGCTTACACGACTCGGCAACGATAATCGCATGTCCCAGAACTGTGAACTTCTCTGCTGTCCGGAAAATGATTTGTCGGTAGCTATGTGCAGCATTGCCTCAAAAATGTGTACGTTATCTTATTTACTAGTGACTGTGAGCTGTGGACTTCGCGAGTTTGTCAACCCCTAAGGCTCTGCCATGTAGGAAAAATTCCAAAAACTGTATTGACTAAAAACCCACATAATTATCGAACCTACTTACAATTTCACGAGAATCGGTTGAGAAATGCGACCTGTAGAGGATAACAGCCGGACATAAGAAATTATTTTTACCTAAGCTGAAAAGGAAATAGTTTGCTCACTCGGTTAGTTAGTGAAATATTATTATATAGGTAGTCTAAATAATAATTTAGACTATAAGATGCACGTACATATAGTTACGTCCAAACAAAATAATGACTTAAGTATGCAGTACGTGCCCAGTGAACACGAGCATTGAAACGAGCTTAAAACGTTGGTAACAATCCGTTAAAATTATTCTTCTGTAAATAATGTATAACTGCTGTATAAATGCTAAGTTGTGATTCTGATACTGGAACCGCGAAGCGATTCTAAAATTAGAAATAGATACTTTAATAAAATAAACCATTTTCTTTCTTCTTCAATTAGCTAAATTAAATATTAAACTCGCACTTCTAGGCGCGTATGTGAGTTGCAGTGCAATAGTGTTAGTTTGCGCTATGAAATTAAAATTAGAACCAACGGACCTCAAATGCAATATGTGAGCGGTGAGCAACTGAGCGTGCTAAAATTAATTTTAAACACAAATATTTGGGAACCATATCAAAGTTTCAATACAGCGCCCCAGGTCGCAAGTAGCATTTTACTACCCGCTACGTGGAGAGAAAATTCCACTTCCTGGTCAGGCCACGTATTATTATGTACACACCACGGGCTGTAATTAAGGAAGTCTCCGATTGTACTTAATATTTACAGCATTTATTTACAAACACGAGCAATCTGGAATATTATTTATTTTACCGCGCCGAAGTGTGTAATAATGGTAAATATGGTGTCAATGATATAGTGACAATGTATAGTGACGATGTATAGTGACAGTAGTGATATTATACAGCGTTAGATATGGCCAGGCTCAAAATTACGTGAGTGTCAGGATGGCGGGTATACCTATACATCAACAAATGGAGCTGTGGTATATGTACCTCAGGAGTTAGTGCTAGCAATGTGCCAAATGTGCGCCAAAATTGGAGAAAATTGCTGTTTAAACTCCAGAGATATTTAAGAAATAAATGACGCCCGCCCTTCTGACGTCACAATGGCGGGTGCATTTCCAGTTCTAGGTAATGGCTGCCTACTTAAGGATGAAAGTACTGCCTAAGGTCGCAATGTGCTTCCACACGTATGAAGCACAATCAAATTCAGAGAGCGGTTAAAGAGTAATATGGAATTGAATAAATATATGGGTCAAATGCAGAAAATATGTACCTTTTACATTTTTGTTGTTCACTTTTTCCATGCGGGGGGCTTCGCCCCCCAAGCCCCCCATGTGTGATCAGGTTCTAGAACAGAATAGATTTACAACAAAAATTTGACGGACTCTGTTACGCGGGTTAATTCATGTTGTCGAACGAAAGTCGTTTGATAGAAGGGCTAGACGGCCCGATGTTCATCCAGGCACCTAACTAAATGGCGCCGTTTAATGAAAAGGGTAGGTAGCTAAACAAATAACTAACTAAGCTAGTTGGCGGCGACATGGACATCAACACATCCATGGCGATGTAGCATAGCGATGTGATGTGCGTTTAGTCTGTGAAGTGGGCTGATGACGATGATGAGGTTAGCTTTTGATCGCCAGGCATATCTGGCAGAATATGATTTGGTTTGTGCAAGTGGTTAATTATTCGCGAAATACAAACATACGAACTTTACTGGGTTAACATTATATGCAGTGAATGTTAACAACATAGTTTTCACTACGCGAGCGTGAATTGCAACAGTTATTATAACTTGGTGCATGGAAATTATACAATTATTTTAAACCAACTTCACAAATCAAGTTCTCAATTCGGTTATGTTTATTATATTTCAAATAAGTATTTGTTATCTCAGAACTCTGTTGTTTATAAACCAATTTGAGAAATTGCATTTTTATTGATATGATATTAACTTCAGAATTGCCCTATTTTTTCACATCCACTTGAGATTATTGAATTGATTAGGAATTAAGGGAACTCTGGAAGGGAGGAGAGGAGGGAAGTAGTCAATATTTGAAGTCGGTTATTTTTATTTAGATTTTATTTTAGTTTTAGGCACCGAATAATGTATTTACTATCTTTCTGAATGCCAGTGCCTTGTCCGATAGATCCAAGCACGGTTACCTTAGTGATAGAATTTGACTAAGTAATTGCTTTGACTCAATTGAATACTGCCTTTAGAGTTAAATTCATTCACCCTCTACGGTTTCTCAATAAGCTGACTTTGTCACTTTTGGCCTTCGTCACTGATTACCTACCTACCTATAGCTATGTGGCAATAGGTGCCTACCACTTTTTTACTTATTGATGATCCAAAGCTCTTCTGGCAGTGAAGTCATCTTTTGGGTGAGCGCACTCAATCATGAACCTTATCTTCACTTTTAATCAGTTGAGACCAAGTTGAAACGCAAACCAAAGCCAATAAATGGCCAATAATAAAAAAAGTATTAGGTATTAGTATGTTCTTGATAAATGATTATGTTCCTGTTGAGAGTTGTTAGCTTTTAATAAGTTTGTGTCTTGTGTCAAAAAATATTTTTGAGACAAACATTTTAATGCCGACTGTACCTTTTTTGCTGCATGGTACCATAAATTTGAGCCCAATCAAACGTCAGGAAGGTGTTCTAATTTAGGTTCGAAGATTTGACCCATACAAACATACCTTCATACAAACTAACTTGGCAAGTTAAATAAAAGCTTGTAAAAAAGCCACTGTAATTATATACAGAAGGACAATACTCTTATAGATGACAAAATCAAGCCGTATATTTTAGCCCTTTTGAGTGCGAGCTTGTGGTTTAGAGCTGCAGGTTGCAGGTTTTGCTTACCATGTGATCGAATGCATGTTAGTTTGCTTGTTGAAGCCTCATGGCGTGAGTACTTGGTACTGGTATTTATCCGGTTTTTCGCCATTGCATACTTACGACAGAATACAGCAATGCCCGACCGAGTTTTATAGGTCAAGAAAAGAGTGAAAAACTCCCCCGATCTCGTACGCGATCGCAAAAACCGAGGCTGAACGTTGATAGCTTCATATTTCATCGTATACGCAGGTCAGGCCCCGAAATCTTTTATTAATGCCCGCGTCCGGGCCTTTACCCTAGTCCCCTTTGCTGTCCTGTTGAGTTCTGATTCAGGATACCATGGGTAATGCATTGAAAATCAAAACTGAATAGTATGCCATATAATATTACTTAGATAGTGTTCTATTTTGTGCACATACGTCCGTGAAAAATGGAAACGATATATTTTTTATCTATACCTACACACACACCTATGTTTGTGCGCGTATTAGGTACGCAAAAACTACCGGACCGATTATTAAATTTGGTATACAGATAGATTAATGACCCCAGTTGACACGTACGATACATTTTACTCGACTAAATCAAAGCAAAAAAATTAATATTTAACTTATTATTACTACAGTGGTACCATTCGCGAACAAAGTCGCGGGCGGATCCACTCGTCGAGAATAACGCTGGTAAATGCTAATTACTAAATAAATGCGTGTTGATGTCGATATATTCAGGGCCAAAGTTCTAAAACGTTCAAGACTTTTTTTTCTTTAATTTTCTTTTTCGGAATAACATGTTTTTTTTTGTTTACCTACAAAGAAAAGATAATGTAACATAAGAATTCAGTAGTAGAAAGAAATAATAATTGGTGAGCGGCTAATACGCTCAAAAATTCATTCAACTCTTTCATTCATTTTACTCTTTATCGATTCCGATTTTTCCCAGAATGCGGTGCGCTGTCAAAAAATCCAACATCGTTTTGAATTCCCCGCAGTCAGAAAGCAAATGCTTTTAGGTCATTACCCGTAAACACTAGCTCCACCGGTTTGCGTAGGAACGGCCTTATTGTATACCCCATATTTAGGTATAAAGACGAGCTCGATCCGGGATCCTTTTTAAAAACCCAGTCTTTCAAAGTTTATGGTAACAAGCGGTCCTGTTCCGTACTGCAAAATGTTTCCGAGATTCATCCAGTGTATTTGCTCATTGTTTTTATTTTTAAATCTGTGTAATGGCCAAATTTTTCAAATGCACGCAGCCAGTTATGAGACAGGTAAGCATTGTGACTAATGATTTATTTCAGTTGCGGTAACGTATATTTTTTAATGCTGGTACGAAAATATGACCTGATCTAAATTTTTAATTTGAGTGTTTTCTAAAAAAATATTATCTCATTTGTTTTTGAATTCTTAATTTTAGAGCAGCCGAATCAGCGCAACTGACTGTAACTTCGCTTGTCGCGCGACAGAGCATGTTGGCACTTTCGCACTATAGGTACTTAATGTGAAGTGATAGTACCTAGTGTTTTTCGCACGACAATGAGTCGCGTGTCACAGTTGTGCTAGGGGTACAGGTATTCCGAATATCACAATAAAATTGTCGCAAACTGCTGTCATTTCTTATCTTCGGTTTTGAATTAAATTACCTTTTTGAGCGTGCGTGTAATCTAGCAGAAGATTATTGTACTACATGTACCTACATTAAGAACATTTTATGTACAGCATAGCCTTACTACGACTTTATAGGTATTGTATGTAAGTATAGATTGTTCATTTATGAAGACCAAATTCAAACATTCATTTACTATTAATTTTACAAGTTTTATATGAACATTAAGTGGGTAATAAGGTATTAATTTAATTTTAAACAAGCGTAGTTAAGGTTCAATCCAATAGTTTATGTCCATTGAAATTCTGAATTGTTAAATTAATTTTAAAACGAATATTTTACGTGCAATCGAAATTAATGGGTTCATATGAAGTTGATTTACGTAGTAGCCGTGCTCGGTAAATTTCTCTAGGGAATTTTATTGTTTATGTCTCAGACAAAGTAGTTTAACGATGATGAAACCTTTAAGATAATAGACGATAATCAAGTATCTTGGTATATTTTCTTGAACGTAGTTGGGTAGTTCTCTGCGACTAAACAGTCGCACCAATCGCATCATTACCATCGCCACATTATGGATGAGTTCCCTATAAACTATGGAGTCGTTTTCGGTTATCCTATAAAAGTCGCGTCGCGTGCCTCTGCTATTTTTATCATAATGATCCTGATTGCTTTTATAAAACGGGCAATAGTAGTGGCGATGGTAATGAAGTAAGCAAAACGGTATAAAATCGCAGAGAACTACCTACCCAGTTATTTATCAATACCTACATAATCAACAGTGCCCTGCATCTCACAGGCTCTGTGGTGATAAAAATAACGACATGAGAATAAGTACTAATCAAAAATAATAACACGATAATTTCGAAATAGCAGACCTAATCTTCATCAAACATGGCTTAAAACGACAGTAAGGGAGCAAGCTGACAAATAAAAAAAAATCCTTACTCATTATCAGTCCAAACGTTTGAGACTCAGAATGTTATAGACATACATAGGCTTCAAACTCATACAGAAAGGTTACCATTCTGATGCTAACGAATAAAAAACTAGATATAGGTACTTAATACGATTAAAAAACATAGGCTTCGAAACTTTGGTCATATATAATTATTATTTTTTTCGTGGTTCTAAATACCGGTTTAAAAATAAGCGGAAAAGGAAAGTTGGTCATAGAAGACATTTTTGGCTGAAGAATCTCCGTATCCGGATCAGTCGTAGCACAGACGAATTGTTCTGTAGTGCGGTAAACAAGGTGAAGGTCGCCATGATGTCAAACCTTCGATAGAAGAGGAACCAAAAGAATAAGAGATAATATTATTACCTATCTCGAGCAACAAACAAAGTCACAACTAGTCTATAGTCTATTTTTTAACTATAAAGTATGTACATAGATGACGATCTCCCTTCTTATTGGTTACAAGCCGGCGTTCACATAATATCTTTCACACACCGTGACAGTCGCCTTAACGTACTTAATTTGAATGAACCAATGAGCGTATCGTATTCAGCATTAGTACTTTATAGTCAAAAATATAGACTATAGTAACCCGACAAGACGACAAACGCGACAATGATACGTCTCATAATGAAATTTGCGCACCACGATTTAATTGCTTAATTTGTTTATATGCACCAGTACTTACATCCATAATTAAATTCACGGGCAGCCTGGCTTAGTTGTTTTAATTTTTAACGCGGCGTAAGTGTTCCACACGAGTTGATTAAAAATGAAGGTCGTGGCAAACTCATCTTGGTTTATTTATACGTGCAAGCCTTGTGGTGAAGGTAATATGGTGTAGCTTTTAGAGCGGAGCCCCAGCCCGGTGTAATTTTAAAGCAACGTTGGAGAGTAGACATATTTTGAGCGCTTAGCTCACTAAACCTTATGCTTAGATTCATAATACCACAGAATAAATAAATTTAGCATCTCGAAAAATCTCAGATTATCTGGAGATCGCATTCTATTGACCATTGTGCTTGACCGCTACTATACCTATTCTTATTTCCTCAAAGAGTCATAATTTCCAAATATTTTGTAGGTATATTTTCACCTGACCAATACTCGACCCGACTCTCTATCATAAAATCAGGGAATTTTCAACATTAAAACTTCGAAAGCCACAGGCCGATGCTAATCACTAATCCAATACTAATTTTATAAACAAAGAAAGATAATATAGACAAAGAAAGTCATGTTGGCCCCGAGTGACATGTTTTTTCACTAAATCCTGGGTTCAACAGAAAACTAAATACAAAATTATCTCCAGATTTGTTGGACTTAATAAACACTTATTTTACTCAACAACTTTTCGGCCCACGTCTCAATTTCATACTCGATTAAAAACGAAAAGCGGATAATACTTTTACCACCGAGAATAAATAGGTACCTACCTTAATCAAAAATTTCTGTCATGTCCTCGTAACGGGAAAACGGAAGAAAACAATTACTTAGAGGATCAAGCGATTTCGGGATTTGAAACGTGGGTGTTGAATAATTCCTACGTATCGTCCAGTCGCGATCGACTGGGGTGGTCATATTTTAAAAATGTAAAATCCTAAAAATACGTAAATGTCATCGATCGAAAAGCCCTATAAAGTATTTCGCAACCTTTCAAAAAAATTTAGTTCTCCTCTAATGCAATTCTAGACTCAAGAGCAACTCAAATACTTAGCGCAATTTTTATATACGATGTGTGTGTTTTTGTGAACGAATATGGCCGCCCAAGATGGCGCCTGGGTCATTTCTTCAACGCACGCCGGACGGTCAACATCTCCAGCTTCTCCTGAGGATGCCTCGTAGAGAGGCGAAGCACGTGTCGAGTTTTGTATCTTTGGTGGTGGTTTGTTGTATTTATTTGCATGTTTTTTTATTTTGCATGTGAATGCATGAAAAAAATACACAAGTAATTATAACGGATTAGCACTAATTGTCTAAAGGTGGATTTAGACCAAACGAATTCTAACACATTCTAACCCCACTCTACCAAATTCTTTGTGTACATACAAAGAATTTGGTAGAGTGGGGTTAGAATGTGTTAGAATTCGTTTGGTCTAAATCCACCTTAACACGTTATCATATCGCGAATTAGCAAAGCAATATTTTTGTTTTAATTATCTATACAATGTGTTTTAAAAATCTTGACATTTGCTTAACCCGGGCACGATGCTGACAAAAGCCAAATGATATGTTAGGGCAAATCCTGACGTATGGCAAACTAAAGCGTAGCCCAACTCGACCGCCGAAAGTTGCCTTAACCCCATCTATTATTCGGATTGTTCTAAAGTTGTCGAAGTACTTTTAGGTAATTGGCACCAACATATTTGTGGGCTTGCCATGTACGTACGACTCGAAACAGTCATTGTTAGTGCTCCATTGTTCTGAGTCTGTTCCGTTTAATGCGAAATTCCATGGTTGCTTTGATTCAAAGGGAAAGTAATGTCGAAATTATATTCAGTTGTGTTTAATGTGAATATTGGGAATCTTCTTCATGTTATTACTGTTTGTCTACTAATACGGTCTTTTTATTTTATAGTAAAAAAAATAAACCGATTTCAAAAACGAAAGAAATAACAGTTTTATGCAAACAATTTTTTTTTATGTCGGTGCCGGTCTCCTACCGTTATTCTAAATATTTAGGCTGACACCGACCTCAAAAAAGTAGTTGGCATAAAACTGTTATTTCTTCCTTTTTTGAAGTCGAGTCCAAAATTTTTGTTACAATCTTTAGTTGTCCACAATGCCGTATAGTCTACTAGCAATTCTCAATTCATCACCTTCACTTGTCCACATTTCTATATCGATAATTTCTCATCTCGACAATGACGAGGTAGGACTGTGGACGATTTAACAATATCGACGAGTTAGGACTAAGGACGATTTAGCAATGTTGGCCAGGTTGTTAGGAAATTGATAATTTATTCCTTATAAAATGTGGACGAGTTAGGAAATTGGCGAAATAGGAATTTTGACGAATCAGGTCAGTAATTCGAACTTTAATAATCTATATTGTTAAATATGATTCATTTCAAAAGTCATAAAAGTCATAAAGGTTCCGTACCACCGTCGAGCAAAATACACCAAAAAAACACGTTTCTTGTAAGGGAAATCCCTTTTATTTTTAATTTTATTTTGTATTTATCATTTTGTTGCTATAGCGGTAATAGAAATACACATTTTGTGAAAATTTCAAGTCTCTACCTTTTACGATTCAAAGATACAGCTCTGTGACAGACGGACAGACAGATGGACGGGGCACACAGATGGATAGCGGAGCCTTAGTACGAAACCCTAAAAATTAGATAACTAACAAGAAGGGACTAAGATGATAGATACTTATAATATTCAATAAAATTACAATGTGCACGACCAAACCTAGTGGAGGAGGTTGTTATAAAAAATACATAAAAGTTCAATGTCCCAGAACTGATGCCCCGGAATTTTTAATTTGTTCAAAACACGACTGCAGCAGGTTTTTAAACTCGTTTTCATCTTAAAAAAACTTGGTTCAAGTTCTGAGTTATTTGCAGACTCATATTGTGGTTGGCATTTGGACGAGCTCTAGTTTTAATGGCCGTATGTTATTGCAAAATAAACTAAAGCATTAAATGTCAGATTCTCAATTATCTCGAATTCTGCTCTACCCATCAGGATATCGATGTTATTCGTTATTTTACGTTCAAGATTTATGTCTGACTTATTGCGTTTTATCTCACCGATATTTACGAATATGGCGTATACATACGCCCACCCACGGACAGCGAATTCGGGCCATTTTCTATGAACAGTTATATAGGAAATGACCCGAATTCATTGTCCGCGAGTGTATTTTTAAAGTAACGGTACCTAATGCGTATATTATGCAAAGACAGGAAGAAATATTTATTTTTTCACTCAACACGAGTGGAAAAATTACCGTAAATTTGATTTTAAATGTAAAAAACAACATTATTTTATTTAAATAATCGAGGAGAATCCAATGTGTTTATTCTATTTGCCCAAAATTTCGTGAGCCACGATGTAATTTGCATAGGTACACCTAAATCGCGATACTGAAAATTCAGTACACGTTTCTCTACACGAAATCTAAAAACGTCCCTTAAATTTTAAAATCAGCGGACTTTTGTCGCTCTTTGTGACGTCTTTAACCTTGCGACATCCCCAGCATCTCATGCATTTTTCATCCCGCCCTCCGACCCTATACAAAACAATTTCCTAATAAAACTACGCGGAGTTTTACTTTGTGCGTCGTTGCAGACGAAAATGGCATGAAACCACCTTAAACTGGAAAATAAGGCGGTTAAACTTTAACATAATAGTCACCTACCAACTTAAAAATCCTCTTATATTCTACTTTACCGCTGAAGTTCAAAAGTTTTGGAACTAGTGAAGAAGTTTAAAAAAAACTTAAAAAAGAAATTACTGCTTCATAAGTTTTACCTATATGTTGCCGTTTAACGATATCGCAAAACGGGTTCCCCTTGCTTTGGCATAATTATAATTGTCCGAATAGTTTGTGAGTCTGTATATGTACCTACTAGGTATTTCCGCATAATAACTAGTTAGTTTACATTACGCTCCTTGAACATCATAACGTCACTATGCAAAAAATGACGTTTTTGAGTTACCAACACCATCTAACTCACGTGGTTGTAAGGAACGCAGTACAAAGACACCTATTGTTCTAGCTCTATTTAAAACGACAGAGGGCGCTAGTGTCATTACGGCGAATAGTCGAAATTGACACTCGACTTTTTGAAACAATGTCACTATTGTTAGAAATACGGCGAAATTCTGTGGATTTTGTGAAGAACGTTGTCATTTTTTGCTTAATGACGGTGTTCTGTGAGATTAAGCGGAAAGTACTTGAATTTTTCAATGGAATACAGTATCTATTCGTAATACGAGTACGTCAGTTCGAACTTCTAATGTAGTATTAATATTAAGACTCAATCTAAAGCAATAGTGTCATTTTCGCTTTAATGACACTTGTCTTCTGGCAATTTTTAATGTTATACTGTGTGTTAAGACTGTTAAAGTGACTGTATATCAATAATGACCGTTTTATTTTAAATTTCGAGTCTTGATAAGTGAGCTAATAATAAAGATGTACTGTATTTTTAGTACGTTAAATGACGTTGTGGTTTTAATAACTAAAATGATTTTTAGCATTATAAGTCGTCGTTTTCGATGTAGTGTCAATTTTGTCAGCTCAAATTACTATAAATTCACTCGTTTTGGTCAATGGAAAAATGCTGTTTTATGTTTAAAGCCGTTATTACTGCTAAGTAGACGCTGCTTCCAACATTACTGTTTGATTATTTTGTGACTACTTGTTTAATGTCACGGTGTGTAATGAATAAAATTATTAACGGTTTTTGAGACTGATAGTTTGCGTTACTAAATTTTATTTAACAAGTTTTCTTTAAGAGTTTTTATACAAAGACATGGATTTTTCTTTCAAATAACCAGATATAGTGCCATTGTTCCTTAAACTAAATTAAAGTTTAGGAAAACACAGGCCTGGAAAGTGACATTAAGCAAAAAATAATGGAATAGTGACATTATTATTTACTTTAAATTCAATTATCAGATAAATAAAACATAAAATATTTACTCTTATCAGTGTAAAAAGCATAGTCACGTCACGTATTTAACAAAACAGTATACAAATGATACTTTTATAACAAATAAGGTAGTTTTAAACGTTTTAATATTTCGGAAACCTTCAAGCCCCGGTTCCCAAACATCCTGTTTTTCGTTTAATGACGTTATGATTTTCAAGGAGCGATTAGCTAACTTTTAAGAATAATCATAAAACACAAATCTACGAGTAATTCAATCTTACCTATTCTAAGTGTCTTAAGTAAAAAGTGGGTTTTACCGCTTTCTGGCCAAGTGTTGATATAAAATGATGTACACAACACGGGAGGTAATAAAGAAAGCCCTCGATCGCATATTTACGTCCCTCGCTTGCAGCTCGGGCCGCAAATTTCTGCGATCTCGGCCTTTCTTTGTATTACCCTAATTGTAATGAAAAATATAATCATTAACATTGTATAATATAATAATAATTATTTAATAGTAATTGTAATTTATATTTGATGATAATTAATGTAAAATGACCTGTAAAATACCATAATTATTTTATCAATAAATTATCTGAATCTGAATCTGAATCTGACTTACCTATGCATCTCATTAAAGAGTAAGCGGTGCTGCATTGAATTGACGGCACGCTTTTGAAGCGGAAAGTGACTAGAATCTAGAAAAAGCAGAATATGGCAAGAACTTTACGACTAGTTACACAAACTTTTTTGATTATGTACACATAAATCTGGGGGCACGGCAGTACCCCCGCCAAGTCGAGCGCGAAGCAAACACTGCCATACCATCCTTTACTGGAACTATTTCGCCGCATTTTCAGGCCCCTATTTGAGAACCTCTGGATAAGACCAGAACGCAGAAATTTTCGTCATCCAGTAAGCTATTATCACATACTTAAAATCCAAAATTTCAAGTCTGTATGTAGGTCATTTAGTTCCGAAGTTAAGCGAAAGCAAAGTTTCGCATTTATAACACTCACTCATGATCATCAGAATAGAACTAGTACTTCCCATTAACTCAGAGAGCTGAAATGTGGTGCAGAGTTAGGGTTTAATGGCCACATAAAGGGAAAACTATAAAAACTAGGATAATCGAAGATCTGGAGTACCTGGTGACCCTGATTAGAAAACACAAGAGCTCAACCAAAAATAAAAAGAAAAAAACTGTGTCAAATAAGAAAATCTAATAAAATATATCAATATGCCCACGTTTCTACAAAAAGAAGTGAACCAAAACACACACCAAAAACATTCTGTAAAAAACTAGCCAAGTCTCGATGGAGCTGCTTGTTTATCACTAAAAATAATGAAATCTAGACAAAGTCGTGCCAAGTCTAAGGTTCCTTACTGCGATTTCTTTATTATTATTATAGTTAATGTTGTGTGACTTGGCCGTTGAACATTCTTTATACGTTAGTGGGCACAATCAACAACAGCCTAAAATGAGACACTAGCGTCCAATTACCAATACCAGTATGGGCTATTATCTCGCATAACAAACATAGGTAGTTACAACAGATATTACGTGTAAACAAATTTGACTTGTACGCACTAACGTATAAAGAATGTTCAACGGCCAAGTCACACTACATTAACTATAATAATAAAGAAATCGCAGTAAGGAACCTTAGACTTGGCACGACTTTGTATAGATTTCATTACTTTTTAGAGATAAACAAGCAGCTCTATCAAGACTTGGCTAGTTTTTTACAGAATGTTTTTGGTGGGATAGCTCTTACAGGTCTAACGCGATTGTGCAGTGACATCAAAAACAGAACGAAAATGGCACTGTTTGGGCGATCATTTTTCTTCCAATTTACCGATGTATTCCAGTAAAAGGTCATATAAGGCTATCATAAAGTACATCATAGGATTCATCATCGGTTTATTTGATAAAAGTGTTTTTGAAAACCAAATAGTATTTTTTTTCAGCTAACGCTGGTTTTTTTTCTTACAGTAAACCCTCTACCGTTTCCGACCTGCAAAGCCAATGACATTGATTGCCTAAGGCGCGGTTTTCGAACATTTTTCTTCCTCATGGACTCTGGACACCTAGGCATGCGACCGATCGACCCAGTTATAGTGAACAGTGTGGCTGTAACCTTGCCGGAGCAACACGTGTCTTTTCTTCTGAGAAGAGTCAACGTTACTGGCGCGAAGTGGACGAAACTCGCCGAACGAAGGTACGGCGAATATACGGTGGACTGAAAATAGTAGATTGTGTTGTGTCACAAGGGAGCAAAATGATGTATTTCAGGCGAGGGCGTATATTGAATCCTGAACGAAGCGAAGGATTGCACAATAGAATCCTGAGCGTAGTGAGGTATTCAAGTGTTAACGCCCGTGGTGAAAGTAATTTTGCTACCTTGTGACACATACTGCTTTTCACACCGACTATGAGGGAAATTCAAATAGGTACAAACGCTACCTTCCAAAATAACTAAATATATAATTAATCAAAGAGCATCACACATTATTAATAAAAACGAAATGTTAAATTGTTAAATTTGTAGTCTATTATTATTTTATAAAACGATTATTATTTGTTACGGACGGGACGAAAATACCACTTCCATATTATATTTATGGCCCTCGCCTGCGGCTCGGACTTTAATAATCTTTCCTTATTAAACGTGTGTAATATTTCATTGATCAGAAGTTTTCAAATGAATGCAAGATCAAGTCTAACGTAACGTAACGTATAACGTAATTTTAGGTCATCATGAGCCCCTCACAAAGTTCACTCCCGCGATTTTATTCCATTGGCATACCAACATGGCCCTTGAAACAAAAAAAAATTGTGAACCTCTCCAAGACTTAAATGCCCAACAGTTACACGCGATTCAAGCTTTCCTTGAATGTAAACTTGTAAAGCTGCCTCTTACATACCCGATTAGGCAACGAAAACAATAAGTAGAAGAAGAAACCTCGTGAGGTACAGTCAAGGAATTTAATTTCCTACCCGTTTCATTGAAATGTTGTTAAGCATTCACGATGCATTAAGGTCGAAATTTCTATTTCAGTAATAGTATTTAAATGTCAATACGTATTATTTGTCACTGCACATTACAGATAACCTCTTTGCGAAGTCATTTGCTCATCTAATTACGAATATGTGTCAGTTGGTGTCAGTGTCAATCGAGAAAATTTTATAATCATTCCGAATCCAGACTCCGGAGAGTCTACCGCAAACGTCGATAATCTAAATTTCGTTATCTGCTTTCCTTTCATTCGAATATTGCAAGAGCGAGAAAGATGGACGTTCTTCGAATTTCGATTCCGCGGTTGTCATCCTTTTTTGGTAGTGCCTTGACGTTCCAAATTTCAGTTCACCGTGTCAACGTTGTTAATCTGTTACCTAGTTACTGAGACAAAACAATGCGTGTGATATGTCAAAGTAACGTTGTACTCTAGCTAGCTCTTATGATGACAGTATGCTATACGATATTGGACCTTAGGTGGGTTGGAAATTAAATTCCTTGACTGTACAACTAAGCAATCGGTGGTTTTGTGGCTTCGTATATAGAAAGTCCTGGGTTCAAATCCCAGCATCTCCACCATTTTTGTGTTAATATTCTCGCGAAACTTTATGTTGGGACACGAAAATGTTTTCCTCCTTTCGTAAAAGAAAGTAATGTTTTCACGGCTGGTTTAATCTTAGTCTGTGTTTATTTATCACTAGTCTTCTGAAGCTACTCAGCTCGATACAAAAGGATAAAGATCGCAAGTCACGGTCTCTGAACAATACAGGAGGAAGGAAAAATTAACTACTTATTTGATTTATTACAATCTTTTTTGTCAGAGAATCTCGGGCTATCTAGTTGAATAATTCGAGTATAGGTCTGGAAACTAGACGGGATTATAATTAATGAGAGCCGCACTTTATGAACGACAAGAGAACGCGTTTTGAGTCGAATTTCCATTTTAGCTACTAAGTTCGTTCACAGTTTATCAGTGTTACTGGTAAACTATAGAACATATATGATATGCTTAAGTCGGACGTGGTCACACATTTTGGTTTCAGATTTCACGTGAACGGAGGTAAAAGCGTAGCCATTTTCAACAGCGACCTTCACGTCGGGGCTGAAATAATCATGAAAATCGCAGACAGGGCGGAGCCACACACATCCTACATCACCATGGATATACGTAAGCAATCCAGCATCTAAAATAATTTAGCTCCCCGAAAAGTGATTCCAGAGTAACCTCAGGCAAAGGAAAGTCGGATTGGCGTGTTCTGTAATGGAATAGGCGGCGACAAACAAGAAAATTGTCTAAGTTTGCGTGATGTTTTTTAGGCAGTGGACTGAATTGAATTCTCAATGATACCTAACCTGTCATCCACCTTAGTCGTACCGGTAGCTTTACAAGTTGCAGTAAATGGGCACCTTAAATTATATTGGCATGATTACAAAATGAATACAAGGAAACGTTGCGTCAAAGATACCTAGGCCATGAACCGTATAGTGAGAATGGTCTAACTAAGGATTCTAAGGTAATTAAAACAAAAATATTGCTTTACTTATCCGCGATATGATAACCTGTAAGTCAATTAGTGCTAACTCGTTATAATTACTTGCATATTTTTCCACGCATTCACATGCAAAATAAAAAAAACATGCAAATAAATATAACAAACCACCACCAAGGATACAAAACTCGACACGTGTTTCGCCTCTACGAGGTATCCTCATAGGAGAAGCTGCATTTCCGCAAAGTAACGCCTGATTCAATCAATTATTACCTAAGGTGTCCGAATGTTCCTAAAGAGATTGAACAAACATTCGGACACCTTAGATAATTCTTATTATACCCATGAAGAACAATAGATAACAGCGTTGAAAGCAGTCTAAGCGGCTACTATCGTTGTTTATAACCCAATGCACGTAACAATTTCATGCCAACGGTCTTGCCTGTATCTGTATGTAACTATATATTCTCAATGCAGACCATCTGCTCCACATAAGTTGTGTACACAAGTACCTACACTCATAATACTTCTCACATGTTAGCTAGTACCTTTACGATAAAACTTTTTGTTATTGTTACAGACAAAATAGCTACCTAGGTCACATACCACATTACCGCTAACCTAACCCACCCTATTTTATAATAACCAATTAGTAGGTAGATTTTGCTACTCAAAGGTTGCTTATTTAATAATTATTGCTTAGTTACTTCGTTTTTTGTAAGTACATCAATTTTGCATAATTGACAACCTTTCATTTTTTTGAGCCTTTAATTTTATTGGTTCTCTGTATTTGGTTTGAAAAGACGAATACGCTGATAGTTTATTTGTTTCACGAGGGTTTGTATTTAATTTATAATTTATATATTAATTTTACTTATTCTAAAAGGGCGTAACTACAGTGCTACGGCAGAATAGACCATTACTTTAGTCTTATCGCGATCGAAAAACATCGATAGAGTATACATTGACAATGTCAAATTCAAAATTATGACAGCTTATTTTTTCTGTGGCAAAAGGCACTGGCATTTCATCTATTGTGCCGTAGAACTGGTAAAATGAGAATATATTTTTTATTCTTTTGTATTTTTTATATTAAGCAATATATAAAAATTATAAAAATAGTCGTGTACTGCTCAGGAGGCAAAATGCTTTCGAATTGTATATACATTTTGAAGTGTTCTTAAAATGAAATGTTGTCAATTCTTTTGAGTTACCTAAGTATACATTATATTGTAAGTACCTAGATAATATTGTAAGCATAAATTTTTTTGCGGTGGGAAAATGCATTATGCATGCCCGGGTCTAGGGAGGCCAGATGTTGGTTGGGGGGGGGGTTATGTGGGACTCTCTCCTCTCACACGCCCTCTGCTAATCAGAGGCGGGGGGAGGGGAGGAGCCTACCCACTAAAAACCCACCAGCGTTTCTCCGCACTGCCGTTTGTTGAGGGCACAATGGGCTCGTGGCACTTCTGTCATGGTGCCCCCCGGCTGCCCTGGCTTTTACTGCCACCAGGGCTCCCACGCCAATAGAGGGAGGGATCGGAAGCGGAACACGCTACAATTCCTCCCCCAGATTGTAAGCATACCTACTGAATTAATTTTCTCTGAAAAGAGTTTAATAAAATATATCTACAAGCTGACAGTCTTAGTAATTTATTACGTAGAACAAACAGAAATTAATTTGGACCATGTCCATCAAAATAATGTAGAGATAGTGCAGTGTTTAATGTAATTTATTACTACATAGTATAAAACAAAGTCGTTTCCCTCTGTCTGTCCCTATGTATGCTTAGATCTTTAAAACTACGCAATTCAAGAGGAAGGTTTGTATGTATAATACATGCATTTAGTATCAGCATTGCACCCGTACAAAGCCGGGGCGGGTCGCTAGTAACAAATATTTTAGAAACTCTAAAAGTTACTTTTTAAGGCACTTGATGAGTGACAACCTAATTATACTTTGGAAATTCTCGTAACTAGTTAAGCGTTCAAGTATTCAACAACGTTGATTGGCATCTCGTAAATTATTCTATAGATATTATTCAAACTTTTCGCCGCCATAAGGCGAATGAACGATCGTGCTGTCAAAGGTTTATAAAATAGTTCGTTTGTTAAGAGTCAGGTAAAATAGTTTCTATAAAATCTTAGAAAATTTACATGTCAACAGTCAATCATCGCTGCGACGTCAAATAACTTGAATAAAATATACTAATAATTGAACGCCCTAGACGGCCTAGACTAAGACAGAAAAGAAGTGGACAAAACAAGGACCGTGCTGAAAAATATGCACTTTTACCTATAGTATTTTCTGCCTATACCTACATATAAAACCGTTCAGTGACTAAGGACGTTACAGACAACAGCCTAACTAAAACACTATAGATAACGAGTAGAAATTTGAAACATCTTCTTTACTTCAAAAGGATAGAAAGGCAGGATTAAATAAATAGTTATTTAAAAGAGAATTAAATGTATTAAATACCATCATCAAATTATTCCTCTGTTAAAGTTAACAATACATGTTGGGTCTCTCAATAGTTGTGACTTTGTAGAGGATGACTTTCACTAAACGTGTACAGTTGAGTGAAAGTCAGCGTCTGGGGCATTGAAAGGGTTAAACCATTAAAACCGAGCACCCTAAGCCAGTAAATAACCGTTTGTAAGTATCCATCCACGTCGCATTAAACTTTTACGCTTATTTTTATGCTCATGATTTCGTCAAATCTGTACCTACTGATGTTCAACTTCAAAGGCAGCAAGGGCGAGTATAGGTGCTACAGTATTTTCCATTCAGTAGCGAACGTCATACAGCGAATAAAGTACTTAAGTGGAGTGCAGACTAACATTAAATATGAATAAGCTCGTTTCAGTACCTAGGTTAAGCGTGTCTAAAGAATGGTTTCAAATATAATAATATCACACTATTTTCAGAAGTTTGTGGTGTTTCAACTAACTTTTGAGCACCAAGACTTTTTTATTAGTTTCCCTATCTATAACTATAAATGATTATGAGTATGACAGTTTCATCCGAGTACGAAAACGAACATGAAACCACGGATATAACGTGCAGTTAATAATCACGCAACTCGTCGTATACACCTCCGAAAGCTAAGTCGATTTACATGGGTAAACGTAGCTACAGAGTAAGCATAGGTAAATCCTATAAATATCATCAACATCAGCCTACGTCCCACTGCTGGGCACAGGCCTTAATGTATACAATACAGTGGCGTGGCGTAAAAGATATCCTTAGGCAAGCCGGTGTAAATTTGGCGTAGATTTCCTTAAGAGCTTTAGAATAAGGTGCTCAAATGCCTGATATTAGGCAAGCCGGTAAGAATCGAATTCTTTGGACGGCCCGCCACTGATACAGTATGTAAACTTACGAAAACCATTTAATGAAATCCGGGCATGTCTAGGCGATAAATAAGATTGTGGTAAGTATATACATTATTGAAATACTATTAAAATGTATAATTGAATGACAAAAAAACACACTTATATAATTTTTTTTTTTAAATCGCCCATCTATGAGAATTTTCCTTATTAGATCCGTTCTTTTCCGCGTGGCTCACTCCTAATGCCAAGGTCGAGAAATTATCCCTAAAAATCCGATTCATTTTTACAACGCAGATTACGTATCCGTTCAATATTGCCGTGTCTATTCGCACAGAAGGGTGTAAGTGACGCTTTCTGAGTACTGAAATAAGTCATTTTATGAAGCAGAATGCTCTTTTAATAAAAAAGGGGTCGGTTTTAATCTGAGAAGCGAGGAATTTGGTACGTGACTAGGGCTTAACATACTTTTATTTCCACGCTTGGAAAGCCTTCAGATATATGGGCGTTTTTACAGAACTGGAAACTTAAGACAACTTAATGAAATTGGGCTTTAACTCACCAGAGTGCTTTTTACTCTGTGATGGTGGTGCAAGTCATGTCATGTATGAGTGTGACTAGTGTTGTAAGACCTGTTAGTGTTACTTTTTTATTGACAAGCCACTATTGGTATTGTAGTACGGAAAAAAAGTTCACATCCGGATACCAGCACCAAATTAATTAAGTATGTTAGTATGTTAATTAAATTAGTATGTTATTAGGCATGGTCTCAGGACCCCAAAACTGCCGGGAGACAGTCTCTGAAAGGTCAAGGTCACCGAATATGACGTCATTCATCTAGCCGCTCCCGCGTTCTTAAGAATGCTTAATTGTGACAAAACTACACATCTCACATCCACATAAGAGGTATCAAATAAAAGGTAATTAAATGTACTATAAATGCCTTTTACATTAAAATTTAATAAATGTTATACTTTAGGAATTATTCACACAATAATTTCAATGTCAACAAAAAAAATATGGAAATTTAGGTTTTACAAAACGGCAGGATCCTGTTTTTCCTACTTGCAATATTTGGATGTTTGAGGCAGATTTTTTTTTTAACTTCGAACACCTGTCATAGTCAACATTGAAATTTCTGTAGATTTCAAATGACCCTCCAACTCCAAGCAACTTTCAGAAAGAGGATCGCGATTTCCAGGGGCGTGGAGTCCATAGAAGTCGATTCCCACCGGCTTGCCTATTTTAAAGCATATGACCGGAGTATCTACTACTCCTGAAGAAAAAGTAATCTAAATCTGGTTCAGCTTTACTAAGAAAAGAATATATTTGACGCCACGCCACTGCCGAGTTCACTCACTGCTCACTGCGAACTACTTACAATTGATGTGTATGGATATGTGTTTCATAGGGTATATTTTAGGGTTTATTGGTCGTTTGAACTTGAAATTAGTGACCACTGTAACTCAGGCTATTATTGAGGGTCATTTAAAATGGTCGTAAGTAAGACATATAGTACAAGAGTCCAGTTTCATTAGACCTATGCCATCTTTGAACAATGTAAATAAGTACGAATATTTTTTTTTTAATTATCTACATGACCTCGCTGGCGCAGCAAAATTATGTGCTCACTCACCTTCTCTGGAATGAAATTAAATTAGGTACCTATCTAAGCGCCTGCTCCGACCGGGAGTATTTCGCGCGCTCAAGGTTTCTGAGCATAGCTTCTATATTTATTGACAAATTTTCAAGATTGAAACTACGTTATGAAGCTTAGTAAATTGTTTATATTTTTGTAGTACATTTGCATAACTTAATGTTTTTAGTTTTGCTGTAAAACCTAAATTTCCGTATTTTTCTTTTGGTATTGAAATTATTGTGTGAATAATTCCTTAAGTATAACATTTATTAAAATCAAATGTATAAGTTATTTATAGTACATCTAATTACCTTTCATTTGATATCTCTTATGTGGATGTGAGATGTATAGTTTTGTCACAATTAAACATTCTTAAGAGACTTGACGGCGCTACCACAGAAATTCGAGGTAGAAGGAAAACGTGTATGTACCTCGCGTGCTAAAAAGAAGTGGCGACGACCTAATTTGCACGCCTACTTCAGTTTCCGTCAATGTTATTATGAGATTTGTAGATCTGGTAATAATGGTATGATTAGTTGTTCAAATACCACCAAATGAAATGGACAATTTATGTTTTCCATCACTAAATTACAGTTTTGGAGTCAAACGCCAAGCGAAAAACGTTACACGCTTAGTTCCCATACAAATCGACGAACTATTTCCTTCTATCTGGTATAGTTGTGCCGTTCTCGAGAATTCTCGGAAACGTTCTCAGTTTTGTATGGGAAATGTTCTCGAGAACGTTCTCTCTCCATACTAAACGGAGAACGTTTCCGAGAACGGCACATCTCTCTGGATATATTTCTGTGGGCGCTACCTTGGTTTTCCCTAAAATCCTCTATGATTGGTTGCAGAGGAGGTAGAAACCAACATCACCTACACCTGGGCCGGCACGAACGTGAACAACGAAGACTACATCCTGATAGGACCGGAGAGGATTGCAGTAAGGAATCGGCGCCTACCAACCTACTTCCTACAGCCAATTAACAACAGTAAGAATTTTTGAGTTGATGTTTTTTTAGTTGTTGGTTCATGTAACTAATACCTACTATAGAAAGCGGTCACCGCCGCCTATAAACATTTGCTACGCTAAATGCGTCACCAATGCGTTGCCGATCTCGAAGAAATTTAATGATACTCTACTCTTTTTAGTAGATCCCATATTGTAGCGCATTGAAAAAATCTTAGCAAGCTAAGTTCATTCCAAATCCCTATGGTACAGTCAGCGTCAATATATACACTCACGGACAATGAATTCGGGTCATTTTCTATGAACAATTATATAGAAAATGACCCGAATTCATTGCCCGTGAGTGTATATCGTAACACGTCTCTAGAACTAACTGTACCTATACACAAAGACGTTACGATATGTATGGCGCTTTGGATGCTACAGACTATTTGACGATGAATGTACTGTACCTACTTTTTTACAAGCTTATATTTAACTTGGAATGTATGTTAGTATGTATAATTGTATATGTAGGTACCTAACTAGGGTGATGGCAATTATGGTCATTTTTTTACCGTAAAACTCACGTTTTCTGGTTTTCGTTTTCCGGTCTGCACACAGGTGAATGCCATTTAATTTTACTATGTAAGTACTTTGATTTCTTGTATCTATATATGTAAAAATGTGGTGTAATTTACCCGCAGTAAAAACTTATAAAGGAACGTCATGATTCTTTCATATAAAACTTATTTTAGTATAAATGACCCGCGATTGACCTTAGTAGCTTGATGGTAAGCGACTACGAGGTCGAAAATGTAGCTCGTCGATTCAATAACACGATAACTTAGAAGATGCCCGCGATTTCGTCTGGGAAGGCAAAAAAGAAAACATTTTTACTTCACCGCAGTCAGATAAAGTAACCGACCACCAAAAATGTAGGTACATTCATAAAATGACTTTAATAAATATCAGGCTCCGGTCTGATATAATTGTAGCTTATTAGATTACCGATATGAGCCCTCTGAGTGGAATTATAAAATAATAAATATTAAACGAGAAATCTTACACAAATCGACCTAGTCCCAAACTAAGCAATGCTTGTACTGTACTAGATGACGATTTAAATACTTTTACATAAATAAATACATACTTAATTAGATAGATAGGTAGCATATATCCATTACTCAGGAAATAATATTCGTGATCTTCACACAAATATTTGCACTTACCACAATTGGAACCCGGGTCCTCTAGCTTCTTAGTCACTCCGTCTAGGCTAAACGTGTCGTCATGTATCTCTCATTTCCATAGACTTTAACTTATCAAGCATTCAAACGCGTACATACCTAGACATAGAATACAGATTAAGCTGTTTGTTATCAAATGAATATCAGCTTATTCCTAGAAATGGAATGTCAGTACGTAAGCCGGTATCATAATTTCTTCCACATGTCTAATGGGTAAACTTCAGCAGATCAAAAGGTGTCTAAATAAAGTAGCTATTATTTCTACATACATTTAGGGTTCACAATTGCATGATAGAACGTGAACTACTCTATTCAAGAGATCAAGTAAACAAAATAAGAAAATCTATGTTTAGCATAACAGTTTCTAAGCAATTAATAGATCAAGGGTTAGTAGTTAAATACCTAAATGATCGCACGAGTTGTTTATGGTTTGCTAATCTTGGTTAACCAGAGGTCATCATTAGGTATAATAAAGTAGAACATAATAGGGAATATGCATGATATTTTTTATTTACTTAAATAAAACCTCATTCATGTAAAAAACAGTAGGAAAAAAATATTTTTCGAATAACTATTAAAATAACCAAGATATAACACAACAAAGATTTATCTCTATCTCTTTCGCGCAAAACAGATTATAGTATGGAGATTGTATGGCGGCCGTGTACTATGACGTCATAGTCCATATCGGATCTCTCTCTCCAATCGCTGTCTGATTAGTGCTTTAAAATGTTTATATCTTCCGTATTTCTCGGTCGATTTCAATTTTATTTTGACTGTATGTCATCTTTTTTACAGTATTTTAAAATTTTGTTAAGAAATCTGTTAAAAAAAATTCATGCATATTCCCTATTGTTAACCCCGACAGGCAATAAGGGTGATATATAATTGGGATCCCCTTGTTGTAGCATAATTTTATTTCTCCGAATACTCTTTACGCTGTAATTGTTATTTTACAGATACCATTGACTTTTCAGATTAGTTATACAAGAAACCTAACCTAACTTATGCTAAATAATCCACGTAAAAGTTTTTCCAAAGTAGTTTCCGTTAAAGCTGAAGAAAAATTATACGTAATAAAATTCGGGCTAACAATACTTTCGGACAAATAAAACGTATGGCAAATAGAAGGAACTCATATAATTGCCCTCAAATTCTTTGGGTGATTACCTACTTGATGACCAATGTTGATGACTGATCCAACTAGCACTGCCTAGAGAGCATCATACAGGGCCAAGTTGAAGGCCGACGAGCTAGAGGGCGAATCCCGAAAACACTCACACCACGAAGAATGCTTGTGGTACCAGGCAAAGGGCAGCCAATATGGCCCTTGTCGCGATCCTCAGTAATGAGGGAACGATCCAGAAAATTTGAGCCTATATGTGTCCGTCTGTGGCATTATAATGCGTGGACCTATTTGATTGTGGATTCCCTCTAGTGAAATAAAACTGTATTGTATAATGTATTATTTCCGATTGTCCTCATAACAACTCATTTCGCAAGTATTTTTTTCAAAGGCTTTTGTTATAAGTGATTATTTGCATAACACTTTTAGTGTCGTACCTAATTGTTATAACCCATACTGTTAATGAGCTCAATTTAGAATTCCATAAATTTTTGAGTCAATACCTAAGTACTAAAAATATTTTTTTGGATATTGTATAAATGGAGGAAAATTAGTATCACTGCCGTGCCCCCGCCAAGTCGAGCAAAACAAAGGCACGGCCGTACCATTCTTTTCTCGAAGTACGTTTTAACTGCGACCCTCACAGAAATGTACTGCTACCAGAAAACTAGGTAAAGTTTGAACTACGAGCCTCACAGAAACGTGCTGATACCAGAAAAGTAGGTTAGGCTAGGTTTGATTGCGACCTGAGCAGAACCGAACTGCTATCAGAAAAATGCGCTAAAAATATATGACGCTTATAATTTAATGGCATTAAATGTTATGCAGAAAATAGTAATGGCGATTAAAAGTTAAGTTTTAAACTGTTATACCCCATAAATATATAACAATTATAGTCCATGCTTTCAAACATTATGGTTATAGGTAAAAGGTATGCCGACATATTAATTACATTTGACTATTATGCGTAATCATTATTATGACCTAAACGGTTATTATGCAGTTCAAAAATATGACTAATTTATTAAGCAACCCAATATGGTGCGAAAGAGCTTAAGTCTTACAATGGAGTTGTGACCTTTTCAACCTACCTAGTTTATATGTGACTTGTATCCCTTTTCACTACACCCACAGATTTGTTTTTTGGTATAGTTTGTGTACGAAAAATAAAACCGGTCAAGTGCGAGTCGGACTCGCGCACCGAGAGTTCCGTACAAACTCGTCAGTAGATACGTGAATAATTCAAGAAAAACTGTATGGTGGGACAAACTTAACTTTGCTCTTGTAAAACTGTTGTCCCCATACATCGACATATGCCGCGGTTAGTTTAGTAGGAGCAAATAAAGTTGTCTTACGATTTTTACGAATTTCTAAAAAACGCTGCAAGCTAGGAAACCGTTTTATTTTTCCTGTAATATTTAGGATAATATGAATAATTGGTAATTATTACAGATTTTTGTGCTCAGTAACTTCTGAGATAATAGGGGGGGAATGGTATTTTTTTCAACGTTTTTTGTCTTAAATCAAAAACTACATGTCTAAGAAAAAATATAAAAACTGTTTTGGAATTTACATATTAAGCCCTTTCATTTGATATCCTACTCGATATATTCGCTTAACTTTTGATTTTCGACGTCCCATTTCGGTCCCCTTTAAAAAAAAAGTAAAAAAGGTATAAGATTTTTTTCTGTCCCATAGACTCGGGTTGGCGGTTTTTAACACTATTCCAAATTTCAAGTCGATAGCATCAGTAGATCCTGAGATATCTTGCTGTGACAGACAGACAGAGTCGCACCATAAGGGTTCCTTTTTAGGGTTCCGTAGCCAAAATGGCTAAAAAGGAACCCTTATAGTTTCGTCATCTCCGTCCGTCCGTCCGTCCGTCCGTCCGTATGTCACAGGCATTTTACTCAAAAACTACAAGACCTATACTGATGAAATTTGGAATATAGATGTCTTGTAGATGCCGCAACTAAGTTTGGTAGTTAAATAATAAAAATAAAAAAATCTAGGGGGGGCACTCCATACATGTAACAGAAGCTAAAAAAATTTTTTTTTACAAAATGTCAACGTGTGCTACATAGTTCGACAGCTCTTTTGAAAACATTTTAAGGTTCTTAAGTAATGTTTTTGATTAAGTGAATACCTTTGGAAATAATCGCTCCGAAAGTGGTGAAAATTGTGTCCCCCCCCCCTCTATCTTCTAAACCGTGTGTCCGAAAAATATAAAAAAAATTACAAAGATAACGCTCAATTAATACTTTCAACGAAAATTATTTTCAACAAGATCGGATTAACCGTTTTTGAGTTATTGCCGATAAACTGCGCTTCTCAACAAAAGGACGTAATTGCTATGAAGATATGCTCTTTCGTTGTTGTACTTTTTTTACATCTTATTTTTTGCCTTTTAGTTACGGCTATGGAACCCTACACTGAGCATGGTCCGACATGCTCTTGGCCAGTTTTTTACCATTTTGGTACGGAACCCTAAAAATGGTATTGATAAAGTTAACATTACCTACTACGTATTAATACCTATTATTATTTTTACAGATTACCTGGACATGAACATGATAGAGGCTGCTCTTCAGGCGAAGACATCTGTGCTGGATCATTTCTCCAATGAGATTGTCACCGCAATCATGCATGCCGTTGTGGACAACTTTAGACTGTTCGCACGAAAAATTCCAGTCAAATACTACTATCAGTACAGTTCATTTATATAGTACATATTTAAGGCAAATACAAGCAATGCATTTTTTGTTTTAACCTTTATGCTGAAGCCACTCGCACACCTGTACCTGTTGTATACCATGTCCCAGATCTGTACCTCTGGTCCTCTGGTCTGTATATCTGGCATATGCCGATATATACAAGCTTATGAGGCTCTTCGGCATACTACCAGTGTATGTATAGATCTGGGACACTATATACCAAGGGTTAATGGTAATAGTTTATTTCTGATATTATGATATATAGAGAATATCCTGCTAACATAATGTTATTGGTGCAATTAAAAACAAAGTGTTCAAGCATTAGTTGAGGAATGTCACTGAAAAATGTAGTATTAGAATAGTTTACATAATATCTTTCAAAACTTTAGACAAGTGGGTTGTGCTTGATGTAATATTTAAAAGACTATGATAGATGTAGTAATTTGTCTTCTATATCTCATAAAAAAATGTATTTTGTGTTGTCTGTGGGTTTGAATAACTAAGCTCCAGAAAAACATTTTTGTATCTTTTAAAAAGTGTATTTCAAATGGATTAAAACAAAAATAAAGAAATGCTGCCAAAATACGTTTTTAAAACATGTCTCCCATAGACTCCTCAACAAATTTCTTATAAATTGCCATAAACTTAGCAACAAAAGCCTCTAGATGGAATATTGGCTTGTTCCCGAGTCTCATCCTGTGTTCAAACTTGGCTGCATGGCTCGCTACTTGGCACTTCATGGCCATATCACAATTCCGCACCAATTCTTTCAATAGTCCAGCAAATATCATATCAGGCGGAACACCATGTATTATCAACTCATACAACTTTTGTCTCACTTCACCAAGCTTCTTCGGAGACTGTTCTGATAGAATCATTGATGCAGTCTCTCTTATAAACACTTGCCAATCAGGCTCTGGGACTTTTTGATCTGGAGTGAATGGGTATTGCTGTACTTTACATGCTTCACACATAAGCAAGGCTCGTCGAATATTTCTATCGGCAGCCTTTGCAATGCGTAACCCAAGCTCTGCTGGCAGATTAAGCCCCTCTTTCTTGCAAACCATATGCAAAACTGAGGATATTTCTTTTTCTGTAGGCGCTGGGACTCGAATAGTCAAACATCGGGATCTAATTGCAGGGATCACACGCGAAATTGAGTTTGCAATTAGAATAAGACGACATGTAGACACATATTTCTCCATAGTGCGACGTAGGGCGTGCTGGGCATCCTTGGTTAGGTCGTCCACCTCGTTTAAAATGACAACTTTGAATTCTCGCTGCCCAGACGAGTCTATTTGATGAGTCTGCGCCACATTCTTAACCAAATCCATTATAACGACTCGATCGTAAATTCCAACATCTGTTGGGTTAACTTCTATATGGTAATTACTACTTACAGTCATTATTTCGAGTTTCTTATTGGATGGAGTCGTAAAATTCATTGTTTCTTGCCTCAAACGCTCCACGCCAGAGCCATACAATTCTCGTAGCAAACACATGATACGCGTCTTTTTGCCAGCTCCCGAAGGCCCGTAAACGAGGAGATGAGGAAAGTCGCTTTGTTGAACGAGGTTTTTCAAGCGAACAGCCTGGTCTTTGTGGAAATCTAATTTGGTCAAGTCTCTTGGACGATGTCGGTCAACCCACAAACTCATTGTATACAAACTAAAGGTCAAGTTAAATGTAAGAGTTTTGTAATGGATCTAAGTATAGATATACTAAATGCAGTAAACACAAACTAACCACTGATTGAGAGAAGGAAGATAGCAAATAAAACTTTACCGGCAATATTTTTTAACCAAACCAAACCAATTTGGGAACCGTCACATCAATGTCAAAAGTTGCAACTTGCAAGCAAAGTTGGTCAAAAGCAAATGACACTGACAGTGACAGACAATTTGGCGCGTTATGTTCTTTACACTATGGTCTCTTTAAAGACGTAATACACGCAGTGATTTCACACAACGCGTTGTTGTAAAGCTAAATTTCCACAAGCTATTTTATTTAAGCCTGTAATATACTATAATCATATACAGGGTGGGAGGGACTATACCGACAAACTTTAACTATAGATTCTAACAACTATTAGGAGTAAAAAAGTAATGTGATTTTTATGTTTTAAATGAAAACTCCCAAGTGTGTAACTAGCCCTACTAAATGTGACTAAGATAGTTTTACTAATTTTTTTAAATCCTTTAACTAAACAGCAATTAACCTTTGCAGTATTTGATGGTAAGCGACTACGAGGACAAAAAATAGACCTTTTGTTTCCATTTTAGCTTTTTTTTCTCTTTTTTATAACTTTTCCTCCAGTAAGGACATATTTATAACGAGGGGCTGAATTTACTGATTTATTTTGTTCCATAAGACTATTAATGTAAAATGACAATATTCGACCCATGTTGATATAACATTATTTACTCGTCACACCAACAGGAATTCATGGCTAAAGTATGTCGGTATAGTCCCTCCCACCCTGTATAGCTACGGTGTATCTACGCTAACTAGTGTTGTGTTGAATCAGTGCTCTAACTACCTAGATGTGATTAATGCATTATAATGTTGATTCTTCAATCAACATACCTCAACGGAAGAGCGTTCATGTCAAATCAAATCGTTTATTCGTCTGATTCTTTTGGCTGCTTCGGTAAATTACATTCTGGTGAGATGAAGCGCCGGTAGAAACTCACCAGTTTCTCTTTTCAATCATCAGGCATTACAATAGTTGTTACAATATTATGGCATAGGTACTTGAGAATAAATAGACAATTACGTTACACAGTATGATTGATTTCACTATTAATCGACAGAATTACAATTATCAAGTAGCAACTTCAACTACTGGGAGACGAACCGACAGAATCGTAAGACAAGTGTTGTCGCCACGACAGTCAGAAATAGAAAGAAACTCTTGCCACACGAGCCCGTTCACGTGCACCGCAACCGGTCGTTACGTCACACGGCGTTCGCCGTCATTTTAAATCTACTTAGTACTACAGTAGTCAATCGCTGCTGTTCACGACATATATATTTTTAGAGGAAACACTTAGAGCAACTGGAAGCCGCTAACTAAAAGAAAACAATGTGATTATGTGTATAGTCGGACTACGCTAAGTTTGTTGTTTCAACCAAACTAAGCGATTTGTTGCAGGGTCTTGGATAATTTCTATGTACATATTTAAATATGTACATGTATACAAGCATTGCTTAGTTTGGTTGGAACTAGATCAATTTGTGCACGACTGTCCTGAATACCTATTGATTTTAGTAGGTATGTACATGTCGCCGCCAACTAGTTTAGTTAGCCATTTGGTAAGCTGCCTAGCCTTTTCATTAAACACACTCCTTATTTTAGGTTAGGTTTGTTAGTCAGCTTGTGTCCCTCAGAGTAGAAATAGAAGCCCCGCGGGACTTCGTCGACTTGCTGGCGGGTCATAGTTTAGTGAAAATGCTAGGCAGTTAACCAAATGGCTAACTAAACCAGTTGGCTGCGACATAGACTCATTACATACTTATTAAACGGAAATATATTTGCCAAGTATCAAGACTAATTAATCCTATTTCTTGTGATGCTGCCATATGCATTTTTTTAAATAAAACCTTTTTTGACCTCTGCAAACTTAGAGTAGTCGCACTCTAGCTAAAGAACGCACTAGTTTTTCGTACTCTACTAGGACTGTGTCTAATAAAATATCTTAAATCCCTAGTTTCTAATTTTGCATTCAGCCTTAGTAGAGTCTGTGCGGAAAGAGAATAGGCGTGGCGAAAAACGGAACTAACCTAACCAGTGTATGGCCACAGAATAAAAAATACGGCACATACGGTAGAAAAGCATCACAGTACCCCCCAAAATTAATCCTATTCTGTTTCCGCACAGACTCTAAAGGTGGGTTTAGATGGATTGTGTGTACACAAAGAATTTGGTAGAGTGGGGTTAGAATGTGCATTCTTTCGTTTGGTCTAAACCCACCTTAATATGGAGGGTAAATGTAAAGAGAATCGTCTCTGTGTATCAAAAAATGTCCGTTAAAATATGCTCAGCAGGCGCTAGTGTTGCAGATGTACAAAAAGGGGTTATACAGGGTGATTGGAAATTCGACCTATTCCTTGAAAGGGGTTATTCTAGAGCTTATTTGCAATGATTTAAGTCTAATCAACCGGGGGTCAAAACTCAATGGTTATCAAGTTATTTGACTTTTAACTTATTTTTTTTTAAACCCGCCTTTCGATCTAAAACTGCTAATTGTGAAAAAACTACTAAAATTAGGAATGAAAAAGAGCCATCATCTAATAGCCAGTAAATGGTTGATTACGAAAAATCCAAAAAACATGCCAAAACCTTTGAAAATGTTACCAATAAAAGAATTTAAAGTAAAAAGTTTTTGGATTTTGTTCAAAATTCTGTAATTCTTTGAGGCATTACTTAAAAAAAAATCATGACACTTCGCGTAAAAATTACTGAAATTAGTTCCTCAGTTCATAAGCTTTCTAAAAAGGTAGAATTGTTGAAATTTTTTGCATAACTTTTTAAAATAACATTAATAATAAGAGAAGTGGTAGGGAATTTCACCTAGCGTACCGGACCCTTAATCAGTTTGTTTGTGTCACTTTAGTTTCTCCGTGGACTTTGTTTGTCTTCGGTTTCTTATTTTATCTCATCTTCTTAGGATAGAAGTCACGAAAAGTAACCTTCCGTGATATTTCGATAAATAATTTATCTGTAAGTTCCCGGTTGCCTTAAGTTTGCACCTGGTTTCCTTGGTGTAACTTACAAATTAGGTGCATACTTAACGCAACCGGGAACTGATTGATAAATTACTTATTGAAATATCACCGAAGGCAACTTTTAGTGATTCCAATCCTAAGAAGATGAGATAAAATAAGAAACCGAAGACAAACAATGCCCACGGAGAAACTAAAGTGACACAAACAAACTGATTAAGGGTCCGGTACGCTAGGTGAAATTCCCTACCACTTCTCTTATTATTAATGTTATTTTAAAAAGTTATGCAAAAAATTTCAACAATTCTACCTTTTTAGAAAGCTTATGAACTGAGGAACTAATTTCAGTAATTTTTACGCGAAGTGTCATGATTTTTTTTTAAGTAATGCCTCAAAGAATTACAGAATTTTGAACAAAATCCAAAAACTTTTGACTTTAAATTCTTTTATTGGTAACATTTTCAAAGGTTTTGGCATGTTTTTTGGATTTTTCGTAATCAACCATTTATTGGCTATTAGATGATGGCTCTTTTTCATTCCTAATTTTAGTAGTTTTTTCACAATTAGCAGTTTTAGATCGAAAGACGGGTTTTAAAAAAAATAAGTTAAAAGTCAAATAACTTGATAACCATTGAGTTTTGACCCCCGTTTGATTAGACTTAAATCATTGCAAAGAAGCTCTAGAATTACCCCTTTCAAGGAATAGGTCGAATTTCGAATCACCCTGTATTTACACAATTATTTCGGACTACGTAAATAGTTGAGATTTTTATATACTTGGTATATATTGCAGCTTTACTGAATACCTATTTAAACACAAAAAAAAGATTAATCCTACTCTCCATAATCATCAGCGCACTTCACCCCGTCTACAACTGCTAAATTCAGTTCATTCATTCATCTACCACCCGCTACGTCAGCGCTACAATGGGGAGATTTCGATTTTCGAACTCGAATTCCTGACATTCGAATGGACACTTTTTTTACTGATTCCCCATATAAGATTGCGCATTTTCTTTCTTATCTTCTTTACTTAGTAACCTACAAGCAGCGACCCCGACCCAGAAGACAGTTCGTTAATGTTTGTTTCAACAAGTTGGATCTGCACATTCTCATCTATGGTTGGAAGGTGAATAGGCCCCTTAGGTTCGCGCCGCTACCAAGTTACCACGAAACATCAACGTCAGTCGCAAAGAAATAACTCACGATATGGATTGCCAAAAGTGTAAGAAAGTGTTAGCCAAAAAAGGATCGCACTTCGTGTGCCAGGGGCCATGCCAGGGCACATTCCATAGGAATTGTGTAAGAGGATTAGCGGCCGATATTAAAAACGGGAGGAGCCGAACACACTGCAATAATTGTGAAGAGGAAGAATCCGAAGAGGAAACTATGGAAGATGAGCTCAATAACTACTCAAAGGTCCTAAAAGACATACAAAAAAAAGTAGGAGCCATCCCAGCATTAATGAACCAACTGAATTCCATCACACAGACATTAAGTCTATTATCCGATAAATACGACACATTAATAACCGAACATGAGCAGTCCAAGCAAAAAATTAATAAATTGGAAAAGACCGTCGCGAATATTACTAATAAGTGCGTATTCCTGGAAAAATGCAATGCTGCTTTCGAGCAAAAGGTCAATGACTTCGAACAGACGTCGCGAAAACATAACATCGAAATAGTAGGTATCGAGCAGCTTTCAGGCGAAAATGTAAAGGACGTCGTGACTAAACTGGGTGAGGCCCTCAATGTTAACACCGCTGACGTCGAGTGGGTACGGCGTGCCCGTCAACCACGGGCCGACGGCAAGCCCGCGCCGATCCTCGTCGGTTTCAAAGCCAACGGGATGGTGTCCCGGGACAGCTGGCTTGCGCAGCGGCGTAAGGTGGCAGAAATAACTAGCAATGTGATTACAAAAGGATCAGCTGTGAATAAAATCTATATAAATGAGGACCTAACTCAATCTGCACGAAGCCTCTTATGGAATACTAAAAAACATCTGCAAGGAATTTACAAGTACGTATGGGTGTCTAACGGAAAAATATTGGTTAAAAAAAGTGAAGGCGACAAAACCATATGCATACGTGCTGAGAGCGACATCACCGACCTCATCAAGAAGTGAAACGTAACGTATAACTTTACTAGTGTTTATAGTGTTTTAACTTGTTCACAACATTCGCAGACTTAAATAACTTAGATTCTATAATAGATGAACCCGTAAATTATATATGTGTTGATAACTTAGCCAGCTGGCAAATTAATAGTTTAAAAGATTTATGTATATTACATGTCAATATTTGTTCCCTAAAAAAACATTTTAACGAGCTTCTTGTGACTATAAGTGACCAATTAAAACATATAGACATTTTAGTGATTACTGAAGCAAATATTAGTTTTTCATTATTACCATTTTTTAAAATAATAATAATAATAATAATAATAGCCTTTATTTCCGAACTTCGTGCACGAGGCTTTTTATCAGTATATTCATAATATCTATAATATGTCACGTAGTTCGGTGTGCCTTTTGGCATAGGCCTCCTCCAACCGTTTCCATTCTGCTCTGTCTAGTGCTACCCTTGTCCAGAGTGGACCCAGGGTTAATCTCAAATCATCTTCCCAGCGTGTTGCCGGGCGTCCCCTTTTTCTAGTGCCATCTCTTGGATACCATAACGTCACCTGCTTGCTCCATTTATCTGTCTGGCAGCGTAGCATGTGGCCTGTCCATCCCCACTTCAGATGGTCAATTCGGGAAAGTATATCTGTGACTTTTGTTTTCTTCCTTATTTCAGTGCTCCTTATTTTGTCGCTTAGTTTTATACCCAGCATACTTCTTTCCATAGATCTCTGGCATTTTGCAACTGTCTCTCTGTGTTTCTCGTTAAGCGACCAGGTCTCGCAACCATATGTCATGCACGGAAGTATGCATGTGTTGAAAGTCTTACTCTTTACATGCATATTTAAGTCTTTGTTTTTCATGATTTCTTTTAAAGCCCAATATTTCTTCCATCCCATAGCTATTCTTTTCTCTATTTCCTTTGTCATCATATTAGTTGGTGTAATAATTTGTCCTAAGTATACATACTCCTTGACGTATTCAAACTTGTTTCCGTTAATTTCTATTTCCACTTCTGTGTAGTTGGTCATCAATTTTGATTTGCTTGTGTTAATTTCAAGTCCTGCTTCGTTGCTCTTGCTGGTCAAGGCTTGTAACATTACTTGGAGTACATTTGGATTCTCTTCCAGCAGTATCAGGTCGTCAGCAAATCTCAAATGATTTAGTCGGCTACCATTGATGTTAAGTCCGTAGTTTTCCCAGTCTAGTTTTCTGAAGATCCCTTCCAGTACCGCGGAGAACAGTTTGGGGGACAGTGGGTCTCCTTGCCTCACTCCTCTATTTATGGGGAATGGGTCTCCTTTAGATTCTAGTTTTATGCAGCTTTTGCTTTTTCTATAGATGTTTTTGATTAAGTTGATATATGTGTTGTTTACTCCTTGCTCTTTGAGGCTTGCCCAGATGTGGTCGTGGATCAGACTGTCGAAAGCCTTGGAGTAATCAATGAAGGCTATGTATAGCGGTTTTTGGTATTCATTGTATTTTTCCATAATTTGCTTAATGGTGTGGATATGGTCTATTGTGCTGTAATTCTTTCTAAATCCCGCTTGTTCAATCGGTTGATTCCCGTCTAGTACATTTGTTAATCTATCTAGAATCACCTTTGCAAAGACTTTGTAAATGTTAGATATCAGGCTTATCGGTCTATAGTTGTCTATATCATCCCTTGCTCCTTTCTTATGTACCAGAGTAATGTATGACTCTCCCCATCGGTCTGGAACTAGGCCCGTGAATAATATGTCATTGAACATCTTTGTTAGGGCTGGACTTATTTCTTCGATTGTGCCTTTCATCAATTCATTTGGTATTGTATCGGGGCCAGGTGCTTTCTCTGTTTTTTGTGAGTTGATGGCTTTCGTTACCTCTGATGCTAGTATGTGTGGTACATGTTCCTCTGCTGACTGTGTTTCTCCTGGTGGAATCTCCCTTCCCTGCTTCACGAGTGGGTGCTTGTTGGAATATGAATATAGAGTTTTGTAGTAATTTGTAGCTATTTTTTGGATATCTTTTCGTTTCGTAGTACTTATTTGTTTGTTTTTTAATTTGGGGATCCACTCCTTACCCTGTTCTCTCAGTTTGTTGAAAGCTTTTTTGCTGCCGCCAGTTTTTTCTATATGTTCTTTAAGTGTTTGGTTTCTTCTTTTTTGCCTTTCTTTTCGCATACTTTCTCGTAATTGTTTGCTTATCTTGGTTATTTCAGTTTGGTTTTCTTTACTCTTCTCCATGGAGATCAATATTCTTCTTATTTCTATTAATTCCATTGTTTCTTTGCTGAACTTATTTTCTTTGATATTTCTTGTTGTTTTTGCCGTCAGCCCTACGAGTTCTGATTCAAATCTTTTGTACTTTTCTACCGTGCCCATATCAGAATTGGCGATTTCCAAGAAGGGTGTTTTTGAGCTTATCTTGAGGTCACTGTAGTGTTTTTCTGTTATTGTCTTTTCTTTCGGTTTTATATTTTTCCTGGACGTTTTCGATGGGTTTTGGTTTAAACAGCTGCGTACCATACGGTGGTTAGTGTTGAAGTTTAAATTTTGTACTATGTGAGTGTCTTTAAAGAACTTCACTCTGTTGGTTATAATGTAGTCAATCTCGTTTTTATATCTGCTATCTGGCGATATCCAAGTCCATTTTGTTTTGGGGTTTTTCTTGTAGACAGAGTTCAATATTGTTAGGTTATTTTCGAGTAGGAAGCCAACCAATCTGAGTCCATTCGGACTTCGTTTTCCATACCCAAATTTCCCCAGTACGAATTCTTCGCCTGGTTTTCTAACTCCCACTTGGGCGTTAAAGTCTCCCATAACAACTAAATGGTTTCCCGAGTACTTTCTTACTATTTCTCCAAGGGTGTTATAGAAGCTTTCGACGTCACTCTTCTCAGCCTGTTCTGTTGGTGCGTATATTTGTATTATTGACCAGACTTTTTGATAGTGATTGATATCAATGTGCAGCACTGCGATTCTTTCACTTATTCCTTCAAACCCCGTTATTTTGTTTTTTAGTTTAGTGCTTACGAGGAATCCCACTCCTCTCTGGCCCGCAGTTTCGCCTTTGTGGAACATAATATAGTCTGTGTATTCCTCTATTCCTTCTCCATCTCTTCTCATTTCGCTTATTCCTAATATGTCCCATTTTATGCTAGCTAGAGACCATTCTAGTTCCTGTAGGCTTTCCGGTGTTCGGAGTGTTCGGGTATTAAGTGTGCATATGTTTATTGGCTGATTTTTGCTTTCTAATAAGTCTGTTTTTCCATCGTTCGTTCTATCAGCATTTTTTTTCTCAGCATCGTTTGTCTTTTCTGTGTATGTTTTAGTTGCTTTGTTTGTGGTTGGAGGGTGGTGGTCTATAACCCCGCGCTGACCAGACGTATTGGGGCCTTGATTTTTATGTGTTGTAGTTTGATTGATCTGATCTTTAGTTTGTTTTTCCATTTTTCCGGTTTGTGGTTTTGTCTTGTTTGTTAATTGCTATGTTAGATATGTGTTTTTTTCGGACATAGAATACGATCTGGCTCGCATATATTCGAAAGCATCCTTTTTGTATATTTTCACTGGACTATTGCATGCGTTCTCAACGTTTTGCGACTCCGGTATATTGGAAGTCTTCGGGGAACTCGACTCGGCACGCTTGCGCTTTTCATTTTCACGTTTTTTCCTAACAACTAGTTTATCTTGGTTTAGGTATACATAATTTCCTTTTTGCCTTTCCTCTTCTAGCTGGCTGTGGAGTGATTTCCTTTTCTCTCTTATTTCTTTGGTGAGATCATCAGTAATGTACACATCCGTAGACAATTTCTTTTTGTTTCTAAGTATTTGCAATTTTTTACTGTAGCTATTAACTGTAACTCTAATAGGCCTCCTCTGCGTCCCTTCTATCCCTTTCTTTCCTAGTCGATAGTATTCGCTTAATTCATTTTCTTCTACTGTGATTCCAATGCCCCCGAACGTTGTTTTGATTAAGTTAGAGAGTTCTTTCGGATTTGACTCCGTTTCTTCTAGCCCGTGAATAATTATATTGTTTTTTCTGGACATGATTTCTATGTTGTTTATTTTTGCGTTAAGTATTTCTATTTCCGACTTCATTTTTCTGTTTTCTTCCATTATTGGTTGAATTTTTTCGTCCACTTGTTGTAGCAAGCTCTCCCGTATATTATTGGTGATTTGCGCAGCGTTTTTATTTAATTCTTCCATCATAGAAGCCGTTTGTGCGGCGAATTTTTCTTCCATAAACTCTTTCATTTTGTTAAATAGTAATGACATGTCATTCGGCAAAGTATTATTAACGCTTGACATTTCGATGCGTGTAACGGAACGGTTTTGGGTCTAGGTGACAATTAACGATTTTGTTGGTGAGTCAAACAGCGCCGTTTTAATTTTGGCAACACTGATAAGTCTATAACACTCTGGTTTGTTCCCGAGGATTATAACCTCAATTATTTTGAGACGTGTTGTACTAGAAAAAAGCTATTTTCCACTGCACTTTCCACATCGTCACTATAAAATCCAATTTAGAACCACTTTGCTTGACCGTTTCACTCGTTTTCCGACTTGATTACGCACTGTTTCTATTTTATTTTGTTAGTTTTTCGAGAGCGATTTGCTTTAACGTAGTGACTTTGACAGCACCGGAACCGGAATTTTTTAAAATAGATGGATTTAAAATTGATTCATATACTCGCGAAGGGCGCAGTGGCGGGGGCGTGCTTGTTTACTCGCGAGAGCGCCTAGCGGCGCGCGCGAGCGAGACGGGCGCGATGGCCACCGCGAGTATCATGCGATCGGCAGAATGTGTTTCCATTATGATATCTCATAATAACGAACAAATATATGTGATTTCTATATACAGACCTCCTAGATATAATAAACAAGATAGAATAATAGAGTTTTTGTCCGAATTTCGTAATCTTTTAAATTGTGTACCTAATAACTCAAAGGTAGTAATTTGTGGTGACTTAAATATTAACCTACTAAATAACCTGGATAATCGTGTAATAGCATATGAAAACATTATGGCGGAATTTGGTTTTACAAGATGTATTAGAGATGTAACTCGAAGAGAAATAGTAATGGGCAAACTTGTAGAATCTTGTATAGACCATGTGTATGTAAGAGCGCCTTCGTCCATAATTGATTCGGCAGTAATAAAGCATAAAATTTCTGATCATTACCTTACCTCAGTCGCTATACAACGGCAACAGGGTACAGCGGCGGGCGGCAGTGCGGAAAGCGCGCGAGCACGCCCCGTCACTAGACGAGTGCTAGATAATAGTTTAGTCAGGACAAAATTAATAGAAACTAATTTCAATGAGTTACTGGAAATACAATGCCCAATCAAATTGTACGAAGAGTTCACTCTCTTGTTTAAGAATATATATAACGAATGTTATAAAATTCAACAAATTAGCGATACGTCTAATAATAGAAATCATAAAAGTTGGATAAGTGATAACTTGAAAAAAATGATCTCAGAACGGGATAGGTTATTTAAAATATGGTGCAATGAACCAAAAAATATGTTGAAAAGACTTAATTACACTAAATATAGAAATAGATGTAACAAAGCTACTTTAAAAGGTAAAAATGAATATGATAAGCAAAGTATACTAAACTGCAATAATAATATTAAGAAAATTTGGGATAGAATAAATAGTTTATTAGGTAAAGATAAGCAATCCTTAGATACTTCCATCCTTAGCAATATGGAGAAACAAAGCAGTATTAAAGATATTTGTGATAAGTTTGCATCTAGTTTTACTAATGAGATCGAGCAAATAAAACATATATGTAACGAAAAATGGCTTGACCGAAATAATTATGTATATAAGACGAACGTATATATAAGATGGCAACCCGTGCAAAGCACAGATGTTGCAAGAGTCATTCGCAATATGGATAAAAATAAAGCACCTGGAAGCGATCTTGTACGTATGTCCGATCTGAAACTAGTCATAGATCAGGTTAGTCCAGTCATAGCTAATTTAATTAATTTATCAGTAGCCCAACATAAATATCCGATAAAGTTAAAGGAGTCATTAGTACGCCCAATCCATAAAAAAGGAGACCGTAAAGTATTCTCTAACTACAGACCGATATCCATTCTTTCAAGCATTGACAAGGTGGTGGAAAAATGTATTATAAATCAAATAAGTTCTTTCTTTCAAAAAAATAATATTTTAAATGATTGTCAACATGGTTTCCAAAGAAATAAAAGTACCACCACTCTTTTGACAAAGTTCACTAATGAGATAAATACATACTTAGGTGATAAAAAGTTCGTTGTCGCCATATTTTACGATTTTAAAAAAGCATTTGACACACTGGAAACTAATACCCTTTTAGATGGAATGGATGAATGTGGTGTGGGGCAGCCGCTGAACTGTTGGTTTCGTGACTACCTCACATCACGCTCATACCGCGTTAAGATAAGTGACAGTTTAAGTGACGAGACACAGGTACGTTGTGGTGTCCCACAAGGCTCCGTGTGCGGACCTGTGTGCTACCTTATGCACGTCAATAGTCTATGCGGAGTATTACGAAACTGTTCAGCACATATGTTTGCCGATGATCTCTGCACCCTACGTGCCGGCACAAATCTTACTGAAACGTGTCAGATGGTCCAACAAGACATAGACGCAGTAGTGAAATGGTCTCACGATAATGGCATAATATTGAACTCCGAAAAAACAAAACTTCTAATTATTAAATCACCTTATTTATGTATGACAGAAACGCCCTTGCCTATGTATACTCACAGCTTCACATGTTTTCATAATAGTTTAAAAAATTGTCGATGCAAACCTATAGAAAAAGTCGATTGTGTAACATATCTTGGTGTTAAAGTTGATACTGCATTTTCTTGGAACCAGCACATAGATTATATTTGTAATAAACTTAGAATTCTCCTGTGAAGATTTTATCACTTAAGTTTTAAAGTACCAAATAGTATATTAAAATGCCTATATTTTGCAATAGTTGATTCTATATTGGGATATGCCCTTGATTGCTATGGACTCACATTTAGTTCATATATCCATAAACTAGAGGCACTACAAATTAGATTCCTTAAATTACTGGTTAATAACAAAACAAAAAATAGTTGTAAAGGCGATTACTCAAAATTATTTAAAATCTGTAAAATACTCCCGGTTAGTTTAAAACATAAATACCTTTTGGTAGTTAATAACCATGGCAATCAAGAGCATAACCCAATAACAATAGAACATAAGTACGGAACAAGGTCGGCGTCCGCGGGCAAATTTGAAGTACCAAGAGTATACAACTACTTTGGAGATAGAACACTACATAAAAGACTCCCATACCTACTAAATAGTTTGCCCGAGAACATCCGACATGAAGCTAACAAGAACAAATTTAAAAAGTTGTTAAAAAAACATTTATTGGAGACAATAGAGTGATGTTAATTAAGGAAGTAAATTAAGACTACAGAAGTATATATCTAAATATGTATAGATAAAAACCTGCTGTCAAACTGTTTATACAGTTTAGCAGGAAACTGCCTTAGAAGTAAGAACTAATATGTATTTAATAAATAAATAAATAAAAAAAAAAATAAAATAAATAAAGAACGAAGTCACAGACAATCTACGTGCAACCTACCCAATAGGAGTTGCATCGCAGCACAGATTACTAATAGTGGTTGCATGTTCCATAGTTTAGTACCTATTTGTAGACTGGTCAATTTTAATTTTATAGTTTAATAAGATAAGCTTAATTTTTTCAGAATTGAAAAAAATAAATTACTATATAATAATTCACAATATGACGTAATTTATTATGTAATTCGTAATATAATGATTACTGGCAATCTTGGTCTTAATTATTTAGTAGTAATTTTGAAAGTTTTGTCCAACACTAAACCAATCAAATTCAAAACGTCAAATTGAGTTGATTTGATAGTTTGAAAGCGATTATGGATCGTAATGATACTGTGTTTCGCAATAAACACGTTATGTTTACAATTGGTATTAAAACGGGCAAAAGGATAAATTACGCTATTGAAGAAGCCACGGTGGTAGTGCTTACGTAGAAAGTAATTCGTTTCTTTTGGTTTGAATTTTATTCATCATGGATTATGCGGATCAGAGTCCAGATCATACGGGAGTTGTTGACTACGTGATGCATTTGTTCGGTGAAGTAATGAGTCGGGATGCAGTCTGCGCAATCGTAGAGCACTGTGGCGGTGACCGTGAGTATTAATGAAATCGATGTTTTCCCAATAGAAGTACTTTATTGTGGTATTGTACAATCTCTCGAGACATGCGCACTACAATAACAAAACGCGCAAAAACATTGATAAGACGATGAACTACGTGCTAAATCAACAGTTATTCAGCTTTCGCGCCTTCCAAAATATTTAGTGATGAATAGCGTTACCGAGATGACCTTTTGTCTCTGCAGTATTAAATTATTTGAATCACCAAGGTAAACAAACATGTAGTTATCAAGGACATAAAAATCTATATTGGAGGGGTGGGGGGGCTCTGGAAGGATGCCTTTGTATGCATTTATGTCATTAAAATAATGAGACTGTTAAAATGACTCTTCTTGTTACCTTCATATCTACAGATATGTGAATAAAGTCAAACCAAACAGTCCTGTACAGGTAAGACACTATTGTTTTCTGTTGCTCATGCATGTTATTGCAATAATAATTAATGCAATGTAATTCCTTCTCTATTGATGAAGTCATACATTAAATATAAACTTTCTGTTTTTAGCTCAGTGTGTTCAGGTAAAGTACATTTTTAACACGCTTTTATCAGCTTTATTACTAATTAAGTAACAAACAATGTTATCAAGTTGGAAGTTAATTTTAAACTACTTCTAATTGTCGAATCGAAATGACACTGTGTTTGAGCTCATTTTATTAGTCTTGATATTATTGTGTAGTTTGTGATTGAACCAAAAATGTTACAGTCGGCAATAATAGTGTGTTATACAAATTGTTTGGGTTTATAAGTAAATGGGAGGTCAAAATAACAAGATAATTAACAAATTCAATGTGGAAATCCCGTCTCGATTGTCAGTTTTTCTGTGTATCCAAGGTTTGAAGTCCCTATTGATCCCATTGGCACCCTGAGAGTTAATTGTGATCCCTTTACTAATGTTTGTTATGTGTATCTTTTAAATAAGCTCCTGAAACAAAAATCAGCTTGTTTCACAGATGGAGCTGTGCCAAATTACATATTAAGCCTCAGATAAGATTCTTCAATTTCAAAGAATTACGACAATACTGCTTGTTTGTGTATACAATACATAACATGATAAATTTATACAATTCAAGATAATTACCCATTTTGATCTTTACTAATGGTGTAAAATAAACATAAGCAAACTATTATTTGTATTTTGTGATACATATTTTGAATTTGACATTTACTATAGTTTGTAAGTAATGATTATGTCTAGATCTGACAAAATATTGTACTCACCACCATCTTAAGGTGAATCAAGTTGCTTTTTTCTCCATACAAATAGAAAGTCATACAAGAACTCATTTAAACAACATCGATTTTGGTGGAAAATAGTTTTAATTTATAGCTTAATACTAGTGTCCGACTGAAACTAGTTTTTACGGCCGAAACTGAAATTTCCATATAAGGTCATGTTTTCGTGGGGAAAAAAATAGTCTTATCACTATCAGTCAGTCCCTGTATGTATGTAATATTGTTGCACAGTTTTTATACAGGGTGTTCGGCACATGCATCGTCAACATTTTTCGGGGTGTCGGTAGGGTCATTTACTACCTTTTCATTCTTAGAACCTGGGTCCTAAGAGTTACGGTTATGGAGGTACGATTTTTTAATTAGTTACCCAAAATCTGTCCTTCGAAGCCGCATAATTTTTTTTGTATGTGCATTTACATGCATAATTTTTAAATTCTTAAGTCAACGTGTGTGTGCTTAAAAAATACTCATATTGTTAAATTAACGCCACAAAATTAACATCCTTTTATTAACAAAAAACATAAATTTACGAAAACAATCTGTACTTCTAAATTCAACAAAAAAAAAAGTTACAGCTATTGAGAGCTATAATATTCTTTGGTTTATCACGTTTCTAAAAGAATGCTATTTACATAAATCAATAAATAAATAACACTGCAAATAAGGTTTTATTCAGAAGAGCAAAGAAAGTCCTAAAGAAAAGGGTGGATTTCAATAAAACACAGTTTTTTTTATGATTGCTTAGGACTAGGGCACGTAATGGGGGGAATCCCCATTTTTCTCTCAAAAGTCTAACTTTAAATTTTAACTTTCATGGGAATCCCCGTAAGCATATCATACCTACGTACCTGGGTACGATTATAGAACTGACTCAAAATAATCAATATAATCATACTCAACTACGTTTTGGGTCTGGGTTATTCCATACTAGCGATCCGCCCCAGCTTCGCACGGTGTTTCTCTATTATATTATGCATTTGCATGTATTATACATATAAAACTTCCTCTTCAATCAATCTATCTATTAAAAAAAGCCGCATTAAAATCCGTTGCGTAGTTTTAAAGATTTAAGCATACATAGGGATATAGGGACAGAGAAAGCGACTTTGTTTTATACTATGTAGTGATAGTGATTCCTAAAAACTACTTTATTTTAGGAATTTTAGTTTTTTAGGAATAGATTTATTTTAGTTTAAAGTATAATTCTTAATTTTTGTCTGTTTTATTACTATTACTATTATTATTACCGATGAGAAAAACAAACTTAATATACAAAATGAAGTTTTTACTTCATTTTGTATATTACGTTTTTATAACTAATATTTTATTATGTTACCCTACTGTTTTAAACTATTCACAGGATGTATTATATTGCTTCTTTTTTAAATATTGGGTATGCTGATTGTTGTTTATTATAAATATCAGATTATTGCGAACGCTGTTTGATTCCCTGAAGCAAGCGGTTTTTAACAAACTTTTGAATACTCTATTGCTAATGTTCAAAAATGAAGTAATATCTCCATGTAGCAATACTTCCTTCATGTACAATATTTAAAATGCTTTCCCTTCATGTTGCATAACCATAAGACTTCCCAATAAGTCCACAAAATATGCCTGTGTTCCATTCAGTCACTTAGATCATATCCGGGCATTAAATAATAAATAAGGATTAATTATTTACGAAATGTTTATTTCTTTTTTCCAGTGACTGAATCTGTCAATATCATAGTAAATATGATGGAAGATAAAGAATGTGTAAGCGAGCTGACGCAAAGTATACCTACAACAAATGATGAAATAAGTCAACCTACAAACACCACCACAAGAATTTCTCCTGTGGCATTAAACCCACCGAATAGTACGAGCACGCAAATGTCGCCCCCAAAAATATCGTACGCGGGGGCTTCACGTAATAAAGGAGCCTTCCCTAAACAGAGCCCTAAACAACAGCCAACAAACACACAAACTAGTATTTGGACACTACAAACAAAACAAATTGTCGAATACCACAATAAAGGCAGCAGAACATTGATACTGATGAGGGGTCTACCTGGTAGTGGCAAGTCTTTCTTAGCGAAGGAACTGTTGCAAATTATGTGTCCTGATTCAAACTATAAGACGCATATTTTTAGTACTGATGACTTTTTCATGCACAGGGGACAATATGAATATAACAGAAGCATGCTATCTGAAGCTCACTATTGGAACCAGAATCGTGTTCGGGAAGCAATTGGTCGCGGTGTAAGTCCTATCTTCGTTGATAATACGAATGTAGAAGTCTGTCATATGGAGCCTTATGTCAAAGCAGGCGTTGGTAATGGGTATATCATTGAAGTTTTGGAACCTAATACTCCATGGGCTAAAAAAGCCAACCAATTGGCTCGCAAAAATAACCATGATGTCGCATATAACACTATAAGACGATTGCTGGATATTTTCCAAAATGGTGTAAGCGGTGTTTATTTAATCAGAACTTTTGGATTGTCATATCCTGGGGATAAAGTACCACCTGTAAAAAGGAATATACCACCTATTTTGGAACCTGACATGTTGCAACAAGATCATCAAACTCAGCCTTTAATCCAGGACCAGGAGAGTCAGGTAAAGGTACTGTTTAATATGTTAACTTTGAATTAATTTGAAACAGTTATATTATTATTTTTACTTCATTTGTATTGTTTAAAGAACGAACTACTTATGACTGCTCATCTAAATGGAAACTTATAATATTATCGTTAGTTATTTTTATTTTTGAAGGTGATGTCAACGCGAACTCATTTAGATAAGGCATCTACCGTGATGCATAATTTCACATCAACTTTGCAGCCCAATATACATCAGCAAGATCAACAAGAAGCTTCCTCTACAAGCCTAATAGAAAGTGTTTCTGATAATGCACATGCCATTTTAACCCTAGCTCATAATTATCAAATTGAGGCACAAACCACATCAACCGCAAATATACTTACACCAGAATACTCCTTGATTGATTTTGGTACTGAAACACCTGCCAAAAATCAGCAAGAAATATGTACAAATGTTCCAACACCAACCATTACATCCGCTGATATTGAAATATTGCCTAATGATGATAATTCCCCAGTTGATAATGTTAAATTTGCGAAATTCGAAGATCTGCGAACGCAATTAGAAAAAATTGAAAAGCTTGAAGAAGAATGGGAAAATGGTGAGGCGTGGAATGATGATTCTAAAGCACCTGCTCTCATTGAGGATACGTCGGCTTTTACACCTAAACCTCCAAGAAATGCTGAATCGGATAGGTTTCTGCCATCGGCGTCTAATTACAATGATTGGACAAAAATATCTATGTTCATGCCGGCATGGAATGAGTATCAACAAACTAATTTACTAGACTCATCTTATGTTAAAGCTGAAACTGCTTCTAGTGGCACTAGTATCGAATTGGGTGACACTGATAATATAAATTCTAAAGTTCTCATTGGTACACCTAGAGACATTAACTTGTACTATATGGGATTAAATGAGGAGGATAAGATTCCCAATAAGCGAATGTTGGACAAAAGCAGTATGACAAATGATCATGACCACGTCGCTATTGAAACAGTTAGATGCAAGAATGAGGAAAAGCATTTTATGGCTTTTAGAAAACTCTTCAAGAATATATCAAAAGTGGAATTAAGAGATATATTTGACAAATGTGTAGGGGATGTAAATTGGGCTGTAGATATTGTCTTTGACGGTATGGCCAACAACCAGTTGCATTCTGTAGATAGTGGAGACATTTCTGATACGGAAGATTTTGATGATGAACAGTGCGAGTGTCTAGCAGCGTACAATATCATTCCCAACGTCAATCCACGGCAAAGAGCAGATATAGCGACCCCTAAGGTAACTTTAACAGAAGTGGCATCGGCGGGACCCAGCACTCCGAAATTAAAGAGAGAAAAGAGTGTTTCGGAATCATCAATCCAGTTAAAACGTCAAATAGAAAAGAATGTGGTTATATCTGATAGTCATTACTCTGACCATTGCCTTAAAATAAGGAAAATGCGTCGTGGTGAAGTCGATGATGGTAAAGGCGAATCAATACCAGAAGAAACAGAAGGTGATTCAATTGCCACTCCTCCAAATGACACGGAACCTGCTGCAGAGTCTACTCTTAGCACGGACGACGAAGACACCCAAACCACTTGCAGCGATGATTGGGAAAGGATTGTCAATGTTGATTTGGGGACAGTTTTTGTTTCGGAACTAGACGATATGTTCGGTCGAAGTGATATGGCTTATCCGGATAACATAGTGACCAGGGTAAACATGCCCGTATCGTTGTTAAATGAAATCAATGCACTTTGGATTGAATCGTTTATGTATCAACTAGACCAGCAGTCGCGGCAGTCGGAAATAATGCTTCGCCAAGACGAAGAATTTGCGAGGTGAGATTTACCAAAAATTAATCCATTTTTATTAATCTCCTTATTGCACTAACAAGTACGCTACATCCAGTTATATGTATACCAAGAGATAAATCCGATTAATGTTTTTTTTTTTAATTTCAGACAACTGGCGCTGAAAGAAGAACAATTGGCGAAGGCGGGACAGGAACCTGCGGTTCCAGATTTAAAAGACATAATGGATATGGAGCTAGCTTTATCTATATATAAAAAGGAAATAACTGCTGAATGGCGCAACAATGAGCCAAATGACTTGGCTGCAAGGATGACACGAGAGAAACTATACAATTTGTTCCCTGATGTGCAACAGGAAATTCTCTCAGAACTCCTCATGGCCCATGATAACAATTTCCAAGCTACTGTCGAGGTAAAACAGTATATTCTATATTCTCTTATTATTCCTGACAATTGACATCATGCTATGAACGGGTAGGGGTAGTAATATAAAATAATAAAGTCTAGGGTCCCTTGAATTAAATGACATGAAACATGCGGCCATTTATGTTACATATTACTTCTTGTAAAGCTTACTTGTTTAGTATTGTATACTTGAGATACTCATAAAACGACCAATATTGACCCAGAATGGCGACAGTTTCTTTGCCTAACATAATGTTTCCAAATATACGTTATTGACCCAAGAAGCGATATTTAGGTTTATATTAAGAATATGAACCACGAAACTTATTGTAGTTAGTAAAAAAGTGATTAATATTTTACTTAAACGTTTTCAGGTATTATTATCTTCGACAGGCAATGGCCAAATATTAGAAGAAGAGAATGGTGTGGCGAAATTTATAGCCAAAAAGGAGTTAGAACGCCATGAGAAGCTGATACAAGAACAGAAGGTCAGTATATTTTTATATTTCACCAGATTAAACTACAATTACAGTTCGTAAGCTTTAAGAATAATATTCGGATTTTAGAAAGATCTTCGGGTATCGGCGGGAACACGCGAAGGTGATAATGCTGTTCTGCTTTCTTATTAACTCGCAAAACTGTTTAAACTTACCGTAAAGAGTTAAGGAGACAATAAACAATTTAAAATAAACCTTAGTTTAATGGTATCATGCTTAATATTTGGATGATAACTCTGTTGCGATTTGACTTTTTATTATAATCTAAATAAAAAATAGAATCAGTATTTGAAATTCCTCCAGAAGTAATTTGAAAACGGAATGTCACATCTTTCCGTAATCCGTAAGACATTGTCATTTTCGATTACGCGATTACGTCCGATTTTATCCAAATTCCGAATGTTATGCTAAGAGCGCACGAATTGTAACTTTACATACGAGGAATAATTGCGTTTATAGGTATATGTTACATTTTGAAATCACGTATGGAATTAAGGCTGTCCGTCGACTGGAGCAGAGATGGCCAAAATTAACCAACAGAATTTAAGATTTTCTCTGCTGTACTTCAGTTGATATGCATTAAAGTAGTAGTTTTATTATGTTAAATAATATTAGAATTAGGGAAACGAGAAGAAGGATAGGAAGATTTGGATGCAAAGATGGCTGTGGAATACTCATCCTGGGGCACTAGATTGATCTTGTTGTGTGTTTATAATACTCCGTTTATTTGTATTATTTAACGTAATAAAATAAAACTACTACTTTATTGCACATAAAATTATACAGAAACAACACAAAGTTCATATGCATTATGATTATGACTATGACAATTCTAATGGTTAATATTATAAGCCCTCTGAGTCGCTGCGTAGATGAGCAGTCTAAAAGTTAAATATCCAGAATGGATGTTTTACTCAAAAGGCGAAGAATATACCTTAAACTGTCATATATCATATTTAACAATACATAATGTTCTAGGAGGTACGGGCAAAATGTTCATCTGATTTTATTTTGAAAATGCTCTATTTTATATATTATGAAGGAAACATTTTTGTCTCTTCATTGGTTTTAATGTGGGCAATTTACATCACACTTTTTATGTTACATATATACAGGAAATCAAAGTACACAGAAAAACTAAATGGCAGTCGCCTGTGAACAGACCGAGAAACGAACCCGGTACCTCTGGATTTCCGGCCCTGTGACTCAACCATTCGTCCACCGTACACTCAGAAAACGCCCTCAATTCTGCTATCTACCTTGACTTCCGTATCTTTTCTGTTTTAATAGGAATTAACCTAAACGCCATCTATGAGAAACCTATACAGGTTTCTCACTCCACTCCAATTAGTTTTTCTGTGTACTTTGATTTCCTGTATATGTAATGCTCTATTTCTCAAATATGCGTTTGACACCTCGGAGCGGTTGCGGCTTGCAAGTTTACACTCTTCCCCTGGGTGAACGCAACCGCTCCGAGGTGCCAGATGTTGAGATATAGTGACTGGAAGTAGACCTAAAAATTGGAAAAATAAAGCATTTTCATAACAAAATCAGATGAACATTTGCCCCGTGCCTCCCATTCTATAATTATAGCGGAAATGTTAGCTTGGCGAATATGCCTATGAGTTATATATAAAATAGTGCTATTCGGCGCACACGAATATTGGTATTGGTAACCCACCATGGGTGTCATCTGATTAAGAAATAGTAACCTGAATAGGACTATGTTACGCAATGTCGAATTAAGTTCTATTGAAATCCTATATACTTAATTCGATATTACATCACACCGTCCCATTCTTATTCTTTGCGTCTATAATCTGCCAACCATGGCGGTCATTCTAGAATTATACGATTTTAATCGTGATCTACTGAACTTTGCATAATTTGATCCAAAATCTAACTGGCGATTTCATTTACAGGCACTTGTGAAAGTAGACTGGCCTTTGCTGCCGAAAGATGTCAAAGTAGACATGAAGACTGTTGAAGAATATCGAGAGAAAGCCAAACAGCACTTGGCCCAACGATACAAGTAAGTTCTATAAGAAGAGTCAATAAATTACAAGATTTTTCCGCGTTTGCACCTTCTTCAGGAATATCCAATCAGTTGTGTAATATTACCAATACTTTTGTCATAATGTCGATTGAAAACATTTGCAATTTTAAGGAAATTGATGGCATTTTTTTTCTCTGAAACACATTTTTTTCTAACAGCGGAAACTTTTTTGAATGACTGAGTCTAAAAGTACAAATGAAGCCACTGTCAATTGATACATTGCAATAAAGTTTACATCCGTTTAGAAATGTACAATTAACAGTGGTGTGAACTAGGGATGTAGCGATACATAGTTTTGACGATACGATACCGATGTATTGTAGTAAATAATCGGCGATACCGATACCGATATCTTAGCTAAATAATGAAGTATGAACTTCAGATATTTGTATGTCCTTATTATACCTAATACTTGGCTATATTTACCAGAGAGTCATCCTTGAAAGTGTAAAGTAAAAATAAATAATTCAAAATTTTTGTTTATTAAGAACCAAAGATTTAATTAACATAGTAATTATCATTGCACAAGGTAATAAAACATAATACAATAAATACATAATACATAAATTAAGTCAGAAATTGAAATTACTTTTTGAAGATTTTTTTTCATACAGCAAATTCTTTTCGCACTCTTCAAATATCGGTTGTATATAATCGGCGATACCAATATATCGGTATCGGTATCGTTACATCCCTAGTGTGAACCAAATATAAGACATTATGCATTATATAAATGGCCAACCCGAAAAATCATTCCGGACCACATTTTCTGAATATTACCTGTATTTTTTATAGTAGGTACTAATTATTTCTGTAGGTACTACCAACAGGCCCAACGCTACTTCAGCCAGGACATGTTACAAATTGCCACGTACTACTCTGACGTCGCAGTGTTGCACAAGAAGAAGTTTGATCAAGCCAACAGCTTAGCAGCCTCTTCCTTGATGCAGGTACGTTAACACAAGCAACCTAATTATTGTAACCATTATTAAGCACATTCCCATAGCTACGAAACCACAGAAATATACAGGGCGTCCCACGGCTATGCCGCATGGAGGGAAAGTACCTTGAATATTGTAGATGGAACATTTTACTGAAAGAAGACATTATTTTATTTTTAAAAGTAAGTAATACTGCATTCAACGTTTTTTTTAAATTAATTGTTTTGTATGAGAATTAATTTTCTTAACATTTAAATCAAATATTTTACGCTATTCCTTTTTTTTGAGATACTATATATATAAGAATAAGTACTACGTGCTACAGAAGCCTCTCTCCCTAACAAAACAGCCGCTCGCGTCGGATGACCGGACGGAGCTGACCCGCATCCGACCGTCTCTCTCTATCGCATAACGCGTGCGCTCTTTTCCACCCTAGAGTGGCGGGATTTAATAATAATAGGGTATTTGACAACAATCAAAATAAAATCATTAACTCTAACCAGCAAATTACGCTCCCAAAATAGCCTGGATAAAATCATTCAAACTTATTTTCGTGCCACCGGCGATTTTACAATGACGGAAACTAAAAATAAGGCACCATGTTGAGCATGACGTCACAAGATAGTATTTCATACCAATATTCACATTCCAAATTTTGCTTCCCAAAAATATTAAAAAAATAGTGTCGCTTCTACGTAGTTTCCTTGAGTAAATATAGCTAATTTCCATTACCAAGTTATTTATTTGTTTTGCAGGTGCATGCAGCGAAGTGCACAGACAACGCGACCATTGACCTTCACTATCTGCACGTACGCGAGGCGAAGGAATCTTTAGACTTGTTCCTCGACACTCATATTCAGAAGTTGCGCGAATCGCAGGCGAAAGGAGGTCCAAGGGTCAATACATTGTTCTTTATCACTGGTCGCGGATTGCACAGCTCTGGAGGTCCCAAGGTCAAGCCGGCGGTCAAACGCAGGCTTCGTGAGAGGGGTATCGCGTAAGTTCATTATTATTAAACCTCAAATTTGCCCTAGAGGGTCTCTCTAGATCAGTGTTTTTCAAAGTGTGGGTCGCGGCCCCCTGGGCGGTTGCAGAGCCTCCAGAAGGGGGTCGCGAGCGTCGAAAAATCTCAGGCAAAACGGAATAAAAAACAAAAAAGCTCAAAAGTGCAACGAAATTCAATTCAGTTTAGAATTCGTGGAGTATGGGTCGCGAAATATGTTCGTGTACAAAGGGGGTCGTGCCGTGAAATAGTTTGAAAAACACTGCCCTACATTATCGACAAGGAATCGATCTGACGTGGTCAGAATAATCTTTATGTCCACGCGATAAAGGTCTCTGGCTACTACACCGTAGGTATCATACCATGACCGTTCTATGAACGTATCCGGCGCGGTATGACAAATGCTTGTCGGTGAGAGAATATTTATTTTGCATGACACGTTCATAGTACGGTCCGGTCATGGTATGATACGGTGTAGTGGGCAGAAACCTTAAGAGCGAAAAAGGCGTCGATAGACGTGGGGAGGTCCATAGAATTTTTATAAAGACTTTTTTATATTATTTTTGTCATTTTATATTCGTTAAAGTACTTTACTATTTCCTGTGACACGGCATACTATCTGAGCATTTTGATACTATATAAAAGAAGCTAATTTGATCTGTTAGGACACAAGCCTATTAGTCACATTGCCTCAGAAAGAACATTCCTTCCATACTACTTAATAATTTGCGAATCACTTATTGCTAATAATATAATAGGGACTGGGTTAAAAATATATCATTCTGTTTAGTCCGTCAGTTAGTTTATGGAACGACACTTATTTTTTTGTTTTATCAAATTATTAAAAATCGACAAGTATAATCAAACTTCCGGAGTGGGGGCTTGTGACAACACTCCTATGTGAACATTGTGCGAAAGAGTGACGTCACTCGAAACTTCTAAGCACTGTATCCTCGTCATTTTTTTACTGACGGACTTAACAGTTTTTTTAGTCGTCTAGCCTATTGCCAAATACAATCTGATAAATTTAACTCAGACAATTTTTCAATAGGGCTTTACTTGAAATTCTCATCGGCCGCAATTAGAAATATATATCTAGTACAACTGTTTATTTGCCAAATTACATTTTCAGATACACTGAGCGCAACCCAGGACTTCTGTCTTCAAAAGTCTGCGCCGAAGACAAGCTGTCATACCAAGTTCCCTAGTATAGAGAAGCTTATACTCGACCCTGCAGGAGTGAAGTTTGTCTTTTCCACAGGACGGCGCTACAACCATCATTCGCGTATGTCTACAACAATATAATCGGTCGTCCATGTGCCTTTGATAACGGTTATATGCATATAGCTCTCCTACTGCCAGGTTTCTTACTAACTAACAATTACACTGTGTTTAGCTTCACTGAAAACCCACCGGCTCTAATATGCACAACGATAATGCCTATACTGGGAAGTTTGTACGCTTGGTCCTACACTTGGATCGTTGAACGCAACGGAGATCCGTTCGTATATAATCAAAATGCGCAATGTCAAATGCAAAATCGCGACATTCAAAACCAAAAGATTCAGAGCTCTGAACCCACCAGCCCAACGAGTCCAACTCAGCGTAAGTCGGCAGTTGATCAAAAGCAACCAAGTCCTGAACTTAAAAATCTACCGACTGACGTCAAAAATCCAGTAACCCAAGTTTGTAAAGATCCTAGATCTTCAACGCTACAAGGCATGTGTCATGCTCAAACACCCCAAACTTCTCAAGCCTTCAGTTCGAGATCTGACACAAGTTCAAGTCCTGAACTCAAAGATCCACTGACTGCAGCAAAGATTCTAGTGACCGAAGTTGCCAAAAATCCTAAATCTCCAACGTCATGTTTCGGATCCAATAATCAGACACCACAAACTTCTCGAGCTTTCAATCCGAGACCAAACGGTCCAGCATTCAATTTTTGTAACCCAAATACTTTCGGATTCCATATATCGCCACAGAGTCCTAATATGGTATCCAACTTCTTTCAACTTTGCGGATAATCATCGAGGTTCTAATCTTGTGATGATGGCTTCAATACCACCAGGACCAAAGCCCTATACTCCATTGACACATGGTTTTGGTGCGTTTAATCCAGCACCTACCACAAGTTTACGCTATGTATAATCGTGTGCCCTAAGGCAGTGAATTCTAAAGCGCAAAACCATTACTAAATTACCAATGTCGTATTATATTAGCCTACGCGACTCTTGGATCCATGTCTTCTGAATAGTCGGTTTTATATAATCATAGAAAAATATCCAAGGATTTGTGAACGATGCAAAAGATTTTTGCATTCGGCTGATGCTTGTATCAGCCGAATGCAAGAACAGAATTTTCACTTTACGTTCAAATTGAATGAAAGGCATTTGCAGGGGCTTGCTTTCAATTATCGCTCAGGGACTGCCGTGTGTGCACTGACGTAACTGACTTTTCTATTAATAGTGTATTACTGCAGAGGCCGGCAACCCCTTTTCAGGTCAAGGTATGTATAGTGATTCTCCCAAATATGCAATGAAATAAATTAAAAACTTTAAATTTGCGTAGTTCAATTTGCAATTTAAAATTATTGGAAATTGTTTATAATGTGTTATTTGTTATGTTCATGTCGATTTTATATAAATAAAACTGCAAAATATAGCAAACATCGTTTATTGATTTTTTAATGGCTGAATGCCGTGATACTGTGTCAACAAATGAATGTGGAATGGAAATAAAAAAAAACAAACATCTTGCAGGTCTGGGCCGGTAATGTTGTATGAAATTCCATGAAAGGCCTCTCGTCTGGAACCGCATCGGAAACGAGGTACTTTGCGGCCTATTATAAGGCACCCAATGTCAATATTTCATTGCATGTTTGAGAAAAAGCCTTTGCACTGCGTATTTATCAGGCTGCATACGGCTGGAGAGAAATACGCGGCTTGACAAAACTGACTGTAGATGCTTTTGCTTGGTCGGCGGTTACGATTACAAGTGATTGGCGATGTTGAAAGAGAGTTCAAAATAACCTTCCAAAAACTGATAATGAAAGCTGTGAGCTTGGTGCAAGCAGGCTGTCTTATAATGTATCCGCTTGGTGGCACTGCACATTATGGAAGGCCTGAAACACCGTTTTGCAAGGCGATCTCAGAAATATATGACTAAAAATTTTTTTTTTTGCATAAATACTTTTTTCTGTTTGACAGGTTTCCTTATAGTACAGCGTCACCATTTGGAGTCATGCGGAGAATGCTGCCATTGTGTAGTTTGTATCCTTGTTGAATCTGCCGTCCTATGTCTAAAACTAGACTAACCTCTATGGAGTTGTATAGGGGTTAGTCCAGTTTTAGATATCGGACGGCAGGAATGCATTTAATGCTGTTGTTGTAAACACTTTAAGAGCCAAGTTTTTAAATATGATCCCGACAAGCGGGCTTTTGACAGCGAAGATGTTAAATTAAAATATGTCGATATATGTATAAATCCCAGACGCTTGGGGACGGTGAAAAATGAGTAGGGCCTTATCAAAACTGGTTAGAAGTAGAGATGGGCCGACTAGTCGCCAACTAGTCAGTAACGCCGACTATTCGGCATCATTTGTAGTCGGCCGATAGTCGTCGACTAGTCGGCAAAAAATGCCGAATATTCGGCACTATTGCCTAGCGGAGAATATAAGACACAGCAGAAAAATACAAAAAAAAAACAACTCAATTAAAAACTGATCAAAACACGAACGCGTGACAACAAACGGCGGGGAGACGAAGCGAAACGAGCGTTTCCGATTGCACCCGAACGTAGCTAATAACTATGATCGGCAATGCCGACTAGTCGGCCGATTAAGCGGCAAATTGAGAACCGATTAGTCGGCCGACTAGCTAGTCGGCAAAATCCATAGTCGGCCCATCCCTAGTCAGAAGGTTTTATGGTGCGAGAAATTTTCGATTGTTCTCTTTAGGTGTGACTCAGAGTTTTAACTCGGATAGGTTTGAGCGGGCTGGTGCGCTTCCCCGTCTAACCCCCCGATAGCTACGCCACTGTTCGGAGATCCGGGTTGTTGTGAAATGTCCTTTGTATTTGAGAAAAATCTGTAGCACCTTCGCAACTTATCTGTTAACGTCCAATAGATGGCGTTAACTTAGCATTTTCGCTATTTATATCCTGTTCTAGAAATTAAGTAGATTTTAAACTGGTAGGATGTAGTGTTAAAACATTACTGTAATCCCTGTCTTAGTATGTTTTCAAAGCAATTTGCACTTAAATACCTCATCAAAAGTGGAATTTTACTACATTTCGCTTTTAAAAGAAGACAGTTTAAATAATTTCTTTTTTGTAATGTTTCATTCTCATGTACCTGTAACTTTACACTTTGAATGTAAGATTAATTGAAATATGGACAACGTTTCGGCTTGTGTACCTATTAAAACGCTTTTAGTAACAATTCAGTAAAATTATTCTTAATGTACTTTGCAACACTGTTAATATCAAATATTACCAATAACATAAACTTAACCTCGAAATTGGCTTTAAATTGTCAATAACGTAACTAAATTGAAGACTGAGACTAGGTACAATGATTTTATTAACACGAATCTATTTTGATAATGTTAACTTCGTCATTTCATCGACCTTGAGAGCTTCCAGTAGGGGCGCTGGGCATGCATAGGTACATAATATAAAATCAAAGTATATAACGACTAGTCAAAAATAGTTGCCTAAAGTTTCGAGACAAGGTCTTAAATAATTATACTATTTACAAAAAATATAATAATAAATCATTGTTTTAAAGCCATTATTTTTTTTATGTAATTAACAAGACGTTTCTAATAACTTAAAGTTATCGTTACATGATTCAAGAATAAGTTAATTTGATTATAATAAAAAACAGGGTTTTTTTTCTAAGATGATAGATTTATAAATACACTACTTTTTCCATTTAAGGTGCGACTCGAGCCCATGTTTCTAGTTACAATACTAATACTTATACTGCAGTGACATGTCGCGTCACGGCACGTAGAGTCTGTGCGGAAAGAGAATAGGATTTAGATTGGGGGGCGCTGTAATGCTTTTCTACCGTATGTGCCGTATTTTCTGTTCTGTAGCCATACTGGTTAGGTTAGTTCCGTTTTTCGCCACGCCTATTCTCTTTCCGCACAGACTCTAGTGCCTCATACTTCATACAATTTCATATAAATAATATTTTATCGCGTCGTGTAGTGCGTTTAGTGCCTTTACGCTTTTCGTCTGTATCTATATTGACACCGCTGTGTTCTGATGCATCTTGATATAATTTTATGAGTAAGACACTCTTGCAGCAACTTCTTCTGTTTTTTTTGTTTGCATATTCCCACATGAAGTACCGTCAAACCCTCCAACTTTGCCCAGGATGAAAATATACTATTTCCTTCCTGCGGAAGGAAATAGCCCATGGGTAAAGATTGGGCGGTGGGCAAAGTTGGAGGGTTTGACGGTACTGTTAGCTCTCTCAATTTGTTTGTTCGTTTTAGTCCACTTTCACGACGGTATTGGAAAAACGATTGAATTGTTTTATAGTCTTGCTATTTCTCGATGTTGCATTTTCTAGTCAAGCTTTTTTTAAACATTTCCCCGTCATTTTTTCATTATTACACCGTGTGCCCCGATTTACGAAATTAAGTGGTAACCGTCGGAAATATTTTTATTTTCCCTCAAGGGTCAGGGTCATTGTTATGAGTATTATGTGACAAATAATGTAGTGTTTCAATTATATATTTTATTTTAATTAATTCGATTGTATGTTTATCTTAAACTGCCGATTGCTTTCTTCGTTATTTATTTTTTTACATAAATACAGTTGTTTTATTTTCATATATCATATAATTACAACAGTAGGTAGGTATTGAAAAGACATTACAAATAAAAAGACTTGTATTTTATTTAAATTCTTAAGCAATAACAAATCGCCGCCTAGGAATTGTTTCAATAATCAGCCAAAACATTCAAAAAGCATTGTGTAGGAAGGTATATAATCAAAATAACCTATGAAATTTAAGTAAAGTACACGATTACATTTATTGATTTTTCTATACTGTTTTGTATTGTTTAAATGTATATAATTATATCAATGCCCAACTGCATTTGAATGATGGGCAATTTGGCCTCCATATCCAATACAAATCTGATGCATATCCCGTTCAGCTAGTTACACAACACATTAATTTTCTAATATGAGGACAAACTTCAAAAGACCCGGAGAAGAGAGTTATCAGCCTTCAAATACTGGGTGTTAACACGTTAATTTATACTTAGTTGTTAGTTGAGTATCAATTAACTCATAATATTAGGAAATTTTTAGTGGTCTTAGTGACTACTAGTAGTCTTAATAACAATTATAGCAAATACTGTTGTCAATAAATCTACATCCATTAAAATTGTATTGGTGATGAGGCTGGGTGCCGTACATTTCTGCCCATCATTCGTAGGTAGGTATAGGTCCTTGTAGTAGATGTAGATGTATAATTGATGAAGCACTTTTTTCGGCCCAAATGTAGTTCTCTAGCTTTGACCAAGATTTTAAATCAGCATACAGCGTGCGTAAACTAATTCGATGGACTGAATAGGTACTCTTATAGGGGCATAGCCAAAGGGAGTTATTCAATAAAAACCTTAGAAAATATTGCGTATAGATATTTATTTTTCAATAGAAGATGCCTGTAACTTCGTTCGTGGAGGTTGCATAATCATGGCCCCTTTTTTGTCCGCCAACCAATAACCATTCTTATATCACTAAAAATGTTTTAAATTCGTGCAGCCGAACGTTTTGACGTGATGTGGATACAATAATTCAAAACCTAAAAAAAGGTTCTGGGCTTCAAATAGTCATTTCATTCCTGCAATTATACAATATTATAGACATTTTAATAAGGTCAAAGACTAATATTTATAAAGGAGAATCATCCGAACAGGGTGCTTGGATCAAATTGAAGTATTATCTATTAAGTGTTTTTATCTCTTCTAAATGTTCAAAGGTAGACTTAAGTATTAATATTGTGGTAATGCTGTTCTTGAGAAATGCTAATTTTCGTGCATTTCCGTCCATATTTGGAATGTCTACACATTTTCATTGTTCTCGTATAAATGTTAGGCTTATTTGGCCATTTACTGGTGAATGTAAATACTGTTAGTAGCGTGGAGTAGGTATCTACGTAAATTTTACATTTAACTTTGGTAATGCGTTCAGTCGTCTATGGCAAAGCAGGTAACTAAAGCTACAGCTCACTAAGTAATCTGTACTATAAATACGTCTCCTGGTAACTCATGATCCCTATCAAATTTCCATTCTCTCCATTTGTACAGTACCGCGCCGACATCCGACTGTGTGCGAAACCTATGAAGTAGTGTAACGATTCCGATAACGATATATTTGTAGAGATTACAAACAGTTTAAAGTGTCAGCGACGCTCTTATAATAGGCGAGATCGCAGAAGTTTGCGGCCCGAGCTGCAAGCGAGGGACGTAAATATGCGATCGAGGGCTTTCTTTATTACCTCCCGTGTTGTGTACATTACTTTATGTCTGCACCTGGCCAGAAAGCGGCTTTTTCCGTACGCGCAGCGTCACAACTGCACTCCGACTGCGCAGTCGGCGTGCAGTTGTGATGCCGTTCCCATACAAATCGTAGGGAGTTGCAGTTGGGTTGCAGTCCGTCTGTATCGGCCCTAATCCATCATTCAATTATTTACTAATTATTGCATGCCACATAAGAAGTCTTTGTCAAAAGACACTGAACGTTGTAATATAACAAGTGTTTTAATGTAACTATTAATAGTATGTAATTGGCAATGCCATAAAATCTCCACGCATCTAATTATCTATCAGTAGCGTGGCGTCCAAAAAACTCGATTCCTACCGGCTTGCCTAATATCAGGTATTTGAGCACCTTATTTTACAGCTCTTAAGGAAAATTTACGCCAAATCTGCATCGGCTTTCCCAGGATATCTTTTACGCCACGCCACTATTATCTATGTGTGTCTATGTTTGAATTAATGGGCTTAACTTGCACAAAGATAATATGTCACTCGAAGAAAGAATATGGTTGTTTGGTATTAGTACAAGTAAAAATAACAAGACACTTAGCTTAGATACGTATTACGTGTGCAAGACCCTTCTTTGGGACCGAAAAAATACCAAAACAGTGCTTTACGCTTGTAGACAGAATAGTTAAAACTATGGCGTTTACTCTAAACATCTGTCTAGCACGATATCTTGGAGTCAAAGTCCCATTTTCACTAGTTGTAAGGTAGACTAAGTTAATCATGGAATTACCGACTCGTCAAATTTAGATGAGTAATTATAATTTAATTTTACCTCATAATTGAATTTTTCAAATATTCCTTTATTTCTTTGATATTTTATTTCGTTGTATTATTATAAGGGCGTTATTGCGTAGGTACATTTACAGAGATAAATTTTAAACATAATCGATTTAAAGTGTCATATAAAAGTTTTATTAATAAGACGATAGTTGTTGACGGTTGTAAAGCCAAATTTTAAGAAAAGCCGAACACTTAGGAGTTTTGAGAGAAGGAAAAGATTGAATAAACTTGTTAAAATGGAATTGAATTCCGTATCGAGCTTAATAAATAATATTGGGGGCACGAGTCCAATGAGAAGTCGTGTAAATCATATTTTGAGTACAATAGAGTTTTTTAATACTTTACAATTTTTAAACGTTTTATGGACTGTTTTTGGTATCTCTGCCCCTGATATATAAAATTCTAAATTGGGCGTATGTTTAGCGTTTCTGATTACTACGGGCGTTTTTTTCATTACCGCAAATGTATATTGCAAGAAATGGAGCTCAGAGTTGAATTTTCAATGGTATCGGACAGAGTCTGAAGTTGTCAAAAGTTGTTGCCACCTCGTCCTTGCATCAATATATGTTAACGGTAATGACATTAAATTAAGTGGCTAAACGCTTGAATTTCCACCTTTTAGTGGAAACGGTGCTGTTACCGTGATAACTATTTTATATTTATAGATGCGGTCTTATAAACCGGAAAACGAGTGATAAAGTAGAATATTGCTTAGGAATTGATAATACGATGTATATTATCAATTCCTAAGCAATATTATAATAAGTCCTGTAGGCTTATGATGCTACGCATTGTCACGTGATAAAGCATCCGTCACCTTTGACAAATAGTGTGTGAGAGTGACGGATGCTTTATCATTTATTTATCGCGTGACAAAGCGTAGAATCATAAGCTTACTGCAGGCTTATGATGCTACGCTTTGTCGCGCGATAAATAAATGACACTTTCACACGGGTACTTGTCGGAACGTGACGGATGTTTTATCATTTATTTATCGCGTGACAAAGCTTACCATCATAGGCCTTCTGGGAAGAAGTAACGATATTAGGAAATGGATAAAAGATTTTTTTTGCCTAATTACAGTAGTTAACACTTTAAAACTATGAACTATTTTAAAATTTGACTATGGCGAGGAATTAGAAGGTGTCAGCCTAAGGGCCGATACAGACGGACTGCAACCCAACTGCAACTCCCTACGATTTGTATGGGAACTGCATCACAACTGCACGCCGACTGCGCAGTTGTGATGCAGTTCCCATACAAATCGTAGGGAGTTGCAGTTGGGTTGCAGTCCGTCTGTATCGGCCCTAAAACGAAGATGTTTGTTTAGAACTTTAGATCTCGTTTTTTTTTGATTAAATGAACATATATATTTTATCGCTCAATTGTAATTATTTTGTATTTAAGTTATATTTGGTTACCTATAAGTTACATTATTTTTATAAAGAATGAACCTTTAATATTAAATCTGAATGTGTAGCAATTTGTAGATTGAAGTCAATTGATGAACAATAAAAATTAACGTCAGAAACTGCAGTATTTTTTTTTAGAATATTTTTAAGAGTTGCGACACTTCATTAAAGTTAACCCTTAGGGTGTGTCTCCCAGGGCCGGATTTGGAGGTGTGTCAGTGGAGTGGAGACACACTCTAAATATTTATTTTTTAGAAATTGTACTTAGGACGACCCAAAATGAGTCTGCCTCCGACGTGAGAGCACGACACTTTCCAGTTCAGCATCAAGTTTTGCTAACTGATTATATGAAGTGTGCACAGATGCGCCTCAACCATGTCCCTCCAGCGATTCCTGGGGGCTTTCAACAACACGTCGACCTATTGTAGTCGTAGGAGGCCCAGCTCGGTTAGCACAACGGTCGCGCGACGCGTTATTTCGCGTGCAAGCTATGTATATTTAAAGCCAATTAGATAGTGCGTAGGCCAGGCGAGACCAGGGATGAACGTAACATTTCTCAATTTTCTCGGAATATCTCACATGCCTTTTTGAATTTCAAAAAGCCGGTGGCTAATACCCAGCACGGGGAGTGAGGGCGTCGGGGGTCTCTGCCCTCTGACGCCACTTCTGGGAGGGAACCCCCATCCACTTAATAACATATATATTCCCCCACAACTGGGCTAGGCCCACATTCCGATGTAACTCTTTATGAGTTAAATATTATGTATATCTTGCCCTCCCAGACTCCATCTACCACTCCCCAACCACCCACACAAACACCTCCACCATCTTAGCTCCACCACAACCCTTCATCCACTCTTCTCCCCCAATCACTGCAACGTCCACCATTCACTCTCTCCAAAAACGAACCACTCTTCCACCAACCACTTACTTCCACTACCATCATCTCCTCCACTCATCTTCCCCACCAACCACTTAAAACTTCTACCACCAACTTCTCTTTCTCTCACCGTCTCTCCGGGAGAGGGGACCCAACCAACCACTCTTATAACATATTTATCCCCCACCCCGGGCGTTGAGAACGCCCAACAATCAGATGACTCGCAAGAGTAAATATTATGTATATTCTATCCCCTCTCCCCCACCATCGACGCCATCTAAAACCACCATCCACTTCCTTTGTTCACCATTCTCTCTCTTAGGAGGGGGGGAACCAAAAACTTTATTTATTCCCCCACCAAATCGGGCGCTTGTACGCGCCCATCAATCAGATGTACTCGTAAGAGTAAAATATAATATATATTTTTTCCCCCCTCCTACATTTTTTCCTCCAACCACTTAAAGCGAACGTGTGATCGCCCAGTCGCTCGCCCGCCTTAGCGGGCGGGAGGCTGGGCGGCCGCACGGTCTATCTCGTCGCTCTTTTTCCACCATCTTCACCACTTCTTCCACCATCCTCCAACCACTCCAAGGGCTTCCGTGTGGTCGCCCAGTCGCTCGCCCGCCTCTGTGGGCGGGAGGCTGGGCGGCCGCACGGCCTGCCCTCTTCCCACCACAGGCTTCATACAACACTTTACAACCACACACTCCTCCAGAAAAAACCACTCCTACACTCCAACCAACACCACGCGGGGGGCACAACGCGTAGACCGATAGCGCCGCGTGTCCCCCATGCACACTCCACAAGACACGGGGGGGGGTTTTAGTCCGTAGGCGTTTGTGGATAGACTCGAGATGACGTGACGCTGGAGTCTATCCGCGAGCGAGTCGGGCATGCTGTCAGGTACGGGCCTGGCAGTATCCAAGAGGATTTCCCCCTCCAACGCAAAAAAAAAAAAAAAACGTAGTTTCAATACAGCTGAATCCACATGACCGATTTGGTCGCTAGCTCTCCGTCTAATTTAAAACAAATATTATTTTAAAAAGTACTTGACCGATTTTTATTTTTACGGGCTTTTTAGCGGGTTTACTTTAAATTATCAATAATAAAAGTAGGGGTTTCAAAGTAACCCTATTCTCGATATAACTTTGATAGCCTTGTTTTTATTTTTTTGTAAATAAAGTATAGGACTATAAGTCCCTAATTTTTGGTATTTGGCAGACTGGATCTAGAAAAAAAACCGATTATTATATTTTAATTACATATTTTTACGTGTATTAGGATCGTCAAAAAATGGTGTCGAACTTTAAAATTGATCAAAGTAATGTGTATACCTAACAGTGGTGTGGCGTCCATAGAATTCGATTCCCATCGGCTTGCCTAATTTTAGGCAGTTCAGCACGTAATTCTAGTACTCTAATAGAAAATTGAAGCCAAAGCTGCTCCGGCTTGCCCAAGGATTTCTTCAACGCCACGCCACTGATACCTAACTACCGTAAACCCCGGATAACTCCAGTTTACGGTAGCTATACACATTCTGTCAAAATTTCAACTGTGTAACTATTGAGGTCCAAAGATACCTACAGCCCTGTGACAGACGGACAATGTTAGGCTTAGTAATAGGGTTCCGTTGGCCCCATGTGGGTAGGTACGGAACCCCAACAATAGAATTGACCTTGTTATACTGGGTGTTGCCTGTAACAAGAGCAAATAATTAAAACGTAGATTCTACTCATCAAACAATAAAACTTTCGTTCAACAACTTTTAAAAATTGTGTAATCTTTAGATTTTATCTTTTTCATACAATAGTACATTACTTACGTAGTAGGGCGGTAAAACAAAGAATGTCTCAGATCGCAGGTATTTGACGCCCGAGCCGAAGGCTAGGGCGAAAAATATGCGAACTGAGGCTTTCTTTATTACCGACCGTGGTAAGTACGAAATTTTACGTCTCCCCCAGGCCATGAAGTGGGATTTTCCGCACGCGTAGCGGGCGGTTATTGCCATTTTATGGCCAGGTGTGACATAAACTAAATAGTATTGTCAATTTACGTTAACATCAGTTTAATTGACGTCGCTTGTCACGTTACAAACATAAATAAAACCGGTCAAGTGCGAGTCGAACTCGCGCACCGAGGGTTCCGTACAAACTCATAAGTAGATACATGAATATTTCAAGAAAAACTCTATGGCGATTAGTTTAGTAGGAGCAAATAAGTATGTATTACGATTTATGCAAATTTCTCAAAAACGGCGCAAGTTAGGAAAACCGTTATATTTTTCCTGTAATATTTAGAATGACATTAATAATTAGTAATTATTACAGATTTTTCTGTACAGTAACTTCGAAGATAATAGGGGGAGAATGGTTTTTTTTGACGTTTTTAGTCATAAGTCAAAAACTACTTATTTAAGAAAAAAATAAAAAACGGCATTTTAATCTACAAATCTAACCCTTTTATTTGTTACCCCACTCGACATAATAGCCCTACTTTTAATTTTCAGAGTCCCATTACGGACCCCTTTAAAAAAAGTAAAAAAGGCATAAGATTTTTTTTCCGTCCAAAAGCTACGAGTTAGCGGTTTTTAACACTACTCCAAATTTCAAGTCGATAGCATCAGTAGATCCTGAGATATCTTGCTGTGACAGACGGACAGACAGACAGAGTCGCACCATAAGGGTTCCTTTTTTACCATTTTGGTACGGAACCCTAGAAACATCGCAATACATTGCGGTTTCAAATTAACTTTAAAGTGTCCTAAAATGAAAACATAAGTTATTTTGAAATGTCGCTGAACAAATGGTGTTCAGTTTGAGGAGTAGGTACAATCTATGTTTTAATTATTTGCTCCTACAACACCTTATATTTATGTGAATGTGTCCCTATATTTTGACTTTACATAGTTTTAATAATAATAAATCCAGTGATTTCAACATGAAGTAGGTACTTACTTACCAGGTTATATAGGTACCTAATGTCGCTTTCAATAAAATATTTAGGTACCTAGTTAGTGCTAAATATTTTGTTGAAAGCGAAAACTAGAAAAAACCCTTTCTCAGTGCTGGTCTTGCACTTAGCCGGGTTCTCATTTCATTTATTATTTTATTTATTTCAATAATTACACAGTAAGTATGGTAAGTAGGTATAACAGTTAGATACCAAAGGCTCTGTAAAATTCATACATACATATATTATAATAAAATACTAACTACAACACTTAGCACAACAAGTAATAACAATAACATTTACGAACAATTAACAGAATATTCACATAACCTCATACATTCACCACATACAGTATAGGTACTTACTCCAGCTAAGTACTTGCAATAATATCACAGTCGGGTAGAGACAGTGCGGAAAGAGAATAGGCGAGGCGAAAAACGGAACTAACCTACCCAGTATGGCAAATACGGCAAATATTTTTTTCTTCGGTAGAAAAGCATTACAGCGCCCCCCAATTTTAATCCTATTCTCTTTCCGAACAGACTCTACCTTACCTACTGATGCGAGAAGCGCGTTGAGATAATTGTATTGTCATTGTGCCTAGAGCTATGCCTTGAGTATACTATACACAACACCCACTCAGATGTTGAAAGTCGCTAATTTGATTACAATTGGCATTCGCAAAATGACGATGACCAAAAGCGACAAAAGGTTTGTCACTTGTGAGACCTACATTGCCTAGGTAGGTCCACTTGCATAATTATAATCGCCACCTACATCGACTCAGATTTACTACTTGATATTTAATGCAAGCCGGTATGTGTGACTTTTAAAACACCGGTCTGACGGATTTTGGTTTGCGCTGTATGTCAATGACCTTAGCAAAAGGTCGACAAGTGCAAGTATCGAACTTCATAAATCGGAAACGGTTTGGTAGTCGATTTCCTTTTATAGGTGTTATTAATTTGGGCCTGTCTTCAACTGCATTGTAGATAAATATTTAAATTATTAAATATTATAAGACGGTCACTGTTGGAACATCTAAAACGAACAGTTGGCCAAATTATGTCATTTGCGATTGGTAAATACTACTTGCAATACAGTCCAAGTACATTAAGATATTAAAGAGACATATTATTATTCGTCTAACCGTGAGGTTAATTTTATTAACTGAAGGAAGTGACTTTACACGTCAGACATGCCGCAGGCGTCAGCCATCGGGCAAGAAAAAGGTGACAAATGGAGTCTTCTATGTGCTTTATTTTCGGACCGAGTGTAAGGATAATAAAATGAAAATGTTATGCAGTTATGTTATGATGAAACAAACATAAATTATAATTCAAAGTTTGGGTCGTTTGGGTTCACTTCATTGACAGGTTCATTTTGCCCATTTCCTATTTCCTTCACATTCCCACTTCGTTCGCGTTCCCAGTTCGTCCACCTTTCCAAATTTCTTTCAATAATAGGTACATACAATACTAAACTGCCTCGACATTTTTCAAACATCTCTCTCTCTGGGGTCGGTCCCTCATGTCTGAGGATCGTGGTCAGCATCAGGGTTGCACCTGGCGCGGATGATCTGCCTCCACCGGTTTCTGTCCAGCGCGTCTCTTGCAACCGTGTAGAATTTGGAGGACGACGAGTCTTTCACTTGATCGGTCCATCTTGTTGGTGAACGACCGCGCGATCTTTTGCTGGTTGGGAACACCGAAGGGTGTTCCCAACCACAGTTTTTCCAAATTTTCGTCGCCTCTGCGCATTGTGTGGCCGAAATATGAAAGAATGCGTTGTTGGCATATGGTGGACAAGCGAGTTTTCAAACATAGACAGACTGGAAATGTAAGCGGATTGGCAATATGGACGAAATGGGAATGGCATGAGGACCAACCAGGATAGTGGACGAAACGGTAATAAGGACGAAGCTAACCGGAATGGTATGGTGTGCTTTTGAAGATAAGATGTGTGCATAGTTGATATTAAGTATGTTTTCACTTGATCTGAAGAATGTAGGCGGAGAAGATATAAATGATACTGAATAGCCGCTTATCTGACCAATCTAAGAAGCTATTTAAAAGGCCAGTGGTCAGTCTAATCACATTGAAATTACCCACCCATACAGGATGTATTGGTTTCTCTTGTACTTATAAATGTCAAGGCCAAGGCAGTGAGATAAGATTTGAGACAATCGACAATAGTTGCGTCCAGCAGAAATAGAATATAAAATTTGATAAAACTAGTCAATTTAGTTCCTCGTTCGTTTATCTATGCAAAAAACTGACTGCATTTATAAAAAACCTGCTAAGTATGAGTCGGTCAAACACATCACATATAATAGAGCTTTGCGAAGCAGGGCTAAAGAGGTAGGTAACTTTACCTCGGGGGGCCGTCTGGTTGCATAACAACTATTGTCATATTATTAATTGTCATAACAGTTTAAGCATAAAGTTGATGCTCATATTTTTTTTTTGGCATAAATTGTCCTATGGCATAATTGTTCCGTGTCATAATTATACGGAGTCATAATTGGTTTAACCATAATGTAAATTGTCATACATTTATTTAGTCATAATATTGATGATTATAAGTCGTTTTTGCAATAATTGTAAATTTCATACATTTATTAAGCCATAACATTGATGATTATAAGTGGTTTTAGTAATAATTGTAAATTACATACATTTATCAAGCCATAATATTGATGATTATAACAATCGTATTGCATAAATGTTGATAATGGACTTGCGATGGTTCTTCAAAAAAGAAACGATTTATATTATTGAAGTATTTTTAATTTCTACTCATTACACAATATTAGTGACCTCACACAGAACCAAATCGCTGCCAGAAAAGTAGGTTAGGTTAGGTTAGAACTGTTATCTCACACATAACCGAATCGCTGCCAGAAAAGTAGGTTAGGTTAGGTTAGAACTGTGACCTCACTCAAAACCAAATCGCTGCCAGAAAAGTAGGTTAGGTTAGGTTAGAACTGTGACCTCACACAGAACCAAATCGCTGCCAGAAAAGTAGGTTAGGTTAGGTTAGAACTGTGACTTCACACAGAACCAAATCGCCGCCAGAAAAGTAGGTTAGGTTAGGTTAGAACTGTTATCTCACACATAACCGCATCGCTGCCAGAAAAGTATATTAGGTTAGAACTGTGACGCAACATAAAAGAGAACTTTTAAAAAAACTTTTAAAATTAGGTTTATGCGTTTAGCAATTTATGCTTTTACTTAGTATGGTTAAAGTGTTGTATGAGCAACATATTTATGCGTTTAGCATTTTATGCATTTACTTAGTATGGTTAAAGTGTTGTATGAGCAATCCATGTATGCCCATTATAAAGTATGCTTGAATAAATGTATGCATATCAACTATATGCCCATTACACAGTATGTCCATAAACATTATGATTAAAATCGTTATGCGCATAAATGTATGACTATTTACAGTTATGCGTAATGATGAGTATGACGAATCCTCGTATGCGTATCAAAAATATGACCTTAAACTTTATGCAACCCGACCCCTACCCCTTTACCTCCTAGCGCAGGGTTAGTGAAGCTTTTCTAGTTACCGTGTTTTTTTAGAAAAAGACGTTTTTTGGTACCGTGGCTTGCCCATTTATACTGACATTTATACACATTGTATATCAATATTTTTCGCATGCCCTAATTATTCTGTGCATCATGGGCACGGGTGTCCATGGTTCGTCACCCCTTTCCTAGGGTAATACATATAAAGAGCCTCCAGGTTTCCTCCGAAGGCTACGTTCCTGGTTCACGGGTTTACTCCACTCTAAAATCGCTAGAACGTGACGTGTGCGCCAAGACTAGTCCAGTCTACCTATAATATGATTCATAATCTTATGACGTTGATTCTGTGAAAATTGGAACCGGTAGCTTATGTACCTACACACAGTCAAAGGATTATGTATTAAGATATATAGTAAACGTGCGAAGGCCACGGGGTGACACTAGGGCTTCCAATACCGGTATTATTTGTATGGACAAATTATCTTTAATTTTTTTTTCTAAGGCTAATTTAATTTAATACAAGTTTATCCTTTTAATATTATATTTCAATTCAATTCAATTTTATCTTTTGTTTAACTTCCAATGTCCTAAATTCTTAATTCTTTCTAATTATGTTGTGGGAAGAGAGGACAATGTAATTGTTTGTGTTTTGTATAGATGTTTGTATGTAAACACTTTATTGCACATAAAATCATACAGAAACAGTACAAAGAGTGTTTTTTGTTTCTTGTGGCAATAAATCATTTTATTATTACAATAGAGAGATCTCTCTCCAGGCGGGTGCCTGGGGACGGAAGTCCAATGAGAGTTAGTCAGAAGTTGTATTTATTTTATGCAACTGACTTAGAAAACATGGATAGCGTGTTGTAGAACATGTCAGAATTGACAGATGGCAGGAGCGTCCCCACAATGTAATCTAATGCTCTGCTTATTATACTCGAACCAAATAAATGAATTTTAATTTTAATGTTATAATTTAACAATTCAGGGCTTATTTTCAGACCATGCGTAACTGTGACATACCTAAAGACAAAGGCTGACAGCAGCCTTTGTCTACAAACTTGGTTTGTTAGAAACCTACAGGCTCCACACACCTTTATAATCGGGTGATACGAGTAGGTACAGACCTACTCGTATCACCCGATTATAAAGGTGTGTGGAGCCTGTAGGTTTCTAACTCATTGAGGGTTTGTAGACTCTAAAAGAGGATAAACGAACGGCATGCACACATAACAATACAAAAATACTTTTATGCCACACCTGGCCATAAAGTGGCTTTTTCCGCACGCAAGTGTAGACATAAAACGATGTACACTAGGGAGGTAATAAAGAAAGCCCTCGATCGCATATTTACGTCCCTCGCTTGCAGCTCGGGCCGCAAACTTCTGCGATCTCGGCGTTTCTTTGTATTACCACCCTAGTTGTGTAATGTACTATTTTGCACACCAGAAAAACACAACAGAATTAAAACAATTCTAAACGGTAGACTACAGACTGTCTTATCGGTAAAAAGCGATATCGATACCTTTAGACTCAAATGACGTAAACGCCGTAGGTTCTAATGGCGCTTACGCCCTTTGAGTCAGGAACATACATAGTTCGGCATACATAGTAGATAAGGTCCTGTAAATAAGAAGAACCTTTGGCGGAACCCTAAAAGTGTCTGTTCGCCTGTTTCTCTGCACAACTTGCATTAAAAATCATATCATATGTAAAGGTCAATGCAACGTCCTTAAGACAGTCACAAAAGAGTGCACTCAGCTCCTGTAAGGTATTTCACAACTATCCCGACAATATCGTCACCAATATAATTAAACCTGTAAATTACCAGTCATATAATCAGGGGTCAAAATATCCTCTTGTCGCTTCGACTTTGATGAACCACTTAGCCACCAGCAATACCTTAAATAGCGTTGAAAATACCCGGAAAAATGCGTATTTTTGACAAACAGCTCGTTTTTTACGGAAGAAAGCAACGAAAATGTTTGTTGCTATTTTAACAAAATATATGGTTTTTGACTTTTATTCTCGCATTTCTTGACTTATCACCATCATACCATCTTCATAAAACACCTAGAAGTGCCCAAACATTCATGTAAACAAGTTAGTGATAAACTTTGAACTACATGGGTCGAAATATTTGTGTACTTATTACTCGTGGTGAGCTTGGCTGACACATTGCTTTATGAAGTACTAATAAATGATCACTACATGCTTTTATACTTCCGTAAAAATCAGAAAACGCGGTAAAATTTTAATATTTCAAATAAACCTGGAATTTTCAACGCTTAACCTCAAGTTACGGAATGATATTTCTAGTTCACGTATCGAATTACATTAGGATCGAGATTTACAGCGGAGTTGTGAATCCCTACTGTACACTTAAACTAAGTGAACAGAGCATTGTCCTGCACTACACTATAATTACCTACCTATCATCTGTAGTCACAGTAAATATCTTAGCTACAACAGTAATTTAACTAGGTATTCTGACGTTCACGCCTTGTGAGTTAAGGACATGAGCCTTGTACTGAGTACTGTAGTTATTAGTACCCTAATTAAGTTTGAAGTTGATGCTGATGTCATTTGATGTTGACCTGTATGGTAAAGGAGTCACACAGCCGCTCAAAACACGTTTACGCAACCAAATGTATGTAGAAAACGTGAAGCCGTCGACGCGTCACAGCGTATGTACGGCACGGTGTGGTCGATCCTTAAAACACTATTAAATAATCCCTTCGGCCACTTGGTCCGATCGGCATGTCCGATTGATCGGACGACGAATATTTTTTTTTATTGTTGGTTCGATTGATCGAACTTTAAAGTTCTCGTAGCCCGAGTGTCGAACTACTAGGACGATTACATTTCCTTGTAGTCCGATCAGTCGGGCCATTAGGTTGGTTTTTTTTCCTGTATGACCGATTGATCGGACTAAAATATTAAATCGAACCATAAAGACATAACTAGTTTTGTTAGTCCGACTAAAGATTCAGACTTTACTAAACCCCGTTATTAGAATCTGGCATTTCAACTAGTTTTGACAATAAAGTGTACCTAAAGGCAAATAAAAAATATTTATTATGTAAGTATATTTTTTATTACCTTTTTTTATCGTTCATAATATTTCCCTTGGTGTGAAAATTAACCTGTGGCTAGTATATTATATATGACTTAATATATACATATGGTTCCACAATAATATTCCATCGCACCGATCGAGCCATCAGGAATAAAATAAGTTGTGTGGTCGGAGAACGAGGAATTTTAAAGGTCGCATGGTTCGATCGGTTGGTCGATACAAACATTAAAAATCCCATTAGTTCGATAATAGGACATAAATTAAGACTCCGGCGAAATCCTCATTATCCGATCAATCGAACCAACAGTAAAAAAAATATTCGTCGTCCGATCAATCGGACTAGCCGATCGGACCAAGTGGTCGAAGGGTTAATAATTCGATAATTCATAATTTGATCCTCACTTTCAATCAGGTGAAAGCAAGCTGTAAAATAAAAAAAACCCATTTCGTAATCACAAGCAAGTTTCAATCAGTGTTTTTAGGTATGTAGTGTGAAAAAAAAGGTTTATTTGTAGGCACACTGTATATTTTTAATTCAATCCTTAAAATAGTAAAATTGCCCTGCATTAAGGGGATTTTGCTTTTTCGAAATCGGTTAAGTATTAAAGGTGTAATATTATATTACTGAGATTATATTACAAAAAGTAATTTAAAATATCCGTAATCACTGGACCGAGGAATGAAGAGGAAGTTCGGTACAAATGTCCTTGATCCGTCAACGTTGCCAATTTAAATAAGTCTCTATCGAAGTACCTATCAACATATTAAAGGTATTTCAAGGTACAGTCACGTCGCGGAATTGGGTACTTAACTTTAACCGACATTTGTAAAGATTATGTAAGGTCCTGTTAATACAAGCAAAATAAGGGGTTAATTATGTTAAAAAAGTTTTGAGTTTGATACGTAATAACGTGTAACTTTTTTATGGGCCTGCAAAGTTGGGTGGAAAGTCGATTTTAAAGGTATATTTTTTTTAAACTATTAATACCATTACCCATAACATTTATAATAACTATCGTTATAAAACCGTTACGATAAACACAAGTTTTAAATATACATAGTTGCAGAACAAAGTTCTTAATTTGCCCAAACAACGTAACTATGTCACGTTATGGGCTTCAGTAGGAAGCGTTCCGGCACGTATTTGGGAAAGTTTAAAAATGTGATTTTAACATTGTAGTATCTCGATGAGTTTTTATGATATTGAAGTCGTTTTTTCACTAATATTCTATTGATTTATGATTTATTATTATAGCATTAACGACTGCCAACGAATTCTAAATATTTTATTAGAAGAGAAAAATTTAAAAATTATATGTCTCTGGCAGGATTCGAACCTGCACCTCCTCGGCTATCCGGGCCAAATACAGGCGCGTTACCAACTACGCTACCGAAACTCTGTCCAAGTCCTCCAATTTTTCAACCAGTCTCTTTATTTGTGACGTCATCCTGGATGACTTATATAATATCATCTACCATTGAGTCCTTACAACCCGTCCGGCAGTTTGAGCTAGTTTGTAGTATATTATATCTGTGTATAATATGCGAAAAGAACATATAAATCGATAGGTACGTATAGAACAGTTCCGCGACTTTTTAAGTCACACAAAGTGAGTCCTCACTGACAGACAACTTACCTACAACCTTGCTCTTACTGCAGATACGGAATGAAATTTGAAACACATGGTGCATGTAGAGGCGCACAAAGAAAGGATGTTTCTAAATTTAACCCTAAGGGAAAAAGATTACTTATACGAAAAGTTGGAAACAAGAGCAGAAGTCACGGAGCGACACATAGTTACCTAATATTATTCCTTCTCTAAGGTCACATTGATCTTCGAAGCATATTCTATTTAAAGTTAGTTTTCAGTTAATTCATACATAATATATTCTAACATTACTAGACTTAGCCTCTACACAGTCATGTCAAAGGCAATTAAGCCTACGATTACTAAATATGTCAATTATTTACTAATTTTGGTATCGATATGTTAAGGCATTAATTAGGTAGTTCAGATGCACTATGAAGATTTAAATCTAAACCTTTGTGATAATTCCATTAGTGATCATCTAAAACTAACCCGTGAATTTGTGTCCTGACGAACCGTCACTGTTCAAAAACATAAACATCAAAATTACTTAATCTTCGCCAGGTATTTGAACCAGTCCAAATTCAACTACGCTTATCAGTACCTCAACAAAGCCCACCTATGCATCATTAAAATAACGAGGACAGACGGGTCCGCTCAAGGTCCGCGTGCCCTATGGCTCGTTTAATTTGATGTAAGCCCCAATGAAATCGAAAGGCTATCTCTGAGTCAGACGACACAGTGTGCGCGTAGGTAATACGAGTACATATTACAGTTCCAAATTAAAAAGACATATCTCTCTATAAAGCGTACATGTAGATGTGCCTTTATGACTTAGCAGCGCTGTATGCGCCGGCTCACCTTGGCAATGAAAGTGAAATGGACACACTGTACTCATACGTATAAAAACCGGAGCACACCTAGCCGAAATTATTCAGTTACCAACTTTACAACCAGCAACATGTACGCCAAGGTACTTGAAAATAATTAATTTTGCTCAGCGAAGGACTTAATCTAGTCTAACATTCGTCAAATTCACTTTTCGCAATGTTTCGCAATACTGCCGTCGGGACGATCTTTCGACAGACCCGTCCTTTGTCTCAGAGTTAATGGAGTGCGTTGCTTTGAAAGATGCAAGTTGTAATCCCAACCTTTATAAACAAGTTTGTTGGTTCGTTCAAAAGTTTCCAATGCAAAGTACAGAATACTTAAAATTATTCTCTTAAAATGGTAGCTACGAAATTAGAGACAAAGTTTAGCAGTAAATTTTCAAGTTAAGGGAATGGTCGCTTCCATGTTTTTGATAAAAGGTGGTTATTTTCAGGTTATCGTAGCTCTGTGTGCCGTGGGCATGGTCCGCGCTGGCGGTCTCCTCGGCGCAGCTCCTCTGGCCTACAGCGGCCACGCGTACGCTGCTCCCGCAGTCGCCGCTTACGCCGCCCCCGTCGTCACTAAGACCATCACCCCCGCGGTCTCCTCCGTGTCATCCTACTCGACCCACACCGCGCACGGCAGCCCCGTCCACGCGTACGCCAGCCCCGTCCACGCGTACGCCGCCGCCCCTGTTGCCACCTACGCTGCTGCGCCCGTCGCAACATACGCCGCTGCCCCCGTAGTCACCAAGACCATCACTCCCGCCGTGTCCTCCGTGTCGTCCTACTCGACTCACACCGCTCACGGTTCCCCCGTGGCGACTTACGCCGCTGCCCCCGCCATCTCGACTTACGCCGCTGCTCCGGCATACTCCGCGTACGCCGCTCCCGCTGTCGCTGCGTACTCCGCCCCTGTCGTGACCAAGACCATCACCCCCGCCGTGTCCTCTGTGTCTTCCTACTCTTCCCACACCGCGCACGGTGCCCCCGCTGTGGCCACCTACGCCGCTGCCCCCGCCATCTCGACTTACGCCGCTGCTCCGGCATACGCCGCGTACGCCGCTCCCGCTATCTCCACTTACGCCCACGCCGCTCCCGTCCTTAAGTCGGCCGTGGCCTACTCCGCCGCTCCCGCGGTATCTCACATCTCCTACAGCGGACACGGTGCTCAGTATGGTTGGTAAACTGAATCTCACGAAAGTTTTGTAAATAGAACATGTATAAATAAACAAATCGTTTATATACTAATCTGTCTCTCGTTTTCTTAAAATGTACCCTTTACCTTTGAAATATTGAAACAATGTACCTCTAGATTATTTAAATATCGGGGGACAATGCTACACAAATCGAGCTACTCCCGAACTAAGCAATGCTTATACTATGGGTACCAGTAGCGTGGCGTCCATAGAACTCGATTCCTACCCGCTTGCCTAACATCAGGTATTTGAGCACCTTATTCTACAGCTCTTAAGGAAAATGTACGCCAAATCTGCACCGGCCCAAGGATATCTTTTACGCCACGCCACTGATGGGTACTAGACGACGATATACATACTTATCTAGATAAATACTTAAATAGATAGAAAACATCCATGACTCAGGAACAAATACTCGTGCTCATCACACAAATATTTACCAGGATTTGAATCCGGGACCTCCCACTGAACGTGTCGTATTTTTGCACTGTTATAAACACTATTTGCTATCAAGTGGTTCGTATGCCAGCACAGCAAACTACACTCACGGACAATGAATTCGGGTCACTTCCTATGAACAATTCTATAGAAAACGACCCGAATTCATTGTCCGTGAGTGTGATCGACACACTTGGAAAAAATGCTATGAAAAATGTACCTTTTGATACATTATACAGTCAGCATCAGATATCTATTGTCGCCCAGAGTAGCCAAATATATAGAAAGAAAGAAGAAAAAATTTGGCTACTCTACGCGCAGCGCAGCTTATTACACACACACACTTTTTGCTTTGATAAATAACAAAATAAATACAAAAACAGAAGTTCTAAAGAATTATATTTTTTATTCGTAACTGTGTTGCAAAACTGATCATAACGACAACGACGTTTAAAAACCTGACCATAGCTTCAAAACCTCTGCCTCTTTGGGTATTTTATTGTGCAATATTTCTACAAATGATTAAAATAATAGGCAAAAAATGAATCTGATTTTTGCTTTTAGATAATATAAGTAAAATAAAAGAAACGAGTTTTTTATCTTCATTTGTTAATTATGTAAATTGCAAACGTACATAAAAATCAAGTATTCACTATCAAATGAAATTAATTGCACAATGTCGCCACATAATGTACCTGATAAAAAACCTCAAGTTGACAGATGTCAACTTTGTTTACCAAATTTTCACATCTAAAAAAAAACGGAGTATATATTTGGTTGATTAGAGCACATAGCACAGCATAGTCCAATCAGCATCACAGGAAAGGTGCCACTCTGCCATACAAAGATATATCACAGTATAGAGTGGCACGCAGGGGCTCCTGGCTAGGGTTTCTGCTCGAAAATTCTCGGGAAATTTGTCTTTAGCCGAGACGGGTAAAAATCACAACTTCTTCTGCTTCGAGAACTAGAGAAATCAATTCCGTGCGCAAAATTTTGATTCCCTTAGAAAAGTCTATATATTTTTTTTTATTTAATTCCAAATGTATAGTTTTCAGATTTTCCCTATCCTTGTAGTATAAGACGATTTCATAGTTCTAGGTCAACGGAAAGTACCCAATAAATTTTGGTTTACTTGAGAGTGTCGCAATTCGCAATATCCTTTTTTTGCGGCATAAACGGCCGTACCTCTTTTTCACGTGAACAGTAGATGATTGATTTTTTTATGGGTAAGGCTGAAAAATTGGGCTTATGTAACATAAAAGTAACAAAAATATATGTTACTGAGTAACTTAAAAGTTACATAAAAGTATTCTTAAGGGATATTCACAATGTCTACAATACAAACACTTTTTGTACTAAGTGTTTATTTAAGAGATCAAATAGGTATATACTTTGGTACATTTTTGAACAAAGATGAATAAGTAATTAAAGGCTGATATCTACACAAAAGCTGTCTTCACAAATAAAATTAAATCATAATTTTTACTTGTTATAATCATTGTAATTATGTGAAATAAAATAAATAACCACATTTTTACTAAAAAAAACCCGACCGCGGTGCACTTTGTAACTGCATAAAATCCGCCATTTTGTTTATTTTACGAACTTCATACCCAGTGACACTCGCACCATCAAGACGAATCTAATGATGTGTCATTTATCAAAATCGGATGTGCCGTTGAGTAGTTACGAGCGGACACAGGAACGGACATACATACATACAGGTCAAACACATAACCCTCCTTTGGGCTTCGCCGCAGTCGGGTAAAAACACGTTACTCTTCTTTGTGTTGCGCAGTTGGGTATAAAAATTAAAACAAACCAAATATTTTAAACTCAAAAACCCGACTGCAAGAATTTGTAACTGAAAAGAAAGCGTGAACAAAGCTTTACTTTACTTTTATGTTACGTAACTTAAAAATAAATTAAAATGGTAACATAAGTAACTTAAAAGTAACATAAAAATTAACCTCTATTCACTTTCATTTGCATTATATGGAACAATAACAAACATATTAACTCGAACACGACACCTAGCTATAAACTAATATGAAGATTATATTAATAATGTATTACGTAATACAAAACAGAACAAATTTACCATGAAATCCACTCGTAACTTTTAAATTCCATAAAAAATCCTCGGCACAAGTTGAATCGACGCACTGAACTACCCACAAAATGGCCGACCAGTGAGAGGTATACCCAGACTAAAGAATAAATAGTGTTGCCATTATAATGAAATCAAATTCCGCAAATCAACTGCTAAAATAGCAAGATAGAACGGTTACTTAAATTAAGTAACTTAAAAGCTTCAATATGTTGACTTGTCTTATGTTACACGTAAATTATTATTTTAAATGGACAATGCTAATGTTAAAGCTCGAAAAACGTTGCATTAATATATGACAGTTATAAAAAAAACTCCAACATATCGGTATAATATCACAAAACTAAAAAACAAAAATTACAATCTTTCAGGAACATTTTTGGGACATTTTTATTTGTATGGAAATCGATGTAATTGCATAGAAGAAAAAAAAAATTGGAATACAAACACAGAGATTTACATTTGTTAGTTGACTAGAACTAGTAGAAAAAGTTTTGTATTTTGCACGGAAAATTAAAAAAGTAAAATTTTGTAATTACTTTTCGTAAAAACAATGCCGGACGCTTACAAGTCACGAAATCATCCCTTTTTTACGGCCTTACCCTTATAGCTACAAGGGACCGTAGACTTGAGTATATGGTTTTATTTTCAATTCGATACCTCCACGCGTTCCCGAGATAAAGGGTCTTGACAAACAGGCAGACAGACAGACGGACGGACAGGCAGACTGAGAACAAAGTGATCCTATAATGGTGCGGTTTTTTCCTTTTGAGGTACGGAACCCTAAAAACACTCGTATAACACGTGTGACGTGTCTAGACTAATGTAATAGTACATTGTGTATCTAGGGCGGTAAGTAAGGAATTACAAACGAGTGTTTGTTATAAGCCCGGAATAGTACATTGTGTATCAAGGGCGGTAGGTAAGGAATTACAAACGAGTGTTTGTTACAAGGCCGAGGCGAAGCCGAGGGCTTTAATAACACGAGTTTGTAATTCCTTTACCGCCCGTGGCACACACAATGTTTTTCATCACACTTGTGAGGAAATCTAATTAAAATTAACCTTACTTAACCTAAATAAAATTGTAAAACTGACAGTGACATTAGTGACATATCCATAGACAATGCGCAACGTTCGGAAACCATAGCGGTACAGACCTAAAACGGTTGATTTTATAATTGCAAAATACTGAAATACACTATTGAAACATTTAATTAATGTTACAGAAATATGTGTTTACATGTATTTGCAATACCAGTTCTCCTTAAATAAATATTTCAGTGATAAAAGTTAAAAAAGTAAGTTGGCGTTTCCTTTGAACATGACAAATAAGAGTAAAACAGAACCAACGTTTCAAATTTAAAAAGAAAACCATTACGCCCTAGGGCGTAATAGCTCATTTACGGCCCGCAAAACCTACGTGTAATGCACCATTTTCGAGCAAGTGTGATGAAAAATGACATTAGTGACATATGTCCATAGACAACGCAAGTGTCAAGTCACGTTCGGAAACCATAGCGGCCATTTTAGTTGATTTTATAATTGCAAAATACTGAAATACACTATTTAAACATTTAATTAATGTTACCGAAATATGTGTTTACATGTATTTGCAATAACAGTTATCTTTAAATAAATAATTCAGTGATAAAAGTTAAAAAAGTAAGTTGGCGTTTCCTTTGAACATGACAAATAAGACTAAAACAGAACCAGCGTTTCAAATTTAAAAAGAAAACCATTACGCCCTAGGGTGTAATAGGTCATTTACGGCCCGCAGGACCTACGTATAATGACACCATTTTCGAGCAAGTGTGATGAAAAAATCTGTTCCTAATGATTATGAAAACATAAATGGAGAATGAGCGTAGATATTTTCTCGTTATCGGGAAACTTGGTCACGAAAATAAGAAACCGCCTATCAGATGATGCTGTTAATGCTCTTGTATGGCTATTGTGTTTCTGCAAGCCTTATTTATAAGGAAAAAGCTTTGTATTCAAATTTGATTACTTTGTTGATTATTTTGCGAGTTCCAGGTTCAATTTTAGTTACCATAATAATTATGCTTAAATTAACAAAATAATATTGAAACTTAGTTATGGTCTGTTTAATCGAAACACTGTGATGTTATTTAAGAACATAATTAAATATGAAAGTGCATTTTAGTTTAAGATGGTTTTGTTTTGTGAAACATTACATACAGGCCGGGAATTAAGGGGTTTTCTTGGCGGACCAAACCTATTTAATTTGAAGTTCATAACGATAATTACGTATCTAACGGTGGAAGCAGTGCTTATTTAATGCACGCAATTTACTAGATAATATTTCAATTGACAAGTAATTATATTGCCAAGATCAACTACTTAACATTATGCATCGACGTTGTCTGAGTGTACTAAGTAAAATGCTAACAACTTTTTAATAGATCAAAATTTGCAAAACTAGATCAAGGCTCATTTTTAGCGCTTAAGTTATTACCTCGATGCAATTAATTAAGGAAAAAATTACTTTTGCATATTTTATTTACCTCAGAAACACGAGGCGGAAGTCCTTTAAAGTCTTTTAACGGTAAGAGAAGACGTCAGAATTAAGTTAAGAGGGTTATTAACGAGCCACTTAAGTATTATTGAAAAAAAAGTACCAGATCCAGAGAAACAGGAACAACTGACACTTACATCTTAGTTCTCGGGGTAACAACGAACATGGATCATTTGCTTTAGGGCTAAGGTCAACCGGGGTAATTGCGTCTATGGGAGTAGGTAAGTGCGTCTTATAATAGGAGTAACTATAGCTTGGCAACTTCGTTGGTGACACTCACATGTGTGCTTTTTGTTATGTGCAGCCGTAACTACTCACACAAGTTACCGCTAACACGAACGGCGACCTCCGCAAGCAGCCTCCGTCGGTCGCCGTTCATATTGGCGGTAACTTGTGTAAGTAGTTACGGCTGCACATCACAAAAAGCACACACGTGAGTGTCACCAACGAAGTTGCCAAGCTATAGGAATCATTTTAAAGAATTCTGTTTTAATGGTATATTTAAAATACGCTTAAGAAGACAACACTCGAGTGATAGCACTCGAGTGATGGTAGACTGTTATGAAAACTAATTTCTTCAACGTCTGTTAAAGCATATCGTCAGAACTTTTAAAAAAACACGTATCTGATACTGACTTCAGGTAAAAACGCAGTACGTGTATATGAAGTTCGTGTGTAACTTTTGACGTTTTTCTCTACGACGTTTTTAGATACGAGTTTTTTCAAATTAGTGACGATATAGACGCTTTAACAGACGTATATGTATATATAGTTTATATAATTAAATGTAGGTAAGATTGATAATTTTGCTGTTATCGAGGGACTGAAACGACCAAAGCTAGAAACCTTGAAACACGGAAGCCTTCAATTTCATTACTGTTATGAAATTGTTAGCTTTCTTTAAGTCAACGAACACGAAGTTCTCCTAAACTAAACTAAAAATGATTGCATATAAAGTATATACATTTTACAATTTGCACATTTTTAACCTAATAAAAAGAGGACGTTCTCATAGGATTTTTTTTTATGTAGATACCTAATATGTTTACTCGAAAGCGGTTGGACCGATGCGGAAAATTATTTTTTGTTTTAGGTATGCAACCTACGAGGTCCTATTGACACCAAATCAGGATCTGATCGCTGATGAAATCTTGAACAAATTGGCTACTTGATAACTTTTTTCTGTGATATGTTATAAAAATGCCTCTCAATAATAGAAATATTAGTGAAAAAACCACGTCAATATCATAAACGTACGTAAAGGACCTTAAGGAATCTAAAGCGATTTGGGTATTTTTATAGTAAGTTTACATTCGTTTGACGTCGGGTATTTTAAAATGTTCGAATCGATTTTGTATCAAGTTATTCTAATAAAAAAATATTGAATTTTTGGGAATCATAATAGGCCAGACCGGTATTTTTAGTAGGTTCCCAAACTTTTTTGGCTTGCCGCCCATTTAGGTCTTCAATACCGCCCCCCTGGATAGCCTCAACGTCCCCCAATTTCTTCCAAGGCCCGTACCGCCCCCCATAGGGCGGTACGGACCACTTTGGAAACCTATGGGCTAGACGCGTAAAAAAAAACTGTTTAGTCCGTCAGTTAGATTATTAAAAAATATTGTACACGTATTTTTTCTTTTGTTGACAAACAAAAATTACGAGGATACAGTGCTTAGAAGTTTCAAGTGACGTCACTCTTTGGTACAATTTTCGCCTAGGAGTGACGTCACAAACCCCCACTCCGGAAGTTTGATGATCTTATACCTTTGTCGATTTTTAATAATTTGATAAACAAAAAATACGTGTCCCATATTTTACATAATCTAACTGATGGACTAAATAGAATGATATATTTTTAAATCAGTCGTCATCCCTATTATCGTGTGTTTCCATCCAACAAATATAAATTTATGTACTTTTACCTCATTTTTAAGTACGAGATTTTGACACAAATATAAGGTTGTACGTTGTTTTGCCTAACAACTTTTTGCCTATTTTCGTTTTGCCTAATTTCATTTTGACTAATATTGTTTTGCATAATTATTCATTTTGCCTAATTTTTATTTGAGTGAAACTCGTTTTGTATAATCCTTATTTTACCTAAATTTATTTCGTCTAATATTGTTTTGTCTAATTTTTAGTTAGTATAATCTACATTTATATAATGTTTGTTTAACATAATTATTTTTTGTCTAACATACATTTTGCATAATTTTGTTTGTTCTATACTTATTTCGTATAATGTTTCATTTAACCTAACCTAACCTACTTTTCTGACCGCAATTCGTTTTTGTTGGGGGACGCAGTTCAAACCTAACCTAACCTACTTTTCTGACAGCAGTTCGGTTTTGTTAGGGGACGCAGTTCAAACCTAACCTAACCTACTTTTCTGACAGCAGTTCGGTTTTGTTGGGGGACGCAGTTCGAACCCTAACCTAACCTAACCTAACCTAATTGAACTTATGGTTTGAGTTTTTTTTAATGCGGGGGGCTTCGCCCCCCGAGCCCCCCTTGTGGGGGGCTCCGCCCCCCCGTCCCCCCTTTTCGTTCTACGCCCTAATAATTTACCCAAGCAGAGTGGCTTTATGGGCTGCTGTAAAAATATTATTTATGGTTTTGTATAATATTATTAGTATTAGACGCAGTTCAAACCTTACCTAACCTACTTTTCTGACAGCAGTTCGTTTTTGTTGGGGGACGCAGTTCAAACCTAACCTAACCTACTTTTCTGACAGCAGTTTGTTTTTGTTGGGGGACGCAGTTCTAACCTAACCTAACCTACTTTTTGCTTAATGTAACCTTTGTATTGAGTTTTTAGACAAAAAAAATTTAGTTAAAATGATATTCGGCTATATAATTATTAGTTAAAATAAGAATCGACAAAGTGAGTTTTAGATAAAATAATATTCGACAAAACAAGAGTTATGCAAATGATAATTTAGGTAAAACGAGTTTCGACAAAACAATAATTATGAAAAATGAATTTATACATATTGACTTTAGACAAAAAATTCATTATAGTAAAAGTTGTTAGACAAACTGAAATTAGACAAAAAATTTTTAGACAAGTCAAGGGAATACCCAAATATAAACGAGCACAATTTTGTAACAAAATTCTAATATAATCTTTTATACCAATTTAATAGCCCATTACTAATTTGTCTTTAAATTTTAAGAAATAGGATTAAGTGTTGACAATGGACGAATGATGAAAGCATGATTGATCTTTAAGACCGCTTTAGCCTTTCCAGTGCCCTTTCAAAATGTCCTCCTAGCCGTCCACTACTCTGAATTCATACCTAACTCGTTACACATTATAGACACCTTGACAATGAAAGTGAAACGAACATTGTAACGTTTGCTTGGTATAAAAACCGACGCGTTCCTTACGATTATTATTCAGTTGCCAACACTTACCAAAGCAACATGTACGCCAAGGTACAACATTATTTTATTTAGATAGCCAAATCATAAACTACTAATCAGTGGTATGGATGCCAAAAAACACTAGTGACGAGGACCCTACAATCAATTGAGCTAATATATAATAGTAATTATTAAGGCCCTAACTAAAACCGGATTTGAACTTTCTATCTATTATTTTTATTCAAATACATTGTGCAACTCAGTCACAAATGAATAGTTTATTAGTAAGAATAAATTGAATAATTGCTTTATCACGATTGTTCCAGCTGATCGTTGCTCTGTGCGCCGTGGGCATGGCCCGTGCTGGCGGTCTCCTCGGCGCAGCTCCTCTGGCCTACAGCGGCCACGCCTACGCTGCTCCCGCAGTCGCCGCTTACGCCGCCCCCGTCGTCACTAAGACCATCACCCCCGCGGTCTCCTCCGTGTCTTCCTACTCTACGCACACCGCGCACGGCAGCCCCGTTGCCGCGTACGCCGCCGCCCCCGTCGCTGCCTACGCCGCCGCCCCCGTCGCATACGCTGCCGCTCCCGTTGTCGCCAAGAATTATGCCGCTCCCGCTTACACTACCTACGCCACCGCCCCCGTAGTCACCAAGACCATCACCCCCTCCGTGTCCTCCGTGTCATCCTACTCGACCCACACCGCTCACGGTTCCCCAGTGGCCACTTACGCTGCTGCCCCCGTCGTCGCTAAGACTATCGCTCCCGTAGCCTACGCCGCTCCCGTAGCCTACGCCGCTCCCGCAGCCTACGCCGCTCCCGCTGTCGCTGCGTACTCCACCCCTGTTGTGACCAAGACTATCACCCCTGCCGTGTCCTCCGTGTCTTCTTACTCTTCTCACACCGCTCATGGTTCCCCCGCTGTCGCTACCTACGCGGCTGCCCCCGCCGTGGCGTATTCTGCCGCTCCCGCCATCTCCACGTACGCCGCTCCCGCTGTCTCCGCGTACGCCGCTCCTGCGTACTCCACCTACGCCCACGCTGCTCCCGTCCTCAAGTCCGCTGTGGCGTACTCCGCTGCTCCGGCCGTATCTCACATCTCTTACAGCGCTCATGGCGCTAACTATGGTTGGTAATTGAATCGATTGACCTCTAGTCTATCATTTGTAAATAGAAAATGTACGAAATAAACAATTGAAATATTTATAAATTTGTATTTTTTTACGAACTTTATGATTTTGTTAGCTCATAAGCTAGTAGCACAAAATTAACTTTCATTGAAACTAATTATAATATCAACCTAATTTTGGTGTTGCGATTTGCGAGTGAGCTGCGGGCGAGTTTCCATACAAATGTCGACTGGTTTTGTATGAAAACTCGCCCGCGGCTCGCCCGCAAATCACAAGTGTGATAAGGCCCTTACTTATAATCAAGGCGCTTTTAAATACGCATAGCAACCTCAAATCTGATCTTCATAATGTTAACTTGACATGTAATTCGCGTGACACACTAGCACACTACACACAACATTTATTTAATCAAATCTTGATGATGACAATGATTTCTATATCTCTATATCAAAAACAAATTATGATTATGTACCTTTTAAGGATTGTAAATGGAGCCGATATTTGTTATTTGAGAAAAAATACCTGAAACTAGATACCTAATTATGCTTCAATGTTGATTTAAGAAGAATTAAAAGTCGGCCAAGTGCAAGTTGGATTCTCACACGAAGGGTCTACCAAACCGTGAACCGTCGAACAAAAAGACGCCAAAAACCACGTTTATTGTATGGGGACCCCTTATTATTTTTAACTTTATTTTGTTTTTATTATTTTTTGTTATAACGGCACTTAAAATACATATTCTGCGAACATTAATTAAGTATCTAACCTAATACCATTATTAAAATCGAGCAGAAAACGCCGAAAAAACACGTTTTTTGTATAGGGACCCCCTTCATTTTTGACTTAATTATCTTTTTACTATTTGATTAGCATTTACCTATTACCATTATTATAATCAAGCACAAAAAGACACATTCTGTGAATCACCATCATCATGGTAGTATACGGTAGTTTTTCTCCGAACAAAAGGTACATCAGGAGAACGCATGTGTGCACGCCGTGTACGGACGCACCACAGGCAAGCATTTGCGACTGCGCGCGACTGCCACAGTATGGCGTTCACTCACACAGACGCGCGTCGTGCGTCTGTGTAAATACGTGTTGCGCGCTCCTAAACGGCCGAAGTCGTACTACTTGGTTGTCTTTATACTTTGCCATCGTCGAACAAAAATACGCCAAAAACACGTAAGTCGGCGAAGGTAATGCACGCGGTAAGCTGTGTCACCCCCGCAGTTTGGCACCTGGTGCGGTTCTCAGAGTATGGTTCAAATCATTTAATATTATAATTAACGAAAGGGTTTGCTTAAAATTAGGACGCAGAAACAACATTGGGTTTCCTGCTACGAGGAGTTGAGGTAGGTATCTACCTATCTGGCTCATATTGTAGGGTCTTGTGCAGTTTCAACATAAAATTTCCTTATGGTTAGCAGCTCATAGTCCCTGTACAATTCTGACGTAGGATATCTAAGTTTTGGAGAATATAACTTTTAGCAAACATCATTGTCTCTTTCAACCTCTATAAATTTATTTTATAATAAATGCAACATGCAAGGCTCATTCCTCGGGCAAATAATCGGGATCGGGATCCAACGAGGAAATGTAGCCAAACTTATGAGCACTCTTCCGCAGGCTCAGTGAGCCTATACAGGGTGGCTCATTTCGATCGGTCAGTATGGAAATTTTATTTTATTTTATCTTAAGATGCAAATAACTGAGACCTTTTTTACCGAGAGATGTTTTTGTATAATCTCCGTATCCATTACAATAACCAACAACACATTGTTTTCCTTTTCAGTTGAGCTTAAGTTATCATCGTTGTAAGCAAACAGTCGAGGCTTTAGTGCTCGTGGCTTGCATATTTGAGCGAGTCGCCGCTTGGGCATGCATAGAGACGATAAAAGCCGTAGGGGGGCGATTTAATACCCATGCATTCCTAACAACGTAGAAATAAAACTGAACGCATTTTAATACATACAAAAATTAGTTTTTATTTTTGGTATCTGGCCGAATTACTAACATGGAGGCATTTTACCATGAATATGTTTAGTTTAGTTAACTTACAAATCGTCACTACGTGAGGTACTTTGAAAAAAACTCGTATCTAAAAACGTCGTAGAGAACAACGTCAAAAGGTACATTACATACGAACGTCATATACACTTACGCGTTTTTACCTGCAGTCAGTGTCAGATACGTGTTATTTTTATAGTAATGACAAAATGTATCTAATTGAAAAACTGGAGCACCTTGACAAAGGGGATACAAATTGTAATTCCCAAAACACTGATCCTATTTCTTGTTGACTAGACGAGAATGAACACAGAATTTACTATTTGAACAGGTAAGGTTGGTTAGGTGCTTTAGAGAGCAGAGGCCATTTTCTGAAGCATTTCGTTTGTATCATGCCGTCCCACTTACAAAAATAATAGTATGACAGACACGAACTTCGAACGATCGGAATATTGCTCCTGGTCTGAAGTCCCGAAAGCTTATGTTTCGGACAACACCTGTTTTCACTAGCTCGATCATACACACAATAAGGAAAGGTTGAACCGCTTCAAACAATCCCGCTGGTACACATACATAAGGTTCCTGCTAGCACGCTAATGGCCTAGTTTGCATTCAGCTGACACCTCTATTTCTAATGACTTAACATTCACTATGGAAACTACTGGGACTATAGTTGGAGATCTATCTTATGTGTTTTATGTGGCTGGAACACAAAGGTTGTCTGGAAGAGATCGCTTCTTTAGCGATAGGACCGCGTGTTATGTAATATTAGTTTTAATATGACAGCCGAGTGGTTCGGAGATGCATCTTTCAAGCAGAGCAGAGCAGCTTTCGAATCCTGGCTCGTAACACTGAGTTTTTCGAACTTATGTACATAATTCAATTCAATTCAATACGTTTATTTCGGAATTAATCCATATTTGGTTAGTTACATTAATACTTAATAATAATATAATATTTATAGATATGTACTATTAGCTTTTCGGGGAAAGAAAAACATCGTGTGGAAACCTGCATACATCCGCGAAGAAATTCAAAGGTGTTTATGAAGTCCCCAAGTGTTTAGGGAGGCTTATGTCCAGCAGTGGACGTCCTATGGCTGAAATGATGATGATGATGAAGTCCCCAATCCGCAGTGGGCTAGCGTGGGGACTACAGCCGATTCACTCTCGTCGATGAGAGTAGGCCTGTGCCCAGCAGTGGGACAAATACCTATATATCAGTGGCGTGGCGTAAAAGATATCCTCGGGCAAGCCGGTGCAGATTTGGCGTTCATTTTCCTTAAGAGATGTAGAAAAAGGTGGTCAAATCCCTAATATTAGGCAAGCCGGTAGGAATCGAGTTCTTTGGACACCACGCTACTGATATAGACTGATGATGTGATGTGATCTTGTTTATTTTAGGATGTCTGTAATCTTTTGGTGTGCAGTGAAGAGTAGGTATTGAAATGTAATGTAATGTACACGGCCTAGGACGACCAAGCAAGACTGTTAAATGTTAATCTACCTCTGATTTCGTGAAGACTTGAATAGAATTGCATTATATTAATGTCAAAATTTGCGTTGATTTTGCATTTACTTACATCTAAATGCAAAATCATAATAAATATCACATTAATTAAGACCGTGATCAAAATTAAAAAGCAACATTGAGGTGCAATATAATTTAATTTGCTAAGTTACGGAATTATAATTACCTTGTCACGTTGATGTCAATTATTTGCCATCAAATTGAATTACGTCCAATTTTATGATGAAGTCCCAACAAATGCAACTGACCATTTTAAAAGCCAATAATGTTTTGTTGGTTTTTAATTGAGATAAGTATACCATTAAGTTAAATGTTTCGAGTTTTAGTTTGTTTAAAAATTCTTTTAAAAAAATACATTAAGTTGAATATTTCTTGATATCCTTTTTAGGGTTCCTTAGCCAAAATGGCAAAAACGGAACCCTTATAGTTTCGTCATGTCCGTCCGTCCGTCTGTCCGTATGTCACAGGCATTTTACTCAAAAAATACACGATGGATATTGATGAAATTTGGAATATAGGTGTCTTGTATGAGCCGCTACTTAGTTTGGTAGTTAAATAACTAAAATAAATATTTTAAGGGGGGGGGGGGGGGCACTCCATACATGTTACAGAAGCTGAATTTTTTTTTTTTCAGAAAATATCAACGTGTGGTACATAGTTCGACAGCTCTTAAAAAACATTTTAAGGTTTTTAAGGATTAAGTGATCTAAATAAAACCTTTCGTTTTCAACACCAAAAATACCTGGTACGAAACAGTAGCTTATAATTTACTGAGTCCGTGGGGTTGATCCTGCTGACGTCTCCCGAATCAACCTGCATAGGTAATATTAAAAAAAAAAAACTGGTCAAGTGCGAGTCGGACTCGCGCACCGAGGGTTCCGTACAAACTCGTAAGTAGATACGTGAATAGTTCAAGAAAAACTGTATGGCGTATTACCTTAGTAGGAGCATATAAGTATGTGTTACGATTATTGAAAATTTCTAAAAAACGATGTAATTTAGGAAAACAGTTATATTTTTCCTGTAATATTTAGGATGATATTAATAATTAGTAATTATTACAGATTTTTCTGTTCAGTAACTTTGAAGATAATAAGGGGGGAATGGTATTTTTTGTCTTCAATCAAAAACTACATGTCTAAGAAAAAAAAATAAAATCGGTTCTGGAATCTACATATTAAGCCCTTTCATTTGATATCCCACTCGATATATTTTAGCTCAACTTTTGATTTACGACATCCCATTCCGGTCCCCTTTAAAAAAAAAGTAAAAAAGGTATAAGATTTTTTTTCTATCCCATAGGCTCGAATTTTAACACTATTCCAAATTTCAAGTCGATAGCATCAGTAGATCCTGAGATATCTTGCAGTGACAGACGGACAGACAGGCAGACAGACAGAGTCGCACCATAAGGGTTCCTTTTTTACCATTTTGGTACGGAACCCTAATAAACATTGAACTGAAAAAAAATCTACTAGAATAATTTTCTCTATTCTAATATATTTTCATCTGAAAATTGGAAATATGTCTATTTTTCTTTTGTAAAGTTAATTAAGTCTACGTAATATAAATTAATTTCAGTTAAATAGGTAGGTAGGTACCTGTATTTTTTTATTATTATTATTTATCTGTTTACGGATCAATTAAACATACAGAATATAATATAAAACAAATAAAATAATTATTGTAAGTAAATTTCGAAATGACATAATTTTTACAATTTTTTTTTTTTTTATCAAAATTATCAAATCTAACACGTCATATAGACTTGTAGACAAGACTTTCATCATCACTGCATAACAGTGCAAAATAAGTATTCCACGCCATTTAAATAGTAAACCACATTGAAGTCAACTATTTCCTGGCCATCAAATGAACTACAGGATGCATAATTATAACTGGGATTCGCGAACGACATTTCAAAGGTCAATAAGTAATTTCCTATACTGACATGCATGTATAAGTACGTTTTGGATTAATTACTGGAAGTTTTTGGGTGGAGCTTCACCCTGACATTGTTACAGTTGGTATCATAATGCCACGCGAAACTCGTTTTTACTACCGTATAATTACGTAGCCCGAAGCGCTATTTTGTAATATCGCTGGTTATTTGCACCGAATAGCTCGAGGATTCGATACCAGTTTGTAACGTTGGTATAAAAGAGAACGCAACTGCTCTTGAATTTATTCTGTCATCAAAACACACGGATTAAACATGTTCGGAAAGGTACATATGTTTTTTAAGGCGCTTTGTTTTATAAAATCAGTGCATTAAAAAAATTACTATAATTCAAAAGAAAAATTATAGTTATTATTGAAATCATTTAATAACAAAAACAAATTCATTCAGTACAATTTCATTTAGGTACATTAAAAAAATACTATAATTTTATTAATCTCTTTTCACTTTAACTGCAATGATAAATATGCAAAAAATGATTTTTGAAATGCTGTAATAATGAATTTGAAATAATTCATAAATATTTACCGGAATTAGTCAACTGATCATTTAAAGTCACATACGCATTCAACTCGTTCTTACTGCATTAAATAGCCATCGTTTTTTATTCCAAATTACCATTTTGAGATTAGATTTCACTGAAGTCAGTCAGATTTTCGTGATTTATTTTTCTAAAACTACAATCTTTCATTTTTAAACAGCATGCGTGTCCATATCTTCATTGAGAAGATTTTATCAGTAATTTGCTCAAGTTTTATTTCAGGAATTTAACGTTTTAGGCTTACAATGACCATTTAATTCAACCACCATTAATGTAACCTATGCTGTACATAATTAAAACGTATCATTTTTCCACAGCTGGTAGTCGTCCTTTGCGCCGCGGGTATCGCCTCCGCCGGCAACCTGCTGCAAGCCGCGCCCGTGGCCTACGCCTCGCCCTACTCTTCCCTGTCGTACGCCACTCACGCGCACGCCGCCCCTGTCGCCACTTACGCTGCTGCCCCCGTCGCGACATACGCCGCTGCCCCAGTCGTGAAGTCCGTCGCTCCCGCCTACTCCTACCAGTCCATCTCTACCCACTCCGCCCCTGTTGCGTACGCGAAGTCCTACGCCGCCCCAGCCGTGGCCTCCTACGCCGCCCCCGCTATCGCCCAGACTTATGCCGCCCCTGCCGTGCACGCGTACGCTGCCCCCGTTGTGGCTAAAGCCATCGCTCCTGCGGTTTCTTACTCTTCCTACTCTACTCACTCTACCCATGCCGCTCCCGTGGCGTACGCTGCCTCTGCTCCGTTAGTAGCTAAGACTTACGCCGCTCCTGCCGTGCATACCTATGCTGCCCCGGCTGTACACTCTTATGCTACGCCTGTTGTAGCTAAGGCTATCGCTCCTGCGGTGTCTTACTCTTCTTACTCCACCCACTCTGCGCCCGTGGCATATGCCGCCGCTGCTCCCTTAGTCGCTAAGACCTACGCCGCGCCCGCCATCTCGACCTATCACTCAGCTCCTGTTGCGTACGCCGCCGGTCCGGTCGTCGCTAAGACTTATGCTGCCCCCTCTGTCCACGCCTACCACGCCGCTCCCGCCGTCCACGCCTACCACGCCGCTCCCGCCGTGGCTACCTACGCCGCTGCTCCCGTAGTCAAGACCGCCGTAACTTACTCCGCGGCCCCCGCGGTATCCCACGTCACCTACTCTGGTGCGTACGGCAACTATGGCTGGTAAACTTTCCGAACGAAACGAAAGACTGTTAATGTTTTTATGTTGATATTTATTGTAATGTAATAATAAAAAAAAACGTAAACGAATATAATAAATAGCACAAACGAATATTTTGTTTTAATTTGTTACAACATAAGTAATATGATATGAACCTTGTAGTCATAAGTATGTAATCATGACCCTATATTTTCTCCATCTCTTACCTATAATCTGATTTACTTGAAATCAAGTTGGCTTAAACAAACTGGATTTGACGGTCAACTAACTTTGAGTTGGGCCCCGTTTGACCACAAAAACTCAAAGGATCGCATCGACTTCAGCAAAAATCAGCAGCTAGCTTCGATATAATCTTGAAATAGTATAACACTAGGCGTTAGTGAAGTTAATGTAAGTTTATTACCCTTTGCAACTGATCATAACAACGATGAAATTGCATGATCGTCGCGACCGAACCGACACAATATACAACTGTAGAGAGCAGTAAAACAAGTCCATCTAAATGTCCGCAAACATCTAATTGTGCATCATCATCCAAGCGATTTTGGTGTATTTTTCGGGGTACGTTTTGACCAAAATTCATGATATATTTGTTTTTAGGGTTCCGTAGCCAAAATGGCAAAAACGGAACCCTTATAGTTTCGTCATGTCCGTCAGTCTGTCTGTCCGTATGTCACAGGCATTTTACTCAAAAACTACATGATGGATATTGATGAAATTTGGAATATAGGTGTCTTTTATGAGCCGCTACTTAGTTTGGTATATAAATAATTAAAATAAATATTTTTAGGGGGGCACTCCATACATGTTAAAGATAGTAAAAAAATATTTTTTCAGCAAATATCAACGTGTGGTACATAGTTCGACAGCTCTTTAAAAAACACTATAAGGTTCATAAGTAATGTTTTTGATTAAGTGAATGTATTTGAAAATAATCGCTCCGAAAGTTGTGTAAATTGTGTCCTCCCCCCCCTCTATTTTCTAAACCGTGCGTCCGAAAAATATGAAAAAAATCACGAAGGTAACGCTTAATTAATACTTTCAACGAAAAATATTTTCAACAAGATCGAATGTACCGTTTTTGAGTTATTGCCGATAAACTGCACTTCTCAACAAAAGGACGTAATTGCTATGAAGATACGCTCTTTTGTTGTTGTACTTTTTTTTACATCGTATTTTGGTCCGACATGCTCTTGGCCAGTTATTTATTATTCGTAAAGTTGGCCAACAGAATTGTAGGCGAGTTGATAATGCTCGATCGCAAGGCTTCCGCATGCGCCAATTATTAAAAAGAAAATCGAATCGTTTCGTCTGTACGTACCCCGCACCAAGATATCTTCTTGTATCTTTGCACTCAGCCGTATTTGCCGTGCTGAGACATGGACGTCATATAAGGTCTAGTTGAGTTACTGCTTTAGATCTATTTACTGTTTAATGTATGGATGTATAACTTCACTCGGTCACGGTCATTATAAGAGTACTGTGCCGGGTTTGAATGAAATGTATGTCAGTATGGCTAATTAGATTACATTTTAATATTATGATGAATAAACCGGTTTGAATTATGTATGTAAAAATAGTTTTATGCGTTTCTTTCATCGTTAAGATTAGTTATTCAATGTTATGGTGTTAAAAAACAATTTGATAGTATTAGGAGATTCATGGCTGCCACAAAAAATGAGTTATGTTTAAAAAATTTTTTTAGCAGGTTTGAGTGAATATTTTTTGATTGAATATCTTTTTTTATAAATCATATTGAAATGAACACAAATCACTTACCTTGTAAAGACTCAACATTTTCTCAAAACGTTTCGTACGCGTTTAAACGTTCTCATTCATGAAACTCATCATTTAATATGTTACACTTACGTCAGTTTGTTAAGAATGTTATTGTTTTTCACTCATTTATTTAAAGTCTTAGGTCAGGCTTTATACAAAGTCAAGCTACCAGTGGTTAGGGCCGCAGAGTGAGCATGCTCCTCTCCCTCTAGCATAGCTGTGACGCGCGCTTCTTAGCCACACGACTATTTAATACCCATTATCGTTTCGTATTATCCCTTTCCAGACAAGTGCGAAATTGACAAGTAATGCTCTGTCGTGTGACCAGTGAATTCGCGGTCGGTTGTGTTAGCCCGGTTGATGACGGCGTTATGTCCAGGAGTAGGTACCTTTTGTAGGTGACGCTTGACCCAACCAACGCAACTAGTGAGCGTCTCTTGAGGTGTTTGTCGCGACTCTTCGCTATAAAATAAAACTGTTTGCCGACACAACTAAGGGGACAAAGATTGTTGGATCGACAATCCGTATCGTATATCAATATAAACAGTGGCGTGCACTCCATAAAGACCAAAACACACTGCCTACCTTTTAATTTCTACCCTATTAAGGGTAGTAGGGTAAATAGTGTGTTAAGATACCACCTATTCTACTAACTTGCACCCTCCTATCCTACTAATTTGTATCCTCCTACCCTTAGTAGGGAAGTTATTAAATGGTAGGCAGTGTCTTTTTGTTTTAATGGAGTGCACGCCACTAAATAAAAGGTTAAGGTTATAGCCTACCAGTCCTGTCCGAGTGCCCTTGATGATAGATCGATCGATCCCAATAAAGCGTAGCATGGATGGTGATTTTTAATAACCGACGCCGGCGCGTACTTACATTACAGCATCACGGATCCCATGAGGTGGTAACGAAAAGAAAGTAGCTGGTAAAGAATTCTGGTTACTTCGTTGTTCCTGTGCAAGTATTCGCCTTATTATTCTCATCGTTAAGATTTTATACGTTTTTGCGGGCTCGTTTTAAATTACACATTTGCTCTATTAAACTTCCACTCGGTACGCCCCTAGCTCTTGGCGAGCTATAAGGTGTCCAGTCTGTTGAAGTTGCAGTCAAATCCAATACGAAAACAGTCATTTGCCCATGCACAATCCACAATATATATATTTTTAATTAACTCATTCACTTCGCTTCCTACATCAAACAACCTAAAACAATTTAGGTACGCAGTTCATTGGTCGGTTTACAAATTAAAGGCAAAATAATTTATGAAAAGGGTTTAAAATAAAAGGTTTTTGTAATACACTGCGTCAGTAACCGACTGACTCTCCATGTCAACCGCAAATTGAGGTCGCTTTTGAAACGGACTGAAAAGGCTGGGTCAGAGATGGGATCGGAAAGAAATAAATCAGGGATCACTGCCGTTATTTATCACATCGTCTCGGTTTTGGTTTCATTTGAATCTGATTTATGATTGGGATGGTCGCCGCATGTTAAATGATAGCTCCATCAATGCTTCTACTTGAGCGAGTGTAGTACTAAAGAAGTTAATAACGTGAGATGTTTTTGGAGCATCTGTTATTCCGTAACTAGATACTGATGATGGCAACAGCATACTAGGAAAAGAGAGGTCATTGCCGTAATAGATAAGCGATTAGGATGGTTGTAAATAAGAAGTAAATTTTTATTTTTCACTTTTTATATTTTCATATTTACAAGTGGTATATAAAACTGAAAAAATAAATAATATAACGTTACAAATTCCACGTTTGTTTACCAGCCGTAGTTACCGTAGGCACTGGAGTAGGAGACGTGAGAGACTGCTGGAGCAGCGGAATAAGCGACGGCAGGGGCGGCGTGGACAGCATGGACTGCGGGGGCAGCATAGGTCTTGGTGAGTACGGGAGCGGCGGCGTACGAGACAGGGGCGGGGTAGGCAGAAATGGCCGGCGCGGCGTAAGTCTTAGCGACTAGCGGCGCAGCGGAGTAACTCAGGGGCGAGAAGGTCTTGTGCACGACGGGACCAGCAGCGTAAGTGGCCACAGCGGGAGAGTGGACAGCGTGTACGGAAGGAGCGGCGTGGACAGCGTGAGCGGCATACGCGACAGGAGCGGAGTGGGTGGAGATGCTCTGGTAGGAGACGGCGGGAGCGACGGATTTGACGACGGGAGCGGCAGCGTAAGTCGCGACGGGAGCAGCGGCGTACGACGCGACGGGGCCAGCGGCGTACGACGTGACGGGGCCAGCGGCGTACGACGCGACGGGGCCAGCGGCGTATGTCGCGACCGGGGCGGCGTGCGCGGTGTGTGTGGCGTAGGACAACGAGGAGACTGGCGAGGCGTACGCCACGGGAGCTGCGGCGTGCAGAAGGTTGCCGGCGGAGGCAATGCCCACGGCGCACAGGACTACTACGATCTGCAACAATGAATACATTTGTAATAAAGTCAGATATATAAAATTAAAATAGCACACATCATCTAATTTAATAATAAAGTTATAAAATAAAATAAAATAATTTATTTCTGTAAGTAGGCGGCCCTCAAGGGCTCTTTTACATGTCTCATCTCTAATTCTTTTCTTTTGGCGCTTCGGGTAATTGACCTTCTGGTGAGAAGAAGCGCCGGAAGAAACTCACCAGTATATATTGTTGTTAACCAATTACTGTGTTTTTCTGTTAAGCAAAGGACTCTCTCCTGGCTTTACCTAATACAACGATCTTCACAAAAATAAAAATCTTATAAACACGTAATCGCGTAAGTTTACATATAAATTTAACCTAACGTGTATGAAAACGAACTGAAAGCCCTTATGAGAAGCTATTTTACATAATTTTTTGATTTAAAGCGTCACGATTTTTTTGTCCCTTAGCTACTATGGACGTTACAACACGTCCGAAACGTCGATGTAGATGTTTCAGTATTTACGCGATTAAGTCCCATTTTTTTTATAATAATGAGTCACTTTATATCATAATCCCTCTAGCCCTCAAATAAAAGAGCTCACTGTAAGAATCTCAAATATATATTTTTTATAATTTTTATATAGGTAAATCTTTGACATTATTTAAGAAAATAGACAAAAATTGACCATTGATCTCCGAAACTATTTGACCTAAAATTTTGAAAAAAATACGAAAAATACTTCTACACCTATAGATTACAGAAAGGAATAGAGACTATAAGAAGTCTGTGCAATAAAGAATAATTGTGTTGTATTTTTTTGAACGTACGGAACCCTCTCCACGCGAGTCTAACTCGCACTTGTCCGGTTTTTAACAATCCCTTACAAAAAATTAAATCTTATCCAAGATAGAAAATACCAATAACCAAAACACTTCGTACCTTAGTGTACATGTTTGTATGAGCGTTCTTGTCAGAATACTTTTCGGAGCACTTGCTTTCGCTTTTATACGAGTATCGTCGAACAGGTATTAATCACCAGTTATTGCATCGACCGGTATGTTTACATACAAAGTCAAGGTGAGGCTCCTCCCAGTGATACTCTATACTACTGATTTATAGCTTATCCAATAAATCGGATCCATAAGGAAATCCGGAACGAACCTATTCGGTAAGATGGTATTAAGGGATTATGTCATTACTTCCTCTATTCCAAGGGCTTCATGGTTTTTTGGCCGTTTTAGTTTATTTGATACATTTTTCATCACACTTACGTTCGTTACGTTCTGCGGGCCTAATGGGTAATGGTTTTCTTTTTAAATTTAAAACGCTGGTTCTGTTTTATTCTTATTTGTCATGTTCAAAGGAAACGCCAACTTACTTTTATCACTGAAATATTTATTTAAAGATAACTGTTGTTGCAAATACATGTAAACACATATTTCGGTAACATTAATTAAATGTTTAAATAATGTATTTCAGTATTTAGCAAATATAAAATCAACTAATATGGCCGTTTTAAGTCTTTACCGCTATGGTTTCAGAACGTGAATTGACATTCGCATTGTCTATGGACATAATATATCACTAATGTCACTGTCTGTTTTAATACTTTCTTGTCATATTGGGTCGATTAGTAGGTAAGGTTATATTATTAAGATTTCCTCACAAGTGTGATGAAAAACATTGTTTGTGCCACGGGCGGTAAAGGAATTACAAAGTCGTGTTATTAAAGCCCTCGGTTTCACCTCGGGCTTATAACAAACACTCGTTTGTAATTCCTTACTTACCGCCCTAGATACACATTGTACTATTATGCCACACCTGGCCAGAAAGCGGCTTTTTCCGTACGCGCAGCGTGTAGACAAAATGATGTACACAATCGATCGCAATTTGTTAGACAGCTTTCGCGAAATCGTTTTTCCGTGCAGTGAGTTTCAGCAGTCGCGTTTTTCCGCGATTTCTTTTTTTCAACTTGTAAAATTTCTTGGCCTTACTTTTATGTAGTAGCGTAAATTTTTAATCGTTTTTGTCCTCTATAGGAGGTTTTCACAATCGTGTTATTTCAAATCGTTAAATTACACACAAGAAGTTTTTAGAACTCGCTATGTTTCTTAATAGAATAATTTTTCTTTTGAAAACGTTCATGTAAATAATTTGTCTTGATATTATTTATATCTCATAGTCATATTATTTATCTTGTATCTTCCTACCTACTTAAGCAAGTGGCCCCCAGATTATCTGCCAGATAGGGTTTATGTATGAAAGAACGATTTGACGCTTCACGAAAACTACACATTTCTTCAAATACGATTGTTTTAATAAAATAAAAAACCGGTCAAGTGCGAGTTGGACTCGCGCACCGAGGGTTCCGTACAAACTCGTAAGTAGATACGTGAATAGTTCAAGAAAAACTGTATGGCGATTGGCTTAGTAGGAGCAAATAAGAATGTGTTTCGATTTTTGCAAATTTCTAAAAAACGGTGCAATTTAGGAAAACCGTTATATTTTTCCTGTAATATTTAGGATGATATTAATTATTGGTAATTATTACGGATTTTTCTGTTCAGTAACTTCGAAGTTAATAGGGGTGGGGGGGGGGGGATTATATTTTTTAACGTTTTTGGTCATAACTAAACCAAAAAGTACATGATAAACAAAAAACCCTTTTATTTGATACCCCATTTGATACAATAGCACAACATTACATTTTCGACCTACTATTTCGACCCCCTTTAAAAAAAAGTAAAAAAGGTACAAGATTTTTTTATATCAGACAGGTTAGCAGCAGTAGTTCCTGAGATATCTGGCTGTGACAGTCGGACAGACAGACAGAGTCGCACCATAAGGGTTCCTTTTTCACCATTTTTGGTACGGAACCCTAAAAATTAAGTGATTAATTGTTACGTTCAGCAAAGAAATCCGATTCACGTATTATAGGTATTTAAAATTTGCTTTCAGTAAAAAAATTAAAGATCTAGCAAAAGTAAAGAGAAATATTCCGGTATAAAAATGTTATTAAGGATCTATGCATTTAGAAATAAATACGCCTGTGAAAATATAATGAATTCGAATATGTCTAACTATAAAAAAATGATTTTGAGAAAATTTGCTATTAAAAACCCTCCTATCGAGGACAAGAACGATTAAAAATTTACGCTACTACATAAAAGTAAGACCAAGAAATTTTACTAGTTGAAAAAAAGAAATCGCGGAAAAACGCGACTGCTGAAACTCACTGCACGGAAAAACGATTTCGCGAAAGCTGTCTAACAAATCCACAATCTTACATCAACCTAATCCCAAACTAAGCAATGCTTGTACTATGGACGAGAGGACTAGATGACGATATACAAGACATCATCACACAAATATATTGGCCCTTACCAGGACTGACTCACTCCATGATTCCGTTGCGAGGTAATAGGCTACTTTCCTGACAGATCAAATCGCGGTCAAAACGCTCATATAGTACGAAGTTTGTAATAAAAGTGAAATGACGTCATTTTACTCAAACATCAAATCATTTTCTTATTTATAGGTTTTGATCTTTTAAAAATCGTTTAAAACGCTAAATAGGTGATGTTTACTAAACATTGTTTAGTTCATTTTTGCAAATTTTCGAAAGCTGATTTAATGGCTAGCGTGTAGTAATTTATATTGACTAGGTACAGGCAAATACTATACATTACATTATTTTTTTTTACTATTACTTATTTATTAAATAAAGAGCACGCGTTATTTACGCGTTATGCGATGGAGAGAGACGGTCGGATGCGGGTCAGCTCCGTCCGGGGGTCCGGGCGTCCCACGCAAACGGCAGCTTTGTCAGGGAGAGAGGGTTCCGTTCGTAGTTCTAATTTTTATTCGTAGGCAGTGTCACTCCCACTAAGCTAAACTAAACGTGTCGTGTTAGCTTTTTGGTGAATCATTAAGAAGCCTTAGTTGTTTGAAATGGTCATTTATTTTTTTACGTTCTCTTTCAGTTCAGGACTGTTGTGATTTAATAGCATGCAGTTTACAAGTATTTTAGGTACCTATAGTTGATCAAGAAATGTAGTGTCAAATATCACTCTAAATTAGTAGTGGTAAAGCTAATAGTTTTTATTATTATTATACTTCTAAAATGGACCCAGCTTTGCAGGCTCATAAAAAAGTTAGACGTTAGGCATCAAACTCAAAGCTATAACACACCCAAACCATATTTCCTTATTTTGAATAGTTTGAATCAAGCTGAAATCGCGTTTTTTTTGCTCTTGTATTCTTGATATCTTAAAATTATTAAAATAAGCCTTCCGAGTCTTCCCACCGATTAAAAGTCATAATATAAAACTTTCCTATGATTCAATACAGCCCACTTGACTTGGCTGATATTGTACTTTTGTCATGCTCGTAGTATGGGTAAGTGCTCCAGTGAATGAACAAATCCAGTGAACGAACAAAATGCATGTTTTTGTCGTAAAATAAGATTTCTGTACCTAGCCAACCAAGCGTGTTTTTTTTTTCTCGGTTAGCAACATTATTTGACAAGTTCTGGTAGCACTTACTCCAACTTTTACGCATCAGTGTCAAAATAGCGGCGATGTAAAGTGGGCATGCGGTTGCTGTTCGTTTTTTATATGGAGGTGTAATAAGGGTTAAGATAAGCTCCGTTGTGCTTAATGTGTTACTGCGTGTGTCCCGTGCGTCTGCCTTGTACAGTGCGTGTTTTTTTTAAGCCGTAATGTGATGTTCGTGCTATTAATGTATAGTTTAATGTTATTTATTTTCAAATAGTGGCGTTTAATCCACTGTTCTATAACTAGAAATAAAAATGGCTAAAATCCAATGAATGATCAGGGGGATTCACTGTAATCGCGTGATTTATTGTTTGTTCAATATAAGACGTTTCAGTAGTAGTTAAAGATTTGGTTTTCTATGACTTTAATAGAAATGTGTTGTCTGACAGAAGGCCAGTGTTCGAACAAAACTTTAAATATTCTATTTTTAACAGTTTATTCAATTTTTAACAGTTTATTCACTGGTCTGAGTTTTCTAGTGAATGAACTACCGCAATAACAGATAGTTCATTAATTAGTTTTTAAATACCAGTGAATGAACTACAACATTTATTGTATTTTTCTTGTTTTAGAATATGGAAACTTCACTAAAATCATACAAAAGATTCCAATATGAATCTCTCGAAAAAGCCCTAAAAGCCCTTATACCAAACTAAAGCATTATTTTTAAGGTAGTTCATTCATTGGCTTCATTTGTTCATTTACTAGAATTGTGTGTTCATTCTCTGGTGATTTTCCATTTTATCCCCTATAGCTTGCTATAATTTAAAACTGTGCAGCACTACTACAAAATAAAATTGATTTTAGAAAACTAGAATAGTTGTTTACTCTATAGGAACAGTAATATTTAAATTTAATTATTGCTATCTGCCAAAAATAGTTTTTTAAAGTCGGAAATTTCCTTAAGTGTTCATTCACTGGAGCACTTACCCTGTCGATTGAAAACATTTCTAATTTTCTAAGCTTTGATGTGCGTTAGCTAGCGTTAGTATAAAATAATTTACTATCCCCCAGGTTTAGCCTAAAATTAGAATGCTTTTATCATCATAATCATCATCATATCAGCCGCAAGACGTCTACTGCTGGACTTAGGTCTTCCCCAAGGATCTCCACCACCACCTCCTTGCTTTTACAGGTTAATTAAAAACATATACTCATCGGGTAAGTAGTTAGGCCAGGGTACGTACACATTATACACCTTATTTGATGGTTTTAGTCAAGCTTGCAAGATAAATCTCTACACACGGCTTTGTTAGCCAATTTCGCAAAGCAAAAGGACGGTCCTTCAAATAGATATAGAGGCTCGATATTGACTTGTGAGTCAATATCGAGCCTCTATATCTATTTGAAATTGAAGGCATGTTTACAAAAACAGCATAACTGACGAACTTATTTTTCATATTTTTTCCAAAAATAATTGTCTTTGAGATGTGTAATCGTGTGTTTCGGAACTAATGGCCACTTACTTAAATAACGTATACAACGTTTATGTCCAATAGCTAATATATAAGAAGACATTTAGTTTTTTTCGTTTCCTGTAAATTCATGTCTAGTGTAGTTATGTTGTTTTTGTAAACATGCCTTCAATTGTAAATTTCCTTGTTTGTCTATGTAGTAAGTATTTTCCTCTTTTGTTTTATCCGGTGTCTGTTCAGCGTCTGTTCGGTTGTTCTCCTCTACAGGTCGCATTTCTCAACCGATTGTCGTGAAAATTTGTAAGTAGGGTCTACAATTATTTATAATTTTAATGTTGATTTAGTTGGTTGGTTTGGAAGTTTTTCAAAACGAGGGTCCCATGGGGTTGACAGACTCACGACCTCGTGGTCATTTTATTAGTTAGGTATATTATTATTTAATATGAAATCTATATTGTTGTGTATGTGAGATGTAACTAAGTTTTGTAACAAATAACAATATAATTATATTTCTAGCACATCATAAAAATGTACTCTTTGACCAGCAGTTGACAGTAGTTATTAATATGATTATGTAGCTACACGTGGTAAACGAAAATCAAATGAAGGAGTAAATATTATATAATTTTATTCGAATTCAGTTCGTAATAATATTAAAGTCGTTTTGGCAATGAAAATATCACTCTATAATTCAGTTTTCTACCAGCCACCGTAGGCGCCCTGTCCGTAGGCACCGTGACCGTAACCACCGTAGCCAGCGCCGTAGCCAGCACCGTAACCAGCGCCGTAGCTACCGTAACCACCCAAGGCGGGAGAGTTATGCACACTGTATTGGTTGGCGTATGAAGTCGCAACAGGAGCACCGGCGTATCCTAAGGCAGAGCCAGCGTAACCTAAGCCATGGCTACCATATGAGGGGGCGACACTCTTCACAACTGACACGTGAGATGTAGCGTGACCGAGACCGAGACCGTGGCCTCCCAAGCCACTGTATCCACCGTATCCTAGTCCCGCGCCGTAACCGCCGTAGCCAGCGTAACCGAGTCCAGCACCGTGACCGCCATGACCGTAACCACCATAGCCCAGGTTTGAGCCGTAGCCGAGAGCCGAGCCATAACCAAGACTGCTCAGTGCTCCAGCACGAGCAAAGCCAAAGAGGCAGGCGGCGATCAGGGCAATCTAGAACAAAGAAAAAATTATAAGCAAATTAAGTAATATTGATACACGTGAAATGTTATATTGCTGAGTAGAAGTCGTTGGTAACAAAAGGGAATTTAAAAATGTTTTACCTTAGCGAACATTTTGTTGTTGTTTCTTCAAAAGTGATGATTTGAATGTTTTCCAGCTATTGTCTGCTGGCTTTTATATGAAAAAGGTAGGATATAAAGCATTCTTTGCCAAGGCTCTATTCTACTAAACGGACCGTAACGTGATTACATTTTTTGCTGGCAGCCCGAGTTCGGGCTTAAAATTATTAGACACTGTTGAATAATTTACGTTGTCTAATATGAAATATTTCGCAAAGTGCACCTGATATCATCTTGAACAAGTCCTCCCTTGAAATGTAGACTAATTAAATCTTGTAGTTCTCTTAACTAACGGTTTGTGAAGGATAAATGGGAGATGTAGTAAGGTTTACTTCTTTGTTAACAATAAAGCCGGTATAAATGCTTGAGCAGACCTTGTAAGTTGCCTACAACTCTTTTTTGTCTCCACGAGATTGGACGTGAATTGGGTCCAATAATAATAGTATATTTAGTATTTTACTACCGGGGTATAAAGGCTTGTCCACACTTAACCGCGCTGTTGAAACCAGCTATGGGTTCTTCGAAACCTTATTTGTTTTTATTGTTGGGTGTACTTACGTATATCATTTTACTTTAGGTACGTTATCAGCGGTTGAAATTATCGAGCATGTGTAACTTACGTATACAGAGTGTTTCGCGGATATGTCACGTGGAGTTAAAGGGAAGTAAAAAAATTAAGGTAAATACGTAATGAAAAGTCATTCAGTTAATACTGCATTTAAATATGTTTAAGAATTGCTTGTTTAATACGAAAATCCAGCGATCAAACTTTTTTCTTATAAGAGCAAATATCGCCGCAATATGCGTACAAACTTTACTCAACGACGTGCTCGCTTTTTGTTTAGAATAATTATAACGTATGTAAATAATCACCATAAAATAGTGATCCATTAAGTTTGACAGAATTTTTTGAAATATTTCATGGAGTTTCAGAAAAATAGATAACAAAGCAAGGTTTTTTTTTATTTTTGGTTGAATTAATTTAAAAACGTTGCCTAAGTGTATAATTACTTCGTATTCTTTTATGATTTTTTTCTATCTACCTATGTGAAATAAGAATAACCATGCCGTGTGTAGTTTTCAAAACAAAGCCAAAAAGGGAATTCTCGTTTTGTTATAATGAGTGCAGATATATTATTATGAACATAGCCTAATAGTAGGTAGATTTTCCTATAAATCAATTTTCAACATAAGTTAAGCGAAATCATCACAAGCAATATCGCCGCCATATCACATAAATCATTTTTTTGCTGACAAATATTTCTGACATTACTGGGAGCTCACATTATCTTAGGTGTAACATATAAATCTTATGTTGTATAACAGAAAAGCAACATACGTAAATAGCAAGAAATGTCGTAGACTGAGGTGTCTGAACTGACAATCAATCAAGTTCATGGTTCATTTGAGTCAATGACACTATTTTTAGAACCATTGTCATTAAGTCAAGAACTGTGAACGTTAATTCTGTTTTTGTGAAACAATGGATTATTTAATAGTATACTCTAAGGGTTATCTGTCTCGCCACTTGTATACCTCTATCTTCCTAATTTCACCTCTTCGTAATAAAATTATATAGTGGCTCGGTTACACTGTGTCAAAATTCCGAAAACATAATTCTCTCGAATTTTGTTTTTCCGGAACCCGTGGTGTGCTCAAGTAATTTTTATTCTTGCGACGTATAAGAATACCATATCCTATTCTTACTCAGTTTTTAACACGGCAGAATCACCGCTCCGCGCAAAATGACGTCAGAATTATGAAATTACGAATTGATTACACTTTCGGGATTATTATTTTATTATTACTCTTCAGAATGTTTGAATATTCCCTCAATACTTAAAGCTATACAATCATATTGATTGATTCTTTTAATTAAGTAGTAATTTTCAAGTGAATTACCAACATGGGGGAGTTGTTTTATCATTTTAGAGTTTATTTAGGGTTTACAGATTTTTTTATATAAGAAAATTATTTGATATATTTTTAATAAGTAGGAACATTGTACAGGGAAACTAGATTATAGTTAGAAATAAAAAAAATATAGTGAATAATATAAGTATGCACGTTATTTTGGCTTGTAAATTATTTAAAATAACCCTCAAAAGATTGCCAATATAGCTATTGTTTTCTTTATTGCGTACAAAAAAATCTTAATAATTTGGTATGAATAAAGTATATCTTTTCACGAGTAACAATAATGTGTTTTTCTTGTAAAAAACCGGTGTACGTGTCGAACCATGAATGAATCAAGGTTCCTCGGTCATTCTGAGTAACTGATTTATATAATACCATTTTAGACTGACCTATGACTACTTGTACTCACTAACAGACTAGAGATCAAGTCATACTGATTACTTTGTAAGTGAACCGGAGTAATTTCAATGGATGTTCTTATCAGATAGTTCAATAAGCACTAAAACTCATTATTATTTTTGTTTGGCCCATAACAATGCGACTGGGCTATTGAAAAGGTTCTTATTTCCCTATAAATATTTTTATGCCACACCACACGCCATAAAGTGGCTTTTTCCGCACGGCTAAAGGGCTTTTTTCTTTGTATTACTACCTTAGTTGTGTAATATACTATTTTAAATATAGTTGCATGTAACGAGTTGCGTTTATTTATATTGAATAAAATTATGAATTTAGTTTGTGTTGTTTTATTTCATTTAAAAATTATCCATGTTATTGATAATTACTATGGAACACTTATGTGTTCAATATTTATCTGGGGGCACGGCAGTGCCCCCGCCAAGTCAAGCAAAACAAAGGCACGGCCGTAACATCCTTTTATCGAAGTCATTCAGGCCTTTTTCAACCTCCCATAATTTTGTGCTGGCTAAAGCTAGAACACAATAAGACTTAAGTACGTATATTCTCAATAACATTCAATTTGAACGTGTAGTTTAAGAACTATTGTACGTCAAATTTCCTTAGTTTTGTCACTGACTCACTGACTCACTGACTGACTGACTGACTGACTAATGATGATCATAATTCTAAGGCACCCTCTAAGACCCATAGGCTCCAAATTTTAAACAGTTAGTTGTTAGCCTATCAAGTCATACAAAACCTAAAAATTCTGCAATTTCATTAAGTTTGTAATCCTATAGGTACAAATACATGCGATTACAAAGTTAGCTTTGAAGTTCAAAGTGAAAAGAATGGATTGGAATGTAATAAATAAAGGAAGACCGCTTACAAAAAGAAACCGTGGAGGAACATTTAATACTTCTCAAATAAAGAATCCTCCCTCGACGGGGAATAGGCAAGTCGGTGGGAATCGAGTTCTGTGGACACCTCCCCGGTAGTGACTTGGTTTAACATTACATCTCAAAACTTTTTTGTTGTAAAAGAACTGCGTTGCGAGACTTGCATCTTTTTTACATGTAATGTTTTTGATGGGATTTTTTATTTTTTGATAGGTACTTGAAAAACCCATAGGGTGCTTCTCGTTGTCTTAGAATCAGGGAGGAAGGTCTCATAACATAAGAAAAGGAAAAGATATCGCGGATTAGCAAAGCAATATTTTTGTTTTAATTAAAAGGTAAAGAACCAAAACGTGATAATTGTCAACTTAATGAAGTAGGTACATATTACATGACAACATTGACAACTGTGTTTGAGTTTAAACGACTATATATGGAGCTAATATTTGGTTTTATTGCGTGTAGTAGAATACAACAGTAAAAATGCGATTTAAGATTGAATTTTGGCAATTTAGAGTGAAGACTACCGCGACATTTCTTAACTAAAAATAAATTATAACATGTCAACTGGATAACTTTTAAACACCAGCAGTTACTCAACGGTAATGTCGGAAAAATATCAAGACTTATTTTAAATCATACAGCTAATAGCGGAAATCGATGAACGTTTCAATCGTCTAATACTTTTTAAGTAAATTTTTAGTGTTCGACCGAAACTAGTTTTCACGGCTAAAACCGAAACCGAATTTCGGCTTTGATCTCAGTTTTTGCAGAAACCAGAACCAAAACCGAAACTTCCATATAAGGACATGTTTTCGTGGGAAGAAAAAACTGACTATCATAATCGTCTGACTTCATTTTTTAAAAAACATATTTTAATCATTTAGTCTCTGATATTTACAGTAATCATTAGAGGCCGAATTCGAAGTAGCGATCTCAATATTAATATGGATATGACTTGTGCAATTTGTTAAATACATGTCATGTTGGTTATATTTAAGGTCTTAATTTTTACTGTGCATTGTGCAGACGAAATATTAAAGAAGAAGAACTTAAAAAATAAACTATTTCAAAAATTAACAAACGATGTTTGTATATATTATCATCATAATTTTTGCCCAATATTTACAAAAGCTTCCAAAAAGGTTTTAACTTTTTGCTCCGATAAGTTACATTATTTTTGTGTGTAGAAAAAATAATAAATTATACCAGTCATATCCATATTAATATTGAGATTGCTACTTCAAATCTTGTCTCTAAATCATTAATTATAAATTATATTATAACATATTGTAACTTCTTATTTCAAATAAATTATCTGCGCTTTATGAAATAAAGACTGTCCGATCGCAGCACAAAACCCTTAATTTTTTTTATTTTATTTATTTATTTTTAAAATACATATTAATTGTTAATTCTATGGCAGTTTCCTGCTAAACTGTATAAACAGTTTGACGGCAGGATATTTTATATACATATTTAGGTATATAAATAATAATACTGTAGTCTTAATTTAAATCCTTAATTAATATCACTCTATTGTCTCCAATAAATGTTTTTTTTACAACTTATTAAATTTGTTTTTGTTAGCTTCTTGTCGGATGTTCTCGGGCAAACTATTTAGTAGGTATGGGAGTCTTTTATGTAGTGTTCTATCACTATCACCAAAGTAGTTGTATACTCTTGGTACTTCAAATTTTCCCGCGGACGCCGCTGACCTTGTTCCGTACTTATGTTCTATTGTTATTGGGTTATGCTCTTGATTGCCATGGTTGTTAACTACTAAAATGTATTTATGTTTTAAACTAACCGGGAGTATTTTACAGACTTTAAATAATTTTGAGTAATCGCCTTTGCAACTATTTTTTGTTTTGTTACTAACCAGTAATTTAAGGAATCTAATTTGTAATTTGTAGTTTATGGATATATGAACTAAATGTGGGTTTCGGCCGGATGCAGCCGAAACCAAAACTAAGCCGAAACCCTTTTTACTGCCGAAACTAGGGCGAAACCGAAACCGAAATTTTGGTCGGACTCTATAAATTTTCGTATCTACATTATAATTCTTAGAAAAGTGGAAAGGATTTATTTAAGCTGTCAATATGTCAAAAGTATATAAAGCTGCGACTAAACCGCGGCTCAAAAGATGTTGACTAACCGTAAACGCAGTGACGTGAGGACGTGACTCATACACTGAGCCGCGTAATTCAGTAATTCTATGTAATCAATGTATGGGAAAGACAAACAAATTAATAAAGTTTTCAAACTTGTGTGGCATGATACCTTTGGGTGTGGTGTTCAAAACTCACAACTCTCCCCTCCCCTCCACCTGACGCAACACCCCCCCTCGCAGTGAAATGTGTCCCTTTTATCGGTTTTATCACATTTTCTCGAAAACTATAATGGATACAAAAAAAACGTTAAAAGTAAAAATGATCCTCATTAAATTGTAAACAAAATTTTTAAATGGGGGTTGAAAGTTTGTATATCAACGTACCGCCCAAACCGCTGGTCCTAGGAATTCCAAATTTAGCACGTAGGTTCCTTATAAGGTCTAGGGGTGCACTAAGAAAGGATTGTCCCAAAGAAACTCTACAAACTACATATACAAATTTTCAACCCCCATTTAAACCCCTTAGGGGATGAATTTTGAAAAATCCTTTCTTAGTGCACCCCTAGACCTTATAAGGAACCTACGTGCTAAATTTGGAATTCCTAGGACCAGCGGTTTGGGTGGTGCGTTGATATCTAAACTTTCAACCCACATTTAAACCCTTTAGAGGATGAATTTCGAAAAACGGTGAAATTACTTTTCTTGTAATCTAATAAAAAGTCTAAACATGAGGTTTCAAACCTCTTTACTTCTAAAATCGTAGACTCTCCATACAAACTTTGAACCCCTATTTGAACCCCTTAGGGGGTAAATTTTGAAAAATCCTTTCTTAGTGCACCCCTAATGATTCCACCTACAGCTTTTTATTTACTTCATTCCAATAAATAATGACTATATTGTCGTTAATCTGATGAAAAATTTCATTTTAGTTTTTTAACTACCTACAGCTTGAAAACCGTCCAGCCTATCAAAATAAGATATAGGACAAATTTTGTTTACAATTTAATGAGGATAATTTTTACTTTTGACACTTTTTTTGTATCCATTATAGTTTTCGAGAAAATGTGATAAAACCGATAAAAGGGACCCATTTCACTGCGAGGGGGGGGTGTTGCGTCAGGTGGAGGGGAGGGGAGAGTTGTGAGTTTTGAACACCACACCCAAAGGTATCATGCCACACAAGTTTGAAAACTTTATTAATTTGTTTGTCTGAAAAACACATAATTACCACACTAGCGGTTGGTTGCAGCTTTATACTTACTACTACTAGTAGCAGAGTAGGTATAGATAGAGGGAGTATTACACGGAAATAGCAACCAGAAGACAGATTTCTGAAAGTCATTCTTCATCGCATACGAAAAAAGCCGCTTTCTGGCCAAGTGTAGACATAAAATGATGTACACAACACGGGAGGTAATAAAGAAAGTTCTCGATCGCATATTTACGTCCCACGCTTGCAGCTCAGGCCGTAAACATCTGCGATCTCGGCCTTTCTTTGTTTTACCACCCTAGTTGTGTAATGTACTATTATAAATTTTTCATACAGAGATATTGCGCAAATCATTGCTTCGAATTACCAAAATTTAATGTACAGTCGCCTTTATTTCACTTATATTCCCCTACACACAATGACATGGAATATTAGCTACGTCAGTTCAGTAGCTGTGTAACTCATAAAAACTATATACTTTGATAATTTGACTGATCGCCAAATGCTTTATTGAAAACATTTCAAATATTCTTAGATCTTTTTAAGGTGAGGTAGTTTGTAGGTTATTCCCATAAACTATTGGTTAGTTATTAAAAGAAATAAAAATGGACGGTAAAGTCATTTATTTTTGTTTAAATAATTTATAATTGTTCTATACTTCACCAGCCGTAACCGCCATATCCGTAACCACCGTGGCTGTAGCCATGTCCGTAACCACCGTCAGAAAGAGCTGGCGCGTACGCAGAGTGTCCGAGTCCGTAGGAGGAGTAAGCCAACGGGGTAGCGTAAGACTTAACGATGGGAGAACCGTGGTAGCTGTACTGCGAGACGTGGGAAATGGCGGGAGTGTGGGCGTAAGAGATCGGAGCGATGGTCTTGACGACGGGGGCGACTACGGTCTTGGCTACGATGGGGGCGGAGTAGGGGGCGATAGCGTGGCTGTATCCAAGGGCGCTGTGGCCGTAGTCACCGTAACCGCTGCCGTAACCGCTGCCGTAACCGTAACCGCTGCCGTAGCCGTAACCACCGTGACCAAGGGATCCGTAGCCGAGGGAGCTGTAGCCAAGTCCTCCGTACAGGTTACCAGCGCTGGCGAGGCCAAAGAGGCAGACGAGGAGAGCGAACTGAAATGAAAATATTGAGTTAATTAATATAGGTTGGAAAAAGGTCTTTGATAAATAAGTAGGTTACATACAACATTTCTTATATCACACCTTATAAAAATAAAAGTTTACCGCTTTTAACTGCATTGCTACTCGATTTATGTAACCTTTATTATATAATTTGAACTATATCCTTAATTCATGTCTATGATTTTACAATGAACTTTTATAATCAATAGCTTCGGGAACTTTGATGGACGAATGATTTTGTCCTGTCGTAGGGATAGATCAGCTCCCATGCCTACTTTTTTATAATACAATTACGTTGTTCTCACCTTTCCAATCATGTTGTTTCCTTGGTAGTGATGCTTGGAATGCTTCATCGTCCAAAAATATTTTCTTATATATGTAAGTACGTCGGAAATAATCGTAGCCTCTGCCAAGGCTCTAGGCGCTATTAGCAAATTGGTCTGATTGCGACATCGTCACCGCCAAATTGATATTTAACTTTAATTGTGAGAAAATGATACTGAAGGTGAGAAGCACACAAAGGAGGTGGAATGAACTCAGTAAGGAAACCGAAGTTTAATTGGGACAATAAAAAAGCTGATTATAGCTGACCTGCAGTGGAGGTATTATATAGATGGAACAACAAAAAGGTAGAAGGGGAAGGATTTAAAAGCAACGTTTTCTGGGCAATATGGTATTTGTTGTATGGTATCCGTGACAATATGTCGTAGTTGCGTAGGTAGGATATAATAATATACTTTATTGTTGTCATTTACATGTAGGGTTTTAAGTAAATCATGATACCCTGTAAGGATATAGCATTTTCTCATCACTAACATGAAAAGCATAATCGTAATAAAAATTTATGTAGAATTAAATAAGCTATAGTTATTATTTCTCTAAAAAAATCAGTAAGACTACTGTCCCAGTGTGACGATATGGTGACGATCCATGTTAGCATAGTGAAGCTGCCACAAACTAAACTCGTAGCTATTATTTATTAAGCTCTTGCGTAAAGAGGTTTGCAACTTTAAGTTTAAATCTGTTGTTCTTTATGTTAAATTAAAAAACGATAGGTCAGTAGGTAGTTTATTTGCAAATTATCCTAGGGCACTCTGTATAGATGCCTTAATTTGTTTGAATAAGATGATACGATAGGAATCAGAATGGACGCTTTAGCGTGATCGTGTACCTATTATCTCTAAGCATTCATGGTTTGGTTAAGTTTTCGCTCGCTGTCTCTTTTAAAGCATGTGTACTCGTATTGTGTAAATTCTTCAAGGGTCTTTAATTTTCAGGACGAAAGTGTTCATTAGAAAAACTCTGATGTCACTTCGCTGTCTTAATTATTTTAGTTGCCTTGGTAGTTTTGTATTTATAGACAAACTTTAATTGCAAATACATAATTCGTAACACAAGTATAGTATTATTATTCGTTCGACATAGTAGTATCAAATCTTGATCATGATACGTATGTAAGTAAAATAGAGTACTCAAACTAAGCTAAATCGCCAATGTATCGCCAATGTGTCTTTATTATAGTCCTCAAGCGAACGCAAGCCAAAAACTACGTTATGCTCTGATTATAAGGTAGTTTTTGGCTTGCGTTCGTTTGAAAGCATTTGGTCTTAAGAGTTTGTACGGACTATACAACGAAACATGAGTACCTCGAGTTGGGACACTGCAAGTGACCGACAAAACCTAGTTCTAAATGGGGATCTATATCGGGATCCCTAAATTTTTTTAACCTATTTTTGTATTCCCTAATACTGTTTGTCATAATGATCATTTGTCCTAACACTCACATGCCCTAATCTTTGATCCCCTCACGCCGCCCGAAGCCCCCCCCGAGCCCCCCTCGAGGGGGGCTTCGCCCCCCGGTCCCCCCTTTTTAAGCCTTTTCGTAGCTAAGAACTCGTGCATAACTCTAGTTGCTTCGGACAAACGATGTTAGGGATCGCGAGGAATATGCAAAATAACATTAGGAATATTAATAGTTATGGCAAAAAAGCTTCGGACAACAGAGTATTATGGCAAAAATAACATTATGGAAAAACCTTATTATGACAAATGATCGTTAGGCCAAATACCCATTAGGACAAAACAGTTAGGGCAAGTCATTTTAGGACAAACGATGTTAGGGATCTCGAGGGACACCCTCTAAATGGCTATTAAAATACTTTAGTTGTGTTTCAAAACATTTGGCCTCTACGTAAAAAAAAGTGTCTTTGGATATGTAATCATAATTTAATTTTTAAAATGATGCGCTGTAAAAAAAAGTTCTAAGACAAACCTGTAGACAGGTGGCGGTGCAAATATTTTGAAAACGACCCATAAGGAATAAAGATGTTATCCAATAATTAAGAAACACCCACGTACACCTAATCTAATTTAGAATCAACTCAAGTCAGTTCATCAAGATTTTATAACTTGTCACTCTTGTGATGAAGGCGTGGCATTGTTTATGTTTTGACACAGTTTCTTGACCTTGCTCAATACAAACCAACCAATATTGTCTGACCCGCGAACTCCTTAAAGTTATATAAGACCTGTGCCCATGAAAAACTGGTCATATCATGCATAATATACGAGTTGATGCTATCTTTCATTTTAACACACAATCATACATAATAAGCAACATAAATGTTAATTGTATGCTTTGTGTTTTCCGTTATTGTATATGATACTAATTGTTACGGGGCAATAATTCTTTCTTCTCGCGAGTTAACATCTTAATGCAAACAGATTTAATCGTGATCTTTTAACGGGCTTATTATTATGACTGTGCTGACTTTAAACCGATTTTCATTTCTTAAAGTGACTCAGTTTTCCATATAAACCAAAAGAGGGTCATTGTTTGCTTCTACGACATAAATTATGTTTGAAATGTGTTTTATTTTATAGCTTGATACATTTTATTTGCACGAAATGACATGAGAACATTCAAAAACGTTTAGTTTCAAATGATGCTGATAGATAGCGCTGACCTTTAAAGCTCATTGCACGGTAATGCTGGTTTTTTGAGAGTTTTCATGTCATTTCGCGCAGACAGTATCTATAAATAAATATTAGGAGACAATCTTACACAAATCGAACTAGCCCCATAGTAAGCTCAATAAGGCTTGTGTTATGGATACTAGACGACGATATATTTAATAGATACAAATACTTAAATACATAGAAAACATCCATGACTCAGGAACAAATATTCGTGCTCATCACACAAATAAATGCCCTTAAAACTATAAAATAAAGCTTATTTTAAACAGAATTGATGCCGTAGAAGCAAATAATGACCCTCTTTATGTCTGTATGAAAAACCGACCGACTCGAATGGCAGTATAGCAGGCACGAGCTAATTTGTCGCAAACTAGCTCTTCATAAATTCTCTTCATAAAGTCACTTAAATTATAGAAATTTATTGATCATTTGCTAAACACTACTGCAGGTTTATTGTAGTCATGTTTATCATTATAACCAAGCCACATGTTTTGTTTATAACAAGCACTAAGTCTTGTAAGCACAAGATTGGTATTTCGTACCTTGGTAAAATAACACAGCAGGTCAGGTTTAATGAAAGTCCTATGCAGATGCTGCATTGTTTTACCAACGATGCGAATTATTAGAGTAATGGTAACTGACATTAGATGATCATGTACACTCACAGAAAATGAATTCGGGTCATTTTCTATATAATTGTCCATAGAAAATGACCCGAATTTCATCATCATCATTGTCCGTGAGTGTATTATTTTAAAAATTGATATGAATTTAAATTTTTATCACTATCATACTAATATAAAGATCTACTTATTTTAAAGAGAAGCCACTCAAACATTTTTTTTTTACAGTTAATTTCTGATGCCGGCTTTCAAGGTGAAATCACCAGCATATCTACAGCAGCTCAGCAGATAGAAGTATTTTCTAGGGTGCTAAAGTCTGCCATAGTTGGTTTTCTTCAAAGTTCCGATGATTGGCAAAATAGTGTAAATGAATGTGCAGTAAGTATCAATAGGGTATTGAAAACAATAAAAATAAATTTATAATGTTGAGCATGACGTCACAAGTCAGTACCAAACTGTATAATTTCTGAGCGTTTTAACACTTCTTAAAAAAAAGCTGATTTGAACTGTCAATATGTTACATTTACAATATATTATTTGTTGCAAAACTTTTCTAAATATATATTCTATTAATCTTGTTTCCTTAGAAAATGGTATGCCATGGAGCACACACATATGTATACAGCCAAGTCATCGTGCACATACTCTCCCAGGAACCTAGAGGTGGTGCTATTATGAAGCGGCTTAGTAAGAAATAACTCGCTGTGCACAAAAAAGGTAAATACATAGCAAACAAATAACCTCTTCATCATAAACTATCTCCATACAAAATTTCATCTAAATCGGATAAGTGGTTTAAGAGTGAAAAGGTAACAGACAGAAAGGCAGAATTACTTTCCCATTTATTCGAGGACAAATGTCAGATAATATGTTGCATGCGTAAATGTACTACCTACCTACTATTTTGAAAGCAAATGCTTCAAGTGACTCGTTTAACACCATTCGCTTGGATTTATTTTAATATACCTAGGGAAAGGGACCTATAGGGTCTATATTGTCTGCCATAATTTTCAAAAGTCAAAATAATTATGACTAACAATACAGTATGACTTATAACTTTATGGGAAACAAGGGGATCCCGGACCTATACATATAACCTACATAGGGATAGGGATTCAATAATTTCCTGTTATAAGTGAGTAAATCCATGCAACTAAGTTTGCCCTTCCTCCAGCCAGTAGACATGTTCGTGGGTTAGGTACTTTACGAATAAATAAGTATCAATTGGGTATAAACTATCAGTTTGCTAGACTTATTTATGTTCTAAGTATTTATAGTGCCTTTTACAGAGATGTATATATTTTGCAGGGACATTATTACAAAGTAGGCTGTTTAATTGCAACACCTTAGATAGGTAGTTTCCCGTCATATGGTACTTAAACGAGCCCATACATAAACGAGTTGATAGGAGACTCGTTGTACCTTCCAGTTGTGATACTTGGGAAGTTAGTGGTGAACATGGTACCTAATGTTATCACAATGTAAAATGTGGATGGAGTGTTCTACAATATTGTAAAACGTTCAATTAACGTTGAATTTAAATAGACACAATGTTTGGTTTGTTATAAAATAAAACAAAATACTTAAAAAAATATGTTTTGAAATTTTAATTCAAATTGTATATAAAAACTTGCACACAATTAAAAAATAAAACAACTAGATTATACTCATTCGTTTGATGTGATCACCAGCCGTAGTTGGCTAAGCCGTTGTACGCAACGTGAGAGACCGCGGGAGCCGCGGAGTACGCATAGGCAGACTTGACGACCGGGGCGGCGTAAGCCGCGACCGGAGCGGCGTGGGCGTAAGTGGCCACGGGAGCCGGGGCGTAAGCGGCCACAGGAGCGGCGTGAGCGTAAGACACCGCCGGTGCGGAGTAAGCGACAGGAGCGTGCGCGGCGTAAGTCGCTACCGGCGCACTGTAAGCCACGGGAGCGACGGCCTTAGCGTACAACGGCGCAGCATGAGCAGTGTGAGTCGAGTAAGAGGACACGGAGGACACCGCGGGGGCCACGGCCTTCACAACTGGAGCGGAATATGCCACTGGCGCGGAATAGGCGGAAAGAGCCGGCGCAGCGTAGCTCTTGATAACCGGGGAGGCGGCGTATGTGGCTACGGGCGCGGCGGCGTATGACGCCACGGGGGCGGCGTAAGCCCCAGCGTAAGACGGAGCGGCGAAAGCCGGCGCGGCGTAAGACGGGGCGGCGTAAGATGCGAGGGAAGCGTAAGGCGCGGCGTAAGCCCCGCCGTAAAGGCCTCCGGCTCTGGCGGCCGCCACCGCGCACAGGAATACTACAAGCTGTGGAAGAAAACAATTCTCATTAACACCCACAAGTCAAGATAAAAATTGTAGTTGATAATTGATTGAATCAGGCGTTACTTTGCGGAAATGCATGATAATTAAAACAAAAATATTGCTTCTTTTTAATTTTTGTAGTTGATACATTGCATAAAATACTGTAATGTTTCTTTGAAACCTGGTTGAGCCTGGTTGGCCTACTTGTTTTCCTAATAGCAAAAATAATTATAAAATATCTGTAATTATAACTATTAGTCATTTCAGAGTCTATCAAATTAGATGTCTTTTGATTTTTTTTTGTTGACATATTGACAGAGTCAACAATTAAAATATCTATTGATATAATTATTTAACAATGGCGTTTTATTTAATGACAGTCAACAGCTTTAAGACTACGTTATTTTACTTAAATATGTGAATTGTACCTATGAGTGAATTAACTATTTTATTTTAATTCTTAACTATCCAAATTTTCCTATAAATAGTAATTTTATTCGCCAATGGGGAAAATCCATATTTTTTAAGTTTATTTTAATAACATAGGTACACATTTATTTTTCATAACAATCGTAATTTCATTTCAATAAACTAAACGCTGCAACACTAAGCCAACCATTAAACAAGTAGGCACGAGTACTAGATATGCATGAAACCTAGGCTTGAAAACTTAGCGGGCCAACACGACCGCAATACTATCCCATACTAATTCTCATGATCGAAAACTTTAATAAACCTATCACTAACTTCTAAAGAAATTCTTCTTTAAAATTAAGAACTACTATTTGCATTAGTAACACAGATAAAGGCACTATCCCCAACTTTCAATTCGACACTTTTTACGGAAAACTTATTTCGCACACATATTTCACACACGGTCTCGTACCTTGGCTGCCATTTTGCTATATAAAATCCACTACGGCGAGTGATACAGTTTGGTGGTGCGCGGTAACTTTTATACTATTCTATCTTACCCCCAGCGCTTGCGCACTAGATCGTTAGAACTTGGACCGGTTGTCACTTCAGTCGCGTGATAATCTTTCAGGCGACGTGTCCTGTCGGTTTTGACGTAGTATGGGGTAATATGCGAACAACGTTGACAGAGTTACGTAGGAAAATATTCGTAGTGTAAATAGCTTCCATTTCTCATTTCTTTTCAATGTTTTTGAACAATTTACTAACTTGATGAGAATCGGGTACTATTCCATTCAAGTTCATGTATACTGGTGGAAACAGTTTTTGTTTTTACTTTGTTAATATTAGTTGCAATGGCAATAATATATGATGAAAAGAGACATGCATAAATATTGGTGTCAGATGTTTTTGCATACCCCGTTTCGTCATATGCAGACCTGGGAATTCAAGGGGGCAAACACCTGACAGGTACTAGAGATAGACGATTTTTTTATCGATATTAATGGATATCGATATTATTGTTTCCGATTTTTTTTCTTCCCATATGTTCTACAATTAAATGTTCCTTGCAAGAAACTGAGATAATTCTTTAAAAAAAAACTTTTTTTTCATTTTTATGGAATATATTTGTTTAAAAAAAAGACGTGACTAATAACACTAAGGAGATCCTTTAAAACGACAACTATTAAGTTAATCATTACCATACTTAAAATAATACACAAACCTGGGTATGATTACTAGTTTAGACGGAAAGCATCGTAGGAATACGATGTATCGACGAATATCGATATGAGAACTCTCCACCTGCCCTTCCATTTTGCACCAAAAACTAAAATATCTTAAAGTCAAAAATAGGGATGTAACGATACACAGTTTTGCCGATACGATACCGATACCGATATATAGTAGTTAATATCGGCGATACCGATACCGATACCGATATCTTAGCTAAATAATGAAGTATGAACTTCAGATATTTGTATGTCCTTATTATCACTAATAGCAATGACTACTGGCTATATTTACCAGAGAGTCAACCTTGAAAGTGTAAAGTAAAAATAAATAAATTGTCAACTCAAAATTCAATTTTTTTTTTATTAAGAACCAAAGATTTAATTAACATATTAATTATCATTGCCCAAGGTAATAGACCAATACATAAATTAAGTCAGAAATTGAAATTACTTTTTGCAGATTTTTTTTTCATACAGCAAATTCTTCAAATATCGGTATCGGTATCGTTACATCCCTAGTCAAAAATATAGATATTCATAGATGTCGATACAAAATTTCATCTATCACTAGTGCCTGTCAGGCCTTTGCCTCCTAAATTCCGAAGTCTGGTCATATGTTATTGCTGGTGTCCGTACGTTCTTCAACTTTATTTCGTTTTGGGTATTTTTTATTACGAGTATAGTGCTAAATAGTTAGTTATCAATGTTCAATGTTATCAACCTTCTAGGAAAAGGTTTGTCTTTGTTGTCTTGATAAAAAGAATATAAAAGATTGTTTAAAAGTAAGTAAATATCACATTATCAATATTTAATAATCTTCAGTAGGCACCAGTGGCGTGACGTTCATAGACCCCCGATTCCCACCGGCGTGCCTATTTTTAAAGCATGATCTGATCTGAGATCTACTAATCCTGAAGAAAAAGTAATCCAAATCTGCTCCGGCTTTACTAAAAATGCATTTGACGCCACGCGACTGGTAGGCACCATATTAAGACATCTATGGTTTAAAATAAGTTATTAATTAATATTTGCACAATTGACAAAAATATGACTATTTTTAACTTGCCTACAAAATATTTAGTTTAAAGTAATTTAAAGCGTTGATAAGCTTATTAAAGTCCATAAGCAAAAAAGTGAATAGAAATACCTAAATGACTTTAAAGATATTTTATAAACTGCTTAATTATGCTTTCCGACTAGTCGCCGAGAATAGTACGGTGCATTTGTATGTGCATATATAATGTGTTTCCTGTCCTTTGAATAGATATTTGGACATTAAATGGTATAAAATATTAGACAAAATAAATTAATGGCCCCCTTATCCACTTACATTAGTGGAATAAGGTGATAATATGTATCATAAATCATAATCATACTTTTTAGTCATAACATTCATGTTACAAAATGCTATAAAATTGCAACAATTTTCCACTGTTGCTTTTTGGTATTTTATATAACATCTGGCCATAAAGTGACTTTTTCCGCGGCGGAAAAAGCCGCTTTCTGGCCAAGTATAGACATAAAATGGTGTACACAATACGGGAGGTAATAAAGAAAGCCTTCGATCGCATATTTACGTCCCTCGCCTGCAGCTCGGGCCACAAACTTCTGCGATCTCGGCTTTTCTTTGTATTACCACCCTAGTTATGTAATATACTATAGTACTCGTATTTGTTATATAATGCGTGTAGACTCCAAAATCATGGTCGAGTTGTCCAAGCGTTAGTAGCGAAAACCAGGAATTACTTATTGGTTGATATGTTTTTCATACACATGAGGACATTTTAAGCCCTTGGGATGAGTGTCTTTCCAAAGGGCTTATTTTTCTTCGTTTTGAAAAGTCACCTCAGTTGTTGCTGTGATCACAGGCTTTTTATTTTAAAGGTTACAGTGCAATGGCTTTCATATACCTATCTCGGTTTCCACCTATCGCCTATTTTAAAGTATTGGTATTTATCTTTCAGCTCTTAAACAAAAAGTAAGGTTGATTTGGCTGCAGCTGTGACTCCCCATCAGGTGCGCTGCATGCTTGTTGGTCACTGGTTGAGAATAAGTAATCTGGGTGGGGTTGAACCCACGATTGGTATTTATTTCCTAAGGACGTAATAGTTTCACTAAATACACATGCCATACTTAACAGACCAATATAAATCCACACGTTCTAAGTAATCGAGCAGGTCAGGAATTGTCCTGTCTGAGATATTGATCGATTGATATTGATTAATATTGTTAATTAACGTAAACTATGATTTTGCAATGTGCAACTTAATTGATTTAGCTTTTAGGTGGCGCACATTGGATTGGGTTAATGGATTAATTCACATTAGATTAAAACCGAATTTCGTTACTCATTGCATTTTGGGTGACCCATATAATTATTACGTCAGATTATGATTTCTCATATTTCTAGATCCCTCCCCCTACTTTACACTTTTTCCTAACATTTTGCATCTTTTTCACATAGGTTGTCACGTTGGGATAGACTCCCCTCCCTCCTATGTGCGTGGTATCATATATGGATGATCACTGCTTAGTAGTTTTTGAATTTGTTTATAACAAGTAGACGCGATTTCGCTTATGTGGCATTTCATCACGAGAATCTTTCACATTGTGCGGAATGGAAAGAGACAGGTAATATTTGTCGCGACATAAATCCGCGCCGCAGCTGTGCTTCTGATAACACTATTAGTGCTAAGTTTTCAGGATCTAACTCAACCAAGCTTCCGCTAACTAAACTAAGTATAGTAGTCTGTTTTGTTCTAAGGTTAGGATTTGTTAGAGAATTCGTTTTGTATTACGATAGCATTAATATAGTGCAATAGAGTTAAAATAAATAAAGTATTAAACAGACAGAGCCAGTAAGTCGATATGGATGTTTAAACCATAACGTAACTTAATTAATATTAAACTATAATTAATTAACCTTACAGCACTTTGATCGCTTACACCGATGAGATAATATAAAACGGTTTAATTTTGTGTGTAATGTTGGCATTTTTAGCACAGATTTAATTTTTTTACTTCGAATTTAGTTTAGCTTGAAAATATTCTCTTGAACTCTTGGTTTCACGGTGCTCTGTTTAACTCTCGACCATGCCCTATTGTGTTGTTTTCATCTCCGGAATCAACTTGTATACAGACGACGTGCTAGAATAATTTAAACCTCCTACTGACAATATAATCATATGCAGATCCTTATAAGTCCATACTGTACGTATTGTACGTATCTGTAGTAGATGCACTAGCAGCAACTATACCGCAATCTAAGAATATACAGTTGATTAAGTTGAGGTAATACATTTTTTTTTAATGGCTTTGCCCTTTGTTCCGACCAGAAAGATAAGCTTCTGTACATACTTATTCTGTTACACAGGGCAGTTTTGTCCCGTAAAGCACCCCTTTAAGGGGTTAAAACGGGTGTCGAATTTTGTATGCGAATCAATTATTTCTCAAGTAAGGGATATAAACTTACCATAAGAGATAGTTCAAAAAGAAAGCTGGGAAAGAACACAGGACAGTTTGTATCCCGGAAATCGTCCCTTAAAGGAATTAAAGTTTGTGTGGAGAATCGATAAATTCCCAAATAAAGCTCTAAGTCCACGCGGGCAAAAACTAGTATTAAGATATATACCGTTTAGTTTAGTACAACAGGGCAGTGAACTAACGTATGCCCGAAGTCTTGCAGGATTGCATAAGAACACATGCGGCTTTTGTCTAAGGGCATGACGTGAGTGGCGCAAGCGCAGCGGCCGCCGGACAGGTCAATCGTGGGACCGGTTGATCTACTGCTCGGTCTGAATTCGCAGTCGTCGCCGCTAAATGGCTATCTCGACCGGTTGAGGAGCATCATGTTTAGTTGGGACATTTTATGTGATCTCTTTATTATCGCTATCTGGAGCTATCGTTGCCCAGCTTTAATTATGATTTTTAGTTCAACATTTATGTACTTTGTTTTGTAATGAGAAAGAACATTTAAATAAATAATCTTTTCATGATTTATAGCACGTGTTTCTTATAAAAATGAAAATTATTTTATGCCACACCTGGCCATAAAGTGGTTTTTTCCGCACGCTGCGCGTACGGGAAAAGCCGCTTTCTGGCCAAGTATAGACATAAAATTATGTACACAACACGGGAAGTAATAAAGAAAGCCCTCGATCGCATATTTACGTCCCTCGCTTGCAGCTCGGGTCGCAAACATCTGCGATCTCGGCCTTTCTTTGTATTACCACCTTTCCGGCCTTTCTTTGTTTGTATTGTACTTTGTATTGTGTAATGTACTATTTTTGCATTGTAATTTTACGTCTAGAAACCAAATTTCCAATTCAATCCAACCACTAGAGAAGGGTAGAATTGACTGGCAAGACTTGAATGGAAGTAACTAACAACAGCGTCCGATTTTCCGTCCCATTTTATAACCATTAAGAACGTTTTATTACCACTATATCTTTCAATGTATCGTTCAACCCAAAAGATACACACGTTCTGTCGTAGACAGTCTTACTAAAACGGAGTGATCAGAAATGGAGGACACCTGACATGCAATGTGCCACACATCAACTGTTTCGGGCTTGTTCTAAATACATAATTACATTCTAAACTGTCACATACAAAAAGTGTCATTATACATACTGTATGTTTGAAATACGAAACATCTGTTAAGGGATAATTATGCAATTTTTATATTATAATCGATTTGCCTATAAAAATTACCTTTGGTCAATTGTTTTTAAATAATGCACTTCTTTATTTAGCTCGGAACCTTCAGCAAACTTAAAGAAAGACTTGTGTAATGAAGACAATTGCCATATTTCGTCTTAATATGTTACAATGTCAGCGAATATCATAATAAAAGTCGTAATAGTATTACTTAGTAGAATAAAGGTTCTAATAGTTAAAGGGGGGTGGGTGAGTGTTAAACAGGATTTTTGGTATAATTGAACTCTGAATGGACTCCGAGAAATGGTTACCTAGGCAGATGATGTCTGAAAAGGTGACCTGAATTATCTGTATGCATTTCAAGCATGGCATGATGGCCGTTGAAGCATGCGCTTAAGTGGGACGGAGGCGAAAAATTAAAGAAGCCCTTGCATGGATTGCATGAAAATTTGTAATGAAATCTCATCGGGTACACGGTTCGTCATATAGCCGTTTTATTGATAATGCGACCGATCACGTTTGTGACCTAATATGACGAAGTTCGTGAAACCTAATGAACGCTAACCTTTCTGCAAAGAAATCTTTATATCATCAGACCTGAACCAATCTGCCTAGTTTATTATTTTGTAGTTCAAAGAAATAGTAAAAGGCCATCGGAGCACGCCTGGATCCAGTAAGTACTTATTTAACAGCATCCGAACTATACGTAACTGCCTTGAAGCGCAAATACATAACATAAACACAAGCATTGAAATAAATTTAAAATCGGGTAATTAGAAAATTTGTAATATGTACTTTAGTATTAGGCATGATATTTTTTCTAGAATACGTTATTACGCGGTATGTGCATTGTGTGCCGATCTATGGGGGAGGCCTATGTCCAGCAGCGGACGCCCATGTCTGATAGACATAGACAGATATACGTTTTCACTTATCTAGACACGAATAACGATTCGATTAAAAGTGTGAAGGGAAAAAATTGTTTGGAATTATCCTATTTCGAATCTACCTCACTAGGAGCTTACCTCAATTTAGTTCAGTTAGTCAGTAACCAACTTTAGAACGCACCTTTTTTGTTATATTACTCGAATAACGATAGTCTTTAAAGCCCTCATCGGTTTCGATAACAGCGACCGTAACAATGAAGTATACGTCGCATGAGCTTTTATTGTGTCTCGCCAAACCAAAGAAGATGATCTGATTGATTGATGATTGAAATCACCAAAAGTCGATGTAGGCAGGTGTGCGGCCATTCGTTGCGGTAAGATGTCCAACAGTGGTTGTCCTCGGTTTGAAATTGTGATGACGATGAGACCAAACTTAGTCTTAAACATGTACAACATACTCTACAAGTCTACAACACGTGCAAAATTAACTGACCTGAAAATTTGCATGTACGACTATCGTTAGTAGTATACAAATTAGTAGTATCACCACTGTCGCATTTCGCCAAAGGATAAAGTTAGCACGAAAATTTGGCATAATGTCATGAACGCAACGGATGTATTGTTGCCTATTGTGGAGCATACCTAACGAGTCTGACAATGGACGTGTGGAGTAACTATTGTGGACACGACACGCGATTTGTTATCTTATTTTTAAAGCGATTCGGTTGTACGGGTTACGAAATCGGGCTGGGCATCCCTGGGGAGTGGACGCCTGTACGTACAAGGTTCTATGTAATTTAGCTTATAAGATTATTACATATTAGACGTATTAAGATATACTTAGCAGATTGCGATAACTTTCCAAAAGGTTTATAGGTTCATGAATGCGTGTGCTTTCTATTTATCATGGGAAAATAATAAATTGACATTCAGTTTATTTGGTATACCATCTGCGTTTTATGCATTTGAATCCATACCTAATGCGTCTTTAGATATTTATCTAATATCTTTTATCAGCTATCGGTTATATGAAGGCTACTTTATATTTATACAGATAGATGGAAAGTGCATAATATGATTCTCACAAAAAAACAGTATTCCTGCACTGTTCAATTAATGGTCAATGGTTCATTCATTAGAATTGGTATACCAACAATTTAGCATTTGATAAAGTCGAGGTCTCTCTAAATGTTATCGTGGTTCTATATTTAACCTAATGAACTAAAGACGGTCAACATTAAGGTAAGAAACTTGAGAAGGACATGTTGGATTTAAAGGGTCTGGGTTTGCAATTACGAAACATATCCTATGTCGGGACTTTTAAAATTTGTAGGTCACTTCAATAGCTTAAATTTTTAGATAATATGGACATTTTAATTAGCGTAATTTTTACGCATTTTACAAATTCGTTTGTTTTTCTTTCTCACAGCAATGCTAAATTGACGTGATTTTTGTCTTAACAATTAGAAAAAAGACTGGATTGTGAAAAAGGCTACGTCATGTTCAACAAAAAAAGCAAAATACATTTCCTAGGCGGTTAAACTAATTACATGTAATATAAATAGCATAGTAAATTTATTCAATTAGTTTTAATCGCTTAATTAAAGGTTTATCACGGATATGAAAATCGATTGACTACATGAAGTTACATTTCCAAATGTGTGAATTGAAAATGCTAAGATTGCAGCTAATTAGAACTGATAAATTACTCGAAGTATCTTAAGAAATATGACAAATATCACGGCTAGCACAAGACAGTCACGATATATCACACGTCAGCATGTAACAACCAATGGGGACGTGCACCTGCAACGCAGTGCAAGTGCGTGCGTTCTGATTGGCTATTACATGCTGCGTCGCGCGTGAGATTATGTTGCGGGTGTATTGTGCTAACAGTGCTGGTTCATACGCGTATTGAATTCTTAAAGAGTTTCTGTACAAAAAGGCGTACCAACAAGTCTGTATGTGCCATTTTCTAGGAATGTTGAGTAAGGCCCAGACATAACCTTAACGCGTGGCGGCCATAGTAAATGATGTGATTTAAAGTTGACACATTGCTTCTTAATTATTGTTATTAAGTAAATATGAGCGTTATGTTATTTGATGTATTTTAAATGAAGTTAATTGCCAAAAGGTATGATGTTTATGATGAAGGTAGCTGGCAAGAGTAGGCATACAAAGAGACATGTCCAACAGTGGGCTAAGTGCAGTTGATGAACCCAAAAGATGTTATTAGAAACATGCCAAGCGCAGACTTAAATGATCCTTTGTATGTTTTATTTTAATTAAAATACTCGGTCAAGTTCGTCGAGCTTGAATTATGATATTTGTTAGATGTTTTGAATGAAGGATTAAATAATAAATTCACTAAATTTGCAGAAATTTATTCATGATCTTAACCTAAATCATAAATAACTTAAAGAGCTAAAATATTACTAGAATCAGTCGCGCTCATGTTTAATGCCATGTCATTATCAATACCAAGATCCTATACAAGAAAAATGAGCTTGTTAGGCACATAATTACCAAGAATAGCTAGCACCTAAGCCACTAAAGGACCCATGAGTCACCGGAACTTCGGAATTAAACACAGTTTCCTCACACTTATAAGTCATTGATTCCATATTCAGTGGTTTCGATGCATATGCAGATAATCCTTCATTAATCAAGAAATGACTCGGTTGAGACGGAGCGTTAATGGTTTTTGGCATCTTTGGGGTGTATACTGATTTTATCGCTTTTGTGTATGATGGGTAAGAAAAAGATGTAACTGCAGGGTAAGAAGTCTCAAAGCCAGATGGGTGTTCGATTATGACATGTCCTCTAGATGAATATTGGACGGGGTTTTCTTGAAATGAATAGTGATCAATAGGAACAGCTGGTTTTGAAATCAATCGGAGTAAAGGTGACGGAGTTACTGCTGGATTGTGCGACCATAAAATTATGGCCCGAGATGATGCTAAACAGCATAGGAATATCCACACCTGAAATAAAAAGTGAAATAAGTAACTCATTATTCAATTTAAGACTATACATAAAGTAAAATATAAAGAAAACATTTACAGTATCTAAAGCTGTAGATATTAAATATTAGTTTGTACCCGCAGCTTCACCTGCGTTATTCCCGTTATTATCAAAAGGGATACCAAGTATACTGCCAATCCAGGACTTGGCCTACTATTACCGTTTTATTTAGTAACAAACATCCCATTCTCCAAACATCCCCAGACATATTTGCCTCCGCTTATAGCGCACAATGACCAACCTCCGGGCTACATCTATAAGCACGTCTTTAGGTTATTATCGGTATCATCCGGAATCTGTCGTTTCTATTGCTATGACAACAAATAATAACAACACTTCTGTCAGAAGTCTCACTACTCTAAGCGATATTTTTTGGCGTATATTTCACTATTTTAAAATTGTACCACGATTCGCGTGTGCCTTTCAAGTCGAAGCAATATATTGGTGCAGAGAGTAGGACAGACAATTAATAATGTTAAGGTTGGTCGTATTTGGGGTATTTTAGTTTTAAATCTTCAAGCAAACAGCGCTAGGGAAAATCCGTTCACTTGAAAAGTCCACCAGTCAAATGTAAATATATTATTTACTAGCATTTTCCCGCGGCTTCGCCCGCGTTGTTCCCGTTATTGTCCCAAAGGAACTCTTTACCGGGATATAAAGTATCCAAACATCCAAACATCTAAACATCCAAACATCCTCACAAACTTTCGCATTTATAATATTAGTGGGATGGGATATGTAATTACTAATTCGTACCTTCGCAGCCATTTCTTTCCGAATATCGAACGATGACTAATATTTTTTTCGCTTGCCCGCATTTTATACGGTCCCTTTAATTTACTTAATCCAGTTTCTCTTTGACCTGAGTCATAATAAGAGAATGCATCACAATAATTATTGTACCTGTAATTTGAAAAACTTGTCTGCGACCTTCACTCCGTAACCTTTGACTCGTTTTAATGAAACTAAAAGGAATAAAAAAGGTTGAGATATTGGTTAATATGCCTTTGTTGTCGCATATTTGGAGTTTACGCACGTATAGAAAAAGAAAAGGGTTTTCGAATGAAGAATGAGCGTCATTTCAGCAAGCAGGCCTTTAAAATTGCCACAATTGTCTTTCAAACTACAGCTACAAACCAAAGCTTAGAATACTAATAGTGAGTGATTAAACTTCTATTCTTGTAGCTACTCCGCTATTATCTTGATGGCATCAACTTACTGAGTCATCCATCACTACTCAAGGGCGGTTGGCAAATCGTGACAGATTGGTTTTTATTTTAATAAAATTCTAATACCCAATTAAGGTTAATCACTGATCATTAAGGTGCTTTCAGTAGAATGTTTTTGGGCAAAATGTGTGTCCTAAGAGTAACTTTGTTGTTTTCTGAGGTAGTAGGTAGGAGGTGAGGTGAGGTTCGTTATCGTAATACTATTTTCATGCGTATAAGAGTTGCAAATCAAAACATTAGTAGAAATTGTACATTTCTCACGGGTTGTTCTATACGCACTTGTTTTATGTGTTTATTACCTTACCTTAATTTTTTTATGTTAATGCTGTACAAACCGAAGGGTGCGGCAGGGGTATGTTATTGATATGACCGATTGGAAGGGAGGCATTTGCCTAGCGGCGGGACAAATTTTAGGCTGATTAAAAAAACCCCAATATGCCCTTCACTCTTTCAAAATTTCCTCAAGGCGACATTTGTAATGTAAGCCCTGCTATCTCTTATTGCCTGTCTTTGCGATTTTACTTGCGTAGGCGTCATTTATCATCCCATGAATCTGTTGCAGTTGCAGTCTGTCAATGAACTGTTTAAAAATATTAGCATCAGTTAGCATAATACCTACAAACTGTGTAGGCATGACCCAAATTTTCCTCAGTGCGTGTGAGATCCGTGTTACGTTAAGTACAAGGTAGCTGTGCAAATGTCGTGTAGATTTGTATCTTGATGGAGAATGAATGAGGCATTTTTGTGAGCATCGTTTGTATTTTTCAGATTAAGATAACAATAGCCTTCATCTTTAGCGTTATCGTATTTTGCATCAATGGAAACAAAATATAGTCACGTTACTTTAATTAACTGTTTTAATTGAATTAATTGGTCGTTAATCATCAATACGCGCGTGAATCTCCTTTATTACTGTGACATCAATAATCTCATATTACTTTATCATTATATTCGATAAATTTCGCGGCTTTATATTTAACAAAGACGTACCCGATTGATCCTTTTGTTGCAAAAACAATTTGTCCGACATAATTGCTATGCTCATACATAATTTGAGGTCGGGCATAAAGGTGATGAAAGTTTAATGTGCCAGGGTTCTCCAAGACATCAATAAAACATGGGATGGTAAGTAGGGACCCTTGTCGAGGCTTGTGTGTGCTGCGCCTATTATTGTTTTTGTAGGACAAAACTTGAGTTCTGTTTTTATAACCCTTCAAGTTTAGGGTATGTTTATTATTATGAAACCTTTTAACGTATCGAGCTTGCAAATCTATACACGGGTTCACCAAAGGTTAACCTAAGTTCAGAATGATGTTTTAATGATATTTTAAATAAAAAAAAGAAAGTTACCAAAGTTGAAGTATCGTTTTCTGAAACTGAAAATTCTGCTTTCTAAACCTGGAAACAAAGTCATTTTTTTTCCAAATTTCTCTTACTGAATGTACTGGCATCGATAAAGTGTCAATTTTAATGATACGCCTCAACCTCAACCTTCATTTAGTACTTATAATTAGTTTGACTCGGGACTCGCATTAAGTTTTAATCGCTTTTTAACAAGGTTTACTTCAATATTTAAAAATCGTTTTCTATGCCAGGGTTTTAGGTATGCTTGAAATAAAATCAGTTGATTATTACAAATAGGAACCCACAATGAAAAAATATTAACTGTTCATTATATGATAATATCATATTTTTGATGATTTAATTATTTCAAAGTTTACCTGCCAGTTGATTGCGACTTCTTACAGTTAATAATATCATGGCTCGAAACCGCTATTTTGCAAAAACCCCGAAATAGCGCTATAATTTGAATTATTTTATGTTTTTCTTTTACGTAGGGCTCAATCATGTATTTAAGTAATGATTTCGTATTATTAAAATATGAAATAATAAAAAAACGGAAAAATTCCGGTATTTTTGCATCGAGAAAATACCGATATCCGACCCCTGGTTAAGATTGTCCAGTCGTATATTTTCTTTGGCGTTTCTTTCTCCGTCAAAGTTGTAGTTTGTAGAATAATAACGTGGGAATTGTTTGTTATATTTGTTTCAAAGAAGAGCAGTGCATTCAGATCCTATAATCGTCAATAGGTGTATTCAATAACTTGAAATACCTAGTGTAAAATGCGCTTCAACGTCAGTACAACAATAGTGAACTTCAATAGGTATCTATTAATTAAGTAGGGCAAAATGTTGGTAAATTCAACCTAATATAACTAATTTGATTTTAACGTTATTTCTCAGGGTGCAAATTCGTTCAAACAGTAGGTAGGTAGTAGGTAATTTGGACATAAATACTCGTACTAAAGTAGGTATCCGGTAGCTTAGTTGGTCAGAGTGTGTGTCTCACCATAGCACAATATGTCGGCAGAATGGCAGTTCAAGTCAAGTTCAAGTCCGCCCAATCAATAACATTACTCTTTTTCATAATATCTGACCGATCGAAAGAACATAATTATAAATTCGCAAGTATCGTATTTAAGTAATAGTATCTGACAGAATTCGATTCGATTCGATTTAATCTTGGTTTAACTAGTTTATCTGGTGATTGTGATCTAGTTTTGCTCGTAAACATATTACTTGAAGATTTATGTACGCAGATGACCTTTTATTCGGCAATTAAGTTACACGAGGATCTGTCATCAACATGAAGGTTATTCTGAAGTGAAATATCGATAGGTATCAGTTTCGATATCGATGTCTTAGGATAACGCTCATATTTAGTCAAAGATACGGACTGACATCGGCCTTCCCTCATACTTTTTCCGATTGAAACCAATTTTTTATACAATAAGAGGTAAAAAATATAACCCGACAGGGTTTGCACCCCATATCTTGGCAACGCAATATTAAATTAAAAATAATTTAGTTTGTTTATTTGAATGATTAGATAATCGGTTTTTTAGAAAAACATTACATACAAGACTGAAATAAAATGGCATGCTAAAGTTGTCTACTTTTATTAAATTATCTGTCTTTAAATTCATGTTTGGTGAAGAAAACCTCCAGAAATAAAAAAATTATAATACTATTTCTATGGGGAAGTGCCAGTTCACCTAACCATTGCCAGGACAGGGGTAGGTAACCCTAGCGCATTGTGCGCAACTTTTGCCTTATATTGCAAACAAAGTTTGATTTATTAAAAAAAATGATCAGGAAAGGTCGCCGTTAGGCGATCTCTTTTACTATCACTGAGGTCTGATGGCCTTGCTTTTGAACGGGTCATTTTAGAATCGATCGAATCTCATTTTGTGGTATGGAGTTCAATTTCGAATTTTGCAATACATCGTAATTTCTGAGTGGTCTGTTACATATTGAATAGTTCAGTAATTTACTGTATCATGCTGAAAAAGGGAAATGTAGTTACTCTATCGCTCTTTAATAACTTTTTTGAAATGAGTATTTAGTTGATTCCAAGTTGAATTATATTTCTTAAAATGATATTGGTTGGTTTTTGGGAGTCTGTACTAAAATAAAGCGTGTTTATTGCGTGGTCTAGATGTCTAGTGACAGTGATCGCCGGAAAATATTACCAGGCTTTTCTTTGATTCAAGTTTGAGTTTAGACTTGTCAAAATCTCCTGCAAGTTAACGGCTGCATTGTAAAATAACGTAGCAAGGGTCCAATTTTTGATCATAAGTTTTTTAACTCTCATTAGATGTAGGCTAATTAGGTAATAATAAATAAAAAAACTTATGTCCAAAAAGTTTGACCCTCGCTAGATATTTGATTTGGGGCACCCGTTATGTTTTATTATTTTAGTCTTTAATAAAATGTTACCACTACAATAATATAACTATTACACAAACAGTGTGGTGCATGTACGAATAAGATACACAATTACATAAGTTACATCCGAATTACGAAACTTTATGTAGACAACATTTTATGAATTTAGCTGCAAAACGTGTGTATAAACTTAAGATAGGTATAAGTTAGTTCTCTGTTAGTTGTTCGCTATCATCTGCCCTTCGGGCACAAGCTATTTTAACTATGCTATAGATTCAACAAAGCTCGTAGGTAAAATTGTGCGTGTGTAGGGGAAACTCGTACTATGGTATATAAGCTCTTACCTACTTCGAGTATAAATGTCAGATCTCTGTGCAAGCTTTCTATGTAATAGGTTCTACTCTTCCTTGAATCGGTTTCCTCATTAATGAGGGTTGTGGTCATTTCGTCGGTACAGTTTGTCTCGGTTAATTTGCTGTCATCTCTATTTGCAACTGAGTGTCGATCATCGTGTACCATCTCCTACTAACTGTAGTATCTCCCACTAATTTATTTCTACTACATAATATATCAAGAATGCATTGTTGTGTTCTGCAATTTGAAAATTAAATAAAAGAGTCAGTGTACAACTACACGAGGCATTAGGTACAGTACATCTTGGTCCTGGGGGCGAATATGCATTTCCACACTTACCTTTGGAGGTTGAAGTTGTATGCCTGCAGTTTATGCCGTCCACAAAACTAACTGTAGGATCGTATTTGACTTAAATTACCAGTAAATATACATTTGTTTTTATGTCACACCTGGCCATAAAGTGGCTTCTTCCGCACGCTGCGCGTACGGAAAAGGCCATTTTCTGGCCAAGTGTAGATATAAAATGATGTACACAACATGGGAGGTAATAAAGAAAGCCCTCGATCGCATATTTACGTCCCTCGCTTGCAGCTCGGGCCGCAAACTTCTGCGATCTCGGCCTTTCTTTGTATTACCACCCTAGTTGTGTAATGTACTATTATTGCCCTGTCTAAAATTTTATTCACCTCCTTAATTTCCTTGTAGGTACATCATCTTTTTTGTCGACTATGTTCTCTAGGTATTTTCAGGTAATTAAAAGAAATATGACGGCTAATAAGTATATTGTCGATAGCCACTATACAGGGTGGAAAAAATCTATGAGCCTTATGGGATTTTTTCCAAAAAATCTATGGGCCCTGGAGGAGAACTACCTTCAATCCTTTAGTTAACTCGTTTTACTTAAAGGAAACATTATTTTATTTTTAAAAAGAAACAAAACTGCATTTAAAGATTTTTTCAATTCTCTTGACCTTTGTATTGGAGTTGATGGTAAAATTAAATTAATGATAGATTAGAAAATCTATTAATGCAGGTTTCTTTTTTTTATTTATAATAAAGTAAAGGAATGTTTCCTTTCAGTAAAATAAGCTAGCTTAAGGAGCTAAGGTAGTTCCCCTCCAGGGCCCATAGATTCTTTCCACCATATAAAGGTCAAACGATAAATGATCAAGAAATAATGAATTTTATCTTTTGAATGCACTCATTATATTTGGAGCTAAGTAAATACCTACGAAGGAACATATTTACTTTATGGTACTTAATTATATAGTCAGACAGGGCGTTTGCGTCGGTGTGAGCGTATGGGACAGTGTACAGTTAGCAAAAACACACATTCTAATAGTTTGATGAAATAGTAGCAAATTGTTTAGTGTACAGTGTGTAGTCAATAAAATTGTTTCTCTATCAAGTTTCGGCTCGATACGGCGGCGAGAAAGCTAAGGGACGCTTTATACAAAAATAAAGTTTTTATCCTCTAAACTACATAGATGAACTTAGTCGTGTGCGTCCATTTGATTGGTCTTGATTTTCAGTTTGCAATTAAATAACAAAGGTAAAATTGGTAATAGGGACCTTCTCTTACATTTTTTTGATAAAAACTTATTTCAAAACAAAACACGAAATAGACTAAAGCAGTCACGCCATTAGCAGTTTATTATGAAAACAAAATGTTGTTAGAGATGACGATAAAGCAATTACCTACGTTAGATGGTCACCAAGTGGACAGTTGACTTAGTCCTTTAATTCCATTGATGTATAATAACATAGACGCACAGTTTCAAAGAAAAATGTCTATGAATCTGGCGCAAAATGACATTTATAGTTACACTCAAATTGACGCTAATAACGTTAATCTATAAGCTGTATCTATATAAAACTGTCATTCAAAAGATAACTTAGTTCCATGACACCTATGTGTCAAATTTGCAAACGAACATTTGAAAACTTTAGTTTATTGGCACCTATCATAAAGTGACTACGTTGTTTACGTCAAAGTGAGGAGCAAATAAATGGAGTCGCTTTTTGTTAAAAGATTTTGATATTTTTTTTGTTATACAGAAACACCAAAATTATATTTTCGTACAAAATTTCTGCGCCCGTGTCTATCCCTAATTTGGCTCAATTTGTAAAGTTCAATCAATTATTTTGCGAAAAACATCTGGGGTTTTTCGGTTTTCTCAAATTGAGACTCAAACATATTGACTCACTCACGGATTCATCAAAACGGATCACTGACGTTGTAAATAGACGAGTCTTCCATTCTACATATTTTGGGAGCACCAGTCTCTCCTATATAGTTGCAGCCGGGTGCAGTTGGTGCGCTCACCTAAGGACAAAGAGCCATTGAATGTTATGTTCCCGGAGTTTATATGATTCCCTGCTCCTGTTTGTCATTGTTGACAACTGTGGCCGTCTATGGTTGAAACTAGACTAAGTCAAAATGAGTTCCCCAAGTCGTTCGGGTATTACTTTTGTGGGGCCATTTTTTCCGGCTGATTGTGTAAATAGGTATATCATACATCTATGTTTAATTCTGTGATAAGGTGTACGCGAACGAAGCTACGGGCATTCACTAGAATCTATAGTTTGATCTTTTATGTATTTAAAAAAAGTAAACAAAAAACTAGTCGTTCAGCCAGTGGTATCTATTGTACCGTAAATACAAAACATCGCTTTGACTGAACAACCCGAGTCACGTGGTTTATTGTTTTTCCTTTTTTAATTTCTAAAAATTCAGACTATTAATCAAAGTCAAAGTACTTTATTCTTCAATTTAGGCATAAGTATTAAAATGCACCTATGAATGTTAAGATTTACCACTGATTTTATAATAATGAATAAGCATTATGTAATTGTTTTTTCATCACACTTGCTCGTAAAGGGTGTTATAACACGCGGGCTTATAGACCAGCTCGAGCCGTTTTACTTCCCGTGGGTTATAAAAATCTATAACTCCCACGGGAAGAAAAACTGTATGAAAATCTATAACTCCCGAGGGAGTTATGAGTTTAGTTTTAAAATATAGAACCTACCCGTACGTCATTTCAGACTAAGGAGGTTTCAAATCAGCCAAGGCTTATTTCACATCTTCAAAACTTGGCTACAAAACCAATGTTAGTGTATACAAAAATTATATGGTATATTTAACTATTATTTCAGTATTTTTTGCAATTATTTTGATGCAATTAAAGTAATTTAGTTTAAAAATTTATTTTGAAAATCGGTACAATCTGGCTGTACTGCCTGTCAAGTTTGAAAACTAAACGCAGTTCTTAGCATTATCTGTGGAAGACTATATGAAAAAGTTGACAGTAAATAACTTTATTTTTGTCTTATTTTATTTTCCTCGCAAATGTGATGAAAAACATTGTGTGTACCACGGGCAGTAAGGGGATTACAAACTCGAGTCATTAAAAGCCCTCCGCCTACGGCGTCGGGCTTCTAATAGACTCTCGTTAGTAAATCCCTTCTTACTACCCTCGGTGCACAATGTACTATAGCTACACTTAAATGCGAGCAAAATATATCGGCTAAGATTATTCTGCCGACCCTACTAGTAGCATTAGTTCCGTTTTCCCAGCTGACTAGTTTACTCATTCGGCTACATGCATGTAATAATGCCAAGCGGGTGTGGTTGCAATTTTCTTAAGTAGGCAATCAACGTTGGTTGTACATTTGACTATTCATTCGCTTTTAGACCTTGGCTAGATCTAGGACATAAGAAAGGGCTAATCGCCTAATTGCATGGTTGCGTTTATATTCATGTGTTTTATTGTATATTATTATTACTACCAAATCCCTAGTTTTTCTGACTAAAACTATAAATGTGACGTCGCACGTAAGTAGGTCCCACTTTGTCGCTTCTAGTTTCCGAGTTACGGGCAGTTTTACTAAACTTGGCAAAAAATACCTTAACTCAGTTTTAGTCAGAATTAGATAGATTATGCTCTAACGAATTCGCGATTTCGAGTTCAGAGCTTGAATTATCTTTTTGATCACCTTTTTGAACGGTCGGTTTGAACTTTGTCGGTGCCTAACTGCCCAAGTACTACAACCAAAATATTACTTTTTTCATCACACTTGCTCGTAAAGGGTGTTATAACACGCGCGCTTATAGACCAACTCGAGCCGATTTACCCCCCGTGGGTTACAAATATCTATAACTCCCACGGGAGGAAAAACTGTATGAAAATCCTCCCTCGGGAGTTATGAGTTTAGTTTTAAAAGTCGTACGTACGTCATTTCAGACTAAGGAGGTTTCGAATCAGCCAAGGCTATTTCACATCTTTCAAAACTTGGCTACAAAACCAATTTTAGTGTAAATAAAACTTATATGGTATATTTTACTATTATTTCCGTAATTTTTGCGATTATTTTAATGCAATTAAATTAATTTAGTTTAAAATTTTATTTTGAAATTCGGTACAATCTGGCGACATTGCCTGTCAAGTTTAAAAACTAAACGCAGTTCTTAGCATTATCTGTGGAAGACTATATTGAAAAAGTTGACAGTTGAAGTTGTCTCTTAGCGGGTGCGTTTAGTTTATTTCATTTTTATGTTTTATTTCTTTTTTCCTCGCAAATGTGATGAAAAACATTGTGTGTATCACGGGCAGTAAGAAGATTACAAACTCGAGTCATTAAAAGCCCTCCGCCTACGGCGTCGGGCTTCTAATAGACTCTCGTTAGTAATCCCCTTCTTACTACCCTCGGTGCACAATGTACTATTGTTTGCTCTTTCTTGTCGGCGACTTTAAGGACGTTGTCGCCGTCACGTCGAGAGCGCACCACCCCCTCCCCACCTCAGCTCATTTCTATAGATAGAATTATTTTCCAGGAAGGTAGGAGGATAAGTGGTTAGGAGAGTAAGTGGGTCAGAGGGTAAGTGCGTGGTGGATAGGTGGGTAGGAGTGTAAGTGGGTAAGAGGGACATAGGAGGGTAGATGGATATGGGGGTAGGTGGGTAGGAGGGTACTCACCCACCTACCCACTTACCCTCCATACCCACTTGCCCACTTGGGTAGGAGGGTACGTGGGTAGGTGGGTAAGTAGGTAGGAGGGTAAGTGGGTTGGAGGGTAAGTGGGTAGGAGGGTAAGTAGGTAGGAGGGTATGTGGGTAGGAGGATAAGTTGGTAGGAGAGTAAGTGGGTCAGAGGGGAAGTGGGTAGGAGGATAGTTGGGTAGTAGGGTAAGTGGATAGGAGGGTACAAAGGAGGGTAGATGGATATGAGGGTAGGTGGGTAGGTATGTATATGTATTAAATTTCTTTTCTCAAACATGAAATGAAATATATGTTCCTTATGACAGGCTGCGAAGTATCACGTCACCCACTTACCGAAGTGCTTACCCTCCTAACCGCTTACCCTCCTACCCGCTTACCCTCCTACCCGCTTACCCTCCTACCCGCTTACCGTCCTACCCGATTACCCTCCTATCTACCCTATTACTATTCCTATTACTTTTTGATAATTTTTACACTTAAAAAGAATACTTATTGGGTAATCTTTCGTTCTGTATCGTCATATTATATGGTCGTGTTGTTGATTTTTCATAGAAAAGTTACTGAGACTGTTTTTTTTAATTATTAAAGATTATTATCAAAAAAGCCATTTTATTCTGTTTGTCTTTTGTTGGCTCGAGACTACATAAATATACATAAGTTTTTTGAAAAACCCGATAGTTACTAATAAAAATACTTTTAAAAAGAGAGATATCTAAAGAAACATTTTTCACGTTCAGGTCAACAAAACTTTTGAGGTACCTATCTCCAATTCTGGTTTGATCTTGATAAATTAAGAATCACAAAAGTATGCAAATTATTTTAATACCAATCACTTCATAATTTCCAAGTAGAAGTGTCTTTTTTGCTACCGCAAACTTTAAACAGCATTATCCCAGAAAGCGGTTTGTGACTAGTACAACTTTAAATATTTAAAAAAAACGATTGAACTTGATCCTAGCGACTTGATTCTTTCGTCAATAGATAGCTAATATTATACAGTTTTAGGAACTGCTAATAACTCTATAACCCCAAAATGGGCCCTTTTTCCCTGCAACGTCACAAATGTTTCTTTGAAAATTTTAAAAACTACTGTACCTATATGTATTTCATGTAGACGGACGCTTGCCGCATGTCTTGGACTATCATAGGACTGTTGAACTCAAAGCTGACTCAACAGTCTAAAGCAGGGTTTGCCAACCTTTATTTCACCGAGCCTCCCCGAACCAAAAATAATATTCTCATGCCCCCCTTAAGTTTCAACAAAAATAAGTTTTTTTTTATAGCAGCATCGATTGAATGGCAATTCGGACCAATTACTTTACCTTTTAAATAGATTTTTTTTAGAAATATAAAAGTACCTATTACACCCCCCTCCCCCTGACATTTCCCCCCTTGGTTGGGAAGTCCTATTCTAAAGCCTACTCAAGTCTGTCACTATCCTGAAGTAGACATGATATAAGTAGGTACTTAAAACCTGGCTTGAGACAATTTATTAATACGGACCTAAACACTAAGTTCTTAACGAATAGCACAGAGCATTACGAAAACTAACAGAGCATTGGCGCGACGCCTAACCCGAGGCCGTGTTTGCCAATACGGCGTAATACAGATTACCGTATAATTGCACCCTCTGTCTCAGATGCGCTGGACACTGGCCAGAAATAATTTTTGCGGTTGATAACATTGCCTATCCCTATTTTATTAACTGTAATGCGAAGCCCCGGCTTAACACTCAGCTATAGAGGATCGTTTGTTTAATGGCACTTAGGGCTTTAAATAGCATTTTGCCTAAGCAGATAGAAAATCACACTGGATTCGGATCGGGAAGACTTAATTGAATACCCATCAGGGGCAGTAAAAAAGGAAGACCCAGATTGCATATTAATGGTTCTTACCTACGGTTCGGAAACAAGTAACTAAGTACAATTATTACACATGCGTGCTTCATTTAGGTCGATATTTCATTCCTCGTATAATTATTGTCCAAAAGTGTAATATTATGTTGAACATAAATTGCTCTTCTATAATGCAAAAAACTGTTAAAATTTTATGGAACAATTTTGTCGCCAGGTGTTTTCCATTAATCTTGTTTCGCCGCAAGCGCCGTGTTACGGTAAATTAAGATCCGACAGATTAGTGCTCTAGATACGCTGGAAAATGGGCTAGGTTTAAAGGTAATACGAAAGTATGTCATCATTATTATTTACCGAGCGAGGGAAGTGAGTGAAGTCTTTAATGCTAAATATCCATCAGAGCTGTGCGAGGAAGTGAAGCACTGTGCGAGAAAAATATACCAATGCCGGGGCGCGATAAGCGAGGCTAGGCACGTTGATTGGTGGATTTTTCTTCGCACAGCGGTCCGCTACCTTGCACAGCACTGAGTGTGTATTCAGTCCTGTAGAAGGTAATTGGCGTTTTCTCGTTTATTGGTTCGACAATATCTGGAGTAGGTACTGTTTATCCCATCTTCGTAAAATTTGGCAGAAGGGTAGTTAAGGAGGAAGTTACGAGGTTTTTTTGGTACAGTCAAGGGCAAAGATAAATATTCACACAAAGTTCCAAAATTTTTAGACCTGTAAAATATGTAGACCTGTAAGTATAAATATTTTTGAAACTTTGTGGTGTATACATATTGGTGCCCAACTGTACATGACTGTGTGCTACTGTGTCACCATAATGAAAATCAATTGATCCTGGGATTTTGGTACCGTGTAATAATTATGTTATTATATACCATTATATGCAACGGTTGCTTGAACAATAAGCCTCAAACGCACTCAAAGGTTCGTCCCGGAGGACGGAAGCCACTTGTCTAAATCAATCTATTAGATTTTTCTGCTTTCAGCTTCCATCCAGTCCTTTCACATTCTTCGTCTATGACGTTATTCTGCGACCTTGCTTCCCTTCTATTTTTCCTTTAATACTTAGTTTTAACACGTCATACTTTTCATTCCTATACGCCGACGTTGCGAGATTGCAGATAAGTATAAAGATTTGGACGTCAGTTATTGCCTTCGAAGTAATTGTAGTGTTATGGGCCGAGTTCATGTACACGGCTGCGTAGCCTTGTTCGCGTCACTAGAGTTCGGATTCAGGGCCGGTATTGAGTGCAAAAAGTCTGCATCTTGAAGACAACGTAAGAGTAATTATTGTCTTATGAAACATGTTTATGACTTTATGTAATCTATCTACATAAGTAAGGATACTTATATAGTAATATTATATTTGAATCGTAGCAAGACAGTGTTTCTTCACTAAAGGTTTTTTCAATAAAGTTACTGAGGAGTGTTAAATAGTAGGTCTATAATTAACTCCCATACTTTTTATAGCAGATTGTAGTACAATGGAGCAAAATGATATATTTACGGCGAGGGCGTACATTGAATCCTGAACGAACCGAAAGATTCTACAATTGGGTAGGTCAAGTATTTCAAAGATGTCTATATTATATATTTTTTCGATAGACCTCGTCGTTAAGGTCCAGAAAATATCGCTACTGCATTTTTATTCCCTGTAATTTTTCCAAAATATTGTATTAAATTCGCGATTAAAAAGGGACGCCAGGCTGACAAAATTAGTGCCTAAGTTCGTAATAAAAATCAAACAATTGTATATGCGAGGTGTGTGTCGGCTATCAGCTGTCAATTGTAATAAAACAAACTGTAAACAAATATTGTGAACATCAATATAAGAGAAGTTTGATAGGTATTTAAGTATACAGTTATCAGAGCGTGGCTTCCAAAGAACTCGATTCCTACCGGATTGCCTAATATCAGGCATTTGACCATCTTTTTCTACAGCTCTTAAGGAAAATGGGCGTCAAATCTGCACCGCTTGCCCATGGGTATCTTTTACGCCACGCCACTGACACTTATCGAAAACTTTATGCTAATGACGAGTACGTACATCAATGCTTTAACACCTCTTGATTTTAGCAATATTGTGTTTATCAATCATCTGAAAATATTCAAGAATCAAAGCCATCTCACAAATTCTCGTCTCCACGCACGAACTCATTTTTATGTATTTATTTTGACATTAAGGGTGAAGCTCTAAAATTCTTGCAATTCTCTCTACGTTTTTCTTCAATACAAAGGCCAGCACAAAGATCTAATAACACCAAACACACAAATACCTTAACAGAATTATTGGTTTATTTGGTTGTCGCAAATGACACTTGTCAGTCGACACACCACAGGCCTCAACAGATACCTATTTTCTTAAGACGGACGTACACACTCGATATTTCGGCGTCCTTAATTCAAAGCTGTCATTTCGGGCATTGAAAAATATATTTTACAAAAATTACAGGGAATAAATATGCGATAGCGGTATTTTTTAGTTCATTACGTCGGGAACTATCGAAAAAAAAATATAAATTACATATCTTTGAAAAACTTTACTTAGCTAATTGAATTAAAAAAAAATCAAGTGTTAACGCCCGTGGTGAAAGTAATTTTGCTACCTTGTGACACATACTGCTTTTCACATCAACTATGAGGAAAATTCTAATAAAACGCTGCCTACCAAAATAACAATGCAGTTCGTATAAGAAAGACCACCCAATGGAAAGAACCGCGGAGTTTTATAGAATTAAATTTTTTGTATACATTCGCGTAGACGGTGGTGCCACTGTCATAGGCCTTTTAGATCTTGACCGATTTTGTCTGTCAAATACAGTTTTAAGGAAATCATACATTTTTCATGGTGCCGGCGGAAATCGTACAGCAAAATTCTTTTTTAATTGATTGCAGATTTGCCATTTTAAATTCAGTAATAAAAAAATCCATCTGGTAAAAAAAATAAAACTAAGTTTTTGGTATCGTTTTGGTTGTGACACAATTTAATGACGATATTGGTACCAAAAGTGGGCGATCTCCTTTGTCAGTCTGTTTGTTTTTGTGTTCACATCACTCAAAAACTAATACCGGATCGATTTCCACGAAAGTTGGTGTACAGGTAGTGGTGGCGGGTATCCTCTAGTACAATAATATTTCCTTCTTGGTCGGTATCAATCTTGACAGAGTCGTTACGGTCGTCATTTCACGGTGTTGGTGGCTTTACGACACGACGCCATTCCTCTCTAAGTGCTGCTTTCCTGGTGCATTCGTGCAAAGGATTAATATTACATTGTGTGGACATCGTGTAACGGGCGGTAAAGAATTATAATATCTGTAGTGCCCGTGGCACACACACAATGTTTTTCAGAATGTTCGCGAGGAAAAAAATAAGGCAAAATTATGTTTGAAAAACACATCCATTCCACTGTGGCTATGATGTAGGTACCCACGTGTTAAATATTTAATTTTAATTTGGCAATGAAACCTCCTTGCTTGACGCACGATTAAACAATAAGAGAGCAAACAATTTTAAGTACGTACAAGAAAAGAGTCCTTTGGTTTTAATTTTATTTATGCTCACTCCACGTACAAAATAATTTAACATAAGCGCAACCATTTTCCAGTACAACAACAACGTTTAAAATTGTGTAGTAAGTCAGACAGTGGACAAGTGCTCTGCTTCCCATCGCAAAGGTCCTGCCATTTGTTTGGCCTTCGCATCTGGGTCAATGTGAGTTGCCGCGGTCTTATAAAAATTCGACCACAGATAATCAGAAACAGTATAATAACTTTGTGAATTTGGGTGTCAAATTTGAGGTTTATCGTTTTTTCCTTTTTACCCTGAAGATTAAACTTTCATTTCAGGATTTTTAACGGTCCTCATATTTATAGAACCTTACCTTATCTCTGTTTTTTAAACATAAGTGTTTTCAACAAAATCCCAAGGCATTACAGAATAGATAAGTGAATAAAAAGCCATTCGTTATGTTCGTTTCAATATTAATACTTTTTATATGCGTTGCGAATTGCGATATAAGTGGTCCCCATAATCATGGATTCCATTTCAATTAAAATACTGGTTTGAATAATTTTGCTGTGTATTTTATTAATGTGACTCGTCAGTTCAGTGCTTTCATATGTACCGGTAAATTATCTTTACGCGTTTTAAACAAGTTCGATTGATGCCCACCTGTTTTAGTGGGTGTTTATGTATCGCAATCACAACATTTTGTAGCCTCACATTATTAATGTCATGTCATTGGTACATAAAAGCATTCAGCATGCAGCAAACCTGATGGAAATGCTTAACGATAGCTATATAATAATAGACACTAAGGGACGTACTGTACCTACTGGAAGTCCTAGTAGTAAAAAATAGGGGTATTGGAAGTAAATTGTCCAATACAGATATTTTTTGTATTGCTCATCCTGGTATTCGATGCCGTGTCGTAACATCTAGGCAGCACGGAGGAAAGGTCTTGGACAAAAGTTTTTTCTGAGTTAAAATATAGCAAGAAAGATTTTTATGACTTCCTCTTAGCGGCATACTTCACGATCAAGTGGACAAACATGGAAATTTTTTGAATGAATATATACCGTTTTAAGCAGGTTGCACTAAAACTGATAATAAAAATTAAAATTAGGCACTAAAACGACACTGAATACAATCTAATTTAGATTTTAGATTGAAAATCAAATGACATTTGGCCTTACCAGTTGCAACAATCGTTAACTTGGCTGATGAATATGTAGTTTTTTTATTATGAGCTTAACCTTCTAGCTGTGCAAAAGATTCTTGAATTTTTCGCGTATATGCGTTTACGTGTTTTTCGCGTATGTATTTATGTAAACACTTTATTCTACACAATAACAGTATACAAATGAAGGGCGGAAATAACATGTCTAGTCACCTTTTTTGAAAATGAGATTTTAATCTTAAAATGTAGAGCTCGCAATGAACTATAACTTACCACTTGATTACAGGTGAATATCTTAATTTTTTTTTTTTTTCACTTTTAAAGAGATGGTTACCATAGTAATTGTTCCCGATGACTTACTTTAAAACCTCTATAACTCAAAAAGTTAATAATGTGACTGGACATATTATTTCCGTGTACCCTTCAAATACAAGTCAGTATAGATCGCGTCAACTAAGTTTAGCGGCAAAGTATAAAGACAACCAAGTAGTATGGAGTTCTTCAAGAGGGGAGTGAATAGGTTCTTAAAGGGTCGGCAACGCGCACGTAATGCCCCTGGTGTTGCAAGCGTCCATAGGCTGCGGTGACTGCTTACCATCAGGCAGGCCGTACGCTTGTTTGCCACCCTAGTTGTATAAAAAAAAAAAAAAAAAGTATGACTTCGGCCGTTTAGGAGCGTGCCACACGTATTTACACAGATGCACGACGCGCGTCTGTGTGAGTGAAGTCCATACTGTGGCAGTCGCGCAGGTCCAAATGCTTGCCTGTGGTGCGTCCGTACACGGCGCGCACACATGCGGGCTCCCGATGTACCTTTTGTTGAAAGAAAAACTACCGTATACCGGGCTAGCGGTGAACAAAATGTAGAGGGGATCTGCGCACTACTAACGTCCCTACGATACCTTAAATTTTGTTATTGCGTAATCAAGGTCAACGCAAGCTGTACTAGTACAAATAAATAAATAAGCAGATGAGAGAGATAAACCCAGCACACTCCGTATCATTGGGATTGGGATCTGTATAAAGAACGAAAGTAATGCAAGTATGGAACAGGTATTAATATCATGGCTCCATCAGCGCCATCTCTTGAACGATTTACGGACGAGGTTGGGGATAGATTCTTGCTTTTAATTATATGTACAGGTTTTGCTTTGTAATTAATAATTACTAAAAAAACTCGACTCCTAACATTGAGGTGTTCCCTCAATTCCTCATGGATTTCATCATCAAAACTAGATTTTGGAAAAATGGAACCAATCTGTCCTCAACCAACTAAAGTGTCTGTTTTACCCAATGGTTGACTGGTAGAAAATGCCTCATGGTATGAAGGCCGCCTATTGTACTTGTTTATTATTGTAGGAGTTTTGAGGTAACAAAGATTTAAAAAAGAAAATCGACCAGAGAAACTCGTCCTTTTTGTGAAGTCAATTAAAAGTTAATATAAGTAATCCTACTTGCGGGAGAAAGAAGTAGTGTGAGTTTTTAGAAACTCCTTAAATTTGGATCGTGGTTCCGTCCCGATATGATCCCTTTGATGTTTCGTCATGTTTCTCGTCCTGTCAAGTTTGTGCTTTATTAAATACAATTCACACCCTAATTCACATTTGAAATTGTGCCAATTTCCCCGACAGCCTTGCCTTGCTGGCGTTTTATTACATCCGCGACGGAACTTGCAAATTATTTCGTAAGTATTTACATGTTAAGGTGAAGCTTGCATTAGGCCGGTTAGTTGCTGTAGGTAGTCGTGATGAATATCTGGGTAGTCATGATATTTATTTATAAATGTGGGTATCCTTCGCATATGTCAACCAGTTTTGTAATAAACGCCGTAAGAATTACATCGTGTTTCGTTTACCTCATCGACCCGAGATTTTCTATAATATTGTATGTGTATTGTGTCGTTAAAGGCAAGCCTATGTGAGATGTCGCGAGATTAGCTCGTGGTTGCCAAATTTTTTAGGCTTCCGTACCTCATGAGAAAAAAAAACAGAATGATAGAATCATTTCGTATTCAATTCCAGTGATTGGTTGTTTGGGAATAAAATGACTTATTTTTAATTATATACATCTCATCAGAATTATAATCATCAAAGCCTTCCAAAAGAACGTCAACATGACCGATCCCGTCCTGCCCGCATCTATCGGATTTCAACAACCTACCTACTACACACATATTATACATCTGCCATCTACTAACTAACACGCCACTATTTATAGCTTGGCAACTGCGTCTCACCTGTGTGCTTTTTGTTCTGTGCAGCCGTAACTACTTACAAAAATTACCGCCAACACGAACGGGGGCCTCCGGAGGCAGTCTCCGTCGGTCGCGGTTCGAGTTGGCGGTAACTTGTGTAAGTAGTTACGGCTGTACAGAACAAAAAGCACACAGGTGAGTGTCACCAACGAAGTTGCCAAGCAAGTTGCAAGCTGTAGCTGTTGCAAGTTGTAGTCAAAAATGCCGCTTTTTAAAGAGAAATTGTAACTATTACAATTTCTCTTTAAAAAGTGGCATTTTTGACTACAATTTACAAAAGTTTTTTCATCACACTTGCTCGAAAATGGTGTCATTACACGAAGGTTTTGCGGGCCGTAAATTACCTATAACGCCCTAGGGCGTAATGGTTTTCTTTTTAAATTTGAAACGCTGGTTCTGTTTTACTCTTATTTGTCATTTTCAAAGGAAACGCCAACTTACTTTTTTAACTTTTATTACTGAAATATTTATTTAAAGAGAACTGTTATTGCAAATACATGTAAACACATATTTCTGTAACATTAATTAAATGTTTAAATATAGTATTTCAGTATTTTGCAAATATAAAATAAACCATTTTTAGTCTTTATCGCTATGGTTTCCGAACGTGACTTGACGTTCGCATTGTTTATGGAATATGTCACTAATATCACTGTCAGTTTTACAATTTTATTTAGGTTAAGTAAGGTTATTTTAATCAGATTTCCTCACAAGTGTGATGAAAAACATTGTGTGTGCCACGGGCGGTAAAGGAATTACAAACTCGTATTATTAAAGCCCTCGTCTTTGCCTCGGCCTTGTAACAAACACTCGTTTGTAATTATTTACTTACCGCCCTTGATACACAATGTATTAATAAAGTATCGTCCATCCATAAGGACGATTTAGGTCCTTTGCTGCATTGACGGTCACATGTTTCTGTTTCGTGGCATACATAATTGCTACCAATCGTAATTATATCTCAATTTTATTTTTGTGAGTATGCAATCTTTTATTCACATGAATTTATAAAAACCGAATCCGACCGAAATTTTTGCTGCATTGATGGTCACATGTTTCAGTTCAGTGGTATAAATAATTGCTACCAATCGTCATTGTATCTCATATTTATCTTTGGGAGTATGCAACCTTTTATTCACAATGAATTTATAAAAACCGAATCGACTCTTCACCTTAAGAGTTAATAAACGGATAAAGGTGTCTTAAGCTAATGTTTCTTTACTCGGTACCTAAAATGCTTCTGATGTCACCATGATGAATATCCCAAATGGCATTCACGAGGCTACCCAACTTTCCTGAGATACGTCGTGACATTATTTACGTTAATTAATATTTGATGGCCTAAGGTTTGAGTTACATTTTAGCGCTGAACGAAGAAAACAGCCATTTTCGGTTATTAATTAAATGAGAGCATTGAGTTGAGGACTTTGAGCATGTTTCTTGAAAACGATAGCTTGCTATTAAATTAAATATAATTGCATAAAAGAGCCCTTGAGTGACAGCCCTAGTTGCAGAAATAAATTATTTGAAAATTTGTGAATCTTGATGTTTTGGGTGTCAGCTCCCTGGTTCTACTAGCCGTTGTCTTGTGGAGAGTGTTGCTTCAACGCTATAATATCAAGTTTTTTTTTAAATCTAGTCCCGCTTCTATTGGCATTTTTCCCTGGTATATGTATATAACCTTTCCGCCTTAATTTTGCTGTTGCATTCTGTGGTATATATTTATATTATTTGAATGATACAGTTACGTTGGGACTCCACGGGATTGTGTCACGCCTTTTCCAAATTTCTCGTCACCGAGAGTTTTTCAAAGTCAAAATATATGTGACACATGAAGTGTACAGTGTGAACACGTTGGATGCATATAGTGGATAGTATTGGCCAGTTTTTCTGTTTTATCATGATCAAGGGTCGGTTTCAGAGCGTTTCAATCGCGGCGGTTTTTTTCATTCGTGTTACAGCAAATATGACAGTAAGCGATAGTGATCACACCTAACTTCTAATATAAATGATAGACGGTATCGAGGCTACAGATGATTTAATCAAAAGTTATCGTCACTCGATAGTCCTTCGTGGTAAAAATCGAGGAACACTAATTAAGTAAATAAAACGCTGGAAAAACGCCTGAAATCGACCTTCAACTGAAAGAAAGTCCATAGCCGAACATAGGCCTCCCCCGAAAACCGCCACCATCACCAGTCCTTTATCATCCGCATCCAGCGGACATAATCACATTTACAAGGTCATCGCATATTTATACTTTGTACCATAAGCTTGTACTGTTTTTCTGTTAAAATAGAATTAATTATAGATATTGCTATTATTTTTAATAGTAGGTACGCTACATACCGTTAATTCGTACACACCGGTAACAATACTTATTGTATTCCATTTATTCCACACAGGTGCAAATTACCCTCAATGCCATGAAATATACGTTTTACAATAACGTTTTCAATTGTTTTATATAAGACAAAACCGCTTTGGACATGGCTTTTGTCCGTCCTCCTGTTTTGTTCAAGGAAATATTTATTTCGGACTTGGTTAATAATTTGAGAATAGTTAATATCTGTAACATTTCTTGATAAGCGATGAGTTAGTTTGTACCTTGAACTTAAGTTATTCATCATCATCATCAACCTATTGCAGTCCACTGTGGATACCACAAGGGTGCTTTACTGAACACAATCCAAAGCCATTCTCTTCCAGCTACTGCCAATAATCCCGCGAATATCATTGTTCCACCTTACTAGAGCACGTCCTACGCTTCTTTTACCGAGACGCGGCGGTTGAATTTAAGTTATTACTAAGTAGTATGTTATTGTCCTATATTCGCATTTTTTTTTACACAAGCACAATGCGTCATTGGGCAGGAATAAGACTTGCACGGCTATTTTCAGGACCTCGCTCACGTTTGGTCGTGGAAACCATATTTAACATCTTTGATTTCTCTGAGTACTTGCTCGATCCGTTTAGTAAAGTACAGTAAACATTTCGAAAATTTAAAAACGTATTCTCTATTAAAGCCAAGTTTAAACAGGGCATTGCGTAATTCGTGTTAATCGTAGACCTTACACAATATAGGACACGGGGGAGGTACACAGTTGGAATTGGAACCACTGATCGTGTTTCCATTGCCAGTTTGGCACCCTCTCGGCATAGATTAAACTATACATCGTAGAACACGACAACCCATAATAGGTACTTTAAATTAGGGCGTAAGTACGTGAACTATCATCGTCATTTCAACCGGAAGACGCGTTTACGTCTAGACGCCTTTACCAAACACAGGTCATTCCCAATAACTTCTATAACGACGAGTCGCACGCTTTTTGTAATCACTACCTTAACAAATCTTAAGAATGTCTATAGTGTGGGGGCAAAACTCCGTGGTTTCTTCCGATATGGACTATACAACATCAAGAATGATGTCACTGTATAGCTTGAGAGCAGTAAATCTAATCACAGACTCAGTTATACAGACGTGAGCGCCCACGAATTGCGCCGGGTTTCGATTCTAGTCGCGTTTACTGTATTACGTATGTCAACAGAGGCCTATAAAACATAGTTGAGATACTGCTCAAGCTAACATGCAAACTCAGAGAAAGTGGAATCCATGTAGGTACGATAATGGCCCTATGATGGATTTAAAACTGTCCAGGAAAATGAAACATTAAATAATTAATACAAAGTTTGCAAAAAAAGACTGCAAATTAACCTATAACATATAATTATAAAAAATGCACGAATTACTTTAAAAATACCCAAATTGCTTTCTACGTCTACCCAATTCGAAGAGTTCCCTCGATTTCTCTCGAAGATCCCGTCATCAGATTCTGATCCGGTGGCAACGGATTACCTGGTAGATATAGGTACCCTCTCAAATAAAAGTCTGTTAGGTAGAGATCGTCGAGCTATCGGGGAACACTTAATAAAAAAGATGCTGACAAACTGATGATTTTTTGAAGTCGGTTAAAATACCTGCGTGTAACTAAGCAGCCTCTCTACTCTCTATTCGTTTACAAGTTTCTTCAAAATCCATTCCACACTAACTAATATATAATAATTAGTTAGTGTGACCACTTTCCAATACTTAGGCCATCTGCCTGTTTACCAGTCTAAGCTAAGGTAATAGAAAATAAATACACAAATTATAAAATAGCTGATTTATGAACTAAGTAGCGTTTTCATTGCCGTGTTCAATGCTATCTATTGTTTATGGTGTTGATATTTAAAGTTGAGTCATGATATTGAGTCATCGGATGTGGATTTTTTGCTCAATCACGAAATGTGTAATGCAATTTACATTTATGTTTAAATACAGTTATTATTCCAGCAGTTTTGTATTTCCATACTTTAATTTTGCGCCGATTTTCCGATACAGACTAAATTCTGAGTCAAATTTGTTTTTTATTTACTTATTGGATTTCTTTAGGTCTCGTTCTGATCAGTGGTGTGAACTGGTGTGATGCCGGACAAAGACAGATATTCTATCTTGCCGTTTAGTATTGGATAAACGCGACTATATTATAACTTATCTGACCTTGTACCTAAATTTATTTCATCCGGATTACAGTAGTTTTATCCTCCTTTCTTTTAATCACTTTATACCCGTAGCACGTAATTTGTCGGTCAATTATGAAGTTCCTGAGTTATTTAAAAGTCGTTTATTAGTCACTAGTTTTTAGGTTTATATTTGAGTACAATGTATGACTCAGAATACAATGCAGTCCATAACATCCTCCTCCCCCCATCCTCCATCCATAGCCTCGTACTCGCTTAACATTCAGGCACTACTGAGGTGAGTCGCAATTGTAGCAAATCGTGGTTAGTTTTTCAATGAGTTAGAAACATGGGCTCTTCATAATTCAGTTTTACCCAGTTCGAACCTGAAGAATACAAAATTAAATAAAAACCGGCCAAGTGCGAGTCGTAACCGCACACGAAGGGTTCTGGTACCGTCGTCGAAAAAAACGCCGAAAAACACGTTGCTTGTATCGGGACACCTTTAATTTTTAATTTTATGTTGTTTTTTATTATTTATTGTTGTAGCAGCAATAGAAATACATATTTTGTGAACAAGCGTCATAGACAAACATAGAGCAAACAACACAAAAATGTATTTTTATGTAAGAATTCGTTGCCAACTGAACATTGTACCTCATGCAAGTCATGTATCTTGTCTCATTATGTTTGCCTAAACCCGACTCAGTTTATTTTCACTAGAGACATATTTGACATAAAGAAGTCATGCTTGCATGAATGACATGAACTATACACGTCTTTGCCTTGAACTACATATAGCCAAAATTACGCTGTCATGTAGGCGTATAATGAATAGCTTATTGTTCTGCTGTCTCTACGTGTCAGTGTTCCTGCTTTTTATGGGTAAGTATAACATGCTTGTGTGTTTGTCTGTACTTAATTTGTCAATAGTTTTGACAAGCAAGCTTAGAATAATTTGTTGGTTTTAAGTTAATTTCGAATTGAAAATGTATAAAAAGATTGATAGTGGTTCTCCATGTTTTGGCGCATTGTTATTTGTCCGAATACTCTTTAGAATAATTGTTATTTTGCAGATAACATTGACTTTTCAGAGTTATTATAAAATAAACCTAACTTAACCTAAGTGACTTACTTAAAAGATTTTCCAAAATATTTTTCTCAAATATGCAATGAAATGTTGACATTACGTGCAGTATAAGGCACGTAATGTCAACATTTCATTGCAACGTATCTCATTTCCGGTGCGGCTTGACACTTGGCATATAATGGAATTTCATACAACATTGCCGGCCTAGGCCGGCCTAGGCCGGCAATGTGTTTTTTTTTTAATTTCCGTTCCACATTTATTTGTGCCACGGCATCACGGCGTTCAGCCATTAAAAAAACAATAAACGATGATTGCTATATTTTGCAATTTTATTTTTATAAAATCGACATCAACATAACAAATAACACATTAAGTATAAACAATTTCCAATAATTTTAAATTTCAATCTTAACTACAAGAATACAAATTTTAAATATTTCATCTAAATATTCGCGGTAAAAATGTATACCTACTGAAAAAGTTTTTGGAAAGGAAATTGAAAATATTTCATTCTGTAATTCTATTTTTTGTCTACTTTAATTTTAGTGTCTCTAAAAAATAAAGTTTTTTGGATTGTTTTTAATTTATATCATTGCATATTTGAGAAAAGCACTATACATATCTCTGCGTGAAATGGGGTTGCCAGCCTCGTTACTATCTGGCCTCGCGTTCGCTCGGCCATCTATATGTAGGTACAGTCGAGTTTATCATTATCTGAGCAAAGATTGGACCAAAAATATCTGAACAAGACCCTATTGTCAGATGCATAAGAACTAGATCATATATTTTTGATCCATTCTTTGCTCAGATAATGATGAACTCGACTGTACTCGGCCGGCAACCCCTCACTTCTCGGCCTCTGTAATAATAATATACTATTTCGTTAAAAGTAGAATTTTTGTATGCGAAATAAAATTCGGACTAACACTTTCGGATAAATAAAATGTATGCCAAATAGAAGGATATTTCAGGTTTATGCGTAAAATCGTATCTAATCTTCAGAGTAAAATAATTTATCTTGTGGTAGTACTTAGTTACTTAGCCACGTAAAGTAATCTTTACCAATATGAAATTGTTAACTTGGATTCTAAGAAAAATCTTAACAGCGCTATTTCTACAGGGTGATTTGAAATTCGACGTATTCCTTTAAAGGGGTTATTCTATAGCTTATTTGCAATGATTTAAGTCCAATCAACCAGGGGTCAAAACTCAATGGTTATCAAGTTATTTGAGTTTTAACTTTTTTTTTAAAGCCGCCTTTCGATCTAAAACTGCTAATTGTGATTTTGTTTATTATTTATTATGAAACAGTTTAAGTTTTGTAATTTGTACGCTGAAGTGTCATAATGTTTTTTTCATCACACTTGCTCGAAAATGGTGCATTACACGTAGGTTTTGCGGGCCGTAAATGAGCTATTACGCCTTAGGGCGTAATGGTTTTCTTTTTAAATTTGAAACGCTGGTTCTGTTTTACTCTTATTTGTCATGTTCAAAGGAAACTACCAACTTACTTTTTTAACTTTTATCACTGAAATATTTAATTAAAGAGAACTGTTATTGCAAATACATGTAAACACATATTTCTGTAACATTAATTAAATGTTTCAATAGTGTATTTCAGTATTTTGCAATTATAAAATCAACCGTTTTAGGTCTGTACCGCTATGGTTTCCGAACGTTTCGCATTGTCTATGGATATGTCACTAATGTCACTGTCAGTTTTACAATTTTATTTAGGTTAAGTAAGGTTAATTTTAATTAGATTTCCTCACAAGTGTGATGAAAAACATTGTGTGTGCCACGGGCGGTAAAGGAATTACAAACACGTGTTATTAAAGCCCTCGGCTTCGCCTCGGCCTTGTAACAAACACTCGTTTGTAATTCCTTACCTACCGCCCTTGATACACAATGTACTATTAAGTAATGACTCGAAGAATTACAAAATTTTGAACAAAATCTAAAAACTTTTGACTTCAAATCCTTTTATTCGTAAAATTTTTAAAAAGGTTTTGGTTGTCTTTTGGATTTTACTTAATCAGCCGTTTTTTGACTATTAGATGTTGGATTTTTTCATTCCTAATTTAAGTAGTTTTTTTACAATTAACAGGATTAGATCTTTAAAAAAAAGGTAAAACTCAAATAACTTGATAACTATTGAGTTTTGACCCCTGGTTGATTGGACTTAAATCATTGCAAATAAGCTATAGAATAACCCCTTTCAAGGAATACGTCGAATTTCAAATCACCCTGTATAGTGAACAATATCTCTCGACTCGAATAATCGCGGACAAAATTGTAACGTGGCCAACCTCCATGGTGCAGAACTGGCCGGTAACAAATGATATCACAGTTCTATAGTCTACGATCGTCTTTTTTTCTGGTAATCATTTTTTGGCCGATTTTCATTGAACTCGGTGCCGCATAATTTCTTGTTAATTTATAAAAAATGCCTATATGATATTAAAACTGCTTAAATATTAATAATTATTGTCTATAACTGTGTGCGTATATAAATATCCTACTAAGAGCTGCCGCTTAGCAGGTACTTTTTGTATTTAATTATTTTCCTGTGTCTTTCTGACTTCCAAATTCAATCCCAGTCTTGTTTAATTTCCACTGGTCTTGACAAAGAAAAAATTATACCTACTTGGATTGCTTTGAGGCGAACCCTAAGTGGAGCATTGTTCCAGGCCTTCCTTCTGGATTGTCGCTTAAGGTGGGTTTAGAACAAACGAGCGAATGCTCATTCTACCCCCACTCTACCAAATTCGTTGTGTGTAAACAGAGACAGAGCATTCTTTTGTTGTTCTGCCTCATTTTGCGAAGATTCTAAGAATGCTCGTGGAATGCTCGCTCGCTTGATGTAAACGACGGACGAGCGTACGAACAGTCGCCGAGCGCGTTCGCTCGTGTTCGGACCTGCTCGCTTCGGGGAGCGGTCTCTCTCTTCAAAGCGTTCTAGTGCTCGAGGGACTTGACCTATCGTTGTAATTATAGATTGGTCTCAAGAAAAATGACTTCTAATGATAGAAGCTTACCAAAATGCCAAGTGTTTGTGGGATCCGACTTTTGTAAATTATAAAAACACAATTGAGTCAGGATGATAAATGAAAAACTTGCAATTACAATATCAGTCTCAGAGTCAGACATAGTGCACATAGTCCACAGACACCCGACGAATGAGCAACGGGCACTCATTCGCCTGATCTAAACATCTCTAGAGCATAGGTATGCTCTCGAATCCTAGTTCTTGGGTTGCATTCTTGCTCGCTGATATTCGTGTGGTGTAAACGCTGAGAACGAACTTTTGTTTACACTAAAAGATCAAGAATAAATGGTCTACTCTGGTTCTAGCTCGTTGTTCGTTTGGTCTAAACCCAGCTTAATGATAGAAGCTTACCAAAATGCCTGGTGTCTGTGGGATCCGACTTTTGTAAATTATAAAAACACAATTGAGTCAGGATGATAAATGAAAAACTTGCAATTACAATATCAGTCTCAGAGTCAGACATAGTGCACATAGTCCACAGACACCCGACGAATGAGCAACGGGCACTCGTTCGCCTGATCTAAACATCTCTAGAGTGTATGCTCTCGAATCCTAGTTCTTGGGTTGCATTCTTGCTCGCTGATATTCGTGTGGTGTAAACGCTGAGAACGAACTTTTCTTTACACTAAAATATCAAGAATGAATGAATGCTCTACTCTGGTTCTAGCTCTTTGTTCGTTTGGTCTAAACCCAGCTTTACGATTGACGCGTGTAGAAAACGTATCAACTGGGGCAGAGTAGTGCTGGTTTTGAAGAACACTGGAACTAGGAATCTGCCGTACTCTCATACATGCCCTGAAGTTTTTCCTTCCACCGCCATCCGGTCTCCCAGCACAGTTAAGGTCAGTGATCTTTCAATACTACCTACTGCGTACTGAGTGAATGTTTTTTATTATCATTTTTATTATTGTATATCGGTACTCGGTTTTATTACATTTTATTATTTATTTTTTATACCATGGCTCGAGTTTTACTCGCGACTCTAGTCGGGCTACAAAGTTGGCACTTTATAATTCGTTTAGCATTATATAATTAATTTAAGTTTGCACATGGTTTGTATGCGGCATCGTAGGCATCAAGTGCAAACTTAACCAGATAGCATCGAGAGACGAGTATTGTGGCAAGTCTATTGTGGTTTAATAGATAAACGACATCGATTTTCGTCATTGGTGGGCCCTATTGTATAAATAAAAATAATCTATAAGTAGTTTCACAAAATGTATCACATTACATACCTTTATAAAACAGTCTTTTGAGTGGCTTCAGTTTAAAGTGGGTAATATCGTCCTTTAAAACTTTATAATTATGAATCTGGGGCAACAGAACAAGTCTACAACGCTCATCACGTTTTTAATTAGCAATATTAAAATTAATTAATTTAATTGAAATCTCGCAGTAACTTCAAATTAATTACTTAGCACGAAAATCGGTACGTCACAGCTAGAAGTACACTTCGATGGCCGTAGCATCGTTAAAACTTCGCCAAAGGGTAATGGGAATTGTGAATTTTTCCGCTAGAATTGATGTTAAGAAATTAATCTCCAGTCAGACACAGTCGTGTTTTTCATTGTTTCCTTTTCATTAATGTTGATGATGTTGTCGTTTGTTGAATTGAATAATTTATTTAGGACGCTTAGGTAATTGCTTACGTCTTCGTCCGAGCACTTATTTTATTAATTGAAACGAAACAACTGGAATTGTCTTTTAATTAGTTCTTTGGCAGTGTTGGTCGGTTATAAAAGATACCTAGGTATTTTTTTAAATGATACGGAACGAGACATATTGAAAATACAACGTACAAAAGTAATTTGGGTAAATTATGGAATCACTAATGAATGCAGCAGATATTTTTTGTTTATAGTCTAATTTGGTCAGTGATTAACTCCAGTATCACCTTAAGATTGAACGGGATCGAAGATATAGCTCGCTGGTTCAGTAATACTGCCGTCCGATATCTAAAACTAGACTAACCCCCATACAACTTCATAGAGGTTAGTCTAGTTTTAGTCATAGGACGGCAGAATAGCCGAGTAATTTAAAATGGAAGACGGAATATGGGTAGGTGATTTTTCCTCAGAGCCCTCTCTCGCGACAGCTATTCCTGACTTCATGCTGAAGCAAGCTCACCATAGTTTCCCAGCAAAACTAGGGAGGCCGTGATCAAAAAAACGAAAACCAAAATATCGATATCCATAAATGTCAATAATAAAAATCGTCTACCACTTGTATTTGTCAGGCATTTGCCTCCTAAATTCCGAGGTCTGGTGATCAATCTAGTCAGTATTGAAAAAGAAAAATTATGTGCTATATATTTCGGTCGATAATATCCACTTTAAATGATATCCAAGCAATATTCCCGAAACGTTTAGAGCCGGTCGCGCCTTTTCAAATAATCGTTTGGGGAATCATACTTACTTTTTAGTTCGAAATATTTACTTTTATGCTATAAAAGCGCCATTAATATACATTTCGGGAGCTCAGGGGCAGTTTTGGGTCCCGTGTAAATAATAATTGGGTACCTAGCTAACCCTTTTTGCGAGTTAGTTCGTAGTTTTACCTTCATAGTGGTCCCTTTTCGCCCTCTTTAGAGGTTGGATGGCGGGCATAACGCTCTTGTTAATGCCAAACGTAACGCCGATAGAATTTCAAGTATCGAAAGAAAATAACTTTTGCTCGCTCGAGATTTTTGTAGTTAAATGTATACTGAACTACTAGGGTACGATTAGGACCTGACATACATTTTAGTTAGCCAGACAATAGAAATTGTGTTTTTATGTTTGATTCTTACTAATATGGTAGGGCTTTTGCTTTTTTCAAGAGCTATAAAAACAAATCATTATACTGAGTATGTATCATGAGGATTATGATAGGTCCTATACGGTCAGGTCTAAAAGTATATAAACGATTTTACTTATTCCACAGACATATGTTTTGAAATGTATCCACATTTTTAGACTGTATGTAGAGCCATTCATCGCTCGACTCCCACGACTTCATCACCAGTTCTTCATTACACCTTGTAGGGAGCTTTCCAACATTGTGTCTCCCAGTGCGTGATCAGCACTCAAGAATTCGTCAGCCCCATCAGCTATTACATCTAGGATGTGCTGCGAATTATTTTTATTCGTGTCTTCGCACTATATCGATAGCGATTCGTGACGTTTAAAGTGTGATCTAATTTTCAGAGCCGTCTGAAAGGTTTAGCCACTATTTTAAGTTGCACATATTCCATTTGCCATGGATATTTTTTTTGCTAATGAGGTTTAGATAATGTTACACTTCCACATACCATAAGTTTTTTTCATTATACAAGCAAGGTAAACGACATACAGCATTAATAGTCGTCAGGAAGTAAGAAAAGCTATGCAAATGTAGTGTCGTTCTTATTTTAAACTAGAGGATACCCTCAACTTTGTTCCTGGATGTAAACTAAGTTGAATGTCGGTTTTTTGCTTCACCGTAGTAGAGTAAAAAGTATTCTTTGTTTTATCCCGGCTCATAATCAACCAGAACACAAAATTTCATGAAAATCGGTCCGGTAGTTTGTGCATCATGCACACGGGCGCGAACATACAAACCAAGCCACAGGCAAACATTTCAAAAAACACACTTCCCTGTTACTTTTAGATTTTTTTCTGTCTTGCTAGAATTTTATGACATGTATAAATAGATAGACTACATGATACATTAAACCAGTGGTCGGCAACCTTTTAGCAGCCAAGGGCCATAGTAGCTAACGAAATTGACGCGGGCCGCGCTTTGTTAATGACTCTGAATATGACGACCTTTACATACAAAATAGCCAGGGAGGCTTGCGGGCCGCAAGTGAGCTGTTCGCGGGCCGCAAGCGGCCCGCGGGCCGCAAGCGGCCCGCGGGCCGCGGGTTGCCGATCGCTGCATTAAACGAAGCTTCGTTGGTGTCTAACTACAGTAAGGGACATTAATTAGTAGGTACCACCGTAGGACCCTGTTGCAATGACAAGTCACTGTCATTCTAAGTCGAGTAATAGACATGTTGTTGCGACAGGGTTCTACTGTGGAATTAATACCCTTACTGAACTCGTAGTGAATCACACTTTTACTGTATGTTTATGTATGTATGTACTCTTTATTTAACAAAATAAGACAAGGTACAGTATAACGTTACAAAAAGTTTTTTTTACTGACTTTACAAAAAGGAGGAGGTCCCCAAGGCGGTTTTTAAAAATGTTTGTTACCTCAGAACTTCGTCGTTTATATACCGATTTAAAAATATTTTTCTTTAATTGAAAGGTTACAGTAGACGAGACAAATGTCTTTTTACTTTCGACGTAAAGATATTTATGCTGTCGACTGTACAATTTCCAGATTGGTCCCATCTTTTCAAAATCCAGTTCCGATGTTGACATCTACGAGGAAAATTGAATAAACTCCTCGAATAGTATAGACGCGTCTACAGCAATCTAAATTTTTAGTAAAGTAACGTGTGCATTTAGTTCTAAATTCAGTTCGGATCATGGGATCCATGAGGAGTTGGGGGATCTCTTCAAGTATTATATATAACATGTATGACGATTTTAATGTTTATGTCGTTAATTCGCTAGCGTCGTAAATTTACTGCTTGAAGTCGGGCTTTTTTTTCAGATATATTCTTCGTAGACTCTTAATATGAGATTAATGAGCATCCTTTCATACAATGTTATCGTTTATTCTAGAATTATATGAATACATCAATTCGGACTTTAGGCTTATTTTCATTGGTACTAACTAAACATCAGAAATCTTAAGCTTAAGTATATTTACTTATACGCTGTAAATTATGTATGAATCCTAAAGAAAACCATCAATATATTTTCAAATCGTCTACATTAAAAAATAAGGCCAATTCATTTAGTTTGTGGCTTCAAAAATATATAATAATGGCTATATATGGTCAAGTCTTAAAATTTTGTATTTATTTATTCAATAATAGAAATTACAAATAGAATATACTTCTAACTAATCTAAACTTAATTAAAAAATTTAACTAATCCTAAGAAAATAAACCTAAATTAAAACTAAAAATTATCTAAAAAATTAGGCCCCCTTGGCGTGGTGCCGAATATGCTGGCAGCGTTTCCTCTCTGTCAAGCGATACTTATTCGCTGCGCAAGGAAGCTGCCAGCATTTCGGTCACCGGTGCATTCGACCAGCCTTTTAGATAGGTCTTTGACTAGGGCATGTGCGCTGGGACCCCACGGGCCCAGGGTCTCGACGCCGACTGGCATAAAAATGTATTCGGAGCCGAGACCCCTGTATTTGTGGCTTTTTAGTTTTTCGGCCGCTTTGGCCGCCGCACCTCGTTGGGCACTGGTTCCGTGGAGGCCAATGTGTCGACGCAAGTGGCGTCCCAAACTATCACCCTGCCCAACCTCCTCGGAATCAGGGACATAAAATAAGTTACACGATTTAAAATCTTATTCCGTATTCAAGTTATAAGTAGTTAGTGTCTACATTATATTTGATCTGGCTTGTGTTTTTGATGTCGTGGTCAGTCTAGTTGCAGTAACTTTGCCTAAGATGCTAGCGATCCTGGGTTCGAATGCCGGTATGGGAAATAAGAACTTAACTACCTTTTCCTTCTATTGGGCTAATGCCCAAGGTAAACGACCTAGTTTTTGACATGGTAATCCATGTCAAAAACTAGGTCGTTTACCTTATATGAGGAATAAGGAAAATGGGCAATCGACCTAGATATCGGACCTAGATATGTATGAAACGAATACCTTATTAAAACTTTTAATTGGTGGGGAGCTGTAATTTTACGCTCATAAAATGTTCCTACCACAGACATACATATAATGAACTAGATGTTGCAAGGCCTACCTTGCGTGTCATTTTTGCGTAGAACTTGATAATATGTTAGAGTCCTATTAAACCCAGCTTGTCCATAAACAATGGCAGTATTTATCATCACATCTCAGTATTATTAAAGAGGGAATGTTTGTTTAATATTAAGCTGAATAAATTTGCCGTTTCGGCCACTTTGTCGTCCTGTATCTAAAATGCTGCTAACTCAGTAAGTCGCCAACCGATGCTTAGTAGTTGACACACTCCGTTTTCAAACATTTCTCCTAGTTTACTGCGTCTATATGAGTATATGTCTGTGGTTCCTTCCTACTGAATATCTTATTAAAACTCTTAATTGGTCGTACACTTATAATTATGAGGTCGTCCTTTGTGCGTACACTCCTTGATTCACTTACGTTATAATTCTTGCTAAATTTCACTGTAATTAGCAAGAAAAATTACAGCAATTAGCACCGTGATTCACTGAGCAAGGATTTTCTTGTGAAATATTCGCGGTAAAAACCGCGGACTCAGAATGTTAGATTGTTTTTGGTAATAATTAACTTTATTGCTATTATAAAGGAAATGTTAACTTGTTTTTTAATTATTAGTGATATTTTTAACCTTTCTTTTTTAACACTTTGCAGGAATTGTTTACTTTTGGATTGGGTCGGTTTCTATTAGATTCTTCCCTGTTACCCATTTAGTTATTGTTTATAATACTAACATTTAATTAGTACAGTTGTGTATTTTTTTTTGGCAGTTTTATTGACAATTATTTAAAAAATATATACACCGTGGGCCCGTACAACCCGACCAACTTTAACCACGTATTCCTGATGGTATTACAAGTAAATAACGTTATATCAACATAGGTCGAATTTTGTCATTTTACATTAATAGTCTTATGGAACAAAACAAATCAATAAATTCAGTCCCTCGTTATAAACATGTCCTTACTGGAGAAACAGTTATTGAAAAGGAAAAAAAAGCTAAAATAGAAACGAAAGGTCAATATTTTGGCTTTGTAAACGCTTACCATCTAATACTGCGAAGGTTAATTGCTGTTTAGTTAAAGGATTTAAAAAAATCAGTAAAAGTATCTTAGTCACATTTATTAGGGCTTGTTACACACTTGGGAGTTTTTATTTTAAAAATTATGAATATCTCGGAAAGTAAGCGTTAATCGATAATCGACTATACGTCACATAACTTTTTTTACTTCTAATAGTTGTTAGAATCTATGGTTAAAGTTGGTCGGGTTATACGGGCCCACGGTGTATATCTTTAATAATAATAATAATAAATAATAAATATTAGGGGACAATCTTACACAAATCGAACTAGCCCCATAGTAAGCTCAATAAGGCTTGTGTTATGGATACTAGACGACGATATATTTAATAGATACATACATACAAATACTTAAATACATAGAAAACATCCATGACTCAGGAACAAATATTTGTGCTCATCACACAAATAAATGCCCTTACCGGGATTCGAACCCAGGACCTCTTTGCTTCATAGGCAGGGTCACTACCAACTAAGCTAAAGCGGTCGTCATCTTTATTTCAGAACATTGAGCATTCCATACATTATTAGTACCCTACGGTACACTATAATTAACATATTATTATTTTTTTAGTTAATATCTAGAATTCCAGATAGTTTTTCGACCACGTTTTCAATATTAACGAAAAGAAGAAACGGTTAACAAAGGTTCCATCATTTGTATAAAAAATAGTAATTTGTCATTTTGACCATGAGAAAGTCCTTTTAAAAAAAAATGTTGTACTTTTTTTTCATTGATATTTATTCATTTAATAAGAAAATGACTTTCATTTATCTTCTGGTGGATAAAAAAAACAATAATTTGTAAAGCTTTAATTGTGGTCTCATAACATTGTAACTTTTATATTATTCATCGTAATTCAAATTTAACTCGTGATTTATCCGAAAAGCTAGGTTGCTTAACTTTTCGGGATCCACCTTGATTCCTAGAGTACCTTTTATTTCTTCTTAGTTATGAACATTTTGTACTTTTCTATCTGTTTAACTTAATTTTTTGTTGTAAAATTTAACATTAGTCATCATCTGCGCAGACAAGCCATGCTCATAATAAAAAAAATTGAAAGACTAACACATGAAAATATACTATGTATGCGATCCATTTACTTTATAGGAAGATTTGGATGCGAAGATGGCTGCGGAATACCCATCCTGGAGCACTAGATTTCTCCTCTTTTTACTATATTTTACCATACTCTGTTTATTAATTTGTATTATTTAACGTAATAAAAATCACTTAATTCCATTTACTAACTAATAAATAAATATTTAGTTGTATAACTCGAAGTCACCCATCGCTCACAAGCAGAGCATTTATCGTTCAACATACGTCTCGCCGTTAAATCATTTTAATAGACGTTGAATCTAGGCCTAGCTCAGGATATAGGTACATTTCGTAAGCCCAGGTGGAGTCCGGGTATGTGAAATTGTATATGTATTTAATTATAACGATGTGGAATGGTGCGAATGCGGTGCCTGATTCCGAGACTACAATAAAACTATATACTCAAGACTGAAATGTTCTGGAAGTAGGTTAAATCGGTCTTTCTTAGCCGGGCTAATCTAATACCTACAACTGAAAGCGATTTCACCTGTCGACGGATCTCTCTCGCACTTTACTAAATTAAAAGATATAGAAAACGTTTGTCAGACTTAAGGAATGCAACTCGGTTATTTTTTGTCAGAAAAAAACTCGGTTTCGGTTAAAATTCGAGCTTTTCCATTTCCATACTAATTTCTTTTTCCGTACTAAAAATATCAGATTGCAATTCTTAAGTCTGACTTTACGAGCGCTTCAAATAATGACATCCGGTGGTTTGTATCTTTTCATGACATCTTCGAAACTGAAATCTTGTTGCACAAAACCGCAAAAAAATTGAAGACATTTAATGTCTAATTTATATCCTGCCTTCAATATTATTATCTGTGGTAGCTTTAGTAGCTTGGTGATTTAAGATCTCCATGTTCGACTCAAGGTGCATTTTGTGGATAGATAGTTGTTAACTAAATATGTTAAGTAATAGATCGGTTTGTTATTATTCTTCTTTAAGTGTCATTTCCATCCCGGAGGACGGTGACGTCCGTATGGCGATCCTTTTCTAGTCATAGAAATAGTTGAACAGGACAGTTTTATCCTCGGTTTCGTAGTTGCTTACCATCAGACGCGACATTATATTATAATTAAAAAAAGATTTCCGTTCTTTCAATCTCCAGCCAGTCCTTTATATTAAGAGGAAACAGGAGGGCAGTTTTTCCATACAAACGTAGTCCCCTGGATAATGCCAGTAGAGCAATAATTTTTTGTCCAAAAATCTATGGCTACTATTGATATGTTCCTATGTTTTCCTTTTTACGATAAATTGATTTTCAAAAGAGATATTAACCTTCAAAAACCTAAAAAAATGCCAGATTTTCCGCTGTGTTCACACATCCAGAAAACAAATTTGACTAGATTATTATAAAAAGGAAAAGGAAGGAACACGGCCAAAGCCTTTCTTTAACGTTTAATGAAAAAATTAGTTAAATAGGTTAAGTTTTGGGGAAGAAATCAGGGGACTACGAAACGTTGTTTTCATGAAATTTTAAAAGGTATTTTCGGTCCAAGCTGCAGTTGTCTCTATCGCGCTCTGCGCCGGAGAGGCGGGCAGTGCGGGACAGCGACACATTTTACAAATACCTAATTTTCAATTCTCTCGACCTTACTGTTTCCTCTTAATTTCAGTCCTTCAGTCTTCATTTCCATCCTTTATAATGGTCATGTTAAGAATAGCTGGAGTATGTAGCAGCTAGGGCTGCACAGAATCGGTCACTGTACATAGTTAATACGCTTGTAAGTGTAACTGAATGTGTTGTACAAGTATATTATTTGCATACGGACCATGTGGCCGTTGGTGACTTAATGTACTCATTAATAACGTTAGATTATTAATCTTATCTTATTGTACCGCATTCAATAAGTTGCAACGGCAATTTGATTTTATTAAAATAATGCTTATTTTAATAAAATTAAATTATAATAATTTAATAGTATTTGACTCTACGTCTATAGATACTTCATACAAAAGTAACCGTATGTCGTGGCTGGAGCGCAAAAAATTAACTATAGTCTGACTACGCTAAATTTGCAGACGTCGAAAGGTTTTATTAAAAAAAAAAATAAACATATGGCAACATCACAAGAAAGAGGATTATAGTCTTGATACTAGGCAAATATCTTCCCGTTTAATAAGTATATAATGTGTCTACATACCTACTGAAATGAATATTCATAATCACGGCTGCACATTACAAAAACCACACGAATTAACTACGCAAAGATGAGTCTGCCAATCGGAAAAGTTATTAAATGTGGAGCCAAACAAACTGTAAATAATGTATATACATACCTATTTTAAAAATTGCTTTTTGGCTGCAAAAGTGCAGTTGGACGGCAGTTCTTTTCCAGGTGAAATAACTGCATCAAAATTGTTAACCAACTGCGCAGTCCACTTGCAGTCGGCGTGCAGTTATTTTAACTGCAAAAATCTGCCTTCAAACTGCATTTGTAGCTAGAAAGCATCGAAAGTCTGCTTCAGCCTTTAGGGAGATTAGGGACATCTGTACTTAATTCGCATCGTGTGCAGCGGTGTTCAATACGTCACCGTCCCCCGCCCCCCGCGCGAACCATGGGAGTCTCACCAACGAAGTTGCCAAGCTATAACATAAGTAAAAAGTATGATTGCAAGTGTGCAATAAAGTATGATTGTATTATGTTGTATTGTATTGTAAAAAACACACACACATGAACAAGAAAAAAATTAATACGAATTCTAAGCTTCAATTTACGAGTAAAAAGCTCAACTTAAGCTTTCACATGAAATACGTATCACGTATCCCGTCTAGTTGCATGCAGGTTTCGCAAACATGCCCAGCCCAGTCTCCCCGTACCCAAAACGACTTAACCGACTGATTTGACCTAGTAACGTAAACCCTTTTGTGTAATCAGTATGCTCGTGCGTAAACCTATCTGACTAACGGATCTAGATCGGCCGGCACTTTTGTGGCGAAAGGTCAGACAAACCCGTCGGTATTGTGTAATGTTAGTGGCCAGTTAGAAAATAACACACTACACAACGCAACAACATCAACTACACATAGAGGATGAGGGTGGCGGTATCGTAGACAAGGCTTACTTTGATTTGATCCACTTTTTGACTTGTAAAAGAAGGGCGGTTCTCAGTTCCACTGTATGTTTATTTTATTATGTTTGTGACGCAATTACTCGAAGGTCTTCTAGACTGAACCGATTTCTTTTTTTTTAAGAGTACACCTTTTAGTTAGTCCTATTGTAACCAGGTCAGGATTCGGGATTTTTTTAGCCACCTTTTCCTTGTGTGTCGAAAAGGTTTGTTTGAAGTCGGTTATTTTTTTTTAATTGTATATACAGTATTGAACTTTAAGTTTGTTTCTGGACGAGTTCATAAGATATAATTGTTGAAGTTGGCGACTTCAATAAAAATACATAATGAGTACATTCAAAATTTATAGGCATTTTTAGTTTATTGCAATGCACCTGTTTTTTGAAAGAGTTGATAGTGAGTGGATCTTTCTTTCTTTGGTATCCTATCGTATATGCCTCCTTGAACAAAGTATAATCTAATAATTATCTAAATAACAGAAATTTTAGTCCAAATCGGAAACGGACCGGAATTATTCCAGGATATCAAATTCTTATTATTTTTATATGCTTGAATGCAACATAATATGACACGGTAATAAAAATACAATGCGCTTGTAAAGTTCAGTGACCGCTACATCGGTGATGTAACGAAGATGCGCGGGAGCATAAGGTGAGTAAGTCATTGACTCGTGGGTCAAGGTCGAAGCGCATCGTTCATAGACACTTCTGTAATACAATAAGTAAATTAATGAAAAAAAGCTTGAAACTCGTTGATAGGTGAGTGGAGTGCAGTATACGCTTTTTTATTTAATTGATTCGAGTATTTTTGCTAAGTATTTAATTGTTATAAAAATTACTTAACGACAGTGGAAATCTCAAATGACATTAGAACAACAAGTTACCTAAGTTAAAATCGGTTTAGTAGTTTAGATAAAATAAAATGAAAAATCTTGTTTTTTTATTTTTTCGAAAACCTGCAGCATTTTGGGTTTTATATTTGATGACATTTCATCTTATATTTGGGCAAATAAATCAGCAAAACGGCAACCAATTGGACGTCTGGGACCGATTCTCTATTCTTACACGGCCACAACTTTAAATAGTACAGCCCTGGCCAAAAGTATTGAGCATGTGTGTTTTTCTGAAATAACTTAAAAATAAAATATTATTTTTTAATAATAAAATTATACAAACACAAAAAATTATACATTTCTTATTAGTCACGGAAATTTTCTTTAATATCACCTCGAAGTGTCTATCTAGATAAAATAACTTAAGTGAAAAAACCGGCTTTCGTTCCAAGCGAGCTACTGCAAATTTTATTTAAGCAAATGAAGTTTGACTACAACTACAGCTACAACAAAATAAAAGCTACTGTGAAGAATTTTCAAATCCTTATTAGAAAAAACCGGTCAAGTGCGAGTCAGACTCCCGCACCGAGGGTTCCGTACAAAGTCGTATGTAGATACGTAAATAGTTTAAGAAAAACTGTGTGGCGGGAGAAACTTAAGAGGAAACAGGAGGGCAGTTTTTCCATACAAACGTAGTCCCCCGTTTCCTCCCTGGATAATGCCAGTAGAGCAATAATTTTTTGTCCAAAAATCTATGGCTACTATTGATATGTTCCTATGTTTTCCTTATTACGATAAATTGATTCTTAAAAGACATATTAACCTTCAAAAACCTAAAAAAAAATGCCCGATTTTCCGCTGTGTTCACACATCCAGAAAACAAATATTACTAGATTATTAAAAAAAAGGAAAACATAGGAACACGGCCAAAGCCTTTCTTTAATGTTTAATGAAAAAAATAGTTAAATAGGTTAAGTTTTGGGGAAGAAATCAGGGGACTACGAAACGTTGTTTTCATGAAATTTTAAACGATATTTTCGGTCCAAGCTGATCGCGCTCTGCGCGGGAGAGGCGGGCAGTGCGGGACAGCGACACATTTTACAAATACCTAATTTTCAATTCTCTCCACCTTACTCTTTCCTCTTAACTTTGCTGTTGAAAAACTGTTGCACTCATATTGTACATCGACATAGGTCGCGGCAAATACAAACTTGTGTTACGATTTTTGCAAATTAAAAATAAACTATAAGTATAAGTATTATAAGTTAGGAAAGCCGTTATATTTTTCCTGTATAATTTACAGATTTTTCTGTGCAGTAACTTCGAAAATAATAGGGGGAATGATATTTTTTTGAACGTTTTTCGACCTAAATCAAAAAGTACATGATTAAGAAAATACAATTTAGTTTCAAAATGTACAAATTAAGCCCTTTTATTTGATACCCCACGTGATACAAAAGCACAACTTTAAATTTTTGACCCCCCGTTTCGGCCCCCTTTAAAAAAAGTTAAATAGGTATAAGATCTTTTTATATCCGGTAGGCGCGGGTTATAGCGACTTTGAAAACTATTCCAAATTTCAAATTGATAGCAGCAGTAGTTCCTGAGACATCTGGCTGTGACAGACGGACAGACAGACAGAGTCGCACCATAAGGGTTCCTTTTTTACCATTTTGGTACGGAACCCTAAAAACAGGAAATCTCGAGCTAATGTTCGAGTTTTGTATGAAAAATACACGGCTGCTCAATACTTTAGGCCAGTGGTGGGCAAAGTACGGCCCGCGAAACCATTTTATCCGGCCCGCCGCGGATACATCGAAATAGTTTGTATATGGCCCACGATGATTATATTTTTAATATTATATATAATAATATAATAATTCTGGCCCTCCTCCGAAATTTCTCAAGCTTTCTGGCCCCCCATGAAAAAAGTTTGCCCACCACTGCTTTAGGCCAAGGCTGTAGTGTGATATGATGTGATAATTAGACATTATGCCACACCTGGCCATAAAGTCCCTTATTGAAAAAGCCGCTTTCTGGCCAAGTGTAGACATAAAATGATGTACACAACACGGGAGGTAATAAGGCCTTTTTTTGTATTACCACCCTAGTTGTGTAATGTACTATAGCGATGCGCTCATTTATGTCAAAAAATATTACTTTTCCTTTTATGAGCCTAATAATTATAATGTATATGTAACAAGATCGTGCCACCTAAGTGTATAAATGCGAATCTTCATAATGTATGAAAGAAATTAACATAATCATATAATCAACAATGTTTAGAGCTCGCCTTGCGACTGTTTGCTAATTACATATTGTAAAAATTCCATGCCAAGGCGGTATTTTTGACCGTTATTCCGTAATCGGCCATACTAACCTTTTAGATTAAATCGAAATAATAAAGTGTACCTGTCCTAAAAGGTAACAGATTAACCTAGATAAACATACGTTGCTGGTTTTAGTGAGCCAAATTAAATGTAAACATTATTTTTGGTCTAGTTTCTTATTACTTAGGTGCATCTAGGTACTTAATTCATTATAAAACGTATTAACAAAAATAAACTCTAAATCAGAGGTTCCCAAACTGATTTTGTCTACCGCCCACTTTAAAGAAATAAAAAAATTAAACGCCCCCCAATTTTATTGGTTAACGAAAAACCACTACTTATAAATATTTTTTCTGCTCTCTTACCGCCCCCCTTGATGCCTTCACCGCCCACTAGGGGGCGTTATCGCCCACTTTGGGAACCTCTGCTCTAAATGATAATAAAGTATGACTATTGAACACCACGTTTATTTTGTGATTTTGATACAATTTATAATGTATTCAAGGTGAAAATAGACATTATCTATTTAGTCTTTTACTACCTATATTTGTCAAAGACAAAAAATATTTCACATTAATCACATTCTTGACCTTTTTAAATTCTTCTATTGTTGAAAGAAAAGAAAGAAAAATTATTGAGAAAGCATTTTAATAACGTGATTTTCCGATAGGGCTCACGGTTTGTGTGGGCTGCGTAATTTTTACCTCCTTTTTAACTAACCTCCTTTTAAACTTTCTGCCTCGCACGACTGAACTGTGGAATAAATTGTCGCCTGCAGTGTTTCCGGACCGATTCGACCTTCAAACCTTCAAGAAAAGAGCGTACTCCCACCTGAAAGGCCGGCAACGCACCTGTAACTCTTTTGGTGTTGCAGGTGTCTATGGGCGACGGTGATTGCTTACCATCAGGCGACCCGTCTGCTCGTTTGCCCCCTATTTCATAAAAAAAAAAGATTCTATAAATTTCACATCCAATAGTAAATCTAATCCAACAGTAGGTAGGCAAATTTATGTTTTCCAATGTTACATTTTATTCTTGAGCTGATGTCGTGTGGGAAATATTCATAAAATAAGTTTATCAAAACTTGACTGTCTGCCCGGCACTCTCTTTGTGTATCTTTTCAGCATAGTTGGTAGTGGATTATTGTCAGAACAAATTGGTTTCAACACTGGTAACCAATCTTATTCACGGTCATTGGCGAAATAACGCTTGGTAAATTAACGTTTAATAAAATAGGGGCAAGTGCTGTACCTGTGGATGATTGTACCTTTGGACACTGCCAGTAGGTACATTACCAAAAATAACACCGATAAATATTTACATTGCCAAGTTTTCACATATTCAAAAGACACAAAGCCACATTGTCAATCTAGTGATTTAAAAATACGATCCAGGCTTTAGAGTTAAGAAGCTTTCGCAAGTCAACGGCTCTTTCAACCTTTTGAATACATTAATTGGAATACGTTTCAAGTGGGTAAGGGCGCCCTTGAATAAATTGTAGTGATTCAATTGAATTTTCTTAGAGATTTTTGCTTCTCGGGGGTTTTGATTTTGTGAAAATGTTATGAATTTCACTGTGGAAACATGTTTCATAATTGAAGAGTTGACATTTAGTGGGTAAAAATATTACCTACCTAACTCATTTAGCAGGTAAGTACCTACTTAACTCGGTCGGGATCAATATCGTATCCGAGCAATCCAACAATCTTAATAGGATTTCTGGGATAAAATCTCAATGCTGTTCTTACGCACTAGGCAGTTATAGAAAGGTACATTCACCAGCATAAATATATTACGATATAAAACAAGTGATTCGCTTGAAATCATAAATATAATTGACGATACTAACTCAACAAAAATGGATTATGGTGTTTGGGCAACTTATCGTTCGCTGTAACAACATAAATATCAGACCAAGTCACTTAAAATAATCAATAATACTCGTAGGTACTCCTAAAATGAAAATTACATATAAGTATGTGACTCACCAGCAGTAGCGTGGCGTCCAAAGAACTCGATTCCTACCGGCTTGCCTAATATCAAGCATTTGAGCACTTTATTCTATGGCTCTTAAGGAAAATATACGCCAAATCTGCACCGGCTTGCCCAAGAATATTTTTTACGCTACGCCACTGCTCACCAGTCACCATCGGCACAAATATCTATCCATTATGACAGCAAAGACCTGCAGCCTAGACCTAAAGCTGCATGAATATCATGTAATAAAACTAATGTCATCAATATTCTAAAAATTACTTTATCTGCTTGCCTATAAGTTTTATAAATTTATGTTACGCAAAAATTCTACTAGGACTGAGACTCTTAATATTTTTACTCACTAACAACGGGATCCTTGTACGCTTCACCACTTGAAATTATCGATACACGTTTGGTAAGCTTATTTTGAATAGGTTTAAAACTTTACACAGGCCCTGGAGTATTATCATAGATAGGACAAATAACCTGTGTACTCTGGTATAAGTGTTCGTGGTTTTTTTTGATTTAACGAATTAGCGGCCAACACTTGGATACTAGGAGAGGACCTGTGTCATATTATTATGGTATAACCACGCTCTAATTTAAGAAAATAATACTTTGGAAATCTCAAATTATTAATTATTTTAAATTCTTGTTAAACACTTAAAAAGCCAAGATTGACACCATCAATACTATCCCACATATTTATAACCATATTGTAGCAATGTCCTTAATGCTGAATATACTCCCAGATTTCAAAGCAATTAATACTGGATTAATGTTGTACACCTACATGTGTGATATTCCATTACTGGGCCATTAAATCTCATGAGTTTTCGATTGGATTCAGGTCGGGGCTTTTTGGTGGGAAGTCGTCCAGCAATTAATTTCTTTATTGTTGATTAATCCAGCGACCGCTAACAGAACAGATATTATGGGATGAATAATTTTCCTTTACCATATACACGAAATAAATATGTGGCTAAGTACCTAATAGCACATTCTTTAGAATGTTAATATAATTGCTCCTTTTTAATCGAATGAATTGGTATAGTTCGTCAGTCTATGCTTGACTGAAGTACATTTTCTTCTAAGAACACTCCTGGTTCTTGTCGTCATTATGAACTGGCTGTAAATATGGCGTGCAGTTGTTCAAAAGGAGATGGACCACTTTTGAAGAGGGAAATTTTTAATCAAGCTTCTTATGTCGTAAATGAGCATTTTTAAAAATAAATCTTTCTTTATGTATAAAATCTTTACATTAATTATTGTGGCTATATTAGTTGACCTACAGATAATCTTTACTAGCCCAAAATTACGATTTGTTCTTAAAAGCTTCTCCTCGGTGATACTTATGACCATTGTTAAGCATAATTTGCCCTCCTCTTCTAGATGATACGTAATCTAGAGTTCCACAGAGCTGCTTGGCTCCACCGACATATCAGCTTTAACTGGAAAGCAACTGTTATGCGTACCATTACCGTGTATCCTTTTCTTCAATTCAACGTGTCCTTTTTTGGTGACATTGCTCTCTCTTTCTCTCCGGCCTTAATTATTTCATCTGTTAGGTGTTCTTTCCTATCTTATCCCATTTGCTTTACGATTGTTTAAAATTTAGTTGCGAACTAAATTTGTATGTCCATTACGCCGTTGAGGTGTGCGCAGTTACGGTTCTCCATACAATTGACTTGTTAATACTATCGTCTTTGGCAGTAGTTTGCTTGAAAACTTCTCCACACACGAAGCACTTAAAATTAAAGCGCTATGGAAGTCGTTTCGTACTTCACTGGTATAATTTGTGATTCCCACATACCGCCCGATATCTCCATACGTATTGCCCACTCAATCACGTGTTCGATATGCACAACTCGAAAACCAGTGATGCCTGATAAACAAATATAAGGATTAAGCTAAATAAATCGGTTAAAAAAAATTCTATACCAGAAGCCGAATTAACGTTGTGACTATATAACAGTTTCCACCAACTGCCATCCATATATATAGTCGTGTATGGTTTACCATTTTCATCAACGGGGCCTTTTTAATGACAATGCTCTTCCTTCTTCTGCGACCTTCATTATTTCATCTGTTAGGCGTTCTTCCCGGACTTGTTCTATTTGCCTTTCCATTGCTCGAAATTTATTTGCGTACATAACTTTTATGTCCATTAGGCCGGTGAGGTGCGCGAAGGCATCATAGGCGGATCTCACACTGCAGCGCGAATCGCGGCGACACGCGACTCAGCGATTTTCAACTTTGTATGTAGAATCATCGATTTGTATAGAAAAATCGCGGGGTGGCGCACACTGAAGTCGCGACTCGCGCGTAAATCGCGGCGACTCGCAGCGACTCGCGGGCGTGTCGCCGCGAATCGCAGCTACTATGCGCAGCTACACGGAAAAAATCGCGGCGTCACGCCGGCGACTCGCGACGTCACGCCGGCGACTCGCGGCGTCACGCCGGCGACTCGCGGCGTCACGCCGCGACTCGCCCGTCGCGGCGACTGGCGATTTCAGTGTGTTCTTCGCCATAGTGACTTTCGGCAGTTCGGCAGTCGGACTGCGGAAGTCGTTTCGTACTTCACTGGTATAATGCGAGGTGAGACCAGAATCGGGCACGGAAGCCTAGTTTCCAAATCATTTTTAGAGCACTTATTTGACTCTTAGGTCACTGTAAAACATATATAATAATATTCAGAACTGTATCTAGGGCTTCCTCTCACTTAGAACACGATAGCGAACACTTCGCTCGATAGAAAAGTAGCGCGAAAACACTATAAAATAAAGTATTTTTTTCATTTTTTTTCATTTTGTTCATCACCAGTTCTAGGGTGCGTCTTAAAAATCGAAATTCGAAAAGTCAATGTGGCACCTTGTCAATCGAGTCTCTGTAGTATAAAAACCCTATATATTTTTTTTCCTTTTTTTTGGAGGTTTTCTAGAGGTCGCTACCGCATATTAAAGTTTCAAAATAATATTTCATACAATAATTTTACTTTAATAATGCTTTGAGGCTATAAGTTTGATATATTAGTTTTATTACTCAAGAATTTCATCACAATTAATTGTGTTAGCTAACTTTGTAAACTACTTGTCATAAAATTTTCTACCTACCCTCAGTTATTCAACATTCCTTACGTCGGTAAATGTGAATCAGTCAGTGTACGACATTCTTCTTACATAAAGTTACGGTTTTACAATGGCATCTTCTAAGTCACTTTCGTCTACCAGAACTAAAATAGACATCTGGTTAATTGGTCCTACATTGCAGCATTTGAAGAAAAATAAGTTACCATCAATCAAAGAAGTGTTAAAACTATTTTTTTACTACAAGACTGAGTTACGCCATACGGTTAAGCAGTCGATAAATCTACCTGCAGTTGATGTTTTAGAAATTTGGGAGAGGGCTAGTATTCCGACAAGATTAAAGAAACATGTTGTTAATAAAGTTCAACATTACTTCACGGAGTGGCAGAAATTGAAGAAAAATAAGGAAAACAAAGCTAAGCGACCGCAATGGCCTTCTTTGACGATAAAGTTTCCAAAGAATGTAAAATAAAGATGGTAAAGGCTTTAGAAAAGGAAGCACTAGATTACTCCCCTAAACGTATTGCCCTTGACATCAATAATATCCAAGAAAAAGGTATTGAGGATTTTGTATCTAAAAACACATTACGTTTTTTCGAAATCACTTGCATACCATCAGACTTTTTGAAGAAGGATTTAGAGTTTTGGAACTTCGACGAAGATTTCTTAATAAGCAAGTCAATCGTGCAATCTATGAAAGTTGTTAATGAACGTGGTGTAGCTTTGATAGAGGAATACAATAAATTACACACTACAGACGAAGAGCAGAAACAATATTTACTTTTGGCAGTGAAACAATATCGTCAAAAACATGCTAATTCCAACAAATCAACGTTACTAACCCAGTTAGAATAGTAATTTTGCTAATATCAATTATTAAACATTTTCTTGATAATAAATACACGAATTATATATCGATGTTTTTTTCTGACCATTTTATTTCATAACTGTAAACTTTGACCTTCGGTAGCGACCCCTAAATATCGTTTTAAAATTATGAAAAAAATCCTGAGATACTTTTTTACAATAGAAACCCGAATGACAGGGTGCCACTTGGAAAATAAAAAAAAAAATTTTTTTTCGTCATATAAGAAGCACCCTACCAGTTACCTTTTCTGACAAAATTAATACCTGACAATCATGATTTCACAGTCATGCAGGGCATCCGCTCATGTTTGGGTTGATAACGTATACTTTTATGTTAGAAATCGAAGATAATCTGCAATAATCTGCATTCCGCCCGACCCTAGTTTGTATGTGAAATGCGAGCCAGGTCCTACCGCGCCTTAAATGTGATTTACACATACGTACCTACCGCCCGATGTCTCTCTATTCGAATATCACTCAAGTAAGTGTTCGATATGCACAGCTCGAAAACCTGTGATCACTGATAAACAAATATAAGGGTCAAGCTAAATAAATCGGTTAAAAAAATTACCTTGCCAAAATCCGAAATATAGTTGTGACCATACCTATAACCATTCCCACCAATTGCCATCAACATACAGTCGTGTATGGTTTACCATTTTCATAAAAGTGTCCTTGTTTTATGGCAATGCTCTTTCTTCCTCTGAGGCCTTAATTAATTAATTGGTTAGGTTTTCTCTCTAGGCTTGTTCTATTTACTTTTTGAATGCTCGAAATTTAGTCGCGGACATCATTCGTATGTATGTAAACACTTTATTCCACATAAAATCATACAGAAAGAATACAAAGCTCAATGATTATGTACAACGGCGAACTTATCCCTTGTCAACCTATTAACTCGTATACTGTCCATTAGGCCGGAGATGTGTGGACGGAGGCAGCATAGTGGTACAATCAACTTGTTAAAACTGTCGTCGTCTTTGGCAGTAATTTGCTTTAAAGCCGCTCTACACACGGAGCACTCAATATTTTAAGTGCAGTTTCACGGGTATAATTTAATTGTGATCCCCACATAACGCACGATGTGTTTTCATTCGAACTGCCTAATCAATCAAGTGTAGGACATGCAATACCGGTATTACTGGTATGTACCAATACCGGGATCCCGGTATTAGCCATAAAAGTACCGGTGTTGAATGCTCTAATCACGTGTTTGATATGCACAACTAGAAAACCAGTGATACCTAATAAGGTCTCGTCAGGCTATTTCGACCTGTAACCGGCAGCTTTCTGTTGTGGGGTCGGGAGCAGGCTAGTTTAAATCCACGGGCTCATTTGGAGGATCGGTTTCAAAGACGAGCGCGAGGCAGTGGGCAATAAGTCATTGGCAAATACCGGGACAATAGTGTTTCTTGTATGGACCAATGCCGGGATCCCGGTATTAGCCATACAACCGATAACTAGCATTATTTGAAAAATACTGGCCTAGAGGAACATTTTTAAAGAAAATTTAAGCAACGCAAACGAGAAATAAAGTTACTTGCCTAGTAGTAATTTCTTAGCAAGCATAGCATAATCGTAAAACGCGATCTCAATCAATCGATTTGCATAGTACTAACAATAAGCTGATCTACATTAACTAGAATGTCGCAACATATTTTTGTATCTTAAGGCCATACAAATGTTAACCGGTCGGTCGCAGATGGATCTACAGCAAATGTGGCGCAACATACGGATAATTGTCTATGTTTGCGTGCTACTATGTTGTATTATGAGATATATGAGTGTAAGGATGCTATGACTTGCTTAGGCTGTAACATTATTGCAACTTTAGCATGGTTGAGACTTAGACGTTGACTTACATAAAAACCACAAAGGTACCATTCGCTATTTTAAATTGTATCCTACTAATATTATAAACGTGAAAGTTTGTGAAGATGTTGGGAAGTGGATGTTTGTTATATTAGAGTTTTTCGGTCACATAGCCAGGAAAGAAGGCCACAATCTTGAACAACTCAACGTTACTGACAAGGTTGATGGCAAACGACCCAAAAGCCGCAGTCCAACTAGATGGGCAGATCAAGTCCGTATCACTCTGGACACCCAGCTACATGTCGCACTACACGATGCCAAGAATAGGCGCAGATGGGGAGACATCGTTAGAGAAAAGCTGATTCCACGGGGACTTCACGACCCTCAGCAGTGAGGAATACGACGCGAGGAGGAGGATGTTTGTTACTAAATAATGCGGTAACAATTGAATGGACTGAGATAACATTTGGCATATATTTGTGGACGCAGGACTGGATTGAAACATACTTTATGCCACACCTGGCCATAAAGTGACTTTTACCGCACGCTACGCGTACGGAAAAAGCCGCTTTCTGGCCTAGTGTAGACATAAAATGATTAACAAAACACGGGAGGTAATAAAGAAAGCCCTCGATTGCATATTTACGTACCTCACTTGTAGCTCGGGCCGCAAACATCTGGGATCTCGGCCTTTCTTTGCTTTACCACCCTGGTTGTGTAATGTTATTATCTACTATCATATAATATATCACGGTAAAGTGTTCCATTGGGATAATAAGGGGATAAACACAGGTGAAGCTGCGGGTAAATGCTAGTTAAAAATATACACTCGGACCGTAAATGTATGTATATCCTCAGTGTGTGTGGTTGCACGAGTGTTTCGTTAATAATCTAACCTAAATTAAAAATTTAAAAACCCCCGACCAAAAATAACAAACGACCTGATGACCTTGAAGACTTGAACCGATTTCCACCAAACATAGCTAAGAAACTCTCAACTGATATACCTTTCAAACATAAAACACAGCATTAAAATCGGATCATCCGTTTGGGAGCTACGATGCCACAAGGACATTTACACACACAGACACGTCTAACTTATAACACCCCGTCGTTTTTGCGTCGGGGGTTAAAAATAAATTGTTAAAATGAAAATCATAACTTAAATTCATTTCATTTATTGCTTAAAACATAAGAAATAATAACTAAAACAACTTTTTAATATTTATAATAATTAGAAATATAATTAAGAGAGGATTCTTAATGACCTTGCAGTAAAAATATTTGAACAACGAGTATTAAAGCAAAGCTTATAAATTGAATTAAAATAATTTTAAAGAGTATTCTCATTAATTAAAGTATAACATATTGTAGAAAGTGGTATTTAAACTACTTTTTACCCTTTAAAGTTTAAACCCTTGTTTTAAAAGCACTACTGCTTTACACTTTATAGAGATGCTTTGTATTAAGAATGTTTGGTCTTTTATATAGGTACACTTAATTATTTTTCCAGTTGACAACTTTTATAATTTATTTGGCCTGCATATTGATATTCTTCTTAATTTCGTGATTTCATAGAAATTCACACGAGACTCTATACAAAACTAGCTGTATATTTGTCATAGTTGTACAACAATTGTCATCATTCTATCGTCCAGCATAGTTCAATATCAAACTTCCGTGGATTTTCACATTGAAATTTATATTGGTTGACTGGATATGTTCATAATAAGAAACTAAATCATTAGCTCCACAGAATAAGCAGTTTGTGCTCCTGAGTAGATATTGTCGGTCAGAAAATAATTTAATTTTGATGTCACATCACCAACTGTCGTTCCTGGGCGGCGGTCTGCAAGGAAAATGTTATTAATCTATTACATATAATAAAATCGTACAAATTTCATGTTTGTTCGCACATTACGCTAAAACTACCGAATCGAGTACCATCATATTTGGTGTTAAGGTAGATTATGACTCCAATTAACATAAAGGATACTTTTTTCCACTACTCATTAATAAAACAAAAGTCGCAAATAAAATAAATCAGCTATCGTACTAATTTTATCCTCAAGGAATCATTCCAGCCCTGTTATTTGGACGTAGTTATGCAATAACGTCCCATTCCACATGCAAAATTTGTTGGATTATGGACTTTGTTTCTAAAGACAGAAGGTTGATACTTTGTTTTGTGGGTTGGAACGTTATTGCATAACTACGTCCATTTTGTACTGAATGTAATTTATCTATCGATACATTTAATAATAACCTAGCAATGCTATTAAAGATTTACCTAAAAAGTAACTGGGGACTGACAAGAATAACTATTAATATTTTCGTCTGTCTGTCAGTTCATTTGTTTGTTCGTGCATCACTCAAAAACTGGGCCGATTTATGCTGTCTAGGATTATTATTATGACTACGGTTGTAATATACAATACTTTTTACCCGACTACGGCGAAGCAAAAGGGCTCGTCCAGAAATCATGTGATCGTCTATGGGGAAGGGTGGGGGTTCGGGGGTCAGAAAACTAACACGAATGATCACGATGGGGGGGGGGGGGAGCGTCCGAGAAGAGATCGCGTGTTATTTTTTTACACAGCGGGAAGCCAAAAACTACGAAATTACTCAACAATATTTTCAAAATTATTTCACCTCCACAACCAAAGTTTCGGGCATCCTCTATATTATGTTATATAGATGGATGACGATTATTTGCTGATCTCAGATATGATTTGCAGAAACTGAAATTGATGTATACACGCAGCATGATCCTTTTTTTTAAATTGATGATCAATCAAATCAGTTGGTAGAAAATTTGCATGCAAAGTTGCAAATAAACTTTTATGTTTACCCTGGTGTATTCCAATTGCTGCCCTCGCACAGAGCCGTGGTTGGTGTTTCTTGTTGTCTGAAACAACAAAATTCATATTTCTGCCATTGTTATTATGAACTTTGTGTAGTGCTAACCAAGGTAATATTTATAAATCACGTGAACGAAATTGAGGCAGTCAAAGCAAGGAGTCGATCTATTTGTAAACAAAATATTGTTTTGCCCGAAAATTACGTTCGCTAAACGATTTCGTTTTTCCACAATACTTTCTTTATTGTGATTTTTTGGGAAACCAAATTTATTATTGTTATGATTCATATGCTTCTTTTATAGACTGGAGTGTATAGATACAGTATATATTATATATAACAGTTAATACATAGTACAAAGAAAGGCTGAGATCGCAGATGTTTGCGGCCCCAGCTGCAAGCGGGGGACGTAAATAAATATGCGATCGAGGGCTTTCTTTATTACCTCCCGTGTTGTGTACATCATTGTATGTCTACACTTGGCCAGAAAGCAACTTTTTCCGTATACGCGTAGCTTGCTACTTTATGGCCAGGTATAGTATAAATTTAATAATGGACCTAAGGTTTTACGCTTGTAATATATAATAGTCAACATCGTATATAACAGTTAAATTTCATAATGGTTCTAAACTCCTAAGTTTCAAATGCATAATGGTCAAAATATATGAACAAGCCAGCTAAGACGGTTTTGAACAAAATCGACTCAATAATGTTAAGTTACAAGGCTTGACAGGAGTTTCGCTTCTTTAAGGTTATACTTAGTAATAGCCAAAAAATTATTGCTCTCTTTCTTGTTACTGTTAGTATGCGTCGCAAGACTTGCAAGTAATACGAATAAAAAAAAACCGGTCAAGTGCGAGTCGGACTCGCGCACCGAGGGTTCCGTACAAAATCGTCAGTAGATACGTGAATAATTCAAGAAAAATTGTATGGTGGGACAAACTTAACTTTGCTCTTGTAAAACTGTTGTCCCCATACATCGACATATGCAGCGGTTAGTTTAGTAGGAGCAAATAAGGTTGTCTTACGATTTTTGCAAATTTCTAAAAAACGCTGCAAGTTAGGAAAACCGTTTTATTTTTCCTGTAATATTTAGGATAATATTAATAATCAGTAATTATTACAGATTTTTCTGTTCAGTAACTTCGGAGATAATAGGGGGGAATGGTATTTTTTTAAACGTTTTTGGTCTTAAATCAAAAACTACACGTCTAATAAAAAAAATAAAAACGGTTTTGAAATCTTCATATTAAGCCCTTTCATTTGATATCCCACTCGATATATTAGCTCAACTTTTGATTTTGGACATCCCATTTCGGTCCCCTTTAAAAAAAAAGTAAAAAAGGTATAGGATTTTTTTTCTGTTCCATAGGCTCGAGTTAGCGGTTTTTGACACTATTCCAAATTTCAAGTCGATAGCATCAGTAGATCCTGAGATATCTTGCTGTGACAGACGGACAGACAGACAGACAGACAGACAGACAGACAGACAGAGTCGCACCATAAGGGTTCCTTTTTTACCATTTTGGTACGGAACCCTAATTAAGCTATAATTTATAATAGTTACAAAGGATTGCATTTATACAAATTTTGAAAAAACAACCATATTCACATGGAATATGCATGTTTTGGTACCCCTCCGGTACTGAATTGGTTTAACAATACATCTCAAAACCTTTTTGTTGTAGAAGAACTGCGTTGCGAGACTTGCATATTTTTACATTTGTATTGTTTTTGATGGGTTTAACTTACCCGGACCCCAAACTAGTAAGGTTCAGAGCATCCTGGGCTCTGATCTTTCTTCCGTACACTCGCCACAGCTTAACGCTGAGCGGAGTTAGAAGCGTGCACCAGGATACTCCCAAGAGAAAACCGCAAAACCACCAGCCGTGCTGAAAAAAAAAAGATTACACCGGTTAACAAAAAAGGTTGCTTTTATTATTCCACTGTTTCTTTGTAATTAAGGTAAAGCGAGGCAGACATTTTAAAATGGGAGCAATATTCATAATTGTTTGAAGTTATTGCGCCGAGCTTACCCAATGTTATCACTCTATTTTTTTTGTTTGATGAAACTCAGTGAACATTTACCTCTACCTAGTACTAAATATAAATAGTGGCCATCATTTGAAACACTTAGCCAATCTTCAAAACACTGTATAAAATATTTACACGATTGCCTATCCGGAACACGATTATTTACAACCGTACTAATCAATGGCATCCTTTTCTTCGCTGCCCATTTTTGGATAGGGCGAGTGGCATCTACTTGTTACATAGTAATTAATATTATTACATAGTAATTAATATTTTTATGGGTCGCTTTACCTAAGAATTATCCTCTTTAATCCTCAATAAATCCTAGAAACGAGTAAATCCGATAGCTAAACCAGTTTTCTCAAATAACTTAGTTGCAAACATAGAAAAGCTTTGCTCTCATACCGTTTACTGTTTGCTTAGTGATGCAGTTTTCCCCAAAGAGAAACTGTTAGGTAGGTCAGGCTAGCTAAAATATGCCCAGCTCACAAGTTTTAACGAGATCAACGTTGCTAAATGAACAGTTTAGACAAAACGTCGCCCCCATGCTAAACTAACATAACTGTAATTTTGACAACAATGAGTTTTTGATGTAAATCTGTACCAAATTCGATAGTGCATAATGTCACCAATTTTCAGACTTCTATCTTTTAAGCTTTCAAAGTTACATTTTCACGAATCTCAAATTATAATTATTTATCCCATGGAAAACTTGCGAAGTGTAGATATGGTATTTTGCCTTGGCAGAAAACGTGATTACCCCTTAAATAATTAACGAATCTGCCATTTTCGTTAACTTTCTATGGCAGCAATTAATGTGCAAATCTGACATATTCGTTATTTTACTATGGTGACCGTTAAATCTCATCCACATTAATGAACATAGTAAACACACGAAACTGGCACTTTCGTAAGTTTACCTCGGTTCAAATATATCAAAAGCACTTTTAATTTGCGAATGTGGTACTTTCGTGAGTTTACTATGGTGAAAACCTAACGTTTTTTTCTCTATCTATGGAGATGCAAAATTGCGAATGTGCTGTAATTTCCAATTCCTATAAAGTAATACATATCTGACAAATTGATCATTTATTACATGTATTTTGAAACCACTATGTGTACCTATCACACTTTATCAATACAAGTGCAACTATTACTAAAAAAAACAAATGTTTTTTTTTCCAACTTCAAATCGCTCCCCTCTAAAATCTGTTTTTTACAGTTATGTTAGTTCAGCATGGGGGCGACGAAAATACTAACCCGATATGGATGTTTATCCGAATTAAAGTATTTTGAATTTGAAAAGAGGAATGTTTAGTAAATTATGATAATTTTTGTATCCTTAACCTGATTTGTAAAAATAAAGGCACGGCTGTACCATCCTTTCCTTGAAGCCATTCAGGCCATTTTCAACCCTCTGTAATTTTGTGCTTGGTAAAGCTAGAACTCTGAATTTTCTTCGAATCTACATGCAACAGAACCTATCTATCTTTATAATAGCTTGGCAATTTCGTTCGTGACACTCCCATGGTGCGCGGGCGACGGGGGCGGGGAGACAGCGGGGGTGCTATGAGGTGTGCGCGCGGCGGGGGCCGTCTGACAAGAGCTCAGTCAAAGTATAAAGACAACCAAGTATAGGTCGCGTCACGTAAAAAGAACGCTGGTGGTGGGGCTGCGCAGTAGGCAATTTATCGGTCTATTTGGTGGTATGAGGTGCGGCGCGGGGAGGGCGGGTGCCGCGCCGCATCATTGCCGGGGCGCTATTGGTTCGTCAGTCGACCTTTGCTTTCCGCACTGTGTTCACGTCACGTTCGTTCTCAAAATACTGTCGCGCACAAAAGTGTCTTGTTTATTACAAAATGGTTTACATTGAAAAATTATTTATGATGTATATTGTTTGTTTTTTTCAATTCTACACAGAAACATGTTTTTAATTCCATTTAATAATATATCAACTAATAATACTCAAGGATCCCACAGTCAAACTGTGTAAACAGTTATGGGGGACGATGTTTTACTATTAAGCGTCATACCAAAAAAAAAATAGGTTAATGAGACGGGACTTTCAACGTTTTAACATACAATATAAATTTAAATATAGACAAACCATTTTTTAAGGGCGTTATATTTCAACGAAGATTAGAAGTTGCGGACAGCTTTGTGTGGGTTAAAAAGTTGATTCACCCTATTAATAAATAAATAATAGATAATAATACATATACTTTTTAATCGAACCGCGCCGCGAGCGAAAGCGCTAGTTTAAAAATAAAACAATAAACATAGTACTTTCGTGCGCGAGTGTACCAATGCGCAAACATACCCCCTCCACTTTCTTCCAGCGTTCTTTTTACGTGACGCGACCTGTAGTACGACTCAAGCGTGTCACACACTACGCAGATACGATAATATTTTATCTGCGTATAATAACTTAATGATCTGAAACTATCACACACTACGCAGATACGATAATATACGAGACGATACATTCAGTCTAAATCCTTCAAACTGAACTGATGATCTGCAGATAAAATACTATACCATATTTATATCGGCAGATATTATACACAGATCAATTTATATACGCAGATAATATCTTTGCCATCTGTCGATATATGTCGGTGCCCACAGATACTTTACGATAAAATATAAGTTATCTGCGCTGTGTGTGTTAGCTCATTGAATTGTATAGGGAGCGATATTGACAGATATGCGTTCAGATACAGATATCTTATCGTATCTGCTTAGTGTGTGACACGCTTTAGGCCAACGTAGACGCACGACGCGCGTCTGTGTGAGTGAACGCCATACTGTGGCAGTCGCGCGCAGTCGCAAATGCTTGCCTGTGGTGCGTTCGTATCGTACACGGCGCGCTCACATGCGTGCTCCCGATGTACCTTTTGTTCGGAGAAAAACTACCGTATACCGTGGCTCAGTAGGCGACTGACGCCGGTCGTGGTAACTTGTGTATATAACTACGGCTGCACACAACAAAAAGCACACGAGATAACTTCTCAAAGATGAGTTGCGGATCGGAAAAGTTATTGGATGTGGAGCCAAACAAATTGTACATAATGTGTATACATACCTATTTTAAAAATTGCTTTCTGGCTGCAAAAGTGCAGTTGGAAAGCAGTTCTTTTCTAGGTGAAATAGCTGCATCAAAATTGTAAACCAACTTCGCAGTCCGCTTGCAGTCGGCGTGCAGTTATTTTAACTGCAAAAAATCTGCCTTCAAACTGCATTTGTAGCTAGAAAGCATCGAAAGACTGACTTCGGTCTTTAGGATGTCGGCAGATATATCCGTACGTAATTCACATGTGTAGCGGTTCTCAATACGTCATCGTTCCCCGCCCCCCGCGCGGACCATGGGGGTTGGGATCATAACGACTAAATCGTCAAAACGACCAAATCATCATAAGGTCCAAAGGACCATGTCTTTAGAAAGCCCATATCTCCGAATGACTAGGTATCAAAACAACTACTTCTTGAGAAGACCACTTCGTTAATAGTCCACATATCACAAAGACCAGGGAGCAAAACGACTAGTTCGGGAAAAGACTATTTCTTTAATAGACAACATCTCAATAAGACGAGATAGCAAAACGACTAGATAGCAAAATGTTGTTATAATCATGCCCATTTTATGTATTTACATTTTCTTATTTCATTTAATTGTGGTCATTTTGGACATTGTAGAATTAAACATCATGCCTATTACATTACATATTGTAATGTACCTAACTATTTATTTATTTTAACTAGTTTTATAATATACTTTTAACTAACATATTCTAGTTTTTAGATAACATTTCCTCCATAAAATATGATTTAAAGTTCTAAATGATAAACTAAAACGTAAAACTTTGTGTTAAGTTTAATTTTTGTTTGCATATTAGTTATTATTTGGGTCATAACGGTTACCCATTTACGTTAAACTAAGAATATATATAGGTATAATTTAATTTACCTGTAAGTTTATATTAATGAATAAATAAAGTCTATTCTATTTTACTGTTTTTCTGCGTTTTTATGTTATGAATAAAAATTTGCAATAAACTGTACGTGCACTGACACAAATTCAGTAAGTCGTTTTGCTACCTCGTCTTATTGAGATGTTGTCTATTAACGAAATAGTCTTTTCACGAACTAGTCGTTTTGCTCCCTGGTCTTTGTGATATGTGGACTATTAACGAAGTGGTCTTCTCAAGAAGTAGTTGTTTAGATACCTAGTCATTCGGAGATATGGGCTTTCTAAAGACATGGTCCTTTAGAGATCTGGACCTTATGATGATTTGGTCGTTTTGACGATGTAGTCGTTATGATCCCAACCCGACCAGACTGTCACCAACGAACTTGCCAAGCTATAGTGCTCTGGATGTCACGCTCCATTTATGTTTGTGCGTAAATTTGGTCCGCTAGCTTTTACATGTTATGTTTTTGATGGTATAATATTTTCTTATCCTATTTTGTCTAAAACAAGTTTATTTACTTATAAATATGATAACCTTTTTTGACCAAAAAGCTCTTAATGGAAATAAAAAAAGTTTAATGAGCAAGAGTAATGTGTAGTAAAACGCTTGCGTGTGTAATAATTTAATAAACCGCATTCCGGGCGTAAAAATAAAAAAGAGCCCCTTTACGAATAAGTGTGTTGAAAATATATTTACATTAATTTACATTAACATTATTTACATTTAAAACGCATTAAAGGACATTTGTAAATAGGCCATGAAACAAAGTGTCAATTTTTAACATCATTAATCAACATGAACAATCTAATGATTTCGGTATTAAGATCAAAGGCATTTGATCTCATAAATTCTAGTAAATTGATAATGTAAACGATACCAAACGTGTTGACCTTTTTAAAATTCTATTTTTGTTTTCAATTGGTATAATGTATCCCATAAAAAACATTACATGTAAAAAGATGCAAGTCTCGCAACGCAGTTCTCCTACAACAAAAATGTTTTGAGTTGTAAAGTTAAACCAAGTCAGTACCGGGGGGGTATCAACAGAACTCGATTTCCACCGACTTGCCTATTATTAGATCTATAAAAAGTGTTCCTCCACGGTTAAATTATAGGCAAGTCGGTGGAAATTGAGTTCTGTTGATACCCCCCCGGTACTGACTTGGTTTAACTTTACATCTCAAAACTTTTTAGGGTTCCGTAGCCAAAATGGCAAAAACGGAACCCTTATAGTTTCGTCATGTCCGTCCGTCTGTCTGTCTGTCCGTATGTCACAGGCATTTTACTCAAAAACTACATGATGGATATTGATGAAATTTGGAATATAGTTGTCTTTTATGAGCCGCTACTTAGTTTGGTATATAAATAAGTAAAATAAATATTTTAGGGCACATACGTCATGTTAAAGACAGTAAAATTTTTTTTTCAGGAAATATCAACGTGTGGTACATAGTTCGACAGCTCTTTAAAAAACACTATAAGGTTCCTAAGTAATGTTTTTGATTAAGTGAATGTATCTGGAAATAATCGCTCCGAAAGTTGTGTAAATTGTGTACCCCCCCCTCTAACCGCCCCCCCTCCCCCCCCCCTAAAACCGTGCGTCGGAAAAATATGAAAGAAATCACGAAGGTAACGCTTAATTAATACTTTCAACGAAAATTATTTTCAACAAGATCGAATGTACCGTTTTTGAGTTATTGCCGATAAACTGCGCTTCTCAACAAAAGGACGTAATTTCTATGAAGATACGCTCTTTTGTTGTTGTACTTTTTTTACATCGTATTTTTTACCTTATAGTTACGGTTATGGAACCCTACACTGAGCATGGTCCGACATGCTCTTGGCCAGTTTTTTGTTGTAGGAGAACTGCGTTGCGAGACTTGCATTTTTTACATGTAATGTTTTTTATGAGATTACATTTCTTTTTGTAAATGGTCTTCCTTTAATTATTACATTCCAATCCATTCTTTTCAATTTGAACTGCAAAACTAATCGCATGTATTTGTATAGGATTACAAACTTATGTGTGCAGTTGTGATTGAAATTACAACATATTTAGGTTTTTAAGGATTTGATAGGCTAAAAACTAACTATGTTTAAAATTTGGAGCTTGTAGGTCTGCTAGAAGTACCTTAAAATTATGATGATCAGTGAGTCAGTGAATCAGTGAGTCATTGACAAAACTAAGGAACTTTGACATGCAATAGTTCTTAAACTACAAGTTCAAATTGAATGATATTGCGAATATTTATATTTATATATTTATATTTATTTGCATTAAGTGTCGTTAACATTTCGTTGACATATATAAGAGGAAAAAAACCGCTCGCACACTCAGCTTATTACAGCATGCAAAAAATCATGTTTATATAATTATTACTAAATAGTTACATGAAACTATAAGAACACTATTAAATTATTATTACATTATTATTATACATTACATTGTATTATTACATTCTAAAAATTCATCTATTGTATAAAAGGATTTTTCTGTCAACCATTTAAATAGTGCTCGTCTAAATTTGACAATTGTTGGCAATTGTCTGATGGCTAGAGGTATGCGATTGAAGATTTTTATAGTCATTGCATGACAGTTTTTTCTCTGCATCGCACTTTTATATTGCGGAATCATCAATTTCGCAGGATCCCTTGGTCGAAGTTTAGTATTTACGGTTAATACGGTGTATAAGTTTGGATTTGTCCATACAAATACCCTGACTTCAAAAATATACATTCCTGTAAGAGTTAAGAGGCTTAATTTTTTGAATAAGGGTCGGCATGATTCTAATGGCCCTACTCCACTAATGGCTCTTAGACACTTCTTTTGACAAATAAATACACATTTTGCATTACTCGAATTACCCCAAATAATGATTCCGTAACGTAGCAGAGATGCAACACAGCCTTGATATGCAGCAACACGTTTTAGTTTCCTTAGGGCATATGTAAATTTTTCTAATCTGGCACAAATATTTTCTGTATGATATTTCCAACTACAATGACGATCTACAATAATACCTAGAAATTTTGTTACATCAACTTCTTCAATTACTTCTCCATTGCATTTAATGTTTATTTGTGGTACTTGTGTCCTTCTGTTACAAAATTGTATGTATTTTGTTTTTTGTGTGTTTACTAATAAATCATTGTTTTCCAACCAATTACATACAGAGTCAATCGTTATATTTATATCATTTATATATGCATTATTATCATTATTAACATTAGGAATTATAATTGAAATATAAGTCTTATTGTGCCATATATATCCCTGAAATTTCAGGGTTCTAGCTTTAGCCAGTACAAAATTACGGGAGGCTGAAAATGGCTTCGAGAAAAGGATGGTACGGCCGTGCCTTTGTTTTGCTCGACTTGGCGGGGGCACTGCCGTGCCCCCAGATAGGGCCAGTCTATAAAAACGCGCTTTAATGAGCATTTTCAGTATCTGCTTATGTTAAATAACGAGTTCAGTTTGGGTGTGGACAGTGGTCAAATTTCAAATGTAGATTTTCAACTATTACTTTGGGTAAATACGAGTACGTTCGTAGTGAATTAATTTAAAAAAACTGTTCTTGCAGGAAGTTTTGAGAAAAAAATGTTGGTGCTTAGCCACTCGAGCCTTGGCACTATCCAGCAAGTTGTAGAAACCTTTTAAATGTCCTCGCGGTTAGGTAGAAGAAAATGGTAAGATTGGTGTCAAGTGTACCACAGCTTTACCTCTTAAAAACTTCAAAAAATATTTCAATTATTTCTCAATATTTCCAATGTAAAACAATTGTAATCAAATCGGTATGTCATAATTTGCATAGTGGGTGGGAATGTAGTGATCTTACCAAAGAACCAACGTATCTGGTGCAGAGCAAAGACCTGGCGGCGTCATACACGGTGAAGAGGGGCCGGCACCGGGCCGCGTGCTTCCCCACCGCCGCCAGCGCATGGGTCCGCCATCCAGCCACGTGAGAGACCAGTCGAGAAACGTACATGGCTACCTTCTGAAAAAATACCATATATTAAGGACTCATAATTCCTCTTTATCAGTGTTTATACTTAGTGGTAGTAGTTGGGAACACAAATCACAAATGAGCTAAAAGTTGTTTTTCCACTGTATGGACCGAAGAATTAGTATGGGACTCATTTTCTTCCAAGTTCTGTGTACGCGATGGAGGGAACCACATCGAGACAAACCATGCTCTCCGAACTCATGATATCTTTCCTCAGTCATGAGGGAATTAGATCGTGGTTTTTAGGGCATCAAGCCAGAAGTGTGTGGCAATCGAGCTAGTTGCATTTTGTCGCAGGTACGCTAAAGCGTAGTCCCGCTAAAACTCTCCTACAAGAAAGCTCGGCCCGCCAGATTTTGGCACGACGACCAAATTCTGAGTAGATTATAGCCTGGCCACTTCGTTGGTGACACTCACATGTGTGCTTTTTATTATGTGCAGCCGTAAATACTCACACAGGTTACCGCTAACACGAACGGGGGCTTCCGGAGGCAGCCTCCGCCGGCCGTCGTTCGTGTTGGCGGTAACTTGTGTCAGTAATTACGGCTGCACATAACAAAAAGCACACATGTGAGTGTCACCAACGAAGTTGCCAAGCTATAGTAGATACAGAGATCAGATGCTGCGTCATTTTACCAAGGGTACGACTTGAGTAGAAATTTAAGGACTAGCCGTTGGCCATATAACAAAATAGTTATCTGGAGTATCGTTTGAAGATGTTCTTCAGTACCAGTTCAGTTTTTGGGATCGGTAATCTCACTAGGATACGTTTACCTTATGAGCGATGGTTTCTCCCTGATTGTCGATGTAAAATTGCGCTGTATAAATATGGCTAAGTGATATGTTCAATTTTCTCCTGAACGGCAACAGCTGAAGCTCCAATTCAGTCAGTTTGTACACGACATCCGCTCTTAACTGTTCCAATGGCTTGATATTCGTTAGATGCAACCGTTTTGTTCTCGATGCTTAAATAAGATAGGAAAAAGGGCATTAAATTAGCGATAGTATTAAGTCGTTTTCGTTATCAGTATAGCTAATGTGTTTAAATCATGTCAAGATACGGGGGTAGAGGGTTGTTAGTTTTGATAACGTTGAAGTAAACGAAATATATTATTTGTACTTGTGTTGAATTTACTTTGCTGTACATTGCTTGCCATATATATATTGTAGAAAAAAAGGCAGAAATAAAAGTTTCATCTTTTAAATACAAGCAATTTTAGATACAAACGTGCTTTGCTCGACAGTGGTACGGAACCCTTCGTGTGCGAATCCGACTCGTACTTGGTCGGTTTTATACATTGCTTTTATACTTTGAATATAGACTGCATACCAGTGGCATGGCGTCCATAGAACCCGATTCCCACCGGCTTGCCTATTTTAAAGCGTATGACCGGAGTTACTACTCCTGAACAAAAAGTAATCCAAATCTGCTCCGGGTTTACTAAGAATATATTTGACGCCACGCCACTGCTGCATACAGTCAAGTTCTTATACTTCTGAGCAAAAATGTAATCAAAAATATCTGAACACGCTTCGACGCCGTTAACAAGAGTCTTGTTTGTATATTTTAGATCGAACTTTTGCTCAAAAGTATACGAACTCGATGTTTCAGCGCAAAGATTCCAACAGTGTTGGGATCTATGCGCTAAAACGTGACAGTGCTCAACTCCCTGTTGTCTTGTTGCTATATTTAGGTAACTTGATAAATATGCATAGTTTACCTAAAGTTTCCAGTCTCCCAGCAGTTGTTAAATCCGATATCTGTGCACCAATATTTTCCAGCTGATCCACTAGAGACGGCAAGTCTTTCCCAACAACGGGCCCGTTGTACTCCAACCTAAAATTAGGCCATTAATTTAATTTGATACATCATCAGTCAAAAGAAAATGTATTTCACGGACCCTTGGGTAATCAATGCTAAAGTTCTTTGCATTCAAATATTTTAATCAAAAATTGAAGATTTGCTAGCTTAGGCAAGTAATTTTTCCTTCGTCTACATTCATAACTAAGATTTCATAACTGGTTAACATATCAAACAAGACTTTCGTTCCATTTTCATAAACAAAACCTCCTATTCATTTTATGGTCCCCTGGTAGTTTTTTCGGAATTATGAATTTGTATTTTTAAATTACTTAAATTAATCCTTAAATATATGTGAAGAAAGTAATACTTAGTGGACACTTGCGAATTTTTAGATGTGTTAAGACCTGATTGGTATTATTGAAGAAATTATAATTATATTCTCTTCTGTCCTCTTTCGTAGCATGTTGTAAAACAACTTTAAAACAATCACATGCTTGTCATCGTGATTTTGTGTTATATAAGCATAATTACTGATTTAAAGTAATTGCGTAATATTAATGCGTACTTAGTCGCGTAAAGTGGGAAAAATGTCGAGAAGCATTCATTTAAACCAGGGCGGATTGTTGCGGATGCCCGAAATCGAAGGAGCCTATGTATTAACATTGCTCAGAAGAAGCAATCGTTTTCTTTGTTTAAGTTGACAAGCACTTATTTTATTATTTTTTACTATTTATCAAAAAGACAAATAAAAATGATTATTTTCATGTAATCTATTTCTTGTTTTCAGTTTTTTTATTAAGATTTCGTTTCACTATTTACCTACCCGACTACGGCAAGACCGGCAAAGGTTACGATTACAATACCTTTTCTCAAAATCGGTTTTTAATGGCTGAACGCCATGATGCGTTTATAACAAAACATGACGTTTATTTTGACATCTGAAACTGCTCTATTTGGATAAAATTTTGTATGTACACTCAATTTTGAGTATATCTGAATCTCATACAATGCATGTATGAGTATAAACGTACCAGGGAACGATACATGAATACGGGGTTCTGGTTATCAAAATGGAACAAAAGTATTGTTTGATAACTAGTTATGAAACATTGAAAAAAAAATCCATATCCATAACGAGTTATGAAATCTTATTATGAATGTGGACGAAGGGGTAATTTTTGGGCTATTATTTCAATATAGATGTTATAGAAAAATGAATTCCATTTAGATTGAAAAGGGGATACTTTGATGCTAGAATTTTATGCTAATATGAAGACACGTAGGGAACCTTATACTTGGTTGCTTACAGCTCAAAAAGAATCTTAGCTTTGCTAGTTTCGATATTTTGTGAATATGGCGTCTGCCACCCTAAAGGATAAGACGTCTAAAATAAGCTTACCTATATTTAGACAAGTTCACATCAGAAACCTGCAAAATCCTATTCAGCAGTTTGTTGAAATTCACGGATATTGTCTTCAAGAACCCGACGTCAATGGATGACGTCAGACCTTCGAAGTTCATTTGAAGTTTCTCCCATTCGAAATATGACGTCTGTTTGTTGACATCCAAAACTTTGTCCAACTGGAACACGATATAGGCCGGCCGGTCCTTTTCGCAATCCCTAGAAACAATTTTACTATTTATACAAGCTGTTGGGAATTGCCCATATTAGGATCTTATTAAGTAGTTCAATGCCATATGGAGGAAAGTTATGGCTGTAAATATTTCATTTAAGGTGATTAGAATCGGTCGAATTTTCATACAAACATAACGAGGGTCATTGTTTGCTTCCACGGCATCAATTATGTTTGAAATGTGTTTTATTTTATGGCTTGATACATTTTATGTGCGCGAAATGATATGGGAACTCAAAATACATACCTATTAAGCAAAAACGTTTGGTTTCTAATGATGATAATAGATGGCGCTAACCTTAACCAGTAGATTGCTCGGTTCTTTGAGACTTCTCATGTCATTTTGCGCAGACAAAATGCATTACGCTGTAAAATAAAACACATTTCAACCGCGATTGATGTTGTGGAAGCAAATTATAACCCTCTTTGTATTAGTATGGAGAACCGACCGACTCGAATCACCCTAAAGAAATAACCTCGGGGGGCTGGCACGACCTGTCACTTTCGAACTGTATCGAAGGGAAAAGGATAGAATGGTACCTATTTGTCGCGCGGCACTGTATATGATAAAGTTACAGACCTTCACTTCGTCAGCTTTATTTGTTCCATCAAACCGGAAAATACTAAAGTTGAGACTTGTACACTACGTTTCAGTCTGCACTCAGCTGCCACCTTATTCACCGTACAATCCTTTCAAATCAATCACATTTGTAAGTTTCTTCGTACTTTCAGTTCATTCGTTCCTGACAATAATCGCTAAGATGCATCTTTAAAGCTTATCAAACAGGATAACATTATGCGAACAAGTTTTTGGCTAATAAATTTATTTATTTAAACTTTATTGCACAGAAGAAAACTTATCGTACAAAAGGCGAACTTAATGCCATAAGGCATTCTCTACCAGTTAACCTTAGGGCAAAGCAGATAACTTGTGGGCGGCAAAGCAGATAAATTGATGTGTAAGTAAATTGATTTTCATTGTTTACTAGTATTTTATTGATTTTATATTTAAATAAAAACCTCTGCACAAATATTCTTCTATAGGTAGTGTTCATTTAATAACTAGCATTATCTTGGATGGGTTTATTTTTATTTAACAAAAAAACGTGCTTTAATTATGATTGTTTTATTTTCTACAAAACGGCAACGTGATTATAAACAAAAAGATAAAGCGGCTTTAACTGTTTGTTATTTATTCGTTATAAAGATATTTGGCAAGCGAATTATCCTTTACGTAATTGTTTCAAATTTAACAGTACAATAAATCTTGTTTATCGGATTAGACCGCTTCCGTTCACTGAATTAATCTTTCTTATTCACACTTTTTATTTAGTTTGGATTATGTGTGACTTTTTAAAAATTATCGAATCGGAAGTTCAGTTTTAACTCTGTTCCTGAGAAAGTAGCTTTAGTCTTATGTAGAACTGGCTGTCCCAGCGAACTTCGTTCCACCTCAGTATTTTTAATATTTTATGCCACACCTGGCCATAAAGTGACTTTTTCCGCACGCTGCGCGTACGGAAAAAGCCGCTTTCTGGCCCAGTGTAGACATAAAATGATGTACACAACGCGGGAGGTAATAAAGAAAGCCCTCGATCGCATATTTACGTCCCTGGCTTGCAGCTCGGGCCACAAACTTCTGCGATCTCGGCCTTTCTTTATATTACCACCCTAGTTGTGTAATGTACTGTTAGATGTTTTAATAGTTATGCCTACTATCCGGGCCGGAGACAAATCTAAGAAATCAAAGATCATAAAAATCAGTCTACCCGTTCTTGGGATATAAAATGGTGTAACTAACCCAACTTGTTTTTATGTATATAGAAGATATGCAAGTAAATAGATTATTCGTAAAATTAAAAAAAAAATACTATTATATTGTAGGGCGGACGATATCATGAAAACCTAAAATATCTACTACCAAATACACTATTAGGAAATACGTACGTTTTTTTGGTTGAAGCTATACCTACCTCAACCACGAAGTAGTAATTATCTTGTAGACGTGATGTCTTTAATTGTTAGTCTAAGTTTCGTGACGCATTGGGATCACTGTAATGTCATGTAAACATTTTTATCAATAAAATAAAATAAAAAATGTCGCGTATTGTACTTACCTAAGAACATCCTTAACAGATACATCGACGGTAACGTTATCGAGGTCTGAGAATATGGCATCGAATATTCCCTTATTATCCGTGAGCAGAGGCGAGGGTCGGTCCAGGAGAGCCGACAGGGTTAGATATTGGGGTGCATCCCAGAGGGCGCGACACGCAAATACCTAAAATACGTTAACTTTATTAGATTTCTTGAAATTCAACTCATAAATCTTAAATAAAGGTTTATGTAACCATATACAGAATGGTTAAATCTATCCTCGTAAAATTGAGTGCTCAGATGTATTACACTGAAAAAAATCTTGGTCCAACTTTTAGGACCGATCGACCGAAAGTACTAGGTATTATAACAGTTGTGTTGAAGGCTAGATCAAATTATCCGCTGGATTGATCGAGGGGGTTTAATATGAATGCTAGAACTTTAAAGACAATAAAGTGCAATACAACGTTGCGGTCACCAACAAGTTACCTATAGCTCGATTCATTTGAAAATACGAGTAATAACTTCACAATAGGTTTCTTTCTCAAACTCAAAGAGAACCTTCATCAGATGCAGTACTTACGCTTAACCAACACGAGTCTTACCTCAGCATGTCCCGCAATAACAAAAATGGCGGATATCACGCCCCATAAAACAAGGGACACAGAACACATCCAGACGGCCGACCTGCGAACATTCATCAGTGTTTATGCCTACGTTACTGTGATTTCTTTTGTTTTACGAACAATGGGATATTATAACTATTATAAGGCTTGTTTTTCATTAGTTGTCTGAGGCAACGCTTTAATAAGACGCGTTTATTTGACGTAGAGTATTATAAAAACAACTATTTTTATCACCAAACGCCTTGCTGGTCTCAACAGGATCATAATAGTACATTGTGTATCTAGGGCGGTAAGTAAGGAATTACAAACGAGTGTTTGTTATAAGCCCGAGGTGAAACCGAGGGCTTTAATAACACGAGTTTGTAATTCCTTTACCGCCCGTGGCACACACAATGATTTTCATCACACTTGTGAGGAAATCTTAATAAAATAACCTTACTTTTCGACCCAGTATGACAAGAAAATATTAAAACAGACTGTGACATTTGTCACATATGTCCATAGATAATGCGAACGTCAAGTCACGTTCGGAAACCATAGCGGTAAATCGGTAATGGCCATTTTAGTTGATTATATATTTGCAAAATAAAGAAATACATTATTTAAACATTTAATTAATGTTACCGAAATATGTGTTTATATGTTTTTTCATCACACTTGCTCGAAAATGGTGTCATTACACGTAGGTTCTGCGGGCCGTAAATGGCCTATTACGCCCTAGGGCGTAATGGTTTTCTTTTTAAATTTGAAACGCTGGTTCTGTTTTACTCTTATTTGTCATGTGCAAAGGAAACGCCAACTTACTTTTTTAACTTTTATCACTGAAACATTTATTTAAAGATAACTGTAATTGCAAATACATATAAACACATATTTCGGTAACATTAATTAAATGTTTAAATAATGTATTTCTTTGTTTTGCAAATATAAAATCAACTAAAATGGCCGTTACCGCTATGGTTTCCGAACGTAACTTGACGTTCGCATTATCTATGGACATATGTGACAAATGTCACTGTCTGTTTTAATATTTTCTTGTCATACTGGGTCGAAAAGTAAGGTTATTTTATTAAGATTTCCTCACAAGTGTGATGAAAAACATTGTGTGTGCCACGGGCGGTAAAGGAATTACAAACTCGTGTTATTAAAGCCCTCGGTTTCACCTCGGGCTTATAACAAACACTCGTTTGTAATTCCTTACTTACCGCCCTAGATACACAATGTACTATTGCAATTACAGTTATCTTTAAATAAATATTTCAGTGATAAAAGTTAAAAAAGTAAATTGGCGTTTCCTTTGAACATGACAAATAAGAGTAAAACAGAACCAGCGTTTCAAATTTAAAAAGAAAACCATTACGCCCTAGGGCGTAATAGGCCATTTACGGCCCGTAGAACCTACGTGTAATGATACCATTTTCGAGCAAGTGTGATGAAAAAACCTTTGGAGAAGGCTATGCCCGAAGGCGGACAACATACAGCATAATTTTTTATCATAAATAACATTAAAACCCATTTTATAATCGGGATACACTTTACATATTTACAATAAAATAATTGTTCGTCGTTTAAAGTTTCGTGTTTCAGATAATATTACGAAAGACTATTTTGTTCGACAGATTTTTCTTCGAAATCATGTAGATACGAGGTGATGCTATTCACATAATATAATAAATATAGCCTTAAAAGGATTTCTCATACTGAAACGTTGATATTAATGGCTATTGAAGCTGTACGTGCCATGCCAACAAGCGAAAAAGCTGGATCAATGGATATTTATACCTAAATTAAGATGGCTCGTGCAAAAATAACATGAAGTATATAAATGTTATACTTGTAGGATTTCGAAAATATCCGTTCCTAAATTGAACAAAAATTTGTGTCCGACCGAAACATGTTTTTTTGCCGAAACCGAAACCGAAGGTTCGGTTTGATTTTAGTTTCGGCCGAAACCGAAACCGAACCTTTTATAAACGTGATTAAAACGTTGAATAAAAATGTCAGTGGGCCGTTCTTTCCAAATACTAGATTAATTAAACATCTCGCCAGCCTAATATTACGTTCATATCGAATGAAATTTCAACATTGCTATAGTGACACTGGGTTAAAATTTAACTTCCCTAAAAGGTGAAAAATTTTAAATGTTACATTAACTGTAATACTGAGACAGCGAATTGGTAATAGTAAATGGTATATAATAAAAAAAAAAATCGACTACGGTGGTATGGACATGTTATGCGGAGGGATGATAACCATGTGACTAGAAGGGTATAAAGTATGAATGTGGATGGACTGCGTGAGAGACGATATGAATAGAAAGGAGGTGAGTGACGAGATGACGGGTGATAGAGAGGTATGGAAGGAAAAAAACATGCTGCGGCGACCCCAATTAAATGGGATAAGGGCAGGAGGATGATTATTCGGGGAACAAACACAAGCGTCACTGTCACTACACGAGCAAAGAGCACTGATTCAGTGGCCGGCGGAGTTAGGCGAGCGACGCCATATTGTCAGCCGTGCCGAGCGCACCCTACGTTACCCGAACGCGACCCGAAAGTACGATGTTGTAAGTTTCGGCCCGGCCGAAAGGTTCGGCTGCTTTTTGGCCGAAACCGAAACTCTGGCCGAAACATGCTTTTTGGCCGAAACTGGCCGAAACCGAAACCGAAACCGAATCTTCGGTCGGACACTAACAAAAATACTTGTGGTAACTTATTGCGATTGCGAATGGAAGCAATAAAACAGGTTGAGTAGATCGTTATTAACCACAAGATGTCCACTGCTAGACGTAGGCCTCCAGATAGCGTCACCATGACCGGTCCTGTGCCGCCCCGATCCAACGGACTCCAGCAACCTTCACCAGGTCATCAGTCCACCTCCATCCATACACCCATCAATGTAATAATAACTAGTACCTACCTACCTCGGTTGTTATAGTCCACAGTGTAGGTTAATATTTTTATTCGCCAACAAACTGTTCTGCAGTTTGGCGAAGCAATGAAACAGTGTAAATCGTTACTGTGTTGTGAGACTTGTGAGAGATAAAATAAACCTTGTGGGGGTACCCAAGATGCGTTTTCCGGTGAGTAGTCGCCATTTAAGTACTCGTCGACCCCAGGCAGCCGTTATTTCAAAGTTATTTTAAAAGTAATGACCGGCAAGAACTTGCTTAAAATAATTATATGCTTTATATATCTCGTTTTTAGGGTTCCGTACACAAAGGGTGCCAATGGAACCCTATTACTAAGCCTCCGGGTCATTCCACGTAAATGTAACACGAGTCACGATTTCATTGGGTGTTTATTTCGTTAAAGATACAAATTTTAGTGTCAATATATCTAGGGATGATAAGACACTTCTTTAGAGATTTATTAGCACTTTAATTTGCCTCATGATGATTTAAAACATAATGACAATCGTGACTCACGTTACATCTTACCGTGGAACGACCCGTCCGCTGTCTGTCCATCTGTCCGTATGTCTGTCCGTCTGTCCGTGAGTCACAGGGCTCTATCTTTAGAACCGTAATAGAGCTACTTGAAATTTTCACAGAATGTGTATTTCTATTGTCGCTAAAGGATCAAATAATAAAAAGAAAATTAAATCAAGAATTAAAGGGGGACCCTCTTACACAAGAAACGTGTTTTTTTGGCGTTTTTTGCTCTTGCTGCTTTTAGAAGCTTGATATATTCACAGAATATTATGCATTTCTATTGCCGCTATAACAACAAATAAGTAATAAAAATAAAATAAAGTCAAAAATAAAAAGGGGGTCCCTCTACAAGAAACGTGTTTTGGCGTCTTTTTGCTCGACGGTGGCCGATTTTTATTTTTAGATAAGAATTTTAGTTATTTCAGTAACTTATTACAATTATTTTAAAGATAACACGAATCATTTTCCCAATTAAATATTGTTTTCCTTGATGTCGCAATACTATTAACATAAGAATTACCTATATGAATAAAAATTACAAGTTAAAACATACACTTGTAGAGTTCGTTTTGCGTGCTCTTTGTTGTTGCCGCAGCCGCACATCAGGGCGAGTAGAACTAGCATCATCACAAAGCCTACGGCTACCACGCACGCTAAAATGCAAAAACCGTGTTGCTATTAGGAAATTATAGGCGTTAGTTTTTACAATACTTTGCGTTGCGTGCAACCAGCAAAGATTTGTATTACTTTTTTATCTACACCCATATCATAAAATCCTCTATTATGCGTTCGGAAACCGTATATAATGACCACTATTATTGCAACCAGTAATGTAACATCAGTGTGTTATCTGGGATAAGTAGTGTAATTACAATGTATGAAAAATCATAATATTTTCGAAATAAACAATATTATCCCATAAAAAAATTACAAGTAAAAAGATGCAAGTCTCGCAACGCAGTTCTTGTACCTATAACATAAAAGTTTTGAGATGTAATGTTAAACCAAGTCGGTTATTTTAGTCAGTACCGGGGGAGGGGGTGTCCACAGAACTTGATTTCCACCGACTTGCCTGTTATTTAACCGTGGAGGAACATTCATTTTTAGGTTAAAAACGAATTATGTTTAAAGTTCGGAGTGATTCGGAGCTCGTGAGTCTCCTATTCAGAAGTACCTTAGAATTGTGATGATCAATGATCTGTCAGTCAGTCAGTGAGTCAGTGACTAAACTAAGGAACTTAGACGTGTAATAAATAGTTCTTAAACTAAAAGTTCAAATTGAACGGTAGGTATTCAGAATGTATCTAAGTCATATTACCCCCCATATACCCCTGAAAATTCAGGGTTCTAACTTTAGCCAGCACAAAATTACAATAGGTTGAAAACGGTCTGAGTGGCTTCGAGAAAACGATGGTATGACCGTGCCTTTGTTTTGCTCGATTTGGCCGGGGCACTGTCGTGCCTCCAGATGAAAATGTTGTCGGCGCTGCGATGGCGGCGATGCAATGGCGGTCATTCTTGTGGTTCCCGAACACTTTGAGGATTTATAATAGGTGTATAGATGAAGCTGTGTATATAACTGTACATAATTAGGCTTTATGTACAGTTTTTTTTTTTTTTTTTTTTTTTTTTTTTTTTTTTTTTTTTTTTAAACCTGACAAACTCACAACCCACTTTCGGGCATTGTGATTGTCGGGCCGGGTGGTTGGCCGTTGCGGTCACTGGGCTCGAACCAGTTCGCTTGGCCAGACCACCCAAGGGCGTCCGACCGTGTGCCTTACACACGGCCGACACGCACATCGGACTGGGTATGTGCCGGGGGGTGCCTGGAGTCGAACCAGGTCACATAAACTACTATTAACATATTAAAACTGATTTAATGAAACAGAATAATTAATACTAGATGTCTGTTAAGAAAACCTGAACCCAAAACGAAAATTGAAAAAAATTGGGTCTATTATAAATACGACGTTATTTAATAAAATCCTCCTTCTATGTATACTTTAAATTATTTTCAACGATAAAAAGGGAGGCATAGTATTATTTTAGAATTAGAACATCACTTTTTAGAGAAATATAATGATCTGTTACATAATAACATACCCAATAAAATAGTCCACCTCCAGAACTCGTATATCTGCACCCTGATAAGTACAGTTTCAAACTGCCTCACGACGCTGTGAAGTCCGGCCGTGAGATGTCGCACCATGTCGCTCAACACGCGCACCGCGCCGTTCAGCGTTTGCCTTTTCGTTTCTATGTCGCGAAGGATTGCTGAAATAACATGACTTGACTTGGCGGGATAATAGTACTTTTAGATATTATAAGTGCGGAAAGTACGTCATCGGAGTCCCGTGGGATTTTGGCCCGAGCCGCTAGGAGAGGGACAAGACTAGGGACGAGTGGGAATGACGCTTTCGCATATTTATTTAACGACATTTATGAATACATTTGCAAAAAATGACCAGGAAACAGAAACATGCCATCGGCTGTCACGATTCAGCGAATCAAAAGAAACTATTTTGGGATTAAAATATATAGTCAATAATAATTCGGTGCTGCTAGTAAAAAGGGAATAAGTTCGATTTAAGCGAGGTACAAAAGGCCAAAGTCTCATAGTAGGATTTATGCCTCTCTGCTTTTGACTCATATCCGACTTATTCCCTTTCTTGCTAGAGGCACTGAATTTAATTACATTTAAACATGAAAAACCAATAAATACTTTTCTTATTAACTTATAGTTGATTTACTTGCAAATAAATTTATTCGTTAGTTTACGAAAGCCAGCTGAAAAGAAAAAAGCACTAATGCGAAATGAGTCATTATCAAAAAAATTGTACACAATTAAGGGATTTAATTAAAACAAAACTTAATTTATTCCTCTGTGTTACAAAAGTTACCCATATAGTTTGTATGCCTAACTTTCGTAACACAGAGGAAGCGATCGTGATTTTGTTTTTATTAGGCCCTTAACTATGTACATTTTTTTTTTAAAATGACTCAAATATATAACTTTCCGCACGATTTGTAGCTACAAAAATATCACTTTATAAGCAAATGTATCAAAATAGTACATTACACAACAAGGGTGGTAAAAGGTCGAGATCGAATATTTACGTCCCTCGCTTGCTGCATCACTTTATAAGCAAATGTATCAAAATAGTACATTACACAACAAGGGTGGTAAAAGGTCGAGATCGAATATTTACGTCCCTCGCTTGCTGCTCGGGCCGCAAACATCTGCGATCTCGGCCTTTCTTTGATGGAGTAAAATAGTACATTACACAAGTGTTTACACCAAGGGTGGCAAATCACAGATAGGGCAGTCATTGAAGCGAAAAATACGGTCTTACCTCCGAATTTTTTTACTGTGAACCGATTTGCATGAAATTTTGGAATTAGGCTCATCTTACCCTTAACTTCAAAAGTGAAAATGATCTGAACTCCGCCTATTATTTTTAAGGGGTGTAAACAACCCCTTAATGGAAAAATTGACATTGAGCCATTTTATCGCTAGAAAACATGTCTAATAGTAAGTGGTGAAATTGTAAAGTATTTTCTAACATAATTACCTCATATTAAAATAATTTTCAACCCCTTGAAATTGCAAACAACCCCTAAATTGAAAAAATCACAAAAAAATACGTTGGTATGACATAAAAAGATGTAAGTATAGAGTAAGTAATATTTTATATTCTCTATAATAATTATCAAATTTTTAACCCCCTTTCAACCCTTGAAAACTACCCCTTGATAAAAAATTGTTAAATTTTTTTTTTGATAAAATGAAAAGGATTTAAATATTATTCCACACTCTCGAAAATGATTATCATATTCTTAAGCTTTTCTACCCTTAACACATTGGGCGCCATGGGGGTCACGTGTGACCCCCATTACAAATACAGATGACCGACTACCCCTAAATTAAAACAGTAAATATATATGATTACTAGACCCCGTTATCTTGTCGCACTGACATTTCTTTTCACTAGAGCGTGAATGCTTTTTTTATCGACTATCTAAATGTCGATAGTGTGTATGCAGCCAACCCCGAAATCTCAAAAATTTTTTTGGACTTTTCATACATTACGAGTTTTCGACTATTTTCGACCGATCGATGACGACATTTAAACGGTACGACGACGGTAAAAAAATGCACAACAACCAACTTAAGAAACAATTAAATTCCTGCGGTTCTTAAGAAAAACAAAACTTTCCGAACTAAATTCATTGATGCCAACATAAAAAAAATATTTTTATTATAGTCACTGCAAGTATATTTTAAATTAAAAAAAAAGTTTACCATAGACACATACTGTCAGTCATACGTCATATTTGCCTTGTTTGAGGTTATGCATTATTGTATTTTTTAGATTTTAAAACCTAGTCGTAGAAAAAGTATTGTATGCAACGTTGTATAATTAAATCAAAAAACGCGCATTGCGTCTCTATTTGCGATACTCGCCGCTGTCGCGGCTCGTATCGCAACTCACGCAATTCGCATTTTTTGAGCCTTCTTATACAACTGTTGCATAATAGTATTTTCGTTGGCCCCTTCACTCAAATGTGTTATATATACATATAAGAACGTTGGTATGTATTCATGCCTACGTTTCCAAAATATATGAGCCATATTATGTATATATATACACATTACAATAGTTGTGGGTCTCTATTATACTGCGTACTTTCACATTGCTCCAAATATTCACACTTCGAAATTTTCAGTTACTAAGTAGAAAAAAATATGATAAGTTTTTGGACCATAACTCCTTCAATTTTCATGCTATCACAATTTATAAAAAACCATTGTAAAGGTAATTAAGAGAGCTACAACATCCTTTATTGCAATATATAGTAAAAAACCTTTTTCTAAAACGGTGAAGGGTTAAAGGGCTTAAGAGAGGCTGTGATTGCGCTGCCACGCGCTCTTTAAACAAGCATATCTCCGTCAATTTTTGTTTGACAGAGAAAACAAAAAAACTAAATTGTTTGTCAAAAAAATACCTAAAATTTTAATGCGTACACTTTTATACGTATCTGTCGTAATTTTTGAGATATTATGAAAAATAAGTGGGTGTTTTAAAAATTTGAAATTATGTTTTTTTTTTTAATCGTGACTTTTTTGAAAAATATGTGTCCTGAAGCAGCCAAACTGATACTATCTATCAAACTCTTCATAATGAAGTTAATTCTAAGCGGAATACGATTAATTTTAATTTTGGTGGAAATGGCACTTATGAAACCCATTGATTTAAAAGAAAAAACATTAGATGCTCCCCTTATTTGCAATACAGCTCACTTATTTTACGTGCAAAAGACTTTTAATAATGCTCATTTTAAAGCTTATTTCAAGCACTACAGAACCCTTTTGTATTAAAATGCATAAAATGCATCTGCTCGCCGCTAGATGGCATTGACCACATCGATTAAATTTCAGACAAAATAAAAAACGGCTTTGATCTTTAATATCTAGCTTAATATTGCACTTAGAATACTTTATAAAAAACCAAATTGTTCATTGTTTTACCTGCTACAATTTTGTTCCGTATAAAATTTTCGATAAAACGTATATTTTTGGAGATATTTGCAAAAAACCGATGAAAAACGTGACAAAAATGCGAATTTTCAATTGCCAATAACTTGAAATGTATTGGATTTTTTGAAAAACTTTATAGAAGAGTTTTTGCTTAAAATTAGGCCTTATATCGATTTCCGAGACGATTTTGAAAAAAAAATAATTCACCCCCGAGAAGGGGTGGCAACCACCCCCAGGGTGGTTGCGGAGTTCAAATCATTTTCACTTTTGAAGTTAAGGGTAAGATGAACCTAATTCCAAAATTGTATGCAATTCGGTTCACAGTAAAAAAATTCGGAGCCATAATGCTTCAATGACTGCACTAAGACGTTTGTGTCCCGAATAAGTAATTAATACTAAATAGCAGATGGACCATACGGAACACGCTATCTGGGGCTCTTATTAGTAAGTGGCCTTTTTCCGTCCACTACTTGAAAAGAAAATCCTACTGGCTGACAAGCCTTAAAATTTTGTAAATACCACGGGCGATAATAAACAAAACCAGGTGGATTTCACTCGTTTTTGGCCTCCCGCGCGGTGGGCATAGCCGATCGGAACTCCAGCGGACTAACCGTCACAGTCGTCACAGTGGCACAATATAATTATCCTGACAGTAGGCAAACGGCGTTGCCATGCCGGCCAACGCCGCCGCCGAGAACTTAGCGAATTATCAATAATCTATTTCGAATACATATAACGTATGGTTTCCAAACTCATTTGATTAAGAAGATCAGTGAATACTGTCAACTTATATTGAATTGCAGTTTGTTTGTGAACAAAAAAGTGCTAAATTATTTGGGTTAATTATTAGACCATTAAATTATTAGATTAGTGTTGCTTAAACACGAAGTCTTCACAAATTAATAATTATCATCTTCCTTCAGCGTCGGACGATATCACAGAAAGTACGAGAAGTAGGTAAACGTACGCGACGTGCGACCAGCGTGAAGTTAACCGTGCTGTAGCTGTGTGTCTTGGCTGGCGCGCCAAACGGGTTTATTCTTTCTCTGTGAGTGTGGGAATTCTTGTTTCTTGTAGGAAATGCGCGAGAGTGAAATATCTGGGTATACCTATTAAAATTTTACGATTTCAAAACAATCATTTTTTGGACAAGATAAAACAAACATTACGGTAAAAAATATAAATCTAAATTATTAATTGAGTTACCTTCTCTAATTTGTGTGGTCTGTGTGGATATGGCGTGAGGCAGGGTCCTGAACTCCTGTCTAGCAGCCGATATTGCGCGAGTCAAGTTCTCCACTCCCAAGGTACGCAGTTCAAGCAGTTGCTGCTCACGAAGTATCTGAAATACAAAATATGGATAAAAAATACTTCAACGTGACATTAGTTCTACTTCGAGTCCAGTTACATACAGTTTACTTAAACATTTCACTGGGTTCGTTCTTTGCCTGTATTCCATCAGCGAAGTAGTTCACTTTAGTAGGAAAATACTGAAAGTTTAACAAATGGTTTTGAATTTGCAATTGCAAGGTTGCGTTCAATTTGTAATAAAATGATATTTCAACGAATTTCGAATGGGACCACTTTGCGCAATAAATCTGGTGGCAACGATAGCGCCCCCACCAGAACGGCAACCGGGAACTAGGTACCTTTTCCCGATATTATATTCTCTCAATCAGCATTCTTTGTAGAATTTTTATTCGAAATCATTGAGTGCACGACCGGTTATTTACTGCGCAATGAACGAGAAAATCTTGGACAAAGAATAAGGTGTTCACACCCTATGGCTAGTGGTGCTGTGGTAGAAAGTGGCTGTAAACTATACCAACCAAATCGAATTTCAGCTGTAACTCCAACGAATTCGTGTTTATAGTGTCACAGAGCGGGGCATCTTTAGAGTTGCAATGCTTCTTGAGGCTGTCCAGTTGTTTGGCTAAGTCTTTTATCCGATCTGATGCAGTGGAGGCTAGTGCTCCCGCTCTTATGCTGATGTCACGCAGGGAGGCAATCTTTGACGCTATGTCTTCGCTTTCTGTAAGCAGACAAGAAATAATTCAATGCAAACTACATAAATATGTTTCAAAAAACTTCATGAGGTAGCAAGAATTAGACATTACTTACCGAAATATCAAGTTTTATTTAAATTTAGTTACCTAATTTAAATTGCAATGATTCAAAAATAAATAAAAAGCCAAAAGTCAATATAAAAATCTCAACAACATTCAGTCTCATATTCCTCACAAATCTATCATTTTACATTACATCGTATAAGTAAAGACACAGACACTACGAAAACAAACCATTGAACCCGCATCAAAAATAACACAAATCAGACACACACCGAATCATTTCTTTTCAAACCCGCTTTCAAAAGCATACTTTTCTGATCAAAGCAAATCTTACCTGCGATGATATCAGCCAACGAGTCGAATACCAAATCGATACCGCTCTCAGACGATATGGCTTGTTGAACCGGCTCCCCAAGGAGGGTACCTACGTCTGAAATTAATGAGCCCAGTTACGAGTGTGAACTTATTGACATCATTTACTTTATGATTTTTTTATACGAGCAAACATGTCCGCTAACGAAATTTAAATGTTTTATTACAACGAAAACGATAAAATTAAATACCTCGAGCGGGACTCGAATTCACATTTCCCGGAGAGCCATTTAGGCACGGTTTACTATTGGATCGCATAAATTTAAAAGGCACAATTCATCATTTCGCATTATTCATCATTTGGCATAATGCTTTTTTTCTGAACACGTGAACTTTTCAGGATTATTATAACGCAAACCTAACCTAACCTATTTAACAGGATGAGGCCTTAAAGAGTCATACAGCGAGGAAATGCTGCCAGCATCTTTGGCACCATGCCACGGGGGCCCTTTTTAGATATAATTTAATAGGTAGTTTGGTTTTAGGTTTAGTATAATTATTTTAGTTTAGGATAATTTATTGTTTTTGTTATTTATTGTACATTAAATTTATAAGTTACGATTTTATTTGTTGACGCTTTTTAACCGACTTCCAAAAGAAGGACGGTTTTCAATTCGTGTGTTTTTTGTACATTTATTATTCGAAGGCGGCTGAACCAATTTTCTTTTTTTTCAAAGGGTTCCGAGGAGGTCGTCGGAGGACTTGCGCATGTCTTATCGAAGAGGTTCATATGAAGTCGGTTATTTAATTTAGTGGTTATTAATTGGAATGAATCGATTTCTGATAACCTACGTCTATTCGAAAACCACAATACAATATGACAACCATGTGTGAGACTTTTATAAACTGTGGTTCTAGTGAAAAGGGGCACAAGTCGCATTTAATCTAGGAGCAAAAGGGCTTAAGTTGTGACTTTGTATGCAATAGAGTTGTAACCTTTTGGTCCTGGTATAAATGTGACTTGTACCCCTTTCCACTAGACCCAGAGTATTGAGGATAATATGTAAATTTACTCGCATGGGATGTTAAATAGATGCTACGGTAGTTCTCGTACTTCTTAGTAGAGCCTTTCTTATGGAGCTGGACCACCACTGATTCCATCCATAGTCCTCGGACCATTGACCAGTTCTCCAAATTTTCAGGCATAGGTACACGATGTATGAACATACTTATTTAATTTAGCCTTACCTTTTGTTGTTGATTTTATTACTTGTTCGCCAATAATTTTTGATTTTTTAATTTTTTTTCTAGCAATACAAAACTTTGGGCAATTTTTTCTAGTATTCGAAAATGTCATTGCTGTAATATTCTAAAGTGTCCCATTTTTATGTTGCAAGTTTACTTGTCTTTTAGGTTCATAATTGCGTCCACCAGACATAATGTTCTTTAGTTTGCCCGGAAACTTCCCTGTTACCCTTCGCATTAAAGCACCTGCGAAGGCTTTGAAGGGACGTTGCCTTGCTCGTTAGCTACTGTACGAAAAGTCAAACATCTGATAAGCTAGGGACTTTAGAAGTTTGCTGCTTTTTTCTCAGTTGGGAAGAGCAAATCTAGTTTAAAAAGACGACAGTAAATTGCACCAGTCAAGTTGTAAAGTAAAATTCAAATAAGTCGTGTGGAATTGATAGCGGCCCTTTTGTGGGGTATAGTTAGTGCCTATATTTTTTTTCATCACACTTGCTCGAAAATGGTGTCATTACACGTAGGTTCTGCGGGCCGTAAATAACCTATTACGCCCTAGGGCGTAATGGTGTTCTTTTTAAATTTGAAACGCTGGTTCTGTTTTACTCTTATTTGTCATGTTCAAAGGAAAAGCCAACTTACTTTTTTAACTTTTATCACTGAAATATTTAATTGAAGATAACTGTTATTGCAAATACATGTAAACACATATTTCGGTAACACTAATTAAATGTTTAAATAGTGTAGGTATTTCAGTATTTTGCAAATATAAAATCAACCATTTTAGGTCTTTACCGCTATGGTTTCCGAACGTGACTTGATATGTGCATTGTCTATGGACATATGTCACTAACGTCACTTTCTATTTTAATATTTTCTTGTCATACTGGGTCGATTAGTAAGGTTATATTATTAAGATTTCCTCACAAGTGTGATGAAAAACATTGTGTGTGCCACGGACGGTAAAGGAATTACAAACTCGTGTTATTAAAGCCTTCGGTTTCACCTCGGGCTTATAACAAACACTCGTTTGTAATTCCTTACTTACCGCCCTAGATACACAATGTACTATTAAACGCACACGTAAAGATGGGTCATTTAGGTAGTGCGTTACCGATATGCCTCTTTCCTGTGAATATTACAATGTCAATGGTTTTAAACATAAATTTTCTTGCTGTGGGTTCCCTAGAATAATACGCATGTATGCATGGTAACGTAATGGTAAATAATAGGCAAGTCGGTGGAAATCGGGTTCCGTTGACACCCCCCCCGGTACTGACTAGGTTTAACATTACATCTCAAAACTTGTTTGTTGTAAAAGAACTGCGTTGCGAGACTTGCATCTTTTTACATGTAATTTTTTTTGATGGGATCTCGAACTTACTTCTCAAGTCTTGTCTATAAGCGTGCACGACGATATCCATCGGCGGTACTAGACTGTGGTGCAACTCGCGCGCCGCCGCGGACAGCCACGTTGCTATGTCTGCGCAAGCGCAACTGACTATGTTGCTGCTGTCGCCAGCCGCGTCGGACGCTTGCTCGTTGCTCAGTGCCATTCCTGATATTAACACGCTGTAATTAAATCAAATTTTGCGTTTATTTATGCTGTTGCAGGAAAGTTTTACGGGTAGTAGAGAAGAATTTGTCCGGAACGTTGTCGGTAAAAAGTTAGTCGATTTAAAATGTGAAATAAACTCAAATAATTCCAAACAATTTCACGAAAAATACCTTGCAATAATGTCAATAACTTTAGAAACGCCTCTTTTTTTAATCACTTCATATAGTAAATTGACCATAACCAGACTGAAATACGGCACACTTATTATATTATAACTATCTTTGATTTCGATTTAAGGATTGCATAACATAGAAATATAAAATTACGCGGTTAGAATGTTTTTGAGTCAGAAACTACAGTTTAAACTTTATCAAACGCAAACAATACTCTACAATGAAATAAAAATCGGAAAATTATATTACTTGGTACTTGGCACTTAGAGTTCGCCTTTTGTAAGCAACACTTGTTAACAATATGTTCAAGGCATCTTTTAATGGCTCGTTACCTAAATATATTTTTGAAGTTTTTTGTGATTATGACAAATATATATATACTTTTTTATATGAAAAGAAAAATATAACCGATAGATTGGTAGACGTATTTAATGCGAAACCTTAAACCGATTCAGGAAATCAAGATTTTAATTAGAGTTTGTGTTTAAGAACCCAAACAGAAGAAAATTATTTTTCATCGCCGGTTTACAAAGGTAATGAAAATAACGGAGTGGCTAAAACGAGCAAGAAATTTAAATATTCAATGTTGGTTGACATTCATAATTCACAGTCTTATAGAATAATTATACAGTTTTATACATTGAAGTTATTTAACTAACATGTAACTCGTTTGAGATATTTGGTTGTATTTTGGGCATTTCAAAATTTCAAACCAAGAATTTAAATAGCTGTAATTGGACATAGCAGACCAAGTTTTTAGAAAATAGTGACTTATTTAGTAAAAAAATATTCCATTGTTCAAAAAACAACTTATTAAAAGACCGTGTGTATGTGCTTTTAAGTCAGTGCAGAAGGAGGTAACGTTAGTTAGATATTAGCAGCGTTTGTCAATGAGTATAACCCAAATGTTGCCGAATATACACGTACCTACCAACCGCCAGCATATTGATACACCGACAGCATAAATATGGGTCCATATCAGGTTGCATTAGTACATTGTGTATCAAGGGCGGTAAGTAAGGAATTACAAACGAGTGTTTGTTATAAGCCCGAGGTGAAACCGAGGGCTTTAATAACACGAGTTTGTAATTCCTTTACCGCCCGTGGCACACACAATGTTTTTCATCACACTTGTGAGGAAATCTTAATAATATAACCTTACTAATCGTCCCAGTATGACAAGAAAATATTAAAGCAGACAGTGACATTAGTGACATATGTCATAGACAATGCGAATGTCGAGTCACGTTCGGAAACCATAGCGGTAAAGACCTAAAATGGTTGATTTTATATTTGCAACATACTGAAATACACTATTTAAACATTTAATTAATGTTACCAAAATATGTGTTTACATGTATTTGCAATAACAGTTATCTTTAAATAAATATTTCAGTGATAAAAGTTAAAAAAGTAAGTTGGCGTTTCCTTTGACATGACAAATAAGAGTAAAACAGAACCAGCGTTTCAAATTTAAAAAGAAAACCATTACGCCCTAGGGCGTAATAGCTCATTTACGGCCCGCAAAACCTACGTGTAATGCACCATTTTCGAGCAAGTGTGATGAAAAAAATTTTAAGTTATATTTTAGATAGGCATAACTAATTTCGTCATAATCATCATCACGCATAACTGTTAATAGTCATAAATTTTGTTCCCATAATGTTTTTATCCATAACGATAAGAGCATACACTTTTTGATAGCATTTCGGTAATGTTGGCGGACGCAGTTCAAACCTAACCCAGACCACTTTTTGATAGCATTTTGTTTTTGTTGGGGCGCGTAGTTCAAACCTACCCTACGTTATGCATTACAATTGTTATGACTAATTATAATCATCAATATAATGACTAAAAATTATATGACATTCGATATTATGGCTAAAAGAACTATAACATAGTGCAATAATGACAGGGAATAATTACGCTTTATAACAATTAATGCCAAAAGCCATTTACGAGCAACAATTTTATGCGTAAAGAGTTATGACAATCGATATTATGGCAATGGTCGTTATGCGATTAGAGGGACACCCCATAAATATATAATATCGGACTTTACATTGACTGAAGTAAGTGCAAATGTCAAGTTAACACAAGTCTGCCATCTTGTATTGACCTACCATCAGTTGGTATAAAAATATTATATATAAATAGTAAGAAATAGCGCCTACTTTACCGATTACAGCAAGTTTCTTAATCTGTGATGACTGTTCTCAATAAAAAAAATCACCCATACTTGTATTTCCTACGTTCATACTCAGTGGCATTCATTTATTTCCCCTTCGAAAAAAATTATTCACAAGATTACATTTATCTGGTGCTTGTTTACAGCAGAATCTCACTTCGTAAACAGTTTTTTTTTACAATTTATACTCTGAAACGAATTTTGATATTCCGGCTTAACTTTTTGATTGCAAATTTATGTTTGATGGGGTTTCCGATACTTAAATGAATACCGGGGGAAAACAAAAAATAAATACAGAGTGTTACCAGCACGCAGGCTTTTATTCATACTGATAGTAATATGTTTCACTAGCAATTGATTGTAAGTATTAGCTAATCATAATTATGCGAAGTAACTTGGTACAAGGCATGTCTTAATACGGGGCTAAAAAGTTGTTGACATCCAAGTGCGTTATTGCTAACAGTTAATTGTAAAAATATATTGTATGTCGTAGTAGTATTATTTTTAATCTAAGTAATATAAGAGTCTACCTTCCTAACCTAGTTCCTAAGTACGTAACTTGTTACTAACACTTATATAGGCCCACGGGCCTGAAATAAATGAATTTATTATTATTATTACTATATATTAAATTTTGGAATTTCGGAGTGCACCGCATGGTCTAAAATTGGGTTCTCTATCGGGGGGCATAAATGTGAAAGTCATTTTTTCGAAGAGCTTTACTACTTTTGTCATTACAATCGTTGCGCATAAATAGTATTAGTCATTCAGTGATTGGCATAAAAATTATTGTCATTATATTTGTGCGCATTAATCACTATTATCATATAGTTTTGACGCATATCAACGTAATTTATAATGATCAAATGGCATTAAAATTGTATGCATTAAAAATGTACCGCATTATTTTTATACGGTTCTCTATCGGGTGGCATAAAAATTATGATCATTATATTTGTGCGCATTAATCACTATTATCATATAGTTTTTACGCATATCAACGTAAATTATAATTATCAAATGCCATTAAACCTGTATGTTATGTGTGTATGTATGTTGTTTTTCAGAATGGTTTCCTTCATAAAATTCTCAGTCTATAAGTGAAGTTTTTCTGCCAGCAGTTCGTTTTTGTTAGGAAACGCAGTTCAAACCTAACCTAAACCTAACTTAACGTAACCTACTGTTTCTTCCAGCAGTTCGTTTTTGATAAGGGATGCAGTTCAAACCTAACCTAAACCTAACTTAACCTAACCTACTTTTTCTGCCAGCAGTTTGTTTTTGATAGGGGATGCAGTTCAAACCTAACCTAAACCTAACTTCACCTAACCTACTTTTTCTGCCAGCAGTTTGTTTTTGATAGGGGATGCAGTTCAAACCTAACCTAAACCTAACTTAACCTAACCTACTTTTTCTGCCAGCAGTTCGTTTTTGTTGGGGGACGCAGTTCGAACCCTAACCTAACCTAACCTAACCTAATTGAACTTATGGTTTGAGTTTTTCTTAATGGTGGGGGCCTCGCCCCCCGAGCCCCCCTTGTGGGGGGCTCCGCCCCCCCGTCCCCCCTTTGTCGCTCAGGCCCTGTATGTTTTTGATTGAAGTTATTTCCCCAAACGGCCCCTTTTTTTAATGAACCAACCTAACCTACTGACCCGGGTCGACCTAAACCTACTATAAGAACCTAACCTAACCTAACCTACCTTTTTGGCAGCATTTCGGTTTGTTTGGGGTCGCAGTTCAAACCTAACCTAACCTACTTTTCTGGTAGCAGTTCGTTTCAAATAGGGCGTTAAAATGTACTGTTATTGAAACGTATTATCAAATATAGTAACACAGGTGAAACGATTTTCTATGTAATAAGACTTTTGAGTACTGAAACTTAAGTTAGACCAAAATTATAGTAAAAGCGGTTCGATGAACTACTATGTCGATCAACAAATAAAATAATGAAGTAAAATTCGATAAATCGATTCTTCCGTAAAAGGTAATTCGAGCAAATGTATGAGCGATTTAACAGAGTTCGATGAATGATTCTTATGTGATAATAAAATTCTGCGAATAGTGTTATAGGAAACGATAATCGGTGAAATGATTTTCTGTAAAATGATGGATTACCTAAAATATTATGCGCATTCTGTTCATTCTCATCAAAATTATGAGCATACGCAATTATGACAAACAATCTGTTATGCAAATAGTCATTAATGACAAATACTACATATGAGTAAGAACATTATGCGAAATAAGTTGAATTATATGCAACAATATTACTTAAAATATTATGCGAATTCTGTTTATGCCCATCAAAATTATGAGCAAACGCAATTATGACAAACAATCTGTTATGCAAATAATCATTAATGACAAATACTACATATGAGTACGAACATAATGCGAAATGAGTTATGACAAACGAAAATATGACAATAGTTGTTATGCCATCAGAGAGGATCCCCTAAAATTGTCTTAATGTAATATTTGCTCGATTTTTTTGTAGTTTTATGGTTTGGTCAATTATTTTTTGCGTAATTGTTGCCATTTGTAAATAAACATAACTGTCAACTTGTGCATTATTATTACCACTAACAAAAGTATATTAAATTATGGCGTTGAATATAGTAAAAAATAAATTAAGATGTAATTTGTATTTTACTTTTTGTTAACATGTTTGATGTCATTTCGATATTGCAGTGAGAAAATTGGTATCCTTATTAGAGTCAAAAATAATGTGTATTAAAAAGCCTCATAATAATGTAACCATGTGCTATAAATAATAGAAAATAAAATAAATGATTGGCGACACAAAATGTAGCTTTAATTATTTTTATCGTGTATATCTTTATTTTCTTAGGATAGGAATTTTTTAATACATATATATAAAGTAAAATAAATACACAATGAAATTACAAAGTATATTAATTATTAATTAATATACTTTATTTATTTTTATTATTATCTTGTGTGTTCGTTAAATCCCTTATTGTTATTTATTTAACGATTCGGTTCCAGGGTCTAGTCATAAAACAACCAGCCTAAGTAAAACGATGACTTTGTTAATGAGTAAATCAAATTCTGGTGTCATCTCAAAGTACTCGTTAACTTGAAGAGAAAATTGGTAACTGTGTCGGCACTTCATTTAAGTTTTCTCGGCTTAACATTTACTCTCGGTTAATGTTGCAACCTAGTATGTCTCTAAAATGTGTTATTGTGAAATTAACTTAATTGTGTAAGAGATAAAGTCGATTTTAATTTGTACTATTTGAGTTTGGTGGCAGGATCCGGAAATAACAGTTGTGTGAAGTAACGCAAACGAGCCAAGTATTCCATTAAATTCTCATGAATATGATACGTGAGGAATGCGAATAAGTGGATGGATTTACGCATAGGTATTGAACTTCTATTATGTAATTTTGTTTACTATATTTTCAGTTTTCAAATTGATTACATATTTTATAATATTGTCGTTACATAAAATAAAAACTTGACAAGAGCTTCATTTATTTGTTGTATCTATGCAAATTGTCCACCATTAGATTAAAAAAAATGTCATCGTGTGATACTTAAAACGCACTAAATTAAATATCACTTGGATATTAAATCATGGTTCATTTTACTTGGAAGTTTTTGTAACGAACGAGTTATGATGGTTATCACTGATATTTTAAAAATGCAGGCTTGTGATTCCTGTAACTCAGTTGTATTGTTTTCATCTCTTTATTTTAATAAATATCGTGTAAGACGTTTTGAAGTATTTGGTCTTCGTTAAAACAAAGTAGGCACTTTTTACAATACCGCACAAGACCAAAGTAAAAATTTAAAGTTGACAACACTCAACATGGTTTTATTTCATAAAAAAATATACTTACCAACAAAGTAGTGTCACAAACAACGTGATAACAACTAACACTCTGTCATTGTAATCAGTCTCTTCGGTATCAGGGAATAGAGCTCCAGTTTCCATTTCGTCATCGCAGCCAGATTTAGAAAACAGTGCCAGTATCGCCAGTATCAGCATGTACGCTGGTATTATAAATGCTATACAGGCAAATATCACTATTACTGCTAGGAATGTTGATTCCACTTTAATTGACTAAAACAGAAAATAAAATATTATGATGGACGGCGCCTCTTTTTATATGTGAATAACAGGTGTAAAGTATAAACAGGTTATTTCATTCAATTGGGATAACTGAATCAATATTTAATTTGATTAGGGTTTTTTACTTTCTGAATATTTGACTATTGTTTCTTCTCCATTGTAATATGTATTACAATCAAACTATACTCGTACGTTCTAAATTAACCTAGTGAGAATATACATTATTTCTCGGGTTAATGAAATCCAATATGTATTTGGTTACAGTACATCATTCTAGCTCTAAATGATTAAACCTAGACTATGAAATGAATATTGACATTTACGTACAATGGGCGACTAATGTATTCAGTAAGACCAGTTTTAGGTGCAAAATAAACAATTAAGTTAGTCGAACGCTTACCGATGAAATAAATAATAATAATTGTTTTTGCTTTTCGTAGTAAACTTGAATAAAAAAGCTTTAAAACTTGTGCCAGGTTTTTACTCTACTACTCTCGGAAAAGACACTTCATAAACGGTGTGACCAATATGTCTTCCAAAAAGAAAAATGTGCTCTTCAGGAAATAACTCAGGGGAATCTCGGGATAATCATGCTTTTACTGCGCCCTGAGGGAAAATTTAATTCAGTAATATACATATAATAAACAAGTTTTCGTGGGAGTACCCTTGGGAGGTCATTTAAACAAGAAACATTTTTTTATAATATTTTAGGGTTTATAGGTATGTGAATATGTTATCATAACAGTGTATTCGATTATACAACCGTTTTGTTTTTAGAGCGGAATGACTTGCATTTTTTCATTTTAATTTGAGGAATTCAAAAAAATTCAAATATGGTCTAAATTGATTGTGTTGTATTTTATAATAAATCAAGTTTATTCATGTTTGTCGTCATGTTACGTCACAATAAAAATTATAAAATTCAATCTTGATACAGTTTAAGTACCTACATAATACTGAAACTGCAACATTGGCACTCATAATGTCGAATCAGAAAAGTTCCATGAAATAATATATACAAAACATGCGACTTTACCATCTTAGCAGGGTGAAACGCTGTCAAATATTTTCCATTCGTAGTTTCCTAAAAAGAAACACTAGCAGATACGTTAAATCGTCATACCAACCACTAATCGTTCGTTTCTGTTTTTTTGTGCCACGCCTTGGACCGAAAATCCAAAGTGCATTAGGACAGCGCCATTACCACCAAAGGTTTGGGCACTATCAAGTTGCCGGAAGCCATCCTTTTAAAGTGTCAGAGGAAGGGGCACCTCGAATGTACTTTTAGTAAATGCAGACAGTGGAGAATTATAACGCGGTGCATCGATGTGATATGTGTAAAACTTTATTATGACGGTATTTAAAGTTCATTAGTATTTATTATTAATTAAAATGATCGCTTACTACTAATTTAATCTATAAATACTTAATACCAGATTCCTCCAAATATTACAATGCAATGTCCAGCTGGCGAAAAAATACAGCTCGCCAGCTGAAAAAATACAATTGGTGGCTGAATGCCTTAAGCCATTCGTTATCAGTGAACCATTTTATTCACTTATTTCACAGATCATAGTCAATAAACACGCAACACTAAATAAATTTAAGCAAAAGTCTTGGATTAACCCAAAGTTAATTAAAAATACAATAATGTTAGTTATATTTACCGGTTAATTATCCTATTCTAACACTTTACTATTATTTTAGCTCACTTTTTTACATGGCCGAGAGAACCCAAGACTGTGAAAGAAATGGTAGTGATGTTACTAATATATTATCTTAGCGCGTATAGAGGGGCGTTTCTCCAGAAATATGACTGCGGTCACCTCATTCATCTGGCCCTTTTTCATACTAAATGTATGGAGATAGATGAATGAGTCGCAGACATATTTCTGGAGAAATGCCCAGAGATCGGTTTGTGAAAACTCGCAAGTCTACAGTTTTCAACACTATCAGGATTTTTAGCAGAGAATTTATTTTCTAGAACATTTTATCGAGTTAAGCTACTTTAAATTAAGTGGTTTTAGAATCGAGTGCTAAAATCCACAGATTTTCAAGGTTGACTGAAGTTTAAAAAAAAAAACGAATATTATACTATTCAATGGAAAAAATTACGTTTGGTGTTCAATGTCTATAAAGGAACCAATCTGATCCGACCGTGATTGAATTCTAAATTTGTGTATCTCAAGTAAACATAAAAATAATTTAGGCCAAAAAATAATTATTTACAAACGAAACTATTTTTTTATATTTTAAAATAATCTCGTTTATCGCTTAGTGTAAATCTAATGTATAATTATGAACGGATTAAAGACCAAGTATTCCATCAAGAAAAACTCTTAAGTAATCTATTGTTACAAAACTCTAGATTGTCAAGCGAACAATTTCGCTCTAATGAAATGAAACTCTTCGAAAGAGAAAATGAACAATTTAGCGCTGACCATTTATTTTAGGAGTCGAATAGCTAACTGCGATGTGCTTCAGATTGGGCTATCTGGGTCCAAATCTGAGGGATTTATTTTGTACTAAATCTGAGTGAAATTGGCTTCAGCTACCCGATTCAAGTGAAGTGGTAACAGTGAGTAAAGCTGTAAGAATGCTATAAAAAGATAAAAATACGACATACTTATATAAAATCCAATATCACCCCATCTATGTCTGGCTTGCTTTTTATATAAATATAAAAAAAAAAAAACATCCGTTTTTCTTTATTTTAAAAGTATTTCTCAAGTCTGAGTTGATATGACAATGACAGCTAAAAATATCAAACGTAAAAATAATGTGGCCAGCTTTTAACAAACAGTGCTGTCCTTTGTGTCGGTTCGTGGTGTAATTATTAATAACCGAGATAATAAAAACTACTATTTACGTTAAAACATATATTGTTAGGTACTTATCGAAAATTAATTACATATAGTAACTACATTGTTTTCAATTTTTAACCTACAATTGGATAATTAGTGCTTACGTATGTGATTCCGTTGCTTGAAATTATAACGCAGAGAAATAAAGCTGGTTTGGCGTATTTTCAGTTTAGAAAAAAAAGTAATGAGTTTGGAATCATATAAAATGTACTTTTAAATATTAGAAATATGGTGTATTTACAAATATTATAAATATCTCCAAGAGGGTGGCATTTTTACCTAAAGTATTTTATCATTTTGGAACTTCGCGGTTTATCCACTCATTGTGTTACAGACACTTTAATATCAATAAACATAAACTAGTACGTACCTACATTTTTATCGGTAAGTACCGGTTATATCACATCACTATTTATGAGTTGTAAAAAACAGGCAACACATGAAATGCCATTTCTGTCTACGGAATTAAAAAACAGACTTTAATTATAATATTTCGTAAGAGTGAACTAGGTAGATTTAGAGAAACTTAACTAAAATCTAAGAAATTACAAAGGGGTTTTATATAGTAAGAAGCAAAGGGTTAGATCCGCACAAATGCAAGTCATTAACAGTGTGTATGTGTGTCTTAGTTATTTCATAATAAATTTTCTATATCGTGGCAGTTTTTTGTTTTTAACCATACCTACTGTTAATTTTTTTACAGTCGTAACGTAAATGAGATATAGCAGATACCACTACGGAATAAAATTAAGGCGTATTCTTCAAAATTTTCATTTCTTTTAGCAACACTCTCAAGCAACGTCATATTAATTTCAATCTAAAGTGAATGTGCAAACTTTTACCTGCAAAAATGAGTAAGGAAATGAGAGTTTTCCCCATACAATATCCTTGACAAGACCTGTAATAACGACAGAAAATGCTTATATATTTCAATTTTTTTTTGGATTTTCTATAAAAGCTAAGGCTTAGACCTTGAACCTACGATAATGGCGTTAGTTGAGCAAGAAATAAATTAATAAACGCTCATCCCATTCCAAAAATTATGTCAGTGCAATAAAGTTAATTTGCTTGTGGAGTTGAATTTATCTTGTTACAATGATATAATTTAGATGCGTTATGAGTTAAGGATAACGTTACTCACCCACTGGAAAGTCAAACGGGTAGATCAAAGCAAAGAACTTTGACATAAACCCGAAAGGATGGAACCCCTCTTCCGGCTTAAGTGTCGGTATCAAATAGGTCTCCATCTGAGGCTGCCCGCCGAATCTTATTTTGCTCCTATCCTTTGGCTCGAACCAATCTTCAGTGTAACTCGCCCTAATATTGTTTTCGGTTACTACAACATCAACTGATATATTAAAGGATTCTGTCGGTTCCTTGAATATTTCCCAAGTGATAGGTATCATTTCGATAGTCGTTGATGAAATATCTGTGCTAGACGGTTTCGTCATTTTCCTTATGAGCAGCGAATCTGATTTCCGGAATGGCTCTTCGGCAGTTTTGCTAGTTCTCAAACTGTTGTATTTTTGTAGCCAAGACTTTATTGCCATCGAGTTATTTGCGTTAACGGCATCCCTTTTGCTCAATCCGTCGCTCCATAGACTTCCAATTTGCCTATTCTTTTGATACCGTGAATCGTGATCGGTGTCTTGCATATCCAGTAGGGGCTGTATCGATATTCTCTGACTATCTCTGAAATTTGTCTCCATACAGCTATCCCAAACTAAGGCCAAAGACTCGATTTTGGCGCCGTCTGCATTCATTTCTTTTGCCGTAGTATTTGGATCAAAGCTTTTCAAATTGGCGTTTCCTGCGTCATCGTCATATTTTTTATCTGTTACCTTTTTGTTTTGCAGCGAGTAAATTGTGGGAATTGCCTGGTAATTCTCTGTCTGTAGCTGCGCGCCCGGTACGCTGGCGCCAACGACATTTAGATTGTTTCCGGCGGAGGCCGCGGGCGTCGCTTCCGATGTCGTCCGGATCTGTCGGATTTGCAAGGCAAAAATGGCGTCTGTGGAGTCTTCTGGTAACGTGTTTACCTCGAGCGCTGGATTCAACTCGGTTACCCTTATTTGCGCGGTCTTAACGTGATTTAGGAAAAGTATTGCGGTAGAAAGAATTAGAGCAGTAGTTGCCATTGCTGCGAGGAATTTATGAGTTCATGTTTATTGGTAGCGGCAATGGAAGAATGTGTCGCGGGGCCGCGGGACACCGGACTGAGGATTTGTAGCACTTAGCAGTCTGCCGGCGACGTTGCACAATCGTATCGAGCGCCAGGGTGCCTTTACTGGATTATGTAAAGAGTACTTAGCGAACAGAGTCTCGCGTCTGTTGCGAGCACAGCTATTGTTAAATACAACCATACTTTTTAAGGTTTTCTTTCAGCAACTGTTTTTATACTTAATAGGCTACTTGACCCCTTTTAAAGTTTGTCTTATATTATTAATTACTATCTGATTAACGGAAAAAAATATTACCCTATTTTTTTACGACCTAGAAAACCGCAAAATTATAATTTAAAATTTAAACTTTCGTAATCGCGCGAAAACGATGCTAGCTATGTTAATCTTTAGATTATCTGAGGTGTGACGTCATTCAAGCCGAAAATCAGCATTTGACATTTATACAGCGTTTATGGGGAATGCTAATAGTAATCAATCAATCAAAACGAAACGATTACGATCACAACCTCAAATAACTGGCCAAGAGCATGTCGGACCATGCTCAGTGTAGGGTTCCATAGCCGTAACTATAAGGTAAAAAATACGACGTAAAAATAGTACAAAAACAAAAGAGCGTATCTTCATAGCAATTACGTCCTTTTGTTGAGAAGCGTAGTTTACCGGCAATAACTCAAAAACGGTTAGTCCGATCTTGTTGAAAATAATTTTCGTTGAAAGTATTAATTAAGCGTTATCTTTGTAATTTTTTTTATATTTTTCGGACACACGGTTTAGAAGATAGAGGGGGGGGGGACACAATTTTCACCACTTTCGGAGCGATTATTTCCAAAGGTATTCACTTAATCAAAAACATTACTTAAGAACCTTAAAATGTTTTTACAAGAGCTGTCGAACTATGTACCACACATTGACATTTTGTGAAAAAAAATTTTTTTAGCTTCTGTTACATGTATGGAGTGCCCCCCCTAGATTTTTTTATTTTTATTATTTAACTACCAAACTTAGTTGCGGCATCTACAAGACATCTATATTCCAAATTTCATCAGTATAGGTCTTGTAGTTTTTGAGTAAAATGCCTGTGACATACGGACGGACGGACGGACGGACGGACGGACGGACGGACGGACGGACGGACATGACGAAACTATAAGGGTTCCTTTTTAGCCATTTTGGCTACGGAACCCTAAAAACCACCAAGTTACTTATGTCAATGTCACAGCAAAGCAAAGCTACTACATGGCGAGTTTCACTCGTATAAGGTATATATCGACATGAAGTTAGATTACGGTCCTATTACGTCACATCATGGCCGACACCGTTTTCATACTTCAAAATAAAATATAAAATAACACAAATTTTTAATTAAAAATATGTAGCCATCAAACACTTTTAATAAACCGTAATCGAAAAATATTGATTTCTTAAATAAAAACTACAGAAAATAATCATTTAAATTTGATATGAGTCTAGTAGCCTATTTATATATTCTTAAGATAATATTATCTTCAGCAGTGAATGAATATCTGTCTTAATAGCATATGAAAGGAAATAAAATGACTGCATGCTATTGAATATTATAATTTGGCAAACTGTGTTCTCGTCAAAATAATCTTATAAAAAACTACGAATAAAACATTAAAAATGTGAAATTTAATTTTGATCAATTAAATAATTTTTAAGTTTAATTGATTTATTTACCTATCTACCTAAGTTTATGGGTATCTGTTGCGTTATTAGATAGTTTATTTTTCTGTTTCTGACATGTAATTTGAGGGATGTTGTGCCCTTTTCTATATCCAGCGTTTTATTATCATCATTGTCGTCACTGAAAAAAATTGTTTAAAAATAGTTCGTATAGAGTTCATTTTTTATAAAACCAAAAGACAGTCCCGAGACTGAGTTTAGATTAATCAAAGTTAATTGTACTTTGTTCTTCCATTGTGGTAAATGATTGTGAGACAACAATAATAACTTTCGAACCGCGCGGTCCAAACGCTGGGAGAAACGCCCCCCACTGCAGAACTGTATGTATACCTCGTTTTTTACATTAGAAAAATCGGAAATAAATAGTAAGCTTAGTACAATATAATCCTCTGATATCTTGGGGACATGCAGAAACACCAGGTTAAAATTAGCAATAAAAGTCTAATTAAAAATGAAACGAGGTAAAGACTATTTAATTAGCCAGCTTGCATTTTGTCATTCCTCGACCAAGCCTTCTTAGTAAATTCATTATATGTGAAGTGTCTTTTCGAAAGGGCTTATTTTTCTACGGTTTTCATATAAAAATAAGCCCTTATGAAATACTCATCATATTTTCTTTTTCATTTGGTGACTACCTTTCGACTTTAGTAATTACATCTAATTACACCAATAATAACATACTCTGTACTTGAGGCGTCAATTAAATTTACTAACTGGGTGTGACAGCATGTGTAATATTGGGGTAATAATGAAATAAATAAGTAATATCCCTAATTTACTATACAAAAATTTATTTACGACACTATAGTTGACTGAAAATGATATGATCCGTGAGTCATACCGGTCCTAACGCTTGAAGGTTTCTTTAAGCCAAAAATCTAATACATATATAAAGAGCTTTAGCATCGTCCCTGCTTGCTTCGAGATAAGGCGGATTCATACTAGCAATGCGTAAAGACTGAAATATATCTCCTCGTGACTACCTACTGAATTTAAGAAAAGTGCCACTATTCTCTTAAAATCCTTTACGAAGTTAATCTTGAATACGGACGCAAAAGGCGTACAATTTTACTTCAGATGTTTGAAAGCTATTCATGTTAATTATTTTTATTTCGTGATAGATGTATATATTTTCTAGAGTTAAGAGGAAACAGTAAGGTCGGGAGAATTGAAAATTAGGTATTTGTACAATTTGTCACTGTCCCGCACTGCCCGCCTCTCCCCGCAGAGCGCGATAGAGACAACTGCAGCTTGGACCGAAAATACCTTTTAAAATTTCATGAAAACAACGTTTCGTAGTCCCCTGATTTCTTCCCCAAAACTTAACCTATTTAACTAATTTTTTCATTAAACATTAAAGAAAGGCTTTGGCCGTCTTCCTATGTTTTCCTTTTTTTTAATAATCTAGTCTAATTTGTTATCTGGATGTGTGAACACAGCGGAAAATCTGGCTTTTTTTTTAGGTTTTTGAAGGTTAATATCTCTTTTGAGAATCAATTTATCGTAAAAAGGAAAACATAGGAACATAGCAATAGTAGCCATAGAATTTTGGACAAAAAATTATTGCTCTACTGGCATTATCCAGGGAGGAAACAGGGGACTGCGTTTGTATGGAAAAACTGCCCTCCTGTTTCCTCTTAAGGAGACTAAACAAGACTTTTTTTAGCCTCCAAGAGTCAGACAAAAAATGTCACGACAGAGGTACACGTTAAACAAAGCATTTGGATATATTTTCTTTAAACGATTAACAATGAGCCTATTCTTCGCTCCAAAATATGCATATTGACGACAAAACTTAGTTAATCTAAAGATGTTTGCATTTACTTCAATCTTCTACACTCGTATGAGTTAGCTGATCAGAGTAAACTATTGTCTAAAAAGGGTCTCTGGGTTATAGTTGGTCGCAAATATATTGCCAAGGAGTTTCATTTTAATTATAACTGTTCTTTGAACCGATTAATCTGCATAAATTATTGTGCGACAAATATTCTATACAAATTGTACGTAGTTTTAAATCATTAGTATTAAAAACCTTATAACAATACTCTAATAAAATATCACAACTCGTATTTCCCCTAGTTCCGTAAGGGTGATGTAAGGCGCATGATTACCGGTTATAGGGCTTCTCGTAACGAGACCCCACCACGCTGCACTGTCCCATGTAAAAGATAACAAGTACCTTTATACTTCATAGATACTTACTGCCTTTTGGCTTTGAACGTTTGTGCAATAAGCCCGTTCATTGGCTTAGAAAATGTAACGGAAACTACTATCAACCCGTTAATAAAAGCAGGCCAATCCATATTGAAGGATAATGCCAGTACTTTAAAAATGAACCTATACTTTAAATATGCTTATATAGATTAAGCTAGGTATTTTTGTGCATCTGTACGTTTGCATTATCCTTGTGAAAAAAAAATGTAACAGGGTATGCGTCGTAGCTGTTAAAGTTGCGCATTGGGGTGAGAAACCTGTATTAATTCCTATTAAAACAGAAAAGATACGGAACGTCAAGGTAGATAGCAGAATTGAGGGCGTTTTCTGAGTGTACGGTGGACGAATGGTTGAGTCACTGGGCCGGAAATCCAGAGGTGCCGGGTTTGATTCTCGGTCTGTACTCAGGCGAGTGTCATTTAGTTTTTCTGTCCTGTATCTATATAAGTAATATAAATTCAACTAAAATGGCCGTTTTAAGTCTTTACCGTTAAGGTTTCCGAACGTGACTTGACATTCGCATTGTCTATGGACATATGTCACTAACGTCGCTTTCTGTTTTAATATTTTCTTGTCATACTGGGTGGATTAGTAAGGTTATTTATTTAGATTTCCTTACAAGTGTGATGAAAAACATTGTGTGTACCACGGGCGGTAAAGGAATTATATCGCCCTAGATACACAATGTACTATTTTGACAGAAACGATTTGACGAATAATTTTGCGTTTGTTTTATGAAATATGACGACATTTCTCGATGACAATATCACCACAATGAACTTTTTTATTATTTTAAGTAAATGAATATTACTTGGTTTTTTTATCTAATTTGTTTGCTGATGTATTTGAATTTTCAGTACAAATTTAGGGCATAAAATAAGTGAGTTACTTCTTATTCTTGAAAAATTCCCAAGATTTTTGTCAAAACTTTTTTCCTGTTACATTTGCCTTCATTTGCAAGTTTCCCTTGGAATTTTGCTTCAAGATGTTTTGAATTTTTCCATAAGTAGATTTACATTGTTGCGCTTCCAAGCAATTTGCCCTATAACCCGGCAAAGGTTGAGTGCGCGACGGTACTTATTATCCTGATTTAGCAGTATTTTGTTGTATTTTATTTTACTTTTTACATTCTTTCATTTGTCATAGTGTTCTTGTGTGCTAAATTTTGTGTCAAAAATAATTCTCAATTAAATTTGTTCCTTAAACTTTCGTTCGAATTTAAAACATGTAATATTTACATTTTCTTGATATAAATAAATCATATCATAGCTAATGATAGCCCATACAAATGAAACCGGAAATTGGTAGAAGCAGTTAAAAAATCGAATTATTGCTCAAATTTTGTTTTTATTTCATGTTAGTTTTGCAATCCGACCAAATTCGTATCTGACCTACTTACTAGGAAACTGACGAAGCCGAAATCTGACAAAATCCGAATCAGATATACATGGAACTGACGAAATCGGAATTTAAGAAAAACCGAAAATGACCTACGAGTTATTTAAAGTGGATAATACAAATCTAATATGCTTATAGGTTATTTTACATGAACAAACAGGACGCGAAATTAAAATAATAGCCTAGTATTCACCTGACGTCTGCCTGCACCTCAAATCGCAAATAAATCCTCAATATGGTACAAATTTTAAGTCCCAATCACAATATATCCCAATTGAATTCAGCAAATTCATTGGAGCACCGATACATTGAACCTCGCAAATCTGCTTGTAAGTTCCTTCCGTAGTAACGGAAAATCAAAATCGTACCTCACAAAGTACTTCGGATTTCCGATGCATCTTCAGGCGTACCTTCGAAGCTGCGACCTGCCTGCATAATTCATCCTACTTGCTTCGACACATCGTATTTGGAATGCCTGCCTGCATTATGTACGACGCGCAGTCAGTGGCAAATCTGCGGTCGACGTGTTCAAAAACGGCTCGTCAGCTCTATAGATTAATGTCTGCAACCTTGTATAAAGGTGCCAGAGTAATTGGATAAGTCTTTCATTGTATGGTTATTACTTATTGTGCGTTTGGAAAGAGCCATTGACAGGTTAATTTGATGATGTTTGTGGTGATCTTTATCGCTCGGTCTCAGCTTACATTGGAACAGTAGTATTTAGCAGTGGCGTGGCGTAAAAGATATCCTTGGGGAAGCCGATGCAGATTTAGTGTACATTTTTCCTTAAGAGCTGTAGAATAAGGTGCTCAAATGCCTGATATTAGGCAAGCCGGTAGAAATCGAGTTCTTTAGACGCCACGCTACTGCTACGCTATTCAGGGATATTCCAATTTTTTTGTTGATATGTTACAAAGAAACTATACGGTTGGAAGTCATCGTCAGCTAAAAGACTGCTAGACGTTCTGTTCCTGAAAAAAAAATTGCACAATTTACAGTAATAGCAATAACCACGTTTAGCAGACAAGTTGACGATTAGAACATACACGGGGCGACCGCTGTTGCCAGACCTCCAGTAACTATTTTAAAGAAATTTTGAAGCAATCTCATTGGTTAACCGAATATGTTCAAATGGAATATAATATTTCTTAATATTAAGATTACGGGTACAGGGAGAACTGTTTTGCTTGATAGCAAAAGCAAATTTCTTCACAACTAATTTACTTACATGAAACACACGATGTCGGAATATGTAAGTTATTTGTACAAGAGTAATTACTTTTGTATCTAAGCATAACTTGATGTGAAGCAGACTTTTGAACCGAGAAGTTATTAAGTCACTAACTAAACAACTTGTCTCAAGGTGTGAATGGAATATTTTAATTAAATCTCACCTCTAAATGGCACTACCGCGTTATATAAACCTTGTGTCCGGGCATGTGACAGCAATTTGAATACCGTAAACATCGCGCTTCAGGTCTCAACCATTCCTTTGCATTCCTCAAAATCCGCGGATCAAAATAGCCCAACCGCCCCTAAAAAGTACACAGCGATATACACTTTAAAAGCAAAGGCATCAAAAGGTTAAAGAAACATTTTCCTTGAACGCGAAAATGGGGCCGCGCTCCCGTTAAGCCATGTATGTGAGTTAAGTCAACATACTGCTTTTCTTTCGGGCGGCGGTTTTACGAGATTTTTTTAAGGGTAAATTGACTGGTCGCAGGTGGCAAGGGAAACGGGTCAGCGGGTCTCAGCGTGTCATGTTCATGTGGCACCAGGGACGGATTCGGATAATAAATGGTAGTAAATTCAACCTGTCGGTAGTCTGTGGCCAAGAGACATTTAATAGCACGCGTAATAGCCTTTTAGTAGCCGAGTTGCGTTTGAATAGTTATAACATTGTTAGATTTCGACTCTCAGTCAATTGCGCTTCGATAGAATTAGCTGTAATGGAGCTTGCTATTTGATTTGGGCGTGAAATGAAAGGTCTTGGTTAAATTTCGAACTTAAGTGAAGTCTGCGGACGAGAATGAAAGGTGTAAATGATGTAGCAGAAAAGCGATGCTGCTGCTTTATCGAGGAGACATGATCTAATACATTACACCATTTTCTCTTTCGAGTAGCTGTCTTTTTTATGTCAATTGGCAGTCTTATTTTAGAATTTGTATATTACATAAAATCTTTACAGCCATATTCAACAGACATATTTGTCTGCATATTTGAGTTCTCTAATAATCTCAACCTTACAAACTTGAGGATATGATACCAAGAAAAATCTTAATACACGAGATATTGTATGATTTCTTTACTAAGTAAACAGTACCAACTCTCGGATGTTTAAAGGGCGGAGTTTTTTAACATAAATTGTTCTTAGACATTATTCCGTACTAGGTCTTCAGAAGTGCTATTATTTTCATCACACTTGCTCGAAAATGGTGTCATTACACGTAGGTTCTGCGGGCCGTAAATGACCTATTACGCCCTAGGGCGTAATGGTTTTCTTTTTAAATTTGAAACGCTGGTTTTGTTTTACTCTTATTTGTCATGTTCAAAGTAAACGCTAACGTACTTTTTTAACTTTTATTACTGAAATATTTATTTAAAGAGAACTGTTATTGCAAATACATGTAAACACATATTTCTGTAACATTCATTAAATGTTTAAATAGTGCATTTCAGTATTTTGCAAAAATAAAATCAACCATTTTAAGTCTTTACCGCTATGGTTTCCGAACGTGACTTGACTTCTTGATATATGTCACTAATGTCACTGTCAGTTTTACAATTTTATTTAGGTTAAGTAAGGTTATTTTAATCAGATTTCCTCACAAGTGTGATGAAAAACATTGGGTGTGCCACGGGCGGTAAAGGAATTACAAACTCGTGTTATTAAAGCCCTCGGCTTCGCCTCGGCCTTGTAACAAACACTCGTTTGTAATTCCTTACTTACCGCCCTTGATACACAATGTACTATTGCGCAATCACATTGTAATAATATGGTTAACAATATTAACCTGTTTCATTATTTAGCAGCTTATCGGAATCATAAACATTTATGTTGGGACATCATGGCGGAATTGTTGTGGTCTAACAAGGATCCTTTGTTCCCCGACGGTTGGGTTGGGCAGGATAAACTCCTGGGTTGCCCGCAAATCACGAGATACAGATTGGCTATTTGTATGAAACAAGATATAGCATTGATAAATCATGGGACTTACATACCTACTACCTTGACAAGATCGTTTTTGAGCATGTATGGTCTACCTTAGAAAATGTTAAATAGTTTCAATCGAGACAATACCAAAATTACTGATCATATCAACCAACTGATTAAAACATATGACAGCTGCTGAGAAATTACTTCAGTTTTCCATTATCTGAACTGCTTTTCTGTCACTTATTGATATCGATATAAAAGTTAATGAATATAATCTATAATTTAAAAAATTAACTGCTTGTTAATCAAAGCATTAGTATTTTTGAAACCAGATACATTAAAAATACGAATAATTCGGAATTTCACATAACCTTCTCATACAACTTCAGTTATTGAAATTAGTGCTTAAACTTATTGAATCCGCCTCGGTCTGTCCCCATAATTCTATTAATTAATAACCGTGATACCCGGGTTCTTACATGTCTGGAGGTGCCAGAGTGCATCGATGCCGATTCAATGATGTTACCCCATTTAACTACTAGTATGATGTTATTGATTTACTTTGTTGTATTACTATAGTACCGAGTTACAGTGAGCCTCCACAAAATCACGTCACAACTTTTTGTCCTAGGCAATATTTTCATATTAACTAAATCTCACAAGGGCACAAAATTTGCTTTCAACAGAACGCTGCTGTATGCAATGTTTGTCAACAGTTGGTTTAATTGGTGTTAGTAACGAGGTCCCTTTATTTGGCATAAGTTTATTTGTCTGAAAATATTATTTGTCCGAATTTTTATTTCGCTTATTTTTTCTCTAGCTATAACGGAAAGTATTTCGGAAAATCTTTTATGTAAGTCACTTAGAATAGGTTAGGTTTCTTTAAAATTTATTCTGGAAACTCAATTGTGTCCGTAAAATAAAAACTATGTGTAAAGAGTATTCGGACAAATAGAACATTCAGACTAATAAAATTAACCCAAAACAAGGGAAACCCTTGGGATAAACTTTCTAGATTCTATCTTTAGCCGCGACTTTCAACGTTGCTCTTATTATTCTCTTAGTTGGAAGCAAATCGGGGAAGCCGGGTCTGAGTAGTGTTACGCTTTTAAATATCTTCTTTACTTTTGTATTTGAGTCATTATTTGAGCGTTTCGCCCGCCTCACTTTCGTGGACGCATTATTGTCGAAGTTCCCTCAGATTTTTGTCTCATATCGAGCTAATTGGTATATATCCGGGACTACCAACAAATACCTTAATAGTATTTTATGCAACAGTTGTATAAGTGGGTTCAAAAAATGCGAATTGCGTGAGTTGCAATACGAGCCGCGAATGCGGCGAGTATCGCAAATAGAGACGCAATGAGCGTTTTTTGACTTAATTATACAACGTTGCATACAATACTTTTTCTACGATGAGGTTTTAAATTATAAAATACAAAATTAATCATAACCTGGAAACAAGGCAAATATGACGTTTGACTGGCAGTATGTGTCTATGGTAAACTTTTTTTTTTTAATTTAAAATATACTTAAATTAAAAATACTTTTTCTACTCCTGTACTGTTATCTGTCTTTTACTTGGTCACGAACACTAATATAAGAACATACATAATATGAGTTCAGAGAAGTCTATACTCTATTCCCCATAACAGCACTAGTGTCGTTATAGTCACTTTACGTTATTGCTAGCATCCACAGACTTCTAAATCTAGGTTAAACTTAGGTCAAGGATTAAGCGCTCAATTCTAACTTCACGATAAAAATTCACAACTACCAACTTAACAAACAATTAAATTCCTACGATTCAGAAGAAAAACAAAACTTTCCGAATTAAATTAATTGATGCCAACATAAAAAAAAAGTATTTTAATTATCGTCACATCGTGTCACCAGCCATATCAAAAAAAAGTTTACCATAGACACAACTGTCATGCCGGCTGTACACACTCGGAGAGACCGGACGAGACACGCGTGACGTCCATGTATTTTATATTTTAACCTAGTCGTAGAAAAAGCATTGTATGCAACGTTGTATAATTAAGTCAAAAAACGCTCATTGCGTCTCTATTTGCGATACTCGCCGCATTCGCGGCTCGTATCGCAACTCACGCAATTCGCATTTTTTGAACCTTCTTATACAACTGTTGCATAAAATACTATTTTTTATGTTGGCATCAATGAATTTAGTTTGGAAAGTTTTGTTTTTCTTAAAAACCGTAGGAATTTAATTGTTTGTTAAGTTGGTAGTTGTGCATTTTTACCGTAAAGTTAAAATTGAGCGCTTAATCCTTGACCTAAGTTTAACCTAGATTTAGAAGTCTGTGGCTGCTAGCAATAACGTAAAGTGACTATAACGACACTAGTGCTGTCATGGGGTATAGAGTATAGACTTCTCTGAACTCATATTATGTATTATCTTATATTAGTGTTCGTGACCAAGTAAAAGACAGATAACAGTACAGGAGTAGAAAAAATTACATTAAAATCTGCCGGAATCTCGACAACAATGTGTCCACGAAAGTGAGGCGGGTGAAACGCTCAAATAGTGACCCATTTAGTTCAATAATTGCAGAAATGAAGAAGTAGATACTGAACCAGCAAGCTTAGTTTCAGCATTTACTGTCAGTTCAAAAATCTAGTTTTAAGAGTCCACCCCTGTCCCTCCATATTTCTATTAATTACCACGTCAACTAGGTCGCGCTTCCCATCTTCGAAGCTAGCCAGCCAGAGTCTGGGGTACCTATTAGGCATCTGTTTAACTTTGAGCTAGTATATAGACAGTATGGCTTGTAAAATAACTGTCGAGAATATGTCTTCCCTCGACATATCTTAATGCCTACGTTTCTATCGATTTCGTGTGAATGACTATTTCTTGACCTATAATGTTTTTTTTTTAATAATTATATCTAAAAAAAAAAAAAAAAAAAAAAAATTGTTTATTTTGCCGAAAGTGTACATAAAATAATGTTTACCTGTGACCGCCACACTAGGCTAGGCCTGTCTCGTGGGGTCAATTTAAAAATTACCATTGACTAAATTTGCTGATTTCTACGCTGAAGTATAGGGTATTTGACAACATTAATGTCTAATTAATGAAATATAAAGTATTATTATCATGGTTATCAACAACTCGAGCAAGCCATAAATTCTACAGACGGTACCTACGGCCAAATTATCTTTGTAATTTCTGTCTACAACAGGTATCGTTTTACAATTAAGTCATTTTCCAATTTTAATACTATTTGTATAATAGCAATGTAAAGTAAAACTTAATAAATGATTCTATTGATATTATATTACATATTTGAAAATTATAAAATCAGCGCATTATTTAACCATGGTTAAAATCCTTCACTATAAACAGGAATATACCTATTTGTAATAAAATACGCGATGTGTTATACATAAATTTTAATTGAAATGACAAGCATAATTAAATCATTCGCTTGCATTTGATTATGAATATAACAGTATCAAATGCCTTCCTACTATTCTCCCCGTATTGTTCCTTGTTACTAACCATATTTTCCAATAACGACACGTGTGTTGCGTACTCTAGCAATCTGCAACTGAATAATAAATAAAATAGATGCCCACGGGGCACAGGGCGTCAGAAGTGCGCGCCGACTGCAAGGGAACTGCGCATTTGGTTTGCAATTTTGATGCAGTTATTCCAATTGCAAAATAACTGCATTCATATTGCCCTTTTGCAACCAGAAAGCAGCTTAACTGAAAAAAGTAGCTTCTCTGAAGACTGCCGAAGATAATAAATAATACCCGTGAATAAAGTGGTTTTATCTAATCAAGTCCTATTAAATTCATAGGGAATTGGTTTGTAATATAATTCTCGAAGGTACTAAATGGTTGGAGGCCTAAATTGATTTAATTAATTAAGATTCGACTAAGATCTTCGCAGCAAATTAAAATATAGGTATTTAGTTAGGTTTGAACAAATAAAAAAACATAACACAGAAGTTCTTTGAGACAAACAACTAATAGTTACGCATTTAAAAAAGCGCTTGTATTGAATTAAAATTTTCAATATAACTTTATTTTAAGGGAGGTTTTCTCCAACAAAATGGCCGTTTAGAATTTCGAACTCGGTAGCACTTGGAAACACCCTTGTCTAACGCAAGGCAAGACGTACATTGTAACGTTACACAGTTATGGTCACTGCGGGAAACTTTGTCGTGTTAAGGGTTTCGGTTAAATTAAAATGGTTCGTTTCACATTGCGCCATTTTATTCAGAACTTGCTTAATATGTCTCCATTGGGTCGTTTTTCCATATAAACGTAAAGAGGGTCATCGTTTGCTTCCACGACCTCAATTATGTTTAAAATGTGTTTTATTTTACAGCTTGATACATTTTGGAAGTCGGTTAAAAAAAGGGGCAACCAATCTATAAGTTTTTCTTGGTATCTCTCCAGATTAATTTGTTTCTACTTACTACATTCCACACACATGAACATACTTAGGTAACTAGAACTCGTTTTGTGCTTTCATTCTACTCAAAAATAGCAACCCACTTTAGAAGGGAATTTATGCAAATTATAAGTAAAAATGCCGGACTTTTCAGGAAATTGAGTTAAAAATTCAAATTACAGAATAATTAAGTGCGAAATTTTCAGGCAGCCATAATTCAAGTTAAACATTACCTTTGAATATTTCTGCTTTATATCTCTCAAATGAGGAGTGAAAAATGTAGTGAAAACAATTTTATTCAAGAGGTGCAAACCGCTTATAGTTCATACCGGATAATAATAGATTCTAGAGGGACACAGAAGCAGGGTCTGTAAAGTTATAATAATTGATTTGATATTTATTTAAATTTTATTACAATTAGTTTTGTTAAACCATGTAATGGACTTACACTTCTTGTTTCACTCGACGGTCGACATACGCCAGGGTAAACGTCTCTTTCACATCCCCACAGAAACACTCACATTGAACGTTACAACTAACTATTCACCAATTATTTAAGAATAATAAACTATAACAAAAGCGTTTTATGTATATTAAAATATCGTGTTCCTCGGTTGTATTTAAACTATAATAGTTGATGTAGTGTTGTATTTCAGGATGACCTTTTTTATTGTTTTCTTATTATACGACAAAAATCAAAATACTACGGCATAATGTACTACCCCGGCATAGTGTACATTTACCTTACAGTGATTTGCTATAAAAGTTTGGCTCTTCCACCAAGACGGCCTGAAGTAACACAAGGCGCTCTCAGCGTAGAGCTCTAATTAATTCCGAGCCGCGGTCCCGTCTGTTTGACTTCTTAATTAGGTTTTCATGCTTGTTGTTAGACGTCAATACGTGGTTATTTGTGGATAAGTGCGTGGGTATTGGTACGATATAGATATTTAGATATTTTAAACTACGATAATATTTACCTACAAAGCTACTGTAAGGATTAAAAATGTTTTTAGTTTCTAATTTCTTAAAATAATTATGATAAATTTGACCATTTCTGCAACAAAATTCTCATTACGGACAAGTTTAAATGTTACTTGTTCGGACTGGCATGAGAATTCTGTTGCAGAAATGGTCAAATTTATCATCATTATTTTTCAATCATTAACATGTTATGTTCGGTATTGGACATACATATCTTAATCTCTTCCATACCTTCTCTATGGCTTCTTCTATTTCTTTTCAGTTATTGACAAAACATTTACGCATAATGTCAAATGATGAAAATATGCACATTAATAATTTTCATCTTTTAATAATGTTTAATGTTGAAACACTCTTGGGATATAAACACTAGTCAACTGATTACATAAAATCGGTTCACATTTAGCGAACGGCAAATATATTGTCTAAAATATATTGAAGTAAAACTTTTTGAATTTCGGTCTACATGATTGTTTCCCCATTGCTTCCATTAACGAATACTACCGAAGTAATCAATTATTCAAATCCCAATCAAGTCAAAGTGTTAATTATTCAAATGATTCATGCTTGCCAACTTATTACGAGCCAGTCAGAATCTATTTGGTCTCATTAATCTGCTGATTGCGATTAAACTAACAGGTGAATCACGCATGGTACAGTCAAGGGCAAAGATAAGTGGATACCACACGGAGTTCCAAAATATGTATACATAAACCTTACTGGGGAGACCTCCTAATAGCCTAGTCCTAACCTACGATGCCCAAACATGGTCACTTATACCGAGTCACAAAAGACCAAATTAAAGGTTTGCCAAATAGCGATGAAACGCAACATACTAGGCGTGAAACGAACTGACCGCCGGGTTCGGAACACTACCCTACGCACCCAAACCCGCATTGCTGATGTTGGTGCCAAGACCGCCAGGTTGAAGTGGGTCTGGGCCGGCCACGTCTGCTGTATGCATCCACAGAGGTGGGCGAAACTAGCCACGGAGTGGGTACCGCAAAACGGGTGGCGACGACGTGGCAGGCCGCGGCGAAGATGGCGGGACAACCTGGACGCATTTGGCTGTCCAGAATTTGCTCGGAGCCGGGGCGATTGGAAATCAAGGGGGGAGGCCTTTGCCCAGCAGTAGGACACTACGATAGGCTAGCAAACGGATATCAACTAATGGCTCTGTGATAGATCTTGCAAGTCTGTCATGTCCCGTGGCTCCGCTATTTTGAAAAAAATCCAAAGGTTTAATCGACAAAAAATCTACATATATTATTATCGAACCTAGCGCAACTGGCCGCGACTTTGCTTGTCGCGCGACACAGCCGCTTCACAGTTGTTCTAGAACAGCGGTCGGCAACCTGCGGCCCGCGGGCCGCATTCGGCTCTTGAACCGCTCACTTGCAGCCCTATATTCCGGTCTGTATTGCCGTCGTTTTACTCCGAATAGTATAAAATCACAAGTTATTAACAAAATGCGGCCGGCATCAGTTTCCATAGCTACTATATGGCCCTTGGCTGCTAAGCGGTTGCCGACCGCTGTTCTAGAGGTATACTACTGCTCACAAAAGTTCACGAATATCGGTTGAGAAATGCGACCTGTAGAAGGGAACAGCCGGACATCGACCGAGCAGACGTACGAAAAGCATTTTTGCCCAAGCTGAAATAGGGAGGTTTGCTCGCTCGGCCAATAAACCTCAACGCTCAAAGGTAAAAGAAGTTAATTAAAATTACATTAATAGAGTCAATACACGATCATCGATTTAGATTTTAGGCTGTTTGATATGATTCATAACGAGTCTTGATATGTTTATAATGTTAGCGCCTTGTTCAGTCTATTGATGTCTAATAGCATATGGTCGACATGTTTTTTAATTCATATTTCGTCGTAGACAAATAAATTTTAATACTGTCTTCGGTTTCCGTAATTTTTGAAATAAGGAATATTGTTACTAACATAGCACTAAGACAATTGTAACTAACCAAATCTTATATGGGTCTAAAGGACCTGAAATAAATGTTTTCAATTCAATTCAATTATCACTCATTGCAATAAGACAACTCAAGCGGACGCTGAAAAGGGTTACGAAACGTCGGGACTGAAAAATGAAGTAATACCGGGTGTGGCCTGTAATACGAGCAAAAAATTAAACCGTAGGCTCTACTCCTCAAACTAGACAACTTTTATTCAGCGACTTTTAAAAATATTTTGTGGTTTGATTTTTAGCACACTTTAAAGTTTATCCGAACACGCAATGTATTGCGAAATTGATTACGTCTGTAGGGTGACAAGATTGACAAGCAATGTCAAGTAGACGGATTTTGATGTATATTGAAAATACTAATTACTTTGTATGAAAAAGAGACAATCTAAGGACAACATATTTTTAAAAAGAGGTTGAACAAAAGTTTTATTATTTGAGGAATAGAATCTACGGTTTAATTTTTTGCTCGTATTACAGGCCACACCCGGTATACAAGATTTAATCGGTTTAAATTGTTTTATTACAAATAATTTTTTACCACAAAATATCAAAATTTAAGCTTAAACGCGTTTTCTTCACTTACGTTCTACTATAATATACAATAAAACCAAATAAAGATATTAGCCCCGTTAGTACAGTCAAGGGCAAATATAAATATCCACAAAAAGTTCTAAAGTATGTATACATAAAACTTACTGCCATAATAATAAGAGCTGTATACATCTTTTTGAACCTTTGTGGTGTTATATACAGGGCGGCCCAAGCCTTGAAGTCATAATTTTTTTTTTAGATTCCTCACGTCGTGGGCTATCAGAATAATATACCCTATGTATGTTAGCCGATTTTTTGTAGTTTTCGAGTTATTAATTTTTTAAGGTTTTTTTTTCAATAATTCTTCGGGTGTGCACTTCAAGTCATGTAACTTTTTTTTGGTAGGTTATTGTTGCGTGTTTTTTTTTGTGATATTATCCTTATTAATTGTACTTTCTCCCATAAAATATTCAGCTTCCTAACTTTTAGTTAAGTTACACAAAACAACATCAAAAGTGAAAGTTTTGTGTTCAAGTAAGTCGCAGTTAAATTTTCGCACTAGATTTAAAATTTAAAAAACGGGTTTCAATGAATTTATGTGAGTCTCGTGAAGTTTTTAAAATTACATAAATTCATTGAAACCCGTTTTTTAAATTTTTAATCTAGTGCGAAAATTTAACTGTAATTAACCTTAGTATTTAAAATTAACAAACAGCTCGAAAACTACAAAAAATCGGCTAACATACATGGGGTATATTCTGATAGCCCACGACGTGAGGAATCTAAAAAAAAATTTATGACTTCAAGGTTTGGGCCACCCTGTATATATTGGTGCCGTGGTGCCCTTGACTGTACCTGTAACACATATAAAACTAATATATACTTTCACAGTTCGTTTACACATTACACTTTATCCCCTTGGCTGTAAATATGAATAATTCTGTCATAATATCCATTAAAAACATAAAAAAAGATTCTAAGGCTTTTAATTTCTAGCCTAACGCGAAATATGACGAGATAAAGTTGTAAATGGATTGCGAATTCAACGAACGAACCGACAGAAAGCCAATTTCATTATTTCACTCCACGTTGGCTATCCACCTTTGAAACATTGCGGGAAATTCCTTTTGTTTTTCACGAGATTAAATAAATGGAACACGGAAACTATTGTCGCTGGTAAAATCTTAAAACGTGTAATGTAATTGATTTAACGCCGGTTTGACATCTTGTTTCGTTATCTTCGCGTGGCTCTTTCAACTAAGAACTTTACTAATTTGGGATACGAAAGCTGAAATAAATTTTGACAAATCAATAGTATTTAACTAATTACAATTATTTTTTGGGTTACCAGCGATAAATATAGCGGTATTTAATCGTTTGAATAAAAGAATAAGTGTTGGCTTATGATGCATTTAGACGACGATGCCACGCCTCTAAGGAATAGGGTATTTGACAACAATCAAAATAAATTCACTAACTCTAACCAGCAAATTACGCTTCCAAAATAGTCCGGATAAAATAATTCAAACTTATTTTCGTGCCATCAACGATTTTACAATGACGAAAACTAAAAATAAGGCACCATGTTGAGCATGACGTCACAAGATAGAATTTCATACTAAACTGCATACTTTCGGAGCATTTTGACACTTCATAAAAAGAAGCTGATTTGAACTGTCATCAAGTAGCCTATTGGTTGTACGATGCCATTCGTCACAGCAAGATAACAAGATTGTTCTTTCCATCCAATATCTCTCAATACCAGGTGTCACATGAGGAAACCGAATAATTTTAACAAAGTATTCATTCCTGAGGTCGTAAGAAGCAAAAAATGTTATGGGTCGGGTCGGTACCCAGGTCGAAATATGATTTTAATTTTTCTTAATGTTTTCATACATAATTAATTTTCCTTCACCAGTAAAACAAAACCTTAGGATAGAATGAATTTTCCTTGTCAGACAAATTTTGTTTCAAAGCAGGATTTACGTAAAAGTGCAATCATAAGGGTGCTTTGTACTGGAGATTTCATTACAACTTGTTTAAACAAACACGCAAATATCTCAAAAACCAAGCTGAATCCAGCAAACATTATACGACATTTTTAACTTCAAATATGGTCATGAATACGCTGTTAAAATTATTCGGTTTAATTATGTTACACCGTGTGTATATTTTTTGAATTTTGTAAATATTGCACCAGCTATATTTTTTGACTTTTTGCGAGTCCTCGTGTCATTTCACGCAGACAAAATATCGATACCTTTAGACTCAAAGGGCGTAAACCCCGTAGGATCTAATGGCGTTTACGCCCTTTGAGTCTAAAGGTATCGATATATCAAACTAAAAAATGAAAACACAATTCAAACATACCGTAAACAGTTTCTACTTTGCTCCTACAGGGATAATTTTAATTATGCTCCAATCCCGGAAACATATTTAACGGGTTGTTCCTTGATATCTGTGAATGTAGATAGGTACTGTCGGGTTGTAGTTGGTTTGAAATAAAACTTTTTCAGCTATTGTACTTTTCTTCTTTAATGCGACTGTTCGCTTAGACGTCTAACTTAGGTCTAAAACAAACTACGACATTTTAGGCGAGACATGGGGCTGCTGCATTCCTTTAATTCAAACTATCCGAATTATTCTTTACGAGCTGCCAGACTGTCTCGGAAATACTGTGAAGGTCGCATAGCAATATGCAACCTTCACAGTACCTATAAAATTAATAACGCATCCGAAACGAAAACAACGACACGGGCATCACGCTCTTTTCTGCCAAGAACTGGCAGGATCTGGAATGAACTCCCACCTGAGGTGTTCCCAGCGCGCTATGACTATGACATGGGGTACTTCAAGAAACGAGTAAACAGGGCTCTCAAAGATCGGCAACGTATAGGTAACACCTCTGGTGAAACCAAAAAAAAAAACGACATACAAATACGATCACACCACTTTTTTCTAACTCTGTTATTTGATGAGCAAATTTGGTCTAATTTTGCTCCAGAAACATTTAGTGTTTAGGAACAAAGTTAACTTTGCTCGCAATTTATCATGAATTCACTCATCCATTTCATAAAAATAATTATCCTCTTTATGTTCGTACGGAAAACCGACCGACTCGAATCACATTAATACACAAAACTGGTCCCAATGCCTAATTGGAAATGTCATGGTCAACCAAAATTGGTCATAACATAACTCATATTACAATAACTATTCCCCTATTCAAAACTTTATTAACCTAGGCTTCGTTTAATGGTCCATATAAATCTTGCATCTAATCCGGGTAACATTATCTTAATCTGTTGCTGACCATATTACATTAAAGGATATACGGGAAGGGAAGGGATCAAATTTGGAAAGGATCAGCAGGCGAATTAGTTCTCTATTCTCCATTAAATATACTAAATTTAGCCAATAAGAAATCGGAAGTGTTAGGAGCCATTTACATAGTTCACCAAGACGTTTAACGTCATAATACAAGCAAATATAAATCATAAATTAGAAATATAATGCACAAACCGATGGACTCATTGATGGAGAGGCGTCAAAAACATACTCAAAAAATCTCAAATCAGTGTCATTTTTATACCAAACACATACACAACGCACTTAACAACGGTTTGCAAAATAAAAAAAAAAACAGTACGTCCACTACGTACGTCATCGTCAGGACCAAGGAGAAAATGAATTTTCAAAAGTTTTCCCACAAGGTTTACCTACATATAAAAATTTGGAGCACAATTCCATGCTCTAGCTAGACCCAGTAGGCTGCAACCTGCAGCTAACTTTTTATGGAAAAGTAAATAAATAAATTTACCTGTGCTATAAATAAAACGAGCTTTTTTATGAATTTAAGGTTAGGAATGCTTTTTCAGGACCTCTTATTCTCACTTTGTGTATTTAATACTACAGCTCGGCAAATTCGTTGGTTACACTCCCATAGTCCGCGCGGGGGGCGGGGGACGATGACATATTCAGCACCGCCATACGATGGGAATTACGATACTGATATGCTGTGTCCCTAAAGGCCGAAGCAGTCTTTCGGTTCTTTGTGACTGCAAGTCCAGTTTTAAGGCAGATTTTTGCATTTAATATAACTGCACGCCGACTGCAAGTGGACTGCGCAGTTGGTTTATAGTTTTGATGCAGTTATTTCACCTGGAAAAGAACTTTTCAAACTGCACTTTTGCAGCCAGAAAGCAATTTTATATACATTATACTAGGTGTTGCCTGTACTAGGTGCAATAAATTAAAACGTAGATTGTACTCCTCAAACTGAACAACATTTTGTTCAGCGAAATTTAAAAATAACTTAATGTTTTAATTTTTGGAACAAAGTTTATTTGAAGCCGCAATGTATTGCGATGTTTTTTATGTTTGTAGCGTGACAAGCGATGTCAATTAAACTGATGTTAACGTACATTGAAAGTACTATTGAATTTGTATGAAAAATATAAAATCTGAAGATTACATAATTTTTAAAAGTTGTTCGACGAAAATTTTATTGTTTGATGAGTAGAATCTACGTTTTAATTATTTGCTCCTGTTACAGGCAACACCCGGTATACAATTTGTTTGGCTTGATATTCAATAAATTTGCCAATCGGCAGACTCATATTTGCGAAGTTATATTTTTGTTGTGTGCGGCCGTGGTTATGTTCACAAGTTACCGCCAACACGAACGGCGGCCTGCTGACGCTCTTGTCAGACTGCCCCCGCTGCGCGCACACTTCATACCGCACCGCTGTACTTCGTCTCCCGTCGCCCGCGGACCATGAGAGTGTCACTAACGAATTTGCCAAGCTATAGAAGCAGTTCCTCCACAAATTGTCCAAGTCCAAGAGATGGCGTTATTCGCTTACTTAAGGAAACGTATTTCGCGCTGTCAACATTTTACTCGAAATCTAGACTCATAAGTTGTAGAAACTCGACTTTACAAAGGCCGTAGCAGGATAAGGGAAGAAAAAATGCCCTTGAATGATTAAGAGCTGTTTATTTTTTCTATATTTGCTTTCATTTAGTTGTATAATTTTGCAAAATTTGGTTGAAAAATTCCCAGTGATTCAGCCGGGAAAAAATAAAAACAAAATTTATGAAATTTGACGTATCTCTAAAACTATAACTCTTTGTCATTATATCTTTAATTCATTTTGGTTAATTAAATAGTATGTATGCCTTAAAAGAAAATTGAGTCTCTATCTTTACAATTTCTGTAAAAAACACGTAAGTCAAAATTTCAAAAAAAAGTTTTTTTGATTCCTGAAGGAGTGACCACTCTAAGTGACATTTCTAAAAAAGCCTTATTTAACGATCTGTCAGTCATATAAGTTTGACGGTTAAAATCGAAAAGCAACAGTGTCAAAATTAAAAAACTATGTTGGTCGGATTCTGTTACATTTTATTCTTATACTAATCTAATCTAATACAGCCAAAGAACTTAAAAATAAATCTTCTTTGTAAAGAATTAAAAATAAATCAATTTTTGACATTCCCATTAATATTGGCTTGAAAATATACAGGGTGGTTTTCGATAATCTGTACATATGAAAAGGGGTGAAATTTCAGCCAATTTTATCTGTAAAACTGATTTTAATTTTTGTTTGTGGTCATTCGTTTTTTTTTTACAGATTTTTAAACTTTCAGTGAAATTTTCGGCAGTACCTACATCTATTTGCCACGATATAACTTTTGATCTAATTGCTTAAAATTGTAAGAAAAAATTGCAGGGTCATGGCAATAGACACGTTATTTAGTAGCAATAACAATAAACCACCGACTTGAAGAAAAAATCGTCAAAAAAAAATATAATTGTGAAAAACGGCTGTTTTTTTTTCACGGAAAACACCGTTTTTCTCGAAAGTTTGCGAATATTGTGACCATTTTTTCATGCTTATTTTCGTTTAGCACTTAATTGTGATCTTAAAAACATTTTTTCTTACAGCTTTGAACAATAAGATCAAAAGTTATACTGCGTCAAACAGATGTACTGCCCAAAATTTCATAGAAAACTGTAAAAATCTGTAAAAAAAATTTTTTGCCCAGAAACAAAAATTAAAGTCATTTGTACCGATAAAATCAGTTGGAATTTCACCCCTTTTAATATGTACAAATTATCGAAAACCACCCTGTATTTGTATTAATTGTCGCCTTTTAACTTATAAAACCTTTTTTTTCAAATAGGTAATCATCATTATTTGTAATTAAGCCTTACTTATCGTTTCACCAGATATATTCATTCGTAGGTAGGGTGTTGATCACACATTGCCGCAATAGGCTAGATGACTAAAAAAAACTGTTACATTATGAAAAAATATTGTACACGTATTTTTTGTTTTGTTTGACAAACAAAAACTGACGAGGATAAAGTGCTTAGAAGTTTCGAGTGACGTCACTCTTGAGTACAATTTTCACTCAGAAGTGACGTCACAAGCCCCCACTCCAGAAGTTTGAAGATCTATAACTTTGTCGATTTTTAATATTTTGATAAACCAAAAAATACGTGTCCCATATTTTTCCATAATCTAACTGACGGACTAAATAGAATTACATATTTTTAACCCAGTCATCATCCTTATTGTGTACTACCTATCGCACGCAAGATATTTATCAAAAATCATGCAGCCTGCCGAAATTCTTAGTGGATTTTTTTTGAGAAACGGTATTAGTGTTACCGTTAATGAAGATAGCGATAGTGATTCAAATAAGAAGTAAAAGACATTTTTAAGTTGATACATATTCGAGTAAATGCCATAAATTTATTTTATTTTTAGTTCTTTACACAGAATATTTATGTTTAAGTTCTTTGGCTGTATTAGAATTGTATAAGAATAAAATGTAACAGAATCCGACCAACATAGTTTTTTAATTTTGACACTGTTGCTTTTCGATTTTAACCGTCAAACTTATATGACTGACAGATCGTTAAATAAGGCTTTTTTAGAAATGTCACTTAGAGTGGTCACTCCTTCAGGAATCAAAAAAACGTTTTTTTGAAATTTTGACTTACGTGTTTTTTACAGAAATTGTAAAGATAGAGACTCAATTTTCTTTTAAGGCATACGTACTATTTAATTAACCAAAATGAATTAAAGATATTATGATAAAGAGTTATAGTTTTAGAGATACGTCAAATTTTATAAATTTTGTTTTTATTTTTTCCCGGCTGAACCACTAGGAATTTTTTAACCAAACTTTGCACAATTATACAACTATACAACTAAATGAAAGCAACTATAGAAAAAATAAACAGTTCTTAATCATTCAAGGGCATTTTTTCTTCCCTTATCCTGCTACGGCCTTTAATGCTTACAGTAATTAGAAGCAGCGCCATTCGCGAACTGTCCCGGATATGTCCAAAGAAATCGTATTTCACGGTATTAAGATTTTTCTTTGAATCATGGCGAGTTGTAGAAAGTTGAGTTTATAATTTTATAGGAGCTAACGCAATTAATAGATTGCTAAAGTCAAAAAATGCTACGCAAACGCAAAACCTCGCTTATAATCCTTATTACCCCTTATTTCTATTACTGCTGTCCCAGCAGCAATTAAGGGTTAAAATCTGTGAACTCATTATGGCTCTCTCAGGCCCCATTATAAGGAAACAGCTTTTCTGTCATTCTCAGAACATTCTAACCTGCTACGTAACGACGCCAATTCTAACGAGCACCATATTTTACCTGCTCTCAGGAAATCGTTAATGTTTTTTACACAATGCTAATGCACAGACGTATTTCAAATTTTATTTATGGCGTCGTATTTTTTTTAAGTAATGGCGATGATATTACTGTTAAGGTTTATAAAGAAGGTTGACATTTGTCAAAAGATAGAGATTAGTTCCAACGAGCAGGTTTATCATCATCATCAGCCTATAAACGTCCCACTGCTGGGCACAGGCCTACTCTCATAGATGGAAGTGAATGGGATGTAGTCCCCACACTAGCCCACTGCAGATTGAGGACTTCATATACACTCTTGAATTTAATTTTAGGTCTTTAAAAGTTTAATTTTGTTCCTGGACCTTGCAGGCATGCACATATTTTATATACCATGTAGTATCACTAAACCTTTATGATAAAAAACATAGGTAATGATAATCAACGCCGTTAATTTATCATTTATTCCGTCGCAGGATAGACGCTATCATAATTGGCCCCTAGACACATTCATATCAGGTTATATTATACATTTGTAAATGTTAGGGCTCAAATTTACAAAAAGGCTCTTCTCAGCTTGCTAATCAAGTTATCTATTATGCATTTAATAAAAAAAAAAGTACTTATAGAAGTAAATTGAACTAATAACGTATTGAAAACCGCCGAAATGACCTCACGAAACTACTCCCGAGCCCCACACTTATTTTTTGTCGCAACGACATTTGACGGATGAGGGTTATACGTCAAGTGAATGGAAACTTTAACTTTTTGCGAGTTATTAACACTTTATTATAGAGTAGGTTTCGATAGCGTTCGATAAGTATTCGATAGCGGCGGCGGTGGGTATGATAGAACATTTTTAAAGGTGAATCAGACATTAAGTAACGTATTTTCTTTGAAAGCCACAGTACGTAATGGAATATAAAGACTTATTCCTTAACAGGCAGGTAATAAATAGATTAGTATCAGTACAAGCGTTTACTTAACTTATCTTCGTATACAAGTTGTCTATTTCAGAATTAGCAATCAATTTTTGTTTCTAACTATGTCCAATGTCTAATACGTCGTTACAATTGAGGTCAGAGCGCAGATCTGATTTTGACAGGTTAATTTTTTTATTTAGCGACGGCGGAGGGAACCCAACGGAGGTGGTCTTTTTTGTTTGAAAAGTGAGTATTCTTAGCTAGATTTCACTAAAATCGGTATAGCCGTGTATGTGTTATTTTAAAATGAAAATAAAGTACCGGGTATTTTTATATATTGAATACATATGTCATTTAGCACAAATTTAACATTTTAAAATAATGAAATAAAACTCGAGTTTTATATACTGCATATCTTTATTTCTCCGATCTCAATCATAACAAGGCGAAAGTAATTTTAGAACAAGTAGTAGATACAGAAGTGACACCAAACATACCGCAACGCTTTAAAAATTCAACCAATCATTTTTATCCAACGTGCAATAAATTCACAAACTAAATCAAACAACATCAAAACGTGAAAACCTGCTGAAATAGCAAACTTTGTAGTTTCAATTCAGTCTAACCCAGAGCAAGTTGCATTACATTAAAGGCAATCGAGTTACAACTTTCTGGTTTCCGACATTTTGACTTCGTTGACGTTAATGCCTTAATTGGTGTGCTACTCTGCCGCAGAGCCATTATAATGTAAATCAAATTATTATATCACAAAATGATGTTTTTTAACGTACATAATGTGCGTACGCTGTATATGGCTATTGTAGAAGTGCTAGGTTACAAAAATATTAGATTTGAAAGTGGCTCTGCTGGGGAGTATACTTTGCAGCAGAGCCACTTAAACAACTCATTAATTGGCGCAGTGAAGTAGTAATAAAATGAAATCGCCTTTTATTTCTTGCAATTTCGAATATAAAATTTCATAATAGTTTATTAATTTCATGCAGTATTTAAACAAGTCAGATTAATTATACATGATCGTTAAAATGTATTTAAAACTTAAATTGGAATTCATCTTATTTCATATAGTAAATTTATTTTTCATCCTATATTTGCATACATTATTTTATTGGGTCATTCGGCATTTTATAAATTACTTATTCATTATTTGAATACTCGTAAATAAATAAAAATATACCAATAGCTATTAACAACAAAACACTTCGATTAAAAAGAGATTAATACATTTAAAAGATAACAAGCAAACCCCTCGTATTTAAGGTGAAGGCCTCCTTCAGAGGTACTTACCTACTCTATAATACAGTCATGATCCTTTGCTGTGATAATAATAGTACATTACTGCAGAGGCCGGGAAGTAAGCGGTTGTCGGCCGAGTACAAAAAGACGGCCGAGCGTAGAAGTTACGAGGCTGGTAACCCCTTTTCACGCCGAGGAATGTATATTGCTTTTCTCAAATATGCAATGAAGTAAATAAAAAAACTCCAAGAAATCAAACTTTATTTTCTAGAGAAACTAAAACTAAACTAGACAGACCTACGGCTACTTGTCCCGGCTTTAAAAGAGGTTGGCTTGGAAATAAATCCAACGAAATGTGAGCTTTTTAGTTGTGGTCCTATAACAAACACTACGATAAGAGATCTAGAGACTTTGCTGCCAGGAATAAAGATGGTGGACAAGTCGACGTTTACCCTGCTGGGTGCCCCTATTTTTCCTGATGGTGTCAGTGCCGCTCTTCGAGCCAAAAAGAATGCTCTCCTGGCAGCCCGGGATCATCTGGTTAAACTATCCTCCCATGTCTCTTTGACTTTATTGCGCAATTGTTTCGCCACACCTCGGATGACCTATACTCTAAGAACTTCACCTTCGTGGTTGTTTTACGAAGAAGTCAAAGAAATAGATGAAGCGTCAAAAGTAACCATGGAGATGATTTTAAATGTGGAATTGAGCCAATCGCAGTGGGTTCAGGCTGCTCTTCCCATTCGCTATGGTGGATTTGGAATACGGCGCGTTGAGGATGTCGGACTTGTCGCTTTTCTTGCCTCTTCCTACGGATCATCGGATCTTGTCACTAGCATGTTATCTATTGACGGTGACAGCATCCCTATCCCTTTTACTTCGGAGGCACTTGTGAAGTGGACAGCGATTTTTCCGGGGGGTGAGCGGCCTGAAAACCTCATCGTTCAGAGACAGTGGGACGATCTGTTGAGCAAACGGACGTACAACTCATTGTTGGAGGGCGCCTCGGGAACTGATTTGGCCCGGCTCAAAGCCCTTGCACAGTCAGAGGCCGGGGCATGGCTACACGCTCTACCATCGCCCCAATTGGGCACTTCCCTAGACAACGACTCCCTCAGAATAGCGGCAGCGTTGAGGTTAGGTGCTAGGGTATGTGAAGCCCACCGTTGCTGCTGTGGGGCTATGGTAGAGGAAAATGGCCATCACGGTCTCAGCTGCCAAAGATGCGCTGGCCGATTCCCGAGGCACCACTCAATCAATGAGATCATCCGGCGGGCCATGGTGTCGATTAATGTGCCATCTGTTTTGGAGCCGCCAGGGTTGAGTCGGACGGACGGTAAACGGCCCGACGGCCTGACGCTGGTTCCTTGGCGGAGAGGGCGTTGTCTCTTATGGGATGCAACGTGTGTCAGCACATTTGCTGCATCCCATTTGAGGCAGACCTCGCGGTGTGCGGGCTCAGCAGCAGAAAATGCCGCAAAATTGAAGCACGCCAAATATTCCGCCTTGGAGTCAGCCTACGATTTCGTGCCAGTCGCGGTTGAAACAGCGGGACCCTGGGGCTCGGAGGCCCGCGCCCTCTTTATAGAGTTAGGGCGTCGTTTGCGACAGAGAGGCTGTGATCCTCGCTCTGGATCGTACTTGGTTCAACAGGTCTCTTTAGCCATTCAGCGAGGGAATGCTGCTGGTATTATGGGGACCTTTGAGCCAGGTACGATGCGGGGCGGGGTGTTTTAGTTATTTTTACCTTTTTGTCGAGGTTTAGTTTAGTCTTATACGTAGTTTAATTATTTTATTTTAGTTTAGGATAAATTTTAAGTTATTTTACGTTTTCTATGATCTTGTTATTCTTTGTATTGTATATTAAATTGATTTGTCTAACTAGACAAAAAAAATTACAGAATGAAAAATTTTCAGGTTTCTCTCCAAAACTGTTTGAGTACACATTTTTACCACTAATATTTAGATGAAGTATTTTAAATGTGTATTAGTGTAGTTAAAATTGCAATTTAAAATTATTGGAAATTGTTTATAACGCCGTGATGCTGTGTCAAAAATAAATTTGGGATGGAAATAAAAAAAAAATATTGCAATTTTGTATGAAATTCCATTAAAGGGCTCCCGTGTGCCGCCGCACACCGCCGCACGGGAAACGTGGAACTTCGCGGTCTATTATACGGAACGTAACGTCAATATTTCATTGCATGTTTGAGAAGAAATTGTGTAATAATGATTTATTTACATTTGTGTTAAGTATACGTTCTGTTTTGCCATAGATAAGTATACTTATGTTTTGTATCTCTGGAGGGTTATGGTCTACTACTCCCGCGGAGACCAGCCGTATTGGCCGTGATTGTTTATTTATTTATTATTCTTCGAGTTTCTAGACGGCGAAGGGGGTGCTGCTGTTTGTCCTACAATTCATTTAGTTGTTCGATGTTTGGAGCTGTATCTGATCTATGAGTTATTTTGTCTTGAAATAAGAAATATTGCGTTACGTTTCCGTTTTCTGTACTTGTTTCGTTCTATTTGGTCGTTTTGTTGTTTTGATTTTCTTGAACCAAGTTTTCTGCAGGTGTTTGTTTTTCAAGTATGAGTTTTTTTCTGTATTTGCTGACTTTCCCTAGCTTCTCCGCTGTTATTTGTGCCAATAACAAGTTACAGTGAAGACTACTTCACTTTTGTTGAGGCATTGAAGTAGAATCGGCACTTGCATCCAGCACGGTACAGCACAGTCTAAAGTACTTTTAAATGAAAATTTAAAGTGGGGATGCTCGTCGCCTTGCCCTGACATTACAAGTCTACGTTTGAGTTATTCTTCTCAGAGTAGATGGTGTCACACAGGATGTCTTTACGGTGAGAGCGTACATTGTATCCAGAACGAAATTAAGGATTCTATAATAGTATCCTGAGCGTGGCGGGGGATTCAATTGTCAATGCCCAGGAATGAAATATAATTTTACCGAGTACTTTTCACACCAACTCTGAGGAACCATATGTATTAAGTAAATAGGTAGGTATATACCGTCCAATCATTCATGAACGGTCTATCAAATAAAGATAATTATGAAAAATTTAGAAATACATGAGTACTAATATCCTTGAACAGAAAAGTAGCACTAAGAGGGAAAAAACCGGCCAAGTGCGAGTCGGATTCGCACACGAAGGGTTTCGTAGGACCGTCGAGGAAAAAGACGCCAAAAACACATTTATTTTTCGGGATCCCTTTTCATTTATAAGTTATTTTGTTTTTATTATTTGTTGTTATGTTACGGCAATAGAAACACACATTCTATGAACATATCAAGTAAGTACCATTACCTATACCCATTACCATTATGAAAATTAAGCAAAAAACTTTATAAATGTTGTCAATTGAATAAGTGCTTGACTCACCACCCTTCAAAAGTCCAAGCGAACTGCACTGAAGTATATTACAAATGACAGTGCGTTCAAGTCGGCAAGCAAGTCCCAACTTTCCCGCAAGCTAACAAGTTGTTGGAACAACTTAACTTAGTCCCTGTTGAATTGACCAAAGCTTTATTGTACTTTGGACGTTGTTGGCCGCATTAAGTTTTAATGTAATAAAACTATAGTTAATTGGAAGTTAGTTATTTTTATAAACCGCTGATATTTTATGTAGAATAATATTGATCAATTATTAGTGTCATGTACCAGAGGCTTTTCTTTGTTGGAATTGGATTCAGTATAGCTCGCACAAGTCGGGCGCGATATATTTTACGCGCGAAACATCAAGTAATAACTAACGGTAATGGGATAGTGCATCTCATGCATACATGTTATGTCGTATGCGAGATATATCGCCGCTGACTTCTGCTAGCCGTGCAGCTCAGTGTGTATATTTTTAACCCCCGACAGTAGGTAGAAGAGGAGTGTTATAAAATTTTATTCTGATAAGGTATAATTTTCCCAAGGCACATAAAAATACATATGGGCATTAGAAGCTTTTTGCATACCAAATAGCGACCAATCATTTAAGCTAATCTTTAAAATGTCTAGTCTTTGAAAAATAACGAGAGCTTTAACCGTGATTTTGGTAAGAATTAAACAAAACCTGGTCTGGGGGACACAACTCTACCCCGGAAAAAACTCAGCACAACTCATCGTTACTGACAAGATTGATGGCAAACGACCTAGGGGCCGCAGTTCAACTAGATGGGCAGATCAAATCCGTACGACTCTGGACACCCAGCTACATGTTGCACTACACGATGCCAAGAATAGACACATATGGTAGGACACCGTCAGAGAGAAGCTGATTCCACGGGGACTTCACGAACCTCAGCAATGAGGAATACGACGCGAGGAGGAGGAAACAAAACCTGGTATATCTGTATCTGGGGTACACAACTCTACCCCGGAAAAAAATCCAAAAACGGAAAAAAAATAAAGTTATGGAATTTGCTCATAAATTCTCTATAGAATGACAAAATCTACCCCCTATCCCTTTGCATACCTACCCAGTTTCATCATAATTATTATTATAATATCGCCGATGACCGAGTTGTAGAAGCCTGTCGTAATGGCTTTTCTTATGTACATAAAAAGTTGGAAGAAGAAAATAATGGACCACTCGATAAGGATATCCAACAATTGATATAAATGACCGGTGCTAAGCGCGGCTTCGCTTAAAGAGTGGATTACCTTAGCATCTGCAAAATAAATGATAGAAAAATCAATGGGAGTTATTTATAATATAATATACTAGCGTCTGCCCGCGACTTCGTCTACATAGAATTAGACTAGAAAAATAACAATAGTGCTTCTTATGCTGTACCCTAACATTTAAAGGGTGATGTTTGCCCTCAAGAAAAACTGTTCGATGCCGTTTGTTAGATCAAAGTACTAAGATTCGTTTTTTCATATAGTATTCATCAAAACACATTTTGAATTTTTATTTTTTTTTCATAATCAGGACCATTTGTTACAACATAAATACTGCCATTCATTACAGATCGAAAAAGCTGGTAGAAACGGCGGATTTGCTGTCATGTCATGTTTGGGTGTAATTGACATCCCAATGTCTTCAGCTTTGTTCCAGATACTTCTATTGAAATGATAAGAGTGCCTGTTGAATGTTCAAAAACGGTTTTAAAGGCATTCATCTGGTCTAACTTGTGCAATATGTTGTACGTTAACGCTAGTAAGAGGGTGATGATTTGATGCCATGAAAGTTGTAATTGTCTTGCTTCTGACCTATTATGTGATACATCACGCGGAAGGACTACAGTCCTTCCGCAGTCTAGTCGTTTTAAGACAGACGAGGTGGCCATTTCACGAACTAGTCGTTTTGATGTTATCTGCCAATCTGAGATGAAGACCTTCTGACCGGTGCTCGTGTTACTACAATGTCATTTCGAGATATTATAGGCTTTCTGCTGTTCATTTTGCGTTCTAGTCTTATTCAGATTTATGTTATTTTATTAAGCCGGGTAACAAAGTTTAAACTAATAATTACGTACAGTAAAATTATATGCGTACTAATACCGACCCCAAAATATTGAATTATACAAAAGGCCCATGGTCAATTTAATCTGTAATTCCACTTCCTTAAGTTGAATTACAAATTAAATTGACTAATTGTGTATTCATTCATGCTTTACAAATAATAGTATATTATGATACGAGTGGGCTATGTTGGTCATTACAGTGAGGCTGTATTGCCAAGACTGTAATGACCAAAGCCCACGAGTATCATACGACGTTTTTCAACACATTTGCGAGGAAAAAAATATAAAACATTAAATTATTAGAACAATTACTTTATTGGAACTTGTAATATTAAGCTAGGATTATCGCCATTGCTTAACTTCACACATTTCCATTTACGTATTCCAAACCAGACATCGAATTTCTTAAATCCCGAACTCTTATTCCACACAACGTGCACATCTCGTCATCGGAATATTCTGGAAAATATTGGTGAATACTGACACTGCATTCGAAACGTCTTATCTCCCCTTTAAGGCGTTTGTGAAAGAGATATTTATGTCTAGAGTGTAAGGTTTGGTTAGAAATGAAGGAGTTGAATCAGATAGTTGGGTAGGTAATGGTTGGTCGATATGTTCTCCCCACGCACGGTAATGACGAGTATCCGCACGGAAGCTGTATAGATGACACGAGTGGAAAACTCCTCGTTTATGCACAAATGGTGGCGTTTTGACAATTCAAACCGTGTTTTCCATAATAATCCACATTTTTTATAGATTTTTTTGAATAGAATAGAATTGCCAAAAAAATATACAACTCTAATAATGTCTTCGGTTTCCGCGATTATCACTCATAGTAATAAAACAACTTAAACGGATTAAATCTAGTTTCTAAGGTTAGGATAGTAAGCCCTTCTGGCATGTGTGGGAACATCTACACATCAGGCCCGTCTGGCAACACTAAATTTTTCTAATTTGTTTTACAAAAAATAGCATACCTAGAGTCTTTTGTTTAAATTATTTTCTTTTTTGCATAAGGCGTGGCTGATAAGTTTCCTTGGAGTCTTCTTTCTTATCAAGTATGCCTTTTGGAAGCACCGCTAATTTTTTCTAAGGTTAGGTTTTTAAGCCCTTTTGGCATGTGTGTAAACATCTTTACCCGTTAGGCACATCTGGCAACACTAATTTTGAATTTGTATTTTTAAAGTGGGTAGGTTTGCACAACAGTAATTTTGACGGAGGAAATTTATGATTTTCTCAGTCTACCCGCGACCACGAACGCTGAAAAGGGTTACGAAATGTCGGGACTTAAAATGTAGTAATATACGCGATTTAATCCGTTTAAGTTGTTTTATTACTATATACAACTATGTTACAACAATATCGCTCACGGAGGTAAAATAAGTTAAATATCTCTTTTTTGCTTCGGCTTAGTCAGGTGAAACGTATCGTATATATTTGGGGTCATAATGAACCTGTTTACCAAATTTCATGGAAATCAGTCCGCTAGTTTTTGCGTGATGCACGCACAAACGTAACCTTGCTATGATTTAATTATATGTATATATAATAATTTATTTTGGTTAAATTGTTACTAATTACCGTCATTAGTCGGTCGTTATCAGGAAAACAACAATTGTTAATAGGTGTGTTTGATTTTATTGACCCCGAAGGTAATCTTCCAACCGGACGTTTTTTTTTATCTATAAAAACAGTTGAACCGGTTACAGTATAGTACAGTAGACGGCACAAATATGTTTACACTTTTCAACCTTATTCCAATCAAATAAGATGTAAAATTTGAATACTTACCTCAAATAAATATACCTACACAGTGGGCCCTGTAATAGGAGCAAATAATTAAAACTTAGATTCTATTCTTCAAACAATAAAACTTTTATTTAAAAACTTTAAAAAATTATGTAGACTTAAGATTTTACTTTTTTCGTACAAATTATATTTAATATTTATTGTGAAAACATACAAGAACTAATATTATTATCTATAAGTAATTTAAGGTAAATAAATTTAAAATTAATAAAGTAAACCCTACAATAAAACTAAAAGAAAAAATGCAGATCAAGGTTGGGCCCCCTCGGCAGAGTTGCCCGTGCCCATCACGCAGGCAGCATTTTTGCGCTGTATCGCTATGGCGAGCCTTTGCGCGAGAAAGCTGCCTGCGCAAGGATCCCCTGTTGTCTCCCTCCAAATTATACAGTATTTTAAATGTATATTAAGGAGGAAAGTTTCAGATTTTTTTCATACAAATTTGAGTAATCGATTTCTCCGGTCGTGACCACTTTATGCATTTGAAGCCTCATTAGTTCAATTTACTCTTCCTTGTAATCCCGCTAATAAAAAATAAAACCGGTCAAGTGCGAGTCGAACTCGCTCACCGAGGGTTCCTTTTTTTTTAGCAACTGACAAACTCGCAACCCATACTCGGGCGTAGCGATTGTCGGACCGGGTGGTCGGCCGTGGCGTTCCCTGGGGTCGAACTAGGTCGCTAGCCGGACCACCCTGAGTTAGGTCGGACTGGGTGGGTGCCGGGGTGCCTGGGGTCGAACCAGGTCACCTTGTCCGGTCCACCTCGATATGATCGGACTAGGTGGGGGCTGAACTCCTGGAGTCGAACCAGGTCGTTTGGCCAGGGCCACCTTGACTTTGCGCTGATTGCTCAGAGTGAGCAGCGGACCAGCGGGAAGGATGACTCGGGTCATCCTGTCCTTATGTGAACTCGAGGGTTCCGTACAAACTCATTAGTAGATACATGAATACTTCAAGAAAAACTCTACGGCGATTAGTATAGTAGAAGCAAATAAGTATGTATTACGAAATTTGCAAATTTCTCAAAAACGGTGCAAGTTAGGAAAACCGTTATATTTTTCCTGTAATATTAAGGATGACATTAATAATTAGTAATTATTACAGATTTTTCTGTTCAGTAACTTCGAAGATAATAAGGAGGGAATGGTATTTTTTTTGACGTTTTACGTCATAAATCAAAAACTATTAATTAAAGAAAAAAAAATAAAAACGGCATTTTAATCTATAAATCAAGCCCTTTCATTTGATACCCCACTCGATATAATAGCCCTTCAATTTTCAGAGTCTCATTACATTTCAGTACAACAACGCGTTCCGGGCGGTGATGGGGCTGTCTCGCTACTGCAGCGCATCGGGCATGTTCGCGGAGGCTCGTACGGCATGTTTCCACACCACTATGCGATTGCGAGGCGCATCCTTAGTTCAGCGGGTGCGAGCCAGCTCCAACACCGTTCTAGCGATGATCGCTGGCAGACTTGACTGCCCTTATATCATGCACTGCTGCGACAGGCATGTAAAGACTGGTGTAGGATAGTGCGCTTGTGGGAATGAGTAATTTAGTTAAGAATATTCATTTAAGAAAAACAGAATGACATTTGTAATTTGAATTAATTTTTATGTGTATTTTGTTTTTAAGTTGACTAAATTTATTATCATTGTATGTTAAAATTGCACGATTATGAACCTTTTAGATGCTTGAAATAAATGAATTTTATTTTATTATTTATTTTTTATTACGGACCCCATTAAAAAAAAAAGTAAAAAAGGCATAAGAATTTTTTTCCGTCCAATAGGCTCGGGTTAGCAGTTTTTAACACTATTCCAAATTTCAAGTCGATAGCATCAGTAGATCCTGAGATATCTTGCTGACAGACAGACAGACAGACAGAGTTGCACCATAATGGTTCCTTTTTTACCATTTTGGTACGGAACCCTAAAAACACTATAAAATTGGATAAAAAACGGCATTTATTTACAACAGCTGATTCTAGGTGTCAAAATAATGCCTAGATTGTATAAAACCTACTCCTAAAACTTATGGCCGCTAAGTTAATAAAAATTAAAAAATGCTGTCAGTCGTTGTCGAAGTTTATCTCCACCTAGAAATTCCATTTTCTAAACTGATTTCAAGAAGCAGGCTGTATTTCATTATAACCATTTTTATCAAGTAGATTAAAATTGTATATGAGTAAAAATACGAGCTCTTATTCTCAGTAAAAATATTAGACTTCAGTGCAGTCCATTAATTTTAAAAGGTAAAAGAGTTCACCATCAATGACCATTAGGGTGTTTCATTTTTCCAAACTAATGATTTTCATTTCACTTTGCTCGATTTCCGAGTCTCACTCATGTAAAAGCCTCATATTTCAACTTCATCAAAATCGGTGTATATTTAGGGCATTTCTCCAGAAATATGTCTGCGGCCACCTCATTCATCTGGCCCTTTTTCATACTAAATGTATGGAGACAGATGAATGAGTCGCAGACATATTTATGGAGAAACGCCCTTTAGAGGTTGCACACTTTTAAACTTTTAACTCAAAGACCCATTTTTCGATACTCCTAAGATAATGAATGATACTGTGTAATGTGGCATTGCTTAATAAAAATAATGTAACGATTCTATCACAGAAAAATAACAAAAATAATTCTTACTGAGCGTCGTCTAGCATCACAGGAAACGCGTTACATGCGAACCACAGAATGAGGTTCCATGTTTTATTTTTATATATGTATTTTTTCGTTTCTATTGATAATTAAAACACACAAAATTACTAATGTTGTTATATTCTGAATGTGATTCTGTGTAGTTAAATTACTGTATACCCAAATTCAACAATTTTGAAAATATAAAATATACGTTTCAGTACATTTATTCTCTTTCTGATTAATTTGTGCAACCTTTAAATATGTTTGTATCACCTTGAAATTTTAGATATAGAGTTTTTGAATGAGAAAGACCCAGGAGGTAATCAAAGTCAGACAAAATAAACACTTTTTTTTACCCATACAAATATGAAACACCCGAATGAATCTTTTTCGTTATTATAACCCATAATCAATTAAAAAAAATATATAATAGTCATATTCGTATGATAATTTCTCAAAATCAACATTCATAACAATAGCAAAGATTTTATTTGTTATTAATGTTATTATTTTTATAGAAAACTGTAACTTATATATTTATTCGATGAACTTTATGGATACTACTTGGGTGGTAAGCCTGCCTGATGCTAAGCAGTCCCCGGAGCCTACTGCCGTTTCACTTAATAGTGCTAAAAAGAATGGAAGCAAACGTACGCACACTCGAGCCCAGATAGATTACCTACATCCTGATTGTCATCAGAAGTACGTTGCGGTAATTAGCGCCAAGCATCTACCACAAAAGCGAGCCGTCACCTCTGCTGAGAGAAACGACAGCTCTGCAATGAGATGTTCGGCCAGAATCAGCCGGACTGGAGATTGCCTAGTGCGTGACATAACGTAACAGCATAACAAGGGCAAGTTAAGGGATATATTAGAGGAGGTTGAGTCATATTATCCGAGACATACTATCCCGAGGAAATGGCGACAACCCTCAATAATGAGAAAACCGATGAAAGGCAAATAAAATTGTAAGGTATTGCAGATATTCCAATCTAATCAATAAATTACTATAAAAGCTGGCCATACACGTACGGATTTGCCCGCCGAACCTGCCTGACAGATACTGTATCTGACGGGCATCTGACGGGCACATCCATCAATGTGTGGCGAGAAATAGACACATATTTGTCCACCGGATGTCTGTCCGCTGTCCTTGCTAAAAACCAACGGATGGCGGGCAAATCCGTACGTGTATGGCCAGCTATTAATAGCGTAGTAGTACTCACCATATAATTTAGGTACCGCTTTAATGTGTATTTCAAGAAGGAATCTCTAAACGTTTATTAAGTTAAATATTTCTACCCTTTTATCTTAACTTCCATTACTCGTTGGGTGCTCATAAAATTGAATTAGGCCACTTGTAAGCCCTTACCACGCCTACTTTATTACGTCTCCCTGATCCTACAAACAAAGGAGGAGGAAACTAGTAATTTATTTACAAGCTAGTACATTTGTAGTCTGTATTTCTTAAAAATAATTGCCTTGAATCTCAAATTCATGCCTTCAGAGACTTTGGTACGGTCTTATGATAATTCCTTAATGGACACGCCCGCGGAAATATATATCGAGATAATAGGAACTAGTCGCTTTGTATCGCAACCAAACGCTTAAGATTTTGCGTTTGATGAATTTAGTGATAGTAAACACAAAACAAGATATAATTATTTTTTTTTACAAGCCAAAAGCTACGTTGAGAGCGTTATATGCGCATACTTGAAGTTTGAAAACAAAATAGGTAAATGAATCCTCTTTACGTAACTTTCAGGATATAATGAGCTATTTTGAGTTGCCTTTTCCCTATATCTAATGACTGCTTTTTTTTTAGCAACTGACAAACTCGCGACCCATACCCGGGCGTAGCGATTGTCGGACCGGGTGGTCGGCCGTGGCGTTCCCTGGGGTCGAACCAGGTCGCTAGCCGGACCACCTCTCATGACTGCTTGTCATTTGAATGAGTGTTAAAATATCGGCGTTTTGACGTTTTGATTATTAACGTCATCTTTTAAAGCGTTTAAATTAGCGAGACTTAAACCGGTGGCCCACCTAACAGTTTTATTTTTATTTCATCATTGTTTAATAGTAAAATTTGTTAGATCGAAACCTCATAGTCACTCGTTTATAAATTGAGTAATATTACACCTAATTAATTGATTACATATTTTTGTAAAAGGATAGTAGTAGTGGGTCATTAATTCATAAATAAAATAAAAAAAATTAAAGTACTTTAGTTCTAAATACTGATGCGACCTGAAGGCTTATGATGCTACGCTTTGTCACGCGATAAGTAAATGATAAAGCATCCGTCACGTTCTGACAAATTGTATGTGAGAGTGACGGATGCTTTATCATTTATTTATCGCGTGACAAAGTGTAGCATCATAAGCCTGCTGCTATGCAAAGAAATTAAACATTTTTGGCCCTTGATTTGGAAAAGGTTGAACATCCCTGGTTTAAAGTAATGACAGTATCCATTTAAAATTGCTTTTTTTAACAAACGCATGTTTTTGTCGTTAGCGATTTATCATAAAGTTTACCTATAAAATATACATACTCGTATGCCCAATGGTACCATGGTGCATTAAATTTAATGCTGCTTTAACAGAAATATATATCAACTTGTCAAGTAAGATAAGAATATAGTGACCAATGTGTTCAATGTACTTAAAAACAAGCAAAGTCATTTCATAAACCATTTAATCCTGAACAGCAGGGAGGGGTCCATCAAACAATTCTTGATAAGGAACGGCCAGGAAAAACTTCTCAAGAGTTCTCACAGCCAGTTCTGTAGCGGCCTCCAAAACAGGCGACCCGAATTCTTCTGCCAGTAGTCTCCAGTTCTCGTTCATAAACTTCAATACGTTATTACCTGGAAACAGCCACTTCTAGTAAAGCAATTATTGTGAAACTTTGTACGCACATTGGTTTCCCGTATTTCCCGGATTAACGAGTCACAATAGTGCTAATGCGGAGTTGTGCTATAAATTATTGATAAAATCAGAATAGGGATTGTTACTTTTTTTTTAAATACTTACCCAATTCTGGATTATTCTTGAAGAGGTTCGTCATGTTATATGTGATCTTGTCACCATATTCGAAATTGTATTTATAATTCTTGACGCTTAAATGTTCGACACCTTTATCATCAGGCAAAATTTGCATATTTAAGATGATTTTCATTTTGAGGTTAGCTGTAAATAAAAAATTATACATTGTTACAGAAGTTAGAAAGTAAAAGAGGGCATACATCCAATTTATCCAAACTAATATTATAAACGTGTATTCAATTCTACGCATCGCAAAAAAGAGCTAAAATTTTTCACCGAAAAGATAAAAGGGAACTTAAAACGCTTAATGAAGGAGACATTCGAAAGTTACTCTGCTTGTCGGTCTGACAGTGTTCACGCTTAATCCGCTGATCGTATCATAATGAAATTTGGTAGTTTAAGACCCGGGAAAGGACAATGAACACTTTTTGGTTGGGAATAGCGTGAAATGGAGGTGAAGTTTCCATAGAAATTCCTATGACAAATAAGAGTAAAACTATGCCAAGGGGGATTTGATAGGAAACATTAATGTAATGCGATTAATGAGTTTACGTGGACGAAGTCGCGAGAAATAATGAAAATATAGTATAGTATAGGTGTTCGAGCAATAAAGTGTGGCTTTGGAAATATATAATGAGTAAGCTAGTCTCAAATCTCATTATGTTATTCACGAACGTCCTTCTAAAAAAAAGTTTAGTCTTAAAGGTTACGTAACGTAACAACAGCCATTTAGTGAACCATTCCCAAAAAGGGTCTATAAATCAACAATTATTAAAAATTAACTAGTAAGACGTTTCGTTTTAATTAAATTAGTTATGAGACAATCCTGCGGCTTACGTTTGACCGGAGTTTTAAGCGTAATCTCATTTTATGAATTCTTTCTTAGCATTTTAGCAAGAGAAACTTGTCAGTAGAATGAGGCCGCGTCATATGAAATTCTTACTTATTTTTATTTTGAGGTCACCCTCCCCGTTTATAGGGAAGGCAAGGATTCGTCCCGTCGCTTCATAGCTTCCCTTTAGCGTAACGTTGCTGATGTACTCCATAATTAACTGCCTTTTGTTCCAACGAGGTCTGAAATGTAGAAAAACAATTTTTTAGTCTTGTCCTAGCGTTTTTTTAGATTCTTTCGAAGTGCCAGTACATTTTTTTTCAGAAATAGGACATAGTTTGAACAAAAAATGCGTCTAAAAATCCCAATTAATGCTAAAGAGCATTCTCTAATAGTTAATCTTAATTTATCAACTACCCTGATTTTAGTGGTTTTCTAGATATTAAGATTGTTAAATTCTTCCAAGATTTGGTTAGAATTTCCAATTTCTATGATCTTAAATAGTATAGATTTAAAAAAAAAAAAAACAAAATTCAGATGTCTCTCGCTCTGATAGATTTGAATTGGCTCTGTCAGTTAAAACGCTTGTAGAAATACACAATATTAAGGCGGAACGTTTCAGAGAGTTTTCATACAAATTTCAGCCACGATTGTCTCCGGCTGTGATTACTTTCTGTATTTGAAATATTATTAGTTCAATAGTACTTTTTCGTTATAGCACTCGTATGCTCAATTAAAAAAATATGTTGCCTACAGTCACGTTTATATTTGAAGTTGTCAAAATAGTTCATACAATAACAAAGATTTTCCTTGTTATTAATTTTATTATTTTAATAGAAAACGGTTAATTATATATTTCCCTGATCAACATTTTGTATACTACTTGGGTGGTAAGCCTGCCTGATGTGAAACAGTCACCGGAGCGTACTGCCATTTACTAAAAATAATGAAAACAAACATACGCACACTCGAGACCACGTAGATTACCCAAGTAAATCTTAATTGTCGTCGGAAGTTCGTTGCGGTGACCAGCACCGGGCATCTACTATAAAAGCGAGCCGTCACCTCTGCTATGAAAAACTATAGCTCTGCATGGAGATTTTCGGCCGGAATCAGCCGGACTAGAGATCGTCTAGGGCGTTCCAGAAAGAAGCGAATGAGACAGCTGAAAGGCTTGCCCTTGTATTCTACCAAAGTCTATGAATTAAATAAGTGGAAATATAATAAATATCTGCACAGGGTTTTTTCGTGGTTTTTTCAATTATATGTAAACAGGTAGTGGCGCATAAATTTCTGTACTGACGTATTCCAAATTTATGTGAACAATTAGAAGCTCGTAAATATCTGTACAAACAAAACATTTCAAATTTTGACAAAATTACAATCACCGAGAAGAATACCGTACTGTCAAATGATACATTTGTCTGTTTCAGTTTTAATGTAACGTCATAAAAATGTATTAAGTAATATTCGTTTTCTGCTTCTTGGCAATTTTAACCGACTTTCAAAAGAAGGACGGTTCCAATTCGTCTGTATGTTTTTCGATTACTCGAAGACGGGTGAACCGATTTGGAAAATATTTTTTTTGTTTGAAAGGGTATGCCTTCGAAATGGGCCCATTGCAAACTAATCAGGATATGATAATGGAATCTTGGAGAAACTACAGAACTCGATTTCCACCGACTTGTCTATTATTTAACCGTCGAGGAACACATTATATAGTTTTCAAATAAAGAATCCTCCACGGGTAAATAATAGGCAAGTACTGACCCCCGGTACTGACTTGGTTTAACATTACATCTCAAAACTTTTTTGTTGTAGCAGAACTGCGTTGCGAGATTTGCATCTTTTTACATGTAATGTTTTCGATGGGATATAATATTACAATCAGTGCTGTATGTATCAGGCAAACCCATTAGTAATTACATGATGACCACCGAGATTCGCCACTACGAACTGTTGTACTGATTGTAAAACAATTTAGAAGAATGATTAAATACAAAGTAAATTATAACTTACTCCACATTGACTATCTTGGCCTTCCTAAAACCAGTCACTTTGCCATTGTAAAAGGACGACTTAAGCCCTGGGAGTGGAACCGACAGTTTCTCTATGTAAAAAGGGTCCATGGATGGCACTCCCAGCTCGGGTATACCCTTCGAGAACTCTGGAAGTGCATCTATAGTAGATTGTATTAAGCAGGTTTTGTTGTCTGCTTTACAAGGATGAATATAATCCGCTGTAAAAAAAAAACCATTATTTAATTTAGCTTTGGCGATTATTCCTTATTGTTTGTGACACATAAATAAAAAGAGATATAAAGAGAGAGAAAAGATACGATATAATGATACAGAAGAAAATTTATGAGGCTGTCAAAGAACTAAAAGGTAGGCCAAGGAATAAGGGTTTGTACCAAGAAGTGGTGAGCAAACCGATAAATACAAAGCAAAGCAATCAAATTACGAAAGTTAAGATATAAATATCTAAATAAGAAATCAGTGCATAAAATATACTACTTTAAAACTAACATAGTTTTCGTTTTCCGTGTATTTTGTTGTTGTTCATTACGGGAAAATTTTCAAGGCCGCATCGCTAAGTCCTCATTTATTTGAAACCGGTTTTCCACATTTTTGTAATTTAGCTGTTCTAATAATACTCTATGGGAGTGGATCTAGCTCGTGGTTTTAATGTTACGGTTTATAAAATCACATCATCTCGTAGAATTTGGGGCGGGCTGGAGTTTTTTGCTTAGGACGACCTAAACTTTCGATCGAACTAGACCACGTAAGTCAGGGAAATCGGCTACTGAGAAACGTTAGTTGATCCAATTCGGAAAAAAACTATTTTATATGTGATATCGATTATGGGCTCAGTTGAACATTATTTATTTTTATTTTATAAACTGAACATAGGAACAAATTACTGTCATTCATATTAATAACGTAACATTATTATTGATAATGTATGCGCAGATGTGTTACTGGTTAAAATCACAAATTTCTTGAAATACGCTCACTTCATACCATGGTATATCGAACGCATAAAATTATGCGTTCGGTATACCTAACAATATTATGCGAATTTCAAGTATGCCAAATCAATCGGTATGCCTTAGATTGTTATGGGTTTTCATAATAGGAGTGTTAAGTTATGCCTAATAAGGGATACCACATTTTTGGGGTACATTTTATTTAAAAATACAAATAAACTGATACTTTTTATGAAATACAATCTAGGTGCTGATAGTAACCAATGACTCATGTTTAATTAATATCACAGTATTATATAATAGTTTAATTAACGTAACATAAAATATATTTAAATAAGTAACAATGTCAAGTACTAAAAAAATAAAAAAAAACTATCTTAAACAATGATTTAATGAATTGAAAATCAAGCACACTGTCACTTCTTTAAAATTAAAAATACAGCTTATGGTTTATTTGGCTACCTTTATCTTACTTCGATTGTTAATATGTATATAAAAATGTGAGTAGAAATTATGTTTTTAGTAAGAACAGAGACTTAGATTATTTTTTGTATTTCCTTCTTAAAGCTCCTTATTGATTAGAAAATATTGTACCTATGGATAGAAATAGATACTCTAAAAGTGTATGTAAATACAAGTAATTCCCCTAAGAGGTCAAATATAAAATAAAACTTCTGTGGTGTGGATGTTGCTAGTATTATGTAAACAAATATCACTCGAAGTTTTCCAAATTATCTTGGCATTAATTACACTGCAAAACCATATATTTACTTTAATAAAGTACTTACGGGTTAATCTTGCGAATCCATTTTGAACGAAAAAAACAGCGACACTTAATATAATTAGTCGTAAGTACATTTTTGTGATTTCAAGAAATAGTATTTAGACACGATCAAAAATATTCAACGGATAATAGATTATTGTAGTACCTTGTTGTGTTGAAACATACAAAGGGACTAACATGTTTTATAGAGCCGCGGTTTGATTTTATACAAAACATCTCTATGACGTTCACAGTTTTTTTTTCGTTTCGTGTAAGTGTTACAAACCTGTTCCTTGAAGATAAACTCACAAAAAATGAATTAATCAATTTAATTTTAATATTTCTATAATTTAATTCACTAGACACAATAATAGAAAATGAAAATACTATATTATTCTTAAATAGATTAAATGAGATTTATTGATTTCTTAATGAAAATTACATTGATTTTAGAGTTTAAAATTCAAATAAATTCACAAAAATATTGTAAAAAGTATAATGTTAACGCAAATTAACATAGGTTTTCATAATTAATATTTTATTAGTATTGTATAACGTATATTTGGGACTCATGGTGCCATCTAGGAATGATGGTTGTTCCTTTAGTCAATAATCGACTAATGGGAGCACTCAAATATCAATCACTCAGTGTGTCTCCATTGATCAAATATGTCAGCACATTTCATTAATTGTGTCATTCATTCTAAAGGTCATTCGGTCAAATCATTCACTTAATTCAACCTTCTTCTATCCGCTCTCATCAGAGAAGGACGTTATACTGTATTTCATTCGCATGTTCAACATGTGTCATTTCTAATTACTCATTAAAATCAAATAGTTTGTTATGCTTGGACTAAGAACTAACTATTAGAATCATATAAGTCACCTTATCGAGGCTACGCGGGTAGATTTTTATTTCATTTCAATCGGTTAAAATATTACGATATTATCCGATGTAAACAAGTTCTAAGAGCCTACCTGTACGTCTAGCATAACTGTGACACGCGACTCTTTGTCGCGCGACAAATGCTACCTATCTCTTTCCACTCAATATAGTGTGACAGTGACAGGTGATGCTCTCTCGCGCAAGAAACGAAGTCGCGGCCAGTTATGCTAGACGTACTGCTTACCTTATTACCTGTTACGAAGTAATTGTAAAATAAGGATTATGTTTTACGTTTCACAATCAAACTACTTACGTTAATGTTAAGTAAGTAAATTATAGTTAAGGGTTTAACTTTATCATTGAGTAGTGTTTACTTATTGTATCATTATAAAACCCAACCGAAGACGATTACTATATATTACTTGCAGCAATACATGAGATGGTGCAGTCCTTGTCACATATTTAGAGCTATAATATCATAAAAAGCAAAACCATACTTCCGTCTCTCTCCCGCCGGGATCGGCCTACCCTCGCCTTCGCTTACCTGACCTAATTTTTTCAGAGTTACCTATTTTGTGTTGTAGACAAGTTTTTTATTTTTTATTTTATCCTTTGGGCTAGGGTGGGATGGGACGATGTAATCGTCTTCGGTTGGGATACTCACATAATTGGGTACTTGACTGTAACTGAAATTTGTAAAAATTTTATAAGATCCTGTTAAAATAAGCAAAATAAGGAAATATGTTCAAGTTTTGAGTTTGATACCCAACGTGTAACTTTCTTTACAAGCCTCCAAAGTTGGGTGGGAAAGTCCATTTTAAAATTATTAAAAACTATTAATACCATTAAATAGCCAATAAAATTTATAGTAACTTTTGTTATGAAACCGTTACGTTAAACGCAAGTTTTAACATAGTTGCAAAACAAAGTTATTGATTTCCCCAAACAACGTATGAGTAGTGACGTCACTGTATAACGGGCTTCAGTAGGGAGCGTTTCGGGACGTATTTGGGAAAGTCTAAAAATGTGACTTTAACATTGTAGTATCTCGGTGAGTTTTTATGATATTGAAGTGGTTTTTCACTAATATTTCTATTATTGAGAGGTGTTTCTATAACATATAACAGAAAAAAGTTGTCAAGTAGCCAATTGGAATCAAACATCACTAAGGTAAATTCGTTTGATTCTTAATTATACATATTTCGTATCCCAACCGAAGACGATTACTATATATTACTTGCAGATATTCAGAGCATTGTTATTTTCAATATGTGAAAAACGCAGACTACAAATAACTAAAACGCTCTTTGAGATAGCGGAGAGCTATTTCAAAGACAGCGGCAGTCATACAGCCAGTCTCACTTTGACCAATGCTCCAACATAACACCATTCTTTGAGTTTATAAAGTAATGAAGGTATTCCTTTTTTTTTAACAAAGATATTTTTGGTCGTTTGCGATTTTTCACAAAGTTGGTTTACTTATCGCAGTGCGGACTTCTCCCTACGAAGGAATGTCAAGTTTGTTTATGCTTGAGTGTCTTTGGTTGCGGTACAATGACGTTTATTCAAAATTGACGGAGTTCTGGCACGTTCTGTTATTGTCTTGCATGTCAGAAAATTGGTGAATTGTGTTTGTAGTGTATGCGTGTAGCTCAAATAGCATACATACGCTGTCTCGTGTGTCCTTGTGCCGGCGGGAAAATAACTGTCACTGTCATTGTCAACCGATGACGAAAGCCGCGGGCGAAAGCGGTGCATGGTGCAAGAGTGAAGTTATTACCGGTACGTGGGCATTGTCGAGCCAGTGTAAGTTACTGATAACTTTATGAGAGGGATTTAACAAACCCTACAAGTGGCGACGGGCGAAAAGGTGAGATATATAAGTTAGGAAAACATTTGACGTTCGTGCAATTTAAGGTTATAATTCCAACAAGAAATATTCTGCCGACTGCCAACAACTAACGAAAATAAACACTTTAATTTACAGTAAAAGTATAGTTTTATCTTTGTGGTTAATAAATCATTATGGAAACGTAGTTTGATATGAGTTTTATAAAGATGTTTACCCGGCGTAAATGTCAACAAACAGGCTCGAGTAACATAAATGTACACAAATAACAGACTATTCGTTTCTTTCCTTAACTAGGATACAAGCACTGTTATTCTACACTGTTGAATTCTATTCTATTTAGTGTTTTTTATTTGTTTTGAAGTGTAATATTTATGTAGTGCAGATTTATGAGTAAGTAAGTATTGTTGGCTGTAGGAAAGCTAGAAACCACTGCACTTTTAATAGGTAAACTTAAAGTTCATTGAGTTGTTTATTGCGAATCATAAGAATTCACCACTAATGGCACTAGATCTCATTAATGCCTGTGTTAAAATATTTAAATGAAGCGGACACTTAACCGCTATACAGTAAAGAAATGCTGTGAAGCGGACACTTAACCGCTATACAGTAAAGAAATGCTGTGACAGTCATCTCGGTAACCCACATATTACTTATATTTGTACCGGATTATATTAAATTTAATTGCCTTTGTTATATGCGGTGCATCTGATAAGGTTAATTTCAAATTATTACTCGTTAGCATTTCATATATATTCTATGATCGAATCAACTAGGGTTCACATAAAATAAATAAAAATAAAATATATTTTTCTGCAAGTGGGTCCTCAGGGGACACGTCTTATTTTCTTTTCTTTTCTTTTGGCGCTTCGGGTGGTGAACTTCTGGTGAGAGGAGGCGCCGGAAGGGGCTCACCAGTTTCTCTTTTTTACCATTTAACAAGTGTTCCAACAATATGACGTTAGTACAAGAGATTTCATTAATACATTGCATTAGCTTGAAGCTACATTTGTGGAGATGTGGGGGGTCTCTCTATGCCTCCAAACAAGACCAATATAAAATAGAAAATAAATTGATACTAAAATTAATAGAGATGTAAAGAGTCTCCGTTGTCAAAATATTATGTTTTGGAAATGTAAACGTCAAAATACAAATTGAGAATACTTATTTACTAAATATCTTACAGAAATTCTGTGACTCAAATGATATAACTTTGAAAATAAATTAAAATTTAAATCATTTTTTCTTATATTCTCTGTTCAAGTAGAAATTGTGTCTGTGTGTTCAAATGAATGCCTCCATTAAATTGGAAATGGTCGACATAACCTCCATTAAATTGGGAATTGTCTGGTAGTTCAAATGAATGCCTCCATTAAATTGGAAATGGTCGACATAACCTCCATTAAATTGGGAATTGTCTGGTAGTTCAAATGAATGCCTCCATTAAATTGGAATTGGTTGACATAACCTCCATTAAATTGGGAATTGTCTGGTAGTTCAAATGAATGCCTCCATTAAATTGGAATTGGTTGACATAACCTCCATTAAATTGGGAATTGTCTGGTAGTTCAAATGAATGCCTCCATTAAATTGGAAATGGTCGACATAACCTCCATTAAATTGGGAATTGTCTGGTAGTTCAAATGAATGCCTCCATTAAATTGGAATTGGTTGACATAACCTCCATTAAATTGGGAATTGTCTGGTAGTTCAAATGAATGCCTCCATTAAATTGGAAATGGTCGACATAACCTCCATTAAATTGGGAATTGTCTGGTATTTCAAATGAATGCCTCCATTAAATTGGAAACGGTCGACATAACCTCCATTAAATTGGGAATTGTCTGGTGACCTCCGGTTACTTGGGAAATCTGGGGTAATTCAAATGAATGCTTGGATTTGCCTGTAGTTATCATTTACAATTAACATTCTAGGTCTAGTTTAAGGAATATGGCTCAACAACCATTGCTGATGCTAGAGAGGTTGGATTTAGAGGGCGACCGGAGTTCCATAGGCTGTAATTGGGAGAGATGGAAAAGGTCACTTCTCATATATCTCTATGCGGCTGAAATCACCAAATCCCCCGGCGGGACCCAAGAAGCGAGCAAAATTATTGCATTTCTAAGGAGCAAACCTGCAAGACATATTCTACAATATCATCATCATTAATTTAAGAGTTACACTCTTGTCGGTGGAGTTGTTTCCAATCTTGTCTGACGTACGCCAGCTTCTTGACATTTTGATAAGACACAACATTAACTTTTTCCTTCACTTGGTCCATGTAATTTCTATTCTACAATATACCCGATGCAAATGTTGTAGTTGCAGAAGGAATTGATGTGTTCGATATAGCCATAAAGAAACTGGATGAATACTTTGTTCCAAAAAACAAACCGTGTTTTTGAGCGTCATTTATTCAGGTTGATCAAGCAAAAAGATAAAGAGAAATTTGGAAGTTTCTTAATACGACTGCGGAAGCAAGCTGAAAAAAGGTCATTTTGAGTAAACAGATGGCCACCTGATTGATCAGATTACCGAGAAGTGCACTTTAGGAGAGCTACGCAAGAAAGTCCTTACTATTGGTGACAGAATAACTCTGGAAAGAATAGTTACTGAAGCCAACACCTTGGAAGTTGTTAATGATCAGTTAGAAGTTATGGAGACAAGAAGCAAGAAAGTCAGGTTGTTAAACAGGGAAATCAAGAGGTAAACGCTATTTATAACAGAAACAAAAAGGATGCAACTTACAAAAGGATGGACTAAATAATAAAAACGCAAAATGTGGACGATGTGGAAATAAAAGTCATCAAGCAGATTTCAAAGAATGCCCAGCTTTAGGAAAAACATGTTTTACATGTGGCAAATTAGGACATTATCGTCGGTACTCCAAACCCTAGACGCAACAGTTGAGTGTACCTTAGGAGGAGTAAAGACTACAATGCTGGTTGATTCAGGTTGCACAGTGTTCTTGATAACTCAAGAGACGTAGAAAAGTAGCCAAGGCTATAGCAATCAACCAAACCCCAAATCCGAAGAAGACACTTCTGGCTGGCATATGGTAGCCACACTCCACTGAACATTAAAGATCATTCGAAACCACTATTGGAATAAATGGCCGGGAAGAACAGACAACTGTTTACGTTATTGCAGGAGGAACCTGTAGCCCGGCTAGAGTCAGGAGTAAAACTCGAGCCGTGGTTTTTAAAAACAATGTAATCAAATTCAACAATAAAACTATACATAATAAAATAAAGGTAAAACGGCATTCAGTCAGTACGCAGTATGTACAAAGGATGATCACTGGCCTTAACGGTGCTGGGAAGGGTCGGGACTTCAAGATAGGTATGAGTTTCCAGTTGCTAGTTCTAAGTCAGCTCCAGACCAGACCAGTTCAGAACCAGCGCTATTCTACATCAGTTGATACGATAAACGGAAGCGACTTCACACAACTTCATTCCAGTAAAAAGGGCTGGAACAATACTCCCGTTAGCGTTTGTCTCAAAGCAATCCAAGTCTCATTTCTTCTTGCCAAGACCAGTGAAAATTTAATAAGACTTGGATTCAGTTGAGAGTCAGAAATACATTCGTATATAAATAAAAAACAAAAAGTACCTGCAAAGCGGCAGCCCTTACGAGTATCTTTATACACAGTAATTAATATTATAGCAGTTTTAATAACACAAGTCAGAAGTATTTTCGACAATAATAAGATATTCCGGCAATTCTCGCTATATAGAAAGCCACCGGAAAATGTCTCAGCGAAAAAAAAGACGATCGTAAAGGTTTCTAGCCGGCCAGTACTGCGCCAAGGAGGTTTGCCGCGTTACAAACCAGAGACCTATTGGGGATAGATACAGCGACACTTCTGGGTGTTTTAAAAATAGGTGTGGATGTAAATAGAGGGCAACCCAGTGTTGCTGCCATTTCCCAAGATGAAGGATGTACTGGTAGAAATTCCTATAAATAATAATGTCCAACCAGTATCGCAGCCGTACCGGAGAATACCTATTAATGTACAACAGCACGCCTCATACTGCGACAGGCAAGTCACCGTCAGAGTTGTTCTTTAGACGGCAGAACAGGGACAAAATTCCGTCAATCGATAGACTGGAAAATTCAGGAATTGATCTTGATGTGCGTGTTCGAGACAAGATTCAGAAGGAAAAGGGGAAAGAGTAGCGAGATAAAAAGAGAGGAGCCACCGCATCGAATTTAACCGAAGGACAAAGTATATTCAATAAGCTCTGTTCAAACTATAACCCAACACCTCACACTGTACAGACTGCCAATAGAGGAGGTGTCACTGTAAATAATGATTCGACAGGACAAGTGCTGAGAAGAAATGTGGTTCATCTCAAAAGAGTAGAAGGAAAATGGCAGACGGTTCAGGATAATGACCAAGAAGAGGAAATGGAAGAGGAAACCAAAGATATGGAAACGAGTAAATGAAACTGTGATTAAACGTGCCATATTCTTAATAACTTAACTTTATTATTCCTTAATATTAAATTGTTTATTCTTAAATACCAGTGGTATTATACCACACTACTCTTAAATGTGTATGGGTCCAGGTGGCCTATTGGTAAATAATTATATAGCATTGGTCTTAGAGCCTGGAAGACTGATTGCAGTGTTATAGAGAAATAAATGTTGATTTGATTTAAGTATCTCTGTTGTTCTTTAAATAATTTAACATCAAGGGAGGGATGTAGTGTATGCGTGTAGCTCAAATAGCATACATACGCTGTCTCGTGTGTCCCTGTGCCGGCGGGAAAATAACTGTCACTGTCATTGTCAACCGATGACGAAAGCCGCGGGCGAAAGCGGTGCATGGTGCAAGAGTGAAGTTATTACCGGTACGTGGGCATTGTCGAGCCAGTGTAAGTTACTGATAACTTTATGAGAGGGATTTAACAAACCCTACAGTGTTGAACTAGGAATTGGAGCCAGTGATGGTTGATCTGAGCATTTTGGGCGAAGGAACACGTCCCGCAACCAACCTCACTGCATTTCTTCGTTTATTATGATTAGTTAGTTGTACTATCGAGCTCCAACCGATGGAAACCGACACCCGACTGCGGATTATTGGCAATTAGAGGGACATCCTGACGTCTCCTACCCCTGACGCTATAAGATAAGTATGTACTTATACAATATTGTAACTCATTCAATTTAATGCTGCTTTCACGGAAAGTGATATCAACTTATCAGATAAGATAAGAATAAAGTGAAGGTGTTCATAGTAAAAACAAGCAAAGCCATTTCATAAACCATTTAATCCTGAATAGCAGGGTGGGGTCCATCTATTAATTCTTGATAAGGAACAGCCAGGAAAAACTTCTCAATAGTTCTCACAGCCAGCTCTGTAGCGGTGTCCAAAACAGGCGTCCCAAATTCTTCTGCCACTAGTCTCCAGTTCTCGTTCACGAACGTCAATACAGTATTGCCTGGAAACAGCATTATTTTAATAATCTTTTTGTAACGCAAGCACTCGTACGTAGATAACTACCTACCTAATATCTTTTAAATATTTGTATTTAGTTTAATCTTGTATTTTTGTTTGTTTATTTGATTCAAATCTTGAACCGGCATTCCACTTCTTATAAAGCACTGATTGTGAAACTTTGCACGAACATTGGATTCCCGTATTTCCCGTGACAGTGTAACATTATAATAATTTCGACTTGGTTGAGGGTCTGACGATGGAGTCAATGATAACGATAAATAAACTTAAATTATTTTTAAGTTATTCACTTCTTTAACAACCACATTAAGCGAAAAAATGTCTTACAAATAATTATTTAAACAGGGTCACAATTGGTGAAGATATCGTGTAGCAAATGCACAAAAAGTAAATGGAATTGGGAAACTTCGCTTGTCAAACAATAGAACATGAGCTTTTATACAGCTTGTGTGCTACTTGGGTAACACCAAGTAGCACACAAGCTGTATAAAAGCTTATACAGCTCTTATAGCGCCTAAACTGGAGGTATAATAGCTGTATAAGCTTTTATACAGCTTGTGTGCTACTTGGGTAGTTTGGCACTGTATTCAATGGAAAAGGTTAAGTAGGTAGTATTTGTACCATAAATTATTGATAAATAGGGATTCATACTTTTTTGAAATACTTACTCAATTCCGGATTATTCCTGAAGAGGTTCGTCATGTTAAATGTGACCTTGTCACCATAGTCGAAAGTGTATTTATAATTCTTGACGCTAAAATGTTCGACACCTTTATCATCCGGCAAAATTTGCAAATTTAAGATGACCTTCATTTTCAGGTTAGCTGCAATTAAAAAAAAATCATCGTTGCAGAAGCCAGAAAGTAAAATAATGTATATGATACATCCATCTCATTCATTCAAACTAACGTTATAAATGTAAATTCAATTCTACGCATCGCAAAAAGGGAAATGTAACGTTTCACCGAAAAGATAAAAGGGAACTCAAAACGCTTAATGAAGGAAACATTCGAAAGTAACTCTGCTTGTCGCTCTGACTGTTACGTGTTCACGCTTAATCCACTGAACCGATCGTGATGAAATTTGGTATGCAGGTAGTTCCCCCCGGGAAAGGACATTGAACACTTTTTATTCGGGAATAGTGTGAAATGGAGGTGAAGTTTCCATAGAAATTCCCATAGGAGTGTGACAAATACGAGTAATACTATGCCAAGGGGAGTCTGATAGGAAACATTAATTTGAGGCGATTAATGAGTCTATGCGCACGAAGTCGCGGGCAATAGCTAGTACCTATAGTATAGTTGTTCGAGCGATAGCGTGCTTTTGGAAATATATGAGTAACAAGTCTCACATGCAATGAAAAAATATATTAAATGTAGTTTTAAGGGTTGTATAACGTAAACCAAAGCAACATCGTGAACCATTTTCAAAAAGTGTCTCTGAACCAAGTATTCATAAAGAACAACCAGTAAACATAACCCTCCTTTGGGCTTCGCCGCAGTCGGGTAAGAACAAAAAGTTCGCCGCGACTAGTTTTGGATGGACACGACTCGCCCGCAAATCGCCAGTGTGATAGGGCCCTTACGCTTGACCGGATTTTGAAGCGTAATCTTATTCTGTGAATTCCTGCTTAGCATTTTAGCAAGATAAACTTATAAGTAGAATGAGGCCGCGTCATATGAAATTCTTACTTATTTTTATTTTGAGGTCACCCTCCCCGTTTATAGGGAAGGCAAGGATTCGTCCCGTCGCTTCATAGCTTCCCTTTAACGTAACGTTGCTGTGGAACTCCATAATGAACTGGTTTTTTTTCAAACGAGATCTGAAATTTAGAAAAACAATTTTTTAGTCTTGCCCTAGAATTATTTTTTAGATTCTTTCGGATTGCGTTTACACTTTTTTTGTTCAGAAATAGAACATATTTCTACAAACATTTACTAATTAATGTTTTAACAAAAATGCGTCTAAAAAGCACAATTAATGCTATAGAGCATACTCTTGTAGTCAATCTTAGTACTATGTATATATCAACTAACCTGATTTTAGTGGTTTAGTAGTTCATATAGTTTAATTGTTCCAAGGTTTTGTTAGAATTTCCGGTTTCTATGATGTTAAATAGTATCTCGAAAAAAAAAATAGAATTCAGATGTCTCTCGTTCAGATAGATCTGAATTGGCTCTGTCAGTTAAAACGCTTGTAGAAATACCCAATATTAATTAGGTACTAGATTATATCTTATACAGAGCTTTATTTTATCTGGCACGGTCTTATATAATTATTGGTTTTGGAATAAACTATAAGATGAAACGTTTTAAGTATTTGTATTTAATTTTACAAAACAAATATTTTTAAATGAAAACAATAATATTATTGTTTTCATTTAAAAATATTTCAGAAGATGTCAGAAGATGTTCGAATTCAAAATTATGTCCCTAATATCTACTACTCAAAGAAAAAAAAGAACATTTATTCTTTTCACCTGAACTTTATGAGTACATATCTACCCAACAATAATTGATGTGATATGACACTGAGATCTCTAATTAATGCGCTTGACATTTCCGCCATCATAATTAACATAAACGCTAAGATGACATAATTGCTTAGTTACAAATGAAAAAGAACGGCTAGGTACGTGCTTTAATATGCGTATAAAAAATTAATCCTTTGTTTACGAAAATCAATAATATTTTACTATCACGGTTATTGTTCACACAACGATTGGTCTTATATTTTTCACTTACGGCAAATGATAAAAGTAGGTACATAACGATTTGTTCAATTTGAATATAGTATTCCTTATTAGTTTCGTGCCTCAAAAGGACAAAATGGATCATCAATACATAATTAAAATTGTAAGCCATTATCCACTCTGGTTAGCAATAGAATACTTTTTATCCGAGTTATTATAACTCCGCGAACAAAATTGCGGGCGGATTCACTAGTAGAAAATATTTATGTTTTTTTTTTTATTATTAAAGTAAAATATTTATGAAGAACTGCTGAATAGCGAAAACAGCCTAGCCTCTCTCACCAAAAAAATAATAATTTACAATGATGACTAGTCCCCCAGTTCTCCATACAAACGAAAAGTAATAGTGTGAAGTAGGTTGTTTTTTTTTCTCCAAAAATTGTACTTAAAAATTAAACAAATTTTCGAGTTGTTAAAAATGTAGTTTTGAATGATGCTTATATATTATAGCTATAGCACTGACGTATCAATGGCTGATTGCACGTTGTTGGGTTTTTTCGGAACTTCTTATGTTGCTTTACGTAGACAAAATGTATACACTTCAACCAAATTTGATGTGATAAATGTGAATTGATAACGCTTTTTATGATCGTATAGAGAACCGAGTGACTCGAATCACCTTAAAACAAAATCAATCAGGCGTTCCAATTTGCGGCGGCTATTGGAGTAACATGGGATAAAATCCACCGTTCATTACGCTAACGAGCCGGGTTTGTAGCTTAAATTTAATGATTATAGGGGATGGGAATAAAATATTTCCTTCACTACTTATTCAGAAAAAATGCCACTTCCTTCCTCCAAACTCTACAATACATATGTATTGTATCTGAAGTCTCAATGATATATTGCTATCACTGCTATATGTATCAGGCAAACCCATTGGTAGGTACATGAACCACCGAGATTCGATCATAGGACAACAAGCAACAACGCACTGTTGTACTAATTGTAAAACAATTTACAAGAATGATTAAATATACAAAGTAAATTATAACTTACTCCACATTGACTATCTTCGCCTTCCTAAAACCAGTTACTTTGCCATTGTAGAAGGTCGCCTTAAGCCCTGGGAGTGGAACCGTCAGTTTCTCTATGTAGAAAGGGTCTAAGGACGGCACTCCCAGCTCGGGTATACCCTTTGAGAACTCTGGGAGTGCATCTATAGTAGATTGTATTAAGCAGGTTTTGTTGTCTGCTTTACAAGGATGAATATAATCAGCTGTAAAAAAAAATTAGCTTTGGCGATTATTCCTTATTGTTTGTGTGAGTGATTAATAAAAATAGATTTAAAGAAATAATAAAACTGTCCAAAATGTATGATTGTGTTAAAGAACTAAAAGTAACTGCAGGAGTAAGTGCTTTTACCAAGAAGTGGTGGGCAAACAGATAAGTACATTGCAATCAAATTACGAAAATATAAAATAAATATCTAAATAAGAAATCAGTGCCAAAAATGTACTTTAAAGTTAATTTTAAGTTACTATAAAATTTCCTTAAGAATATTTTATAGTTTTTGATTTCCGTGTATTTTGCTGCTGTCCATAATGGGTTAATTGTCAAGGCCGCACCAATAAATCGCCATTTATTTGTTACCGGTTGTTCACACTTTTTTTAATTTAGTTGTTATAATTATGTAGACTCTGGGAGTGGATCTAGCTCGTGGTTCTTATTTTACGGGTCATGAAGCCACATCATCACGTAAATTTCTGGGGCGGAATATATGAGGTCTGGAGGTTTTTGCTTAGGACGACCTAACCTTTCGATCGAACTAGACGACGTAAGTTTGGGAAAACGAGCTAATTTTTGAAAAGACTTCAAAAATTAGCTCATTTTCCCAAACTTCGTGAGAATGGCCGTTACATGATGTAATACTAAATAAGAATTGTTAGATATAGTCCAATTTGGAAAAACTATTTTACTAGTAGTACCAATTTCATTATCTCATCAACAGAAATTATATCTATACCTTCTCAGTTTGTTTTTCATTTATTTGAATAAAATAAAGAAATTATGTAGGTACAGTCATTAATATAAATAATAAAACATTATTTTCAGTTCCGGACTATTATTATTAATGATGAATGCGCGATGGATTATTAGTTAAATTCACAAACTGAACGTTAAATTAAATTTCATGTATCATCTCCTAGGTTAGATTTGAGTTGTAATATTTTAATCACTACATAGTATAACACAAAGTCGCTTTCTCTGTCCTTATGTATGCTTAAATGTTTAAAAGTACGCAACGGATTTTGATGCGGTTTTTTTAATAGATAGAGTGATTGAAGAGGAAGGTTTATGTGTATAATACATGCATAATATAATAGAGAAACACCGTGCGAAGCCGGGACGGGTCGCTAGTAAGTAATAATCGCAAGTACTTAAAAAAAGAACTGTCTCAATGATTTAATGAACCCAAAATCAAGCACACTGCCACTTCTTTAAAATTAAAAACATGGCATCAGATTTATTTTGCTAACCTATTGTTACCTTGATTGTATATAAAATAGGAGTAAAGGTAATATGTTTTTTTTAATAAGGACAGTAGTTTTAGTATTTTTTTCGTGTTATCTCTTAAACCTCGCACTGTTGGTTTTGAAAATATTGTAATATTATAGAATGTTAATAAATCTCTTGTAGTTTTCAATATTGTATTATTGTATGAAATCATGTATTTAGTTTAATAAAGTACTTACGGGACAATCTTGCGAACCCACTTTGAACGGATAAAACAGCAACACTTAAAATAATCAGTCGCAAGTGCATTTTTTATGATTGGAATGATAAATAAATAGTATTTAGACAAGATCAAAAATATGAAATGGTGAATAAATTATTATTATAGCTTGTGTACTTTGAAATGCACAAGGAGACTAATATGTTTATAGAGCCGCGGTTTGATTTTATAGAAAACATCTCTTTGATGTTCTCGCTTGTTTTTTGTTTTATATGTATAAGTGTTAGAAACCTGTTCCTTAAAAAAAATCTGACTAATAATTGATTATTCAAATTAATTTCATTTGCTAATAATTTATTTCTTTTGACATAATAGTAGAAAAAGAAAATTAACATACTATTCATAAATATGCTATGAGCGTTAGAATGAACGTTGATTAAAATTGTTCAATATTATAACAATTTAAACTATCACGGTTTGAACACCATACTTACAAGGTTTTACTATGCAGGTTTTAATAGTTCCGCTGGAATATAAACTTCGGCCGTTTAGGACCGTTCGATACGTCGTATCGCGCGTGTGTGTGAGTTCGATCCGTACTGGGGCAATCTTACGCATTCTTAAAACTTTACTTGTAGTGCTTTCGTTCACTGCGCGCACACGCGCGGCGCGCGATGTACCTTTATGCTACTATATTGTGTCCGCAACCATGTCACATGCAACTTTGCTGAAGCGTCGAGAAAGTGGGGTAAACAGTCTTAATATTAATAAATATTATTTTAAATGAGCCTTTAAAGTAGGGCCTGCGTCCGGGACCCGTTATTGCTCACTGGAAGTACTAGATAAACCGAAGCGACCATAAGGTCAGTCGGGCCAAGTGCACCGACGGGGTAAGCGCGAATTATACTCTCGAGGAGCTTAAATAAAAGATGTAGTCACTTTATATCATTACATTTAATTAATTACGACAGCTAAGTTACAGTCATGTCGTTCGGTACAAGTATCAATCTTAGTACTAAAATATTCGTTACGTATTACAATACCGAAGTTCAAAATACCGAATTTCATAAGGCCTATGGACGGAAGGCCGATAATTAAAATGTCGAATGTTTATTTGACCGAAAGTTTAAAATCCCAAAATAACGTTTGACCGAAAGGACGAAATCCCGAAGATTATAATCTCGAAAATTGTAATCCCGAAGACTGTGACTTAACCGAAGCTGCCAACCCCGACTCCACGTGGTCTTGTCTGTCCTACCCCTAGAGTGTATATAGTAAGCATATCGAGGGTTTCAGGCCAAAGGGGCGTATACAAAAAGCAAAACGCTTGCTTATACGCCCCTTTAGCATGAAGCCCTCGATATAGTAAGCCTGGAGGCGCGGAGGGAGGGTAGCCCCCGCCTACTGTAAGAAAGTGCGGCACCTACGCTCGCCTCGGCAGCTTCGGCTTTTTGGTCGCCGTCAGCCGCTGCGGCTCACTTGGTGCCGCACTTTCTTACGCCAGGGCGGAGGGGCTGCGCATCCCGCAGCGCCGGAGCAGATCGATTGGCTGACTTTCGGGATTTTGAGCTTCGAAGTAATATAAACTTTCGGAACTATAAAATTTCGAGATTTTGAACTTTTAGTCTTTTAAAAATAGTTATTTTGAGCTTTGGTACATCGAAAATCGGCCATTTGTATTGTACATTCGGTATTTTGTCCATCGGTATTTCAAATTTTTGGCATTGTAATACGTAACCAAAATATTAATCAATGCTCTCACGTTCGGCAAAGTGCAGCGGATGTCACTGCGGTGGGCCGCTTATTGCAAGTTAAGTTAGTAAATCGATTCAAATGCCCAGTGCTCGTCGACATCACCATCATCCCTGAATCTCCTCGTGAATGGAGAAGGACCAACTCAGCAAGTACCTTGACTTGGCTCACGAGGTTACCGCCATGTGGGATGTTGATTCGACGATCATTGTTCTGATAATCGTTTCAGCGAACGGGCTTATAGCATAGCGAAGAATTTCAATCGCCATCTCAAGAGGCTCTCGCTACTAAAAGACTATGTTAAAACATAAATTGTTATAAAAACTAGTTTTTATTTTGAAGATCGGCCTCAAAATTTTTATATTCATACCATTTGATACTAAGCATCAGTCTTGTGACAACTACTAACTGCTAGTTAATGTTATATTTAATACTTGTAGTTTCAAAAACAAAAAAATTATCCACTTTCTCGGGATATAAAATAAATAAATAATGTATTTATTCAATAACACAAATATTTCGTTTACAGAAAGTGTTGGAGCCTCTTTTTAAGTATTATTTATTTTATTAGAGTAAAAATTTAAGTTAAGACGCACCGCGCTTGTTGGGTGGTAAATAACTATGGTGAGACATTTTCTGTGGACGTACATTAAGGTTTTTAAAAATAAAATAGTTGCCTTTGCCATATATCTCATACCTATCTATTAAATGACATCATCCGCCGATCTCTTGCGTCGGTCAATGCGCCGGCAATTTTAGAGCCCACCGGCATTTCAAATGACGGCAAGAGACCGGACGGGATGTCATTGATTCCGTGGAGTATGGGACGGGTGCTAGCGACTTGTGCAGATATACTATCCCCGTCACATCTCCACCGAACCTCAACAAGGGCGGCAGCAGCAGCAGAGGCGGCAGAAAACGCCAAGATCGGAAAGTACAGTGGTCTCGGCGCAGAATACGATTTTGTTCCTTTTGGCGTCGAGACCCTTGGTCCGTGGGGCCTAGCGCCCGGAGTCTCTTCAAGGAGTTATCGAAGAGACTCAGGGAAACAACGAGGGACCGAAGAGCTGGCAGCTTCCTCGCTCAACATATCAGCCTTACAATCCAGCGAGGAAATGCTGCCAGCATCTTCGGCACCATGCCGCAGGGGCCATATTTAGATCTATTTTAGTTTTAGCTTATTTAATTTTAATTTAGTTTTAGTTTTTAGTACATTTAATTTTAACTATGCTTCTGTTTTAATGTTCTTTAAGGGTTTTATTTTGTATTAATACTTATCATTTAAATGAGTGCCAAAATATTGACATTTTGAACATAAAATCATCTTTTAATGTAATGAACCTATTGATTTAAAATTGTTTTTGTAACAAGCGCCTTTTTTGTCTATTGCGATATTTCACGAAGTTGATTTACCTATAAATCATACATGCCCAGTGGTAGGAGCGTTCATTAATTTATTTTTTATATACTTTTTTAATAGGTGCGAGGTCCACCAAATCCCCATTTTATATTTAATTAAATAAATAAAATTATAAAAATCAAAATCGCGGAGCGTCTTTCACAAATCGATCTAGTCCCAAACTAAGAGATGCTTATATTATGGGTACTAGATGATGATAACTACTTATATGTATTTGTATAAATAAATACTTAAATAGATAGAAAACATCCATGACTCAGGAACAAATACTCATGCTCATCACACAAATATTTGCCCTTACCAGGATTTGAACCCGGGACCTCCAGCTTCGTAGTCACTTCCACTACGTTAAACATCTCGACGTGTTAATGCTGCTTTAACAGAAAGTAACATCAACTTGGTAGACAAGGTATAAGCAGAGTGAAGCTGTTCAAAGTAAAAACAAGCACAACCATTTCATAAACCATTTAATCCAGAGAAGGGAGGGGTCCATCAATCAATTCTTGATAAGGGACGGCCAGGAAGAACTTCTCAATTACTTTTATAACCAGTTTTGTAGTGTGATTCAAAACTGGCCTCCCGAATTCGTCTGCCACTAATCTCCAGTTGTCGTTCATGAACGTCAATACGGTGTTGCCTAGAAAAAACATTTTTTAAGTCTATGCAATTACGTATTTTTAGAGTTCCGTACCCAGAGTGTGCCAACGGAACCCTATTACTAAGGCTGCGGCTCTACTGAGGCGGAGAAGAGTGGAGCGGAGAGGAGTGGTGTGGGAATCGACCAATGACATTAGTGTTCCCTGTTTCCATTGAAGCGGAGTGGAGACGTGATATGGATTTTAACTAATGTGATTGATCGACCCTACACGTCTCCTCACCGCTCCGCTCCGCTCCGTTCCGCTCGTCTCCGCCTCAGTGGAGCCACAGCCTAAGCTTCCTCTGTCCGTCTGTCACAGGGCTCTGGGTCTACCTATTACAGTTCAAAAGCTCAAAAATCACAAGAAGCAAGAATTTCAAGTCTCTAGACTTGAAATCCTCTTCTCGTTCTCGTCTCTTTTTTTTCGGGAATGAGAGGGCGTACTGGTAACCATCAGACTAAAAAGAATGAAATACTATTTTACTTCAATATTTTTTCTATACAACCGATTTTAGCGTGCGTCACATATATTGCACATTAACTAAAGATAATTATATGACATAAATTACATGTTCATTATGTCATAGAAAAAAACTAAAAAAGTGCTGACTGAATTTATCAGTTTTTTTTATTTACTTCTATGTTAGAGACCGCTCCAATTTAAGTATTCACCATTTGATGTTGTATTATATTTTTACATGACCAGCCCATCATACCCACAAAATATTGCAGGTCACTAAAACAACAACCTGTATAGCAAATATCTAGTCTAACCGCGAGAAAAACGTCTCACCGTAGAACGAAAATCGTCTCCCATAGACATAGAAATCCTTAAATTTAGGTTTTTTTTTATTGAAATGGGTTTTACTAATAGTTATAGTGCTAAATTATTATTATGGCACAATAATATATTCGTAAAAAATGAATGGAGCTGGGTTAAAAAACTCATACAGCTATCTTGTGCGATTCTAAAGGCTCGGAACACATAAAACCGTGAAGTAGTTCAGAAGTGAGTAGATTGATTTGTACACAGTTTGCTCAAGACATGTTCAAAAATCCAGGATCAACAGTAAATTTACAAAAAATGATCAAGGAACCAAGATATTCAGTTATATATTCACTAGGTTAGGTATTCGGCCTTTCATTTCTTATCATTAAAACTGACTTAATGGAAACACACAAGAGAAAAGAAGAAACAATTCGTCCAGAAGTAATTACTGAATCTAATTAAAGCCTATTACTGATTGCTGTAGTATTAATTACTAATACATAATTGCCGATTAAAATAAGAAACCTAATACTGAATAAAGTTCGTATATCATGCTTAGTAATCTCCTCATTACCGGGAAAAAATATTGAATTTCATATATTTTAGCCATTCATAATTAATTAATAAATAGAGTCGTTTATAATTTAAGTAAACAAGATGCAAAAACTACATATTTTATTGTCAAAGTAAAACAACACAACTAAAAAAAAAATGAAAAAAAATCATTTAAAAAAAACCGAGTTTGACTGAAATATGTACCTACTATGCCGAAAAATCAAAAATATTTACCTTTATAACGGTCTACGAGGATATAACGGTTTTTCTTGCGGATCCTGATATATTTGAGTTTTTTAACCCAGCTCCATAAAAAATATGCTGTCCGATTTTGGTGAAGTTTTGTAAGCAGGTTCGAGAATTATATATATTTTTTGTCGATTTAGTTTTCGGATTTTATTCAAAATGGCCGTGCTATGGCCGTTGACAAACTCGTGGTCTACAAGCCCCCACCCACTAGTTTAAGTCGGTTAAATAATATGGATGATACTTTATATATATTTGGGGCCATGCTGAGAGCGTCTGATTTTATGAATTTGTACAATATTTATCTAAAAGCAAACTAAAAAAGCAGCCGAGCTAGCCCAACTTCGCTTGTCGCACAGCAGACAGAGCATGACCTGTTCTATCCGAACTATTGAATGGTGCTAAAGGTACAGGTATCTGTATTAAGATTTCCAAAAATTATTGACTAATATAAATATGATTAGATTAATGCTTTTTTAAGCATACTTACTCAATTCTGGATTATTTTTGAATAGGTTCGTTATGTTATATATAATCTTATCACCATATTCAAAAGTGTATTTATAATCCTTGACGCTAAGATGATCGAAACCTTTATCATCAGAAGGCAGAATCTGCAGATTAAGGTTTACCTTCACATTGAGATTAGCTGTAAATAAAAGTTTATATTTTATTGGTACAGAAGATATAAGGTCAAGGAGTCTACGTGGTACAGTCAGCGTCAAATAGTCTGTAACTGTAACATCCAAAGCGCCGTATATATCGCAACATATCCTTATTCTATAGGCATAAAGATGTGTGACGATATTTTATGTGACGTTCCGCGGCTAAAGGTACCTTATGGATATTGTCGCTTGCGTCCTTCTGAAATTAACATAATTATGAAATTATTACGTATTTTTATTTTGAGCTCACCCTCCCCGTTTACAGGGAAGGCAAATACACGTCCCACCGCTTCATAGCTCCCCTTTAGCGTCATGTTGCTCTGGAACTCAATAGTGAACTGCATTTTTTTCAAACTAGATCTGAAATATAGAAAAAAGTATTTTTTAGTCTTGTCATATCGCTGTTTTCGTTTCTTTCGGAGAACGCATAGACTGTTTTTTTAAAGACACGTATTTCTACACACGTTTACTATATCTTGGCAAATTCGTTGGTGATACTCCCATGGTCCGCAGGCGACGGGAGACGAAGTACAGCGGGGTGGTGTGGTAGGAAGTATGGCGCGGGCCGTGTGACAATAGCGTCAGTCGGCCACCGGTCGTGTTGGCGGTTACTTGTGCATTTTCTCAAAATATGAAATAGTACATTTTGTTTTAAGGGAAATAAAAAGGGCATTACTAACGAGAGTGTATTAAAAGTCCGACACCGACACCTCCTCACTGCCCGTGATACACACAATGTTTTTATTACATTTGCGAGGAAAAAAAATAAAACATAAAAATCAAATAAACTAAACGCGCCCGCTAAAAGACGAATTCAACTATAAACTTTTTCAATGTAAGACTACATTATTAATCCACAGATAATGCTAAGAACAGCTTTAGTTTTGAAACTTTACTGGCCATATTGCCAGATTGTATCGATTTTAAAAATGAAATTTACTAAAATAATTGCATAACTCTCTGAAATTAGGTATAGTAAAATATATACCATGTAACGTATACCTAGAGTAAAATTGGTTTTGTAACCAAGTTCTGAAGATAGGAAATAAGCCTTGGCTGATTTGAAACCTCCTTAGTCTGAAATGACTTACGAGTGGGGTTTTAGGAGCTTTAATTTATTTTTGCAAAACCAGTATTTTCAATGAAAATAATTACTATTGTTATTGTGAAGACGTTCAAATTCAAACTATGTCCCTAAAGTCCTCTGCTTTAACAAGAAAAATCAAAATCTAACATTTATTCTGTTCACCTGAAATTCATAAATATGTGCCCAATAATAATTTTGCGTTTGACATTTCCACCATCATAATTAACATATAGACGCATGATAACATAATATTGCATATTTATAAGTGGAAAAGAAGAAATTTAGGTACGTGTCTAATATGCTTCATTTATCTGCGATTATCATTGATCTATGGTGATTACTGACATTCGATCCTGGGACCTCCTAAGCCACAAGTCCCTTACGTTTTTGCAGTGTTGATTGTAAAACAATTTAGAAGAATCTTAAATAATAATAATAAGCCCCATCTAGCGGAGGGCAAGTCACCGTCTGTCAGTGTCATCGTAGCCATGAGACACTTTTTCATGATAGACGCCGTTATGTCTTAATCAATAGCCCAGTTTCCTGTCCATATTTCTATCACCATAGCCCAGTAGATTTAGATCCCATCAATACATAATAGTTCTTGCATCTAGCGGAAGCTGTCTCTCTATGAGTCCCATGACAAGGACAGAGATTAGATAGCATCCGCTGGGTGTACACTTTGCTTTTCATTAACTTGTCGAAAAGGGCTCTACGCGTTGGCTTCGGCTCCGCACACGCCTCCCAAAGTCCGGGACACCATTGTCCCGTGAACGGGTAAGTCATGCAATAATAAATAACCCGGAACATGTTACGTAAATAGAAAGTGAATTATAACTTACTCCACATTGATTATCTTGGTCTTTCTGAAACCAGTAATTTTGCCATTGTAGAGGGTGGCCTTAAGCCCTGGAAGTGGAATCGTCAGTTTTTCTATGTAAAAAGGGTCCAAAGACGGCACTCCTAGCTCAGGTATTCCCTTTGTGAACTCCGGCAGTGCATCTATAGTAGATTGCATTGCGCAGGTTTTGTCGTCTGCTTTACAAGGATGAATATAATCCGCTGTAAAAAAATTACAATAATTTATTTTCTTTTATGCCACACCTGGCGACATGGGACGGACGTGCTTTTGGATCCTCTCTGGGCCCTATTCTAAACGTCTTTGAAAATCGGTAAGAACAATAGAAGCGCCGAAACAATAACTAGGGTCGCCAGATGACCACGCGCGACCCAGCGTCCGAGCCCCTTACCGCGTGTAAATTAAGTCCATAGCGCGCGCGTTATACCACTAAAAGTGCAATTAGTCAAATGTTCAGTGGGTCTATATTATATGGATTACCAGTGTGAGGTAGTGTTGTTTTTTGTGTGTGTGATCCGGACCTCCAACAACCACTAGTTCACAGCACCCGGCTGGTGATACGACATTGAGCTGGCCAGAGGTGCCCACGCTCGGCAGTCCGGCTGTGCCTCAACGCCATTGCAGCCAAATCCGGTGAGACCTTTCCATTATAACTAAGTACTTGGCTCACCTAATAGACAGGCTAGGTCCGAGAGAAAGGCAAGGCCAGGCTAGGTCAAGAATTACGGTCTAGGCAATAACCAGAACCCAACACGTGATATAAAGCCAAACCACGGCCGCTACCGCTCTCTAGCCTCACTGCTCACAGAAGCTAAAGCCTATCCCGCATGACAACACTGCGACTTAGCATTCATACAATATATGTCGCACTGAACGCCCTAAGCCAAGGCACGCCGATAGCCATAGGTAGTCGTTCTTAACAAAAACTAGGTACTTACTGAAACCCGGTACTAAACATAATTCTTACTAATAATAACAAATAGTCAGTATCCTACCTTAAGTATACTAAAATAATGTATCGCATGCCATAAACCGTAAATACGATAAACGCGTCAATATGTACAGTGAAGGTACGGTCATAATCCCAAGGTCGACAAACAGTTTTCGGGCTGGCTCGTCCGGGGGGGCTCGACACATTAGGCGGACGACTCTTTTAATGAAATTAAGTAATTAATTTAATAAGGAATCAGTGTTAAAAAGGTACTTTAAAGATAACATAGTTCTCAATTTCCGTGTAGGTATTTTGTTGATATCCAATAGGGGTAAATCCTTAAGACTTCACCGATAAGTGGAAGTTTGTTTGAAATCGGTTGTCTACACATTGTTCATTTTTGTTATTATTAGTGTACTCGTACTCGTGAGAGTAGATCTTGCTCATGGTTTTTATTTTACGGTTCATAAAGCCACATCATCTCGTACATTTTTGTGGCGGAATACATGAGGTCTGAAGGTTTTTGCCTAAGACGATTTTACCTTTCAGTCTACCTATAACTATACGACCTAATTTGGGGTAAAACGAGCTCATTTTACATGAAAGAAACATTTTTTGTCTCTTCATTGGTTTTTAATGCGGGTAAATTAAACCACATTAGGTTAATATCCTATTAAACCAGAATGATGATACATAAGTCAATGTAGATGGCAAAATTGAGGGCGCTTACTGAGTGCTCCCGCGGACGAGTGGTTGACTCGCTGGACCGGAAATCCAGAGGTACCGGGCTCGATTCCCGGTCAGGACACAGGTGAGTGCCATTTAATTTTTCTATGTACTTTGATTTCTTGTATATATACATGTAACGAGCTCATCTGTCAAGCTTTTTTACGTGATACATAGAAACGTTTGAGATGAACCCATTTGAAAAACAAACAATTTTACATTTACAAGTACTTAATGCTGATTACTACTTTTTTTATGAGCCTGCTGTGTCCCACTGCTGGGAAAAGGCCTCCTCCCTCTTCCTTTGCTCTCGATTTTGAGCTTCGTCACGCCAGTCCTTCAGAAATCAGTCTAAGTCGTCTCGCCATCGCCGACGAGGTCTGCCGCGTCTCCGTTTTGAGTTGTGGGGCTGCCACTCCATGGTCATCTTCGCCCACAACTCGCTCGGTATGCGACTGATGTGACCGGCCCAGTCCCAAACTGAAGTCAGTTTGGCCGCTTTTCGAGCTACATCGGCTTTTGGTTTGTGAGCGCAGCGTAGTGTTCCGGATACGATCCCTTAGTTTTACACCTAATATGCTGCGCTCCATAGCCCGCTGGCAAACCCGAGTTTGTACTTCTGCGCTTCTGTCAAAGACCAAGTCTGAGCTCCGTAGGTAAGAACTGGAAGTATGCACATGTTCATGTGCCTACGTTTGAGTGACAGTGGTAGGTCTCCTCTCATTAGGTGTTTCATGGACCAATAGCTTTTCCAGGCGTTTTCTGTGCGTCTTTCGACTTCCGTCTCTTGTCGCGCCTGAAAAGAGGCTAATTGGCCCAAGTAAAGGTACTCATGGACATATGCAATGAGTTCTCTGTTTATCTCTACCCTTAGTCATGACTCTGGTCTTCGACATATTCATCTTCAGTCCAACCTCGAGGCTTGCGTTGCTAAGGTCTTCTTTCTAGCATGTGATGTAGCTCGGATGCGGTTGAGGAAAATAGGACAACGTTGTCGGCAAAACGAAGATTGGTTAATCTCTGCTCGCCAATTACAACACCCCTGTCTTCCCAACTTAGCGCAAGTTTCTGGAAGACGTGTTCCAATGTGCTGGTAAAAAGTTTCGGCGATAACGGATCTCCTTGTTTAACTCCTCTTTGTACTTCGAAAGACCGGCCAGTCAATTGAAGTTTTATTGCGGCTAGTTGTTCCTGTAAATAGTGCCTACAAGTTGAATGTAACTTGGAGCTATTTCTTGTTATTCTGGAGCTGTGAAAATGGAATGGTGCGATATGCGGGTATCAACAGAACTTGATTTCCTCTGACTTGCCTATTATTTAACCGTGGTGGAACACATTTTATAGATCTAATAATCGGCAAGTCGGTGGAAATCGAGTTCTGTTGATACCTCCCCGGTACTGACTTGGTTTAACATTGCATCTCAAAACTTTTTTGTTGTAAAAGAACTGCGTTGCGAGACTTGAATCTTTTTACATGTAATGTTTTTGATGGGATAAAGTACTTACGGGACAATCTTGCGAATCCATTTTGAACGAATAAAGTTGCGACACTTAAAATAATTAGTTTCAAGTGCATTTTTAGGATTTTAGTAATAAAAAAATAAGTCTTTGGATATAATCAAAAATATTCAAAGAAGAAAATAATATTATTGTGGCTTGTATACGTTGAAACGCAACAATAGACTAACATGTTTCATAGAGCCGCGGTTTGATTTTATAGAAAATGTATATGCAGCGATCGTACTTTTTTTTGCATTTCGAATAAGTATTAGAAACCCGTTTCTTAAAAAACTTACTTAAAAATTAATTATTCAATTTAATTTAACCTTTGACCTGCTTTTTACGTAGGTAGCACTTACACCAATGTACACTCTGATACTGCCACTGTAATAAGCTGGGTTCACAACAGAGTGACTACGAGATCTAGACACGTGGCAGCGTGTCAAGCCAAGTTCAAAGCAAAACTGGCTAGCCAGCGCCAAGTGTAATATTACACGAACCACTTGGTGCCACTTTTCACCCTTCTATAACTCAAAACCTATTTAACGTAAATACATAAAACTACGTGTGTTTAATTATATCCATAAAGACATCTAGAAGACCAAATTTCATGAAGCTAGCTCAAACGGTTATTTCTAAAGATATGAAGGTCAAAAAGTCGTAAATTTTTTTAATTGTATCGTTGAGTACCTAAACCTAACCTACTTCCAGATAACCTAGAAGGATGAAATTTGGAATGCAATCGGTAATCGTATGTAAGCGTAGGAAAAAATCTAAAAATAAAAAAAAGTTAAAAAATAGGGGGTCCCCATACAATTTTTTTTAATTGTATCGTTGGAACCGTTAATGAAATTTGGAATCTAGCTCGCTAATTGTGTGTAAGCGTAGAAAAAAAGTGAGTGCCAAGTCCTATGCAAAATCCAAATATGTATTTATAGGAACAAAATAACATTATAAACAAGTATTAAACTTTATTTCTTTGCTTTATTGGATACCTATAACAATTGCTGTTTTTTTAAAAATGTGAGATCTTAAAGTAGGTTAGATTTGACTTGGCCAGTTTTTATCAGAATTTAAATATATATATATATATATAAAATGACTCATGTAATGAAAACTGGCGAAGTCAAATTGAACCTACTTTAAGATCTCACATTTAAAAAAAAACAGAAATTGTTATAGGTATCCAATAAAGCAAAGAAATAGATTTTGATACTTGTTCATAACATAATGTTATTTTGTTCCTATAAATACATATTTGGATTTTGCATAGTACTTGGCACTCATTTAGATCTCCATTCTTTTTGCGGCGAGGCCCACACCCTAGCATATTTTTTGTATTGAACTTGGCTCTCCTTTTTTACATTTATGTTTTTGGTGGGATTAAGATTACGAGAGTCACTTTATTGAGAACACCTTGCACGGCTAGAAGAAAAGCATGTCCCAGAGGTGGGTGAAAGACCAGCTTGGAGGAAGTATTTTTTTAAAGAGCGCCAGGTGGCTGGTGGCTAGCTAGTTTATACTATCGAGCTCCAACCGATGGAACCCTACGCTCGACTGCGAAATATCGGCAATCTAATGGACATCCTGACGACCTCATCGTATATTATAAATTCAAAAACGTTTTTGTTCGTAAATTTAAATAAACATTATGTATACTTACGACATGAACAAAAAATCACGTCAAAGAGTACATATACAGATTTGTATGAACATAATTGGTTATGTTTTTTGTACTCCTTAACAAATGGAGTTCGGTGTTCTTTCATGTAAAATTGTCATGGAAATTGATGTGGAATCAAATAACCATACCTACTCCTTGCTGTCTGTTACTTTTAAAAAAATGTGTCATCCGTGAGGCGACTTTTTACTTTGGCAACTTGTAGTAAAAAGTCGCCTTTTAGACTATGACGCCAATATAGCCGACGTAAAAGTTAAGGAGGCAGCACACGGCGTCTTTTTGCAGCGATTCAGTCTCGAGAACGCGGCGTGTGGCCTCTTGCCGCATTTGCAACGCGCGACAGAAGCAATCTCGAACCCTTACAGCTTTTTTAGCTAACACTGCATTGGCATTGTAATAGAGAGTCATTTAATAGTGAGCATTCGCCAGTGGCGTGGTTTATATAAATTTGGCAAGCAATGCGTTCTAGGCTCCAGATGGTTGCGTCTTAAAACACTTATTATATTATTAATAGACATAGGTGTAGTTAGCTACACCGTTTTCTAGATTAAGCTCTAAAAGTCCAAAGACAGAAACAGACTACCTATGCATTTTTCAGCTGAGGTGAATCTATTGAAGGAATATCCAAATCCTTTATACCAGTACCTATCACCAACTTACAGATAAGACCTTTTGCAATTTGGATTAAGTTTTTTCGCTCATGCCGCAATTTGAAAGCCTATTAGCTGAAAATAAATAATAATTATGTTGTTAGTTCAAACGGTTAAATTCTATATCCTATGTTAGCTGGGGTCATAATCTACTCGTATACCAAATTTCACGAAAATCGGCCTGGGAGTTAATGATGCGTGAACAAACAAACAGACTAATATTTCAAAAACTATTTAATAACGTTTTATTACTTATTTTTAACACTTGCGAGTTACCGGCTTAGAAACAAAATTAATGAACTAGCACAGTCTTGCTACGATTTTATAAATATGAATTTAAAAAATCTGCGTTTTGTGAGTACCTACCTACATTATTTAATTTATTCATAGACGACGATCAAACACGACATCCAAATAATAATTTTTGTAAGAAGCATGTTTTGATGCCTCTCAAGGTAATATTAGTAGTCAAAATTAGCTTTATACACAAAAACTATTTTCTGTGTGCGCGTATCTGGGCATGCAAATAGCTGAATATTCCATATTTCGGATAGGTAGCTTCAGAGTTTTGAGTAAAACAAAAAAAATGCTAAATGCGGATCGGGCTCACGTATCGAGGGTCCGTACCATCACAACATTAGATTAGTTGTAATGGGATCCCATACAGGTTCACTTTTTATTTCGCGTCTGTATGTACAATGGGCTAAACGACTAAAAAAACTGTTTAGTTCGTCAGTAAGATTTTGAAAAAATATTGTATACGTATTTTTTCTTTTGTTTGACAAACAAACAATGACGAGGATACAGTGCTTAGAAGTTTCGAATGACGTCACTCCTTGGTACAATTTTCCCCTAGTAGTGACGTCACAAGCCCCCACTCCAGAAGTTTGATGATCTATAACTTTGTCGATTTTTAATATTTTGATAAACCAAAAAATACGTGTCCCATATTTTTCCATAATCTAACAGACGGACTAAATAGAATTATATAGTTTTAACCCAGTCGTCATCCCTATTGTGCGCGTGTTCCTACCTGGCCGGACCACCAAGCCGAACGAGGTTGTTGTTATTGTGAAAAAAAGGTACTCTTTATGTACCTTTATGTACCACATTAGAAATTAATTGTACCTCTGCAGTTTTTAAATTATAGGTCAAGAAAAGTGTCCGGCTGTGGAGTGTACTTTCCAGCCGACCACTCGTAGGTCTACTAATATACGCAATTTTGAGCTGTAATTCGAATTGCAAATAAATGTACCTATTATGTACCCATGAAAAAAACCTAATTCTTTAGAAAAAAGCTCCTATGAATGATTTTTACATACACCGACCGAGTCCTTCTCTTTCCTTGGCCAGGAAATGGTGCTGGAAAAACTACTAATCCATAATACCTTAATAATACCATAATATCAAAACAAAAAATAGTTGCAAAGGCGATTACTTAAAATTATTTAAAATCTGTAAAATACTCCCGGTTAGTTTAAAACATAAATACCTTTTAGTAGTTAACAACCATGGCAATCAAGAGCACAACCTCGTTCGGCTTGGTGGTCCGGCCAGCTAGTAACACGCCAATTGTGCATATGCCGTTGATTTTTGTATTGTGCTCGATTATAATGTGCAATAAAGTGTATCCATACATACAGAAAATAATAATAATATGATTCGTGTTATTTTATCAAGTCTGCATGGGCAGAATTTAGACAAAAATGTGTGCACAGAAGTGCGGCGGTTTAAACGCTCTATTTAGCATGACCCAAATCACAAAATAAATACAAAACTCAAACTCATTTATTTCTGCAAGTAAGTCTTACGGGCTCTTTTACATGTCTGATTCTTTTCTTTTGGCACTTCGGTAAATGACCTTCTGGTGAGAAGAAGTTACTCTTTTCAAAAACATTACAACAATTGTGACATGATTACATAAAATGACATTAAAAACATTAATAAAATGCAACAAGCATATATCTGGGCACAGTTTTTTTTTACCAATGTATATATTTATAATCTCCGCAACCATTACATAAAAAAAACATGAATAAAATGCAACAAGCAAATATCTGGGCACAGTTTTTTTACCAAGATATGTATTTATAATCTCCGCATCCATTACATTAAAAAATAAGCAAACATGGACCAAAAATTATTGGAGATGTAAGGAGTCTCTGTTGTTAAAAACATTATGGTTTGGAGGTGTAATGGACCTGGGAAATACGAAATGGGAAACATTTGTTCCACGTCGAGAAATAGACTATTAAGCTAACAGTCATTACAACTAGCTACAATATACATAACAGGTATGTATTCAGTATGTCAAAATGCAAATAATTAAATAGAATTATATTAAAATTAAATAAATGAAACGAGTACATTCCGTTGACCCAGAACTATGAATATTGTCATGTAATACTTACCGTCTTATACTACAAGTATATTGCATTTGTAATTAAATCATAAAAAATAGCCTTTAGAGTCGTTTTCAAAAAAGATATCCGTAATTTGACCTTAATTAAACAAAAAGTTAATCTTGTTCCTTTGTGTAACGAAAGTTACCATACAATTTATATAGATAACTTACGTTACACAAAGGAAATCGTTAACACTTGATATAATAAAGCCCTAACTACGGACATCTTTTTTTGAAAACGACTCTTTATTTAAAGTATTTTTTGGAACACTCGGTAGGCGAGTATGACTCGCACTTGTCCGGTTTTTTTTTTTATTTTTTACAAGTCGGGCTTCAATAAAAATATTAAGGCTAAGGCCAAATTTTCATTTCACGCCGCCGCCGTGAAATTGGCCGTCGGCGCTCATATCTAGTTACACCACATTAAGGATTAGTCCGTCAAGTTTCAGTAGCTAGTAAAGATAGCACAAACATAAATAAGTTTTAGAACCTGTTCTAAAACGTTCAGAGATTTGATCGGTGATATGACATTACGTAGGTATTCAATCAATTTAGCCATAATGACGTTGTGATATACTGTAACGTAAGTGAAATTTAAAAAACAAAAACGATATTCGGAATCAGTCACTAGATAAAATAAACAAATTAAATACCGTTATAGTCAGTACGTTCAATGCGTCTTGCCATTCACGAATCCTAAAACTCCAACAAAAAATAAAACCGGGCAAGTGCGAGTCGGACTCGCGTACCGAGGGTTCCGTACAAATACGTCAGTAGATACGTGGATAATTCTAGATAAACTGCATGGTGGGACCAACTTAACTTTGCTCTTGATGATATGTCGCGGTTAGTTTAGTAGGAGCAAATAAATTTGTCTTACAATGTTTGCGAATTTCTAAAAAAACGCTGCAAGTTCGGAAAACCGTTTAAATTTTTTGTAATATTTAGGATAATTAATAATCGATAATTATTACAGATTTTTCTATTCAGTAACTTCGGGGAATGGTATTTTTTAACGTTTTTTGTATTCAATCAAAAACTACATGACTAAGAAAAAAAATAAAAAAAGTTTTGGAATCTACATATTAAGCCCTTTCATTTTATATATATATATATACCAGTCAATATAATACCTCTACTTTTGATTTTCGACATCCCATTTCGGTCCCCTTTAAAAAAAAACTAAAATAGGTATAAGATTTTTTGTCAGTCTAATATGTTTGGGTTAACGATTTTTAACACTATTCCATTCCTAAGTCGATAGCATTAGTAGATCCTGGGATATCTTGCTGTGACAGACGGATAGACGGACAGAAGGACAGACAGACAGAGTCGCACCATAAGGGTTCCTTTTTTACCATTTTGGTACAGAACCCTAAAATCTACAACAAATACAAATAGGTATAGATGTGTTTAGTGAAACTATAATTATCTTATTAAGTAACTTTTATTTCTTCTAAATTGTTCGCTACTTGTACAAATAAATGTTATAGAAGTTATTTTACAATAAAATGGTTGATTTGTTTTAACAGATACAACAATTGCTAGTTCTTTTTATATTTTTTTTACAATTACCATGTTTTTGCGATAGCGCTGGTATATTCGATTATTTATATATTGTTTGTATTAATTACGTAATAAATACAATGCACAAGATTCATAAAATATCCACTAGAAAAAAAATCATGTAATAAAACAGAGTATTCTCAAAACTTTTCTGCCTAGGCAATTTTGAATACAATTATGTACTTATAAGATGATATTTTCCTGTGACAATAAATAAGCAACAAAGTTAAAATTCAGTATGCGTACGTATACATGATATTTTCCTTAAATAACAACAAGGAAAAGCTATGATATGATATAGTATTCTACAACTAGCAAGACTTTACAATAGTTTGTAAGAAAATAATAATGAGACTTAAATTCCGGAAAGTATCTACTAAACTCAATTTGAGGTTCTTAAGGTGGTTAAAGTCTGTCATCGGACAAACTTCAATTGATTAAGATAACAAAGATTGTAAAACATCTAAACAATCTAACGAAGCGGTGCTCCTACATTCTTCAATATTCTAGTTTTCAATATTTTGGAATAGGTACGTATAGCAGTTCGTCGTAGGGCACAGCACTGAAGAATTTCTTTGCTGTGGAGACTGTCATGTTCATGGCAAAGTCGACGACCGGCTTGCCAAATTCTTCTGTGACTGTCCTCCAGTTTTCGTTCAGGAATACTAGAACTGTGTTACCTGGAAAGTAATTTTTGACGATTATTTATTTTATCTAATATCTAGGGACCGGCCGACTGACATAGGAACACGACTGGAATATTATAGACGTCAGTGCTACATTTTTTAATGACACTTTTTTACGTATAAGGTTCGAAAGTGCTAACTATTCTGAGCCAGAAAAACCTCAAAAGTATTTTGAGAAAGTAGCTACCCCGGTATTTATTTTGGAAGACGCCCTTCTACTATTCAAAATAGGTTAGTAGGGCAATATGGTAATTTTTAAGTTTGGACATACTTGTCAATTGTCATGGGACATGTTTATTGTTGGAGAATATTAATAGTGGTAATTTTTAAGTTTAGGCAATTTTATCATTGGCTATATTTAGCATTTGACATTTTTATGGTTGGGCAATTTTATCATTGGCCACATGTCTATTTGGACATGCCTTTAGACGTTCGGTTTTTTGGATTGCTTTCTTTTTTGACATCAACATTGCGCAGGCATTATATTATCAGACCTTAAGCAGAATAGCTATACATTTTAGATCAGGCGTCTTTATAGCGTCTAACGTATGTCAATATTTTCACATTTTATATCGAAGTTCATAATTAATCATTTCACAAAAAATATATATATGACGTCAATCTTGCCATGCTAATAATTCACTTTATGATTAGCATTCCACTGTTAGACATGTGAGCTCTGATAGTTGAAAGAGAATTGACTGTAGTCTTCACGCTGACCCTCTACGAGTTAAGAATTTCACTTCACATACACCTTTGAATTTCTTCGACACAGTATGCAAGTTTATTTTCCTTTAACGGAAAGCAAACATCAAATAGTTTTTTACATTAGCGTAATACTTGTTAAATACTCACTCAATTCAGGGTTCCCCTTAAAGAGGTTGGTGATGTTGTAAAAGATTCTGTCACCATAGTCGAATGTGTATTTGTAGTTCTTCATGCCGACGTAGTCGCGGCCCTCGGTGTCCTTGTAGTACTTGGTATTGATGTCCATTTTGATTATAGAGTTCACTGAAATTTTGTGAAGATAATAAAGACATAAAAGTGGAAAAAGGATAACGCCGATAACATAAAAATGAACGTTTATTGGGGGCTACTAATATATTTAACTAAAAAAAAACTAATGAAATAGTTTAGTCATTATTACAACTTGGTCTGAATCAATTTTGATAGAACTGAAGGAAACATACTGCCAAACAACTATTTTGCAGTTTGGCAGATGATACAAAGTGTAAATCTGTTAATATAAAAAAAATATAGATAGTTAAAGAATCTTTTAAATCCCATAACAAATATTTCAAATGACAGGATTATTTATAATCCAAAGAAAATGATAAAGATTAAAGGTGATATCGAAGGTTAAACTATTAATTCTTCGTGAACTGGACAACCAAAAAACATGCAGGTAAGATAATGAGGACGAAACAACTCATTAATAACTTTTCTCACCCGGTTTTTTTTCAACGAATTAATTGAAACCATTCTATCAGTGGGCGTTAACAGATAATCGTGACGTAAATTAAATCGGTTTATTTGAAAACAGAGTCTTTATTGTTCTTTCAATCAAAGGGTTGGGGTATAGCAAAAGGGGCCCGATTTTAGGACTTAGAAAATTTACGACCAACATTTTTTTTCGCCGTTTTTACGCTTAAATGAGATTGATTCGTGTAGATTACGCTAAAATAAGCATGTTTTGTTATATAAACTTTTTTTCTCCGACCAATATTTACCGAGATATTGTGGTTCAAATGTCAGTCATTTTCAAGGGCTCTGGGACTTAAAAAAATTTCGGAGTCGTGAAATTGATGTCAATATAACACCTCATTTTTGTTAATGATTCCTATAAAACATGCTAAAATAAGCATCTTTTATTGATAGAAGTTTTTTTATTAACTTGACCATTTAGAAACTAGAGCAATTCGAAATTGTAAGTTTGGTCATACAAATGCTATGAAACCAGGACTAGTAAAATAGATAAAAAATTTATATATATTACTAAATCATGATAAAATAAGCATGTTTTTCATATAAAGTTCATTTATAAACTCAATTGTTTAGAAGCTATGAATTTTTTAAATTAATAATTACTAGCTGCGAAAGTCCGAATCTAGGGCTCTCGCTGGTTAGGACGCGTGCCGACACTGCGCGCCCTAGAGTGTTTTTATAGAGCCGGAGGCGCGGAGGGAGAGCAGCACTCGCCCGCCATGACGAAGCGCGGGAACGAGTGAGGCGAGCGGCTGAGGCTGGTCGCCGAAGGCGACCAACAAGCCGAAGCTGCGGAGCCGAGCGAGGTGACCGTGCGTCGTCATGCAAGGGCGGCAGGGCTGCTGTTCCCGCAGCGCCGGAGATACGGAAAGTCAACTTAATCGAAAACAATTCCAAGTCCCAGAGTCCTTGAAACTTTGAACCACAATATCTCGGTAAATATTGGTCGGGGAAAAAAAGTTTAAATCACAATACATGCTTATTTTAGCATGTTTTATAGGATTCATTAATAAAAATGAGGTGTTATATTGACATCAATTTCACGACTCCGAAATTTTTCTAAGTCCCAGAGCCCTTGAAAATTACTCACATTTGAACCACAATATCTCAGTAAATATTGGTCGGAGAAAAAAATTTCATATAACAAAACATGCTTATTTTAGTTTAAGCCTAAAAACGCCTAAAAAAAATGTTTGATGAAAAAATTTCTAAGTCCTAAAAAGGGCCCCTTTTGCTATACTCTGACCCGTTAACAGATAATCGTGACGTAAATTAAATCGGTTTATTTGAAAACAGAGTCTTTATTGTTCTTTCAATCAAAGTCATTAGACTTTGATTTTTTTTTATTGAATGTGATTTTTTCAATCTACCACGGCTGGCCATCCGGCTACATTGAAGTGAACCCGGATGGCCAGCCGTGGTAGATTGAAAAAATTCCTCATTCACCCATGGCATACTAGCATTTACCTTCGACTTCGTCTGCATTATTCCAACGTCTACACAAACTGTCACATTTATAATATTATACCGGGTGTTGCCTGTACTAGGAGCAAATAAATAAAACGTAGATTGAACTCCTCAAACTGAACAACATTTGTTCAGCGACATTTAATAATAATTTACCTGTGTTTTGATTTTCTTACACTTTAAAGTTTATTAGAAGCCGCAATGTGGTGCGATGTTTTTTTTATGTTTGTAGCGTAACAAGCGACGTCAATTAGACTGATGCTGATGTTAACGTACATTGAAAATACTATTTAATTTGTATGAAAAAGATATAATCTAAAATTACATAATTTTTAAAAGTTGTTGAACAAAAGTCTTTTTTGTTTGCTGAGTAGAATCTACGTTTTAATTATTTGCTCATGTTACAGGCAACACCCGGTACGTATGGCTTTCCCGTTCACGGGACAATGGTTTCCCGAACCTTTGGGAGGCGTGCACGGAGCCGAAGCCAACGCATAGAGGCCCTTTCGATAATTTAATGAAAGGCAAAGTGTACACCCAGCGGATGCAGTCTCTGTCCGTGTCATGGGTCGCCCACAAAGACAGCCCTCGCCAGATGCATGGGTTATTGTTAGTTGATGGAATCTAACTCTACTGGGCTATAGTGGTGGAAATATGGACTAAATACTGGGTTAGTGGTTGAGACATGACGGCGCCTCTCAGGAAGAGTGTCTCATGGCTTTCGTGGCACTGAAATACTGTGACTTGCCCTCCGATAGATGGGCCCCTATTAAATAGTGACATTATAAAATGGCATAGGGGCAACACCGGTGCAGGAGGATGCAGGGTGTCGAAAGGTGTGCTGCGCTTTCTCCGAGGGTACTCGCGGCGTCATGCCCTTTAACACTTCCACGCCTGGAGGATATAGCTCTCGCGACTCCACTTTGGCAGGCGTACGTCACTCCGCGATTCTGTTACGCGGTAATTATTATTACTTCTTGCCTAATGCATTAGGCAAGTCAGTAGTTGCCGCGCGCCGACTCAAAACGCTGCACCGAGTCGCTCGCGTATTACGAATACCTACTCGACTGAAATGAATAACGTGAAATATGCAAAAAAACATTGCGGAAGGTTCTGAAGGCACTCATTTTTCTGGCTTCCGCATTATCGGAAACTTTTGAGTTAGTCAAACGTTAATGTCAATTATGACAGCTCATTTATACTGGTTGGTGATTAGATTAAGACTATGAATACCTATTTTAAAAACGTTATGAGTAACAACATTAGTTTCTTGAAGAAATTAAGTTAATTAACCATGAATCTCAATCTGTAATAAGAGTTTTATTTTTGTCAACAACCCTAGCCCTTGGCGTGGCGACCAGAAAGAGCGCGCTTTATGAGTTAGAGCGAGACGGTAGGATTCGGCGCATTTTTAGGTTTCCGTACCTCAAAGGGAAAAAAACGGAACCTTTATAGGATCACTCGTGTGTCTGTCTGTGTGTCTGTCTGTCACAGCCATTTTGCTCCGAAAGTACTGACCCGATTGAGTTGAAATTTGGTACATATATTAAAGTTAACCACCCAAACACTGACGTGTCACGAAAATATATGAAATTTAATCGTGGGGCCACTTTTGGGAGCTTACTAGAAAATTAAAAAAAAAGATAGCAAACTATATCGTGTGACATAATCAAATGAAAGGACTCACTGTGATTATATCAAATATATATTTTTTATAATTTTTATAGTAATAGTTTTGAAGTTATTTAAGAAAATAGGCAAAAATTTACCATTCCCCCTTATCTCCGAAACTATCGGACCTAGAATTTTGAAAAAATTATGGAAAATAGTCCTGCACCTGTAGATTACAGGAAAACCTATAAGAAGTCTGTGCAGTAAAGTATAATTGTGTTATATTGTTTTGAACGTACGGAACCCTCTCCACGCGAGTCTGACTCGCACTTGTCCAGTTTTTTGCAACCCGAACGTAGGTTTTGTTAGACAGTGCGAGTTCTGTACTTAGTACTATTTAATACTTATTCTGTGTGTCTGGACGGCCGGTTAAGGCAAGCCAGAGGCGGAGGTCCTTATACTTTTATCCATGGACCCTCCTTAAGGACCCTCAGAGGAGCACTCGGGTACGTGGGGTCACTACTCCCTAACAGCTCGCCACAAGCTGCCCTGCGTTAATATTAATATTATTAGGAAGTATGATGTTATTACCAATTTTAATTTTAGCGTCGCCTTCTCCGTTGATAGGGAAGAGCAGCAATCTGCCGACCGCCGTATATTTGCCTTTGATGGTGATGTTGCATCGGACTTGCAGTGTGAATATGTTCTTCTCCAAATAAGCCCTGAAAATGGTTTGCAATATTGAAATTTTGCGTTCAGGATATTTTCTCACTAAAACGTTGTAATATTATTTTTGATAGTAATAGTACATTACTACAGAGGCCGGGAAGTAAGATGTCTGGCACGAGACTGGCAACCCCTTTTCACGCAGAGGTGTGTATAGTGCTTTGCTCAAATATGCAATGAAATGAATTAAATAAACCTCAAAAAACAAACTTTATTTTCTAGAGACACTAAAAGTAAAGTAGACAAACAATAGAATTACAGAATGATTTTTTTTTTCAATTTCTTTTGTAAAGGAAATTGAAAAAAAAATCGGACTTGCTGTGTGAATATGTTCTTTTACAAATAAGCCCTGAAATGGTTTTCAATATTGAAATTATGCGTCCAGGATAGTTTCTCACTAAAACGTTGTAATATTCTTTTTGATAGTAATAGTACATTACTGCTGAGGCCGGGAAGTAAGGGTTCCCCGGCCGAATACATATAGATGGCCGAGCGAAAGCGAGGCCAGACAGTTACGAGGCTGGCAACCCCTTTTCACGCCGAGGTGTGTTTAGTGCTTACCTCAAATATGCAATGAAATAAATTAAAAACACCCTAATATTTTTTTTTCTAGAGATACTAAAAGTAATGTAGACAAAAAATATAATAATAGAATGTTTTTTTTTTTTCAATTTCCTTTACAAAAACTGTTTTAGTACACATTATATATTTATTTTGCGAAAATTTCCAATAATTTTAAATTTGCCATTTAATAAAAATTAAACTGCAAAATATAACGAACATTGTTTATTGATTTTTAAATGGCTAAACACCGTAATGCTCTGTGTCACAAATAAATGTGGAATGGAAATAAAAAAAAAACATCTTGCTGGCGTAGGCCGGCAATGTTGTATGAAATTACCTGGCACGTAATGTCAGTACTTCATTGCATGTTTGAGAAAAATCTTTTATGCTACACCTGGCCATACAGTGACTTTTTCTGCACGCTGCACGTACGAAAAAAGCCGCTTTCTGGCCAAGTGTAGACATAAAATGATGTACATAACACGGGAGGTAATAAAGAAAGCCCTCGATCGCATATTTACGTCCCTCGCTTGCAGCTCGGGCCGCGAACATCTGCGATCTCCGCCTTTCTTTGTTTTACCACTCTAGTTGTGTAATGTCTAATGTACTATTTAACTTAAAAATCATGTATCCCATCAAAAACATTACATGTAAAAAGATGCAAGTCTCGCAACGCAGTTCTCCTACAACAAAAAAGTTTTGAGATGTAAAGTTAAACCAAGTCAGTACCGGGGGGGTATCAACAGAACTCGATTTCCACCGACTTGCATTCTAATTCCCATTTGAACTACAAAGGTAACTTTATAATCGCCTGTATTTGTATATGATTACAAACTTACTTATGCAGTTTGTATTGAAATTGTAATATTTTTAGATTTCGCATGACTTTATAGGCTAAAAACTATTGTTTAAAATTTGGAGCTTGTGGGTCTGCTAGAAGTACCTTAGAATTAAGATGATCATTAGTCAGACAGTGAGTCAGCGACAATACTAAGGAGTTTTGACGTGCAATAGATATTGAGAATATATTTAAGTCATATTATGCTCTATATCCCTGAAAATTCAGGGTTTAGCCAGCACAAAATTACAGAAGGATGAAAATGGCCTGAATTTCTTCGAGAAAAGGATGGTACGGCCGTGCTTTTGTATTGCTCGACTTGGCGGGGGCACTGGCGTGCCCCCAGATAAGATTTAATTCTCATACGATTTAAACATTTTTGAGATTGCTAAGTATACGTAAACGTTAATAATTATTCATTTGCCTGAAAAGTTACTAAAATTGTAGATATTATGACTTATTCGCAAAAAAATTAGGATAAGGTTCAGTCAAAAGTAAAAAAAGCAAGTACATTGAATGTCACATCACACTAATATTATAAACTAGCATTGACTCGCGGCTTCGCCCGGGTTGTTCCCGTTACTTTCCCAAAGGAACTCTTTACCGGGATATAAATTAGCCTATGTATCAATCCAGGACTTAGTCTACATGCATGCTAAATTTCAGCTCAATTCATCCACTTGTTAACCTGTTACTCGTATATAGTAACAAACATCTTTACTCGAGAACCATTTATTACTCGAGAACGGATGGACCGATTTTTATGATATTTTTATTTTTGTGTTTGTCTCTGTCACGAATAACAAAATAACTATTAAAATATCTAAAACATTAAAAACTCTGAGGCGGGACGAAGTACGCCGGGACAGACAGTTTTTCATAAAGATATCAAACATTTGATCACGTCAAAAAATTTGTTCCGAATCAGAATTCAGTTTTGGAACTCGTAAAATTTGATGCGCTACATGCGCTCGTAGTCCTATGTCAGTGGACATCTTTCCGCTGATGATAATAATGTAGAAGCAGTCGATTTGTAAAATGTTGCTAACTTACTCAACATTCAGCACTTGGCATTTCCTCATTCCTGTAGCCTTTCCATCCAGGAAGGTGACCTTGATTCCTGGCAGTTGGATGGGCAGTTCATCGATGACGAAAGGGTCCAAGGGAGGCACTCCTATATCAGGCAGACCCTTGGTGAAGTCCGGGATGGCATCTTGGGTGGCTTTGACGAGACAGGCAGGCTCCGTATTGTTGCATGGGTGAATGAAATCCGCTGTAAAATATATAGGTACCAGTGGCGTGGCGTCCAAAGAACTCGATTCCTACCGGCTTGCCTAATATCAGGCATTTGAGCACCTTATTCTACAGCTCTTATGGAAAATGTATGCCAAATCTGCACCGGCTTGCCCAAGAATATCTCTTTACGCCACGCCACTGATAGGTACTATATATTTTTTTAATTTGCCTGTATCCCGTTTGGTCAGCAAATGGCCATTTTAGGCAGTCGGATCTACTTTGCCCTAAGAATTAGTGGTAGAGAATGCCTTATGGCATCAAATTCGCCTTTTGTACGATACATTTTCTTAACGGAGGTAAAATATAACACACTTATAGACCTCGTCTCAAATTAAGAAATAACATTATAATCAATAGTAATGACATGCGCTGTGCTGTGTACCGTCATTTGTACATTTTTTCTACTCCTGTACTTTTATCCGTCTTTTACTTGGTCACGAACACTAATATAAGAACATACATAATATGAGTTCAGAGAAGTCTATACTCTATTCCTCATAACAACACTAGTGTCGTTATAGTCGCAAAACGATACTGCTAGCAGCCACAGACTTCTAATTCTATACCTGCGTCAAATAAACATTTTTTTTAAAAAGTTTTTAAATTAATACTATTTGTTTAATACGGCCATTCTTTCAGACTAAATAATCATTGATTAATTCAGCAATAACAAAATATGTAAAATGATAATATCCTCCTGGATCCCCCGGTACTCACTTGAGGACATAACATTTAAAAAAATCTACAGCCAAATGCCACACCGGCTTAATAAGTTAACATGCATAGAACGTTTCCGAACGAAACTGTCAACCTAAAAAAATAAACACCGAGTCATTGATGGCCAATCAGCGATCAGTGCGGCTTTGAGATCTCACACCATTGGCCAGACCATGCCCCGCGGTAAGTAAATCCAGATTTATCTCACCGAAAGTCTAATTATATATTTTTGTTTCGTTTTGATTAGTAAATGTTTGGTGTATTTCATATGTTAGTAAGTTAATTTCCTTCAGAAAATTAAAAAACTTTAGCCAAAAATAGCTCTGAAGTTTACGTACTCGTGCGAGTACAGGCGGTCTTAACATGGTATGTTTATGTTCTCGTACGAGTACAAACGGTCTCAACGATGTCGGATTTCTTGATTTTAGTTGAGTACTAAAAGGACTGTGAAATAGAGGAGTACGTTAACTTCGATGAATCCGACGGTTTTTCCAAAGGCGAAGAAGTTTAGTCAGAAGTAATCTGGAATCTAATGGTTCCGTTATATCTAAATCGGAAAGCAACGACGAAGATAGCAATATTTTGAAAATATTCAAAGGATAACAGAAGATATATCTTCGGCGGTTCCTACTCCAGCCTTGGAAATAGAAATAGAGGGGCTCAAGATTTTTACAAGCTTTTATTTAACTTTCAATATATGTATACTGTATGTATGTACCTATGTTTGTTCGGGTGGAATCTTGCAACTCAATTTTGAAGCAGATATCTTCAACCGAATGAGCTAAAATTTTGTAAAAAAAAAACTGATGACAATGCAATATTATCATGACATGGAGCTGACCGGATGATGGAGCTGGCTAAAGGATCAGCTAAATTACAAGATAAATTCGCCGTGTTTGGGTTAATTTGATTGGTTTTGACGTGCAGATTGCGATTATATAAAAAAGTAGAGTCGTTCATAAAAGCTTATCTAAAAATAAACATTTTTTAACAGAAACTTATTCTAGTCCTAGTTAACGTAGTGAAATAAGCGCTTAGTCCAAGTTTATCATACAAAGTTTTTTTTGTTACTGACTTTAGAATTATTTGATTATGACACCGAATTTATAATCCTGTGCAATAATAAGTACAAATAAGTCATTTTTGTATATATACATGAAAATAAAGTTGATTAATGATAGTATTTCTGTCTATTTGATACAGTTCTCGTGTGAGGACAAAGTCCCCACGTATTCGCGTGAGGACATTAAGAAAAATCGAGAGGGAAACTCTATGATTTTTTTTACTAATTTTCCGATATTAGGCACTTACTAAATCGATTTTTTGAAAAAAGTATCAGTTTCGGCGAAATCGACACCTCCAGGACCCAGGAGGATATTATAGCCTAAAACAATATCTATTTGTAACTGCACTAAACTAGTTACAAATATTTTTTTACTCCTGTACTGTTATCTGTCTTTTACTTGGTCACGAACACTAATATAAGAACATACATAATATGAGTTCAGAGAAGTCTATACTCTATTCCCCATAACAGCACTAGAGTCGTTATAGTCACTTTACGTTATTGCTAGCAGCCACAGACTTCTAAATCTAGGTAAAACTTAGGTCAAGGATTAAGCGCTCAATTATAACTTTACGGTAAAAATGCACAACTACCAACTTAACAAACAATTAAATTCCTACGGTTTTTAAGAAAAACAAAACTTTCCGAACTAAATTCATTGATGCCAGCATAACCGACAGTAGATCTGCACGGCACAAGAGGTATTACACCACATAAGAGGGTAGATAACCTACTAAATAAATACTAAAACAGAAGTTTTGAATGATAAGTATTATTTTTTATTCGCGAGTGTGTTGAAAAAGTCGTATTACACTCGTGGGCATTGGTCACTCGTATCATAATGTGCTATTGATTTACCGAATCCGATCCGGATCCGGTAGCTACCAAATACCGCCGGATCCGACCGGATTGAAAATCAGTCCGGTTTGCAATCCCTAGTTGGACAACTGCTAGTCTTGTAACTGTGCCTAAGCTATGAGATCAAACATAAAATAAAACTTTTGTATGGAAGTTGCTAAATTAATGTAATAAGTTAAATAAAGTACTTACGGGATAATCTTGCGAATACCTTTTGAACGAAAAATATTGCGACATTTAAAGAAATTAGTTTCAAGTGCATTTTTATGATTTCAGTAATAAAAAATAAGTCTTTGGATATAATCAAAAATATTCTATGAAGACAAAAATATTATTGTGGCCTGTATACCTAGAAACGCAACAATAGACTAACATGTTTCATAGAACCGCGGTTTGATATGTATTAGAAACCCGTTTCGTTAAAAAACGAACTTAAAAATAACTTTTTTTTAACCTTTGACCTGCTTTTTACGTAGAGCACTTAAAACAATGTACACTCTGATAGACATAATATATTTTTCATCACACTTGCTCGAAAATGGTGTCATTACACGTAGGTTCTGCGGGCCGTAAATCACCTATTACGCCCTAGGGCGTAATGGTTTTCTTTTTAAATTTGAAACGATGGTTTTGTTTTACTCTTATTTGTCGTGTTCAAAGGAAATGCCAATTTACTTTTTTAACTTTTATCACTGAAATATTTATTTAAAGAGAACTGTTATTGCAAATACATATAAACACAAATTTCTGTTACATTAATTTAATGTTTAAATAGTGTATTTCAGTATTTTGCAAATATAAAATCAACCATTTTAGGTCTTTACCGTTATGGGTTCCGAACGTGTCTTGACTTTCGCATTGTCTATGGATATGTCACTAATGTCACTGTCCGTTTTACAATTTTATTTAGGTTAAGTAAGGTTATTTTAATTAGATTTCCTCACAAGTGTGATGAAAAACATTGTGTGTGCCACGGGCGGTAAAGGAATTACAAACTCGTGTTATTAAAGCCCTCGGCTTCGTCTCGGCCTTGTAACAAACACTCGTTTGTAATTCCTTACTTACCGCCCTTGATACACAATGTACTATTTTCTACTCCTGTACTTTTATCTGTATTTTACGTGGTCACGAACACTAATATAAGAACATACATAATATGAGTTCAGAGAAGTCTATACTCTATTCCCCATAACAGCACTAGTGTCGTTATAGTCGCAAAACGATACTGCTAGAAGCCACAGACTTCTAAATCTAGGTTAAACTTAGGTCAAGGATTAAGCGCTGAATTCTAACTGTACAATAAAAATGCACAACTATTAAATTCCTACGGTTTTTAAGAAAAACAAAACTTTCCGAACTAAATTCATTGATGCCAACATAATAAAAAGTATTTTTAATGTCGTCACTGCGTGTCACTAGCGAATATACGTCAAATTAAAAAAAGTTTATCATAGACACATACTGTCAGTCATATATCATATTTGCCTTGTTTGCGAGCTATGTTTAATTTTGTAGCTATGTATTTTAAAACCTAGTCGTAGAAAAAGTATTGCATGCAACGTTGTATAATTAAGTCAAAAAACGGGAAAACTATCTTCGAAAATGGGGATCCTAGGAGGCTAAGCGTACTCTTTTCGAGTATTTTAATGTTCGTTGCAAGTTGGTTGCATTTTATTTTTAAGGTTGTCGATATCATTGTAAGAATTTGAAATTATAGTTCGCATTTGTTAAAATTTAGTTCTAAGCCAATGGATCTGAATTTATCAATTATTAAGGAAAGATCTGATAGTACAGAGTCTGCTTCGCCTCCTAGGGTCCCGTCATCTAAATACCATACATAATTTTTTTATGACAAATTTCGAATTATTGGATTTATTGCCAAACTGAAAATTGCTGGACCCAGGAGATCACCCTGCTGGCATCCGACTTCGGATGATAATTATTTTGACCGGTACATCAACTTCGTTGGATCCGCGTAGCAGTGGAGGAGATAGTTATAGATTTCGGGGATGTGAGATTTCATTTCAGACAGCAAGGCGTCCCTGTTTACCGAATTAAAAGCGTTTTTGACGTTAATTTTTAGTAACTCTTCGCACTGGCCGTCGCTAAGGTAGGTCCGGAGGGCATGCACAGCAGCCTCGTAGCCTCCTTGGATTCCGAAGCCTAACTGGACGGGTTCGAATAATTTTTACAATTTTGGTAGGATGTGTGTGATATTGAGGAGTAAGGCCGCCCAAACCTGCTGCAGAGCCGGTTTTGAATGAGAGGATAGCGTTGAAAACGTCGATGTTTTTCATCTGCAGGCATGACTGGGTTGCTGTTGGTGGATCCAAAAAATAGGGGGTCGCTGGAGCGGGAGGATGCTTCGTTTGTAGGGCCAAAAGGGTGTCAGGGATATCTGGCGATAGCACGTCACTAGAAAAAAAAGGCGAGCGGCACCTTTAAGACCTCCGTCGCTTATTTTGTTTTCGATGGTCTTGATTTGATTACGGGTTGATGTGCGGCGCTCGTGTGTGATCGAAGGAATGGAACCGAGTGTCCAGTTATTTTTATTTTTTTGTGTTAAAGATAGGTTCTGATCATCGCCTTTAGCGTGTAGGATTACAAACGGAAAAATGAAGAGATTGTGCCAGTCTTGTGGAGAGTTTAATTTATAGCATTTCTGTATAAGATCGGCCAGGTGAGTTGCAATGAAGATTCTGGCCCGTGAGGAATTCGTTTTACGACCTGGATGTTGTTTTTCAGATGGCTAAGTCGAATATGAATAGGATGTGTTAGAGGAAAGGGTGGTATGTTATTTAAGTTTAGTTTAGTTTTCGTTGCTAGGTTAGCTCAAAGGTTTATGATTATATCTTCGAATGAAGCTTTCTCATATAATAATGATCGAACTTCACTTTGAAGTTCGTTTGATCATATATTATATTTTATAACATGTATTTTTTTAGCTACAGTATCTAATGAAAATACTTACCTTTTATGATAACGTCACGTATATTTTTATGTTACTTCTATGTCACATTGATCAAAATCCGCGGCCTTGCCCTTATACTACAAGTATGGGGAAAAATCTGAATACTATTTATTATACATTTGTAATTAGAACATAAAAAAAAATATTGGGTACTTGAATATAAATTTACATACAAATTTGTACGGAAACCTCGATATTCTATTCTACACACCAACTGAGTCTGAGGCACTAGTCCCACCAGCGGCGACCAACGAGCAGCGAGTAGCGATTGGCGAGTTTTTTCTTCGCGGGCGAGTGAATTCTCTTAGAAAATTTACTCGCCGGCAGTGTGAACAGCCAGCGATGAACTATTAATGTATGCGTCTCTTTTACTAACACAGGATCCTTATCTTTTGTTCGTTTCTTGGGCGAGAAAATCGCCGATAGCTAATCGCTTCCTCGCTCTTGGTGGGACAAGTGCCTGATTTATTCCAGGTTTAAAGATGACATTGAAATTTAAACAATAGTGATTATAAATTATAATTTAAGTTGGTTCTTTGTGTCTAAGCAAATTGGCCAAATATTTTTAAATTTACAATAAAATCACGTGTTTTTGGTAAAACGAGAAACTTAGAATCATTTTTAATAAATAAGTTTATTGTAGTCCACTGTATTCAAGTTTTGTAAAGAGAAGATTTCGCAAACAGAAGAATTTCTTTTATAAGTAATTTTGGAAAACAATAAAATGCCCTACTTAAAAAACGTGCATAAGCGCATAGTTAAGTATGTATTTTATATGCCTTTTAATATTACACTTACTTTAAGAACCTTCATCTGTTATTCGGGGCGGAGACAAACCCAAAAAACTAAAATCTTAAAAATCGGTCTACCCCTTCTCTGGTTGTAAATGGTGTAACTAACCCGACTTTGTTTTATGAATATAGATTGAATTGGTTCTCAATCCTTTCATGTCAGAAAAATGGTGAATAGTGCTTGACAAGGAATTGGAGCCAGTGATGACTAGCTAGTTGATACTATCGAGCTGCAACCGATGGAAATCTACGATCGATTGCGAATTATCGGCAATCTGATGGACATCCTGACGACCCCTACCCCTTAACGCCTACATTATAATATAAATTCAAAAACTATTTTGTTAGTAAATTTTATTAAACATTGTGTTTACTTACGAAATAAACAAACAGAGTCACGTCAAGGAGTACATTATACAGATTTCTATGAACATAATTAGCTATGTTTTTTGTACTTCTTAACAAATGGAGTTAGGTCTTCTTTGATGTAAAATTATAGAAATCAAATAAACAGTACTCTATGCTGTCTGTAACTTTAAAAAGTATTATTTTACCGATACAAATATATTATTTTGAGCAAGTTGCTTTTTTGCATCTTTAAATACGACCCAATCGTTAACGTATTTTACCAGTGATCGGATCTTGGATGCAATTAGAGGTTGTGGGGGGGGGGGGCTTCACACGGATTATTACTAATAGACATGGACGAACCCAGCATTTTTTAAGAGGTGGGGCAGAAGTAAATAAATTAAGTAGTATTATACCACATGAAGGAATAGTACATTTAGTCTTAGCAGCAGCTCACCAGTAGCAGCAGGAAAAACAACATAAACATGTAAGGTGCTAACAAATTAGGTATAAATATTTTAAGAGATGTTAACTTCAACACAATTAACTTTTTATAGAACCGAAGAAAACTTTTTATACGATATTTTTGGTTTTCATTTCCCGAACAAAATAAATAAATAAAATTCTACCCAAACTTAATCAGACTGTTAATTTAACTGACAACAACATTTTCTGTCAAGTGGACGTCGTATTCTGTTAAGTAACCATAAGATAATCAAAGAGGTCTTAATCACTGATTATTGTTTACCTCATTAAGAGGGTGCTTTACGTAGCAAACTCACTTCCTAATTTTCTCCAAAAAACATATATGATTTGTTTATTGTGTTATACATAAATAAACTCCTAAAGCTTAGTACTATCATCCCTAAAAATATTGGTATCTAATTTATTAGCACCTTATATAATAGATAATGTAACTACGTACCATTAGGTCTTTAGAACAGTTTTTATTTAGATAGATGTCACTATTTCTAAAGAAATGATCTCGACCACGTTGCCCAATAAATTCGTAAAATGGGTCTTACAGTCACGAATCTTAAAACTCCAACAAAAAAACTACAACAAATATAAATAGGTATAGATGCGTGAAACTATAATTAATGAAACTATAATCATCTTATTAAGTAACTTTTATTTTTTCTAAATTGTTCGCTACTTGTACAAATAAATGTTATTGAAGTTATTTTACAAACAAATGGTGGATTTGTTTTAATAGATACAACTATTGCTGGTTCTTTTTATATATTTTTATAATTAGCATGTATTTTGTGCTAGCGCTGATTTATTCGATTATACAAAATACAAATATTCTTTATTGCACACCAGAAAAACATATAACAAAGGTACATTACATAATTAAAACAACTTAAAAGGTAGACAACCGGCGGTCTTATCGCTAAAAAGCGATCTCTTCCAGACAACCTTTGGGTAGCGGAATGGACACAAAATTAAACCAGAAAGTAGGTCGTGCGAAGGGTAACGAAGCGAGAGCTAATTTAGTACCAAAAGTAAATATCCGCGAGGGCAAGTATAAACATACATAAATAAAATAGATAGATAAATCTACATATATATACATAAATGCAAATAAATAAAAAGGGGGAAATATTAATCGCAAAACAGACAGCAGACCTTTTAAACAAACAGTTTGGAGAAGTACACAATTTAAATTATGGGAGGGACAGTTAATGCTCTTTAATTTTGAAAATGGGAAGGGATTCAGCACATCTTAACTCGAGAGGTCACGATCACGAGTTCCATAATAGTATGGCCTGGAATGTAAAAGAGTTCGTATAGAATTTAGATTGAGAAGAAAGACCATTTAAGAGAAGGTTTTTAGCGCATCTTGCTGACGACAGATAACTGAAGCGCTCTTTAAGATAGCGGGGGGTTGCGGGAGTGAAAAGAATGCTATAAAAGAGAGAGAAAATGTGAGAGTTATGTCAAAAACGGATAGGGAGCCACTTGAGTTGGGATCGAAAGCTAGAGACATGATCATACTTGTGTAACTCAAATATGAATCTGATGCAGATATTTTGAATGCGCTCAAGCTTATTAAGTTGTTCCTAAGAAATATCAATGTAGGAAATGTCAGCAGTCAAGAATAGGGAGAAGTAGTGATTGAGCAAGCACAATCTTAGTAGCGATGGGAAGGAAATTGCGAAGCCTTCTAAGAGAGCCGACAGCGGCAAACATCTTCCTACTCACTTCATTCGATTGGAGCCCCCAAGAAAGCGTGGGATCCAAGATAACGCCCAAGTTCTTTACTTGGTGAGAGAAAGGAATCAAGACGTCGTTGAAGGAGATACGAGGAAGGGTTACAAAGTCGACTCTTTAGACTAATTTTGTACTACCAATGATGATGGCTTGTGTTTTGGTTGGGTTCACGGTTAGGTCATAATGATTGCTCCACTCTGAGATACGCTCCTAATCTGAGTTTGTAAAGGAAATTACAGATGGGAGATCTTCGAGTGAACCTTGAGAATAGATTTGAAGATCGTCGGCATAAAGGTGATAATGTGAAGATAAACTATGTTTAATGGAATTAATAAAAATAGAGAATAACAGAAGAGATAGTACGCTGCCCTGCGGAACGCCGGCCGGGAATTATTTATATTTTTTGTATTAATTACGTAATAAATACAATGCACAAGATATAATGAATAAAATATCAACTAGAAAAAAAATCACATGTAACACAGCATTCTCAAAACTTTACTGCCTAAACAATTTGGAATACAATTATTGTGTATAAGATGATATTTTTCTTTGACAAAAAATAAGCAACAAAGGTAAAATTCAGTATGCGGACGTCTATACGTGATATTTGACTTAAATATTACCCAATAAGGAATAGCTATATGAATATAAAATAGTATTCTACAACTGGCAAGACTTTACAATAGTTTGTAAATATAAAATAATGAGACCTAAATTCCGGAAAGTATGTATAAATTTAGCTATTATTAGGCATTTCGACATATTTAATCTATAGGGTCTATTTATAAGTAAGTTTTCATTTCATTGTAAGCCTATTATTATAACATATGGAAAATATAAATAAGTCGTAAAAATAATAGAATCTTCTTTAATTATTTACATCTAATAAACTCAATTTGAGGTTCTTAAGGTGGTTAAAGTCTGTCATCGGACAAACTTCAATTGATTAAGATAACAAAGATTGTACCACACACATCTAAACAATCTAACGAAGCGGTGCTCCTACATTCTTCAATATTCTAGTTTTCAATATTTTGGAATAGGTACGTATAGCAGTTCGTCGTAGGGCACAGCACTGAAGAATTTCTTTGCTGTGGAGACTGTCACGTTCATGGCAAAGTCGACGACCGGCTTGCCAAATTCTTCTGTGACTGTCCTCCAGTTTTCGTTCAGGAATACTAGAACTGTGTTACCTGGAAAGTAATTTTTGACGATTATTTATTGGAGGAGTGTCTTTTCAAAAGGGCTTATTTCTATTTTGAACTTTTATTGGGAAATTGAGGAAAACATAAATCCACGGTTTCCGTTTCGAAATTATTACTTAATTTTCGATATTTATTTAAGTAAATTGACATAAATGTTATGGCACTACATACATTATATTAATATGGATATGACTAGTGCAATTTGTTAAATACATGTCTTGTTGGTTATATAAGGTCTTAATTTTTACTGTGCATTGTGCAGAAAAAATATTAAAGAAGAAGAACTTCAAAAATATACTATTTCAAAAATTAAAAAACGATGTTTTTATTTATTATCACCATAATTTTTGCCCAATATGTACAAAAGATTTCGAAAAGGTTTTTACTTTTTTGTTCCGATAAGTTACATTAATTTTGGTGTGTAGAAAAAATAATAAATTATACCAGTCATATTCATATTAATATTGAAATCGCTAATTCAAATCCGGTCTCTTATTAATTACCATACATTTTTGAGAGTTAAGGTCCTTTTGATGCGGACCTTTGGAATTAAGCCGTTTTGTTGGGACCTTGTGAGAAATAAACCTTTTTGATTTGTACATTACAGAAATAAACTCTTTTGAAACGGATTACTTTTTATTGTGAAATTAAACTAAACTTCTAAAAATAAGTTAGAGGTAGGATAAATTTAATTATTTGTTACACGTGAACTTCTTCTGCATCATTTTCGCAACAATCGCATTCGACTTCGTCTCGATTTTCATCTACTGATAAATGAGACAAAAAAAAATACAACTAATCCTACTCGAATTGCCCGCCCCGCGCCATTCCAGGCGCAAAGGAGCCCATCACGCTCACCGCTCGCCGCATTACCACGTTGGATCGCGATGGACAGCCTTTGAACCAGGACTAAAATATGGTTCTATACCAAGCCAGCTCCGGTAACCTAAATTTTCTACATCCTTTACCTGTTTATTTTTAATGGGCAGCCTCAAATTTTGGAGTTCTATAAAAAGTTCTGATTCAAGATAATAAGTGTATAATATAAAGGGCCTATTTCTTTCTCATATTATAAGGAAGAAATAGGCTCTTTTGATCCGGACTTTGTTATTTGAATGTTTCTTCAGAGGACAAGAAGAGACTTACTAGAACCTAAAATCCAAAGAACATTATTTCTCTATTTTAAGCAAAACTACGTTCATAGTTAAAAAAAAGTTCAAAATGGAAATAAGCCCTTTTGAAAGGACATTCCTCATTTTGTCTAATATCTAGGAACCGGACGATGGACTGCAAAAGACATAAGGAACAGGACTAGAGTAGACATCAGTGTTACATTTTTTAATACTGATTTCTACTATTCGAAATAGGTTCATAGGGCAATATTATTATTGGTAATTTTTAAGTTTGGACAACTTTAACAATGGCTATATTTGTAATGGGACATTTTTATTGTTAGAAAATCACCGTGAGACTTAATCATATTGAAATAATAAAAACGGATCACTCACGTAATACAAAAATGATTAAGGAACGCCGAATGCTCCCGAAACCATGTCGAGTGGATGTATCGTTTTTAGGGTTCCGTAGCCAAAATGGCTAAAAAGGAACCCTTATAGTTTCGTCATGTCCGTCCGTCCGTCCGTCCGTCCGTCCGTCCGTCCGTCCGTCCGTCCGTATGTCACAGGCATTTTACTCAAAAACTACAAGACCTATACTGATGAAATTTGGAATATAGATGTCTTGTAGATGCCGCAACTAAGTTTGATAGTTAAACAACTAAAATAAATATTTGTAGGAGGGGGGCACTCCATACATGTTACAGAAGCTAAAAAAAAATTGTTTACATAGTTCGACAGCTCTTTAAAAAACACTATAAGGTTTTAAAGTAATGTTTTTGATTAAGTGAATATATTTGGAAATAATCGCTCCGAAACTTGTGTAAATTGTGTGTGTCCCCCCCTATCTTCTAAACCGTGTATCCGAAAAATATGAAAAAAATCACGAAGGTAACGCTTAATTAATACTTTCAATGAAAATTATTTTCAACAAACTCGAATTAACCGTTTTTGAGTTATTGCCGATAAACTGCGCTTCTCAACAAAAGGACGTAATTCTATGAAGATACGCTCTTTTGTTGTTGTACTTTTTTTACATCGTATTTTTTACCTTATAGTTATTTAACATCAATATTGCACAGGCATCATATCACCAGAGCTTAAGCAGAATAACTATACATTTTTCATCAGGCGTCTTTAAAGCGTCTGACGTCTGTCAATATTTTTCACATTTAATGTCGAAGTTCTTAATTAATAATTTCACAAAAAAATATGACGTCATTCTTGTCATGCTAATAATGCACTTTATAATTAGCATTCCACTGCTAGACATGTGAGATCTGTTAGTTGAAAGAGAATTGACTGCATTCTTCACTCTGACCCACTGCGAATTAGGAATTTCACATACACCTTTGAATGTTATCGTCAAAGTATGCAAGTTTATTTTCCTTCAACGGAAAGCAAACATCAAATACTTCTTTATATTAGCGTAATGCTTGTTAAATACTCACTCAATTCAGGGTTCCCCTTAAAGAGGTTGGTGATGTTGTAAAAGATTCTGTCACCATAGTCGAATGTGTATCTGTAGCTCTTGATGCCGAAGTGGTCGCGGCCCTCAGTGTCCTTGTAGTACTTGGTTTTGATGTCCATTTTGATTACAGAGTTCACTGAAATTTTGTGAAAGTGATAGTAAGACATTGAAGTGAAAAAAGGATAACGCCGATAACATAAAAATGAAAGTTTATTGGAGGCTACTAATATATTTAAGCAAAAAAACGAATAAAATAAATAAATAATAATAAGTCATTATTACAACTTGGTCTGAATCAATTTTGATAGAACTGAAGGAAACATACTGCCAAAGAACTATTTTGCATTTTAGCAGATGACATAAAGTGTAATTATGTTACTATAAAATAAATATATGTCGTATAGTGATAAAATAACAACGTTACATTAGCCAAAAATATCTGATTATTGGCTTGGATAAAGTCGCAGAGAGGGCGCTAGTTATGACTGACCATCTAGTATTAGATCTTTTTTGAGTAATGCAGGCAGTTTAGATTAAAAGGAGAAAATATGACGTTGAAAGATGGATCGATGATGGTCTTCTTTGTGGAAAATGGAAGCAATTGTGCCTATCTCTGTGAATTTATCGTGTAATTGTAACTTTTAGCTTATTATCAACGCGACATTTAAATTGTGTAAAGAAAGACATGCACTCTAAAAAATCTGAGCCAACTAAGAGAGATTTTCTCTTTGTTGGCGTTAACTTAAATAAAACAAACAAGATATTAAACATATCAACGAAAGCTGATTAATTAAAACAGCAAGTTCATAAGTGATTAAAACAACAATCTAAAATCTTGATAATTTTAACAAATATATTCCTTGTTTCTAACATTATTTTCTTCTTTGTATGATTCGATCATGTTTAATTAGTTACCTTATGCATCAATATTTGTTGAATCAGATCAGAACATGGTTAATTGTACTATGATAAACAATCAATATCATCTTAGTTGGTGCATCTAACGTCTTGTTAGGCTCGCATGGAATCAAGATGCTTGATTATAACTATCACAATCTTGATAGGAGCAACCAATTATTTTTTAGAGTGTGGAGAGAAATACACCAGTACTCAAACTGGTGCGGATACTGGATCATTGAATGATTATTGGACCATGACACTAAGGTGACCAAAGGCGATCCGGAACCCAAAGGTATGGTTGTAGGCCTTCCTCGTCATATAAAAGGTGATTATTAGAATCTTATAAATCCCATAACAAATACTTCGAATGACATGATTATTTATAATCTAAAGATAATTATAAAGATTAAAGATGATATCGTAGGTCAAACTACTTTATTTTTCTTCGGGAACTGGCCAACCATTTATAATATTAATATTATTAGCAAGTATGATGTTATTACCAATTTTAATTTTAGCGTCGCCTTCTCCGTTGATAGGGAAGAGCAGCAATCTGCCGACTGCCGTATATTTGCCTTTGATGGTGATGTTGCATCGGACTTGCAGTGTGAATATGTTCTTCTCCAAATAAGCCCTGAAAATGGTTTGCAATATTGAAATTTTGCATCCAGGATATTTTATCACTAAAACGTAGTAATATTCTTTTTAATAGTAAAATCTTTTTAACTTAAAAATCGTGTACTTTTACTATTATCAGAATCAATAAGCCTCATGGTTGCTAGGAGAACCCCGTACCGGTTATTATTTGCTTTTAATTTGCTAGCATTGTTTGTACACATAACTTCACTCTAAAATGTAAATATGCCGCAAAATACGAAAAAATAAATAATAAGGACCAATTTTTGAGAATGATATAAAATAGCCAGAGCAAGAGTCTAAATAATATTACACGTATCATTCATATTTTCCCAGAAATTCACAATGCTGCAATTACAGACAAATCAGAAACAGTTTTTTGCAAGGTTAAGCGTATTGAACCTTCAAGTTTAAGTTCTCACAGGCACTACACAAAGGTTCATTCAGTCGCTTTACGCAACAGCATAATGCACCATGGGTAATTGCTGTGAGGCAATCGTAGGATACCAACTTGACCAAACGGTGTTGCTTGGCCGTTGTATATGGTTCTTGCTATCTTGCATTCAAATCCGTCGTTTCGTCCAGTGAGCCTTAGATATTATAAATATTTAAAATTCAGATCATGTTTAGTATTTTTTTGCTTAAATGGAACACGATATTTCATAATTATAATCTTGGCTAACTGATTACAGCATACTATTTATTATTTTCTTTCAGTCGAAGGAATAAAGCAGGGTTTTTTGTTGTGCAATGAAATGTAAGTAGGAGATCCCCATTATTGTGGGTTTTTGTTGGTTTAATTCAGAAAAATTCGAAATTACGTTTCACGGAATATTTATGCATGAAAAATTATACAACCTGTGCAAGTACTGTCCTGTGCAAGAAAGTACAGTCACGATCTTTTATATGTGTGTGAGTGAACCACCTAAGGTCGAATATCATACTGCAAAATGTGTACCTTACGAGTCAAATGTGTATTATTTACAGGTTACTAAGCAACTGTATAATGAGTGTTTAATGAACATTTTTGGTAAACGGGTTACAAATTAAAGATCGTGACTGAACCCAAATAAAAAAAATTACGTCAGAGCATAGCGTGAATCGATGAGCCTTTCAAACGTCTAAGGCCGCTAAAGTGTTTAGTCCTTATATTTCGACACGATTCAAATAATTTTTGAATACTTTTACCTTGGATTTGAATAAAATAAAAGTGTCCAAAGCGTGATACGTTGCGATATTTGTGATGTTATGTTTATTACAAAAAGGGTCAAGGTCAAATTGTGATGACATTTAAAACCGGATGATGGTCGTTGTTTGAAAAAGTGTCCACAATCCTCGATGTTGCGACAAGTCAAACAGTGTAGGTGGCTCGTTAGTGTAGTGAAAATAGGTACAACGCTATCGCTACACATGTATAGATGCATTTTGAAAATGCGCTCTATAGGAAGAAAATATAATATAAAAATGAGTAAGGCCGATAAAGTCATACTCAGTTATTTAATCTACAGGGTTGATTTTTGATTACTGGCAATACATTGCCCTTGAATTAAGTAAAATTTTTGGAAAAAAATCTTTAACGATTGTTTCTTTTCTTTTTTGTCTTTGGCGATTTTTTAACTTGTGTTTAACGAGGATCTCAGAGCTATGGCATCAGATAGTAGAAAAATACCGTTTTGAAACATCTTTGGGGCGCCATAAGAGCCATAACTGAATATTTTAGTACTGAGTAACACCAAAAGAAAAAAAGAGATTTATTATTTTTATTGAAAATCATAATCCTTAATTTTTGTGAGTGATAAGACAGCACATTATATTGAATTAATATGTTGAAACCATATTGTCATTGGTTTATTTTCATTGGTCAATAAGAATACATTATCATAATATCTTAAAAAGTCGAAACTAAATTCTTATTACAATTTTATTTTGAAGCCGCTTGATATGATATTTTCTCCAACAGCCGCAATCTTGTATGTATATGTCGGCGGCCGAGCGTATAATTCGCCAAATCATTGCATTCCTAGGCATATCAAGAAATGCCGGCATATCACGATGTGTCTAATATTAAATACGGCAGATCGATGAGACCAACGTATTCGTCGATATTCTTAGCTACATACCGGGCAGAACGTAAAGTAGTAGCATTTTTGGCCACTGCTGGCTCATGAAATGCCGGCATTTCATGATATGCCTAGGAATATCATGATATGGCGAATTATACTGTCGCAGCCAACTGGTTTAATTAGCCATTTGGATAACTGCCTAGCATTTTCACTGAACTATGACCCGCCAGCAAGTCGACGGGCTTCTATTTCTGCTCTGAGGGACTTAAGCTGACTAACAAAACAAACCTAAGCTAAAATAAAGAGTGTGTTTATTAAAAAGGCTAGGCAGCTAATTAAGCTAGTTGACGGCGACACATACAAGTCGACGAAGTCCTGGGTTGAAACTTATAGGATACTTTTTATGTCGGTAAAGCATTCCCTTAGAATAGTAATGGAAATAACGCAGGCGAAGCCACGGCTAGATGCAAAATGTAAATTCAAGAAGAAATAGTCTTATTAATCGTTTGCCTAAACGTTGCTAGACAAATCGTCAAACGATGAGCTTTGAACGATATGGCGGATGTTACTTAGACATATAATGAAATGCTGGCATTTCATGATATGCCTAGGAATATCATGATTTAGCGAATTATACGATCGGCCGCCGACAGTAGAAGCAGTCAATTTGTAAAATGTTGCTTACTTACTCAACATTCAGTACTTGGCATTTCCTCAGTCCTGTAGCCTTTCCATCCAGGAAGGTGACCTTAACTCCTGGCAGTTGGATGGGCAGTTCGTCGATGACGAAGGGGTCCAAGGAAGGCACTCCTATATCAGGCAGACCCTTGGTGAAGTCCGGGATGGCATCTTGGGTGGCTTTGACGAGGCAGGCAGGCTCCGTATTGTTGCATGGGTGGATGAAATCCGCTGTAAAATAAATAGGTATACATTTTTTAATTTGCCTGTATCCCGTTTGGTCAGCAAATGGCCATTTTAGGCAGTCGGATCTACTTTGCCCTAAGGTTGAGCGCTAGAGAATGGCTTATGGCATTAAAATCGCCTTTTACGATAAACTTTCCTGACGGAGGTAAAATAACACACTAAACCTAGTCCCAAATTAAGAAATAACAATTATAATAAATAGTAATGCGCTTTATCCTGTCTTTTATACATTTCATCACCGGGTATAGACAGGCAGTGTTCAATTTACCTAACGTTTGCCAGACAAGATTAACAAAGAGCTGTTTTATGGCTATTTAAAACAACGTGCAATATTAATCTGGCTATAATGCAATGGCTGCAATGCGTGCAATATTAATATTATATTACATTAAAATTTGCAACGATTCATGTTTAATGTTGCTTTGCACGTAATAGTTTAAGGGGTATATCAGATTCGATGCCCATATGTACAGTGATCAGTATATGGGGGATCAAACGAAACGTCAAGCCGTATCGTCTGTCAAAACATCGCTTGGGAGTGGTCTGTGCTTGGTCTTTGGCGGGTATTTATTGAATGTCAAGCAGTGGCGTGGCGTTGAAGAAATCCTTGGGCAAACCGGAGCAGCTTTGGCTTAAATTTTCTTTAAGAAGCCTAGAATTAAATGCTGAACTGCTTAATATTAGGCAAGCCGATGGGAATCGAGTTCTATGTACACCACGCCACTGATGTCAAGTCAAGTATGACAGAAGTCTAGTAAACATCAAGTTGACAAAAAAATAGCAAACAGCCCAGTGACAGGGACATTCCTGTTTCGGAGATTGGACCGCATTGTGGCCGGACGCAAGCATAGAACTGTCTGTGTTTCGTAATCCGTTTACATCCCGCGAGTGCTAGATTATTTCTTCTGTTTAATTGTGGAAATTGATTAAAGAACAGAACTATTATTGTGTGATACTTCTGCCGATTTATTTTTGTGAACTAACGATTATCAAGATGATTTAGTCAACTTTGTAATAATTTCATAATATTGGTATAAATACCTACAGCTATAAAATACTGTAAAAAGCAATATTGTACATTTGGGTTATCATTATGTCCCAATAAAATAGCGTCGAAGGCTGCTGTCAGATCATTTTCCCTGAGAGGTAAGCCTCTTAGCGACATAAGAGTATTTTGCTGAATCATATTTTATTAAACTACTTACATGAATATGAATGAAACAAGTGACTTTCCTACAGACTTTTTTCTACGCACAGCAAAGTCTTCGCTTTAAGGCGCGGTAGGACCTGGCTCGCATTTCACATACAAACTAGGGTCGGGCGGAATGCAGATTATTGCAGATTATCTTCGATTTCTAACATAAAAGTATACGTTATCAACCCAAACATGAGAGGATGCCCTGCATGACTGTGAAATCATGATTGTCAGGTATTAATTTTGTCAGAAAAGGTAACTGGTGATGAACAAAATGAAAAAAAATGAAAAAAATACTTTATTTTATAGTGTTTTCGCGCTACTTTTCTATCGAGCGAAGTGTTCGCTATCGTGTTCTAAGTGAGAGGAAGCCCTAGATACAGTTCTGAATATTATTATATATGTTTTACAGTGACCTAAGAGTCAAATAAGTGCTCTAAAAATGATTTGGAAACTAGGCTTCCGTGCCCGATTCTGGTCTCACCTCGCCTTAAGAGTTTTGCGAAATAACATTTAATCCTTCCTTTGAATCCTTTTAGGCTCCGTTGCACTTTAATGTTTGTTCTTTGATACTTCTCATGTCATTTCGCGCAAATACAATGTAAAAGGCTATAAAATAAAATACATTTCAAACGAAATTGATACCGTAGAAGCAAGCGATGAACCTATTTATGTTTGTATGGAAAACCGACGGACTCGAATCACTTTAAAGGCCGGTAAGTCAGTCGATTGGAATCACGCAAGTCACGGAAACGTCAGTTAATGGCATGTAATGCCTTATCTGTGTTACATCCACCCAGCCGGTCACAATTATATCGTGTAAATATGAACGGTCACTATACGCATCTGTTAGGCACTAAAATGGAACAGACGGACTGTAACCCAACTGCAACTTGTATTTGAAATTGCAATCGGCGTAAAGTCAGCATGCAGTTGGAATGCAGTTCCCATACCAGTCTGTAGGTCTGTAGGTCTTTTTTTAGGGTTCCGTACCACAATAAGAAAAAACTGAACCCTTATAGGATTACTTTGTTGTCCGTCTATCTGTCCGTCTGTCCGCCTGTCTGCCCATTTATCCGACTGTCTGTCAAGACCCTTTATCTAGGGAACGCGCGGAGGTATCGAGTTGAAAATAATAGTCTTTATGCCGCAAAAAACATAATATTTCGACACTCTCAAGGGAACCAAAATGTATAGGGAACTTTCCGTTGACCTAGCACTACGAAATTTGCCAAGTAATACCGTCTTATACTACAAGTGTAGGGCAAAAACTGAATGACGAACCGTTAACTGTGATAAGTGACAAATGTGGCAAACGATCTAACTACCAATTTAGATCGTTTGTCATTGTATCAGAACTTTTGTAGCTCTGTGTTTTTTCATTCGATTTATGAAGATGGAGGGTTAAATATTGAATGGATACTGTAAAGAGGTAGGACTAGGCAAGAGAACAAACCAAAACAAATTGCATATGAAACAAGCCTAAGTAAGTTCAGTTAATACGCTACTGGCTTCCCCTTATGTAAGTATCATTTTATATGACGGACATGTTAGTTGTACTTACTGAGCAACATTCACTCCTGAACCGTCGAAAGACTTTCATTTCATTGAAAGCATTTTACTCTGTAACCGTTTTTTCTAGCCTAACCTAATTCAACCTTTTCAAAAATCATGAATTTTGTAAGGTTTCAGAGATAAAGGTGTTGGCGAAATAAAAAAAAACATTGAAATGGAACATTCTATGAAACGATTGTCGATAAATTATTAAATTCCTAATGATTTTCCGATGCATGAATGACTGATTTTAGGTTAAGTTGAGTTGAGAAGTCAGCCTGACAAGGTTTTTTTAATTATCTTTGAGTCATAATAATTGCAACGCGTATTGCAGTTGACCTTTGTGTATGAACACGACATGTAATGACTCCTTAATCATGTACAAAGTGGTTGCATCAACCGACTACGTCGAAGCGAGTGCGATTTCCGCGATGCGGCGTATAGTACATTTTAATTAAATTGGAAATGTTTTTAATCAAGACTTTTTATTGACAATATTATTAAATATTACATTTTCACAGTCTTGTACGGTAATTTAAAATTAAAACAAATCAAAATAATAAAGAAAGATAAAATACTATTACAAAAGTATTGATAATAATGAATGCCTAAGCCGCCGTGGTAGATTGTGTCTTGGGTCCAGGATCGACTGTCCAAATGAAGGTTGAGGATTAATGTGAGAGTGGCGTTCAGGACAGAGCCTGTGCGTGAACTGCGAATTACCTACCTATCGTGGTACTAAATCCAAGGTTGAAATTTATTGGTGAGATATAGAATAATATTCCTGCTATTGATTTTGGAAAATTCTAACCTAAATTATATACATTTTTAGGCCATAAAACTAAAACCAACTTATTAATACAAATTATCCTTATACAAAATTCTGCTTATATTTTAGTATCGCACTATGTAATATTTCACTATACTCGTATTACTTGATTTATTTTCAATAAATAGGAGCTCCAAACGTAAAAACAAAAGTTTCATCTTCCCAAAATAATAAACATACTAATCTATCTTAGCAAAATACCTATCCAACCATAACAGTACTTGTATTATTTAGAAAAAAAAAAATACGAAAAATTCAATAAAGCGCATATGTAGATATGCGCTTTATTGAATTTTTCATATCTACCTTATGAAAGATACACATTTGCTCAGAAATAAACATGCTTTTAAGCATGCTCAGCAGCTGTTCAGATTGCTTATAAAATAAGCATCCTCAAAGCAAACGATTTGACACACGTGCTAATAAGCACATGCTTACGGCCAAAATGGCCGCTAGGCAAGAAAAAACAAATCGAAACAGTGGTTCTCTACGGTATTTATTACAGTATCAGTCCTATTTGTAAAGAGCTCAAAACATAATCATATAGGTACTATTAAAATATAAACATAGACGAAACTGAAATAGTACATTACACAACTAGGGTGGTAATACAAAGAAAGGCCGAGATCGCAGAAATTTGCGGCCCGAGCTGCAAGCGAGGGACGTAAATATGCGATCGAGGGCTTTCTTTATTACCTCCCGTATTGTGTACATCATTTTATGTCTAAACTTGGCCAGTAAGCGGCTTTTTCCGTACGCGCAGCGTGCGGAAAAAGTCACTTTATGGCTAGGTGTGGCATAAAAGTTTGTTTCAATTCCCGCGAAAGAATCCATGACACCTAGAATGCTAAAAAGCAAGCCTGTTCAGACGAGCTTGAAACACGCTCCCTTCCACCCGCGCCTCAGGTAGCATGCTTAAAAATCAAACTGCAGTTGATTTTTGAACATGCCCGAATAAAATTAAGCATGCTCATTAGTAGCAAATACTAGACACACATGCCACTAAGTAGCACTTGCTCATTAGTGGCATGCTTTCGTGCTACTAATAAGCAAATGTGTCAGCTTTAAGTAAAAATATATGAAGGTAATAAAGCTTTCAAATCAGAAAGAGACGACTGTCGTCTGCCTTCGAGAGATTGCCGATGCGTTTGACCTAGCGGGCGGCCTTGACCCCGTCTGAGCCGTGTCCAAACAAACTGCACGGTACTTCTGCAAACCGCGAATTTTAGCCTCCGGTACTACAAGATTTGGGTTTTTTACAAGCTTAAATTGTCCACTTTATAAAAATATATATATTGTTTGATACATCAATGTTTCTTTATTGTTTTAAGAAGTTATAAATCGACACTTCTATGACTCTATTCTCCCCTAATAAGAAGGTAAAAAAGAAGTAGCCAGACGTAATGTTAATAACTATAATTTCAAACGAATGTGACCATTCTCAAGTAAACGACCGTTACGATTATGGCAGAGCTAATTATGTTTTAGAATGTAAACAAAAGATACAATGACCTTACGCCTAGGGAACCTTGAATTTGTTTCTGACAAAAAATATTCATCATTATAAATCTGTTTCACAAGAACACAATTATCTTCAGCCTTCTTATGATTTCAAGGAGGATTCAAGATAAGTGAAAAGGTTATGTGAAATAGTAAACTCATAATTTACAGAAAACGTAGCCTTGATAGTATAACGACGTAGCGTCAACACTTACAAAACAAAAAAAATTTAGAGGAATCTAATTACATATCAAAGAAGCCGATCTAATTTATATTACATCAGAATATAGGTACCTTGGCATGAAGTTTTTCAAACATGATGAGTGAGAACGTTTATTTAAACGTTGTATACAACATACAAAACATAATTATACCTATATTATATTTAACTAAAATAAGCATAACAAGCAACAAGACTCATTCAAGCATAAACCAGAAATGATTAAGATGTTAACGTGACTTGACATGACGATGAAAATTGTTCTTTAAGCCGTAAAAACCGTAACTAAAACACATAAATGCATTACCAAGTTTGAATACACCGAAATAAATTGACTACCGGTGTTTTTCTACCCATGTGCAGAGTTAAAAGTCATCACAGAGTCATTCTTAACAATATAGGGAAAATCCACCGAATGATAGTTCGATATTTCGTAATAGTTTTTTTTATGGAAATACTTAATTGCGAGGCACTATTTGCCTCTACTATTGATCAGTCTGTTGAAAACATATCTGACAAAATATTGGAAGTTCGGGGTCGGGATGCATAATAATTAAAAAAAAATAATTTAATTAGCTTTTATGCCACGCCTGGCCATAAAGTGGCTTTTTCCGCACGCCGCGCGTACGGAAAAAGCCGCTTTCTGGCCAAGTGTAGACATAAAATGATGTACACAACACGGGAGGTAATAAAGAAAGCCCTCGATCGCATATTTACGTCCCTCGCTTGCAGCTCGGGCCGCAAACTTCTGCGATCTCGGCCTTTCTTTATATTACCACCCTAGTTGTGTAATGTACTATTCTCAAACATGCAATGAAATGTTGACATTACGTGCCTTATAATAGGCCCTTATAACACACACGATATCCCGAAAACACAGAGTCGGAAATTTATGTATGCTGATGACATCGCCATCGTCCACCAGCATGGTACATTCAAACCATCGGAAGATGCCCTTACTTGCGACCTGAAATGTCTTGGCAAATACTTCGAAAAATGGCGGCTGCAGCCAAACGCAAGTAAAACAGAGCTTGCGACGTTCCATCTCTCCAATAAAGCGGCAAATTACGAACCAAATATCCACTTCAGAGAGACGCCATTGAAATTAAACCCTACACCGAAGTACTTGGGTGTCACTCTAGATCGCAGCCTTACCTATGCGCCACACATAAATAAGTTAGGGAAGAAGCTACAAACGCGAAACAACATACTCCATAGACTAGCGGGAACTACTTGGGGAGCAACAGCTGATGTGCTACGCACTACCGGTCTTAGCCTAGTTTATTAGACGGCAGAGTACTGTGCGCCAGTTTGGCTCAATAGCGCACACGTGCATAGGATAGACGTGCAGCTGAACCAGACAATGCGATGCATATCGGGATCCATCAAATGTACTCCTCTGGTCTGGCTGCCTGTGCTGAGTTACATAGCTCCTGCCCAACTAAGAAGACAACAGGCACTAGTCCACGAAGCGCAAAAAGTTCTGGCCCGTCCCGATTTGCCAATCCACGCAGAGTTTGCAAACCCGCCCCCGCATCGGCTGAAGTCGAGGCACCCACCCTACCATACTGCTCGACAACTGCAAGAAACAAATTTCACTCTCCCCGCCAAATGGAAACAGGACTGGCAAGTCAGACCACCCGACTACCTGGGCGCAAATATAAATCCTATGGCAAAACCTCCCGGCTTCTCTCTACCCCGAAAACAGTGGTGCCAGCTCAACCGGCTCAGAACTGGGAGTGGACGATCCCGAGACTTCCTCTACAAATGTAGCTGGAGAGACTCGCCGGCGTGCGAATGTGGAGCCGCAGTGCAAGACGTCAGGCACATCATCCGAGACTGTCCTCTCACCAAATACAACGGTGACCCTGCAGACTTATTCGCCCTTGGAAACGACGCAATCCATTGGATAAAAGACCTTAATGTCAACTTATAACTTATATTATAATTATGAACGACTGTACACAATTTGCCATACGAATAAATAAATAAATAGGCCGCAATGTACCTCGTTTCCGGTGCGGCTTGACACTTGGCATTTAATGGAATTTCATACAACATTTTTTTTTAATTTCCATTCCACATTAATTTGTGTCACGGTATCACGGCGTTCAGCCATTAAAAAATCAATAAACGATGTTTGCTATATTTTGCAATTTTATTTATTATAAAATCGACATCAACATAACAAATAGCACATTATAAACAATTGCAAACTTAAATACAAGAATACACATTTAAAATATTTCATCTAAATATTCGCGGTAAAAATGTATACTGAAACAGTTTGTATGAAAATGTTTCATTCTGTAATTCTATTTTCTGTCTACTTTACTTTTAGTGTCTGTAGAAAATAAAATTAGATTTTTTGGAGTGTTTTTAGGGTTCCGTAGCCAAAATGGCAAAAACGGAACCCTTATAGTTTCGTCATGTCCGTCCGCCCGTCCGTCCGTCTGTCCGTCTGTCCGTATGTCACAGGCATTTTACTCAAAAACTACATGATGGATATTAATGAAATTTGGAATATAGGTGTCTTGTATGAGCCGCTACTTAGTTTGGTAGTTAAACAACTAAAATAAATATTTTTAGGGGGGGCACTCCATACATGTTACAGAAGCTAAAAAAAACATTTTTCAGCAAATATCAACGGTACATACGAGTAGTTTGACAGCACTTTAAAAAACACTACTAAGGTTTCAAAGTAATGTTTTTGATTAAGTGAATATATTTGGAAATAATCGCTACGAAAGTTATGTAAATTGTGTCCCCCCCCCCCCCCCCCCCTCTATGTTCTAAACCGTGTGTCCGAAAAATATGAAAAAAATCACGGAGGCAACGCTTAGTTAATACTTTCAACGAAATCGAATGAACCGTTTTTGAGTTATTGCCGATTAACTGCGCTTCTCAACAAAAGGACGTAATTGCTATGAAGATACGCTCTTTTGTTGTTGTACTTTTTTACATCGTATTTTTACCTTATAGTTACGGCTATGGAACCCTACACTGAGCATGGTCCGACATGCTCTTGGCCAGTTATTAATTTATATCATTGCATATTTGAGAAAAGCACTATACATACCTCGGCGTGAAATGGAGTTGCCAGCCTCGTCACTATCTGGCCTCGCGTTCGCTCGGCCATCTATATGTACTCGGCCGGCAACCCGTCACTTCCCGGCCTCTGTAGTAATGTACTAATGACGATTATGAAGTGATTGATGTGTACTTCAATTAAGGACACTTGAGGAGACATTATTTAATATAAGTTCTAATTATGTAATACACGGTAGGATTGGTAACTTGGTAAGTCTACTAAGATTCGATTCTACAAAACAGTCATTAGACCAGAAGTTTCGGTCATCAACAAGAGATAAGAATGAAAGTAATGTAAGTAAATGCAGATAAAGAATAAGGAGCTGGAGGAGTTGGTGAAGATGCCAAACACAATTCGCGAAACCGAAGCCGCACCGCTACATGACAATTTAAAGAGGATGGGTACGTGCGGTAAAGTGAGCGTATATGGGGCGACCGGTCGGCCGCCCCAGTTACCGCTGTCCAGAAAGACCTACATAAGTGTCCTCAAAATACCCGAACGGCATGAGGTGGCATAGAATAGAGAAGACTGGCAAATCTCTGGTAATAGATATGTCTGTTGCGCTATTATACTTATTTACTTCGGAATGATAGAAGAAGGACCTCTGTATATTTATAAATATTACCGCCTAAATCAAAGACTGGTCACCTTATTAAGGTCGCTGGGAGCCGTTTTCGTAGTAGTGACATCACAATTAGTAAAATCTATAAGAAATATAATATATGCTTAGCTTAGCCCTAAAAACAATGCAAAGAGATGAGAGTAGGTAAATGTCGGAAAAGGTCTTTGACTTTAGAAAATACCAGCAGAGTCGTATGATTCACATTAGAAAATAAACAATAAAGTCATGAATCGAGTTTTCCCCCAGCATCAAAGTTAAGCGTATTATCTATATTTCAAATTGCTGAACTATCAGTAGCTGTAAAACTTTGCTAGATCGCATTAAAGAAGTTTTAAAACCCAAGGGCGCTCAGTGAAGAACATAAAACCGTTATAAATCGAGGAGAGTAATAAATAAGATAAGGCTGCTTGGTAATCAATCCCTGGCAGTAATAGCGTTGATGAGGGCTCGTATCAAGGGCGATTTTGCTTTTATCTGTAGTCTTAACAAAAGAAAAACGTTCGGTTGCGTTGCTACAATCTGAGCATCCGTAATAGTAACAATATGTACGCTATATTTTGCTTATAAAAACTATATTTTGGTAACCCTCAAGGCCTCAACCCTTAGCTACATAATTTATCGCTCAAACCATTAATGTTTGGTTAATGAAATGATATAAACTTTTAAGCAGCCTAAATTAATTTTACTTTTTAGTTTATACTTAAGTAATTATTAGTTGCCACCAGTAGGATATAAATAGGCTTATTAATAAAAGTATAACAAGTATTAAGCTCAATTCGGTATTTAACACGCTTTAACAAGGCATTACGTACCGGAAGACGAAGTCTGGGGAAACCTTCCTTAAGGTGGACTGAAGACCTTGTGATGCGAAAGATGCAGTCATCGTGGTGCAACAGTGGTGATGTACGGGATTTCAAATCCAGGAGATAACTACGTTATACTAGGGTTCATTTGTTACATAATTAGTGAATATGATGGCTAGCTTTGTTTCCGTTCCGTGGTGTACTTACAATTAGATGTCCCTTGACCAGGATGTGAGGTTTTCTGTCCGCGATCGATAAATACTGCTTACCGGTCGATATGGCGTAAATACTTGTCGTTGTTGTGGCACGCATGTCATTGTTAGGCAAGCCCCCGGTTGGCCGAGTTTATAAGTAAATTGCGCCAAAAGTCGCAAAACTATATGCCATTCTTTAAACACATAAAAATGCTATTTGTACATTTTATTGCAATAAGATACTTACTTTGTCATTAGGGATTACTTAAGTTTCCTCGTGTAAACATTTGTCAACTTTTGTCTAAGTACGTTATTTTCTTTCTAAATTGTTTGGATTAAAGCGTAACAATAAAACGTTTGTGTCAAGAAATTTTGCTACAAAATTCCTCTCGCAATTTATCCAATAAACCTCTAAAACCGGTTAACAAACATTGATTCGATGCTGCAACAGTAATTTGTCATTCCTTATTTCACAACCAAACTCCCGATAGGTACACATTGGCCGCCAAATAACACACCCAACCACAATTACTACAATTAGGTCATCGGACATGAATTATGTTCAGGATTTACCGGCTGGCCCTAAAACGCAGTTCCTTCCCTTTACGTTAAGTAATTACGAGTAAATAAAACTCACGTGCTAATTTGGCCGAGCAATCGCCGACGAAGGACGCTGCTACCGCAAGGAAAGTGAAAACCAAAACATACTTCTTACACATTGCGAATGCACGCACTGTTTTATGAAAAAATCGGAAATAAAAAAAAACAATGCGGCGTCCGATTCGAGGACCACGGACTGACTGAATGGTGACCCTGCTGCCTTCGCGCGCTTGCTTCTTATGTAAATTGGAACGAGTTCTTTCTCATTTTCGGTTGCACAAATTCGGTTAGCTCTTTGCCAATGTGAAGCCTGCTTTTCACGCAACAGTGGTCGCTAATCCGCTTTATACATTTTGTTCGCAGTTCGTATCACGTGAAGATAGCCGTTTTTACGATCGTCTCGTGAAAATGAGATAAATAATAGCCCCGGGGGTTCGTGAATTTCAGACAGTCGTAAAAATATTTTAATGCATTGTTTCTAGTCTCTACTCGGTAGACCCGCGACTTTCATGTTATTGTTATCTCTTTAAAGACGTGTTATGATATTTTTATAATACAGCTATCAGTTTATCAAGAATGAAATATTTTTAATAATCATACGAGACTAATAAAACTTACGTTAATGTTTAGAACCCTCATAGTGTGAAAAATTTACATACTTTTTTAAAGATATTGATTTCAGCTTTTAATACATAATGTAATTATTAAATTGTAAATTTTGTAAATATCCTTTGAAAACGAGGTTGGTGTTTTAATATCACTTCCCAAAAGTATATTAAATTATAGAAAACTTGTACACAAAAGAGTACAAGTCAATCTATGAGGTTTGAATCTTTGTTATAATCTTTATAACATAATATTCGTACAAAAAACGCCATAAATTATCTATAGTCTGTTTTATATTTCCGGAGACAAAAATGACATTTCATGTGATGCCTGTTTTTTACAACTCATAAATAGTGATGTGACACAATCGGTACTTACCGACAAACATTTTGGTAGGTACTTATGTTTATTGATATTAAAGTATCTGTAACACAATGAGTGCATAATCCGCAAAGTTCCAAAATGATACAATACTTTAGGTAAAAATGCCACCCTCTTGGAGAAGTAGAATATTTTTGTAAATACACCATATTCTAGTATTTAAAGGTACATTTTATTTGATTCAAAACTCATTACTTATCTTACAAAGCTAAAAAGACGCCAAACCAGTTTTATTTCCCTGCGTTATAATATCAAGCAACGGAATCACATACGTAGGTACTAATTATCCAATAGTAGGTTAAAGGTTGAATACAATGTAGTTATTATATGTAATTCATTTTCGATAAGTACCTAAAAATATATGTTTTAACGTGAATAGTAATTTTTATTATATCGGTTATTAGTAATTACACCAGGAACTGACACAAAGGACAGCACTGTTTCTTAAAAGCTGGCCACATTAATTTTACGTTTGACATTTGTAGCTGTCATTTTTGTGTCCGGAAATAAAAAACAGACTATAGAGGTATCTAAAACAAATCAATTCTGCAACTTTTGTCATATGGATGTATATAATCAAAAATAGTCATCAGGCTTCGTCTTTTTGATCCATAATAATACAATTAACTTAATTATAGCGATTATTAAAGGGTATTTACATGTAAACATCGAGTAAATTAATAAATCGGTCAAGCAACCGTTCCCAATCAGTGTTCCGTGACCGATTCTTTGCGTGCGTCCATATGCATTGCTTGAACAGATCGGGCGGACAATGCGTGCCAGGACATGATCTATTTTATCAAAACAACACACCTTGTTAGCAATACTACGTTACTTATGCCCTTCTTTAAACGGACGACAGTGTCATAAAATAAAAACCGTTTAACAACGAGCGGGCTAAGCGATAAAAAACCTTATGTCAACGGCGTAAGATTTCAAATGCGGATTTAAACCTGTATAATGGCGACTAGAATATGCAAGTTGTTCTAATAACAAATATACTTGTTTCTGTATTTTTTACTAATGTCACTATAAATTAACTAGGGGTCAGTAAACCTAGCAAGTCAGAATATCAAAATAATACGGACAATGGTCAGGCAAGGTTAACTCTCATTTATTTTTGTTAAAAATTATGAATTGCAGTGTAATTAATAGTCATATTAATTACACTGCAATTCATAATTTTAAAATACCAACATTATTGCTCTTATAGCAATTAACTCCACTGATGGTAGGTACAGTAAGCAAAAAAAGTGGTTCACCACTGGTAGATCATTGTCTTGGCTGACTGTACCTAAAGTGACTAGAGTACATCTAATAAAGAGCATAAATACACATTATTGTTACTCTAATGCATGTTATAGGGACCGTGCACGAAATATAGGTAACAGCACTAAACGACAAAAAAGACACGGGCGGACAATAAAGGAAACTATCGCCCCTGTCAAATCAAGCTGTTAATGATAATATGTAAGTGTCAATGTCAAATATAGTAAGTCATAGTTACACTGACATTAATCGTCCTTCAACGCGATAAATTAACGTTATTAACGGCGTTTTCGTCAATGTGGCCCCAGCATGAGAGGGTATATGATTTAGATTGGCGGCACCAGTTGGCAGCCCCTTCGTCGTGCACGTTCCCTAAAATGTAGTTCGAAGATCTGTAGGTCGAAGATCCGATGGCCGATGGAGGCTTACAGGTTCTCGAATGGAAGCTACTAACCGGATGATGCAGCATAAGTGGGCCCCCCATTAGATGGTCTGACGCCCAGGGTAATGTCGTCGGGAGTCAATGTAGGCAAACGGCGAAGGATGATGAATAAGAATTACACAACCCAGCCCGTAGCAATACCTCAACATTTTTTTATTGGTACTATCAGGTGGCAAACAAACAATCAATGACAAGGGTTAAGGGCCTGATGAAAAGCGAAATCTGCAGTCATAACACATGAAAATACTAAGAGGAAGTAAATGCATTTATAATATCTACTTATATATGCGCAATTGAAAAGTAAATACCAAGAGCAACCACGAATGAACGTACCATACGCGATGTATCGGTGCTTAAAAAATGGTAATAGTTAAAATCCTACCTATTGATTAACAAACCACTAATGAGGCAGCGTACTGCGAATTAGAATGTATTCCAATTCCAATCACATACTGTGATACCCGTTTTGATTTGCGAAAACTGTCAAACGTTGTTGACTATCACTTATCAAAGCATCGGTTGCAATGCTGACGCAAATTAATTACTTTGAAATTCAGTGACAAATAAATTAGATACAGATTTGAATCTGCACAGTTCTAGTATCAGGGACGATTACAATGGAATAAAATTTGAAAAAATAAAGAATACAAATCCTTGCAGTATTATGGGAAAATAATATTTTTTTTATCACACGCAATGTTATTATTAATACAATAAGGGCTGGAAAGAGCCATAAAATAGTTAAAACAGATACGCAAAATACAGTTACCATAACATACAGAATAAAATAATCCACGACGGCGAAGTTGCGAAAAATACTCAGTAAGAGAAAATACCGTTTTTAACGAAATAAATATATAACCCGAAATAATCAGTGACAATGTTCTGTTACTTAATTATTTAACTTTATCTATATTCATGTAATAAAATCGTAGCATAGTAATCGTCGTAGTTTATAATATTGTTTTTCGAAGATGTATATGACAACTGTAAATATCAGTAATATATGCATAATAAGTGTAATACAATCTGTAATACAATCATAGCAAGACAGTTTTTGTACATTAAAGGTTTTACAAAAAAACTAGGGAGTGTTAAGAATAAGTAATAAACGTGTTTTATTAATACATTAATACATTTGTTGGTGCACGCATGAAGTAATATCTACCAAATCGATTTCCATGGAATCCGGTGTACAGAGTGATCATTTAAATGTGGGATATTTTTTACCCGACTGCGGTAAAGCAAAAACGAGATACCTTTTTAACTTATTTCATATTCGCGAAGGAAGTAGCCGGTATCCTCTAGTTTCAAATAAAACCGAGATGAAGTCGATTGATATTACGCTTTTTGTTTACTTATTCAGATTGAGGCGACCTTGACCAGTGCATTGCGAATGAAAGTTTCCCCGAGGACCGCCTCGTACGATCGCGCGACGATCGTCCCGTAGTGAATCACTACTGACATAGTACCTACAGTCAAGTGAAAAATATGGGTAGGGGTCGGGTTGCATAAAGTTTAAGGTCATATTTTTGATACAAGGATTCGTCATACTCATCATTACGCATAACTGTAAATAGTCATACATTTATGCGCGTAACGATTTTAATCATAATGTTTATGGACATACTGTGTAATGGGCATATAGTTGATATGCATACATTTATTCAAGCATACTTTATAATGGGCATACATGGGCTGCTCATACAACACTTTAACCATACTAAGCAAATGCATAAAATGCTAAACGCATAAATAGGTTGCTCATACAACACTTTAACTATACTAAGTAAATGCATAAATTGCTAAACGCATAAGCCTAATTTAAAACACTTTAACCATACTAAGTAAATGCATAAAATGCTAAACGCATAAATAGGTTGCTCATACAACACTTTAACCATACTAAGTAAATGCATAAATTGCTAAACGCATAAGCCTAATTTAAAAAGTTTTTTTTTAAAGTTCTCTTTTATGTTGGGTCACAGTTCTAACCTAATAGCGATTCGGTTATGTGTGAGATAACAGTTCTAACCTAACCTAACCTACTTTTCTGGCAGCGATTCGGTTATGTGTGAGATAACAGTTCTAACCTAACCTACTTTCCTGGCAGCGATTCGGTTATGTGTAAGATAACAGTTCTAATCTAACCTAACCTACTTTTCTGGCAGCGATTTGGTTATGTGTGAGGTCACTAATATTGTGTAAAGAGTACAAATTAAAAATAATAATATAAATCGTTTCTTTTTTGAACAACCATCGCAAGTCCATTATCAAAATTTATACAATACGATTGTTATAAACATCAATATTGTGGCTTAATAAATGTATGAAATTTACAATTATTACAAAAACAACTTATAATCATTAATATTATGACTAAATAAATGTATGACAATTTACATTATGGTTAAACCAATGATGACTCCGTATAATTATGACACGGAACAATTATGCCATAGGACCATTTACGCCAAAAAAATATATGACCATCAACTTTATGCCTAAATTGTTATGACAATAGTTGTTATGCAACCAGACGGCCACCCGAAAAATATGCATCGAGGAATTAGTTTCAAAAACATACATTGATCTTTCCATCCATGCCGTCAGGTCGTGTTAGTTTTAGGAATGCATTAATTCAATAAAATGGGTTTTTATAGATGGTCAAAGTAACCTTGTAGGGTCAAAGTACCCCGAACTTACGGTACATTAGGTATTACTATAGATATAAAAATTAAAGATGTCTGAAAAAATATGGAAAATAATTTCAAAATTGTGGTTTAAATATAAAATCTTTGAATATTATTAATATAAAGTCTTTTTATACAAGATTAAGGACATAAACGGTACAGGTTTAAGAACACCACACCTTAGGTTTATTACCTACATTGTACCATCATTCTCGCAAATGACGGAGATGATCAACTCGCGGGAGATGTTAAAATAATGACGCGTTGGGTTAGTTTTCTAGCGAAATTCCGATAAAATCTCCAAGCCGTTTAGGGAAGTGAAAAAATTAAAGCAATAGTTACTAGACTTTCTCATCCCTTCAGTAATTGCTTACTGCAATGTTAAAATCTGGTGATTTCATCATGTCCTATATTTTTTTACAATGCTTTATTTCTGAAATATTTGACAGCGGAGGCTTAGTAATAGGGTTCCGTTGGCTTTCTTTGGGTACGGAACCCTAAAAAGATCATGAAACTAGTTTGTGGGAACCTTCGATATGAGATAAATAAAATGTGGACTGTAATTATACATAGATCTATTTAAAAATTAACAATCAGCAAGTAATTAAAGGTAACGTGTAGGCGCGGCGGAGGCAGAAAAGAAAGAGGCCGTGATGCGGTGCGCGCGCGATGATGTCCCCGGTCCCCGCTTCCCCGCGGCGGCGGTCCGGCGCGTAGACAGGCTCCCCGGGTTGAAGGGAAGTCTTCAAACGTCTGGATCCATCGGCAGAGGGCAGAGGTTGTTCCATCCTCGTCGTATCGTTCCTCTGCTCGTCTTGATGTCAGCAACTCGATTGGCTTTATCGACACCAGGGTATACATGGGTCACTCGTCCGAGGCGCCACAGCAACGGCGGTGTTGTCTTATCTCTTATTAGCACGAGTGCGTTTAATCTTAGCCCGTATGTGGTTCTGTGCCATTTCGTTTTATGTTGAAGCATAAAAACGTATTCATTAGTAAATCTGCGCCAAAAGTGTTGTTTAATGGCCTCGATACGCTTGTGGCGTTGAAGCAGGTTGATGTTGACGTCTTCGGCGATCTGTGGACATGGCACGGATGTGAGTGTTCGTCCAATGAGGAAGTGAGCGGGAGTTAAAGCGGATAAATCAGAGGGTTCAGTGGAAATTGGAGTTAAGGGTCGAGAATTTAAGATAGCTTCTATCTGAGTGAGACAAGTGGACATTTCCTCGTACGTTAAATGGGTTAAATTTAGGATCCGTTTGAGGTGAAATTTAGTACTACGCACAGCGGCTTCGACCAACCCATTAAAGTGGGGTGAATATGCAGGGGTGAATAAAAATCGTATCCCTTCATCGGCAAGATGAGAGGCAATATCGGCAGTTGATAAAAAAGACGTTAACTCGTTACAACCACCGACAAAGGTACTTGCTTGATCTGACGTAATCGTCAGAGGTTTGCCACGACGTGACATAAAACGGCGTAGCGCAGCTAAGTACGCTTCAGAAGTCAGATCTGTAACAAGCTCCAAGTGTACAGCTTTTACTGCGAAACATACAAATATACATAGGTAGGACTTGAGTAATCTACAACCGCGACCTTTCTTGTCAGCGATCATCATAGGCCCGGCGTAATCGACAGAACAATGGCTAAAGGGGAATTCTAAAGTTGTCCTATTAGCAGGCAGTTGCCCCATTATAGGTTGAACAGTTTTAGTTTTGTTTCTGAAACAAAACTAAAACTGCGTAAGTTAGAACCTCGTTATATTTTTACTAATATTACACAGGGAGGGAAAAATAATTTATGTCGTATTTTCGAGAAAATTATTATGACTTGACTATGTAAATATTATCAGTCTGTATATTTATCTAGATTAAGGAGTCTAGGCCTGGCAAAGGCTATATATTACAATCCGATTAGCTCCATTCTAGAACAAGTCGGAATAAACAATGTGAGGCACGAATGCCTAAATTTATGGAAGGGTGGAAATGCCTCGTTTGTCTCGTCTGCTTTATTTACGTTAAAAAAATAATGGTAAAAATGCGCGTTTGTATTGACACTGTTTTGCAATCGTGCTTTGTTTTGCATACGGTACGTTTAGAGCACTTGTACACTAGTGCTTTGAATATCAGTATATTTTGATAGATAAACCTGAGATTTTTATAAACGGCAGTTTGAGGGCGATCGTGTTTCAGAATGTATGCCGTCCTCAAACTAAAAGGCCGCTAATTTGTATGAAACATACAAAGTATCTACGCCTACACAGTCACAATTAGTATTGTGCCTTTAGTAATTTACCGTTACCAGTATTTTCCCATTTGGGAATATTCCCAGTAACTTTCCATTGTTCTCGGTAATATTCCCAAAAACAGGTAATATAAAAACCTGAGGGTTAATTATTGTTGTTACGTTTATGTAATCTAGGTAATTCAATTTAGTTTGCTTGTACTATAAATGGCTAAATTATCTTCGTCTCTCTCAGTCGTAGCTCATATGGAAATTCCTAAATAAATCAGCACAAAAACAATCAATATCCGACAACAATGCGTTTCATCTTCAAAAACTTCCGAATTTTGCTTTAAATTCTCTGTACTTACTGCTGGGCCGTCAACATAATATTATAAATTCACGGTTCATATACTACTTATTTCGAAGGACCGTCGGCGGGCCGGATTAAGCCTTCCCGCGGGCCCTACTTTGCCGACCACTGGCTGTAGTAAATGGCCAATGTAACCGCTCTTTATAATAACAATATGCTTTATTGTTTTTGTATGATATATTTACGTAAACAGCATGTAAAAATGAAAAGTGGGGTAACCATCTACTTTAACGGTGTCAAAATGGTTGAAAAATGCTTAATTTTATAGCTTGATATATTATATCTTCGCAAAATAACATGAGAAGCCCGAAAAATATGCAATCTGCCATTAATGCTTCAGCGCCATCTATTTTAATAGTTAAAAACCGGGTGCCCGTCTGGTTGCATAACAACTATTGTTATAATATCGATTGTCATAATCATAACACTTTAAGCATAAAGTTGATGCTCATATTTTTTGGCATAAATTGTACTATGGCATAATTGTTCCATGTCATAATTATATACGGAGTCATAATTGGTTTAACCATAATGTAGAATGTCACACATTTCTTTAGTCATAATACTGGTAATTATAATGTTTTTTTAGTAATAATTGCAAATTTCATACATTCTTCAAGCCATAATATCGATGATTATAATTACTTTTAGGTACGATTATTAGTGAAGAGCGTTCACAACATACCCCCAATTACTGTCCAACATAAAAAACTGTGACAGAGCCACAGTTAGGTACGACGACGAGCGAAGCGAGGAGTAGTGTTAGGTGTCTTGCGATCACAACATACCCCACGTACCTACTGTCCAAGATAAAAAAAAAACTGTAAGAGCAATGTTGTGAATAAAGCAAAATAACTACTAATAAAAACAGGCTTATGCGTTAAATTGTTTTATGAGCAACCAATTTATGCCCATTATAAAGTACAGGTCGATTCACAAGAGCTGGCACGAAAGTAATGTCACTTGTCATTATTGAGTGAAGTTCTTATACTGGAGGCTCCAAATATTTTGTAAACAAATACATAACTCTAATTCATTATTCAAGAAAAGAATAAAAAAATACATATATGTATAATGTACACATTATTAAGCCTTATGACGTTTACGAAGTTATGAGACGAGATAGTGCACGATTATCGCTTATTATTATTTAAAGTTTAATTCATCAACCTGTATTTCATCATTTTGTAACTCACACATAAACATTATCATTCACTCGTTCAATCCATTCGTGCCAGCTCTTGTGAATGGACCTGTATGCTTAAAAATAACTATGCGCATCTAATTTATGCCCATTACATAGTATTTTCTTAAACATTATGATTAAAAACGTTATGTGGTTGTTGTTATAAATGTATGACTATTTACAGTTATGTGTAATGATGAATATGACGAATCCTCGTATGCGTATCAAAAATATGACCTTAAACTTTATGCAACCCGACCCCCTACCCTTTCAAACCATTTAGAGTTCCGTAACTCAAAAGGAAAAAACGGTACCCTTATAGGATCACTTTGTTGTCCGTCTGTCAAGACCCTTTATCTCGGGAACGCGTGGAGGTATCGAGTTGAAAATAAAACCATATACTCAAGCCTACGGTCCCTTGAATCTGTGAAACAAACTAACTTCTAAGTTAACGTGAAATAAAGATACGGTCGTTTATGCCGTAAAAAACGTTAATTTCGACACTCTCAAGGAAACCAAAATTCAAAGCGTACTTTCCGTTGACCTAGAACTATGATTTGGCAAGTCTTAAATTACAAGTATAGGGGAAAATCTGAAAACAATACATTTTTAATTAAATTATTAAAAAGAAGACTTTACTAAGGGAATCAACATTTATAGGGTACTAAATATAATTATGTACGTACAAAGTACGGAACCCTCGGTGAGCGAGTCCAACTCGCACTTGTCCGGTTTATTTTTAATTACCGTCAAATGCTCCAACTTTGCCCACCGTCCAAACTTTGCCCAGGGTGTAAATATACTATTTCCTTCCTGGGCAGTATATTTACACCCTGGGCAAAGTTTGGACGGTGGGCAAAGTTGGAGCATTTGACGGTAACTAAAATTATGTTTTCTTTTGATTTTTGAGACTTCTCATAATAGTCTCAGAAATATCAAGTTAATAAAACACTTTTCAACGAAAATTTAGATCGTTCAAGTAAGTATTAACCCTCTTTTTGTTTATATGCAGAACTCGAAGCTTCGACCTTAAACGGAAAAATATAGATAGTTTTCAACCTCAAACAGAGATAGTTGACAAAATCATTAAAATTATTTACCTCAAAGTCGCTCGCTAAAATGTCTTGGACGAAATTTAACCCTGGATGTCGGAACTCGGAAGCAGTTCATAGTTTCCGCATTAACATTTTTATTTATATTCAAACATATAGAAGTTTTTTGAAGACAAATAGATTTCACGCACACATAAATAATGTGCGTAATTCCACACCTATTCATATACATACCTACTGACTTTAAGCATATCCGAGTATTAAATCCATCGTCCAAGGCAAGAATGATACACATCTGATCCGCATTTTCTGCCCTTCAGGACTGCCTTTCTGACCTATGATAAACAATCAATTGCAATATGACCATACTTGAATGTTAAGCGACGTACAGACGTAGTGTTTATTTTTTAGTAGCGAATTCTTTTTTAAAAATACCATCTATCGCATGTTGCCTGTTTAAAAAAAAATATTTCTCTACAAGGCTTTTTTCATTTAATAAGATATAAACGGCCTTGTGCAAAGATTTAGTGAAATGTAACAATATTTAGGGGTCGCTCAAATATTCAAATAATAATAAAACTTGTGGAAAAAGTAAAACAAATCTATATATATATATATTATATTTTACTTTTTCCACAAGGCATTACGCATTGGTAATACATTTGGGGTTGCAAATATTTATAGGCGGCGGTGACCGCTTTCCATCAGATGAGCCGCCTGCCTATTTGCCAGTCTTAGTGAAAAAAAAATTGTACGGTAACTCATCGTCTCAAATTGGGCCTATTTTCTGTGATGAAGTATTAGAAGAGAAAAATTGAAAAATTATATGATCCGGGCCAACAGGCGCCTTAACCAACTAGGCTACCGAAATTCGATGACTTGGACAGAGTTTCGGTAGCCTAGTTGGTTAAGGCGCCTGTTGGCCCGGATCATATAATTTTTCAATTTATCTCTTCTAATAAATTATTTAGAATTCGTTGGCAGTCGTTAATGCTTTAATGAAAAATCATGTTTGGGGTGTAGTACATCGTTACTGTGGATTTCTCAATACGAGTTGGGACCACAGTGCCATACATATGGGTTGTTGTAAGGACTGAATGGTAGATGGTGCTACATACGTCACCCAGAATGACGTCACAAATGAAGGGACTGGTTGAAAGATTCGATGACGTGGACAGAGTTTCGGTAGCCTAGTTGGTTAAGGCGCCTGTTGGCCCGGATCATATAGTTTTTCAATTTTTCTCTTCTAATAAATTATTTTTTGACGGGCAATAAATAGTTCTTAAACTACAAGTTCAAATTGAGTGTTATTGAGATTATAATCTAAGTCATATTATGCTTTATACGTTACTGAACATTTAGGGTTTAGGGTTCTAGCTTTGGCCAGCACAAAACTACAGGAGGTTGAAAATGGCCTGAATGTCTTCGAGAATAGGATGGTACGACTGTGGCTTTGTTTTGCTCGACTTGGCGGGGGCACTGCCGTGCCTCCAGATAATAGTAACAGTACTACGTACAGAAATCTGTGTTACTGACAAAACTGACGTTTGGGTCCGACCACCGGACGGATCGCACCGGAGCCGACCGTTTCTCTCTACCGCATAACTCGTGCTCTTTCTGGTGTGTGAGTAAGCCACTCCGCAGAGGCTAAATTTGGAACTAATACCCGCGCGGCGAAATCGCAGAGTGAGCCACTCCTGCATATGCGTAATCACACGACGAATACAGTCTGTACGTATAATAATTTTGAGACTCAGGAGCTATTTAACGGCGCTATCGTTTGATTTGAGGTATTGTCTATTGCTTTGTCAGCGATCGAACCAGTACATCGCGTGTCACAGTTATGTAATGTAGTGACATTGACAGGTGATGCTCTGTCGCGTGATAAACGAAGTCGCGGCCAGTTTTGCTAGACGTACAGGTCGCTTGGCCCGGACCACCTTGAGAGGGTTGGACTAGGTGGGTGGGTTGCCAGCGTTGCCAGAAGTCCGGATTTTGGCGGGACGTCCCGATTTTTAAATCAAACTTAAATGTCCCGCGCGGGACAGGCTCAGTCCCCCTTTTCGGAGATAACTCGATCGTGCGCGCAGCGTGCTGAAAAAACGCGGGCGGGTGGTACAGACAAGTAATTTATAACTCAAATAAAAAGATAAATATTGAAAAACTTCTGATTACATACGTTTTTTTACTATGTCCCGCTTTCGATGACAGAATCCCTCTTTTTTACTCAAAAGGGATTGAACCATGTCGCTTGGCCTGGACCACCTTCAAGTTTCGCTGATCGCTCAAAGTGAGCAACGGACTATTGAGAAGGTTGAAGCGGATCAACTTGTCCTTATGTAGAGTGTGTAAAACAAACTAAAAATGGGAGTTTTAGTTGCCGGTTCGCTAAAACTTAGCCCAGCTAAGAAGGCTCCAGCAAGAAACTTAGCTGAGCCCGAGTGAGGTCAGAGTGAAGTTAATCCAGGACATTAGGGTCCTGGGGCAAATCGGGACGCGGACTATATGAAGAGAAAATCCCGCTTCTTGGCCAGGGTAAGGCGCATTATGTACACACCACGGGTAAAGTCCCAGATCTCATACTTATATACGGGCCCCATAAAGCTACGAGATCTCAAAGACCTTCGATCTAGGACATTCTCAGTTTTAACTGAAAGAAACGACCAAAAAAATCAAGGCATAATCGCAATTGTATACTCAGCCTTAAGGTTCATGTCCGGCCCTATTTATCTCATAGATCGGTACGCTCTAGTTACCGCGTCTCACCAATTAATTGTTCACGGGTGGTAAGTTGTAAGATATGGGGTTGCCCTGTTTCCGATGTTTCCCAATGGCGTGAAGAATCATAAACATTCCGAGTAAACACATTCGTAATGTGGCTTTTTAGTAATATAATACTTACTTAGCAAACTTAAGGCATAGCTAAATAAAGAATATCTCTGATTACCGATATGTTTCACAAGAGATGATCCCATGATACATTTCAAGAGGGGGATTTATATTCGATGAAAAAAAATCCTTATGAGGCTTCAAACGTTCGAACGCTCATTTAAACTAAAGAGCTTAAATATACTTTTGTTATAGTCCCTGTTTAGGACTATTGCTAACTAATACCGTGCAGTCAACGGTTTTATTTCATTCATTTTTGATAGGGATATTTTTTCTGTTATATTGAGTTTATCATTAGATACCTATAGGTCGATTCATAAGACCTGGCGCGGATTGAAATGAAATTATCATTTTTTGCACACAAAACAAGCAACGAGACAAACCAAACTGTGGTTTAACGATGCTATTGTAATTAAATTATGTACATTAATGTAAAGAAATAAATAAAAAATAAAAATCCGCGCCAGCTCTAATGAATAGACCTACATTTATTCCACGTTAGTACTTTTGAAAATGAAAAATTAAAATGAAAAATGATTTATTCAGTAACTTACACTATTTTGACATTACTGGACGGGTGCCTCTTTTTAAGTATATGAGATACCTGTATTAAGAGACACCGCTCTTCCACTTATGGTAACTTACATATAAACTTATAGTGTTTAATTTAAACAAAGTATTAAAAATATTAATGAAAAAAGTATAAAAATAAGCGATTAGGTAATCGCCCGAGCCGACCTTTAACTTCAACGACACTGTTATATACAGTGCGTTACCAGCAAGCAGGCTTTTTTTAAAGTAGGGTAAAGTAACGTTGTTTCTTAACCTAACCATGACCTTCATTTATTTCATCGACTAAAATTCCGATTTCATAAATTTTCTAACAAAATTTTAATTGCAAGCAATGTACAGCAAAGTACTAAATTGACAATTAGATGTAAATGCCAGCCCTTCATTCTTTGTTTATAACGAAGACATCAAGACAAATGCCTGCATCTACCTATTTCAACAATTAGAGATACCAGGATTGCTACACTTAAGAAAACTACGGAAAAACAACACTAATAAAATAAAACTTAAAAAGCAATACGAGTACTAGACATTTGGACCTGTTTGAAGTGATCGAAAATCCTTTCTTCAAGTTGTACGTGCACAATTCCGTTTAATAGCCCTTTCAGACTAACCAGATAGGGCCATGCGTTCTCTGGACCTCGCTGGACAGCCATTGTTATCAAACGAAGATTATGTGGATGCCGCTGATTTCGAAACCACTCTCGATAAAGTCTCAAGGCTTGAGGAACATTTCCACGTGTCGCACAAATCATGTCAGATAATTCACATGTGTCTTTAGCCATTTTAACGCAAAAAAATATCAGTTTTGCAAATAAATGTTTGTTTTGTAATTTGACAAGCCAATGTCAATACTTTTGTAATTGTCATGTCAAATTTTAGAAAAAAACTCTTTAAGCTGTGTAAAAAACTCCATACATAAACGTAATGATAAGGTTGTTTTTCTCAACTTTTCACCTCCGTACCACGACATGCCTTGTACCAAGTGCATCAGCGATATGAATAACGATAATTACGTAGTACACCTACTACATTTAAAGTGCGGATTTAGGAAATTGAATTGTGCTGTTAATTCGCATAATTATGATTTGCTAATACTTGCAAACGATTGCTAATGAAGCATATTATTATCAGTTTTAATAAAAGCCCGCATACCGGTAACACACTGTATACTTGGCCGGTATTATGTTTAAACGAGACACGATAATTACAAAATACTTAGTTAAACGTTTAAATCAGATAACTCATAACTGCGGTGGCGATGTCTTTCAGAGTTGCCTTGATGACGCCAGACGGAAGAGAGCCGCAATTATTCAAACGAAAAACGCTGCTATAAATATTGATATAGGAGTTTTCAGTAAAATTTAAATAGTAGATTCGGGTGAATCAACTTTACCTATTTTTATTTTGTATTTTTTTAGTTTTATATTTAAGGTAATAAATAAGGTTTTTGAGGTGATGGTAGTTGAATGAGATAAGGCCAAAACTGAATGACACAAATGGTGCGTTGCCATCAAAAACTCTGTGCCCACCTTAACGCTGTTATATGGATATCTAGATAAATATTTTATACTTTAGTTAATTAATATTTCTCATACTATTTAGCTCATTTAGTGCCTCATTACTACACGGTTTTTTCCTGTTAGTGCAATCTAACTCCTCAATACATAAGTAATCCATCCAAAGACTTTACACGACTCAGTGCCACGTAGGCTTGTCTTTCCTCAAACAATTTTGTGCCTAAATACACAACCTCGTGGTCTACAGTGCTGCCTTGCATTTTGTGGACTGTAGAAGCCTATGACAGAATTAAGGGCAACATCCTTCTTTCAGCAGTCCCATAATTGAATTTTGCTGGGAATTGTAAGCCTTAAGGTGAATTAGTGTATACCGTCTCTTCCAAAGTCGATCCGAACTGATGGTATGTCTGTTTCATTCATTTGGGTACGACGAAACTGAGGCCATACAATTTCATTTATACAGGGTGGAAAAAATCTATGGGCCCTGGAGGGGAAGTACCTTAAATCCTTTAGTTAGCAATAAGTATGCAATAAAATTATGAATTAGCTCATTTTACTGAAAGGAAACATTCCTTTATTTTTAAAAAGAAAAAAACCGCATTCAGAGTTTTTTTTTAATTTTCTTGGCCTTTGTATTGGAATTAACCCTCTGCGACTGAGGTGGTAGTCTGTCAGACACCGCCAAACACATTTCAAATTGCGCCGTTCAGCTGCTTGGCGTGATATAACTCTGTCTCGCTCAGTACCTTCCTCGAACTATACGCGGCATTGAACAATGACGCCCGAACGGCGATGCAGTGCACACTTTGGAGTTATGAGCTACGGGTGTCCCACAGGCGTAAGTGGGTAGTTCTCTGCGACTAATCAGTCCCACCAATCACATCATTACCATCGCCACCATTTGAAGACCCTAACTGAGTCCTGGGCCACGATTCGCCTCCACCCCCGCCTGAACCAGCACCAGGCGCATCGGGACGTAAACTATACTCTACTGTATGTCCTGCGAGATTAAAAAGGCTATTTGCCTTCATTGTTCAAAGCCAATATGTGTAGACTGCAAATTTAATCTACAGCTGTGTGCAAAATAATAACAGCATATTATGTACCTGGCCATACTATTTTCTAAAACAAGACATATTCAAAAGACGTCCCAGGTCATATTAAAAAATAAATTATCTAGAGAATGCTTATATTGGCCACTAAAACAATAAATATTTTTAATTCCAACCCTGTACCTCACGATTTAAAAAAAAACATTCCATATAAATAGCAGTGTCATTAAAATCTCTTCTTTGCAAAATTTTCTTTTATACAAAGTATTTACTGACACTGATTTAAAATGATTACACTTAAAATAGTAAATATCTGCATTATTTTAAATATATAAGTCTATATTTACGTCTGAAATCTGTACTTTTGCCTTCACTGTTATTATTTTACACACTTAATTAGTATCAACATTAAGACTGATTTGTGCCTAAACCTATCTACAGAAGTTTTTGATTCTTTTTTCATGTTCACAGTTTATGTTCATAAGATGAAAATTTTTTTTTTGTTAAATAAGTAAAGTAAGTAAAAAAGGCTAAAAATTTGATCACATTAAAGTTTATCTTCTATTTCATATTTGTTTTAGTTACAACCATTTCTTAATACGTAATTAGATAAATTATGTATTTAATAATTATTTCAACACAATATAGTTTATCATTTACATAATAATTAAAAATGTAATGCCCCAGTAAAAATGACGTCTGGCAGACTCCACGTCAGTAGGATGTTACCAATAAAGTGTGTCATATACTAAGCAGATACGATAAGATATATGTATCTGAACGCATATCTGTCAATATCGCTCCCTATACAATTCAATGAGCTAACACACACAGCGCAGATAACTTATATTTCATCGTGAAGTATCTGTGGGCACCGACATATATCGAAAGATGGCAAAGATATTATCTGCGTATATAAATTGGCCAAAAAACAAGTCTACTCAGTTTGAAGGATTTAGACTGAATTTATCGTCTCGCATATTATCGTATCTGCGTAGTGTATGATAGTTTCAGATCATTAAGTTATTATACGCAGATAAAATATTATCGTATCTGCGTAGTGTGTGACACGCTTTAAGTCACCTCAGTCGCAGAGGGTTAATGGTAAAATAAAATTAATGATAGATTTTACGATATTTTTTTACTTGTAAGACCAAATGTTTATTAAAGAGATTTTATCCTGACTAATGGTCCTATCGGTTAGTAGAATAAAGTAATAAGTGCTTATTTTTTTAATTTTTAGCTGGTTCGATTCCCTGGTGAGACAAGCGAATTTTAGAAAATCTTTTTATGCAGTTTTATTTCTTTTTAAATATAAAGGAATATTTTTTTTCAGTGAAATGAGCTAACTAAAGGATTTAAGATACTTCCCCTCCAGGGCCCATAGATTTTGTCCACCCTGTATACCCTATGGGGTATACAGGACGCTACTATGGCACCGTTTACTAATCCCTTCGAAACGTCAGTGTTGGACCGTAGCATAACTTTTGCGCCTACAAATATTTCAAGTTCTGTTGGCAGACCTCCAGCCTTATTTATGTCTGCTGGTATTATATTAGTTAGATTCAAATTATCTGTACTTCGTGTGGCATCAACTAGCTGGTTATGTGCTTTATTTAATAAATACGAGCTACCTTGCTTCGGAACAAATTCAAAACACACACACAAACACACAGAATTGTGAGCGTTTACTTGTTGATTAGTGGGGTATACTCGCAAAGCCTTGTCTAGATTGCAAATTCATCACTTGGATTTTGAAGAACTCATCCCATCAAAGTACTAAAATGATGGGTGGTCAACTCACCGATTCTCAGAGCATTTAATACATCAATAAAAGTATGATCATTGATCACCTTGTTGACGCATATTCTCACTGAGCTTGCAAAGCGTGAACAAACGCCAGAAGTGCGTGGCTGGTTGGAGATATTCGGGCTGTTTGAATACAGGTGTTCCGGAGCGTTTGATAGGAGGTAGTTGTAATAGATCACCGAAGAATAAAACGTTTACTCCTCCAAAAAACTCGTCTTCACGGTTCTTAATTTGTCTTAATCGAGCGTCAATCATGCAGAACATTTCATACGATACCATAAAAATTTCGTCAACAATCAGAAACTTTATTCGCAAATAATTTCCAGATAGGGGCGACATTCCTGTTATTCGACCATCCTTTTATACAGGCAACTTTAAGGTACTGTGTATCGTAGCTCCATTTATTAATCGTGCTGCAACTCCTGTTTAAGAGCAAACTTTTACTGCGTCCTTTGCATAGCACCTGTTTATTTGGTCTCGTAGTAAATTTAAAAGAAATGCCTTACCAACACCAACCAGCTCCTAAAGAATATTTTTATACGTTCTTCGGAGCCAGACATTTGACTTTGTTGATTTGAACGGTTGAAGAGTTCCACTCTTTACCTCCTGATTCCATCATCAGACCCTAGACACCAGGTTCAACGAATAGGGCTCGAATCATCAGAGACCAAAGTCAAGGGGGTTACTGGTAACTGTTAAGAGTTTCATTTTCCATCTTCTAACTTCATCATCAGACTCTCGACATCAACTATAACTTATTAGGCTGTCAATACCAAGCAAATCGTCGCTATACTTACTCAACCACGTATCTACTCGAATAGTTTGATAGAAAACGCACCTGTGTTACGAGTAGAAAAGTGCGATTTTCCTATGAAACTATTGGAGTAGATACGTGGTTGAGTAAGTATAGCGGCGAAATGAGCCCACACTCGAAAAAGTGACTAGCAGTAGCGTGGCGTCCAAAGAACTCGATTCCTACCGGCTTGCCTTATATCAGGCATTTGAGCACCTTATTCTACAGCTCCTAAGGAAAATGTGCACTAAATCTGCATCGGCTTGCCTAAGGATATCTTTCACACCACGCCACTGGTGACTAGTAACGGTTGAAGAGTTCCATTCTCCAGCTCCTGACTCCATCATCAGATACTCGTCACCAAGTGTAACTTTCGGGGCTCGTCAATACCAAGCGAAAGAATGAGCCCACGCTCGATGGAGTTTGTAGTAACGGTTGAAGAGTTCCACTCTCTACCTCCTGACTCCATCATCAGACCCTCACGATCGAGTTTAACGTAACGGGCTTGTCAATATCATCCAAATGGGACCAAACTGCAAGGGGTTACTAGCAGCGGTTGGACAGTTCTACTCTCCAGCTCCTGACTCCATCATCAAACCACCTTGAATTTATCAAAATGTTGTATTGTCATGGAAACAGAATCTGTGTGCAAAGTTTCATAATAATCGGTTTAGTAGAAGTAGTTGAAAAAACTGTCGCAAGATTTGGCCCAAACAAACAAATTTGACACAAACACGTTTAGCTAAATAAACCCGTTTAATAATAATAATAAAAAAAACCCACGGCTACAAGAGTTTTTACTTTGGTGCTCATAATTTTATTGGTCTAAACTGAACTTTTTTATTTTATTATTTTTTATTTTTGTTTTAAATGATGACCGCGACTTCGTGAGCCGTAATTGGCTTATTTATAGATAGGTACATAAGAAATCGTACCTCGCGATGTTAAGATTTTTTGAAATTAGTTAAGAAGTAAAATAAAATCTAAGGTAGAAACAACAGTAGTTACGTCTTACGTCTTACTTAATGCACGTGGGGAGCAAAATTCTGAAAATAAAATATACCTTGAGAAAAACTGCATCAGCAAAAGAGCATATCTTGATGGTTTTTACGCCCTTTTGATGAGAAGCGCAGTTTTACGGCAATAACTCAAAAACAGTACCTATATCCGATTATGAAGAAAAAATTTTTTGTTGATAGTACTTATTAAGCGTTATCTTTGTAATTGTTTACGTATTTTGGTATTTTGGACTTATGGTTTAAAAAGGGAAACGCAATTTATTTATTTATTTGCATGTACCTATTTAAACTTTATTGCACTGTAATAAAAAAAGTACAATTGGCGGACTTAATGCCATAAGGCATTCTCTCCCCTTAAAATATTATTTGTGTTATCTAACAACGAAACTAAGTAGCGGCTTATACTAAACACCGATTCGACAAATTATCAATATACATTGCCTCAGCATGGTACATGATTTAGATTGGCGGCACCAGCTGGCAGCACCTTCGTCATGCACGTTCCCTATAGTTTCGTTCGTCCGTTCGGACATGACGAAATTATGTCACAGGCATTTTTCTCAAAAACCACAAGATGTACAGGGTGACTTCGAATTGGTAATACAAAATGAATGTTTTACATACATATCCCCTAAACTTAGCCCCTCAATTAAGTCTCATACTTTTAAAATAATCAGAAGTATGTTTTTTTATTATTATTAATTTATCCCATTTTTGTTGGCTTAACATGGTTATCCTACTATAATAATAAACAAAGAGCTTTAAAGATTTTCAAATGAACACTTTCCTCTTTGGTTATCCGTCACATGCCGCAATATTTATGAAGAAAACGTGTTTTGATTAGTAATTGTCAGTTGTCAAAGAAAATACTAGTGACAGGTATGATACTTAGGTATTAATTGGAGTGTAATCACACTTTAGGACTTTAATTATTTGTTTTGTTAGAAAATTAGCAATAATTAAATACAGCAAATTTTAACATACGGGTTAATGTGTTACACTACATAGCATTAACTAAGCCATAATCAAGTGTTTTGTATTACCAATTTGAAGTCGCCCTGTACATCTTGTGGTTTTTGAGAAAAATGCCTGTGACATAATTTCGTCATGTCCGAACGGACGAACGAAACTATAGGGAACGTGCATGACGAAGGTGCTGCCAGCTGGTGCCGCCAATCTAAATCATGTACCATGCTGAGGCAACATTGACGAAATAGTACATTACACAACTAGGGTGGTAAAACAAAGAAAGGCAGAGATCACAGATGTTTGCGGCCCGAGCTGCAAGCGAGGGACGTAAATATGCGACTGAGGGCTTTCTTTATTACCTCCCGTGTTGTGTACATCATTTTATGTCTACACTTGGCCAGAAAGCGGCTTTTTCCGTACGCGCAGCGGATAGCGGATAAAGCCACTTTATGGCCAGGTGTGGCATAAACGTCCTTAATTTATCGCGATAAAGGACGATTAACGTCAGTGTAGCTACGACATACTATATTTGACATTGACTCTTAGATTTTGTCATTGATATTGACAGCTTGATTTGACAGGGGTGATAGTTTCCTTTATTGTCCGCACGTGTCTCTCTTGTCGTTTAGTGCTGCCACGTTCCTTATAAGGGTTCCGTTTTGGCCATTTGGCTAAGGTACTCTAAAAATTAAGCTCTCTTGAACAGCGCTGATGGAATGCAGCCTAAGATACACACATACACACGCTATAGTTTTTTTTTTTACCACGATCCTTAAGCGAGATTGTTTATATAAAGCTAGCCCTAAAGATCTGACTGCACAACAATTTACTGCGTTGGAACGGATACAAGTAGCATTAACTTGCTCCTGATATCATGTTGTCCTTAAAACCGGGAGTTTTATTTTTGTGTTTGATTGTCGTCAGTAAATCTGCATTCCGTAAGTATTATTTTGGGATGTTGAGGTTAGATTTGGTAACGTTTTTTATTAATGAACGCGTTTTAATATAAAATATAATGCAGAATTGAAGGCTTTCGTTGAATCTAGCCTTAGTGTAATAAAACATTTACGTACTTTCGGACATCAATTTATTATAGTTTTACGCGGGATAAATTTGCGCAGCTCGACCATAATGGCATGTATTTCGCGTATTTTTTTTATTTCAATTATTATAATAATTATATTATAATAAAAAATAAAATATATTATAATAAAACATTTAAAAACGCAGGTTTACTTTTTGCCCACAAGAACGCAATAATGTTAATTATTTTTTTTGTTATGTTATATATACTATCAATATTCAAATGTAAAAAATCAATTGAATTAGAAATATTTTATACCGTCAACCGACGTTATTTTGATGCATACGAATCGTCGATTTTAAAAATCAAATAACTTTTTTTTATAACGTATGTATTTTTATTGACGTTACCAATAGTGACAATTAAGAATACTTACAACCATACGTTCAACAAACTTATAAATAGTTAAAAATAATATGATTAATGTGTTTCCCCGTGAATGAAAGTAACGCCTACTTACGTGATATATTATTAATAGCGACCGGACAACATAATGCAAATTACATAAGGAACAGGAGTAATTGGGTAATGAAGTAGACATCAGTGTTGAACTTTTTTTATGAAAACGAAAAATTTATCGATGTTATCGACATGAATTGTACTGTAGTCAGTAGTATTAAAAATGCGATCTCAGAATTACAAATAGTTCGCATTAAGTGCTATAATAAAAGTTTATACCCACTTTGTATAGACGAAATGTATCTTCATTGATAACGATAAAATAGTTATTTAACTTTTTTAATCTACTGCGACATCGACAAATTAATCGACTGCATAAAAAAATTAACACTGGTCTACTCCATTACTCGGTTACACCTGTCCCTTGTGTCATTTACATCCTGTTGTCCGGTCCCTAATTATTAAAGAAGACAATTAGCAACGTTTAAATACTGTTTTAGTTGATACTCTGACGAAATGCTCAATAAGGGATGGAAAATGTCAAAGAAAACTATATCAAACGGTGCTGCAAGATGTTGGGAAGAGAGGCATCGAGGAACTAGGGATCCCGCCCATCGATCCCATGGAGTTGAAGAATATATCGGTATCCATAATCGACTTTGCTGAGGTGACCATGGTGGATGGGATTGCTACTGGCATCAAGAATTGCGTATTCAACAGTTTCACGTAACTACTTTTTTATTCCATCTCTTCTTTGTCGGATCGTTCGTTCGCAATCCGTTCTTGTTTTGGGCTACCTTGGCCGATTTTGGCCTTTACTTGATCCGCCCATGGTGGGAATCGTATTCCATCCAACCGAGATTTTATTGATATTGTTCTTGATCAAGACTGGACTTGAACCGATACCTTGTGCACGCTCTTTACTAACGGAGCTACTGGTATATTTTAGATTAATTTTAACGGTAATTTTTGCCCACGTTTCTTCGTTTCCCTACGTTAGCAAACAATAATATTGTACTATTTTCACTTATTTCTGTACCTTATTAAGTGTTATAGAAAATACGACTTATATTTTCCGGTTTCAAGGCGGTTCTCCTTGATATCGCATGACGGATAACGCGTATTTCTCGCGCAAACTGTGTTTTATCTGTGAACTTGTAAATATAGTAGATTTTTTGAAATGTCACCATATTACAAGTAACGACGACAAAAAGCAATGTCAAGGAGTAGTAAGTTAAGTCGTGTTAATTTCTCTATAAATATTTTTATTCTAAGATTATCCTGAAAATCTTATTAACAGAAAAAAAGCAATGTGTCAATGATAAACGCTGAAAACTGTTACCGTATTATCAAACTTGGTAAAACATTAACCAACCCAAATTTTGAATGGCAGGTTAATTTATTCAATGATAATTTTCGTTCTTTGTTTATACCTATCTAGATGCCTTTTTGTCATTGCTGACCTAAACTGGTTAGGATTAGTGCACGGGGCTATTGACTTCTGAAGGTCGACAAATTGCGTCTAAATTATTTATCTGCGGAAAGATACGCTTATTTTTGGAATATTTTTAGCTTCATTTTCTGAACTACAATTAAGGCCCCACACTTATGAAGCTTTTGTCTCTCCAAACGGTATGATACATCCAACGGTTTGTTAAATGCCTATGCACTGTTAATCGACTACTATTATTGCTAATTGCACATATGTATAACATTGTAGGACTGAAGTCAAGAAGGAGCATGCATGGATGGATATGACATGTGATATCACCATCAAGGGACAGTACAAAGCTTATTCGGACAGCCCTCTCTTAAAATCCATATTTGGAAAGAACTCACTCCGTGGAGATGGTTTCGCCAAAGTCAAACTGGGTAAGGATCACTTTTTAAACGTATTTGTATAATTACTTGTTTTCAAAGTGACCGTATTGGCTGAACGTATCACTAAGGCTGCGGCTCCACTGGTGCGGAGACAAGCGGAGCGGAGAGGAGACGTGTAGGTTCGACCAATCACATTAGTTGAAATCCACATCACGTCGCCACTCCGCTTCAATGGAAACAGCTAACACTAATGTGATTGGTGGATTCCTGCACCTCTCGTCTCCGCTTCGCTCGTCTCCGCCTCAGTGGAGCCGCAACCTAAGGCTTTGTTCTTGAACAATGACATTGTCCGCCATTGTTGTTACAATGGTAGTCAACATTGTAAGCCATGCCTATAATGTTATTGTTCTTTTCCAGTAAAATTGCTTTATATTATGTTAATTAGACACAGTACCTTCATAAACAGGAAAATATTACCTGAAGTAATAATTATTTTTAATATGATCATGATAAGAACTTGGGTTCGTATTAAAAATAATAACTGTAAATACAGTTTTAATTGATATGAGGTATAATAATTTCCTTATATCAATTAAAGCAATTTTATTACTAAGCATAATTCTGAATTATTACCTAACCTTACAGAGAGAGGTTACTTTGTTGTATAGTTGTTGTAAATAATGTGATGTAATTAGCGTTTCCAGTGATTTGCTTGTTTATACCAGTCGTATAATACAGGCCGTCGCTTAATAGCTATAATCATAGTGCTATTTTTATTTATGGCTTAGTTTCTATATTCATGTTAATGATGTTTCTTGGTACATAAACTAAATTACTCTATTAGATCTTGAAGTTTCTACGCAAGCGTACTTTAAAAATTACAGCATATTTTATACATTAATCACTAAATAGTATGCATAAAACAGTCACTAGTTATACACCGTGCCCCCGAGTAACACGAAAAACTGTAACTAGGTATAGATTCTAACAACTATTAGGAGTAAAAAAAGTTAATATGATGTATAATCGAAAAATGGTTACTTTCCGAGATATTCATTATTTTTTAAATGAATACTAAAGTGTGTAACAAGCCATAAGAAATGTGACTAAGATACTTTTACATTTTTTGTTAAATCTTTTAACGAAACAGCAATTTACCTTCGCAGTATTTGATGGTAAGTGACTACGAGTCCAAAAAAATTACCTTTTGTTTTCATTTTAGCTTTTTTTTCCTTTTTGATATCTTTTCCTCAAGCACCTAAGGAGTTAAGGACATGTTTATAAGGAGGGGCTTAATTTACTGATTTATTTTGTTCCATAAGGCTATTAATGTAAAATGACAAAATTCGACCTATGTTGATATAACGTTATTAATTTGTAATACCATCAGGAATACGTGGTTAAGAGTTTTCGGGTTATTCGGGGGCACGGTGTATTATAAGATAAAGGATATCTGTAACTTAATCCGCATGGATGAAATAAGTTATACTTAACCAACTTTTTTGCTTCGCTGTGGTCGGAAAAGTATGACATTTTTAAGTTATAAACGACCCGTATAGCAAACGTTCACAAAAATACAAAACGAACAAGCATAAAAAACAAAAACTATTTATCCTCAATTAATGGTAAAAAAAGGATTTATTAGCAAAAATCTTACATAAATTATTATTAGTAATAGTAATGTAAGATAGAATAAGTTTTAAAGCATTGTTTTTTTTTTCAGAAAAACTGAACTTCAGGATTGACTACGATTTCTTTGTCGCGAGGGGGCCTGATGGTGAACTGTACTTCAAGTGCAAACATAACGCAACCCAGTACGAGTACAAAATCGGAGGTCGGGCTCTGTTCTACGTCGAAAACTTGTACCTAGGCGGGGAAAACTTGAGTAAGTGCTCCAAAGATTACTTTTTGTTTACCTTTACCTTTAATTTGGCAAGTGCTACCAATTTTTGGATCTGCATTTTTTCGCCGTTTGTGAGTCGATTATAATACTGCCGTGCTAGCGATACAATAATATGCAGTAATTACAATCTAGCTAACGGGTAAATGTCAACCTTACTCCAATCGAATACGGTTCACATTTCCTATACCTCTAGACTGCAATTACTGCATATACTTATAGAATATTTATGCCACACCTGGCCATAAAGTGACTTTTTCCGCAAAATACGGGAGGTAATAAAGACCCTCGATCGCATATTTACGTCCCTCGCTTTCAGCTCGGGCCGCAAACTTCTGCGATCTAGGCCTTTCTTTGTATTACCACCCTAGTTATGTAATATAATATTTTTCTTTACGTAAGCTTATTTGATGTCGGTTGTTCGTCATCATTATTTCAACCTGAAGACATGCACTGCTGAATATAGTCCTCCCCCAAAGACTTCCACAACGCACCCAGCGGTTGAGCGATCGCACCTTTTATGCCTCCATCAATTACCTTAATCAGGTCGTCAGACCATCATGTGGGGGCTAACCTAACCTGACCATGTCAATTTAAAGAAAAAACATAATATATTAATAAATACACATTTTTTTATATTGTTATGTCGGTATCAGAAATTAAGTAAATTAATAAAAACAGTTTAAAACCGTTTGTTACGAAACAACTGGTTTTTAAATTGTTTTAATATTTTTATCGTCCCATTTTTGATACACTTAAGTGAGTAATTAGCAGTTTTTAATCATCGTGCTAATTTCCAGGCAAATACGTTACAAGCTTCCTGAACGAAAACGGAAAGTTCCTGCTGCAAAATTTCGGCCGCCCTTTCATGGACAAGGCTATGGAATTCTTCTACATTTTCACACACAAATTCTTCGACGTGGTTCCAGCGAAATATTATATCACTGAGGACTTAACTCCTTTCCTAAAAGAATAACAGCCTTTAGAAAGGCACTAAGTATCACTAATAAATTGTTTTTTATACATTTTACGTATATGTGTATGTAATTATAAAATGTATTAAAAATGGAAAAAAATGCGATTGTATTTTTTTATCTCAAACTAGATTAATCCTCCAGTATTTCGAAATATAATGAATTGAAATGGCATGTATGATAGCTAAATAATTACACATCAAGGTACAATTTCGGTATTAAATTGTAACAACTATTTTCTTCTATGAATAAAAGGTAAAGGCCATTTAATAAACAAGAAAAAAAATCAAATAATGACGAATACTTAAGTAAATATACGAGATTGCGGTTATTAATCAATTGTTTCAGAAAACATCTGAGTTTTTTGTATACGCTGTATATATTATTGTCATCATCATCATCATAGTCCTAGCGTTGTTTCCTAAACAATATTTATACAGAATGATTTTTAATCACTAGCAATATTCTGGGGTGAGCTATCATTGACTCCATTTTTGAGCTGAAACTTGAATTTTCTTTTCAAGTTTAAAATAAAAAAAAAATTACAATCCACATAGTGCATTAAGAACTGTTTTGAGACATCTTTGTGGCGCGTCTTTAAGTGACGACCAAATTTTACTCAGGGCCAATAAAATTTCAATATAAAAATTGTAGACATAGGTAATCCAGTAGGTATGTCGAAGGTAAGTATGGAGAGCTGGAAAGTATTCCGAAGTTAATGGAACTTTTACAGTTTGCTTGGGGGCACACTATTTAGAGCAAATTTAATGTAGTTAATTTGCACCAAACAACTATACCAATACTTCCACGTGTTCCGAGATAAAAGCAAAAATCTGCAAAAAATTACATTTAAATGTCAATCCTGACGTTAGCACAGGATCTTCGAGGTCGAAAACTTAGTATAGTGGCCGATGTGTCGCCCCAAACCACCTCTAACTTGGGAATACTTTCTAGGTGAAAGTACATCCCATAAAACCATTTCATGTAAAAAGATGCAAGTCTCGCAACGCAGTTCTCCTGCAACAAAAAAGTTTTGAGATGTAAAGTTAAACCAAGTCAGTACCGGGGCGTATCAACAGGACTCGATTTCCACCGACTTGCCTATTATTAGATCTATAAACCTCCACGGTTAAATAATAGGCAAGTCGGTGGAAATCGAGTTCTCTTGATACCCCCCCCCCCCCCCCCCGGTTGTGACTGAAGTTGTTATATTTTTAGGTTTTTTAGGACTTGATAGGCTAAAAACTAACTATGTTTAAAATTTGGAGCCTTTTTTGGAGGATTTTAAAAGGTCGGCTAGAAGTAACTTGGAATTATGATGATCAGTCAGTGAATCAGTGACAAAACTAAGGAACTTTGACATACAATTCTTAAACTACACAAGTCTTATTGTGCCCTATATATCCCTGAAATTTCAGGGTTCTAGCTTTAGCCAGTACAAAATTACGGGAGGCTGAAAATGGCCTGAATGGCTTCGAGAAAAGGATGGTACGGCCGTGCCTTTATTTGGCTCGACTTGGCAGATAATGATTTTTAAATGCTGTTCCAAAAACAATACATACTTATAAAAATCCCTAAGTGCAAAACTTACATGGGTGTATTTTTGAAACGAGTCTTTTTTCGTAATTTCGCTAGGCAAAATTCCTTTTTCGATATTGGTTAAAATGATCAGTCACTTCGAAACACCTTTAAACTAGAATTCCAAATCTGCATGAGGCACCATTCTATTATGAATACTTTAGCTGTAATGAGATTTTGAAAAAAAATGTTCCAGCGAAATTATGATGTTGGCAGAGAAATTACGAATATATGAAACAATTAGGAAAGTAAGTGTAAAATTATTGTCCAATTGATATTCTGTATAAACCATCGGAGTAGGAGTTTAATAAAATAATATATTGCAATTTAAAATTTGGTATATATTTCAATTTAACATATTTTTTATGTACCTCAAGTAGTTTGGACAGGCTCTATTATTATGACAATGCTATTACACAATAATCAGATCTTAATTAAAAAAAAATTGTAACTTGATATTAATAATCATATGAAAAAATCAATAAGTATGTTTTTATACAAATTACGGCCAGAGAGATCTAATGCGACTCTTAAGTTTAGTATATTAGGTCCAGTTGTTTACGCTACAAGTCATGGAAACCTACTAAAATAAAGAAAAACTGTATGAAAAAACGTTAAAAAACATCAAAAATAATTTCGCTGGGGCAAACATCATTTTGCTGGATAAAACTGCTAGACGCCAGATAGGATGATGACAAACGCATGTACAATGCAAGCATCGCACATTTCTCGCGTCAGCATTAAATATAATGAATTTACAATAATTGCTGTATCAACGATTACGCTACATATAAAATTATTAATTAGTTAACGTTTATACGTGCTCCTAGCTAGTACTCTTATACCTTGGTTATCAATAAATACATATACCGAAATCAGTGTTTCTATCAAGACTACAATCAACCATCAAGAATCAGATCAGTTCAGGTGTACGAGACCCGTACAACGCATATTTTTATGATAACTTTTAAGAGTGATTAGATCTCTTCCCCGAAATCGTTAATTCCGCGTAGCAAACTTTCCATTCGCATTTTTCCCCACTCGGACTTCTTCCCGCCACTTTTTTTTCTCATTTGCTTGCCTCCTCATTCTCAAATATAGCCAAACGATATTTTGTCTATGGCGAAAGTTTCCCAGTCGCTTCTTTTTGCAATAGTTTTGTTTCTTACGCGATATTTTTCCGAAACTCGAAAGTTTCTATGTCATTTTTTCCGCAGTAACTCATTTTTATAAATTAAAGTAACAAATCAATATGCAATTCAGCTAGAAAACATGAAAATAAAGTTTATTTAGGTAAAGAAGAGTAGTGAAGATAAAATGGCAGAAGATAAGGTAATATATATCATGGATAGGTACCTAATATGATTGATTGAAATGCTTGGGGTGTTAGGGAGTAGGAGGGTACGCTCAGGTGTGCGGCGCTGAGCTATTGGCCCACCGCTTCAAGTGTCTCATACGCGTCCTCGTCGCGCACCCTGGAAATGCCTTGGTTCTAACGGGCGCCGCACGCCTACCACCAACCCCGTACCAAGGCAGCCAAGTATGAGAGGCCAATACCTGGAACGGCAATCCCACCCTCCAGGTAACCCTAAACCTTATCCCCTGATCCGACCAATCCTATCCCACTAACTCTCTCTACCTAGCCAACTCCTTCCACACTCCTGATCCCTTCCCCTCTCCCCACCCCATCCGGTCCCGTCGAGGGTTGTAGGTGACCTCGATGGACCACACCTCGCCTACCTGCGTATGTCCTGCGCAGTTGAGCGCCGTACGCGGGGAAGAAGGAGTCCTGGGGGGTTGAGTCGAGCATAGTCGGGGTTAGTTACTATTGTGAGACAACACGCCCCCTTTGGTCTGGATTTCCTGCTAAACGGTAGCCCTGCAACTAGCCACTGCAGGGAAGTGGACGCGCGTCCCGTACGGTCGAGGTGGGTACGGTCCGCAGGCGAGACGCGGGGGGAGTCCTCCGGGAGGACACTGGGGATCGGCCATGCTGACGGAGCAAGGGCGTGTGGAACCACTGGAGGAGCCTGGATAGTTCTTTTCAGCCACACGTCTGCAGTTCCTGATGTCGCGCATGAGACCCAACCAACCGCGTCTATATCTCTCGGGTAGTCCTGGTGTCAATGCGACATCCCCAAAGGTGCGGGCTCCACGGCGGGTGGGAAGCTCGAGAGATGAAGATCACAACACGCACAACATGGACTCTAAACAATCCAAAACCCCACACACACACACTACACACACTCACGGAAGTGACGGTGCTGTGAATACAGTGCCCTCCACCTCCACACATCACGCACACCCGAGGGACGGCGCTGTGAATACAGTACCGCCTTCCACCTCCACACTTCACACACACCCGAGGGACGGCGCTGTGCATACAGTACCGCCCTCCACCTCCACACTTCACACACACCCGAGGGACGGCGCTGTGAATACAGTACCGCCCTCCACAACACGTGCCTCCAAGGACGCGCAAGCGGCCCGAGGAGGCAACAGTACACACCGGGGTGGTGCTGTACCTACAGTGCCCCCCCACCCCACACATCGTGGCGGTGCTGTGAATACAGTGCCCCCACACCCTACACGCCGTGGCGGTGCTGTGTCCGCAGTGCCCTCACGCAAAACACACCGTGGCGGTGCTGTTTTTACAGTGCCCTCACACCCTACACAACGTGGCGGTGCTGTGCATACAGTGCCCTCACACAAGACACGACGTGGCGGTGCTGTTCTTGCAGTGCCCCAAACCAAAAAACAGTCCGTGCGAGGCAGAAAGGCGGCCGGGAAACTGGCTGCTTTGAAACCTAGCGCGTCGACAACCAAGACAGGCTCGGCGCAGGCGAAAGGCCGTACCGAGCCCTTACTAGACACACCAGGCGAAACCAAGGAGGTCGTTTCGGGAGTGGAGCAATCCGCTACTCCGGAGCTGACGCCTATGGTGGAGCCTAACATACAAGACACATCCTCGCAGCTTGACGCCGGATGGACTCTCTACGAGGGACCCAAGAGGAGAAAGGTAAGACCCGCCACGCGGGAGGAGCCTGGATCCGATGGGGAAGCCCCGGAGAGAAAGAAAAACAAAAAACAGCGCAGACAGTCCAGGCAGCGACGAGCTGCGGAGGACATAAAGACAGCTCCGGCGCCTCCACAACAGGTAGGTGCTCCCAAAAAGACGGTGGTGCAGACAGCCGCTGGGCAACCAGTAGCAGGTCGTGCCCCGTCTACAGGGACAGGAGCAGAAGGTAGGACCAGACCCTCTGCCAAACGGCCTCGCCTGGATGAGACCATCTCTCCAAGAGGCGACCCCAAGAGGCAGAGGTTCGACTCAACGGGTGGTCCACAAACGACAGCCTATGCGGACGCTGTCAAGGCAGACCTGCTGGTTGCTGTTACCACGGCGACTACAGGGAACCTCACTCAGCAGCTGTCCAACGAGGTCCAACAACAGCTGCAAGCCCTGCTCATGCAGGAGGCATCGCAGCCCAGCAGCAGCCAATCCTTCGGGCCACTGTTCCGAGGGAGACCAATCACAGCGAACGGAGTCCTGAGGCTGTGGTGCGAGGACCAGGCCACATTAACATGGCTCAAGCGCAGCGTGGCGACCATCACCCTCTCCACGGGGGAGCAGGTCGTCGTGAAGCGGCAGAGCGAGGTACCACGCAGGGTGCGCTGCGGCATCTTGTTCCCCGGGCACTGGGAGGACTTCCGCGCGGTCGCGCGGATTCTCCGGTACCAGAACCGGTGGGCCGAGATCGACCGCTGGGCACTCCATAAAGTCGAGCGACAGGAGACGGAGACGTTTGCTGTCGTTAGCATACCGGAGACGGTGGTGCAGCCGCTCGTGGACCACGAACGCCGACTCGGCTTTATGCTGGGTTCGGTGTACGCCAAGTTCCAGGGGCCACGGGGCAGGTACGTAGAACAACCACCGCCCGGCAGCACTGTCTCCAACGACGCCACTAAAACCGAGCCGATGGACGAAGCTACGGAGACCGAGCCTACAGAGGAAGAGGTGATTGTAGTGCCCGAGTCCCCAGTCCCAGTACCAGCCGACCCCGCTTCCGAGAAGGACGAGGAGGAACTCCTCCAAGACCTCACGGAAAGCGGCGAGGAGTGCACGGCGGAGCTGGGCAAGCTGGCCATTGGCGAGGAGGCAGAGGACGGACTGTCGGTGGGAGAGGATGACTCCGATGGCGGCATCCCCTTCTCCGAGTTGTAAAGTCCTCCAAGCCAACCTCCACCACAGCGAAACCGCGACGGCTCAGGTGCGGAAATGGCTGGAGGTCAACGACACCGCCGTAGTACTGATCCAGGAGCCGTGGGTCAGGAAAGGCACTGTGTGCGGACTCCGCAACATAGGAGGTAAGCTCATAGTAAACACGGGCCCGGATAACCCCCGGGCCTGCATTTACGTCACTAGAAATATACATGCGCAGCCCTTAACAAGCTTCTGTTCTAGAGATCTGTGTGCTATAAAAGTGCACGGAGCGCAACACACCAGCCTGCAGGAGGTGGTCGTAGCCTCGGTGTATATGCCAGAGGCGGACGTCCCACCGCCGCATGACATGACGAGGCTGGTGAACTACTGCGAAGAGGCGGGGCTCGAACTCATCGTGGCCACCGACTCGAACGCCCATCACACCCTCTGGGGCATGAGGACAAACAACGACAGAGGTAAGCAACTAGTTGAATACCTATTCACGACAGATCTTAATATACTCAATACTGGATCAGAACCAACATTCGTTAACAGACGAAGCAGGACAATCATTGACCTGACACTAGCAACTGAGGAGGCGACGAACAACATCTCAAACTGGCAGGTCTCAAAAGAGGTGTCATGTTCAGATCACAGATGGATTCGATTCGACCTTCAGGTAAAAACACTCGAAGCCACCCCTAGGAGGAACCCGCGCAGAACGGATCGCTCCGAATATGCGAAGCGACTAGGCCAAGCCCTGTCGCAGGCAGAGGTTCCCACCAGACTAGAGGGTGCTGCAGAGATAGAACGGCAGGTAAGCAGCCTTACGAGCACCATCATGGACTGCTACCAAGAGACATGTCCTCTATCTACTCCCACAGGCAGCCGAGGCAACAAAGCCGACTGGTGGGGGCCGGAATTAGAGAGACTCAGGAAAAAGATGAGACAACAGCTCAACAGAGCTATGAACACAGGTACGGACCAGGACTGGGACAACTACAAAGAGACCAAGTCCAGGTACAAAAAAAGACTCAGGTACAGAAGTACGAGCTCATGGCGCAACTTCTGCTCCAACATCGAAACATGCGTACAGGCTAACAGGGTAAGGAAAGTGTTATCTAACCAGGCAACGGCCACCCTGGGATCCCTACGCAAGCCAGACAACACCTTCACCAGCTCACCAGAGGAGGCGGAATGTACACTAGTGCAAACGCACTTCCCAGACTGCCAGTTACTACGGTCAGTGAGCTGGACGGACGAGGTGACCACTCCGACGGAGGAGGAGTGGCAACAGACACACGAGGTAATCAGTCCACAAAAAATACAGTGGGCCATAAACAGCTTTGACTCCTACAAATCTCCGGGACTGGATGGAATCTTCCCAGCCCTACTTAAGTGGGGCGGTGAGAAATTCATCCAGACACTCACGACCATCATGGTAGCGTGCCTTACTAGGCATGTGCCGATGCAATGGAGAGAAGTCAAGGTAATCTTCATACCCAAACCAGGTAAAAGTGACTACTCAGATCCTAAATCCTTCAGGCCTATCAGCTTGACCTCTTTTCTACTGAAAACACTGGAAAGGATTTGCGACAGGGATCTGAGGGAGAAGGCGCTCATAAGAATACCACTACACCCTCAGCAGCATGCGTACAGCCAGGGCAAATCAACAGAATCGGCACTCCACGCAGTAGTCTGCAAGCTGGAGGAGGCGATCAGAGACAAAGGTATGTGCCTAGGCACCTTCATAGATATCGAAGGGGCCTTCGACAAGACCAAATTCACCAGCATAGCAGCGGCACTGGTAAGACATGGAGCCAATGCAGTCATGGTCGAATGGATAAACAACATGCTCAGTAAAAGAGTCATCAGACTCCAAACAGGCGAGGTACAACAAGCTTTAGTGGCCAAGGGTTGCCCCCAAGGAGGCGTCCTATCGCCTCTCCTATGGAACTTGGTGGTAAACGACTTGATCGCTACACTAAACAACAATCACTACTACACGGTAGGTTACGCCGATGACATAGTGATAATGACGAGCGGCAACAACGCAGGTACGGTATGCGACGTCACCCGCTCTGCACTGGTGATCGTGGAACGCTGGTGCAACAACAATGAACTTACTGTCAATCCTAAGAAGACGGAACTGGTAATGTTCACCAACAAACGCAATCTGGGCAATTACCGCCTCCCAAAATTGTTTAATACAGAGCTCCAATTATCCACTGAAGTTAAGTATCTAGGGGTAATACTAGACAACAAGTTAAATTGGAGCAACCATCTGAACAACAAACTGGACAAAGCTACAGTCGCTTTCTGGCAATGTCGTAGAATGGTAGGTAAAACTTGGGGCCTCAACCCCAAAATAACTCTATGGCTTTACCAGGCAGTCATCCGACCAATGATAAGCTACGGCGCGGTAATATGGTGGCCACGTACCAAACTATCCACCGTCGAGGCCAAACTACAACGACTCCAGAGGTTGGCCTGTATGGCGACCACGGGATGCATGAGGACGACACCCACAGCAGCCCTGGAAGCAATACTGGGCCTACCGCCGCTGCACCTCTTTGTAAAACAGGAGGCCGCAACCACGGCGATACGTTTAAAGAAACTGAACCTCTGGAGACCAGCGAGGGTACCGCATACCGAAATCCTCTACGAGGCGGTAAGTAAGGAGCCACTTATCGAAGCGGCGACTGATAGGATACCCAAGCAATACGTCTTCGACAAAAAGTACAAAATACAACTCCACGAGGACCCCGGAGAAGGTCTCAACCCTAGGGAGCTGAGAATCTTCACTGATGGATCCAAAACAAGGTCAGGCACTGGCTCTGGAGTATTTTCAGAGGACCTCAACATACACATCTCGACGCCATTAGGAGCCCACAACACAGTCTTCCAGGCAGAATGTATGGGCATCATAATGGCGGCACATGCAATCGCCTCAAGGAAAGTATCGGAATACCCCATCCGCATACTCTCTGATAGCCGGTCAGTTCTACAAGCCCTGCAGAGCTACACTGCAACCTCAGGGCTCATATACGAGTGTCATCGAGCCCTGTCAGAGGTATGTAACCACAACGACATAACCCTACAGTGGATCAAAGGACACAGCAACTCGCGTGGCAACGACGCGGCAGACGAACTGGCGAGAGGAGGCTCAGAAATGGTGGTCGAGGGACCGGAACCAATAGTACCTCTACCGTTCGCGTGGCTGCGCAGCACACTGCGGAATAACACGAAGGTAGAACAGCAACATTACTGGTCTAACTTGGGTACTTGCAGGCAAGCCAGAGAGGCCCTCCCGACAATCAACCCCGGATTGTCACGGAAGCTACGCCAGCTAAAGAGGCCACAGCTCCGTCTTCTAACTGGAGCTATCACTGGACATGCCCTACTAAACAAACACTTGTTCACTCTAGGTGTTACTGACAGCCCTCTGTGCAGAGCCTGCATGGAGGAGGAGGAAACAGCCGCCCACGTCATTCTCGAATGCCCGGGGGTGGCCAAGTACCGGGCACACTACCTCGGAACACCGAGGTCACTCCCAGAAGTCGTCGGCAACGTCAAGGGTCTGCTAGGCTTTCTGGTAGAGTTGGGTTGGCAAGAGTAGTGCCATCAACCCATCACGCAAAATAGGCGCATGTTTGTCGTCGAGTTGCGGAAAACAAGCCCGCGTAAACCTATAACCTATAACCTAAGGATCATGCTTCAGCGTGAGTGGTATGAATTTGCTTCCATTAAACATAAGTCTAAATAAGTTTCTGTCAAAAAAATATCTTTTATTCCACACCTGGCCATGAAATGGCTTTTACCGCACGCTACGCGTACGGAAAAAGCCGCTTTCTGGCCAAGTGTAGAAATAAAATGATGTACACAACACGGGAGGTAATAAAGAAAGCCCTCGACCGCAAATGTGCGTCCCTCGCTTGCAGCTCGAGCCGCAAACACCTGCGATCTCGGCCTTTCTTTGTTTTACCACCCCAGTTGTGTAATGTACTATTAACAAGCTTTTTATTTTGCGGACTGTAGTTTTATGTATTGTCCTAACTGTAAATCAAACTAATAAAATGAGCCTAAACACTGTTTATAAAATATAATTTAAATGATCCTATGGCCACTTTGTTAGTCCATCAACAGACTAGCTCCATTGTACCATATTATTGCAATATCAAAATATACTCAAGTATACTAAAATTAAAATTGAACCCAATCGAACGTCAGGATGTTATCTTAATTCAGCTTGCAAGATTTACTCTAAACATACCTACTAACCTACAAACATTGCGAATTAATAAAAGCTTTAAGTAAACACAAATCTTATTTTTTATTTGCATATTGAATCGGTGAGTTGAAACTGACGTTATCAAAGTGGAGGAATAGAGGTTCTGTCCGATTTTACATTTCCACATGATTTATTATTCGATGTAATGTTTCATCTTCGTTGCCTTTCGTACGACCCTGTCAAGGTGGACACTTTGCCCTTTGTAAAACATCCCACATTTAAAAATGTTTTTAATAAAAATATGCCAGTAAAAGAAAAAAATGCTTAGGAAGATTAATTAAAAAATACAATGACGAATATGCTTGCAGTCGCGTAATTTTTATTTGAATAATTACCATACAGACATCGTTGATTTTATGGATCATTATTATTTGACCTTAGTTACTGCGATTTTTGATCACAAGCAAAAAACTGTGCACACTTTAATAATACCTAGTCTACACAGCAGTGGCGTGGCGTAAAAGATATTTTATCTTTGGGCAAACCGGTGCAAATTTGGCGTACATTTTCCTTGTGAGCTGTAGAATAAGGTACTCAAATGCCTGATATTAGGCAAGCCGGTAGGAATCGAGTTCTTTGAACGCCGCGCTACTACTACACAGTCACATAGCTTTTTTGCAGAGATGATCAAAGATTCTACGTCATTGTTGCGTCAAGTTATAACCTACGCTGCATAACAACTATAATGATAGACTATCTAACGTAATTCCAGTCATGAGGATACATTTTAAAAAGTTATTTACGTCATAAGATGCGTCATTAACGAGTTAACAGCATTGCGTCTACGGTAAATGTGGATTTAAGGGGCCTTAAAAAAATTAAAATGTTTTGAAAACACCAAGGGCGGTAAAATAAAGACGGTCTCAGATCGCAGATGTTTATGGCTCGCACAAAGAACGAAGTAGGTGACGGCCATAAAAATACATATGAGATCTAGGTCTTTCTTAGTTCCAGCTCCCGCCCGGGGTGAGTACATAGTTTTAGTCATCCCCTGTCCAAGAAGCGGGATTTTCTCTACACGGAGTGTGCAGCAAGAGGCCACTTTTTTTTTATGTGTGATAGACAAGCATTTGACCCCGATGTTAAGTGACGATGAAGCCTAAGATGTGTAGCATGCTTACGGCTTAGGGTGACAAAAAAGTATTGGTTTTGCAAATTAATTGAACTACCTACCTAGGTATATATGATAAATGATAATTTTATGAGCATTTCTAAAAAAGTTTGTACAAAATGTTATATGGACACGTTATTTTTTTTATTCTGTAACATTTTTTTTATGATAAACAATAAGTAATATTCTAATGGCATTATTTTTTGTTATTATTCAAGTATCAACAAATCATTAATAATCATCAAAAATATTGGTACCAAAATAGGAATCAAATTAAGGGTCCATTAATAATGCACAAACATTTTTAGGAATGCTTTAGTACACACAGGGTGAGACACAGGTGCGAACAAAGCTAAGTGGAAATAAAGCGATTTCAGCTCGAATTTGCGCTATTTAGAGTGGTGTTTCAAACACATTTTTGATGCTATTTTGAATTCGGTACGAAACCATATCTCCGCCAAAAAGTATGACACCACTATTTCTCTACAAAAAAAATGATAAAATGGAAACTATCGATTGCACAGTACACAATTGTCCTCTATTGTTGAAAAAATATTAAGACTTGTTGAATCATAAATAAAAATTGATATACGCGTTTCAAACATCTAAGGCCATTTAACACTAGATCATAGACTCCCATAAACACTTAATACATTGCCCAACACGGTAAAATGAGCATTATACGATCGTACATCATTTGTACTGCAGCAAGAGCAAATACAAGCGTGTTATATGTACATCGGTGGCTATGTATGAGTTTATTATTTGGAATGAGAATTGGCCGTCCAATAAACAGCAAACATGACAATATGTCGTGACAATGCGATGCTTAGCTTACGGTCACGTGCTTGTATTGTTTGCGTTAGAGTGTGGGCGTGTGTTGCTGATGAATGCCCTGGAACATGTAATTTTTCAACATAGTTTATAAAACCGAGTAACGAGCCACTGAAAACTTGTCCTCGAGTGGCAGCCATGCTCGCGTTCTGCCTGTTGTGCGTCCTGGCGTCTGCCACCGGCTTGGGACTGCGTAAGTACTAATTAAATTTTACGCGCACTTTTATTTTTTTACTTCACCCTAGACCGTAAATGACATTTAGTGTCCGCTCCACATTGGGAAAATTCCGCTTCCAGGCTAGAGGGCGACTTTTTAACTATCTAGATAGTTTTTGAAATATCTCCAATTTTCTTTGTTGACCTGAACGTGAAAAATGGGGAGAAAATGTTTCTTTACAAATCTCTCTTTTTAAAAGTATTTTTATTACTAACTATTGGGTTTTTCAAAAAACTTATGTAGTCTAAGGCCAACAAAAGACAAACAGAATGAAATGGCCTTATTGATAATAATCTTTAATTTAAAAAAAAAAACCGGTCTCAGTAACTTTTCTATGAAAAATCAACAACACGACCACGTGTGACAATACAAAACGAAAGATTACCCAATGAGTATCCTTTTTATGTGTAATAATTATCAAAAAGTAATGTCTAGGTAAGCCTTATTTTTACATCAAAAGCTTAGTGATTTTGTTCTAAGAAATCCTAGGTAGAGTACCACTTTGTCGGCCTACTAAACTTTAGTGGTAAAGTACTCAATTTCACGTGTATCTTGCATTAATCTCGTTTTCAGTTAATTTTGAGCTAAGATAGTATTATAATAATACTTATTTATAATTTAGACAACCAATCATGCTTCCTTTACGGTGCTATGACTGATTTATTATTTGACTTAAAGCGCGGGGGCCCACTTTGTCGGTTTAGTCGGTTAGGCCTTCGACCTCGCTTTTAGTTACGCAGGGGTGGGGAGTAGCTTGGAAAGAACTCTCGGAGCTAGTAGCCTTTAAAATAAAAATAAAACATTTATTTCTGCAAGTAGGCCCTCAAGGGCTCTTTTACATGTCTGATTCTATTATTTTCTTTTGGCACTTCGGGTAATGACCTTCTGGTGAGAGAAGCGCCGGAAGAAACTCACCAGTTTCTCTTTTGAAATATTATGAAGTATTACAACAATATGACATTAATACATTAGATTTCTTTAATACATTACATCTAAACCTTACCCTTAACTAACTAACCCGCCCCAAACTTAAATTCGAGACATCCGGTGAAACATTCAAATGCAAACTTAAAATCCTTTTATTGATTAACCCCGTGTATTCCGTCAGTGAATATATTGGGATGACATTTGTTAAATTTTAAATAATTGACATTTATTTTTCTTACACTGTTATTATTATTGCTCATTTTTATTTTATTTTAATGATTTATGACATTCTGTATATTTTGACTATCCCTGTTGTAACTAATGCGACTATAACTTTTTGTACTCCATTTATTTTTTTGACATTTAATGTGTATTTTGACCGTGCTAATTGATTTTTGATTTTTTTTACTGTTCCATTTTGATTTGTGTAAATTGTGAATTTCAATATTTAATTTGTTTATTCCATTTAACTGACGACCTCGTTTTAAAATCTTATAAGTTGACATGTAATGCCATGCCACTTATAATGTAATTTTAAAATGAGAAATAAATACTCTAATCTAATCTAACTTAAAAGTTAATTTTTAGAGATGTAAAAGGTCTATAGACGTCGAAACAAGACAATAAAATAATAGAAAATAAATAGATAGTAAAATTAGTGGAGGTTTTTTAAAAGGCTTACATATTTCAAAGCCCTTGTCAATTTATTAAGACTCAAAACAACTTTAAGCTCGAAGCTTGAACAAAGGTTTATAAAAATACGTAACCGTAACTATACTAACAGCTTAAATTTCTCAATCGATGTTTGAATGCTTCATCAGATTCTTCAGTCCGGATTTGGGCAGGGAAACGTTCGTAATACGTCGGACCAATGACACGTGGGGTTTTGCCTACCAGGGCCATACGACGAAGAACCGTGGTCAGTCGTCCAGTGGAGCGTCTGAATTGATAAAGATTATCTCTAACATATGTACATCAATACTTCATAAAGATATAGGGAGTAGTGCGTTGGAATTCGATGTGTTGTAAAAAGGTGTAAAGGTCTACACGTGTGCGTAGGTCTCACTCCAGCCAATGCACGTTTTTGCATACTTAGTACTAGCTTTGCGTCTGTGGAGTTTCCCCATATTATTGTACCGTACTACATTACTGAGTGAAAATAGGCTTAGTAAACAGATGTTAAGGCATCATCAGAATTTATAGGTTTTAATTTACGCAATGCGAATACTGTACCCCTCAACCTATCGCAGAGTTTATCTACATGACTCTTCCAGTTGAGGTTAGAGTCTATCATGAAACCGAGGAACCTACACTCACTGCACAATGTCATAGACGTGCTTGTTAAGCAAGGAGGCAGACCTACATTTCGTCCCGAGAGAATCATGATATTAGACTTTGTGAAGTTTAATAGTGTAAGTATGGAAATCCTATCTGAAGTAAGGCCCTACATTTAATAGGTAGTACCTACATTATATCTTTAAAGGGTAAAAATGTCCTAAATCGCAGGTGTCTGTCGAACCGTAGTTGAATGCTATCAATTTATGTGATCTGGGGCTTTCTTTATTAGGCACCGCCTGTAGTGTGCACATAATCTTCTTCTGGTCATAGTCTTCTTCTGGCCAGGAAGCGGGATTTTCACTCCGCGCAGGAAGTAGACAATCGCCACTTACAGCTTGGGGTGAGTTATTTCTTTTTAGTTTTATTGAAAGATTAGTCCCATGTTTTTCGATATGCAATCCTGAGAAATACCCATAGTATTTGAGAAGAGATCCACGAGGAATTGAAAGAATTCCTCAAAATTGGATTTAATATTTGAACTCAGCAATTTTTGTTTTAGAATAGTTATCATTTCAAGCAAGTAAAAATACTTGTCTCCCCCAAAAACTTCCATAGCAAACGGTCGCACCCTTTTCGCCTCTATGTATAGTCTTCTGGCGACCTTAACCAGGTCGTCAGACCATCTTATGGGGGGCCGACCTACGCTGCGTCTTCGGTTTCGTAGTCTCCACTCGAGAACCTTTACGCCCCATCGGTCATCGGTCTTCGAACTATGTATGTAGGTACATAGCTCAACTTCAGCAGTGGATGTCTCCAGGTTGAAGTCATACGAAAAATTCTAGTTCAGAAATATCTTGCTTTACCATATTTTTATCGATTTTCGTTATGATTGAAGGAGATACAAGATAATTTAGCTAGCATGCATTTTTAGATAGCACTACACAAATCATCTTATGACAGTTGATCGTAGTACACAAAGAACAAGCAGTAATGTGTCGATTTCACGCGTTTTTCCAGCGTGTTTTTCAATTTCGTTAGTGTCACTCGATGTTTACCGCGAAGAACTATCGAGTGACGACAACTTTTGATTGAATCATTGATACCGTCTATCGTCTAAAATAAAAGTTAACTGTCATCACCAACGCTGCCTGCTATACTTATTTGCTGGAACACGAAAGAAAAAAACCGCCGCAGTCGAAACGCTTTAAAATCGACCCTAATACAGTTAAAATCTTATAATATTAACATTAAGGTGTTTGCTTTCCATACAAATAATTGATTGAATCAGGCGTTACATTGCGGAAATCCATGTTAATTAAAACAAAAATATTGCTTTGCTAATCCGCGATATGATCACGTGTTTAGTCAATTACCTATTGCTAACCCGGAACGTTCTTATAAAACACAAATAGGAAACGGGCTTATAAAACACAAATAGTGGCCATTATAGGAAACATACATCATAGGAATTAGACATCATAATAAACGGGCATTATTTGAGCAGGCCATTTTTGAAAGTGGATATAATAGGAAGTGAACATTTTAAGACAGTGTCATCATAGAAAACAAATAGCAGACATTACAGGAAAGAGACGTTCGTTGGAAGAAGGCCATTTTGAGAAACAGACATTTTAAGAAACGAACTGCACGAGCCTGAGCCCAACGCAAATATATCAAAAAATAACAGGACGTTACAAGCAGATACTTTTTTTACAATTGTTGGAAAACAATCTCGTTTGCTTTTGACGGACGTAGAGAGACGTAGGACGTTGGCTACTTATTTTTATTTTATTTGAAGTAGGTAAATATTATTTGTAAAATCAGTGTTTAAGCTTAGTCGTTTTCATTTAGTTAGGTACCGAATATTTAATACAGTTGTTACTTTCCATAAAAAGATTGACAGATTGAAGAAAGACTGCAGGAAAGAAAAGAAACAAATGAAAAAAGGCTGTTTGTAATTGTTTTTTAACTGACGTTACGTTTGCTTGTAATTATTTGAAATGTTGTGTTTGTATTGTTGATGCTGTAATAAGAAATTATTTACATTACGACGTTTCTTCTTGAAGTTGAAGCTCTGTATAAGCGATTCTGGAGTAAGGTATAAAGATCAACAATATTGGTAAAGGCAGAAGATGTGACGTACATCGAACATTCAGATTTAATGATTGCTTCTTCTTTACATTTAAGTAAATAAATACATTTTGGGGGACAATCACACACACCGAACTAGTCCCAGAGAAAGAAATGCTTGTGATTTGAGTATCAGAGAACGATATACCAGTCGTTTAAAAAAATACGTAGGTAGGTAAGGACTTAATTTAACAAAATAGTAATCTTGTTTCTTTGAGTAACTAAATTTAACCATACAATTTATACTCGTGTGTTTAAATTTCGTCAAACTAAGGAAGAAGTTAAATATTTTGTTAAATTAAGCCCATAACTGTGTATATTTTTCTTAAATACATACATAATTCGAGTGTTCACATTGTTTTGTAGTCTGTGTACTGCGGCTAGACAGCTGGTGAGCGATGATAGTTATTGAGGTCGTCCTTTATAGTCAGTCCGACTGTGACAGCCTGGACTCCGTTGAAACAGTATCGGTGTGAATTGCATTTAGTTTCACTCCACTGCCTGCCTATTCTGAATTTCGTAGTTATTGGTAAGACGTTTGGGGAAATTCCATAGCAAATCTATAAATTCGCCTGTTGACTCGATTTTTTTTTCTGTCGTTAATCGATTCTACTATTTGTGAGGAACAAATATCTATATGACACCTAATACATTTGTATAAGTATAGGTAACAGCCACAAATTGTAATCAAAAGTAGCAGATCGCACTGAGCATTGAAAACGCCCTATACAAAACGGGAGGAACCTATGACGTCATCGGTTCCATCGCAGTACTAAGTTGTATGAAAAAAATAGCATTTTGCCATCTTGATCACGAAAAAGTGCGTTTAAGCACATAGTTGTGTGTTTTCAGTGTTATTTAAGCATTCCAAAATTGACTTTAATTAGGGTTCCGTACCAAAATGGTAAAAAAGGAACCCTTATGGTGCGACTCTGTCTGTCTGTCTGTCTGTCCGTCTGTCACAGCAAGATATCTCAGGATCTACTGATGCTATCGACTTGAAACTTGGAATAGTGTTAAAAGTTGCTGACTCGAGCCTATTGGATAGAAAAAAAATCTTATAGCTTTTTTACTTTTTTTTTAAAGGGGTCCGAAATGGGATGTGGAAAAAGAAAAGTAGAGCTATTATATCGAGTGGGATATCAAATGAAAGGGCTTAATTTGTAGATTCCAAAACCATTTTTGTTTTTTTTCTTAATTTTGTACTTTTTGATTTATGACCAAAAACGTTCAAAAAAATACCATTCCCCCCCTATTATCTTCGAAGTTACTGAACAGAAAAATCTGTAATAATTACCAATTATTAATATCATCCTAAATATTACAGGAAAAATAAAACGGTTTTGCTAAATTGCATCGTTTTTTAGAAATTTTCAAAAATCGTACACATACTTATTTGCTCCTACTAAGCTAACGGCCATACAGTTTTTGTTGAACTATTCACGTATCTACTTACGAGTTTGCACGGAACCCTCGGTGAGCGAGTCCGACTCGCACTTGACCGGTTTTTTTTCTTTAAGACGATAAAAAAAATATCGCTTTTTTTTAAACTTTGCGGTCTCATATCATTTTTGGTTTATTTCTTTTGTGTTATGATAATTTAGTATTTTCCAATCCATGTGACTATAAGTAAATCATTTTATGTCGACACTTGGCCAGAACGCGGCTTAAGCGGCTTTTTCCGTACGCGTAACGTGCCAACGTGTACTTTATGGCCAGGTGTGGTGTGTAAATATTATTAACCATTGATCTGTGTATTGTTTCTGTGTAATTTAATTTTAAGTGTGTAATAAAGTGTTTACTTATATACATTATTTTTATTCAGATTAAACAGTTTCTATATATTGCAAACTGTTAAAAACGAGAATTTGTCTAATTAACAAACTTCATTTTTAACGATACACTACTATTTCTCAAAATTTCAGCGGATTACATATCGTCGTGTTCAAGAAACGACCCCAATTTAAATGAATGCGCCCTCAAATCTGCAAGGGAATCTCTTCATAAGTTCTCCTTGGGGGACCCGGGAAGGGGCCTGGAGCCTTTGGACCCCCTTTTCGTGCCAGTAATGACGGTGTACGTGCCCAATGAGAACGGCCTCAAACTCATGTTTATCAACAATTCCTTTAGCGGCCTTTCGTCACTACGACTTGATGATTTAAAGTGAGTATTTTTTTTTACTAGATTTTGGTGGTTTATGTGTGATAAAAGAGAAAATGCGCCGCTCTAAGCGGTTGCTATATAGGTGTATAGCCCTATTGAGCACCAGGATGCAACGTTACGGGGCAACGGTGATTGTAGGGTTTTAAATAAGTATTATAAATATTAATTAACCTATCCCCACACCTCACGCACATCACGGCTCGCAGTAGGGTATTTGACAACAATCAAACAATTGCATTAAAGCAAAAGAAATTAACGGCCATATTAATATACAAATGGGCTGCATTTCAGCTGCATTCTAGCTGCAAAAGAGCAGTTTGAATGCAGTTGGTATAAATGCATCAAAACTGCGCAGTCCGCTTGTAGTCGGCATGCAGCTCTGATGACTGCATACTGACTGCAAACTAACTGCACAGTTGTTATGCTTGCAGTCGGTGTGCAGTCGTCAAAACTGCACTTTTGCAGCCAGAAAGCAGCTGAAATGCAGTCCGCCTGTAAAGGCCCTAACGCATCAAAGCAAGCAAATTAATTAACGCTAACGATCAAATTATGTCTCCAAAACTGCTCGGAGAAAATCAATTACAATCATTTTCGTACCACCGATTTTAAAATGACAAAAACTAGAACTAAGAGACTATGTTGAGCATGACGTCACAAGTCAGGAACTGCATACTTTCTGAGCTTTTGGACACTGAAGAAGCTGATTTGGTCTGTCAGCAAAATAGCCTATTAACTTATTACTAAGCCTTTTCACTTTAGGGAATATTGCCTACGTTTGGTTGGAAAACTGAACAGTTTCTAAATATCTGAAAAATGCTACACAAAACATTACAATACAAAAATTACAACAAACAAACATGCCGTTAAATGCCTTAACGCACACACATAAAAAACATCGGCACACAGTAAGTACATACCCGCCTCATTAATAGGTAGTAGGTAGCACTTCTAATTTACGGAATTAGTATGTCCTGGACAACGTGACAGTTAATAGTAATAGCGCGTTACAGCATTACAAAAGGTTTGCTCTTTATGGGACTTGGGAACTTAATTATCGAAGTTACAATCAGTACATTACACAAGTAGGGTGATAATACAAAGAAAGGCCGAGATCGCAGATGTTTGCGGCCCGAGCTGCAAGCGAGGGACGTAAATATGCGGTCGAGGCCTTTCTTTATTACCTCCCGTGTTGTGTACATAATTTTTTTCATCACACTTGCTCGAAAATGGTGTCATTACACGTAGGTTTTGCGGGCCGTAAATGTCCTATTACGCCCAAGGGCGTAATGGTTTTCTTTTTAAATTTGAAACGCTGGTTCTGTTTTACTCTTATTTGTCATGTTCAAAGAAAACGCCAATTTACTTTTTTAACTTTTATTACTGAAATATTCATTTAAAGAGAACTGTTATTGCAAATACATGTAAACACATATTTCTGTAACATTAATTAAATGTTTAAATAGTGTATTTCAGTATTTTGCAAATATAAAATCAACCATTTTAAGTCTTTACCGCTATGGTTTCCAAACGTGACTTGTCGTCTTGATATATGTCACTAATGTCACTGTCAGTTTTACAATTTTATTTAGGTTAAGTAAGGTTATTTTAATCAGATTTCCTCACAAGTGTGATGAAAAACATTGTGTGTGCCACGGGCGGTAAAGGAATTACAAACTCGTGTTATTAAATCCCTCGGCTTCGCCTCGGCCTTGTAACAAACACTCGTTTGTAATTCCTTACTTACCGCCCTTGATACACATTGTACTAATGTCTACACTTGGCCAGAAAGCGGCTTTTTCCGTACGCGTAGCGTGCGGAAAAAGCCACTTTATGGCCAGGTGTGGCATAAATTATTTTAAATGATACGTGATTGAACAAGTCTCTGTTTCTCGTCGTTGCGCTCTTAGAAGAGCGGGCGTGGTCACACTGAGGCATCCTCATCGGTGGTAGAGGTGGACACAGTTCTCCCGCCAACTCTCCCTGTTGACAAACTGTCTTGCACGGTCAGTTACGGTTTCCTACAGCGGCTTTCACTTGGTCAATCCCGCGCGATCTGGTTCTCTCCACTTCTCCCTGGACGACCAGTCGCTCTATGGAGCCATTAACCCGCCTGGAGACATGCCCAAAATGAACACGGCCCAGTATGAACAAGACTATGTACAAAATACAAAAATAAAAACAAATTACTTAAAAGTCTATTGAATGAAACAAAAATAGAAAAAAATGGTTCGAAAATAGCAAATTTCAAGTACCTAATTACACAACTAAAATTATAGGATCAAACTGGGCCATATTCTTTTTGAAGACGGTTTAAAATAGGAACTCGCTTGTAAATTATAACAATGGTGCCATGACAACGCAATCAATTAAGATGTATAGAAGAATGCTACCAATCGGTATAATTTCAAATATTTTTTCATCACACGTGCTCGAAAATGGTGTCATTACACGTAGGTTCTGCGGGCCGTAAATGACCTATTACGCCCTAGGGCGTATTGCTTTCTTTTTAAAATTTGAAACGCTGGTTCTGGTTGCTGGTGGTTTTAACTTTTATCTCTGAAATATTTATTTAAAGAGAACTGTTATTGCAAATACATGTAAACACATATTTAGATAACATTAATTAAATGTTTAAATAGTGTATTTCAGTATTTTGCAAATATAAAATCAACTAAAATGGCCGTTTTAGGTCTTTACCGCTATGGTTTCCGAACGTGACTTGACATTCGCATTATCTATGGACATACATATGTCACTAATGTCACTTTCTGTTTTAATATTTTCTTGTCATACTAGGTTGATTAGTAAGGTTACATTATTAAGATTTCCTCACAAGAGTGATGAAAAACATTGTGTGTGCCACGGGCGGTAAAGGAATTACCAACTCGTGTTATTAAAGCCGTCGGTTTTACCTCGGGCTTATAACAAACACTCGTTTGTAATTCCTTACTTACCGCCCTAGATACACAATGTACTATTGTAAAATAGGTACTTAACTCTAAAATAATATATCCGTATTTATTACTTTATAAAACTGGAAGTTCGTGTTTAGATTTTAAAGTAAAAACTAAATGTTCACTTCATTATTATACTACGCTAAATAAACAAAAAAATATACGATATTCTTAGTTGTTATTAACAATTTCATGTGGTCGTTTTTTATCGAAGTCATTATGACTTAAAAAAGCGCTCTGGCGTATCAACAAATTTATACAATCGTATCACACAGACATACAAAAATTTAAAAGTTAATGTACTCAAATAAAACGTGGCGTAGTAGGTCACTCAATGATAATTAAATATTTTATTTAAACATAATTTTCTCGAGGCTATTAAATATTAAAACAACCTTGTTGAACACATTTGCATTTTCTGATTAAAATATCCTGTTTTTAGGGTTCCGTAGCCAAAATGGCAAAAACGGAACCCTTATAGTTTCGTCATGTCCGTCCGTCTGTCTGTCTGTCTGTCTGTCCGTATGTCACAGGCATTTTACTCAAAAACTACATGATGGATATTGATGAAATTTGGACTATAGGTGTGTTTTATGAGCCGCTTCTTAGTTTGGTATATATATAATTAAAATAAATATTTTTAGGGGGGGCACTCCATACATGTTAAAGACAATAAAAAAATTTTTTTTCAGCAAATATCAACGTGTGGTACATAGTTCGACAGCTCTTTAAAAAACACTATAAGGTTCCTAAGTAATGTTTTTGATTAAGTGAATGTATTTGGAAATAATCGCTCCGAAAGTTGTGTAAATTGTGTCCCCCCCCTCTATTTTCTAAACCGTGCGTCCGAAAAATATGAAAAAAATCACGAAGGTAACGCTTAATTAATACTTTCAACGAAAATCATTTTCAACAAGATCGAATGTACCGTTTTTGAGTTATTGCCGATAAACTGCGCTTCTCAACAAAAGGACGTAATTCCTATGAAGATACGCTCTTTTGTTGTTGTACTTTTTTTTACATTGTATTTTTTACCTTATAGTTACGGCTATGGAACCCTACACTGAGCATGGTCCGACATGCTCTTGGCCAGTTTTTTATAGAACAAGTTCAATGCAAAAATGTTACAGATACAGTGTAACCCCAATGACTCAAATACTTTGTATACACCGTCTTTTATTTGCCTTCTAACCAACATAACAATACAATAAGGTTGTTTGAAAGCAGAAGCATTGTACATGTGAGGTGGCTAAGACTATTAGACTCGGCTAGTTTTAACCATTTATTACGTAAATACTTCCACCTATTCTCTTATTTATTCAGTTAAGAAAACTAAAACATTTTTATCGTATAATTGCAACTTTTACGAGTAACTACCCACCTTTACCAGGATACGGGTAACCCTAGAGCATTGTATCCAAATTAGACTTTGGTTTATTGGTTTATCTTTCATTCTCGTAATAACGGATTACCAACGGATAGACGGAGTTTTTGACTATTAAATGGGCTAGCTAGAAGGTGGCATAGCCAATTAGCCTTACCAAAACCGCATGGTTCCCGAATGATACGCATAATGTACGTTTGCAACACGGACGAATATAATGTGATATTAAAATGTTCTCCTGTATTTGTTCAGTGCAAGGTAGAACGCACCTTACAAACATGGAAGGAAGTAATTCCATTAACATTTTCCAGCCACCGCTATGATTACCATAACGGGTAAAGACTGCAAAATCACAGCAACAACGACGTTTAAATGAGATTTATTTTGCTATGTCTACAATGTAGCAGCAATTTGTAACAATAGCTTGAGTTAAAAGAGAGAATATGAAAAACCATATTTTTTATTGCATTGCATTTTTTTAATAGCATTTCTGCAAGCTTCGACTCAATTGAAATGCGCAGACCTAATAGCAACAATACAGTCCATCACATTGATATTATAAATGTAAAAGTTTGTGTTTAGATGTTTGGATATTTTTTTACTAAATAACGCAGCAACAACTGAATTAATTGAGCTGAAATTTGGTATGCATGTAGACCAATTCCTGTACCTCTAGCACAACTGTAACACGCGACTCTTTGTCGCGCGACAAATGCTACCTATCTCTTTCCACTCAATATCGTGTGACAGTGACAGGTGATGCTCTGTCGCGCGAGAAACAAAGTCGCGGCCAGTTATGCTAGACGTACTGGATTGAAACAGAACTTTATATCCCGGTTAAGGGTACCCTTAGGATAACAACGCAACGGGAATAACGCAGCCGAAGCCACGAGTAAATGCTTAGTATACATAATTATAAAGTACAGGAAGGAAGGTCTCCTTAACTGTTGAGAACCAGAAATACACTTTTTAGGGTTCCGTGCCCAAAGGGTGCCAACTTCCTAAACCTAATAGGGGTTACTAAACCTTCGCTGTCCGTCTTTCCATCTGTCGTAGGGTTATCTTTTGAAACGTAATAGGTAGAAACTTGATTTTCACAGAATCTGTATTTTTATCCGACTGCGGCGAAGCCCAAAGGAGGGTTATGTGTTTGACCTGTATGTATGTATGTCCGTTCTTATGTCCGCTCGTAACTACTCAACGGCACAACCGATTTTGATAAATGGTGTATCATTAGATTCGTCTTGATGGCGCGAGTGTCACTGGGTATGAAGTTCGTTAAGATGACGAATCGGAAATTTTGGTGGCAGGGATTTCGATTTTTCTCAGGAATCATAAAACATATGAAATTAACATTTGATAACCTGATTATTGGGATCATCTACTTCATTTTTTGAGACGCAGAAACACGATTTGCTAACTTTTGTAACAGACTTTTGTATGTCAAAGATACCTCTTTCAAAAGCGGAATTTGCACTGTACAGGCAAACCAGACCTATTTAAGCCCCTAAATTCTCTGAGTAACATAGTTTTAACCTATACTTTAATATCTGAGACCAGATTCTTGAAAATTAATTGTAGTTTGTAATTGAAACGAAAAAAACCGTTTCTACGTATACGACCTTTTCATATAAGCTAGCACAAGCGCGTATTTGTATGAAATCAGTCTCCCCTCAGTCCGCCGACGGCCGTTGCCAACGACAGGTCTGTGACAGTTGACTGGCCGCGCCGTAAACAAAACCTGTGAGAAATCTTATTTAATAATGAGAAAAAAGCGTGTTGGTTTTTCCAAAAGGAAAAGGAAAGCACTATTACTTGAAAAATGTAACTATATGACTAAGAGAAAGTAAGTAATCGTCATATTTATACCACAAATAAGTCTAGTTTACGCTGCGGGAAAATGACAACAAATGTTGACATTGGAACAGCGGCGTCGTCGAGACTTTCAATTGTACAATTAATAGTATTTTATGCAACAGTTGTATAAGAAGGTTCAAAAAATGCGAATTGCGTGAGTTGCGATACGAGCCGCGAATGCGGCGAGTATCGCAAATAGAGACGCAATGAGCGTTTTTTGACTTAATTATACAACGTTGCATACAATACTTTTTCTACGACAGGTTTTAAAATTATAAAATACGAACAAGGCATAACCTGCAAAGAAGGCAAATATGACGTATGACTGTCAGTATGTGTCTATGGTAAACTTTTTATTTTTTAAATGAAGTTGACACGCAGTGAATATATTAAAAATACTTTTGTTTTTATGTTGGCATCAATGAATTTAGTTCAGAAAGTTTTGTTTTTCTTAAAAGCCGTAGGATTTTAATTGTTTGTTAAGTTGGTAGTTGTGCATTTTTACCGTAAAGTTAAAATTGAGCGCTTAATCCTTGACCTCAGTTTAACCTAGATTTAGAAGTCTGTGGTTGTTAGCAATAACGTAAAGTGGCTATAACGACACTAGTGCTGTTATGGGGAATAGAGTATAGACTTCTCTGAGCTCATATTATATATGTTCTTATATTAGTGTTCGTGACCAAGTAAAAGACAGATAACAGTACAGGAGTAGAAAAATATTATTTTGGTGTACGTAAATAGAAACATTTGTAATATACCCATTGTATTAAATTAAAATAAGGAAAACTATAATAGTGTAAATATACAGGATGGCTCATAAGTCGGTTTTTCTTGAATGCATTAGTGAGTAGCCAATACTTAGTAGGTAATGTATAATACATATCACTCTCTAGTATATTAAATCAATGTTTGCCTCATAAAACCTCAACAGTTTAACCACGTCTGTGATGGATTCGTAAAACAATATGAGAACCATCCGCTTACAAAATGTAAATATGTAAGAAGGGTATACTACTGATACATAGCGAGAGGTCTTAAAACACGATAGCAACATAATAACATAACCATTATAAGATCACACGAGTATTTAAGGTTTAATTATGTAAAGTTGCATACATCTACTATCTACACATGTTATTATAAACACTCAAAGGCCAACTAGATTGTCATTATATCTAGTATCGATAAAGATGTTTTAATAACTTTTTAAACATTTTTTAACACTGGCACAGACAACGCACTGACCTTAGGTACATATATGGCTAATGGTGGTCATTTTATACTGTTTCCAAACGCATGACAGAGGTTTTTTGACATGGACGTAGATTGAAATATAAATACTCGTATGTCGCAATTTCATTCTGCAAGTCCGATATTTCGTCATCTGTGGGCATTTTGATGGGTAAATCGCCAGTGGGTTCCCCGAGATGATAAAAACAGTCAAATTAGTCCAATACACGATTTAATTAGGTTAGACAATATTACAGGTCGATTGTCCTTAATAAATCTCGAACACTAGGTAATTAGTCCAATTATCAAATCAATCACTCGTCAACACGCATGTGCGTCCGCGCACGACAAGGGCTCGCCCAATCTCTGCCTCCCGGTCTTTCCTCCCGCAACCCGCGCCCCGAAGTACTTGAGAGTGCTTCTACGAATTCCCGACAAATATGTAAAAATGTAAATATATTGTAAATTTAAAATGTAAAAATTGTTCAATATATTGCCCGTAAAAACACCATGCTCGAATTAATTTTTGTTTGTGCTATAATTTGCAGTAGTACCTATCTATACATTACCAGTTCTTAACCAAAGATTAGCATTATTGGAATAATCTTTTGTCCTAATAATTATCCGAGTACAAAAGATTATTCGGATAATTATCAGGACTTATAATTATTCGACTAAACAATAACACGATATTTTTATTGCTGAATTATTTATTCGTGAATAGCATATCCGCGAATGAATCATTCGACCACTTTTCAAATGATTAATTATTTATTCTTTACTAACATTTACCCGCGTTGTTCCCGTTATAGTGCCAAGGGAACTAATTACCGGCATAGATCCTATGTTTCAATCCAGTACTTGATCTATAGAAATTATCCGTTCAAGAGAGCTAATGCTGTTAAAGAATACAATGCCATTGAGCGAACAATGCCATTGATAGAATACAATACCACCAAAAAAAATAACAATGCGTAACACGAGTAAACCCGGGCGGTCTACCTGGCTCCCCGTTAAATCTGTAAAAGCAAAATGCATTATTATTTTTTGTTTGAAAGTATTTGCCGCCTTATCATTACGGTCATAGAACCGATAATCTGTTGAAAGCTCATAGTATCTCTAAGTCTTTTCTCTACGGAATACGCACTTGCAGACCGTCGGGCGAATGTGAAATGCAAAACAAATTAAGATCGCAGTTATCTATAACTGCATTTACACTTTACTGTCTAGTAAATAGAATCTAAAATCGAATGATCTTTCAAGACAGTTACCTATACTTTTTTGACACTATATTCTCGTTATCCTAATTTGTGGTTTACCTCTCAATGGCATTGTATTCGTTAACAACATTAGCCCAGTTGATCGGATAATTACTATACTTACATGCCAAATTTCAGATCAATCCATTCAGTTGTTACCCCGTATTTAGTAACAGACATCCAAACATCTTCACAAATTTTCACATTTATAATATTAGTAGGATTGTATTCGGAAAATCCACGAAAATTATTTAAAGTTTTTTGATTATTCCATTCAAATAAATAACACAAATAATATTTAGAATTACTCGTTTTTACGGTACATATATTTATCAATTTCACTTTACTTTTTCCCATACAAACAGTACAGAAAACAAGGTAGTGTTTTATTGATTTGAGTAGATCTGTAGAATACATTATCATTACTAAGTTTTGTGTATCGATTTAACAAATAAAAAATTTAAAAATATAGGAAGCGACTCCATTTATTTTCTGTTCACTTTTGACATAAACAATGTAGGCACTTTTCGATAGGTAATATTAATGTAAAGTTTTCAATGTGCGTTTTCAAATTTGACATATAGGGTTATGGAATTGAGTTCTTTTTAGAATGACAGTTTTTATAGACACAGGTTATAAGTGAGCGTTATTAGCATCGATTATAATGTAACTTGAAATGTCATTTTTGCGACTGATTGTGTGTGATATACGGTATACCGCGTAAAAATATAGGGGGGTGAGCGGGTTGCGGGGCGCAAATGCTCCGAAAACGGATTCATTGTTTAGCGATGCGTCACCTTAAAATAAACAAAATGGCGGATTTTATGCACTTTTAAAGTGCACCGCGGTCGGGTTTTTTTAGTGAAAATATTTAGTTATTACTGTGTGCGAGGGTGAAATACGACAAAGCTCGCTTCGCTTCGCTTCGCTTCGCTTTACAGTACCCTTTTTAGGCTTCGAAATAGGCTGATTGATGATATTTCTTCATTGCAACATTCCCGTCATAATTTCATTACTGACGCTACGCTCTATAATGAACTATGTGCCTAACGACGTCACGACTCACGGACAATTAGCTCTGGCTCTTTTAATTACGAATATTATGAAAACGCCTTCGTAAAGGTCGTTTAAATAATTAAGCACAAAGCCTTGATTCATTGAACGGTGGCCTAAAGGGTTAATGGGATGAAAAATGACTTGAGGCCACGATACGTTTGTGGGGGTATTTACAAAGCTTTATGACATGTTCTGCAATATGCTTAGAATTAAGAAAATTTGCGCGCATTCTAGAAAAAGCAAGTATCTATGTGTGTAAAGATACGTAAACACTTTATGACAAGTCTTCTCTATTGTTTCTTAATTACTGAGGATTGTGACTAACTACGTATAATGTCCCTTCATAAAACGCGTCTAGGGTCATTCTATTTGGTAGGCCGGGACAGGTGACCTGGTTCGACTCCAGGCACCCCCCGGCACTTACCCAGCCCGATGTGCGTGCCGACTGTGTGTGGCCAGCGACCTGGTTCGAGCCCAGGGACCGCAACGGCCAACCACCCGGCCCGACAATCACCATGCCCGGTTATGGGTTGTGAGTTTGTCAGGTTTAAAAAAAAAAAAATAAAAAAAAATTTGGTCCCGATTCGTCAGATTCTCGATTCGCCGAATTCTTGTTTGGCTGGATCTGATTTTTTTAGTTACACAAAATCAAACAAAACTATGAATACAAAACGAAGAAGAATCCGGTGAAACATGAATCCGTCGAAATAAGACTCCGACGAATCGGGAACTAATCTTTTATATTGTGTCAGTGTCAGACCATCTTATCGGGATTCGTCCTCTGGCGCACTTGCCTTCAATTTGACCCCGGGATCCGATGAGACAGTAGTCAGGAGTAAAGGAAAGATTTCTCCTAGTTAACTTTTGACACAACAATGAAACTAATCCCCGTGGAGGGGTTTATTTGAGAAGTATTAAATGTTCCTCCACGTTTAAATAAGGCAAATCGGTAGGAATCGAGTTCTGTGGACCCCCCCCCCCCCGGTACTGACTTGGTTTAACATTAAATCTCAAAAAAGGCCTTGACGTAATCTGGTATTAAGTTTGGATAGGTTTCCGAAGTTGACAAGAACATTTTTCAAGATGAATGTTTTTAAAACCATAAACAACGTTCCATGGTGTGATATTTTTATCATTGCATTTTATGACGTAATCTCTGTGTGCTTCCAAATAAGTTTTATAAACACTTCATACGTTAGAGATACCTAATTTACTAAATGAAACTTGTTTTAAATTATCATTCTGACCTCTAATTAAGTAAGTAACCTGCTAGCACCAAAACTAATAAAAGTTTAATAAAGGTCTCCAAAATAATTATAAAACAACATCAGTTAGTAATTTTTTTACCCTTTTAAGAAGGTAAGCGATCTTAAATAAATCCAACAAAAAATAAGACCCAAAACTTTGGCATTCTTCGAGAAGCACTATAAACTGGAGCTTTCAATTTGTTTTTTAATTCTAAAATTAATTCACATTCAAATTTTTTTTATCCAGATTTGACCTCAACAAAAAATTGATAACGGCCGACGCTTTGGTGAATTTGGACGTCCAAAGCAAATATGATCTTAGTGGGAAATTATTGATACTCCCAATCAAATCTGCTGGAGATTCTTCCATTAAGCTCAGTAAGTTTAGACATTTTATCATTTAACACAATATTTACTTTTAAATGTAGAGTACCGTCAAATAGGAGAAATTGGGACACGCGAGGTAACTATAGACAAACTGTTTTTAGAAAGAAATAACGTAGGAAGTTGAAGGTATGACTATGAGTCTGGTAGTCCAATATGCTAAGATTATAATTGCTACAGAGCGTTGACCGCACCATTTCTGAAATTGGGGAGTTTATTCCTTGTGTAATAAACCTCGCGTGTCCTAAGTTTACAGTATTATGAGTATTTCGAGTATGCCATACCGGTATTTGTGTATCTCGGCAAAGAGTTCCTATGTGGCAATAACGGGAACAACGCGGAGAAGCCGCGGGTAAATGCTTGTATTTATATAAAAGTAGGTATTTTAGCTAGAAGTGAAGAATACTTTATGTCATATTTTCGTTTTAGAAAACGCTAATCTGCACATTCGCTTTTGGTACGAGCACGTTGAATGCGAGGATGGCGAAATTCACTGGAAAATAAATAAACACGACATTAAATACGAAGTCGAAAAGGCTAGTTTTCGACTCGAAAACTTATTGAATGATAAGACTGTCGGTAAGTAATAATTTCTTCATACGTTCATTTATAATTATTAACATTCCGATCAGCAGCATGCAGCTCAGCAGTTTCGCAAAAGTGATTCTCAAAAGTAAAAAAAATTGATTCTTGATGTTCAAGTTTTCAATTACACTTTTGATACCTTCGTTTATTAATTAAGAAGTAACTATTGTATTAATTAAGAATAGGTCGAAATTCCTGCGTGTTCCTGTCGAGTAGGTATATTCTCGTAAGATCTTTCGTGGTGATAGAAAGCATAACAAAAATCAAGAATCCGTAAGCAGCAAGTATTGATTGTCCAATTCCTACATCACTTGTTTAAATGCCCTGTAGAAGGTTTATTATACTGGCAATGTGATAAATAAAAAAAAACCTTCATAGAGAATTTGAGTAAAACATGAAATGAATCGAGATAATAAAGTTAGGTACCAAAAGTAACTTGGCCGCTTCCTCTGATAAATTGCTGAAAAACCGGTTTTTGGTAAAAAAAGGCCCTGAGATTTATGATTCATAGTCGCCTCGGGAACATTTCAAAACCGATAACAGTAAAATTGGACGATTTATGAACAAAGTGGGCGTATTGATGGACAAAATAACACGTTTGTTACATGCAAATTTACCAAGTGCCAATAAATACTCTAACGGTAATTTAACGATAAGTGTTGATTGACTAGCCATCCAGTGAGCTGGATGACATTCAGTGACCTCGTATTGTGCATATTATTGCTATAATTATAATTAAACTGTTAATTACTCAAGGAAAATATATAAAAAAAGAGAACTGAAGTAGTTGTCACTTGTTTTATACCTAAATTAGAATGAATACTTGAATGTTGGATATCAGTGCGACATCATAATGAAAGTTAGTCATAAAAAAACTTCATCATATCCAATGTTTTGTCTCACCACTAAATAGGTATAGTTTGTCTGGAAGAGATCGCTTATTAGCGATAAGACCGCCTGTTGTTTACCATTTATGCTGCTTTAGATTTAAGCTTTTGTAATCTTTTGTTTTAGTGCACTATAAAGAAAATTGTATTATATTGTAAATAATTTTATGCCACACCTGGCCATAAAGTGGCTTTTTCCGCACGCTGCGCGTACCGAATAAGCCGCTTTCTGGCCAAGTGTAGACATAAAATGATGTACACAACACGGAAGGTAATAAAGAAAGCCCTCGATCGCATATTTACGTCCCTCGCTTGCAGCTCGGGCCGCAAACTTCTGCAATCTCGGCTTTTCTTTGTATTACCACCCTAGTTGTGTAATGTACTATTCCGCCACTGTTATCTTGAAGCAAGACAGTTTTACACAAATCGGCTTATGTAGTCGCAAACAAAGCTAGAGGCTTATGGTACTATTAGGCACTAGGTAATTATATGTAAGAAGTACATTAATCACACTTATATACAAAACACCCAAAACCCAAGTACAAAATATTCGTGCGAACGCCACAAACTCTTACAGATATTCATACCAAAGAACTAAATTGGAACATTGGCTCCATTTGCAGGTGACCAGGTGAACAAGTTGCTGAATGATATGTGGCGAGAGATCGTGGCCGACGTCGGGCCGTCAATCTGTCAGTCCCTCAGCGCCGCAGTCGTCCAGAACTTGGATAAACTTCTCACACAAGTACCTTACGATCAACTCTTGCCGGAATAGAGTTGAAACAAAAATTTAGGCGTTTAATGCGTGCTATGGAGTTCTGCTGGATTATTTTTGATAAAAAAGTAATACCTACCTGTCTCGAACAATTCAAAATACATTAAACGACATGTTTAGCTTACTGTGCCTAGACGCTACACGTTATATTGTATCGGTGACTTCATATATCTTTAAAGAACATAGAATTGTTATTTAAAATCAATGCATAGAAGGAAGAATTAAAATTCATGTCAAGCTACTGAAACACGTGTTGCACAATTTACTGAAAAATATGTGGCCTGAGATCATAGCCGACGTCGCCCTTCAATCTGTCAGCCCCTTAACGCCGCGGTCGTCCAAAACTTGGACAAACTTGTGGCACCGGAATAAAATAAAATTGAAGTGAAAATTCACGAACGCAAGTATATCATTTTGCTGCATCATTTTGGTCATAAGACATTATCCAAATATACATATAAATATACTTTATGTAACCTAATTATGCCTAGTCCTGTATTTTAAATAGCAAAATTTTTAACATGTGCGGACTGCGGGTCAATATATTCTCCAAAACTTTAATTTTGTCGTCCACGTACCTTACAATTTACTTTTACCGGAATATAATAGATACATTACGTCAAGTTACCAAAAGGACATCAATGGGCTTCTTTTTCCCTAAAATTGTGTTTTTTTGAGATTTTTCTGAAACGTCAATCTTGTTTTTTTCCGGTTATTAACGGTTTCTAGGTTTTGTTACACCTTTGCATAATGTACCTTATAAATTTAGCTTAATATTTCTCTTCTAATAAAAATATTTAGAATTTGTTGGCGAAAAATCGTTATATACTAATTTAGCTTGTCCTAATATTCTCTTTGCTATGTTTTGATTTCTTGCTGATACCTGATTAAATTTCTCCTTTTGTAGAAATAGCTCCGCCGCGCCGCGTGAATTGACGATCTTTTATCATTTTAACTGGCAGTTTTACAAGAATAGCTTTTAAGCCTTTTGTTCATTTGCTGTTCTGTAACTAAGTTTTTAATATATTATCATAATTATGATTCATTTGTGTGATATAAGATTCACCATACAATTTATAATGCATAACTACACAAAGGAACAAGATTAATATTGTGTTAAATTAACCCTTAACTATACTCTGTACTTTTAGGTACTTAAAAAAGGGTAAACAAAAAAAACCACGTGACTCGGGTCGTTCAGCCAATCAAAGTAACATTTTGTATCTGTGGCACAATACCACTGGCTGAACGACCCTAGTCACGTGTTTTTTTTGTTTACCTTTTTAAGTACCTAAAAGTACAGAGTATACGGACATATTTTTTTGAAAACGACACATAAATTATTGTATATGTATTGTAATATCACTGCACTTTTATACCTAATGTCTAATGTCACCACTTTTGGCATTGCTAGTTCAAGAAGTATGTACCTTTGTACGTAGTAAGTTAATCGAAATCTATTGAATTCTTTTGCATAAATTATAATTAAATACCTATTTAATTACAAATAATGCGACAGCATAATATAATAAAACTAAGTATAATTTAAAAAAAGGTATTGTACCTATTTCTCTACTATCTTTCATCAAGCATGCCCATGATGTACATAATCGCAACTAATTGTTTGTGTAATAAAACTAAAGTAAGTGTGAAAATGTGTATTTCATCAATAAACGAGTACAATTGCATAACCACTTTTAATAATACATCTAATAAGTTGAGTTGACAGTATTATCTTGTCTGTGTAGCGTTTATTTTTCAGCAAAGTGAAATTTTTTTTTAGAAACCTGCCAGTGACATGTAGTGCGCCCAGCCAGAATAGACGACCTCGACAAAATCGGCCGTGCCAACGGGCGACGGGATGCAAAATATGGTTCTTTGGTAGCTTCGTGAAATGTTGCTACCTGCAACACAGTAAATAAATTAGCTAAAATAATAATAATAACTCAACAGGTAGCTATGGTTTCCTAGATGTTTCCATTACGGACTGTTGGTTCCACTGCTAGGTTCCACTAGTGGGTCCAGCAGGATTTTCAAGTACTCGTGGAACCACAGCTTAATTATGGTGGGGCTATTAGGATTTGCAAATATTTATATCTCCACTTCTGTTATAAAAGGCCTGGCCTAGGTATTGTATTGGTTAACGGTACGTAATGTAATAAAACAACTTAAACGGATTAAATCGCGTATATTACTACATTTTCATTTTCCTTGGCGTCTTCTTTCTTATCAAGTATGCCTTTTGGAAGCGCCGCTAGTTTTTTTCTAAGGTTAGGTTTTTAAGCCCTTCTGGCATGTGTGTAAACATTTTTACACATTAGGCCCATCTGGCATCACTAATTTTGAATTTGTATTTTTTAAAGTGGTTAGGTAGTAATTTTGACTGAGGGAATTCATGATTTTCTCAGTCTACCCGCGATCATGAACGCTGAAAAGGGTTACGAAACGTCAGGACTTAAAATGTAGTAATATACGCGATTTAATACATTTAAGTTGTTTTATTGCTATGAGTGACAATCGCGGACACCGAAGACAATAATATGTACATAATGTGATAAAAAAGAACCGCTTGACATGAAGTTGTTATTTTTTTATATTATTTCAAACCATAGAGGTTTAACCAAGGACCGGATAAATAGCCGGACGTAGCCTCGCTAGCAAAGAACTGAAGCACCTCTAGTCCGCCGGTTTTTTAACGCTGGTTGGTCAGGTCAGGTGTGCGTGCTGTGGGTAGCAGGAAAAAACTATACTCCTCGCGCCGAATCATGATCCCTATGACATTTCACTCTTTCCACTTGTATTTGTACACCTGATTCCGAAAATGATAAACAAAACTTACTTCTTTCATATTATAATTACTGAAATTTTATATGTAAATGTACGTGCTATACTTCCGAATAATGTCTACAAACCGTTTAAAAATGACAGCGACGCCATTACAAAAGTATGGAGAAAGAACTGTCATAGGGATCATGATTCAGCGCGAGGAGTATAGTTGATGTGTGATGTGTGCGTGCGGCTCGTAAGTACAAAGCAACCGGCCTACTAGAAATACTTCAGTTATCAGTTGCCGATGCTCCGTTCGGCTATTTATTTTAAGGTCCTTGGGTTTAAGTCAAATGTGGCCAGTGGGGCCATTTGTCCAAAATAATACTGGCTAAAACTAATATTGTTGATTCCACTACGTAAACGAGTCCACGAGTACTCGAAAATTCTGCTGGATCCACTAGTGCACTAGTGGAACCTAGCAGTGGAACCAACAGTCCGTAAGGGTCGTTTCCATATGCAGCTTTTAAACGAAACTGGCAAAGCCCCTCTGCGGAGGCAACATTTGGTACTACGCGGCAAAATCGCGGAGTGAGCCACTCCTGACTAAAGCCCGTTCCCTCTAATCGAAGACAGTACACTTATGGTCACCAGTGGGACCTTTTGGTATAGCTGATGATGATAAATAACTCAAGTCTTGACAGTTTGAAGTGATTTATGATACACCATACGTGCCTACAATCGCAACTGCAATCGAAGAGCCAGAGTGATCATGTGACGCTGTTGTATTACACATTCACACATTCTCATAGATGGCGTTTAGGTTAAATCCTATTGAAACAGAAGTCAAAGTAGATGGCAAAATTGAGGGCGCTTACTGGGTGCTCCAGTGGGCGAGTGGTAGAGTCGCTGGGCCGGAAATCCAGAGGTACCGGGTTCGATTCCCAGTCTGGACACAGCAGGTGAGTGCCATTTAATTTTTCTATGTACTTTGATTTCTTGTATCTACATATATAAAATATTGCTTTGTTAATCCGCAATTCAATCGATTAGTCCTATGGGAATAGGTATTTTTTTCAAGAAGTTCTAAAAGAAAGAGAAAATTTAAGAAGAACCGAGGTGACGTGAGATTTTTTTTTATTTGGCGATGACATAGAATTCAGGCATCAGAATAAATCTCAAATTGGTTATTATGGACTGTAAGTCTGAAATAAACGATTTTTATTTATGTATTTATTTTTATTTTTTATTAAAAAAATACATAAATTATTGAAATGGTTTCTGAGATACGATTTTTAATTTTAGCAAACTTAAGTGGATCCGAAATAAAGATTAGGAATTTATTTTTCCTTACAAGTTCGGAATTCAAATTATACCCGTACGGGGAAGTTGTACCAATTGGGAAATTGTTTAAAACAACTTTCTTTTCATGTCGTTTTGCTTGGGTTCAGGAAGTAAATTGAGTAAATTGTACGTTGTTAGGGTAGCAGTACAATTATTCCGATATAGTCACTAATTTGTTAAAATTTATTTAAAATAGGCTTTTACCGCACACTACGCTTACTGAAGAAGCCGCTTTCGGGCCAAGTGTAAACATAAAATGATGTACTTACACAACACGGGAGGTAATAAAGAAAGCCCTCGATCGCATATTTATGTCCCTCACTTGCAGCTCGGGCCGCAAACATCTGCGATCTCGGCCTTCTTTGTTTTACCGCCTTAGTTGTGTAATGTACTATTTTAAAATCACTCTATAAAATTTTAAGTATATAATCATAATATTTCGTCAGGATTATATTACAAGTTAGATCTAGTAACCGCTTAGGTATTACTTATTTAATTTAGCAATAATCCAGTTGGAATAGTAAAGCTCGTTGAACATAACTTTTTTCAGACACGCTCCATCCGTATTTTTAAAACGTTTTCCTGCCGTGGCTGCATTTACGCAAAATTCAACTTTAAAAACTAAAAGTGGGGCCGCAAGCCGAACATTATGACAAGGCAAAAAGGTTCTTTGGACGTCCGCTGTTCTTCGGTTTATAGGTCTTTTTGGTATGAAAAGGGAGCAAAGGGAAGGTAGAACGGCAGGCCGAAATGTAATTTAGACGAGATAAAGGTGGAACAATGTGCCCGTCTAGGAGACGCGATTACGAGGAATAGGCACGTAATGTTGTTTGCGTCCTCTGGGATGGGATCTTAAAAATTAACGTTTTAAAATGGTTCACTATGCGTTGGAGACTGAAGCGTTTAGGGGATGTTTCAGGATTCTATTTGGTTGAGTTGTATTTTTTTTTTCATATTTGCCAGCTGCAGTTTTGATGTGATGTGGATGAACATACATACATACACACGAACACATACACACAAATTTACCTAAAAATAATAAAACCTGTATGGTATTTTTCAACAAATTTTCGTCCTCTGCTCGACTTTAAAAGGTGTGAATACTCAAAAAACCTTCTTAGTATTTGTTATCATGAAATACGAACTAGTGTGCATTTTTTTCATTAATTTCACCGATCTGAACCAGCTTTGTAGACACTCTGCCGACTAGGCTAAACGCTAATATTATTTTTGTATCTAGTTTTAATATTAGGATCCAAATAATGATGTCAAGTAGTGATATATAGTTAGAAGGGAATGATCTGAACATGATTGATTACACTTTTAATACATCTTACTTGCTATTCGCCCGTCTGCCCTTGTCAAGATTTATTTTCTAAGTTAATGTAATATTTTGTAACACATTTTCAGTAAAAGATGTAGTCTCAGGTAAAAGAAAAATACTTTTTAATGGAAAACATCCTTTAATTCCAAAGACAATAACGATTTTTGAAAGATGACGTCAACTTGAAACCCATTAATGGGTGTATTTTCAAAACCGTAATTTCGCTGTCATGACATATTGGCGAATACTGAGAAGATTCTGCCTTATAGAATTGGCACTGTGGCCTACTTAGTTATTAATTTACATTTACACATATAAACGCAATATATACATAATACTTATACATATAAATCCAATACATAATATGTATATGCATAAACGTAATACATTTAATATATATACATATACATACATATACATTTAATATATATATACATATACATTCACATACATACATAATATTATAAACTACCGCGTTTCAGACCTAATGTCTACCTATCGGTTGAGTGTCGATATATCGATAACCTTTATCGATATTTAAAGGTATCGACCTCCTGGTCCGCACCGTCGACCGTTAGATACAAACCGGCCGGCGCGTCGCTGCGCCCGCGCGGCAGTGGACAGAGGTCAAACCAGTCAAATGTTTGTCGCGGCGCCGTCCGCACGCTTGACGCTCCCGCTACCTGCTTACGCGGCTTGCATTGTTTACTTTAATTACTGCTTGTTTTCTGCTTCTATTCTGTGCCTTCCTATAAACTGTACTTCTGCCTATAAACTGTATCTGTGCTTGTGCTTCCTACTCTTCTGTGCCTTCTGTTATAACTACTTGTGTCTACTGGGACAATACAACGATAAAACTGTAAGTGGAGTGTTTTATTGATATCTACACCTGGTAGGCCACCACATAATCTACCTAAACTGGTGACCCCGAGAAGAACACAATGCCAAAAGAGCAAACATCCGAAAACGACAGGCAGTCAACGCCAGCCACTAGTGATGGGGGCACATCGATAAGACCTGTCGATGTTTATAAGGTCGGCGTACGAGTACCACCGTTCTGGCCTGAAGAGCCAGACATATGGTTCGCTCAAGTTGAGGGTCAATTCGCCATATCCGGCATTACTAGCGATACGACTAAGTTTAACTATGTCATCGGGCATCTCGACAACCATCACTCTAGGGCAGTAAAGGATGTGATCATCAACCCTCCCGCAGCTAATAAATACGAGAAGCTAAAGAATGAGCTAATAAAGAGACTTAGTGACTCCAAGGAGAAGAGGATTAAACAGCTGATGATGCATGAAGAGCTTGGAGATAGGAAGCCATCGCAGTTTCTCCGCCATCTCCAGGACCTCGCAGGTGCTAGTGTCACGGACGACTTCATGAAGACGATGTGGATAAATCGTTTACCCCATGGAATCCAGACAGTCCTTGCAGGTCAGCCAGTAACTGCATCTCTAGAAGCTCTGGCAGATTTAGCAGACAGAGCGAACGACCTCGCTTCATCTTCACCGCGAGTTGCAGCAGTGAGCGATGCAGTTCCCAGTTCGCTCATTAGTGACCTTGCAAGAGAGGTGGCAGAGCTTCGCAGGGAGCTCCGGAATCTTAAGGCATCGGATAGAAGTTCCAGATCGCGCACTCCAGCATCACGACGTAGACGCAGCACCTCCAGGCAGCGTTCGCAGTCCAACTACCGAAAGTACCCCTTGTGCTGGTACCATAGCAAGTTTGGTGAGAAAGCTACCAAGTGTACGCGCCCCTGCGATTACACGGCGGAAAACCAAAGGGGCGGTCGATAATGGCGGCGGACGATTGCCCCACAGCCTCAACTGGCCGCTTATTCGTTACCGACCGGTCTTCGAAAATGCAATTTTTGGTCGACACTGGAAGCGACCTGTGTGTTTTCCCGCGGTCGGCACTGCGTGAGCGTCGTTCAAAGACTGACTATAACTTGTGTGCTGCCAATGGTTCTAGTATTGCCACGTATGGCTATGTGACTTTAGACTTAGACCTTAGCTTACGAAGGAACTTTTCATGGCGTTTTGTTGTGGCGGACGTAACAAAGCCGATCATAGGAGTTGATTTTTTAAACTTTTACAACCTAATTGTTGACTGTCGCAATAAACGGTTAATTGACAATCTCACTTCTATTGCAGCTGTTGCTACGTCAGCCAATTGCCCAAATGTTTCGTCGGTGAAGGTGGCGACTGGTGAGACACGATATCACGGGATCCTCAAGGAGTTTCCCGAGATTACTCGACCGGCAGGTAGACATCACACTACACCACACAACACGGTACACCACATACGAACGACCCCAGGCCCCCCAGTCTTTTCCCCTCCTCGTCGTTTAGCGCCAGATAAACTCAAGATCGCCCAAAAGGAGTTTCAGTCTATGCTGGCCTGTGGGACAGCTAGACCTTCGGAGAGCTCGTGGGCCTCAGCACTTCACCTGGCACCAAAGAAGAACAACGGTTGGCGTCCTTGTGGCGACTACCGTAAGCTGAACGCCCGGACAGTGCCTGACAGGTATCCGATCAAGCATATCCACGACTTTACTCACAACGTTGCTGGTTGTAGCATATTCAGCACATTGGATCTGGAGAAGGCTTATAATCAGATACCTGTCAGTCCTGAGGACATTCCGAAGACCGCGATCACAACTCCATTCGGGTTATACGAGTTCCCGTTTATGACGTTTGGTCTTCGTAATGCGGGCCAAACATTTCAACGATTTGTAGACGAGATAACCAGAGGGCTCGACTTCGTCTATTCATACCTAGACGACTTCCTTATTTACTCTCACAGTGAAGCCGAGCACGAAGAACACCTGCGAAGAGTCTTCCAAAGGTTGAAGGACTACGGCATGATGGTTAACATAGCCAAGTGTGTCTTTGGTGAGAAAGAGGTAACTTTTTTAGGGTACCAGATCTCGCAGAAGGGTTGCAGACCTCTAGACTCGAAGGTGCAGGCTGTGAAGGAATTCCCTCCTCCTACTAACGTGCGACAGCTTAGGGGCTTTTTGGGCATGCTCAATTATTATAGGAGGTTCCTCCCTCAAGCAGCCCAAATTCAAGCTCCCCTTCACGCTCTGCTAACCGGTTCGGTAAAAGGTAATCAGCCCATCACCCTGTCTGGAGACACCTTAGCAGCGTTCGAAGCCTGCAAGGAGAGCTTATCCAATGCTGCTCTGTTGGCTCACCCAGACTGCTCAGCAAAATTAGCTCTGGTGACAGATGCGTCTGACAAGGCCATCGGAGCAGTTCTCCAGCAGCTCAAAGACGACTCATGGGAACCACTGGCGTTCTTTTCCAGAAAGCTTACCCCCTCACAGGTAAAATATTCGCCCTATGATAGGGAGTTACTTGCAATTTACGAGGCCATAAAGTACTTTCGGCATATGCTCGAGGCCAGGCATTTCGTTGTCTATACTGACCACAAGCCTATCTGTTTCGCTTTTCATGAACGAAAAAGTAACTGTTCACCGAGGCAGTATAGACACCTCGACTTTATCTCCCAGTTCACAACGGACATTCGGCATATATCCGGGAAGGATAATGTTGTCGCTGACACGTTATCGCGTATTGATGAACTGGGAGCACCTGTAAGCCTCGAAGCATTGGCCGAAAGTCAGGCGTCTGATCCGGAATTGCAGGCGCTCATCACTGGAGGCTCTTCCTTACAGCTGCGGAAATTACATGTACCCGGTAGTCTGTTGCCATTGTACTGCGACGTCAGTACTCAGACCTCCAGGCCTTATGTTACCAAACCCTTCCGCCGCCGAGTATTTGACAGCTTACACTCCCTCAGTCATCCAGGCGCCAACGCTTCGGCTAAGCTAGTCGCCGAGAGGTTTGTTTGGCCGGGGATGCAGAAGGAATGCAGGGAATGGACGCGCGGATGCTTGCAGTGCCAGCGGGCTAAGGTTAATCGGCATGTAACCGCCCCCCTTGGCACCTTTAATTTACCGCGAGCTCGATTTAAACAGGTCCACATAGATTTGGTCGGGCCCCTCCCTCTTTCGCGTGGTTATCGGTATTGCCTTACGGCCGTGGACAGGTTCACTCGATGGCCGGAAGCAGTACCCGTACACGATATCACCGCCGAGACCGTTGCCAAGGCCCTGCTGTCGACCTGGATAGCTCGATTTGGCTGTCCCACAGACATTGTAACTGACCGCGGCACGCAATTTGAATCCGCGTTGTTCCAGTGTCTGTCAAAAATAGCCGGATTTGAGCATAAGAGGACGACAGCTTACCATCCTGCATGCAACGGTCTCGTTGAACGATTCCATAGGCAATTAAAAGCCGCGATCGTATGTCACGCGAGTGAGGGTTGGACAGAATCATTGCCCTGGGTCTTGTTAGGAGTAAGAACTGCTTTCAAGGAAGACTTACAGTCGTCTTCTGCGGAACTGGTTTACGGAGAGCCGTTAAGGCTCCCAGGTGAGTTTTTCGAGTCGGCGCCAGGTGGTACCACGGACATGTCCGAATTTACCGCTAGGCTCAGGGGCTTTGCTGAAAAACTAAGACCAATACCAGCTGCCCGGCACTGTAAGCCTAAAGTCTTCGTTTTCAAGGAGCTTAAGACATGTGACTTCGTGTTTCTCCGAGAAGATGCATCTCGCGGATCTCTCCAAGCTGCGTACACCGGACCCTATAAAGTTATTTCGCGTGGGGACAAAGTATTTAACATCCTACTCAAAAATAAGGAAAAGTCAGTCTCCATAGATAGGCTTAAACCAGCCTTTATACTCTCGGCTGACAGTGAGAAGGAAGATCCCGATCTGGTTAACCCTACTCCTACTCCTCGTCAATATACTACCCGATCTGGCCGTCAGGTGAAGTTTCCAGACTATTATCGCCCTTGACGGTCTCTGGAGGGGAGTGGTGTGGCCTACTTAGTTATTAATTTACATTTACACATATAAACGCAATATATACATAATACTTATACATATAAATCCAATACATAATATGTATATGCATAAACGTAATACATTTAATATATATACATATACATACATATACATTTAATATATATATACATATACATTCACATACATACATAATATTATAAACTACCGCGTTTCAGACCTAATGTCTACCTATCGGTTGAGTGTCGATATATCGATAACCTTTATCGATATTTAAAGGTATCGACCTCCTGGTCCGCACCGTCGACCGTTAGATACAAACCGGCCGGCGCGTCGCTGCGCCCGCGCGGCAGTGGACAGAGGTCAAACCAGTCAAATGTTTGTCGCGGCGCCGTCCGCACGCTTGACGCTCCCGCTACCTGCTTACGCGGCTTGCATTGTTTACTTTAATTACTGCTTGTTTTCTGCTTCTATTCTGTGCCTTCCTATAAACTGTACTTCTGCCTATAAACTGTATCTGTGCTTGTGCTTCCTACTCTTCTGTGCCTTCTGTTATAACTACTTGTGTCTACTGGGACAATACAACGATAAAACTGTAAGTGGAGTGTTTTATTGATATCTACACCTGGTAGGCCACCACATAATCTACCTAAAGCACTTTTGGTTACAATGTAGAATCAGTAAAGTTCTAACAAGTAACCAACGAATGCCAGTCTAGTGAGGAGGAATCTTTTAAATATTGGTGGCCAGAGAAATTACGCCAGAGAAAATACACCCTAATGTACAATTTTTTTTGTAGTAAATCACAAATATGGATGGTAGATAGAGGTAAGCAGAACCGTTTCTGTGTATCGAAATCGAAAAGTAGCCGTCGAAATGTGCTAAATACCCAGGTGACTATTGCAGATGGGTTGGTATTAGGGATTGCAGCCAGACTCGAAAACCGAAAAACGAGTACTTTTCGATTAAACTCGAAAACCGAGTTCGGTTTCGATTTTTACTCGAAACTGTCTGAAGTAGTTTTAATTTTTTTTGTGTAATGATAATGATCAAATTAGTTTGTAAACTCGAGATTAAGTAGGGTAGTTTTTAGGGTTCCGTACCAAAATGGTAAAAAAGGAACCCTTATGGTGCGACTCCGTCTGTCTGTCACAGCAAGATATCTCAGGATCTACTAATGCTATCGACTTGAAATTTGGAATAGTGTTAAAAATCGCTAATCCGAGGCTATTGGACAGTAAAAAAATCCTATACCTTTTTCCTTTTTTTTAAAGGGGACCGAAATGGGACTTTGAAAATTGAAAGTAGGGCTATTATATTGAATGGGGTATCAAATGAAAGGGCTTGATTTGTAGGTTAAAACACCGTTTTTTTTTTAAATAAGTAGTATTTGATTTATAATGCCAAACGTTAAAACAAATACCATTCCATTCAAAAATCTGTAATAATTACCAATTGTTAATGTCGTCCTAAATATTACAGGAAAAATCATAATGGTTTTCCTAAGTTGCACCGTTTTTTAGAAATTCGCAAAAATCGTAACACATACTTATTTCCTACTAAACTAATCGCCATACAGTTTTTCTTGAACTATCTATGTAGCTACTTGAGTTTGTACGGAACCCTCGGTACGCGAGTCCGACTCACACTTGACCGGTTTTTAATCTATCCATCAGAAACCGTCAAATTGTGAACGACCTTGCACTTACCGACAAAGAGTTTACAATCTATCGGATTTCCTAGAGGATATGGCACCATAGACCACATACACAGTGAGGCAGATAATACAGAAGACTGAGGAGTAAAATCAGCCCCTGTGCTTAGCATTTGTGGACTATGAGAAAGCTTTTGATTCTGTCTGTCTGGTTCTGGAATCCTTGCAACGTTGCCAAATAGACTGGCGATACATCCAAGTGCTGAGATGTCTCTACGCCGTCCAAGTACAGAACCAGCAGACTAAGCCCATTCTCCTGTAGCGGAGTACGAGACAAGGGGATGTCATTTCCCCCAAATTGTTCACGAATGCACTGGAGGATGTGTTTATGACGCTAGCTTGGGAGGGTCGTGGCATTAATATAAACGACGAGTACATCTCACACTTGCGATTTGCAGACGATCCCGTCATTTTGGCTTGAACTTTGCAGGATTTAGAATACATGCTGAACGGTCTAGCTGCTTTTTCTCAACACGCCGGTCTTAAGATGAACTTGGACGAAACCAAGGTTATGTTCAACGATTTTGTTTTACCGAAACCGACTGCAGTGCAGGACGCCCTTCTCGAAGTTGTTCAGGAGTACGTTTACCTCGGGCAAGTTCTGCAGTTAGGTAAAAATAACTTTGTAAAAGAGGTTAATAGAAGAATGCAGCTGGGTTGGGCTGCGTATGGGAAATTACGTCGAGTCTTCTCGTCGTCCATTCCACAATGTCTGAAGACAAGGGTTTTCGATCAGTGTATCCTACCAGTCTTGACATACGGAGCCGAAACGTTGTCGCTCACGGGAAGGCTGAGTACGTAAATTTAAGGTCACTCAGCAAGCTATGGAAAGGGCCATGTTGGGAGTATTTCAGAAGGATCGTATCCGTAATGATGTGATCCGACAGAGAACTAAAATCGTCGACATAGCCCAAAGGATTAGCAAGCTGAAGTGGCAGTGGGCTGGCCATATCTGCCGCAGAACCAACAATCGCTGAAGCAAGCGTGTTCTCGAGTGGAGACTACGGATCGGCAAACGTAGTGTGGGGCGCCCTCAGACAAGGTGGAGTGATGATCTTCGCAAGATGGCTGGCCTATGTCGAGCAGTCGACTAATACGGGCTGATGATGATGATGGTGGTGCGTATACACAACGTATTTCTGTCATTTTGCTTTTCTGTAGTTTCGCGTGTGTGTCATTTTGCGAAGTCAGAATATGTCTTTATCGAATTAAAGGCCTTTTTTTATGCAGTAGTCAGTTATTACGTCGATTACTTACGTATTACGAAACTTAAAAACCTATTTTTAAGGTTTACTTAAGTAAAAATATAAAAATCCGTAATATTATAAGGACGCAAAAAAACTCGAAAAACCGCGGTTATTAACCGAGTTCTATTTCGATTAAAACTCGATCGAGTTACTCGGTTAACCGAGTTTCGAGTAACTCGTTTGCAATCCCTAGTTGGTATACTGCCGCTTTATTAAATACCTATTTTAGTCACCAAAAACTTTATTTTTTTCAACTCAGCTCTCTTCTCTCCGTCTATAACTGCTAACTTCATTTCATACTCTCCTGCAACACTGGCACCATTCTGGGGAGATTTCAAACTATTATTTAGTGCTTTTACCTAGATACTTTTTCAAATGCTACCTCATAAGAATCTTCTGACCTCTACCCTCCATACATAACTAGCAAAAGTGATGCGGCCTAATTACAATAATCCCTTACCCCGAAACATCAAAATGGCCATGAAACATCAAAATGTCGCTTTTTAATCAAGTTTGAAATGTGATCCATGCCGGTCGAAAATCCACAAATTATCTCCTAATGCAAAATTTACAAGTAAAATACAATGAAGACGGTGGTATAGCTATCGAGGACTAGATGGCGCTGTGCACCGATGCTGCCTATCTCAAAAGGAAACAAGCCAAGGCAGGAAGGTAAACTTCTCCAAGGATTGACCAGGCCGTGCTACAAACACCTGAAATGACGTCCACGACCACTCTGTCAAGAGTGAGACCGACAAAGAAGAAGTTTTAATGGGCCTCTTGTATTGGTTTATTTCAAATCTTTTACCTGCTTCTCAAAAACCAATTCATATGAAACTTAAATTTTAAGGTTAATAAATTGCTTAGCATAATTATGATACCGCGTACAAGAGGTAAAGTAAAACCCTCAAACCCTTAACTTTTGGTTTAAGTATGAATAGATTTATTAATGTATATTACGTTTTAAAGTGTGTTCATCCTGCGCTCCTTTACACGCAACAATTCCACCGCGCTACAGTTAAAAGCTTCTAGTTTCTCGAGTTTGCTGAAAGCCGGTAAAGCCTGTATGAATTGAGCCTTCTGTGTGCGCACAATAGCCTGAAAAGGCAACATTAAGAACAGATTTTAGTCTTAAGAAAGGAAATGACTTGAGTTAGGATAATGCCTTTGGGTAGTTCATTCTGCGTTATAATGAATTCACATTAAACTGTTCTTTATTTACTTGACAGCTACTTTAGAGACGCCGCTGAGTACTTATAATACATATTAATAATATGAAATTATATATTTTGTTGTTATATCTCGTGAGACGCTGCCCAATCACATTAGTAGTTATTGCATTTGCAGAGAAAACGGCATGCCCTCACGTTCAATTTAAAACACAAGGCGTCTTTAGGTCTCGCGGCATACTTTATTGACTGAGGGCGCCATCATCAAAACATTTGTTTTTCAACTTATTTCCTCAATCTTGTACCCCTATTTAGATTGAAAGGTGTGTTGGTTTATTGATTATTGATTGGCATCATTTCTCGTAATAATGGAACGACGTGATTAATTTAATATATTCAATTAAATTGTTTTATTCCAAAAAAAGGTCCAGTGATAGATTACGTATAGGTATATAATGATCGATAGTTTTTTCATCACAACGTTACTGTGCCTCTCTCCAAAGTGGCCAACTTTTTACCAAACGAGACACAGACAAATTAAAAAAAAAAACATCACAACGTTAAATGCATGTCTATAAAAAATAATTCAAAGATCTTCGACGTATTCTTCAATCTTGGTTAAAGGGATTCTTGAATACTACACAAAGGACAAGCAGATCCCGAAGGTGCTAAGATATTCACCTCACACCAACGCCTGATTGGTATTATTGTGAGTACCTCCTCTAAGGTCACCGGCGTCTCTAAGGGCCATCAAAATTTTGTATCCGCCTTAAGAATCCTCCAGTTATATTTACCCAACGACCTGAAACTGGTTACATTTGGAGTTTCATTAAGGTTCGGCTTACGCAGATGTGCCCATTAATGATTACATTCACGTTCACAAACAGGAAAAAGGAAAGTCATTTTCTGATAGGTGCCTACTGGTTTGTTTTGTATTCGACTGTATAAAGATGATATAGTAGGGTGACAACGTATTTGTGACCTCTTACTATAGGCTGCATATTTTGAACCCCAATAACGGACTGCTATATACATTTTACATAACTTTTCGTCTCTTTTCACGTTTTATCTGAAGCATAAGATTCCACTATAGCTTGGCAACTTCGTTGGTGACACTCACTTGTGTGATTTTTGTTATGTGGAGCCGTAACTACTTACACAAGTTACCGCCAACACGAACGGCTGCCTGCGGAGGCTGTCTCCGTCGGTCGTCGTTCGTGTTGGCGGTAACTTGTGTAAGTAGTTACGGCTGCACATAACAAAAAGCACACATGTGAGTGTTACCAACGAAGTTGCCAAGCTATAGTATAGTACATACCAAACGGCAAAGCTATGTAAGTATAAAATCATGTAGGTCGTACGCTTGTTTGCAACCAATATAAAAATGGTAGGTTTACGATCGCTCGCGGATCAGTATTTATAATAATAATAATAAAAATACGCAGGGCAGCTTGTGGCGAGCTGTTGGGGAGTAGCGACCCCACGTACCCGAGTGCTCCTGGGGGTCCTTAGGGAGGGTTCATGGGTAAGAGTGTAAGGACCTCCGCCTCTGGCTTGCCTTAACCGGCCGTCCAGAGTGGAGTCGCGAGAGCTATATGCTCCAGGCGTGGAAGTGATAAAAGGCATAACGCCGCGAGTACCCTCGGAGAAAGCGCAGCACACCTCTCGACACCCTGCAGCCCTCGGCACTGGTGTTGCCCCTAGCTAGGCCATTGCTCATAATGTCGCTATTTATTTAACAGGGGCCCATCAGCGGAGGGCAAGTCACAGTCTGTCAGTGCCACGAAAGCCATGAGACACTTTTCCTGACAGGCGCCGTCATGTCTCAATCCATAAACCAGTAATTTAGTCCATATTTCCACCGCCATAGCCCAGTAGAGTTAGATTCCATCAATCAACAATAGTCCTTGCATTTGGCGGGGGCTGTCTCTGCGTGCGTCCCATGACACGGGCAGGGACAGCATCCGCTGGGTGTTGTAGCGTAAACCGGATTAAAATGAAAGAAACTCCGAATTTACACATACAAAATATATTATAAATAATAAAAATAAAATTGAACAGGGTTGTAAATACTCACACACCAAGGGCGTTACAAAAAACCACAAAGAGACACACCGTCAATAAAATAAACAAATAATTTGGACGTAAGGATCGAATAGGAAAAGCGCTGAATTTAGGCTAACGGCTTAGCTAGATGGTAGGGTCTCACGCGCGTGAAGAGACCTGGCGCGGGTATGTCGCGAGGAAAGAAAATAATTGGCCAAAATGGGAAATCAGCGTGTAACTGCTCTTTTAGAATTTGGAGAATAAACCACGCGAGAAAAGCTCGTTTTACGGACGTCGAGCGCCAATCGCGACCTACCTATTCAGTTGATGTGTGCACACAGAAACTTAACTATAGGTAGCTGGTCACAATCGGGAGCCCTACGGTCACCTGTGGTACTATTGCAGAGGGAGAACGGTCGCGCACGGCGAACCCACGTAAGTGCCCCACTCGGGCGTACGACCCTTCCGGCTTGAGCCTCCCACGCTAACGAGGATCCGACGTCAGCCCCAACGCGTGCGGGCAAAGGAGGAGATCAGGTGCACGGGGCTAGCCGCGCCCTTTCGCACTGGAGTCCACAAGTAGTTAGAAGGCGTCTAAGCCCCCCGATCGGTGCAGCCGACTCTCAAGGGGAAGTTACTGCAACCAAAATACACAATTAAAGCTACTCACAAACTACGTAAATCTAACTAAAACCACCGAGCCTCGCGGATGACACCTACCGGATTCCCAGCCGCAGAGAACTCGATTGCCGCCCGCGCTCACGGCACCAATAGCCGAGCGCACCAGACGTCGGGCAGAGCCACAAATGCCACGCAATCAGGAAAAAAAACAGGAAAATGACACTGTGCCACCAACGCAGATACCGGCCACACCGGCCACAAACCACAAACCCCAAAACACACGTGCAAAATACCACGAGAAAAACTAGAAACTTCGAGGCCTCAATGCACTCGGAGCTCGTACAAGTCAAATAATCGACAAAAGTCCAATGACAGTCTGTCACGTGAATCTTATGAAAATTTTCAAATTTAAATCGGACATGATTGACGGCCAGGAAAATTAAACGTAACAACCATGCAGTTTATGCTGCAGTGTACACTTTGCCTCTCATTAAATTGTCGAAAGGGCCTCTACGCGTTGGCTTCGGCTCCGCGCACGCCTCCCAAAGGGCCGAGACACCATTGTCTCGTGTACGGGAAAGACATACAAATAATAATAATCTTTATTTCGGACAATTTACACATCCATAACGTGTTAGTAGGTCTTACAATTACATTAGTATAAATTAATTAACCTATCTATCTAGAACTCTACTCCCTAAATAGGCTAAAACCTGTGCTACATTAATAGTAAAGTTATGCTATAGACATTAAAGTAGTAGGAAATTAATTAATAACTTAGCACTAAATCATTAAAACTATTTAAATTAATTACATTAAATTACATACTGGGCTACACTTTTAATCTGCCCAACCCAAAATTTAAACAAAGCGTTTCAATTTGATTTATTTATTTCGGTCCAAGCATAGCCATAGTTTTGTTAGTAACAAGAAGCTTAGTTCCTAAGGCAGTATTTTTGTATTACTATTCCAACAAATATAAGAAGAAATGGGAATACTTAGGAGAGTTAACATTTTGAAGAAACGAAGACGGTACCTATCTAGGTAAAGTCTGAATTTATCAAATGTTTTTATCACTCTTCATTCTCCTACATATCCTATCACAAGCAAGCAATCAATCACAGTTTATTGAACGGCTAAAACACTCGATTGTACGCCGATTTAGGCCTATAATTGGTTGGCGACCGCTGGAATTCCAGCTGTATTTCCATTAAAACAATATCTTTCAAATGTTGATATCAAAGATGTCATTGCCATTTGGATGCAAAACAGGAAATTAAGAGGCTCCATTCAATTTCCCCACAATAAGGCGTGTCAATATTGAATAAGTAATTGACATAAACAGGAGATCCCCGATCTCAAATTGAATACTTATTTAGTAACAGGCGTCAACCAATTATTTCCGTACACTCCGTTTGATCTCGTTTGTTGGCTAGAGCGGTGGTATTGGGGTTTTCCATTTAATTAATACCACTTTGGGACCTTCGGGGCTTTTACTTCGGGACCAACTCTTTGGTGTTTTCAAGGGGTAGACTACATAATTCCGAACGGTGAAAATTCCGAAAGCATAATTTAGCCAAAACCCATGCTCCTTTGTTAAAAAAGTGTTTTTCTGGATATAACACTAAAGTAACCTAATTATGTAATTAATTACGCTGTTTACGACAAAATCACCGTAGAAAATAACGTTCGGATGTAAGAAATTTCGAAATAATTTTGCTTTCGGAATTATGACTCTTTGAAATTTATGAGTGATTCCGTTTTCAGGATCCCATACCCAAAGCTACCCAAAGGGTGTGATGGGAACCTATTAAATCACTGAGTGCCTATTACTGTTGGTTGCATTACTAACAAAATAACTGTACTACGTTTAAATAAATGTTTGTAATAATATAGTCTTCAGTCTCCCTCTATCCTTTGTAATACTGTAATGCGACCTAGACATATTTTATCCCAAGACAACGTAAATCCAGATCATGGGGACAATCCCTTACGGTCAGGCGACATAAGGACATCATCCGATATCAACCCTTTTTCTTAATACGTCTCTTTTACGGAAGAATGATTCTTACTTAAAGCACTCCTAAGAGAAAAAATCTAAAAAAGGCAAACTTCCCTTCATTATTTTTCACTTTTCAACACGTATGAAGATTTATATCAGAACATTTAGAACAGATTTTATCCGAAAGTTTTGTTTGCTAGGTTATTTTTCAGGGGGAGGGGGGGAGGGGAGCTAACTCCTGAGATGCCCTCCATGATATAGGTGATTATCCTAGAATTTCTAATCGGTAAATTTATCAACTACAAAGATTAGACAGTCAACAACGTTCTAATACTTCTAATTGCAAATGAGCATAGGCACTACTTTATTTTTTTATACTTTTAGCGTCCAGACCCCCATTTGCCCCAACTGACCTACCTGATTATACCTTTATTGCCTTTTGTCCCGGTTCAATTAAGCAAACCTTTTTCCTTACTTGAATTGCACCTTTTCTGTTGTCTGCATCAAGCATGCAACAAAGAGATGTATGTAAGGTAATAAACTCACTTTTGCATTAAAAGTAAATTTATATCGATACAAAATAATTAATCCCGCTTCACAAATACGGTTAGTTCTGATGTGCACACAGCTTCAATTTTCCCGAACCCCGATTTACCTCAACGTGCAACTGAAAGCGACAAGATGCTAAAACCCTCGGTTCGACCCAACATACGACGTCGGCTAATTACAAAACGCCACCGTTAGATGCATGCTCATCCAGGATGCTACCGAACCGACGGAGACTCGCCGAGATACACTTTAAAGCTAAAAGGCGATAGTAGCTTCTTGAAATTGTTCACAACGCACTGTGTCCTTCCACGTCTTATATTTTGAGCTTATTACACAATAAGTTACATTTACTGTGTACTCTTTTCTATATTATCAACTGATTATATTTTGATTATTAAACCAATCTGTGCAATAATGTGAAGATGTCTTGAGTGCTTGACATTGTCCCAGTAGTTACCATCTTGAATGTTAAGGCATTAGCAATAGAGGTAACAACAGGCTGTCAACTATAGGGCATTAGCGTGTCAATCACTAGGACGTTCAGCTTACAACGCAGGCAAAATATACTTTAACAATATATTGTGTAATACAAAAAGCTTCACTATTAGCTATCAAACAAGAAAAAAAAACAAACACACACCTCTAGGTTGTTTATAAGATATGAGTTGTTTACCTGTACTTAAAGCTCAACTGTTCCGCTCGACGCTTTTGTCACGCCACAAAGCCTACTACATACACCAATTCCCTGCAATTTCATAATACTGAGTTAAATGATATTTCATTTAGACATTCTCAGACACACGAAAAGTTAAGTCACGGCCAGTTGCGTTAGCCGGGCTGTACATATAAATGAAACGTTGTAGTAACAAATAAATTCCTGGACATTTCTGATTTTAATTAATTATATTATTTCAATCAACAACTCAACTTTCAAGCCTCGCGGATTTGGTAAATGGATAAGTCTTGATTTGTATTTCATTTTCCTATTTTAGTAACCACTGCTAATTTAGAGCAATAGAAAGTCAGCATTACCCAGAGTTGCAAAAAATTGACATTGCAAGTAATTTCGTAATAAAGGATGAAAATCGTCTCGCTGGTAAATCCCAGTGCGTCAAGTTATACCTACATCCACCGCCCTCATGCTATAAGACTAGACACAGCAAACCGCTCGCGGGCACAAAAACAATTTACTGTTCTAAGCCCTGTTCTACAACGGCAGGACTTAGCAAAGGATCCACTTCTTGTACTTTTAGAAGTCTATTTCCATCACAAAGTCGTACCTGGGGCTAGCAAAGAAAGAACTCATTGCTACTATTGTACCTTACGTAACTCCTAGGTAAGGAAAAGTTAACTTTTCTGTTTTTTCCTGTGGTTTCAATAGGACGCAGTCGGACGAGTAAATGAACATTATTTTCACCTTTATTAGAGGTTATAAAATTAAATATACAATTTATATCTACTTCGATGAAATCAGCTCGCAAAAAGTGATTAGATTCAAATAACTGCATGTTATGTACGCATGTATAAATACAGTATAATATTATGTATGCATCACGACAAATAGGCACATGAAACGTTGTGTTGCGGAAAACTAGTTCATGTAAACATAATATATGTAATATATATAATGTATGATCTTCACACTGAAAACTAATAATAGTAAATACACAATTACTCAACAAATTATAAACATGCATCAGATTATCCGGATAAAGTTTCGTTATCTAACTCAGAACGTATTTAATTACGCACACAATAACATGAACACACATATCTACAGAGAACTATTACTTGGCGGAATATTAAATTCTGTTCTTGCGAACAGATCGGAAATTTCACCTTGCGCTAGAGGGAATCTTTTTGAGTTTTTGCTGTCTGCTATCAAATAGAGAATAAAATTTTTCGTCGAGGGGCCGGCTTAAATCCGACATATGCATTTTAACTGCAAGCCGGGGATTAGGGGACAGTCCAAAATAAAATCCAGCGAATGAGGATAAAACGATTTTATCGCACTGAATGGTGGCTTTTGCAATGGTTCAGCAAGTGCATAGTGCAATATTGAATTCCGTTAAATACTTAAATTCATTCAAGTTCTGTTCTGTTATCGACGAATATTTAAAAGCCTAAACAATGTTACCGATGTGAATGTACACTCACGGGCAATGAATTGGGGTCATTTTATGTATAATTTTTCATAGAAAATTACCCAAATTCATTTTCCGTTAGTGTATTTAGTGGTCGCAATCAGTACAAGTTATACTAATAAAATAACTACACATATAAAACAAGTTGTTTTCAATTTTTTGTAAATTGATATTGTTAACATGATATTCACCATTAAATGTATCTGTAATGTTAAGACTTATGTATTATTCTTTCATTCACACATTTTGTAACAAGCACAAATTAATGACTTTATTATGCTTATTTGAGAAATCAATGAACGCACATTTTAAGTAATATTACTTTCAAACATTCTATAGTGAAGACCTGCCACAAAATGTTTTTTTCAAAGTATCGGAAATTGAATCATGGATTAAAAATTAATTACATTCTACATCAAAGTGCAGACTTGTGAAGCACTTTTGCGTTGAGGAGATTCTGTCAATATTGAGTTTAGTTTTAGGTATTTTAACTAAAGAATAATACTGATATTATGTTACAAAAGGAAAATGTGTGAATAAAAATATTTTCTAGTATATGTCTGGATAAATATTTAAATGTAAAGGCGAGTAGCCATTTCATAAATTTAGCACGGTACGACTGAAACAAGATATTTAAAAGTTTTTTTTTTTATTTAGACAATAAATATTGTTTATTGCAAAATAAATCAATACTAGCTAGTTAATTAAACTGATACATAATGAGTGACCTTAAAACACGAGTGTGGTTATATGAAACGAGCCCAAAGCGAGTTTCATACTAAAATCACACTCGAGTGTTTTAAGGCTTAATTATGTACAGATGCTCGAAATAATAACGTTTTCAACGATTAGAAATTTGTTCTATCAAAAGAGTTTATCTTTGTGTTGGTTGTAAATTGCGGTTTATGAACGCATTATGGAGGAGTTACGGTATGTGTGTAGATGAAATAATATATCTTATGAAACTTTAATCAAAAACAAACAGGCGGCGTGGCGTTATCACTTCCAAGTTCCAGACAACCTTACGGTAGTACAGTAGGCGCAAAATAAAAGCTGAAATGAGTTGTAATCGAAAGCTTTTGGATTCGATCTCACCTTTTGGTAAATGACAATGAAGTCTATTTAAATGAAACTTCCGAATTCACATTTTAGTTTTATATTTCCGACCACTCAGTACACAGACAACCTCCAATTATCACCGTTCACAATAAATTGCCGCCCAATATGGCGTCTCAACGTCGACGTTTTCCCCGCCATTAATGGTACCTAGACGTCGTCTCTGTGTATCGAAAAGTGTCCGTCGAAATGTGTTAAATAGGCGCTAGTGTTGCATATGTGTATAAAGATGGCATATTTACAAAATTATTTCGGACAAAGTCAATAGTTGAGGTTGTAATATACTTTACTGAATACCTACTTTAATCACCAAAAATAGTAAACCTTGCCTCTACGCTCCATATCAGCGTACTTCACTCCGTCTACGTGCAGTCATCATTACTTTGTACCTAATTTTATTTTTTATACAGCATTAAGACTAAACAGTTAAACTGAGGTTTCAATGTCGGAACGTACCACGGGTAATCGAAAGGCACCGCAAGTAAATAGATGCTCTTAGCCGTCGTATTGGCAATTAGGTGTGAGCGTCTTTGGTAATGAAGATGGAAGCGACCCGGAAGCTGCACTTGTAAAATATGAGCCACTTAGTGTGCATCAGGAATCGAGGACCGGAATCGGGGACCGGAGAATCGAAGATAAGGGGATTTGCACGTGATTTGTCATTCGCGAATATCTATCGTGCATTTTAATACTTCGTGGTTAAATAATATGTACCAAGAACAAATAAGTTGCCATTTTGTGAAAATAAACTATCCAAGTAAAATGTGTATCTTGATTTATTTGCTACTAAAGAAAAGGTGTTGAGCTAGGAACATGAGTTTTCTCTTCACCCGAATAAACAAATAATTTTGCGAGGCGGTAATTTATTTCATAATTGATTATGGGTGATATATTATCTTAAATTATGGAAGTTTATAATCAATTGCAACATTAACATGTCAGCAGCATGTCAGATTTTGAGAAGAATGTATCTGGGGGCACGGCAGTGCCCCCGCCAAGTCGAGCAAAAAATCTGGTTTTCTTGTACCATGGTGTATAGTTGAATCCCATCAAAAACATTACATGTAAAAAGATGCAAGTCTCGCAACGAAGTTATTTTACAACAAAAAAGTTTTGAGATGTAATGTTAAACCAAGTCAGTACCGAGAACTAGAACTCGAAGAGTCTAGAACTCGATTCCCACCGATTTGCTTACTATTTACTCGTGGAGAGAGGATTCTTTATTTGAAAAGTATTAAATGTTCCTCCACGGTTAAATAATAGGCAAGTCGGCGGGAATCATTCCCTACATGGGTAAAACGAGGGATGAAAGTTTGTACGAAAAAGTAGAAAATTCAGGCGAACGAATTCACGGGGCGACATCTTGTTGGATATAATGCATTAAAAACAAATATTAGTAAATTAACAAGAAACTGTAATTTCCAAAGGGAATTGCAAGATAATTAAAGTTTAATTGAAGGAAATTAGTCGTGCTAACTCTATCTGTGTCAACTCAAGGCTGGAGGAATATCGATAGGAGACACCGATAATGCCAGTGGGCAAGCATTTTTACTAACGTATTTCAATTTTACCTATACCTATAACACTCACAATTTCAAAATTAAGGTGTTGTAGCAATATGGCGTACTGATATCTTAAAGTTCCTAGGTAATTTAAGCTGTAGGTAAAAGTCCTCAGGCCGGATTGCAAATTATTGTTTTCATTTTCCTTGCTCGTAAAGGTCTTATTAATACTAGACGTAGGTGGACAAAACACCTTTTTAAGGTTCCGTATCCAAAAGGTGCCAACGGAACCCTATTTCTAAGACTCCGCTGTCCGTCTGTCACAGGGCTGTATCTTTTGAACCGTTATAGGTAGAAACCTGAAATTTTCACAGAAGATGTATTTCTATTGGCGCTATAACAACAAATAATAATAAAAAAAATAAAAGAATAAAAAGGGGCTGTTCTTTTGTGTTTTTTGCTCGACAGTGGTAAGGAACCGAATTCGTGTGCGAATTCGGTTCGCACTTGGCCGCTTTTTGTAATTAACTAGCTAGTGCACAAAAATAAAATACTGCAGTATGGAGTAGATCAAAGCGAGCCTCACCGACGACGTGGATCTGCCGAGGCCGAAGCATTCAAAAACGACAAATATGAGTGAAGATTTGTTACAATTTTATTCGACTCGTATCCTCGCAATCGTTTGAAGTTACTTCAGTTACAGCTATTTCACGTGGGTGGGACTAAAATCCATAATGAAACTTCTTTTCTCTGTCCTAACTTTAACAAATTGTTAATTTGAATCATAATAGATATTTCAAATCATATTTACTCCCCTTGCCGAACAAATTCGTCATTAAAAATGTTGTCTTTACAGTGAAACCTGCTACATTTTTAACAACTATAACATCGGGCATGTCCTCGAAAGAAGGAGGGACATGATCATTAATTAAGAGGACTGCAGATGTTCAGAAGAAACTTGTAATTAGTCGCCGGAGGAAAGGGAGGCGTTGAGGGAAATATAACCCTCTTTATTACTATTACTGCCGAGCAATATAGGTAAGGGACGAGTATAAATGGGGATTCCGTTTTTAATACTTCTTATGCCCGTTATCGTAAATCGTACAAAGGATTCCATATATTTTTTCTAGAAGAATACATAAAGAGGATACAATGATGATATATTAATATTTGTTTTTGTAACATATGTGATGTGTTAGCATGAAATTCTACTCGTGTAAAATGATTAGAATTTGAAATAAAATATTGGTTTAATTCATCTTAAATATGAATGCTTTAGCAATTTTTTCGAATATACAAATACATCTATATAGAAATACATTGTATCTTAATAAAACCTAATGTTTGTATAATAATGATAATTTTACAGTAAATCAGAAATTAAATAGGCGTTATTCAGGTCATAAAATAAAAAATAAAAACAACATCTCAAGGCAGAACGCCATACTTGTTTTGAATCCCTAGAATAATTTTTTTGTCTGAGTTAAAATTTGCACCTTTGTTCAAGAAGAACAAGAACCGATCATTCTTTTGTAATAAATCTATCTGCTAATATCCCATTGATAGCCGTACTATGCGTACAATGCAGTAGACCAATTTTTATAAGCATATCGAGCCCAAATATTTTATACAAATACAACATTTTTAAAATACGTAAAACGTAAACGCAGCAATCTCAAAACATCAATTCCAAAACGGTCTTTATTATATTCAACCGGAAAAGTCAATTTCTAGGTAAAGCGGAAGGAACCTTTTTTCTACAATAGTGATAAAATATTACTTCGTTCATTGAATGGCTCGCAGTGTGAGCTGGCTGGGTTACGTTATTAGGGACCCGAGAGAGAAATATGTACGGCACGATATTCTCAGAACCATTGCTTAATATTCTAATGTTGCGTTAGGGATTCCGCAAAAGGCCGACTTTAGTCGATCGAGCACGAAGCAATCGGTTGTTGGCGTCGACGCTTTGCTGATAAGCTACGGCTCTAACAAAATCATACATTATCGTGCAATCGATTTAAACATGTCGTATCGTCATACAATAATAATGTTACATTAGCCAAAGATATCAGATTATTGCCCCGGATAAAGTCGCAGAGAGGGCGCTAGTCATTACCCCTCCGGAGTGAATTCAAATCTGAATTCATTCTCTGAATTCTGAGTCTGAATTCAGAACGCACGGAATTGCATACAATTTAACTATTATCCATACACATTCTGATTTTTTCAGATTATTCAGATTCGGATTCAGACTGTGTAAGGCCAGGCTCCGGAATTCAGACTCTGAATTCAGAGTATGAATTCAGATTCGGATTCAGACTGTGTAAGGCCGGCCTAACTCGTCAAATATCCAGTCTTGAAATCTAGTACTAAATGCTTTTTGAGGTTGGTTATGAAATGGTCTGCATTTTTTGGAGATTTAAAAGAGGAAATATGAAGTTGAAATATGGAATGTCAGTCTTCTTAGAAAATGTAGGGAATAGGGTATTTGCCTGTAGTCAATATAAATTACTACACGCTAGCCATTAAATCAGCTTTCGCAAAATTTGCAAAAATGAATTAAACATCACCTATTTAGCGTTTTAAGCGATTTTTAAAAGATCGAAACCTATAAATAAGAAGATGATTTGATATATATAAGGTCCTAATTTATCAGTTGCAGATATTTTAACACATTATACTTTACATTAAAATAATTAACTTTAAATAGAAATTAAGAAATCTTTTCATATAACTTTTTTGATTTCATTTACTTAACAAATAAATTAATTATAAATTCGTCTAAAAAAAATCACCATGTGCATTATCACATGTCACAATAACACTATCTGTCATGTCAACAATTGTTTGTCGTAAATGTCGTAACGGTTCGGCGGGAAAACTGCAAATGTCATTTAATTTATCGACGTGAAGTGGCCAGTTACAGTTAAGTGGTACGTAAAAGAGCTACTAGAATCTGTTCAATGAGTTTTCATTTAGTAATCACATTAACAGGGTGTTATTACGTAGCAAATTTGTTTTTCCTTTTTCTCCAAAAAAACATCCTAAAAGCTAAAATGTTTCATGCTTTAATATACTCCAGAGACCGAGTACTATCAGCTGTAAAAATATCTGCAACTAATAAATTAGGACCTTATATATAGATACAGGAAATCAAAGTACACAGAAAAATTAAATGGCACTCGCCTGTGTACAGACCGAGAATCGAACCCGGTACCCCTGGATTTCCGGCCCAGCGACTCAACCAATGAAGACCAATGAAGAAACAAAAAAAACCAATGAAGAGACAAACATGTTTCTTTCATATAAAAGTAAGATGATTTGATGTTTGAGTAAAATGACGTCATTTCATTTCACTTTTACTCCATACAAACTTTATACTATCTGAGCGTTTTGACACTTCATAAAAAGTAACTGATTTGATCTGTCAGGAAAGTAGCCTATTGGGCTGGTCTCTGCGAATTTATCGTGTAACGCGTATTGGTTGTAATAAGACGATATTAAGATTGTGCAGCGCCACACGTCAAGAGCAGTACACCAATAATCAAACTGGTGCGGATATTGGATTATACTATCACCACCAAGGTGACTAAAGGTGCTCCGCAACCTGTAGGCTTATGATGCTACGCTTTGTCGCGTGATAAATAAATGATAAAGCATCCGTCACTCTCACACACATATTATCAGAACGTGACGGACGCTTTATCATTTATTTATGCCACACCTGGCCATAAAGTGCCTTTTTCCGCACGCTACGCGTACGGAAAAAGCCGCTTTCTGGCCAAATGTAGACATAAAATGCTGTACACAACATGGGAGGTAATAAAGAAAGCCCTCGATCGGATATTTACGTCCCTCGCTTGCAGGTCGGGCCGCAAACTTCTGCGATCTCGGCCTTTCTTAGTATTACCACCCTAGTTGTGTAATGTACTATTATCGCGTGACAAAGGCATCATAAGGCTACTGGGGGTAATGTTTGTAGGCCTTTCTCTTCATCAGAAGTATATGTCTAACGTTAGCAAGACTATTTTTATCTTAGGCGTTAACACTCGAATCCCTCCCTACACTCTGGATTTTATGGTAGCATCCTTTGTTTCGCTTTGGATTCAATATACAACTTCGTCATAAATACATCATTTTGCTTGGGACATAATCTTATATGGCTATAATAGTACATTGTGCACCGAGGGTAGTAAGAAGGGGATTACTAACGAGAGTCTATTAGAAGCCCGACGCCGTAGGCGGAGGGCTTTTAATGACTCGAGTTTGTAATCTTCTTACTGCCCGTGATACACACAATGTTTTTCATCACATTTGCGAGGAAAAAAAAATAAAACATAAAAATGAAATAAACTAAACGCACCCGCTAAGAGACAACTTCAACTGTCAACTTTTTCAATATAGTCTTCCACAGATAATGTTAAGAACTGCGTTTAGTTTTTAAACTTGACAGGCAATGTCGCCAGATTGTACCGATTTTCAAAATAAAATTTTAAACTAAATTAATTTAATTGCATTAAAATAATCGCAAAAACTACGGAAATAATAGTAAAATATACCATATAAGTTTTATTTTACACTAAAATTGGTTTTGTAGCCAAGTTTTGAAGATGTGAAATAGCCTTGGCTGATTCGAAACCTCCTTAGTCTGAAATGACGTACGACTTTTAAAACTAAACTCATAACTCCCGAGGGAGTTATAGATTTTCATACAGTTTTTCCTCCCGTGGGAGTTATAGATATTTGTAACCCACGGGGGGTAAATCGGCTCGAGTTGGTCTATAAGCGCGCGTGTTATAACACCCTTTACGAGCAAGTGTGATGAAAAGGTACTTAAATGGTATTTGTTATAATTTAAAGACAAAAATCGCTAAATTAAAGCTTTTATGACCACACAGTCAACAATCACGATAAAATGTACTTAGTTAATAAGTTTATCGTGATAATAATGAAGTTTGAATGCTGTTTGCAAAAAGGCTTAATTTTATCCAGAAAATATTTATTTTACATTATCAATGTACCCTTCAAAAGTTTACTCATATTGTTAATTAACAACTTATATCAGACAACTGACATTGCGAAAACGATTTAAGTTTTATATTTAACGTCAAGTGATCTAAAATATCTATTCATTTTTATAACCAACGCGTCGTCATCGTCAACCTGTTTGGAATATTTCATATCAGAATTTATGTGTTGCTAGGTACCTAAAAATATTCTCGGAAATATAGAGGGGTGTTTTTAAAAAAAAATTGTACATGTGTTTTTTTAGGGTTCCGTACCAAAATGGTACAAAAGGAACCCTTATGGTGCGACTCTGTCTGTCTGTCTGTCTGTCTGTCTGTCTGTCTGTCTGTCTGTCTGTCTGTCTGTCTGTCCGTCTGTCACAGCAAGATATCTCAGGATCTACTGATGCTACCGACTTGAAATTTGGAATAGTGTTAAAAACCGCTAATTCGAGCCTATGGAACAGAAAAAAAATCCTATACCTTTTTTACTTTTTTTTTAAAGGGGACCGAAATAGGATATCTAAAATCAAAAGTTGGGCTAATATATCGAGTGGGATATCAAATGAAAGGGCTTAATATGAAGATTTCAAAACCATTTTTATTTTTTTCAGTAAACGTGTAGTTTTTGATTTAAGACCAAAAACGTTTAAAATAATACCATTCCCCCCCTATTATCTCCGAAGTTACTGAACAGAAAAATCTGAAATAATTACTGATTATTAATATTATCCTAAATATTACAGGAAAAATAAAACGGTTTTCCTAACTTGCAGCGTTTTTCAGAAATTCGCAAAAATCGTAAGACAACCTTATTTGCTCCTACTAAACTAACCGCGGCATATGTCGATGTATGGGGACAACAGTTTTACAACAGCAAAGTTAAGTTTGTCCCACCATACAATTTTTCTTGAATTATTCACGAATCTACTGACGATTTTGTACGGAACCCTCGGTACGCGAGTCCGACTCGCACTTGACCGGTTTTTATTTCTTAGAATATTGACTTTTTGTGTTTTTTACTCAGAATCGTTTGTACTTTCGAACCTAATACACGAAAAAATTGTGTCCCAAAACGTTTTATATAGAAGATTTTTTATTTATGTGGTCCTGACTCACTGGAAACATAATTTTCCATAATTTGGGACACATTTTTTTGAATTTTTCGTGCATTACGAACCTAATGAAACAAGTAGAAACTATTCTGAGCAAGAAAACCGTAAAAAGTAAATATTCTAAACTAAAACACATGTACATTGTTTCTGGAGAGCAAACGCTCCAGAAGAAGATTATGCACTTTTCCATGATCAAGGCAAGTGTTGACGAGGAAGCGACTAACTGTCGATTATTTTATTTATCACTGAAAGGCTCGCTTGGTACGTATATATACCATACCAGTGGTATTCGCCTGTCCCACTCACACACTCACGCCCAGCGACAAAGCTATCGCTTGCTTCTTACTTAATGGTGTCTAACTCTACTCATTCGTTGGCGGTGGAACAGGTGCCGAAGAAAGCCACTAACTGCTGTCACTATCAGGCGGTCCAAATGACTAATTTGATAACGTTTCGACTGCATGAAGGGCAGCTGCGCTTGGCCACGATCCTTGCCATACGCAAACAATTAAAAATAAAGAGACCTACTTATATTTTTACGTTTTGTAATGTGTTCGATCTGTGTGAAGCGGATGGGTCACTATCACTACAGGGTGATTTCTGGGTCGTGGAGCAAGAAAATAAGGCATAATACAATATTCAAAGATGAACCTAATGATGTTAATTATTAATTTCTTATCACCAATATTTGTAATTATTTTTCAGATTATAAGTAGAAAAAAAGCATTTTTGCATAAAATTTGGTCACCCTACTCAATGTGACGTCTTGTCGCTTCCCATACTACGTATGTCAAAAGTCATAGGGTGACCATGATTTAATTTATTTTACTTGAAAATAAGAAAATTATAATTAACGCTGTTTTGATCAAATGCTATCATAAGATAATATTGACCAGTTATAGAGTCAGAAAAACTGGTCCGGGATCACGACCCAGAAATCACCCTGTATAGTGGCATCAACCAAATTGACAACTGTAAGAATAAAACCATGACTTTTAGTAGGTAGTGCCGAGCCAGCACAACTGGCTGCGACTTCGCTTGTCGGGCGACATACCTGTCACTGTCACCACAGAAATATAATATCGAGATAAAAGGAAATAGTTCGTCGTTTTTGAATTGAATTGAAAACATTTATTTCAGATCCATTAGACCCATCCCATATAAGATTTGATTAGTTAAAATTAACTTAGAGAACTTAAATTAACTTAGTAAGAATAGTATCTCAACAAGTTTTGTATGGGAACTAAGCGTGTAACGTTTTTCGCTTGGCGCCAGCTTTGACGCCAAAACTGTAATTTAGCGATGGAAAACATACATTTTCTATTTCAATTGGTGGTGTTTGAACAATTGATATCAGATTTTCAAATCGTCAACTGAATTTGACGGCGTGCGAAGTAGGTCGCCGTCACTTCTTTTTAACACGCGAGATAATACACTTTTTCCTTCTACATACAGCGTGTAAGTCTAATACGGGCGAACAATTAAACCGGATATAGCGTTTAGTAGTGTTATCATTAATTAATATGATTTTTTAAATTACACTTAATAGTGACCTCGTAATTAATTTTTGAAAATTTACCGAGCAGCAATGTACCGCATACATGCTTGTTATGACATTGCGAGATACGAGCTTTTTTAAAGTAACTGTCAACTAGCGTGTTTGTCAACTTGAATGTGTTGCGTTACATTGCGGCCCGAATTATGTTGTATGGTAAATATTTTCATTGTGATTTTAAGCAATAGTTATCTAAATATGCTTCTTAGGTCCTATGCTGACCACCGTTTCAATATTCGCCCGTATTAGATTTACACACTGTATTTCTGTGGCTGTCACACTATTGACATGCGACAAAAGATCGCGCATCACAGTTTTGCTCGAGGTATGGTCTTACAGAACGTAACTTAAATTTCCCGAGATTAAGATGATTTGAGTCGGTTGGTTTTTCATACAAACATAAAGAGGGTCATAGTTCGCTTCCACGGCTTCAATTGTGTTTGAGATGTGTTTTATTTTATTTTTTATGTTTGTATGTAAAACCGACTGAATCGAATCACGTTTTTTTTTATATACAACTAGGGTGGAAACAAACAAGCGTGCGGCCTGCCTGATGGTAAGCAGTCACCGCAGCCTATGGACGCTTGCAACACCGTTAAAACCGTTCTGGTTTTTAAAACCGTATGAAGGCAGTTTTTTTGCCTCGGTAGTCACTTTGGTTGGCGGTTACTATAGTGAAGAAATATAATCTCCTAAACAAACTATTATCCGGTAACATTCGAATGCACATTCGGGTCACATGACGTCACAAGACAGAAAACAAAAACAAGTTTTATTTTATCGTTTTGTCAACTCGAACAAACAAGTTGTTTATAAAATATCAAAACGCCACGTCCATGAGTCTCAGGCTATGGGAGACCGACAAACAAAACAACTTTTCAAGAACAAAGCCGCGACCTGTGCGACTGAGAAGAATATAAAGTGTAAGTTTGTAACTCAACTGACAACTGATTAGCAATCTTAATATGTGTACATAGGGTTCATTCTTGAGTGTGACACGCTTTGAGCGAAAATGCACGGAAGTAGTGAGCGAGTGACATAGCGGGAATATGTGTTTACTAGCGGTTGTGTCGCGTTGAAAATTTGTGTTACCTTGTTGAATTGAAATCTGAAGGAATAAAGGAAAATATTGATGTTGCATTTGTAAAATCTGTGACATTGATCTCACCAAACAAGCGTTGAGCCCATTATGTTGATTACTCGTGCGAAGCGCAGCGGAACAACTTTATGCACCTACATTCACCAAATTTGATTTGGCCTAAAAGTATTCGAATTATTATCGTTTGTCCGACGACAGGTTTCGTATTTTTTTCTGTTTACCATTTCACGTTTAGTAAAAGTATCGTTTGTCCGAAAAATGTTTCCCATCTCATTCACTTGCCCTATGAATTGTTACGTATTTTGTTTCGTTGCCCATTTTTCATTTACGCAGTGATACTTTTCGCACTGCATACATGAGAAAAGCCGAATCGTTACATCGGGCAAATGAAACGAAAGTCCATAAAAAAAAGTCGAATGGTTAATAAACCGAAACGTTACATCGGATGACTGATATGATGGTGAAATGAGATTTAGAGCTAACCTTAATTTGTCGAATAATTAAAAAACCGAACCAATTAATGCCTAATCGTAAGAATTCGAAATGATTTTTCGGGACAAACGAAAAAAAAATGTAACGATATTTGTCGAATAGTTTTTGCCGAAACGAAATTTGGACTAACATTTTTAGTGTTTTAGATAGGTAATCTACGTAATTGTATTGTTATATCGGAAAAATAACCACATTGGGTATTGAGGTTTAAAAAAAACTTAAATTAAATACCCCCGAGAAAGAAATTAAGAAACCAAATGTTTCGGGCTTTTGAATTTCAAATTAGAATATCTCATAAACGGCAAAACCGATTTTGGTCATTATCTAACTAAGAACACTCAATCAGGTCACATTTAAAAAAAAACTGCATTATAAATTGGCTCAGTAATTTCCCAGGAAAATGGTAACAAACATACATACTTATATACCCATAAACAACTACTAACCTCAAGTGCATATACCGCCTCCGTTCCATTCCTTCCGTCGTGGGTAAAAATATACACTGCTCATGATAGCATTTTAATTCCTTTACATTAAGTACCTGGCATTGTTTGTATGTAGGTTAACTGAATGTTAATGCAATAATAATGTTGAAAGAAATTACTTCACATTTAAATGCAGTGAAGTGACGTTTATAAAGGACTGTGCGCATAGACGCGACACGAATACTACTCACTCACCATTCGCAAATCGCACATGGAAATCAGATCTTCTATTGAAGTCTAGGTTCGTATCCTACCGACTGCGCCATGTTAAGTATGAGTATCGGGACATATACGACAAACACTAGTTTGGAATAAGGACTGATTTATTCTTGTACTACATATCTCCGAAAAGTCAAAATTTCGAACGCATCATTCTTCCGAAATTCATTCTTCCAAAACCCGTGTACTGTACTGTGACAGAATTTTTATTTTTTCACGATATAGCACGAACTGAACCGTAAGTACCTAATTATACCTTCTGTTAAACAGTCTAAGCTAAAATTACTGATCCGTTTGGAAGTATGAAATTTCGGGATAATGATGCTTTCGGAATGATGACTCTTCGAAATGTCTCAATTTGACAAATGATTTCCCAAGGTACAGTCAGGGACTTTAATTGATGAGCCACTTTCCTCTATGCGTAGTTTAGCCGTGTAATGCAAATCGGGTCTAGTCGGTTTTATTCGTATATCCAAACAAGGAAAGTCACACTTCATCGTAATAAAAGAAGAATAAAATAATATTTCTATCTGTCATTGCATGTTTGACAGTCGTGAAGTGTCATGTACGTTAGAATTACTTCCTAACGATGTTACATTTTTCTGCGAAATTAACGGTTGGCTAACCTGAGAGTCGGAACAATATGGCTACAATTAATACACCAAAATTCAAAAATTATCGTCTTTCACATAAGCCTTCCAAACTGTGTCTAACGAATATTTCATGAGTCAAAGGAGGTCAGAATCAAATAAATTGGATCAACCTATGAAAATTTGTATTGATTTAACATTGACAACTCTTTAGTCAACATTTAACCTCTATGGTATGTATAACTTTTTTCCGACTAGTACTTTGACATCCTGTTTATGAGCACGCGTTTCGTGTGCAATCGAGTAATTTCGTAAAGTTATAAACAGAGATAGGTGTTTTTGTGGCAAAAACGTCAATTAAGAGGCTGACAAGACCTACTTTTGTTGAAATTGATGTTTTTTAAGCAGTTTTTTAAGAAAAACCATTTGTTCTAGCACATCAAAAAAAATATATGTTAATATTCATCATATTTCGAAGACCGTGGACGGACGCGATACATAATTTCACGAAATCGGCTCGATAGAAAAAAATTGCAAAGATTGGTCTTAAAATCATCATTAAACGGTTCTATGTCTTTATTTTTTTAACGTATGGGTCTGCAAATAAAAACATGAAGTCAACATATTCATACCTAAACCGCTAACGAGTCACATTTCACAAATAGTCCACACTTTTTTTTATTTCAATTTTTATTTATTATTATCTTCTAAGACCCGGCTGCCCAGAAACAGTGACAGTAGGCTCTCGTTTACTCCGATACAAATAGACAGTGTGCGCTGACGCGCCGTGCTAGACGGACCTATGCTTCTCGTTTGCGCATCGAAAACATCGCAAAAATTTGTTTAACCTTGTGTTAAAAATCTAAAATACTGTATACGTACTTATATAAATCAAAGTTATAATATAAGAAGTGTAAATATTTAGTTAAATGAAAGATCACCGCAATAGCCACTGGCCTGTCCAAATGAATACTCATTCAGTTTTACACCTTCGTAGCGTTGAAATGTGGACCTTATGTCACTGGATATAAGGTCCACATTTCAACGCTTCTTCAGATGCGGTTTTGGCTACGCCCATCGAGAAACGTTTTATTTGCATAGATCTATAAAGTTTTGGAGTCGACGGTAATAGTTATGTATTATGGGAGGCATCAATACACGAGTGTGGTTTTAGGAAACGAGCCGAAGCAGGCATGTCTCACTCCGCGATTTTATTTTGACGTAATTATTATTCTTCCTTACCTAATGCATTAGGCAAGCTCAGGGCTGCGCCCACACCCGGCAGCGCCTGTGTGCGAAACCCTGTGTATGAAGGCCTAAGGTGTATGTATGTATGTATGTACCTATGTATGTATGTACGTATGTATATATATATGTATGTATGTATGTATGTATGTATATATGTATGTATGTATGTATGTATGTATGTATGCATGCATGTATGTATGTATGTATGTATGTATGGATATATGTATGTATGTATTATCATACACCGCACTCCAGGGTAATTTTTCGGGCACGTCAGTTAGTAAGGTTTACAAATAAACCAATCAATTTTCGATTTGACAGTATAAGGTATTTGTACCAAGTATTTATTATATTGTATATTATATTCAATCTCATTTAATTTAATTACCTACGTCACATACATTATCATTAGCTACTAAAGGTACTCGGAGTTGCATGGTACACATCTGGGGGCACGGCAGTGGCCCCGCCAAGTCGAGGGCGAAGCAAACACTGCCGTACCATCCTTTACTGGAACCATTTCGCCGCATTTTCAGGCCCCTATTTGAGAACCTCTAGATAAGACCAGAACGCAGAAATTTTCGTCATCCAGTAAGCTATAATCACATACTTCAAATCCAAAATTTCAAGTCTGTAGGTCATTTAGTTCCGAAGTTAAGCGAAAGCAAAGTTTCGCATTTACGACAGACACTCACTGACTCATGATCATCAGAATAGAACTAGTACTTCCCATAAACTCAGAGAGCTGAAATTTTAAACATAGTTAGTTTTTAGCCTATCAAGTCCTAAAAAACCTCCAAATATTGCAACTGCACACATAAGTTTGTAATCCTATACAAATACATGCGATTACAAAATTTCTTTGTTGACTTGTACCTACTTTAACGAATAAAGAATGTTCAACGGCCAAGTCACACAACATTAAGTATAATAATAAAGAAATCGCAGTAAGGTACCTTAAACTTGACACGATTTTGTCTAGATTTCATTACCTACTTTTTAGAGATAAACAAGTAGCTCCATCGAGACTTGGCTAGTTTTTTACAGAATGTTTTTGATGGGATACCAGGTTACGGATACTAAGTATAAATACCTTATACTGTCAAATCGAACATCGATTGATTTATTTGTAAACCTTACCTTACCTTTATGTTTTTCTCGATGACCTTACATTGCAGGTCATCAAGAAAAACATTAAGGAAGTGCTGTATATTTTAATTCAATATAATCGTATTACTACTTACAAAAATACTGTATTTTTTTCTAATAAATCTTAACTACTTATATTACATATCCAAAATTCATTAAATGTGTTTGAAAGTTTTCATTACTTATTTACGTATTACATATCCAAATTTCATTCCATCTGTTCACGCTTTAATTATGAAAATAAATTAAAAACCAACTATATTATTTTAACGACGCCCTGTCTATTTTATTCTGCGCTCTATGGGAAACCTACAGGAGTTTAACGCCATCTACCGGCAGGCGTGTTTATTTCGATCGCGATCGCAAGCCGAATGCAAACAGTTACGCTTCTCGCCGCTCACTTGTGAATAGCGCTGGGAGCAATTAGGCGGGGCTAGGGGATGGGCCAAAATCTTGAATCCTCAAGGGCATTTTGCTGTTGACAGCGTCTTAACTAGGGACTTCCTTCCGATATTAAATTTATCGATAACTGTTTCAAATACTTATTCCGAAGTGACATTTCATAGTAGATATTTAGTTCATAGATAAGATAGAAATTAACTAAAATGCTGATTTATTTATTTATTTATTTATTAATACATGTTAACATGACATTACAGTAAAAAAACCAATGCGTCATGAAACGTAGAAATAAAATAACTATTTAGGCGACGAAACGGCGTGGCCCCGTTGCATCGTCGTCTCTGGTGTAGGATTCGGCAGGTTGCCCCGAAACCGTCGAAACACGACACCCTTCGGCCAGAAGTCAGCACTTGCGATGGTTTCCTGCAGCTGATCACTACCCATCGTGCGTATCCATGTACCTACCAGTGGCGTGGCGTCCAAACAACTCGATTCCTACCTGCTTGCCTAGTCCTAGGATATCTTTAACGCCACGCTACTGGTACCTACCTAATGATAGGTAATAGGTATGTATTTTTTTATGTTGGAGTAATCCATAGGCATACGTTTTAGTGGTTTAAAAATTCAAATAAACATCAATTTTATCATCAAAACTTTTATTATTAACGTGTTTCTTACACAAAAGCTTCTTTTAATTCTATTCAATTGATTTCCGTACAAAAGTAAATTTAAACCAACAGTGCCTTGCAATAAAGTCTAATTTAGGTAAATTCTATGACATTGTACAGGATAATAGTACTTTATACTGTATAGGTAATTGGTATGCATGTTGCATATTCATATTATACGTTATCTTATCCCATAGTCGTAATTGACAAAAGAAAGTACAATTTATCGATAAAATTAAATAATATCGTTGGAAAGTCCCTAGGACAATTTTATTCGTGCCACACAAACTTCTATGTCTGGTTATAAAACTACAAAATAGAGAAGTTTCAAAGTGGCTCATCAATTAAAGTCTGTGACTGTACATTATAAGGTTATCTTTTATTTATTTATACTTAAATTGTAGCAAGACTGTGGTGTGTTTGTACATTAAGGATTTTACCAAAAAATAAACTAGGGACTCACAAGTACGTAGTATGTAAAAAAAATTGAAATTTTTGTCTGTTAGTTCGTTCAGCACGCTAAAACTACCTACTATACTGGTTTCCATAAAATTTTGTGTCCAAGTAGATTATGACCTAATTAAATTATAGGATACTTTTTACCCGACTATGGTGAAGCACAAAGGGATATTTAACATATTTCACCTCCGCGAACGAAATTTCGGTTATTCTCTAGTTGTCAATAGACCTTCGGACTGAAACGACATCCGGTGAGCTCAAACTTGTTAACACTCATTCAGAGAAATCTACAATTCCCTTTCTGCTTCTTTCCCTCTATGGGACCGATTTTGCATTCGTGTAATGTACACAGTCCTTAAACTCGTAAGCCGAGTTGCCTGCACGCGATGCTTCAGCGACAGACGCTCAGTATTCAATCATTCTGTAGCCATGAGCGACAGAACTTACAAAATGTACTTTATATATCTCTTCTTTACGGTATTTTTATTACGTTCACTTACAACGAAAAGGGTTAGTTTTTTTGGTATGACATCGACATTTCGTCGACCGTAGGCTGAATTAGCGTAAGGGACATTGTTTTGCCTGTCCCTTACCATAATTCAGCCTACAGTCGACGATTTGTCGGACGTAATTGTTACAAATATAATATTATACTACTTGGTTCCGCTCAGTAACATAACTGAAAATAATGCTCTTCATACTAAATTTCACATCTATTTGAAATTAGATATACCTATTGGTTTCATAACTAAGCAATAATGTAAAATACTACCATGAAAAAAAGTTGATGGAAGTATTTTCCGATTAAAATCTTGCAAGTCAGTTTCCATTTCCTTCCAGTACTCAGTGCGCGTGTTTGGCATAATGTGTGTGTGTGTTATGCGACTTTGTACGCGGCAATTTTCGACTGTTTCATACACACTTTAAGTCTTGTTTCAACCCTTTAGGGATTGAATCGTGAAATATCCTTTCTTAATGCACCTCGACGTCTCTCATAAGTCTGTTTCAAACTTCATCCCGCTACGCTAAGACTGGAGACGTATGGTTCATTGAGGAGGCCTATATCCAACTGACCCTTAAAGCACATAGCTATCCAAAACATAATATTTTGACAACGGAGACTCTTTACATCTCCATTAATTCTAGTATCAATTTATTTTCTATTTTTTTTATTTGTATTGTTTGGACGCATAGAGAGACCCTTTACATCTCTATAAATGTAGTTTTTAAGGTAATGTAATGTATATTAAATTATTAAAAGAGAAACTGGTGAGTTTCTTCCGGCGCTTCTTCTCACCAGAAGGTCATTACCCGAAGCGCCAAAAAGAAAAGAAGACAAAGAATGTAAGACATGTAAAAGAGCCCTTGAGGGCCTACTTACAGAAATAAATTATTTTATGTTTATTTTTATTTTATGCCTCTGAGAAAGTTGAGAAACTTATGATAATTATATAACTTTATGAGACGTAAGAGCCTCCTATCACCAGACACAGTTTATTCATGCGCCAAACCGTCCTGTATTATAATAAAAATATTTTTACTAAAAAAAAACCGACCGCGGTGCACTTTAAAAGTGCATAAAATCCGCCATTTTGTTTATTTTGAATTGAATAAACTTCATACCCAGTGACACTTGCGCCATCAAGATGTATCATTTATCAAAATCGGTTGTGTCGTTGAGTAGTTACGAGCGGACATAGGAACGGAACTTTGGGCTTCGCCGCAGTCGGGTAATAATTCTATTCACTTTTAGACAACATATATTGCGGCCGAACATGCAAATGTGACATACTTCAACAAAAAGTACCTAGCCAACGTCAGGTTTTCTTCGCGACGGTACAGCCGCCGGGATCCGATGTACTACTTGCACATGTATGGAGAAACGCTTGTTGCCTTGGATAATAATGTGTCAGTAGGTACCTATTTTATTTTTGATCCCTGGCGTAAAAAAGAGGCAGATTATAAATCTTATAAATTTAACGCCTCTGTGTGTCTTGCTGGTGGTCTGAGTGTGGCATTGAGGTACATATAAATGTTCAATTCGAGTGCTGTTTTCGTATTAGATAACTGGTTTCTTTACGGTAGTTCTTAGCCATGCCCGATGCGGACCACATTCTATAAACATGGGGATTTTATTGTAATTTAGTCTATGTTGTGTAAAAAGGAATATGTAATACAACCTTCATCGTGAGCCTGTATCATTCCACTGCTGGACATAGGCCTCTCCCATGGCACGTCAACATAACCTTAAAACAAAACTTCTGCGAAATCCTTGATGTTGACAGGACCTAGTTTTAGACCGGTACTAAGGTTTGTTCTACCCTTATTTCTTGTTTTTACTTTTTGTATTTTCCCTTTACCTTTGCATTCCCTTTATCCGAAGTTGTTACGTAGTTTTTTTTACCAGCTTTTATTTAACTAGCCGTATTAATATGTACGTATGTATATTTTTAATTGGGCTGAAATATGGTATACTTGCGTATCTTCGGTGAGAATGTAATAATATGGTACCATGGAGTTCTGTTGAAAGGAAGAACGGAAGGCCGTAGGAGTATCTAAATTACATATGATAAACTAATCGTGTTTGGACGCATTTTATTGGTTTACACTTGCAGTTTGTGATGCTAAGGTAGGTACAGTCGGCAATGTAAAGCTTGACTCAAAATTGTTGTCAGAATCGAATTTACTGACGAATTATTTACAGGTGCATTTCTACTCGGTGCAGTTCCCAAGCAACGGTTACCTAATGGCTCAACACTATAAGTGGTGTAACTTGCTGATCAAGGGTAAAATTATCGGGTCCTTGCTAAGGAAATTCTTCCCACCGTCATGCCCAACTCCAAAGGTGAATTCTCAAAATTGCGCGAAAAAACAACGTGTAATTAGTTTTTAGTATAAATCTGACCTAGTTATGTCTACATTTTACGCCATAAATGGAACCTCATTGCAATTTTCAAGCTTTTAAATAGAGAGGTTTGGATTCGTTCCATAGCTTGTCCATAGCTGGTAGTTGTCATGTGTCGGTCACAGTCAAAAGGTACCTTGTAATAATTAAGGAACTAGCATTAAACTGGTGTTGAAATTCAAGTAGAAATCTCCTTTATTGACACGCAGCAAAGTGGTACCTTTTACCTGAGAACTTATAAGGTATATTTCCAATGCTGAACTAGAACCCATGTAGCGGTTTTTTTCACAGATATATGTACCTATACAAGGTGTCCCTAGCCTCTGGACAAATTTGAAAGGTACATTTTGAGTAGGGTATTTCTAACTAATATACAAAGTATAATTACAATTAGAACAGAACTTACGGAGAAATTAACGAATTACTATTTTTGCTTTTGAGCATCCTGTATGTAGGCACATGGCAATCGAAACTCCTGCAGCAAATGCAACCTCATACAATTGCATGGTAACTTTTTCTAGTGTATGATTTTCTTTTAAAATATATTCATGTCGTGTCAGTTTTATCAGTCCAGTTAATGTCGTCATTACGTATGTGTGATAGCTGTATCACACATTTTTGTTTATTCCTAACTCTTAAATTTTGTTACAAAATTTAAATATTTATCTAAGCTGTTAATTAAAAAAACATGCTTAATAGAGCATCCCTTGGAAGTAATTCTATGGGGGATTTCAGTGTATGTCCAAAGGTTAAGGTCGCGCTGTACAATATTTTATTTTCTTCATCGAAAAGTTTTTTTTTAATATAAAAGACAATTAATAAATTTCGATCTTACCCGTGTAAATCTAAAAACTAAATACATTAGGATATATTGGTAGGAGACAATAAAAGCTGATGAATCAGCCCCAAGCAAATAGTGCATAATCTTTATTTAAAAAGATTCACACTAATTTTATTTATAGGTTCTGAAAGTGAGTTACACTTCTGATGAGGAAAGTAAAAGCAAAACGTTTGTGCAAGCCGTTGACATATGGGTGACATTAGTTTGAAACGCATATCTATAAAAGGAGAACATAACACTTCTTCCTTCTTTTACAGGGTGTCTACCAAATAGCAAACCTGACGACAGCTGGTATATCTGTATCTTTTCTCGAGCATTTGCCGTTCACAAAGGCGCGGTTGTTAATAAATTGTACAATTTTTAATGAAACTTTGGTGGAAGGACATATTGATCTGGAAATCAAACGATTGAAAATATAAATAAACTTTCCTTATTTATTAATGAAATAAAACATTTCATATTTATTTGGTGTTTTAATTGTATACAAGGCGGAACAAACTAATTTTGCCTGGAGATAAAGTACCGTAAGTTACAAATGTTCAAAATTATATTTTAAGATTTCTCTGATAATATAATTATGAATCTTGATTGAAGGAGCGCATAATCCTTTTAGTCGGTTTTTTATTACAGCTGCGGGACCCCAAAAATGGGAATTATACATAACGATGTAGTTTACTGGTACAATTATATATAAAATACAAAGTAAATGCAGCTATTATCCCGTATCAATCATTATTTGGCAGCCATGAACGATAGAAGTAATAAATTGTACATAATTTTTCTTGTTTATATAGTATTTTTGTTACGTACACTTACATCAAAAAAGGTAAGTCTATTACCTAGCTACATTTACAACTTTGAATGTACTTGTAAGTTTAACCTTAAATCTAGTTTTTTTTTATCAAACTTCAAGAAGTTCAAGAATGAAGTGGCTCGGTTCATCAAAATTGTTTTTGTTTTCAATTGTTTACCACGTTGCCTGTTTTTTATTAGCAATTCATTAGTTATTATTTGCACAATTTACAAAGACATTTCACTTCGAATGTAGTGTGAGTGTAGATGCACTGCGTAACTGTCGTTACCGTTAACTGTACGTACTATGGAGTAGCCCGTGGTACTGTGGAAGAGAGTTGTCTATTTTGGTCAGATTGTAATAAGCGAAATACGAAAAAATGTTTTTACACTTGCTAGCGGTAAGTGCAAAAGAATTTGCTCTTCATTGCTGGCGATTAAAATTTTGTTCGAATTTAAATAAAGCATGCCATTTTATATTATAACCGAATTTAAGTCAAAGGTAGAATAAGGAATTACTTTTTTTCTAATACTTTAAGAAAACCCCACATGCCGCTAACACACTGTATACCTTTATTTCAGACGTTTTATGTAACAACGGAACGCCCAAACGTGTTATTTTATAATCGGAAATATGCGTCGAACTTGAGTCTGTCTGCCCGTAGGTACAGTCGGCGCGATCCGTTTTACTATATAAACGTATACGTGGAAACTCTAATTACATTAGATAATAATATATCTGTAAGTATAGCCACAGATTCAATATATACGTATGATACGTAGATAAGTAGTATAATTGTTTTACTATGGATCTTATAACGCGGTTCAGCGTTGCTCAACGTGCCATGGAGTGAGTTACTTATAATTGGGTTTCCTTACGTGATTGAATCAGAAATGAGCAAATCCGTAGAAGAACTAAGGTGACGAACATAGTTGTTGACAAGTTAACGTGGCTATATGAGCAAATGGATAGCTCTAAAAACCGATAGCCGATGGGGCATAAAGCTTCTCAAATGTAAATCATGAGCTGGAAGACACAGTGTGGGTCGCCCCGCACAAAATCATCTGTTGACCATATTAAGGTCGCCGGAAGGTGATGGAGGCAGAGAGCGTGGAACCCTTCGTTAAGGAAGTATGTGTGTATGTAAACACTTTATTGCACATAAAATCATACAGAAACAGTGCATAGAACAATGGTTATGTACAAAGGCGAATTTATCCCTGTAAGGGATTCTTCCAACTAACCTTCTAGCAAATGAGAAAGAATAACAAGAAGTCAATCAAAGGGAAGGGAGGGGAAGTCATTGGGAGAGACCTATGACCAATATTGAAGGTCCCCGGGTCGAAATAATATACATGTATGTAGTATAAGTCGCATGGCATAGTTATGCTAGAGGTACAGATAATTATGAATTCGATAATTTGCAGGTACATTACTACGCAAAGCAGTTTGGTCACATATATTATGAGTCTCGCAACAAATGGTGTGATATGATTAACAACGATCAAATTGTTGCAGCATTGCTTAAAAGATACCAACATCCGCCTTGTCCTACGCCAGAGGTACGTTGCATCAGTATAGCAATATTTAATAGGGAATATGCATGAATTTTGTTTATTCCATTTCTTAACAAAATATGAAAATACCGTCAAAAAGACGACATAAAGTGAAAATTAAATTAAAATCAACCGAGAAATACGGAAGATATACACATTTTAAACCACTAATTAGACAGCGATTAGACGGAGAGATCCGATATGGACTATGACGTCATAGTACACGGCCGCCATACAAACTCCATACTATATTCTGTTTTGCTAGAAAGAGGCAGAGATAAATCTTTGATGGGTTATATCTTGGTTATTTTTACAGTTATTCGAAAAATATTTTTTCCTACGGTGTCTTATATGAATGAGCTTTTATTAAGGTAAACATAAAATATCATGCATATTCCCTATTACTACTACAGTGATAGTCACAGTCTTTTACAACTAAATTTTTTGATTTCGTTAAAAATTACATAGTGATTAATATTGGTTAAGTTTGCACCTGGTTTGTATGAATTGTCATTAAAAAATGAAAAAGCAAATGATGATACCCTGTCATTGAGAAGCTATTCCTCTCGTTTACCTAACAGCCATGTCTTTTTCGGTAGAACAATTCCCAGCGGGTTAAATGCTCGTTATTTCTTTAACTTCCAGGCCTATGATGATATAGTTTGGTTACCATGGCTTACATTCTTCTGTATTAGCGGCTTCATGTGATTGAAAAATATCAGATCTATGAGCCAAAACACAACAACATGTAATTTGTCGTGTCTTTGCGTGATGCGACGACGTGTCACGGTCACGGTACGACGTCGTCTTGTTGAAACTTGGTTTTAAATGCTGTATTAGATTAACATTCGATTGTTTTTGCAATGGTAGGTTTTTACGAGACGATATCGATTCATAGCACCAAAGACCATTAAAACAAGAGGTGTGTGGTGGGTGTCATTCTCCATACTTTGGATTGTAACCCGACCGCTAGGGGATTTCCGGGCAAAAACTAGATGGCGCTAAAAAACTAAACATTTAACGATGTCATAATTGAACAAAGAAATATAGTATAGTAACAATTAGTTCGTAAACAGCTAATAATAAATAAATTCTAACATTTAAATACTGTGTCACATTTGCAAAGTTGAATAATTGTAAATAATATAATTCTTTTGCCAAGCTTATACATAGATGGCGTTGTAAATTCGGGGAACAGCTTTTTGTATGGAGAATGACAGTCCTCTTGTTTGAATGGTCCTTGATAACACGATGTCAAAGTATAAAGACGGACAAGTAGTCCAACTTTGGCCGATTTGAGGAGCACGCGACACGTATTGAGATACGAGTGCGATCCATCCTGGAGCATCCTTACGCATTCTTAAATCTTTACTTGTAGTGCGTTCGTTTGAGGCGCGCATATACACCGTGCCCCCGAATAACCCGAAAATTTTTAACCACGTATTCCTGATGGTATTACAAATAAATAACGTTATATCAACATAAGTCGAATTTTGTCATTTTACATTATTAGTCTTGGAACAAAATAAATCAGTAAATTGAGCCCTTATAAACATGTCCTTAACTCCTTAGGACCCTTAGGTGCTTGAGGAAAAGATATCAAAAAGGAAAAAAAAGCTAAAATGGAAACAAAAGGTAAATTTTTTGGACTCGTAGTCACTTACCATCAAATACTGCGAAGGTTAATTGCTGTTTCGTTAAAAGATTTAACAAAAAATGTAAAAGTATCTTAGTCACATTTATTAGGGCTTGTTACACACTTGGGAGTATTCATTTAAAAAATAACGAATATCTCGGAAAGTAACCGTTTTTCGACTATACATCATATAACTTTTTTTACTCCTAATAGTTGTTAGAATCTATAGTTACAGTTTTTCGGGTTACTCGGGGGCACGGTGTATACAAACGCGCGATGTACTTTTTGTAGGAAGAACAATTGCTATTATACTGTCACGACGTCGCATCGTACCATCATACGACGTAGCGTCATAATATTTTAGACTGACGTAGATTTACACGACAGGATGTCACATGGGAAGACGATTGGTTATTATGGCATTGCTTATTTACGTTCCTATTCATGTTCCTCAGGGTGTCTACCGAATAGCAAACCTGACTACAGCGGGCCTATCCAGTTTTTTCCTCGAGCATTTGCCGTTCACTAAAGCACGAATATACGCTAACGCTTTAATTTTCAATGAGAAACTACTAGAAATGCATGTTGACATCGAAATCAAGCAGTTAAAAACATGAACATCCATAAACCAACAAACCTATTACATAAATAATATTTAAGGTTATTTTCAATATAATTTTGTCTAAAGTAGAGAGAATTAAGTTTATTTTCTCAAATAAAAGCTTATAATAATCTGCAGTATATCGACTTTGATTCCAAATGTACTTTCATAATGTAATCAATATTTATCATTGGTAATGATAGTAGATAAGTAGGTATGTAACCAAAAATTTATTAGTATAGCAAAATCTGCTTCAGCTTGCTCGATTGTATATTTGGGTGGATTTTCGTCCGCGACATTTGTATGCCAAACTAAATGTATGGCATACCAATTTGTGTGACGAAAATCCACCCATTTGACGCCACGCACATGTAGTGCGCATATTTAGTCTGACTGATCAGTAGGTCGCGCAAAGATCAAAGAGGTTCCATTCTTATCTCGGGGATGCATGACGTGCATTGCCTGAGAGATTCCATTGAGAAACGTCACTCCCCAGTGCGGGTGTGTGGGCCAGACAGATACCCATCATCATCGTTATTTCTGCTTTTAGATCGTTTAATCATTTAAGGACTGAAACAATCAAAAAAATTGTGGCTGAAGTATGTTTTTCATAATAAACATAATGGTACATAATGAGGTCTTTATCGATAAAAACTGTTGCAAACGTTAGATATTTTCAGAGATAAGTAATGTTGTGGCCAATTTGTTTATCTGTATGTATGTGTGCCCACAAATTGCAAGTACCTACTTTATACACTGTGCTCGGTATTTATCCGAAGGATTGCAAGAGCTCATTTTTCGGATTGCAAGAGCTCATTTGTCATCGTATTTATAAATTAAAATTCGTTTTAAAGTTAGCAGAATTCGTTCGGCTCAGTTTTTGAGATTTACCTTTTTTGGTAATAATGTTGGTATGAAACTTCTAGTAAAACTCCTTCATGATTCCGATAATCTGATGGCATTATCTTATCTCTGTTAATGAACCAACAATAGTTAGGCTACTTGATGACAGTTCAAATCAGCTTCTTTTTATGAAGTGTCAAAACGCTCCGAAAGTATGCAGTTTAGTATGAAATACTATCTTGTGACGTCATGCTCAACATGGTGCCTTATTTTTAATTTTTTGTCATTGTAAAATCGTTGATGGCACGAAAATAAGTTTGAATGATTTTATCCGGGCTGTTTTGGAAGCGTAATTTGCTGGTTAGAGTTAATGAATTTATTTTGAATGTTGTCAAATACCCTATTAAAATGTCGCCCACACCTCCTAAATAAATGTTTTCTTGAGTAATGAAAAAAATATTTTGTATGAATTCAGGCTTAGGTATTTCTAGTTAGCATTGTTTTTTTTTAGTTATTTTTACGTTAATTTAATTTAGTGTATTTAATAATTGTTTGTTGTTCATTTGTTATTAATAAATTTTTTCTTATCATTTTGTATGAAAAACTTAAGGCGCGGTAGGACCTGGCTCGCATTTCACATACAAACTAGGGTCGGGCGGAATGCAGATTATTGCAGATTATCTTCGATTTCTAACATAAAAGTATACGTTATCAACCCAAACATGAGAGGATGCCCTGCATGACTGTGAAATCATGATTGTCAGGTATTAATTTTGTCAGAAAAGGTAACTGGTGATGAACAAAATGAAAAAAAAATGAAAAAAATACTTTATTTTATAGTGTTTTCGCGCTACTTTTCTATCGAGCGAAGTGTTCGCTATCGTGTTCTAAGTGAGAGGAAGCCCTAGATACAATTCTGAATATTATTATATATGTTTTACAGTGACCTAAGAGTCAAATAAGTGCTCTAAAAATGATTTGGAAACTAGGCTTCCGTGCCCGATTCTGGTCTCACCTCGCCTTAAAACAGAATTGCAAAATTGAAGAACAACGGAGAGACATGAAGTTTTATCTACTACTTTTATCTTATATTCTCAAGAATTCCGCCCGCAATAAGAATCGCACTTCATTTATTACTGCTTGCGACAAATGGCCAATGCACAGTTCGCTAATGGCTTCCAAGATGCTACCACAGCTTAAAAATATTATACAGTTGATCTACGTCTCTAAGATCGAGTGACAAAGCCGAATTATATGGGCACCAGCGTTTCAAACGCTCTCACTACCCTGGTCGCATTTTTGACCCTGTAGGCTCGGATTACCATTTTTGTAGACTTTCAGTACCTCTAGAAAATAAAAATGGCAATCTGAGCCTATAGGCAAATAAAAAAAAGTCGAAAAGAAAAGTAAAACCGGTTGAAACGCCAGTACTGGGGTTTTCAATGCGCTCATTCCCAAAATACCGCATTCCTAAAATACCAGTTTTTTAAAATACCGGATTCTCGATACACCAGATTCTCCGTATACAAGATTCCCAAAATAACACACCCAACAAAGTGATTTAGATCCTTGAGTAACTTACGATTTTATAATCTAGTGTAACGGGAATGTGGTAAGACAGGAATCTCATAAATCGAAAATCTGGTTTTGTGAAAAATCTGGTATTTCGGGAATGCGGTAATTTGGACACGAGCGTTTCAATGTAGGGGGCGTGGGGCCTCGGAAAATTTGAACAACGGCAACGCTAGGAAGATGATGGTTTGGCTAGCTAACTCATTCACTTCCGTTTCCTTGCATCGAAGCCAGGGGGGCGTGGGAACTTAATTTTAGGCAGCAGGGGGGTCTAAAAAAGTTTGGGAACCCCTGCACTAGTACGTAGAACTAGCCCTATGTAGCTGCCCTGTTACGCATGTTACTAAGCGCAACCATGTATGCAATCTGGACTCGTCTCTCCTCTTACCTACCCAACTGTATACCTATTGCTTTGTCGAACGTGTTCGTCGACCGACTGTAAGTGGTTTGACTGTGGTACTTACAATACACAGACACACGAGACTCCTCTACTTCATTCAGTATTTTTACTTGAAGCTAATATGACACTGCAACTTTAACATCTCTCGGAAAATGCGAGTTTGTTATCAAGTTACAAGCATTTGCTCCTACTGTTTTATTTATTATTCTCTAAGGTACTTGCATCGTATTATCCTTTTGAAGTTTTAAGGTTACCTTTTTATCTTTCTTACATTACCTAGTTATGGATCTTGTACTGAAGATTAACAATACCTATATAAAGTCAACTTTTATGAAGTTAAGTAGGTAGTTTATTTGTTAAATAAAAAAACCTTAAGTCCCATCCTCCGTGTTTCTTAGTAAATCTTTTCGCCGCCGTCACAATTCTTTTATATCTGACATATTAATGGCTTATTCAGTATTCTCAGAAGTTTATTATTTGGTATTTTGTCTTCCGAGAAATTATTGGAATTTCTAGTAAAAAGTGGTGATGCACAATAGTACATTGTGTATCAAGGGCGGTAAGTAAGGAATTACAAACGAGTGTTTGTTACAAGGCCGAGGCGAAGCCGAGGGCTTTAATAACACGAGTTTGTAATTCCTTTACCGCCCGTGGCACACACAATGTTTTTCATCACACTTGTGAGGAAATCTGATTAAAATAACCTTACTTAACCTAAATAAAATTGTAAAACTGACAGTGACATTAGTGACATATATCAAGACGACAAGTCGCGTTCGGAAACCATAGCGGTAAAGACTTAAAATGGTTGATTTTATATTTGCCAAATACTGAAATACACTATTTAAACATTTGATTAATGTTACAGAAATATGTGTTTACATGTATTTGCAATAACAGTTCTCTTTAAATAAATCTTTCAGTAATAAAAGTTAAAAAAGTAAGTTGGCGTTTTCTTTGAACATGACAAATAAGAGTAAAACAGAACCAGCGTTTCAGATTTAAAAAGAAAACCATTACGCCCTAGGGCGTAATAGGTCATTTACGGCCCGCAAAACCTACGTGTAATGACACCATTTTCGAGCAAGTGTGATGAAAAATTAATAACGTGCGTAAACTATCACACAAAAACGGGTCTACACACATATCGATTGGTATACATGGTTAGACCTAATTCAATTTTTGCTGAAATTATGGTTTAGTCTTTTAACCTGAAACCGTAAATTTTTCAGGTATGTTCTAACACAAACCAACACAACAACACAAAAAAATTGAAATATATTCAGTTTAAGCGGAAGAATATTTCGACCAAACAATAATTCTGTGGGGTCTAGTGAAAACGGTACAAGTCACATATAAACTAGGTAAGAAAGGTCACAACGCTATTGTAAGACTTGAGCTCTTTTGCACTTAGGTTATATGTGACTTATACCCCTTTTCATCAGACCCATAGAATTCGACCAAACATAATATTAGAACAAACATAATCATGCATCCCCTCAAAAACATGAACTCATAATCTGCGTCTAATGAGTTGGGACCCTCATCAATTAGTGATGCATGGCCAATCATGAATGTTGCGATATCCGAAATGTTTTCAATGAAAGGTAATAATCCTTTTCAAAACGTTATCTCGAATTATGAGGGAAATAATGAAATTTTATTGCGGGAATTTGAATAGACAGCGGACACGTGTTGTGATATATCGTCCGTGGAAGCCTTTGTTTTCAAGTTTGAGGAAATAAAACAGATGAGAGGCTTGCTGTTTTCGTTATAATATCCGTACATAGGTAAAATGAAATCGTGGCAAACCTATAAAATACAATATTATTTATTGCGCACCAAAACAAAAGATCATAAAAACACCGCATATTAAGTGGTAAACAACAGATGGTCTTGTCGCTAATAAGGGATCTCTTCCAGACAACCTATACTTGATCATTAAATATTTTTCAAGAACAACATCGTGGAGGAAACTTGGTGTATATGAAGTCGCCAATCTGCAGTGGGCTAGCGTGGGGACTGCAGCCCATTCACTTTCATCTATGAGAGTAGGTCTGTGCCCAGCAGTGGGACGTATATAGGAGTGTAACGAATAAATAATATAACATAGGTAAATATATTTGGAATATTTGTATTTTGTCTGTTTGTCGATTCCGGCATCACGTCAAAACTACTGGGCCAAATTCCATGAAATATGGTGAAGTTATTTAGATTATGACCCCTGTTAAAATATAATAATTTTTACACAACTACGGCGAATAAGAAAGATAAATAACTTATTTCATCTCCGCGAACAAAGTTCATCCAGCATCCTCTAATCTAATATACACATATTAAAATCGTAGAAACAATATGTTTGTACATTAAAGCTTTTTCCAAAAATGCAACTGGGGAGTGTTAAATATAAATAATAGCACGTAAATTAGTAGTTTTTAATTTTTTGGTTTAGTTTATTCGTCTGTTCGTCAGTTCGTCTGTTTCGTTTGATTGGTTGCGCATCACGCAAAAACTACAGGACCGATTTTCATGAAGTCTGGTATACAGGAAGATAATGATCCCGATTAACACATAGGATACTTTTTACTACTTAAGCCGAACCATAAAAGAGACAAGCGAACGTAGTCGCGAACGGGTTCACTAGTGTGTAATATGCCGATACTCTCGATAAGGCCAGATTGAGAGAACAGCACGCTCCATTCGTTGCAACGACAAAAATATCAGTAACTCTTTAATTTATGATGATGAAAATAATCCCGTTATTTCCTTACATAAATTTAATAACAATACTTTACTAGGGGAGACCGGGTATGGTTGTCTCACGGGTTGGTTGTCACAGCAGCCATTAAATAACACGAAACGAAGGAATAAGTGCATCGATTGGTGAAGTAGGGAAGCAGGTGAAGCTCTTGCGATCTTTGAACACCGAGCGATGCAATTATTCCTTCGTTTCGTATTATTTAATGGCTGCTGTGACAACCAACCCGTGAGACAACCATACCCGGTCTCCACTAATACATAGTTTATAAGAAAACATTCCAAAGCTTGCTTAAAAAAATGGCACAGAAAGGCTCTATTAAAAGAGCAACAAAGTAGCAAGAGTGATAACAAGCAAAAAAACTTTCATTCCTACTTACACTAGCGGTGCCATTTCACTTTAAACAAAAAAGTTTTAATTAGGGAGCCGGTGCCTCATTTGCAAGCACTTGTGGTTTACAGGATGAAAATTCCTGGTTATTTTTTCCCGTAGTTTGTTTTAAAAGGTCTGTTTTAACGTAAACATGTAACATGTTTTTTAAAGTTTTGTTAGTTGACATTTGGGTCATTCTCAAAAAATAATGTCCGTAGTTAGGGCTTTATACAACAACCTCTTAATATTGTTCCTTTGTGTAACGAAAGTTAACCATATAAATTGTATGATAAGTTTCGTTACACAAAGGAACAAGATTAAGAGGTTGTTTTATAAAGCCCTAACTACGGACATCATTTTTTGAGAATGACCCATTTAGGTATGTTAAAGCCATATCCGGTTATACTTATACTACAATATGGTACTTAAATATCAGTGTAAAGGTTCCAGAGTTTACAGTCAGTGAGTGAATCAAGTTTTTAGGGTTTTTTGCCTTTATCTCGAAAGGAAAAAAGGAATAGGTTTAGGGCTACTTACGAGTATAGAGCCTTATAAGGCCACTTTGTTGTTCGTCTGTCTGTCTGTCCGTCTAGACCCTTTTTCTCAGGAACGCATAGAAGTATCAAGTGGCGGTTCATGCTGCATATTTTGACACTCGCAAGGAACTCGTTTAGAGTTCAATAGGAAAAAGATACTTCCCGTTGACCTTGAATCATAAAAATTACAAAGAAGCAATGGCAAATGCAAAAGAAGCAATCCTGGGCATTTCTCCAGAAATATGTCTGCGACTCATTCATCTGTCTCCATACATTTAGTATGAAAAAGGGCCAGATGAATGAGGTGACCGCAGACATATTTCTGGAGAAATGCCCTCCTATGGAACAAGTAAAGGGAAAAAATCAGAAATTGTACATTTTTAAATACATTACAAAAAACAGCCTCTGTACAAATACCGGGTCCAAATTTTAAACCGACCGTAGCATTCGATCAAAGGGCTTCATTGGCACAAGCTAAAACAGATGTTTAATTATTTTTATGATGTATATATAGTTTTCGACCACGCATACTACCAAGTCTGTACCATTCGTGCGTGAGACATAGATGTATCTAGTGAGCCTACCAAAATAGTCTACCTAGCACCCCTCAATAAAACAAACATACATTTGGATGACTGCATCCAAATGTATGTTTGTTTTATTATGCACTACACTATTATACACTGGTATAATAGTGTAGTGCATAATAAAGCACAATTTTATTGAAAATACAAATAGAGATGAATGTAATTTAAATTCAGTTTGCTCTGAATTCTTGTACAAAATATATTATTTATTTTAAAACCGTTAGAATTGCAGTTCTGGAAATTCACCTCGCCCGTCAGGGTAATGTTAAGTTGTAAAAGAAAAACATTTGGTGTAGCTGCAACTAGTTGAAACTTCAACGACTGCAGACGCTATTCACATAATACGCGAGTCTGGTAAGAATAAATTCTTGAATAGAACATAATTTTCGACAAGTCACGAATTGAAATTAAAGTGATTCGAATCGTTTGGCTCTCCATACGAGTACAAACTGAAAGGGGTTAATAATCTATACTAACGAAATTGGATTTAGTTGAAATGTATGTCTCATTTATAGCTCGATACATTTTGTCTGTGCGAAATAATTATCATGCCATTAGTATCATTTTAAACAAAAAAATTGAGTACCTACTCAAAATATATTCTTTTGGACCTATTTGAGACTTCTCATGTTTTTTACGCCATTCATTCCTTTACCATATTAGGTACCATAATTTTTGTGCATCAAATAGTCAAGCGCCATAATAAACATTATTCATAATATTACATGCCATTATATCAATTTTCATAATATTTATTTTCCATTTGCCATAATAATAAGAAAAAATGCCACTGGAAAAAACCCTCCAACCGAGATTTTGTCAACTTGCTTACAGTTTGAGCTTTCTAAAGAAAAACTAAATGGTCGAGGAGCCATTAAAGCCGAAAAGACATTTAAAAATAAAACAAGTTAGTTAGCTTGCGTCCTTCAGAGCGGAAACAGAAGCCCCGCGAAGCAGGGCTCCGTCGAAATGCTCCCAGTCCTCTACATTAAAAACGAGAGTACGACTGAGATAGGTTAGCTTACGTTTTAGATTGAATCATTATTATGGCAATTGAATTTTCTGGCAAATGATTTTAGGGCTCCTAAAAATATGGAAAATGGCATTCGTATCATTATAGCTCCTGAAAATTATGGCATAGGAAAGTATGGCATTTGAAAGTTATGGATAATAAATCATTATGAAGAGTGAAATTATTTCTTATGAAATTCGGTCAAACGATAGAGACCCGCGCGCGTATCGGGAGAGGTGCGTATCGGGTCGCATAAATTTGAAAGGCATAATACATCATTCGGCATAATGCATTTTTTTTCTTAAACTGTAGAATTTTCAGGACTCTTTCAGGCCTCATCCAGTTAAATAGGTTAGGTTAGGTTTATGTTATAATAATCCTGAGAAGGTTACGTGTTTAAAAAAAAAAGCATTATGCCAAATTATGAACTATGCGAAATGATGAATTATGCCTTTCAAATTTATGCGTTAACCGTTGTCTTTACGTTTAAGGGAAGGGTCGTCAAGATATCCACCAGATAGCTATATTTCGCAGTCGAGCGAAGGTTTCCATCGGTTTGTGCACGATAATAACAATTACTACTAATAATAACAAACAAGGGAATTCAGTGAGTTTGGATGCGATACTAGACGTTTCCTTTCGCCCAAAAGGCGAAGCTCAACCGCCACTAGCCTAATTTCTCTGACCTGCAAATGATTGACAAATCAATAACAGAACCAAGTCAATTCGAATAAACGTCATTGTATCAAAGATAACCGGGCGACTCGAATCACCTTCATAAAAGTTCAAAAGTAGGTATAAATGGAACTTTTTTACGGAAAAACGCCGAAGATTAGATCCCATTCCCACGCTCTAATCTAAAAAAAAATCTTACCTATTTGTTATTTATTTCTAGAAAGCGAGCACTGGGAATTCACTGAAAGAAATCCGACAGGTAAAAGTACTAGGAATATCTCGCTAAGATTTCTGCTGGTTGAGAAACATTAAAAAGATGCAAAATATCGTGTAAAGATTTAACTGGCCAACAGCGATTTTATTGCGCCTTTATATGCGTCTTTGGCATGAGTATGCAGAAACAGTTTTTCAAGACCAACAGTTTTTGGAAAAAAATCGCCTGCTACAGGCAGTTAAAACAGGTAGATCTGTTCTCGGTTTACCAACAAAAAAAATAACTGATCTGTTACGCCCATGACATCTGAATTTGTGTATTCTTAAGTGAACAAACAAGTAAGTAAATCTAATTAAATTACCAAAAATATTTTTTATGCCACACCTGGCCATTAAGTGGCTTTTTCCTTGGCCGATTTCTGGCCAAGTGTAGACATAAAATGATGTACACAACACGGGAGGTAATAAAGAAAGCCCTCGATCGCATATTTACGTCCCTCGCTTGCAGCTCGGGCCGTAAACTTCTGCGATCTTGGCCTTTCTTTGTATTACCACCCTAGTTATGTAATGTACTATTGTTAACCTGCCTGTGCTGCTGAGCTGATTTTTTGCTGAAAAAATGCTTCATTCACTTCACAATTCGGAAACAGAGTTCTAATGTCATGGTGTTAATCAAGTCCAAAATACTTCCGACTCGTAACAAATTTAGCCTCCAATAAGCAAAGTACAACTAAATGGAACCGCCTACTCCTCTCTAACTCAATAATAGACGGAATTGCCACTTCCATCAATATCAATTTTGTCAATGGAATTATTACTTATCTGTGCTGGACTTTCACTAATTATATTTTGCTTTGTGTTACCTTCTTGCACGTCCTTCCGAACCTTTTGTATTAAATAAATAAATATTAAGTAGCATGAAACGTAATTGTGTAAAGAAGACAATATAAATGGATTGCAGAAAGAAAGGTAATAGATAGCTCAATGTTTAAGTAAAAGATACAATTAGGTAAATGTTTAGGTTAGATTGAAACAGATAATAAATATAATTTACGGAATATAGAAAAATATCTGGAACACTGTCAAACTAAAGTAATAATTCGATAAATGCTTCGTCAAGCATAGTGCTAAGCTAGAAAAATAATGAATGAATGAATATATTTATTTCAGACCTTGAGTCCATATGTGTTAGTATTTACAAGCAAAACCTAAACAACTAATGTTAGTATTACAGTGGATTATGTCAATTTAATTTAATTAATTAATTAATACAATATCATCATACTTTTTGTATCATTGAGTGTAATACTTATTACACTCAAAAATAATACTCACAATACCTATTTAGGTTTCCAAAAACATTTACGCATATTAGTCCAAAATCAAGACTTCGAATTTACCTCAAAATATAGACCAATTACATAGATTTGTATGCATTTATTTATGTATATATGTATTTAGATAAACTTATCCCTATCTATGTACTTGTTTTTAATTCGTTTATTGGTAATTTAATGAGTTTTAATTATAATTATTTAAGGATGTTAGTTGCACCGCCCACAAGTTAACTGATAAACAATGCCTCATGAATCATGATATTACGTTCGCCTTTTGTACGATACGCCATCGTTTCTTCAAACTACATGCCCATTGCCACTTCAACTTGCTAACTCAGGCAATTATGTTGCTCTCCTTAGTTCGCCTGAGGATGAACAATGTCATTAAATCTAATCTAAGTTTGTGCTACTTAATCACATATAGACTATATGTGACTATATGTGAAATTAAGGTTACATTGCAACTATATGATATAGTTGCAATGTAACCTTAATTTACTTCTGAACTAGCTTTAGTACTCTAAATTGGGTTCACGTAACGCTAGTAAAGAACGAATGGGCTTTCATAACTTATGTAGAATTTAGCTCATTTATTCAAAGCATCCGTCATTATTCTAACAAGGATGTAAGTATCAGAGTGACGGATGCTATTGATGCTGTATCATTTATTTATTGATCGAAAAAGCCTATAAACCTGCAGATTAAGACTGTTTATGCCACACCTAGCCATAAAGTGGCTTTTTCCGCACGCTGCGTGTACGGAAAAAGCCGCTTTCTGGCCAAGTGTAGACATAAAATTATGTACACAACACCTACCTCCTGTACCTCGCTTGCAGATCGGGCCGCAAACATCTGCGATCTCGAGCTTTCTTTGTATTACCACCCTAGTTGTGTAATGTACTATTACGAGGCGTGATCGTTTTACAGAACCATTTTGACATAGTTAAGTCAATAAGAGTCGATAATTTTAGGGAAAAATTTAACAAGTTAATTCCGTCACCCCCGGCCGTAAGTAGCATTTTTCTATCCGTTACGTGAAGAGAAAGTGCCACATCAAAGCCAGGGGAAGTCGTAGAATTCACTAAAGCAGAAAACAATGCGAAATTCTCACTATTTTTACAAAACCAAAGAATAAACCGTAAAATAAACAGAAAATATCAAATACAGCTTGTTCGCATTTCTCTTAAGATGATTCAAGTCGGTCTGTTTACCATGCAAACATAAAGAAGGTCATTGTTTGCTTCCACGGCACCAGTTATGTTTAAAATATATTTTATGTTGTAGCTTGATACATTTTGTTTGCACGAAATAATATGAGATGTCTCAAAAAACCAGAATTAACGTGTAATTTGGCCTGTAAGGTCAGTGCCATCTATTACCATCATTTGAAACTAAATGTTTTTTGTTTAAATTATATATCTTTTTGGATTTTAGAGAGTTTTCATGTCATTTCGCGCAAATGAAATGTACCTATCATGCTATGAAATTTATAAAACATATTTCAAACATAACTGATGCCGTGGAAGCAAACAATGGCCCTCTTTAATAACAGAGTTAAAAAAACGAGGTTATCTATTCGACCCGTATGTACGTAATATTGTTTTTAGATATGTTACTCTATACCTACCAGCTTCTAAACGTGTGTGCCAAATTTCGTAAGTGTATGTACGTATGTATGTTTGTACGTTTGTATGTTTGTCCGCGCATATCTCAAAAAGTATAAGTCGGATTGCAAAAATTATTTTTTAGTTGGACTAGGTATTAGTCTAACTTAGGGAACTGTGCAAGTATCATCAAAATCGGTACAGTAGTTTTTGAGATAGAGAGTTATGTGTGTCAGTCAATAGGAAAACGTGTACTTAACAGCGCAATTCGATTACTACTGAAATTAAGAAAATTAAGTAGTAAAAAAATAATTTCAACAGATTAAACCGTCTTCAAAAAGGGAAGAAATAACAGTTTTATGCCAACAATTTTTTTTTGAGGTCGGTGCCAGCCTTGATATTTGCAATAACGGTACGAGACTGGAAACGACCTTCCAGTCTCGTACCGTACCGACCAACCGAAAAAATAGTTGGCACAAAACTGTTATTTCTTCCTTTTTTGAAGTCGGTTTAATTTTTTTAAATTACTTTTTTATGTTTGTATGGAAAACCGACCGACTCGAATCATCTTAGATTGTTTTTGTTTACAAAAAAATCATTGAAGACGGCGAACATGTTACATACGAATACGTCATTTACAAACAAATCCTATAACTACCTCGAGCTATATACAAGTACAAGTAGGTGTCGGCAATAAAACTATTCTCCTCGGTTAATAATGAGCGGGTCGACCGACAATAGTTGAATAGTCGGCGGACGGTAATTGAAGTGAGGAATCGTCCCCCCGAATGCTGATAGCGGGAATTTCCCGCTCTTGTGCATTTTTAGCTATTTCCACTTTCTGCTCAGCCGCTCGTTTCCCTAATCTCTAATACCTACTTATGCAAAAATGTTACGTCCCGTAAAATAATTGTTGCTGTAGGATTATTTGCATTTGGACTTGGAGTTTTAGAAGCGTAAAATCCTTAACTTATTAATCCAATCCAGGTCAGCCGATTACTTATCTCTCAAAATAATAAGGATTATACTTAATTGTGTTTGATTTCTCGTCTCTATTATGTTATATGAGTTTACCTTTTCAAATTAGATATTTGATAAGGAAATGGTTACAATTTTGATACAAATATCAAGCCCAAATGAAAGTTAATTGCTGTCTACTATTAAAGATGAAACAGAACCAGGTTTCTCTAGTATTACCGGAGTTTCCTTACCGCTAGACCAGTGGTTCTTAACCGGTGGTCCCCGGAAGCACCCGAAGTGGTCCGTGAAGCCATCCGAAATAAATACAATCTATTATGTCTAAACCTATTTATGATAATGATAGTCAGTTGCTTACAGGCGAGGGTATAATAACTTTATAGACATATTTACAATATTTATCGAAATTCAAATAACACAAACATATAAAGGACTTTTCTACATGAATGTCAAATTTATTATAGCCATATTAGATAATGACTTATTTAATTAATACCTATTTTCTAAAAATTAAATATAACTATAAAACGCCCGCTCGACAAGCCAAGTTTTAAGTTTGTATTTAAAATTGTCTAAACTAGTTGCAGCGATGACTGACTCTGGCAAGTTATGGAATACTGAGGGACAGTATTCAATAACTTGCCAGAGTCCACATTTTGCCAGGGTTCCACACAGTGAGGTCAGCTTGGGCACATTGCGTGTTCTTTGTTCATTGTTTATTCCACGAGTACTATATACGTTTAGGTGTTCGTATACATACACTGCCACCTGAAATATCACGAGGGACGGGAGAGTCATTATTTTTAGTGATCTGAAAAACGGCTTCGCTGAAGTATCTCGTGGAATTCTCACAATTTCTCTGATGGCTCGTTTTTGCATTCTGAATGCGCGTTCCCAATCAGCAGCGCGACCCCAAAATTCGACGCCATGCTGCTGTACGGTACCGAAATAAAATGAGTGCGCTGCATCAAGTGACACTGTTCTACTAATACGATATAGAGCGGAGCAGACACTGCCCAGTTTCCCGCATAACAAGTCGATATGCGATTCGCACATGACACCTCGGTCCAACTGGAAACCCAGAAAGCTGGTAGAGTCCACCTGACTTAGCGTGGTGCAATCGGTAATGACTGACAGTGGTCTAGGCGGGACACCTGACAAGTAAACGTGCAAAAAGTGTGTATTTTTAAGTTAAGCACTAGACCTGCTGGAATGGAAAGGACTAGGCATCAATGTCAACGGCGAGTACATCACTCACCTTCGGTTTGCCGATGATATCGTGGTCATGGCAAAGTCAATGGAGGAACTCAGCACGATGCTCGAAGGCCTCAATCGAGTCTCCCAACGAGTGGGCCTAAAAATGAATATGGACAAGACGAAAGTTATGTCCAATGTCCATGTCGTGCCTACTCCCGTTATGGTTGAGGACTCGGCTCTTGAAGTTGCTGACGCGTACGTATACCTAGGACAGACAGTCCAACTAGGTAGGTCCAACTTCGAGAAGGAGGTCAATCGCCGAATCCAACTCGGATGGGCAGCGTTCGGGAAACTCCGCAACGTCTTTTCGTCCAAAATACCTCAGTGCCTTAAGACGAAAGTCTACAATCAGTGTGTGTTGCCAGTGATTACATATGGATCCGAGACGTGGTGCTTCACTATAGGCCTTATGAATAGGCTCAGAGTCGCTCAACGGGCTATGGAAAGGGCTATGCTCGGGGTTTCTCTGCGGGATCGAATCAGGAATGAGGAGATACGTAGAAGAACGAGGGTCACCGACATAGCTAAACGGATAAGCTTGTTGAAGTGGCAATGGGCAGGGCATATAGCACGTAGAACAGATGGCCGATGGGGCCGAAAGGTTCTCGAATGGAGACCAGGAATCGGCAAGCGCAGCGTCGGACGTCCACCAACAAGATGGACAGATGATCTGGTTAAGGCTGCTGGCTCACGGTGGATGCAGGTTGCTTCCAACCGAATTAAGTGGAAATCTATGAGGGAGGCCTATGTCCAGCAGTGGACGTCCTATGGCTGAAATGATGATGATGATGATGACTAGACCATTGACTTTGAACCACTCGTGTAATTGTGAGATAGTTTAGTTTCTCTTCCAGTAGGTCGACGGAAGCAGCTGTTACGATGCCTATGACGTGACCTCGGCTGGAGTGAAGGGGCGGAATATAAGGGAGCCATCCGCTGTTATCCCATCCTATCCTGCTAATATTATAAATCTGAACGTTTGTGTAGATTTTGGATTGGACGTTTGTTTAATGTTTAATAACGCCTTAACAATTGAATGTATTGGTATAAAATTTGTCATTCAAGTAGACCAAGTTCTGGATTTAAACATACTTTTTTCCCGGTAAGAAGTTCCTTTGGAATAATAATGAAAATAATGCAGGTGAAGCCGCGAGTAAATGCTAGTTAAATAATACGATTAAAGAATGTATTATATCCTACGACTTCTACTTAACGTTAATGTAGTAATAACAGCATCCATAATAGTAGGTACGGCCTACCTTACTTCATTTTTAAAGAATTCTCTATCTCATTTATGGTCCAGCGAGCACCAATAGCTTAAACTGCAAGTTCAAATGCACATCTTTTCCTAATAAAATTTAATTCTATTTCTTTTCATCCGCAAGCAAGATCCGCATTTGCTGGATGAACGTTATAGTCATTTTTATCTTTTACTGGCACGTTAAATTTTCCGCATTCATTTTATATTATTCCATCTTACCTGGGGCATGTTTTTGAAATTGTATTAAACATGGAAAGAAGCCTGCTCGGTTTAAATATCTCTGGTTTAATGGCGAAATACATGTACAGTGCAAAGAACGTTGCCATTTTAGTACTTTTTGTAGCTCACTCACATTTGACTAGGTACGCTTAAAATTTGCTGAAGAATGAAACCGCTCAATGGCGTCGATAATTTTAGTCTTTTTTCAGCGAAAAGACGTTCGTCCACTGCTAAATGCTGATAATCAGCATCGCGTCTTATCAAAGACATTCTCAGTGACCAATAGAACGATTTCTATATCCAACAACACGAAAAAGTATATTAGCTAAAGCAGTATCTCAACTCAACTTGGCTTTTTGGGACAGTCTTACGACATGCTTGCCGGTATGTCTTTTCACTCAGAAAAGGCGATCGGTTAATTTACCCTTGAACCTTGAGATTATTTGCCACAAACAGACATATGTGAGTGTGCATGTATCGTTTTCTTCAGGTATGTTACTAATCAATTTTGAGTTTCAATTTAGTATCAGGTATGACCGATATAGCCACCACTTAAATAATCAATCACTTAAATAAGGCAGAATGACATTCTGACAATATTAATTTATTTATTTTTATGCAGTCGTAACTACGGAAGGCATCAGTTCATCTTATGCCAAGCGGTAATCATTACCTGAGCATACTAAACAAATACGAAAGAATAAAATATATAAGGTAACAAACATTAGACAGAAACAACCGACAAAAAAAACTAGAACTTCCTCGTTTTGTGAAGTCAGTTAAAAATCGGTACAGTCGTCATAAATTATTCTGTATTTCCATTGTATCTAATTAACATACGCATTCGAAAACAGACAATCTATCAATTACCTTATCATTAAAATATTAATACCACCGACAAATTACTGACACCAAAACAATCCATCATTTATGAGTGACACGTTTTAAATACCCGACGCTGAATTTGTTCAGATTCTGCGATATCATATTTTCGCGACAATATTTTAATAACGCGGTAGATTTTTGTTTTAGTACTTATTAAATTCCACGGCCGCCTATCAATCATGTCTAAACAGGCTTTAAGGATAAATTATTAATAACTATAGCGAACCTCTCTATCTCTACCCCTCGCTCGAGCAACATAACTGGATTGACATAAACTAGGTAGCAATATTATGCATAATTTGCATGTTTATCCAATCAACCTACATTATAATTGAAAACATCTTCATATTCAGTATACAGGGTGTCCCTAAAACCAACTTTGATACGAAGAGGGCTGATAGACCAGCTCATCAGACACCAGATTAATTAAATTTGACCTCAGTAAAAATTTCTTAGTTTTCGAGATATTGACGTTTTTGCAAAACTCGTGCTAAGTGATACCCTGACTCGGTTATTTGAGTGTCATGACTAAAATATCAAGTATTTTTCAAATCTGTTTTTTAATATAGGTAGCCAGGTAACTATGCTATTGAACTTAATTCCTATTTTTGTTAGTTTTTTCATGGTGTGGCCACAGTAGAATATCAAAAAATAATTTTCAGATTTTTCCAAATTTCACGTCTGATTTCGAACGAAGGTGGTGAAAAAAAATGTACCAACACAACCTGGCACATGACGTAAAAAAATGGCGCATTTTTTTACGTTTACAGATTTTTCCAAATTTCACGTCTGATTTCGAACGAAGGTGGTGATAAAAAAATGTACCAACACAACCTGGCACATGACGTAAAAAATGGCGCATTTTTTGTAGTTTCTAAAATGGTATAAAATTTACTAAATACTGTAATAGTTTTTGAGATAATGATATTTTGTTACAAAAATAATGTGGTGGTCCGTAGAACGGTGTGCATAAAAGGTGTCCATAGAACTCGATTTCTACCCACTTGCCTGTTATTTAACCATGGAGGAACACATTTTATAGTTCTCAAATAAAGAATCCTCCACGAGCGAGAGAACGAGTGAGTCATTGACAAAACTAAGAAAGTTTGACGTGCAATAGTTTTTAAACTACAAGTTCAAATTGGATGTTATTAAGAACATGTCTAAGTCATATTATGCCCTATACACGGTGTAACATGAGGAAACCGAATAATTTTATTAATTTTTTTAAATTTTTTTTTTTTATTCATGAGCATATTTGAAGTAAAAAATGACGTATAATGTTTGCTGGATTCAGCTTGGTTTTTGAGATATTTGCGTTTTTGTTTAAACAAGTTGTAATGAAATCTCCAGTACAAAGCACCCTTATGATTGCACTTTTACGTACATCCTGCTTTGAAACAATTTGTCTGACAAGGAAAATTCATTCTTACCCTAAGATTTTGTTTTACTGGTGAAGGAAAATTAATTTTATGAAAACATTAAGAAAAATTAAAATCATATTTCGACCTGGGTTCATATAACATTTTTTGCTTCTTACGACCTCAGGAATACGTGGTTAAAATTACTCGGTTTCATCATGTTACACCGTATATACCTGAAAATTCAGGCTTCTAGCTTTAGCCAGCAAAAAATTGCAGGAGGTTGAAAATGACATGAATGGCTTCGAGAAAAGGATGATACAGGCGTGCCTTTGGCTGGGGCACAGCCGTGTCCCCAGATTCCTAATTAATAATCTCTGAGAACATATTAAATACTGTATCGTTTTTTATAAATACGGATAAAACCTGGTCTGGCTGTTGACATGTGTATTTTTTCGTATTACTATGTTCTGGGGGTACGATCAGCGGGTATGTTTAAACCATATAATCTTTATTATAATAGTTTTGTTATTATTTATGTTTTAAAAAGTCTGTACTGTGATTTTATGGCCTCCTTAAAAAACTGGATGATCTAAAAAACGTGGGGCGAGTTTAAAGTGAAAAAATAAGGATTTGGTGGAAAAGTAATATAAAAAAATAGTTAAGTTATTTAATCAAGTCGAAACCAATTCAATGTGCTGAACATACTTATATTTTTGAGTGTTTTTTAAATTAAAGTCTTTACGGGATGTTGCCGCTTCCCATTCGTACATATTTGTTCATTCTTATATCCAAATACACTGGTACATTATTGTAATTACTCTTTTCTCTATTTCAAACTCAATAATTTCTTTTTTTTTTCAATTTTAATCTCACTCTTACGACTTGTCAAAAAACTATTTACGGTTTGCTGCGCTAGTGCTGAAATAAATGTTTCATTGTATAAAAAAGTGAAAAAAGGCAGGATGTAGGTTCAGCTGGAAATTACTCCACGGACAAGAGCCAAGACCTTAAATAAAGATGATGCTAGTGGCAAAAGATTGCAGTAATACTCCCTATTGCAATCGCCTAACTTTATAAACTCTTCACGGGCTAATGATTCAATTGACAACATTTTTATACCGCTGGTCATTGACCAGATTGGTTTGACCAGTGGTCAAACTTGAGTTAGAAATGACAAAATGGCGGTGGCAAACAAGTGCGTCAATCGGTATTTCATCAAATAGTAATTTTATTATTAAACTGGCTTAGGTTAACTGTAAAGAATTGGGTAATTTCTAAACGACAATTGTCAAACTTCATTCATATTAAAAAACTTAAGTGTAAATATCACATAGCAAAGTTTCAATTGACAAAATTTCCCACCGCAAGTTTGGCCAACCGTGTTTTCGATTGTTCGCGGGAGTGCGTAAAATGAAGTCACACGACAAAATGGCGGCGGCAAACGAGCGGTATCAGTCGGCTTACCTCGTCGGATAGGTAGTAATTAAAACTGGCTTAAGCCAGTATCTGAAATAAATTGAAAGGCTGTATTATTAAAAGTTGTGTTGTGTCTTGTGTCTCATCTCGAACGTGTTTTCAAACTCCGTACCAATTAACTTATTATTTAATGATTTCAACAGAATGTTATTGTTAGTCAGTTCCGTGTTGTTTGTAGCGGCATATCCTTTACCCCTTATTACTTTTCCTATTTAAATGAAAGGCTTGAATTTTTGACGGTACTGAATATTTTAAGGACAAAATACCCTATGGTCAAAAATTCTTTTAGTCAGAATGTTTCTTAAACGGAATGCATTATAGCCTTAATGTTATTTGGTTCGAACGTTTTCATGACAGAATACTCTATTGCCAAAATGTACAAACTGCGACTGTCTAAATGTGCTGCTATCGAAATAGTTTAATGACAGAATGAGTTATGGTCCAAATGTCAATTTGTTTAAAAGTTTTAAAGACAGAATGCTCCTTGGTCAAAATGTACAAAATGCATTTTTCCTTTTTAAAATGTTTTTAAAGTACAATTAATTATAATTGAAGTGTCATTTTGTTACTATATTTACAGTACAGAATATATTATGGTCAAAATATTTAAAATGTATTAATTATATTATTTTTTCATTAATATACGTTTTGACCGTTGTACATTTTAACCTATTGAACATTCTGGCACTTGTACAATGTGGCATTATACCAACATTACCCGCTATTATTTTGTCATTTGATCTTACAAACATGTTATCATTAATGTACGTTTTGAGATACTTTCGAGCCCACAGAACATTTTGAGATCTTGGCCAATAGTCTTTTATTCATTTTATCTCTCATACATTTTGGCTCTTAGGTATTTGTGATATCTGATTGTTTTGTCCTATGTTCATTATGCCATGTTTACATTTAAGTACATTTTGACCATAGTACATTTAGACAAAGACTCATTCTAGACCATTGCACATTCAGTACCAAAATTACCTGTTACCGCTGCAACCATGATTTCTGAAAACTCTCAAAGCTACTCAAGGATATTGTCCTCTCACATGAGCTCTTTAAAAAATCTGGTTCTTTCAACCTAAAATCACGACACTCAGTAAAGTGAATAAGGGAGGTTCATAGAGCGGGCAAAAAGCCGGACGACCCGACGTTGACCGATGATGTGGACATTACCGAGGCGGCCATTAGACCAGTGAAATACTGTAGTGCAATATTAATGGTACGAAACAAGTTGTTAGTGATTGGGGAAAAATATATGAACTTGAATAAGAAATATACTTAACTACGCAGTGTTCCACAGCAAAAAGTACCTACTGTCTACGAGTTAATCTGTCCAAAACCCAGCGTTAAAAAATTACACAGTTATCATAATTTCTGCCGTAAAACTTTATATAAAATTGGGCTTTATGGTCGATCACATCTCTTGGCAACTGGACATGAATGATGTCTAATAATCCTATTTAATAAGTCTATATACATAATAATCGCGTAAAAACATGCTATTACCTCGACCTTTCGGACGTGCCGTGACATCCATGGTCGCGAAGGGACCAAGGCATGGATTAAGTCCCGTTTTGTCAATAATGAGTGAAAAATGTGAAACTTTAAATTAATAACCTACATACAATTATGAAAATTTCAGTTTTACTTCTTCAATAGAAGAGGTCTAATGCCCTGCTTGACATTATGTGTATACATACACACACACAACAATATAAGAGAATAGAGCTCCGCTGTTTGTATATCTATTAACCAGCATTTACATACAAGGCGGGTGTGGTGTTCGCCAGTCGTCACTTAGTCGGTTTTCCGTTCGCGAGCCGGCGCTAGTTCTAGAGTAAAAGGAACAGTGGATCAGACTTAGAAGCTGAAACTAGGTCACACTTAATCAAACATTATTATGATGAAACTCATGCAACACTTTCTTCATCTGTAATTTCCGACACTTCTGGTTGCACATGCTATGGTCTTGGATGGTTGAGCTACAGTCAGCATCAAAAACTCAGTAACATCCGAAGCGCCATATATGTCTTTATTAGGTACGATAGGCACAAAGATGTGTGGCGATATATATGGCGCTTTGAATGTTACTGACTACGAGTATGACTATTTGATGCTGATGTACATAGCAAATCTGTTCAACGAAGCACCGGTAAATTACATTCATAGTGATTAAATTGACAGACAGAATGACAATCTTATATTGACAGAATGTATTGAGCACTATTCTAACTTAATAAAATCTGAAACGCTGCGAGCTCGCCAATCACATATCGAAAGTAGGCTAATGGAAAGCGGCAATAAGGCGAAAGAAATTTGGAAAATTGTGAATGAGGAAGTAGGCATGAAAACGAAATCACATGACATTTGCCTGCTTGATCCCTTAACAGGCAAAGAAATAAAGGATAGTGATTTACCAAATACTTTTAATTCACATTTTCTTGGTATAGCATCTAAGTATTCGATAGAAAGCGATTTGCTGAAATCCACGCGATACCTCGACAGATACATAGACGCATCGAATGTACCCTCTTTCACTCTACCAGTAGTCACTCGCGATCTTCTGGAGACAGCTTTACGCCCCATGCTAAAAAAAAAGGGTACCGTCGATGTGTTTGACATATCACCTAATATTATTCTGTGTATATGGCCGGTTGTTGGCGACATACTTGTCACCCTTATAAACATTATGTTTCAAACTGGTTCATACCCTGACGCTTTGAAATGCACCAGAGTGTGTCCAGTATTTAAAGGGAAGGGCGACAAGTGTGACGTCAATAACTATAGGCCAATCAGTATAGTACCCACTATATCCAAACTGGTAGAATCTATCTTATCGTCTCACCTTATGAGTCACTTGGAATCGAATAACCTGCTTACCGACAATCAGTTCGCTTACAGGCAGAAAATGTCGACAACCACAGCAGCACACAGGATATTCGATTGCATAGTGACTGGGTTAGACGATAAGTATAAGATGGCGGGTATATTGTGCGATTTATCAAAAGCATTTGACGTTATTAGCCATGAACTGCTAGTCAATAAATTGAACTATTACGGCATCGAGAAAAATGCCCATCAACTGTTCGCCTCGTTTTTATCAAACCGCAAACAGGTTGTAAAGTTACCCTCAAACGGCAAAATGCTGAAGTCGGACACAGGGCTCATTAATATTGGTATTCCTCAAGGTTCTGCCCTTGGAAATACATTATTTTTAATTTTTGTAAACGACCTCCCAACGAGCATAGTGGCCGGCTTGTCAGTGCTGTTTGCGGACGATACAACAGTGATAGTTGGTGCTAAAACTTACCAACAACTAAGCGTCAAAGTCGGCGAGGCTTGTGAGCAGCTGCAGAACTGGTTTTCAGCAAATGGGCTTTTATTGAATGTCACCAAGTCAAATACAATGCTTTTCTCAGGTCGGAAAATTCCAATCCCACCATGCATGGCTTGCGGTCCGATGCCTCTCTGCGAGGAGAGTAGGTTCCTTGGGTTCATAATCGACTCAAACCTGAACTGGAAGTGCCATGTTGAGAGCCTTTGTACTAAGCTGAGTAGTGCTGTCTTTGCGTTGCGAAAATTAAAACCTTTGATTTCGGGAGAGGCTTTGAGGCAAGTTTATTTCGCTCATTTCCACTCCTTGATGTCATACGGATCGCTCATCTGGGGTAACTCCACGGATGCCAAACGAGTGCTTATCATTCAAAAACGAGCGATCCGTATACTTGTCGGGGTGAAGCCGAGACACTCATGTCGAGAACTATTCTCATCGCAACGTATAATGACGCACTACTCGCAACATTTGTTTGATTTGCTATTATTTGTTAAGAACAACATTTCCCAGTTTGAACGTGTAGACGTTCCAGGCAAACAGCTCCGTTCTACTGGACGTCTAAGAACGGTTTCTCGCAGCATGGCACTTGCAGGCAAGAACCCCCGTGTCATCGGTCCGACGTACTTTGAGCACTTACCGGCCGATTTAAGGAACGAACCATGTGACGAAACATTTAGGCGCCGACTGAGAAACCTTTTGTTGGAAAACCCTCTGTACTCGGTAAACGAGTACATGGAACTAATGTTATAAATCTTACTGTACTTTTGACATTTTTAAATTTGTTTTTATTTTTTAATTATTTTGGATTCTGTATTGTATTGTGACATTGACGATTCTTATTGGGAGATATGATTAATTTTATTTTATTATGTGAATAATTATTTGAGTGTTTTTATATTTTTGTGTTGTGATGTAATGACGATCCTTATTGTGAGATACCATTGATTTTATTTAGCATTTGTATTTCTGACATTGTATCTTTTTTATTGTGAGCATTTTATATTTTTAATTTTATTTCATTTGACGATCATAGTATAAGATTCATATAAATTGACATTGTGTAATTTATATTGTACTTGTATTATGAAATAAAAAATCTAATCTAATCTAAATCGAGACTTCCTGGAGGGGCAAAGGAATAACCAGACCAGCCTCTCTAGCACGGTAAGTGCCAGTGGAACTCTCTACCAGACTTAGTCTTTTTCCCAAAATGTATAATTAATTACATTTTCACGTCTTCAAGTTTCACAACTTGAATAATGAGAGTATAACAATATTATCAATGTAAATAAACACTATCATCGTCACTTATGCAATAAAAAAATATACAAGCACGACTACGGTACGTCACGGGCACAGTGCGGATTTGTGGCCCTACGCTTATATCATAAGATTGTCCAAAATCTGGAATTTCCGCCTGCGTCTGTTTTTTCGATCAATTACAAAACAGACAATTTTAAGACCACAGGGCATCTCTTTAATGCCTTCGCTCTATCGTCGCGTAGCATCACTGCTTACCATCAGGCTTGAATGAAATCAAGCGCAAACCTATTCAATGAAAAAGAAATAAGACATCATTATAATCGCGATATTCACTCATGAAGCTAACCACAGAGAGACGGCTCTATCTAGTGTTGATGCCAATATCCTACTGTAGTTTGCCTCCATTGCGCGAAGCCTCTATAAATAGGCTTGTAAGGGCGTGTTTGCACTATCCAAGTGAATCAAAGAGGTACAGCGACGTTGACGGATAGTGTTTGCGGACACACAAGAGGGTGCTCTAGCGGTATCGTGTAAACAAGGTGTTATTTATTTGCTAAGTTTCTCTGCCGGATTTCTTCATAGGCCTATGAGAGTGTTTGTTGAATATTTTCTATGAGGAAATTTGTAAGTCTTCGGATGTGGTTTAGCAATGAATAAGTTGAATGTAAGTGGAAAAGAAAAGTTTGTGGTTTCTACTCTATTTATTTTGTTTTTCCGTTCCATGTGTAAATATTGAGCGATATAACGAAATATTGGTTTCGAAGCAGTGTTGAGCAAGTTTTTTTTTTTCTAATATAGGTAGGTTTCATGTAATTCTTTTTCTTTTGAGTTAGTTAAACTCTTAATAAAGTGGCGGTGGGAGTGATTTCAGCAGCTGGCGGCACGTTTTACGACACTTCACCATTCCTCTGAACATATCGACGCCGCGCCGGAAAGCAAACAGTAGAAAATTACTACGTGTTACGTACGTCAGTTACTACCTGTTTGCTTTCCGGCGTCGATATGAACCTATGTAGTGTAGGTAGATATTATGAACTTCATACATTCTCACTACGTGTCCGAACCATGTGTCGTAAACTATTCACGGCGCCTAAACCTCGTGATATGATATTACTCTTGTCTTGGGCGCTAAGATTATTTTTGGGTCACTGAGCCACAGTTACTAAGTGCAAAATAAACTTTGTAATAAAAAGAGTAGAAATCAATATCCTTTCAACGAGAGAACATCTAAGTGCAGTCTTTTATAGTCTGTACTAGCTAGCTTATCAATTTGGCGCATTGAGTCTTGCTGAATGAGGACTCTTGGGGGTTTTGTTCTTAGAAGAAAATGTCTTTCAGAGGTTTAAGTAGTCCACACAATTCCGGCTTCAGTTTTAAAAAGATATATCTGATATATTGTTTAAAATAAATTCTGTTCTAAGTTAGGATAAAATGGTTTACAGCTTTGAGCAAGACTGGGATTAAGATTAAAACATCATTAAATTAACCTGGGGAGTTAAACGTCGGTCTTCATATAAGAATGCTGGTGCTGGGTTATTCATTTTTCTATTTTATTAATCATATCGGGATGGCGTTTGGTCCGAAATTCAACCGAATGTCAACGAAAAGTAAACAAACAATTAGTACATCAAACTTCATTACATAATTTATACCTCTCCACAAAAAGAACTTAGCTCAAAACAAGTTTCATCCGCCATCCTGACGTCAGAATGGCGGGTGAACAGGTACGAATCATTTAATTAAAGGCACATTTAAGTATTTATTCTTTATCTGTGTTCTTTTCCTTGAAACCCGTGAGGTCCACCCGCCATCCGCTAAAATTTTACATTTGTTTGAGTTTCGTATGTGTGCAATTAGGTCATCTGTGGTTACACTTCTACGTGTTTCCTCCTTAATTCATGTAGGTTTACACGAGTATTGACGTAGCTAAGTACTTGTATAAAGGACAAACCTTATACCCTTTGCCCGCCAACATACCACAGTTAAATTGTCTATTTCAAACTAACAACCTAATCAAGAGGTTCCGAACCTGGGGGTAATTACCCATTTCGGGGTAAAATTAAGTTTTCTCAGGTCTAATACTCATATTAAGTCGTTTTTCTTTGAGTACTTTCATATACTTGTCTGTATTACCTATTTTTTGGAGGGGTAATGATACAAATCTAGAGGGGGCCTGAGGGTGATGTGACAATAAACGTTAGGAACCACTGGTCTAGACGATGTCATACGCAATCCGCCAAATTTCACAAATTTCACTACTTGTTTTCTTATCGTCACTCGACAGCACCCAAGCCCTAATAGCAAAAATTCTAAAAGTTGCATAAGACAACCTAAATGTACTGAGTGCGTCTCTCCCCATCAGTACTCCTGCAGCGCCCAGACGGATCGCCTCTGTCACCATGGCTTATCCTGCAGCAGAAGTGCAGCACACATCCCACGCCATGCCGGCCTCAATTACATCATCAGTCGGGCTTTAGCAACCGCGGGAGCGCCGGCAGTGTAAGAACCAGATGGCCTTAACCGCGACAATGGAAAAAAGCCCGGTGCTGAAAAAAGATGGGACGCCCCCTGGTCTCGGACGCGACTTGCGTAGACACCCTTACTTTGTCCGATCTTCCACAGACAGAAACCAGTACCGGCGCTGCTGCAGATTCAGCAGAGTGGGCTGGCTCCTTTCTAGCACAAAGGATCAGTATTGCGCCGTTAAACGTGGCAATGCCGCAAGCATTCTGGGCACCCTACCACCAGGCAGAAACTTAGTGGAATTATTTTTAGATTTAGATGCCACTTTTTGTTATAGAGTGTCTATTTTCAAATTAACCCGCCAAATGTGCGTATTTTCTAAGAAAAGTCTTAAAAGACAAAACCTTTCTACAATTTTTCTTCAAATTTAAAACAAGAACACTAACAAGATCCCTATAACAAAATTTACTTGGCCCCAGAACCTTTACAAGACGAAATCTAATACAATGTTTACACAACTGACGCAGTTTTGTGAAAGGTTCGAACAAATTCGTACTTTGAATGGCATTTGAATACTCGATCCCGTCTCAAGAGGGCCAGATAAGGGACAGTGCGGAATACGGGAAACGGCGGAGTGAAAATACATAATATTAGTTAGCTAGCTCATTATGGTTAGCATGCAGAGATTTTAATGTTTTATATTCTATCTTCTTATGCAACAGCCTAGGCCGGTAATGTATTTTTTTTTTATTTCCATTCCACATTCATTTGTGACACGGCATCACGGCGTTCAGCCATTAAAAAAGTAATAAACGATGATTGCTATATTTTTCAGTTTTATTTATATTAATCGTCATGAACATAACAAACAACACTAATTACACTTAAGTACAAGAATACACATTTAAAATATTTCATCTAAATATTCGCGGTAAAAATGTATACTGAAACAGTTTTTGGAAAGGAAATTGAAAATATTTCATTCTATAATTCTATTTTTTGTCTACTTTATTTTTAGTGTCTCTTGAAAATAAAGTTTGATTTTTTAGAGTGTCTTTAATTTATTTCATTGCTTATTTGAGAAAAGCACTATACATACCTCGGCGTGAAATGGGGTTGCCAGCTTCGTAACTATCTGGCCTCGCGTTCTCTCGGCCATCTAAATGTACTAGGCCGTCAACCCCTTTACCCTTAACCCCTCGTCTTTAAGATGACGAATCTTTTCATTCCGTGACTGTACCAGGCCACAAGGAAGATCACCTAAGAGATGAACAGACCAGCATAAAGCTGCTGCAGCTGCAGTCCATGAATGCCCCAGAACAGCAATTCTTAAAGAGATGGCGACGCATCGTAAAGCGTGCCACCAATACCTGAAATACCACCACGACTACGCCGTCAAGAGTAATACCGACGAAGAAGTAATAAATTATAGATAAATAGCATTTACCCGCGGCTTAGCCCGCGTTATACCCATTAATATCCCAAGGGAACTCTTAACCGGGCTATAAAGTATCCTATGTTTCATTTCAGGACCTGATCAACACTTGCATGCCTAACTTCAGCTCAATCCGTAGTCGTTACCCCGTTATTTAGTAACAAACATCCAAATATCCAAACATCTAAACATCCAAACATGTTCACAAACTTTCGCATTTAAAATATTAGTGGAATGGGATGGGTTGTTTAACATTTTGATCTTGCTCTGTTCAAATTGGTCCACTATTTCTCAAAACAAGCGTCATTTATAAGGAGTAAACAAGGCTCATTTATAAGGAGTGTCTTTTCAAAAGGCTTATTTTTTATGGTTTTCATAGAGAAATAAGCCCTTTTGAAAAGACATTCCTCACTCCTCATATGGCGCTGTGTTCACATTATCTGATAAAGTGAAACTCATAAAACATCACAAAATAAAATAAGGCAGGGTATGACAGCACTAACGTCTGTGCGAGCAACAGACATAAACCTCAACCATAACGCAATAACGTGTAACATTTTTAAAGTTCCATAAAAGAGGAAATGATAAAGTCAATAATAGTGCAAACCGTGCAAGTAGGAAATTGTCTCAATAATTCTAGTTCATTGAAAACCAATAACGCTTTAAACAAGCGGGGACTTTAAATTTAAACTATAGGAACGTAGATTCGTCTACATAATTCCGTTTTAGATGAGGTCTTCGGGTTCTTTATCAAACAATATTATTTGGCCGGATGTGTGTGGGCATAATGGATAGTTTCGCAGATTTTTTCTTAGAAGGTTATATACATTTTGTATTTCAATTTGGTTTATTGCTTCCTTCCCCAAAAAGGTGAGGAAGGAAAATCGATCTGCTTGCCTTTCGTTCCAGACATTCATCAGATGATCCTGGCTGTAAATGAAATAGCAGAGCTATGTAAAACCGCGAACTGATGTTAGCCAGCTAAAGCAATGAGCATGACTGACACGACCGCAACGCCCCCTGCCGACCGCTCTGGGAACTAATTTTGAAATCACAACGTGTCCTTTGTTATGCGGTTGCTGTGCGTAAAATTAGGAACTAGAACCTACAAAGGCTTTGGTCTAATTTGGGGTATTACTTGAATAAGTAATCCAGTTTGAGGTATGAATTAAGATAGGCAACAAGCTTATCCGGTTAATATTAAACCTAATCCCAATTAATGCTATTTGCTCCCGTTATCTAACTAATTCTTGGCAAGTATAATTTAGGACCCTTTAAGTGAAAAAAAAAACTACTGATGGCTACTACATTCTTGTGGCTTTTTTAACACTTCCCTATCAAATTCTTTGGTCAGATAAAAATTAATTCTTATTAAAATTATGAACTCTGCTCAAAATCAAAAATACTACCTACCCATTCTTATCATAAAAAAGTGTCCCTAATATCTTAGCGCACGTGAATGTATGCAAGAATTGCAGGTAGACTGATGACCTTGCGAATGTCGCTGGAGTCCGCTCGATGCGGGCGACGCTCTACCAGTCACTGAAGTAGTCTTTCAGCTGACGATGATAAAGATGCAGAAATCAAAAGCAATCTTCTTCGTCGTTACACTCTTGCCAGAGTGCTCGTAGTCATTTTGTAGTGGTAAGCTTTACCAACCGGCACCATTCCTCGCTCTCGTGTACGCATCTGGTGCTTTCGTGCAGGGAAATAAGAAATTTAGCGACACTTTTTTGAACCAACTCAATAAAGTGAGGTTATAATAATAATAATAATTTCAGGCATCAAAGGCCCATTGATAAATACCTTACAATCTAACATACATATTAAATATTAGTACCAGCCTTGATATTTGGAATAAATGTTGTAGAAAGTTGGCACCGACCTCAAAAAATTTATTTTATTTCTCCCTTTTTTGAGGTTGGTTTAATTTTTTACAATACTTTTTTATGTTTGCTTAACGATAACTCCATTGAGTACCGTTTATCTGATCTTTCAGCCAATAACTAGATTGTTTATCCTAAGACGTCTTGATTCTAGGAAATGAAAGCCATTTCCATACTTTGATTGAAAAACAATTTTCGTTAAACAGCTCATATAGAGCTTCGAACGAATCGCCGGGGGGATACATCCTAGACAAGATTCAAGCTCTATGCACTGAACCCCGGAGTGTTTTATTCAGTTGCCGTATTAATTTAAAAAGTCACATGCATATTACAGTAAAAGGGATTTTGTGACCTTTTAAAACTCGATATATACCTCGTTCCGACTCGAGTTTGAACGTTTCGATTCAATCAAGTTGCAGACGCTGGGATTGAAGTTCTAGCGAAAGCAGGGCTTGCGATTTTGTGACATCATCAAAACTGTAGTTCTCACTTGTATTAAGTTTAGCAGTGTAGGACTAACTTAGTTTATTTTGGCAAGCAGTATTAAGACTATGAATCAATTAGAGTACGAGTATCGCTTCCAGAAGGTGTTCTGAATTTGAAATTCGTAATTTAATTACACTTAAAAGCAACGTAAGATTACGTGTAGATACAACTTATTTTATTGCTCTTGACCTTACTGATTATAGGGCGATTCTCCGAGCGTTTTGACCGCGCGGTTTGACAATCATTATTGTCCGACGATTATTTACTATAACGAAAGGACAAATCGTGACAATTTAGATAAAACTAGACTTAAACTCGGGATTGTTTTTCGGGTTCATAAAAAGTTAACTCTAGGCATCGTTTATTTGAACAATATTTACTGAGACAAGAATGACGAAAATAAAACGCCGTAAAAACGCTGAATATTGGCCCTATAGTATTTTATGCAACAGTTGCATAAGTAGGCTCAAAAAATGCGAATGGCGTGAGTTGCGATACGAGCCGCGACAGCGGCGAGTATCGCAAATAGAGACGCAATGAGCGTTTTTTGACTTAATTATACAACGTTGCATACAATACTTTTTCTACGACTAGGTTTTAAAATATAAAATACAAAATTAAGCATAACCTGTAAACAAGGCAAATATGACGTATGACTGACAGTATGTGTCTATGGTAAACTTTTTTTTTTTAATTTGAAATATACTAGTTCGCTAGTGACACGCAGTGACTATCTTAAAAATACTTTTTCATCACACTTGCTGGAAAATGGTGTTGTTCCACGTAGGTTTTGCGGGCCGTAAATGACCTATTACGCCCTAGGGCGTAATGGTTTTCTTTTTCAATTTGAAACGCTGGTTCTGTTTTACTCTTAAAATGGCTGATTTTATATTTGCAAAATATAAAATCAGCCATTTTAAGTCTTTACCGCTATGGTTTCCGAACGTGACTTGACGTTTGCATTGTCTATGGATATGTATGTCACTAATGTCACTGTCAGTTTTACAATTTTATTTAGGTTAAGTAAGGTTATTTTAATCAGATTTCCTCACAAGTATGATGAAAAACATTGTGTATGGGACGGGCGGTAAAGTAATTACAAACTAGTGTTATTAAAGCCCTCGGCTTCGCCTCGGCCTTGTAACAAACACTCGTTTGTAATTCCTTACTTACCGCCCTTGATACACAATGTACTATTTTTTATGTACCTACGGCATCAATGAATTTAGTTCGGAAAGTTTTGTTTTTCTTAAAAACCGTAGGAATTTAATTGTTTGTTAAGTTGGTAGTTGTGCATTTTTATCGTAAAGTTAGAATTGAGCGCTTAATCCTTGACCTAAGTTTAACCTAGATTTAGAAGTCTGTGGCTGCTAGCAGTATCGTAATGTGACTATAACGACACTAGTGCTGTTATGGGGACTAGAGTATAGACTTCTCTGAACTCATGTTATGTATGTTCTTATATTAGTGTGAAAACTATTGTTCTGCTCAGGATTACGTAAACATGTTTTTAATTTACGGAACCACCAGAATGCCAACCTTGCGTTAAGGACTTACAGAGAGAGCTGCGGAGAAAACAGGAGATGTCAGTCCAATTAATGTCGTCATTACTACGTATACCAAAGGTGAAACTTCACGAGAGTTGAGGTGAATGATTACATACAAGTACTTATTGCAAAAAAAGTAAATGAATGAAATGAATTGGTCTATCTTGCAATTCACTGTTGAACCTGCTATCGGTACGAAAAAAGAACAGTAATTTCAAAATCCCGCTGTCATTATATGACAGTGTTGTTCTGTGCGTGGCCTCAACTCTCGTGAAACTACCTATACGGTATGTTAATTTTTGATGATTTTTTAATTCTTGAATTTTGTTAGAAAATTTAAATATTTTATCTAAGCTCCTAATTTAAAAAATATGCTTATCAAGGCATTCCTCAGAAATAATTATACAGGGGATTTCAGGCTATGTCCAAAGGCTAAGGCCAAGCTGTATTGCAACTTTACTTCAACGTCGACATTACCGGTAGCATTCATAGTTTGTCGCATGATTTGGTAGAAACTCTGCGTCCCAGATGAAAGCAGAACTTTTATAGAAAATCCTTCGGAGGGTAATTACTTGCTACTAAACTTTTATGAAATATTGGGAAATGAGGCTTATCTTTATTAACGTTTTAGTCCGTAAGCCGTGATTTTTCCTAAGTAAGTTTAAAGGAAAATTTATAGTTGCAACATGCGCGCAAGGGGCTCGTTAACACGATACCATTACTTTAAGAAGTATTAGGTTTTAGGCAACCTTTAGGATATAGGAACTTTTTACTAAAGCATAATTTATGTCTGTTGAAGAAAGTAAATTGTTTATATAGAAACGAAATTTGAAAAATTAAACAACACTGACGGACTTCTAAGTACGCTACTGAGGCCGGTGCCCAAGCGATGGAAAACTCTAACAATGGTTTTTTAGGCGAGATATCATGCGTATCAATGACCGCCCATTACGAGCAAAACTTTTTTGTGAGGAACAACAAAATAATAAATACACTACAAAATAATTTAACTCCTTCAATGACAATAACATTAATGAAAGAAATCACGAGGTTTTATTAACCTTAAAATAATTTCCCTCAAACATAATTATTAAATGTATAACTTTAAACCGCGTATTTGAGTACTTACTTTATTAATATAATATACCCTTGAAATACCCTTCTGCAGTACTAATATCAAGATAGTGTTTATCATTACCCATGCCGTATAGTTTGCGCTTGATAAAAATTATATTTATCGTCCAATCAGCCGGTTGCCTGTTAATTTTCCGCCCGGGCAACCCCGTCAGTTCAGCGACCGCATGCCAAATGGGTGAGGACACCTAATTACCTACGGATTTATTAATGACTAATAAAATTGTTCTTTTATTTAAGTACCTTTTACAATTGAAGTTTATGCATGTGTGTGTGTTGTTTATCCGATTCCCAGGTTTACTGTATTACAGTAAACCTGAGAATCGGATAAACAATCGTTACGAATATTTCTATTATTTTCGTATTAATCAAGAAAAAAACTGATGGGTAAGACGTCAATATGGCGAAATAAGAGACTGAATTGGTTTTGGAACAGTAATAGCGGAATTTTTATAATAATATGATATACTTTACGCAACGACGTTGAAACAAAACAGAGAGTTATGTCTTTATCTACGTTCATAGCCGAAAAAACAAAAAAGTGCATTTAGTTTATTATGTTTATGCCACACCTGGCTATAAATTGCCTTTTTCGCACGCTACTCGTACGGAAAAAGCCGCTTCCTAACCAAGTGTAGACATAAAGATATGTACATAACACGGGAGGTAATAAAGAAAGCCCTCGATCGCATATTTACGTCCCTCGCTTGCAGCTCTGGCCGCAAACATCTGCGATCTCGGCCTTTCTTTGTTTTACCCTTGTTGTGTAATGTACTATTATCTGCCGTTTTTCTCTGTGCTTTTTAGTATTATGATTTATTTTATTCCTAGACATCATAAAACTTCAACGAGTTATTGAAAATTCATAATCAGTATTTTAGGGAAACGATTATAGCAATTTCTCGTTAACGATAACCAAAGAGATGGAAAAACGACTGCAGGCCATTCACAAACAAATTTACTCCGCTATTCTGTTGTTAAATAAACAAAGCCAGGAAGCCATCGCGCAGAACCTAAAGGCCGTATGTGGCATACTCTTTGCCAACACTTATCACTTCTTTCGGTTCTGGGGTGTAAAACTATCTACTGCCAATCAACGCGAGTTAATTAAAATAAACTCGCAGTGCCCAGTCCGACCGCGGTGCCCGGAGTGTTTGTTTTTATTTATCGCACCTCGGACAGTTATAACTATTACATTCCCGCGACTTTGTCGGACAGGGTTAAATAAAATAGAAATAATGAAAACATAACATGCAGAATAAGTACATTACATAACTAGGGTGGTAATACAAAGAAAGGCCGAGATCGCAGAAGTTTGCGGCCCAAGCTGCAAGCGAGGGACGTAAATATGCGATCGAGGGCTTTCTTTATTACATCCCGTGTTGTGTACATCATTTTATGTCTACACTTGGCCAGAAAGGGGCTTTTTCCGTACGCGCAAAGTCACTTTATGGCCAGGTGCGGCATAAAAAAACTTTCTATAAAAAAATATTTTTTGAGACAAGCTTTTAGTGCCGATTGTACTTTTTTTTAATATTGCATTTTCATCTGATATTTTTGCAAAATTTCAGCTAGATCAGAAACTGGGAAGCGGGTCAAATTGAACTTGCAAGATTTGATTACAGACACTCAGACAAACACTGGAACAGGTGAAACTAAATAAAAGATTCTAAAAATCAGACCCATCCTTTTGCTTCGCACTTGACTAAAATAATTAAATAGTCAATGTACGTTAACTAGCAGTAAATTCAATCGAATTCAATCAAATTTCCCCCATCTTCGTCGGCGAGGGTAAAAATCCAGATTTGCTTCACACTTCAAGTAATCGTATATAATGTGTGTCATAGACTCGAGTATGTAAAAATAGGAGAATGATTACTGCCATGATTATGCGTGGATTGTTTTTTTGTTCATAATTCAAATTCGCTACTTTATTATAAGCAAATAAATTTCATTTCATTATTTTTCTTCCGGTGTGCAATAAAATTACTCAATTCGCTTTCTGTTTCTATTGTTTCTTTTTTTGTATGCACGATATTTTAAACTTGTTACCTCCTTCAATTTTATGCTAGGAATTTATCTGTTCTATAGGAGGGAGGGCAAGGCAACAGAGGAAATTTTCAGTTAGTGCCTATAGCGTAATACTATAAATATTACGAAAGTCGGCCTCTATCAGACTGTTTACATGATTAAGAGTCGAACTAATTGGAAAGAGTAAGTGCTTTTATCTTTTAGGAACACTATTTTACAATTTCTACCCAACCGCCTGTTAGGCAGGTATGCGTAGGTATGGGTATTAGGTAGGTAGTCACAACAAAATTCTTACGACAGTCATAAGTTAAAATCATACCTACTTAATTCACTATAGATTCTGAAGAAAAGTGCTCAATATTGTAACAGATGGCGGCGGTTTTGGGGGAGACCTATGTCCAGCAGTGAACGTCTTTGGGCTGACGATGAACCATTGGGCCGTTTTCAAAATATCGTTTATCTTGTATCTACGCCACAGTTTCTTACATAACGGGGGCTGTAATTTAATCAAGATGCCCACATATTGAGTTTCTAATAGCGCATTCACGAATCGAGTTAGGAATTTAGCGTGCTATTTGGTGTTTGCCAGTGAATTGGGCTTCTGGAATATTCACTAGCCGCGTCGGGGTTCTTGAAATTCTTATTTTTTACTCCAGCGCGACAGAGACGTGGTCTCAATTTCCGTAAATAGGCGAATCAGTTTTTAGGCGAACCTATTTTTTTTACTAGTTCAGATAAAAAACTGTAAAATTGTGTAACGTTTTACAGCTTTTAAAATTTTACAAAGTAGTATTTTTCTAAAATGTACGTCAAATTTTAGAAAAATGCATTTAAACTACCTACATAAAAAGAAGATTATAAAAAATACCCCCTAATGTAGTTTAATTCAGTTTTAAGGTGAGTGGTTACTTTTTAAAATTGTATGGCGTTAGAAAATCTTCTTGAATAGTTGGAGATTTTGTTCTTTTTACAATATTTTTACTAATATACAACACTTAGCGTAGCCAAAAACATAAACACATCTACATATATAGATACAAGAAATCAAAGTACACAGAAAAATTAAATGGAGCTCACCTGTGAACAGACCGGGAATCGAACCCGGTACCTCTGGATTTCCGGCCCAGCGACTCAACCACTCAGAGATGGCGTTGTTTTTATAATACTTTATATGAAAGAAACATATTGTTTCTTCATTGATTTTTTAATGCGGGTAAATTACACCACAGTTCTATGTTACATATATAGATACAATATCTCTCGCTCGATCGTCGTACCTGTAATAGGTTCGCATTGGGGTGGGATAGTCGCTGGGCCGGAAACCCAGAGGTACCAGGTTCGATTCTCGGTCTGTTCACAGATGAGCGCCATTGAATTTTTCTATGTACTTTGATTTCTTGTATCTATATGTAACATAGAAATGTGGTGTAATTTACCAGCATTAAAAAATCAATGAAGAAACAATATGTTTCTTTTTTTTTTATATATATCAACTTTGTTTTTCCCCAAACAGCGTTGAACGCTTACGAAACAAAGCATCGGTCTGCTGGATGCTTAAGCTATCTCAACGTACACACTTAATAGCAAAACTAAACCGTTTGCAAAGCGACAAACACACGCAAACGTCAATTCTACACAAGATTCACGAGGCACTACGTTTTATTCCCAGTATTCTATGCAAACCATAGTTCCGAATACATCGAAACTCCTTAATGCAAACAGTATACAGTTTCCTGCCTGCCGGCTGCTGTCATTGCCAATGAACACAGATATGAACAAACAAATGAACATTGAGTGCTAACTTTGTTTAATCTACTGTGACAACCGAAGCACTAGGTATTGTAACACTGAGCTTACAAACACATTCTTCGTTCTACTCTCTGATGATGATGCATTTTAATTCAATTCAATTCAAATTAGTTGTTTCAGATATATCCATAATGTTAGTATACATTTGCTTATCCTAGCTATTTTAGCCAAAAATGTATATTTTTATTATGAAATGGGAGCATTACACTGAAACGTTACGTAAGCGACACTGCCGTTTTAACAATGATATTTTATAGGTAGATAGTTTACAAGAAAAGCACTACTAAAGTGAAGCGCTAGATAGGACCCAAATGTCTACTATACTATAACGTATCTCTCAGTCGCTCCTGGGCACTATCTCTTTACGCAATTTGTTAATATGTGTGTATGTAAAAAGTAAAGTAAAGTTAATGTACAAATGTGTGTTGCCGCAGGGGCATTCCACCAGAATGTCGGACACGTGACGCCATTTTTTTCATATTTCCAACAAAGTTAGGAAGTACATTTTTGGTATGTCAATATTTCATAACTTTGTTTCTGAATTGATAATGTCATTTAGGACATTTTATTTGTTTTTAATGTAGCTGTCATAGCCGTCACGTGCCCGACAAAGTAACGTTTTCGTGGAACGCCCCCAATCTTGGAAGTATTTTTTTCCGATTGTCATGGAATCGTATAACGTATCTTTACTAATAGTACATTACTGCAGAGGCCGGGAAGTGAGGGGTTGCCGGCCGAGTACATATAGCTGGCCAAGCGAAGGGAGGCCAGATACTTAGTTACGAGGCCGGCAACACCATTTCCCGCCGAGGTATGGTATGTATAGTGTTTTTCTCAAAAATGCAATGAAATAAATAAACTTACTAATACTTACTTACCGTAAATATTATTTTATCAGAAACTTTCTATCAGAAAGTGACGTTAGTGACATATTATATCCATAGACAATCAATGCAAATGTCAGGTCACGTTCGGAAACCATATACAACCAAAAGCTGTTTCAGTTTACATTTTTACCCGACTGCGGCGAAGCCCAAAGGAGGGTTATGTGTTTGACCTGTATGTATGTATGTCCGTTCCTGTGTCCGCTCGTAACTACTCAACGGCACATCCGATTTTGATAAATGATACATCATTAGATTCGTCTTGATGGAGCGAGTGTCACTGGGTATGAAGTTCGTTAAAATAAACAAAATGGCGGATTTAATGCAGTTTCAAAGTGCACCGCGGTCGGGTTTTTTTTTAGTAAAAATGTGGTTATTACCGCGAATATTTAGATGAAATATTTTAATTGTGGTTTAGTTTGCAATTTATAATAATTGGAAATTGTTTATAATATGTTATTTGCTATGTTCATGTCAATTTGAAATAAATAAAACTGCAAAATATAGCAAAAATCGTTTTTTGTTTTTTTAATGGCTGAATGCCGTGATGCTGTGGCCCAAATAAATGTGGAATGTAAGTATAAAATTCCATTACGTGCCAAGTGTCAAGCCGCACCGGAAACGAGGTACTTTGCGGCCTATTTTTAGGCACGTAATGTCAACATTTCATGCCATGTTTGAGAAAATATCATTGCTTTTTAATACTTTTGACGTATAATATTAGGAAGCTGAATACCGATATGGTACTATCGTAACTTGGCTTTAAGATGGGTAGTGTTTCTTAGCAGCTAATACGCTTTATTAGGGTAGCTACCCTAGCGTTACGTAAGCGATAAAAGTAGACGTTTTCAGTGAATGACCCAATAAAGTAGCGTAATATGTTACATATAGTTTGAAAATCACTCTGCCAATTTTAGACCTTCCTTAATTCAGGAGCAAAATGATAGTTTTCGGTAAAAAAGTGCATCTTGTCTCGAGGATATAAACTTTTTTACTACTGAAGGTAACTATAAGAATAATCGGACAGTATCAGAGTTGGGCAAAAATTTAGTTGACTAAGAATAAGAATAAAATTCCAAATTTTATTCTCAATCAAAATATTTGAGTAAGATTGAAAATCATGAGCAAGTTATTCTGATTTGATTTAAAATGATTAAATCTTTTCATTTTTATTCTGATTTGATTTAAAATGATTAAATCATTTCATTTTTATTCTAAATGACAAATCAAATTTTGATTAATTTATTCCGACAGACTATTAGTTAAACTAACGTTTTAGTTGACTTATTAATATTTAGAATAAGATTGATTTTATTCTTCTTTTACATTTAGTTCACTGATTGCACTTGTAATTTGAACTATTTCTCATACTTTTAATGTTCAGTTTTTTTTAACCATGAATAAATATGACACACAACCTATGGCATAGTAATTAGGTAGCTTCGAGATTATCTGATGATGAATGGAACCAGGAGGTAGGTAGTGGAACTCTTCAATGGCTATTGGTAAGACCTTCAATTCAAGTATGGATTCATTTCGCTTGTGGTAAAGGGTTCAATACATAGTATAGTATACATTACACTATACGGCGATGGTCAGCCAGCCAGGAGGTGGGTAGTGGAACCCTTCGTAGAGTCTTAGTAAACCCCTCGAGTTTGGGCTTATTTGATTTGTTGTAAAGAGTTATACTCGTATGCATTACACTCTATGGTGGTGGTCTGACGATGGAGCCAGGTGCTGGGTAATGGTACTCTTTGAAGGGTTTTAGTAAACCCCGCGAGTTTGGGCTCATTTGATTTGTTATAAACAGGCCTTAACTTTTCGTGATTTTAACAAGCGTGACGTGTATAATTTAAAATGTCTTTATTATTTAGTACAACACTAAAAAATATTGATTGTACAACCAGAGATCGATTCAAAATATCAATCGTCATTTTTTAATGGCGATTAATTTAGTTGCGATTAAATTAGTTGTGAGAATGGTCGACTAACAATTAAATTAGTTTTAGTTTCAATCGACTAAATTTCACGGTTAAATCTATATTAAATAAAACTACGTAGTCGCTCGTTTTTGCATTTTTTATTTAACTCGCAATATAGATAACTTGCAATATGTAACTACGACGAGTAGGTATGTACATTGTAGGTACTCGTATGCGTACGTTGTAACTATGTTGGTTTGGGTGGAATCTTGCAACTTATATTGAAGCAGATATCTTCAACCGATTGAGCTAAAATTATGTATACAAGTTTAATTTGAAACGCTTGAATGAAAATGCAATATTATGGGCCTTAATATTACGATAAATATCGAAAAACTGCAATGCACAATGTTTACAAGTCGCAAACAATAGTAGGTAAATAGGTAGGTAGGTGCTCTATTCATAATTATTTTGATACTTTCAGTACTAGTTCTATACGATACTGAGTAAATCTTAGATATAGATATTATCAAAATTTTACTGTCTCTGTCATTAGTAAATCTCTTTTTAGTGTCACGCGGCGACAAAACAATGGGATAATCCTACTTACCTGAAAGTTGTTTGTTGCATTTTGGTGCAAGTCTGCCGCCATAACGCAAAAGGGCACAACTAACATTTTTTTTGACACTGAGTTGTATACATATTCGGAATCAGTGAAATTTACTGATTCCGAATATGTATAGAACTCAGTGTCGAAAAAAATGTTAGATGTGCCCTTTTGCGTTATGGCGGCAGAAGTGCCGACGAATCTTCTAAAAATAACACGTTCTACTTCTATTGAATGAAACATCTGCATGTTGTTTCCCGTTCAATTTGCTTTTAACATTATTTGCGGAAAAATAGTCTAACTAATAAGTCGATTAAAAAGTTTAGTTGACCGAAATCAATCGGCAGCTAATTTAGTTGCAACTAAACTAGTTGCACTCTATACAACTAAGATTGATCAGTCGTCGTTTTCAATCGTCCGTCGCAATTAATTCTGTTAATCTCAATCGTTAATCGTTAGTCGATTACATTTTGCCCATCTCTGTGTACAACTTAGTTTTTAGAGAAGAAATAAAGTAGTTTTTCTTACAATTATGAAGGAGGTAACATTTTTCCAAATCGGTCTAGCTGTTTTAAATTAATCGGGGAACAAACCTACATAAAAATTGCTCTTTGTTTTGAAGTCGGTTAAGACTGGAAACTTATTTCTAATAAGAAATGCACGAGAAACTAAGAAAAATACCAAGATCGCTATATGTGTGCCTCTAATATTTTAAGAGTTCCCTCGGTTTCTCCAAGATCTCATCATCAGATCCTGATTTGGTTGCAATGGGACCACCTCGGAAGTATACCCTTTCAAACAAAAAAAGAATTTTCCACATCGGTCCAGCCGTCTTCGAGTAATCGCGTAACAAATATAAAAAATAAAATAAAAATAAAAACATATAGACGAATAGAGAACCGTCCTTCTTTTGAAAGTCGGTTAAAAATGCATAGAACTCATTAAAACGAGCTCACTTCCATGTTCCATCATCAGTTCAGTTCAGCTTGCTGATGTGATGCCTGTGTGCAGGAGTGAGTGAATAGTGGAACACGAAATACAAGATATTGCTACTACATTACTTACTAAGCCTATAGACGGGATAAAAATTTCAATTTCGATAAATAAATCAATCAGAGGAATTCATTTTAACTAAAAAAATCATGATTGAATTTATTTGATTGGTGATTAAATTAGTTTTACTCAAATTTTTGAGTGAGAATAAATCTTAAGTGATTTAATCATTTCAAATTTAATCTGATTGAAACTGAAGTGATTTAATCATTTCAAATTTATTCTGATTGAAACTGAAATGATTTATTCTCACGATTTTTTATTCTGATTGACGATATTAGTCATGAGTGCCCAACACTGAGTATATACACCATCTCATTTACGCCGCTTAAAACGGAAAGAGAGGATTACTTAGTACACCAATTTTCTCCAGAAAGTGTGAAGTGAAGTGAGAATTTTTCTTGCGCTCGCTCTTAAGCTATCTAAATCGGTTTGTGACTGTTGGGATTAATCTCAATTATTGAAGAGGATTTTATAAAACTTTCAGAGTAGAGTTTTATCTCTCTTTCGCCGTTGTTAAATAATTCTAGTTAAACTTCATTTTACATAGAGGAAATGACGAAAATTATCAAATAAAATATAACACTTTTCATTGTATATTATCTGGGGGCACGGCAGTACCCCCGCCAAGTCGAGCAAAACAAAGGCACAGCCGTACCATCCTTTTCTCGAAGCCATTCAGGCCATTTTCAGCCTCCCGTAATTTTGTACTGGCTAAACCTAGAAGGCTGAAATTTCAGGGATATATAGGGCTTAATAAGACTTATATATATTCTCAATATCATTCAATTTGAACGTGTAGTTTAAGAACTATTGCATGTCAAAGTTCCTTAGTTTTGTCACTCACTCACTCACTGACTGATGATCATCATAATTCTAAGGTACTTCTAGCAGACCTACAAGCTCCAAATTTTAAACATAGTTCGTTTTTAGCCTATCAAGTCCTTAAAAACCTAAATTTGTTGTAATTTCAGTCACAACTGCACACATAATTGTAACATGTCAGATATGTACTTACTTATATCTGAAATGTCTCTCCTATGTAAACATAATTATTTTATTATTTTAATTCATTTTGCATGTCGGGGATAGTATTTCACATCGCTAAAAAAATGTAAACACAGCGTAGGGTAATAAATTATTAGAAAACAAACATAATAACTATTTTGCAATCGAGTAACTTAAATGACTTTCAAATTTAAACTTTATTTCTAATTGGTTAAGAGAGCACAGAGAGAGAGTTGGTTATGCACATGTTTGTAAACCATACTGTAAAGCTCTCTTGGTCAAGTGGCAACGCTAACAAAATATAGGGTCGAAAGGTAATAAGTAACGCGGGTTTGACCATATGTTGAACATTATGTCTTTTTAAGAAAGAGGGTGCAAAGTTGATTAAAATTAAGTCATATTTGGGAGGTGACGCTAAAATATTGATGGTTTGATTCTATAAAACTGTTTGGAACCCAGAAATCGGGACATTCATTTTGTTACGGATTTGGAGGAAGGTTCTCTGGTTAGGCGTTACGCTGTGACGTATTGTTTGCTAGCTTAGGTTCTGCTAGAGGTCTAGACCGCTAGTATGACCTGAGTTGGGAAATAATGCATTACATTTAGTTTTGAGCTTTTAACATTTAATTCAATTTAGTGTGGGGTCTTTCTTAAATTATAGTGATTGTTTATAGTGTTTGTAAAAGTGTAATTCTCTTAATTTTGTGATTAAAATAGTAGTGTAGTTTACGTTATTTATTGAGTGTATTCTTTGCTGGTGTGGATTGTGCTGGTGTTTTATAATACTAGTATGGTCTATATTGGTGGATAATATATTTTAATAAATAATGTGGGGTTAGCAGTTTTTAGATTAAGGCCCGGTAGGACCTGGCTCGTCGCGATATTGAGGGGGTGAAGCAGGGGCACTGTGCGCGGGGCCCCGAGCGCGCGGGGCGGCGGCGGGCGCCCGCTTGCCGTAATACTCCGCGCCATAGCTTAGCTTTATAAATTCACTGACAGATCGTTCGTGCGTATTGTCTCGCGTTTATTTTTTTACATCCTTTCATTGAACTTGCAATGTAACTATGTTTGTTCGAGTGGAATCTTGTAACTGAATTTTGAAGCTTCTTCAACCAATTGAGCTGAAATTTTGCAACAATATGTAATAATCAGATGACAATGCAATATTATTGTGACATGAGGACATGACAGCTGATCTGATGATGTAGCCTGATAGGTAGTCATAGGATCATCTTAATTATATAACATACCTAAATTCACAGTATTTGGGTTCATTTGATTACATGTGCCACGCAGTTTGCAATTATAATAAAAAGTACTTAAGCTTGTCTCAAAAAGCTTTTTTTGTCAGAAACTTATTTCATATTCAATCAAACACTACATTTCGAAAATTTAAGGAAAAGTAATATTCCAAGAGTGACAGGTATAAATTAAATAAAGGAACAGGGTCTGATTTGAATACGTATCTAATAATAAATTTCCTTCTCGGTCTGTTATGGAGTTTTGATCACATACCTAGGCAAGTCAAAAAATTAGTTACATAATCTTTGGCTTTTCATGAAGGAGATCTAGTCTAGACTCTAGCTAGATTAGATCTCGAACGCTAGACTATAGGTAGTCTAGCATTAGTAATAAAGCGACGTAATAATATGTGTCGTTCTTAGATAAACACCACTTACCTAGTTGTTAATTAGGTTGCAGCAATAGGCTGTAGCTATGAAGACGCCATTAAAAATTGTACTTATTAGCAAGCCGAAAAGAGGGTTTGCCTACAAACATCACATACCTAGTATGTCGGCATGGTACAAGAAAACTAGGTAAGCATGTTCTTCCCGAAGTCAGAAATGTTACCATTGATTAAAAACTTCTACTCCAATAATCAATTATGAAATAATTTACCGGCTTGTGAAATTATTTGTTTTTGCGTTTTATTTATTTTATGCCACACCTGGCCATAAAGTGGCCTTTTTCGCACGCGACGCGTACGGAAAAAGCCGCTTCCTGGCCAAGTGTAGACATAAAATTATGTACTCAACACGGGAGGTAATAAAGAAAACCCTCGATTGAATATTTACGTCCCTCGCTTGCAGCTCGGGCCGCAAATTTCTGCGATCTCGGCCTTTCTTTGTGTTACCACCCTAGTTGTGTAATGTACTGTAGTTGGATGAAAAGAAAACATATCTAGCATGTGACGTCAGAATGTCTAAGGTCATAATTATCAGTCTCGGAAAGAACGTATCTGGTTTTCTAATATTAGATCTATAAAATGTTTTCCTCCACGGTTAAATAATAGGCAAGTCGGTGGAAATCGAGTTCTGTTGATACCTCCCCGGTACTGACTTGGTTTATCTTTACATCTCAAAACTTTTTTGTTGTAGGAGAACTGCGTTGCGAGACTTGCATCTTTTTACATGTAATGTTTTTGATGAGATCTCATTTCTTTTTGTAAGTGGTTTTCCTTTAATTATTACATTCCAATACATTCTTTTCAACTTAAACCGCAAAATTAATGCAAAATTAATCCCATGTATTTGTATAGGATTACAAACTTATGTGTGCAGTTGTGACTGAAATTACAACATATTTAGGTTTTTAAGGACTTTATAGGCTAAAAACTAACTATGTTTAAAATTTAGAGCTTGTAGGTCTGCTAGAAGTACCTTAGAATTATGATGATCAGTGAGTCAGTGAATGAATCAGTGAGTGAATCAGTGAGTCAGTGACAAAACTAAGGAACTTTGACATGCAATAGTTCTTAAACTACACGTTCAAATTGAATGATATTGAGAATATACATAGGTCTTATTGAGCCCTATATATCTCTGAAATTTCAGGGTTCTAGCTTTAGCCAGTACAAAATTACGGGAGGCTGAAAATCGCCTGAATGGCTTCGAGAAAAGGATGGTACAGCCGTGCCATTGTTTTGCTCGACTTGGCGGGGGCACTGCCATGCCCCCAGATTTAAAGATAACTGTTATTGCAAATACATGTAAACACATATTTCGGTAACATTAATTAAATGTTTAAATAGTGTATTTCAGTATTTTGCAAATATAAAGGTCTGCAGGTCTTTACCGCTATGGTTTCCGAACGTGACTTGACTTTCGCATTGTCTATGACATATGTCACTAATGTCACTTTGATGTTTTAATATTTTCTTGTCATACTGGGACGATTAGTAAGGTTATATTATTAATAATATTTCCTCACAAGTGTGATGAAAAACATTGTGTGTGCCACGGGCGGTAAAGGAATTACAAACTCGTGTTATTAAAGCCCTCGGTTTCACCTCGGGCTTATAACAAACACTCGTTTGTAATTCCTTACTTACCGCCCTACATACACAATGTACTATTTTAGTACTAAAGGAGATTGCCGACTTTTGGTACCAATATCGTTATTAATTGTGTCACAACGAAAACGATACCAAAAACTTAGTTTTATTTTTTAAACCAGAGGGATTTTTTTATTACTGAATTTAAAATGGGAAATCTGAGATCAATTAAAAAAGAATTTTGCTGTACGATTTCCGCCGCCACCATGAAAGATGTATGAATTCCTTAGAACTGTATTTGACAGACAAAATCGGTCAAAATCTAAAAGGCCTATGACAGTGGCACCACCGTCTACGCGAATGTATACAAAAATATTAATTCCATAAAACTCCGCGGTTCTTTCTAATACGAACTGCATGATCTTAGCAAGAAAGTTGACAGCTTGACATTCTGTCTTATTCTAAGTTTAAATATTAGGCACTTTATAAGACACGTCTTTTCACAATTTTTTGTCGAAGGACGTAAATCATTTTAAATTCTTTATTTGGTACAAATAACTCGTGATATATCGCTGATACTTCACTATACGAGACATTGCGCGTAAATGTAATGTTACAATATTTTTTATCTCACGATGTATCAAAATAGTTTCAAAGAACTTTTTTTATAATAACATTTTAACAATCTGAATAGGCACAATAAAAAACCTAACACAGGTATCTGAAATGACATGTCATACGACTAAGTTAAGTGAAGTCTCGACAACGTCAGGAATTAAAGTTATTAGGTGATTTTGTATTTGGCCGGTTGACAAATATTTAGACGGTTTGCTACGCAAAAACTAACTTCGAAATCAGGAAATCAATCTCAATTTCCTATTGATCTCCGAATACAATTTTAATGGGATTTAGTGATTCGGAAAGGCAGTTTCTTGTTCTCTAAGATACAGTCGGTTTCGTGTTGACACAATGACTTTTGATTTGGTACGAGGCCCCATAGACGCGTCGGCAATCTCCTTTAATCCCATCCCACTAATATTATAAATGCGAAAGTTTGTGAAGATGTTTGGATGTTTGGATATTTGGATATTTGGATGTTTGGATGTTTGTCACCTTATAACGGGATAACAAGTGGATGGATCAGGCTGAAATTTGGCATGCAAGTAGACCAAGTCCTGGATTGAAACATAAGATACATTATATCCCGGTAAAGAGTTCCTTTGGGACAATAACGGGAACAACGCAGGCGAAGCCGCGGGAAAATGCTAGTAGGTACTAAATGAACATGTAAATTAATAGTACATTACTGCAGAGGCTGGGAAGTGAAGGGTTGCCGGTCGAGTACATATAGCTGGCCGAGCGAAGCGAGGCCAGATAGTTACGAGGCCGACAACCCCATTTCCCGCCGAGGTATGTATAGTGCTTTTCTCAAATATGCATTGAAATAAATAAACTTACTAATATCCTTATCCTAAATATTATTTTATAACAGAAACTTTCTATCAGAAAGTGACGTTAGTGACATTATATCCATAGATAATCAAATATCAAGTCACGTTCGGAAACCATATACAAAAGCTGTTTCAGTTTACATTTTTACCGCGAATATTTAGATGAAATATTTTAAACTAGCATTTTCCCGCGGCTTCGCTCGCGTTGTTCCCGTTACTGTCCCAAAGGAACTCTTTACCGGGATATAATGTATCCTATGTTTCAATCCAGGACTTGGTCTACTTGCATGCCAAATTTCAGCTTGATCCATCCAGTTGCTATCCCGTTATTAGGTAACAAACATCCAAACATCCAAATATCCAAACATCTTCACAAACTTTCGCATTTATAATATTAGTGGGATGTGTATTCTTGTGGTTTAGTTTGCAATTTACAACAATTGGAAATTGTTTATAATGTGTTATTTGTTATGTTCATGTCAATTTTAAATAAATAAAACTGCAAAATATAGCAAAAATTGTTTTTTGTTTTTTTAATTTTTAATGGCTGAATGCCGTGATGTTGTGGCCTAAATAAATGTGGAATGGATATTAAAAAAAAAATACATTGCCGGCCTAGGCCGGCAATGTAAGTATGAAATTCCATTCCGTGCCAAGTGTCAAGCCGCACCGGAAACGAGGTACTTTGCGGCCTATTTTTAGGCACGTAGTGTCAACATTTCATGCCATGTTTGAGAAAATAAGGATTATTATTATTATTAATAATTATTACAGATCTTTCTGTTCAGTTACTTCGAAGATAATAGAAGAAAATACCTTTTCAGATCCGCAGACTCATCTTTGCGATTATTATTACCTATAGCTTGAATTTCTTAGTGAATTCGAGGCAGTTAAAAAAAATATTTGCATGAAGTTATATAACTGTTTTGATACACGTCGTCAAACATATACATACATACCGGTCAAACACATAACCGTCCTTTGGGCTTCGCCGCTATCGGGTAACATACATACTTACATACATACATACATAAATACATGCATACATACATACACACACCACACACATACATACATACCAGTCAAACACATAACCGTCCTTTGGGCTTCGCCGCAGTCGGGTAACATACATACTTACATACATACATACAGATCAAACACAGAACCCTCCTTTGGGCTTCGCCGCAGTCGAGTAGCATACATACTTACGTACATACATACATACATGCATATATACATGCATACATACATACATACATTCATACATATATACTTACATACATACATACATGCATACATACATACATGCATACATACTTACATAACCCTCCTTTGGGCTTCACCGCAGTCGGGTAACATACGTACTTACGTACATATATACATACATACAAACATACGGGTCAAACACATAACCCTCCTTTGGGCTTCATAGGTTACGCACACAGGCGCTGCCGGGTGTCAGCGCAGCCCAGAGCTTGCCTAATGCATTAGGCAAGGAATAATAGTACATTACACAACTAGGGTGGTAATACAAAGAAAGGCCGAGATCGCAGAAGTTTGCGGCCCGAGCTGCAAGCGAGGGCTTTCTTTATTACCTCCCGTGTTGTGTAAATCATTTTATGTCTACACTTCGCCAGAAAGCGGCTTTTTCCGTACGTGCAGCTCAGGTTTAGGTCTAAAATCCAAGTTCACAAAAATTACAGATATGTAAGTTTAGCATGGTGGCGACGATATGTAGAAAGTACATACGTTGTTACAAACGTTGCAAGATTTGCACAGTCCGATTTTTCCTAAGTAGAAAACAAGTATCTTCCCTAAAGATGTACCTTTTTTATATAATATTTATTTAATAAATAAATAAAGGCACCCTCGATAAATACTTCATTCACGAGAAAACAATAATTCTCGGGAAAATAAGTGCCTGTCAAAAAATTGTTTTTTATTACCGACTGTATTCTTTTTTGTATAATCGCAAACTGCACGTCAAATGAAATCAAATAAGTCCAAACTACCCAAATTGGTCTGTATGTTTATTAATGTAAAGTTAATAAATGCGTGTAATGTAACAGATGTCATTAAACTTATAAAATATTAATTTATTACCGAATTTTTCAATAATATAATTGTCACCGTATAAAAATTGTAATCAATCATAAGCGTCATAGAAATACAAACTACCGATTTTGATATTTGGTCGGAGTGAACCATCTGGTACGACTTGCTTATATAACTTACGGAAGTACAATTTTGTATAACGAATTATGCATGTTTTCTTACCCTATTCTCTCTCTAGATTGATGTTGTGCTTACTGTTATTTTTTATTTATTTTATAAACGATTTTACAACAATTACTGACATGTTTTATGCCCAGAAAGGCGCGGAGAAAACACGACACAGGTCTGACGTTGGCAGAAGCCTTATCAATACTGGCGGGGTGACGGGCGTCGCGGTAGGTCCACTAGGGTCGGGCGGAATGCAGATTATTGAAGATTATCTTCGATTTCTAACATAATAGTATACGTTATCAACCCAAACATGAGAGGATGCCCTGCATGACTGTGAAATCATGATTGTCAGGTATTAATTTTGTCAGAAAAGGTAACTGGTAATGAACAAAATGAAAAAACTACTTTATTTTATAGTGTTTTCACGCTACTTTTCTATCGAGCGAAGTGTTCGCTATCGTGTTCTAGGTGAGAGGAAGCCCTAGATACAGTTCTGAATATTATTATATATGTTTTACAGTGACCTACGAGTCAAATAAGTGGTCTAAAAATGATTTGGAAACTAGGCTTCCGCGCCCGATTCTCGTACCACCTCGCCTTAATTTTAAATTACAGTTGTGGGTTTGAGATTTTTGTTTAGTGTTCAATTGGGGTAGTGTAGTTTACTTTGGTTGTGGAGTGCTTTGTTCTCCGACATGGTTAGTGCTATTATTTCTAAAGTAATGGTATTGGCTGTGATGGTTAATGGTGCATTTTAATAGCTAGAGTGGGGTTCCGCATTCATTTATTAGTGGGGTTTTGTAGTTTTAATATTTCTTTTAGTTGTTTGTTTTGTGTTAGTGGGGTTTTGCAATTTTAGTATTTTATTAGTTTAATAATAGTTTGTGGGTGTGTGTTTTCTTTGAGGACCTAATCTAAGTTCCAGCCAGAGTCGGGTTGGATTTCTAGAACTGAAGGCAGGTCACCTCGCGGTGTTAACTGACAGACTTTTGTTTCTAGAAAGCGTATTTAGTTCGGCGGTCGGCGTTTTTCTGTCTGTTTGGAGTGACGGCAGGGTTTGTTTATATTCAAGCACAAACCTTTAGCTCCCTGGACATTTGTCGGTTTGGGTAGCTACACCAGGCTATTCAAAGTGACCATTGTCTTGACCTAGTGCATCTATCTATTTATATATTCACTTTTATTTTGGCTATGTCCTCGCTGTCCCAATCCCTATTGCGAGACATAGCTACGCACACAAGGAATAGGTGTTAGGTCTAAGGGATTCCTTACCCGACTTATGTAGCTTTAGCTTAGGAGTTTTCCATTGCACAATCGGAAAACATCGCGAGTAATTTAAATGTGAGACCCGGGCCTCTAGTTTGCATTATCGATTAGAGTAGTTGGTTAGTATAGCTGATAGGACTAGGTTACTTTGGTTAGTGAGGTTGAGTGGTATAGTAAGTGTACTGCTTTACTTCAAGGTAGTTAGTTTGATTTGTTTCATATTTAGGTAGGTAATAGTTACTGAAGATGAGTGGTATGAGTAAGTGTACTGCTTTTCTTCTAAGCGTTTTAGTCAGATTTGTTTTATATTTTGATAGGTAATGATTAGTGAAGAGTAGTATGAGTAAGTGTACTGCTTTTCTTGTTAGTTATTGGTACTGAAGTAGGATAGAGTATTGATTTTATAGTAGGTAAAGTAGGTTAGGTAGGATTACTGACTGAATGACTTTCTAGACATTAATACTGACTGAATGACTTACTAGACAAGATTATTGACTGAATGACTTACTAGACAAGATTACTGACTAAATGACTTACTAGACATACTTACATATTAAAGTAACTTCCCGACCCACGGTGGATACTTGGCGTTTCTTTCCATCATACTTACCCGGTCGAATATCCGAAACGTTGGTAGAATCAGACAATTGTGGACTAGACTAAAAATAGCTATTCACAATTAACGAAAAGAAAATATTTGCATTAGCTTTCTCTTTTGTGAGCTTTATACAATAATATTCTGTTGTCTTGGTTCAAAAGAAACCACTTCAATTATCGGTTGACAGTGACCTTATTGGACAGGCTTGATCAAAGCAAAGCACGATGTTTGGTATATTTGGTATAGCAAGGCGAATCCAAAATACCTATCATCTAAGTCTGGACGATATTGTTTCATTGTTATTCCGTATAATTTGGCTAGAGGACCCTAGCGTGGAATAAAAGGAACTTAGAGAACTAGAATATTATTTTATACAGTTATTAGAATTTTGATATTTGTGAGGTATTCATATACCTGATATAAAATGTAAAGTTATCCCTTTGCAAATATGTCCTCTCACGATTCCAGCAATAGCGTTGCAAGGCTATATTAAGACTGATGACCAAAAGAATATAAAAAAAAAGAAGAAAGTTCCTTCTGAACTATGGGGAGGGAGATGCCCAGTCAGGAGACGAGATCTACTGTGACACGCGGGGCGGGGCGTGCACTTTAACCCCAAAAACAAAAACTTTTGGTATATAAACATAATATTTCACTTTCACCTTTTATGAAGTCGGTTAGTAAGATTCCAATTAGAAAACTTTAAACTTAGCAGTAGGTTATCTTGTCTGTCTTAATTACTGATATTATAGGCGTAGTGATATATTTCAGATGTTAGTTTATTTTAGTATAAGTTTAGAAAGACAAATAATTCCATCCTATTATGTGAAAAGAACTTAAGGTTACTAGCTCCGGACATAACGTGGGTTCCTTTTAGATCACTAGACGATTACTTGGCCAAATCAACGATCCAAACAAAGCAAAATTTACGTTAGGTTATCAATAGTCTTATTAGAATTTTATCTAGGTCTTTGTTAGGTCATAGTTAGGTTTAGGTGTGCTAAAGTTAGGTAGGCGTTAGAAATTTGATTATGAATAGTATTTGTAGATTAGTAGAGTATCAGGTCAGATCAGAGGAGTAGGTAGGATGAGTAGTTTAAGAGCTAGATAGGTAGGTTTAGGGTTAGCATATTTAGATCAGCTTTAGGTTAGGTTAAGTTAGGTAGGATACAGTACATAATGCATACAAATACATGCGATTACAAAGTTAGTTTTGCAGTTCAAATTGAAAAGAATGGATTGGAATGTAATAATTAAACGAAGACCACTTACAAAAAGAAATGAGATCCCATCAAAAACATTACATGTAAAAAGATGCATGTCTCGCAACGCAGTTCTCCTACAACAAAAAAGTTTTGAGATGTAAAGTTAAACCAAATCAGTACCATTTAACCGTGGAGGAACACATTTTATAGATCTAATAATAGGCAAGTCGGTGGAAATCGAGTTCTGTTGATACCCCCCCCCCCCCCCCGGTACTGACTTGGTTTAACTTTACATCTCAAAACTTTTTTGTTGTAGGAGAACTGCGTTGCGAGACTTGCATCTTTTTACATGTAATGTTTTTGATGGGATTTTATTTATGGGAAGCTTTTGTACACTATAAATTATTTTATTAAAGGTGGGTTGGGTAATTATTAACAAAAAATGTAGATGTCATAGGTACTATATGAAAGAGACATGATGTTTCTTTATTTGATTTTAGTGTGAATAAATTACACTGCATTTCTAGGTTATGTCGAATGGCTGAGACGCTGGGCCGAGAAGGTTCGATTCCTAGTGTGGACTATTAATGAGCGCAATTATTTTTTTCTATGTAGGTACTTCGATTTCTCGTATCTAAATCTTATATAATTTCGATGTCGTTTGTGTAACTTTTTCATTGGATTTGTTACCCCGATATGCTGAATTAATTATAAAAAATACGCAACTTTCTACCATGACGTCAGCACAATGGCGTGGCGTCCCGCTCTGTAATGTCATAGTACATTGGCTTGACAAGTAAAGTCGAGCTCGGCCTGTGACAAACGCCGTCGAATCAATCAAACCTGTCACTCCAGATATAATTGGCAGTTGATTTCGATTTACCGCGCGATTTCTCGTTGAAACAGCGAAATTAATACAATGTAAATTGAGGGTGCGTTTTGGTGGCGTTGAAAAATGACTACAGGCATTTCCGCGATCTATTGCGGTTGTCGATTTCATTGTTCAGGCGGGATTTATTGTTTTATAAATTGGCAGTAATTTTATGTGAAGTTATACTTTTTTTGAGAGCACGTGTTGCATTTGCGTCAATCCGTACAGCGGCTGGAACAATTGTTTATTTGGTAATTTAATACTGAAACTTCAAGTATTAGCAGCCCTTAACGTCTTTTGTCAAAATTAAATTTCGGTATTTTATACATACCATAAGAAACACATACATGTCAGAAAACAGTGAGACCATAGTAAATTTAATTCAGTTGAGTTAACAAGAGGGTTTGCAAAGAATTATTAAATTCAGTATATAAAGTAAGTAAAGTTCAGTATATAAATACACAAAATAGCTTTAACCAGCTTTACGAACATGCTGAAATTGCGCCAAAATGTTAAATTTATAATATTTATTTACCGTCCTTGTTTTTTATAAAACTTAATAATAAATAGGGATGTAACGATACATAATTTTGCCGATACGATACCGATACCGATATTTGTAGTAAATTATCGGCGATACCGATACCGATATCTTAGCTAACTAGTGAAGTATGAACTTCAGATTTTTTAATTTGAACCTAAACCGTGGAAGTGATTTATTTGCACGATAACTAATCTAAACTTAAGTAAAAAATTAAACTAGACCTAAGAAAATAAACCTAAATTAAAACTAAAAATATAGGTACTAAAAACTAAAACTAGATGAACAATATAAAGTTGATAGAAAGGTAGAAAGACCTAAGAAAATAAACCTAAATTAAAACTAAAAATATAGGTACTAAAAACTAAAACTAGATGAACAATATAAAGTTGATAGAAAGGTAGAAATAAATGAATCTATAAATAATGTACGGGCTCCAGATCGGTGCCCAGAGGGGGGGTGCCCAGGAGGCTGATAGCTAAAGCTATCCTTTGGCATAGGTATGAGCCAGCCCTCTGATCACCCATCGCGTCGATTAGCTGCTTTGCAATCTCTTTGTAGGTTTTTAGGGCACTTTGTCCCCAGGGCCTGTCATATTTATTATTTGTATGTCCTTATTATACCTAAAACTTGGCTATATTTTAACAGAGAGTCAACCTTTTTATGAACCAAATATATAATTAACAAAGTAATTATTATTGTACAATTTAATAGACCAATATATAAATTAATTCAGTAATTGAAATTACTTTTTGCAGATTTTTTTTCATACAACAAATTCTTTTCGCGCTCTTCAAATATCGGTTATAGATAATCGGCGATACCGATATATCGGTGTCGGTATCGTTACATCCCTAATAATAAACAAGTTTTTTTTTAAACTTGTCCATCAAGAGACTGAATTGATATTGACAAAGCGGTTAAAATAAAACCGTTTCAACATTTAAAATAAAATCGCATTGCATCGACCGTAGTGAAATTCTTTTAAAAAGCACAAAGGTCAGTCCTACAAAGTGTCGATCTCAGTTAGGGATGAGAGCTCAGAATTTTATTGTAGTTAAAAGCCAGGCGATATTGAACGACAGCGTTTTACGCGTTAAGCAGTAAAATTAAAGTTTTTGATTGCTGAATTTATTAAAAAAGATTATTAAATAGGAAAGCTATTAACTGATCCAATTTGTTTTAGTTTGAGATAATTATATTTTATCATAGTATAAGATCTTGACTTAAATCGACCATTTTATTAAACAGAAAATTAGCTTTCTTGGTTTATTCTTAAAAAAAAAACAATCAACTGTAATTAATTTCCAATCGTAATTGATGTAATTTTCATATATATATATTTTTAATTTTTTTTTTAGTTAGTTTTTAAGTTATATCGTGAGTCACAGATTTTTTTTATATTTCTGTAAGATATTTAGTAAATATTCTCAGTTTGTATTTTGACGTTTGGAGATCCTTTACACCTCCAAAACATAATATTTTGACAACGGAGACTCTTTACATCTCCATTAATTTTAGTATCAATTTATTTTCTATTTTTTATTTGTCTTGTTTGGACGCATAGAGAGACCCGTTAGATCTCTATAAATGTAGTTTTAAGTTTAATGTAATGTATTAATGAAATCCTATATTAACGCCATATTGTTGTAATACTTTTTGGTTCAAAAGAGAAACTGGTGAGTTTCTTCCGGCGCTTCTTCTCACCAGAAGGTCAGTACCCGAAGCGCCAAAAGAAATATTTAGAATCAGACTTGTAAAAGAGCCCTTGAGGAACACACAGAAAACAACACACAGAAATAAATTATTTTATTTTATTTTATATAACTGCACAACAATTATTTATATGTCATCAGTTTATTGTTTAATTAAGTACAATTAAATGTGTTTGTTTTCAAGCTCATTTAACTTCCCATTCGCTTCTCGCAGCGTAAAAAGCATAGCACGCGTCATTTGCTTTTATCGCGCTTGGTGTGGAGCTTAAAAGCTTCCGGATATGAAGATAAATATTATCTACGGTACTATGATAATTGCGTTTATCACGACATAAAGTTAAGATCTTATTCGAACCAGTAGCACCAATAGGCTTGTGCACTAAATTTTGTTTCTGATGTAAATTGATTCTACTATTTATGAGGAACAAATATATACCTATAATTACCACACTTGGATTACTATAACAGCCACCAATTGCAATCAAAAGCTGACCGCATGGAGCGTTGAAAACGCCCTATACAAAACGGTGACGTAATCGTTGAGTCCTCGCTGTGTACGTCTGTATGAAAAAAATAGCATTTTCTCATTTTGAACACGAAAAAGTCCGTTTAAGCACTTAGTTGCTCTACATTTATTTTTTCAGTGTTATTTATGCATTCCGAAATTAATATAATATATCAAAAAATATCAAAACAATTTCAAACTTTGTGGACTCATAACTATATAACTTATATATACCTATTTTTTGTTTATTTATTCTGTGTTATGATTATTTAGTATTTTCCAATCCATGTGACTATATTATATTGTAAAATTCAACATTGGTCCACATCCCCATTGGGTAGTATATCCAACCAGATGTCTGACTCTAATTATAATATTATTATTATTGTATGCTATAAAGTAGCAGTAGTTTTGTAAAGTTACCTTATAGACTTGATTTCTTACTAATGAGACTGAACGTTAAGTAGTTTAGGGCATGCGCGTTGTGCGCGACTTGAAACGAGTGACATCCATCCCAGGTCAGTAATACCAGAAAGAGAAGTAGGCTCTATATAGGTTGTCCCTTATTAGGCATAACTTAATAAAGCTAATATTAAAATGCATAACAGTTTAGGCATACGATGATTAAGCATACCGATTAGATGGCATAATCATAAAAACGCATACTAGTTAATTTACATACCGATTGAATAGGCTAGATGACTAAAAAAAACTGTTTAGTCCGTCTGTTACATTATGAAAAAATATTGTACACGTATTTTTTGTTTTGTTTGACAAACAAAAACTGACGAGGATAGAGTGCTTAGAAGTTTCGAGTGACGTCACTCTTGAGTACAAATTGTACTCAAGAGTGACGTCACAAGCCCCCACTCCAGAAGTTTGATGATCTATAACTTTGTCGATTTTTAATATTTTGATAAACCAAAAAATACGTGTCCCATATTTTTCCATAATCTAACTGACGGACTAAATAGAATTACATATTTTTAACCCAGTCATCATCCCTATTGGCATACCTGAAATCCGCATAATGTTATTAAGTATAACGAACGCATACATTTATGCGTTCGGTGTACGTGGGGCGTTACTTGGAAAAAAATAACTTAATTGGTCCTTGTTGTTTACAGAATCCCTACTTTTTGGGATTTATCAACTAGTACTATTGTTTATAATACCTAAAATAAAATATGTTTCCATTTTCAATGTTTTTTTAAAGTTTTGTGGTTAATATTTATCCCCCTATTTATTCATTTATTTTCATGCATGTATATGTAGGTTTATATTTGCCCTGCGATTATTTATTTTTGGTAATTAGCTCTCGCTTTTGTTACCCTTCGCACCACCTACTTTTCTGGTTTATTTTTGTGTGAATTCTGCTACTCAAATGTTGTCTGGAAGATATATCTGGGAGATATCGCTTTTTAGCGATACGACCGCCTGGTCTACCTTTTTTTAATTTGGCATGTAAGTTTGCGGCCCGAGCTGCAAGCGAGGGACGTAAATATGCGATCGAGGGCCAGATGTGGCAGAATTATATTTTTTTTACTTTTTAGTATTTTTTTGTCGGGAGTTTTTTATCTTCACTGTCGTTGAGCCACTAGGCCACTGAACTGGGCGTACTGGGCGTTTTCTTACATAAATAAAATTGGCTTATCAGCATATACTATAGTTAGGAATGTAAAGATACCGATAACTATATATCGGTGATTATATACGACCGATATTTGAAGAGCGCAAGAAGAATTTGCTGTATGAAAAAAAATCTGCAAAAAGTAATTTCAATTACTGACTTAATTTATGTATTGGTCTATCACCTTGTACAATGGTAATTACTATGTTAATTAAATATTTAGTTCGTAATAAAAAAAATCTGAATATTGAGTTGCCAATTTATTTATTTTTACTTTACACTTTCAAGGTTGACTCTCTGTTAAATATAGCCAAGTTTTAGGTATAATAAGGACATACAATTCTTTACCTAAGATATCGGTATCGGTATCGCTGATTATTTACTACAATATATCGGTATCGGTATCGTATCGGCAAAACTATGTATCGTTACATCCCTAACTATAATAGTGTAGGTATTTTAATAAATAAATTCGAGAGAAAGTACTTTTACGTAATTAAACTGGAAGTGACAGTTAGTTTTCAAACCAAGTATGGATATGTCACTTTAAACATACTTGTACGTACAACCTCTGCGATACCAATTATTCGATTACCGAATCTAAAATTAAAATGTCTGATTAGACCAATTAAAATTATACTTTTTAGTATTTATGAACACTAATGTTATACCAAATAATTGTTAGACATTTTAATAGTATGCAAATTAAAATATGCGTTTTAAAATATACATTTTAATATTATAAGAATATACAATTATGCGTAACAACGGTATGCATTGTCAAAATAGGAAGTTGTACTGTATGCGTTTTAATATAGACCCCTCTATATATTATCAAGTTCTTGTGTGTATCTGTTTAACTCCTGACCGGATTTTAAACAATATTTACCACCGCAAACTTAAAGTATCCGCTTTTACCCGACTATTTGCTCAGCCTAAAGCCGGAATAAGAGTATAAATAAAACATGTCAATCCGGCCTAACCTCATTGATGTGTGTGTGCACTTGTCGACGAAAGTCACTCTTTTGATCGTGATCTTTGTAAAAATAAACCATTACGTAATCGGGTGACAGATGACAAAAGATAGCTCAACCCTTCTTTTGTTGACTGTCACCCATTTTTCTATCCATTTGTAACCATTTTGCTTCCCAAAACCTGCATAAAGTTTGAAAGTAGATTACGGGATTGAAATGACGCAAAGTAGGCTTTAAGCCCGGCCGAATATAATATTAGATTTTATATTCAATAGGAGTTTCAGAAAGGATCAGCCGAAGGCGGGGAAGGTGAATATTATTTTAAAAGTAAATAATAGGTAAGAAATGGGATATAGGGGAGAAATAGCCCAATAATTTTAGAATTGGCGAGAAAATTTTTACGGTAAAAGAGATTTGATAAATGGAATACTTTGGCTTACTTATTATTGCTTAGTTGAAACTGTAATAGTGGTATTTTAAGCCAAGTAAATATTTTCTATAACTTCATTAGTGTCACTCAATTTTCACCGCGAAGGACTATCCAGTGACGACAACTTTTAATTAAAACATGTGTAACCTTGATACAGTTTATAGTTTATAATAAAACTTAACTATAATCACCATCGCTTGCTGCTATATATGCTAGATTTGCTAGAACCACAGACTACCTCCACTAGACGGAGCATCTAAAGCGAGTCACGCTCACCACCGATATGTGTTTTTGCGCATGTTAAATACTACGCGGCCGACCGCTCGTTGAGTAGCGACCATGTTTCTGACCTGTGTGCGCACCGACGTGAAATAAATATTTTTATTCAATCCGACGGAAATTTGCTAATGAAAATGATATTTTGCTATGTGAAATGGTTTAGGAAGAAATCTCAAACGTAGAACTATAAAAAATATGTCGTAATTTTCCATAGATAAGTCAAATTCACTGTATGAAATGTAGATAGAGATGTGCCATTCCTGGGAATATTCCCCGTTTGTATGGGGAATATTCCCACCGCGGGAATATTCCCCATACAAGTGGGGAATATTCCTGGGAACGGCACATCTCTAAATGTAGATAAACGTTCGTGGTCGTCGCACAACCGCCGTCAGGCGGTTGGGGGAGCCGTTCAGGGCGTTGCCCTCTTCGGCGGAAGCTACCGCAGCCCGTAACTACGGGCCGGTGGTTGGGGCGGGCTCCTGGGGGGCCCTGCGGATGCCTCCTCTCTTCTTCTTGCCTCGGCGAAGTCAGCCCTGCCGGGTGAGACCCTTACGGGAGGCCCAGCGAGCGACACTCAGCCAGAGGCTGGGAGAGAGGGGACTTCGGCTTCCTTGCCGCTGAACACGGTCCTAACTGCTCGACGGGGAGTAGTGGAGGTGTCCAGCCAGCGGTGGTATTCTCTTCTTATGAAGGAGTCTTCTTTGCCGGTGGTAGGAGCATCTGTGCGGCCTGGCTGGTCGGGTCGGGTGCTGCCTTCTGCTGCCTCGTGCAGCCTCGAGGGCGCCGTGCTGCCTCCCATGAGCGCTGGTCACTTGGCGGGCGCGACGACACGCGGGCGCGTTACCGCAACGCTAGCGCGTTGGCAGCCTGGCGGCGGTCCGCAGCCTCACGGCGCTGCTACACCGCAGAGCGCCTGCCGCATCACGGGGGCGCCGTCGCCTCTCTGGCGCGGGCGCGGCGCAGCCGGCCTCAGTGGGAGCTTCAGGCTAGATGCTTCGGCGATAGGATGATGTCATGTCCGGTTTCAGGGGGACAGGAGCCGCGCGCCTTCTGCAGCTACGGCTCCTGTCGCGTTGGTGGAGGTCCAGGTGTCTGTAGCCTCGCGGGCGCTGCTGCACCGCGGAGCGCGTTGGTGCGGCTCAGTGCGCTGCTGCCTCGCGGGCGCGGAGGTCTTCTTAGGGTTGCGTCTTCTGGTTTGTGCTTTCTAAGTTGTAGGATGCCAGCGGTGTATGCGGAGATGCGTACTGCAGGCGGGAATCCTGCGCGCTGCAGTACGCTTCTATGGTCCAGGAAGTCCGTTGTGAGGAGTCGTCAGGTGAGAGGGTCTCCAAGTTTCCTAAGCCGCTCCCCCGCCTTGCCCGGGCAGGGTGGGGGCGGCGAGGTGGCTTCGGGTGGTGGTGAGCGAGTAGTTGCGCAGACGATTTTCCTGCGCGGCGATCTAGTATTATCGCGAAAACGCGATCGCGCGGCGACCAGCCTTACGGCGGCGCGGAGTCGGTGCGGGGCGATCCGGGCGTTGTGATCGCGTAGCCAATCCTCAAAATGTAGATAAAATTTTAGCGGGAGTCCATTTTATACTGGCTACTGGGCAGAAGCGAAGGTTGTCCGTCTCTTTTTGACAAATGAAGAAACCGATTACGCTATTTCGTTCTAACGAAAACACGCGTTGTACTAGTGATGTGCAACACTTAGTACCGGCGTTTTTTGAATAGTAGGTACCGAATTTAATAATGATCGTCCCGTGAGCGACTGCTATATACAAACAGCAACACAGTTAACTATACACTTCAAAAATGGGCAATACTGCAAGAAAGAGAATCACACTTGAAGGCGTCGTGTTATGCATGTGTGCGTGTGTTTATGAGTATAAATTGGCTATTATTCAAAAGAGTTTTGAAACAATAATTTTTCTTTTATGGCTGATCCAACGTCATTATTGACATTAATGCCATATTATTGAATTCGTGGAAAATAATGAATGAATAATAAATATAAATTACATTATATTGGTGCATCATATCAAAAATATGAAGCCCCAATCAAAGCATTAGCAATATAATTAGGTAGTTTATTTCATCCCAACGTTCGTCTGAAAGCTAAATCATAATTTTGACAAATTCACCTGTCTTGTTGAAATAAAACCTTTATTTACAGTATGGAAAAAAAAACTTTGCCCAAACAACTACAATGACAAAGCTCAAAGGCACATTACACATACGCAAACGTTATTTGATTTGAAGTTGACATAATACAAATATATATATCTCTTTCAATCGTTATCATTTTCTCTCTGCTCTGTCTTTAATGGGCAGTTAAGTGTGTTGCTGTTTGTACAAAAATAAAAAATTATTGCGGTGTAAGGAAGTATTGTTATTATTTTCGTCGTTTCAATTTTATTTTAGAGTAGTCATTTCGTAGTTTTATTTAGCCTGTAGTTACTTTTAGTTTGTTGAGTTAATTTAGAATTGCTAATTAATAATATCAATAACGATATAAATGAATATATTTTCTTAGAGCAGTTAGGGTCATTATCAAGATGTACCTGATGATGCCCTTGGTGGAAGTACGAGGGATCTCCAAGCTGGTTATAGATACAGTTATGATGTTTGGGCTCTTTCAAATTCTCTTGGTAGGTAAGCAGTTAGAACTAGTGTGACAAGATTGACCCAACAATGAAACGAAAGGTATCTATTTTCATACAAAAAAAAATCAAAATTGGTCAAGCCGTTTTTGAGCAATCGGGAAACGTATAAAAAAAGAAGATATTGAAGACAGGAAACTTTAATAATAAAACTTGTAATTATTAGCTACACATAATATGTTATTCAATAGTGTAGGTACATTAAGTACAATATTATACCAGCAATAATTTGCTGTACCGGGTCAGCTACTTGTATAAACATGTCCCATCACTACAGATCCCCACGCGTTTTCAATCGGCCAATCGCAGCGCTGTTGACGCTCGCCCCGGACTTCGAGCGTCGGTGAAATAGGATTCGTACAAAAATATCAAGATAAGCTATCTAGTGGGGGTGATCTGTGGCTAGAACACAAATGAAAAAAAAACCGCCGCGGCCGAAACGCTCTGATATCGACTCAAGCACTAACTTGCGGGTCAGAGGAAAACGCAAAATTGCAAACACACCGCGGGCGGTAATAAAGGCTCCAGATCGCATATTTATGGCGTAATTTTACCACTTTACTTGTCTCACATTTGTGAAAACACGACTGTTTTCATAAAATTCAAAATTAGGAGTGATTTACGATTGTGTTTAGCAAAGATATCCGATTCACTTATACTAGCATTTCCCCGCGGCTTCGCCCGCGTTAAATATACCCGTTAATGTCCCAAGGGAACCCTTAACCGAGCTATAAAGTATCTAATGTTTCAATCTAGAACTCGGTCTTTTTGCCTGCCAAATTTCATCTCAATCCGTCTAGTTGCTACCCCATTATTTAGTTACAAACATCCGAATTCAAATTCAAAAACATTTTATATGCTATTGGTAATCAATAGCATGTTAAAAGTACTTAACAAAACGGTAGAAACTTATTTAATAACTTAACATTTAGTAGGTTTCCGTACATAGAAAATAGTATTTTATGCAACAGTTGTATAAGTGGGTTCAAAAAATGCGAATTGCGTGAGTTGCGATACGAGCCGCGAATGCGGCGAGTATCGCAAATAGGGACGCAATGAGCGTTTTTTGACTTAATAATACAACGTTGCATACAATACTTTTTCTACGACGAGGTTTTAAATTATAAAATACAAAATTAATCATAACCTGGAAACAACGCAAATATGACGTTTGACTGCCAGTATGTGTCTATGGTAAACTTTTTTTTATTTAAAATATACTTAAATTAAAAATACTTTTTTTATGTTGGCATCAATGAATTTAGTTCGGAAAGTTTTGTTTTTCTTAAAATCCGTAGGAATTTAATTGTTTGTTAGGTTGGTAGGTGTGCATTTTTACCGTAAAGTTAAAATTGAGCGCTTAATCATTGACCTAAGTTCAACCTAGATTTAGAAGTCTGTGGCTGTTAGCAATAACGTAAAGTGACTATAACGACACTAGTGCTGTTATGGGGAATAGAGTATAGACTTCTCTGAACTTATATTATGTATGTTCTTATATTAGTGTTCGTGACCAAGTAAAAGACAGATAACAGTTCAGGAGTAGAAAAAAGATCTTAACTATGTTTTGTAATGAGAAACTAGCCTCAGCATGTGCTAGGCTTAAGCCCAGCGCTGATTTTCAGACTAGCCTCTTCTATGGGGTTGGTCGTAACAAATTAATTAAAACAAAAAACAGCAAACATCTAACATCCAAGCATTATCACAAACTTTCACATTTATAATATTAGTAAGGTATTCCTGTATACACATTTTATTAAGGAATTATGCAACTAGAAATGAATACGCCAGAAAAAATATGCGAATTGGAATATATCCGATTATAAAAAGATGTTAAAAAAATTTGCTATTAAAAAGTCTGCGATCGAAGACAAGAGCGATTAAACATTTTCGCTTCTACATAGATGTTGGACTAAGAAATATCACTAGGTGAAACTAAAAAGATCGCTGAAAAATGCGAATGCTCATAGTCACTGCAGGGGAAAACAATTTAGCAGAATCTGTCTAACAAATCAGTAAACTACTATAATAAATGCGCTAGTGATTTACTTTGTAAAAATAAGTGATAAGCTGGCGGTCAGCTCACGCGGTGTAAAACAAAATATAAAAGATTTTTTTTATTTAATTTGTTTATTTTCATAAGGTGGCATATTTTACATTCATAGACTTACTATTAAAAGATTTTAATTTAAGTCTATTTACTTAACTATGGGTTAGTTTAATATGCTAATTTGTGTTAGTCTAACTACCGGGAAGGCTATTAATTAACTTTTTTTTTTAATGAACCCACTACTTGCTTCTCAGTTTTATTAATAGACTCATATGGAAGTTTATTCAAGGAACGAGATAAAAAATGTGTCCACATTCTCCAAAAAAAAAAAAGCGGTGAATGTTGGGAGGTATTTTAGATTGCGAAGATACAACATCTGATGCAAAATGTCGTAGATACCTTGAAGTCAGCGATTTATGTACCTTTACCTGTATTTATTCAAACACTCGCTTACAATTTGTATAGCTGTTGAATTAATTTATTACGTAGACGAGTCTGCACCTGCCATGTATGTGTGTATTTTAAAACAACTGGTCCTTAACCGACTTCGCAAAGTCTCAATTCATCGCACATTTCCATAGAAAGCGAACCCAAAGTGCGATTCTGTGGCGCGGCGTCGCAACCACTTGACACTCATTACTGCGCGGCTCGCACAGTTTGGTGCAAGCCGCATAAACAATCTCATCTCGTGCTCTGCGACATAGCTTACAACGCAACGGGCATAATGTTTCGCAAAATACCATTTCCACGGGCGAGGTGTTTATATAACTTGATTACCATCGTGCTGTCTATTTTAAGATAGTTGAGTGACATTTAGTCAAGTATTTCTGGTTTTACAGAAAAGAAATAAAACAAAGCAGAACAAGTAATAAATTTTCAGTATACCTACATATTATGTATGTTTGATGACTTGCCAATGCAGTTTACTAGGTTTCTTTCGCTTGCCCGCTTGGAAATCGTAATAGTGCATATCTTCGACAAAAAACGACTCATGTAACTCTTCGGCGCATATTTATATCTCTTTGCAATAAGCCACGCCAATTTCTCACTTAGCCATTGATGAAAAAAATAACAAACTATCTCGCTTCCTATTGGATTTTTAAACGGACTAAATTGTTTTATTATAATGATGAAACAGAAATCAAAGAAAATATTATGAAAATTTAATCCAATAGAACTCTCTGCATGCTCTCTTTGTGCTTCTGAATTTGCGCCGAACTGCAACATAGCAGAGGGCACGAACAAAACCTCCGATCTGGGTCTCATTTCACACGCTTTCAAAAGTTTGAAACTGTGGACTGCAAGCATGCGCGGTTAAAGCGATTTTCAGAGGAAAATGGAACTATTATTACGATGTACTTGTATTTGAATTTCACAAAAATTTTCATTAGTAATATCAGCACGTAATTGGCTACTTGACTGTAACTGAAATTTGTAAAAATTATATAAGATCCTGTTAAAATAAGCATAATAAGGAAATATGTTCAAGTTTTCAGTTTGATACCTAACGTGTAACTTTTTTTATAGGCCTCCAAAATTGGGTGGGAAAGTCCATTTTAAAAGTATAAAGTTATTAAAAACTATTAATACCATTAAATAACCCATAAAATGTATAGTAACTTTTGTTACGAAACCGTTACGATAAACGCAAGTTTTCACATTTGCTGCATAACATCATCAGTTGCAGAACAAAGTTATTGATTTCCCCAAACAACGTATGAGTAGTGACGTCACTGTATAACGGGCTTCAGTAGGGAGCGTTTCGGCACGTATTTGGGAAAGTCTAAAAATGTGATTTTAACATTGTAGTATCTCGGTGAGTTTTTATGATATTGAGGTGGTTTTTTCACTAATATTTCTATTATTGAGAGGTGTTTCTATAACATATCACAGAAAAAAGTTGTTAAGTAGCCAAGAAACTGTGTTGGTGAAACCGAGTCCAGTTTAGAAACAAATTTAATTATGGATTATTTTTTTATTAACTCGTTCAGTTGCTTAACCATCTCAAATGTTGTATCTCTTTGTATTACATTTTTTTCGCGAATTTGCAGTCTTGTCATTGTCAAAACAACCATTGGAAGGTTGTTTTGGGTTTATCATCAAATTACCGACACTTATATTATGTAACGGAATTGAATTTCAAAGTCAACGTTTCGGGTATTTTCATTCCATCGACAATTCAGTTCGTTGAAATGCCATTACAAGTAATTTCAAATCATATATTTTTTGGTTTAATATTGTTTGGTCGAAAGTATTTTAAATATAACATTAGTATGGTATAACGTTTTTTTGTCGAGTATTGTTTAGGTATACCTTTTTTACGTCGAAAATTATTTCTTCTATTCCGAATGTAGTGTTTTTTGTAACAGCTCGTTTTTGCTGGGGTGACAGTTCAATCCTAACCTAACCAAATTTTTGATAGCAATTCGTTTTTGTTGAAACTCAACCTTTGGTTTTTGGTGACCGTTGGGGGAGGTACATAAGTTTACAGCATTAAGCGGAGTATTTAGAAATTGATTTACTGAAACGCCTAGCCAAAAATATAAATTTATATAATGTGTATATACGTATAGTCGATTATTTTTACATGTGTTGTAATACAATTTCGAAGAAATGATCGTTGTTTAGTAATTCTGCCATTTAAAATTCATACAAAACTAATCATCTGCCAAATAATATTCCCTGAACAGTTTTTCTATGACATAATAAAAATTGGAATGAACTAACTGGTCACGAAAAAAAAATAACGCCAAACGATAATACGAGAACTAAATGTTCCTTGAAACTTTTCGATGAAATGATATTCGATGTAAAGTTTGTCGGCAAAACAAAGGACACCCGTTGTTTTGACAATGTTGAACTAGAAATATGACAAAATTAGAACATGCACAAAGTGACAAGTTTGGCGTAATGTGGCTCATTAGATATTGCAAGGTAAAATATACATAAATACATAAAATATAACAAGGATTATTTGTAACAAATTAGCGCGTAGTTTGGTTTTTGAGTGGTTTTCCTGATGATGATAACAGAAATCTAAAAAATAATAGATAAAATTTTGTATTGTTTAAACGGGTGTACGTTTTTTTGATACACACAAGTAACGAACCTGTTAAAGAGGTTGTATAAGTAGAAGTCCGTATAGGAAGATTTTTTTAATGCAGCGACCTTTTTGTCCTTCTGCTTAAGTAAGTTTTGAGTCAGAGGAATGCTATAAAAATGTAATTGAAAATATGTAGGTTAAATAGCTCATAGCAAATTAAAATATAAAAATAAATTATAAAAATAACTTTAGAGCGTTATTTTGTTACAGTATTTGAATTTTATTATTGTTATTTCAGTATACATTTATTTTCTTAAGTTAGGTTTTTTACAATATATATATATAAAAAGTAAAATACAAAATGAAATTACAAAACATAAACACCATTATAAAAAACCTAACCTAGAGTGCCGCCGGCAGCGGGGCGGGGGGGGCCAAGCTACCGGTGGTTAGGGCCGCAGAGAGAGGAACCTACTGACGATGCGCGCCGTGTCCAGAAGTACCGCTTTCTGTATCTGACCCTTGATCCAACCATCTAGCGAGAGTCTCTTGAGATGGTGATCGAGACTCTTCGCTATAAACCCGTTCGCCGAAACGACTATCGGAACAATGATCGTCGAATCAACATCCCACATGGCGGTAATCTCGTGAGCCAAATCAAGGTACTTGCTGAGCTTCCCTCCGACCGCGCCTCCGCTTGAGCCAGTTACCTTGGATGAGGTAAAAGGCTTAATCAGGAGAAGTAAAATTAGGAAAGCCCCGGGGGCGGATGGTATTTCCAACCGCATCCTCAAGCTTCTCCCAGAAGCTTTGCTCCTAATTTTAGTTAGCATCTTCAATGCAGCCCTAGCCAATGGCCATTTTCCTGCCGCGTGGAAAAATGCCACGGTTATAGGGATTCCGAAGCCGGGTAAACCCCGCACCTCCCCGTCCAGTTATAGGCCAATCAGCTTACTCAGCTCCCTCGGGAAACTGTATGAGCGGGTTGTATTATCTCGCATTCTCGCGTTTGCGAATGCAAATTCGATAATTATAGACGAACAGTACGGTTTTAGGGCCGGACATTCGTGTGTCCAACAGGTGCAACGTATTTCGGATCACGTGTTAGGCAACTTCGCTAAGTTTAGGGGGGTCCCGACCGGTGCGATCTTTCTCGACGTGGCGAAAGCCTTCGATAAGGTCTGGCATAACGGTCTCATATACAAGCTATATGAGATGGATATGCCGGACAGACTTGTACTCATAATACAAGATTTTCTCAGGGATCGAAGCTTTCGCTACCGACTGAAGGGAACGTTATCGGTACCTCACCCCATACGCGCCGGAGTCCCGCAAGGCTCCGTACTCTCTCCCACGCTCTACTCCCTGTTCACGAACGACATTCCCAGGCACGATAAAGTGCATCTGGGGTTGTTCGCGGACGACACGGCCCTATACACATCGCACGTTAAGCCCAGTATTATACGGAAATTGCTCCAGGAGGCGATAACTGCCCTCGGGCGGTGGTTCAATCTCTGGCGCATCGAAGTTAATCCTGAGAAAAGCGCTGCAATTGTATTCTCTCCGACTAGGAAGCGAATAATGGAAAGGTTAGTTCCTATCCAACTATTCGGTTTAGCCATCCCCTGGGTAAATGAGGTCAAATACCTAGGTGTTATACTGGATAAATGCTTATCCTTCACCAAACATATTAAACGCGTACGCGGTCGCGCTCTCTTCGTCATGAATAGGTTAGGCGGGATGACTAACAAGCGGAGTAAAATGTCGCTTAGAAATAAGCTTACACTTTACAAAACTTGTATTCGTCCCATAATGACCTACGCCAGTGTAGTGTTTGCACACGTGCCTAAAACACGTTTGAAACCACTACAGGTCATACAGAATAGGTTCATTCGTAGGATGACCGACACCCCGTGGTATGTTCGGAATATTAGCCTTCACCTTGAATACAAGCTTCCCTCGATTCAAGGTTTCTTTAAGATGGCTTCAAAACGGTATTTTAGGACGGCTTCCCAGCATAGGAATCCACTTGTTAGGCAAGCGGCTGACTATGTTCCCTCTGTTCCAGGTCCTGACGACGAGCTGCGCCGGTCCGACCTCACCCGAGGTCGCTTCACCCGGCGGCCCCGCAGCTTTCTGCATGATCCGGACGACGACATCTCAGCGAGATTCGAAAGAATCATCGCTGAGATGCCGTCGAACGGTGCCCGACGAACACAGCGTCGACCCCGCCGGCGGGGTCGACCTCCTCGCGACAACACCACACAAGGGCCGCGTCCCGATTTGCCCCAGGACCCGAATGTCCTGGCTTAACTTCACTCCGACCTTGCTCGGGCCCAGCTAAGTTTCTTGCCGGAGTCTTCTTAGCTGGGCTAGGTTTAGCGAACCGGCAACTAAAACTCCCATTAGTTCGATACACAAGTTCACATAAGGACAGGTTGATCCGCTTCATCCTTCCCGCTGGTCCGCTGCTCACTTTGAGCAATCAGCGAAAAGTCAAAGGTGGCCCTGGCCATCGTCCTGGTTCGACCCCAGGCGAGCAGGCTCCCACCTAGCCCGACACCTATCGTGGTAAGCCGGGACCGGTGACCTGGTTCGACTCCAGGCACCCCCCGGCACATACCCAGTCCGATGTGCGTGTCGGCCGTGTGTAAGGCACACGGTCGGACGCCCTTGGGTGGTCTGGCCAAGCGAACTGGTTCGAGCCCAGTGACCGCAACGGCCAACCACCCGGCCCGACAATTACAATGCCCGAAAGTGGGTTGTGAGTTTGTCAGGTTTAAAAAAAAAAAAAAAAAAAAAAAAGCTGAGCTTGTCCTTCTCGGCCTTCACGAGGTTCTCGTCATGGGGGATGGTGATGTCGACGAGCACTGCACGGCGCTTGGATCGATCTATCAGCACGATATCAGGTTTATTGGCTACAATAGTCCTGTCCGTGATGATAGATCGATCCCAATAGAGCGTGGCACCTCAGACCCCACAAGACCATATCGAACAGCAAGTTGCTGGTGAATGATCCTGGCTACTTGATTATGTCTGTGCAAGTACTCGCCGTTACCCAGATGGGAACAACCGGAGATAATATGCCTGATAGACTCTCCGGGACGGCGGCATGCCCGACAGATGTCGACCGTACCGTCCTTCAGGATATATCTCCTGTAGTTGTTCGTCATCATAACTTCGTCCGCAATTGCACAGACAAAACCTTCAGTTTCCCCGAAGAGATCACCGAAGCGTAGCCAGTTCACCGACGCGAGCAGGTCTACATCGGGCCCCGTGAGGGCCTTGTAGAACCGCCCGTGTAGCTCCTTACTCTTCCATATGTTCCAGCGGTCGTCAGTGCTAAGCACCTTAGGTCTACACCAGTTCTCGTTTGCCAAGGAAAGAGGGGTAAGGGTTCTGTCTACTGCTACTACATCGCGATGTATCCCACACTCGTTGTTTAGGAAGTACTCCCTGAGGCTGCACACCTCGCGGTTATGGAGGTCCTTGGCGTTTAAAAAGCCACGGCCGCCACACTTACGCGGGATGTACAGTCTCATAACTGACGAGCGTGGGTGTAGCATGCGGTGTGTAGTGAGCAGCACACGGACCCGCCTATCCAGGGCGTCCAGCTCAGTCTGAGTCCACCTTAGTATGCCAAAGGAGTAAGTGAGCAGGGGCATCACCCAAGCGTTGAGGGCCCGCATCTTGTTGCCGCCAGACAAAAGACTGTTAAGTACTTTTGTCAAGCGACAGAAGAAGCGCTCCTTTACCGCCTGTATTGTTATTATTATTTTAACAAATTAATCATTACAGCAAAAGAATTTACACAAACTGATTTTAAAACCATTGATTTTATACCAAATAAGGGGATACCGTTTTGAACGATACCAACTCGTGTCTCTACATTCAATGTAAACTTTAGTTTGACTGCAATCAACCGCACTATCTTGAATAGAAGCAATATTTCGGGCCAGTGGGTCAGAATATGCAAAGCTTGTTTATAAACTTGCTAAGCACATTAGTAGGTTGCATATGTAGTAGGTCAACTTACTATAAAGCCTTTAAGCTTTATGCCCGGCCAAACAGGGATGTAATCCGGTTACACTTTTTTTACTTGAAACAACAAAAATGGAAAAAGTACGTTTTCCATCACTGAATTAGACTTTACACGAAAAACGTTACACGCTTACCACGAGTAGCAATGTACAAGTTGCAGAATATTGTCGGGAGTCTAGGCTAAACTAGTATATCCTGACACGCTCAGGATAAACTAGTTTGTCCTAGTCGTGTCCTAGTAGTCGATTAAACCGGCCAAACAGTTCGGCCTAGGCGGAACTAGTTAAGCCTAAAGTATTTAGGCCAAATTAGTTCGCCCTAGGATAAACTAGTATATCCTGAGCGTGTCAGGATAAACTAGTTTGGCCTAGGATAAACTAGTTTGGCCTAGGACACACTAGTTTATCCTGACACGCTCCGGATAAACCGGTTTGGCCTAGGACAAACTAGTTTGGCCGGTAACATATATTACACATCACGCATACATATACGCATCACTTAATCGGAATAGGGAAAAGGAAAATTTCATTATAGGGAAAAGTACCTTTGTCGAAAAGTTACTTGGGATATCGTTAAAAGATAAACTGAAAATTTGTCTAAACGTAAAGTATCATTAGGTAAATGAAAAATGGGCTACGAAACAAAATACGTAACAATTGATTGGCCAAGTGATACTTTTACTAAACGTGAAATGGTAAACAGAAAAATTTACGAAACCTATCACCGGACAAATGATATTAATTGGAAAAGCTTTTGGGCAAATGAAATTTGGTCAATGATTTTTAGTGTTTGAGTTAGGTTACCATATTACACACCTAGGACAGTATAATAAGGAATAGCCCAGATCACTGGTGTTTGCGACCCGAACCGCAGGGGAAGGCCATAAATATGCGATCTGGGCCTTTACTAATTACCGCCCCATCTTCCCTTGGCCAGGAAGTGGTATCTTCTTTCCTTTCCGTAAAACCTATTTATAGCCACTTAATGCGTTTTAAACACACAACCGATAAATTTTTTGAGACACCCAACCAATACAAAGTGTTTTCTTATGTTTTATATTATAATTTTTTGAGTATTCTCTTAATTTGCAAATACTACGAAAGATGTATTATAATTACTAAACTTTGAGTTAGTAAGGTATGGCTTATGTTTGAGCGTTTTCCAAAAAAAAATACCGGGGTAGCTACTTTCTCAAAATATGGACTTGTGAGGTTTTTTTGGCTCAGAATCGTTAGTACTTTCGAACCTTATACGTAAAAAAAGTGTCCCAATTATTTTTTTCCATTACGTCACCATTTTGCATTGTGTTTGTATGAACGTGACGTAGTGGAAAGAAAAAAATCCCATACAAATTTTGGGACACTTTTTTTTACGTATAAGGTTCGCATGTACTAACGATTCTGAACCAGAAAAACCTCAAAAGTCCATATTTTGAGAAAGTAGCTACCTCGGTATTTTTTTGGAAAACGCTCGTTTGTATTTTATAATGTAAAAGTACCTACGAGATGAATAAAGAATTTAGTACTTAACAAATTAAACAATATGAAGATAGATACATAGAAAGGACACAAATATTACTGTCACTAAATTTGATGAATAAGTCAATTACTCAAATCACAATGGCGGACAATATTTCTACGACTCAAAGATGCCATTTGTTTCTCTTAGTGTTATTATCTGTAATGGACAGATTTTCTCACAAGGCCTCTGTTAAAATAAAACTTCATATTTTTCAATTAGAAAGAAAGCCATGACATTTATCAATGACATTTGTATTTATTTTCGTAATCATTCCACATAAATATGGCAAGCTTTAGTCATGACGTTAATTAATCCAGTTTCCAGCATTACAGTTGGTAGGTACTAAAGCTTATTAATAATAGCTATATTTTATTTTTTCATTAACAGTATTGCTGCTATACGATAATTTCATAACATGGTATACTGTTGCCTTCTAAATAGTTGTAACATTAATTGACTCAGGAATTTCTAAGCAAACAACTATATATTCCTCATACATTTCATATGCTTTTACACATAACATACATAACAAGAAGTAAATAATAAAGGACACTTTCATAAAATTCATTGTAAATCAGCTACTTTTCAATTTAGTTTTAAAAAATAGTATACAGATGCTCGGTATGTTGCGGGAAAATCCCACTTCCTGACCGAGGAAAGGCGTAAAATACAGGCATTTTTATTTTGAAATGTATGGTTAGGCGAAACATACGAGTAACAACGGTCCCTACGTACAAAAGGTCTAGTCCAACTTTTTTTTTTATTGTCTACATGGGTTTAATTAATTATTGAGCATCAAACAATGTATTTTTTCTCTATATGAAGATATACAGGAGATATTCAAACGTATAAGAGATTCACTAAAATTTAAGAATTGGTGTTGTACATGCGGTCATGTAGACATAATCGTCTCTAACTGCGTTTTGAAATACGCGCCATTTCCTCGCGAGGTTCAACGTTTATTGAGATATGTTTATTATTGGTGCGTTTTAGATATACTTTTCTTAATTTTAGCAGTACTATGGATTGATTTTCCAGTAAATGTTTTGTTTAATTGTTGATTTCAATAAGTTAACTTTGATGTTATTCCTCAAGTATAAACGGACATGTGAAACTTAACCACATTTACATTCATTGAAAATCAATGTAAAAAAGGTCATTTAGCCTTTTTTTAATAAAAAACGGACATTAAAAAAGAATGCTTTACTTTATGATAAACTTTTCTATTGCAATAGTATAAAACAGCCATAATATTTTTAATTTATCACACCTAATAACTTTTAGATCTACGTGAACCTTCATTTAGCTTCCCTAAAAACCATTAATTCTAACATAACGCTTTATACGTAAGGACCGTCGATAAGTTCCTAACATCCTGCGATCACTATATAGATTTACGAATTTCCTTATGGTGAGTACAATGAAACTCTTAATTCAGACTCTCGTGTTGCCTGTGATCGATTATGGCGATGTGTGTTTTACCAACGTTACCCAAGCTCACTTAGATAGATTAGACCGGCTCCAGAACAACTGCATCAGATTTATTCTTGGCCTCGGTAAGGGCCTATACAGACGGACTGCATGCCAGCTGCGATTTGCATGGGAACTGCATCACAACTGCACAGTCGGCGTGCAGTTGTGATGCAGTTCCCATACAAATCGCAGCTGGCATGCAGTCCGTCTGTATCGGCCCTAAGAATGACCACGTTTCTGTTTATCGACAACAACTTAATTGACTGAGGCCTACGTCCAGCAGTGGACTGCCGCAGGCTGATGATGAACTTAATTGACTTCCTATTCGGGAACGTACGTGCTTCAAGATTAAACTCTTGACTGACCCTCCTTTTTGCTTCACCGTATTCGGGTAATATATAAATAAGCTATGTTGAATATCGTCTAATCTGTCAGTTGGTGACGAAATATATTAATATACTGTTTGACACTAATCGTCGTAAAGAGGACATTTTAAATGAAAGTGCCCATACACAGCACGGGCTATACTAAGGAAGCTCCAGACCGTATATTTATGTACACACAGCTGCGATCTGGAATTCTTTATCTTACCTCCCTGAGTCTGTAATACTAATAGTATACTAATTTTATATTTTTTTTACTAGCGCTTCGTAATATTATTAAACGTTTCTCGGATGAGTTTTACGAGAGTGAGGTTGTGTACTGAGAACTTGGTAATATTGGTTCGAAATTACTTGCATATGCCATAAACTTATATTTTTACAGTAGCGTGTGCATGTACTTAAAGTATCATGTATATACAAGACTCGTGTGCCTCGTAAATTGTTCCCTAGCAGTATGAGACGTTTTCTATGCCTCTGCTATATTCTGAATCTCATGTGGTAAAGCAATTGAGACGCACGGCCCGTGACGTCAAAGCGGTGAGGAATTTTCGACTTGGGTATTAGGTAAGTATAGTCAGCAGTAGCTTGGTCAAAAAAATGATTGTTTGTTGTTTTGCTTTCTCCACGAGGTTCCTTTTTTCGACTTTAAACGTCTCTCTGCAAAATTTAAGCAAAATTTGACAATATTTTGAAGTCGCTCAGATTTGCAAATTATTGTATGGAATTAATTTGGATAGTCGAAGAATACCTGCTTACTTATCAATTAATAATAATTTTTGATGCTTAATAAAACATCCCTTTTATATTTTAACGCATATTTTCTTACTCGTTAAGTCGTTAGTATAATCTTCAAAAAACCTAAAGAATTCAGAATAGCATACGCTCACCCTGAATGATAACTTTTGTCGAAATGTGTGAGCTATGAATATAAAAAAAAGTTTTCGGTAACGCAGTGGACACTAAATTGGAGGCAACAAGGAGGCTGGTAACGCAGTGGTTGTTCAAGTAAGCAATTAGACTTTTTTGTTATAAAAAGTCCAGAATATAAAAACAAAACATAATAAACATTGAGGCCTGTTTGAGAACAGCACTAAAAATATTACGAGACATCTGCAATTTTGTAAAAGTGCCTCTAAATTTTCATCTCCATTTTAGGTGCCGGCCTAGGCCGACAACGTCTGTTTTTTTTTAATTTCCATTCCACATTTATTTGGGGCACGGCATCACGGCGTTCAGCTATTAAAAAACAATAACGATATTTGCTATATTTTGCAGTTTTATTTATATAAAATCGACATGAACATAACAAATAACACATTATAAACAATTTCCAATAATTTTAAATTGCAAACTTAACTACAAGAATACATATTTAAAGTATTTCATCTAAATATTCGCGGTAAAAACGTATACTGAAACAATTCTTGGAAATGATATTGAAAATTTTTCATTCTGTAATTGTATTTTTTGTCTACTTTACTTTTAGTGTCTCTAGAAAATAAAGGTTGATTTTTTGGAGTGTTTTTAATTTATTTCATTGCATATTTGAGACAAACCAAACCAGCCTCGTAACTATCTGGCCTCGCGTTCGCTCGGCCATCTATATGTACTCGGCCGGCAACCCCTCACTTCCCGGCCTCCGTAATAATGTACTATTACATAGATAACCAATTCTGAATGAACTTATTATATGTTAGGATTATTTTAACATATAATAAGTTCATTCAGAATAACCGTCAACCTATTGATGCCAAGTGTTGTTATGTGGGCTGAAATGTTATTGCCTTGGCCTCGCGCCATGCTTCTTTAGGAGTTGGCGAATGTGATCTTCGTTCATAGTTTGCATTGAATTGTTTTTTTAATCTGCATGCTACTTTAAGAATTTTGTAAGTGCGTGTGAATAGATACAAGTAGGTTTTGTTTGGAATACGTGAATTAGGTTCTAAGCAAACATTTTTCTTATTGGTTTGTTCTCTTATGTGATATTTTGGCAACTGTGTTTAATCCTGATTAAAAATATTGCCTAAAGATTTGCGACACTTATTAACAACGAACTATATTTATGTAATGGGCTTGTTTACTTGTTTAATGTTATTATAAGGTTTTAACTATGTAGTTATTTTTTTAAACATTGCACTTGAAAACAACACATTTTATGATTGGTTGGGCAACGACATCGTAAATAATTTCACAAATACCCACAGTCCATATGCGAGAAGTAAATAAACTAAACACATTCAGTCTGTTTATGACAGGGGTATTTTTTTTATAACTTACTTATGTTAGAGTTAGGTAGTCATAAAATGTATCGCAAAGGGATCATGCCTCACAAACATGACATTGACTCTTTCGACAACTTTTTCACTTGTGATTTTTGTGAAAGAAGGCCGATTTTTAACTAAGCATGAAGATAATGTCAGTATAAATAAACAATGCTGTTATTTGTATGCTGTATCTGTTGGTAATCCTAAGTAAATAAAATAAAACATGTAAGTGGGTACTTTTTGCTTGACAACAATACAAACTTAGACTTACTTTATTTCTTCGTAAAAACAATAGGCATTTTTTTATTAATCTCGAGTTGTTCAGTTTCCATTTAAATTTAATTAAGGAAAATAAACATAGGCATGAAGTAGGTAATCCGGGAACATCACGCCGTTAACGAATACATAAAAAAGGTTTGGACACACGGCAGTGTGCCAGCCAAGTTGGCGAAGTTTTTATTTTTATCACTGGCTGACTTGGCTTTTATATATTTTGTATTAATAATGTAAATTAATAAAGGCATTTTACTTTTTTATCACTTTACATCAATATGTTACACCACTTCCCGATCACTAAGATGTATAACCATATAAAGAAAAAACAAAAACTATCAGATCACGGCAAATTGTGTTCGCCTTCTTGGTATGTAGGCGATATTATAGGCACTAGATGCAAACTCAACGTAATCGTGTAGAGTTATAGCTTGGCATTTTCGTTGGTGACACTCCCATGGTCCGCGCAGGGGGCGGGGGACGATGACGTATTGAACACCGCTACACACGATGCGAATTACGTACGGATATGTCTGCCGATATCCCTAAAGGCCGGAGCAGTATTTCGATGCTTTCTAGCTGCAAATGCAGTTTGAAGGCAGATTTTTTGCAGTTAAAATAGCTGAACGCCGACTGCAAGCATACTGCGAAGTTAGTTTACAATTTTGATGCAGTTATTTCACCTAGAAAAGAACTGCCTTCCAACTGCACTTTTGCAGTCAGAATTCAGCATTTTTTAAAATAGGTAGAGTGAGATAGGGTGGGTTAGAATGTGCATTCTTTCGTTTGGTCTAAACCCACCTTCAGGCGGCTCCCGCCGCGCGCACACCTCATAGCACCCCCGCTGTCTCCCCGCCCCCGTCGCCCGCAGACCATGGGAGTGTCACGAACGAAATTGCCAAGCTATAGTAGCCTATATTAGGTACTATAAAATACATAATAACCTAAATATAATTACATTTTTTTGTGTTTGTACTCGTACCTATCACGCAAAAACTACTGAACAGGGTTTTTTGAAATTTGGTATTCGGGTACCACATTGTCTCCGGACAACACATATGTATAATAGCAGATTGTGTCACATAGAATAGAATTCACGAACAGAGTTAAGATCAATGCTATTAGTTTGAAATGTACATGTTCTGAGGTGTAGGTACATATAATGTTAAACATTATCCACGCCACGCCACAAATCCTGTCCGCCGTGTTTCCAGTGGCGACTGAAAATTTACCCAATTTAGTCACAGGAAAAGTTGCTGGCGATGTGTCCTTTCAACGGACCATAAAGTTGGTAATGGGCGATAAAATTAATGCAACTTTTTTAATAAGTTTGATCAATAGCTTCATTTTGAAACTACTAGATATTATATCGCTGTATTTCATGTTTACAAAACGTTGTATAAAATAGAAAATCTTTGCTAGATATTTTGCTTACACAAAAATGTTGCCTGTCTCGGTAAACACAGGTTCCTGCTACATATACGTACATACTTTCCACAGTGTTGGTATGAAAAAGAGAACTGTTCGGGGCATAGCACATTTGGATCAATTTATGTTTGGGTTATATAAAATCCTATTTAGTATGAGGTAAGTAGAATGACAGAACAGAACCTAGTATCACAGTCATTATACCTATCAAAGAATGGAATATGGTGACGATGATATACAAACGCTTCATCGACATATCATTTCATCGAAAGTTAATTTTCTCTGAAACCATATTTTTCTAGAAATTAATATAAAACAAACCTAACCTAACCTAACCTACAGGATGACTCTTTAAAAAATCCTGAAAAGTTAACGGTTTCGGAGAAAAAAGTTGTCGACGAAATGAAAATTCGATGAAATGAAACATTCGATGAAACGTTTGTCGGAGAAACAACCCCATCATTACACATAGCAGATTGATGTAAAAACTGAAAACATTTTTTTTTTTCATTTTAGACGACTCATTTCGGTAAACTGAAATACGTTACTTAATAGTAAATTAACTACACACATTAACAGTAACATAAGCACCACAAATCGTAGCTTTTACCTACTTCCATTTGCTTCTGCTCCCACAACTGACACTAAACAAAATAATATCACCGAAAATAATCTCTTCCCCGCAATAATCGGTAACAAACCGGGACAAATAAAATCCCATGGCATATTTCGTCACATTCATAGAGCAGGCGGGTTTGTGGGCTCAGGATTATGGCGAATAACTAGGCGGAGCACGTCCCAGACATTCAGTGCGGGTTCATCCCTCACATAATACATTACGTCGTTATATCCACACATAAACAATGACACAATATGGCTGGCTGTCATGGCTCTTTGACAGGTGACTGTTAGTAGGTTTTGAGTTCACGAGGACAAAAAGCTGGCTTGGTAAAATCAGCAGCAAAAGAATTAACCTTTGTGATGAATTGTAAATTGAAAAAAGGTATTTATAAATTTGCACACAATATTTAATTGGACAGAGGAATAATTTTCTTATTTTACATATGACAAGAGTGTTACCTTGTGTTACTATAGCAACATACGTCACAACCCTATTCTGTGTACTATTTGCTAACCATATGTGTTGAGAGTAGTATAGCACAAAATAAGAACGAAATCATACAATATTCCTTTCCGATTTATACCTAATCATAGTTATTGGTACTCTTTCTGGCTGTCTCAATTTCTTTTGCTTTTTTCCAAATCGCTTTATTATAGTGTTGAATAACACCCTGAAATTTCTGCGTGTCTGTCTGTATACAATATATAATTTTCTATTGCGTTAATTTGAGTGGTTTCATAATCACATTTAAAAAAAAATGTTGACTCTGCATTTGTGAGTTCATTACCTAAATGAACTTTACCAAAACGCTTAAAATGCTTAGATTGCTGGATAAACATTTATGCTCTTTTCGTCTGAACATATAACAATGTGTAAAATTTAGAATTTAGAAAAGTCGCATCGCCACAGTAGGAAATACTTATGTCAGAGTGTAACATTCTCAACATCTTCCAGGAACAAAATGGAACTATCTTATCCTCATTTCCGACTTCAATAGGGATGATGACTGGGTTAAAAATATGTAATTCTATTTAGTCCGTCAGTTAGATTATGGAAAAATATGGGACACGGACTAAACAGTTTTTTTTAGTCATCTAGCCTATTATAAAAAGCTTATCGGGAAGCCCATTTGATACCTTGACATCTTCAAGTTTTTTGAAAATTAATTTATCAGAATCTAAAAACTGTTTCCTTGTTCTGTACCAAGAACATCGAACCGCTCATATGTTGGTTAATCACTTGCAGAGAAATTAAGAGTACATTCTGTATATTTTGTGACCATATCTTCAAAAATTCCTTGAAATGGATTAAAATTATGACAAACCTCCTCCATAAAATTATTTACAAGTTCTCTTGTTAGTATTTTATTTTCACTTGTGCAACTGTCCACGTATAATTTTAGTTGTTTAAATCCTTATTCAACGTGACCGTTGCGGTAGATGTGTCACGATTTGCGCACTTCCATCGAGTCGAGCGATCAAAATTTGTTTTTCCATCTTCCACTTCTTCTGCCATACCCTAACGGGTGTTGGCGTCCACCTTTGCAAAGTTCTCTCTGTTCTTGGTCAATTAACGAGTGTGGCTGCGTTCTTGATTTTTACTTCTATACTTACCTCTAAATCATTTTAGACATGTAGTTTTGATTTAATACATTTTTTTTCGATTCGAGAACTGTTTTTATTTTTTTTCTTAGACAAATATTCATTTTGGTTATTTGTAAATCTTATGGCTTTAAACGGACGGAAAGGTTTTTGTACAGGAAAAGAATTTTCAAATATAGGGGACCCTAGGAGGCAAAGTGAGTTGTCGTTTACTATTTTTATGTGAGGCATTAAAGTACTAAATGTTTGTTCTACCTCGTTGGGAATTAAGCAGGAACTTGCAATGTAGAGTTCGCAATTCAAGTCTAAGCCAATATTTTTAAATTCATTCTTGACCGTGGTTAGGTCGGCGGTAACGGTATCTACATTGCCTCCTAGGGTCCCGTCGTCCAAGTACCAAACGTTGAATTTTGATTTTAATTTTTGGATAGTCGGATTGATGGCCAAACTGAATATTGCTGGCCCGAGTGGATCACCCTGCTGACAGCCGACTTCGGATGATAGAACATTTTCGCCATATAATAATTTAGAAGAGTCTGCGTTCGAGACGAGGAGGTAATTATATATTTGGGGAATGTTTTGTTTTACTTCAGTCAGAGTTGAATGCATTTTGAGCAACACTTCACTTCGGGCGATGCGGTGGAGAGGAAAGTGCGCAAGGAATGTACCTCTGCTTTTCACCCCCCTTTTACCAAAGCCTAATTGTACGGGTTCGAAATGGGGTTTTAATTTGGAAATAATTTGTAAATTTTGGAGGCAAGGCGCCGAAGTGTTGCACCAACGGTTATTGGTCTCCCCCCCCCCCCATCTTTCTTTTCTTTCTTTGTGAGAGCTATAAGGTTGGCGCCAAATAGAATGGGGACAATTTCAGAATTAATATTGCCGAGGAACATTTTATTCAATAATTTTGTCAAAATTCTTTATTCTGAGTTTTTTACCTGCATCGCCTGCTGAAAGAGAGATTAAATCTTTAAGATGTTGGGGAGAGATACCATCTAGGCCAGAAGCAGAGCTGGTTTTAAAAGAACAGATCGCTTCAAAGGTGTCTGTTATTGATTTCCAGGCAAACCTGGCTAGCCGTTGGTGGATCCAAGAAAACGGGAGTTGAAGGAGCTGGGGGGTGTTTGGTTTGTAGGGCCAAGAAAGCGTCAGGGGTGTCTGGTGACAGCACGTCATTTGAAAAGAGGAGTCGAGTTGCGCCTTTTAGGTCTCCGTCGCTAATTTTGGATTTGGTGTACTTACAATAGTTGAAGGGTCGATTCTTATTTTTCTGATCTGTGGACAGAGCGGATATTTGATTTGAACAGTTGTTTTTGATATTTTGCGTAAGAGACGTGGTTCTATTGTCTTTATTGACGTGGAGGGTACGGTAGGAAAACAGAAGTAGGTTGTGCCAGTCTTCGACAAAATGACAAATGAATTTTCGACTCTACTAAATTCAACATTTTGGGACTCAACAGTTTAGGAATTCAACATTGTGGGCCAGGAGGTAATATATTTACTTAGATCGTCTACAACAGCGGTCGGCAACCGCTTAGCTGCCAAGGGCCACATAGTAGCTAAGGAACGTGACGCGGGCCGCATTTTGTTAATAATTTGTGATTTTAGACTATTCGGAATATATTAACCGCAATACAAACCGGAATATAGGTCCGCAAGCGAGCGGTTCACGCGTCGCATGCGGCCCGCAGGCCGCAGGTTGCCGACCGCTGGTCTACAGGTTTTCAGTTCTTACCTATGTAGACGCAGAACACTTGATTTATTTTTATAGTGACTAGTATATAAATGTGTGTGTATCCAAAAACAACTGTAAGTACCTACCCCCAGCACTGGATCTAAACGAATCCTTATTTCTGTTTAGCTATCATACCAGCTGAAAAAATGAATAGAACCTTTAAAACAAATTCAATTTCACTTAATTTGTGCTAAAGCAACTATAACAAGATTTCCATGCGTTTTCGAGATAAAGGCAAAAGACGACGAAAGTGACATGTAAATAAAAATTCCCGTCAGCTCCCCAGTACCGGCGGTTTTTAATGCCTTTATTATGACAGCCTAAGGAAACTCAGTGCCAATTTTCAAAACTACACGAATTACTGGGGCAGAAATCCTCAATTTTCTTAGGCTAAAAAGTGAATATGCTGTTTTGAGCCGACGAGCCACATCTTCGGTCTCGTACTCTAAGCTGCTACTGAGGTAATTGCTACTATTGCTAGTCAGGCACTGAATAAAAAAGTAGATACAGTCGAGTTCATTTACATCTACACACTTACGGGAGCAAAAATATCTGATCACGACCCTATTTTCACTATCAGTAGCATAAAAGCGTGTTCAGGTATTTTTGTTCACTTATATATGTAGATGTAAGTGAACTCGACTGTATAGGGAGAAGGCAACGGTCATGAGCAATCTAAGTAGCATTAAAGCTTTTTCGTTCCATTAGTAGTGCGTAACAAAAAAGTTAAATTTCGTTTAAAAACCCAGCTACGCATAATGCACCTCCCTTACCTACCTCTCGCTCCGGACGATCTTTTATCACGCAATATCATTTATCACAATTTCCTATTCTAACTAAATATAGCCGTACAAAGAACATAAAAATGGAGGTAAAGTGTGACAAATTATTATATCCGCGACACAAAGCCAGGAGGGCAATTACGATGGTGAATTTGTCAAAATTAAGGATATTTTTCTAATAAATGGATTCGTTTTTAACCTACTTCGTAATGCGGCCCCAGTTTCATTGTGTCTCGGCGTGAAAGGTGCCCGAATAATGGAATTAAGGTGATTCGAGTGGGTCGGTTTTTCATACAAACATAAAGAGGGTCATTATTTGCTTCCACAGCAACAATTATGTTTAAAATAAGTTTTATCTTATAGCTTGATACATTTTGTCTGCGCGAAATGGCATGAGAAGGCTCAAAAAAGTAGAACTAACGTGTAATTGGGACTTAGAGGTCAGCACCGTTATATCAGCATAGTTTGGAACTAAACGTTTTTTGCAACTTTTTTGGCTTTTGTATGTATTTAATGTATCAAGCTATAAAATAAAACACATTTCAAACATAATTGAACGTAGTTATGCAATAACGTTCCATTCCACATGCAATTTTTTTTGGATTATGGACTTTGTTAAGACAGAAAGGTTGATACTTTGTTTTGTGGTTTGGAACGTTATTGCATAACTACGTTGATGCCGTAGAAGCAAACGATTAACCAAACCGAAACCCTCTTTTGTTTTGTATGGAACACCGACGGACTCGAATCAATTATGTTTAATCAAATTGCTAACTTCTTTGTGTGGGAATTTTGGGAAATTTATAATACTGATGACACCTAATTTGATAAATTTACGTTTTAAGCTTTCCAAAGAAATTCCTGGTAGGTACCTATTGTACAGTGCCTCTTGCTAAAAAAACACATTAAGGCGATTTTCCGTTATAAAAAAACCGATCAGATGCGAGTTAGGCTCGCGCACCGAGGGTTCCGTAAGCTTGTAGGTAGGCTTGCATGTGAATTTATATGTGAATAGTTCAAGATAAACTGTATTAATTGAGGGATAAACATAACTTTGCCCTTGGAAGTCTGTTGTCCCTATTCATCGACTTAGGTCGCGGTTGGTTTAGCAACTACAAATAAGTTTGTTTTACGATTTTTTTTTCTAAAAAACGATACAAGTTCAGAAAATCTAATTTTTCTGTTATATTGAGGATGATATTAATCGGTAAAAAAGTACCTTTTTCTGTTCAGTAACTCGCACCATAGTGTTCCTTTTTTACCATTTTGGTGCGAAAACCTTAACCGCAACATTAGGTTGGCAGAGCGTCCCCGCGTTTAAATCCTGGCCAAAATTGTTAGCGACGTCAGGTGACGAATAACAGAGATATATAGGAGAAAACGACTTATGCGTAGAACACAATGTTATGGATTATAGTCTGGACGGCTAACTGTATGTCTGATGGTGACATTATACAGTTCGTATACGGAGGTCACGCTTTTATGGTTGTTGAAGCGACATGCGGACCAACATATTTTGACCCCACGAACCATACTACACGGAGAGACATAGTAACGGCGAAGTATTTATAGTTAATTAGCCTACTGCGATGTACAATAGACCATTCTAAAGGCTTTCATGGATCACCGATGTCCGCAAATCACAGCTTGGGAATAACAGCTATACAGAAATGCTTACGTATAATTTTATTAAAATGTTAACTACGAGTATTAAAAATTTAAAATGTAAGTATAAACGGTTCTACGACATCAACCTCAAATAGAATCCTCTAAATGTTTTATTAAATGCTAACTTAGCATTTAGTAACAATTCCAATTCTTTTTAGAAAATAAATGCTGCTGCAGAAATCCTCTACTAAAGTAAATCGGGAAAGTGCTGAGTGTGTTCTGGCAAGAAATTAGACAACTGTGTACGAACGAAGATATTGCTTATACGTTAAGTTATAAAACTGCATCCATGTAATAAATAATTTGGCGTTTAATTTTCATTTTATATGAGAACGAGAACATAGTTGAAATATTAAAGCCTTTGTTGTTGGTGCGATCATAAAAATGACAAATAATCCCACTAATACAGTGTGTAACTCTAATACGGGCGAATATTAAAACGGTGATAAGCATAGGATCTAAGAAGTATATTTAGATGAAAATGAAAATATTTACCATACAAAATAATTCGGCCCGCAATGTAACGCAACACATTCAAGTTGACAGACACGCTAGTTGACAGTTACTTTAAAAAAACTCGTATCTCGCGATGTCATAACAAGCATGTATGCGGTACATTGCTGCTCGGTAAATTTTCAAAAATTAATTAAAAAAATCATATTAATTAATGATAACGCTACTAAACGCTATATCTGGTTTAATTGTTTGCTCGTATTAGACTTCCACGCTGTATAATAAATGCGAAAGTTTGTGAAGATGTTTGGATGTTCGTTACCTTATAACGGGGTAACAACTGGATGGATCAGGCTGAATTTTGGCATGCAAGTAGACCAAGTCCTGGATTGAAACATAGGATACTTTATATCCCGGTAAAGTTCCTTTGGGACAATAACGGGAACAACGCACGAAGCCGCAGGAAAATGCTAGTAAGAAAGAAATATGGAGTTGTTATTGTGAGATGAGTAAGGATTATTTATACCTTTTTTAACACACTGACTGACACATTAAAACCTTTTTTTCTTACGAGACGGTGTTTGTTGAGGTTTATTGCTTTGGCATAGTGGCAATAGTAGGTAAGTTCCAGTAACACCTGGGCCCCGTTTCATGAAGCTACAAGTTACAATTTTACAAGTTTAAAGTAGCAACATTGGCCAACATTGGCCTAATGGCGTTGCTGTATTTGACCAATTTTGCAAGTGTAGACTTGTAAAATTGTTATTAAATTTGTAGCTTCGTGAAATGAGGCCCTGCTTCTCATCAGCTTACTTATTTTATTAAGGCAACTTGCGAATTTCGTAATTACCATAGAAAATACGCTAAAAACCTCATACTTACCATAACATCTGTATGACCTTCATAGAATAATAAGTATTCATATTGAACCTCTTTTTTATGTTAAAATTCGGAATGAGACCCTCGACCTTTAGCCCGAACGTACATGAACCTACCTTTTAGGACATTAGCCTTTTCCAAACTCGTTAGAACCCTATAGAGCCCTTACGAGGTTAATATTATCTTTGTGAAGATACACAACAGTAAGTACCTACATACATTAGCGCGTAAGAGCTGCCCCTGTCACCACTAATCTATTAAACCGTCAGACCCGGAAACTTGGAAATTGAGGAGCGTATGCCCTTTACGATCTACGGGTAAAACGCTTTCAAAACGTCACGATTAAATACGAATCGTAAGTAAACGACTTAAAGTGCATATTACGTTAACGCAATTAAAGAATATCCGAATAGATCCAATTTTTGGTAAGGTTTAGTCAAAAGCAGTGATTTCTTTGAAAAGTTAAATATTTGGTCAGTAAATTGCCATTTATTTCATGGTAACCGAGATTATAGTTGCAGCATGTTGCAGTTGCCATCATTAATGTTGTTTAATAATAATTAGATAATACTTATAATTACAACGGGGTGATTTTTGTTTAAAACTTCGTACTGCTTGAATATATTTATACGGCATCATGAAAAATAGCAACATGATCGTTTATGTCAGTATAAAATATTTGTTATTTGACTTAACAAATTCAATTTAGGTTTAATAACATGTAAGTAGTATGTATAGTTAAGAAGTGCGCCTCTTGCATGTTGTTTAAAATTTAAAATAGTATCATTTCTATACTAACCGCAAATTAAGTAAATAGTAGCCATAAGTATACATATACACCTACACTACTACGCAGGGAGACATACATTTCTTTCTATACAAGTACTATTTTTAAATTTTTACCATCGTTTTGAGCAACTTAAAATTGACATATAAACGCTAAAAAAATTAATTATAGTTTCGTTTTCAATATTTCAAGCGAAATTGTTCCGTGACTAATGCAGAAGTTTAAATTTAACTTGAAGCACAAAATAACAACTGCCATGAGTATAGAGCGCTAACGCACGTATAAAAACCTTTAGCACAATTTTGTTCCATATTCCTATTTGGACAACTTCATGTTCCGCCTTCTCCCTCGTTTTTTGTCTTCTCCCTTTGACTTTTGATGTTTAATTTTGACTGTTTTCAATTTAAGATATAATTCGAAACCAGGGATTCAGTTTTCAGTACACCGTCCCTTACACGCTGTCTACATAGTGCATCGTTTCTTTCTACCTTGCCACATCCACTACGGAACATACTGCCCTCCTAACGCAAAGTGTAATAACTATATTCGAGCCAGGCACATATTACACTTTACGTTAGGAGGGCAGCATAGGTCTCCCTACAGATTTCCTCATTTTTTACGGATTCACTATAAATAAAATAAAATCCATTTATTTCAGACCAATGGTTGTCCATATTTTGTTAGTAAAAACTTAAAAATAAACGTATAACTATGGTTAACTTAAATACCTATCTTAGATCCTAAACTTAAATGCAGAGAGGACCAGTGCCTTATCAGACCACTGTCCCATCTGTCAGCCACGACGGTCAGAAGACTGTGGCGGCTGTCACGCACTCTGCGGAGCGTCGCGGCGCAGCGTTTCCGTAGCACCGTCCACGTGCGCGTCCGCGAACATGCCTGACGCACTGCAGTACCGAGGCAGCCGCAACAGTACCCTAAACGCGTCGCTCTACTGTACACGCATAGCATTAATAGCGCTTTGCGTGTGCTTAGTCCACAAGCTGCAGGTGTACAGCGATGTACAGAACGCTCTAAATAATCTGGGGGCACGGCAGTGCCCCCGCCTTTATTTATTTAACCGGCTTTATTTATTTATTATTTAACCGTGGAGGAACACATTTTATAGGCAAGTCGGTGAAAATCGAGTTCTGTTGAAAACCCCCGGTACTGACTTGGTTTAACTTTACATCTCAAAACTTTTTTGTTGTAGGAGAACTGCGTTGCGAGACTTGCATCTTTTTACATGTAATGTTTTTGATGGGATGTTATTTTTACTTGCGCCGTACATCGGCTGAACCTGCGCGCTATCATATTGGCCCTGATGGCCAAGGCTCTCCGCTCCCTCACGATATCTGAGTCACCACGAAAATCACCATGAGCATTATGAGCCGGCTCAGAGTCGCTCAACATACAATATATGGCTCTACATAGCACATGATCATACTACGTAACGTCATAGTGAAAATAATGGCGAGAATAGCTCTTCAGCAAGCTGTTCTCGGAGTCACTTTATGTTATCGAATCAGAAATGATAAAATCCGTAGAAGAACATAGTAAATACGATAAAAAAGAATATTCCCAAAATATCCAAAGACGCAATGTAAATTACATATTCCGGTAGCCATCCGCCGACTGCTTCCAACCAGACGAAAGGCTTTGTCCGACATTTTCATAAAACATTGACCCTTTGATTCCAAGTCAGTTTTCGTCACGCGGAGGCGACCGACCGGCATCTTAACACGGATATTTGCACGACTTATTCATTATTTAGGAACGTTATTTGCTTAACCTACCTATAAAATAACCCTCCTTTGGGCTTCGCCACAGTGGGGTAAATACTATTTAACTGTAAAGTACTGTCCGAAACGAGTTTATGAAACAACTCAATATAATCTTAGAATCATAAGTAACAAATAATCAAATTCATTAACATAATAATAATAAAATACAATGCAAACTTAAAATACTTATCTAAGCCTAAATATGTCTTAAAACGAATTAAACTATATACAAAAAGAAAGAAGAATATCAGTCAAAATATGATAAGAACAGATAAAGTATCTATGTTCCTACTAATAACCAGAATTTTGCGTTCAACATTCTAATCTAAACTAAAGGTCACCTGGGAACTATGCAAATAATGGTGCCATTGTAAATTAGTTCAGTTGAGCTCAATTATTTACTTAAATCATATCGGCCATTGTTTAGGCCAGTGATAGTTAAGGGTTAAATATCGAGAACCTAGCCTCTGTGCGTATCATTTGGGTAAGTAAAGGTTTTCAAATATGTGTAGTTTATATCTTTTATGCCACACCTGGCCATAAAGTGACTTTTTCCGCACGCTGCGCGTACGGAAAAAGCCGCTTTCTGGCCAAGTGTAGACATAAAATGATGTACACAACACGGGAGGTAATAAAGAAAGCCCTCGATCGCATATTTACGTCCCTCGCTTGCAGCTCGGGCCGCAAACTTCTGCGATCTCGGCCTTTCTTTGTATTACCACCCTAGTTGTGTAATGTACCATTTTCGTTAGTTCCCGACGTAATGATCTAGAAAATACCGCTACTGCATTTTCATACCCTGTAATTTTTCCAAAATATTGGTTTAAATTCTCGATTTGACACTTGAAAAAAAGGGACGCCAGGCTGACAAAATTATTGCCTACGTTCGTAATAAAAGAAAAACAATTGTGTATGCGAGGTCTGTCCCTGGCGTTTACCTGACTACCTGAGAATCGAACAAATGCGAAGACAGCTAGAACGCCATGTTTCTATTAATGCACTCGTAATCTATGGTTCATGTAGATAGAGTTGATAATCAATTGAACTTTCAAGGTGGTTTTAACGACTTTACAATGTCATTTTGGTGCTTTTGGGGTTTACAAACAATCACTTTGGCGAAGGACACACTGAAATCGCCCGTCGCCGCGATTTACGCGCCAGTGTGCGCCATCCCGCGATTTTTCTATACAAATCGATGATTCTACATACAAAGTTGAAAATCGCTGAGTCGTGTCGCCGCGATTTTCGCTGCAATGTGAGATCCGCCTTTGTTTCCTTTAAATGGATCGTACACAACACCCACCGAACGAGTATGCATATCAGTGGCGTGGCGTCTAAAGAACTCGATTCCTACCGGCTTGCCTAATATGAGGCATTTGACCACCTTATTCTACAGCTCGTATGGAAAATGTATGCCAAATCTGCACCGGCTTGCCCAAGGATAAGTCTTTACGCCACGCCACTGATACATATGCTGTAAAATGACTTACATGTATATACCATAATCTTGTGAAATTTGGTAAGTCATACACCTCCGGCGCAGCTTGAACTTGTCGTGTCCAAGAGGACACATATGCTTACCCTGAGCGGCGAATAGTCATAATGAGCACCACGTTAAGGCCGCGGACTAGACACCATTAGGCTTATGATGCTACGCTTTGTCACGCGATAAATAAGTGATAAAACATCCGTCACTCTCAAATAATATTTGTCAGAAGGTGACGGATGCTTTATTATTTGTTTATCGCGTGACAAAGCGTAGCATCATAAGCCTACAGCGTGCAGCGGAACGAGCAGCCCTTGGCCTTACACGCGTTCCAAGCCGAGCAATTATCAGGCATACAGTTGTTCAAAATTCTAAAACATAGTTCAAGTCGTCAGAGATTTTCCGTCAAATCTGTCTCTAATATTCAACCGTGAATTAGTAATAATAGTTCGTAATTGGCGGTCAAAGCACGTCAGTCTACTTGTGGCTTCGACTTTGACGAACCACAATGGTGTGATCCCCGATTGCGGATTGTTATTACTATCTAGCTCACGGATTTAAGTATAAGTACGAGATGAATACTGAACGTCATGTGGACTATCCAAAGGTATTCCATGACTATGTATGTGATTAGAATTAGTGGCATAGTTAGGTACGACAAGTCTTGGTGTAAAAATTGACAAATACATAGTTCGGTTTTATGGTTAAAGGTTTTTTTTAAGTTTAGTCTTACTCGTAAGTATGGTAGCCACGTTAAACCTCGGACAGGTTTGAAGCCTCCTTGAGATTGGGGGCCTCTGGGGGCTATACCATTGGTTGCACTGCGCCCAAGACGTGTTGTAAAACAATCGCAGAGCGCGCCTCATGAAAATTTGTATGCTTCTTATAACTACCTATCATAGTTTGTCGCATTGCATCGATGATTGCATAATATGTACCCATGTACCTAGGATAGTTGTACGTGTCACTGAAACGCCCTCTGGCCGATTAAGCCAGCTTTTATGGCCATCTTGTGTATTGTCTTGCCAATGAGTGCGTAGGTGTAATATAGGCGCTGTCTTCGGGATGACACTAGAGCGGTTAATGGCCCATTCTGAGCCAGAACTTGCCATTATAAACGTCTTCAGACTACTAAGAACTATTTATATTTATGTCTTTCTTACACACGTAACACGTAACGTACGTTATACACGTAATAAAACTAGTTATTAAAAATGTTGTTTTGACTTTATGATGCGTCGCGCATCAAAGTATGTTGTTCGACATGTTTGTAAGTTAATTTTTCACGAAAAAATTATATAAATACCGTAAAACGGGGTGAGTAGGAACAAAACTGACATTCAAATCTCGATAAAATTTTATTTTTACATAAGCAAACTGAATTGTATATATAATAAGTGTTCCGGCCGTTTCTATTTTAGTTTTTGTATGATTTTGGGTAGTTCCAATTCATAACTTTGACAATAAACACAAAATCCCTCCTCACCCCGTAGTCCCTCGTAGTTGGGGTAAGAAGGGATTTCATACTTAGGTGAGTTCGGCAAATTGTTGGATCGACACTTCTGGATTATGAATATTATATTATTACTACGGCTCCATTTTCAATAAGAATATATATTTAGGTAGCAATAGCCTTTAAAAACCACCTCACCCCTCTGTCATCCCTACTCTCCTCATTCGTAACCCAACTGTCCTCTCAATCCCTTCTCACCCCATTTTACGGTATAGTAGCCATGTGGCCAGTAGGATTTTCTATCGGCGACATCCGAGTTTCTTTACAAAATGTTATCATCTTTCATCGAAATCTAGATATTTTTTCTCATTCAGATATTGTTACTTAAGTATAAATGATAATTAAGTACTTTTTACTACCCAAGATCGATGCAGTTGATTCTCTTTTAAATAGATTAAGTACTATCGCAAAAACCTTTCAATGTTATTAACCTAAGGGTGCTGTTAGTCGAGAAATTGAAAATTACAGACCAATCTCTAAATTATGTCAGTTTAGTAAGGTGTTGGAAAAAATTGTTACTGGACATATTTCTAGCGTTGTTCGTGGCCATATTATTCCAAACCAGCATGGATTTTTCAAGGGTCGATCAGTGGATACTAACTTGTTGACCTTTACTGAAAGTGTAAAAGATGCAATGGATGATAGGTGTAGTGTTGACGCTGTGTATACCGATTTTGCTAAAGCTTTTGACAAAATTTGCCATAATACATTATTGTTTAAGCTCTGGCAACTCGGTATACATGGCGATCTCCTCCGTTGGATCAAGTCTTATGTCGAAAACAGGAGTCAGGCTGTGGCGTTGTCTGGTTACATATCTCAATACAAGCATGTCAGTTCTGGGGTGCCCCAGGGGTCCCATTTTGGACCATTGCTGTTTCAGCTTTATATTAATGACATAACTAAGGTTATTCGACATTCGGAAGTGTTACTCTACGCAGATGACACAAAAATCTTTAAAAAGATTAAGAATATAAGAGACTGTGAATTACTACAAGAAGATTTAAATAACTTTGATAATTACTGTAACACAAATAAATTATTCCTTAACCTTGACAAATGTAAAGTAATAACCTTTTCAAAGAAAAAAAGTTGTATTAGTTTCAATTATAGTTTATCAAACAAAAATCTGAATAGAGTAACGCAAATCCGAGACCTCGGCGTCATAATGGATTCTAAATTGAGTTTTATTCCTCATATCGACAATGTTCTGAACAAATATTTCAAGCAACTTGGATTCATTTTAAGAGTAGGTAAGCCCTTCCGAAGTCCATTGACTTACAAAATTTTATATAATAGTTTTGTCCGAAGTCACCTTGAATTTGCATGTGCTGTGTGGAAGCCCTATCATGCCGTACATATTAATAGGATAGAAAGGGTTCAAAAAAAATTTGTTAAGGCACTGGACTTCAGAACAGGTCACACTTATGTAGATTACGATAGCTCCCTGAAACACCATAAGATTCAATCCCTCGCAGATCGGCGTGATTGTGTTGATTCAGTTATTCTGTATAAAATATTACATTGTCAATTAGATACCCCTTCCTTACTTCACAATATATATTTAAAGGTTCCGAAAAGATGTGTCCGTCAATGTCGTAAAAAAGAATTGTTCGCAATTTTTGGTCACAATTCGTGCTATGCACGAAATATGTTTATAAGGCGTGCGTGTAGATTATTCAATGAAAATTCCAAACTTGAAAATGTTGATATTTTTAACTGTACCTTAGGCGCTCTAAAAAAAGCTTTCAAATAACAGTGCGACTACCTAAGTAAGTTTGAATGTTTTTGTCATTACACTTAATTACAAATAGATAAGCACCATATTGTGGTGTCTAGTTTTTAATGATATTATAAAGGGCGAGTTTCCAATCTCCTGTTAAAAAACCCTTCTCTTATAGTTATATAGTTAACACTTTGATTTTCTCATGCTTTTTTATTTTTATTTTTTTAACCGGGTAGACCTAACTTTTATCTAATAGATGATGTTAACTGGATATTGAAAACTCGGCCGGGCAAATTACTGTTTATAGTTAAAACGATACATGCACTAACAATTAACACTAAATCTTTATTATATCAATAAAGGGAACTGTAGGTCTGAATAATATAATAACTTTAAGTACGTATTTTGTATCTGCAAATGACCGTTTGTTTCTGAATAAATAAAAAAAAAAATAAAAAAAAAAAAAAATTAGGACGGCAAATGGGCCGAAGTGTTTTCGGGAATGAATAAGAAATGTGCTCATCAGCCGATGTACCATTTTGTATCTCAGTTACTATTGGTCTTATGTTTGCCAGAAAATCCGACCAATAAGGTTTGAGACTCGACATTTATTAAGGCGTGAAGATAAACCAGAAGGAATAAAGCGGGAATCACATAAAGCCGTGAACTCATCCAGTCCGTATTTATCCTCCGATTTCCCCGTTACTTACGCTTTGCTCTCGCTTATCTGATTAAATCGATTTTCTGTTAGTGTCTACGTTAAAAAAGGGAATAGCGGTGCGGCACGGCGTCGTTGGACAAATATCAATCACAATGCTATTTTCCTGGTTTACTTACCTATAAATTGCTAGGGAAACGCCCGGCTTACTACCTCAAACATAGTTTTCGTGATTTTGTGGCGTTACGACTTGGTTAGGATTGAGACCTCGGCTACAGCTGTAAAGAAAGTGACGAGACCGCCCCAGGATAAGTCCAGGCAGCGTCAAACATCACCCGCCATTTACGGCCGCGTACTGCGCTTAGAGCTGTAAAATCTCTGGACTCACCCATAAAAAATCACATAAACTGATATGTCACAGATATCCTAGTTTCGTTTTGCGCTGCATTTTTATGTTTCAAGCAGACTTAGCGTTGATACCCAGTTTTATTGCCGGCAATGGTAAACGGAATATTAGGTAATATACTAGGTATTACAGTGTTAGTTACCTACATTAGTTTGGGTTTATACTGTAGTCTTGAATATTGATTTATCCTAGAAGTTATAGTTACCGCAGCGTTTGACTACATGCTGTGTAAGAACTCTCATTTCCACAAAGCAATTTCCTAATCGCTATTCGCCAATGTTGTCTGATTAAATTACTTTAATAACTATTTACCTAAGTATGTATTAGTATGTGGGTATTTAAGTGGAGATTCCGAGAAAAATGTTTCATCTCGTTTGACGGTACTTCTGAATCTATACAACCTGTCGTAGTTTCATATTTTGATTATGGGACCGTTCGCATGACTTTTATGACTTTCTAATAGAATTAAGAAGAACTTTTTAATCCCTATCAAAGAGAGTGTTACTTGAATGCTCATTTTCAGAATTCTGCATCAAAAGAAACTTTCAGTTCCTTTTTCTCACTTCTTTATTTTGTTGCCTGAGGTTTTGCTGATGTCCGCTTCCCTATTAATTAGTTTCTACGTCACTAAACTCGAAACCTGTTAGAAAATTATAAGATTTTTTATCAGTAAAAGACAGTCTTTATAATACAAACAGTTTATTTCTCTCCTTTGCCAGTTTAACATTTAGGTAGACATAAATAATTTATTCACGATTATTCATATATAGAAGAAAAGTATAATTGTGCGATTCTGAATATAGAAATTACCGTCAAACAGTCTTATTGTATATGTACAAGCTTAATGGAGAAAGTCAACTTAATATAGATTGAACTATTTAAAACAATATTATAAAACTTGTTCTACTCAATAGAATACGTTTGCCTAAATAACAAAGTTATCGACTAGAATATTTTTAATCGACAATCACAATTCATTTTTATTTTAAATAAAATGTATTAACAACATAATCATCTCTACCGTCAAACAACTATTACAAAAAGTAAAAAATATAAAATGCCCTATACGTGAAACCTTATTCAATACTGATACTTTCGTATATGTACAACGTTTCTGAATATAGCAAATTCAGCAATGTACAGAAATCAGACCGGAATCTAATGGTCCACAAATTTAAAACTATAGCAGTTATATATATGCGTCGGACTACTACGTATATCTTTTTATCAACAGTTTGCGCTTGGGCTGAGGTCTCTCAACGGTCGCCTGCAAATGAACCACATTTACCGCCCTGTCGAAAGTCACCCGCGGAAGTCATCGAGTTAAAGTCACTTCAGTGTCACTAGAGCTTCTCGAGCTCTCCTTTATAACATCCAGCTCCCTATTCGAGATAGATGAAGTACGCGAAAACTTATTTGTAACACTGTAATCACTCTTTTCATCAGACATTTCACGAGAACTGTTGTAGTCCCTATTTTCATCCGAATCGTTGTCGACGACGTCGTTCACCTCAACTTCCAACATGTGCTCGTCATCTTTCACACCGAATGTATTAAAGCTTCTATCGTGACTAACACTCCGTATTCTATCCAGGTTCTGTTCCAAAGTCTGCATATCATCATCGCCATCAGGGGAGTCGTCAAATTTCCACTTGATATTTGAATTGAAGTGATCTATACCTGGATACACCGCTATACTATTGCTCCTGTGCCCGAAGACCGGGCATTGTCGGAATTCTCACAACTCTGGGTGCCTGCCATTGCAGGTTTTGTTGAAGTTCCCCTCGTCTAAGCTTAAATTCGATCGGGATCTGCCACATTCAAGCTCGGGAGCTTGCCTGAACAGGCAAATGTCAGAATTTTTCAGCCTACATTGCCTTGAGCATGGTTCGATTTGAAAAGCTGATCGATCAAATTGTCTGTAATCTGTAGGTCCACAAACATCAAAATATCTTGGATCATGTTTACAAACGTTACTAGGACATCCTTTAAAAGATCCCGTGCAACGAAGAGGGTCTCTGTGGCATGCCTTTTGGATGGCATGTAGTGAGGTAGACGAAACTGTGCGTTCTAGTATTTCCCCCCAATATTTCTCGCCTATGCCTTCGAATTCTCCTTTCGAGTGTCGGCCGTCGGATGTGATTGGCGATCCACAACATCCGGTTGGTTTATCGTAGTTGGTGAAAGGTTTTGTTCGTCGGCAGCAGATCTGTAACAAAACAGCCTCTAGAATTTCGAAGTCCCAACTATCCATTGATTTATTTTCCGTCAAGATTTTTGTCATTTTAATATAGGTTTAATCATTCTAAACATTAAAAGCATATTCTTCTCACCAGAAGGTCATTACCCGAAGCGCCAAAAGAAAAGAAAAGAAGACATGTAAAAGAGCCCTTGAGGGCATTTACAGAAATAATTTTTGTTTTATTTTATTAACTACATTTTGGGCTCTGCTCTCTTGGACATATTATAGTGGAATTTATACGGCAGAATTCTTACATAGTACTGGAGTAGCTCATGACTTATTCTTCTGAAGTGACTGTTCAGGAGCCAGTACAAGAATGGATTCCAGAAGCTATTGCTGAGAGCCAACCACGTCACAATGAAGTCCAGAGTTGGTGGTACCTGCGTTGAGAAAAAAATATATAACCTTTACCTGCTACATTAAGCGTTATTTAAAACAATGTAAAAATGTCGAAAATACCCCACAAAGGGGTCCTTTCGCGCTATGCGTGAACGCAGTGGTGTGAACGGGATCATACAAATTCCTTTGAAAAGTTCACAAGACAGACACTCGAATGCCTCACAAAGGTGTTGATTTGAACAAAGCTTTACATTTATGGCACACGTTATTCGACTTACGGTTGAGTTACTCAAAGGTTGACATAAAAAGAAGACGCGTAGGAATCGAAATTGGGTTTAATCTCTTGGGGCATGTGCATGTCCCAGTGACCTGATAGTGAGATACAGTTTGTGTACCTTGCAACCGGTACACGCTGCTACGACTTCTTGTATGGTTGCGGGAGTGACCATCACAATAAATCCCAAAGACATGGCCGCCATAGTTCTAGATGTGCTAACACTGTGAGGTCTGACTGGAGCTTGGATCTGAAATTTAAGCACATTCGTAAATTACTATGGAAAAAACACGCAATAATCATGAATGGAATTTATGTTGACTCTGTAAATGTGCCGGGAATATTCCCCACTTGTATGGGGAATATTCCCGCGGTGGGAATATTCCTCATACAAACGGGGAATATTCCCGGGAACGGCACATCTCTAGCCGTGATAAAAAGAAAATTACTTAAATTATATACATTACTTTTTAGGGTTCCGTAGCCAAAATGGCAAAAACGGAACCCTTATAGTTTCGTCATGTCCGTCCGTCCGTCCGTCCGTCCGTCCGTCCGTATGTCACAGGCATTTTACTCAAAAACTACACGATGGATATTGATGAAATTTGGAATATAGGTGTCTTGTATGAGCTGCTACTTATTTGGTAGTTAAATAACTAAAATAAATAGTTTTAGGGGGGGCACTCCATACATGTTACAGAACCTAAAAAAATTTTTTTTCAGAAAATATCAACGTGTACTACATAGTTCGACAGCTCTTTCAAAAACATTTTAAGGTTCTTAAGTAATGTTTTTGATTAAGTGAATAACTTTGGAAATAATCGCTCCGAAAGTTGTGAAAATTGTGTCCCCCCCCCCTCTATCTTCTAAACCCTGTGCCCGAAAAATATTACAAAAATTGCAAAGATAACGCTTAATTAATACTTTCAACGAAAATTATTTTCAACAAGATCGGATTAACCGTTTTTGAGTTATTGCCGATAAGCTGCGCTTCTCAACAAAAGGACGTAATTGCTATGAAGATACGCTCTTTTATTGTTGTAATTTTTACCTTATAGTTATTTCCCTTATAGTTACGGCTATGGAACCCTACACTGAGCATCGTCCGACATGCTCTTGGCCAGTTATTTGTAATTAAAAAAAATATTTTGGGAAAAGACGGACTAAGTAAAAAGTTAAGTATTTTACATTTATTACACAATTTTTTTAGATGATTCTCATGAAAGATTGCACAGGTCATAAATCTCATGGTTGACTAAATATTACTTAGGTATTCTTGAAACAAACTAATAAAGTTATGATTCATTTTTCCTAAATTAACCGTAAGTGGTAACAAAATTGGGCAATCCAAAGCAGAGAGGCAAGGAAAATGGAACAATAGAAGGTCTTATTCAGTTTATTGATGCAATTTGCCTCATGGAAGAATATTTATTAGTGTCCAAGAATTCGCAATTCTTTTTTGTCATATGTATCTCGTGAAATTACTCCAAATAAATGTTTCATTATTACTTTAGGAATTTTCCTAACATTGGAATTAATATTACATTTGTTACAACATATCTGCGCTAAAATAGTACATTACACAACTGGGTGGTAATATAAAGAAAGGCCGAGATCGCAGAAGTTTGCGGCCCGAGCTGCAAGCAACGGACGTAAATATGCGATCGAGGATTTTCTTTATTACCTCCCGTGTTGTGTACATCATTTTATGTCTACACTTGGCCAGAAAGCGACTTGTCGGAAAAAGTCACTTTATGACCAGGTAAGGCATAAAGATAATTACGTGGATAGTTCGGACTAAGTTATAGAGATGAAATTTATTAACAGCTCGAATTTTATTTTATTTTTTATTTATAATATGAAACAAGTATTTTTGGCCTGCAATAATTATGGATCCTCATCAGACACATAACCAAACATTACCTTCGAAGACATTTAGGACAGCGTATACTTATTTTAGGGCACGGTAGCACATACAGCTTGTAGATTAAGATTACAGTTGTTTACATTCTGAAATCCCAGTAGAATGCGACTAAAAAGATCAAAATCCAGCAAAATAAATAAAAAATCCTTTTAGATTTCACTGAAATGAAAAAGATACGGCTAACGGCCACGAATTGATGGAACATCAACGGCGGTGTAGGCAAAACTAACTTCTTTTTTTACGATTATTACTTTCACTTATATTACAACTATAGTCACGTCATGTTCAAAAATATCTATAAACCAATTTTTTTATGTTATGTTATATTGTAACTTCTTAATTAATTTTAACGTTACCTACTTTACGGGATTTTCCTTCACTCTTTCTTTTCACCTTTTTTCGGGGAAAAAAGGTAGAAAGATGTTGTGCTAAAGGATATGTATGACTGAATGTCAAGTATCCGAGGGCGATGTCGAAGACAGAGCGAAGTGGAGGAGACAAGTTCGGAAAGCTGACCCCACCACCGTGTGGGATAATAGCTAGGAAGAGAGCGAGAGAGTTACTTTACGGGATTTTATTTTAGGTAATATGCCAGACAATTTTGTATGTATGTATGTATGTAAACACTTTATTGCACAAAATAAGACAAATTACAGGGTTACAAGATTAAGGTACATGTACAAAGGCGAACTTATCCCTTTGAGGGATCTCTTCCAGTTAACCTTTGAGCAGTTGAGTGATGAGACAAGAGAGATGGTAGACAAACTGAGAAACATGTACAAGAGATTATAGAGGTATTTATATGTAAATAAATAAAATAAATGCATATACTGTATACATATATAAGTAAATAAATACATATATATGAGTATATATACATATAGCAATACATAAAAATATACAGAACCTGTTTTGATCCTATCAAAAACATTTCATGTAAAAAGCTGCAACTCTCGCAACGCAGTTCTTGTACAACAAAAAAGTTTTGAGGTGTATAATGTTAAACCAAGTCAGTACCAGGAGGGTGTCCACATAACTCGATTTCCACCGACTTGCCTATTATTTAACCGAGCAGGATAAAGATATTTGAGAACTATAAAATCTGTTTCTCATTTTACGCCCAAATTACTTTCTTGGTCCATTGTGACAGAAGTTGTGTTCTTCTCTTAGTCGTGTCATATTTTGTATATTATTTAATATGCAGTGCACCATTTAAACCCAGAGACGTCGACTATTGAACATAGGTCTCCCTCGAAGACTTCCACAACGAACGATCGTACGATTTTCCTTTCCATCGATTTTTGGCGACCCTCACTACTGTGATCGGTCGGCAGACCATAATGTGATCTCTTTCTTGTGTTATTAGTTATTCATATTATGCAGTTAATAAAAAGTAATGGGGTCTTACCACAGTAACCGCATCATGACTATCCAGAGCGCTCTTCGTGCAAGGAGGCGGTACCCCGTTGGGCCTCACCGGGTCCGGTACACATTTGCTGCGGTTCTTACTGACGTGGAACCCCGATCCGTAGCAGTACATCAGTGCCATAGTAGTAGGGAAGTAATACGCGCAGCAAGAGAGGATTCTAGAAATTACAATAATACAGTTAAACGTAGGTATAAGTGTAATTTTACAAATCCTAAAGAATCCTTACTTTCAATATCTACTTTTATCTATATCACTTTTATATTATACATTTGAAGCGTTCATATGAACTAGAGCTTCCTTAAAGTCAACCTTATGTACCTAATAAATAATATTGCACCAGCAGAAAATCAAGAATTTCAGTGTTTGAACAGCGAATTATATAGACTCAATCCCACGTTATTTGTCTTGCTATTTTCCAGTGAGTTATTGAATTTTATCTTTCCACTTTCAATGTTTTGGAAAAAGGGATAAGTGGGATTGAGAAAAATTTTAAAAGTGACATTGCTCTTAACCCAATGCCCCCATGCGTATTCTCTTCAGTTTCAAGAGTAAATAGGTAGTTATTGAGCCCTCGAGCTTTTGGTTTCGTAATCACTAACAGGTGATACTGGAGTCAGGTGGCATCGCGTTAAACTTATCCTTCAAAAGCAATAGAATAAAATTCTCAAATATTTTAAGTAAGCATATGAATGGGTTTCTTGGATACCTTGCCATGGCTGGGGTCAATCGCTATTCAATTTTCAATAAAATAGAAATAATAGTAGGATAGGTAGTACCTGAATGCTACTCTACTGTGGAAAACATCACAGGCCATTAACCCTGTAGAGTTGAAGTAGTATCCCGAGCGGGGTAGCACCATACTGGCGAACAGCGACACGGACAGAATCCACGTTATACTTATAACTAACACGCAACCCTGAAAAAAATATTGGAATAAGGGAAAGTTCAAAAAATTGGTATTTTCACTGAAATAAATCTAACAAGTAGCTACAGAATCATTAATTGAATCTCTGCCTTGATGGACTCGTGTCCTTTCTGGTCTGTTGTAAAAAAACAAGTAATCACAGGGCACCCAGCGTACGAGTATGTGTTAAAAAATATTATTTTTACTCGTATTTATTCTTTATTATAATTTTTGAAGTTGTAACTCTTTTTTTAAATTAACCACATAAATATAAGATAAAAAAACACGTTACTTACAGCCAAGCATGTACGTTTTTGTGGCAAAAACGTCAATTAACTAGGGACTTCTTTCCAATATTCAATTTATCGATAACTGTTTCAAAAACTTATTTCGAAGTGACATTTCATAGTAGATATTAAATTCACTGGATAAAATTGAAATTAACTACAATGCTGATCACTACCCACGATATTCTAAAATGATAGCATGTATTTTAAGTAATGCATAGGCATACTTTTTAGGGATTTTAAAATTCAAATTTTAAAGCGGTTGATCGTCGCCACGAGGGACAAGAGAGCTGGCAGCTGCTTCCTCGCTCAGCGCATACGCATCGCGATTCAGCAAGGAAATGCGTTCTCGGCACAATGCCACAGCGGCCCATTTTAGAAATAGGTTTAGATACATTTTAGTTTTTACTTTAGGATTTTAATTTAGGTAGTATTTAGTTTTTAATTTAATTTGTAATGGAATAAACATTAGTTTTAACAACTAAAATTTTAACATTAACATGTTTTTTACACAAAAACTTCTTTTAATGCTATTTAATCGAATGCCATACAAAGTAAACAGAAAACCAAGAGTTCCTTGCAACAAAGACCAATTTATGTAAATTGACATTTCGTAGCATAATAGTACTTGGTTGGTACTGTATAGGTAGTTCCAGGAGAGTTGAGGTGAATGATTACACACACAGCTATACATGAAGTACTCATTGCAAAAAAACTGAATGCACGAAATGAATGAGTGAGTAAATAAACACAAGGGTTGAACTTGCTATCGGATTAAAAAAAGAACAATAATTTATAATCCCGCTGTCATTACATGACATGTTGTTGTGTGCGTGATCTGAACTCTGCTGGAACTATCTATACGAGTATAATAGGTATGAAAAATATATTATATGTTATCCCACACTCGTAACTGTCAAAAGAAAGTACAATTTATCAATACATTCATATCGTAGGGAAGTCCCTAGGGCAATTTGATTCGTGCCACGAGAACTTCTATGTCTGCTTACAACTTACTAACTAAATAAACCTAACTAAACGTTTTGGGACCTAAATTACATGTAGGTACAAATTATTCTTGCATTTGCGGACCCTAAAATTTTACATAAGGAAGTTATTCGAATACTTATAAGTTTATCTTCGCGTTTGTGAATGTTAAATGTCTCAAATCAAATCAAAAATCAATCAAAATCACAATAGGTAATTTGTGTCTGCCCTGAAGGGCTCTTATACATATCTGAAATTTTATTTCAAGCTCTACGTCAGTCTTAAATCATAGGGTACAAAGTTGACAGTATTAGTTAAAAATTATGTTTGTCGAGTTTCCTTTATAATTATCTAAAAGACAAGAATAATGTTTTCCAAGCTTCACACTGATTTCTTTTACGCCACCTATCTGTATCCTGTCCTGTATCTAGGCCGCACAATAGATTACGTCCTTTAAAACTTCGAATGTTTGCGAATTTCCACCGAGAATTTGTTTCAAAGTTTTGAAGTTATGAATGTGTTTAGACATACACAAAATGGTCTTGCAAAGAAAACCTAAGTCGAGTTGGAATCCCGATGCAAAGACGCAGAAAACTTTGTGGTGAAAATACCTACTGAAGAAGGTATTTAAAGCTAAAGCCGTGTTTGAAACAAGAATTTTTGCGAAAGTGTTATCTTCTGTTTTTATATATTTGAACAACGTCGTAATGTCATTTAACGATACTAAACGCGTTGAAGTGTAGCATAAAAATAAAGAACAGATTTTAGTATTTTCATTATACTCTGGGCTTAATGAAGCTTCGTGTAACGGCTTAATAGGCTACTTGATGACAGTTCAAATCAGCTTCTTTTTATGAAGTGTCAAAACGCTCCGAAAGTATGCAGTTTAGTATGAAATACTATCTTGTGACGTGCTTGTGACGTCATGCTCAATATGGTGCCTTATTTTTAGTTTTCGTCATTGTAAAATCGTTGATGGCACGAAAATAAGTTTGAATGATTTTATCCGGGCTGTTTTGGAAGCGTAATTTGCTGGTTAGAGTTAATGAATTTATTTTGATTGTTGTCAAATACCCTATTGGGGACTTAGTCATGAATTTTGCTATTATGTATTACTACTTAATATTACTTTTTACTTGATCGTACACAATTTGTCTTATTGGTAAAGATGGAGACTGGGCTAATGAGGACAAATGATGTTCCGACGAATTATTATACTTCACTGTTTATGTAAGGATAGAAAAATCATAGCAAAATGGTTGGTTATTTCGTAACCCCGGCATGGCTTAAGATCCGGCCTATTATATAAGGCCTATTTTTTTTAATTCGATATCTTTACTTATAACAACTCGAATGGTTCTTGATCACCTTTAACTAACGTGCCGCACGATTTTTTGTTGTGCTATAAATACCACCTGTCTATTTCTAAAATAGACGAAGTCGTCGCTATTTGTACGAGCTGGTAAGTGCTACGTCTCTATCTAAAGAATACTTACTTTTTTACTGGAGTGCTTCTGATAGGTATTGGGGTGAAGCAGGAAAAGGTATCTGTCAATGGCCATGCAGACTAATATAACCGCACTTTGTTGACTCACGGCTCCTCTCAATAAAGCCTGTGAATATACTCTTTTATTAAAACACATAGAAATTCTCCCATTATTTAGAACAGATTTGATATAGGAAAGTGTGATTTAAGACATATTCAGTAACCATAGTTTCGTCTTTAGTCTTGCTGCCCTCTTAGCTTATTTACGTAGATGCGCAAATTTGAATTACTTCAGAAAGTTTATCAGAATGATTCCCGATAGTGAACCCGTACCCATATGGTGTACTGTAAGATTTGCTAACACCATAAATGAAACCTCTACGTATAATTTCAATAAACTATTGTCTTTGTTTGGTTGGGAATAGGAACGTTTTGCGAATGCATTTTAGTGCAGATTACTTTTCACAAAAACTAATAAATAGTTTTACCTGGTATCGCTTTCAAACAATCACAAGTATATAAAATATATAATTTAAAAGTTGGAATACTTCATGTCGATTTAATTTAAGTAGTCCGTAAAGTACCGAAAGTACAATAAAAGTGAATAGCTAGTCAGTAGGTCGACAGGAAGGCATAAGTTGGGTGAAGTTGGAGCGAGTTTCTGCTCGGTCACCGTGTAGCGCGACACGATAGCGCACGCCGCACCAAGTTCTACCAACTTCATTGTTTGCGGATCAACGCCTACACCCCTCATAATTACTTTTCACAAACTTCAAATGCTTCCGGATCTAAAGCCATAAAGATAAATTGCCCCAACTTTGAAAATTCTATTGATAGTATTTCGATACTTAAAAGTTTTAGTATCGGAATACCATTATAGATTCCACTGGAAGAAAATTCTCCTTAAACATGACTCTAATAAGTCTAAAGAAGTTTGTTCATAATAAGCAGAAAATGTAATGAAAAAGCCACGGCACTGAATATTGTCCTTAGTATCCGATTACCGTTTAACTTCGTCTCTTCATTTGAGAAGTTTTTTCTTTTCCAAAGTAGCAACTTTACTCATTTTCTCTTCGTCTCTTGTTTAAATAAAGTTTTAGCGAGGACTCCGTAACTCCACCTTGCTTTAACTATATTAAACAACTCACTCAAAATTTGATGGGAAATTATTTTTTCTATTTTCACGCCTTCTCTTTTCCAATCTCGTTTCCCGGTTCAATTTCCAGATAATATTTGTTTATGAACGAAAATTGCCGGGGCAAATCAACAAAATCTTAATGACAACCTGGAAATATTTCCCAAATTGAATATTTACCTGTATTTGACAGAAAATCTCGCCGTAGGGCCAACACTTGTAAAGCGCTGGAAGGAGGGCCACGGGAGCGACCAAGATTCCCGTGAACAAGTCGTTAAGAGCAAGGGATGTCAGCAAATATCTTGGCTGAAAAAACATACAAATTCAAGACATGATACGTAGGTGAAAAGGTTCAAAGTTGAATTCACAAAAAATATTTACCTGATTTTCGATATACTTGATGTACCTCCGATTGCTAAGTACGCAGATGAGGACAAGATTCGCGAAAACTATGCCCATAGACAGAGCGAATATAAAAAAAGCTTTGATTATGTCGACCGGGGCGGGGAAAGTGCTGGGCCAGCCTTTGCCGTTGAACCAGCAGGAACTGTTGATGAGAGACGGCGCTACGAGCAAGGCGCCTTTGGTCGAGTCGAACATAGTCGGCGACTGCTCTCAGCAGCGCACGGTTCTCTTGAATAAGGCATTTAGATCACATGCACAGCACTAGTACCTATAGTTTCATCAGGCTCTTATCCGGTTTTTTGTTCTTCAGGCAATACGTTTCAACCTTCCATTTTACTTAATTTCTTTATCTGTAAGGCTTGAACTTTCTTGCAATCTTTCATCCTTAAGTCCTGTTTGAATCAGCTTTTAGTACCTGGAACAAGGAATTCTAGATTTAATGACGATTTGCCGCCCATCGGGTTCAGTAGAAAAAAAATGGGAAGTCAATTTAAAATAAAGCATTGTTATCTCGGCACAAAATCGTAAAACATTCTCGTCACGTTGTCAAGGAAAAAGAAGATTTAAAAAAATAAGGCGAAGTCCAAGATACTGAATCAATTTCACTGTCTTCCTTGCGAGGATCAGCGTAATAAATTGTCTTGTCCGCTCTGAACCTGAATTAAATATTTCTAAAATGTTTTCGGAAACTGACGCCTTATTGTCTCATTAAGGAACTTTATAAGACAGTTTTAGTGAATAAAAGTAGCACAAAATCACACTCATATAAATAATATTACCCAGAGTAATTGAAGCAGAAATCACAATGTAAAGTAAAATGTACAAGACGCCTACTGAAATACGTTACAGTCAGTGCCAATTTCTTTACTGGGATAGAGTTGAAGGCAAACATTGGAGGCTAACCAATTTACGACTAAGTGTTTGCCTCCTCCTACCAAATTCTGCACAGGCATTTTTGCCTTACAAGAACTATAATCAAGATTATTTGTTACAATACGATTTATTCTACCAATCGGGAGAGATAATGCCTTTGAAAACGATTCCACGGAGATAAATTTAACCGTATAGGAAAAAAACAAATACGCTGTAGCTCGCTAGCTTATCTCTCTCGACTCTGGAACAAAGCAACGAACAAGATGTGTGCAAAACGTGACATATCCTAGGAAACTTCTAGACATTTTTCTTAGTTGGAACTGTACTAAGATTGGTGGGGAAGCCACTGTCAATTTCCTGAAGGAAATCGAATTCCGTGTCAGCGGGAAAAATGGCCTATATTGTAGTTTACTTGATGATATCCTCGGATATCGTTTTATGTTTTTTATTACTGTTCAAGTGTTTTATGACAAATTTATTTGACTCCACGCTTACGTGACCCCATTAATGTGAACACATTACGTACTTGAAACTCGATCAGATTCAATGATCCGTGGGTGGGTGTAAAAACGTTCATATGTACAACTAGTAGGTAACTAAGCCGGATTATTCATATCTATCGTAAAATTGCAGCAAGGCTATGTTTATTGTTTGACATTAAAGTCTTTTTACAAAAACGTAATTGGGGAAAGTAAAGAATAAGTACGTAGTAAAACGCAAATAAATGGTTTTTGAAAATACTGTCTGTCTGTTTGTTTTTTACGCGTCATGTAAAAACTACCGAACAGATTTCCATGACATTGTACAGGTTAATTATAACTCCGTTAAAATATAGGATACTTTTTACTGGACATTTAACTAATTCCACCTCCGCGAACGAAGTTCCAGGCAAACTATAGTTCTCTGATAAAAATCTTACACCCACAAAATAGTACATTGTGTATCAAGGGCGGTAAGTAAGGAATTACAAACGAGTGTTTGTTACAAGGCCGAGGCGAAGCCGAGAGCTTTAATAACACGAGTTTATAATTCCTTTACCGCCCGTGGCACACACAATGTTTTTCATCACACTTGTGAGGAAATCTGATTAAAATAACCTTACTTAACCTAAATAAAATGGTAAAACTGACAGTGACATTATCCATAGACAATGTGAATCTCAAGTCACGTTCGGAAACCATAGCGGTAAAGACTTAAAATGGTTGATTTTATTTTTGCAAAATACCGAAATGCACTATTTAAACATTTAATTAATGTTACAGAAATATGTGTTTACATTATTGGCAATAACAGTTCTCTTTAAATAAACATTTCAGTAATAAAAGTTAAAAAAAATACGTTGGCGTTTCCTTTGAACATGACAAATAAGAGTAAAACAGAACCAGCGTTTCAAATTTAAAAAGAAAACCATTACGCCCTAGGGCGTAATAGGTCATTTACGGCCCGCAAAACCTAAGTGTAATGACACCATTTTCGAGCAAGTGTGATGAAAAAGTAATTTTATGACATAGACAAGTGCGAAAGTAACATACGAAATTGAAATTTTTCGATAACAAGTACGCACATGATACCACTCTTAATCGTAACATTATACTTAAAATTTTACTTAAATCTAAGTGATCTTTGCAATTTCTTCATAATTGTCTACATAACAGCCTTGCCTATTTTCACACTCAGCATACTTACTTTTACTACTTATTCAAAATAATGTAAGCCTAGCTTTGACTTTAAGGATATTTTTGACACCGCGCGAGTGATGTCTACATAAGTCTCTAACGCGTTAACATGAAGTACGAGGTCAGCCAGGAATCTTCCCATGCCACTGACACGGAAATACCTTTTGGCGTTACCTTTGAGGATACACAAATGGTTTCTCTTCCTTTGAGGTTTAAGGCCGCGACTTTTAATTTTTAGATTAGGATTTAGCTGCTGCGTTGAAAATGTGACACACAATTATGCGAAAAAATTATAGCACGTTGTATAAATAAATATATTCATAATCGTTATTTTAACGGTGTTGTAAAAGGTGCCTCTGTAGACTGAACATATTTAAATGCTGAGTAACAGTACCTTTAATAAGATCTCTAAAGTCATAAAACAATAATTTTACATTTGAGGAGTGTTTTTTCAAAAGGGCTTAATTTCTTTATGAAAAATATAGAAAAATAAGATCTTCATATGTATGTACTTTTACCTGGACTCGGATGGAGGAAAATGAACGATCTTTAAGGCGTATTAATTAAAATCTCATACAAGTCTAAAAATACGTTTACCTTTATAAGTATCTGGGTATACATACTGTCCCAAAACTCAACGATAAGCCGGCACCAGAGGATGGAGCTACTTATGATTAGTCGAGAAAAAATAAGGAAAAAAATATATCTCAATTATTGAGAAATATTTTTTCCTTATTTTTTATGATTAGTCGAGAAAAAATAAGGAAAAAAATATATCTCAATAATTGAGATATATTTTTTTCCTTATTTTTTCTCGACTAATCATAAGTAGCTCCATCCTCTGGTGCCGGCTTATCGTTGAGTTTTGGGACACGTTGTATGTACTGGGTGTATTCTATTTAGCAACCCCTCCCTCACCGAAGCGACCAAAATCTCAAACGTTATAGTCGTATTTCGGCGGCACTGTGTCTGCTAATAAAATACTTGTTTTGCGCTTGTTTCTAGGGTATAATAGAAAAAGACTTAATGTGGCGAAAAAGGAGGTTAGAAGATTGCTTTGCAGTATTTTAACTCTATATGATTATTACCACATATTTAGGGGTTTTAAAAAAAATCGAATTTTAAAATTCGGCCCAGTTTGAATAATGAACGCAGTATAGCTAAAAGCTTTGATAATCAATAGCACGGCATCCGTGTCGTCCCTACTTGTAATTTTCTTTGTTTCACTAAAAAACCCCTAACACAAGACGGCGGAAACACAAAGGACACTCGAGTTGTAAAACGAGGAAACGTCACGTCTCCAACTTAATATTCCACATGATGGACTCCTAGGTGCTGTTACTTCATTTTATCACAATATTATATCGTATGATTGCTCTCAAGGGCTCTAAGATCTCATAAAAGCCGTAAGAGAGCTCTCCCGCAGGATATTTATTTGTTGAGATTTTTTATGTGACTTCACCCGTCTCAGCTCAGTAATCGCGGGCAATAAAATGATGTGTAGCGACAAAAAAATCGTTTGAGCTTTTCTTTTTATATATCGCTTCGACTTTTAAGCTTGCTTTGAATAATAAAAAGGTAAAACGGCTGGGGAAAAGGCGAATTTACGAATAATAAACCATTGATTTACATTTTTACCTTTTTACAGAGACCACTTAAAGACAAGTTATGCCAATGCATGCAAACCAGTCTAAGAACCTATGTACACGGCGTGTTTTAACGTCGACGCGGGTTTCGTTACACTGTCTAGTCTATTTATTTTTAGGCTGTAAAGCGACAGTTTGCATAGGCCCTAAGGGACTAGCCAATGCTCTTGGCTAATATATTGGTCAATATTAAACATAACCACTTAAATAGTACATAACAATGCCGTAAAACGTTCAACCATTATAGTAAAAAGAGATCAACATTATTAATGCAAAGCTTAAATTTACAACAAAGTACATAGGTACTAAATTACATTGCTTTGTGTTTTATTTCTTTCGAGCAAAAAGCGCGTGAAAACAAAGCACTAGAGATTTAGCGCTTCAAGAATCACAAGAGCTAGCCGCGAATCTGAGCCCAGAAAACACAGCAAAAGAAACAAAAGTAAAGCATTTTTGCGAGTTCAATTGTTTGCTTTCTCACAATCGTAAACCGTATTTCGCCCGCAAGTTCCATCAGTGATACCCAAACACGGTCCTAACATTTGCCTAAATAAATCAAGTCGGGAGTACGTTGAAGCGATATTGGATTTAACTTATTTTGTTACCCCTTGTAAGGACTTAATGAGCTATGTAATGTAACTACACCGCCAGAAACTTACCTACTTTATGTTTTTAGAGGACTTTTTTTTCTTTTAGAAAAGTGAAAATGTGTAGGCATACAATTAGAGATTAATACTGAGTAGGTTATAAAGAGGCATCCGTGAGTTTTGGAGCCGTCAAAAAAACAATCATTCAGCTAAGCTAGAAATATATAGTATCTTTGCTTAATGCATGGAAAGGAGGTCAATAATATACGACACTTCAAGACAATGAAGCCATGTTTGCTCAGGGCTATTCATATCGGACGCCTCCACATATCAAACTATTCTGCTCATACGATATTGTTCATATCATTTTATTTTTTCTCGATTTCTCGTAAATAACATCGTGCCAGTAATGATACCATAACGTAACGCTCTGATAATTCATTTCTTATATATTTTCTTGGCAAAACCTTCAGTAAATCAAATCAATAACACAAAAAACAATTCCCCGAAAGTTAAAAAACTCCGCTACAAATCTCGTATATCCGTAAAGTTGGACCCCCTACTAGTAGGAAAATGTAAAAAAAATAGGTCAAGATAATTATGATGCTCTTGAATGCGTGGATTGGGCGGGCCGGAGCCTTATTCTGGCATGAGACGAGCCGCCCACTGCGAAAGTTATGGCGGCGAGAGTCACGACCCATTTAACCATTTCGTATACAATAGAAAAATCATCGTTTGAGATAACTTTTCGATTAGTGCGTTGGTTTGTTCTGATGTGCTGTTCTATTACTGCGATAGATTTATCACTTATGGACACTTTCAAGAAAAATCTAGACAAGTGCAAGTCGGATTCGCACACGAAAGGTTCCGTACCACCGCCGAGCAATAAACGCCATTTTATTATTAATTTTACTGGTTTTATTTTCATTAATTGATGTTGTAGCGGCTGTAGGAATACACATTATGTGAAGTGAGTATGTTCAAATTCAAGTCTCTACCTATTGCGGTTCAAAAGATACATCCCTGTGACGGACAGATTGAAAAACGGACAGCTAAGGCTTAGCAATAGGGTTCCGTTGAACCCTTTGGGTATGCAACCCTAAAAAGTTAGTTCGAAGGCAACATTTTAATACAATTTTCGGTTTTCCGTTCCGATACCTTATACAATTGCGTTTAGAAAAGTAACGAAATTGGATTAAACGGCCATTCTCACGAAGTATGACTGCGTCTAATTACCGCGTCTCCATACATTTAGTATGAAAACAGCGTCGCGGTAATTAGGTGACCGCAGACATACTTCGTGAGAATCGCCGTAGAAAAGTTTTACGTCATATTTTCTTCCTAATAAAATTCTGAGTAGGTTCACGCAACTGAATACCTACTTAGAAATAATCAAAATGTTTAAAAACTGAACTTATGAAAAACTGAAAACATCATTTTTTCTAATGACGTTAAGTTTTTGTTTGTATTCAAAACTTGCCTTATTTTCTTTGTGTAAGTAAATTGAGTTTGTTAGTTTGTCTATCTTCTTTGATGTTAGTTATTCTTTCTCATTTGCTCAAAGGTTAGCTGGAAGAGATCCCTTACAGGGATAAGTTCGTCTGTGTACATAACCATTGATCTTTGTATTGTTTCTGTATAATTTTGTGTGTAACATTTTTGGAAACCACGTGACTCAGTACCGGTAGTCATGCTAGTCCCCCCACGCAGCGTTTCAGGCGGAATTCTGTATTTAAATAAATAATAGTGACCACCGTCCTGCAGTTTGAGACAACGTTGCCAAATGTCTATCTGGGGGCACGGCAGTGCCCCCGCCAAGTCGAGCAAAGAACAAAGGCACGGCCGTACCATCCTTTTCTCGAAACCATTCAGGCCATTTTCAGCGTCCCGTAATTTTGTATTGGCTAAAGCTAGAACCCTGAAATTTCAGGAATATATAGGGCATAATAAGACTTATATATATTCTCAATATCATTCAATTTGAACGTGTAGGTTCTTAAAAACCTTTAGTTTTGTCACTGACTCACTGACTGATTCACTGAGATCATCATAATTCTAAGGTACTTCTAGCAGACCTACAAGCTCCAAATTTTAAACACGGTTAGTTTTTAGCCTATCAAGTCCTTAAAAACCTAAATAGGTTGTAATTTCAGTCACAACTGCACACATAAGTTTGTAATCCTATACAAATACATGCGATTACAAAGTTTTGCAGTTTAAATAGAAAAGAATGGATTGGAAAGTAATAATTAAAGGAAGACCACTTACAAAAAGAAATGAGATCCCATCAAAAACATTACATGTAAAAAGATGCAAGTCTCGCAACGCAGTTCTCCTACAACAAAAAAGTTTTGAGATGTAAAGTTAAACCAAGTCAGTACCGGGGGGTATCAACAGAACTTGATTTCCACCGACTTGCCTATTATTAGATCTATAAAATGTGTTCCACGGTTAAGTAACAGGGAAGTCGGTGGAAATCAAGTTCTGTTGATACCCCCCCGGTACTGACTTGGTTTAACTTTACATCTCAAAACTTTTTTGCTGTAGGAGAACTGCGTTGCGAGACTTGCATAATTTTTTACATGTAATGTTTTTGATGGGATGTATTTTAACGCAATGTTTGCCAAATATGCCGATGAATATTAAAGTTTATCTACTGAAATACATTTAACTGACTGATAGCTGTGTTAAATACTGCTTAATTTTTTTATACTGAAAATATGTCCCATAGGATTCTTTACATTGTCTAAATTTACCAGCTAAGGCGTAACTAACATAACTTGCGTCCAACTATAACTCGCTAAACTGATACTGGCTTGTTATAAACTTAAGCTCTTACTTACTTATACATGTTTAGTATAGAGCAAGTACGGAGGGGAGTGAATAGATTTACAAGCGTCCATGGACGGTCATCGCTTAACGTCAGGCAAGCTGTACGCTTGTTTACCACCCTAATTCACATTCAGCCCATGCTTTTACATAGTTTTCATGATACTTAAAAAGAGGCATCAACATTTCCTGTAAAATGAATTTCTGTTACTAAATAAATAAATTTTTTTTTTTTTTATTATTACCTAGCTGTCCCGGGAAACTTCTTTAGGCCTCGTAATTTTATTTTTTTAGATGTTTTAATAGTTTTTTTGTTATTCGAGGCAGAGACAAACCCAAAAATTCAAAGATCATAAAAATTGGTCCACCCGTTCCCGATTTATAAACGGTGTAACTAACAAGACTTCATTTTAAGTATGTAGATGTCGCAGAGAAATGGCCAAAACCGAGATTTGATCAAATCTCTAAGAGATATGACCAAATCACGCAGGATGTTAAAATGGCGAATCCATTTTAACATTAGAAAAAATCAGTAATTTGATCAAATCCCTGAGTCTGTTTAGTGAAATGACGAAAAAGGCATCCTGCGTGATTTGGTCATATCCCTTAGAGATTTGATCAAATCTCGGTTTTGGCCATTTCCCTGCGACATATATGTAGATGTATTTATCAGAGGCGTGGTGTAAACGATATCCTTGGGCACGCCGGTGCAGATTTGGCGTACATTTTCCTTAAGAGCTGTAGAATATGGTGCCCAAATGCCTGATATAAGGCAAGCCGGTAGTTATCGAGTTCTTTAGACTACTGGTATTTATATTTATAGACTGACGACCTGTCCCGGCGTACTTCGTTCCGCCTCAGAATTTTTAATTGTTTAGATGTGCTAATAGTTATTCTGTTAATCGGTGCAGAAACAAACCAAAAATAATAAAAATAAAACCGGTCAAGTGCTCGCACTCGCCCACCGAGGGTTCCGTACAAACTCATAAGTAGATATATGAATAGTTCAAGAAAAACTCAATGGCGATTATAGTTTAGTAGGAGCAAATAAGTATGTGTTACGATTTTTGCAAATTTCTAAATAACGGTGCAATTTAGGAAAACCGTTATATTTTTCCCGTAATATTTAGGATGATATTAATAATTGGTAATTATTACAGATTTTTCTGTTCAGTAACTTCGAAGATAATATGAAATAAAATGAAATGAAATGAAATGAAATGAAATGAAATGAATGAAATGAAAGCATTTATTTCGGAAATTGATCCATATTGTGTTAGTAAGACTTATTCTAAATTTGTTAGTAGAAAGTATAATTATAATTAGACCTAACGTGCACAGACATCCAGTGAGCTAGGATAGGGCTGTCCATCCTCTCAGCTACCACCCTCAGAAGCGCGTTGGTGCTGCCCCGCACGCGCTCGCTCAGGGACGCCACCCGCTTGCGCATCACGGCTTGGAAACCGTCAGTTCTCCGCGCTGCAAACATCCCCGACGCGCTGCAGCGCCAGGGCAGCCCCAACAACCCCCTGAAGGCGTTGTTATACTGGACGCGCAGAGCACTGTAGGCTCTTTTGGTGTAGTCGCTCCACAGGTTGCACGTGTATAGGGTTTGACAGTACGACTTAAACAGGGTTATTTTCACCTCAGTAGAACAACGCGCAAACCTGCGGGACAACATGTTACACCTTACCGACAGTGCTCTGCGCTCCCTTTCCATATCAACATCATCTTTAAGAGTATCTGTGACCCAGTGACCCAAGTATTTAAATTTTGTAACTATGGGAAGAGGAGAACCACTGAGAATTATTGGCGGAATGGGATATGTTTTCGTGCCAGACTTGAACAGTAGTACCTCACTCTTCTTTACATTATATTTTAGTCCGTGGGTCACAGCATACCTTTCACAAATAGAAAGCAACTTCCTAAGGCCGTTAACTGAGGGGCTCAGCAGCACCATGTCGTCTGCGTAGCTTATGTTGTTAACAAAACAGCCATCCACCGAGCAACCGACACCCGCGCTGCTGAGCTCCTCAATCAGACCATTGACATACACGTTGAATAACGTGGGAGACGTTAATCCCCCCTGTCGAACTCCACATTCCATCTTGAAGGCCTCAGAGTATTCCCCCACCCAACGAACTACATTTAATTGATTGTCATACCAGTACTTGAATATTCTAATGACTTCAGAAGGTAAACTTGTGCCCCTTCTTAACTTATTCCACAGCACTTGGTACGACACCAGGTCAAATGCCTTCGACAAGTCCAAGAAGCATGCGTATACTGGCGTGTTCCTCTCAGTATAGTACCGGACAGTGTGCTTAAGACATAGAACTGCTGCTTCAGTGGATAGTCCCGGTCGAAAGCCGAACTGGGCGTCATGCAGGTTGACATGTTTATTCAAATATGTGTTAAGCACACTATCCAGCACCTTTGCCAAAATCGTGGCCAGTGAGATAGGCCTGTAGTTAGACTTGTCGGAGGCATCCCCTGTTTTGTTTTTTATGATAGGTACCACAATAGTTTTCATGAGGTTGTCTGGTAAGTAGTTGTGGCGTATGCAAAACGTATACAGCATAGCAAGAACTCTGGGGAGATGAGCACCCGCATGTTGCAGGTGCTCGATACTGAGACCGTCGTGCCCGGGTGACTTACCTCTGGTCATATGTCGGATCACCTTAGACACCTGTGATGGTGTTATTCTGATCGGGCCGTCATCCTCGCCGTTCCCAGTATCGAGCACCGTCTTAAACTTGGCAGTCGGCTGCGCTTCCACTTTAAAGTGATCCCTAAAAAGGTTGGCAACATCACTTGGGTCACTAATACCATCGACACTTGCCGGTAGGCTCACCCGCGGGCTTATCTTATTGGTGGATTTCCAAAATTGTATGAAGTTTTTCGCTTTGTGGTGTGAGGCAATTATGTCCATTTTAATTTGGTCTTTGTTGTTCTGACAGAACTTCAGTTTGGCTTTGAATTCTTTCCTAGACGTGCACATTTCGTCATACAAGTGACCAGATTTAGGCTTACCGTGCGCACACCATTCTTGAAAACAAAGCCTCTATAAGATAATAGGGGGGAATGGTATTTTTTTACCTTTTTCGTCATAAATCAAAAACTACTTATTTAAGAAAAAAAATAAAAACAGCATTTTAATTTACAAATCAAGCCCTTTCATTTAATACCCCACTCGATATAATTGCCCTACTTTCAATTTTCAAAGTCCCATTACGGACTCCTTTAAAAAAAAAGTAAAAAAGGCATAAGATTTTTTTCCATCCAATAGGCTCGGGTTAGCGGTTTTTAACACTATTCGAAATTTCAAGTCGATAGCATAAGTAGATCCTGAGATATTTTGCTGTGACAGACGGACAGACTGACAGACAGACAGAGTCGCACCATAAGGGTTCCTTTTTTACCATTTTGGTACGGAACCCTAAAAACGGTGTCGTTCTTGAGTTATAAATTATGTAACTAACCCGACTTTGTTTTATGTATATAATAACATTTAATGCTTTAACTCCGAACGCTTTCAAGCAGCAAGCGTCACTTACCGAAAACAAGCAATAAATGGAATGTTTTCAGTAAGTGACGTAATTGCATTTTTTCCAAGAAAAATGTCGATGTCCACTCGTGCGATGAAGGACCAAATATTAGGGAAAATTTGCCACCAATGGGGAATACGACGGAAAAATGTCAATCATTGGCCGTGACGGCAGCGGAGAAGGAAACATTTTTGATAATAAATAAAAGAAACGGCCAAATATTTTGCTGATTACGGCGTACCAAAATATGTTCAATGTTTATAGATAATTATGTGCCGTTCCCGGAAAATATTCCCTAAATTCCTTTTTATTAGGGTTCCGTAGCCAAAATGGCTAAAAAGGAACCCTTATAGTTTCGTCATGTCCGTCCGTCCGTCCGTCCGTCCGTCCGTCCGTCCGTCCGTCCGTCCGTATGTCACAGGCATGTTACTCAAAAACTACAAGACCTATACTGATGAAATTTGGAATATAGATGTCTTGTAGATGCCGCAACTAAGTTTGGTAGTTAAATAATAAAAATAAAAAAATCTAGGGGGGGCACTCCATACATGTAACAGAAGCTAAAAAAATTTTTTTTCACAAAATGTCAATGTGTGGTACATAGTTCGACAGCTCTTTTAAAAACATTTTAAGGTTCTTAAGTAATGTTTTTGATTAAGTGAATACCTTTGGAAATAATCGCTCCGAAAGTGGTGAAAATTGTGTCCCCCCCCCTCTATCTTCTAAACCGTGTGTCCGAAAAATATAAAAAAAATTACAAAGATAACGCTTAATTAATACTTTCAACGAAAATTATTTTCAACAAGATCGGACTAACCGTTTTTGAGTTATTGCCGATAAACTACGCTTCTCAACAAAAGGACGTAATTGCTATGAAGATACGCTCTTTTGTTTTTGTACTTTTTTTACGTCGTATTTTTTACCTTATAGTTACGGCTATGGAACCCTACACTGAGCATGGTCCGACATGCTCTTGGCCAGTTATTTTGATAATATTAATGAACGGACACATCACTAGATGTTGGTTGGTTGGTTTATTGATCACTACGAAAGTTAAATAACTGTTGTGTATATTTATAACTGTAATGATGTGTTATCCGGACAAGGACTTCCCAAATCACAGGTCTCTAATAGTCAGTAGGTAATTGTTTTTGAGAATTCGGCACTCACGCACTTAAGTTCATATAGGTCTGAACACCCGTGCTTAGCATTTATTCTACGAGAAAAGCATTTATCATAGGCATATTAACAACTTTCTTTACGCGTAGTTATAAAATAACAATTAAAATAAACTAACATTGATATTATTTTACAATCGTCATATTTGTCATTTTTGGCTAAGCAAAGCTCTGTTTAAGACTCCCTGCAAAAAGAAGGCTTAATCAAAACAATTAACATCTTAAATTGCTCTTATAACTTGCTACAACATGCTCTGAACTACCCAAATGGGTCAGGGATATGTTCTATTTGGCTTCATGAGCTGTGTGACGTAACAACCGCCGCAGGGTGCGAGTTGCTTGTACGTACTATAACCTAAGATCCCGCCTAACATCAACCTTCCCCAATTCTTTTTCCCCGAGTTTTCTTTTGGTGTATATTATGAGTTGCTCGACTGGGGAGATTTAATTTTCTTTTATAAATAATGTATCTACTCATATTAGGTCAAAATAACTACGGATATTGAATTGAAAATCAATTGCTTGACAGTAAGCAAGAGCCTTATCACACCTTGCGATTTACAAGCGAACTGCGGGCGATTTTCCATACAAAACCCGTCAGGTCGGACTCGAGCGACATTTGTATGAAACTTCGCTTCTAACTCGCCCCGCAGCAGCTCGCTCGCAAATCGGAAGTGTGATAAGGCTCTAAGGGTGACCTTTTTAAAACCGCGAGTCAAACACAGAAAGAACACCACTCAATCCACAATGCATGTGCTAACATTTTTCCCGACCGTATTGCCTTAAACTTACATTGGTTCCTGAGTCATGGATGTTTTCTATCTAAGTATATATTTCATCGTCTAGTACCCATAGTACAAGCATTGCTTAGTTTGGGACTAGCTCGATTTGTGTAAGATTGTCCCCCGATATTTATTTATTTTAGTTTAAACCAGGTCAACACATTCATTTTTGCAAGGGTAGAGTTACAACTCATCGTTTTTTCATTACCTATGTAATGTTTTTTTATATATTTTGCTGCGAAAATTAATTTCCCCGTTTTTTAAGGATGTAGAAAAACAACTGTAGAAATATATGGATACAATATACTTAATTTAACCTCATATTCGTATTGGATACAAATATGTATAGTTTGATAAAGATACAGATGATGTAAAAATTGTTAGGCTGTATCTTATACTATTGTTAGTACTTAACTACACTATACGGCATGACAGCACCTTCCTCTAGCACGATATGCCTTTAAGGGAGGACTTGTCTTTACTGTTGGATATTAGTTACCTACTTATTTTGACGTTTTATTCAGTAACTCGCCCTGCCGATATAATCACTTAAAAGAAGAGTTAAAAAGAAATCTTCTGGGCGCACCGACTACACAGCAGGCCTGTCGATGCTCATCAGCGGGCATGATCGGAGTTAATCATAATAAAAAGCAATCCATTTTAATAAAAAAAGTACGACTTGGACTCACAGACGACGGCCCAGTACTGTTCTCAAAAAATATTTTTAAAAGCGGTCCCTAGTAACACGCATTTGTAAAAACTTAAAGTGTTTGCCTATCACAGTTCAAAGATTGACCTTGACATTCCTATACAATGTAACATGACATGCCATGTGACAGACCAACGAATTAATGAACAGACAAAGGGATGTAGGTAACAGGTAAACGAACAGAGAGCGAAGCCTTAGTAATAAACTAGAGTAGTCCCAAAGATTATTACCACCACGTTTGCAAATTTTACTGCATACCACGATTAATAATCTCTCATTTAAACAAATCTTGGCTACCAAAAAGTGAAAATATATAATATTCTCAAAAATGATTTCTTCTTGACCTGACCTGACGCTTATTGAATGAGAAGATACGAAAATAGAATAACGCAATTGACTGAAGTGGAAAAGGGGAAAAGGGACTATCAATAGATGGTGGCACATGTATAACCGTTAAATAGAAATGCTAGTCCTGCTTAGCAACCAAAATCACTTTTGCATTGAATACGTAGAAATTGTATATTCGTATTTTCAAACAATATTCTGATTTGTTTGAATATGATATTAAACTGGAGATATTTACAATAGCATTTTATAGTTGATATGTCGAGGTACATTCCAGTCAGTCAGTTTCTTTTGTTACCATTTCACCGTAAGGATTTTTCACTGAATCTGTTGTAAGACAAATCTAGCCTAACTTAATGGCATCCATACCATGACTACAGAGTAAATAAACAGTCAACGAAATAAAATATTCCATGAAACGTTTATTTACGAAACGCTCGTATGAAACATATACCAGGCGAAAGATACCTACCTATCTAAATCTCCCTGAAACAACAGCTTGCGACAAGGCTAAACATTTCAGTGCAAGCGATACTATTGCCAGGTTTAAAATCATTTCTACAAGTGACGGAGTCCAATAACGAAACTAGGAAACATCTATCCCCATAACAGGGCAATAAAAGGTAAAGTTTGAAAGTTAGTGCCAACATGGTCAGCTATTCTCGGTATGCTTGCCAAAATTAACGACTCTGCGCAACTTGGGACTTACCTTGGATAACATTTTCTCAATATGATATAACTTAATTAACTTTCACAAATTATATGTTTTTGTGAAGCTGTTTCAATATTGCTTCCAATGCCGCTATAGTGCCCCTCGTACAGGTATGTATATTGAATGGACCCAGTCAAACGCGTGAATATAGCATCCTTTCAATTTTGTATGAAAATTTAAGAGACGACGAATAATCACTTGTTCAGTGATTTTATCTGAATGACATGACGCGCTTACAAGCCGCTGTATACTGACGTGATATTTTTTGTTTCTTATTGATTATTGCAGTAAAATTGTTTTCAAAATAAATCATTCTTTCTCCTTCACAAGAAAGTGAGAACATCTATAAGATGTAAGCTTCAAACGGACGTAGGTACAATATTTAATTTTATACTATTCCATAACGCACGCAAATACGTAGTGTAGTAACACATGCCTTTCTAAGTATGTATTTTACATAAACTAAAATTTTCTTCAATGGACTAGATTTGAATATAGAGCGAAGTTCTCGTGACCATTACTGGCATTACAATACGTTAGAGTATGTGCGGAAAGAAGATAGGATTTAAATTGGGGGGCGCTGTAATGCTTTTCTACCGTATGTGCCGTATTTTCTGTTCTGTGGCAATACTGGTTAGGTTAGTTCCGTTTCTCGCTACGCCTATTCTCTTTCCGCACAGACTCTAAGGGATTACTATAATCTAAGACTAGATTATAGTAATCCTTTAGAGTCTGTTACACCATTTTCTAAGAAGATATATGTAATAGGAAAGAACATTTTTTTACGATTATCAAGGTATTTGTGTATAATAAACCCACCAATTATGGATTTAAAATAGATATTAAGCACTTCTCTTGAAAACCACTTCAATTTAGGCTTTGATATTTAATTAGAGAAATGTTCAATCGTAAAGAAAATAGGTAGTTTAGCTTTAGTCTTAGGTTTAGTATAATTAATTTTTGCTATTATTTATTGTTTATTTAGTTGTTATTAATAAATTGATTATAAAGAAGTTATAATAATAGAGAGAGAAAACTATTAACTATATAATTCGCGAGACTTAAAAAGTAATCGATTGCGTATATTGTTAAAATAACATAAAGGTATCTTTCAACAGCCTAATATCGTACATTTTCAATCAATACTGCAAACAAACATCCGAAGAGGAAAAAGCGCCAAGTTTCTCGGAGCCTTTAAATCACATCGTAACATCTCCCTTTGTGTTTTTATGACTGCTATCCGGGAAGCAGCTGATACAATAGTTACGATATATTCGACCTATCGAATTTGAATCACGAGGATTTCAGCAGAAACGGTCATACCCAAGCAAATATATTTGAAGGTAAGGTAATATTTTATGGACGAATGAAAATCAGAATGGCATAAAAAAGTTTTTTATGAGTCAGTTAAGCTGGCGGAACGTGGCTTGATATCTATTAATGATAGAGATTGGGTATAAATAATATTTTAAATCATTTCAAACCTTATTTTATATTAGTAATTTTTGATGTTGGTTACAAATGATTTGTAATAGTAATAAAATAAGTTCGTCAGAGATTACGTATGGCCGATTACTTTCCCTGGAAACATTGTCCAGAAAACAAACGGTTATTTATGTGTTCTTTCAAAATCGTATCAAAAAAACAACGCCGGTACTCTAATAGCAGTATTTGAGGGTTCAAATTGTAAAATATCGCAAGGAAAAGTTAAATTATAGAGGTCGGTAAAGTTACCCTGCTTGGCTAAAGTAACCCGCATTTACGGTCTTGCATTTAATTTCATTTAAGTTTCCATGGTTAAGTAACAAATGTACCTACCCGAAACAAATACAAAGACTACTTATCAGAGCCCTGTTCGTGCATATCTCAACGATGTAAAATTCACCCTAAAATTTATTTTACGACTCCTCATTATTACTACAGTCGCTTATTAACTCGGTACGCTTCATTGGACGATTAAAGTTTTTAATGAAGCTCTTAAAACTCGTTTGAAACTACTTAACATGGTACTAATTGTGGTAATAAAAGCTGAAGTACAATACTTTATTACGAAATCTCCATTAATTATAACTTCATGCAATTAATTAGGATTAACACCTTTAATGCCTAAATATAGGTATTATTTATTTAGCAAATAAATACATCTTTCAATTAATTATGGCTATCGCTACTTAAAATATGGAAACAGTACGCCATACTGAATAATATTCAGAAAAAAGCTAATTGTTTGTTATTTTTTATGACCATTCGTATATATATTAGCCCTATAACAGGATGGAAAGATTACGCAGCTAAGATTATATCGATATAAATACGCTTTTGCCTCGAAAATGCTCAGCTGAGCTTCAAAATTCCCGAACACGTTTTCACTTTGTCACTGGGATGTTAAAAGATAACAATCGACTCAACCCAAACAATTGTCTTGAAAGCGTTTTTCAATACAAACGTATGCAGCAAATTGTCTTGAAATTGGAATTCAGATGAGTGTCGGCAAGTTGTCGGGAGATATAGAAACGTCTTCAACACCTGATGAAAAATCAATAACGTCATTTGCATGATAATGTCGCCACAAAGGCATAGAATATACAGCTTAACACAGTGAAAGAGCAAGCCCTTTTTGTTATCTTTTACGAGAAATATTAAGATGATTTCACACAGTTGTTGTGAAACCTTACACAACACTAGTCTGGGCTTGGTTCTCAGCGAGCGCTAAATGAAAGTGAGTGAGCTGTCAACTTGAGTTAGGCTGAGAGTAAACCTTGACATTCCGTGCACCCAATGAAAAGTAAGTTAAGCACATCTTCTCCCTACACCAAGACGTTTGTTCTAAAAGGAAGGCAAATGTATCATAATTTCTTCAGCTGATTTAAAACTAGTTGAAAGGGCAATGGGACTGGGCAATGGGAACATAGCTCGCAGAACCGACGGCCGTAATGAAAGAAGAAAAGGTGGAAATGTCTTATGAAAACCACAAACCATAAACACTCAGATTGGGTCGGCCTCCCATAAGATCAGCTGACGACCTGGGCAAGATCGCAAGAGGCCAATAGAGACAAAATGCTTGCAACCGTTCATTGTAGAGGTAGAAACCTTTGGGAGACGTATGTCCAGCAAAAGCAACAGCCGTCTCCGGGTTCAAATGATGAAGTACAAAAACTCCAATGGTACAGTAATGACAATGACAAAGCGCATTCAAGAACATGTATAAAATTTCATGTCTAGGGTTCCATACCAACACGGTGTCCGTCTGTCAGAGCAAAACAAAGGCACGGCCGTACCATCCTTTTCTCGAGACCATCATTCAGGCCATTTTCAACTTCCTGTAATTTTGTGCTGGCTAAAGCTAGAACCCTGTATTTTCAGTTACATATGTATAGAGCATAATACATATGACTTATAGCTTGGCATATTCATTGGTGACACTCCCATGATCCACGCGGGGGGCGGGGGACGATGACGTATTCAGCACCGCTACACTCGATGCGAATTGCGTACGGATATGTCTACCGATATACCTAAAGGCTGGAGCAGTATTTCGATGCTTTCTGGCTGCAAATGCATTTTGAAGACAGATTTTTTGCAGTTAAAATATCTGCACGCCGACTGCAAGCGGACTGCGCAGTTGGTTTACAATTTTGATGCAGTTATTTCACCTGGAAAAGAACCGTAATCATATACGCCAGTTACCGCCAAAACGACCGGCGGCCGACTGAACGCTCTTTTCACACGGCCCCCGCCGCGCGCACAGTTAATACCACCCCGCTGTACTTCGTCCCCCGTCGCCCGCGAACCCTGGAAGTGTCACCAACAAATTGGCCAAGCTATAGATATATTCTCAATATCATTCAATTTGAACTTGTAGTTTAAGAACTGCCCGTCAAAGTTGCTTAGGTTTGTCACTAACTCACTGACTGACTGACTGGCTGATCATTGATCATCATAATTCAAAGGTACTTCTAGCAGTCCCACAAGCTCCAAATTTTAAACATAATTCGTTTTTAGCCTATCCAAGTCATACAAAACCTAAAAATATTGCAATTTCAGTCACCTTTCAAATATATACGAACTGCATAGCTACCTACGGGACCAATCATGTCCAAATCCACCTCGCACTTGGACGGTTTTTGTTTTCTTACACTCTTTTTTACCACATTCCTTACCAAAAATGGACACTTTGTTGTCTATCTGTGGAAATGAAAACTGCTTGTTTCCGTAATGTTACTTCTACTCCCACTCTTACAAAATAGTTTACAACCGTTCTACAAAACGTGACTACAACTCTGCCAAAAGTTAAGAAGCTATCTAGGTGAGTGTCCGAAAGCAGTGACCATTTCCGCGGCGCTATGGCGTCATTTGTCACCGCCGCTACAAAGGAACGCGCGGAGATGGCTGACTAATGGGGCACTACATACAATCGACTCCGGTCGCTTTCGCGAGTGATGATGCACCGAACCATTCAGTTGCATTACCTCTTATTTTGTTAATATTTGTGACAAAACTGAACGATATCCAGGCATGTTGCTTTTGCATTGTTGTGTACTGGTTTAAGAGTAAAGGAAAGTGTATAAACATTTGATACATTAGGTTTTACATTAGAAAATTTGCTTTGGAGATTGCAATATGGCTGCAGATTATTTCCAAAAGTACGTCGCATGCTTATTTGCTATTTGGTGACACAACAGAGTAGGTAATAGTACATTACACAACTAGGGTGGTAAAACAAAGAAAGGCCGAGATTGCAGATGTTTGCGGCCTGAGCTGCAAGCGAGGGACAAAATCGAGGGCTTTCTTTAATACCTCCCGTGTTTTGAACATCATTTTATGTCTGCACTTGAAAAATGCGTGCGGTAAAAGCCACTTTATGGCCAGGTGTGGCATAAAACATATTCTTATTGGCATTATACCTCAATAATATTGTCACTACCTCACTTATCTAATTACCTCTAAGCTAAAGTCGCAGATAACACGACATAAATGATTACAGATCTCGTAACAAATAAGTTCCTCACAGGCATTGCGAGACATTACAGTAATGGATCTAAATGGAAACCACTCCGGGTAAATGCCACTAAGCGCACTTTTGGATAGTTTTCTTTGATGTCAGCAAGTGTGTAAAGATATCAAAATAAAGGCAATTTGGAGGTGTTGAAGTTGTCACTTTTTTAAGTGTTCAGAAAAGTGTTGCATTTTTACCCTGTTAGCCATTTTCGTTTCCTCGTTTTAATATGTAGTATGCCAGTGAACACTGAAATGTTATTATGTAACATGCAACATGTATATTAGCCAATAGTTTATCAAACAACATAATTTTATGTTTTATAACATTGGTTTTTTTGGCGTTCCTGTAAAGTCTGACCTAGCCATACTTCGCAAAAAAATTGCACTTTAACAGATAATGCAAGAGCCTAAACTTCTATTCCTAGATTGCATAGATGTTTTTGTAACCTGGATGAGCACTAAAGTTTTTTTCATAAAACCGATTTTTTATACCTTACCGAAAAACTTACCACTTCTGCTACTAAATAAAACAATTACCATTATAATTTCTTCACAATTGACAAATCACAAAGAACCACCTCCTTTCTGAAATAGGTTAAAAATCCTTTCCGTAACAGAGTTAGGTAAATTGGAGATGACAGTTTGTACGGAAACCCCAATTAGACATCTTGTCCGTTTATAATAATGCTATTATCCCATTAAGCCGGGTCAACTGTTACTGCTGTATTGTTCCCTAATAAACCGATTATCTATTGATTGCAATTCTATAGCAAGCACCTGCTATTAGTGATATTGAAATACAATGCCTCTAGTAAATCTATCTATTCTATACAAATACATGTAATAAAATCGTAGTGAGACTGTACAAAAAAGATTTTTCAAAAAAAACTAACTGCGGAGTGTCAATAATAAGAAATAGAACCAATAGAAAACGGTTTTTGAAATTTTGTCTGTTTGTGCGTGCATCACGCAAAATCTAGGTACCTACCCAACAGTGCCGTGGCGTTGAAGAAATCCTTGGGCAAGCCGGAGCAGCTTTGGCTTCAATTTTCTTTAAGAGCCCTAGAATTAAATGCTGAACTGCCTAATATTAGGCAAGCCGTTTGGAATCGAGTTCTATGGACGCCACGCCACTGCTACCCAACCGATTTCCATAAAATTTGGTGTACAGGAAAAATATGACCCCGCTTAACACAGGATATTTTTTACTCGACTAAGGCGAAGCAGAAAAGACATATTTAGCTTCTTTCACAATGGAGAAGTTGCGGGAATCCCTTAATAAGGGAATAAATCATTAATAAACTAGGAACAAAAGAGCGTAAAAGTCATATTGAAACCTACACCACTTTGCCTTTATGTAACTTATTTGTGACTTGTTCCTTTTTTGCTTGGGGCACTAAATTACTCCACCCGGTAACGCCGCAAACGATTATTTTTCGAACTGAACCGAGCCTAATATTTACAGAATCCGTATATAAATATTCTCCTGTGTCATAAATATTGCAAAGTAAATAATGATTTAAAAAACTTCGAATACAGACTCGAACTTCATGCAATGTCTGATTTCGATTCCTAACGAGACCTTTTCATTCACCACAGAATGATACATTTTTCAACACTTTTCATGACTATTGCGTCCAACAAGGCTACGCAAAACGGCCGCGACATGTCTCGCGCGTGACACGACATTTACGAGTAAGGGCCCTATCACACTTGCGATTTGCGATGATAATAGACACGTCTTTTTTTTCAGCCCAATCTCAACTTATTGGGACAAACTGACCTCCAAAGTACCTACTGAAAAGTGACTAAGCCCTCCAACTTCTGCAGAAAAAAAATTCAAGCAAGTTTGTAGCTAATTACTGGTTTGATAATTATGTTTCAGAACATGAAAAAAATAATAAGTACGTGTTTCTTTATATCGGCTCAAACTCATATTTTCCTAAAAAAAACACCCTTCAAAGTTTGAGCCCTTTGAGTTTGAGAATTGGTTGAGATTGGGTGGTTAAAAAAAATACGTGTCTAATATTTTAGACTACTCTCTAACTTATATCAAAATAAATCAGATCGAAACCGGACAGTTGGGTACCTTTCCTTGTGAGTATAGAATAATACTGAAACAACTGTCTTATCATATTTTCCTCAATATAATTGTCAATCACTTACCTAATGATTTATTGCTACGTTCAAACCAAGCTACATTTATAAATCATTGTTCTCTTTATTAATCACCCGTCAAACCCGCGCCGCCTCGCGAAGCTTTTCATAATTCCGAATATTCACAAAAGTTTGCGAAAAACAGGACAAATAAATATAACGTCCGGAAACTTCGTGTCTTCTTTTGAACTTGCGCACGTATTTTCGTATTCAATGGTTGTCATTTCGAATAAAAGGCGGGGTATCACGTATTTTGCTCGCGTGTTGCGATATAGTGCCACGAATTTAATATAGAAATTAAATCAGACACAAATACTAAGGTTGTGTGACTAGTGTGGCTGTGGCATGAGAGAAATAAAATTTTATTTACCTAGATGCTGCCCCGCGATTTCATCCACGTATTTTTTTACCTTTTCATACAAACTTTTATCACCCCGCTTAAAACCCTTAAGAGGTTGAATTTTGAAAATACCTTTCTAATAGCACCCCTATGCCCTCTAAAGAACATGTGTTTAAAATTTCGTCTTGCTATCCGCAGAGCTTTAAGTTGTATGTGCAGTGTCTGTCAGTCACCTTATTCACAGAACTATTTTGATAGTTTTCCTGAGTATATTCGAAATTCTATATCCAAATTCGAAAATCATTCTCATCGTCTGCTTGAAATTAGTCCACATTACGCACTATCAATTATTAAATTTTGCCTATTCGTTCCTAAATTAACCTACGTGCTCCGCTGTTCTCTGCTTTGGAAAAATCAAAATCTTTTATCACAAATAGATAGTCTGATCAAAAGTAATTTATAATCGATCCTCAATACTCAACTCAGCGAGCAGTCATGGACTCAAGGATCCCTTCCCATCCAGTACGGTGGTTTAGGGATCCGCAAAATTTCAGATGTCGCGCTACCAGCTTTTTTGTCGTCAGTCCACAGCTCGTTCAGTCTCATAGGAAAAATCCTACGAGCAAACTATGAGACCTCGGGCCTGGAAGACGCTAAAAATGCCTGGTCAATTGCGTGCCCCAGTCAAAATTTTCCGGAAAATTCAAAGTCGCAAAGGAGCTGGGACGACCCTATGTCTAAATTAACTCAGGATTCCCTACTTAGCCAATGCTGCGCAGCTGGTCGAGCCAGATTAACAGCTGTAGGTACCAAAGAAGCCGGCTACTGGCTCCACGCGCACCCCTGCAGAAACACGGGCACCTTTCTCGAACCCCCTTCGAATAGCAGTATGCCTCCGCCTCGGGGTCCTGGTCTGCGCCCCACACCAGTGTCCCTGTGGAAGCGACGTGGACCGACTAGGGCAACACGGACTTTCCTGCCAGAGGAGTGCAGGCCGCTTCTCAAGACATGCCGCCCTTAATGACATCATCCGCCGATCTCTTGCGTCGGTCAATGTGCCGGCTATTTTAGAGCCTACCGGCATTTCAAGAAACGACGGCAAGAGACCGGACGGGATGTCACTGATTTCGTGGAGTATGGGACGGGTACGGGTGCTAGTGTGGGACGCAACTTGCGTAGAGACATTGGCCCCGTCACATCTCCACCGAACCTCAATAAAGGGGGCAGCAGCAGCAGAGGCGGCAGAAACCGCAAAGGTGGGAAAGTACAATGGTCTCGGCGCAGAATATAATTTTGTTCCTTTTGGCGTCGAGACCCTTGGCCCGTGGGGCCCTGGCGCTCTGAGTCTTTTCAAGGAGATATCAAAGAGACTCAGAGAAACTACGAGGGACCGAAGAGCTGGCAGCTTCCTCGCACAACGTATCAGCCTTACAATACAGCGAGGAAATGCTGCCAGCATCTTCGGCACCATGCCGCAGGGGCCGTTTTTAGATTTATTTTAGTTTTAACTTATTTAATTTTAATTTAGTTTTAGTTTTTAGTATATTTAATTTTAAATGTGTATTCTTGTAGTTTAGTTTGCAATTTATAATAACTTTTAAGTACCGTAAGGTCGGGGTACTTTAGCCCTGGGGGGGTAACTTTGGCCATAGGGATTAACTCGATTCAGGTTTTATTATTGCATTTAAATTACGGCACATTGCCATGTGGTTGGTTTTAGCTGACTGTTCATGTTTTTTTATTTATTATCAGACCTTATAGATTTGAGATATGTGATTTACAAGGTGGGCAAAGTTACCCTACATTTGGCCAAAGTACCCCGACCTTACGGTAATGTATATTTCTCTGAAAGATGATTAAACTCAAGTATTATTCACTATTTTGTAAGTGTAGTTTATTTCCGAGTAGGCAAAATGATAAATCTCTTGTCAGTATTATTTCTTATAAGATAACGGCGACATCATGGGAGTGAAGATGCAAAGTACCTCTCAATGATGGCTTGATTTATTTGTTTTTAATATCTTTCATCATCAGACATGCGGCAATATTATCTTTCGCCGGAAGGGATGAAATCTGCTACTTTGAAAATAACATGAAGTAAACAAGCCGACAATATTTTAATAATGCATTAAGGAAGAGGCGCTCGGAAACACTCGTAAAATACGAAAATTACGGAACGGCCAATACAAGCATGTCGGAATTAATAAAATGCCTACCCCTCCTTGCAAACCGGAAACCACGTTTTTATCTTAGACTTGTATTTTTTTTTTCTAATTACTTACTTGAATTTAATACGTATTCTTTCGTATGGAAGGTAAGAGTTTAGTTTATTCATTAGTTAACGTCTGAGTCATTGACATTAGGTTTCTTTTTTAATGCCACAAAAACCACTACATTCTCGTATGTTCAGCATTTGAATTGAATAAAAAAATACAGTCATAGAGCAGCTTATATGGTGAAGAAAAAAAAACGAAGTTAGATCGTCGACGAAGTCATGGGCACACTCTGGCCTAATAATGTACTTTCTTTTGCGTAAAAAATTCACGGAATAATTTTAAAACTTCCGAATGATGTCGGAAAAATTTAATTTAATTATATCACGTAGACTGTAATTAACTTTTAACAATAAACGAACACGATCCTTTTTCAGTTAAAATACCTACACGGCATTTTGGTGAATATCCTGCTTTCATTCCTTTATCCACTTTACTTACATTTAAATTAAACACATTACATTTAAATTGAAAGTACAATTGTTTAAACAAATACGAATCAGAAATTGCCAGCACCAAAATAAAATAGTGTCAATATTTAATGTGAATTGTTTTATACACATTTCATATAGATGTAGTGTACAAAAATAATTATAATTTCCCTGGCGTTTCTTCTCATTTCCTTCGGGATTTGACGTGACGTTCAGTTAGGAACAGTCACCGGCATCAGTATATGATAAATAAGGGACGCACGCACCGTGTTTTTATTGATTTCCGTTAACCGTTGTGTCAGATATTTTCGCTTGCCCCTATTCGTAATATATTATTGCCGGTGGTTTTATCTCAATGTGCAGTTTTCCCAACGATATCTTCACCGTATGAGCATCGAGGGAATCCGATGGTGACCGTTGGGATTAGAATTTGAACTCGGGATTTTGAGATCTCGAATCCTTTTTACAAGCTTTTATTTAAATAAATAAATAAAAATAATTATTTCAGACAACACAACATACTCAGTCAGCAGTGGTCCATAGATTTGTTAGTAACAATAATTATATTCTTATTGCCTATGTTTGTAAGACAATTATGATCACTGTAACCATTCTACAATTTGATTCAATTCAAATTTTTAACTTAATCATATTTAAGATGTCAGACTCAGACAGTATAGATGTCGCAGCCAACTGGTTTAATTAGCCATTTATTTAACTGCCTGGATGAAATTAAGCCAATGCGTCAATGTATCAATTAACGTATGGCTGGCCAATGCTTAGGCCGTTCGTTTAGTAGGGCGAAAATGGGCTTTCTTCCTAATAAACTATGACCCGCAGCAGGTCGACGAAGCCCCACTGCGCGGGGCTTCTATTTCTTCTCTGAGGGACACAAGCTACTAACAAATCTAACCTAAAAAAAGGAGTTTATTCACTTTTCCCCCTGACGACCCCATGTTAGATCAGGTTCTAAGACATAATAGATTTATACAACTAAAATTTGACGGACTCGGCTAGGCGGGTTATTTAATATTGTCGAACGAAAGCAGTTTGCCTAGCCGTTTGATAGAATGGCTAGACGGTCCCATGTTCATCCAGGCACTTAATTAAATGGCGCCGTTTAATGAAAAGGCTAGGCAGTTAACCAAAGAATACAAGCCAACAATGCTCTTTGTATAGACAATATTACGTATCATATTATGACACATGTTGCTATAACTTTGGAACAATATCGGGCACGGGATTGACATGACGTTAAGCGTACAATAGCGCTCGCGCCAGCTCGCCTCAATTGTTACTACATTGGAAATGACAGTGTCAGACACACGAGTGTCAATTTGATGCTGGCTCGTGGGTGTATCGATGACGGGCGTTCATTATGAGTTTATTCACATATAAAAGTTCAGTAATCAAAGACCAAAACGGAAACCAATTGCTGTGACTGGCATACAGAATGTAGAGCTCACTGAGTATGACCTAAACTAACATACTTAACACCGTGGTATGTTTTGGCCTTTATTTATTTGGTAGAAAAATATCCTATAGGCATTTTTATTTTAAAATGTACGGTTAGGCGACACTTAAACTGTGTTTAAATACCGTCTAACCTGTCGGTTGGTGACGTAATATATGGAGTTTGACACTAATCGTCAGTTTTGTGATGACCTGTTACTGCCAGTAAGAGGACATTTTAAATAAAAGTTTGTAAGTCGACTCGCACTTGTTTTTTAGATCAGTAATCACACATTACGCGAAAGAAAAACTTATTTTAATTTAAAGAATTATCCCGCCGAAATTATACTACATAAATATGAAGTTTAAAAGCCAAAGATAATAATTAAGTTTTTAAATAAAATGCAATAAGATTATTTTTACAATTTATCGTTTTCCAATTTCAGCAGATATAAGAAGTGAAGACAACAAATATGTACTTTGATTGCAATATAAAGTAATATCATTGAGAAGTTAAAAAGAATAGCACGAACGCAATATTGAGATAATTTTCCCATTCGCATGCGCGTATTAGAAGTAATGCCGATCCCGAGTAACCGAGCTAACCTCGCCTGAATACGGCACTGGCCGACAAGCCCCTCCAATAAATGAGCGCTATACTATAACACCGTATAATGCCTTATTGAAGTAGAATATCGCTGTTATGATCTAGACAATTGTATTTGTAGAATGCGTGATGATCAAGAAACGAGGTCTATTGTCACAATAAATGTATTAGATAAAGCAATATCTAAGGCATTTTAGGCACTCTCTCTCACGCCAATTCTCACGCACACACGCGCAAATGTTTCAACTCTCCCGCCATCGCCATCAAGACGAATTTAATGATGTACGAGTATCATTTATCAAAATCGGTTGTGCCGTTGAGTAGTTACGAGCGGACATAGAAACGGACATACATACATACACATATATATATATTGTTACGTCCGTGGGGTAGGTAACGTGATAGAAAATACACTAATTAACCACTAATTAAAAATGCAAACTTTATTACAGAATTACTAATTAACAAGTCTTACTTACTTATAAAATCACTGTACTAAATCACTTCACTATAACGCACTTATTAACTTTTCGCTTAGGTTCGCTTCGAGACTCGCACTGTATCGGCGTTAGTTCAAAACTGACTGGGGCGTCGGTGACGCGCGGCTTATATATCCGGAGACCCTTGCTCTCGAATGTTCCGGAGAAATCCTATCTGGAATGTGCGGTCCAAAGTCCAAGGGCGGTCGGTGACCCCTCGGTCAATAACGCATCGCGAGTGTTCTAGGCAATCTAGATTGTTCGATGTTCGATTCGGCTGGAACATTCCCGACTATTGCTATCCCTTTCTAGTTCTGTCTCTTTCACACACTTCTCGATCCTTCTCAATATAGCTGTCTCTCTCTAATAGTGCTATCTCTTTCACTCCTTCGTGAAATTTCGCCATATACTGAAGTGTACTTCAAAGGCCCATAAGGGGTCCTGAAAACGCCTGAAAACGGGTTTTCAGGTTATTACGCCATCTGATAGAGGGTGCCCTGAAACGGACTGAAAACATGTTTCAGGCGCCTGAAAACAACGGCAACTAGGGTGAATTTTCAATCTTCTAGTATGTGAAAGAGCCACCTCTGAAACGGCCTGAAATCACTTTTCAGCCTGCTGAAAACGCTTCTAAAGCACGGAAAATCACGTTTAAAGTTTTGACCTATACCACCGGCGCAACACTACCCCCTCCTAAGACATGCTCGTCCCGAGCATCATTATTTCCGTGGTACCTCGCCAGTCGGTCAACGTGAACAATCTTGGATGGACTACGAGGATTTCGCTGTATCCGATACGTGACGTCGTTGATCTTCGTGACTACCCTATATGGCCCTTCCCAATTTGGGGACAGTTTTGGGGATTTTCCTTTTTTTCGCATCGGATTATGTAGCCACACCCACGATCCTTCCTCGAACCCAATTTGGTTAGCCTTCCTATCGTATCGGGTCTTCATTCTCGTGCTAGCTTGCAGCCCGTGTTCACGAACAAGACTGTGAACGTCATCGATCCGATCCCTTAAATCGCTCGGATACTCTTCACTAACTGAGTTAGCTCTCAACATCCTCAAACATTCCTTGCCCTCTTGTCGAAGACTACGCTTACAGTCGTCTAGACAGGGTCTTCGAATAAGGGCCCCCGCGTTGGCTTTACTCTCCTGCAGCGCCGTCGTCAGCTGCCGATTTTTGCTCTTCAGAGCCGCCAACTCAACTTCCCACTTTTTGATGATCTGCGCGAGCTCCTCGTTCCTCTGCTCGAGCTCCTTGTTCCTCTGCACGAGCTCCTTGTTCCTCTGCGCGAGCTCCTTGTTCCTCTGCGTGAGCTCCTTGTTCCTCTGCGCAAGCTCCGCCTCGAGCTGCGCCACGCGCTTCCGCAACTGCTCAGCTGCGCCGGCCTCGTTGTCTACCTCGTCGACGTGCCTGGCACGCCACGCCGTCCCGGTACTGGTGCAGCTGCCGCTTCCACTCGTCCACGTCGGCCATGCTCTCCTGCTCCTTTTCGGGCAACTAGACTGTATGTGGCCACGTTCTCCACATTGGTAACATCGTGGCCCAAACTCACGGCGGGGAGCAATCGGCTCCCTAGTAGACACTTCCCGAACCCTAAAAAGCCTTGATGGCTCCCAGCGCGCAGCTTCTACCTCCAAGGCGTGGGCCACGGCATCCTTCAATCTCTCATGGTGCCCTAATCGCACTGCAGCCCGTACCTCCAAATCCCGTATTCCGTCAACGAAGGCCTGCACCAGCGTGGTGTCCACAAAGGAGGCGGATGTACGTTGGTACGCCTTCCTGACCAACTTCTCGATTTCTAGGGCCCACTGCTGCAAGGTCTCATTACGCCCCTGCGTCCTGTCCTTCAACTGAGCTCGGTAAACGTGCTCCAGGTGTCTGTCACCATAACGGGCTTCCAACGCTTCTAGAAGCCGGTCGTAACTTCTCTCTTCTCCTAAGGCTTCTAGTATGGTGAGCGCCTCGTCACGTAGCGCTAGGGTTAGGGCTGTCCTGGCCTGCTCCTTGCTCCAGCCGTTAGCCTGGGAAACGGACTCGAACTGTAGCTTATAAGCTGTCCAGGACGATGTACCATCGAAGGGAGGTACCTTGAATCGTCCCGACACAGGTACCTCGGCTGCACAGGTACTCGTACCGCTGGCCACTTTTATTTCGAGCTTCTGGAGGCGGTTTTTGTAGGTGTTGACTTCCTCTTTAACAGTCTCGACATTCGCCTTAACGTCATGAAGTCGAGTGTCAAATTTAATGTCCATGTCCGCCAGTTTCTCATGGACCTCACACATTTCTCGCTTCCATTCAGCCGCGGTCTCATGTACGTCCCGAAGCATTCTCGATTGTTCTTCTTGCTTCGCCGACTGAACCCGTAGCTCATCACTGAGCTCCTTCCGGAGAATTCGAGCTTGCTCTTGCTGTTGACGAGCATACTCTTGTTGTTGACGAGCTTGCTCTTTTAAGAGAACTAGTATCGCGTTGACTTCCATATCTTGCTTACGTGAGACCGGTGACTCTGATGAGCCAGCGTCCGGCGCAGGGTCCTCACTTGCTGCAGCTTGGCTTGGCGGTGTAAACGGCATTTTCTATCCCACTTCTGACACCAAATGTTACGTCCGTGGGGTAGGTAACGTGATAGAAAATACACTAATTAACCACTAATTAAAAATGCAAACTTTATTACAGAATTACTAATTAACAAGTCTTACTTACTTATAAAATCACTGTACTAAATCACTTCACTATAACGCACTTATTAACTTTTCGCTTAGGTTCGCTTCGAGACTCGCACTGTATCGCCGTTAGTTCAAAACTGACTGGGGCGTCGGTGACGCGCGGCTTATATATCCGGAGACCCTTGCTCTCGAATGTTCCGGAGAAATCCTATCTGGAATGTGCGGTCCAAAGTCCAAGGGCGGTCGGTGACCCCTCGGTCAATAACGCATCGCGAGTGTTCTAGGCAATCTAGATTGTTCGATGTTCGATTCGGCTGGAACATTCCCGACTATTGCTATCCCTTTCTAGTTCTGTCTCTTTCACACACTTCTCGAACCTTCTCAATATAGCTGTCTCTCTCTAATAGTGCTATCTCTTTCACTCCTTCGTGAAATTTCGCCATATACTGAAGTGTACTTCAAAGGCCCATAAGGGGTCCTGAAAACGCCTGAAAACGGGTTTTCAGGTTATTACGCCATCTGATAGAGGGTGCCCTGAAACGGACTGAAAACATGTTTCAGGCGCCTGAAAACAACGGCAACTAGGGTGAATTTTCAATCTTCTAGTATGTGAAAGAGCCACCTCTGAAACGGCCTGAAATCACTTTTCAGCCTGCTGAAAACGCTTCTAAAGCACGGAAAATCACGTTTAAAGTTTTGACCTATACCACCGGCGCAACAATATATATCAGTGGCGTATACAGGTCAAACACATAACCCTCCTTTGGGCTTCGCCGCAGTCGGGTAAAAACCCTGTGTGATTGCGTTGGAAATTTATATATATTCGTTTTACAACTCTAGAATTACGTATAAAACGACACGTGTGCTGATGTTTAACTCGTACATCGTATTTTTTATAATTGAACAATATCTGTATTTCAGTTGGCTTACACGATTTTCTAATGGCTGCATCACAGATTGCTCGAATACATTTTTTTGGGCAAGGAACAAAATTACTAGAGAGTAAACATTAATAGAGCGCTATTAATGTTTACTCTCTAGTCATTTTGTTTCACTTAATTGAATGACAATTGCGAAAACCGTCGAAAATGATTTGCACTTTAAAGCCTAAAATAAACATAAAATGTCTATTCTCTACCCTCGTCTTCACGCATAGCCCAAGAGTCTTAAAACCTAACGAGGTGACTTCTGGTAGACTGTAACCAAAATCGTCTTACTCCGTCATTATATTTAGTACTAAAATTCGCATGATCGAATCCAACACGTATCTGCCAACAGTAAGCAGATTGAGTAATGCGTATTCCCTGTTAGTACTGACCTATAACTTAATACAATAAATCGGCTCCCCTGTCCCGAGTACTTAATACAAGGGTCCTAATTGCAAATTCACAGCGGTATGTGTTGGCCCCTGAAATCACAAGGGTTTCATTAGGCGGGACGCGTTACGGTTGGGCTTGTTTCACATTTGCCTCTTGGTTGAGTTTCGAGATAGCAAATATGTGAGGTTTAACTAAGACTGAAAGCGTTATAAGAACATTTTCGTTACTCGGAAGTTGGTCCATGATTATGTTTTGTTCAGTTCTAATTACATAACAGGAATGAGCTAAACGATAAAAATAATAAGTGACGAGTTATTGCATTTAACAGGAAAATATAGGGCACTACTGAAGAAGATTGAAAATAGAAAAGAAAATATAACGATATGGCATTTACATATAAAAGTATAATGTAAGGGGGAAAAAAAGGAAGGACAAGAAAAGGAAACACCGAGATGTGCGTTTATGAATTAAGATAAAAAGAAAAGCCAGCTGAATATCGCATCTCGAACTTAACGAAATCAGGGTCAGAAAAGCAAACAAATCGTAATGACAACACTAATTCTATTTCAATTCAATTGACCACGGCAATGATTGGAAGAAAAACCTGAAAACAGTTTTACAATTGTAGGGAGCGAGGAATCCACTTGTTTTCCTTTTTCCCGATAATGGCCTAAACGATTGCATCATATTTGGTATTCTATACGTGCATGTCCAAAAGCCTTGTTGGCACATAACCATCGCGTAGTCGAGTATTGGACTCCAATCCTCATTCGCTCAAAGAAATGGATTATTCATCATCTATGCGAACCGAAATCAACCTAGATTAATAATTCAAGCCTTATAACTGAGGTGTCTACATATTCAGGAGGCTATACGGGCGCAATGAATAGAAATATTGTACGAACCGACAGATATTATTCGGAGTATGCGCATTGAAATCTAAACTCAATAAGGTATTTGTATGCATGGACTGAGACCTAACACTACGCGTACAAATAAATAAATGTCTGCAGAAATACCTGATTGACGCTCCCATATCTCGCATAGTACAAGTTTCGGGTTGACTCAACCACTGAATAGTAATGTCTACAAAATATGATACAAACACCATTACCGTTTCTCGGATGCTTGAGATGCCTCGCTATCGGGATAGGGCGCTACGAAATGTTTATAGGGTGGTTTCATCTGCGTTATGCGGAGTTTAGGAAGTAAATCGAACCAAATCTCAGTGTAGAATAGCTAAGGATTGGAAATAATTTATACAAAAGTTACGGTAATGTACTAATAGTTTAAGCTTCATGATCGTTTTTATTCAATTCTTAATAAATTTTGGCAAAGCTAAATTTGTCTGTACTTGCAAATTTTATAATTTCAACCCGGAATATAGGTCTCTCCCACATGCTTTCACAATGTCTTTGTTGTGTCCGTTGTCTTCGCCGACATCCAGGGACCTTAATGTGGTTGTCTCACCATCTCAGAAGGTTGGAAATACGCTGCGTATTCCAGTTTATTATCCATTCAAAAACTTTGCGACTATCGAGTTTTGGTAGGGAATTTAATAATTTACACAACCAATAACATATTCACTAATCATAAAACATGCGTCATTCCCGAATACCTTCAAATTGAGTTCTTGGTAATATTTACGTAGGTATAACTGGTTATTAGACAATAATCAGTGTAACTTAATTGGCGCGATATTTTTTCCAAACTGAAACTTCCATACAAGTTTAATAAGATTTGTTCTTGTGAGGAAAAGTAATCTCCTGGGGAATGAATAAGGAGAAATAAACAGGAATATGTCTGCCGTTTTACGCTTTTCGCGTATGTACTCGTATTTTTACCCCTACGCGTTTCAAGATGTCTTTTAAATTTCATTATGCTTGGTGGCACTGACGTAAGTAGCTTTTAGGTGTGCTCTTTTGATTTGATTTTTCCATCATAAATTATACAAAGATTTGAAAGGTAAGAATCGCGTCGTATTCAATCAAAGAGAGACCAAGCTCGTGCGTTTTTATCGTTTCTCTTTCGTTTAGTACAAGTATGTACATTAAGTTTAAATTGCAAATCTTGTTTATTTAATCCTTTGTTCTTCAACGGAGTCACCGTTAGCATAATTGAGCAAAGGTAAAACACTTAGAGCCACACGGACGGGAGTCGATGTCGCAATAGCGCATTTTTCTAATACTTACCCCTCTGCCATTATTAGCGGGGGGGCGATCGACGCAGCGCATACTTACACAAGCGTACATGAAAAATCGCCTATCACTACGAAACTAACACTTAACAAATAGAACAACACATTGACCAATTATAATCCTCCACGGGTAAATAATAGGCAAGTCGGTGGAAATCGAGTTCTGTTGACATCCCCCCCGGTACTGACTTGGTTTAACAACGTTGCGAGACTTGCATCTTTTTACATGATTTTTTTTTGATGGGATCTCATTTCTTTTTCTAAGTGGACTTCCTTTATTTATTACATTCCAATCCAGTCTACTTCCAATTTGAACAACAAAACTAACTTTGTAATCGCATGTATTTGTATAGGATTACAAACTTACTTATGGTTTGTATTGAAATTGCAATATTTTTAAGATTTGCATGACATGATAGGCTAACAGCTTATTATGTCTAAACTTTGGAGTTCGTGGGTCTGCTAGAAGTATCTTTGAATTATGATGATCATCAGTCAGTCAGTCAGTCAGTGACAAAATTAAGGAACTTTGACGTGCAATAATTCTTAAACTACAAGTTCAAATTGAATGTTATTGAGAATATACTTGAGTCTTATTATGCCCTATATAAAATTCAGGGTTCTAGCTTTAAGCAGCACAAAATTACGGGAGGCTGAAAATGGCCTGAATGGCTTCGAGAATAGGATGGTACGGCCGTGCCTTTGTTTTGTTTGACTTGGGGGGGCACTACCGTGCCCCCAGATTAACTTCTTTATTGTTTTAAATAAAAATAAATAAATTTAAATAAATATTAGGGGACAATCTTACACAAATCGAACTAGCCCCATAGTAAGCTCAATAAGGCTTGTGTTATGGATACTAGACGACGATATATTTAATAGATACAAATACTTAAATACATAGAAAACATCCATGACTCAGGAACAAATATTCGTGCTCATCACACAAATAAATGCCCTTACCGGGCATTATTGATTAAAAAATGCTTGTGAGGCATTCCTATAATGATTTACATAGTTGAGATGATACTGTGACGTGACATTGTTTTCTTTTTTTAGTTTAACACCCATCAAGGAATCTTATTAGACATGTAAAAGAGCCCTTGAGGGCCTACTTACAGAAATAAATTATTTTAGTTTATTTTTTATTTTATTTTATTACTTTACTCTTCTACTAATATTATAATTTATAATTGTGAAAGTTTGTGAATGTGTTTGGATGTGTGTTACTGAATACCGCGTAACAATTGTAACATACGTGCACAGCAAGTCTTGGATTTAAATATAAGATACTTTATATCGTAGTAAAGTGTTTCTTTAGGATAATATCAAAAATAGCGCAGGTGAAGCCGCGGGTAAATGCTAGTATGTATATAATTGTAAGTTCAGCAAATAAAATAGACTTTAAGAAAATGGAATCGTAAATTCAATATGTCCAGTGACGGGCAAAGATTCCCTGCTATCCCAGTCGCTATGCGAGGAATATTCCGGTGGACTTTATTTTGAATTCCGCTATAAAGCGCGCAATTTCTCGGCCCGCCCGAGAACCTTTTTACTGCTGTTATAAGACTCGACTGATTTCGACGCTTCTTAACTTCTTTATGTTTTAACTGCCTGTATCTAAAATTTTGATACAGGCGTTTAAAGCATAAAGGATATTAGTAATATTTAGTAGGTCGAATAAACACCCACGCGTTAAATCAAGAATAGAAAGTTAACTGAATTTAAAAGCAATTAGCCATAACAATAAGCTACGCTGTAACATATCATATGCCCTTCAAGATGAGAATTTCTGGATAAGGCATCCAAAGTTTATTTTTTAAGTTAAGAAGAAATACGTTTGATCATGCCGATGTTTATTTTAAACCAAATCATTTTTTTTTATCAAAACTTAGAGCAGATTTTTTAAATAAAATAAATTAAACATACAATATAATTGCTTAATATCGTCTACCCATGTCACCTACACACTCCGTAGCATGTGTTCAAAATGAGACAGGTACATAATATTGACAATAGTATAATTGCAATGTTGTATAGGAAATAGCTACTTAGTACTGCTCACGCACGTCTAGAAGTAAATTGCCTACGTGCCTACTTTACTGGTTATTATTTAAAACTTGACTGTGTGAAAATGTGCAACAAATTATGTTTTTTTTTTAATCTCAGCCAAATGCTTTATGCCGTTCACTAAAAACAAATACCCTTTTTAGAGAGCAACAGAACAACACAAACTTAAACTAAATCTTTCTTCAATTGTTTGTCTGCTACCGAGCTAAATTGAAATGCAAAGCGATGAGAAAAAGCGTCCCTGTATTGATTACGCGATAAAAACAGGACTAGAGTTTTTTTTTCAGTTTTAACAATCCTGAAGGGAAAAAATACGAAACATTTCGTTTGAATGAAATTTAATTTTGCATTAGAGTGCCTTGGAATTCGTTCCGTCGCTCGTAGCTAGTAGACATCTGTTTTCAGTTATTGTCTTGTTTTCTATTTCCTTGTTATTCTCGGCCGTAAAGTATTTCCTAGTGTTTTTGACGTAGGTACGAAATGCTTATATGGTGAATAAAAGATATAATTCTCGCGTGGCATTTTAATTCAGGATTAATGTTGCAATCGTAATGGCATAGAAACCCATAACTTGTGTTAGGTATGCTATGACTATGACTACTTTCACTAAAGTTGGTTAAATGCCGCCTTAAGTCCCGTACTATCACCATTCTTTTTACACGACTTCCCAAAAAAGATGTGTTATTAGTCTTTGCAAATCAGAAAATCATATATAATCCATCATTTTAGCGTTGATCAATGCATGCATTGGCTATTCAATTGGCGATTATGTCTTGGCGATTATGGCAATTCTCCTCAATGATACGAAACCACAAGACTTGGCCCCAAGTCCCTGGCAGCCTCGCTGTTCCCAGTTACGATAGCAGCTGTGGCAATGGCGGGGCAGGGGGTGCTAAGAATCTCCGGCAGAGACCTGGCTACGGCAGTGTGTCGTCAAGGGTAGCGTACCTTACACTCAGAATCACCAAGCGGTATTCGTTGAAGGTTATACAGGTATACGCACTGACCTCGACACACTGTGATGGTGAGGTGGAGGCAATGTATTGAAGATATCTCTCGAACCATGCATACCTCCAAGACTCACTACAGCATTGTTATGGGAGACTTCAACGCAAAACTAGGAATTAGAAACGGTGATGAGCTGAGAGTGGGAAATTTCGGATATGGTAGGTAGGACCAACTGCTGGCTGACTTCATGGAGAAGGAGGGACTCTATATGATGAACTCCTTCTTCAGGAAGCCGGAACATCGTAAGTGGACCTGGATGAGCCCAGATGGTGCAACAAAAATGAGATAGATTTCATAATGACGAAGAAGAGGCAAATTTTCAACGATGTCTCGGTGATCAATGCGATTAAGTTCGGGAGTGATCACCGTATGGTCAAAGAGGTCAAGATTGATGAAATCTACGCTCCGACCAGCATCTATCCATGTCCAAAATCCCGAATGTTTTCATCTCGAACTTCAAAACCGTTTCCAAGGCCTAGGCGATTGCGTAGATGTGGACGATTACAACAACAGGTTTGTGGAAACTGTCCAAACGGTCGGATGTAAATACTTTAAAGCCCGCCGTTCAAAAGGGAACGGATTTTCGAACATACCATCGAGCACATGGAGAAAAGACGTGCCGTACTTCTACAGTCTTCGGAATACTTTACTATACTTTACTTATATTCAGAATATCGGCGGCTCAATAGGCGGATTTCCAAGTCTTTGGTCAGCGATATACGCCAATTCAATACTATTCAATTCAATAGTATTGAAGAGGCTATTGAGCGAAACAAAGGCTCTAAGGTATTTGCACAAGATCTCTCAATTGGGTTGGGCAGAATCAGCTCACAAAACTGAAGACGGAAAACTGTAGATGTTGACGGCGTAGTAGTATCGCGCTTTTGGGAGAGATCGAAAAGTTGTATGGACAGTTATACACAACAACACATGTAATGGGTAAATACGTTCAATAATATCGAAGGAAACAAACACAAGCAATAATCCCTTCAATACGGTATACTTCGCAACATTGCGTGTCTTGTAAGCCTCTTTCGGTAAAAAAACTTGACTACAATATGACTACTTAATGCGATTGGTCCCCTCTAAATCGGGGAAGTATAGAGCTGGGCACTCTTCCGCTCCATTTAGCTAAGGATGCGGATGGAAACTACTAATAGGCCAAGATGCGACCATCGATAACCCTACCTATCCTTTTAAGTATTACAGCAGGACAGGCACCACCTGAAAGAAGCCGAAAGGACGGTTGAAAGTTCTATAGAAACTCGATCGGTTGCCTACAGAATTGAACATCCAAAATCGAAAATTATTTAATGTATGTAGGTTTTTTATGACTCGCTAGTTTGCAACTAACGTATTATTGTCGTAACCTGTAAATTTATTTTTAGACACTTTTATCATGATACATACTTGACATATACTTTAACAAAAGTTAAAGTTATTTACATATAACTTAAAAGGAGACGCCATACACCTTAAGATGTACTGCTTGTTAAAATAATAAAGAATTTTTGATTTTTTTGATTTTTTGAAAAGTTTTTGTTCTCTTTCAATTTGTGTCGGTCGAATAATAAATACCAGATGAAGGAGGGTTTCCGACGGTCGGCTCTTGGTTTGTAATGCCCCGTATTTGGTCGGGTAGAATCGCAGTCCTTAGCCATTTCACTCGTAAGAAGTATACATATTTTACTTGCCCTGGTAAGGATTTCCTTATAAATACCCATTCTGGCATCGCATTACAATGGTAGTGATTCGAAGAAATGTTTACGCTGTAAAGCTAAATTGCTGTAAGATATTCCTGAATATAAAATAAATCTTGCGTGAAACGTTAAGGTGATGCGATACGAGGGCAGTACTAACAGCGTTTCAACCGCTCTCATTTTTCTAGTCGAATAATGAACCATTTCCTTATAGGTTCGGAGTATAATTTTCAGATATTTTGAAGAGGTCCAAGCATTGTACAAATCAACCTAAAATAGTCATGAAAGCCTGAAGGATAATCTCTATTATATTATTATCTATATACACAAAACAAAGTCGTGTTAGTTACATCATTTATAACTCGAGAACGGGTGGACCGATTTTTATGATTTTTGATTTATTGGGTTAGTCTCTGCCCCAAATAACAGAATAAATACTAAAACATTAAAAATTCTGAGGCGGAACGAAGTTTGCCTGGACAGCTAGTTGATCAGATGGATGATAGAACTTATATAGAATATGATAGGATTTATTAATGTAAGACCATATGTACAACATGAAACGCAATAAATAAACTGAAATTGAAATCGATAAAATTCACGTAGCAAGGATATAGTTATTAAATTTTTCCAATGTATTTACAATGACAAAACGAGTAACTGACATAGGAAAAGAATGTGTCTCACAGAAAATAAATAAAAATTATAAAAATATGCAAAGAGTTTCCAACAAATAGACAGTCTCATTTTATACCCTGAAATACTAGAATTAAGATGCAGTCGCTCATTTCAAACCAAGCTATATTTGAAAAAAAAAATTTTTTTTAGCTTTTGGCGAGTTTTCAGGATGTTTCGCGCAGATAAAATTTATCAAGCTGTAAAATACTTCAAACACAATTGTGTCGTAGAAGCGAATGATGATCCTTCTCTTTGTTTGGATGGGAAACGGATAGCCTCGAAGAACCTTAAGCTTCTTTATTTCTTATGTTCTAGGTCAGTATACTATTGATACACCATTATATTTCGCAGCTTCATTCTTAGCGATTTATAAGTAACATATTGTAGATGTATGCCCCACGCATCAGCCCTTGCACGGATTTTAGAGAAATAAATAAATAAAAGAAAGAAACCATATTGACTTCCGCCGATATTGTAGTAACTACTTCTCTCGGCGTCCGCTCGGTGTCGCTCTGGTCATTATGTATTTCCGTGCGTTAGCCTTTGCACGTTCCGCTCAATTTTAATTTCAAAAACCAATAAACGGATTTGAGTTTATCAAAAGCATTTAGGATGGGCAGAAAACGGAAGGATCGGAATACAGACAGTGAAATACGGGAGAAAATCCAAAAGTTAGAAGACAAATTGAACAAGAAAACGTGTCGTCGACTTCGTATACTAAGTTCATCAAGTGATGAGGATGAAACAAATGGTAAGCTTTATTACACTTCTTGGTGATTACTTTAAACAACTTGAGTTACCAATCGATAAGAGACAAAAGATAAAGACTGCATTACACAAGTTCTATTCTTTAAAAAATTGTACATTACGAGAGTTCGCAAAATTTTTAGGTCTTTTGTCTTCCGCTTGTCCTGCAATAGAATATGCCAGATTGTATACAAAAACATTTGAACGCATAAAATTCTTATGCTTACTGAGCGATGACTCTTATGATCAAGTTATTGATTTACCAGGTTCGATTAGAAATGATATTCTTTGGTGGTTACAGAATATAGACGAAGGTTGTAACCCATTTCGCTTCAATCATTATAAATTAGAGATTTTTTCTGACGCCTCAAACACAGGTTGGGGTGCTTTTTGCAACGATGAAAAAGCTAATGGGTTTTGGAAGGAAGACGAAAAATATTTACACATTAACATATTAGAGTTAAAAGCAGCTCTGTTCGCATTGAAAACATTTGCTAAGGAGATGTTTGATTGCGAGATTTTGTTGCGAATTGATAATGTAACGGCAATATCTTGTATTAATAAGATGGGTAGTGTGCAATACCCTCATCTCAATGATATTGCGAATACTATCTGGAAATGGTGTGAGAGACGTAAGATTATAATTTTTGCATCGTACATAAAGTCAAAAGAAAATGTGGAGGCAGATACTCTGTCTCGAATAAAAAATGTCGATACAGAGTGGGAATTAAGTGACTTAGCTTTTCAAGAAATTTCCCTTGTTTTCGGAGATCCAACAATAGACTTGTTTGCTACTAGGCGTAATACAAAATGCGATGTTTATATATCCTGGAAAAACGATCCCGAGGCTCTAACGATTGACGCATTTACCGTATGTTGGACGAATTTAAATTTTTATGCTTTTCCACCATTTGCTGTTATATTAAAGACGTTACAAAAAATTATATTCGACAGGGCTGAGGGTATAGTTGTTGTGCCATATTGGCCTACTCAGGCTTGGTATCCCATTTTTCGCAGATTGTTAGTTAATAACCCTTTGTATTTTGAGCCAAATACAAATTCATTGCTGTCTCCTTTCAGATCATCATCACAGATGTTGCACAACAAGCTTACCCTGGTTGCCGGCAAATTATCCGGCAAACTCTATTAAGAAGATGTATATCACACGATGCGATAAAAATAATACTGTCGTCACTTTCTGATAATACTTATAAGCAGTACGATAGCTCATTCAGGCAATGGTATGATTTCTGTAAAGATCATGAGTATGATTATTTATCACCTACTATTCCTCTTACTATTGATTTTTTAGCACACAAGTTTAATAAAGGTGCCAAATATGGCACAATAAATTCACACAAGTCAGCTTTAATGCTAATAATGGGCTCAGATGTTGACAAAGATAACGTATTAAAACGATTTATGAATGGGGTATTCCGTTTAAGACCACCACATCCCAAATATAACTTGACTTGGGATCCAAATATTGTTCTCAATTACTTAGCAAAATTCTGGCCTAACAATGATCTCAGTCTAGAATGTTTAACGAAAAAGGCAGTTACTCTCCTGGCGCTTGTGACCGCACATCGAGTGCAAACTTTATCCTTAATTAAATTGAATAACATTAAAATACACAGATCCACTGAAATAATTATAAAAATTGTAGACCTGATTAAAACATCTAGAGTTAATAGTACACAACCTATTCTTAAGCTACCTTTTTTCAGTATCCGACCGGAAATATGTCCTGCTCAGACTTTAATAACCTATTTAGAAAAAACGAAATGTTTACGTAAACCCGGGGATCAGAATTTATTCATTAGTTTCAGAAAACCATTTAAGAAAGTTTCATCTCAAACTTTAAGTAATTGGATAAAAGACATCTTAAAGAAAAGTGGTTTAGACGTTTCTGTATTCACAGCGCACAGCACTCGACATGCAGCCACATCAGCCGCCAATAGATTAGGTGTTAACCTAGACATAATTAGAAAAACTGCTGGTTGGTCAGAATCATCAAAAACGTTCGCAATGTTTTATAATAGAGATATTGTCGATGATAATAGACAATTCGCCAATGCCATTCTTTCTTTAAATGTACCTACCTCAGTATAATTCACGAAAAATATAGTAAATTTTCATTTTGATTCAACCTAATTTTTTATTTATTTATTTTTTTCCTCTACTCTCTTAACATCCTACAATATGTTACTTATAAATCGCTAAGAATGAAGCTGCGAAATATAATTGATGATCAAACGAACTTACCTGTACGTGAAGTTCGATCACAATTATATGAGCAGCTTCATTCTTAGCGATTTAGTTACCCACCCTGTACTTATGTATTACAAACAATACTATTATCCCTACCCAAAAAAAAAAAAAAAAAGTACACAAAATATAGTGGACTATGAACATAATGACCAGAGCGACACCGAGCGGACGCCGAGAGAAGTAGTTACTACAATATCGGCGGAAGTCAATATGGTTTCTTTCTTTTATTTATTTATTTCTCTAAAATCCGTGCAAGGGCTGATGCGTGGGGCATACATCTACAATATCGTCCCCTTGCTGCCAAAACCGCTTAACTGCACGAAGTATAGTTTCGAGAAAAACGCATTTAAAGGTTTGTATGCTAATAAAATTGTAATGTTGAGCTATATGAAAGGAGCCTTTGTGTTCTTACTTAGATAATTTATCACAGAATAAGTATGTACGTAGTAATTTGCTCTATACCCATAATAAGTAGGTAAAATAAAGGATTTACCTTGTAAGGTCGTGCAGATAAGCGGTTTTGGCTGACGGCACATTTTTTTTGTATCTTTTAAACCAGTAATATTCCGCTGGAATTTGGTAGTTATTAAGCTTTCTAGTCTAAAGTTATAACCTTTTGCACTGAAATACGATCTTAAATCCCTAAATTATTGATATTATACTACTTTATGTAAAAGTCACCAGTCATTTAGGTGGTTTTGGCTGTAGTGATTTGAGAATTTACGAATTAAGGGCGCTTAAAATGGCAAAATTCACTTAGGCGTTTTTAACTCCGAAAGTTATTTTCCTGTCTGTTCTCCTCATAATCAATATAGCTTTACGTTTTGTTAGGTTTGCATTGCTCTGGATCCTAACCTTTTGGTTGAAAAGTTTCCTACGAGTTTCGTGTAATATTCTAGTGTTAAATAGGCCAAAAACCTATATTCGAGACAAATCAGCTAGGCAAACACTCCAAAATGTAAGTAAAACTTATTCAATACTAAAGTAATTGTGAAATGAACTCGTAAACGTGGTAATGGTATCACAGGGCGGTGTGTCATCATATGATACGAGTATAATAGGTACTTTTCGTCACCTTAACATGAGCCGTCAGTGGCATTTCTCACCCGTTGCGCGGGAAGATAAAATACCATTTCCTGGCCAAGAGAAGACGTAAAATTATGTAAACACTGCGGATGGTAATTAGTAAAACTTCAAATTGCATAATTATGGCCTTTGCCTGCAGCAAACACCTGCGAAATGGGCCATTCCTTATTATACCGCCTTAGGTGTTTAATGTACTTTTTTAGTTTACATTATAATGTTTCAACTAAAATCGTCTGCGTGTGCCTTCACCCTATCATGGCGCAGTATATTTAGAAAGTTGTAAAAACACTTGGTCCAATCACCAGCAAAATCTTTATCATATTTGACCAGCCCACTGCCATTTCAGATTGATAATTCTTTGGGTTATGTCTGTCACTTTGGTTCTGTGACGGATTATCTCATTTCTGATACAATCCCTTAACAAATCACTAAGCATGGCCCTCTCCCAAGCTTGCTGAGCGTATTTAACGTTGAGACTGGAGACCAGTAGCGTGGCGTCCAAAAAACTCGATTCCTACCGGCTTGCCTAATATCAAGGGTTTGACCACCTTATTCTACAGCTCTTAAGGAAAATGTACGCCGAATCTGCACCGACTTGCCCAAGGATATATTTTACGCCACGCCACTGCTGGACACTTACATAGGTACTACTATTCTCGAAAGAATCAAAGGCCTCCTCATAGTCCACAAATGCGAGGCAAAGGGTAAAACATTTTTAGCTCTAGAATCAATCACTTACCAGCATATCAATTGTTTAGGGTTATTCTTCAGAAATATGTCTGCGGTCACCTTATTCCTTTGACCCCTTTTTCATACTAAATGTATGGAGACAGAGGAATAAGTAAGACATATTTCTGAATAACCCTTTACATTCATGCGCGCAAAACCGTGTCAACGCTTTGAAATGCAAGACGCGACCATGGTACAAAAAACGTATCAGCGTAATTCGTCCCATTCGTTTTTCGTTCAATTCGTATTTCGTCTCATTTTATATTCGTCACACATTATTTATGTATAAAGAATAGTCTTGATAAAGAATGTGTGACGAATATAGAATGAGACGGAATACGAATTGAACGAAAAACGAATGGGACGAATTACGCTGATACCAAAAAAAACAGATATGTTTCTCAGACTGATAGATACATAGACAAATTAATGTTTTGTGCAAATAAATAATAGGAATAATATTCTCTATTAATTTCTTTCTAAGCATTTAAATAGTTTATTTTTCACTCTGATAAACAAATAACATAACAGAACAAAATATAATTACGTCAATCAGTAGTAAATTTCATAATTCATTACGAGTGATAGATTTTCTTACATTCAAGTTCATAATTATAGGCAACATTATTGACATCTATTTGAACTTAAGCGGTTTTGGCTGAATCGGTCTACAATGGTGGTAAGGAATTAGCATCACAAACAAAATCGATTGTGTGCATTTAGTTGGTTTTCGCTGTTGAAGAATTTTATTTATGCAGTACATATGCAATAGTAATGTAATGACAAAACCTACTAACAATGCTTAGATTTTTTTTGCAGACGACGAAATACATGTTTTGATACTAGGTTACGCTGCAAAAACCTACTATATATCACTTAGGCGGTTTTAGCAGAAGGGATATTGGCATTTTTATTAAAAGTTGTATCATTCCAAAACCGCTTAAATGAGAATAAGATGTTCTTCCTGTAGAGAATAATTCAAAACGGTGTTTAACCCACACTTAGTCGTTTTTGGTCGTTAAATATTGGAAAAAATCAGTTTTAAGTGACCTTAAGAAAAAGTTAAATCAGGAACGGAGCGTCGTATCGCAAAACGGGTTTTGACAGTATGTAGGTCTTGAAAAGTACATTCTAAGGTGTTAATAACTCTCTTTAGCCTAGAAGTGCACTTAAGCGGTTTTTGCACCAAGGGGACGATATGTTACTTATAAATCGCTAAGAATGAAGCTGCTCATATAATTGTGATCGAACTTCACGTACAGGTAAGTTCGTTTGATCATCAAAAATACTAGGTTCTATAAGAGCGTAACTATTTTCCAACCAGAATTTAAAAAGACACATACCTACTGAATCTGCCTTGTAACTTGCGGGCTGAAGATAATACGCACTCCAAAAAGTACATAAGTGAAATTCCTCAAATCAAATTATTTATTAACGTACACCTAAAATGATTCGGAATAGCATGTATTTGGAATTCAATTATTAAAAAGAAATCGGATATCCAAGTGCGTGAACATCGTGATGATCACGCACGTGTGATCAGAGTGTTAATATAAGTAAACGAATATCTTTAGCAAATTCTATTAGATTCTTCTTCGTATTTGGCATCGCTATTATTGAGTGTTATTTTGTTGCTTTAAAACGCAATCAGCACTTACGTTGTATATTACGTGTAGGTATTAACGTTACTGTGACTTAACTTAAGTATATTAGACAGTTCATGATAGGTATATAATTTTACGGTGGTCGGTCAGAACAAGCACAAACTGGACTCGTGAATCATATATCATAGAGGTGAAATCAGGGTGTCAACTATGTAACGAAATATTGATTAAGGTTCGAAGAGTCCTCATAATATTCGTCGACGGATTCTGCTCATATTGGAATTCACGCAACGCAAACGCCGTGTCGCGAAGGCAGCTTCGCGATTTTGTACATAGTAACACTTATCAGCGAATTTGTATATAGCAACATGTATCGACGATTTTGTACATAGCAACACTTACCGAGAAACTATTCTGTCTATGGTAAGTGACGCCATGTAGAGATTTTACTTTGAATAAGTTTTAACCTTTCGTTAAAGTCGCAAATTGCATATACAACAACATTGCAATATTTCATATACAACCGTGAATGTAATATTGTGGCACGCGATAATATGACGCGATGATATTCATCGTGGGAGCAACACATGTATATAAGCTAAGTATAGTGGATAACCGCCAATTTATATCTATGTTCTCTTTGTAGTCTTACACCAATTACTATGTCGTTACCAAACTATTTGGGAGTGTTGGTGGTTCGCGAAACTATTTAAATTATGAACCAACAATATTCCCAGTACTCATTATAAGCAATTCATTACATGTGGTTATATGCAACTTTGACCGGTATCAACCTGACTACTTGCCTATAATTGATTCTAATTAACGTAACATTAACTTCTTAATTTATTGGTTCATAGGTCATGGAACGGTACCATTCTATTGACAACTAATTAGAGTAAGTAGTCTTGTGATGTCTGAAAGCAATGCTGATCTTCTGTGTAAGATAGCTAAGCTAATGCGCTCGATTGTTTCTCTTGTGAGACAATCAACCAACGCCGGGCTCCTGTGTGAGACGGCCAATCAATGGGCACTGCCTTCTCAGTATTTGGGCGGCAGTCAATCAATGGTATCGACCTCTTGCGAAAGGTAATACAAAAATCGATGATCCTGTGGGACCTAATGTCAACGCTGATGTACAGCTGACTTCTTACGAGGAGTAGCTGGGTAAATATGAATGGCCACATCGCTAAAAGACTACGAGACTTGACGAAGTCTCAACTTAGCTCACCCAATTGGATATGCAAATATCTGGCTCGAAGCCTTGCTTTGGTTTGTTTGTTTGTTGTTTGAGAGAACCATTTTACAGAATTAATAGGTTGAGGTGACTTGTGACACCTCAGCCTAATTCTAATAACAAATAAATTCTATAATGTACCATTTACCATATTTCATTGTTTACAATTAGCAACATCGATATATGCATAAAAGATGCGGTAACTTAGTGATTCCAATTGGAATCATTTTTATTATTTCTTTTAACACAAGGAGGATGTTACTGGCAGAGGCTAGACGATACTACGAGTATCGATTTGGGTGTGCTGCAGACATCCCCTGAGTTGGTGTGTGTCGTGTAGCAGTTCACATTTTGTCAAGGCATGACTCATGAACAATTAATCTAATCAATATACTTTCCAAGGGTTGAGTTGCACATCGCTAAGGATTAACTAACCAATAAAAGCGAAGCAGATATACATATTCATGTATTTAAGATAATACATAACTTTGTCAATTTAACTAGAATTGAATCCGGGCAATTTCTTTGTTCGAGGCCAGTTTATCAAACAAACCCCCATTCATAGATTTTTATAGCTTTAACTTGGTATATATAATAAAGCCAATGGTAAGGCCTAAAGCCTGGCTCAGAACACGCCGTGTCTGAGTCACTGCGTATCAGTGGCGAGGCGTCCATATAACTCGATTCCCATCGGCTTGCCTAATATTAGGCAGTTCAGCTTGGAGAAAATTTAAGCCAAAGCTGCTCCGGCTTGCCCAAGGATTTCTTCAACGCCACGCTACTGCTGCGTATATGCTTTATAAATACACTCAAGAGCAAAAATTTCGGGTCACCGTAATTTAAATAATAGAAATAGGTGTTTTTCAATATTTGACACTTGTTTCATTAACATAATATTCAGTTCTTCATAATACCTGGCTGCATTAGCAATATCCGCTAACCCATCACAAAGATATAATTATCCAATAATTGTGATTTTTGCGTTATTTCACTCCGTTAACGACTTTATTTTTCATGGGTTTTTACGAGTTCGATCTAAACCTGAAATTGCTAATATTTTCAGTGTTATTTTTGCAGATAATATTAAAAATTAATTAAATATCAAAACGCGTTTCAATAATTTCACAACCCTGGAGTATTTTAGGAAATGTGGCAGTATTTCACTGACCCGAAGTGTTTGACCGCGAGTCAAATATCAGGATTAATTTTCAGCGTTTCTACCGCGGCGTTTATTGTCAATACCGTTCAAGCAAATAAATTTGCAAGGATTGGTTGTAATAATAAGCGTTGAGTTTTCAAATAAATGGAGGCAGTACTGAGACAGAGATAGATATTATCAATAGTTCTTGCCACTCGTCGTTTCGCGGCACCAATGTGTATGTAACGTTAATGACATTTTAGTGATCAGCTAAAACGCTCGAAAATTCACCCATCTGCAGATATGAAGAAGAAGAAAATACATCAATTTTGCAACCAAAAACACAATTATTGCTTATAAACTATGATACAAACTTAATCTGTTCTTAAAATTAATGGCATGATGATAACAAAAATGGAACCCACTCAGCATGTGTCGCGACACTCGTGAGTGTCACGACGCTGATCTTCCGTGGACCCAGAACAGAGTATATTAACCATCGTTTAATTCCTCAAGATTATGACAAATGTGAGTTTCATTGACATTGAGAACAACTTTGGAAAATATACTTTTTTTATTATTCTGAAATTTCTATGTTTTACTTTGAGAGACGATAAACATAGTATAGTTATTTGCATCAAGCCTTTGCCAAATTCCTATTCACTCAGAGATATAATTCAAGCTTAACATTAATCATGCATTATCAATGAATAATAATTACATCTGAGAAGCGCAAAGATAATCATAATGACCCTGTCAACTCCCGTTACAGGAAAACTGGGACGTTATGAAAATGAAATCAACGTGGGAACGAATAATTTCACCTTTCCGCGGCGTGCCAACCGCGGAATTAGTATGTTCATTAGATGTATGTAGGGCTAAGCAAACTGAAGCTTAATTAAAACCAGGTAATTCCATAAGCTGTACCCGCTTTTGTGGCTAGTGGGTAAAACCACCCCTTAAAGAATTACTGGAGCTTGGTAAGAAACTTCTTTATAATGTAAGTCAAAACGAAAGAACATTTTTGTTAACTTACAAAGGAGAACTCTCTTGGCTTTTAGCTGGAAGAGTTTAAACACTTTTAAATAAGAAAAATACTCGTTTTGTGAAATAAGAATCTACAAAATGTATAAAACATATATAAATCAGCTTGTCAGAACTCACGTATGCCATATACGTCACTCGCCTCGCCATTCGGGCGAATGTGTAAGCGCAGTATATACCGCAGTAGTTACCTACGTTATATTTTTACAACACCTCTACGTGGCTAGAAAATCTCACTTCCTGAGTGGAGATAGATGTAAAATTCTTTGCATTCTACATTTGATATAGAGTCAGTCTTGTCTTCGAGTTATGTGACTATGGGTGGGGCCGGGCTTACCATCCTCGTTGATTTATCGCCGTATACATACCTACGTACAAATGTTCACCGGATTTTTTAAAATCGTTTCTTTACTAACCTAGGTTACCCAAAGAACTCCTCTGCTAAACTACTTTCAAGGCTCACTGACTGAGATAGTGTGTGTGTAGGTAGACTATTAAAAAAATCGTTTGTAAAAAAAAATGCATAATAAATGTTGCTGTGGGCCAGTAAAGCTGTATACGACTAGGTAAACGACACAATTTGAACATTTCAATTATTCTCCCATCAACTAAGTAGTGTTTATTTTGAATGAATTCAGCATAATAATTGACTACTTAAATATAATCCTTAATAAGGAAATAATATAACCTTTTGTTTATATTCTAAACGCCGCTCTTGTTACCGAGAAACTCATAACCCGTAAAAGTATCGATAGGAATATTCTTAGCCCACGAACGTGATTATGCAGTTTGAGTACGATAAATACAGGCCTAATTTTTTCCCGCGCAAGGAACACAGGGAAAAATCTAAGTCATGCCTTGTTCGAATTTCAATATACAAGTATACAACCAAGCTCAAACCGCGAGGCAAATTTGTAATAAGACGCCGTCATCTTGTTACTAATAAGAGTAATAAGTTAATGTGTTTAATTAATACAAATCAAAGCACGTCATCAAATACCTAATGGGCCGAATACGTTAGAGTATAGTTAGTGATAATCACCGCATCCGTACCAGCTCAGCTCCAATTACTAAACAATTACCAAAGTACTGACGCTAACTGAAATGAATTAACGAAAAAGCAGGCAGCCTTTTTCATCCGGTCTTTTGGCGATGTGTACTGATTAATTATGTCTGAACTTGAGGCCCGCTTTGTACAGATAAATTGTTATGTTGACTCTCTGGAAAAAGACAGGAAAAATATTTGCTTGCTAGACAATAATACGCCAGAACATATTAAATTAGGCGTTTTTAGGAACGAAATATCGGCCAGGTCGAACTCCCGCGGCATTCCGTCAGAACTTTTAAAATATAATCATTCATCATTTCAACCCAGACACGTCAACTACGCAGCTTGGCAACTTCGTTGGTGACACTCACAGAGGCAGCCTCCGTCGGTCGCCGTTCATGTTGGCGGTAACTTGTGTAAGTAGTTACTGCTGCACATAACAAAAAGCACACAGGTGAGTGTCAGCAACGAAGTTGCAAAGCTATAAACTTAGATCTCCCCCAAAGACTTGGGACATCGAGCGGTCACATGCTTACATCGATTATACATTTTGCTCACATCGATTTATGAAAACCTTTTCCCAAGCCTTCAGACCATCTTGTGTTGGGCAGATCTGGGTTATTCTTCAGATATATGTCTGCGGTCACCTTATTCCTCTGGCCCTTTTTCATACTAAATGTATGGAGACACACCAACGTCATCTTGATCTTATTACCCGTATAAACTTTTTTTCTACGATAGAAATAATTCGCTATAGAAGGAGAAAATTTTATATAAATTCTCGTTTCTGTAACCAACAATAAATTGCCTTATTCATCAACAAACTAGTAACAGCGACTAATATAAAAATGAATATAAAAATAACCCTTATTATTGATCATTCCGTGAACATTCCAAACAATAACAGATTCAAAGTGTTATGAAACCAAATAGGCTTGTCTATGGGGATATTTTCTGTCCAAAAAGTATTTTACAAGAAAAAAAAGTAAATCGCTTTCCGGGCACACATCAAACTTAAAACCTTGGGAACATGCCAACTGTGCTCAATACTGAACTGATACTAGTATGCTTGCTTGTAAATAAAATATACACATTGTGGAACAAATGGACCAACGAAAATTACATACTCGTTCGAAATCATCGGGAAGAGGGAAAATAGAACCCTTATTTGCCTTTATGTATCATAAGATAGTGGCTACGCGGTGTATATAATGGTGATGCCTAGTCAGAAGCAAAGCCAAACGTACAAACAACCTTAAACAGGCTACCTTCTTAAACGCTATCTCTTTTGACATTACAATGGTGCGTGGACATATGGTACTGACTATATTATCTTCATGCTCTATTAGCCGTCAAAATGACTCTTGAGTCTCGTTAAAAACCACCCGAATTTGATTTAAACGTATTACCGTTAAGAAGTTACAAATTCATGGACAACTTGTTTCGTGAAAAAGATTATCCGAGATATATTTCACAGAAAACACTTTCCCTACCCACTCACTTGCTTTGGGATTTTAAAAATGGCAGCCTAAATTGTTTCGCCTTTTATGACAAATGCCGGCGCGATGTCGAGTTTAATTCAAAAATTCATAATTTGGCTTCTACTGAACCATTTGGTAAGATTTTTTTACACTAAAAAGCCAAAGAAACAAAGAATTTAATTTTGTTACTCATTATATGAGTTATTATAGTAAAAATAATTATATAAAATGCGTAAAGTTGACGCATTGATAAAGTTGACGACTTCGAGGAGAATTGTATTTTTAATAAAAAATCTAAAGCGATAACCCTGTTTGTTTTTAAATACATTAAAAAGTAGATTAAATTACCTTTCTTTTGATACCAAATACTGTACAAGTGTTCGTATAAAATTCTATGGTAAACATCACTTCATTTAAAATAGACACGCAAGAAAAACGGAAATACGGAACGAAACCGTTCGCCAGGTTTAGTATTTATTTATGGATAATTTAGAAGCGTAATAACTAAAATATTGTCCTAGTTAGAACAAACAACTAATAATCTTAAATTCAGATTTTACTTATTTGGCAACTAGCATGTTAATTGCGGTTATAAAGTCAAAACAACAACAAACACAATGTACGTACCTCCTGAACTTTCGTTGGGCCGATCAAAAACATGATAGAAATAACTTAAAATCACGTCATCACCTTAAATTAACACATTATAAATCACAGTTTGTAACCACAACACAACATTACACAATTAGAAACCTTAAATACACATAATTACACAGATTTTATGATAAATAAACACGCCGGTATACATTTTTCGCAACACGTGACTGGTTCGCGCTCGTACTGACGAAAAAAACAAAACAAAGATGGCTGCTACATCGGCAGCCCAGCCGTTAAGGTCGCGGCACAGTGCGCGCAACACAGAATTTACCTATGCATGCAGTACTTTAAAAATTGAGCATACGTTATTTTCAGTAATAACTTCTATAAATAATTGTTTGGTGAATAAAACTTTGTAAAAGCAAAAGTTTTGTCTACTTTTGATTAAATTTACTTTTCTGTTTGTACTTGCTAGACATTATTAAATTTATTTTTAAGTAAATGTAGAACTAAAAGGTAATTCAATTACTATATTGTGAGATTGGTGCTTTTTGATTGTTGTGTATGGTGCTGGCTACTAGGTAATAAGATACGATTGAACGTGGTCTGTTTTGAATTGTTTCTAAATGGTAAAAAAATAACATACAACGCAGTGTGAATGCTGACGTGAATGTAAAAACGTGTAATAAATGATTTAATAAAAACATTTGTTATGACGAATTTTTTTCAACGTCAACCCAGTCCGAGAGGAACATTTAAAGATATGTTCGTGATTTTGACTTGAGAAAAAAGTATGAATCGAACAATAACTACATATATGTACATACGTTGTTTGTAAAATAATTGTATACTGCGTAATAAGTGCATAATTTTTGACCGACTACGCAATTTTTTTGTATTATGTAATTTTTAGACAGGCATATATTGTGCAATAAGGTCAAATAAAATCTTCCTAGTGTATCTATCTATTCTAAGCAGGTTGAAAAAATTAAATGTAACTTGAAGGGCAACTTCAACCACGTTACACATTTTAGGTAATTGCCCTTCATTTGACGTGCGTTTCTTCAAAGTTCCATGGAATGTTAGTATCAGATTAATTGAGAACTAGTGTCCGACCGAAGATTCGGTTTCGGTTTCGGTTTCGGCCAGTTTCGGCCAAAAATCATGTTTCGGCCAGAGTTTCGGTTTCGGCCAAAAAGCAGCCGAACCTTTCGGCCGGGCCGAAACTTACAACATCGTACTTTCGGGTCGCGTTCGGGTAACGTAGGGTGCGCTCGGCACGGCTGACAATATGGCGTCGCTCGCCTAACTCCGCCGGCCACTGAATCAGTGCTCTTTGCTCGTGTAGTGACAGTGACGTTTGTGTTTGTTCCCCGAATAATCATCCTCCTGCCCTTATCCCATTTAATTGGGGTCACCGCAGCATGTTTTTTTCCTTCCATACCTCTCTATCACCCGTCATCTCGTCACTCACCTCCTTTCTATTCATATCGTCTCTCACGCAGTCCATCCACATTCATACTTTATACCCTTCTAGTCACATGGTTATCATCCCTCCGCATAACATGTCCATACCACCGTAGTCGATTTGCCATTATAGCATTTCTTTTAATTTAATATAGACATGTATGATATTATGATTATCATATTTTAATAATAAACTTTTTTTTTTATTATATACTATTTACTATTATTACCAATTCGCTGTCTCAGTATTACAGTTAATGTAACATTTAAAATTTTTCACCTTTTAGGGAAGTTAAATTTTAACCCAGTGTCACTATAGCAATGTTGAAATTTCATTCGATATGAACGTAATATTAGGCTGGCGAGATGTTTCATTAATCTAGTATTTGGAAAGAACGGCCCACTGACATTTTTATTCAACGTTTTAATCACGTTTATAAAAGGTTCGGTTTCGGCCGAAACTAAAATCAAACCGAACCTTCGGTTTCGGTTTCGGTTTCGGCAAAAAAACATGTTTCGGTCGGACACTATTGAGAACTAGATCTTAGTGCAGCGCCGTCGCGCCACCGTAACAAATTGCGGATTGTTTTCTCGCTCGCACCCGTAGCCCGCCCGCATTAGTTCACTCAGTCGCGTCGAGTATTTAGGCGGCGTCGTCGTTTTTATCGACTTCAATTGATGTTTATTACGCAAGTGAAAGATATACATAACAACTATAAACAATCTTCCACGACACACATACACAATTTTAGGTGCGAAATTGAAAAAAAACAATTACGGTGGTTTATGTCCTCCGTTCGTTTATTAGAATAAAATACAGGTTATCTTGGTATAGAAATGTGGTTTTCTGCATTTCCTCTTACAAATCAGGCTTAAATAAAAATATTAAGATCCAAAGCCACGCCGCTGCCGCGAAATTTGCCGTCAGCGCTCATATCTATTGAGAACTAGGGTTTAAATTGATGGGCGTGAGGTGAGAGTGATATTTAAACCTGTCTAGTTATTGCTGTTCTTCGCCCCTCATGCATCCCTTGACCTCCACTCTAGGTATTGGCTGTGAATATAAAGTTGTAACATGTGACAGCTCGTCATAAAAAAAGTGTGGTGTAGAATAAAACAGCAATGGACATAATTCAAAAAGTTTATTAATGTCGGCCATAATGAGCATCAAATTGATCAATACTAAATAATAAGATAATATAAATAAAGTGTTGACAGCGCTTTTGTTAAATAAAATAAATAAATAATAAATAAATATTAGGGGACAATCTTACACAAATCGAACTAGCCCCATAGTAAGCTCAATAAGGCTTGTGTTATGGATACTAGACGACGATATATTTAATATATACAAATACTTAAATACATAGAAAACATCCATGACTCAGGAACAAATATTCGTGCTCATCACACAAATAAATGCCCTTACCGGGATTCGAACCCAGGACCTCCTGCTTCGTAGGCAGGGTCACTACCAACTACGCTAAAGGGGTCGTGTTCCAGCATACATAATGATTTGGCTAGTTTTTACCAAGAAACTATTCTTTTATATTATTGTAGTACATTACTCAACTAAAGTGGTAATAGTATATTATGCCACACCTGGCCATAGAATGGCTTTTTCTGCACGCTGCGCGCACGAAAAAAGCCGCTTTCTGGCCAAGTGGAGACATAAAATGATGTACACAACACGGGAGGTAATAAAGAAAGCCCTCGATCGCATATTTACTAGGGTATGCAGTACCGGTACCATTCCGGAGTACCGGGATTTTCGGTACTGGACGATAATGGAACCGGGATTTCCCGGGATTTTCGGTACTTTCGGGACAGGTCTTCTATAACTTTGTCGGTCGATACTCGATGCTTTAGTCAGATGAGATTTGGTTGGAGTTTTAGTACGTTTTTAAATAAAACGACTACACTTCGCAGCTAAACTACTTTTATTGATATATTTGCTATATAATTCAATTTCTAAATCAAAAGTATCCTTTGTTTCAATCCAGGACTTGTTCTATTTACATGCCAAATTTCAGCTTGATCCATCCGGTTGTTACTCCGTTATTTAGTAACAAACATCTAAACATCTTCACAAACTTTCTCATTTAAGTATAATTTAGGGTGAAGATTTTCGAACGTTAAAAGTTAAAATATACAATTTAATATAACACGTGGTTTTAATACATAGAGTACGCTCTCCAGGACAGTAGTTGACATAGTGCATTTTAAAATAGTCCAGTTGCACGTAAATCAAAAATCCGATAGCAGTAAGCCACAATACATAGTCCAATAATATAACTAGCTTTTGCTCGCGACTTCGTCCGTGTTAAATTTGAATATCGTGTGCCGAATTTGAAGTTACCTGGAACGGCGGTAAAACTTATGATTGTGACTAATGTGAGTGGTTAGTGGTTACAGATGCACATATTTTACCGCAGGCTAATAGTAGTACGCCTATACATTGTTACCTAAGGCACGTTAAAGTGGCCGTGCGCGAGGGAGTCCCCCCTAAGCAATCACGTCTCTTAACCCCGCCTAGGGATGAAATAAAAACAGTGACGGTATTGTAATTAAGAGTCTAAACATGATATTTCAAACATCTTACTTAAAAAGATCGTAGGGTCCCGATACAAATTTTCAACCCCCATTAAAACCCCTTAGAGGATTAATTTTGAAAAACGCTGAAATTGCTTTTCTTGTATACTAATGAAGAGTCTAACCATGATATTTCAAACCACTTACTTAAAAAGATCGTAGAGTCCCAATACAAACTTTCAACGCCCGTTTAAACTACTTAAAACACCTTTTTTTTAATTTATCCAAATGAAAAAAAAAGGTGAAATTACTTTTCATTTATTTTAATGAAGAGTCATGAAGTTTCAAACCTCTTACTTCAAAAATCGTAGACTCCATACAACTGTTTAACCCCTTAGGAGGTGAATTTTGAAAAATCCTCTCTTAGTGCACCTCTAGACCTTATTAGGATCCTACGTGCCAGATTTGAAATTTCTAGAACCAGCGGTTTGGCCCGTGCGTTGATATATAAACTTTCAACCCCCATTAAAACCCCTTAGAGAATGAATTTCGAAAAACGGTGAAATCACTTTTTTTGTAATCTAATAAAGAGTCTAAACATGAGGTTTCAAACCTCTTACTCCCAAAATCGTAGACTCTCCATATAAACTTTGAACCCCTTAGAGGGTGAATTTTGAAAAATACTTTCTTAGTGCACCCCTAGACCTTATAAGGAACCTACATGCTAAATTTGGAATTCCTAGGACCAGCGGTTTGGGCTGTGCGTTGATATGTCAGTCAGTCAGTCAGTTTCTTCTTTTATATATTTAGATAGATAAGCGTTAATGACTATCAAGGTCTTCGACGATCGAAAAGCGATGACTGAATGACTACCTGGTCTACCTGCGCGGCACGGGGTTGCGGACCCGCGGGGCTGGAGGGGGTGAGTGAGCCGCCGCCGATCGCCGTGACCACGGCTGCTAGCCGTGTTTGGTTAAAAATGAGCAACGCTCTTGTTCGTTTCAAATTATACGTCTTTTGTTCGCGAAAATTAATTAAAAATGCTCCTCTAATGTGTTTCCCGAAAGTCCCGAAAGTACCGGGATTTTTATTTTGACGTCCCGGTTCTTTGCTCGACTGAAAATCCCGGGAAATCCCGGTACTTTCGGTTCCGGTATTTCCCGGGAGCAAACCCTAATATTTACGTCCCTCGGTTGCAGCTCGGGCCGCAAACTTCTGCGATCTCGGCCTTTCTTTGTATTACCACCCTAGTTGTGTAATGTACTATTACACAACTAGGGTGGTAATACAAAGAAACTCCGAGATTGCAAAAGTTTTGTAAATATGCGATGCGATCGAGGGCTTTCTTTATTACCTCCCGTGTTGTGTACATAATTTTATTGGCTAGAAAGTGGCTTTTTCCGTACGCGCAGTGTGCGGTAAGAGCCACGTTTTGGCCAGGTGTGGCATAAATATACCTTACAATGAAATAACTTAACATGCCTTCGTTGCAGACTCTATACTTTTTTTTACAATCGCATACTGCGCACTGCGCGTCAAAACGAATCAAATGAGCCCGAGCATGGCGGATTTATTTTGCGTAATGTGGATTATTCTATCTATGGCTGTCATATTATTTCATCATTGTCTGATTTACATGTCCTTGGAAAGTTTGCTTCAGTTTAATGAAAACCGGGAAGTGGTCAAATTTAACTTGCAAGATTTAATTACACAAAGGCAGACAGACACCGAGGCAGGTGAAACTAAACAAAAGTTGGTTAAAACATTAAGTAGCGTATAACATAAAAAAAGATAAGTTCGTTGAACCAAGGTTGAGGTGATCGGTCTATTTTCCAACCAAAAGAGGGTGATTGTTTATTTTATTTCTACGGCATTAATTATATTTCAAATGTATGGTATTTTATTTTATGGTTTAATACATGTGGGGGCACGGCAGTGCCCCCGCCAAGTCGAGCAAAACAAAGGCACGGCCGTATATAATCCTTTTCTGGAAGCCATTCAAGCCATTTTCAACCTCCTGTAATTTTGTGCTGGCTAAAGCTAGAACCCCAAATTTTCAGGTATATATAGGGCACAATAAGACTTAAGTATATCCTCAAAAACATTCCATTTGAACGTGTAGTTTAAGAACTATTGCACGTCAAAGTTCCTTAGTTTTGTCACTGACTCACTGACTGACTGACTAATGATCATCGTAATTCTAAGGAACTTCTAGCAGACTTACAAGCTCCAAATTTTAAACATAGTGAGGTTTTAGCCAATCAAGTCCTATAAAACCTAAAAATATTGCAATTTCAGTTACAACTGCACACGTAAGTTTGTAATCCTATACAAATACATGTGATTACAAAGTTAGTTTTGTAGTTCAAATCGGAAATAGAATGGATTGAAATGAAATAAATGAAGGTAACCCACTTACAAAAAGAAATAAGATCCCATCAAAAACATTACATGTAAAACAGGGGTTCTTAAACTGTGGTCCATGGACCCCTTAGGGGTCCGTGATACGAGAGCCGGGGGTCCGTGGCTATGCATACAACACAAACTTTCATGTGCCCTTTATACTCTTTTTCTCTGATTGTATTCGAAAAGGGTCCGTAAGGTTTTCGAAATAATGTAGGGGGTCCGTGACCAAAAAAGGTTTAAGAACCTCTGATGTAAAAAGATGCGAGTCTCGCAACGCAGTTCTTCTACAAGAGAAAAGTTTTGAGCTGTAAGTCAGTACTGGGGGGGTGTCCACAGAACTCAATTTTCACCGTCTTGCCTATTTATTTAAACTGAGAGAGCAACTCATTTTCCAAGAATCCTCCTCGGGTAAATAATAGGCAAGTCTGTGGAAATTGAGTTCAGTGGACACGGACTGACTTGGTTTAACATTACATCTCAAAACTTTTCTGTTGTAGGAGAACTGAGTTGCGAGAGTTGCATCTTTTTACGTGTAATGTTTTTGATGGGTTTTATTTTCTAAGCTGAAATATCTGAAGCTGATACATATAATTTCAACAAAAAAACTTAGTTCATATGGTGCTGATAAATGGCGCTGACCTTGAGGGGCCAATTGCATGTTAATAATGGTTTTTAGAGATTTTTTATGTCATTTCGCTGTACAAATTATATGAATCTGCGAAATCTATAAAATAAAACTTACTTTAAAAATAATTAATGGGTTCAGTTCAAGAGGTCAACGTTTTATTTTGCCATGGTATGCAAAGTTTTACTTTTATAAAGACTTACTTAGCAAAATGCCTAGGTCGTGAAATGTACAAGTAGGCAGAATGACTTATTTGCATAAGGTTTTAAATGTATAAGGGCTATCTTAGCAAAAGGTTTTGATTGTCAAAATGTCTTAGTTACAAAATGCCCAAATCTGTAAAACGTCAGGTTTAAAACGACTAGGTTATACGGATAGTGAATAATGTATGCAATATATCCACAATAGATGGTTTTAAAAATATGAACTCGTTAACTATCTAATTTGACAAATAATCTATTGTTGGAAGTAAGGATAAGGATTTTATGCCACACCTGGCCATAAAGTGGCTTTTAAAGCCGCTTTCTGGCCAAGTGTAGGCTTAAAATGATGTACACAACACGGGAGGTAATAAAGAAAGCCCTCGATTGCATGTTTACTTTTGAATAATAGCGACCTTAACATACAAAATAGCCCCGCCGATGCCGAAAGTACTAATATTTCGTATGGTACTCCTCGAAACATACATCTAAGCAAAGTGATACTTTACATAGCTTGCATATATATTTCGAGCGAGACTGCTTACACCATACGCATCGACTATTCTTCGACGCTCATTGGCCGACGAAATGATTGTCCTGGAGTATCGCTTCAACATAATTTGTGTTTCCTCGTCATATGGTCTACTGAAAAAAAAAACAAAAATGAAAAGGATTTTTTACAAACAATAACATACGATCACCAGTTGAATTGAATAAGTAACCTGGAACTAGGACCCGGAACAGGAGATGGGGGATGTTCAGGTGGAGCTTGTTTCTCTTGAGGAAAGGAGTTCCCTTGGTTCAACTTTTCCTCTTCCTCGCCCTCGTCCTTGCCCTCGTCCACGACCGCGTCCACGACTGCGTCCGGTTTCTTAGTTTTTTGATTTTGCTGGTCTGCTCAAACAATGTAAAATATCCTAGATAAGCGTAAAATTAATGCACAAATAAAAACACATCATACATACAGATGTATGATGTGTTTTTATTTGTGCAGGGAACAGTCCCTCAGCCAAAATATTTTTTAAATTAAGAAGTATACAAATCGTAGATGAAGACGCATTCCATTAAGTTTTGCTATTTTATTCAGACAGAATTGGTAGTAAACGAGTATATAACCATATTTGAAGACGTTAGTTAGATTTTAGTGTGTATTTTTGTAATATTAAAAGTTATCAACTAACTAGCCCAAGATGCAATTTCATTCAACTTACGTTATTGTATAGTTTCTTATTTTTTATAAAATGTATTTTATGAAGTGTTAAAAAGTAAAAGTATTTCAATCAAAAGTATTTTCTATCTACCAAATATGTATTTATCAAACACAAAGCCACCAGTTAACTAAAAACAAAAAAGTTTCTCCTCTTATTTTTCCAAAATATACTCATTGAACATTCGGAATGGATACACACATACAATAAAATATCTATTAAAATAACCGAAACACCAAAATTAATGATAGATAACATTGTTCAAATATCAGTAAGTACAAAAAAACATATATCTCAAACGCGCTCACAGCGCGTCTGGTGTGCCGCATGCCTTACAAGTCTTACAACCTGGAAGCGATATGTATGAATGAATTGTTTTGCTGGTGGCTAGCGCTACCACACCCGTACTTACAATTTACTGTCACTTGTTTCTTTCGCTAATCCTGTGTAATAAATCCTGTATTGATTGATTTTATGGTTTAAGTACAAAACTTAATACTCAAGCTATTTAATTACTATAAGTTAGAAAAGAATTATTCGAAAGTCTTTAAAATATGAGCCATTTAATTCACAAGTTACTGGAAAAAAATCTGTTAAATTACTTTCAAGTGAAGATGTGATTCATAATTATGAGTTTGGCACTAAAATATTGTTACAATCTGCTAGATGGATAAACACTGAATCGTTTGATATATAACTTTAATAATAAAATAGTAATTTGAGTACTTACGGCATTTTCTAAACACTCCGCACTTTCACAAAATCTGACTTGAACTTCACTTTGACAACACCTTGTAAAGTAACACTGTTTAAAAATATTTTCAGTCTACTATGTTGGCTGCCCTTTTTTTTCTGTGTTGCCATGTTATTTCTCTATGATTTGAACAGAGTTTGAACGTCGTCTAAAGCACGCTTTACAGATTAAAAATAAAATATTGTACAAACGTCGCCTGGTAGCTCCGGCTACCAAAATCAAATCGTAGGTGCGCAAAGTTGGCAGCTCTAGCTACCGAAAGCAAGTGAGTGGCTACACACAAAAGTGCTGACAAGTAAACATTTTCCAATGCTACAAGCAGAGTGTCTGTTCGTTTAGCCGAGTGAGCGTAATATTAAGCCGTTGTCACATTACACAATACAGACAGTAACACAACTAGGCAATAATGCCTAATGCTTATTAAGAAAAGTTACGGAGCTTGGAACGAACTAACTGATATTTTCCCTAATTCCTATATCCTTTCATGCGATCGTAAGTGAAGATACCCAATATCTCCAAGAGCTGATTCAAAAAAGTTTTTTTTTTCAAATTTATGTAGTTGAAGAGATGTCACAGTTCCATAAAGCTAATCAGAATTCCTACCTGATAATTATTTATGCATTATTTTTTTAATTTTGGAACAGTCAACAATTGTGGAACAGCAATCGTCATAAAGACAATGAAGGAATTATAAAGGCTTCTCAGGGAACTGCTACCGGGTTCCATTCTATCATCCGGGTCAATAAAGCAACCTAATCAGCGAGAGGGATTCAAGGGTTTTTTTTATAAAATGCAAAAGAGCCATTGAATCTAAGTGTACCCGAAAAGTTCACTAATAGCAAAATAAATAGAATCTGGTCCGAATTTTTTCATGGCGTTGACAAAATTGACCTGACTTCCGTCACAGAGAAGAGCTAAAATTGTGGTACTGCTAATATTTAGCCACTGCGCCAGTCTCACGGGCTCCGCTTGCTAAGGCAATCGCACGAGATTACCCCCGCCACAGGGATTTGCTTCCTCTAACCGACCCGACGAATATTTCGATAACGCGCTGACTCCAGCGCCGGTGGCTCCGCTAGGAGCTACTTTCTGATACAATCTGGTCTAGTAAAGCCTACTTTACTACTCAAGGGGCTTTTATTGTGAACGGGCGCAGCGCGCTCCAGCACAATAGGGCTTAAACTTTAAAGTTTACGTGGAAATTCATATTGGTATTATTAGTAATTTTGCGTACTATGCGCGACTATAGTAATTAAAAGCTATAAAAACGTGCCATACCCAAAAAAAAACCAAGTCCCGAAGTTCTTTTACTTTAAAAAGGTGTGAGATGTTATGTAAAACTAAGTTGAACATCCTTATAAACCTTTTTTATCTTAAATTTTATCTTATATTTATTATCTAAATCCCTTTTATTTAATCATTAACATGACATTGAGATTTAGTCATTATTTACTGCTGTATTTTGTTTTTCTCTTAATGACGCGAAATTAGTAAGGCGTGCACGTAAGTAATACATTATGATTTATGAATTTACAGTCACCGATATATCCCCGCGGTATGGCTGCGGAATATTAAACGTCTTATATAAAGTGTATGAACACTTACAGGCGGAGTTTGCACCGCGCGGGCGCTTCCTGTAACGTCTTGTTGGCATGTTAAATTAAATTTATTAGAAGATTTGTTTAGAAAAGTTTATTTCATTTGTGGGTAGATCTAGGTAGTAAGTTTTATTTCATTTTACTGTACACTTTGGGTTCCGTACCAAATTGGTAAAAAAAGAATCCTTACGGTGCGACTCTGTCTGTCTGTCCGTCTATCAGGTCGCCTGTCACAGTTAGATATCTCAGGAACTACTGCTGCTATCGATTTGAAACTTTTTGCAATGATTATTATAATATGTATAAACGATTATTAAAATCTAATTTAGTGATTAGAGTTGTCGGCGGTTTCAGGCAGGTCCTAGTGCTCGACTCGCTAATGCCCAATAGTCAACACCCTGTCACCTATTATTGCTAAATGACTTAACATTCGAAATGGCGACTACTATGACAATGTCGAGCACTCGGACGTCTACTTGTGTCATTGATATTACATCTTTTGGAATAATTAACAATTACCTCCATCTAACAATTTCTCAGTGTCCTGGATGTTATTTTGAAATGCTCGTACATACATTTCAAAGAAAATACAATGATAATGAATTCTGTGATGCAGATTTTAAAATAGCTACATCGCATAAATTTAAAAATAAGTAAAAACGGTCCCGCAATTTTCAGTTACAATGAAGATAAACATCGTGTAAATATTGAATTTCAATGTAACAATAACAAACTTATCTCTTATAAAGAAAAATAAATGTCCAATCTCTCCCTATTTTACATCAGCAAGTAAATATGAACGTTCTACAAAATAATACGGAGCCATAAAGTCAGGGGAAAAATAAAAGTCTTATAAAGAGGGTGGCATCATCGAAATCTTAACAAAGGAACCGGATAAATGTAATGATACCTACGCAGTTAAGATGTTTGAGTAACAATAAAAGAAAAAAGAAAATGGAGTTAACGTTTGAAGTAAACGAACGCAGGACAGTGCTAGTCAGCGGTTAATAGTTCAGAGTGTCGATGTTCGAAGCGCAGCGTACCGCAAAACAGAGAAGTATTCTTATAACTTGAGTTTTTCTTTGATAAATGAAAAACTAAAAGGGTCAATCCGCGGTAAGAGGTAACATGAGTCACAATTTTCATTAAGTTTTAAATCATCATGATGCAAATTAAAGTGTTAATATATCTCTAAAGAAGTGTTACTTATCATCCCTAGATATATTAACACTAAAATTTGTATTTTTAATGCAAAAAACACGCAATAAAATCGTGACTCGCGTTACATTTACGCGGATTGACCCAAAAGAGATATTGTGACTAATCCTTATCACATATACAAGCCACATTATACTATTATGTCATAAGTTTACACGGGGACGTTATTCGGCGTCTATTACTAACGGACAAACCACTTTGTCCACTTGGTTGCACGGTTGGTAATTTTTACGGTTACATCATTTCCGTAACGCATATAATTTCAATGAATTCATGTTAAAATAAATTCAGTAATGTATAGTCACTAATCTACACGCACACACATATACATAAACAAAGCTAATGTATGTTCATGTTGCACATACGTGCACGACCTTGATAACCGGCCACGTCATAAACTTGAAAACTTGGCAACTGGAGAACTTGGTAGCTTATTACATTGTTCTAGGGAGACGGATATGTTCTAGATCTAGACAGTACAATAGAATGCTTTTCTGGGGACAACACTGGTGTATCCCCGAGTTATGAATTCCTACGTCAAGTTGATATTTGACTAACAACCAACTATTACCAATTTGGTAACTTTGCGATAACACGATATTGTCCTATCCTTCTTCATATTTATTTCTATAAGTAGAAGTCTTAGTGTCCGTCCATGTTAGAGAGATTTCGATTGGCTTTAAATTCTTCTTTTTAACCGGCTTTCAAAAGAAGGACGGTTCTCTATTCTTCTGAATGTTTTTTTTGTGTGTTTGTTCACCTATTACTTGAAGGTGGCTGAACCGATTTTGAAAATTCTTTTTTGTTTGAAAGGGTATATTTCAGAGGTGGTCCCATTGCAACCAAATCAGGATCTGATGATGGGATCTTGGAGAAATCTAGGGAACTCTTCAAATATTATAGGCACCATATAGCGATTTTGGTATTTTTCATAGTTTCTCGTGCATTTTTATTTGAAAGGGTATACCTCTGAGGTAGTCCCTTTGCAACCAAATCAGGATCTGATGATGGGATCTTGGAGAAATTGAGGGAACTCTTCAAATATTATTGGCACACATATGGCGATTTGGGTATTTTTTATAGGGTCTCATGCATTACTTATCGAATAGCTTTATTTGACGTGACGTTCAGTGTTAACCGACTTCTGCAACGGAAAAACGGTATTCAATTTATACGTTTGTTACGCGATAAGTCGAAGATGGCTGAAAATTCTTTTGTGTTTGGAAGGGTACACCTCTGAGATTGTTAGCATTGCAACCAAATCACGATCTGATCTGATGATAGTTTCTTAGAGTTATGGAGGGAACTCTTCAAATATTATAGACACACATACGGCAATTTGGTTATTTTCATAGTCTCGGCATTTCTTATCGAAATTAGTTTATTGAAAGCGGGTTGTTTTAAAAAAAATAATTTTGTGGTTATTATAAGTGGCTTTTATTTAAAAAAAAATACCTACAATCTATTTTTGGAAAACAAAAACCTTTCTTATTCGTTAGATGAAATGTAGATACGGTCAGTTTCAAATACAATGTTGAATAATTGATGAACATTACAAGTTACTACTTAGACTGAGTTACTTACTTAGAGAGGCGATCTATGTTTATCTAGATCTATTTGAAGATTCAAATTAATTATTAAGATATATTTGAACAGATTTAAGCAATACTTATTGCTTCACTTATTTTTAACTTTTTTGTCTCACATGAAAACAGCGCTACCTAAGTGTTTTAGAGACCTAGGAAATGTTGTAGGATATATGAAAAAGAAGTTTGTGATTTATTCACATATCGTGAATTTATTAACATATTCTGGCTCTTAAAGATAGAGAAATGCCTATTCATTCTCGATTTCCCTTTTGATATCTTTTTAATTTTTGCACACACCAAAATGGCAGAATAGATTTTTACCTTTACTTGTTAATGAGTAGCTGGAAACTTAGACAAGGTGTTAGAACATAAAGACCCTGCCTTCTAGCAGTTCAGCCTATGGTATGTAGGCTTATGATGCTACGCTTTGTCACGCGATAAATAAGTGATAAAGCATATAGTGTGTGAGAGTGACAGATGCTTTATCATTTATTTGTCGCGTGACAAAGCGTAGCATAATAAGCTTAATGGTCTCCATTACCTACGCTGCGGCATTTACCCCTCGGAATAGCAAGGACAATTTTTTGGGAGGTATATGCCAGCTCCTGGATCATTCGAAACACGAACATAATGTGATTTAATTTAGTTTGTAGGTCATTATTTTATCTTTGCTTAATTGTGTTTATGTTCGTTATTCTGTAAAATTATTTTGTACAAAAAGAAGATGGCGATATTTTTATGGGAAAATACTGAGCCATTACAAATTCCTAACAATGATTTCACTGTATAACGATGCGCTGTGCGCGAGCGAGCGAAGCGTGTTTACGCATCCTCAGCTGTGATTTGTTGCCTGCTTTTTATTGTCTTTCTTCTTTTTAGGGCTCCGTTATGTTGCATCGCAAGTGTCGTAATTTATTTTTTCTTCTTTTTTTGTCCTTTAAGAACGTGTAACACCGTAATACCTAGAAAAAATTTGTGTTGCAGTAAATATTTTGTTATTAAAGTTAAGGCTCATGTTTAAGGCATCATAAAATATTTAAAGACAAAACTAACAGCAAAAAAATATCTTTGACTGCCAAAATTAGTGAATGATCACCAAAATTTTAACAGCAATTTATTTTAAAATGACTGCCAAATAATTACGAAACTTCGCCCTCCGTTCCCCGTTTTTTGTTCCGTGGCAGTTCAGTGGAAATAAATTTAGACCGGAACAAAGCTTTATTTTGCTTAACAAATTTGCTAAATTTGATGATCATGCACTAAATTGGTTTTGTTTTTGCAAAACATTTGACTGGTCAAAATATTTGTTACTTTTATTAAATATTAGCTAGCTATTTTATTATATCAATACGTTGCGTTGTGACTAAACTAACTATAATACGGTATTGGCGCGGAGTAAGCCACTCCCGGTATAGTGACAAACAAAACATTCCGACACATAAAATTATGCCAAAACACGGGGACCCATAAGAGAAATGATTATATTACTAAGTTCACATCCCCTTTTCAAAACTTTTTTCAGAATGACTAAAAAAGAAACCTAACCGATTCTAAGTTCCGTTTTCTAAAATGTTGTTTCGTGTAAGCTGGAGAAAAATAATGCGAATTAAAAATTCGAACAAACAATACATTTTGAGAAAAAAAAAATGCCTAATAGGGAGAAAGAACTCTTCTTATGTTTGTTTTTAAGTTTCTTTTCCGAGACTTTCTTTTAAAACGGTGTTGTTACAGCTTGGATGATGTATGGAATACTTTGTTTTAGAATAAATATAAAAGTATTGTATTTCTTTTATTTTTACCGTAATTTTAAAGATACTTTTCCTTTTTTGTTTTTGATTTTGTGTTGTGTTTTATAATTAGTTTTTAGATATTTTAAATTTGCTAATTGTGTGTACTTATTTCAAACACAATCTATGTATTGTTATTCAATGGGTACGTATCATAATATATAAAGTCATTATATATAAGTTCAAAATACATATGTTCAAAATATATAAAATCAAAATGAATAATGTTTGAAAATCATAACAGTTAAAATCCATAATGTACGTTGTCCATAATGGTCGAAATATATACTGACGAAATGCATATTATGTTTACAACTCATAAGTTCAAAATATATAAAGTCTAATGATATAATGTTTATAAGGAATAATGGATGAAATCCAGAACTTACGTTTGGAGGATGAATGGTGTTGCACAATTAAATTCTAGGATTATACTCGAAAAATACACAGTAACGTTATTTTACTCATCCGTGAGACTCGTTGCTCGTACATGTCATGCAGGCGCATCAAAAATTCCCTTTGAATAATTTTATAGAACATTACGTGATTGGTAAGAATAATCAGCCACCACAATATAATCCAAGCTTTTGGTGCTGCTGCAAACTGCCGAATATCCCACGCACGCAAAATAGTGCTGAATCGTTCCATCATCACATAAACCAAATTTGTGCTAAGCGACACATTGGATTTTATCGTTTAGCAGCAGAACTAATCAAAGAAGTAAAAGTAAACGACGTCTTTATCAAAAAGTTAGAAAACGGAGAACCTGAAGCTAAAAGGAGGCCAAAAAGAGAACAGAATTTGATAAGAATCGAAAATATTGTAAATAATATAACTGATTATACATATACACAGTTTTTAAGAGCTGTGGCTGCTATACCTATAATATTAATGCTTATATATATAATAACGTTTCGATTACAGCGTTTTATTTCATGTAAAATAAACACTATAATCGTATTTTTACAACTTTTACAATTGTACAAATTTTGACTATAAATAGCCGTGTATAAGAAAAATTAAGTATTAATTGGTTAAATACTTGTTCTTTTCAATTAAGTTGCGACGTTTTATGGTTGCAAGTGATCCTAACACGCTCCTCCTCGCTTCGCTCGTCGTCTCTGCTCAGACTACATTGTAAAACTTTCAAGATTCTGAGTAATCTGAAAGTTTAAAATATTTGAGTTTTTGAATAATTTGAACCCAAAAGTTAGGTGCGACGACGAGCGAAGCGAGGCTGTGTCTTAGGATCACTTAATACCAACACACGCCACAATTGAATTACATTATAAATTTGATTATTAATTATGAAAACTGTCCTCGCAGATGTAATAAATGAAGAAAAATATTGATTTTTGTTTAAATTACATACTATGCCTACGGAGGTGACGCTATAATTAATCTTTAACCTGTGTTACTTTTGTTCCAAAGCACATTATATATTTTGACCATTATGCATTTCTAGCTTAGGAGTTGTGACCATTAAAAAATTCAACCGGTATACATTTTGACCGTTATATATTATGACCATTATTAATTAAGAACTTATGAATTTCGAACTTATATCAAACAACTTTATACATTTAGACCCATTTTATATTTTGAATTTCTACATTTCGACTTTATTCATTTCAACCGTATATATTTTGAACTTATATATTTTGATACGTACCCTATTCAATAAATGAATATGACTATTAATAATATGACCTATACGGCTCACAAACATTATAGGTGTTATGATGTTTTTGGAGAAAATTGGGAAACAAATTTGCTACGTATAAAACACCCTGTTAATGAGATAATTAATTGACACCTCTTTGAACACCTCCTCGAACCTATTTTATCTGACAAAAAGTGTTAAACATCTTGTCAGTTAATGCCCAGAATGATTATTATAAAAACAGTTTTTTTTTGTTTGGTAAATGAAAATTATTTGAAAAGTTTTCTTAATTTCTATTTAAAGTTTATTGTTTTAATGTAAGGTACCATCTCTTAAAATATCGGTAGCTAATTTGTTAGCACTTTGTATAAGAACCAACGCCAGAAGTACAATCAAGTTCTATCTTTCTCATCTATAAGTAGTGACTTATATAGCCATGACCTTTTTACAAGGGTATTTGATTGTGGTTACTACCCTTGAGCCTTGACTGTGTTCTTACATTGTGTTGGCGTATATTGTTAGGTAATATGTAGGCGTTTTAATTAAATTTGAGTCCAAGGAGTATTGGTAGTCAAGTACTTAAATTTTGAGATATTAGAACCAAAAGGTTACAAAAGATAAGCATTTGCCCTTTTTTTTGTCTGTCATATTTGTGACGAACAAGCATCAACCCGTATTTTATTCAATAACGTCTTAGATTCATATAATTTGCGGTTTTTGATATATTACCCACCTAATCAAAATCATAGAACTCAATTATTCGTCTTTCAATTTCCGATACTTCAAACGTTGGTGTGTAAAATGTTGTTTTATGAAGATAAAACTTTTTTACGTGGTCACCACAGTCAGCACCACAATGCTATAAATTTTGCAAAACGAGACACGCGTTGTTATTTCTCCGCAACTCTAAAAGGTCCACTGCTAAAATATGTCCCAATAATGATCGACTTGAAAAAATATACTTCAAAAATAAACCCTAGTTTTTTACATATTCATAGCTAACTAAAGAAAGATTAACAGGTAAAAAAAAGCCGGTAAAGTGCGAAACGGACTCGCGCACTGAGGGTTCCGTACAAACTCGTAAGTAGATACGTGAATAGTTCAATATAAACTGTATGGTGGGACAAACTTAATCTGCTGTTGAAAAACTGCTGTCCTTGTTCCCATACATCGACATAGGTCACAGGAACGTTAAGTACATAGGGACGTTGCTACTAAACGCAAATAAGTTTGCGTTACCATTGAAGTGAATTTCTAAAAAACTATGCAAGTTAGACAAACCGGTATATTTTTCCTGTAATATTTAGGATAATATGAATAATCGGTAATAGTTACAGATTTTTCTGTTCACTAATTTCGAAGATAATAGGGACGGAATGTTTTTTTCATTTGATTCCCCGGATATTACGGCCCCCTTTAAAAAAGGTATAAGATTTTTTTTTATATCCAGTAGGCTCGGGTCAGCGATTTTTAAAACTATTCCAAATTTCAAATCGATAGCAGCAGTAGTTCCTGAGGGATCTGGCTGTGACAGACGCACAGACAGACAAAGTCGCACCATAAGGGTTCCTCTTTTACTATGTTGGTACGGAATCTAAAAATGATGTCTTTAAACAATATTTACATACACTGCAATAGATTCCAATGTTACCTTGTTAAACTGTTTCGTTGAAATAAAAATTGTAAGCCATTCTTATACGAGGTAAGCACTTTGGTGCTCGCACTTTTATTTTGATTGCTAACTTCAGAAACCACCGTTCTGAAATTGAAAATATTTTATTAAAATTGTACGCCGAGTTCCACTTGGCGTTTTACTCGTATCTCCCGTTGTAATCCATTCCGTGCTGGGTCGAAATTACATAGCATTTTACAGAAAATTCTGCGATGCGGAGTTTTAATTGAGAAATGTGTTTATTGTCTCTACGTGGGGCCCAATATGCGGTTTCCCGTTAAAGTGCGTTTTTAATTATTTTTATCGTTGAAAGAATGACAATTTAAATAATTAGTTGGCAGTTCAGACGGTTTTTATACTTATTTCCAATCCATTTTATCAGCTTTTGTCTCCTCCTCTACACGTTGAAATGAGTTCGTATTTATGTCGCAGCCAAGTGGTTTAATTAGCCATTTGGTTAACTGCCTAGCCTTTTCACTAAACGGCATCATTTAGTTAACTGCCTGAATGAAATTTAGCCAATGCGTCAATGTATCAATTAACGATATGGCTGGCCATTGCTTAGGCTGTTCGTTTAGTAGGGCAGCTATGAGGAGATTAAGGTTTTCTTTCTAAATAACTATGATCCGCCAGCAAGTCGACGAAGCCCCGCTGCGCGGGGCTTCTATTTCTGCTCTGAGGGACACAAGCTGACTAACAAATCTAACCTAAAAAAGGAGTTTGTTTTGTTCACTTTTTCCATGCCACAAGAGGGGCTCCGCCCTCCCGACCCCCCATGTGTCATCAGGTTCTAGGACAGAATAGATTTATACAACTTAACATAATCTTTTCTTTCTTATTTTATTACAGTCTGGAACGTCGAGGTAAATATATTCATAAATAGTATTCCTTATTTGAAATCAAAAATATTAACTAGATAGATACATATGATCTAGCATAAAAAATCTCAATTTTAGTCGAGCCGCTCGCAATCATCACGCATAATATTGAAACTAAGGCGCGTTGATCTGAAAAGGAAAACCTGAAAAGTCGAATATTTCAGCAGATATAAAATTCATAACGGTTTAAAAAACCTAAAATTTTAACCTATTATACATTAAAGTGCCTTTTTTATTGTCATCTAAGCTAAGATGTTCTCATTTTGACAAACACGATAGAAATATCTATAAAAAGTCAGTTTATTATAAATTCTGCTATAATAAACTCGCCGCAAAGTTTTAACTACGAAATTATTAGTATTCATAAAATTAGAACGGTTAGGTTTCCTTAAATGTGCCTCTCAATTAGATATGAGCTTAAACGTGCCAAGAATTTAGAAATAATATTTAGTGGGCGACGCTTTTAATAAAGTTAATATATTTGTAACTCTGAAAAGCCTTTATTAATTAAGTCACGGAAGTATCGATTAGGGTACGTTAGGGACGAAATTAAATTTTCCTCAATTAATTTTTTTCTCGGAATTGTCGGTCGAGTCTACCTCCATTTACATTTGCAAAGTAATGAGCCACAATTCATTAAACGTTATCTACAAACACGATAAAAAGGCAAATTCAAGACAATACATAAATATATGTTTTAATGTAATAAGTTTGAAAACATTCGCTTACTTTAAGAAAACAACAAAAAGTCCAGTTTCAAAGAAAACAAATCGCAAATTCCTTTAAGGAAAGGCCAGCGTTACAAAGCGTTAAATTACAGTAATGAATAAAAGAGTAATTTGAGCAGTGAGTAAATTAAAAGCCTTGCTGACAAACGGCTTCATTGTGACTGAAGTGAAAAATTCCCTGAAAAGCTCGCTGTCGATGTCGGGTTATTTCCGAGTTTGTTAACATTACGTTGACAAATTATTCGGGGCCGAAACCCTAGGGAAAATATACGAAATGGAAGTTCCCCGGGAAAACTTTTATTTCGTTATCTCCCGAACGGAGCGGCGACTGACCATTTTATTTTAAATCCTGTGTCACGTCTTACTTTTTTCTCACCGTGAATTTAGGCGGATAACTCTTGTCAGAAACGTGTTTGGAACATGAAAAAAGAAAAACGTTATGTAGCACCACTTCACTTACCCGCACAGCAAACAATGTCAACAATTCTGAAGTTTCCACTCTGTGCAAACACATACATCCACCATCAAAGTTTCTGAGTTCAGTCCACAAACTCAACTTCGCGTCATCACTGTAAGATTTGAAGCAGGCCGCTTCATGGGAACAATTTCGATCGTAGCGAAGTGACTTACGCAGGAGGTCGGCGCGTATGTCCCGCCACGGCGGAGTCTGGATGAGGACTGAAGCAACGCTGAAACATTTGGCACTCCCCACGGACGACCGTTCGCGGGAGAGATAAAGTTCGCTATTCCTCGCGCTAAGCTGATTACAGACCTTGTCTGAGATATCTACGTCTACAATACAGTTAACCGCTTATTGGCAGTTCGAGCAGCCTTTTCTCTTGTTAAGCTTTAGTTTCTAATATTTACTCAGGGTTTGTGGAACTTCGTGCTCACTTTTTGCAAATCCAGGAGAATTTTTCATCGTTTTAATAACGTAAGTCAGATTGTGTTTACATGATCAATTTATTTAGCTCTGTAAATAACTCCGAACAATGAGTTTGGCTCGTTTTAGTTCTGTAACTCTAACACTTCTGAGGAAAACTTTGAATAAACCACCAGTAGGTGCAATATCGTTGAAGTTTAGTTTACCTTGGCTTGCATTACCTAAGTTTGAAGACGTTGGGTATGGTTCGTTCAGTTATTGGTTAGGAAATATACGAATCGTTTTAAGGCAAAAATAATATATTGGTATAACGCGATGCATATTATTTAATTTTCAGCTGGTATAATTATATTGTTTATTTTTCTACTATCTAAGTAGCTTTAACACGCAATAAGTTGTGTGCGCATTAATAAACATGTCATACCAAGATATGTCTCCTCGAATTGAATATCATTAATTCAATCTTAATCATTATCATAAATCAAACCACGATTCCCTTGGTATATAAACTTGGAACTCTGTTCGACAGATGCTAAAGTTACAAATTACCAATTTACTTCAGCTTCGTTTATTCACACATTCATTATAAATTATAATGACAGACGTTGCCCAATGGCAGCCGATACAATTTCACTTTCATTAAACGAGCGAGCGCGAAGCGCGAGCAAAGCATCACCGTTTCATCATAAAGACTGCAATGTTAGGCAGTGTACACTATAACACTTTAATGCTGTGCACTGTACAGTTAGTACTGCAGTACAAGGCATAGTACTGCATTTTGATGGAATCGCGCCTTAAGCTCATGAGTACTATAAAAATAACGGAAGACACGTGAACTTCTGCAGCCAAGGGCGTTATAGTATGGCACTTCTCGAACAATACATCTATTGAAATTGGCCTCTTTGTTTCAAAGGTTAAGGTCAGTGTCAAGAAGTGATTCAAGCCAATCTATACTGAACCTAGGTTAAGGTAGTACTTATTTTCTTATACCTACATATGTTTATATTTTAATACTATAACAGTGTTTACTGAAAAAAAAAGTACTCGCTAATCGATTCGATTGTTTTTTTTTCATGTAAGTATGTCGTTTGTCTGTAATGGTTTCTAATTAAAATGTATTTGTTTTATAGACACCCATGTTGCTGTGTTACGGTTTTCGTTTAAACCGCAAATTAATGTGTCTGACTTGATTTTCGGATTATATTTGTATATAAGACTGGACTAGAGTCTAAGCAGAAGATTCTCTGCCCTGTGAAGTGACCCAAAATCCATATACACCGTGAGCCCTGTAACACGATCCAAAAATTAAAACGTAGTTTCTACTCATCAAACTTTAAAAGTGTTTGAACAAAAGTTACATTGTTTAAGGAGTAGAATCTACGTTTTAATTTTTGGATCGTGTTACAGGGCCCACAGTATATAAGACGTACGGTTTACAATGAAGGTTGTCTAGAGGTGAGTTATTTGCTTACTAGTTTAATATTTTTCCTGCCTTACCTATTAGATGAGGTATAAATACAATAACGAGAAAAAAATTAAAAAGTCTACCCTTTTCACAGAATATAATAACATACACAGAACCTGCTCCTTTTTAGAAGGATATTTCCATATCTTTCTTTAAGTCGCCCGGCCCTTTTTAAGACTAATTTAGCCGTGGAGTGTACAAATGATATTCATTTTAGACTGTCAAGGGGAGGGTAAAATTTGACTCAAAGGATTTCTATTACATTTAAAAATAAAAATTTCTCTTGTAGTGCTTTAGAGTATCTCATTATAGCTTTGGGAGTGGCGTGAAAGTGTTACTTTTTATCCCTAGAGGATCCCATTAAGCTAGTTTGTACGACAAAAAACTATTTTTAAAATGAAAACTGTATACAACCAGTAGGCGTATGATGCTACGTTTTGTCGCGTGATAAATAAATGATAAAGCATCCGTCACGTTCTAACAAATAGTGTGTAAGAGTGACGGATGCTTTATCACTTATTTATCGCGTGACAAAACGAGGTATCATAAGCTTACAGCAATATCGAATTACATATTGTATGGTAGGCTTATTAACTAGGTATTTATTTAAAGTTTATTGCACAATACAGGAAAGTACAAAGGGGGAACTTAATGCCATAAGGCATTCTCTACAAGTTAACCACTGCGGACGAAGCAAAGTATAGAAGACGTATATACTGCAGTGTGTTCGGATGTTTGAAGAATAATGCGCAAAATCCAGAATTGTCATATTTCTGCATTCCTAAGGATCCCCAAAGGTGTGTATTTTATTAGTACCTATATAAATATTATATTTTAAGTCGTTTATAGAATGTTTGATAGTTTTGTGATCAAACTATACCAATTAAATAGAGTAGATAATTATTTTGTTTGACAGTGATGAGTAAAATTAACATATTTTTTAAACGTGTACTAATTAAATAGTAGTTGATTCTATTGATACATAAAATGCCTTAAACACGAGAGTGGTTTTATGAAACGAGCCGAAATATCGTTGCGTTACTTACATGTACACATACCAATACTAATTTATTTAAACTATTATACTTAATAACATTAACATCAGATGTGTGCGATCAGATACTTTCATATTGAAATAAGTAACTTTTACTAGGTTGACCTCGAACGATTCTTCGTTCGATCGAGGTCAACCTAATAAAAGTTACGTTCGTAGTAAGTAGGTATTTTACAGAACCGACGAGCGGCAGCCCTGTGCCTTAGGCACGCTCTGGTGTCGCGCGCTCCTAAACGGCGAAGACGAACTAGGTACTTGGTTGTCTTTATACTTTGAGACAGTTGACTTTACCAATTATATTATTTGGCAACTAAATCTAAAACAAAAGATGTAAAAATAGAACAAGAAATAAAAAATACATACACAATATAAAATACAGTACAAAACCTCGACACTTACCTTTAAATATTTTAGGTTACAAAAAATTAAAAGAATGAGACAATTTGACCATGAGAATCTACTGGTTTCTGGTTCAACACATTTGTTCATATTTTCCATAAACTGCATAATGGAAGGGGGTCTAGCTCGGGGTTGATTATTTAAATGATAAACTTGTGAATTTATATGATATTTTGGCCGAGATATTACATAGGTTAATGTGGTGGCGCTCAGATGCGAACTAAATCAATATATTTTATTAAAACATTATCTGGCAGAATTTGCGGCGTTTGCAGTGGAAACTCTGAGCCCTTGGTCAGCCGACATGAAATCATTCATGAGGACCCTGTCAAGCCGGCTGGTCCGCGCCTCAGGAGACCCCAGGACTGGCGCCTACCTTTCCCAGCGGATCGCTAATTGCGGTCCAACGAGGAAACGCTGCCAGCGCATGGGGTCGACGATGCCGCAGGCAGACCTTTTAGAAGGGGTTTTCTTTTTAACCGACTTCCAAAAGAAGGACGGTTCTCAATTCGTCTGTATGTTTTTTTTTTTTTTTTTTTTTTTTTTTTTTTTTTTTTTTTTTTTTTTTTTTTTTTTTTTTAAATAGACTTAAGTCTATTTGGTTAAAATAATATTTTTCCAGCGCCACTAAAAATTTAAAAATAAAGTAAATTTTTAAAACAAAAAATAAAAACCGACTTCCAAAAACCTAAACTAAAAACCAAAAAATAATATGTTAATTACCCCAAAGAAATGGATAATCAACGAGTCATATATACATATACAGATATTTATACTTTTTAACCTGTTATTTTTGAAGTCGGTGCCAGCTAAGGAGCTCAACACAGCCAGGTTTACGTGGCAGGCACCAACTTCAAAAATAACAGGTTAAAAAGTATAAATATCTGTATATGTATATATGAATCGTTGATTATCCATTTCTTTGGGGTAATTAACATATTATTTTTTGGTTTTTAGTTTAGGTTTTTGGAAGTCGGTTTTTATTTTTATAGTTTTATTTTATTTACTTTTAGCTTTAATTTTAATTGCCTAGAATAGTTTTGTAATGTATTAAATAGTGTATTTTATATTAAGTCTCTGTTACTTATTTAAATAAATATACGATAGCTACTCGAATTAAAACAGTCTCTGTTAAAAGAATAAAACATTTCATTAATGGCAGATATCTGAATTATATTTATAATTCTTCTGAAGAGGCGGCCAGTCTCGACAGTACTGTCTGAGCGTTTTGACGAGCATCTGAGCATTTCGTAAAAAGAAGTCGATTTGATCTGTTAAAAAACACTGGCCAAGTGCGAGTCGGACTCGCGCACTGAGGATTCCGTACAAACTCCTAAGTAGATAGGTGAATAGTTTAAGATAAACTGTATGGTGTGACAAACTTAAATTTGCTGTTGAAAAACTGTTTTCCCCATACATCGACATAGGTCGCGGTTAGTTTAGTAGTAGCAAATAAGTCTGTGTTACGATTTTTGCGAATTTCTGAAAAATAAAAGTTAGGAAGTTATATTTTTCCTGTAATATTTAGGATGATATTAATAATTGGTAATTATTACAGATTTTTCTGTTCAGTAACTTCGAAGACAATAGGGGGCAATGGTATGTTTTTGAAAGTTTTTCGTCCTAAATCAAAAAGGGCATAACTAAAAAAAAAACGTTTTTTTTAATCTACAAATTAAGTCCTTTCATTTGATACCCCATTTAATATAATAGCCCAACTTAAAATAATCGACCTCCCATTTCAGCTCCCTTTAAAAAAAATGGTATAAGATATTTTTTATGTCCAGTAGGCTCAGATTATCGATTTTTAAAACTAGTTATTCCAAAAACCATAAGGGTTCCTTTTTTACCATTTTGGTACGGAACCCTAAAACTAGTCTATTTAATACTAGTGTTTAGTTGTGCATGGGTCAAACGTTAATTAAAGTCCCATATGGTTCTCCTTCCTAGCGCTGAATAAGGGCTGATTTGCATAAAACAGTTATTAATTATACGCTGGGTCTGCGATTATGATTTAAATTCATTATGCAATATGATGTTAGATTTATATCGGTCACTGGGAAAGATTTATACAGACAGGCAAGGAAGCTAAGTGATTTAGAGTGTAAATTTATGGTCAAAGCAGATACATATTCCTTAATCTTATAATGTATTCAAGCTAGTTACTTAATAGTATAATACACAACTAGGGTGGTAATACAAAGAAAGCCCGAGATCGCAGATGTTTACGGCCCGAGCTGCAAGCGAGGGACATAAATATGCGATCGAGGGCTTTCTTTATTACCTCCCGTGTTGTGTACATCATTTTATGTCTACACTTGGCCAAAAAGCCACTTTATGGCCAGGTGTGGCATAAATTTATTTTCAACACACTTGCTCATAAAGTCGCTCTTATTTCGTGGTTCTTACGCGCGGAACGCAGCTTATTACACACAAGTATTTTTTACTTTACACTACCGCACAAGTTCTGTAATTACCGCCAATTGGCCAATGAGAGCACGCCATGTGGCTCGGCGCGCGGATATTATACCCGCGCAGCGCCGACACCGTGTGCCTGTTCATGAGCGCGCCCGCACTACGCCGACACCTCACGACGAGGTGGAGATAGACGAGGATAGATAAACCACTAAATAAATATGTACAAAAACAGAAATTCTAAATGATAAGTATTATTTTTTTTTTCGCAATTGTGTTGAAAAACGTCGTATGACACTCGCGGGCATTGGTCATTACAGTCTCGGCTATACAGTCCTCGCCTTACGGCTCGGGCTATGCAACACAGCCTCGACTGTAATGACCAACTTCGCCCACTCGTATCATAATGTACTATATTTTTATCTTATCAAGTCTAAAATTTATACCCTTATTATAATTGAGAAAGTATGCCTGTCGCTTGATTGGTTTGTTATAAGATCGTTCTGAACTTTTGCATACAACAGAGTGCTTAGAGACCGGTGACATACGTCACTTTATATCCCACAACAATGCACGGTAAAACGGTAATTTATAAGCAAAATATGCTAGCCCCACATTAGCGATACGGCAATATTTTCTCCTCAAATGTGTTATCGAACGGTAGTGAATCTTAAATTATCTTAAAATATAGTATTTTTATGCTCTAAAACATAGTGGGAGCTCCACGAAATAAGAGCAAATCAAAATAAAGAGTAGCCTATTAATTACTACTAATAGCCATAAATCAATTTTTTACAACCCTCGATCGGTGGCATTTCATAATTAATCTTTGTATGAATATACCCTCACATAAAATATTATTGGCCTCAACTTTTCGAATCTCGAATTGTACTAAGCCATGAAATTAATGCTACCCCGAAATATGGACAGGTCCATTTTAATGCCCAACTTTTACCATTACTCATCGCAACGCAGCTCAGGTTATGAGTGGCTCAGTAGAAGTTGAGTCGATGTTTTTTGTCCTTACTCGGCTTGCAAAAATGACATTTTACTCATTTCCGTACTCATCACTTATGAAAAACATAGTTTAATTACCTACTACATAGGGTTATTCTTCTCAGACGGCACTCTTTTACAGAGTGGTCGAGGTTAAGGGTTGTTCGGTCCGGTTGTAGTCGCTGTTTTCACGATGTTTCGAACGTTATTTTATGGATGCCTATTTCATCGCAAAGTAGTATTTCCTTGCTGTTTGTTTTTCGCGTAAATTTTAGCTTTCCTGTACGAGTACGAACCTTAATCATACCTTAATCTAATAAAAATAATTCAGACCTATCAAAACCTTTAGGGAATAAGATTCCAATCGTATCCTTATTCTTAGGCCGGCTTTACACCTGTAAGTTTTACTTACGTAAGTAAGGACGCAGCTATACGTTAGACTGAGATAGCTGACTGACTATCTCAGTCTAACGTATAGCTGCGTCCTTACTTACGTAAGTAAAACTTACAGGTGTAAAGCCGGCCTTATACTTGACTAAGGTTTTTTTTTTCACAAGACTGAAGACACTAACAATGTTCACTCACGCACCATATTAATGAATGTGAACATTATCACTGGAGGGGTGAGGGAGGTGACAAAAAAGAGTATTTTGATATTTCAGAGTAAAAACGGCTCATGTAGGGCAAAAATATTTCGGAAAGGCCTATTGTTTTAGAATTATTTGTCACAATAGATAGATAAGCTACACATTGCATGCACATTTTGTCAAGGCGTAAAATGAATTTACTTCATCATCAATATCATCAGCAGCCAAACAACAAAGACAGCTAGTATTAAAATCCTCAAACTCGATCCTCAAAAACTCCTAAAAGAAAGGGACTAAACATAATGACTTGTAAGTTTTATATAACATTGAATCTACGACACTAGCAAAAAATCACGATCCATAAAAAAACTGAAATATTTGAGGAGTTCCCTCAACTCTGCACAGATCGCATTATTAGAGCTGGATTTAGAAACACGCATGCGTTGCTATAAAAAAGTACTGACTGAGATGACACAATTTAATAGCATACCTGTAGTGTTCAGCACTGGGAATGTTATAAAATAAAATACAATTAGTATCGAGGTATACAGAGCGGTTGATTGATAACGACTGTCTGGCCTTACGGGTAGTTTGGCACTGACTGACGTTTCCCGTCAACCGACCGTATACATTTATTTATATATATATTTAACCAATCTGTAACTACACATATTCCGTAGACACTACATCTCTTCCTTTTTTTCAAGTGTTTATTTTACAGGCAGGTATTTATAATCAGGTTTATTATCACATTAATAAATTTTGTTTTATTGTGTTATCAACTGTACATATTGATGAATACAATACCGATTCGAGCTAATTTACTACGATAATTTATGTCGAGCTAATGGGAGTTTTAGTTGTCGGTTCGCTACCCCTAGCCCAGCTAAGAAGACTCCGACAAGAAACTTAGCTGAGCCCGACCATGGTCGGAGTGAATTTAATCCAGGATATTCTGGTCCTGGGGAACATCGCGGTCCTTATGTGATGGTGTCACGAGGTCGAGGTCGAGGTCGAGGTCGCCCTCACCGGCGGGGTCTTGTATCCTGTAGACTTCATATTGTTACAACACGTGGTAATCTGGCTCTGATCCATGCGTATTGTAAGTTTTATATTTAGTAAATGTTCACGTATTAACATTTTTGTACCATCTGATACTTTGTATTTCCAATTTACATCCATGTATTTCAGGCGAAATAAAGTTTCTGAAATTAAATTGCAGTTGAATTGTTTTTATAAAATGTTAATATTCTTCCTGATTACTCTCAATATTATTCTCGTGCTTTCCTTCCTTCCTTTCCTTTAATTTTACTTTTCCAATTTGTGTGTCTTCATCTGGGTCATGTGGTCCATATTCATTACCTAATCTAGGTGATTTTACCGGTAATTTACCCCGGTGGGACAATCTATTTTGGACCGACAATTAACTCCTTGGAAAAAAAAGTTTCCTAATAAATTAATCACAATTACAACCATTATTCATTAAAAATCTTCCATTCTGACCCAAAAGATTATAGTGCTATAACGATATTATAAGTGCGCCATTTGAATTGACGGCTTATAACGGCCATAAAATAAAAACATCATTCATGAGTAATTGTGTAAGGTTTTATAATAAACTGCCAAGAACCACAACTGAATTGTCTATTAACAAATTCAAGAAGTTTGTAAAGCGTAAACTCATTTCCAAAGCTTATTATAGCACACAAGAAGACTACATGAATGATGAAACACCGAGGGATTAATTACAACTGGAAATTATTTTAAAATAATGTATAATTAGTTGTTTTCCTGTCAATGTACTTGCCAATTGTTTTGACACTTAGAGATATATACATACATAATATCTCATATCTCATATACATCTCTAAGAAAAACGGTATTAATTTTATTTTAATGTGATAGCACAAATGTGCCTGATTTAATCTTAATACAAAAGAGATGTATAAGGATTTTAAGTAACATACGTAATTGCGAATCGTGTAGACCTCATTTTGTTAAATTAAAAATCCTAACACTAACAAACATCCTTGTATATTCTCGAGACGTGTAAATTCGTGCGGAAGCACCCTAGTCTATACACTCACTCTAAAGATATTATCTATAAAGGTACTCATAGTTTACGACCAAGAAACAAACTGGTACAAGCTGCAGTCGCCAAACTCAAAATGAACTCTAACGGACCGAAATGAATTCCATGTCGATAAAAATATAAGTATAATAATTTACCGAGTACGATTTCAGCCGAAGATAAGTACACAACTTTTGTTGAAAAGCTGAAAAAACTAGCTATTGTCTCAAGTTTTTTTTTTTTTTTTTTTTTATATATTTAAATAAGTAGATTAAGTTAATCTTAGTATATGCTGCACCCTACCAGCAGGGTCCATGTTGAACTTCATAAGTAACATCTTGTAATACCATGTTGTGCATAAAATAAATGAAATGAAATAATTTACTTTTAAGTTATATCATGTGAGTCGCAGAATGTTTACATTTCTGTAAGATATTTTAGTAAACAGTCCCATTTTATATTTCGACGTTTGGAGGTCCTTTACACCTCCAAAACATAATATTTTGACAACAGAGACTCTTTACATCTCCATTAATATTACTATCAATATAATTTCTATTATTTTAATTGCCTTGTTTTGAGGCCAAGAGGCCTTTTACATCTCTAAAAATGTAGTTTTAAGTTTATTGTAACGTATTCATGAAATCGGATATAATAATGTCATACTTGTTGTTATATTTAAACATTTTAAAAAGTGGCGTGTTTCTTCCGGCGCTTCTTCTGACCAGAAGGTCACTACCCGAAGCAAGCGCCAAAAGAAAGAATAGAATCAGACTTCTTCTAGAATCAGATTTCTTTTTTCAAGATTAGGTTTGGTGAACCATTTGCATGACCCTTAAATAAGAGTAGGTAAGTTTTACCTTGTTGCATGTTCTTTTGTTAAGAATAGGTATGATGTACCTTTTTGTATGCATTTAGGTAAGTTGTACCTTATAGCATGCATGCTCTTTTTTTCAAGATTAGGTTTGGTGAACCATTTGCATGACCCTTAAATATGAGTAGGTAAGTTGTACCTCGTTGCATGTTCTTTTGTTAAGAATAGGTATGATGTACCTTTTTGCATGCATTCCTCATTTTTTTTTTTGTAGGTTTGGTGTACCATTTTGCTCGAGCCTTTAGAGAGAGTAGGTTAGGTGTATTGTCTGACCGCCGACTCAAGAGTAAAGGGTTATCTATTATAGAAAGAGTGTAAGTGATTTCTTACGTATACAAAAGCTAATGTAATAGTTAGTACTAAGGTACAATATCAAATGACAGCGCAAAAATTGCAAATGCAATAAAAACATTGGAGGGTAGGGTTGCAACAATCAGGAATTTTCACTAGTACCAGTTCCGTTGAATCTGGTTTAGTGTTTTATGGTTGTGTTTTAATATTTTACTCACTTATTACAGTTTTGACAACCCTATGCAGGTGTGAAGATAGCTTTTGTATTTAGAACATAAAAAGCATTTTGAACTTTACTAGAAAGTGTTTAGGTCGAAATTCACTACTTCGTATTACGACTTGTCACCTTTCGAAGTAATAATGCTATTGTTATAAGTTTTATGGCTTTTTACTCCAACGGCGCCGGACAGACTACACCTTGTTACATATCTCAGACTTAGACATGATATACCTTTCATTCACCCTTTTGTATGTGTAAACATACGCAGCAACCATTTCTATGAAACTGGTAGTTAGTATTTTTTATGCATATCCCCCTTTTACTGCTACAGTAAGCTCGCAACATGTAACTGTGCGTGAGTGAGTAGAAATAAACAAAGAAAATATACGTATTATTAATAATTTTCATCACGAGTTTATTTAGACATGTTTGAAGTTCTAAATGAACTAGATAGTTAATAAAGTTCTAAGGTAATAGGAAATGTACTTGTTAAGTGTGACACTCTTTTACACGTAATAACAAACAATATTCATATTTTTAAGAAATCAACAATGAATACTCTTTCCCTTATGCTATATAAATAATGTCGGCGGTACCTAGGTTTTTATCCGTAGGTACATTAAACCGATTACATATTAATATAATAACATCGTCATTACAACCGTTATACCGGATGGGCAACGCGCATGCGACACTTCCAGTAAATGAAAGCATCCATAGATTACGTGCGCTAACCATCAGGAGGGTTTTATGCATATTTGCCACCGACGCGTACATAAGAGTACCTACAATGTATTAATTAGCGTATCAACAGCGACACCCCCAGCTGGCCATTGGTACATAATTTCCTGTTATAGCATGACCTTAGCTCTTTATAACTTTTTAATACACTTGCTCAAAAAGTCGTACTTTTCGTAGCTGTAAATCGTGCGCAAAGTTGTATTTTGCGCACTAGTGCTTTTTACTTTCCAGCTAATTTTTTGAACACTAAATAACACATTTATTTGCAAAAAGTAAAGTACAAAGTAATAATAAATATATATCTTGCTTTTTCATGTTTAAATTTAATTAATTTCTGTATGTTTATTTTCAAAATAATTTCTTTTGATTAGGCTGAATGGTGACAGCTGGTGCCATGATTTTGTTTCACCGACATTTTTTCGCAAATGTATTAAAAAACGTCGTTTGATACACGTGCGGAAGCGTCATTTCCACTCGTCCCAAGTATTTACCCTCGCCTAGCGGCTCGGGCCAATACACCTCGGAACTCGTGAAAAATTACATACTTTCCGCACTTGTATCAAAAAGTACTAAACCAGTTTCGTAGATGGAAGGAGGTACAATAGTTATTAATATAATCGGGGCGAAACATTCTCATTGAGTTGATTTGTTCTGTAAACATTCCTGCCCAGATACTATTTAGGTAACCATAATTTTTAGTCAGAATTTATCTGTATGTCGCCAGACAGGATTAAGTGAAAATGAGTCGAAGAGATTTGTGGAGTCACGCTCCTTTTTAGGGTTCCGTAGCCAAAATGGCAAAACAAAACCCTTATAGTTTTTTTTCAACTCGGCTCTTACTCACAGGCATTTGTCATTGTTGTGCAAAATGTTTATGCAAATCATTTCTGTTTTTCTCACTGTTGTTGACTGCACTCGATAATGACCGTCATACTAAGGCTTTTGAAATGTAGGTAAATATTCATGCTTAATTAACGAAAGTTACACAGTACAATGTTACTCGGTCTATATAGGTGAACCCTTTGACCTTGAACTTATCATTTGTTTACGTTTTAAGTAGCTACTTCAAACATTACCTACTTTTTCGTTTTTGATGCAATTATAAACGTCATGATTTGTGGTTAGATTTTGAGAAATACCGTATCAACCATTGAATATCGTCAACAACAGTAGACTACACAACAATAACATTTATTTCTGTGGTTAGCTTTAGTATCCATGGATAAAAATTGTACTTTTATTTGTGCAACCAATCAGTAACCCATAGGCCTTACCTTTTGTAACATGAAATTGTCATTTATTTATTCTCAAAATCTAAAATTCGAATTAATTCATGCATTAGAAAACAACTATAGTGTCAATTTATAATAGATGAACATTCGCCTGCGGCTTCGCCTGCGGCTTCGCCGGCGTTATTTCGTTGTTATCCTAAGGGAACTCCTTACAGGGATATAAAGTATCCTGGGTTTCACTCCAGGACTTGGTCTACTTGCATGCCGAATTTTAGCTCGAATTCATGCATTTGACACAGCGATATTTACTAACAACCTCCAAACACCTAAACATCTAAGAAACATTTCCACAAACTTTACGTCTTCACCGTGAAAATAGAACGGCAAAATTGAACATAGTCGCGTATCCCTAGGAATAGGGTAATTTAATCTAATAAAAATAAATTATTCTAAAGTCGGGTTCTGCTCCCCAAAGTTGCTAGCAAATAAATCTATAATATTTATTTCCGTGTCTTTAAATATCTTTAAATGTCGAAATCAATCATAACCTTCATTTGTTTAAAATAAGGAAATACGAGTACACACGCACGGACGACGAATTCGGGTCATTGAAATACCGCCATATTTTCTAAAATACTTCAAGAAAAGGTTGTGAGATTATTGAAGCCTGTTTTGATCCTTAATTAATGTTAGATATTATCTGCCATAATAACACTGAGAATAGTAGCAATTTCAGGTTTAGATCGATAAAAACCTATTAAAAATAATGACGTTAACGGAGTGAAATATCGCAAAAGTCACCATTCTTGGATAATAATATTTTTATGATGGGTAAGCGGATATTGCTAATACAGCTAAGGTATTAAAGAGTAGTATGTTATGTAAATGAAACAAGTGTCAAATATTGAAAAAAACACCTATTTCTATTATTTAAATTACGGTGACCCGAATTCTTTGACCGCGAGTGTATTTTAGCACTTGTTGTGACACTATAAAACTAGTTGCATTATCTATCATTTACTCTTTTGTTCTTTTTTTCCAACGATTGCTTGTGATTTCACTACAAACATTTTATCTAAAGTAGCACATACCTACGCGTCGAGGTTTGTCGAGCAGTTTCCTTACTAAATACGAATGCATAAATCTTCTATGTAGGTACTTATCTTGAACGAATCATTAAAATGTTCGTTGTTGGAGTACGATGGTCTCCTTTACTATTATTAACCTATTGGTCACTGATTTGTCTGCCATAATTTTGTGCACGCAATTTACTCACAAATTCATCCTAGTCGCCAATGTAGTGTTCAGCACTGGGAATGTTATAAAATAAAATACAATTAGTATCGAGGTATACAGAGCGGTTGATTGATAACGACTGTCTGGCCTTACGGGTAGTTTGGCACTGACTGACGTTTCCCGTCAACCGACCGTATACATTTATTTATATATATATTTAACCAATCTGTAACTACACATATTCCGTAGACACTACAATACCCACACGCAAGACGAGCTACAAGTTAATGTAATCCAATAATTAATTAATTTTGCTTTATTAAATAATAATTCTTTTTTTTTGTAATGTTATGAATCCAATTATTATTGCATAATTTAAGAAATGTGACTTTGATCATTATTATGTTTGGAAGAAAACTAGCTTTTAAGATTAGCACTTAAGACATTGCCACACCTTAACAGGGTATCCATTATGTTGTAGTTACGAAACATATTTGTTACACCTTGATGTAAACATGGTACTGCAATAAATAAATAATGCACTGAAATTGCTACATATAGGTACCTAAAATATTTATTTGAAGCTTTCCTCAGTTCCGCATGGATCCCAAACCAAAACCAAAACGGTTGAATTTTAGTTGAAATGGTTGCAACCATTTCAACTATATGTTCTTATAAGGGTTCCGTACCCAAAGGGTGCCGACTGCCGACGGAAGCCTCCGATGTCCGTCTGTAACAGGGCTGTATCTTTAGAATCGTAATAGGTAGAGCTTGAAATTATCACAGACTGTGTATTTCTATTGCCGCTATAACAACAAATAGTAAAACAATACTCCCTACTGGGTCCTCAATAAAATTGTACATTTCCCATTATGACCATGGGCTCTGGAATGGGGTCAGTTCCCCTTTGGATGTAAGTCTATTAATCAGTCGATTCGTAGGCCGCGCCACAACGCCGGGTTACTTGTACTTGTGTTCCTTCTGCGACGAGATCCGAAATCACGTCCTAAATTTATTTGGAGTAATTAAGTCCTCCAGAGAGCAGGCCCCGAGTTATATTAGTTTATTATTTGAAACGACCGACCGTTTCACTTAGTTGCACGCTTTACGAGCTACAGAAGCCTGAAGTGGAGTTTATTTTGTATTTTTGTTCACGTTTCGAAGGTGTTTGGCTTTTAGCATGGAAAATGAAGGGTTCGCAAGAATACCATTTGGGTATAAAGAACATAAAAGCCTATGTCACTTTGCTGCCTATACATTGTTCTAACCCAAAAATATGTCAATGTACATTAACATACAATACGTACATAATTTTAGTAAAGACTGATCCTTGGGCAGTCTTATTGATTTATATATTTCTGTTTTTTTTTTTTATAAAGTACCTAGGTAAAAAATAAGCCTGTAAATCCAATATGAGCAAATAATGAATCCCGACATAGAGTTTAGGAGTGTAATCATTAATTATTAAGTTACATTCTCTACTCAATCGTTTCCCCATTACTGGGGATTGTGACTCCTTTTCAGGCGATCAGCCGCAGTCTCCAACTGATCCGGTCAGCCGCCTGGAGGGCGGCGCTGATGGGTAGCTCCAGCTGTTCGGAGATCTGGTCGGACCATCTCTTCGGGCTTCGACCTCTGGGTCTTTTGCTTTCGACTTTTCCCGTCACTATCAGTTTTTAAGTTACATTATGACCGCGTTATTAATTTTTGAAAAGTTATCGAGCAGCAATGTAGCTACGAGTATATGAGCTTTATTAAAATAACTGTCCATAAGCGTGTGTGTCAACTTGAATGTGTAGCGTTACATTGCGGGCCGAATTATTTTGTATGGTTAATATTTTCATTGTAATTGCAAGCAAAAGTTGTCTAAATATACTGTTTAGATACTAACTACCTACAGACTAACCACCTACAGACGATTTCATTAACATTCGCACGAAACTCAAATTAAAAATACTGTAGAGTATAGACTTTTTACAGAGTAGAGACTTTTGAAATGTTTGGTATGGATTTCGGAATCTCGTTCCGATACTAATAAATTCGATTGCACAAAGCATTTTACTAAATCTAGTAATTCTACTGTAAATTGATAAAAAAGAAATCTTTAGGTACACAGGCACTATATTAAAAATATTATAGATCTATATGTATTTATATTTATGTAGTTTTATCACTACATAGTATAAAACAAAGTCGCTTTCTCTGTCCCTATGTCCCTATGTATGCTTAAATCTTTAAAACTAGGCAACGGATTTTGATGCGGTTTTTTTAATAGATGGAATGATTGAAGAGGAAGGTTTATATGTATAATACATGCATAATATAATAGAGAAACACCGTGCGAAGCCGGGGCGGGTCGCTAGTTAGTTTATAAATACTGACCATCATGATGCACAAATTACACAATACTTACGTGTATACGATCTAAAACTACTAGTAAACTAAAATTAACTATAAATGAAATTAAACCTAAAAGTGATTTACAAAATATCAAAAAAATTGGGCCCCCTTGACATGGTGCCGCATATGCTGGCAGCGTTTCCTCGCTGTATAGTGATGCCTATTCGCTGTGCGAGGAAGCTGTGTAATAATAGGAGTTTAAGGTTGGGTATCAGCGGGACTTCGAGTATAAATGACACCACAAGTATGAGTCAGATCGAAGAGATTTAATCAAAGATCTTATTATATTTATAGCTAATACAATTGGGGTTAACGCTGACACAAGCAATATGCGTTTATGTTACAGTAAACTATTGTTACTGATAGTTATCTACTACCATACTACACCTCCCCCGTAAGTTCCCTTCACCCCCGGGGTACTAGAGGCGGAAAAAGAAAAAAAAAATCAAACGCATGTTACTTGCTTACAATGTGCTAAAATCTTGATTTTAATTGAGGGGAATAACTGTTTAATGTACTTTACTTATAGTAAGTTTACACAATAATAAAAAAAAACAAATTTTAAGAAGTATATTCCCCTTGAAATATTTCCTAGTGTCACTGCCCGTAAATGAAGTTATACTAAATTTTATTTCAGAAAATAACTGTTAGACGACCCATATGTTTTCAATTGCATTTAATGAAATATTCTCTCTCTCAAACATAATTATATTTATTCCCTTTTTAATTCATTCTTTTAAAAAAATTATCAATATTATCACGGTATTACGGGAACGGTATATTTAATTACTAATCTAATGCCTTTAATTGGAGCCGTGCTCCTAAAAATATCATAAATGGGAATTATCACCCAGGGCATGGTCACCCTACAAAATATCTGGGCTTGCGCCTCTGTGCGCCCCCTTAAAAAAAAACTCCTTAAATCAAGGGCATGGTCACCCTACAACAACGCGGCATATCAGGTCACCCAACTCTTGGTGTGCCTGTAGTTAGGGACACAAATTCATTAAGACATAATAAGTCTCCAATAATTCACACGGAGGGCACGGTAGTCCAAACACCATGTTCAAATTAAAGGACTAGTGCCCTAAATCCCTAATATGGGTATATTAGATGTACCGTTCCATACCTAAGTGTTGAGAGAATATATAAAAAAAATATTATTTTAAAAATCAACTCTATCTATATGCAAAGTTATTAAATATTAATTTAATTTTTAATCAATTAGTTAACTTTCAGTAGATTATTAGGTGATCAGCCTAATTAACTAACTGAAGTTTATTAAAGTCACGTTAAAAATTCTAAGTGTGAATATCAAATTACATTCACCAATAATTAAAATTTACTAGAAGGCGGCGAATACGCACGACCCACTTAAGATTTCGCTTACGCTCGCGGTAGGCCTCCGCTCGTGCGCGAGCGTTTCGCAACTTATTTGTGAATACTAAAATTGGGTTAAGTGACACTGGTAACAATTATGATTTTATAACTTTTCGAAACGAAATAAAAATGAATTTATGTTTTAAAGCATTAGCGTTAACCCGTTAAAATTAAAATTATCCCAATGCAATTAACGATAGAAACGAAACACTACAAATTAAATAAAACAATTAACCTATAACTCCGTGGTCGGGTGGTGCCTCCGGTGCCATCCTCGTCCTGTGGTTGGCCGTTCTGCGACACTCCAGGGCCGGCGAAGCGGCACGTACGCCGGAGCTTGGTCCGCAGGTCGCTCTTCGCTTGTTTCTGGGGCCGTCGTCCTGGCTATTCTATGCGCCCTGGCCAGCGGCGTTCCCGTTGGTGGCGCTATTCTGCGGGGGTTCGGTCGATGGAACAGTGGTGTGACCCGTGCTGTGGGCCTTACCGGTGGGCCGTGCTGCTGTGCTGGTCAGCACAGCAGCACAGCAGTGCTGGTGTGTGGTTTCTCCGAAGATTCCTTGTTCGTCTAAGGCACGGTCGCCATGTAATAATAGGAGTTTAAGGTTGGGTATCAGCGGGACTTCGAGTATAAATGACACCACAAGTATGAGTCAGATCGAAGAGATTTAATCAAAGATCTTATTATATTTATAGCTAATACAATTGGGGTTAACGCTGACACAAGAAATATGCGTTTATGTTACAGTAAACTATTGTTACTGATAGTTATCTACTACCATACTACAGCTGCTCGCAATAGTACATTATGATACGAGTGGGCAAAGTTGGTCATTATAGCCGAGACTGTGATGACCAATGCCCACGAGTGTCATACGACGTTTTTCAACACACTTACGAATTAAAAATAATACTTATCATTTAGAATTTCTGTTTTGTACATATTATTTTTTTAGTGGTTTGTCTATCCTCGTCTATCCTCGTCTATCGTCACCTCGTCGTGTGGTGTCGGTGTAGTGCAGGCGCGCTCATGAACACGCTGCGCGGGGATCATATCCGCGCGCCGAGTCCTACGACGACTTGCTCTCATTGGTCAATTGGCAGTAATTACAACACTTGTGCGGTAATGTAAAGTAAAAAGTACTTGTGTGTAATAAGCTGCGTTCCGCGCATAAGAACCACCAAATAAGAGCGACTTTATGAGCAAGTGTGTTGAAATAGTACATTGTGTATCAAGGGCGGTAAGTAAGGAATTACAAACGAGTGTTTGTTATAAGCCCGAGGTGAAACCGAGGGCTTTAATAACACGAGTTTGTAATTCCTTTACCGCCCGTGACATACTCAATGTTTTTCATCACACTTGTGAGGAAATCTGATTAAACTAACCTTACTTAACCTAAATAAAATTGTAAAACTGACAGTGACATATGTCCATAGACAATGCGAATTTTCTGTTTTAATATTTTCTTGTCATACTGAGTCGATAAGTAAGGTTATTTTATTAAGATTTCCTCACAAGTGTGATGAAAAACATTGTGTGTGCCACGGGCGGTAAAGGAATTACATTACCGCCCTAGATACACAATGTACTATTAGCATATAATATACCATCTTCAGTTAACTCAAATTGTCAAAGTAAGTAAATATATTTCTATAAACTATAATCTTATTTTTAAATCAGAATAAATTTTAAAACAACTTGATTGATCAAAGCTAGTCCAATCAGTTTGCGCGTTATTTATAAATCCATCACAAATCTGAATAACAGAATTTAAATGTTCAGTGTCACCCTTTTAAAATCAACTTTAATCAGTCCCTTAAATTCATTTCGTATTGATCTTTTCAAATAAGTACAAACAAAAGAAAAGCGAATTCTAAAGACCAACAGCATGAACTTTTAACTTATTAAGCTCTGTGGAATTCGTAATCAGCGCTTTTTGTTGTTAAAAGTTACCCAGATGGGGAATTTTAAGAAGCCTACGCCTGGCCTACGCACTTTCTTTAATTATTTAAATCATAATAGGCGTGCTTCAGATTTTTTATCGGAAAAAAATGTTGAGAAATAAATATTATAGAATTTTTGATATTTACGTTTAACTTTAATCATTATGGTTATAGAATTAAAATGTTCCACCCTTACAAGGTGTTCAAAGTGATTCGAGGCGTCCGCCAAATCGACATGAAAATAAAATAACTGGCCAAGAGCATGTCGGACCATGCTCAGTGTAGGGTTCCATAGCCGTAACTATAAGGTAAATAAATAATACGATGTAAAAAAAGTACAACAACAAAAGAGCGTATCTTCATAGCAATTACGTCCTCTTGTTGAGAAGCGCAGTTTATCGGCAATAACTCAAAAACGGTACATTCGATCTTATTGAAAATAATTTTCGTTGAAAGTATTAATTAAGCGTTACCTTCGTGATTTTTTTCATATTTTTCGGACGCACGGTTTAGAAAATAGAGGGGGGGGGACACAATTTACACAACTTTCGGAGCGATTATTTCCAAATACATTCACTTAATCAAAAACATTACCTAGGAACCTTATAGTGTTTTTTAAAGAGCTGTCGAACTATGTACCACACGTTGATATTTGCTGAAAAAAATTTTTTTTACTGTCTTTAACATGTATGGAGTGCCCCCCCTAAAAATATTTATTTTAATTATTTATATACCAAACTAAGTAGCGGCTCATAAAAGACACCTATATTCCAAATTTCATCACTATCCATTATGTAGTTTTTGAGTAAAATGCCTGTGACATACGGACAGACAGACGGACGGACATGACGAAACTATAAGGGTTCCGTTTTTGCCATTTTGGCTACGGAACCCTAAAAATGAGGTTTTATTTCATAGATTTTGTCACATTTTGTCTATGCAAAACACAATGAAGAAGAAAAACGCCAGAAGTTTAAAAAGCCATAAAAATATTAATACTTAAAAATATTGTTTTGAATTATGATTCAAGTTGCGCCTGTCGTGTCAATGGCCAATTACATGTTTTCATATTTTTTCGGATTGCTCATCTCGTTTGTCGTAGACATAATGTATAAAGCTATAAAATAAAACTCATTTCAACCAAATTTTAATTTCATTTATGTTACAATAGATGGTTAACCTACTCGAATTAACTTAAAATACGAAATAAATTCCCTCATTATTAGGTGTTAGGGAGGTCGCACACGGCAACTTTTTGCAGCGATTCAGTCGCGCGTTTCGTAAACGCGCGACTGCATCGCGACCTCGATGGGAATGTGGCGGAAAAGATCGCGGTCGTGATATATCGATGCTGTATCACCTGTATCGATGCGGAATCGCGACTGTATCGCGACTGTAGCTTGTTTACGTGTGCGAGTGTATATGACCAGCAACAGCATCACGACTGCATCGCTACTGAATCGCTGCAATCACCGTGTGCTACCTCCCTTAGATTAACTTGTATGTTGAAAGATGCTAGTTTCCCAATAAGACGATTGCTGGTAAAAACTTGGACTCAACCCGCCAGCTCTTGATTACCCGGGAAGTTTGTGGCTCTTTGTCTTAACAAGTTAGCGGAAGCGTACTCTCACCTTCTTTAATTCTTTCGCAGTCTACTCCGGTTTTCGTTACTTCTGAGAGAAATACACGCAGCAGTACGAATGGAGCGGTAACGTGCTATTGAATGAAATTACAGGCGATGGTCAAAATCTATATGATAGTCATGTGTAAAAATATGTATACGTTTTAGAAGTTATATCTACGAAATAAGATTCAAAATCGTACTTTTTTTTAAACTTGACCGTACAGTCAATATTATACATAATATATACGTTACCAAGGCGACAAAATGATCTGTACTTGACATAATTGTCATTTTAGAAAATGTTGTTACTTCATCCGTAACCCAGCCGTAGGTTGATATACCTCTATGTCTAAGCTTTAGTACCTATGATGTGAATCATTATAATCGGTTCATAAAATTAACATTGATATCGCAAAATTTAGAAGAAAATACAACGGTCGGGGTTAAATAGGGAACCAAAGTTGGATTGTTGCCTGAAAAATTCCATTGTTGCTACAATGGCGGACAAGTAACTGTATAAGTTATCTTAAAAATGCACACGTCTGAGTATACGACCCAAACCGAGGCTCAGACATTGTAAAAATACGTATCATAAGGAATACTTAATCAACACACATTAGCCTAACATAGTTATAGGAAATACGACGCCAAGTAGATACTCTGCAATTATTGCAATTGATCATAACGACTAGGTAACTGATCTCCCACAAGATCATTCGACTAACCACCGATAAGTCGACAATCTGTTTCGAGAAGCAATTAGCAATATACCTGTAATTACTAGCAGGGAATCCGATTGAACTATTTACTACATAATGCATATCTCAATCTCGTATATTAGTCGTCGCACAATTTAAAACAAACTCTATGGCGTAAAGTATAAAGTCCTCATTTCAAATCTACGCAGGATACATAGGAGGATAGGGCAGTAAAGAGTCGATGTATAATACGTCAACATTTACTTAAGCGCCCTGATTCAATAGATATGACTCGTTATCTAGCCCTAATTACCGACAGCTGCCTTCAGTGAAGTTCTAGTATAATAGCTACAGTAATGCAAGTAATACTTTTTATTCTGATGACAGATATAATGTTAAGCCAGGATGACGTCACAAAGGAGGAGACTGGTTGAAAAATTGGATGACAACGTTTCGGTGGCGTAGTTGGTAGCGCGCCTGTGTTGGCTCGGATAGTCGAAGGAGATGTAGGTTCGAATCCTGCCCAAGACATATAATTTTTCAATTTTTCTCTTCTAATAAAATATTTAGATATCATTTTTTTTTATTTGCGAATAAAAACCGTACAAAGTTACTAATGCTAGATTAAAATTAAATATGCTGTAAACTAAAACTATACATATAATAAATCTAAAAATGGCCCCAGCGGCATGGTACCGAAGATGCGGCAGCATTTCCTCGTTGCATTGCGAGGTTGATGCGTTGAGCGAGTACAACACTTGTAATTTGGCCACCTTGGACTTCATTTTACAAAACACGGCCTAGTTAAGATGATTCAAGTCGCTCGGTTCTCCATACAAACGAAAAGAGGGTTGAGAATCGACTTCAATAACGGTAATATTTGATTAAAATTCATTTCGTCGGGATCTAAAATGATTATTCTATGTTATTGGAGTATTCGTCAATGGCTGGACCGAATTGGAAATAGTACATTACTGCAGAGGCCGGGAAATAAGGGGTTGCCGGCCGAGTACATATAGCTGGCCGAGCGAAGCAAGGCCAGATAGTTCCGAGGCCGGCAATCCCATTTCCCGCCGAGGTATGTATAGTGCTTTTCTCAAATATGCAATGAAATAAATAAACTTACTAATATCCTTACTTACCCTAAATATTATTTTAATCAGAAACTTTCTATCAGAAAGTGACGTTAGTGACACTGACATATTATATCCACAGACAATGCAAATGTCACATTCGGAAACCAAAAGCTGTTTCAGTTTGCATTTTTACTGCGAATATTTAGATGAAATATTTTAAATGTGTATTCTTGTGGTGTAGTTTGCAATTTATAATAATTGGAAATTGTTTATAATGTATTATTTGTTATTTTCATGTCAATTTTAAATAAATAAAACTGCAAAATATAGCAAAACTCGTTTTTTGTTTTTTTAATGGCTGAATGCCGTGATGCTGTGGCTTAAATAAATGTGGAATGGAAATTAAAAAAAATACATTGCCGGCCTAGGCCGGCAATGTAAGTATGAAATTCCATTCCGTGCCAAGTGTCAAGCCGCACCGGAAACGAGGTACTTTGCGGCCTATTTTTAGGCACGTAATGTCAACATTTCATGCCATGTTTGAGAAAATTGTTTTTTTTTTAAGGTTATATACTTCCAAGTTAGTTCCATTGTAACCAGGACAGAATTTGATGATAAGATTAAAAAAATCGAGGAAACGCATCAATCGATTTGGGTATTTTTATAGTACCTGCTGCATTTATTTAGTGACTAGACTAATTTGATGTTGGTTATTTTAACCTTTTTTTATTTTGTATTAATTTTATCCCTCGTACTGCGCTAATATTACTGCGACCCATGCTAGCCTTATTAATCAACGTCCGTCACATGGCTGGAGTAAGGGCGTCTACATCTCAGACGACCGTGATAGGATATATCTTAGATTAGTGATTATGTACCACTGTGCCCTGCGGCTTCGGTCGTCTAGTTAAATTTTACCTTAAAAAAACGTACAAATTAGGCGAAAGAGAAACCAAATCAATACTTCTTTTCAACGTTTTATTCTTCCTGACATGAATTATTCCCACAATCCAAACTTTATAGGTAATCCTTTACGCGCCCTAACGTCAGTAGTAGCACAGTATAATAGAAGTAATTTTTCTTCCTACAAAAGGTACATCGCGCGTGAATGTGTGCGCGCCGTGGACGAACACACTACAAGCAAAGAAATAAGAATGCGTAAGAATGTAAAACATTGAGGTATAGTAATTGTCCGTTCAACTGGGCTAATGCTGTTAACGAATACAATGACATTGAGCGAACAATGCCATTGAGAGAATACAATACCACAAAAAAAAATAACAATGCGTAACACGAGTAAACCCGGGCGGTCTACCTGGCTCCCCGCTGAATCTGTAAAAGCAAAACGCATTATTATTTTTTTGTTTGAAAGCATTTGCCGCCTTATCATTACGGTCATAGAACCGATAATCCGTTGAAAGCTCATAGTATCTCTAAGTCTTTTCTCTACGGAATACGCACTTGCAGACTGTCGGGCGAATGTGAAAGACAAAACAAATTAAGATCGCAGTTATCTATAACTGCATTTACACTTTACTGTCTAGTAAATAGAATCTAAAATCTAATGATCTTTCAAGGCAGTTATACTTTTTTGACACTATATTCTCGTTATCCTAATTTGTGGTTTACCTCTCAATGGCATTGTATTCGTTAACAGCATTAGCCCAGTTGAACGGACAATTACTATACATGCGGGCGTTCGACAAGGATGTTTGCTCTCGCCTCTCCTGTTCCTCGTTGTCCTTGACGGAATCATGCTTCGCACACACCACAACAAGCGACGCGGGATAGAGTGGAGACTAACCAATGTCTTAGAAGACTTGGATTATGCCGATGACCTGTGCCTGCTGAGTCATACGCACGGCGACATGCAATCCAAGCTAGACGACCTCTGCAGGGAGGCAGGCATTGCGGGACTCAAGATTAACACCCGGAAGACCCAAGAGATGCGATCTGGAGTGGGGAACCGCACGCCATTACGGATTGGTGCAGAGGATGTGGAGCGCGTCCACAAATTCACATACCTCGGTAGTGTCGTGTCAGAATCTGGGGGTACTGAAGAGGACATCACTTCACGCATTGCCAAGGCCCGAGCAACTTTCGCACAACTCCGGCCTGTGTGGCAGTCACGGAAATTAACACGCCAGACCAAGATCAAGATATTCGGGGCCAACGTTAAATCCGTACTACTATATGGGTGTGAAACGTGGAAGGTTTTGAAAGTTATCTCGCACCAGCTCCAGGTCTTCGTCAACTGCTTCGCCGAATTCTCGGTATCTATTGGCCCGATAAAATCTCCAACGAAGATCTCCTGGAGCGCTGCCACGAATCTCCAATCGACTACCAGATCAAGCGTCGCAAATGGAACTGGATTGGCCACACCCTCCGAAGAGATTCTGATCACATTCCTAAGCAGGCACTAGATTGGAATCCACAAGGAAAGCGCAAGCGTGGCCGTCCCAAACAAACCTGGCGACGCACAGTTGCAGACGAGGTGAAGAATATCGGGAAGACGTGGAGTGAGATAAAACGTAAAGCTCAAGACCGAACGCGATGGAGCATCACTGTGGACGCTCTCTACCCCATCCAGGGGACATAGGATACTGATGATGAAGAATGCTCCAGTCGCGCACTCCTAAACGACCGAAGTTGGACTACTTGTTCGTCTTTATACTTTGATAGTAGGCAGTTGTCTTTTTCACTCCAGTGTTGCCACAATAATAAAATGTGGGAAACTACCAAAGAGATCGGCGAGATAGGCAAAGAACACAGTATCACTTAAAAAATCATTTATTTATCTCAACCCATCTTTATGGAACTTTTGATACCACTAACAGACAGATAAGGGTTCAAATCATTCTTATGAATGATATTTTCACTTACAAAGAAAAAGCACACGTAATAGGAATTTGCATGGGATATGTCAGGTTTGCGATTCAATGTAAACACGAGTTCATCGACGAACTCTTTCGTGATATAAGATAATAATCTGGCCTCACAATCTGATTCGCGATCGAAATCAAGCTGCCAGTTTGTCAAAGTTATCATGTGGGAACGTTGATCCCACAACCTTATCGTCCGTGATACATTTACTTCTGATTTCGAAGTTATTATTACTGTCAAATGGGGTAACTTGGAACACGAGGGGTAACTGTAGACAATGACTGTTTTTACAAAGGACTAGTGTAGGTAGGTAGTTGAAGGAATGACTATGAGACTGATAGCACAGTACATATAATAGCAGTAATTTTTCTTCCGATAAAAGGTATGAACGCATGAAGAAACACATGCAAACATTTAACAATGCATAAGAATGCTTCAGTCAGGGCCGGGCCATCGCCGCGAGCGCTCGCTCTCACAAAATGTATCGAAAACGCGTATACTGCAGTGTGTTGGATGTTTAAAAAACCGGTCAAGTGCGAGTCGGGCTCGCGCACCGAGGGTTCTGTACAAACTCGTAAGTAGATACGTGAATAGTTCAAGAAAAACTGTACGGCGGTTAGCTTAGTAGGAGCAAATAAGTATGGGTACGATTTTTAAAAATTTCTAAAAAACGATGCAATTTAGGAAAACCGTTTTATTTTTCCTGTAATTTTTAGGGTGATATTAATAACTGGTAATTATTACAGATTTTTCTGTTCAGTAATTTCGAAGATAATAGGGGGGAATGGTATTTTTTGAACGTTTTTGGTCATAAATCAAAAACTACAAAATTAAGAAAAAAAATGAAATTGGCTTTGGAATCTACAAACTAAGCCCTTTCATTTGATATCCCAATCGATATAATAGCTCTACTTTTGTTTTTACACATCCCATTTCGGACCCCTTTAAAAAAAAGGAAAAAAGGTATAAGATTTTTTTTCTATACAATAGGCTGGCCTAGTTTCAGTAGTTCGGTGATTTTAGTCCGGATCATACATATAAGTTCGAATTTCGAACTAATATGTATGAACCGAACTAAAATCACCGAGCTACTGAAACTATGCCAATAGGCTCGAGTAAGCGATTTTTAACACTATTCCAAATTTCAAGTCGATAGCATCATTATGTGACAGACGGACAGACAGACAGAGTCGCACCATAAGGGTTCCTTTTTTACCATTTTGGTACGGAGTACGGAACCCTAAAAACAGTGCGTAAAATCCAGAATTATCGTATTTCGCCCTTCCTAAGGATCTCGAAAGGAGAGTAAAGTTTGTGAATAAATGATATTTTTTAAGCCGTTTGTAGAATGTTTGATAGTTTTGTGTTTGTGTACTTTCATCAAGGCACCTAACCTTCGATATTACATTGGGATAGTGAGGCAAAAGGCAGGATTTCAAACAAGACCTCTTGTTTGAAAGACTAATGCAATATTGTATTTCGATAATATTTAACGTTGGATATACTACTACTTATACCTACATCTAATAATACATACTCGTACTTCTTGTAATATTGCGATACATATTTTTATTGATCACCAACAAAGGTGGTTAAAATTTACTGAATATACTTACACAAATAACAATGAAGGAAACTATAACCTAATGTTATTACCTATTTTGTTCTTTACCTGCGCACCGTTCAGCGCGCGCTGTTCATTTTAGTACATTACACTACTAGGGTGGTAATACAAAGAAAGGCCGAGATCGCAGAAGTTTGCGGCCCGAGCTGCAAGCGAGGGACGTAAATATACGATCGAGGGCTTTCTTTATTACCTCCCGTGTTGTGTACATCATTTTATGTCTACACTTGGCCAGAAAGCGGCTTTTTCCGTAGGCGCAGCGTGTCCTATTTAATTGCAATGTTACGAACTTTGACGATTAAAGTTACGTGAAACTTTCAGCCCGTATATGTATTTGGTGTACAATTCACTATAGGCGTACTTAAATAAGAGCCGGGTTAGAGTGCAGCTACGATAACTTAGCAGAGCGGAACATGGCAACACCTCCGCTTAATAGTCAAATTTCTATGAAAATGTGACATTTAAATGGAGGTGTTACCATGTCCCGCTCTGATATTTTTTTTTTTTTTAAACTGACAAACTCGCAACCCATTCCCAGGCATAGCGATTGTCGGACCAGGTGGTTGGCCGTGGCGTTCCCTGGGGTCGAACCAGGTCGCTAGCCAGACCACCCTGGGGTGTCCGACTGTGTGACACACACAGTCGACACGCAGGTCGGGCTGGGTGAGTACCGGGGGTGCCTGGAGTCGAACCAGATCACCTGGCCCGGTCTACCTCGATAGTATCGGACTAGATTAGTATCGGACTAGTCTAAAGGATGTGTGATTATCACCTATTGAAGTGTGACCGCCAACTAAACAATAAAAAAACGCATTTTAATTAGTTCGTTACGTTTGAGCGCTACAGTGCCACATACAGACATAAACCGGTCTTCCAATACCGGTATTTTTTATATAGACATTACCGGTATTGCACTATTGCTTATACAAAAAATACCGGTACTGGCAGCCCTAATACAGACACACAAAAGTTCAAACATTAACACCCTTTTGCGAGGTTAAAACGGATCTGTATCGCAAAACGGATAAAGGTGACTCCCATATTGAAATCTCAATCCCAATAAGAAAATATTCAGGACGTAGTGACATGAATGGATCCCGTAAAGGGAAACCGCCGAGTGAACCCTCATATATCACCAATTCAAGCACAGCAGGTGTGTTTTATAAAGTATATCAGGAAAGCAATTTTGAGACTTCCTTACTTCTGAATTCTGATTGAACTGTTACGTGGTGGGTTTGAACTACGATTTGAACAAGTAATCAACATTGATTTGCTTTTATTTAGTGACATTGTGTTACAAAAAACAGTTACTAGTGTATTCAGGCTTTATTAATATTGATATGAAAAATAAACCTAGATAAAACAAAAAGGTTCTTATTTGTGGTTCTGCATAAGGAAAGTGCCCACTTTGTCGCTTCTATAGCTTATTTTTTCTGCCAAATTTTAGAATACCTAGTGCTGTACCGTCAATTTTTTTTATGACAATTCCTTACTCGATTAAAATCGACTTTGAAAGAAGAGGTAATGATAATTATATTTTTAGTTTTAAAAAGTTTTTGCTGAAGAATAGTGTTAAATATTGCTTAATATTATTATTTGCTTACATTAAAAAAGTGTTTCAAAATAATTCAAATATGAAAAAAAAATATTAACGTGACAGGAAAAATATGGCTCCCTGCCAAACCAAACTCAGAAATATTTGTTCGATGCAGTTTAGTAAAGACGATTTCTTGTTGCTCTGTATTATTTTCTCATTTTCAGGATAGGATACGGTAAAATTATTACGCTCATCATACGTCAACCGAAAAATCTTACACTCCCGGTTTTCATACAAATCGGCGAACATTTTCCTTCTACCTCGATATAGTTCTGTGATTACAGCATTGAAAATATTTTATCCCTAAATTTCTAATCTTATAATTTGAAAGCACCATAAAGCGACTCTACTGGGGTAATTTATTAGGGCGTAGAAAGATAAGGGGAACGGGGGACGGAGCCCTCCACAAGGGAGCATTAAAGAAAACTCAAACTATGGAGCAAGTATTGTCATGTTACGAGGAAGTAGTAGTTGGAGTGCCGCAAGGAAGCATGCTCGGTCCGCTTTTATTTCTTATACACTTAAATGAATTTCCTCGCATTACTAATGAATTATGTGTTCTGTTTGCTGATGACGCTACCTTATTTTTTCGTGCGATCGTTCGGAAGTCTCTAACCTACAAAACAATATAAGCACAACACTAACCAGAATCACAAATTGGCTTTCTTCATTAAATCTTAACTTGAACCTTAATAAAACCCAGTTCATTCAATTTAGAAATTATAGAGCCGCTCCTATCTCCTTGAGTATATCGCAAGCTGGGACGATGAAGTAAGCAACTTAAATTTTTTAGGACTGTATGTAGATTCGCATTTAAATTGGAAGATGCATATTGAGCAGATAAATAATAAAATTTCTAGCAATTGTTATGCATTGTCCATACTATCCGAAACCTGCTCTAAGAACATAGTCATTAGTGCCTACTACGGAAATGTGTATCCTTTATTGACTTACGGAATATTTTTTGGGGCAATTCTGTAGATATAAATAAAACATTCATACTTCAGAAACGATGTATAAAAACAATTTATCGTATGAACGTTAGAGATTCTCTACGACAAGACTTCCGAGAAAAGTGCTTTCTTACATTGACAGGAATATACATATTGGAAGTTAGTTTGCTTCTAAAAAAGCGACCGAGTTATTTTACAACACTGCCATCCACCAAATGTAACCTTAGATTACAGTATAAGCATAACATTCAATTACCGAAAATTAGATATTATATGGAGGTATCCATATACAAAAATAGCACTTTCGTAGCGGCAATCCGAGTTTTTAATCATCTCCCGACTGAGATGAAAGCTCTGGAGGGTAACTTTTAAAGTTAAATTGAAGAAGTGGCTTATCGAAAAAGTTTTTTATAGTTTAAAAGATTTTTTTGAATCCTAAGTGTAGGAAACAGTAGTAGAATTTAAGTTGTATTATTTAAGTATTTTATGCCTGAAACAATTTTATTTTTTATTACTACTATGTACACAGTTCGCAATAAATCATTCTTATTTTTATCCTATACTCAAAATAAAGATTCAAGTAGGTTAAGAAGTAGATTAGGTTAGGTTTGAACTGCATCCCACAACAAAAACGAACTGCTATCAAAAATTAGGTTAGGTTAGATTTAAACTACGTCCCACAACAAACCCGAACTGCTATCAAAAAGTAGGTTAGGTTAGGCTTGAACTGCGACCCCCAACAAAACCAAACATTGAACATTTAGGTTATCATTCGATAATTGAATCTTAGGCGCAATAAGCATTAGGACCAATTATATTTAGGGCAAACGATATAAGCAACAACAATTTCGTCAAATAAAAAATATGCGCAACAAAATTTATGCCATACATTTTTCGGCGTAAAGTTGTTATGCGATAAAACATTAGAATTAACAATTTTATGCCACCCGATATATATCCAAATAAACCTAGTTGTTTAAGTTTAAGTTTATTGCTTAAGTTTATGTTTCTTACTTTAAATCTACATGTGAGTTCCTGTAATTGGCTCTGTATTTCTACTGAAGTTTCTACTTGTATTGTAATAGCTGTTGGTTCTCCTGAATAAAATAAATAAATAAAACACCGTAAAAACGCTGAATAATGGACGGGCTATCATACTTAACAACTTTGCCAGATAAATGTCAGAATCAGAAGCAGTATTATGGGATTAGGTAAGAAATAATAGACGCCTTTTTCTCGACATACACTTAGATAGATTTGGGTATCACTTAATCGATCAGCAAAATATTCATATTTTGGTCAGCAGAAATTTGTATTTGGTTAGCCAAAATAGCTAGTTGGTAAGCAACTTATGGTTAGCAAACATTTATAAATCAGGCTGCAATTAATGATATACTGAACTGCTCTAAATTATTTTGGTCAGCAAATTAAATATTTGAGCTGCATTAAGCGATCTACGGTTAATCAAATTTTGGTAAGTAATCAGTAGGTAAGCAAAATATTTCATTTTGTTCATCAAAAAAAAGGGGGCAATAAAACCTAACTGGTCATTCACAAAATGGGCGCAACTATTCTGTCGCCAATCGTGTGCGTATTTTGTCATAAGTTAATTGTCAGCTGTCAAGTAGCAGGTGTCACTGTAATATATACAGGGTGTCACTGTGATATATACTGGGTGTCACTGTGATATATACAGGGTGTCACTGTGTTATATACAGGGTGTAACTGTGATAGATACAGGATGTCACTGTGATATATACAGGGTGTCACTGTGATAGATACAGGGTGTCACTGTGTTATATACAGGGTGTCACTGTGATAGATACAGGATGTCACTGTGATATATACAGGGTGTCACTGTGATATATAATCAAAAAATATAACCCTAACCTACCTATTTTTGGGAGCCGTTTCGTTTTTAGGGTCATAAAAAAAAAATAACTCTAACCTACCTATTTTTGGTAGCCGTTTCGTTTTTAGGGTCATCAAAAAAAATGTGAAAATCTCGAAAACCAAGGGACTTTTACTAAACCTAAAAGTCGATTTTCTGAACCAGCCTAAGGTGCCCTCTCAGTGGTTAGAAGATTGGCTATTAATTACTGGACACCCTGTATAACACAGTGACACTCTGTATATATCACAGTGACATCTTGAATCTATCACAGTGACACCCTGTATATAACACAGTGACACCCTGTATAGTGATATCATAGTGACACCCAGTATATATCACAGTGACACCCTGTATATCTCAATTAAATTGCTTACAGACATGTTTTCTCTGCTGACAGTGACATCCTGTATCAATCACAGTGACACCCTGTATATAACACAATGGCACCCTTTATATATCACAATGACATTCTGTATATATCACAGTGACATCCTGTATACATTACAGTGACACCCTGTATATAAATAACACAGTGACACCCTGTATTTAAAACAGTGACACCTAGTATATATCACAGTGACACCCTGTATATCTCAATTAGAGATGCAGCGAATATTCGGCCACTATTCGGTATTCGGCCTATTCGGCCACATTTTGACTATTCGGCCGAAGCCGAATAATGGCATAGGTAGTATTCGGCCGAATACCGAATAGTAAATTAACACAAAGTCGAAGGAAAAAGAAAGATGAATAAATATTTTATGCCACACCTGGCCATAAAGTGGCTTTTTCCGCACGCTGCGCGTACGGAAAAAGCCGCTTTCTGGCCAAGTGTAGACATAAAATGATGTACACAACACTGGAGATAATAAAGAAAGCCCTCGATCGCATATTTACGTCCCTCGCTTGCAGCTCGGGCCGCAAACTTCTGCGATCTCGGCCTTTCTTTGTATTACCACCCTAGTTGTGTAATGTACTATTAATAACAAATTATAAACAGTAATCAATATTAAATATTAGGTTAATCATCTTTCACATCAATTTCAAACATATATAGAACAGTAGCATAAACAACGAATTAGAAATTAAACTACAAATGAAATTAAATTTTTCAATGGCGCATTTTTCTATCATAGGCTGCCTACGACGAGTAACAAGTTGCAACCTGTACAGAGATTCACGGCGCCGCTCACCCGGGCGTTCGAATTTACTTCATTTTAGGTAAAACCATTGGCCGAATATTCGGCTATTCGGCCGTCGACTCCGCCGAATATTCGGTATTCGGTATTCGGCCAAATTACTATTCGCTGCATCTCTAATCTCAATTAAACTCTCTGCTGACCAATTGTAAAATCTTACTGCCCAAGTTATTATTTTGCAGCTCGACTGGTTATTAGGCAGCCAAATGATAAAAAAAGCAGATTAATATTGGTTAAAATGTTAACCGTTTTTAAATTGTTTGCTGAACAAGAGTTGCCGCCCGATTTTTATTTATTGCCAGCCAAAGCTTTGTATGCTGCCCAAATGATTTAACTGCTTATTTTTTTTTGCGGATCAATTTTAATAACGGCTGACCAAAAAATTACTTTTCGATAGATTTGAAAATGAAAAGCGTCTGCTTAAAATTCGAATAGGCGCCAAATATGCCAACTCTCAAATATTCCGAAGTCATTCATTGTCGATGAGACATTCCCAATATAACCAATCAGCTACTAGTGCAATAAAACAAAGGTTACCAGTGCAATAAAAGCATTTCTGATAACAGCGATAATTATATAATTTAAATTTATGCAAATGACAGTTCAGACAGTTTATTTAAGTTTTAACTTCAAAATTACCATAAATAAATAAAGTGCATGCATTTTTTGGAGTGAACCTACTAAATATCGTGGAAGTTCATAAAACATACCAGTTTTTAGCTTTCAGTATTTAAGCGCAAAAGATTTTTGTTGGATTTAATCGATAGTTCCTCGTAGTCTCAACAAACCCGAGGCCTATCAATTAACACATCACTATACTCCAAAACATAAACAAAAAATACCTAGGTACTGATTGTTATTTTCACTGTTTTAATTATTGTTTGATAACCAATGGGTAAATAAAACACGAGAATAATATAAGTGTGCTGTTTAATTGAGAACCAGCGAAAGCATCAGGTGTGGAGAAAAAACAACGGTGACTGGCTAGTAGTGTGATTAGGGATTGCAATTCGGCGGACCGAATCAAGGAATCCGGCCGGATTACCGGATCCGGTCCGGCGGATTGCAATCCCTAAGTGTGATACAATGGTATCATACGTAGGTATGACATTCACATTCACACCCCACGTAAGTTAAGTTGTACACCTTTACCTGTCTTGCTATGTACTGAATAGAATGGGATAAATAGCACAAGTTGTGTGGCACAGTTATCCTAAAGGGTAGCAAACTGCGGCCGATCCTTGTTACTATAGGTAGTACAATAAAACAAACTTTCTTCCCGTAAAAGTGGATGACGTCGTGTAAACTTGACTAGGTCGTAAAATACTGAGGCTCATTTACAATGCTATTGTACATTTTTGTGACATAGGCAAGTTCAGAAGTAAGAGAACATACATTGTTTTATTGTACCATAATATGTTATCCACCATAAAGTGCTAAATATTCATGTCTATTTAAATTTATAATTTCAAAAAATATAAACGGGCATCGGATTTCATTTGTGTCCTGTGATCCGTTTTACCGTAATAAAATATTCATGCAATGGACGAATGGATTCTGCAGGTGTCAAAATTGTTTTTCAAAATTATATCGGATATGATTTCCAGTATTTTGCAACGAGAGAAACCAATCGACTAATCGAAATACTTTCCATGTTAAGAACCGTTAACTATGATTTTAATATAGGCATCGGTAATAGCAACCAACTAAATAAAGCGGCCAAAAGTATTTGATATGCCCGAGTGGCTCCAGAATTAGGTAAAGTTTTGTCAGATGTTATTGCTGTCAAGTGCTCCAAGGTATTATTCTCCCAGTATTCGTTTATTTAAAAACAGCACTCCGCTAGAAGAAGGTTTGCAGGATATAGGACTAACCTATTTTTTTATAGTACGACTAAGTGATCCATTATAATAAATAAATAAATATCGGGGGACAATCTTACACAAATCGAGCTAGTCCCAAACTAAACAATGCCTGTACTATGGGTACTAGACGACGATATACAAACATACTTACATAGATATATAGATAAATACATACGTAAATAGATAGAAAACATCCATGACGCAGGAACAAATACTCGTGCTCATCACCCAAATATTTGCCCTTACCAGGATTTGAACCAGGGACCTCTAGCTTCGTAGGCAGTGGCGTGGCACTCCCAATGAGCTAAACGTGTCAAATAACGTGTGTGTTTGTAATAGCTATTAGGTAAGTGTAATTTTGATATAAAACCTAAAACTACATACGTTAGGGCAGTTAGGGGACCAAAGGACTGGCAGCTTCCTCGCGCGAAGCATCGGCATTGCGATACACCGATGACGCTGACAGCATCTTCGGAACCATGCCGAGAGGGCCTGATTTTTTTATTGGTTTTAATTTTAGGGAGTTTTATTTTTTAGGAATAGATTTATTTTGGGGCTCATTTAAGTTTTATTTTTGTAAGGTAATTTTATATTTAAGTGTATTAATTTATTATATGGTTATGACGTAATCAAGTTCGCATAACGTCATCAGCTTACGTTAGTAAAACTACTTACTTATCCAATAAGTAAGAGTAAGAAACATTATTTTAATGTGTAAGTACTTTAATTTATTATGCAAGCAATCTCTAAAAAAAGATAAATAATGATGGATGATTATTATTCTCGTAATATCCTCTTTGACTGAAGTTCTACTACACGCGACTAATAATACCCTAAGATAGAATTCATAGCTCTGGAGCAGCGCTGAAACTCGCCGATTAATTAAGTGTAAAATACAGTTATTTCCCGATGTCTCGGCCCATTTGCATTTCTATAAGGAAATTATGCAAACGAATCAATAGAAGTCCCACGAAATTATTACATGAATTTTCGCGCCCCACGATTTCACTTGGCGAAGTCGGAATTTGCATAAACAACATCCGAAAACTGTTAAGGAATGAAATGTTTGCGAATTTATTTACTCCGGGTATTGACTTGACAACTTGTTGTATGCTTATAGAATCTCTAATTGACACGTTTAAAGGGAAACAACTGGTGGTCCAATTCAGTTTGAAATTAGATATTCGTAATTTACCATCAACGGTTAATGCAAGTTTGGTGAATAAAATATTTGGAATACATCAACAGAAGTTTGCTTCGGTCACTTCAGATGACAATTCTATATTTAGATGGTTTATTTCAAGGAACCATTTCCCCATATTATTTTTCGCAATTTGAACGGATTTTGTACGCCAACCTAACCGCCAACCAAAGTACGATGTACACAATACAAATACTGGATATAAACAGGCTCCACGCCGAATTTTATGATCTTGATTGTGATGAAAAAACACGGCTTACTTTAACCCTTTTATTAATAATCACAGCAAGCTTTAGGTCAATAACTAAGTTAAACATTAGCAATATCGGCTATCGGTACTTTCTGTAAGAACGTCTTGACATTCTTGAATATTGTCTTTGCCGCGGCATCCATAAGGGGCCTTCCAAACTCGACAGAGACCTGCTTCCAGTTCTCGTTTAGGAAAATCAGCATGGCGTCACCTGTGGGAAGGAAGTCATGAGTTAGTATATTATAATTAAGCCTCAGCTAAATTTATATAGTATTCTGTATTACGACTTAACTTATCCATGCATAATTATAATAAAATCGTATAGATAGATATATCTTATAATAAATCGTAGCAAGACTGCGCGTGTGCGCCCATGACGGAAAAACTACAGGACCGATTTCCATGAAATTTGGTGTACAGGTTAACACATAGGATACTTTTTGGCCTATAGTATCTAAATAAATGTTAAATCTGAATTATCAACGCCTAAAAATGCTTTATAGGAGTGGTGTAGGCAAACTACCAAAGTGTACCTGAAGGTAAATAGATTTTGGGCCTCATGGACATCAATTTCAGATTAATGAAGATGCCTCTAATGCATCAGGCTCTCAGGGTCATGTGACCAAAGTTACATTTAACACAACATTTAAGTGACGATCTCGTTTTAAATTCATATTCATTGACCATGTAATGCAACTTATAATGTAATGTTAAAATGAGTAATAAATAATCTATCTATCATGTAAATATTTCTATTAAGCACTTTATTTAACCTTGACCACTCGGAACATAAAAGAACTTCAACTAACTCAATTCCTTATTTCCATTAAATAGATTGGTCAGGCTGAAGTGCGCGTTGTCCCTCACATCAAAATCACAGGTGTAATTAGTAGGAACCATGTACTCCTTCTCCGGCGTGTAGTGCATGACGAGTTTGACGAGGACGTTTTCTGTAAAATACACACTCTTGAGTTTATTGTGAAGTATCGAGACCTAAATCCGATGACGTATCGGGAGCGTAAGTGAAGATATCAACACTTGACTTTTATAACCAGGTGCAGAGAAAGGTTCTGGACTGTTTAGGACAAAAACCATCTAATCTGTGTATTACAAACAAAAGACATCCAACCATTTATGTGTCGGTTGGAATGTTCCCAACTTGAGTTCCCGAGGACGACGTCCTTACACCTAACGCGTCTGGCTGTCTGGGGTAAATTTCGAGGCCGATTTTAATGCAGTTTTCATAATATTTTTGCGATGGATATTAAGTAGGATGAGATGGAACTAGAATAAGATTCTGAGTAGGTATAATATGAAGTGATCGCTAATAGGCAGAATGTATAAGTTCCACGGCCGGTTTCGGCTACGACTGCCGTCAACTCTATTCAACTCCAAACTGCTGGTGAGCTCGCATCTAGGGGCACGGCAGTGCCCCCCCAAGTCGAGCAAAACAAAGGCACGGCCGTATTATCCATTTCTCGAAACTATTCAGGCCATTTTCAGCCTCCCGTAATTTTTTGCTGGCTACAGCTAGAACCCTGAATTTTCAGGGATATATAGGACATAGTGAATGCCATTCAATTTGAACGTGTAGTTTAAGAACACGTCACGTTGCACGTCAAAGCTACTTAGACTGACTGACTGATGACCATCACAATTCTAAGGTATTTCTAGCAGACCCACAAGCTCCAAATTTTAAACATAATTCGTTTTTAGCGTATCATTACGCAAAACACAAAAAAAATTGCAATTTCAATTCGAACTGCATAAGTAAGTTCGTAATGCTATGCAAATACATTACTTTTGTAGTTCGAATGGGAAATAGAATAGATTGGATGTAATAAATAAAAGAAGACCACTTACAAAAAGAAATGAGATCCCATTAAAAACATTACATGTAAAAAGATGCAAGTCTCAAGTGAAGGAGGGACACATTTTATAGTTCTCAAATAAAGAAACCCACGTACTGACTTGGTTTAACATTACATCTCAATTTTTTTGTTATAGAAGAACTGCGTTGCGAGATGTTGCATCTTTTTACATGTAATGTTTTTGATGGGATGTGTTCTATTCAACTCCAAATCTGGAAAAAACTAAGAAAATTTAAACTTTGTACATAGTAGTAGAAAATTAATAGGTATTTTCTTACTCATTTTCAGTTTCATCTGGCCGTCGCCAGTGATGGGCAGGATGAGGATCCTGCCGGCGGCGGTGTAGTGGCCCTTGATCGACGCGTCTAAATGGAAAGCTACCGCCAACGTCTTCTTCTGTAGGTTCCATCTGGAAAACATACGATACATACTCTTTATTGCACACTAAAACATTACAGAGGTCCTTAAATAAACAAGATATTAAAAACTAGATAACAGGCGATCTTAACGCTAGGAAGCGATCTCTTCCAAACAACCTTTGACGTACTTATTTGTTTAAAAACCATTTAGGAAATCCCTAGCATTATAATTCTACTCAAAAAACTACCGTGAGACTCAAACATATTGAATTAAAAACGGCTCACTCACATTGTAAAATGACGAGACTACCACTAATGCCCGGCGACTACTCGTCGGGCAGCGTTCTCGAATACTCATGATTAAGGGAATGCCGAATGCTCCCGAAACATGTCGAGTGGTTGTCTCGTCTTTTTACAACGTGAGTGATCCGTTTTTAATTCAATACATTATAATCCTCTTTAGGAGGTTTCTGAATAGAATCAGAAATTTTGTGAATTTAATGTAGGACCAAATAAACTGTAATAAAACAACTTTTTCATCACACTTGCTCGAAAATGGTGTAATTACACGTAGGTTCTGCGGGTCGTAAATGACCTCACGCCCTAGGGCGTAATAGGTTATTTTTAATTTGAATACGCTGGTTCTGTTTTACTCTTATTTATCATGTTCAAAGGAAACGCCAACTTACTTTTTTAACTTTTATCACTGAAATATTTATTTAAAGAGAACTGTTATTGCAAATACATGTAAACACATATTTCCGTAACATTAATTAAATGTTAAAATAGTGTATAAATACGCTATTTTAACTGAAATTTCAGTATTTTACAAATATAAAATCAACTAAAATGGCCGTTTTAGGTCTTTACCGCTATGGATATATGTCACTTTCTGTTTTAAAATTTTATTCTCACACGGGCGATAAAGGAATTACAAACTCGTGTTATTAAAGCCCTCGAATTCGCTTCGAGCTTCTAACAAACACTCGTTTGTAATTCCTTCCTTACCGCCCTAGATAAACAATGTACTATTGTCTTACTTCACGCTATCCACAATCCCCGATTTCAAGCCCTTCAGCTTGCCCTCTTTAAGGCTGAACTGGAGTCCAGACAAATCGAAGGCCACATCATCCATGTCCATAACATCCAGTACTTCGACCCCGAAGTCCGGCATACCCGACATAAAGATGGGGAACGCCTTTTGGAAGGCTGGCACCATGCATGCCGAGTCTTCTAGGTTGCATTTGTCCACGCCGGGAATCACTGCAAAAAGGAATATGCGTTTAGTGTAACACAAGAGGTTACCCGTGACTTATTCCACGATGATCGAAAGAAAATTAAAGAAGCCTATTATTTCACAACGTTTTTGGGAACACGCAGTAGACAGGTATAGGTTTACGCAGGCTAGTTTTCAGCAACTCGACAGCTATGCGACTATTTTGCGAAGCGCCTAACACGCAGTAGATATGCAAATTTGATTCTCATTTATGACTTCCTAATATTGATAACCCTTCCTTTTAATTTCTTAATGATCCCAAATGCATATCCTTATAAAAAATTAAATCTATTTATATCAGTAATAAAAAATTTACACTGTAAGGCACAAAATGTTAGTGCAAAGTCAAAAAACCGGTCAAGTGCGAGTCGGACTCGCGCACCGAGGGTTCCGTACAAACTCATAAGTAGATACGCGAATAGTTCAAGAAAAACTGTACGTCGATTTGTTTAGTAGAAGCAAATAAGTATATGTTATGATTTTTGCAAATTTCTAAAAAACAGTGCAAGTTAGGAAAACAGTTAGATTTTCCCTGTAATATTTAGAACCTGACGTGTAATGATTCTATTTAATAGCAAGGACCATTAAATCAAGAGGACTGTCATTCTCCATACAAAAAGCTGTTCCCCGAATTTACAACGCCATCTATGTATAAGCTTGAAAAATAATTATAATATTATTTACAATTATTTAACTTTGCAAACGTGACACAGTATTTAAATGTATTTAAATTTATTTATTATTAGCTGTTTACGAACTAATTGTTACTATACTATGTTTCTTTGTTCAATTATAACATCGTTAAATGTTTAGTGTTTTAGCGCCATCTAGTTTTGCCCGGAAATCCCCTAGCGTGAAACATGCCAGCGCTTAGTTTTGCTACTCGCCGCTAGGGATTCCAAGTTTTGTAAATTTCTAAAAAGGTATTAAAGTTAGCAAGACCGTTCTATTTTTCCTGTAATATTCAGGTTGATATTTATAATTAGTAATTATGACACATTTTTCTGATCAGTAACTTCGGAAATAATAGGGGGGGAATGGTACATAAAAATGTATAAATCAAAAACTACTTATTTAAGAAAAAAAATAAAAATGGTGTTTTAATCTACAAATTAAGCCCTTTCATTTGATACCCCAATCAATATAATAGCCCTACTTTCAATTTTCAAAGTCCCATTACGGAGCCTTTTAAAAAAAAAGTAAAAAAGGTACAAGATATTTTTTATGTCCAATAGGCTCGGGTTAGCTACTTTTAACACTATTCCAAATTTCAAATCGATAGCATCAGTAGTTCCTGAGATATCTGGCTGTGACAGACGGACAGACAGACAGACAGAGTCGCACCATAAGGGTTCCTTTTTTACCATTTTGGTACGGAACCCTAAAAACGCTAAACAAACAGCCAACGCTAAAGCATAAGGGCTCTTAATAGACCTTCATATTCGGCTTCCTATTCCACTTAACTACTGATTAATACAATTGGTATTATACCAACTGCGTGCACATTATACACCGCGTACCTATTGTATATAGGTATGTTGAATATCATCACATACTCAAGGAAAACTTCAAGTTGTTATCTATCTTATTTCTTACAACTAGAATAGTAAGGCTAACGAGTAGACTTACGATAAAATATAAAAATAAAATTACGCTATTTTTCCTTATAGTGTTAACTATATTTTTAGGGTTCCGTACGTCAAAAGGAAAAAACGGAACCCTTATAAGATCACTTTGTTGTCCGCCTGTCTGTCTGTCTGTTCGTCAGTCAAGACCCTTTATCACGACAACGCGTGGAGGTATCGAGTGAAATTAACACACACAATTTTTCACAGCTTTAAGGGACCGTAGACCTGATGTATCTATATACATCAGGTCTACGGTCCCTAAGCTGTCAAAAAATCACACGTTTAAGTTAACGTGAAAAAAAGATACGGCCGTTTATACCGCAAAAAACGTAAATTTCGACACTCTCAAGTAAACCAGAATTCAAAGGATACTTTCCGTTGACCTACAATTATGAAATTTGGCAAGTAATAGCATCGTATACTACAAGTATAGGGATAAATCCCTATACTATATATTTTTAATGAAATCATTAAAAAAAATTGACTACACTAAATCAAAATTTATAGGGTACCTACATACTTGTACGGAACCCTCGGTGGGCGAGTCCGACTCGCACTTGACCGGTTTTTATTTATCATCACTGCGCAGCAGCTAGATCTACACTAGGAGAACTAGAGGTTAGTGCGGGTGGCAAAAATCAGTAGGCTTATGATGCTACGCTTTGTCGCGCGATAAATAAATGATAAAGTATTTGTCACGTTCTGACAAATAGTGTGTGAGAGTGACGGATGCTTTATCATTTCTTTATGAGCTTTTTCTTAAGATCCGTTTGGAATATGGGCAATGAGGTGGCATTTTTTTACGGCGCCCACTAATGGAAAATCTGGCCCTGGGTAAGCGATCACGGGGTCATTTTCATTTTACTTATTACAACTAATAAATCTAACTATTGCTTAAGATCAGATTTTCAATCGCCGCGTAAATTCTACTTGACAGTTGATTTCATCTTTTGCCTTTGTCCTTTTATATCAGGTCACGTCAGTAAGCCCTTTCGTTTGATACCCCACTTGATACAATAGCACAACGTAAAATTTTCGACCTCCCATTTCGGCCCCCTTTAAAAAAAAGTAAAAAAGATTTACTTTTTTTATAGCGGGTTAGTGACTTTTAAAACTATTCCATTCATATCGATAGCAGGAGTCTGAGAAATCTGACTGTAACAGACGGACAGACAGAGTCGCACCATAAGGGTTCCTTTTTACCATTTTGGTACGGAACCCTAAAAAGAAAATATCTCCACAGTTAACTGCCACAAATTACATTGTTTATTAACAAATCAAGTATTCGTGACATACGTACCTACGAGTAGGTACACTAGCAGTTATACAGTGTCACTGTACTGTAGAATAATATAAATTAAGAAATACTCCGCATTCTAAATTTTCCTACAAATTTAATGGATAACGGCAAACCGCATTTGATACCTAATGCGGATAATTAAGTGAACACATTATTGCTACGATAAAAAACCCATTAGTAAGTAATTAACCGGTGTCACATATTTATTTGATTAGAGAGCAGCGCACTAATTCGATTTAAATTCGCTTTTATCCCAATTTGTAGGTATTTCAAGCGTAGGCATAATAAGTATAATTTTAGGCCACCCAAAAATCTAGTAGATTATAAAAAACGCATAGGCCCTGCTATGAAAATGTAACTAAAATGATTCTTTTAAACAAGCAAAAAAGTGGTATGTTTTGCCAGAAAACTTAATTTTTTTTATGATAGCGCTAGCACTTTTTATTTAGTTTCACCTGTCTGTCTGTGTATGTGTCACTCTCACACACCTTGTCAGAACGAAATGGATGCTTTATCATTTATTTATCACGTGACAAAGCGTAGCATCATGTTAGCATCACGTTTAGCTTAGTGGGAGTCACCGCCTACGAAGCTGGAGGTCCCGGGTTCAAATCCCGGTAAGGGCAAATATTTGTGTGATGAGCACGACTATTGTTCTGAGTCATGGATGGTTTCTATCTAATTAAGTGTGTATTATCTATTTAAGTATGTATATCGTCGTCTAGTACCCATAGTACACGCATTGCTTAGTTTGGGACTAGGTAGGTCGATCTGTGTAAGGTTGTTTCCCAATATTTATATTTACTTTCCGGTTTCCGATTGAGCTGAAATTTTGCAAGGATATGTAAGTCAGATGACTATGCAATATTATTACGACATGAAGTTGATCTGATGATGGAGCCCAATGGTAACCATGGCAGAGCAAAAAAAGCTTGTCTCAAAAAATATCGTTTGACAGACCTTATTCAGATTTATTTTGAGGTACGTTAGAGCGGTTGTTACCACAGCAGTATTTGGTCCATGTAAATGAACTAAATAATTAAAACTCGTAGGATTAAGGCGACCGCTGGGATTCGACCCTGGGACCTTACGATTTTGCTTCCCTCTACCAAGCCACTAGGCATCCAAGTCAATATTGTTATTTTTAAACACACAATAAATTACAAAAAACCCTTTTGTAAAAATTTATCTAATTTTACTCCAAAGTGGATAATTTTTTGCAGTGATTTTGTTTGTTTTAAACAAACTAATTAAGCAACAGGAAATAAAGTGTTCTTTTTTTACCCCTTTTATCTTTTTAGTACAGTTAATTGGATGGAACCTCTTACCTTATAACTTTTAATTCACTTGCTTAATTAAGAAGTAGTACTTACTAGAATAGTACTAAATAAAAAGTAAATATGTAAAATATTGTAGCCCTTCGAATTAAAACCGTACTATTTTGACTAAAATGTATACTATATTTAATCTGGTGTATGAAAATAAATTGTACTCGTATAATGTTCATAGACAATTAAATGTTGGTGCATTATAGGACTTCTTAAGAAATTTAAATGTAATTGCTTTTCTAAATATTTATAAGTACATGAATTCGATAAATAGATAGAACTCCATTAAATTTAATTATTAACAAATGTAAAAATCGCTACTTAAACATGACTTTAAGATTAAATAACATCATCAACGTCCATCAGTGACTTAAGTCCTGCAAATATTAAGGAAATATTTTACAAAAACATACATAAAGACTAAATTTAATCCAAATTTAGCAAAAAAAACTAATTTACACATTCAACTTTTTTATTTACATATTTTAGTGCTTATATTCTTAACTTTCTTGAATAAAAGTTGTATTTAATAGATTTAAACGAAAGATTTATACTTTACCTGCACAATTAACTAAACTCACAGCCAGAGTAGAAATAACAAATTTAAATAACACACTCATTTTGAAATAATTTCCGACTACACTAGGTACTCTTTGGTGGCGGCCAACCTCTGGTCTGACTCAGGAATTACCAGGCAGGTAATATATAGGTCTCGAATAGTCACATGGCGACCGCTACGCCACTTTAGGTCATTATAACGTCTTGGTCATTTTCCAACAATTATAAACAACATGCCTTAACATATTATTATACATAATTATATTATTAATCTAAACTAGTTTTCCGCCTATCATTGTTTTGGATAGAGTCTTCTTTGTCAGACTAACGTAGTTAGTCGATAATGGTTTTGAACGGCTTTACGCTAAAGCAGGAGTTACATTATTTGACATATTAATATTATTTTATGCCTGTCAAGTTATATGATCATAGATAAATGATGCTGTTTTTTCTTTTTTACATATGATACCTAAAAGGTCATATAAATGTCATACCTACCTAAAAGGCGATTTGATGACAGATTAAATCAGCTTCTTTTTATGAAGTGGCAAAACGCTCAGATAGTATGCAGTTTAGTATGAAATACTGACTTGTGACGTCATACTCAACATGATGCCTTATTTTTAGTTTTTCTCACACGCACGGATCGAGGCGCAAATAAGGACTATTATAACAAGTGACAGCAAAAAATTGGAGGGATGTGCAAAAACATCATATAACTGACTACATGGTTGACATTTATAGAGGAACATTTTGATTGACTGTATATATCCACGACTCGGATTAGGGGCTTTTCATGCAAACATTCGTCCAATCAGTGACCCTTGAACAAAAAGTTCCTACCCAGTAGTGTTACTGAAAGGTTCTTTGGGTACGTAACAGAACCGACACATTTATAATCATCATCATCACCAGCCGTCCACTGCTGGACATAGGCCTTCCTCAGTTCGCGCCACCTTACCCGCCCCGTCTCTTCGATCCCAACCGCTTCCCGGCACTCTCTTCAGGTCATCAGTTCACCTGGCCGGAGGTCGTCTCACGGGGCCATTTGTTCGCCGTCTCCACTCCAGAACTCGTCTGCCCCATTAGCTATCGGCGCTGCGACAAATATGCCCCGCCCACTGCCACTTCAGCTAATAAGTAAGTATTATGATACATAGTAGTAGTAGAGTGGTCTTCACGCATTTATTTGGACGACCTTCGTCACCCTTCAGTAACCTCCTTAGTCCAGCGGACGAGGCTGGCACGGAACCGAAAAGAGTAGCGTAATAAAGAAGAGACTTATAACCAGCAGTAGCTGGATTTAGGCTGAAGAGATAAATAGACAATAATTATTATGATTTAGTAGCTCCGAGTAGCTAGCGTGTGTTGTTTTTTTTTTTTCAATATTCTATTATGTCTAATAGGTGCAATTTATGGTGCACGTTATTACGCTGTAAAATATTAAAAAATATGGTGGTCACCGTGCTTGCGTTAATAAGCTTAAATTATTTCAATCGAACAATTTAGTACTTATCTTTTTTCATGGGCATGATTTCAAACCAAGGTCATCAAAAAACTTAAAAACGTGATATGAGATTTTCTAAGCAAGTAAAGTAAATAATTCATACATTCATAAGTCCACTTCGAAACGGCTAAATGGGCTTTGACAATTGTTGAATACTTATACTCGTACCTATGTAACAGAACAGAAAGGTACCCGAATTCAATGAAACAAAACGAAGATGGTAATGATTTAGCAAATCGTGCTTAGCGGTTACCATCAAATTCTAGATAGTGTTTAATAATTCAGAAACGTTGCAACACTACGTACCTACAAAAACATAAAATAAATTAATGTTTCAAACATTTACTGCTGTTTTTTTTGTAAACACCCAGTGACACCAGTTGCAGTCGAACCCGTAACTTCGTCTAGTTAGGAAAATGTATGTTTTCTCTCCCTGTCTTTCTCTCTCTCTCTCTCTCTCTCCCTCTCTCTCTCTGTCTTACTATAGCTTTTATCACACATGATGGCGGGATCAGCTTTCTGAACTTGTCTCCTCCACTTCTCTCTGTCCTCGGCATTTTCTTCGGATGCCTGACGTTTTCCATGTTCTGTAATTTTTGTTCGGTTTTTAATGTTATGGGAAAGGCAAACACAGGTCACCTGATGGTAAGTGACTTCTGAGGCCCATGGACATTACAAGGTACAAGCAAGGACCTTAAAATAAACGTAACCTCGCTAACAAATAACTGAAGCACCTCTAGTCCGCCGGTTTCTTCAACGCTGGTTGGTGAGGTCAATGATGTGTGCGTGCGGCTCGTAAGTACAAAGCCACCGGCCCACTATAAATGCTTCAGTTATCTGTTGGCGACGCTCCGTCCGGCTATTTATTTAAAGGTCCTTGGGTACAAGTACATCTCCAGATGTTCATACAATGTTTTTATCCAACTATGGTGAAGGAGAATATGAGGGTTTCGGGTTGTGGCTTTTTCATCTTCAAGTCTTTATTAAATGCTTCCGCGATATTCATCAAAATACGGATATCGAATTAACTAAAAATTAAATCATAATTTATTTGTACAAGGAAAAACATGTGGAATACCTATACATTGTAAAATTAAATTAAGCAAAGAAAGGAACAGTGGTTTACCTTCCTTTTATGCGGCTGATAATTTTTTGAAGCTTTTTTTTTATTTAGGTCTGAACTGAGGTTGACTGTAGCAGTTTTTTCTTACCTGGTTATTCTGAGATTTTTACACTTTAACTACAAAAATACGGAAGGACATTATTGCCTGTAAATTTATTTATCAAAACCAAAATAACATGGCGAATTTTTGGATTACAATATTTGGTATTACAAATGATTTTGTAGTAGGTACTAGATATTTACATTTTTACACATAATTTAGGCCAGGGAGAAAAAGATGAGTGAGAACTGAGAACCCGTTTCTACTTTCTAAAACATTGTTTTATAGTACTCCCTAAACATCATCCAGAATTATTTCAATCCCATCGAAAACATTACATGTAAAAAATATACAAGTTTCGCAACAACAACTGTTTTTGATGGGATATCATTTCTTTTTGTAAGTGGTCTTCCTTGATTTATTACATTCCAATCTATTCGAAATCAATTTGCAAGTTGAACTACAAAATTAATCGCATGTATTTGTATAGGATTACAAACTTACTTATACAGTTCGTATATCTTTGAAAGGTGACTGAAATTGCAATATGTTTAGGTTTTGTGTGACTTGATGGGCTAAAAACTAAGTATGTTCAAAATTTGGAGCTTTTGGGTCTGCTAAAAGTACCTACCTCAGAATTATGATGATCATCAGTAAGTGAGTCACTGAGTCAGTGACAATACTATGCAACTTTGACGTGCAATAGTTCTTAAACTACAAGTTCAAATTGAATGTTATTGAGAATTTATCTAAGTCATATTATGCCCTATACATCCCTGGAATTTCAGGGTTCTAGATTTAGCCAGCACAGAATTACAGGAGGTTGGAAATGGCCTGAATGGCTTCGAGAAAAGGATGGTACGGCCGTGCCTTTGTTTTACTCAACTTGGCGGGGGCACTACCGTACCCCCAGATTATTGTACACGTTTATTTAACACGTTGGTTTATTTCTCAAACATAGAAAATATACTCAGACTAGTGTCGATATAATAAGGTCACACTATGCAACTCGGTCAACGACTTTATTTTGATAAAATGCTAATTATTATTTTTTATAACACCAGTGTAAAAAATGCATATACGCTTCAACATCTAAATATTATCGTTACTGATTTTCCGCTGTTTTGCGTCCAGAAAGGTTATTATTTACAAGCTTTTATAACGTACTTACATATATTATTTTTTGATTGGTGAACGCTAATCTCTTCAATGTTCAGCCGGCTCCAGTAACGTTGTCGTATTGACTTGGAATTCAGCATGTCGATGTAGATCTGGAGATTATACAAGAACGTTGTAACATCGAGACACAGCTGATGACTATTACCAAGTCAATAAACTTTTAGTCGTAAGAAAAGTTCTGTGCTTGTTAGTAATAAAAGTAGTAGAAGTAAGATTCATTATTTATGATTAATGGATATCTAATTAAAAGTTAAATGACTGTGACAAGAATATCAAATTAATCGCTATAATTACACTACTAGTGTAATCAGTACCATAACACAGTCACAGAAAAAAAAAACATACATTAGACCGACGGGGTCTAAGGAGAGGTATAGTGATAGCAATCATGCGGGGACGCGGGTTGAGATTGAGACCCGGATGGGGTGAACTTTGTAAGTTATTCCTCATGCAATATCATGTAAGTAAAATCGGTCCTCAAGTACTAAAAAATACCTAAATAGTTTGCATTTCTGTTTTAAGATAAACAGTGTTCGTCCTTTTAAACAAAGCGAACATAGGCACTTTCATAGCGTGCGTAATCGCGCACTTACTGTCATCGCTGGTTGTATCACCCGATCGTACTGATCAGGCTTTTTTAAACTGTGGCTTAATAGCAACACAGTGATTCTGATCAGGACGCCGTTGACAATTACTTTATAGGTAGCGATTAAATCAAGATCTGAAGGCTAACTAGAAACCAAAAAAGGTATTCTCGTACTGTTCCTGTTGTGTCTTATTTGAAGGTACGGTCTATAAAAAGATGATACCTACACTGAACCCATCAGTAGCATCGAATCTTTTAGTTCTCCTGCAGAATATAGGGACACCGATTGTTATGTCGTCTCCTAATATATATTTGTCGTTGGAGTTGATGTCGTTGGAGTGGAGTTGATGAAGAAGATGGAAGAACACTCAAAGAAGCTACAGGAATGCAACGAGAGGACAGAACAGCTAAATGAAAACCTAAAGAGTATCAGAGAGGAGAAAATCACCTACGCAAGTATGGCAGCCCGACCTGTAAACAGACAGAGTCAACAATACCCAACTCTGCACTCGGTTGCCATCACATCAACGGATGATAGAGATTCGGGAGAGGACGTCCTAGAAAGGTTAAGAAAGGTAGTCGACGCCACAAAAGAAGGAATACAAGTGGACAAGATCAGGAAGGCAAAAGATCAGAAGGTAATAGTAGGATGCAGAACGAGGACGGAAATAGAGAAGATAAGTGAAAAGGTAAGGAAAACGGGAGGACAGCTAATAGTAGAAGAGATCAAGAACAAGGATCCACTGGTAGTCCTAAAGGACGTGCTGACCTATCACAAAGAAGAGGAGGTACTGGAAGCCCTACGGAGACAGAATGGGAAGATATTTAACGACTTAGGAGAGGAAGATGACAGGATGGAAATAAGGTATAAAAGGCGAACTAGGAATGCCCACACCCACCACATAGTATTGAGAGTGTCCCCCACCCTATGGCAAAGACTGACGAACCTAGGGAGAGCCCACATAGATCTCCAGTGGATTAAAGTCGAAGATCAATCTCCCCTGGTCCAGTGCAGTCGATGCTTAGGTTATGGCCACAGCAAACGATTCTGTAAGGCAACCGAGAATAAGTGCAGCCACTGCGGGGGGCTGCACATGAAAGCGGAGTGCCCGGAATTCAACGCAGGAACAGAGCCAACATGCTGTAACTGCCAACAAGCTGGGAAAGAGGCAATAACGCATAATGCATTCAGCCAGGAGTGCCCAGTCAGAAAACGATGGGAGCAAATAGCGAGGTCAACGGTGGCCTATTGCTAAGGTGGTCACGGGCACTTCAATTATCACAACAGCAATAAGCACCGGTGCAAAGCCATACACGGTAGTACAGGCAAACCTCATGAAAAAACAGCTAGCCACGCACGAGCTTATCATGGAAGCAGGAAAGAAAAAAGTAGACATTGCACTGGTGCAAGAGCCATATGTGGGGAGCGTGGGGGGCATGAGGGACTATCCCGGGACAAGAGTTATACAGCACATCCGTAAAGGTGACGAGATAAACAAAGCGGCGATAGTCATACTCAACCCAGATATAGACGTCGTCCAGTGCCCCACGCTAACCACAGAGAACGTAGCAGTGGCGAAATTGAAAACCCAAACCTGGGACCTAGGCATAATCTCGGTGTATCTGGAGGACTATAAGCCAATAGAACCCTACATAGAGTGCATAAAAACAATCATCTCGAAAATAGGCACGAAAAACATAATAATGGGGGGAGACCTGAATGCGTGGAGCACATGGTGGGGCAGTGAAAGCAGCAACAATAGAGGAGAGGACATAGTGGGCATGCTAAACGAATTAGACATGCATATACTTAATGAAGGAACGGAACCTACCTTCGATACCATCAGAGGAGGGAAACGCTACAAAAGCCATGTAGATGTGACCACCTGCTCAACCGACATGCTGGGGTACACGGACGGATGGAGGGTTGATACAAATCTCACAAGTTCAGACCACAACGCAATAATTTTCAAACTCAATCTGGAAAAGTCAAAAGGAACAAGCATAGAAAGGACAACTAGAATATACAAAACAAAAAAGGCAGACTGGACAGCGTTTAAAGAAGAACTCACCAATAAACTGAAACAGGATAAAATAGACATGGAAGAAATAAATAAAATAGTAAATGTAGAAGACCTAGAAATAAAAATAGAAATGTACATAAATAACATAAAAAATACGTGCAATGAGACAATACCTAAAATTAAGAAAAATACAAAGATAGACTTACCATGGTGGAATGAAGAACTTGCGGGATTGAAGAAAGAAGTAGCCACGAAGAAACGCCGTGTCTCCTGTGCAGCACCGAAGCGAAGAGCATGGGTGGTCGAGCAGTACCTGGAAGCAAAAAACAGATATGAAGAAGCAGCAAAACAAGCCCAAACGGAAAGCTGGAAGAACTTCTGTGGAAAGCAAGACAGGGAATCAATGTGGGACAGCATCTACAGGGTAATAGGTCGAACGAGTAAGAGGAAAGAAGACGTGCCTCTGGTTAAAGATGGGAAGGAGCTGGGGCAAAATGAGTCGGCAAAATTGCTAGCGGAGGTCTTTTATCCCGAGGACAGCCCGGAGGATGATAGTGAAGAACACCAGAGCGTCAGAACTAGAGCCAAAACAATAAACGATGAGACACATAGTGATGTATGGGACCCACCGTTTACCATAGATGAACTCGTGTACGCAACGGATAGCTTTAATCCCAAAAAAGCGCCAGGACATGACGGACTGACCTCGGATATCTGCAAGCGGGCAATAATGCATCACCCGGATACTTTCCTGGCAATAGCCAACAAATGTCTAGAGCTGTCCCACTTCCCAAAAGAGTGGAAAAAAGCCACAGTGGTGATTCTTCGGAAACCTGCAAAGTCAGATTACACACAGCCGAAATCCTACAGGCCAATCGGACTGCTGCCAGTAATGGGCAAAATACTGGAAAAGATGCTCATCAGAAGGATTAAATGGCACACTCTCCCGAAAATGAACAATCGACAGTATGGCTTTGTGCCGCAAAAAAGCACCGAAGACTCCCTCTATGACCTCATGCGATACATCCGTGGAGAACTTCATAAAAAGAAGATCATCACGATGATATCGCTGGACATAGAGGGAGCCTTCGATAGCGCATGGTGGCCAGCTATCAGATGCAGACTGGCGGAAAAAGAGTGCCCATTGAACCTCAGGAGGCTGGTTGACAGCTACCTAGCAGAAAGAGAGGTCATGGTACGATATGCGGGGACCCAATACCAGAAAATGACTTCAAAAGGCTGCGTCCAGGGATCTGTCGGTGGACCAACATTCTGGAATATGTTACTGGACCCCCTACTGGACGGACTTGCGAGCAGAAAAGTATATTGCCAGGCCTTCGCGGACGATATTGTCTTGATGTTCTCCGGAGATACAGGGCAAAAAATTCAAACAGAGGCCAATGCGGCCCTCGCCTATGTGCAGGAATGGGGCAAGAGTAATAAACTAAAATTTGCGCCACAAAAAACAAAAGCAATGGTAATAACGCGAAAATTGAAATACGATACCCCAATCTTGCACATGGGCGGGATCGACATCGAGCTGTCAAAAGAAATAAAAATTTTAGGACTGACAATAGACCAAAAACTAACCTTCGGAAAGCACGTAACTGATACCTGCAGGAAAGCTCTAAATATATACAAACAACTGTCGAGAGCTGCAAAAACCACATGGGGGCTTCAACCGGAGATCATCAAAACAATATACGTTGCGGTTATAGAACCGGTTGTCATGTATGCAGCGAGTGCATGGGCACCGGCGGCAGAGAAACTATACATCCGTAACCAACTAGACGCAGTGCAGAGGGCATTCGCCCAAAAGATCTGTAAGGCCTACAGAACAGTGTCCCTCAACTCGGCCCTATTGCTCGCAGGACTGCTGCCTTTGGACCTAAGAATCCAAGAAGCAGCAACCTTGTACGAAGCCAAAAGAGGGATACCGCAACCCCTAATAGGGGACCGCGTGATCGAGACACGAGCAAGCTACACCTCGGCCCCGCACCCGGCGGAGAGCACAAAGTATACATTCCAGTTCGTGGAAAACGAGGAGCAAATGGCAGGAGCTGAAAACGGCGAAGTCAAACTTTTCACAGACGGCAGCAAAATCCAAGATCGAGTTGGCGCATCGTTATCCTGTTGGCATAACAATGTGGAAAAGAAAGCCCAAAAGTTCAAGCTGGAACCATATTGCACTGTCTTCCAGGCGGAAATGTACGCGGTGCTCAAAGCTACGGAAGCGGTGCTGAGGAGCGCTGAAACAAACTTTAGCATATACAGCGATTCGCGGTCAACCCTGGAGGCAATCGGCAGCCAGAACTCCTACAACCCCGTGGCGACCAAGATCCGAGAGAACCTAACAAGGCTGAAAAATGATGGCAAGACGGTTGCACTCTATTGGATTAAGGCGCATGTGGGGATAGCCGGAAACGAACGGGCCGACGCACTGGCGAAGGAGGCTGCACTAAACCTAAAAACAAAGCCGCACTATGACCAATGTCCAGCCTCCTATATAAAAAGATGCATCCGCAGAGAAACGCTGGAAGTATGGGGCCATAGGTACAAAACAGGAAGCACGGCATCTGTAACGAAGATCTTCTTCCCAAATGCAATCGAGGCTCATAGGATCCTAAGTAAGATTAAAATAGACCAAACCCTGACCCAAATAATGACCGGACACGGCGGGTTCTCCGAGTATTTACACAGGTTTAAATGCAAGGAGAACCCATCGTGCCTGTGCGAACCCGGCACCCCGGAAACTGTCCCCCACATTCTGCTCTATTGCCCTCAGTTCAGCCTAAATAGGTACAATGTAGAGAGCGAAATAAACACCAAAATAAGCATAGACAATGTAAGTAAAATACTAGAAAATAAAAACACTAGAAATAAGTTTTTAGAATACTGTATAAAAATAATAAAAATTGTAGTAAACAGAAATAAGTAAGGAAACGATAAACAATGTATATTGTGAAAATAAACATGTTAGTTTATCAAATAAAATTGTAAAAATAAATCTAAAAACAGATGAAATAAAGAACTTACCAAAGCTGTGATGTAAAATCCTCTGTCTTGCACCATCTGAAAAAGAAAAATGTATAACTAGAATAATGTAGAAATAAGGAAAATAAATGTAATAGTAGATAAGATAAAAAAGCAAACAGAAATAAAAGTACCCGTGTCAAGCTTATTACCCCTGCAAATGAAAATGAAATAAAAAGATAGATAGTTAGAATAGCAAAGTAGGTGGGAGACCCACCCACGTAAAATAAGAAAGATGATGGATGAAAGAAAGATAATGTATGATGTATGGAAGTACGAGCAGAAAACTAGCGAGAACTGGAATGAATGTGAACCAGCTTAGAATAGACCCCGATCCTGTCAGGGGAAAAGTTAGAAAAAAAAAAAAAAAAAAAAAAAAAAAAAAAAAAAAAAAAAAAAAAAATATATATATTTGTCAAATGTCTTGAACCACGTCGCTGTAAATATGACGCATTCGACTAGTAATTATTTGCTTGGCTCCTCCTACTGTGTGGACAGGAAACCCCTGGTATGTTCTGTTTCTTTTATGTTTTCTTTTATGTGTTGTGACCCGTGATGATGCTAGTCAGAAGTCCTAGATTGCTCTTACCTAGTTTCAATAGATACCTAGTTCTATTCCAGTTTATACCACCTAGGATCCTCATTCATCTTTGATTGGCGGCAGCTCATAGCTTCACTTCACTCCGTATTCGCTCCTTGCTCCTTCAGGGTCATCACATACCATCTCCACTTGCGGGCCGCGTCCCGACTTGCCCCAGGACCCGAATATCCTGGATTAACTTTACTCCGACCTTGCTCGGGCCCAACTAAGTTTCTTGCCGGAGTCTTCTTAGCTGGGCTAGTAAAACTCCCATTAGTTCGATTCACACACTCACATAAGGACAGGTTGATCCGCTTCAATCTTCCCGCTGGTCCGCTGCTCACTTTGTGCAATCGGCGTAACTTCAAGGTGGCCCTGGCCTAGCGTCCTGATTCGAGCCCAGGCGCTTTGGCCCCCACCTAGTCAAACCCTCTCAAGGTGGACCGGAACTAGCGACCTGGTACGACCACAGGTGCCCTGGGCCCCCACCTAGTCCGATCCACTTAAAGTGGTCCGGCCAGCGACCTGGTTCAACCCCAGGGAACGCCACGGTCCCCACGGGGTCCGATTTTTGCAACAGCCAGTAAGGCTTGCAAGTTTGTCAGGTTAAAAAAAACGAATAAGGGCATACTTTCACTTGCTATTGCTTACTGATAACGGGATCCATGAGGAATTGAAGGAAATATTCAAATATTATAGTTATTTCTGTATTTTTTTAGTAACTAGTGCATTTGTTTTTAAATCCAATTTTGATATACATAGCAGTGGCGTGGCGTTGAAAAAATCCTTGGACAAGCCGGAGCAGTTTTGGCTTAAATTTTCTTTAAGAGCACTAGAATAAAGTGCTGTACTGCCTAATGTTAGGCAAGCCGATGGGAATCGAGTTCTATGGACGCCACGCCACTGATACATAGTATCTCGTAGTTTGCTAGCGTTGTCGACTCAATGTTTGAAGTAGGTTATTTTTATTTTTGAATAGTTATTAATTCTACTCACTGTGTTTTTTATTATAATTTCGTTTTAAAACATTATAAAGCAACTGATAGTCGAATGTTACAAGTATTACGTACATACATAGGTATACATTACATTTATATGGTAAGGATTGTCACATAGTCCGAACTTGCCCACTAAGCCTTTAATCCCGACATAACCCTGTAAGTGTCCAAACACAGTTGAGTGGGATTAGAATTGTCATGATAACTGTGCCACCCTTTTATATTGAATTATGTTCTTATAGAAGATACCAGGATTACTATGAATTCACTTACATTCATTGCATGATATAAAATATCGATTCAAATATATCAAAATATTCATAAAAGTTGATCAATTCCGTTTATCCCTAGGTCACTACATAACTTCCTAACCTTGTTGGGTAATATTTCATCGATCGTAAATTGAGGTAGTAAGATGGCAATGAAACGCAACGCAATCCAATATCCCTTACGCCAATTAATTATGTAGTGACCTAAGGATAAACGAATTTGATTAATTTTTATGAATATTTTGATATATTTGAATCGATATTTTATATCATGCAATGAATGTATGTGAAGTGCAATTGTATGTTGGTGTGTATATCGCACGACTAACAAATAAATCTACCTACTTTAAGAGCACGACTTTAGCGAATTCTAGTGATATTTAATAGTAACTCCCAGTGCAGTATTTCCGGATTTTCTAGCAGCATACTTAATAGTCAGGTTTATAGCAGTTAAGTAGAAGAGGCGCTTGATATAACGACTTGCACTTGGCCGGATTATTCAATGATGGGAAAACGAAAACCAGTTCTAGCCACGGCCAAGCCGACAGCCAGGTTGCTGTTCTATAAATTATGCGGTGCATTATGACTTCAACACGTGCGTACTAGCTTCTCTGTGTCTAACATATACGTATCTTTCCAGTACCTACAAACATTATACTTAGTTTCATACATTCTAGTAGTAAGACTATCTGAAGGGTACAAGGAAAGAACATGTCTAGTCACATTTTTGGAAAATGAGATTTTAATCTCAAATTGTAGAGTTCGCAAAGTACTATAACTTAAGTACCATTGGATTAAATATGGATATCTGAAAGTCGGGTCTGTGGCTGCAAGCTATACCTTCCCCCACAATAGGGACACTGCTGGACAACAACACCTTCCGTTTGGCTACCAGCTTGAGGATAGGGACAGCCACCAACGTTCCACATCGCTGCCATTGTGGCAATATGGTAGACAGCCTTTTTTTTTTTTTTTTTTGACCCCGGGAAATGCATAAAACTGCATACCACTACGTAACCTAAGGCCATCGGGGGTGACAGCCAGATGTTACGTATTGGTTATGTGGGGCTCTCCGCTCCTAAAGGGATTGGCCTACCCACTAAAACCCAGGGATGCTACCAACCTGTGCCTTCACGGTGATGCCATGGGATCGCTATCAAGCCACCACGACATCACCAGCACCTCCGCCCTAGGGCGGACCCTCTCCGTAAAAGGCACACTGTAGCATTGCCAGTGTGCCTTCCCCACCTGCTTCCCTCCGGCCAACCGGGCCGTCCCCCAGGGAAGCCAGGAACCAACACCAGACACACAGGGTCCGCATGTGTATCGGTGTCAGTCCCTCCCTCACCGCCACGGGAGGACAAACGCCCCTGCCCCGCAGCCGTCTACGGGAGGACAAACGCCCCTACCCCGCAGACACTCTCGCCTGTCCTTACGGACCGCGGTGGGCCAGTCCTCTGCCTCCCGCCCCCAGCACATGAGGTAGCGGCAGCCTGCAAGGCTGAGCTCTCGGGACGCAGAGGACTAGTCCACCGCCACCACGCAGCGGCACAGGTCACCCGTCTGGTGCCTGCCCGCAGTGCCCCCCAAAAGGAGACGTCGGAGGAATGCTGCCCGTGCCCGACGCTCCGCCCTCGCGTGCCGCACCTGGAGAGTCCTCTAACAGAGGAAACCCGGTGCGGGACCCCCCAACCCCCCCTGACAGGCTCATTCGCAGCATCGGCAAGTGATCAATTAGGGGCCCCTAAGAAATCACTTGCCGTTGCTCCCGGGGTGCACCGGCCAAGACGCTTCCCTTTCCTGCGGATCAACCGGATCAAGAGGAATGAGAAGAATCCAGACACTCTGGGAGGTTTCCTGTCTAGCACCCCATGGTAGACAGCCTAGGCCACCACGGGCTTTCCTGCGGCAGGAGCGCAGGACGCATCCCCCGTCACTCCAGCCTCAACGATGTCATCCGAAGGGCCCTTGTCAGTGTTAAGGTGCCAGCCGTTTTAGAACCCGTCGGTCTGGCAAGAGACGACGGCAAGAGGCCCGACGGAATGACGTTGGTACCCTGGAAGATGGGCCGGTCGCTAGTATGGGACGCCACCTGCGTGGATACTCTCGCGCCATCCCATCTTCCAGGCTCCAGAACAAAGGCTGGTACTGCCGCATCCTCAGCAGAAGACCTCAAACGCCGTAAATATGGAAGCCTCGGCAGTAGCTACATATTTGAGGCGTTTGGGGTCGAGACACTGGGACCCTGGGGACCTAGTGCGCGCCGGTTTTTTAAGGATCTGTCCGCGCGTCTAGTGGAAGCCACTAGTGACCAGAGGGCTGGCCAGTATTTCGCTCAGCGAATTAGCATTGCCATCCAGCGTGGTAATGCGGCCAGCCTTCTGGGCACACTCCCCAGTGGCAGCGATTTGGAGGAAATTTATTACCTATAGTTTGTTTGTTTTAATTTATAGTTTTAGTTTGTTATTGTTTTATTTAAATTTTATTGTTTATTATTTACTAAATAAATCGCTATATCTGAAAAAAATGTTTTTTTTTCACTTTAAAAGAAATGTTTGCTATAGTAATTGTTCTTGATGACTAACTTTCAAACCGCTATAACTCAAAAAGTTGCTTAGGTGACCAGGACCAGACATGTCTTTTCCGTGTACTCTTCATCTACGAGTAATTGGGACCAAACTGGAATATATGCTTAGCTTTCTAACAGATCAAATCAGCTTATTTTTATGAAGCGTCAAAACGCTCAATAAACCCACTTCCATATTTTACTCTCTCTTCATATTCTACTAATATTACTAGTGGCTCTGTGAGCTGAGAACTCGCGAGTCTGTCAACCCCCATGGCAACATGTATGGTGATTTGAAAAAAGAAACAAAAACGGAGTAAACAAAAAAAACTAGGTATAATTAATTACCGAACCTGTTCACAAAATTTCACGAGAATTGGGAAATGCGACTAGTAGATGAGTACGCCGGACGTATGAAAGCATCTTTGCTGAACTAGAAACGGAGATCGGTCACTCGGCCAATAAATGGGAAAGTTTGTAAAGATATTTGGAGGTTTGGATGTTTGTTACTAAATAACGCGGTAACGACTAAATGAACCTATTGATATAAAATTTGACATGCATGTCCAAGTCCTGAATTGAAGCAAGATATTTTAAATCCTGGTAAAGAGTTCCTCTGGTACAATTATGAAATTATCTATATAATTGGTCCAGGGGAACTCTTAACCAGAATATAAAATATCCTTTTTCAATTATCGCAGACAACGTGGTCGCTACTGATCAATTTCCTCCTTGTTTTTATTTTTTGTCATTTTAGAATCGTTGAAAGGACGAAAAGAAGTGCAGCTAAATTTATTTGTGAAAATTTTGGGAAATGATGGTTAGCGTATCTTACTTCACTTCAGAAAACAACCCTATTACACATGGGATCGAGTTTCATGAACGTCACGAGACTCAAAAATTAATAATCATCATCATAGTTCAAGAACTTTGCCCATAGCATTGCAGTAGGCGCCTTATAGACTCGTAAAAATTGATAAATTATATGCAGTATCCAGTTATGTAGTTTCCTATTTGCTCATATTAATCATGCTTTGTGTATGTGCAATAAAAGTATAAAATCACTCATAGGTAACATACGTACAAAGTAAATGATTAGTATTTTTACGTCACCCCAAACCGAAAGTGTCTAGTGGGGTTTTCTGCGCGCTATACGAAGAGAAAATCCTACTTCCTGGCCCTGGCCAGGTGGTCCTTCCCTGGAAGGATGAAAAATTATGTAAACACAACGGGCAGTAATAAAGAAAGCCCTAAATTGCATATTTACGGCCCTCACCTACGGCTCGAACCACAAACTCCTGCTTACTCATCCTTAGGTGTGTAATCTGCTATTAATATCACCTCACATATCTTATAATCCCGATATAATGATGATATCTTTTTAAAATATACATAATTTTTTACCAAAACATGAAATAATCAGGTACTATTTTCGGATTTTATCAATATAATGGGACACATTCTTAAAGAGAATCGTCGAAATTTCGGGATTGGTGATGACGGCGGTTGAAACGCTCTGAAATCCACCCACATATGTTTATTTCGCTGAAATGCTTCTGTATATTTTTTTAGTTATGCACACGGCATAGGTAGTTCGCTCCCTATAAAAACAATAATTAACAGATAATGATCTGGTTTTATCCTTTTTATTATTCATATGAATGCTGGTCACATTCCTTGAAAGTTCTTTGGACTCTTGACCTTTATTTCTATACATCACAATGCATAATCATTTTTAAGCTGTCTTAGCTATTCAAATAAAGATCTTACCGAATACACTTACGGTCCTTACTTTGATCATTTTAAGTAGGTAGTTTGCGGAGCGTGGGTTCTTTAGGTTATTAATGGGTCATCTTATCTATACTGGTGGCCTGTCCTCTAGGTTGGTTGCCTCGGGTTTAAGGTTGTTATTTGTAGAGGGCTTGACATTGCCCCTTCTCAACTTATAAATGAGACGCGTACTCAGATGTTCACTTTGATGTTTATTTATATTAGGTCTTATTAAAATTGAAACCGGATTACCTCTTTTAAAACCGGCTAAGTCCGAGTCGGACTCGCGCACTGAGGGTAGAATCGTAGGTAGGTGTGTAGGTGTGTAATTAAAGATCTGTTTTATCTTTTGCTAGTAAAATCGTTTCACATGATACGGTCGAGTCGCTTTAGAATTCGGACCTTCTATTCCATGTACATAGTATTTTTTGTTATGTAATTAAACATTCACGGTTTTCAGCATTTGTACTGTGGAATCTCGCATCGGTCGTTATAGTCATCAGAAACGGTACCTGAATAGCTATGATTAAACCGTATTAAATAAACACAAAGGCCAATGATGCTGATCTACTATAAAACATTACTTCATGATTTCATGACTCAGCTGAAATTACCTTATAAATAGTTTTCGGTTCCCATGCGAATGTCAAAACATGCGGCATAAACGACCGTATTGGGTTATTCTTCAGAAATATGTCTACAGTCACCTTATTCCTCTGGCCCGTTTTCATACTAAATGTATGGAGGAATAAGTCGCAGACATATTTCTGAAGAATAACCCATTTGACACCGGATTTTTTCACAAACCCAAGGATTGCAGACCTAAGTATGTATTTGATTTTAATTTCAAATTGATTCTTCAATGGACAAACGGTAAGACAAGGGAAAACAAAGTGATCCTATAAGAGTTCCTTTTTAGGGTTCTGTAGCCGAAATGACAAAAACGGAACCCTCACGAAACGTCATGTCCGTCCGTCCGTATATGTCAGAGGCATTTTACCCAAAAACTAGGTACCTGATGTATATTGATGAAATTTTAAACACGTTCAACAGCCCGCGCTCTTCGCTGATTCGTTCACAATGTTCTATTACAAAAAAAAGTGATAAATCAGTAACGCAGGCCAATTGTGAAAATTAAGGACGGAGTTTATTAGATGGACGTTGATAAAGATAGTTTTCAGTAAGGGTGCTTCCGCTATCACTCCTCAGGTCACCACGACTGGTGACCTTTATGCCTCACTAATTCAAAGTGGAGCTGAAGGCCCGAAGCGTTCCAGGTCGTCTTACGCAAACCATTATCAATCTCATTTGCATCGCGAGCCCGTAGGGCGAGCTTCAGGTTGCGAGGCCGAAGGCTGAGCTCCTCTGCAAGCGCACTATATCCGCAGTAGGTAAAGCACCGCTTTGGGCCAAAAGCACATGGTTATCTCACGCCAACCGTATATGAGTCTCATTTTCGGGAGCCCGAAGAACGAGCTTCAAGCTGCAAAGCCGAAGGCAAGCTAGAATCTTGTTTATAGTATTTTATGCAACAGTTGTATAAGAAGGTTCAAAAAATGCGAATTGCGTGAGTTGCGATACGAGCCGCGAACGCGGCGAGTATCGCAAATAGAGACGCAATGAGCGTTTTTTGACTTAATTATACAACGTTGCATACAATACTTTTTCTACGACTAGGTTAAAATATAAAATACATGGACGTCACGCGTATCTCGTCCGGTCTCTCCGAGTGTGTACAGCCGGCATGACAGTTGTGTCTATGGTAAACTTTTTTTTGATATGGCTGGTGACACGATGTGACGATAATTAAAATACTTTTTTTTATGTTGGCATCAATTAATTTAATTCGAAAAGTTTTGTTTTTCTTATGAATCGTAGGAATTTAATTGTTTGTTAAGTTGGTAGTTGTGAATTTTTATCGTGAAGTTAGAATTGAGCGCTTAATCCTTGACCTAAGTTTAACCTAGATTTAGAAGTCTGTGGATGCTAGCAATAACGTAAAGTGACTATAACGACACTAGTGCTGTTATGGGGAATAGAGTATAGACTTCTCTGAACTCATATTATGTATGTTCTTATATTAGTGTTCGTGACCAAGTAAAAGACAGATAACAGTACAGGAGTAGAAAAAGTATTTTTCGTAGTCAGGTTTTATTTTTTACCTTTATTTTTATTTGTAGCGCATTTCTTTTTAGTAACCCTACCCTGAACATGCTCATGGCCAATTTTTGTTTTTTAAGACACGGAACCCTAATAACAATAATGTATGTATTTTTAATTTTAAATGTAACGTTTCACGCGCAGTTTTCAAACAAGGAAAACAATTATTTACTTAATTGTAGACACTGTTGGTGGCTGAGACCGACTCTATTGTACAATTACACTAAATAGTGTTGTATAAAAAATTTCGCATGTCTGTCCGTCCATTTTACCACATTCTACAGGTTTTTTTTCTAAGGTCTAAAATAACACCTATTACAAATGCAAAAGTAACCCTCTCTATCCGTCTGTCTGTTATCTTTTCACAATTAAAGCGCTGAACCAATTGAATGAAATTCGGTATTTCGGTATGGAGATAGTTTGAGATGCAAAGAAAGTCATCGGATAGTTTTTTATCCCGGAAATCGTCTCTTAAAAGGGGCAAAACTGGGGTGGAAGTTTGTATGGGGAATCAAAAAGGTTTCTCCCTCTCAGTAGGTAAGTGGTAAAACTAATTCTACGCAGACGATGTCGCGGACAAAAGCTAGTGAATAATATTTGTATTATTATTTATACATTTTATGCCACACCTGGCCATAAAGTGGCTTTTTCCGCACGCTACGCGTACGGAAAAAGCCGCTTTCTGGCCAAGTGTAGACATAACATGCTGTATACAACAAGGGAGGTAATAAAGAAAGCCCTCGATCGCATATTTACGTCCCTCGCCTGCGGCTCGGGCCGCAAACATCTGCGATCTCGGCCTTTCTTTGTATTACCACCCTAGTTGTATAATGTATTATTTTATTCCGTTTACAATGTTCATCTTGCCATTTTCAAACACTGAGCTAGCTTGTATCCAATTGAGCTGAAATTTGACATGTTTATGTAAGTTTGGCTACAATAAAGTAGTCTCTCCATCAAAATTTCTGAGAGTTCTGCAAACCACCCACTTCAAAAAATCCTACTAATATTATAAATGTGAAAATTTGTGAAGATGTTTGGTTATTTAGATATTTGAATGTTTGTTACTAAATAACGCGGTAATAACCGAATGGATTGCGACAAAATTTGGTGTGCAAGTAGACCAAGTCTAGGATTAAAACATAGGATAGTTTATATCTCGGTAAAGAGTTCCTTTAGGACAATAACGGGAATAATGCAGATAAAGTCGATGATAAATGCTAGTCTAAATTAAATTTGCCTGATTTGCCTAATGGGTAAAGATGACATAATATACCAGATACCTTCGGAATGAGGTAATACTGACAAGAAAAAAACACTTTACGTTGCTTTAGGCTAGTATACTCTTTTATGATTAGTACTTTCCATTAGGGTTTCTATTTAGTTGTCTTCGTTTTAACATTTTATCCTGTTTTAACCTTTGTTTAAAAGAAAGCAAACTAAATTGAAAATAGTGCTATTTCTTTATATCCATTGGCCATCTCTCTTGTATTGCCTATTTCTCGAAATTACTCTCCAAAGCTTATTAAAAAATATCAATCTAATTACTACTAATTTTAATCTTGAACTTAAACCTAATATGTATTAGCAATTTATCAGGATATCATGAGACCGGTAAACTGCGTACACATGGAGGTTTTATTGGTATTAGGATTAGGTCACCTCCAGGGAACAAAGTCCTGCGTAATTCCTCCGATAAACTTTGTGGACCTTCTTATTTGTTTTTCAATTTGGTATATTAAGGTTACGGTCACCTTAGCAATGGCGATAAGATTATTCCATCCAAAACATAAATGAAAATAACTTTTCTAAAAAAATATCGATAAAAGTAGCATGAGCACGAGATGAAATAGTACATAATATGCTTATAACATTTCAGCTATTCTGTCAACTCTTCATCGATGCATGCATCAGAGTTTGATTGAAACACAAATACACGAGTTACTATAAACAATACTGAAATTGCTATACATCTGTCTGTAATATTTGAGGAGTTCCCTCAATGCCTCGTGGGTCATAATCATCAGAACTAGATTTGGAAAAAAATGGGACCAATCTAGACCATTCAGTTTAGAAAATATTTTTCAAATCGACCCATCCATTAATAACAATACGCCTGACTAGAAAACGTTTGAAGCTGCTGTGGTAAAGTCGTTTAAAAATGGAACAAGTTTGCATTTGTCACCAAAAGTAGTGATATCAGAAAAGTGATACCAAGTTTAGCACTAGATTGTTGACAGTAAAACCGATTTATAACCACTTACTCAGTTTTGAGCTTAACTGAGCAGGTATCCCAAACACTCACCCAATTTAGTAGTGTACCAATATACTAAAAGTAATAAAGGAAAACTGTCAGGTTAAAACTCAAATTGTCAATTGCTTGTTTAGTGACAAACTTCGCACCTTTTCCGATATCAGTAATTTTGGTATCATATGCGAACTTGTATGTTTTTAATGGGTTATCATATTTTTTTGTACAGTATACCTACCTACATAGTTATTTTTTTTTATCTAAATAATAACGCTACAAGCCTTTACTTTGCACCTGGTAGTTACGACGTCACATACCTACATAGGTACCAGGTGTGAAATTAAGTCAACCGAGTTACAGTGCTACCTAGTTAGTTTATTATACAAATGCGGTGATTTCAGATTTTCCTTATATGAATCCAATAAAGTACCTTCATGACAATTTTGAACTTCTCAAATCACCTGGACCTGGAAGGTGACACCTGATAGTTAAAGATGACAAAGTTTGTCGCGGATTGTCTTTTTGATATGTATGTGTTTATAACGAAGCATGTTGCTAATTTATAGTTATATCTACTTGACGTAACCTACGTTGCGGATTTAGCACAGACAACCTCCACTACGCGTATGGAGTTTTAATCCATATACGACATTACGCGACCTCTTTTAAAAAAAAATGTTTAAATATAACAACAGGTATGACATTATTACCATGCAGGCTCTGTAACACCTAGGAAACCTCCCAGAGTGTCTGGATTCTTCTCATTCCTCTTGATCCGGTTGATCCGCAGGAAAGGGAAGCGTCTTGGCCGGTGCACCCCGGGAGCAACGGCAAGTGATTTCTTAGGGGCCCCTAATTGATCACCTGCCGATGCTGCGAATGAGCCTGTCAGGGGGGGTTGGGGGGTCCCGCACCGGGTTTCCTCTGTTAGAGGACTCTCCAGGTGCGGCACGTGAGGGCGGAGCGTCGGGCACGGGCAGCATCCCTCCGACGTCTCCTTTTGGGGGGCAATGCGGGCAGGCACCAGACGGGTCACCTGTGCCGCTGCGTGGTGGCGGTGGACTAGTCCTCTGCGTCCCGTTAGCGAGACATAGAGGACTGGTCCATCGCGGTCCGTAAACCTGACTGTCCCCAGCAACGAGGGCTGGCGACGGTCAGGAACGGACGGGCGAGTGTCTGCGGGGTAGGGGCGTGTGTCCTCCCGTCGACAGCTGCGGGGCAGGGGCGTTTGTCCTCCCGTGGCGGTGAGGGTGGGACTGGCGCCGGATATACGATTGGACCCCGTGTGTTCGGTGCCGGTTCCTGGTTTCCCCGGGGGACAGCCGTTGGTCGGGGGGAAGCAGGTGAGGGAAGGCACACTGGCCATGCTACAGTGTGCCTTTTTCGAGGAGGGTTCGGCCTAGGGCGAAGGTGCCGGTGATGTCGTGATGGCTTGCTAGCGATCCCACGGCATCACCATGAAGGCACAGGGTGGAAGCATCCCTGAGTTTTAGTGGGTAGGCCAATCCCTTCAGGAGCGGAGAGCCCCACATAACCAATGCGTAACATCTGGCTGTCACCCCCGATGGCCTTAGGTTACGTAGTGGTATGCAGTTTCATGCATTTCTCCGGGTTAAAAAAAAAAAGGCTCTGTAACACCTAGAGTAAACAAGTGTTTGTTTAATAGGGCATGTCCAGTGATAGCTCCAGTTAGAAGACGGAGCTGTGGCCTCTTTAGCTGGCGTAGCTTCCGCGACAATCCGGGGTTGATTGCCGGGAGGGCCTATCTGGTTTTCCTGCAGGTACCCAGGTTAGACAAGTAATGTTGCTCTTCTACCTTCGTATTATTCCGCAGTGTGCTGCCGACGAAAACATTTAAAGCGACTGGGGCGTTAGTTACTTAGGAGCCTATATGGTCATATGACTTGATAAATTCTATAATATCCTATCCTACTAATACTAGCAACTTTTGACGCGTCAGTGACAGCGTTTTTGGAGTCGCTGACATAAAAGAGCGAACTATACCTAGTAAGATTTTGGTCGTAGTATTTAGGCAGCGAGAAAGTCTAGCACTAGCCTAGGCACTAAACTTTGAGCGTTCAAAAAGGTGCCCAAAAAAAGCATTCAAGCTCTGAAATCGAAATCGTATATGCGTTAGAGTATAATCTATTTAATTCTGACTAAAACTGAGTTTAGCTAATTTTTGCCCAGTTTTACTAAACTGTCCGTAACTCGGGAACCAGAAGCGACAAAGTGGGCCTATTTAGGTTCACCATCACATTTATTTTCTATTAACCCCTGCAGAAATAAATTAATTTATTTTATTATTTTTTATTAACCTTGCAACTCCGCCGTTTTGTGCGAAAGTGACGGAGACTGTATCATTTATCTGTCGCGCGATTAAAACCTCCATCACTAGCCTACCAGAGCATGCATGGCAGCGCACTTACTGTCAGGCGGCTGTGTCACCGCATATTATGCGGATAGGATTGGTTAACTGTGTGTCTTTAATCTATGGTTGTATCACCGAAATGTTTCAAAAGACATGACATTTCATAAGAAAGTAGCTGTCCCCGCTCGCCTGCAACTGGCAGCCGTGACCGCGCGATCTTTGCCGATCACTTGCATCACTGCACGCGACATTGGAGAGATAATTATGTCCAAACTGTACATCGCATGGGCACCTCTCTAGGCAGCACAATGAGTTAAGTGATGACACTTATATTGAAATTTTATACAATACCGAAACGGGTTACTTTAGCCCTGGAGATTAACCCAAAAAAAGAGTTTTTGTTGCATATAAAATAGGTGCTGCAAAGAATATATTCTATGTAAAATTATTAAATATTAGAGGTGGGAATCTTCCATTTACTCGTAAGTGTCATACATAACGTAAGCGAGTAAGTAACTCAAGTTAACACTGTAAAATATTTTTGGAAATTCAAAGTGGGTCAAAAGCAGTGACGGCGACGTCGGCGACCACCGTCAGCCACCTCACAAAAAGGTTTTTCAAAAAGAAAAAAAATAATAATGGGCCCCACGAAGCTGATGTTGCCGACGCCCAAGTTTATCTAGCGGCGCTAGTCATAAGTTTGTATGTAAGTTATTTATAAAATTTAATCAAAAAACAGATTACTTAATTTCAAATCTTTATTTACAAATCACAGTATTGCGCTTTTCACAACAGTGATTTTTAACAACAATCAAATTTAATTTAACATGTATCTCCATTGTATCTCTGTTCTATGTGACAGTTAATTTTAACTCCATCCTTTTTATTTAAGAAGGGATCTCACGGACAGATAAGTAGTTTTATCTGACGTAAAAAAGTCATTTAGAATATCTTCAATAATCTGCGTGAAAGGACATTGGAATATCAAAGTATAACAATGTTTTACTAGTATACTTATAGGAGCACTCTTTGAAAAAGTGTACCTAAACTAAATTAGAATGACATAAGGACTTATTCTTCTTCTTCTTTAATCAAACTATACCTAATACAATATTTAATTCCACCTTTCGTTCTCAACGCAGGTTTGGCTAAAGGCAAGATACTACTTTCCTTAATATATGGCATTTTGTCGCTATATCTGAATGTTACAACTATGATTTGACCAGCGAGCGACGTTTAGACTGTGATATTGAGCCTTGACATTAGTAATTGAAGGGATTTTAAAAAAAAAAACAACATAACTAACTAAGCTGGTTGACACCTACTGCCATTACAAATATTTCTCTATAAGCATCAACCAGTTTAGTCAGTTATATTGTTTTTGTAAACATTCCTTCAATTCGTATTTGGGTTAATCAACTTTTTTTTGCTTTATGCAAACATTGCCCTTTCTCCTTATTTGTTTACTTTTTTCATGTTTTAACACGATTTAAATGGAACAAGTTCTTACATCTAGAGACAGATTAGATAAAATTAAAAATAAACTCGTTTTTAATATATAAATAGGGTGACCCAGCGGACGAACCCTTATTTTCATTCAAAAGTGGGGGACAGCTATGTCCGCTGGGTCACTCCTTATGAACAAGTTATAATAAACAAATTATAATAAAAAATATTTGCATTACGTAGCTTTATTATCTGTCTTTTAATGAGCATAAACTTTATTCAAAAAATATCCGAATAAAAATTCCTTTCAATTTTAGTCGGAGAAGGTGAAATTTTGTTGACAAAGAAAAGTTGATTCACCCATTTATACTAGCAGCGACAGATATCACAGATAGGAACAATACATCGACTATACTGACGCTGAAGTCTAAAAAAACAATAATATTTTATCATTGTAAAAAAAGCGTGTAATACGCAGTGAGGCATCGTTTATCCAGTCTTCTACATACATTTTGCCACGTTCACGATTAAACATCTGAGCACCAACAACTGAACTGATATCTGATGAGCTGATAATTATTTCTTCACTGGAATACACTAACACTAGCAAACCTTACCAAATTTCATTCTTTTCCACGTTACACTTATAGTGATAACCGAATCAAGCGTACTGTGGACACACGCCAAATACATGTATTACGATAAGATTGCTACCTTGCACTTTGCTCTTACAAAATATTTCGATCCTCCACGATGCAAGCTAGGTCATTTGCAATCTAATAATCATACCTATTTCGCGCATGTGCTACTTCATTCTTTAACTACTAATATAATAGTACCTATTATTTCAGTTACGTAGCAAAATATCTAAGATAGAATGTCATAAGCTCGATACACATATGTCTACAATGTCGAAAATCTAAATGAATAATGTTCGTTGTCGATAACGTCCGAAATACATAAGTTCAACACGATTGGTCGAATGATTATAATACCTACCGAAGTACAAAATGAATATAATCATTTCATAGAAAATTGATACACATAGAATGTAGAAAATCGAATCAACAATATAATTGGGGAACTATGTTGTTTTTTAAACTATGAAAGAACAAACGAGTAGACGACCCGTCTGATAGTAAATGCTGTGATGGCCGCCCAATCGCCCATAGATACAGCCGCGCTTAAACGATTCTGAGGAGACCTATTGTATGAATTTTGTAGTTATATAATTTGGCTGTATGTATTTTAAACCATATGTATTATCAGCAGTATAGATTATAAACGTCATGCATTTAGATCGTATATATTTTAAACTTATGATAAATGATGCTATGAATTCCGTACGTTCTGCAATTTGACTGTATGTATTTTGATCGTATGCAAAGCGACCGTATAACATGTGTTTTTTAGATATTTTGCTACGTAACCATTATTTCATTATAACTATTTTTGGTATGATAACTTAAACGTCTACAATCTCTTCCAGCGGCTTCGACTGCATAAATTTCTTAATAGCGTGGAATATTTTCTTGTTCGGTTTCACCAGAATTGGCCCGCCGAATTCTTGGGATAGAAGCTTCCAGTTATCGTTCATGAACTTCAGCATTCCATCACCTGAAAATTATCAAGAAGTTTATTTATTTACTTTATTTATATTCTCATCCCTTAATCCGAAGAGAGTGTTTTGTGTTGTTATTAAACTGCTAACGAAATCTAAAATTATTTTTATATGTGTTTCAAAAATTATAAAGTGTTTTAAATATGTCTTGAGCGGGATACGAATCCGCTGTGGATTGTATTCCCCGCTAACCTACATTTCTACAGCTCCCCGGGCCAATAACACAGGCACCATTGCCAGTTGTGCCATCGAGATCTTTGCTCGACTCGTCGAATTTGTCCAAAAATCGCTTAATGCTTCTCGTTAAACATGCTCATATCCTTCTCCTTAAATAAGATCATTATATTAAAATACTTAGGTTATTAATCGACTAAGGGAATACAACAACGTTCTTTGTATATTTGTACGTGTTTTTATTCAACGATAAGTCGATAACTCAAGTGCAGTTTATCTGATCTTCCTGAAATTTGGTAGAAGTATAGTTGAGGCCAACAGAGTTGTTAGCCAGGATCGGTTCAGTGATTACGGAGGAAGGGAATCTTCCTCCATGACCCTATTTATAAAAATCTACTAAAATAGTAGTTCACCTCGTATCTTTCCTCTTTCCGAAATTTGGTAGAAAGCAGCAAAATCGGTTCAGGGGTCATGGTGAAAGATTCTTCCATAATCCCTGAACCAGAATTCAGAGAACCGGATAAACGGTTCTCTAACCACCATTGAACAAACACACATACAAATATAGAAAAAACCGGACAAGTGCTAGTCGGACTCGCCCACCGAGGTTTCCGTAAAAATACTTTAAATAAAGACTATATTTTTTATGTTTTAATTACAAATGAATAGTTTTCAAATTTTCTCTATACTTGTAGTATAAGTCGTTGCCAAATTTCATAGTTCTAAGTTAACGGAAAGTACCCTTTAATTTTTGATTTCCTTGAGAGCGTCGAAATATACGTTTTCACGACACTGCTCAGAATGCTAGCAATAGATGGCCAGAATTCAGGCCGCAAAACGGTGAGTTCTTGGACAGTGTATGAGACAAGCCAACAATGTAATCAGACACGACAGAAATAACATTGTTGGTCAGTTTATAACAGCCAATGAGAGCACGCCGCAGTGACCTCAGTGACATTATAATAGACCAATCAGATCGCGAACTGTGCCGCAAGCCGCAGCACGTCACGCGGCTTCGACAATTCTTCATACAGTCACTGTCATACTAGTAATTAGCAAAATTACAAAAAAAAACAGAACCCTAAAAAACGTTGAATAATTTCCTTAGTTGACTTACCTAACCTAACCTTTCTCTCTTTGTTTGCTTGGTCAAATATGATAAATGACAAGTTTACTTACTCAAAACCTGATTGCCGTTGAAGAGATTGGTCAGTGTGTAGTGGGCACCGTCTCTGACATCGAACTTGGATATGAACTCCTTCATGTGTATTGTGTCCTTTCCTTCCTTATTCTTCACGATCGTGAACGGTATCATCGTTTCTGACTGGTAATTTTCTGTAAAAATCAGATATATATATATATATCGCCATATAGTTTGTTTTGTAGTATCAAGGACCATTACGAGGGTGGTTTGATAAATACCTGTTTTGAGGTATTTAGAGTAAAGATAGAAAAACCTCATGTTAATACAATTTGTAGCTAGGCTATTTACTAGCTGAATACACTAAGTATTATTGTAGTGGCATTATTTTTTTCTTTAAAATTAAAAAATTGTAAAGTAGTCGCATGACAGGCTTCTGGGTATCTTTACTAGGGTACAACTTTTTTCTTTTTCTATTTTTTTAACTTGGTGAATACAAATAACTTGCTAGAAATCCAGTGTAAACAATGGTGATAGATCAATAAATACTCGCTATCCTGTTTTTTCCTGAACCCACTTGCAAGTTGCGGTCGTGAACCCATTTTTGGTGCTCATTTGGAGCCACACTCTGTTGCTTATCCCATTCTTGTGAATAATGTGTTTAAGTTTCTTAAAATCACCAACACGTAAGTCAAGAACTTTAGCTATCACCTAAATCTTCATCATTGATCACTAGACATGTGGTTTCCAATTTCTTATATGTTTTATTAGTCGGTGTCAATTTTGAGCCAATACTGTCAAGAATCGGCTCTTATTAAAAAAAAACTATATTCTAATAAAAACACTGTGAACTATAACAGTTAGAGAGTCTCCAAAAATATACATAATATTTTTTTTTTTCAGTACATATTAAATAAAAAAAATATGTGTGGATCTTGCGGCGAATTGTTTTAATTTTTTCATAGTTACGTCCACGTCGTCGTCGGAATCGTGCAGTTTGTGATCCATAATTCAAAGAATAAACATGCGACCGTATTGAAATTTGGCTTAAATACCTATAAATACTGTGTCATACAATAGCCGGAAACATGAGCATGTCAAGATTCCAGAAGTACTTAAAAACATGTACTTATCAAAACACCCTCGTAAAACAAGAGTACTGTCATTCTCCATACAAAAAGCTGTTCCCCGATATTTACAACGCCATCTATGTATAAGCTTGGTATAAGAATTATATTATTTACAATTATTCAACTTTGCAAGCGTGACACAGTTACATGTTAGAATTTATGTATTATTAGCTGTTTACGAACTAATTGTTACTGTACTATGTTTCTTTGTTCAATTACAACATCGTTAAATCTTTAGTTTTTTAGCGCCATCTAGTTTTTGCCTGGATGGATCCATCCAGGCAAAAACTAGATGGCGCTAAAAAACTCCTGGGGATCCTTGCGGTCGGGGTAGGATCCAAAGTATGGAGAATGACAGTCCTCTTGTTTTATCATTTTCATTGTTCGTAAGTGTATTACAAAAACTAGTAGGTAACAAATATGATCAGGATCACTCAAAACAAATATGTAGATCCGGCAAATCTTATTAGATTGTCGTATATTTCCGGATCGACATAATATTGCTGGGTATATAATAACCCAACATATTTTGAAGTTTCCATCACTGTATTATATCGGGGAGGAATAACATCGGCTGATTTTACTCATGCAATCATGGAATAGCCACCAGAGTTCAACTGGCCATGAAGTGCCAATGGGTTGGACACATAGCTTGAAGATCCGAGAGTCGACGGAGCGTAAAAGTTCTCGAATAAGTAGAGACCATGAACCGCTAGACGCAGCGTGGGTCGGGAGGCCGATCCAAGTTGGTGTGTGATCTAGTTTACATCGCCGAAAGTCATGCCGATGGCGATGAATCATGGAACACACGACAATCTTACCCAGCTCTATTTTGAAGTCTCCGTCACCACTGATAGGAAGAATTAGCAGCCGTCCTGCTGCCTTGTACTGTCCAGAGATGACCACGTCAGTGTGGTATATCACCACCAGCTGCTTTTTAGCCATGTCGATCCTGGAATATACCAAATTTGACCATAAGTACTATCATAAATTAGGGGCTCGCATGTTCCTAATACGTTCAGTTCAAAAGATGAAAAATGATTCATTTGCGACAATTATAACAGAGTAGCCAGATCTCTTGCCTTTTAACACGGTTATACGTGAGTTTTTGGGCACATGAGTGACATTTCCGTGCGCAGTGAAAAACTTGATAACACACAACAGTACAAAACACTCCTACGTGTATTGGGACCGAGCGCGACGACAGCGCCACGTGATAGGCGGCCATTATGGATAATATTGTCACCGCTGTCAAACAAGAAGTAAGTAAATATTGTGAAAAATATTAATGAAATCTTGTGTTATTTTACTAAATTACACAATTTTGGACAATGGTAGTCAGTAACATTATTGCCAATAATATTAAAATTGTTGTTTTCAGTGAGAAAAGTCAGCGACAAAAATGTCAATTTTAGCCGTAGCGAGCGCTGTGATCGTTTAGGCTACCCCCTCCACCCGCTTTGCACAGTGCCAATCTGATCTTCAAACAAAAAAGGATCTTGACGGGTCATAGCAGCCTGACCTCCGATTATGAACTGCGATTCTAGTTCGCGGGTCAAATTAAATGATGGTACGAGATAGGCGGCAAACTTGTGAATTACCCCACAGTAAAGGAAATCAAGCCACGGTCCCTCAAACTTGATTAATACTAGTAGTAGTAAGTCACGTTATTGCGGTAGGATTCCATGGTACGGGATCCATTTCTTTTACAGTATCGAAGATAAAATTATAATCGGCATATTCTCGACAGATTATCGAATTTTAAAATACGTACCAGTAAAAAAAGCTTCAACGCGTATGTCGTTACGTTTATTATTTATTAGACATTTATATGAAATATGACATGTGTGCTATGCAACATTCTTTATTCTAAAATGTAAAATATATTTAAATATAGATATAATATGTCATCCGCCGTTCTCTTGCCACTGCCGCCGTACCGGCGATCCTAGAACCCGCAGGTATGGCAAGAGACGATGGCAAGCGACCGGATGGTGCCACATTGGTACCATGGAAACTCGGTAGAGCCCTGGTGTGGGATGTAACCTGCGTGGACACGTTGGCTGCATCCCACATTCAGGCAACCCGCTCACAGGCCGGCGCCGCGGCTGACCAGGCTCAGGCCTTAAAGCGCCGCAAATACTCTGCCTTGTTAAAGAACTACGAGTTTGCAGCGCTTGCGGTTGAGACCCTGGGACCCTGGTCAGCCGACATGAAGACCTTTATGAGGACCCTCTCGCCGCGGCTGGTCCACGCCTCGGGAGATCCCAGAGCTGGCGCTTACCTCTCTCAAAGAATTGCACTTGCAATCCAGAGAGGTAATGCCGCCAGCGTAATGGGGACCATGCCGCAGACCGAATTGCTTGAAGGGGTATTCTTTTTGTAATTTTCCTTTTCGGTATATAGCTTAACTCGTTTGTAGGTATATTTAGGTTTTAGTTTATAGTTTATTCTTTACTTTTGTTTGTTTTATTACCGTTGTTCAAATAGCTTTTTAAGTTTAGTTATACTTAAATAAGATTTAATCTAAATTTATAAAATTAAAATTATATTTTTAATACATTTAAAGGTTTAATTTTAAGTATAATTTCTTAACAAAAAAATTACCTTCACATTTGAGCACTGATTAGTACCTTTATCGTAGCTAAACATTTGCTGTTACGAATTACGAGAATCATCACTGTAAAGACTTTCTTACGAAAGGCCACGAGAATAATATTAAGTATAGTGATTTATTTGTGCTAATATAATAATAGACCCTAAGTGGCCTAGACCCTTGGAGCGTATCGCTCGACCCAGCCGCTGTTACTTGCTATAAAATTATCCCTAATGCTCCGTTAGATGTATTTTCTTGACCAAAAACTTAATTATACAAGCCACTTGTACCTAAGTATTTTGATAACTTGTCGTCTTAGAGAAAATAGAATCTGGTAGTACCTAGTTTTGTGACCTTGTGATTATGTACTTTGTACTGCCGAATTACCAGATTTAAATAATTAATAGTTTATCTGATATCATAAATCGGAACGATTTTTGCTCTGCTTATCCTAAGGACTAGGTTAGAAGTACAAAGCGCTCAGTGTTTCAAAACGGTGAATATCTGCGTAATGGACTGTGAAGCCGCCTTGAGCCAGTCGGAGTCCAAAGATTGTATTGTTATTTTGCTTCATTATGAGTCACCTACTTAATTTTGTTAATGACGGCGTTCCTCAGCCCCTCAATGTCGGAGTTGGACGTGTTCAGCTTGAAGCTGGCGAGGTCTAGCTTGATGGGTAAGGAGCATTTCAACTGCCCTTTCCCTTGTGTTACGAAATATTTGTATTATACGATAACAAACGCTTTAAGTGTACCTATACAGGGCGTTTGGATATTGAATACATTCCTTTTAGGAGGAAACAGGAGTTTTTCCATACAAACGTAGTCCCCTGTTTCCTCCCTGGATAATGCCAGTAGAGCAATCATTTTTTGTCCAAAAATCTATGGCTACTATTGATATGTTCCTATGTTTTCCTTTTTACGATAAATTGATTCTCAAAAGAGATATTAACCTTCAAAAACCTAAAAAAAATGCCAGATTTTCCGCTGTGTTCACACGTCCAGAAAACAAATTTGACTAGATTATTAAAAAAAAAAAAACAGGAACACGGACAAAGCCTTTCTTAAATGTTCAATGAAAAAATTAGTTAAATAGGTTAAGTTTTGGGGAAGAAATCAGGGGACTACGAAACGTTGTTTTCATGAAATTTTAAAAGGTATTTTCGGTCCAAGCTGCAGTTGTCTCTATCACGCTCTGCGGGGGAGAGGCGGGCAGTGCGGGATAGCGACACATTTTACAAATACCTAATTTTCAATGCTCTCGACCTTACTGTTTCCTCTTAAAGGGTTATAGTACAACTCATTTGCATCAAAAAAGGTCATATAGTACTCTGTCTGAAAATTATTAGTTGCTGAGATATTGGCGAATACAGTTTGCCGAATTTCATCGAAAAGAATTTAATTGTGTTAAAAATTGAATTTCAGTTATTTTGTGTTTTTTTGGTATTTTGCAAAATTTAAGATCAACTCTTATATTTCATGACAAATAATTCATAAAATACCGCAAAATTTTACGTAAGTCAATAAATTTCGCATAAAAAACTCAAATCATTTATCACTCCATTGCGAGACGGTGATAAAATAAAAAAAATGTAGGACACCCAGCGTACAAATTACTAAAAAAACATCCTTGATCATCCTTGATTAGCTTTCTAATGAGGCTACAAGCTTTACAAAAATAATTAAAGTCATTAAAATAATTACATGTTATTTTCAAAGAAGTTCGGCAATTTTGGATATAAAACTATCCAATGACGCTATATGTTTTTTTTGGTTGCAAATGAGTTGTACTATAACCCCTTAAAAGGAATGTATGCAATATCCAAACACCCTGTATAGTATAAACGAATAAGGATATCCACTAACATTTTATCTATATTCCTGTAAAGTTTATGCATTTTTCATCATATATTCATATATATGATGAAAAATGCATATATAATATTCATATATTTCGTAACACAAAGGAAAGGGAGGTTGAAACGCTCCGCGACGTTACCCTGATGTCGTCCACGTGCATGACGTCGAGCCGCTTGGTGCCGAGCTCGTCGGTGAAAATATGCGTCATGGACTCAGAGGCGAGGCCGCTTTGAGCCAGTCAGAATTCAAGGATTGTATCGTTATTTTACTTTGTTAAAAGAATCGCTTACTTAATTTTGTCTGTGACGGCATTCCTCAGTCCCTTAATGTCGGAGTTGGACATGTTCAGCTTGAGACCGGCGAGGTCTAGCTTGATGTCGTCCACGGGCATGACGTCGAGCCGTTCGGTGCCAAGCTCGTCGGTGAAAATGTGCGTCATGGACTGAGAGGCCGCCTTGAGCCAGTCAGAATCCAAGGATTGTATCGTAATTTTACTTTATTAAAAGAATCGCTTACTTTATTTTATCTATGACGGCATTCCTCAGCCCCTTAATGTCGGAGTTGGACATGTTCAGCTTGAGGCCGGCGAGGTCTAGCTTGATGTCGTCCACGTGCATGACGTCGAGCCGCTCGGTGCCGAGCTCGGCAATGCCGTCGCTGAACATTTCCGTCATGGACTGCGCGGCCGCTTTGAGGCATTCGGAGTCCGAAGGCTTACATTTCGGTGGCGCTGAAATAGTTATCATGAAATATTGTTAATGCCACAGTATACAGTAAGTTGCCTTAGTAGGGAGATGTATCATTTCAACCCAGAAACGTCCAGTGCCTAGATCATAGATCATAGGCTCCCAAAGTGGTCCGTACCGCCCCCCTGTAGGCACTGGGGATTCCCAGAAGGGCGGTAGAGGCCTTGAAAAAAATTGGGGTGCATTGACGCCATCAAGGGGGGGCACTATCGCTTTTAATAAATAAATATAAAAACTGAAATCACAATATCAACTACTTCAGTACAAATAAATTTCTACATGATTAATTCGATTGTAGCATCATTGAAATAGTCATATTGCAATATAATCAATCAGTCTTAACTAGTTAGAAATTATTTCCTTCTTGCTCACATGATTTAATTTACGTACCTACTCAAAACGAGCACGTATCGACAGTAACATTGTTACCGATGTAGACTCGCTAGCTTTCTTTTCAACTAGTAATTCCTAACAATGGTATTATCCCCAAATCATGCTAGCTGGGGGCCTTTCAAGCTGCGTTACCCTTAGCCTCCATCTGTTTTTTGTTGTGGGGGGCGCTGAAAGATTTTTATTATGCCTAAGTGGGCGGCAAGTCGAAAAAGTTTGGGAACCAGTGCTATAGGTTCATAGGTCTCCTCTAAAGACTTTCACAACGAACGCACGTGTTTAGGGTTCCGTACCTCAAAAGAAATAACACGGAACCCTTATAGGATCACTCGTGTGTCTGTCTGTCTATCACAGCCAATTTGCTCCGAAAGTAATGAACCGATTGAGTTGAAAGGAACAAATATTACCCAAACACCGTGTTTGGGTAATTAGCATTAATATTTGTGCCACGGAAATACATGAATTTTAACCATGGGAGCCACATTTGGGGGTCAACTAGAAAATTTTAAAAAATGTTAGCAAACTATACCGTGTCCATATCGTGTGTATCATTTCATAATCAATGAAAGGGCTCGCTGTGAGAATGACAAATATATATTTTTTATCATTTTTATTTCAATAGTTTTGAAGTTATTTAAGAAAATAGGCAAAAATTTACCACCATCCCCCCCCCCCCCCCCCCCCTTAACTCCGAAACTATTGGACCTAGAATTTTGAAAAAAAATATGGAAAATAGTCCTGCTCCTATAGAATACAGGAAAACCTATAAGAAATCAGTGCAGTAAAGTAAAATTGTATTATATTGTTTTGAATCTAAATGAACTTTTAAAGCCTGATGATTTCACATTGTCAAAGAGAGTAGCCATTCATCATTTCAAAATGTATATTCCGTTGGGGGAAAATATTGAGACATCGCCATATATCGGATGTCACACTGTCAGGTCGCATTACGTTCGCACCGCTTACTTCGAACACTGGGATGCATTTTACATTACATGGTACTCATTTTACATAGTTCTATAAGTTAGAACACTACAATTCTCCTAAAAGCAATCTGTGAGATTTATGCGACTATGAGATTTTTTTTAGTTTATTATAATTTCGAGGGCTGAGTACCGAGGCAAAAATCTGGTGGACTCTTATAATAACTGGCAGTTCGTAGCGAAAAGTGACCTCACGATTCCGATAAATCAAGTGCCGCTTTTCGTCCTTCTAAAATTTGGTTGAAGGGTAGTTGAAAGTTGAAACCAACAAAAAGGGTCTCGCCGCAATCCTATAGTGACCCTGCCCCTGGCTGAAATGTATAGTTTTCTTGAGAGCTTTTATTTGTCTTATTATAAGATATTATTTTACCAAATTTCAAGGCTGGAATCCTCTTGGTTTGGATAAAAATAAAGAAAGAAAGAAAGAAAGAAAGAAAATACATTTATTTATAAAAATAGTTTTTATTTATTTTTAGCTAAACCAACAGCTCGATTTCTTTAAAATTTGCATGTCACATATACCCAATAGTAATTAATTTTCAAAAAAAAAAACAAAGTTCCAACTTCTTTAGAGCCTTAAAAATTGATGTTTTTGATATATAAGATGTTTTTTTAAATACTTATGAGATAGGGACTACCTCAATTTTTAGTTATTTAAAGTAAAATATAATATTGCACAAAATGTATTTTTTCTAAAAAAAAACCATTTGGAGCAACTGGGTAGAAATGTCTTACTAATGCATAGAGGCCGTCCGCCCTACGACTACTTGCTTATACCGGGCACAGCCAAAAACTCCGAAATATTTTATTCCGAATTTAATTCTGAATTTCATAATTCCTAAGAAATAAAATTCCCATTATATAAAATCACGATATTTACTATACCGAATTTCAAAAATCCGATGTTTTTATTTTCCGACATTTATTAATCCGAATAATTAAAAGCTCGATGTGGTCTTGGTCCGAAAAACGAGTTCCTATTTTCAGTAGTCCGAAATTTCATTGCAAATTCGGAATTTTGTTATTCGGTCAAATATCGTGCTTTTACTCGTAATAATGAGGATTTTAGAGTAATTTTCAAAAAAATTGTACACAATTAAGGGATTTAATTAAAACAAAACTTAATTTATTCCTCTGTGTTACGAAAGTTACCCATATATGCCTCACTTTCGTAACACAGAGGAAGCGATCGTGATTTTGTTTTTATTAGACCTATGTACCTACAATTTTTTTGAGAATGACTCTTTATTCATAAGAATTATGAAATTCGGACTTTTAAAAATCGGAATAAAATATTTCGGATTATTCAAATATTTATTTAGGGTCTCCTTCGTGGTTCTCGTGATATGTAGGTATGTTTCCATACAGAAAAATAATTTCAGTGAAAATAAGTAAAATTGCATTCAAAGATTTTATTGAAAATTGCCTGCCTCAACCAGGACACACAGATACAGAATTTTAAATATTTATTTTTAAATAAAAAAGGGTTTACAAACTATTTACTTCAGAAAATATTTTATTTTTTTAATTTGAATTTTTACATTGTTACTCACACGCCCGTCGGAATCGTACAGTTTGTATTCCTTAATTCAAAGGATAAAGATGCGAATGTACCTATTGAAATTTGTCTCAATTACTAATATTGAATCAGACTAGTATGACTCATACTCTTCTTCTCAGTCATCTTTATCCTTTGACATTGAGGATAAAGATGCGAATGTACCTATTGAAATTTGTCTCAATTACTAATATTAAATCAGACTAGTCAATAGGTACATTCGCATCTGTATCCTTTATATTGAATTCCTTTTTATTTTTATATTGAATCAGACTAGTATGAGTCATACTACTCTGATTCAATATTAAGTAATTGAGACAAATTTCAATAGGTACATTCGCATCTTTATCCTTTGACCAGAGCTCGGAATATGTAGTGCCTATTTACCTAAACTTCGCGGGAGGACGTAACTAAGAGTGGTTACAACCACCAAAAATATTTTTTTTTATAGAACGGATGATTTCCTGGGATTAATAAGAATACATAATGTACATAAATTCACACTGGGGTTAAATTATTAATGAAATACAAGATATATTGAGAACTCAAAAATCGACTTCATTAAAAAATTCTGCATTAGACAATTGTATTTCATTAATAGTCTAACCCTGAGCGTGAATTTACATGGATAATGTATTATTATTAAACCAGGGAAATCCCGGGTTCAATAAAAATAATTAATTATTTTTTGGTGGTTGTAATTGTAACCACTGTTATAGCTTGACAACTTCGTTGGTGACACTCACCTGTGCTTTTTGTTCTGTGCAGCCGTAACTAATTACACAAGTTACCGCCAACACGAACGGCGACCGAGGGAGGCAGCGTCCGGAGGCCCCCGTTCGTGTTGGCGATAACTTGTGTAAGTAGTTACGGCTGCACATAACAAAAAGCACACACGTGAGTATCACCAACGAAGTTGCCAAGCTATAGTTACGTCCTTCCGCGAAGTTTAGGTAAATAGGCACTACCTATTCTGAGTTCAGAGTATGACACATCATACAATAGCCTAAAACATGATTTTGTAAAGATGACAGTGATAAACGCTTCATGCTAATCCTGTCCCCAATAAGAGGAAACAGTAAGGTCGAGAGAATTGAAAATTAGGTATTTGTAAAATGTGTCGCTATCCCGCACTGCCCGCCTCTCGCCTGCAGAGCGCGATAGAGACAACAAGCTGCAGTTGTCTCTATAGCGGACCGAAAATACCTTTTAAAATTTCATGAAAACAACGTTTCGTAGTCCCCTGATTTCTTCCCCAAAACTTAACCTATTTAACTATTTTTTTCATTAAACATTAAAAAAAGGCTTTGGCCGTGTTCCTATGTTTTCCTTTTTTTTAATAATCTAGTCAAATTTGTTTTCTGGATGTGTGAACACAGCGGAAAATCTGGCATTTTTTTTAGGTTTTTGAAGGTTAATATCTCTTTTGAGAATCAATTTATCGTAAAAAGGAAAACATAGGAACATATCAATAGTAGCCATAGATTTTTGGACAAAAAATGATTGCTCTACTGGCATTATCCAGGGAGGAAACTGGGGACTACGTTTGTATGGAAAAACTGCCCTCCTGTTTCCTCTTAAGATGAGTATTCACCAGACCTGTGCGAGGTAACGGAGCGGTGCGCAAGGAAAAATGCACCAACACCGAGCTGCGCCGAGCAAGGCTAAACACGTTGATTGGTAGATTTCTCAACTCGCGCAGCTCCAGTGGAAGCGCAACCTTAACCTTGGTAAATTTTAGGTGGTACGATTCGAGCGACGCTTGGAGTTTCTATGCGTGATCGAATCAGCAGTGTGGAAATCCATTGAAGACTAAGGTTATCTACTTATAAATAACTCTCAAAGTTAACAAATTGGAATGGAAATAGGCTGGGCATATACGTATAGCTCGACGGACCGATGGCCAATAGGTTCTCGAAACAATGAACCGGGAAACGTATAGGTCGCTCTCTCACTAGATGGGCCGAGGACCCGGTTAAAGTTGCCGGAAGGGTTCATAATATGTTCGATAAATACCAAAAATATCAAATAAAAAAAAGAAAATTTGTCGTAGAAGATGGTAGATGATATTTATCTATCGTAATAGAACTTTTTAAGCAGAATGGAAACACGCACTGTCGCTCGCGCTGCCGGTCGTTTGACTTCCTCACAAAAACCGCTTTTTGGGGAACGCAGGAGCAGCTGAACTATCTATTGTTTTATTGACTGCGTAGCTATAAGAAAAACACTGAACCCTTTCGTCAAGATTTTTTTTTACTCGGAAAGCCTTTTCACTTTCAGGTTACTTTTATTGATTCAACTTTTTGGGTAGGTTAGAAACCGTTTTTAGGGTTCCGTAGCCAAAATGGCTAAAAAGGAACCCTTATAGTTTCGTCATGTCCGTCCGTCCGTCCGTCCGTCCGTATGTCACAGGCATTTTACTCAAAAACTACAAGACGTATACTGATGAAATTTGGAATATAGATGTCTTGTAGATGCCGCTACTAAGTTTGGTAGTTAAGGCGCGGTAGGACCTGGCTCGCATTTCACATACAAACTAGGGTCGGGTGGAATGCAGATTATTGCAGATTATCTTCGATTTCTAACATAAAAGTATACGTTATCAACCCAAACATGAGAGGATGCCCTGCATGACTGTGAAATCATGATTGTCAGGTATTAATTTTGTCAGAAAAGGTAACTGGTGATGAACAAAATGAAAAAAAATGAAAAAAATACTGTATTTTATAGTGTTTTCGCGCTACTTTTCTATCGAGCGAAGTGTTCGCTATCGTGTTCTAAGTGAGAGGAAGCCCTAGATACAGTTCTGAATATTATTATATATGTTTTACAGTGACCTAAGAGTCAAATAAGTGCTCTAAAAATGATTTGGAAACTAGGCTTCCGTGCCCGATTCTGGTCTCACCTCGCCTTAAATAATAAAAATAAAGAAATCTAGGGGGGCACTCCATACATGTAACAGAAGCTAAAAAATTTTTTCTTCAGCAATTTTCAACGTGAGGTACAAATTCGATAGTTCTTTTAAAAACATTATAAGGCTTTTATGTACTTTTTTTTGATTAAGTGAATACTTTCGGAAATAATCGCTCCGAAAGTTGCATAAATTGTGTCACTCCCCTTTTAACTTTTAAACCGTTAGTCCAAAAAATATGAAAAAAATCAGGAAGGTAACGCTTAATAAATACATTCAATGAAAATTATTTTGAATAGTAAGGAATAAACCGTTTTGAAGTTATTGCCGAAAAACTTCTCAACCAAAAGGTTTTAAGTGCCATTGATTGACACGGCATTTAAGACTTTTTGTCAGTTATTTATTTTTAGCTTTATTTTTATCTGTAGCACATTTCCTTATAGATACGGCTATGGAACCATACACTGAGCATGATCCGACATGCTCTTGACCAGTTATTTTTTTTATTTTAATAAGCAAAATATACTATTAAAACTATTTAAATTCTTAAAAATACTTACATGCAGACAACAACGCAGTCACTTGCATCAAAACTGCGAGGGAATAAAAAATGGCACCCATTTTGTACTTTTTTTTAATTCGAATACACCAAACCTAAAGCTTGCCCACTGTTCAATGCAGAGCGCCGTTTGTAACTGATATATATAAACGCACGGACTTGCGTAGTGTCAAGGTAAATTATTAAACAACTATATATGTAAAACTGGCTGTTCACTGTCTAGTTTTGTTCTCGCTAAACGACAGCAAAAACAGTCACATTTTGCGCTACAATATGGGATTTTTTAAAAAGGGTGTCATCAAATTTCTTCGAGACCGGCAACGCATTGGCAATGCATCTAGTGTTGCAAATGTCTATAGACGGCGGGGACCGCTTTCCATCAGGTGGGCCGTCTGCCTGTTTGCCAGTCTATAGCAATAAAAAAAAACTAGCATCCGAAAATAAGTATTTTTCTAAGTTTATATAATAGTATTTTTGGATATAAGTGCGGAAAGTATGTTCTTCCGCACGTATATCAAACTATGTTTTTTAATATATTTGCGAAAAAATGTCGATGACACAAAAACATTTATTCGGTTATCACCATTCATTCATTATTATAACAAAACCACTCAAAAAAAAAATCAATACCATTCATTCAGCCAAATGAAAATAAAATATTTTGGGAAGAAACATAGAGTCTTATGATAATTTCATTTAATTTAAACATGAAAAGGTTTTTTTTTTATTACTTTATTGTTGACTTATTAAATAAATGTATTGTGTCTAGTATCCATAACACAAGCCTTATTGAGCTTACTATGGGACTAGTTCAATTTGTGTAAGATTGTCCCCTAATATTTATTTAGTGATTTAGTGAGCACGTTTATTATATGGGGACCCCTTTTTATTTTAAACTTTATATTGTTTTTTATTATTAGAACCGGTCGGCTTAACCCGTGATGACGGGAAGAGGCCCAACGGACTGACCCTAATGCCTTGGAAGATGGGTCGGCCCCTGGTGTGGGATGCAACGTGCGACGACGGGACATTGCATCCCACACCAGGGCATTCCACATCCCATACCACACGTCGTTAGAGACGTTGGGGCCGTGGGGATCCAGTGCGCTCGCACTATTCAAACAAATTGCCCACAGGCTTTATCGGGTATCTGGTGACCAGAAGGCTGGCTCCTTCTTAGCTCAGAGAATCGGCATTGCCATTCAGCGTGGCAATGCTGCCAGCCTTCTGGGCGCCCTACCGCCCGGAAGAGACATGGAGGCGTTATTTTATATTTAGGGTTTATTTATGGCTTAATACTAGGTGAATTTTATTATTTGTTGTTATAGCGACAATAGCACATTCTGTGAATATATCAAGTATCTACCTATTACCATTATTAAAATTGAGCAAAAATGCCAAAAAACACGTTTCTTGTATGGGGACCCTCTTTAATTCTTGACTTAATTTTCTATTTATCAATTGATCTTTTAGCGACATTAAAAATACAAGTTTTGTTAAAATTTCAAGTCCCTATCTATTACGGTTCAAAAGATACAGTCCTGTGACTGACTGACACAAACGCGCTTTTTTGTATGGGGGCCTTCTTTATCTTTAATTTTAGTATTATGTTTTTATTACAATAAAACTATTGCGAAAAATACAACTTTCCGCACGATATACAATACAATACAATCATACTTTATTGCACACCAAAAAAAAATTACAATGTAAACGTATACAAAAAACAGTGGTAAACAATAGGCGATCTTATCGCTAAAGAGCGATCTCTTCCAGACAACCTTTGAATAGCCAATATACATGAAGTGAAGCACGATATACACGCTACGAAAAGTACCTACCACTATTTGAGCAAAGTGTATTAAAAAAGTATTTTATTTATTTATCTCATTTGCTCATGTTCTATTGAAGTGCAATTTAAAATAAATAAAAATAAAGAGGTACTTCTAATCCTCACCGCGTCGCGATACAGGTAAAAAACTTGACCACAACAAAATAGACATTGACCTCGGTTCAATGATCAACGCCGTGGCTTGAATACTAATAGTTTAAAACAAAATAAAGAACTCTTGATATGTCCGCACATCTTCATTATGTAAGTTTAATCATGAGATTAGCTAAAAACTAGCATAAATCATACAATAATTGAACACGTTATATGCATTGGTCCACTCATTGCGACACTCATTAGATACATTACTTGCCCAGGACGGTAAAACAAAGAATGTCTCAGATCGCAGGTATTTGACGCCCGAGCCGAAGGCAAGGGCGATAAATATACGATTTAAGGCTTTCTTTATTACCGTCCGTAGTAAGTACAAATTTTTATGTATCCCCTACAGGAAGTGGGATTTTCTGCACTCGTGGCGTATGGTAATTGCCACTTTATGGCGTGGTGCGACGTAAAATATTGAACTCAACAGAACTTTATGGCTAAGCTTTAACTTTTTTGGGCGTACCGTAAAGATTCCATTATTAGACTTCCGCTGTCTGTTAGTCCCTCTGTCTGTCACAAGGCTATTTTGCACCGTAATGAGTAGAGACTTCAAATTTTGTCAGGAGTATGCACGATTGCTATAACATTTCTAAATGGTACGGTGGTACGGAAGCCTCGGTGTGAGCGTCCAACTCAGACTTGGCCAGTTTTATAACCAGCATTTACCATCCTTAAAAAAATACTGAAAGTACAAGAATATCAATTAAATACTTTTGACAGTCAATACGTAAGTACCTAGGCTAGAGAGTGAATGGGTTGCCTTATAGATTTGATGAATATACTTAGGTATATTTCGCGAGTCATCATACCAGTTCTGTTTTTACACGACTGACCAAAAAATAAGTGTTATTAAACATACTGAATTCTAGAAATATTTTCTAAAAAACACGTACAAAAGCGATGAATATTTATGAAGCCGGATCCGATGAAGCGCTAGTTCAACTTCAAAGATCGCACACCAGTAAAACATCATATCGATGGTAAAACGCGGAAATGTAGTAACCGCCACCAGGTCAAAAAAAAAGTAGACTCAGGAGTCTACTTTTTTTTAAAAACAGGTTTTTTTATCTGTCTTTTACTTGGTCGCGAACACTAATATAAGAACATACATAATATGAGTTCAGAGAAGTCTATACTCTATTCCCCATAACAGCACTAGTGTCGTTATAGTCACATTACGATACTGCTAGCAGCCACAGACTTCTAAATCTAGGTTAAACTTAGGTGAAGGATTAAGCGCTCAATTCTAACTTTACGATAAAAATGCACAACTACCAACTTAACAAACAATTAAATTCCTACGGTTTTTAAGAAAAACAAAACTAAAACCGAACTAATTGCACGGATGCCAACTTAAAAAAAAATCTTTTAAATATCGTCACTGCGTGTCACTAGCGAGTATACGTCAAATTAAAAAGAAGTTTAACATAGACACATACTGTCAGATGTCATATTTGCCTTGTTTGCACGCTATGTTTAATTTTGTATTTTATATTTTAAAACCTAGTCGTAGAAAAAGTATTGTATGCAACTTTGTATAATTAAGTCAAGAAACGCTTATGGTGTCTCTATTTGCGATACTCGCCGCCGCGGTGGCTCGTATCACAACTCGCGCCATTCGCATTTTTTGAGCCTACTCATACAACTGTTGCATAAAATACTATCAATACACTTGCTCAAAAAGTGGTACTTTTCGTAGCTGTAAATCGTGCGCAAAGTTGTATTTTGCGCACAAGTGCTTTTTACTTTCAGCTAACTTTTGAACACTAAATAAAATATTTATTTGCAAATAAGTAAACTACAAAGTAATAATAAATATATTTCTTGCTTTTTCATGTTAAATGTACTAAAATTCTGTATAATATTGTCTTCGGTTTCCGCGATTATCACTCATAGTAATAAAACAACTTAAACGAGTTAAATCGCGTATATTACTACATTTTAAGTCGTTACGTTTCGTAACCCTTTTCAGCGTTCGTGGTCGCGGGTAGACTGAGAAAATCATAAATTTCCTCTGTCAAAATTACTGTTGTGCAAACCTACCCACTTTAAAAAATACAAATTCAAAATTAGTGTTGCCAGATGGGCCTAATGTGTAAAGATGTTTACACACATGCCAGAAGGGTTTAAAAACCTAACTTTAGAAAAAAAAAACTAGCGGCGCTTCCAAAAGGCATACTTGATAAGAAAGAAGACGCCAAGGAAACTTATCAGCTACGCCTTATGCAAAAAAGAAAATAATTTAAACAAAAGACTCTAGGTATGCTAGTTTTGGTAAAACAAATCAGAAAAAAAGTTTAGTGTTGCCAGACGGGCCTAATGTGGCCCTAAGACATTCACACGTGCCTGAAGGGCTTACTAGCCTAACCTCAGAACTCTAGGTATGCTATTTTTAGAAGAACAAACACCGTTCAATGTTAAGGTTTTACAGTGCTGCGTCTCGCCCGTCCCGTCCCTTGATGAGATTTAATACAGGATCCCAGGCAGGTGGTAGAGACAAACCATCTTCTCTATTGAAATTAGGATACTTCTTGATTTCAATAGCCTCGCTTTGCAAAGTGCAGGTGTGTACAAGCTTGATTGACAGTGTGGTCTTTCATACATAGGCCAGACGAAACGAAGTGTTTCCACTCGGGTGAAGGAGCACGCAGCTGATGTCAAACACCGTCGCTGTAACAGGTCTGCAGTCTGCGAGCATGTCATCGACAAACCTAGCCACTCGATCAAGTTTGATGATGCTTCGATCCTCGCTAAGGAGAAGCGCTATTTTCCAAGGATGCTTGACGTTCCTATATCTAATAGCAATAATAGCAATATTACACTTACAATAGGGATGACGACAGGGTTGAAACTATATAATTCTATTTAGTCCGTCAGTTAGATTATGGAAAAATATGGGACACGTATTTTTTGGTTTATCAAAATATTAAAAACCGACAAAGTTATAGATCATCAAACTTCTGGAGTGGGGGCTTGTGACGTCACTCCTTGGTGAAAATTGTACCTAGGAGTGACGTCACTCGAAACTTCTAAGCACTCTATCCTCGTTATTTTTTATTTGTCAAACAAAAGAAAAAATACGTGTACAATATTTTTTAATAATCTAACCGACGGACTAAACAGTATTTTTTTGTCGACTAGCCCATTTTGGTTTTGTATAATTCAACTAGTACGGTGGAGTGCAAGTGAAAGGTGCAGCGTTGCCGAAATTCTGTTCTGTGGCGGATACTGCGCGTTTATGCATGTAATGAAAAAATGGATCTGTCATAACAATTACTGCTACTGGTTACAGCTTTTATGCTTTATGGAGTTTATGCTACACCTGGCCATAAAGTGGCTTTTTCCGCACGCTGCGCGTACGGAAAAAACCGCTTTCTGGCCAAGTGTCGACGTAAAATGCTGTACACAACACGGGAGGTAATAAGAAAGCCCTCGATCGCATATTTACGTCCCTCGCTGCGATCTCGGCGTTTTTTTGTATTACCACCCTAGTTGTGTAATGTACGAGTACTATTACAGCGCTTCATTGTGTCGAAAATAAAAATGCCATTGGCGTAAGCGACACTAAAAGGTAAACTAGTTGAAGGTTATCTCTAAGTTATGTACTTATTCCAAATTTCAAGTGTTTTCGTTAATAAATAAAGCAACTTGATTGCTAGCTGAAATTTGGCATGCAAGTAGACCAAGTCTTGGATTGAAACATAGGATACTTTATATCCCGGTAAAGAGTTCTTTTGGGACAGTAACGGGAACAATGCGGGCGAAGCCGCGTGTAAATGCTAACTTAATAATTTGTTTTACTGTACTATACTGTGTGTGTGTACTGTGTATAGGTCGACTGTACTAAAACATCGATCATCAAAGTATTGATAACTTTGAGGATAGACTACTCCCAAAAACACGGACTCACGGAAATCAATGTCTCGCATAGACGTAGACACAAATAAAAGAATAAATTGTGAAAATGTTGTAGAACTTGATTTTTTGTCGCGTTATATAATGATGCATATAAATTGATTTTCAAGAATCATTACCAGTTTTAGGATTCCGTACCAAGATGGTAAAAAAGGAACCCTTATGGTGCGACTCTGTCTGTCTGTCCGTCTGTCACTGCCAGATATCTCCTGAGATGACTACTGATGCTATCAATTCAAATTTGGAATAGTGTTAAAAATCACTAACAAGACCCTATTGGACACAAAAAAAATATACTTTTTTTTTAAAGAAGGCCGAAATGCAATGTCAAAAATTAAAAGAGGACTATTGTATTAAACGGGGTATCAAACGAAAGGGCTTAATTTGTAGATTTCAAAACTGTTTTTATTTTTTTTCTGATTTAAAACGAAAAACTTAAAAACAATGCCATTCCCATCCTATTATTTCCGAAGTTACTGAAGAGGAAAATGTACAATAATTACGGATTAATATCATCCTGAATATACAGAAAAAAATCCCTTACTCCTTACAGATAACCGTGGCTAGATAACTAGTGAACTGTGAAGATTTTTTTTTCCTTGGAGATAACTAGTTATCTCCGAGGATTTTATATTCTTCGCAGATAACTTTTTTTTTAACAGTTTTCTGTGAGGAAAATCCAATCCTTGTAGATAACTGGTTACCTCCAAGGATTTTATATTCTTTGCAGATAACTATTATTTTTTTAAGTTTAGCTAGCTAGCTATCTCCGATGAATACAATTTAATCTCAGAAAACTTAAAAAAAAAAGTTATCTGCGAAGATTATAAAATCCTCGGAGATAACTAGTTATCTTCTAGGAAAAAAAATCTTCACAGTTCACTAGTTATCTAGCCACGGTTATCTGTAAGGAGTAAGGGAAAAAAATATAATGGTTTTCCTAACTTGCATAGTTTTTTAGAAATTCATAAAAATCGTAATATCAACTTATTTTGTTAGTTACTAAACTAACCGCGACCTATGTCGATGTATGGGGGCAACAGTTTTCCAACAGCAAAATTAAGTTTGTCTCTCAAATATTCAAAATCAAAATCAAAATCAAAATTATTTATTTGCGTGAATACAGATTCTTAATTCTAGGTCTTATGAGAAATACATTGCTTGTGTATTCAGCCTGCAAGCAGGCGTGCAAATATTCAGGCACGCTCCATTATCTATAAATGAAATATTCATTGATTACTTAAAAAAAAATAATAATAAAATAATAATAATAATAATAATATACGAAAATAGTCCTTATAAAAAATTAATAATAACAATAAATTAGAAATTAAATTAAAACATGCCAATAAAAATAATAAAATTACAATTCAAATTTAAAAATCAATTAGAAACAATAAACAATACAACAATAAAACAACATTTATATCACAGATCAGGTCACGTACGGTCTAAGTAGCTCTTAACACTATAAAAGCACTTTTCAAGAAGCCATTTGGTTAATTTATTTTTAAAGCTATTTCCCTGAAGCATCTTGATGTCTTCAGGTAAGTTATTAAATAGTTCGATGCACATATTAAAGACATTTTTCCGATAAATTGATTTGTGAGCACGTGGCTTATACAACAGATTCATAATTTTTTGCCTGGTGTCTCTTTGTATGACTTCACCTCGTTTCCTAAAATACGATTGGTGGCTATTAACAAAAACACATATTTCTCTAATATAAAGGCAAGGCAAAGGGAGTATGTTGAGTTTTTTAAAAATGGGTATGCAGCTGTCATCATTGAGTGCATTACAAATGACCCTGACACACTTTTTCTGTACGATAAAAACTCTGTTAACTTCCACCGAGTTACCCCATAAAATCAGACCGTAATGAAGAACGGAGGACACATAGCCGTGATAGGCTGTCAGCGCGGCTTCCGACGATACTGTGTCCCTAAGTCTCCTGAGAGCAAACACAAATCGGTTTAACTTGTTGCACACATTCTCAATGTGGTCTTTCCAATTCAAGTGTCTGTCAATTGAGATATTCTCAATTCAATACCAATATCTTGAACAAGAACATACTACAAGTTTGTACGGTACCCTTGGTGGGCGAGTCCGATTCGCACTTATTCGGTTTTTTAACTTTTTAACTGACTGTCAATTAAAAGTGAAGCCTAATATTTCTAGATTATCCTACCCAAAGGACAAAATAGATAAGATTTTTTTTACTTGGCGCTTTGTGTCTAGACAGCACTCAAAAGCTAGCTTCTATCACAACAAAATGTTTTCCGAGCCACGATGGTGATTTTTTTTTATAAAAACTGACCTACGATTTACCTCAGTAGCGCCTGATCGTAAGTGACTACGAGGCCGAAGATGTAACTCGCCGGTTCAGTAGATGCCTATTTACTCGTGTTTTGAAAAGTCCTAATTTGTATTTGTGATGCCTCGCCTCATGAATAAGGACTTTGCAGTTGCACACGTTCGAAACATGTTATTTATTAACCTCCTAATTTAATCACAGATTAACTGAAAAACTTTTGCCCGAAATGTATCGCCTTTGTCCATGCCTATTGTTTTTCATATTGATTTAATTAATCTCATTTATTTTGAAACTGGTAACCCTGGTACCTATTTAACTGGTAGAGAATATGCCTTATGAAATTATGACGTTAAGTTCGGATTTTGTACGATAAGTTTTCTTTTGTGCAATAAGGTTTAAATAAATAAACTAGTACAAACAAACTGGATGACATTTCGACACATAATTGATGACAGGAACTTAAGACCAGTAGTATGTCGCATTTCAGTGAATAACCAGATTTACTACAAACGTAGTGAGTGACTTAGGTTCACAATAAGAATATTGGTAGTTGTAGTTTTGAATCTGTCAAAACGAAGTTGCGAACGGAACACTGATTTCGTGAGCAAGACTCGTCCTTATCAATGTTTTATCATTAATTTTTCATAGCTATAACCTTGTCTATACCAGATCCTAGTGCATTGATTAACATTAGTAAAGCCAACATTTTTTACACGATTAACTTTGGTAAGATATTTTTACCTGACCACGGCGAAGTCCAAAATGTATATAAGTAGGTAAGCATATCTATGTATTACTAAACCGCGATTAGAATACCATTGAGCGTATCGTTTTTGAATTCATACAATAAATGACATTGTCAAGACCAAAGTAAAGATTCTAAAGGGTCGCTTTCGATAACATCAGGTATTTCGATAAACTCTCCTTCAGGGGCGTATTTACCCTATGGCCATCCGGGCCATGGCCCGGGGCGCCAATCGGCCAGGGGCGCCATAGCCGCCCTGGGCCTATTGCCTTTTGTTCTGGATTTGGCGCCATTAACAACTGACTTTTACTTCTCACCTTTTTTATTTTATCGAAAATACGGTCGTAAGTTAATTTTTGTCAATACGAAGCACGTCTGTTATTAAAAACATACGGTGTGGTAAGTACAATAAGTACATGCTCCAAATAAGGGCGCGGGCGGGGCGCAGAGTGAAGAAAGGGCGGTTTCTCAATATTGAAGCCTATTTTGCAAAACAACGAATAATCCAGTAACCTTGTCACCTGAAAGTACGGGGTACTTTGCGCCAATCCAGTAGTTCTTTCTGATTTTTTGCAGACTTGTTTATGATGTTGAATGAATAATCTAAGTTTGTGACCACGAGCGTCAAACGCAACCTTGTCAAAAATCGAAAAAAAAACCCCGAAAGTTTCGGTTTTCAGATTTTGGCGGTTATAATCCTAAAGGACTAGTTTTTGGTAGTACCTTCTCAGGATGTTTTTAAAGTAGGTACCTACACTAAATTTTCTACAATATGAGATTATAAAATTATGTCTGTAGACCCAATAGTTTCCGAGATAAAAAGCTTTTCAAATTTCATAATTTTTTCGAACTTTGCAATTTTGGTGAGGACATTGACTTGCTGATCATCCTCACTGCGATCGACGCCGCCCTTCCAAGAGGGCTAAGATAACTGAGAGGGCGGATTTACTAACTAACTAAAAAACCTATTAACTTTTGTTGTCCTTACCTTTTTTGTTTCCTTATTCGTAGTTTAGCTTATCATTAAACATCATCGTTCACACTTCTCATTTTCTTTTTTACATCCCATAACGTACAAGGCTTCGATAGTATAATAGGGGTTACGAAGAATCAGGGTCAAAATTCATTCAGAACGACAGAATATTGCAAAAAATTGCGAAGTTCGAAAAAATGATAAACTTTGAAAGGCTTTATCTCGGAAACTATTGGGTCTACAGAGACAATTGTAGTCTCATCATGGGTATTGTAGCAAATTTAGTCTAATTTAAAAACTTCCTGAGAAAGTACTACCAAAAACTAGACCTTCCCAAATTTTTACGGTTTTTAACAAAGTTTAGTTCCGCACTCGAGGCAAAGTATAAAGACGAACAAGTAGTCCAACTTCGGCCGTTTAGAATCGCGCGACACGTATTCAGAAAGAGGCGCGATAGCTCGTCTGTGTGAGTGCGATCCATACTGGAGCATTCTTATTTCTTTGCTTGTAGTGCGTTCGTACACGGCGCGCACATATTCAAGCGCGCGCTCTACCTTTTGAAGGAAGAAAAATTAATGCTATTATACTGTACAAACTTGTACAAAGTCTGCAAAAAATCAGAACTACCGGATCTGTCCCAAGCTCTGATGTACGAGTAAAAAGTTACTGGATTATAAGTCATGAAATCATCATTAATGACTTTGTAAACAAATTTGTACACCGCAAAAAAAATTAAGTAGACGTCATTAAAAATATTGTATTTTTTATTTAAATAATTTTTTTCCTTGACTTCTGGGGCGGCGAAACATATATTGGCCCGGGGCGCCAAATTTCAAAATACGCCCCTGCTCTCCTTGCCGGTCCGAGTCAACTCTGCGCCGTCCTAGTCTAAAAGGCGACTTTTTACTATGAACTTCCATAGCAAAAAGTCGCCTTTTACACTAGGACGGCAGACTTTCCACCCTGTATAATTTTCAAACACGAAATGAGTGTCGTTTTTTTCGTTTTGTCGTCAAAAAGAGGTACCAATAAAAACTGTACAATTCTGTGGTTTTTTTATTTTTATCAATTTTTTTGTATGAAAGTGTAGAGAGTTAGTAGCATAAATAAAGGACATTGCCGACGAGTCTATGGGGCCTCGTACCAAATCAAAAGTCATTGTGTCAACACGAAACCGACTGTATCTTAAAGAACAAGAAACTGCCTTTCCTAATCACTAAATCCCATTAAAATTGTATTCGGGGATCCGTAGGAAATTGAGATTGATTTCCAGATTTCGAGGTTAGTTTTTGGGTAGCAAATCGTCTAAGTATTTGTCAACCGGCCAAATACAAAATCACTTAAAGACTTTAATTCCTGACGTTGACAAGACTTCACTTAACTTGGTCGTAGAGTCTGTGCGGAAAGAGAATGGGCGTGGCGAAAAACGGAACTAACCTACCTAACCAGTATGGCCACAAAACAGAAAATACGGCACGGCACATACGATAGAACAGCGCCCCCAAAATTAATCCTGTTCTCTTTCCGCACAGACTCTATGACATGTCATTTCGGATACCTGTTTTAGGTTTTTTTATTGTGCCAGTATTCAGATTGTTAAAATGTTATTATAAAAAAAAGTTCTTTGAAACTATTTTGATACATCGTGAGATTATTATAAAATTACATTTACGCTCAATGTCTCATATAGTGAAGTATCAGCTAAATATCACGAGTTATTTATACCAAATAAGAATTTAAAATGAATTACGTCCTTCGACACAAAATTGTGAAAAGTCGTGTCGTATAAAGTACCCTATATTTAAACTTAGATGTCTTAATTTATTAAGACAGAATGTCAAGCTGTCAACTTTCTTGCTAAGATCAAGAAAACTACATAGATAATGGATTGTATTAAGACGTATCTATGACGTTCGCTTTGTCTTTTACACATTTTAAAAGTAGTCTTAAGAAAGAACGAGACGAACATGTTACTTTCCTGGGTACAGAACAGCTGGATTTAATTTGAGTTACATTACAATGCAGTTCGTATAAGAAAGAAGGGCGGAGTTTTATGGAATTAATATTTTTATATACATTCGCGTAGACGGTGCTGCCACTATCATAGGCCTTTTAGATTCTGAACGATTTTGTCTGTCAAATACAGTTGACAATCATACATTTCTCATGGTGGCGGCGGAAACCGTATACAGCAAAATTCTTTTTTAATTGATCGCAGATTTTCCGTTTTAAATTCTGTAATAAAAAATCGAGCTGGTTAAATAAATAAAACTAAGTTTTTGGTATCGTTTTGGTTGTGACACAATTTAATGACGATATTGGTACCAAAAGTCGGCAATCTCCTTTGCCATGACTTAATGGTCCGCCAATGTCCTTCTACGATTTTCGCTGGCGTACATATATTTGGAGTAAAATAGCTTTAAAAATAAGTGTCGAAACTGAACTTGTTACCTCTCCCCCTACCACCCCCGCGAGGTTACTTGCTAGTTCTCAATGTCAAAGAACTCAAGACTATCCAAGTAACAACTGTGCTGAGAATCGGCTCTGAATCTAAACGGGCAAGCCGAACACAAAGCTTGAAACAGCACCCCTGCTTTTTGGAGTTTCATCAATTTCAAAACCTTAACTCTCAGTAACTATCACACTTACAGTAAAAATGAATAGAACCTAATATATAGCAAATTTAATGTAGCTAATTTGTGCCATAGACGGTAGTGTAAAAAAATGCATAGTTAGAGCAGGAATCCAAAATACTTCAAAAATGGCGTACTTTTGCGCGTGTAGCTCAGCTAGCACAAGTTTTTAGAACGTGCAAAATCAGATTCACACTACTACCTTAACATAACAAAAAATCAGAACTACATCATACTTTGCGATTTTAATGTTAATTTCCACTGGCCTAAAGCCTGTCAGTGTGTTATTTACTGTAAAGGTCTTACAATATTTCTATCTATCAGCCACGGACGTCGATTGCTGGACATAAGCCTCCCCCATAGATCGCCACATTGTGCGGTCCTGTGCAGATCGCATCCACCGACTCCCTGCTACTCTCACGAGGTGGTCAGTCCACCGAGTCTGGGGCCGTTCCACGCTGCGCTTATCTATGCGTGGTCGCCACTCCGGACTTACAGCAACTGGAGCATGCCACGAAAACGTTTAGTAAGGGACACTATCTTTTTTAATACTTTTGACATATCAAATTAGGAAGCTGAATGTTGGTATAGTAATATTATAACTTGGCTTTAAGACGAGTACCTAGTGTATTTTAGCAGCTAATAAGTTTTATTAGGGTAGGTGTACCATAGTGTTTCGTAAGGGACAAAAAGTTGATGTTTTCATGGAATGCTCCAACTTCACTTTACTACATTTACAGCAACTTTATCCACAAGCATGATCGGATGGCCATCAAGTCCTACCTAGCTCGTTAAACATTTTCAAAGCCATCCCATAACATATCTGATAGAAAACTGCTTTAAACCGTATCGCTGTAAATAAAATTCAACTTCTCCCGTTTGCCGGGAGCAAAGCGAACTCAGCCAACGGCTTTCAACTTACAAAAGTTAGTAACTTACTTGTAGTTGCGATACGCAGTTAAAATGCGGATTCATCTTTCAGCGCAGAGATATTGTGCATGCATAATGTTGCTCCTCGTGCACAGAAAAACACAACTCTGAAGAAATTCTCACTAACTTAGCCCTTTTTAAAATCAGGACAGAATGATGTCATTTGGTTTTATATTAAACTGTAACATGCGGCGAAGACGGCTTGCGCTTATTTGAAGAACGTTCATCTTGCTACGGCTTTTGATTTTGATCTTATTAAAATCGGGCTGCAATAAAACAATTTAGAATAAAATAGAAAGTATTTATTCGAATAACACATCATTACAGTACGTTTATTTGGACTTTGACACTCGGCCATTCTCGACTTTTTTCGGGTAAGATCGGAAGTGCAAATGACACGAGACACATTGCTACATATTCATAAGAACATAGTGTGCACTTAAAAATCTAAAACAGCAATGTACATCACCTCCCACAATGTCATTTTTACAGTAGACCTATGAATAACACAGATGGATGTGGCTTGATTTAATTATCACTCCGCCTTACAAAAAATATTAAATTAGTACAAGGGAATTTACTACTTTATAAGCGTTATTTACAATAGATACGAATTGTATGATTAATAATGAAACCATGAATTAATATATAATTCCTTTGATTCTGAAAACTAGCCCGTCACATAAATGTCATAAAAAGTTGATTATAGTCTATTTGATATGTAGAATGTTAATGAAGTTTGTTAATTATATTAAATAGATTTGAATATTTTATGAAATTCTAGGATTTTATATAGGTACTCTATGTGAAAACAGTCTTATAAAAATATTATACCTAATTTAACTACATAAGAAAACTCGCAGTCTTTGAAACTATCTAAGTCTCGAACTGTAAATTAGTTTGTTGTTAGTTGCCTGAACTTGGAGTGACTTGTACGAGCCGTATCGTATTTTATTTTCAGTCTGTGGATGATAAACCTTACCCTAACCTCTTTGGTTATATTAAGTGAAAGAAACATGTTTCTTGATTTGAGGAGCGTTTTTTTAAAAGGGCTTATTTTTCTATAACCTCCATAAAAAATAAGCCCCTTTAAAAAGACTCCTCATTTGTTTTTAAAATGTATAGTAAATAGTTAAAAGCCTTGATATTTACACAAGTCAAATTACACGACATAGTTGAAAGCTGCAGCAGTTGAAATTTCCCTTTTCGTGACCAGGTGGGTGTCCACCAGGTGGCTTCCCCAGTTGATTTATATGGTTCTAACCACTTTGAACTCCACGTTTATTATCATCTGCGCTACCTTGTACGGAGGCCTCCAGGATCTCAGAATGAATGCTATGGGTCCTTGTGACATGACGGACTCATTCTGGGGTGACAAGTGTTTCGCCAATTTCACTAGGGTCACACAACGTTTAAAACTGCTTTTAGCCGCCTTTTACCACAAACTTGGTAGACCGTAGGCCGTAGACCTATTTAGTCTTGACCGGAGGTACATTAAAATTCTACACATTGGGTACATTAAAATTGTATACATACACATTTCAAAAAATGAGCGTCTTTCCTGTTGACACCTTTGACCTTTGTTGTTGCAGTAGTTAACGGCGTGGGTACATAATCATTATTTTAAAGGTGCCTACAAGGGTCCAGCTAGAAAATTAGAATTTTAAAGCCCTTAATTTTGGTGATGTACACAGAAAATACCTAGAAGACTAACTCGTTCTAAAAACGATGTATCCCATTAATACTTATCCCCGAGATCGCACGAAATTCAGTGCATAACGGCGAGTAAAGCACTACTACAATGTTTATTTAATAGTCAAGTAAAAACCGGTAGTACCTGAATGAACTTGCACAAGCGAACCCAATACAATGATGGTTGCGTTCAAATTGCGCGTGTCCAAATAAAGACGGCTCGTGCAAGCGCCTTTGAGAGAACTTGTCGTTTTGAGGCCTATCCAAACTGATGTGGCATGCTGCATGCACATACAGGGTGTAACGTTAAGGTGCAACACAAACATTTAGGAAAATATTGACTATCGAATGATGAAGAATTTTTTAGAATAAAAATATATGGGATGTCTTTGAAAAGTTTTGAATGCCTTCGCCATAAAAATTCGATTCTTGCGATTCGATTCTTATTATTAAAAAAGAATCTTATTATCAAAGTAAAAGATTAAAAAAGAATCGTAAGCGTAGCGAAATAATTGAATGCCAGCAGACAATGACATATAGTTTTTCTGAACAAGGAACAGTGTTGGGTACGCAGGTGGAAAATGATTAAAAACACTGAATCCGAGAATACAAATTCAAAAGCGCTCGCGTGTCGCGATAGGTGAGCGCATGCAACCGTCCTCTCAACTCTAATTTTTAGGTTATGTGCGTCACGCCAGCGCCCTCTAAGAATTAAATTTATTGTTTTGCGCTGATTACAACAGAGGGTGTTAGTATACACTAATCAGCTTGAGTTAGTTATGGTAAATTAATTTTTAGGTATTCAAATATGATTACAATAAGGCAGCCGGTGGCAACGGAGTGTTATTTTAAAGGTGAAGGAAATAACAACTATTTCTAGAAATAAACTTATACTAATGATTTAAAATCTAATAACAAAATACCTAAACGCATTACGTCGCCTACAAACAGATACCTATAGATTAAATCTGACAGCTGTAATTGCAGTACGGTGTATCAACGTCAACACTAGTGCGTTTACTGACACTTTAAAGACAGCAGTCGATCGACTTTTTATCCTGGGGTGACTGTACCTGATTTGAAAGGTTTGCACATGCATATAATGGACACTTATAATTGCGCGACATGTTATTCGTTACGGTAAACGGACGAAATTAAAATGTGTGTAACATTATTGAGAGGCTTTTGATTTACCGTTCATGGTAGCACATAATATCGCGATAAATTGAAAGCATTATCATTAACATGAAAATTGTCATAAGTTTGAGCAGACCTTTACAATCCGGCTGCTTGTCTCGTGTCAAGGTCGACGGCGGTTACAAAATGCATCCAAAAGAATGTTTACGTTTTTATTGCAATACGGTAATGTAGAAATATTCCACTTGTCGATATCGACGTGTAATCTCTATGGTGTTTCAATTTTAAATGGTATGTTTCAATTTTCATTGCGGCTTAGCAATGTTTATTTTGTACATTTCACGAAGTTTACAAACAGAATACCTATGACGGCATTGGTATCGAGCAGAAGTGACCATTTCAAGGGATTTTTTTACAAGACATTATTATACTGTTTAAAACAATATAATTATGTACTAATTTGAAGTTGGTAAAACTATTTAATCGCATTGAATCATGTTTACATATAGTTTTGTTTCTTATTTACGTAACAACTAAAATCTTCACTCGTTTCTGTCATTACATATCAAATCAAATCAAATCAATTACATTTATTTGCAAAAATACAGTCTTAATAATAGGTGGTAGGTACAAATTACGTTCAGTGTATTTTGCTTGCAAGCAAGCGTGCAAATATTTTTGTGAGTCGACACATTAAATTATAAATAAAGAATTAAATTATACAATACATAGGGTTAGTTATTTAAGCTGATTCGATTCGAGCCGGTCAATTTTCCATACTTACAGTATGGAACACATAAAAACATAAATACAGTCATTATTTGCTTCCATAAGATCAATACTGGTTGAAATGTGTTTTACTTTATAGCTTGATACATTTTGCATGCGCGAAATGAAATGGGAAGTCGCAAAAATCAAAAATATATTCATTTTTTGCAAAATAAATTGATTCCAAGTGATAATAAAAAATGGCGCTGACTACAAAAGCCAGAATGCACGTTAATTCCAGTTAATTCAGACTTCTCGAGACAATGTGTGCAGACAAAATATCAAGCTATAAAGTGATACACATTTTCATCACGATTGATTTTGTTGAAGCAAATTATGGCTCTCTTAATGTTTTATGGAGAATCGACCGACTCGAATCACCTTAAGTCATATTTATTTGCGCTTACGTTTGCAGTCAATAAATAAATGTAACTGATTTAACTATTAAAGAGCCCACACTTTACAAAAGTAGCGGCAAGGGTTACTGTTAAACGCCTACCGTAATGATTCGTTCATGTTTCTCATCTGCGCGTCTGACTTTGATATAAATATTTTTAAAGGCTCCTCTTTCGCAACATGCGGTTTTAAGTGATTGTTTAACCTAATAAGCAAACTATCTTTTTAAAATTTGCTTTTTAACTGAGTTGTTTGACAGCTGTTGGTATAAAATACTTGGTTGTTTTGATATCATTTCTTAAAAGAATGAAAGGGAACACATGAAATCGCTGAGATAGTGATAAGATAACAGTGATTTTTATAAATGTAAACCATTTACTTATTTTGAACATGTTAAATTTTTTAATTTTAATTATGTATATGTCGCAGTACGATAGATAAAGCCGCTATATAGTTATAACCCTAGGGATATAATTATATGTCGTAACATAGTTATACGAATGCGATTCATTACTATCTTACTAGGAATATAACTATAATACGTCTTTAGTTTAGTGATATAGTTATATTACTGGATTAAGTTTAGTGAGATAATTGTAGGTAGGAGTGCGGCGGTGCGGCGGAAGTATAGTTATATCCCTAGGGATATAGTTATATGCCGTATAATACGTATTATAATCATATTCCTAGTAAGATATTACTATCTTACTAGAAATATGATTATAATACGGTATTTGACTAAACTAAATGGTTATAAATCTGCCAGGGAATCAAAGAAAACAGTAAGTATATTCGTTTTTATTTTTATTACAAAATCAACTTTGTTGGTTGCAATTAGTTGTAATACTTTTTAACAACATTACGTAAAAGTACAGGTCGATTCACGAAAGCTGGCGCGAGATTTCTACTGAGTGACAGCTATTTTCATAGAAATTCTGTCAAATTACGCGCCAGCTTTCGTGAATCGATCGCAATGACTCATAAAACCTTGAAAATAGCAGCAAGAAAATATAATATCAAGATACAACAAATCCAATCCAAGATACATAAAATTTATTGAAAACATGAACAGTATTTCACAATATTTTTTATTTTTTATTCTCACATGACGCGGAATCATGACATCTAGAATTACATAGAACTGAATCCTTCTTACAGGCGCATCTTTTAGTAGAGCACTGTGTATTTGATTTTTACAGGGACATTTTAAATAGTGTCCGACCGAAGATTCGGTTTCGGTTTCGGTTTCGGCCAGTTTCGGCCAAAAATCATGTTTCGGCCAGAGTTTTGGTTTCGGCCAAAAAGCAGCCGAACCTTTCGGCCGGGCCGAAACTTACAACATCGTATATACTTTCGGGTCGCATTCGGGTAACGTAGGGTGCGCTCGGCACGGCTGACAATATGGCGTCGCTCGCCTAACTCCACCGGCCACTGAATCAGTGCTCTTTGCTCGTGTAGTGATAGTGACGCCTGTGTTTGTTCCCCGAATAATCATCCTCCTGCCCTTATCCCATTTAATTGGGGTCGCCGCAGCATGTTTTTTTCCTTCCATACCTCTCTATCACCCGTCATCTCGTCACTCACTTCCTTTCTATTCATATCGTCTCTCACGCAGTCCATCCACATTCATACTTTATACCCTTCTAGTCACATGGTTATCATCCCTCCGCATAACATGTCCATACCACCGTAGTCGATTTGCCATTATAGCATTTCATTTAATTTAATATGGACATGTATGATATTATGATTATCATATTTTAATAATAAACTTTTTTTTTATTATATACCATTTACTATTACCAATTCGCTGTCTCAGTATTACAGTTGAAGTAACATTTAAAAATTTTCACTTTTTAGGGAAGTTAAATTTTAACCCAGTGTCACTATAGCAATGTTGAAATTTCATTCGAATAAATTTGAACGTATTATTAGGCCGGCGAGATGTTTCATTAATCTAGTATTTGGAAAGAACGGCCCACTGACATTTTTATTCAACGTTTTAATCACGTTTATAAAAGGTTCAGTTTCGGTTTCGGCCGAAACTAAAATCAAACCGAACCTTCGGTTTCGGTTTCGGCAAAAAAACATGTTTCGGTCGGACACTAATTTTAAATAACCTTGGCCACCAAATGGTGATAATTTTTGGCATCCCCGCACTACACTGATACAATTATAATACTGAACATAATCCAGTAATAGAACTATATTACTAGGAATATGATTTAATACGTATTATACGGCATATAACTATATCTCTACCTCCGCCGCACCGCCGCACTCCTACACCTACAATTATTTCACTAAACTTAATCCAGTAATATAACTATATCACTAAACTAAAGACGTATTACAGTTATATTCCTAGTAAGATAGTAATGAATCGCATTCGTATAACTATGTTACGACATATAATTATATCCCTAGGGTTATAACTATATAGCGGCTTTATCTATCGTACTGCGACATATAGATTATTTCGCATATAGGGGTCCATATTGGCTCATATAAAATTGGTATATGGCTAACCTAACCTAACCTACCTATTTTTGGGAGCCGTTTCATTTTTAGGGTCATCAAAAAAATAACACTATCCTACCTAGTTTTGGGAGCCGTTTCGTTTTTAGGGCCATTAAAAAAATAACCCTAAACTACCTATTTTTGGGAGCCGTTTCGTTTTTAGGATCATCAAAAAAAATAACCCTAACCTACCTATTTTTAGGAGCCGTTTCGTTTTTAGGGCCATTAAAAAAAATAACCCTAACCTACCTATTTTTAGGAGCCGTTTCGTTTTTAGGGCCATTAAAAAAAATAACCCTAACCTACCTATTTTTGGGAGCCGTTTCGTTTTTAGGGTCATAAAAAAAAAATAACCCTAACCTACCTATTTTGGGAGCTGTTTCGTTTTTAGGGTCATTTATAAATAGCAGTATAATTTGAAAAATATATTATACAAAAGCTTATTGCTTAAAAATGTGAACTTGGAAAAAATATATACGAATAGATTATGACTAAGCAGCGATATATTTTGAAATATATATTACACCAAATATTATTACTTGAAAACGTTATATTGAAATATTATATATACATAAATTATAGTTACAAAGTTATTTATGTTGAACAACATTATGATTATAATACATTCGGAGTTCCAATGACTATGACTAAAAATAAATATGTACAATGATCATTAGGTTGTAAAATTTTATGAGATACATTTTCGGAGTTCCAATAATCGAATTTGCAATTTTATATGAACTTTGGCGCACCCCCGCTGGGTGTACACGTTGCCTTTCATTAAATTGTCGAAAGGGCCTCTACGCGTTGGTTTCGGCTCCGCGCACGCCTCCGTGTACGGGAAAGACATTAATAATCATAGTTACAACATAACCAAGAGACAAGAGTGTCTTAAATAAGTACTTAAAATATTACATGGACCTGATATAGGAAAATCTTGTGTCTCAGACAGTGATAAAGTGATTACATAAGGAAAAACGGCTAAATTAATTAAACATGAAATAAATTCGAATTATTAAAAGAGAATAGGTACTGTACACAATAATGAAAACCAGAAACGGTTACGGCTGTTTAATACGTTCATTTAGGTACACCTACATTAATATTTTAGTGTTCAAATAGTTACAATCTAAAACTATAGTTATTAAACTAAAATTAACTACAAATTAAATTAAACCTAAAAAGCTAAGACTAAAATGTCAGTGGAGCGTGCAACCTATAATGTTGATGCTGGTGGTCTTGCATAGAAAAGACATGCAAATCAGTTATTAAAAAAAATGCTTAGAGTAGTAACTATAATAAGTTAATTTCAGTTTCTTTTCTTGTGGCGATGGAGAGTGTGTGTAGTGATTGTTAACTTGGTAGTACTACCCCGCTGTTAGGCCACTTTCATCACAAGACACATAAATGACAGACAGGCAGGAATAAATAAGGTTGTGGTTTTATAAGCTGCGTATTAATTAATTACCGGCTCTAATCCAACAATCCCTACACAAAAGTAAGGATATAATAAGTCATAAAATACTTTTCCTCTATGAAGTTAATGCTATGTATTAGCGTCTGCCAAAGAATTTTAAATATTTTATTAGAAGAGAACAATACCTATGTAGTTTTCCCCTTAGTTTTGTCACAATTTTATTTGTTCGAAAGTATTGTTTGCCTGAAAGCTATTTCTGCATCTGACTTCAGAATAGTTATAATTTATAAATGAAACCTAACCTAACCTGAACTATTCCAAAGTATAAAAACGAACAAGTAGTCCAACTTCGGCCATTTAGGAGCGCGCGACACGTATTTACTCACACAGACGTGCAATAGCACGTCTGTGTGAGTGCGATCCGTACTGAAGCATTCTTACGCATACTTATTTCTTTGCTTGTAGTGCATTTGAAGACGGCGCGCACACATTCACGCGCGATGTACGTTTTATAAGGTACACACAAATATTCTAGATGCTAAATGGAAAATGTCGATGCTAGATGCTAGGTGCTCGCAATAATATGCTAAATCTAGCATATTTTATGCTAAGTTGGCAACACTGCACAAAACACACTGGCTGGAATTATCACCAAACTTGAGGAGTACTTAACCGAGTGTATCAGCAGCACTAGATTCCGAAGAATTCATTTTCGTCACTTGTATCGTAAGGTGTAAGTTGTTGTTTTTATTTTATTAATTTGGTCATTCTGTTTGTGGATTTTAAATCCTTCTAATTAAAATTGTTGATGAAAGTATTTATTCCGAGATGTAATTTATGCGCGATAAATGCTAGTTGTATGTAACGTATATCGCACCGACGAGGGCAAAATTAACAGGACAACGGTATTTACTATGTATATCAATTTATGTAGATAAATTATCGTTTTCCCAAAATGACTAAGATGGACTCCTCCTGAGATGTTTCCTCATTAAACAGAATATTTCTAAAAATGGGTGTAACTGGAATTCCGGTATACTGGTGAATATATTGGCACTAGCGGCAGGGATAAATAGAACACGATTTGCTTAGTTATATTAAGGTTTATAAATAAAACAATGACCATTTGAAAAAGTAGGAAAACTATGATCCGGCGTCATTATTATCCGCTGAAAAATTTCCACTGCTGGACATAGGCTTCTTGCAAAGAATGTCATCATGGCCAAACTCTCCGTACGCGACGTCACATGATCGGACTTCAGTTCCCATTCCCACGGATACGTCTGATTGTGAATCAAAATGAAGAAATGATAATCCCAAGAGCGGATGTTAGAATGAGTCTATTCATCACCACGGTATTGAAAAACAAACTTTTTCACAATTTTTATTCAATACATTTAATGTGCAGATGCATGTTATTCAGAAAATTAGAGCGCGGAATAACTAGTTTACTATATAAAAAGAAGAAACACCGAAACTCTCCAATATTTTTTCTCTAGATCTTTATAGGAAAATAAGCTTTCCGAGTTTGAGAACGGAACTCAAGAAACGGTCATCCAATAGATAACGCAATCGATTTCAATATATTAATATAAATAAAATAATTTATTTCTGCAAGTAGGCCCTCGAGGGCTCTTTTACATGTCTCATCTCTAATTCTTTTTTTTGGGCGCTTCGGGTAATTGACCTTCTGGTGAGAAGAAGCGCCGGAAGTAACTCACCAGTTTCTCTTTTCGACCAATGAGTATTAGGTACAACAATATGTCGTTAATATAAGATTTCATTAATACATTACATTACTCTATGCGTCCAAACAAGACAAATAAAATTATAGAAAATAAATTGATAGTAAAATTAATGGAGATGTAAAGAGTCTCCGTTGTCAAAATATTATGTTTTGGAGGTGTAAAGGATCTCCAAACGTCAAAATACAAACTAAGAATATTTATTTACTATTCAAAGTCAATGCCAAAACTTGCTGCACTGGTTATGAAACTGGTTAAATGTTCTTTCGTTTCACAGTTATTATTAGCATATCCTATAAATTACAGGCTGACAAATAGGTACCTATTTACTTACTTGTAAATAAATACTTACTAGAACAATCTGGCGGAGGCACTTGTATGCCTTGATCTATACATGGCTTCCGTGGACGTGCAAATTATATTATGCAAATATTAACCTACCAATATTTGCTGTGTCTTTAACTAGGGGTACCTACCTGCCGCTTGAGAGACAATAATGTCCTAGAATGTTATATGTAAGATTTCCTTGCATTTTTTCTGGATTTATATTTTACCAACCGGTTTTTTTTTAGGCGTAATTTTTCATGATCGTTTTATAAGATTGTTTTCTAGGAGCCATTAGAGCCTTTAATTAATAATTATAATAATCGACAAAAAATGGTTCCGAGAGAGAAGGAAAAGAAAAGAGAAATATTTTCCGTAGAATTATATTACATGTACAGAAAGAAATGTATTTGATGAATTCTACGAATCGTTTTCGGCAGTTAAATATTTCTTCTGTCCCATATGTTCACCCGCTTATCGACATACCGGCATAGTGAGTTTACGCGCAAAAGCCGGTCTAAAGCCAATATAATATGTGTCAGAAACATGGCTAATGGTAAACTATAAAGTCGCTTTATTTTTAAAGCTTTCCTTTTCACAGAGGGAGTTTCAACTAAAGAAAATTATGCAAGTCAGAAAATTTCTGGGACTATGCTACTGACTTTGTTACGTGGTTCCTCAAATGTCAATAATATTCACTAATTTCATGATGCTCTTGCATTTTGCGGCTTCGTTACTCTCGTATTGAGTCAAGCTACTTTTATCCCTAATTCTGTGTCTGTGCTGAGCGTCTGTTGAAAACTATTCTAACGATTTTGCGACTTTGATGAAACTTCTGATAAGGGTTTTATGAGCGAGAGATTAATGTAGCCCAGCCTCGGTGTTAGGAAAACTAATTTTCAGCTAGACATAATGAATCCTGGGTAGAATAGAATAAAATACTCGCCCTAATTAATACGAATAAGAGACAAGTTAGCGCACTTACAGTGCCGTAATCACCACAATATGATTTCTAACTATTGTCTGGGATTGCGGTATTTAGGAGGTAAGTGCTGTCCTCTGTAAAAAGGTATATTTTGAGGATAAATAACTAAATATTTTTACTAAAAAAAACCCGACCGCGGTGCACTTTAAAAGTGCATAATATCCGCCATTTTGTTTATTTTAACGAACTTCATACCCAGTGACACTCGCGCCATCAAGACGAATCCAATGATGTATCATTTATCAAAATCGGTTGTGCCGTTGAGTAGTTACGAGCGGACACAGGAACGGACATACATACATACAGGTCAAACACATTACCCTCCTTTGGGCTTCGCCGCAGTCGGGTAAAAAATGTTAACAGATTCTTCATAGATAGATCATTATTGTACCTATGCTTAAAAATAGTACATCACACAACTAGGGTGGTAAAACAAAGCAAGGCTGAGATCGCAGATGTTTGCGGCCAGCTGTATGTATGCGATCGAGGGCTTTCTTTATTACCTCCCGCGTTGTGTACATTTGGTCTGAAAGCGGCTTTTTCCGTACGCGTAGCCTTTTTGGCCAGGTGTGGCATAAAGATATTTTATTCGCATCAAAGAAACTCGATGTACTTATACAAGAAAAACAAAGTTTCACATATCTATGAAGTGGCACTCTGGAGACGGTCGTCCAGTTAACCTGTTAAATTTCATGTTAAATCAAGTAAGTGCTTAACTTAGGTAAATAAACACCAATATTAAAGTACCAGGTGTCCATGACCCTAAAACAACTTTCAACTTGTATTCAGATGCATAATTTTCGCTCACGCCGGTCAGTCGTTCCATATGACTCAGTGTACACAGAACCATCAAACGAACAGTTCCTTAAACACACAATTATCAAAAATACTTTTATAAAACCAGTGAGAACGTTGAATATATTTTCCCAACTTTTCATCTCCATACTAATCACCGCGAAATCGATTTATTATTTTTCTACTCGTTATACATGAAATTAGGGAAATAAATATTCTTAACGATAATATATGGCATATAAATACGTCATAGAAGACGTCATGTTTGTATGTTAAAGCAGCTAGTTGGCCAACAACATAAAAGAGCAGAACATCGGTATTTTGGAGGCATTGTGCAAGAACTTTCGGCGAGGATAACACGTCCACGATGAAGATTGAATTAATTTTTTGTGCAATCTGTATAATTGGCTCAAGAGCGGCGAATTTGCGTAAGTTCTATTTTTAAAAGTTACAAGTTCATTAACAACGATGTAATTACAGAACCTCCACTTAAAAAAATAAAAACCTAGTTAACTAGTAAATGTACGGAACCTGATACTTACAAGGAAAGGTACCCAACTGTCCGGCTCCGATCTGATTTATTTTGATATATGTTAGAAAGTAGTCTAAAGTCGTATTTTTTTTAGCTGCCCAATCTCAACCTATTGGGGCAAACTGACCTCCAAAGTACTAAAAAGTGACTAAACCCCAGTGGCGTGGCAGTGGCAGTTTGTCCCCGTAGGTTGAGATTGGGCAGCTCAAAAAAATACGGGCCTATTATTTTAGACTACTCTCTAACATATATCAAAATAAATCAGATCGGAGCCAGACAGTTGGGTACCTTTCCTTGTTAGAGGCCATGTACCTTTCCTAGCAAGCTAGGTATTAGGTATTAATTATATTACCTATTGATCATCACTCGTTATTATATAAAAGCAATTTCCGGTTTACAGTCAAATATCCACATATTATTTAATGTAGTGTTGCCGTATCTATTTTTTTCATTAGTACTATGTCGTGGAAAAATAGAGCATAAGGAGGCAAAGTCAAGTTGTGTTCTGCGCTCACTCACGTTATGCAAATGAAATGTATATAGATCTAACTTTACATAGTATAAAATATATTTTCCCAGATATCTTAGGTCATGTGTCATGTCCATGCTATTAAGCCGCTTGTATGATATGGAATAAATTACCGAATTTTCCTACAGAAAAAAATAGCTCGACAATTTATGTTATCGCGATCAGAATCAACTGTTTTCACTCTCCATGTTCTCTTCTTTGAAAGCCAATAAGTGTGATATTATCGCTTTCCCCTAAGCAACATTTTCAATAGCTTCTTGGCTTTTATCGTAAAAGGTTAAGAAAAGTTACTACCATCCGCTACAGGCTGTCATTTCCTTTGTATAGGACGAGTTAACTTCTGAAGGGCTGGCTTCCTTGGGAGCTATTATCTGCCTCCAATTTAGGAATCACTTTGACGGTCAGAAACAAAGAGGGATCCCTAACAGAGCACTTCCTTGTAGCGTCGAAATAAATTAATCCGGTGACCCTTGTCGACCCTTATTGCAGCCCTAGAAGACTTGTGGCGCCCAAATAGGTATTAGTTACTTAATGTCGTGCTTAGCAATCCAATATCCTGCTGTCGACTGCTTTCAAAATTCCGTTCGCATTTTGGTTTTCTAAATGTACCTATACCTACGTTCAGGAAATTCGAACCACGTCAGCCATTCTACCGATCCATATCTTTATTTTTCGAATGTATGATTTTCACGAATATTTTATTTTCAGCTTCCTATATTTCGCCATGTTCAAGAAGCCTACCAACTGACCAGCTTACAGAATGCGTGACGAAAGAGGCCCGAAAGATCCAGCCCGAATTTTCCAAAGGCATCCCAGAGTTTGGCTTGGAGCCCGTCGACCCTCTTTCACTCGATGACATCTCTGCTAAGGCAGGAACCTTTAACATTAAAAGCAGGAATCTCATTTTAAAGGGCTTGAAGAAAATGGAGATACAAGAAGTCAAGTATGTTGTGTTAATTTACGGTACATAGTACGTGGGCCATTTTTTTAAAGTTGTACACTTAACTTTTTTTTTTGATCTGAGAAATTTTACATCATTTCTACTCAGAATAACGCGTACTATCGTCTCTGATAGAAGAAACAAAGTGTCCCAAATTTTTCATACAAATATCGCTGTTCCGTTCCGTTACCGCCATACAAGTGTGAAGTAACGGAAAAATTTCTCAGATCTAAAAAACAAGTTTAAAAAAAATGGCCCACGTCCCACGTACACTTATCCCCTTCTGTCAATAAAATTATAGGTACCTGTACTGATAGATACCTACTATTATGCCATCTGCTTATAATAAACAAGAGAGAATATACTGGAAAACCTAAAGCTTGCAGAAATAATTTATCAAAATTCGTCCTCTAAGAGACTCCCCACACTAGCGTCTATCGAGCGTTTTCTCCTAATCTGCGCGTCGATACAACGCTCGCGAACTTCGGCGCGACGCCAGCGGCGACTTTCGAACGTCGTCGTCTTGTCAGCGCCCGGCAGCATCGACGCCACATCAGGACTGAACTGACTCACTCAGCGATTCGGTTGCGCGGTAAATCATGCCGCTTGGAAGCGGAAAAAAGAACACGCGTTATGCGATAGAGAGAGACGGTCGGATGCGGGTCAACTCCGTCCTCTCATCCGACGCGAACGGCAGTTTTGTTAGCGACTGAGGCTTCTGTACGTAGTAGAGGTACCGTAGTGACCCCTAAGTTCGCCTAGGGTGCCTATCTTTGCCTAGTTGATTTTCCTAAATATCTTTTAAGACAAGCTGCACATAAAACTATTAAATATTCAGTACCTACTTATACATTACTTGATAATAGGTTTAAGTGTAGCTTGTCGTAAAGCAAGTTTAGGAAAATCAACTAGGCAAAGATAGGCACCCTAGGCGAACTTAGGGGTCACTACGGTACTAATTCTTATTCTGTGGCCATATTCGTGGCAAGCCGTGACGCGGTTGTAGGTAGCGGGAACAGGGCGAGGGGATTGCATTGTGCGTGCACCGCCCGTCACGCCGGCGCTGCGTGAACGTCGCGTTGACGTTGCGTCAACACGGGCGCAGACCAGACGACGACGCTCGAAAAACGTTAATGTGGGGGATCACTAAGAGTGTTAAAGCTCATTCGGCACGTGTCTACTTGTTTACATAGGTACCAGTATTGAGAACCGCGTGCTCAAATAGCATGTCAAAAACAAGAATTGTTAATAAGGAGAGGATAATTATGACCAATCATTTAAATTATGTTATGATTAAATTTAACCGGTTGTAGAATGGCTAAAAGAAGAAGTTAATTAAATGTATAAATTACCAGAGCGGACGAGTGTTGTTGTTCAAAAAATATGGAAAATTATTTATTGTTTCGGATCAACTACGTCATCGATGCCACCAATAACCTGATGAAAATTTAGAAAACTTCATCACTGTTTGTATACGCTAAACTAATATTCGCCAGTCGTAGCTAGCGTTGAAAACCCCGGAAAAAAACAAATGTTTTTAGGGTTCCGTAGCCATAATGGCAAAAACGGAACCCTTATAGTTTCGTCATGTCCGTCCGTCTGTCTGTCTGTCTGTCTGTCTGTCTGTCCGTATGTCACAGGCATTTTACTCAAAAACTACATGATAGATATTGATGAAATTTGGAATATAGGTGTCTTTTATGAGCCGCTACTTAGTTTGGTATATAAATAATTAAAATAAATATTTTTAGGGGGGGCACTCCATACATGTTAAAGACAGTAAAAAAAAATTTTTTCAGCTAATATCAACGTGTGGTACATAGTTCGACAGCTCTTTAAAAAACACTATAAGGTTCCTAAGTAATGTTTTTGATTAAGTAAATGTATTTGGAAATAATCGCTCCGAAAGTTGTGTAAATTGTGTTCCCCCCCCCCCCCCCCTCTATTTTCTAAACCGTGCGCCCGAAAAATATGAAAAAAATCACGAAGGTAACGCTTAATTAATACTTTCAACGAAAATTATTTTCAACAAGATCGAATGTACCGTTTTTGAGTTATTGCCGATAAACTGCGCTTCTCAACAAAAGGACGTAATTGCTATGAAGATACGCTCTTTTGTTGTTGTACTTTTTTTTACATCGTATTTTTTACCTTATATTATAGTTACGGCTATGGAACCCTACACTGAGCATGGTCCGACATGCTCTTGGCCAGTTTTTTTCCGGCTGTATTGGAAATATTCGTTTTTTTCCGTTTCTTTCGGATTTTTTCGGAAACATTAAATCATGTAAATGGTAATTTATTAATTCTTTAAATAGGCTTACAACAATGTGTCAACCAAGCTCTTAATGCGAAACGGTAAGACACCCACCGGGGGTAACATTATACTAACATTTCAGCCCCCTTTTGACCCGTGTATTTCAAAGTTTATCACTAACTCGGTTATATGAATATTTAGGCACTTCCAGCTGGTTTTTGAAGATGGTATGATGGTAGTTGGTCATGGGATGCGAAAAAGAAAGTCAAAAACCATATTTTTCGTTAAAATAACAACAGAAATCCTCATTGTTTTTTTCTGAATAAAACTGAAAAAAACGAGCTGTTTGGGAAAAATACGGATTTTTTCCGGGTTTTTTCAACGCTAGTCGTAGAACGTTTCGTCGCTAAGAACCAACACAAGAATACTATTTAAAAAAACCGTATTCAAATCGGTTCGCACGTTTGAGTGCGATGACGTAACAGACAGAAACTTCAAACTTATAATAGGTACTTCTTTTTGTATCGATATCTGTGGTTAAAAATATGTAACACATCACACAATAATGACGTTAATATTCATGAAGCGCAGAACATTCACGGAATTATAAATGAATTATTAATCCCTAAGCTACAATCATTAATTCCATTGTATTTTACAAATTGAATAAGAAATGTAGGTGGCGATAAATAATTATTTCTATAATAGCCATTTAATTGTCGTTGAATAAGTTACTAGATCTACAAATCGTCACTACTTTAAACAAAACACGTATCTGACACTGACGCCAGGTGAAAACGCAGTAAGTGTATATGACGTTCGTATGTAACTTTTGACGTTTTTCTCTACGACGTTTATAGATACGAGTTTTTTTTTTCAAATAGCGCCGAAATGCCATTTGAAACTACAATAAAAAATAAAAACTAAAATAAATCTATTCTCAAAACTCATACTCCTAAAATTAAAACAAATTAAAAAAATCAGGCTCCCTCGGCATGATCCCGAAGATGCTGTCAGCATTTCCTCGCTGTATCACAATGCCGATGCCGATGCGTTGCGCGAGGAAGCTGCAAACTCTTTTCCAATTTCGTTTTTTTTCTACATTAATCCATTAAGAGATTTAAACACATTGAGTAACAAAAGTTCCTTGGTAATGTGATGTGAAATAATTGGCCAAAATAAAACCAAAGGCCACTTGTAAACGTTAGATAAATGCACGTATTTGGGCAGTTAACGAAGGTAAACCGGCCAGCAATAATAATTTATTGATAAGAGTTACATTATTACGGGGCCCGACCATGGCCCGACAAATTTTTGGTGCCTTAATTTCGTAGTAAGCCGAGGCAAGCATATTCTTTAGACGGTACGGTAGCAGATGGTAGCATGCAGTGTAGTAGGTACTATAACGGCGAGCTTTTTTGATCTGATCTTAAAAATCTGTTTACAGGTCCGTTATTGTCATTACCAAAATATTTTAAAAGCTTATTCAATGGCACTAAATTTTGTGCTTTATCATGTAAATTAAAACATAGTTATTTTAAACTAATGTTCACAAACTAAATTACAAATACATATTAAGACAAGTAAACTTCATTCATGTCATTTTTTAAGGGAGAGTTTTCAACGCGATAAGCTAACTCTAGTTTGTAAATTGTTCGTTCCCCTTGAAACATTTATTGATATCAATAAAAACAATAAAAAATACAATTCGAGTTACTTTAGTTGTTTTGAGTTTATTCGTGCTGTAGGCTTATGATTCTACGCTTTGTCACGCGATAAATAAATGATACAGCATCCGTACTGTGAGTACTGTACGTGTGAGAGTGACTGATGCTTTATCATTTGTATGAAATATTGCACATCTCAGATAAACGTTTTAATAACTTTAGTTTTTTTAACACTTCTCTCGATTAGACCCAATGAACCCAAACACCGTTATACAAAATAGGCATTATAAAATATTCAGAAACAGGTTTTATAATATGGAAAACAGCTTATTTTATGAGCTGTTTAATAATTTTGTTAGACCCGTATTCGTGAATCTACAAACAGTTGTAATGCTACAACTTTGACTATCTAATGTTTACACATTTACATTAGGTCACAGATAACAGGAAAGTGATGTATACAACCTACGAAAACAAAATCCTTCTTTTTAATAATGTGTTAAGAATCATATGAAGGATACCCACTAGTTAATAATGTTATTAGAACTAAATAAAAAACGATGAGTAGTAAAGCGCCGTTCTCTTGAATAATCCTGATTTTTATGGGAATATTTCTTTTTTATTTGATTTATATTACACAAAATAAATTAAGTACAAATGGCAGACTTATACTAAATGGAATTCTAAACCATCCAAAGACTAAACTGGGTGCAGTTAAAAAAAATTATGAAGAATCATTCATGAGAACGGGCGCTCATCTTTTTTTGCAAAATTCCCGAAAATTTATATCCTATGAAATACCGCTACTTTATATTTTCAGGTGGAACTTCGAGACGAATACAGGTTCTATGAAGCTGTTCGGCAACATGACATTCCTGGGTGACTACGAGACCGACGGCCATCTGCTCCTCATTCCTTTCAAGAGCAACGGGAAAATTACTGTCAAATGTTGTAAGTATTTTTTTTTATTAATAGGCTAACTAACAAAATCAACCCCTAAGTCGGTACCAAATAAAAAGAGAGGAAAGAGAATAAAAAGTCATTAAACAGTAAAAACCGTGAAACAATTTGTAAATGGAAGTGAAAAGATACGTTGAATAAAATAATACAATACAATACCCTTTATTGCAAACCAAAAAATTACAGAGATCCTTAAATAAACAAGATACTTATTGCAAAATTGTGTTCTTACACCAGACCTCAAACTTTTTTACTTCACGTAAGGCTTACTAAAAACTAATGGTAGACAACAGGCGGCAATAATTACCCATAAAAAAAAAGAAATCTAAATAATTCCTTGCGTTGCACGGGCGACTCAGCGATTTTTTAAAAAAATATATAAACATTATATAGGCCACACCACGCCACGATACAAATATTATATTCAGTTACTTTTTAGTCTGACCGTACCATCTGGTAAGTTAATTTCTAATCTTCAAATTTATTTCTAAAACATATCGTTGACGACCGCTTTAGCTTAGTTGGTAGTGACCCTGCCTATGAAGCAAGAGGTCCTGGGTTCGAATCCCGGTAAGGGCATTTATTTGTGTGATGAGCACGAATATTTGTTCCTGAGTCATGGATGTTTTCTATGTATATAAGTATTTGTATGTATGTATCTATTAAATATATCGTCGTCTAGTATCCATAACACAAGCCTTATTGAGCTTACTATGGGGCTAGTTCGATTTGTGTAAGATTGTCCCCTAATATTTATTTATTTATTTATTTATCGTTTCTGGTAAATAACCTTTTTTAAAACCCCCGACTAAAAAACCCTAAAAAATAAAAATTAAACTGTACCTATCTATCTTCTATAGGCCCTTTATAAATTAAATTGTAATGTTTTCTTTGATCTCGGGGACCAATTACATGCAATACTAAAACAGAAGGCACAGCAAACAAATTATTACAACTTAACTTATAAAGGCCTATTCTAGTTTTATTTTATGCTTTTTAAATGTTAATTTTGTACTAAATGCCGTTTGTACAATATTATTACGTAATAATCCTATGGAAATAAAAAATAATTCCATTTTATACCAAAAATGCCTTACAACATTTTGAAACAGCCGATACTCTTCAAACTGCTGGATCGATTTTTATCAAACATAGCTAAGAACCACCGCTAGGAAACTTGCTTTCACGTAAATAAAACCGCTTCGAAATGGGTCCATTCGTTCGAGAGCTACGATGCCACAGACAGACACACAGACAGCCATTAGCATCAAACTTAAAACACCCCTCTCTCGCCGGGGATTAATAAAGTTTGGGAATTCGGAGAGTGGCACCCAAAATATTGTCTCGATGTTTTGCGGTTCGAAATGTCTTTACTAGATTGGATAAGTTATAATTTGGACATAAACTAGATCTTCCTACTTCTCCATAAATTGGACATACTATTGGTATTTACCTGGACATGACAAAACTTTCCAAGTTTTGTCCCTTGCCAATACCGTTCTGGTAAATTACAAATAGGTAGCAACAGCACTAAAGTTAACTACTACATTGTATTGATTTATGACTATCTATTACCTAGGTACATTTAAAAAATAATTACTGTACCTACCTACCTATATTATTGTTATTGCGTGATTTTAAGTGTTTATCTCCGTCGCGACTCGGCAAAACTAGGTAGCGATTACATAATTATATAAAAAGTGCTTAAAACTAATAGTAACAGCCAATACCAAGACAAGATATCGCAATGTTTATTCAAATTCAAATCATTTATTTGCTAGAATTCAAGTAAATTAATAATAAGATGACAGGTATCTTTTGGTGTGCAATAAAGTATGATTGTATTGTATTGTATTGTATGACAGGTTGATATGAAGGTACATGTGAATTCTGCCTATACTGCAACTACGTGCAAATTTAAATTATGTGCTTAATATTATACATAAAAAACTATATACTAAGTATCAATTCATGCCTATTTAGATTATTTCACAATACATACATAGATTTCGTAAATATATTAATACATTAGATGTCAAACCCTTAAAACTAAGTTTCTTAAATACCTAAACAATTTCACTATTAAGTAATAGGTTCATCCTCCAGATACTCCTTAATTGAGTAGTAACATTTCTCAACTAGCCATGTATGAATTTTGGATTTGAATAATTTATCCGGTAAAGTTTTGATGTCATTTAACAAATTTCTATCCATTTGCCGGTGTTAGCACACGAAATTATAATGATTGAATGAGTTCATTAAAGGCCTAAATACTTTATGTAGATTTAATTTACATGTGAATCTGCATTCGCCGGCGTAATTCGGTTTTGTAGTTAACATTTTACATGGTAGTAAGTAAAATCTACATAGAGTATTTGGATTGAAGCCTTAAATGATCGTTTTTTGTGTTACGTAATACAATATAAGGTCACGAAGGTTGAACTTCAACGTTATAGACTAAAACTCGGCTTTCCATGTTTTCCTAGATGATATTACCTATGTTCAGTTATTCCCTTTCGTTTCCTGACCTACACAGTATCCTGAAATTATAATAAAATTAGTGCTACACTTTTTACCATTATTTATATAAAGTCTGCCCATTTGACTATATTGTTGAATTGAATTATTACTATTTTGTATACCCTATTTAACTTTTCTCTATGCAACTGCCATATGGTACTTATGACGCTTAAAATGTATTTATTGATTGCATTTAAAATCTAAGTAGTCTACAACATACGAAAATAAACTAACTTTTCAATCAACTTATAATACTCGATTAAAGTAAACTTATGGTGCTATCAATTATCTCTCTATAGTAAATTATGTGTTATTCCTATTGTTAATAACATTAATTGTCAATTTACCCAAGTATCCTTGCGCAAGATAACAAGTTTACTCGCCCAAAGGCAAATGATTACGCAAATATCTCCATAATAATCAGAGGGGGGGCGTATTTAATTACGGAAAATTACAGGCACCATGTTGAAATTACAATGGTGGGCTTGTCATTTAATCACAGAACAGTGTTGTAATAATATTCTTATTAGGTACTCTGTTTACCAATTTTACTGTTCGTGAAGTAACGTGTCAGTCGCGCCTACGAAAATTTTAGGGAGCATTTTTACTTTAGAAGTTGTTTTTCTCAAACATGCAATGAAATGTTGACATTAGGTGCCTTATAATAGGCCGCGAAGTACCTCGTTTCCGGTGTGGATTGACACTTGGCATATAATGGAATTTCATACAACATTGCCGACCTATGCCGGCAATGCATTTTTTTAAATTTCCATTCCACATTTATTTGGGACACGGCATCACGGCGTTCAGCCATTAAAAATACAATAAACTATGTTTGCTATATTTTGAATTTTTATTTATATGCAATCGACATGAACATACCAAATTACACATTATAAACAATTTCCAATAATTTTAAATTGCAAGCTTAACTACAAGAATACACATTTAAAATATTTCATCTAAATATTCGCGGTAAAAACGTATACTGAAACAGTTTTTGGAAAGGATATAGAAAATTTTTAATTCTGTAATTAATTTTTTTGTCTACTTTACTTTTAGTGTCTCTAGAAAATACAGGTTAATTTATTTCATTGCATATTTGTGAAAAAGGACTATACATAACCTCGGCGTGAAATGGGGTTGCCAGCCTCGTACCTATCTGGCCTCGCGTTCGCTCGGCCATCTATATGTACTCGGCCGGCAACCCCTCACTTCCCGGCCTCTGTAGTTAATGTATCATATAAAAATAAAATTCTTTGATATTTTAGTAGTTTATGCAACTGATAGAAATAAGAGGCCTTAAAACACCGATGTTGTATTTTAAGGCTTAATTATGTACAGTTGCATACACTGCTTTATCTAAGTACACACATTACAACCGCATATTAAAGATGTCAAAGATACCTCCCGTATTGTGTACTTATGTACATCATTTTGTCTACACTTGGCCAGAAAGCAGTTTTTTCCGTACCTACGCGTAACGTCTGGTAAAAGCCACTTTATGACCAGAGGTGGCATAAAATAATATTAAATAACCAACTGATCCGTATGTGATTTATATTAACTATTTTACAACCCATTTTATTTAACTACATTACAACGAAGTAATGAAATTTCGTAAACAGATGTTGGATAAATTATGTTACCTACAAGATTTTTGGATTTGATCTTTGATGTAACATCATTAACTAGGTTTATTGTTAACCTGTTTACTAAGAGGTTCCTCATCTATCCCCTATCCTCCCTTTTTAGGATAAATTCTCAAATATCCTTTCTATAGTAGTCAACCGCATAAGAATCTCTGTGTAAAACTTTATGCTTCTAGATGTGCCGTTCCCGTGAATACTCTCTAATACTAGCACTATTTTAGACCAGTTAATTTAGGATAGATGAAAATTTTACTAGTATAACATACTAATAATAATTTATATTAATAATTAATTTAACGGACTTATAGCGAAGAGTCTCGATCACCATCTCAAGAGACTCTCGCTAGATGGCTGGATCAAGGGTCAGATACAGAAAGCGGTTCTTCTGGACACGGCGCGCATCGTCAGGAGGTTCCTCTCTCTGCGGCCCTAACCACCGGTAGCCTGGGCCCCGCCCCGCTGCCGGCGGCACCCTAGGTTAGGTTTTTTATAATATGTTTATATTTTGTAATTTCAGTTTGTATTTTACTTTTTATATATATATTGTAAAAAGCCTAATCTAAGAAAATAAAGATATACCGAAAATAAATTTAATAATAATTTCATAATTTTGTTTCAGTGAACACTAATGTCTTAATCAAATATAAGGTAAGGAAAGTTAAAGATGGGAATGGAGTGGAACACCTGGAAACGTACGACCTTACCCAGAGCCAGACCTATGGCCGCGTGATATTTCACCTCACCAACTTGCCAGGCGGCGAATCTATAGGTAAGTTTCATAAGCACATGAACGGAGTTCACTACAATACATTTATTTTGTAAGTAGGCCTCAAGAGCTCTTTAGAGGTCTGATATTAGCAGCTGAGCTCATTACACAGATCTGTGGTTGAGAACACATCGATACGTGCGTGGCGTCAAAAATGTCCATGGCCAAGCCGCAATGAGTTCGCTTACTTTCTCTTGGAGAGCAATAGAACAAAGTCCTCATATATGATTTAATATAAACTTGCCGGCCGGAATCGGGCTACCGAAGCTGCACCACTGTTAGTACCACAGCAATATATCGAGGTATAAGGAAAAGTGTATGTACCTCGCGTGCTAAAAAGAAGTGGCAACGACCTACTTTGCACGCCGTTAACTCGAGTTGCCGTCAATATTTTTATCAGTATAATTAATTGTCCAAAATCCACCTAATGAAATGGAAAATTTATGTTTTCTATCACTGAATTTACACTTTTGGTGTCAAGTGCCAAGCGGAAAAGGTTACACGCTTTGTTTCCATACTAATCGACGAACTATGTCGTTCTATCTCCATATATTTCTATGGTTAGGAGCTCAACCTAGATACAGTGCTATGGGCGTGTATGGATCCACCTTACCTACGTATGTAGTATGTCTTAAAAGTATAACCTCTCATCCCAGCTATATTAGATATCCTCCATAGCCGACGGTTGTCTTTGCTTTTCTTCATCACTTCGCTTTATCGTCGACGTGGTCTAGAAATATATAGGTACTACGCATAAATTAACATTTACTAGATGATATAGGATGCTCGGGGACTTAGGTACTACAACTAGTAAATGTTCGGATTTCATGAGAACAATAGTTATTGATACAACTTACAACCGCACAAAGTATTCTCAAACAAACACATTGACATTGAAGTTATTTTTAGTATCAATTACGAGCATCTTAATTGCTTCCTTGCAAGGCTGACTAGGATAAGTTAATTACGTAATACTATATGCCAAGTGCAAAACAAAACTTCACAACGCTTGCATGACAACTTAAAATCTTGTCAGAGCCGTCTCAGAATCTTGGACACGGTAAATTGGGTAACTATGCAGCAGTGGCGGAGTATGGGGGAAAGGAGGGGTAGGACCCCTCCAGCCTAGAAGGCCCCCAAATTCCACAATCACATGTATACGTCAGCAGAGGCTTCCTGCCCGAATGCGAATGCATCCCTCCCCCTCATATTTTTTAAAAGCAGGCTCTGGCCCTTCTATACATACGATACTCATGGGACCGCTTGAGTTGCTACTTCACTACGTTTAAATCAAAGTTAACAATTTCAAAGAAAAGCTTTAAGAAAACGGCGAATAGAATTTTTATAGAGAAAATCACAACCTAAGTACTCTTTTTTTTAATGGCACCTGCAAGCAAAAAACTATTTACCTACAAAGAAGAATCATAATAATATTGACGGCGGACGGCGACGGAAAAAATAAATGTCCATGCGTCGTTCTCGGCACGGAATAGTTGGACCCTTATTTGCCGATAATAATAATAATAATAATTAGGTGCTCCTGGGGGTCCTTAGGGAGGGTCATGGAATTTAGTGAAAGGACCTCCGCCTATGGCTTGCCTTAACCGGCCGTCCAGAGTGGAGACGCAGCTTTAACCCGTATTCACCCGCATTTTTAGGGCTCCGTACCAAAATGGTAAAAAGGAACCCTTATGGTGCGACTCTGTCTGTCTGTCTGTCTGTCTGTCTGTCCGGGTTTACCTTTGAATTGCCGACACACATTTAATCGAATGTTATTTCAAAGACAACGTTTCAAGTATTTTCATTTCATCGACAAGTCATTGCGTCGAAGAATCGATACTAGTTAATTTAAATCAGGGACTTTTAATTGGTACTTGAGTTATTTTGTACATAGTTTACATCGTGGTTTTTCTTAACGGGGTTTTTATTTCATTTTGGTTTGCATTTAATAAAATTTATTCCCCATAAAATTATTTCAATTTGTAATATTTCGTTATCAAAACTCAGTTCTAACCTAACCTAAACCTACTTTGAAAGCCGTTCGTTTCTGTGAGGGGTCGCAGTTCTAACCTAACCTAAACCTACTTTGATAGCCGTTGATTTCTGTGAGGGGTTGCAGTTCTAACCTTACCAAAACTACTTTGTAAGCCGTTCGTTACTGTGTGGGGTCGCAGTTCTAACCTAACCTAAACCTACTTTGAAAGCCGTTCGTTTCTGTGAGGGGTCGCAGTTCTAACCTAACCTAAACCTACTTTGATAGCCGTTGATTTCTGTGAGGGGTTGCAGTTCTAACCTTACCAAAACTACTTTGTAAGCCGTTCGTTACTGTGTGGGGTCGCAGTTCTAACCTAACCTAAACCTACTTTGATAGCCGTTCGTTTCTGTGTGGGGTCGCGGTTCTAACCTAACCTAAACCTACTTTGAAAGCCGTTCGAAAATTCTTACAACAGAAAAATGTATAAATGCGTAGTACGACATATAAAAATGTATTAAAGTAATACGTCGAATAAATGAATTGCAATGTTAAGTAGTTGTGCCAATTAAAATAATTTAAAACGAATCAGCGATCAAGTAATATTCGTTGAATAGTATTTCTACGCACTAAGAAAAATTTAAATAAATAGTAGATGAAACAAAATAACGCTAATCAATATTACTTGTACTAAAGTTTCGATGAATCGTTGTCGATGAAATAATATTCGATGAAAAGTTTGTCGGCAAAACAAGGGTACACCGTCTGTCCGTCTGTCACAGCAAGATATCTCAGGATCTACTGATGCTATCGACTTGAAATTTGGAATAGTTTTTTACTTTTTTTTAAAGAGGTCCGTAATGAGATTTTGAAAATTGAAATTAGAGCTATTATATTGAGTGGGGTATCAAATGAAAGGGCTTGATTTGTAGATTAAAATAATACTTTTGTATTTTTTTTTTAATAAGTAGTTTTTGATTTATGGCGAAAAACGTTAAAAAAAATACCATACCCCCTATTATCTTCGAAGTTACTGAACAGAAAAATCTGTAATAATTACCAATTATTAATGTCGTCTTATATATTACAGGAAAAATATAACGGTTTTCCTAACTTGCACCGTTTTTGAGAAATTTGCAACAATCTTATCACATACTTATTTGCTCCTACTAAACTAATCGCCATATAATTTTTCTTGAATTATTCATGTATCTACTTATGAGTTTGTACGGAACCCTCGGTGCGCGAGTCCGACTCGCACTTGGCCGGTTTTTTTTTACTTCAATTAAGTTTTTGCGACGACTAACGTCGCCTCTGTACAAGGTGAAGAGAGCTTTATCGGAGCTCGCCGATCTCCTAGTTCAAATTAGGATCAAAAATCTTCTGTTTCTGCGATTTTATTACAATGAGTAACATTGTTCCAGGAAAGACGATACTCGCTGTGATGAACGAGAACTGGCGCGACCTGATCAAGGAACTCGGCCCTCCGTACACCAAGGCCACAGCCGACAAGGTCCACGAAGTCATCAACAAACTCTATTCCAATGTTCCTTTCGACCAACTCTTCGCTCCCTAACCTAGCATTAAATACTATTGTAAGCTTTGTAAAGCTATGGTAGCTTAGTAGTTCGGATATGCGCCTTTCAAGCAGAGGTCGTGGGTTCGATCTCTGGCTCGTACCAATGAGTTTTTCGGAACTTATGTATTATTAGATATTTACCATAAGGCTTTTGGTGAAGCAAAAACATCGTGAGAAGAGACACCTGCATACATCCGTGAAGAAATTTAAAGGTGTATGTGAAGACCCCAATCCGCAGTGGGCTAGCGTGAGGACTACAGCTCATTCACTCTCATGTATGGGAGTAGGCCTGTGCCCAGCAGTGGGCGTATATAGGCTGATGATGTAAATATTATTGTAAATCAAACGAAAATAATCCAATCCACACAAAGATGCAATAACAACAAAAGTTCTTAATTTTAAGGACGTCTTTTGTTCATTAGATATTTTCCCTTGCCCATTACCAACTTCCTCCTATAGTTAAGTATACTTAAAGTTAAGTTTATGTGATTTTGTATTAAATAAGTTATTTTATCAGCTTGTTTCATTCATATTCATAACCATTTGTTTATTCCCGTTTCCTCATTAGTCATGATCATGAGATACTCAATAGATTTTGATAAAATAGCGTCTAATATTTTTCATCACACTTGCTCGAAAATGGTGTCATTACACGTAGGTTCTGCGGGCCGTAAATGACCTATTACGCCCTAGGGCGTAATGGTTTTCTTTTTAAATTTGAAACGATGGTTTTGTTTTACTCTTATTTGTCGTGTTCAAAGGAAATGCCAATTTACTTTTTTAACTTTTATCGTTTTTATGAAATATTATTTAAAGAGAACTGTTGTTGCAAATACATGTAAACACATATTTCTGTAACATTAATTTAATGTTTAAATAGTGTATTTCAGTATTTTGCAAATATAAAATCAACCGTTTTAGGCATTTACCGTTATGGTTTCCGAACGTGACTCGACTTTCGCATTGTCTATGGATATTATGTCACTAATGTCACTGTCAGTTTTACAATTTTATTTAGGTTAAGTAAGGTTATTTTGATCAGATTTCCTCACAAGTGTGATGAAAAACATTGTGTGTGCCACGGGCGGTAAAGGAATTACAAACTCGTGTTATTAAAGCCCTCGGCTTCGCCTCGGCCTTGTAACAAACACTCGTTTGTAATTCCTTACTTACCGCCCTTGATACACAATGTACTATTACAAACATAGCATACGATTGGTGACATCGACATACTCATACATGATGAAATCGATGAGTTCCGTACATTTTGCAGTTTCAGTAATGGTTTATTTAAAATGTAGGTATATTATACAATACGCTAACTAAATACACACATACATTTACCTACAGGGCATTTCTCTAGAAATATGTCTGCGGTCACCTCATTCATCTGGCCCTTTTTCATACTAAATGTATGGAGACAGATGAATGAGTCGCAGACATATTTCTGGAGAAATGCCCTACAATGTACATACAAACGAAGCCACTTAACACGTTGCAATAAAATTGACATTGATTGTACTACAACTGGGTGATTTTTAATGGACATCATTCCCCTGGCCACCAGTGGCGGCTTTACCTATGGTGCAGGGTGTGCAGTGAACACGGGCGCAGGGCCTTGCGGGGCGCCGAACGCTGCTCGCGATTCATTCATGCATAGGTTGGTATGTAACGTACGTTGATTGCGGCGTCAGCGCTCCCAATGATCCTGGCAGGATGGATCCCGCGTGTTATGGCCGCTAAGCTAGTTGTGCCATGAGCAGCTCCTTTTGCCTGTTAGAGGGCGCCAGGGCCAGGGTATTGACTGCACACGAGCACTACATGGGCTAGAGCCGCCTCTGCTGGCCACAAATATTCAGTGGATTGCGCCTCATTGAATGGCATTTTTGGTAAGTTTGTAAAGATTGGCCGACACTACATAACAACCAAAAATTACATTCTGAAGGGGCGGGATCTTCTGAAAATTTACTAATAGGTATGTGGACATAGGGGAATAATAATTTTCAAGAATTACCAGCTACGTTTGTCCATAGGTTTTCTAACGACGCTCCCAGTCCGCGCAGCCGAGAGTTAAGTAGTAGATAATATAAAATAAAACTTCATTACCTAAACGCTATCAAGCTCCGATGCAATATCGCAACGTCTCACCCAGCTCGAACAAATTATACTTAAACGAATAAGAGCTGCAAAACAATACTGGAAACTGGACTCGTTGCCCCCACCCAGCAATTCAAACCACTTGCACCTAGCCGACTGTAATGAAAAGTTTCATCGTGTAGAAAATTAAATTTCTCTCTACAGGGCATTAGGCAGGCTCGCACCAATCTCGGCATAATCGGGATTTCATCTCAGTCGCGACTTGTGACTTCTGTTCTCTCTGATCTCGTTTCTATGCAAATCGGTACAAAACGCTCGTAACGGTTGAATAATTTAATCGATTGTTCAGAACCCATCTGAATGTCTATCTTCTTATTATACTTTTTTCTTAAGTTAGCCGTGGAATTTATGAGATAGGTTCGCTGTAATTTAGATATCAATTTCTAATCATAGTAAGTAGCTAAGTATAAAGTATCCATTATCCATCGCTAGGTTATTTGGGTATTCAATGACGTAAATATTGTAAGTCAGAGAGGTACCTAATGCCGCCAGTGTAATGGGTAGGTACTTACCATGCCGCAGGCGGAACTACCTACTTATAGTTTTTAGGTAACTATATTTAGTTTTAGGTATTTTACACTTTAACATAGTAACTTGTTGGAATTACCATACCATACCATATATACCATACCATAGTGTGACTTAGGAAATTCCGTATCAGATAATCTCGGCAAATGAACCAATCTTAGGTACCTAAACCGAAAATCAATCTTCATAGTTAGAAGTAACACTCCTTTAGTTAATTAGAAGTCCATGATAGGTATATACATATGTAAATTATTTGCAGAAATCAAACAATAACTAGACGCAACCTTGATTTCCATGTTTTCCCTCGCACAAGTTAAAATTACGAAACTCGTTTCCGCATCACATCGCAGTTCGCAATTTTGGCTAAATGAAGCTTTTGAGTGCAACTGTATTCATCGTTTTATAGCCAGCGAGAACCTACATTATGTACCTACGATTATTATACATATGTATACACATGGCACGCTGTTATCCATTTTAAATTTTAACACATTATTTTATCATTCTAGGGTTCGGTACCTACCTTAGAAGGCATAGAAGGAAATAACTGAACTGCCTGCCTATTTGTGGTACATAAGTAAAACCCCTTCTTTTAAAACGGGTCGAGGTATCGAATTACATTTACGTCACACCTGGCCATAAAGTGGCAATAACCGCCTGCTACGCGTGCGGAAAATACCACTTTCATGGCCTGGGGGAGACGTAAAGTATTGTACTGAAGTACCACGGGCGGTAATGAAGAAAGCCTTAGATAGCATATTTATCGCCCTTGCCTTCAGCACGGGCGTCAAATACCTGCGATCTGGGACGTTCTTTGTTTTAGTAGGTGAGTAATGTACTACTTACTTATACAGACTGGTATTCTGAGAATACTCCAATAGGTATCGAATTTGATGTTTGCATCGTTTTTTTATATCCGCATTTACCTAATACTATCTTAACATGAATATTTGTTATTTGGCTTTGACAGCAAATTTATACTATTATTTCGTCTGAAATAAATGACCAATCTATCTTTCACCATTCAGCTCACCGGATCAAGAACAGAAACTGCATTAATTCACACCAAAACTTCTACTTACTACTTTTAGATACTAACATTAGATTAAGAGTAATTGTTACTAACTTACTAAATGTATGGACTATCTGTCTGAAATAAAGAATATTTATTTATTTATTATTTATTTATTTATCCCCGCAGGGTCTGAAGATGCTTGTAATCATTCTCACTATTTTACTACTTAAATCAAACACAAAATTCCATACATTTCTGTTTTGTGCCAGAAATAAATGGTGGCCCTGTTTACTCAGAGTATGCCCCACAAAATTCCACCAAGAATTCTTGTCACTAGGTACCCACTCCTACTACTAATGACCATACGTAGGTGCCTAGTCTCTGTGACTACCTACCTACTTTTGGGAGATCGTAACTATAGTAAATAGGTACAATCTATTTATGAGCAGTACTGGGAACCTACTGTACCTACATAGGTACGCAGATTGGAACCAATTTCTTGACATTATTGTGAGGTTAACTGTGGAATCAATAAGACTTAGATTGAAATTCATAACTGCCAACGGGAAGCCATTCGTATTGTAATATCCGGTCTTGCAGATTAATCGAAGGAATGGCGAAACGAAGCGAAGGTGTGCTTACGGTTATCTTCGGGGAAATCGTTCATTTTCCGGAGATTAAATTTGTTTTGCAATTGAACTATTTTTGAAGTCGTTAAGTCGTAGTTTGATCGATTCCAGGCTGTGGAGTCCGCAGTACGAAGCAGGAGGATCTAGCCTAAGCAAAAAAATTCCTTTATGCCACACCTAGGCATAAAGTGGCTTTTTCCGCAGGCTGCGCGTACGGAAAAAGCCGCTTTCTGGCCAAGTGTAGACATAAAATGATGTACACAACACGGGAGGTAATAAAGAAAGCCCTCGATCGCATATTTACGTCCCTCGCTTGCAGCTCGGGCCGCAAACTTCTGCGATCTCGGCCTTTCTTTGTATTACCACCCTAGTTGTGTAATGTACTATTATATACATCTAATACAAGAAGGGTGATAATGATAATGAATATTGTTGCGCCGGTGGTATAGGTCAAAACTTCAAATGTGATTTTTCATGCTTTAGAAGCGTTTTCAGCAGGCTGAAAAGTGATTTCAGGCCGTATCAGAGGTGGCTCTTTCACATACCATAAGATCGAAAATTCACCACAGTTGCCGTTGTTATCAGGCGCCTGAAACATGTTTTCAGTCCGTTTCAGGACACCTTCTATCAGATGGCGCAATAACCTGAAAACTGGTTTTCAGGCGTTTTCAGGACCCTTTATGGACCTATGAAGTACATTTCAGTATATGGCGAAATTTCTCGAAGGAGTGAAAGAGATAGCACTATTAGAAAGAGACAGCTATACTGAGAATGTTCAAGAAGTGTGTGAAAGAGATAGCACTATTAGAAAGAGAGCTATATTCGAGAATATTCCAGTCGACCGTCGAACAATCTAGATTACTTATCTAGAATACTCGCGCCGCATCTCGTATCGAGGGGTCGGCTTTCCTGAAAGCGGACCGAACATTCGAGTAAGGATTTCTTCGGAATATTCTAGAGTAAAGGTCTCCGGGTATAAAAGCCGGCCATCGTCCGCCGACCAAAAACAGTTTTAACTAAACCGCGATACAGTGAAGATTTCGAAGCGAACCTAAGTAAATAGTGAATAAGTGCACATAAAGTGAAGTGATTAGTACAGTGTTTTATTAAGTGTAATTAATTAAGTAATTTAGTAAGTGTGCATTTTTAATTAGTGGTTAATTAGTGTAGGTAACGTTATAGAAAAATGCTCTACTCCGCGAACGTAACAATACTTTAGAGCTCCGCCATTTTGAATAAAATCCAATAATGAATCGACGAAAAAATGATTCTACATAATTATCGAACCTGCTCACATAATTTCACGAGAACCGGTTGAGAAATGCAACTGTGCAGGAAAACAGCGGAACAGGCGTACGAAAACATTTTTACCCAAGCTGAAACGGAGACGCTTCGCATTCGGTCGGTCAATGTTATAGCATCTCAGATATAATGGAATTGTATTTTAAACCACTTAAATTATAATTTGTCGTTCTAAAAGCCACAGTTTTTATTATTCAAATTTTCAAACCACCTCTTGATTCACCTCCCGCGCCAGACGTGAACTAAACTCGGGCAAGTAACTAATAGGTGCAAGTTGGTTGAAGGAGCGACTAACTAGCTGTCCGCCGGCAACTTATACGGCCCTTGAACTACCCTGAAGTTGTAGTTTGTAGGGCGCGACGGTGACACAGGTCGGTAATATGAGAGTATGTTACTAAACACTTACACCTATACAGTGATTCGAATTTGTCAGTTCTCCATAAAAGGAAAAGCGGGTTATGAATCTGTCGCCGCCAACTAGCTTAATTACCCATTTAGTTAACTGCCTAGCCTTTTCATTTAAATTTTAGGTTAGGTTTGTTAGTTATAGGGCTGCCATCTCCAAAATTTGACACCTACTTAGGACAAAAAGGGGGGTGCATTAGCTCTCGCGAGCCGGAGTAGCAAACCCGGACTACAAATGAAACGTTCCCCGGACGCTCTCCAAACTAGGACAAATCCGGGGAAATGCGGACGGATGGCAGGGCAGCCCTAGTTAGTTAGCTTGTGTCCCTCAGAGCAGAAATAGAAGCCGCAAGGAAGATGCGGGGCTTCGTCGACCTGCTGGCGGGTCATAATTTAGTGAAAATGCTAGGCATTTAACCAAATGGCTGATTAAACCAGTTGGCTGAGACAAATCATTTCAATCATACATTTTTCAAAATATACCTACCGAATTCCCGATTTAAATACCAGATTCCTATCTTACCACATTCCCGTTACACTAAATTACCTTTAAAATCGTAGGTTACCTACCGTCAAACCCTCCAACTTTGGCCACCGTCCAATCTTTGCCCAGGAAGAAAATATACTATTTTCTTCCTGGGCAAAGATTAGGCGGTGGGCAAAGTTGGAGGGTTTGACTGTACTCAAGAAACTAAAATGATTTTGTAGGATATATTATTTTGGAAATCTGTACCTCTAGCACAACTGTGACCCGCGACTCTTTGTCGCGCGACAAATGCTACCTTTCTCTTTCCATTCAATATCGTGTGACAGTGACAGGTGATGCTCTGTCGCGCGAGAAACGAAGTCGCGGCCAGTTATGCTAGACGTACTGTCATGTCTCAAGCAAATACAATTTCATTTCATTTCTGGTGTAAGTACGGGGTATCTGATAAATCGAGCAGCAGGGTATTTTGAAATAGTACATTAGGTACACAACTAGGGTGGTAATACAAAGAAAGGCCGAGATCGCAGATGTTTGCGGCCCGAGCCGCAAGCGAGGGACGTAAATATGCGATCGAGGGCTTTCTTCATTACCTCCCGTGTTGTGTACATCATTTTATGTCTACACTTGGCCAGAAAGCGACCTTTTCCGTACGCGTAGCGTGCGGAAAAAGCCACTTTATGGCCAGGTGTGGCATAAATGTTATTTTAGGAATGCGGTATTTAAGACCCTAGGGATTTTCTAAGGCTAAGGCCTGTTAATACGTCCACAAAAAGGTGCTATAATAACCTTCTTGCGGGCGCATTAAGAAACCGTCTATAGAACAAACAACAGTACTGGATTCAATAATCGATTTATTGTAAACATATTTTTACTGTTTACCCTTTCACATAATTGGTCAGTTTCAGAAACAAATTATTCCTAAAGCAATTAATTGCTACTATAAACAAACTAAATCTAAAAGCGTAATTAACGAGGAGAACACAATATAATTATTGTTATTTCACTTACACTATATATAAGAAAATTAAGTGGGATGACACACAAAGCCAACATTACGCCGTTTACGTTCGAAGTGAATATCTGGGCCTATACTGCCGTCCTAGTGTAAAAGGCGACCTTTTACTATGGAAGTTCATCGTAAAAAGTCGCCTTTTAGACTAGGACGGCAGTATATACTCAAAGTGTCTTCGTTCGAAGTTTGTATCCGGTCATCCTGCCCACTTAAATGTTCTTGTTAAAACAAAAGAGCGAGAGGGATGACACGAGGCGAACTTCGAACATAATATATGTACGTACATATTTCTCAAAGTACACGTTGTATGTAGGCAATGCTCTTATACTTTTTACGGCTTGAACTTGCAGCCCAAACGAACTCTTTGTAGCTGTCCTAAATTGCTGGTGAGGTTTCAATCCTGCAAGCAGGAAAGCCATGCGCAGCAACTAGTGACTTTCCGATGAGCGGTTAAGTTCGAGCGCGAACCAACAGGGTTGATATTGAAGCGGTTCGACTAACCTTGTATAATAGAAACACACATCCCATAATTACATCACTTTTGGCGTACGTATAAACAGTGCGCAATCACTCATTAATTTCACTTTGTGTGGGAAGGGTCACTCAATTATTATTACAAACACGACTTTCTCATCCTAAATTCCACTAATTCCACAAGAAAGTAAAATCACGTTGTGCGTAAGGCTTACTGTGTCGTCACACTTAAGGACTGTCCCGACGGAACCATTTCATCGCCAATCTGATCAAACAGGCAAAAACCGACAGGGTTGCAACCATCCCTCAAGAAGAGATAGTGTATGCATGTATCATTCTAACGTATCTGTTATCGCTGTGTCTAGTTAGTTAGCCGACTAAATAAATTGGCTTCATCGGAACTAAAGGATCACATCAGGATCATTCCTACTAACTTTAATAACACTGTTGTCACATATATGTGACTGTATGGTCAAAAGACAAAGCAGAATATTATGAATAACAGTTTCGTAAACCCGGACTAACTACCTATATATCATGATTTGGTGCAATAAAAATTCGAGATATTGTGAAAATTTTACTTTTCTTAAGTCAAAAGTCATCTAGAAATACTCTCACTATTATGGTCTAAAGATACTCATACCCGGTTGCACATACGTCCGTTAAATCTTGAGCCGCATGGACTATTCTGTTTTATTCAAAAGTTAACAAATAGTAAACATCTAACTTATCCAGCTACACTAGTTAGTAAGTATCTCATGTAAATCATGTATCACCCATGTATGTGTAATGGGCATAAGTTCATTATCGGTAATGACCGTTTGTACAACTGGGCATTAAGTGTTCACGAAATTCAAAATACTTATGATGAATTGTGATGTTAATTAATTTATTTACCTAAGGACTAGCTAATATTATCAGACTTATAAGTAAAATGCACTCTCTCAGAGCATTCTCGTCACTACACAATCTTACATAGTGTATGAAGGTCAACACAAAGTACACAAACGTATCTTTATGTACAGTCAGACAAGTTTCATCGATATTTCACGATGTCACCTGTTAGTCGTGTTGTACCTAATTATACATTTTAACTTCTTCAACGCCAGTGGCACAATATATCGTCGGATGACAGCCAGGTACACTGAAAATCACAGGAATAATCGACCTTATCGTGCTTAAAGCATGTTGATTTTCCTTTGTTATTTTTTTTGTAATTAATAAGTTTTATGCCACACTTGGCCATAAAGTGACTTTTTCCGCACGCTGTGCGTACGGAAAAAGCCGCTTTCTGGCCAAGTGTAGACATAAAATGATTTAAACAACACGGGAGGTAATAAAGAAAGCCCTCGATCGCATATTTACGTCCCTCGCTTGCAGCTCGGGCCGCAAACTTCTGCGATCTCGGCCTTTCTTTGTATTACCACCCTAGTTGTGTAATGTACTATTGGCTGTCATCCTGTAATAAATGTTGGTATATGGCAGGATGGCACCCCTTAGAAGCTTGCGTACCTAAAAAGTAACATATTTATGTCAATAACTTCTTGTGTATTGACGTATATACATGGCGTTGAATAAGTTAATGTCTTGTTTGTTTCACATTAATATTCCCAATTAATAGAAGTATTTTGTACAAATCCGACAATTTAAAAATACTGAACGTGTAAATTTCATTGTATTACTAGAATACCGTTCACTTTGTGATATCGAGATTAAAACTATGTACCCAAACAATTAATTGCGGGGACTTGTGACGTATCACTAACTAATGAGCACTAATGTTTTCAAACACACAAAATCCACAAGTTCACTTACCCAAGTATCAAGTTAACAAGAAAAAACTGGCAAGTGAAGTGTTTCCAGATTTTAGAAAAAATAAGTACATAATTATAATTACAATGGAGTCTCTCTATTTGGCTTGTTTTTATCCGCATGTATTGATTATACGAATTTTATATTCGAATAATTAGTCTCCAACTTAAACGACAATATTTCGGAAAACCTTTTACGTAAGTCGCTTAAAAGACTAACTTTTATATTTTTTCAAAAAAAAAATCAATGGCGTCTGTAATCTATTATGCAAAAATAGTATTCGGACGAACAACACATTCGGATAAAGAAAATTATGCCAAAACAAGGGGAACCTGGTATAACTTGTACGGTCGACCTCAAAAGTAGCTGAACACATTTGTATCGTGGTGTAGTACTAAACTGTCCAGCTACTTTTGAGGCCGACTGTACGAGTATAGTAAACTGGGTACTAACTGAGGACGAGTTTCCGCTCACCAGATGTCGCTTTATTGTACTAGTGTGACGTCATTTCCCTCTGCTTTATTGGTTCGCACCTCTCACTTGAAGACACCTGGCGACACACGTGTTTGTGGACTGATAAGGTGAAAAACCCAACCGTCGTAGGTATCCTCTCAACTTTTACAGTTTTAAAAGGTCGTATAAACCAAAACTTTATACTACTTTTTAAATTACATATTCCATTTTCAATATAACGACATCCAGTAACGGAAAATATCCCAACTGCCCTAAAATAAAACTAAAGCTACCATCACGTCTCCTGTTCAACCAGCGCCGCTTGCGACAGCGAAATCTGTTGCGTTCTGAGTGGCTTCTTACACAGCACCTTAACACAAGGGGCCAGTAGATACACTAACACTGCACCAGCTATGATAGACACCCCGCATAACGCCCACTGCGCGGCTTTTATAGACACCGCGGTCTCTAAGGCGGGTCTTCTTAACTGGCAAGAGTCTACGAGAGACGAGGAAACGTTGTACGGACCTGTGATGCGAGCGTTGGAGCCGCAGTCGGAGGTCTGCCAGCCGATCCAACCGGCGGATCTATTGAATAGTACCTGAAATAACCACAAAATTAAAAAAATTAAAACAACCGGCTTTCAATAAACTAATTTCGATAGAAATGCCGAGACTCTATGAAAAATAATCAAATCGCCTATAATATTTGAAGGGTTCCTTCAATGACTCTAAGATCCTATCATCAGATCGTGATTTGGTTCCAAACACAAAATAATTTTCAGCCATCTTCGAGTAAAATATGTAATATTTGTAAACGCAAACCTATTTGGAAATTGTAGGATCTTACGAAGCAAAAATACACTAAATAGAAGAGATGTAACATATTCTGAAATCAATTTTAAATTCGTTATTATAACAAAACGGGGCTTAATGGTTACATGGTTCGACCTTGGACGCTACAACAGTTTCGATACGTCAGTGTAAAGTTAGGAGATGGCGGCATGATCTGAGGTATACCACAATGTTGTCTATTTCGGGGTGACGGGAGTCAAGGAAGGCATCTGCCTAACAATATTAATATTTAGGCCATTTAAAAAGGATCCGAAATCCACGTGAAAGAGTAGATGACGGTGTACTCATCTTCGATGAGTACAAAACGGGTAGCGGCTATCCAAAGGCCCTCTGGTGCAAAATAAAACTGGGGCCATAACAGAAATGCTTAGGTGTGATCTAGTCAAACTATGAATCTATTATAAATACTTTGAAGGTAGAAAGTTACTTTATCATCAGCTCTTTATGCCATGTATGGCACAGCACACAGTTAAGTTATGCATTATATGTGCACAAGTGTAAAAAAAAATACACGGCACCATCTAGCCTTCCGGTAGTTACGCCAGTGGCGTAACGACCCTTTCAAGGTGGTTCGGGCTTAGCGACCTGGTTCGATCCCAGGCGCCACGGCCCCCACCTAGTCTGACCCTCACAAGGTAGTCCGGCCAAGCGACCTGGTTCGATCCCAGGGAACGCACTTGAAAGTTTGTCAGGTTTTAGAAAAAAAAACGGTCGTCAATGTGGGCTCCACTACAATAACTCACATTAAAAAATAAAATAAACATCACAGTATAAAATAAAATAAATAAAAAAGCCTTTTATTTCTTGCAAAATAAAAATACTTACATATAATTCAACATTCCAACAATAAAAAAATAAAAAATGTGATGTATTGAATTTGGCACGAGTAAATTGGAAAAATTAAATTGATACGATTATATATGAAAATTTAATTTAAAGTACGAGCAAACATTAAAATTTACATTGATTTTGCATATGTCAATAAGTTTAATTTATCATTTTAGTTTAATTATTTAAAGCTACTAAAAACAAAAAATTAATTCTAAAATTAATTCTTTTGCAAGAACCCCTCTTCTGTGAAGGCGAAGGCCTCCTCCAGTGACGACCAGTGTTCTCTGTCTTTGGCATCTTTCATCCATCCTTTACCGGAAAATTGTATGACGTCATCAAAAACAGTACTAACCTGCAAACCTTCCATCGCAGTGTAACCTAGCACTGTCTCGGGCCCCGCCTCCAGCCCCAGCTTGTAGCAGATGAAGTCCGAGGGACCCGTCTCCGCGCCCGCGGTCACCACTCGCATGTAATTCTGACAACGGGACTAACTTATACAAATATCCCGACCGCGGTGCACTTTAAAAGTGCATACACAATACATTTTACTTACTTTAACGAACTTATACTCAGTGACACTCGCACCATCGAGTCGAATCTAATGATGTATCATTTATCAAAAACGGTTGTACCGTTGAGTAGTTACGAGCGGACATAGGAACGGACATACATACATAGAAAACACATAACCCTCATTCGGGCTTCGCCGCGGTCGGGTAAAAGGATTGAGTGGAGGGCTGTCTAGGCAAAAGTGAGGAAAAATAGGTTTCATACATCTGAAAAATCGAATGACGTAATATGTGTATGACGCCAAAGGGCTAAGGCAAAATTCTTCGTTTACAGTTACAAGCAAACACCATTCACGAGATACAATTTAACTTTTTAGATCCCAGTGTCCTAATTTGACATTGTTCTTGACGTTCTCTGCCCTACCTTTCAAGGATTATATTTTAAACTATAATACAGGAGTTCTAATTCTTAAAAGTAAACGGTGTTCCAAATATCAATAATGGAAAAATAAAAAGGTTTTTGCATTTAAATTAAAATAATAAAATAACGACTAGTTTCCGCGGGATACCTGCGGTGGTATTTCTAATGTGAAGTACTGGTCGTCGGCATCAGCGCTCAGCAAGTCTATCGCGATCCACGGCAGCGACCACTCCTGCGGCTGGGGCCAGCAACCGGCCTGGCAACATCAATGGGGATGTTGTCTAATGTTGAATTTTACAACATAATATAGTCACATGGATTGGAAAATACTAAATTATCATAACACACAAGAAATAAACAAAAAATATAAAGTTATGAGACCACAAAGTTTACAAAAAAACCGATATTTATTTATCGTCTTAAAGAAAAATTAAACTCAATTTCGGAATGCTTAAATAACACTGAAAAAATAAATGTACGACAATTACTTTTTCGAGCTCAAAATGGCAAAATGCTATTTTTTTTCATACAGACTTAGTACAGCGAGGACAAGAGATGACGTCACAGGGTGCGTCCGTTTTGTATGGGCCGTTTTCAACGCTCGGTGCGGTCGGCTACTTTTGATTGCAATTTGTGGCTGTTATAGTAATCCAAGTGTAGTAGTTATAGGTATATAATATATTTGTCCACATAAATAGTAGAATCCATTTACATCAGAAACAAAATTTAGGACACAAGCCTATTATCCAATCAACTTCCTAATTTATACAAGGAAATATAACAGAAAAACACACCAAAGTACTAACTAAATTATTTTACCTCGCCATGGTACCAGAATTCATCTGAGATCACATTTGTCACCGGAACTGCATTTCTTATTTCACCAACAACCTGTGGAAATTCAGACCTATAAAAAAGATCCCTTGTGCCGAAAATACCGCATTGCCAGAATACAAGATTTTTCAAAATACCAGAATCTCGATTTATCTGATTATACCAGATATCTGGGAATACCAGATTTCCAAAATAATACATTCTACATGATCATTTAGTTTCTCGAGAAACCTACGATTTTATCAGCTAGTCACAAGACACTACTCTTCCATCGCAAGAAATAAAAGTTAAACTATAATAAAACTAGTTAAACATACCTATTCTTATTATCTAAGTCGTACCTCTCTAAAAACAGTATCAGGCAACCGAATATTCGTAGTACCGCTGTCTACAATGCTCTTCTCTTCATTTAGTTTCAAGCACATCTTATTATCGAAGCCGTCGTTCACTGGTGTGTCTTGTGTGGGCCTTTTATCTTGTGTGAGCCCTGTATCCTCATTTGTAGTATTGACAGGTGTTTTATCTACAAGTGCTCTAACAGACAACACGCCGACTTCGTACCAGCGTTTACGGAGTACTGGGGTACGGTATGTGCTATTTTTATTTTTGTTTTCTGACAAATCATCTGAAAATGAAGTAAATTTATAAGAAGAATAAATTAATGAAATCTGTTCCTATAGATCAGCGGTCGGCAACCTTTTAGCAGCCAAGGGCCACATAGTAGGTAACGAAATTGACGCGGGCTGCACTTTGTGAATAATTTGTGACTTAATACAATTCTGAACATAACGATCTTTACGTACAAAATAGCCAGGGAGGCTCGCGGGCCGCAAGTGAGGGGTTCGCGGGCCGCATGCGGCCCGCGGGCCGCGTGTTGCCGACCGCTGCTATAGATAAAGTAATGAGGTACTCATAGAAGCTTTTTTTCAGTCATTCAGTCAGTTCAGTTGATGTTAAATGGTGCAACAAAGTCAGATATCTGATTTGCACCTACATAATTGAGCCTACATAGCGTTGTAGGCTCACAGAAATAGAAATATATCGAGATAGAAGTAAATAGTTTGTCAATTTGTATGGGAACCAATCGTGTAAGATTTTGCGTTTGAGAGTGTAATTTAGTGATGGAAAACATAATTTTTTGCATTTCATTTGGTGGTATTTGAACAATTAATTATACCATTATTATCAGATTTTTCAAATCTGTTAATAATGTTGACGGCGACCGACGTTGACGGCGAGCAAAGGTCCCTGGCCCTCCTTTTTAGCACACGAGTTACATACACTCTTTCCTGCTATCTCTATCTACATATTTATGTGGATAGGCTACTTGTACTCGCCTCTATGTTTGAAAGTTTACAATTAGATGTGGAAACCACGATGCACTGTATGAAAAATAATGTCATTTTTTCATACAGCGCAATTTAATTTTGCATATTTGAGCATCCAAACTTTATTTCCAAAAATGGTTAAGAACTTAATCAATACCATATAATATTATAAAGGCATCAAAAAATGATTTTGCATATGCACTTGACTTGTTGAGACACATAAACATTTACATAGCTTTGCCTATATACCTAGCATCTGGAAGCTCCCATAGTGAGTGGAATTAGTTGCACTTTTTACTCCACAAAGCTTCAGTTGGAATGATTTTGGTTTCTTCATGGTGCGATCCACTGAGTCTAGCCAGGACTCTACTACAATATTCTCGCCCCATGCTCCAACAGGCTGGTAAGCCAGGCCTAGAAGACCCTGCAAAATTCAATAATTGTGTAGGGGTGCTTATAAACAGGCAATATTTTTCTGCAATTTGTGGCCGGGAACTATGTGCATTTTGCTTTAACAAGTGCAACAAATATAGTAAGGCAGCCACAAATTGCAGAAAAATACTGACCGTTTAGAAGCACCTGCTACCACAAAAACTTTTCGATTTGATGTCTGGGTGAAATTCGTCAAGGTGATGTGGTACTTAACAGAGAATATCAAGCTGTCTGTGCTTATAACAATACTCTTTCTACTTGGCTCTTGCAGTGAGATCTGACTCTACTAACTTTAACTTCCACAGATAATAAAAAATTGTTTACTTCACTAAATTTGTTTTTTTCCTGTTTCATTCAAATAAAACTATACAAGTACATTTTCAAGCAGGCAACAATAATTAGTATGGGACACCTTCTGCTTACATACCTGCCATCCTGAGCCATTCATGAAGAACTTATGGCTTTCCGTAATAAGTGCCAGATCTGTCCTTACTTCAGGAACATTGGGGAGAGACGGAAACTGCACAAAGTCAGATGCCAGGTGCCCAACCCACATTCCCTGTGAATATTTTGCCTGTACCTGTAAGAAAACAGAAAAATACCTTGTTGTGGCATAATTCCCATCAAATCATATGTATTGTATAAGACAGTCTCATTGTTAACTGAAAAATTTCCACTGTTGGACTTAGGCCTCTCCCAAGATTGCCAGGGCAAGTCTTGTACCATGTAAGTGGCACACATCAAGGATGAATATCACAGTGAGAAATGCTAGAAGTACGTACCTGTTTACCACTATCATGAAGGGAGCTAGATTGGTTTGCCTTAAAGAATAACTTCCCTCCTTGACGAGCCTGCGAAGCTATGGCTAAAGTAGTGCTGCCTGTGTCAACTAATAAATTAAACTGAAAAGATTTATAATATACCAGTGTATTGTTAATCTACATATCACACTTATAATGTAATAGGAAATAGGACTTAGCCATGTATTTTGGGACACTTCAGAAATTTACCTTTTGTGGCGGTTGACCTAAGTTCACTTCCACTGAATATGCTTGGCCTGCGTCCCCAAACAGATTAAATTCTTCTCCAAAAGCCTGACTTATAAAAACGTACACCACTAAAACGTGAACACTGCGCCGCATCATTTTAACACTATTTTTATAAACATAATCTTATGAATAACTCCAGGTTATGAACTATTTAAAGAGAGACCGTCTTCCTCTCATTTAAAACGAAAATCATAATTTGATTATGACTACATGCCAGTTGAATTACGCCTTACAAATTTTCGTTTGCATTACTCTTTGCTTTGTTTATTTATAGAAATTACAAATTAATTATATCTCCATTCCAATGCATTTCTGACAGTTGAGAGTTCTGTCTAGACTCTAGTTTAGGCTGTACTATAGCTAGTGTGTGATTAGTCTTGTCAATAAAATTGTTACGTGTTTGATTGTTTACTAAAGTTCTTCACATCACAACAGAAAAAAGCAATTGATCATTTCATATATCCCTAAATTGAATCAATGGCAACATTTTGCGGAATTGCGTATTTTTTTCTACAAGAAAAATTAAATATAGCTCAAAAAGCCTAGATGCTAAAACATAGTAAAAGAAAGCTGAACTTGAATTGTAAAAAAAAGCCACCCTTTTGTCTTACCACCCGACGGGTAGAAACAAAACAATAAAAATTGGTTAATTCGTATATTAAAATAGCATTAGAATGTTGACATGAATAATCACTTATAGAATTTTCCTGCTAAAATAATAATTTCATTAATAAATCTAACCTTTAGCTACTCGGTAGGAATTTGTTTCTAATATGAATGGGTTTATAGCTGTTCACTGTGGTAAGTAAACCGATACATCTTTTTAGTTCAATCAAGAATTTCAATAGTATACACAACTAGGGTGGTAATACAAAGAAAGGCCGAGATCGCAGAAGTTTGCGGCCCGAGCTGCAAGCGAGGGACGTAAATATGCGATCGAGGGCTTTCTTTATTACCTCCCGTGTTGTGAACATCATTTTATGTCTACACTTGGCCAGAAAGCGGCTTTTTCCGTACAGCCACTTTATTGCCAGGTGTGGCATAAATGATTTTATATCTTCAAATATATATATTCAGGTGCCGGTTATCACAGTGACAATTTGAAAAAAGAATATCAGAAAGTGTGCCATATAGCTTGCAGGAAGGCAACTGAATCACTAAAGCAGGGCGGCAATGCTGTTGATGCCATTGAAAAAGCTGTAATAGGTTGGTATCTGTCCAAATCTTTAATGGTAACATCAGTAATAAAGATAATCTGTAAATTATCATGCATCATTTATTATTGCAGAATTAGAAAACAGCCCACTGACAAATGCAGGCTATGGATCTAACCTAAGCTGGGATGGTTCAGTGGAATGTGATGCGTCCATTATGAACGGTCAAACATTACATTTTGGTGCATGTGGCGCAGTGTCCAATGTTTGGAACCCCATTACATTGGCAAAGCAGCTATGTGTAAAGCAGTGTGACAATCTGTCCTTGGGCAGAGTGCCACCATGCATTCTGACTGGTAAGGGTGCTAAGCTCTGGGCAGCAAGAATGGGTTTAGAAATTGTTGATGACCGCAAAATGATCTGTGCAAGGGCTTACAGAAGCTACAAGCACTGTAAAAGGAAACTGAAAAGATATTCCCAGCAGAATGACATTAACTTTAGTCCTTTAGATACTGTTGGAGCCATTTGCATTGACTCCAACGGGTTAGTAGCAGCCGGGGCTAGCTCCGGAGGAGTGTCCTTGAAACATGAAGGCAGAGTGGGCCAAGCCGCCTCATTCGCCAGTGGAGTATGGGCTGTAACCAGTAGAGATGGCATACAACAATCAATAGCATCCTGCACTTCGGGATGTGGCGAACACTTGATAAGGACACAGCTAGCAAAGAACACAGCTGAAAGTTTGCTTGAGACATCTCCAGTTTTAGGCCTGGATAAGTGCCTCAAAGACAAGTTTTTAGAGTCCCCGTTTTTGTGGGATGTAGGACAACGACTGGGAGGTACATTGGCCTTAAGATTCGACCCGCAAACTGGGGAAGGTGAGGTCTTATGGGGACACACAACCAAGACAATGTGCGTTGGATTTATGTCTACTGAGAGTGAGAGGCCTAAGGTAACCATTAATCACAAAATTAAAATTAAGTACTGTTAAACGGCATTGCTATTTTTAAATGATATTTTCTTCTTTTGCAGTGTGTTTTTTCATATCTTCCTCAAAAAGTGGCACCTGGGCAAAAGGCAGTGGTCTCCGGACAACCATTTACGGTACCTGTGCAGCCAAACCCTGTAGTGTATTGGGAGATTAAGACTGACCCTAACCCAGTTGAAATGATCCACAATGGATCTCTAACAAAACAATGACAGTATTAAAAGTTCCTCTGAAAACAAAGTATTAAGTTTCCATTACAAACTACTCAACAGAATTATAGAAAATAGTAGTAATATGTTGTATGCAGTGTTTATGAGAATAAAATGGTTACCATCCCGATTAAAATTTCTCGTATTTTTATAAAATATTAAGCCTAATTTTTTGAAGTCTACCATTGGATAAGTAAAAATTAAATGCCTATTTCTTGAAAATGCCATACAATTAAATAAATAAAGTAAAGATTTGGTTCAGGATTGAAAACTTAACTTGAGAATCTGGTGGTAGTGGTAATCGCATTCTATGTACGCCTTGCCACTTCTGCAAGTGTAGTCCACGATTACGACGAAAATAAATATGTTCTCGTAGAAATACCTGCCGCCACTGCGTAACGGGTGTGTGTAAATTATGCCGCCCTCTAAATTACCCATTTATTGCCGCATTTGACAGAAAATGGATAAAAAAAAGCTCATGCCCTGAATTTTGCCGCTCCCTTTCGTATGCCGCCCGGGGCCATGGCCCGCTCTGGCCTCCCCCACGCTACGCCACTGCCTGCGGCGTGGTCCCAGTGGTGGTAGTCACAATGGTGAGGACCAGGGCCCCGTTTCACGAAGCTACAAGTTACAATTTTACAAGTCTATACAACAACGCCATTGGTTGATTTGACCAATATTGATAGTTTAGACTTGTAAAAGCTTAGAAAAAACAAAAAGTCTATCAAACTTGGTCCACTTTACCTGTGTCGTCCTGCCACTGCTACATCGTTTAAGAATTTTGATATAATTGAAAACCTACATCTTCCTTGGCTCAACCAAAATCGAAACTTATAAATAAGCGAGGAATAAAGACTTCTATGGAAAGTGACAAACTATTATGCGCTGGATTTCTAACATTGAACTATTGCTAATGTAAGAGTAATGCTCTGTTAACTCTCTCTTTCAGGTGAACTCAAATATTACTGACAGTTATTAGTGCAAAATATGCCTAAAATGCATTATGCTAAAGATCAAATTCGTAAGAATAGGTATGCATGCAACGTTGAGTACCTAAGCAAAAACTTGAGGGTCACGATAATCGGTTATACTACACTACCCAGCCATTAGTTATGCTATAGATAGTAGGCGATTATGGACGACGTAATCCTAATATGATGGATGGAATCTAGTGAGGTAGACACATAACAAACCGCCACAGTCGGCGATACACGACAGCGGAACCCAACGACGCCGGGTCGGGAAATGCCCACACACGTGACCCGGTTTAATAGTACATTACACTACTAGGGTGGTAATACAAAGAAAGGCCGAGATCGTAGAAGTTTGCGGACCGAGCTGCAAGCGAGGGACGTAAATATGCGATCGAGGGCTTTCTTTATTACCTCCCATGTTGTGTACATCATTTTATGTCTACACTTGGCCAGAAAGCGAAAGCTATGGCCAGGTGTGGCATAAAAGTACTTTAAATATATACCTTTTTAAATTAGGTTTTTTGGGTCTGGCGTCAGGATGGCAGCGATTTGTGGCACGGTATGGCGGTGAATAAAAAGGTTAACCAAATTCCATTACAGGGAAGTGTGATGTTTCATTTTAAAGCACCTTAAGCGATAGTTCGTCCATCCATAAGAACCAATTTTGATGATTCCAAGAAGAGGCTTCGAAGAAGAGTAGAAGTTCCTAATTCAACGAAATCTTTTGTCACCTAAAAACTCATCATTTTAAATTTACTTCTGTGACCATTAATTTGTAGTCTGAAAAAGTTGCTCAAAGTTGGGAACGGCATATGGCTTTCTAACCAGATTGACCGACCAAGTAAAGGACCCTATTTTCCTCCACGTTTTGCCCAGTTACAAGGGACGCGAGCCAGATTGAGGCGAATCGTTTACTCCTCCGATAATGATTACCATCCTTAACCATGACGAAATGAAAATAGAGGTTTCCTAAGGGGAAGAGTTAAATAAAATATTAAATTTAATCATTAAAAAGGCTTGTATTTGTGTACTCTGTAAATAATAAATTCGGTGAGAGGCGATTAAGTACAATAATGTTAATGTGCTCGAAAATGAAAAATATAGTGCTATCTTGCGTATAGTAAATAAATAAAAATAATATCAAAATCTTTACAATTTATATTACGTATTAATTAAATTGTCCATAGAAAATGCTTTTGTTGTAATTATAAATACACATATGTTAACATATAGTGCAGTGTTATTATGCTCGTAATTGTACGTAGCTGTCAAACAAAATTTGCATGTGCATAATAATAACATGCATGTCATGTGTAAGCTTAAATTTAGTGACAACTTAAGTTGTCTCAGGTCATTGTCCACTTAATGCCCCCATATACACAATAAGCATACATAAGTTAAATCATCACTCAAGTGACTCCAGGCCACAACACAATATCCTTATGAGGCACCAGTGACCATAATGACCTTTTTAAAAGCACCATTTATCTGAATAGTACCAATTACATATTTTAGTATAATATACAATGCATATATTAATTATACAATAGTATAATTCGATTCGATATCACGATATTATGATTAACTGTGTTTAGAACAATTGTAATGATAAAAAAATATTGAAAAATGTGAATTTTTACCGAGTTGTGTGACCGATCTTTTTAGAATCCACTAAGGCAAGGCAAACATGCCTGATGCCATATTATTGAGAGCTAGGTCAGTGAGTCAATGTGAATTTTAGTTGTCATTACTATACATCTATATTACTAACTCCCAAACGAAACGTCATACGCTATGAGCCTATGATAAAACATACAAATAATATTAGAATAACTTAATCTAAACATTACGGCGATTTACATTAGCGTTGTCTCCCGCATAAATCATTAAATTTGTACTGAAGTAAAACATTTCATTTAATTATATTGGAGGTTTCTGGTAGATCCCCAATTAACACAAATAGTTTTCAATAACTACATTTCATATGTATAAGTGCTGTGTAGTCGTGTTACTACTTAAGACTATCCATTGATTAAGAAACAAAAGAAAAGCGACGTACTTTGGCAGTTAAACATGAGGCATTTAAGTCATGGAACTTATTTTTAACAGTTACTCTAATGGTGTTTATTATTGACATTATGGAAGGTCCTCAAAAGGGAGCAATTGAAATATGGAAAAAACTTTACATATTATACTATATTTTACGATCTTTACCACTAGGTAAATGTGTCATTATTTTGTTGTTAGCTGCGCAAATTGAAAAAATACAGAATATCTAATATCATAAATAATATCGATTAGAACATTATTATTTTGTAAAATATCACGTACCTATAGCTAAACAAAAAATATCAAAAATAATGCTTAGTGATTATAAAATTACGAATTAGGCTGGTTTCCAGTGAAAGTAAGTTTAAAACTAAAAAAAAATTCACAGAATTCCTGGCAAGGTTTGTTACCTAAATAAACAGAAAATTATTATGAATAAAGAAAAATAATCTAAATAGTTTGGTAAAATTATTTGAAATTAAGTATCATGTCACGATTATTATTAAATTTTACATAACGCCGGCTAGTGTAAAGCTGCTAACTCCGTTGAAATATATACAAACAATATTCAAACTTAATTTGAAATAATTGAGTTTATTTTAGAATAGAAATCCTAGAACGGAGTTAGCAGCTTTACACTCTTAGCCGACGATATCGCATAAATATACGCCACACAATATATTTAAATCTTTTTAATTCATCGAGTAATAATCGCGAAAACTAGTCCGTATACCTGAGAACTCTTTGTAGGTAATATTGAAAACCCTAGCCTCTTACTTTAATCATACCAACCCTATCTATCTGTCTTAAATCGTTCACACTGATCACATTTTCATTCAAATTAGTATAAAGTCATAAAAATTAAATGCTTGATATAATACTGTAAAACAAATTCGTGTGATTTGTCATATCACTGGTTCTGGAAAGTTGCCAATCACATAGGAATCTCAATTTTTCGAATATTAAAAAAAAATCGAATAAGGACGAATTAAGGCATCTCATCAGTCTAGTTCCTTCGATCACTTCGTTAAGACACATTTACTCACACGCATCCATATTCGTACCAAATCGCGGACTCCTTCGAATTTTCTGGTTTCTCAGTACGACTGGTCCTCCTGTCATGTCTCGGCTCTTCCCTCTCATGTAAAGTGTCATTTTCAGTTAAAGATTGTTCATTAACTGATCGTTGGTCAGTATTCGACCTATCACCCATACTTTGACACGCGTTGTCACCGATCACAGTCGATATTCTGTTGTAGACTAAGTAAGTGGGATTTTCTTTCATGGGGGTACTTTGTGGCCTGGTGTTGAGTGTGACATCTGGGTTGTCATCTGCCACGTAGACCGTCCGTCGAGACCCGGCCGTTCCAAATACGGGGGAAGGTGTTGACACTGAAACGTAAAAATAACTAGATAAATATACATATAAACACGAGCAATTTCGCTTATCGGCATGTTGTCATCAAATATCACCGCCATTTTCACCTTCAAAAATGCTGTAAAATGAGGCGTTGTTAAAAATATTATTGGGTAATAGGTAATGTCGACCGTGAGTTCTTCTGAGAGCAATAGACAAGTACGGGAAATAAACTACATTGTCCAACTATAATTTCCCACTACCCTCGAATAAATAGCTTAAATTGTGGGTAGCTTTGAGACAACTCCTAAAAATAATAGTAGTATAGGCATACGATTGAAGAAATTCTGCATGCGCCCTGATGACGTCAATTTCATTGTTTATACAAAACTGCCTTGCGGTGTAGTGCTAACCGCGCTTGCCATTGAATCATGAAAGCGACACAAATCACAAATATTACGGATTATTAAAATTGGTAAAACGTACCTGCAGGCAATCCTGTGTCACCTTCCAGTCCTTGGTAACTGTTCCTGTGTGATGGTGGCACAGCTTTATGTGGTCTTCTTCTCAACGAAGCTCGAATCAGAGCATCGTCCCCTCCACCACTATGTATAGAAGTCGTTGACAGCCTCCTTACAAAATTCCCTTCGCTCAATCTGGAAGAATCCAAACTAGGTATAGATCCAGATGTGTCGAAATCCGGCTTCTTCAGGAATTTATCGTCAAATCGTCTGTTGAAGGAAAAATCGGCGCTATTTCTTGGGGATTCCCCGCTTGGGTTGGACGAGCCCTGATCCTGTTCAGAACTTTTCGACATTTTCTCCATATCTTGACTTCCAGGGTCAGATTCGCCAGATTCTGAACCGGCAAGTGTCAACTGCGACTTTGAGCGGCCAGCGTCTTCAATTCGCTTTGTGCTTCTGGAGGGCACTTTATTAATCAAATCAGTGCCAGCTTTTCTAACTCTTTTAACAAATGACGCCCCAAAACCTCGTCGCTTCGTTGTGCAGTTGTCGAGTTTTTTATAATGTTCCATAATTTTTTCCTCCAGTTTTTCTTTTTGACGACACAGCGCATTTACTTTGTCTGCGAACATTTTCTCTTCTTCATGATAATGTTGTTTATCCTTCAAAGAGTGCGCTAAGAGCTCATGGTATTGAGTCAGGAGCTGCGACACATGATCCATCAACGATCGTCTATCTGCATCCAAGCTCTTATTCATTTGGACGAGCATTTCGCAATGCTGATTAGTTTTGCTTATTTCTAATTCCATGCTCGTAATCACTTCAACTTTAGTATTGATTTCTCCAGACATTTCAGTGTTTCTTAATTTTAATTGCGTTACTTCACTTCTTAGGCTTCTATATTCCTCTTGCATATTTCTATATTCATTTTTCAGTCTGTCACTCGCTGTGAACAGATTTCTAAAATCATCTTTTAATTTTGAATGCTCTGCTCTTAGATTTACTAAATTTCTTGATTCTATTTTCAAATTATCTCGTTCCAAGTCATACTCTGCCACTTTCTTTTCGCAACTTACTAATTTTTCTTTCAATTCTCTATTTTCGATCTTGAGATCTCTCAGTGCTACTTTAACAGGTTCTCTTTCGCTGAGCAGCATTTCGTATTCTGTGTTTAATTGCTCGTGAAGCGTTTGCAAAGCCACCTGATCTCTCAGCAAGTTGTCTTGTTTATCTTTAAGTACTTCTAGTTGCTTTAAAATTTCTTCTTTTTCAGCAGCCAACTGGCTATTTGCCAGCTGTAAAGTCATTTGCTGTGAAATCAAAGACCCATTCTGTGAGTTGAGTGTTGCTATATTTACTTGTAACTTTGCGTTTTCAGCTTGGCAGCTTTCGAGTGACGATTGCAAGACAGCAAGGTCTGAAGTTAATTGTTCTATTTGAGGATTAATAACATCCTCTAGAACTTCAATTTTTTCGGTCACATTACAATTGCATGGAACTAATTGTGTAAGATTTATTTTCGCGGCTATTTCAGATATCATTCCTTCATGATCAGAATTTGTCATTATTTTCTCCAACATGTATTCTACATTTACATCTTTGGATATTATTTCAGAAACGTGAATGCCAAGTTTTTCAATACAATTCCTAACTTTGTCAAAGTTAACTTTTTCTGTGATCAAATCTTTTTGCAAAGTTTGAATAGTCTCACTGTCTACTTTCTTCTGCGATTTTAATTCTTGCGTCTTTTGCTCCAGATCCTGCAACTTATGCAACATAGTTTGATTGACTTCAACTTCGCGAGTCAATCTTTCAATTTCTTTCTTCTTCAACTCTATCTCAGTTGTGAGTTTGTCAAGGGAAACATCTTTTTCCTCTACTGCTTCTCTTAGTTTACCGACTTCTCTTTGTAGGTTATGAGACTCTTTTTCACTGTAAGTTAGTTTAGTCTTAAGTTCTTCTGTCTGTATAATAAGCCCAGTCACTTTATCAGCTTCTGGCTTAAGTATGTTTAATTCTTTAGTCCTGGCATCCAAAGACTTTTCTAAATCATCAGCCCTTCGTTGTATGGAATCGCAGAGCATTTGAATCCGTTGTTTGTCTTTTGTCAAAGATTCTAAATGTTTCTCAAAGTCCTGAAGTTTATTTTTCTCAGATTCACGGTCTATCGATTGTCGGTCTATTAACGATTTTTGGCCATCTAATGAATCTTGCAACTTTCGGTTTTCTTCTAAAGCATTTTTGAAAACATCCTCCAGTTCTGCATTTTGCTGCATTACTCTGCTGCAATTTTCGTGCAATTGTTCACATTTTAATGTTAACCTTTTCTTTTCTTTTTCAAGGTCTAAGACCTTATCACTACTTTCTAGTACGGATTGCTCTCTCAAGCTATCGATTGTTGAGAGAAGCCTCTTATTTTCTAATTCTAGTTTTAAAGCTCTTGCTTGTGCATTGCTGGTTAATTGTTCGGATAAACTGTTTTCACCAGATTCTAAGGTACTTTCGCATTCGTTGTCTGTATCTAAATTGCTATTATTACTTTCACTTAGTACGGATTTCGTTATATACTGGAGGTGATTGTTTTCTTCTATTAATTCTTGGATCTTTTGTTGGTCAGCATCTCTTTCCTGTAAGAAGAGAATTTGATGCAATTTTATATTTTTAGTTTTTTTTTATACTATGAGATTATCATAAAACTAGAGAAAAGGAAGTAATAGGTACACACCAATGCTATGTCATTGGCTTCTCTCTTTAATTTGATCATTGCGGCCTCTAATGTCAAACATTGTTCTGCCCGTTTTCTTGCCCTCTGCAGTTGTTCTTCTAAAGCGTCTCTAGTTTCCATCAACGCCTTATTATCTTCTCGTAATTCTGATACTCTAGTTTTGTAATATTCTGCATCGGCAAGGCGATCGCGGTACCTCTGGATGTCTTGTTCTAACCTAAATCAAGATACAATTATCAATTAACACAATACATTCGCAAATACTGTAAGATTTCGAATAAATAACCAACCTGTCACAGCGTTCTGCTTTCTCTCTCAGAGCGTCAACTTCGTCTCTGTAACCAACTGCCTTCCTGGCTTCGTTAAACCATTCCTGGCTATCTGTTCGTAACTTCACTAGAACCAATTTCGTGTGTTCTAACTCTTCGCGACACTCTGACAATTGTTCCGATTTTTCTTCTCTGTAAAAATAAATAGTTTTCGTTAATACTTTTCTTATTGAGTTAAAATTAGTCCGTAAATTATAAATAATAATCTATTTGTCTAAATAAATGTGTTCATGAAATTATTGTAAAATGTAAAAAGACTTGGTCTAAATTGATTACGGACTTATTATTTATTGTAATTAGAGTAAGTTGACATTCAGTAATTTTTGTTTTTAATTGAGGAATGATTTGCTAACATCACATTTACTTACAATTCCTGTCTTTGTTTTCTCAACCGTGCCTTCCAATCAGCAAGCTCCACAGCTAAATGTTGACTTTCCCCATTACTCTGACTGATATTTTGTGTCGACCTACTTGTACCATTTTTATTTTCATTTTCAGTCTCATATAAACCCTCATTGAGCATCATGGAGGCCCAATTTTGCAAATAATGATCCCTTTCTTTAGCCAGCCTCCTCATATGATTAAACATAGTTGGTGATTGGAAGAGATCTACAGCATCTGGTGTCAAAACAACTGTTTGCATATCGGTAACCTAGAATAAAAAAGTAAATATCTTTGTTGTTGAGTTTTTAAACAAACAGTGCATCACAAACAAATATTCTGTTCTGCCGGTGTCGGCATACTGTTGCGTAACTTCTACTTGCGAAAAGTGACACTTAAGTACAAATGCAAGTCTTCATGTCAAGGTTGATTATGAAGGACAGAGTACTACTCGGTACTTGGGGAGCTCTTCAAAATATTTAAACGCAAATCACGTATTATTATTATGATTCCATTATAATAAAGAAGCCTTACAAAGATCACATTTACATACATGTAAATTAGCTTTTGTCTGCATAGAATTACAAAATTATATTTATATCCCTTGCTTGAAAATTGATTGATTCCTTATCAGTGGCGTGGCGTAAAAGATATCCTTGGGCAAGCCGGTGCAGATTTGGGGTTCATTTTCCTTAATAGCTGTAGAATAAGGTGGTCAAATGCCTGATATTAGGCAAGCCGGTAGGAATCGAGTTGTTTGGACGCCACGCCACTGTTCCTTATACACACTTCTACCCTCGTAAGGGATATTTTTTAGGATAAAAAGTATCCTTACCCCTTCCCTGGGTCTCAAATGAGTTACTTTTGCATTTATAATTTTTTTTTGGATGAAATTGTCATAACTATAGTTTTTAGGGCCCAGTACTTCAACAGTCTATCATCCATACGACTTTAGTTTAGCAACGATTTTTAATTGTATCTTCACAGCAGTAGCCTATTGCTAGGACCTTGTTGATAACTAAGTCATATTTTTTTGCGTGAGAATGACATTTAAGTAACAAAAGTTTTGAGTTACAGTAAAATTATTACCAAGGTTGGAAACTATTTTAACTTATACTGACTATTTTCTACAAGTCAAAAGGCACTTTAAAAATGGAATTAATAAGTCTAAAGTGATTTGTTACATCTAGTGTGAATAAATTTTTACTTTAGCAGCTCAATCATTTGAATGCATATGGCATTGCAATTTAAATGCAAATTCTGCCGTCTAAAACATCACATACCTGTTTGATGCATTCAACAATGTTATGTTGGAGTTCTACATCCAATTCTTTAATCCTAGTGATAAAAGTTTCCTTGTTTGGACACTGGACGGCTGCTCCAAGCAACAGCAATATCAGCAGCTTCATGTTCTCCAATCCATCTCTGGTTTCCGGCGTTTTGCCCAAACAAATACATTCAGGTACCACCAAGAGTGTCATCCCTAGTTCTTCTTCATACAAACTCTTCACATTTTTGATGATAGCATCAAAATTCTTGACCCTCCCTAATATTAAGGCTTGGTCTTCCAAGCCAGCTAGTTTTGTGATGTGGAAGGTAGGTTCTGGATCTATCTGGAGGTACACCTGCTGCAGGATCTCTCCACTGAAGAGGGATGAGTACTCTTTTATACATTCTGGACTTGGTAAGCATGATTTCAACTGGAAAGAAATAAAACATATTGCATGTTTATAGATTTATACTCAGGGGTTTAAATGTATGAGACTAAAGGAATAATGCTATGAATTTTGAAAATGAGAAATTATTACTCAAAGGATTTTTTTTTTCATAAAAAGAATAATAACTGCATTAACAGATCCTAGAAGAAATGTGTATAATGATACTACACTGACATTAATTTGGAAAATATAAAGTTCTTTCTCTAAGATCTTCTGACATGTTAAATCTCCAACATCTGATGGCACCAGACCTAAGACTAACTGACTAGTAAGTTTATTATCTTACTAGAAGGCATTGCTTTACTCTCTACTGACTGCAAAATACACAATGCAGTTCAGTATCAATGGGAAACACATTAATAGGGCCTGACCTAATAACATGTGTATGAATTAAGATCTAAAATAAAGATTAATGAACAACTCAATCAGTTTTATCAATCAAAATGAGACATGCTATATTCAAACTACAGTTTGTAACATAAAAAATGTATAAAAAATAAACCTCATTAAACTTTTCTTCAACACCATAGTTAAAAGGAATCTTATGTTAAAAAGACAAAAAACTTGCAATAATATATATTACGAAATACCACTGCTCAGTGGAGTATGACGATTAGCGGAATGAAACCATTTTTATGTTCCTATACTACTTACAAAGACATCAAATTACCATTACTACAACATAAAGTAAAAACGCGAGCTCGTTCAGGCGGAACGGCTGTGTGATTTTGTCTCACGGCTCATTATAACACTCAAAGAAACAAAACCAAAGGTATCACTTACCCAAGAAACTAGGGGACCGCTCAAGAATTCTTCGATCTCGGTACCAGAAGCGGCCATTCTCGCCAAGCGTTATGATGAACGGAGCCGACTCCTTTGGAAGTGCCCCAAGCGCATGGCATCAAAATAGTCCTCACAGTTCACACGAGCTAGAAATTTGCTCAACATCTGCTACGGAATACAAAGAACCTACGGAGAGGTACCTACACTACAAGCAAACAAATTTACGATTCTGTCTCGTTTCATTGAGTTGACTGACACTTCATGCCAGGCGTGAATATTGCCAGTAACAGAAAAATAACCCCACACTTTGCACGGGCGGTTCACGTGCGGTTTGTTGAAATAGTTTTATCTTTGTTGCTTGTATTCGAACGTATTGACAAATTTTGTTGACGTTTGAGTCCCTGTTGGTTGGCTCTATGGTCAGTTTGTGACCGATCCGCATAGCAAAATGAGCCGCGAACTTAAAAATTTAATACACCGCATAAGTTTTAAATATTAATTACAATACGTTAATATACTCAATTGGGCTTATTATTCATCATAAGCTATTGAATCAAAATTACCAAGGCGAAATAGAACAAAGAGTGTTTTGAACGAAAAGAATATTGAAATCGACTATCGATTTTGTGTAGCCTTGCCACCAAAATTTAGATAAGGGTACAATGTTTACTAAAGCTGCGAATACCAAAGTTAAATTTCAAGACCAGCAATTGGATGACTACATCTTAGAGGTAAGTTTAGATTTAACCCAAATTCGTTAAAAAAAATCTTAGTCTCAACAGGTTCCGCAGCTTTGCTTTAGCATAAGTTCTTTAAGTGTTAGCTAACATTACGATTGGTTTTATCCAACTGTAAGATAATGTTTTCCACACTACTGTTACTATCATCCTCCCTTTTATATATATGAACAAAAAATTAATTCTTTCAGAATTCTGTACTGAAAAGCAAACTACAGAGTAAAATAGATGCACTTTCAATAATGAGTAGAGAGTTAGACAAGTGCAGCATGGAGAGGGACAAATACAAAGTTCTGGTGGAGCAACTCAAGTGTGTCCGGAGCACACCACACCAGCAGAGCAGCAGTGTGTGCAGACTCACCCCCACATACACAATTAGTGGAGGTGAACTCCTGGCCAGGACGCGAGATCTCAATGATATGCTTAAACTAGAGGTAATGTTATATCATACAAAAACATAAACTGCAAAATTCAAACAATGTTCAAGGAGATAAGCTTGTAAGCTGTTTACATGTTTGTACTTTATGTTAAAGTACGCCCCCAGGCATTGCATTGCAGTATTTTTTATTTTTCAAAAATCGTTTTCATGAAATTTTCCTTCTAATGATATATGGCAAAATTTGCGATTGGTTATTCCTTGTTATCATTGTGATTGAATGATTTCAGGTGGAGACTCTAAGAAGTAAACTAGAAGAAGCTTCAGGGGATATAGTTGCCTTAAGAAAACAACTTCAAAGGACAGACTCCTCCGAGAATATTGGGAGTAGGAAGCAATCCACTTGTCTATCTTATTCACCAGACGACTATGAACAGTTAGTACAAGATCTAGAGAAAATTCAGAAAAAGGTAAGAAAGTAATTTCATTAATTACACTAGTTCATAAGCTCCATCCTACTTTCTATTATCAAACCGCGTTTAGAAAGGGATTGAGCTCATATGTCATTTTTGAACTAATGCATGATATGACATTGTCAGTGGTAGAGTATGCAGATAAATTAAATTGTTATTTTGGTACAATGAAGTTCTAAAGCATGGAAAAAATATCAAATTATACAGCGTGTTTTTATTGATTTCCGATAGCATTAAGAGATAGTTCTTCAGATCAAATAGAGTTACTTTCTTAAACACCGTTTTTAAAGTATTTTAAGTATGATTTTATAATTTATGTACAATTGGTAAGTGTTGTCATTGATGTAAAGTCAAAACTGTCACAATTGCAATTTTACATTTACGCTAAAGGAGGTGAAAGTGAGAGGTCACACTTGTGATCAACACGATTCTGATTTAGTTTGTATGAAAAAATAAAAACAAGTCTCATTTTGAGTTTAAAAGAAACTTGTTAGATACCTGGCTCTCCAAGCTTTAATCTGAGGTTGTTCAACCAATTCTAACCGTTTCTGTGTGCACCTCTTAAAGCGGAACCCTAAATGGTTTTTCATTATATTTAATAATGTGGTTCTTTGACCAAGAAAGTTTATATCTAATTGAGCTTGAGTTAAAATTTTTTGCACAGTTGGAACAATCTTTTGTCGATACATATTTGTTATAATATTTCGCAAGGCACATTTGTCGAAATTGTCCAAAATAAATTTTGGCCCTCGTTTTCCTTTTTTAGGTGTGCTCAATTTACAAGAATTTGCTCTGGCGACATTGCCTTCTTTTTTTATTAATGTTACTGAGTTTTTTCCAACGCCCGTCGCGGCCACCACACGATTCAAAACTTTGGTATTATTGTTCAGTAATCCAATTATTTCCTGCAATGTATCTCTTGGAATACTTACCTCAGAGACGATTGCATTTACGCTTAAGACGGCCATCAAAGTTCACAAAAGAACCTTCGTCTTATCGTTTTCTTTATTAAAATATGTTAGTACATTGTAGACAATTTCTCGGCATCGACCGTTTAATACTTTACCGCGATTCATATTGTATACAAACGTATTTTTGAAAAGCTACGGCAATTTGATAAAGCGAAATAATGTGACTGGTGACAGATTTGTCAAATATGATAATTCTATTTTTTATTAAACAAATGACAATATTTACCGAGAATAGAGTTTAAATATGCAAATCATAGGTATTTAGCTATTAATTCTATTATCTGTAAGGGTCTGCACTTATGAAGATATCAAAGATTGGTTTATGATTATATTTAATCATTCATTAAGTACACTTGTGCTAACGGTACACTCGAATCCCTTTCTCAACGCGGTTTGATAATACCTGTAAGCTGTAACAGGGACTAGAGTAGCAGATAGGTATACATCAGCACTTCGCTGTCTGAAAAAGTGGTTTTGGGAAATAATCACAGAATAATTTATTCTCTAAATTGTGCAGAATTTCACAACTCAGCAAAGCGCTACAGCAAAAAGCGTGCGCGTGCGCGCCAGCTCCAACAGCGTCCTGGCGATGATTGCGGACAAGTTTTGCCCGTATATCTCATTTTGCTGCAGGCTTCATGAGGCCGGCGGCACTGTGGTTAACACATTGAGCAATAGTCGATGAAGGTAAAGGTTGTCTATGTGTTAACCACGGTTGCCTTAATGTTGTGTACCTAATTGTAATTTTAATGTTAATGTGAGTGTGTGTAATGTGAATATTTTATTTAAGTGTTTAATTATGAGTCTTGTGATAATCGAAATAAATGAATTTTAATTTTTTTTTAATTTAAAAAAAAAACACATTTTTTATTGATAATTATTATTGACAAAGATTGCATGATAAAAATAATTACCAACATGGTAAAAGTACTCAGTTTTGCTTTAAAGTATTTTAATATTTTATTTATCATTTAAATAAACCAATATTTTACTGTCCGAACCAGTATCAACAAATTCACCTAGACTACCGAGCAACTTTGGATGAGAAAGAAGAATTAGTTTCCGATAGAGACTACTACAAAAACAAAGTACAGAGGCTGAACCACCAAATCAGTTTTATCTTGGCCAATAGAGTGAAGGCCCAGGCTGACAAAGATGGTAACGCACCTAAACCGGTCGTGGACTTAGATGCCCTAGTCATGGAAAATAAGTATCTTCATGAGAGGATCACACAGCTGCAAGTTGAAAAGGAAATTATAAAGAGGACGCTCACAAAATATAAGGTACTATTTCTATACAATTTTTAAATATAAGGTACTATTTCTTTACAATTTTAAAATACACTGTTTTTTTTGTATGCTCTAAAACATGCATTGTTGACTTTGGTGCAAAAACCGGCTAAAATGGAACTCGGCCGGTTATACGTATGCCCTATGCAGCCACAGAGATAGGTTAAGACAGCCAAAAACTGGATTCCTTTAGATGGGCGATGACACCCTAAATGATTCCAATCTCTATGATTGGCCAGAGGTCGCATTGGATCGGGATGACTGAAAGTCTAGAGGGGAGGCCTTTACCCAGTAATGGGATACCTAGCAAAATTTCGAGAGCTCATACATTGTGTGAAAAATTTTTGCTCAAGTTTTGACGGTTATAGAAATCCAACCCTGGTCGCTCATAGAGTAAAAATTTCAACCTTGGTGCTAGCACATAGGGTGGATTTTCCAAAGTGGAACTTTGAGGATTACATCTAATTTATTGTTAGTAGCAAAAAATGTTTATCATTTTAACGTCCTAACAGCAGGAAGTAATTTGATTTCCTGTTATCATTTGTGTTTGCAGAGTTTGCTTGAAAAAAGAAATAACAGTAATTCGTTGACCTTATCAAAAGGATTTGCGGACGTCATGACTCAGAAGCAAGGTACGCCATTTTGCTTTTACCAATGCTTTTATTCTGATGTTGATTTTATGTATTATTTGTATAGTATGTCAGTATATTTAGAGTAAATCTTGTAAATTGAATTAGGACCACTGTTCTTCGGTTGAGCTCAAATTTGGTATACTTGCGTATTTTCAGTGACAGTGTTATAATATGCTACCCTTAAGGTGCCCATAGGATCATCTAAATTACATAAGATAAACGCAGTGTTTGGGCTCATTGATTGGTTTGACATGCAGTTTGCGACTAAGTATAAAGATAAAAATATATTTTTTTATAGAAACTTATTTACTTACTTTATTTTTCTTGCAGTACGCGAATACTTAGCCGTGAATTTAAAAACTGGTCAGAAACGGACTTCGGCGGCCGAGTTAAAATCCATTTGTTTGGGTCTTTTCGAAGCCCTGAACGACAAATCAATTGCTCTTCAACATCAGAGAAAAACTAATCAGTAAGTCCTCTTTCTTTAATCTCTTGTATTGTATTGTATTCATTTGAAATCGTTGCTACAGTCTAAAGAATATACAGTACAGTCGGCTAACGCAGGCGGTTAGGCAGAGTAAGAGTAATAGTAAGGACCGGGTTTTTCCTTAGTGCTGCCCTAGGTACCGTAAAACGGGGTGAGTAGGGACAGCGCAGGCTATTTCCTATATCTCGATTTATTTCTGCTTCAAACTATGCGTAACAACGCACTTACCACAGTAGCAAGTAGTAGTAGTAGTGGCAGTAATTTTTTTTCCTACAAAAGGTACATCGCGCGCTTGAATGAGTGCGCGCCGTGTACCAACGTACTACAAGCAAAGTTTTAAGAATGCGTAAGAATGCTCCAGTATGGATCGCACTCACTCGGACGTTTAAATTCTATTTAGGGTACGTCCATTAAACACGCGAGGTTTTTTTTGGCATATAATGTTCTCAATTTTTCAGGATACTAGCAAATCGTATCACAGAACTAGAAAAGACCTTAGAGAGTTGGTGCGACGGACAGAAATACATACCCATATTCCCGTCTCAGATGTTACTCGATGAGTGCTGCGCGGACACGGCGTCTGTCAGATCACATGACTCTAGAGAAAAATATAGGAACGAGGACGAAACCGACACGAGAAATAAACTTTCTGACAGTGACGATGATGTCAAAGTCAGTGACAGCTCTTCCGAAGACTTGAGAGGCAACTACGAATTTAACGATGGTGATGATAAAAGTTTGACTTCCAAAACTGTGCTGCCGATTGAATTGGAGGAGCTAGTTAAGGAAGCGTTAGCTGAAATTAAAGCTTCTAGTTAGAGGGCAAATATTCAAAATGTTTGAAATCTGTTGCATTTCATAGCCTGATATGTTTTATCTGCGCGATATGACATAAGAGCTGTAAAAAAACAGAATTAACGTGCGTGTCAGCACCACCTAGTAGCGTCATTTGAAACCAAACTTAGCTAAAAAAATATTGGCTTTTTGAGAGTTCTCATGTCATTTCGCGCAGACAAAATGTAGCTATAAAATACGTTTCAAACAGTTGATGGCGTAGAAGCGAATGATGACCCTCTTTATGTTTGTATGGAAAAACCGCCTCGAATCACCTAAGCTTTTTTCTGCTCCCGCTCAGTTAACATGGATTATGGCTATTATGACAGTTCAATTGGTTAATATAGTTGAGCCGTCTTGCGAGGACTTCTAGCAAACTTGTTATATAAGTCTTTATATTATGCCAAAGATTAAATCTATTTTGTTGTTTTATTTTAATTATTTACATTCCTGTTTTCTCGTTCTAGTCAAATTGAAATCAATATCTATTTGTTTATATCGAATTATGTATAATGATAATAAATATACTCCAAAGAGCATGACGCATTTTTTTTAATGAAACTACCCGTTAGGTAAAATAATTTATTATGAATAATCATATTAGTACAACCTATAAAATTAATCTATGATTAAAAATACACTTGGATAAGGTAACCTTTCACTAAATACGGCTATACTATTTTCACTCTTGTACATATAATAAAAAAGGCGCTAGTAATAAAAATAAATACAATGTATTAATAATACATAAACGAATAGTATATTAACGATATCTATAGTCTGTTCTTTAGATATTAAAAAAAAAGGAAACAAAACCCAACGTGATCCCGGTCGTTCAGCCAATCAAAGTAATGTTTTCTATCTGTGGCACAATAATATGTGCAACAGAACTCCCACAACAAAATACACTACTTATCGTCATGTACTGGAACAGAAGAGAAGAAGACCTATTTATTAAGCAACTAAATCTAATTTTAAAGTATATTAACACTAAATATTATAAGTTTAAAATCGTTCTAGGAGGAGACTTTAATATTAATGTTCTAAAAAAAGACTCGAAATGTACTCAGCTCCTTGACTTAATGGCGGAACATAACTTTACGCAACATATAAAAAAACCCACGCATGTTACCCAAACTACATCAACGTGTCTAGATCTCATATTTACGAACTTCCGCGATAAATCCTTATCAGCATTTGTAAGCGAGTTTGGCTTCTCAGACCACGCCGCTACAATACTTCAAATAGAACTACCGTTAACTAAACAAAAACAAGTAATCTGGTACAAAGAAAAACGTATATACTCTCAAACCAACATAGAAAATTTTAAAACGCAACTAAAACTGATAAACTGGGAAAATGTTATACTTCCGAATAGAACAGTAAACGACAACTATGCATCATTTGAGAACACTTTACAAAATATCCAAAATAAAACCATACCAATCAGAAAGATTACCTTAAAACCAAATCTTAAAAAAACATGGTTAACAGTAGGTATCAGACAATCATGCAGAAATAAACGCCTATTAAAAATCATAACACAAAAATCGGATAGTAAAATATTAAAAGAATATTCTAGAAAATACGGAAAAATACTTAAAAAAACCATAAATACATCAAAAAAATTACAGTATGTTAAAAAATTACAAACATCAAAAAATAAGGCCAAAACAATGTGGAGTATAATTAATGAGCGGACAAACAAGAAACAAAAACTAGATACAGAAAACATTGAAATAAAATTAAATAACACTTTATTATGTAACCCGAACACCATAGCAAATACCTTCAATAATCACTTCGCGGAAATCGGTGAATCATCAAACTGCGTAAATAACGAATGCCACGGACGTCCGGTTATGCACCCTACGGAGAATAGTATGTTTCTTACACCTGTAGATTACCGAGAAATCCATAGATGCATAAAAAACTTAAAAAACAAAAATAGTTGCGGCATAGACCAACTCCCACCAGCCTTAATAAGACAATGCGCAGATATTTTATCGCTGCCCTTTTGTAACCTAATTAACCAGTCCTTTAGTGAAGGAACCTACCCAGACTCACTAAAAAAAGCCATTATAAAGCCAATACATAAAAAAAACTCTAAAAAGGATCTGAACAACTACCGACCAATTGCTCTCCTACCCACCGCGTCTAAACTTTTCGAAAAGGCTATGTGTGCACGCGTATATGCTTTCTGCGAAAAGTATAAGGTATTTGACGACAACCAGAATGGATTCCGCAAAAATCGATCGACTACTATAGCCGTTTATAAATACATTCAGGAGGCCTTAAATGCAATAAATGATAAAAAATACGCAGTCGGCGTGTTACTCGATATGACAAAAGCCTATGACAAAGTCAGGTATAACATACTTTTAAATAAACTATATGGGGTTGGAATCCGCGGACAAGCCCATAAATGGTTTACATCCTATTTAAAGGACAGAGAACAGTTCACGGAGATAGAACATTTTGATGTAAATAGCGGTCAGATAGCAACAGTTCGGTCAGGTGGTAAAATAATTAACGCCTCAATCCCCCAAGGCAGTGTCGCTGGATGCCTGCTGTTTCTCCTTTACATAAATGACCTGCCTAAAATATTAAACCAAACATGTGTACTTTTCGCTGACGACGTATCGGTACTAATAACTAGTCAAAACGGCGCACATCTGGACGAAACACTTAACTCCCTATTAGATAAGATAACAAACTGGATGGCCGACCACAACCTTGAAATTAATTACGCAAAAACAAAACTTATGACTTTTCACCCCCGTCAAAAAGCGCCCTTAAATATAAATTTTACTTATAATAACACACAATTAGAAGTTGTAGATGAATTCTCCTTACTCGGTTTAGTCATAGATCGAAATGTAAATTGGAAAGCGCATATAAAAAAAGTAAAATCTAAAATATCCAGCTTCGCCTACGCGCTAAATATAGTAAAAAAAACTACCGATTTACAAACAGCGCTAGCCACATATTATGCATATGCTAACGCATGGCTCACATACGGTATAATTTTATGGGCTAATAGTACGGACTTTCCTTACCTATTTACCCAACAAAAAAAACTGGTCCGCATCCTAGTCAATATAGGTAATAGGGACTCGTGTAAACCTCACTTCCAACGTCATAATATTCTTACGTTACCGTGTACCTATATCTTGGAAATATGTAAATTTACAAGGCAAAACATTAACTTATTTAACAAAAGGCATGAACTACCCACAAATCATACATTGAGACATCGAAATAAACTGTTATTACCAATATCAAAACTAAAAATGTACTCCAATAGCACGTATGTTATGGCTATAAAGATATATAATCACTTACCTGATACAATGATAGCGGAAGAATCAGATGTTAGGTTTACTAAAAGATTAAAACAGTTGTTATTGTCTAAATGTTATTACAGCGTCCAAGAATATTTAAACGATACGCTATAAGCACAATTATGTCAATAGATCCGTAACCAAAATGTGGAAAACGCTTATTACTAACTCTTATTAATACTAACATAAATTCATAATTATTATTATAAATTAATGTTATTCGTAAGTTAACCGTGTTGTTTACGTTATCTAAAATCATCATTTTCGTTCTTAGTAAGTAAGATATTGCAATGCCCTAGCAGGGTATCATGTACCTACTATATAATACCTACTTTTAAGACCTATGTATTACAATGAACATGATCGCAATAAATAAATATGAATATGAATATGAATATGAATATAATATTGGCTAAACGAGCCAAATCACGTGGTTTTTTTGTGAGACTTTTTTTAATTATCTAAAAGAATAAACCATGCTTCATGTGTAGTTTTCCGCATCAGCAGCATACCAAGTGTTGCCTGTACTAGGAGCAAATTATTATAACGTAGATTGTACTACTCGAACTGAACCACATTTCTTCAGAGACATTTAAAAATAACTTATGTTTTAATTTTTAGTACATTTTAAAGTTTATTTGAAACGGCAATGTATTGCGATGTTTTTTGTGTTTGTAGCGTGACAAGCGACGTCAATCAGACTGATGTTAACGTACATTGAAAATACTATTTAATTTGTATGAAAAAGATAAGATCTAAATTTTTAAAAGTTGTTGAACAAAAGTTTTATTCTTTGATGAGTAGAATCTACGTTTTAATTATTTGATCCTGTTCCAGGCAACACCCGGTATATTCAGTCTTAATAGTGATTAAAACCATACAAATTAATTCAGTCATGTACACGGAATATATGGGCATGAAATTACATACAAGCAGAGAATTGAACATATCAGCCATCCTTGTCTACCAACTATAGTCAAAATGGGACACATGAGTATCCTATAAAATTAACAAATATTATAATTATTGAAGTCATTTCATCGACTGTATATCCTGACAAATATAACTTCCGACTTTCAAAACAAGAATGAATAGGTTGTTACTGAACCAGCGAGATACATCTTCGGCCTCATAGTCGCTTACCATCAGGAGCTAGCTAGGTCAATCGATGGTTAATGGATAGAAAGAAAACAGAAGTATCAAAAAAACATGACGATTCATCATAATTATATTGCTTACATTAAATATAAAAATAGTTGCTTTTACACTTGAATTTCTGGAATAAGTGCTGGAGTATAGATTTTATTAATAAACTCTGAATCTTTAAACACAGTTACACTTTGGTTTGCTTTAATCTCTTTATATTGCTTATCATATGAATATGCGAGTACATAAGTAGCAAAAGTGGTTAAAAAAGGATCCTACACACTATGCCGGGGGCATACTATTTGTGCCACTGGGCCTGCCGCACAAACGAACCGCCGGCGTGCCACCAGTATGACCCCCGGGGGGGTCATTCATAAAGTACGTCACACGTTAAAGGGTAGGGAGGGGGTCGACGAAGTGCGACATTGTGTGACAAGGGGTGGGAGGGGTCCTAAGTAGAGATGCAACGGATATCCGGTATCCGGACACATTTTACTATCCGGCCGAATACCGGATAGTTGCGTAGTATCCGGCTGGATACCGGATAGTAATTTAGTTCCTAATATAAGGAAATTTGAGTAACATAAATATCAAACTATGAAATACTACTATAACAATCGTAAACTATAACGTGCTGCCATTCAATGCGCACTGAGTGTGAATTAAGTTAACTTTTTTTATCAAAAATTGCCTACAACATGGCTACAACTAGAAACACGTTGCAACCTGTACCGCCCATCGCGCCCGCGCGCCGTCGAAATTACTCCATTTAGGTAAAAAAAAGTTTTGGCCGGATATTCGGCGGCCGGATACCGGATATCCGGCGATCGCGACGGCCGGATATTCCCGGCTAAACCACTATCCGTTGCATCTCTAGTCCTAAGTTTCGTGACGTCACACTTCAAAATCAACTAAGTGTTGAATGCCAAATTTAGTGATAAGGTTTAAAATGTTTTGATGGAGAGTTCACACTCGCTCTACTACGCGCGTTGATGTGGATTATATTACAAAATATATATATATTTTTTAAATAAAACTAATTTCGGAATTGCTGTTTTAATTTAATAATTTTTGGAGGGGGCGTCTCACAAATGTGACCAACTGTGACAAGGAGGGGTCAGAAAATCACGAAATTAGTGTAACGTACTTTATGGATTACCCCTGGTCTGATAATGCCGGCGGCATACACGCGCGGCAAAAAGCCGCCGGCATAGTGTTTAGCAGCCTTTACAGTTACTTCAATGGATAGTAATACAGTAGACCAGTACCTCTAGCACATCTGTGACTCGCGACTCTTTGCCGCGCGACAAATGCTATCCATCTCTTTCCACTCAATATAGTGTGACAGTGACAGGTGATGCTCTGTCGCGCGAGATGCGAAGTCGCGACCAGTTATGCTAGACAGCCAGGGATCACCTATTAGTTTCTACAGGGGTCCGGTTTTTAAAATAAAATTACCATCGCGGTCCGTGTCTACTTGAGTTTATAAAAGCATTTATTAATTAAGGTCCGCAGAAAATAAGTCGGTGGTCCGGATCCAGACCGCGGTCTGCCATTTGGCCCCTGCAGTAGACTAACAATAATTTGACAACTTCTGCATTTTGACAAAGCAGTGAATAGGTTAACGATTTCGCTGACCAAAAATCGCTAGGCGTTTATTTTGTATGGAAATTAGGAAGATTGTTATAATAAATGAAAATAATATGATAATCAAGTTTTAAATGTTGATACATTTTGTATCCCTATAAGTGTCGATAGTAAATAAATACAAAAATCACGTAACTACCATAGGCCCTTGGAAGGGTTAAGTCGATAAAAAAAAAACGAATCTCTGCAACTCACTGTGCAATGGAAAATTCTTTTAATTATCTGTAAAATAGTTACCTAACTATTATTAAAAACTATCGGACTTCTGATCCACAATGGATAAGGAAAACTCGAAAGATTAAGTCTGTGAATTGACTTTATATAACACAAAAAAAAACAGGGAAATATAGAAGTTATTTTTTACCGTATGATGGCCGCAAAAAATGTGCTACCACAATATTGATTTTAACAAACTAGAGTTTTTAAATGTGATAGATAATACACCAAGTCGAAACAACGCCGCTGAAATTCGATGTGAATACGTTTACGCGTACTGTTATTTTTACACTGTACAATATAAAGTGCAAATATCTATTTTACGAGTACCTAATATTAAATCGAAATGAAATTGATGAATGAATGAAATTTATTTTTAATCCGGATATATCTCTGGTGCAGACGAATCTATACTGAACTCCTTACATTCCAAAACGTATATTACGTCACGTGTAATTTACGCTAAAATGTGTTATGTCCGACCAAATCTATCTGAACGTAAAATATACCCTCCATACTTCAGGCGTAATATCGGCTTGGTATGGTATGTCATCATCACTTACACATCGATTATCGAGGCGGCACAACACTAGGTTGCGTGTTGATGAATTGTTCCTGATTCGTCGTATTCTTCTTTCGTCGGAATGATCTATATTTTAATGAAATCTATCATGCACTATACACACCATTTAGTTTTAAATATTAAATACAGAAGTGGAGTCACGGTAATTACATAGTTTCATTTGATATTGAAAACCCGACGAATCAGGAATTCGACGAAATAGGAATACGACGAATCAGGAACAGTTCATTTTGATACGCTTCAGGTGAAAAATCTTACTGTATAGCCGTATAGTGCACTAGCGCCGCAGCGGTATCGCGGTGCAACGCAGCGGCGTCGCTGCGTAAACGCGCGGCGGCCGCAGCTGCGGGCAATAACCGCGCTAGTAACGCGCGGTGGGATCGTTCGCAGTATCGCGCGTACCATTCCAGACCCTCTTGTAGCTTGAGGATCAGACTGTCGTAGTTTTTGCGGACCACTTCTAATATCTGTGGAATTAATGCAGATGCATTAATTAAAGAAAGGATCTGACATCTAATGATCCAGATCAATATCCAGAATAATCCAGATAATAATATAACTTCATAGCATAGTAAGAAGCTCGAATGTGCGCGTTAATACGCACACGTAGAGATGGGCGGTGGGTAAATACCGAAGATATTTACCGGGTTTTATACCCAATCTAACCGGTATTTACCCACTTCTACCCATTTTGGTGGGTGTAAATTACTGAAGGTCAAAATAATGATGTACAGGGGATAAAATATTAACATAAATACATTTTTTAATCAACAGAATAATGTTATACTACTAGTTATGTTAAATAATGCCTAATTACCAAACATTTTATATGTGATACTATGGATTGGATAGGCCTCCCGTAAGAACTACTAGTCCTAAATTTTATACAGGTTCTATAAGGTTTACAAAAGTTGTCGAATAATTTTATTAAATTTCAGTAAAGAAATGTACTTTTATAATTGTTAAGATTTTACTAAAGAGTATTTATAGTTTTTGGTGAAGAATGTGTTCGATTCAATACTACATTTCCACAAAGTGTCTAAATAGTTCATCTTTATGTTTTAGAAGTTTTAAGGATGATTTAATATTCTACGAGAACTCTAGGAGTGTTTACATAGTATTTTGAAGTTTTCAGATTTCTAGAAATTATATTACTATTCCTACATGTTTTACGAATTTCCTAAAAGGTTAAATTATATTTCTATAAGTTTCTATGATGTTTATAAACGGGTTCGGTTCAGGAGGTCCAAGTTGTATTTAGCCATAGTAAGCGAAACGCCTTAGTTGTATATTGTCCAGGTAGAGAGTTAAATACATAAGGAAAAATGTAATAAACTAGTAAAAGCCGCCAGTCAATATACCTGATCTTCGGTTGGCGTGGAGAGGCTCTGCGAGTTGAGCCAGGCCTCGATCTTAGGCGAGAAGTGCTGTATGATGGCGCGAACATTCACTAAGCAGTTAGCAAGGCGTAGCGCCTCCGCCTTGAACTCGCCGTCGCCCGTCGAGTACCGAAGTGCTACAAGGCAAGTTAAAGCGAATTTTAAAAAGCCGTTTATTTTGTATGCAGGGCCGGATTTGGAGATGTGAAGGCCCTGGGGAAACGAAGGACCGGAGACCCTTAACGGTCTAGTGGAAACCCCTACTTATTAGGGAAGTGTTGTTGAGGCCCGGGGCAGTAGCCCCGCCTTGCCACATTGACCAATTCACATTCACAAAGATACATTTTACATTCAAATAGTGTAATGACGTGACATTGTTAAATTTAGCAGAACACCATGGCAACGCGAGGTTGCTTGTTTGTCAACTAGTAAACCAACTTCAAATAATGTCAAATCAGATTTTTGTAATTTTTATGTTTTAATTTAAAAGAAGTAAATAATGATAATGTGATTCTAATTACTTTAGATGTGAAACGAAACACCATCTCTTTGTGACGTGTTAGATCTCCTTTTGCAGCGAAATACGGAACAATTCGGCATTTTCACGGAGACCTCTTCAGGCGAGTTACTAGATTTAGTCTGACGACTAATCCAATTGCAACTAGTTTTATAGAACGAATATGATCACTGGCGCAAATTTCTTGGCAGAGGGGAAATGCTAAGCAAGGCCCCTCCCCACGAAGTCTGCGTTGCTCTAGGGTGATGCACCTGAGAATTGGCGCCCAGGATCCCACTTTCCAAGTGTTCTCAAACAAAAACAGGAGTAAACAAACTATCATCATCATCATCATCTCTACCTACTGCCCTTCGTATGTCGTCACTCCACCTTGTTACAGGGCGCCCTACACTACGTTCTCCGATTCGCGGACTCCACTCCAGAGCTCGTCTACCCCAGTGGTCGTCGGCAAACAAACTATCGCCATCTTCAAGATATTATACATTAATTCGTCTATAACAATTTAGCCCCGAGAGTCCCTTACGAACTACGAATCGGCGTGCTCCTTTGACTAAGTGTATCGACCAAAGCTTAATGGTATTTCTGAAGACTCACCCATGTAGAACAAGTTGTCGAAGACCTGATGCATCCTGATGAGCTCGTAGTACAACTGGTCGTAGGAGGCCGGCGTGGGCAGGAACGTGTCGCCAAACGTGATGAACAGGTTGAAGATATTCACCACCTGAGATGAAAATGTGTACTTAAATGGGTAATTCCATGAAAATGTAACGCAAGTTACCACTTGATTTTATTTATTTATGATGCAACTTTAAGTGTTAATTTAACACGAGGTCAGGTGCACTTCACTCGATTTTGGCCTCCCGCGCGGTGGGCGTAGCCGATCCGGTCGCCGGCAACCGAAACGTCACAGTGGCACAATATAATTATCGTGACAGTGCGCAAACGCCGTTGATGCCGGCCGAAAGCCGCCACCGAAAACTATGCGAGAACGTATCGTCGACCGTAGGCTGAATTACGGTAAGGGACAGGCAAAACAATGTCCCTTACGCTAATTCAGCCTACGGTCGACGGTATTGTACTGTGCGAAGTTTCCGTGCTGTGGCGGTGGGAATTCCCACGCTCACGTCGAAACAAGAAGCGTGGGAATTCTTGATTTTTGTATGCAAACGCGCGACAGTGAAATATCTGTTACTGTAGTTTTTATTTTTAATTTTCGAAGTTTCCGCTTTCAATTTTTTCATACGTGGTAGCTGACCTTATAATCTATCTGTCATAAAAAAATCGGCCATGTAGTGTAAGGATTCGCGAAATTATCCATGATTGAAAAATTAATCAGAGCGCCTGCATAATTTTAAATAGCAAAGTCAACCATCTGATGTTTGCTTTATCTTCTCGAGTGTATGCTGTTTGTTTCCCTCTCTGTCTGTCTCGTTGTCTAACCGTCTATCACAGCCAGATATCTTAGAAATCACTACTGCTACGAATTTGAAATTGGGAACAGTGTATAAATTAAATTTTTAAATACAGTTTATCTTGAACTATTTACATATCTACAAATTTCTGCGGATCCCTCGGTGCAGGAGTTCGACTCGCACTTGATCGGGTTTTTTCTTTAATAATTGCATCCACCCAATAAATAATTCACACAAAACTTTAATAGCAAACTATTACATAGTACTTTTGCTATAGTAATTGTGTAGGCGCAGAGAATAATTTTTCAAACATGGATAATTTCGCGGAACCATACACTACATGGCCGATTTTTTTATGACAGATAGATTATAAGGTCAGCTACCATTTGTGAAAAAATTGTAAGCGGACACTACGAAAATAAAAAATAAAAACTAAAATGAAATTTTTCGCGAAGATTTGTGTTCCTACTCATAATTCACATTTGTCGTAAAGCTTAAACAATACATAATTTTGTGTGTGTCAAAATGTGGTTACAACTTGTTGCCTTTAATTTTGATATACAAAGAAAAAAAAGTATTTTTCCGATTTCATACAGCCTTCTAAGTAGCAACTTTGACATTGTTTTTCTCCAAAACGCACAGTAATTGACATGGGGTTTCTTTTGCAATTTGTGTTATTACAACTTACTACATTGATATTCGATATTCGTTACAAATGTCTGGTCACAAGCGATCTTAAAACACTGTGTGGTGACAAGGGACTTCAGGAGAGCGATATGAGAGCCGCCCAGAGCGGCCGCCAGTCCCTTACGAGTCACATCTAACATCGCTTCTGGTAACTCACCAATCACAATAGCCCTATTTGTCACTTACCTGTTGTGCCATGATGAAAATATTGTGTCTCCTAAGCAGCGTGCTCTCATTGGTGACAAGGAACTTCAGGAGAGCTATGAGAGCCGCCCAGAGCGGCCGCCAGTCCCTGGCGAGTCGCACGCGACATCGCTTCTGGTAGCTAAGCAACCGTAATAGCACCCCGACGCATAGCTCGTACAGTTCGCCGGGAAACTTCTTTAGTAGATGACACATCGTGAATTCTACTAGGAGATCTAGATAATAAATATGATTTAAACTTTATTATTAAAACACTAAGGTATATGTATATTAAAAAAAAAACGAAAAGATATTAGTTGAATAATTTGTTACTTTGAAAATTAAACGTTTGGATAAGGTATACATCAAATAGAAACATTTTAATCATGATTACCGATTAAAGTAGATGCTAGTGGCTGGGACGGTGGCTCTTCAGGAACTATTTTCCTATGACGCATTGGCAGTCTATACAATTGTACCTGGAAAACACATTCCCTTAATGTAGATGTCATCTAACATCACTATAATAATATTTTAAAAATTTTCACGCCAATGAGCTCACAGGTTGTCATTTATGTAACATTATTTGTTACATAATGTCACTATTTTGATGAAAACTGTCAGAGACTTGTCATATAATTTCGACGTCTTGCCCAATTAAGAAAATCCTAAATTCATACCATTTTAGATTCAATAAGCATTCACCCTAACTACAGTAGCAACAACTCAACAAACAGGGGTCCCAAAACTTCTAATCACCCCTGCACTCAATCCTGGGGGCTACTCCAAAGAAGTACTGTCTCTTTCGCTCTCCTTTGAAACTCACTCGAGTGAGCGGAGTAGTTAGTACATATTTACTAGGGATGTAACGATACATAATTTTGCCGATACGATACCGATTATTGTAGTAAATAATCGGCAATACGGATACCCATAGCTAAATAATGAAGTATGAACTTCAGATATTTGTATGTCCTTATTATGCACTCGTGCGCAGGGTTCATGCCAGCCCCAACACCGTCCTAGCTATGATAGCCGAGAGAGGACTGTCCGTATATCCGCCACTGTTGACATCGCATTATAAATTTAATTATTAATACTGTAATGTAAAATATTTTATCACTAATACTGTAATATCCCCACTTCAACCCACCTTATTTAATTTAATTTATTAATGTTAGATGTTGTTACTGTGTGAATTTAATTATTATTGACTTGACTTTATGAATTTATTTATTATATTAATTTATTTTCTTAGGCTAGGTTCCATTTAAATTCAATTGATATGTGATTATGAGTTGTGATACTTGAAATAAATGAATTTTAATTTTTAATTAATTTTAATTATACCTAATACTTGGCTATGTTTAACAGAGAGTCAACCTTGAAAGTGTAAAGTAAAAATAATTAAATTGTCAACTCAAAAATTTACCTTAAAAGTAAGATTCTGGTCGTGCATGATGGAGTTAGCGAACTGCTCCTCGACGATGCAGGTGAGCGTTATGAAGCACAGACTGCACTTGTTGATGCTGCTCTCTGTCTTTATGTCCGCCATCACTATCGAACTGGACAGAAAAACAACGTAATAAGCTAGACGACTAAAATATTTTTGATATAAGTGCGGAAAGTATTATTATTTTTCACGAGTCCCGAGGTGTATTGGCCCAAGCATCAAACGACGTTTTTAAATACTTTTGCGAAAAAATGTCGATGAAACAAAAACATGGCACCGGCTGTCACCATTCGTGAGTGTCAGGATGGCGAGTGTACATCAACAAATAGAGCTGTGGTATACCTTAGGAGTTAGTGCTAGCAATGTGCCAAATGTGCGCCAAAATTGGAGCAATGTGCTCTTTAAACTCCAGAGATATTTAAGAAATAAATGAGTCCGCCATTCTGACTGACGTCAGGTTGGCGGGTGCATTTCCAGTTCTAGCTAATGGCTGCCTACTCAAGGGTGAAAGTAGTGCCTAAGGTTAGTGCTCGTAATGTGCTTCCACATGTATGAAGCACAATCAAATTCAGAGAGCGGTTAATGAGTAATGGGTTAATCACTTTTTTACGTAAAGCGCTTGCATGTTTTGTGTGCCTGAACTACCTGCAATAAAGATGTTATTGCTATTTCAAATAAGCAGGCGTCTATATATATATATACTTATTCAATTCCATATTACTCTTCCGTGCTGCATCTAATACCCGACTAACCCCTATACAACTCCATAGAGGTTAGCCGTGTTTCAGTCATAGGCAGAACAACCAGAATTTCTAAGAAAATCATAGCCTATATTATTTATTAACAATTAAGGATCGTTTTCAAAAAAGATGTCCGTAGTTACGGCTTAGTTAAACAAAATGTCTTGTTCCTTTGTGTAACGGAAGTTACCTTGCAATTTATATGGTTGACTTTCGTTACACAAAGGAAAAAGTTAACAATTTGTTTAATTAAGTCCGAACTATAGACATCTTTTTTCTGAAAACGACCCTTAAGGCATTACAAGTAATGTAGACAAACCAATATTGGAAGAAAGTCACTAGCAGATTTGTCGGCTGGTCGTTATCTAACGCTTGGATCTGGGCCGGATTCGGTGGAGTCTGGAAGCATCAAATAATTTGTTAACAGATCTATAACAAAAAGAAAGAAAAATAGACTTTTGATGACGCGACGTCCGCCCGCCGCCCGCGACTGCCGCCCGCTGCACGCGGCGTCTTTAGTAATTTTGAAGCATTGCGGCGGGTGGACGCTAGCGTCCAATATGGAAAAATTTACCAAATAGAAAGACGAACTTTTAATTGAGTTTGTGAAGTGCAACAGTATTTTGTACGATGCACCAAAATATTGTAGGCACCCTCCTTTTGTCTAGCTTTAAACATATTGTTCTTCTTTTTCCTTTGTTTTAGTTTCAACATTATTAATAGGTCCTCATCCTCTTCCTCCTGAAGCAATAAATATGCTAGGGTTTTTTCCATTTCCCAAACACTAAACCTCGGAAACTGCCGCCTTTTTGACCGCCGCGGTTGCGTTCTAGAACGACCAAGCACCCGCTGTCCGCGGCGTCCAGCGTCTACCGCCAGCGGGCGGCGGGTCAGAACGACCAAGGCCTTAGGGAATGCAATCTCGATCTCGCGAGATCTCGAGAAAATTTTCGAGATCCAATCTCGTCTACCGGAAATCTCGATTATTGCAATCTCTTTGAGATCTCAATTAATATTTTCGAGATCTCGAACGAGATTGAAAGATCGACACGTATGAATTATTTTGTGTTGATTAATGTTTTTGAGGCTAGATTTGTATTATCCAGGTAGTGCTACGTGGGCGTCCGGCTTTAACCTACGGTATGACTGCAGTGGCCCACTCTGTGCAAAAGAATCGCCCGATTCGTACAAATCGGGTGAATATAAATTATTTATAAAATGTTTGCTCGCTTATTACCCTAAAAATTTGTGTAAGTCGCTTGGCGCTTGTCAAAAATACTTAGTATAATATACTGAATTCTTAGGCAATTATGATGAAAATAACTCATTTTTAATAACTTTGTCAAATCTCGTACTCGAAAGTCTGACGGTCGAGATCTCGAAATACCCAATCTCGAATCAGATTTTTTGCACGAGATTTTTTGAATGATCACGGCTCGGATACCGGTATTTTCTCCATACAAAAATACCGGTATTTTTTCCGTTTTTTCGTTCTTTGGTTTATTATTTCATTTTTTTATCGGACAATTTAATAATACGAAGTCATTACTCAAATACATACATTATTGACTCTTACATAAAATGATTCATAATATTGGGCTATTTCGGGGTTTTTGCGAAATACCGCTTCCGAGCCCTGGTACCTAATGAAATGATACTCGGCCAATTTTACTCACTTACTCGGCGGTGGCAAAATTGCTTATTTAGGTACCTCGCGTGCTAAAAAGCAGTCCCGGGGACCTTCTTTGCTCGCCGTTAACTTCAGTCGCCGTCAACATTATTATCAGTATCCGTTATTATCAGATTTCAAAAATCCGATATTAATGGTATAATTAATAGGCTACTTGATGACAGTTCAAATCAGCTTCTTTTTATGAAGTGTCAAAACGCTCCGAAAGTATGCAGTTTAGTATGAAATACTATCTTGTGACGTGCTTGTGACGTCATGCTCAACATGGTGCCTTATTTTTAGTTTTCGTCATTGTAAAATCGTTGATGGCACGAAAATAAGTTTGAATGATTTTATCCGGGCTGTTTTGGAAGCGTAATTTGCTGGTTAGAGTTAATGAATTTATTTTGATTGTTGTCAAATACCCTATTGTTCAAATATCACCGAACGAAATGGAAAATGTATGTTTCTCATAACTAAATTACACTCTTAACGCCAAACGTTCCACACTTGGTTCCCATACATATCTACGATTTTTTTTATTTCTATCCCGATATATTTCTGTGGGCATTCCATCAGAACGTCAACTATGTCGGGGACGTGAAAGCGTTAGGAATAATCCGGCTTGACTTAAAAAAATTGACAATTTATTTTCAATCTTAAAACAACTACAAATGGTTTTAACTCAATAGGCATGATGACTGGGTTAAAAATATATCATTCTATTTAGTCCGTCAGTTAGATTATGGAAAAATACGGGACACGTATTTGTTGGTTTATCAAATTATTAAAAATCGACAAAGGTATAGATCATCAAACTTCCGGAGTGGCGCTTGTGACGTCACTGCTAGGTGAAAATTGTACCAAGAGTGACGTCACTCGAAACTTCTAAGCACTGTATCCTCGTAATTTTTTGTTTGTCGAACAAAATAAAAAATACGTGTACAATTATTTTTAACCCCCGACGCAAAAACGACGGGGTGTTATAAGTTTGACGTGTCTGTGTGTGTAAATGTGTAAATGTCCTTGTGGCATCGTAGCTCCCAAACGGATGATCCGATTTTAATGCGGTTTTTTTTTGTTTAAAAGGTATATCAGTGTTCTTAGCTATGTTTGGTGGAAATCGGTTCAGGTCTTCAAGGTCATCAGGTCGTTTGTTATGTTTGGTCGGGGGTTTTTTAAATTTTTAATTTATTTAATAATCTGACTCAATGTTTTTAAAACTATTTCATGGCACGACCCCCTTTGTATGCGAAAATGATCGCGACCCCCTATCCTCCACGATTTCTAACCTGAATTTTATTCCGTTACCTACACTTTTGAGCTTTTTTGTTTATTTTTTCCTTTTTGCGTGAGGTTTCTCGACCCTCGCGATCCCCTTCTAGAGGCTCTAGCCCCTAAGGGGTCGCGACCCACACTTTGAAAAACACTGATCTAACTGACGGACTAAACAGTTTTTTTTTAAGTCATCTAGCCTATGAGGGTGTTTAGAAATCATAAACCCACCAGCTGGCAGCAGGGTGGCGAAAGGTCTTTTTGACAGTAGGCATCAAGATTCACCAATCACACCACCTGATTTTGACATCTACTGCCAAATAGACCTTTCGCCACCCTGCTGCCAGCTGGTGGATTTCTGATTTCTAAATACCCTCATTGTTGAAACATTTTGATTTAGGCCGGTTTATTGCTAAGAGCCGATACAGACGGACTGCATGCCAGCTGCGATTTGTATGGGAACTGCATCACAACTGCACGCCGACTGCGCAGTTGTGAGGCAGTTCCCATAGAAATCGCAGCTGGCATGCAGTCCGTCTGTATCGGCTCTTAGTAATAAACCATGCCAGCTGCGATTTGTATGGGAACTGCATCACAACTGCACGCCGATTGCGCAGTTGTGATGCAGTTCCCATACAAATCGCAGCTGGCTTGCAGTCCGTCTGTATCGGCCCTAAACGTGCGATATTCCCGTAGGAATGCCCCTATAGTTGTACCTGGTGCGGCGGGAGGGTGGCGGGCGGCGAGGGCGGCGCGGAGGAGGCGGCGGCCGACGAGTGCGCGAGCGTCGTCATGAAGTTGCGGTTCAGGTGCGCCGCCTCGTACAGTGCCAGCAGCATCCCTTCTTCACCACCACTGTATATAGGGTGATTTTTTGACCGTTCAAATTTTTACAGTCGATTCTTCAGCAAAAATAACTTAAAAATATTTTTACTAAAAAAAACCGACCGCGGTGCACTTTAAAAGTGCATAAAATCCGCCATTTTGTTTATTTTAACGAACTTCATACCCAGTGACACTCGCGCCATCAAGACGAATCCAATGATGTATCATTTATCAAAATCGGTTGTGCCGTTGAGTAGTTACGAGCGGACACAGGAACGGACATACATACATACATACATACAGGTCAAACACATTACCCTCCTTTGGGCTTCGCCGCAGTCGGGTAAAAATAGAAAATACGTGTTTTTTCAGTCAGTATCTTTCAGTACTAAAATATTGAGAAACAGCAGCTAAGAGATAGGTATCCTAAAAAAAACACATACATTTGTGGGTACCGCGGTAGCGCACTGCGCGGGAGAAGGCAACGGTCGCGGGAGCGGGGTCGAGTCGCCGAGACAACTTACGCGTAATCCTCACGTTACTAATTATTTTTTAGGACAACACATTTTATGGTAGAAAGTTTACCTACATTTTTTTCTTCAGAAATGGTAGCTTTTATTGATACCTTATGCCTAGGAAAAATTTGGACGGTCAATAATATTTATTTATTTATTTATTTAAACTTTATTGCACAAAAGAAAACTTATCGTACAAAAGGCGAACTTAATGCCATATTTCACCTTGTATGACTGGTATAGAAGCAAAAACGCCTGTGTCCAAGTTGCGTCGAATGGACAGAAGCGTTTTTGCTTCTATACCACTCACATAATTATGTGATTTTACAGACTAAAGTACTTTTCGGGAATATTCGACCCATCCCTAATTTTTAATGACATCCTCAGAACTGTGGCCTATTATGAAGGAAGAGACATTTACCCGCGGCTGCACCCGCGTTATTCCCGTTATTATCCCAAAGGAACTCTTTACCGGGATATAAAGTATCCCATGTTTCAATCCAGAATTTGGTTTACTTTCATGTCAAATTTCAGATCAATCCATTTGGTTGTTACAGCTTTATTTAGTAACAAACATCCAAACCTCCAAATATCTAAACATCCAAACATCTTTCATATATAGATACAAGAAACAAAGTACATAGAAAAATTAAATGGCCTGTGTCCAGACTGGGTATCGAACCCGGTACGACTCAACCACTCGTCCACCGGAGCACCCAGCAAGTGCCCTCAATTTTGCCATCTACTTTGACTTCTGTATCATTCTGGTTTAATAGGATTTTAACCTAACCGCCATCTATGAGAACTTGTATTACACATGTATCTCACCCCAATGCACAACCTTACAGGTATGACGATCATGACGATCGAGCGAGAGATGGTGCTAACACACAGGCTGTGGCTGGGCACAGGTGAGTGCCATTTAATTTTTCTATGTACTTTGATTTCTTGTATATATATATATGTAACATAAAATGTGGTGTAATTTACCCGCATTAAAAAACTAATAAAGAGACAAAATTGTTTCTTTCATATAGGGCAGCGATCGGCAACCTGCGGCCCGCGGGCCGCATGCGGCGCGTGAACCGCTCACTTGCGGACCTATATTCCGGTTTGTATTGCGGTTAATATATTCCGAATAGTCTAAAATCACAAATTATTAACAAAGTGCGGTCCGCGTCACGTTCCTTAGCTACTATGTGGCCCTTGGCTGCTAAGCGGTTGCCGACCGCTGATATATGGTATCCAAAAATCTTCACAAACTTTCACATTTATAATATTAGTAGTTAGGATAAGTAAGTGGTACCTTTTGGAAACGACACAAATAAATAAAGTTACAATACAACACTAGAATAAGCCTTCTGCCCCATTGAGAGCACATTGTTGTGGTTTATGTTTTTTTTGTATATAGTTTGACGTGGGACGGCTTTCTTCGTCTCGTTGCTGGTGAGCAATATACCGTCACTCTGCTGGTGAAAGACAGCTAGTCACCACCAATTTCGTTCTTCATTCGAAGGCCGACCTCACGTAGGTGATCACTAAACCATACTGGAACACACTGTATACCTGTTCCTCTGTCCCCTCACGACTGGCTGCGTCTCGTCGCTGGTGAGGAATATGCCCCCCACCATGCTGGTGAGCGACGACAGCCAGCCGCCCCCAGTGTTGCCCTGCATCCCGCCGAATACGGACATCACGAAGTCGTTGAGCGCCGCTGTAATCACTTGGCCGTAACTGGAACACATTTTTTTCAATTAAAATTCATTTATTTCAAGTGACAAAACTCATAATCACATTAATAGCATATCAGAACATAACATAATAGCATTTAAATTGAACCTAGCCTAAGATAATAAATTAATATAAGTCATTAATAAATTAATAATTAAATTCATACAGCGAAGTCATTAATAAATTAAATTAAATCAGGTGGTTTTTTGAGACAATTTTTCTCGAGTTATTTACAAAAGTTATTCATATAACTATGAACTTTCAGCTAGTTTTCACTTGTTGGTTTTTATTTCTTCTGTAACTCTTTCAATTCTTGTGTCACATTAAGAGTTAAGAATACTATAGATTATTTCATGTGATTTTGGCTCCACTACTCTATATATTTCTCTATAGTAATGCTGCTGATGTCCAAAATAAATAAAAAATAATTGAATCTCCTATCTATCATGGCCTAACCCACATGAGAATGTGACTATCACTCAGGTATATCAAGGGCGATCATACGATATTTTTAACCGTAAGTCTTGACCTTATGTTCAATCAACTTCAAAAGGGTTTTTTTTTTTAGAGTTAGGTTGGGTACCGGCCAGAAAAAGGTGCCCCAATGCCAAGCCCGTTCCTCACCTTGCATAGCTTTGATGGAATTCAGCCTTAAGCAAGTTTCACCAACCAATTAAAATGTATGTTGATTTATCAAGTACTAATTATTCACAAACATATTCAACTTTTTTCAGGATTGGTTGAATTGAAAGAAAATAACATGAAAAGTCAGTCAAGAAATCAAAGAACTAAAAAGAAAGTGAAGTCATGACACTATGCAACAGTAGCGTGGCGTCCAAAGAACTCGATTCCAACCGGCTTGCCTAATATCAGGCATTTTAGCACCTTATTCTACAGCTCTTAAGGAAAATGAACACTATATCTGCATCGGCTTGCCCAAGGATATCTTTTACGCAACGCCACTGCTATGCAGTTTAAAAAAAAGTAGTATTATTTCTTCTTACCCATTCAATGCAAGTTCATCATCAAGTATCGACAGCTTGACTACATATGGATTAGTGGACTCTTGCTTCTTGTAGCTTACCAGGAACATAAGCAGCGTTACTACGTCATAGCCTGTAATACATACCAATACTACAACTACTAGGTATAAGTTACCAGCAGTAATTTTATTTGAATTTTTAAAAAAGCTTAAGCTAAGCTTTCTTTATTACCTCCCGTGTTGTGTACATAATTTTATGGCCAGGTGTGGCATAAAAATCATTCTTGGCCCTTGATTTGAAAAGGGCCCTGCACCCACTCGCAAAACCTTCAACAAGGCCGATTAAAGACCTCATAAACATCACCTTCAGCTTATTATAATCCTATTTAATGTAAAAAAACTTATAATCACCATGTTGCTGCCTTTCATTAGAAGTGCAGAGTAACTGAATAAGAGGTTCAAATAAGGAGTTCATCATCACATACTCCACCAGCGGATTATCATCTATGTTGTCTATGCCGGTCGCGATTATTAGCAGCAGTTTTAGAACCATAGACTTCAAACTGTCCGGGACGTCCCCTAGAACAATAAATACATCACAATCAATTTACATTAACATAAGCTTTTGCATCCTGTGTGCACTTAATGCAAATAAATATAACTTCATTTTATTATATATTATAAACTACTGAATCAATTCAGACGAAATTTGTTACGAAGATAGTTTGAAGCCCTGAGAAGGACATAGAATACTTCTTATTCCGGAAAACATCGTTTGAGGGATGGAAAAGGGGGTTAAAATATGTATGGGGAATCAATCAATTTCTCAAGTAAGCGATGTAAAAAATTTATTCTACGCAGACAAATTCCCAAGCATAAGCTAGTACCTAGTAAAATAATAATAATCATTATAATTTATGACTGCAGAATTTTTAGTTTTTTAAATTTTCATAGAATAGACAGGCAAACAAAGTCTCTAGTCATACTTAAACAAATCTTTCAAGCCATCCCTCGCTGTCTGTCCTGTAACATTAATTACGCATACATATATGAGAGCAATGAAAAGTACATTAAGATCTTATCAGTAAATAAAATACTACCACCGCATGTAATAAGTAGTTGTAATGACTTGACTTTCAAAATTAGGTCAGTGATAAGCATGTTATAAGGAATTGTTGAAAGATTAGGTAAACATTACAAAATGTAGACCTATTATTTAATAAACTGAAATCACTACTGAATTGCATGTTTTAAATAATTTCTTTTTTCTTTCTACTATTTAACTATTACAAAATTAATAGGTACAGGTAGATAATGATAAATTTCTGTTGTGTATTTCATTATCTTGATTTATAACACCCTTTCTACTTGCAATATATCTTAATCATCATCATTAATATAAGAGTTATGCCCAATAGAGTAGCTTGTAAATTTACCTGCAGTATATCAGCTTGTTATCTTTTTATACTAACAAATCTGTTTGTTCCAACAAAAAAAATACCTGACAGCGTTGTACTACAGTGTTCCAGTAACTTTTGCATCTTAGCATCCGCATTCTCTGATCCAATGAGGATTGTTTTCACATTGTTGGGGTCCGCAGCCAGCCGTTGGTACATAGTCATTAAAAGGGCACTCAGTGTCTGCAGTGCATACACTAATCTGTAATAAAAAAAACTCAATTACAGTTAATCTAAGAGCCATCGCTATATCGTGGGGGATAGTGCAATACAGCCTAAGTGTGACCTGTAGATAAGGTTCAGTTTCACACAAAATTTGTGAGACGTTGAAACCTTATATACTATGCTATTACGCGGTATTGCACTATCCCCGACAATATCTCATATTCCAATTTTAGTTGGCTGCCCACTCGCAAATTAAAGATTTAATGTTATTCAAGTCGCATAATTCGCGATACAAATGAATACTGGATTCATAATTTACGCAAGTATATTTTACGCATAACAACATGTCTCAAATATTAAAAAAGAACATTTTGAATGATGATAACAGAATAGATTAATAGAGCACCATATATCCATCCATCCATCGAGACACATCAAACACCAAATGCAAGTTTAAGGGGTTTTTAGGACTTCTTGGGCATTTCTTCAGAAATATGTCTGCGGTCACCTCATTCATCTGGCCCTTTTTCATAGTAAATGTATGGAGACAGATGAATGAGTCGCAGACATATTTCTGGAGAAATGCCCTCTTGTGTTGTTTGCATGAACAAAATACCCAAATAGGTTACCCATAAAATGAGAAAAACCCTTGTTGTTAACCCTTTTAACATTTAGAACAAAGAACCAAGCAACACAAAACCCCTTAAACTCTTACTTTCTATAATCTTACTTTTTAATTTAGTATGAAAGTTTCGTAATTAGATTACAATTGCAAAACGCATGTACCTTATATGGTGCTCTTGACCCAGCATTTCAATACACTGAGCTACGAGCAGGTTCATATTATCCTTCATATTAAGCAGCTGTTCCACCGAAAGTTTGTTTATCTCTGCTTCCAGCTGTGGTATTTTGGGCTTGAGAAGGAAAAATTCATCCCAAAAAGTGGGATTGTCACTGGTAAGGTCCTCCCCTCTGAAGAATGATTCATATATCTGAACCACCTTTTCCTTCAGGTGTCTTTTAGACCCAGAACCGCTACGTTTCCTCATGGCCATAGCCATGGTACACCTTGGTGGTTGTACTTATAAGTTGACAAGTAGTGCGAGTGGTAAAGTAATAAGTTTACGCGAGTATGTATACACTTTACAAGTACTTTGTTATGTGATTTGAATTATTTATGATCTTACAATATGTTTGCTTTGTTGATATAAACTTCAATTAATGAACATTAGCAATAATTTACATATCTATCTGCGGCTTCAAGAGAGAAAATATTTTGAAGTTGAATTGAAGTGAAGTGACATGGCATGACATTGACAGTTGACAACTAAGAGCGCTTTCACATTATACGACACGACATCGGTATCGGACACCGATGGCCGATAGCCGATATCGTGTGTTGTTTTTTTTTTTTCTCTCTGGCGCACACGCCCTGGATGTGGGGTGTATTTGCCAATGTCAAAGTTTGGAATCAGATACGTAAAGGTAGATTTAGACTAGACCAAACGTATTCTAACACATTTTGTGTACACACAAAGAATTTGGTAGAGTGGGGTTAGAATGTGTTAGAATTCGTTTGTTCTAAATCCACCTTGAGGAGAGTGTTCGGTCGTAGAAATAATTTTGAATTTTATGAGAGGATCGGACGGGAATCCTAAACCAAAAAACTTTTATGTTAGGGACAACACAGACATTACAGGATGGGGATGGGAGACGATAATGCACAGCCAAAATAAAGTCCGGCCCGATGATGCACCGGCCCGATAATGCACAGCCCCGATAATCTGCGGCCAGTGGCGAATTATCGGACCGAACATTATCTGTACAAGGTGATAAAGCTCGACCCGATAATGCCCGGCCCAATAATTGGAAGCCTCCTTGTTTTAGGTTAGGTTCGTTAGTCAGCTTGTGTCCTTTAGAGCAGAAATAGAAGCGTCCCGTAGCGAGGCTTCGTCGACCTGCTGAAAAAGTGGACACCAATTATCGCGCTGTACACTATCGGGCCGGGGAATATCGGGCTGGACATTATCGGTACAGGGTGATAATTGGAGTCCCTGAATCAGAAGCGATGTACACCAATTATTTGGTTGCGGATTATCGGGCTGGGCAATATTTGGCCGTGCTTTATCAGGCTGAACAAGTTTGGTTCGGGGCGATAATTGGAAGCCACGTTTTGCACAGGGTGATAATGCCCGGCCCGATAATCCACGACCATTTTTGGAGTCGCCAATTATCGGCTGTACAATACGGGGCCGGGCATTAACCGGACCCAATTCTACCTCTACGTTCGTTCACTTCGTTCATTCATTCATTCGTTCAGCCTTCAGCCTTGTCTGTTCTGTTAATGGCTGGCCGTTTTGCGACTTCGACTTTGCGTAGAATTTGATGTGTTTAATCGTCATCGCAATTGTTTTATTTCATATTCAAGTTTATCTGGTAAAGGTACGATCTCAATATGAAGTCTAAAAAACGGCACCAATCGTCATCAGAAGAAGAATCCGAGGGATCCGAAGCTAGCGCGAAATCAAACAGTTCTTCGGAGAGCGAGAGTGACGATTCCTCGGTGTCAGAACACCGGCACAAGAAAAAAAGAAAGCGTGCTGAATCGTCAGATTCTGAGAGCGATTCCGACGATCAAAAGCGTTCAAAAAGACGAAAGCACAAGAAAAAGAAGAAGAAACACGGCAAAAAGAAAAGGCGATCGGAGTCTCCTGAGGAAAGTCAGTCTGTTGAGGAAGTTTCATCCGCCAGCGAAGGCGAAATTTCTCCGAAAAAAAAGAGAAAACACAAACATAAGCACAAGCATTCTAAGCGAGCGCGTAGTTCCTCCGCTAGTGTAATAATTGGTAAGTGAATAAATATCACTGTTGTTGTTGTTATACAGGTATTGTATTAGTGGTTTTGCCGAGGCATTTTTTGAACAAAGTGCTTTTTGCTTATCACAGAAGAAGAACCAACCGAAAGGCGTCTTCACAGCGTAGTGAAGGAGCGACGCGAGTCCTCTGAAGAACGTGCCCAGCCTCGAACTTATTATCCGTAAGTAGATGTCTGATAAGTGTAGGAGAAAACCTCATATTGTTTTAAAAGTCAGCTTTAATTTGCTTGTAACATTGCTAAATGCGTATTGGCGAGACTTTTTGTTTGAAGCAGCTTTTAGGATTTGTTTTAAAACTGTCCAGATGTGTTTTAAAAGATGATTTTTCAACTAGTTAATGTCATTTGCGTCAGTCAAAATTTGGCATACTTGAATAAGTTCAGTAATTGCGCAATATTATCGCACATATTGCTTTAATGTTGGAGCCCGAATGTAGGGACTTTAATGTCATGTTATAGTATGGACTGGTAGAGCAGTTAAATTTCTATAATATTTTTATGTTTAATTTATGTTCTGGGTTAGTATAATATACTTCCCAAACTTATGTGGTGTTTTTAACACATATATTAAAGAAAATCCATGTAGTGTAAAGTTTAGCCATCTTCGGCTCTTTTAAACACCATAGCAAACCATTTGTAGGAGAAATTATCACCAGTCAGCAGTGGACAGAGTAGAGAGGGACCGGGAAGTCCAGCGGTTTTATCGGGGTTCCAGCAAAGAGAGGAGATATCAGGACCAGTATGAATATGGGCAAGAACGCAATGACAGGTAGATTTCTACTTTTTGAATCTGCACAAGTATTGTACTTGTCATAGTTCGCAGCTGCAATTCTTAAGTTTGCTTTTGAAATTCAGTGAACATGAATGATTCTATTTCATCACTCATTACCCTTCAATTAGGTAGTCACTGCTTCATATTCATTCTTAAGACTCCTTAGAGAATTAGAAATTTTGTCAATCAAGACTGACAAGATATTGAAAATATCAACCAATTCATTGAAGTATAAAATATTTGTGTATGAGTTGTAAATGGTGAGGTGGCTAATATTTCGTTTTATTTTGTTTAGTGGAATACAAGAGTAATTACAGCTTGAATTTTGGCAAATTAAAATATAAAATTATGTTTGACACGAGATTCAATGAAAAAATACATTCTAACTGAATATTATTAAACCACAATAGTCCTCAACACAACAGTAATGTTGAAAAAAAAAACATCAAGACTTGTCTTGAATCATAGAGAAAATAAGTCTAAATTGATTAGTGTTTCAGATGGGTCTATATTAAAACGCATACAGTAAATCTTCCTATTTTGACAATGCATACCGTTGTTACGCATAATTATATATTTCATATACATATTTGCATAATATTAAAATGTATATTTTAATTTGCATACATAACAATTACTAAGTATAACATTAGTTTTAATAAATATTAAAAAGTATAATTTTAATGGGCCTAATCAGAGGTTTGAATTTTCTTTTCTGTTGGGGTTGCAATTCAAACCTAACATAACCTATATTTCTAGTAGCAGTTCATTTATGCTGGGGTCACAGTTCAAATCTAACCTAACTACATCTGGTAGCAGTTCATTTCTGTTGGGGTTGCAGTTTAAACCTAACCTACTTTTCTGGAAGCAATTCGTTTCTGTAAAGGTTTCAGTGCTAACTTAACCTACCCTACTTTTCTGGCACCAGGTTGGTTTAGCCAGCATACCTAGTAGTAAGAAAACCCAAAAACTGGGATTCTGAGAACAACAGGTATAAACTTGGAATTGGTTTTCAAAAACGCTCGTTTTATACCGAACGCATATTTTATGCATTCAGTATACCTAACAATATTATGCGAATTTCAGTTATGCCAAATCAATTCATATGCTAATTAACTTGTATTCCTTTTTATTATTATGCCATTTTAGCGGTATGCTCAATCATCGTATGCCTAGACTATTATGCATTCTCATTATAGGAGTTTTAAATTATGCCTAATAAGGGACACCACCCGTTTCAGACATTTCTAAGGCATCACAATACACACACATACATAGGCATAAAACTATAATAATGGGTTAGACTATTTGTAGACCATTTCATTAAATACTTAGCATAGCTTTGGTACAAAAATAATTAATGAGTTACTCAAATGAGCTGCAGAATTTGAAGTATTTCTATGATCTCCTCTCCAAAAGACTTTAAAGTGTCATGATTAAAAAAGTAGAGTATTCATATAGGTAATTTCACGAGAGTTGAGGCCACGCACACAACAACACTGTCATGTAATGACAGCGGGATTTTAAATTACTGTTCTTTTTTCGATAGCAGGTTCAACAGTGAATTGCAAGATAGACCAAAAAGTTTGTAATCATTCACCTCAACTCTCGTGAAATTACCTATACTTATGGTAATGGTAAAATTTAGTAATTTCTCTGGCTTTCCTAAATGCTTTTTTTTCCTCGTACTTTGAATGCAATCATAATACAAGTTAAATCAAATAATGCATATTTTCAATCATCAACATCATTGTCAATCAATGTCATTCATTTATATTATCAACAACATAAGAGTTTGTTTGTAAACTCTTTGCAGATATCAGCATGACAAATATAAAAATAGTGAACAATATAACCATGATGAGGAACACAGTCGAAGGCAAAGACAGTATGATGAGTATAAAAGGTACATATAAGTATTTTATCATATGCTCTCAATTTGTCATGTACTTACATGGTTAATGGAAAATGCTTTCTAAACTACTCTTAATCCATTGTATTTACTTTCTGTTTCTATAATAAGTGTAACCTGATTTTATTATATTTATGCCACACCTGGCCATAAAGTGGCTTTTTTCGCTTTCTGGCCAAATGTAGACATAAATTGCTGTACACAACACGGGAGGTAATAAAGAAAGCCCTCGATCGCATATTTACGTCCCTCGCTTGCAGCTCGGGCCGCAAACATCTGCGATCTCGGCCTTTCTTTGTATTACCACCCTAGTTGTGTAATGTACTATTATAATATTGTCTTCGGTTTCCGCGATTATCACTCATAGTAATAAAACAACTTAAACGGATTAAATCGCGTATATATTACTACATTTTAAGTCCCGACGTTTCGTAACCCTTTTCAGCGTTCGTGGTCGCGGGTAGACTGAGAAAATCATAAATTTCCTCTGTCAAAATTACTGTTGTGCAAACCTACCCACTTTAAAAAATACAAATTCAATATTAGTGTTGCCAGATGGGCCTAATGTGTAAAGAAGAAGAAGAAGGGTTACGAAACGTCGGGACTTAAAATGTAGTAATATACGCGATTTAATCCGTTTAAGTTGTTTTATTACTATGAATGTACTATTATGTCATTGAATATTGAAGTAGGTGAAATTATGATACTGTTAAGTAATATGTTGATATGTACTCTGTCATTATAGGTTTAACAATGGTCTAGTTAAATGTGTCTTTGATGGTTCTTAATTGGTAAACAGTGTAATTAACAGTTTAAATTTATTTTTAGGAATCACAGGTATGAGGGGCGTAGGTCTCCAGTAGAAGAATACCACAAGCGCCCCAGAGATGACAATTATCATTCCAGGGAGGACCCTAGAGGTAGTAGAGGTTTCTATACTCTATAATGGAATGATTTCAGTTAGTGTTCATGGATAATTTTTTATATGGAGTTTTCTTTCTAGGGTTCAATCGATACAACCAATATGAGGATAGAAGGCCTAAGCGACCGGACTATGATGATGGCAGAGATTACAGGGAAAGGTGAATATTGATAGTTCGATTATATTTTATACTAGCATTAACATGTTCACAGGCTGTGACCCATGCATGCGTCACAGCAAGCCTCTATTACAAAGCCGTAAGTTTCCTGCGTCATTCCCGTTAGCATCCCAAAGGAACTCTTTACCATCCAAACATAATCCATCCAAAGATAAACATCCAAACAAACCTCCAACATTTAAATTTTTAATATTAGAACGATGTAATAGAATTGGTGAAATAATATTTCTTCCCTGTAATTCTCCTAGGAGGCCCCCCCCTAACCCGGAGCGCTATCGCGAGAGGGAATATCCAGACAAGAGGGACAGGTTCCGGGAAGAAGGCTATGGTTCTGAAAGGTAAGCGTCAACTACTTATAAACATAGTTACACACTTTATTGAATTCGGAATAACAATTTATAATGTCAATATTAAAACCAAGTATGTCTAAATTTATAAAGAATGTTTAAATTTACTATAGTGTGCTCTTGATAGCACTGAAGCATGTGTTCACGAACTTAAACTGGTCAGTGTTTATTCGCGAAGTTAAATGACTGTATTTGTTTTTACAGTGACACCTCTACAGAAAATTATAATGAGTTAAATCAGAACATGTTGGTGTTGCAAAGATATTTTAATATTTGCACATTACACGATACATACTCTAGGCATGTGTGAGACTGTCGGTTGTTATAGATTAGTCGGGATGCGTACTTGATACCGCATGGACGAAGATGGACTGATATAATTGCTTTTTCAAGCCCTCAGATGCTCAGGAAACCAACGGACTGAATAAGACTTGCAAGTTCCAACTAGTCGTGACTTCTAGTTGCAGTTTTTCTATCACCATGTCTATACGTCTTCCATTTATTTTGAAGTATATATTTATACAAAGTGTCTACATGAACATTTTCAATACTCCTTTTTATAAAGTATTTCCTTAAAGAAAATAAAGATTTAAGAATTTTTGAACTACATACAATAATTATTGGACTGAATCATGAACCAGATAAAAATTCAATGAAGTCAACGAATATAGAAGGAATGATACATAAATTTGTACATAATGAAGATGGACAACATTTATTGAGAATTATTTGGGGAACGAAGCATAAGAGAGAAATATATAGAGAGAGATATGAAATGCATTTATTTTGACTTCTAGATAATATGTCAATAAGAAATAGATGTACAGATTATGCAGTGTTAAACTAAGCCATTTTGTGAAATGTAGAAAAGCTGTTATTCAGTTGTTAAAAAAGAATCAAGGGAGTTCTTGACACTGGAAACACTGACTGTTTACTGATCAAGAAAGGAATATCTAACTCTAAAACCTCTGGAACAGAAATCCTTAGATCGGGGTGAACACAGTATATACCTCCAGAATGAATATACATTCAGAAACAACAAATACCTATCCGAAGATGTTGTATTACACGAATTAATACGAAAGCACGCTATTATCATATCTTAAAGCACAACAATGCGTATTTCAGATATATCTGTATAAAGATTAAATTCATGTCGTAGGAACAATGATTTCAAAGTATAAAATCAAATAAAAAAGATTAAAGATTAACCGAATATATATTACTATTAAAGAAAAACTGGAATATCGAATTCTATATTCAAGAAAATTATTTCGCAATAATAAATCGTAAAAGATAAGAAACTTTGATATTATCCTTAAGTTCTTACATTTCGATGCAGGGAAGCCGATTATTATCGTTTTAAGAAAATGTATATTCTTCAGTGGACACTGGAAAGCTGATATTTTTTATGCTGTAAAGAAAACACCCTGAAATTCTGGGTTCGTTGAGATAAAAATTGACTCTGATATGATGAGCATAGAGATATGAAATCCACGATAGGATCTACATAGTAGGTATATCGTCACCAAGTCAGGATTTTTGTTTGGAGTCATGGTAAGTGTATAGGAGTGCCAAAATTATTGCTTCTTGGAGTTGGTGAATTTTTGTTTATGTTACAGATAATAGAAATGAGATAACGGCGAGATGTTATTTCTTAAAATATTCCGAGATCGCTTAATAAAACAACATGCAATGCGCTGGGGCTATATTCAAACTCTGTATTTCAAATTTTACTTCGTAAAATGTTTCGCAATCGGTTATTACATGTCGAAAGAGAACTTCAGACTTTTTTATGACCACAACTAAAGTGGTAAATGGTTTATGGAACTAAAACCGGGCAATTCATGTTGTATTTTGTTCCGAACATCCCGAACACTAAATTCCTAATAGTGTGTTAGATATCCTAGCATCTATGAATGGTATGAACCTTCTTTGGAATCAGAATGCTAAATTACTATTATTGTAACTCTTGCTGAAACGGTATTATTTAATGTAAAGACACATTCTTTATCATCAATCCCAACTATTAGGTACATAGTTAGAGCGATCCAATCAACACATAATAATTGATACATGTTCAAGCTGCGCAATAGTGCGATTCTATTGTAATACTATTAGTACTAATTATTGGCAAGGAACAATACATCGGTGACTCAAACTTTTATAATTAAAGTTGCCCTATTTTAGTGCATTTATACAGGATTTGAGCCGCCTTGCCGTCGAAGGCAGTTTTGTAACTCCACGATACTTGCATGGCATCTTGGTTTTTCTAGACCACGCGATTTTTATCACAAAAACGAAAATGCCAAACAAACATCGTTGGGTTTTGCCACAATAATGCTCACAACGGTTAAAATGCTACGAGCACAAAAAGAACGACAGTAAAATACAATTGGGTACTTGCCTGTAGTCTGACTGTAGTCAAAACAAATGATTTCACACTAATCGTAATAAATATTCGGTTTTCGAAAATTTGCAAAATTAAACTAGCCTTATACAGTGCATCCACCGATTTTTAAATACTAAAAAACTAAAAATCAGGATACGATTTGTCTACTGAAAGCAATGACATCACAGTATTATCTTCATAGAAACTTCATACTATCTGAGCATTTGGACACTTCATAAAAAGCAAGTGATTTAATATGTCAGGAAAGTACCCAATAGTAGTTGACTGACCCTACATGCAACATATCCATTACGTTATTTAGACCCCCTTAATGAAGTACTTCCATGGTCTAGTATAACTGTCCCTGTATGTTGTGGTGTGATAAGTCCATATGGTGAGACGCGGGGATTTATGAGTGTGTTTGACCGCAGGCCCCGCGACGGACGCCGCGACCGCCCCTTCCGGCCCGAACAGAAACCGTTCCCGTCGCAGCCCAGGTATACAATACAATACAAATATTCTTTATTGCACACCAGAAACACATATTACAAGGGTACTGGTTTAACCATTTTTATAAGTTAATTTTGTTTAATTACGTAGCATGATTTCACTGGTGATTTCCTTTCCTTTAAATCCCATATTTGCCGCCATTCCCTACCCCTGCGCAAAGCTATGCATTGGAGCGCGGTCAAACCAATCACAATTGGCCGCTAATAGTTCCTGAATTTGCCACGCGGCGCTACTGCTGCGCGCCCTACAACGGCGGAAGGCTCGCACGCGCCGCCCTTCTGGAGACAGTCGCCATATTCCTCCGGACGGAATAGCATCCAATGTTACGGCTTGTGGACTCGTCGCGCCCGGCCTCCAACGACTACTTGTGTACCTCTGCTGTGTTAAATTGCTATGGGATCTCCTGGCTAAAGACTCTATCGGAACATTAAGTGCCTATTAGCTTTCCACGCGAACCACATGTGCCGGCTGCCATCATCTCTAACGGACAACTAACCTCGATCCATCATCGAAGACACGATACTTGCGCAGGGTAAGTCCTCATACCTCCCATCACCAGTGAAGTCTTTCTTTGGGGTTAAATAATAGTCAGTACCTAATACAATATAACCAGTCCTACGTAAATCATACATATACAGTCTGCTGCAACATATTTTTGGTCCATCTCACCGGAATGTTCGTATTTTTTCTACAAAATAAATGTTTATCGCGCGGTTAGGTACCTATTCGCACAATGGTTAATACTCGCAGTACGCCCGCGGAGGGCGAAGGCGCAGAAATGGTTCCGGCGCCGCCGCCGCCGACGCAGGTCCCGCGCGACCGCAAGGTCATAGCATTAGAAGCCAAAATGGCGTCATATTCGATGTATCTCCAAAGTGTCTATGATGCAAGTAATTTCGCTACCATTTCCCCAGTAAATGCACAGTCATTTCTCTCGAAGTGTCTGACACTTGATAAAACTCGATCCGAATTCATTAGCATTTTAGATGAAAAAATTGACCGCGAGCTCGCAATAGATCCAAACAGAATACCTGATTACGGACCGCTTAATGAATTTGAATCGCGATACGCACATATTCGATATGTGGAATCTTCGATCACCGGACCGAAACCCACAGTAGGTATTATCAAAAGTGAAGGTCACTCTAACAACGATCGGCCAAGTGGTTCAAATCAAGTCAATCTTCCCCGTCTAGAACTACCATTCTTTTCTGGAGAAAACTACCGCTGGCCGCTGTTTTACGAGACATTTAAGTCGGTAATTCATACAAATGAAACTTTAAATAACACTGAAAAAATGCAATATCTTGTCGGTCGGTTGCAGGGCAAGGCTCTTGATATTTGCAAAGGTATCATACCTACTGGCGACAATTACTCGGTACTATGGGACGCTCTCTGTCATAAATATAACGACCAACGATCACTTGCCGCTACATACCTAGATCAGCTGTTAACATGTAAACCGATACCTCTCGCGACTTCGTCAGCCTTAGAGAAGTTTGTCGATCAATATTCGACCACATTGGCAGCGCTTGATCAACTTAAAATTGACAATCTCGCAGATTTCATTTTTGTTCATATTGGGCTCAAGCGTTTAGACGTAGACACAGTACGGTCTTTTGAAATGAGTATTCGTGATAATAAAAAACTACCATCCAGCAAACAGTTGATCCAGTTTCTACGCGACCAGCAACGTATTCTCAGTCGAGCTGACGACACTACATTGTATCGAACACAATATTCAACGGCGGTTATTCAGCGGCCGGCGGGCCGCCCTAGCACGAGCGCGCAACGAGAACAATCGTCTCGTAATAATTTCAAATCATTTGTAAATGTTCAGACAGAAGACAAATGTATTTATTGTTCGGAAGGCAACCATTATTTGTTCCGATGCGACGCGTTCAATAAACTCTCTCCGCGTGATAGGTATAATTATGTAAAAAACTCGAAAAACATCTGCTACAATTGCCTCGGTACCCAACATAACGTACAGATGTAGTGAATAATCCTTTCCTATCGGCAAAACTCGGAACAACGATAACACCCGAATGTTGCCGATGTGTCTATGAATTACTGTATTATTAAATTACGTGTAGGTATCAAATAAATCGCATACTTTATTTATCAATGTCAAATGTCAAACTGCCCGTTTGACGTATATTACACTGAGATGTTAAAACCACCACGATTCTATCATATAAAGAATTCGTTAGGTAAACAAAAATATAACTGATTGATTTATGTATTCTTTTTGCAATATTTTATTTACTGTTCGTTGAGAAATGCCACTGGCCTCCGAAACTCGTTTTTGGACTTTACAAAAGTAAGCAGTATATTTGGTATGTTTGAATTTATCATTTTCAGTTAGGAAATATAAATAACCGCTAATTGCCAATCTAAACGTTTCCCTTTTCTTAGTGCTTTCGGCATGTCTGTTATAAATTGTTAATGTGGATCGAATAAAATCAATGTTTATTATTTACAAAAATGACACACAAGAGTGACATGTAAAAAGTCTATCAAAATATAGGTGGCCTGCATTAATACACGAGTCCATGAAGTTTATCACAAAATCTAACATAAATATCAACAAAATATTTCTGTGGTATTAACTACTCTATATAGATACTTCCTCTTGCAATGCGACCGTTCCCTACGTTGTCTCGATGGGTACTGAGTGCGAGTGAAGTAGTAAGACAAAAACGAACATTTCCGGGAAAATACGAAAGGAAAGGATTATTCACTACATCTGTACGTAATTGTAACTCAAGTCACAAATGCCGGTACTGTTCACGTCCGCATCATTCATTGCTGCATTTAGAACAAAACACAACTCCACAAGCTTATCCGACTAACACGTCGATACCTACATCGTATTTAACACGAGAAATATTTGCCGATCATGCTAGCGACGTGCACTATGGCGCGAACGAGGTGCTCGAGCGCCGCCCGCCGCTGGCCGCCGACGCCGCCGCACGCGCACCGCTGGCCTTTGATGCCGCCGCGCCGCTCGTAGGTATTTTAGAGGACGTACCGGAAACAGGCGCGGGCATTCGTTCGGCGAAACGAACTTCGCGCGATAATGTACCGAATTCAACGGTATTGCTTGGGACTGCGGTATGCCTCGCACGGGATTCGACGGGTGCATTACATCCTATTAGAATTCTCATAGACTCCGGATCACAAAAAGACATAATTACGCTGAACTGTTGTTCACGTTTGAACTTGCCTATATATAAGGCAAACAACACTCATGTTTCGGGGATTGGTAATGTTGTAAATAAAATTCAGGGAATCACGGAACTAAATATTTACTCTCGGCTAAACAGCAACGTGTCTTTTTCTTTGCAACCGTACGTAGTCGATCGTATTTCCGCGGATTTACCTACTGCTCAGGTAAACACGACCGCGCTATCGTATTTAACAAGCTTGCCGTTAGCCGACGAAGGCTTTTCCACGCCTGCGGAAGTTGACATGATTTTGAGCAGTGACGTATTGTGTAGAGTGTTACTGCCTAACAAGGTAGCCCGCGCTTCGAATGAGCCCGTAGCAGTCGAGACGTTGTTCGGTTATTTAATTTTAGGTAACGCTCCTGTGGTAAATACCTACGCCGGGCAGTCTGAGGAAGCGGTCACGTGTTGCGCTTTCACCCCTGGGGAAAATACATGTCTCACTCGTTTTTTTGAGTTAGAAGATTTGCCGTCAAAACATTTTTTGTCACCTGATGAAGAGCAATGCGAAACTATATACAAGGACACGACCGTGCGCGACAACGCGGGTCGGTACGAAGTCGCCCTACCGTTTCGCGAGGACCCGGACGTTTTGGGGAATTCCTTACCTACAGCGGAGCGTAGGTATTTAGCACTCGAGCGCCGGTTGCTATCGACGCCTACGCTTAAATTAGAATACGACAAAATTATTACGGAGCATTTAGAAAAGGAATATATCTCGCCTGTGACATCGGATGACGCGTCTCCGCAATACGTCATTCCACATCACGCAGTAGTACGCAACGATAAACTGACTTCAAAAGTACGCATGGTTCTGGACGCTAGCATGGATACTGATTCGGAATATTCCTTGAATAAAATTTTACATGCTGGGAAAAATTTACAAACGGATCTTTTTCAAATAATTCTAAATTTTCGTCTCGGACCTATAGCCTTAAATGCTGATATACGGCAAATGTATTTACGGATTATAGTCCAACCGGAATTTCGCCGCTTTCAGCGAATTCTTTATAGGTTTAACCCGGCAGATCCGCTGCAATTATACCAATTTAACCGCGTAACCTTCGGGATGACATGTAGCCCTTTCCTCGCAATGCGAACAGTTCGCCAATTAGCAATTGACGAAAAACAACAGTTTCCTCTTGCCGCAGATGCGATAGAAAGAGATAGCTTATACATGGATGACCTTGCGCTAAGTTGTGCCTCTTCAGACGAAGCAATAATATTATCGCGACAATTAATACAAATGTTCGGTGCAGGCGGATTTGAACTTGTCAAATTTTCTAGCAACTCGCCCGAAGTTATGGCAACAATCCCCCGAGAAAATCGCGTGACCGAAGTTTTGCAATTTAGTGAAGACGAGAATCTGAAGGTATTGGGTCTTCACTGGATTCCGGCCAGTGACGAGTTCGTATTTTCTGTCTCGTGCGAGCAGCGTAAGTGTACCAAGAGGAACATACTTTCTACCATTGCCCGGCTCTGGGATCTTATGGGTTTCGTCGCACCCGTTATTCTGCTCGCAAAGCTTATTATAAAATCCCTGTGGGAATACGGAGTAGATTGGGATGATATCCCACCCCCAAATGTTGTGAATATCTGGCAACAATTCGTGACAGAGTTGCCATTATTGCGATCTATCAGAATCCCGCGTTTTTTAGGATTTCGCAAACATCAATATGAAGTGACATTATTGGGCTTTGCCGACGCCAGTGAACGAGCATATGGCGGTGTAGTGTATTTACACATTTATGACCCAGCTAGTGACAAATCGATAGTTAACCTACTCTGTTCAAAATCAAAGGTAGCTCCTGCAAAAACTCTGTCACTTGCACGTTTAGAATTGTGCGGTGCTTTAGTGCTTTCGCAACTTATGCGCACCGTTGTTGATGCGTACTCCTCACGATGTCAGTTTGATAGGATATTTGCATTTACCGATAGTACGGTCGCATTGACGTGGATTCACTCGAGTCCCGCGAAGTGGCAAACATTTGTCGCAAATCGCGTTTCTAAAATTCAGTCTAACATTGATCGCGCCCATTTCTATCACATAAAAGGCAGTGAAAATCCAGCCGACTGTTTGTCGCGTGGCCTAATGCCATCAAAATTGTTAGACCATCCATTATGGTTTAATGGACCAATGTTTGGCCACTTACCCCGATCACAGTGGCCAGTACAAGACTTTTCTCCTGGTGCTATCGCCAATCCACCTGAAATTAAAACTAACGTTTTCGTCACTACTGATAACACTGAAATGGACCCACATCCACTTCTTAAGGTTGCCACTCGGGTATCATCTTGGGCAAAATTATTACGTATTACAATTTATGTATATCGTTTCATCAAACGTATACCGCGAAAGTTTGAACCAAGTCAACTTGAGGAGGCTGAAGTGGCTGTAATAAAAGCATTGCAAAAAACTCATTTTTCCACGGTTCTTCCTCTGGTCCGCGAAAAGAAAACGCTGCCGCGCAAATTCGCGAAATTGAATGTTTTTATCCAAGACGATCTACTTCGGGTAGGTGGAAGATTAACAAATGCTGATCTTGAATTTGATAGTCGACACCCTATTTTGCTACCCGCTCGTGATCATATTGTAAATCTGTTAATAGATCATTATCATAGACGCAATCTGCATACCGGTGCCTCGCTGCTTCAGTCAATCATGCGGCAAAAATATTACATATTATCTGCGCGAGGCCTTATTAGACAACGTGTTTATAAATGCAACATTTGTTTCAAAACAAATCCTAAGTACCAATTTCCATTAATGGGCGATTTACCCGCTTACCGTGTACGCGAAGCAAAGCCATTTTTGCACACGGGTGTTGATTACGCTGGTCCGCTGTCGATTATCCCTTACCGACGCCGAGGAGTTAAGGGGCAGAAGGCATACATTGTCCTTTTCGTGTGTTTAGTCACACACGCAATACACATAGAGCTCGCGTCCGATTTATCTACCGAAGTGTTTTTAAATGCGTTCAAGCGATTTCTCTCGCGCAGAGGTCCAGTTAGTGTAATGTATTCTGACTGTGGCACCAATTTTGTGGGAGCAAAGGCCCATTTGAATGCTCTGTATGAGCTCGTGAATTCAGATTCCTATAATCAAAATCTTGCACAAAACCTTTCGGATGATCGCATTGAGTGGAGATTGAATCCCCCTTCTTCTCCGCACTTTGGGGGTATATGGGAAAGCAATATTAAGTGCGTTAAAGCCCATTTACACCGAATAGTGGGGAATCAGCTGTTGACTTATGAAGAGATGACAACAGTACTTGTGCAAATAGAATCTCTCCTGAATTCACGCCCTCTGTCTGTATTAAGCTCAGATCCATCTGAGCCGCTTCCACTCACCCCGGCTCACTTTCTTACACTCACGCCTTTAAAATCTCTCCCCGCGGTTGAGGTGACAACGGGAAACGTGAATCTCTTGCAAAGAAAATACCTCGTAGATCATATGGTACAGACTTTTTGGAACCGGTGGCGAGTAGAATATTTAAATACACTTCAGTCCAGGCAAAAATGGAATTCGCACGCTAACCAAGTAACAACTGGTACTGTTGTTCTTTTAAAGAATGACAATGTTGCTCCTCTTCATTGGCCGATGGGAATTATTGTTAAAACTTATCCTGGGGCTGACGGAATCATCCGCGTCGTCGATGTCAAAACTAAAACGGGGACATACCGTCGCTCCGTAGTGAAGGTTTGCCCTTTGCCATCGCAATAGCCTTGTTGCAACTGTTCTATGTGTACATTCAATGTTTCTGATTCCATTATATTATAATATAATGTTTGTTTAATTTTTCTTCTTTTTTTTGCAACTACGTAGTTTTTGTTATTTGTCAATTATGACTTAAATGTTTCGTTTTAAGAGGCAAGCGGTCGTATAAGCCTCATTGTTCAATTAGTTTATCCATTTGTTGGAAGCGGATGTTCATCCCCTTCCAGGCGGGGGGCATGGTTTAACCATTTTTATAAGTTAATTTTGTTTAATTACGTAGCATGATTTCACTGGTGATTTCCTTTCCTTTAAATCCCATATTTGCCGCCATTCCCTACCCCTGCGCAAAGCTATGCATTGGAGCGCGGTCAAACCAATCACAATTGGCCGCTAATAGTTCCTGAATTTGCCACGCGGCGCTACTGCTGCGCGCCCTACAACGGCGGAAGGCTCGCACGCGCCGCCCTTCTGGAGACAGTCGCCATATTCCTCCGGACGGAATAGCATCCAATGTTACGGCTTGTGGACTCGTCGCGCCCGGCCTCCAACGACTACTTGTGTACCTCTGCTGTGTTAAATTGCTATGGGATCTCCTGGCTAAAGACTCTATCGGAACATTAAGTGCCTATTAGCTTTCCACGCGAACCACATGTGCCGGCTGCCATCATCTCTAACGGACAACTAACCTCGATCCATCATCGAAGACACGATACTTGCGCAGGGTAAGTCCTCATACCTCCCATCACCAGTGAAGTCTTTCTTTGGGGTTAAATAATAGTCAGTACCTAATACAATATAACCAGTCCTACGTAAATCATACATATACAGTCTGCTGCAACAGGTACATTACTTAACATAACTTAAAAGGTAAAAAGCGATCTCTTCCAGACAACCTTTGGGTAGCGGAATTGACGCAAAATTAAACCATGTATGTACCTACTTGTACATAGGCTGTTAATTCAACCACTATGTCTGTATTGTAATATTGTAAGTCAACTTGCAATTTGCATATCTCGATTATTTATTAAATACAAATTGGTGTGGTCTAAAAAATAGTTTTGCATTTTTTTTCAGGCAAGGGAGTTCGTTTCTTTGCCTTTTAAATAATTACCAATCTTCCAAGTCTATAGACTAATAATGGCAATTTGTCAGGAATCAACTAGTCCTTCTTCGATATCGATTCGAAAAAAAATTTAAACGCGCCATCGACGCGCGTTTCTTAGCGCTGTCACTTTTACACCCTTAGAATGCACTCGGGGTGGTCCGGATAGCGATCTGATTCGACCCCAGGGAACGCCACGGCCCACGACATTCATAACCGAGACTTGGAAGATTGGTAATTATTTAAAAGGCAAAGAAACAAACTCCCTTGCCCGAATAAAATGCAAAACTAATTTTTGCATTTAATTTTTAAACTGGTTCAGTTTGGAGTATAAAGTTAGTTCATTTTTGCATTAAGTTTAGTCACTTTCCACACACGAGTATACATATTACAAAACACCAATGAGATACATAAATGAGCGAATTTAAGGGAGCGAGTGATTGCGTGAGTACCGCTTGTGAGACCGCCGCGTACTAACTCTGCCGCCGGGGCATTTTCACAAAATGCTGACATATGTAGCATATTAACCGTGTCACAAGGCTCCCTACCGGGACTGGATTTAAACCAACGAATAGTTTAATACATTTATTTAACAGAACCGATAGGCTTGTGTACGTTAGGGTAAAATAGGTGTCGTGAGTTCGTTGATTGGAACTGGGGTAGGCCACTGGGACTCCCCTGACTCTGTCGATCTGGTATCAGGCCGGTGATGTGGGCGCGTGGGGCGCGTGGTGGTGTCGGCGCGACGCTGGCCGGGGACGTCCAAGGGCTCTGGTCTCCGTGTAGGCGATCACGGCCTGCTTTGGCTGCGGCAGTCCTTGAAGGGCAGCTCCTTCAAGGTGACGGGCTCAGCTTCCCGACAGATTGCAGCCCAGGCCGTGCGCGGTAGTGTAGAAGAGATGGGACCTCTCAAGCCCAAACGTAGCACCCTGGAAATTCCGTCCGTGGCGTGAGTAAGGAAACTCCAGATCGTAGCCTTGCACCCAGCAAACACCTAGTTCCGACCAGATAATTAAGAGCAGGGGAGTGGTCTGAATCTAGTGTTTGTGGCACAAGGCTAGGTCATACAGTGATTACAAGCAGGTTAGGAAAAGAACGTTAAAATGATATTTAAATTAGATACGTTACTATTATGGAAAACAATAGACAAATTAATGCATTAGAACACTAGGGTACGTCCAACTATTCAGTTATAGAAACTGGAAGCTGCTAACAATTAAAACTGAAAGGAATACACAAATTAAGTTACTATTTAGAGGTTAGAATTTGCACTTAGGTCGTAATTATAGTGAACTTACCGAATTACGGGCTAGAAACAATACGGCCACTAAGGCTGATTGTTTTGAGTAGAAAGAGGCCGGTTCCTTTGTTTCAAGCCGTTTTATAGGCTTTTTGAAACAAAGGACAACCGTCATAAACGGTTATCCTAAAGTTGCCAGGTAGGCACTAATTAATATCGCTGCTCATTGCTTATGGCAGGTATTGTCTATGGTACAAGAGACATAATTATTTATTTATAAAAAACAAAGAAGTAGCTATATATCTACTAATAAAAATACCTAACATATATTTAAAACGTTTTGGAAAAAATAATTAAATCGAAAACTAGTGGCTCGACTAGCGCCATCTAGTGGCAACTTCTCGAACTAAGAAGTCACATCGTGACAACCGATTCGTTGCGGATGGCACGACAGGCGTGTCATGAAGGTTTTTTAACGTGTGGCGCATGACACCAGAGGAGTGTCATCATATTCTATGGCGTATGGCGCGCGAGTCGTGTAATGAAAAATTTGTTCGCCGCCACAGCTAGAAGTTTACGAACATGGGTGACGCAATGGATCGGTTACCTTTTGAACGCTCAAGGGCGAAGCAATACGCTGTGCCACTGACACCACGGGGGTAAAGTTTTTCAATAGGTTTTCATTAAAAAAACAGTCACGATTTTCCGTTGACGGCCGTGGCCATCTGTGGCGGTCAAAGGGTTAAAATGTAAAACTAAAACGTTTTCGTTTGACAGGGGGCAGTCTCGGTCGGCGAGCCCGGAGCGCTACAGGAGCCAGGAGCGGCGCCGGCCCGAGGAGCGCGAGAAGCCCGAGCGATCCCGCGAGGAGCGCCCGCGCCGCAGCGAGGAGCGCCCCGAGCGGCCCCGGGAGGGCAAGCCGAGGGACAGAAAGTCTAGGTACCGATACAATAGGGCAGAGGTTCCCAAAGTGGGCGATAACGCCCCCTAGTGGGCGGTGAATGCATCAAGGGGGGCGGTAAGAGAGCCAGAAATCTCAAGTCTAATACCTAGCTCACAATAATTTATATATTTCCGTATTTATAAGTAGTGGTTTTTCGTTAACCAATAAAATTGGGGGGCGTTTAATTTCTTTATTTCTTTAAAGTGGGCGGTAGACAAAATCAGTTTGGGAACCTCTGCAATAGGGCATTTCCCAATAATCAAAATAATAGTACATTACACAACTAGGGTGGTAAATCGTCCTCGATCGCATATTTACGTCCCGCGCCTGCAGCTCGGGCCGCAAACATCTGCGATCTCGGCCTTTCTTTGTTACCTGAGACGCTGCGCGTACGGATAAAGCCGCTTTCTGGCCAAGTGTAGACATAAAATGATGTACACAACACGTACGTGATGTACGCATATTTACGTCCCTCGCTTGCAGCTCGGGCCGCAAACTTCTGCGATCTCGGCCTTTCTTTGTATTACCACCCTAGTTATGTAATGTACTATGACGCTAACGGATCATTCCACGGTAAGAGGTAACGCGAGTCACGATTTTATTGAGTGTTGAATAATCATAATGCAAATTTAAGTGTTAATTTTCCTTTTGAGTTACAAAATGATGCGTTTACCATGATAGTTGTGTATGTATGTAAACACTTTAATTGCTCATAAAATCATACAGAAGCAGAAGTTATTTATGTGACTGGTGCATAATGAGAGGCTAAGACCTCACGAGTGTTTTAATTTTAATGCCTAATTATGTACAGTCGCATACATAACTTTATCTACATGCATAGGTATCATAAGTTTTCTACATTATGCATGCATTTTCAAGTGGTAATATTAACTTAGTTATTTGTAGGTATAAAACCTAAGTTTGAATAAAACACAATTAATAAGAAGTTAAAACTTTATTTATTTCACTTAACTTTATTTTATAACTTCACTTTGTACAGTGCAATAAGAAAATTAAAGTATCAGTTATCGATACTTTAATGTAATCATTAAGATACAGTGTGCTTTAATGTAAACATTAAGATGCAACCACTGGTACGGGTTTCTTAATATCGCCTGGTGACAATCAAAATTCACAAACACTTCTGTCACTGCTATTCAAAAGGTCGGATCTAATTAGTAAATCAATACTGAGATACGAGCTTTGCTTTAAGTAGGTATATATATATACTTAGTGACTTCTGCTTGTCAGCAGACGATATAGGCCATTTGCTTATCGTTCCTGAACATATTGTAGGGAAATTATGATATGGATGTAGATAAAATAATTTAATATTCCAGATTTGCAAACGTCGACGAAAAGGATTTCACCTGGGGTAAAGCAGAGGACGGCAAGGAAGGCGCCGCGCCCGAAGATAAGGAGAAGCCGAACTTCGGGCTCTCGGGCAAGCTGGCGGCCGACGCTAACACCGTCAACGGGGTCGTCATCAAATACGCGGAGCCCGAGGACTCCAAGCAACCGAAGCGACGGTGGAGGTACGTCAACTACCTCTTAAACTGATTAAGCCAATGTTAGGTAGGTACGTTAGTCGCTGGTTCCGACACCAAAAAATCATATTTCGGTTAGTTTCGGCGCAAAAATCATATTTCGGCCAGAGGTTCGGTTTCGGCCAAAAAACAGCAATCGACGAAAAGGATTTCACCTGGCATAAAGCAGAGGCTGGCGGCCGACGCAAACACCGTCAACGGGGTCGTCATCTAATACGCGGAGCCCGAGGACTCCAAGCAAGCGAAGCGATGGTGGAGGTAAAAAACTTGTATTAAATTATCGAAATACTAAACGATACGTACGGCTATTGGACAAGGACATTATGTATACGTATTTCGTGAATTTTAGGAATAATGCAATTGCATTTGTAACAAAAGAACTTTTTTTTTCAATTCTCGTGTTTGATCGAGAATAGGGATGTGTTCTGGGACTTGGTAAACAAAATATTATAAATTATTCCGTGAGTTTAAACTATCAAAAAATATTGGACACTTATTTTTTCTTTTGCTAAACAAATAAACAGGTCAAGTGCGAGTCGGACTCGCGCACCGAGGGTTCCGTACAAAATCGTCAGTAGATACGTGAATAATTCAAGAAAAATTCTATGGTGGGACAAACTTAACTTTGCTCTTGTAAAACTGTTGTCCCCATACATCGACATATGCCGCGGTTAGTTTAGTAGGAGCAAATAAGGTTGTCTTACGATTTTTGCGAATTTCTAAAAAACGCTGCAAGTTAGGAAAACCGTTTTATTTTTCCTGTAATATTTAGGATAATATTAATAATCGGTAATTATTACAGATTTTTCTGTTCAGTAACTTCGGAGATAATATGGGGGAATGGTATTTTTTTAAACTTTTTTGGTCTTAAATCAAAAACTACACATCTAATAAAAAAAATAAAAACGGTTTTGAAATCTTCATATTAAGCCCTTTCATTTGATATCCCACTCGATATATTAGCTCAACCTTTGATTTTGGACATCCCATTTCGGTCCGCTTTAAAAAGAAAGTAAAAAAAAAGGTATAGGTTTTTTTTCTGTTCCATAGGCTCGAGTTAGCGGTTTTTAACACTATTCTAAATTTCGAGTCGATAGCATCAGTAGATCCTGAGATATCTTGCTGTGACAGACGGACAGACAGACAGACAGAGTCGCACCATAAGGGTTCCTTTTTTACCATTTTGGTACGGAACCCTAAAAATTACAAAGATAAATCGCGTCAAAGTTCGGGAGTGGGGTCGTACGGCTACCACGTGGTAAAAATTGTAGCACGACGTGACATCACGCGGAACTTTAACGGGCTATTATTTTCATCAGTTTTTGTTTCGATTCAGCCGAAGCCAACGCGTAGAGGCCCTTTCGACAATTTAATGAAAGGCAAAGTGTACACCCGGAGCATTCCATTAAAATTTAATGGAATCCGGGTGTACACTTAAATCATCAACTTTTTGTCCCTTACGAAATGCTATGGCAGCTACCCTAATAAAACGTATTAGCTGCTAAGAAACACTACCCAGCTCCGGCTGCACCCAGCGGATGCTGTCTCTGTCAGTGTCAGGGGACGCCACAGGGACAGCCTCCGCCAAATGCAAGGGCTATTCCCAACAATATTATTGTTATATCGACTAAAATATAATAATAAAGTCAACGTTTATTTTTTCCAGATTCTACCCGTTCAAAGGCGACAAGCCGCTCCCGATCCTATACATCCACCGGCAGTCGTGCTTCCTCATCGGGCGCGACAAGAAGGTTGCCGACATCCCGCTGGAGCACCCGTCCATCAGCAAGCAGCACGCCGCGCTGCAGTACCGCGCCACGCCCTTCACGCGCCCCGACGGCTCGCAGGGCCGCCGCGTGCGCCCCTACGTCATCGACCTGGGTAAACATCATCATCATCGTCCATCAGCAAGCAGCACGCCGCGCTGCAGTACCGCGCCACGCCCTTCACGCGCCCCGACGGCTCGCAGGGCCGCCGCGTGCGCCCCTACGTCATCGACCTGGGTAAACATCATCATCATCGTCCATCAGCAAGCAGCACGCCGCGCTGCAGTACCGCGCCACGCCCTTCACGCGCCCCGACGGCTCGCAGGGCCGCCGCGTGCGCCCCTACGTCATCGACCTGGGTAAACATCATCATCATCGTCCATCAGCAAGCAGCACGCCGCGCTGCAGTACCGCGCCACGCCCTTCACGCGCCCCGACGGCTCGCAGGGCCGCCGCGTGCGCCCCTACGTCATCGACCTGGGTAAACATCATCATCATCGTCCATCAGCAAGCAGCACGCCGCGCTGCAGTACCGCGCCACGCCCTTCACGCGCCCCGACGGCTCGCAGGGCCGCCGCGTGCGCCCCTACGTCATCGACCTGGGTAAACATCATCATCATCGTCCATCAGCAAGCAGCACGCCGCGCTGCAGTACCGCGCCACGCCCTTCACGCGCCCCGACGGCTCGCAGGGCCGCCGCGTGCGCCCCTACGTCATCGACCTGGGTAAACATCATCATCATCGTCCATCAGCAAGCAGCACGCCGCGCTGCAGTACCGCGCCACGCCCTTCACGCGCCCCGACGGCTCGCAGGGCCGCCGCGTGCGCCCCTACGTCATCGACCTGGGTAAACATCATCATCATCGTCCATCAGCAAGCAGCACGCCGCGCTGCAGTACCGCGCCACGCCCTTCACGCGCCCCGACGGCTCGCAGGGCCGCCGCGTGCGCCCCTACGTCATCGACCTGGGTAAACATCATCATCATCGTCCATCAGCAAGCAGCACGCCGCGCTGCAGTACCGCGCCACGCCCTTCACGCGCCCCGACGGCTCGCAGGGCCGCCGCGTGCGCCCCTACGTCATCGACCTGGGTAAACATCATCATCATCGTCCATCAGCAAGCAGCACGCCGCGCTGCAGTACCGCGCCACGCCCTTCACGCGCCCCGACGGCTCGCAGGGCCGCCGCGTGCGCCCCTACGTCATCGACCTGGGTAAACATCATCATCATCGTCCATCAGCAAGCAGCACGCCGCGCTGCAGTACCGCGCCACGCCCTTCACGCGCCCCGACGGCTCGCAGGGCCGCCGCGTGCGCCCCTACGTCATCGACCTGGGTAAACATCATCATCATCGTCCATCAGCAAGCAGCACGCCGCGCTGCAGTACCGCGCCACGCCCTTCACGCGCCCCGACGGCTCGCAGGGCCGCCGCGTGCGCCCCTACGTCATCGACCTGGGTAAACATCATCATCATCGTCCATCAGCAAGCAGCACGCCGCGCTGCAGTACCGCGCCACGCCCTTCACGCGCCCCGACGGCTCGCAGGGCCGCCGCGTGCGCCCCTACGTCATCGACCTGGGTAAACATCATCATCATCGTCCATCAGCAAGCAGCACGCCGCGCTGCAGTACCGCGCCACGCCCTTCACGCGCCCCGACGGCTCGCAGGGCCGCCGCGTGCGCCCCTACGTCATCGACCTGGGTAAACATCATCATCATCGTCCATCAGCAAGCAGCACGCCGCGCTGCAGTACCGCGCCACGCCCTTCACGCGCCCCGACGGCTCGCAGGGCCGCCGCGTGCGCCCCTACGTCATCGACCTGGGTAAACATCATCATCATCGTCCATCAGCAAGCAGCACGCCGCGCTGCAGTACCGCGCCACGCCCTTCACGCGCCCCGACGGCTCGCAGGGCCGCCGCGTGCGCCCCTACGTCATCGACCTGGGTAAACATCATCATCATCGTCCATCAGCAAGCAGCACGCCGCGCTGCAGTACCGCGCCACGCCCTTCACGCGCCCCGACGGCTCGCAGGGCCGCCGCGTGCGCCCCTACGTCATCGACCTGGGTAAACATCATCATCATCGTCCATCAGCAAGCAGCACGCCGCGCTGCAGTACCGCGCCACGCCCTTCACGCGCCCCGACGGCTCGCAGGGCCGCCGCGTGCGCCCCTACGTCATCGACCTGGGTAAACATCATCATCATCGTCCATCAGCAAGCAGCACGCCGCGCTGCAGTACCGCGCCACGCCCTTCACGCGCCCCGACGGCTCGCAGGGCCGCCGCGTGCGCCCCTACGTCATCGACCTGGGTAAACATCATCATCATCGTCCATCAGCAAGCAGCACGCCGCGCTGCAGTACCGCGCCACGCCCTTCACGCGCCCCGACGGCTCGCAGGGCCGCCGCGTGCGCCCCTACGTCATCGACCTGGGTAAACATCATCATCATCGTCCATCAGCAAGCAGCACGCCGCGCTGCAGTACCGCGCCACGCCCTTCACGCGCCCCGACGGCTCGCAGGGCCGCCGCGTGCGCCCCTACGTCATCGACCTGGGTAAACATCATCATCATCGTCCATCAGCAAGCAGCACGCCGCGCTGCAGTACCGCGCCACGCCCTTCACGCGCCCCGACGGCTCGCAGGGCCGCCGCGTGCGCCCCTACGTCATCGACCTGGGTAAACATCATCATCATCGTCCATCAGCAAGCAGCACGCCGCGCTGCAGTACCGCGCCACGCCCTTCACGCGCCCCGACGGCTCGCAGGGCCGCCGCGTGCGCCCCTACGTCATCGACCTGGGTAAACATCATCATCATCGTCCATCAGCAAGCAGCACGCCGCGCTGCAGTACCGCGCCACGCCCTTCACGCGCCCCGACGGCTCGCAGGGCCGCCGCGTGCGCCCCTACGTCATCGACCTGGGTAAACATCATCATCATCGTCCATCAGCAAGCAGCACGCCGCGCTGCAGTACCGCGCCACGCCCTTCACGCGCCCCGACGGCTCGCAGGGCCGCCGCGTGCGCCCCTACGTCATCGACCTGGGTAAACATCATCATCATCGTCCATCAGCAAGCAGCACGCCGCGCTGCAGTACCGCGCCACGCCCTTCACGCGCCCCGACGGCTCGCAGGGCCGCCGCGTGCGCCCCTACGTCATCGACCTGGGTAAACATCATCATCATCGTCCATCAGCAAGCAGCACGCCGCGCTGCAGTACCGCGCCACGCCCTTCACGCGCCCCGACGGCTCGCAGGGCCGCCGCGTGCGCCCCTACGTCATCGACCTGGGTAAACATCATCATCATCGTCCATCAGCAAGCAGCACGCCGCGCTGCAGTACCGCGCCACGCCCTTCACGCGCCCCGACGGCTCGCAGGGCCGCCGCGTGCGCCCCTACGTCATCGACCTGGGTAAACATCATCATCATCGTCCATCAGCAAGCAGCACGCCGCGCTGCAGTACCGCGCCACGCCCTTCACGCGCCCCGACGGCTCGCAGGGCCGCCGCGTGCGCCCCTACGTCATCGACCTGGGTAAACATCATCATCATCGTCCATCAGCAAGCAGCACGCCGCGCTGCAGTACCGCGCCACGCCCTTCACGCGCCCCGACGGCTCGCAGGGCCGCCGCGTGCGCCCCTACGTCATCGACCTGGGTAAACATCATCATCATCGTCCATCAGCAAGCAGCACGCCGCGCTGCAGTACCGCGCCACGCCCTTCACGCGCCCCGACGGCTCGCAGGGCCGCCGCGTGCGCCCCTACGTCATCGACCTGGGTAAACATCATCATCATCGTCCATCAGCAAGCAGCACGCCGCGCTGCAGTACCGCGCCACGCCCTTCACGCGCCCCGACGGCTCGCAGGGCCGCCGCGTGCGCCCCTACGTCATCGACCTGGGTAAACATTCAAAAAATATTTACACCCCTCGAAAGGGATCTCCAGGATCAGGTGTTCTACTTCGTATGGGTCATATTTGACGACCGCTTTAGCTTAGTTGGTAGTGACCCTGCCTATGAAGCAAGAGGTCCTGGGTTCGAATCCCGGTAAGGGCATTTATTTGTGTGATGAGCACGAATATTTGTTCCTGAGTCATGGATGTTTTCTATGTATTTAAGTATTTGTATGTATGTATCTATTAAATATATCGTCGTCTAGTATCCATAACACAAGCCTTATTGAGCTTACTATGGGGCTAGTTCGATTTGTGTAAGATTGTCCCTTAATATTTATTGTTCAAAGGTTAACTGGAAGTGATCCCTCAAACAGGGGTCCCCAACCTTTTTTCCCAGAGGGGGGGAGGGTCTGTGTCTTCTTCAGGCTTCTATACGTAGTACTATGCTTATTCTATGCCGCGGGCCGGATTAGAATGCCTCGCGGGCCGGATTATAGGCCCTCCCGCTTTCTTCCCGCGGGCCGGATTGGAAAGGTTGCCGTAGTTTGGAGATCCCTGCCTTAAAGGGATAAGTTCGCCTTTATTTTGCAACCCTGTACTGTGCTTCGTTTTATTTTGTGCAATAAAGTGTTTACATACATCCCTGAGTCGGATATACACGCGAATATTGTTTACGAAAATATTATTATATGTATTTCTTTTTTATTATTTTGTAATTACTTAAAAAAAAAACACGTATCTGACACTCCACAATTCCATGTAAAAACGCAGTAAGTGTATACGACGTTCGCATGTAACTTTGTCATTTTTCTCTAGGACTTTCAGATACGAGATTTTTTCAAAGTAGTGACGATTTGTTGTTATAGTGGCAATAGAAATACACATTCTGTGAAAATTTCAAGTCTAACCGGATTCTGATGTCAAAATGTCTTTTTTTGTGTCGCTTTTATTTCCCAATATGCGAGTTAACGAAAATCCGTCGTCTGACTTCCATATTAATTGACAACCTTTCATTTTTTTGGCCTTTAATTTTATTGGTTCACCGTATTTGGTTTGAAAAGACGAATACGCTGATAGTTTATTTATTTCACCAGGATTTGTAATTAATTTATTAATATTTACTTATTCTAAAAGGGCGTAACTACAGTTCTACGGTAGAATAAACCATTACTTTAGTCTTATCGCGATCGAAAAAAAGTAAGCGATCTCACAGTATGCATTGACAATGTCAAATTCAAAATTATGACTGCTTATTTTTTCTGTGGCAAAAGGCACTGGCATTTCATCTATTGTGCCGTAGAACTGGTAAAATGAGAACATATTTTTTATTCCTTTGTATTTTTATATTTTATATTAAGCGATATAAAAAAATTATAAAAATAGTGTAGTGTTCAGGAGACAAAATGCTTTCGAATCGTATATACATTTTAAAGTGTTCTTAAAATGAAATGTTGTCAATTTCCCAGATTCCGCAAACGGCACGTTCGTGAACAACAAGAAGGTCGAGCCGCGCCGCTACGTGGAGTTATTAGAGCGTGACGTGGTCAAGTTCGGTTTCTCTGCGCGCGAATACGTGCTGTTACACGAGAACAGCAAGGACGACGCCCAGGACGACGACCACGAGCCCGGCGCCGTGGCGACCACCGACGCCATCAAGATGGAGAAGCGCGTCAAACAGGAGCGAGCCGAGGACGGAGAGTAGACCTAGCGATTTGTAACCACCCCTAGCCAGAATACTACATTACACAACTAGGATGGTAACACAAAATGTCTCAGATCGCAGGTATATGTCCCGAGCCGAAGGCGAGAGCGATAAATATGCGATCCGAGGCTTTCTTTATTACCTCCCGTGGCAAGTAGTACATTACACAACTAGGGTGGTGAAACAGAGAAAGGCCGAGATCGCAGATGTTTGCGGCCCGAGCTGCAAGCGAGGGACGTAAATATGCGATCGAGGGTCTTTATTACCTCCCGTGTTGTGTACATCATTTTATGTCTACACTTGTGGCTTTTACCGCACGCTACGCGAACGGAAAAAGCCGCTTTCTGGCCAGGTGTGGCATAATAGTACATTACTTACATACGGGGCTAAAACAAAGAATGTCTCAGATCGGCCGAACCGAAGGCAAGGGCGATAAATATGCGATCTAAGGCTGTCTATATGACCTCCCGAGGTAAGTTCAAATGTTACGTCTCCCCCAGGCCAGGAAGTGGGATTTTCACTTTATGGCCAGGTGTGACGTAAAGGTACAGTTTACTCTGAAATCTTTACCATTGGTCTTTTGACATCTTAACTCTAAATTAATACATATTATCTCCATTAAAAATTACGACTTAAAGAGTCGAGGTTTTGTTTTAAAACTACGATTTCTGAACATAGAATCGATTCTCCGTCATTATAACATAGTGTTTAACATAGATTTAGATTAGCCACATTCCGATGCGTCATCAAGGAACTGTTAAAATACCAGTGTTACAGATTTCGGAGCATACCGGCAGTAATCTATGATGAGACGGGGCACATATAAATATCTGACAAGACTTCATTACTGGTGTCAGATATTTTTGCATGCCATGTTTCATTATCTATTATTGTCGGGCTTACTATACAAGAAGCGAAACGCACGCAAACTGACATAAATATGTGAACACCGAATTGTTATCAAATCAAATCAAATCAGTTTATTGCGTTACATGTTGTTATAAAGTTCTTAAATACTAATACAGCTTCAACATGAACCCTGTAAGGGCACATCTCGCTTGTACAGTTAGCAACTGAAAAAGATGCCAGTCTGCCATTTATGTATACTCGTAGTATAGCGGGTCGCATACCTCTGGCTTTGTTTGTACTTAAGAGGGGCGGGTTACAAAGTGTTTGCCCTACTTCATCGTCCAAGATTGCTATTGCGAGAAAAAGCGGGTTATTGCAATTTAACTCTTATGGGAGCTCTCGTTAAATACCAATTGTAAAACTCAGTTGCAGTCGAAGGCATTTTGGTAGCATAAGTGATTTAAATTTGCGGTGCGGGTCATTCTAAAAAAATGATGTCCGGGCATTTCTCCAGAAATATGACTGCGGTCACCTCATTCATCTGGCCCTTTTTCATACTAAATCTATGGAGACAGATGAATGAGTCGCAGACATATTTCTGGAGAAATGCCCGTCCGTAGTTAGGGCTTTATAAAACAACCTCAAGGAAACGAAACTTACCATACAATTTATATGGTTAACTTTCGTTACACAAAGGAACAAGATTAAGAGGTTGTTTTATAAAGCCCTAACTACGGATATCATTTTTTGAGAATGAGCCGTGCATGATTGTAATAACTTTATTTATCACGGAATATTGTCGGGTAAACATTACCTCTTTATAACTCTTTTGATTGTTAATTCTTTGCGGAAAATTTACCGTTAATAACTGAAACCCTTAAATGATAAATAAGGTCTGTTTATTCATGTTTGAGTTGTCCATGCAGTTAATAATAAGATTGTCTGCTTACTCAATGTGTAAGTATAGTTCTGGATGTGGACATGTTTTGTCAGGTTTTATGGAACGCTCAGCAGTCCATAGTAATAGTATCACTAAGGCAAAGCCAACGAGATGAAACTTTGCCCTTCGTCCACGTTCATAACTAAGATTTCATAACTGGTTATGAATGAGGATTTTCACTCTTTCATAAACAGTTAGTAAGACTTTGTTCCATTTTCGTAACCAGAACCTCCTATTCATGAATGGTCTCCTACTTTTTTTCGGAATAATGAGTTTACTCAAACATGCAATTGAGTACGGTATTATTTTTACAATGTGATGACACACATCCTTCAAATTAGCGTCTTAAAATGATATTATTTTTTTACGAAAATTGAAGTCTTGTTTTATAACGGGTTATGAAACAGAGAAAAAAACCTTATTCATAACCAGTTATAAAATCTCAGTTATGAACACGGACGAAGGGGACTTTGTCCTTGTCTGATTGCCAAAAATTCTTTGTCTCGTTGGCCGTACTTTAGTTAGATTTAAGAACGTGATAATGATAAGTGGTACTGAAACAGTATGCTGCTCTTGATTATTATAGTTCAAGGAGCTATACACCTATATGACATTGAAATTAGTTGCATTATCTTTATGACATATAATGATAAATAGCTGTACATAGTTATATGTATAACTAATATACTGTGGCCAACCTATAGGCTCTATTATCTTTAGATTTATCTATCATCAATTATACAAGTAAATTAGAAATAAAATAAACGTCTAGACGAATTAATTGTTTTATTGTGTACAAATAGAAATTTGATATTATTAGGAATTCTTTGGAAACTTATTATAAATGCATTATTACTTCCCGACACATTTACTAAACGCCTCGTCCCACGCTTAAATAACCGTTGTCTTAATCAATTAATATGTACAACGAATGACTATTTACAGCTTAACTAAATAAATAAATAACATTAAATATTACGGCTAAAGCGTAGCTCGGTGGAATAATGCCCTCGTGCACAAAATACCACATTTCCAGAATACCAGATTAAAAAAAGAAACATTTTCTATTTATCAGATTCCCCGAATACCAGATTTCCAAAATAATACATTCTACATATTGATTTAGTTTATTGAGAAATTTATAATCTAGTGTAACGGGAATGTGGTAAGACAGGAATCTGACAAATCGAGAATCTGGTATTTTAAAAAATCTGGTATTTTGGGAATGCGGTATTTTGGGCATGAGCGGAATAATGTACACGATGAATAAAATTGCCTAGTATCACAGTTCAAAATGAAGTCTTGAAATGGTTAGAGTCTAAGGGCGCGTCTGTGTCGCGAGGTTCTCGGGTCAACGCGTCACACAAAGACGCTCTTTTCACGAGACCGTTCCGCAGCGGGATGATGGTAGCGTTGGGTGGCCGAGGATTAGTTCGTAAGGAATGGGTTCTGTATATCGGTGGTTTTATGAGCCTGTTGGGGGCAACCCCGATGATGCTGTGGCGGGAGCCCGGATACCCCAGCGGTGCCCGCGGGATCTCGTAGCCGTCGCAGACCGTGCCGCCGGCAGAGTCGCTGTCATACATCAGTTCTAGGTACTTCGGGACCCGTTCGGGGAGCAACCGCGATGGCTCCATCTGGTGCTCTGGCAGGTCCTCATCTGTCAAACGAAGCTCATTTTAAGTGTACAAGGATAACATAAAAGCCCGTTTCATTTTGTTGGTAATTGATTTGGCAATCTAAAAGTAGCACAGTGAACTGTATAACCCGAGCGCTCGTGCTCAAAGTACCGCATTGCCGAAATACCAGATTCTCGATTAATCAGATGTTTTGACGATCATAATATAAAATTATGTAAATTGCCATGGATATGTACAGATTCCTGTCTTAACACATTCCCGTTACACTAGATTATAAAATCGCAAGTTACTCAAGGATCTAAATGATTTTGTTGGATGTATTATTTTGGGAATCTGGTAGGTATACGGAGAATCTGATGTAACGAGAATCTGGTATTTTAAAAATCTGGTATTTTAGGAATGCGGTATTTTGGGAATGAGCGAAACCAAGCAGTCCATAAGAAACAATAGTAAAGCTGTTTATAATAATTATTTTGAATATGGTGGCAAATATGGGTTACTTTCGTTATGTGCACTTAAATAATATGAACGCTTGTTCCAAAATACCAGATTATTTATTATATCATGATTCCACTAAAAATAATAATCTTGAAAATAATACCTTACAGAACAATATCGTTCATTGATAGTGTGGTATTTTTCGAACGAGCGACTCGATGATGAAAATGAATTATGAAAGCAATGATGGTAACAAACCTAAGCAGGCGTTGTCATTCTCATCCAGCAGATAGGTGCGGTTGTCGACGGCGTCTGAACATGCCATGCGGAAGACAAATGTTAGTTGATGAAATGATGAATTAATACATACATTAATCACATTATAATGTACAGATAGTAAAGTTGTTAACGTTTACAGAAACAATATCGCTTGTAGATATTGCACATCTACGGGCAATGCACACCCAAACTATTTTGGCTTGTCACACTGGTCTGAAGCTAGTTCTGCGGCCTCCGGTCATTTAATTAATTGTTAAGGAGTATTTTCTGTTCTGGAGTTTTTTTACACATCTAATTTTATTGAGATATCCACTGGTTCATAATTACAATGCTATTAAAAAAGTACAAGATCTAAAATATGATACACAACACGAGTACCTATTATAGGGACAAATTATAGTCAAACTAATGCGACAAAGAATACGAGGAACATGCACATGCATGATGTTTTAATGAATAAACATTAATAACCTCATCATTTGCATTAATCGGAAATATGAAATATCCTGTTCCATCGCACAAGCATCACCTGTCACTGTCGCACTATATTGAGTGGAAAGAGATAGGTAGCATTAGTCGCGCGACCAAGAGTCGCGTGTTACAATTGTGTTATTTTTACAGGGGCCATACTGGTGGCTCGTTTGTCGTCATTGTTGGGTTACCGACGGGCTTGATGGCATGCCCGCCGGCCGGCCACCGATATAGTGCGTAGGAGCCTTCACCGACGCCCAACAGGGTTGGGTGGGGATGGATGTCTTATTTTATTACGCAGTTGTCACTAGCTCCTAAACCTAGAAAACCCCAAACCCGCTGAAAGGCCCACTACCGCAAAGCCGTAGAACTCAGCGCCCACCGAACCCACCATCGGGCCGAGATGACCCGCCATCTTCAAGCAGAAGACCGGACCACCCCGCTGCCTACAATGGACGCCCATCGATTACCGTCGCGTGGTTGCGTAGAGCCCGCCATAAGAAGGCCTCGCCTTGAAATGGCCTACCCACAGCTCCCCCATAACACAGGGTGGAGAGTGTGAGATCACGATCGAGCTCCTAAAGATGCTGGAACAACGGGTGTAAATGTACAGAGGTGTTGTCTCACCGTCCCCCAGCAGCGTGAGGTAGTGCGGCGCGGGCTGCGGCGTGGCGGTGAGCGTGATGTTGGGCGACGTCTTGTCGCGCAGCGCCGACACCAGCTCCAGGCACTGCCGGAACGACGGCCGCGTCTCCGCGTTGTAGCTCCAGCACTTCTGTAGCAGCTCGTAGCTGGAAATACAGACAGGATTATAGGGAACGTGCACGAACTATAGGTGGCAGCCGCTCATTCCCAAAATACCGCATTCCTAAAATGCCAGATTTTTTAATTATAATATTCTCGATACGTCAGATTCTCCGTATACTAGATTCCCAAAATAATACACCCAACAAAGTCATTTAGATACTCAAGTAACTTGCGATTCTATAATCTAGTGTAACGGGAATGTGGTAAGACAGGAATCTGATAAATCGAGAATCTGGTGTTTTGAAAAATCTGGTATTTCGGTAACGCGGTATTTTAAGCACGAGCGGTGGCAGCATTAAACGACAAAAGAGACGGGTGCAGAATAAAGGAAACTATCACCCCTGTCAAATCAAGCTGTCAATGACAATATCTAAGTGTCAATGTCAAATCAAGCTGTCAATGACAATATCTAAGTGTCAATGTCAAATATAGTAAGTAGCTACACTGACGTTAATCGTCCTTCATCGCAATAAATTAATGGCGTTTCCGTTAATGTGGCGGCACCAATTGGCAGCACCTTTGTCGTGCACGTTTCTATCATAACTGTCCAAGGCTCGGGCCGTAATCGTTTACCATTAGGCGCTATACTGAGGTCAATCGCAGGTTAATTCAAGAATTAAACTAACTTTAAAAAGAAACAACCAACTTCAAACATTAAGTCTACGAAACTAGAAAAGTCTCGAGATACATAAAAATACTAAAATTGCTGCGATCTACCGCAAGGATTTTACATAAGTATCATATCTTCGAGAGAGCCCAGCCCAATGTCCCGCAATAGACACTTCCGGGCTGTACTTGAAATGATATATCAGAGCATTATTCTGAAGGTTTTAACTTCTGAGATGGAGGCTTGTCTACTACGAAACAGTCGATAGTGTCGAAACTCAAAATTAACAAGCGATTGTCCACAATCTGCGAACAACGCTTTCTCAGTTACTTTCGCCATATAATAAGAAGGGTAGACGAAAGTTTGGAAAGGGTAATCGTTGTTAGAAATACGGAAGGCAATAGATCACGTGGCCGATCGTCAGCACGATGGACTGACCAGGTCAAAGGCGAGGAGCTATCTTAAAAATTCTATGATGTAACTACTGACTTCGTGCCAGAACGGCTACCACCAACCACGATCATCGTTAATGATCAGTGGTCGGCACTATCGGTGCAAAACTTCAACAAAACTTCCCAAGCGGCCATAATACGGTGCTTACAGCCATGAAAATATTATAGTACATTACATAACTAGGGTGGTAATACAAAGAAAGGCCGAGATCGCAGAAGTTTGCGGCCTGAGCAGAAAGCGAGGGACGTAAATGTGCGATCGAGGGCTTTCTTTAGTACCTCCCGTGTTGTGTACATCATTTTATGTCTACACTTGGCCAGAAAGCGGTTTTTTTCGTATGCGCAGCGTGCGGAAAAAGTCACTTTATGGCCAGGTGTGGCATAAGTATCTTTATAGGAACTGAAGTATTGGAAATCCGAGATTTTGATATAAAGTTAAATTTAACACCGATTTGCCAATAATATTCTTATTTCCTTGGTTGTAAGTTCCCTGGCCAAACGACCTGGTTCGATCCCAGGGAACGCCACGGACACGACACGAGCTCACCACGCATATGGGCGATTAAATATCGGTATATATTATTAGTAGGTACAACGCGTGTTTCACATCTTTTTTATCATTTTATGTTTCGAGACTGTCGTCGGATTGAACAGAAATATTTATTTCAAGTTTGGTGCACACACAAGTCAGAAACATGGTCGCAACTGAACGAGCGGCCGGTCGCGTAATGTCGTAATGCTATACAATTGACCATATCTGATGTGAGCGCGCGCCGCCCAACATGCTCCGTCTAGTGGAGGTAGTCTGTGCGATGGATACAAGTAATAACTCGGCATAGGGGAGACCGGGTATGGTTGTCTCACGGGTTGGTTGTCACAGCAGCCATTAAATAATACGAAGCGAAGGAATAAGTGCATCGATTGGTGAAGTAGGGAAGGAGGTGAAGCTCTTGCGATCTTTGAACACCGAGCGATGCAATTATTTCTTCGTTTCGTATTATTTAATGGCTGCTGTGACAACCAACCCGTGAGACAACCATACCCGGTCTCCCCTACTCACAAGAGCGAGGGGCAGTTGGGCGGGCGGTCGGGAGTGCCGCCCGCGCGCACGTACGCCAGCACCTGCCGGTTGGTGCGCGCCGGGTACGGCTGCTGCCCCAGCGACAGCACCTGCGACAAACAACACTTTCATTATTCACTCCTCACCATATCCAATTGCCCAAAAGTGGCCGTGTTATCACGCAAAATAGGCGCATATCTATAGTAGAGTTGTTTTACCCCGCGTTTTAGTGACTAATAGTAGATTGTGTCACAAGGGAGCAAAATGATATATTTACGGCGAGGGCGTACATTGAATCCTGAACCAAGCGAAGGATTCTACAATTGAATCCCGAGCGTAGCGAGGGACTCTAAAGTAGAATCCGGAGCGTAGTGAGGGATTCAAGTGTTAACGCCCGTGGTGAAAATAATTTTGCTACCTTGTGACACATACTGCTTTTCACACCGGAAAATTCAAATACAACCGCTACCTACCAAAATAAAGAAATATATTGTTAATCAAAGAGCATCACACATTATTATTAAAATGAAATGTTAAATTGTTAAATTTATAGTCTTTTATTATTTTACTAAGCGATTATTATTTTTTACGGACTGGACGAAAGTACCACTTCCATATTATATTTATGGCCCTCGCCTGCGGCTTGGACCGCAAACACCTGTGATCTGGGCCATTCCTCATTATGCCCCCCTCTGTGTGTAATATACTAATAAAGCTGTCTGTGGTATGGCATATTCTAAGTGGGCTCAAACTAAAAATACCCTGTTGTCCTTGAACAGAAAAGTACTACTTTGATCCCTCTTATGAGGGAGCAAAATACTTTTTTCACACCTCCTATTCAGAAAAAAGTATTTTGATCCCTCATAAGAGGGATCAAAGTGATACTTTTCTGTTCAAGGACTACCTACAGGGTATTTTTAGTTTGAACCTGCTTAGAATATGCCATTGCCATACCATACATTATAGACTCTACATATTGACTCTACATATCAACTCTACATATCGACTCTACATTATTGACTCTACATATCGATTCTACATATCGACTCTACATTATCGACTCTACATTATTGACTCTACATATCGACTCTAAATATCAACTCTACATATCGACTCTACATATCGACTCTCCATATCGACTCTACATTATCGACTCTACATTATTGACTCTACATATCGACTCTACATATCGATTCTACATATCGACTCTACATATCCACTCTACATATCGACTCGACATATCGACTCTCCATATCGACTCTACATTATCGACTCTACATTATTGCTCTACATATCGACTCTACATATCAACTCTACATATCAACTCTACATATCGACTCTACATATCGACTCTCCATATCGACTCTACATTATCGACTCTACATTGACTCTACATATCGACTCTACATAAAGTCGATAATAAGGAATGGCCCAGACCACAGGTGTTTGGGGTCCGAGCCGCAGGCGAGGGCCATAAATATAATATGGAAGTGGTAAATTCGTCCCGTCCGTAAAAAGTAATAAACGTTTTATAAATAATAAGGAACTGTAAATTTAACAATTTCACATTTCATTTTATTAAAAATGTGTGATGCTCTTTGACTAACTATATATTTCGTTTTCGTTATTTTGGTAGGTAGCGTTTGTATTTAAATTTTCCTCATAGTCGGTGTGAAAAGCAGTATGTGTCACAAGGTAGCAAAATTATTTACACCACGGGCGTTAACACTTGAATCCCTCACTACGCTCCGGATTCTACTTTAGAATCCCTCGCTACGCTCGGGATTCAATTGTAGAATCCTTCGCTTCGTTCAGGATTCAATGTACGCCCTCGCCGTAAATACATCATTTTGCTCCCTTGTGACACAATCTACTATTTCTGAATAGGAGGTGTGAAAAGGTGGTTTTCCACCGGCAGGGCGAAACGAGACGAGGATTGAATTGAAATTTGTATCAAGTTGCGCGATGCGCAAGCGGCGATGCGCGAGGAGAGGATTGAAAACTTCATACAAATTTCAATTCAATTCTCGTCTCGTCTCGTCTCGCCCTGCCGGTGGAAAACCACCTTTACACGGGATAAAGACGGTAACAGAAACGACACAATTCTTATTGAATCTTGAAACTGCATATGGACCACAGAGTTGACTTATCGTCACCTAGCCTATGTGGTTGGCCTATTCCGTGTCAGAAAAAAATATATATTAGGTACTGGTGTCTCGCCCGAAACTTAAGAACAAGGCATTCAAGGTAACAAACACCTTAGTTGGAACACTATACGTGAAAAATATTTTGATATCCGTTCTGAACCGCAAATTTTAGGATGCCGATATGTCCAGTAGATGTCGCGTCTCTCTTAAGTAAGGGCACACGTACCTCCCAACAAAGCACGCCCCAAGCCCAAACGTCCGACTGACACGAGAACACCCCGTCCACGAGGCACTCCACCGCCATCCACCGCACTGGCAGCAAACCTGAACAAACGATTATGTCACAAACCATGTAATCAAGTAGACCCAACAAATGCGTATACTTCGCGTGTCATGACTTTTGCGCTTTGCGCAAATTACCTCTCAGTTGCACTCGGGCCGTTAAACTGCCAAACGCAAAAATCTGACACGCAACGTTCTCATACAAATCGAGGAACTTTTTTCTTATATCTCGATATATTTCTGTGGATTATGTACGATCAGAGATTATGTACGGTAATGTACAGTCAGCTGCAGAGATAAGTATACCCCCTGCCATACTACGAATGTATTACAGAGGGGCTACTTATCTCTGAAGCTGACTGTACATTAAATACCAAAATCAGACAGGAGGGCTGTTACACGAAAATACGTTTATTTCTATTTTTAGTACAGTGCGCCAAAATATGTTGTAGCAAGGATAAGCAAGCGCAGCATTCAGAATACTATACGCGCAATCCGAGGGAAAACCCCACCGGCTGGCATAGCTTGGAGAAAGCAGGTTGAAGTGGCAATGGGCTGGGTATGTTTTAATGTATATGTCGCAGCCAACTGGTTTAGTTAGCCATTTGGTTAACTGCCTAGCATTTTCACTAAATTATGACCCGCCAGCAGGTAGACGAAGCCCCGCTGCGGGGCTTCTATTTCTGCTCTGAGGGACACAAGCTGACTAACAAACTTAACCTAAAATAAGGAGTATGTTTAATGAAAAGGCTAGGCAGCTAACCAAATGGCTAACTAAACCAGTTGGCTGCGACATAAACCTATACGACTCGAAGAACCGAGACCAATGGAGCGTAAAATTAAAAATACTCCAGAATAGGCATGGCGATGGAAACCGTCGTATCCGCGAAAGCAGTTTCTAAGAAACCTGGTAACTTATAAAATCATCGGGTTTAAAATGATCAATGGACTGACCTTCCCCCTCTTTCCTATAATAGTCGTTCTTATAAATGTCGCGAGCGAGGCCAAAGTCGCCGATTTTGACGACGCGGCCGTTGGCGCGCGTGGCCACGAGGCAGTTGCGGCACGCGAGGTCTCTGTGCACGAAGTGCATCTCCTCCAGGTAGCGGCAACCCTTCGTCACGTCCACGCACATGTTGAGCAGGTCGAGTAGTGTTAGCGAGTCGGATGTGTACTGTTGGGAAATAAACGAGAGATTCGTTAAAGCTATTGGGTAATTCCACGACAGAGTAATTTAAGTTACCAATTTTTCGTGTGTTTCTTTATCGCTCATTCCCAAAATACCGCATGCCCAGAATACCATATTTTAAAATTACCAGATTCTCGATATATCAGATTCCCCGTATACCAGATTCCCAAAATAATACATCCAACAAAATTATTTAGATCCTTGAGTAACTTACGATTTTATAATCTAGTGTAACGGGAATGTGGTAAGTCAGGAATCTGATAAATTGAGAATCTGGTATTTTGGGAATGCGGTATTTTGGGCATGAGCGTTCTTTATTGATGGTGCAAATTCAGGTGTCGATATAGGTATGTAGGGATTAAAGTTATACTTATCTAGATTATAACTAATTAATACTTAAATTTACGCCATAAATAAATAAACACGTAATGAAATGGTAACTTCTATCTGTTCCATTTCATGGCTATTACGATTTGAAATGTTTTCAGGCAAGGCCACTTTGTCGTTTACAACATGACGATTGTTCCCTTAGGATACTAACGGGAATAACGCAGGCGAAGCCGCGGGTAAATACTAGTACCTACATAATAATCAAATATTTAAAATAAACGAAATTCTTCCAAAAGCAAGGCGATGTCTCACCGTTCCTGTCAAACAAAACTGTGGGCTTAGCTTAGTGGCTAAGTATTTAACGCTTTAAATATACAGAAGTGTTAGATATATAGATACAAGAAATCACAGGTGAGTACCATTTAATTTTTCTATGTACTTTGATTTCTTTGTCATTGTAACTTAAAAATGTGGTGTAATTTACCCGCATTAAAAACAAATAAAGAAACATCATGTTTCTTTCATATGTAATACAGAAGTGTTGTTACAATCAACCAAGCGCCAAGAGCCCCCCGGCCCCCTCAAGGGGGCCCGGTCAGCGACCTGGTTCGACCCCAGGGAACGCCACGGCCACCACCTGGTACGACTTTTGCCACGCCCAATAAGGGTTACAAGTTTGTCAGTTTAAAAAAAAGTACAGTACTAACCAGCGAGGCTCGCTTGGCGCGCAGGTAGCTGAGCAAGTCACCAGCTTCCATAAGCTCCATGATGATGTAGTGCGGGTCGTTGTCGAGGCACACGCCCACTAGCCGCAGGATATGCTCGTGCTTGAAGTTGGACATCAGTGCCGCTTCCTTCAGGAACTCGTTCTTTTCTTGATCCGTTGCTCCCTTACGCAGCGTCTATGGATGAATAGGTATAATTTGGGATTTTATAGTCATGACTAATAAACTGCTATTTTTCCCCCAAGAATCGTAGTTTAGTCAACTAGTCGTAGTTTAGTCATTGTAATGGCAAACAGAACGCTTACCATTACTAAATCAGCAGAATAACTAGAAAAGATGCTTTAGCATACTTGGAGTCTGGCCATCGCGCTAATATTAGATTTAATCACCGATTCGCAAGATTGACTTAAAAAAACGGTTTTTCTTAAAAGAAGATTCCAAAGAAACGTTACGTAAGCGAAACTACGAGTACCTTTTTAATACTTTTGAAAAGTAAAGTCAGAACGCTGAATATCTGTATGTGATCGATCGGTACCTACGGTAATATCATAAGTTGGCTTTAAGATTGATAGTGTTTCTTAACAACTAATAACTACGTTTCATTAGTGTAGCTACCATACGCGTTACGTAAGCGAGAAATGTTGAAGCATAGCGGAAATCTGGGATCTCCTAAACAATTAAGCCCATCTCATATAACTTTGTATGTTCCTTTATAATAATAGTTTGTATTTCCACAATTTAAGTACCAACATGCCAAAACCTCTCATGCCCAAAATACCAGATTCTCGATTTATCAGATTCCTATCTTACCACATTCCCGTTACACTAGATTATAAAATCGTAAGTTACTCAAGGATCTAAATGATTTTGTTGCATGTATTATTTTGAGAATCTGGTATACGGAGAATCTGATATATCGAGAATCTGGTATTTTTGAAATCTGGTATTTTAGGAATGCGGTATTTTGGGAATGAGCGGCCAAAACTCCATGTTCGATAAATAAATTCTGATCCAAGGCAACAACACGGGTCGGTAAACTGACCTTAACGGCGACCTTGGTGTCCCCGGCGCCGTCGATGTGTCTCGCGACGCCCTCGAACACCTCCCCGAAGGCGCCGGAGCCGAGGAACTTGGTGAGCGTGATCTGCTCCCGCCGGATGTGCGGCAGGCTCGCCAGCTCCGCGTCCGACGGGCAGTGCACGCCCTGCGATACAACACATTGAGCCTGCGCACATTGGGCCAATAGTGGCGGCCACTAAACGTGACCACAAGTGGCTGAGTGCGGCCGCACATTGGGTCACTAAACGCGACCACAAGTGGCTGGCACATTAGGTCACTAAACGCGACCACAAGTGGCTGAGAGCGGCCGCACATTGGGACACTAAACGCGACCACACATTGGGACACTAAACGCGACCACACATTGGGTCACTAAACGCGACCAAAAGCGGCTGAGAGCGGCCGCACATTGGGTCACTAAACGCAACCACAAGCGGCTGAGAGCGGCCGCACATTAGGACACTAAACGCAACCACACAACAAACGAGATTAGTAGGCTATATTGCAAGTTTACCTGGTTGTAGAGTATGTTGGTGGAGTGTCGGATGGGCAGCTGCCGCAGGGTCGCTAGTTCGACGTCCGGCCCGCGCCGAGGCACCGAGTTCAGCATTTGGTTCTCAAGGGCCGTCTTTTTTACGTTCCGTTTGTTGTAGGCTGGAATAGAGAAGACTTGTTGTCTTTATAAAATAGAGTCCGTATACATGGCAGGTCAAAGACACATGTGTTATGGATAGGTAGACAAATTCAAAGCTCGAAAATACAGCTGCAGTATAAAAAAAAAACAGATTTCAGAATGATGTACAAAACACGGGAGGTAATAAAGAAAGCCCTCGATCACATATTTACGTCCCTCGCCTGCAGCTCGGGCCGCAAACATCAGTGATCTCGGCCTTTCTTTGTTTTACCACCCTAGTTGTCTAATTTACTAGTGCTTGTTACCTATACATATTACTTACTACATATACAGATACAAGAAATCAAAGTACACAGAAAAATTAAATGGCACTCACCTGTGTACAGACCGGGAATCGAACCCGGTACCTCTGGATTTCCGGTCCAGCGACTCAACCACTCGTCCACCGTAGCACCCACCAAGCGCCCTCAACTTTGCCATCTACTTTGACTTCCGTATCATTCTGTTTTTAATAGGAATTAACCTAAACGCCATCTATGAGAACCCGTATAGGGACCGTGCACGACGAAGGTGCTGCCAACTGGTGACGCCAATCTAAAGGTTCTGCCCTATATTTGACATTGACAGTGCTGCCACCTATAGTTCATGCACGGTCCCTATTACACAGGTGTCTCACCACAATGCGAACCTTTACAATCGCTCAATCGTCGTACCTGTCGCCCCACCCGTACACGTTGTGCTGCACCATGGCGTGACGTGACCTTACCTATACATATTACTTACTGTAAAACACGCAAGCCGCAACGGCGAGCACCAACACGGCGAGCGCGGCCACAGCGATGGCGAGCGCGGCGGGGTGCGGCCGCAGTGCGGGCGCCAGCGGCGCCGCGTCCAGCTCCGCGCCCGCCGACAGTGCGCCCCACCCGTACACGTTGTGCGCCTGCACCATGGCTGAGAACCCCTCGGACACTTCGCCCGCGCCGATCAGCCAGTACGTATCTACGTAAAAACAGAACATTCAGTCAATTTATGTTTCACCTTTTTCAGTTACGGACTACTTACCGACAATATTTCGTAAAACGTCCGAATCCTTTTTGAATAAAAGTAGAGGATATTTTAAAGATTGTGCAATATTATTGTTACAGAGGAGAACGTCTGGCTAAAGGTAAGAACGCACTACGCGGCAGATGTGCGACGCGACGCACCCGTAACGGCGGCCTTGCTAATATACCGCACTGGCGTGTAGTTCCGCTGCCGCGTAGTGCGTTGGCACATATACAAAGAATATTTTGTTGAATCGCGTTACTCCGCTACCGCGTAGTTACACCTAGTGAGTTCCTACCTTAAGGCTATTCCCTACAATGTCCACGGTGTGGACTAAACATTCTTGTAGTGACCCATACTTCGACATATCCAACGATAACCTTTAAAACGTGGAAGTAAACATTGAGTTGTGCTCACCGGTTCCGTTATGAAGCAGTTCTAATCCCTCGCGAACGATGCGCATCTTCAAGTCGTCGTCGACGTCGCTCGGCAGGTCCTTGGGCAGCAGTTCAGAAATATCCTTCGTCATGTTCTCGTTCGCTTGGATTACCCTTTAAAAATGATGTACCTACAGTTAGAAATCGCTTGGGATATGATCTGACACCGATTAAATACATCATAAGTTCTCTAGATTGTAATTCTGTTTATAGACTGTCTCGAAATTTTTAGAGCTACCTCGTTAAGCAGCTCTTGTGCCTTAGCAATATCATATTTATGCAATCTGTAGTCAGGATACAGCGTTGCGGATGTTTCTACATACAGTTGTGTTCACCATCAACAGCTCAAACTTTACAGCCAATCAGTAATACCAAGTGCGAACCAGTCAGCACTGGACTTCCACCTAGGTCTACAAGGCCCCAGCCTAGGGGCCCGGCAAGCTTTGAGACCGGGGTCTCTCTAGGCTGGCCGAGCATCTAGCTAGGTGAACCCTTCATATAAGCCCAAAACCATGGTTCGCCTTCTTACTTACCAAGTGCCTAGGAGCCCTGGATCTCTAAATACGATCCTGGACCCAGTCAGTTTGACCAGGGTGTTTAGGGCAGCAGAATAAGAACCGAGGAAAAGCTGAATAGCAGAATATAGGAAACCGAAGACATCACAAACAATATACGATATAGTTTACCTGTGGTGCGGGCGGCCCCATACGCGGTAGTGGTCGACGGCGGCGCCGCGTGAGTCGGGCTCCGTCCACCACGCGCGCAGCACACGCGACCCCAGCGCATCGACGCGGAGCGCTCCGGGGGCCGCTGGTACATCACCTGTTAACATATACACTCACACTATTGACCTAAATCTTCCGTATATTTTCATCCCTGCGCTACCGAACTTCGCTCGACTAGACTAGAGATGTGCCATTCTCGGAAACGTTCTCCATTTTGTATGGAGAGAGAATGTTCTCGAGAACAGTTCCCATACAAAACTGAGAACGTTTCCGAGAATTCTCGAGTCGACGACTTTTTGTATTTCGGGGATGACACCTGAATAGGTGTCAACTGAGGAAGTAGAACTCTATCTATATATAACTTAATCATAGGATCCGTTGCAGCGGAATTTAATAGTGAATAGTACAAGTTTTTGATAAAAATAGAACCTCCCTTCTAGTACTGAGAGAAACGCCAGTTGTTGTCAAGGATCAAATGACTATTTCTGATCCTGAAGTTACGGCACTAGAAAAGTCACAAATCGGAAGAAAGCACTTCTATTTCCAGGAGCTTGATACATCCACGTTCCGAGAATTATTATATTCAGAATATCGATAAGTTATGAAAAACAAATTGAAATCGGATAAATAATGACTCCTGACCTATGGTTTCAAAAACGAAGCGTTCGTCGTGTGGCCAGTGATACAGCGGGCCACCAGCCACGTACTGCAGGCGGAGGCGGAAATGGTAGCGGGCGCCGGGGCGCAGCGGACTCGCCGCCCACAGCCCGTTCCGGTCCGCCGGGACCGCGTCGTGCCAGACGTTGACGCCTGACGGCGGCATTTCTAAGTATTCCACTGCATATCTACAAATGTATAAAAATTTGTAGTCGCTTCTTAAAATCTACAGGCGACCAAGAGTATAATCACTCCGTAAAACGACACCTAATAATCAGCTCATAAACTGTGGTACTCGTATTTAGCGGCAACTTATACGTCATAGCTATTTTCAAAGAGATGAAGGCAGTCAAGCGGTAGGTCCTCTTTGAAGCGGCGTGGAGTCGGTCATTAACGGGCTATGGTTGGAGCTTACCTATGCAACTTATACGAAGTAGTCAGTGGCCACAACACAAGCAGTCTGTATGCTTCAGCGGTTTTCAGTGCGATGGGGGCGGGCAAAGGGTAGGTCCTCAGTTGAAGCGGCGTGGAATCGGTCGCTAGCGAGCTATGATTGGACAGCGCTCGCACCCATACCGTGTAGGACGTGCTCGGGGTTAGACGAGTCATGTTCGCGCTGCGACCTTCCGACACCTCAAAGGTGTTGTGTTCTAGAAAATACATACAATTCAATCATGCATTTACTTATCTAACTGGAACGTTAAGAACGAGCTGCTGGTTCATGATTTCGTAGTATATTATGTAATGCAGTGTTTCTTTAACTTTTTTTGGTCACGGACCCCCTATATTATTTCGAAAACCTTACGGACCCTTTCCAAATATAATCAGAGAAAATGAAAATCAAGGGCACATAAAAGTTTGTGTTGAAGGCATAGCCACGGACCCCCGGCTCTCGTATCACGGACCCCTAAGGGGTCCATGGACCACAGTTTAAGAAACCCTGATGTAATGGTATACCTTTGAACTTGTGTTGTTCCGAGGCATCATCGGTCCTCCAATGCAGTTCGTACCAGTAGCCCGGCTCGGGCGTCCATTCCACTCGCGCCAGCACCGGACTTAACACTATACCGGTCACGCCTTTTGGCTTCGTAGGAGCTAAAATCAGACCAATACATTTTCATGTAGACAAATCTGTCTCGAACGTATACGGGTATTAAAATTATATACTTAAGGAGGTAAAATTATCGGTTCAAAGATGCGATTCCACGTATCTTTTATAACCGACCTTGGTTAGAACATAATTCTTCATCTTTACTATTCTAAATCGCGTATTTCCTGGGTAAACATTCCTCGTAGTTAAAACCTACGTTGGTATTAGTAACAATGAATTACAACGACTCACCTTCCGCAGCAGTTTGCAGCACCATCGGTAAACCTGTGATAGGTTTCACCTCGTGAAGTTTCGCGTAATAGTTCGTCGCTTGCACCGTCACAGTGTACTTCGTAAACGGTTTCAAATCTGTTATCACCAATTCCGTGTTAGTAGTGGTCACGAAAGGGCAAGTCTCTTTATTGCAAGTCAAATCGCCTGAAGTATGAAGACGGTAGTAGACTGTGTATTCAGTTGAAGGCATGTTATAGGTAATATCTTTGCATTGTGCAGGTTTGCTTACTGTAGGTAAGTGCAGAGTGATACTACTCGCTGAATTAGATGTTACTCGCGGCTCTAAGCTCTGCGCTTCAGGGAACAAACACTTCCTTTGCGGGTAAGGTTGATTTCCTGGATCTAAAGCCATTATTTTATAACCATGCGACGTTTTGACTTGCTCAATTTTATTCCGTTTATGTTTGTTAGTGTAGTAAATTATCTTCTCTGTAGAATTGAACCAGTAGATATATTTGCTATCGACCGTTATAGACATGGGGGTGAAACCGTACTTTTTTTTCTCTGTTGCATTAACGACGACTCTGCAGCGGCAGCCTTTAAGGTCGGATGCCATGATGCGATGTACCCACGGGTCTACCCAATACAGCTCGTGTTCTTTCTTAGTAGTGTCAATAACGAAAGTCCTAGCCACTTGAGGGCTCTCCGGACAATCGCAACCGTCCCTCGATTTGGTTTCTTCTGACATGTTGAAGAATTTTCTTATGTTCTTCCCGTCTAATGTTGACGTCATTAGTGTCCCTAAGCCAGGGTAGCTACCTTCTTCGTACCAATATAATGACCTAAAATAGAATACACAGAGTAATTTAAAAAAATAATGGGACCACAACACCGCTGTAAAAGAATACGCTCATGCCCAAAATACCACATTAAAAATACCTGATTCTCGATTTATCATATACCTGTCTTACCACATTCCCGTTACACTAGATTATAAAATCGTAGGTTACTCAAGGATCTAAATGATTTTGTTGAATGTATTATTTTGGGAATCTGGTATACCTATCGAGAATCTGGTATTTTAAAAATCTGGTATTCTGGGAATGCGGTATTTTGGGAATGAGCGAAAGAATATAATTGGAATTAAACCATGAATTAAGTATAAATAACAAGTCAGAGATACAAAATATCGGTGTTAAACGCAAAGTTCTTGTCTAAGCGTATTCTTACGGAGTTCAGATTTATGACCCGTAGATTGTATAATCTAGCACGGTACCTGCTCATGCTGATTGGGATAAAGAGGAATTTTACAAAGGTTCGTTAATAAATTACGGCTTTAGGGATACATACTGTTATACCAGCCTTTCCTTTGGGTCCAGCAAACACTTTTATATACAATATATACTTATTAGCTACGGGAGCACATCTTTACGTAACCTCAAGCGAGAGGAAAGAGAGTGAGTGAACGAGTTGATGAATGGATACACTACCAGGGCTCGGAAACCGGTATTTGCTCCATACAAAAATACCGGTATTCTTTCCGTTCTTATCGGTCTTTGGTTTATTATTTCGTTTTTAGGGTTCCGTACCAAAATGGTAAAAAAGGAACCCTTATGGTGCGACTCTGTCTGTCTGTCTGTCTGTCTGTCTGTCTGTCTGTCTGTCCGTCTGTCACAGCAAGATATCTCAGGATCTACTGATGCTATCGACTTGAAATTTGAAATAGTGTTAAGAACCGCTAACCCGAGCTTATAGGATGTAAAAAAAATCTTGTAACTTTTTTACTTTTTTTTTAAAGGGGTCCGTAATGAGACTTTGCAAATTGAAAGTAGGGCTATTATATCGAGTGAGGTATCAAATGAAAGGGCTTAATTTGTAGATTAAAATAGTATTTTTGTATTTTTTTTTGAAATAAGTAGTTTTTGATTTATGGCGAAAAACGTTAAAAAAAATACCGTTCCCCCCCTATTATCTTCGAAGTTACTGAACAGAAAAATCTGTAATAATTACCAATTATTAATGTCATCCTATATATTACAGGAAAAATATAACGGTTTTCCTAACTTGCACTGTTTTTGAGAAATTTGCAAAAATCTTAACACATACTTATTTGCTCCTACTAAACTAATCGCCATATAGTTTTTCTTGAACTATTCATGTATCTACTTATGAGTTTGTACGGAACCCTCGGTGCGCGAGTCCGACTCGCACTTGGCCGGTTTTTAACCAGACAATACGAAACCATGACCTAAACACATTACTGAGCTCTACATAAAAAGCGTAAAATAATCAAAATATTGGGCTATTTCGGGGTTTTTGCAAAATACCGGTTCCGAGCTCTGTATACTACACATACCTCTCTAAAGGGACGATTTGCAGGCTGTAGACGGGTTGTTTGCTAGCGAACAGCCAGGTGAGGGTCGGCCTCGTGTGAACGCCCAGGTCGGCGCGGTACACCACGTAGCTCGACAGCGACGTGATCTCCGACTGCGCGTGGTACAGCGAGCGCGACACCCAGTCCGTGCAGATGCTGCTGGCTGTGCCGTTTAACGATGCCAACTGGGATAAATAGGAAATAAATAATAGTACGTTACACAACTAGGGTGGTAATACAAAGAAAGGCCGAGATCGCAGATGTTTGCGGCCCGAGCTGAAAGTGAGGGACGTAAATATGCGATCGAGGACTTTCTTTATTACCTCCCGTTTTGCGTACATTATTTTATGTCTACACTTGGCCAGAAAGCGGCTTTTTTCGCACGCTGCGCGTACGAAAAAAGCCACTTTATGGCCACGTGTGGCATAAAAAAAAATTCTGCCCTCCGGCCGGAAAGCGTCACCCTGCCGGCCGCTACGCTAAATGAAGATGCCGCTATCTGGCTCCGTCGAACAGAAAAATAGTATACAAGCCTTGGCCAGTAAATAAGAAAACCTCAGATCGTATGTTTATTGCGTGTCGCATTACATGTGATCTGACACATTTCTTACTTTTTAAGCTAACATGGTCATTCACATAATAACCAGTATTAAGACTGAGATATTTACTCCGTGATGATGGAGCTTGCAATAGTGCCGAAATATCGGGCACTCGTCGAAACAAACATACATGGTAAATATCCCGGTGTTAATAGTAGTTATTATTTCTTACCTTACTGGCCTCGGTATGTAATGTCCCTAATATCTATTTTACTTAGCTTGCTAGAACTCATTGGCCCAATAGCACACGTTCTCTTCAACTAAGCCACATGCACCGGGGTCCCTGTGCTCTTCGGTCTCATCGCTCTCGCCAGAATTCTAGTCCACAATCTACAGGAATGGCTGCTGCCACGAAAACGCACTGACGCGAAAATCTCATCCAGACTATTGGCCCAATAGACCACGTTCTCTTCAATGAAAACAAAGAAGTTCACCGGGGTCCCCGTGCTCTTCAGGAATATTTATTTATTTTATTTTCATTTATTGGAGAACAAACAGAAACAAGTGTTCAAAGGTGGTTGATTATTCTAAACACTAGTTAAAGTTAGAAATATCCGCTCTCACTAAGACATGTTTTGATAGACATACAATATCATCTCCGCTTACACTCGATTGACCTCAAAGGGCTCAAACTTTGAAGGGTGTTTTTTTTAAGGAAAATATGAGTTTCAACCGATATAACGAAACAAGTGCCTATTATTTTTTCATGTTCTCAAACATAATATCAAACCAGTAATTAACTAGCAACTTGCTTGAATTTTTTTTGTGTAGAAGTGGGAGGGTTTAGTCACTTTCAGTACTTTGAAGGACAATTTCTCCTAACAGGTTGAATTTGGGCAGCTAAAAAAAATACGTGTCTGCTATTTTAGACTACTCTATAACATATATCAAAATGAATCAAATCGGAGTCGGACAGTTGGGTACCTTTCCTTGTTAGTACATAATCTATAGAAATTCTTACCTTTGAATGGCCGCTGCCGTTGATCCTAGACGAGAAAATCTCATCCAGATTATTGGCCCAATAGACCACGTTCTCTTCAATGGAAACAGCGAAATCCACTGGGGTCCCGGTGCTCTTTGGAATCGTTTCGCTCTCGCCAGAATCCAAGTCCACAATCTTGAGGAACTCTTGGGAGGAGATCATCACTTTTGGGATGGGGTTCACTTGGTCGGAAGAGGCCGAGGCGACGCTGGAGTAGTCTCCGAAGCCGGCGTCAGTGTAAGCTCGAACCTATACAAAACAACATTAAGTATTAATTTGCTCGACGTGACTAATTAATACGAGTTACATACGGTACGCTAGGAAATTAGCAATAGTACCTATATCAGCCCGAACCAATAAATATGCAATCTGAGGATTATAATACTGCCCGTGGTGTGTATGTCGCAGCTACCTGGTTAAAATAGCCGTTTAATAGCACGGCTAGTCCTTTCATTGAACAACACCATTCAATCAAACGCCTAGTTTTATAGTTAATTAGTTCTGGCATTTAAAACATTGAACATTACACCTGACTTAAAAGCCGCCGTAACATTGAATTTATGTCACACCTGGCCATAAAGTGGCAATTAATCCCACCAGGAGATGTAAAATGTTGTGCTTACCACGGGCGGTAATAAAGATCGCATAGTCAAATCCCTGCGATCTGGGACACTCTTTATTTTACCACCTTAGGTAATGTAGTAATCTAGTTTTGTTTTGTTTACAAGATGGCAACAACAGCCGGAGTACTTGTAGATCGTTACGAGATGTTTTTCCTCTTCCGCTGTAAAACGGCTATTTTAAATAGTTGGTAGTGGTAGGTATACAATTTTACGTCTTCTTATGGTGGCTCCCATCGAATCATCGCCGTTAGGCGTCGCCTCTCACATAGACCAATGGATACCAGTGGCGTGGCGTAAAAGATATCCTTGGGCAAGCCGGTGCAGGTTTGGCGTACATTTTCCTTAAGAGCTGTAGAATAAGGTGCTCAATTGTGTGATATTAGGCAAGCCGGTAGGAATCGAATTCTTTGGACGCCACGCTACTGATGGATACAAACCTGGAAGTAGTAAGTGGAGCCAGCGACGAGGTCGCGCAGCATCAGCTGCGTGTGCGTCGGCGGCAGCCTCGCGTCGGCGCACGCGGACGGCGCCGTCGCGGCCGCGGCCTGCGTCCAGCACTGCGCCTCGTACCCGCGCACCACGCCGTGCGCGCGCGCCGGCGGCTCCCACCGGAATATCGCCGTTAGCGCTCCCCCACTGACGACGAGAAACAAATGTTGCATTACATGGTGCACTTGAAACTCCGAATTGAGGTATAAAACCATGAATTTTATACAAATGACAATATGGGTAACAAAAACGATTACCGAGAATTTTTCTCAAAAATGTAAATAATTTCGTTTTTGAATTTGAATTATTTTCCATATTCATATTTAGTAATTAAGATATACCTGAAACTTAATTTATTCGTGTTACCGATAAACAAAACATGAAATATGCGAGTGAGGTGAGCTGTATAAGTCGATTAGGGGTACACGTCGACTTTTTATGTTTGTTCGTTATTCGATCGACGTTAACTCGAATACTGTTAATCAGAACTTTCTGAAAATTGGTGGTAAGAACGCGGATGCGCTGCCGCCCCAGTGTGCGTGCGCCCTGACTGTGATCTCCACCGCGCTGTACGGCGGGATATCGCTCGACTGCACCTCTGCACTGTAACTAGCATGTGTGAGTCACCTGCTGGCGGGCTGCGTGTAGACGCGCGGGTGGCGCGGCGGCGCGGGCGCGGCCTGCGGCGAGTGGCGCGGCGCCCGCGCGGACGCGCTGCCGCCCCAGTGTGTGTGCGCCCTGACTGTGATCTCCACCGCGCTGTACGGCGGGATATCGCTCGACTGCACCTCTGCACTGTAACTAGCATGTGTGAGTCACCTGCTGGCGGGCTGCGTGTAGACGCGCGGGTGGCGCGGCGGCGCGGGCGCGGCCTGCGGCGAGTGGCGCGGCGCCCGCGCGGACGCGCTGCCGCCCCAGTGTGTGTGCGCCCTGACTGTGATCTCCACCGCGCTGTACGGCGGGATATCGCTCGACTGCACCTCTGCACTGTAACTAGCATGTGTGAGTCACCTGCTGGCGGGCTGCGTGTAGACGCGCGGGTGGCGCGGCGGCGCGGGCGCGGCCTGCGGCGAGTGGCGCGGCGCCCGCGCGGACGCGCTGCCGCCCCAGTGTGTGTGCGCCCTGACTGTGATCTCCACCGCGCTGTACGGCGGGATATCGCTCGACTGCACCTCTGCACTGTAACTAGCATGTGTGAGTCACCTGCTGGCGGGCTGCGTGTAGACGCGCGGGTGGCGCGGCGGCGCGGGCGCGGCCTGCGGCGAGTGGCGCGGCGCCCGCGCGGACGCGCTGCCGCCCCAGTGTGTGTGCGCCCTGACTGTGATCTCCACCGCGCTGTACGGCGGGATATCGCTCGACTGCACCTCTGCACTGTAACTAGCATGTGTGAGTCACCTGCTGGCGGGCTGCGTGTAGACGCGCGGGTGGCGCGGCGGCGCGGGCGCGGCCTGCGGCGAGTGGCGCGGCGCCCGCGCGGACGCGCTGCCGCCCCAGTGTGTGTGCGCCCTGACTGTGATCTCCACCGCGCTGTACGGCGGGATATCGCTCGACTGCACCTCTGCACTGTAACTAGCATGTGTGAGTCACCTGCTGGCGGGCTGCGTGTAGACGCGCGGGTGGCGCGGCGGCGCGGGCGCGGCCTGCGGCGAGTGGCGCGGCGCCCGCGCGGACGCGCTGCCGCCCCAGTGTGTGTGCGCCCTGACTGTGATCTCCACCGCGCTGTACGGCGGGATATCGCTCGACTGCACCTCTGCACTGTAACTAGCATGTGTGAGTCACCTGCTGGCGGGCTGCGTGTAGACGCGCGGGTGGCGCGGCGGCGCGGGCGCGGCCTGCGGCGAGTGGCGCGGCGCCCGCGCGGACGCGCTGCCGCCCCAGTGTGTGTGCGCCCTGACTGTGATCTCCACCGCGCTGTACGGCGGGATATCGCTCGACTGCACCTCTGCACTGTAACTAGCATGTGTGAGTCACCTGCTGGCGGGCTGCGTGTAGACGCGCGGGTGGCGCGGCGGCGCGGGCGCGGCCTGCGGCGAGTGGCGCGGCGCCCGCGCGGACGCGCTGCCGCCCCAGTGTGTGTGCGCCCTGACTGTGATCTCCACCGCGCTGTACGGCGGGATATCGCTCGACTGCACCTCTGCACTGTAACTAGCATGTGTGAGTCACCTGCTGGCGGGCTGCGTGTAGACGCGCGGGTGGCGCGGCGGCGCGGGCGCGGCCTGCGGCGAGTGGCGCGGCGCCCGCGCGGACGCGCTGCCGCCCCAGTGTGTGTGCGCCCTGACTTTGATCTCCACCGCGCTGTACGGCGGGATATCGCTCGACTGCACCTCTGCACTGTAACTAGCATGTGTGAGTCACCTGCTGGCGGGCTGCGTGTAGACGCGCGGGTGGCGCGGCGGCGCGGGCGCGGCCTGCGGCGAGTGGCGCGGCGCCCGCGCGGACGTGCTGCCGCCCCAGTGTGTGTGCGCCCTGACTGTGATCTCCACCGCGCTGTACGGCGGGATATCGCTCGACTGCACCTCTGCACTGTAACTAGCATGTGTGAGTCACCTGCTGGCGGGCTGCGTGTAGACGCGCGGGTGGCGCGGCGGCGCGGGCGCGGCCTGCGGCGAGTGGCGCGGCGCCCGCGCGGACGCGCTGCCGCCCCAGTGTGTGTGCGCCCTGACTGTGATCTCCACCGCGCTGTACGGCGGGATATCGCTCGACTGCACCTCTGCACTGTAACTAGCATGTGTGAGTCACCTGCTGGCGGGCTGCGTGTAGACGCGCGGGTGGCGCGGCGGCGCGGGCGCGGCCTGCGGCGAGTGGCGCGGCGCCCGCGCGGACGCGCTGCCGCCCCAGTGTGTGTGCGCCCTGACTGTGATCTCCACCGCACTGTACGGAGGAATATCGTTCGATTGCACCTCGATCCATGGCACTTCTACGGTTTTCTGCAGAGAAATGATATGGTTACAAGATATTATTTGGTTAACACGTAATATGATTGAGAATTTCATTTGGCCCGACTCACTACGCGCTTTAAACACGAAGCTTTAAGTACGCCGCGCAACGTCCTAAATACGCGCGAAGAAAAGTTGCGTGATCGCCCCTTTATATTATAAATGCGTAAAAGGGCGGTTTTCATAAGATCAGACAAAAATAGACAACTTTGCCTTCTGCAAGTGTAATATTATTTAATTTACGCCACACCTAGCCATAAAGTGACAATAACCGCCCGCTACACGTGCGGAAAATCCCACTTCATGGCCTGGGGGAGACGTACAATTTTGTACTTACCCCGGGCGGCAATAAAGAAAGCCTCAGATCGCATATTTACCGCCCTTGTCTTGGGCTCGGGCGTCAAATAGCTGCTATCTGAGACATTATTTTTTGTTTTACCGCCCTAGTGTAATGTACTATTATAATACTTACCTCCATTTTAATCAGGCCCGAGAAGTTGAGCCCGACATCGTAGTAGACGCGGCTGTTGTTGACGTTGACCCTCGCGGCCGGCGTCCACGTCACGTTGAACCGGTCCCACACGCCCGACACCGCTATGGATGACGCGTCGATGGTCTCCGGGATGGCTATGAGGGACTCTGCGGACAATTAAACTCATAAACTAGTGGCTCAATGAAGACGATTTCTTCACGAATCTCCATAGAAGTGGAACTGCCACATCATTTGAGTATTTTACTACCGTAGCGCTCTGTAACTTCGCTCGTGTTGTACATCTAGGAATAAGGTAGGTATGCCTTGATGCTTATTTGAATGACCTACGAATGGGGTGTCAGTTCGATGCTATCGACTCTCAGTCACTGTCAACTTCACCGCCAAATTGTTATTGCGATCAGTGGATGTATGTGGAAGCATGAACCCAGCATGGGAAGACAACCGCAACTTACTTAGGTACTCCGTGCCTTGAAATCGGTCCCGCGACAGATCGTTACAATCTGTTTGGGACACATCGAGCCCGTACCTGATACATTTCACCGCTGAAGTAGCACAGCGGGCCCAGCGTGCCGTCTAGTGGTGCCAGTGCCACAATTGTCACCTGCCACACTGACTCACCGCTGCCGGCGTGGCGTGTGGGGTCCCGCACGGCGATGACGTGCACTCTGGAGACGAGCTCGGCCGTGTAGCGGCCCGCCAGGTCCGAGACCACCGCGCGCGACGCGTCCGCCACCCACACCAGCCGCCCGCTGAAGTAGCACAGCGGGCCCAGCGTCGCCGTGCCGTCTAGCCGCGACACGAGTGACCCTGACACCTGCATAATAAGTACATTACACAACTAGGGTGGTAAAACAGAAAATGGCCGAGATCGCAGATGTTTGCGGCCCGAGCGATTTTTTTTAAATGATAATTATAGTTTTTTTATTCGCAAGTGTGTTAAAAAACGTCGTATGACACTCGTGGGTAGGGCTTGCAATTCAAAAAGTCGAATATTTGCAAGCCCTACTCGTGGGCAATTGGTCATTACGGTCTCGGCAATTACAGCCTCGACTGTAATGAGACTCGTATCATATCATAATGTACTATTATCACGCGCACAGATTTTAAAGAGAGCACCAAAACAAAACAAAACAACACACACAAAAGTGAACTAACCTCATTGACGCTATGTGAAATTTGGTCTGCGGTCGGCGCGCGGTGGAGTTCCGAACCATCGTAGCTTCGAACCAGCCAGTAAAGCCACTTCCTTTCCAAGTCGGCGGTCAGGCCCATCACTAAAAGAAACGTAAATAATCCTGTGTGTGAGCGTGTTCCTGTACACCTTGCTTCCACTGTCCATCATGTGAGTCCAATTCAAGTTCAAACGCAAACTCGTTAACTAATAAAATGCAAATTCCGCCCTACTAGGGAAATTTAGACAGTTTGTTACCAACGTCACGCAAAATAGGCGCAAAATATAGTTAAGAATTTCTATGGAAGTGAATTAGCAAGAGAGTAACTGACTATGAAAGATATAGATTTCTGAATACCAATAATTTTGAGAGAATAAATAAATTGCGTAAGTTTTTTTTTACGTTTTGTTACCTTGTTTCCCACTAAACAACTGCGCGGGGTAGTACACCATTCGCTTCTCGCCGTTCAGCCGGGCCGCTTCCACGGCGTGCCCCGTGTTCCAATATATGTACGCGCCTAGCGAGTCGATAGTTAGCTCCTTTGCCACGGTCACTATAGGCACTGGCTCCCTGTTCCCACCATCCAAGTTTCCTCTGGTGATCTAATTGAGAAAAAACGAGGAAGTTTATTAGTTGTATTAAAAAAAGTCGAACATGAATTAACTAGATTTGTTTAAAGTGAAGATTAGACAACTTGATTGAGATAAAAGAGCGTGGTGTTACTCTTTCATAGGGGAATCAATCATAATTCAAATTAATAAAAGGGAAGCAATTGGCTATTTGACAACTTTTTCTGTGATATATTATAGAAAGACCTCTCAATAATAGAAATATTAGTGAACAGCCCACTTCCATATCATAAAAACTCACCGAGATACTACAATCTTAAAATCTAATTTTTAGACTTTCCCAAAAACGTGCCGCAAGCCGCAACGCTCCATCCTGAAGCCCATTGTAACGTGACGTCACGAAACATAATTTGTTTGGGGAATCAAGAACTTTGTTCTGCAATTATGTTCAAACTTGCGTTTATTGTAACGGTTTCATAACAAAAGTTACCATAAATTGTATAGGTTATTTAATGGTATTCAGTGCCGAATGCACCGGAAGGAAAAGTATTCATATTTTTATACTTTTAAAATGGACTTTCCCACCCAACTTTGCAGGCTCATAAAAAAAGTTACACGTTAGGTATCAAACTCAGAACTTTAACATAGTTCCTTATTTTAACAGGATCTTATACATTTTTTGTAAATTTCGGTTAGAGTCAAGTACCCAATTGTTGATACTGATACTTTTACTAAGAAATTGTGATATAAGATGGTAACTTCTGCGTGTATGCTAAGCGTTTGTCAGAGAACAAACTTACCAATTGCTGCTTAGGATTAGACCAATAAATCCTCTTGCCGACCCAGTCCACCGCTAAGCTACCGACGTTTTCCATATTCGGCATCAGGCCTTTTTCGTGGGAGGTCGTGTTGTACCACATAACAGTCGACACATTTGTAACTAGGTATAGCTTGTCCCGGTACCAAGATATGTCAATGATGTGGATCTTCTTCAGATGGGCCCTGACAAAGGAACAAAAAGTATTAGGTAGTTGTATTCACAAGGTTAAGATACGACCCGCATGAGCTGTTCATCGACAAGAATGTAAGTGAAAAAATAGAATAAAAATACTTTTTAGTGTACAGAGATGAAAGCGTACATTAGAAGTACAATTAAAAACATCCAATTCCGCACTACACACAGGATTTTACCAGTTTCATAGATAATAAATGTAACTTACCTGTGTATCAAAGTTTGTAAGTTGTCACCAGTCAAATCGGTTTGCAGAAGGCCATCTGGCCCAGACCATACCAACGTACTATGTAAAGTTGTTGGTGACGACGCTAAGGTTTTCCCAATGAATTCTGATGACCACGGACCTGAACAATTAGAAGAATGTAATGTATAAGACCTTTATTGACGAAAATATATGTCACAATACTAAGTTGTGTGATCAAATAGGTAAAGTTTAGTACTTAATAAGAAGAATAAATGTGTTTTACCTGCACCCGATTCTGTGACTGCTGCAACCTTGATGACATATTCAGCGTCCTGCTTTAGGTCGTCAACAACATACATCGATCCGTTTATATGTTTCCTAAAACAGTAATGCATCGTATGCACTAGTTATAAAAATTACGAATTTTTCAATTGGCAAATAAACAATTCTCAAGCTATTACAGAGTTTTATAGCTTGCTGCACCTTAATACCACCAGAAGAGTGGGACGTATAGCGTTACTTACATGATACAGACGTATTAAAAGCACTAACCTGTCAATAGTCTCTCCACTGTCCACATGCGTGAGTTGCAAGTGAAACGCCCATTGCTGCCACGCCCCACTGCCCTGATGCCCCAATAGGTGCGGAGGCGACCACGACACTTTAGCCCGCGTTATCCCCATCACACTCTGAACGCCTATCGGAGGGTTCACAGGCACTGGGATCGGCTGACAGCACGCCACCAGTACCTGCCGCGTAGCTATCTTCTTGGTGTTAAACGCAAGAGGATACTCGTTGTGGAAGTAGTTGTCGCTTCCAGAGTGGTATTCCTCTGTGAGCATTTCCTTGCCGTTGGTCCAGTAGAAGAGGCCGTTGACGTATGCGATTGAGCGCGTTGACATGAACATCGGCTTTTGCATGTTGTGTCGGAAGTCGGATATTTCGCGCCTGTGAAAAAAATTCCTTCTATTGAACAGTTATACGCACACACTATCATTTAACTCTTTTTCAGATCAATTACAACTTAACTAGTTTTTTTCCGAGGCTGCAAATGTGTGTATGCTTTACAATTCATTGAAGCTCTCTTCTTTTCATTGTACACGCACTCACCTATCAAGTGCCACAGCTAGTATAGCGTTCCTGCCCAGATGTGTGACAAGTAACCTGAAGTCCGCATGGTCCAAAGTGAAACCACCGAGGTGTGCATCCTGCACTATTAGCTCAGGTGGAGCGTCTAGTCTATTAGGTATATGAGATACTCACCCATCTAGTGACACAGCTAGCACAGTGTTTCTCCTCAAGTGTGCGACGAGTAGCCTGAAGTCCGCATGGTCTACAGTGAAGCCGCCGAGGTGTGCATCCCGCACTATCTGCTCGGGCGGAGCCTCGTGTCTGACGCCGTTAGAGATGTCCGCTAGGTCCAGTCTGTACAAACCCCCGCGTTCCACTCCTCGTAAAGCCCAGAAAAGATACCTAGACAAATAATCAGCATGAAATCGATATAATTATGTTGTATCGAAAACTCAACTAGTGCCCAGTCTCGGGTGGATTTTCGCCATACAAATTTGTATGCCATACATTTAGTTTGGCATACAAATGTTGCGGACGAAAATCCACCCCCTCTATGATTTGACATAAGAAGCAAAATAGACGCAGGTAATATCTAATGTGAAGCGACTTTACCACATGCACTTCTCGAGTCGAAAAGTCTAGCCAGTTGGCAAACTACAAATTTTTCTCACCCGTTATAAGCATCCACTTCGAAATGAATCGGTCGAGAAGTGAATCCAGACAAAGCAACTAGCTGGTTCTTCCCATCAAAGTCGCATCTCAATATCTCCCAATGTTCCGACCACTCTTCTTTGCCATGGCTCACTTGACCAAGCACATACAGATGACGGTTGAGCCAGTCCACAGACAAGTCCAAAGGTTGGTAGGTCGTGGTGTTCGGTGTGAGGATCGGTTCTGGGACGCTCTTGTTGCTAAGAGAGCTCCGGTATACGTAGCCGTCGGAAACGGAAACAAATAGGTAGTCACTGGAAACGTCGACACCAACACCTGAAATAATTACCCAACTTTATCATTTACCTTTACATCTAAATAATTAAACAAGGGTGTGATTAGATTTTAGAGCTGAAACATGCAGTTGAGGGTTTAAATATCACATTACCAGTTATGCTGCCTTCGGTACTGAAAAGTTCCACTGGATCAGAAAGCATGTCGTTGGCTGGTGCCGCTAAGATGTTTTGTTCTCCACCCAAAATTAGTATAGGTTGCTGACTAGGAACGGCTGCAATGACAAAAGTTAGCACACTTACTCACACTCACATGAAAAATTACTAAATAATAAGGAACAGATCGTCCCTCTGGCAAGCGCTTGTTAAAAGGCGAATTTGGTTTGTAAAACAGCAGGTGACTTCCTTCGAAAAAGAATCTGCTCAAAACATAACATTTTATGACACATCTGACCATAAAGTGGCTTTTACCGTACGCTACGTACGGAAATCGAAAGACCTTGAAATACTTACATGAAGGTAATGGCGGCGTGGAGACTCTCACGGAAGCCGGTGGCCCTTCCCCTATAGCGTTGCGCATTGCTACAGACACTTCGTACTCCCGACCAGGGGCCAGGTTTTGGAACATGTAGAATAAAGTGTAGTTGGAAGCTGGCATATCCTACAAAAAAAAAGTAGAATCATATTTGAAAAGACAGACCTTACATAAAATACAAAGATGAAATGAATTATACGTATAACTCACCTCCACATATGGAATGTTGGGCTGCGTATCGGCGTCCGATAGCCGCAGCACGTATGAGATCAACGGTCCATTCGGGAACGAACCGGGTTCCCACGAAATGGCAATTCGGCTCGGGTCGGGTGCGGCCGCGCGCAGCGATGATGGCGTCGAGCTGGGCTTGCCGCTGGATAAAGTTGAGATCACCACTGACGGCGCGGAGTACACTGGCTCGCTTGCACCACTGCGGTCGGAGAGGAAGATTGCCACTCTAAACTGGAAACAGAATGCAACATTAAAAGGATTGCGTAAACGAATGTCTATGTCTATGGGTGGTCAGTTAACAGTGGCTTCGTTTGTACTTAGCACAAATATTCGCCCTTATTGGTATTTGAACCCGGGACTTTTAGCTTCATTACGTAGGCGGTCACTTCCACATTACTTAATAATAAGTAACTAATACCAACCCTATATTTGGTATACGGCCGCAAATTCTCCACATGTATGATGGAGCGGTCCGAATGGCTAGTGTTGGAGTAGTACTGCCACGTCCCCGGCAGCTCCTCGTAGCGCCACTGCACCAGATAACTAAGGTTGCCGAGGTTAGGCGCCTCCCACACTAGGGACAGCGAGGTTGCCGTCAAACTGTCAGCTACTAGCGCCGGCGCAGGAGGGGTTCCGATTAAGTCTGAAATGAAAGGTTCCAAATAATTCATCACTGCTAGACTTAGAGGACTCTCCAAAGAACGCCACCTTGACCGATCATGTGCCGCCCGCATTCTGTGGATTCCAACAACCTTCACTGGCTTATGATGCTACGCTTTGTCGCACGATAAACAACTGATAAAGCATCCATCATTCTCACACACATAATTGTCAGGAAGTGACGGATGCTTTATCACTTATTTATCGCACGACAAAGCGTAGTATCATAAGCCTACTGGTCATCTACTGATGACTTTTCCTTATGCGGGTTAACCCACGCTCCGTCTTCCGATGCGTGGTCACCACTCAAGAAGACCTCGGCCCCCCAGCGGCTACTCTAGTTACTATACCTACGGATGTCTTCATTCCTGAATCGATCTTGCAGGGAAGCTCCGAGCATAGCCCTCTCCATTGCTTTTTGAATAGCTATGCGATTTCAAGAATGAGAATTAAGTAATTCCTAAATCATGATAAAGCGATTATTGACCTACCTCTTAGCTTCTGAAAGTACGTATTAAGAGCTTCATTGCAGCCCATGACACAATAGAGCTCTCGGGAAACTACCGTTTCGGATGTGACATTCTGAAAAAACAATTAATATTTTCGATTATTACCTCGACAATTGGGAGGTGTCAAACATATTATCCGAAAAAAAATAACTAATATACTTCTCTAAAAGGAATATAATTGAGTTGCTGATGTTGACATAGGTAACAGTCTTAAATAGGCAAACCAGGAAACGATACCCACAGGCTTTGGTCATTCATCCACTTACGCATATCGTTTGGCAAGAAAACTCCAGTCCTTGTCTCCATAAACTGCAGCCGAGTGTGCACTGAAACAATTTAACACAAGGCATATTACAAATTGAATATCCGCACATAAACAAGACAAAGAAACAATATACATTATACATGGCGACCAGTACATTTATAATCTTCACTTGGAATCTGGAGCAAAGAGTAATGTTTCTAGGTACTGACTTCCCAATCTAACTCAAAATTGACTCAAAAAGGTAATACAATTTCAAAATACATATTAACAAAATCGTCGAACTTAACTTTTAAACAGGCTATTAAAAATGTTACGGCCTAATAGTGCGTATAATAAGGGTAGTTCAAACGAACGGAGTGGAAATGGGGCAAAAAATCAACTTCCGTAACCAATCTTATATTATAGACCATATAAAAAGTAAGGTTATTTCATGAAGACGGGTATTATTAAATAAATTCAAAGTAATTAAGTAAAGAAACTTGATCTAAAGGCGCAATGCCTAAATTTAGCCGGTTTCATTTCGCATGTTTTTATTAGATTCAATTCATTTATATACAATAATTATATACAACGTCAATAGACTGTTGTTATGGTCCTAATTTAAACTGACGTCATCGTACCCATAGACATTTTTAACTTGAGGTGTCACTAATTGTCATGTCGTATTAAATAAAATTAGCGTCAATTTTGGGAGAATGATAAAAGTGTGGACAGTAAGCGTAGTTTACAGCAATTAGCAACTAATGGTGCGGGCTCTAACACAATTAGACGCCGCCCACCGGCGTTAATTATCTTTGTTTATGCAATTGAAAATGTTAATTCTGATGAAATAAGTTTTTTCTTGTTTTCTCACCTCTTTGATAAATAAAATAACTGGCCAAGAGCATGTCGGACCATGTTCAGTGTAGGGTTCCATAGCCAATACTATAAGGTAAAAAATACGATGTAATAGGTACGTCCTTTTGTTGAGAAACGCAGTTTATCGGCAATAACTCAAAAACGGTTAATTAGATCTTGTTGAAAATAATTTTCGTTGAAAGTATTAATTAAGCGTTACCTTCGTGATTTTTTTCATATTTTTCGGACACACGGTTTAGAAGATAGAGGGGGGGGGGGGGGACACAATTTACACAACTTTCGGAGCGATTATTTCCAAATATATTCACTTAATCAAAAACGTTACTTTGAAACCTTCTAGTATAGTGTTTTTTAAAGAGCTGTCGAACTATGTACCACACGTTTATATTTGCTGAATTTTTTTTTATTAGTTTCTGTAAAACGTATGGAGTGCTCCCCCTAAAAATATTTATTATAATTGTTTAACTACCACACTAAGTAGCGGCTCATACAAGATACCTATATTCCAAATTTCATCAATATCCATCCATGTAGTTTTTGAGTAAAATGCCTGTGACTTACGGACAGACATGACAAAACTATAAGGGTTCCGTTTTTGGCATTTTGGCTACGGAACCCTAAAAGTGTCATAAATAAGTATTAAGTTTTTTTCCGTTTATTCTAAAGCTATGGGTAAAGGGTTTCACTTAGAGTTAAAGCAGGGCAGATGGATATAAATCCTATAAACTGTTCTGCTAGAGCAGTGGCTCTAACAATTTCCGTGAAATTTGGTATGATAAAGTTTTACTAGGTAGGTACTTACTAGATGAATTTTTGAAAAGAAAATGACGCCTACCGTTTAACTAACGAGCATATTTAACACACAAAGGTAAGCAATGCCTTATGTGTTATGTCTACAAAATTAATTCAGACCAAATAAAAGGTCCAGAACAAACTATCAAATGATCATGAAGATGTCAAAGATGAAACACATCCCGAACATAACATGTTTAGGCTTGCGTATAATGGTTTCTTGTGTTTTGTTCTGATTTTGCGTGTTTATGTCTCACACGTGTTCGACTCATCGCGTAATAGCTATTAAACTTTTAAACAACGGGTCTGGAACTCAAGTGCTTCAACCGTTTCTTGTACCTGCTTGTGTTTACATTTCTTGTCGAGTTGGAACTTTTCTCACGTCCCTCGAGCGTGAAAGTAAAGACGTAATAATAAAAGACGTTTGTAACGGATTTTCACGGTCCCGTGGCGTCCTTGGGGTCGGTTACCGGATGCATTGCAGGTTCACCATCGGAATCTTGAGCGCTATTATTATATGCACAGGTGAGTGATACCGTTTTCTTGTACAGATGTCAAAAGGTTTAACCCCTTAATTAAAGTAATTTGAGAAATTATTAACCTTCTGCGGACCGGAGTACTTTTTGTGTTTTTGGAATCTTTTCGTACTAGAAAAGTTAAAAAATCATTTCAAATTAGTCCGATTGGTAGTAACTTTAGGCCGCAGGACGTTTAAATTTGCTTCCTATATCCAATATTACCATAGAATAGAACCGTTTAAATGCATTTCCGTCCGTCCCCACATTAAATCAGATTTTGATGTTTGTTTAATACCTTCCAAACTTAAACACGTGTTTTAAAATTGCTATACCATAACCCATAACATAAGTAACATACCTACTTAGTTGCATTGTTTCTATGGTGGATGTTATATTTAATGGAACAATGGACAACTGGGGCATCACCCCAGATTAGTGAGGTTAGTGTCGAGATGTTGAAATTTAAAGATAAATCAATTAGCATCACAGTGGGTGGCTCGTTATAATTATGTTATCATCAAATGTCATTGGTTAATTATTCAATTTCACAATCCCTAGATAAAACTGTTTAAAGTGTGGCTTATTTTAATAGATGCGTGTCGCATGTTCCATATTAATTGAATACTTAAGTAGAACATCAGTCAAGTTAGCTCACTTTGTTGATTCCTACATCAACGCAGTGTCATATTAAATTGATAATTACAATTATCTTGCTTCAACTAACCAGAAATCTTATAATGACTAATGATTAGACATTTCCCTCCCCCTCATCTTTGTGGATCTTTTTGTGAAAGGCCATTGACACTAAGCTTGAACTTTGGAAGTCCCAGACAGCTTTTTTTTGTATTAAACTTTTTTTGAAGAATGACGAACTATTAAACTAAGTATTAAACTTATATATTGTTTTATTTAAGATAAGAAAAACCCGTTCAAGGAAAACCGCCTTGATCCAAATGGATAATATGATTCCTAATGTCTTTAAAATGGTACCTACTGAAATAAGTGAACTTAGTACCTACTTAACACCTTCTGATATCCCAGGGAAACATAGAAATGTACGTCAAAATTACCGTTGAAATTCTAATCATCGCACTAGGTAGGTAATTTTATAAATGTGGAAGTTTGTGAAGATGTTTAGATATTTGGATGTTTGTTACTACATAACGAGGTAACAACTGGATGGATTGAGCTGAAATTTGGCATGCAAGTAAACATTGCATTAGGATATTTTATATTCCGGTAAATAGTTCCCTTGAGACAGTAACGGGAACAATGCGGGCAAAGCCACGGGTAAATGCTAGTCTTAAATGAAACGAGGTATACATTTGAGACTCAACATGAATAAACTCACGATGTGTCTCGTCGAAGAACTACTTTAACACAGGTCCCCGTGTCGGATGGTCTGGTCAACAGTCGCGCGGGCCCCCACCCCATCTAGCTTTATCCCAGGCTAGGATCCCTTTAAGTCATCGTCCCATCTGGACCAGAATCCGACCCAGTTCGACCCTGTCATTCCAGCTTGTAGGTTGATAACATTGATCCTAATTCTAACAAGTAGGTAGAGCGAGCTACAAGTTCAAACAATCCATTTTCCGAGCATAATGAGTAATGGTCACAATTAAAACGCGCTCGGGCACATGGATGTGCGTTTGGGCATAATTGCGGGTCGCGGCCCCGCGCACTCCAATCAGCGAAGTGGGACACCAATCAGGGCCGCTCCACGGATTAGCGCGCACTCATCGCTCTCGTCACCGCAGATAGTATGGAAGGCAAGGGTGAAATTTCCAACTTATTTCCTCATGAAAATGCTCTGTTTCTCCCTTATTTCGGTCTACTTCCAGTCACAAATCTCAAAGTCTGGCACCTCGGAGCGGTTGCGTTTGCCCAGGGGAGACCCGTAAACTTGCAAAAAAATCTGGAAAAATATCTTATCGCCTCAAGGATAGTTTTGGGTTTAATCTATAGTTCTTTATGCTGGTAATCTCGAGGTAACATTGCCAGACCAGTAGGGCGTTGCTAAATACCTGCCAGACTGTCCTGAAGTTGCAAGATTGGGGTCAAAATTTATCTTATAGCCTCAAGGCTGATTCTTGTATATGTTGTTGTATACTCCCAAAAACATACCCTATCCAAAATGACAGACCATTAGGACGTTGCGTTCAGCCCCCAGACGAGGTCAAAGTTGTAGGTCTCAGGTACTAAACATATGAAAAATGGTAGATTTATACGTGTTATCTGTAAGTACTCTATTTCTCCATTCTTTACGTGTACTCCGAGTAGGGAATGCAGCCATAACCGAAAACCGAGTATCGGTTTTTCCACGGTTAAACTCGAATTCGAATCGAATACTCGAATAATAACCGAGTATTTTTTACAGTAAGCAAAGTATTGAATAATGATAGGTTAACGTGGTTTTTATGATTTTTCATCACACTTGCTCGAAAATGGTGTTGTTACACGTAGGTTTTGCTGGCCGTATATGACCTATTACGCCCTAGGGCGTAATGTTTTTTTTTTAATTTGAATAAGTTTCAGTATTTTGAAAATGACACTCAAATACACTATTTAAACATTTATTTAATGTTACAGAAATATGTGTTTACATGGACTTATTTGCATTAACAGTTCTCTTTAAATAAACATTACAGAGATTAAAGTTAAAAAAGTAAGTTGGCGTTTCCTTTGAACATGACAAATAAGAGTAAAACAGAACCAGCGTATTGAAATTAAAAAAAATTACACCCTCGGGCGTAATAGGTCATTTACGGCCCGCAGAGCTTGCGTGTAATAACACCATTTTCGAGCAAGTGCGATGAAAAATAACATCGAGTTACCTGAGTACCTGACGTACCTGGATTAGGGTAGGTAAAGGGATGAGCTGTATTGGCAAGATAAGAGTTATCTCGCGGTCTCTTTTGGTTTTGTGACCTTTTCTAGATAAGGACATACTCATTAAATTACTTATTTAGTATTAACATTAATAGTACATTGTGTTTCTAGGGCGTTAAGTACGGAATTACAAACGAGTGCTTGTTATAAGCCCGAGGTGAAGCCGAAGGCTTTAATAACACGAATTTTTAATTCCTTCACCGCCCGTGGCACACACAATGTTTTTCATCACACTTGCTCGAAAATGGTGTCATTACACGTAGGTTCTGCGGGCCATAAATGACCTATGGCGCCCTAGGGCGTAATGGTTTTTTTTTTTAAATTTGAAACGCTGGTTCTGTTTTACTCTTATTTGTCATGTTCAAAGGAAACGCCAACGTACTTTTTTAACTTTTATCACTGAAATATTTATTTTAAGATAGCTGTTATTGCAAATACATGTAAACACATATTTCGGTAACATCAATTAAATGTTTAAATAGTGTATTTCAGTATTTTGCAAATATAAAATCAACTAAAATGGCCGTTTTAGGTCTTTACTGCTATGGTTTCCGAACGAGACTTGACATTTCGCATTGTCTATGGACATATATCACTAATGTCACTTTCTATTTTAATATTTTCTTGTCATACTGGGACGATTAGTAAGGTTATATTAATCAGATTTCCTCACAAGTGTGATGAAAAACATTGTGTGTGCCACGGGCGGTAAGGGAATTACAAACTCGTGTTATTAAAGCACTCGGTTTCACCTCGGGCTTATAACAAACACTCGTTTGTAATTCCTTACTTACCGCCCTAGATACACAATGTACTATTACATCACACTTGTGAGGAAATCTTAATTAAACAACCTTACTAATCGACCCAGTATGACCAGAAAATATTAAAAGAGAAATTGACATTAGTGACATAAGTCCATAGACAATGCGAATGTCAAGTCACGTTCGGAAACCATAGCGGTAAAGACCTAAAACGATTTTATATTTGCAAAATACTGAAATACACTATTTAAACATTTAATTAATATTACCGAAATATGTGTTTACATGTATTTGCAATAACAGCTATCTTAAAATAAATATTTCAGTGATAAAAGTTAAAAAAGTAAGTTGGCGTTTCCTTTGAACATGACAAATAAGAGTAAAACAGAACCAGCGTTTCAAATTTAAAGAAAAAGACCATTACGCCCTAGGGCGCCATAGGTCATTTCACCATTTTCGAGCAAGTGTGATGAAAAATCATAAAAACCACGTTAACCTATCATTATTCAATAGATACTTTGCTTACTGTAAAAAATACTCGGTTATTAACCGAGTAATATTCGAGTTTCAAATCGGTTAAAACCGGACGGTTAAAACCGATACTCGGTTTTTTCACTATTCGGTTGCATTCCCTAACTCCGAGACACAAATATCAACGTCTGGCACCCCGGACTGGTTGCGTTCACCCAGGGGAGGATGATAAACTTGCAAAGATGCACGGAAAAATATCTGATCGCCACAAGGGTAGTTTTGGGTTTAATCTATAGTTTTTTGTGCTGGTAATCTCGAGGTAACATTGCCAGACCAGTAGGGCGTAGATAAATACCTGCCAGACTGTCCTGAAGTTGCAAGATTAGGGTAAAAATTTATCTTATAGCCTCAAGGCTAATTCTTGCATATGTTATTATATACTCCCAAAAACATACCCTATCCAAAATGACAGACCATTAGGACGTTGCGTTCAGCCCCCAGACGAGGTCAAAGTTGTAGGATCCAGTTACTAAGCGTGTAAAAAAGTAGATAGGAGTAGTGCGTTCTGGCTCAAACCTGGGGGTGAGCTGGAGCGCATTTTTCAGAAAATTTGGCTACCGACTCCTATTTTTACAAAGCGACGCCCTCATTAGCGAAAACGACGCCTTCATTAATTAGGCGCCCCCCTAATTAGGCACAAACCCCTCCCACACCCGCTTCATGGGCTGTTATTGGTCAAGTCAGGATCAAGATGGTGGCTTATTTACCTAAGCCCCGCCCTAATTAAGTACATATGTAGCTTGGTACATACACTAATTAAACTGTCTAAGAATTCTCTATACATAGGAAAGTTAGATATGAAATAATTTCACTTGTTTCATGTTTAGAATACTAGTTTTGAAGGCAAGTTTTGTAATATTTTGAATTTTGTAATGCTATAAATGTTCTTTTAAAGTATCAGAGATTTTTCTAGTAAATAATGTAGTTTATCCAGTTGCTAATAGTTGGTAATATTTGTAATTGTGTAATGGTTTTTTAATGTAACTATACGTGGTTTACTTCTGATCTACGGATCAGCGACGTTGCCATTACGACCGACGCTCTTTATAACGGCGCCTATTTTTACCTATGCTTGAAATGGGCTTTGCTATCTGCTTTGTATCCGATAATTAAAACCGTCAACAGGACAGCAGCGTATTTACAACATCAAAATAAGTTAAATTATATGTTTTATTGTTATAAACCTATACATTGTTGAAATGCAGTTTGTTTTATCAAAAAGACAACCGATTACAAGTCTAAATGCTAAAAATTCTGTGGAGTTTTGTTCACAAGTTTGAACGGATTTAAGAAACGATTCAAAATCCGCAAATGCACAATGGTAGTTTTAATTTACGTTGGAATTGATTAAATAGTTATTATATCGTTTGCTTGAAGCTCATTGTACCAATTTTTTGTTTTTTTTTCTCTGCTTAGAAATTCTGTCACCACGTGAGCGCAGTTTTTTATGGTCTTTTAATTTTTGTTCAGTCGCAAAATACAAAAGATAACCATCACAAATGTAAATTGTATCATGTCGTCCAGTTATTTGTTTGTTTACTAGACGCGATAAGTTTTTAATAAAACAGTAATGCCCCGTATAACCGTTGTTTAAGTACAAAAGGTTAATATGCTGTTCTTTTCGTGATTTGGTAAAGTATAAAGGACCTATTACACTATTGGTTTTAGTAGTGTTATTATACTCTAATCCAAAAACGTTAATGTTGTTTAAGGATACCACTTTTTTAATATCATTGAGTTTTACGGGAAAGCTAATATTACAGAACTTTTAACTTATTTTGATGTTGTAAATACGCTGCTGTCCTGTTGACGTTTTTAGTTATCGGATACAAAGCAGGTAACAAAGCCCATTTCAGGTATAGGTAAAAATAGGTAACTAAGCCACCATCTTGATCCTGACTTGACCAATAACAGCCCATGAAGGGGGTGTGGGAGGGGTTTGTGCCTAATTAGGGGGGTGTGACCTCTTAATGAAGGCGTCGCTTTGTAAACGGTCAGCAGCCAAATTTTCTGAAAAATGCCCCCGGGTTGAGCCAGAACGCACTACTCCTATCTACTTTTTTACACGCTTAGTAACTGGATCCTACAACTTTGACCTCGTCTGGGGGCTGAACGCAACGTCCTAATGGTCTGTCATTTTGGATAGGGTATGTTTTTGGGAGTATATAATAACATATGCAAGAATCAGCCTTGAGGCTATAAGATAAATTTTTACCCTAATCTTGCAACTTCAGGACAGTCTGGCAGGTATTTAGCTACGCCCTACTGGTCTGGCAATGTTACCTCGAGATTACCAGCACAAAAAACTATAGATTAAACCCAAAACTACCCTTGTGGCGATCAGATATTTTTCCGTGCATCTTTGCAAGTTTATCATCCTCCCCTGGGTGAACGCAACCAGTCCGGGGTGCCAGACGTTGATATTTGTGTCTCGGAGTACACGTAAAGAATGGAGAAATAGAGTACTTACAGATAACACGTATAAATCTACCATTTTTCATATGTTTAGTACCTGAGACCTACAACTTTGACCTCGTCTGGGGGCTGAACGCAACGTCCTAATGGTCTGTCATTTTGGATAGGGTATGTTTTTGGGAGTATACAACAACATATACAAGAATCAGCCTTGAGGCTATAAGATAAATTTTGACCCGAATCTTGCAACTTCAGGACAGTCTGGCAGGTATTTAGCAACGCCCTACTGGTCTGGCAATGTTACCTCGAGATTACCAGCATAAAAAACTATAGATTAAACCCAAAACTATCCTTGAGGCGATAAGATATTTTTCCAGATTTTTTTGCAAGTTTACGGGTCTCCCCTGGGCAAACGCAACCGCTCCGAGGTGCCAGACTTTGAGATTTGTGACCGGAAGTAGACCGAAATAAGGGAGAAACAGAGCATTTTCATGAGGAAATAAGTTGGAAATTTCACACTTGCCTCCTAGACCAAGACGCTACCTTGCTTGATGCGAATATGGATCGCTGACACTCTGTGGCGTACCTAACTAGGTAAGCCTAGACCAGAGGGCAAAACTAGTAAAAAGGTTTAAAATTTTCGAACGTTCAGTTTTAGGTATGGCAGGCAGGTTTGAGGGTTGCACTGCACTCCGATAGGTATCTACCCGACTGGTTATGCTGACTCTCGTTAGAACCCTCCAAAAAATTGGGACCTCATGAGCTTATCGCGAGAACATATTTTGTTCACGGAAAAATCATTCTTCCGAAACCCATTATTGGCTGATGGTATTCCATGTTCAAGATATTTCTTGACGTACCCGTACAAATCATTCAATATTCCTATTTCATTTGCGTTCTTCAGTCAGTCATAGCTGAGTTGATCTTCAGAGGCGATGTACACGAGCTTCGGAATTATTGTTACTTATCGATTCAGCTAACAGCTTGAATTTAACTTTTGACTGAAAAAGTTCAACGTGAAAACGAGGGCGCAACTCCAAATCGACTGTTAATAGGGTTGGATGCATCGATTCGTTATAAACTGGATATAAACATTTATGGCCGATCACCTTTTGTTTTATGAGAATCTACAACATAGAGAAGACTGTTCTGTGCTTTTGAACTTCCCTATGAGCCCGTCGACGGTTAGCGCGGCGTGGTGTGTGCCGCTAACTGGTCTCTTCCGCCATGGCTGTCACAACACACCGCCCAGACGCACCCTCCGTCAATTTATCGACGCCCAACGGACGAGCTCATTCGACATTCCTATCTACCGACCTGTCAATCCCTGCCCAACGACAGACCTTATTAAACGACCAATAACCAGCGAAGATAACGTATTGACATTAAGTGAAACGATTTAACTGTTTGTTTTCATAGTAAGTACCTAATTGATAATTTATAGTTGTTTGCAGGGGCGTATTTTGAAATTTGGAAGAGAATTGTCTCTGTAGATACATTGTTTTCGAAATAAAGCCTTTCAGAGTTTATAATTTTTTCGAACTTCGCAATTTTTTGCAATATTCTGTCGTTCTGAATGAATTTTGACCCTGATTCTTCGTAACCCCTGTTATACTATCGAAGCGTTGTACGTTATGGGATGTTAAAAAAGAAAATGAGAAGTGTGAACGATGATGTTTAATGATAAGCTAAGCTACGCATAATGAAATAAAAAAGGTAAGGATAACAAAAGTTGCTAGGTTTATTAGTTGATTAGTAAGTAAATTGAGTTATTCATAATCAATAAATTAAGTTATTTTAGCCCTCTTGGAAGGGCGGTGCCGTTCGCACTGTTCGCAGTGAGGTTGATCAGCCCAATGTCCTCACCAAAAATAACGAAGTGCGAAAAAATTATGAATTTTGAAAAGCCTTATCTTGGAAACTATTAGGTGTACACTACAGAGATAATTGTATTATTTCATATTGTAGAAAAATGTGTGTACTTTAAAAACGTTCTGAAAAGGTACTATCAAAAACTAGTCCTTTAGGGTTATAATCGCCAAAATCTGAAAACCGAAATTTTCGCGGTTTTTTTGATTTTTGACAAAGTTGCGTTTGGCGCTCGAGGTCACAAATTTAGATTATTCATTCAACATCATAAACAAGTCTGCAATAAATCAGAACCACTGGATTGGCGCAAACGGCGCAAAGTACCCCGTACTTTCAGCCTTTCAGGTAACAAGGTTACTGGATTATTCGTTGTTTTGTAACGCCCTTATTCAGAGCATGTACTTATTGTACTTAACACGCCGTATGTTTTTAATAACAGACGCGCTCCGTAGGTATTGACGAACATTAACTTACGACCGTATTTTCGATAAAATAAAAAAGATGAGAAGTAAAAGTCAGTTGAATGGCGCCAAAACCAGAACAAAAGGCAATCGGCCCGGGGCGGCTATGGCGCCCCTGGCCGATTGGCGCCCCGGGCCATGGCCCGGATGGCCCTAGGGTAAATACGCCCCTGGTTGTTTGTGTCTATTGCATACCGAGAGAGTTAACTGCAAGCATATTAATAACAACATAACAGAAAAACGCAAATGTTATTGAGAAATTATTACTCGGGCGGGAGGCACTACTGTTAGGTACCCCAACAACAATCTCTTTTTCTTTTTATCCTATTTTTCGATGGAGCCTTTTTTAGAAAAAAAGATTAATTTATCTATCTATCTCTCTGTCTAAATCATAGCGTGCACCCGTAATTAAATAATCTTAAAAACGTAGACACCCGTCAACGGTGGCACGCGCCGCTCTCCAAACACGAGACTCATGTAAAACTAATAAAACAATAGAGTTAATTATCCTAATTAGCCAGCATCCTGTCTCGTGGCTTAATAATAACAAAACAATAGCTAGGCCCTTCAGTCATTAACGTGTCGAGGCGTTCGGAAACCCGCTCGGAAGTCCAATTGGGAGCGCAAGCGCACGCCGGATGTCACCGATGTGAAAGCACTCACATAATTTGTTGGTTAATTGATGTACATACAGTTTTACTTATTAATCATATTCATAGACTTTGGTTACAGGAAGTGTTAACTACATACAGGATATTGCATATGAGATCCCACCAAAAACATTCCGTAAAAAACTAGCCAAGTCTCGATGGAGCTGCTTGTTTATCTCTAAAAAGTAATGGAATCTAGACAAAGTCGTGCCAAGTCTAAGGTTCCGTACTGCGATTTCTTTATTATTATAGTTAATGTTGCGTGACTTGGCCGTTGAACATTCTTACACGTAATGTTATATCTGTTGTAACTACCTATGTTTGTTAAGCGAGATAATAGCCCATACTGGTATTGGCAATTGGACGCTAGTGTCTCATTTTAGGCTGTTGTTGATTGTGCCCACTAACGTATAATTTAATTACGTAAACGCAAATTGACTTGTACCCACGAACGTATAAAGAATGTTCAACGGCCAAGTCACACAACATTAACTATAATAATAAAGAAATCGCAGTACGGAACCTTATAGACTTGGCACGACTTTGTCTAGATTCCATTACTTTTTAGAGATAAACAAGCAGCTCCATCGAGACTTGGCTAGTTTTTTACAGAATGTTTTTGGTGGGAATTTCACTTCTTTTTGTAGAAACGTGGGGATATTGATTTATTTTATTAGATTTTCTTATTTGACACAGTTTTATTTCTTTTTATTTTTGGTTGGGCTCTTGTGTTTTCTAATCAGGGTCACCAGGTACACCAGATCTTCGATTATCCTAGTTTTTATAGTTTTCCCTTTATGTGGCCATTACATCCTAACTCTGTACCAAATTTCAGCTCTCTGAGTTTATGGGAAGTACTAGTTCTATTCTGATGATCATGAGTGAGTGAGTGAGTGTCATAAATGCGAAACTTTGCTTTCGCTTAACTTCGGAACTAAATGACCTACAGACTTGAAATTTTGTATTTTAAGTATCTGAGTATAGCTTACTGGATGACGAAAATTTCTGCGTTCTGGTCTTATCCAGAGGTTCTCAAATAGGGGCCTGAAAATGCGGCGAAATGGTTCCAGTAAAGGATGGTACGGCAGAACGGCAGTGTTTGCTTCGCGCTCGACTCGACTTAACGGGGGTACTGCCGTGCCTCCAGATCTGAATCGTTTCATACAGCTACTACTTATTATACTCTGAAATCTGTAATAGGTCCTGGTATTTAGTCACACCGTACCTAACAATACATGGGTGTATTATTAGCATTGCTCATAATAAATTATAAGTTAAAGATTAATCTTGCTTTTAAGCTAAAAAAAGTAAACTTTAACACCAACGTACTGGATATTATATTTTTTTCTACCATACAAATAATAATATTTCGTAGTGAAAACTCGATACGCAACGTTTATGTTTAACGACATCTTCATTTTAAATAAAGTTCTGTGTGATACTTATTGAGTAATTAAAGTAAATCGGTAGAAGTAAAAATAACTGAATGGGTTTTAGAAGGCAATGCTGCTACCTACAAAGCTGGGGGTAAGGAGTGAGCGCAGGCTAGAGCCCGACTGGCAAACGTCAACTTGACTTTAAATGACCATTTCGGCCACGGATTCCGACATTGCTGACATCCGAGATCGATTCATAAGACTTAGCCAGGATCAATGGCCAAATAAACCATGAAGTAGGTAGGTACATTTAGTGGTGCCCAGTAGGGAATGCAAATCAATTATAACTGAAACCGAAAAAATCGGTTATAATCGGTTATTTTCTTCAATCTCAAAATCGGTTACAGATAATGTAATAATCGGTTATTTATTATTTCATTATATCTTTAAATTTAAATAATATTTTATTTTGCTGTATAAGTTGTAACTAAATACATTTTCTATTTATTTTGTCCGTTTTGTTTGATTATACGGTCATATTTGTTTAAAAAAACTCGTATCTCATTTTGGTCTAACGAAAATCGTATGTAATAGTTCTCTATATTATTACGCTAGTAATTCTAGTGCCTATGCGCTTGCACTTAAGTACTGCCTTATTATCGAGGTTGATTTCAGATACAAGCATATTAGAAAGTAGTGATGATTTGTAGTACTTATGTATATTATGTACATACTATCACTAATCAAAGACAAATCTATGCCAAATAAACTATAGGAACCAGAATAGTATAACGAATAAAAATGCAAGTTATTGTTTCACGCACTGCGCGACACTATTATAATAAAACGGCATAATTATTTTTGCTTCTTTGGAGACAAACATCTTCCGTCTCATTCGCACTAATGCTTAGACATTTAGACTGCTATTTTCATTGTTTTTTAAATAATCGCTTATAACCGATTAATCAGTTATTTTTTAGGGTTCCGTAGCCAAAATGGCTAAAAAGGAACCCTTATAGTTTCGTCATGTCCGTCCGTCCGTCCGTCCGTATGTCACAGGCATTTTACTCAAAAACTACAAGACGTATACTGATGAAATTTGGAATATAGATGTCTTGTAGATGCCGCTACTAAGTTTGGTACCTAGTTAAATAATAAAAATAAAAAAATCTAGGGGGGGCACTCCATACATGTAACAGAAGCTAAAAATTTTTTTTTTTCAGCAAACGTCAACGTGAGGTACATAATTCGATAGTTCTTTTAAAAACATTATAAGGCTTTTATGTACTTTTTTTTTATTAAGTGAATACTTTCGGAAATAATTGCTCCGAAAGTTGCATAAATTGTGTCCCCCCCCCCTTTAACTTTTAAACCGTAAATCCAAAAAATATAAAAAAAATCAGGAAGGTAACGCTTAATAAATACATTCAACGAAAATTATTTTGAATAGTAAGGAATAAACCGTTTTGAAGTTATTGCCGAAAAACTTCTCAACCAAAAGGTTTTAAGTGCCATTGATTTACACGGCATTTAAGACCTTTTGCCAGTTGTTTATTTTTAGCTTTATTTTTATCTGTAGCACATTTCCTTATAGATACGGCTATGGAACCCTACACTGAGCATGGTCCGACATGCTCTTGACCAGTTATTGTTATAATAACCGATCAAATAATCGGTTATGAAAAGGCCGTGCCAAGATAAGCTAAGTGATTCTGCCCCATCGATTTTTGTCTTGTAATTTTTATAAATGGTGTGTTAACTTTTTGTTTTTCTTTTTTATTAAAAATTAAATTAAAATGTTAAGTTTAGGGGGCTGAAATATTGCCGATTTATTCCGACTCCATCTATAAAAATAACAAGACAAAAATCAATGGGGGCAGAATCACTTAGGCACGGCTTTTGGTCGGTTATTGCATTCCCTAGTGCCCAGAGATCACGCACCAAGTGTATGCTTTATTCCACAAAATACTGTTGAATATGCACTCTGAATGGAACCATGACACTAATTGATAACTTTAAAAGCACTGAAATGGCTTAAAGTTATCAAAGAGATTAAAATGTCAGACTATGTTTTCGAAGTCTCGGGGCGGCATATAACCTCTGGTCTGGCCCGATTGACAACCAGTATTGTGTATATTGCTGTCGTGAAGTGCGATTGAAATGATAATAGGTAAATTAATCAAGTTTTGTTTAAATTAATTTATTAGCACCATTTACTTATCTCTACCGAATAGGCGCCAATGGCGAAACCGCGATGTTGGTGTTTTTCTAACTGCGCCCGTTACTGACCTGAGATAAACCTTAAGATTGCGTGCACCACATTCAGTTCATAAAATTATATATTGACAACTTGATTAATTAGACTTACATAAGTGTATCATGTAATAATAGTGTGGGAATGCGTGTTTGCTGGACTGACGGGTTAAACCAGAAATTATAACCAGAGGTCGATAGGGTTGAATCAGTTAGCAATCACTCAATGGACTGGTTTGGCATTTACCTTTAACAGATTGCCCGTAGTAAGCCAATTTCGTTAGGATGGTTAGGATAATAAAGAGATTAGCGAAGCTCAAAGTGTCATGTTATGGCGACGCAGAAAAGTCTAAAAAAAAATTGTTTTCGATCCCTTTAATGATGACTCGCATGAACCTTCGTCGTCGAATGCAGCCATAACTTACATGATGTCACAATTTTTACTGGTGTATTAAAAAGTGACAGCGAAGAGTAAGTCTAACTTGGAATATTATAACTAATGAATAACAATAGTGACCGAAACTATCTCGGTAGGCATCTGTCACTTTTCAGTTTTTAACGTGTTGAAATTTTCTCTACATTATACGAACAGAACATTCCCAAAAATACGTGCGCAGGTCACGAGCAGGCCCACGCGAACCACTTGACTGTGACAATTGGATAATGCTGATACAAATTGGGGCCCACCGGCGCACATCCGAGCTCTTCGCTCGAGGGCTCTCGCCTAAACATCCCAAGTGCTCCGCTGCTGGCCTTCTGGCAGGCCAGCCCACTTACAACTAAAAACGCGTGCCCATTTAATGCCCAACAACAACAAAAATATACAGCCATAATGTAGTTTTTAGACATTTTGTAACATGTATGAAAAGCCTTTTCGAAAGCGAGAGTATGAAAAGGAATAATCCCATTACGGAACTGATGAAAACAGGAAGGAGAGATATTCTATTTTAGCTACATCGCAGCCGTTGAGGGTCCAATAAATGGACAATAAATCAAAACACTTCATGTTGAGTGCAGCGCGACAATTTCGCTCAGCGCATAGTCCGGGAGTGGGCAGATCCTGATGATAATGGATTGTGAGGTGGCGAGGAGTGAGGGGGGGTCCGTGTCGTGAATGGGCGCAGTTTGAGCGAGCGCAGCGCGGGCGCGGGCGGCCAACCTAATGAGGAAATAGGAATTAGCGGGCGACGATGCCGAGTGCACTTATCATAAAGAACAGTCGCATAACACTGCTTTTGACCTTACCATTGGTTGGAATCTGAGAAATTACTTAAACATGTTTTACACAATTTTGTTTTGAGTTGAATTTATAAATGTCAATCCTCTTGATATCCATTTAGCAGGGTCTAGGACGCCTAACCCAAATTTTTGCCAATTCCAGTAATAAGATAGGTATTCAAAAATTGTGAAATGAGGGGGTCAAAAATAGGAAAGAAGACGGGTATCAGGGCCATCAATCCTTCATGCGTCCTTCATCAATATTTTTTTCAAAAATCTTATGGTTTCAAGAATAGTGTTATCTTTAAACGTTGGAAAACTATCAGTAAGCAGAATTAGTCAGCTATAATCGGTTACACCTAACCTAACTAATCATCAATGGGTCAATTGCAGAAAAAATTTACCTTTTACTTTTTTTGTCCGATCATGGTGTACCAGGTGTCAGGTGTCTTAGGTATACCATTTTACTCAGAATCACGAGCACTTTTCATTTATGAAATAAAAAAAGTAGTGCAAAATGTCCCAAGTTTTCCGTACAAATTTTGAATTTCTCACGCCCAAACTAAATATAGCGGAAAATCGTAACGAAACTGAGATTTTATGTTTTCTCAGTTTCGTTACGATTTTCCCCTGGCAACCATAACCTTAAAAAATTCGCTGTCTCAAATAATTGAATTTCAGCGTTAGATTTTTGATGAGACTGTTTCCTTTGTATAGAGGCAAACAAGAGTCCATGATAGATTAAAGACTTACATCCAGACATCCACTAGCAGGAAATGCCTAGCAACAAACACGTTCCAGGAATGGTTAATCTACTCTAAGCTATTTGTTTGGGTGCAGCCGCGCCTATGGATGTAGTCGTCTGGGTCTTAATTGAAGCTAGGATTATTTTAGGAGCTGAAGTAGGTAGGTAGGCCTATTACGAAGGTTGAACAATTGAAAGCGGTCTATAAATATCTAAGGAGTGAGATGAGACGATACGGCGTAATGAACAAAAATTAAGGGCATATGACGATAGAAAAAAAACCGGACAAGAGCGAGTCGGACTCTCCACCGAGGGTTCCGTACAAATACTTAAATTTAAAAAATATAGTATTTAAATAAAAACTATATGTTTATGATTTAATTACAAATGTACAGTTTCAGAATTTTCCCTAGGTATACTTGTAGACCTGAGTACTTACACGGTTTTAGTTTCAACTCGATACCTCCACGCGCTCCCGGGATAAAGAGTCTTGACAAACTGATAGACAGACAGACGGACGGACGGACAACAAAGTGATCTTATAAATATTCCGTTTTTTTCTTTTGAGGTACGTAACCCTAAAAACGGCAAGAGAATAATGGAAATATATAATATTCCCAATACTCCCTGGATCTGCTGAATTCATACTACCCCACTGAGTATGGTGTAAGTACATTATAACAATTCGCAATATTTAAGATAGAGCGTCAAAGGATCTGTCCCAAAGTGCAAGTAATCTAGGTGCGAACTAAAAATAAACAAATGTAATCAGCGTTGATTAACTAATAGAAATGGAAGGGGCATTTCGTCTGCATGTCCCGCTGCAGCTAATTGTCGCATGCGCATTACACGCTTCATTGGTGAAAGTTCTCGTGAGAAATGGTACGACGTAACAAATGGTCTTAATCAACTGAAGAAAAGACGCGCTGCGGCGAGGCGCTTTTTTTATTGGGTTACAAAATGGTCACAAGTTGAAGGTATTGTCAAAACTGCCACTTCCACAACGTTAAGGGCACAAGAAATGAGGTCAGACTGACAGGCCGAGTAGGGCGCATTTATTTGTAACTATGATCGTACTTAGCACATATTTCTCGCTCTAAAAGACTCTAACCTATTAGGTGCGTACCTCACGGACTGCCAGTCCTATTTCAATGTACTATGAGTCTGTACAAACAACGCCACTGTTAACTGACCAGCCATACCCATCAGTGGCGTGGCGTAAGCCGGTATCCTTGGGCAAGCCGGTGCAGATTTGGCGTACATTTTCCTTAAGAGATGTAGAATAAGGTGGTCAAATGCCTGATATTAGGCAAGCCGGTAGGAATCGAGTTCTTTGGACGCCACGCTAATGATACCCATAGACTTTAACACGCACAAAGGTTACATTCGTTTACAAATGTACAGTTAACAGTGTGTTCGATTGTAGCCGTATAGGTAGGTAGTTTAAAAAGTAAAAGAGGGATTTTGCCGTATTTTCACCAATTAGGTTCTTACGACACGACAAACGTTAATAACTTCCTATTCATAAGGGTTTTAAGCAGGCAATGCAAGTCTTGGACCCCCTTTTCAGCTGTTCGAAGATATTAGCTGTCTATGAAACATTTTCATTTTTTTAGTGCGCGCAGGACCCCTAGCCAATAATATGCGGGGCCTCTAGGCAGTTGCGTACTCTGCTTAATGGTTAATCCAGGGCCTAGTTTTGAGCACATTATCTTACTACCCTTGAAAAGAAAGGCAAAATAATGCTTCGGCTTGCTAAGAATAAGTTCGATGCCATAATGAAATCGTTAATCGAATTGGAACGCTAATTATATCACAACGGGAATGCGAGACCTGTAGGATCGACTAATACAAAATTACAAATAGCCCTTTTAACTCGCAACAATGAAAGAGCACTGTTTACGAACGAGTCCTTATACAGCGTGTAAGTCTAATACAGGCGATAAATTAAATCGGAGATAGTATTCATTAGTGTTATCATGAAGTAAAAGGTTTTTTTAAGATGCAGTTCATTACGTCCCCATAATTATTATTTTTTTAATTTCTCTGCAGCAATGTACTGTAAACATGGTTGCGGTACGGCGGTACCGAAATATCAACCTAACTGTCAACGAGCGTTTAACGTGAGTGTGTTTGCATTACATTGCGGGCTGAATTATTTTGTATGGACAACATTATTGTTGAAACTTTAAGTAAATGTTATCTAATTACCTTCACTTTGTCCTATACTAACCACCGTTAAGAGATTCGCCCGTATTAGACTTACACACTGTATACCACATCTTTCTTGTTTACGCAGTTCATTTCATTGTGGCTCTGGCTAGGCAGTCTGCACGCCTGATTTGTCCTTCCATAATTTTAAAATTCCTTATTTATTTAGTAGCATTGAATGGTAAAAAAAATATATACAAATATAAACTATATGATTACACTAACCTAACCTAGACTAAAACTACATCATGTCCCCCAGATCGGGCCCCTGCGGCAGGGTCCCCATTATGCTGGCTGCGTTCCCCCTCTGGATCGCTATGCTGATCCGTTGAGTGAGGAACGAGCCAGCTCTGTGGTCCCCAGTTGTCTGAAAGAGCTTTTGGCTCAGCGTCTTTATGAGTTCGTGGGCATCTTGACTCCACGGTCCGAGAGTCTCGACTGCAAAGGCCGCAAACACATGGTGATCTGTGAGACACATGTATTTGCGGCGCTTTGCTGCCTCAGCCGCTGCAGCCGCCCCGCCTGCTCTCAGCGAGGTTGTGGCGAGATGTGACGCCTTTAGTAGCAACAAAGTTCAGTTAGTTCATTAACATTCTGAATATTCATGCATGCACCTGACGGCGAGCCAATGTCCTCGTTTTATACCACAATACCATAGAAATCATTGTTTTGATGGTTTTGCTCTACTGGCTCTTTGAATAATTTATTCAAATACTCGTAACACTGACTGTAGGCTCGTCGAGGTTCCCACGTTAAAATTTAATGTCAGAACTAATGCTTGCTTTATTCAAATGCTCATATTGTACCGCGCGGTGGTGAATATTATGATATTGGAATCCAAAATTTGAAGCCAGTTTCTAACAACCTAGCGAGTTGATAAAATCGGAAGATCGAAAAGGTGTTTGTTAAATTTCGGATTATCTTTTTCATTAAATAGATAGGTGCCAGCTTCTGGTAGGTATGTAGAGTCGACGGCACAAATATATTTACACTTTTCGACCGCATTCTACTAGCTCTTATAAGCTCAGTAGCTCCATGGTGTGTCAACAGCTCACTAAGGGGTCATCCACAAAGTACGTCATAAGATTTTTCAGACTTTAGCCCAGTGGGTGTGACGTACTATATGGATGACCCCTAACTCGTATACCTCAGTAGCTCTAAATCCGAATATTTCCGGACGAAACAGAGAGTAGTAGGTAATAGTTATACGATGACATGACAGGGACGAAATTCATATTGATCGTGTTTTTTTTCGCAGCTCACGGCTCAATAGAGCTACTTGAGAGCGAGTGAAAGAGTGAGTTGAAAGATACACTGAGTTGTTTGAATCGGAACTGAGCTAGTGAGCCGGTGATCAATTGATATAGCTCTTTTGAATCAGTCACTCGCGAGCTACACATGTCTAATTTTAAGTATACGCCCTTCACAGAGATTACACGCGACATACTCATACCGCTGTTCCGTTAAATGATTAAACGTTCACACATAAATTTCACAGGTTAAATTTTGACCGGTCATTTGAACTTCCTATATGATTGCTCACTTCCGAAAAACGCACCGAAGCGTGAATGGGATTGAATTCCTATAGTGCTGTGTCGAGGGATCACATACTACCACGGTTGATGCGCTTGATCAATTGCCATGCTTTAGTGCTCCACATGCTTAGATTTTGGGATAAATTTTTACTCATCATCATCATCACTTTAACTCAGAGCATAGGGCTCCCCCAAAGACTCCCACAACGAACGGAGTAACACCTGAATTTTTCCAGGTAAGATAAGCGCATTATTATGTGTAAGGAATAGATTTAATGACCAAGTCTAACAAGTAATAGGGTTCCGTAGGCACCGTTTGAGTATGGAACCCTTGAACATATTTAGTCAGAGGCAACTTTGAATCAAGAATATTCAAAGCGTTGAATATTCTTGATTATGCGGAAGGAAAGTTCGGTTGTTCGACAGAGTTCGTCAATAATAATGAAAAATGCGAGTACGTATTCTAGTGATGAACAAACAAAATTATTTTTGTCTTTCTAATTCGTACCAATTTAGTCAACTCTTCAAGTTAAATTAACAAGCCCAGCGACCCCAACATCCTGGGCGATCCTGCAAGAACCAGGAGAGTGTGCTATATAACGTTGTGATGGAGTTGAACTCTAAAATAGACCCGAGGGGAGAGGCAACTAGCAGCTTCCTTCCTGCGAGCATCCGGCGTCGAGTCTCACGCGACCCCGCACACGCACCATGGCTTATGGCGAATTGGTCAATGACCATATAGGAACACGGCATGTCAAAGAAAAAATAACTGCTTACTCATGAGTTACGTAAATATTTCTTGTGGCGTTCTTGACTCAAGAAGTAAAATCTCCAAAGCGCTAGTAGATTCAGAGTTGTAAAAGTGCCATAAACATAAAAAGGAGAAAATCTTTTGAACTTTGCATAATTAGGAAAGACTTGGGTCTTTGGTATTGCGTTCTTTTTCAATTGTCAGCTAATGACTGATGAGGTTTCTTCCAGAGTAGGTACTGGCATTGCTTTTTAGTATTTAAGTATATTTTCAATTGAATTTTCAACTACCCATGAGGGGAAGCTGCCATAATCATCCCCGGAATTATTAGATTACCGGCCTCAGGTTTCGTGAAGGAACTTTAATCTGTAAGTGACACGTTATTTAGCGATTAACATCAATCCGTTTATCTCATAAACTGCTAACTACTACACAGAGGTTTTATTCCAATACTAAGTACAACGCCTCCGTGATATTGCCATTGCCACTACTTTTTGCAATTTGTCACTAACATTGTGAGAATTTGATTTAAATCAAAACCTAACTAAATTCATAAAACAAATACCGTAAGGTTCTCACCGGAGAAAGCATCATTCAAAGTGGTTGCAAAACACTCACTGGTGCTTTAATTGCCGTTGCAAATTAAACCAGGATTCATGATCACGGAGTGAACAATGCACTCGTATAAGGGTCATGTAATTGAGAACCCTTGGTTTAAGATCCACTTAAGGAGAGTATTCGGGACTGACGGGCATATAAATACCATGTTGTTTTCTATTAGCTTTCAAAACGTATTGGGCGGAAGCTGACGAGAGGCCTAATCTTTTGACCGTTAAATAAAATTATTTGTTTGTTGCGGCACATTATCTAGGGATAGACGATTTATGTGTTAGTCAGAAAATATTTAGCTGGACATTTAGAAAGCAGCCCTAACCAAATTATCTATGACGTAAGTATAACTCATTTATGGTATAGTATACCTGAAACATAATATAAACAATTTCAAATGTTGGAGTACAGAAAATAGTACCTTATTTGTCTTTATATCAAGCGGATATGGTTAATTCCCCGAAGATATGAAGTGTTTAGAGAGGAGTAATACCACATGATCCTAATAATCCGTACGTTTGATATCAAAGCATGGAAATTCTAAGAAAGTATTAACATGTTAAAAGTTAACGACGTGTTAAGAAGCTTGTTAGGATGGGCCGGTGGTAAAGTAAACATTCCTCTGTTACTGGGATGTCTAAAAGAGTGCACTGTGTGTGCATTTTGTTTGCCTCATGCTCACCTTAGCCGGTGTGACGAGTGACGTTACCAGCTTGAGCAGGTTCCATAAGTAGTTATGCTTGTGGGTAGATATTGGCGCGGTTTAAGAATGTTCGTTGTGATTAGGGTTTCTGCTCGAGACTTCTCGAACTCGAGACAACTCGAGAGTTTCACCTCCATTCGAGACGAGAAATAAATAGCTGACTCTCGAGACTCTCGAGTTCCGGCAAAAACGAAATAAGGGCTAAAGTCAGGCTCGCCATTTTTTGGCTTTTAACAATGATAAACATTTGAAACGTTACACCCTGTATATAACACAGTGACACCGTGTATATATCACAGTGACACCCAGTATATAATCACAGTGACACCTGCTACTTGACAGCTGACAATTACCGAATGACAAAATACGCACACGATTGGCGGCAGAATAGTTGCGCTCATTTTGTGAATGACCAGTTAGGTTTTATTGCCCCCTTTTTTTTATGGATAAAATGAAATATTTTGCTTACCTACTGATTGCTTACCAAAATTTGATTAATTGTAGGTCGCTTAATGCAGCTCAAATACTCAATTTGCTGACCAAAATAATTTAGAGCAGTTCAGTATATCATTAATTGCAGACAGATTTATAAATGTTTGCTAACCATAAGTTGCATACCAACTAGCTATTTTGGCTGACCAAATACATATTTCTGCTCACGCTCATATGAATATTTTGGTGATCGATTAAATGATACCCTTTTTATTTGTTTTTTATTTTATTTTCAACAATAATTTACAATTTCTTACTAAAGACTCGAGAGTCGAGACAACTCGAGAAATTGGAGTCGAGATTTCTCGAAACTCGAGAAAAAAAATGAGGTGAGAAACCAGAAACCCTAGTTGTGATCCCACGAAAGACGCTGCTACGAGAGAATTGTAAGGTGGGATTTTGACATATTTAACTGAATATTGTATATTTGTATCGATTTGCGTCTTAGAAATAGGTAATAATAATATCGTAATGTGCTCTGTCGTTCGTGAAGATTTTTACTTGTGTTATTATTGTCCGATTTTATTATTATTAACTTTTTACATTGAAATTATAAGAAAAAAACATTGTTAATTAATATTGATGGTCAACTTTAAAGTTTAATAATTTACCTCATAATGTAAATCACTATAGATGTTACCTGAAGGGAAAGTACCAAACCTTGAAGATAGTAGATCTATATAACCACAAAATTAAAAATGTTAAAACAACCGGCTTTCAATAAACTCATTTCGATAAGAAATGCCGAGACTATATGAAAAATAACCAAATCGCCGTATGTGTGCCTATAATATTTGAAGAGTTCCCTCAATAACTCTAAGATCCTATCATCAGATCGTGATTTGGTTGCAATGGGACAACCTCAGAGGTGTACACTTCCAAACACAAAATAAATTTCAGCCATCTTCGAGTAATCGCGTAACAAATGTATAAATTGAATAGCGTTTTTCCGTTGCGGAAGTCGGTTAACACTGGCTGGACGTTGCGTCAAATAAAGCTATTCGATAAGTAATGCATGAGACCCTATAAAAAAATACCCAAATCGCCATATGTGTGCCAATAATATTTGAAGAATTCCCTTGATTTCTCCAAGATCCCATCATCAGATCCTGATTTGGTTGTAAAGGGACTACCTCGGAGCTATACATTTTCAAATAAAAAAAATAATTTTCCAAATCGGTCTAGCCGTCTTCAAGTAATCGGGGAACAAACACACAAAAAAAAAACATTCAGACGAATCCTTCTTTTGAAAGCCGGTTAAAAATTAAGGTTGTGACTCTACTCTAAAATAATGAGTAACTAAACCAAAATAACGGCACAATTTGTTGACCATTACAAAGCCGTAAGGAATAATAAAATATGAAATTGGAAACAAGTCAATTGACTGGAATGAATACGGAGGGGTGCAGCAGCGCCGCCTCGGCACTCGAAGCGTATTTTTTGCGTCCGCTCGGTAGGGGCGTAAATTGGACGCTCCTGATAATTTTGACATTAACCAGTAGCTGGCTGTCAAGGTTTGGCGGGAACATGCCGTTTTATGTCAGTTTTTGTGTACTCCAATGATGGATAGGATAACAGAGTAGTTAAGATGAATAGATCGTTTGTATGTCTGTATTGATCTCAGTGTGGGACTGTGATTGAGAAAAAACAACCACCACATGAGGGTATCTCGTGTGGTTTTCTGCTTAAGACTTTACTAGTTTTTTTTTTTATATATAAGTCCCAGTTACCTGTTACATTTTTTCGCTTTATGGTGTCCTTAGAACAAGTCCTTTGTTGACATATTTCATTAGACAGTTCGTGGTACGTTGCTATAAGCTCCATTGGTGTTCTATTTACCATGTTATTTAACACTTTGTATTGTACTATAATGGTTTTGTTGAAAGATGAAAATAAACTTGAAATTAGTTTAATTCTGTATCTGTAATTACACGAAGGCTTTAATTACTTTTAATTAGATGTCTAGATTTTATCTTTAGTCTGCCACGAGTCGTAAGAATGTTGCTTCAATATCGGAATCCACGTTCATATGTCAATGCGAATATTATCGATCTCTGGAGATTCACGCACATATTAACACAATATCGCATTAAAAGGCCATAGGTTGTAATGATATGGCAAATATCTGCTGTTAGATAAATTTAAAAGTAATTATTTTTGTATGGCAACATGTGCCAACTACAGCATTGTCGCCATTTAATGTGGAAGCGAGAATAACACCTGATAAGCTATGTTTTTAGTAATTGATTTGAGGAGTGATGTACCTACTTACTTATGTACAAATATAAATATGTCTTTCGTAAGACAAGGTGCTCTTCAATAGGCCTTGACTCGCTATCTAGACACTTCGATAGCTATCACCGAAAATACTGTTTTTAATTGTTTCAAAACTTTATGTCGTTCCAACAGAATGGCTTGGACAGTTTCCGTTTACCATTAAATATAGTTTGCCCAATACTAAAACGGCCTGTGAAAATATATAAAATAATGTAATAAATTCGGCTTATCGAAGTAATATTTTACGATCACCGGCGACGTGGCCCTGTCTTGATACTGTGTCTTGTATAACAATAACAAAGTTGTAACAAGTATCGTAAATAAGAAAATAAAAATAAACATGCGTGTTGTAAATAATCTTCTGTTAAGAAGTGCTATTTACTAGAAATAAATAGGTCAGAAAGGAGTTAAACGAGTTTAACCTCTTCACCTCTTAATGCAGTAAATAAATGTATTGCTGATGAAAGTGGCGCTTTATCATTTTCCATTCCATATTTTAACATGACACTAATTTCTTCTCAATCTACAATGAAGTTAAGTAAATAAAATACTTTACCTGCTGCACGCTGCATTCAGGACCGCAGCTGACGTCGAAGTGGCCTTCTCCAGTTCGGTTCTGTAACAAGACAGTAACAACTATTTACTCCGATAATGAAGAAAAGTAAAAACAGGGTTTTATTTTAAAGTTTGAGAGATTCCTTTAGCTAAGCTAAGAACATATTGCCCACGTGGACGAAGTCGTGGACAAATTATTGTTATACATGTAATTAATTATGTAAACGGTGGCGCGAAACTGTAATTAAAATTTATTTTCGATCACTTTACACCGGCAACAATTTTCAGTAAAGGTTCGCTATCTTTGTGCACGGATACTGTATTTCTATAAAACGTCGGGACCTCGGGATACGCTCATGTCCACGACAGTTTTTAATTAAACTTGACCATATTTTTTTGATATTGTCCACCGGAGATACAGTAGCGATTCTTTCCGGTACGTCCGGCGGCGCAGGCGCATCGGAGCGTGCGCTACCTGCCCTAATTGATGCGTTCGAAACTGCTAAACAAGCGACGTCGGAGTCGGACGTGCTTCGCTTAGCGGCCAGTGCGTAGATGACATATTCTAGTAAACAGGCTTACGATAGATTCTATCGTAAGCTTATCGGATAGAATAATTATGGCGCTTAGCCTGCTTGAGCTCACAATAAGCACATAGTTACAGAAGACCAACTCTTGAACGTGTTCGGGGTACATATCTGTTGGAGATTCCATGTAAATAATACTGTGACTCCATACCGTTTCACTATAGAGAGGAATTTCAAGAACTATACTTGAAAAATATCATTCCCATTGGCAAATGCCCAAAAAATCCCGCCTCGTTAGAATGGCACTTTTGGTTACTGTGTAGATCCTGCTAAATTCTATCATCATTATCATCATCTCCTTGCCCTTGTCCCAGTTTAGGTGGGGTCGGCACAAAACATTTTTTCTGCAATCCAGCCGAAAAGCATCACCTTGACGGCCGCTGCGCTAACGAAGATGCCGCTTTCTGGCTCCGTCGAACAGAAAAATAGTATACAAACCTTGGCCAGTAAATAAGAAAACCTCAGATCACATGTTTGTCGTCCTCGGCTTCGCTTCGGCCGAAAATTACATATGATCTGAGATATTTCTTACTTTACTGGCCTCGGTATATAATGTACTATTCTTCTCTATCATTCATCATCTCAGCACTCACTTCTCATGTCTTCCTTCACACAATTCATCCATCGCTTCTTTGGCCTACCCACTGCTCTCCGTTAATTCCGATAATGAAGCTATTTCCATTCATCCCTGAATGGAAATATCTTCATGCCAGAAGGAGGTTCCTTCTGAGTATAGGAGAATTATGTCTCCCAATAATAAAAACCTAACCTCAAACGACCCGTGGATTGGACTCTAGGAATATAATAAGCTATCTCCGGATAAAAGTAGGTACTTTGACAAGATTTTTCTAAAAACTATTGACGCTAAAAGACACCACAGAAAAAAAAATATACGTAGTTCAAAAGTTTACGTCCTTAACACTTCCGCGCGAGCAACGTCTATAGACGTCGAAAATGTAGGCTTAACAATGCTTAATTGATTGGTGCTCGCGCGAAAGTGTTAAATAGATGCCTAAGTATTTGGTTTTCCAATAACTTCATAATGCATAGCAAACGTAACGAATAGCAGACAGCAGGGTGCCTTACTTCCACTACGGGATAAAATGAAAAGCTTGTTTAGGATAAGAGTAGCTGTCGCCCTATGTTAAGAACTGTAGGCAAAGCAAATAAAGCACATTTAAGTTGTAACAATAATAAAAATCACACCCAGTACCTGCTTCTATCATTACTAAGTTTCTATTACTAGTTTCAGGTGTGTAGGAAAATTTCGAAAACTAAAATTCCTGAGCACTAAATTCCTAAAAACAAAATTTCGAAAATCACAATTCTAATATACGAAATTTCTAAAACCATATGTTCTACGATCAAATTACCTACGTTTAAAATGTCTAATGTACACAACTGCTAATATATAAAAATTCTAACAACCTTTATCATAAGTTTTTTCGTAATTTTGCTACGCATCCCTTATTTCTAAGTAATTAATTATTATCAAAAATCCTACTAACATTATAAATCTGAATGTTTAGTTTAGATGTTTCAGATATTTAGAGGTTTGGTTTGTTACCTACTAGGTACAAATAACGCAGTAACAACTGAATGGATTGAGCTGATTTTTGGCATACAAACTGTGTCCTGGACTGAAACTACGTAGGATTCATTATTAGACTTCCCTTCGGATGGTAATGGGAATAACGCACATCGCAGATGAAGCCGCGGGTAAATGCTAGTTTAAATAAAATTACCTTATAATTCCCAAGCTCCCAAAGGAATAAAAATTAATACTGACATTTTACTGAAATTCTGCTAATCTTAGTGACAATATTTTAGCATCGGTTCACTTTCATAATCTGTCACAAGTCTATTTACAAGAGACACTCCTTAGGTTGAGGCTTTGGTGTACATATACATATAGGATTTGTCATGATATCACATGCGGCTTTCGATTCAACATTTTAACAGTTCAATTTATTAGCTGACCGAGTGAGTGAAGCGAATGAAATGTCACCGCATTGTGGCCTAAGCTGAAATTAGGCAAAATTGCTTTCGTATATCTGGCGGAGGTTTGTCTGTTCTCCTCTACGGGTCTCATATCTCAGCCGATTCTCGTGAAATATTGTGGGCAGGTTCGACTTTATCCTTTTGTCAACCCAGTTTATGGAAATGTTTCAAAATAACTAAACCATAGTGGCTAACAGACTCGCGAGATCTATAGCTCAAAGGGCCACTAGTTGTAATACTCGTATATATAGATTCCCGTCATAGCATATCAGTAAACGCCCAGTAAACCTCTTGATTCCCCGCAAAACGTTACAAGCGTGAGACCGGAACGGGTACGGCAGCACCTCACTGGCTTCTCGCCGAAACTCTACACCTGCGGTTTTCGCTTCGGAGATTTGTTGGTCACACTGTCTGTCACAAAACATACGCCCCTTTCACTCCAGTTTGTTTGGTAGAAAGGGACGGATGGTATCTAGGCAATAGCACAGATAGATAGGTCCTTGGTGCCACTATTTCACGGTCCACGCTTTGGGAACAATATGAAAAGTTACTATTCAATTCGTTTAGTAGAAGATTTAGTCAGCAATAAAACAGCGTGTGGAATCTAAAAAAAATCACACTGATAGTTTTTAATTAAAAAATCTGTAAAATGTCCGGGCATTACGCTATATCATTCGTAAGACCAACCCTTGTGACGAACAGACAATAGAGGGACAGGTTTATATTTTCTGCGTGTGAAGTCCTTGGGTTAAATCCCGAATACGTAAAATCAGGAAAAAATAAATAACTTAATTTTAGGTACTTAGCACATTATGTCGTAGCTTCGTAGCAGTTCTACGTGACTACGAATTGAATAGCGCACAATGTCTCTTTTTCACACAGGTAGACTAAGGCTAAAATGTTGCTTTCAAGATTGTATTATATGTATGTATGTGTGTTAGTATTCATGCACGTTACAAATGATCCAGTAAGGGCATTTATTTGTGTGATGAGCACGAATATTTGTTCCTGAGTCATGGATGTTTTCTATGTATTTAAGTATTTGTATCTATTAAATATATCGTCGTCTAGTATCCATAACACAAGCCTTATTGAGCTTACTATGGGGCTAGTTCGATTTGTGTAAGATTGTCCCCTAATATTTATTTATTTATTTATCCAGTGGTAGAATTGACGTGAAATTTGGTATTAACCGAAGACGAGATGACAATGCACATATATACCGTTTACGGTATCGTTTTCCTCCGAAATTGTAAGTAAGTGTGCGCTGAAATACATAGTATCGCTAGTTCAATACTACACGGTTCTATGTTACATTTTCAGCGTCAGAATGACAATGTTTACATTTCAATTCGTCAAAAGTGAAACATAGAATATAATATTGATCCAGCCATATGTATAATAACTTATCAACAAGAGCAAAGTTGGAAACCATTTTGTCTCTTCACTTACAACTTATAAATAAAGGATCAAGGACAGTCCCGTTGGAAGTAAACAAAAGACGGAGTAGCAACCCTGCTATATTTAGCGGGAATGCGTTGATTACAGCGGTTCGCTAATTGCGACAATTAGTTGTGCATTGAACCTACGTCGGCGCAAACTGCCGGGATAGACGCTCTTCCAACAGGGGAAGCGCTTCCATCAACACTTTTCGAGCGTTTTAGCCACTAACTAAAATGTTATTACCGTTACAAATATTGGTGCAAAAAATGAAGAGTTGCAATAACTATTGATAAAATCAGTCTCCGCCTCGATACTTACCGCCTTTTTTCCTTTGAAAGCTCAACTTTTATCACGATTCCGTACAAAGATATTTGCTTGAACAGTAATTAACAGACATAGAAGTTTTGGTGGCACGAATAAAATTGTCCTAGGGACTTCCCAACGATAATCGATAAATTGTACTTTCTTATGACAATTATGACTATAAGGTAACGTATAAAATTAATGCCTTTGTCTTGCTCAACTTGGCGGGGGCACTGCTGTGCCCCCAGACATGCTACGTGCATATCTATAATACAGTAATAAGCAGGGCTCGGAAACCAGTATTTGCTCCATACAAAAATACCGGTATTATTTCCGTTCTTATCGTTCTTTGGTTTATTATTTCGTTTTATAACCAGACAATACGAAATCATGACTTAAATACATTACTGAGCTCTACATAAATAGCATAAAATAATTCAAAATATTGGGCTACTTCGGGGTTTTTGCAAAATACCGGTTTCGAGCCCTCGTATTAAGTACTATTCTACAATGTCATACAATTTACCAAAATTGGCTTTTGTTGCAAGGCACTCCTTTTTCAGTTTAATTTATATGGAAATCTATTTAATAGCATTAAAAGAAGTTTTTGTGTAAGAAACACGTTAATAATAAAATTTTAGTTGTTAATTGATGTTTATTTGAATTTTAAAATCCCTAAAAACTATGTCTATGAATTACTTAAATTACATATTATCATTTTATAACATCGATGGGTTAGTGATCAGCATTTTAGTTAATTTCTATTTTATCTGGTGAATTTAATATCTACCATGAAATGTCACTTCGAAATAAGTATTCGAAACAGTTATCGATCAATTTTATATCGGAAGGAAGTCTCTATAGTTAATTGACGTTTTTGCCACAAAAGCTTCTGTCTGGTAATTAATCCGAAAAATTAACTCTATGGAACTTTGCAAAGCATGGACAGGATTGTACAGTTAAGGGCAAAGATCCACACAAAGTTCCAAAATATGTATGCATAAACCTGTATACATATTTTTGAAACTTTGTGGTGTATACATATTGGTGCCCTTGACTTGATAAATAGAACAATGTGGTAGTGCAGAGGCTGGAAAGTAAACAGTAGATGGAAGAGTGAGTTCCACCATGGTGACGGACTCGCGAGTCAATTTATTCCCGGTCATTCTTTCAGAGGCCGCTGGGCAGGTAGTAAGGAGCCCGTATTCAGCAGAAGATACACTCGTACATCAATGGTACCGCCTTATGGGACTAATACTCGTAGTGTGCTTGATACAACTACATGACAGAACCGATGCTACGCTTTAAACTAGAAGCATGTAGCTGGTAGGAAGTGTTATCCTTGAATAAATGAAGTAGGTTAGTGGCTCGGTCGAGGGCCTATTATCAAATTTGGTGGCCACAGCGGACCTCTAACCGACAAAGGCGCCTGCGCTCGATGAATTACCTGTAGCCTTTTTGTTTCATTCAACACGTAAACGTTATACGTTAAACTTACTCAAGTCATAACAGCCTATATGGAAACTGGTATAAATAAGTACTACGTGTCACCACTAATTGGAAGAATATGCTCATCGCCGATCTAAAGGGGAACGCGGATAATATAATCCATGATTTTGAGCAACTTTTGCTATGGGGTCAATTTTGTAAATGCAAAAAAAATAGAACTCTCTCATACATTTTGGTCTACTTATTCATGACCCTTTCTATGAAACAGTTAATTTTTTTTTGCATTTACAAAGTTGACCCCATAGTAAAAGTTGTTCAAAATCATGGAAAGATTGATGTTTAATTATCTTGTATCACGTAAAAGATTTTACCTTGTATATTTACTTGCATAGATACGAGTATGTTATCCGTAATATTAGCAATATGCATAATAGATATGTTAATAAATCGACTCACTCGATGCCCACCGGTTTGCCTAATATTCGGCATTTGAGTTCCTTCCTTTATCGATTACTCGGAAAATGTAACCCAAATCTACTCTGGTTTGCCCAAAGACGCAACGCCACTGATAAGTCCGTAGGTATGTGCGTAAATTTATTTTGTTTATATTGATGCTACAATGTGATTACGGAAATAAATATAAATTGCCTGTTACTCTACCCATACATTAACTAACGGGTAATCGATATATTTTCGCAAACCAAACCTGGAAAGGACATTTTTCATTGCACCGATCCACAGCTTCCGCTCCAAATTTCTCGACGATGGCAGTGTAATCGCAGCCAATTGGCCGAGCGGACAAAGCCAATCCCAACAGCGCGAGCACCAGCCATTTGTGCCAATTCAGTGGCTCACTCATTGTGGTCTCCACCATCACACGGCACCGGGCATATCCTCACAATCACATCACAACATCGTCCATCGAGAGTCAATAAACACTTTTTTTCTAGGGGTTTAATCAAAGCCGAGTGCGGGATTGGTCCTTCGAGCCGGACCGCATAGTCGCGGTTCAAACGGAACGGTTGCGCGGGAGGGTGGCTCGCAATGCGCGCGCGCCGAGACAGCTACTTGCGAACTGAGCAGGCGCCGCGCTACGAAGCTACGGCTACGGGGTTTATGCTGTTGTTACGGTCCGATGCTACTATTATGCTACCTGCCGGCTTTATTATGTTGTCACTATTATCTGCCTGAATATGTGTTTACATAGTGGTTTTTGCGAATTACATATAGAGTAGAGTGAGTAGTATGAAATAACTGCGTCATATTATTTTATCGTGACTGTAGTACTTGTGGTCAGTAAATAATAAAATTACAAATTGATAAAGAATATTATTGAGTTTTCCTTTGACGTTATTATTCGGATTTTTTTATTTTGGTCCTTTGTACTATGGTGTTTGCATATTTTAAAATAGGCAAGCCGGTGGGGATAGGGATCTAAGGATGTCTTCACTTCACATCACTACCTACTATAAAACAAAGTCGCTTTCTCTGTCCCTATTCCCTCTATCCCTATGTATGCTTAAATCTTTAAAACTACGCAACGGATTTTGATGCGGTTTTTTTTAATAGATAGAGTGATTCAAGAGGAAGGTTTATATGTATAATACATGCATTTAGTATCAGCATTGCACCCATGCGAAGCCGGGGCGGGTCGCTAGTTCAGTATAAAACAGTTAGCCTTCTCTCGTACAATCTGGTTCAAACCACGTGTTTGCCGGAATAATATCATCCAACACAAAATCTAAGCACATTACTATAAAAGCGGGCATAACGTCAACGGCCCACACGATCATTTCTGTTCCCTTAGTACCTCGGTGAACTCAATGCTTGATATTATTTGTAGCGTGGGCACGTTCAAATAGAAATAGAGTGGCTAAATCTTGCAAATGGGCTCAGTAACTGCTTGTAAGTAGGTATACACCAATCGGTCCTAAATGGGCTACGCTTTGGTATTTTATTGCTTTAATAATAAAATAATAAATAGGAGTTTGCTGTTCGGTATTGAAGATTTGTCCAGGGTACTATAAAACGGGTTGAGTAGGGACAAAATTGACATTCAAACCTCGATAAAATTTTATTTTTACATATGCAAACTGAATTGTATATATGTATAAGAAATATTCTGGTCGTTTGTAATTTAGTTTTTTTACGATTTTGGGTAGTTCTATTTCATAACTTTAACGATAAACACAAAATTCCTCCTCACCCCATAGTCCCTCGCGTAGTTGGGGTGAGATGGGGCAATTTTATCGTAGGATGAGCAATTCAGCCAATATTTGGGTTGAAAGATAGCTAAAAGTACAAATTAGAACTTTATAGGAAAAACTGCTCTTTTTTGAAGTACCAATATCTCAACATTTTCTTAACATAGGTACAGAGTTATAATTACACTCATATTGTAGGGAATTGTATCTCCTTTAATAGTGTGATAGACAACTTTCCCTAAAATGCATTTTTTAGAAGGTATAAACCAAACTCTGACAAATGACTAAAGGTTTCGGTTTTTTCGACCAGCATACATTTAGCACAACTTTTTCGAAACTGCAAAATCGAGTTTACACTACTTATACCTATCCTAACAACATCCCAACATATTCAGCGTTGTGCGATTTTTTTCGACCTCGAATGTTCGAAATGACTGGGTCACATATAAACATTTCAACCCCTGTTTAACCCCCTTTGGGGATGAATTTCGGAAAATCCCTTCTTATCCCTTACTTACTTTACTTTTGTGAAAATTTCAAGTTCCTAGCTTCAGTAGATTCGGCTGTGCCTTGATGAGCCAGTCAGCCAGTCAGTCAGTCAGGATTTCTTATTTTATATATTTAGATAAGAAATAGATGACTTTACCTTTTTCTATAGAGATTTAACATCGCTAAAATAAACAAAGAGGTTTCATCTCAATATTCCGGTGTGGGGGTAAGACAACCGGTGAAATTACTAGCATAGAGGCATTCTACCTTAGTCCTCAGGGTTGGCAACGCATTTGCAATGTGTATTAAGATTGGAAATGTCCATGGGCCTCAGAAGTCACATACTATCAGGTGACCTGTGTGCTCGTTTGCCTTTCCCAAGTCATAAAAAAGAAAAAAAAATAGGTACCTGTCCCGCTGTCTATCTGTAATCAAATACGCTCGTGCTCAAAATACCGCATTCCTGAAATACCAGATTTTTCAAAATACCAGATTCTCGATTTATCAGATTCTTGACTTACCACATTCCCGTTACACTACATTAGAAAATCGTAAGTTACTCAAGGATCTAAATAACTTTGTTGGATGTGTTATTTTGGGAATCTGGTATACGGAGAATATGATGTATCGAGAATCTGGTATTTTAAAAAACTGGTATTTCAGGAATGCGGTATTTTGGGAATGAGCGATCAAACATTGCAAGTTAAATTAGACCCACTTCCTGGTTTCCGTTAAGCAGAATTTTTGCATGCAATATGTAACTCAAATGACAATGCAATATGAGATGGAGCTGATCTGATGATGGAACCGGAAGATGGCCATAGGATAATCTAAATAAATCCACCATGTTTGGGCTCATTTGATTCGTTTCGACATACAGTTTGCGATTATATACAAAAAAGCACAGTCGGCAATAAAATATTGTCTCAAAAATATTTTTTGTTAGAAACTCATTGTCACTTTATACGCACACAAAACGACATGTTTCTTTATTCAGAGGTGTAGTGAAGTAATGCGGAATGTTGTTAAAGCGTGGGATGATCTACGATTGGATAGACCACAGTTAGTTTAATTGAAGGAGCGAGCCGGTCTTGTTGATGCTTTGATATACGGCGTTATAAACTTTGAAATTACGTTCATTGGGGTTAACGAGCTAACTGAGAAAGTCCAATATAGCAAAATATTGTTTTTAATAAATAATAATGGATATCTAACTTGATCTCAAATCAACCTAGTTCCAAATTAAGCAATGCTTGTACAGTACAGTACTTCTGATCCGGTTCGAAGGACCATTTAATATATAAGCCTTTCAATTTGTTTAATATTAATTTATATACTAATAGACTTACCCCAAAACAGACAGGTCTTGAGAAGTTCTAGTGAAGTTAGGACTCCTAGTTCTAAGCAAAAAAGAGTCAACCTCAAGTCAACGAACGCCTGCCAAAGAATTCACTGCAAAATGTTCTCTCTGTGAAATGTGAAAAGGAATACTGTGTTAGGTACTTATGAAATATTGCAGCGATAAGTGAAGTTTAATGATTATAATGTTTCTCTCACATTGGACGTTACGTGACTTATAATATATTTTTTACAAAAATCGTAGCAAGAGTATGTACCTAATGATCATTAAAGATTTTTCCAAAACAGTAACTGCGAAGTGTTAAAATAAGCAAAAAAAAAGTAGAACGCACATAAATACTTTCTGAAATTTTTGTCTGCTTGTATGTGCACGCATCATGGAAAAACAACCGGACCGATTTTCATGAAATTTGTTGTACACAGGAGTGTGTTGTGTGTACCTATATTTTTACCCGACGACGACGAAGCAAAAAAGAGATATTTACAAGAACGAAGTTGCGGGCATCATCAAGTATAGATTATGATTAATTACGTTTCTCACTCATTGGACAGTAAGTAACTTACAATACCTATTCAATATTTTTTTTTATTCTATTATATCTAGTTTTTGAGCCACACGATGCTGTCCGCAACTTTTTAGGGTTCCGTAGTCAAAATGGCAAAAACGGAACCCTTATAGTTTCGTCATGTCCGTCCGTCTGTCTGTCTGTCCGTATGTCACAGGCATTTTACTCAAAAACTACATGATGGATATTGATGAAATTTGGAATATAGGTGTCTTTTATGAGCCGCTACTTAGTTTGGTATATAAATAATTAAAATAAATATTTTTAGGGGCGGCACTCCATACATGTTAAAGACGGTAAAAAAAAAAAATTCAGCAAATATTAACGTGTCGGGTACAGTCAGCTGCAGAGATAAGTATACCCCCTGCCATACTACGAATGTATGACAGGGGGGCTACTTATCTCTGTAGCAGACTGTACATAGTTCGACAGCTCTTTAAAAACACTATGTAGTAGTAAGTTTAGTAGTAATGTTTTTGATTAAGTGAATGTATTTGGAAATAATCGCTCCGAAAGTTGTGTAAATTGTGTCCCCCCCCCCCCCCCCTCTCTATTTTAACGGTAACGCTTAATTAATACTTTCAATGAAAATTATTTTCAACAAGATCAAATGTACCGTTTTTGAGTTATTGCCGATAAACTGCGCTTCTCAACAAAAGGACGTAATTGCTATGAAGATACGCTCTTATGTTGTTGTACTTTTTTTACATCGTATTTTTTACCTTATAGTTACGGCTATGGAACCCTACACTGAGCATGGTCCGACATGCTCTTGGCCAGTTATTTTTCGTTGTAAAATAACGCCTTTAAATAATGGTTTGTCTATGTTTCAATTTATGGTGTATGTTAGAAGGTTGAATGTCCCGTCTCATAACCGTAATAAATACAAATGATCCTATTAGAAGCCCGGTTTCTTGGTAACTCCAGAGACATTTTCGGTAAAAGTGTGGATCTAAAAAGTTGATTCGCCCTAATTACGTTTCTCACTCACTGGACGATAAGTAAATTACAATATTCAATACTTTTTATTTATTCTATAATATTCATTTACTTTAACGTTTCGAGTCTGGTGGATGCGATATTATGGAAGTGCACGGACTATGCGCAATTTAAAACGCCTACGCTGAGTTTATAACAATGTGGAGCACATGCATTTCAGATGAGTCGGCCATCAGAACCTGAAAATAATAGTAGATTGTTCAACTAGGGACTAAAACAAGCCATAATGACACGAGGTGTTTAGCCACCCGAGCGTAGCGAGGGTGACTATAGATCGAGTGTCATTATGGTTGTTTAGTCCCGCCCGCGTTAAACACTCTACTTTTCACTTTGAATGCGAGGAAAAAAACGACGTTCTATTACACAAAATTACAATATTTATTGTTCCGTACTTTCGGTATAAAGTTGCACTATACACATTAATTGTTGAAATATTGTGCTCAATACGATTAATGAACATTCAAAATTCAAAAGGCAAAGAATTTTTTTTCCGCGGTTCTTTATTTTTTTTTTACTTAGTGAAGTCACTCAGGCTTTATTTAAATGCTGGCATTTTTAGCCAACAGGTTCAAACGTGAAAAGTACCTATTTTAAAACTAATTGGATCATGCAAAATAAAATTAAGTTACCCCTAATCTAGTTAAATTGATTTATATTCGTAATAATTAATCATTATTACTATATTAAATCGTTATTTTTTTATATTTTAGCACAGCTCTCTTTTTAGGTTATTTTCACACCCAAAAATTTTCTATACACAATCACTAAAAATAGCGACAATATTCCAACCACAAACACCCCGATTGGCAGGGGTTTTCAAAGTCAATTAAAAAAAAATTACTTTAATCCCTAGACATTAATAAGGAACTTTAGTCCCGATATACAGAGACTAAATTAACATTTAAGAGCATGAGAAGTGAAAACATTGTTAATGAATCTTCTCCCTATTGCTCAGCGGGAATAAAAATCAGTACAAAATTTTATGCGGAGAAAAATATCATAAACTTCCTTTCCGCTTAACAATAAGAGTAATGATTAACAAAAATGATTGAAGCGAGTCCAGGCGTTTTATATAATGCAGACACACACGTACAAGTTCTTTGTGTTATAAAACACTATTGCTTCCATCTTCTGAGACTACTAAATACGTAATTAATAACCACATTTTTACTTAAAAAAACCCGACCGCGGTGCTTTTTAAAAGTGCATAAAATCCGCCATTTTGAATTTTATGTATCATTTATCAAAATCGGTTGTGCCGTTGAGTAGACTACTCAACGGCACGTTACGAGCGGACATAAGAACGGACACATACATACATACAGGTCAAAAACATAACGCTCCTTTAGGGCTTCGCCACAGTCGGGTAAAAATAGTTACTACCCGACTTCAAAGTAGTATATTCAATCAAGGAACATTAAAACAAGAGGACTGTCATTCTCCATCTCCATACAAAAAGCCAGGGACTGCATAACCGAAAAATGAAGGTAGCGTTTTAAAGCGGTATGACGTCATACCGTTTGTTTCGGTATGATTTCGGTAGCGCAACCGAAATGAAACGGTATCGAAATTGAACGGTACCGTAATTTTTTTTCGGTAACCTTAACCGTTTTAAAAAGGTACCGTTTGAGGTTTATGTGTGTGCGCCGAGCGTCGTCGCGTCGTCAAGTTTCAATCGCGTCGTCTTTAGCCTTGAGCATCATTATCATTTCAACGTTAAGACGTTCACTACTAAACATAGGTCTTCCCCTAAGACTTTAATTTGTTTTATTTTTGTTTTTTTTACCTTATTTGTTTTTAGTTTGAGTTGATTAGGTATTTCTTGTTTGTTTTTTATCTTTGGTTTGTTTTACTTTGTATTTTTTACCTTTTTTGTTTTAAGTTTGCGTTGATTGCTATTTTTTCTTTTATTTGTTTTTTTTACCTTATTTTTTGTTTTTAGTTTGTGTTGATTAGGTATTTTATGTTTTTTTTATCTTTAATGTGTTTTACTTTGTATTTTATACCTTTTTTGTTTTTACTTTGTGTGGATTAGGTGTTTTTTTATCTTTAACTTGTTTTATTTTTTTTGGTTTTTTTACATTTTTTGTTTAAAGTTTGCGTTGATTGTAATTTTTTTTTTTCTTTCATTTGTTTTTTTACCTTATTTTTGTTTTAAGTTTGTGTGGATTAGGTGTTTTTGTCTTTTTTATCTTTAATTTGTGTTATTTTTGTATTTTATTGTTTTTTTTTACCTAGTTTTGTTGTAAGTTTGCGTTGATTGTTATTTTTTGTTTTTTTTTCTTCTTTTATTTGTTTTTTTATCTTATTCTTGTTTTTAGTTAGTGTTGATTAGGTATTTTATGCTTTTTTATGTTAAATGTACTGGATTTACTTTGTATTTTCTACCTGTTTTTGTTTTTAGTTTGTGTTGATTAGGTACTTTTTATATTTATTATCTTAAATTTGTTTTTTTGTACCTTGTTTGTTTTAATTTTGAGTTACTGTTTTCTTTCATTTGATGTTTTTAATTTTTTTGTTATATTTTAAAATTTTCTACCTTTTGGTTTTTAGTTTGTGTTGATTGTTATTTTTTGTTTTTTTTACCTTTTATTTGTTTTCTTTTGTATTGTTTTGTTTTTTTTTATACCTTAGTTTTGTTTTTAGTTTCTGCTGATTAGGTATTTTTTGTTTGTTTGTTTATTTATTTTATTTTTATTAGTAGTTAAGTTTGCGTTGATTGCTATTTTTTCTTTTATTTGTTTTTTTACCTTATATTTGTTTTTAGTTTGTGATGATTAGGTATTTTCTGTTTTTTTACTTTAATTTGATGATAAAAACAATAAATAACAATCAACACAAACTAAAAACAAATAAAGTAAATAATACAAAATAAAAACAAAAAAATTAAAGAAATAAAAAATAAATGAAAAATAACAATAAACACAAACTAAAAACAAAAAAGGTAAAAAACAGAAATAAAACAAATTATGGAAGTTATGAAGATGATGATTGATTATGTATCTCAAGCTGTTTTTCTTTGGAAATCAGTAATGGTTTTTTTAATGTGACTTCCAGGTCGTCTTCCAGGTCAGCCTTTGATAAGAGGAAGTCGCTCATGAGAACGAAATTTAAAAAAAAAATCGGCCTGTTCTTTAATATATTGTAATCTGAATCATTGTATATAATGTAGTTGAAGATATTTGAATTTACATTTTGGGATAGAAATACAATCACATAGTTAACGAAATATTTTTATTTTTATTAAAATGTCATTTTTATTATATTTTTCATCATCCCTATAATATTCACAATTTTCGTATAGTGAGTTCTAAATCATATTTAATCAGTCTACACAAGTATCACAAAAGTGTCATTATTATTCTACAAGTCTTATTTTTTTATTTATAAACCATTGAAGTTACGTAAAAATCACAAATTTACTCCCATATACATTTGAGAAAAGGGACCTTATGACCAGCCATGAGCAAAAATTATTGATAATTACAGTATGGCACGATATTTAAATTATTTATTTACTAATCTTGTATTAAAACAGAAAACTAAAGAAAAAAGGTTATTAGAAATTTACTTCAAATCTTGATCAATTAAGAGTAATTCTCAAATAACGTTGTTGAATTTAAGTGATTAGTCATAAGGTCCCTTTTCCCAAATGTATGGGATATTATGACCTTATGACCAATCACAGGTAAAACTTATTGATAATTACAGTATGGCACGCACGATATTAACATTAGTTATTTACTAAACTTGTATTAAAACAGAATACCGAAGAAAAAAGGTTTTTAGAAATTCACTTCAAATCTTGGTCAATTAAGAGTTATTCTCATAATTATAACACTATGTTGAATAATTCACACCATGGTGTTATGATGACCTATGCTTTGTGATGCTATCATATAAAATACGCTAAAATAAATGTGTTTTGTATGGATGACTTTTCTATAAAACCAAAAATTACCGAGTTTAATAAAAAAAATCATAATGGTAGATAGGATTCGCCAAAGTAATTTTTTTTGTATTTGTTGATCTTTTGAAAAAAAATTAAAAGGATTATTTACTTAAGTGGTGAAAAATTATAGAAACCGCCAAAAAACTAACCTTTTTCGTAAGTATTTCGAAAAAAAAATTAAAAAACTTTTTCTAAAACGGTCAAAAATTATAGGCATTCGCCAGAAAGTGTTTTTTTTTTAATTTTTGTGAACAAAAATCAAGGTTTTTCTAAAATGGTCAAAAAGTTTTACGATTCGCCAAAAACACGTTTTCATGTTTAAAAAAAATGTTTATAAATGATGATGATGATGACAAAGTGATCTAAAATTGTAGAAACATCCAAAAAAAAACAAAAAAAAAATAAAAAACTTTTTCTACAATGTTCAAAAATGATAGGCATTCGCCAGTGTTTTTTTTGTGTAATTTTTGAAAAAAAAAAGGTTTTTCTAAAATGGTCAAAAAGTTATACGATTTGCCAAAAACACTTTTTAAAAAATGTTTAAAAACTTTTTCCTAATTAAGCTTTAAAAAAACGACATACAAATGTATTTATTTTTATTTTCAATTTTTTTTAATTCCGAATCTGTGGCCCCCAAACCCTTTCCTTCCAAATTTTCAACTTTCTGGGATCATTTTGAAAATTTTGCTTACCATTATGCAGGCCGCGTGCTTGTTTGCCACCGTCGTGGTATAAAAAAGAAATACAAATAAGCAAAAGTTGCAAGTAAATTTTATTAAACAATTTTATCAATAGATTTATCATTTTTGTATGTAGTCTGCCATAAGGACCCTTTTCTCCTAAACTTTGAACCCAATTCTTATATAGAAAAAATTAACGTACAGCAGTGAAACGAAGCTACAAATACACGTCTATTCCTATATTTTACAATTTTGCATAAAAGAAAAAAATGATGATTTTGAAGGATTTCACAAAAACGTCCATATCTCCGTAACTAGAAACTGCCATAAGGTCCCTTTTCTTATACAAAGCCACAATATGCGAGCGAAAAATTTCGGTACTGAAAAAATATAGGTTGGGTACCGTAATAATAAAGGTATAAGTACCGCTTTCAACATTAGCGGTACGTACCGGTATAAAGCGGTACAGTAACAAAATATTTAAACCGGTATAGTCTACCTTTATATCATTACGGTACCGATATTCTATAGCGGTACCGTACCGCTTATATCGTAACGAAAACGGTCCCTGCAAAAAGCTGTTCCCCGATATTTACAACGCCATCTATGTGTAAGCTTGGCATAATAATTATTTTATTTACGATTATTCAACTTTGCAAGCGTGACACAGTATTTCAATGTTAGAATTTATTTATTATTAGCTGTTTACGAACTAATTGTTACTGTACCTGCTGTGTGTTGTAATTGTTTCTTTGTTCAATTATAACATCGTTAAATGTTTAGTTTTTTAGCGCCATATAGTTTTGGCCTGGATATCCCCTTGCGGTCGGGGTACGATCCAAAGTATGGAGAATAACAGTCCTCTTGTTTTAATGGTCCTTGATTCAATTAACAGATGCATGAGCTACTACAAAAACACCCAAATAGGTGTGACCATGTCATATTTGAAAAGTTCCCTCGATTTCTTGAAGATCCCATCACCCGATCCTGAACTGGAGACAATGACCACCTGGGAGGTGTATTCTTTCAAACAAAAAATTGAATTTTCCGTCGCCGACGTCTTTATGTAGGTAATCGGGGAACATCACGACACGACGTCGCAACGTGAAACGATGCCGTGTCGTAGCACGACGCGAAATCGTAACGTGTTTATGTGTAAGAGTCCTAAGCCTAACGGCGAAGCAAAAAGGAGGATTATTTAGTTTAGATATTTGTGCCATCTGTGAGAGACACGCGTCATGTTCATGGTCTCTCTGAGCTCTTATGCTCATATGATATTACGATGCAACACGTGCAGATTCAACTCACAGCTGACTAAAAGTCACGCCACAACGCACCTAGATGGCGACACTAGTAAGTGTATGGAATTTTCTTTTCATCACACTTGCTCGAAAATGGTGTCATTACACGTAGGTTTTGCGGGCGGTAAATGAGCTATTACGCCCTAGGGCGTAATGGTTTTCTTTTTAAATTTGAAACGCTGGTTCTGTTTTACTCTTATTTGTCATGTTCACAGGAAACGCCAACTTACTTTTTTAACTTTTATCACTGAAATATTTATTTAAAGAGAACTGTTATTGCAAAAACATGTAATAATAGACTATACATATTATTTCTGTAATATTAATTAAATGTTTAAATAGTGTATTTCAGTATTTTGAAAATATAAAATCAACCATTTTAAGTCTTTACCGCTATGGTTTCCGAACGTGACTTGAGATTCGCATTGTCTATGGATATGTCACTGTCAGTTTTACAATTTTAATTAGGTTAAGTAAGGTCATTTTAATCAGATTTCCTCACAAGTGTGATGAAAAACATTGTGTGTGCCACGGGCGGTAAAGGAATTACAAACTCGTGTTATTAAAGCCCTCGGCTTCGCCTCGGCCTTGTAACAAACACTCGTTTGTAATTCCTTACTTACCGCCCTTGATACACAATGTACTATTACCTGTGTAGCAAAAAAATAAATAAATTGTATTCTCTGTGTATTGTCACAGGGCTTTTGAACCGTAAAAGGTAGACTTGAAGTTTTCACAGAATGTGTATTTCTGTTGCCGCTATAAAAACAAATAATAAAAACAATATAAAATGAAAAAGAAAGGGGGGTCCCCATACAAGAAACGTGTCAGTTACAGGACTGTACCTTATGAACCAAAATAGATAGAGATGATATTTATAATTTTTAGGGTTCCGTACTTCAAACAAAAGGAAAAAATGGAACCCTTACAAGATCACTTTGTCCGCCTGTCCGTCTGTCTGTCCGTCTGTCAAGACTCTTTATCTCGGGAACGCGTGGAGGGTATCGAGTTGAACATAAAACCATATACTCAGGTCTATGGTCTCTTGAAGTTGTGAAAAAATCCAACTTCTAAGTTAACGTAAAAAAAGATATTACATTTCGAAACTCTCAAGGAAACCAAAATTTCTAGGGTACTTTCCGTTGACCTAGAACTATGAAATTTGGCAAGTAATACCGTCTTAGGTATATGTGGTCTTATACTACAAGTATAGGGAAAAATCTGAAAACAATACATTTGTAATCAAATCATAAAAAAATATAGTCTTTATTTAAAGTATTTGTACGGAACCCTCGGTGGGTGAATCCGACTCGCACTTGTCCGGTTTTATTACATAGTTCAGCTTTATATTTTAATAAACCTTTTTAATTAAAATAAAATAGGCTGTGAATTCATTTATCACCTAGCATGTTGATACTTAGTTCTAAACAAGATTAACTATATTGCTTGTTTGGTTAATACTTCTTTCTTTTACTAATTATATACAGAGGAAGAAAATTACTGACTTAATTTATATATTGGTCTATTACCTTGAGCAATAATAATAACTATGTTAATTATATATTTGGTTCATAATAAAAACAAATTGTGTTGACTATATTTTATTATACCTCAATACCATATGATAAAGATATGATTATGACCCGCGTTACTTTACTGCTATCATAGCTCGCCAAGTGGCGGTTTTAATTATGACTTGGATGATAATATATCCCTTCTGAATATTATACCTTTTGTTTTTTTATATTACTAGGTTTCAAGAGGCCAGGGAGAGAACGAGTATTTTTACATGAGGGGGGTACTCAAGATAATAGGCATATATAATATAACATTAAGAATGTCCAGCTAAATGTTGTATGGTCACAGTCACAGAATAAGAATTAGTACTCCGTACAGAAGCCTCTCTCCCAAACCTCCATGACTGTGATCTGTGCGCTCTCCCTAACAAAATTGCCGTTCACGTCGGATGACCGGACGGAGCTGACCCGCTTCCGACCGTCTCTCTCTATCGCATAACGCGTGCTCTTTTTTCCACCCTAGGGTAGCGATATTTAATAATAACTATCGCGCAACGGAATCGTGGAGTGAGTCAGTCCTGGTATTGGTTAAACGTGATCAAGACTAATTAAGACATTAATAATATAGTACCTATATAGCGGAAAATTAAATTAATAAAACAAGAAAAGAAAAAATAGCTAATTGATAGAAATAGGAAACACGGAATAACTGCATTTTCATAGATGTTATCATTCGTTTATAATTATAACTATAATTTATAATTGTATGTATAACTAATTTATAAGGCGATATAGAATGAAAGTCGAGGCTTTTTCCGCCATTCCTCGCCTTTCAGTCTCCGAGTAAACTTGTACTCTAACTCTACACCACAGCTCATATTAAGCTGAAAGAAACGAGAAGATTCAACGATGTAATTTCCATTTTCGTTTTACCTGTCAAAGTGTAAACAAAACTGTAAATCCGCTGTAACGTCGAGCGCTTTTCTACTTTGGTTGTCATCCAAGTTCCCCGATTCGGAGTGCCAAAACTGCCATAGTACAGACTTACATAACAACGCTCGGTGCGGCAGCCGCAGTTCAGACCACCACACTAGAACATTTATCAAAGATACGGTTTATTGTTCAGAATTCCTTAAAAAGATAATTCTATAAGAACGCTTGTCAATACGATGATATAATTTTATAGTTAGTTATTTAGACAATGATTATATTGTGGTAGCCGTAAAGATAAAGTATTTTATTGTTGGGGTTGTATTGAAAAGGCGGTTGTTGCAAGTTTCCGCGTATTTCCTTGTGAAGTGTGTCTCCGGACTGACCTCAGTGCTACGAGAAACTTCGTCAAGAGTCGTGCCTATCATTTAGTAACGCGAGATCCGCAGACATGTCCAACGATTTGGTGAATTATAAGGTCAGTATTGTATTTCATTTACCTTATGCGTAGATAAGAAGCTATAGAAACAATTGTTTTATAAGGCAGGTATAATATTTGTCGAGATAGTGTCATACGGGCCTAAATAAGGGCCATTTTACCATGGTACGGATAAATTTTCTGAGATTATAACCGAGGATAAGACAACCAATTTAGTGTAGCGTCACTAAAAATTTTCTCAATATAAGTTAAACTTAATGTATGTTATTTGTATCATTCGATATTTAGTGAAATGCCAAAGTTGTAGACCAATAAATACTTAATCAACTAACTAATGCCGGTCGAAATTAATTAATCAATTGAATGATCGATCATATGATGTGGCCATTATTAAACATCGTTTAGTGTCACGTTATATTTGTGTTGGCGAATTTAGTAATACGTCACGATGTATTGTTTTAACATTTGGTCGATTTAGGACGCGTGACTAAAGGGTGGAGAACATCATTTGGCCCAATTATTGTGAAATGTTACATATCTTACGTTTTTAATAAGAAAGAAATTAAGAAACGTGGGACAAATATTGGGCAGATAAATATTTTCTAAAAATAGCACACATAAATGGGCTAAGGGTACGATTAGCACAATGTAGCACGCGATTTTATTATATTTAGTCAACATCAACACTCTTTAGTAGTTTGTCGCTTTCATTCTTCTTATAAATATGTCTTGTTCTTAGGCCATTTAAGCCTTTGTTCCGCCAAAATCATCACCGTGATGATCGAGGTTAAGATATGAGGTGCATGTGGCAAAACTGGTTAACGGTGGTGTTGGCGTCAAGCTTTTGTCCGGAGTAATTTGGCATACTTTTTCTTGGCGAGCAGTAAGGATAAGGTGCTTCTATACCTTACAATAGGCATTCGTTGGGAATCGGGTTCTATATAGACACCACGGCACTGCTGGTTGACAAATAAGGATCATCCAAAACGTTTCACATTCGTTAGTCGAATTTCTAACTAAATTAAGTACAAAATAGTAGGTACTATGCATAAATTACTAATATGTACAAAGCGGCGTGAAAACAAAGGAATTTCTACGAATTGTATAAAAATAAACACAAACTTGCAAAGTACATACCTACATACCTAAGCATGTTCATTTGATTGCGGTCATTGTTATGTCTTGTATAATTCATTCATACAAATTACACTGATTCATCACGTAGACCGACCGAAGTACATAGGCACTTACACATACAATAATAAGTGTTGTTTATATGTTTCTCGGTAATCCCCCTCTAAAGAATCCGTCATAGTCATCGTCGTTTCAGCAATTCAGTCATAAAGTTAATCCACGCCCCAGCAATTGCCTTGTTTATTTTCCTCTTATATTATACATGATTATACCTAGATCTATGTTAAGTAACCTCTGTTATCAAAATGTTATACGTTGTCAACTCTGATTAGCAAGAACACACGAGTACTTGTGATAGAAGACTCCGGGTTCAACAAGTTAGTAGTAAACAAAATATGATAACCGTGTTTGTTATAAAGACAATTGATAGTCAAATAAATACTATGAAAAACATTCCAGACCGCGCCCACAAAATTGTAAACAAACTACGATTTACTATACAGAGGCCCGCCATTTTCGATTCCGTTAAGATTTAAAGTGTACGACTTCCAGCTAGGCAGCTACTTTATGGAATCTCGCACCATTATGAAAATTGACTTGTCATCATCAAAGCAGCAAGTAGTGCAGAAGGCGCTTCGATTCTTTGGACCGATTCCATCGGGAAGCATCTATCGTTACATTGTAACACTATAAGTTTATAAGTAAGTTACCATAAGTGGAAGAGCGGTGTCTCTTAATACAGGTATCTCATATACTTAAAAAGAGGCACCAGTCCAGTAATGTTAAAATAATCTAAGTTACTGAATAAATCATTTTTCATTTTCATTTTTCATTTTCATTTTCATTGTGTGAAACGTAAATGTTACTTGTATGCAATCTCGAATGATACCATCCTGGCTGTGCTCGAGAGCTCCTCCTTGTGTTAGAAAAAATCGAGCATAGGTATCAGTGTTTAGTATTTTTGATGTGGATTTGCTCCTGCCTAGAGATGGGCCGTTGCCGGGAATATTCCCCACTTGTATGGGGAATATTCCCGCGGTGGGAATATTCCCCATATAAACGGGGAATATTCCCGGGAATGGCACATCTCTACTGCTGCCTATTATATACGTAGGTAAGGTATAGTAGACTAGACTACGGATCCTTGGTAAATAATTGTTTACCCATTGTGGTTTAAACCTACGATGCAGCAAGTTCACACTCATAAAAAGCCTAGGTATTAATTTTAATAATTTTTCATTATCATATTCGTAGCACTTCAGTAAGTTAGAAATCGCATCGAAAAACTAAATATTATTTTATGCCACACCTGGCCATAAAGCCGCTTTCTGGCCAAATGTAGACATAAAATGATGTATACAACACGGGGGGTAATAAAGAAAGCCCTCGATTGCATATTTACGTCTGCGATCTCCGCCTTTCTTTGTATTACCACCCTAGTTGTGTAATGTACTATAACCCAACCTGCGCCCAGTGTGTGATTATTGCACGAATGCAGAAAATAAGCAAAGATAAGGAGTTCGACGACAACGCCCACAAACTCAAAGTCACCACAATGTCATTGGATACGACGTCACCTACCTACCTAGTGCATTGTTTACCTGCAGCTAGGTACTAGGTGTTATTAGAAATGAATGTGGTGAACAATAAATAGCGTTTTGAACGTGGACAACAGAGATATGTATCTACAGAGTAGACACTCTACGTCTGAATTTGATTAACTTGACAGCCTCTCGATTCTGGGCCCGAAACCATTGTGGCCTAAATATGATCAATTGTGATTAAATTTTACTGTGTACTTTGATCTTAAACTTAGCTACCTGCACCAATCACATCATTACCATCGCCACATTATGGATGAGCTCCCTATAAACTATGGAGTCGTTTTCGGTTATCTTGTAGAAGTCGCGTGCCTCTGCTATTTTTATCATAATGATCCTGATTGCTTTTATAAAACGGCCAATAATAGTGCCGATGGTAATGAAGCAAGTAAAACGGTATAGTTAAAATCGCAGGGAACTACCCACCTATGTTATCACCAAAATCGTCATTATCAGGAGTATAGGTACCTACCTACGTAGTTACTTAATTTAGCAACTTCCCCCTTTGATTTCTTTTCAAAGGTACGTATATACCTTTTTCTAACATTTCTATGTTTATTTATACATCTCACTTTCGCAATCGTGAAGTACATAAGTATAAACATATTGCCAGGCAAATAAAGATAATTTCTTTCTCTCTCTAACCTTTCCCTAAATGATGATGTTCGAAAGAACGCGTTCGATGATATAATTTTATTGAAATAAAGAAAGATGGGTCCTAAACGGATTGAAAAAAGTCCCTCCAGTTCCTCAAGTTATACATACAAGCTTTACTCGTTTGAGACATATTTTTGCTTTGAAGCATATCTTCATAAATAACGGCCCAACGTAATATGTATTTGCCAGTACCTCTAGCACAACTGTGACACGCGACTCTTTGTCGAGCGACAAATGCTACCTATCTCTTTCCACTCAATATCGTGTGACAGTGACAGGTGAGGCTCTGTCGCGCGAGAAACGAAGTCGCGGCCAGTTATGCTAGACGTACAGTATTAAAATCATGTGTTTAACCTATTTCTATATCCTAAACTATCAAGAATGGGAAGAACAAATTAGATTAGACATACATAACTATCGATAGTCAGCCGGGCTAGCAAAACTGGCCGCGACCTATAACATAACCTGCAGTGGCGTGGCGTAAAATATATATTCGGGCAAGCCGGTGCAGATTTGGCGTACATTTTCCTTAAGAGAAGCAGAATAAGGTGGTCAAATGCCTGATATTAGGCAAGCCGGTAGGAATCGAGTTCTTTGTACGCCACGCTACTGATAACCTGTCACCTTCGTACAATATTGAATGGAAAGGGATACATAGTATTTGTCGCGTGACAGAGTCGCACGCTATATTATTTAGTCCTTGGGATACTAAGTGTTTACTCAATAAGGATAAATGCGACCATGGTAATATATAAAAGAACACATCAGATCGTGCTGCAGGGGATTTACCGATGACCGCTTGAGGAGTAGGCACAGCTAGGTATGCATACCAATCTACTTAAGACCAACCGTCCGATGATTCAAAGCATCATGTTCTCAACCAGTTGGTACAATTGATAGGATAATAGGCCGGGAGTTTCCTTACGCAATTCAGGTGTTTCACGAAGGAAGTTAAAAGTTGCATTATTAACTGATCCACCGAAGCAAGTGAGGTCTACGAGTTGAAAAGGGGAGATATTTGTATGTTTAGATATTGTGTTGTATCCGAGGATAACTCGAGTACCGTTTGTCCAATCTTTCTGAATTTAGCAGGAGAGTACTTACAATTAGTAAACCGCGAACCGATTATGCACATGGAAGCAGGAAAAACGATCCCCGAATGATTGGAGTCGCGGGGTCACTGTTCCGAACAATCATATTTCCGTCACAAGTAAATAATTGTCCTATAATTATACATATGTAGGTATACATGTAAATATAATGACAATACGTTCATCATTTTAACCCCGAGTCCACTGAACGTAAGTCTCCGCGAAAGACTTTAAAATCAAATATAAGTAAATGCTAAATTCAACATTTATTAAAATCTATTTCAAACGATAACTAAGCCTGTTCAAAGGAAAAAATTATAATAAAAACTCAAAATCGTTAGTTTGTTTAAAATTTTGTCGGTACACGGGGACTTAAAATTAAATAACTTCATAAACGACGCAAGAGTAAATAAATGGCCATCTCGCCAAACTGAATCCCGATCCAACCCGGCCGACCGACACTGGGACCAAATGCATTCGTGCTCTTCGTCACGTAAAACCGCGTTATACTATTCTGATGTCAAAAAAAGCATATCACATACGTAAACTTCGTTAGTTACGTTATTCTGTGCCCGAAGAGCATACGTAACGTGTGCGGGCGCACGCGTCCGGGGGCACGTCGCCACACCCATCCTTTCACTGGACATATGGTCCAACCTGTTCCACCAGTCTCGCGTAGCTCTTGTGCCCTTTAGCTTAAAGGTCACTTGTTGAACGTTGACTTCTTTAATGAGAATCATATGATACTAGTATTTTACAAGTTTCTAAAATAAGTTTATTCATTTTTGTCTCCTCTCTAGAGCAATCACTAGCAATTTCTATCCTGTGCTATCTCTGTAACATCCTGGTAAGACATGACACGTCATAAAGCCTTCTCTATTTGCACAATGTAATTCTTTCTCGGTCTACTGAGACCTCGATTTCCCTTATTCTTTTCTTTGTCTTAATCAACATAAAAAGCAGAATAACTAAATATGGGTAAAATAGACGTAACGTAGCGTCGTTAACAACTGAATAAACATCGAGTTATGGTAGCATGACGTTTGTATTTATACAGAAGTTTACGAATTACAACTCTTACGATAACGTTTTTGCATAGACATTTAAAAGACTTAATTTAGCGCTATAAAATAAGTACCGTCAAACCCTCCAACTTTGCCCACCGCCCAATCTTTGCCGTTGGGCTATTTCCTTCCTGCAGGAAGGAAATAGTATATTTTCATCCTGGGCAAAGATTGGACGGTGGGCAAAGTTGGAGGGTTTGACGGTAATGCACTGAAAATAATTACTACAGCTACACCAAGGATAACCCACAGATTTTGTCAATTATTTACCCGCATAACAATCTTTCTTCTTATTACATACTTAGGTACATCTATGAGAGAGAACTCAGTATAACGATGTGTATACCTACGTACTTTATCCTACAGTATAATGTACGTAACATTAAAAAACTATCGAGGAAGTAAAAAGGTGTGTCAAGTAGGTATAAGGATATGAAGAATGTGTGCTATATGTGTAGACATATACATATGTTTGTATTTTGCACGCAATAGTGGTTGCAAGAACGAACCAACCTTGCGTTAGCTTCGTACCTTATTTCACAACCTTTGCTCATTACTTGAATTTAATGGATTCTAGTAAAACACAATTCCAAGCTTTCATATTTTACCAACAGTAAATATTAAGAACGTGATACATATGTTTTGTCTACGCTGAAGAGAATATAAGTAGGTACCTAGTAGTCTGCAGTTATTTCGAAACACACCCATCCATACCATTACCATGTGTAGGGAGCTAAACAGCACGCAGCTAACGCAAACAAGATTTTCAGGTTTAAACATACATGCCCCTACCTATATGTAGATTTAAAGTATGTTGAACCGTTCATTCCACCTCGCACTTGACCAACTTCTTGCGTACTGCTCCGGAAGATTGCGCTTGTTTACATACAAATTTCGATATTACTCAGTAACGAGGTAATAACGCGAATTAATAGTAAAATGTCGTAACAGTTGCGTTCGTTTTTAAACTTTAAACAGATGACGTCACGAGATGTATCTATCTATCGGATAGAGAACGACGTCAGTACTTACCTTAAAATTAAAAATATCGAGGGCCGATACCAAGTCCGTGATAATAGTACCTTACACAACTAGGGTGGTAATACAAAGAAAGGCCAAGATCGCACGCCGTGTTGACGCCTTGCCGGGGTCTCAACAGTCCTCACCTCAGGTGTATAGGGAACGTGCAGGAACATTAGCAGGATATTGGCAGCACTAAACGACAAAAAAGACACGGGCGGACAATAAAGGAAACTATCACCCCTGTCAAATCAAGCTGTCAATATCAATGACTATATCTAGGTGTCAATGTCAAATATAGTAAGTCGTAGCTACACTGACGGTACCTTTTTCTCGTGTCGCTTTGCAACGTTTACCTTTCAACCGTCGATATGACGCAATGGGATAAACCTGATGACGTCAACACCTGTACGTCTAGCATAACTGGCCGCGACTTTGTTTCTCGCGCGACAGAGCATCACCTGTCACTGTCACACGATATTGAGTGGATAGAGATAGGTAGAATTTGTCCCGCGACAAAGAGTCGCGTGTCACAGTTGTGCTAGAGGCACTGCATTGAAAACAAATAAATTCAGATTTAAAGCATTTCATTATTGGCGGTGAAGTTGGCAAGTGTGTTATTTCGTATCAGTTGCGATAATATACGTGGGATTGCGTGAAGAGAGTCACGTGACCCGAGAGGTGGCAGTCCGCGTAATATCAAACCCTCGTACGTAGCATGAAACGACGTGGGGTAATATTTAAAGGGCTTTATTGTGAAATAACAGTATCATACCGATCATTTACTTCATACACATTTTAATTAATTAATTAATTATATCTAACGTTCGTAAATATGTAGTTAGTTGTTACAAAATCACTTTTTGTTGTCATATTTATTTTTGATTGAATATTTTTGTGTAAAAATTGCAAGTTAACGAGACAAGCATGTATTGTTGACGTTGCTGTTGACGTTTTTAACGTCAGGCAGTTACCAGAGATAATGGCATGGTTTGGTTGGTTGGCACTACTGGTGACGCTGTCTGTCCCTAATGGACGCGTTCACTTTAAAGTGGGGCGAACCGATCGAACCTGACAATATCAATTGTAATCTATATATATAATTAAATATAAATATCTCACACTGGAACGGTCGAATCGCCCCTGTCTGGTTCCACCGGAAGACCAGCGCCAGCTCTGCAGTTGGTATTATGCTGAGGTGGGACCTTTTTGTGGCAGCGAGATTTTTATTTATTTTTTGTGTTTTCTTGTTTATTTTTTCTATTTTATGTAACTTTTTGCTGTCATAAATAAATGTATTTTCTTTCTTTCTTTCTTTCTTCTTTACACATTTCTTTTATAGGTACAGACATAATAACTGAATAACCCAATAAGAACCATGATAAAGAAACAATTATGCAGCATCAAGTCCTATTTGTGTGTCTCCTTTTTTCCACCACTCGTCCTGGTTTAATGCATGCTCCGGCCATCCGACTTAAACGAGTCCACGCCATGCACCATTTCATTTTTGGTCTCTCTGCTCCTTTAACCATCCTACGGGAACCACTTGATGGTTATTTTGGCCCTACGTTCAGGCCATCAGGGTGCATTCGGCAGATGTGTCCAGCCCAGTCTCATTTGAGTTTGGCACTCATGACATCTACATCTGCATTGGCTGTTTTGAAGCGCAGTTCGGCATAACTATTGTTTTAAATTAATTTAATAGGCACTATCAATAAATTGAATAATAACATGACGTAAATTTGCCTTTATACGACTACGTAAGTAACTGAAAAGCAACATGCAAGAATAGGCACATACTTATATGAATACCAGTGGTGTGGCGTCCATATAACCCGATTCCCGCCGGCTTGCCTATTTTAATGCATATGACCTACTTACTACTCCTGAAGAAAAAGACATCCAAATTCGCTTCGGCTTTACTAAGAATATATTTGACACCACGCCACTGATGTTATACAGTATGATGATGTTAGGGCAGCTTAATATAATTCTGTTTCTATAAAAGCGCATATTGGCTGCAGTCATTTGATGATCCTAATTATATTTTTTCCTTGTACCTACACGGAAAAGAAGATGGAGAGATAAATACTTAGGTAGATTTGTTATCCGTTACCACAATATGTACCTGAACAGTCATGTTCAAGGTCAGCAAAAATCCCGTCTTAGACGCTGGAAAATCCTAGTCAGCTGTAGAGGAGATACTTCACAAACAAGTCATGCATATACGCGCTGGGGTATACCTGTTGAGGAGTTAAATGAGTTTACCTCTACAAGTCACATGGAATATGGTTTCATTACTCATTTACACAATACATGACTCGTACTATGTTGTGAATTATTGTTATATAACTCATAAGTGTAGTTATGAAATAATTGCGCGTTGATATCCCAATGATGAAGGTCTAGAGGGCTCGTAAAGTAACGAGTTCGAAATGCAACGGTTTTTCTAACCCATTTATTTATGTTATTTTATGTGTAGTACTGCCATAACACCTAAGAAAACATCGTAAAACAACCGTAATCCTGTCGATCTGATTTCCTTGTCACAGGGTTTACGAATGTCGAACAGTCACGCTATCCGTTCTGGAAAATCTAGGTTCATGGCGAAAAGCGTACCTAAAACCCTCAAAGTACAGTAAAACATCAAAGAACTTGCGCGTTCTTTTTTTTACAGCTTCTCAACATTTTCAGTGCCGAGATCCCGACTATCGGGGTTCATTGTGTATGAAAATTGGGAGTAACACTAAAAGTGTTAATATGTTTTATTTTATTGGAACAATTGGTATAATTTGCGTTTACATCGCTTTTACTCCTAAAGGCAAGGTCGCGGCCTAGCCCCAACAGGGGTTCGGAGTCACGCGCGGGCCCTCGTCGCGTGACGTCACGGCGCGGGGCGCGGGCAGGCCGAGGGTGTGGTGCACGGCACATGCGCCGCTGTTCAAGGTGACCCTAACTCGTCGCGCCGGCCAGTCATAAGTTCCGCGATCCCAACGCCGACTCCTTTCACTCTGTTCAACTGTTTCGAACGCCTCGATTCGAATTTCGCGATCCGCGATTGTTTTTGTGGCCAAGTGCAACCGCCGGCATCACCCTGTGGACCTCAACGCTCCTCATTCATCACCTCTTATCGCAGTCTTCGCGACTGACAAGACAAATCGATATGCGTCAAGCGCGAGATATAGTGAGTGTACTTATTACGTTAAATGTTTACGGTGATTAGAAAAATTCCGATATCAGTTGTTGAGAGACGTTATTGCAAGATGCTCAGTCCTTAGAGGTTGAACAAGCTTGGTAATGACTACGCTAATTAGAGTACGGTTTACGGTTTTAGGTTAGGTCAGCGAACCGGCTATTACAGAATCGGAATAATCGAATTGAATCATTTCGTAGGTACTTGTGAACCATTTGTTTATGAAACATTAAATTAATGCAGATTAACTTTCCTGTTAGCTTCTATTACTTTTGATGTAAGACCACAGACCACCTCCACTAGACGGAGCATGCCATACGACACGAGCTCACCACGCATATGTGCGATTAAATATCGGTAGATATTACTAGTACAACGCGTGTTTCACATCTTTTTTATCATTTTATGTTTTGAGATTGTCGTCGGATTGAACAGAAATATTTATTTCACGTTTGGTGCACACACAAGTCAGAAACATGGTCGCAACTGAAAGAGCGGCTGGTCGCGTAATGTCGTAATGCTATACGATTGACCATATCTGATGTGAGCGCGCGCCGCCCAACATGCTCCATCTAGTGGAGGTAGTCTGTGTGTAAGACATACTGCTAAATGGTTTGGAATTGCAATGTAGTTTACAGCTTAATTAAGAGCGAGCTTGATTAAGATTGATGTAACACATCTAAGTATATTGCGATTATTGAAAGTCATCCAGAGATAAGTAAAGGTCACGACCCAAGGTCACGTTAAGTAGTAGGTATGGCCGGCTAAGGGAGGGATAACCTCTGAGAGTTCTTTCATAACCTTTCCTAATCTATATTGAGTGCAATGGAAACATGTAGGTACATTTAAAGTGCCTCGTAATGTAGGTAATCACTAATCAGTTTACGTATCTACTAATTTAATAAACTACCCACTGACATCTACGTATGAATTGATAACATGGAAAATAGTAAGTACTCAATAATTACACAGCATTTTCTCGACATATATCTAGTCTAACAATCAATTAAAAAACAAAGATATAAATGATCCAACATTATTACAGATTGAATTAGTCTTAACCATAAGAGTAAATAATTACATCAGCCTTTATACCCACCGTTCCGTGCATAGGAAAAAAATAAAGAAAATTGAAATAATATATCACTAAGCAATTCTTAAGACTCTTTCGAACAACAACTATCAGTTACAGAATAAATATTTCTAATAGTAATTCTTTTTTTGACATTATATATTTGATCGGCGATGGAGCTTAAAGGTTCTCGAATGGAGACCACGAACTGGAAGCAGTTTGCCCCCTACAAGATGGTCGGACGACCTAATTAAGGTCGCCGGAAATCGATGGTCGTAAAAAGCGGGCGAGCGTTAGTTGTGGAAGTCATTGGGGGAGATCTAGATATGTTCAGCAGAGTCTCAAGGTTGAAATAATGATTAGGACTGAAATGCACTGACTATTTGGTAAAGCCGACTAGTCAGCTATTTCAGTGCCGATTAGTCGGCCCATCTCTAATCATAAGCATAGTGATAATTCGCGTTGTCGTGACCAGTGTGGCGTGTTTTTTGTTAGCACCATATTAACATAGCCGTTAGGGGGTTTTAACCAGTTTTCATTATCTAGTGTTCGTCATACGGCTAAGCTTCTGAAGATTATATGTAGCAATATAATATGCGGTTCGATGATAACTGTTATCAATTAATTGATTTTGCGGTTCTTCCCGTTATCTTAAGCTACATTTCTTTGGAATATGCAGCCGAGCAAGGCACTATCTGATGGCCACTGGCTGACCACACGGGATATAATAAAAAAAAGTAATCTTATAAGGGTTCCGTTTTTTCCTTTTGAGGTACGGAACCCTAAAAATAGGGCTCCGTATCTATAATAAGTGCATTTTTTACTCAGATGGCGGGTTTTTATTTAAATAAAAGCCTAAAACAGAAAAAATCGTCTTTCTAAATTAGCTGAACAGTGAATTGGACTTATTATTATGACCTATTTATATATTTAGGTACTAATTTACTTACGGTGTATAGTTTTCCCCACATATTCACAAATAACGACTGATAAGCAACTTGCTAGGAAATTATTAAAGTTAATTATATGATACACATAACATAACTTTAGTGTATATTGCAGTAGGCCGTAGATCTGGACCTATGCCATTCTAGTCTAACATGTAAATAATGACATCAGTATCAGACGGATATTGAGTGGCCCCTATTAGTTTGTCTCCACAAATCGCTCAGAAGTCAATAGGATCAATAAAGTAGCAAGGCTCGTCTGCCCAACGTTTAAATTGACTGTCAATTTCAATGTAGACTTTTATTTTCTTCAATAACTCTTAATTAAAACATTTTTTTACCAAAGGACACTGCATATCAATTATTGTACTTATTGCGAATGTGCATGTGGTGTGAAGTGTACAGGTAAAGGCCTCTTCTACCACAAAATTTAGCGACTAAAAAATTCAAATTTAATGAAAATCGGTAAACAAACACAAATTACAGTGTTGTTGAACATATGTACCCCCAAACAACAATAACATCGTCAAGCTATTCTCTTTTAGTATTTCAGAAGACAGGCATTTATTTAACTATTTGTCTAAAAGCACAGATTTGATACTCGAGTAACAAAATTAAAGTAATCAATGGAACTTAGTAATTAAATCACTAAGTAATCAATGCAGTATAACTTGTATCTTGGTCACGGCACCATTGGAATTTAGGGTTTGTTGTAAGGGGGGGGGGGGAGCTATAGTAAGAAGTTTATGCTTTTTATGTAGGGCTCAGTAATGTATTTAAGTAATGACTTCGTATTGTTAGATTGCCCGATTAAAAAATTAAATACCAAAGAACGATAAGAACGGAAAATAAACCGGTGTTTTTGTATGGAGACAATACCGGTATCCGAGCCCTGGTTTGTGCATTTCTAACAGGGTCATCAATTACTCAATATGCAATCACTTAGATAGGGCATGCAAAACCGGAATTCCGGAAATTGGAAAAACCGGAATTCCGCCTTATTTGTCGGTATTACCATACAATAGGTACCGGTTTTGAAAAGGACCAATACCGAAAATCCGGGTTTGCTTTTTGTTATCCTCATTATGTAAGTAAAATTGTATTTTCTCCATTATACTGGACAAAATGAACAGTAATTGCCAGTATTTACTTAAACATGTTATGTATAGATATTATGATTTACGGTCGCGCTAACCATCCTAAGGCATAAGGCATGATTTAAAAAAATGTTACTTTCATGTTATAAGTACATACACCTTTCTACACATTGGGCAATAATAAAAACTTAAACGTAAGTTCTTTTTTTCTTCTTCTGCCATACTATAATGGGTGTCGGCGACTACCTTTGCAAAGTCCTGTCTGTTCTTGTTCTGTTTTTTATTAAATTTGCTGCATTTATTTGATTGATAGTGTTTCGATTTGTTAATTTTGTTCTTATGCTAATGTTGCTAGCCCTTACTGATGACTGGGCTGATTCTATGGCACTCGGGGTGAATGACCTCAATCATTATACAAGTATGGATATGCCGCGGGATTCCGGGCTTCGTGTGCGATATTGGACAGTGTTTTGGCATGTTACTGTTAATCATGCATTGCATGTTACTATCAATAACATAATATCAATAATTACATATGATTGATTATCGATCAATTGCTTAACGAACCGAAGTACTTAACTAAATGTGTTTACTACTTACTATTGAACTTATTATCATTTAATCTATTGTTGTCCTTTCCTCACCCGTTTCAACCAATAACAACAAAACATGAGACAGTGAGTAACACTAACTAACCCTTTATCTCAGCCGCGTTTCTATTCTTCAAAAGCTTATCTTATCTACCAATTATTAGCACCGTAGAATAACATTGTAAAGCCTAACCGCACTGCAGCAGCACTCATTATTAAGTACAAAAATAACACGAGTCTTAATGACAAACAACACCCCGACATTACTGTTAAAATGGAAATACGTAGGTACGGTTTTTTAATGCTACACTTAAATAATTATATAAATACATTTATGTACAAACAGCAACACAGTTAACTATACACTTCAAAAATGGGAAATACTGCAAGAAAGAGAATCACACTTGAAGGCGTCGTGTTATGCATGTGTGCGTGTGTTTATAGTATAAATTGGCTATTATTCAAAAGAGTTTTGAAACAATAATTTTTCTTTTATGGCTGATCCAACGTCATTATTGACATTAATGCCACATTATTGAATTCGTGGAAAAGAATGAATGAATAATAAATATAAATTAAATTATATTGGTGCATCATATCAAAAATATGAAGCACCAATAAAAGCATTAGCAATTTAATTAGTTTATTTCATCCCAACGTTCGTCTGAAAGCTAAATCATAATTTTGACAAATTCACCTGTCTTATTGAAATAAAACCTTTATTTACAATATGGAAAAAAAAACTTTGCCCAAACAACTACAATGACAAAGCTCAAAGGCACATTACACATACGCAAACGTTATTTGATTTGAAGTTGACATAATACAAATATATATATCTCTTTCAATCGCTATCATTTTCTCTCTGCTCTGTCTTTAATGGGCAGTTAAGTGTGTTGCTGTTTGTATAATTTAATTAACTTTTAGTATAATAATTCTTATTTAAATCATAATCATAACCAACACTGCTTATTTAATGTCGTTTATTTTATAAACATATTTTTCTACTCCTGTACTGTTATCTGTCTTTTACTTGGTCACGAACACTAATATAAGAACATACATAATATGAGTTCAGAGAAGTCTATACTCTATTCCCCATAACAGCACTAGTGTCGTTATAGTCACTTTACGTTATTGCTAGCAGCCACAGACTTCTAAATCTAGGTTAAACTTAGGTCAAGGATTAAGCGCTCAATTTTAATTTTACGGTAAAAATGCACAACTACCAACTTAACAAACAATTAAATTCCTACGGTTTTTAAGAAAAACAAAACTTTCCGAACTAAATTCATTGATGCCAACATAAAAAAAGTATTTTTAATTTAAGTATATTTTAAATTAAAAAAAAAATTACCATAGACACATACTGTCATTCAAACGTCATATTTGCCTTGTTTCCAGGTTATGATTAATTTTGTATTTTATAATTTAAAACCTCGTCGTAGAAAAAGTATTGTATGCAACGTTGTATAATTAAGTCAAAAAACGCTCATTGCGTCTCTATTTGCGATACTCGCCGCATTCGCGGCTCGTATCGCAACTCACGCAATTCGCATTTTTTGAACCCACTTATACAACTGTTGCATAAAATCCTATACCAACACCGAAATAGCGTTTGTTTTTCGAACAGTTTTATTGGTATCGCGGGCCAAGCGATGTATCCATATTATTATTTCTACTTGACATCCCGCGGTGTGGCATAGAAATCCCCGATCACTGTTTATTACTTTTAATTTTTTGATACAAGTGAAAGGACAATAAAATGATTATCCATAAAATCGATAATTTTTTTCAAAAATACTGAATAATACCAATACCAAAACCGGTATTGAGTTTAATCCGGTATTGCATGCCCTACTTGTAGACGCGCCAAATTTTCATGCGTTCAAATTTCACGATGGAAAAATACCAGGCACATGGTTTTTTTATTTATTTTGGAATAGAATAGAATAGAATAGAATACGTTTATTTCGTTTGGAATATGCTGATTTCACAGCAGATACTATACCTATGTAATCTTATCTTATCAACACTTATCACGGACGTAAATCACCATTAATACTATCTCAAAACAGATACGGTACTATATCAGTGATTAAATAGGCTCAAGTACCATGACTAGACGTCTGGGTCAAATACATGAACGCTAAAAGTAAAATGCACTATGTCTAAATATGTATAGGGTGATTTCTGGGTCGTGGAGCAAGAAAATAAGGCATAATAAAATATTCAAAGATGAACCTCATGATGTTAATTATTAAAATCTTATCACCAATATTTGAAATTATTTTTCAGATTATAAGTAGAAAAAAACATTTTTGCATAAAATTCGGTCACCCTACTCAATGTGACGTCTTGTCTCTTCCCATACTAAGTATGTCAAAAGACATAGGGTGACTATGATTTACTTAAAGATTAATTTTACTTGAAAATAAGAAAATTTTATAGACCAGTTATAGAGTCAGAAAAACTAGTCCGGGATCACGACCCAGAAGTCACCCTGTATAGGTACATATAACCTAAAAGGGATAAGTCCACGTATGTACATGGTTTTCCTATGTAAATGGATTTTATGATTTGGGTGTTTCCATAATTTTCAATAATAATATGTTTATTTAAAAAAGTTTCGAACGAACCAACCTACCTACCAATTTTCCTTGATTTCGTTTGGTCGGAAATTGCTCCAAAGATTATGTTTGCCATGCCGCCACGCCACTGCAAAAAATCAGCACCTTTGGATAGATATACACATTTATATAATATTCTCAGCGGTCTTAAAGTAGCTTTGGCCTTTAGGAGCCGCATTCATTTAAGGCCGAACGCAGTTTTATTTCCTGGCGGATTAATGATTTTGCTAATTTCAACAAGTTTTATCTGATTACGACTGCACTAAAACTTTAACGATGTTAGATTGTCTTTGCTTTGACGTTGGTTTCCGTTTTACTCTTGCTTGTCTTACCTAACTAGACTACTTACCAAGACTTTGGTCAGTTCTGTATTATGATTATGAATATTATGATATGGTTGTTGTCGTTGAAACTTTGCTACGAACTCTTGCATCACATTGCGTGTTAAAGGTTCTCTTAATTAAAATAGGCAGCTCAACAACTGGGCTTAATTAAGTACTGTGGGAACTATATCTTCGAAAGTTATCCAGACCACTCTCTTCACCTTAGAAATAATTATTGGTCAACTGATGCGATGACAGCATTTAATTAAATTTGATTTAATTGTGTTGATTCAACTAACAAATCGTTGTTCTCCATCCATTATTCACCATTTACTGTAAGCCTTGCGTGTGTTCAGTTGCGTGCATTGTCAAAAGATCGGGGTCTTCGTCACGAGGTATCTAAAATAAACAACACACTTTGCCAAGAAACGGTTCAGCGTGCGTTCGTCCTGACGTCGGAGCAAACACAGTATATTAATAGTTTATTGTCCATCCGAGACTCGCTAAAACACAGTTTACTTCACTCAATTATCACTTCAAATTTTTAGTTTATTAACCCCATAAAAACATTGGAAGACTAAGAATAAGCCAACACCTTAAATCGTTGGCCAATAATTAATTAGGTGCTTTCTGATTGAATCATTTGAATAATCTAATTATGCAATGTTATTTGACCGTGGCAGAAGGTGAAAGCTCATTTTGATTAGAATATCACTCTGAATTTATCAGCTGCATTAGCTGCATAGATCGTTGTTGGAAGGTATCAATCCGCATCTTCGAGATGTCAGACGGTCAGACGAAATGTTAAGTCCAAAGAATATATTATCCTAAAAGACGCAAAAACAACAACCTGAATGAAATTTAACGAGTTTCTTCACACTTGACTCAATTCGCTTCTTATGCTAATAAATGCCATTCAAAATCATTCGGCGTATACTTAATCACACAAAAGATTGGCACTTTGATGACGTAAACATAACCAACCCAAAGGGACTTCGTCGTTTATCGTGTTCAGGCTGAATTTAATGAATATTACAAAATAACAGTAACCGTAAGCAACTCACAACCACCACCCGCCACACATGTAGAAGTTTTAGCGATAAGTGCACCCATACTAACGCAATTATAAATAGAGGTCGAGGAATGTTTATGACGTCCTGAGCGAGCCCACGCGCCGACCAATCAGAAGCAAACACAGAGAGGCTCGTCTGGGGACTTTCGATAAACATATTCGTTAAACAAAAAGATAAAAATGCAGAATCCCACAAAAAAAGAACTAAAGTATACCTTGTAGTCCAGAGATAGTCGGCAATATGGTTTAAAATGATTTCAATTAGAATCAGAATACCAGCGATTAGTCTGAAAAATCGAGTCGAGCTGCTCTAGCACGTCGTGTTTTGGCATATTAGAGTGAGAAAACGGTAATTCGTCATGACTCACGTATGAATGAAAAGAGTGCGGTCGTATTCAATAGATCGCGTTCGACGGCCACCAGCCGTATTCCTCAATTCTTTGCGCGTGTAGCCAGACGTGTTGTGCGGAGTGTGTGAGTTGTGCCAGCATACAAACCGTACACAAACACTCGCAGTGTATTTAGTATAAGAATAGAAATACTACATAACTAATCAAAATGGGCATGGCTATCAATAATCTACCCCAGGTGAGTGCCCTCTCTTTTATTATATCTGTATTATTTTAGAATTAATTTTACTAGCCGGCTACTTTGGTTTGAATTGGAAAGTAACAGTAGTTGTAATGACCGCTTTGACCTTGTGGAACTTGTTCGCGATAAAGAACGAGTCGCCTATCTTGTTCGTTCGTTTTGCATTCGCGCGTAATGCAATGCAATTCAGTTTCCGCGAAGCGAATGATAATAGTGAATTAAAGTAAATCCCTTTTCTGCGTTTAACATTTCCACGCTATTTTTTAAACTTATTTAGGAAAATAATTTATTTTCACGAACAATGACTCAAGCTGGTTAGGTACGAGTATTACCTAATCTACGATCACAGTATCACAGTGCAGAATGTTATTGAGTGTTATGTATAAGTAGGGTAGAATAAGGAAAACGAGATTCTGTTCCCAAATGCATTTTTAAAATACCGCTGGTAACGTCAGGATGCGCCTGTTGACTTTATCACCATAAAAAAGGCGAGGCAATAAGTAGACAGCCTCGTAGACAGACATTATCTCAGTAAAGATTAAAATTCGCGAGCAATATTTATACAAATAGTCGTGACCAAGTGCGGTTTGTTACACGTGCCGGCACTTAGATCCGTCAAAACGCGTCAATTTCAAGACCAACCACTAGATTAACTATTTATATTCATTATACCATTCGTCTCTGCAGATCCGCGAGGAGTGCGAGATCTTCCAATGGTCCGAGAAGCAGTTACGGGAGGTGATGGTGCGACTCCATGCCGCCATAGAGGCAGGCCTCGGGAAAGACACCCATGCATCAGCCATTGTCAAGTGCTGGATCACTTACGTGCAAGATTTACCCAATGGAAAAGGTGAGGAAATACTTCCTAAGAAAACAAACACAAAATCACAAGATGAATAAAAGTAGACGAGAATTTATACTTCTTTCTTTTCAGAACGCGGTAAATTTTTGGCGTTAGATTTGGGCGGAACCAACTTCAGAGTATTAATAATAAACTTAGGGGATAATCACTTCGACATGCAGTCAAAAATTTATGCTATACCACAGCACATCATGACTGGTACCGGAATAGCCCTGTTTGATCACATAGCCGAGTGCTTAGCCAATTTCATGAAGGTACAAAAACTTTTAATTGAATTAAGCTTATACTTAGATATTTGGAAAGAAGTTTTTAAATGTCATTGATATTTGTCTAGGAACACGACATGTTTGAAGAACGTTTGCCGCTCGGGTTAACATTCAGTTTCCCGCTAAAACAACTTGGTCTCACGAAAGGAGTTTTACAACGTTGGACCAAAGGATTCTCTTGTTCCGGCGTCGTCGGTACAGATGTTGTCCAGGGATTAAAAGACGCTATCGCGAGACGTGGGGTAAGTGTCACTATCATAATTTATTTTCATTTTTAGTGATTAGACCTAAACCCTTTTACACTACCTTCTCAAAGCAAACATGTGCGTGCAGTAATATATTTACGCAACGGCATGATATATCGGAATGACGACTATTTCTTGAGAAAGTTGCAAGTTTCCTATGCCTGCGAGCAAAATGTTCAGAGATAGATGCTATGATAATGATTATGTACCTATTGTACCTTATACCTCGTAGCTTCTTGCAAACAGTCTTCCTGGCATTAGTCACCTTTGCGAGGGAATGTGTATAAGAAAAGAAGTAATTTTCAGGACCTTTCAGTATCTGTGATGGGAATACTTAACGATGCAACTGGCACTCTTTTGGCATGTGCATATAAGGAGCGCTATTGCAAGATAGGCTTGATAATCGGTGAGTTGACGATGATATCAGCTCTCTTTCTTCGATTTAAAGCATGACTTTGGCAGCCAAATGAGAGCCCAGTAGAGGCTTTCTAGTCAACTTATAACAACTCAGTAAGCTCATCTTCACTATGGTCGATTATTTCTATCTCTATGTTCAAATATTTTATTATTCTCTGAAAATTTAAATTGACCGACTCGACTGCACAGTTACAATAATTTAACGACATAATATTTATATGACTAGCTTCTTTACTAAGTACAAAAGGAAATAAAAGATTTTTATCAGTTTTGTTAATTTCATGCACAATGCTCGTTTCATTCCAATTAGAATACAAAGTTATCCTCGTAATATTGTGTTCAGCTTCTTATTTTCAGTTTTTCGCGAAAAAAATATTTTATAAGTATATGATGGAGTCAAATTATTTAATGAATTATTTTCGCATTATTTTAGCAGCATGCAATAATTGTACCGCAGAATTCAATACAATTCTGATTAACGAATTGTCTAATGGTGATCGAATCTTGTTCTGACTACTGAGTTGCTATAAATAAACTTGAAAGCCTTTATAATCATCTTCAACATACGAGGTCGATTCACAACTCTGCATCCAACTCAACTCAATCTGGAATAATATTTCATATCTATTCCTAAACGCATGTATCTCACTCTTGTAGGACGTACAGATAGACATATGCGCTATTCTGAACGACACCACGGGTACATTGATGTCTTGCGCGTGGAAAAACCACAACTGCAGAATAGGACTCATCGTTGGTAGGTTTACCTTGTTTATTGCGTGGTGGTGTGATGCTATGCTTTCCTGTTGTTTTACGTGTCTAATGAGCTTGAGTCTACAACTCTACACACGCCGGGAATAATCACATGATTACTGACGACATAACGTACAGTTCATAGTCATCTTCAATCATAATCAAACCACGTCGTGTGTTTAGTGGAGACTTTTCCAGCTATCTACTTTAACTCCCATAAACATTACTCAACTGTTTAAAGCATGATTCTTGCATGACTTAGATATTCATAAGCATGTTTAAATTAAACTTAAACCCAATTTTTAAAATGGGTAGCAATGTGAATGGCGTGTGCAGGCCAATTAAGAAAGAGGACAGATGTTTGATAGCATAGAAATAGACCTTCTGCATGTTTAGACATACATATAATGTACGTTCATAGATCGACAAATGCCTATTAAACTTCTCGTCCCGCATTTTCAACAGTTTAATAATTATTTAGCCTACCTACTCGTATGTTGAGACTTAGAAAAAATCATAGCAACTACGAACTACCACAAATTCGCATTGCTCCCATTCGTTTTTGAAACCTTGTGTTAATTAATAATGCATTTTATCATTTCACGTGAATATCTTGCAAATGTTATAATCCCGAATATCTATTAGGTACCGGCAGTAATGCTTGCTACGTGGAAAAAACTGACGCCTGTGAAATATTTGAGGGAGGCTTAAGCAAACCGGACATGGTCGTAAACACCGAGTGGGGAGCATTTGGAGACGATGGAGCACTAGACTTTTTGCGGACAGAGTTTGACCGCGAAATCGACCAACATTCCGTCAACCCAGGCAAACAAATGTAAGTCAGTTACTGCACTTGATGCCCGTGCAACCCCTGAAGTGTAACGCGTTAATTAGCGCGGTAATAAGGCATTAACACGTGACCAACATTTTAACGCATCAATAACGTAATGGCACAGATGATTCTAGACGTTTGTAAGCTCAAAAGCCGATTTTATCGATAGATCAAAGGCTAGCATTTAGCCACATTATTTAAGCCCAATGTGTTTAGCCTGCTTAAACCATTTTACGACACCCCAGTGCCCCCAGGCCGTAAATTAGCCTTTTTCTATGCGAAGAGAAAATCCCACTACCTAACCCGATCTCTTCTACGGTTCGGGCCATAAACACTTGCGATCTAGGACGTTCTTCATTTTACCGCTTTTTACTATTCTATTCCCTTGATTCTTGAAAATAAAAACCCAGATATTAGTTATATACCCAGATATTTATAATATAATGAATTCCCTATTGCAGTCAAGAGAAGATGATTTCTGGCATGTACTTGGGCGAACTGGTGCGACTGGCGTTAGTGAAATTCACGCGGATGGGTCTACTCTTCGGAGGCAGAGGTTCAGACCTCTTCTTCCAGCGAGGCAGCTTCTACACCAAATACGTTTCTGAGATTGAGTCTGACAAACCCGGAGATTTCACCAGCTGTATGGAAGTTCTTGAGGAATTAGGTAAGTTCGGCCTCTTTTTAGTGCAGTAGTACTTCAGTCTCCTGTCCTGTGCTATGTTGCTATGGATTCACGGACGGGACCTATCTTGAGCTGAATTAGTAGTTAACATTTAATAGCCACGTTTAATGCATGGCACGTGAGTTTGTAATATATTTAGAATGTAAGATTCTAGAATAACAAAGGAACTCGTTGTCATCATACTATTGTCTTTGATTTATTTCATGGCAAATCATTTTGTATCGTCAGCTAGTTAACGGCAAGTGGTTATGATGGATGACTAGTCTTTTTATAGTTTTTAAACGGTGACCGTCAAGATGGCGTACACCGTAAGGGGCCATTTATTTATTACGTAGGACGATTAAGGGGGGAGGGGGGTATTTTTTCTTACAAGGGAGTGGGAGGGAGTTTTGATAGTTCTTACGTAAGATCATCAAAATGCGCGAAGTTAAGATTATTCTTTAAAAAAAGCGCGCGAACCCGCGCGAGGGCGTAGGCGCGACCTCGGTTGCATTAATTTTATTTTATTTTTTTAAATAAAAACTATTAGTATCTGTAAATAAACATCCCTAAAGTTTAATTGAAAAATAAAAATTAAAACAGCCCAAACGTAAAATTATGTTTTCGTTATATTCTTTCATAATAAATATTAAATAGGGGGAGTGGGTCGGCCGATTCTTATTTTTTCTTACATAAGGGGGAGGGGGTCAAAAACTGGCAAAAATCGTCTTGGTTAATAAATGAATGGCCCCCTAAAGTTATGCAAAATCTAACGTTGCCAATAAATAGTACCCAAATAGTAATTGTACTATTTTTTGAGATATAAAGCTTTTCCGAAAACAAAGCCGTACCAAAGATACAAGCGGTGACCGCCAGCTTGACGCCCGGTAGCGTACACCGTGAACAGGCCTTATATTTCAAAAAGTTAAAGGGTACTATTTTTTTACCTAGGTGTTCCGTCGGTACTAGTTGGGTACTATTTATTGGCATCATCAGATTCTGGATATCTTTCTTTACGGTATACGCCACCTTGACGGTTACTTTAAACGACCTGAGATAAAAACGTCTAGCATCGGCGCACATGCTTTATAGAGTTATATAATATTATAAGCCAATATTGCGCACAAATTGCAGTCAATACATTACATCATATAGAAGGTTGTAGGTTAGACAACGAATAAATGAAAAGCATCTACGATAGAAAAACTGAAAATATTGAGCGAAAGATTTACACGTGTTCGATCTAAAAAATAACAAGTATCGCTAAATTTAACGAATGTCGGTGTCATGTCATCGTAAGCTAAAGCCAATGACGTAAATAGCGTTTTTTGTGACGAAAACCGTGCGTAGTGTTGTAAGTACCTGTTTTCAATAATTTTTATAACCACTGTAACCGTTTGTTTGGCCTCGCGTTTTCCATATACCACAGTGAAAGTGACTCGACTATAAATCAATATGGATGTAGATCGCAAACGAGCTCACCTTCAAGATTCGAGAAACTATCATAATAAGACTTTCTGGGTAAACAAAAACCCCGTATGATGACATAAAGGCGTGAGCTTGCGAACCTTGTACCTGATAAAAATATCAAAGACCGGCTTGTCAACACAGTTGATAAAAAGATCCCATGACCCCTCGTCTCTAATCGTATCAGTTATCCGCCTATTATCCATTCCATGATAGCGGCATTACACTAGTTAAAATTGCACGCGATAAACTTTAATGATAAGTACAATATCATATATCTACATATTAATTTAGTACATGTCAGACAAATTTTCGGGTTCTTTTTATTAGAGCAATTAATTATCGGTCTTCAAATAAGCATATGGATTACAAGGTTACGAGCCAAAAAAAATTGCAACAAAGAGCGTTTTTTTTGACTTTCACTGTTTAAAAATATTTTGGTCTGAACCCCAATTCATATACGTCAATACAACTAATGAATACGTCCTTATTAACAAGTTCAGTATCACCAGTAGGTATGACGACAGCACCCGCTGTTCTCCGCTTATTGATTATCTTTCCGTCTCTTGTTTGGCATGATAAAAAAAATCCTTTATAATTGCCCAATTTCCGTAAAAAAGTACCTACTCTTGAAGTTTTCAAAATCATAATTTATGGTGACTTTTAACATATTATTATGATAATCTTTTAAATAATGAAATTTTTGAAAATGTCGAACTAATATACTGCTAATCGATTTAAATTAAGACTGTTTCATATTTACTTACATCGATAAATTATGATTATAAATGCTTATGAAAGTTGTTGCAATGCAACTACATATATAGCTTCCATTGTATGACTAAAGAACACAATTTCGTCATTATTCTTATCAAACTTATCGTATTAAGGACTGGACACACCTTTCTATAAAATCCCCTTATCTTTAAGTGTTTCCAATGACCATGATATTTTTCTGCGATAGTTTTATTTTTCATATCGAGTATACTCAAGTTGCTACCTCTGTTCATCAATATAAATGTACCGTGTAAACGAGTAACTCGTCGTTTTGTGAGGGAAGTTCTAAATACACTCACGGAAAATGAATTCGGGTCATTTTCTTTGAAAAATAATATAGAAAAATGAATTCATTTCTCAGTCTTTGCTTTCTATTACCTATGTTCTTACAAAAATACTCGCAATGTGTGCATCGAGATGTTCGGGTGCTGAGCGTACACGACCGAGTAGAGAACTCTAGAACATTACACCTCTGTATACTGGCTTCTTTTTCACTATAAATATTTGGCGACTGAATTAGTTATCATTCATAAACTCAATTTTACTCTCCAGCGATACATGAGGCGTCCGACAGGACGTCGACCTTTTGGACGGCCCCGATATGATCTGTTCGCGTTCGCGTTCCTCGCTTCTTCCTTCCTTCCCTCAGGGTCGCTAAGCCAACAGTCCGCTACAACGTCCCGTGGTCTAATTCCAGGGTTGTCGCACGCGACGGAAGCGGACATGGCCGCCGTGCGGCACGTGTGCGAGTGTGTGTCGCGGCGCGCGGCGCACCTGGTGTCGGCCGGGCTGGCGGTGCTCATCAACAAGATGGGCGAGCCGCGCGTCACCGTCGGCATCGACGGCTCCGTCTACAGGTTCCACCCGCACTTCCACGCGCTCATGACGGAAAAGATCGCGCAACTGGTCCGGCCCGGGCATCAGGTGAGCTACGACAAATTGACGCTTCCACTGAGAAATTAAGGCATACTAGTTACTATCTTCTTTTACCTTGTAGGGCTGGTATTATGCCGAATACCAATAATTATCACAATCACCATAAATCGACTGACTGACTGACTGACTGTAAGATAGAGATTGTGGCGGTTCACCTAATCCGGAAGAAAATTGAGATCGAGCTTTGAGAATTTTGGCAGTCGATTCACTGGATTTCTGTATTTTAAAGATAAATTTGCTGCATAATACCGACCAAGTAACTATAAAATATTTGTCCTCAAAAAATCGTACAAATAGGTACAACGTCTTGTGTTTCTTTGCATCTGAATGTGAATACCTACCACTAAAATGACCATGAAGATAGACAAATTACACACATCAACTGCACAATTTGTTCTGGGCTCGTCTGGTGTGTTAAATATGTCTATTTTAAGGTAATTTACACAGCAAAGCAAAAAATATTTTTAAACTTAAACAACTACAAGTTATAAAGAAAGTACCTATAGAGGTGACGGCGAACCAATGAGTTTTTAAAGTAAAAAAACAAAAACATGAATGAGTAGCCTCCAGTAGACTCCGAAAAAAGAATATCCAAAAAAATTAAATAATTTACGGCAATAATTCGATTACAATCTAGGAATCAGAATCAATTGAAAGTCAAAAACCCAATCAAAGCGATCAGTAACTTTACTATCACAGCCGCTGATAATTTAATGCGGATTTCTGGAAATAACAGGTTTCTGCGCAGTCTTGATTATAGATATCTTCAACTAACAAACAAATAACCCTTCCTATCATTTTCATTTCATAACTGCCAATTTGCAAACGCAGTAGGTACTTAACTTAATTGTTGATTAAGGAAAATAAACCGCATGGAAAAAACTATGTGATTGGTATAATGTATTCGATCGGTGGGCTCTATCTATGGGAATCGCAAATATTTTTTAAATATCATAGAGTATATAACCATCTTAGGTTTTAGTTCATTTTAATACTTACCACTTTTACTTTACTTAATAAGTAAGACAATTTAAATGTAGTTAAGGATGTAAGTAGAAGTTGATTTGATCGCAAAGCGCAGCACTTTTTCGTCAAATAGAGGATCGTAGTTATTAGGCGTGAAGACGAGGGAAGCGAGGGAGAATGGTCATATTTGGATTTACAAATAGTTCGTGCAAAGTATTAGTGCGAGTACTATCATGGTTATTGTTAGTTCCTAATTCCCAACACAATTGTCCATATATCGCACTTTATCTCAATCACCCACACCGTATTAGTACTATTAGCATCGATCCGCGCAATCACTCCGATAATGTTCTTTGGACCTTCCACGCTATCTTCCCGTACTGACCAAGACGAGCCCCTAGTCGTCAATAACAAGCTTATCAAATACAGATAAACTCGTTTCGAAGGCGGACTATGCCCTGTGTCCAGTACGGTCAATAAACATTTTTTATCATGAAAAAGAAGGCGTCGTCGTTTGACCGTTCGACCTCTGACGCAGCGGATGCTGACGAAATATTACCCACGCCACGCTAAAACTCAGTCACGCTGACTATGTCTAAATTAAAATTAATAGATGATAACACTAGATTTGAGTAGCTAAATCGTGTGGCCAATGTCATTAATTGTACCTATTGTATTTAGTCATAATTTGGGCAATGTTCTGTTCGAAATTAGGCCCTAATAGGCCGAAACTAAAGGAAGCACATTCGATAATGTTGTTCGATGTTGTTCGATGTAATTCAATGACACTGGCATTGATATTCTACTAAGATGTTTGTTATTAAATAACGCAGTAACAAATGGATGGATCGAGATGAAATTTGGCATGTCAGTAGAATTAAGTCCTGGATCGAAACATAGGATACTTTATACCCCGGTAGTTTTCTTGGTATATAACGTGAATAACGCAGGCGAAGCCGCGGGCAAATGCTAGTACTTTATAATCAGAGAGTGACAGACTATTTTTTATCCCTGAAAATGTATAATTCCCGAGGTACCATGAAGATACGCCAGTTATACCTTATACGAGTACAATCGAACGATTATGGGTGGTCAGTTAACAGTGGCTTCGTTTGTACGTAATCGGGTAAACCGCATGCAAAATTTAGAGCCTACTTCATAAAATAGTTTATTTAACTATATAAAGTCACACTAATACTAAACTAAAACCCTAAAGTAGATTTTAATTTTAAACATAAGTACTAATATACTTTTGGCATGAAATTTTGATTTCAATTGTTTATCAATATCGTCGTCGTCATCAATATATTAAATTTTCATAAATAATGACGCAATCAACGATCTAATGTATAAACGATCGTATCAATGACAAGGCTAGTTAAGATAGTACCTACTATCTACAGACACCGGCATTAGAACAGTCAGCGGCATTAATATATGATGAAACGGTGCATGCAAAAATGTAATATCACTCTATGTATTTCTAAAGCAATAAGGTAGTGTCACGTGCGTACTGTTTCATCATATATTTTTGCCGGTGACTGTACATTCAAGAACTATAGTGCTCGAACAGCCAAGGAAAAGGAAAAGACTGAGTAACTATTAATACTAACTGACCGACCGAATAGAGTCCGAGACCCGGAATTGATAAAAATAAAGTTTGCTAAAAACTAATAATAAAGTCAAGTAAAAGAGTGCGGGACAAAACTATCTCGTAGACAATTTCAATGTCATTTGGTAAAGTGTGTCAAGAACAAGTAACATGTTGGTCCGCATAGCTCGAGGAATTTTTGATGGTTACATAAATTTGCTTTAGGCGTATCACCACTACTGTTTCTTCTTAAAGTTGTTTAATATAGATTCATAACTTTCACGCACTTCGTCATTTAAATATTATTTTTTACAGTTACCATAATTCAATCTCTAAATATACTAACCATGTTGTTACATTAAGTATACGTATGTCATGTCTAACTGTAACTTGTTTTCTTTCCAGTTCGACCTCATGCTCTCAGAGGACGGTAGCGGCCGCGGCGCGGCGTTGGTGGCAGCGGTGGCGTGTCGCGAGAGCCAACAACAGGCCGCGTAAGTCGCCCCCCACCTCTCCGTCCCACCAATTCTGGCGGTACCACCGACGCAGCTGGGATCTCATGTTTCATAGGTTAAGCCGCAGCTTGAGCGAGGCTTCCCAAAAAGTATTGGACAACGAACACCCCATCTGTACCGTTTGTCCAGTGACAAAGTATTTATTTAGACCTGATGGAAACAGCCCGGACTTGACAGATGCTGGACATCTTAAGTTTTTCGTGGGGCGGAGGGTAACGGTCCTATTATCAGCTTTATTCTCCCAATTTTAAGTTTGGGGTACATTAGGATATGTAGAGTAGATAGCCATAAAGTAGCGCACCAAAGAGGCGACTGCGCTTGTCCGGTCTGGCGACATCCGTTAGATCAATTTAATACTTGTTATTGGTCTCAAAAATATATCGTAATGAAAACACTTGTCAACGGCCCGTGCATTTTAATATAAAGAAAATGTAAAAGGGCCAGTGGTTGAGGAGTTGCCTTTTTTAACCTGTTTTTTTTTTAAGATGGACACTAAGATCTAACTAGTTCGGCCGACACTTAACAATTTTATATCGATGTCGAAAAGTAAGATTTTATTGTACTTACTTATATTTGTCATTGAATTAGTCTAGTCACAAACCAGGATGAAGCTATCCGCTACTTAAAATTTCTTCAGTCTACGTTTTTGTTTCTTTTTCGAGGGTATTTACAAAAGACTGAATATCAATGTCCATCTGCTTATTCTGGGATGTTCAAAGTTGTAATTATATATTAGGAGATGATCTTAGTGTCAGTCTGAGCGGTGAGCATTTTGCGGTTTCCGTTCGCAGTTTCCTTAGCCGGCAGAGACGGGCCGACCATCAGTGATGTTTCGTTACATTAGCAATAAGTAGTTAAGTATATCAAATGTACTTCAACTGAGAGAACGCTCTTGTATTTTATAAATCTGTTGAAATTTGAATATGAAAATATTGTTAAATATATTAGTCATACACATCACACACGAAAAGCAAACTATCTGTTGATACCATTATTCATTTTAAATAGGTACTTTTATACAAAAAAAAAATGAAACGAATGTTAAGCACAACCGATCCTGAGTGAACAAGACTTATTACCTAAGCATTGCGATGCCATACGAAAATATTTAATTTTGTACCTATATAACATTTTACGTAACGATACACGGGTTAAAGTCATAAGGACTAGGTTGTAGAGAATGACCATGTCTGCAAACCGTCGTAGTTGTATAATACCTTAGTAAATACAATGTATTTTTTGAACAATGACCTGGTAAGCAATATGTCTCAGTTGCACGATCGTCAATTATAACAGAACGCCGTAGTTGCATAATGACAAGATTGATTTGTGACCATATTCTATTATATCTTGGTTGTAAAATGACACATGATGTATTTTATCTGTATAGTACTAAGTCTTAGATTTAAAATGGCTAGGTTGCAAAACGTCATGGTTGCATAACGTCATGGTGGTTGGATAACGACTATAGTTACAACTGATGGTGAATTTGATGCCTGCATAAAAGCAGTAGTTATTATGTGAAGACAATTAGGCAATTCCAAGTTCCCAGCTTCAGCAATTTCGGTTATTTCGGCCTTCTCTGCATAGGTATATAGATAACCTCTCTGTAATGTCCTTGTCGTTCGACAGTGTAGACGTTTTGCAACTGAGACTATAAATATCTGGCTATACGCCTATTATGTCATTTTACTCCCAGCATGTTCTGCTACTTAGTCGGTTAGCTATTATGACATTTTGCTTATTCAGCCGTTTTACAAATAAAGACGTTTTACAACTAAGTCCAATTTTATACCATTATGGGCATTTTTCATGTTTGGACATTTTACCACCGTGACCAAATGCAAATTAGACCTTTTACTTATGTAGTCATTCTACAACCTAGTCCTTATGACCCTAACCCCGATACACGTCGTCGCACCCATGTTAAACTTGCGAATGTGCAATATCGGTGAACTTTGATTTACACCTAAACCTATACATATTACGATCCAATTTGCGAATCTCAAAATGGTAAGAGATTCGTGAGTTTACCATGGGTGCGACGACGCAACGTATCTGCAGGTATTGTGCGTGTAGTGCAAGTAGTGCATCGTATTTGATCATTCCATTTGTAGGACGTCAGCATTCACTCAAGCTTGTCAGCCTGCAGCCACGCAGCGGTAGGTCCTGAGTTAAAAACACGAGGTAGTTTGCTATTTGCCTTAGGTTAGTGTTCATTAACAGTCAGGAGATTTTATAAAATGACCCAAAAAATGACACGTTTTATCCGAGGTAGAAAACATGCATTAAATTAGATTTTTAGTTTATTGATATTTAACTGTGATAGAGCTAGGAATATTTTATAAATATGTTTTTCTTAGTGTCTACAGTAAAGCTGTTTATAATGTCTTAACTTTAATGATATGTTTGACATAGTGACTTAAATTATTCGTTATAATCATCATTTAAGTACATTGAGATTTGGTTAAAATTCTTGTTGTACAGTCGCTGAATGAAAATGTTCGTTACTTTTCGACTCTTTGTCAATGAGTCAAGGTTTAAAAGTGACGGACCTTTTAATTCCGTGACTATACTTTAAAATTTATATTCATTTAAGTACCTAGTGCTTGTGTAAATTCAATCCAATATCACATAAAAATATCCATAACATCCTAAAGTAGTTCCTAGTTTTCAATAGGTGCATTTTTAAGTACGTTTGTGTATTGTCAGTATAAGTTTGTTGCATGCTATGTAACGCAAACGTTTTTTTTTTAATTATATAGGATTAAGTATACTCTATTAAGATAATTGGTACACAGTACAACTGAAACTGAAAAGTTAAAGACAGTACATGTAAAAATCTGCATTATTTAATTGGCGGACTAAAAATACTAAGTTACATCGAGTGAACTCACGCTCTTATGTTTAAGTTAACGACTACTATTAAGTAAATCAACATGTCATCAGATATTTAATTTGCTCAAATTTTCAAACACGATAAAGAAAACGGCTTTAAGTTTTCAGAATTTGTATAGCCCCAGGTGTTCTTATTTATTTGAAATTTAAATAAAAATAGAAACCTGGAAAACGCACAAATAACAAAACCGGTGTAGGTAAAGTTAAGTACCGGGGTCGACTTTTGAGAATCTAGTAGTTTTGAGATCCCCTCTATCTCAATATAGAGAAATTAAAATTAACAGTTTATTTCCAATTTTGAAGTAGCCATAAAATTCCGGTTTATATAACAATATCAAGCTCAACTCGCATGAAGTTTCAAACGCTCGAGTCTTAAAAAGCGACCCACAATTTGTTTCAATTGAAATAATTATGAGCTATAACATTTTCTGCGTGAAACAGCAAGTTCTACATTCCATAGGGCTTCCGGAGCTCCTAGGTTTAGTAGTCGTATGAGTTTAAAATCTAACCGATTAACAGCAGAAATGTACACACATATCAACACCTGTTATTACGAGACAATAATCATGAATCCGCTGTATGTACCTTAGACTTGTGTTTGTACGGCCTGGAGCCTGATTTGGTTATTGCTTCATTACATATTGTGTAAATTATAAATATAAATAGATGTACTATACTATACGTATGTATATTATAAATATCGTGAAACCATGAATTAATTTATGTCAAGAAGACAATGAGTTTAGGTAGCTCGATTTGTTTGAGAGCTGAGAGCAATGTTACTTATTTCAAGAAATAAATTTATATAAATTTACTGAATTGTTTTTTACCCTATTTGGCACACGTACCTATAAACATCGTGACGGGCCGGACGGTGCAAGGCCTATTCCACAAGCACGCCGTCGACTCCGCCAACGGCTACAGCGGTAGCCCCATTAATATCTCCTCTCGACATGGACAAAGCAATGTAGCTAAGACAACAACATACGAGACATTATACTGCAAAATATTTTAACTAGTTACACTCTTCACTTTGGGTCGAGTGCACTAGCTCGGCAAAGTCTACTCCCAAGGTGCTGAGGTTTAGCTGCGGCAAACTGCCATGTAGTCCGACTGACTGCTGTTACAGTTCAAAGAGCTAACAGTGTATAAGCAAAAAAAGAAAAAGTACGCGTAGGGTACTTACCTACCATAAGGCGCTACTCAGGTCAATCGCAGAGCAGTTAAAGAAGCGTATATAGGTCGATGTAATACGTATTCATATTGCTAAAATTTAGTGCATTGAATTTGATCTGGCAGGTCATAAGGAGATTCGAAATAAGGCTTGAGTGGTTCATACTCGTACTTCACATAAGGGCAAATACTAAATCGCAGTGTCCAGTTCTTACTTAGAACTTGACCGGAAGACTTGTGGTTTGGTTAATTTACAGTGGGGCATAGGTTTTTAAAATGCTAAACTTTATAATATATGATCAAACGAACTTCAAAGTGAAGTTCGGTCATTATTATATGAGAAAGCGTCATTCGAAGATATAATATAGAAAATACGATTTTGTATATTGGCTTTGGCCTTGCTTGATAACTTCCTGCATGAAACCGAACGTGAATACCGACTCAATGCACACCTCCCATTATAGTACGAGCGGCCACCACAAGATCACCTACGTTACTTGATAGTCTTGATACTAACATAAGCCCCATGGCACATGTTTATAAAAGTGATGCTAAGTTCCGAAAAAATTAAAACTTGCCGAAAGTACAAACAAAAATACCCGAAAAAAAAATATGGCACTTACATCTCTGAGAGGAGACTTGTGGCAGCAGATAGAACTACCTATTGTTAGTTACAGAAAAAAAGTTCCTGCATTGCCGGAAGTGCCCGGAAGAATTTCAAAGGTAGCGATATGGACCCCCAATCTACCTTATTTGATACTAAAATGAACATGTGCCATGGGGCTTACCATAGTATCAAGTGACGTAGGTGGCCTTGCGGTGGCCGCTCGTACTATTACGCTTTTAGCAATATTGACGTTTGTTTATTTATCCCAAAGTAATTAATATTTATTTTAATTAGAAGTGACCACTCAAACAAGGTGATAGTCATCATCAGCCTATATTATTATATCACTATGCACGGATAATAATCCCAAATGAGGGTGAACAAGGTGAATACTTAAACATGGAAAAATAACAGTTGCAGAGAAGGGTTCTGCTCGGATCTGTCAGCCCAAGTGGCTTCTGCGGGAATAGTGATACTGAAACATCTTCGAGACATTCCACTAATAGATGCTGAACATACCTAAATAATAGTTATTTATTATTTAGGCATGTTCAGCATCTACGAGTGGGATTCTTCCAATGTTCGCCGTAGGAAACTACGGACAAGGTCGAAGTAGCGTTTTACCAATTATCTATCCCCCTATTAGCTTTGCGTCGCACGATAACGGAACTTGGCTCAAACAAAGTAAACAAAGGTAAAATAAACTATGGATGCTTTCTTATCCGAAATAAAGAGATTAATAATAAAAAAAAAAAAAAAAAAAATCATATTTCACTTTATTATCTTATATACACCAGTGCAATTAACAATGCAGTGGGGAATACAAATCATCTTATTTATTTTATTATTACTATTAATAGATAAGTGAATTGAACATTTTATTTCATACTGTTACTGTGCTAAATAATGTCAATAAGTTAATGGGCAATTCCATAAAAATGTAACGGAAGTTACCATTTCATCGCATGTTTATTTATTTATGACGTAAATTCAACGGACGAATTTGCACCGTCATAGCGACGTTAAAATAAACAAAGACATCAACTACAACTCAGATATTGCCTAACCTAAACATATTTAAAAAGAACCCAGACCGCAGACATGATAAGCAATGCCGGATCCGCCCCCGCCCCCAGTAAAACAAAGGACCTTCTAGAAGGAAAAACTATAACAAAAAGAATAAAATGCCTTCGACTGTGCTACCACGGACCACGGACACATCCTGAGACGCCCATGCCCACACTTACCGCACGCGGCGCGCAGACACCAGGCGAAAACACTTAAAGTGGGTCGGCCATGCTTTACCTGGAAAGACACCCTAGAGCAGGATATGCTATACTACAACAGGAACCCTCAGACTGGATGGAGTTTGCAGCAAACAAGGAAGATCATATCTCAGCAGCCCGAGAAATCTACCAACTACCTGAAACGGACAGCGAATCAGAGGAAGAAGTTCAACAAATGGCCCCCAATGCACCCCAAGCGACAATATCTTCAACAGACCAACCATGAACCCGCTACGCAAAGATGCCAACGAGAGCATGCGCTGCAACTCATCAACGCTCATCCCCGATGCTCTATCCTGTCTCTCCCATTTTCCAATATTGGCTAAAGGTTGCATAATCGGTTGATTGTGGTCGACCGGCTGCGGCTAGTCGGCCTTCCCCTCCCATCCCAGAGCGTGTCACTCCCTACAAATCTGTGCCCCCTGGTGTATCCGGCTAGTCCGGGTCAGGCAACGTCCTGGCTGGGTGTGGTACCTATGTTCATGTTCATGTTCAATGAAGAAACACGGGAGAAATTGGTAACTTACGTTACTCTCTGTCGTAGAATTACCCTAATAATAAAATAACGAGTACCGTCAATTCACTATATAGGTCATTACTGCCATTATCGTTAATAGTCTTATGGAACAAAGAAAATCAATAAATTCAGTCCCTCGTTATAAACATGTCCTTACTGGAGGAAAAGTTATTAAAGGGAAAAAAAAAGCTAAAGTGGAATATTCTCGGAAAGTAAGCGTTAATCGACTATACGTCACATAACTTTTTTTACTTCTAATAGTTGTTAGAATCTATAGTTAAAGTTGGTCGGGTTATACGGGCCGACGGTGTAGATGGAAAATATCATTATTAATGTTAAATGACAAAATTTGACCTATGTGGATTGGATATAACGTTATTTACTTGTAATACTATCAGGAATACGTGGTTAAAGTTGGTCGGGTTGTACGGGCTCACGGTTTATATGTTGATAACAGTTTTGTTAACCTAGAACTTCGTTCAGCCTTAGCAGAGCGCCGTGATAATAGTACATTACATAACTAGGGTGGTAATACAAATAAAGGCCGAGATCGCAGAAGTTTGCGGCCCGAGCTGCAAGCGAGGGACGTAAATATGCGATCGAGGGCTTTCTTTATTACCTCCCGTGTTGAGTACATCATTTTATGTCTACACTTGGCTAGAAAGCGGCTTTTTCCGTACGCGCTGCGTGCGGAATATGGCCAGGTGTGGCATAAATGTTTATTTCGCACTTATGGGTGTGGGCGTGCTGCATAGGTATGTGCATGAAACCGGCAAAAAATAGTGTAGGTACTAGACAATCTAGATATATACATAGACCTTATATTCCGAACTCTGTATAGCGCCGTCCCGCTCACTCAATAATATTTAAGAGGGGAACCAGAGGGACGACGACGCAATGGTGACGCAATGCGAACTTCGAACTTGTGATTAGCTCCCGTGGTCATAACCATAACTCATAATCATAACATAAGAAATAACAGGTACACTAAATCGCTGGCGCAATTTTCCAGATCTATGTTACATTTTCAGGGTACACTGAGAAAACTGTTTACCGTAAGTTAAGATGAATTCACTAAAAGTAGGGAGCATACTGACATCACCAAAAAGTACGATGATAATGATGTTGCTGATGATAACGACGTTTAAGATGACTGTCACAAGGCGTTAGTAGGACCAGCATACAATATATTATAAATATCATACAAATTTATAGGATGGTGGGTCATTTTCTATTACATAACGTTATTATTTGATGAAGATAATATTATTTACTGTGACCAATTTTTACTATGACAAGTATCGTAATATTTTATTAACTACCCAAACAATTATATTACGTCCTAAAACATTTCAATTATAGCGTAATATTGACATGATATCTCCTTATTTTAGGACAACGCACCTAGTAATTTAGACGGAGATCACGATATTTTAAGATTACCCCAAAGTGACATTTTTCTCAGTGTAGGTAGTTAAAATTAAACTGCGCCGCTGTGACAATGTTCAAATTTCAATACGTTAAAAAGTGTAACATACAACCTTGTAATATTAATATCTATATACATAAAACTGAGTCGTGTTAGTTACACCATTTATAACTCGAGAACGGATGGACCGATTTTTATGATCTGGATTTTTGGGTTTGTTTGTCTCTGCCCCGAATAACAGAATAACTATTAAAAATTAAGAATTCTGAGGCGGTCGCCGAGACAGCTAGTTCTAACATAAAAACCAAATTAACATAGGAGTATGCATTAATTTTGCATCCTGTACTGCAACTGCAGCCTAACAATTACGTAGGTACTTAAATAATAAACCTGTATCGTTTTATCTGATCTAAGACTTAAGTGCAAAATTTGTAGGACAACCACAAATGTAATACTAGATGTATTAGTATGTTAGATACTTAGATATTCACAACTCTTAACATACAGTATACTGACGGACTGAGCAGAACTGCGCTCACATCTCTTAACAATGAGTGGGAGGTATCAGATTAGCCAAAGATACAGCTCGCGGCAATGAACACTTTCACGACCAAACCAACAACCCGCCTAGCGGGCGCTCGAACTTTTGCTCAGATGCCACCCGCTTTTATCGTACCGCATTATTGGCCTCACCAACCCGCCTAGCGGGCTCTGTTGGTTTCTGGGAGTTTTCTTTTTTTTTGTCTTGTGAAAGTGAAAGTCTAGCGGTGACGTTGATTGTGCAGTAGCAAAATATGTATAAGGGATCGTAGGGATGTTAGTTGTGCTTAGTGATGGGTCGCTACCGGTAACTTACTAAAGGCGGGAATATTCCCAGTAACATTACCAGTAATATTACCCACGATCGGTAAGATTGGGTAATAATGAAAATAACTGGCCAAGAGCATGTCAGACCATGCTCAGTGTAGGGTTCCATAGCCGTAACTATAAGGTAAAAAATACGATGTAAAAAAAGTACAACAACAAAAGAGCGTATCTTCATAGCAATTACGTCCTTTTGTTGAGAAGCGCAGGTTATCGGCAATAACTCAAAAACGGTTAATCCGATCTTGTTGAAAATAATTTTCGTTGGAAGTATTAATTGAGCGTTATCTTTGTAATTTGTTTTATATTTTTCGGACACACGGTTTAGAAGATAGAGGGGGGGGGGACACAATTTTCACAACTTTCGGAGCGATTATTTCCAAATGTATTCACTTAGTCAAAAACATTACATAAGAACCTTAAAATGTTTTCAAAAGAGCTGTCGAACTATGTACCACACGTTGACATTTTGTAAAAAAAATTTTTTTTAGCGTCTGTTACATGTATGGAGTGCCCGCCCTAGATTTTTTTATTTTTATTATTTAACTACCAAACTTAGTTGCGGCATCTACAAGACATCTATATTCCAAATTTCATCAGTATAGGACTTGTAGTTTTTGAGTAAAATGCCTGTGACATACGGACGGACGGACGGACGGACATGACGAAACTATAAGGGTCCCTTTTTAGCCATTTTGGCTACGGAACCCTAAAAATGTTAGAAAGTAGATGTTTTATTCGTGTTAAGTAGGTACTAAAAGAGTTTACATTGCACCGATTTTTAATGATAAAAGTTACGAATCTTTTTTAAGGCGAGGTGAGACCAGAATCGGGCACGGAAGCCTAGTTTCCAAATCATTTTTAGAGCACTTATTTGACTCTTAGGTCACTGTTAAACATATATAATAATATTCAGAACTGTATCTAGGGCTTCCTCTCACTTAGAACACGATAGCGAACACTTCGCTCGATAGAAAAGTAGCGCGAAAACACTATAAAATAAAGTATTTTTTTCATTTTTTTTTCATTTTGTTCATCACCAGTTACCTTTTCTGACAAAATTAATACCTGACAATCATGATTTCACAGTCATGCAGGGCATCCTCTCATGTTTGGGTTGATAACGTATACTTTTATGTTAGAAATCGAAGATAATCTGCAATAATCTGCATTCCGCCCGACCCTAGTTTGTATGTGAAATGCGAGCCAGGTCCTACCGCGCCTTAAGTTAGTAAATTACCAATCTTACCAGTAACATTCTCAATGTTACTGGGTATTTTCCCAATGCTACCGGTAATATTACCAGGTAAGATACGAAACTACAGCAGTGTTACTTGAGATTTATTGATCAATTACTTAGTTCAAGGAGCAATATATGAATATCTGGAGGCACGGTAGTGCCCCGCCAAGTCGAGCAAAACAAAGGCACGGCCGTACCATCTTTTTTTTAAAGCCATTTTCAGCCTCCTGTAGTTTTGTGCTGGCTAAAGCTAGAAACCTTGAATTTACAGAGATATATAGAGCATAATAAGACTTAAATATATTTTTAATAACATTTAATTTTAACGTGTAGTTTAACAACTATTGCACGTCAAAGATCTTTAGTTTTGTCACTGACTGACTCACTCACTGATCATCATAATTCTGAGGTACTTCTAGCAGACCTGCAAGCTCCAAATTTTAAACATAGTTTTTAGCCTATTAAGTGATTTAAAAGCCTAAATATGTTGTAATTTCAGTCACAACTGCACATATAAGTTTGTAATCCTATACAAATACATGCGATTACAAAGTTAGTTTTGCAGTTCAAATGAAAATAATGGATTGGAATGTAATAAAGGAAGACCACTTACAAAAAGAAATGAGATCCCACCAAAAACATTACATGTAAAAAGATGCAAGTCTCGCAACGCAGTTCGCCTACAACAGGTGTAAGTTTTGCAACGCAGTCTATCCATTCTATGTATTTCCTATTTGAACTACAAAAGTAACTTTGTAATCGCCTGTATTTGTATAGGATTACAAACTTATATGTGCAGTTGTGACTGAAATTACAACATATTTACTTATGCAGTTTATATTGATGATTATGAAATTGCAATATTTTTAGGTTTTGCATGACATGGTGGCTACCATGCACCTTAGAATTATGATGATCATCAGTCAGTCAGTCTGTGACAAAACTAAGGAACTTTGACGTGCAATAGTTCTTAAACTGCACGTCGAAATTGAATGTTCATCATCATCATCATCATAATTTCAGCCAAAAGACGTCCACTACTGGACATAGGCCTTCCCCAAGGATCTCCACGATTGTCGGCTTTGTGCTGCTATTATCCAGCGGCTTCCCGCGGTTTTCACCAGATCGTCGGTCCACCTTGTGGGAGGCCTGCCAACACTTCGTCTTCCGGTACGTAATCGTCGGTAGGTTAATCGTCGAATTCAACTCGGCTGGGCAGCGTTCCGTAAGCTACGCAACATCTTTTCGTCCCAAATTCCGCAGTGTCTCAAGACGAAAGTCTTTGACCAGTGTGTGTTGCCAGTGATGACTTATGGAACAGAGACGTGGTCGTTTACAATGGGCCTCATAAGAAGGCTCAAGGTTGCTCAAAGGACAATGGAAAGAGCTATGCTCGGGGTTTCTCTTCGAGATCGAATCAGGAACGAGGAGATCCGTAGAATTGAATGTTATTGGAATATATTTAAGTCTTATAATGCCCTATATATCCCTGAAAATTCAAGGTTATAGCTTTAGCCAGCACAAAATTACGGGAGGCTGAATATGGCCTGAATGGCTTCGAAAAAAGTATGGTACGCACGTGCCTTTGTTTTGCTCGACTTGGCGAGTGCCCTCAGATATAATCATATTGCTCCTTGAACTAAGTAATTGATCATGAAATCTCAAGTAAAACTGTAGTTTCGTACCTTACCTGGTAATATTACCGGTAGCATTGGGAAAATACCCAGTAACATTGAGAATGTTACTGGTAAGATTGGTAATATACTAACTTAAAAAAGATTCGTAACTTTTATCATTAAAAATCGGTGCAATATAAACTCTGTTAGCACTTAACACGAATAAAACATCTACTTTCTAACATTTTTTTCAATATTACCCAATCTTACCGATCGTGGGTAACTTACCGGTAAGTTACTAGTAATATTCCAGTTGGAAATTTACTGGTAACGGGAATGTTACCGCCGACCCATCACTAGTTGTGCTAGACTTACAATTACTTGCCGCGAGGTGTAAATAGTAAATATATTTTGTGCCGTCAAGAGAGCGTACACCGTAAAGATATTCAGAATCTGATGCAGACAATAAATAGTACCGACGAAATACCTAGGTGAAAAAAATAGAACCCTTAAACTTTCTGAAATATAAGGCCTAAGGCCTGTTCACGGTGTACGCTACCGGGCGTCAAGCTGGCGTATACACCGTTTGTATCTCTGGAACGGCTTTGTTTTTGGAAGCACTTTATATCTCAAAAAATAGTACCCAAATAGTACCCTAGGGCCCTACAATTTCATTTCTTTAGCTATCGTAGAAGCCGAGATATAGTGAGCTCTTTCTATAAGAAATTCCCGGGTACGCCAGCTTGACGGTGTAAAATTTTGTACATCGTTAAGTCATGGAATATCTCGGCTTCTACGATAGCGAGAGAAATGTAATTTTAGGGCCCTAGGGTACTATTTTCTGAGATATAAAGAGTTTCCAAAAACGAAGCCGTTCCAGAGATACAAACGGTGTACGCCAGCTTGACGCCCGGTAGCGTACACAGAACCGTGAACAGGCCTTATATTTCGAAAAGTTAAAGGGTACTATTTTTTTCACCTAGGTATTTCGTCAGTACTATTTGGGTACTATTTATTGGCTGCATCAGATTCTGAATATCTTTACGGTGTACGCTATCTTGACGGACACATATATTTTCACTATATTCATATTTAGTGTGTCGTTTTATAATTGACTTAAATATTTAGATACTTTGCAGAGGTTTTGGGGTAACTCGAAAGCGCTAATATGCGCGATAAAATAGGTCTGAGAAGAATATGCACATTTGTTCGTGTGTGTACAATCAGGGCCGAGCATAGGTACGAGTCGATACATATCAAAATCGTCCAGGTCTGCGCTAATTAGTAGGTAACGAAATTTATGATTTTATGAAACATTGTTAAACTTCAAATTGGGATACCAAATTTCAAGGAATCAAGACAATTTTGATATGTATTGATTGAGACAATATCCAGGTAAACTCGCCCAGTTTGCAAAAAATATGTGAACACGACTTTCATTTTTAAATACGCTCAGACTTTGTTATTCCCTTTGGTAACGTATTAACATTTTTTTACTGTATCGATGTAACACTCATGTTGGCTTGAATCACATAGATCTTAGGCGATTGTCTCATACGAATTTCGATCAAATTAATTCTAATGACTATAGTACTTAAAAAAACATAAGTGTTAAGTAGGAAATAAAATCAGTTTGATTACACCATAAAAAGAGGAAAGATCTTATACATGTCATGTGTTAGATACATTTTAAAGAGACACATTCATTCATTAAACTTATGAGAATCATAATAAAAATCACATTTTTATAATTTTAAATAACAGAATGTCCAAAACAAGAAGTTTATGATGGTCACTTATATGTATTGACACAGATAGTCACAAAACTTCGACCAAAATCACAGAAGATTCACTTATATCACAAGTTAAACTCACTGAGATTACTGCGATATAATAGTTGAGAAGATATCAAACATGGATGTTGAGATTAGACTACCACTACTACAGGACATTTGTTAGAATTTATTACGTATGTTGCAATATCACAACTATTATATATATGTCGCCGCCAACTGGCTTAATTAGCTATTTGGTTAGTGGCCTAGCCTTTTCATTAAACACACTCCTTATTTTATTCCCTCAGAGCAGAAATAGAAGCTCCGCACAGCTGGGCTTCGTCAACCTGCTGGCGGGTCATAGATTAGTGAAAATGCTTGGCAGTTAACCAAATGGCTGGTTAAACCAGTTGGCTACGACATATACATTATCATTATGAATTATTGATACATGCATAATAAATAGATAGATCTAAAATTACTTTTTTTAAATTTAACAATTTTGATTACCCAAAAAACTTTATAGGTTAAAATTTTTTTACTGTTTTAAACTTAACGCTTGAATAAACTATTGAGTAATTTAAACTCGACAGGCACATTCGGAAGGCGTTCTGGTCGTTTTCCTCGGAGCAGTCAGCCTCTTTGACACACCTGTGCCATATTGGATACCTGAGCCTATCCTCTCGGGATCCAACTCACCAGTTTCGATCTTGGCTAGGATAGTTTTGGAGCATTTCAAAAAGGCCTCTTCAACATTTTCACCTGTCTTAGCACTGGTCTCAAGGAAAACCAACTCTGAAATTGATAACAAAAGTATTGATGAACTCAGCTGCAAGCAACTATGTATTGAGTTTCTTATCACTGGGATAGTCTTTATGGCTGTTCTTTTTAAATAAGAATGTTTAGTAAGTGTTATAAGAAATTAAGGTACTTTTGTGAATCTTTCAGTTTGGGATTACCTGGTTCTGCCCTAGTTAAAAGAAACACATTGTATGTTTACTAGCCAAAAATAGTATCTAATCTAATATTAAAAGCATTATATAATTTCCAAAGCTACAGACAATCCTTTGTTTTTGCAGCAGTATTTATTTTACCTCTACAATCAGAAAAGCAATTCAATTGTGAAAAGCATTGCTTAAAAAGTGGTAGGTACAACAATACTACAGAGTTGAACAAAATTAAAAGTCACCTTTGAAATGTGAGGTCTATTATAATCATCAAAATGTATATCATTATTATAACAGAGCGGGACTTAATCGCGTTAAAACATGCTATTACCTCGGCATTGTTATAATAATGAGTGAAAATCATGAAAGTTTAAGTCAATATTATGTATTTAAAGCATTCATTTTTTTAAGGATCTTTCATTTTAATAATATCTTAAAACTAACACTCACCATTTTCTTGAGCAAACTGACTAGCTTCTGTAAATGTAACTTCTCTGGATTCCTCCAAATCTTTTTTATTTCCAACAAGTAATATAACAATGTTAGGGCTAGCCAGAGTGCGAGCGTCTCTCAACCAGTTGGCTAGTGCATTGAATGAGTCCCGAGAGGAGATGTCATACACCAACAGTGCACCTGCTGCGCCCCGGTAATATGACCGGGTCACCGAACGGAATCTCTCTTGCCCCGCAGTATCCCAAATTTGCAACTTAGTAGATTTGCCTCCAATATTGACAATTTTAGATCCAAACTCTACCCCAATTGTATGACACCTATCTTCTTTGACTACAATCGAAAAATTATTTTATAATTTATAAGCCATATAATCAAAATATGTAGCAGGTATTATTGTTGTAATAAAGGATGGTTAAACAGATAATTTTGAACAGTTATTTGTGTAGAAGTCATGAATAAAACATTGATAGGTAATAATAGTTTTTACTTACATTTGTTGCCGATAAAGTTATTTAGAAGGCTGGATTTTCCTGTGCCTGCACTTCCAATAACGAGGAACTTGAATAAGTATTCTGAAAAACACAAAGTACATTATTAACTCGGTTTCGATTGTTATAGTTGTGGGAAAATTCGTGGAAAACCCAGCAGCAGAAAAAACATTTCATCATCACAACACACGTACCGTAAGATTCAGTCATGATGTTAGGTACCGCTGGGTACCGCTTCAACACTGTCTCAAATTTATCTAAATTCTCTAGAGATGAAAAACTACTGTAAACACTGAAATTTTAGGAAAAAACAACATCAAAACATTTCATGTCTCTTTTCCGCAATTATTATTTTTCTTTTCTGTTCTGTCATGTCTGTCTGCTGTCCAATTAAACAGATAAGACAAAAACCAAACCGTACTTTTTCTCATTTCTCAATCTCGCTAATGACGCTTGTACACACTCGTTGAACAACGACCAAACCAACTGAAAAAAGCGTACCAACTCACCAAAACAAATGTCTTCTTTACTTTATCTGTGGAAATAAGTGTCAAAATTGCCAGCGTAAAATAAAGTCCTCAATATGGTGGGTGAAGGTAATGTTGAATATGTTAGTGACTAAAGTAGGTATCTAAAGGTGGGTTTAGACCAAACGAAAGAATGCACATTCTAACCCCACTCTACCAAATTCTTTATGTGTACACAAAGAATTTGGTAGAGTGGGGTTAGAATGTGCATTCTTTCGTTTGGTCTAAACCCACCTTAATAAAGCGACACAGCAGCAGTGTATAGGGAACGTGCATGAACTATAGGTGGCAGCACTAAACGACAAAAGAGACACAGGCGGACAATAAAGGAAACTATCGCCCCTGTCAAATCAAGCTGTCAATGTCAATATGTAAGTGTCAATGTCAAATACAGTAAATCGTAGCTACACTGACGTTAATCGTCCTTCAACGCGATAAAATAACGTTATTAACGGCGTTTTCGTCAATGTGGCCCCAGCATGAGAGGGTATATGATTTAGATTGGCGGCACCAGCTGGCAGCACCTTCGTCGTGCACGTTCCCTATATTTGGTAGTTATTCGCTTTCAAATGACTGGCAACACTTAGTAATGTCGGATTTAATTTTAAATTTTATTTATTAGATCCATTTGTTTGACACAAAGAGTAAAGTAATATATAGGGTAAAGAGAGCCATCTTGCGGGAATGACTGGTACCAAGGCGACACAAGTGCTCCCAGTGGTTTTAGTTAGTAAACATTTCGCCGCCACCCCCCCGCCCCCCCACACGCCACATACGTATCCATTCTTTGAGATTTTCTTCAGTCAATGCTAGGGAATGCAATGTAACCGAAATCAAAATTATTTGGTATGGAATTTCCAACACAAAATTTCATTTCGGTTAAGTGGCATTCCCAAGCATTGACTGCAGTGGCGGATTTACCAGCAGGCTGAGTAGGCTGGAGCCTAGGGCGGCAGATTTTTAGGGGCGGCAAATTAGAGGCCAATATTTTTTTTTCTTACAAAAATGAAATAGATTTATATAAATATACTTAGGTACTAGGCTACTCTAGTACTAGCCTATTAGATAGAAATTGACAGTAAAAATGCTAAAATGCAAACGCAAAGCATGATATAGTTTTGATTTATTATTATGTTGTATAGACCAGTTAGCGTAGTGTGAATTCAAATTTGTAACTTCGAAGAACTTGTGTTCGCTGTAAACCACGCGAAAAACTGCGAAATTTTGATACTTTTTGGTCAAAGCCCATGGACCAAGGTGAAGAACACACGGAGCGGTGCGGCGCCGCCTGCCGCGGCGGCACGCGGACCGCTCAACCGTGCGGAGAGGCGGTTTTGCCGCGGAACCGCGCGGTGCCGCTTTACACAGCGCAGATTCACATCACAAGCTATCTCATTGGTGGCATTGGTGCTCCGCTGGAAGCCGCGAGAGAAGCCGCGTCAGCGGCGTGTGTGCAGTGCCGCTCATGAGTGCAACGTCGCGTGCGCCGCGGCCGTCGTGATACAAAATTTCAATCCGCTCGACCGCGTGCCGCCGCAGTAGGCGGCGCCGCGCCGCTGCGTGTTCTTCACCTAAGCGTTTTTCTACTATAAAATTCAGTAGTTTTCTATAGTAAATTAAATTTGAATCCATTTAAGTCCAACCGTTGCTTTATAAACTCTATACGCTACCTACGCACTAAACTATGGCCCATCGAAAAATTTTACATAAGTTTTTCCAAGTCGCAAATATGGATTCATGTTATCCACTACCTACACACAACTAATCCAAATAGGTAGGTACAGTCGCCATCAGATATATCTGAGCTGTCAGTGTACTCATAAATATCTGAACACGGCTGTATCTTCATAGCATTAGAGCCGTGTTCAGATATTTATGAGTACACTGACAGCTCAGATATATCTGATGGCGACTGTACTAACTACTTTTGTCATCGTCTTCATTGAAAATATTTCAAGTTTTCTAAGGTGTGCTCTTATACGTCACTCCATCGAGACTTGGGTAGTTTTTTACAGAATGTTATTGGTGGGATAGTATATTACACAACTAGGGTGGTAAAACAAAGAAAGGCCGAGATCGCAGATGTTTGCGGCCCGAGCTGCAAACGTGGGACGTAGTTAAATATGCGATCGAGGACTTTCTTTATTACCTCCCGTGTTGTGTACATAATTTTATGTCTACACTTGGCTAGAAAGCGGCTTTTTCCGTACACGTAGCGTGCGGTAAAAGCTACTTTATGGCCAGGTGTGGCATAGAATTTTATGACAAATATTAGTATTAAGTTTGAGAAGTCTTCATTTTTTTATTGGTTGCATATCGTTTCAAAACAAAAATCTGTGCTTGGTTACAAAGCTTCAGAGAATTTCATAGCCGCTACAGTTTTTTTTTTCAGTACTAGCTTCGCCCCGTAAATACTTATTCCGTCGGGCCGATTTTGAGCTTCAGTTACGCTTCCATACTTATTATATTTCGATGCCGCAAAGTAACCAATGAGAGCACGCCGTGGGGCTCGGCAGCGGGTATTATATGCGCGCCGATGTACGCGATCTCGGCGCTACCAGCGCACCCCGCACTACACCACGTATGACGTGTTGTTAAATAACCCACAAGATAAGTACGAACACAGAAGTTCTACATTATAAGTTGATCTTTTTATTCGCAAGTGTGTTGAAAACTTGTTGAAAAACGTCGTATGACACTCGTGGGCATTGTTCATTATAAGTACATAGTCTTGGCTCGGCCATTAGGTACAGTCCTCGCCTGCCGGCTCGGGCTGGGCAAAACAGCCTCGACTGTAATAACCAATGTAGCCCACTCATATCATAATGTACTTATGTATAACAAGTATTTTGCCGCATGGTTTTTTTTTCATATTGGTGGTGTAATTAGGACGGTACATAATGCTGATATAATAAATCAAAATATAACTTCATGATTGGTCAGTCGGTAGGGGCGGCAAAATTTGAATAGCCTTCTGGCGGCAAATCTGTAAATCCGCCACTGATTGACTGAACAAAATCTGCCCAGGGTAAAAACATAAGAGGAGGAATAAAATCAAGTTTTCTCTGACGTTATCATGATTTATTTATGTCTGGGTACGTGCTTATTTCGAAGTTGGGAATAAGTGCTGTCTTCAATTCACTGAACACGTCAGGCGTAATGTTGTTAAACAGAAGATCTTTCTTCATATCGTCAGCTTCCTCCACGCCGACGATTGTGCACTTCGCTTCGAAGAGGTCTATGTAGTCGCTCATTCGAAAATGGTTAGGATTGTACTTATCCATGTTGAAGGCTTTGTGTAGCTGTTCTATCACGAGATCATTCCTGTGATGTGGTGGCGCTCGTCACGTTGCCGTCCGGTATTGTGTAATAGCTCACTGCCGCTGGTGTCGCGGTGTGCGCGCGTGCTACCCTGAGAAGTTTTTATATTTGTTCTTGTTGCGTTTTTTGAACACTGAGGAATTGTGCAAATGGTACGGCATGAATTTCATCGCCAATTAAATAAAGTCACTTAATACCGTAAATTTTCATTTTATTTTGACACAAGCAAAATATTGACAGTAAAATTGAAAAAAACAAAATTACTCAGTAACCATAGAGTTCACTAAGAAGTTTCGTTTATAACAGCTGGAACGTTTCATTCCACGTACACATCACATTTGTAGTAATGTATAATTAATAAATCTGTTGTTAATTTTAACTAATTATAATTATAATAGATATTTATTAATGAAACTATTAAAACATGTCATCAGTGTCAAAGAAAACATAATGTAAAACGTGCTCTGCTTATAACGGAAAAACACAAAAGTAGGTTCCAACGCCATCTAGGGTACTTAGTCAGTCAACGTTTGACGCAACAAAAACCGAGTTGTTCTAAGTTTCATAGCCCTGTTCATAGTGTTCATAGCCCTGGTTTGACAGTCAAGGATTGGACTATTTTTTAGTTTGTAGATAATAGAGTAAAAAAAAAACAAAATAAGGAGTTTAGAAAGAAGATATCGGGTCTTGAATCCAATATTTTTAGTTATGTGATTTTCCGAACCTGCTTTGTAATTGGGTAAAGTTTATCTATTGTTTATTACTTCAAGACATTGGTTAAACATGAATGCCGCTAGGAATAAAGCAGTGGTCCGTATATTTTATGTTACGTATTTGTAGGTACTAGCTGCATGTAAAATTTTCATTACAAGATCATTTTCTTTAATTTTGCAGAAAAAAATTAAATCATTATGCTACCTGACATTGGGAGGTTCAGTGGCTTACCAATTTATTTATTTGAAGAAAGACTTCAATGGTTATTATGACAGTGTGCTGCAGCCCCTTAGTCAACTTCTCAATCCCGAATTGGCGCATAAGATTGGAGTCTCTGCCATTAAATATGGTCTCTTCCCCTCTCAAAATTTTGATGATCCTGAAGTTTTAGTAAGTTTAGTGCAACCTGTTGAAGTGTCCGTCAAGATAGCGTACACCGTAAAGATATTCAGAATCTGATGCAGCCAATAAATAGTACCCAAATAGTACCGACGAAATACCTAGGTGAAAAAAATAGTACCCTTAAACTTTTCGAAATATAAGGCCTGTTCACGGTGTACGCTACCGGCGTCAAGCTGGCGTACACCGTTTGTATCTCTGGAACAGCTTTGTTTTTGGAAACGCTTTATATCTCAAAAAATAGTACCCAAATAGTACCCTAGGGCCCTAAAATTTTATTTCTCTAGCTATTGTAGAAGCCGAGATATAGTGAGCTCTTTCTATAAGGAATTCCCGGGTACGCCAGCTTGACGGTGTGAAATTTTGTACACCGTTAAGTTATGGAATATCTCGGCTTCTACGATAGCTAGAGAAATAAAATTTTAGGGCCCTAGGGTACTATTTTTTGAGATATAAATCGTTTCGAAAAACAAAGCCGTTCCAGAGATACAAACGGTGTACGCCAGCTTGACGCCCGGTAGCGTACACCGTGAACAGGCCTTATATTTCGAAAAGTTTAAGGGTACTATTTTTTTCACCTAGGTATTTCGTCGGTACTATTTGGGTACTATTTATTGGCTGCATCAGATTCTGAATATCTTTACGGTGTACGCTATCTTGACGGACACCCTGTTGAAAGCTTTTCTTCTTGCAGCAGTATGTTGATTTGTTACCTGATTTTTAATAACAAATTTGATGCTAGATAACATCTCTTTATTTACTGAGTATTTATTTTACTAATAAGGTCCTAATGCAAATGAGCTACCCGATGAGATGACCACTTATCAAGTTACATTTATGATTATTGATACAAAGAGAAAGAGGTGTTTCCATATTAAAAATTCTTAAAACACAAGTAAAATTTAGCTTAATTTTACAGAAAACTAAATTCCTAAACCATGAATTAAGCAACCCCATTGGAATTGCGGCTGGTTTTGATAAACATGGAGATGCTGTGGTAGGCTTGAAGAATGCTGGCTTTGGGATGGTGGAAATAGGCTCAGTCACACCACAACCCCAGCCTGGCAACCCCAAACCCCGTGTCTTTCGTCTGCCGGAGGACAAAGCCGTCATCAACAGATATGGCTTCAATAGTGAGGGCCATGACAATGTTTACAATAAAATTAAGGACTTGGATAAATCTTTGTTGAATAATGCACTTCTAGGCATAAATTTAGGAATGAACAAGCTATCTGATGACCCCGTCAAAGATTACTGTCTTGGCATACAGAAATTCTGGGATGTAGCTGATTATTTTGTCATTAATGTAAGCAGGTACGTAATGGTAAATAACTTTATAGATTTATTATCAAGACTACACATTTTAGCGAGCAGGGTTTTAATGCTTCTTTAACACTTTCAGGTGAGCAACGTCTATATATGTTGAATATGTAGGCTTAACAAAGCTTAATTGAATGGTGCTCACGCGAAGGTGTTAAAATAATAATATCTTTTTCTGTTGCAGTCCGAACACACCTGGCTTAAGATCACTACAAGCAAAAGATGAACTTTCGAAACTATTGACCGAGGTTAATAAAGTAAGAAATTCAATGCAATCAAAGCATAACATACCTCTCTTACTGAAGTTGGCCCCTGATCTGAGTGCACAAGAAAAGAAGGAAATTGCAACTGTTATTACTAAGAAAGAAAGCCAAGTTGACGGACTAATAATTTCAAATACAACAATAGACAGATCTGGACTGGTCCACCAGGATGTGTCTCAAGAGACTGGCGGACTCAGTGGAAAACCATTATCAAATAGATCTACAGAAATGATTAAGGAAATGTACAAATTAACTCAAGGTTTGTATATCAATCTCTTTGTTCTCAATTTTAAGAATTGTATTACCTACCATCTAAAATCTGATTAGAAAAACTTGCAAGACAGTATTGTTAGAAACTCCACTCTGCTAAGAATATTGTGTCAACTTATACATGTTTTCTTTTCGTTTTCAGGCAAAGTTCCAATAGTAGGTGTTGGAGGTATATTTTCTGGTCAAGATGCTTATGATAAAATCCTGGCTGGTGCTAGTACTGTACAAATTTATACAGCCCTAATATACCATGGCCCCCATGTAGTACAAAAAATTAAACAGGAGTTGACTGAACTCCTTCAGAAAAATGGCTACAGTAATGTTAATGAAGCCATTGGTAAAGGTGTCAAATGATAAATGTGTTGCATATAAAATAATTTAATTGACTGTTATCAAGTTATAATATTGTGTTCAAGATCTGTGACTTCGGTTTACAATGTAAACCGTTTCATCTATGATGGTTTTTCTTTTATTTCATCTGCTGCTCCTGTAAATATTATTAATAAATAACAAAAAAATATAGTAATAAATGATTGATTTTATCTCATTTGTTTCAGAGATTCAAAAATCTCATGAATTAGGCTCTCACTGAAATAAAAATAACTTGTAATTTATTTACCTTGTATTTTACAATTAGGCAAGTGTTTGGCCAAGAATTGTTTACATTCCTCCAAGTTATTAACACTTTTTAAATCGAATAATACCAATGTTTGCAATTTATCACAGTCTTTTATATTTTTCAATCCAACATTGGTGACATCAGCAATCTGTGAGACTTGGATATGGGTCAAAGAATCTTTACCAAATGATAATCCCTTCAATGCTCTATCGTCAATGTATGAGCTATTATGTAGTATAATTTTATATAGTTTTGTGCATCCAACTGGAAAATAAGATATTATAGGATTAAAATTATATTTTTTACATACAATAACATTCACTCATCGCTTGTACTAATTTCTGAAGGATTAGCCTGACGAAGCCCAAAACCGAAAGCAATGGAAGAAGAGGGGGAAGGCCTTTGCCCGGCAGTGGGAAACAGCAGGCTCATAAGAATAATAGAATAACATTGTGGTATTATTTTCTCTTGGATCTATATTACTTCAACATTAACTAAGTAAGTCAAGACTACCATGCTACAAATCAAGAAAAATCAATAACAGCAGAATTAAAATACACCAAGATCCGCATATCACTAGAGATCATTATCCATAAATAGATTTTTTCCTTCTAATGACGCTAGTAACGTAAACAAAATTAAATCAACTTGGAACAACAAACCCAGTATCTTTTATACATACTTAAATGAGAGAATCCATAATGTGATATTGATGCATTAGTCCCATCAATCACTGCCAGTTTCGGGACCGGTTGGTCATTTGCCGGCAAGAAGTTGTAGTCTGCAAGCTTTTGCCCAGTGACCCACTCCACGGTGCCGCCGTTCCGTAGCACCCACTCGGCGCAGGCACGGTCAGGACCCACACGTTTAATGCGCTCATTATCCGGTTTGTTGAACATCATATTGACATATTCCCAAAAAAACCTCGTTTGGGTAGTTTGAGCAGTTTTCGCTGCAAGTTTCGGGGAACATAAAGACTGCAAACGTAAACGTATGAAACAGTACATTAGGTTTTCTTCCAAAGATAGGGGCGAAGATGTTCATTAAGCGTACTTACAAAGCGTGAGGCTGTCAACATCGTAATAGAGCAGAATATTGAAAATCTTAGTTAAGTTTGTAAACAATATCGATGATGTAATGCACAGACATACTTAATACTACGCAAAATACTACGTATCAGGAGGAGTCCGGTTCATGCCCGGCCCCGTATTGTGCAGCGCGATAATTCGCGACCCCAAAAATGGTCACGGATTATCGCGCCGGGCTTTATCACCCTGTGCAAAACGTGGCTTCCAATTATCGCCCTGAACCAAGCTTGTTCAGCTGATAAAGCGCGGCCAAATAATGCCCAGCCCGATAATACGCAACCCAATAATTGGTGTATAGCTCGATTCATAAGAGCTGGCGCGGATTTGATATGAAATAAGCACTGGCTGCATACAAAATCCGCGCCAGCTCTTGTGAATCAACGTGTACATTGCTTCTGATTCAGGGGCTCCATTTATCGCCCTGTACGGATAATGCCCAGCCCGACATTCCCCGGCCCGATAATATACAGCTCGATAATTAGTGTCCACTTTTCCAGCAGGTCGACGAAGCCCCGCGCGGGGCTTCTATTTCTGCTCTAAAGGACACAAGCTGACTAACAAATCTAACCTAAAAAAGGAGGCTTCCAATTATTGGGTCGAGCTTTATCACCCTGTACAGATAATGCTCGGCCCGATAATTCGAAGCCATTGGGTTCGAATTAGACTCTGTGCGGAAAGAGAATAGGCGTGGCGAAAAACGGAACTAACCTAACCAGTATGGCCACAGAATAGAAAATACGGCACATACGGTACAAAAGCATTACAGCGCCCCCAAAATTAATCCTATTCTCTTTCCCCACAGACTCTACAGGTCACCACTTATCAGGCTGCGCATTATTACCCTGTGCCAATCGTGGCTTCGATATATCGGGCCGAGCATTATCTGTACAATAGAACACACTGTTTTTTTTATAACTACATTTGTAAACGAATGTCAACTTTATTGCAACGTGTTAAAGTCTATTAGCTCCTCTACACGATGGGCCATCGCTGGCCCAGCGATATGGCCATACCGTGGCCATGCGATGGTTGATACGCAACTACACGATGGGCCATCGCTGGCCCAGTGAGATGGCCATGCGATATTTGACCATTTTGTGGGCCATCACGATGGGCCATCGTGTAGGGGCAGCATATGGGTGGTCAGTTAACAGTGTCTTTGTTTGTACAGGGCGATAAAGCTCAACCCGATAAAGCCCGTCTCGATAATCCGCGGCCGCACGACCGCGGATTATCGAAGCTGTACATTATTGGGCCGGACTTTATTTTGGCTGTGCATTATCGTCTCCCTCCGTCCGCTGCAATTGACTTTGACACTTGACAGTTCTTTTTTTTTTAATTTTAGGCAAAGGAGCTATACTTAAACAGGCTTAAGGGGAAGCTCCACGGTTGATCTGGGTTTTAGTTTTAAAGCATAACCATTGATAGAATATACCCTAGATACACCGCCAACGCTCGAAATGTGTCCCGAAAATACTGTGCTTAAATTCCTTTTAAGCACAGTTGCGCCCGTAGTCGAGTGCGCTATGTCATCGGGTCAACATGCCTAAGTGCTCCGTGAAAAAGTGTAAAAATAATACTTTAACCAGGTTGAAAAAGGATGGTATATTGTATTTTCGGTAAGTACTTATTAATACTTTTATAATATAACGCATTTGTGGCTAAATTAACCTTCTTACCCAACAAAATCCATATTTAAAAGAAATAATCTCTCAGTTGGGCAGTGCGCGACTGTCACTTTCCCTCGCGCTGATTGTCTCAGTAAATATTGTTCAAAAAAACGATGCCGAGAGTTAACTTTTTATGAAACCGAAAAACAGTCCCGAGGTTAAGTTTAGTTTTCACAAAATTGTCACGATTTGTCCTTTCGTTCTAGTAAATAATCGTCGGACAATAATGATTGTCAAACCGCGCGGTTAAAACGCTCGCAGAATCGCCCAGTCAGTGTATTGGGTGAAATCCCATCCCACTAATATTATAAATGTGAAAGTTTGTGAAGATGTTTGGATGTTTAGTTAGATGGTTGGATTGGATGTTAAAAATTATAATTACCAATTATTAATATCAACCTGAATATTACAGGAAAAATATAACGGTCTTCCTAACTTTAATATTTTTTTAGAAATTTACAAAAACTTAAAATCCATCTAGAGTCTGTGCGGAAAGAGAATAGGATTAATTTTGGGGGCGCTGTAGGGCCAATATTCAGCGTTTTTACGGCGTTTTATTTTCGTCATTATTGTCTCAGTAAATATTGTTCAAAAAAACTATACCTAGAGTTAACTTTTTATGAAACTGAAAAACAGTCCCGAGATTAAATCTAGTTTTATCAAAATTGTCACGATTTGTCCTTTCGTTATAGTAAATAATCGTCGGACAATAATGATTGTCAAACCGCGCGGTCAAAACGCTCGGAGAATCGCCCTGTAATGCTTTTGTACCGTATGTGCCGTATTTTCTGTTCTGTGGCCATACTGGTTAGGTTAGTTCCGTTTTTCGCCACGCCTATTCTCTTTCCGCACAGACTCTAGCGGAGAGTAGCAAAACTAAGCGATGGTCTGTTTCAGATTACAGAAAAAATATCTAGTAAATACAGTCATTACTCGTCAGGTTCTAAATATTACAGGTAAAATATAACAGTTTTCCTAACTTGCACTGTTTTTTAGAAATTTCCAAAAATCATAACATATACTTATTTGCTCCTACCAAGGACCATTAAAACAAGAAGACTGTCATTCTCCATACTTTGGATCGTAACCCGACCGCTAGGGGATTTCCGGGCAAAAACTAGATGGCGCTAAAAAACTAAACATTTAACGATGTTATAATTGAACAAAGAAACATAGTATAGTAACAATTAGTTCGTAAACAGCTAAAAATAAATGAATTCTAACATTTAAATACTGCGTCACGTTTGCAAAGTTGAATAATTGTAAATAATATAATTCGTTTACCAAGCTTATACATAGATGGCGTTGTAAATTCGGGAAACAGCTTTTTGTATGGAGATGGAGAATGACAGTCCTCTTGTTTTAATGGTCCTTGCTCCTACTAAACAAATCGACATACAGTTTTTCTTGAACTATTCGCGTATCTACTTATGAGTTTGTACGGAACCCTCGGTGCGTGAGACGGACTCGCACTTGACCGGTTTTTTTATGTTGGCCACGACCGTTGTATTTACACGACTAAATTAAGAACAGTGGCAAGTGCTGGGCAAGTGGCTCACCATTACCGTGTGGTGAATATACATCGTGACACAACTTAGTACAGTTAACATCAAAATCATCAACTAGTAACATCCAAAACGCCACATATATCGCATCACATCTTTACTACTATAGGCTACCGAGACGTGTGACGATATATCTGGCGCTTTGAATTTTATATAGGTAGCCTAGGTACTATTTGATGCTGATTGTAGATACGAGATCGCAGTACTAAAGTGTCCAGCTACTTTTGAAAAACTGACTGTACCTACGTCCCTATCTTTTTTATTTGTATTTTTGTACTTAATATTAGAAATCAAACACATTTTTAAAATTATGCATTTATTTTAGCACAAATTCTTTGCTGTCAGTAAGTGATCTTGTTGGAGGTATTCTTCATAGCCAATTTCGGGAGCCACCGACAGCGCATTATTTTCAGCATCATTTTTTTTAAAGTGAAATTCAATTTCTTGTAAAGTTCTTCCTTTCGTTTCCGGCAAATATTTCCATAAACATACAAGGCATATGCACATTATAAAAGAGTTAATTAGAAAAGTACCGGAATAATTGAATAATTTAATTAAATCTGGCGTGAACATTACGCTCATAAAGCTACCGACCCCACAGACGGCACCCCCAAAAAAAAAACAAAATCCTCTCAGTTCTATTGGAACTATTTCAACGACGTAAGCCGATAACACCGGAATGGGCCCCGCATATATCATTACAAAATATAATCCTAAAAGAGTACAACTTAACCACTGAAGGAGTAAAGTCTCCGATTTTAAATAAAGAATAGTGCTAAGTGTTATCAGTAACATATTCGCGCTTAGCGCACCAGCAAATAGCACAGTTCGCATTTTCATAGCCGCTAACAGGAAACACGAGATGCAAGAGCCTGCGAGCGCCAGGCCGTCCACGGCCACGGTGAACCACAGCACGTCGCGCGCGCCAGTGATCTCTTGCAGCATCGTAATGGCGTACGCTTGAAACGGTATTGACCCCGTAGAGATCGTATACGTACTGATAACCGTATTCAAGCCGAACAATATCCAAAAAAACTTCTTCTTGATGGCTAATCTCACTATTGACATGCTAATTAGCGGCCGGTTTTTAGTCATTTCAACTTGCTTCTTCTTTTCAGTGTCCATAAGTGTACGGAGTTCGTCATCGCACGAGTCCCGGTGAGAATGTAAAGCTTTGAAGGATCTCGCACTTTCGTCAAATTTGCCTTTTGAAGCTAACCATTGAGGACTTTCTACCCAAAACAGGGGCATTATAGCTGATAGCCCGGAAGGGATAGTGCCAATAAGCGCTACTGTCCTCCAGTGCATTAAAATGCTTAGAATATGAGCTAACATCACTCCAACTGATACTCCGACAGAGGTGATGAGGCTAAGGCACAGTCCCCGAATGCTTGGCGGCATGTACTCTGCTGTCGCTACGCTCGTGAGCATGAGAACTACTCCGAATCCCACTCCGACGGTCAAAGAAGTTGCGAGGAGCATCTCCACACTATGAGCATAGTACATGGCTATCCAGTTGAGTACGTTCAGCGACGAAAATATTACTATCGTAAAACGTCGTCCAAATTTTTCTGCTAGCGCTCCAGCTATCAAGAAACCCAAGACGCATGTTAAATTCGACAAGGAAGCTGAAAATGTTAAATTATGCATAAATTTCATCGAGTAACGAATTTCTGACATTTAAATGAGAGTGAGAATGATAATTTATTACAGGTTTTAAAAACAAACCCATTCATACCTATTAAAGACACGGTGTCCTCAGAAACTGTAATATCGCTGTCTTTGGACATAAGGCCGGACACCAACCCGGCCGTTTGGCCCAATATGTAACCTTCTGATATGCTGCAGAAAATCATCCCCGTCAGGATAAATATCTAAAAACAGAAAGCGTTGAAATTTATTGATTTCTAGGGTTCCGTACCCAAAGGGTGTTAACGGAACCCTATTACTAAGCCTCCCCTGTTTTCTGTCCGTCCGTCACAGGGCTCTAGCTTTAGAACCGTTACAGGTAGACTTGAAATTTTCACAGAATGTGTATTTCTATTGTCACTGTAACAACACGTAATAAAAACAAAATTAAATAAAAAAGAAAAATACAAGAAATGTGTTTGTGTCGGTCAGTCACAGGACTGTATCTTTTCATTTTGAACTGTAAATTAAGAACTAAAGGGGTTCATAATAGGTAGTAATTAGCTTGATATGTTGACAGAATGTGTATTTCAATCGCTGCTACAGCAACAAATAATAAAAACAAAATAAAGTTAAAAGGAGTCCCCATACAATAAACGTGTTTTTTGGCGTCTTTTTGCTCCCCTTTTAAACCCTTATTGGATCAATTTGTTGTCCGTCCGTCTCTCTGTCTGTCAAGACCCTTGATCACGGGAACGCGTGGAGGTATCGAGTTGAAAATAAAACCATGTACTCAGGTCTACGGTCCCTTGAAGCTGAAAGTTGTGAAAAAATCAAACTTCTCTAAGTTAACGTAAAAAAAATACGGCTGTTTATGCCGTAAAAAACGTACCTAAATTTCGCACTCAAGGAATTGAAAAGTCACGGGTAGTTTCCGTTGACCAAGAACTATGAAAAAAATCGGACAAGGTGGGGGCCGTGGCGTTCCCTGGGATCTTGAAGTTTCGGTGAATGCTCAAAGTGAGCAACGGACCAGCGGGAAGGTTGAAGCGGAATAAACATGTCCTTATGTAGTGTGTAAATCGAACCAATGGGTACTCAACTAAGAGGCGACAGTCAGGAATATTACTTGAACCAGGCCTAAGGCCCCACATGAAACGTGAACATGAAGGGCAAAACGTTATGTAAATAAAGTGTATGGCATTTTATTCAGCCATGAAATAGTACATTACACAACTAGGGTGGTAATACAAAGAAAGGTCGAGATCGCAGAAGTTTGCGGCCCGAGCTGCAAGCGAGGGACGTAAATATGCGATCGAGGGCTTTCTTTATTACCTCCCGTGTTGTGTACATCATTTTACGTCTACACTTGGCCAGAAAGCGGCTTTTTCCGTACGCGCAGCGTGCTGAAAAAGCCACTTTATGGCCAGGTGTGACATAAAAAGTTTTTAGATAGGTACGACAACTGTGTTGGGTGTGACAAATAGAAAGTCTCCTAACTGCCCAGGTTCAAACAATGCACTTATTTAACTTACCTGACGAATGACTTGTGGCGGTACCATTTTCTGATAATAAACTATATACGTACTTATTTATGAAATCAATCAACTGTTTATGACTCCTTAAACATTACCATGCATGAGGCCAAATTAACACTGTCTGAAAAATAACACTAAACGACCATTAAATAACTTCCTATGGCAACGTTTCGTTCGCCAGCATCTGAACAAATATGAAAAATAATGATCTAAGTAAATAAAAAAATATAGAATGACTCTTTGTATAGGGTTCAGTCTAATTTTGTCGTGTAATACACAATCTAACATGACTATTGTAAGGTGAACCCTAAATGGCTCAACAATTAAAGTCCGTGAGTGTACTTACATTGAAGATATTTCCAAAAAAGTTACAGGGAGTGTTCAAAATAAGTACCTAATAAACAAATTTTTAGATTTTTTTGTATGTTGTAATAAAACAGTTGGGTCGTCGGGACGCAAAAATGAAGTTATACGCGATTTAATCTGTTGTTTTGTCGAAACCGAAGACTATATAAATGTTTGGCTGTTTTTACGATTCGTCTGTGCGTTTGTGCGCGCATTACACAAACTACCAGACTGCATGATTTCCATGAATTTTAGTATTACGTTCACCCGGGGCGAAAGCAACTATGAGGCTAAGGTAGTCTTTCTCCTCTCAATGTAATGGTTTTAAAACTTCAATTAATTACCTTTATGCCACACCTGGCCATAAAGTGGCTTTTTCCGCACACTGCGCGTACGGAAAAAGCCGCTTTCTGGCCAAGTGTAGACATAAAATGATGTACACAACACGGGAGGTAATGAAGAAAGCCCTCGATCGCATATTTACGTCCCTCGCTTGCAGCTCGGGCCGCAAACATCTGCGATCTCGGGCTTTCTTTGTATTACCAGCGTAGTTGTGTAATGTACTACTATGCCACACCTGGCCATAAAGTGGCTTTTTCCGCACGCTTCGCGTACGGAGAAAGCCGCTTTCTGGCCAAATGTAGACTTAAAATGATGTACACAACACGGGAAGTAATAAAGAAAGCCCTCGATCGAGCATACTATTTAGCCTATTAATTAACGGGTAAAAAAGCAATGCACCGTACTACAGATATGTAAGCGCGAATAAATTAATTTGGTATCTTCGATTAATCGCGTAACAAACATACCAAAAAAATATACAGTCGAATTAAGAACCGTTCTTCTTTTAGAAGTCGATAAAATGCTATCGACATTTAAGGTGATGATTATGAAGGTGGTCGCTCGGTTCTCGATATAAATACACAAGAGATTATGTAAGTAAACCCTCTTTTCATTTGTATGAAGAACCGAACTTGATTCACCACCGTACCGTACGAGAACAGCATCATACCGCTCTGCAAATTCAGCTAATGAGCGGGCAAAGCGCTGGCCCCCCATATATAAAAGTAACTGACTCATTCTGTCATTGAACCGGACAAGGTGACCTGGTTCGACCCCAGGCACCCCCGGCACCCACCGAGTCCGACCAACTCAGGGTGGTCCGGCTAACGACCTGGTTCGACCCCAGGGAACGCCACGGCCGACCACCCGGTCCGACAATCGCTACGCCCTTATGGGTTGCGAGTTTGTCAGTTGCTAAAAAAAAACAAAAAACTGTCATTGAATACCATACTGTACAAATAATGTAAGCATACATGTAGCATTTTCGAGGACGGTTTGTCTGAAATGAAACTACGTCAGTATTTCACATACATTATATTAATAAACAAGTAACAATTATACGGCCAGCCGGCGCGCCGCGAGCGCCCACTGCACGCGCGTACACACACACTCATACATGCAAACACACTACACAACAGTGTTGCCAACTCAGGTTTTAACAAATCGACCAAAAACGATTCTAAAACCACTAGATTCTCTTAATTTGTATGAAAAAAGAAATCGTTTTCCACTAGACGGCTCTCAGAAAACCACTAAATTCACTCATTTTATATGAAAAAGAGTAGGTACAATTTTACCAACCAAATGAGAAGGCAAAACCACCAGATCTAGTAGAAAATCCACTGAGTTGGCAACACTGCTACCCAAGCACCCATGTCTTGGCGGGCGATCGTCAGCGATCACTTGTGTAATAGTAGCCAATAAAACACGCCATCGCGCCAAGGTCCTTCAGATTCTCATATCGATACCCTAGTTCACACTCGTACTAATTAATTACATAGTTTTCGCCAATGAAATTGCAACTTTAGTGTACTAATTACGTTTTTCTTCCTCGTAATTAGTACGAGTGTGCACTAGGGTATAGATATTAATGGAGATCGGTCTTCATGGTGAGGTCGCTTCAAGCTACACAAGATCTAACAATGAAACCGGAAACTAAGCTCACGCCTGCAAAACACTTGCATTCGCATAATAATAAAATAACTCGCTTTATTAATAAAATACATATAATTTAGCTTTGGCCTACAAATATTAACTTTTCAAATTTGGTGTCAATTAAAATTTATTAATATTGTACAATGTACAGCTTTAAAGTGCATGCAGTATTTTTTATTGTTATTAAAATAAATAATTTCTTCTATATGAAGTGGCGACCACTTTTTCGATTATAACATTTCGACTTGAAAACATTACATATTTGTCACTTGATTAATAATACTCTTAACATATGAGATAAACTTCTGTATAAAGCGAAAAGTATTTACATCACTAACTAGTATTCGTCCCCTAGACATCTTAGTAGCATTGCCTAGTTTGGGACTAGGTCGATTTTTGTAAGATTTACGTCAATATTGTTTATTTACATTACTAGAGGAGTGTGGTCCAATGTAATGTAGGGACCGTGGCGCTGGGCGGCGGTGCGACCTAAGGCACAGAATTTTGACAACCGGGATGCGGCGCGGCGACTTAACACTCAACAAACTCCATACACTAAGCCAGAATGACGGGCCGGGAGACGGATCTCTCTAAAAGAAGGAAGGAATAGCAGTGTACTTCCATTGTTAACGATACTAACGCCTCGGCCCGCCGTTCCGACTAATAGCGGATGGAACTTAATAATAATTTATTTTTCACGCCACTGCTCGGAAAGATAGTAATAAATTGTCGCAATTGAAGCCGCAAAACGCTTTTTTTATTTTTGGTATAATCCTCGTACTTTTCTTCGCAGTAGGCGTGAAAAGCACTATGTTTAGTCTCGGCCGAAAGTGCAATAGAAGGACTCGTATTCTTCTCAAGCTCCCTCGTCCGTCTATTGCTTACTTTCCGGGCTCTACAACAATTATTACCCTATTAATTCATAAACTATTATTATTATTATTTATAAAGGACGGCTTTTGGAAGCGTCCTCGTTATCATTTCTGAAACTGGTCTTTAGCCTCTATTTTTGATTTGACAGTTCCCGTTTATTCATGTCCCTCCACGGTCCGTTAGGGTATGAACGCACTAAGCGGCGCGACGAAAAAAATTTAAAGATATTTTATAGCGTCGCGTCGCTCAGTGCGTTTGCACCTTATTATGGGCCATTTGGCCTTTGGGTCGTAGCGCAGAAATATATCGAGATGTTCGTCGATTTGTATGGAAACTAAGTGTGTAACGGTTTTCGCTAGGCGTTTGATGCCAACAGTGTAATTTAGTCATGGAAAACATATTTTTTCCATTTCAACTGGTGGTATTTGAAGAATTAATTATACAATTATCAGATTTTCATGTCTGATAATAATATTAATGGAAACAGAAATTGGCGATGTGCAAAGTAGGTCGTTGCCACTTCTTTTTAGCACGCGAGGTACATACACTTTTTCCTTCTACCTCAATATATTTCTGCGGGCAATGTCTGCGGGTCGTAGTCGTAAGCTGCCATAAATAGTAGTGGAATGAAAAGGTTTGCCAATATTCTACTCTATGTTAATGAGTCATGGTTTAAAAGTGACAAAAACATGGTATAAACTTCATTTTTTTCCAGGTGTCCAACGGATCGTGAATTGGAATAATGAATACGAGGACGCATTTCCGAATATAAATTCAGTTATTACGTTAAGACATCGATAACAGAGAAACGGTCGCCGCGCCGCGCCATTCCGGACTGAGACCCCGTCCCGGGCTTACAATATTACACTTATAATTACATTTGTCATAGAAAACTATATTTACAAATATACTCTGTATATACAATATAGAAAACTAAAATATATTATTTACATTTTTTTATACTATACGTAATTGTAACTTTCTAAAAAAAACTTACAAAAAAAAATACGAGGTAAGCTGATTATGATTAACATAAAACAATTCTCACACAAAATAATTGCCCGGTCCAATAGGGAGCGTCTCTAATGTCGAACATGATATGAAAATGGGGACTTTATTATGAGTAATTATTGTTTGTCTTAATACTGAGTGTCAAGGCTCACTCGTACCAGTTCCAGAGCACCTTCACTAAAGTATTTGGTAGGCGGTAACCGCGAGTCAATACATACACTAAACATCACTCTATGTCATCACTGGTTTGTTATTACCGCACGAGGTAGAAAGGGCCGGCGTCGATATCTACCGCGCTTATTACGCAGGTAAGGTGAGGTCGGCGGCGGCGCTAACCACGCTGAGGCAGAGTTGGCGTCGGCGCCTACCGCGTCACGTAGGCGGGTTCGGCGTCGGCATCTACCGCATCACGTAGACGCGTTCGGCGTCTACCGTGTCACGTAGGCGGGTTCGGCGTCGGCGTCTACCGTGTCACGTAGGCGGGTTCGGCGTCGGCGTCTACGGCGTCACGTAGGCGGATTCGGCGTCGGCATCTACCGCGTCACGTAGGCGCGTTCGGCGTCGGCGTCTACCGCGTCACGTAGGCGGGGTCGGCGTCGGCGTCTACCGCGCCACGTAGGCGGGTTCGGCGTCTGTGTCTACTGTGTCAGGATTTGCGACGGGATCCACCGCGCCGTGAAGGCGGTTTCGGGTCTACCGCGTCAGAAAGGCGGGGTCGGCGTCGGCGGCGGCGCAATACCGGCTTTCGTCGCGTGACACTAACCGCAGTGAAAACGAGTTTAGCGACAGAGGCGGCCCTTGTATCACCTCCACGTTGCCCGCGTTCGCCTGTAATTATTTGAATTGTTATAAAACATGCTACTCTTTGGAACTCATCGGACTATATCAAATCTAGATCCTAAAAAAGTCTAGCTAGGCGTATCATCGCAAGACTTCAAATAAAAGATTGTTTATATAAGCCGGGCAACTGCAAAAAAATATAATGTAATTGTTTTATGTCACCCCAGGGCGTAAACTTAACATTTACCATCCGCAACGCAAAGAAAAATCTACCTCCTAAAGTAAACGCTATAATTAGGCGAACTAGAATGACAGTTCCACAAGCACAAATGTTGCCAGAGTTAGGCCAGTGATGTTTTGTCGATATAATAAAAATAAAGATCGATATAATGAAAATAAAGATGGTGACTGTGACTTAATTTATAAGTTTACTAGCGACCCGCCCCGGCTTCGCACGGTGTTTCTCTATTATATTATGCATGTATTATACATATAAACCTTCCTCTTCAATCACTCTATCTATTAAAAAAAACCGCATCAAAATCCGTTGCGTAGTTTTAAAGATTTAAGCATGCATAGGGACAGAGAAAGCGACTTTGTTTTATACTATGTAGTGATAAATAAAGTAAGGTGACACAATAAATTCTTGAAAAGATGTAAGGATTACACGTTTCATGATTTTTTTTTTGTCGTTTTAGATATATCGATAATGGCTGTCAAATAATGTACTGTTTACCTAATTGACCTGTAACTTTGGTGTTATCAATAAATATTTGTATTTGTATTTGTATCCTGATGCGTGCATACTATTGTCGATAACATATTTTTATCGATATTTACCTATGACTATTTAATTGCCTAACTAAAGTTTTTAAAAGATGAACTGGAAAATATCGCTATTGCATTTTTATTCCCTGTAATTTTTGTAAAATATTTTTTTCAATTCCCGATATGAAGCTTTGAATTAAGGACGCCAAAATGTCGAGTGTGTACGTCCGTCTTAATAAAATAGGTATCTTTTGAGGTCTGTGGTGTGTCGACTGACGAATGATGGACGAATGTAATTTGCGACAACCAAAAAAATTAATTATTCTTTTAGGTATTTGTGTGTTCGGTGTTATTAGATCTTTGTGCTGGCCTTTGGATTGAAGAAAAAAGTAGAAAGAATTACAAGAATTGATGTCAAAATAAATACATCAAAATGAGTTCGTGCGCGGAGACAAGAATTTGTGAGATGGCTATGATCCTTGAATATTTTCAGACCATCGATGATGAATGTTGCTAAAATTAATTTTAGCAACATTCATCATTGATGGCAAGCATTGATAACGATAACTGTTTACTTAAATACCTATCAAACTTCTCTTATAGTGATTTTCACAATATTTGTTTACATTTTGTTTTGTTACACAGCTCGCACATTGACAGCTGACAGCCGACACAGACCTTGCATAGACAATTGTTTAATTTTTATAACGAACTTAGGCACAAATTTTGTCAGCCTGGCGTCCCTTTTTAATCGAGAATTTAAGATATTTTCTGGACCTCAACGACGAGGCCTATCGAAAACATATATAAACTACACATCTTTGAAAGTAATTCTGTGGTAGGTAGTTGGCCATAAGGGAGAGATGGCCCATTGAAAAAAAAACATGGAACCGTTGACTTGATGTTGCTAGTTACTATTTTATTAGCTTCGCGCCGTCCGTAGATGCTACGGTATGACCAAACATTTTGCGAAACATAAACCAAAAGCATCTAAAATTAGTTTTACGGCCATCACTCCCGGACACTCCGGGAAAGATGGCCAACTGTATGTAAATTGTTCGTTTTGGCCATCACACTCGGGCACCTCGGGAGAGATGGCCAATTGTGATAAAAAAGGAATATTTTTTTCAAAGTTGATCTCATTACATTTTTTAATTTTTTTGTTGAATATATTAAAGTTGATTGCTCAAAATTTATTTAAAAATATAGACTTTCATAATATTGTGGCAGGTTTATTTTTAAAAGCATTTTAAAGAAACTATGGCTAACTACCCCGGACTTACCCTACTTGACCTACCCAATTTTCTGTGAGCCAGGCAACATTTTTATCTGTCAAACTAGTTCGCCTAATTATGGTGTTGACTAGGGATGTAACGATACACAGTTTTGCCGATACGATACCGATGTATAGTAGTTAATATCGGCGATACCGATACCCATACCGATATCTTAGCTAAATAATGAAGTATGAACTTCAGATATTTGTATGTCCTTATTATAACTAATGGCAATGACTACTGGCTATATTTACCAGAGAGTCAACCTTGAAAGTGTAAAGTAAAAATAAATAAATTGTCAACTCAAAATTCATTTTTTTTTTATTCAGAACCAAAGATTTAATTAACATAGTAATTATCATTGCACAAGGTAATAGTCCAATACATAAATTAAGTCAGAAATTAAAATTACTTTTTGCAGATTTTTTTTTCATACAGCAAATTCTTCAAATATCGGTTGTATAATATCGGCGATACCGATATATCGGTATCGGTATCGTTACATCCCTAGTGTTGACTTTAGTGTGTCACCCTAAAGCGGCTAGACCGATTTCAATCATGTTTGGTATCGATATTTGGCCATCTCGAAACTCTCCAAAGTATTCATCATCAGCATATGCATATGTATATGTCGCACTGCCGGGTACAGGCCTACTCTCATGGATGAGATCGAACGGGCCGCAGTCACGCTATCCCTGTGCGGGTCGGGGACTTCGCATACATATTTGAATTTTATTCGCAGGATATAAAGGTTTTCTCACGATGTTTTTGCTTCACCAAAAAGCGAATGGCAAATCATACTTCATACGTCGTTCCAATACACCATATAGTCAACGATCGGAGCGAGCCAGGATTTGGAAAGTTTGGAAAACTAACCAGAAAAAGCGTGGCTAGGAAAAGCCGCGAGACGTCCGCGTCGTCCTTGGTGGTGGCGAGCACGGCGCCGAAGGGGGTGGGCGGGGCCTCGCCCCCGACCTGGGCCGGAACTAGCGCGGCGAGCACGGCGCCGCCCAGCGCGCGCACGTCCAGCCCGCGCGCCTCGCCCGCGGCCGCGCGCTGCACCACGCCCGCCCGCCACGACATCCACTCCGGCACCGCAGAATAGTCCACCGGCTGGAACCGAATAGTAATATTACGTCCTTATTAAATTGGAGTTTTACATGGCAAAAATGAAAACGAATTTCTTTTATGAAACTATATTTTTAGGGTTCCGTACCTCAAAGGGAAAAAACGGAACCCTTATAGGATCACTCGTGTGTCTGTCTGTCTGTCACAGCCAATTGGCTCCGAAAGTAGTGGTCCGATTGAGTTGAAATTTGCTACATATATTAAGGTTAATGACCCAAACACGGACATGTCACGAAAATATAATGGAGGCCACTTTTGGCGGGTAACTTGAAATTTAAAGAAAAAGTTAGTTAACTATATCGTGTGTGTGACATATTAAATGAAAGTGCTTACTGTGAGAATCTCAAATATATTTTTTTATATCAATAGTTTTGAAGTTATTTAAGAAAATAGGCAAAAATTGACCCCCCCCTTATCTCCGAAACTATATGGATAATAGTCCTACACCTATAGATTACAGGAAAACCTATATAAGAAGTCTGTGCAATATAGTATAATTGTTTTATATTGTTTTGAATGTACGGAACCCTCTCCACTTGTCCGGTTTTTTTATTATTTAATCAAAGTATGTAACATGGCTATCTATGCACTTTTGCCATCTCGAAGGTACATAGTTCATTGATTCCTTTACTAAAAAAATGTGTGAGCGAGAATCAATAAAATCTTTGAAGGCCGTTTGGACAGCCTCGTGGGAATTGGCTACTTGACAACTTTTTTCTGTGATATGTTATAGAAACACCTCTCGACGTGCCGCGACAGGTCCGTCGCCTCCAGCCCAGGAACCCTGACCGAACGATATAAGCATGTAACTCACCGGCGGCGGCACGGGTAACGGCGGGGGCGGGGTGGTCGGCGGGGAGGGCGGCGACGGGGAGGGCTCCAGCCGCGAGCCCTCGGAGCCGAACGAGCTCTGCTCGAAGAAGCCGTCGTCGTCCGACTCGGCCGCGGACGCCAGCCGCGACAGGCACAGCGACAGGTCCGTCGCCTCCAGCTGCACTTCCGTCGCAGTCCAGCCCAGGAACCCTGACAGAATTATATTAGGGTCAATTCGCCTGTTGACTCGATTTTTTTTCTGTCGTAAATAGATTCTACTATTTGTGAGGAACAAATATCTATATGACACCTAATTGACACATTTGTATAAGTATAACAGCCACAAATTGTAATCAAAAGTAGCAGATCGCACTGAGCATTGAAAACGCTCTATATAAAACGGCAGGAACTTATGACGTCATCCGCCCCATCGCTGTACTAAGTCTGTATGAAAATAGCATTTTGCCATTTTGAGCACGAAAAAGTGCGTTTAAAGCACATAGTTGTCATACATTTATTTTTTCAGTGTTATTTAAACATTCCGAAATTTTTCTTTAAGACGATAAAAAAAGACGGTTTTTTTTAAACTTTGTGGTCTCATAACTTTATATTTTTTTTGTTTATTTCTTTTGTATTATGATAATTTAGTATTTTCCAATCCATGTGACTATATTATGTTGTAAAATTCAACATTAGTCAACATCCGAATTGCAGAAAAAAATTACATTTTACTTTTTTTTCTGATCATGGTGTGTCTTATATCATTTTGTTCAGAATCATGAGCACTTTTCAATTATTAATTATTACATAAAAAAAGCTTTCCAAAATGTCAAAAATTTCCGTACAAATTTTGAATCTCAGTTTCGTTATGCCCAAACTAAATATAGGAGAAAATAGTAACGAAGCTGATAATTTTTTTAAAAAGGTAGTGTGTGTAATTTTTTTTATCAGTTATAAAACTTACCTCCAATGTCTACTAAGTCGGACTTGTCCACTTCGTCAAATCCACGGAATTCTGAATAGAAATATTAATGTGATCAAAACGTGGTTCAATAAGTAAGATCAATATCCCTAGCTTGCCCGTATAATATATATGTCTAAGCCTACAGCACTGGTAGCTTACATTAGCAATAATTGCAGGCATTATCATCATCAACTGGTCGCAGTCCACTACTATCTCTTCAAGAGTGCACCATGCCTGAGGACGTCTTACGCTTCTTTTATCTCGATAAAAGTTGTTTCTGCTCGAAAGCACGTTTACTCCAAAGATTGTCGATTCTTCAGCAAATATGACCAACCCACTGCCAGCTCAGTTTACTAACTCCTTGCCTTGAGCTATATCAGGCATTTAGGTTCTGTGACGTTCCATCTCATTTGAAAAAGAATTCTCCCTCAAAAAAACGCCAAGCATAGCTGTCTCCAAAGTTCGGTGAGCGACTGTAATTTATGAGGGTCATTCCACGACAAGAGGTACCGCGAGTCACTATTTTATTGCGTGTTGAACCATCATAATGCAAATTTAAGTATTAATTTACCTCTAAAGAAGTGTTACTTACCATCCCTAGATACATTGACATTTAAATATGTATCTTTGATGAAAAAAAAAAAACACGCAATGAAATCGTGACTCGCGTTACTATTACGTGAAATGACCCATGAACGATTTGATTATATGTATACCTGTGATTTCAGGCTGCATCGTTAGCCTCGCGCGGCCGGCGCGGAGCTTCGCGCAACGCCCCGCTACCACGCGCGACACCCACTCCTCGCTCAGCGAGAACTCTCGCTGCTCCCGCAGGAACGAGCGCAATTCTGCAATTCAAATAATTTCAATTTGAAATAGCCTTTATTGACAATCTTATAAACTAATTATTTACAATATTTTACATCGGAATTCAGATTGCCTTGCTTTCCAGCATAGGCCTCCCCCAGTCTTCCTGTTACCGCCAGTTTTGTTCTTTTCGACATAATATCACCTCTCTCGCTCGCTCATTCCATAAAACGTCCGCACAATCACCCGCACGCCTTCATAAAGGAAAAAGAATAATTCAAAGCTGCCACTTCAAAATAACTTCAAGTAAAATTCTGTCAAATACCGCAAAACTAAAATTTCTATAAAATATCGCTTATAAAATACGAAGAAAGGAAAAGTGTGGATTGCGATTTAACGCAGAACTAGCAAGTGGCGGCCGCCTGAAGCTCGAATTCCGGTTCATAAATGGCGAGCCCCATTCCTCATACCGTCCATCTCGCTTTCGGACCCTACAGGGACCTTCGTCCCTCGGGTCCCCATATTCCCGGAGCAACCGGGTGATCCTTCATCCCATCTCATCCGCGCCGCATCACTTCCACAAATCCCGGTCATGGGCTTTCCTCCTCCATGTGGCACCAGCTGAGATTTTTAAATCGTCTTTCCATCTCCGTAGCGGTCTACCTCTTTTCCTCTCACCTTCCCTAGGATACCAATCAGTCACATCTTTGGCCCATTTCTCTTCCTTCGCTCTAAGTATGTGTGTATTCAAATAATACTAACATTAAACTCTAGAATACATACAATCTGTGCTCGAATCGGTAAGGAGCAATATTGAAAGAGTAAATGCTACGGCCCCTCACCGACTCGCAAATGTCAAACCCGACAAGACCCTCGTGAAAGAATTTGCTATGAGCTCCGAGTTAACTAAATCTAGAACTGAACAGAATGGCGACAGACACGACACCACAGATTAGTTAATATAACGAAATATCTCAGGCTAACGCAACATCAAGGAAATCGTGATACAAAGCGATTCTTTACAAACGAAAATAAAAGTTACGAACTTTCTAAAATTTGCCCACGAGGAGCCTTTAAGAAACGGCATGCGGCGGGAGTGAGCTCCTTGACGATACTTAATAAAAAGATTAGGAAAATGCAGCATATTAATTATTTTAAAGATAAAAACAGAAGATGATATATGATAAAAACTAAAAATCAAAAGTTCATATCCTTAGTTCTTATAATTTTCACAGCATTTATTTCATCTATCGTGATATGAGAGCAGTCTATTTTTATTGACAGAGCAGTGAACAAATCATCCGTGATTGATTTTTCCCATAACGTTTCCAGCCGCTAGGAATGGAGACACATCGGAAAAATTGTGAAGTCCATGAAACAAAAACCTACACCAGAGCCGTTTATGGAGTCCACACCACACCTATACGGAAAATAATATTAGCAAGATTAGAAGTAGATAATTTAAAAGAAAGAGCAAAAGAAACTGTTATTTGTGTTGGTATGATTGGCAATATAGTAAGGCCATTTTAGCAGTAAAATTTTCAATTTCTATTGCCTTCTATTTGTTGGTCAAGCGTGCCACCAACAACTGAAGTGACGACCACGAACTCTCTGTCAAGAGTGATACCGACGAAGAAGAATATTTGTTGGTCTCTACGCTGAATTAAGACATTTTCCTTTTTTCTTTGTAGTTAAAAAGTGTCGCAAAAAGCATCACGTTTGCTCCAACCCTCCCTCGTGCGTACAGTCACGTTAACCGACACGTTTCCTTGGCTTCTCATTTTGAATTATTTGAGCAGTCTCGACAAAATTTCTTTGCTCGCGGCTACACAATACACATGGAAAATAAGTTTGCATAGGTCGTGAACAGCCCGTGAAATTCTGGTTCGAATAAGTCTTAAAAGAAGAGAATGTAAGATTAATTTAACTTATATGAGGAGTTATATCACAGACAGTGTTTACGAAAACATGGTAAAAAATATTGCTTGTTAACCTAAGTGGGTACTTATTCAATAGGCTACTAGACTCATATCAAATTTGGTGCAATAAATTATTATTTTCTGTAGTATTTATTTAAGAAATCAATATTTTTCGATTACGGTTTAATAAAAGTGTTTGATGACTACATATTTTTAATTGAAAATTTGTTTTATTTTTACCCGACTGCGGCGAAGCCCAAAGGAGGGTTATGTGTTTGACCTGTATGTATGTATGTATGTATGTCCGTTCCTGTGTCCGCTCGTAACTACTCAACGGCACATCCGATTTTGATAAATTATACATCATTAGATTCGTCTTGATGGTGCGAGTGTCACTGGGTATGAAGTTCGTTAAAATAAACAAAATGGCGGATTTTATGCAGTTTCAAAGTGCACCGCGGTAGGGTTTTTTTTAGTAATTTTTTATTTTGAACTATGAAAACAGTGTCGGCCATGATGTGACGTAATAGGACCGTAATCTAACTTCATGTCGAACCTTATACGAGTGAAACTCGCCAAGTAGCTTTGCTTTGCTGAGACATTGACATAAGTGACTTGGTGGTTTTTTGAGGTTGTGATCGTAATCGTTTCGTTTTGATTGATTGATTACTATTAGCATTCCGCATAAACGCTGGATAAATGTCAAATGCTGGTTTTCGGCTTGAATGACGTCACACCACAGATAATCTAAAGATTAACATAGCTAGCATCGTTTTCGCGCAGTTACGAAAGTTTAAAATTGAAATTATAATTTTGCGGTTTTCTAGGTCGTAAAAAATAGGGTATGTTTTTTTTCCGTTAATCAGATAATAATTAATAATATAAGACAAACTTTAAAAAGGGGTCAAGTAGCCTATTGCAAAAGCCTATCTCCCATATTATGAAGGTAAAATCGATGTATGTGTTAACTACAACACTTTGTTTACGATATTGAGTCTTCGAGCCTATTGAATTAAGCTATATTTACTTTGTCTGTTTCTGATTCAGTCCATAACAGTGCCGAGATAAAACCAATCTTAATAACTCCTCAGAAAAGTTAAATTAATCTTACATTTACTTCTTTTAGGACTATTCGTAACAGAATTTTACGGGTGGTTAACGACCTGTGCAAACTTATTGTCCACGTGTATCATGTCAATAAAATGTACTACATAAAAATATTTTGGAATAATACTGTATGTCTGTCCAGATCTCTTACCTACTTTAAACGGCTCAAAATAACCGTATTGCGTTACTTTGAACGTCAAAGTCAAAGTCAAAGTTTGAGATGTTTTTTGTAAGATTACCTGGGGTTAGGTATATCTTGCCGGCGCCTGTCTGGAACAGCTCGGGGTCTTCCTGCTTACGTTTGCGTTGTTTTACAGGCGTCTCGGGTTCCGCAGGCGGGGGCTCTGGGGCCACCGGTGACGCCTCTGGAGGCGCCGGGGGTTCTTCTGCGTATGAACAATAGCTTTAGGAAATACGCTCTAACGTCAATAAATAAAATCATATACCCATATATTGAGATAGAAGGAAAAAGTTCCTCGTTATTATTATTATTATTTATTATTATACCAGGACCAAAAGGTCACAACTCTATAGTATGACTTAAGCTCTTTTGCTCCTAGGTTAAATGTGACTTGTACCCCTTTTCACTAGACCAACAGATTTGCGCAAGCACAAAAGTCATGGCACGCGAAGTATAAGCATTTGTTGGGTCTACTTTAGTCACGGAAGAAAGAGACTATGGAAGTGGCAAGTGGGCGTTCCCGCGTAGCAACGGGCTTGCGGCGAGGCGCAAGCTAAACCTCAGTCTTGTATTCCGTGACCAAGGCAACCTGACGTTTGTGTTTGAGTAAAAAATATATATTTAATCGCTGCAATGCCGTATTGCGCAGTATTATGCTGCCGCAATTCGAGCAAATCGGTAAATGTGTCTCCTGGAGGTGTATCTTATCACCGGTAAGTTTTATTTTATTAATATCGAAATAATTTTACATTTCCAAGTTGCCTCCCATTTATTGAATAAAAATGAACTCTCTGTCACTATACATAAAGTTAATAATCATTTGTTCTTTCTTCATGGAAGCGTCTCAAAAATCGCTATTCGAGATGTCAGTTTATTGCTACTCAATTAGAGAGATAGCTAAGGTGAGGTCGATATTTTTATCGATATTGGTTAGGTACAAATAATTGGTTACTTATTGCACTTTAAATGTAAATTTTATCCTTGCAGATTTCCGAAAGATCCACTCCTTTAAGAAGAGTGGATAAATATTACTGGGCGTGATAATTGGTTTCCGCAGCCCCTTAGCAGCAGCACCATATGCTCAGGCCATTTTTTGGAAACTGACATCCGTCTCACTCAACGTGGAAAGCTCTTATTTTGACAACGTACGGAACATTATGTACAAACGTAAATTTTAACAACATGCATAAAAATAAAGTGTCATTTCTTATTAAATATGTCTTTTGATTGTAGCTACATATTTGAAAAGTAAATTGGGATTGAGTCAGGTGAAAAAAAAGTATTAAAAGCACTCAAAAATATATATGTACTTACTCTCAAATTGTTAGCGAAACACTTCAAGTTAAGATGTTTCTAAACTCGCTTAAAAACCGTGTATTTCATCTTTATACAGCTGACTTTATATCGATATCGACAAATCATTCTATTCGTACTTAATCGCACCCCTATTATGATACTTCTTCTCAATAACAGATGGCACTGTTGTAAAATTTTGTAATGCATCTATCGGCGAGTAGACGAACTATTACGACATCTAGTTAAGTATAATCGCGATTTGCAAATAAGCGTTTGTTACGGCTATTGCACGTTGTATTTTGCACTGTAACTTGAGTACTTTAGAACTGATTTTGATTTGTAAAAGTAACGTCTGTTAATCTGTAACGATATTGAAAAGTTACACCAATTAAAAACGTTTTGTATAAGTGTGTCATGTACCGATTATGTTATGGTTGTGTGAGTTTGGCGACACCGGTTTTCATACTAGTTGGCTAACACGCCATTTCCTCTTGTTTTTTCTTCCGTGACTTTAGTACATGGTTTGTGCATATATCATATAATATTATACCTAATGGGACCTACGTTTCATCTTTCTATACAATGCGTTGCTTTTAAAATTAGGAATTATAAGGGAATCCTAAATTAAAGGAGCTACGAGGCGATATACGAGTGGAGAATCGCATGTGTTAGTGTATATCGTGGATTTTGCGACAAACCCGAAACCTCGAAGTAAATTAAAAATGTTCTAACGCGATTAAGTTCGCTTTTTGTATTGACATAAGTTTTTGGACACACATCTGTGTCCGCAATTCATTTAATGTGACGTGACCCGAAGGCGAACAGGTCGTTCTAGTTAACTTGCATGTATAGGTTAATGACCACAGTCACCATAAAGTGGCGTCACAAAGACGCAACAGGCGAACTAACTTGCTCTAACGCTACGGCCACATTATCAGGGTTCGGCGAAGGTTCGTGTTGGTATCTCTTTCTCTGACATATAAAAAGAACAAGACGCCAACACGAATCTTCGCCGAACCCCGATAATGTGGCCGTAGCGTAAGTACTTTACCATTTCATTCGGATCTGGCCTACTATAGAAGCGCAGAACGGATATATTTATTTTATCGCAACAAATAAAAACTGTATATAATTATGTAGTGTATCAAGTCTGAGGTCTTAAGACCAAGGGTTGTAAGGAACAAGTTTTAACTCTATCGAAGTTCTAGTTGTTCCTGGGGTCCGATCATTCGATGTGATCTTTCCAAACATATTACATCTATAGGCTACCAAATTTACGATGCCTGCTGGTAATAAATGCACAGGGTGAGGCGTGAATATTGCACCACAATAGAAGTAAAATATCTCTGTAATTGCAATACCATATTTACTAGTATACATGTGATTAATTGTGACTTATTCAAAATCATGGATAGATTGAGGTTTAATTATCCTGTATCACGAAAAAGAATTCACCTGTACATAAGGGACAAACAAAATACTATGTATTTACAGATACTTATTTCTTTGTTTGTTTTAAATGGCTTCCGTCCGCATTAAGGCAGGCTCTGCAACGGTACTACATTGTTCCTTTGTAAATTGACTCGTGTGAGACCTGGATTACAGTTCTAAATGCCGCTTTCCACTCATACTTGTTGCGAGGTCGGTAGGGCGTGCAGAACCGGAAATTTTTAGTATAAGAGAACCAGGAATTCCCGGTACTGCCATACTAAAATTTCCCGGTTCTGCACGCCCTAGAGGTCGGGCTTTGTAAACTTCTTGTTAGGAATATCCCCAAAAAAAAAATAAGAACAGTAAGGTCTGGTGATCTAGGAGGCCATTGGCGTATAGCATTTCTCGAAATGAGTTTGTCTCCGAATTTCTCACGAATTTTTGCCTTAATTGGTCTTGGAATATGACCGGTCGCATCATCTTGAAACCATATTGAACATAAAGGTTACAGGAAAAAAATCGTTCGACATCAGACAAATAAAAAAGTTTTTTTTTTAATTATTTTAGGTTTTAATGGTGCAATATTAACGGGTCACACTGTATTTGACAGATGAAGTTCAACTTGCAAGCCTTACTGTAGCAAAAATCGGACCAGGTGGCTCGTGGCGTTCCCTGGGGTCGAACCAGATCGCTGGCCGGACCACCTTGAGTGGGTCAGACTAGGTGGGGCCGGGGGATCGAACCAGGACGCGTGTCCCGGTCCACCTTGAGAGGGTCGGACTAGGATGAAGTTTACCTGTAGGTATAGGAGTGGATGATGGGGGGAGGTCGGGCAGCCCGGGGGAGGCGGGAGGCGGCGGCGGGGAGAGGGGCGCGGCCGCCTCGATGGCCGCCTGCAGCTCCGATAGCGGGATGGCTCGCAACGCCAGGGATGTGTCCTCCTCCCCGCATTCCAACTCGTCCACTAGTGGACCTCCCTGTTGCATTCGTTTGACTCACACACTCACATAAGGACAGGTTGATTCGCTTCATCCTCCCCGCTGGTCCGCTGCTCACTTTGAGCAATCAGCGTAAAGTCAAGGTGGCCCTGGAAAAACGTCCTGATTCGGCCCCAGGCGTTCAGGCCCCACCAAGTCCGACCCTATCGAGGTGGACCGGTACAAGCTACCTGGTTCGACCCCAAGCGCTCCCGGCCCCAACCCAGTCCGATCCACGCAAGGTGTTCGGGCTAGCGACCTGGTTCGACCCCAGGGAACGCCACAACCGACCACCGGGTCCGAATATCGCAACGCCCAATATGGGTCGCGAGTTAGTCAGGCCTAAAAAAAACCCCTGTTGCAGCCAATAGATAGATGAAGTTTACCTGTAGGTATAGGAGTGGAGCAGGGCGGGAGGTCTGGCGGCTCGGGGGAGGCGGGTGGCGGCGGTGGGGAGGGGGGCGCGGCCGCCTCGATGGCCGCCTGCAGCTCCGATAGCGGGATGGCTCGCAACGCTAGAGATGTGTCCTCCTCCCCGCACTCTAACTCGTCCACTAGTAGACCTCCCTGTTGCAGTCAATAGATATATGAATTTAGTAGATTGTGTCACAAGGGAGCAAAATGATGTATTTACGGCGAGGGCGTATATTGAATCCTGAACTAAGCGAAGGATTGTACAATAGAATCCCGAGCGTAGCGAGGGGATTTAAAAGTATAATCCGGAGCGTAGTGAGGGATTCAGGTGTTAACGCCTGTGGTGAAAATAATTTTGCTACCTTGTGACACATAATGCTTTTCACAACGACTATGAGGAAAATTCAAATACAGACGCTCCCTACCAAAATAACGAAATATATAGTTAATCAAAGAGCATCACACACCCGCGGCTCGAGCTCCACGTACATGCGCGGCGGCCACGGCTCCAGCTCGATGCGCGACCAACCCGCGTGCAGGGTACATACACTGTTATTATAATGCGGTTCTTACGTGTAACCGCCAGGTGACGTTGAAGTCCTGCAGCAGCCCGACGGGCTCCCCGGCGTAGTCGAGCAGCGGCACGTCGCAGGGCGCGAGCACCCGCGGCTCGAGCTCCACGTACATGCGCGGCAGCGTGGGCGGCGGCCGCAGCTCCGCCTCGCGCCGCGAGCCCGCGCACGGCTCTAGCTCGATGCGGGACCAACCCGCGTGCAGGGTCGACGCGCGCCGCTTGCGCCGGGACCCGTGCGGGGTCGCCGGCGAGTTCGCCTCGCTCGCGCTTTGGTTGTTTTCGCTGTAGGAATGAGGAATAGGGATGACGACTGGGTTAAAACTATACAATTCTAAAAGTTGCTGGTGTTCGGAGGCCAGAACCTTTTTGGCGGAAGTTGGGCGCCGTTTGCGAGAGAGAGGTCATGACGCCCGTTCCGGGTCATTCCTGGTGCAAAGGTTGTCAGTCGCGGTTCAACGCGGTAATGCGGCGAGCGTGATGGGCACCTTTGCTCCCGGAGTGACGCGGGGCGGGCTATTTGACTAAATTACATATTTAGTATGTGCCTAGTTGTTAAGTGACATATTTTTAGACACTATTTATTGAATAGACTTAAGTCTATTTGGTTAAAATAATATTTTTCCAGCACCACTAAAAATTTAAAAATAAAGTAAATTCTAAAATATTGATTTAAACTTTCACGATTTTCACTCATTATTATAACAACGGCCCGGCACGTCCGAAACGTCGAGGTAATAGCATGTTTTTATACAATTCTATTTAGTCCGTCAGTTAGATTATGGAAAAATATGGGACACGTATTTTTTTGGTTTGTCAAAATATTAAAAATCGACAATGTTATAAATCAGCGGTCGGCAACCTTTTAGCAGCCAAGGGCCACATTAGCTAACGAAATTGACGCGGGCCGCACTTTGTTAATAATGTGTAATTTTACACAATTCTGAATATAGCGACCTTTACATAGACAATAGCCAGGGAGGCTCGCGGGCCGCAAGTGAGGGGATCACGGGCCGCATGCGGCCCGCGGGCAGCAGGTTGCTGACTGCTGTTATAGATCATCAAACTTCTGGAGTGGGGGCTTGTGACGTCACTCTTATGTGAAAATTGTACCAAGGAGTGACGTCAATCGAAACTTCTAAGCACTCTATCTTCGTCATGTTTTAATTGTCAAACAAAAGAAAAAATACGTGTACAATATTTTTTTATGCCACACCTGGCCATAAAGTGTCTTTTTCCGCCTGCGGTGATTCCACTACAATATTTGTCGATTTAGCATATTTGTGGATAAAATAATCTTATACTTGAAACTACAGGCATTTGTTTAGATATTTACACACGAACATAGTCGTGTAACCTAAGTTTGCCCCGAATTTAAATAATACATATACGTGACGCCTTACCATTGTTACGAAGGCATTACTCTAAGATTTAAGATTTCGTGAATAAAATTTCGAGATAAAAGCAGATAAATTTGCATAATATGCACATATTCGCCGTTGTGGCCTTCGCACTAACTGTTTAAATAATAAATAATTGCTCACTCGGTGATCGCAAGCGGATAAGAAGAAGACAATTATCTAAGTTTGTACAAGATTCACGATAAGGTTGGACTCGGTCACAATGCAACCTATTTGGAGAATATATCCAATATACCTTTATAATTTTTTTTAATAAGATATATTTGAAATAATAAATCAAGTTAATTATACGTCAAAGCTGGAAATTACGTTGCGTAAAATGCTCTAGCGCAGTGGTCCTCAACCTTTTAGTGATGAGGGACCATTTGAAAAAAATCTGTGTCTTACCATGGACCATCAACTGTTTGGAGGCAATAGAAAGTAAATAGGTTTAGAGGTAATATAATATTTTTTTCGCGGACCAGTTCGGGTGCTTTCAGGGACTACCGGTTAAGAACCACTGCTCTAGCGCGTGCAGGGCCGCCTCCGTCAAGTACTCTCCCAGCAACTAGGTAAGGGATGTAGAGCAACACCCACTTGTTAGTATGAAGCGACTCGCTGCACTCCAGCACGTGCTGGTAGAGCAGGTCCACCTTGCAGCCGTAGATGTTGGCGCTCTGTTGCAGCAACTGGGAAATGGATGTAGAGCAACAACTCACTTGTTAGTATGAAGCGACTCGCTGCACTCCAGCACGTGCTGGTAGAGCAGGTCCACCTTGCGGCCGTAGATGTTGGCGCTCTGTTGCAGCAACTGGGAAATGGATGTAGAGCAACAACTCACTTGTTAGTATGAAGCGACTCGCTGCACTCCAGCACGTGCTGGTAGAGCAGGTCCACCTTGCGGCCGTAGATGTTGGCGCTCTGTTGCAGCAACTGGGAAATGGATGTAGAGCAACAACTCACTTGTTAGTATGAAGCGACTCGCTGCACTCCAGCACGTGCTGGTAGAGCAGGTCCACCTTGCGGCCGTAGATGTTGGCGCTCTGTTGCAGCAACTGGGAAATGGATGTAGAGCAACAACTCACTTGTTAGTATGAAGCGACTCGCTGCACTCCAGCACGTGCTGGTAGAGCAGGTCCACCTTGCGGCCGTAGATGTTGGCGCTCTGTTGCAGCAGCAGCGCCAGCTCGGCGAAGTTGACCGCGGGCTCCGGGCCCGGTGACCCGTCCTGTTCTAGCGCGTGCAGGCCCGCCTCCGTCAAGTACTCTTCCAGCAACTGGGAAATTGATTATACGGTTAAAAACAAAATCACATCAAATCATCAGCTTAGGTAAATACAGTAAAATTCGCTTAAGACGATTTTGAAGGGGAAAAACGCCATGCCCAGTCAAAAACGCGTCATAAGCGGGAAAGCGTATTAAGCATAATAAAAATGTATGAAACATGCCTCAAGTAGTAGGAACGTATGGCCGCCATGCGCCATATTATGGCGTATTATGCGAGAAGTCGTATTAAACGTGATCGTATTAAGCGTAGTTTTTGTGTACTGTAGTTTTTTTGTGGAGTAGCGGATTTCAGTCCCCGCGAGGGTACGGGCGGCTGGACCCGCAGATATGCGTGACTTTATAATAATGGACTGGATGATAGATAGTTCCCATGCTGGCCCATTGTGGGTTAGGGACTTTTTCACACAAGGGTGGGAATAAAAAAGCCTTAGATCACAAATTTATGGCACTTGTATCTGGAACATTCTATGTTTGACTGGCTAGCAGTGGCGTGGCGTTCAAAGAACTGGATTCCTACTGGCTTGCCTAATATCAAGCATTTGAGCACCTTATTTTACAGCTCTTAAGGAAAATGTACACTAAATTTGCACCGGCGTGTCCAAGGATATTTTTTACGCCACGCTACTGCTGGCTAGATACGTATATGTGACTATATCTTATTGTAATGAAAAAATGTACACATATTTTCTGTCACTGACTATACATAGGAAATAGAGGGTTCTTCAGATTTTGTCGATTTTTTTATTTCTTGCGGGGCACCCCTTCATTTCATTCTAGGACATGAATAAACATTCCTATTTTTTTTATTTAAGTTTTAGAGGTTGCTACTGCTTAGTGAAATCCTGACCAAAACAAGGTTATTATTCTGTTCTTTTTATATAACCTTTTAGCAGCCAAGGGCCACATAGTAGCTAACGAAATTGATGAAGATGATTTTAATGAAATACTACTAATTGTATCTTATTTACGAACTCTTGATAAACAATACAGACTTTTTAATGTTTTTTTCGAAACTTCCCTTACATGGTAGCAAGAAATAAGAAATGTCGAAAAGGGCTGAAAGTGCCAATTTGTATAAAAAGCTCTTAAATATTTAAAGTAGGTACATCTCATATTTCTCTTTTTCAAATATGGAAGTAAAACATTGTATTGAAACATTGATAAAATGATCAAGTACTAAATCAAATCAGAATCAAAGTATTGAAGTTGCAGAGTTTGTAAACCTTACTGCAAGGAAATAAGGACTACAGTTAGTCACTATGTCAACATGTTGTCAGCCTATTCAAAGGGGTACAAAATATATAAATATAGCATGACTATGAAGGTCTATTCAGATTTGAGCGGTATCCACTACCGTATATATTGTATATATAGTGGTTATAAGTGCCCCTATTAATTCCTTCGCTTGGGTGTCACCACTATGTATGGCGGTAGCAGATAATGCACTAATCTGAATAGGTTTTAAGTGTTCTTAACAGTGTCTTAGCTATAAGCCATGGTTTACATGCAAAATATTATAGTATTGGTGACGATTTTCCTTTTACCAAGAAGCGCGCCATTTCCGATTCTGCAAAATGTAAATCTTACGAAAAAGGACACAGATAAATAAATTAATATATCTCTTTTCCTCACACTTAAATGCAAGTTAGAATAGTTCCTGAAGTTCTCATCATCATTGTCAGCCAATTTTAGTAATAAATGTCAGTAAGTGTCATTCAGCTTATTAGTTGTGTTGGTTTTTGTAAACGTCCCTTCAAATGATTGATGGAGCACAGTACATGTAGCGTAACATATGCATGTTATCAACAACTTGAGATCTTATTCAAGCTTCGAACATACTGCTATTCCCAAAAGAGAACTAGAAAAGATTGAAATATCAGACAGATCTATCCTGATGAATACTAATTTACCTTTGTTTTCCAAACCTTTAGTTGCAGATGTTTGTAATGTGATATACAATAAACAAATTGAAACGAATAGATAAAATAAGATTGTCGGTGCCAAGAGTTTTTCATTTCAATGTTATCATTTAAGTCAATGCAAATTGTTTATTTTGATTGTAAAATACTGATATATCACTTTTAAATGTGAGTTCTAGGACATAATGCCATGGTTTATTCATTAAATTATTGCTAAAAATAGCTTTTGACGAGGTTTAAGTCAGATAATTGAGTGCTTGTAGAGCATGTTGTAGGGTAAATATGTAAATAATAAACACTTTTGACGAGGTTTAAGTCAGATAATTGAGTGCTTGTAGAGCATGTTGTAGGGTAAATATGTAAATAATAAACACAAACTCATGTTTTGTGAAAGTATACCATGATACCTAATTAGCATTTGTTATCAATGCAACTGGTGCACCGTGCAGTGGCGTTGCAGCCCGGGCGGGGTGTACGGGGGCGCGCAGGGCGGAAATTTATAAAGGCTTTCGAGGAAAAGCTCCGGGCGGGGGCGGGAAAATTGTGGGGGGATGTAAGCCCGGCTCGAAGACGCTTACCGCGCTCAGGTCGGTGTCGAAACTTCGGCGGAGGTCGCCGATGGGGCGCATCAACTCCGCCACTATTTGCTCGAGCCTCTGTGAATTCATGCTCCACCGTTTCTCCCGCCGAGATATGAAGTCCCTGCAAAAATCGTGCGCTCATGGAGTACATATCTGACAAGCGTCGCGATCGCGGGCACAACACGACACAACTAAATGCAATGCACTATACACCACACGATGGCGCGAAAGTGACAAACACTCATGCGCGAACTAATAAACATCACTTTTTGACCCCGGGACTTTTTTCTTTGCCTTGAAATATTACCTCTGCCGTTCCTCGCTATCGGCGTCCATTTTAGAAACATGAAATCTTGTGATTATAACGAGTCTAATAACAACGGTGGCCATTTATTTATGTTTTCGCGTGAGACATTCCATGTTCGCTGTCAAAGCGTCGTTCGGTGCTCGCTGTTCGCGGTTGTGCAACCTTGCCTGGGCTTGTCTATGACCATTATGTAAAGTAAAAGTTGTTTATGGAGTAAATACGGTAATTAATGAATAATTATATTTTTGGTGTTTAATTAATTAGGTATAATTATTATAGTGCATGAATGTTAATAAAAAAATATCTTAAACAAGATGTGACGCTTTTTTTAGTGGGGCTACACACAATAAAATGCTGCCATGTGCAATAATAAAATGTCAAACGTCAATAAATTAAAACAGCAACTTATTTTGCATCGTTATCGCTAAACAAACGCTTTGAGTAAACTCTATAATATCGTAAATGGTTAGCAGTTTAATTTTATGGTAGATAAAAGTGACCCGTTTGCGTTAAGAATTGCCTTAATCATTTCAAGATGGGGATGTCGCGCTGCTATTCGTTGATGAAATGTTTGCTGATACTGTTTAACATCGTATTTCTGGTAAGCTTTATATCTAAATTCATAAATGAAAATGGCGTTATAAATTGAATTTGAAGCTAAATATTGAAAATTCCTTAACTGCATTTGCAATTAGGGTTGCTTGGGACGAATCAGTATATGTTATAGTCCCGCAGAGCGCGCACCGTAGTGGGCGCGCTGACAGAATACAGACGCAAAGCGCACCCGCGCCGGCCGCGTACGTCGGCCGTCGCGCACATCATTAAGTCTAAATTAGGAAAGCTTCCTGGGCACTTCCCCCTCATTATGTAGTCCACTGTAGTTATTGTTTATTGACTTCCTAGTAACTCTTTATCAGCTGCTTCATGCTAACTCTCCTACTTATTGAGAATGTTTACATTTTAAACTAAGTGTAGGCAACTTTGGAATTACAATGTGTATTGCTATTTATATACTAGGTAGAGTTTCTTACTTTCAAAAACGATATAATGATATACATATTCTGTATTTATCTGAAGCCTTTTTTTTATTGTCTATAAATACTGAGAAACTATGTGTTTTTTATTAAAATGTATCTTAGCTTAGGTTCAGTTGATTGATAGAAGGCACTTTCACCTGCTATAAATAGCCAGGTGCAGCACTAGGGCTATTAACAAACTGGTCCCATAAGCCTGTTTGTGTGGGTGTGTCTTGTGCACCAACAATGCACTTTAATCACTTACCTAGTTGTGTCACCACAATTGCTACATATCTCAGGAATGTGTTACAAAATGCTCATAATATTGTAAGAGTTACCCTATTGATATTTCAATTAGCATTACCAAAACTTTCCACATTTCAAGGGTTGTCACGGTTTACCTTTATTTGGTACTAAATTAAAGACTGCTATACTATATTTAAAAACCTAACTATATATTTACAACTCAAAAATCATCCAATCCGCATATTGCAACTATAATAAATATAATGTATTTACATACAGACAGAATCGTCTGCGCACATTTACTATTAGATAAACTAGTTACGAATACAATGAGTGACGTCACCGACTCGCGATAAGAATGCGGCCGTGACCAGCGAAGGAGACACACACGCCACTGGACTATTTGCATTACGGCAAGGACCGCGACAGGTCAACCACTTTAATAACCATGGGATTTATTCCCAAAGATTTTCTAACTATGATGGTGTGACAGATACTAAGTTTTGGAGTGAACCATCAATACCTATAACCTGTGTTCAAATTAAGTGCCAGTATTTCCCCGAATCGGGTGAGTGTTGTGAATATTTTACTACTTAGATTAAGTTAACATAGATAGTTATAAATCACTTAACATGTAGAAAATATTAAAAATATAACTAGTTCTCACTGTACATTAGTCTAAATCATGTTATAACATTATCTGCCATTTGAATCATGCTGAGACTATCACGCTTCTAAAGGCTTGTAGAAATATCATCTACCCACTTCATAAAAAACTCATGTAATATTAGCTAAATTACATTATTTCTAGCTAATTACTAGAGATGCAGCGAATAGTAATTTGGCCGAATACCGAATACCGAATATTCGGCGGAGTCGACGGCCGAATAGCCGAATATTCGGCGGCCGAATATTCGGCCAATGGTTTTACCTAAAATGAAGTAAATTCGAACGCCCGGGTGAGCGGCGCCGTGAATCTCTGTACAGGTTGCAACTTGTTACTCGTCGTAGGCAGCCTATGATAGAAAAATGCGCCATTGAAAAATTTAATTTCATTTGTAGTTTAATTTCTAATTCGTTGTTTATGCTACTGTTCTATATATGTTTGAAATTGATGTGAAAGATGATTAACCTAATATTTAATATTGATTACTGTTTATAATTTGTTATTAATAGTACATTACACAACTAGGGTGGTAATACAAAGAAAGGCCGAGATCGCAGAAGTTTGCGGCCCGAGCTGCAAGCGAGGGACGTAAATATGCGATCGAGGGCTTTCTTTATTATCTCCCGTGTTGTGTACATCATTTTATGTCTACACTTGGCCAGAAAGCGGCTTTTTCCGTACGCGCAGCGTGCGGAAAAAGCCACTTTATGGCCAGGTGTGGCATAAAATATTTATTCATCCTTCTTTTTCCTTCGACTTTGTGTTAATTTACTATTCGGTATTCGGCCGAATACTATGCCATTATTCGGCTTCGGCCGAATAGTCAAAATGTGGCCGAATAGGCCGAATACCGAATAGTGGCCGAATATTCGCTGCATCTCTACTAATTACATTGTAATGTAATGTCATATAGAATCGCAGTATAATGCAACAATAATGCTTTTGGGCATATTGTAATTAGTTTAGTACATTTCTTCATAAGGTTTTTATAATTTCATTTCATACTTTGCTTAATCATGAAACCGTTGATTTTGTTTGTGACTGCCACATCTTTTGATCACCATTAAATGCTTTGGGGTTCACTAATATAGCCCACTAAAACGCGAGCATATCTATTCAACAATAAATCCCGATGTCGCAGTCACTTACACGAATTTGGACTTTTTGTGAAACGACTATTTTCCGGGAATTCCAGGGACCAAGTTTGGGGTTTGATTTGGAGCTCACCAACCTTCACGCGCATGCTCCTGCGCGTATCCGGTAGACCTGCGTAGCAGACCCGAATCCCGGAACCTCGAACTCCCGCTTCCACATCTACGTGGACTACGTGCCGTTGAACAGTGCAGGGAAGTGACCCCAATTACAGGGACGTTGTTTCACACTAAATGCCAGCCAGATATAAACCCGCGACCTAGTCGAGTCTACCTTTAATTTTTAATAAATAATTGTAAATTTTATTTCGGGTTGTTTAATTTCGACCGTCTTCAATCTACCTACATTCTTGCGACGCTAAAACGTCACAGGGTTTTGCACCTCAAAAGGAAAAATGGAACCCAGTATTACTTTGTTGTCTATTTGTTTGTTTTTTTCTACTCTATTTAATAGTATATGGATTTGATTGACCTCAATATATATTTTAGTTAATATGCAGCTAGTGGAAAAGTAGTATGTTTCATCTTTCTCTTTGTCCATAATGTCCATACTAATTAAAGGGATGGTTACAAGAATAACACAACTGACTAAACTGGTTAGGGCTGATACAGACGGACTGCAACCCAACTGCAACTCCCTACGATTTGTATGGGAACTGCATCACAACTGCGCAGTCGGCGTGCAGTTGTGATGCAGTTCCCATACAAATCGTAGGGAGTTGTAGTTGGGTTGCAGTCCGTCTGTATTGGCCCTTAGCACTTATGGATGAGTCTTTGACGCTCTTATGAGTAACATCTGTTTTGTTCATATCCGTCTAAATAATTCGATTTTATTAGTAAAAGTGTCGAAATACAATTGGAAACTTATACCAAAAGTGAACAGTGTTTATGCGAAGAGTTATTAACTAATTATTAATTGTAATAGCAGTGATATATGAACTTATTTCAATAAAAACTATTGTGTTTTGTGTGCCGACCCACCAATCCACCATTGTGAATGCACTAGCGGGCGCACGCGACTCTCACGGTTACGCGTACGGTGCAAGATCCAAAACGGCGTACGCTGCCTGAGGCTCATTAGTTCAAACCGATAACGGCGCTATACCTCACAGATTAGCGGATCGCAGACGCGACGCTCGAACCGTAAGTTGCTACATGCCTCTGTGAGAATATTATATTTCTGTTAACGGTCGTTGTAACAGAGGTACATAGCGATGTCTGAATCAATTGTTTGTGCTGGATGCATGGGCGTTACTGAGAGCCTGATGTGGCTACGATGCTGCCTCTGCAAGGATCATTATGACCTACTGTGTGCAAATGTGCCTGAGTCATGGTTTTCCAATACTATGACTACTGAAGAAGACAGTTGGAAGTGCCAGCTTTGCATCTGTAAGCAGAGGAAAAGAGGCGACAACACGCATACGCCAGCTCGTAGCACAGTGTTGGAAAATACTTCATCCCAAGCAAACCTCAACGACTCTATAAACTCCACAATTCTAAACCAGTCAATTCCGGACAGCGTGGACAGAGTAACAATCCGACGAAACCAGAATCTAATAATGAATAACTCTGAATACTTGAGTAGAACTCTGGGCGATTCCACCCATATGGAGAATATACGCGGAGTAGTAAGAGATGAGTTGAACCAGGTCATAAATGAACGCTTGGGATATTTGATTGGCAATGCAATCAAAGAGCAACTGGGACCTCTAATAGCAACAGTAGCAGATCTAAGCACTCGCATGACTGCACTGGAAAATAAGCTGTCCCAGCTACAGGAACCGTCGGCCCCCGTAGCCCCAACGCCAGTGAATCCGCAAAGCTCTAGCTCCACTGAGTGGAAAACAACAAAAAAAGGCAAAAAGCAGGGAAAACCTGCGCAAAACAATGTGCCCCCTACACCAAAACCAGCACAAGAAGAGGAGGTACTAGCATCTAGTCAGCAAATTTCGATGTCTCCTGAGTCAGAATCAAGCGACGCTACGGCGGCGGTTCAAACACGTGGACGCAAGTCATCTGGTGTGATGCGCGGGACTGCGGCTCCAGGCACTACGCAGCTGGAAGCTGCTGAGCGACGCCAGTTCATCCACGTGTACTACCTTAAAGTGGGCACTACGACTGAGCAGGTTAGCGCCCACCTACAGACGTTTCTGGGCCTCGATGTGTGCGGCGTTGAAGCATTAAAAGCCAGAGGTGACTACGCTTCGTTTAAGCTCAGCGTCCCTTCAAACCTAGTGGATCGAGTTATGGACCCTGCCAACTGGGCGAAGGATGTTTGTGTTAAACCATGGCGGCAGGCGTTTCGTTCGCAAGCAAAAAACTAAGCGTTTGCGACCACTTAATATCTACTACCAAAATGTTAGAGGACTGCGGTCGAAGACAGCAATTTTTCGGAAGAACGTAGAAACGCACCGTCCTGACGTCATAGCTCTCACTGAAACCTTTCTGAACAGCTCTGTCAACAGTGGAGAGTTGTTTCCTCCTGGTTACGTAGTACTACGGAAAGACCGAGCCGGTGATGTCGGGTGGGGAGGTGTTTTGCTAGCGGTAAGAGATGCTTACAATATCCGGCTTATAAGCAATATTGATGGACTTACGGCTGATAAAGAAATTTTATTTGTTAGTATTTCGAAAAGAGACATCAAGATAATGTTATGTGTCGTGTATCTGCCACCGAACTATAATGCAGAGCAATACCTTAAAGTTTTAGAATGTATTGAAAATGCTATGTGTGTGTTTAGTTCTTTTAAATCGGTAGTTATAGGAGACTTTAATCTGAACTCTTTTAATTCAAACGTGCATGACCAATTTGAGTGTTTTACGCGATTTTGTAATCTGCGACAATGTAATAGCATAAAAAATTCACATGGAGGCATCCTAGACCTCGTCCTAACCAATATGAGTGCTAACGATGCTGAAGTGCTATGCTGTGATGATCTGTTGGTACCTGCGGATGCCTACCACCCGCCTCTTACTGTAAACTTAATACTTAGTTATGAATATGATAGTACAAGTGCTGATCCAAATCCGACACCAAATCCACCAACTGTACAAAGTCGCCGTTGGTGTTTTAAGAAAGCAGATCTGTTCTCAGCATATATGGAGGTAGCTAACATTGATTGGTCATCTCTATATAACCAAGTGTGTGTTAACAATGCAGTCAATATCTTATATGCAAATTTGTATAATGTACTAAATAAAACTGTTCCCATGTACAAACCTGCAGTGGGTGGCTCACGTCAACATGACTATCCGGTTTGGTTCACAGCCGAAATTATAAAATACATTAAACTAAAAAACTTTAACCACATGAAATTTAAAAGTAAGGGACTACTTTTTAATAAGGAGCTGTTTAGGTACTACCGTACTCTAGTTAAAGAATTGATAGCGTCGGCATATAAGCAGTACTTAATGAAAACAGAAAAATCAATAGGCCTTGACCCCGCTGCTTTCTGGAGGCATGTCAGAGACAGGCGCAGTAATCGGCAGCCTGTCTCCTATACGTCTGGAGGAGTTAGCCTGCCGGAGCAGGACGCTGTGCATGCATTTGCTGCACACTTCTGCTCTATATTCCACCCCAACACTCCTCTGCTGAACGCTGACGCTGCCTCTCAAAATACTATCGGTGAAAAGGACTCTACCTGTATTAGTTTGAGAAATGTTACTTCTCTGGAACTGCGTCGCACTATTAGTAAAATGAAGGCTTCTTCCGCACCTGGCCCTGACGGCGTCCCCGCATTTTTGGTCAAAGACTGTATTTCAGTATTGAAGGATCCTCTGCTGTTCATTTTTAACCTCTCTATTAAGCAGGGTATTTACCCAGATCTTTGGAAGATATCGAGAGTAACGCCTGTCCCGAAGGAAACTTCTGCTTCTGATATTAGCAACTTTCGTCCAATAGCTGTTCTATCCGTTTTTGGTAAGATTTTTGAGGGAGTTATTAATAGATCTATTGCGCCTCTTATCTCAAATCGTCTGTCGGATGCCCAGCACGGTTTTCGGGGAGGTAGGTCCACCACTACTAACAATATCAACTTTGTTGACTATGCCCTTCCCCATATGGACCAATCCCGGCAAGTGGACGCTGCCTACTTCGACTTCCAGAAGGCATTCGATCTCGTCGATAATGATATACTTCTAAATAAGCTGTCCTCGTTTGGTTTTTCCCCGAATTTGTTGAAGTTATTCGCGAGCTATTTAAAGGATCGGAGACAGTTTGTACAGCTGTCAGGGTATCAATCTAGCGAGTATTTCACCAGATCTGGAGTGAGTCAAGGAAGTACGCTTGGCCCCACCCTATTTCTGGTGATGATCAATGACTTGCCTGCGGTGGTCAGCGGCGTCAAGTGCTTATTGTTCGCTGATGATCTAAAGCTGTTTTATGCCATTGATGCAACTTCTGATTGTGAGGTGCTGCAGCGAAATATAGATGCCGTAATGAATTGGAGCCTAACTAATAGATTGTTTTTTAATGGGAATAAATGCAAAATCATTACGTTTAGTAGAAGTAAATGTCCACTGAACTTTACCTATCACCTCGGTGACGACGCTATTGTTCGCGTCCAGACTATCCGTGACTTGGGTCTCGAGCTTGATGCTAAATTAGACTTCCATAGCCACATTCGCTCAGTAGTAAAAAATGCGAACAAAACGCTAGGTTTTGTAATGCGTATGGCACCACAATTTACTAGCACGACTGTACCAATTATATTGTATAACGCATACGTGCGTAGCAAGTTGGAGTTTGACTCTGTAATATGGGACCCTTTTGAGGAGATTTACCAACTCTCGCTCGAAAGAGTCCAGCGAAAGTTTGCACGTCACATATATAAAAAGCAGTATGGATATTATCCATACTTATTTCCATCTCTTTTTGTGGCGGGCATGGTCGGGCTCGACACTCTCAATTACAGACGTAAACTCCATCTCGCCACTCATTACTGTCTTTTGTTGAGAGGACAAATTTATAATCCAACAGCCTTGGAAAGTATCCGCTTATTCGTCCCTGAGCAGTACGGGCGTGCGGGCCGCCGTCGCCGCCCGCTGTTCGCTGCGCCGGAGAGGGCGGCGATGGGGGCGCGCACGCGCCGATCTAACAACGCGCCCCAAGCACGTGCGCCCGCGCTGCTCAACAAGGTGGTGCTGGAGCAAGATGCCGACCTGTTTGCTGACAGCTGGCATGTGCTACTCACTAAAATAAGTTTAATGTGCAACTGTTACTTTTAAGAATTGCTATGTAATAATTACGGTAGATAGTTTATGTCAATCTAGCATTTTAGGCGCTTGGTGAAAACTGTAAGCCTGTTATGTATTTTTTATAAATAAATAATAAATAATAATAAATAATAAATAATAAAGAAACAGTTTTATTGATAGTGGATGTCAACCATTCTAATCAGTTATGTTTCTGTAAATAATCCTTCAATGGGCTATTTGCTGGCAGACCAAATAAGCTTTTTTTAAAAAGTGTCAAAACACTGAGATAGTATGCAGTTTCCAAGGAAAAGTAGTGCCTTATTTTTAGTATTTGTCACTTTTAAGTCATCGATGGTACAAAAATAAGTGTTGCTGGAGTGGATTTTTTCCAAGCAGTTTTGGAAACATGATTTTTGATGGGTAGTGTCAATTAATCTCATTTTATAATAAGAAAATATGCACAACTGGGGTCCTTAATAAAAAAAACAGAAATATTCATATATAAACTCCAACAGTCTATTAAGGTAAGGAATAATAAAGGCTTTTTTATTTTAGTTGGAAAATACCCTTTTATAACATTGGCATAGATTATAGTGTACTGATTTATATATAATCATGTTCCAGATGATAGGGGTGGCCGCGTGCGGGCTCAGCGTGTGGGCACTGTGGGAGGGCGGCGCCAGCGCCGGCGTGGGCGGCACCGGCGCCGGCGACGCCGCCGCCGCTCGCGCCGGACTATGCTGCTCCGCCGCCTGGGGCGCAGCACTAGCCCTGGGAGCGTGCGCAGCGCTGGCTGGAGCAGCCCGCGACGCGGCGTCGCTGCTGGCGGCGGCGTTCGCGCTGCTAGCGTTGTGCGGCGTCGCGGAAGCGGCGGCGGCGTGCTGGGGCGCCGCGCACCTCCCGCAGCTGCGGCGTGCGCTTGCGCAGCGGCTCCACTACGCCGTGCGGCACGAGTACGGCGCGCTCGGAGTCACTACGCAGTTCCTCGACACTATTCAAACCGAGGTACCTATTCAACAACAACAATACGACTGTTATCTTTGTCCTAAGATAATAATGATCCCCACTAATATTATGCTATGTTCTTACTCCAAATAATTAAATAAAACTACTTTTAAAAGCAATATGACTATGCAGAGGGAATGTTGAGGTGACACTAGCGCCACCTATATTCTCATTGATGATCATACTCTTTCAACACACTGGGTTGTATAAGAGTTTATACAGCCATTGTATAATTATAAATTGTGTGTGCTATTGATTTTTCTAATAAATATTCCTCCGATCCCAATTAAGTTGTCTCTATTAAGGGATATTATTATAGGCTGTGAGATGTGGGACGATGGGAATGGTGACCAGTCCAGCTTTCATATGTTTCCCCACATCTCATATCAAACATAAAGAGGGTAATTATATTAGTACTTTATAAAATAAATAAAAAATAAAAAGTTTTTATTTCGACCAACTGAAATCAACTGAGATCTATAGTTTGATACATTTTGTTTGCACGAAATGACATGAGATGTGTCCAAAAACTAGAATTAACGTGCAATTGGGCTTAAAAATCAGTGCCAATAGCGCCATCTATCAGAATCATTTTAAATTAAAGGTTTTTTGCTAGGATTGTACATTTTTTTCTCACGTTATTTCGTGCAAATAACGAGTATCAAGCTATAAAATAAAATACATTTCAAACATAATTGATGCGGTACAAGCAAACAATGATCCTCTTTTGGTTTGTATGGAAAACCGATTGACTCGAATCACTTTAAACGTAGTTGATGCATATGTAAAAGGGTCGCTTCAATGCTAAGATGCTTGAGGAATAGTGGAAACGGCATCCTGAGCATGTTGGCTGGACGTCTTGATTGCCCTATGTTAATGTACTGGGTGGGCATTTGTACGGGGCGGTTAAACTAATTTATTATTGTATTTAGTAGACTAACATTTAGTTTGTAAGTTCTAGATATTTGTTTTGTTACTAACACGATATGGATCTCGCATCTGAATTAAATGATTTTTATTTTTTTATTTATATGTCATCTCGGTGTTTCCAGCTGAAGTGCTGCGGCGCGGACGGCGCGCGCGACTGGCAGGCATCGGTGTGGTCGCAGGCGGAGGCGGCGGGGTCGCAGCCGCCCGGCGACGCGCTCGACCTGTCCGTCACCGCACCCAACTCCTACTACTACGTGCCCGTATCGTGCTGCGTGGTGAGTATCTAGCCTGCCGACTGGCAGGCATCGGTGTGGCCGCAGGCGCCCGGCGACGCGCTCGACCTGTCCGTCACCGCACCCAACTCCTACTACTACGTGCCCGTATCGTGCTGCGTGGTGAGTATCTAGCCTGCCGACTGGCAGGCATCGGTGTGGCCGCAGGCGCCCGGCGACGCGCTCGACCTGTCCGTCACCGCACCCAACTCCTACTACTACGTGCCCGTATCGTGCTGCGTGGTGAGTATCTAGCCTGCCGACTGGCAGGCATCGGTGTGGCCGCAGGCGCCCGGCGACGCGCTCGACCTGTCCGTCACCGCACCCAACTCCTACTACTACGTGCCCGTATCGTGCTGCGTGGTGAGTATCTAGCCTGCCGACTGGCAGGCATCGGTGTGGCCGCAGCCGCCCGGCGACGCGCTCGACCTGTCCGTCACCGCACCCAACTCCTACTACTACGTGCCCGTATCGTGCTGCGTGGTGAGTATCTAGCCTGCCGACTGGCAGGCATCGGTGTGGCCGCAGGCGCCCGGCGACGCGCTCGACCTGTCCGTCACCGCACCCAACTCCTACTACTACGTGCCCGTATCGTGCTGCGTGGTGAGTATCTAGCCTGCCGACTGGCAGGCATCGGTGTGGCCGCAGGCGCCCGGCGACGCGCTCGACCTGTCCGTCACCGCACCCAACTCCTACTACTACGTGCCCGTATCGTGCTGCGTGGTGAGTATCTAGCCTGCCGACTGGCAGGCATCGGTGTGGCCGCAGGCGCCCGGCGACGCGCTCGACCTGTCCGTCACCGCACCCAACTCCTACTACTACGTGCCCGTATCGTGCTGCGTGGTGAGTATCTAGCCTGCCGACTGGCAGGCATCGGTGTGGCCGCAGCCGCCCGGCGACGCGCTCGACCTGTCCGTCACCGCACCCAACTCCTACTACTACGTGCCCGTATCGTGCTGCGTGGTGAGTATCTAGCCTGCCGACTGGCAGGCATCGGTGTGGCCGCAACCGCCCGGCGACGCGCTCGACCTGTCCGTCACCGCACCCAACTCCTACTTCAATAGGTGGTGTAACACGTTGTATATAACAAAAAATTCTTAATAATTTTTATATTTCATAGAATAAAATTTCAAAAACAAAGTGTATGTATACCTGTTATTTGTCCACCCTTTATAAGTGGTTACATTTGTCACACAGACGTCGGACTCGGCGGACGCGTTGTGCGCGGAGGCGCGGCGCGTGCCGGCCGCGTCGGGCTCCGCCGCCGGCCTGCACCAGGCCGCCTGCGCGCCCAAGGTGCTCCACGCGCTCGAGGTCAGTACACCAACCATAGGGAAGGTGCTGCCAACTGGTGCCGTCAATCTAAATCAAGTACCCTCTCATGCTGTTTAAGTAGGTATAGTTTGTGTGGCAACATATAGATGTCGTTGTCACTGACAGCTCCAAAGCTGAATCACGCGAACGATGTGTCGACAGAGAATGTATAAAGGGGCTAGGTAATATTTGTATTGGGAGCTATACAACCGGTCAATAACGTTTGGTTTTTTTTATCAATTTTACTTTTATTTAGTACACGCCGTGTACAGCCACATAGACATAGACGAAAACGCCGTAATAGGGATGACGTCTGGGTTAAAACTATATAATTCTATTTAGTCCGTCAGTTAGATTATGGAAAAATATTGGACACGTATTTTATGGTTTATCAAAATATTAAAAAAAATCGACAAAGTTATAGATCATTAAATGCGACTGTTTGAACGCACCAATCGCATTATTACCATATTACCATCGCCACATTATGGATGGACTCCCTATAAACTATGGAGTCGTTTTCGGTTATCTTGTAGAAATCCCGTGCTTCTGCTATTTTTATCATAATGATCCTGATTGTTTTTATAAAACGGCTAATAATGGTGGCGATGGTAATGAAGCAAGAAAACGTTAAAACAATCGCATAGAACTACCCTACTAACTATACACCCCCCCGATACTAAAACCTGGCTGCGCCCGTGTCAATGTATCTATTATTATTAGAGATGCAGCGAATATTCGGCCACTATTCGGTATTCGGCCTATTCGGCCACATTTTGACTATTCGGCCGAAGCCGAATAATGGCATAGTATTCGGCCGAATACCGAATAGTAAATTAACACAAAGTCGAAGGAAAAAGAAGGATGAATAAATATTTTATGCCACACCTGGCCATAAAGTGGCTTTTTCCGCACGCTGCGCGTACGGAAAAAGCCGCTTTCTGGCCAAGTGTAGACATAAAATGATGTACACAACACGGGAGATAATAAAGAAAGCCCTCGATCGCATATTTACGTCCCTCGCTTGCAGCTCGGGCCGCAAACTTCTGCGATCTCGGCCTTTCTTTGTATTACCACCCTAGTTGTGTAATGTACTATTAATAACAAATTATAAACAGTAATCAATATTAAATATTAGGTTAATCATCTTTCACATCAATTTCAAACATATATAGAACAGTAGCATAAACAACGAATTAGAAATTAAACTACAAATGAAATTAAATTTTTCAATGGCGCATTTTTCTATCATAGGCTGCCTACGACGAGTAACAAGTTGCAACCTGTACAGAGATTCACGGCGCCGCTCACCCGGGCGTTCGAATTTACTTCATTTTAGGTAAAACCATTGGCCGAATATTCGGCCGCCGAATATTCGGCTATTCGGCCGTCGACTCCGCCGAATATTCGGTATTCGGTATTCGGCCAAATTACTATTCGCTGCATCTCTAATTATTATAATAAAATTGTGGTGTTTCCACATTAAGCTATGAGGATTCAAAATATTTCCAGTAAATATGTGGATTCCTTAAAAAGTGCAATAAGATCATATTTGTTTGCAGTCTGGCGCGCGACTTCCTCTGGCACTGGGGGCGGGGCTCCTCGCCTTGCACGGCCTGACGCTCCTGCTGGCGCTCGCTCTGTGTCTGCGCGTGCGCCCCGCACCAAGGTACAAGGCCTAGAGCACTACTCTGGCACCTTTAGTCCACTGTCGTAACCGATTGTAATATTAAATAAGGTATGTTCGTAGCTAGTTACGAAAGTGGATAAAATTCTTGAAATGCCGTATTAACAACGCCCAGGGCAGGTGCACTTCACTCGATTTTGGCCTCCCACGCGGAGGGTGTGCTGTGCGAAGTTTACCGTGCTGTGGCTGTGGTGGTGGGGGTAAATTGTTTCGGCGCGAGCGTGGGAATTCTTGTTTTTTGTATGGAAACGTGCGACTATGAAATATCTGTTTATATTCTCTAATCTGTGCCTAGGGTTCTATTACACCTATAGACACCTTAAGTCCACTCTTGTATCTAAAAAGCCACACGCCCTGATATGGCCACCCCACGCCCCCATCCAACGGGGAGTGTGAGAAGAACGAGCATGCATGCTTGTAACTAATTAGAAAATTAAAAAGGTATGTTCGTAGCTAATTACGAAATTGGAAGAAATTCACGTACGTTGCGCCGCGTTACAACGCCCAAACCAGCAGGCAGGTACCAGGTCCTTAAGTCTACTGTCGTAACTACCGTAAATTATTACGGTAATATTAATATTATCGTAAGTAGTTACGAAGCTGGAATAAAATAACGTCGTGGTACCCCTAGTTTTGAGAACTCTATACCGTACTTTCGAAAAGCGTGAAGGAAAATTGCCGGTTTTGTAACCCTAGTCTTAAAACGGGAACGGCAAAGAGATGGGAAAAAGAAAGAGAGGAATTTTGCTGTCTTGCATAGAGATGTAAGCTTTTATATTTTATGTGAAATGTAAAATAATAATGATAGCTGTCAAAAGTTTAGAAAACGACAACTTTATAACACGGTACCATACTACGAAACTGGGAAAAATATAATAGCGATTTCGTAGCTAATTACAAAGGACAAAAAACAGTGATAGAACTTTCGGAACTAGTTACGAATATATTATATAATAGATACGACAGTGAGCTAAATATCGGTAAGCTGATTACAATAAGGTACCATCTGATTATCGAATCAATTACCAAGATTGGTGGATTTTTGTTTGTATTTTTCGTCGCGTCAAGTTCACAAAAGATGACAGTTGTCTGAGTCACCGTCTTGATAGAAAAACTGATACAAAATACGACTGTATATCGTATATAAATGTTTTTTTTTTTCTCAACTTTGATTTCAATAATTGTCTACGAATGTTAATTATTAATCTTTAAATCCGGTGAATATTTCTATACCGGTACTGAAACGGAGGCTAGAATGCTCTATTTTGTGTTTTACCCGACTACCAAGAGGGGATATGATTTTCTTTTATAACTAACAAAGCTCTACCCATGACACTGACTATTTTATTGTTTATATTTTCTCCTAGAATTATTTGTTATACCTGTAAGAATTCGTTTTAGTCATTAATTCCTTACGCTATGAGTTTTCTGCGTTATAATATATTGTGCCATAAGTGTTCATATTCACTGCCTGAAATCCTTCCCACCGGGTCTGTTCAATAGGACCTAACATGTATTTTGTATGAGGAGTTTGTAAAAAAATATTCTATGTGTTATGGTGGTTTACATAACACGTTTAAATTTCTGGTGTATTCAAGCCAAAATACGATTGCACGGTACGATATCAGTCAATCCAAAAACAGTTAAAATTAAAAAGCACTATTCAAAAGACAGCGTCTTATCGTGTATATTGAATTGTTTTCGAACATATTTTGGGAATATGGATCCAGAAAAAAGCATTACTAGCCCTAAGTCTCGGTTAGACCCTAGGCATTATATCGCAAACATACAGGCTGTTTCTTTGACTGCGAATTATTTTCGTATAAGTAAATCGAAATATTTCGAGGACTATTTCCTTGCAGCTATTAAGAATTTTCTCGTGTCCCAGTTAAAAGAAACAACTTGTATACTCGTAACATATACATTTCGTTTTTACACATGTCGTTTACAAGATGGTAAAAATGTGATTGGCGTGAATCGTGCCATACTTCGAAAATTGATTTGCATTTATCGTTCCTGCTGAAAGACTGATCGTGCAAAAGACACACTACGGGCGCCCGAGCATCCGCTCTGAGTGCTTTACCCCAATCAATTAGGTGTAGTAATACGGATTTCCAAACAATAACTCGCATGTTCGAGATATTAAGTTAATATGCGATATTTCTATAGAAGTCATTATAATTATATAAGGCAGCTAGTGTGCTTGTTTGGCACTAATTACACTAAAAATCATAATAAATTATTTAAAATATTGTTCATCAAAACTTCTGCGAAAGAGATTTTTTGTTGGGTCCGATTGCCTCGTTGATTGACTACCCTTATATTATTAATTTGGTATTGAAGCGCATTCTCGCTGAATACAATTATAATTGAGCTTCTTAGTCATGATAGTATAGAAACATTTCACTAAGACCCGTGCTATTGTCAAAATTAGACTTTAATGATAGCAAGAGCACTCGTCATCGTGAAAGGAACAAACTATAAGCTCGTGCACACCAGGGTACTTTTCTAATGCATCCCAGTGTGCCCGAGCTTTTATGGTACCCTAAGGGTATATTTGTGTACACTGCGCTTCGCTTTTTTTTAGAAAACATGCATAATGCATATATTAAGAAAAATACAAAAGCGACATCGAGGCTATTCTATACGCCTCAGACTGATTCAGCAAAAGAGTCAAGTTCACAGAAGATTAAAAAAACGTTTTTTTTTTCATATTTCTGAAGAAAAAAGATTAAAGCGAAATTTGAGTAAAATTAGCTCTCTATAATATTTCTTGTAACCATTTTATCTTTTTATGTCCTGTTGCCATGTTACACCCTGTATATTTAAATTGCATTTGGATTGGGTATGTCAGACAAGAATACTTACTATAACTGTAAATAACATGTGAAATTGTCTCCTAGAAGCGAAGCGCAGACATATATTTATAGAGACATATATTACAGCAAATTATATTATTTCACTAACGTAGCGTAAGTTCGTAACCAAATGTGTGCTAGTTGTAAGTATATGTTGTTAACTCTACATAGATTTATATTGTGTACTTATTGTCGTGTCCGTAGGGTATTTTTATGTGTGTTATTTCGGGATGATGTCATTGCGGCGCTGGGTAGGCAAGCGGGTACTTAAAGTAAACGCCATAATTAGGCGAACTAGTTTGACAGTTCTACAAGCAGAAATGTTGCCAGAGTTAGGCCAGTGATCTTTTATTTTAACGAACTTCATACCCAGTGACACTCGCGCCATCAAGACGAATCTAATGATGTATCATTTATCAAAGTCGGTTGTGCCGTTGAGTAGTTACGAGCGGACATAGGAACGGACATACATACATACATACAGGTCAAACACATAACCCTCCTTTGGGCTTCGCCGCATTCGGGTAAAAATAAAGACTATGTGACTTAATTTATAACCTAATAAATAAAGCAAGGTGACACAATAAATTCTTGAAAAGATTTAAGGATTACACGTTTCATGAATTTATGTTGTCTTTTTAGACCTATCCTGATGCGCGCAAACTATTGTCGATAACATTTTATCGATATTTGCCTATGACTATTTATTTTTCTGTGAGCCAGGCTACATTTTTATCTGTCAAACTATTTCGCCTAATTCTGGCGTTTACTTTAGAGTAAGTCAATACGCGTGGACACAAAAATATGTGATTTGGATTATACCGTTGCAGTGTGATTAATGAGATGAGTTTTCAAAATCATTAGTTGGCGTACGCTAGTAAAACTAAGGGTAACCAAGGGTAGGTAAGGGGAAACGCACCCTAAAACATTGATTTAGACTCTTATTCGGAGTGTATACAAGATGAAATTGCATATTTATGAGACGTTAACATGTGCCCATGTTTTTATTTTACACCAGGGTTCATAAAGTACGTCACACTAATTTCGTGATTTTCCCACCCCTCCCCCGTCATTGTCACAGTTGGTCACATTTGTGAGACCCCTCCATCCCTAGCGTGACGTCACATATAAATAAATAAATAAAATAATTTATTTCTGTAAGTAGGCCCTCAAGGGCTCTTTTACATGTCTTTCTTACATTCTTTTATCTTCTTTTTTCCTTTTCTTTTGGCGCTTCGGGTAATGACCTTCTGGTGAGAAGAAGCGCCGGAAGAAACTCACCAGTTTCTCTTTTCATACATGAGATTTCATTAATACATTAACATTACATTAACTTAAAAACTACATTTATAGAGATGTAAAGGGTCTCTCTATGCGTCCAAACAAGACAAATAAAAAATAGAAAATAGATTGATACTAAAATTAATGGAGATGTAAAGAGTCTCCGTTGTCAAAATATTATGTTTTGGAGGTGTAAAGGATCTCCAAACGTCAAAATACAAATTGAGAATACTTATTTACTAAATATCTTACAGAAATGTAAAAAAATCTGTGACTCACATGATGTAACCAAAAAAAAAACATATTTTCTTAGAGATGTAAATGGTCTCTAAGTGCCAAAACAATTGGCAAGTACAAAAACAGAAAAAGACACAATCAAACATTGTTTAAAAATATATTGCAATTATACATCTAGAGATTATTAAATAACTTAAAACAGCAGTTCCGAAATTAGTTTTAGTTCATTTAACTTATTTTGTAATATAATCCACATCAACGCGTGTGACACTAGTAGAGCGAGTGTGAACTTGCCATCAAAATATTTTATGATCAGATTTGGCATTTTAACACTTAGAGTTATTCGATTTTGAAATGTGACGTCACGAAACTTAGGACCCCTCCCACCCCTTGTCACACTTTTTCAACCCCCTCCCTCCCCCTTAGCGTGTGACCAGTGGCGTAGCTAGGCTGGTGCAGGCAGGGCACGTGCCCTGGGCGCCAACATGGAGGGGGGGGGGGGGGGGGGGGCGCAAATACGAAATTTACTAACTACCTATTAGTGTGGTAATTATGTGTTTATCAGACAAACAAATTAATAAAGTTTTCAAACTTGTGTGGCATGATACCTTTGGGTGTGGTGTTCAAAACTCACAACTCTCCCCCCCCCTCCACCTGACGCAACACCCCCCCTCGTAGTGAAATGTGTCCCTTTTATCGGTTTTATCACATTTTCTCGAAAACTATAATGGATACAAAAAAAGTGTCAAAAGTAAAAATGATCCTCATTAAATTGTAAACAAAATTTGTCCTATATCTTATTTTGATAGGCTGGACGGTTTTCAAGCTGTAGGTAGTTAAAAAACTAAAATGAAATTTTTCATCAGATTAACGACAATATAGTCATTATTTATTGGAATGAAGTAAATAAAAAGCTATAGGTGGAATCATTAGGGGTGCACTAAGAAAGAATTTTTCAAAATTTACCCCCTAAGGGGTTCAAATAGGGGTTCAAAGTTTGTATGGAGAGTCTACGATTTTAGAAGTAAAGAGGTTTGAAACCTCATGTTTAGACTTTTTATTAGATTACAAGAAAAGTAATTTCACCGTTTTTCGAAATTCATCCTCTAAAGGGTTTAAATGTGGGTTGAAAGTTTAGATATCAACGCACCACCCAAACCGCTGGTCCTAGGAATTCCAAATTTAGCACGTAGGTTCCTTATAAGGTCTAGAGGTGCACTAAGAAAGGATTTTTCAAAATTCATCCCCTAAGGGGTTTAAATGGGGGTTGAAAGTTTGTATATGTAGTTTGTAGAGTTTCTTTGGGACAATCCTTTCTTAGTGCACCCTTAGACCTTATAAGGAACCTACGTGCTAAATTTGGAATTCCTAGGACCAGCGGTTTGGGCGGTACGTTGATATACAAACTTTCAACCCCCATTTAAACCCCTTAGGGGATGAATTTTGAAAAATCCTTTCTTAGTGCACCCCTAGACCTTATAAGGAACCTACGTGCTAAATTTGGAATTCTTAGGACCAGCGGTTTGGGTGGTGCGTTGATATCTAAACTTTCAACCCACATTTAAACCCTTTAGAGGATGAATTTCGAAAAACGGTGAAATTACTTTTCTTGTAATCTAATAAAAAGTCTAAACATGAGGTTTCAAACCTCTTTACTTCTAAAATCGTAGACTCTCCATACAAACTTTGAACCCCTATTTGAACCCCTTAGGGGGTAAATTTTGAAAAATCCTTTCTTAGTGCACCCCTAATGATTCCACCTACAGCTTTTTATTTACTTCATTCCAATAAATAATGACTATATTGTCGTTAATCTGATGAAAAATTTCATTTTAGTTTTTTAACTACCTACAGCTTGAAAACCGTCCAGCCTATCAAAATAAGATATAGGACAAATTTTGTTTACAATTTAATGAGGATCATTTTTACTTTTGACACTTTTTTTGTATCCATTATAGTTTTCGAGAAAATGTGATAAAACCGATAAAAGGGACACATTTCACTACGAGGGGGGGTGTTGCGTCAGGTGGAGGGGAGGGGAGAGTTGTGAGTTTTGAACACCACACCCAAAGGTATCATGCCACATAAGTTTGAAAACTTTATTAATTTGTTTGTCTTTCCCATACATTGATTACATAGAATTACTGAATTATATACAAAAAAATGTCACTAGTGATACCCGGGACGGTTAATCCATGTGAAATAGCGACGGGAGTGCATACTTATTTTTTTATTTCGCCATGTTTGCGAATTTGGATTGATAGAAACAAAGGGGCGCAGTTTCGATGCGTGCCCTGGGCGCCGTTTCACGTCGCTACGCCACTGCGTGTGACGTACTTTATGGACTATGTATGTATGTTTACTCTATGTACTTGGATGCAGTACCCACGACGCCGCGTCCAATACTCGCGGCCCGCCGCACGAAGCTTTACTTGAGACTGATTTTCATTTATACTCTTCTAATTTTAATTAACCATTTAAGTTGCCACAGTACAAATTTAGAATTTACTTTGTGTTCTCTCGACTGATTCTCGCTAGGTTAGAGTCGCCCCGTCAAGTGTCTTAATACTCTTAATGTTTCATACATCTTTGTACTGCACAAGTTTATACTATATACTCTATATAGTTTTGAGTACCGATTGTAGAATGATTGAATGAAATAGTCGGGCGGCTTAGTTGTAAGTGAATGTGCTTTGTATTGAACAACTAACGATCCCTGGACAAACCGCGGTCGCTGCTGCCGGAAAGGGTGGTACCTGACTAGTCTACACTTACACAATTCTTGGTTTTAGAATGACAGACCTATCAAAGAACCATTCTATTGCCTAATTTACTATTTCCCTTTCTGACTTCAAAACTTAACTTTTTTGCCTAAAACCGGTATTTTGTCGATAATTAGGCATCAAAAAATTGGCAGGACCAATATTCAACCTTTTTACTCGTCGTCTCAGTAAATATTGTTCAAAAAGACGATGCTTAGAGTTATCTTTTATGAAATTAAAAAAAAATATTGCAACTGTTGATTTGTTCCAGCAGCAACCGCGGTTAGGGGTTTTTCTATTTGCAAAACTAATAAAATGTATGTCAAATATTATTGCGTTTTATTTTAACCTAGAGTCGTTAAATGCTAAAGCAACCGACCGGAGTCGATCTAATTGAGTTTATTAGCATCTATTCCAATACTCTGTCCAACCCACTCAGCAGATAGGCGATCTCTGAGTATCTTATATTTAAATTTATATGCAATTCTGTGGGTCTAATGAAAAAGGGTACAAGTCACATATAACCTAGGAGTAAAAGAGCTTAAGTCACACTATAGAGTTGTAACCTTTTGTTCCTGGTATAAATTTGACTTGTACTTTTCACTAGACCCACATAATTAATCTTGCAAGTCGACCTCCAGTGGCCTGAATTTGGAATGCAGATGCATTTTCGATGAAATCTACGTCATCGCCTCATGCGCACACGGCTGAACAAACGTAGCATGCATGATTGTGCTGCACGAATATCGTCTATCCTAGCACCTCGGTGGGTATTCGACACACCAGGAGCAACCTTTACTCAACCAGGTAGTATGTCTGCCTAGTGTGGTCGTAAGATACTCATCAGATTCGCATTTGCATCGCGATCGTGACTGAGCAGAGGCAATTCCAACTGTTGCAATGAAGATGTTTACGATTACATTGTAACTGTATCTTTATATAACAGCGATGACCGATGCTCGGTCCCGCCGCTCGCTTAATGTACCGTGCCATCATGAAACTGTATAGTTCTAGCGTATGTATTTCCTGACAAATATTTTTTTTTTTTTTATTGCTATAGACTTAGAATTAAATTAGGACTTAGGAATTAATTAAATTTAGGACTCTTCAAGACAAGAGTCAATAGGTTTTTACTGAACCAGCGAGCTACATCTTCGGCCTCGGTAGTCGCTTACCATAAGGCGCTACTGAGGTCAATCACAAGTCAGTTTAGGAATAAAAAATCTTATAGCAGAAAATACTGCTGGATGCTGCTTATCCGTGCTTCCATATACAAGGACTTTGATGGTCACGTTTATCGAGAACAAGATTAGGCAGCTAACTAATTTTGACCAGGAGTTCCAGATAATGGTATACGAACTAACCATAAGCCTGTAGATAAACGTTCTATAAGCTAATGGTTGTGTTGCGATCCCTACAAAACGCCTCACGCGTTTTTGTGTCATTTTGGTGGTTAGGTTAAATAGCTACGCTTCTACGAGAATATTACAGTAAGATACTTCTAATATACCTGGTGTAAACATCGTAGCAGTCCATGATTAGAACATTTCGAACTTTGCTGTGTACCTACCTACCCGCTTACCTTTTTTTTTTTAACCCGGAGAAATGCATGAAACTGCATACCACTACGTAACCTAAGGCCATCGGGAGTGACAGCCAGATGTTACGCATTGGTTATGTGGGGCTCTCCGCTCCAGAAGGGATTGGCCTACCCACTAAAACTCAGGGATGCTTCCACCCTGTGCCTTCATGGTGATGCCGTGGGATCGCTAGCAAGCCACCACGACATCACCGGCACCTTCGCCCTAGGCGAACCCTCTCCGGAAAAGGCACACTGTAGCATTCCCTCACCTGCTTCCCCCCGACCAACGGCCGTCCCCCGGGGAAACTAGGAACCGGCACCGAACACACGGGGTCCAATCGTGTATCCGGCGCCAGTCCCACCCTCACCGCCACGGGAGGACAAACACGCCCCTGCCCCGCAGACACTCGCCCGTCCGTTCCTGACCGTCGCCAGCCCTCGTTGCTGGGGACAGTCAGGTTTACGGACCGCGATGGACCAGTCCTCTATGTCCCGCTAACGGGACGCAGAGGACTAGTCCACCGCCACCACGCAGCGGCACAGGTCACCCGTCTGGTGCCTGCCCGCAGTGCCCCCCAAAAGGAGACGTCGGAGGGATGCTGCCCGTGCCCGACGCTCCGCCCTCGCGTGCCGCACCTGGAGAGTCCTCTAACAGAGGAAACCCGGTGCGGGACCCCCCAACCCCCCCCCCCCCCCCTGACAGGCTCATTCGCAGCATCGGCAGGTGATCAATTAGGGGCCCCTAAGAAATCACTTGCCGTTGCTCCCGGGGTGCACCGGCCAAGACACTTCCCTTTCCTGCGGGTCAACCGGATCAAGAGGAATGAGAAGAATCCAGACACTCTAGGAGGTTTCCTGTCTAGCACCCCACCTACCCGCTTACCTAACAGGCAGACGTCCATCAATAAACTGCTTGCGCATTGGCTTCCCACGAAAGATATAAGAAATAAATAACAACACACGCCGAATGCGTCAGGTAAGCACCCAAGTTTTCAGGTGTTCGGTGATTCACCAGTTTACCTACAAGTAGAAGGCTCATAACGCGTAGCGAGCGACGGATCCTCAAGGAGCATCGTTGATTGCCGTTGACGACAGAACTATGGTTCCTAATTGAGGTCGGGACTTCAATCGACTGCTTTGTTAATAGCCCATTGCTCCTTGCGTCATGCAAATTACGCCATTCAAATCGGAACTCCGCCCACGTGTTCTACAGCTTTGAATTTAGGTACTGTGAGTTTTAGTACCTATGTTATATAGGTAAGTAGCGAGTTTATTTTAGTATAACAATCATAGCCCTATGGCTATGCTACGTCCAGTCTGAAAAAGCCGCATTTTCAGACTGGACGTTTGGCCAAAGAACTGATCGCAGCACCATCGTTACTGCCGGTACAAATCAGTAAAAAATCGTCGCGTGTTAGTCGCAAATTATGGTATAGTACGAGTAAATAGAGTGGCTTTCCCGTCGCTATGAAGACGCCGGTCTTTAGGTCATATACATCTAAAAAAAGGAGAGCTCATCATCTATAGCATATTCCCTTTTTATAATTTTTTAAATTCAGTAGCAGAAGTGTCGGACTGGTCATATGTTCGAGGTGGCAGTTAGCAGCCGGGCTTAGCCTATGCTGGCTATACTTTCCCTACCTATCTCGTCTACACTTGCAATGCCACCTCATGATCATCTGACCTGTGATCTGTGTGATGTTTTCGATTTTCGTTCGAGCCCTCAAGTGTAGCGTTTCTTAGCTCCTTTTATTACATCGATTTCAAAAACATACATTCTGCAATTAGGCCAAAGAAGCATTTTTATAGGTCTGAATCTACCAGCACTCTGGGAGCTGACATCTAAAGAGAAGAAACCCATAAGAAACTTATCTGCTTCATATTGACCGACTCAGTTTGATATTCTATTTACGATCTCGTAAATATCCTGTCTTCAGAAGCGGCGGGCCATTGTGAACTGATCGCAGGCAACAATAGCAGCGAATTGGGCCGGTTACGAAACTCGATGAGTTTCAATCGATCGTATGCGCCGTCGCGATCGATCATTGGCGGTTATTGAACGTAATTGATCGACATACCGACTGGAATTAGGATCAAGTCTGATAGTTATTCAGTTAGGTACTCGTACTATAAGGCTGAATTATCGTGCACAGTTATACATTAGAGACAAACAAAGTATAAATACGAACAAGTAGTCCAACTTCGGACGTTTAGGAGCGCGCGACACGAACCTACTCGTATTCACACAGAAGCGCGATAGCACGTCTGTGTGAGTGCGATCCATACTGGAGCATTCTTACGCATACTTATTTCTTTGCTTATAGTGCGTTCGTACACGACGCGCACACATTCAAGCGCGCGATATACCTATTGTAGGAGGAAAAATCAGTGCTATTATACTGTGGTAGAGACCTCCTCCAAAATTTTCGGGTTACAAACTGTTTTTCCCAGTTACCTATGCGGGTCCTGCTTATGCCAGCTTGTCTCCGCGCCGGCCGCCGATTCCAAGATAATCATAATATTCATAATTCTGTATTTTTCTCAGAGAGGTGAGGATGAGAGGTAGCTAAGATTTAACTTAGGTACCCTAAGGGGTTTGTAGGTCATCCCATACGCGTTACGCAAATAATGGGTCTTATATAATGGCCTTGAAAACAGAGCACTCATTCGTTCAGAGATCTGAATAAAAAATATACAATCAAGAAAGACTCAACCAAATATGTTCAAATAGGTAGGTAGGACAAGATGGTTCGACGACCTGGTCAAAATCGCCGGAACTCAATGTAGGCAGAAGGCGTGTGCGATCGTTCGTTGTGGATGTATTTGAAGGAAACCTATGTTGAGAGTCTCAAGGTAGAAATTATGTTGATGATAAGGTAAAACTTATAAGAAACATAAAATTAATGACGGGAACTATGATACTTAGCAGTCAAGAAATTTTTCGCCATCTTAATTACAAAGCGTTGATTTTCCAATTCTAGCCGCCTAAATCATTTTCAGATCGCTTGCCATGTCTTGATACACCGCGCGACGAAGCATTCGATTTCAAACATCGGGATCATATTTTAAGATCCAGCAGTCTCTGCCCTATCGAGAGCTACACTACCGTCCAATTTAGAAAAGACGTGTGCGTAAAGCTTTTGTTTTTACGCTGTTTTTCTTGAGAGAGTGCAGCAAGCAAATTGGCGCATTAGCCGATTGGGTCGAACGGCTGGCGCGAGTGCACTTGACCGCCTGCGCCTTACGTAACCTGCACTTAGTCTGCTTTACTTCGCCTTCGCACCCAACCTGCTAATTAATAATCGTGTCTTTCCCGCCCATCCTTCACAAGACGCCGTACATATGTAGCTAATAAGCTGTAAGTTGCTATTATGACGCTATAAGTGTTACATCAATGGCCACTTTAACAGGCTACGAAATCACAGAACTGAGAACAGAATGAAAATGATAAGATAAATTATAAGTAATAGCTGTCACTAGATGGTGCTAATTAAACAAAGGTGGTGGGGTCCATGGTGCCTGATTCTCACCGGATTGCTTAGGTAAGGAATGATATTTTAGCATCTTTTACTACTGCCCTTAAAAAGTAAGCTAAATAAACTCCAACTTGAAATTTAGCTTAGGTAATTAATCGAGTAGTTGAGATAAAATTTCCTTCTCACATTATAGCTATAATACGAGTATATAATTCCTATATCTATCATTGTTTATTATAAATTTATAAACGTGTGACGCATGCAAGTAAGTGTATTGTGTTAACCAATTAAACATACTTGAAATGACTGTACAGTGAGAAATGCAGAGTAAGCCAAGCGACGTGACGAATTGCGTCTGGCGGCGATCTATACGGATGGCGCGAGATCCAGGTCAGCTCTTCAGTAGCTAAAAAATGTAGGCGCATTAGGTATGTTTTCTTAAATAATATGAATTATGGGTTGTATCGGCGCAGATTTGAGAATTTAAACAGCACACGAGTGACAGCACAGACAGTTCAGACATAGTACATTACTACAGAGGCCGGGAAGTGAGGGGTTGCGGTCTAGGCCGGCAATGTTGTATGAAATTCCATTATATGCCAAGTGTCGAGCCGCACCGGAAACTAAGTACTTTGCGGCCTATTATTAGGCACGTAATGTTAACATTTCATTGCATGTTTGAGAAAAATAAGTACATTATTTTGTTCATTACTACCCGTGTTTGATCCTGTGCAGAAATAACTCAAAAAACTAACTCTAACTAATAACTCAAATAACTCAAAAATTATTCGAGAAACAGACACCTTTTGTCCCTCTCTTTGAAACTTCAAAATGTCATGGCTGAAGAAAATCACATAAGCCGGTGCAGATTAGGCGTACATTTTCCTTAAGAGCTATAGAATAAGGTGCTCAAATGCCTGATATTAGGCAAGCCGCTAAGAATCGAGTTCTTTGGACGCCACGCTACTATTGTAGTAGTTACGTACTTTGACATGGCCCGACACACCATCATAGGTCAGCGCTATACATGTATGGAATAAAGTTTTATTTAAACATTCTAAGTTCTTCGCTCAGCGAACAAGCCGGAACTGTATCATTATATTCATTATAGAAACGCGATGAGACTCGATATCTAAGCAACACGTGGTGAGTCTTAAATCACACTATACGTACTTTACAGCTGGATTCACACTATAAACATTCTATGCGACGACGAGAGGACGTTTCCCATTACAATAGTACGCTACCTTCTGTTTCCGTGGCAACAATGAGAAATGCAGAGTAAGCGCCGTGAATCACGCCTGGCAGCGATATACAGATGCGACATTCAGTGTGCCTACCATAAGTTGAGCGTACGATCGGCGCTAGCGAGTTTAACGTATCGAGAGTCAGTGCGCCTCTCTCGCACGCGCAGATAGTACGATAGAGATAGACTGTCATCGAGCGCTCGATACTCGCTAGCGCCGATCGAAAAGTCAACTCATGGTAGGCACACAGGTCAGCTACGATTTGAGGGCATTTCTCCAGAAATATGTCTGCGGCCACCTCATTCATCTGGCCCTTTTTCATACTAAATGTATGGAGACAGATGAATGAGTCGCAGACATATTTCTGGAGAAATGCCCTTGAGGCAACCGCGAAGGTGTGGTATAAGCGCAGCCTGATGGTTTGATAGAGAACAACGCCGGGTTAGATCAGGCTAGCTATCCGACTATGTATCATTGCACGATACTATACCTAGTGAGTAATTGCACGATACCATTATACCTAACCTAGTGAGTCTTAATGTTATATGGGAATGATATACGCGCGCCCTGGAAGCTTTTACTGAAACCATACTATATAAATAAATAAATAAATATTAGGGGACAATCTTACACAAATCCAGCTACCTAGTCCCAAACTAAGCAATGCTTGTATTATGGGTACTAGACGACGATACATACTTAGAGAAATGTATCCTTAAATAGATAGAAAACAAGACTCAGGAACAAATGCCTACTCGTGCAAATCACACAAATATTTGCTCTTACCAGGATTTGAACCCGGGACCTTCGTAGGCGATGTCACTCCCACTAGGCTAAACGTGTGTTGTACAATAGATACGCACGACCACCCGTCAGATCAACTTGTACGACTCGCTTTCAAAATCACACTAAGTATAACCACATTATGCTATGTCAGGTAGCTTCACATTAGGGTTTGCAGTACCGGGAAATTTTAGTATGGCAGCACAAGGAATTCCCGGTTCTCTCATACAATAAAATCCCGGTACTGCAAACCCTACTTCACATTCAACTGGCCACCTTCAGTCTCCATTGTCAGACCAGTTCGATGGTACAGGTCGATTCACAAGAGCTGGCACGGATTTAGTATGAAATAAACACATACAAAATCGGCGCCAGCTCTTATGAATCGACCTGTACCGTAATTGTCATCCAAACTTATGCAAAATTTCAGCTCTATCGGTTTTAATTGCACAAAATTCAGAAGCAATATTTGACCCGATCAAACAATCATACAAATGCTTGTAAAATAGTACGTTACACAACTAGGGTGGTAAAACAAAGAAAGGCCGAGATCGCAGATGTTTGCGGCTCGAGTTGCAAGCGAGGGACGTAAATATGTGATCGAGGGCTTTCTTTATTACCTCCCGTATTGTGTACATAACCATAATCATAATCTACACTTGGCCAGAAAGCGGCTTCTTCCGTACGCGTAGCGTGCGGTAAAAGCCACTTTATGGCCAGTAGGCGTATGATTCTACGCTTTGTCACGCGAAAAATAAGTGATAAAGCATCCGTCACGTTCTGACAAATAGTGTGTGAGAGAGACTGATGCTTTATCATTTATTTATCGCGTGACAAAGCGTAGCATCATAAGCTTACAGTTGTGGCATAAATATTGTATTATTTTGATATATGCTATGTTCTTAATAAAATTGTGACTAAAATAGTACATTACTTACCTAGGGCGGAAAAACAAAGAATGTCTCAGATCGCGGAAGGTATTTAACGCCCAAGCCGAAGGCAAGGGCGATAAATATGCGATATGAGGCCTCCTTTATTACCGCCCGCGGTAAGTACAAAATTTTACGTCTCCCCCAGGCCAGGAAATGGACTTTTCCGACGCGTAGCGGGCGTTAATTACCACTTTATGACCAGGTGTGACGTAAAAAACAAAACAGTACCTACCTCACATCTCACATGCATTCGCGTTAGTATTTGTCATCATCGGATTTGTTGACGGCAAAACTTAACAACTTAACACGACACCAGTAGGTACCTATTTCGCATGAGTAATCAATAGGTAGAGCGACTTATTAGTTATTATATTACTCTACCACTTCTATATACGGTTAAATCTGAAAATATGTATAATTTAGTACGATTTTGTATCGTATTCGACAGACATAAGTTCCTAACACACATAACACACACACACACACACATGACAGACATAAGTAAGTGTCTCTATCCGAGTTGAAATAAAGAGTTTGTTTCTTGATTCTGTAAAACTGAAGATTAGAGACACGGAAGAAAGAGACTTGTTTTTTCTTCCGTGATTAGAGACTAGACAACATTAACCTTTTGGACGACATCGACAACTACAGTATGTCTATTTGCCGACACAACATGTCTATTGCCAGAGCGGTTGCAATGTATTAGAATTAGATATTTTTAACCGAGTTCAAAAGAGGAGGTTATCAATTCGACCCGTATGTATGTAATCTTTCTAGACTCTAGACAAGTTAGTCTATAAATGTATGTATGTATTGTATACTTAGTCCAACTAAAAAATATTTTTTTGCAAGCCAACTATTAAACATACATACATTTACGAAATATGGCACACATGTTTAGAAGGTGGTATAGACTAAACTAACGTATGTAAAAACTGCAAACTAGGTCGAATTATCTTGAAGTTGAGTTGGTTAAACATAAGTTTGGCATGCCGTATACAGTTTGTGTATTGGCGTATTTGGGCCAAAGGGTTAAAAATCGCCCACCGGCAGGAACAGAATACTTGATTCAGGCACTGGTCCCACCAAGAGCGAGAAAGCGATTAGCTATCGGCGATTTTCTCGCCCAAGAAACGAACAAAAGATAAGGATCCTGTGTTAGTAAAAGAGACGCATACATTAATAGTTCATCGCTGGCTGTTCACACTGCCGGCGAGTAAATTTTCTAAGAGAATTCACTCGCCCGCGAAGAAAAAACTCGCCAATCGCTACTCGCTGCTCGTTGGTCGCCGCTGGTGGGACTAGTGCCTGACAGCCACAGGGTAGTTGAGGTTAGACCACTTGGACCGACTCGACAGGGCTCCGGGCAATGCCCGCGACCGGTTTCTCGTGACGTCAGTGTCGTGTCGAATGGAGGATATGGATATGCATTTGATTAAACCATCCTTTTGAAATGTTTTTTTAACAATAGTCGAGGTTGAGTTCCAAAGTCTTAACACCGATCGTTGTCTTTCTCATCCTGCGTTTCATTTAAAGTGATGCGAGTTGCTCAGTCCTCCATTCAAACGAAAAGGGTTAAGAATCGACTTAAAGAACATCCAATTGATGTATCTTAATTTCAAAGCTATGTTTAGTACATTTTATAGACGCGAAACAACATAAGAAGTCCCAAAAAGTAAAAAAAACATGCGGCATTACCTAATGGTCAGAAGGAACTAGTAAGTATCACTACTACAGACTATTACTTAAAGCTTAAATTACTAATATCTTTTGTGCTTTCTGAGATTTTTCATGCTATTTTGCGAGACTAACCGGATCAAGCTATAAAATAGAACACGTTTCAATCAAAATTGATGTCGTTTATCAGGCAGACGAAGCAGATAATGTGAACTGGTAATTTTTGAACACATTGCAAGTGTTAATAGGCGATCAGCCAAATGGCCAACTGAATGTAAGAAGTTATTTGAGCGAAAACAAAAATAACAGAAAATTGTAGGTATTTATGCAGTAGCTATAAATATGGCATCGCCTGATGCAGAGCTTAAATATGCCTCATTAGCGCATTTTCCTATCTAGTGATAGTGCATGAAGGGGAGCTATGAATAGGGTCAAGAGGTCGAGAAACTGGACCAATTGAATTAGATAAGATGCAGTCGACGCGGGCGGCGCCGTACGGAAACAACTGCGTTGTTGAGAGGAAGGAATGCAAGTTTGATGATTTGATGCCTGGTGAGATGACACATTCGGTGGTGGCTTCGAGCTTTTTCGTGTAGATGGGGCTGCGGGGCGGGGCGCGGCGCGCGTCGGCCGCGGCGCTCGCTCGGGCTCCGGCAGTGCCTTAGCAGCCGCGAGGGAAGCCGCGCGCACCCGCTCCCGACCTCTTGTTTACATCGCGATCGTGTGATGTGTGCCAGGTGACAGAAACAAGAATCATGGCGTGTGCCCGCGGCGTCTGCACCGCCGACAAGGTCTTCATATTCATCAACATCGGCTTCGCGGTAAATGATTCCCTAATTCTCATCCCTGGATTCTTGAGATGACTGCGGGCTCCCCGCATCACGAATTACCATAGATATTAAGTCTTCGGGCCATCAATTACGAGCGATTAATCGTATTTGCATACTTCGCTTCATAATCTTAACTAGATAATAAAATGAGTTAAGTGACGCACACACGTTGATAATACGATCTAAGTATTAGGTATGTTGATTTCTAATACATTAATATAATATCTAAACCCGAGTGTGGCCTGTAGATAAGTTTAAAATATAAATATAAGATGACATTTATTTATGATTTTAAACGATATGATTAAACGGCTACAGCATCCATCCTTCTATGCGACCAATTTCAGATTTTAAAGGGTAACAACCTGATTGAGTTTACAAACAAATGCAAATTACCTGGCAAGAGCCAGAGCCACTGCAACTAACATATGAATACATAAAGGAATGTTCTTGAACTTACATCGTGATATTGGCTCATGTCCCAGCCCTTAGGTAAGGAATTGATCACCGCGTTTTATCATACTAGGTAGTTAGGGAGGTACTTATTACTCTTTAGAAGTCATTCATTCACAGTCATGACTATTCTAAGTATTGAGGCGCTATACTGTCCTGCTTTGTCTAATCTGTGGTGCTACGAAAATACGAAGAAGCCAATCAGACGAGGTACCTATCTATACTTAACTTAATCGAGAGCTCAGTCGCTACGCTACGCTACTCTACTAACTACTACTACTCCGAAATGCAACCGTTGTTGCAAAATTACTCTTACTATTTCGTCTACTTCATTGCTCCATTTCGTTTCGGTGGATTACATGCGTCAGTAAATTTACGATCTCATGCCAACTACTATTTGTAGTCAAAGGCGGCAGGCCGTGTAAATTGGAAACGCTGAAAATAAACCTGAAGCGCAATGCGGAAAAATAAGTCAATTTTCACCAGCTTTTAAAAAGACTACAGCTTCAGCTACACCTTCAACTGCAAATTTTCAGGATTTTTCTTCATAATATTTTTGCCTATTTATGGCTTATTATATTGTAAAGCCTCTTACCCTAAATGATCCCAAGTCAAGATTGTTTGAAGTTGGTAATACATGTCAATCATCGAAAAACAACATTCCTCGATAGAAACCCTCGCGTCATCCAAATACGAAGAATATGAAGTTAAGCACAAAAATACCAGTTAGAGTTAGAGTTCTTTTCCCCGGCGTCCCGTAACGGCGCCCCGGTCCGGGCTACCTGGCTCGCCCCGCGCGCCCCTCGCCCGCCCGCTCAACAGGCAGCTGGCTGCCATTGTCCTCCAACCAGATACGATGCCCATTCAGCCTCAAGATTCCTCACAACTATTACGGATTTATTGGGTACTGTACTGGGCGTACTTACTTACCATTGAACACACTTTTGAAAACGGATGCAAACTTTAATTGCAACGTGTGTTCCCATTTTAACCCCGTTAATTGCCCTCTTTAATTTTCAGCTACTTTTTATATGAAAGTCTAACAACACTGATCAAAGTTGTGCGTTGTCTTTCAGTCACTATTATTCATAGAGTTAATAAGAAGAAGACTAGCCGTGTTGTCTTTCACTTTTATCAGTTACTTAGTTGTTACGTTTTGATTGTGTAGATATCTTGCCGAAAGTGGAGTTAGTTACAGTCTAAGGTACGTGAAAATAGCTCTATCGATGGTCATTGATATTCATTAGGTGTATGAGGACAGGCCACCTTGGTTGAGCTTGTCAGAACTGAATTAAGCACTAACTTAATAGTTGGTACGTGTGCCTCAAGTTCTTGGAAAAGAGCACAGCTTCGATTCCACTCGCAAGTTAATAGGTACGTATAGTTGCGTTTGGAATTTAATTTAATACTGCACCATCCGCCTCTAAAAGCATTTGGAAAGCACCCTCCACGGACTTTATGTCGGCCATTTTTAGAGCGGTAAAACGCCCATTCCGGTGGCTGACGGGCTGATATACTGACCTTTACCTTTTCCGAAAACTTTTTCTAACCCGCGCCATTTCAAAGCATTATTATATGCCTTTTTATTTTCTATTTTTCTTAGTAATTTATCTTGTTTTGACGCCTAGAGACCCTTTACATCTATAAAATTGTAGTTTTATGTTTATTGAAATGTATTTAGTTAAGTAGTTGTTTGTGATATGCAATGTAATATTGTCACAATTATTGTAATGTGTTTAAAAGAGAAACTGGTGAGTTTCTTCCGGCGCTTCTTCTCACCAGAATGTCATCTGCCGAAGCGCCAAAAGAATCAGACATGTGAAAGAGCCCTTGAGGCCTACTTGCAGTAATAAATTATTTCATTTCATTTCATTTCATTTAAAAGTTAGCCCCGAAAGTACTTGGGCAAATGGGCACTTTAGTATTTTGGATTTTATTACTTTGTGGCAGTTTGAACTTGTGTCGTATTTCATCTATCTATCAGCCACGGACGACCACTGCTGGACATAGCCCCCCCCCATATATCGCCTCAAAGTGTCGTGTTCTTAGCAGACCGCATCTAAGGTCCCCCCCGCTACCTTCACGAGGTCATCTGTCTACCGAGTCTGGCTGGGTCCGTCTCACGCTGCGCTTACCTATGCGTATTTCATATAAAATGCTTTAAATAAAGCTTCTAACTATTCAAATATTGTAAAAACGTATGTAATGTAATTATTTTCTGCGCACGTCTGCGGACTAGGTGAGATGGTACACTGCCGATTGCCGTAACCAAGTTTTTGTGTAAACAGCGAAGTTCAAAGGTCGTGAGTCACGGGCGCGATAACAGACGCCGACATAATGAAGCCAACTAGCACGTAACGCGTAAGTTACTATTATAAACAGACTATTGTTATTTGTTATCTAAGTAACTTTGATACCCTAAACTTGGCAACTGTCTAGAATCTGTTAGAGAAACTTCGTTAATGTTATCAATATGTAATATGTAGGTATAAGTAGGTCATGTTAAGCAAGTAAAGATGTCGGTCTGATTTATCTTAGAACCTCAACGCATGAACGTGAAATATTGAACCAGGCGGACAACGTGCTTTTAGCCTCAGTATCACGGCACCCTATTAAAATGTATATTCCTAACTATATTACAATACACATAATCTTCTAATAAAAATAAATAGCCGCATTCAGCATAAGCTACAACAGCAAAAAGGTGACAAAACTCAGGTGTAACATCGCTCAATCGGCAACGAGCGGTAGCAAGCGGTCACTTTCTTTCAAAATACCGAGATGAAACCGTGCCCTAAATGGTTTCATCATTGTTTGTTGCCTGATTAGAAGGGTTTACAGAGCTACGTGTGACGAATGTGTCGATTTGTGAGGGCCTTGGCGGTATGCCGGTTAGCGCTGTCGACACCACCGGCTGTAAACTCACGGCCATGTTAACACCGTTACACCTATTACTTACTCTCCAATGAATAATTTCTCGATGATATGGTGGAAGTTCCATTTCTCGAAGCAGTTCAGCGTACCGAGTACGATGCCGTTTATCGTTAACTATCGTTAACTTAAAGCATTCGTCCCTAGCGAATATAAAAACTTGCTAGAGAGAGTAGACGTTTGCTTTAAACTCTATGTTAGTTTGCTTTAAACTCTTTGTTCCAAATAGGTAAGAGAATACAAGCCTGTAATTCCTTTTGCTCAAAGTACTCAAAAACCTTTACTCAATCAATAATTGTCCTTGCCATTCAGTCATAAAGCAGATTGAAAAATGTCTGCGTCTGTTGAGCTAAAAATAACTTTCTTTACATATTCGCTTAGGTTAGGAGGGTGGAGTAGTCAAAGTCAACCAGATAAGTTGAATCATCATCATCATCATCATCATTTCAGCCAAAAGACGTTCACTGCTGAACATAGGCCTTCCCCAAGGATCTCCACGATTGTCGGCTTTGAGCCCCTATTATCCAGCGGCCCGCGGTTTTCACCAGATCGTCGATAAGTTGAATATAAACATTAAATTAAGAGAGGTAGAGAGAGACTATCTTCCCTTAATATACAGCCTGATGTCGTCGTCTAAATGCATTTAGCCAAATGACGAATCAAATCGAGCTCAACGTCATTTAGCTCTATATCTTTGTTTTGACTTAACACTTACAGCATTACAGTATGGGGTAGTTATGTAGGGTAGGGGTAGCGCCACGTAGCGCGAGTACCGTTCGCCATATTATCGAAAAGCTTTATAAACAACGTGCAAACAGCGCTTAAACTTATTGAATTCACACGGCATATTCGCATATACCTACTTATACGGCAAAGCGCGCTATGAATTCGGAACACCATAAATTCTCTGCTGAATTCTCGGCGAGAGATTTATCGGGGCTGTGGATTATTTACCGCCATGTTTTTACATTATTGGAGGTATCAGATGGCCAGAAGGAAACTGAAAAATAGAAACACGCAGAGAATTAGATCACAACGAAATGACGTGGGCGGAGACTCCCGAGGGACTTTCTGTTTGGTAATAAGTTATGGTCTGGATACTGAAGCTGGATAAATATAAATTATGATTATAGCTGCCAGAAACATTACATTACTGTCAACACTTTATGTTAAATCATAAAGGTACAGCAATAGTTCAGATAAAATTAGCACTGCTCTATTGTTCTGAATATAAAGAGTGTGTGCAGATCTTTGTGACCGTTTCAGTTGCTTAGCGATTATTGCTGTTAACACTACCTTACCTACATACAGTTTAATGAACGTATTTGCCGTATACTTATTTGAATCTTAGGTGCAACGTTTGGTATGTTAGGAATTTTATGTCGTAAAAACGCAGTCATTATTCTCTCCAAGAATAACCACAACCTACCACGTCAGAAATTCGGATTTCTGGAAATTTAACTTACATATTTCTTGAGGTAAGGATTCACAATACAAAAAATGTATGCGGTTTTTATTCAAGTTCATTGCTTGTAAAACTGAATGAATTAATAAATGTAAATAAATACTATCCTAGACCAACGCTAAAATCTGCCTAAATTTGTTCCTATCTTTTATTTTGAAACATCTACAATAATTTCTGAAGAACGAGAACAATGACAAAGCGGTCAATCGGTCATGAATGAAAAAAGCAAACCGGCTAATTACGTTATAACTTGTATAAGGTAAACGTCCGAGTGCTCGACGCTGTCCCAGTAGTCGCCATCTTGAATGTTAAGTCATTAGCAACAGAGGTGAACAACTATTGGGCATTAGCGTGTCGAGCACTGAGCCGTTTGCCTTATATTTAGCTTATTATTGTCGTGTTGAGTTAGTAAATGTATCCGAAATCTTTGCGACAATTGCATCTTCTAAATAAGAAAATAACAACGATTGAATCCCCCGAGTCTTCCATACGAAGTCTCCGAGACAGCCGGAAAGGTTTAATAGGCCAAGAAACTTAGAGGACGACTGAATTTAAAACTAAATTACTCCACTCTTTCAATTAGAGCCAGACGCACAAAGAGCGGGACCGCTTTCCAAAGATTGAATTGAAAGTAATATTTGTAGCAAGCAACTCAAACAAAATTTCATAGTTCCAGTCAAGTGTAAAATATGGTGCATAGAAATGCTTAAAAATTTGTCCGAATACACCTTTTGCAGTTCGTACCTTATTTATTTTCATAAAAATCTATTCGATGACATGTTTTTGCACTTGACTGTACATTGCGTATCGCAAATTTTGTTAGTATCGATTTTTAGGTGTAATTTGATCATTTAGCGCCGTTAAGTCACAGTACTTACCTATATAGAAGCTACACTACGAGCCTCCTTTAGACGTAAAATAAGGAAGCGCGACCACTGAAAGTGATTCCTCTGTGACTTAGAGGTTAAGGCTTCTATTTGACCTAGATTTCAAGTTAAAGTCTCACCATAAGACGTATATTTTTCAAACTTTCGCTTTAAAGAAAAATGTAAAATTTCGTTAGCAGAAACTTTTCCTTCATTAAAAATGCATAAGCGAGATAAACGCCAAAGTTAGATCAAAGTGAGTACAGCGGTGTTAAGGCTTTTGGCATCGAATCGGTCGTGGCCTGCCAACAAACGACACTTGAGAAACGGTTTAGTCTAAGTCTAGTTAGATTTACGTATGCTTTAACGAATGACGTCTCCATCTGCAAGGAATATGCAAATTCAAAACTAGTCTTACTTAAAACGTGAATTAAATAAACCCGTGTGAGCTGACGTAATACGAGATTATAAATAACCCGGGGCGTTGGACTGGTGAACTTGGAATCAGCTGCTCAAGTGTTGAGTGAATAATTGAGTAGGGAATTAAGTCGCTTGGCTTATCAAGAATGCCGGTGTTGTAACCGTGGTTCAAGGGCCTTATCGTAATCCCATAAGCTTTTACCAACATAATGTTGAATCTGATTAGGTTAAAAAACTTACGAAATTATTCTATTACTGGTAACTTTACCTAATAGATGAACGTTAAAGGCTGGTGTCAAAACGTTACTCGTTTCATTTATGCACAATAGTTACATAGTGAGATTGTGTTTTTTAACTTCGGACAGAAGATAGATATAGTGAGAGAAAATAGATAATGCGAAATGGAAACTCGTAAATTGGTAAATAGGTACCCATCCTATATCCTAAAAAAACCAACAACAAGATGTACCTTTTGACTTTTTATTTTATTTATAAAGCTTGTAGACTAGTATTTACATTTATCATTTGTACTTAGAGGTAAACAAAATTAGAAACACAATTCATATGCAAATGTAGGTCACGTATATGAAATTTAGCTAATGGAACGCAAAACAGCCGTCACAGATCGCTGCGCGCGCGTCATTACGGATCCCATTCCGTCCGATTGCTCACATTCAATTTGCTCCCGATATAGGGAATCCCTGAAGAGCTTAAAGCTAAGTCTACACTAGACGTTTACGTAACCCGTCTGAATTCCAGTAGACGATAGATATTTTGAAAAAGGAACTTGAGTTACTTGAGTACATATAGTACTGTAGTGTAGTGTACCTATCTGGGGTGAGACGTGCAAGGCACGCTGTGCCCGGGCTCCATTTAAAGAGGGGGACAATAATTATAAAAAATCTTTATCTGATTTATTGGCTATCAGACATTGTTAAAATTTATACTGAGTAGATTGATATATAAAATATACAAAGAGCAGCAAATTTCACATTTTTCATTCGTCTCTCGCGCTTGTTACGCCACTGTGCCTAGTAGTGTTTCGTCAAGTAATGTCTGTAAATCGAAAATTGGAGAATTAATTACTTCGGGCTAGACTCGAACCTGCATTTCCAACAGCTCTCTGCGATAACACATACGTTTAGTATTTACACTAGGTCCCATTTGGGACGCCGCAATCCGCCTTCAAGTTCAACGCTCATTTTAAACCACAAGGTGCCTCTTGACCGGGCGGCAAAATTTATTGCCCTGTGGCGCTTAATTAAATACGTCGCTATAGCCGTTCTGCCAGTGTGGCATAGACAAAGTCAATCAGACTCTTCGGTTTTAATTATAACTAACTACCTAATCTGCCTCAAGCGTTATACACTGTGTGGCTTTAGCTTAAGGCTGTGTGGCTGGGCGGCCGGGTAATAGGCCCTCGTTGTTTACGGCAACGACAATAGAAGAAAAAGTCTTTAGGAATATACTGAGACACAAGCACTTACGCCCTTTCTACATTCAGGATTTGTTACAGCTATACCTACGGAAGAAAGGGATGCTGGAACATACGTAGATCCTCGCACTTACTGCCTTTTTTAATTTTGTAGTATCCGGTTACGTGACTGCCTTCGGAAGACAAATTACTATGGAATATATCGTCATTACTTTAAAAAAAATACGTATCTTACACTGACTCCAGATAAAACGCAATAAGTGTAACTATACGACGTTCGTATGTAACCTTTGACGTTTTTCTCTACGACGTTTTTAGATACGAGTATTTTTCAAAGTAGTGATGTAGTTATACTTATAAACACCTAGTGTTTTTTTTTCGTTAGATAGTGGTATTATGCAGGCAGTAGTCTCGATCTGCGATTTCGCAGAAAATAATAGTTCTTACAGAGATCTATCCCTACTGAGCCAAACATCAGAATCGAATATTATTATATATGTATAAGGTAAACGTCCTAGTGCTTGACATGCTAATGCCCAATGGACACCCTGATGTCACCTCTATTGCTAATAAGGAAATAAGGTAACGTTCAAGATGACGACTACTGGGACAGTATCGAGCACAGGGACGTTTACCTTACCAATTATAATTATGATTTGATAAATCTATATGTTGAGCTTTGTATAGTAGTAAAGTGGAAAGAGGTGACGTACATAAAAGTAAAAAATATTAAGAGCATAATACGTATACATATACTGTATTTTTTTTTAATTTCCGTTAAATTCGACACGTTCCTTCGTTCGTACGTCAACTGAATTATGACAGCTCATTTATACTGGTTGGTAATTAAATTAAGATTATTCGAATATTTTAAAAACGGCATGAGTTACAACATTAGTTTCTTGGAGAAATTAACTTAATTAGATCTGAAGAATGTGCCATCGAAGTTAACGGAAATCAATAAAAACACGATGTATAAACGAAAGTCGCGGTCCATTTCTTTGAATACTTATTAAGAACGGGTCACGCTGCCACACCATTCTCAAATCCTATTAAGTTATTTATGGAGCTAAATTATTTTCAACTGTCACAATAGAAAACTCTATGCAGAATGAAGAACTCAGCTGCCTAGGTCAAAGTGGGGCTAGGGCGTTGATGTGTTAGTTAGTGAGGTAGTCAAGACTTCTTTTTCTAATACATATTTATTTATTGATAAGATAATTTGTTCGAATTTCGGAAGTCGAACGCACGTGCGTTTGTATACCCTGACTCATAGGGAAAGGGTAGAGCTTAGTAATGTATCAGTAACCTTTTATAGTAAGTATACCTTAGCGTCGCAAATGCGCCGTAATTTCATTTTTTTTTTCATTGTAATTATTCAAGAAAACACTTACATTGTATGTGAATATTCCATTAATAATAGTATGCTAGGTACTTACACAGCTAGATCTTAATCTAAAGTTAATTGTAATTAATAATAAAGAAAGTCCAGGCTGCACCATCTACAAAAAAAACATGTCATTATTTACCATTGTACAGTCGCCATCAGATATATCTGAGCTGTCAGTGTACTCATAAATATCTGAACACGGCTCTAATGCTATGAAAATAGAGCCGTGTTCAGATATTTATGAGTACACTGACAGCTCAGATATATCTGATGGCGACTGTACTCAGCGTACGTTTATAATGTAATGTAATGAGTCAGGTTTCTGTATTATTAAGTTTTCTGCGGCGATTCAGCGCGCCTCTAAATACTTATTTCAGCTGAACAAATAAACACGACAATTGATCTCTATCTCCGCACTACACTGGGTATCGCCGAATCCACCGAATGGGGTCATGGCCGGAAATCTTAGGTAAATGAACTAACCGCTTATACAGCATGACTTTGGAAAATTACTTCTAGGTAAGCTTAAATTGTTCGATCTACCAAGGAAAAACGTAAATCCTAAAAGAAATACAAAACCGGACAAGTGCGAGTTGGACTCGCCCACCGAGGGTTCCGTACAAATTTGTAGTAGGAGTGTGTGTAGTCGAAATTTACGTTAATTACGTTTTTTGCGGCATAAGCGGCCGTATTCTTCGCGTTAACGTAGAAGTTTGATTTTTTTCACAGCTTCAAGGGACCGTAGATTTGAGTATATGGTTTAAATTTTAACTCAATACTTCCACGCGTTCCTGAGATAAAGGGTCTTGACAGACAGAGAGGCGGACAACAAAGTGATCTTTTTTTCCTTTTGAGGTACGGATACGGAACCCTAAAAAGAGACGATAAAAATAATACTTACCATTTTTTATCACCACTTGGTTAGAGCGTCGAATTTGTATACAAAGGTCGTCTGTTTTAGTTATTTTTCAAATAAAGCAAAGAGACGATCGACCTAGAAGCTCCTTACATTTAAATCTATTTAAAAGTGACACGATACAAGTAGGTAGTCGGTTTAAAAGTGACATAAACTATCAACTTACGGACATTACTTACCTAAGTACTCGTTTTGTAAAAAATATTTATATAGGTGTACATACTGGGTAAAACACAAAGGGATTTCTTATCCATTATAATTAAAAGTGCATTTAAAATTATAATTCCACGAATGAGCACACAATAACAACCACAAAGGATAATTTTCTATTGCATCATGCTTTATTGTCACCGAAGTAATTATTGAAAATAACGCTCAAAATCACGTACTTATAGGTACTTTTGCATTGCAGTGCATTGTATAACAAATAACAATACCTAAGTTTCCCGGGCGGTAATTGTTATTTATAGATACCTACAACAGTAAATTAAACTAATTAAAGTCACGGACATTAGAGTCCCACTACGCTAAGTCTGCAGAGGTCGAAAAAAGGTTTTATTTGAAAAACACACATGGCAACATCACAAGCAACTATCCAAGACCCGTGATAGAAATTATCCAAGACCCTGGAACAAATCGCTTAGTTTAGTTGAAACTAGATCGATGTGTGCAAGATTAACCCAGATATAATATATTTTAGTAGATATGTAGACCCCTTTTGTAATAAAGGGAAGAATTATTTCCATGGACCAAGATCAAATAATCCTCTTGCTGTAGTTTCCGCATGTTGCCATATACTAACAAGGTTATGGTAGATAACTTATTGAAATAAAGACACTTTTTAAAATTAGATTAAAAATAATGATACATAGATCAATTAAAATTGTATTACATCCTGTATTCATTGTTTACAATCTTATCGTCTGACAAGTCAAGGTCAACATCAAAACATCAAGAATCCGTTCAAGTAAAAATTTCCGTGTACACTTACGATTAAATACGACGTAGCTCTTCCACCGCTACTTATGACGGATGGTTATTTTGATGAACAATTCGCATCAAATTTGGTTTTCGCCGAGCACGCCTTTAGAATAATACGTGCACTTTTAGGCTGTCTCCGTGGCGGGAATCTTTCGCGTACAGTCGAAAAGCTACCCTAACATTATTACTGCATTCACCGTAGATGAAAATCATACGGAAATACACATAATAATAATTGTTTACTCATTGTCCATGACTAAAAAATGACATTTTGAAAATGCTTTGTCAATTCATTGCTAGGAACCTTATTTCTTAAACTTATTAAGACAAAATAATTTGACATTGAAGTTGAAGTGACATCATGACAACAATGAAAGTCTTCATTATGGATACTATTTTTCTAATAATTTTGACATAATTCGGCTGCTACTTCTGCTAACGTATTTAGTCTCAAGAGAAACGTGTTTTTTTAAATAGCTTACACTTACTGAAGTGCATTAATAGTGAAAAATTAAGTGAAGTGTTTACAATGACGGTTGTCCGTTTTTGTTATGACATTAACATAACATTCCACAGGTGATACTAGAAGTGTTAACCGACTTAGTAAAAGGTACAGCTTGTCCATTTTAATAAAATTATAAATCTAAAGATAATCGATAAACAGTAACAAAAAGTGCGAAATAGTATTAAGCTCGACATGGCCATCAACTGGCTTAAAGAGATGGTTTTAGTAAGTTTACATAGTGTATATTTTTTAATAAAACCTTTTTTCGACCTCTGCAAACTTAGCGTAGTCCGACTACTACTTATAACATAATTTTGCTAATGTTTTGGAAGCGTTTGAATACCAACGAGGGATAAACTAGCACACCACCCATTCAAAAAATACAGATAGAGCAGATATAAACAATACACTAGCACACCACCCATTCAAAAAATACAGATAGAGCAGATATAAACAATACTAATTACCACCGTCCCAGTGTTGACAATTGTTAGGTATATAAATAATCTTACGAGTATTTCAAGGCAAAGTGGTAAAAAAGCTGCAACAACTTGCAACTAGGTGTAAATTTTTAAGGTTCCGTAGCCAAATGGCACCAACGGGAGCCGATTACTAAGACTCCGACGTCCGTCTGTCACTGGGCTGTCTTTTTTGAACTATAGTAGGTAGAGACCTGATTTTTCACAGAATGTGTAATTGTGTGAAAAAATCTATTTCCGCTGAAACAAAAAACAAAATAAGATTGAAAATAAAAATGGGGTACAAGAAACATGTTGTTTTGACGCTTTTTCTGAGATATGAAATTTGTTCACTCTCTCTCTCTCTCTGTAAACACAACCATTCTGTTTTGCGCTAGAAACAAAGCTAGTAATAAAAAGCTTGTATGGTAACTATTCCCTCGTTTACGGGCCGAGAATGTCCACAAAGCGAAATTCCTTGCCCTTAGTTAGCCGTTTGTGCGATTGTGCGAGCATTGCTTTAGCTCAGCAATGTCTTTATGTGTCATGTGTGTGTTTTGTACGGAATGTGCCGACACCTGAGAATGTGTGGGTATGAGAACTGCGGAACTGTCCGAGATGGTGGTTCTGATTTTTTTAAGGGTTGGCAGTACGCTCGAGCCTCCGAATACTTATTTTTGTTAATATTTTTGATCTGATATAGGTACAAGTTTACAAATACAATGGCATGAATGCATTGCTTAACTCGGAATTTTGTATGTGTTACTTACTTCGCATGTTGCGCTGGCGACTCTTAAGCTGGCGTTTGTAGATAGCACCCGGGTGTATTTTCGCTGGCGTAATTTCTCTGACCACCAATATTTAAAAGATTCCTCCTCACTAGACTGGCATTCGTTGGTTACTTGTTAGAACTTGACTGATTCTACATTGTAACCAAAAGTCCAATTCTGGTGAGGCAGAATCTTCTCAATATTCGCGAATATGTCATGACAGCGAAATGACGTTTTTGAAAATACACCCACCCATCGCTAGGGTATTTTTTGCGTTGCCGAAGCTGGCACCCTAAAGTCAGCTCCTCTGGTGGTTGCATATATCCGTGAGCGATTCTAGTGATACCGGAGACTCGTTCCGCTACTCGTGCCGACATCAAAAAAAACCGGTCAAGTGCGAGTCGGACTCGCACACCGAGGGTTCCGTACAAACTCGTCAGTAGATACGTGAATAATTCAAGAAAAACTGTATGGTGGGACAAACTTAACTTTAATACTGTCTTCGGTTTCCGCGATTATCACTCATAGTAATAAAACAACTTAAACGGATTAAATCGCGTATATTACTACATTTTAAGTCCCGACGTTTCGTAACCCTTTTCAGCGTTCGTGGTCGCGAACGCTGAAAAGTGTTACGAAACGTCGGGACTTAAAATGTAGTAATATACGCGATTTAATCCGTTTAAGTTGTTTTAAACTTAACTTTGCTCTCTGAAAAGGGTTACGAAACGTCGGGACTTAAAATGTAGTAATATACGCGATTTAATCCGTTTAAGTTGTTTTAAACTTAACTTTGCTCTCTGAAAAGGGTTACGAAACGTCGGGACTTAAAATGTAGTAATATACGCGATTTAATCCGTTTAAGTTGTTTTAAACTTAACTTTGCTCTTGTAAAACTGCTGTCCCCATACATCGACAAATGCCGCGGACAGTTTAGTAGGAGCAAATAAGGTTCTCTTACGATTTATGCGAATTTCTAAAAAACGCTGCAAGTTAGGAAAACCGTTTTATTTTTCCTGTAATATTTAGGATGATATGAATAATCGGTAATTATTACAGATTTTTCTGCTCAGTAACTTCGGGGATAATAGGGGGGAATGGTATTTTTTTAAACGTTTTTTGTCTTAAATCAACAACTACATGTCTAAGAAAAATAACTGGCCAAGAGCTTGTCAGACCATGCTCAGTGTAGGGTTCCATAGCTGCAACTAAATACGATATAAAAAAGTACAACAACAAAAGAGCGTATCTTCATATCAATTACGTCCTTTTGTTGAGAAACGCAGTTTATCGGCAATAACTCAAAAATGGTTAATCCGATCTTGTTGAAAATAATTTTCGTTGAAAGTATTAATTAAGCGTTATCTTTGTATTTTTTTTATATTTTTCGGACACACGGTTTAGAAGATAGAGCGAGATCTTTCGGAGCGATTATTTCCAAAGGAATTCACTTAATCAAAAACATTACTTAAGAACCTTAATGTTTTTGAAAGAGCTGTCGAACTATGTACCACACGTTGATATTTTCTGAAAAAAAAAAATTCGTAGCTTCTGTAACATGTATGGAGTGCCCCCCTAAAAATACTTATTTTAATTATTTAACTACAAAACTAAGTAGCGGCTCATACAAGACATCTATATTCTAAATTTCATAAATATCCATCGTGCAGTTTTTGAGTAAAATGCCTGTGACATACGGACAGACGGACGGGCAGACGGACAGACGGACAGACGGACGGACGGACATGACGAAACTATAAGGGTTCCGTTTTTGCCATTTTGGCTACGGAATCCTAAAAACGGTATTGGAATCTACATATTAAACCCTTTTATTAGGGTTCCGTAGCCAAAATGGCAAAAACGGAACCCTTATAGTTTCGTCATGTCCGTCCGTCCGTCTGTCCGTCTGTCCGTATGTCACAGGCATTTTACTCAAAAACTGCACGATGGATATTGATGAAATTTGGAATATAGATTTCTTGTACGAGCCGCTACTTAGTTTGGTAGTTAAATAATTAAAATAATTATTTTTAGGGGGGGCACTGCATACATGTTACAGAAGCTAAAAAAAAAATTTTTCAGAAAATATCAACGTGTGGTACATAGTTCGACAGCTCTTTCAAAAACATTTTAAGGTTCTTAAGTAATGTTTTTGATTAAATGAATAGCTTTGGAAATAATAGCTCTGAAAGTTGTGAAAATTGTGTCCCCCCCCCTCTATCTTCTAAACCGTGTATCCGAAAAATATAAAAAAAATTACAAAGATAACGCTTAATTAATACTTTCAACGAAAATTATTTTCAACAAGATCGGATTAACCGTTTTTGAGTTATTGCCGATAAACTGCGCTTCTCAACAAAAGGACGTAATTGCTATGAAGATACGCTCTTTTGTTGTTGTACTTTTTTTACATCGTATTTTTTACCTTAAAGTTACGGCTATGGAACCCTACACTGAGCATGGTCCGACATGCTCTTGGCCAGTTTTTTGATATCCCACTCGATATATTAGCTTAAATTTTGATTTTCGACATCCCTTTTCGGTCCCTTTTAAAAAAAAAGTAAAAAAGGTATAAGATTTTTTTTCTGTCCCATAAGCAATCGGATTAACGGTTTTTAACAATATTCCAAATTTCAAGTCGATAGCATCAGTAGATCCTGAGATATCTTGCTGTGACACACGGACAGACAGACAGACAGAGTCCACTATAAGGGTTCCTTTTTTACCATTTTTGGTACGGAACCCTAACAACTACAGTCAGGTACGAAGTCGAACTTATTGTTAATACATGTTTTCCTCGTCATCACTGCTAATCTACTGCGAAACGTTTCTTTGGTTTATCTAGCCTTAACTTACCGATTTAAAATAGTACATTACATAACTAGGGTGGTAATACAAAGAAAGGCCGAGATTACAGGAGTTTGCGGCCCGAGCTGCAAGCGAGGGACGTAAATATGTGATCGAGGGCTTTCTTTATTACCTCCCGTGTTGTGTACATCATTTTATGTCTACACTTGGCCAGAAAGCGGCTTTTTCCGTACGCGCAGCGTGCGGAAAAAGTCACTTTATGGCCAGGTGTGGCATAAATATATTTTTTTCTGTAAATTGGCGTTAAACGTACGAATCACTTTATAACTTCTTTCCGAATTAAGGTGTGGTCCGGGCCAAGTGACCTGGTTCGATCCCAGACGCCCTGGCCCCCACCTATTAGTCTGACCCTCAAGGTGGTCCGGGCCAAGCGACCTGTTTCGATCCCAGTGCTTCGGCCCCACCTAGTCCAACCCTCTTAAGGTGGTCCGGGCCAAGCGACCTGTTTCGATCCCAGTGCTTCGGCCCCACCTAGTCCAACCCTCTTAAGGTGGTCCGGGCCAAGCGACCTGGTTCGATCCCAGTGCTTCGGCCCCACCTAGTCCAACCCTCTTAAGGTGGTCCGGGCCAAGCGACCTGGTTCGATTCCATGGAACGCTACGGCCCCCACCTAGTCCGATTTTTGCAACGTCAGTAAGACTTGGAAGTTTTTCAGCTACCAAAAAAAACGAATTAAGGTAGCGTCTTATGAATTCACTTAATACTCGCCAAAGAAAGTTTTTGCTATGATCAATCGATCAGTTACGCAGTCAGGACGAGGAAACTAGATGAGTCCTACAGTTTTTGACGTTCTCTGAGTAGGTGCACGTGTATATAGTTTGAGCAGGTTATAACATAACCATATAAAGTACATATTACCTAGGTGCGGGCATTTCACAAGAAACTGGTACGCAAATAAAACAATGACCTCAACTGTGTCAATATGAATGAATACTTAGGTATTTTTAAATTACGGCTAGCGCCTTTAGAATAAATTACGCGTCTTTGTTTTATAAATATATTGGGTAGCGTTACTTAAGTGAGTAATTTCAACCTAATTTCAGGTCAAGGAGAGGTTTTTGTTAGCAGACGTTTCTTTCTGCTTTAATAAGAATTCACTTTAATTTAGAACATAATATAATATCTTACTACTCGTATCACAGCGACGTCTTCAAGTTATATTAGCTGCACTATGAAGCTACGCCACAAGCTCGAACAAAAATGCCTGGAGATATAATATTTTGCCACAAAGTGCAGGCAGCCACTTCAGGCATCCTTGACGTGCGAGCTCCTGCACATGCCTACCTCTACGAACATTTGCATACCACTAGACCTACATATTGGTACACTGATATGTATTACTTATATTTCTATTTCTACGGGGGAGCGGCGATCAGCGAAGACAACAAAAAATCGTCTAGGATTTAGACCAGGGGTTCCGAATCTTTTTCAGCCCGTGGCGCACTTACAAATTTAGTACCCGAAAATATTTGTGGTTTTAGATAATGATAATGATAGAGGACCGACTCACGGCGCCCCTCTTTATTTTCTGCAGCGCACAGTTTGGGAGCCCCTGTTTTAGACAATATGAGTATTTATTTGTGATATGAATACCTATGTGATCTTGGTCTTGGGCTTGGGAATCAAACTCGTCATCGGTATTTTCGTAATCCAATTGGGTAAGTCAAGTTTATCAAAAGTGTGCAATTTATATACTTTTTCGATAGTTCCCGACGTAACGATCTAGAAAATACCTCTTTTGCATTTTTATTCCCTGTAATTCTTCCCAAATATCGTGTTAAACTCACTTAAAAAAAGGGACGCCCACCGGCTGACAAAATAGTGCCTAAATTCTTAAAAAAAAACAAACGTATCTGTGTGAAGTCTGTGTTATGCCGCGTCCACACCAAGCCAACGAAGGCCGGCGAAGCCCCTTCGTTGGCCTTCGTTGGCTTGGTGTGGACGCGGCATTAGCTGACAATTGTGACAGACCAAACTTCACACAGATACGTTTGTTTCTTTTTTACGAATTTAGGCACTAATTTTGTCAGCCGGCGGGCGTCCCTTTTTTTAAGTGAGTTTAACACGATATTTGGGAAGAATTACAGGGAATAAAAATGCAAAAGGGGTATTTTCTAGATCATTACGTCGGGAACTATCGAAAAAGTATATAAATTGCACACTTTTGATAAACTTGACTTACCCAATTGAACCCGTTAACTGTCTCGTTTATTCCTCATCTACCACATAATTATTAGTGCAACACGGGGAGAAAAGTCCACTTTCTCGCGTAACGCGTAATAGTATATTACACACCATTATTAGCCGTAAAATAAAGAACGTCCCAGACCGCAGCCGTTTGTAGCCCGATACACGAGGGCCATAAATATCCTCTTTGAAGCTTTCTTTATATTACCGCCTATAGTCTACATATTTTTACCTCTACCCCTGGCCAAGAAGTGGGATTTTCTCTCCGCGTAGCCATTGCGTACCATTATTATCGTTTGTTATTCTGTGTAAAATCTAAATAGGTATGTTACATTCTTGCTGCAATTATTTCGCCGGACAGCAGAAATGCATTAGTTTGATCGTAGTATCGTCCTTAGCCGCACTGCGTAGGCGCACTGCAGGCGAGTTTGGTGTCAAGGCATCCGGGGACAGAGCTCTGGTGTTTGCTGATGGTCATACTTTACAAATACTTAAGTAAATCTTGAAACCAACATTGCTATTATTCCTAAATAAGATGTAAATAAGTAACGATTTTTCCTCAACCGAATCTTCTGACTGTCAGTCTGTAGTCTACCTATATATACACTTCTGTGGACATGTAGGCCTATTGATATGAGCCGTCGGGGTTTGAGCAAGCATATTTCATAGCTGTTTAAAGATTTATTGCGACATGTTTTGTTAACGCATCTGCTCTCGACGCTACTTAAACGGGGACACATCGAATGACATTGTACCGATTTCAGAAAATTGAAATTTCGTTGGTATTCATAGCACAGGTTCTAATTAAGCGACCTTGTTTACCGAAATTCGTGTGTTCAGTTGAACTAACATATAAAGGCTGTCGACATTCTGGCGCTAATGGCTTTATGCTTAGTCTTCACTTGACCATATTGGTCAAATATTCGTTGCATACTTTAGCGTAAGAGAAGACGATAATTGGCAAATACTTAGAGGTAGTGTAGCACCGAATTTGCAACGCAATAATGCGATATCGGAACCAAGTGGAGCCAACTTTACGGCGCAGTATTAGTCGTGATAATGAAGCAAGTGAACCACCATCTTAACAGCGTATGGAATAGAAAGAAAGAAAATACATTTATTCATGACAGCATAATATGAAAATACAGCAATAAAAAAATTATAATGTAAAAGTTGAGCGCTGCCACAAAATGCTCCCATAATAATACATATAACATTCGCCAATTATTGGGGATCATTATTTAAAGTAGCAGAAACAAGACTAGCAAATATTAAGGGCAAGTGTATGTAGCGCTAGCATTACGGTGCAGGGAATGCAATATTGGGCAAATATTTTGCTTGTGCGCATATTATGTCCGGCTTACACTGAGTCTAATGCAGAGCCTTCATCCTTTTCTTCTCCGTTATTCCTTAATTATAGAGGATCGTGACCAATCTGTAAAGTCCCTCCGCATAACGTTGACAAGCTGCTTCTGCATAATGCTGGGATCACTCAATTCAATCTTTACGGTTTCAGACCACCTTATTGGAATTCGTCCCATGACGCGTCGGCGCTAAACTTTCCCAGAATGATGCTTCTCTCGAGGTAATAATGCGGTCGTCAAACTGCTCACAATGCAATGTTTGGCAATTAGCCTGTTGAGTCGATTTTTTTTCTGTCCTAAATCGATTCTACTAATTCTGAGGAACAAATATCTATATGACACCTAATACATTGGTATAAGTATAACAGCCACAAATTGTAATCAAAAGTAGCAGATCGGACTGAGCATTGAAAACGCTCTATACAAAACGGTATGACATTATGACGTCATCCGTTGCATCGCTGTAATAAGTCTGTATGAAAAAAATTGCATTTTGCCATTTTGAGCACGAAGAAGTGCGTTTAAGCACATAGTTGTCATACATTTATTTTTTCAGTGTTATTTAAGCATTCCGAAATCGATAAAAAAAATATCATTTTTAGGGTTCCGTACCAAAATGGTAAAAAAGGAACCCTTATGGTGCGACTCCGTCTGTCTGTCTGTCTGCCTGTCTGTCCGTCTGTCACAGCAAGATATCTCAGGATCTACGGATGCTATCGACTTGAAATTTGGAATAGTGTTAAAAACCGCCAACCCGAGCCTATGGGACAGAAAAAAAATCCTATACCTACCTTTACCTTTTTTATACCTTTTTTCCTTTTTTTTTAAAGGGTATCGAAATGGGATGTCGAAAATCAAAATTTAATCGAATATATCGAGTGGGATATCAAATGAAAGGGCTTAATATGAAAATTCCAAAACCGTTTTTACATTTTTTCTTAGACATGTAGTTTTTGATTCAAGACAAAAAACGTTAAAAAAAATACCATTCCCCGCCTATTATCTCCGAAGTTACTGAGCAGAAAAATCTGTAATAATTACCAATTATTAATATTATCCTAAATATTACAGGAAAAATAAAACGGTTTTTCTAACTTGCAGCGTTTTTTAGAAATTCGCAAAAATCGTAAGACAACTTTATTTGCTCCTACTAAACTAACCGCGGCATATGTCGATGTATGGGGATAACAGTTTTACAACAGCAAAGTTAAGTTTGTCCCACCATACAGTTTTTCTTGAATTATTCACGTATCTACTGACGAGTTTGTACGGAACCCTCGGTGCGCGAGTCCGACTCGCACTTGACCGGTTTTTTTTTAAACTTTGTGGTCTCATAACTTTATATATTTTGCTTTGGGCTTAAAATCACTAAATCTCATAATACCTTATTTGCCAATACACCCTATTTTCAAATTACCATGAGCTCATAAAACCTAAATGTCAAATTGTAACATAAATAAATAAATAAATAATAAAAAAAAAATACATTCTTAAAATGAACTAAATTCATTATGACTTTGACTTAAAACGGCATATTCTCTAAATGCCTGAAGATTGAAATGCACAATCCTTCAATTACCGAATGGCAGAAATGACAAAATATCAAAACAACTCAACCTCAAAATACCTAAATTTAGGCATTTTTCCAAAAATACCTAATTTTTTTTTCATCACACTTGCTCGAAAATGGTGCCATTACACGTATAGGTTCTGCGGGCCGTAAATGACCTATTACGCCCTAGGGCGTAATGGTTTTCTTTTTAAATTTGAAACGATGGTTTTGTTTTACTCTTATTTGTCGTGTTCAAAGGAAATGCCAATTTACTTTTTTAACTTTTATCACTGAAATATTTATTTAAAGAGAACTGTTATTGCAAATAAATATAAACACATATTTCTGTTACATTAATTTAATGTTTAAATAGTGTATTTCAGTATTTTGCAAATATAAAATCAACCGTTTTAGTTTTACGTCTTTACCGTTATGGGTTCCGAACGTGTCTTGACTTTCGCATTGTCTATGGATATGTCACTAATGTCACTGTCAGTTTTACAATTTTATTTAGGTTAAGTAAGGTTATTTTAATTAGATTTCCTCACAAGTGTGATGAAAAACATTGTGTGTGCCACGGGCGGTAAAGGAATAACAAACTCGTGTTATTAAAGCCCTCGGCTTCGCCTCGGCCTTGTAACAAACACTCGTTTGTAATTCCTCACTTACCGCCCTTGATACACAATGTACTATTACGAGTGTTTATTTGATAGTATAAATTTAGGTATTTTGAGGTTTGGTTGTTTTAAGCATATGTTGTTTTGCCATAATGCTGTTTTGAAGTTTAGGTATTATGAGCCTAAGGTAATTTGAACATCGGCGATATTAAGGTTTCGGTTGATTGTGAAAAAATTTTAGGCATTCTGCAATTTAGGTATTTTGAGGCCATGAAGTTTTGAGATCTGGGAATATTGATAATGAGGTAAAATGAAATTTAGTGATTTTAAGCCCAAAGCTATATTTTATACATTTTTTGTTTATTTCTTTTGTGATATGATAATTTAGTATTTTTTAATCCATGTGACTATATTATGTTGTAACATTCAACATTATTCAACATCCCAATTACCTAATGGTGCCAAATGTCCAGCTTTAGTCAAGTCAGTCGGTTACAAAGCCGCCCTTTTAACGCTAAAGCGAGGCGCCCGGCGCCCGACGCGGCGCCCGGACTGCATGCTCATTCAATTAACTCGTTCATTTCGCGTGCACTCAAGCTCAATCACCCGGACATGTCGAACTTAGACCTATCTAAAGGTTCGTTTACAGGCAACTACCCGCGTCTACCCTCCTACTTATTGCTGCGTCATGCACTCTATTGTTGTTTTTACATTAGGGTTTACTGCTGACTGCGTCAAGTTTGTGCTCATTACCGCTTTGAAGAGTTACATCTGGTCATTATTTTTTAGTCTCCGGAGGGGATATGGTCGTAAATTAGATGATGCATAGCCGCAATTTATACCTATTATCTCTTAGGCTAGTATACTCTTTAAGAACATGTTGATATAAAATAATATCTACGTTAGCGTCAGCCAAAAATATTATGAACTGTTGTCTGCTGTTGTCCACATCTCGCCACATAACGCAATTAATTTCTCTCTATTTGAGAGTCATATGTCAGTGATATTGTCAGTTACATCTTATGGCTAACCGAGTCGATCTTTGGCGTGTGTACCATACAGGTTTAAGCCACCTGCAATTTCTAGGAAAAAGGTTGCAGCGTTGAAACTTTCCACCGCGACCGGAAAAACTGGTGCGGTTTTCAAACGTCACCGCTTCTGCGAACAGCAACGTCTGCGCGTGGGCTAGGCCATGGCGGTCCTTCTTTGCGTGCGTAGCGCGCGGGTCATGCGCGGATTGATTCAATATCCTAATTATCCTATCACTTATTCAAAAGTCGTTTGACATAGGTGTTACTTAAATGTTTGATAACTGTTTCATATGTACATTTTCCAAAAAATATTATGGCATATAATTCATGAGTTACCGTTTTCAACTTATTCTTGCCACTCTAGGCTCGTAGTTTTGGAACCCTAGTTTTTTTTCTTTTTTGTGCGGGTGCTAGCTCTAAGAGCTGTCACAACAGTCGGACTTCGTGGCGGTAGGAATGCCTCAGTACAACGAGTCTCTACTAGTAGGTACTCTAGGTAATAGTTTAGTTCGTTTTTAGTATAGTTACCTACTTATGGAGGTTAAAGGTTCGCATGGCCGAGGCATATAATTATTCAATTGTCTCTTTCTAGAAAACATTTGTTATAGTTAAGTCTGCCAAATCCAACATAACATGGACCGTCAGCCCAGCAACCCTAAATAAAAATCCGCTTCAATAAGTTTTTCAATTCAGTTCTTCAATGTGGTCTGTCGCAGGTGCATAGATTACTCTCTTAGTACAAAACGACTTACGTCAATAGGAGAAGTGTGCCGATTATGCCATTTTGTGTATAAGGCAGGGTACTGCAGCGTGAATCACTTAAGCCTCAGCGTGCAGCGCACACGCGATCTCTCCTGCGAGCTAAAAGCCGCGTACACCCTTGCCTAGGGTTGCAAATAGAAAAAAAACCAAATGTTTTTTTTCAAATTTATGAAAAAAAACATGAAAAAAAACCTGCCACCATGGTTTTTTTTCTAAATTAGGTTTTTTTTCAGATGAACAAAAATATGCCACAATAACGGTTTTTCGTGATTTATTTAACTAAACAACAACGTACGTACATTTTAATTCGATAAACTTTCAGTATACAAACAATTTTTGGGGAATCCCTGAATTCCCCGATGCGGCGACGAGAGGCGTTGGTGTCGTCAACAGTAAATTGCGATAACTACCACTACAGATTTCATTTATGTTGTTATTAATCAAAGTTGTTAAATTAAATTGGTTTAATGGTTAACATAAAGTCTAAAACAAGTAAAACAACCGTATAAAAGTATTAACTGCCTTGCAAATTTTGAGTTTTCATACTTTTGAAAAAAAACGTACTCCAGAAAAAAAACGGTTTTTTTTCACGGTTTTTTTTCATGTTTTTTTTCAAGTCAGAAAAAAACCGTTTTTTTACAACCCTACCCTTGCCCAGCGGAAATACCCACGACGAGATCACAGTATAACACCAAGTAATTTTTCTTCTTACAAAAGGTACATCGCGCGCTTGAATGTGTGCGCGCCGTGTACGAACGCACTACAAGCATAGAAATAAGAATACGTAAGAATGCTCTAGTATGGATCGCACTCTCACAGATGTCTGTGTGAATACGTGTCGCGCGCGCGCTCCTAAATGGCCGAAGTTGGACTACTTGTTGGTCTTTATACTTTGACGAGATTTTACTTCGGTGTGTACTGTGTACGCTTCTCTACAACCATTTAAAGTTGCAACACGTCAGCAATCAATCAATTGTATGAATACCTACTCATAATACTGACATCGGCCGTAATTTTTTGTTCCAACTTACAGAAATACCAACAACAGATACTTAATTAGCTCTTCATTTTCCTTTGTTTACTTACCTACGTAGAAAATTTGATGTGTAATTGTAAGAATTGAATATTGAAGAACATGGTTTTAAAATGATGTACAGTCAAGGAATTTAATTTCCTACCCGTTTCATTGAAATGTTGTTAAGCATTCACGATGCATTAAGGTCGAAATTTCTATTTCAGTAATAGTATTTAAATGTCAATACGTATTATTTGTCACTGCACATTACAGATAACCTCTTTGCGAAGTCATTTGCTCATCTAATTACGAATACGTGTCAGTGTCAATCGAGAAAATTTTAAAATAATTCCGAATCCAGACTCCGGAAAGTCTATTGCAAACGTCGATAATCTAAATTTCGTTATCTGCGTTCCTTTCATTCGAATATTGCAAGAGCGAGAAAGATGGACTTTCTTCGAATTTCGATTCCACGGTTGTCGTCTTTTTTTGGTAGTGCCTTGACGTTCCAAATTTCAGTTCACCATGTCAACGTTGTTAATCTGTTACCTAGTTACTGACACAAAACAATGCGTGTGATATGTCAAAGTAACGTCGTACTCTAGCTAGCTCTTATGATGACAGTATGCTATACGATATTGGACCTTAGGTGGGTTGGAAATTAAATTCCTTGACTGTACCTACTTAGGTTGTGTTGTGGTCAAGGTATGTAGGCAGGTACATGATATCATAAATAATTCCGAATTAATTAACTTACAATTACTAACTAACAATTTACACCAATATACATATAACAGGAAAAAACACAAACTGAAACCAACCGGAGTAAAAGATGGAAAATATGAACTTAGGAAGGTACCGATTTTATTTGAATACATATTGAGTTATAATAATTTCGACTTCATTGCGGCATCAGGACCAAGGAAGTAATTATTTGACCCTTTACTTTACACGCAGTCTGTGTGTAGTATATCATCCACTATAGACTAAAACCCGACATAAAATGTTCATCTAATATTTTTCTGTATAATAAAGCAGAGAACAAGAGTAGAACGAACCAGTTTGGAGATGAATTAACTTAACTAATCGACGTTAAACAATACCTAAGCCAAGCCCTCGCATTAGGTACCTATCTAAGCTGTCTTTTTGATTAATAAAATGATTGAGGAGCGTTCCAATTCGCGCTAAATATTATTAACAGCGGGGGGTGTGGCTCTTTAATCGCAGTTTTGCACGAGACCAACGTTAAGCCGAAGTAGCTAATTGTAGCACATTTTTAAAAACTTGAAAATGTAATAGAAATTTCAGGAAACTCTCTCGCTCGGATCAATTGGAACGTTCCGGAATTACGTAAGGAAAGCTCGGAATTACTAGCGCAATTTTGCGGGATCTAGTCTGGGGTGTTCACATGGATACAATATGATATGTCACATAATCCCGCGGATTCGTGTTCCCGATACGCCCTTGTGGCGAGGCATTAAGTAAACGTTGTAAGCGCCTCGGGTCGCTTTTTAATTCGAATTGAATATTTTTTTTATACCAATGTTCGTGTGAGATCCCGGGTGAATAATCGGCAGTCGACCTGCTTTGCACGATCGCATATAGCGAAGATAGTCACAGCACTAGCACATCCTTACGACTGCACTAAACCATTTATTAATACTTACTTCTTATTCATTGGTTCTCCAACTGCATTTATTAAATGCACTTCGATCTGTGATCTTCTCTCTTGAAATGTTACGCGACTTGGAGAATTTCTTGTCGGCACTTTGCTAACTGGAAGTGAGCTCTCACGGCATGATGCGATGACACATCATCGCATGATGTCAGGGCGATTGTTAACGGATTATCTGGGCCAAGTGCCAGCCAGCGTGGAGCCGGCGCCCACGTGGCGGGCGGCGCGTGCGGTGCATTTTTACTACGTTTACTATGCCTTGAGTAATTAATAAATGGCATGATGGTCGAGCATACAGCCGCGGAATCTCAACTAGCTCGATGTCCACTTATTTCCATTGTTTACTCTAGTACACAAACCTTCAACATCAATTAGGGCAACTACTGGGACTATCAAGCACTCTGACTTGATAGTCCAAGTAGTTGCCATGTTGAATGTTAATAAGTCATTGGCAATTAAGGTTACAGCAGGGTACATAGTCGATACTATTAGGCATTATTAGCTTGTCAAACACTAGGCCTTACCTTAAATGAATTTCGCATTTTGACCATTTTCATGGATCAGAATAAGAGCACGATGCGCTGTCCACAGGAACCGTTGACATGATCAGGCAATTTGGTTTTAATAGTCTGGAAAGTAAGTCAGCCCCCTAATACACGACAACATTCTTTCAGGGCAGGTACGCAAGGTACGATGTGCGTAAGTCTGAGCAATTCGATCGTCCCCATCTGACCGTCGCTACATATGGTTTCCCCGAATGAGTAAACCACGTTTCTCATCTTGTAGTCGGTAACCCAATAACCAAACGTAGATGGCATGAAGAGGTCACAAATTCTTAATGTAGATAGAGTAAGTGTAGCAAACGCAATGATCGATTGATTGAAATTCGTCTCACAGAATTATTAGATTTTGAATCAATCCTGATGCGACCGGCGGAGCGACGTGGGTAACGGCTCACTCTAATTTTATTTACTTTCCATTTCGCTGTACGTACAGTACACAACGACCGGGTTCGGATGCAAAAACCGGATCCCGTGATGATCCGTTAAGCAACCACATCTTGGCGTTCAAATAGTTTGAGTTCAATTGAGTTAAAATTAGATTTAAAAATGTACGGTAAACTAGGTTACCAGTTTACATCCAAATACTCGGGATCTGGAATCGTCTAGCTTCCAATCCGACTGCGGCTAAAGTTCATTGTTTTACGAGGTCTTAATATAGCTTTTATGAGGTCGGATCGTAAAGGCGACTCAGCGCTCGCGGCGAGTTTATTCGGAGCATCCGTCATCTGTAGTAGTATCTCAATACCCAGACAGTGCAGTCGTTGGGTACCTACTGATTGATGAAGACAGGCGTCAACGACCTGCCGTTATCGCTGAGATTACGTGTATTCGCCTCGATAGCCTAAAATTAGAAGGTCGTAACTGCAAAGGAGTTCAATGTTACAATCTGTGGTTACAATAGTCACTTTACTAGTAAGACAAATCCACGCGCCAATGTGTTTATGACGTACTCATTTTTACACGCTCATTAACATCTCGTGTTTGATCATCTTCTTAGATAGCCGGGAAGCACGGTAGACAAAGGTATTGGTACTGATCATATCAACTGCACTATTAGATCATCACAAACACTTTAGATTCCGTTGTATCAAGGTACTCGTTCATTTCGAAATACGAACGCTATTTACGTTTATCGGTCCCTACGTGACCATTCTAAAAAAACGTAGAAGAGGAATGAAGAGGACGTGGAAGATAGTCGAACTGACTAACGTAGAGGAGGAAAGATAGTCAGGAAACTATGTGCAACTAAGCATATAGTTCGGAAGGCGGAAAACCGAGTGTTGGAAATCTTTGGTGCATAAAACAATGACCTCATATAGTCACGTCCCTCAATCATAAGTAAAAAAGGAACAAAAATAAATCGATCGCTTAGTACGCGCCTACATGGTATAAGTTAAGTAAGTATATACGTATATTCTAAAGTACGCAGGTTAACTGGAAATGAGGGAAAAGTATATGCTTTTTTGCGTGAATGTATGTTATGATTCTGTACATGTAAAGTATAATATTTACTGTATGTATACAGGTCACACAGGCACGCAACGTGGCTATCGCGTGCGCCTGGAACCTGGACAAATGTAATTAGTTGATACCAGTAATCACATCGTGCAACAGAATAGGGTAATAGTACATTACACAACTAGGGTGGTAAAACTAAGAAAGGCCAAGATCGCAGATGTTTGCGGCCCGAGCTGCAAGCGCGGGACATCATTTTATGTCTACACTTGGCCAGAAAGCGGCTTTTCTGTACGCGTAGTGGGCGGAAATAGCCACTTTATGGCCAGGTGTGGCATAAAGTATAGGTATTATGCGATTAGTCCTTGCTGCCTTTCTAATTCGGAAGACCTACAGCTACAGGTAGCATGCCAGGTTGATTCACTCAGTAGGTAGTCGCTAAACTTACCCATAGGTACATTTTATATGCGTCGTTAATTTCGTTACACAAAAAAACCATGAATTAAGAAAAAAGTATGTAATTTTTTTTTAAAACTACTTTAATATGATTCTTTGGCAGGCTTCGTTCACAAATTCCATAAGTATTTTATTTTTATAGAACTATTTTATAAAATTAAAACATTAACAAAAAAGTTCCCTTCTGGCATACTTGTTCATGAACCCAACCGCTTACCTAAGACTTGAGAACACCTTTAATTTTAGGGGACACGCAATCGACCGACTTTAGTCGGCCGAACTCAATACGTCGGTTTGCTTAGTGCAAATCGACTTCGGTCATCTGCGTGACACCTTAGCTTAGAGTGGGTCACTACCCTAAAGCAACTCTTATTAAACCTATCTAGCAGAATGTTCATCTTCTCTGTCGTTTCCTCATTATTAAGGATGACCAACTGTAATAAGGCCACATAACCCGGTCAAGGGACATAGGCCACCCTCTGCACTACACTTTGTCGGGATTCGTGCGTCGGCCCTCAACTCGGCCCAGAATAATGCTATTATTTCTAACACGTGCTTGCAACGCAAAGAACTCGAAACGTCGGGATGTCAAATTAAATAACAACAGTCCAAACCATTTAAATTGTTTTACCTATTCCAATATTTAAGCTTTGTTTCCACTGTCCGGTCTGTCGAAGATTTCCCGTGACTCAACGGTCCAAATTTGCATTTGGATCCCGGCGAGACACGTTCGCAATTTCCTGCCCTCTCGTACCCTCGGAGGATCGGATTTATCCCGGATCGGATGCTGTGATTTCCTTTGCTCTTTTATTAGCATTTTCTCTGTGATTTGAAAAAGATGGTGATATCAACTTGGTAAAGAACGCAATCGTCTAAAGAGGAATCTGCTATGGATCACTCCGTTTGGAAAAAACATGAGTAGGAAACATCGTACAGTCAATCTAGATTATACTTCTAGTATATTAAGGCGAACTTGAGGGATCTAAAGGAAAAGAGATAGAATTTCTTAAATTTGAGTACTCGTATCTAAAGTGCTTGTTGGAAATGTACTGGCCGCGTGCGTGACAAGCACACCCGTCACGCAAGTACTCGTGTACTTTGACAGGCCGAAGCTTCCAGATCGATACCGTCCGAGCCGCAAATAACGGTTTGGCAAATCTAAAATCGCCTGATTACTTCCTAAACCTCCTATTTTAATTGTATATTTATATGTAGAAGCATTCTAAAGTCGTATAGAATAGAGTTTACTTTTCAATATGTACTTGGGGTGGGATACGAGGTTGATAAAGCCAGTCAGATCAGTTAAAATTCGAGTGGTAGACAAAAGAGCATCGCTGGAGTGCCCTCCGGGACGCTCGGCCGGCCGTGCTTCGCGATCGAGTGCATCCGCTCATTTCACTGCTTCTAGCGAATATTTTAAACTTCCCATAGATTAAAGAAACTGCCAGTACCAAAGGAAAATAATATTAAACTGCTTTAAAAAGTAGCTAGACTCCAGCCGTTTTCAAAGGCACGAGGGAAATTGTGCTCTACGATGCCACAGACAGCTTATAACTTTCTTTTTGGCTTACCGTTGGCCTTCCAGACCGCATTATTAAACTTAGTTACTTACAATGTTTGTATGTAGGCTCAGAAACTATGATAGCTATGTTTTTCGCGGACATTGTTTGTCTGAAATGCAAGCAAGAAACAAGAATACAACGGAGCGCTTGGATAAGACCCGAATCGGTTCTTTTCAGCAATTTATTTTCTACGTTTTACTCCAGGTTCAAAGCATCGCAAAACATTAAATTTACAAGCAAGGATTGCTGAATTGCGTACCTACTCTTTAGAACTTTCATGAAACGAACAGGCTTGCGGGGAATGAGGGTGTTTAGAAATCATAAACCCAACAGCTGGCAGCAGGGTGGCGAAAGGTCTTTTTGACAGTAGGCGTCAAGATCCACCAATCACACCACCTGATTTTGACATCTACTGCCAAATAAACCTTTCGCCACCCTGCTGCCAGCTGGTGGATTTCTGATTTCTAAATACCCTCATTAGGTAGCCGGCGGCCTCCGCCACAAAACTTTTTGTGGCCGGAAGGGTCGCCGCTTGATAACTCAACATTTGGCATAATTTAACTAATCGCTAACGAATTCCTGGAACATTTCCGGCCGGGTGAAGCCATGGAATGAAATAATAAATGCTCAGTTCCCGCGCACTAAGGGGCTGTGCGGTACGAAGATGAACTGCTTAAAAATCTTAAAATTATAAGGTACGATCTATGGTAGTTTGTTTATTTCTTATCGCTCGATACGGTCATCAAAAACTGAGCCTCGCAACTACACAATATTAGCTCAAATCGTCTTTCCATGATAGTAATGATAATGGAAAACGAAAATCGAAGAATTCATGCATAGAATATAAACATGAAAAAAATGGACAGGGCTTACGAGCGCTAGGAAACTTTTTCATTTGTCGCAAAATTGTACAAGTTTTAAATCTAGCTGAACTAGCCAGTAGTTGCAAAGATATTCCATTTCTTAGGGTTCCGTACCAAAATGGTAAAAAAGGAACCCTTATGGTGCGTCTCTGTCTGTCTGTCTTTCCGTCTGTCACAGCCAGATATCTCAGGAACTACTGCTGCTATCGATTTGAAATTTGGAATAGTGTTAAAGATCGCTAACCCGAGCCTATTGGATATTATAAAAAAATATAGTATATGAATGCAGTGATACCTACCGTATGCCTGATTTACGATTATGATAGAGTTTGGAAGTTAAGTCGATACTGTATTAAGTACTTCGTGGGCGGTGCGGGCCGCGGCACGCGGCAATTGCCTGGAGACATCGGGCCAATTGCCTTTATCAATTGTAATAAACTTACAGAGACTCGCTGTATTAAGACCAAATCGACTCATTAACATATGACCTACGAATACATTCTACTGATAGAAGTCAAAGCGTTTATTCTGTCAACGAGTATAAATTATCAGTTTATCGGCTTTATCTCCCTTACTGCTATGTGTGCATTGACGATATTGGTCGTTTAGTCATACATTCCCGGGCGCACTAGTCATGCTTCAGTACCATCATTGTGTGCCCACCTTTTATTGGAATTCGGTTAGCGAGAATAGCGAGTCTACGGCAAGGTACTCGTAGATAATGTATGTATGTAGAATCGGTATTTGGAGCGTGCTTTCCCTAGGTCACGAAGAAACAGTAACGATTGATTTATATACGAAGGGTTACTAACCTGTTTACGAAGCGCGACACTAATGTTAAATAGGAAACTACATGTAGGTGATGTAGGTATGAGAAAGCACTTCGGTTTACACTTCGTTTTAATGATAGACAATGTTTAAAACAGTACTACTCGTTTTTTTTTTATAAGCTGACAAACTCGCAACCATATTGGGCGTGGCGATTGTCGGACCGGGTAGTCGGCCGTGGCGTTCCCTGGGGTCGAACCAGGTCGCTAGCCAGCAGTGGCGTGGCGTTGAAGAAATCCTTGGGCAAGCCGGAGCAGTTTTGGCTTCAATTTTCTTTAAGAGCACTAGACTAACGCGCTGTTCTGCCTAATATTAGGCAAGTCGATGGGAATCGAGTTCTATGGACGCCACACCACTGCTAGCCAGACCACCCCAAGGGGTCGGACTGGCTGGGTGCCGGGGGCGCCTGGGGTCGAAACAGTACTAGTCGTACACAGGGTATTAATATGTATTGGTTATGTGTCGCCGCCAACTGATTTAGTTAGCTGCCTAGCTTTTTCATTAAACACATTCCTTATTTTAGGTTAGGTTTATTAGTCAGCTTGTGTCCCTCAGAGCAGAAATAGAAGCCCCGCGCAGCGGGCCTTCGTCGACCTGCTAGCAGGTCATAGTTTAGTAAAAAGGCTTGGCAGTTAACCAAATGGCTGGTTAAACCAGTTGGCTGCGATATGTGCATACATATTCCACTGCAGGGCGAAGGCCACCTCTTATTCTGCCGTCCTAGTAAATAGTACATTACACAACTAGGGTGGTAATACAAAGAAAGGCCGAGATCGCAGAAGTTTGCGGCCCGAGCTGCAAGCGAGGGACGTAAATATGCGATCGAGGGCTTTCTTTATTACCTCCCGTGTTGTGTACATCATTTTATGTCTACACTTGGCCAGAAAGCGGCTTTTTCCGTACGCGCAGCGTGCGGAAAAAGTCACTTTATGGCCAGGTGTGGCATAAAAGTATTTTTTTTATACACTTGTTATTTTATTCCGTTTCAAATGTATCACATTAATTATATCCGCAAACTCTTCAATACTCTATTTATCTAGTAGGTACCTACTAGATGAGTAATGAACACTCAAATCGCGTTATCAGTAACACTGTTGATATTATTATAACAAGGCAGGCACCGATGTATGGTACAATGCAAGTATGTATATATGTATATAGGTCTGTTTAACTATCACTGGGTGCTGTAATTAATATAAATTTAGATAAAAACAACGTTGTATTTAGGTCGACTGCGCTAATTTTACGGACTGGTAGCGACGAATACCTAAGTATTTAGTTCCTTCCGAACATAATACCTAGGTACAAGTTATACTATGTAAAATTTAAATTTAAATTTTGCATTTTTATTTATCATTAATACAACGTAGGTACTACAATGACTTATGTATTACTTCGACGTACCATACTTATTACAATTTACAACTAACTATGATACCAATTACCAAACTTCAAGAAGACTAAAGAGCGGCTGCCGAATCAGAATCCCCAGGCCGCTCGCTTGAGTCGAGTGTTCTTCAGTGCTATAGATAGGTAACCATCTCATAAAATGTTGGTTACGTATTTACCAATTCAACTCGTGACGTCCGTCGTAATTAACCAGCAAGTGACGTGACGTCTACGTAACCTGAAGATATCGTCCCATGAATTTGACTTAAATATAATCTTAATAACCTATCTTGCCAAAAGGGTCACTAGCGGCCACTCTTCGTGTAATTTTCTATGAAACACACGAACACATCGCCTGATTGCTACCAGGTTGCCTCTTGTAAGATTTTCGAACAACATAATATATTTCTACGGCTGCGCGGTAAACAAACGGTGGTGTAGATTCCGAAAGGATCTGTTTGACGCCTCTGGAGCTGGGCGGAGCGAAGCGGAACGGACCGTAACTTTACCAATCACAGTGCTCGACATCTCTACTTCACGTTAGTGGAAACAGTGTTATTGACGACCGCTTTAGCTTAGTTGGTAGTGACCCTGCCTACGAAGCAATAGGTCCTGGGTTCGAATCCCGGTAAGGGCATTTATTTGTGTGATGAGCACGAATATTTGTTCCTGAGTCATGGATGTTTTCTATGTATTTAAATATTTGTATCTATTAAATATATCGTCGTCTAGTATCCATAACACAAGCCTTATTGAGCTTACTATGGGGCTAGTTCGATTTGTGTAAGATTGTCCTCTAATATTTATTTATTATTATTTATTATTTATTTATTGGTCAACTTGCTTGTTTCCTCTCGGCTCCGCGTCATTGGAAACGCACCATGAACCTAGCACAGGGGTCACTACGGCCCGCGAGCCGGATCCGGCCCGGGAGCCGGTCTAATCCGGCCTGCGGTAGAACCCATGATCCGGCCCGCGAGAGCTCGCTTTCCAGTACACCCCCTCTGCTCGTAGGCCGAGAAAAAAAGATTACTTAAGTCGGTGGTCGACCATGTCGTGCGGCCCGCGTGAGATTTTCAAAGGTGCAGGTGTGGTTTGCTAAACTGTGACCCCTGACCTAGCACGTTGTAAACGAGTTGTTTGTTTGTCTACAGATGTACAGCGGCGCCTTACTGGCGACGGCGGCGCGCCTGGCCTGGGACCCGAGCACGTACACTTGGTTCCGGTTCCTGTGCGCGGCGCAGTACCGCGCGTCGGCCGCCTACGTGCTGGCCGCGGGGCTGTGGCTGGCCGCACTCGTGTACCTGGCCGCGGCCGCCGCCGCGCAGCACCCCGACCAGCCCGACCCCAAGCCCCGCTGTCTGCACCTCGTAAGTTATACTACGCAGTGATTACTACGCAACGACCCAAAAAGAGTATCAGTATTGCCGAGGCCTCAAAGGATCATTACTTACAAGAGAAATAATCGGCTTTGAACTTGAATTTAGCGAGACATAGATACTTACGAAGTTGCAGAAAGTGTCTATAAAGTTGAAATATCTAAAAACTTTCACTAGAATTTTACGAGAATTTCCATTTTTGACAATTCACTGTAGATAGTGAAATTACCGAAATTTTTCATACACACTGTGACATACTGTATAGTATCTACCTTGATACTGCAAATTAATATACATATTCATTGCTGCAAATCGATATAAATTGTTAATATAATAACAATAAAAAGGAGCTATAAACTAAAACTAAAATAAATCTAAAAATGGCCCCTGCGGCATGGTGCCGAAGATGCTGGCAGATTTCCTCGCTGGATTGTGAGGCTGATGCGTTGAGCGAGGAAGCTGCAAATTATGTATAATTATTTAGAGCATCTTAGCATAGCATAGCGTAGCCTAAGAATAATATAACTCTATAGATACATAAATACTCAAATGCATGTGAAAAATAAAGGTTTGAGGGACAAAATAATATCATACAAATATTTCCCTATACCTGGAAGCTAGCCAGCGCCAGATCCTTAGACTAGACTTCGTAGGCAGGGCTACTACGCGCCACTACTAAGCTGACCGTGGCACACACGGACTTCAACTTGAGCGTGCCAAATTGTCCGAATTGCTACAATGAACAGCAAGGTCGTTCCGTCAACGTCTGTAAATTGTCGTCGTCAATTAAACGTCGCGTGGTCGACGGCCGTTGCGGAGGAGCACGTCTCGAGTCGAGAAGTTTATTGGACATTAATAAAACAGGTTTTTCCATAGTGCTACTATGATATACAAATGCTATAAAAGTAGGTACCAAACTCTTCTGTAAGTCCAACTCTACTCGTACTGGCACTTCCCAAAATCAGGTGCCTATATGGTGCCTCTGTCATCTCGAGACAAGAAGAGATTGTCTTAATTTTCTTTTACACCATCTACTTATAATAGGTACAATAGACAATTCGTTTTAGGCACACTGTCTATTGTAAAAGTGTATATTATGTCTGGGTTCGTTTAATGAAATTTAATGAATGAAAGAACTTAGGTACAATTTTCAGAATAAAGGGCAACAGCGGTCCAATAAGATATTAAGTTCGGAGATATAAAGCGTCATCGGGGGTCAATTTCGTCCACCCGTGTCTGTTTTAGAGTGAGCTGATCGGACATTAGGCTGATTGTAACGCGAAGATCAACAAAAAATCGATTGTAGGCATGGTGCTTTACTATGTTTAATTAATCATTAATATTCGGCTAAATTACTTGTGATAAACTCCCAGGTTTTTACTTCAAATATTAATCGTAGATACCGAGTCTATGACACGGCGCATTTGTTTTTTGCTTTCTCGAGTAGATGACGGGTGGGCGTTCACAAAAAGCAGCCACTCGTAGGTACTGTCTGTTAGTTACCGTCGGAACCTGACGATAGGTACTATGCCCGGTTTTTGCCCGGCAAAAATAATTGAAGCGCATCGAAATGTTCAAGTGCGTTACTGAACTTGTTAGTTCAAAAAATTGGCAGGGCGTCCAGCCAAAACCGAGGCAATGAGCACGTTTATAGGCTACTAGGATTTACCCGCGGGTTTACCTGCGTTTTTCCCGTTATTATCCTAAGAGAACTGAACGGGATATAAAGTGTTCTATGTTTCAATCCAGCTGTCTAGCATAACTGGTCGCGACTTCGTTTCTCGCGCGATAGAGCATCAACTGTCACTGTCACACTATATTGAGTGGAAAGATATAGGTAGCATTTGTCGCGCGACGAAGAATCATGTGTCACAGTTATGCTAGAGGTACAGGACTTGGCCTATATTTGGTTCAAATATCTAAGCCTCCAAACCAGTTTACAAACTTCGACATCTATAATATTAATAGGATTGGGGCGCTTCTTTACTGCCCACTGAGCCTAAGACTATCTTTCCCCCAGAGATGTGCTGGATGCTGCGTAGCTAAGGATGTGTACGATATCCACCAATAATAATCATTTATTTTCATTGCTCAGCCTTACTTAGCACTATGAAAAGTTTATGGCACTAATGAATTATTTTATTAGAAGAGAAAAATTAAAAAATTATATGCCTCGGTTCCTCTCGGTGCCTTTCCAACGGTTGTCCGGGACTACACAGGCGCACTGTCTTCTAATAAAATATTTTACTTAGCACTGGTGGAAACGGGCATAGCAGCGCTCAGCTCAGAACAGTAGCTTTAGGCTCAGTGGGCTACAAAGGCGGAAGAGCCCCAATAAAAGTGCTCATTGGCCTCAGATTTGGCTAGACACCCTGCAATGTTTTTGATGTCATAAGTAGGCCGATATGAGTTTGATTAAGGTGTCTGCTTTAAAAATTACTGTGTTCATTTTCCAGTACGCGGCCGGTGTGGTATGCTTAGGCTTGAGCGAAGTCGGCTACGGTGCTTGGATGGCAGCATCATTAGCTGCCTGGTGGCGCGAGGCGCCTGAAGCCGAGCTGGCCCGCAAGGGCATCGACCTCATGCACGACCTGCGCCCCGCGCTGCTCGCCGTCGAACGCTACCGTGACGTCGCGCGGCCCGTGCTCGATATGCTCGACGTGAGTATACCAGCGCTCGATGCGCTCGACGCGAGTATCCGGCGAACGATCGATCTGCTCGACGTGAGTATCCGACACATGTAGGTATCAACGTGCGCTACGCCTGATTTGTACGCGCTACGCCTGTGTTGTACGCGCGGAACTCAAGTTTCAGCAAACAATGACTAACGAAATTAGACAGATTTATGAAATACCTAATGAGGGCTAACAATGAACACAAGCTACCACAATCCGCCGACTTAGCACAACTAGCCACGTCTTCACTTGTCACGTGACAGAGCATAATCTGTCACTGTCACACAATATTTAATGGAAAGGGATAGGTAGTATTTGTCGCGACTCTTTGTCGCGCGGTACAGTTGTCCTAGAGACACAGAACCTTGAGCACTACTGTGCCGCGCTAAGGTTGTTAGCGACAAATGCTACCTATCCCTTCCATTTCCATTCAACGTCGTGCGAAAGCGACGCAGGCTCTGTCGCGCGATTAGCAAAGTCGCAGTCAGTTGTTGCTTAGTTGATGGGACTAAATTGTCAAAGAAATTTACCCTGCAAAATGTTGTCATAGTGTTTTTAATTTTTTTATGTTTAGTATCAATAATGACAGCTCAAGACCCTGGTGGCAATAAATCTGGTAGCCCTCATAGCACTAGCTTTTACACATTCGAATACTTGAGAGGGATCTGGAACGTCATTACCAATCTAATCACTAATAAGTATGATTAGAGCGAGTAGTATGTGTGTGACGCTCTGGGTCTCTGCCGTTTCGCCAAAATATTTTTGGTCAAATGTTTCATTTGCCAAAATTTTCGTTTCCCAAATAATAATTTTCTCCGAAACCATATTTTTGTCAGAACTTTCATAAAACAAACCTAACCTAACCTACTGTATTCTATAAAACCATAACAAAATACACTGAGATTTTTTTTTGGTTTCGGAGGTTTGGGAAATGAAACATTTGGCAAATGAAACATTTGACCAAAAATATTTTGGCGAAACGGCAGGATCCCCATCGACCCGCTTCACAATCTACGCCCCGCGTTGCTCGTCGTCGAACGCTATTGTGACGTCACGCGGCCCGTGCTTGACTCGAAGTGAGTATACACAAGAGCTCAGTACTCCTGATGTGAGCGTCCGGTATATTAATGTGAAAGAAAATTACATTTCCACCAGTTAAGATGTCCAAACAAACATTTCCAGCAGATCTGTAAGTATACAAGTTTTATAATTATGTAAAAAGAGGTTTATAGAACGTTTATCAGTTTACCATCAGGGCAAAAGTGAATCGAGGCTTCCTCCTGCTACTTGACACTAGATGTCGCTAGTAGTAGCAACACGTGAGGTGACTTGAGTCAGTAACTAATGCAATGCGCCGCGCGTGAGTATCAAAACCTACTCTCGTATTGTTTGCTGACCATTTCATGTTTATTCCAGCAAGTTCAGTCGGGTAAACCAGCATAAAAATGTTACGATTTATTGCGCGACGTCGAATAAAATACATGTCGAACATTTTTCAAACATCCATAACTTTTGCTCGTACTTCCCTAAAACTAGCTGCTGGTGTTGTTCAAGCAGATGTTGCGCCTATCGATACCTTGCCATTTCTCTTGATTACCAGATATTGTGGTGCGCTTATTCAAGGTGCCGAACATAGCAATGACCCTAATGACAACACGCTACAAAAGTTACAGCTCCGTATTGTAGAGAGACTTAAGAATTAAATACGAGCTTGTACTAACGCTTTGCATGTAATCTTCTTAATTTAAGGTCCCTTATTCTTTAACCTGGAACACAAAAAATGCTGTTTAGAAAATAATAAAGCGTAGGTAAACATTACATTAAATAAATAAATAAATAAATATTAGGGGACAATCTTACACAAATCGAACTAGCCCCATAGTAAGCTCAATAAGCTCATTATTAATACCAAATGAATTTCGCAGGAGGTAGAACACAAAGCCCCAAACAACGTGTATGTTATCATGGTGTTTGCCGGCGTCGGCGCGATCCTACAAGTGGCGGCGTTCGTGATGGCGTGCCGATTAGCCAGACGCGCCGCCGCGCCGCCGCCGCCGCCGGATAAAGAAGCGGGAGCGTGTGTCCGCGCCGACGACGACAGCGACTCGCCCGACCCCGGCCCGCACGCGCCCGGCTGGAGGAAGAAGGCTAACCTGCGCATGTACACCATACTTGACAAAATTTTCTAGCAGGTAATTACTTTCATTCTTACTTCCAGAGTTCTGAATAGATTTGTCAAAATTGTTTGCAATTAACATTTCAGTTAGAATAACACGTCATTTCGACTGATATTAGAATTGAGGTCAGATGAAATTGCTTTGTTTTTCAGGGATCTTCGAAATTTAAGTAATAGGTAGGTACCTACTAACATTTTCACAGATAAGAAATTTGTTCAAACTAAACTTTTAACGCATTAAAGAGGGTTTATTAAATTATGTCTGTAGATAAACAAATATAATCCCGTTGGTGCTGTGAAGACTAATTAAATTTACAGTGCTGCTATACTTACATTTTGACTTCTATGGTTCAATCATCAAAGTGGTGAGTTTTGTTGGCAACATTCACATCACGCAACCGTACTTAACTACTTACCACAACAAGAGTACCTACGTTGCGACTCTATCACAGTACATTACACAACTAGGGCGGTAAAACAAAGAAAGGCCGAGATCGCAGATGTTTGAGGCCCAAGCTGCAAGCGACGGACATAAATATGCGATCGAGGGTTTTTTTTATTACCTCCCGTGTTGTGTACATCATTTTATGCCTACACTTGGCCAAAAGGTGGCTTTTCCGTACGCGTAGCGTGCGGTAAAATCTACTTTATGACCAGGTGTGGCATAAATGTATTTTTTTATCATCACAAACTCTTTCTGTACTACTACTAGTAGGTGTAGGAGTCGCTAGTCACAAAAGGTGTTGTTCCTCGCGTACGGTCGCTCTGTCAAGTGTCAATACCTGTGAGGCCTTATGATGAAAGCGAGTACTATTAGTACTATTGTGTTTAAAGTACCCGTTTTCGTTTCCAGGAAGACCCGTCGGCCCCCGGGCCGCCGCCACCGCCGCCGATGCCTCACGCGCCGTCGCCGCCTCACTCTCGACGGCGCTCTCGACGGCGGCGGCGCGCGCCGGACGGCGGGCGCGCCGTGCGCGACGCGGCGTGGGACGCGGTGCAAGCGCAGTTTAGAGCGACGCGCCGCCTGCGCCCGCCGCCGTCGGCGCCGCCCGGGTCGCCGCCCACCGCCGCCGCGTTGCTTATTCTCCACACTGAGCTGTAGCCGCGCTCGATTGTTTGGTGTGCCGTGTGTTTAAAACTGGGTTCACTATTATAAAATTTAGGCGTATCGTGTCTCCGTCGCTCAGGGGTCATCCACAAAGTACGTCACACGATTTTTCAGACTTTTAGACCCCCCCCCCCCCCCATGTCACACTCTTTCCTAACATATTTGACCTTGTTAGTATAGGCTGTCACATTTGGTTAGACCCCCCCATGGGTGTGTGATGTACTATATGGTTGACCCATTAGCACAAACATACGTCACTATCTTTATGCCACACCTGGCCGTAAAGTGGCTTTTACTGCACGCCACGCGTTCGGAAAAAAAGCCGCTTTCTGGCCAAGTGTTAGACATAAAATTATGTACACAACACGGGAGGTAATAAAAAAAGCCCTCGATCACATATTTACGTCCCTCGCTTGCAGCCCGGGCCACAAACATCTGCGATCTCGACGTTTCTTTGTTTTACCGCCCTAATTGTGTAATGTAGGTACTATTACGATATGATCATCGTATCCCAATTAAATGTGATAAACAGCACGGGTTGGGTATACGATTCGACACGATAATATAAATGGGGCTTGAGATGGAACGAGTCACTTAGTTTTTTAATAAAAACGTGTTTCTCTTTTTCTACCATGTCTGCAAGGCAATTGGATTTTACTATAGTGAATAGATAATACTCTTCAAAACAAAAATGTTTATATGAAAAATAAAGCGAAATCATCTTTACATGTCTAATGTAACGCCTTCCTTGTTTAGTTCTAAATTGTTATAGTAGAATAAGAGAGCGACATTAACTATGTAAGAAAACGCGTATAAATACTGAAAATAATGAAATTAAAGTTAATGTTAGGCTGGCGATAGTCGGCGGGATGACGGACACTGCCAAACGCAATAATGTTCAACTAAGCGCACCACATACTTCTGTAACACTTATATTGTATTAATATTGTTATGTATAACGTATACCAATGTCTATTCAATAGCGAGCCAGTCTTTCCACGTGAATTATAAATAAAAGATGCGGCCACATGGGAAACGTGATATGACGACAGTGAAAGTTCCAACAAACTATCAACTAACAACATAAACGCTATAGTAGAAATAAAGACCCATCTTGTTTCCTATGGGGCCGCAACTTAACGTTTTCGCTCAGTCTTGGAAAATTCATGAAAAAATTGTTACCGAAATGGTTAATTTCCATAATGTCTGGTTTCTGTAATGTCTGTTCTCAGTGTCGAACTAACTGGTCATATTATGGCGTTTGCCAGAAAAGCCCTAGCCTGTGCCTACTCCCTACTTGCCCTCAGCCTTATGATCTTCATTTAAATATGTATGTAGTTCGTTCATAGGTAGGTACTCAGAGAAAAAGTATAGGTAATGCCACGCCTTCAAGTCCAGTCCGATCCTGTCTTGCCTATTAGTCAATATTTAACTGAATCAGGAAAAGAAAAACGAGTATGACAAAAAATCTATAGGCACGAAATATTTAAAAATTTATTTTGGAAAACAGTACTTTTAAAAAAAGGATTTCCCAAGCCTGAGAGATTTTGCACAGCGCTACAAAGCGTTTGCTTACGTTACCGACGTCCGACAATACCTACCTTCTAGTAATGACAGACTGCCATATTGATTTCTAGTTAATGAGTAATTAAGTGATGTAAACGATAGTTAAGTAAGCCATATCACCGGGCGAGCTGCGCCGATCCTATACTCCTATTATAGTTAGTTGTATTGTATTGTTGTAAGGGAAAAGTTTTACGGTCTGTAGAGTATTTTTTATGGTACGATGCGTTGGGATTAGTACTGTCTGTGTCTTGCCTTGCTGTTGGATTGTGTGTTACGAGGAGACTGGTGCTATCCGCTCCCGCGATGCTCGGGTCGCCCCTTATACTTATGCCTTTCTAATACTTTAGACAATGTTTGTGGCATCAGTACGTACGTACGTCGAACATCTAAATTATTATGTGCAACTTTATCGAGCTAGTTACATTAACGAAGCACCAATAGTCCAATACCGTTTAAAAAGTTCGTGGAGAGTGCTTTATTCTTTAATTGCTCCTCTGAACCGAATATCAAACACTTACCGGTGCGGAAATATTGTATTTATATTTGTGGCTCTAAATATCAGTTCTATCACGTTGCCTGTATTGTCTTACGTTACTTTAAATAAAGATCTACTGTGATACAAAAAGTAATGCCATTATTGGGGCGACGCGGGCTCACCGGTGAGACTCCATTTTGCTGTGATTTGCTTTTAACGTTAAAAGGATCGAAACTACTCTTCTGCGTAGATAGTTGAAATTGTTAGTATATTTAACGAGAAGTCAACGCGGGGTGAAACGGCCGCTCACGCTGACTCATAGCGGTTATCGAGCTTATCACAATTTCTATATAATATTATGAGTTCCCTATTGATTCCCAGTAATAGGTACTGATAGTCTGGGTGTGATTAAACGATAGTCCCGTAAATAGCACAACAGTATAATACACATAAGCGTCTCTCCACATCTGGAGCATTCCATGAAAACATCTACTTTTTGTCGCTTACGAAACGCTATGGTAGCTATCCTAATAAAACTTATTAGCTGCTAAGAAACACTACCAATCTTAAAGCCAAGTTATGGTACCATACCGATATTCAGCTTCCTTATTGTTCGTGTCAAAAGTATGAAAAAAGTAATGTCGCTTACGTAACGTTTGCGTAAACGCGAACGAACAGCTCGGCTCAGCACAGTCGAGCTACGCCGAGCCGAACGCGCCGCGTTGGTAGATGTGGGAGACCCTTATACAGCCTAATAAGTCTAATAATGCCGAAACTAGAGTTATAGCGGCTGTGCGGCTCTTATAAATACCGTTTGTGCTATTTGGGTATATAGGTATAATCACATATAAGTTATTTTTGTAAACCAAGTACAAATGAGATCGGTTGGCTTCACCCCGCGCGGTGCACGCGGCTGTACCTACGGCCGCGCCCCGGTGCCAAATAGCTTTAAGACCGCTGACCCGCCACGCCCAATCCAAATCCGTTGCCGACAAATTTCTGATTTGGATCAAGCGTGGTGCGTAAGTGCTTTAAGATGGGCCCATTTGTGCCGTTACCCGCTTCCCAGATCAATGAAATTAAGTCCAATAATTTACTCGCCCCAGAGAACATTACGTACTAGGAATGAACTTATGGGCCATAGAACATATGGTGTAGGTATGTTTTGTCCCGTGGCCTAAGCAAAGGGGAACTCTCCCTGTAATCTAAGTTAATTATTTATTTAAAATTTATTGCACAAAAGAAAACTTATCGTACAAAAAATCAAGCATCGATGCACTACAAAACAAACAAAATTTGAAGACAAGCATGAAAATTGAATTGATCAGGGTAGCAAGCGGCGCACGATTGATGGGCCGGGTAGCCAGTGTAGCCAAGATAGCTGACTATATACCGACTATGTCTAGATTTAAAATGAAACGAAGCAATAAAGTGATATTTTTGTACGACTTTGTATCATTTGTACATTCCTGAACTGAACGACGACGAAATGCCGTTAAATAACCAAATACAAAGGTTCATAATAAAAAACAAATATGCGGAAATGAAGTTGTTACCTCTATCTTATTTATAGCTTACGTGTGAAATAAAGCTCAGATAACTGTTTTAATAAGTAATCTATGAAGTGCACGGCAATAGACTGGGATGATACATTACACATAACAGGATGCACCGTATTTGTCTTATTTATCTCAAGATAAGGTCAAAAACATAGGTAATAGACGTAATAGTTGTTCTGCAAAATCAACAATCGACAATCATATTCATCATTTCCGATCCACACATGAATAAAGGTGTCCGTAACGAAACTATGGTAAGTTGTCTTAAGTCCTATCACCCTGTATCATGATATAAAATCGAACATCAAAACATGCAGCATATAACCTTTATCCAGCCATGTCTACATATCACTACATTGTGAGTAAATGGCTGCAGGACACTGCTGATTACGATAACGCTGATAAGATACCCATATTTTGAACATTCTATCTATTTGGCACACTGCATGGCAAAGAAAGCGTCAGTTCGAGCCACGCGGAGCAAGCTGACGCGGCGTGCGCTCTCAAGAGTCTCAAGTCAAGTCATCAGCTGTTTCCTATCAATCAAACGTTCTTTGTTTACGTGAGTGTCATTGGTGTGTTGGTGGCTTCAAGAAAGAGACATAACTGTGACCAGACCTACAGGAGTGAGAGGGAGGCGAGATGTGCGGCAGCACGGGATCGGCGCACGCGTTGCAGCATGTCAACTTGCTGCTGGTGGTGAGAGTCGTCGAAGAATACGTTTACACCCTGGCAGTGACATGCGATCTAGCGGCCCACTTGGGTATAATATCTTTCAGTATGTCATAGACATACTGAAAGGAACCTCGTAGAGTAAAATCTCATTTCAATGAAACATATATACTTATCTCCCCATGTTAACCGACGGAACGGATCTTCCTCTGACAGTTCGACTGGCATCAACGGTGCCCCTTAGCGTTAACTACACTTTTAAAATTCCGGCCTTTCAATTACAGAAACAAAACAGTGCGCCCAATGAATGATGAATAAAATGAATACCTCCAAAGAATTTCAGGCGAATGTGGCATAACATCTACTCATATCACAATAGAGCTGGTCTTTTTATGTTGAAAAAGTTATGTTTTCTTATCTACGAGTATACTAAACTCAAAATTTTATACCTCTACATACGTAGATGAAAGTTTATGGGCTGTAGTCTGTAGTTGCCACGGTGGCCCAGTTGGCCGATTTACACGATGTTTCTATTGTTTCCGAGGGTGTTATCACCGTATTACCTACCACTAGAAAGCTCATTGTGTCATCCTCTATTTCCCACAATATGCTAATTCCAACTAGCAGTATAGGCGGTATCTGGTTGTGCGTAAGTCGTCCTTCAAACTATGTTATCAATCTTATCGAGACGCGATTTCTCAGATGCAATGTCGCTGCGTCCCAATATCTTCGAGTAGATAACCAAACTTCTGCATGAGATAAATATGGATTATTGGATATCGCGAATTATAACGGCAGACACAGTGATAGACTATTGTATCTAAGTTAGGTAACTAAACCAGCAAAATAAATAACTAAGGGCTCTTACACATGAACACGATATGATATCGCGTTGTGCTTCGACACGGCATCGTTTCACCACGGTAGAGATCCCTTATATAAGTTTGCCTTTGTACATAACCATTGATTATTGTATTGTTGTTGTATGATTTTATGAGCAATAAAGAGTTTATATACCTACATACATATACTTGAGTCTCGTATTGTGTAGCTGTTCGCGGGCGGCAGCCTGGTGACAGGCGCGCGGTTGCGCTGGGACCCGAGCACGTACATACCGCTGCGTGAGCTGCTCGAGTTCGAGTACCGCGTGTTGGCGGCCGCCGTGCCCGCCGCCGGCGTCGCTATGTTGGCGCTAGCGCACCTCGCCATCGTCGCTGCCGCGCCGGCGCCCACCGCCCGGCCCAGGAGAGCCCTGCTTTACACGGTGGGTTCCTTTGTTTTAGGGCCGTGTCGAACGTCCCAAATTAAAATGGGGTACTTACGTCCTGGGCTGGGGTTAGCAACCTAGATTGTTCTCAATCTATTTATCCATTAGCTTAAAGGTAAGCTAATGATTAGCTCGATCACCACGCCTTCAAGTCTAGGTTGAACCCCAAACAACTGCACCGGTTTGTCGTGCATAGCTGCGTTGCATTAGAGCCTTATCACACTGGCGAGTTGCGTTGCGTACGTATTTTGTATGGAGGCGAGCACGCAGCGAGTTCGGCGCGACCGATAGGTATTTGTATAAAAAATGCGCGTAACTCGCTAAGTGTGATAGGCATAGCACATCGTTCTAAAATAATCGCAGATAGCTCATTTGTTTCCAGAACTGTAGGTACTCATGCCACGGTTATTTCTATAAAAAGACAGTCCAGTCCCTTAATTGTTTTACTCTACCTACCTAATACAAAAGTCATGACATCTACACACACTTTCAACATTTTCCTTACCATCTAAGTCCCAACGTGGTTCAATATGTACAAAGTACTATTTACTTACCTAATAGTAAAATATAGTACATTAGACGTTTTTCAACACACTTGCGAATAAAAAATTAGTACATTACACAACTAGGGTGGTAAAACAAAGAAAGGCTGAGATCGCAGATGTTTGCGGGCCGATCTGCAAGCAAGGGACATAAATATGCGATCGAGGGCTTTCTTTGTTTTACCACCCTTGTTGTGTTCATAATTTTATGTCTACACTTGGCCAGAAAGCGGCGTTTTCCGGTAAAAACCACTTCATAAACAAACATTTTGTACTTACTTATGTTCACAGTACGCAGGCCTGATGGCGGTGGCGATAGCACTCGAGCTGGTGCTAGTGGCGTGGGTGGGCACGCGCGCTGCGGCCTTCATGCACTCGGCCGAGGCTGAGGAGTTGGAGCAGATCCTGGCCACCAGGGAGCTGCTGCAGCCGCTGCTGCAGCACCTGGCGCGCTGGCACCAGATCCCCGACCGGCTTAGTGTGCTCATCAAGGTATGGTATGGTATGGAATAGGATAGAAAGCGATTTGCTTCAACTTTTTTAATGCATACTGCCAAGGAATGGAACTCGCTCCCAGCTTCCGTATTTCCTGACAAATACAATTTAGGACTCTTCAAGACACGAGTAAATAGGCATCTACTGAACCGGCGAGCTACATCTTCGGCCAAGTAGTCGCTTACGATCAGGCGCTACTGAATTCAATAGTGTCAGTGTTTTATAAAAAAAGTACCTATTTACAGGTTCCGGTAGTCGGACCCGAACGACCGTTTTGTTAAGGTGGATTTACACCAAACGAATTCTAACCCCACTCTACCAAATTCTTTGTGTGTACACAAAGAATTTGATAGAGTGGGGTTAGAATGTGTTAGAATTCGTTTGGTCTAAACCCACCTTTAGAGGAAGAAGCGTCTGTACGTAGTACGAATACTTATTCTGTGCTATTCTTTCGTAAACACACACACAACACATCCCACCTTTGGTAAAACAACACAGCATCTGCATAGGACTTTCATTACACTTGCTGCTTTTACCAAGGGTAAAATAACGCGGCGTTGGTAATAGGCTAGGTCCCTTTTACGTCTATGAGAGTAGAGTAGTGCCCAGACAGACGACGTATAGTATATAGGCTGATGATGCGGTGTTGATCACTGTTAACTGTTTAATATACACGGTACGGGGCTACACATGATTTAATCAAAAGTTGTCGTCACTCTTCCGTCCTTCGCGATAAAAATTGAGTGACACTAATTAACAAAAAAACGCTGGAAAACGCCTGAAATCGTTATTGCACACTAAATCAAATGCTAAATATCCATGTGGGTTTTTGTTCGTATGCCAACTGAATAGTATCCCTTGTTTTAAATGTATTTTCATCCAGTGGTTTAAGTGGTTGTTGATTCTACTCCATACTAGATGTCGCTAGTGGTAAACATCACAATTAAATAATGGTTACATATACAAGGAGTAATTTTAGGATCCTTAGTCCAATGGTATTCTATGTCCGTGGGGACTTTTTTGTATAACAACAATAGTACTCCATGTTGAACTTCGTCCCGTGGTTTAATTGCTTGTTGATTCTACTCTATACAAGATGTCGCTAGTGGTGGTCACCACAATGCCTGTGAATAAATAATTGTAAATCAAAATAACAAAACTTCTGTTCCAATTCTTGGATATAAACAGTATTATAAATATCACTGAGTTATATTTTTAAACAAATAAGCAAATTTGTTTCATAGAAAAGGATTTGGGTGTCGGCTGATTCTAATCCATACTAGATGTCGTACGTCACAATAAAAGCTTAGTTAGGTAACTTGAGCCCCGCCTCTCTGGTGGCGGCACATTGTAAAAAAACCTAACTTAAGAAAATACAGACAAAAGCTTAGGAAGCAATAATATCTAAAAGTGACAGTTACTTTCATAGTGTTACGTGAAACTATCTAAAATTATAAATAGCGTAGCAACTAGTAAACCAATGCTACTACTAAGTACTAGATGTCGCTACTAGTAGTTACCAACTCACCTTAATGAGTATTATAGGTGTTTGTTTTTATGTTTTTAAGTTCAATTTTTTATTTCTAGAGTAAAGTTAAAACAGGAAACGTTATTTTCATGGTTAATAAAGTGATACGATGAAATAATGTAGCCATAGCGGCAGCTTCTATTACTCTTTACCAGATGTCGCTAGTAGTCAACAATTCGACATGATGACTTTAATGATAATTGTTTAAAATTTTAATAATTATTTAAATAATTAAAACAGCGAACGTTACTCCTATTTTGACATACAAAACATATTAAAATAACAGCTCCTAGAAGCTGAATTTACTACTTCCCACTAGATGTCGCTAGTATATAGTCTGTACACTAATGTTAATAATAACAACGATTTTCGCAGGAGGCGGAGACAGATTTGCCATGGAACGGCTACGTAGCAGCAGCAGCTATGGTGGGCCTCTTGTTACTGCAGCTATTTGGCGTGTTATTCGCGGTGCTAGCGACGCGAACGCCAAGTACGAAGCATAAGCGTACGCAAGCGCTTTCTGCTAGTCGCGTGTCCCTCGTCGACTCTATTAGGTACCTACTTAACTTATTTATTTATTTAATTTAGGTAGGTACCATTTGACTTAAGTCTAAGAGTACGGCCCTGTTAGGGCATTGGAATTACGAACTTACCCCACCTCATCATATCAAATTCTTAAAGGCAGCTGTATACACAGAGTCGAAGTTACAAGCGTAGATTGTCATTATACCTAGTTTGAAAAATGTTAGAAAATATGAGAAAATCGGCAATATTACTAGACGTAGATTTTTTTATTTCTGAATCGAAATCCTGACTACATAGTTACTGATGCTAACCACAAAGTCTAGCAAGGATAGCTCGTACTCATATTTTTTTTAATATTCTCTGCTCAGTTTACCTTAATTGGAACCCTTTCAACCTCACATCAGGACTTTTAAAAGGACGCAAAGCACGACTCACGCCGCCACCTCTCTTTAGGTACGGCGCGGCTCAGCCTTGCAAGCTCGTAATAGTTTGGCTCTCTCTGGACAGAAGCAGCTTGAGCAGCCGGGGCCGAAGCCCCACGGTGCCGCAGACACCAGCCAGCGTGCGCAGCTACCGCAGCGCGGGTGGCAGGAGCGACGAGTGGGCGCCGTTGAAGGCTAAATACAAGAACGGCCGCATTGTGCCAGTGTGAAGTATCGTTGTCTAAATACAAGAACAGAAACGCATTGTGGTTGTGTGCGTACCCTTATTGAGGGCTAAATACAAGAACGGCTGGATTGTGAGGTGGAGGAGGACAACCTTCAACTCTCATTCCCAAAGCGTTGTTTATTTAACAACATCGCTCAGTCTATATTTTATTCATGATTTGACTCGTGTTAGGTAACCGACGAAATGTATCGTTTGTCTGAAAGGATTTTTTCTGAAACTGTGTACTTAGTTTATCATATTTTTTTTTAAGGAATAGAGCTCATTAGATAAGGTTTGAATAATGACAATCTTGAAAAGTTACCAGTTGACAAAATACTTTACGGACATATGAAAATTTCGTCATTGGTAGAGTCTGTGCGGAAAGAGAATAGGCGTGGCGAAAAACGGAACTAACCTAACCAGGACGGCCACAGAACAGAAAATACGGCACATACAGTAGAAAAGCATTACAGCGCCCCCCAAAATTAATCCTATTCTCTTTCCGCACAGACTCTACATTTGGAAACAATGCATCGAGCTACGAATACGACTTATTGTTACTTTGACTAATTTTCTTTAGTGTTATGTGAGATTTAGGTGTGTGGTTCCTAACGATTACCTACCTACCGTCAACTATTGTAGTCTGTGCGGAAAGAGAATAGGCGTGGCGAAAAATGGAACTAACCTAACCAGTATGGCTACAGAAAAGAAAATACGGCACATACAGTAGAAAAGCATTACAGCGCCCCCAAAATTAATCCTATTCTCTTTCCGCACAGACTCTATCGAGCTTCATATGGTTAACCTTTAAAACTTAGTTGGTATTGGTAGGTACTTAAGTAGTTAAAATAACAGTTCGTGCAACAATAGAAACCAACAGCAATAGAAAGACCTGATTGTCTTAATAAATACACAAAGAATTTGGTAGAGTGGGGTTAGAATGTGTTAGAATTCGTTTGGTCTAAATCCACCTTTACGGAATCAACTCTATCGCGGATAAGTAGACATACTTGTATGTATTAAAAATCGAACTAAGGGCTGTGTCCAACTTGAATGCATTATTAATAAACTTAGCTTGCCTATCATAGAGCGCCCTCAGCTCTATAGGCATGGATTTAAAGAGTTAAGTCTGATTGTCGTTCTCATTATCAAGCTAACTGTAAGCACTAAATATCACGACTTTTAAAAGCTAGGAGTCAATTACTTATATTAATAAGGAAGTATTGTTTGTTATTGTGTATTAAAATATTTGTAACTCGATAAATATAATGATTTCAATCCCCCTTCTTTATCCATCATCATCATAGGTATCAATCAAATAAAGAAGTTTCAAGTAGAAACAATCCAAGCAACTGTACAGCTGTTTGAAATTATGAGCGAGTAGGTATACCTACAGGTCTCTCAAAGGTTGGCAACGTAAATAGGCAGCTCTTAGTGTGTTACATATATCCATGGACGATGATAACCACTTTGCATTAATTTAGGAGACTGGGTCTCGTCGTTTGCCGCTTATAATATAACAATGAGGGATTTCAGTCTAAAACACTGAGTCAATAGTTCAACATTTAATCGTTACACGTTTTGAAATTGAAAGTCGTTCGCCGTCGCCTCGTAGCTCGTCGGGCCGCACCGGTGCGACCGGGCCGGACCGGACCGGACCGGGCCAGGCCGGGTCGTGCCGGGTCGTGCCGGCCGGGCGGCGCCGGCGGCGGCGGCGCGGCAGACGGAGAGAAAGTGCAAAAATATAACTCGTGCCCACCTCCTCAATAAGAATAGTATCTTTACAACAAATCTACATTGTATACATATAGCTATAATATAGTTATATAATATGAATATCTGCTACAGTATCAACAAAATACGAGGCGCGGGGAGGAACCCCCGCGCCCCGGCCTACATCACACCATGATATGACACCGTGACGTACGGGAGTATAGCGTTACATTTACGAGTTCACATATACACCGGTACAAAAGAAACGAGACGTAGCAACAGCGAACACCGCGAACACAATGTAACGTTTGTGACCGGCCACCGGCCGTGCTGCTACGGCGAGTGATCGGATAGACCTCGGGCTCCCCCGCCTTAGCCTATTCACTTAATCTTAGGGCCGACAGACGCTACGAAGAAGCCGGATTCCCCCCGAAGGGTCACGAGCTACCGAATCGACTCGCGGCTCGGCGCTTATCTGTAGCCGGCCCCGGCGGCCGGCGCGGCCTCCGCCAGGAACGGGTTGCTCGGCCGCGGCGCCACAGCCTGCCCCGGCACGCCCAGGCTCGCCTCGCCGCTGTAGCTCTGCGGACAGACGGGCGGTCGATATGTATGATACGAGACAGAGAGGGTAGGACACGGGCGGGGCTGTAAACGCCATAATAAGGCGAACTAGTTTAACAGACAAAAATGTTGCCTGGCTCACAGAAAATTAAATAGTCATAAGTAAATATCGATAAAATGTTATCGACAATGATTTGCACGCATCAGGATAGGTCTAAAAAGACCGTGTAACCCTTGTAATCCTTAAATCTTTTCAAGAATTTATTGTGTCACCTTACTTTATTAACTAAATTATAAATGAAGTCACATTCGAATCTAACGCATTTCTTTATTTTTATTATATCGACAAAACATCACCGGCTTAGACCGTGGAACTGTCAAACTGTTCGCCTAATTAAGGCGTTCAGTTACCTGAGTGGCGCCGTAGGAGTCGTGCGGGAGGTCGGCGAGGCGCGTGGAGGAGAGCGCGCGGGGGATGGGGTTGGAGGGCACGCCGTGCGGCGCCAGCACGCCCGCCTCGGCCACCGCGCGCGCCTCCTCGTCCATGTCGGCGTCGGCGCCGCCCTCCAGCTCCGTGCGGAAGTTGAGGAACGCGAAGCCGATCAGCGCCACGCCGCACAGCAGCCCGTAGCCCGCGAACGTGCGCGTCGTGCCCCAGCGCGCCACGGCCACGCCGCCCAGCACGGCGCCGCAGCCGCGCCCGAGCCCGTGGTGCAGCCCCTGCAGCACGCCCTGCGCCGACGAGCGCAGCCCGGGCGGCGAGTGGTGCGCGATGTAGGAGCAGCACGCGGCCCACACCGCCGCGTGCGTCACGCCCTGCACGAACTCGAACGGCAGCACCCACCACGGGTCCGTCAGCCACGAGATGTACAGGAACCGCAGCACGTTGCCCGCCAGGCCCAGGCACAGCACCTGGACACCCGATCGTCCTAGTTATCCTCCGTTTTGAGCGGCCGTCGAGCCGACGAGCACTCGATTGTTACGATTATGGATGAAAAATTAATCGTAACCGTAATGTAATGTGTGAATAATCAAAGCCGGAAGTCAATTGTTTTAATGATAACGCTAGTTACCGTTACTTTTAAGCGACCAACAGTCCGAGCCCGAATTGTTGATTATTGAAATGTTATCTAATTATAATCGCGGCAGTATTGACCGCCCCCAACTGGTCGCGCAACATTTATATAATATAATTAATATTGTATCGCTAAAGGTAAGGTAAAATTCCTGTATCGTACCTTGAAATGACCCATCTGCGTGATCAGCTTGAAGCTGAAGAAGTAAGCGAAGATCTCCGAGATGTGGTTGATGACGGATGCGACGCCGAACAGCGTCGGCGAGCCGCCGATATCCTACGAGGCGAACCGGAATTAGCACACAGGAGATATAACGTGTAGTAGGGTGAACCCGGATGGAGCGACGGATACCTGTAGATGCCAGAAGAGGAAGGTGAAGATGAGGCCGATACCGAAGCCCATGAACCAGGCGACGAAGAGGAAGGAGGCGGCGCGCACGTTCTGGAACTGGCGCAACACCGTCACCCACTCGGGCATCTCGCGCGTGGTCTGCGCGAACACCTTGGCCTGCTCGAGGGGCGGCTGCGCGGGCGCCGCGCGCGACGCGCCCGTGTCCAGCCCCGGCAGCTGCAGCTGCTCCGCTAGCTGCTGCTGCAGCTTCTCCTCGCGCGTCGGCGAGCTCGGAGCCACGGGCGCCACCTCCACTGGCGCGAACTCGTACTTGAACTTGATCTGCACACACATAGTCCCTCGTCAGAGTTTTTAGGCTGGATAAGCGGACTTAAGGTCGACTACGACTTAAAGTTTCAGAAGGAGAGTCACAAACCTGTCCGGCGGTAAGAAGCGCGGCGCCCATGAGCACAGAGAAAGTAGCGAAGCAGATGGTGTAATTTTTCTCGTAGCGCTGCGGGCCGCCGCACGGGTGCGAGCTGAAAGCCGTGCTGTGGTCTAGAGCGATGCCCACGAAGAACATCGCCAGTCCCCAGCCGAGCGATCCGAACATACGTTGATGCCCGTACCTGCAATGTACGACTCGGGTCAATGCGGAACGGGATAATCAGATCGGAGAAACGGGGATGACGACAGGCGTTCGGATTACCGGTCAGCGTCCTCGCCGAGCAACGTGATAACGGCGGAGTCGGCGAGCGTGATAGCGGGCGCGCTGAAGAACTCGCCCAGCATGACCAACAGGAGCAGCAGGAAGAACGTCTTCTGGATATCCGCAGTACGGTACACCATCGAGGAGTGCAGCGGCGTAACCCAATCGGCGTTCAGCGCCGGCACGTAGTTGTCGGCGTCGGACACCGGGAGCGGGCTGCCGGCCGAGCCGGCCGCGGCAGACGTGGTGGGGCCGCGGAAAGCCCGCGCGGCAGCGGTGTTCGTCGACGCCGTGTCGTCGTACTTCGGAGGCAGGAGCTCGTAGCTGGTCGCGTTGTGGGGAACCACGCACGCCACCGCGCCCGGCTGCACCCAGCTCAACGGCAGCGTGAACACGATCCACGCGGCCAGCGACGCTAACAGCAGCGTCCGGCCTTTCCTCCAGCGATCCGCCAGCCCGCCCCAGAAAGGCGCAGATAGAAACTCTACGAAGGGCCTCGTGCCGATGAGCAGCCCGCATTGGCCGGCGTTCATGCCCATCTGCTTGAAGTACACGCCCATGAGCGGGAAGAGCGAGCCGAAGGCGGAGTAGAAGAAGAAGTAGAAGGTTTTGACGGTGAGCAGCTCCGGGTCGACGGCGCCAGCGCCGCAGAGCATCTCCAGCACGTCGCTGCGCCCGCGCACCTTGTGCGTCGCCTCCTTCGGCTCCGGGTACCTGCCGACACAGACCATACACGGTCAACAAACATTTTGCCTAAGTCCACACAAAGTAGTAGGTACCTAACGGACTTTGAGTCTTCAAAAAAGGAATACAATCAAATTGGCAGAGTAAATTTAATGAAATATAGGCAAATTTCAGATTACTTATATATGGACTCTACCTACCGAGGTTTTTTTTTATTTGAGTAGTTTCCCTGTTCGGTTAACAGATTAATCATTTTGAGCAATCGGAAATGGTGACTTTCTCCGAAGAGAGCAGGCATAATTCTTAACAAAGATGTCTTCACGCCAACTTCTTTTAAAACATAGACTTTGTACCAATTCCCAAATAAGTATGGAGGAACCATTGTGAAGAAGAAGACTTACATTTTGTTAAACGACATTTATCGGATGGCGGGTGAGATCGGAAGATCGCAATTCCTGTCAAACGGGTAGATAGGTATAGTAAAATACCTACCCTTTGCCGTTACCTACTACACTACACTACAACTGGCGAGAGGGGCGGGGTGAAATAGCGCCCGTATTGCCCGTGAGGTAGAAATTGCGATCTTACCCGGGTATACCTTAGTTAAGATGTCTCATAAATAATTTTGTTTATGCCACACCTGGCCATAAAGTGGCTTTTACCGCACGCTATACGTACGGGAAAAAACCGCTTTCTGGCCAAGTGTAGACACAAAATGATGTTCACAACACGGGAGGTAATAAAGAAAACCCTCGATCGCATATTTCCGTCCCTCGCATGCAGCTCGGGCCGCAAACATTTGCGATCTCGGCCTTTCTTTGTTTTACCACCCTAGTTGTGTAATGTACTATTCAAAACCTGACGAATCCAAGCTCCCTAAATTGTTAATATCAACTAAACCCAACAACAAAACAACTTACTTTCATCCCTCCTATTCTTTTCCAACATTTATTTTACAGCGTTAACTAGGGAGTTCCGCTTCCGGTTTCAAGTCAGTTGATAAGTGGCGAGTGAGAGGACGCATGCGCTTAGTCGACCCCGTGTGACGTCACAGAGCTCGGGTCTATTTCGAGAACAGGTGAAGCACCAACCGAACGACTAGGGGTCAATCGTTATGATTAAGTAACTAAGTATGAGGGCTCGAAGTGGCAGGCGTTACGCAAGCGGTGACGTCACGCGTGTTTATTGCCAAGTAATATCACATTCCTAGGAGGCGCCGGACAGCATGCCGCCCGCCCAATGCGCAGATCGCTCGCCCTACGACCCCACTCTAATATGCATCCGTCGGCACTTACGTCATTTTGCATAACAACATCCTTTCTCTGTGATAATTATCACACATAGCTTTAGTAGAAATGCAGACTACTCACGAATGCGAAGAAATCTTTTGTTGTTCATTGGTTTAAGATGCGTTAATTTGTTTATTCGGCATCACTGATTAATTACTGATAAAAATAGTTAGTAATATACACGGCATCTTAAGTAAAACATTTTTTTTTTCTTTATTCGTGTGTAGGATCCGTATCCAGTAGAGCGTTGTGTGCCAGCTAAATACCTGGTTTCCTAAGCTGAGTGAGGCTATAAGTTATGTTGTGGATGGGCATCTAAGTCGGGTATTTGCTAAACATTGATACCTACTTATGCATTCCATTGATATAACAAAGAAAACGATTAAAATTAGACATATTTGGCAGTAAAGCGAAGCGCTTTACCCCAGTTGAAACTTTGGTTTTATTGATTCAGAAGGTTTGTGCTTCCTGCGGTCGATCAGCGATGTTTCGGCCATAGAAAACGACTATTCTAGCCCCGATGCATAAGATCTTTGATTGTAGGATTCTAAGGTCAAATTAAGAACCTAGGTACCTATACTTCGACGTCCCTTTACTCTCTCGTTACCTACAAAATATTTGTGTGAGCGGGAGTTCGTATATTCTCGAGTATACGAACTTTAAAGGAAGATATTTGCAGAATAACTGTAGGCCTAGGTAGAGAACCAAGATCCAAGGTTCCCACAGTATTCGAGTGGATTATGTGACCTTTTGATGGAAGAACAGCTTAGACAGTATGTTTACATAGCGAGGCAGGAACTAGCCAGCTCTAGACTAAGTGACCACATGCCATATCTTTGGTCAAAAATAAACATCGTTTATTGTCCATGCGAGATTCATCGGCGAAGAGGAGACTCCGAGATTACGCGGCGCGTCCTGCGCATGTTTACGTACCAAAATCGAAACATGAATGATAAAAAAATTGTTTTTTTAGGCGTGAGTTAAGTTACGTAACTTGGTCTGGTATCACATACAAGTTGTGTTTATATGTGGTGGTGGTACCTGGAGGTGTCGACCTCGCCGTACTCGTCTGGATTGACGAGCGGGCGAGCGCCCGGCGCGGCGCCGGGCCCGGCGGGAGCGGACGCGTCCATGGTGGCGGGCGGCGGCTCACTGAGCCTGCCAGCTGCCTCCGCTACCAGACGGCTCGATAACGCCGCGCATGCGCGCTCACCCACGCAACCTGCTCAATTCCACATTCTATTGAAAATTCCAGTGTCCTTGTAAACGTCGCTCGTATGGACCAACCGTGCGTTTGTGCAATCACAATGGACAATGCGGAATGAGTGCCCAGCGCGCTATCTCGCGCAGGTCCCCCGCAGAGTAGGCACTAGGGCTCGCCTCACTGTCTGGCCGTTTTTGCGAGCGGTCGACACGAAACAACCCGGGCAGTGGGCAGGTTGGCTTGATTTCGTCAATCTTGATTTACCACCCATTGAACTACTTTATCCTCATAACTGATTCAAAGAGGACTCGGTTACGATAATTGCGGTGATTTTCATTTTAGATTTCTCAGACACATATTTTTAAAAAGGTGTATTTATAATATAATAACTTTGTCGTTTAGGTTTAGCATGAGTAGTAAAAGCATGGTATCACCTTATTGACGTCGTACTCGACATGCAATGAGGAGTATTTAGAACTGGACTGGTATTACCATTTGTCATATGAAGTCGAACACGTGAAAGCATAAAAGTGTTCATTTTATACCACTATCGTCGTCTAGCACCCATAGTACAAGCATTGCTTAGTTTGGGACTAAGTTGATTTGTGTAAGATGGCCCCTCAATATTTATTTATTTATATCAATCAAAGGAAAAAATTAAACGAACCAAGGTCAATCTTGAAAATTATCATTCCCCGGTGCACACACATTGACGAACATTCAAGAGATCCCGCGTCTTTAGAATGGCATTTTTGGATAGTATGTAGGTATGTAGTTCCGGCCAAGCTCTACACCAAAAACGTGGCCAGGGGAATGATGTCCTTCAAGAATCACCCGTTACTGTTATTAAATAACTTCTCACGACTGCCACGCCGGCGACTAACTTTAGCAATCGTTTCTAATACGAAATATGTATGAATTGTTTTAACCCTTATCTTAACAAAATATGAAAATACCGTAAAAAATTCGACAAAGTCGAAATAAAATCGACCGAGAAATACGGAAGATATAAACATTTTAAAGCATTAATCAGACAGCGATTAGACAGAGTCATCCGATATGGACTATGACGTCATAATACACGGCCGCCATACAATTTTGCTAGAAAGGGATAGAGATAAATCTTTGTTGTCATCTTGGTTATTTTTATAGTTATTCGAATTTTTTTTTTCCTACTGTTTCTTATATGAATGAACTTTTATTAAAGTTAATAAAAAAAATTAATATGTTTAGTGGTCTGTGCTATCACGTCTTGATTGCCAACCTCCTCTGATGGCTGCACGTCTGGTGCTCTCGTGCGTCAGGGCAGTTTGTGGCAGACTTGACTAGGCGCTTAATGGACAAAGTTCACGTCTTGATACGTGTCCGAAGAAAGTGAGGATTCGAGACTTCACTATGGAGGATAGGCGCTGTCTTATGTTTAGCTCTTGTCTAGAACCACATTTCGAGCGCATCTATCTCGCTCTCTTGTTACGTCCAAGTCTCTGCACCATATCCATATAAAAATGCGGAAGACACCAAGGATCTGACTAGTTGCATATTTCTAATTAGGAAATTATTAATACAATTTCTGATTCTTATAATTTCAGATGGGTGAAACCTTAAATAACCATGGTTTACAGAGGCGGACGAGAGTTTTTTTTGTTGGCATAATTACTATTATCGACAGTTAACGAACATTACATGTTTATAAGGGGGGGGGACGGCGCGTACGCAGTCCCCACTACCAAAAATAACGCGTCCGAGTTATCCACATTAGGGATAATCGCAAGGGTCAACCCAACCGCAGTGCAATGGAAGAGTCTCGCCCTGGGGGAACCGCCTTCTTGATCACGGTGTCCCCTACGCCAGGTAAGTATGAGTTGGCCGTTCGTGCCATCTCACAACCGCCGTCAGGCGGTTGGGGGAGCCGTTCAGGGCGTATGTGCCCTCTTCGGCGGGAGCTTCCGCAGCCCGTAACTACGGGCCGGTGGTCGGGGTGGGCTCCTGGGGGGGGCCCTGTGGATGCCTCCTCTCTTCTTCTCGCCTCGGCGAGGTCAGCCGTGCCGGGTGAGACCCTTACGGGTGGCCCGGCAAGCGACACTCAGCCAGAGGCTGGGAGAGGGCTTCGTGGCTTCCTTGCTTCTGGACACGTTCCTGACTGCTCGGCGGGGAGTAGTGGAGGTGTCCAGTCTGCATGTTACTTCCAGGGGGTGGTGTCAGCTTCTTTGGGGCCGGTGATTGCTGCATCTTGGTGGCCCGGCTGGACGGGCCAAGTCCCGCTGCCTGCTGCTGCCTTCTGGGCGCAGAGCTTGACGGTGCGTCAGCCACTTCGCGGGGCGCGCGTGCAGCCTCGCGGGCGCTTGCCGCCTGCGGGCGCGGGCTGCCACTCAGGGCGCTGCAGCCTCGCGGCGTCAGCAGCCTCGCGGGCGCTGCTGCTCCGCGGAGCGCCTGCCGCATCGCTGGGCGCTGCTGCCTCTCGGCGCAGTGGCGCGGGCGTCCTTGCCGGGATGGTGTGGCTGGTAGATGCTTCGGCGTTGGTATGCGGTGTCTAGTCCGGTGATGCCCGTGGGCGCCGTGCTGCCTCACGTCTGAGCGCTTGCTGCTAAGCGGGCGCGCATGTCGCCCCGCGGGCGCTTGCCACTAGCGGGCGCGAGCTGCCATCCAGGGCGCTGCAGCCTCGCGAGTGTCTGCAGCCTCGCAGGCGCTGCTGCGTTGCAAAGCGCGTTTCTGCGGCTCGGGGCGCTGCTGCCACACGGGTACGGAGGTCTTTGCCAGGAATTGCGAGCTTCTGTGAATGCTTCAACGGTGTGATGGTGTTCAGTCAAGTCAGGGTAGAGGGGGCGGAGCCGTGCGCCTTCTTGCTGCTACGGCTCCTGCCACGTTCGCGTATGACAGTATTGTTTGTGGATGCCATTGGTGCGTGTGGAGTTGCGATGCTGCGGCGGGGATCCTACGCTCTACAGTTCGCTTCTTTGTGGTCCTGGGTATCCGTAGGTCGCGGTTTTCAAGGTCGTCGGTAGTCTCCTGAGTTTCCCAGACCGCCCCCTACCCAGCCCGGGCAGGGCGGGGGGCGGAGGGTGGCTTCTTAGTTGGTGTGAAGTGAGTGTTGCGCAGACGATTTTCCTGCGCGGCGATCCAGTATTTTCGCGATAACGCGATCGCGCGGCGGCCAGCCTTGCGGCGGCGCGGAGTCGGTGCGGGGCGATCCGGGCGTTGTGATCGCGTAGCCAATCCTGTATGAGTTGGTGATACTAGCTCGGGGGGGTCATTGTAGCAGGAAAAATCTTAACATCGCGATGTACGATTTCCACTGGACTTGCACAGTGACATCTAGCGGCGAATGTTGGAACTAATATTTCGTACAACATAAAACTCGCGTCACAAGTTAACAAACATAGGCTTACATAACATATAAAGTATATTAATAATTTCATTTTAGAACACGATAATCATAACTTACCTAACTGACCATAAATGGTACACATTCACTTTATACAAAAAGAAACATCAAGACCAGCGCTGGCTCTAAGGTCAGCATTTTGCTGAGATGGGACCGTTTTGTGGCAGCGTATCTATTTTTAATTTACTCTTTTGTTTTTTATCTTGTGCTGTCATGAATAAATGTATTTTCTTTCTTTCTTTCTTTTTACATATTTTCGTTACCTGCTAGTCATTTCCGAATTTTATCATTGCTGAAATTCAGTCATTTATTTTCCATTTTTAAAATTTCCGTGGACATTCTTATAAACAGACAATGAGTAAAGGCATTCTCTGATACAATTATTTTTCTATTCGGGCACAGTAAAATGAGGTGTTCAGGTGTATTAAAATAAGGTAACAGGTAGGAATCCGGTTCAATGGACGCGTCCCACAAAGCACCACAATGTTACGAAACTAAGTTTAACAACAAAATATATAATCAGTAGGTATAAAACAAAATAAAATACAGTTTTTATCATCAGCTAAACATATATTTACACCTTCATCCATTCCATTTAACACTAATCGCGTTCACATACGTAGTTTCACATTTGCATAACCCACGTTACAATTTAGTTAACTAAGCCTATCTAGGAGTTGCCCCATTATGTCTATTAGCTGTTGCCTCTGCTCCATATTGTCACGATGTCGCCGTTCCCTGTTCTCTTCGCAAATAATAAGCTGATCTAATACAGTTTCCGGCCTTCGATCACGTCTGTCTCCCCCCTGTGAATCCAACTGTATTTTTCTAGGGGTTTCTCTTTGTGTTGATTTGGGAGGTTTTTCTACTAAAGAATCTATTAGTCTGGAGTACCAACCGCCGCGTTGGCTCCACGCTCTACCGCCTGCTCCGGACCTGTTCTTCTTATAGAGTTTTAACATTCCAGATATCTTGCTTCTACACTGACCAATGGTTACATTGTAGCCCCCTTTACGCAGTTTCTGTACGACGATTTGCCAGACGTTGTGGCGAGATACTTTGGAGTCGTGCAACGGCGGGCGGTGTTCTCGATACGCGCTCACTAATATCTCTATGGCTCTTCTACTCCATTTAAACACGTGCAAAGGCGTGGGTTCTTCAGACTCTGAAAAAATCCAGTAAATCATTAGAACGCCACTCTTCACTCAAACTCATATGCCAAAGAAATTGTTGGACAGTTCATCACTCAGACGCTACAACATTGTAATGTCAAAAATCCAAAGGCGAGCTAAATGCGAATTCATGTAAATCCTTTATTATGTCCGATTAGGGGAAGCCCTGTGCCAATTTTCAAACCACACGAATTATCCGTTCTGATTGGCTTAATCGGCAGTAAGTAATATTTGCGTGCTATTTACCTAATAGCAAATGAATTTCTAGTGAGGATATGAAAAATACAATATACAGATACAAATTAATTAACATTTAATTACAGTAATGTGATAATACCAACACAATACCTTTTAATGTCATAGAATTAAAGAGAGCTTAGGGGAAGCCCTGTGCCAATTTTCACTTTGGGCTTATAACTACTAAATTGCATTTTACCTCTTCATCAATATTCCCAGATCTCAAAACTTCTTGGTCTTAAAATACCTAAATTACAGAATGCTATTTTTTTCTTAAAACACCGGAATGTTAATATGGCCGAATTTCAAAATAGCTTAGTCTCATAATGCCTAAACTTGAAAACACTTTCATGGCAGGACAGCATGTGCTTAAAATAACCAAATGTCAAAGTACCTAAATTTGTATGACACATTTCAGAATCTTTGAAAAATATGTGTGAATTGAAGAGACGCCTTACATTAACTAAAAACTGTATGTGTGCGTACCGTAGGTACATTTGTTGTAAGATTGAATTTTAGATAATAGAATTAAATGAAAGCATTTTTTATAACATAAGTATATTCCTGTATCTGGGGGCACGGCAGTGCCCCCGCCAAGTCGAGCATAACAAAGGCACGGCCGTACCATCCTTTTCTCGAAGCCATTCAGGCCATTTTCAGCCTCCCGTAATTATGTACTGGCTAAAGCTAGAACCCTGAAATTTCAGGGATATATAGGACACAATAAGACTTATATATATTCTCAATATCATTCAATTTGAACGTGTGGTTTAAGAACTATTGCATGTCAAAGTTCCTTAGTTTTGTCACTGACTGACTGACTCATTGATTCACTGATTCACTGACTGATGATCATCATAATTCTAAGGTACTTCTAGCAGACTCACAGGCTCCAAATTTTAAACATAGGTAGTTTTTAGCCTATTATTTCCTAAAACTGTCACAACTGCACACATAAGTTTGTAATCCTATACAAATACATGTGATTACAAAGTTAGTTAGGGAAAAAGAATGGATTGGAATGTAATAAATAAAGGAAGATCACTTACAAAAAGAAATGAGATCCCATCAAAAACATTACATGTAAAAGGATGCAAGTCTCGCAACGCAGTTCTTTTACAACAAAAAAGTTTTGAGATGTAATGTTAAACCAAGTCAGTACCGGGGGGGTGTCCACAGGACTCGATTCCCACCGACTTGCCTATTATTTAACCGTGGAGGAACACATTTTATAGATCTAATAATACGCAAGTCGGTGGGAATCGAGTCCTGTGGACACCCCCCCGTGACTTGGTTTAACATTACATCTCAAAACTTTTTTGTTGTAAAAGAACTGCGTTGCAAGACTTGCATCTTTTTACATGTAATGTTTTTGATGGGATTTTTTTAACGCCGTAGTAACCTACAGTCCATTTCAAATATACTATAGAGTAGAGCTGGGCACGTTGAACAGAAACTATACTAAAGTCATAATTATCAATATCAAAGCATACTCAAATAAACACTCGTAAATTTTTTTTTAGGTATTTTGCCATTTAGGTGTTTTCGGTTGAAGTTATTTCAATATTTGGACATTTTTGTCATTCGGTGTATTTAGAGAATATAACGTTTCAGGACAAAGTCATAATGAATGTAGTTCATTTTAAGAATGAGACAATTTGTCATTTAGGTATTATGAGCCCATGGTAATTTGAAAATTAGGGGTATTAGTGAATAAAGTATAAGAAGTTACTCATATCGATAGTCAATTTAGATAAGACGTTTTTACGAACTCTACAATTTCAAATTATAAGGGGGGGACGGCGCGTACGCAGTCCCCACTACCAAAAATAACACGTCCGAGTTATCCACATTAGGGATAATCGCAAGGGTCAACCCAACCGCAGTGCAATGGAAGAGTCTCGCCCTGGGGGAACCGCCTTCATGATCACGGTGTCCCCTACGCCAGGTAAGTATGAATCTGTGATATTAGCTCGAGGGCGTCGTTGTAGCAGGAAAAATCTTAACATCGCGATGTACGATTTCCACTGGACTTGCACAGTGACATCTAGCGGTGAATATAAGTACTATTTAGCAAACTGGAACGATCTTGGGAATACGCTCTGTCAAGAATAACAGAATAGGCTACTTGATGACAGTTCAAATCAGCTTCTTTTTATGAAGTGTCAAAACGCTCCGAAAGTATGCAGTTTAGTATGAAATACTATCTTGTGACGTGCTTGTGACGTCATGCTCAACATGGTGCCTTATTTTTAGTTTTCGTCATTGTAAAATCGTTGATGGCACGAAAATAAGTTTGAATGATTTTATCCGAGCTGTTTTGGAAGCGTAATTTGCTGGTTACAGTTAATGAATTTATTTTGATTGTTGTCAAATACCCTATTAAAACTGTTACTTGAAGGCAGAAAATAATTTAATTACTTCCTATAACCAAACTTACTGATTTCAGCCAAAGTTTCTGACACCTCTTCCAAAGGATCATAGTTTGACGTATCTGGCGTCCCTTGTATTATAGAATCCATCAAATCATAGTATCTCCATCTCCTAGGGATAACTCTATTCACCTGATTATACTCCTTAATGCTCTTATAAGTCTTCTTTAGGGAATGAATTTTGACCATGCACTGTGTGGCAGTGACATTGTAACCTGCATTCTGCATGTTCTTTTCTAGAAGCCTGAATAGGACTTTCTGTGATATCGTACCGGAGTCTAGCGCTCCTTGATACTTGCGGTATTGGTCTATTAATAGCAGGATGGCTGGATTTTCCCATTTGTATACGCCTTGCACTGGTTCTGAAACGGCAAAAAATAATTTTGTAGCAAAATAAAAGAGAATGGTGCGATCAAACTGCATAAAGACAACTAAAAAATGGCTACGAGTATACTCAGTTCAGTAGCTATTCTTTTTTTTTTACTTACGATCTGTTTTCTGCTCTGTTTCTTGACTTCCAGCGGCCGTATTTTGTGGCTTTACATCCTTGCATTTAGGAGAGTCCCAAGCGTCCTGTAAAAATATATTAGAATAGTAAAATTTAAGTACTTAGGATTTTACCTAAGCTAAGTGAAGAAGCTGTGAAGTTATTATTAAGCTTAAGTTATTTTAATAAATAAAATACTTTCCAGACGGGAAAATGTTTTTTGTGCTTAACAAATGTTATCTTATCAAGCTGTTTCAACTATCGGACTGCGGTAGGCACGCCTCGGCGAAACCTCAGCACCACGGGCACGGGTGTAAAGTCAACGGCGTGCTAGGGCACTCGGACCATTGTGGGGAATGTGCCTAGTTTAAATAATTATATTGCAGTATAGTATAATGTCTTGTATGTAAGTTGTTGTCATTTGAAGGTCCACTGCAATAACGATGAATGTCCAAAATTATTGTAATGCCCAGTAAAGTAAATATGCCAATTGGACACACAACGTATACATATGCAAATTACGTATTTACTTAAAAGGTAATAATTTTATATATATATATATATAATTATTGCAGGGGACCCTTCATTTGCTTTTTTGCTTGGCTCCGTCTCGGGCGGTGCATACAGATGCTTTAGAACTGATCACCTTTCAGAGATTCATCACAGATGGCGTTAGTAGTAGCTGTTAAGAACCAATTGATACTGTGTTTTTTATTTTCATTAGATACTTTAACTTTCTTGCAAGTTGTGGAAAGTTTCCAAAGAGTTGGGAAAGTTCTTGGAAATTTCTAGAAAACATCACAAGAAATTATTGATAGTTTTCTTTTTACTAAGTTCCCTACAGGAAATTTTGAGAAATTACCGAAATCTTTCCATGTGGAAAGTTTTGCAATTTTGGAAACTTCTATCGTCAAAAGTTACCAGTACATTCTTTAAACTAACTCACAGAATTAATAGTTTTTTGGTAACACTCAGTGAAATATTTAATCAGTATTTCAAGCCAAGTATTCACCTCATAGTGCATTGCCTAAAAGTATTCTTCAAATAATTGTTTATAATATAGTCTTTAAAAACATTACTTACATTAGAATAAGACCTATACTTTTCCATCTCAGTCATTATCGGTTCCATCAGATCCATGTATATCCATTTCTTCACTGAAACACCAGATTGAATCTCTTGCTCTTTATTCTTTTCATAAATCTGTTTCAGACTGCCAAACTTGTTTTTACACTGCAATGCCGTGACGTCATACCCCTGTGCCTGCAGAGTCTTTGCCACTTCATCCCATACTTGGCTCATACTGAGTTGACCACTAACTAAAGAAGTTTCAAATGATTGGTATGCTTCAATCAGGTGGATGGTTTCTGCTTGGCTCCATTTAATTGGTTGTAAGCCTGAAAATTAAAGGAAAGTTGGATTGTAGAGATGGTTTGTAAATCAAACAAAGATTGAAATATGTATTCTCTTCTCACATACATATTTGTATGGCAGTGTGCATAAGCCTTTCTTTGTTTAATGACGCATTGATATTTTATCTATTTTCACTTTCAAAAATCTAGTTTATGGGCTTTTTTTATTTAAAGTGTTCTCTTAACTGATAGTTAACACAAAATCATCATCACACAAAACACATCATCATCCATCACAAAACTGACGATTAGTGTCAAACTCCCTATGTTTCGTCACTGACTGACAGCTTAGACGGAATTTAAACATAACTTAAGCTTCGCCTAGCCATACATTTTAAAATAAAAATGACCTTATTCCATTAAGAGATTCAGCGCCAAGCTCCTGTTCTTTTTTACAAAATGAACCCAATAGTCGGGTTCTTGGGACTGAATGAGTTAACTTGACAATTAGTTCCCTATGTCACCATGTATGGAATATTAACTCATCATACCATTTTTACAGAACATTAGTTAATGTAACAAGAGTTCTTCTCACCAACTTCTTGCTTGATAGAAGGTTGAGGCTCCAACATTTCCACGTCATCTGAAAAATTTAAAACCCAACTAACATCTTAGAAACTTGTTGCTTACCTTGATATCCAAAACATAGAGAAGTGTTAGAAATTGTTTGATTGCTTGCCTAATATTAGGCAGATCAGCACTTAATTCTATTGCTCTTAAAGAAAATTGAAGCCAAAGCTGCTCCGGCTTGTCCAAGGATTTCTTCAACGCTACGCCACTGGTGTGGATGTATGTGTAGCTTAATCGGTCAAGTATTACGATTTGCCGATCATCCAACTAGTGAAACTTCTACTAGGTTCAAGTAATAAAAAACAGAACACTAAGTTGTTGTATATATTTATGTTGAAACTTACCAAGTAATTCTGCTGGATTATCTTCTGAACTTGAATCACTCTCATCTTCTCCATTAGCTAAAAAATACAGTGCCAAAATGTAGAAGGTTTTAACCATATTACATAGCAGTTTCAAAAGAAGTGAGACTTACAAAAATCCAGATATTCTTCATCTGCGTATTCTTCTTGTGCGTCATCTAAAAACAAAGAGAATTTATTGCAATAATGTGCGAAATATACAAGAGAAATAATCTTGGTATTGGTGAATAGGATATTGGTTGATTTTGTACAAAAATAAATTACCACTGTCTGGATATACGACCATTTGTAGACTAGGTTACAAATATAGGTACGGTTCTAGATTTTCGCGTTAAATTAGCCGCGAATAAGAATATATAATTACATTACAACATAGCACAAGTGACAAACCATAACAACAACTTTATTTACTTACTTTCTTCCAAATTACAAACAACACAAAAGTAAACACTAAACAAACCTTACTTACTTGCAATATCGTGCTCTAAAGCGCTTTTATAAGCTTTTGATCCCGCTACATATACGATATATGGGGCGTCTTCAGACATATTTCCACGTTAAATGTGATGTTTTTAAGAAAAAATGGCGCTTATTATGGATGTGAGACGGTTTTTGGAGCGCTACAAGGGCCACAAGTCAAATCATCAAGGGTCCTTACACACGAAGTAGCGTTTTCGAGCGACCATATTTGACGCACACTGTACGATAGTGTATAGCACTTTTAAAATGAAACGTCAAAAACAAGGCATCCAACGTAGAGGACAGAACACATCCTATATATCACTTTACTCTTTGACAGAACAGTTCAAAATTTCAGCCGTTTGAGTTTGACAAAACGAACGAACGAAAACAAATTACGAGTTCGCTCGTGATGTTATTTTGAAGTAAAAATGGAATACGTTAGTGCAATCGATCAGAGATATTCGAGTGATGTAAGTAATCGTGAGCGAGATATACCGTCGTTTATTGAGCCTCGGCCTCCTTTAATTTTAAATCCTTTCATGCGCCCTCGACCTCAGAAAGGTACGAATTTGTTGGAGTTGTTTGAAGAAGATGATTCTACAGAAGAGGATGCACCGGAATTGGTACAAGTTTATTTGAGGCTGAAGCCATCCAATGTGCCTAGCAGTTTGTACGAGATCCGATCGGACCAGTGCCTCATTACCTCAGTGGATACGGCGACGGCGGGTCACGGCCGCCGCACACAGCATAATGTATCCAAAATGTACACTTTCTCACACATATTTGGCCCGGATGCCAACCAAAAGGTTAGTACTATCAATAAAATTTTATATATTTAATTAAAGTTTGTTCACAAGAAGAACCGCTTAGTGATTGAAATCATCAATCAGCTTCAGGTTTTACAATTTATAAACGGATTATCACTTTTCAGGAAATTTTTGAGCATGTTGTCAAAGACAACCTCCGTAAACTGCCAGACGGGCACAACTTTACACTGCTCACATATGGAGCGTCAGGTTCCGGGAAAACCTATACGCTCATGGGGACAGTGAAGGCACCGGGGTTGGTACCTCGATCGCTGGAGTATGTGTTCAAAGTTGTGGAGGCTGCGCAGACACCACTGTATAGGCCTGGGGAAAGCAAGGCCAACAAGCTTAGTCTAGCAGAGCAGGAACATGAACTACAGGTGCAGAGTTGAATGTTTTTTATTTATCATCTTCATTTTAGCATCCGACCAAAACTAGTTTTTAAGGCCAAAACTGAAACTGAATTTCGGCTTCTATCTCAGTTTCGGCTGAAATTGAAACTTCCATATACAATGACATGTTTATGAAAAAATCGTCAGTAAAATTTTTACATAACATATTAATCATTCAATCTGATATTTGAAGTTATTATCACTTCTTAATTTCAAATAAATTATTTGTTCGTTTTGCAATAATGACTGTCAGATCGGAGTGCGAAACGTCCTGAATTCGGTTTAGGCTTTAGTTTAGGTCGAATGGCAGCCGAAACAGACACCAAAACTTTGGTCAGACTCTACTTCATTTTCAAAAATTACAGGTACAACTTAAAAAAACATGATGCATTTAATTTTACATCTATTAAAGGTATAATTTTTTTGTCTGTCCGTCTGTTCACTCAAGGAAACCAAAATTCAAAGGGTATAGAAATTATCCGTTCAAGAGAGCTAATGCTGTTAAAGTAGACAATGTCATTGAGCGAACAATGCCATTGAGGTAATACAATACCACAAAAAAAAAATAACAATGCGTAACACGAGTAAACCCGGGCGGTCTACCTGGCTCCCCGTTGAATCTGTAAAAGCAAAACGCATTATTATTTTTTTGTTTGAAAGCATTTGCCGCCTTATCATTACGGTCATAGAACCGATAATCCGTTGAAAGCTCATAGTATCTTTAAGTCTTTTCTCTACGGAATACGCACTTCCGGACGTCGGGCGAATGTGAAATGCAAAACAAATTAAGATCGCAGTTATCTATAACTGCATTTACACTTTACTGTCTAGTAAATAGAATCTATAATGTAATGATCTTTCAAGGCAGTTATACTTTATTGACACTATATTCTTGTTATCCTAATTTGTGGTTTACCTCTCAATAGTATTGTATTCTTTAACAGCATTAGCTCTGTTGAACGGATAATTACTATACTTCCGTTGACCTAGAACTGTGAAATTTGGCAAGTAATACCGTCTTATACTACAAGTATAGCGAAAAATCTGAAAACTATGCATTTTTAATTAAAACAAAAAATAAAACTAAGGGAATCAAAATTTATAGGGTATATTTGTACCTACAAATTTGTACGGAACCCTCGGTGGGCGAGTCCCGACTCCCACGTGTCGGGTTTTTATTTATATTAATACTGAGCTTGCAAATAAATTATGACGCAGTGGCAGGACTTACTCACTCCGTGATTTCCTTGCGCGGCTATTTATTATTAAATATCGCCACCAATGGGTGGAAGTAAACTGCACGCGTTTGCGATAGAGACGGTCGGACGCGAACAACCGTTTTGGTAGGGGGGCGTTTTACAAAATAAATACCGGGGTAGCTACTTTCTCAAAATATGGACATTTGAGGTTTTTCTGGCTCAGAATCGTTAGTACTTTCGAACCTTATACGTAGAAAAAAGTGTCCTTAAATTGTATGGAATTTTTTTGTTCCACTACGTCACGTTCATACAAACATAGTACAAAATGGTGACGTAATGGAAAAATTAATTTGGGACACATTTTTTCACGTATAAGGTTTGAAAGTCCTAACGATTCTGAGCCAGAGAAACCTCAAAAGTCCATATTTTGGAAAACGCCCAGGGAGAGAAGCTTCTGTACATAGTACTAATAAAACGATTGAATCTAAGAATATAATTAAATTAAGTATGTAATGAATTAACAACTCGCCGTGACGGCGCCCCTGTCGGGTGCCACCGGAAGACCAGCGCCGGCTCTGGAGTTGGCATTATGCTGAGGTGGGACCTTTTTGTGGCAGCGAGATTTTTTCTATTTTATGTAACTTTTTGCTGTTATAAACAAATGTATTTTCTTTCTTTTCTTAATACTTATTCTGTGGCAGTGGGTAAAGCAATTGCGGTACCTGTCTGCGCCGCTGCGCGACAAGTACCGACGCATGAGTTCTCGGCTGGGCACCAACATATCCAAGAGCACCATCGACTTGTCTAACCGGACCAAGCATTATGTGTGGGTTAGTATACGTTGACATTAACAGAGCATAGAAGGAACAGGCCTGAGATAATTAGTCCGCCATTGACTAAATTTTGCTATTAGGGTCAATTGCAGAAAAAATGTACCTTTAACTTTTTTTGTCTTATACTTATAGGGGAAAATAATAACGAAACTGATAAAAAAAATATATCAGTTTCGTTCCCCTATATTTAGTTTGGGCGTAACGAAACTGAGATTCAAAATTTGTATGGATAGACATTTTGGACAGCTTTTTTCATTTCATAAATGAAAAGTGCTGATGATTCTGAGTAAAATGGTATAATATAAGACACACCATGATCAGACAAAAAAAGTTAAAAGGTACATTTTTTCCGCAATTGACCCATTATACAATTGACTTTGATGTTTCGAACTTTAAATTCAATTCAGCTGGGACTGGGACGGATACGAACCAAGGCATACAAAGGGTTAAAAGACTCACAGTACAGCTAACAAGCAGTCATTTTTCTCCCTACAAAAGGTACATCGCGCGCTTCTAGTGTGCGCGCCGTGAACGAACACACTACAAGCAAAGTTTTAACAATGCGTAAGAATGCTCCAGTATGGATCGTACTCACACAGACGTGCTATCGCGCGTCTGTGTGAGTACGTATCACGCGCTCCTAAACGGCCGAAGTTGGACTACTTGTTCGTCTTTATACTTTGCCTCTGGCACTTGACAGGTTGAAATGTTTTGAAATTGAGAAACGGTGTTAAAATTAAATGCTACATGAAAATACTAGATTATAATTTTAAACATTTGACCTGAGGGGAATGTAAAATAAGTCTTGATTCAAAGAATGTTGTATTCCTCTCAGCAGTTTTATTTTGAGTTTTCAGGTATCTTTTGTAGAGATCTACAATGAAGCGATATACGACTTGCTCGTCACAACTGATCGCACCGCAGCCTCGAAACTGAAAATCCGAGAAGATCCTAGTGGCAATGTTTATGTTAAGGTAGACAATTAAAACTTTAGCATGATACATAATACACACAATAATATAAGTTCAGGACAAGACTTAACACTTCTCCTGACCATATACTTTTGGATACATTGGACTCCAGGGTGGATTTCACAGTGTTTCAACCGCCGTCATCCATCACCAATCCCGAAATTTCGACGATTCTCTTTTAGAATGTGTGCCATTATTTTGATAAAATCCGAAAATGGTACTTACTTTTTTCATGTTTTAATCAAAAACTATGTAAATATATGATCATTATATCGGGATTGGTGATGACGGCGGTTGAAACGCTGTGAAATCCAGGGTGGATTTGGCCTCTACGATAGCTAGAGCAATGAAATTTTAGGGCCCTAGGGTACTTACTATTTGGGTACTATTTTTTGAGATATAAAACGTTTCCAAAAACAAAGTCGTTCCAGATATACTAACGGTGTACGCCAGCTTGACGCTCGGTAGCGTACAGCGTGAACACGCCTTATATTTCGAAAAGTTTAAGGGTACAATTTTTTTCACCTAGGTATATCGTCGGTACTATTTGGGTACTGTTTATTGGCTGCATCAGATTTTGAATATCTTTACGGTGTACGCTATCTTGACGGACACGTATTTTGACGGACTAAACAGTTTTTTTTTAGTCGTCCAGCCCAAAGATGATGATTTACATTATTTACAGGGAGCGACACAAGCGTTCGTGCGTACTGGCGAGGAGGCATACGACGTGATGGTAGCCGGGAAGCACAACCTGCAAGTGCACGCGACCGGCGTCCACGCGCAGAGCTCGCGCTCGCATTGCATATTTACCATCACTATGCTGACGGAGACTGGTGAGTTCATACTCATATTCATTCGTGCGTACTGGCGAGGAGGCATGCGTGATGGTAGCAGGGAAGCACAACCTGCAAGTGCACGCGACCGGCGTCCACGCGCAGAGCTCGCGCTCGCATTGCATATTTACCATCACTATGCTGACGGAGACTGGTGAGTTCATACTCATATTCATTCGTGCGTACTGGCGAGGAGGCATGCGTGATGGTAGCAGGGAAGCACAACCTGCAAGTGCACGCGACCGGCGTCCACGCGCAGAGCTCGCGCTCGCATTGCATATTTACCATCACTATGCTGACGGAGACTGGTGAGTTCATACTCATATTCATTCGTGCGTACTGGCGAGGAGGCATGCGTGATGGTAGCAGGGAAGCACAACCTGCAAGTGCACGCGACCGGCGTCCACGCGCAGAGCTCGCGCTCGCATTGCATATTTACCATCACTATGCTGACGGAGACTGGTGAGTTCATACTCATATTCATTCGTGCGTACTGGCGAGGAGGCATGCGTGATGGTAGCAGGGAAGCACAACCTGCAAGTGCACGCGACCGGCGTCCACGCGCAGAGCTCGCGCTCGCATTGCATATTTACCATCACTATGCTGACGGAGACTGGTGAGTTCATACTCATATTCATTCGTGCGTACTGGCGAGGAGGCATGCGTGATGGTAGCAGGGAAGCACAACCTGCAAGTGCACGCGACCGGCGTCCACGCGCAGAGCTCGCGCTCGCATTGCATATTTACCATCACTATGCTGACGGAGACTGGTGAGTTCATACTCATATTCATTCGTGCGTACTGGCGAGGAGGCATGCGTGATGGTAGCAGGGAAGCACAACCTGCAAGTGCACGCGACCGGCGTCCACGCGCAGAGCTCGCGCTCGCATTGCATATTTACCATCACTATGCTGACGGAGACTGGTGAGTTCATACTCATATTCATTCGTGCGTACTGGCGAGGAGGCATGCGTGATGGTAGCAGGGAAGCACAACCTGCAAGTGCACGCGACCGGCGTCCACGCGCAGAGCTCGCGCTCGCATTGCATATTCATCATCACTATGCTGACGGAGACTGGTGAGTTCATACTCATATTCATTCGTGCGTACTGGCGAGGAGGCATGCGTGATGGTAGCAGGGAAGCACAACCTGCAAGTGCACGCGACCGGCGTCCACGCGCAGAGCTCGCGCTCGCATTGCATATTTACCATCACTATGCTGACGGAGACTGGTGAGTTCATACTCATATTCATATTCATTCGTGCGTACTGGCGAGGAGGCATGCGTGATGGTAGCAGGGAAGCACAACCTGCAAGTGCACGCGACCGGCGTCCACGCGCAGAGCTCGCGCTCGCATTGCATATTTACCATCACTATGCTGACGGAGACTGGTGAGTTCATACTCATATTCATATTCATTCGTGCGTACTGGCGAGGAGGCATGCGTGATGGTAGCAGGGAAGCACAACCTGCAAGTGCACGCGACCGGCGTCCACGCGCAGAGCTCGCGCTCGCATTGCATATTTACCATCACTATGCTGACGGAGACTGGTGAGTTCATACTCATATTCATTCGTGCGTACTGGCGAGGAGGCATGCGTGATGGTAGCAGGGAAGCACAACCTGCAAGTGCACGCGACCGGCGTCCACGCGCAGAGCTCGCGCTCGCATTGCATATTTACCATCACTATGCTGACGGAGACTGGTGAGTTCATACTCATATTCATTCGTGCGTACTGGCGAGGAGGCATGCGTGATGGTAGCAGGGAAGCACAACCTGCAAGTGCACGCGACCGGCGTCCACGCGCAGAGCTCGCGCTCGCATTGCATATTTACCATCACTATGCTGACGGAGACTGGTGAGTTCATACTCATATTCATATTCATTCGTGCGTACTGGCGAGGAGGCATGCGTGATGGTAGCAGGGAAGCACAACCTGCAAGTGCACGCGACCGGCGTCCACGCGCAGAGCTCGCGCTCGCATTGCATATTTACCATCACTATGCTGACGGAGACTGGTGAGTTCATACTCATATTCATATTCATTCGTGCGTACTGGCGAGGAGGCATGCGTGATGGTAGCAGGGAAGCACAACCTGCAAGTGCACGCGACCGGCGTCCACGCGCAGAGCTCGCGCTCGCATTGCATATTTACCATCACTATGCTGACGGAGACTGGTGAGTTCATACTCATATTCATTCGTGCGTACTGGCGAGGAGGCATGCGTGATGGTAGCAGGGAAGCACAACCTGCAAGTGCACGCGACCGGCGTCCACGCGCAGAGCTCGCGCTCGCATTGCATATTTACCATCACTATGCTGACGGAGACTGGTGAGTTCATACTCATATTCATATTCATTCGTGCGTACTGGCGAGGAGGCATGCGTGATGGTAGCAGGGAAGCACAACCTGCAAGTGCACGCGACCGGCGTCCACGCGCAGAGCTCGCGCTCGCATTGCATATTTACCATCACTATGCTGACGGAGACTGGTGAGTTCATACTCATATTCATTCGTGCGTACTGGCGAGGAGGCATGCGTGATGGTAGCAGGGAAGCACAACCTGCAAGTGCACGCGACCGGCGTCCACGCGCAGAGCTCGCGCTCGCATTGCATATTTACCATCACTATGCTGACGGAGACTGGTGAGTTCATACTCATATTCATTCGTGCGTACTGGCGAGGAGGCATGCGTGATGGTAGCAGGGAAGCACAACCTGCAAGTGCACGCGACCGGCGTCCACGCGCAGAGCTCGCGCTCGCATTGCATATTTACCATCACTATGCTGACGGAGACTGGTGAGTTCATACTCATATTCATTCGTGCGTACTGGCGAGGAGGCATGCGTGATGGTAGCAGGGAAGCACAACCTGCAAGTGCACGCGACCGGCGTCCACGCGCAGAGCTCGCGCTCGCATTGCATATTTACCATCACTATGCTGACGGAGACTGGTGAGTTCATACTCATATTCATTCGTGCGTACTGGCGAGGAGGCATGCGTGATGGTAGCAGGGAAGCACAACCTGCAAGTGCACGCGACCGGCGTCCACGCGCAGAGCTCGCGCTCGCATTGCATATTTACCATCACTATGCTGACGGAGACTGGTGAGTTCATACTCATATTCATTCGTGCGTACTGGCGAGGAGGCATGCGTGATGGTAGCAGGGAAGCACAACCTGCAAGTGCACGCGACCGGCGTCCACGCGCAGAGCTCGCGCTCGCATTGCATATTCATCATCACTATGCTGACGGAGACTGGTGAGTTCATACTCATATTCATTCGTGCGTACTGGCGAGGAGGCATGCGTGATGGTAGCAGGGAAGCACAACCTGCAAGTGCACGCGACCGGCGTCCACGCGCAGAGCTCGCGCTCGCATTGCATATTTACCATCACTATGCTGACGGAGACTGGTGAGTTCATACTCATATTCATATTCATTCGTGCGTACTGGCGAGGAGGCATGCGTGATGGTAGCAGGGAAGCACAACCTGCAAGTGCACGCGACCGGCGTCCACGCGCAGAGCTCGCGCTCGCATTGCATATTTACCATCACTATGCTGACGGAGACTGGTGAGTTCATACTCATATTCATATTCATTCGTGCGTACTGGCGAGGAGGCATGCGTGATGGTAGCAGGGAAGCACAACCTGCAAGTGCACGCGACCGGCGTCCACGCGCAGAGCTCGCGCTCGCATTGCATATTTACCATCACTATGCTGACGGAGACTGGTGAGTTCATACTCATATTCATATTCATTCGTGCGTACTGGCGAGGAGGCATGCGTGATGGTAGCAGGGAAGCACAACCTGCAAGTGCACGCGACCGGCGTCCACGCGCAGAGCTCGCGCTCGCATTGCATATTTACCATCACTATGCTGACGGAGACTGGTGAGTTCATACTCATATTCATATTCATTCGTGCGTACTGGCGAGGAGGCATGCGTGATGGTAGCAGGGAAGCACAACCTGCAAGTGCACGCGACCGGCGTCCACGCGCAGAGCTCGCGCTCGCATTGCATATTCATCATCACTATGCTGACGGAGACTGGTGAGTTCATATTCATTTATTTAGTCATTATTCATACATCGTCAGAAATAAAGGTCCTTTTTTTTTTTGAAGATTTTCTAATAGCTTGGTCGACTGAAGTGGCCAGTTGCTATGGGGTCTGAGGACTCTACCCTATCTAGACTAGGGCATGGAATAAATATGTGCGACGTGTCACTATAAGCTAATTACAATTATACGTGACCGTCAAGATGGCGTACACCGTAAAGATATCCATGTTTTACAGACGGCGGGGTGCGATCATCGCAGGTGCGATTGTGCGACCTGGCGGGCAGCGAGCGCGCGCGGCGCACGCGCAACACCGGCGCGCGCATGGCGGAGTCGCGCGCCATCAACTCCTCGCTGCACGTGCTGGAGCGCTGTCTGCACACGCTGCGCCGCAAGCAGGCGCGAGCGCATGACTTGGTGCCCTACAGGTGACGATGGTTTACAGACGACGGCGCACGCGCAACACCGGCGCGCGCATGGCGGAGTCGCGCGCCATCAACTCCTCGCTGCACGTGCTGGAGCGCTGTCTGCACACGCTGCGCCGCAAGCAGGCGCGAGCGCATGACTTGGTGCCCTACAGGTGACGATGGTTTACAGACGACGGCGCAGGCGCAACACCGGCGCGCGCATGGCGGAGTCGCGCGCCATCAACTCCTCGCTGCACGTGCTGGAGCGCTGTCTGCACACGCTGCGCCGCAAGCAGGCGCGAGCGCATGACTTGGTGCCCTACAGGTGACGATGGTTTACAGACGACGGCGCACGCGCAGCACCGGCGCGCGCATGGCGGAGTCGCGCGCCATCAACTCCTCGCTGCACGTGCTGGAGCGCTGTCTGCACACGCTGCGCCGCAAGCAGGCGCGAGCGCATGACTTGGTGCCCTACAGGTGACGATGGTTTACAGACGACGGCGCACGCGCAACACCGGCGCGCGCATGGCGGAGTCGCGCGCCATCAACTCCTCGCTGCACGTGCTGGAGCGCTGTCTGCACACGCTGCGCCGCAAGCAGGCGCGAGCGCATGACTTGGTGCCCTACAGGTGACGATGGTTTACAGACGACGGCGCACGCGCAACACCGGCGCGCGCATGGCGGAGTCGCGCGCCATCAACTCCTCGCTGCACGTGCTGGAGCGCTGTCTGCACACGCTGCGCCGCAAGCAGGCGCGAGCGCATGACTTGGTGCCCTACAGGTGACGATGGTTTACAGACGACGGCGCACGCGCAACACCGGCGCGCGCATGGCGGAGTCGCGCGCCATCAACTCCTCGCTGCACGTGCTGGAGCGCTGTCTGCACACGCTGCGCCGCAAGCAGGCGCGAGCGCATGACTTGGTGCCCTACAGGTGACGATGGTTTACAGACGACGGCGCACGCGCAACACCGGCGCGCGCATGGCGGAGTCGCGCGCCATCAACTCCTCGCTGCACGTGCTGGAGCGCTGTCTGCACACGCTGCGCCGCAAGCAGGCGCGAGCGCATGACTTGGTGCCCTACAGGTGACGATGGTTTACAGACGACGGCGCACGCGCAACACCGGCGCGCGCATGGCGGAGTCGCGCGCCATCAACTCCTCGCTGCACGTGCTGGAGCGCTGTCTGCACACGCTGCGCCGCAAGCAGGCGCGAGCGCATGACTTGGTGCCCTACAGGTGACGATGGTTTACAGACGACGGCGCACGCGCAACACCGGCGCGCGCATGGCGGAGTCGCGCGCCATCAACTCCTCGCTGCACGTGCTGGAGCGCTGTCTGCACACGCTGCGCCGCAAGCAGGCGCGAGCGCATGACTTGGTGCCCTACAGGTGACGATGGTTTACAGACGACGGCGCAGGCGCAACACCGGCGCGCGCATGGCGGAGTCGCGCGCCATCAACTCCTCGCTGCACGTGCTGGAGCGCTGTCTGCACACGCTGCGCCGCAAGCAGGCGCGAGCGCATGACTTGGTGCCCTACAGGTGACGATGATTTACAGAAGACGGCGCACGCGCAGCACCGGCGCGCGCATGGCGGAGTCGCGCGCCATCAACTCCTCGCTGCACGTGCTGGAGCGCTGTCTGCACACGCTGCGCCGCAAGCAGGCGCGAGCGCATGACTTGGTGCCCTACAGGTGACGATGGTTTACAGACGACGGCGCACGCGCAGCACCGGCGCGCGCATGGTGGAGTCGCGCGCCATCAACTCCTCGCTGCACGTGCTGGAGCGCTGTCTGCACACGCTGCGCCGCAAGCAGGCGCGAGCGCATGACTTGGTGCCCTACAGGTGACGATGGTTTACAGACGACGGCGCAGGCGCAACACCGGCGCGCGCATGGCGGAGTCGCGCGCCATCAACTCCTCGCTGCACGTGCTGGAGCGCTGTCTGCACACGCTGCGCCGCAAGCAGGCGCGAGCGCATGACTTGGTGCCCTACAGGTGACGATGGTTTACAGACGACGGCGCACGCGCAGCACCGGCGCGCGCATGGCGGAGTCGCGCGCCATCAACTCCTCGCTGCACGTGCTGGAGCGCTGTCTGCACACGCTGCGCCGCAAGCAGGCGCGAGCGCATGACTTGGTGCCCTACAGGTGACGATGGTTTACAGACGACGGCGCACGCGCAGCACCGGCGCGCGCATGGCGGAGTCGCGCGCCATCAACTCCTCGCTGCACGTGCTGGAGCGCTGTCTGCACACGCTGCGCCGCAAGCAGGCGCGAGCGCATGACTTGGTGCCCTACAGGTGACGATGGTTTACAGACGACGGCGCACGCGCAGCACCGGCGCGCGCATGGCGGAGTCGCGCGCCATCAACTCCTCGCTGCACGTGCTGGAGCGCTGTCTGCACACGCTGCGCCGCAAGCAGGCGCGAGCGCATGACTTGGTGCCCTACAGGTGACGATGGTTTACAGACGACGGCGCACGCGCAACACCGCAGGTCCGAGCCTGAGCTATAGGTACTCGGGGCGTTGTAACGTGTGGGAGCCGCACTGTGACGCTCCGCACCTTCAGTGCTACGCGGAAGCTCGGCCTTCGGCCTCGCGTCGCTGACGCTCCCGTGAGCTGAATGACACTTAGGGAGTAGTAAGGATCTGGTTTAGTGCATCAACTGTCATCATCTCTTAAACAACATTTTTGTGTACCAACTGTCCGAGAGCGCTGTTACATTCCCGTAGAATTTCTACACGGGGCTCTTAAGAGTTATCCAGGCAGTGTGACCCTGGACTGTAAAGGGAACTGGAAAACTTCATCAGTCTGTTATTGCCGATCACTACAGCACTTCTCCTTCATAATCTATTCTGAGTCAGGTTCGCAGCGAACCAAGGATCCAACTCAAATATTCGTACCAGTGGTATCAAAAACTGAATAAAACGACCTTTTTTGCAGGGAATCCAAGCTGACCCGGCTGTTAGGCGCGGGGCTATCGGGCACGCGCGGCGAGGCGGTGAGCATGGTGGTGACGCTCAACCCCGCGCCCGAGTACGCGCACGAGACCCGCCACGTGCTGCAGCTCGCCGCCGTCGCCCGGGACATACGTGAGTACTGAACTGGGGGGCTGGCGGGCACTAGCGAGGCGGGAGCATGGTGGTGACGCTCAACCCCGCGCCCGAGTACGCGCACGAGACCCGCCACGTGCTGCAGCTCGCCGCCGTCGCCCGGGACATACGTGAGTACTGAACTGGGGGGCTGGCGGGCACTAGCGAGGCGGGAGCATGGTGGTGACGCTCAACCCCGCGCCCGAGTACGCGCACGAGACCCGCCACGTGCTGCAGCTCGCCGCCGTCGCCCGGGATATACGTGAGTACTGAACTGGGGGGCTGGCGGGCACTAGCGAGGCGGGAGCATGGTGGTGACGCTCAACCCCGCGCCCGAGTACGCGCACGAGACCCGCCACGTGCTGCAGCTCGCCGCCGTCGCCCGGGACATACGTGAGTACTGAACTGGGGGGCTGGCGGGCACTAGCGAGGCGGGAGCATGGTGGTGACGCTCAACCCCGCGCCCGAGTACGCGCACGAGACCCGCCACGTGCTGCAGCTCGCCGCCGTCGCCCGGGACATACGTGAGTACTGAACTGGGGGGCTGGCGGGCACTAGCGAGGCGGGAGCATGGTGGTGACGCTCAACCCCGCGCCCGAGTACGCGCACGAGACCCGCCACGTGCTGCAGCTCGCCGCCGTCGCCCGGGACATACGTGAGTACTGAACTGGGGGGCTGGCGGGCACTAGCGAGGCGGGAGCATGGTGGTGACGCTCAACCCCGCGCCCGAGTACGCGCACGAGACCCGCCACGTGCTGCAGCTCGCCGCCGTCGCCCGGGACATACGTGAGTACTGAACTGGGGGGCTGGCGGGCACTAGCGAGGCGGGAGCATGGTGGTGACGCTCAACCCCGCGCCCGAGTACGCGCACGAGACCCGCCACGTGCTGCAGCTCGCCGCCGTCGCCCGGGATATACGTGAGTACTGAACTGGGGGGCTGGCGGGCACTAGCGAGGCGGGAGCATGGTGGTGACGCTCAACCCCGCGCCCGAGTACGCGCACGAGACCCGCCACGTGCTGCAGCTCGCCGCCGTCGCCCGGGACATACGTGAGTACTGAACTGGGGGGCTGGCGGGCACTAGCGAGGCGGGAGCATGGTGGTGACGCTCAACCCCGCGCCCGAGTACGCGCACGAGACCCGCCACGTGCTGCAGCTCGCCGCCGTCGCCCGGGACATACGTGAGTACTGAACTGGGGGGCTGGCGGGCACTAGCGAGGCGGGAGCATGGTGGTGACGCTCAACCCCGCGCCCGAGTACGCGCACGAGACCCGCCACGTGCTGCAGCTCGCCGCCGTCGCCCGGGATATACGTGAGTACTGAACTGGGGGGCTGGCGGGCACTAGCGAGGCGGGAGCATGGTGGTGACGCTCAACCCCGCGCCCGAGTACGCGCACGAGACCCGCCACGTGCTGCAGCTCGCCGCCGTCGCCCGGGACATACGTGAGTACTGAACTGGGGGGCTGGCGGGCACTAGCGAGGCGGGAGCATGGTGGTGACGCTCAACCCCGCGCCCGAGTACGCGCACGAGACCCGCCACGTGCTGCAGCTCGCCGCCGTCGCCCGGGACATACGTGAGTACTGAACTGGGGGGCTGGCGGGCACTAGCGAGGCGGGAGCATGGTGGTGACGCTCAACCCCGCGCCCGAGTACGCGCACGAGACCCGCCACGTGCTGCAGCTCGCCGCCGTCGCCCGGGACATACGTGAGTACTGAACTGGGGGGCTGGCGGGCACTAGCGAGGCGGGAGCATGGTGGTGACGCTCAACCCCGCGCCCGAGTACGCGCACGAGACCCGCCACGTGCTGCAGCTCGCCGCCGTCGCCCGGGACATACGTGAGTACTGAACTGGGGGGCTGGCGGGCACTAGCGAGGCGGGAGCATGGTGGTGACGCTCAACCCCGCGCCCGAGTACGCGCACGAGACCCGCCACGTGCTGCAGCTCGCCGCCGTCGCCCGGGACATACGTGAGTACTGAACTGGGGGGCTGGCGGGCACTAGCGAGGCGGGAGCATGGTGGTGACGCTCAACCCCGCGCCCGAGTACGCGCACGAGACCCGCCACGTGCTGCAGCTCGCCGCCGTCGCCCGGGACATACGTGAGTACTGAACTGGGGGGCTGGCGGGCACTAGCGAGGCGGGAGCATGGTGGTGACCACTCGTATCATAATGTACTGGCCATAAAGTGGGTTTTACCGCAAGCTACGAGTACGTAAAAAGTCGCTTTCTGGCCAAGTGCAGACATAAAATGATATACACAACACGGGAGGTGTCTACGACAACGCGAGAGGTCCGCGCGGGGACTGCGCGGGCGCGGCGGGCGACGGCTCCCTACTATTAGCACTTGCTCTGGCGGCAGCGACCCAAACGCACACATACCGCGTTAACATTATCTTACTTACCTACTTGTACAATACGTTTTCTATACATAAACGTATCTCAATTTAAACCTTAGTTTCTCTTGTCCTTCATCGCATACAGGAGGTAATAAAGAAAGCCCTCGATCGCATATTTACGTCCCTCGCATCTGCGATCTCGTCCTTTTTTTGTTTTACCACCCTAGTTATGCATTGTACTAGTTACTCACACTGTCATACACTTGCAGAGGTAAACAACACGATAGCGGAGTCGATATCGACGTTAGAGAGCAGCTCCCAGGACACGACGGTCACCAGCAGCGATGAGGTGGTCAGGCTGCGGGCAGACAACGAGAGGCTACACTATGAACTAGTACAGTAAGTTGATGGTTAATCCACCAATCGCTCACTCCGACCTTGCTCGGGCTCAGCTAAGATTCTTGCCGGAGTCTTCTTCGCTGGGTTAGGTTTAGCGAACCGGCAACTAAAACTCCCATTCGTTCGATTCACACACTCACATAAGGACAGGTTGATCCGCTTCATCCTCCCTGCTGGTCCGTAAAAATCTGACTTCAATTCTAGGAGCATTCCACGAAAACGTTTCGTAAGGGACACTACCTTTTTAATACTTTTGACATTCGTAAAATTTTGATATTATGACTTGGCTTTATGATGGGTTGTGTAGCAGCTAATAAGTTTTATTAGGGTAGCTACCATAGCGTTTCGTAAGGGACAAAAAGTAGATGTTTTCATGGAATGCTCCTCTAACACAATAGGCTACTTGATGACAGTTCAAATCAGCTTCTTTTTATAAAGTGTCAAAACGCTCAGAAAGTATGCAGTTAAGTATGAAATGAACTACTGACTTGTGACGTGGTGCTCAACATGGTGCCTAATTTTAAATTTTTGTCATTCGAAAATCGTTGGTGACACGTAAATTAGTGTAATTGATTTTATTCGAGCAGTTTTGGAAACCTAATTTGATGGCTAAAGTTTATTTATTTATTTTGATTGTTGTCAAATACCCTATTTTATTTTTGCAGAGCTCAGGCACTGAACCGGAAGTTGATGTCGGACATGGCGGAACAGCAGCAAGAGAACGCCGTGACAGTGAAGGAGCTGGTGGACGAGGCCCGGGACATCACGCAACAGTACTACAAGTCGCAGCTCAACGCCCTCGAGGAGCGCCACGAGGCCGAGGTGATGATGGTGATGGATGATGATGGGTGATGATGATGATAGTGATGGATGATGATGATGGTAGATGGTGGTGGTGGTGGCGGTGATGATGAGGATGATTGCGAGGACAGTAACTACGGAGGTCGCCCGTGCGTGCTACTTTGCCACAGTACATTCGCTGATACAGTACGGAACGGAACTCTGGGGACGCTGTGCCGAGTGGGTAAGAGTATTTCGCCTCCAAAAACGCGCCATTAGAACCCTTGCGCGAATGTTTTCGGATACGCCGGCTTTTTTCTCGAGAACTAGGCATACGAGTACAGATGATGATGATGATGATGATGATGATGATGATGATGATGATGATGACTTGGGTGTTCCAGCCATCCCGCGAGAATCGAGACGAGCCTTAACACATTAAACGCCGTCGGACACAGACTCCGAATGCTAAAGTGTTAAAGCATGCGTGTGGCGTGTGAGACGCCCAGGGCCTCTTTATATAATATAAAACCTCCTAACTGTAGCTGTACAATTATTAATAATAGAGTAAACACATAGTGTCGCATTAACTCTTTCGCGACTAAACATTTCGTAGAGCAACACTCGTAGTCGATAACATGGCGAAACCCGTATGTAACTCGTAGCTGTTGCGAGCCTAGCGCCCGCGGAGCGTTAACCCTTTCGTATACCGAAACGACTCGCACACCTGTAGGCTACAGGCTGTAGACATCGTATGCCGTGCCCCATATTGTCGGACCGGGTGGTTGGCCGTGGCGTTCCCTGGGGTCGAACCAGGTCGCTAGCCAGACCACCCTTGGGTGTTCGACTGTGTGCCACACACAGTCGATATTCGTACCTGTAGTATGCCAGAGAAGCCCGCAAGCTTGTATCTGTCGGCACGCTACAGGTTTAGGTACAGATCTGTGGCACGGCATGGTTAAGACCGTGGACAAGAGCTAATGTAATTATTCCGCAAATTATGCTGGCATGACCTGTGGTGTTGATGGTGACGATGTTCATACCACCCTACCTCAATGGCCACATTTGTCTAAGAGATATTCTGCTTTTCTGTGCACCAATAAGGATGCATACATTACACAACTAGGATGGTAAAACAAAGAAAGGCCGAGATCGCAGATGTTTGCGGCCCGAGCTGCAAACGAGGGACGTAAATATGCGATCAAGGGCTTTCTTTATTACCGTGTTGTGTACATCATTTTATGTCTACACTTGGCCAAAATGCGGCTTTTTCCGTACGTAGCGTGCGGTAAAAGCCACTTTATGGCCAGGTCTGGCATAAAAATTAATTTGCTTCACCGTAAACGATATGTGTCGACAGATTGCGGAGTTACGGGAGGAGTACGAGGCGAAACTGGCCGAGAATGTCGTCGCGAAGGAAGGGACGCCGTCGCGGGCTCTACAAAATAAGGTGAAATAAACTCTTGAATTACTACATACACTACTTAAACCTTTTAGTCTATTACAGATGATTGAAGGTCTTGAATCTGCGATACATCAAATCTGATGGCTGAACAGGCCAATACTGTATTGACATCCTTCCGCAAACCTGGCAGGAGACAGCGGCACTGCTGGATTTTGGATGCAACATAGATCTCGTTGCTTCTTTCTCTCAGCTAATGCTCCTATCCTGGCAAAATTAGATATAGATAGTAGATTGATTCATTCATTTTCAACTGTGACGCAAAAGATTATCTCAATCCTGCTGTATTTCACAGTAACAGTGTTCCTTAGCAATCATATCCAAAGTTAGGTACATAATGTTCTAGTTATGTTCACTACTTTTATTTTATTTTTATTTTCAGGTCATGCAGCTTATGAAGCAAATAGCAATCTTGGAGGTAAAGTTTTATTATTTTCACAAAATATTATTTGATGTCGCTTATTGAAAAAAAAATGTAGACTTACTTTTTTTCTTGATTATAGGAGGAATTAAACGCAGAGCGACTGGCGCGCGCGCGCATGAAGGAAGAAATGCTCCACCTTAGAGCTTGCATTGAGGAGCGGGACGGTTCGTGTTTTTCTATAACATATCTGATATCAAAAAAAATAAAAATTTACAGAAATGTATGCCTCGCTACGGATTTTCCTGGCTACACAATCTGAAATATATTTTTGGCAAAATTAACATTTTGTTTTCCTTTGACTATTACAGAAAAAGCTGCAGATAACAATTCAAATCAAGAAGGCACTATACAATTGACTGATAGCGAGGACGATAGCGAAGAAGCCGACGATCTTTGCAACGACAGCCTCGAGCCCACCTTCAAGAAGGAAGACATCAACCGCTCCAGACTGCTGCGACAAAGCAGCATACTCAACAACACCCACAACACTTACGACAACATGAACAACACTCACGACAACATGAACAACACCAACAATACACTCAAAGACGACAGCATGACAGACATAAGAGATATAAATGAAGATAGTAAAACAGATACTACTATGGCTGAAGAAAGAACAAATGAAACTTACGATGTTTCTAATAATGACAGTTATAATCAATCAATGGACTGTCCAGCTACAGTGAAAAAGGCGGAAGTGAAGAAAGAGTCTACATCTGGAAAAGAAATAAACGCACCATTATTCGATAATTCGAATGTAGAACTTAAGCACAATGCTAGAGAAACTTATTTCGTGAGTAATTCTAATGTAAGTTTAAGTGCAGATGCAGAGAAGAAGGATTCGGTTCTAGATAGTGACACGGGGATTTCTGTAGACACTGGTATAAGCGTCTCCCTTAAAGACGATGATGATTTAAAAGATTTTAGTATTATTGGTAACGTGAATGTTGGAAAACCCGCAAAGCCTGTTGAAACACAGATTGATAAAATCAAAAAGTTTGCCATGTCTACAATTTCGAGTAACACCTCTCTTACACAGTTCGAATTACTGGAACTTGAAGTGAACGATTCTGAAAAGAAAGAAAAATCAGCATTTAAATATTTTGATAATGAAACTGAAAAGAGTTCGATGAGTTTGAGTCCAAGAAAGAAGGAAAAGAAACCTTATTTTGATAACACGCAACCAAGTCCAAGCCAAATATCCAAGGTCAAAGACTTGATGAAAAAACATGACATTTTAAGGTCTCCGTCCATAGTCCTAGACGAAATTCCAGAAAACTATAAACCGACTACAATCAACAAAATTATGCGCGAGAGTTTCACAGTAAGTACTGATATACCTCCTCTTCATAAAAATAAAATGTTAACAAAGATGCACAATTCTATTGACCTATTTGAAGAAGTTGAATCGCCATGCTCGAATAAACTAGATGTGTTGAAAAGTGTAAAGGAGACCGCAAATACAATTGAAAATGTTTCCTTAGAAAAGGATAGAATTGAAATAAAAACCGAAATCGTTGACGAAATTATTGAAAAAGAAGTTTTCAATAAAGATAAGAAAGATGAAGTATTATTTGAAGAAGTTAAAAGCACTGCAGAAATGGTCTTGACCAACCCTTCTGCTCTGAGAGAAAATGATTCTATTGAGACCACTCTTGAATCAACATCTCAAGTAGAACAAAATGAAAGAAATAAAGTGAAATCTGTGTTAGATGTAAAGCTTAAGAATACCGAAGTTGAATCTAAGCAAACGAATGCCGACACAAAAAACAATGGTATCGAAACAAAACTAATAAAAATGGAAAGATTGTCAAATGACATTTCATTAAATGACGTAACCAACGGAAATCAAACAATAGCTCGAGATAACACGATGGATGCTTTTGAGAATATTTACAAAGATATAACTGTACCTAATGCAACCGATTTCGAACTTCTAGTTTCTGACAAAAGTCTAGATACTGCTAATGAAAATATGATTAACAACATCAAAGAAACCGTAGAAAAAGTCAACAATCGGGAAACAATAAATGAACACCCAGAAAAAATCAACAAGAAAGAAACTGTAAGAGAAAACCATGAAAAATACAATAATAGTCATGAAAATATAAGCGAAAATGAAACTGCAGAAGTGCCACTCGCTGTTAAATACAATTTACGACACAAAAGTCCCAAAACTGTAAAGAAATCTCTTCGTTTGAGAAAGAGGAATAAAGTTGATAAACATGAACAAGTTGACGAAGAGCACAAATTGAAGGATATAGTTAATTTGCAAAAGGAATTTTCGGACGTAACGTTAGGTGTGCCCGCGCCGGTGAAAGTCGTGAAAGATATACCATCGCCGGAAAAAAGCGAAAGTGAGAATCAACCGCCTGCGCTGGGAGTTCAAAGTTGTCCATCGAAGAGGTTTGTCGCCGTTCTATTCTTATATAGACTCGAGCATTTTAGGAAATTCGTTTTAAATTTTAAACGTCACATCACATTAATTTTGAAACTTTAACCTAAGACAAAAAATTTAAACTCAAAAGATAGGTAACGAACGGTGTGTATTCACATCCTAATCAAATTATGTCTTTGCCGTATGAGCGACTGTTAATCAATGCACTATATTGAGTACAAGACGGTATTCCACGACGGTACTCGATATATTGTGCAATAAAATTTTAATTGAATCCGAGCACTGAGTAGTTCTTTCTTGCATTTTAACTTTTATTTTTGCATTTCTATATTTCAGTGCACAAAAGGGTCAATTGCAGAAAAAAAATACCTTTTACTTTTTATGTCAGATCATGGTGTGTCTTATACCATTTTACTCAGAATCATTATGATTAGCACTTTTCATTTATGAAATAAAAAAAGCGGTCCTAAATATCCCAACTATTCCGTACTAATTTTGAATCTCAGTTTCGTTACGCCCGAACTAAATATAGGGGAAAATCGTAACGAAACTGATAAAAAAAATCACAGTTTGGTTACGATTTTCCCCTATATTTAGTTTGGGCGTAACGAAACTGAGATTCAAAATTTGGACAACTGTTTTGTTGGGTAATTTTTTTTCTGTAATTAACCCAAAAATGTACAAATAGGTAATCTAAATGGCGTATTTTTAGCGTAACCGGCAGCCGTCGCAAACTGTTCACGCCCAGACCGGAGCCGCTAGACGAGTCCCCGCTGGGGGACAGCGGCGAGAGGATCCGTGTGCCACGCCCGAGCTACCACCGCACCCGGACTCGCCGGCGACTCAACTAGACCAGGACTTCCCAACCAGGGGGGCACGCCCCCCCCTGGGGGGCGTAGAGAAAAGTCAAGGGGGGGGGGGCGTAATAGGTACGTTTACATTTCCGAAAAATAGTACATTACATAACTAGGGTGGTAATACAAAGAAAGGCCGAAATCGAGGAAGTTTGCGGCCCGAGCTGAAAACGAGGGACGTAAATATGCGATCGAGGGCTTTCTTTATTACCTCCCGTGTTGTGTACATAATTTTATGTCTACACTTGGCCAGAAAGCGGCTTTTTCCGTACGCGCAGCGTGCGGAAAAAGTCACTTTATGGCCAGGTGTGGCATAATAGTACATTACACAACTAGGGTGGTAATACAAAGAAAGGCCGAAATCGCAGAAGTTTGCGGCCCGAGCTGCAAGCGAGGGACGTAAAAATGCGATCGAGGGCTTTCTTTATTATCTCCCGTGTTGTGTACATCATTTTATGGCTACACTCGCCCAAAAAGCGGCTTTTTTCGCACGCTGCGCGTACAGAAAAAAACACTTTATGGCCAGGTGTGGCATAAATATTATTTTTGGTTCGGGGAGACTGCGAACTAAAGGTTGGGAAACCCTGAAGTAGACTGATCGGCTTGTATGTTGATTGTGACAATTATGGTGGACATATTTTAATTAATTATGATATAGAAATTATAGAATTAAATTTTATTACTATTATTTTTGTTTTTTTTTCTGCAGTAACCCTTAAAAGTATGATGTAGCACTTTCATAGGACAAAGTAAGTTTATAAATTGAATAACCCTGTACTTATTTCCAGTGCCTTAGAGGTAGGTAGGTATAGGCAAATGCCGTAGGCCGTGCGCCTGCTTGCAAAAGCACTCTGTCCCCCTCCCTAACTTGATGTACATGCGTTCCTCCATCGCTCAAAGAAACAGCATTGCGTGTTGCTGTCATTGCATGATCGGCATTTTATAGTGTTTTGTAGAGCAACTGCTACTTCAGACCTACCTACGTACACCATTGTTGAATTTTGAGCTCCGTTTTTATTCAGGAACTTGACGTATAAAAGTCATCGTGGCTCGACGTGGCGCGTATCGACTGCGCGCGGCAAACCATCGAACATTGGGTCGCGCGGCGGCCGCGCAATATGGGGACGGGACCGCCGCGCGCGGCAGCTCGAACATTGGCGCGCTCGAACGTGCCGCGCGGCGAACCAGTTCGTGTCGGTTTTTGGTGGCGCGGCAAAGGAGCGTCAGTGTGTTGTGCGCGCGCCATTGAGACGGACCTTTACTTAGAGACGTTCACGGATCGCCTGCCGCGCTATATGAAAATGTGCGCTTAAAATTGGCTCGCGCACCAAAACGCAGGTTTGCCGCGGTCGAACATGGCTCGCGCGGCAGCCGCGCGCAGTCGATACGCGGCTTAAGAGAAATTGTACGCCTATAATCCAAATGGGTTTGGAAGGATTTGCAAGGCCCGGCTTTAGGTTGGGTACCTACCTAGAGGCAAGGACCATTAAAACATGAGGACTGTCATTCTCCATACAAAAAGCTGTTCCCCGATATTTACAACGCCATCAATGTATAAGCTTGGTATAAGAATTATATTATTTACAATTATTCAACTTTGCAAGCGTGACACATGTAATGGTCCTTGATGGGTCATTATTTGAGCGTTTCACCCGCCTCACTTTCGTGGACACATTATTGTCGAAGTTCCCTCAGATTTTAGTCTCGAGCTACTTGGTACATATCCGGGACTACTAACAAATACCTTAAAATTACATTAAAATCTGTCGGAATCTCAACTATGTTTTAATGGTCCTTGGTCCGACATAATTAGGGTTCCGTACCAAAATGGTAAAAAAGGAACCCTTATGGTGCGACTCTGTCTGTCTGTCTGTCTGTCTGTCTGTCTGTCTGTCCGTCTGTCACAGCAAGATATCTCAGGATCTACTGATGCTATCGACTTGAAATTTGGAATAGTGTTAAAAACCACTAATCCAAGCCTATGGGACAGAAAAAAAATCTTATACCTGTTTTACTTTTTTTTTAAGGAAAGTAAATTTTTGGTCAGCCGTTATTAAAATTGATCCGCAAAAAAAAATAAGCAGTTAAATCATTTGGGCAGCATACAAAGATTTGGCTGGCAATAAATAAAATTGGGCGGCAACTCTTGTTCAGCAAACAGTTTAAAAACGGTTAGCATTTTAACCAATATTAATCTGCTTTTTTTATCATTTGGCTGCCTAATAAACAGTCGTGCTGCAAAATAATTACTTGGGTAGCAAGATTTTACAATTGGTCAGCAGAGAGTTTAATTGAGATATACAGGGTGTCACTGTGATATATACTGGGTGTCACTGTGATATATACAGGGTGTCACTGTGTTATATACAGGGTGTCGCTGTGATAGATACAGAATGTCACTGTGATATATACAGGGTGTCACTGTGTTATATACAGGATGTCACTGTAATGTATACAGGGTGTCACTGTGATAGATACAGGATGTCACTGTGATATATACAGGGTGTCACTGTGTTATATGTATACAGGGTGTCACTGTAATGTATACAGGATGTTACTGTGATATATACAGAATATCATTGTGATATATACAGGGTGCCATTGTGTTATATACAGGGTGTCACTGTGATAGATACAGGATGTCACTGTCAGCAGAGAAAACATGTCTGTAAGCAGTTTAATTGAAATATACAGGGTGTCACTGTGATATATACTGGGTGTCACTGTGATATATACAGGGTGTCACTATGTTATATACAGGGTGTCACTGTGATAGATACAGGATGTCACTGTGATATATACAGGGTGTCACTGTGTTATATACAGGGTGTCACTTTAATGTATACAGGGTGTCACTCTAAAAATGAAACAGCTCCCAAAAATAGGTAGGTTAGGGTTATTTTTTTTTTGATGACCCTAAAACGAAACGGCTTCCAAAAATAGGTAGGTTAGGGTTATTTTTTTGATGACCCTAAAAACGAAACGGCTCCCAAAAATAGGTAGGTTAGGGTTATTTTCTTTTTGATGACCCTAAAAACGAAACGGCTCTCAAAAATAGGTAGGTTAGGGTTATTTTTTTTGCTGACCCTAAAAACGAAACGATACACGTTGTGAATAAATAATGTAACTTCTAAACATTATGAGATGTAAAAAAATCGAAATACCAATCATAGTGACACCCTGTATATATCACAGTATCACTCTGTATCTATCACAGTGACACCCTGTATATATCACAGTATCACTCTGTATCTATCACAGTGACACCCTGTATATATCACAGTATCACTCTGTATCTATCACAGTGACACCCTGTATATATCACAGTTACATCCTGTATCTATCACAGTTACATCCTGTATATAACACAGTGACACCCTGTATATATCACAGTGACACCTGCTACTTGACAGCTGACAATTACCGAATGACAAAATGCGCACACGATTGGCGGCAGAATAGTTGCGCCCAGTTAGGTTTTATTGCCCCCTTTTTTTTGATGAACAAAATGAAATATTTTGCTTACCTACTGATTGCTTACCAAAATTAGATTTACCGTAGATCGCTTAATGCAGCTCAAATATTTAATTTGCTGACCAAAATAATTTAGAGCAGATCAGTATATCATTAATTGCAGCCTGATTTATAAATGTTTGCTTACCATAAGTTGCTTACCAACTAGCTATTTTGGCTGACCAAATACATATTTCTGCTGACCAAAATATGAATATTTTGCTGATCGATTAAATGATACCCTTTTTTTAAAGGGGACTGAAATGGGATGTCGAAAATCAAAAGTTGAGCTAATATATCGACTGGGATATCAAATGAAAGGGCTTAATATGTAGATTCCAAAACCATTTTTATTTTTTTTCTTATACATGTAGTTTTTGATTTAAGATAAAAAACGTTGAAAAAAATACCATTCCCCCCCTATTATCTCCGAAGTTACTGAACAGAAAAATCTGTAATAATTACCAATTATTAATATTATCCTAAATATTACAGGAAAAATAAAACGGTTTTCCTAATTCACAGCGTTTTTTAGAAATTCGCAAAAATCGTAAGACAACCTTATTTGCTCCTACTAAACTAACCGCGGCATATGTCGATGTATGGGGACAACAGTTTTACAAGAGAAAAGTTAAGTTTGTGCCACCATACAGTTTTTCTTGAATTATTCACGTATCTATTGTCGATTTTGTACGGAACCCTCGGTGCGCGAGTCCGACTCGCACTTGACCGGTTTTTTTTCCTTTCTGTGGGATTGGGTCTGAACAACCGTTATTTGGCAGTATGAATGAACAATAAAGGTATATGAAATTAATAGGAGTTCTAATTTTAAACCCTAACCGCCTGGCCACGATGTTTGGTTTTAGGGTGCGGCTCCATTGAGGCGGAGCGGAGAGATGTGTAGGGATCGACCAATCACATCCGCCGCTCCGCCTCAATGGGAGCTACACAGGCCGCAGCATGAGCAGTGAGCGGCGAGCGTAGGCCAATGTCGTGGCCAGGCGGTAAGGTGTTTTATTTCACTGTTTAGGGTTATTGTTGATGTTATGGAGTTGGTGTATTAGAAAGCAGTAAATTAAGAATATTGCCATTCGAACATACATATTTTGGATATGCCGCTTTTTTCCATTGTCAAATACAGTTGGCAAAACTATCAAATATTATTGGTATATAGGGGCCAATATTCAGCGTTTTATTTTCGTCATTATTGTCCCAGTAAATATTGTTAAAAAAAACGATGCCTAGAGTTAACTTTTTATGAAATTTAACAGTCCCGAGTTTAAGTCCAGTTTTATCAAAATTGTCACGATTTGTCCTTTCGTTATAGTAAATAATCGGCGGACAATAATGATTGTCAAACCGCGCGGTCAAAACGCTAGGAGAATTGCCCATAGAATGTTTTTGTTTGGATTTTCTATTTATGCCACGCCTGGCCATAAAGTGTCTTTTTCCGCACGCTGCGCGTACGGAAAAAGCCGCTTTCTGGCCAAGTATAGACATAAAATGATGTGTACACAACACGGGAGGTAATAAAGAAAGCCCTCGATCGCATATCTGCGTCCCTCGCTTGCAGCTCGGGCCGCAAACTTCTGCGATCTCGGCCTTTCTTTGTATTACCACCCTAGTTGTGTAATGTACTATTTCCCGTACTATCCACATAAAAAGAGGTTTGTTATATAATATAATGAAGAAGTAAACACCATAAATAATGTTAGTATCAAATCAAATTCTAAATGTTCCTTAAATTAAGAGAAATATTAAAAATGTTCTCCTTGTCATGCGAACGGCCAACGAACGGCACACCACTACGAATGTAGTTCAAAGCTCTTGATAATTCATCGCACCATCTCTTGAACATTACGTTCATAGAATTTTAGGGATATGTTAAGGTGGGTTTAGACCAAACGAAAGAATGCACATTCTAACCACGGTAGACGGTAGTTTTTGTTCCGATAAAAGGTACATCGGGAGCGCGCATACAGTGTGCGTGCCGTTTGCGCGCCGTGTACGGACGCACCACAGGCAAGCATCGGCGCGTGCTTAGTCAGGGTTGAGCAATCGTCGCGAGCGGTCGAACGTTCAAAATGTCTGCGGACGAAGCAAAGTATAGAAGACGTATATACTGTAGTGTGTTCGGATGTTTGAAGAATAATGCGCAAAATCCAGAATTGTCATATTTCTGCATTCCTAAGGATCCCGAAAGGTGTGTATTTTATTAGTACCTATATAAATGTTATATTTTATGTCGTTTATAGAATGTTTGATAGTTTTGTGATCAAACTATACCAATTAAATAGAGTAGATAATTATTTTGTTTGACAGTGATGAGTAAAATTAACAGATTTTTTAAACGTGTACTAATTAAATAGTAGTTGATTCTATTGATACATAAAATGCCTTTGTGCGAGAGTGGTTTTATGAAACGAGCCGAAATATCGTTGCGTTACTTAAGGCGGGTTTAGACCAAACGAATTCTAACACATTCTAACCCCACTCTACCAAATTCTTTGTGTACACACAAAGAATTTTGTAGAGTGGGGTTAGAATGTGTTAGAATTCGTTTGGTCTAAACCCACCTTTACATGTACACATACCAATACTAATTTATTTAAACTATTATACTTAATAACATTAACATCAGATGTGTGCGATCAGATACTTTCATATTGAAATAAGTAACTTTTACTAGGTTGACCTCGAACGATTGTTCGTTCGATCGAGCTCAACCTAATAAAAGTTACGTTCGTAGTAAGTAGGTATTTTACAGAACCGACGAGCGGCAGCCCTGTGCCTTAGGCACGCTCTGGTGTCGCGCGCTCCTAAACGGCGAAGACGAACTACTTGGTTGTTTTTATACTTTGTTCTAACCCCACTAACTAACTAACTGTCAAGGTGGATTGAATTTGTCATCCGGTCGTGTATAAGCGTCGTAACAGATGACAGACTAAAATAATCGGAATCCGTTTGTACTATAATAAAAAAAAATCTATAATAATTGACTATGGTAATTCTGATTTGTCAATCAATCAGTGTTGCCAATTTAGCAGATTCAGTGCTAAATTTAGCATAATTTGGACTGGTTTAGCAGATTTTTTTTACATTTAGCATTTAGCATAATTTTTGCCATATTTTTTACATTTAGAAATTTTATAGTACACTATATCTCTGTTGACATTATAATTGTAAGTATTTATGTAAACACTTTATTGTATAAAATAAAACAAAGTACAGAACAGGGTTGCAAAATAAAGGTATATGTACTAAGGTAAACTTATCTCTTTAAGGGATATCTTTCAATTAACCTTTGAACAGTTGATGATGATGATGTTTGTATGCTGTAGTAAAAAAGTTACTTTGATTGAAATATAAAAAAAAAATGTCGATTAATAGATTGACATTCTTAATTTACTTAGGTATCTTTAGCAATTTTTTTGCTGAAAGTTTAGTATGGGCCACAAAAAGGATTATTGTAAAGCTGTAATAATCACAATACATTAAATTTGAAAGAATAAGGCTTTTTTTTATTTAGCATATTTTTTAGCAGAATTTATCAAGTTTTAGCATAATTTTAGCAGAATTTCAGCAAAATTTTAGCATTGAATGAAATTCGGAGTTGGCAACACTGCAATCAATGTCAATGTCAACTGGCAAATACGTGATATTGTCTTGTCTTGAAAACAAGGTTTCTCAGTTCGTTTTTCCTTACATATTTTACGTTTATTAACCAGTCTCATTTAATTTTAAAATCGAATACTAATGTTTTAACACGTAAGAACAATGACGGCAACAACGAGAGCGTCTGTGTCGCAGTTATTGCGCAATAAAGATGATGCTGGTGATGAAGATGATGAACCTAAAAAGAAGTCTCGTGAGGACTGGCGGAAAGCTAAAGAGCTGGAGGAGGCTCGAAAAGCTGGTACTGCACCTGCTGCTGTTGACGAAACAGGTATTTTACAGTATTCTAACCTAAAAATATGATAACCATTACACTTATACAGTTGACGTACGTCTTTTATTTACGTTATGGTTTTTGGGCCTGTATATTTTACACAAGCACCTTAAAAACATAGTCGGACGGAGCATCGAACTGAAGCATTTGTAGTGGGCTGGTTGCTTTGTACTTACGAGCCGCACGCACACATCAACAAGTTTTTTCTTACTACCACGCACACATTGACCTAACCAACCAGCGTTAAAGAGACTGGCAGACTAGAGGTGCTTGAGCTCTTTGTTAGCGAGGTTATGTCCAGCTATTTATATTAAGGTCCTTGATTTTACACAAATAAATTTCCACTTTATCGTAATTTAATAACTAGTGTTGTGCCATTCGAGTATACTTCCTGCAAGTATTTATGTTTACTAATATTCCTAGCAGTGTTATTTATACAACGTATATGTACGTATTTCAGGCAAAGATATAAACCCGCACATTCCGCAGTACATTTCTTCGGCACCATGGTACTATGGCACTGCTGGACCAACGCTCAAGCATCAGAGACCACAGGAGGACAGAGAAGCTCAGTTCACCAAGCTAGATACTTTTTACAACAAGGGTGTGGACACGGTTTGTACTAATATTTATATTTTTTATGTCCAAGAACAAAAAAGAGGTATATACCCTAATCTGCTACTAAAGCGTAGGAATAAGACTAACTAGCAAAAAAGTTGAAACAGTACAAGTGGTATGTACTTGCACAATTTTTGTCGTACTGTTGGGATTAGACAATACCAAAGATAGACTCAACCATATCATATAAGTACAGAATATACGAAAATTACTGTCATAAAAGTATCAACAACAACAACGTACATGGTGCAAACTGCTAAGTTGTCATTCTGCAATTAGAATCATATACATTGTTGTCATGGATATATGTATTATTGGGTGTAGCAATAAATTATATGGATCTGTTACATAGTTATTTTATTTTGTTATATTGCAAATGAATAGTACCCTTGAATACCATGTTTTACCTGAAATACGCTTTACGATTTCAGACCAAAGTAGCTACCAAATTCAGGAAAGGCGCATGCGAAAATTGTGGTGCCATGACACATAAGAAGAAAGATTGTTTGGACAGACCAAGAAAAGTAAGTTAACTGTCTATTTTTTTGTAGCCTCTGCAATCTCACTAGATTTGTATTTTGTATCTCCTATCTATTGTGTATATTTTATGGACCTGTATTCCTTGGAATTTTTGGACCTTTTGATATGTAATATCTAAACTTCCTTTAAATGCATTTTTAACCCCCGACGCAAAAACGACGGGGTGTTATAAGTTTCACGTGTCTGTGTGTGTAAATGTGTATGTGTCCCAAACGGATGATCCGATTTTAATGCGGTTTTTTTTGTTTGAAAGGTATATCAGTCGAGAGTGTTCTTAGCTATGTTTGGTGGAAATCGGTTCAGGTCTTCAAGGTCATCAGGTCGTTTGTTATTTTTTCTCACACTTTATTAAATGCAGATATGCAGTTTTTGCAGTAAGGGTACGATATATGTTTTTCACTATAGTGAAATATACATTCTAGATTGGCGCTAAATACACAAATGCTGGCATAGCTGCTGATGAATTCAACCAACCAAATCTAAACCTGAGTTACGATGGCAAGAGGGATCGTTGGAATGGATACGATCCTGCAGAGCACAAGGCTATCATTGAGGAGTACCAGAAAATCGAGGAGGCTAAGAGAGAGTTGAGGGCTAAGAAATTGGAACAAGGTATTTTAATAAGCATCCATTTGAACTTTCATTCACTTTTTTCCATTATGTATTCTGTCATGGTCTAAAAGAACCTGATTACTAAACTCACTCCAATATTGTGTCATTGTACACTGCAACACAAAATAAATAGGTACAGAAGTCAACCTCATGTATGTACTTCACTTTTCATACCTACGCTCGGCGATCGCTGTAGGGTTGTCAACTATGGCTTATGCACGAAAAACTATCGTGATACTGGCGCTCCTATCTAGTTGTCTGATTTACTGTGGAGAATGAAACGGGAAGAATGGAAATAGAAATTAATAACAACTACAATATTTTTATTTTAATGTAATTGTTATATTACATTGTTACAATATTTTTATTTTAATGTCATTGTTGTGTTATATAACTTATCCTACAAAACAAAACAATAAACCTGCCTACTATTACAATACAAAAGGTTTCGGTTTCGAAAATCCCTAATAACTTCTTAACGGATTGTCCGACAAAAACAACACAATATCTACACAATAATAACTACTTACCTCTCCGAAACCACTGGTAGCTTAAAAAACGCCAATTCACCGTTTAATGTTGAATTTAAACAACCGTCCACTGAATAGTTATAATAACTTTTTTTCGTTGCTCCATGATTGCATACAATAGTTCACAGACCCGCGTGTCAAGAAGCGTATGGCACTCGCGCTCGCACTAGTCCGAACTGGTGCGAGATATCGTGTCCGTGAGCAGTATCTATGTGTGCGTTGGTCGAGCGCGCTTTGTATGTTGATTGATTTCTGTACCTATCTATTTTGTGACTGCAAGCAGTCGCTGTATTTCCTTTTGATGTGTTAGTTTTTTACTGCAACTCATCTTCAATCTAATTATGTGTCAATGTTAATCACAATTACTTAATCAGGTTGTATTCTTGTGATCTTGATTATTGTCCTTGTCTATTTAAACTTTAAATCTACATTTCACACTTACAGAAATAAATGTATCTTTTCAGATCCAACAGCCACAGAAGACGATGATAATGCTGAGGAAGATGAAGACAAGTATGTAGATGAAGTGGACATGCCTGGCACAAAGGTATTTTTACTTTATATGAAAGAAACATTTTGTCTCTTCATTGGTGTTTTTTTAATGCGGGTAAATTACACCACATTTTATCTTTATATGTGAAGGTATTTTTGTTACATAATTTTTCTAACTCAGGCAGTACAGTACAGTTCCAAACTGTACTTTTATTATGTTTTTGTTGTCTATCTAATAATAATAAATAAATAAATAATAATAAATAAATAGATCGCAGAAGTTTGCGGCCCGAGCTGCAAGCGAGGGACGTAAATATGCGATCGAGGGCTTTCTTTATTACCTCCCATGTTGTGTACATCATTTTATGTCTACACTTGGCCAGAAAGCGGCTTTTTCCGTACGACAAAGTCACTTTATGGCCAGGTGTGGCATAAAGAAATTATCGTAATTTGTTCTGATTATTCTCCATAATCTATTCCATTTACAAATAGGTTCACTGTTCGGAGCAATGCAACACTGCGTCCATAGTGCAACTTTTATGATAACTAGTGTACCCGCGGCTTCACCTATGTTATTTCCATTATTATCCCAAGGGAACTTCCCTTTTCCCTTCTTCCTTCCTTGTATATAAAGTATCCCTTATTTACTTTTTCTTGTTATGTCTCTCATTCCATTGAATTGGATGGAAGGGCGTTGTTTAGTAATAAACATCCAAACAGCATAGTTGGGTTAAATAAACATTTATTGACAATAGGCTATTTGATGACAGTTCAAATCAGCTTTTTTTTATGAAGTGTCAAAACGCTCAGAAAGTATGCAGTTTAGTATGAAATACTGACTTGTGACGTCATACTCGACGTTATGCCTTATTTTTAGTTTTTGTCATTTTAAAATCGTTGGTGGCACGAAAATGAGTTTAATTGATTTTACTGCCCTCCGGCCGGAAAGCGTCACCTTGCCGGCTGCTGTGCTAAACGAAGATGCCGCTTTTTGGCTCCGTCGAACAGATAGTATACAAAGTTTGTCGTCCTCGGCGAACTGTGATATGAGACATTTCTTATTTTATTGGCCTCTGTATGTAATGTACTATTAACTGGGCAGTTTTGGAAAGAATGATGGGCAGAAATGTGAGGCACCCAGCCTTATCACCAATACAATTGTAGCGGATGTAGATTTATTGACAACAGCATTTGCTATAATTGTTATTAAGACCACTAGTCACTAAGAGCACTAAAAAAATCTCCTAATTATGAGTTTTTAATTGATACTTAACTATCAATTAACGTGTTAACACCCAGTATGTGAAGGCTGATAACTCTCTTCTCCGGGGCTTTTGGAGTTTGTCCTCATATTAGAAAATTAAGCTTATGTAACTAGCTTTCACGTGATATACATGAGATTTGTATTGGATATGGAGGCCATAATTGCCCATAATTCTTTTCCGCAATCCCATCCCATCCGCAAACTCCACAACACAACTCAGTAATGTTTAACTTAGTTTTTTGTACTTTTAAGGTCCCGTGAACAATGACACTATATCTGGTTATTTGGAAGAAAAATCCATGTTTTTGTATAAAACTCTTAAAGAAAACTTGTTAAATAACATTTATTAACGCAAATGACTATCAGTCTCACAAACAGTTAATAATTTTATTCATTACACACCGTGACATTAATCAAGAAGTCACAAATAATTAAACAACAGTAATGTTGGAAGCAGCTTCTAGCAGTTATAACGGCTTTATTTATTAAGTAATAGACTATCTTTGTTTTTTTTAATTGATTTTATGTTTCTCTCTCTGTATAACTTTCTTTTTGATATATGTATTTATAATAAGCAATCTTTCATAGATTGCAAAATAACTGCACTGTTTATTTATTAGGCATGTTGTGTCTACTGTTTTAGGGTGTACGAAAAGTGTCTTAAGTGAGCTATTTATTTGTTATTACAGTTCATTTGTATCATCCAGTTTGTAGACCTTTAAATAAAAATAAAAAAACTCCATAACCTCAAAAATCATATACTTGCTTCAGGTGGATTCCAAGCAGCGCATCACAGTGCGTAACCTGCGTATCCGCGAGGACACCGCCAAGTACCTGCGCAACCTGGACCCAAACTCCGCCTACTACGACCCCAAGACCCGGTCCATGAGGGACAACCCCGACCCTGCCGCCACTGAGTAAGTTAAAGCACTTTTAATTAGGGATGTAACGATATCGGTATCGCCGATTATATACAACCGATGTTTGAAGAGCGCGAAAAGAATTTGTTGTATGAATAAAATCTGCAAAAAGTAATTTCAATTACTGACTTAATTTATATATTGGTCTATTACCTTGTGTGGTCTACTGCTACGTTAATTATATATTTGGTTCATAATAAAAAAAATCTGTGTTGACAATTTATTTATTTTTACTTTACACCTTCTAGGTTGACTCTCTGATAAATATAGTCAAGTTTTAGGTATAATAAGGACATACACATAATAAATCTGAAGTTCATACTTCATTAGTTAGCTAAGATATCGGTATTTTTATATTGGCATACCCGCATCGCAGCTAGGGGGCCTCCCCGCTCCTTCCCTCCTCCAAGAAGGGTGATGAGGAAAATGTCATGTCATGACATGCAATCGCTGAATGCACGCGAATCGAAACGTCGACATTGGCAAATACACCAAGCATCCAGGGTGTGTGTGCCATGAAATTTTTTGATCTGTTTTCTATACAATACATGCCAAAAGAGGATTTAGCATAAAAACGTTTAGTTTCAAATTACGCTAATAGATGGCGCTACTCTTGAAGGTCCAGTTGCACGTTCTGGTTTTTTGAGACTTCTGATCTCATTTCGCGTAAGTGTAAACAACAAACATAATTGAACTATGACCCTCTTTATGTTTGTATGGAAAACCGGCCAACTCGAAACACCTTAAGTGATAGGGTATTTGACAACAATCAAAATAAATAAATTAACTCTAACCATCAAATTACGTTTCCAAAACTGCCCAGATGAAATCAATTAAACACATTTTCGCGCCACCAACGATTTTAAAATGACAAAAACTAAAAATAAGCTACTACCGTAAAACGGGGTGAGTTGGCTGGAAATCGAAGTTCAAATCTGGATAAAAGTTTATTTTTATATGTGGCACATTGATTTATATACAAAAAAAAGTGTTCCGGAGGTAAGAATTTCAGTTTGTCAATGATAGTTTGTTGCTTCATTGCATAGTTTCAACGAAAAATTCATAATAGTAGGCAAAGCCAGCTCACCCCGTAGTTGGGGTGAGAAGGCCTAACAATTTTATATTTTGACAATATAGCCTCGTTTTCTATGTTAAAACCATTATAAATAAAGAAAATATAACTTAAGTTTTTCTGTTTCCAATAAGCCATGTAAGTATATAAACGATATCCGAAAGGTGGATGAACACTTACTTTGGTAAACATCACTTAAAAACAAAGTTAAATTCAACTAAAAATCCGCCGATTTCGAGCATCAACTTTGACAGTGAATTTGTGTTTCAAAATTGTATGATTTGGCAGCTTAATGTTGCGAAAAGAAGAAAAAATATGTCTAAAAATATAATCAAATTACTTTGAGAGCAACCTAAGCCCAAAAATTAAAGTAACTACTCAAAAATGAAATTCTGGATTCGCAAGCCAACTCCCCCCGCGAAGCCTACTCACCCCATTCTACGGTATGTAGAGCATAACGTCACAAGTCAGTATCTCATACTAAACTGCATACTTTCTGAGCGTTTTGACACTTCATAAAAATAAGCTGATTTGAACTGTCATCAAGTAGCCTATTAAATAAAATGTACCCTATCGGGGGTCATCCTTATGGACGGTCACACGATTTTTCAAACTTTTCGACCCCCCTTCTCGCATGTCACACTTTTTCTTAACATATTTCATCTTTTTAATATACGCAAGGACCATTAAAACTGACTGTCATTCTCCATACTTTGGATCGTGCCCCAACCGCAAGGGGATATCCAGGCAAAAACTAGATTGCACTAAAAAACTAAACATTTAACGATGCTATAAAATAACAAAGAAATATAGTACAGTAACAATTAGTTCGTAAACAGCTAATAATAAATAACTCTAACATTTAAATACTGTGTCACGCTTGCAAAGTTGAATAATGGTAAATAATATAATTCTTATACTAAGCTTATACATAGAAGGCGTTGTAAATATCGGTCAACAGTTTTTTGTATGGAGAATGACAGTCCTCATGTTTTAATGGTCCTTGATATAGGCACACATCACATCACATTTGGCTAGACCCCCCTCCCCCCATGGGTGTGACGTGGATGGATGACCTAATACAGTAGTGATTTGTTATGTTACAGGTCGGACTACACGGGCGAGAACTTCGTGCGTTTCACGGGCGACACACGCGCGCACGCCGCCGCGCAGCTGTTCGCGTGGGACGCGCACAACCAGGGCGTCGACGTGCACCTCCTCGCCGAGCCCACCAAGCTGCAGATGCTGCAGCGCCAGTACCATGACAAGTTCCACCAGTTCAAGTCACAGGTCAGCAATGTCTGTGGTGCCACCTAGCGACTGACGCTGGAAGCAGTGTTCGCGTGGGACGCGCACAACCAGGGCGTCGACGTGCACCTCCTCGCCGAGCCCACCAAGCTGCAGATGCTGCAGCGCCAGTACCATGACAAGTTCCACCAGTTCAAGTCACAGGTCAGCAATGTCTGTGGTGCCACCTAGCGACTGACGCTGGAAGCAGTGTTCGCGTGGGACGCGCACAACCAGGGCGTCGACGTGCACCTCCTCGCCGAGCCCACCAAGCTGCAGATGCTGCAGCGCCAGTACCATGACAAGTTCCACCAGTTCAAGTCACAGGTCAGCAATGTCTGTGGTGCCACCTAGCGACTGACGCTGGAAGCAGTGTTCGCGTGGGACGCGCACAACCAGGGCGTCGACGTGCACCTCCTCGCCGAGCCCACCAAGCTGCAGATGCTGCAGCGCCAGTACCATGACAAGTTCCACCAGTTCAAGTCACAGGTCAGCAATGTCTGTGGTGCCACCTAGCGACTGACGCTGGAAGCAGTGTTCGCGTGGGACGCGCACAACCAGGGCGTCGACGTGCACCTCCTCGCCGAGCCCACCAAGCTGCAGATGCTGCAGCGCCAGTACCATGACAAGTTCCACCAGTTCAAGTCACAGGTCAGCAATGTCTGTGGTGCCACCTAGCGACTGACGCTGGAAGCAGTGTTCGCGTGGGACGCGCACAACCAGGGCGTCGACGTGCACCTCCTCGCCGAGCCCACCAAGCTGCAGATGCTGCAGCGCCAGTACCATGACAAGTTCCACCAGTTCAAGTCACAGGTCAGCAATGTCTGTGGTGCCACCTAGCGACTGACGCTGGAAGCAGTGTTCGCGTGGGACGCGCACAACCAGGGCGTCGACGTGCACCTCCTCGCCGAGCCCACCAAGCTGCAGATGCTGCAGCGCCAGTACCATGACAAGTTCCACCAGTTCAAGTCACAGGTCAGCAATGTCTGTGGTGCCACCTAGCGACTGACGCTGGAAGCAGTGTTCGCGTGGGACGCGCACAACCAGGGCGTCGACGTGCACCTCCTCGCCGAGCCCACCAAGCTGCAGATGCTGCAGCGCCAGTACCATGACAAGTTCCACCAGTTCAAGTCACAGGTCAGCAATGTCTGTGGTGCCACCTAGCGACTGACGCTGGAAGCAGTGTTCGCGTGGGACGCGCACAACCAGGGCGTCGACGTGCACCTCCTCGCCGAGCCCACCAAGCTGCAGATGCTGCAGCGCCAGTACCATGACAAGTTCCACCAGTTCAAGTCACAGGTCAGCAATGTCTGTGGTGCCACCTAGCGACTGACGCTGGAAGCAGTGTTCGCGTGGGACGCGCACAACCAGGGCGTCGACGTGCACCTCCTCGCCGAGCCCACCAAGCTGCAGATGCTGCAGCGCCAGTACCATGACAAGTTCCACCAGTTCAAGTCACAGGTCAGCAATGTCTGTGGTGCCACCTAGCGACTGACGCTGGAAGCAGTGTTCGCGTGGGACGCGCACAACCAGGGCGTCGACGTGCACCTCCTCGCCGAGCCCACCAAGCTGCAGATGCTGCAGCGCCAGTACCATGACAAGTTCCACCAGTTCAAGTCACAGGTCAGCAATGTCTGTGGTGCCACCTAGCGACTGACGCTGGAAGCAGTGTTCGCGTGGGACGCGCACAACCAGGGCGTCGACGTGCACCTCCTCGCCGAGCCCACCAAGCTGCAGATGCTGCAGCGCCAGTACCATGACAAGTTCCACCAGTTCAAGTCACAGGTCAGCAATGTCTGTGGTGCCACCTAGCGACTGACGCTGGAAGCAGTGTTCGCGTGGGACGCGCACAACCAGGGCGTCGACGTGCACCTCCTCGCCGAGCCCACCAAGCTGCAGATGCTGCAGCGCCAGTACCATGACAAGTTCCACCAGTTCAAGTCACAGGTCAGCAATGTCTGTGGTGCCACCTAGCGACTGACGCTGGAAGCAGACAATCGACATCGACGATTGATAGATGGCGCTCACATCGACGTCCATACAAAGAACGTCATCTCTACCCGATTCTACATCGCGCTATCGAAGTTTCTAAACACACTTTCTATATATAACACTTCCAACCGTCTTCCTTCGGATTTCTGTCCCCAGGCACAACACCCGCGTGGAGGGAGATCTCTCTATTGTCCTCTCTTTTCCACATGTCTATATATTGAACGTGCAGTCAGTGCCCTCACTTAATCATCCAGGCGCGCATACATAAATGTACGTGCGTCTGGGTACTTAAGTGAGGGCATCGACTGCACTAGCTCTAGGAGCTGTCACAACTATCGTTCTTCGTGGCAGTTGGCTGCCTCAGCAAAAAACTCAGCACCACGGGTGTGTAAAACAGTGGCGTGCGCGGGCACTAGACTAATAAGATTGCGGTGATTTCAAAATTGTTAAAATATTACATGCAATTTCATTAATACAATGCATCAAACAAATACTTACATACTTAATTGTGACGTTCCGCAGGAAAAGGTACCTTATGGCGGGTAGGCGCTTACGCTGTTATTAACGGCACTCCTATATTAATTTGATGCTACACGACGTAAGTGCCGACCCTCCATAAGGTACCTTTTCCTGCGGAACGTCACAATTACACTACATTACATATATGACAATAAACATAAAACTAATCTACATTAAAAAATATAATCTACATTCCTCAGAGATGTATATGGCCTCTAAGATTCAAAGTGAATGATGTATAAAAACGGACACTAAACTATATGAATTCTACTCGATTGGGGGAACCATTATTAGGGCCTTTATCGGTTCAATTGAACTAAATATTCATCTCGTTTCCAGGTGAAAGAGTCCGTGCTGGAGAAGTACGGTGGCGAGGAGCATCTGAAGGTTCCTCCCCGGGAGCTGCTACTGGCCCAGACAGAGGTGTTCACTCAGTACAACCGCGACGGCACCGTGGCCAACGGGCCCGAGAAGCAACTCGCCAAGTGAGTACCATACCGTAGATCAGATATATCACACCCTTTTCGAGTTACGTGTTATTATTTCTGGAATTAAAAATATCACTAAGATGTGCCGTTTGATAGTTTTTTTTTTTATATACAATTATATAAAAATCTATTTTCTCGTGCTCATTTTATTCAGTTACTGCCAAAGGTTCGCCAATCCTGTCATATATAATAAACTACTAATACTGTCCTAAATCGTATGTAGTGCAGTAATGCTAATATATAATTACTATTTATTAAAGTTATGTCATTTATTTATTGTCACTGTTACAGGAGTAAATACGAGGAAGATGTCCTGATCAACAACCACACGTCGGTATGGGGCTCGTACTGGCGCGACGGATCGTGGGGCTACAAATGCTGTCACTCCTTCATCAAGGTAAACGCACCAATGTAATAAAATACTAAATCAGCATTACACAACAATATTCTGATATTAGGACTAGCAAGTTTCTCAAGTTTACCATGGACGTATCAATCAACGGTTGTCTTTATTTGGAACTAATATTAATTTGTCCTGTGGCGATATTAGCGACATCTAGTGGGGAGTAGCAGCACGACTCATTTTACTCTTTAGTGGAATAGATGGCACCACCTGTTCTACACCACTCTATGAAAGTTTTCTAAGACCGACGAATATACAGGGTAGAAAAAATCTATGGGCCCTGGAGGGGAACTACCTTAAATCCTTTAGCTCATTTTACTGAAAGGAAACATTCCTGTATTTTTAAAAAGAAACAAAACTGCATTCAAAAAAATTTTTTTTTTAATTTTCTGGCCTTTGTATTGGAATTGAGGGTAAAATATAATTAGTATACATACAGTTTCTGAACAACTATTTGTGTTTCAGATGTCGTATTGTGTCGGGGAAGCGGGCAAATCGGTGGTGCTCGAAGTCAAAGAAGGGCAAAATGAAAAGGCTTCGACTAGCGCTGTTTTCAAAGAACCGCAAGAGAGGAAATCAAAAGAAAAGAAAGGTATGTGGCCAAACATCAGAAACCCATTAGAGCCATGAATCCATTCACGTAAACACATTTCTAATCTTAGAATTAGATTTTTTATCAACAAGCACTTAAATAAAGCAAACGCTTGAATCAAACTAATATTATAAATGCGCAAGTTTGTGAAAATGTTTGTTACTAAATAATGGGGTAGCAACTGAATAGATTGACCTGAAATTTAGCACGCAAGTAGACCAAGTCCTGGATTGAAACATAGGGTACTTTATATCCCGATAAAGAGTTCCCTTGGGACAGTACCGGGAACAACGCGGGTAAAGGCTAGTACAAAAATATTTATCACAGTTTTACACTGAAAGACGTATTTAGAAATTTTGCAATATGTTTACAATTTAGATTTAGAATGGAATAACCCTAGGATAACCGCTAATATTAGTACGTTGATTCATGGGTAAGGCGCTATGATAGTGCCAGCATTTGTCGCTAGATGTCGCTGTACCAGTCCAGTGGGAATCGTACATCGCGATGTTAAGATTTTTCTTGCTACAACGACCCTCCCGAGCTGGCACAACGGCCTGTTGTGGATTGGCTGCGCGATCATAACGCCCGGATCGCCCTACACCGACTCCGCGCCGCCGTAAGGCTGGTCGCCGCGCGATCGCGTTTTCGCGACACCACAGATCGCCGCGCAAGAAAAACCGTCTGCGCAAAACTCGCTCCAACACCTGAAGCCACCTCTCCGCCCCCGCCCTGCCCGGGCAAGGCAGGGGGCGGTTTGGTAAACCTGGAGACTCTCCTACTCGTAAAATCCTGACCCACGGACACACTGGACCCCTAGAGAAACACGAACAGACGACGCAACCACCCGAAGACGACTTTCGCGCCCGCGAGGCAGCAGCGCCCGAGCCGCAGCAACGCGCTCTGCGGCGCAGAAGCGCCCGCGAGGCCGCAATCACCCGCGCAGCGTCCACACGCTCCACCGACCACCGCCAACGTGACAGGAGCCGTAGCAGCAGAAGGCGCACGACTCCTGCCCCCTATAACCGGACACGACAACACCATCCTATCGCCGAAGCATCTTCTGAAGCTCCAACCGAGGTCGCCTGCGCCGCGCCCGCGCCAGTGAGGCAGCGGCGCCCCCGTGATGTGGCAGGCGCTCTGCGGTGTAGCAGCGCCGCGAGGCTGCGAGCCGCCCGCCAGGCTGCCATGCGCCGGCGAAGCGGTAACGCGCCCGCGAGTCGTCGCGCCCGCGAAGTGTCCTGCGCTCATGGGAGGCAGCACAGCGCCCACGAGGCTGCAAGAGGCAGCAGAAGGCAGCACCCGACCCGACCAGCCAGCCTACAGATGCTCCCACTACCGGCAACGAAGACTCCTACACAAGAATACAACAAAACCACCGCAGGCTGGACACCTCCACTACTCCCCGTCGAGCAGTTAGGACCGTGTCCAGCGGCAAGGAAGCTGAAGTCACCTCTCACCCAGCCTCTGGCTGAGTGTCGCCTGCTGGGCCTCCCGTAAGGGTCTCACCCGGCACGGCTGACCTCGCCGAGGCGAGAAAAAGAGAGGAGGCATCCGCAGGGCCCCAAGGAGCCCGCCCCGACCACCTGCCCGCCGTTACGGGCAGCGGAAGATCCCGCCGAAGAGGGCAATATGCCCTGAACGGCTCCCCCAACCGCCTGACGGCGGTTGTGCGATGACTGGAACGGACGGCCTGTTGTACAAGCTGTACGACATGGAGGTGCCAGACCGCCTTGTACTCCTCATCAAGGATTACTTGGCTGTCAGATGCTTTCGCTACCGCGTTGATGGCACACTCTCCCCCCGTCACCCCATCACAGCCGGCGTCCCCCAAGGATCTGTCCTCTCTCCCCTACTATTTTCGTTGTACATAAACGACATCCCCAGAAATGAAAATGTCAAATACGCATTATTCGCAGATGACACTGCAATATACGCTTCATCTCCCCGCCCAAGGGTTCTAACTCAACGCCTCCAGGCGGCAGTTGATGCACTAGGAGACTGGTGCCGAAACTGGCGTGTGGAGGTGAACCCAGAAAAAAGCGCAGCAGTTCTTTTCTCCCGAAAACGAAACTATCAGCAGCTGCTAAACAGGCACCCAAATATCACCTTGTATGGTCAACCCATCCCATGGGCTGACCATACAAAATATTTGGGTGTAACGTTAGACAGGAAGCTCAATTTCGTAAGACATATTAAAATAGTCAGAGATAGGGCGATGTTCTTTATGAGTAGACTTCACTGTATGATTAATAGTCGAAGTAAATTATCCACCTCCAATAAAATAACGTTATATAAAACCTGCGTCAGGCCAGTGTTTATGTACTGTAGCCCGGCGTTTGCACATGTACCAAAGACGCGGCTGAGGCACTTTCAGATAATACAAAACAAATTTCTCCGTCGCGCAGTAGGCGCGATGGGCTATATCCGTAACATCGACCTTCATAAGGACCTAAACATGCCATCGGTTAAGGCCCTTATGAAGGAAGCAACCAGCCGCCTCTTTGAAAGCGCCGAGCACAGTACGAATCCGTTAATAAGGGCAGCATTAACTTACCACACCAGACAGGTTAAAAAGTACAAAAGAAGACCCAAGCACGTTCTGTCAGACCCCGTTGACCCGATAACACTAGCTCAGCTTGCCGATCCGAGGCCTGTGGGAGGCTTCCTATCCAGCATTAACTATATTAATAGACCGGGAATTGCCAGACTCATACCACCAAGACCAGGAGGTCCGCCGCCACCCCTAATTAGACAAGGAAGATTCGTAGACGAAAACCCTGTACTCCGACGCCCACGAATACAGCGAGTAGGCAGTACTTCACCCGCCCGTGCCCCCCATCAGGGGAATCGGGCCCCCGGGGACGTCCCTTCAGGCACCCCGGGGCGTTTAGCAGGGGCAGGTAACCCTTAGGGCTATCTGTTACCTTTTCCGACCCAGAGTGCATGGTCGCCATGCTGACCAGACTCGGTAATCCACAGTCAAAAAAAAAAAAAAAAAAAAATATGAACTCATACTTACCTGGCGTAGGGGACACCGTGATCAAGAAGGCGGTTCCCCCAGGGCGAGACTCTTCCATTGCACTGCGGTTGGGTTGACCCTTGCGATTATCCCTAATGTGGATAACTCGGACGCGTTATTTTTGGTAGTGGGGACTGCGTACGCGCCGTCCCCCCCCTTATAATCGAAAATGTAATGTTATTACATATGTATTGTTCGTTAACTTCTAAGTTGACCGTAGATATGTCGACTAAAATGTAGCCATTAAATTAAACTTTCTGCTTAAAGTACGCAACTTGCCTCTTGTCATTCTGCTAAACTATGGTAAAATGTCGATCTGCCTTGTTACGTCAAAATTCTTATTCTTTGTAGGGTTTCCATACAAGGATAGGATACAGCATTTTTTAGGCGTGATGCGGCAGTGGTGTAAGAAATGATTTAAGGATTTTAATTTTATTTGAGTCACATACAAAATAATTGGGGTTTAGAAATCCACTTTAACGACTTGAAATTTAGTCCTGTATTGAAATGTATGTATATTAAAGAAAATTGGTAACATAAGATTAGCATTTGCAATAAACTCAATCAAAATGATATTTTTAGGAAAAGATGCGTCGTCATCATCATCATCGGATTCAAGTTCAAGCAGTTCAGATTCTGAGCCAGATCACCGCTCCAAGACGGAGAAGACAAGTAAGAAAAAGAAGAAGAAATCCAAGAAGAAGAAGAGGAAGAAGGATAAGAAAGAGCTGAAGAAAGAGGAAAATAAACTGAAAAAGGTATTAATTAGTCAACTACAACTTAATTTTTTTTACAAAGTTTAAGAAAAGCGGAAATCAGCAATAGATCCTCGTAATGAGACCTCGTAACGTACTTTATACATACAGCACCACATAATCATATTTTCATCATCCTCATTACCTAATGAAATTTCAAGCGTATAGTTGTGTAGTACTTAACCACTGTGCACTGGGAACAAAACTTAAAAATCAATTAAACTTTTACTTCCATGTAATAAAACTACTAAATTATTTTTTTATTCGACAGGCATTAGAAATGGAGGAAAGGCAGCAGAAACATGCTTCTTATTTATTATCTGTGGACGAGAGAAAGCGTCCTTACAACAGCATGTACGAGGCCAAGGCCCCCACAGAGGAGGAGATGGAGGCCTACCGGATGAAACGGCAGCGCGAGGAGGATCCGATGAGCCAGTTCATGTAGACTTCTATAAGGAATAAAATTATTGTAAATCACGGTCAATTGTTTTATTTCAATAAATATAATACAATATATCATATCAACAATATAAAGACTTGAAGTAGACGCACACTACTCCGTATAGCAGACGCAAAATAATTTTGTGCTGATTTACTGTAGAATAAACTGTTAGACAGTGTTTTTTATGCACTAGGTAACGTGATAAATTGATAATTCGTACAAAACTTGACTGTACAACTTGAAACTAAGAGTACTGTAAAGTACCCGGAACATTGACGTGTAGAATTAAATAATATTTCTTGAAATAATTATTAGTTTCCTTGAAACTAGTAATAATCATATCAACCAAAGAGAATCTTATAAACGGTCCCTTGATTCTTGCTTAGTGGCTTCTAGTTTTACATGATTGCCCTCAAATACTCGACAAATAAGATAAAACAGAAAAAAATCTGCACCAATGCATATTTATGAATATTAACGTGAATCAATCTCTTTGTATTTATTGGCAGTATGCACGATTCCTTTGTATGACTCACGGAATTTTATAACGACAACAACAACGACTCGTATAAATTTCTACTAACATAGTAGTTTCTTGAGTATATATGTAATAATAAATAAATAATAAATAAAATATCTTTATTTTCAGACAACTAAGTATGGTCCATAGATTGTTAGTAGACAAGAGATCCTATTGACTATGTTAGTAAAATAATAATAATACAAATATAATCTAACACATGCGCCCGTCGACCGGTTCAGCGAGCTGCGCGCGCGGCGTGCAGCTCGCTGAACCTGCCGAGCACGGCGCTGTCCAGCCTTCCTGCGACCACCTGCAGCAGACTATTGGGGCTTCCTCTTATCCTGCTTATCAGGGATGTTACTTTTTTGCGCATGAGCGCATAGAAGTCGTCAATGTGCGCATCAGCGAACATGCCAGATGCGCTACAATATCGAGGAAGCCCCGCCATCGCCCGGAACAGGTTGTTATACAGTATGCGCAGGGTGCTGTATGACTTTTGGGTATAACTGGCCCACAGGCTACTGGTGTAGAAAGTTTGGCAGTATGCCTTAAAGAGAGTTATCTTCACATCAAGAGTACACCCAGCGAACCTACGAGCCAGCATATTCCCTCTCACAGATAATGACCTGCGTTCCCTCTCTATGTCACAGTCATCTTTCAGTTGCTCATTAACAATGTGCCCTAGGTATTTAAATTGCGCGACTCTCTGCAATGGTGAACCATTGAGGTAAACGGGAGGTACAAAAGCTGGAGCTTTGTTTTTGCCTTTAAATACCAAGAGCTCACTTTTCTTTGAGTTGTACTTCAACCCATGACTTTCAGCATAATTTTCGCAGATAGCTATCAATTTACGTAAACTGCCAACAGTGGGTCCCAGCAACACCATGTCGTCCGCATAACTTATATTATTAAAACAGACGCCATCGACGTGACACCCAACATAGGTGTTGCTGAGCTCCACGATCAGCTGGTTTACGTAAATATTAAAGAGCCTCGGAGAGGTCAGGCCCCCCTGCCGAACCCCACACTCCAGCCTATACTGACTAGATGACGTGTCAGCCCATCTTACATGATTTGTCTGGTTTTGGTACCAGTAAGACATGATGCTAACCAGTTCGGCAGGAACGCCCGCCCCCTCGAGTTTCTGCCATAGGATGTCGTATGACACCAGGTCGAAGGCCTTGGACAAATCCAGGAAACAAGCATACACGGGGGTCTTCCTATCCAAGTAGTATTTGACAGTGTGCTTCAACGCGAGTATAGCACTCTCTGTGGACAGCCCTGGCCGGAAGCCGAACTGTGCGTCGTGCAACTTGGTGTGTTCACTGAGGCGTCTGTCGATCACACTGTCAAACACCTTGGCTATTACAGTAGCAAGAGAAATTGGTCTATAATTACCCTTGTCCGCTATGTCTCCTGTTCCATTCTTCACAATCGGTACGACTATTGTTTGCATTAACTCTTTCGGTAGGAACGAATGTCCAAGACACAACTTAAACAGCAACGTCAACACTCGCGGGAGGTGAACACCCGCATGCTGCAGGTGCTCGATGCTGAGCCCGTCGTGGCCGGGTGACTTACCTCTTTTCATGTTACTTATTGCTTCTTTAACCTCTTTGCAAGAGAAAATGAGGCGTGCACCCGGCCGCGAGGGCCCCCCACCGTACACCCCCCGCGCCGGCCCTAAGGGGGATCTTACTCTAAAATGATCTTTAAATAGATTAGCAATGTCCGATGGATCAGTTATGCCATTCATGCTGATTGGAAGACTTGGCTTTTTATTTAATTTTTTAGTGCCTTTCCAAAACTTTGAGAACTGCTTATCCGAATGATGAGATGCTAATTTATCCATAACAACTTGATCCTGGTGCTTAATACACCACTTTAGCCTTGATTTAAACACTTTACGCTTGGTTGTCATATCATCAAAGACAGGGCCTATCTCGGGTTTTCCGCACGAGATCCAAGTTTGAAAACTAAGCCGAGCCTGCGAATGCGACTCCTTCACGTACTTATTCCAGCCCTTTACGCCCCTTACTTTATTACTACGGGGAGTAATGGATTTTATAAAAAATAACTGAGTGTCATTCTGTGTAAATTAAACACCTGTAAAATAAAAACTCGTTAAGTATTTATGTTCATGCACCAATTTAATATTTCTGTTTGGCCCAGCGGTTAACTGGTAGAGAATGCCTTATGGCATTAAGCTCACCGTTTGTACTTTCCTGTATTGTGCAATAAAGTCTAAATAAATAATAAAGAAATAAACATATACAAAGATGTGATAAAAGCAGTTTTATATATATTTATACTTTATTTAGTAGTTTACGGACCGATTTGTGGTAGTTTTTTAAACTTGACCGATGACACATCGCCATGATTTTTTTAAACGTCAAATCATGTCATTTCCTTTTGATTAGTGGGCCGTCCAATTTATAAGTTTGTGATTGTTTGTGAAATAAAGAGTTATGATGGCTGCTGAGGACACGACAGCGGACGCGACGAGGCGGTTAAATGTTAAGAAACAAACGCTGGACGACGCGTACGCGGCGCCGGCCAATTTCCTCGAAATTGACGTGGTGAACCCTGTGACGACGATGGGAGTCGGGAAGAAACGCTATACCGATTACGAAGTCCGCATGAGGGTAAGAACTTCTCCAAGCGTCTATTATTAGAATAGAGTAATTAGATTATCTGTTTACGCGTCGTTGGTGAGCTTGTGTTGTTTTTTGTGGGCGTATCGCCGAGCAAGGCGAAGCGCGGTCTGCGCGTCAATATGCCGATTCGCAGCAATTATTCTAGTAGAATCCATTTCCTGCTTACAGACCAATCTGCCCGTATTCAAAGTGAAAGAGTCGAGCGTGAGGCGGCGGTACAGCGACTTCGAATGGCTCAGAAACGAACTAGAACGAGACAGTAAGGTGAGTTGCAGTTTGCTTGACTCATTGCTGATAAACGGTCACTTTTCTCTTATCTTTTTGACAACAATAATATTTGCCTAAAAATCTGTTTTGAATTGTTATTGTTAAACAACCTGTGTAGACCGATTACCTAGCTGAACACTGTACTGGAAACTAATTTCATAAATTTTCGTTTTTAGATTGTGGTACCACCATTACCAGGCAAAGCACTGAAGAGACAACTGCCTTTCCGTGGCGATGATGGTATATTTGAGGAGGAATTCATAGAGGACCGTAGAAAAGGTAAGCATTCAAATATGTGACCAAATAGCCCATAACATGTCATGATCATTTAATTAGCAAGTGGTAAAGTGTCTTGACCTTTATGATATCTTCTATTTCACAATATTGTACATTAATAAAGTCAACACTTTATAAGTGATGATTACTTGCTGAGTTTCTGAAGACAGTTCTCGAGACAGTGGTTTATTTTCTTGAACGGGTAATAGACTCATATTCATTTGTGCATTGTAATCTGCCTAAATAGAAGAAGCTTAAGTACTTTGACTAGCTTAAGCAAAGATAATGAAGGGTTTAACTTTTCGACCGCCAAAGTCGGCAATACATGATAGTGGAATTTCATGCCTTCGACGCCAAGTCGCATGCATGCTAACCAACACATATTACTCGGCTCAAAAGTACTTAAAATATGTATGCATTCTGAATGAAAGTTTTGGTTCTGGCCTCAGGATGGCAGCAATTTTTTTCACGGTATGATGCTCAAAATGTTAATCAGATAGCAGCAAATAGTTGAAAAATGGTTCACAAATGTTCAAACGGACAACTTACATAATTGAAGATTGCTAGTTAAATAAAAACTTGTAAAAACATGTGCTCTGTTGATAACATACAAATGCCTGTTAGCATATTGATTTATTCACATTCTTTTACATAAGGAAGTATGTACTTCTATCAACCACATACAGTGTACAGTGACTAGCTTCCCTTAGATTAGATTCCCTTCTTTTCTATAGGGGTCTGTTTACGGTGGCTAGTTTCCTGCAACTTGATGTTTGATATGCGCCTATTTTGCGTGGTTCTATAGAGCAGCGGTCGGCAACCTTTTAGCAGCCAAGGGCCACACAGTAGCTAACCAAATTGATGCGGGCCGCACTTTGTTAATAATTTGTGGTTTTATACTATTCGGAATATAGCAACCTTATACAAAATAGCCAAGGAGGCTCGCGGGCCGCAAGTGAGCGGTTCACGGGCCGCAGGTTGCCGACCACTGCTATAGAGCTACGATAGTTTTATTTAACATGTTCCCTGTCCCGGTGCCCCAATGTGGGGTCATGAAGGTTTTTTCAGGAGTCCGTTCTTCCACTATGGGGTCACTTCCCCATACTGATTGCACAGTTGGGACATTTTCCGATGTTTTTTTTATGGGGACAGTGAACGTGTTAAATGAATTCCCTTCTAATATTTGAGGTAAAAAAAACTTACCACACAATACTTACAATACTCGGAATAAAAAACCGAGTTCAAGTTATAAATTAATATTATTATGGACTTAAAAAAGACTAGGGTTCTATAACAAACTCATTATAAATTATTATTTTATTGTCTGCATACATATCACAGACCTAGGAATGTAAGGGGCAAACGCCTGACAGGTACTAGAGGTAGACCAAATTTTTTATCGAAATTTATGAATATCGATATTTTTGGCATTAACATATTTAAGTTTTTTGTGCAGAATGGAAAGGCAAGTAGAAAGTTCGCGTATCGATACTCTCCGCGATCTCTCTTCGATGCTTTCCGCCTAAACTAGTAATCATACCCAGCTTTGTGTTTTATTTAAGTATATGGAAATTATTCACTTAATAGTCTTCGTCTTAAAGGACTTCTTTAGTATTATTTGTCAAGAGCTTCATATGGTAAGAAAAGTCGAAAGCAAAAATATCGATATCCATAAATGTCGATAAAAATTTTCGTCTACCTCTAGTACCTGTCAGGCGTTTGCCCCTTACATTCCTAGGTCTGCATCAATGACCAACGTATGTTTTTGAGTCTCATGATATTTATTGAGTTTATTTTTAAAAGAGTTACCATGCATTGTTGTTTTTAATGTGTTGCCAAAGAAATATTTGCCCAGATAATTTTTAAATGCATTCATATCAATGGACCATGTCTCTGCACCATTGTTCACATGTTTAAACTGTCTAATCTTCAGGTTTAGAAGTATTCATCAACAAGATAGCCGGGCACCCGCTAGCACAAAACGAGCGCTGCCTGCACATGTTCCTGCAGGAATCAACCATCGATAAGAACTATGTCCCCGGCAAGATACGGAACACATAATAAACAAACTCCTGCCATCTTTGGAACAGTTCTACTCACAAAATTGTAAGCAAAAATACTTGCTATATGGTATAAACTACTTTTTAAAGCGGAAATACTATGTATTGGGGTAAATTATAGTTTATGTGATGTATAAAAAAAGGTTGGTATGTTATACATTTACTATATATTAGGCTCTATATTATCCACTGCATAAAGAAATGGTTTTTAATAAATACCTTCATTTGCAATAGAATGGCTCACCAATTGGAAATAACTTCGTGTGGGTATCAGTGGTGTGGCGTCTAATATATACTTAGTAAAGCCGGAGCTGATTTGGATTACTTTTTCTTCAGGAGTAGTATATACTCCGTTCATATCCTTTAAGAAACAGGCAAGCCAGTGGGAATCGGGTTCTATGGACGCAACGCCACTGATGGATATGTATGACTAAGAGATAAGCATTGTCATTTGCTTATCAAAATTGACGATCGAATCGAATTTATCTATGATCTTATTGGTCATAGTTTTGTTAAATGTGGGATTAAACAACATGATGTTTAAATTTCGCTATAAAAAGTAGTTAATTTAATTCATATTCAGAATGTGAAAGTTAAGTTATGCTCTGATAAGCTGAGCTGCAGAGTTTGTGACATCGAAATGTTGTTCCTATATTTTAAAATTATAAATTACCATTTAACCCCATTTTATTGTTACACTAACTGAAATATTGCTAAGTCAACTTAATTTAAAGAGCATTTAGTAGCAAAAACGGTTAAAGATAACATTAAATTTATATGAAAACATTGAATTCAAGTAGAATTACTCTGTAAAGATACATTTTATATTACTTGTGACGGCAAATGTGTGTCGATGTCCACTAAAGGGTTAACCCATTTTAATGACTACACGGCGTTCTAATGTTGGTCATGTCCTTGAGTTGACTCAATGAAAAATCCTTATTCAGACTATTACACGCCATTTCTTAATGAGTTATGACACAGACTCTGCAGCCATAATTTTGAATACAAAATGTATTCACATTGTAAGTGAGCATTAACTGTAATTTGGTCACTTAAGGCACACTAATAAACAACAACATTATTGATATTTAAATGAGAGAATTGTTCCAAAGTAACGATAGATAATGCGTGTATCAGTGATCATAATATATCTTATATCACGAATGCAATAATCTTGTCCGATGCGATGTAAAATGACGAAGGAACTTTTATTATACGGCACTGCATTCCACAGATTAAAGAAAGGTTTATTTTTGCGTTCAGAGGACAGCAAAGACATCTGGTGCGAAAACAGTGAAACAGCTGTGTCACTATTTGAGCAGTATCGTGGCATATACAATGCGAGCCTTTTAAAAGAGCCTCAAGAGGCATTTGTATGAGGCATGCTCGTCTCGACACCGCTCAAATGGTTCCAAGCCTTAATAAAATTAGAACAAAATTAAATAAGTTATTGTTTGAAATTAAGCAATATTATTGGAATTGTTGAAATTGTTTAGCGTTCATAATCTCTATGTATATTCAGTTAGCATTGCGAGTAATTATGTTATAGTCAATAGATTAAAGATTAAGGTAATTTTACTTTACTAAATAATCTCATTGGTTTTTATTCATTAATTCATCATTTTTCTAAATTTAGACGGGCTGACCCTGCGTCGTTGAGGGAGCGAACAAAGCGAGACATACAGTCTACTCGTGCTATCATAAGGGCATGCAATACCGGTTTTACTTGTATGGGGCCAATACCGAAAAACCGGTTTTTCGGTATTGGCCCATACAAGTAAAACCGGTATTGCATGCCCTTCATAATGACGTCTCCCTTCCACGGGCGGTCCACGTTTGAGTTAGCTAAGTATATTTATTACCCAGCTTATTTGTTACGTTGAGTTGCTTCAAGATTATGCTGTAGCAATGCTGGAGTTTATATCGAATTATTTTAATATTCCGGAAACCATATAACCATGGTTAACATATTTAAACTATAAACTAGGCCGGTTCGTCTGATGCAAAAGTTCAATCCCACGAATGCAAAGGTCAAGTTGAGCTTGTTTCTGTGATATGTCGTGGAATGAACAAAATTAGTATCGGCATTGGCAAAAAAATGGCTAGGCTTGGAGCAACATCGATAGTAATCATCTGATTTTAGATTTATGTTTAGTTTAAATTTAGATTAAAGAGAAGCATAGGTTGCTACTTGACAACTCGTTCCATATGATCTTATGACCGGTCGAGTGTTAAGATTTGATCTTTTAATATTTTCAAATCGTTGGCAACTAGTCTAACCTAAAGTCTGGTTTGATTTTGTATGGTCATGATAAACATAAGGTCATAAGACCTTATGGTGATGACGTCATGTGGCATAAACATCACCTATGGTAAGGATTTCTGTAACAACACCAAGCGGGCGTCTTGGCTATCAATGCCACTAGTGTTTAACTTTGGCATAAGACATCCATCCTATTAACTTTCTTCAAGCCATGGATGAACGCTAGTGTGTAAGAGATAGCCATTCGCGGATTTCTAAAGTATTTTAAACAGTGCCTGCAGGCATAGGTAAATGAATTGACTACTTTTTTAAAATGTTTCGCCTTGGGTGTACAAAATTGATAATTGGAGGGTAGCTTTCGAGAGGTCGTGCTGGCGTGGGCGAGTTGGTTGCCAGTCAAAGAGCAAAAAGGACAGCGATATATTTAAATGCAACACACTTAGTGCTGGATGAAATAGCAGTAATGCCTATTGTTGTTACGTTTTGTCAGTTCGAGTGGGGACCGCGGGACTTCCATCTGTCTCCCTTCCTCTTTATCAAAGGAAGGCAACGCGTCTGTACTTCTGGGTGATATAGAATGTAATAAAAAAGAATGTCTCTAAGTGATAATCAATTCGAGAGCGATGTTTGGGCGAGTTACGACCTTTTGAAAGTAGCCACGTAATGTAGTTTTATATCTAATTTGAACAGGATGTGTTGTCGGTTAGGATAAATGACTGTTTAGATATATACACGAGAATATAAATGTCAGGATATCTGTCAAACGCAAGTTAACATTGGGTTACGTATTATGTCGATCATAATAGGATATAATGAATTAAATTTGCTATCATGTCACTATCGTTGTTTTATTGAAGAGATTAGTAGTAAATGTAGCCAGGCGGGCGTCTCTCGCTCCGCTCTTAACATTAACGACTTCGGTAATTTTCATGTGCTTTCATTTATTATCAATTTTATGAATTTTATGCCACACCTGGCCATAAAATGATGTACACAACACGGGAGGTAATAAAGAAAACCCTCGATCGCATATTTACGTCCCTCGCTTGCAGCTCGGGCCGCAAACTTCTGCGATCTCGGCCTTTCTTTGTATTACCACCTTAGTAATGTAATGTACTATTATAACCTTTTACCTACCACACGATGATTACACATCGAGACCATCATGGGCTTCAATTTTCCCTAAATTGATTAAAGAGATCGAGGAAAGGGAGGCCAAGCAGTGGCGTAGCTACGGAAGGGGTGGACGGTGCAGTGTAGGTTTGTAGAATTAAATGAAATGTAGAAGAGAATGTCATAGTAGGAATTTGGTGAGACAGGAATCTTATAATTCGAGGATGAAAAATCTGGTATTCTGGGGGTGCGGTTTTTCGGGCACGAGCACAGAATAAGTATTAGTAACGTACAGAAGCTTCTCTCTAACAAAACTGTCGTTCGGGTCCGACCACCGGACGGAACTCGCCGTATCCGACCGTCTATCGCATAACACGTGCTCTTTCTGGTCGCTGGCTAAATGTTAATTGGTACATCCTACCAGAGTACCTAACCTATACCTAGGTTTAAGTCCTTATGTATTGGTTTATGCAATACATAAATAGGGTGATGGCCACAGCAATACATCGAGGTAGAAAGAAAAAAGTGTATGTACCTCGCGTGCTAAAAAAGAAGTGGCGGCCACCTACTTTGAATGCCGTTAACTTCAGTTTCCGTCAATATTATTAGCAGATTTGAAGATCTGATAATAATGGTATAGTTAATATTCATATTCATATTTATTGGTAAAATAACTTTACAGGTCAGTCTCATAATAAGTATTCAGTAATTCTATGTAATCAATGTATGGGAAAGACAAACAAATTAATAAAGTTTTCAAACTTGTGTGGCATGATACCTTTGGGTGTGGTGTTCAAAACTCACAACTCTCCCCTCCCCTCCACCTGACGCAACACCCCCCCTCGCAGTGAAATGTGTCCCTTTTATCGGTTTTATCACATTTTCTCGAAAACTATAATGGATACAAAAAAAGTGTCAAAAGTAAAAATGATCCTCATTAAATTGTAAACAAAATTTGTCCTATTTCTTATTTTGATAGGCTGGACGGTTTTCAAGCTGTAGGTAGTTAAAAAACTAAAATGAAATTTTTCATCAGATTAACGACAATATAGTCATTATTTATTGGAATGAAGTAAATAAAAAGCTGTAGGTGGAATCATTAGGGGTGCACTAAGAAAGGATTTTTCAAAATTTACCCCCTAAGGGGTCAAATAGGGGTTCAAAGTTTGTATGGAGAGTCTACGATTTTAGACGTAAGAGATTTTAAACTTCATGTTTAGACTCTTTATTAGATTACAAGAAAAGTAATTTCACCGTTTTTCGAAATTAATCCCCTAAGGGGTTTAAATGGGGGTTGAAAGTTTGTTTATCAACGCACAGCCCAAAGCGCTGGTCCTAGGAATTCCAAATTTAGCACGTAGGTTCCTTATAAGGTCTAGGAGTGCACTAAGAAAGGATTTTTCAAAATTCATCCCCTAAGGGGTTTAAATGGGGGTTGAAAGTTTGTATATCAACGTACCGCCCAAACCGCTGGTCCTAGGAATTCCAAATTTAGCACGTAGGTTCCTTATAAGGTCTAGGGGTGCACTAAGAAAGGATTGTCCCAAAGAAACTCTACAAACTACATATACAAATTTTCAACCCCCATTTAAACCCCTTAGGGGATGAATTTTGAAAAATCCTTTCTTAGTGCACCCCTAGACCTTATAAGGAACCTACGTGCTAAATTTGGAATTCCTAGGACCAGCGGTTTGGGTGGTGCGTTGATATCTAAACTTTCAACCCACATTTAAACCCTTTAGAGGATGAATTTCGAAAAACGGTGAAATTACTTTTCTTGTAATCTAATAAAAAGTCTAAACATGAGGTTTCAAACCTCTTTACTTCTAAAATCGTAGACTCTCCATACAAACTTTGAACCCCTATTTGAACCCCTTAGGGGGTAAATTTTGAAAAATCCTTTCTTAGTGCACCCCTAATGATTCCACCTACAGCTTTTTATTTACTTCATTCCAATAAATAATGACTATATTGTCGTTAATCTGATGAAAAATTTCATTTTAGTTTTTTAACTACCTACAGCTTGAAAACCGTCCAGCCTATCAAAATAAGATATAGGACAAATTTTGTTTACAATTTAATGAGGATCATTTTTACTTTTGACACTTTTTTTGTATCCATTATAGTTTTCGAGAAAATGTGATAAAACCGATAAAAGGGACACATTTCACTGCGAGGGGGGGTGTTGCGTCAGGTGGAGGGGAGGGGAGAGTTGTGAGTTTTGAACACCACACCCAAAGGTATCATGCCACACAAGTTTGAAAACTTTATTAATTTGTTTGTCTGAAAAACACATAATTACCACACTAATCACTAAATAGCACTTTTGGCGTCAAACGCCAAGCGAAAAACGTTACACGCTTCTTTGCCGTACAAATCGACGAACTATCTCCTTCTATTCTATCTCGGTATATTTCTGTGGTGATGGCACAAGTAATTAACAAGAACCAATTATGGACATTTTTTCCCGAAAACCCCACATTTTAAGTAACGGACACATTTTTCAACTATGTTCAGATAACCTGATGGTCATAACTGGTAAAGTCCATGAGCTCTAAGCCATTGAATCTTTGCTGTCCATTACCGGATACTACTGTGCTTAATATGTCTATGATTGGTGCCGTCACCGTCCTACTGAACCACCCACAAGTGGTCTCAAGGACACGCGGAGCGAGTCTAGGGAACGTGCACGAACTATAGGTGGCAGCACTAAACGACAAAAGAGACACGGGCGGACAATAAAGGAAGCTATCGCCCCTGTCAAATCAAGCTGTCAATGTCAATGATAATATGTAAGTGTCAATGTCAAATATAGTAAGTCGTAGCTACACTGACGTTAAACGTCCTTCAACGCGATAAATTAACGTTATTAACGGCGTTTTCGTCAATATGGCCCCAGTATGAGAGGGTATAATTATGATTTAGTCTTGCACGTTCCCTATTGACGAGAGCAGCATTTCTAAATGGGTAAGGCCGTAAAAAAGGGATGATTTCGTGACTTGTAAGCGTCCGGCATTGTTTTTACGAAAAGTAATTACAAAATTTTACTTTTTTAATTTTCCGTGCAAAATACAAAACTTTTTCTACTAGTTCTAGTCCACTAACAAATGTAAATCTCTGTGTTTGTATTCCAATTTTTTTTTTCTTCTATGCAATTGCATCGATTTCCATACAAATAAAAATGTCCCAAAAATGTTCCTGAAAGATTGTAATTATCGTTTTTTAGTTTTGTGATATTATACTGATATGTTGGAGTTTTTTTTATAACTGTCATATATTAATGCAACGTTTTTCGAGCTTTAACATTAGCATTGCCCATTTAAAATAATAATTTACGCGTAACATAAGACAAGTCAACATATTGAAGCTTTTAAGTTACTTAATTTAAGTAACCGTTCTGTCTTGCTATTTCAGCAGTTGATTTGCGGAATTTGATTTCATTATAACGCCAACACTATTTATTTCTTTAGTCTTGGTATACCTCTCACTGGTCGGCCATTTTGTGGGTAGTTCAGTGCGTCGATTCAACTTGTGCCGAGGATTTTTTATGGAATTTAAAAGTTACGAGTGAATTTCATGGTAAATTTGTTCTGTTTTGTATTACGTAATACATTATTAATATAATCTTCATATTAGTTTATAGCTAGGTGTCGTGTTCGAGTTAATATGTTTGTTATTGTTCTATATAATGCAAATGAAAGTGAATAGAGGCTAACTTTTATGTTACTTTTAAGTTACTTATGTTACCATTTTAATTTATTTTTAAGTTACGTAACATAAAAGTAAAGTAAAGCTTTGTTCACGCTTTCTTTTCAGTTACAAGTTCTTGCAGTCGGGTTTTTAGTTTAAAATATTTGGTTTGTTTTAATTTTTATACCCAACTGCGCAACACAACACAAAGAAGAGTAACGTGTTTTTTATTTTATTTTACATAATTACAATGATTATAACAAGTAATCCGGGGAAAAATTATGATTTAATTTTATTTGTGAAGACAGCTTTTGTGTGGCTATCAGCCTTTAATTACTTATTCATCTTTGTTCAAAAATGTACCAAAGTATATAAGGTCCTAATTTATTAGTTGCAGATATTTTAACACATTATACTTTACATTAAAATAATTAACTTTAAATAGAAATTCAGAAATCTTTTCATATAACTTTTCTGATTTCATTTACCTAACAATAAAATTTATTATAATTTCGTCTAAATAAATCATCATGTGCATTATCACATGTCACAATAACACTATCTGTCATATCAACAATTTGTTGTCGTAAATGTCGTAACGGTTCGGCGGGAAAACTGCAAATGTCTTTTAATTTATCTACGTGAAGTGGCCAGTTACAGTTAAGTGGTACGTAAAAGAGCTACTAGAATCTTTTCAATGAGTTTTCATTTAGTAATCACATTAACAGGGTGTTATTACGTAGCAAATTTGTTTTTCCTTTTTCTCCAAAAAAACATCGTAAAAGCTATAATGTTTCATGCTTTAATATACTCCAGAGACCGAGTACTATCAGCTGTAAAAATATCTGCAACTAATAAATTAGGACCTTATATACCTATTTGATCTCTTAAATAAACACTTAGTACAAAAAGTGTTTGTATTGTAGACATTGTGAATATCCCTTTAGAATACTTTTATGTAACTTTTAAGTTACTCAGTAACATATATTTTTAGTTACTTTTATGTTACATAAGCCCAATTTTTCAGCCTTACCCAAATACATGAATGAAAAAACTTCCATTGGACGGTGTTATCTATTCCACACTTAAATACAGATAAAAAACGACCCGCAACACGACTCGATAAGGTGCACATTCAAACGTCAACGATCTCGGACTTGGCGTCGGGCACGTCCCGGCTGTCGGACTTGCTGCGGCTGAAGTTGACCAGGGACTCCTCTTGCCTCCACAGCTTCTGCCCGCGGATCTCTATTTCCTCGCGCCACGCTTCCTGGGTTTTTCTGGAAGAAATGAAATGAAATAATTTATTTCTGCAAGTAGGCCTCAAGGGCTCTTTCACATGTCTGATTCTTTTGGCGCTTAGGCAAATGACATTCTGGTGAGAAGAAGCGCCGGAATAAACTCGCCAGTTTCTCTTTTCAAAAAAAAATTGCATTACCTTACCTACAATCATTGTGAAAATATTACATGCAATTGCATTAATACAATGCATCAAACAAATAGGTACTTAACTACATTACGTATTTATGACTATTAATTATATTAATAAGAGAATTTTGTTTAATAACTACTAAAACTTTGACTAGCAATCAAATTTTGGCGACAATTCCAAGGTATGCTCGAAACATTGTTTTCCTACTGTAATTTTTTGTTGTACCTGATTTTTTTCCAAAACAAATAAATTGTCCAGAATTAAGTAATTAACTAACAGAACTAAAGTCTATACAAAGACTTTATTGTGTATTTCTTGATGCGTTTAGGCCCTAAGAAAAAAAGACTATGTACCTATATCTATGTATAATCTCTGGGGCTCTACAGACTAGTAGGTAGAGAAAGCTTGCAGCTAACTAAATCTCTCCTAGCCTACCTTACCATACCATGTATACCTAGATGTATCTCTATGTATAGCAGAGAAAAGATGCAACTTGCGTTACATTACGTGCCACCTCCTAGGGACCCCGGGCGCGGGTATGGGGAGCGTGCACAACGAAGGTGCTACCAACTGGTGCCGGCAATCCGAATCTTGTACTCTATCATGCTGGGGCCACACGGCCCTGATAACGCAGGGGTCCCCTTCATGCACGCCGCACTATGGGCGATTTTAACGATCTTCGCGGCCAATACTCGATTCGATTTCACTAAATTAATATACCATGCCTAAAATCTACTACCTACCGGGGACATTACCGGGAACAACGGCCAGCCCCTTCCACCCCTCTCTATGTCCGCCGTCCTGTCAATGTCAGTCACAGTCAGTCGGAATTTGATCGCTTCACCTAGTGTACGTACCTACATATCTGTTCTCGGCGACTTTGTAAAACCTGTTGACTTTGCAAGTGAATTCTACGTTATTCTACGGCAATTTTGTGCGAAGAAGTGATGGATCCTGATTGTGCAGGTAATAATCTATTATAATAGAATAATATTGTTTTGATTGTATAAATAAAATGTATTTTATGCCACACTTGGCCATAAAGTGGCTTTTTCCGCACGCTGCGCGTTCGGACAAAGCCGCTTTCTGGCAAAGTGTAGACATAAAATTATGTACACAACACGCGGGAGCTAATAAAGAAGACCCTCGATCGCATAATTACGTCCCACGCTTGCAGCTCCGGCCGCAAACATCTGCGATCTCGGCCTTTCTGTGTTTTACCACCCTAGTTGTGTAATGTACTATTATGAGCAATTCAAAAGCAGTGTGTTTAATGAGGCTTATTTTACTCTGTGTTTTTACATAAAAAGCTATAGTATCGGGTGAGATCCGGTAATTTTTGTTTTTGATATTGGTGATTTATTTAGAGTTTTAAGTAGTAGATAATAAAAAAAAATTCCGCCGTATAGCGCCGTTGTCCTAAATCGTAGTACTTTGAGTTTAGACCGACAAAAATGTATTGAAATACAGATGAAGTTTTATGTAGGTACCTATTTAAAATACTATTTTTATTGTTTTCAGGGTTAGCGGGCACCTCGGGAGTGAGGATAGTAACCCGTCAGCAATTATTTGACCTGATGAAAAATGAAAATCTGCCAAATTTGGAAAAAAAAGCAAGAAGCTCATGTATATCCCTAACGATGTTAATTAACTGATTTAAATACATATTTTTATCAGTTGTAAGCTTCATACTACTTCCTGTTTTTGGTGTTATCACTAGCTAGCGGATAATTAACGTTTTTTAAGGAAAAAATAGTTTAGCAGGAAACAAGTTAAAATTAATTAGCTCCCAGTCGCTACCAAAACAGTTTATTTATAGGAGCGAGCGCTTCTCAGACTTGAACCCCCGAACAATGTGCCGTCCGAGCTCGACGATTTAGAATCGTTGTGGTCGGATCTGACGAATATATCGATGTCGGATCTATCCGATATATCGGCGACGTCTTTCGACTCTGACGAGTGGGAGGCGAACCATATCCTGCTGATGGGGCCGGAGGCAGACGACCAGATTGCTCAGGCGGAGCAGATCTCAACGATGGAACCGGAGGCTACGCAGCAGCAGGAGGACAACCAGATTGCTCCGTTGGAAGAGGATATTGACTATCCTCCAGGGTTAGGCAGCCCGCTGCTGCGTAACGTAAGTTGTGGAGACTCGACAGAGCGACGAGACAGGTGGAAGCGGCGATGCAACCAGAGGCTACGCAGCAGCAGGAGGACCACCAGATTGCTCCGTTGGAAGAGGATATTGACTATCCTCCAGGGTTAGTCAGCCCGCTGCTGCGTAACGTAAGTTGTGGAGACTCGACAGAGCGACGAGGCAGGTGGAAGCGGCGATGCAACCAGAGGCTACGCAGCATCAGGAGGACCACCGGATTGCTCCGGTGAAGAGGATATTTCCTATCCTCCGGGGTTAGTCACCCCGCAGCTGCGAAGGTTGGAGCCCTAAATAGTTTATTAAGTCTAGAATAATTAGTTCTAATTAGTTAGTCTAGAATAATTAGTAGTAATTAAATGTATTTCATTTGGTAGTGGATAAAATTAATAAATAGGTTTTAATAAATAGGTAATTGTAAAATAATTGGTTGTATAAATAAAATTTTAATAATTGATTAATAAAATATAGTTGATTTAAAAATTCATTTTAAAATTGTAAATAATAATAATTTGATTATAATTAATAAAATATGTACGTGCAACGTTACAGTAACTAAATGAAATGAAATATTTATTTGCTATAGATATTGGTAACATTTGTGGTCTTGAAATCTGATACATAAACCCTTATATCTAGACTTAAATAAGTCATGCAAATATTTAATAGCTGCTAACCTAACTTAACCTAATATACCTATTTTAACCTATACAGTTTATGGGTAAGGCCGTAAAAAAGGGATGATTTCGTGACTTGTAAGCGTCCGGCATTGTTTTTACGAAAAGTAATTACAAAATTTTACTTTTTTAATTTTCCGTGCAAAATACAAAACTTTTTCTACTAGTTCTAGTCCACTAACAAATGTAAATCTCTGTGTTTGTATTCCAATTTTTTTTTTCTTCTATGCAATTGCATCGATTTCCATACAAATAAAAATGTCCCAAAAATGTTCCTGAAAGATTGTAATTATCGTTTTTTAGTTTTGTGATATTATACTGATATGTTGGAGTTTTTTTTATAACTGTCATATATTAATGCAACGTTTTTCGAGCTTTAACATTAGCATTGCCCATTTAAAATAATAATTTACGCGTAACATAAGACAAGTCAACATATTGAAGCTTTTAAGTTACTTAATTTAAGTAACCGTTCTGTCTTGCTATTTCAGCAGTTGATTTGCGGAATTTGATTTCATTATAACGCCAACACTATTTATTTCTTTAGTCTTGGTATACCTCTCACTGGTCGGCCATTTTGTGGGTAGTTCAGTGCGTCGATTCAACTTGTGCCGAGGATTTTTTATGGAATTTAAAAGTTACGAGTGAATTTCATGGTAAATTTGTTCTGTTTTGTATTACGTAATACATTATTAATATAATCTTCATATTAGTTTATAGCTAGGTGTCGTGTTCGAGTTAATATGTTTGTTATTGTTCTATATAATGCAAATGAAAGTGAATAGAGGCTAACTTTTATGTTACTTTTAAGTTACTTATGTTACCATTTTAATTTATTTTTAAGTTACGTAACATAAAAGTAAAGTAAAGCTTTGTTCACGCTTTCTTTTCAGTTACAAGTTCTTGCAGTCGGGTTTTTAGTTTAAAATATTTGGTTTGTTTTAATTTTTATACCCAACTGCGCAACACAACACAAAGAAGAGTAACGTGTTTTTTATTTTATTTTACATAATTACAATGATTATAACAAGTAATCCGGGGAAAAATTATGATTTAATTTTATTTGTGAAGACAGCTTTTGTGTGGCTATCAGCCTTTAATTACTTATTCATCTTTGTTCAAAAATGTACCAAAGTATATAAGGTCCTAATTTATTAGTTGCAGATATTTTAACACATTATACTTTACATTAAAATAATTAACTTTAAATAGAAATTCAGAAATCTTTTCATATAACTTGTCTGATTTCATTTACCTAACAATAAAATTTATTATAATTTCGTCTAAATAAATCATCATGTGCATTATCACATGTCACAATAACACTATCTGTCATATCAACAATTTGTTGTCGTAAATGTCGTAACGGTTCGGCGGGAAAACTGCAAATGTCTTTTAATTTATCTACGTGAAGTGGCCAGTTACAGTTAAGTGGTACGTAAAAGAGCTACTAGAATCTTTTCAATGAGTTTTCATTTAGTAATCACATTAACAGGGTGTTATTACGTAGCAAATTTGTTTTTCCTTTTTCTCCAAAAAAACATCGTAAAAGCTATAATGTTTCATGCTTTAATATACTCCAGAGACCGAGTACTATCAGCTGTAAAAATATCTGCAACTAATAAATTAGGACCTTATATACCTATTTGATCTCTTAAATAAACACTTAGTACAAAAAGTGTTTGTATTGTAGACATTGTGAATATCCCTTTAGAATACTTTTATGTAACTTTTAAGTTACTCAGTAACATATATTTTTAGTTACTTTTATGTTACATAAGCCCAATTTTTCAGCCTTACCCTTATAACACCTATAATGAGTAAGAAGGACGTGTCAACGCAAACTGAGATCAATGGGATCATGGGGGAAAAACCGGTCTGCATTGTTAGACCTTTCACTTCCATTCCGTTTCCGTTGAACCGATTGCAGCGGTTAAAACGCATGCATCAGATGTTGCAGCAGTCAAACGCAGCGCGATCCTCAGGTGTTAACCTGACTGCTGGAGGTGGTCTCGCGGGTGCTCAACCACAGAGCCCTTCCGGCAATCATTTGCAAGAGGAGTGGGATCCATAACAAGCTATGTGTGTGTGTGTGTGTGTTTGCGTATGCATATGTGTAATAATGACCCCATGCTCTTGTGTCATTGCTACCGTTACCTAAAATACATCTTTTTTCATCTTTACCACAAAGCACTTTTTTTCTCTTTATTTGAGTGTATATAAGTTATGTTTTTCACTCACTAGATTGCATACATAATTATTAAAGGTTTTTCTTAAATCTAAACATTCATAATATTTCTCGAAATTAAGTTTTCTCACAGTAGCCGCATTAACACCTTTATTTTTCATAATTAAATTAGGTTTTTTCTTTTCTCGATTTTCTTCATGGTCATCTTCTAGAGTGGAAGCATACATTTTTGCACGTATACCGATAAATTCTCTCATTATCCTACCTTTATTTTCATCCTTCATCATACCTACAACTAACTTATTTACTTGAGGCAGACCGTAGATGTTATCTTTTTGAAAGTTAGATGTATCGAATCTTTGTTCCAAATCTAGTTTAGGGTAAGGCTGAAAAATTGGGCTTATGTAACATAAAAGTAACTAAAAATATATGTTACTGAGTAACTTAAAAGTTACATAAAAGTATTCTAAAGGGATATTCACAATGTCTACAATACAAACACTTTTTGTACTAAGTGTTTATTTAAGAGATCAAATAGGTATATAAGGTCCTAATTTATTAGTTGCAGATATTTTTACAGCTGATAGTACTCGGTCTCTGGAGTATATTAAAGCATGAAACATTATAGCTTTTACGATGTTTTTTTGGAGAAAAAGGAAAAACAAATTTGCTACGTAATAACACCCTGTTAATGTGATTACTAAATGAAAACTCATTGAAAAGATTCTAGTAGCTCTTTTACGTACCACTTAACTGTAACTGGCCACTTCACGTAGATAAATTAAAAGACATTTGCAGTTTTCCCGCCGAACCGTTACGACATTTACGACAACAAATTGTTGATATGACAGATAGTGTTATTGTGACATGTGATAATGCACATGATGATTTATTTAGACGAAATTATAATAAATTTTATTGTTAGGTAAATGAAATCAGACAAGTTATATGAAAAGATTTCTGAATTTCTATTTAAAGTTAATTATTTTAATGTAAAGTATAATGTGTTAAAATATCTGCAACTAATAAATTAGGACCTTATATACTTTGGTACATTTTTGAACAAAGATGAATAAGTAATTAAAGGCTGATAGCCACACAAAAGCTGTCTTCACAAATAAAATTAAATCATAATTTTTCCCCGGATTACTTGTTATAATCATTGTAATTATGTAAAATAAAATAAAAAACACGTTACTCTTCTTTGTGTTGTGTTGCGCAGTTGGGTATAAAAATTAAAACAAACCAAATATTTTAAACTAAAAACCCGACTGCAAGAACTTGTAACTGAAAAGAAAGCGTGAACAAAGCTTTACTTTACTTTTATGTTACGTAACTTAAAAATAAATTAAAATGGTAACATAAGTAACTTAAAAGTAACATAAAAGTTAGCCTCTATTCACTTTCATTTGCATTATATAGAACAATAACAAACATATTAACTCGAACACGACACCTAGCTATAAACTAATATGAAGATTATATTAATAATGTATTACGTAATACAAAACAGAACAAATTTACCATGAAATTCACTCGTAACTTTTAAATTCCATAAAAAATCCTCGGCACAAGTTGAATCGACGCACTGAACTACCCACAAAATGGCCGACCAGTGAGAGGTATACCAAGACTAAAGAAATAAATAGTGTTGGCGTTATAATGAAATCAAATTCCGCAAATCAACTGCTGAAATAGCAAGACAGAACGGTTACTTAAATTAAGTAACTTAAAAGCTTCAATATGTTGACTTGTCTTATGTTACGCGTAAATTATTATTTTAAATGGGCAATGCTAATGTTAAAGCTCGAAAAACGTTGCATTAATATATGACAGTTATAAAAAAAACTCCAACATATCAGTATAATATCACAAAACTAAAAAACGATAATTACAATCTTTCAGGAACATTTTTGGGACATTTTTATTTGTATGGAAATCGATGCAATTGCATAGAAGAAAAAAAAAATTGGAATACAAACACAGAGATTTACATTTGTTAGTGGACTAGAACTAGTAGAAAAAGTTTTGTATTTTGCACGGAAAATTAAAAAAGTAAAATTTTGTAATTACTTTTCGTAAAAACAATGCCGGACGCTTACAAGTCACGAAATCATCCCTTTTTTACGGCCTTACCCTTTAATGTCTTCATAAATTTTTTTGGTTTTAATTTGATAAACAAAAGAGTCGGTGTCAGTATACAGGAGACTTACATCCGTACTGTACTTGGGTAGTATATGTAGTCATAGTGGAAAGCGTACATTGAATATTTGCTTAATTCTAAGACAGTAAATCCGACATATATAGGTTTATTGTAGATGATTTTCGATTTGTTTAACTGAACTGCAGCCAGCTCTTCAGAGAATATTGTAACACTATGAAAATTTGGCTTTGAAATGTACCTTTCCAACTCTACTTTTGATTTTCAACATCCCATTTCGGTCCCCTTTAAAAAAAAATAAAAAAAGGTATATTTTTTTCTGTCCTATAGGCTCAGATTAGCGATTAACACTATTCCAAATTTCAAGTCGATAGCATCAGTAGATCCTGAGATATCTTGCTGTGACGCGACGTGAGAGTCGCACCGGTTCCTTTTTTACCCGACTGCGGCGAAGCCCAAAGGAGGGTAATGTGTTTGAACTGTATGTATGTATGTCCGTTCCTGTGTCCGCTCGTAACTACACAACGGCACAACCGATTTTGATAAATGATACATCATTTGATTCGTCTTGATGGCGCGAGTGTCACTGGGTATGAAGTTCGTTAAAATAAACAAAATGGCGGATTTTATGCACTTTTAAAATGCACCGCGGTCGGGTTTTTTTTAGTAAAAATATTTTTATTATTTTGGTACGGAACCCTAAAAAAGTGACCTGCAGTTGTCAGCCAGCGGCGCGGTGTTGGGGAACACGTGCTGCAGCAGCAGCAGGCACGGCATCACCACCACGCACAGGAACTGGATCTGCTCGGCGGGCTGGTTCAACGAGCGGCGGCGATCCATCATGCTTAGCGGTGTGTAGCCCATGTCGCGTTCTTTGTCGCCCTGGGAACGTTATACCTGGATACTAGGGCGTCCCAGAAAGCAAATCTCCATACTAACTTTGAAGCCAAGTCGGCACGGGTTCCCGTCATCATAGAGCTGAAATTTTATATAGCAGTATATTTGAGTAGATAAAAAATATTTGAGGGGTATGCGTTACAAAATAATAGAAACAATTTTTTTTGTTGTATGGGCAAGACTTTTTTAATTTCTTTTTATACCCCCTAAAATGTTGGAACTACTAAAATATTAGAGAAGATTGCGGCGGCGTGTTGTGAAGCTTGCCACCAACGCATGAAGTGATGACCACGACCACTCTGTCAAGAGTGATACCGACAAGGAAGAAGAGACTAAAATATTATGATATATAAAATTTCAGCTCTCTGTGACGATGGGAACCCGTGCCGACTTGACTTCAAAGTTTGTATGGAGACTTGCTTTCTGGGACACCCTGGATACATTGACGTATACAAAGGACAGGACTCAGCGAGCGCTCAGACGGTTTCAACGCTTTGGCAGTAAAAATACCGCCAAATCAGTACCAGCCGGCAGTGCGACACGCGGCGCGTGCACTGCGCAGCTGTTCTTTATAGCTGCATTTTTTGTTACGGGGAAAATACCTAGTTCCGAACTGTTCGGATGGGACTATCCTTACTTTTGAAATCATTGCCCGGATATCGTTAACACGTGACTATGGGCTCGTCCAGAAATCATGTGATCAAATATGGCCTATTTTTGACCCTTGGTGATATTTGGTGATTGTAATTATGACGGTGATTGTACGTATCATTCGTGATATTTTTCTGACCCCCGTTTTTGTTCCATCCGCCTTTTTCCTCACTTTTTTATTTTCTTATGCGGCTATGTTATCATTAGGTATTTTCTTCGTACGCATTAATTTCTATTCGATTTTGTTGCTAGATGTATTTTTTTGCATGAATTTTGTCATCTAATCCGTAATTATCCCTGTGCATATGTTTTACCGGTCGAAAAAGTACTCAATATTATTTGTGATTACAAAAATAAGTAAAAACTTGTCCGAAAATAACATTTTTGACAACACCTTTTTTACTTCAATATTTTATCTGTCTTAAGTAACTTACTTGATTATAAAACTCTTCGTAAATGGTGGCCGTTATGGCTTTAGCGACACCAAACGGTTTGCAACATCCGGATAGGTCACTTGTCGTCATAAGTATTCCCTGAAAAAAAAATGTTCCTCTTACTTATGCAACCGTACCCAATCCCGTCCATGGCAAAAGGATCTTATCTTATCTTATTAATATATGATATGACATGAATTTTGTTGGAAAGGGGCTAAGGGGTGTTAAGGGGTTTACCCAAACCAATGTGGTCAAGAAAACTAGGTACAAGGAATACAATGGCATTTGTTTTTCTCTAGTTCAACTTTTGAAATCGTTTTTTTTTCTAGAAAAGTTATATTTGTTGGTCTTAGTCTCTTAATTTACATCTACATGCCCAGCTGTTGGAATAGGTTGCCGTGCTAGCGATATCGGCAATAACTCTGATCCTGTCTGTGCGCGTAGGAAATGTCGCCCTTATTTCAATGCAGTAAGAATAACATTTCCTAGACTCGTAGACAGGAGTTGCTGCCTGTATCTCTAGCACGGCAGAGTAGCTTTCAGATGCGGCTCTAGGCCAGCGTCAGTTGGTCGCGCTGGCACAGCGAGCGACGCTTGGTCTCCGCGAGTAGCGCTCAGCGCCCCTTAAGACCACGGTATACAGGGTGATTGGTAATTCGACCTATACCTTGAAGGGGGTTATACTAGAGCTCATTTGCAATAAATTTAGCCCAGTAAACTAGGGGTCTAAATTTGATGGTTATCAAGTTATTTGAGTTTTACGTATTTTTAGAAAAAAAACCCGCCTTCCGGACTAAAAGTGATAGTTATGAAAAAAGTACTTCCATTTGGCTAGTAAAAACTTTGTTTTCTAAAAGCCAATGAACCAATGACTACTTCAAATAAAAATCTGTGTAAAAATTTCAGAATTATCTTAGAAATAAATGGTCATGAAAACCAGTCATATTTTTTTTTCGATTTCGTTACAACTGATGAGTATTACTTAAAAAAATGCATGGCACTTGATGTAAAAACTACAGAAATAAGTTCCTCAATTAATAAGCTTTCCAAAAAGGTACAAAAATTGTCACTTTTTTTAAAAATCTTGAAAATAATAATAATTCCAGAGCAGGTAGCGGTTTCGCAAAAGGCGTACCTGGCCCGGAGCCGCGTTGTTTGTGTCACCTTTATTTTTCGACACCAAGATTTTTACATATTCGGAATCAGTAAATTTCGCTGATTTCGAATATGTATATAACTCAGTGTCGAAAAAAATGTTAGTTGTGCCCTTTTGCGTTATAGCGGCAGAATACCTAACCTACTCGGAACTTGAAATACTTACTATATTATTTCGACTATATATAAAATCAAATGCCATTATTAACGCCATAACTACCTGTAATTTAACATGAAACACAATCTGTAATAAGAAGTTTATTTTTGTCGACAACCCTAGCGGTGGGCGTGGCGACAAGAAAGAGCGCGCGTTATGAGTTAGAGCGAGAAGGTAGGATTCGGCGCATTTTTGTGATTCGAACGTGGGTTTTGTTAGACAGTGCGAGTTCTGTACAAATTACAATTACTTATTCTGTGCTATAGGTAAAGCCGGCACTGGCAACCTTGAGAAGTTTCCTATGCACGGGCAGCGTCCAGTCGAAGGCGTGGTCGGCGACGATGGCGGCCAGCTGCGCGCGGATCTGGAAGTAAACCGCCAGGTCCGTGCACAGGATATCGTACTTCATCTCCTCCAGGATGCGCTGCTGCGAGCCGCTGGGCAGCTTCGAGAGGATGTTCTTGTCCTGGGATATCAACAATAGGATGACGCGACTGGGTTAAAACTATATAATTCTATTTAGTCCCTCAGTTAGATTATGGAAAAATATGGGTCTAAGCTGTCAACTTGTAACAAAACATTTGATATTAATCGTCAGTTTTGTGACGGCCATTGACTGTTAGTATGGTACATTTTGAAAATGAAAATGTCCATAAGTTAGAGCCGTTGCGCTGTGCAGCCAAAATTCTTGTCCTCCACTAGTAACCACTGAGATAATGCCTGCCGAGGGCCTGAGATACCTCAATGAGCTTCTTGGCGAGGAAGTAGTGGTGGTACTCGAGCAGCGAAGTGTGGTACATCTGCGCGAGTGGGTGGTGGGTCAGCGCCAGGAAGTTGTTGTTGAGCCCCGGGTGGTCCAGGTCGTGGCACAGTCCGGAGAGCAGCAACGCCGCCGTCTATCAACAAACGTCTGGTGAAATAAACGGAGTAACGCAGGTACATTTCTTGGTCGTATCCATCATGAGTGGTGATTGTAGTTGATGGTTGTTCTGGCCCGAATACATTACATCGTAGAGTTTTTGACAGCTTAAATGCAAACTGGTTGGTCCATCGTGCTGGTGACAGGCCAACGTAGGTATACTAATTTGGAATAGGTACTGCAGCTACGTAATAATAATCTTCCGAGATATGTAGAAAGTGGGAGATTAGACGAAAGGGATACGCCACAGGCCACGGGCCGCCAGCCCTCAAGCTGCGCCAGCTCGAATGCACCAAAAAAAAAACTGTGAGCCTCCTATACTTACGTTGTCCCGAACGCCACGCGCGTTGGCTTAGTCCGCCACTGTAAGTACCTACCAGTGGCGTGGCGCGCAAAGAATTCGATTCCTACCGGCTTGCCTAATATTAGGCATTTTGAGCACCTTATTCTACAGCTCTACAGGAAAATACACGCCAAATCTGCACCGGCTTGCCCAAGGATATATTTTACGCCACGCCACTGGTACCTACGTACGTACCTAGCACATGAGAGACAAACATTGAAAGCATGACGGTTAATCGAATTACTTAGCGAGTAAACTAACCGCGGTAGATCTCTCACCTCGTGTCTGCACACAAGGTAAGAGATTAAGCCCGAGATATTCGGCAAAGACCGGTTGAAGTCTGATTCGCGACTATCGTACAAATACTGACCTCAACGGAATCGAAGTATCCAGGATTGTTGACGAGTATCATGTACATGGTGTGCGTGAAGCAGAAGGCGTGTTCGGCGTTGTGGTAGGGGTTGGGGCGGTAGCAGTTCAGTACGGTCAGCACAAACTGCGCCATCTGCGCGCGCTCGTAGCCGCGGTCCAGGAACGTCTCCGAGAACATGAAGCAGACGAGGCCCGGCATGTCTTCCTTGCTGACTTCGCTTATGTGGAAGTCGTAGCTGTCCAACGAACAGAGTCAAGTTTTCATAGTCGTACATCGTATCATTACCTACCTATGAATGTGAGAGTGAGTAGGTATACTTACCAATGGATGGAAGAAACGGTGCGACCGTGCTTTGTGCAAGTATTTGGGGGAGAACTATATCACGCCTATGTGCTGTACATGGAACTGTGCAAATACGATCAAAGGCAATAGTAGATACGTTACACAACTAGGGTGGTAAAACAAAGAAAGACCGAGATCGCAGATGTTTACGGCTCGAGCTGCAAGCGAGGGATGTAAATTTGCGATAGAGAGCTTTCTTTATTACCTCCCGTGTTGTGTACATAATTTTATGTCTACACTTGGCCAGAATGCGGCTTTTTCCGTACGCGTAGCGTGCGGTAAAAGTCACTTTATGGCCAAATGTGGGTGGTATAAAGTAATATTATCGCGTTAGACCTGTCGAAAGCGAGAGTACTTATCAACAGTTCAGCCGTCAAATTGATTGATAAAATTGCGTGTTATGTTACTTACGATTTAAAATTATTGGGTACTATAGCGATCCCGTGGGTCTCCATGAGTTCCTCGTAGTCGTGTCGGCACGGTTTGAGGTGCATTTGTATTAACTCGCTGTATACATGGTTGAGATTCTCCTGTAGGTATGTGAAATATAGTAAGTCGTTACTATCAGGTTCATCTGGGCACTAGCCCCTCACTAGATAGACCCCGAAATTCATAAGGGACTATCTCACATTAAATATAAGAATGAAGGAGGTCTATAAGAAACCTTAGTTCACTCATCGCCGATAGCAATGGTCATAGGCTCATAGGGATATGTTATGATACCTAAAGCCGCACCTAAGCTTGATTTTTAGTAATGAGGGCCATAGGTATAATTTTACCTATTATGTTTCGTTTCGCACGTGTACAGCCGAAAGACTGGACCAGCCGGAAGACGTCCACTACTGGACATAAGCCTCCCTCAAAATAACGCTACCATGACCGGTCCTGTGCCACCCGCATTCATCGGACGCCAGCAACCTTCACCAGGTCAACAGTCCAGTTAGAGATCAGTAGACGAACCAAAGTAATCGAGATAGATTAAGTTCGCCTTTCGTACGATAAGTTTTTTAATGTAGGTACAGTAAAGTTTAAATAAATAAATAGCTCGAAAAATTGCTAAACGACGGCCGGCTGTGACTGACGAGTTCTTGAGTGTCGATGTAATAGAGATGTTGAAATGTCGGGTCTATGGGGGTTTGAAGTAAAAAGATCCTCCATTGTGATCGACGTTGAATTTAGTAGCGTGAGAGACCAAGCAAGACAAGACAAAGACATAACTAACTAACTTGGCTCAGGGACCCAAAGAGGGTCTTGGCCTCCGAAACGAGAGCACGCCATCTGTCCCGATCGTGCGCAACTTCTTGCCAGTTAACGACTTGAAGACGTCGCAGATCCGCCTGCACACTGTCCTCCCAGCGGTACCTGGGTCGCCCAACCGGGCGGCGACCAGTTGGTCGTCCCACGTACGCTCTTTTGGCCACACGATCCTCTCCCATTCGGAGTAGGTGACCAAACCAGCGAAGTCTGTGTGATTTTGTTACGCCGATGATGTTGGGTTCAGCCACCAGCTCCTGGATCTCTTTGTTCTTACGGATCCTCCACGTGCCGTTTTCACTCTTGACAGGCCCCAGGATCTTACGCAAAACCTTCCTTTCCGCTACAAGGAGCTGACATTCCTCTTTTTGTGTTAGTGTCCAGGCCTCGCAACCATACATAAGGATGGGTCTTAAGACAGTTTTATAGATCCTTAGCTTTGTATTCCTGCTGAGAAGCCTGGACACCAACACCTTGTGGAGGGCTGCACTGCATCGCAGGGTGTTTTGGACGCGGATGTTTATCTCCTCCACTCTGTTGTTAGTGTCGGTTATGGTGCATCCAAGATACCGAAATTTGTCAACTCCCTTGTAGACGGCGCCTCCAACATGAAGATTACCACGCCGAGCCCGTGTGTCTTTGTAACGTTTCATGTGGAGGTATTCTGTTTTTGCCTGATTGATCCTGAGACCTATCTTGGATGCCTCCTGCTCCAAGACTCTGGCCGCTTCGGCCACCTCATCCCGGCTTTCCCCTAATAAAGCAAGGTCATCCGCGTACCCTATCACCTTGTGCCTGCCGCCCAACTCAACACCTACGTCCAGTGCTAAAACATTCCTGACGACATGTTCAAGGGTTAAGTTGAAAAGCACTGGTGATAAGGCATCCCCTTGCTTTAGACCGGTCATCACCGGGAATTCTTCCGAAAGCTCTCCCCCTACTCTGACACGCATTGTACTCTTCTTCGTTGCTGTAGTGACTATAGCAACTAGTTTTCTTGGGATGTTAAAATTTACAAGGATGGAATATAGAGCCTCTCGATCTATACTGTCGTAGGCCTTCGTGAAGTCCACAAACAGAGAGTGGATGCTCTGTGCGTACTCCCATCTTTTTTGCATGAGTTGTCTCAGCAGGAAAATCTGTTCTACCGTGCTGCGATTTTTGCGGAAACCACATTGGTAATCCCCAAGGATTCTCTCAGCATGTGGTTCCAGTCTTTTAAGCAGCACATTAGACAAGATTTTGTACGCCGTTGTAAGAAGAGCAATGCCTCGGTAGTTGCTGCACTTCTTCTTTGAGCCTTTTTTGTGGATAGGACAGATGACGCCTACATTCCATTCCTGCGGTTGTTCTTCCAGTTGCCATATCTTAAGCACAAGCTCAAAGATTTTAGACTGCACAATGCCGCCACAGTTTTTCCATATTTCTGATGGCAAGCCATCAATTCCAGGAGCCTTATTGTTCTTGAGACGCATGATCGCTTGGTAAACTTCGTCAAAGGTCGGAGAGGGGACTTCGCTGTCATCATTGTCAGCATCGTTAAGAGGGATTGGCTCATCTAAAGGAGGACAATTCAGTAATTGTTGGAAGTAGTCCTTCCACATGTTCTTAATTTCAGCTCTGGATGTTATTAAATTTCAATTTTAAGACAAAGACATAATAGATCTATTTACAATATCATAATGCTTACTTGCTATAACCCAAATCCGCACGGATTTGGCTTATAGCAAGTAAGCATCACATGTTGTAAACAGTAAGGGCCGATACAGACGGACTGCAACCCAACTGCAACTCCCTACGATTTGTATGGGAACTGCATCACAACTGCGCAGTCGGCGTGCAGTTGTGATGCAGTTCCCATACAAATCGTAGGGAGTTGCAGTTGGGTTGCAGTCCGTCTGTATCGGCCCTAACGAAGAGTTACCTACTGTTCATCCATCATATTACAGCGATCATACACCGGAAAACGCAGCGTCTGTAGGCCTCGCACAACACGGTTTATAACTATGGTTACACTAAACTCTCTTTACGTACATGGTAGATCTTCTCCTTGTGCATGTGATAGAAGTGCACGATGAGAGAGCAGTAACTGACGAACACTTTGAATATCTCCTCGTCTTCGGTGTTGAACGGTTTAGCGTTCTTCTTGTTAGTCAGTTGGACCACTCCTGTTGAATGAGATAGCAGAAGAGACACAGTAGAATATGTATATACCTACACGTAAATCGTAACACATGTATATCCCTAGTTCAAAATAGAAAAATCTCTTTTAGTTTCTTAAAACGTTGACGACACGTTAACATTGTCCGATAGTTTTGTATTGGGACACCCATAAAAAAACTATCGGAACAACTGTGCAATCAGTATGGAGAAGTGACCCCATAGTGGGAGCACGGACTGCTGAAAAAAACCTTCGTGACCCCAACATTGGGGGCACCGGGACAGGGAACGTGTTAAAACCGAATGATCGAACCGAGGTTAATTAGTAGGTTGCGCCATTGAACTTGTGGATCGTATTGGTGTCGGATTGTACTCTGATAGAGTTTAGTACGATCTACCATCGCACAGAAAAATCAGTGAGTCCAACGTCACATGCACACAACGTAGCATGCACCAGAGCCCACCCTACAATATATTCCTAATCTAGCGTAATAGCAAAACAAAAAGAGGGCCGCTTAGCGTAGCGGTATTGCCTAAGTAGTGATCAAGCTACGGTAAGTGTTTCCCACCAGAAAAAACTTAGTGTTGCTCGGGTAGCAATACCCTAGGTCACATCAAGGTTCCCTGTTACACCCGGGTGATGGGGGCTTCTTCAAAATTACTCGGCGCCTCAAAAATTACCTACACATCTTACCAATGACTCCCTTCTTGTCCATGATGGGTGTGGCAAGGCAGGACCGAACCACGGTGCCCGTGGCGGGGTCCACGTCCCTCGTGAACCGCGGGTCTTTGTGAGCATCCCTCACGTTGAGCGGTACTCCGGTTTGTGCTACCAGGCCTGCCGGGGTCTTCTCTAGGCTCAGGCTGTTGGGAAGACACGGATATAGGACATAGGATTTACAATATACGATTTTAAGCTAACATGGTCATTCACATAATAACTCCGTGATGATGGCACTTGCATGTTGCAACAGTGCCGAAATATCGGGAACTCGTAAAAGCAAACATGCATGGTAAATATCCCGGTGTTCATAGGATTTACATGTATGTGATTCAAGTAGGTAGGTACAATGAATATGTAACAGTTAACACGTACTTGAAATAGCACGTGGAGAGAATAAATATCAAGTTATAACTACCCAATATGTGGTTGTGGTAAAACGAGTCGCTCAGTTCTTTATACAAATAGAAAGAGGGTTAAGGCAGGGATTCCCAAACTTTTGCATCGCGACGCCCGGGGGAGTCATGACACTGTCTCAGGGGCGTCGCGACACGGGACATTCAAGCTGCCGTAAGCTAAACCTAGGGCGACTCATAGATATCTTCTTTTACAAGGGCGTCGCGAAAAGCTTACAGACTGTCAAAGGCGTCGAGTATAAAAAAAAGTTCAGCAACCCCTGGTTAAGGCATTTCTTTGAGCGTTTCAAACGCCGCGCCGTAACGACGGAGGGAGCGATATTACATTTTTTTATAGAAAGATTATAGATAGTCCCGACATCTACAACATAACTGAAAATGCTGCACAAATCTCGACAGTACCTAATAGGTATCACTCCCACCGAAGTCACGGCGTGTGAAACGCTCAGAGAAATGCCCGTTAAGAGTCAATCTTTACGACGTCATCTCCTTTGTTGATCTAGGTAATCTGCCCCGCGCAGTTTCAGCGGACGCCAAATTCATATACATTTATGAGATTTTTGAAATAAATTATTTCGGCCGAGGAGAGGAGGCGCCACATTATATTTCTGACTCGGCTTGGAGTAGTCGTAGACGTGGCTGCCTACCGCGAATTTAAAAAAAAAAACTTAATTAATTCGCTCATGCCCAAAATACCGCATTCACACGAATACCAGATTTTTCAAAACACCAGATTCCCGATTTACCAGATTCCTATCTTACCACATTCCCGTTACACTAGATTATAGTCGGTTACGCAATAAACTAAATGATCTTGTACAATACAATGTTTTATTTTGGAAATCTGCTATACGAGGGAGCTGATAAATCAAGAATCTGATATTTTGAAAAATATGGTATTCTGGAAATGCGGTATTTTGGGTACGAGGGAATGAATTGAAGTAAGTGGGTATTCTCGACTTTCCGTCCGTAATGAGTACGTGCGAGGAAGCCTGGGCGTCCGCTACATTGCCGATAAGATACAAGAGAGTAGACTGCGATGGCCATGTAAAGAGAAGACCACCCGACTACGTAGGAAACTTGGCACTACAACTCTCCATTCCCGGTCGAAGATCCAGGGGCAGACCCAAAAAAAAGGAGGAAAGATGTAGTGCTATAAGGACATGAGTGAGTGTCAGGTATCCGAGGAGGAGACAAGTTCGGAAAGCTGACCCCACCACCATGTGGGATAATAGCTAAGAAGGTACAGAGATAGTTACTCGACTTTGGTCTTCTTGCGTGGCATGGAGGTGTTTTCGCCGGCCCAGCCGTCGTCCCACATGTCGGCGACGAGGCCGCGCTCGCGGTCGACGATGAAGAAGCTGCTGCGCATCGCGCCCATGAACGACTTCACTACGGCCTAAAACACCAATAAACCTAAGTTCCATGCAGGTCACCATCATCAGCACATATAGGTACGTCCCAATACTGTGCACAGGCTTATTCTCAGATGAGAGGAAACAGCCCATTCAGCTGTATTCCCCACGCTGGCCCAGTGCGGGTTGGGGTTGGGAACAGCACATGCCTTTGAATTTCTTCGCTGAATTGTGCAGTTTTCCTCACGATTTCTCGTGTTCAGAGATACTTTGGGACACGATAAAAACCTGTTATAGCAACAAAATCAGCCGAACATTACCTATATTATATGTGACATTCCCAATCCAAAGCAAAAGGTTGGAACACAGTAGATTTTACCCTTTTCTTTGAGAGTAGGCAGTAGAATAGGATATGCTCTTTCCACAAACAGGCAGGCCGTCGGGAATAAGGTTTTATGGACGCTACATCATTAATACTAAATGATACCTTGTTTCATTTTTAAATTAGGTACAATTTCATCGGTCGTTTTCCCAAGTTTCTACACTTCTTTCAGTACCAGTTATTATAGGTTAAGTTAGGTTAGGCATGACTGATAACGCACGATCTCTAATCTACATTGAAAGAAACACACCAGCATATCCGTGAGCATCGTGTCTATGGACGCCAGGTCGCAGAAGTAGCTGTTGAGCAAAGTGCGAAGCTCCGCGTTGAGGTGGCCCGTCTTCTGGAGCGTGACCCGCGCGGCAGCCTGGTGCGCCGCCGCCCCTGCCCAGCACGCCACGCTCACCACCGTGTATACCACGTTCTGGGGAGGAGCTAAAATTAATACAAGTACCTTAAAACCCTAAAAACATTTGCAGGTATTTATTGTACACCACATAGACACTCATGATTGATGCGCCCGATAGCGCGGAAGGCCCCCCAGTGTTACGGGGAGGTTTTAGTCCGTAGGCGGTGGGGATGGAGTCGAGATGACGTGACGCTGAACTCCATACCCGAGCAAGTCGGGCATGCGCACCAGGACCGGCCTGGTGGTATGCAATGAGTATCTCCTCCCTCGGCGCAAAAAAAAACCCTAAAAACATGTTTTTGATCCAACCAGGCGAACTATAGGGAGCTGGGTATTAGGTACTCTCAAAAGGTTAATTTTTATTTTTAAGTAACAACGCTATTTACTCGTAGCAAGCAGTACTTATAACGATGCTGCTTATATTTGACTGAACTTGGTATGCGCGCACCATACAAATTGGTTGTTAAGCGGTACCTATTGACCTGTGACCCTTCCTTAAGAAATCACCGAAAATAACTACCAAAAGATTGACGAAGGCGATCTTTCGATAAACAGATAAGTATCTATAACAAAACAATCTCTGCAACATGTCCGAGGCATGCTTGTCTATCGGTTGTACCTCCATTTATAGGTATGCCCCCAATTAAATAGCGTAGTGTTGACTAGATGCGGGCTAACTCACATCAGCGAGGCATTGAGCGATAGGTCGCTTTGCCCATGCCTAGCCTAACTACACTGCGTACCAGTTACCGGTTATTGGTCTCTCTGGCCGATTTTCGCTCTTACTGGATCATATTTCTCCTGATAAGTTCTGTACAGCTCCAGCACGGCGTAGAGGTCGCCGTCGGGCTTGACCACGGGCATGATGAGCGCGCACTTGGCGTCGATCCACTGCAGGCCCTCGGCGAAGCGCCGGTCGCGCTGCACGTCGTCCAACACCAGGAACTCCTTAGTAGCCGCCACGTGCGCTGCCGCCATCTTGCCTTCCTCTAGAAAGGGGCAGTACCGAAATACAGCTACTGTCCATATCGTTGCCAGTTCAAAAGTTACAATTTTTTTCTGATATAGCAGGCGATGGGAGCCGAACAAATTTAAAGTCAAACAAACTTTAACGTCTGCTGCTCAGACCGGAGTATGTGCTGTTATACTGTAGCCCCTACAAAACTGGCATCCGATCTACATAAGTAACGACGTAGCTCACTTTGAGCAATCAGCGAAAAGTCAAGGTGGCCGGTTAGCTAACCTGCTTGCAGGTCTGTCACCTGGTCAGGATTCCAACCCAAGAGTAAGTACCTAGGACTCGTGGATCAAGTCAGGTGCAAAAAAAGGTTGGTTTTCTACTTAAGATATGCTTAGCTTATACATAGTTGTTAAGGATGTGTATGATGATATTCACCAATAAGAATAATTTATTTTCGTAAACAAATCAGTTTAACATAGCTAGTGGAGCATTCCACGGAAAATGGTAACTTTTAGTGCATGAAAAAATGTAGTCCAATAAATATTTCATTGATGCAGAAATATTCTTAAAGACCCTAAAGTTATCTCTTTTGAATATTATTTTGGAATAAACAAGCTAACAGAACATTTTCACATTTAAAACCAAGACTCGTTATTGTTTATAACAGACTACCTATTTGTAGTCATATTGAACCGACGTTTTTTAAGCGATTTAATTATTTACAACAATTTCCTACATATCAGCTGCCCAAATAGTTGATAATATTCAGAAATTCGACCCCTGGGAAGCTGTAAAACCTTTACCAGGAATATCAAAATTTCATAACATATTTGTCAATGGCAGTGAAATAAAATGCAAAACACACGCTTTGGGAGATGACAATGTTAAGTTTTTCAGTTTAAAGTAGGTATAACTTTGTAATTAAAAATTACATTTCGTACAAGTCCCGTACAAACATTTTTTGTCCCGTACAAACGGTTGAATTTAATTTTTTTCTCGTTATTAAATAAATATTTCATCACATATTTTTCGTTTTATTTAACATGTATGCATGTGTCTAATAACAGTATATTTTTGTTTATCGATTAAATATTCCTGTTTCGCTAAAACATAGACAAGATTGGACCGAATGGAAACACGGTAGACTAGGCATGTCCCGTACAAAAGCTACTATTTTTTGGATTTATTTATAAGTGTGTTACTATTTAGAAAAATAAAAAACGGTGTAGTATACATCCCTTAGTCCTTTATTAATATTTGTTGCAAGTTGTGTAGGATAACACTCGGTTTGCTAAATACTTTTTATTTTATCTTCAAAAATGAGTACGATTTGTCCCGTACGAACCGTGGAATGCTCCTAGTGAAAAAAGTTCGCCCACCGCTTAGGTATCTACCGAGCATATCTCTGGTAGAATTTTAATAGATAAGTAGTTGTATAATAAGTAGATGGGTAGGTATACCATAATGAAACTAACCAATATGAATATTGACTTCGTGTCTTGATGGATTTTTCGCGTTCTTGGGCATCAGAACGAGCTCATTGTTCATTTCGTTCGCGATGTATACAAACGCACCTGAAATCACACTAGCTGTATCTATTCAGTGGCGGCGTAAGGGGGGCGGAGGGGCGGGACCACCCCGGGTGCCAAGCACTGAGGGGTGACACAACGGACCGCATTTCATGTCTGGGGGTGCCTACCGAATGCCCTGTGAAAAATCAAAAAGTAGACCTTTCCACCTTAAAATATCTATTTGGGCTATCTATCTTCTGTTTAAAATGAATGTTATGCTACCAGGTATATTTTTCATTCCTGACAAGGTAGAATCGCACTGAGAGATGACGAACTTATAGATAAACTTACCAGAACTATTTGTAACTGTTTTCAGCACCATAGCAGTCTCGTACAACAGCGAATCTAAATCCACCGTATCCTCCAAGAAGACATTAAACCTGTTTATATCCAAGTACGTTCCTGCCTTCCTTTCTTCCTTCAGCCCTTTCCTGACTATTTGCGCGTACGGGGCAATGACTCTCCTGGTTGCTTTGTCCAGTTTGTCAGGGGACACTAAGAAATGAGACTGTGTTTTTCGTAGAAGACCGGCGCTGGTAGACTTGCTCGGTAGTTTAAATACATTGCTTTTATCAGCTAATTTTTTGGATTCATCGTCGTCACCGCTAACAGAGTTTTTTTTTGATAATTTCGACATAGTTTCGCTGACGTGCTACTTAATATTGTTTATTTGTCAGTAGCGACGGACAGTGTCAGTGTAATTGAAATATGTCTTTTTCTTTTTTCAGGGTATTTTTTCTGTTATGCCTTACTTGCGTCATAAAGGTAGGATTTCATACAAGGGTGTTACTTGACTATGAAATACAAGTTTGTTGTCACGGTATGGTATGTACTTACATATCAGTGGTGTGGCTTAGTAGAGAGGGAAGTTTGTGATCGAGGTTTCAACTATCTTCCAACTCAATTTCGAGAGGAGGAAAAACGATACTTTACTTATTGGAGTCGCGAAGTTGGGGCGAAATACTAATTTTTTAGAGAAGTTCGTGATGGTTGGTGCCGTGGAGCACGGCTTTAGGTAGTGCACCGGTAGTAGTAGTAGAATGTAATGTACGGTTAATATTGATAATGTGGGTAGTTCGTCGCCTATGCCCCTCACGACCGCATAGGCACCAGCGCTTCGTCCCGCAGTGTGCGAAGAGCTACAGTCGCGAATACTCATGATAAAGAACACGAAACTCATTCGAAATTAATGAACTATTTACGACGTGAGTGATCCGTTTTTTACAAGCTTTTATTTAGTTTCACCTGTCCTGGTGACCCGTGTCTGTCTGTGTCTGAAATTATTTGACCAGCTTCCCGGTTTGTGATCGAGCTGAAATTTTACATGCATATAATTTTATATGCAATATTATTTTGACATGGAGACGATCTGATGATGGAGGTGGCAATAGGATCATCTAAATTATGTAAGATAAGACTCATCCTGTTCGGGCTCATTCGATTAGTTTTGACCTGTATAGTTAGCAATTATACAAAGCTTATTCCGAATTTTTATTGGCAGATTTTTAGGGTTCCGTAGCCAAAATTAATACTAAAAAACTCGTCGAGAAACGGAACGTGTTGTGTTAGCTCCAACGAAAATAATTAAATTCTATGACTAAAACAGTTCAGTGATAAGTGATTTTTTGTGGAAGTGTTCATAAGTCTATGTTGATCTCAATTCTATAAAAAGAAACTGCAAAAAACGTAGCTTTATGTGGTATTAAACCGAAATTAAACTATCAATCCCGGTTTGCAAATAGCGGAATCGCAGTGTTTGACATAAACGCGTAAGTGCCTTCATTTCACGCGGCGCTTAAGACTTTTTAGACACGAACATCCCACACCGCACACTCGCGGCGTTTTGCATCTACCTGGCCGTACCGCACTAAAATTGTTGTTTACAATGTCCGAATGCGATCTCGAATGGGGTTGTTGTTTATCTGGAACAGCAGAGGAGAAGTATTGCTGCTGTTTTAAATGCGGAAAGGCGTACCATCTTGCCTGCATCGCGGCGAGCGACTTTATTAATGACGGCGCCATCCCAGCAAATTGGTGCTGTCCATTATGCAGTAACAACAAACACATTCATGGTGCCAACAAGGACAGCATGCCCGTACGCCCCGGCCTCATCAACATTGTCCCCTCAGGTTCCAGAGCACCGAAGCGTCAGGCCGTCAACTCACCGCCGGAGAGGGCCGAGTCTTCTGGGCAACCGATTACTCGTGACGAGCTCCGCGACATAATAAACGAATGCTTGTCGCGCACCGAGGACAAGCTGAAGAGGCACTTTCATGCAGAATTGGATCCCATTAAAAAGGACCTAACCGATATGCAAGCGTCAGTTTCTTTCATTGCAGAACAATATGATGACATCCTGAAAACTCAAGCCATTACGACTGAAACGATTGGTGCGCTACAGACTGAAAATGATATCTTTCGGAGTACCATACACGATCTGACCGCCAGGGTAAACCAATTGGAGCAGCGAGCCCGCGCAACTAACATTGAGCTTCAGTGTGTGCCGGAGAAGAAAACTGAAAACGTTTTAGAAATCGTCACCACCATCGGAAATGTAATTCAATGTAATGTGAAGGCAGATCACATTTTTAGCTGTAGCCGCATTGCAAAGCTAAACAAGAATAGTACACGACCGCGCTCAATAGTTGTACAGTTTAACAACCCAAATACTCGCGACCAGTTCCTAGCTTCTGCAATAAACTATAACAAGTCCAACCAAGAGGACAAGCTGAACAGTACCCACATTGGATACGAAGGGCCAAAGTTGCCAATATTTGTAGTCGAACATCTGTCCCCGGCAAACAAAGCACTTCACGCCGCAGCACGAAAGATCGCAAAAGAAAAATCATATAAGTATGTCTGGACCCGCGACGGCCGAGTTTATATGCGCAAAACCGATGACTCGGACTACATATACATACGAGACCAGGATACACTGAAAAAAATTATTTAAGTTTATTAGTACGTTATTATTTAAGATTATTTAGTAAGTCTTACTCATGTCTTTAATAGCATATTACTATAGTTAGAATTCGTTTGTTTAAATATGTATTATCAAAACTGTAGAGGATTAAAATCAAAAACTCTTGATTTCTATAACAACTTAAGTAGTTCTTTTTATGACGTAGTAATTTTAACCGAAACCTGGCTCAACCAAAATGTACTTAGCAGTGAACTTTTCCATGATCAATATATTGTTTATCGGCGAGACAGGGAGTCGACAAGGCTAGGTAACAAGGAGGGCGGCGGGGTACTAATCGCTGTGTCCACTAAACTTGCATCCAGTAGAGTGACTCGATGGGAGAGTGACTCTGAGGATTTGTGGGTTATTGTTGATCTAGCGCCAATACAAATACCTCTTAAAATAATAATCTGTGCTATTTACCTACCACCGCCTGTCCACAAACAAATACTAAGCGAATTTCTCTCGAATTGCAACAATGTGCTTGAAACTGCCGACTCACCTGTCTGTATTCTCGGAGATTTCAATCTTGGGTGTATTGAATGGAACTTGACCCCCACAAAACCAACGAATGATATACGATTAACGACTGTAGGCCAAATGTTAATTGATTTTTGCAACCTAAATAGCCTGACACAGAAAAACATTACTCCAAACAATCAAGGCAAAATGCTAGACTTAATTCTCACCGACCTTAGATTCTGTACAGTAGGAGCAGCCGTTGATATACTAAGTAAAATAGATCCTTACCATCCCCCGCTCGATATAAATATTTTATACTATAAAAAAAGTAGCTTAAGGAGCAATCCTACTAATCTAGTACCAAATTTTAGAAAAGCCGACTACAATGCAATAAAAAAGGTCTTAGAAGAAATTAACTGGAAAAAACTTTTTTATGGTCATGATATTGATAATATGTTGCACTCTTTTAACGACACGATCAGAAATATTATTGCCACCCATATACCATTAAAAAATAAATCTAAATGTGAAAAGTACCCGCCATGGTTCTCTAAAAATCTAATCCGGATGTTGAAGGAAAAAAACAAGTACAGAATCAGATATAATAAATATAAAAACCCACTTGACAAAATTTCCCTTAGGATACTGAAAGATAGATGCTCCAAACAACTTACCGAATGCTATAATTCGTACATAGATAGGATAGAGCTAGGTATCTTAGAAAACCCTAAATGCTTTTGGAGTTTTATTAAGTCTAAGCGTGGTGGTGCTAGCAATTATCCCGCAACAATGTCGGACGGGGTAGTCAAGTCGACAGATGGATCTGTTATCTGCAACATGTTTGCAACGTTTTTTTCATCTGTATATGGCACTGATAATGCATTAAGCAACGCGGATGAGAATATCTTAGACGTAAGTACAGAAATATTGTCAAAGGTATCACTGGATCAGGAAATGATCGCAAAAAAACTCCTTAATTTGGACATCAACAAAGGTGCAGGACCTGATGAAATACCACCACTTTTTATTCATAAATGTGCTTCGGGCCTAGTAGAACCACTTTACTTGATGTTTAATGAATCCTTGCGATCTGGAGTATTCCCAAACGAATGGAAACTTGCTAAAGTAGTGCCCATTTTCAAGTCCGATGATGATAGCCTAGTATGTAACTACAGACCCATATCCATTCTAAGTACACTAGCAAAAATATTCGAATCACTTATATGTCCTTTCATCCAATCGCATATCAAACAAAACTTGACCATTCACCAACATGGCTTTGTTCCTGCTCGATCTACTAACTCTAATCTCGTGACCTTCGTAGAAACCTTATCAGATTCCATAGACTCTGGAAAACAAGTTGATGTAGTATATACAGATTTTAGTAAGGCATTCGACCGGGTATCTCATCGCATACTACTACGTAAGTTATCTGCCTACGGATTCTCAGGAATGTTGCTAGAATGGCTTCGTTCTTACTTAAAAGATAGGGCTTTTTATGTAGTGGTAAATGGTTTCAGATCTGATTATAAGACTATAACCTCCGGAGTCCCCCAGGGGTCGCATATAGCGCCTTTCCTTTTTAACATCTTTATCAACGATATACCACAATGTGTGAAAAATTCAATACCATTTCTGTTTGCTGACGACCTCAAAATCTTAAAAGTTATAGAATCGACTAATGACGCACTTCAACTCCAGAAAGATATTGATAGAATTATCATGTGGTGTGACAAAAATGGTATGAACTTGAATGCTAACAAATGCTACCACGTTAAGTTCACGCGTAAAATTAAAACTATACCGTCATCGTACTTTATAGCAGGCGATAAAATCAAAGAAGTGGAGCATATTAAAGACCTTGGGGTCACTTTCGACAAAAAACTTACATTCCTTCCCCACATTGATGCCGTAATCAAAAAAGCGTCTAAAATGCTTGGGTTTGTAATTAGAAATAGTAAGTCCTTTCGCCAACCTAAGACAAAAAAAATATTGTACTATTCTTTAGTTCGTAGCACATTAGAGTACTGCAGTGTTGTCTGGCGACCGCACTTTGCGACGCATAATCTAAGGATCGAGAGGGTTCAAAAACGTTTCACCTGGCACTTAGCTCGAGCATATGGGGTCGCAAATAAAATAACATCATATAATAAACGCTTAAAACATTTTAACTTGCCATCTTTATCCTGTCGTAGAAAATATTTAGACTTAATATTTTTATACAAATTAATGAGAAATCAAATGGATTGCCCCCAACTATTACAAAAATTTTACTTTAAAATTCCATACAGGTACCCCCGCAATACGGTGAGACCTCTTGTACCCCCCTTCCGTAGAACTGTTCTAGGGAAAAATTCACCTGTCCCCCGCCTATGCAGGTTGCTAAATGAGAAGTGTGACGCAAGTGATATCCACTTCGATTCTTTGGTCAAGTTTCGGACAAACACCCGGGATTGACCCACAATCAAATTAGATAATTAGTAATCTCTTCACCTATCTCTGTAACCCCATCTTTTTTACTAAAAAATAACACATACTAAATACAGCACATATTATAGAGATATGTCATGTAACATGTGCTATATCTTGTATGCATAATTATTACTAACGCTCCCGTTTTATCTTCTCGTAAAGTTATTTTAAGCTAAAATTGTATGTGCATGTGGTGTTTGCCTTTAAGTAGCTGTGCAATAAGCATAAGATTTTTCTAACATGAACTTATACATTGTAAGATTGTAACCGCTGTTGGCAGACCTAATAAATAAATAAATAAATAAATAAAAATGGCTAAAAAGTTAAGTTTCGTCATGTCCATCCGTCCGTCCGTGCGTATGTTACAGGCATTTTACTCAAAAACTACAAGATGTATAGGTACTGATGAAATTTGGTATATAGATGTCTTGTAGATGCCGCTATTAAGTTTGGTAGTTAAATAATAAAAAATCTAGGGGGCGCACTCTATACATGTAACAGAAGTTACAGAAACTACTTTTTTTTCAGCAAACATCAACGTGAGGTACATAATTCGATAGTTCTTTTAAAAACATTATAAGGCTTTTAAGTACTTTTTTTTGATTAAGTGAATATTTTCGGAAGTAATCGCTCCGAAAATGTCATAAATTGTGTCCCCCCCCCCTTAACTTTTAAACTGTAAATCCAAAAAATGTGAAAAAAATCAGGAAGGTAACGCTTAATAAATACATTCAACGAAAATTATTCTGAATAGTAACGAATAAACCGTTTTGAAGTTATTGCCGAAAAACTTCTCAACTAAAAGGTTTTAAGTGCCATTGATTTACACGGCATTTAATACCTTTTGCAAGTTGTTTATTACGACGTTTTTTGTACGGTGGTATGGAACCCTTCGTATGTGAGTCCGACTCGCACTTGGCCGGTTTTTTTTTAATATATTAGAGTCTAACGGTAGTTTTCTAAATAAAATAATACAGGTGTGGTACTCCATAAGTCTAAAATTGTTTTGTAATTACATACTAATATATTTAAAATACATACAACTTTGAGACAATGAATTGATTATTTTTGAATATATAGAATTGACTTAAAACTAAAATCGTTGAAGCATATGAAACACTATCACTAATCCTAAGCTGCAAAAACGCTATAATAAAAAAAATGCATTAGAGGGCTATTCTTCAGAAATATGTCTGCGGTCATCTCATTCATCTGGCCCTTTTTCATACTAAATGTATGGAGACAGATCAATGAGTTGCAGACATATTTCTGAATAGCTCTAGGTACATTATTTGATAGAGGATAGACTGTACATAACCAGGCTTCGGAAATTCGGATGCTTATACAGTATGTACTTACGAAAACCATTTATATAAATCCGGGCATGTCTAGGCGATAAATAAAATTGTGGTATATCTAAACTTTGCCGTCAGCGTCAATGTTGAGTTGTATGGAGGCGGACACCGCTTAATTTAATTATTAAATTTCCCTGGATTTCTAAATTAACTTATTATGCTCACATAAACAAGTAAAATAAGTAGTAGTGTAGTAGTATAAGTTTGCAATGTAATTTTCTTTTGGTGTGCAATAAAGTATGACTGTATTGTATAAACACATACCACTTATTTAAGTATTTAAATGAACTAATTTGCAGTTATTTTTCATGTACTCGTTTTTTGAAGTCGGTTAAAATAGCCATAAGATAAACATATTCGCGAGATACTACATTACTATGATGTTTTGTATAATGGCGGAATCCGGGAACTTACATTAATAAAATCAAACTTTTTTTAAGAAGCTGAGTCCATATTTGCTTAACTTTTTCCGGAATTTTGCCAACTTGCTAAAATTGGCAAAATTCCGAATTATAAAAGCATCCGAATTTCCAAGGCCTGACTCTAACATACTAACCAAACTGTCTAACATAGTGACATGTTACATGGGCGCCTGATGATTTTTGGGGAGGTGCACTGGTGCATCTGGTACATCCACACCTACACATCGTCGGAGATAGTGCAATACAACGTAAGTAGCACATGTAGATAGGTTTCAATTTGCTTTGCTTGAAACTGAACCTTATCTATACCTTACCCAGTTTGAAGTGAGCTCTTCTACTTGAGACTACAATACCATTGAGTGGTTAACCACAAATTATGACAATGAGCTTGTAGTAAAAGAAGATAATAAACGCCTTGGAAGGTTAATATAGTTTTTCTACTTTATTATTTTGGACAATAGACTACAAAATACACTAACAGAATAATGGCGATCATAACATTTGTTGCATTTCATTTCCATTTCAAACCTACCCGACAAGAAATAAGGTTGAAAATTCGATATACATACAGTGTACTTCTAACCTTTTTTTTTGTAAGTATTTGGTTGGCGATTCGAGAACAAAAGTAGATAATAGCATTGTATAGATACAATGCTATTGTAAGTACAGGTAAGTGGATGAGCTCAGTTCAAACTGGGTAAGGTATACATATGGGCGATTCCATTATCGCGGGTGCAACATTTTGACTCATTCAAGGCGTCCTCCTAATAAAACGAAAAACATTTATTATAAAAATATTGTTTTAAGGATTACATTTTAACCTTTTTTCTACAGATTTGTGTAAAAGAATTTAAAATAAATGTTTAAATAGCCACAAGAGAGGGTTAAAGTGCTATCGCGGGTGCAACCAAATTGGCCCACCTCTTCGGATCACGGTATAAAAACAGAAATATCTTTTAATTGTCAAATATTTAAAATGTTTTGCCTATTTATATTGAAAGACAATAAACAATCAACTATAGAAACATAAAAAAAGTATTAAAAACTGAAACTATCAATAAATTATTCACTGTTAAAACGATCGCGGGTGCAACATCGTATGATTCGCAGTTGGCCCTAAATCTTAGAATGCTAAGGTTTTCAAGCGCTTTAACATCCTGAATATGAAGTTAAGTCCATAACAATTAATTTAAGACCTCACCGTAGACGATGGTATCAAAAAAAGTAATAAATTTTGGGACTTGAAAATTGATGTCAAGGTTCGTCTCTAGCGGAATCGCCCATATGCTACTTAAGCGGTATTGCACTATCCCCGACAACATGTTATATATTGAGTTATAAATCAATTTTGTTTCTAGTATTTTCTTCTTCACAGGATGGTGCAAAGCAAATGCACCCCTTTGCGCCCTGCTGCCATGTATTCTTATGTATACTACATAGAAGAGTTTGGTTTGCATGGACATTAGTCAAGACTTATAAAAGTGTCATTTCATTACTGATGATGATGAACTAAAGTTGTAAAGACTTCAGGGCCATGTTATAGGTTTTCTGTCTTTTTTGGGTGGTGGACTATCTGTGGCTGGTGTGACCTGGAATAATAATAAGTCAATAAAAAAATGTAACATAAAAAGCCAAATTGAACCTGTAACTTAGTAACAGACAGTGCCAGATTAACCTATACCCAAATTAAGCAATTGCTTAGGGCAGGGGCCGGCAACCTGTGGCCCGTGAACCCCTCACTTGCGGCTGCGAGCCTACCTGGCTATTTTGTATGTAAAGGTTGCTATATTCCAAATTGTATAAAATCACAAATTATTAACAAAAAGCTGCCCGCATCAATTTGGTTAGCTACTATGTGGCCCTTGGCTGCTAAAAGGTTGCCAACCACTGGATTAGGGCATCACGCCTTGGGGGCCACCAGAAACAGCCCTAAAATAATATTTGATAGGAGGGGGCACCTACAGGTGTGGATTGCTTGGGGCATCAGATAGTATTTATCCAGTACTGGTAACACAGTCTACATCTATAATTACATTTAGCATTTGCAGTTCAGATATAAGACATTTGTAAATAGATCAGAATCAGGTCCGTTGGATAGCATTGATGAAGCCTATGGAGCCAGTCATTCAGAATACTGACATTAGTAGTGAATTCCACATGTTGGCTATTGCTTGTAATAGTAGCAAAGAAAATAATATCTACAGAGTATGAAAATATGTAATGAAATATACTTACAGAGTCTATGGACATTTTCCTCTTTAAATGAATGTCTTTTTCTTTATTTTCTATTTTGATCCTTTTCATATGTCCAGATAACAAGTCTGGAGGTGGTTTTAGTCTTTCAAAGTGATCTGAGTGTGCAGATTTTCTTGTGTTAAAACCTGTATTGACTAACATTGTCTGGGGTGCTGTCGGACTGGCAGGTCGTGCTTTATTTAGCATTTTGCCTCTACCCGAATCTCTGTATTTTCTTTGTCCATGGGGCACGCAAAAATGATGAAAAATTTCCAATAATTCGTCTCTCGCCATATTTTCAAGATGTGGGACTCTCAAATGTCGCTGAAAATGTAAAATACGTATTTAGTTACAATTCATTCAAACTAAATACACAGGAAAATGTAAACAAAACTAATTGTAAACTTTGTCGTAAGTTACCTCGTTAATTACGTATATGAGTTGTTCATTTGTTAATAATTCTGGATGTAATAACATCTCACAAGGTATAGCCATGTTTAAAATATTTCATAAGCCATCGGAAAGGACTCTTACTTGTGTTATTTTCCGACTTATTTCATTTCATTTTGGAGGCTTTTTAATAACCTAACCTCTCAGCTGATTATGACAGCCGACAGTTAAAGAGTGTTAGCGAAGGCTGCAATCTTTAAAGGTCCACTAATTTCATAAAGATATCAATAAAGAAAATATACTTGTTGGCCAATTAAATAAAAATAAAGCCAACAAGTTCAAATAATAACTAGAAATAAAACTTTACAACCAAACTTCAAGTTTATTTTAAGCATATTCCGCAGTTCAAAAAGGTCGCTACAATCTTCATAAACATCGTATATAGTGCTTAACCACGTTATCGATTTCAGCATTATGACTATTATGAGTAACCATATTATTTTCGTAGGAAATAAATAAATCTATACAAGAAATTTACTTAACAACATTTTATGCTTAAGAAATATATATATATAAGAAAATTATAAACATCGTCAGCTCAATGCATTACATACGTACTTTTAAAGTCCCATCTTGGACATCACTAAAAGTCTACTTGGCTGTGGGTATTTTATTGGTTGGCTATGGTTTGGTTTCTGTCTGTCTGCTGCTGTCAGTTCGATTCAGTGCTGTCATGTGAAGCTTTGATTGTTTGCTTTTACTTATTTCTAACGTTTTTATTTTGGACTCTTGAAGAAATTTTAATTATAAATACGTTCAAATTCATTTAAACGTTAGATATTATCATAGCTACTTGAGTGGCGTTCCTGCGTTATCCCCTCTTCTCACTCTTCAAAGTTTTTTAATCTTATTTTATTTTAGCATAAATAAATCACGCGAATCGTAAATAAATGTCGATGTTTGTTTGTGAATAAAATTAGTGCTTATCTTCAGGCGCGAGTGAAAAATAACAGCGGTCAAATGTTAATGGTTCCCGCGGTAATTTCGATGTTAGAATTGGATCGGGAGTCAGTGCGCGCGAGGAGGGACTATGTTGTTTATCAGTGCCTTAGCGATTGGGATGGTGACCGGCTTGCAGAATGTGACGACGGAGACGCCCGCAGCGGTCAGTGACGTCACGTCGCGCGACATGGGTCTGCTCGAGACGACCAAGCTGGCCGGGGGCCACAGCCACGACCTGGTGAACGTGACGATCCAGGACCGGCCGACGATGTGGGACATGTACTTGAGTCACTGCAGTAGATGGCGGCCGATCAACCATATATTTTTCCAAGTGGCCAATGTGTTTTTTCTCCTGTCGTTTCTGGCGCCGCACACGCCGACGGGGCTGATCTGGCTGCGGGTGGCGCTGATCCTCGGCTGCACGTTCTCGGGCATCTGGGCGTGGAGCATTGAGTGCTACCTGGACGCTGTGTTGTGGAACAGTGCATTTATTGCTATAAACTTTGTCTATTTTTCGGTGCATTTCTACTTGATGAGGCCAATCAAGTTTCACAAAGACATAGAGGAGGTAAGGAAAATTTAAATATATTTTTATTTTATTTTATGATAGCCATGGGAGTTGTAGTAAATTCTCTCAAAAATTGACACCTAAAATCAGAAATGAACAAAAAGAAAGGAACACTTTCTTACATATCCTAGCCAATATTTAATTTAAACTACTTACATGCCTACCCTTCTCAAAGAGAAAATGAGATAAATAAATAAAACAAACATATGGGCTAAGTTTATTTGTAAAAGCTCAGGTGATATTTATTTGTTATACAAAATTAGGGGGATTTGATGTGTGTTTTATGCCCAAAAATCTGGATGGTCCTGATTAAAATATAAGGCAGTTTAAAAAAGTATGTACTTTTGTATATAATATTTGTATATATGTATTATATATAGAATGGATGTGCTTGCCATTGTGTGTTTAATAACGAAATATAAGTAATAATTAACCAAGGACTAGTTGAAGAAAACTAATTATTATTTCTAAGTAAAACAATCAATAGATGCTTCATACTCCATGAACCATACTTCCATGAATAATACTAACAATATATTTCACCACTCAAATCAAAACACATCAGTTGTATCTTATATACTATCATGCAATAATTTAGCAAAAATGTGGTAAACCATCTGTAAACATATGCATATTAAACTACCATCAGATATCACAATCTTATCCATGTTCAAGGCAATGATTTTTGCAACCTCTGTGAAGGATCTTGTGAATACTATGCTAAAATTATTTTTATACTATTAGGGTCTCAAGGAAGTATACTGCCTACCTGATGCTAAGCAGTTACTATAGCATATGTACACTTGCAATGCCAGGAGCATTACATGCTTTGCCAGCCCTAAACATATATTATACATGTATTTATTGGTTATTAAAAGATACAAAACGATTAATAAAGAAAGCTAATTGCCATGTTGGCTTAATAATAAGACCAATTGTTTGTTTCATTAAATAATTATGATTGTGTTATGAACTTTTTTATTCCTCCTATAGGATCAATCATTTACAATCGTGGCAACATTTATTGTTGAGTTTGCAGACTTTTAGATTGCATAATATTCATATCAATATCTGATATCAGCATGGTTCCTTGACACAAAGGTTCATATTCATGGCCATTGGGTGCCAAATCACCCTATGCTCATCATTGAGTACAATATGGTTGTTTTATGATTCTGCAACGTATTGGGCTGAGAATAGATTGAGGTTTTCTTTTAGTATAAATCATAACCAGATAATTCCACCTTAAAGGTACAAATTCGTAGCTGACTACAGACACTACTGGTTTCTATGTATTTATACGAAATATTTTACATAGCTAGCGACGTGTCATCTGCATGGAAATACATAGAATCCTGTAGTGTCGCGGCGACACGTCGCCTGCTGCTGCTGTCGTTAGTCGGCTACGAACTTGTGCCTTTACGCTGCGTTTCCACCAGAGCTGTGCGAGGTAGCAGAGCGGTGTGCGAGGAAAAAATCCACCAATGCCGGGCCGCGCTGAGCGAGGCTGGGCACTTTGATTGGTGGATTTTTTCCTCACACACCGCTCCGCTACCTCGCACAGGCACAGCTCTGGTGGAAACGCAGCCTTAGTGCCCAAAATGCGAATGCGTATTGAAAGACGCGTCGCGGGTGTTTGGATTCGTGACCCACCCTAAATCATTCTTATACTCACGGATTCGGATATAAAGGGAGGTGGTTTTTCGTTTTCTATAAAACATTTAAAGGACGGCAGCTTGACCTTTATCTTGTACCTACTTCAAACGAGACCTGTACCTATTTGATTAAATTCCCAGTGACTGTTATCTAAATCCGTTTTTATTTAGCTTCTAAAAAGTAAAAAACAAACGTGGAATTTACATCTACCATAAATTCGGTTTAAAACCAAAAATGCAGTAGATAAAGTCCACTCCACAAACAAGCACTTTATCTTCGAGCACGTCTGGTACCGATGTAAAGCTGTGCCTACGGAATGAATCATATTGGTTTCGAAAGGCAATAGTCGCAAGCACGTGCTCGCGATCGGGCTCAGACTCGTGTGGACCAAGTTAGGGGCGGATTATACATTAATGAACGTTTTCAGACATCACAATTCGTAGCATAAAATTCAGATATATATTCAGTCAGTAAATAATAGAAGACTCTTATTCTAAATACCTTTTTTATCGCGTTTCCTAAATACATATGTCGTCCGTCTCTTAGTACTCTGTTACTCGTATTCAAAATATCAGTAGTCTGTGTCCTTTTGACGACTGTGCCTATTGCCAAATAAGCAGTCTCTGATAAGTATGTCAGTGCGAGTCAATCGGGTGTCTAGTTCACAACGATAAAACTCAAATGGATATCAAACTTTAGATCTACGACAATTCTCTAGAGCCAATACAAGCTATTTAAGCATTCAATATTATAACACAGGAATTTAAGTTTCAAAGCCACGAGTAGGACATACAAGACTCTGAAAGGTAAACGGATCGCCGTATTGTAACCTACATCGCGTAAGGAGAACCCGACTGTGGCAAACTAACGTAACTTATACAGAAGTTCGTGAGAGACGTCGCCAAGGCGGTAAAACTTAGATACACTCTTTGAGAACTAACCGATATTTCTACTAGCTTTTATCTGATGAGATATCAGAGACTTGAAAAAGGGAACTGAAGTCTGATTTACGAATATATTCTTAATCGCGAACATCCATCACTTAGCCCACCAACCTCGCCGTATTCAAATCCATTGGCTCACAAGTAGGCCTTACACAAGGCGACAGCATTCCGTAATTGTGCTCTCGTTATCGACCCCACTAATTGGTTTTTTATCTAAAACTTTATCAGTCTTCAGAGTAACAAATTAGGCGTTAGCTTGTCGAAGATTTAGCTCAGGTTTTAATGTATATCCCCCGTCGGCGTTGAATATTCAATCAATCATGCTACGCCATTGTAAATTACCTTTTATATGAATAGCAAATTTTCTTTCCTTGTTATTAGATGAGCTTTAAATTTAGAACCGAATTGTAATTATGATCATAGTTCATCATCAAATATCGATTCGATAAACACTTATTTTGTAACTGATCAAGTGATCACGTGTCCGAAAGGATCGTATAAACTTAACCTCATTATGGTTTAGGCTGTGTGTATCTTTCATAACCCTAAAGTACAAATCTTCTTAAAATCTTTTAGGCGAAATCAGCTTGTCTTGAATAATTTATTTATTTAGTTTTCACTGGCGATTTACCGTCGAATACTTCCTCAGAAATCTTTCCTGAGTACAAGATAAATTTAGCACAGACCGTACTTACGATGGACTTGAAAAGTTACGGAAAACCACGAAAACCTGCCAGGAGTGGTCGTGTTTTACTGTTTTTATACCTACAGTTAAGCTCGTTTCCTTGTGGGCTTTCACACCGTTTCTAGAGCGGAATTTCGTTTCGCTAGCTCGTTGCATGTTCCAAATCCGCGAAAACCTCAAGGCATTTGCATGAATTAAAAAACTGCTAGCTGCTATTTCCGCCACTTAGACAGATTGCTTGGGAAACTCTAAAAATAGTGAGCTCTTATAGAAGCATTAGCTTTTTGGCTATCGATTGCTCTACACTGCATTTCACTTCACAATGTCAAGTGCTGCGCTGTAGGCCCTCTACACGAGGGATCGTACTTTGGAGTCATTGGAGCAAATATGGAGTGGTTTTTGTATTGAGTTTTGGTGCTCTGATTTCCATGTGTAAAGGTAACAAGAGCGGAGTGAGTTCACCCGTCGACAAAAAGTTACCGTTGCTTTTCGTTCCACGATCTGTTAGTACTACGATGTATCATATCATATGAGTGGATAGCAGAGGAATGGCTTCTTCGTATTATTTTCTTTTTTTTTGTAGCATCAAATGCCTCAACTTAAAAAAAAATAGGATAGTACTTAGTCATTGTCATTACATTGGATATAACGTTAATGTTATCATATTGGATCGTGGTGTAGAATGTGCAAAATTTAAAACGCTGCGGCATTGCAGCTGTGGCATGATTTATGAACGTGAAAGCATTTAATGACGTCTTCGAATCCTATCATTTATCAACTTCTTAGGTGAACGTCTCACTATCCAATCCTAATGCTATTAGGCTAAGCCTCAAAAAGAACAATATATCTATTATAAACAAACCAAAAACATGCATTCTATACCTATTTCATTCGACTAAAAACTATTAATAGCCTCTGGCATTTCCGTAGCGAAATCGAGACTATCGTAATCTTATAAGAATATAACTATCCTTTTTATTTTTATGACACTAAAATAGAGAATATTTAATTGTGTTGTGATTGTTTAAGTACTTCCCCAACTCCTTGAGACTTTGCATACAACATACAAAGAACAGCAATAAACATTCATTATTTATTCCTTCGAGTGAATAAGTTAGTAGAAGCGCCATAAGTTTATAGAACCCTACACTTGGCAGGGCTTGCGATCCTTTCAGATCGGGTTACTGGGGCAGACCGGTGAACGCCCTCTGACGTCACAAGGAATCACCTATTTATACGCAGCCGGTTACATCCCCGCAAATGTTCTGCCCGCTATTAGTATTCTCTTGACTCCTTATCCTTTATCAGGTTACATTTCACCCTCTTTGTTGGATTGGTAAACATTTCTCCGGTGGCTTTTATTTTAGTAGCAGGCGGGACGGTTGATCAGGAATACGGTCTGTGAAACAGGATACATAGCGGTTGTGGTACAATATGGGGACATTTTGAAATATACAGGGTCACGTAGATAGATTCAACGATATTTATCACCGTGGACACGGCACTGTCGCCTTTTTTTATCGACTTTATTTTAGCGAACTGCATTATCTTTTTTTTTGCCTCAACATGCTTCGTTTTTTTTGCTTCTTTTTGATTGGTTCATTTCATTTGAGGAGCATTAAAAATACATACTACGCCATTATGACATTCAAATTGTGTACTTAAAAAACTAAATTGTAGTTGTCACTTGATATCGGTTCATTATAGTATATTACGCAACCTGGGTGGTAATATAATTAATGACCCAGATTGCAGGTGTTTGGCCATAAATATGCGCACTGGAGATTTCTATATTACCGGCCGTAGCGTCTGGGAAGCGCCACTTACAGCCCGGGGTGACGTCAAATTAATAATGTTACAAGTCGAGTGGGTAACAATAAACAGGCAAATTTGCCCAATGGTGTGACTGTTGCGATCATTGTGTATTTATATTTACCTACCCTAAGACTTCCAACGTTTACCATGTCCTTCTTTGCTTTAAAATATTCTGTTTTCGTAGAGGCGGTCTGCTTTGTTAAAATCATAGCTCTTAAACGCTGTATTTGCATAGAATTCGCGAACAATCGAATATTCGTTGGTGTGATATACGCAGATTGAGCTAAACGGCGAACAATTGGTGAGGCCTACGTCTAGTCGTGAACTAAAATAAGATGATAATGGGACCGATTCTCAGTGAGCGAGTCAAGGCGTGTCCTATACTTACGTTTAATCCAGTAATCGTTATTTATTCTGCATCATCTGCTTTCCCTATTAAGCGGCTGGGTGTGACAGGATACTTCCATTAAAGTGGTTTATATTGGCCGCATCAAGTAGCTCATAAACCGCACTCAAACACCCAGTCTATCGTATTTCCTTAAAGGGTTCAGTGTCGAAGACAGCTATAAAACTGTACCAACGAGCGCCGAGCTTGCTCTCAGTAATGGAGAACTGAATTAATTTTCTTTCGTTACCCGAGTACCATCATTTACCGTCAATCCACGTTGTTTCGTGCTTCTCAAAATTTCGACAGCACAACGGTATAACTTTGGAGGTTTCCATGACTTTAGTGGCGTGCACGTTTTAAAAAGAGATGATATTAAAAAATAAAAACCTACTCTCGGTATATTTAGGGCAAAGGTGCTTGCTGGTTGGTTTCTTTCGATCTTGGTCTAGCTAGTTCAATGTAAGTCGTTCTTGGTAAAAATTTTGATTATATAACTTTGCGATCTGAAATGACAATCTGCACCTATACGAGGGCTACGAGTTAAATTTGAAATCATGAAAGTTTTTTTAACCCTCAACGGATTGCTAATAATGAGTGTTTTCACACCTCCTATTCAGAAAAAAGTAATTTGCTCCCTCATAAGAGGGATCAAAGTGATACTTTTCTGTTCAAGGACAACAGGGTATTTTTAGTTTGAACCCACTTAGAATATGCCATACCATAGACAGCTTTATTAGTATATTACATTACACACAGAGGGCGGTATAATAAGGAATGGCCCAGATCACAACTATTTGCGGTCCGAGCCGCAGGCGAGGGCCATAAATATAATATGGAAGTGGTAAATTCGTCCGTAAAAAATAATAAACGTTTTATAAAATAATAAGAGACTATAAATTTAACAATTTAACATTTCATTTTATTAAAAATGTGTGATGCTCTTTGATTAACTATATATTTCGTTATTTTGGTAGGTAGCGTTTGTATTTGAATTTTCCTCATAGTCGGTGTGAAAAGCAGTATGTGTCACAAGGTAGCAAAATTATTTTCACCACGGGCGTTAACACTTGAATCCCTTCCTACGCTCCGGATTCTACTTTAGAATCCCTCGCTACGCTCGGGATTCAATTGTAGAATCCTTCGCTTCGTTCAGGATTCAATGTACGCCCTCGCCGTAAATACATCATTTTGCTCCCTTGTGACACAATCTACTATTATTGACTTGTGAGTTTCACAAAAGCTTGACCTATTATAACGCTGCTGTATTTTTGTATATCCGAATGACGAGATGGTTCTTGGCTTTTAGTTGCCTCAGTCGGGTCGTTGGTATATATTTGTACCTTCTTATATCCACGCAAAGTTTTAGTAAACGAATTCCAAATATTCCTCAAGAATATGGACCTATCGTACGTAACACGGCCTAAGGTGTTTGCGGGTAAAACTATCGATTTTATGCAAAGGCGATGCACGAAGCGATGCCAATATTGTCTGTGGTGGTCCCGTTTCCTAGATATTGTAATTGGGATCATCCGATTTGGCTCGCCACCCGGCCGTATCGTATCGAAGAATGCCTATCACAACAGGGACCTTTATGTTTATATTGGTTATTTGGTAGTGCGAGTCTTGCGCTCTAAATTACATAGTGCAAAGCAAGCAAATCCCATTAGGTATTTTAGGTTGCTTTTAATATTTGCAGGGCAGGTATATCGGGACTAAGACATAAGACCACACATCTTAGTCGGCACTGTAGTTCCGAGCTTCACAGGGGCGTATTTTGAAAATTGGCGCCCCGGGCCAATTTAAAGTTTGCCGCCCTACAGACAGGTGCCTCATGCTTTAGATTGAGCCTGGAGGTGACTTGCGGCGCCCCTCGTGGCCCGTGTCCGCCGCCTTTCGGGACCTGCCGCCCCGGGCCATGGCCCTCTTGGCCCTAGGGTAAATACGCCCCTGGAGCTTCAGGATTACAATTGAACAATCTACAGTTTGGGCCTTCCCCAGGAGTTACATGTATGCGTGAGCGATCTAGAGAGACCCTAGACAACTTAGATCCGACCGACTCATCTGATCCACACGTAGATCCATTAGTACATATTTACAACTTTGTTACCTGTTAAGAGTCACCAAAAGTTCGAAGCCGTGAGCGTAGTTGAGATATAAGCTTTAAGAAGTTATCTTTTTATATCCCGCTCAAGAAATGAAAATATCGAGCCTTATCATTACATTCTTGAGGAATCATCTGGGATCTTCGCAAAGGTTAAAGTTCACTTCATAAAGTTTATTACCTTAAAGCAGGCGCGAATGCGTGTTTTATTCCGTTTACGGTGTACGGCTGTAAGCGAGCATTGGGAGAGTGGTGTCGATAAAACAAGATTGATGGTGTGCGTTTACCAGCTTCCATTTCTAACTATCTGCCCATTTGCGGCAGCACTAGCCCGTTAACTGACGTGGACTACTTATCCGTAGGCGGAATTCTGTACCGCATTTTGTTAAAGATTACTGCAAAGCCAGTGGCATATAGCGTTTTCTTATTCAAAACTGGAATTTGAAATCTGAAGCTTAGGCACCAAGGATATAAACGTTTTACGGCTACACAAATAATGATTTTATACATACGTAGGTGACGTATACAACGGTGAAGGATTTCTATAGCAATTCCTATAATTTTCCCAATACTACTTGGGCGAATTTAATAAACGTCGACACAAGTACAAGCTAAGCTTTCTTTCTGCAATTTGTTCATCTACTCCAAGCTCGAGTTTTCTTATTTGTTTACGTAATTCAAAAACAGCCGCACCGAATGTGAATTAAAGTGGACGGTTTAAAACCGAATACTAGCAATAAAAGTCGGTTTATAAGCGTTGAAAGGTGCGAATCCTTGCTACAAACTCTCAGGCAGTCGCTGATTTTTTTACATCGTCTAAAATTGCTGGCGCCCGCTCGCAGGCATCGAGTTTTTTTCTTTTACCTGCTCATGTATTTTTAATACCTGTGCAAAGTTTATCGCACGTCACGTCGTCATTTTACAGCTTATAACCCTTTAAAAAGCAACCCTGTAGCTCACCCCACAGGGAGAGTTTCGGATCGCCAACGCAATTACTCTTGGCGCCCCATCAAGCCCCCTTTGGTCGGGGTAAAGGTAGGTACCTGCCTAATATCGTCTGTTATCTTCCACAAACGCGTATCTTTGACCAGTGTTGGTTTGAAATTGAACTATATCCAGACGAGAGCTAGGTGGCTTTTGCGATGCTGTAATTGAGCGCGATATCTACTTAAAATTATAGCACTAATATTATGTGATATTATCTGCATGTGACTATGCAGGTCTGATTCGGACCATTGGACAGAAATCTACCTATCAATATCAATTGTACGAGTATACTAATAAGTATCCTCATACAAGTACATGTATTAATTTTTTTATTTTGTATTTCACGTAACACATCATCGCGCATTGAAGCGTAAATGTGCCCTTGCTCTCTTGGTCTTGTTGTTGATTGTATTATGTTAAACGTCTTACCTACGTCATTAGCAACCAAAAATCATAATATTTTGTCGTGTATGGAAATTGAATACCGTTCGCTATTAAACGTGTTGTGTTGTTGGTGTCACAAAATCGATTACGTGCAACCGAGTGCCACTAAAAGTTTCCTGTTCGCGGCAAATTCGGCCCCAAACTCTATTACGCTAAATTTCTCCGTAAAATATGACAAATTTTAGGGTGTTGGCGTGTTGGAATAGAGTGTCGTATCATTTTCAGATCAGTTTATTGAACGTGGAATGGTGGTATCGTTTGACAAACCAATAACTCAAGATAGAATTGGAGTGAAATATCGTATAAATTTTTTACGTTAGTTTTATATACTAGTAATGTCATTGGAGAACAATGCCCAACTTTAATTACTCTTAAGCGTGTCACACACTACGCAGATACGATAATATTTTATCTGCGTATAATAACTTAATGATCTGAAACTATCACACACTACGCAGATACGATAATATACGAGACGATACATTCAGTCTAAATCCTTCAAACTGAACTGATGATCTGCAGATAAAATACTATACCATATTTATATCGGCAGATATTATACACAGATCAATTTATATACGCAGATAATATCTTTGCCATCTGTCGATATATGTCGGTGCCCACAGATACTTTACGATAAAATATAAGTTATCTGCGCTGTGTGTGTTAGCTCATTGAATTGTATAGGGAGCGATATTGACAGATATGCGTTCAGATACAGATATCTTATCGTATCTGCTTAGTGTGTGACACGCTTTAGATGCATATTGTATTGCATTAGTTCCGTTGCTTACACTATCCGCAATCTATATTTCCCTAAAGAACCTGATGTTGTATCCTATTCCCAAACCTCTTTTTTGGTACATTACACAACTAGGGTGGTAAAATAAAGAAAGGCCGAGATCGCAGATGTTTAAGCGACGAACGTAAATATGCGATCGAGGATTCTTTATTACCTTCCGTGTTGTGTACATCATTTTATGTCGACACGTACGCTTAGCGTGCGGTAAAAGCCACTTTATGGCCAGGTGTGGCATAAAGTTCTTTTCATCACACTTGCTCGAAAATGGTGTCATTACACGTAGGTTCTGCGGGCCGTAAATGGCCTATTACGCCCTAGGGCGTAATGGTTTTCTTTTTAAATTTGAAACGCTGGTTCTGTTTTACTCTTATTTGTCATGTTCAAAGGAAATGCCAACTTACTTTTTTAACTTTTATCACTGAAATATTTATTTAAAGATAACTGTAATTGCAAATACATATAAACACATATTTCGGTAACATTAATTAAATGTTTAAATAATGTATTTCTTTATTTTGCAAATATAAAATCAACTAAAATGGCCGTTACTGCTATGGTTTCCGAACGTGACTTAACGTTCGCATTGTCTATGGACATGTGACAAATGTCACTGTCTGTTTTAATATTTTCTTGTCATACTGCATCGAAAAGTAAGGTTATTTTATTAAGATTTCGTCACAAGTGTGATGAAAAACATTGTGTGTGCCACGGGCGGTAAAGGAATTACAAACTCGTGTTATTAAATCCCTCGGTTTCACCTCGGGCTTATAACAAACACTCGTTTGTAATTCCTTACTTACCGCCCTAGATACACAATGTACTATTATGCTTCTAAGCATGAAGAATTATCAATATTACGTATATTTCTAGCATCAGACGAGAAACTTGAAAGGTAGGCGCCGAACAGTAATTTTCTTTAATTTAAAATAAATATTAACCATTGATAGACCTCAGTCAGATATAAATAATAATTTTCACGAAGCCAGTCTCCTTATTTTTAACGGTTGAATGTATGAGTAATGAGTATAACAGTAGCGAGGTGTTATTGTTTTTATTGGTTGTCAGCTCATTCCAATAACACATTTGATTTTACTGTATTCGCTGCCTTTTATTGCATACGGGGTAATGGCAAGGCACCCACTATGTTGAGGTATACACCTATACTATGTAACGACTTTAGCTTTATACAAGGAACTTTAATTGACAACGGTTCAAACTCTACAATGTCGGGTTCATGGGTTTTCTTCGATAAAGAGCATTGTTCCCATTGTTTGTTTTTGTTGATGTTTAATTGCGTTTCCCTCCCACCTTTTTCAATTTATTTCTTTGTTTCATGCCGTGACAGATCGTTTATTATACATATAACAGTTACACTTACAGTTGTTGCGTTTTTATGAGATTGGTAATAGTATAGCACAGTACTAATATTATTTATTTCATGAGGCACATACCTAATTTGTAGATGACATATTTTTAGACTGTGGACTGTAATTTAAATATCACATTTAATTCTGTTGATTTATCGAAGTAGCAGCAGAGCTTTAACTTGTAGTCTTTGCCCGAGCCTACTTAGCATGTCAAATAAGTAACTTTTTAAAAGTGTTAAAACACTCAAAAGTTTCTAAAAAAATCAAAGTGTTGTGGCGTTATTTTCCTGCCACCAAGAAAACGAAAATAAGAGTGAATGATTTTTTTAATGCTTAGCTGGATATAATTTATATTGACTGTGCGAGCACCATATTCAAATAAGATTTTTTTGTCGACAAATGTTGCACGAACACAATACGTTCATTACTTAGCATAAGTCGCAAATGATTTCTGATTGAAATCTACAGAATAAATTAGGTAAGGGCGCGTAAATTATGGTTACGGTAAGACAGCCTTGTCACCGTTTGTTATAGTCGTTAGCTAGGCCTACGACCTTATTGTGCCTAAGTGACAAACTCGGTGCTGTGTTACAAGTGGGTAGCATAATGTTTACATAGCATATTATAATAAATAAATTATTTGCTGGCTTACTTACATATGTGTTGAATTCAGGATTGAGTAAATTTTAGCAGTTAATAAGTTTTGAGTACGAAATATTGGAATCTCATAAGGTTTCCTGTAGGTAACCCCCTTAATTTAGTTTGAGATGAATCCGCCTTTTACAAAGTTTTCACCTATAAACTATCGTGTTCAGAACGCAACTGCCATCTTGAACGTGTTTACTCTGCGCACAATACATTTCTAAAGTCCAATTAAGTGTCAAATATCAACGATCAATTACCAATTGAGCTCAACTACTAACGGGTATTACCTAAATGGGTCGATTAACAAGATCATGTTAAAACTAGCATTGTTAGATGTGTAGCTAGCACAAACCTGATACCTAACTGAAACTAGGTGTGAATATTTGGTGATGGAAAATAATGCTTTCGAGATTATCACAGCAAACCTGTTGAGTTCGCGTGGTTAGGGCAATCTCGGGATTAGAAATATAAATACTGGCCAAGACGCTCGAGTCCATACCATAATTTCGAATATAAGCATAAGAATACATTAAAAAAAATCAAGTAACTCTTCCACTCATACCGAAGGACCCTCGTCGTCATTCGCATGCGAATGCAAATACGACGATGCGTTGTTTATTATAGGTACTGGACACGGGACGCACTATAGGGGATATCGTATTTATGTCAAATGGAATAAGATGTAGCCAGGTGCCAGGGATGGACCAGTAGGTACTTATTGTAAATGCTCGAGGTTGTGATTTGGTTATCACGAGGTTGCTCGTCCACTCATTTCAACCCTTAAGAGGAAACAGAAAGGTGGAGAGAATTGAAAATTAGGTATTTGTAAAATGTGTCGCTGTCCCGCACTGCCCGCCTCTCACCCGCAGAGCGCGATAGAGACAACTGCAGCTTGGACCGAAAATACCGTTTAAAATTTCATGAAAACAACGTTTCGTAGTCCCCTGATTTCTTCCCCAAAACTTAACCTATTTAACTAATTTTTTCATTAAACATTAAAGAAAGGCTTTGGCCGTGTTCCTATGTTTTCCTTTTGTTTAATAATCTAGTCAAATTTGTTTTCTGGATGTGTGAACACAGCGGAAAATATGGCATTTTTTTTAGGTTTTTGAAGGTTAATATCTCTTTTGAGAATCAATTTATCGTAAAAAGAAAAACATAGGAACATATCAATAGTAGCTATAGATTTTTGGCCAAAAAATTATTGCTCTACTGGCATTATCCAGGGAGGAAACAGGGGTCTACGTTTGTATGGAAAAACTGCCCTCCTGTTTCCTCTTAAAACTGGTTGCACTGAAGTCGCACTGATAGCACTGTCACTCTGTAGCTGAGGTTGAAACATCGAAGTATTGCAATTTCGAAAGGTAGTTTTCTGTGTTTCGGAAGTGCTTCTGTCGATATGGGCTCGCCCCAGTACGTCTAGCATAACTGGCCGCGACTTCGTTTCTCGCGCGATTGAACATTACCTGTCACTCTCACACTATATTGAGTGGAAAGAGATAGGTAGCTTTTGTCGCGCGACAAAGAGTCGCGTGTCACAGTTGTGCTAGAGGTACAGGCGGGGCCGGTAGCACGCGATTTACCTCTACGCCACGGTTACTTCAATAAGCTTGTCGCGCGATGTATAAATGATAAAGCATCCGTGACTCTCACACACTATTTGTCAGAAGGTGACGGATGCTTTATCATTTATTTATCGCGCGACAAGTGTAGCATTATACGCCTACTGTACCTCTAGCACAACTGTGACACGCGACTCTTTGTCTAGCGATAAATGCTACCTATCTATTTCAACTCAATATAGTGTGACAGTGACAGGTGATGCTCTGTCGAGAAACGAAGTCGCGGCCAGTTATGCTAGACAGACTGGAGTGCGTTATGTCAAATTTTGGAAAGCAATGATTAGGCAGGAGAGAGAGGTCAGCAAAGCAGTACGTCTAGCATAACTGGCCGCGACTTCGTTTCTCGCGCGACAGAGCCTCACCTGTCACTGTCACACGATATTGAGTGGAAAGAGATAGGTAGCATTTGTCGCTCGACAAAGAGTCGCGTGTCACAGTTGTGCTAGAGGTACAGCTAATCGCGACTTTATTGTACATTCTTTCTGGCCTCTGCAAACTTGATAGATAATTTATAAACACATACTATAAAAAGGTTCGATTAAATCAAGGCATAGAAATAAATCTGTAGAAATCTACAAAAAATAGACCAGACAACAATGATCGAATTACTTTCTCATTCATCATTCCTGAGCTTTCAGGGACTAAAATATATAACAGAAATATAAATCTGACAGTTGGTACATACGATGAGTTGCTTGCTGTTTACACAACTCCATACCTATCGGTGCTCTTAGTAATGTTTACTTTTAATTTGTATTCCAATACTCCGCAGTCGCCTTGCGCAAATAGGTCGCAGGTCGCAACTATGTCGGCTCATCTTTATTGTCATTGGATTTCATTTATTTACTTTATATGTAATATTTTGGTAAAGCGGGGTTAAATATACATGTAGTTTCACGGTCTCGGAAAACAATTCGGCTTTTAGTGAGATTTTATAAAAGGTCTCTGTAATTCCATGCAATCATTAATCCCACGCTTTACCTACTTTTATGAACTTTAGTTTGACCCTTCGCTTGACTAGTAAATAGTACATTGTGTATCAAGGGCGGTAAGTAAAGAATTACAAACGAGTGTTTGTTACAAGGCCGAGGCGAAGCAGAGGGCTTTAATAACACGAGTTTGTAATTCCTTTACCGCCCGTGGCACACACAATGTTTTTCATCACACTTGTGAGGAAATCTGATTAAAATAACCTTACTTAACCTAAATAAAATTGTAAAACTGACAGTGACATTAGTGACATATTCCATAGACAATGCGAACGTCAAGTCACGTTCGGAAACCATAGCGGTAAAGACTAAAAATGGTTTATTTTATATTTGCAAAATACTGAAATACTATATTTAAACATTTAATTAATGTTACAGAAATATGTGTTTACATGTATTTGCAATAACAATTCTCTTTAAATAAATATTTCAGTAATAAAAGTTAAAAAAGTAAGTTGGCGTTTCCTTTGAAAATGACAAATAAGACTAAAACAGAACCAGCGTTTCAAATTTAAAAAGAAAACCATTACGCCCTAGGGCGTAATAGGTCATTTACGGCCCGCAAAACCTACGTGTAATGACACCATTTTCGAGCAAGTGTGATGAAAAATACATTTAAATAAAGTTCATGTAAATTAATAAACACCGAATGTTGTATTATATTTGCCTTCCTTCAATGTTTTTCTCATAGTCCAAATAATAAAAATTGTGTGTGTTTTTAGGGTTCCGTACCCAAAGGGTGCCAACGGAACCCTATTACTAAGCCTCCGCTGTCTGTCCGTCTGTCTGTCCGTGAGTCACAGGGCTCTAGCTTTTGAACCGTAATACATAGAGACTTGAAATATTCACAGAATGTGTATTTCTGTTTGTGCTAAAAGATTAAATAATAAAAAGAAAATTAAATGAAGAATTGGTGTCCCTATACATATAGGAAACGTGTTTTATGGCGTCTTTTTGCTTGATTTAAATAATGGTAATAGGTAGTTGCTTGATATGTTCACAGAATGTGTATTTCTATTGCCGCTAAACAACAAATAATAGAATCCAAATAAAGTTAAAAATAAAAAGGGGTCCTTATACAATAAACGTGTTTGGCGTATTTTTGTTCGACAGTAGCACGGAACCCTTCGTGTGGGAATCCGACTTGCACTTGGCCGGTTTTTTATTTATTTCTTTATTTAGCAGTTGGGCATTTGTTTACTAAGGTTGCTTTCGCTTATAACTTATAAAAAGAAGAAAAGAAAATACTCCCACATCATTCTATTATTTAACTTGATGAAAGCGCTGAAGAAGTTATGGAGAAACACGATAACATGACTGTCGTTGCGTGCTTCCAACTCTGTTCACGTCTGTAAGAAGTTTTTCTAGTTATAACTGTCCAAGCATTTCAAGTCACTTGACAGTCAAGTTGTATGCCATAACATTAGATTCACCTTTGACATTCATTTGAGACAGTGACTAAGTAGTATTTAGTATTTTTATTGGTATCTACGCCTGGAACGCCGCCGCGTAAAAGATTATACTTGAGATAAAAGTTCCAATCTTTCTTCAAACTCCAGACTATTTATTACCGACAGTTATTACTAATCTTCTATCTGCAATTCCTTACCTTAAAACCTTAGGAAATATATTAGTCAATTGAATTTGAGGAGGATTTGCTGTCGCTAATGCAACATTAACTCGATTTTATACCTTTAATTTTTTATTACCATTTATTTTAGTTTTTATACCTCTCATTTTTTATTACCATTTATTAGATCTCTTGGAATCAGTTACTGTTGAATAACATCTTCATGCTTAGGGTGCGTTATTTGTATAGACATAATTATCTGTGTAGGTACGCCATTTATTGACTGTTTATGACACGCTTCTGCTGAACCGTGAAATCCGCTTGGATAATATATTATACTATTGGATATGGATAGGTCAACTAGAAATAGATGCGTTATGCTAAAGCTGTAAAAGAGCCCTTTATGTCTATTTGCAAAATAAATGATTTGATTTGCGAGCTAAGGATCTTGCGATTCTAGCTTTTGGAGTATGTGGCACTCGTAAACTACTCTCAAACTTTATACTCATGACGTCTTACTCCTCATCATACCGGCAGCAACAAAAAGTAAAGGCACTCTCTTACATAGTGCAAAGTCGTGGTGAATTAGGGTTTAGTTCTGTTTTATCGAAGAAGTTATATGTATAGGGCAGGTAAATGCAAGGAATAAACACTGATTCTGTCTAAATAACTTGTATATTTGAAATATACGCACAGGCTGTAAATTTTGATGAGCTCAGATACATTTCGCTATCAAGTCAATCTGTTAATGTTGAAAATTTCCTATTGGATGAAATTAAAGACTGAACAAAAACTAACGATTATTAATACTTGGGTGGTAGTTAAAGTAGATATTTTTGTCGTGTGTTAATGACAATTAGTAATGGCAAAAAAAAAACACAGCCGGTATGCCCACATTTGCTGAAACTAATTACTGTAGTTTACCCGATTTCGAGTTCAATGCTATTCTACAAATGTTAGATAACTTTATGCTCATTTATATGTCTACCTATCCGCCTGCCTGCCTTTCCGATTAAGGATGATTTTCATCGACTTCTTCCTACACTGCATGAAAGTACACCTGCAAAAAAGAAATTGTGCTAACTGTCAGTTGTGTTAGCTCGGCTGGACTGGATTGTTCGGCGTAACGAAAAAACTAGTATTTTATAAGCGTATAATCTCAGAGCAGATGAAGCCTACACTTGGCATTTATCAAGCGGTGCGCTGTCGAAGTGTAATTGCGTGTGGATGATGCGTCTCTCGAGTTACACTGCCTGGCGATGGAACGTGATCTGAAACACATACGCATGAATTACTGATCAAATTGTAGCATGCACTGGACGGCTCTCAGCCGTTGGAGGAATGTTTGCAATGAAAAAAAGATTAGGAAATACTAGTGTTCTCTCCTATGCAAATTTCAGTAGGTATACAAGTAGGCATGTAAAAGGTAGTTTTCGGTTGTAATTACCATAAGGGTTGAAGCCAGACGAGCGTAGTTTTTTGAGTTGTGTTGTGAGTCGCGTAATTTCTGCTACGTTCGGTTTCATACAAAATTCCTGTTTGGTTCACACGGCGACGCAATATGAGTCGTCAAAGTGTATTTATTGTTGAGAATTTCCGCAGCTGAAATAACGCAGCTCACAACTCACAAAATGACGCTCGTCTGGCTTCACCCTAAATATCCAAGATACTGATAACCCAATAGTGTAGTTCCGGAATCTAGAGCACGAAGAAATAAAAATAAATCAAAACTAACTCATACTTTGACCTTCTCCTGGTGGAGAACATTAATGCTTTGAGATTATCACTTACTATTACAAAAGAGTAATGTGTGGAACGCTCGCGCAAAGACAACAAAAGCAGCATTTAATGAAAACAGACCTACCGAATCAATATGGGCGTCAGGTCATACGTTTATAATTCTGGATTGAAAGAAATTCGGAAAAACACGCAGTTGCATTCCAGTCCAGATCAATATTTTCTTCCCAGCAGCGTAAACAGAACCGTTCTGCAGAGCCCTCAGATGAATATTTTTCGACGTGCATTCCACCTACAATAGCTCGGAACAATATGGCCTCCGGAATTTTGCCATTCACTAAAAACTTCTATTGTTTTGCCTCTCTAGACTAAAGACTGGTGCATAGAATATGCATGACTTTAAAGGCTTAAACTCTCAAATGTGGAAATTTAATAATCCATTTATGTTAATTAGGCGGGAAGAACCCAAAATGCAAACGTGGTGCTAGAAATTTAAAATAGGTTCAGTTTGATTTGAATATTAATACAAATTATTCTTATTATAAAAAATATACTTATTCTATAGATGTACATTGTAATAATTATGCTACCTAGTAAAAAAATAGAGCTTCTAAACTCAGTTTGAACTTTAAGAGGCTTCATTAATGTAAAATCATACCAAAGTTTTTGCAAAACAGGCAAAAAGTTCTATGAAGCCAGAACGCAAAATGATTCCAAGAAACGGTCCATGCGGAATAAAGTAACATTAGGAGTCTCTTTTGCGAACTAAAAATAGCCCTCGGGGCTGTCGTCTGCATGCTTATTAATTTACGCAAAGCTCAGCCCGAGAATTACTTAATGAAACCATTCAGTCCACGTTCTGATGCAAACTATAGGTTACTTCGCGGAACAGTTGTCATTATCTTTATAAGGAAGAGGTTTGCAACAAAATTATTATTAGATCAGTCCTCGTGAGCAGGGTCTCAACTCCATTTAGAATCTGTACTCTCGTCTGATATAAGCGGCATGTGAAATCCACTTGTGTGGGCGACGTTGTCAATAATATTTTAGCAGACAAGTGCGCGACGTATTGTAATAACTCTTACGTCTCTAGCAAGTATTTTCAAATATTTTTGAACTTTATTCCTTCTGCCTGACATCTAGCTAGATTAAAGTAAGGCGCCTGCCGTGCCTGTAGCTATTTTTATGGCAGTAGATGCTCCCACGTTCCTTTAAATGGACAGAATGTAGCAAGTAGGTACAGTCGAGTTCATCCTTATCTGAGCAAAGAACGGATCAAAAAAAAACGGATCTAGTTCTTATGCTTCTGACAATAGGGTCTTGTTCAGATATTTTTGGTCCAAACTTTGCTCAAATAATGATGAACTCGACTGTACGCCATACTAGAAACATATTGATAATCGAGATTGCACAGAGGTAGAATAAGAACTGAAAAAGGATAAATTGATGAAGTATTCATACCACACTTCTGTCCACCATATTTCTACGATGTGTATTATTTTTAACTCTGCGGTATATCGTCATTACTTTGAAAAAAACTCTTATCTAAAAATGTCGCACATAAAAACGTCAAAAGTTAGGTACGTGCGAACTTGATAAACATACACTCAGTGCATTTTTACCTGGAGTCAGTATCAGATACGTGTTTTTTTTAAGTAATGACGATATATAGGTAACTATAACAAAGAGCGTAATGATAGACCTTTGTTCAGGGTCATAAGTACGAAACTGATGTAGGTCATTCTTTTTTGCTACTACATAGACAAATTTGGGGAATTCGGACTGGCTGTGTTGTGACATAAGGGAAGACGCCCTTTAATATTAAAATATAATTGCTCTTTTTTATCGCAAGAAAGAAAATGTCCGATAGTTTAATTGTACGATTTTTGCGGCTTAAGTTGTCGGACTTTATGTAAATACTAGCTATTTCCCGCGGCTTCGCCCGCGTTGTTCCCGTTATTGTCCCAAAGAAACTCTTTACCGGGATATAAAGTATCCTTTGTTTCAATCCAGGACTTGGTCTACTTACATGCCAAATTTCTGCTTGATCCATCCAGTTGTTACCCCGTTATGTAGTAACAAACATCTTCACTAACTTTCATATTTAAGTATAATATTAGTGTGAAGATTTTCGAATGTTAAAAGTTTAAATATACAATTTAATATAACCAGAGATCGGAATAGGTAGAGTATATTTACCTAAACTTCGAAGAACATAGTCGAAAAGTGGAGAGTCCCTTACAACAAAATTTTTATCCGGGACTTAAGTCTCGGAATCTTACTAAAAAAATATATTATTGGTATTCTTTAGCACATTTCTCGAACATTCTCAGTATAGCTGTCTCTTTCTAATAGTGCTGTCTCTTTCACTCCTTCGAGAAATTTCGCCATATACTGAAGTGTAGTTCAATTTGGCCCATAAGGGGTCCTGAAAACGGATTTTCAGGTTATTGCGCCATCTGATAGAGGGTGTCCTGGAACAGACTGAAAACATGTTTCAGGCGCCTGAAAACAACGGCAACTTGGGTGATTTTTCAATCTTCTACTATGTGAAAGAGCCACCTCTGAAACGGCCTGAAATCACCTTTCAGCCTGCTGAAAACGCTTCTAAAGCACGGAAAATCACGTTTGAAGTTTTGACCTATACCATCGGCGCAACACACATACACACATTACTTTTGCGCCGGTGGCTCTTTCACATAGTAGAAGATCGAAAATTCACCTAAGTTGCCGTTGTTTTCAGGCGCCTGAAACATGTTTTCAGTCCGTTTCAGAACACCCTCTATAAGATGGCGTAATAACCTGAAAACCCGTTTTCAGGCGTTTTCAGGACCCCTTATGGGCCTTTGAACTACACTTCAGTATAGTTATGGCGAAATTTTCGAAGGAGTGAAAGAGACAGCACTATTAGAAACAGACAGCTATACTGAGAATGCTCGAGAAATGTGCGAAAGAATAAAAAATAATATATTTTTTTAGTAAGATTCCGGGACTTAAGTCCCGGAAAAAAAATTAGTTTCCACTTTTCGACTTTGTTCTTCGAAGTTTAGGTAAATATACTTTACCTATTCGGATCTCTCTATATAAACTTTCAACCCCCATTTAAACCCCTCAGAGGATGAATTTCGAAAAACGGTGAAATCATTTTTCTTGTAATCTAATAAAGAGTCTAAACGTAAAGTTTCAAACCTCTTACTTCTAAAATCGTAGACTCTCCATACAAACTTTGAACCCCTATTTGAACCCTTTAGGGGATGAATTTTGAAAAATCCTTTCTTAGTGCACCCTTAGATCTTATAAGGAACCTACTTGCTAAATTTGGAATTCCTAGGACCAGCGGTTTGGGCGGTACATTGATATACAAACTTTCAACCCCCATTTAAACCCCTTAGGGGACGAATTTTGAAAAATCCTTTCTTATTGCACCCCTAGACCTTATAAGGAACCTACGTGCTAAGTTTGGAATTCCTAGGACCAGCGGTTTGGGCGGTACGTTGATATACAAACTTTCAACCCCCATTTAAACCCCTTAGGGGATGAATTTTGAATAATCATTTTTTTGTACACCATTAGACTTTATAAGGAACCTACGTGCTAAATTTGGAATTCCTAGGACCAGCGGTTTGGGCGGTGCGTTGATATACCAACTTTCAACCCCCATTTAAACCCCTCAGAGGATGAATTTCGAAAAACGGTGAAATTACTTTTCTTGTAATCTAATATAAATCTAAACATGAGATTTCAAACCTCTTACTTCTAAAATCGTACTCTCCATACAAATTTTGAACCCCTATTTGAACCCCTTAGTGGGTAAATTTTGAAAAATCCTTTCTTAGTGCACCCCTAGACCTTATAAGGAATCTACGTGCTAAATTTGGGATTCCTAGGACCAGCGCTTTGGGCGGTACGTTGATATACAAACTTTCAACCCCCATTTAAACCCCTTAGGGGATGAATTTTGAAAAATCCTTTTTTAGTACACCATTAGACTTTATAAGGAACCTACGTGCTAAATTTGGAATTCCTAGGACCAGCGGATTGGGCGGTGCGTTGATATACAAACTTTCAACCCCCATTTAAACCCCTCAAAGGATGAATTTCGAAAAACGGTGAAATCACTTTTCTTGTAATCTAATAAAGAGTCTAAACGTAAAGTTTCAAACCTCTTACTTCTAAAATCGTAGACTCTCCATACAAATTTTGAACCCCTATTTGAACCCCTTAGGGGATGAATTTTGAAAAATCCTTTCTTAGGGCACCCCTAGACCTTATAAGGAACCTACGTGCTAAATTTGGAATTCCTAGGACCAGCGGTTTGGGCGGTACGTTGATATACAAACTTTCAACCCCCATTTAAACCCCTTAGGGGACGAATTTTGAAAAATCCTATCTTAGTGCACCCTTAGACCTTATAAGGAACCTACGTGCTAAATTTGGAATTCCTAGGACCAGCGGTTTGGGCGGTACGTTGATATACAAACTTTCAACCCCCATTTAAACCCTTTAGGGGATGAATTTTGAAAAATCCTTTCTTAGTGCACCTCTAGACCTTATAAGGAAGGAACCTACGTGCTAAATTTGGAATTCCTAGGACCAGCAGTTTGGGCGGTACGTTGATATACAAACTTTCAACCCCCATTTAAACCCCTCAGGGGACGAATTTTGAAAAATCCTTTCTTAGTGCACCCCTAGACCTTATAAGAAACCTACGTGCTAAATTTGGAATTCCTAGGACCAGCGGTTTGGGCTGTGCGTTGATAAACAAACTTTCAACCCCCATTTTAACCCCTTAGGGGATGAATTTCGAAAAACGGTGAAATCACTTTTCTTGTAATCTAATAAAGAGTCTAAACATGAAGTTTCAAATCTCTTACTTCTAAAATCGTAGACTCTCCATACAAACTTTGAACCCATATTTGAACCCCTTAGGGGATGAATTTTGAAAAATCCTTTCTTAGTGCACCTCTAGACTATATAAGGAACCTACATGCTAAATTTGGAATTCCTAGGACCAGCGGTTTGGGCTGTGCGTTGATATGTCAGTCAGTCAGTCAGTCAGTCAGTCAGTCAATCAGTCAGTTTCTTCTTTTATATATTTAGATCAAGAAAATATATAGACAATCTTTTTCCCTCCCCTGATTATGAACTTTATCTCGTTAGGTAAATTAATAACTTCAGTCAGCCACTGTGGCTCTGACTATCGAATTTGAATAACTGTAAAAGTAACTAAACTTAATTCTCGAACTTTGGTGTGTCAATTTGAAGTTTTTTGCTTTTTTTGAAAGTACACAATTTGAATTATCAACTAATTATCTTGAACTTTATATGTATCGCCATTGTGCATGGATGAAATGATCGACGTCTCACCACGATTTCTCGTCCTCAGGTTTATGTCGCACTCTTCAAGCCACTCCGGGTGTCCAGGAGGCAGTTCCGGCGAGTGCTGCGGTGTATGCGGAACGTGCGCCACCTCAAGTGTCACGAACTGTACGCACACGAGAAAGTCACTAAAGTGGACAGTCTCTCCCTGGTGCTATCGGGAAAGTGAGTATAGATTTAGAAGAATGATCTTTGGTTTTGGTAGGGTTAGATAGTCCTTGACCTCAGACAGGAGACAGCAGCAGCAGGAGCAAAATTAAATTAGTCACTAAAGTGGACAGTCTCTCCCTGGTGCTCTCAGGAAAGCGAGTATAAATTTAGAAGGATGCTTTTCTGTTTTGCTAAAGTTAGATTGTTCTACGCCCCAAACAGCAGACAGCAGCAGTAGGAGCAGAATTAAATTTCTACTTTCCCTTTGCATTTGTCGACAGCGTCAGTCGAATGAAATTAAAAAACGATTTTGGGTGCTACTGGCATCGGCATTGTGCAAACAAGTTTCACTCCATAGTTATATCCCGATGAGCCGCTCGTCAGTGTCTAGCTTATGGCAACTTATAATACTGACTACCTATCCTATACGCTTACAACGTTTTCCAACTAGGGAGTGAAAAGAGCCCGCAATTACGGGCCTGATGTTGCAAATGTTCCCTTAACAGAAACAGATGCCTGTGGTCTTCGTCGTGTCGTACATATTGCATTTAAACAAAGGTATCTATAAAGTATGTTACACATCTTACACATGGCAGGTTACACATAGCATGATAATAAAAGCATTGTATTTGTAGTTGTACCTACATAATGACTGGAAATAGAAAGTATCAAAAAGTGTGCGTTTAAAAATCGGCATACGAGCACGCTAATCAGTTCCAGCACATGTAAATTCATCTCAATAATTTTCATGGTAAATCGGAGCGGATGTTCTTGTATGCGAGATTGGTGATTGGCATGTTTGTGTTTGTGCTGGATTTAGCGCGTAAATATAAAACAACTGCCTCTTCATTCCACATATGCAGCACCAGGAAACTCTAAATATAACGATCAACTTTTTTCTTCGGTCGTGCTCGATTTAGTCTGTTCTTGAGGAATCTCAAGCCATAACTTAAAGGGAAAACTTTAAATCCCTAGCTTATGTTGGTGCTTATTTCTTAACAAAAATCTTTCTCTGTGCCCAAATATTTGGCACTAACTACAGTGTGTGCTGTGACCCGGAACTGCCTTTAAGTCCTATTGATAGTGACATCTCCTTTTTGATCTGCACCACCCTAAGAATTTGAAACTGAACTGTTAGCTTAACTTTTGACGATTGTGCCGCTTGATTTTTCTTTAGTAAATAAATTTTAATAGACAAACAATGCCTTTGTTAATTGAACGTGTAAACTGCGGTATTCGTGGCAAAAAAGTGTATTATCAAAAGTAGGTCAATAACTGGCTAAAGGAATATAGCCCCATTGGGGGCTGTGGGTTTACGTTAAAGGTCAACAAGCGCCATTAGGGGCCTCGTTAGTTTTGTCTTTTTTAGCATTCTGCTCAGTGAAGCCTATATCCTTATTTCATAAAAACATTTACAACGGTACCAGTACCAGGTCTAAAGAGAGATTCATGATCATACAATAATACCAGCAAACATGTGACTATCATTCATAACAATCATATTTTCAATGTAGACCTCTGGAGTGATGATGGTAAAATCCTAAACGCACATCAATTGTGCAACATTTACAGCGGCTTTATAGAGAGCCATAGCTGTTCTAGACGGCTAAACCGTAACAACTTAAAGGTGGACAGTGTGCCATTAAAGAAGTTTATAGTATTCATGTTATGTAGAAAAATATTGATCAGTTTTGGATCTTTTAACCAAAACGGAAAAGGCTCCCAAAAGGAACCTTACCAAAATTAACAGGTTATTTGCTGCGGTCCAGCTAAAGTCGCCTCATGCGCCATTACATTACAGAAACTTCACCCTAATCTAATCTAGGTTACGAGTCTGAATGCCTACAGCTCCGCATGTGTTGCGCAAATAGCTTTCTCAGTAACAGTGACGTCATAGTTTTTGTTTTGAGATAAAATTGTCTCTATGTCAAGTAGACAATTTACCCTTATTAAATAAAGGTATTACTTATATTATAGTACCTGAAGTTACTTGGTATTTATAGGTCTTATAAAACTCGTAAACTTCAAGAAACTGGTGTCGTGCAGGCACGATTGCAAGATACTCGACCGACATTGAGAGTTAATGATGATGATGAATACCTTTCAATAACACTTCAGTGCGGATAAATAAGATTTATATGTAGAACTACGTTAATCGACTTGTGGCTTTTGGATGTCTGTATTGTAATTACTAGTATATTTCTGTTCACATACTTTTTAGTTCAAACCACATTTAGCTGTTATCTTTCAGCTTTGTTTTGTCAATTCACAATTTTTCAGTCATGGTTTATTTGTGACTGACTTTTATACAATACCGGTATGACTAATAAATCCATTGGTATTCTAGTTTCTTTCGAAATCTATAGTTACGTTTATTGTAGGTACTATTTACTTGGTCCATTATTTGTTGATTGCCATCAGTGATACAATGAACACGTTAATAAAGCGCATGGATCAAACAATAACGAGTTTCTAGTCAAAGCCATGAACAAACGTTATTACACTGGACAATTGAACACGTTACAAATATGCCTGCCAAAACAAATTTTATCTCAAAAGATTTTTAAAACAAAAAACTGTCCTGTTTTAAATTATAAAAAGGGACCGAAAACCTTTGATTTCGATGTTTTGTAATTGAAGTGGATTGCTAGATCATGTATTCCTTACTTTCTCATTGTGTTTTTTTTGAAAACTCATGTTATACATGTGGGGTGTTCTACGTAAGTAAAGAAATTAGCTACATAGGTATATTGGTTAGGTTAAATGAATGATAAAATGTGATTTCCAAGAATCAAAGAAATAGTGATACATATTGATATCAGCCACTATCCTCAACTATCGCGAATGCTCTAAGCAACATACGGGCTAGTCAACAAAAGCCAGTGACAAAGAACTAATCTGTCGCCCAAATACCGTTCAGTAAACCTTTCAGCGTGAACTGTTCACCGCAGGTCCATGTGCAATTCTCTTTTGTGACTGCATTAGAAATGCCGTCGCAAATCGCTGGTGACCCGAATGTGACCTACGGTTAAAGCAAATTTCTAGTCACATTTTCGTGCGTTCTGTTCTCATACTTTTATTTATGATAACGTTTATTCGAAACATAACGAGATGTTCCAATGCTAGGTATTATACTGAATATTATTATCTTGTCTTGAATATTATTTCGTTTTCGTAAGTGAAATACTGGAGGAAGTGGAACGCTTTGAAATCTTTTCTACATAATAGCTTTAATAAATCGTCTTTTTTTTTCACCCGGAACTATTTTGACAATATCTGTCTTACCGACCCGTACTGTGATTTATTAATTATTATTAAGCTATTTTGTAGAAAATATTTAAGTGTTTCACTTACCCAACCCGACCTTACAAACAATACAAATAACACACTAATTAACTATGTAATTGATATACATACAGTCAAGGAATTTAATTTCCTACCCATTTCATTGAAATGTTGTTAAGCATTCACGATGCATTAAGGTCGAAATTTCTATTTCAGTAAGGAAAGTAAATTTTTGGTCAGCCGTTATTAAAATTGATCCGCAAAAAAAAATAAGCAGTTAAATCATTTGGGCAGCATACAAAGATTTGGCTGGCAATAAATAAAATCGGGCGGCAACTCTTGTTCAGCAAACAGTTTAAAAATGGTTAACATTTTAACCAATATTAATCTGCTTTTTTTATCATTTGGCTGCCTAATAAACAGTCGAGCTGCAAAATAATTACTTGGGTAGCAAGATTTTACAATTGGTCAGCAGAGAGTTTAATTGTGATATACAGGGTGTCACTGTGATATATACTGGGTGTCACTGTGATATATACAGGGTGTCACTGTGTTATATACAGGGTGTCACTGTGATAGATACAGGATGTCACTGTGATATATACAGGGTGTCACTGTGTTATATACAGGGTGTCACTGTAATGTATACAGGGTGTCACTGTGATAGATACAGGATGTCACTGTGATATATACAGGGTGTCACTGTGTTATATGTATACAGGGTGTCACTGTAATGTATACAGGATGTTACTGTGATATATACAGAATGTCATTGTGATATATACAGGGTGCCATTGTGTTATATACAGGGTGTCACTGTGATAGATACAGGATATCACTGCCAGCAGAGTCAGCATGTCTGTAAGCAGTTTAATTGAAATATACAGGGTGTCACTGTGATATATACTGGGTGTCACTGTGATATATACAGGGTGTCACTATGTTTAGGGATGCAACGATACGGCTATTACGATACCAATACAAATGACGAATACATCGTAATGGCCAAATACGATAACGAATTACGATACGAATGCATTACGATATTTGTTTAATACCATTTTGATGAATTTATTGGAAGCGTTGTTGCATATTATTATTGAAAGACTAAGTAAAGTAAAAGTATAAAAAAAAAGTTATGCATTTTTAATAGAGATGGGCCGACTACGGATTTTGCCGATGGCTAATCGGCCGACTAATCGGTTCCCAATTTGCCGATTAATCGGCCGACTAGTCGGCATTGCCGATCATAGTTATTAGCTATGTTCGGGTGCAATCCGAAATACTCGGTTCGCCTCATCCATCTCCCCGCCATTTGTTGTCACGCGTTCGTGTTTTGATCAGTTTATAATTAAGTTGATTTTGTTTTTGTGTTTGAGTAAAGTACGTAAAAATATAAAATAATTTTGAAAATTATGGTTTAATTTTTTCTGTATCTTGTGTGTATTCTCCGCTAGGCAATAGTGCTGATGTGAAGCGTTCAGAAATTGACGCGTTATGCGTTTCGTTTCACCCGAAACAGTAAAAATTTAAAAATTTTGAAATAAATGTATCGTAAAAATATCGTATCGTAATATTTACGATAACGAATGATCGTAAAGGTTTACGATAATCGCCGATATACGATTATCGTATCGGTATCGTTGCATCCCTAACTATGTTATATACAGGGTGTCACTGTGATAGATACAGGATGTCACTGTGATATATACAGGGTGTCACTGTGTTATATACAGGGTGTCACTGTAATGTATACAGGGTGTCACTCTAAAAACGAAACAGCTCCCAAAAATAGGTAGGTTAGGGTTATTTTTTTTTTGATGACCCTAAAACGAAACGGCTCCCAAAAATAGGTAGGTTAGGGTTATTTTTTTTGATGACCCTAAAAACGAAACGGCTCCCAAAAATAGGTAGGTTAGGGTTATTTTTTTTGCTGACCCTAAAAACGAAACGATACACGTTGTGAATAAATAATATAACTTCTAAACATTATGAGATGTATAAAAAATCGAAATACCAATTTTATATGAGCCCATCACAGTGACACCCTGTATACATTACAGTGACAACCTGTATATAACACAGTGACACTATGTATATATCACAGTGACACCCTGTATATATCACAGTATCACTCTGTATCTATCACAGTAACACCCTGTATATATCACAGTTACAACCTGTATCTATCACAGTTACACCCTGTATATAACACAGTGACACCCTGTATATATCACAGTGACACCTGCTACTTGACAGCTGACAATTACCGAATGACAAAATGCGCACACGATTGGCGGCAGAATAGTTGCGCCCAGTTAGGTTTTATTGCCCCCTTTTTTTTGATGAACAAAATGAAATATTTTGCTTACCTACTGATTGCTTACCAAAATTTGTTTTACCGTAGATCGCCTAATGCAGCTCAAATATTTAATTTGCTGACCAAAATAATTTAGAGCAGATCAGTATATCATTAATTGCAGCCTGATTTATAAATGTTTGCTTACCATAAGTTGCTTACCAACTAGCTATTTTGGCTGACCAAATACATATTTCTGCTGACCAAAATATGAATATTTTGCTGATCGATTAAATGATACCCTTTCAGTAATAGTATTTAAATGTCAATACGTATTATTTGTCACGGCATATTACAGATAACCTCTTTGCGAAGTCATTTGCTCATCTAATTACGAATACGTGTCAGTTGGTGTCAGTGTCAATCAAGAAAATTTTAAAATAATTCCGAATCCAGACTCCGGAAAGTCTACCGCAAACGTCGATAATCTAAATTTCGTTATCTGCGTTCCTTTCATTCGAATATTGCAAGAGCGAGAAAGATGGACTTTCTTCGAATTTCGATTCCGCGGTTGTCGTCCTTTTTTGGTAGTGCCTTGACGTTCCAAATTTCACCATGTTAACGTTGTTAATCTGTTACCTAGTTACTGACACAAAACAATGCGTGTGATATGTCAAAGTAACGTCGTACTCAAGCTAGCTCTTATGATGGCAGTATGCTATACGGTATTGGACCTTAGGTGGGTTGGAAATTAAATTCCTTGACTGTACATATAATGAACGATAAACTACAGGCGGTCTTACATATACTCATTAGATTGCAAATACATATATGTATCCATTGTGACTCGTAAGGGGCCATTCATTTATTATGTAAGACGATTTTTGCCAGTTTTTGACCCCCCTCCCCCCTTATGTAAGAAAAAATAAGAATCGGCAGACCCCCTCCCCCCTATTTAATATTTATTACGTAAGAATGTAAAGGAAAAATGATTTTACGTTTGGGCTGTTTTAATTTTTATTTTTCAAATAATCATTTTTGTAGGGACGTTTATTTGCAGTTTTAATTTTTTTAGTAAAGTACCTATACGCAACTGAGCACGCGCCTACGCTCTCGCGCGGATTTGCACGCTTTTTCAAAAGTTGAGATTATTTTGAGCATTTTTATGATCTTATGTAAGAACGATCAAAACTCCCTCCCACCCCCCTGTAAGAATAAATAAGACGTAGTTGACCCCCTCCCCCCTTAAATCGTCTTACGTAATAAATGAATGGCCCCTAAATAGAATTAGATCACATTTGCGATTTTTGCCGCCTCGAATTTGGGATACAAGATAGGAACATTATATTTCGACTGTTTCATACATTATGATAATACGACACCCTGGGTAAAAGTACTCACAAGAATTACATTCAAAGTTTTCGTTGGAATTTTATGGTAAAAGTACGTTGAATATTTCAGGCACATGCCGAGAAAGTAAAGTTATAAACAAACGTGTGGGATGGAAAATAACTCACGGATGTTATTACGCCCTTTATTTTTTGTGAATGTGTTGCTAAACCAGGCTTAGGTACATACCGAGATATACTGAACGATTATTACTGCAATAATTATGATTATTATGCTACTACTGTCATCAGTTTCCGCGACTATCATTCATTTTAATTAAACCATTTAAACGGATTAAATCATCTTTATTATTTTATGCCACACCTGGCCATAAAGTGGCTTTTACCGCACGCTACGCGTTACGCAAAAAGCCGCTTACTGGCCAAGTGTAGACATAAAATTATGTACACAACACGGGAGGTATAAAGAAAGCCCTCGGTCGCATATTTACGTCCCTCGCAGCTCGGGCCGCAAACATCACCGATCTCGGCCTTTCTTTGATTTAACATCCTAGTTGTGTAATGTACTATAATTTTACATTCTGACGTTTCGTAACCATTTACAGCATTAGTGGTCGCGGGTAGACGAACACTGTAAGGGGTTACGAAATCTCGAGATGTAAAATTCAGTAATATACACGATGTTATATGTTTAAATTACTTTATTATAATGTAACTGCAAATTCTTATTAATATTTGTGAATAACAAAGGGTAAATGTTAGTAATATATTTAAGCTTAGGTTATGTATTGCTAATTTCTATTGCAGGAAATGGGTCATAGAGTTAGTTCTAGTTTATGTTTGTTGTTCCCGGTAATTGAGTCAGTGGGAATATTAATCCATACGGTTTCGAAACAAGCCATATCTTTGTGTTTCCACTGACCAAATAGGCACTGTAGTATACTAGTATTTTCACGCGGCTTCGCCCGCGTTGTTCCCGTTATTGTCCCAAAGGAATTCTTACCGAGATATAAAGTATCCTATGTTTCAATCCAGGACTTGGTCTACTTACATGCCAAATTTCATCTTCATCCAGTTGTTACCCCGTTATTTAAGGGGGCCCAATTTTTTAGATAATTTTTAGTTTTAATTTAGGCTTATTTTCGTAAGATTAGTTTAATTTTTTTAGTTAAGTTTAGATTATTAAGTAGTTATATTTTATTTGTACATAATTTTAATTACTGAATAAATTTAAATTTCCCCGTTATTAGGTTACAAACATCCAAACATCTATATGTACATACAAAAATTTTCACTAACTTTCACATTTATAATGTTAGTGGGATTTAGTGTATAAGCGGGAAATTCATAAAAGCTAACGTACTATTTGTAAAGTGGTTAATCTAACACAAATTGCCTTTCCATCATCGATTCCTGTATATCGAGTTCCTCACTCTCACAGTGAGAGGAACAGTCTTGAAAACAAATTAACAGTATTAACACCGTTTTCATCACACTTGCTCGAAAATGGTGTCATTACACGTAGGTTTTGCGGGCCGTAAATGACCTATTACGCCCTAGGGCGTAATGGTTTTTTTTTAAATTTGAAACGCTGGTTCTGTTTTACTCTTATTTGTCATGTTCAAAGGAAACGCCAACGTACTTTTTTAACTTTTATTACTGAATTATTTATTTAAAGAGAACTGTTATTGCAAAAACATGTGAACACATATTTCTGTAACATTAATTAAATGTTTAAATAGTGCATTTCAGTATTTTGCAAAAATAAAATCAACCATTTTAAGTCTTTACCGCTATGGTTTCCGAACGTGACGTGAATTCGCATTGTCTATGGATAATGTCACTGTCAGTAGTGTCAGTTTTACAATTTCATTTTTAATCAGATTTCCTCACACGTGTGATGAAAAACATTGTGTGTGCCACGGGCGGTAAAGGAATTACAAACTCGTGTTATTAAAGCCCTCGGCTTCGCCTCGGCCTTGTAACAAACACTCGTTTGTAATTCCTTACTTACCACCTTTGATACACAATGTACTATTGTTATTTGGCTCCCTTCCCTACAGGGCATTTTCTTCGGTCACGTCCAAAATACCGCATTCCCAAAATACCAGATTTTTCAAAATACCAGATTCTCGATTTATCAGATTCCTGTCTTAACACATTCCCGTTACACTAGACTATATTATAAAATCGTAAGTTACTCAAGGATCTAAATGATTATTTTGGGAATCTAAAACCCTATTATATATATTTTGGGAATGAGCGATTTTTTTACTTTGTTCCTCGGTTTTGATCTAATGAGTCCATTAATGACCGGCTAGTATTATTGACCTGTCTAGTATCACTGATCAGCTACGTTACCTTTACAATTACATAGATTTTATATTTATTGTTTGGTACTTTGCGATAGAACGTTTCAATACCAGTAGAGTCTGTGCGGAAAGAGAATAGGATTTAAATCGGGGGGGGGGGGGGGGGCGTCTACCGTATTTGCAAAAAAAATGCCATACTGGTTAGGTTAGTTCCGTTTTTCGTCACGCCTATTCTCTTTCCGCACAGACTCTACCTCTAGCACAACTGTGACGCGCGACTCTTTGTCGCTCGTCAAATACTACCTATCCCTTTCCATTCAATATAGTGTGACAGTGACAGGTCATGTTCTGTCGCTCGACAAGCGAAGTAGCTACAAGTTGTGCTAGCTCTGCAGAGGCTGCACTTTATGTATTCACTTAAAGACAGTTCTTGTATTAATATTGCGTAATGGAGTTCATTAACTTTCTGTATGATAATTGTATGAATGGACCCATTGAAAGGAAAAGCGAAGTAAAGAGTGGGCAGAGCATGCATTATGAAACTGATACGCCGAGCGTGAAGCAAGCCTTTTTGTGTTTGCAACAGACAAACCCGTTTTGTTTTAGGGCGCACAGATGACCTGGACTCAACATATTAATTACGGTTATACCAGTCGTATATTCAATAGGAATTCCATAACAAGTTTCACCCCCTACTTAATAATTTCAGGGTATGAGTTTCCAAAAATCTCGTCGCCGTCGCCGGAAGTCGATTGAGGCAAAAAGCGTACGACCGTTCTTTCGCGATGGAAGTCTTTGGGGGAGTCCTGTGTTCAGCAGTCGACGTCTCAACTATAGAATGATGATGGTGACGATGATAAAGGTAAAAATGTTACAATGTCAAAAAATAAAAAACAGAACTAACAAATAATAATCAACTCATGAATGTATGCATTTGAACCTAATCGACATAATTAGGTACTTCAATTTAACTTCAACTAGTTAAAGTTCGCGGATAAAGCGTTATTCATATAAGGAACATGTTAAACTTGCTCAAAATTATGAAGGTGTACAAAAGTTTTAGCAGCTTGTCATAAGTTCGCGTGTTCCAAATTTCGAGCGCCTTCTGCATGTACAAATCGTACATCACGCCAGCATTGGGCACATGTACGCGCTGCACGTAGGGTGGGCCAAATCGATGCCGAATATGGCGGTACCGGTACAATTTTCATAATTATCCGTCAACTTTATGCTTGACAGGGCCTGTGTTATGGGCGTTACGTAAGCCCGGGTTGCACTGCAACCCGCTCTCCCCTCTGTGGCCAAAAGGACGTAAATGGCCAGAAAATTCCGCTAACATTCGCTATTTCGTGGAAGCGGGGTCGCGTCGTAAAGTGAATTGTTTTGCAGTTGCAGCTGGATTTAGTATAGTGCTCCAGTGGCCAGTGGCAGTACTTATATAAATTATAAGGCATATAGTATAGGTAGCTGTTAGTTCGCTTATCCGCATCTTTGCCTCCTTTATTTGTTATAAAATCAGCATCTTCTCTGAATGCCCAAGATCGCCCAAGATGGTCGTGTTTGCTGACCAAACAGGATACTTACAGACAAATTAAAAAAAATATTACTCTCGGTCCCACTAATGTAAATTATTGTATGCATCATCATTGTAAATCGGAAGTGCATACTTCATATTCATATGTTGATCAATACAAGTGTGCTCAATTGTTCATGATGCACAACGATTACTATGCTACGCAACAGCTCTAATAATTCTCTATGTAACTTTTTTAATTTACTCACAGAACAGCGCCGGCATTTTGAAATCATTTCGAAAAATAGGTCGCGAATTAAGGGCGTCTGATCGAATTACAAATGCAAAAAGCGTATTTCAGCGCATTTAGCGCCCGACCGTCTATGTGCTAACGTGGTAAGACGCAGAAAGTAAGACTTGCAGAAAAATATATCAAAACTGCTTCCACTTAATTTCAACTAAATTTCTGGTTCAAAAGTAGTCTTCACCCCACTAACCGTATTCGTTGTTAGGCCTTCAAACAACGAATGTCGACAGTTCTTTAGCAGCCCTATCAAGTAACAGTTACCTATATTTAATCGAATTCACTTATTTTTAGTTCGCTACTGACTGGTTGACAGAGTGGGTCGTGATTGTAGATCATTGTTTGTCTCTGCTGCGAGTTGCATTATATTCCGTAACCTTACTGTAACAGCATAATAACAACAAAATTCAAAAACAATTAAAATCACCGACTTTAAATGACCTTATTCGATAAGAAATCTGCGAGTCACTATCAAAAATACTCAAATCGCTATCCCTGCCTGTAACATTTTAAGATTTCCCTTGATTTCTTTATCAGATCTTGATTTTGTTGCAATTAGGGAATGCAACTCGGTTATTTTTTGTATGGAAAAATCTCGGTCGGTTAAAGCTCGATTTATACTACATACTAAAAATAAACGATTGCAATCCCTAGTTGCAATGGGACTACCTCGGAGGTATACCCAGGGGTTGGATACCGGTATTTGCTCCATGCAAAAATACCGGTATTTTTCCGGTCTTTGGTTTATTATTTAATGTTTTAATAGACCAATCTAGTAATACGAAGTCATTACTTAATTACATTATTGAGCCCTACATGAAAAGCATAAAATAATTCAAAATATTGGGTTATTTCAGGGCTTTTGCAAAATACCGGTTCCAAGCCCTGGATATACCTCTTTAAACAAAAAATAAGTTCAACCGACTTCGAGTAATGGCGTCACAAACATAACGCGTTGTTTAAAAAAAGGACATTAAGAACCATGGAAATGTCTTGAACCTGCAAATTCCTTTTCTAAAGAAAAAAATCTGTACCTTGTAACATCTATAGACTTTTTTCTTTCGGATCCTGATTAAAGCTGATTTCGATACCTTTAGACTCAAAGGGCGTAAGCTCCATTAGAACCTACGGCATTTACGTCCTTTGAGTCTAAAGGTATCGATTTATGATTCACAATTTGCATTTACAAGATGCATTAATGATACAAATTTAATCGAAAGTGTTGAAGGCCTGATGTAGATTAAATACTGGTTCTTTTGCTGCCAAGGTCGTGCTTAATGATTTTGTTTTTATACAGTTCATTTGTCGCAAAAAGTGCCTGTTCACTTTTTGTTCAGTTTGACCTAGTTGCAGGTGAAACTGAACAAAAAGTGAACAGGTTTAAAGAGCTCATTAATGATTGTTTGAGAAGTAATTCATTACCATGACGTCATTATCGTTAGTACGTTACGTAACGTAATTTTACGTGTTGAATAGTTTTTGGGTTAAACTGATTAAGTATATTGTATGGAAAGTGAGGTCAGTTAAAAATCAGGACTCCGAGCAGTAACAAATGCGTCTGAGCAAGTTTTTCATTTGGTTATTATTTGTACAAATCATCTTTCCTTATATTATCTCGTACAAGAGAAAGATGTATAGAATTTCAGGTTGACAAGGTTTATTGAACAATATTAAAGACAAACACTAAGTTAAGGAAGCACGTAAAAAAAATATCTCAGATCTTGTGTTACTAAAGGCGGATTCTCGATGACGACGATTATGATTTAAAAATTATGCAAATTCCACTACAATAATTTCCTTAAATTCGACAATCTGCTTAGTCATTATAAACTCGATGCTAACAATGTAATGTAATGACATAGTATAGCTATTTTGATCAGTTTATTGACTCAGTAGTTTAAAAAAAAACATATTGTCTCAATGACAAAATTAAATGCTTTATGAAGACATTATTATATAATATTTAATGATCATATAAATTGCCCTTCCATTTGAATGTGTGTGAATTCTGACGATTCTTGTTTACAATATACTACATTAAATTTCTACTATGATAATGTACCAAACAGATCCATATGGGGCCACACTTCACCCGAACCGCCTTGAATGAAGATTTATACCAGTTTCGCTCTCAGAATGTCCACGCCCATGCCTTTTTTGAGTTTTAAGGTCGCTCGTGGACGAAAGGCTTGTGACGTCACAGTTCTGATTGAATTATGCATGTTAATGATACTAATGTTTGCATATTAATGAAAGTAGCGGAGTGGCTTTATTTGTATGGCCAAGTAGGTAAATGTCATGGAAAAGGCGGAAAACAATTTCGTTGTAAATAATGTATGAGTCACGTCAATCGAACAAAACTTCCCGTCCCGGTACCTGTGCCCTCGGCGTTACGACGGCTTTTTAAGTCTTTAAAACCAAATGAGAACTATAAGTTTAATTTACAATATAAAAAAAACTAAAACAAGACCGTATTGTTTTAAAACAAAACAGTTATGTTTCCTAGAATACTAAAGTAAACTCGAGCTATAAACGAACAACATTATTTGTAAAAACTTTTCAGAGGAAGCTTCGTAAATTTGCATCAGAATGCAACTGCTCGAGCCAAATTTTAATTGTAAATATGATTGTTACAATCTAAATAATTGCGTGTGCTCTCTGTAAAAGAAACATGAAAAATGTAAGTATTTAAGTTGGGTTGCCAATTTTTTTTTGTAAGTGGTAACCTACGCTTCACGCCAGCAGCCGTTTTTATAATGAAACTGGTTGACCACAGTCATAAAAGTACTGGTAAGTATTATTTTACGCTTAAATTCAGAAGGCAGGTATATTTAGGCGCGTAATTATGGTACAGTAATGATTTGTATGCCACACCTAGCCAAAAAGTGGCTTTTACCGCACGCAAAAGACGCTTTCTGGCCACATAAAATGATGTACACAACACGGGAAGTAATAAAAAAAAGCCCTCGATTGCATATTTACGTCCTTCGCCTGCAGCTCGGGCCGCAAACATCTGTGATCTCGGCCTTTCTTTGTTTTACCACCCTAGTTGTGTAATATACTCTAGAAGGGCTTCTGCCTTGATTTCAAATAAGCTTCTGTCAAAAAATGTTTTTGAGAAAAGTTTTATTTGCTGACTACTTTTTTTAACCGACTACGGCGAAGCCCAAAGGAGTGTTATGTGTTTGAATTGTATGTATGTATGTCCGTTCCTATGTCCGCTCGTAGCTACTCAACGGCATAACCGATTTCTATAAATGATACATCATTAGATTCGTGTTGATGGCGCGAGTGTCACTGGGTATGAAGTTCGTTAAAATAAACAAAATGGCGGATTTTATGCACTTTTAAAGTGCACCGCGGTCGGGTTTTTTTTTGTAAAAATATTTAGTTATTGTACAATCGCAAACTGCACTTCGCAACTAATCAAATAAACGCAAACACTGTGAATTTAGATGATCCTATGGCTACTATCCGGCTCCATCATCAGATCAGCTCCATGTTATAATATTATTATTGCATTGTCATCTGATTTACATATTCTTGCAAAATTTCAGCTCACGATTGAGCTGAAGATATCTACTTTAAAAATTCAGTTCCAAGATTCCTCCCGAACAAACATAGTTACATACATACATTGCAAGTTAAATGAAAGCTTGTAAAATGGAACAGAATATTAGCCTGACCCCTAGTCAAATTGGAGTATTAGTATAAATACTGTTCTGACTTCTTACAAGTTTTGATTTTGGTTATTAACTACAGTACAGTCCACGATAGATATCTATATCCCCACATCACCATTTGTCTTTCAAATAGGACAGAGCCAGGTCAGCATCTACAGTGTATTGCACTAACGTTAATGCGACAAGATATATTGATTAATAGATAACTACGGTAACAATAGATATTTAGTATCAAGCTAAAATTACCCTAACCTATCTAGAGAAACGTTTACCTATCTTATCCACATTCATAGTACCCGCTTATTTACTTTGAAAAATGTGGAAATAATTTCCTTGGAATGACATTGACTTGGCATATCCATTTATAAATGCGGCATAACACTTCACCGCCCATTTAGCCCTCCTCTCTTGTGTTTCAAGCCCTCTTAATTTAATAAAGCCTTTAGTACCTATCAACGCTTGAATTCAAATCGCGTACAAGCAAATTAGGTCACGATTCGCAATCCAAAAGTCGTTACCTATAATATAAACGTACAAGCAAATCGAGATCCCTGACATTAGCCAAATATCACTCCCGAACGCGGCAGTAGCGCAAAGGCCACCCTAATGGAGTTTTGCACCAATCCCAGTTAATCCGGAACAGCATAAGTTTATTACATTTAAATAAACTTACGCTCCTTTAAGTCAGCAAGCCAGCATAATGCCGAGATATTGGAACGAAACCTCTTTAAAGAATATTCCTGACGTTCAGAATCGGATTATAAAGTAGCGTTTGCGAGTTATCCAGCGTTTATCTAGTAAAATAATGGATTTCGCATCGGAAATTATTAAAATCCAGAGAGCTGGATTCTCATTAAGCTGTGTCTTTAAGATAGGCTTTTTGAATCTCGAGTGCTGTTCACTCTACCGAGAGAATTTAATACTGTTGTCTGTTCGTAGTATGGCTGAGTAGTGCATGTTTGGGATTGGAAGTAAATGTACTGCTCTATATAGATGTGTTCTAGTGGCTCACTAAAGTAATTTCGCGTCATGCCTGCACTCATTGACGTATACAAAGGACAGGGCTAAGCGAGCGCGCAGACGGTTCCTACGCTTTGGCGGTAAAAATACCGCCAAATCAGTACCAGCCAGCAGTGCGACACGTCTTTATATTTAGCTGCATTTTTTGTTACGGGGAAAATAGTTCCGAACTGTTCGGATGGGCCTACTATCCTTACTTTTGAAATCATTGCCTGCACTACATTTACACATTAAACAGGGCTTTATTGTATTTGACCTAAATACAATAAAGTCTGTACTGGTACTGTGCTGTAGATTATATGCGTTGACATGTGATAAGTCAGTAAATTAATTAACTATATTCGTACTAATCCAGACGTTGTATGACTTATAAATCAGCTCAACACCATTGTGATTTCATGGTTAGATTACGAGCATAATTTTTACGTTTCCGGAACCTGAGTTTGAATTCTCAAAGACATCTTATAAAGCGTAAACGTATCTCAAGCTCAATACATTTTATAGCACCTGGCATGGGAAGTATATTCGTGCTTCAGAGTAAATAACCAGGAAACGGCAGGAAAACTTGCGTTCAATTCAAAGCGAAGTTGTCAGTGCATTGGACGAGTCTGAACGGTTGAGATGCACTCTAATGCGTAAGTGTCGCTAAGAGCGCTTTCAGACCACACCGCCCCTAGCATGTTAGCGGCTATCGAGGTAACTTACGTTTGTTACTTCAATAAAGAGCTATTGCTGTATGACCTCTATAAACGCCATTTTTCTAAATATGACTCAGTTTCGAGTGATCGTCTTCAAGCTTTCTTCAAATTACCCACTACATTATTTCTTACACGACGTCAAAAAGACGGCAAGACAGTACTGGATTAGAACGGCCTGGATTTGGAGATTCATCAAGAGGCATCTGTCCAGCAGTGGACAAATTATATGTTGAGAAAAAGAAAACCTTTCTGAAAAATGCGTGTAGTTTATCCCGTCGTTTCCGTTTGAGCTGACTTTAACTTGGCGGTCAACTGGGGACCTATTCGGTTACTGCAGATGCTACAAAATACTACAAATACCCACAAAACGTGTACATCGTTACTTTTCGAGAAAAAAGGGTCGAATGTTGTTAACTTGGGACTAATGGTGTCATGCTAGGTTTTTAAAAGGCAGTTGCTACTAGTAGGAACGCAGCTGTGTTAACTCTGGAGTAATGCAACGCAGCAATGACTAAAACACGAATTGTGAGATATTTTAGGGTTCTGTTGTCAGCAGTGAAAAGTTAGCACGAAACGGGTTCTTTTTACGTACAAGGTTTTCTATATTTTCGAATAAGCAAGTTAGGTCTTACTGCTATTGAGTTATTAATGCATTAAATGTGCTATTCTCTTTTGACTACGTTGCAATAAAACTTACATTCGGTCCAGAAAACAGACTTCCCTTGATGAATATAATGAGTTAAGTCCAGCAAATTTGGAAAGTCACTAAAGAACCCTTCGTGTTTTGCTCGTGTCCCGCCCGACAATACGTTTTTATTTCACCGACTACTGTAGGTATCTATATAGTGTAACAGAATACTTTTGGTGATATTTGGTTGACATAAATTTACGGTACTATAATAGAAATTGTGTACAGCGATCACTAAGCGAGATCAAATTTTATTGCTCTTGCCACGGGAATGTTGTAAGCGAAATTGAACACTAACGCTATGCAAATAAAGTCGATATTAGAATGAAAAAATCACATTTGTCCGACCTGACCGAGATATCGTAGAAAACCACGAAGTCTGGAATAGTATAGAGATCGGAAAGAGTTTTAAGGTCTGAGATAACGGAAATGACTGAGAAATCAGTATACGTTTAAAAGGAGGTGCACGGAAGAAACGGGGATCTATTTTTTCTTTGCTCTGGTCTGGAGAACTGTGCGATAGTCTGGCTCGCGTCTAGGATACCTAGGTTTATTTTAGTGTTTAAATTATTGTGTTAAATGACTGAGTGTTTGATGGATTTTATCTATTCATTAGATACTGAGTTATTCAATTATTGTTCGTAAATCTTTTAGTGTGTAAATTTCGTGGAGTTTTAACTCAATTTTATTTTATAGTAATTTATACATAATTAAACGGTGAAATGTTTGGTGTATGCGTCCGCTAGATATTTTACTGTTTAATTATAGTTTTATGTAAATGTTTAGTGTCAATATTAATCGGGAGTTTTAGTGATTTAACAAACTTAGTTTTGATTTATGCCAGAATCCGTACATTAGCGAAGTGTGCTAAACAGAGCTCTCAATAACGTGTAACGGTGACAAACATTGAGAGATCTGGGTTCATAGTTTAACGTAGCTTATCAAGGGTGGCAGCCTTGACACCAGATCCTCTATAACGCTGGTGAAAGCCTCGAGTTTCAATGGGGCCCAACTAGGGTATATCTGTGAGGACCACAAGTTGGCCATTTGGGATTCCAAACTCATAGAGCTGCCCTAAGTCCCGAAACTCGGTCTTGTTAAATATATTTATTTATTATTTTATATACACGGAATAGGGCTGTCTTACTTTACGTACCCATGGCTGTTCATCAAGCTTATTACGTAAGGGGGAGACACTTACACTGGGTATTAGGTTGCAATCTCAGTCACCCAACTGAATTTTAGTTGCATAGTTAGGGATACACTACACTAACACATTTAAATATGAGGCCGGCCTCTTTGATATACAAACTTTAGTAGCGATGGGAAACAGTTAGAATTAGAGTCACACACATTGGGAGCGGGCGAGTGCAGGTGGCTAGGAAACTATTTTGTAGCTATTTATTATTTAGGTAGCATTATTATTTTTAACTCATTTTAATTAGTTATAGTTATCCTTTGATATTAATTATCTGGGTTTATTGGAATCTGATGGGATTCCTGGTTATTTTAACTGCTTACTTGTATCTTTCTAAGATGTCACGAATTCTAATTATAATGTTGAAACAATTAAATAAATTTTACTTGCAAATAATTTATTCAGGAAAGTATAAGCTAAGAATGGCTTACCCCAGTCTAGATTTAGACTACCAGAATGTTCTGGGCTTGCTGAGCTGCCCCAGACTTCTAACTACCTCATCATGCTATCTTGAATAAAATAAAAGATATAGGCTTGCGGAGCTGTCCTGTATCTTATTTAACTATACTATTTCAGACCGTTGTATTAGAGATTGTGACATCTATTCTTAACATTAATTGAATATTTTGTTCTGGAGAGTATAAGCTAAGAATAGCTTCAGTCTAGATTTAGACTTATAGAATGTTCTATGCAGGCAGAGCAGACATAGACTTCTATACTCCATCATACTATCTTGAATGAAATCAAATAACTAAGGCTTGCTGAGCTGCCTTATATCACTGAAGATTGAAACTTCTTTATTGATTTATTTGAATATTACTTTTATGGAAAATATTAGCTAAGAATGGCTTAAGCCTAGATTTAGGCTTGCAGATGTTTAGAGCTTGCTAAAGCCGTCTCTGACTTCTGTTGTCTCATCATACTATTCTGAATGATTATAATAATATAGGCTTATGAAGCTGGCCTATATTCGACAAGGTATTAAAGGAAGGATTTCATCCTTTCCTTAGACATCGACTCGTTGACAAGACCTTTACAGAAGTAAATACCTACCGGCGGACAAATGTTTCGTTGCTTTATTTTGTCCTCAACGGCCCTTGGTTACAAAGCGATAGTAGATTGAAATCTGTGGGAAAAGGATGCTTAATATAGCACCCACATATCAGAGTATAATTTGCATTAGCTTTCCTTGAAATAAGCCTGAAATGGTGAATGTTCTGCTTTCTTTGGAGAGTAAGAATGTAATACCCAATCAGCACAAAAAAAAATACTCCCTTTGCATATCTCCTCTCGAAATGATTAGATTGCGTGCTAATCACCATTGGACTCTGAGAAGCCTCTTCCAGGCTGAGGGGGGGGAGGTTCTCCCTGCATCAGGTCGAAACCTATCACGGCAGCGGGGTGGAGCTGCCGTCCTATAGCCCTGTGATATCAGAGTTCAATAGCAGTAGTTAGGTACATTCAGACAGACCTTGACTTTGACAATATGATTAGACCACTTCCGACTGGTTATCTTTACCTCTATCAAATACCATACTAATCTTCATTGACTATAGACTTTAGTATTAATAGGTAACGAATAAATAGGTATAGGTATTACTCGTAGGGATAAATAGGTATAGGTATTACTAGTAGAGATAAATAGGTATAGGCATGTGCAAAGAAATAGCTGGGTTCTGTGTGTTACATTAAAGAATATGGGTTCTCGGTTCATAATGTAGTGTCCTACCATTAGACTAGACGATCATACGGTTGGCCAAGCCATAAGACTGGAAAATTCTTGTAGAGGTTTGATGATCTTTTACAATGGTGCCGTGAGCAGGATATAGAGCCAAGGTGGTGATTCAGTCTGATCATAAAGCACTCATCTTTGTGAAGACTTGGAAACTCTTCAACGCTCGAGTAACACGTTGGATTAATTTTCTAGAGCAATTTGACTACAAGTTAGAACATATTAAAGGTCGAGAGAATAAAGGAGCAGACGTATTATCACGATATCTACCTCAAAGTGAGATATTTCAAGAGGACAAAATAAATTTACCAGAGATTCGTTACACAGAAACAACAACTAATAAAACATTAATACGACGATTCAAAGATTTACCGAGTTTACAAAAAATTGATACGGAGATTAATGAGTTAATAATGGGAATTGAAGGACATCCAATTTCGGACAGACTAACACGAATGGTACAAAAGTGTTCAATTCAAAACGGAATTCTATACTTTTTACCTAGTGAACACAATAAGAAAGTTATATATTTACCTCGTAGCTTGATTAGTGATGTGATACAACAGATACACTTAGAAATGGGCCACCAGGGAGCCTATAAGGTCATAAAATATATAAAAGATCGATTTTATTGGAAGGGAATAACAAAAGAGGTTAAGAGCTTTGTTAAGGAATGCCATATTTGTCAAATGACTAAAAACAACAATAAGACTTATGTTGGCCCGTGTCGACCTATTGTTACAGAGAACATAGGAGATTTGGTAATGGCGGATCTGTATGGCCCACTACCGTCAGGACGATTCGGGATGGCTTATATACTTGTAGTACAAGACACCTTCAGCAAATTTGCCAAGTTTTACGCTTTACGTAAAGCTACTGCTTTATCCGTGATTTGTAAAATGAAACAATTTTTTAAAATCATTAAAACTAAGGCTATAATGACTGACAATGGTTCTCAATTCGCAAGCCGGCAATGGAAAAGTTTTATGAAAGAAAATAAAGTGAAAGTCATATATACCACAGTGGCAAACCCGAGAAGCAACAGCACCGAACGCGTTAATCGAGAACTTGGAAGACTTTTCCGAACATACTGTGAAAAGAAACATCAGAGTTGGGTGGATGTACTGCCAAAAATAGAAAAGTTGTACAATAATACTTTCCATGAAAGTACTGGGTATACACCTAGTGAGGTAATGTACGGACAACCAACTCAATTATCCTTTGATAAAGATATACATTATAATATGCAACTTAATATAGCAGAAGTTCGAGCAAAAACTAGAATAAATTTAACAAAAGCAGGGAATTATAGACAGGCTAAATTCAACCAACGATATCACCTAATCGAATTTAATGTGGGTGATTTAGTAAAAATAAAAAAAATTAATAAATCATTTGCGGAAAAGAAAATCACCAAGAAATTTTCGGCTATATATGAGGGACCATACAGGGTAGCTGAAGTCCCTTATCAGAATGTTTATATTTTAGTAAATCCACGGACAAATGAAGTACGGGGCAAATTTAACGCTATTCATCTGACTAGGTATTATGGGAAAGTGCCTCAATGATAGGAGTTGACTTGGGAACATTTATAGAGTTACTATATAATTAAGAATTATATGAATATGATTGTAAATAAAACAATTAATAAAGGCTATTTAAGAATAAAGCAAAAGATGATTTTAGAATTAATAAGAATTAATTTGATTGAAAGTTAATTTTGACTTGTTAAAGTATATAAGTGAATTATAGAATTGAGGAATCTGTGATTAAGAGTGTGTCGGGTAGCTTGTGCCCACAAATAAAGAATTTTTTTTTACTTCATACATCTAAAATCTAATAAGGTATAATTGTGAAAAGCTAATTATAAAGTAGTGACTTGATTTAACGGTTAACTAATCATAAATTAATAGAAATTGTGTAAACAATCAGTACATTAAATTAATACTAGAAAATGGTCACATTTTATTGTTTCAATAACATTCAGATGATTTAAATGTAAAACATATAAGTAATTTCTTTTGTGAACCACATTTACAGTTTAATGATTATTTTAAAAGATCTAGAACTTTGATAACTGTGTAAAGTCTTTTGTAGTTAAAATTGTTAGATAACAAAGAGTTGTTAAGTTTTGTGTCAATAATAGTTTAATGAAAATTGTAAAATGTATAAATAAATGTTTATTATGATAAAAAAAAAAAAAAAAAAAAGCCATGACCTTATCCAAAAATAGGAGTTCATACGCGTGTAATTTAAATGCGAGTAAATAAAAAGGGTTTTAATTTGAGGGTCGTTTTCGGGAGAATTGTGCATGGTTGGGAGTCTGATGGGAACAGGATCACGGTCGCTTCCTGTGTTGCGGAGGTTGGGCATACAAAATGTGTGAATAACTTCTGTGGCACGGGAGGAGTAGATTGGGTTTTGTTTTAGTTGGATCCTTTGATTGTGTGCGGTTTTTTTTTGGGAATGACTCTTAATTTAAATTTTCATAATAAAATAAAATATAAATAGCAAATAGTTAATTGAAGCAAAATGTTTGTAGTATGAACGAATGAACTCCTATTGTAACCGGCTATAAAGGTTGGGGTCTAATTTAAAAAAAAAAAAAAATTTTTTTTTTAATCTATGTTGTAGATACATGATATATGTATAATTATAATGTTAATAATATGTATATTGGTAATAAAGTTAATCAATATTTTATTTTATTTTATTCCGTCCACATTAATAGAACATACTGAAATATTTTAATTCCAACTCAATTAGACATGTGTACCGATCAGAGAATTGTCGACGGGCGCAGTGACGGCGGAGCGCCGGCGCGGCACACACCTTCAATTCCGAAACAATAGTAGAAAAAAATAAAAGGAATTGGTAATACTTACAGATCGTTCAGAGCGGATTCCAGAAGATCTGGCTGATCGTATGATATATTCTGCGGATAAGGAATGAAAAGAATTAGTAATAAATCATTAAACATATTCAAAAACAGGGTCAACATCATTTTGGGCGTGAACTTGGGATTCACCCTTATGTTGTTGATATGCTAACAGCTCGCACAAAACACTTTGCTTTCACTTTCCTTATTAGGACAACTAAGGAATGGAACTCTTACAGCAAACCCTTCCCGGAGAAATATAACTTGTATCTCTTCAAGTCGAGAGTGAATAAGCACTATTTAGGTAAACATACACCATCATCGACTTCATCTTCACTTGCCTACAGGTGGGATCGAAGACAAATACTTGCCTATTGTGAATATATAAAAAGAAGAATTACATACCAAGAAATCCATTGGGAGAATTTCATCTGCGGAAGGTTGCGGGCTGAAGTCACTGAAGAAGGAGGGCAAAACATTTAAATCTGATGTATCGAGAGGACTCCAAACAGTTGATTCATTAGTATCCACCACCTCCTCGATAGTATGGACCTAAAACATGAAAAGTAATACTCAACAAGGAATTAAGTGCGACATGTTAGAATTTATGTGTTAAAGAAATATTGGAGATAGAAGAAAAATGATGAAAATCACTTTAAATTAGATATATTGGTGATAAATTTTATGTACGAAGAAAAGGGGAATTAAAATATTAAGTAATGAAATCAAGTAAAACAAAATAATAATAAATTTTCTACCGTGCCAAGGTGAATGGAATTCCTTTCTTCTTGGTTAGTGGGATTTGGAATTGTAGTTAATTGTAACAGTCCGGATGTGAGGGTTTCAGGAATTGGAGTTATTTTGAAATGAGGTGTTATAATTGAATCTATTGAATCTAAGTTTGATGACGCTGACGTCATTGTTGCTGTTTTTTTTTGTTAGTCTTAACAATTTTCTGAATTGTGACGCTTTTTTGTTCGAGCTGGAAGGGACACAATATATAGAGGACACATGGCAACGGTATAACAAAACAAATGAGGATAAGAAAGTAGGGTGTAAAAGTAAAAGAAATAAATAGTACTTACTCGATACAATTTCTGTTTATAAGATTTCAATTTTCGGTTTAAATCTTGTACGGTGAGGAGGATCTTTGAGTGTGTATTACATTTTTCTAATAACTTTAATTTGGCCTCCTGTTTTAATATTCGGTCATTGGAATTAAAGTCAAACCTATCCCAAAGAATGGGAAATTGATTTATTAAAGTTTCAACAGAGATTTCCGGAGAAAGGGAGTCCGTGTCGTCCATGATGAAATATTTTCACTTTCTCAGTTTGTTAAAACTTATTAATTTACTGATAACTGAATGCAAACAAAACAAACCACGAAGAATATACGCACATTGTATCCAGTATTGTAACAGTCAGTCGGGCAATGTGACCAAGAAAGAAAAAGGCTGGACGAAAGTATGGCGTTTTGTTTTTATCAATCATTATTGTCTCAGTAGATATTGACAACTTTTGTGAAACAAAGAAAAAATGGTCCCGAGCTTAAGACTGGTTTTATTAAAATTGTTACGAATTATTTTATTTCCGTTGCAATCAGGGACTGCATAACCGAAAAATGAAGGTAGCGTTTTAAAGCGGTATGACGTCATACCGTTTGTTTCGGTATGATTTCGGTAGCGCAACCGAAATGAAACGGTATCGAAATTGAACGGTACCGTAATTTTTTTTCGGTAACCTTAACCGTTTTAAAAAGGTACCGTTTGAGGTTTATGTGTGTGCGCCGAGCGTCGTCGCGTCGTCAAGTTTCAATCGCGTCGTCTTTAGCCTTGAGCATCATTATCATTTCAACGTTAAGACGTTCACTACTAAACATAGGTCTTCCCCGAAGACTTTAATTTGTTTTATTTTTGTATTTTTTACCTAATTTGTTTTTAGTTTGAGTTGATTAGGTATTTCTTGTTTGTTTTTTATCTTTGGTTTGTTTTACTTTGTATTTTTTACCTTTTTTGTTTTAAGTTTGCGTTGATTGCTATTTTTTTTCTTTTATTTGTTTTTTTTACCTTATTTTTTGTTTTTAGTTTGTGTTGATTAGGTATTTTATGTTTTTTTTTATCTTTAATGTGTTTTACTTTGTATTTTATACCTTTTTTGTTTTTACTTTGTGTGGATTAGGTGTTTTTTTATCTTTAACTTGTTTTATTTTTTTTGGGATTTTTACATTTTTTGTTTAAAGTTTGCGTTGATTGTAATTTTTTGTTTTTTTTTCTTTTATTTGTTTTTTTACCTTATTTTTGTTTTAAGTTTGTGTGGATTAGGTGTTTTTGTCTTTTTTATCTTAAATTTGTGTTATTTTTGTATTTTATTGTTTTTTTTTTTACCTATTTTTTGTAAGTTTGCGTTGATTGTTATTTTTTGTTTTTTTTTCTTTTATTTGTTTTTTTATCTTATTCTTGTTTTTAGTTAGTGTTGATTAGGTATTTTATGCTTTTTTATGTTAGATGTACTGGATTTACTTTGTATTTTCTACCTGTTTTTGTTTTTAGTTTGTGTTGATTAGGTACTTTTTATATTTATTATCTTAAATTTGTGTTTTTTGTACCTTGTTTGTTTTAATTTTGAGTTACTGTTTTCTTTCATTTGGAGTTTTTAATTTTTTTGTTATATTTTAAAATTTTCTACCTTTTGGTTTTTAGTTTGTGTTGATTGTTATTTTTTGTTTTTTTTACCTTTTATTTGTTTTCGTTTGTATTGTTTTGTTTTTTTTTATACCTTAGTTTTGTTTTTAGTTTCTGCTGATTAGGTATTTTTTGTTTGTTTGTTTATTTATTTAATTTTTATTAGTATTTGTATTAGTAGTTAAGTTTGCGTTGATTGCTATTTTTTCTTTTATTTGTTTTTTTACCTTATATTTGTATTTAGTTTGTGATGATTAGGTATTTTCTGTTTTTTTACTTTAATTTGTTTTTAAAAAATACCTAAACAACATATACTAAAAAAATTAAAGATAAAAACAATAAATAACAATCAACACAAACTAAAAACAAATAAAGTAAATAATACAAAATAAAAACAAAAAAATTAAAGAAATAAAAAATAAATGAAAAATAACAATAAACACAAACTAAAAACAAAAAAGGTAAAAAACAGAAATAAAACAAATTATGGAAGTTATGAAGATGATGATTGATTATGTATCTCAAGCTGTTTTTCTTTGGAAATCAGTAATGGTTTTTTTAATGTGACTTGCAGGTCGTGAAAAATCAGCCTTTGATTAGAGGAAGTCGCTCATGAGAACGAAATTAAAAAAAAAATCGGCCTGTTCTTTAATATATTGTAATCTGAATCATTGTATATAATGTAGTTGAAGATATTTGAATTTACATTTTGGGATAGAAATACAATCACATAGTTAACGAAATATTTTTATTTTTATTAAAATGTCATTTTTATTATATTTTTCATCATCCCTATAATATTCACAATTTTCGTATAGTGAGTTCTAAATCATATTTAATCAGTTTACACAAGTATCACGAAAGTGTCATTATTATTCTACAAGTCTTATTTTTTTATTTATAAACCATTGAAGTTACGTAAAAATCACAAATTTACTCCCATACATTTGAGAAAAGGGACCTTATGACCAGCCATAAGCAAAAATTATTGATAATTACAGTATGGCACGATATTTAAATTATTTATTTACTAATCTTGTATTAAAACAGAAAACTAAAGAAAAAAGGTTATTAGAAATTTACTTCAAATCTTGATCAATTAAGAGTAATTCTCAAATAACGTTGTTGAATTTAAGTGATTAGTCATAAGGTCCCTTTTCCCAAATGTATGGGATATTATGACCTTATGACCAATCACAGGTAAAACTTATTGATAATTACAGCATGGCACGCACGATATTAACATTATTTATTTACTAAACTTGTATTAAAACAGAATACCGAAGAAAAAAGGTTTTTAGAAATTTACTTAAAATCTTGGTCAATTAAGAGTTATTCTCATAATTATAACACTATGTTGAATAATTCACACCATGGTGTTATGATGACCTATGCTTTGTGATGCTATCATATAAAATACGCTAAAATAAATGTGTTTTGTATGGACGACTTTTCTATAAAACCAAAAATTACCGAGTTTTATAAAAAAAATCATAATGGTAGGATAGGATTCGCCAAAAAAATTTTTTGTTTTTGTTGATCTTTTGAAAAAAAATTAAAAGGATTATTTTTCTTAAGTGGTCAAAAATGATAGAAACCGCCAAAAAACTAACCTTTTTCGTAAGTATTTCGAAAAAAAATTAAAAAACTTTTTCTAAAACGGTCAAAAATTATAGGCATTCGCCAGAAAGTGTTTTTTTTTTTTAATTTTTGTAAAATTTGTGAACAAAAATCAAGGTTTTTCTAAAATGGTCAAAAAGTTTTACGATTCGCCAAAAACACGTTTTCATGTTTAAAAAAAATGTTTATAAATCTTTTTCTGAAAAGGTTTTTAAACATGACAAAGTGATCTAAAATTGTAGAAACATCCAAAAAAACTAAAAAAAAAATAAAAAATGATAGGCATTCGCCAGTGTTTTTTTTTTGTGTAATTTTTGAAAAAAAAACAAGGTTTTTCTAAAATGGTCAAAAAGTTATACGATTTGCCAAAAACACTTTTTAAAAAATGTTTAAAAACTTTTTCCTAACCTAAATAAGCTTTAAAAAAACGACATACAAATGTATTTATTTTTATTTTCAATTTTTTTTAATTCCGAATCTGTGGCCCCCAAACCCTTTCCTTCCAAATTTTCAACTTTCTGGGATCATTTTGAAAATTTTGCTTACCATTATGCAGGCCGCGTGCTTGTTTGCCACCGTCGTGGTATAAAAAAGAAATACAAATAAGCAACAGTTGCAAGTAAATTTTATTAAACAATTTTATCAATAGATTTATCATTTTTGTATGAAGTCTGCCATAAGGACCCTTTTCTCCTAAACTTTGAACCCAATTCTTATATAGAAAAAAATAACGTACAGCAGTGAAACGAAGCTACAAATACACGTCTATTCCTATATTTTACAATTTTGCATAAAAGAAAAAAATGATGATTTTGAAGGATTTCACAAAAACGTCCATTTCTCCGTAACTAGAAACTGCCATAAGGTCCCTTTTCTTATGGAAAGCCACAATATGCGAGCGAAAAATTTCGGTACTGAAAAAATATAGGTTGGGTACCGTAATAATAAAGGTATAAGTACCGCTTTCAACATTAGCGGTACGTACCGGTATAAAGCGGTACAGTAACAAAATATTTCAACCGGTATAGTCTACCTTTATATCATTACGGTACCGATATTCTATAGCGGTACCGTACCGCTTATATCGTAACGAAAACGGTCCCTGGTTGCAATAAATAATCGTCGGACAATAATGATTTTCAAACCGCGCGGTTGAAACGCTCAAAGGATCGTCCAGTTGTACATCGGAAATTAAATCAGATTAAATGTGGGTTTTGACAACAACGGAATAAATTACATTGACAAGCAGAATAGCTATATCTACGGAAAAGTCTGTAGATTCACGGATTTCAAGCCCTGTACACAGACTTACGGATTTATTAATTTATTTTTACTAAATAAATTTGTTGTTCAATTTTTCTGCTAATAACGAAACGCAATCCCATCCGTAGATAATCTATGACAATCACTGACATTATATATATTTTTTGCGATTCATTATACGCAGTTTACGTAGTACAAGAACCAAATTGTAGCCTGTAGTTGTATCATGTCTTCACGATTATCTGGGCAAATACGGCAGAATTAGAGTTCCATCTTGTGTTTAGGTCAGTTATTAAAAATTTGAGGGAAAGGATCTGTAATGCTACGTTTTTTTTTTTTTTTAAAAAAAAAAAAAAAAAAAAAAAAAAAAAAACAACAATCTTCGTGGTTCTGCAGATTTTTGAGTCTCAACTTACAGTTTTACAAAATTTCAATCTGTTGACAAGTGTCAATGTCATGTGTCAGATATGATAATGGGGGCCGAAGGGTGAAAATACCAAAGAAAGAATGTGATACTGTATTGTTTACAAACATAGTACACACTAGTGGAGAATAGGATTATTATAAGTATTCATCAGTGTTCTGGATACATGACGCTTGGAGATTGGCTGTTCGGATGCAATGGAAGTTGGGAACGAAAGAAAAATTGTGAGTCGTGTAAATGATATCACTTTCGTTCGATACAACGTAGAATATGCTGTTTGCTGATGACCTGAGATCCACCAGGAGACAATTGGTCTCACGCTGTAAAGTGGAATTTGAGAGGAACATTGCGCTTCTTGTATTATTACGATATAAGTAAGTATGTAAGATTAATAACTAGTGAGAGAGATGTATTGTGTTGTATTCAATATTAAGGATGCCATCCTCAGATAGGTTTACGAAGTATTTGAAAATTGAAAAATGACTCGTACATTAAAAATTAGATAAATTGGGGGCGGGTAAAGTTATGTTGATTAACATCCATTTCAACATTGAATAATAGTTATGTTATTTAAAGTATTTATTTTGTTTTATTACTTATTTATGACCATAATAGTTGTTGGTGAGTTAAGAGGAGTTCAATTAAATAGCGAAGTGAATATTACTGGGACCGTATATTGTCTCTCTACAAAGACTCTTACAAGACTAACTTAAAATGAACCCCTCGCACTAATAGAGCGCGGCCGGCGTGGGCGAAACATGTTGCTCACTACTTCATGCAAGGCGCATTTGCGACATGTCATAATGAAGTATTAAATTCTCTAACAGTAGTTCATGTTGTATTAAAGTAATTTTCAGTTAATTGGTATTATCAAGGGTTGGGGTTTGATATATGATTCTAGCATTTGCATACATTCTGAAATAAATAGTTTATTTATGGTGGGATTAAGTGAGATAAATGACAGATTTTAATTATTTAATACTAGAGGGGGGAAACGTTTTAAGGATGTTTGGCCGCAACTAATGAGCTTCGGCAGGATGATCAAATCGAATGTTTTAGAGTATGAGGAGGAATGTATTGGATTATGTTACGATAAATGAAAGCATGATGTACGAATGTGGAACTTGAATGACCGATTTGATGGAAAGTTGATGGGAGTGAATGGATTTGTTCAATTTGACGGAGTTTGAGTTGAGGTCAACTCAGTAGTGTCGGTGTCCGAATCCTAAAAGTAAAAATAATGACAATGAATATTGTTATTATTTACAAAAATAGATATCATAGTTTTAGGCGCTAGGTTACAATCGCTATGCGATAAGACCCATGTTGGGTAAGCTATGGTGTCTAAAACTCTACAAGGTATGAAGACTAAATGACTATTACACACCCACGTTTGATTTTAGAGGTATCAACGGAGTACATTGGTTTTATAGGTTAGGGTATTGGTTTTATTGGTTTTATTGGTTAGGTATACGGGGAAGGCAAGATTATGGGTACAAAGTTAACGAGTAACTATTATTAATAATGTGCTAGCGAAAGCATAACCAATCATACTGTTAGCAAGACATGAATTAATTAGAAAATACTTTTATTTTTAAATAAAAGTGGTATGTATAATTTTGTAGAAAATATTTTTTCTGAAATTATGTTTCATTCCTTTCAATTTAGGCAATGTAAAATTGCTTGCTTGTTTATAGTGTACTATTATCTTGCTAATAGCAAACTTACCTATGGTATACACATCATGTGAAGTTATGTTTTGGTGTTGATTAGTCTAAAACAAATGTGGATACACTCTCCAAGAAAACGTGTAGTGGGGGTGACGGGGTGATTGGAGTGGAATCGGACTTTACGTATTGAATAATGAACGTTCCAATTCTTGATACGAAAGGTTTTCTTGACCGGCGAGGAGGTTCTTGTTGATTTCATTATATCTCGGTCAACGTGAGGTCGGGAAACAGTCGGGCAATGTGACTACCTCCCAAATGAAAGGGACAAGGATCGTTTCACAGGATTCGTTGGCCTCACAAACCAACGCTTCAGCTGGAAAAAGAATTCTTGGGAAGGGACAGTCAAGGTTCACTACTGGGGTTCAAGTTTCATTCCGGCATTTTGTCACTTCTGATACACTTAGTATTGGTATAAATACACATTCATGATGGGGGGGGGGGGGGGGAAGGAGTTGGACACTGACGGTGCTGAGGTTCCACATGTTATTAAGAGTCATTAGCTTATTGAGTCTCAAATTTAGCGGTTTCAAAAACCAATATAGGGGAGAATAGGGTGAGGTATCTTATTTAATTTAATGAGTTTTGTTTTGCAAAGATTTGAGGGAGTTCGATAAATCTACGTGTTTGTTAGTAGTCTTCACACTGCGATTTGATCGAGGGGGCGAATGTAACAGAATGCTTTTGGTGATATTTGGTTGACATAAATTTACGGTACTATAATAGAAATTGTGTACAGCGATCACTAAGCGAGATCAAATTTTATTGCTCTTGCCACGGGAATGTTGTAAGCGAAATTGAACACTAACGCTATGCAAATAAAGTCGATATTAGAATGAAAAAATCACATTTGTCCAGCCTGACCGAGATATCGTAGAAAACCACGAAGTCTGGAATAGTATAGAGATCGGAAAGAGTTTTAAGGTCTGAGATAACGGAAATGACTGAGAGATCGGCATACGTTTAAAAGGAGGTATGTAGTAAGCGAAATTGAACATTAACGCTATGCAAATAAAGTCGATATTAGAATGAAAAAATCACATTTGTCCGACCTGACCGAGATATCGTAGAAAACCACGAAGTCTGGAATAGTATAGAGATCGGAAAGAGTTTTAAGGTCTGAGATAACGGAAATGACTGAGAAATCAGTATACGTTTAAAAGGAGGTGCACGGAAGAAACGGGGATCTATTTTTTCTTTGCTCTGGTCTGGAGAACTGTGCGATAGTCTGGCTCGCGTCTAGGATACCTAGGTTTATTTTAGTGTTTAAATTATTGTGTTAAATGACTGAGTGTTTGATGGATTTTATCTATTCATTAGATACTGAGTTATTCAATTATTGTTCGTAAATCTTTTAGTGTGTAAATTTCGTGGAGTTTTAACTCAATTTTATTTTATAGTAATTTATACATAATTAAACGGTGAAATGTTTGGTGTATGCGTCCGCTAGATATTTTACTGTTTAATTATAGTTTTATGTAAATGTTTAGTGTCAATATTAATCGGGAGTTTTAGTGATTTAACAAACTTAGTTTTGATTTATGCCAGAATCCGTACATTAGCGAAGTGTGCTAAACAGAGCTCTCAATAACGTGTAACGGTGACAAACATTGAGAGATCTGGGTTCATAGTTTAACGTAGCTTATCAAGGGTGGCAGCCTTGACACCAGATCCTCTATAACGCTGGTGAAAGCCTCGAGTTTCAATGGGGCCCAACTAGGGTATATCTGTGAGGACCACAAGTTGGCCATTTGGGATTCCAAACTCATAGAGCTGCCCTAAGTCCCGAAACTCGGTCTTGTTAAATATATTTATTTATTATTTTATATACACGGAATAGGGCTGTCTTACTTTACGTACCCATGGCTGTTCATCAAGCTTATTACGTAAGGGGGAGACACTTACACTGGGTATTAGGTTGCAATCTCAGTCACCCAACTGAATTTTAGTTGCATAGTTAGGGATACACTACACTAACACATTTAAATATGAGGCCGGCCTCTTTGATATACAAACTTTAGTAGCGATGGGAAACAGTTAGAATTAGAGTCACACACATTGGGAGCGGGCGAGTGCAGGTGGCTAGGAAACTATTTTGTAGCTATTTATTATTTAGGTAGCATTATTATTTTTAACTCATTTTAATTAGTTATAGTTATCCTTTGATAATAATTATCTGGGTTTATTGGAATCTGATGGGATTCCTGGTTATTTTAACTGCTTACTTGTATCTTTCTAAGATGTCACGAATTCTAATTATAATGTTGAAACAATTAAATAAATTTTACTTGCAAATAATTTATTCAGGAAAGTATAAGCTAAGAATGGCTTACCCCAGTCTAGATTTAGACTACCAGAATGTTCTGGGCTTGCTGAGCTGCCCCAGACTTCTAACTACCTCATCATGCTATCTTGAATAAAATAAAAGATATAGGCTTGCGGAGCTGTCCTGTATCTTATTTAACTATACTATTTCAGACCGTTGTATTAGAGATTGTGACATCTATTCTTAACATTAATTGAATATTTTGTTCTGGAGAGTATAAGCTAAGAATAGCTTCAGTCTAGATTTAGACTTATAGAATGTTCTATGCAGGCAGAGCAGACATAGACTTCTATACTCCATCATACTATCTTGAATGAAATCAAATAACTAAGGCTTGCTGAGCTGCCTTATATCACTGAAGATTGAAACTTCTTTATTGATTTATTTGAATATTACTTTTATGGAAAATATTAGCTAAGAATGGCTTAAGCCTAGATTTAGGCTTGCAGATGTTTAGAGCTTGCTAAAGCCGTCTCTGACTTCTGTTGTCTCATCATACTATTCTGAATGATTATAATAATATAGGCTTATGAAGCTGGCCTATATTCGACAAGGTATTAAAGGAAGGATTTCATCCTTTCCTTAGACATCGACTCGTTGACAAGACCTTTACAGAAGTAAATACCTACCGGCGGACAAATGTTTCGTTGCTTTATTTTGTCCTCAACGGCCCTTGGTTACAAAGCGATAGTAGATTGAAATCTGTGGGAAAAGGATGCTTAATATAGCACCCACATATCAGAGTATAATTTGCATTAGCTTTCCTTGAAATAAGCCTGAAATGGTGAATGTTCTGCTTTCTTTGGAGAGTAAGAATGTAATACCCAATCAGCACAAAAAAAAATACTCCCTTTGCATATCTCCTCTCGAAATGATTAGATTGCGTGCTAATCACCATTGGACTCTGAGAAGCCTCTTCCAGGCTGAGGGGGGGGAGGTTCTCCCTGCATCAGGTCGAAACCTATCACGGCAGCGGGGTGGAGCTGCCGTCCTATAGCCCTGTGATATCAGAGTTCAATAGCAGTAGTTAGGTACATTCAGACAGACCTTGACTTTGACAATATGATTAGACCACTTCCGACTGGTTATCTTTACCTCTATCAAATACCATACTAATCTTCATTGACTATAGACTTTAGTATTAATAGGTAACGAATAAATAGGTATAGGTATTACTCGTAGGGATAAATAGGTATAGGTATTACTAGTAGAGATAAATAGGTATAGGCATGTGCAAAGAAATAGCTGGGTTCTGTGTGTTACATTAAAGAATATGGGTTCTCGGTTCATAATGTAGTGTCCTACCATTAGACTAGACGATCATACGGTTGGCCAAGCCATAAGACTGGAAAATTCTTGTAGAGGTTTGATGATCTTTTACAATAGTGAGAGTGCGTTTTACGGCTGGCGCCTACAACCTCTTCAGTGTTTTGCCAAGGATCCTCGTCAATGGAAATACAGCCCTAATTTTCTTCTATAAAGGTCCAAATTTTTGCAGCACATCTTCAACACTACAGACGAGAAGTTAAGTGTGATCGCACACGTCTGCGCCGTTTGGGACGTTTCAAGTCAAATTAAGGTTAATCTTCGATCAAGGTCTATGGGTTCGACCGGTACTCGTGCATTTAACGAAATGTTTAATCTCATTTAGATAAGTTAGTAGCTATGTGATATTTTTACATACAGATTAATTAATACGGACAAAATACTAGAATTTATAATGAATGATAACATACTCATGCTGAGAGTTCCTTTTGTAAATTAGTATGACTATCTTTTACCTTTGTACTTTGCACAGCCGTAACAATATCCTTAATTGACTTGTTAATGTTTTGCATAGTAATTTGCGTTTAAACAATCGAATACGAAAGCAAAATGTATTTAAAAATTCAACAAACCTACGCGCAATCTGGCTTTGCCCCGCAAAAATATCAACAAAATAAATATTCGAAATGCTATTCGGTATTTCCAATGGCCACCGGGCCTATTTGAAACCAATGCGGGATGCTTGCCACTTCAAAGGCTTGATGTATGGGCATTCAGGTGATATGTTTACCGTGGCGACATGCTTGGTATTATAGACGGGAGTATAGCATAATTAACATAGAAATGTCTTTCGACGCGTTCCAGTCGCTATTTCATGGAACTGTACTATTTTGAGGCGTGTCTTTTTAGAATAAAGTCCATTAATTGAAAAACTGAATATTTTTTGAAGCGCAAAGTATTTTATAAGCATAAAAACACGTCAATTTCAACATCGCATGGAACCAATGTTCAGTTTATGCCCAATTTGAGCTTAACATAGAAACGATAATGTAACATTCCAAAGCGTATCAAAATGCAAATCGTATGTATAAATTTCACGCGATTACGTCACAGCGATAATCTGATTGAATAAATACCTTTATCAGCCATTAAATAGGTTAACCGATATTATAACGAGCCTTGTCAAGAGTTGAGCTCTAGATCTCATTTAGATCAACTGCTGAGTTCTTAAGCCTTTTAACTTTACTTAGTCACAAGCACTTCAATGTTATCTCGGAGATTGAACTTAGTTCAAGTTAATTTATCTGGCCCCGTACATTTCCTTGGGATCTTAGTGCGGAAAACTATAAATTGAGGCACTTTATGGTGCAGTGAAAAAAGATTTACTGCTGAACGGAACTTCAGTGAAGTATGAATCTAAAGATTCTAAAGTAAAAAAGAAGTCGTTAATCGAAATAGCACTTTGCAAATAGTATTTAGAGAGAGACGTCATTTACTACAGTGAGTAGTGAGTGAGGCATTAAACAAACAGCCTGAAAATGTTCCAACACTGATAACACTGCACCAGTCCTTAGTATCATTTTATTCCATTTTTTTTAACCTTTTTGCTTTAATTCGCTAATGTTTAAAATTCCACTATTTTCCACGCAGACTGGCACTTTTCCGAAACAATTGCTGCAATTATTCGGATTAAAAGTGTTTTATCGTTTTTATCGCTGTTGTGGTGGTGCTGTACTTTAAAACAGTATTCAAGCTTGTTTTAGAAATGATAATTTAGATATAGTTAGATTATATTTTGTTTATGTTTAATACATATCTAATGATAGTATATCGACGTTACGTTTTTATGTGTATTCAAAACTTGACTTATTTTCTTTGTGTATATGTTTGTCTACCTTCTTTGATGTTAGTTATTCATTCTGTATGATTTTATGTGAAAGAAAGTGTTTACATACACACATAATTTGATATAAGTACTGACGATACATGTTTACCTATGGTGATCTCATTGCTAGATGCATAGGTTATCATTATCTCTTTGACTTAACTTGCATGCCTAGGAACTGCAAATACATTGATAACCTCTTGTACTTAGCCACGTTATTTTTAACAAAGAATGAATCTGTTTCATTGGTTTCGTAATACCATATTATTAATTAAATGGTATATAACCTCAAGGTTGGTCCCATTCCAGCCATCCCATCCCAGCTAAAAGATGGACACATGTAAAATGTGACGATTAAATTAATGTTAATGGCATCGTTCCAATTTCCTATAAATTTTGTAATAATGAGTATAGTACTATTTGCTAATTCAAACGTAACCTGAACGCTGTAGCCACTCTTGGCATTGATATTTACTTTGTTAGTAGTGCATTTCTACTTAAGCAGTAACTCGTATGTAGGTATGGCTCTCTTTATTTACACCTTGAACTTCTTCATAAAACTCTGCCTGTCACATTTCGTATAAGGTAACCGTAGCAATGTCAAAGCTGACATTGCTACGGTTACCTTATAACAGCTGCTATACATACGTTAGATTATTTTTGACAGCTGAAAATATTATAGAAATACCGAATGACAAAGAAGGAAATACAATGTTCTTTTATTATACGAATTTACAAGAATCATAATTCGTTATCATTCGTATGCCCAAAGTACGCCCGATTTGCATTACACGGCTAAATTAAGAACAGTAACAAGTGGCGCAACATTACCGTGTGGTGACTGTACGTAACTTTAGTGCTGTTAGCAACTCAGCATTAAAGTGAACTTTTGTTTGAATGATCTTTTCGTCCAATATCCTACAGTGTCTCAAGTTGAAGGTTTTTATTTAATCTTTATTGCACAAAAGGAAACGTATCGTACAAAAGGCGAACGTAATGCCAGTAGATTAGCCTTATGGAAAAGCAGATAACTTGAGTCTTTGACCAGTGTGTGATGCCAGTAATGACTTACGGCACTGAAACGTGTTTTCTCACGATGGACCTTAAAAGAAAGCTCAACGTCATTCGAAAGAGCTAGAGGAGAGGGCTGTGCTCGGAGATTTTCCGCGAGATTGAATCAGAAATGAGAGATCCGTAGAAGAACCAAAGTAACTCACATAACTCGAAGAATAGGTTTACGCGGTGTCCGTCAAGATAGCGTACACCGTAAAGATATTCAGAATCTGATGCAGCATACAGCCAATAAATAGTACCCAAATAGTACTGCCGAAATACCTAGGTGAAAAAAATAGTACCCTTAAACTTTCTGAAATATAAGGCCTGTTCACGGTGTACGCTACCGGGCGTCAAGCTGGCGTACACCGTTTGTATCTCTGAAACGGCTTTGTTTTTGGAAACGCTTTATATCTCAAAAAAAAATAGTACCCTAGGGCCCTAAAATTTCATTTCTTTAGCTATCGTAGAAGCCGAGATATAGTGAACAGCGTGATTTCGGAATTCGAAGTATTTCTATGTGAAGTTCCCGGGTACGCCAGCTTAAGAATTGCGAAACTTAAGGGCCGGCATTGAAAGAAATTTCTCATTTAAGCACCTCCCATTACCCCGCTACCGGGGCTGCTCCCCTTAAGGGGATTCGCCAATGTCGCCATCTGTTTATAATATTATGAACTTTTCAATCCTTGGACAGCGTAGCGCCATCTAGTAGAATATCTTTTAACCACTTGTGTTTACTATGAACTTTTCGAACCATGCTCTGAGTAGGGGTCCATATGGGCTCATATAAAATTGGTATTTCGATTTTTTATACAAATAACGATTTGTGACTATACTCATAATTTCTCCGAAAAATTTTGCTCATAATTTTTTTGAATATTTATTAGTACTACTACCTACATTGCCTATAATAATAAAAAAATCGAATTTTTGTACACGTAATGTTATTACTTAGATGTTATATGTACCTATAATGTTATTGCCAAGAATTACTTAATTAATAAAGCTATTACATATAAATATTTTGCTCATAATGATTATAAGTTATATGTTTTATTTGAAATCAACGTGTGGGCGGTTCTCCTCAAAACATTATTCTTGACCAAAAAAATGTCTATTTTACAAACCCCGCGACAGAGCATCTTTATTAAGCCAGATGTATACATACATGAAAAACATAACGTTTTATTATAAAGGCACGGAACAAAACCCATTAATTTTCATTATATTTACTTTTTTGTTTAAAATGGTGTTTCTGATAATGACTCCTTATGATAATAATGACGTTTTTGTAGAAAATAATGACGGCTCGTTGCCAACAATGATTTTCACCTGAGAATCAGGTCTGATGTATATTGATTTAAGTGTTTTTTTTTGTTATGGTTTATGATATGGACGACAAAAATAAAATTCGAATACATCGACACTGGAAATTTCAAATTTCATAAGGGACAGTTTATCGTAAGCACACTAAATACACCATTGGAATCAGTAGGTATTTCTTTTCTATCTGTTCTATTGAAATTTTGATAACACTTCAAATAAAAAAACCGGCCAAGTGCGAGTCGGACTCGCGCACCGAGGGTTCCGTACAAACTCATAAGTAGATACATGAATAGTTCAAGAAAAACTATATGGCGATTAGTTTAGTAGGAGCAAATAAGTATGTGTTAAGATTTTTGCAAATTTCTCAAAAACAGTGCAAGTTAGGAAAACCGTTATATTTTTCCTGTAATATATAGGATGACATTAATAATTGGTAATTATTACAGATTTTTCTGTTCAGAAACTTCGAAGATAATAGGGGGGGAACGGTATTTTTTTTAACGTTTTTCGCCATAAATCAAAAACTACTTATTTAAAAAAAAATACAAAAATACTGTTTTAATCTACAAATTAAGCCCTTTCATTTGATACCTCACTCGATATAATAGCCCTACTTTCAATTTGCAAAGTCTCATTACGGACCCCTTTAAAAAAAAAGTAAAAAAGTTACAAGATTTTTTTTACTTCCTATAAGCTCGGGTTAGCGGTTCTTAACACTATTTCAAATTTCAAGTCGATAGCATCAGTAGATCCTGAGATATCTTGCTGTGACAGACGGACAGACAGACAGACAGACAGACAGACAGACAGACAGACAGACAGAGTCGCACCATAAGGGTTCCTTTTTTACCATTTTGGTACGGAACCCTAAAAATTATGAGATGATAAAAATTTGTCGTAACTTCCTAAAATTTAAAGTTGTATCATACAACATAGTGCCCATACGGTCGCTCTGTTAAAGGGGTCAATTTAGCATACGAATTTATATTTTCATACATTTTATGGTTAATCACTTATGTGCTACATTTTTAAATCCTAAAGGGGATTTTAACAATGTAGCAGTGGTGTGGCTTCCATAGAACCCGATTCCCATCGGCTTGCCTATTTTTACAAAGCATATGACCGGAGTATCTACTACTCCCGAAGAAAAAGTAATCCAAATCTGCTTCGGCTTTTCTAAGAATATATTTGACGCCAGGCCACTGCAATGTAGTAATATACGCGTTGTAATCCGTTTAAGTTGTTTTATTACAATGAGTGATTATCGCGGAAAGCGAAGACAATATTATAAACTTATTCTTTTCTTAAACAGTTACGACAATACTGATTAGGTATGGTTATCTAAGAATTATAATTTTTATGCCACACCTGGCCATAAAGTGGCTTTTTCTGTAAGCGTAGCGTACGGAAAAAGCCGCTTTCTGGCCAAGTGTAGACATAAAATGACGTACATAACACGGGAGGTAATAATGATAGCCCTCGATCGCAGATTTACGTCCCTCGCTTGCAGCTCGGGCCGCAAACTTCTGCGATATCGGCCTTTCTTTGTATTACCATCCTAGTTGTGTAATATACTATTATGTGCAAGTAGCCGAGTTTTGAATATATTACACCACAACTAGGCTTCGGTATTCCAAATAGCCCCAGGAAACTTTACATACCTGTTTCAGACAAAAAATAAAAGACAATAGACCAAGCAAATTACCTTAACCTGGACATAATTCGATAACTGTAATTTTCTTTTTGTGTTGTATAAAGTATTGTTAGTAATAGTTAAAATAAATAGAACTAAACATTTTAGAGTTCCGCGTCAGTGTAAAATAACCAAAAAACTAAATTTTCATCATATTATGATTTTATGAGTACAGCGTAATACATAACTTTTTAAAAGTACCTCTATTACGATATGACGCTTGCATCCCAGTTAAAGTAATCAAAATTATACTAATTAACCGATCGCGACTGTCATTAATAAAGAAGGTTCAGTAAGTTTCACGTTTTCTGGCTTATCTTATCAGAAATTATAGATAACTGTAATTCGCCAATTTATTTTAAATACTATATTATGTGAGTTGATAAATTATTAAAACTTATACAAATTCTCTTTACGGATCTGTAAAGTCTCAAATATTGGTAATTTTTGGATAGCCCTAATACATAACTACTTCAAAAGTGTTTACTTTTTGCCGTCAACATATTATTAGTACAATAAAAAATAAATTAAACAGAAAGTGTCCGCGTTTATTCATTAATTGATTTTTTTTCTTAGTTACGTTTCAATATGGACGTTATTTCTGGCGCTCTAAGGTCGTCATTTCATTGTGCCTCTATTCCGGCCGTGCGTCGCGAGACTTGCGCGTCGCGGGCGATACTCGTGTAGGTAGGTAGGTATAAGTCGTCACATTCATTCTTTTATAGTCAACGATCGTCAAACTTTTATAACCACATGCACCACGGTTCAACTAGGGCGGAGGCAGAGATTGTTTGAAATATTGTCTTCTTTTGATCGATAATAAAGATAAAGAAACTGTTTATAATGAGATATAATTATGAATGTCGTGGAATCACATTTACCTATTTGTAAGCTCTCAGTTTTCTGTACAGAATTATTTAAATAATAATGACAGCGCACAGCTTGAACCGCTGAAGATATATAAGTCTGAAAATTGGAACATGATATTCTACAAAGTACCTACGTAAACATGTGCTAAGAAAGGCTTTTTCAAAATTTAGCCCTTAAGGGGTGATATAGGGGTTGAACGGTTGTATGAAACTCGTTCATTTGGAGATTTGAAAGTTTGTATATAGATTCTTTTTTAACACACAAGATGTTTAATATAAGATTGTTACTAAACGGGTGACGTTTACTAAGGGGGTTAAAAATGGGTCGAATGTTAGTTTTTTTATACTTTATAAGCTGGCAAACAAGCATGTGGATCACCTGATGGTAAGTGATGGTGCCTATGCGGGCGGTTCTCCTCAAAACATTATTCTTGACCAAAAAAATGACTATTTTACAAATCCCGCGACAGAGCATCTTTATTAAGCCAGATGTATACATACATGAAAAACATAAAGTTTTATCATAAAGGCACGGAACAAAACCCATTAATTTTCATTATATTTACTTTTTTGTTTAAAATGGTGTTTCTGATAATGACTCCTTATGATAATAATAACGTTTTTGTAGAAAATAAGGACGGCTCGTTGCCAACAATGATTTTCACCTGAGAATCAGGTCTGATGTATATTGATTTAAGTGTTTTTTTTGTTGTTATGGTTTATCATATGGACGACTAAAATAAAATTTGAATACATCGACACTGGAAATTTCAAATTTCGTAAGGGACATTTTGTCGTAAGCACACTAAATACACTATTGGAATCAGTAGGTATTTCTTTTCTGTCTATCTGTTCTATTGAAATTTTGATAACACTTCAAATAAAAAGTTATGAGTTGATTAAAATTTGTCGTAACTTCCTAAAATTTAAAGTTGACCCATACAACATAGTGCCCATACGGTCACTTTGTTATAGGGGTCAATTTAGCATACAAATTTATATTTTCATACATTTTATGGTTACTTATAGGGATGTAACGATACCGATACCGATATATCGGTATCGCCGATAATATACAACCGATATTTGAAGAGCGCGAAAAGAATATTTGTATGAAAAATATCTGCAAAAAGTAATTTCAATTTCTTACTTAATTTATGTATTGGTCTATTACATATTATACCTTGTGCAATGATAATTACTATATTAATTAAATCTTTGGTTCTTAATAAAAAAAATGAATTTTGAGTCGACAATTTATTTATGTTTACTTTACACTTTCAAGGTTGACTCTCTGTTAAATATAGGCTATATTACATAGCCAAGTTTTAGTTATAATAAGGACATACATATATCTGAATTTCATACTTCATTATTTAGCTAAGATATCGGTATCGGTATCGGTATCGCCGATATTAACTACAATATATCGGTATCGGTATCGTATCGGCAAAACTATGTATCATTACATCCCTAGTTACTTACTTATGTGCTACATTTTTTAAGTCCCCTTTAAAAAGGGACCTTAACAATGTAGTAATATACGCGTTTTAATCAGTTTAAGTTGTTTTAGTACAATGAGTGAATATCTCGAAAACCGAAGACAATATTATAAACTTATGCTTTGCTTAAACAGTTACGACAATACTGATTATCTCGTAGGGTTATTTGGAGCTCTAAGCGCTGCGCGTACGGAAAAAGCCGCTTTCTGGCCAAGTGTAGACATAAAATGACGTACACAACACGGGAGGTAATAATGATAGCCCTCGATCGCAGATTTACGTCTCTCGCTTGCAGCTTGGGCCGCAAACTTCTGCGATCTCGGCCTTTCTTTGTATTACCACCCTTGTTGAGTAATATACTATTATGTGCAAGCAGCCGAGTTTTGAATATATTACACCACAACCAGGCTTCGGTATTGCAAATAGCCCCAGGAAACTTTACATACCTGTTTCAGTCAAAAATAAAAGACAAAGCTAATTGTTTACTATTATTAAACCGCGCTTATAATACGATTGAGCACATATGTCGTTTTTGAATGAATACTTGAAATGACATTGTCAATGGTTATGTGCATATAAATGAAAATACTTATTTCAGTACAAAAAAGTTCTACTTGGGAAAAAAACATTAATTATATCACCTACTTAAATAAAATAGAAATAATGTAATAATTCTACTTCGAAAATTATTCCCTCATAACACTATTGTCTTCAGTGCTATCTGTATCATCACCTGGCACAAAGAAAATAACATAGACGATTAGTGTGCTAAATAGTGTTAAGTATATACCTACGTTGTAAATAATTACGTTCGGTCACAATTGTATAACATGAAAATTATGTGGAAAATAATGAGATATTTGTCGAGTACTGTCGACTATAATATTTTTTTTTTATAAAACACACACACACACACACACACACACAGCATTTACCAAGAAGTACGTTCTAAATGTATTACAGTGAAACCTGGATAACTGGGACCTGGATAAGTGAGAAACCTCCATAGCTGGAATTCATGCTGAGGTCCCGGCACCTAAAGCACTGAATTAGGTACCTCTGTTAGTGGGACACAACAGACCTCTATATCTGTGATTAGTTCTTTCGATTTTATCGTCTTATTTGCCTCTGTAAGTAAGACGACATAAAAATGACATCTGTTAGTGGGACACAACAGACCTCTATATCTGGGATTATCTAGTTCTTCCGATTTTATCGTCTTATTTACCTCTATAATTGGTATTTGTTTGAATTTTATAGGCACCTCTGTAACTGAGACGACAATTTTTTTTTCTTTCCGACTCGGAATGTATTGCAGATAAATTTCCGTTTTGTTTACAAATTTTTAGCCCGCCTACGAATTTCGCACGTGGTAATTGTGCCTAAATTACCTCAAGTTTTAGTTTGTTTTTTCTATAGTCCGGATGTTTAGGTAATTGATAAATAATGAATGCTGAAACGAAGGTTTAAATTAAATTGAAATATGCAGAAAAGAGTGCTTAAATCTTTATCACTGCGTGAAAAATTAAATGAATACCTATCCCTTTATAAATAAAAGTCGAAAGACCCGCGATGAAATCTGTGTCGTTTATAAAAAACATGTTTGATTAGTTATATTATTTTTAATACCTATTCTGATGTTAAACAACTCATGTACATATGTGTATACATATATATTGTTTATTTTATTTAGTAATCGCACCTCTATAACTGAAATAACCTCTTTTATTACCCTCTATCAATAGAACCCTCTGTAAATGAGACAGATATTTAGTTATACCTGGATCTAAGACACTGGGTAAGTGGAATACCTCTTTAAGTGAGACAAATTTCCGGGTCTCTTGAGGTCCCAGTTATCCACACTGTATCTATAAGTGTCTGCACTTAAACTAAGGAGATATTACAGATTGACTTATAATTATATTTATTTATTGTATGTACTTTTGTGCAAACGGTACTTCGGAATCGTATTCTTATCGCGGTTTGATAATAATAATTATGATAAATTTATTGGTCGTCATTGGTGTCTCTGACAATGTTGCCGAAAATGATGTTGCCAATAATGACAAATTCTAGAAAATGCGGCTTTACAAAACAATTTGGTATATTAACGAGACAAGATTGCACTAAATAGTGTTAGTCCCATGTGTACTTTGATATGGTTATATAATAATACTCCACTGTAAATAAATTATGAAGATACGGTGAAAACTGTGAGAGACCATAATGATGACAAACTGGAGAATCAAAATGAAACACTTACTACTCGAATCTCGCGACGTGTATCATCTCTGAAGTTTGCCGATCTATTGAAGTGCGGGGTGAAGTGTTACTTGAACACCAAATGACACTTCTTTTGCGATTTATTATAGGCAAAAATCGTACATAAAACAGTGTTTCCCCGAGTGACGTTATTTTTTTGAACATTTTTTGATTAAATTTTTGGGCAAGTTGTAATAAACTTTTTGAGCATGTTTTTGATGAAAAGCAATCTTTATTTATTTAAGTATAATACTGATATGCAGAACTTAAAACATTCCTTATAGTTATTTTTTATGACATCAAAAATTGGAAGAAATGGGAATGGGACACGCCTATTATTGCCATTTTAGACACAATTTTCTCAACATTTTTTTTTTCGTTGATTCAAGCTCATAGCTGTTTTTGCATCATCTGCTTTATTTATCTAAGTAACGAAATAATAAAATACTTCGGCTTTGGAATTATTTAGTACCTAGTCTGGATTACCATAGCGAGACTATTATTATATATTCGCCCATATACACCCGCATTACCAAGACAACTGCAGATGCGTTGCCAGCCCAGAGGACTACGACGAAATGCCTCTTGTGCCAGTAATTGCACCGGCTGTCTTACCCTCCGCACCGGAACACAACAGCGCAAGCACTGTTATTATGGCGGGGGATTAATGGGTAAGACCGTTGTAGCTATCCCGACGAAAATCAAAAAAACCTACAATTTGGATATTCCATATTGAGTTTTTGTCAATACGCGGCGCGGTCAGTACCTACAAAACTCGTTATGACCCGCTCGCCGCTCACGCCGCGCGCTCTCTCCGCCCGTGCCCCGCACCCACCCGCATGCATCTCGCTCCCCGATATGTTCGCGCGTATTTTGAATTACATTTTAAATTTCTGAAGCGTGACATTAACATGTATAATTTTGATGAAAACATGATTATAGTAAACTAAAACCTATTACTAAACAAAAAAATCACAGTTATGTTTTTAAACTACTGTGAAATACATTATTATTAAAACGTAAAAATTACATGTTTAATTTTGATCTAAAATCTCTAAAAAGACGCAATGTAGCTTAAACAGGTACAGCCATCACAGTTACCATTTTGGCTTGTCTAGATATTGAGATCGGATGAAAACTGTGAAAAAAAACGTACATGCGAATTAGGTTTTTGTTTAATTTTGCAATTAAGTGATTTAATTTAAATGCACCTCAAAATTATACTTACAAGGTTTTTGGTTATTTATTTTACTTTTAGAGAAAAGTTAGGTAGCGTACGATATTTTGTGTTTTTTTTTAAATACGTTACGACCGCGGATTTTTTACATAATATATCTAATTAATATTCGATACTTAATACGAATAGCCGACAAAATAATAAAAACAGCGAGTTATCGAATTATGTCCAGGTCAAGCTACTTTTATGCGCCTACAAAGCGAATTGTTTACTATTATTAAACCGCGCTTATAATACGATTGAGCACATATGTCGTTTTTGAAATAATACTTGAAATGACATGACAATGTAACTGATTTCAAGAATACCTTACATGACTTTCTCGCGCAAAAGGCATATTATACTGTGCAAGAATACTTAAGTGATAGTATATAGAATAGTTTAGTAACTAACACCACACAATGACATGCCTTGTAACTAACGTAATAAAATAATTGTATTATAAATAAAGTAATTGTATTCTATATTCTATGTTTGAAATGAACAGCATGTATGTCATCGACTAAATTTGTATGCCGCAAGGTACCACATAGTGATACTAAGTAATTTTTTGTAACATCTTTTTTATCTATGTTGGACAAATAAATTATTTTGAATTTGAATTTGACATTGTCAATGGTGGTGTACATATAAATGAAAATACTTATTTCAGTACAAAAAAGTTCTACTTGGGAAAAAATCATTAATTAGATCACCTACTTAAATAAAATAATGTAATAATTGAACTTCGAAAATTATTCCCTCATAACATTATCGTCTTCAGTGCTATCTGTATCATCACCTGGCACAAAGAAAATAACATAGACGATTAGTGTGCTAAATAGTGTTAAGTATGTACGTTGTAATGTAAATAATTACGTTCGGTCAGAATTGTATAATGAGAGATTTGTCAAATACTGTCGACTATAATATTTTTTTATAAAACACACACACACAGCATTTACCAAGAAATACGTTCTAAATGTATTACAGTGAAATCAGGATAACTAGGAGCTGGGTAAATGAGAAACCTCCATAGCTGGAACTCATGCTGAGGTCTCTGCACTTAAAGCACTGAATTAGGTACCTTTGTTAGTGGGACACAACAGACCTCTATGTCTGTGATTAGTTCTTTCGATTTTATCATCTTATTTGCCTCCGTAAGTGAGACGACATAAAAATGACCTCTGTTAGTGGGACACAACAGACCTCTATATCTGGGATTACCTAGTTCTTTCGATTTTATCGTCTTATTTACCTCTATAATTGGGATTTCTTTGAATTTTATAGGTACCTCTGTAACTGAGACGACATAATTTTTTTCTTTCCGACTCGGAATTTATTGCAGATAAATTTCCGTTTTGTTTACAAATTTTTAGCCCGCCTACGAATTTCGCACGTGGTAATTGTGCCTAAATTACCTCAAGTTTTAGTTTGTTTTTTCTATAGTCCGGATGTTTAGGTAATTGATAAATGATGAATGCTGAAACGATGGTTTAAATTAAATTGAAATATGCAGAAAAGAGGGCTTAAATATTTATCATTGCGTGAATAATTAAGGTAATACCTAGCCCTTTATAAATAAAAATCGAAAGATACGCGATGAAATCTGTGTCGTTTATAAAAACATGTTTGATTTTCTTTTTAGAGGACGAAGGTGAAATTTGTCGAGTGTGCATCAAATTCAGTGAAACATCAGTTGCTCTTTACTCTCACTCACACTCACTCACTCTCACTCACACACATTCATTCACTCACAAACATTCATTTACTCTGACAAACTTTGGAGAATCAAAATGAAAAGCTTACTACTCGAATCTCGCGATATGTATCATCTCCGAAGTTTGCCGATCTACTGAGGTGCGGGGTGAAGTGTTAATTTTTTTCTTTAGAAAATAATTTTAATAAACGTAACTAAAAATAATAAAAATAAATAAAAAAAAATATTGCTGAAATAAATCTAATAAAATTGTGACATGACCTAGTCTCGAACTCGATTCAATAACGCGCCGCACCGGGTATAAATCTCGTCACTGCCGACTACGCTATCTCGAGTATTGAAGATGCTGTTGAATTAGAGCATCAGTATCAGCATATGACTTTTGATTAGAGTATGGAATTACGATTTAGGTTTAGTTTTCGGCGATCATTTACTAAGTAGGTACTTGTAGCAATCTAAGAAAATAAGTAGGTACAAAATATGTCCTAATAATTGAGAAGATCAATTCGAAGCATAAAGAAATAAGCATATTATGCGCTGATGGAAAATCAGTAGGTATCTCTAACCAAGGTCACGCGACCATTCTTTTCGTACACCGCCGGCTGTGGGTAGGTAGGTATTTATCGCAACGCACGAAGTTATGCGCCACGTAGTTTGGTAGGTACCTACATATTATAATTTTAATATTTAGGTATATGGATAAATAATAGTACATTACACAACTAGGGTGGTAATACAAAGAAAGGCCGAGATCGCAGATGTTTGCGGCCCAAACTGCAAGCGAGGGAATGCAAAAATGCCAAAACATAAATAATAAACATGTTTTCATATTATTAATAAGTAAAAAAAGTGACCATCTCGAGGATTCGAACTATAGACTAATACTTTGGCCGAGGTGCATTACGCGCCCGCTCGTTGAGCCGTTCGGCTATAAAAACAGTGTGTTCGCGCTCGAAAATAGGAAGTTCTTTCTACACCTTCAGAATGGCCCACTAGTCGCGACGCGGCCGCTGGGACAAACGAACACAGGTCCGACCTCTGTAAAGCCTCACCGGCGAATGGGCGTTACTTGTATTAAGGGACGCATTTATAGTTCACGCGCATCACAGAAAGAGAACGCCATATACAGTACGTGCCTGGGTTTTTTGGCGTAAGCGCCAGATATAAAAATACGATTAAATCAAAGATATTATTATGTTTTACTAACATTTTTTTTAATCACTTAAAAGATAAAGGCATGAATGACATTTTTACATAATTTTACCGTTTATTAATCGGTTGTTTGTTCATACTACACAAAAAACGGAATTTGAAGACGCATTTTCGGATCTCTTATCTATCGAAGAAATTTTAAGCAAACATGTTTCCACCTTAATCTCTGAATAGGTTATATAGTCAAAAAACACATATCTGAAAAGCAGCCCATTTCATAATGTAGATTTTACAAAAATCTCACTAAAAAATAGCTTAAATTTTCGATGACGAGCCTTAAGTGAGTATGCACGGCACATTAAATTTCATCAATACTGTTGCCAAATACACAATGTTGGATGACCACGTGTCATATTTTGATGTAACCTAATGCTATAATGTACGTAACTTTAGTAAGTGCCGTCACGGTGTTGCGGCCAGATAAGCTGAGGTTGTGACCCGGGGTTAATGCACAGCTCGCACTGAACATCCGCCATTATCATAATTTTAATGGCATCGCGCCGGAAAACTGAGTGTTAAACGGTCTCCCAGGCAGGGATCTATCTGATCAGGAGCTGGGAATTGCCGAATCCAGGTCATATTTACGTATTTTGGCTTTCTTTAGAAGTCAGTTTTATGACAAGGCATGTCCTTAGTATCAAAACAAGACTAGCTAGATATAACTATCAGTTTTGAAAATGTAATGTAGCGAATGTCCTCGAAATACATAAATGATGGCTTGATTTAAAAAAAAATGAATAACACAGGTCGCGACTCGTGATTCTCGTTGATTCATAAGATGGGTTTCTAAATGAACCATGAAATGCTTGAAATGAAATGACAAAATGTCCACCATTTCGCTGAAGAGGTAAAGTATGATTAAACTAAGTACCGACCTGTTGACAGCGAATTCGTCTTGATCTCTTTTGAAGTTTCGAGGGTCGTCGAGTCAGCTGGCGACGCAATAAAATGTTGCCAGTTTTAAGTCTCTTTTTAGGGTTCCGTACCAAACTGGTAAAAAGGAACCCTTATGGTGCGACTCTGTCTGTCTGTCCGTCTGTCACAGCCAGATATCTCAGGAACTACTGCTGCTATAGATTTGAAATTTGGAATAGTTTTAAAAGTCGCTAACGCCTTTTTTACTTTTTTTTTAATGGGGGCAGAAATGGGAGGTCGAAAATTTAGGTTGGGCTATTATATCAAATGGAGTATCAAATGAAAGGGCTTTATTTATAGATTCCAAAACCATTTTTATTCATTTTTTTTTATCATGTACTTTTTGATATAGGACGAAAAATGTTCAAAAAAGTACCATTCCCCCCTATTATCTTCGAAGTTACTGAACCGAAAAATCTGTATTAATTACCAATTATTATTATAATCCTAAATATTACGGGAAAAATAAAACGGTTTTCCTAACTTGCAGCGTTTTTTAGAAATTTGCAAAAATCGTAAGACATACTTATTTGCTGGATAATAGCAGCACAAAGCCGACAATCGTGGAGATCCTTGGGGAAGGCCTATGTCCAGCAGTGGACGTCTTTATACACTTTACGTCTGTACACGGGAGGTAATCAAGAAAGCCCTCGATCTTATATTTTCGTCCCTCGCTTGCAGCTTTGGCCGCAAACTTCTGCGATCTCGGCCTTTCTTTGTATTACCACCCTAGTTGTGTAATGTACTATAAATAAACGAATAAATGGGTATTTATCAAAAAAACAAAATAAAACTTGCCCAAGTTCCTATATAATAGTGCAATTAGTTTCGCAAGATATTTGATATGTACTATAAAGCACAGGTATAAAGTCTGAACATCAGAAAAGAAACATATTTACGTGTTAAATTGCCGTTGGCTGCTTTTATAGATATGAATAGTCTAAGTATTTCCTGTATTTCTTTTCATATTTTTTGCTCTAATCATACACGAGATACCTATTAGGAACGATCGATTATCATGTTACGTTTCCTATACAAACTTTCCCCAAATAATTTACCTTTTGAACTTTTATATCCAAGTTTTAATTGAAACAGGTAATGTTTCGAATTTTAACGTGCTTTCAGAATTTTCTCTCTTTGCCTAGCCTCGTTCCAGTTCAAAGGTTAAGTTTTTCATTTTACAAGTTTTTATATTCTTTAGGTACCTTTTTCATTTTATTTTTCACTAGCGACCCGCCCCGGCTTCGCGCGGTGCTTCTCTATTATATTATGCATGTATTATACATATAAACCTTCCTCTTCAATCACTCTATCTATTAAAAAAACCGCATCAAAATCCGTTGCGTAGTTTTAAAGATTTAAGCATACATAGGGACATAGGGACAGAGAAAGCGACTTTATTTTATACTATGTAGTGATGATACCCGGAGAAATGCATGGAACTGTATACCACTACGTAACACGTAACCTAAGGCCGTCAAGGGTACAGCCAGATGTTACGCATTGGTTATGTGGGGCTCTCCGCTCCAGAAGGGATTAGCCTAACTACTAAAACTCTGGGATGCTTCCAACCTGTGCCTTAGTGGTGTTTCCACGGGATCGTGCGAGCACTTCTACCATGAGACCACCGGCACCTCCGCTCTCGGACGAACCCTCTTCAAAAAAGGCACACTGTAGCATGACCAGTGCGCCTTCCCTCACCAGCTCCGTCCCGACCAATGGTCGCCCCCGGGGAAGCAGGCACCGGCACCAGACACACGGTGTCCCGGTCCCTCCCTCGCCGCCACGGGAGACAATACGCCCCTACCCCGTGACCAGGTGTAGTGGGGATAGTATCCGGGAAAACGTCCCTTCAACCAAATCACCACTACCACTACACCCCCATCCTTTTTCAGCAGTCAAGGGTGGAAGACCGCATCCCTGGCCAACCGAAAGTAAGGCCAAGTGCTAGCAAACTCAACGCAACGCGTCAACAGTTCTAACCCTTGCCCACCCCAGATGCTGCCCATTAACTGCCAATGCCTTGGTCTAGACGAGAGGGTTACCCATTACACATGATCTCGGGAACAATCGGCAGCACCAAGGTTACTCAACCACCCACCCTCGCTGGCCGAGAAATAGCGATGTGTTGGAAAAGTCTACACAGGACGATTCCAACCCGTTCCAGATCCGCGGCCTCCCCCCCTGCCCGTAGGCCCCTGAGGCCCCTCTAGCACACCATCTCCCCGGATCCTCGGGAAAACGGGAAGCGGTTTGTCAGGTATTAGCCACCAACAAGCTATGGCCATTGCTTGTTGTTGTTTCCAGGGTGCACCAGCCCAAGCAGTACCCTTCCATGTGGATCAAAACGTGATCAAGCAAGATGGATTGGTAAAGCCCGAGCACGCGTGGAGGAACCTGACTTGCACCCGTACCACTAGGTACTAGTATGTGATGGTCAAATCGTTGATTTACAGGTAAAGTCTGCCAAATCTGGGATCATGCTCAAAATCATTATTTGAATCAAACGGGAATATATCGGATCCTACGAGTATAAGACTTTACCGATCCCAATAAGATGTTTCGAATACACGGAAAGTCATTATTCGGATGGCCGGGGTTGATGTTTCAAATTAACGATGATTATTATAATAAACGTTACGGCGGATTATGTATCAGGCTCCCGCGAGTATGCGGCGAGCCTAATGGTTAATTGCACTGCGCCGCTTTGTCCCGCACCCATTTTAATTAACAACTTCTCACGACCGAGGGTATATTAAACTTTGTTTATACACCTTTTTCGCCCGTTTCGGCGTGCAGCATCACAGGTATTTTTCTCGTTAAATCTGTTCAAATTGTGGAAATGGCGAGGCTCCGAGGCTATGATGCGATTCAGCGGTTCTTTTATCCGATTTTGCTACCGGATTTAGGTATTGAGCTGCTGATTTGGGCTGGGTGTAGGGTTTCTGCTCGAGACTTCTCGAACTCGAGACAACTCGAGAGTTTCACCTCCATTCGAGACGAGAAATAAATAGCTGACTCTCGAGACTCTCGAGTTCCGGCACAAACGAAATAAGGGCTAAAGTCAAGCTCGCCATTTTTTGGCTTTTAACAATGATAAACTTTTGAAACGTTACACCCAGTGGCGTGCATTGAAGGTGGACAATGAGAACGGGTTCTAGTCCAGTTATTTTAAAGGAATATAAAAGAAATAATCGAAACAGACAAAATTTTTTTTTGGTCGTTTTGTATGGACTGCCTACCCTACTGCCTACCCAAATTTGTACTGACTGCACGCCACTGGTTACACCCTGTATATAACACAGTGACACCGTGTATATATCACAGTGACACCCAGTATATAATCACAGTGACACCTGCTAATTGACAGCTAACAATAGGCTACTTGACAGGTTTCTGAAAAGTCAATCCAATTGTTTAATGATGTCTATTGAGCACTCAGAAAGTGGTAATTTTTAATTCTTTTGTGTATTTTTTCCAAAAAAAGCAAATAAAAATGCACTTTTAAAATTAGCCGCCAAAACGGTTTCTCGGACAATATGGCGTCTATGACGACACATGATAGTAAACCGACAAATGTCAACGAGGATCGCATAACGTTCTACCTTTAAAAATAGGATTGACAGATGCTGTCGATGCCGTTTACTATGGTGTGACGTCATCGGCCAATCCAAACCGTTTTCGATAAAATGGCGACAGATAAAAAATAATCAATTTTTATCCGAGTTTTATAAATAAATTATCCATTTATTTTTAGTAATATTGACGTAAATTGGTTTTAATACTTATAATTAATACATATATCCATAATTATTCCATTATTTTTCACACTGTCAAGTAGCCTATTACCGAATGACAAAATACGCACACGATTGGCGGCAGAATAGTTGCGCCCATTTTGTGAATGACCAGTTAGGTTTTACTGCCCCCTTTTGTTTTATGGATAAAATGAAATATTTTGCTTACCTACTGATTGCTTACCAAAATTTGATTAATTGTAGGTCGCTTAATGCAGCTCAAATACTCAATTTGCTGACCAAAATAATTTAGAGCAGTTCAGTATATCATTAATTGCAGACAGATTTATAAATGTTTGCTAACCATAAGTTGCTTACCAACTAGCTATTTTGGCTGACCAAATACATATTTCTGCTCACGCTCATATGAATATTTTGGTGATCGATTAAATGATACCCTTTTCATTTGTTTTTTATTTTATTTTCAACAATAATTTACAATTTCTTACTAAAGACTCGAGAGTCGAGACAACTCGAGAAATTGGAGTCGAGATTTCTCGAAACTCGAGAAAAAAAATGAGGCGAGAAACCAGAAACCCTAGCTGGGTGTCATCTTGTTAGCATTGTGTGCACTAAATATCTAAGTATAAGGAATTGCTTGAAGTTGATAGCAGTAGGGCGATTCTCCGAGCGTTTTGACCGCGCGGTTTGACAATCATTATTGTCCGACGATTATTTACTATAACGAAAGGACAAATCGTGACAATTTTGATAAAACTAGACTTAACCTCGGGACTGTTTTTCGGTTTCATAAAAAGTTAACTCTAGGCATCGTTTTCTTGAACAATATTTACTGAGACAATAATGACGAAAATAAAACGCCGTAAAAACGCTGAATATTGGCCCAGTAGTCTATAATAATGTTTTTATGTACCTAAACACATAGTGCGACTACGCTAAGTTTGCAGAGGTCAAAAAAAGGTTTTATTTAAAAAAATCATATGGCATGGCAACATCACAAGATTAGTCTTGATACTAGGCAAATATCCTCCCGTTTAATATAGTATTTTATGCCACACCTGGCTTGTGTAATGTACTATTATACAACGTTGCATACAATACTTTTTTTACGACTAGGTTTTAAAATATAAAATATAAAATACAAAATTAAACATAGCCTGCAAACAAGGCAAATATGACTTATGACTCAACCACTCGTGCTCCGGTGGAAGAGTGGTTGAGTCGCTGGACCGGAAATCCAGAGGTACCGGGTTCGATTCCCGGTCTGGACACAGGTGAGTGCCATTTAATTTTTCTATGTACTTTGATTTCTTGTATCTATATATGTAATTTAATTGTTTGTTAAGTTGGTAGTTGTGCAATTTTATTGTAAAGGTAGAATTGAGCGCTTAATCCTTGACCTATGTTTAACCTAGATTTAGAAGTCTGTGGCTGCTAGCAGTATCGGTTTGCGACTATAACGACACTAGTGCTGTTATGGGGAATATTATTTTTATATTATAGTAGAGGATCCCAGTATAGAACGACCTTCACCGAACTGGTTAATGGATGAAAAGTATTTTATATTAAATTAAATATGTTAATATTTATATTGCAAGTGGGTTGCCTAAAAAAAATCAGTCTAGAATATGACGTTTCGCCGGAACCTCTCTGTCGCACGTAGGTGAAGAACACACGGAGCGGCGCGGCTTGCTATGTGCTAAAATGCCGCTCAACCAAAAATCTGCTCATTCTGTGAACCCCCCCGACCCAACTCGTGCCGACTTCATCCTAGTTTGTAGGACATATTGGGAAAATATGTTTTCAACACACTTGCTCGTAAAGTTGATATTTTTTCTTTGGTCTTACGCCCGGAATGCGGTTTATTACACACTAGTGCGTTTTACTTTTCATTGCCGCACTAGTGTTTTTCTTATTCCACTTTTTTTTTTAATATCCGTAAAGAGGTTGTTACCTACCAAAAGATTTATTATTTTGTAAATAAATAAACTTGTTGTATAGTCAAAATCCGATAAGATAAGATTATACTTCATCTAATTATCTATTTAAGCATTTAAAAAATACAATATTAACTACCGTAAATTTTTATTAGAAATACATAATTATTTAGTTTAATATATTGTGGCTGAATGGCGGTGTTCGCTGCCTCTGGACTTAACCTGCGCGCGCATATTTATTCAACCAAAGATACGGCGCGCGAAAAAATAAACCTCCGCGCCATTTTGTGCGTTTATAATTTGCTGATTTGTGACTGAAAATGTCGAGTACAAGTGACGAAGTACAGTTAGATTTGCACCCAACAACAAGCAATCAATTTGGAGCAACCTTCTAAGAAGTTTTGTCCCGAACCGCAACCTTCTACCTCATACGCCAGTGATTTTTGTGTGCCGCCTACTCTGACTAAAGGAGAATTAGAACGCCCATCCACCTCCTATGGGGATGTATCACTATCTCCAACATTTACAGTTAATCAAGAACACCACAGTGAAATTTTTAATAATACTGTAGGTAACACATACTGTGCAACATCCAACAAAAACTGTTGCGTATCATTTTAGTAATTGTACTTTCAATAATAGCTTCAGTAATTAAAAATGTATTTTATACCTACCTAATTGCTTTTTTCCTCGCAATTGTGTTGAAAAACGTCGTATGATACGCGTGTGCTTTGTTCATTACAGTCTTGGCTCTATTACAGCCCTCGCCTTGCGGCTCGGGCTGTGCAATACCGCCTCGACTGTAATGACCAACTTCGCACACTTGTATCATAGTGTACTATTTTCTTACACAGAAGGCTGAACACTATGTGATTACCAATTTTCACTAAAATCGGAAGAAATAAAAAAAAGACAGCAAAATAAAGAATGGCCCATATTTTTTTTTAATTAAACCATTTTTCGACCTCTGCAAACGTAGTCCGGCTATAGATACTTTTGTCTGTACAAATTTATACTGTTATTTTGTCTCGATATAAATGATCTATCTATCTATCTAATATTTTGTTATTGACGTGTAAAATTTAATTTAATTAATGTATGCCTGGGGTAAACTAGACCCACACTCGAGTACTTAAAACCTCTTCCAGTAGCTGTATTTGTGTTTCTTTATTGCAAATTTAACAACATGACAACACTAAAGTGGCAGTCTGTAGGTAGCATGTTTTATTTTTCGAGGCTCCTAAAGGGCTCTGAAATTTAGTTTTTGTTGCAACAATATTCGTCGTTTACATTACATCAGTATTATATTTGATCGAAGAGTAATAGATGGTTGGTTGTTCCAGACTGGTGGTGTCGCAGAACCAGAGGGCGCTGCATATTGTGTTCCCCCACCACTTCCTCGACTCGCCGGAGTGGTTCGGGGTCTCCACAGACGAGTACTTCCAGGTAAACATAAGAGTGTTTCAGTTTATGATTAACTTTTGAGGGACTCCCCAATGAATGCATCAACTTTATTCAAATCGTCAGCAAAAAAAGGAAGTAAAACGTTTAGGTTAAAAATTTCAAGGGAAAACCAATAAATATCAAACATCGAAATTATATCCCTCAGTATGCACAAGGCAAAGATAGCTAAAAGTGTTTTCAGTTGACCTAAAAAAACTGAATTTTATCTTTTATCTATGCTAAATGCGTCGGTGGCTAGCGGAGCTGACGCCGGATTTGTGATTTCCTCCTGCAAAATAGAGAATTTCCTAGGAAATTGGCTCGAGAGAATGTTATAAAATCTCTTCACTCCAGTTTACCGAGGCAACAGAATAAATTAAATTAAATGCTAAAACAAAGTTACCCTTCACGAACTTAGCACTTTGGCTTTGGAACGTTAAAACGTAGTTATACAAATTGTAATTAATCCCAGACTTTTTAGACACCTACTTAGTGTTAAGAAACCCTCAAAACTAACTACAATACTGTTACTAAAGTGCATCCAAGTATTTTGAAATCATATCTATTAATGGTAGCGAGGTAAGGATATTTCGGTGCACCATTGTTCTTTTCAAATGTCGATAACGCCATCAATGTAAAGCTCTATTTATTATTAAGGGGTATTCTTTTTGTAATTTTCCTTTTTTGTATATAGCTTAACTCGTTTTTAGGTATATTTAGGTTTTAGTTTATAGTTTATTCTTTACTTTTGTTTGATTTATTACCGTTGTTCAAATAGTTTTTAGGGTTCCGTAGCCAAAATGGCAAAAACGGAACCCTTATAGTTTCGTCATGTCCGTCCGTCTGTCTGTCTGTCTGTCCGTATGTCACAGGCATTTTACTCAAAAACTACATGATGGATATTGATAAAATTTGGAATATAGGTGTCTTATGAGCCGCTACTTAGTTTGGTATATAAATAATTCAAATAAATATTTTTAGGGGGGGCACTCCATACATGTTAAAGACAGTAAAAATTTTTTTTTCAGCAAATATCAACGTGTGGTACATAGTTCGACAGCTCTTTAAAAAACACTATAAGGTTCCTAAGTAATGATTTTGATTAAGTGAATGTATTTGGAAATAATCGCTCCGAAAGTTGTGTAAATTGTGTCCCCCCCCCTCTATTTTCTTAACCGTGCGTCCGAAAAATGTGAAAAAAATCACGAAGGTAACGCTTAATTAATACTTTCAACGAAAATTATTTTCAACAAGATCGAATGTACCGTTTTTGAGTTATTGCCGATAAACTGCGCTTCTGAACAAAAGGACGTAATTGCTATGAAGATACGCTCTTTTGTTGTTGTACTTTTTTACATCGTATTTTTTACCTTATAGTTACGGCTATGGAACCCTACACTGAGCATGGTCCGACATGCTCTTGGCCAGTTATTTAAGTTTAGTTATAATAAAGAAATATTTGTATATTGAAAAAAAATAATAAAATTTATATATTTGTTACCTATAAAATTGCTATGCCCTGACAGGGTTCATGTTCAACTGTAATTAGGTACCTACTTTAAGAGCTTTATACCTTTATTATTAAACGGATATTTATCGAAAAGGCAAATATTTGAACACACGATGGTAAATAGGTAGCTACAGCCGTAAAAATATTTAGCTGTCTTTTGTGAGTTGCTTAAAGAACGGATTCTGCGGCGATGAAAAAATATCTAAGTCTTAACTATTGACCGAGCGAGCGAAGCTCTTTAGTTGGACATTCAATTTCTTAGTTTCCTCGTTAGATTAAAGTTAGTAGTCAGGCGCTTTTACATTTGCAAACGTAGTTTAAGAGTTAAAAGTCTATCCATACGTAATAAAATCTAAATAAAACTTAGCAAGACTAAGTGCGCGTCAAGCAAAAACTACTTTCCATGAAATTTGGTATACAGGTAGATTATGGTCCGATTTCCATGAAATTTGGTATACAGGTAGATTATGGCCCGATTTCTATGAAACTTGGTATACAGGCAGCTGATGTTTAACACATAGAAAACTTTTTACCCGACTACGGCGAAGCAACAGATATATTAAACTTATTTCCTCTGAGAACAACGTTGCGGGCATCTTCTAGTTTTAATATTTAACAAACTGTTATTAAATATAAATGCTGTAATTTAATTGGAACTCAATCGCACCTACTTAATGGTCATCCACAATCGCGTAAACAAAACACTCGTGCGCAGTGGGCGTGCGCTTTCTCTTTCGTTCCGTGCGTTTACGCGTGCGTGGGTTCTGGTAGCGATTTCGTGGTGCATCGTCTTAACTTAAACCGAGGACCACCATAATAGAAGCTTAAGATATATTTTTTGTATTTAATGGATTTGTGTTTGATCTTGCTTTCTCAATATGTACATATATTATGTCGGTGTAACTGTCACATTTTCCAAAGTGCCCTTGCGGTTCACCTGCAAAATAAAGTTTATAATGAATTGTCTAAAGCAAGCACTGAACTAAATAGAATGACGCTACGTGAAATATTTCCTTAGGGTGCCAGCATAAAGGAGTTGATTTACGACGTCACGCTCAAGCCAAACGGAACTGTAACGAATTTAACAGCCTACAAGCGTGTGCATGCTCCCTCCATAACATAAAACCAGATGTCTCCTCAAATCCAATATGTCCAATGCTGAAAGCATGCTATTAAAGTTTTTTAGTCCAATCTTAGTTGATTGTCTGTTAATTTTTTTTGTTCATGTAAATTATGTTGTACTTTGTGAAGATGGCCTTGAAGGCAATGTCTTATTTAGTTTTGTAATAAATCAAAAGATTCCGTCTATTGCTTTAATAAATACATACATAACCCTGCACATTGGCAACAATATTGCTCTCAATGCACTAAGGTTTCAAACCAAACAATAATCGATATAGGGCGACGCCGAAGCCCACCTCATAATCCTGGCATCAATCCACAGGATGTTTCCCTGCCCCAGTTACAGGAGGATTAATTATGCAACATCTAGGTTAACTTGCCACACTGTTAAACTTCGTCCCGCCTCGGCACTAAACCGATTCGATGTTTTAATTTGCTACTAAACTGCTGAGCAATTTTCTGTGGTAATTAGAGCATAGGTGGTGTTATTAGAATTAACTTTGTAATTAGAACGTTAAATCGCCGGTTGCATTCTCCATAATTCGCTTTATGATCGTGGTATAATTATTGATGCAATTAGGGCATTTTGTGAGTGAATTTGCTGCTTTGCATATTGTATTCCTTTGTGTCACTTTCGAACACAGTATGTTCTCAACAATAATCTTACCGTTACTGACATACCACGCATAGCTTAAACCGCTGGCTCTAGAAGTGTGGAATTTTGTTCAAGAAGCGTAGGCGAGCACTAAATAAAGTATTTGAGATACCCCAAACGCATTTAACATAGGATGAACGTTTGTATGAAAAGTCCTTTGGGCACACTGATGGCAGGAGTGGCTCACTTCGCGATTTCGCCGCGCGGCTACTAATACCTAGTTTTGCCCCGCCGGAGGGGCTTAGCCAGCGACCAGAAAGAGCACGCGTTACGCGATAGAGAGAGGTCGGATCCAGTGTGTTCCGTCCGGTGGTCGGACCCGAACGTTAGTTATGTTAGAAACTTTTGTACGTAATACTAGTTATTATGTACTTATTCTGTGCTGATGGTAGAATGATAATTATATTCCGTAGAACAATGTATTGGGTTTGATCCAGGCCCAATCAGATAGCAAGTGCTAATACTCTTCTTATAACATTCCAGGTGTCAATAATGGCGATGGAAGAGTCGCGTGTTCTGGTGTGGCATCGAGATAAACTGAAATTGTCTATAATGTCGGACGCGTTTCTTCAGGCCGTGTTCGACCACATTCTAGGTAGAGACGTCGTGCACAAACTCATGCAGGTAAGATTCGTCACTAAGACAATTATATAAATACACTCACGGACAATTAATTCGGGTCATTTTCTATGAACAATTATATGGAAAATGAACAAAATTCACTGTCCGTAAGTGTATACAGATTCAAATTGTGAAGTCGCAAAACTTTGTAAAACTCGGTAAGCAGATGGTTTTACAATCCAATAAAATATTCAACACGAATCTTCGCGGAATCCCCCATAATTTGGCCATAGGTTTAGTGTTCTAAATAGATACCTAGTTAACCGTAATTCAAACACGTAACTTTTTTTTTTCTATCAGAGTCGATAGTACTGATTTGGAATCACGTAAAATTTATCAAATTTAATAAATTAAATGTGTGGTACAATAGCACTTATTTAGCAAAAAAAAAATGCCCAATTACGTTTCGTGTATTCTAAAATAAAGACCGTACTCCCACCTGAAAGACAGGCAGCAGGTGTCTATGGGCGGCGGTAATCGCTTACCATCAGGCGATCCGTCTGCTCGTTTACATACAAAAACGTATGACATAAAAAAAAGTGATAATTTGCTTGAAGTTACACGTAGTAAAAGCACTGCTATGTCGTTACTTTTATTTATAAAATCCTAGCGATATGCACTACGATCTCACGTTTTATGGTCAATTCTACCACAACGGACACAATACATACGGTCTATTTATTATTTAGTAGGGGTGTTTCATTTTGATTTACCAAATACTACGGGATCGATCTCTATCTGAATAGAACATTTTACACAGGATTTTCTTACATGATGTGGGTGAGTTACTGAGGTGACATTTCGGAAATTCATCCGTTAAAATGTTGTATGGAAATGTCAACGACAACATGTTGCTTTAATATTTCTCTTTCCCCTATCACGATCACCATCAGCCCACTTCCGTCGACTGCTGGACATAGGCCTCTCCGATGGCACTTCACTGAACTCGATCTTGAGTTTTTTGTTTCCAACTGCTGCCAGCCACTTTACGTATATCATCGCTCCACCTAGCTCAGGGTTTCTTAAACTGTGGTCCATGGACCCCTTGGGGGTCCGTGATACGAGAGCCGGGGGTCCGTGGGTATGCATAGAACACAAACTTTCATATGCCCTTGATTTTCTTTTTCACTGATTGTCTTCGGAAAGGGTCCGTAAGGTTTTCGAAATAATGTAGGGGGTCCGTGACCAACAAAAGTTTAAGAACCTCTGACCTAGCTGGAGGGCGCCCTACACTACGTTTGCCTAGCTGTGGTCTCCACTCCAGAACACGCCTACCTCAACGGTTGTCGGTTCTGCGATAGATGTGACCGGCCCACTGCCACTTCAGCTTGCTAATCCCTACCCCTATAACAATAATAATCATTTATTTCGAAACTCATGGCATATAAATACCTCTATAATCTCTTGTACATGTTTCGCAGTTTGCCTACCATCTCTCTTGTCTCATCACTCAACTGCTCAAAGGTTAACTGGAAGAGATCCCTTAAAGGGATAAGTTCGCCTTTGTACATATACCTTTATTTTGTAACCTACTTTGCTTATTTTGTACAATAAAGTGTTTACATACATACATACAAAATACATTGAATTTAAATTACACATTACATTACAATTAACAAATTAATAAGATTACATGTTAGTAAATGTCTTGCATCTAAACTGTTAGTAAGCATTATTGCCTATAATATGGAGCGCACTACATTTGTTAAGATAGGCCCCATCTAACCTGCCTGCAAATATTGCTAGGATGCTGTTGCTACTGGCCCTCACCCTGTTAAGTAGCGATGTGGCTCTCTTACGCATGATAGCAGAGAAGCTGTCAACGCGCGCCTACAACTGCAAATTCCTACTTTTTCAGGTGAGCGAAACGATGGCGGTGAGCAACGGTCACCTGCCCAACAGTTTCGAGGAGGGCGAGGACAAGCCCATGTTGGTTGTGAAGAAGAGCGGTGACGGGCCCGGCATCACCGCGCTGCTCAACCGACAGCTGCAAGGTACGCTGCCATCTTGTGTCTGGGGGTTTCCGCGTCGGTTTTGCTCGAATAGGGATGACGACCGGGTTAAAAATATATAATTCTATTTAGTCCGTCAGTTAGATTATGGAGAAATATGGGACACGTATTTTTTGGTTTATCAAAATATTAAAAATCGACAAATTTATAGATTATCAAACTTCTTGGGGCTTGTGACGTCACTCCTAGGTGAAAATTGTCCCAAGGAGTGACGTCACTCGAAACTTCTAAGCACTCTATCTTCGTCATTTTTTGTTTGTCAAACAAAAGAAAAAATAAGTGTACAGTATTTTTTAATAATCTAAACTAACTGACGGACTAAACAGTTTTTTTTGTCGTCTAGCCTATTGTAGTGGGTGTTGTTAGAAAATTTGTGGTTTCAGTTGGGGTATAAAAATTACCTTAGTGGGGGGTAGTGTTAGTTATAAATAATACGATTATCTAGACACAAAGCAGTGTGTCAGCCAAGTTTGCGAAGAAAAAAGGCTACACACCGGCCGTATGTTATAAATATAAATCTTACAAAATGCGCAAAAGAGCATTAAGCATCTTGAATACTGGGAATTACTTAAATATTTGAAAATTAACAAGGGTGACATTATTTTCATTTTTAATCTGCTTATAGGGGATATTATAAAACTTAGTTGCTCAAATAATAATGGGACATCTTCATGTTCATACATGTATTGAAATCTGAAACGCAGCATTATAAATCATGCATTTTATTAGGGAGCTAGAACCCTTTTTGTCATCGTAAAGTAGTTAAAATATGACTAGTATTTTGTAATTTATTCATAAAAGAGGGTGACGGTTGCACGGATATAGTTGGCAAGGGTTGTTCAGAGGGGCTGGTCACTATATGTGAGATTTTTTTATGGTTTTGATTAAAAGATGTGGTGACATGAGCAAAACTGACGCGAGAAATCTTGTATAACCAGCTAAGCATGACTATATCTTAATTACTAGTTAATTAAATGAAGCCAGATAAAATAAAACGAGTGGCCTGGTTTATTGATTGAATAAAAATTGAATAGCCATTAATTTCAATTAAAAGCCAATGAGTTTAAACAATACAACAGCATTGAAATGCTATGCAATCCTTATGGGTCATTGGTTAGTAATTGTGCGTCAGGATCATTTACGATTTTGTTTTCCTGAAACACACTTAATTTTGTTTGAATCCAGGCCATTTTCTCATTTGTAATAAATAGTAAACGCTTGTTCTAATCGAATTACTAGCCGTAGGCTTGAGCTGTATCTAGTTTGAATTAATACTTTTAAATTCTTAAAAAAACTGCTATTATACTAAAGCACCATATGGAGATCATTGGTTGTATTGGATGTTGTCATGTAAAATTGAATGTTAAATGTACCTTAGTATGTCTGTTAATTAGTATTTGAAGTTTTTCGGAAACCTTTGCAAAATAACTATCGATTTCATGGGACCTTTTAATGTAGTTAAATAATTTCAAATATTATGCAGACATGCTCACGTACTAAAATTTATGTTAGCTAATACACATACAGACCGACTAATATACACGTCGAGTGAGATTTTAAAATTGTAATTTTGGTGGTATAATACCTTGTCACGGGTATATTTTTCGATCTGTGATAGTGCTTCACTTGTTGGTCCTTACATAACATATTACAGTTTTATTTACCTTTTACATTGGGCCAACATGCGAAGTTACGCTCTACACATTTGGCCCCACTTCTTATTTGGTTTCCAAGAGCTGGCGACATTGACTGAATATTTTAAATAACACAAAAACTTGGAAAGATTATACATTAAAAAACGTTTAAAATGTGATTTATCACACAAACATTTGTTCCATTTTTAGTTTAGCTTTCGTTGGCAGGCATTAGTGCTAATGAAATTTTGATTGTCAGATAATGTTGCCAGCTCCAGGGGACGTCTAACTAGATGTTTAACCGAGATCAAAAATCTAGTGTTTTATGTTCTAGGGACGAGTTGTTTCAAATCATTAATAATCTTGAATTATGTAAGGTATATGTACTATTTACGCATATTATACCTTACGTAGAGACTGTACTATTTTTTAAGAAAAATTCTCCTGTAAATCAGAGTGAATGTGTCAATAATAATTTAACAAATTTATGGTAGCAACAAAACTCACCCTATGTTCAATTTAAAGTACCTACAAAAAACTGGTTTTTAGACTAAGTTCTATGTACATTCGATTAATAAACTTGAAACAATTCATCCTAACCCGTTCATTCGCGATTGTCGATTTCGGTGGAAGGTCTAGTGCTCGTAGTAATAAACAGCGCTCAAGACTGATTCAATACACTATAGTATATTACACAACTAGGGTGGTAATACAAAGAAAGGCCGAGATCGCAGATGTTTGCGGCCCGAGCCGCAAGCGAGGGACGTAACTGTGCGATCGAGGGCTTTCTTTATTACCTCCCGTGTTGTGTACATCATTTTATGTCTACACTTGGCCAAAAGCGGCTTTTTCCGTAAGCGCAGCGTGCCGAAAAGCCACTTTATGGCCAAGTGTAGCATAAATATATATTAAAACATGAGCGTAGTATATTATTACAGTTTCTAAAGTTCCCTGTAGGTATGGTCACGTATATCGTGCGATAACGAAATGATAGATCACCATTCTCTCTCCTACTTAGATATTGGTATAGTACGTAGGTTTACGAAGTGTACGAACTACTTAAAGGAAACAATACTGTTTTGTGGTTTTGTACCTCATTATCGTCCATAATAAAAGAGGAGCGTACTTCGTAGATAAAGACTTCATGCATTGACATTTCAGCAGTATATGAACTCTAGAGCCTTTGCCAAAAGTGAAAATTGCTTTAATTGAAATGTGACTTTAGACGTTTTATTTGAATACACCCCTGGTGCTTACCCGACTATCTGAGAATTGAACAAACGCGAAGGCAGCTGGAACGCCATTTTTCTATCAATGCACTCGTAATCTATGGGTCCTGGAGATAGAGTTAGTCAATTGTGCTTTCAAGGTGGTTGTAAAGTCATTTTGGTGTTTTTGGGGTTTACAAACAATCGCTTTGTTTCCTTTAAGTAGATCGTACACTTCGTAAACCTACGTATAGGTAGTTTCACGAGAGTTGAGGTGAATGATTACACACACAGCTACATGAAGTACTCATTGCAAAAAAAGTGAATTAATGAAATGAATGAGTGAGTAAATAAACACAAGGGTATAGTTTAACGAAACTTTTTGGTCTATCTTGAAATTCACTGTTGAACTTGCTATCGGTACGAAAAAAGAACAGTAATTTCAAAACCTCGCTGTCATTACATTATAGTGTTGTTGTGTGTATGGCCTCAACTCTCGTGAAACTACCTATACTCATGACGTGTGCTTTATCAGACCTTTATCGCTCGATATACGCGGTCATCATAGCCCGTTGGGCGTGTGGGCAATGTGTAGAGCGCTAGTAACGCCGTGTTGTGCTTGTGCCGCGCGCAGGCGAGCACGCGCCGCTGCTGCGGGCGCCCGCCCACAACTGCTGAGCGTCGAGACCTCTCCCTCCCGTCCCTCCCATATTCATTGTATGCTTACGGTCGCGCGATCAATCTGGAATTTTCCTTTCATCAGGAATAGGCTTGTGTCCTAAATTTCGTTTGTGATGTAAATGGATTCTACTATTTATGAGGAACAAATATATACCTATAACTACTACACTTTGATTACTATAACAGCCACAAATTGCAATCAAAAGTAGCCGACCGCACCGAGCGTTGAAAACGGCCCATATAAAACGGACGCACCTGTGACGTCATCTCTTGTCCTCGCTGTACTAAGTCTGTATTAAAAAAAATAGCATTTTGTCATTTTGAGCACGAAAAAGTGCGTTCAAACACATAATTGTTATACATTTATTTTTTCAGTGTTATTGAAGCATTCTGAAATTTAATTTAATTTTTCTTTAAAACGAAATTAAAAAAAAAAAAGATATCGATATTTTTAAAACTTTGCGGTCTCATAACTTTATATTTTTTGTTTATTTTTTTCTGTGTTATGATAATTTAGTACATTCCAATCTATGTGACTATATTATGTTGTAAAATTCAACATTAGACAACATCCCCATTGCCACGCCGATTGCCATGTACTTTATAATCTGTTTTGTTTCATAATTGTTAAAGCCAGAGCTCACTAATCCAGACTGACCTGAAGTATCTTGAGTTGCGTGTTAGTTTAAAATGCTAATCCATCAGCCATCCGTTGGTATAAGTATAAAACTGGACTGGCAGTGATTAAGGCTGTCACTTGCTAACATTTTTGACACATATCAAGTGCTTATTCTCTCTTGGTAATATTTGCTACTAGTAGAAAATATGCGGTAGGTAATAAATATGAATTGACTGTTATCGTATATAAGGCCAGTTGGGGCAACTGCGCCGACGGGGTGAGCGCGCCATAAAAATATCGAAAAATACAGATATTATACCACAAACGACATCTTACAACCACTCGGTTTTAGTTGCGTGATTTTAAGATGTCGTTTGTAGTATAATATCTGTACTTTTATATATTTGCCCCGACTGACCTTTTAACACAAGACGCGGCGAGTTTTAACACTCAATTTCTATCGCATTCGCAAGAAAGGAAGCCAAATTGGTTGTTGCACCGTATTTTTCGTTTCTTTTTTTTTAGTGTGTCTCTTGGGTGTTTTGGCTGTCGACGTTAATTTTACATAGTGAATCCTAAAACCCGATCCTGTTTATAAATGTAAATCCCTTACTACATATTCAATAGTACAAACAATTTATTGAATCCAGGCAGGTAGTATACTAAAGTAATTGTACACTTAGGACCGGTTTTTAAATAAATTCTCCAATAGCAGCACTGAACTATATGAACCAAAATTAGATAGAAATTACATTTTATTAATATTATAAATATTTGGCGCACAACGTCAAGTAATTCAGTAGGTTCAATCAAGGCACATTACGCGAAATAACATTAAAGTATAAGCATATTAAAATGAATATGCTATAACTTTTGTTCAAATACTATTTCAATTCATGTTTATTTCAATCCTCAATAGTAACAATAGCAACGTCCTTATTGTTGGTAGTAACTGAAACAGGGCGCAAAAGTTGCACTAACTAGCGACTGCCCTTTTATAATCTTATAATTTGATATATAGGTATCAAAGCTAGGTACCTATTACATTTATTGTAGAGTGCTTATTTGTAATATTAAAACACTACGTTATTCTGTACACATAATCTTTATATCGAAAAGTGTGATATTTTAGCTAACCATGACATTAAATGAATCTACATATTTTGCATAGACACATATTATAAATATTTATAATGTTGCATGTAGATGTCTGTATTAACGTACTAGTCATGTATCGTTTTCCATTATTATATTTACTAACACATACTCAATCTCCATTCACAAATGATGTTTGTTATATGTATAACAAGATTTACTTTGAGTTGCCACGACAAAATAATATGTCAGGTTAGAAGCTACACAATTGTCGGGCAGAAAATTCCTGAAATTGAGAATAAGTATAGTCATGGCAACTGTATATTTTTAGAGCTTTTGTCCGACATATATGTTAAAGATAAACATGTTATTTCGTTTGTTACTGCAAACCTTTCAGGCGCAGACATTAACCCAAACTTTGTGAATGGATTCTCTTATTTATGCATGTGATCAATTATGTAATAATCATAATATAAGATGCTTAAACAGATACTTATTGCTAGTATTTATTTCTTTAATGAAAAATTTGAGCGTTATAGATTTACCACTTAATTCAGACGACGTCCAGAGTAGATACGCTTGCCGAGAGGGGGCGTGACGGCAAAGTATAAAGACAACCAATTAGTACGACTTCGGTCGTTTAGGAGCGCGCGACACGTATTTACACAGACGCACGATGGCACATCTGCACACAATGTACCTTTTGTCGGAAGAAAAACTACTGCTTATACTATGGTGACGATGCGGCGTGAACGTGACAACTTTTTCTTCATTTATCTTCCTCGGGCTGTGAGCAAACAGTGGCGATGTCTGACTTAGCTGATAGATCATTACTAATTCCTGAAATTGGAATACTTGGTCACCTCCAGGAAATAGATACCAGCAATAATATATTTACGCTGTATTAAGGTATTATAGAATGCTTTAATGGAATAGTTGTTACCCCTTACTTTAAGCAATATTTAATAGTTTATGTAAGAATTTACGAGCTTATAAATAACTATCCTTAACGTCCCATCCTTTAAATCCATTCCTGAGCATGTTTGGAAGATCGACAGTTGAAGGTAATTTTTTGTTTCATTATTTTTTCACCCTAACTCTCACAAAATTGATTTCATTGGCGTTAGATTCAACTGTTACAAGAACGTCTCTCTTCTATGTCAATCACAAGCTTAGCACATAAATAACATTGAACAACTCAAGAAAACTGAACTCCATAAAAAGCAAGTTCAATATGCTTTTGAATAAATTTTCAAAAAATTTATGAATTCAAACCAAAACTTCATCAATCATCATTCAAAATCCACATTTATGTCAAGCCTCGCACACAGCACGAGCACTCGCGGTGTGGTTAGTGTCACGCATGTTTGTATGTCTGTGTGAATGTTGGCCGGTGAACTTTTGGGTTTGTGTTTGTTATGGTAAAAGCATTAACGCATAGCTATGCGTAAAGGCTTACCTGCAGTGGTACTATTGGTAGTAGTAGGTACTCTTATACAACCTAATAGTAAAAAACAATGTTTTTATACAAATACACAGAGCTTACTAAAACAATTTTGTCATGATTTGTCAGCTACATGACTCTCGGGCAGAAATTCCACAAATATGGGCTCAGGGCGACTTCGTCCACAATCTTCGAAATATAGAGATGTAGACAAAATGGGATATTGACGATATAAAAATGCGATTTAGGAATTGTATGCTGACAACATGGCATTGTGGACGATTTAAAAAGGTGACGAAATAACATTGTGGGCGAAGTCACCCTGAGCCCAAACATGGAAACGGTCATGGACTTTTCAACTGTCTGTGATTTAGTGGTTTGGAGATTACGCATTGCAGATTTTCTGTGCAAAATCAGGACTGACTCACTCCGCGATTCCGTTTCGCGGTAATTATTATTAAATCTCGCCACTCTAGAGTGGAAAAAGAGCACGCGTTTTGCGATAGAGAGACAGTCGTATGCGGGTCAGCTCCGTCTGTTCATCAGACGCGAACAGCAGTTTTGTTAGGGAGAGAGGCTTCTGTGCGTAGTACTAATCTCATTCTGTGACGAAAATTATGTAATCGACAAAATAACTGGCTATAAAAAAGTTTAAAATCTCTTTAACGAACACTTTTTATTTGTGATTTAAATTTGTTGTTCTTGCTGTTTAACACTGCATCTAACCGACAGATATAAAAGTGTGTATTTTTAGCACGCTTGATAGACAACGAAAAACGATCATAGTTTTTGCGTAGCCCAGTCATGTTTAATAATCGTTGAGTGGTTCTAAGAAATTTAACTTGAAAACGACTCATACCAGTTTTTCGTTGTTCAAACTCCGTTTCACGAAGGTGCGAGTTACAATTTAATTTCATACAATTGTACATTATAATAACAGAGTAAAACTACTTATTAAACTAAAGTTAACTAAAAAGAATAATTCACCTAATACTAAACCATAAATAAACCCTAAATATAAAATAACGCCATGTCTCTTCCTGGCGGTAGGGTGCCCAGAAGGCTGGCGGCATTGCCACGCTGGATGGCAATGCCGATTCTCTGAGCTAAGAGAAACAAAATTGTATATGCGTAGTCTGCGTACAAGCTGCTTGCAACCGAAGACTTTTCAAAGTAACGATGTAAGTAACCGTGCGATTTTTCAGTCTTCGTGAAAATCTTCCACCGTTCCCACGTTGAATAGGGATGACGACTGGGTTCAAACTATGTAATTCTATTTAGTCCATCAGTTAGATTATGGAAAAATATGGGACACGTATTTTTTGGTTTATCAAAATATAAAAAATCGACAAAGTTATAGATTAGGGATGTAACGATACCGATATGTCGGTATCGTGTGATACTACCCATCACGACCACGGACGATTTTGTTATTTCTTTTGCGGTACATATTCACGAAAAAAAATGTACTTTTTTGTACTATTCATTAAAAAAATTGTACTCGTACGGTTTCGGAGTTGTGAGATAGAGGTTGTGGTCGTGCTAGGTAGATGCTACCTGGCACGACCACACTGAGATCGAAGTTAGTTTGATGGACTGAGGTGCATATTTCATTATTTAGCTCAGATATCGGTATCGCCGATTATTTACTACAATAATCGGCATCGTATCGGCAAAATTATGTATAGGGACCGTGCACGAACTATAGGTGGCAGCACTGTCAATGTCAAATATAGGGCAGAACCTTTAGATTGGCGTCACCAGTTGGCAGCACCTTCGTCGTGCACGGTCCCTATAGTTACATCCCTATTATAGATCATCAAACTTCTGAGTGGGGGCTTGTGACGTCACTGCTAGGTGAAAATTGTACCAAGGAGTGACGTCACTCGAAACTGCTAAGCACTCTATCTTCGTCATTTTTTGTTTGTGAAACAAAAGAAATAATACGTGTCCATTATTTTTCAATAATCTCACTGACGGACTAAACAGTTTTTATTAGTCGTCTAGCCCATTGCATATCTAAAATTTGAACTTCCACAGCGACCGACCCAAACGCGTGGCGGCTCGGGCGCATAGAAGAGACAGATCACGAGACGCCTGTGTGAGGGCGCGCGACGCACGTAGCGGTGTCGGCGAGGCGCGCGCCGCGCCGCCGCCGCTAGTGCAGACCTTATGTATAACACTTTAGAGTCCAAATTCGCTTGGACACAAACTAGTGACGAAGTTAAGTGACGTGAATACGAATGTGGTGATGAACTTTTTGGAGGCCTGATGGTAGCGTTGGTTTCTGCTTACGCTGTATTTAAAATGAATGTATACTTTTGTTGCGAATACGGTAGGTGGGAAGGTAAATAACAGTCCCGATTAATGCCGCAAGATAATGCACGGTACCTATCACGGTATTGTCCTGACAAGGGTTTCTGGAAATTAAAATTCATCAGTTGACGACACTTGGGTGTCTGGTCAGTTGACAAATGCATATAAAACTGAAGGTTTTCGCCTATTTTTTTGATTGGTTTTAAGTCTATTAACTCCTATGACGGCCATATTAGAGACCTTAGCCCAGTGGAACGACATATAAACTAAGGAAAAAAGGCCTAGCTTCAGTAGTTCGGTGATTTTAGTCCGGTTCATATATGTTTCTTTGAACCGGACTAAAATCACCGAACTACTGAAATTAGGCCCGAAAAAAACAAGATTAGGTAGAATAAAACAAATCATAGATACTTAAGGTTAAGGTCGAAAAAAATCTAAAAGCGTTCAGTTTTTCTACTTTTGTTACGCCTGATCTCAAATTAACCTTTCACCCAAGCTGCTACACAAATCAAAAAGGGCAACGTATGATGAACAGGTATCAGTGGCGTGGCGTAAAAGACATCCTTGGGCAAGCCGGTGCAGATTTGGCGTACATTTTCCTTAAGAGCTTCAGAATAAGGTACTCAAATGCCTGATGTTAGGCAAGCCGGTAGGAATCGAGTTCTTTGGACGCCACGCCACTGATAGGTATGCCGTCTGATCACGGCCACGAAACAAAACGTCAAATTGCACTCTGGCAATATTTTGCGGCAATGTTAGTTGCCTCTGGTGTTAAGGAAGGGTACATGGAGATTATTATATTTCGAGGTGCAGCTGGTCAAAGGCGGTGTAAAGTGATATCGTCGACCGTAGGCTGAATTAGCGTAAGGGACATTGTTTTGCCTGTCCCTTACCGTAATTCAGCCTACGGTCGACGATATGTAGGTATGTTATAGTTTGAGTAGTAAGGTCGGAACTTGGTTAAGCAGAGGACGCTATGTCGCTTAGTTTTGAATTAATAACATGATTTTGTTACTTTGAATGTATAATGATTATAATGAGAATTTTGTAAGGCAGGTAAAATTACTTTGACTGATTTGTGATTTCTTATATTAAAATTATTTATTTAATGAATACCTTGAGAAGGCATAGGTTTTGATTTATTTGCGTCCAATATTTCTTAGAACAAAGTTTTAATCAAAATTATTATAGTATAAGATAAAAAAATATTTTGGTTCGCTTTATATTTACATGCAAAATATCACATTAATTTCATTAATTCCAAATTATGAACAGTTAAGAGGTTGTGTGCCGGATTAAGCCAGCGCGGGCGTATAGCATTTTTTAAGACGGCTGTAGTGAGCAAACTTTTTTTCATGGCGGGCCAGAAAATTTAAGATATTTTATAGGACGGCCAGAATTATAGCTAACATTAATTTAATGTTGTTTTTGGGCCCATATACTATTATTTATTTTGAAAGACCGCCTACGGGCTGGATTAAACCCTCCCGCGGACCGGAGATGGCCGGAGTTTCTCCGTATACCAGATTCCCAAAATAATACATCCAAAACAATAATTTAGATCCTTGAGTAACTTACGATTTTATAATCTAGTGTAACGGGAATGTGGTAAGACAGGAATCTGATAAATCCAGAATATGGTATTTTGAAAAATCTGGCATTTTGAGAATGCGGTATTTTGGGCATTTGCGAGTGGGGGCGGGGCTCCCAATGCGCGAGGCCTGTAGCATTTGCAAAATCGACTTACGTGGTTAATCCGGCACTGAAGAGGCCAAAATTTCAACTATACGCATTGGCATGTTTAATTGATAAATCTTTTATTTTGATGACAGCAGCAGATGAGTTTCGTTTATTCTAGTTTACTTTATAAAATCACACTTCAAATACAACCATATAAAACGAAACAAGCGAAAGTGCTATGTTATATACATAGGTATAGGAGTCGATAATTCAGTTTTACGTATAACCGATCCGATTAGCAACCGCCATGCTGTGCTATTTATTCGACACATTTTTACAATGGTTTTTTTGTTATTTGTTGGGATGACCAGATGTTTTACATGGGCAAAAAAATTATAGCGACAATATACATAACTCGATTTGAGACTCATTCACAAAGGCTAGAATGTACAATCGAATGTAATAGATTTGTAGATAGACTTGTTATGTCCCAAAATAAAAGGAAGGTACGTAGTTTACATTAAAATTTTGTATAAACTGGTAGCTCGTATGCTAGCGAGTAAATTGTGTAAATGTGTGTTTAATATCGAAATGAATTGACTATCTTTAAACGATGAATAACACATTTAGTTAGATGCCTATTTACAATAAATAACGGAAGAAACATCATAATAAGACTAACAGTAGTGTTCATTGCTATATCCTGTAATATTTTTAGAGATACAACGTAAAGTCCGGTAGCAACCGAATGAATACTGTAAAAGAAGTACAACCTTAATTGCATAATTATTCGGATGCAAATATAAGAAAATAAACTTATATCTACTTATACAAAATATACATATGAAAATAACTATCACCATATTGAATGTACAAAGAATATTTTAATTGCCTTTAAATGCACCATAAATTTGAAACTTATTATACTGTCAAGTAAGTTCCATTATGCAGGAAGTATTTGTTGAACCGAAGTATCGAAAAGGTGCCCTATTCTTGTAAATGTACAGACAAATAATAGAACTGTTGTAATAATCGATGTTGGAAATTGTATGTGATAGATTTTGATGTAAATTGTATTTATTACATTCCATATTTTCCTTTTGCAACTGTGTAAAATGTTAGTGATAATATTTATCGTGTTATCAAGACTATTTTAAATTATACATTAAGCTAGCGGAGAAAAATAAAAGATACACTGACATACTACTGAATATCCAGATTTTTACACAAAATATTATACCAAACAAGTTACATATTGATGTTGCATAATAAAATAATTATCACAACTGCACTGCCAATGCAATTAATAATGTAAAACTGATTTTAAATGACCTGTCACGTAGAGATCATCAGACTTGCAGATTGCGAGTGATACTGTGAGATAATAATTCTTAAATTAAGGATCTCATGTTTTTATTGCGCGTGCGGCTATTTTATAAGGCTCAAATAAATTGAGAATGTTACTGTATACAAGGGAGGCAAACTTTTTGGTTGGTATTTGAAATGTATTTTCATAGCAAAGGGTTATATATTTGGACGGGTTATAAGATTATGCTAAAGAGTTCTTAAATTTGAAATAATAACAAACTGTTTTTTTTAGCAGCTAGATATTCTTAGATGCAAAATAAATATTTGTCACTCATAAAATAGCCGTGTGAATCTATTACTTGCCTTGATATAAAATGTATGTTGTAAATGTATAAAATGAGCGCCTGGAGTTGGATTAGAATGCCTTAAAGAATTGCCATGTGTGATGAATGTAAATTATGAATGTAATTATGTACCTATTATAATAATTGAATCAATGTAGTACATGTTGAGACAGAGGTAAACCAATAAAAATAACTACTTGTATAACTTATGTTTTATTTGTAAGAAAACATCAGAAATGTATTCTCCTTAACCCCTCGTATGCGGTGTCAAAATTTGTTATTGAAAAATCGACCTTGAGCTTAAAACAAAAGGTTCAACGCTTGGCAAAGATCCGTCTAAGCAGACCAGGGGTTAATTCTCCTAGAATTTCAGATACACATAAATATAAGTTAAAATAAATAAGAAGGTATAAAAGTGATTTTGGTTAAGAGACCTTAAAGTTAAATAAATATCACAACAAAATTTCATCAAGAATCATCAAATGTCATCCGGCCCACTCCATGTGATTTAATATATCTCCTGTATTGTTTGTATTTGTTATTTTCTGCTAAGGCCTTTTTGGCTTCTTCATCTTTAAAAGCCTTCCACGCTACAAAGTTGTCTTTGATCCACAACTCCTCTTCGAGAAACTCCTGTTTCTCATCTTCTCCTAATGAGTCAAACTGATGCTGTCCTAACTTCATAAACTTCCTAATTATATAAAATTTCTCTTGCTCTTCATATGGCTGCCTTAAAATAGTAAATTTCCAAAACCACCTCATGTACCAATAAATATAATAAGAAACAGTATATGGCAATATTATCAACTGTACCCACAGAATGTCTGTGATTTCTGGCTTCGCATATGCTCCTTTTATATCCATATTCTCTTCAATTACTCTCCTTATGATTCTGTCTTGGTCTTCCTTTTGTTCTGCCTTACTTTTTCTATTACCTTTACCTTTTGAGTTTAACTCCTTCGTTTCAGCTTTGGCAATTTCTAGAGCTTTATTTCTGTATTTTGGCACTGTCATGAAATATTTAATAGCTGTGTCGTATTTGGACCAGGCACTGTAGTACTGGATTATCGATATTATTGAGATGGTGACGGCAATCACGATTCGAACATCCACTTTAGGAGCCATGCGGCGCCGGTAATACCTATAGTAATGTGCGTAGTACTCCTGAGGGTTGTCAAGCATGTAATCGTAGTCCGATCTCTCTTCGTCATCACGTAGGATTTCATAAGCCGTCGCGATCTGCTTAAACTTTTCCTCTGCAACCTTCTTTGCTTCTGGGTCTCTGTGCACATCCGGATGATATTTTCTCGCTAACTGGCGATAGGCCTTACCAATTTCATTTTTTGTCACGTCCCTATTGACCCCTAGGACTTCATAACAGTTTTCTTTTCCACAATAAATGCCTTCCAGCAGGTGATCGGCTGACGAGACCGTGGCGATCTGCCATGACAGAAAGATGATAAATAAATAATGTAAGTACTTCTCCATTGTATTAATACATAGTCTTGAATGGAAATAACGACGAAGTACAAATGATATCACTACACGCTTCGACTTTAATTAATTTCTTCGGTCTCCTGGACAGGACAGCCCAGTAAACGATGGGCTTTTGACGTCAAAGAGTAAAGTAATATATAGGGTAAAGAGAGCCATCTTGCGGGAATGACTGGTACCAAGGCAACACAAGTGCTCCCAGTGGTTTTAGGCAGTAAACATTTTGCCGCCCCCCCCCCCCCCCCCCCCCCCCCACACGCCCCCACATACGTATGCATTCTTTGAGATTTTCTTCAGTCAATGCTAGGGAATGCAATGTAACCGAAATCAAAATTATTTGGTATGGAATTTCCAACACAAAATTTAATTTCGGTTAAGTGGCATTCCCAAGCATTGACTGAACAAAATCTGCCCAGGGTAAAAACATAAGAGGAGGAATAAAATCAAGTTTTCTCTGACGTTATCATGATTTATTTATGTCTGGGTACGTGCTTATTTCGAAGTTGGGAATAAGTGCTGTCTTCAATTCACTGAACACGTCAGGCGTAATGTTGTTAAACAGAAGATCTTTCTTCATATCGTCAGCTTCCTCCACGCCGACGATTGTGCACTTCGCTTCGAAGAGGTCTATGTAGTCGCTCATTCGAAAATGGTTAGGATTGTACTTATCCATGTTGAAGGCTTTGTGTAGCTGTTCTATCACGAGATCATTCCTGTGATGTGGTGGCGCTCGTCACGTTGCCGTCCGTTATTGTGTAATGTAGCTCACTGACGCTGGTGTCGCGGTGTGCGCGCGTGCTACCCTGACAAGTTTTTATATTTGTTCTTGTTGCGTTTTTTGAACACTGAGGAATTGTGCAAATGGTACGGCATGCATTTCATCGCCAATTAAATAAAGTCACTTAATACCGTAAATTTTCATTTTATTTTGACACAAGCAAAATATTGACAGTAAAATTGAAAAAAACAAAATTACTCAGTAACCATAGAGTTCACTAAGAAGTTTCGTTTATAACAGCTGGAACGTTTCATTCCACGTACATAACACATTTGTAGTAATGTATAATTAATAAATCTGTTGTTAATTTTAACTAATTATAATTATAATAGATATTTATTAATGAAACTATTAAAACATGTCATCAGTGTCAAAGAAAACATAATGTAAAACGTGCTCTGCTTATAACGGAAAAACACAAAAGTAGGTTCCAACGCCATCTAGGGTACTTAGTCAGTCAACGTTTGACGCAACAAAAACCGAGTTGTTCTAAGTTTCATAGCCCTGTTTGACGTTTTGACAACCAGCGACACCGCGTCCGCGAGAATGTCAACGTCAATTGCGACGTCAGCTAATATTCGTTTAGAAACTTTTTTTTGCGCTTTAGCTACACTACAGTAAATAGGTCTCAGTAAATTTGATAAAGCCTGTTATACATAGTAAATTTCAATCGTCGATGGTTTCTCAAAGAATTTTACAAATCTACACCCAAAGATAAAATTCAATTGTAAGAAAATTATTCAGATGTGATAGTATGTGGCTTAGGCGAAGAACACACTGAAATCGCCAGTCGCCGCGACGGGCGAGTCGCCGGCGTGACGTCACGAGTCGCCGGCGTGACGCCGCGATTTTTTCCGTGTAGCTGCGCATAGTAGATGCGATTCGCGGCGACACGCCCGCGAGGCGCCGCGATTTACGCGAGGGTCGCGACTTCAGTGTGCGCCACCCCGCGATTTTTCTATACAAATCGATGATTCTACATACAAAGTTGAAAATCGCCGAGTCGCGTGTCGCCGCGATTCGCGCTGCAGTGTGAGATCCGCCTTAATCAATTATTTAAAAGATTGACGCCCATTTTTTTGGCTTTTATTCGTCTCGTAAAATCGACATGACACTGGCAAAATGTTTAAAGTAGCTATATTAAAAAAAAAATTGAGATTAACGCTGAATTTTTATCGTGTAGACAAGACTTTATATTCACAGAAGTTGCAGCTGGGTCAGCAGCTGACATCTCTACGTCGGTCATCTGTCATATTCATATTATATCTGTGACTGTTACGATAATATCTTATCTATGGAGATTGTCTTTGGTTCACTAGAAAAATGTCACTGGATATTGTAATTCTCTTGAACAATAAAGAACATAATAAAATACAGTCTTTAATGATATCATATCCTAATATGGTGTCAGGTGTATATTTATCGTCTGTGCATTCGTCGTCACATCAATAAAGTCAATATACATACATAACAAAAAAATGTCGGATCCCAATTCTACAGGTTCGGACAAAGAACCTACAATGTCGCCGTCGGGAATAAAATGTAAGCAAATGGGAAACAGTTCCCTGGAACCCATCAACACAAATGGAAACAATATGCCACAAATTTGGAAAAACTTCAAGACCAAATTCATGATATATTTAAGAGCCTACAACTTGGAAGAAGAGAGCGAGGCACGTAAAGTTGCCATCTTTTTGCATCATGTCGGCAATGAAGCTTTAAATATATTTTATAGCTTTGACGTTAATATGGATGAAATTACGTTGAAGGAGTTGATGAAGCTCTACGAAAATTATTTTAGCCCAAAAGTAAATGTCACCATGGAACGTCATAAACTGTTCAACCGCCGACAATATCCTGATGAAGACATAGATTCCTACGCAACTGATTTAAAAAATATCGGACTCTCGTGTAACTTTGACAAATTGCGTGATGAACTTGTCAGAGATATTTTTAGCTGGAATTTGAACCATTCAAACCAATACATCAAAGAAAAAATACTTCAACAAGCTCCTAAAACGCTAGATGAAGCAATCAACCTAGCAAAGTCAGTAGAAATGTCCAAGATTCAAGCCAAGGAACTGTCAAGCAATGTCACTGCAAATATCCTGTCAGCAGAAAGACATGTCAGCAGGAGTCAATATAGATCACACCGAGCCAAGACACCCACAATGTACAGGAATACTTCTCCATACACCTTCTCGTCTCGGTCGGCTACACCGTCTCGCCGTAACTCACCGTCGCCGTACAGAAGCTCCAACGTCACGTCCCGTTTTAGTTCGCCGTCACGGAAGTACAATTCGCCAGGACCTTCTTCGTCTTCACAGCGCTCATGCGGTAATTGTGGTCAGGTACATAGGTATCGCTGTCCAGCACAAGGTGTCATGTGCCGTAACTGTCAAAAGCCTAATCATTACAGTAACTTTTGTCGTAGACAAAACATATCAGCGGTGTTTGCTGAGAATAATGAGGATGAAAACCAATTTTTGTTTTTCGGGTCTATCAAATGCAACAATATTGTCGAAAATAAGCCTTGGACTATAGACTTACAAATACATTCAATTCAATTGACCTTCTTGATCGATTCGGGTGCCGATACAAATGTCATGTCCTACTATGATTTCCAAAAATTGAAACTGCCGTCGCATTTAATAAGGAAAAGTGATTTTAAATTATCAACTTTAACCGGTCATGTCATTCCTACAGTGGGTCAATGTGAATTGGACTGCATATACAATGGTTCATGTCATAAAATACCATTTTATATCGCAAATCTACAATGTCAAAATATAATAGGTAGAGGCACATCGGAAAGGTTGAAATTGATAAAACGAGTGCATAAGGTAAATTTTGATGAGGATGGGCAAGACTCAACCAGCCAACAGTCAACCAATCTATTGGATGAGTATAAACATGTTTTTGAAGGTATTGGTTGTATAAAAGATTTTGAATGCCATTTAGTGTTAAAGCCTGATGTCGAGCCTAGTATTGATGCATGCAGAAAAATACCTTTCAAAATACAACAGAAATTTGAGGAACAACTGTCTAAATTACAGACGCAAGGCATCATTACCAGGGTTGACGAGCCAACACCATGGGTTAATTCGATTGTCGTAGTCTCAAAACCTGATGGAAGCTTACGAATTTGTCTCGATCCGCGAAAACTAAACAAGGCAATTTTACGGTCACATTTCGCGTTTCCGAATATTGATGAAATTAAGTCTGACTTGTCTGGTTCACATTTCTTTACTAAATTAGATGCAAGGTCTGGTTTCTGGATGTTAAAACTGGATGAAGAATCTTCAAAATTGTGTACTTTTATTACGCCTCAAGGCAGATACAGGTTTTTACGCTTACCCTTTGGTATAAATGCGTCATCAGAGATATTTCACTGTGAAATGGTTAGAAGATTCGGAGATATTAAGGGTCTAAAGATAATGATGGATGATTTCTTGATATATGGGAGAACGAAGTCTGAACATGATTTTAGATTGAAACAGGTGCTAGAGCGTGCAGATCAAATCGGTCTTAAATTCAATAGAGAAAAATCAATTTTATGCGTGTCAGAAGTCAAGTACTTAGGGTTTATGTTTAACAAAGATGGAGTTTCGGTTGATCCATCGAAAGTCGAAGCAATAGGCAAAATGTTAAGTCCTACTAATGTCACTGAATTGCAGCGCTTTCTAGGAATGATTAATTTCTTAGGTTCCTTTATTGAGAATTTGTCGAAGGAAACCACAAATTTAAGACAGCTTTTGAATAAAAATACAGCATGGTTTTGGTCAGATTCACACGAAAAAGAATTCATTAACTTAAAAAAACTTATTAGTTCAGCACCGGTTTTGACTTATTTTGACGAAAATAAGCAATTGATTATGTCAGTTGATAGTTCTAAAGATGCAATGGGAGCAGTTATAATGCATGATAAGAATCCTATCGCATATGCGTCAGCGTCTCTCACTAGAGCCCAACAAAATTATTCGCAAATTGAAAAAGAATTACTATCAATTTTATTCGGGTGCACTAAGTTCCATCAATATGTGTATGGTAACAAGGTGTTAGTCGAAAGCGATCATAAACCAATAGTAAATATATTTAATAAATCATTATATGATGTCCCACCACGCTTGCAAAGAATCATGCTTAGATTACAGCCATATGATCTTCTTGTCACATATAAACCAGGTAGATATTTATATGTTGCAGACACATTGTCCCGTGCTGCACTCCCTGAAAATGCACTGACCGACTTAGACAAAGACATAGATCTTCATGTTAATTTGTTAGTAGCTAATTTGTCACTCAGCACAAAAAACCTGAAAGAAGTTGAAGAAGCTACTTCTTCATGTCCTGTCATGAGTAAGTTAAAGTTTTATTGTGAGAATGGCTGGCCTCATACTAATAATAATATAGAGTCAGAAATGAAGCCTTATTTTCCAGTCAAGGATTCCATTCATTGTACCAATCGAATACTGTTCATGTCTAATAGAATCATTGTGCCGCAAGAACTGCGAAGGAAGTACTTGTCATTGCTTCATGCTGGTCATCAAGGTACAAACTCATGTCAAAGGTTAGCTAGAAGTTCAATTTACTGGCCCAACATAAATAATGATATTCAGAACTATGTTGGTAAATGTGAAATTTGTCTCACGTACAGGAGGAATAATTCAAATGAAAGTATTTTGCCGCACCAGTTTAAATTCTTGCCATGGAATAAAGTCGCTATTGATTTCTTTGAATTCAATAAAACTACATATCTCATTGTGGTTGACTATTTCTCAAAATATGTAGAAATAGCAAAGTGTTTGAGAAATACTAGTGAAGTTGTTATTACTCAGCTAAAATCAATTTTTGCTAGACATGGAATTCCGGCCATATTGATCTCTGATAATGGTCCTCCAATGAACTCCAAAGCTTTCCAAGATTTCGTAGCAGAATGGAATATAGAGCATACAACATCTAGTCCATATCACAGCAGGTCAAACGGTCTAGTTGAACGTACAGTTGGTATTATAAAGAACATGCTAAAGAAATGTCAAGCAGATAATTCTGATCCATATTTAGCACTGTTACAGTACAGAAATACTGCTAAAGACAGTCAATACTCGCCAGCAGAGTTATTGATGTCTAGATCATTACGTACTAAGTTACCATCTATGGAAAAAGCCTTAAAACCCAAAGTATGTGATTATAATGTCTTAGAGGAGTATAATGACCTTAGAGTTAAGAAAATGACTGATTATTTTAATAGAAATGTTAAAAACTTAAAGCCTTTGGACACTGGTAGTCCAATTATGTTCAAAAAACACCCGGATTCAACCTGGATTCCTGGTATTGTTGAGAAAGTATGTCCAGAACCTAGGTCATACATAGTTAAGAATTCTGATGGTATTTACAGACGTAACAGACAACATATTTTAGAACGCCCTGTGTTCACAGATCCATCTGGTTACAGTCCATCAAATCCAAGCAGTTCTGGTAATAATGATATTGTGGATGTTGAACACCGTTCTGAAGAAAATGTGATTGATCCTCATAAAATATATACTCGCTCAGGTCGTGAAGTAAAGAAACCTAAACGCTATGATTGTTAGGTTATTAAACATTTTTTTTGTAGCATTCATATAATTACTGTACATATTTTGTTTCTAAATAAGAAATAAGCATGATTTTATGTTCATTGTTTACTTTGTTGACTTGACTGACATGACATCTGTCAGTATGATTGAATGTCATTGTCAAGTACAGAAACGTTTCGTTTCACGGTGTTTATTCTTAAAATAGTAATTTAAAATTTTATGTAACAACTTTCAAAAATAGTGTAAGTACAGTCAGTAATATTTTTTTTGCTTCGGAGGGAGATGTTACGATAATATCTTATCTATGGAGATTGTCTTTGGTTCACTAGAAAAATGTCACTGGATATTGTAATTCTCTTGAACAATAAAGAACATAATAAAATACAGTCTTTAATGATATCATATCCTAATAGTGACATCTGTCATTGGGTAGAATTATAAAACGTTGTGGTGGAAAAGTGTGTTTGTCGACGAAGTGAGCCTGAAATTGTAGTTAAAACAACTACAACAACGTGGACAAAAAATGTTAGAAAACGCTTTAGACACGTTCTCAGATAGCGTTTTTTTATTCCTAACTGGAAAAGTGAGAGGCGGGCAAGGATTGTTAATAAAAAGACATTCTGAAAGTTTAAGTATTCACGGCGACTTTAGCTTTCCGAACTCAGCGAAATCGTGGCACGGATATATCGATTCTTCACAAATAAAGGAAAATGACGATAATCTTATGAATTGTATCGGAAAAATCTCTGAGGAACTAGTTCGTGAGTCACAACATTGGGTACTTTTAGTACATAAAGTGAAGGAACATAAAGGCCGTATTCACTTATATCTCGAAAGAACTAAATCTATCCGCAGTGGTTTGATAGAAGCATTAACGATTAATTCTATACTGATTAATAGATTTAATGAATCTATTGATTCAGTTAATTGTGATTCATTTTGCAATGACAATTGTTTGACTACACTCCGTTTAAGAAATCTTAGTAGAACTATACAGAATCTTTGTATGCTATGTGGGAACAAGTCACAGATATTTGTAAGTTCTAAATCATCCAGTATTTGCCCTGATGGCAGTAGAATGGTGCTTTGCGGGGCTGTTGTGAATGCTAAAACTGGGAGCAAAGAAAAGATAGTTAATGGGGATGCATTTATCAGGTTGGTGTAAATATCATTATAATTTATGGAGTTTTAGTACTTTTTTAATGAGTAAGAAGAGTAAAGGGATTTATGGATTGTAGTGCCATCCTATAGGCATAAACTTGTGAAATATTTCAATAATATTTAATTAACATAACAGAAATCTACTTAATCATTTAATTAAAAGAACAATTAACAAAATGTTTGAATAAATAATAAACTTCATATCCCTGGTTTAAGGCTAGTGAAATATAAATTTGATGTCACAACATTGCACATAACAGACAAATTATTTCACGAACTCTTAGAAGGTCAAGTATTAAACCAGAATTAAAAGCTGGGTTGAATCCAAGTGAAATTAGGTTAAATTTTTGCAATTCTAATTTTATATAAAATATTTGTATTTCCAGGCTCCGTCAAGAGGAAATGACACTGATTGCTCAACACAAGTATGGAGTGAGGGTGTCAACAGATGCAAAATGGAGAGAGTTCATTGCCAACCTAGGAGAGTCCGCTGCCATATTTGAATTGCTTCAGACCAAACCCAGTAGTGCGGTCAAAATCAATTTTGAATGTTCTTCAGCTGGATCTAGCAAAGGTAAACTAAACTTATTAATAATAGACAATAACATTAGATACGATTTCTGGTGGGAAGTAAAAGTTCCTTTTTTTTTAATCTTTCTTTTTAGGGAGCTTTTATCAGACTGACTCTGCCAGCTCCATTAAGCCTGTGTCAGAGTTGTAAGAGTAAAGTTACATTATTTTTTGTTTCAATGCCTAAATTATTTGTGATGAATTGTATTTTCCTGTTAATACTTATTTAATGTTAGAAGTAGCCTTGCACATGTCACACATCTAGTCTGACCCTCTCCTAGTCCAACCCTTTCAAGCGGCACAACCACCATCCGGTCTGATTTTTACAACAGTTTAGTAAGACTTGTAAGTTTGTCAGTTGCAAACAAAAAATGGCAGGCATAAAAAACAGTAAAATTATTAGTTTTATACATATGTATATTGTATTGATGAGTGAAAAGGCTGATGTATTAAGTGCCAATCTGTACCAAAATAAGCCAGCGCTGGGCCTGTAGCAAATTCTTTCAAGATGCCTTTGGTTTAGTCCAAGACGTGCTTATGTGCTTAGTACTAGTATATGGTGCTTAGTACAAATATCCTTTCACCCATTGATAACTGATTTTGGCCCTAGTACATGTTGAGAGTAAACTAATGACAATTATCTCTCTTATTTCAGGAGCTGCTTTTATCCTATACAATTGTGCCAGACTGGAAACTATAGTGCGGACATTCAATGAGAAAGTTGAGGAGGGAACCTATCCACCATTGCCAAATTTTGAAACCATTGATTTCAATTTGCTTATACAAGAAGTAATAATCATATTAGAAATTACTTTAGTCTTTGTACTTGCTTCTTCGTAATGTTTAAAAGAAGCATTTTCTGATCTGTTTGAGATGCTGATTTGAACTGTCATCAAGTAGCCTATTGAATAAAATTAGTGTGGTAAGCTAGAAATGTAGTAGTGAAGACTAGAACCCTTACAGAAAGGTGACAAAAATGTGAAAAGACCTTTTTGCCTATTCATTGAATGTTAATTAGAAAACAACTTAACTTTCTATGAAACCAATAAGGTCTAGTTATATTTGAATAACAATTTCAAATAAATTTTACCAATGAGGTTTTGGCTACTAACCAACTAGCTACGTTAACTTGGAAGTCAAGTGGTAAAATAACGCAGCATCTGTAATGGACGCCCTATATTAGCCCCGATGCATAAAAGCGCGTCCAGTACGCCGCAACAATTTTTTTTAAATACTCATTACCTGTTAAGATTAAACAACTAAATAATAGGATCAATGATAGTTATCTTTCCTGCAGTTTTTTTTATTGTATGATAAGGTTTCCATGAGACCTTTATTGTTGAAAAAATTCATCTTTAAAAACTATCGTCCAAATTACATTGTGCTTTTGTCAGTCAGTATATCGTTGTGCCGTCGCGTTTTTCTTAGTAATGGACCTTTCGAACTCGTACAAAAATAATCTGAATTAGAAAATCGAATGAATTTTACTTATCATAAAATTGGTATTTCTTGTATTTTAAAATTGGTCCTGTTAAATATTTTCAGGCAAAATAAAAACCAGACCACCTGTATTTAACAGTGTAATTTTTTTTCTAAAAATTCGGTGAGCCCATAGATTTATGATATAGGTACCTAGACACAATCAGCCGAAAAAAATGGCCCCACAAAAGTGTTGCCTGAACGGCTTGGACGTCTTATTCTGACTTAGTTTAGTTTCAACCATAGACGGCGACAGTTGTCAACAATGACTAAATGTTGCGTAAAAAATGCGTTAATAGCAGTAAAAAAACAAGAAAGAAAAATGGAATATACTTCTTTAGGTAAGTGCGAATTAATTGTGATTTAGCAGAATTACAAGTGAACTCATCGTGATTTCATAGTTTTTTTTTAATATTAATTTTGTTAGTACAAATGTATGGCAGTACAAAAATCTAAGGAGTCGGTATTCGATTATTTTCTTTTTTTTTATAGATTCATAAGTAATGTTTCAAATAAGATTCCCACAAAATCCTCAGCGACGAGCACAATGGGCCGCTATTATAGCACAAGATAGGCGTGATGAACGCGCGCGTTTCAGGCGCGGCTAGACGAAAGGTCTTTAATGGAATGGGATGCGACCAGTTTTTCCTAGATGTAGTTTTTATCACAGGGAAAATTCAGTGGCTCTTTATCCTTAGGTAAACGCACCAACTGCACCCGGCTGCAACTGTTCCCGGGATTTACATGATTCCCTGCTCCTGTGGTAAGAATAGGAGAGACTTTGGGAGCACCCAAAACATGTTGAGTGGAAGTCTCCTATTTTTACAACGTGAGTGATCCGTTTTTGATGAATCCGTGAGTGATTCAATATTTTTGAGTCTCAATTTGAGAAAACCGAAAAAACCTAGATGTTTTTCGCAAAATAATTGAGTAGCTAACTTTACTATGTGAGCCAAATTAGGGATAGAAACGGGTGCTGAAATTTTGTACGAAAAAATCGAAAATCCACGCGGGCGAAGTTGGGGTGTGAAGTGATTTTGTTGCCTTTAATATAAATACCTATACTTTTAAAATAATTGGGTGGTAATGGTAATGACAATAGGAGGCCTGTAAATAGTTTTTCTAAATAAGCTCTTGTTTTTGAAAAAAAAAACACCATTATATTACTGCTTCATCTTATCTTAAAGCAGGGTTTCTTAAACTGTGGTCCATGGACCCCTTGGGGGTCCGTGATACGAGAGCCGGGGGTCCGTGGCTACGCAGACAACACAAACTTTCATGTTCCCTTGATTTTCTTTTTCTCTAATTGTATTCTGAAGGGGTCCGTAAGGTTCCCGAAATAATCTAGGGGGTCCGTGACCAATAAAAGTTTAAGAACCTCTGTCTTAAAGCCACGTTTGGTCCCGGTTTTCCTACAAAAAAAAAACATTTTTCTTTGAAGCACAGTTTCAAAGAAAAATGATGTCTATGTTATTATACGTCAATGGGAGAGCCTAAGAAAATGCTCTGACTAGACGAGATCTTATGCATCGGGGCTAGTACCTACAGATGCTGCTGTTTTTTTTGTTTTACATCACCAAGGGTGCAAAGTCTGCTTAGCCACCTGAATAATGTTTATTTATGATTTCAGGATGAATGGAGTTTAATATTCAACTTCATCATGGGATTTCCTTGCCTCATAAATAATTCCATGGATATAAGAGATACCACGTGTGAATTCCGCCCACACCAGATCTGCAGCTTCTTATGCTCTATGGTCAGAGTGTTCAGCCAATACTATAGAAGAGTTAGGATACTGACCGTATGTTGATTGCTGTACTTAATATAGATACTTGTTTATAATTAATTGAAACTGGTTTTATGCCAGTCGTTATACCACTTAACCACTATTAATGACTATCACCCACGACAACAGTTGGGTTACGAATATTATGCAGCCTTTCTTTTACAGACGTCACTTATATGGCGACTGCATTCCCACAAAGTTGAGCGTTTCGTGATAGTGTCATGACTGGATCTCATCAAAAAGCCGTTCTGGGGGCGACACGGGACGCCACTCATAGTTTAGATTACGTTAGTTAGATTATACACTCACGGATGACGAATTCGGGTCATTTTCTATATAATTGTTCATAGAAAATTACGTTAGTTAGATTATACACTCACGGATAACGAATTCGGGTCATTTTCTATATAATTGTTCATAGAAAATGACCCGAATTCATTGTTCGTGAGTGTAGAAAGTAAACGAGTGCTTAGCACTTGCATGCCTTGAAATGTAGCATAGTAAAATGAAACTTACAATGATTTGACATTCTACTATAAATTACATGATTCGCTATGTAAAATCACGTTACTGTTTTGTGGTAACTAATATTCAATATTGTGTTGTCATTGTTTCAGGAACCAAGGAAACATCTGCTGCCTGTAATGTTTGCCAGAATCCAAATGTTGAAAATATTGAATGAAACCCTAAAGATATGCTTGAAAATATTAAATATTAAAAGCGTTACACAAATGTAAATCTGTCGCCTTTTATTGCCGCCCCATAAGTCCGCAGCCATTGTACTAGCGAAATTATAATTTTAAATTATTTTATTGTAACCGTTCCCTTTGTCCGAAAGTTAAAACTCGCTAATGAGTGTAAACTGCTTAGTAAATGGAGATTAACTGTGTTGGCAATTAGAATAGAAAGCATCTATGGCGTCTTGTTTAGCCGCTCCAACGTTTGGCCCTGCGCCGAACGTTACGGTGAATTATTACTGAAATGGTGGAGTAGAGCCGATTGCTGTTGTTGTTAACGTGCAGTTGAGTGCACTTCAATGCACAACCGACATTCACAATGAATTCATGCAAATAGAACTTGTTCAATATACCACTTCAGCAGCGCATAGAAAAAAAATGTTTTGTTTGGAAACACAAAGTTCACGTGATTGACCCAGGTATTTTATTGTGGGCACTGCCGCGACGCGATTGGCGCTGGCGGGCCGAGCGCACACGAACGTAGCCGACAAATCACGAACCGCTTTACACGGTCGCGCGTCCCAACTCGTCTAGTGTGTTTTTGACATCGGTAAACGCAGTCGTGAACTTCGGAGCGGACTGAGATACTTTTTATTTATAGTTAATCGAATAAGTCGTGTGACGTTCGTGAATACCTGTGCATACCCAGGATACAATAAATATGAGTATTGCTGCACTCATCCAAGCTGCTGAATACCTCGAAAGGCGCGATAGAGGTGAATTGGATTTTCTTTGTTTGAATTGTCAATCGAGTGCAGTAGACGCACACGTCAACATGGCTCCCGTCTATTTTTGCCGTGTCGTAATCAGCTGATTTTGACGGAATGGCAGTTTTCTTTGTTGCAGAAGCGGAGCACGGATATGCGTTGAACTTGCCGGCGTATGAGGAGTCCCGGTCGGGCGGAAGACGGCCGAAGACGAAGAAATCGCAGGGCAGCAGGTGAGTGAAGCCCGCTTGCCGATGCGATTCTAGTGCTAGTGCAGTGTATACGTGATCTAATTAGTGGAGAGTTTCTCTCGTTGCGTGATAGGTATCAGTGTCGCCGTGGCCGGTTACAAATTGTATGCTTTTTGTTCCAGGACCACTCATAACGAGTTGGAAAAGAACAGGTTAGTGAAGTTTTCATTACTTATCCGTTAGTATTAGTGTTATCGTGTCTTATTGGGCTGGTCTAGGCTAGAGTAGGGGCCGCGTGCCGGCGTGTGCAGTGCGTCTATGGCGCGTGGCGTAATGACCTTGGCAGACGACTAGACGAAGGAAAGAGTGCAAGTCGAGTGTAATGAGTCGCGGGTGGGGCGGGTGACGCCTGTAACCCATTTGGCACCACTGCCACGGGCAGTTACGTCACCACGGAGCCGGGTTCGCCTGATCTTCCTCAATCGTCATCGGGTAATCGTAACCAACGTGGGGAGATCTGAATGAAACAACTCATAGCCAGCACTGCAGTGCTGTCAGTGTTCACAAACCGGCAGTTTTTCATTAAGCCGGTTCAGCCTTGTGGCACGTCGACTAACGTGTCGTGCCATGATTAATTACTAGTTACAGTTTCTATAGCATTCGTAATAATCGCTAAACGGAAACAATACGTGTAGGTACCAGCACAACAACAGTGGCCATACACTTATGCATAGGTAACGTACGGTTTGTGACGTGTCAACAGCATAGAAGCCGCTCTGTTTAGATATGTACTTAGTAAGTCAGTGTGAGATTAGTTTCCGTCCATTGTTAGAATGTAAGCCTCCCTTTCATGCCATTCCATTCCTGCACCAATCGCACTGGCTACGAGCCCTGTAATGTCATTGATTCATTTGACTCTCCCTTTGTTAGTTACACAATTCTGTAACCTCTTTGTTTCGGCTGCATTCCTGTTAGCCGTGTTTCCGCCCTTCGCTTTGTAAGATTTTAGGGCCTTTTGCCCCTTTCTTTATCATGGGAACTCGTTATCTTTGATTACGTTTAGCTAAAGGAATGTAATGGTGTTTAGTTTAACACGTATATTAAGTGTATGTTTTCTAGAAGCTGAGAGATAGTATCTAGGTGAAATAATACAATATAACTTACATACCTAATAATGATACTGCTAAAGTTTGGCCAAACCACTAACGATAAACTTTATAGAATGGAATACTAACAAATAAACAGTATTCATTTTGAGACTTAAAGCTAAAATTATAACGGCGGCAAATTAGCACTACTTCTTTTCTTTAACACGGATTTGACGTGCCAGGTGGTGCCAGTAGTGTCCGTGCCACAGATATTTTATTTTTTGGAGTTGACCACAGACGAAAATATGTTTTGAGACACGGCCACACCATTGTTAATTTTTTTTTAATGGCATCGACCTTTTGGCGCCTTTAGCCAAACAGCTAAGAGGTAAGAGTGGGAATCGGAATTATTTAAGATAGGAAAAAACGGAATATTTGGGAATTATTTAAGATAGGAAAAAACGGAATATTTGGGAATTATTTAAGATAGGAAAAAACGGAATATTTGGAACATTGTTAATTTATTAAACAGTTACATTTTTATGTTGGTAGTTATTCATGTGACCAAAAATTCAGTAACTTTTAAATAAAAATTGTCTTGATTAGTAGCAGTTTTTTATTTTAATGGAGCCATTGGAAAGTCCATAGAACGCGAGTTACGATGCTCGGCTCATAAACTTGATGGTCCTTTTTTAATTTTCTCCAAGGTCAGTGTTGCACTTCATTTTAACGTCAGTGCATTAAAATAGGTGCCTAATTAACGCTTGTAAATAACTCCACACTAAGGTCGTTTAGTGCAATTCTGTTGTAGATAACGTTGTAATTAATTTATCTTTCGATCTTATACGGGCGTTGGTTGTACGTCTTTTTATAATGTAGATGAGGTAGCAACGAGTTTTATTTTGCTTTTGAATAGGCACGTTTAGGTATAAATCATCAAGATGGCCGAATCTTTCTTTAAGTAATTCGCAAAAAGGTTTTCATTTATAAAAATCTAATTCATAATCTCGGCTACCTTGATATTTAATTTGACAAGGGCACGTGAAAGCTCGTGATAATTGTAGAACCAAGAATTCATATTTTTATCGCGAGTTCTATTAAGAATTCGAGGCACGTATAAACGACAAAGTTTATAATACTTTGGAACGTTCACTGAAAAATCTCTTAGCCATGAGATAAATATCAGCTTGTCTTACTAGAAAATAAAGCGAGCGAAGCACTTTTTGCTCCCATTATCTAGATTTTTTTTTGTAGTTTTCACTAGCAAATCAGTGTTTCTCAGCTCGTTCGCGGAAAATAATATAACTTTTATAATCAGATAATACAATTGTCTTTATACATAACGTTTGGGCTTTTTTTATGTTACATGTGCTATGTATGGATGATCAAAAGTTTTAGTAAAAACTTCATATGTCCGAATTACTCAGATTCCTTTACTGTAGAGCAATTTTTATATAGTTATTGCAATATTTTTCTTAATAGTATAGCAATAGGTATACCTCTAGTTTTATTACACGTTATTACATACATTTCTACGCGAGCGTGATTGATGGTTATTTTTACGTCACGTAAACGCTCCATTCTATAAAAGATTTTCTTGAAAGGCGAGGTTTTATAGACATAATGCGTGCGAAAATAACGTGCATTTCCGTCGTGGTAGACGCGTAGGTACTTTCTCCGTGAAATGGAACGCTAGAATGGCAGGTACATATATCAGTTGGTAATTCGGAATACGGCGCGGTATAAATTATATGGTGAAATTGTCGACAAAAGAATTTTTGATATTCTCTTGCTCGCATCTGGCGTTGCGTTGACGTTATTAAGTGAAATGGTTCACAATGGAGAGGTATTTATCGAAACAAGTAAGGAATGTCGATTGGGCTCTTATACTACTTCGAGTTAGAAGATAACGATAAAAAAAGATGGCATTTTACATAGGCATAAGATTATTTAGAGTTGCTATTTGCGTGCAATCTTCTAGTTTGTTGCAGAACACTTCAAATATGCACTTATGTATGCGCACTACGTCAAGCCATTCGTATTTATATCGATTTATATGTAAGATAGCCATACATTTTTGATGCAAATCTCGGAAGCGGCGGATGTGATGCATCCGAGCAAAAAATATGCTTCCACCGGCTGCTCAACATGAGGTTCTGAAATGCGCCTGCTTTATGCAGGTTTCTGTTCGTTATGAGATAAATAAACCCGTTAAACAGCGCTCACGACAAGAAGTGGGATTGCGACAATATATTGTCAGTCACAAATCTACTTTTACTAATGTAAGACTATCTTTCTTTATGTATCTTTAGTATTTTGATCAATCTTATAGGTTATTAAAGTGTTGACAACATGCTCGTAATGCTCCCAGGAGCAAGCGTCCATAGGCTACCTATTGTACTATATATTTATTTGCCTCCCTAGCAGTGGCGTGGCGTCCAAAGAACTTGATTCCTACCGGCTTGCCTAATATCAGGCATTTGAGCACCTTATTCTACAGCTCTTATGGAAAATGTATGCCAAATCTGCACGGGCTTGCCGAAGGATATATCTTTACGCCACGCCACTGCTCCCTAGTAGTATAAAAAACATTACACATTATAATCCCATATTGCCCTTATAATTAAAAACTAGATTAGTGCTAATTTTAGATCATAGCACATGTGTTTTAGAATAGAATCTATTAAAAACTCGATTACGTAGCGTTTTCTGTATTACTAAGTACTGGGGTATAGTATTTTTTATTTATATTGGTACGATCCACTTAAAGAAAACAATACTGTTGTGTGGTTTTGTACCTCATTATCGTCCATCATAAAAGAGAAGCGTGCCTCACAGAGAAAAAAATGCACTTCGTGCATTGTCATTTTAGTGGATTATCAACTCTAAAGTCTTTGCCAAGAGTTAAAATTGCTTTAATAGAAATGTGACTTTAGACGTATTATGCACTTCACACCCCTGGCATTTACCTGACTACCTGAGATCCGAACAAAGCGAAGGCAGCTGGAACGCCATTATTCTATTAATGCAGTTGTAAAGTCGCCGTCAATAGAATTTGCTAACTTTGTAAATAAACCGCCATATTGAAATTGTCTCTGAATGATGAATTTACTAGTGATGGGGAAGACTCTTACTTTACTCTTTTATGTCAAAAAATATGGACTATTAAAGTATCGAACGCAAGAAACAGATATTTTTAATTTGGTTAATCAGAAGACGAATCGTTACTTGAAGATTATGTATCCACCAGTATTTATCACAAAAGGTGCCGTTATTTCATCCATAGCTCTATCGATGATGCCGTCTAAATATTTCATTTTATTTTCTTAGGTACAGAGCGTAAGTTAGGTAGTGTGTAGCAGCTTTACAATATCACCAACTTTAGTCACAACGCTATCACCATAGACAATTGTAGAATTTAAAAGAAACAAAAACGTCATTCCATTATGACATAATAAGCTATGTATGAAAGCATTTTAAATTTTTAATAAAATATCCAAGATTCAATTATTTATTGTATGGTTTTGTATTTTACGGCAACGACCGTTTAAATAGTGTACGGTTTCAGTGGTGTTTGATGAGATGGTGTGAAAATTCAAGGAGAAACAGTGACAAAACAAAGTTACGCCTTTTGTTTTCATAGTTAGCAAATTCTATTGACGGCGACTTTAAACTATGGTTCATTGAGATAGAGTTGATAATCAATTGAACTTTAAAGGTAGTTGTAACGACTTTTTACAATAATGTCATCTTGGTGTTTTTGAGGTTTACAAACAATCGCTTTGTTTCCTTTCAGTGGATCGTACAAATATAAATAAAAATAGTACATTACACAACTAGGAAGGTAATACAAAGAAAGGCCGAGATCGCAGATGTTTGTGGCCCGAGCCGTAGGCGAGGGACGTAAATATGCGATCGAGGGCTTTCTTTATTATCTCCCGTGTTGTGTACATCATTTTATGTCTACACTTGGCCAGAAAGCGGCTTTTTCCGCACGCTGCGCGTACAGAAAAAGCCGCTTATGGCCAGGTGTGGCATTATTACTATAAGTACCCTTGAGCTGAACACCTAGTGTTCTCTAAGTAAAGTATACCGTACATACATTTAGTTTGAGATATCCGATAGCGTATTGTTCCGACCTGAATCGTATCGGATCATGCGGGCGCTATCATACTAGTTTAGTCTGGTGGTTTATGTTTTCGGTGAATATATTATGTATCAGTGCATTGTAACTCACTATATTCTGCACGGACGGAATTTGACGGAAGTTGATTGATTATAGGTTTAGGAAATAAAGTCATTTTACCTGGTATGTTCATATGTACCATAACGATCATTACACACACACTGTAACATTTGTGTCGTGAATGGGTTTAAGAAAATAATCTAAATTTACTTTAACTTAACATTGTAGACGTGTTTATCTCTATTACAAAACAACCCTGATGCTTCTGCTTCGACTGAGTATCTATCCGACATGACGTAATTATAAATTGATTTAAAATAACTTTTAGAACAAATATATCGTTATTGACGTGAATTATAGGTATATAAAGTATTTACTAGTTAATGGAATATACATACCTAAAACCATGGATGTATAAAATAGAAGGATACCGCGCGGTCTAAGACGCGGGTGAAGCCAAGCAATGGCCGCCGAAGTGAGCATGTGTGCGTTGACGGCCCAATGGCAGCCGACCGGCCCATTATGCTGGTTGATGTGTGCGTGCGTGCGTACAAAGCGCCGGCTCATTGCCGGCTCATCATGAGTGCTTCACTTATCTGTTCGCGACGCTAAGTCCATTTATTTTTAAGGTCCTTGCCTAAAACTATACTCATTTAATCAAACAAATCACATTCTATTTATATAATTTCATGTTATAGCCGGATTACGCTAAGTTTGCAAAGATCGGAAAAAGGTTTTATTAAATAAAACTGGCCAAGAGCATGTCGGACCATGCTCAGTGTAGGGTTCCATAGCCGTAACTATAAGGTAAAAAATACGATGTAAAAAAAGTACAACAACAAAAGAGCGTATCTTCATAGCAATTACGTCCTTTTGTTGAGAAGCGCAGTTTATCGGCAATAACTCAAAAACGGTTAATCCGATCTTGTTGAAAATAATTTTCGTTGAAAGTATTAATTGAGCGTTATCTTTGTAATTTTTTTTATATTTTTCGGACACACGGTTTAGAAGATAGAGGGGGGGGGACACAATTTTCACAACTTTCGGAGCGATTATTTCCAAAGGTATTCACTTAATCACAAACATTACTTAAGAACCTTAAAATGTTTTCAAAAGAGCTGTCGAACTATGTACCACATGTTGACATTTTGTGAAAAAAATTTTTTTTAGCTTCTGTTACATGTATGGAGTGCCCCCCCTAGATTTTTTTATTTTTATTATTTAACTACCAAACTTAGTTGCGGCATCTACAAGACATCTATATTCCAAATTTCATCAGTATAGGTGTTGTAGTTTATGAGTAAAATGCCTGTGACATACGGACGGACGGACGGACGGACGGACGGACATGACGAAACTATAAGGGTTCCTTTTTAGCCATTTTGGCTACGGAACCCTAAAAATTTACCTATATATGGCAACATGGAGAAACTACAGCAAGAGCATTATTTAATCATGGTGCTTGGCAATAATTCTTCCCTTTCTTGCAAAATGTGCCTACATACCTACTGAAATAAATATCAGGGTCAGTTTTGCACGCATCGATCTAGTTCCAACCAAATTAAGCGATTTGTTCTAGGGTCTTGGATAAGGCCTCGTCCAGAAATCATGTGATCGTGTATGGGGGTGGGAGGGCGGTGGTCACAAAAATATCACGAATACAATTACCGTCACAATTACTACACTATAAATAGGCGAAATTTGATCACATGATTTCTGGACGAGCCCTAACTACTATGTATTTAAGTATTATATTAAAATGTGTACATGTATAAAGCATTTCTCAGTTTGGTTGGGACTAGATCGATTTGTGCAAGAATGTCGTGAATATTTATTTCAATAGGTATGTAGACACATTATATTCTTATTTGCCAAGTATCAAGACTAATTAATCCACTTTCTTGTGATGTTGCCATATGCATTTTTTTAATAAAACCTTCTGATCTCTGCAAACTTACGTAGTCGCACTCTACTGATCATTGCAGAGAACAAAACATATAATAAACAAAATGCAGTCCTTATCACCTAATGCCAGACTACACTTGCAAATTCGCTCGAAAATTATATTAATCACGAGACTGTCCGTCTGACCGCTAACGCGTGGCCGCCCTTCATGTAACGCTGTGTGCGGACCGCACTCTCGCCACTCGCCAGCTTGTTGGTTATCTTGTCTCTAGTCCCGTCCCACTCTACCGCGAATGCATTGTTTGATTTCCGAACGCAATTACATATTTAAGCAAATAGAGTCTGGCTAATGAAAGATGAGACTGAGATTTATTCAAAACTTTTTAAATGGCGACATTATACAAACGTCAAATGTGTCAAACGTCATTAGATTTCTGAGGATAGTATGCTGTGGTGATTTTGATACTCAATATGCAACATAAGAAAGTAACAGTTTCCGAAAATACTTACTGAATTGTTTTTGCTGTTCTTTCCGTGGCTAATGTGGGGAGTAAATATATTTCATAAATAAACACTAACACTTTAATAAAAACCATGTTCTTAACAATTTTCACTAAAATCGGAAGAATTAAAAAATGACAACAAATCAAAAATCGGCCCAAGTATCATTACCGTTTTTGTCACCCTATAAACAGTGTTGCAACCCGTAGTTTTTTTAAATTTGCCGCTATTTTTTAGTCTCATCTTTCATTAGCCAGACTCTAGACAAGTGAGAGCTGTTCTATGTTTACAGCGTTGTATAATTTCCGAACGCAACTATTTGAACAAATAGGTTGCATCCGTGCGAGCTGTTTTTCTGCACGAATGTTGCTTTAATGAATAACGCATACAAATTCGATGTCATTGAGTCTGTTTCTTCTGCCGCCTGATCAACATCACATGCATTGTTTTATGAAATTGAATGGTTGGTAATTTTTTCTCTGTTATAGAAATCATCGGAGCCGTAAAAACGCAAACCCCGATATTCTCACATTGAAATGTTTGTATAACTAAATAGCTGTAGCATATTTACATAGCTAGGTTCTTTCTTTGAGTTGATCACCGTTGCATATAGCATTATCATGAACGCGTAGGTATTGAATGCTAAAACGGGTGGTGTTTGCTCAGCCAATCTGTCTGAATAGACGAGCTTTACGTAACGCGAATGACGCCGGAGCGCATGCGCCGACTTCCACGAATGCGAGTGATTTTCCCAATACTTGAATGTTATAAATACGTCGTTATTATGTTGATCGCGGTTGCAATTCTAACGAGCTGATTGATTTGATGTTCTAGATACCATTTCTTTATATATAGAGCGTTACACTGCAGGTAATTCGAGTGGGCGTAAAAATGTGGTTAAATGCGTTTACATCCAAAATTAAAATAATTTTGGTTCTGCAGAGGTAAATATTGAAAGTATTAGTAACGGGTGTAAAGAAAACTGCTAATTTCGACTCCCGAATGATAAAAATACTACTTTCTTAAATTGACTGTATTTTTAATTAATACGTATAGGTATCTATTTGTCGATTTTGGGAATACGGTAGCGCTATCTGCAACGAGCTTCATATCCTGCCTTTTATGAAACATTGCCACTGGATAGGTGATAGGTATAGGTTTATCATTCATTTATGGAAAACTACCATTACAAAACGGAAATGAGCTATTAATTTCTTAAACACTTGAAAAAGTTAGAACTCTAATCTATTACCTCGTTACGCTCAAAAAACTTGTCTATGGTAAATGAAAAAAGTAAATTACGAGCGGTTCATCATGCTGTCATGTGATAGCATTAAGTAGGATGTTCGCCTACTTAGCACTATCGCCTATTAGCATGTTGCCTAGTGCCGATAAAAATGCTAAAATACTAAAAAACGTGTTCTTATACTTTGTCCAATGCCCCTGACAAGCAAGCCTTATTCAAGCTTTAATAAATGTGTCGTTTAGTAACGACTAAGGCCAATATTAAAGCAACATGAATAAATTGTGATGCATATACTGCTATTAGCCCTATAACTGAAAAAATTAAACTTCTAGCATAGAAGACTAGGTATATATATGTATTCTGAAAAGAAAAAATCAAAAACTAAACAAAAAAAAACTAAATGTACTTTATAACATGAATATTATTTCTAGGTATGCCAGAAACCTATAGAAAAAGTCAAAGTAATCCATTCCCTAGTTCAAATATAGCCTTGAATATGTAACAAGTCACCCTGTATTCTATTTATGAATGTGCTTGGTAACACAAATCACGAGCTATGCTCGAGCCAGCACCGACCTGTACCACCGGCGTGGCGTGAACACCACTTACCTATTAAATTAAACACATTTTTGGGAGGTAAATCGCTTGGAAATGTGCCACATGGGCATAAGAGTCGAGTTACATTAATTTGATGCAAAAAAAATAAGTCATGTTGGGGTAAGTTTAGGTTATGGAACAACTACTCTAGATCTCCAATGGAACCTCCACGTTTCCAACTCTACACTTTCATTCAAGTTTACTTCGCTATAGTCATCTTATCAACAAATGTCGTACCTATACATGGTTCGAATATGCGACAGTGGCACAAACACTAAAATATGCCATCCCTTCATGATGCATAGTCGTGGGACGCCCTGTATACCTTGTAACAATATGTAACCTAGAATTGTCAACACCTACAACTCTCAGGAGTCTCAGGACAAGCATTGTCACAAAGTGGGTCCAAGTCCAAGTGTGAACAAAAGAAGGTCCGTGCTTGAAGCTCACTGGCTTGTATAAGGCTACGCTTCCACTGGAGATGTGCGAGTTAGCTTTAAGGTAGCTTTGAGAATGTTGATTGTTGGATTTTTTCCTCGCGCACTGGATAATTAATCAGTCTAAAACTAGGTAACCTTACTTCTGCTACTTAGATAGCCCAGAATTCTCTACTGCAGAGTTTTTAAGCGAACAGATTGAATTTATAATATGTATTTGGTTTAAGGCTGACAGTCTTAAAGTGAATCCATAAGTTTTCTGAGATATTAAATCGCAGTCAAGATATTATAAGATATCTCTCCACTTTTTAGCCGAAAAGCCGTAAAAGTTTCCCTACTTCCAAACAGACTGATAAATAAATACGGATTTTACTTTCATTTTAATTAATGATATTTCTAATTTGTAAAACTAAGAATATATTTATACCTATGCCTATTTTCTAAAGCACTTGTTTATCTGTAATGTTATGTATATTATAGAATCATTCGTTTGTAAAAACCCAACCTTTTGCCGTTTCGTTCATCATTAGACAAACATGTCTAATGATTGTGTAACGTTGGAGCTCAATATTTTCTGTATTTTGTTTTACTTCTTTATATGATATTTTCAAAACAGCATCTATTATCGACAACGATAATATTTATGCCTATCATTAGCGTGTATTCACGTACGATTTCTCGAAACCACGATACTCATTAAAATGTTTGCGCGGTGAACATGAAACAGAAACAATGAAATCATAGTTGCATTTGCATTCCGGGGGACGTGAGTGCTTATTACTGTAACAGTCGCTGGGAACCGTGGGCACTGAGCATTGGGCATTAAGCATAGCTCAAATGACAGTGTTCAGCTGTTTAGCCAGTGTTAATGCTGGTGAGTTTCACAGGCTACGAGGGTCAAACGGTATTTGAACACGTGACGGCATACTGTATTGATGGGAATAGGTATTTGGATAATTACTCTAACAATTAGATTTCGATGTCGACGAAAATGTTTGCATCTCACTTGATCCTTCGAAAGAACCTCCTCACCTGAACATTGAGGGTTTGTACCTATAAGACGCAAAATTTTGTTATTTTATTGGGTTCTCGTTCATTGTGGATAGCACAATCCATCTAAAATAACGATTTTGTAGTTTAGCGTACCCACGCGGGTAAGCAGGGTTAGTAGGTAATATAATTTATGCCACACCTGGCCATAAAGTGGCTTTTAACGCACGCTACGCGTACGGAAAATGCCGCTTTCTGGCCAAGTGTAGATATAAAATGATGAACACGACACGGGAGGTAATAAAGAAAGCCATCGATCGCATATTTGCGGCCCGAACTGCAATCTCGGCCTTTCTTTGTATTACCATCCCAGTTGTGTAATGTACTATTTCATCACACTTCCTCGTAAAGGGTGTTTTATGACGCGGGCTTATAGACCAACTCGAGCCGATTTACCTCCCGTGGGTTATAAAAACTCCCACAGGAGGAAAAACTGTATGAAAATCTATAACTCCCGAGGGAGTTATAAGTTTAGTTTTAAAATACATATAGAACATAGAAACTACCCGTACATCATTTCATAGGTACTAAGGAGATTTCAAAACGGCCAAGGCTTATTTCACATCTTTAAAACTTGCCTACAAAACCAACTTTAGTGTATATAAAACTTGTAAGGTATATTTTATTATTATTTCAGTATTTTTTGCAATTAAAATAATTAAGTTTAAAATTTTATTTTGAAAATCGGTGCTATCTGGCGGTATTGCCTGTCAAGTTTGAAAACTAAACGCAGTTCTTAGCATTATCCGTGGAAGACTATATAGAAAAAAAAAGTTGACAGTAAATAATTTGATTTTTGTCGTTATTTTTTTTGCTCGCATATGTGATGAAAGACATTGTGTGTATCACGGGCAGTAAGAGGATTACAAACTCGAGTCATTAAAAGCCCTCCGCCCACGGCGTCGGGCTCCTGATAGACTCTCGTTAGTAGGTAAGGTCCCCTTCTTACTACCCTCGGTGCATAATGTACTATATAAATGTACTGTTTTGAGTACTTTAAATTACGAAATTTAAACTGTATATGCATTCCTTTCACGAATATAATTTAGAAAAATGATGTTTTTTTGATAGAATAGCCATTAAATTATTACAAGTATATCCATTTAAGATAATAAATTCCTTTTGGGCTTATGCCATCAAAATGCGAGTGTTGGTTGTTTCAAGTTTGCTAGATTATGACCTCTTAAAATAGTGCCGCTAAAGTGAACACCGAAAATGTAAAAAACCGGCCAAGTGCGAGTCGGACTCACATACGAAGGGTTCCGTACCACCGTACAAAAAAAGTCGTAATAAACAACTGGCAAAAGGTCTCAAATGCCGTGTAAATCAATGGCACTTAACACTTTTTGGTTGAGATGTTTTTCGGCAATAACTTCAAAACGGTTTATTCGTTACTATTCAAAATTATTTTCGTCGAATGTATTAATTAAGCGTTACTTACCTGATTTTTTTTCATATTTTTAGGATTTATGATTTAAAAGTTAAAGGGGGGGGGGGGGGGACACACAATTTATGCCACTTTCGGAGCGATTATTTCCGAAAGTATTCACTTAATCAAAAAAAAGTACATAAAAGCCTTATAATGTTTTTAAAAGAACTATCGAATTATGTACCTCACGTTGATGTCTGCTGAAAAAAAAAATTTAGCTTCTGGTACACGTATGGACTGCCCCCCCTAGATTTTTTATTTTTATTATTTAACTACCAAACTTAGTAGCGGCATCTACAAGACATCTATATTCCAAATTTCATCAGTATACGTCGTTTAGTTTTTGAGTACGCCTGTGACATACGGACGGACGGACGGGCACGACGAAACTATATTTTCCTTTTTAGCCGTGTCCGTCAAGATAGCGTACACCGTAAAGATATTCAGCCGTGGTGGTGGCTTCTACGATAGCTAGAGAAATAAAATTTTAGGGCCCTAGGGTACTATTTGGGTACTATTTTTTGAGATATAAATCGTTTCCAAAAACAAAGCCGTTCCAGAGATACAAACGGTGTACGCCAGCTTGACGCCCGGTAGCGTACACCGTGAACAGGCCTTATATTTCGAAAAGTTTAAGGGTACTATTTTTTTCACCTAGGTATTTCGTCGGTACTATTTGGGTACTATTTATTGGCTGCATCAGATTCTGAATATCTTTACGGTGTACGCTATCTTGACGGACACTTTTAGCCATATTGGCTACGGAACCCTAAAAAACGCTATCAAGCCGAAGCGAGCCGAGCTGCGGGCCGCGCGCTATCCACGTTTTATCTTACGTAACTTTCTGTAAAAACTTTATCGCCATAAAAGCAAAATTTACGTACACAGGCGTTTAGCGCGCTCTGCTAAGAGCTAAAAACATTAAGCACAATGGCCTATAAAGGCTATAAAATAAACGCCTGTAACAAACATTTTTATACCGCGCAACAAGACGGGACACGAGTTATTTCTTTTTTATTTCGAATCACGAATATGGCCGTAAATAGGGCCTTTTTTATGGCGTATCATCTGTGGGTTATTGTTAGGAATAAAGAATCGATCGCGTTTATCAGACGGGATATGACATTTTATGTGCCTTCGCTGGATATCCTGTATTGCTGGATCGATAAAGATAACTTCTAATTCCTAAATATGAACATTGATTCGATTGTTTATTGTAGTATTGTAGTATTATTCTTGTTGTGGCTGAAGAGTTTTTAGGAGTCGTCAGGAAGTTCGATTCTCTGTTCATAGCTTATGACGGAATAAAATAGAGGTACCTTGTAGAAGTTTAATATGCATAACTTCTACTTGCTCTATTATTTTCATATTAATCTATACACAACAATAAAGGAAAAAATACGTTGTTGTCATAGCGGTTTTAAATTGATGGTGCACCATTTATCCTGTAAGTTTTATAAATGAATCCCTTCTATCGCGTAATAGGTAGATGACCAAGCCATTTCCGGTGACATTAAGTACAACAAAGTAAAGAACAAACAGGCGTACTTATTACTAGCTATCAAAATTTGTTGAAATGTCTCTTGAGTTGAGTGCCACATAATATAGGCTGGTTTTGAACGTAGAGAATTGTACTTTACCAATATTACCTACCGTGCTAAGTCTGCATATGGTCAACAACAGTTTGCTGCTGACAAAGCATAAAAACATTTATAATAATTCTGTTTATGTGGAATTCGAGTGGCAATAACTTTCAGAAACTTTGGAGTGCCTGTCAATATAACATTTACCTATTCGCGTGTTTGTTTAGAATTGAGACCTTATGTCGAGAATACAAAGCTCAATATTGGATATTGTCAGATGGCCATACGCATCGTACACTTAAAATGTGCCAAGAGTTCATGGGAAAGTCGGCTCGAGCGGCGGCCATTTTTCTCGCTCGAATGGCAAAGGGACTGCATCTTCAATGTCTTTTCCTTATTTGTCTGCGTTAGTATGCGCACAGACTTTCGAGATGATGCTTAACCTAGAAAAGTGCACCTTGAGCGTCGGCTGCACTCGTCGGCTTGTCGTGTCGGGGCGGGACGTACGTGAATGTTATATTTTCCACTTTAGACAATCTTTAGTTTAAAAGGAATACACATAAAATACAGAGCAGCGAGCAATATAGGTTACGTGTAGAAAATAAAGCTTACAGTTATGTACAGTAACATATATGTATATCGATATTGTGTAACGAAAATTGTAGGACCCTGGAATTAATAAAGATCGACGGGTCAGTAGGGCGCTGAGTAGACTGAAAGAAACAAAACGAGTAAGAGGCCGTCGAAAAGATGCGTAAAAGCCTTAAACAGCACGGTTGGTGGAATGGGACTTTTATGGAATTCTGGCCGAGTCCTAAAACGAGGAAGTGATGATTAGAAATATATGTATAAAAATGATGATAATTACGTGTCTTGATGCAACGTTTTTAGCTCATAATGCACATGCGAACGTGCTAGAGATACACAAGTTAGCGATATCGCAGGCATGTATTTGGCGTGTCGAAAGCAGCAGTTATCGCTGCGAAAACGGCCGTCGGCGAAGAAAATTGCACGTCACCGCCCAGTTTCACCGTAAGACACGAGTTCGATGGGAACCGCCGAGTGTCTCATGACTAATTGATATCGATTGGTACGTAACGAGTCGTGCACCGGAACGGCACCCGCAGCACCCGCTCACCTTGACTTTAGGCGCTCAGTTTTTGTGCCCTCCCGTTCGAAATCGCAAGTGAACGGACTGCACCGAGCGTCGGCCTTGCTACTTTTTTTCTTGTTACGATATTCGGCAGTCGAATGACGTAATTCACTTAGGCGATTGTGCAAATTGATTCGATCTCGCCGCCGGGAAGATTTGCAAATTGAATTTGGCGCGTGTATCGGAACCTTTTCCCTGCTCCTAGTTCCCTCGCTATTTTGTAAGCGTGACTAAAGAGCAGTGAAATGTAATTTAATTCCTGCAAATCAAACTCGTTTTAAACTCGTTTCAGTGGCTTTGTGGCGCGATCGTTCACCGCGGGAACCGGTAAGGTCGCGTTTGGCGTGCTAGTGATCACTTAAATTCAAATCGGTATATAAATTAGTTGTTCTATTAACTCATTCCGAGCGAGTTCGTTGCGTTTTAATCGATTCTAACTGAACGATTTTGCGTCGCGGTGTCGGGAGGTGCGTCGGGTGTGTAAAGCTTGTTTATCGTTATAAATTCTCTAGCAGTAGGTAGTTAACGGCGCGCGAGCAGGGAAGGAGGGTGGCGCGCGGGCAGGGAGGCGCGGTAATCACGCCGTACCGGCTAGCGCCTTGATTACTACTATTGTCTTGAGGAAATCCTCGCTTCTTCACCACCGCCTTTGTCCCGTCTCCGTCCCATTAATTGAACGGATCTAAAAAAGCGTTCGAGCGAATTCCGAAACCCGTTCCGAAACGGATGAACGCGATAGTTTCACAATCGATCACTTAAATCTGCATCCGTCACTAAGGAAATGAATCCGGGAATCCATTATGCAAACGACCCTAAAATTAATGGGGAATTTGAACGGAATTGATCCATTGGATGTAGTGATTGGAACGCGAATCCCTTAATAATTCGGGGTTCGAAACTTCCCGACACGCGAAGGTTAGCGCATTGATCTGATATCTAACATAACCTGAAAGAGGGAGTATGTGTTTGAATCTAAACTACTTAATCTCTTCAGACACGCAGGCACTATTCGTGTAATGTTAATTGGGTTCCACACTGCTACAAGCTGCAATGCAGATTCGAATTTAGATCTTTCAGTCAAGCGTCAAGATAAGTGAATACTGTTGCCCTTACGTGCCATCAATCAATACACGGCCGCCCCCCGCCACTAACTAAATAACCAGATAAAGGGAAACGCATTCGTTCACTACTTGAATGAAGAACCGTGTACGGTCGCTCCCGGCCATGCTATTGCCTTGCCCATTGATATTCAGACTGTAAATAGTTACTTTGTAGCAACTGGCTTCGTCGTCGTTACAGAATATCGCTTGAAAGCTTTCCTATTTTAGTATTTCCGTTGGTTCGATTTGAATTTCGTACGTAAATGCAATCTATCTTTGAATGCCATTTGCCAGTGTCAACGCAACGTAGTTTCGCATTTAGTAAATAACCAAACGGTTCAAAGCGTATCGCGTCTATGAAGTCTTTATAATTTAGAGCACGGTTTTTATCGATATTACGACTTCCTTTCATTAAACAGTTCTTTCATATACCAACGTGTCTTGAATCACGCTTTTGTATCATCGGTACCTACTTCATATATTTTTGTTAGCATTCTGTTCTAAAAACTCTTTTATGATCTCTCTAATGGGGCGTTTAAAGAACCTTGTCACAGTTACAATTACAAGACTAAAGACTAATCCTCCGTTTTTGTTGTAATTATCCAGTCCGTGTAAGGCGGTGTTGTGCGGCATTTCGTTTCCACGTCGCATTCGCATAGCGTGGGCCTGTAATGGGCCTTGAGAACTTCCATAGTGCCGCACCGCTGTTTAACGGAAGGCAGCAATTGTATATCAGACTCGTAAGTTCTTACGCCTTTGTTCCTTTAAAGTGCTGTATAGAGGAGTTAGAATAGGTGTATAAGTGCTGTATAGACGTAACGCGGTGCCGTCTCTGCCAGGTGTCGTCATATTAGAACTCGGTTAATGTTTGGAGTGAGTGACTCTCCGATTTTAGGAAGATTAAATGGCGTGTATTGGACGGGGGTTCGTTGTTTCGTGTTCGTAAGAGGATTACAGCTAAATTGGATTGCTAGAAAAACGACAAACAAAAGTTTTGAATCGTTTAAACATGACTCCGTTTCGAACGGTTCTAACTCTAATTGTTTACTCGGAATTCTTTGAGTTTTGTAAATGGATGGTCCTCTAAATAAAATGTTCGAGGAATATTTGATATTAGCTCTTTTACAATTAACTTTTGCTTGTCGTCGGAACAAGAAAAATTTTGTCAAAAGGACTTAACTGCGAGTCGAGAACTTGCGACCGTATGCGAAAAGTTTCCCATTGAAGCCGAAAGGACACCTATTAATTACTTAATGGATCTATTTATAACTATGTTAAACATATTATTATGTCTGTAGAAATTCTAGGGCTGAGAGTGGCTAGTGAGATGAGAAACACATGTTCTTTAGGAAACAGGTGCACTAAGAAAATGTTTTGCAATTCGCCACTCAAAGGATTAATAAACAAGTTAGGAAAATCGTTTTATTTTTCGTGTAATAATACGATGATATTAATAATCGGTAATTATTACAGAACTTCGGAGATAATATGGGAATGGTATTTTTTTAACGTTTTATTGTCTATAAACAAGAACTACATGTCTAAAAAAAAAAACGGTTTTAGAATCTATAGGTACACTAAGCCCTTTCATTTGATGTCCCACTCGATATAATAGCTCTACTTTTAATTTTCGACATCCCATTTCGGTCCCCTTTAAAAAAAGCAAAAAAGGTATAAGATTTTTTTCTATCCTATATTGATCTAATTTCAAGTCGATAGCATCAGTATTTCAGTCGATAGTATCAGATTCTGCGATATCTTGCTGTGACAGACGGATGGACGTCGCACCATAAGGGTTCCTTTTTTACCATTTTGGTACGGAACCTTCAAAAGTGCGAGTCGGACTCGCCCACCGTGGGTTCCGTACATTATTTTTTTAAATACTATATTTTTTATGATTTAATTACAAATATATACTTTTCAGATTTTTCCCTATACTTGTAGTATAAGACAGTATTACTTGACAAATTTCATTTCAGGGTAACTTAGAAGTTTGATTTTTTTACAGCTTCAAGGGACTATAGACCTGAGTATATGGTTTTAATTTCAACTCGATACCTCCACGCGTTCCCGAGATAAAGGGTTTTGAAAGACGGACACACAGACAGACAAAGTAATCTTATAGGGGTTCCGCATATAGCATGAAAAATTTCAAAATTCACGCTGACATCTTGTAAAAGAAAGATTGCAGTCAAGAACAGTGCCGCACCATACAAACTTTCAAGCTATCTTCTTATGGATCTAAAACTGACGTTAAACTGAATCTGCGCTTTTCGCGAGACCTAAACTAAAATAAGCTATCAAATTCCTCGATACCTTTGTATAATGACATAACTCTGGTACGATGGTAGGTAAGGTTTTTATGCGCTAGTTAGGCGGTCGAGGTATCAGAGCCAGTATTTATGGCCCTATAAAATATTAAGAGCACCTGTGGCTGAGTGGGTGTTCCGCCGTGGCTTTAACTTTAATATACCGCTTTGACCGAAGATAGTTAAGTAATTAGTGTAAATATTTGAATGTTTACGTTAAACACGCACTTTACTATAATTCTTGTGACAGAGATGTTATCATCACGAATCTATGTAGGCAGTTGATAATATTCTGAACAGTGACTGACAGGCAACGCACTGCTAAACCGGTGGTTCTAATAGTGTTGGTAGTGGTAGTTTAAAATTTAATATGTTTTGTTTATATTTCAATCATCAGCAGTTAGTTGCACCTTTTAGACACACTGTAGGTATTTAAATTGGTAGGTAGGTAGTTAGGTAATCATATAGTTTATTTACGTACAAATATGAATTATATATTGATGTACTGCCTTTTTTTACCGTCGCTTAGTCGAAGAAACATGTGTACCTGATTTGTCTTTCGAAGATAGTGCTTCTTTATCTGATGAATAATCCTCGTAGTCGAAGTTATCCTCCTTTCTCGTCATTATATTACACTATCCCTATGCAGTGGGTTGGCGTAAAAGATATCCTTGGGCGAACCCGTGCAGTTATGGCGTAGGTACATTATCTTTAAGAGCTGTAGAATAAGGTGCTTTAAATGCCTGATTTTAGACAAGCCGGTAGGAATCGAGTTCTTTCTTCAAAACTACTCTGTAGGTAAGTTTCGCTGCAAAGAAGACCTACACACGTTCATGTTTTTATGCTACACCTGGCCATAAAGTGGCTTTTTCCGCACGCGGCGCGTACGGAAAGAACCGCTTTCTGGCCAAGTGTAGTGTAGACATAAAATGATGTACACAACACGGGAGGTAATAAAGCAAACATCCGCGACCTCGGCCTTTCTTTGTATTACCAACCTAGTTGTGTAATATACTATAAATATTAGTAAGAATCAGGGCAAATTACCTACTGTTTATCGGACGCATACCCTACGACAGTAACTCTAGTGATCTAGTTTGTTAACCAGCACAGATAAGTTAACGTTATCTTAATTACGTTAATAATTAGCCACGTATCGCGTAACGTTTACTAGTGTGTCCATCCAGTCCAGTTGCAATAGATACGGTGTGTAGTGTAGTGGACACTTACATTGCGCCTGTATTATACTGTTGTTTTAGTCTCTTATGTATAGCGAGTAATGTATTTGATACAGAGAATTAGTTCGCGTAATGAATTATCTGATCTTGAGAATCTTGAGATGGGTTTTGGGAACTACGAGCGGATGTTATAGGTTGTGTTTTGTTATGATAAAAAGATAAACAAGCTGTTTTTGGCAACATTGTTAACTACTCTGTCTGTTATTGTTCCATCAGTAATTTTCTTGGTACAGGACGTACGTTGTAATGTTAGCTCTGTTTTTATATCGAGTTGGTGAAGTATGTATCTATTTAATTCTAGGAAATTATAATAAAATAGGTAATTATCTACGGCGTGATTTCTTGTACCTATTACATAATACGTTATCACAGGGGTCACCAATAGGGTTGCCAGATGTCCGGTATTTAAGCGTACAGTCCGTTATTTTCGAGGACGGTCCGGTAAAAAATAAATGGTCATACCGGACAGAACAATGTATTAGTATTGTGGGTACAAACTGCAGGGAGATATTCCAAATAATTAGTCCCTTTTCCACATAATAATATTAATATATTTTTCTCAAGAAAAAAACCAAAATAAACAACATTGACACCAATCCCAGCGACAGTTCTAAATGACGCACAAAAACATGCGAAACAGTTCTAAATAGACAATACCTTAACCTAACTAACCTACATATTTACATCACTAAAAGCTTTGGGCTTAAAATCACTAAATCTCATAATACCTTATTTGCCAATACACCCTATTTTCAAATTACCATGAGCTCATAAAACCTAAATGTCAAATTGTAACATTCTTAAAATGAACGAAATTCATTATGACTTTGACTTAAAACGGCATATTCTCTAAATGCCTGAAGATTGAAATGCACAATCCTTCAATTACCGAATGGCAGAAATGACAAAATATCAAAACAACTCAACCTCAAAATACCTAAATTTAGGCATTTTTCCAAAAGTACCTAATTTTTTTTACGAGTGTTTATTTGATAGTATAAATTTAGGTATTTTGAGGTTTGGTTGTTTTAAGTATATGTTGTTTTGCCATAATGCTGTTTTGAAGTTTAGGTATTATGAGCCTAAGGTAATTTGAACATCGGCGATATTAAGGTTTCGGTTGATTGTGAAAAAAATTTAGGCATTCTGCAATTTAGGTATTTTGAGGCCATGAAGTTTTGAGATCTGGGAATATTGATAATGAGGTAAAATGAAATTTAGTGATTTTAAGCCCAAAGCCACTAAAAAGGTGTCGCCACAGTATAAAAAAAACGTATTTTTCCCCCCTTTTTGGGGTTGTCCGGTATTTTTTCGCGACTCACCTGGCAACCCTAGTCACCAATTGGCTACTTGACAACTTTTTTCTGTGATATGTTATAGTAACATCTCTCAATAATTGAAATATGTATGAAAAAACCACTTCAATATTATAAAAACTCACCGAGATACTACAATGTTAAAATCACATTTTTAGACTTTCCCAAATACGTGCCGAAACGCTCCCTACTGAAGCCCGTTATACAGTGACGTCACTACTCATACGTTGTTTGGGGAAATTAATAACTTTGTTCTGCAACTATGTTAATACTTGCGTTTATCGTAACGGTTTCATAACAAAAGTTACTATAAATTTTATGGGTTATTTAATGGTATTAATAGTTTTTAATAATTTTATGCTTTTAAAATGGACTTTCCCATTCAACATTGGAGGCTTATAAAAAAGTTACACGTTAAATATCAAACTCAAAACTTGAACATATTTCCTTATTATGCTTATTTTAAGAGGAAACAGTAAGGTGGAGAGAATTGAAAATTAGATATTTGTAAAATGTGTCGCTGTCCCGCACTACCCGCCTCTCCCGCGCAGAGCGCGATAGAGACAACTGCAGCTTGGACCGAAAATACCTTTTAAAATTTCATGAAAACAAAGTTTCGTAGTCCCCTGATTTCTTCCCCAAAACTTAACCTATTTAACTAATTTTTTATTACATTAAAGAAAGGCTTTGGCCGTGTTCCTATGTTTTCCTTTTTTTTAATAATCTAGTCAAATTTGTTTTCTGAATGTGTGAACACAGCGGAAAATCTGGCATTTTTTTTAGGTTTTTGAAGGTTAATATCTCTTTTGAGAATCAATTTTATGGTAAAAAGGAAAACATAGGAACATATCAATAGTAGCCATAGATTTTTGGACAAAAAATTATTTCTCTACTGGCATTATCCAGGGAGGAAACAGGGGACTACGTTTGTATGGAAAAACTGCCCTCCTGTTTCCTCTTAACAGGATCTTATATAATTTTTACAAATTTCAGTTACAGTCAAGTAACTACCCAATTAGTTTCGCTCGGGGTCAGTTTTAAGAAATGAAATGACCATCGCGGTCCGCACACCATTATAACAAAGGTATTTTGTTACATATCAATCCGCGAACTCTTTCTCGCTTGTTAGCTCGTTACTTCGACTGGCCGTTTTTGAATTGACATCAACAAAGATAATGCGGGTGGTACATAACTATTTATTAAATTACGTCCTCTGTAGTGCAAGTTGCTGTGTTCTCGCGGTCCGCACAAAATGGGTTGGCGGTCCGGATGCGGACCGCGGTCCGCCATTTGGCGACCCCTGCGTTATCACAAAACAAATAATAAGGTTCAATGTATTTTGCCATTCCACTAAACTATTTCATGAAAACGCTAGATTCAAATAGCTTTTTTTTAACTAGTTTTATATCGCAAGGATCGCCTAACGTCTTTACACAATAATCCGATTTTTCGCGAAACCGCTACTTTTTTTTGCGAAAACACGATTTCACGCGATCCTACGCCGACATATACATACGATCTAACTTATGTATAGAGGTTTTTTACTAGTTGGACGGTAGACGTAAATCACAGCTCGCGTAGTGACAGTATTGCCCGTGGCACGCACTAGCGACGAAAACCGTCACCAACTTCATTTGTGGTTTTATGAACGTCTGAATAAACGAAACTTTAATTTCGAAAGATAAATGTCAAATAGGTATTTCGTGTATGTGGTTTTGATAAGTATAATGTTTCTTCGTAATTTTGATTGATACAATGCGATTGGGCCTATTCGAGGAATCCATTATAGTTTCGAAGTTTCGCTAGCTGTCACTGAACTTGCTTGTTTAGAGCCTCCATACGTATAGGCAAAGTATAAAGACAAACAAGTAGTTCAACTTCGGCCGTTTAGGAGCGCGCGACACGTATTTACACAGACGTATGATCGCGCGTCTGTGTGAGTGCGATCCATACTGGAGCATTCTTGCGCCTTCTTAAATCTTTACTTGTAGTGTGTTCGTACACGGCGCGCACACATTCAAGCGCGTGATGTAACTTTGGTAGCAAGAAAAATTACTGTATTATACTGTGCTATATGTACATATCATTCCCGTCACCAGAAAGTGTATCATTTTGCTGTTCCTAATTTCCAATGACGATTAAGACAAAGCCACGTTGCAAATGAAAAGAAAACAATTTTATTTCTCGTCATTCCAAAAGCCTTAATTTGTTTCATTCCTCTAATTCCGTTTATTAGAAAACATCCGTTCATAAATTTCGACGGTAAATTCGGAACCGTCGGCAGCCGGATGGGGATGATGTATTTATATGTATATTTCGAGGGTACGGAACCCCGGCCCAGCACATTTGGAACCCTAGGGAGGGGCGTATAGTGATATCCACTTGCCTAAATGCAACCGCGGCGGAGAAATAAAAAGCTGAAAGCTAGACGCTCTCAAGTTTCGGAACGGCCGCGGAAAATTCACTCATAACCTCAAAAACGTAGAGGTTATGTTCGCGTGGAGGTGAAACTTTGTTGAATTTGTAATTGTTTCGGCCGTGGACTGGCAGTTTCTTATAATTAGGCTTCTTGTAGATGGCGCAGGAAGCGTTGTTAATCCACATTGTTCGAGCTCCAGGGGATTTAAAATTTATTTCACTCGCGCCGTTCGTGTGTAAGATTATTCCAGTTGGTAGTTTTTTGAAGCGAACTTGTTTGTAGCAGTTTTACTAAATGTTTATGATAACTTTTAAAATGGATTCTTGAAATCTGCTCTTAGTGACGGGCTCATGTAGTTTAAGTTTTTGGAGTTTAAGTTATGGTTGGGATAAATGTCATAAACATTAAAGAGAAACACTATGAGTGTATCTAATTGTTGTCACTACATTATTACTTAAGTAGCTAGTAATTTAAATAACAATTAGAAAGTTAATTAAGTAACTTAAATATATCAAGAACATACAATCAATTATGACCATCGGAATTTAAGTTGAATAACGCCTCGTTAGTTTCCTATTTTAAGGTGATTTATAAGCTGTAACTAACTGTATTAGAAAATCCCTTTATCGTTAGGAGTAGGTAATCTTACGATGATCAGCTATTAGGATAAAATAACGTATGACAGCAAGTATTTGTCTTAACAAATATTTGCTGAGCCGATAGCGAGGACTATACAACGATGTGGTAGAAGGTATCTTTCGGCCATGAAATTTTCTGCCTGTGTCTAGCGAACGAAAAATATCGCTACCATACTATCGGGACAAATATTTGCATGATTAGTATTCAGTACCTCAGTAATGCAAATGACATTTATACAACCGTATGTGCAGCCATGCATGTAGCAACAATCATATAAGTAGGTATTCTCGACCTTTGTGACATTTAGGTAGGTACAATACAACGAGATGATGTCGTGATTACGTATTTTTAAGCGAACATAAAACCATGTAAATTTCCGTGACTGCCGTAAGTCTATTGCAAATTAAAAGGTATCTCGGTTCATTGACCCCAAGTTAAAGACTACCTTGCTTGAAACCGAATCCATTAAGTAATGAAAAATGCTAATACCGCCCGGCAACGGCTTCACAAAGAAATCGATGTCAAACGTCCATCGTCGGTAATTTCTGCAATTTGCTAGTCTGAACTTCAGGGCAATTTTATACTAGTTGTAATATCGGGCGATCGGAAGCAAAACGCTATAAGCGTCTCTGTATTCAGTTCAATTTGAACCTTTAAGTGTGCAGGTAAAATTCAAAATCAGGTTTCAGGTCAGGTTTTTATCCTTTTAAATGTCTTTTTATAATCCATACTTATAAGTGCATATAGGTAATTGCTTATAAAACGAAGCGGAAAGTTGGCTTTGTTTAATTTATGTAAAGTCAACTAGGTGGTGCTAGCTGACCTTACGTAAATTGATAAGGGATGAGCTGTAGGTACTACCACTCCTAACGTCCTACCACCTTAAACAACCCTAGTGCCTAAAGCTCTATAACCCTAGCCCTAACATAGATAATAAATATAAATACTTTCGGGATGCCTGCACCATGCGACCGAAGGTAACAGGCGGAAAGTGGGTGGGAATCTGGTTTGTGGTTAGGTTTTCTCACTGCCAATCACACAGACTCATGTGACTGCTGACGGCTAAGGGTGTCTTGGCCGCAGTGAGAGGTACTGTCGTTATGGTCGGAGGGGAAAGGTCTTAGGTTGAGTTATCTCACTGCCAATCACACAGACTCATGTGACTGATTACGGCTAAGGCGTCTTGACCACAGTAAGAGGAACTCAGGGAAATGAGACAGTGACTATCCAAATAAGAATAGTGATTTATTAACAAAACAAGGTATATTATATTTACTAATTTACATGTATTGATCTTCTTATAATGTGTATTTCGTCAAGTCAACAAGATGTGGTTTTACACTTTGCCCGCTCTGGGTGATCGTGCAGTTTGTTGCTCCAGATCTTGATGCTGATGTTGCTGATATATGTTCAACGAATGTGAACAATTTAAATTCAATGCAGTCGCGGAGTTTGTACCATAGTGCATTTTTCCTTTAAGGAGATGTGCACATTTGAATGATTATTGGTAATTTTCTTAAGAAGATAATATGTACAAACAAACCCACATTAATAGCAGAAGATAGGACACCATCTAGGGTAGGTGTTTCGTATTTATTATTTAAACGAGTGTACAAAACTCAAAACTATCAGAGTCGTATTTATATAAATTTGAAATTCATCGTTCGTCGTGAAGCTATTTTAGTATTTTATGAAACTTGGTGGTATAGGTCTCTATAGCACGCCACTTTAGTGAAAATGCTAAGCATTTAATCAAATGGCTGATTATATATAGACTATACGTATTAGTAGATAAGTTTGCGCAAAGCAGCGACGGCAGGTAATAAAGCAAAATATGCACCATCTGGAAAACCTAAATTAATTTCATAAAATAAACTCAAACTAGCAGAACAATCAAACGTCCAAAGCGTAACCACAACCTGCGAGCTGTATCAGTATAATACCGAATAAATACAATTTTAGTAGAAACTAATTTTCCAGTAGACAAATAGACCCATTAGTTTGACGTCTAGATTATCTAGATCTAGGCCATTAAAACACAATGTCTGGGCCAGGCTAGACATGCGATACGAACGAGGCGTTAAATTATTGCCTCAAATGTGTAATATCATGCTGCCAAGAGCTTGAGGTCAACCACTTGGGTTTGATTTTGAAAATCAAAAGCCTATTTTGTAGTATGATATGCCTTTGGGTTAACGCTATGGATTTTGTAATGCGTGCATCATTAAAAATTAAACAAATACATACATTTCCAGGCTACAGTAGCTACCACTTCAGATAGTTTGGCAGGTGGCAGGCAACCCATACGTGTCATTCTCATTTTTGTGCACACAGTCACTACCGTGGGCGTTATTACTCTTACTAATTAATAAAAAAACCTGATACTATCATAAAAAGAATCATTATATTATGACGGTTAGGTCGAACGTGCAGAAAGAGAAAGCCACGGTAGTGACATCCACGGTAATGACTGTGTGTACAAAAATGAGAATGACCCATACAGGATTATGATCAAAAAGCCTATATTTTATTTATTTTATTTTTTATTTTATTTAATTTAGATAATTACACAGTATAACAGTATACACCAAGGCACTGTGAAATTCAGACAACACATATAAAAAGGACTAACTATAACATGTAGCACAACAAGTAATAAAAATCACAATTATTAACAATTAACAGAAGATGGGCGATCATCCATCGCCTCACATAACTTCAAACATTCATCACATACCGTCCTCCAGCTACTTGCAAAAATATCGCATTCGGGTGCTGATGCGAGAAGCGCGTTCACATATTGTAATGCGCGAACAAGAGGTGAATGCCTGTATGACACAGTACGCGCTTTGGGAACTGCCAGCAGATCGCGGTCCCGTGGACGAAAATTAAATTTCGACTGAGACGGTGAGGGTACGCAAAGACGTACCAGTTGCCTCACCAACTCCGGGCAATCTGAATCACCCCGCAGAATTTGACATGCCCCGTTTAAGAGCGCATAATTACGCCTCACTATCACATATTACAAGCTTCTAACTGTACCCTTTTGAAACTGGCTGAGACCAATTAAATACATAATTCAAGATTAGCTATTAGGAAAATCTAAATATTAGGTATACATCTGCTCCCACCAGGATAAGGCTAGTAGAGTAAAAACATATGAGGTCTGGTTGTATTAAAGCTGAAAATATTTAATTTAGATAAGACTTTTTTGTATCGTAACGGTGACAGGCAGTCTAGCGTTTCGTGTACACTACACAACGTATTATGTCACTGCTATCCAGGTAGGTATTATTACCAATGTCACCTTGCAATTGATACAATATTGATGGAAAACATTTGACATTTGCCGAACAGACTTCGCGTGTTGAAAACGTATTTCAATTTTATTTTAATTTTACGTCTAAAATTGACTGGAGTCTGGAGTATTCTTTTTGTGTGCAATCTACTAAAAGTCATCAGGACACTGATTTTGTTGTTTATTTTATGTAATAGGATTGTTTATTATACTTTATGAGTTTCGCTTGTTCGAGTGTCACTGTCGTCCTCCAGGGCTAATCTAATACTAGGGATTTTGTGATAAACCAAAACCAATATTGGCTATTAGTGAATCTGTGTAGATTTTCATCAATACTACTGAGTATATATAATATGCAATTGATCCATAATCTCTGATGACATTGAATACGTCGCTGAATTACACTCTAGATGTCTGAGTAATTCAGATGACAAGCTCTGACTTGACATAGCATAACAACAGTCCGGCTGAGACTAAATGAAATAGAAAGAAATGGATAACATTAGTCGCGTGACAAGAGGCCAGTGGTACTAGCCCTTCGCTATATTTCTGCCATTATATAACATGTCGTATCGCTGATATGTCGCTTGAATAAGCAACGTGCCTCATTTGCATGAATTATGTCCTGCGGTACGAATAATTAATATCTATCTCGAGTTGCGGAGAATTTCCCTTCGTATACTTACATGAGAAACGAATTTTACCAGAGCTATTTATAATATAAGGCTTCATAAAACTTAAATCGTGTCGGTTGTTTTGAAAGCTATTTATGTGTACGAAAAGTTCGAGCTAATAATTCGAATTTAATGTTTCTTTTTAAGTTTAAAAGCGAGAAAACGTGACTTTTATCACTATTTTTGATGTATTTTGGTACTACAGTAGACATTTTCAGTAAAATTAGTTCGCAGCCATTGACACGGTGGAAAGTCAACGCGAGTATGAACTAATTCCACGTAACAGGAGATTAAGGCGGGGCGATTAGAGCAGCATATCGCAGCCAAATGGGTCCAAACAACATTATAATGGGACGTGCATTATTTGTCCATTACAGCCACGTCTAATAGTACATATCGTGTTGGAACTTAAGTCACGGGAATAGAGCTTAAAATTGTGTACGTTTTTGTGTTGACCGTGCGCCGCGACAGTCTAAATACGGAGCGTTATTAGTGGAGGTTTTTGTGTCGTTGTCGTTTGCGATTCGAATTGCTTGACGATTGACTCGTGCGAGCTGATGTCGTGGCGAGTTTACTGCCAGCTTTGAAGCAAGACGATGCGCCCTAGGTGTCTTTACTCTTTAGCTACAGATCTAGTCTAGGGAAAGTGTAAAACGAAAGCGTGTTATAACTTGTAACCACTTTCTCTAGTATTGTTAGTTTATGTCCTACTAGCATTTGCCCGCGGCTTCACCCGCGTTATACCCGTTATTGTCCCAAGGGAACTCTTTACTGGGATATAAAGTATCCTATTTTTCAATCCAGGACTTAGTCTACTTGCGTGCCAAATTTCATCTCAATCCATCCTGTTGTTATCCCGTTATTTAGTAACAAACATCTAAACATCCAAACATCTTCACAAACTTTCACATTTATAGTATTAGTAGGATAGGATATTTTGACGAACGAACACTCGAAACTAACTCGGTTGATAATCTCAGAGCTTGTAGTAGGCGAAGTGCTTGCGCCGTTATGAACTAGGCACGGGATCATCTAAAAAGGTGACCCGACAGAAAGCTTAAGGCGCGGTAGGACCTGGCTCGCATTTCACATACAAACTAGGGTCGGGCGGAATGCAGATTATTGCAGATTATCTTCGATTTCTAACATAAAAGTATACGTTATCAACCCAAACATGAGAGGATGCCCTGCATGACTGTGAAATCATGATTGTCAGGTATTAATTTTGTCAGAAAAAGTAACTGGTGATGAACAAAATGAAAAAAAATGAAAAAAAATACTTTATTTTATAGTGTTTTCGCGCTACTTTTCTATCGAGCGAAGTGTTCGCTATCGTGTTCTAAGTGAGAGGAAGCTCTAGATACAGTTCTGAATATTATTATATATGTTTTACAGTGACCTAAGAGTCAAATAAGTGCTCTAAAAATGATTTGGAAACTAGGCTTCCGTGCCCGATTCTGGTCTCACCTCGCCTTAAAGCGCATCGAATAAGTGAGCCGAAGTCACCCTGTGAATGTAAATGTATAGCCTGTGCACTGTGTGGAGACTAGGGAATGCAATCTCGAACCGAGACTGGCGATTCGAGATCTCGTGCGAAAAATCTGATTCGAGATTGGTGTTTCGAGATCTCGACCGTCAGGCTCTCGAGATCGAGATTAATCTCGACGAGATCGAGATTTGGCAAAGTAGTAAACAATTAGTTATTTTAAACAAAATTATCTAAGAATCTCGACCGAGATTGCAAAAATCGAGATCTTGTGCCGACGAGATTGAATCTCGAAAATAGGCTCGAGATCCCGCGAGATCGAGATTGCATTTCCTAGTGGAGACTTTGGGTCTGCAAACGTAGTGTAGGTGCTCATAAACGAGAGGGACGATGGTAGGCGGCTGGCAAGAGTTGGATGAGATTGGCCTCGCATCAGGACAGCCAGCTCCGGTCTTATTAGGACTCAGTAGCGATTGTCGAGCCAGTCCAGCCTATTCCACGGAACAGGCTGATGATAATGACTTTGATCGTAATTTATCGGGATCGGTTCGGGTGGGCTGCGTAAGCGCACGTTGTTTACGACGGCAGCGCGGAGCGAAGGGCACGCGGCCGCGGCCGGTACCACTGCGTACCGTTAGACGCCGCGGCACCATCGCCATTCCGGTAAAGTCGGCAAACGCTAATGCTTTCTAAATCTTAACTTAAGAGCCCGTTTTAACCCAACACAAAATAGAATTCTCTATTTGGCCAGTGTATGTATTATCACTTATCAGTTAGCCTGACCGTAGTTCAGTTTCAGTTATCTTACTGCTAACTGTCAATAGACTGGCCAAAAAGCGAACCAATGTGATCCATATACGTTAGGAAAGGTATGCAATGTACTAATGTAATACATACATGCATTAAAAAATCATGGATCTTGCATAATTAGTAACTTGTACTGAAGAGTGATTTAATCGCGATTCTATCAAAAGCAACGATCAAACGCAATCTGAAAAACTGGAAAATGTTCCATGTTCTACCTATATGATTTTCGTATAACTATAACTACTTATTCCACATAAGCTCGGTTACCAACAGCCTCAATTCGATGTTAATTAACTCTATAAGTACGGGCCGGAGAATCAGACACTGTTTAATGCAGAACCTTAAGTGCCCAGACGTTCTCGGGGAAACTATTTAAACAAATCTCTCGCAAAACGGCCATTTCCCTAAGCCGCGAAGTCCTCAGCGTACAGGGCCAGCGGACCATTTGGAATATAAATATTTATATCCCGGCTAGGGGATCCATCTCCTGGCAGGTAGACACACAAATCACCATGCGGAGCTCGGAGCAGCGGACATTTTATAGTATTTATTTTTGCTTCGGTCGACAGGCGAGCGAGTAAGTCGTAAACAGTAGCTTGGCTTAATATAAGCATCTACAAACGTATATGCCCATAGAGAGAGAGTGGTGGCAGAACAGTGGGTTTTAGATCCGCAGTGGACAATTTATACAATTTATTTCGTTTTGCCTTGGCTGACAGTCTGGTCGTATTCAAGGGGTTTCATTTCTGTACCCTGTTTTAGTCGCTAAACATACGCATTTCCATCCGCAAAACACATAGTTTACACGTAAATTAGCTTACTTCTTATGTATAAAGTAGTTCAAAGAAGCAATATAGCTGCTTTGCAATTTGAAGTCAGAAATTACATGAACATAAAAGAAGGCAAGAAATATTGGAACACTATTAGACGTACGTTTGGGAGCATTACTAGCAGTGATAGTATTTTTGCATGCCTAATCGTCTTCTTGCCATGAATATCTATTGTAACTGTGTGCTATGTTTTGACCTTTGTTTGAAGTCAAGGTACTGACATGCTATCTAAGGTGACATCTGAATCTGCTTTGATACCTTGGTGAATAGTAAACCGCTTCCAGCAAGATCTCTTGACAACAGTATGTTCTCTTCGACCTGTATTTAATTGACTTGTCACACGCGTTTAAAACATACGAAAAAATACAAAGAATTCTGGACGCAACGAAGTTGCATTACGGAATGACATGTTTAGTCCTGTGGCCGAGCCGTCAAACTCGTTCCACCTACATTAACATTATATTAGGAATGGGCGTTTCAGCCCGTCTAGCGACGTCTTTAGGCTATCTCGTATGGCACGAGCACGAGGCAGCACGTATTCCGTTATCTACATGGTATTACTTACAGGTCGAACGTTACATCGATAATTCTCAACTTTAAGCTAGTGTTTTTCTGGTTAGGACACCAGAATTTTGAAAGCAATAGAAACTAAAAAGGGTAAACGTCAGATATATTTGATTTATCTATGGAATAAACATGTGTATAGGTAAAAAGCCAAATTTATCCCTTCAAGAGACCTTCTTCGGAATACCTTTGTTTGAGCAATCCAGTAATGAGAGACGATAAAAGAGGTAAATAAACAAAAAATCATGTAACATTTGAATGTAATGTGAATGTAAATTATAAGTAGGTATTGTGGGGTAAACTGCAGATGATTTGGCTTACGTTTGCTTTAAAACCAGTGAAATAAAGTTCTCAAAATAGACAAAGCCTTAAAATAGGCAAGCCTGTTGTAATCGGATTCTGTGGGACGTCTCGCCACTAACAGGAAGATACATACGTGGGTTCCTATTCGTTTCCGCATGAAAACGTTTGCGATAGAGAGCCGTCTAAGCGACACGTTAAAGGCTAGCAGGGGGCGTATTCCGTTATCTGCGACACAGACGGAACGGTCGAAAGTCGCTTTGCGTTTACGCTCGATAACCCGACTCCAGGTTAAGTGGCGAAGAAATTTATGGTAGCAACTATGTTTTAATCACGCGATCCGACTTTAAAAAGCAGGCGCTAAATGCCTTTAATCACGATAGTTATATAAAAACAGGAGCGTTATGGCTTGTTGGGTCACCCTTGGTACCGGTGGAGGGGAAGAATTGCCGAACGAATTCATAACTTACATCGCTGAGGATCGGAATTCGTATTTGTGCTTTTGTTGCGTGCTGTATGATTATGTGGAAATTTCTTCACACCTAATGATTATGATGACTAACTAACTTAGAACTATGGACTGCCTACTGATATTGACATTGACGCGGAAATGGTTATAAGTTGATAAAATAATATACATGGAACGTGACCAAAGGCACAGCAAAATCTATATCTCGTATATAGAAGCGATTGTATTATATCTAAGGGAAATAATCAAAAGTTGACATGTGTTGAGAGAGTCAAGTAGCCACAACATGTGGCGCAAAAGGGATGTTAAATTGTACGTAATGCAAACAAACATCACAAACATGGCTGTGAGTTGGGCTTTATACACGCAACACACATACACACAATTACTGTTGCGCCGGTGGTATAGGTCGAAACTTCAAACGTGATTTTCCGTGCTTTAGAAGCATTTTCAGCAAGCTGAAAGGTGATTTCAGGCCGTTTTAGTGGTGGCTCTTTCACGTAGTAGAAGATTGAAAATTCACCCAAGTTGCCGTTGTTTTCAGGCGCCTGAAACGTTGTCAGTCCGTTTCAGGACACCCTCTATAAGATGGCGCAATAACCTGAAAACCCGCTTTCGGGCTTTTTCAGGACCCCTTATGGGATGGGCCTTTGAACTACACTTCAGTATAGCTATGGCGAAATTTCTCGAAGGAGTGAAAGAGACAGCACTATTAGAAAGAGACAGCTATACTGAGAATGTTCGAGAAATGTGCGAAAGAATACCAAAAACATAAATTTTTAGTGAGATTCCGGGACTTAAGTCCCGGAAAAAAATTTGGTCGTAAGGGAGTCTCCACTTTTCGACTAATGTTCTTCGAAGTTTAGGTAAATATACTCTACCCAAGTAGCACACAAGCTGTATAAAAGCTTATACAGCTCTTATTGCGTCTAAACTGGAGGTATAATAGCTGTATAAGCTTTTATACAGTTTGTGTGCTACTTGGGTACCTATTCCGATCACTGATACTTACGTACATACTTACATACATACATACCGGTCAAACACATAACCCTCCTTTGGGCTTCGCCGCAGTCGGGTAATATATATACTTACGTACATACATACATAAATACTTACATACCGGTCAAACACATAACCCTCCTTTGGGCTTCATAGGTTTCGCACAGCCGCTGCCGGGTGTCGGCACAGCCCTGAGCTTGCCTAATGCATTAGGCAAGGAAGAATAATAATTACATCGAAACAAAATCGCGGAGTGAGACATGCCTGCTATGACGCAACACAACGCGTCGACATCATCAAGCACAACTACAAGAATATTACGATTAAACTATGTAATATATAACTATCGAAATGGCTCTTTTTGTCTGAACTACGATGCACAAGACAGACGGATAGACAGATAGAGGGTACACAGAGATTTAGAACGCCACCGTTATTTTTACGTTGGGAGTTTTTTAACTCCTGTAACTGTGCTCCTGTTTTTTAAATCCCGTATCGCAGTCTCGAGCGTTAAGCACTGCATCCGTCGCTTTGCAGCCAGTGGACAAAGGCCTCTAGAGCCACGTGTACCGTCTACCCCTAATTACCCCGCTCTAACAATCGTCTGGCGAGCGCAAAAATTCTACGACCAAGCTCGACTCAATTCGCGGAATTTGCATAAACCCCGAGCTTTGACGTTTCGATTTTCGCTTAATTAACGCTCGTTCGAGCTCCGAAAGAGTTAGATATTCCTCTCGCTCCCGTCCGTTTCCGCTGTCTTCTTCATTTCGAATTTTCCCGACTTTATTCGATGGCAATAAATTGACGTCGCCGAAGTTTCGCCCGTCTTTTGATAGTCCAATAATTTTATCTTCATCAGGGACCCGTTCCGTTATCGTGTAATGAAGACGTCGCGATACAATTTCCGTCTTCAACGTTCGATCGGGTAGTCGGATGCCGCGTGTAACGAAGTCGGTCCGACGTCGGGACGGGCCCCGTACGTGCCTGCTGGATGACCGTGGAGAATCCTCGACTATTTGCATAATAAGCCCGTCGCTCCGGGAGATTAAACTTCGGCGTATGACGTCCTGGCTGCAGCTCGTGTAATTCAATAGTGGCAAACTGATTTCCAACTCCCTATCTGAAGCCGTCGCTCCGTGATTGGACGCGGCGATTTACGTCGCCAGCCTTGTAGCCCGGAGCGATTTGCTCAGCAACTTCTGTTGCCCGCCTTTGTGACTGCATGCAAATACGATCTCCGACAATAATTAGCTTTAGCTCGTATCTTTCCCGCAGTGAATCGATTTTCAATTACTAACCGGCGCAGGTTGAGGTTCACGTCTGACTTTTAGAAGCCCATTAAAATGTCACAGGCTGATGTGGGTAAACGATGCTCGCAAGGGAGTCTAATTATTTATTTATAGTTTTTATAACTGGACGCTCTATAGATACGGTGTCGGTAGGCTAAATCGGGGTGATAAGGGCACTGTAGCGGACGGTCTTTACAAATTTGGTTATTAATTCCGAGCTAACGAGCATCGAACCCGGAACAGGGGTGGTCGACGTCGGGATTGACGGATGGACCGCGACTCCGTCTCTAGCGCTCCCGCGGGACAGCGCAGCTCGCCGTCTCCGTCGGGTCGGCGACACGTCGCACGGTCCGGTCGAGTGGAAGCGCCGTTTCACTTTTCTCAATTTCGTTGACCCCATTACCGGGGCTTCGTTTGTCGCAACCCTCGTACTGTCATATTCGCTGTCAATTAAATACTTTCTGTTGCGATGACATGAATTTACACGGATGGGTAAACTTTCCACTCCAAAATGGAATGGGAGACACTGAAGAGGTTATTAACGCTCCGACGGGGAGGTAGCCCGATTCTTGAATAGTTTAAGACGGCGTGCTTGAAAGCGAGGCTGTTCATTGGCACACTCGAGTAAAAGCAGAAGACTTCACATTCAGACACCGACATAAGTTGGAGCGAGGGTCTCCCTGAGGCACGGCAAATGAAAGCTTGGAGTGCTCAGGGAACGTCTAGGAAATTTCAGAGAATGCTGCGATGAAGCTTATTTTTCTAATTACCTACTACTTCTGTGTGTTTCATTATTGCCTATCGGTATCGGTAAACAGTAGTCCCTTCTAATATGTACGTGTATATAATATCTTATTAATACATATCTACGTATCATTCGCATAGCCATTTTTTCTATAATACTGTTTTTATTTGTATGTTACTCCTAGAATGCTCTGTCGGTGTACGCTTTGTGCATTTTATGTCAGCTAATCGCTGTTAGAACTTATTAAGAAGCTCAGAATATTGTTTAGGTGAATAAAGGTTTTATTTAAAGATGCGAACGCTTCGGAATTAGGGCTTCCAAATACCGGACCCTTCGCAATCTCGGTATTAATACCGGAACCTTCTTCCTCAATACCGGGATCCCGGTATTGGAAAACAAAAAATGTATTTATTACGAAATTACGTGCTAGCTAGAATTGTTTTATTGGTATAAATTCATATTTAATGCATTAAATAACAAAATAAATGAAATACGGAAACCGTTTTGATGAAAAATAACCATATAAAATTTGGTTCCGATAGCCAAATGTGTTCATACGCCCAAATAATAAGCTAGTAGTATATAAATGTACCAACGGGGCCTTGAGCCATAATTATTTTTAAGGTTATGACTATAGCACCCGTTAGGTAGACGAATTCCTCATAGAAGACTCCTATTTGATACCTAATTATTTGTTGTGTGTACCGTGTGCAGGCAGAGCGTACCTAAGTAGTACTTAATATTGTAGTATCACTTTGCACTTAATAATCACTGGAAATAGGTATACATTGTTAGATCACTGCCAAATTGACAATATAAACATTCGTCTTCAAATATTTAACGATAAGATATTGTGCGTCCCCCAAACGTTGTCAAACCAAGTCAATTCAGAATATTCAGATAGATACGTAGATTCTCTTTCTCAAAGTTGAATCTACGTATCTGGACTGCATCTGAAGGGGTTGGGACTGGACTGGAGTGGGTTATATCCAGTTGCTCGGCGAGATCGAATTAGAAATGAACGTTTCGATCTGTAGAAGAACCAACGTGACCGAAATATATAGTTTTAAATCTTATATGTCAACGGGCAGAGCATGTTTCTTGTAGGATTGAGGGCCGATTTCCCAACTGCATGAGAGAGAACTGATGGTCTGATGAAGGTGAGGTCTCTGGATTGCGAGTGGTGCCGAACGACTCACCATGGCGTTATTTGGGGAGTATTTATGATAATATTATTACAATTATACTTGAAAGATACTACGTCAATCAATAGAGGTATTTTTGGATACAAAATTCAATCAATTGCACAGCTATCATCTGGCAAAGAAGACGTACTCGGTCGGGTCGGTTCATGGTAATAAAAAGACAGGAAGGTGCTTGATTAGCATGAGTGCTAATAGCTAGCTTCTGACGTCGCCGAAAATTTAAGAGGAAAATTCAGTTAAAGTAGCACATTTCGTTAATTGTACTTAATACCGGGATCCCGCGATCCCGGGATCCCGGTATTGGAAGCCCTATTCGGAATAGCAAAGGAAACTACGCCTATGCTATATCAGCTACGGCCTCTTATAACCCGGTTACTCTAACTTTGCACCTCGTTTGTGAATAACGCCATAGACGCCAGGTGCAAACTAAGAGTAACCGCCTAGTCTATCCCGCACGGGGCTCTCAACGTAACTCATGAAAACGTTATGCGGGGTCGTGCTCTGTTAATTACTGCGGTATGTCGGACTATGTACAAGTATGTCGTGCCAGCAAGTATCGGTTTACGTACTGTTCGCGTTTTTGATGTCTCACATCAGTGGGCCGTGCTCGAACTCCATCGGGATGTCTATTCGAGATTCCATGGAAGTGACCCTGATATTTCACATTAACACAGTTTTACGATAGAAATGCAATAAATGCGATTGGCAGCATCACCATCAGGCCGCAAAGAGTAAAATTCGCTTGGCGTAGTCAGCTAACATAGGTCACTTTTTAAAGAGTTTCATAAATAAGTACATATGTATATTGGTACCTAATCAATGTGTATATCAGGGAATGCAAAATAGCCTTTCCAATTCTCTTTCGAATAACTTTATTTCTGATACACAATGACACCAACATTACGATATGAACATTCACAAGATTTCACACACATCCTTTTAATTTGCAACTGACTGCATGTAAACTACTCAAAACAAATGACCGTGCATGCTGCAAAAACCTAATAAAAGTAATAAATAATGAAGTTTCAGTGCCCGTTGGTCGGAATAAATTAAGAACAGCACAACAACGGGATGAATTTATACGGCAGCAATCAAAATAAGGACTGCGGCTGTGATTTAATTACAAACGTAATGGAATTCGCCAACTTATGTTTCGCTGTAGCCTGCATTGTGTATTAATTTATTTATGGACAGATTATAAGTTGGACGTCTCCCTTCGGGATCGGTGGGTGTAAGCCTTTTGCGCCTGTCATGGAATGTTTTCCAGCGCGCCTCTTTTATGCATTTTTAACCGACTGCGGCGAAGCTCAAAAGGAGGGTTATGTGTTTGACCAGTATGTATGTATGTAAATATGTATGTCCGTTTCTATATCCGATCTTAATTACTCAACGACAAACCTGATTTTGATAAATGATATATCATTAGATTCGTCTTGATCGTGTGAGTGTCACAAGGTACGTAAAATTCGTACGAAATGGCGTCGTTTTTAGGAAAAATGTGGTTATTGTTACAGGTACATTAATGATCTGGCTGTCTAGCTTAACTGACCGCGACTGCGCTTGTCGTGCGACAGAGCATGATCTGTCACTGTCACACTATATTGGGTTGAAAGAGATGGGTAGTATTTATCGTGCGACAAAGAGTCGCGTGTCACAGTTGCGCTAGAGGTCACGTTTAGTAACGTAGGTAAAGCATCAGTATCTCGCATTTATGTATCTACTTTTAAGATAGGGGATTCTTTACAATGGCGTGGCGTAAAATATATCCTTGGGCAAGCCGGTGCTGATTTGGCGTACATTTTCCTTAAGAGCTGTAGAATAAGATGCTCAAATGCCTGATATTAGGCACGCCGGTAGCAATCAAGTTCTTTGGACGCCACGCTACTGATTCTTTATATTCATGGGAGAAAATTGTGACCATTTAGGCTAGTGGATGGTTGTTCTATATCTACGCGGAAAAAATAAAATACGTTCACTGTCCCCATACAAAACTATCGGACAATGTCACAAGTCCCAACTGTGCAATCAGTATGGGGAACTGGCCCCATTTTGGAAGCACGGACTCCTAAAACCTTCACGATCCCACATTGGGGAACGTGTTAATTAATATACACGAGTTCTATTGCTCCGGATAACAAAGTCGTCACTGTAAAGACTATAAACCGTACATGGTGAAACTAATGAAGCACCACATCGGACACTACATCAACCGACATTCTAGAAAATGAGTTCATTAATCAATTTTGAAACAAAATGACACACACACTCTGGTTAATGATAGGGAAAAACTAGTTAAACATGCCTGTAGTATAATCTTGGAATGAAAAGGTTCGTCACTTTTCGACTCTTATGTCATCGAGTTGAAACTTTTTATTCCGCGACTGTACATCATATTGCACATTCACGTTCTGGATATACCTTCATAAAGTACGTATACCGTATAATTGAATAAGTAAATACATATATTTGAATATATTTTGCCAATATGTCCGTCAAGTCGGATGACCTCCCTGGGGGCGTAGGTATATTAAACTTCCTTGCCAATCTCCTTTCTAAAATCAACAATTTTATCATCAATCACTCGTGCATTAATATGTGCTAGCTAGGGTTGTCACTTAACTGTGGCCTCTGTTTCAGGATTGACTTTATTACATATTATGTACTTGTACTCTGGTGATCCACAGTTACCTATAAGTATTACAACTTGTTTACTTTTACACCACTGATAATAAAATACACCCAGTAATATCCTGGTTTATTTAAATAACGATGTATAATCGAAAAATAATGACAACTAACCGACATTGTAAATTTGTATGTTCCAGTTGATACACAACCTACATTGTCATGATTAGTGATGTGCCGTTACCGGGAATATTCCCATTAACATTACCGGTAAGTTACCCAAGAATCAGAAATATAGGGAAATATTCCAATTTTGTAAATGTAATCATATGTTGTTTTTACAAAATTGTTTATACAAAATGCAAAAAATCAACGTAGGTTTACTTTTTAAGTAAATTCCCAATATTACTAGGAATATTCCCAATGAATGTTACCCGGTATTTTCCCAATATTCCTCGGTAACTCCCTTCGTCTTCGCGCATATTCAAAATAAGTTACTTATTGAAAAACTCCTAAAATTAAGGCAAAATAAAATAAAAATATAAACATTCCGTATTTTTTTAACACTTATAACCGACAAAGTACTAGTCGGATTTGCATTCCAAGAGATTTGTAACATCGTCTAGCAAAAATCGCAAAGAAACATGTTTTTGGTATGGGGACCCCCTCTAATTTATAAATTTATTTTAATGTTATTATACCTCTATAATTCTGATACTGATTGCCATTATTAAAATCGAGCAAAAATCGCCAAAAAAACCAGGTAGTTTGTATGGCGGCACCTTTTAATTTTGAATTTTATGTTGGTTTTATAATGGCAATAAAAATACTCATACTGTACAAGTACATATATATAAAGCGTCTACCTATTGCCATTATTAAAATTAAGCAAAAAAATAAAGTTTTTTTGAAGGGCTCACCTTTATTTTCAATTTAATTTAATTTTTATTATTTGTCGTTATAACGGCAATAGAAATGCATATTCTGTGAAAATTTCAAGTCTGCTTATTGCGATTCCAAATATATAGCCCTGCGATAAATGGACGGACAACGGACTGACGCACACTGGATTTGGAGGCTTAGTAATAGGGTCCCATAAACACCCTTTGGGTACAGAACCTTAAAAATAATTTCAAAATCGGAAGTTTCTGAAGATGAAATGCACTATTGTCGGGTAATGATCGTTTTTCGCTGATTTATTTACGAATTTCCAGTTATGTGAGCTACGGGTGAAAGAGACGAAGATATTTCAACTATTTCTGCTTGTACCAAACTTAGTTATCTAGATTAAACGTAACAACAATACTAACCACAGATATTGTATATTACCTGCTTTTGGGAATGTTACCGGGAACGATGGAAAGTCACTGGGCATACTCCCAAATGGGAAAATACTGGTAACGGTAAATTACTGACGGCGCATCACTAGTCATGGTCATGGCTTTATGAGAAAGGAAATACTTGTTCTAAATCCTTACTTTAGATTAGTTTCACAACAATAATCCTGAAACAATTACGGTTTCAGAGAGTTAAGTTCAGAATCGTGAAAAGCGCGCATTAAAATCAAGCTCAATATTCTCATGTGAGTTAGCAACCTTAGTCTTACGTGTTCAGTCACTAGTTCGGAATTACATTACAACCACAACTCCCGATGGGCTATTTCCAAATTAATTAGTTATTCGTAAATTGATTGCGTTGACAGCCCTAATATTGTCCTGTCAATCACGAGACCATGTGTGCACGCATGTCAATTGTTCGGCATTGGTGCCGCCTTGTGTAAACTATACATTAAATAAATACATTCCATTTCCCATTTATATTGTTTAAAATAACCGCGACCTCAATATTTGCCGTGTTTATGTACACCTACGAATTGGAGAGAGTTCGGGCCAAATGACTTAAATTCCCTTTGTGGTGTGGTTGTGAGGCCTTGTTTTATGCCTAACGTTTAAGATATGTCTGTCTGTTTGCCAGGAAACAAAAATAGAGAATAAAGTAAATGCTGCATTTATAAATCAATCCTTTTATAGAGTTTTAATATGGTCCTATGCTAATGGTTAAATAAGCATATTTGTAATAAAGTGGTTTGTAACTGTTCGAAAGGCCACGGTCAATAAATAATTACACGTGTAAACGGAAAAATCTAATTGAAACTATTATTTTACATAATTAATTTACCTTAACGCGCTAGGTCTTGACTTGAGGTTGTTTTACTTACATGAAAACCAGTTATCCATAAAGTATCGAGCTTTTATCTGAACTTTTTAAATAGAAATTCCTTTACTTCTAGAACAAAATTATACCAAAATTCGAACGCTCTTACGAGTATGTAACCAACCAGCTAGTACTCGGTCCGGTCACGACGGGTCCAAATTGCACTCGCACCATCACGGCACCGGCATCACTCAGTGCGGTTGAATCGCGCAGCGCTGCGCCCGGGTACTCGAGGTTAGTGCCCATTCGGACCGCAGCGTAAAGAGCCTCAAACGTAGTGATAGACAACTTTCGTCAGGCTACAGATTTTATTCGAAATTTAAACTTTATTTCCATTGTACATGAAAGAGTTTGAAAGAGCTCATTTACGCGAAATAGGACTTTGTGTGGGTTAACTTTTCAAATAGCCATATATCGTGAGGGTAGCATAATGGCGGTTCAAAATGGAGTATTTTAAGAATTTGGGGCATTTCTCCAGAAATACGTCTGCGACTCATTCATCTGTCTCCATATATTTAGTATGAAAAAGGGCCAGATGAATGAGGTGACCGCAGACATATTTCTGGAGAAATGCCCTTTGGGACAAAATGGTGCTCGATTGATGGATGAGACGAGACGAGCGTACAGTTTTTAAATGCTTGGAATGTTTTCACGTATATCAAATAGTTGGGTATTATTAGGATTAGCGTTTAAGATCTTTATGTGGACATTTTTACAGTAATTTACAGCCTTTATTTCATATGAATTTTATCCACCCAGGAGGAATGCAGAGAGAACTATTAAATATTCGCTTCATTAGTAAAGTTAAAGAATAAACACGAATCATGTACGCCTTCGGAGAAGACAAAATTGAGTTCAACGATCTTATCAAAAATATTTACGTTAGATAATTAATTACCCATATCTCTTTCCTTTATTTATGTACATTTTAGTAAAACTGTGGGAACGTACTGTTTCTCTTCAGACTATTATGTAACATATTTTGAAGATAATACATACTAAATTTAAAAATAGGTAAACTTTTAAGTATGGAACTGAAAAGTATGGTTCCGTCATATGGTTTTAGTTTATTGCAAATAACCCTAATTTTAATACTTATATGTAGTTAGGCTATGCAGGATACCAGGATAAGATGCTCTCACCTGCATTTCGAGTTGGGATAGCCAGTGGCCTATCTTTAACACTACGATTGAACGATAAATCTCTTTGTCTGTATCTACCAATAATACTGTTTTAAAACGTAAGCTCCGTGCAATTCTAATATACATAACACCTTTCATCTTCCCACTACGAGAAAGTGCTACCCAAATCCAATAGAGCTTAAGTATATTGTAGTTTTAACCTCACATATGTCGTTACATTTGGTATATGTAGCTCGGCAGAACTGGCTTGTACGCCGTAAGCATCTCACCCATCGGCTTGCTAATCTCGTTCTGGCCTGCCAAAAGAAATTGGGTCTTAAATGTACCATAGTACGGTCTTAGCATATTAACATAACTAGATAGCCCTTTGCGCTGTGGTTTAGATTAAACGTGACTCGATCTATACCAGTTGAGGTCGGTGGTACATAGAATTATATCCACTGGCTCTTGTCAGCCAGTTAGTCTGCGAAATTACTTACTTACTATGAAAGTACGTAACTTTGGGCAGCAGACAGCTGAAACGTTCCTTTAAAAGTTTAAAAAATGCGGTGTTCGTAAAGCACCTCGACACATGAATACGATAACAACTTTTTCTACTAAAATCGTGTATTTACACTTTACGCTTGTCGTCGAAAATTTTATGTAAAGATTAGGAACAATGTTAGAAAATATACCTTTTTGAAATGACTCTCCATTTATTTGTGTGGATGCCTGCGCGCACGCGCTGTACGCACAGACATTTGCGGCGGGCGGTAAAAACAGAAAATAACCTATTAATGGTCTGCCAGCTGATTTATTTACCTGCGGTGCCTCGGGACATCATCCTGTGCTCTTCCCTCATTAAAGACTGCCATGACTTTGCTGTGCTGCAGTAAAAAGTCGCATAAGCAACGTGAAAATAGCCGGCAATTTTAGATAGATAGACTTTGAGTTGTGAAATTATACAAATTGCTATACATAAAATTATATGGAGTCTATAAAAGGATTAAGGTTTTTGTATGAACTTCAATTTGTCTCGTAAAAGGCGTGAATTTCAGCGGGGGCTTAACGGTTTTTTATGTAGTGACACGGTGGAAATACCGCCCGTCATCGCCACTTCATTTGTCAAATAAGAAGTTAACGGTTAGAAAATCATTTTAACACAATCGAAACGAAGATACCATATTTAGGGGAAATTCCTACTTCAGTGTTTTTCTAAATGTTTAAAAGTAAGGTTGATCGTGTTGTAGGCGGGAAGGGCACTCAAGAAAATAAAACTAACGTGAATATGCATTTTGTAACTGCTTAACATGATTTTGCGTACCTATGGCTCAGAGTGACATCACTTTTTATACGTAACTTTTTATGCGAAAAGCCCCAGATACACCGATGCACACAGATACACACGTCAAACTTATAACACCCCTTTTTTCAGTCGGGAGTTAAAAAGATCGTAAACAATATAAAATGAATGAAGTTGCAGCATAGGTACACGTCGCTGAGCGTGTCGACGAGTCGGCCAATTCTAACAGCCAACGCCATCCTTTTTTTGCACGTTGTGCTCCAATGCAAGTATTTGGCTGAAATTAGTTTTCTTTCGTTCGTTTCTCCATATTTTCCCACATCGGGCCTGCTAGTAGTCGCGGCACGAACTACTACTACCCTCGGAACATATTTTCCTACTTATAATTTAATGCGATTTTCATCTCTCGAGAATTGTGGCGTATTTTCAAGACTCCTTGAAGATATCTTGTTACCATTTTAGATTTTTGACAAGATTGCATTTGTGATTTTAAAGATTTATGTACTATTTAGTGTACTATGAGGAAAAATTGAAAACTCGCCAGTTTCTTTTGCCAATTTTAATCGAAACAGGGAAAACCTGAACTGGCGGTTCCTTTTGCCTAAATAGAAGACTAAAGAAGTTTTATTTATGATATATAATATTTATTTCCGGTTTTCTGAAAATAAACAATACTAAAATAACGTTATGTAACATGTAGCATGGTGAAATTGAGCTCCGCTCACGAACGCTATGAGAACAGAGTTAATGTACTGAAAAATCCATGGACCCGATAATATTTGGAGACAATGTCGAATCGACCACGATATACAAAAAGGGCGTAAGTCGTTCGAGTTACTAACTGTACTTACGTTATTTTACTCTCGTGTGAAAGAAATATTAGGGTTGCTACTATTCAAGCCATACGTCACTCATACAAAGGGACTCCATCGATGTATTGTTAGGGTTCGTCATATTTTGTGATAATAGAATTGAAGAAAACTGTTTTGTAACCGAACGCCAGGGTCAGGGTTGCCAATATTAAATAAAAATGAGCGGATGAAAGCTTTTAGAAAATACCTCCCATTGCTTATTTTTGTGATTAAAATACTAATGGAATAGTAGCCGCGAAATGTAATTCTTTATTTTGGTCGTCGTTATTGCATTTTAAACCTTATCGTCATGGATTTCGAGTTGTCTTTACCATGTACTGGTGCGAAAATTGTGTTTCAAAGTTTGCGCGTCCATATTTTCGCTAGCCAGGGTGTTACAAACGCTAACCGAACAGAGTTTAATGTAGTGAAATAATCCAAGCTCCGATGATATCCGGAGACTGTCAAACATTAGGGTTGCCACTATTTGAGACCATATGTCAGACATACAAAGAATTACCATCCATGTGTAAACTTTATCTACTTTCTTAATAATGTGTAATGTGAAAGGAAATTCTAGAAAATAATGGGTCATGTTTAGAGTTGAGGAGATTGGTGGTAATAGCAAGATTGTACATTGTAACTTGACATTGATATTTTCTTAATGCAATAGTATGTAATTACGATGCTAAATTACTGCAAAATAGCTACCTACTGTAGTTCAGATCGCTGGTTCGAATTCGCCTTGGGTAATTTTTTCTAAATTATCATACTATGTTTACGTAACAATTAGCAATACTTATAGGCACGAGGCACGCATACGCCGTAAGTGAACATACGACGACGTAAGTGGTCATACGTTGTATGAGTATAGAAAGCGTACACAAAACGTGCGGCCCGCGCGCCGCCATGCATAGAAATCACTCGCTCCGACAATAAACTCTTGCGATAAGGGTATAGAATATTTTTTTTTAGATCAGAGTATTTAACATAGGCTAGTCTGTGAAGTCTGTGAAGTAAAGGAGTAGACGTGTAGTATCGTGTTCATGTACCTATGGGTTTGTGCCGTAGGTATATCTGGGGGCACGGGAGTGCCCCCGCCAAGTCGAGCAAAACAAAGGCACGGCTATACCATCCTTTTCTCGAAGCCATTCAGGCGATTTTCAGCCTCCCGTTATTTTCTACTGGCTAAAGCTAGAACCCTGAAATATAAGGGATATACATAGGGCTCAATAAGACTTATATATATTCTCAATATCATTCAATTTGAACTTGTAGTTTAAGAACTAATGCATGTCAAAGTTCCTTAGTTTTGTCACTGACTCACTGACTGACTCACTCACTGATCATCATAATTTCTAGCAGACCCACAAGCTCCAAATTTTAAACATAGTTTTTAGCCTATAAAGTTCTTAAAAACCTAAATATGTTGTAATTTCAGTCACAACTGCACACATAAGTTTGTAATCATGCGATTACAAAGTTAGTTTTGCAGTTCAAATTGAAAAGAATGGATTGGAATGTAATAATTAAAGGAAGACCACTTACAAAAAGAAATGAGATGAAAAAGATGCAAGTCTCGCAACGCAGTTCTCCTACAACAAAAAAGTTTTGAGATGTAATGTTAAACCAAGTCAGTACCGGGGAGGTATCAACAGAACTCGATTTCCACCGACTTGACTATTATTTAACCGTGGAGGAACACATTTTATAGATCTAATAATAGGCAAGTCGGTGGAAATCGAGTTCTGTTGATCCCCCCCGGTACTGACTTGGTTTAACTTTACATCTCAAAACTTTTTTGTTGTAGGATTGAACTTATTCCAAATAGGATGATGGTCATATAGTAATGAAAATAATTTCGTACGAAGTATTTAGACTCTTTTTAAATAATTTATTTATGTATCTTCCTAGATATTATTCCATATGGTCAGCTTCCGTACTCGTCCCATTCTCTTCGATTTATCCAAAACATCGACTTTACTGTGATACTCGGTCAAATCCTTTAAAACTGCCGCTTATACGCTACGCTAAACAAAATGAAATAAAATTCATTGCACATTTTTCTAAGCGCAATTGCCTTGAATTGCGCGTATTGTGTAGATGTAGACAAAAGACGAGTATGAGAAGGCATTCTCGCATTCACGACATATTTGCTGCTCTGTGCGAATATCAGGATGTTTTTTTTTCTGAAAGGTTGATGGAATTAAAAGAGGACTAATTATCTTGTAGCCTATAAAAGAACTCTGTCTCAAGCGGCGTATTTCACCAAAATAGGGCTACAATGACATAAGTCAGATTACTATAAGGTATTCGAATTAACTGTTTTATAATGAGTTGTCACGTCAGTAGTGTTCGACTGAAACTGGTTTTTACGGCAGAAACCGAAATCGAATTTTGGCTTCGGTCTTAATATCGGCCCAAACCAAAACTTCCATATAAGGTCATGTTCTCGTGGACAGAAACAAAATCATTACAGTCAGTATATATTTTTTAAGAACATACTAATCATTCAGTCTCTGATATTCGAAGTAATAAGTTATATGTATGGGTATAACATATGATCACTTCTTATGTCAAATAAATTATTGGAGATTTTTGAAATAAAGATTGTTCGATCGCAGTGCGAAACCTCTCGAATTCAGTTTCGATTACGGCCGTAGTTTCGGTTCGCGCGTAGTTTCGGATCGAAACCCGTCTTTTAGCCGAAAGTAGGCCGAAAACGAAACCGAAAGTTCGGTCGGACTCTAGTCGTGAGGGTTATTCTTACACCCACGCCTCTGAGCACTAACTCCGTTTCCATTGAGTTTACAACTTTTGCATCCTATCTGAGATTTACGCCATGAATGTAATGTGCAATGTGTAATAAACAAGCCACCGTCACGCTTTTTGTAAATACTTTCAGGTGAAGCGTTATTGGTATTTTTCAATTAGGTACGTACGCATTATGCCTTGCATGGCATGGTGGACGCTGTCCTTGCCTTAGGCGAAGAACACACTGAAATCGCCCGTCGCCGCGATTTTTTCCGTGTAGCTGCGCATAGTAGTTGCGAGTCGCCGCGATTTACGCGCCAGTGTGCGCCACCCCGCGATTTTTCTATACAAATCGATGATTCTACATACAAAGTTGAAAATCGCTGAGTCGCGTGTCGCCGCGATTTTCGCTGCAGTGTGAGATCCGCCTTAGGCTGAGTTTCCACCAGAGCTATGCTAGGTAGCGGAGCGATGTGCGAGGAAAAAATCCACCAATCAACGTGCCTAGCCTCGCTCAGCGCGGCCCAGCATTGGTGGATTTTTTCCTCGCACACCGCTCCGCTACCTCGCACAGCTCTGGTGGAAACGCAGCCCTATCGTCGTAGAAATCGTCGAAAAGTTCGGGTAGCATAGTGGACACCCTTACGTCCCATCTTCGTTCTATACGCCGAAAGCGTTACACAACACGTGCGCCTCGCGGCGCTGCCATGAATAGAAATCACTCACTCCAACAATAAACTTTGTGTGATAAACTGGACGATAGCAAGGGCGAAGGCAACCCTAAAATAGGGTTGCCAATATCGTATTGTTTTTTACTTTAAAACTAAACATTCTTGTTTAGCTTCTGTGCTCTACTGCTGGGTAAAGGCGATAAACGATTATATCGTGTTTTAGTTTTTCAAGTTGATACTCGTAATCTGCGTTATTTTGCTAGAATAACTAATAAGAGAGACTCAAAAGTTAATGAAATGATGTCTATTAATTGAGTACTAGTTTGTCAGTGGATAGATATATTTACACCTAAGCTTAAAGACATACACGGCAGTATATTGTGGCAGGTACCTATCCCTCGATATACTGGGTGCTTGGCAACCCTAAACTGGATGCATATTCATAATATTGGAGACTTTCGTTATCTTGTAGGAGCCGTATTGACCGAGGGAGAAGCGAGATTAAAAGCTAATGGGACGACTTAGATGCATTTCGGGGTAGTAAGTAGCCTGGCAGGGAAGTTATCTTCTAGGAACACATTTTTAAGGCCCGTATTATTGAACAATACTCTTTACTACTTAAGCAGCAGTGAATGGACTTCACTATAGTACTGTTTACAGTAGGTCTAAGGATAATTACATTGGCGTGATTATTAGTGAAAATAATCGCTAATAAAGTTAAATGTCATTGTCATTGACAATCGCTTACTGTAAAAAAAACCACGTACCTACATACGCCCTTATTTAATTGCGTTGGAATTTAATACGATGAATTGATTTAGACTAACGTTTATAACACCAGTTCTTCAAAGCATGATAGCGAAAATATGAGTAAAAATCAGAGCAAATCTAAAAATATACAATCTATTTGAGATGTTCCTGTTTTGAAGTTAGATGAAAAATCACATTTTCCTATCGGGATGACATTTTAAAGATGACATCAGACATCAGAGTTGTGTGTCGGAGCGACATTTGAACACAATATCAAAGCGGAGATGAAAAAATAAGTTTCCATCCCCAGCTCTTTAAACGTGGCTTCAAAACGTCGTAACTTCTCATACATTTCAATATACTTAAATCCTTTTAACTCAGAATCTTATGCTCTTTAAGATTGAAATGGACGTATGTGTCAAGGATTCCAATACACTTAAGTCTCTTTAAGATAAACGCGGTGAAGGTTTGTAAGAACTCGGCCGCGGAAGGGAGTGCCCTTCCCTTCCCCTACTTACTTGTAATTTCAAGTTAACAACTTCGCAAATGTTAATTTAGTTTAGTGAAAAATAATCAGTTTAAACTCATTAAAGAGTCGCTTTTGTAATTCCTGTACCTCTTGATTGATTGGTGCGCGATTGTGTATTTGATCCTCGTTTGACAAAGTATATCCTAAGAACGTTTATTTTTTTTAGACGAAAGCTGTGATAAAAGAGGATTTTCCAAAGGGGAGAATCGGGACATGGAAAATTGTATGAAACCGTCGAGAAATCCGTAGTTGAAAGACGAAATCGTGAGCAGAATCTAGTTTTTTAAAATCGAGAGTTTGTTTAAGGCACTGGTCCCCGGCGAGTAAGCGAGTAACAGTTCATCGCGGGCTGACCAGGCACAATGGGATTATTCGACCTTTCCAGATCCGCAATATAATGCTACTCGCCCAACTTTACTTGCTTATTCGCCGGGACCATTCACCAGTGCCTTAGACACAGTTCATTGCGGGCTGACCAGGCACAGTGTGATCAATAAAATGCACCTATGAATGTCAAAATTTATCACCAGGTGAAACTTCTGCCCCGTGAAGAACTCGGCACGGTATTATTTTTTCAAAACAGACATAAATTAACAATATCTTACTCTTATATCTTAACATAATTTCATAACTACTACAGTTTACAGTTTTTTATCACGTAAGTGCACTTTAACTTAAAAATTAATGATTTATCATGCAAAACGTTATCATTTCAAAACATGCCTATCCATGATATATACACGGTTATTTCGGTTAAACATTCGTAGTTATGCCCGAGCGATTAGTATTTCTTTCACAATAGATCTAAATTTAGAGTCTGTAAGCTCGGTAATTGTTTTTGGAATTTTATTATAGAATATGACACAGTTTCCCAAGAACGAGTTTCTTGTTTTTTCCAGTCTGTAAAATGATACATACTTTAAATTGGCTAAAGCTTTGTGTTACGGTTGTATGTTATAAAAAGTAGTGCCTAATGGTCTTGGTCCAGTTTCCTTACCTACAATGAGCGTCCTAAGTCGGGCAATGTAGGCAGGAGCAAATGGCTGTTATTCAGGCGAGAAGCGCAAATTGGACGAACTAGCCTTTATCTACTCGTCAGGCCGGCCCTGTCATCAGTCGGGTGCGCGCCTACCGCACCCTGTCCCTAAAGGGGTACTGTTGCACCCACTTAAGGGTGATAACCAAGGAAACCCACTGATTCTAACGCAAGATGAACTGGCGGTGAGGTGGTCTCTGTTGTAGAACTGTTGTCGTAAATGAGTAAGTAGACTGAGAATAATACAATCGTATATAGTTCAGTTTAAATGTTTATGCCACACCTGGCCAAAAAGCCAATTTCTGGCCAAGTGTAGACATAAAATGATGTACACACCACGGGAGGTAATAAAGAAAGCCCTCGATCGCATATTTACGTTCCTCGTTTGCAGCTCGGGCCGCAAATATCTGCGATCTCGGCCTTTCTATGTTTTACCACCCTAGTTGTGTAAAGTACTAGAACTAGGCCTCTCTGTTACTGGACCATATGATTATAAGTACGCAGAATAAAGGTAAAGACTTGAAAAGAAAAACTGAAGTTCCGATCCTTCCATAGTCCTCTCATCCTACTGACCCTTTAACCTACTATGACCGGTGGTGAAGTATTGTGCGGTCGGTGTGGTCCGGACCCCCGACTTCCCCTCCAGCGACCCTCCCCCCGCCAATTCGGACATATTGACTAGTTTCCGACGCCACTTTTCGTGAAAAAAGTAACGAGCGACTTGTTTGTCCTCGTCTAGGAAAATAGATGATATTTTTTCCAGTAACTTTTGGAAATACGATATCCATAAGTTACTGACGAGCGAGGAAGTTTGTACGTTAGGTTATTAGGGGAGAGGTAACCCTATTTATGTAACTTTTCCGGCGCGATCTAGCTTTGCTTTACCTTTTATTTACCTTCATGCCTGCGAGTTTAGAATGCGTGAAAATTTCCATTTAATTTAAGTCTCATTTGAGAATTCATTTTGCTGTCACCAAGGAGTGTGTGTGTCTTTTGTGAGCACTTTCGAATGCAATTTTCGGACCATATGCACTCAAAAATCGTCCTGCAGTTGCAAATCGCGTATCACAGGAGCTCCTGTGTGATAAAATATCGGATTTGCCCAGATTAAGCGACGGGTCACGACTGATGGTGATTCACATATTTAATATGCAAATGGCATCGTATAATGCGCGTGCGTGAGCCGTGCGATTTGGTAATACTTACCTACCGATTCCGCCGCGTTAAAACTGATATGAACAATCGAAAACCAACTGTATTTCTTTGAGATAAGGTATAGGACTTTGGCAAATGTATGTTTGTCCTTAGGAGTGCGGGGTCGACGCGCTCTGTGATGCTAATTTAAAGGGACGTATGTTTATTGCAAACCGAAGGCGCTTAGGCTGTGTCAGACGGTTGTGCTTGGGCTCTAACAATGGTAGCGTAATTGTTTACTTTGGCCTGACCCGTTACTTCAGGCGGCGTCGGGCGAGACTCCTAGGGCTGATCTCTAATTTATACGAGGATGACGTTTATATTTGAAGGCGGTCTGTGAATTTAGAATGGGAGCATTAGACAGGAGATACTCGGGCGGATCTGCATGAAAAGAACTAAATTATTTGGTATTACAAAATATGCCAGGGAACCACGGTTCGTCTTTAGATACACTTGTTTTCAACTGTCTATTTTATTTAGTATTTAAACCCAGCAAAGATATCTCAAACACGTAAATTCAGTCCTATCATTAATAACAGCGATAACGCACTATTAGTTTATTTGAATAACAATCAATATTGTGACGCAAAAGTCACATTTCTTTCATCAAATGATTTTGAATTTTAATGCTTTGCGATTGCGCATATTTAGTTGTAAATTATGATGAATAATATGAAACCTGTCTTAAAAAATACTTTACCTGTAACCTGTAACCGGTTAATAGTACCCATCATAGTGGGTAACGTGGAATGGAAAATTAGGAGAACAGGGTGTCACTTGTCTATGTATATATACTCGTAGTAGTAGTGCATCCAAGGGCATACTCACGTTTATTGCGATAAAATTTTAATGACATCATCATTATTATATAGACCAAAGTGCATAATAAGACGCTAAGTCAGTCAACTTCACTGCAAAGGCATAGGATCATCATTTTACATATGTTTTAAAAATGCTTACATTTGACATACTTTCAGCCCAGACTGCCAGACCATCTGGCGCCTCGATCGTTGTGCTTGATAAGCATTTTGACACTAATACAAAATTAGAATCAGCCGTGAAAAGAGTGTACAACGAATATTTACTCACAACATGAAATGAGAAACGTGGACTATTTAGTATGAAAACAATATAATATTGATGTCTTGCAGTAATGATTAAAAACGATAAATCTAATGAGTAACTAGAGGGTATTATCATTTATGATAATCCTTTTGGATTCACTGATGCACAGTGTATTATAAACCCCATTTTTTTTCATAATCCTACAGTTCACGTGATTTTAAATAGCAGACTAAAACTATCACGTCGATACGGCTTGTAGATTTTTTGTAAAAAAATATCAAAGATTGCTTGCGGTATTAGCTCTTGATTTTTTTTACTGCTGATAAAGGCAGATATAAGCTATCGTTTAGTATTGAAAATGTTTGCTACTACGGCGTGCCTCCAGAATAATAAAATAAAAATTAAAAAAGTGAATAAAATCATTTTTTCCTTATCTAGCTGCAGAAAATGCTCAAAAAAAGTAACAGAAGATGTAGAATTATATGCCTAGTTAATTGGTATGATAAATATTTCATTAAGTAAATTAGTTCCCGGGTATATTTTGTTAGTTAATTTTGATATTTTTTTACAAAAAAACTACAAGCCGTACTGACCGAAATGGGAGTTTTTGTCTGCTGTTTAAAATCACGCGAACTGTAGAATTGATAACATTTCATTTTAAGAACACTTCAAAATGTATATACGAGTCGAAAGCATTTTGCTTCCTGAACACTACACTATTTTTATTATTTTTAAATATCGCTTAATATAAAAAATACAAAAGAATAAAAAATATATTCTCATTTTACCAGTTCTACGGCACAATAGATGAAATGCCAGTGCTTTTTGCCACAGAAAAAATGAGCTGTCATAATTTTGAATTTGACATTGTCAATGTATACTATCGATGTTAATGTGTAACGTACCGCAGTAAAATTAAAAGATTATTTACATTTTAGTAAGTAGGTAGTCCTACTATGGATAAAATAATAATAATAAAATGATCTACACTTGTAAAATAACCTACGTTTGTGCTGTCTGCAGCTCTAAAACCGTCGGGAATCCTCATATCGTCCGTCGAATCCGTTTGAAAGCCAGGTGTCGTATTTATACATATACAATGCAGTATCGGTATGCCTTATCACAGCCAAAATCGTCGTAAAGATCTTATCATTTTGCACAAATATACGTATTATTTTGACGAACAAGATGCACCACAGACCAGTTTAAGACAATGATGACAACGTCAGATGTCAGATCACTTACTTTGTTTTTCGATCGCGATAAGACTAAAGTAATGGTCTATTCTGCCGTAGAACTGTAGTTACGCCCTTTTAGAATAAGTAAAAATGGTGAAACAAATAAACTATCAGCGTATTCGTCTTTTCAAACCAAATACAGAGAACCAATAAAATTAAAGGCTCAAAAAAAATGAAAGGTTGTCAATTATGAAAAAAAATGAGGTGAGACAAAAATGGGGTTTATAATACACTGTGTGACGCCTCGAAGTCGTGCACTGTTATGGAAACTTTCATCTTGCATTTTTCGAACGATGCTACAATAATGCATAGGTACTTCATACAGCTAACTTGAGGTATTATAATAATATTCTGATCGAGTACAAATGAGAAAAAGTACCATAAATCCAACATTATAATTGGCATATGATACTTTTTAGAATACAGCAGAATACTGTGCAATAGCACTCGCAACGCATCCACTTCCACCTTCCAATGCCTTTGCGAAATGCAACCTAAATACGCAAAAAACGCGGTTCGTCGACCTGCGTTGAGCAAGAGGCTTGCTCAAGAACGCTTAGGATGTTTGACATTTAGATGTTTTATTGACATGCATTGTTGATTTATGTACAGACGTGGTTTCAGAATTTGCGAAATTCTTTTGTGATGTTGCGATGCTGAATATACCTACGAGTACACAGCATTTTTAAAGATCACTGCAAAATTGGTAATGATTATGCCTGTTTCTTTTCTTATCCATGTCCATATATTACGTAGAGAGAAAAACAAACATCGCTAGCAAATCAGAGTTTTTGTACCTTGCATGCGAAAAGAAGTTTGGAACTAGGTAACTAAATACTCGTATTATCAATACTGTCATACTCATACCTGTTCATATTTTTATGTCATTTAATGAATTTAATGTAAAAATTATCGTTATTGTAATAACAATGTACGAAATAATTGTCACCTTTTGATATTGTATGTATTTTACAGAAAACAATACTTTTTCATGCAATAACAAATGGCTGGCATTTTAACAACAATGAGTGCAACTAACGAGTTTCATTTGTTCTTGCAACTTTATTGAGCTCTTGTTAAGAATAATTACAATTGTATTTTGTAAAGGTTAATTTGTCTCCGTAAGTTGCAGCATGCACAAATAATTTCCCTAGAGAAGAGACGGAAAGTGAGACAGAAAATGTCGTTTGTATGTTTAATTTGGCAACTAGGGAACGCCAACAGAGAAACGGTCACATATGCAATGTTTTCTAATTTTGCATAATTATGACTCGCATCAGGCTCGTTCGCCGTGTGAGCAAACTGTGCAAAAACTGCCTTACTGCAGTTTGGCTCGTTAGCGACCACGTCGTTTTGATAATTGCCGAAATATGAGCGTGGTTCTTTCTTGATGAATTAGGGAAATAAGCATTTTCCATATAAATTTCATCCTTTATATTTATTAAGTCCGCGGATGAATTCTCATACTTAACTCCTTTAGTTATCGCTTTCTTTCTCTGTTATAAGAAACTCCTGTGCAAAATTCCATGCATTTGTTCTGTAAGTCACTGTTAAGAATGGTATTAAGTTAATGATTGGGTACAAAGAATTAGCTGAATACTAGAAACAAACCCAGTAAGAAGCACATCGCCACCCAGTGATTGTGATTGAAGGTTCCTAAATTATATAATTTTGTTAATTAGTTTTTATTGTAGGTAGCCTACTTTTATATTATTTTTTAACTTTGTCACTTTATGATAATTGATTGCTCTTAAATTGTGTACCTACTTAGTTCTCAATATGTAGAGCGTCTTTCATTACCTTAGTAGAAAAAACTAACTGATACGAAAACGAAAAAAATTGAAACGGGTAATATTCAGTATATTCTGTGGCCTAATTATGGACTCAGGTACTGTGTGAGCGAATTGTACAACACTGCACTTATTGCCGTTTCCCTCGTTAGCGCCCGCAACAACAACGCATTTTTTTTTATTTTAAAGTTTTTGTCGCAAGGGTTTGTTTTCAAGAGCATCGGTGTTGCCACTATAATAAAAATTACATTTCGATTAGATACGTCAGATACGTGTTTGCTAAATTCAATTTGCCTTTTACCATTAATATATTTCGATATTGTAGTTATGTCCGAAACGGTGCATTGTAATTGCACGAGTGGCATTTCATTTTAATTAAAATCGTTTTATATCTGTACATTCGGTACATTTCAATTGCGCCCATGCACTGTATGGACATAATATTATTAATTAAATTTGCATATTTAATTGTCTACTATTTTGTTGGCCTAAATCTGATATGTCCCGTTAATCTTGTTGCTTTAATATAATAAAAAAATTCAAATCTTCCAACGAAATCAATAATTTTAATGACTTCGATGTTTCTCAATGTAGACAATTAATAACCTACTGCCTAAATATGGTGACACTGATTGGAATCTTAATAAAAAATGAAACAAAAAATGATCATTCGACATATGCTATAAAATCACAAAGCACATTTGCTGCGAGTGCCTTTAAAAACCGTTAATTAAAGATTTCAACACATGCCCACGTAATTGATTGTGTTATTGTGCCACTTGTGTTCCATTTCCACGTGTAACTTTGACATTCTCGTATTACGTGTCTACTTATCATTCGAATTTTAACTCTGTTTACATTGTAGTAAGGTCTTGTTTTTAACGAGATGATAGTATCAGTATAGGCTCACGAAACTTATTCGATTTGTAGTACGGGATCGCCACGCGCGGCGTATGCGATGCATGCGACATACGTACGTGTCTCGCATGGCCCGATGCTAATATGCGGGTACCACTGTTTCATGCTAAAATATGCGGGCCGACCTACGCCTATTTATAAAGTTTTAAATGATATTTGCATGGCAGTCGACCGTGCGTGCCATACGAATACCTGGAGCGCGTTGCCCGTGAGTATTTTAATGGCGGATTGGAGGTATAGGGGACGTGTGAGGTTCATGTGTAGTTACGTGCGAGAGGGTTGGAAAGTGAGGATTTGTGGGTGGAAATCCGTATGGATTTTATTGTCTATGTTCCGATAAAGCGTTTATGTATACGGCAGGTGAAAACTCGTTCATAAGGTTTAAACATTGTTGTAGAAATATGCCTAAGTAAATCAGATTATCAGTTACTTGCAACTTTTCTTTTCATTTCATAGATTATAACAAACAAAACAATTAACAAGATTTTAAGGGTTCGTTTAATATACTATACATATATGATACTTCACTTTTGATAAAGCCCTAACGTCAATTTGTGACGTTCGACACACTTGCCTTAACAGGGTTATCGAAACTTATTAATTCGTCGTCTGACATATCGCCGCATGCCATCCATTAGCGTTAATGCAGTTTATTTGATTACCTCTCCAGTTGTCATACTAGTTCGTGGTCCAGTGCCCCCTGTCCTAGCTATCCCCACGTCCCGTGCGGCCCAACTTTTGGGGTCGCCTGTAACAATATTAAACGAATGTGTAATTAAGGTTTAGTTAGGATCTGAATGATTGAATTCAGGTTTAACTTAACTTTTGCTGTGATTTGTGAAAGTGGACGTTAATTGGATTGATCCTGTGCTGTTATCTTATTTATGTTAGCTGTATCAGGCATGGGTAATGCTAACTTGGGCCCCGATTCGTTAGGAACTGTTTGTAAATACAGCTCTAGCTTGTTTGTTAACTGCCAACGTCGTATCAATAAGACATTGCCTACTTTCTTTGTGCTTCAAATTAGCTGCAACGACTGTCTCTACCCAGTACGTCTACGCTTTACTACACCCATCTTCATCTTGCTCAGATTTGGTTTGTTGTTGTGCCCGCCTTACGATGCCTCGCCATCTCGTCCAATTGTAACATTACGACTAGTTCTCTCGTAGTTGCACAATCCTCTGAACTGTAGAAAAAGAGATTGCGGCGCACTATTCGAGAGAAATTGCCCGAGGACGTGATCGTCGCCCTATCCTGCTCCACCGTGGGCTTCTATCATGAATCATGAGCAGAGCTCGGAATAGGCTGTGCCTATTTACCTAAACTTCGCGGGAGGACGTAACTAAGAGTGGTTACAACCACCAAAAATAATTATTTATTTTTATTGAACGCGGGATTTCCTGGGATTAATAAGAATACATACTGTACATAAATTCCCACTCGGTGTTAAATTATTAATGAAATACAAGATATATTGAGAACTCAAAAATCGACTTCATTCAAAATGTCTGCATTAGACAATTGTATTTCATTAATAATCTAACCCTGAGCGTGAATTTATATGGATAATGTATTATTATTAAACCAGGGAAATCCCGGGTTCAATAAAAATAATGAATTATTTTTGGTGGTTGTAACCACTCTTAGTTACGTCCTCCCGCGAAGTTTAGGTAAATAGGCACAGCCTATTTCGAGCTCTGATCATGAGCCATGGAACATGGCACCCAATTAGTTTTTTGCATCCAGTCACTATCAGCCAGTAACTAGTGTCGGTCATACACTACGTTTTTCGCTTTGCGGTATCCGGTGTCCGATCTACGATACATTATCACGAACCCTCAGTAAGAAGTGCCATGTATGTAAGGTGGGTGGCAAGCAAGATGGGTCTGAAATAAGTGATATATGTGTTATGATTGTATATACTGCTATTTACTTATAAATATGAGAATGATTTAAATGGTCTGATTAGGTTTTTCTGGGTTTTCCCTAATCCTAGCAACGAATGTTGGATCATATTGTATATCTCACAGCAAACACTTGGAAGTAATATCGTCACTACTTTGAAAAAAACTCGTATCTTAAAACGTCGTAAAGAAAAACGTCAAAGTTACATACGAACGTCATATACACTTAGTGCGTTTTTACCTGGAGTCAGTGTTAGATACGTGTTTTTTTTAAAGTAACGACGATATGTTGTCTTTAAACTTAGTATAATGTAATTTGAATTGTATACAAGGTGATTAATTTTTGAGGGAGCGTGTTGAATTTATCCATCTAAATATACAAAAGTTAATCTAATACATAATGTAATTCGATAATAAGTATTAAATCGAATTCTTAATAGACGCACTGGCAGTTAGCTCGCTACGGGTTTATTACAATTCTGATCTGACACATATGTCTTCTGCTTCCAAGTGACTTATTAAAAGAATAGAAAATAAAATGAGTCTATATAAAATAAAATAGTTTTATTAAAAAGCCCTGTACCTCCTATAGGTGTAAAAATAAATTTGGATAAGGCTAAGAAATAATTTAATCATAGTGTCTGGCTAAACCAGAAATATCTAATTAACGTCAGTAGCTATTCTCTCTTCACTTTCGCCTAGAGATGTGCCATTCTCGGAAACGTTCTCCGTATTGTATGGAGAGAGAACGTTCTCGAGAACATTTCCCATACAAAACTGAGAACGTTTCCGAGAATTCTCGAGAACGGCACAACTCTACTCTCGCCATTCGATCTTTGATCTGTTACAATAACAGTTGCAACTTCCACAAGAGTGTTGGTCATGTCGAACGATCAATGCAGTTATCTGCGTATCTCTCACACTGGCTGTGTGCTCAGCACTCCACTGGTCTTCTTTATCGCCTGTTTATGCACTTACTGCTGCTTGCTCGCTATTTATAACTTGATTGTCTTGTCCGAGATACATCGCTCCTCCATCGAGTAAGAACTTTCTAAAGGACTTATTGTTATATAACTGTGCTTCGAAAGTGAACCCTGTTGAAAGAGGTTTAAGACTGCATTTAGAAGTAGAGTTGCAGTAAAAATAAGCCCCTCTGGAAAAGCCTGCAGTAAGAAACGATCGATTATTTAGACTTTATTTGCAAATGGTTAAGGTTCAGATTGTATTACTCGTCTTGTCATGTATTTCGCGCAGTTCAGCTGCGATACAGCGATGGACAAGTCACGTTGTCATTGACATTACAATATTTATAATAAGTAAATAACTAAACAAAGAATAAAATGTAAAATAAAAACCGTAGATACTCGTATATACACCTATATGTGGCTAATTATTGAGGAACTAGCGTTTGTTTCCGACTTTGTCCGTTAGTCTAAATAAATATTTTTACTAAAAAAAACCCGACCGCGGTGCACTTTAAAAGTGCATAAAATCCGCCATTTTATTTATTTTAACGAACTTCATACCCAGTGACACTCGCGCCATCAAGACTCTAATGATGTATCATTTATCAAAATCGGTTGTGCCGTTGAGTAGTTACAAACGGACATAGGAACGGACATACATACATACAGATCAAACACATAACCCTCCTTTGGGCTTCGCCGCAGTCGGGTAAAAAATAATAATACTTTTGGCTTCAAAAGTCAGTTCAAAAGTACCTACGCTGAAATCCACACCGTTACCACCAGCCTTGATCTTAATGTTTGTTTTTTGTTTTTAAAATAACCCACGTGATTCAATTATTTTTATATGTAAATAAGAAAAATAAATTCATAAGTACGTGTTTATTTTATTTATTAGGTCTGCCAACAGCGGTTATAATCTTACAATATACATGTCAGAAAGGTCTTAATGTTTATTGCACAGCTACTTAAAGGCAAACACCACATGCATATATCGTCGACCGTAGGCTGAATTACGGTAAGGGACAGGCAAAACAATGTCCCTTACGCTAATTCAGCCTACAGTCGATGATATAATGTTAGCTTTATATTTTTAATGAGCTGAATCCTTATATATAACTACACATATAATAACATAGGTGCACTAAACACTCGAGAGAAACGTAGTCAGGCTCAGCCCCGCCTCGCGTGCCCACAGTATACTGAAATTGCCACAGGGAATATTTGCACTTAACTCGCGCGGGTAGAGTACTCAACTCATACAAGTTAAAAAATCAACTTAACCATCATCACCCTCACCCCACCCCACTCATTATCATCATCACCTTTTCAACCTCGAAATATCCACTGCTGAAGATAGGTCTCCTCCAAAGATTGGACTTACATAGGTTCCCAAAGTGGTCCGTACCGCCCGCCCCCTAGGGGCCGTTGAGGCTATCCAGGGGGGCGCTATCGCGTTGGTACAATCCCCAAATCACGCACCCCCCCCGTCGTTTGAAAAAAAAATTCACAACAATATGGTTGGTGGGGGTCGTGGGGGGCGCTGAAAGTTTTTATCATGTCTAAGTGGGCGGCAAGCCGAAAAAGTTTGGGAACCTATGGACTTAACAAAGGTCGCACGCTTTTTGTCTCCATCGACTTTCCAGGTTGCCAGATGCCCGGGAAATCCGGGATTGTCCCAGAATTACCATTCTTGCCCCGTGTCCCGGAATTACCCTTGATTGTCCCGGATTTCGAACATCTACTACTTTTATTTTTTTTATTTTGTTACGAGTAGGTACGATGTGTTCGCCTTTGTACATATACCTTTATTTTGTAACCCTGTGCTTGTATTATTTTGTGCAATAAAGAATTAACATACACATGTGTGTTGGGATGACTTATGATAAGATCTAATGTTGTTATGTTTCATACCAAATGTAATACTCGTATTGTATTTATAAATAAATATGTTAATTTTTTAACCATGAGCGGCGCTGAATTTTAGGGTGGGAGGGGGCGGAGGGTGTCTTCGGATTGTCCCGGAAATGACATGCCTGAATCTGGCAACCCTAACTAGGCGTCAGACCACCTTGTGGAAACCGGCACTGCGTCTTCCGGTTCGTGGTCTCCATTCGAGAACCTCCACGCCCCATCGGCTATCGGTTCTTCGATATACCACGTGTTGCCTGTACTAGGAGCAAATAATTAAAACGTAATCTACGTTACTCCTCAAACTGAACAACATTTGTTCAGCGACATTTAAAAATATTTTTTTCTTACACTTTAAAGCAGGGCTCGAAATCGGTATTTTGCAAAAACCCCGAAATAGCCCAATATTTTGAATTATTTTATGCTTTTTATGTAGAACCCAGTAATGTATTTAAGTCATGATTTCGTATTATTAGATTGTCTGGTTAAAAAACGAAATAATAAACCATAGAACGATAAGGACGGAAAGAATACCGGTATTTTTGTATGGAGCAAATACCGGTTTCCGAGCCCTGCTTTAAAGTGTATTTGAAACCGCAATGTATTGCGATGTTTTTTATGTTTGTAGCGTGACAAGCGGTACATTGAAAATGCTCTTCAATTTGTATGAAAAAGATAAAATGTAAAGATAACATAATTTTTAAAAGTTGATGAACGAAAGTCGTATTGTTCGATGAGAGGAATTTGTAGCAATAATGCAGAAAAGTAGCGGTTAACAATAACACGTGACATGACAAACAATTGTATAATTTGGTCAACGTAATATATGTGTCTGTTTTTAGTGAAGTAGGTCATTCAATGTCACTATGACGTATGGTTGCATGTCAATGTGACTTTAACGTCGTTGGTTTTTGTTTTCTGTCTTTGCAACACTAGTTAAATTAAAAGTGGTGTAAAACTTTGGCTGTTATGTGTTTTAAATAAATAAATAAATATTAAGGGAGAATCTTCCACAAATCAACCTAGTCCCAAACTAAGCAATGCTTGTACTTAATGTTTTGTTTGACTGTTACCCTTAATTTGACCGTGCTCGCCCTGTCGGACAAATGTTTGGAAAATTATATTAATTTATATATAGTTTATTTTTAACCGACTTCCAAAAGAAGGACGGTTCTCTATTCGTCTGTATGTTTTTTTTTGTATGTTTGTTACGCGATTATATTTTGTAATTTTTACTTTAGGAACACTAGAATTGTATGTAGAGGTCATTTTAGCGATAACATCACCTGTCGTCTATAGCAAAGTATAAGATTGAATTGTGTATATTGTGTTATGTATAATATTTATAATTAAAAAATGTTGTTCTGAGCTAAGGTTTTCTTAACAATGCGAGGAAAAACGTCATCCTTATCTTCAAAATATTTGTCATCCGGAGTAGTTATTTATTCAAAATTTCGCTTTTTATCGACGCAGGCAGAAAATTCCACTTCTGAGCAGAGAAAGTAATATTTACCAAGTTACCATTTTCCCTGAGGAGGTGGAGGAACGATCCACCAAGGGCAGTGATAAATTCAGGAATATTTGTAATCCGTAGTTTCGCAGTTTACATATTGAAATGTAAGTATAGGCGGGTAAAGATGAAAATAAAGAATACCATACCGATGTTGATAGCATAATAGCATATGCATTATGCCCACACCTCTTCATTAAAAGCTCACGCTTGACAGCCCGGAACTCGCCTTAAAACAAACCCAATCATTAATAATCAAAGTAATAATCGAACATCAATAAACGGAAACCGAAAACCCTTAACGCGTGCGTAACGCCGGAGGCGCGTCCGCGATCGTCAGCTGTTCGGTTCGACGACCGCAGGGCTCTGACGTCACGGCCTCGCCCACAACCCCCCTCCCTTCCCTTCGCACCCCCCTCGGGTCCCTTAAGGACAATTATTCGCAGGATACCATTCATCATAGTCGAAAAGTGACATAATCCAAAAATCCCTGAATTGGATGTTTTTGTTCGGCCAGCTGAACATGTGTATTTGTCTTAAGTGTGTCAGATAGGAGTATGTAGGTTCTAGGGCGGAGGAGATATGCCATGGGTGTGCGGATTTTTGATGCTGCGTTTGCGGAAATGAAATATATGATGAGAGGTTTTGTAAAACGTAGCGAGGAGGACAGTTTTGACTCAGTCTGCAATAAACCTCATACTTTGCATATTTTATCTGCTTCTTATAATTGAATGTACTTCACTTGCATGTCTCCTACGTTTCAGACTAAATTTTACAAGGCATAAAAAAGTACGCTCATTTTTTTATCATTTAGCAAAAACGTACATACGTTGTATAATACTTATGTTGTTCATTTTATACGGAACTATTACACACAGCAGTGGCGTGGCGTCCAAAGAACTCGATTCCTACCGGCTTGCCTAATATCAGGCATTTGACCACCTTATTCTACAGCTCTTAAGCAAAATGTACGCCAAATCTGCACCGGCTTGCCCAAGGATATCTTTTACGCCACGCCACTGACACACAGTACAACATTTACAACATAAAATAACATTCTTTATCACAAAATAAATAAAAATAAACACCAGGTGATCTTATCGCATTATACGCTGTAATAGGTTTTGCACTTACAATTCTCAATGTTCAATTTAATTTTATCTCGAATTTGACGTAACAAGACTTAAGAATGGAAAGAAACCCAAGTCACAGACGAAAAATAACAACATAATAACATAACATATATGCACACACTTTCACCGAAATAAACAAAAAAGTACAGTTTAATCTACATTGAATGTCCATTCCTTTACAAAAACCCGATCTATTTGATCTTGCCCCTACGTGTTAAAATCTCACCACTCACCCAATATACCTTACATTAAGGATGCCAAGGCAACGTCGAACAAAAGAACCAGGGAAATCCCTAAAGTTCCCTTAACCGTCAATACAAAGAGCACACACGTTAACCCTCCAATGACTACGTGAAATCGAATCCTTAGAGACTTACAAGCGCAACTGCTTAATTGAAGGGATATTTACAAAAAACCGGTCAAGTGCGAGTCGGGCTCGCGCACCGAGGGTTCCGTACAAACGAATAAGTAGATACTAGGGCATGCGGTACCGGTACCATTTGTAGAACCGGGACTGAGATTTCCGGTACTGTGTCAGAACCGGGAATTCGTGGGATTTCGGTACTGAGTAAATTATTTGTATGTTTTTTTGTTTAGTAGTTAATTTGTTAAGTAGGTAAAACACCCGTTAAGTGATAATTATTAATGATATCATCTAAAATAATTAACAAAAAGCAAAATTAATGAACAAATTACCAACTAGCCCAATTGGAAGACAACACATATAGTGTGCGATATGTGAGATTGGTTTTTTGACACGTCGTCAATGACGTACTCGTATTTAGACATGAGACTAGTCTAAATCGATTGTTAAAATAAGCAATTACGATTGATCATGACCACAAGAAGGAACCGATTGTATGATCAGAAATCTATACTAAATTCATGAAATGCAAGCTCGACTTGGTATTAACTCATAATTTTTCGACGATTATTTTTAATGTATCTGATTTTGATCGCTAATGAGATAATAAGTTATTAATTTCGAGATTTAATTTTTATTTTTATCGATTTACCCCAATTACCACAGATTCTACAGAATTGTTTTAGCTCAGCTCTACATTAAAAAAAGAAGTCGTAGAACAAACAATGCGTATAACGAGTTTTCGATTCGAAATATAATACTTTTAGTGAAAAAAAAAAATATTTTCACGACTAGAGTATACAAACATACAAACATGTAATGTTCGTACTTATTTACTGTTTGGGCTTAAAAGTTATTTAATAATTAATGTATAATTTGTATTGAACACTGCTAGTTTACGTTGTGTGGGTCTTATAATGTGTCAAAATACCAATCTTACATCTCGCACAGTATAATTCGCCTAGTGACACTATAATTCGTATAGCACATTTACAGTAATAGATTCAGTAAATGTTTAATTATTCTTTCGGTTGTTTAATTGAACTGCCAGACATTGCAGCATCCACGTATTTATTATTATTGTAAAGCGATTGGGTGTTAAATCTGTTGTTTTAATTTTGCTAGCGATGTGTAATTTAACAGACAATAGCGTGAATATAATGACTTTTATACAGGACGTTGTAATTAAATTATCGTGCGAAATAAATTCGGGTTCTACGATTGCAATCAAAATACCGTTTACATTATTTAATCGGTAATCGATAAACGTATAATTATATTTATACAACGGGCCGGTAATCCTGCTGTGATGGATACACATCGAAAATGCGTTTGCGAAGAGGAAAATATGGCTGAAATCTGCGCAGATAAATTTTTTAAAGCTACCCGCGGTTTCGCCTGCGTTATTCCTTTTATTGTCCGATGGGAACTCTTTACGAAGATATGATCCTATGTTACTATCCAGGACTTGGTCTATGTATGTATATGTATGTATGTATATGTATATATGTGTGTAAACAATTGATTGCACATAAAATTATACAGAAACAGTACAATGATCAATGGTTAATGGTTATGTACCAAGGCGAACTTATCCCTGTAAGGGATCTTTTCCAGCTTACCTTTAATTAACTGATATGGTCTACTTGCAGGCTTATCTTAATCCATTTACCACGTTATTTAGTAACAAACATCCAAATCTCCAAAAATTCAAACAACTTTTTTAGTTATAATATTATAGTAGGAGAAAATAGGATTATTCGAAAACTATTCACGACAACATTGTCATAAAAAGAGTACTTACCTAAGGAATCCATCAGGGTGTCAACTACTGGGCATTAGCGTGACAAACACGGGGACATTTACCTTTCATATGAGTGGAAATAGGTGTGAAAATAAATATTACGGATGATCAAACATCGTAAATTTGGCATTTTCCGTGCAGGCATCATTAGAGTGCCATAGGAGTGACAAATTACAATCAAAATTATTAAGTTGATATCAACAATTACTGTAACAAAACGTTTGAATAGAAATTATTCATTCCTATTGTACTCTATGGGCGCCTACGGAAGGCAAAAGGTCTCGTGGCCGATCGCCAGCACGATGGACCGACCAGCGACACCAGCGTAAATGCGAGCAATTATCTCAAAAATTTCACAATCACAAAGAAGTCGATCACGGGAATGTATTCGTGCCGGAACGATGACCAACCACGATCATCAGTCATGACGGTTACGACTAAGAAGAAGATTGTACTCTACCATGATGCATTGAAAATGCTACTAAATTTACGATGCCTGCTGCACCAACGCAAAAAGGGTTGTTTTCCAGGGGCTAAAGTACATGTCGTCGACCGTAGGTTCAATTGGACGTGGTTTACCGAAAAGGATCCAATCCACGAGACAGATTTATATGGAATTGCATATAAAACTGTGTTGTGGATTGGATCCTTTTCGCTAAACTACGTCCAATTGGCGGAAGGGCCATCGATTTACCCTTACACCAATTAAACCTACAATCGACGATTCAGTACTGGACCAATTTTGGAGCAACTTTCACTGAAACGCTTACTTCGTGATCGTGCCAGGCTGTTGTGTTTATTTATGTCTATAATCCATCACTATGAATTGATAACCATTTCATTGCAAGGGTGGATCATAAGTGTAGATTGTTTATGAACATAAATTATACACTCAAAGAAATTGAATGTTTAGCTATTTAATCGTCTTCTTAATTTGTTCGTATTGGTTAGTTCGTGGTTCGTCATCAGTCGCGTCGCGTCGCGTTGGAAAATAGTAACACGACCAATTTCAGAATTTTATACATTCAATCAAATACCTTGAGTGTACATGTACATTGTACAATTGTACCTATAGCTACTGCATTTACGACTGCTACTGCACCCAGGAAAACTTTTGTTTTACATTTTAACGAACTCTATTATAATAATCGCTTTTCAACTGCAAAATGTGTGTTTGAAAATATTTCAGATGCTTTAATACCATTTTCATTTTCCAGGTAAACATCTACGCTTGGTTTTTGGTGTGTATGGTGGTTACTGTAAGTTTATACATACTTATATCAAAGCGGCTATTTTTAGGTAGTTTTTAATAATCTTATTGGATAGGTTAAGGTAGGTAGCTATACAGATGCACTTGCATATAAAATACTTTGAAAAATACAGTTGAACTAGAGAACCTCTTTTATTCAAATATTGGTATAGAATTTGACGATCTCGCCATCTTGCACGTGAATTAATGTGATTATGAGAATCATTCTACACGGCGCTTCATTTGTTTTCCACGGGTCGACGACCCCGCAACACCGTCCTTCGCGGGTGTGAACAAATCACGGCATAACCTCCGCAAGGTCTCATTAGGTCTTCATTTTCCGTTGAAATTTAAACTTAAATCTCATGGTTGTAAGGTTCAATTTGAAAATCTAGGTTGCGGCGAGATGCAAGGTTTTGTGAATTAGTCTCGGAATCACTTTCGCAAGCTCGCATTATGTGTTTGCATTATTTTATATTTGAACTCTATTTATATAGTCGGAAGGTCGCGATTAGATGGTTTGTTACAGTGGGATGAGAGGTGGTAGGAGTTTGGTCTGGTTAAATAATTTAATCACGAGTGATTGACCTCGTTTGATTACGAAATCACAGGCAGGCATTATTCAATACGGCCGAATCTTAATCTTGCTGTTTACATTATGATTATATATTACGATATGATTTCAGTATTCATACGAACTTAAAAGATATAAACATTAGCAAAAGTCTTAGTCTTTATCTGTTTTGACGTAACAATGATAACTTTTGCCACTTTTCAATAAGGACGGATGTTCATAGGTTCTTATGATAGGATATAGTCGCGGAATTAAAAGGTCATCGTTCCTTTTAAGCCCTAACTCATTGGCATAGAGTCGAAAAGCTACGAACCTTTTTATTCCATTACTATACACACAATAAAAGTTATTAGGGATAATTATTATTAGGGATGTAACAAAACGTTATTTTACCGATACGATACCGATTATTGTAGTAAATAATCGGCGATACCGATACCGATATCTTAGCTAAATAATTAAATATGAACTTCAGATACCTACTTCTATGTCCTTATTATACCTAAAACTTGGCTATATTTAACAGAGAGTGAACCTTGAAAGTGTAAAGTAAAAATAAATAAATTGTGAACTCAAAATTCATTTTTTTTTTATTATGAACCAAAGATTTAATTAACATAGTAATTATCATTGCACAAGGTAATAGACCAATACATAAATTAAGTCAAGTAAATTCTTTTCGCGCTCTTCAAATATCGGTTGTATATGTATAATCGGCGATATCGGTATCGTTACATCCCTAATTATTATTTTTATTTGGAAATTTTTCTTTTAATTAATCAGCGGTTCTTTCTTCTAATATTATACTACGACTACGAGGCCGTATACTAGTAGCTTTATTTTTAAATTTTCATACTCCTCTTAATTTAAACAGGTTTTATTTCATCCAGTTCAGAGCGGAAACTACTAATTTTATAATGAACCGTTAACTTTAAGCCAATTTGGACTATTCGTTAATTTAATATTTGATTAAGTTGAAACTCTTTATTCTCTCTGTATCGCGAGAGCGATTTTTTGAGAGAGGTAAGCGCCAACCCTGTGGTGCCCTGAGGCGTCGATCAGCCGTTTCGACAGGGCTCTCATAAAAGCTTACATGTCAGCTGACCAGGGACCCAGTGTCTCCACTGCAAGCGCCGCATGCAACTCGTAGTGATTGAAACTGGTTTTATCAAACTGTTTTCAGATTTTATTGATACCATTTTATTTATTCGAACTTTATTGCATAAAAGAAAATTTATCGTACAAAAGGTGAACTTAATGACATAAATAAGGCATTCTCTACCAGTTAACCTTACACCGAGCAATGTAGATGACTTTCTTGTTTCGTTTTTAAATCTAACCTCTTGTGGCATGTCATGTGTTTCAGTAAGATACTAATACATATGACAAAGTGCATATATTTTTTTCGGCTGAATCTACGTCTTGCCTGTGTATGGTTCGCTGCCGACTTTCCATTTATTTGTGTTTGTATGTCAGGCGTGTCGTCGACACCGAATGTGTCAAGAACTAAGCCCTTGTTGGTGGAATTATTCTCATCTACTTCTTTCTTCATGTCTGAAGTTTTCGATGTTCAGTTCTTTTACTTGTTAGACTTTCTTGCTTGTAAATAACTTCGTACGTATTTATGACGCGTTATCAGAATCTTTACGCTTAAACGAGAAAGGAATAATCGTACGTTTGCTTAATATTGTCGGTTTTCACAATTTCCTGCGTAGTAATTGTTATTACTATACACTAACACACTTAGGTACTTTCTATTTGGGTGGTGACGCGTATTCGTTGAATCTAAACTCTAGTATGTAATTGATTTTATTAATACCTAACCATGGGACCTGATCAAGGAATACGACAGAAATATGTAGGTAAGATGTGTACCTAGGTAGGTAATATCTATAGAAAATGCGTTCCATTTTAGCCCAGACTTGCAATTACATGAATGCCCGTCACTACCTCTTTATAATCATCAAGATGGTGTCAACAATAGATATAGCTGTTAACATTATAGTATTTATAATAGTAGAGCTACCTAAACAATTTTCCCTATCACTGTCAGCTTAAGATCCCTACTCCCTCGATGTCCTCGCGATGTCTGTAACTCTGTACTGCCCGCTGTGCGTAAAGGACAAAACTGAGGTGTTTTTCTGCTCAGATTCGATCTTTTGAATGAGTAACAGCTATACCATGAGAGTGCAACTCAGTTACGTTGAGAATGTCTATGGCGTCGAATACAAAGGAGGTGCAAAGTTAGCGTAACCAAGTAGCTCGGCAGAGACGGCAGCGCAAGCGCCAGCGTGCGCGGCGCGTGGCTCCATGCGCGTAACCTTGCGTACGATGATAAACAGATGACGTCACGTGCTATTTTTAACCGTGTTTGCGCGTAGGTCAACGCCCCGCGTATCTGAACCGATCTGAAAGTATGCGCAACTAAAACGCAACTAAACTGGAACCGAGGGTGAGTGAGCATTTTCCGAATTGGCATTCGGTCGGCGCTTTGTTCGTTGTTATCTGAACGCAGCAATGCCTGTAAACGCTCGTGAAAGGGCGATACGCGGCGCTGACAAAGGGTGGTTAATGCGATCCCGGCGCCCGGGCGCCTCGCCGGGGCCCGCTCGCGCCACCCGCGCCAGTCCCGCTCGCAGCCGCCGCTCAGCTGGAACGCTTTCAATTTGCCGGGACTTAGCGAATTCTCATTTTACTCAAGGTCCGCTTGCACAAAGGCGTCTATTTCACAACACTAGCCGGGCGTAATCCACATTGTAAGTGGCTAATACCTCCCGGAGAACTTTCCGCTCTTTTATTGCGAGACCCAATATATTCAGCGTTAAGCGAGGTCGTTCAACTCGTGAAATTCGAAATTTAAAAAATACGCACGTTCCGTTTCGCTTACGGAAACGTTGTGTTGCTAAGCTTGGACGGTTTAACCGCGAGTGAGTACGCGGTGAATTGGTACTCGTATATAGGTATCTAGTAGGCAAGTTAATTTGAGCAGCCATTACTGCGAGAGCGGCCGACAAGCGGGCGTTGCTCCCGCGACCACGAGATGCGTGTACGACTATACCGGTGTGCGGAGACAGAAGGGCCTATGAGCGTTTCTCGCTCCACCACACTTACGTCTGTCGCATTCGAGCCACTGCGACCCATAAACTTAACGGTCCTCTACCGGGGTCCGTTTTTATTAACAAGGACATTTCGCTCGACATGTTTGCGACCGCCCGCCGAATATTTCCCGTGCCTTGTTTGACGTCGCTATTTTTTCGCATTTACCCTCAAGGTAAAGACATGTCGCTTATAAATTTGCTTGCAGACGGTCTAGTTACAGTTATGTTATGTCATAATGCCGCACGTATATAGCGGGCGTGTTTTTGTCATTACATAATATCGTTATCGTGGCATCTCGTTCATCTAGTTCCCAATATTTATGAGAAACGAAACAAGTAACACTTTCTATAATGTTGGCTTGTTCGCGTCACGCGTGAAGGGTACAATCACGAGCAGAGCGTTACGCTAAATTAACGCTCTCATACGAACTTAAACCGCGCAACCGGGACATTGCGATGATCTGGACGAAACGAAGATCTGACAGTCGAATAGTGACCAACTTAGCTGCTTAGGTATTTTTAGGGTAACCCAAAAAAACGGAACCCATAAAGTATCACTTTGTTGTCTGTCTGCCAGGACCCTTTTTCTCAGGAACGCGTGGAGGTATCAAGCTGAAGTTAATATCAAATACTCAAGTCTGCAATCCCTTGGAGCAGTGAAAAGATCAAACTTTTAAGTCGACGCAATCAAAAGATACAGCCCTTTATGCTCGGTTTATGCCGCATATTTTGACGCTCGCAAGGGAATCAAAACCTCTATGGTACTTCCCGTTGACCTAGAATCATGAAATTTGGCAAGAAACAATGTCATGTAGCACAAGTTAATAAAAAAATCCTAAAACTGTAAATTGTACGGTGGTACGGAACATTTTGTGTGCGAATCCAACTCGCACTTGGCCGGTTTTTTGGAAAGAGTTCCACATTTCGACAGCTTTTATCTGAGGGTTTTTCTCAAGCTTTCAATAAAAAACTTAAAGCGCGCTTTTAAAATTGCCCAGATTAAGCTTCCATAACGCTTTAATTTTATTTATCGCGCGTAATTGTCGCTTGACTTTCGCCGTGTCACAGAGGTGAAACGAAAAACGTTCTAAATATAAGTCCTGTCGGTTTTCACCCGACCTGTGAAGTGTGGCTTCCACGAATAACCGACCTTCGCGAGTTAATTTATTTGGCGTGCACTCGACATCCCGACACCGGTGGAAATAACACCTCTGCTTATCTGATACGATGGCACAAACATCTTCTGCCATGCGTTTTATGCCGTCGCTGTTTTGACGTTACAGATGGTTGCAGCTCACTCTTGTCCCGTGTTTGTGTAGGTGTGTTAAAAACGCGTTTAGAAAATGTCTCTTATCTGATACAATGGCACGAGGATCGCACAAACATCTTATGTCATTATGGTTGGGACATAAATTTGACGCAACGCTTCACTTATATGTGTGTTTAACTTTAAAAATTTGTCAAAAACATAATATAACGGGGAACGCAAAGGTATATTACACGATTTAAGGCGAGGTGAGACCAGAATCGGGCACGGAAGCCTAGTTTCCAAATCATTTTTAGAGCACTTATTTGACTCTTAGGTCACTGTAAAACATATATAATAATATTCAGAACTGTATCTAGGGCTTCCTCTCACTTAGAACACGATAGCGAACACTTCGCTCGATAGAAAAGTAGCGCGAAAACACTATAAAATAAAGTATTTTTCTCATTTTTTTTCATTTTGTTCATCACCAGTTACCTTTTCTGACAAAATTAATACCTGACAATCATGATTTCACAGTCATGCAGGGCATCCTCTCATGTTTGGGTTGATAACGTATACTTTTATGTTAGAAATCGAAGATAATCTGCAATTATCTGCATTCCGCCCGACCCTAGTTTGTATGTGAAATGCGAGCCAGGTCCTACCGCGCCTTAATCGCTATAGAAATAAAGTTGTTCAGTTTCATAGTATTATTTCACTGCCGGTGACTGTATGTTCAAATCAAATCATTCACCTATACCTGCAAGTAGGCCCAGGCACTAGTCCCACCAGCGGCGACCAACGAGCAGCGAGTAGCGATTGGAGAGTTTTTTCTTCGCGGGCGAGTGAATTCTCTTAGAAAATTTACTCGCCGGCAGTGTGAACAGCCAGCGATGAACTATTAATGTATGTGTCTCTTTTACTAACACAGGGTCCTAATCTTTTGTTCGTTTCTTGGGCGAGAAAATCGCCGATAGCTAATCGCTTTCTCGCTCTTGGTGGGACCAGTGCCTAGGGCTTTTTAACATGTCTGATTCTATTCTTTTCTTTTGGTTCGACGCGATAAAGACAAATATATATGTATTATAGTTAAATGACATTACATATCATAAGACTTACGGTATATACTATATACCTAACACGACGTATAGGATATAGCAACATAGTGCATGCTCCACAGATGCTTTAGTTTGTGGACGGCAGCGCTGCACAGCCACTCGCTGCTGTAAAGCCAAATAAATTGGAACAAAAACATGTTTACATGTAAATTGTCAGCACGTTTACCCATGACGCTGTGTTGTGTCACGTGCACGTAAGAAGAAAGTTGGCATTTATTGTACCTACTATGGCACTTTAATACTGTGCCAATATGATAGATATCTAGGAGTAACTATGGAATATGTAAATATCTCCAGATACGTCTTCGGTTTCCGGTAATTTTTATACAGAGATCACGGTGTAATTTTGTGTATCTTACTGTACCTATTAAAAGTAATACAGGTAAATACGCCTGTCAATACCATTGTCATTGTCATACTTTGACTAGACTATAATGTATGTATGTAAACTCTTTATTGCATAAAATAAGTCAAAGTACAGAGTTACAAAATAAAGGTATATGTACAAAGGGGTATGTTACATTTATCATTGTTAAGCATAGAAGTGACAATCATACATATGTATATGTATGAAGCTTGCTCATTTCGTAACTATTGATCCGCCGTAGTAAACAGTCTATATCGAAATTAATCTAGCTACATCGTAATAAAAACTACATCACAAATAACACATTCGCGCCAACGATATTTGACCCGCTCATGCCCAAAATGCCGCATTCCCAAAATACCAGATTTTTTAAAATATGTACCAGATTCTTGATTTATCAGATTCCTGTCTTACCACATTCCCGTTACACTAGAAATCGTAGTGTCCGTCAAGATAGCGTACACCGTAAAGATATTCAGAATCTGATGCAGCCAATAAATAGTACCCAAATAGTACCGACGAAATACCTAGGTGAAAAAAATAGTACCCTTAAACTTTCTGAAATATAAGGCCTGTTCACGGTGTACGCTACCGGGCGTCAAGCTGGCGTTTGTATCTCTGGAACGGCTTTGTTTTTGGAAACGCTTTATATCTCAAAAAATAGTACCCAAATAGTACCCTAGGGCCCTACAATTTCATTTCTCTAGCTATCGTAGAAGCCGAGATATAGTGAGCTCTTTCTATAAGAAATTCCCGGGTACGCCAGCTTGACGGTGTGAAATTTTGTACACCGTTAAGTTATGGAATATCTCGGCTTCTAAGATAGCTAGAGAAATGAAATTTTAGGGCCTTAGGGTACTATTTGGGTACTATTTTTTGAGATATAAAGCGTTTCCAAAAACAAAGCCGTTCCAGAGATACAAACGGTGTACGCCAGCTTGACGCCCGGTAGCGTACACCGTGAACAGGCCTTATATTCCGAAAAGTTTAAGGGTACTATTTTTTTCACCTAGGTATTTCGTCGGTACTATTTGGGTACTATTTATTGTCTGCATCAGATTCTGAATATCTTTACGGTGTACGCTATCTTGACGGACACGAAATCGTAAGTTCCCCAAGGATCTAAATGATTTTATTGGATGTATTATTTTGGGAATCTGGTATAAGGAGAATCTGATAGGTAGGTATATCGAGAATCTGGTATTTTAAAAACCTGGTATTTTAGGAATGCGGTATTTTGGGAATGAGCGATTTAGGTTAGGGGCCCCATATTATAATGGGACTAAATAATACGTATTAATATCTGTTCTTTACAATATCTGTGGAGTGCCTTCAGTTGGCAGTAGGGCTTCCAATCCCGCAGCATATCTTTAATCCCGGTACCTGCGGGATTGCACATTTTCGATCCCACGGGATCCCGGTATTTGCGGTATCCCGCATAGAAATTAATGATATCAATTACAAGGTAAATGAAACAACGATATAATCAACGTATTTAAACTTTTATTAGAGTTTACCGTTTAAACATTAAATATTACACATAATAAATTCTATTGAGACCAATATTAAAATCAACCTATGTAAACAAACTGTAAGGAACTCAATTATAATTTAAGACAAATTAATATTGTCTTCGGTTTCCGCGATTATCACTCATAGTAATAAAACAACTTAAACGGATTAAATCGCGTATATTACTACATTTTAAGTCCCGACGTTTCGTAATCCTTTTCAGCGTTCGTGGTCGCGGGTAGACTGAGAAAATCATAAACGGGTGGACTTAAAATGTAGTAATATACGCGATTTAATCCGTTTAAGTTATTTTATTACTTTAAGACAAATTATTAAAATATTAAATTTATGTATGTATGTAAATACTTTATTGCACATAAAATCAAATAGAAACAATACAAAAAAATAATTGATCTGTACAAAGGCGAACTTATCCCTATAAGGGATCTCTTCCAGTTAACCTTTGAGTTGAGCACACGAGAAAGAATAACTAACATCAAAGAAGATAGACCTGTGAATTTACTTACACAGAGAAAAGGCCATGTTTTATTATTGTTTATTATTTGCTTGTAACTTGTATCAATATTTTATTGAAAATGTTTGTCCCGCAGTCCCGCAAATCCCGCGGGATCCCTCGCTCGTAATCCCGCTATCAGCGGGACTGAAAAAAGGCGCGGGATCCCGGAATACCGAGATCTCGGAATACCGGGATTGGAAGCCCTAGCTGGCAGGTGTGCGTGTTACGTAACACCTTATCATGTTTTTGTGTACACCTATCGCTCCGTGGGACGGTTACGTTACTGGCCACGCGGGGCGGTGTAAGTGCATTCGATTTTCAAATATGTGTAACGTTTTGAACTTATTTGCTGGCTAGAGGACCCACCCGCCCGCAACTTCGCGGAGGTGTATAAGTTAAATATCTCTTTTTCTTCGCCGTAGTATCCTATGTGTTAACTGAGTGTGTGTAGACTAAATTTCTTAGGAACTGCCCGGTATAGTTTTCGCGTGAAAAATTGAAGACTTTTTAATACTTATATTTGACATTCGTTATAATTTTGGTTGCCAATTCAATAGTCTTGCTTTGATGACGTTTCTAAATTAAAACATTAAGAAAACTGGGCCGGCTTTGAACGAAAAATACTTTGAAACTGTTGGTACACACTACATTTTAATGTTAAACCAGAATATGAAATACATTATAATTTAATATCTGTGTATTAAAATGAATTCCACAAGCATTTATAAACGTCAAGCCAGGCGGACTTTGGCACAACACGCGACAGCCGGATTATCTGTTCGTCTGTTTATCTCGACGCCTTTATCTCGTGAATTGAATTTTTAATGTTTATGTAAAGCAATGACTCAGATATTTATCATTGATGCTCGATGTTGGTGATTCTGGGTTATATTTGCGAATGTACGTAACCAGGATTTGTAATATCGTACGTACATGTATGTAAATATGAAAATGATTTATGTAGTAGGTACCTATGGTCTTTCTTAGTGTACGCCTTCTACGTACGGTTATTGGCTTAAGCTCGTTTGTCGATTTTTATTTTGCGATCCGCATAATTGACATCTATAAAATAAGTAAATTAAAGAACAAACAATGTTGTAAACACCGGATAAACGAAATCACTAAGAATAATTATTGTTACAAGCCCCTGGCTAATCCTCAACACAGGCCTTCTAAAAGAACGCCACTGTGGCCAATACGACACCCAGTGGAATACCATAACCTCCACCAGTCCATAGGTCATCAGTCTACCTTATTGGCTCCCAAAGATGCCTCATCCATCTCTTTACAATTTCACTATCAAGCCATCAGTTTGTTCACTAATCAGACACAAGCAATGTGTCTTACCCATATGTTTTATATACCCGCCATAAAAACCGTGTATTAAGTTTATCAAAAACTTCCACTCGTACCATAAACACGTTAACTTTCCAAAACAACTTATTTCCATTGCTGGTCAATTGAAAGTGCACCTTGATTGTTAACAGTTAAAGTCGAATTTAGAAGCATAGGAATTCAAGATATAGGCTCTTTTGTATAGTTACTCACCCATATGCCACAACATAGTAAGCAACGGTGCCGGTAGCATCGCCAATCAATACGTGGCGACAGAGTAATCCACTAACTGATGGCTAACGACGCAACTTCCCGGCCAGACATAATTGATGACAGGCTACTGTCACTTACGAAACAAAACAGTCCCTAAATTATCTAATGTTGGTACTGCTGACATGAATACAGTTAGGGGAGGTCCGTGGTATAAGAAAACTAGGTATGTGCTTGTACAGACAGCTGATGACGTCGTCCGGATAGGATTGTGTCATCGCAGGCAAAAGCGATTGTTAATTTATTGCCTTTTAAAAAGGCGATGTTGTGTTAGTAACGTTAGACACCTTTCTTTTCACACAAAGAAACAAATACTTAACACTGAGAATTAAAGTAAAATATGTACCTACTTCCAAAGTAGGTACATGGACATTACTATATCCAGACTGCACGCATTTTGCTATATCGCGGCCAATGTTAGGTTCGTAGGAAATGGCGAACCGACCTTTATACAAATGTCTCCATTCAATCCAAGTCTTATTTAACCTAAGAACCTCGAAAGGTGAGCCGATAAACAGGATGAGAGTCCACGTGGGAAGGAGATGGACAAACAAAGGTTGTAATGCAGCGGCCGAAACGATCCAGGCTACATCTTTATGTTTATATTGAGAGGGAAGACCTTTTTACTCGGGTTGCGCGGCCATTTTTCCCCAGAAATGGATGAATTTAGTAGTCTTTGGCCCGTATTTATGAGACTACTAGGTTTTACGCAGCTTAGCTTCGCGTCGCTGTATTTGGCAAAATATGCATTTGTGAAATGAAGTCTGCACGCATTAAAGGTTGCTTATGATACACTCGTATATGAATACTGCACTCTGAGACACTTAAAATTTAAACGAATATCGCCCATATTTTTGCATTAGGAGTCAATAATGAGTTTATACGGATGATGGAACCATGCCCTTTATTTATTTTCTAGTTAGGATGTGGACTGAAAGCTGTAGCCTGCAACACTATCGATTGTAATTACGATAGGTACTATCGAGCTAGCACAACTAGTCGCGACTTCGCTTGTCACGCTGCAGAGCGTGAATTGTAACTCCACTCCACACTGTATCGAATGGAAAGGAATAAGTAGTATTTGTCACAGTAGAAGCGCTGTTCGCGATTGCCCTAGTAGCACTAAGCCCGATAATGCCTACAGTTGTAGCGGATCTCTGGGTGTTCGAGTTGTGATCGACTTACTAGAAGCATAGAATAAATATTAATACTACATACAGAAGATTCTGTCTCTAACAAAATTGTCGTTCGGGTCCAACCACCGGACGGAACGCACCGCATCCGACCGTCTCTCCCTATCGCATAACGCGTACTAACACGTGTTCTTTCTGGTTGCTGGCTAAAGGCCCCTTGTAGGGGAGTCACTCCTGCTAGAAGTTACCAGTTTGCTAGCTAGAGGTTATATTCCTCTTACCTCTAGCTAGCAAACTGGTAACTACTGCTAGACCAGAATAACTTCGAAATAAATTTAAATATGCTATCTATATCATTCGATCTATTGATGGTTCAGATGGATCAGTTTTTAATTTAAAAACCGATGCATCTGCTTAATAATAAACATAGTTGTTATTTCAATTCCGATCGTGTCACACGAACAAAAAAAAAATAGCTTGCAGCATTTTAATCTCTTCGCTGAGTTAGGGCAGCTAACAAAGTGCCCGCTTGGGCTTTTAGTTCAAGTCGGGGTGAAAAAGAAAAAATAGTTTTTTGCAATCGCTGCGCTGTTACCAAATAACCAGGGCTTAAAGCCTTAGGGCCTAAAGGGTCAGTGATCGGGCTATTACGGTGCACGTAGCCCTGCACTGACCCAGTCCATCTCGCACCGTTATCACTCGCAACTCGCCCGTTATCGCCGCGTTGCCCAACGGGTCGATGACTCTGTTGCATCGCCGATTCCTGTTGAAACTGTTTTGTTTCGTTGTGTCACGGTTTTGACATTATTGACAGTGTACGTGGCGTTTGTGTAGTGGCCGTTATGGACACTCAAAAACAACAACTATCGTGAAGCCGTTTGTGTAAATATTTTCGTACGTGTCAAAAGGTCTGCTGCTGATTCAAGAAGTAGGTCTTCTGAAATTACTTCGTGTAAAGCTAATTTTCAGCGGAGGTTCACTAATAATCCGATCACTGCTTTAAAGAACGTAGCGTAGGACTAATTTTGTACATAATACAGGTATTATGCAGGCAGCCATTATGATAAAAAAAATAACTAAGAGATTTTTACCGAGATCAAATTGATATAATCTGGTGTCTTATGAGCTTGTCTATCAGCCCTTTTCGTATGTACTTACGTTGGTTTTAGGGACAACTTGTATACATATGTATATCTAAAGAAACTTTCGAAACTTAGCGTAAGCTATGTAAATCAGTGATATGTCAAAAACAGTATTACAGTGATCTAGACGATTGAGTCAATTCTGTATGTTTCACTTTACTTCACACAAACGCCTGGGAAGAAGAGAAAGAAGTTAGATACGGATACCAGTATACTCGCGCTATAGTAACCTTAACTATCTGTCATGTCGAGTGAATGATGTACAATACAACTAACGTTTGCAAGTAATCATTGTCGTTTTTATGAGAGTTGCAATACTGTGTATAATATTTAGGCCGCGGTTGCGTCAGGCCGCTAATGGGGATGTGTGGCTGGAATTGAATTTGTTATGGATTGCACGAAGATTAAATAATGACCGTTACGCAAGGGCAATTGAAGATGGCGCCGGGCCCGTTACGCCTAAGTGTTCCACATTTAAATTTGTACTTCTAATATCTGGGGCCTCGTTTGGGTTTGGTTTTTGGATGTTTCCTCATCGATTGGGAAGAATTGAACGATTTTGACGCGGTGACACCTCAAGAATGAGATACTCGAAATGCGATAATGACAATGAAATTTCTGTAATAGTACATTACTACAGAGGCCGGGAAGTGAGGGGTTGCCGGCCGAGTACATTATAGATGGCCGAGCGCAAGCGAGGCCAGGTAGTTAAGAGGCTGGCAACCCCATTTCACGCCGAGGTGTATATAGTGCTTTTCTCAAATATGCAATGAAATAAATTGAAAACACTCCAAAAAATCAAACTTTATTTTCTGGAGTCACTAAAAGTAGACAAAAAATAGAATTATAGAATGAAAATTCAATTTCCTTTTCAAAAACTGCTTTAGTATACATTTTTACCGCGAATATTTAGATAAAATATTTTAAACGTGTATTCTTCAATTTTGCAACTTAAAATTATTGGAAATTGTTTATAATGTGTTATTTGTTTTGTTGATGTCGATTTTAGAAAATAAAATTGTAAAATGTTTTTTTAATGGCTGAACGCCGTCACAAATAAATATGGAATGGAAATTAAAAAGAAAACACATTGCAGGCCTAGGCCGGCAAAGTTGTATGAAATTCCATTAAATGCCAAGTGTCAAGCCGTACCGGAAACGAATACTTTGCGGCCTTATTATAAGGCACGTAATGTCAACATTTCATTGCATGTTTGAAAAAAGATATACTTTACGATCGAAATGTCCTTTTGTCTCCAAAGTCACCACTTGATGTTGTAACATCCCTTTATCTATTTATATTAGCTTTTATCGCGTTCGTATTTGAACAAAGGCCTCCACCCCAGAGAGATACTCCACCCACAAGAGCTTTCATTCATGATTATGATCTGTTACATAACTACACTACACCATGTCTTCACTACTACCCGTTTGGGGTCTTCCCGAAAAACTAGGTCAGCCATTTCTCTGAAATTCCATACATAGTAAACTTAAAGCAAAATGTCCAAAATGATGAAGGCAGGCAAGATGATTTTGGAACTAGATGTACCGTGTAGCGAGCCGGCAGCCGACAAGCGTATGTTTACGCGACATCGTAAACTTAAAACACAATGTCCAAAATTATGACAAGGAAAGTCCAAAATGATTTCGGAAAGAGGGAGAACATGGGTGCTGTGTTGCGAGCCAACAGCCGACAAGCGTACGTTTACGCGACATCGTAAGCTTAAAACAAAATGTCCAAAATGATTCAAGGAACGTCCAAAATGATTTTGGAAAGAGGGAGAGCATGGGTGCCGTGTAGCGCGGGCCGACACCGACAGTCGACAAGCGTTTGTTTACGCGACGACGGGGCGCGCACGACGCACGTGGCTATCGATCCGCCCGGGCAGGGCCGGCCCTGCGGCGAGCCACGCCACTCTCGCCCTTCCGCGCCGAACGGTAACAAAGACACGTTTCTTTATCGAGCGCGTATTTCGGTTCCTGGTTCAGCTAACCGAAGTACAAGGTGATGTCACGTAACGGAGACAAGAGTTAGTTTGAGTATGAGTACCTACGCCCTTAAGCTGCTGTTTTGTACAAAACTTCAAGTTAAGGGCGTAATGCTATTTCCGTGCTACGCCACTCTCGTCCTTCCGCGACAAACAGTAACAAAGACACGTTTCTTTATCGAGCGCGTATTGCGGTTCCTAGTTAAGCTAACCGAAGTACAAGGTGATGTAACGTAACGGAGACAATAGTCAGAGATAGTTTGAGTATGAGTACCTACGCCCTTAAGTTGCTGTTTTGTACAAAACTTCAAGCGCGTAATTCAGTTCCTGATTAATCTAAACTAAACCAAACACAAGGTATGAATGAAGTTTCTTCTTATGAGGGAAACCTCTCCATGAGTTTGGCTTAGTTTGTGTAGATACAATGTTGCAATTTAAGGGGCTAAGGGCGTAGTACGATTTCCGTGCTGTGCCACTTTCGCTCTTCCGCACCAAACTGTAACAAAGACACGTTTCTTTATCGGGCGCTTTTTCGTTTACTGGTTAAGCTAAGCACATGGTACGGAGTCTGTTATCATGACGGAGTATATGAAGAGTTTGAGCACGACTGTTTTCGTGCCACGCCACTCTAACCCTTCCGCACCAAACGAACGGTAACAAAGACGCGTTTCTTTATTGAACGCTTATTTCTGTTTCTACTACTGGATATGGATTTCGGTTCCTAGTTAAGGTAAGCGAAGTACATAAAAGGTATTATTTCTGTGGTAGAGTATCTTATCGGGAGTTCGGGAGGGAGTATATTATGAAGAGAACTTCGAACGGTAACAAAGACACGTTTCTTTATCGACCGAAAAGAGTTTGGGCTAGTTTGAGTATGAGTGTAAGTATGCACTTCTGCAACTTAAGGGCGTATTATTATTTCCTGCTTATTTTAGTTTCTTGTTAAGCTAAGAGAAGTAAGTGCTAAGCTAAGGTCCTCTTCGTCGGTAATAATAACAATTGTGGTCTTGCTGGCCGCACGCTATAAAACTAAGGTACGTTACCTCTTATTATGAGTGTTTATGACCTAACCGGTGATAGAACCCACTCAAGGGCTTCAGGGCGTACTTGTAGCTATTTTCGTGCCCCGGTACTCGCGCCCTGCCAACCGTAGGGATACAAAGAAGTTCTTTATTGGATGTCTATTCCAGTTCATTTGAGTAAGTATAGCTCTTAACACATTGAGTGTGTAAGGTATTTAAGGTTCATTCAGTCTTTTCTAGTTTAACTTGAAATGGGCGCCAGTGGTTAAATACCCAATCTGCCATATCTCTATTTATTTATCTAGACGCATATTAAAGTTGCCCAAGTAAAAGCTGTTCACGTAAAATTGTGATGGAATTTTTACTTTTCTTTAGGAAACACGATTACAGAACTGCAAAGTATAACATGCCATATTTCCAAGACAGCAAGCAATGGACGTCTCCAAGTTGAATATAATAAAATTTAATGCTAAATAGCTGACACTGGGTTTTGTCTCTCAGTCGCTTTTAAGATCTTTATTAAATAGGCCCCCGGCCAATCGGAAACTAATCTGTAGACACAATAATTCCCTAATTCCGTCTCTTAAACGCAATCACAGTGACATTACTGATGCGGTACAGACGTTTGATCCCGCGGCATGGTTCCGATGATTGAATGTGATTTGATTGGGCGCAGGAAATCATTCCCGACATTAAATGGAATTGGGCCATGATTGCGTTATGTTTTTTGCCTTTCCGAATTCAAATTAACGCTCAGTTGTTTGTTATTTTGGTAAGTAATGTCGCACCGGGAGATCTGTTCGAAAAATTGCACTTGACATGTAAAAAAGGAATCGTTTGCATAGACCGTGGAATGATACTCGTAAAAGCAGACACTTGGTTTCAGGCTTTATTCAAATGTAGGAAAATATATATTGTGTATGCAGCCGTAGGGAATGCGCTAGGGCTGTAACACAAATCATCGTTTCATCATCGTAAATATACTACACTGATATCATGCGAGGCGGGGAACCCCTCGTCTCAAGCTTAACTAGCACCTCAACAACTTTTATCTTGCATGATATCTGTCGAGCAAACATACATTCTTCCCGTTCACGATGTTACCGGTACCGAGGGGGTGTATTAAGATTTACAAAAGTATTATATTATTCACTACATTTCAAACAGAAGTATTTAACCCGCTCACAGCCTATTTCCATCATTCAATTCCGATGTTAATCACGCGTCCACAGCCAATTTTTTACATAGCTACGAGTAGGTATTGGGACCCAATTCTAGTAATATTATTTTGTTCCAGGTATGTAACAGACCTCTCTATCGGCAGTGCGCGTAAACAGTGTAAGTCAAACTATGGTGATCTAAAATTCTAGATATTATTACACCATTTTTACAGCAACATATCTTATTAAGACTAAAATTCCTCACTGCGCATAAGATTGCTCATACAAATGTACTACAGACGAATTGAAATCATTCTCGTCTTTTGTCGATTGATATATAGGTAAAATTTATAAGAGAAACAACAAAATATATCTACTTTACGCTACGAATCGTAACTTAATCCAATGACACCTTAAGTAGGTATGTGTAGTATTTTGTCAAAATTTGCTAATAATCCTGAACATAACCGTTTTCACTACCCGTAAGTTTCGAATTACAAAGTCGGTCCGAAAAACCCCCAAGCCGTGTCGTATGTTAGAAAGATTACAGAACTAAGCTGGGAGAACACCAGGGTAGGTTGTAGGGTTGTAGTGTCGCCACCCGTCCGCGCATTCCCGGACTTGTCTCAGTTTCGAGGCTGCCCGGGCACTGTCCAACGTCTTGGTGCTCCGGTGACCAAACGTTAGATTTGATGGGATAGTTATTGAAGGCTAAAACTTTAAGATACCCATTTAGATAAAAATAAAAGACTTTCCGGATGCAGCCTTAATCTTCTGATTATAAATGCATATTTTAATTTAGCAACATGCTTTACTTATAACAAATCTCAAACTTGATGGGAGCTAATACAGAATAAGTCTTAATTCGTGGGCGATTACTATTCATATCATAAAGTTAACGCTTTCTCGGGGTACATTTTTTTTCGGCAGTAATATGAATACGATTAGTAACTAAACAGGCAGTCTCGTCAGAACGAGAAGGCAGATCGTCCGACTTTGATAAATTAATTCTGTAAGGCGGATCTCACACTGCAGCGCGAATCGCGGCGACACGCGACTCAGCGATTTTCAACTTTGTATGTAGAATCATCGATTTGTATAGAAAAATCGCGGGGTGGCGCACACTGAATTCGCGACTCGCGCGTAGGCGCGTAAATCGCGGCGACTCGCAGCGACTCGCGGGCGTGACGCCGCGAACCGCAGCTACCATGCGCAGCTACACGGAAAAAATCGCGGCGTCACGCCGCGACTCGCCCGTCGCGGCGACTGGCGATTTCAGTGTGTTCTTCGCCTAACACCAACGCTGTATCGCAGGATATTGCTATTGTATTTGCCATCCGGCAACCTGGCTGCACTGAGCCAACCTCATTCCGGAATTTACGTAGATCAATCCCGGGATCTGCGTTGAATCCCGTAATGCATGCCCTAGTGGCAACACCCGGGGTGATATTTTATTTAGCCCGGAAGTGCTTCCACTGTACTGCATTTGCACGTGAATACAGCTATTCACCGCTTTGGAACTGTACCGACCAAAAGGCAGTACCTTACCTACATACTATACTTGTCTACCGAGTTCTAAGAACTTCCATCTTGTCCAAAAAGTAGGCATTGTTTATTTATTTTATGCCACCCCTGGCCAGAAAGTGGCTTTTACCGCAAAAAGCTGCTTTCTGACCAAATGTAGACATACAATGATTTAAACAACGCTGGAAAGCCCACGATCTCATATTTACGTCCCTCGCCTGCGGCTCGGGCCACAAACATCTGCGATCTCGGCCTTTCTTTGTTATCCCACCCTAGTTGTGTAATGTACTATTGCCGAGTTAGTATCTGACGGACGCAAACTGTTATTGAATTGGGACTGGACTCAATCGCCGGTCAGTTTTTTAACCTAGTTTTGTTTCTCACTGTCGTGCATAGGCCTCCTGTCTCCTTTTCCACTCCTCGTTATGTGCGTTGTGATTGTGTCGCCAATTTAAGTCGTTCTTCGCTGGTCAGTTATAATAAAAACAACTTTGAAGTAAAACTAAATTTAATTAATATTGATGAAAACATCGAATTACAAATTAGGTATGAGATGCACAGTTTTTAGGGTTCTGTACCAAAATGGTAAAAAAGAAACCCTTATTTCTATATCCGGATAAAATTATAATATAAGGGAATAATGAAATAAAGACTTATACGAATTATGAACAGGCTTCATTCGCCTTAACTGGAACGTTATTGGATCTAACCCTGAGTTTTTAAACTGAATCGTAAATAACCCAGCAGAAATAAAAAATAGCTTTTAAATACCTAAGCAAGTTGGCCGTATATAAATGTTCCGGTATGCCAGGTAGGGTAGCTTGAATAAACTTCTCACTGAACTTTGAGAAGAGTTAATACCTGTTTAAAAGACTTGCGTCTTGCAGTTGTGAATGTAGCTCCGGGCGGCCAAACAGCGCAGTCGGCTTACTTTCTTTACTCTTGTTTTATAAAGTAGGATTTTTGTACAGTCTATTTTGCCAGAGGTGTGAGGGTGAGGTACGACAAATCACGACTAGTTACCGTTCCCCTCTCCTGCACCACAGGCATATCCCAGCTCTCAATTAAGTTGTATGCCTGTAAAAACCGACGAATCATCAACACTGTATCGCTGTAAGCTGTCACTTAAAACGACATTACATAATACATACCCTGAAGATTTTTTTAAATATTAAAAAGTATTTTACCACTTGGAATACTTTCGCTTGTTATCAAAGGTAGGGAGTTTTCGGCAGAATATAGCGTTAATATTTTGTATCTAGGTCACGATACAAATGAAAAGGCTGCCCTCCCGACTCCAACCCCGGAAGCATCAGGTGATATATCTAATGACTGCGCCCACTCACCTAAAGGGAAACTTATTTCCATCATTTCCGGGACGGGAGCGAAGGCATTGTTGCGGCTACACTGGCAGGGCATGTATTCCCGGGATTCTTAAGAACTATCTTCGGAGTTTGGGCGGATCCCATCCATTAGAAATCCCGGGTTTGCCAGCTTTACGTTACGTATGTACGTACTGTATGGAGACATTTTAAGTTCGCATTTATATATTTGCTTGGTTAAGGGTCAAACGTAGGGAATTTGCAAGGGCTGTTAAATCAGTCGAGTGGCATCCATACAACCCGATTCCCATATATCTTACTGACTGCCTGCTGGCTTGCGTTAAGAAATTTGACCACCTTATCCTATAGCTCTTACTATAAACAGCCTCAACAACCTTATTGGTTCCAATAGCAGTGGGGGATGCCAGCGCCTCTAGCACAACTGTGCCACGCGTGAAAATCGTACCTATCGATCCATTCAATAGGACTCAGTGTTTCACTAACTATTTCATAGCACGACCCCCTTTGTATGCGAAAATATTTCGCGACCCCCTATCCTCCACGATTTCTAACCTGAATTTTATTCCGTTACACTTGTGCAAGCATTTTTGTTTTTTTGCCTGAGGTTTTTCGACCCTCACGACCCCCTTCTGAAGGCTCTGCGACCCCCCAGGGGATCGCGACCCATACTTTGAAAAACACTGCAATAGGTATAGTACAAAGTGACAGGTCATGCTCTGTCGCGCGACGAGCTACGTCGCGGCCAGGTGTGGTGTGCCCAGCTAGTGTTCCAAAAGGCAACCAGGCCAGACAACAGGCTTAAGCCTTCTTTAAGATTATTGTTAGGCTATAGCCTTTTTTTAATACTTCGGCCTTATTAAAATCACTATCTCTTCGAAGCCAACACAGCTCTAAAAATAACTCCGGAGCTTAAAATTTCGGGCTAAAAGTTCTGGCCTAGCGTGGAGGTTTCTAATATTTTAAGGAAAACAACAATACCAAACCCTGTAAAAGATTACATTGATCCAAGTCTAGGGCCCTGATACAGGGGTTCGGGCGTTGTCGGCGCTGTCGGGGCCAATCGGGCGGCGGCGCGCTGTCATATCCGCGCGGCCGCCAATTACTCACCTGAGCTCTGCAACCTGCTTGCCACTAAACTCGCCCAGCGCCATAGACAAGCAAAAACATGTAGTCGGATAGTTTCCAACATTATCTCTCATAGTTATACGCTTGTAACTATGAGAGATACTATATCGCATATTTGTCGTCGAGTTGCGGAAAATTAGCCCGCGTTAACCTATAACCTACAGTTAGGTATCTTTATTAGTAGTCGGCATTGGTTTTCAGCAAAGGGTGTAACAAATATTATGTCGGATACCAAATGTCAGAAAACCAACTGCATATTGAACCCGCGAGCAGTAGCGTAGCGCCCAAACAATTCGATTCCTGCCGGCTTGCCTAATATCAGGCATTTGAGCACCATACTTACCAACCTACGCCAAATTTGCACCCGCTTGCCCAAGCATATCTTTTACGCCACGCCATTGCGCGAGATCCACTGTAAAGAAACAAGTTGTAATAACAAAAAAAAACCTTTTTCAAGACCTTTGGTGTTGCATATATGTCATTAGTCGGAGGCAGCTCGTTTGCTACTTAAAATCACAGTTTCTATACTTTGACCTAAATATGAAATCCTGAACGGTAGTATCATTATCTGTATGTCTTTCCCGTACACGAGACAATAGTGTCCCGGCCCTTTGGGAGGCGTGCGCGGAGCCGAAGCCAACGCGTAGAGGCCCTTTCGACAATTTAATGAAAGGCAACGTGTACACCCAGCGGATGCTGTCCCTGCCCGTGTCACGGGACGCACGCAGAGACAGCCCCCGCCAGATGCAAGGACTATTGTTGATTGATGGAATCTAAATTTACTGGGTTATGGTGGTGGAATTATGGACTAGATACTGGGCTATGGATTGAGACATGACGGCGCCTGTCAGGAAAAGTGTCTCATGGCTTTCGCTGCACTGACAGACCGTGACTTGCCCCCCGCTGATGGGCCCTTGTTAAATAGCGACATTATGAGCAATGGCCCAGGGGCAACACCGCTGCCGAGGGCTGCAGGGTGTCGAGAGGTGTGCTGCGCTTAGATATGAGCGCCGATGGGCAATTGGTCGGCGGCGGCGCGCCGATCAAAATCGGTCGGCGGCGGCGGCGTCGGCGGCGTGACCTTGACTTTTCCCGGAAAAGAAAAATACCTACAGTTTTTCATAGAAACACTTTTATAATGAAGCAGTATTAAGTGTAATCAATTATTTAATGAATTAAATAGTTTTTACGTCACACCTGACCATAAAGTGGCAATTACTCCTGAAAAATCCCACTTTTTGGCCTGGGAGAGCACCCGGTGCAAAGATGTCCATCACGCTCGCCGCATTGCCCCGCTGAATGGCAATAGACAACCTCTGCACCAAGTACGAACCCGCGCGAGGATTGGACCCCCTTTCCACAATTCGTCGCCTCTCTAAGAAAGGCTTTAGCCTCCGACCCCCAGCATCCTGTCGTCTCAAAAGCAAGAGGCACAAAATAATACGCATTGGCCAGGGCTAAGTATTTGTTTATAGTTAAATATTAATTTATAGGATTTCATTGAAAATACGTTTTGCGGACATTGTTTGTCAACAATACTGTACTCGTGGCTGGTATGCCCAAATATGATCGTGATTCGTGATAGTATAATAATAATAATAAATAGGACAGGGCCTTTTTGTCTTTCCAATAATATAATATGAATAATATGATACGGGATTATATGTTTAGGGCATGATATCCAAAAATACTTCAAACACTCACTTTTATGAAGGCTTTTAAAGGTTAGAGCACTGGCATATCTTCGTGCTAAGCTCACAACTAAACTCGATGTTGAAGTAAGTACTCGGTAATCATAGATTTTGGACGCAGATGTGAAACGGAGATTATTGATTCTCGTTTATTTCGCTATGATTACTGGACGCTGAGCTGACGACGACGTCATTTTATGACGGGTTTGCCGCGGAGCGCGACTCCAAATAATTGAAATAGACAGTTTCAAAACCAGCGGGAGGCGGGGATCGGCGCGCCGATGAACCCGCGTCGGCGGCGGCGGCGCGAGATTTTAGCCGGCGGCGGCGGCGCGGCGCGGCGGCGCTCATATCTAGCTGCGCTTTCTCCGAGGGTACTCGCGGCGTTATGCCTTTTATCACTTCCACGCCTGGAGCATATAGCTCTCGCGACTCCACTCTGGACGGCTGGTTAAGGCAAGTCAGAGGCGGAGGTCCTTTCACTAAATCCCATGACCCTCCCTAAGGACCCCCCGGAGCACTCGGGTACGTGGGGTCGCTACTCCCCAACAGCTCGCCACAAGCTGCCCTGCGTTAGTAACATTATTATTATTATTTATTTATTGGCACGCCAATAAAACACAGATAAAATAATACAATCAAATAATAAAAAAAAAATGAGGATTGTGCCCAGCCTGTGCCTCAATTACAGGAGTGCAACAGCATTCACAATAAATGACAGTTTCTAAAATTTCAAATACTACACTTAACACTTATGATTTAAATTTATTTTATTACCCAGTATTTCAATATACATATTTTCAAATAAAACACAGCAAAACTAAAAGATTTCATACTTGATTCAACCACAGCGGCCTGGCCTGAGCCAGAGGTTCGGGCGTTGTCGGCGGCTGTCGGGGCCGATCGGGAGGCGCTGTCATATCCGCGCGGCCGCCAATTACTCACCTGCGCGAGCCACTGCCGCTAAACTCGCCCGGTGCCAAAGACTAGCAAAAAGTGCGAACGCGCAATTTTGTAGAAAAATAAGAACTACCCAAATAATGACAATTGAACATGTGGACTATTTAATCTTGGATGGATGTATAATTTCTTTTTTAATACCCAGTCCACCCGGACCTAATTCCTATGCACCCTTTTTCAAAGTATTATGTATTTTGGTCCACGTATTGTCGGTGTAGATTTAATATTGACTTAGTAGATTTAGTTTGCCTACTTGTATTAGTTGTTTTTTCTGTTTCTGAAAGATTAGCTAATAATCCATGTTGTTTTCAGATTTGATGTAGTGTGAAAGGTGGTGGCTGCGTGGTTAATTGGTTATGAAAACGTTAAAACACATACAATTAAATAAAAATGTATGACAAGTTAATTCAAAACAAAAAAAAATTAAATTAGAAATCAAATTGGTTCTAGTTCATAGTCGACTAAGATACTGTGTAACAAACATACAAAAACACATATAATAAATAATAAATAAAAATAAAAAAGCCTTTAATTCCACACCTTACATTCTGTACAAATGATTTACTTCATATTTCCATTTTGGTTAATGGACCTCTTTACGAGTAAAGGCCTCCCCCAGCTCACAAAAACACATATACAAACTTTAAAAAGTCGAATTGAGAGTCGACTTTCTCAAACTCGCCCAAAAAGAAATCTAAGTCCATACGGTGCACGTCGCTGGCGCTCCTAAACTCCACGGTTTTCAACTTTCATCTAACCTAACTTATTTACGGGGCTTTGTTACGGGAATTTTATTAGCAAACTTCGCCGCGGCGCTAATGTGACAGCTAAAATGACAGCAGATCGCATAAATTGCCAAGTTTGCGGTTAGTTTTTTGGCTACCCCTTTATCTTGGCTTTTATTTGTGTTTGCGGCTAACTACTGCTTTACTATGACAGATAAAGTGTGAAATTGTTGCATCTTTCGTACATAATGTTACATCACAAAATTACGAGAGGCTGAAAATGCCCTGAATGGCTTCGAGAAAAGGATGGTACGGCCGTGCCTTTGTTTTGTTCGATTTGGCGGGGGCACTAACGTGCCCCCAGGTATACATGTGTACACATGTATATCTGGGGGCACGGTGACTACCGTGCCGTCATGAACTCCGATGCAGGAATATGAGTCGCGCCTGCAGTGTGCTCGTTATGAAGTATACAGTGTGCTTCTTGAAGCGTGCTGCGTAAAAACCTTCATGAAGCGTTCTGTGTAGGGAATGCAATTACCGGTAATTTACCGAACTTTGGTATGAAAAGACGGTAAATTTACCGGTAAATTGCATTCGCTAAGTTCTGTGTAAAGCCCTTTATAATTGCTAATTGAATACTGCTACTTCATGTCATTGTGTAAGTATAGTATCTTTCACGCCGCGAAAAATTACCTATCTCTAACTTGAAATACATGAATTCAAGAACTAGGGCATACAATACCGATATTTTTTGTATGGCTAATACCGGAATCCCGGTATTGATCCATACAAGTAATACAGGTATTGCAAGCCCTAACATGAACCATACCCATTTTTACGGTACCGTACCAAAATGGTAAACAAGGAACCCTTATGGTGCGACTCTGTCTATCTGTCTGTCTGTCCGTCTGTCCGTATGTCACAGCCGGATATCTCAGAAACTACTACTGCTATCGATTTGAAATTTAGAACAGTATTAAAAGTAGCTAACCCGAGCTTATAGGATGTAAAAAAAAATCTTGTAACTGTTTTACTTTTTTTAAAGGGGTCCGTAATGAGACTCTGAAAATTAACGTGGTCAAAACAATATAACGAACTAACATCTGATAAGCACATAGCAGCCTTCCTTCCTGATGCATTCTCGGCATATAGATTTGCCCTAAAACACACACCGGACAATCTTCTGACGCAAATTATAACTGGGCATGGTGGCACGGGACAATATCTACACCGCTTTAAATTAAAAGACACCCCGTCATGCCCCTGCGACCCGAACATAATCGAAAGCGTGGAGCATATCCTCGCAGAATGCCCACGCTTTGATTTGCATAGGTTTAATGCTGAAACTAAGCTAAAGGAGAAAATTACTAAAGCGAACTTCAACATCTTGCTGGTTGGCAAAACTACCCATGAGGTCTTTGCCAACTACTGCAGAACGCTAATTATTAAAGTCTGCAAAGCTAATGGTAGCACTGCCCCATGGGCAAAAGATAAATAGACCTTGTAAATATTGTAAATAATAAATTAAAGAATGAAGAATGTATATTGTAAATAATAAACGAAATGAATGATTCTAGTTGATTGAATATAAAAACTTTGCAAAAAAAAAATGAAATTCATAAATATTAAGTAAACTTAGTATAACTAGCTTTAAGTTCAGCACTTACTAGCTCGCAATATAAACATAACGAAGACAAAAAACTCGGATACATGTCTGAGGATAAAATGCAAACGGCCTAATGCCCTAAACCTTATAAAAAAAAAAAAAACCCAATCATCCCTAGATTAAAATCCAAAAGTTAAATTGGCCGACCCTATTCGCATGAGCGATTGAGTCCGTACGGTTAATTCATTCATTCATTCATTCGTTCATCCATTCGTTCGATGACCGGCCACAAACTTTTAACATGGAAATTCGCAATCGAAAAAGTTAGGAAACACATGTGCCGAGCTCAAAGGACGGATGTATATTATGCTAGGTATGTACATAAGTCGTTTTAGGTATAGTACATGCTAACTAACCCGGGGCAGAGAGCAGTGCATCGTTTAGGATTTTAACATGCGGGAAAATCTATACCGGCCACTCTGGAACTCGCGTTCGTTAAAAAAAAGTTTCGATGGCGGTTTTTCGTTTGAATAAAGAACGCGAGTTTTCGAATTCGGTTACTTTCATGCGGTGAGTAGACATTTTGAAAAGTAGACACGTACGACAAAAAACTTATCTGAATGGTTGAATTAAGATTGGAGTCGGATTTCGTATTGTATTGGGAAGAAGTGTTTGATATAAATTAGTTAGCGCTCGGCTGAAAAACAAGTGTAGGTACCTATTTTGAAGCCAGGTGATATCTATGAAGACTTAGTGCCTAGTTTATTTCGCCTTGAGTTACCTACACTTGATTTTGAGTGCACATTTTTCTCGTTTGGTCCCTTTTACCTTAACTTATTGTTCTACTAGGGTATCCAAAACATGTTTTTTGTTGTAGTAGTAACCGGTTATTGGTGAAACCGGTATGGAGTAAAATATACAGTTTACCGATCTCTACTAAACTAACAACATAAATACGTCTCAAACAGACAAGTAAACACGTCGGGCAACCCGTCTCCTCAAACCGTTGAAAATTCAATGACATTCGCTCGGGGCGAACACTGATATCTTTTTTACGAGTCACAAAAAAAATAGCAGAAACTTTTATATCGGATCCAATTTTGCTCTGTAACTATGTCGGGGGATTCGTGATAAGCTTTTTATAAGGGTTGCTCACACGTCGCCTGGATTCCTAGCTGCTTTAGAATACTGGTCAGATAGGAAAGAAAGAAGTTTATAAAATTAGGTACTGGCTTGATAGGATTTTCATACAAACTTACTTCTTTTGAAAAAAAAAACTTAATCATTTTGTTAGTGTTGATTTATGTCTGCTTTTAAGTGTGGAAAATGTTAGTTCTTCTTAGACGCACTGGTTTAGGCAATGCGTTATCTGTCAGTCACTGTATTAAGAATTTTGATAAGTTCATTCAAGATGCGTGAGATTTTCATACAAATCAACTTACTTTTAATGTAACATTAGACTTCTAGATCTAAATTCACAAGATGCTGTGTCAGTCTGCGTGTTCATAACTGTCACCACTTTTTAAAATTTTTGATCGGTTTTTTAATCTTTTTACTCTTTTATTAATTGCGGCTACAATCAAATTAATCTTTGATGCGGCACGTACTTATTATTCTCTGTTTACTAATTTTGTGGCCCTACTTGTATGTTTATCCAGAATATTCTTCTCCACATAGTCTGCACTGTATGAGGTAAATGTATGTAGTAGGAAAAATAAATAAAGAAAGAAATAACTTAATTCAATGAGCATTATTTTTATCGTAATTTATACAGTACTATAAAATAACGTCTCTGTGCCGTTGGCCACACAAAAAGAATTGAAAAGGTCCTAAGAAAATAAAGCAAAAGAAATAGTTTTGTTTTATGGCTCAACGAAAATTACAGTTACACTCAGACTTTTAGATGTCTTTGAGATGTCTGATGAATGTGTCTGGCCAGATGGAATAAAAATAACAAACAATTGAAACCTAACCACAAGTTGACTGTTGTTAGGTTCTGATCGCTGTTGAATTCTGTTTGCCGTGTCAGATTGCCGACTCAGATTGATAAATTCATCCAGCATTTTATTAACAGGAAAAGCACTAGTTACTTGGAAACCATATATTTATAATAAAACACAATCCATCCAGTAACTGATTATCCTCTCGAGACGCCATTCCGGCGCGAACCGACGCTAGGAGCCTTGACAGCGCGCTAGGTTGGCAGCGGCCTCTCAAACTTAGGCCGCGTTCAGAAATGCGGCTAACATTTAAAAAGAAAACGCTAATTATGTCACAGCAGAAAACTTTGAATTGAGAATGTTTTGTAGTTAGAGAATAATTTTGGTCAATATCTTTTAGAGGTCCCGAGGTCTTTAGGATAAAATTCTGGTAACAGAGCTTTTATTACAAACATATTTTGCTTAGGCTTCGGGTACCGTCTATTTTTCCGGGATAAAACTCTAGGACGCTGTCCGGCCTCATCGTTATTAACCTCCTCCGAGGCTATATACTGTCTGTGGGGGAAAACGATAAAAATAGTTCAATGCCATATTTTTAACGGTATTCGCTACTGCCTTTCTAGATTCTTTTATAAAGCTATAAAGCTTTTTTCGTGTAAAGTAAGACAAAGAAAGAGTTATCCACCCTTTGATAAAAAAATTTACGGCAGGGTGGCAACATTTCTGTTACTGTCTTTGCAATCTTTAATTAGAATATTTGTATTGTTACTAATGTCGTCTGGGCGTTATTTTCATTTACTCAAATAGTCACACGGCCCATCCGATTTTCTAGTTGTAAAAGAGAAACTGGTGAGTTTCTTCCGGCGCTTCTTCTCACCAGAAGGTCACTACCCGAAGCGCCAAAAGAAAAGAATAGAATCGAACTTGTAAAAGAGCCCTTGAGGGCCTACTTGCAGAAATAAATTATTTTTATACGATTTTAAGCTAACATGGTCATTCACATCATTCATTTGGTCATGGCCATTGGTCGTGATGATGGCGCTTGCAACAGTGCCGATATATCGGGAACTCATAAAAACAAACATACCTACATGGTAAATATCCCGTTGTTAGTAGTAGTTATTAGTTAAATTATTTTTATTTAGTGATATTAGCAGCGTGCAGGTCTAAGATGGACGCTTTTATCGCGTGATAAACTTGACCGTCATGCTGATTAACATTTTTTGCGTACGTTTTGTCCTTATCCAAACGGGCAAGGGCTGACGATAAAGCAAAACGGATTATTACCAGCTGGGTCGCGATGCCATATTGTTCGCAATAATTCGGCGCCATAACTCAGGGTCCGCATAGGATTGAACCCGCTATTAGAGCCAATGTACGCGGCACACGCAACTTTGATATACGCGCTGTATTCGCTAATGGGTTGCGGCTGACTGTTATGGCGGTGGTGGCTGGAACACTACTCCATTTTTCCTGAGAATTTGAGCCTTGTATAAGACATCGGTTACACGCTAATTCTGGCGTCAGTTCGGTCTTGATACCAGTTTTCTGTCATTAAATTTTCATCAGTCCGCACCACGTCCAAGGACTACACGATAACTCTACCGTCATTCTGTCCAGAATGATGGCTGGACTGACTTCAGAATTAGCGTGAACACGATGTCTAATATTTCAGTCTTTGAGGGGTATATAATCCATATCTGGAATGGAATGAGTTCTGGTTGAACTTTTTCCGTATGATGTCTATAAAAAAAGAAATAGAATATGTTATCGTCGTTCCTGACTATTCTGGCACGGAGCTTCGCTTGTATGCTAAAACGCAATATAATATTTTAGCTTTGTGTTATTAAACTTATGTAAACCTAGCATGTTACAGGTTGGCAGCAGGCGTACCCAGTTACATCCGAACAAGATCAGAATATTTTTCTCTGTAAAAAGAACTTTAAACAACATTATTCTGAAATAAGAAGTCCTCAATAATCCTATATCTAATAAGATCAGAGGTTTACATTTTTATGCATTGACTCATTAGTTATCTATCCTATTGCTACTAATAAGTCTAAATATATTAGTACCAATTATAAATGGTATTTTGTAAAATCACGTAGATAATGTCCCCGCCGTGAGTCATTTTCCTGTGGTATGAGATATTTCGCATTGAGTCTGCAATTAAACTTCTATGTGTCTAGAGCACGCAAACGCTCACGTTACCGTAAATTATTGGTTCGTTCGTCTGACGACTACTAAACTTGTCCAGATAGTCGGAAAGAGATGGATGCGATCTTTGACTTTATCGTCCGGTAAACGCCTAGACTTGCTATATAGTGCAGGCCTATGGGCGCTACATATCAAAATCTCCTAAGTTCTACTTTGGCATATCATTTTTTTTAAAAGACACAAGTCCGTTAGGCAATTTTGATAAGTGTCGACAAATATGTCTCTGAAGGTATGTGTATGTAAAGGTGTGAGTTTCCCAGCCCGCACTGGGCCAACGCGGGGACTAGCACTAACCCTCATCAATGAGAAGGGATCCTCTTTCATCCCGTTTTTCGAGCACAAAGCACCATACATACGTTTCGCTATCGTTTTTTATACGCAATCGCTTAAAGTACTCTCGTCATGTTTGCGGACGCGCTCCGCGAAATTACGCGTTTCCTCCGACCGAGCAAACACGGGGTGGCAGCCTCTAGCGAGTAGGTATCAGGGCTTCTGATACCGGTATTTTATGTATAGGCAATACCGGGATCTCGATATTTTTTATCGTACCAAATACCCATATTTTTATAAGAAGTGAATATCCGTAGGCATAGGATTCAACTCAAAATTATTATATATACTTCAATGAGTCCTTTAAAATTATCAGTACTTTTGTAATAATCTGGATAGAAAACATTTAAAGTTTTCTAAGGCTTAATAAAGTGGTGATATAGGTGTTTTCCACACATTCAATATAGAAATTACTCTGTAAATAAATCGATGTAAATCGTTATTTACATCTTTAGCTGAGTGTACAAGGGTAGCGCCAAAGTGTCTACATTAAATATGACGTCACGATTCAATTTGTGGATAGAGGGTGTTTGCTCGTGCCCTCACCCTCGCACTTATGCAGGGTGACAGAGAGGAAACTAGTGCCCGAGGCAGCTGATTGTAACAAATTTGAATTTATTTTTTGCATAAGGGATGATAGGTTGTAATGTTGTTATAAGTACATTTGGTTTTTTGGATATAAAAGGGACAGAGGAGAAAGCCACTTTTTCATGCCCTCTAGTTCAATAACAATACAGAATGAAACATTTTCAATTTCCTTTCCAAAAACTGTTTCAGTATATATTTTTACCGCGAATATTTAGATAAAATCACTACATAGTATAAAACAAAGTCGCTTTCTCTGTCCCTATGTCCCTATGTATGCTTAAATCTTTAAAACTACGCAACGGATTTTGATGCGGTTTTTTAATAGATAGAGTGATTGAAGAGGAAGGTTTATATGTATAATACATGCATAATATAGTAGAGAAACATCGTGCGAAGCCGGGGCGGGTCGCTAGTATTTATATGTGTATTCTTGTAGTTAAGTTTGCAATTTAAAATTATTGGAAAGTGTTTATAATGTGTTATTTGTAATGTTGATGTCGATTTTATAAAAATAAAATTGCAAAATATAGCAAACATCGTTTATTGATTTTTTAATGGCTGAACGCCGTGATGCCGTTGCACAAATAAAGTTGGAACGGAAATAAAAAAAAAAACTGGCCGGCATTGTTGTATGAAATTCCATTATATGCCAAGTGTCAAGCCGTACCGGAAACGAGATACTTTGCGGCCCGTAATGAGGCACGTAATGTCAAACTTTCATTGCATGTTTGAGAAAAGATTCATAAATACATACATCCTTTTCTATTCAATATTTATGTAGTGCGTAAGTGACAGGTCTTGCTCTAGAGCACAATTCCATGTTTTATTCGAGCTATATGACCGCTAAGCTATATGCTTACTTCGTATATCTCTATACATATCTACATTATTTATATACTTCCAACACTGTACTCGTATGTACAACAGCTCGGGACCCGGTGCAGAGTAAAGTTTGTTTAGGTGCATGTTTACATCTTGTTCGCCGCAGCGGTCGGGGTTCCAGTTCCCATTCCGTTGCAACTTTCGCGAATTCGATTATACGGCACTTTTTGCGTTACTTTTGAATAGATATTGAAACTAAAATGATGTTGACAATGTTAGACATAGGCTTCTAATGGACAGATTCTTTAGGTCTCCCTTATCTAACCACTCTGATCGAACCTTCTCGTATCGTGAGTTTATCTGGCGAAACGCCTCCCCATTGGTGGTGGTCGCATATCTACGGCTATGGATGATATTAATGTCCCATTATTGTAAGATTGTCTGGAAGAGATCGCGCTTTAGCGATAAGACTGTCTATTGTTTACATTGTCTTAAGAGGGTTTACGATGAAAAAACGTGAAATCGCTGATTTCCCATGATTTTGCGCAAAGGTTTCGTGGTAACGTTAACAGTTTACACCAAAAATATTAAACGAATATGATAAACAACGCATTACTTTTCGGGTGGATAGACTACATTTTGAAATTTCTCATTTGGGGCACTTTTTTTATGCACGTTTACAAAATTTGCCAAAACATGTTGTCATTTTCGGCGTCCAAATCCTAAATTGTGTAAAGTTAGGAAACATAATGTACATTTTTAGAAACTTAATAAAAAGTTATATTTCCGCAATAGACCAAATTTGCGATGAATTATGTTTTCTTTAACTAATCTCATTGATGAAAACCACGAACTTTTCGCTAACTTCATGGCACGTTTTTGCTAACTAATTGCTAAACAAAAGGCCACTTTGTACATGAACATGACGAAACAACTTATCTTCTATTGTAATCAATCACAAAAAGTAACTATACATTGAAAAATATACTTATGTATTTAGAGTCATTCAAAAACTACCTTTAATGTGCGACTCGCGATTAGACTCACCATTCCGGCCCCAGCTCTCTAGAAGATGGATGTTTCGCCGATTTTGAAAATATAGGTAATATTTAGTTATGTCCAGTTTGAAGGTCGAAAAAGTACGATACTTGTAGTTTTGGAAGAACCGAATGTTGAAGAGTGCGTTCCGTCGTAAACGCTCTTAAAATAAGTTTGAATTGTAATGTTCTTTTGGTGTGCAATAAAGTAATATATATTATGCCACACCTGGTATAGACATAAAATGATGTACACAACATGGGAGGTAATAAAGAAAGCCCTCGATCGCATATTTACGTCCCTCGCTTTCAGCTCGGGCCGCAAACTTCTGCGATCTCGGCCTTTCTTTGTATTACCACCCTAGTTATGTAATTTACTATTGTATCGTATTGTTTAATGGCCCTTGACCGTGTCGAAAAACTTTGATCAGATTGACTAAATGGCTTGGTAGAAATGAGAACATTCCTCAGAATTGGTCGGAAAGTTACTTCGTTCTATGACGGATCATTACGTCGTTACGAATCTTTCATCAAGCATGCGCTAAACATCCAATCAGCAGCAATCCAGCTGACTAAAAATCCACTAGTTGTGACTAGGGTCAAAAGACAGCGGTATCAGCCCATTTTTTAAAAATTTATATTTATTATTCACCAGTAAATAACAGATACAAATTAAAAAAAAAAAAACTGACCACCACGGAATGCTAGTTGGCATATTTCCGTGGTAAAATTGGCCAAACTTAACATCTTAAAAGTTATATGGCAAATTTTTCATTATAAATGTTACATGTAGGTACATATTTGTCAACTGTACATTTTGAGCGGCCCCACCAGCAGAGCACGCCTTAGTTCTATGAATATTCCGGTGCACTAGACTTAAGACTCGGTCAGACTGATACGGCTTAGAGGTAAGTCCAACGCAAGCCTGACTGACGTATCTGCTCGAGCAGGCCTCTGTCTAGATTCTATCTTCGGGCATAAAGACAATTAACTATTTAAGTATACATACTATTTAGTGTAAGTACTTATAAGTTCTATCCAAAAAATATAATTTTCAAGAATTCTGAGATTTAAAATTCCCCTTGTTACCCTTTTTTAGGGTTCCGTACCAAAATGGTAAAAAAGGAACCCTTATGGTGCGACTCTGTCTGTCTGTCTGTCTGTCTGTCTGTCCGTCTGTCACAGCCAGATATCTCAGGAACTACTGCTGCTATCGGTTTGAAATTTGGAATAGTGTTAAAAGTAGCTAACCCAAGCTTATTGGACATAAAAAAAATCTTGTACCTTTTTTACTTTTTTTTAAAGGGCTCCGTAATGGGATTTTCAAAATTGAAAGTAGGGCTTATATATCGAGTGGGGTATCAAATGAAAGAACTTAATTTGTAGATTAAAATACCATTTTTATTTTTTTCTTAGATAAATAGTTTTTGATTTATGGCGACAAAAGTTTAAAAAAATACCATCCCCCCCTATTATCTCCGAAGTTACTGATCAGAAAAATGTGTCATAATTACCAATTATTAATGTCGTCCTAAATATTACAGGAAAAATATAACGGTTTTCCTCACTTGCACCGTTTTTGAGAAATTTGCAAAAATCATAACACATACTTATTTGCTCCTACTAAACTAATCGCCATACAGTTTTTCTTGAACTATTCATGTATCTACTTATTAGGATTATTATCTGTATGTCTTTCCCGTACACGAGACAATAGTGTCCCGGCCCTTTGGGAGGCGTGCGCGGAGCCGAAGCCAACGCGTAGAGGCCCTTTCGACAATTTAATGAAAGGCAACGTGTACACCCAGCGGATGCCGTCCCTGCCCGTGTCACAGGACGCACGCAGAGACAGCCCCCGCCAGATGCAAGGACTATTGTTGATTGATGGAATCTAAATTTACTGGGTTATGGTGGTGGAATTATGGACTAGATACTGGGTTATGGATTGAGACATGACGGCGCCTGTCAGGAAAAGTGTCTCATGGCTTTCGCGGCACTGACAGACCGTGACTTGCCCTCCGCTGATGGGCCCCTGTTAAATAGCGACATTATGAGCAATGGCCCAGGGGCAACACCGCTGCCGAGGGCTGCAGGGTGTCGAGAGGTGTGCTGCGCTTTCTCCGAGGGTACTCGCGGCGTTATGCCTTTTATCACTTCCACGCCTGGAGCATATCGCTCTCGCGACTCCACTCTGGACGGCCAGTTAAGGCAAGCCAGAGGCGGAGGTCCTTTCACTAAATCCCATGACCCTCCCTAAGGACCCCCCGGAGCACTCGGGTACGTGGGTTCGCTACTCCCCAACAGCTCGCCACAAGCTGCCCTGCGTATAGGATTATTATTATTATTAGGAAGACCGTTATATTTTCTCTTCCTAACTTGAATACTTTTTAAAAAATCGGTTGTCTGTAAAGTCGGTTTACTGACGATAGTCGAACGTGATAACGTTGACCTTGACCCTGACTTTGACTTTGACTTTGACTTTGACTTTGACTTTGACATTGACATTGACATTAACATTTAAATAAAACAATAACAATACGAACTAAAACTATAAATTAAATACAAACTAAAGATAATAAATTTGCTCCAAATCGCTGCCAGTGGGGAGTGTGCCCAGAAGGCTGGCCGCATTGCCACGCTGGATGGCAATGCTAATTCGCTGAGCGAAATACTGGCCAGCCCTCTGGTCACTGGTGGCCTCCACTAGACGCGCCGACAGATCCTTAAAAAGTCGGCGCGCACTAGATCCCCAGGGTCCCAGCGTCTCGACCCCAAACGCCTCAAATATGTAGCTACTACCGAGGCTTTCATATTTGCGGCGTTTGAGGTCTTCTGCTGAGGATGCGGCAGCGCCAGCCTTAGTTCTGGAGCCTGGAAGATGGGATGGCGCGAGAGTATCCACGCAGGTGGCGTCCCATACTAGCGGCCGGCCCATCTTCCAGGGTACCAACGTCATTCCGTCGGGCCTCTTGCCATCGTCTCTTGCCAGACCGACGGGTTCTAAGACGGCTGGCACCTTAGCACTGACAAGGGCCCTTCGGATGATATCGTTGAGACTGGCGTGACGGGGGATGCGTCCTGCGCTCCTGCCGCAGGAAAGCCCGTGGTGACCTAGGCTGCCTACCATATTCCCACAATGGCAGCGATGTGGAACATTGGTGGCTGTCCCTATCCTCAAGCTGGTAGCCAAACGGAAGGTGTTGTTGTCCAGCAGCGTCCCTATTGTGGGGGAGGGTACAGTTTGCAGCCACAGACCCGACTCCCACTCTGCAGTCGCTAGGAGACGAGCTCGATCTGCCGAGCTAGTCGCTGTATTTAGTAGCTCGTCCCGTACTAGTTGACAGAGGGGCTCGTCTCGTCCCACTGCCTCTGCGAGCAGGGATTGGAAGGTGGGTCTATGTTAGGGCAGGTAAGGGACCACACATTTTTGGCTTCGGAACAATGCGCCGCTTCGACTTCGACTTCGACTTCGACTTCGACTTCGACTTGAGTACCAGCCGCCCTTTTCTCAGCAGCAGCAGTGATTTTTTGTCACGATTGGCCGCCCCTAATATCTGGCCGCCCTAGGCCCGGGCCTACTAGGCCTTAGGGCAAATCCGCCACTGGTCTCTTGTCATTAAATAGAGATTTTTGACAGCCGTATCTTAGGGAATAAGGGCTATTTTATTAACAATTTGTAAGAAACTATAGTCTTAACGACTTTAGTGCTGGAATAATATAAAGTACCTATTTGACAGGTAACGACCCTGCAAGGTAACGGCCCATGACGTCACACTTTTTCGTGCGTGCAGCCGGCTCCATCGAATTATAAGACGTTATCACGTCAAAATTTACAAAAATCTTAACATATTAGTTCTACCCTCCCTACGAGAGCCATCTAGCGGAGAGTAGCAAAACTAAGCGATGATTTATTTCAGATTATATAAAAAATGTCTATTAAATACAATGATCACTCATCAGGAATCGGGAAAAAAACATAAAGTAACAATAATTATTAAAAACTCTATAATAGGAGTATGTTAGAAAATTTGACACTAGTAAATACCATAAAAATGAAATACCACTAGCGCCATCTAGGGACACAAATCTAAAATAAGGTAGCTTGTGGCTAAAAATGATACATGAGAACTAACTTAGTTGACAAACAATTATTTCAATCAGCCAATAACAAAAAGTAACGTTTAAATTTAAATTACAAGTAAAATTTACGCGCTATTTAGTATCAATAGATGTCGCTGTAGCATACGCTGCATCGCGCTGTTAAGATTTTTCCTGGTTGAATAGAGCTAAAGCGGGTTTAAGGCAGGGTTGCTGTTAGTTTAGTCGTAAGGTTGATCTACTTATTAGTTTATACGGAACCCTCGGTGCGCGAGTCCGACTCGCACTTGACCGGTTTTTTTATCTTATAACAAGCAAAGAGATACCTCCTACTACAGACCAAAGACTTCTTCAAGGATATTTTTTTGTTGTTGCTAATCTTTGTACTTTAATGACTAAGCGATTTGACTAAAAATAAATATTTTGTAAAAGTGAAAATAAATCGGTGAATAGCGAGAAGAAATAAAATACCTACCTACCTACTTACCAGTAGCTTGGCGTCCATAGAACTCGATTCCTACCGGCTTGCCTATTTTAAAGCATATGACCGGAGTATCTACTACTTCCTGTAGAAAAAGTAATCCAAATCTGCTCCAGATTTACTAAGAATATATTTGACGCCGCGTCACTGCTACGTACAGTCGAGTTCATTTATATCTACACATGTAAGGGAACAAAAATATCTGAACACATTTTTATGCTCCTGATGACAATAGGGTCGTGTTCAGATATTTTTGTTTCCATAAGTGTGTAAATGTAAATGAACTCGGCTGTACCTACTTACAATAAACTTTACTGGTCCATTATTGGCTTTGAAGGCTTACTTTTCGTCGTTATTATACTGTTTACTGAACTGATAATGTTGGACTTGTATTGGTGTTATAATCAATATCACAGTTTCGCTTTATCCGCTACGCTACTGCCAACTGTACGGGTACACTTTACTTGTTTACGAGTGTGTGCGTTGTTTGCTGGTGCCGAGGCAGCGATCCTCGCACCGCGAGCGCAAACAACCCGAGTGTTGAAGGGCTCACAAAGGCTCAACACCACACTACAACGGAATATCGGAACTTTATACAAGTTAAAACGGCACATACGACTTTTCACTTGCAAAGTAATGCAGTACACGTGAGTGCTCAAGAGCAGTAGCTGTTTCCGCGTCTATGGTCAGATTTGAAGTGCGACATTCGATTTTTTGAAGTACGATTCTGGAATAGTTTAAATTTAAGCCACAGAAATAATCTAGAAACTGGCATTAAGGTCAACAATATCTTATCTGTCGGGATTTCTTCAAGGAGATTCGTTTCGTGGAGCGCAATTTCGACCTAGGCCCTTAATTATTAAAATGAATTCGTACCGCTAGTTTGAGCTTATTTAGTGCGTATTTACGTAAGGTTTGGTGTTAGCAAGAGCTACTGTGTGGAAGCGTTTTGCTTTAAGCATAATTTATAACTCTTCAAACTTTGTAAATTTTAAATAACGTGCAAGTGAAGGCGGTTTAAACTGAGTTCATATGCTGAAATTATATTATATTTACGCTGTTTTAAAACTTTGCACTGAAATGTTGAGCTACTTAACGTAATGAAGCCAAGCTTTACATTTTGAATGGCTAACTTACTAAAATACTTTTATGCCACACCTGTACGTCTAGCATAACTGGCCGCGACTTCGTTTCTCGCGCGACAGAGCATCACCTGTCACTGTCGCACGATATTGAGTGGATAGAGATAGGTAGCATTTGTCGCGCGAGAAAGAGTCGCGTGTCACAGTTGTGCTAGAGGTACTGGCCATATAGTGTCTTTTTCCGTACGCGTAGACATAAAATTATGTACACAACACGGGAGGTAATAAGGAAAGCCCTCGATCGCATATTTATGTCCCTCGCTTGCAGCTCGGGCCGTAAACATCTGCGATCTCGGCCTTTCTTTGTTTTACCACCCTAGTTGTGTAATGTACTATTACTTAGGTACATCCTTACCTTAATTTGCCCCCTGTCAGACATCATCTCATGATTTCAGCCCATTACCTATTACTCCTAGCTTCCATATATCATCTGATCAATGAGCGGCAGTCTGCCCACTGATCTCTGGCCTACACATTAGGTATCAAATTCAAAACTTTAACATATTTCCTTATTTTGGATCTTATATAATTTTTACAAATTTCAGATACAGTCAAGTACCCAATTGTAACCCTAAACAAACCAAGCAGCAAATTCACAAGCGTCGGACCTCACTTACACAAGATAAAAGCCTTGTATCAATCCATGTAATAGACAAATGTATGAAACGAAGATCATAGTAAAGCGTCTTTATATGTTTTTATTTATAAGCCTGACCCAAAACCAAATGTTTGACCATTAAGATATTAATGAGCATCTGTCAATTATGACAAAAGATCATTACCGTGACTAACGGTTCCGCTAAAAAAAGATTTATCGTTATCTTAAGCCCATCTCGGCCATTATCATAATTTACAAGATGAAATATTGTCTCGGCTCGGGACATATTTACTCCAGTAATTTCCTAATGGAGTGATGTAGCTTCGCGGAATCGTGAACTGTGAATTGTGACATTGTAATCACAACCTTGGCTCATAGATAATTAAGTTTAAATTCGGAGCTCCCGCTGTATATTTGTAGGAGATTGCTAAAGTAGCAGCCTGGTAAGAATTGTTTCAATCGGGTTTTTTCATACTAGTTAAAATTAAGTATGAGAGTGTCTACCAATTTCCTTTTTTGCCATAGGTTAAATATTTGACTTGTCGCTCCGGAAAGACGAATTTGTCCTCCATCATATTAAGGAATACTTCCGAATTTGTAATACGGGTAAGAATTGATATAGGAAGGTAGGAAGTTTAACTGGTGTCCCAAGCAAGCATTAATATTCCATTGAGCCCAAGTTCACTCAGACGAAGGTTCTGAAGAGTCTGACAATTTTATCTCTTTATTATATTATAGAGCGCCGCTGCAATCTGCAGTTCCTTTGTTTCGGAGATGAGATGAAGAACGACTGGCGGTTTGGCCGGACTAGGGTTGTCAAGTTCATCAAAATTAACTGGTTTTATGTTTAATCACTCCTGTCTTAACAAATAATAATGACCTAAGTTACTCTATATGCTACAGAATAATCTAAACGTGAACAGAGATTACGAATTCCGACGGATTGTATGTCTCTTATAAATGATTGTAATCTCTGCAAGAGGTGTTAATTACGCTAATGTTGGCATTTCAATATCGATTGTAGACAGCGAAACACATCTTTAGAAATCTTATTCGATGCAACAAACAAGGCTTTCAGTTTTGGCTTACCGTATCGAGCCTGTTATTTCTGAAATGTCTCACGTGAAAATCAAATCCACGTCAATTTGAAATATCTTTTTACAAGGTTTGAAATTGACGTTAAGTATTATATCGTATTATGCACCTGCTGCAAGTATTACAACTAGGGATGTAACGATACATAGTTTTGCCGATACGATACCGATATATTGTAGTTAATAATCGGCGATACCGATACCGATATCTTAGCTAAATAATGAAGTATGAACTTCAGATATTTGTATGTCCTTATTATAACTAAAACTTGGCTATATTTAACAGAGAGTAAAGCTTGAAAGTGTAAAGTAAAAATAAATAAATTGTCAATTTTTTATTAAGAACCAAAGATTTAATTATCATTGCACAAGGACCAATACATAAATTAAGTCAGAAATTGAAATTACTTTTTACAGATTTTTTTTCATACAAAAAATCGGTTGTATATAATCGATCAGCCGGTATCGGTATCGGTATCGTTACATCCCTAATTACAACAGATTTGTCAATAGCCTCTGCTATCATTACGAATTGGATAACAAGCGTCAAATAAAGCCACCAGGCTTTCAGCATCTTTAAAAATCAAAAGTTGACAACCCTAGCCTGCACTTCGTGAACTTTTTTTTGGCGTCCGCAGAAAGGTGTTATGAAATTGTCTCCTCTTGTCCGCGGCTCCCCGCTCATCTCATTAGACAATGCCCTGATTGAAATGCCTTCCCGTCTTGCTTTTGTACTGTTTTTACAAGCTTTTATTTAACCTGTGTACTCTGGGGAAGGGTAGATCCGAGTTTTCTTAATATAAATGGTACTAGTTTTTTCCCGAGATATTTAGCGTATCCTTTGGGAATCATGTAAAAAGTAACAGGAGGTTGAAAACGGCCTGAATAGCTTCGAGAAAAGGATGATACAGCCGTGCCTTTGTTTTGCTCGACTTGGCGGGTGCCTACCGATTTTAACTAAGTAGTAATAATTCTTTGTTCAAGTTATGGTAGGTAAAGCGGTTCGGGCATGCGCCTTTCAAGCAGAGGTTGTGGGTTCGAATCCTGGCTCGCACCAATGAGTTTTTTGGGATCTTAATTACGAAGTATTATTAGATATTTATCATAAATTTTTCGGTGAAGGCAAAACATCGTGAGAAACACATTCGCGAAGAAATTCAAAGATGTATGTGAAGTCCCCAATCCGCACTGGGCTAGCGTGGAGACTACAGCCCATTCACTCTCAATCTATGAGAGTATAGGCCTGTGCCCAGCAGTGGGATGTATACGGGCTGATGAATAATTCTTTGACTTATGTGATCTTGTTTTTGCTTTCAGGTAATCATCGTCCGCCTCTTATTTGTCGCTGTGACAATAAATTTGCCGTAAGTTAACTTTATGGAGAAAAATATCAGTACTGGCCGTCGCGCGACAATACTTCAGAATAAATTGAAGACTTAGGAATAAACTACATGTGTTCACCACTAGAGTACACTCGCCATCAGATACATCGCAGCAAACAAGGCGCTCACGAACATCTGAAGACGGCTGTATTATAAAGGCGTTACAGTGCATGTTCATATATTTTACAGCTCTCTGAAGTGTATAGATAGACGTATCTGATGACGACTGTACAGTCAAGGGCAAAGATGTAAACCCACACAAAGTTTCAAAAATATGTACACACATCTACTCTACTATCATAGAAATAAGGTTTAGGTACATATTTGTGTGGTGTTTACTTATTTTTGCCCTTGATTGTACACTCTAAAAAAAATGGGTTGCTCCTAACAAGATCGAGATATTTATAATCAAGCATCTTGATTCCATACGAGCCTAACAAGACGTTAGATGCAACAACTAAGATGATATTGATTGTTTACTTATCATAGTTCAATTAACGAGTTCTGATTTGATTTAACAAACACATATGTATAAGGTAACTAATTAAACATGATCGAATCATACAAAGAAGAAAATAATGATTTATTTAATTTAACGCCAACTAAGAGAAAATCTCTCTTAGTTGGCTCAGATTTTTAGAGTGTACACACAAATAGGCCTTAGTTACGCCTATACCCTTACCGGGATTTCAACCCGTGGCCGCCAACTTCGTAAGTGGGGTCACTCCCACTAGGCCAAGTGTCGTCTTGCGTATTGCGTTGCGTATTTGACGGACAAAGACCTCTTTGGCGCCAGGGCATTGACACGTCCCATAAGCCTAATTTTAGATATAATGCGCCTTGTCAATTTCACAACCGGTTCGTTGTTTCATTGCTACATTAGGCCTAATTGTAATTATAACGCTTCGTCAGTCAAAATATCGGCGTTGATACGCGTATATATGTCGCAGCCAACTGGTTCAGTTAGCCATTTGGTTAACTGACATTTTCACAAAAATATGACCCGCTAGCAGGTCGACGAAGCCCCGCTGTGCGGGGCTTTTATTTCTGTTCTGAGGGACGCAAGCTGACTAACAAACCTAACCTAAAATAAGGAGTGTGTTTAATGAAAATGCTAGGTAGCTAACCAAATGGCTAACTAAACCAGTTGGCGGCGACATAATAATGGTGTTTTGACGATCATAATATGAAATCGTGTAAATTGACATATGTAATTTATAATGTATTTTATATTGTGAAATAAAGAAATCTAATCTAATCTAATCATATACAACTTCAGTATCCACTATCCATATTCATATTCCTTCATTCATATTGCGTCGTGGCGTTTCAAATGAAATGTTGCAAATTTACTGTATGTGTAATCTATTTTAATTCATGATTTTTTACTGCTATGATTTTCAGTTTTTGTAATAATATTACAAGTGTTTGATATGTTTTGATACTACGTAGTGCATTGTACAGGTATTTCATCTCTACTATTGTCATGGTACATAACGTACGTCGGTCTATCGGATCGGATGCTAGTAAAAACGGACTGGTCAACGTTGGCCGCAGGCTGAGATACGAGGCTTGTACATAAACCCTTAATTAATAATTTATTGATACGCATCGGTATCAAAACGACGCCTCGCCTTATAAAACAGTGGACGTAGGCGACCAACGGTACGGCACAACGACCGCATCAAATATAATGGGCGATTATATCTCGCGATCGCCGTAGATAGATGCTGCGGTTCTCAAACTTGATGACTAGTTTTAGGCCTAGCCTATCTGGCGGTTCTAAGGACGATCTCGAAGGGCCTATACTCCGAGTACTTGGAAGTTCATATAGTGTCGTCCTTCTCACTTTGTTTATTATAAAATATTTGAGCGACTGAGATGGCATTGTATGAACTTCACCGAGGAGTTCCGATATAATAAGCCCAGCTTTAGGGCCGCGTTCTCGTAACTTTGCACTGTACCCTATAGTTACCAAATAGCACAGAATAAGTAATAGCATTACGTACAGAAGTCTCTCTCTCTAATAAAACTGTCGTTCGGCTATCGGCTAAGCATCCGTCACTCTCACACACTATTTGTCAGAACGTGACTTATCATGCGTGCTTTATCATTTATTTATCACGTGACAAAGCGTAGCATCATAAGCCTACTCTCTTATGATGGTCGCTGGCTAATGCCTCCTAGCTGAAGGCCGCTCGGCGAAATCTCGGAGTGAGCCACTTTTTCAAAATATGTATGACCTAGACAAGTTGTTTGTCGAAGCGTCCTAAGCTTTAGATTGAGGGAATCGAGTAGTAGAACTAGAACTGTCATTACACTTTTATCACCATATGCTTTTGGGTAGGTTGGACAACTTAAGAGGAAACAGGAGGGCAGTTTTTCCATACAAACGTAGTCCCCTGTTTCCTCCCTGGATAATGCCAGTAGAGCAATCATTTTTTGTCCAAAAATCTAGGGCTACTATTGATATGTTCCTATGTTTTCCTTTTTACGATAAATTGATTCTCAAAAGAGATATTAACCTTCAAAAACCTAAAAAAAATGCCAGATTTTCCGCTGTGTTCACACATCCAGAAAACAAATTTGACTAGATTATTAAAAAAAAGGAAAACATAGGAACACGGCCAAAGCCTTTCTTTAATGTTTAATGAAAAAAATAGTTAAATAGGTTAAGTTTTGGGGAAGAAATCAGGGGACTACGAAACGTTGTTTTCATAAAATTTTAAAAGGTATTTTCGGTCCAAGCTGCAGTTGTCTCTATCGCGCTCTGCGGGTGAGAGGCGGGCAGTGCGGGATAGCGAGACATTTTACAAATACCTAATTTTCAATTCTCTCGACCTTACTATTTCCTCTTAAACTAGAAATCCAACCTTCAGCGAATGGGTCAGGGAGCTTCACGCCTGCCTCAACTTCGGCTCGCGCTGATTAGACGTCTATTCACCGTTGGCGACCAATGCCCACAGTGTTTACCACATTAATTCTCTTCTAGTTCTTCTCAGCATATGTTTGTCCACTGCTGGGCGTATGCCTCCTACATGAACTTCCAATTGATTCCATTGCAGCATTTCTAATCCATATTAGTCCTTGTATTCGAAACAATATATAACTTTTTTCAGTGTACACTCTAAAAAATCTGAGCCAACTAAGAGGGATTTTCTCCTTGTTGGCGTTAACTTAAATAAAACAAACAAGATATTAAACATATCAACGAAAGCTGATTAATTAAAACAGCAAGTTCATTAGTGATTAAAACAACAATCTAGAATCTTGATAATTTTAACAAATATATTCCTTGTTTCTATCATTATTTTCTTCTTTGTATGATTCGATCATGTTTAATTAGTTACCTTATACATCAATGTTTGTTGAATCAAATCAGAACATGGTTAATTGAACTATGATAAACAATCAATATCATCTTAGGTGCATCTAACGTCTTGTTAGGCTCGTATAGAATTAAGATGCTTGATTATAACTATCACAATCTTGTTAGGAGCAACCAATTTTTTTTAGAGTGCATTTGGTCTTTATATCAATAACCAATTAGTCCTTCCGTGTTTTTAAAACCATATTGTCCGACCTGAACTTCGAAGCTCTAATAACCGCCGACTTTGAAATGCACAAATCGTGATTAGCTAATCGAGCTGGCACTGGCAAAAAATAAAGCCGTAAATGGCGTCCAAACGGCCTATATGCTACTGGTGTACGCTAACTAAACTCGTAAAGATTGAGATTCACCAGTACGGGCGACCGGTCCGACCGGCCGGGTTCAACCACGTTCACCGCAGGCTTTTGCACGGATTACACTAACACGCTGGTTCTAATAAATAACTGATCTATGCGAAGGGTTTTGATGTTGCAACCGGCAATTGAGCTGACGATAGCCACTTGATAGGGAGTTGCCATTGTCACCTTTGGGCATAAGCAACACGAGAAAACAGCTATTGTCGTACGTAGGTAGGATTGCCAGATTCAGACATTTTATTTTCGGGACAATCCGAGGGTTACGAATCGGTCGGTATGTAATGTAGCCTCTCTTTCTAACAAAACTGACGTTCGGGTTCAACCATCGGACGGAACGCACCGGATCCGACCGTCTCACTCTATAGGATAACGTGTGCTCTTTCTGGTCTAGGCCACTCCGCAGGGGTAAAATTTGTACTAGCAGCGCGGCGAAATCGTGGAGTGAGCCACTCCTGGCGAAACTTGCTTGTCTATTTTTATAAGCTCTTCAATAACTTGCAATGTATATTTGTTTAACTCAAATCTTGCAAGCTGAATTAGCCTTTAGGTACGATACAAAATACGGGTGAACAAAAACGCGGGCGTATCGAACCGCGAACCTACTCGTATCATAATAAAAAAAATTTGTAGTAGGTATTCGAAATCCGGGATTATAAGTGTCCTGGACACGGGACAAGAACGGTAATTCCGGGACAATCCCGGATTTCTCGGACATCTGGCAATCCTAACATAGGCTTATCCATGCAATTATAGGGCATGTAACGCTATAACACTTATGACTCGTTTGAAGAAGCTTCGCAAATACTCGTGACAGCTCGAGGCTCAAGTATTCACGGATTTGGCGATGCTCCTTTCTTTGAGCATTGCATATTTGAACCCATCACGGCATAGTCCCCAGCTTTTGGTGGAATTACGTTATCTGACTGCACAGTCAATAAAACATTAAAAGGCCTTTTGTAGACCTCACATCAATGTTGTAATATTTACATGGTGAATGTAATCTAATACCAAAGTACGAGTACCTATAACAAACAAGTAGTCAAACATCGGCCGTTTAGGAGCGCTCGATACATATTCAAGGTGGAGGCGCAGACAGTGCTATCCGTACTGGGGCATTCTTACGCATTCTTAAAACTTTGCCTGTAGTGCGTTTGTTTACGGTGCGCACACATATAAGCCGCGTGATGTACCATTTGTAGGGAGAAAAACTGCTATTATACTGTGCTAATACTTAGGACATTACGTATTTCCAATTTATCTCAAAATATACGACCCTCCACACCGCTCGTACAAAGTTTGGATAATAGTTGTACAAAGTTTAGATAATAGTTGTACAAAATGTTAGTAACCTCGCGCATATCCAGTGAAAAGCTAATAAAATAAAATAAAGTGAGTCTTTACAGTACAAGCAAGCCATGTCAGATGTGGATTATTGTTGCAGCACGACTTCCGAGAGCAATAGAGGCTCATATCGCTTTGTGTCGAGTCACGTGGGGCCATTTGTGCGATACTCCTAGTATAGACTAGGTGACTATATAATATAACGGGATATTGCTTTGTAAGCGTCTCATAGAAGCTGTATGGTTAAGCTTGTTGGATTATTCTCTGCTATGAGGTCAATTTTCAGCTTACAGATGGCGCTTCATCGGATGGATTGATGTTAACTATGTTCTAAGTAGTAATTTAAAGCACACTTGTGCTACTTAGACATATATTTAGTTTTAACAGGGTTCCATACAAAACGTATCTGTCAATTCAAACTGATAGACAGAATGAGTAATTTCCTGTAAATATACCGCTTGATATCAACTTGTTATTTACTGCTTACGCATAATGACACTTTCATTGGAACGTAAAATGTTTTATACGTCAGATAGCATCTTGATTTGACGTTTCGCGTGGCCGTAGGATATTGAGCTTTTAGTCTAGGAGCTAGGGTAAGTGCTCCAGTGAATGAACACTTAAGGAAATTTCCGACTTTAAAAAACTATTTTGGCAGATATCAATAATTAAATTTAAATATTACTGTTCCTATAGAGTAAACAACTATTCTAGTTTTCTAAAATCTATTTTATTTTGTAGTAGTGCTGCACAGTTTTAAATTATAGCAAGCTATAGGGGATAAAATGGAAAATCACCAGTTAATGAACACACAATTCTAGTAAATGAACAAATAAAACCAATGAATGAACTACCTTAAAAATAATGCTTTACTTTGGTATAAGGGCTTTTAGGGCTTTTTCGAGAGATTTTTGGTCATATTGGAATCTTTTGTATGATTTTTTTGAAGTTTCCATATTCTAAAACAAGAAAAATACAATAAATGTTGTAGTTCATTCACTGGTATTTAAAAACTAATTAATGAACTATCTGTTATTGCGGTAGTTCATTCACTGGAAAACTCAGACCAGTGAATAAACTGTTAAAAATTGACTAAACTGTTAAAAATAGAATATTTAAAGTTTTGTTCGAACACTGGCCTTCTGTCAGACAACACATTTCTATCAAAGTCATAGAAAACCAAATCTTATAACTACTACTGAAACGTCTGATATTGAACAAACAATAAATCACGCGATTCCAGTGAATGAACCCCCCTGTTCATTCATTGGATTTTAGCCATTTTTATTTCTAGTTATAGAACACTGGATTAAAAGCTACTATTTGAAAATAAATAACATTAAACTATACATTAATAGCACGAACATCACATTACGGCATTAAAAAAAACACGTACTGTACAAGGCAGACGCACGGGACACACTCAGTAACACATTAAGCACAACGGAGCTTATCTTAACCCTTATTACACCTCCATATAATAAACGAACAGCAACCGCATGCCTACTTTACATCGCCGCTATTTTGACACTGATGCGTAAAAGTTGAAGTAAGTGCTACCAGAACTTGTCAAATAATGTTGCTAACCGAGAAAAAAATATCATGCTTGGTAAAAAGGTACAGAAATCTTATTTTACGACAAAAACATGCATTTTGTTCGTTCACTGGATTTGTTCATTCACTGGAGCACTTACCTAGTTGTGCAATAATGTCAATGTTTTCTATCACAGTTTTTAATAGGCTACTTGACAGTGTGAAAAATAATGGAAGAATTATGGATATATGTATTAATTATAAGTATTAAAACCAATTTACGTCAATATTACTAAAAATAAATGGATAATTTATTTATAAAACTCGGATGAAAATTGATTATTTTTTATCTGTCGCCATTTTATCGAAAACGGTTTGGATTGGCCGATGACGTCACACCATAGTAAACAGCATCGACAGCATCTGTCAATCCTATTTTTAAAGGTAGAACGTTATGCGATCCTTGTTGACATTTGTCGGTTTACCATCATGTGTCGTCATAGACGCCATATTGTCCGAGAAACCGTTTTGACGGTTAATTTTAAAAGTGCATTTTTATTTGCTTTTTTCGGAAAAAATACACAAAAGAATATTTATTTATTTATATCATTAAACAGTCGGATTGACTTTGCAGAAACCTGTCAAGTAGCCTATTATCTAGTGTTCCTTGCTTATAAAATAAAGAAGCTTTGTAAAGAGTTACGCGATTATAATTGTTTTATTTTATTTTCCCACGTTTTCGGCACAATATACGTAGTTGCATATGACCACGAGACGTCGACGACGGATGAAGATAATCGTGAAAATTTAAGAGTTATATTCATTCCATTCCTTATTCTATTCAGTCAAAGCTACATCTCTACTGTAATCATCTTGGAAATGTCAATATAACGTCTATGGAATCTGGAATAGGCATTAACTGCTACGAGAATTATGTGGTTTCATTCTCAGGCTTTGTTTACAGGAAACAAGTAAACACTAAATTGAAAGAACCTAGGTACTCATAAATAACTTTAACTGCCACTTTGTTTTTAAAATCACGCCAGTGTAATTTTTAGGGTTTCGTTAGTAAAGGGTGCTAACTGGGCCCTATTACTAAGACTCGCTCGCTAAATCTCTTATGAAAGGTTTTTCGATTCACCGCGGAGGTATTTTTTAAAATTTTGGCAAGGAATCTCTGCTAACTCTTAGCCTATTCGTAAAACGCTATAACAGCTGGAGATAGCGCGTTAATACAGCTTGTCGCACGTTCCCTCGTAAACTGTTCCTCGAAAGGAATTACTCATCATACCGACTCTTTCGTTATGAGTTCAATGACCATGGACTTACGTCGAATTTCCATTGCATTTTTATTGAGTTAATATCTTTTGGTTTCGGAGTGCAGGGTGATACTTTGATAATGATGATCGCTGGCAGGTTTGATAAATTATTGATGTTTTATTGGTCGTAAGTTTATCAGAACCCAACCGGAAGGATGAGACAGTTAAAATAGTCCTATATTTGCTGGAATATATATTCTGTGGCTCAGGTTACATTATTTTAAAAGTTGTCGTTCTCAAAAAAAGGTTTCCGTAGTTAGGCCTTAATGTTAATCTTTTTCCTTTGTGTAGGTAACGAATTATACAATTTACTTTCGTTACACAAAGGAAACAGTTAACACTGTTTAATAAAGCTCTAATTACGGAAATATACTTTTGAGAAATAACTACCTATTTACCATAGTTCATACACGAAATAAAAGTAAGTATACTACGTTTAAATATCTACATTTCTTATTTAGTAAGTATGTATTCATAATGTTAAAAAATGCATTAAAAATGTTGTTGAGTATCTTTTATAGCATTTGTTCCGTTTGATTTATTTTTCACTCGACTTTTCTGATGTGAATTATGCCGACTACACTATGGACACGGGAAACAGTGTAATAGTGCAAAAACAACATATTATCGTTTCGAGACCTATTCCTATTAGCAATTATCAGTAAGAAACTATAGTGTTTACTTGGGCGATCCGGTCACATGCACGTTTCGGCTTTCATATCTTTATTGTGGTGAGGTGTCGTAGGTATTGGCCCAAGTAAGGTTAGTCGTAAAGCCTAATCCGTCAGGTGGTTGACCTGCGCGCATGGCAACAGCTATCGCGACGTAGTTGACACGCGCGTGCGGCGGCGACTTAGGGTTTCCTCACATCGACAAAGACGTCGACAGCTCGGTTCAGTTGGTTGAGCTGAGTTCACCCAAACGATGTCTTTATCGCTCTTATTTCGTGGATAAGCGTTTTTTGACCGGCTTTTACTGATTCTGCTTTCGTAGATGTTGGTACCCTTGGAGTGTATGGCTTAGCTGGCACCATATAGGGTGTACTTATTGAAAGTTGCTATAGGTAGACAGACTGCTCAAGTTAATCGTATCAAGTTTGGGGTCGCTTTGCCAGGCCATCCAGCCGACAAAGCGATGCAACCCCACCTAGCCCGATCCTATCGAGGACCGGGACAAGGTGACCTGGTTCGACCCCAGGCGCCCCCGGCACCCACCCAGTCCGACCTAACTCGTGGGTGGTCCGGCTAGCGAATCGCTATGCCCATATGGGTTGCGAGTTTGTCATATTTAAAAAAAAAAGCGATGCAAGACTTGACATCTTACCTAAAAGCAGCGGATAGGTAAAGGTCCCACAACTGTGCTCTTAATATAAATCACCTGGTTCTTCAGACCACCTAATAAACAACTCTACTAAGATTCAGTCGGATACAAAAGTCTGCGTTGTGTTTGAAAAATGCCATTTGTCAAGTGCTGTCCATACTTCAATAATCCTAAAAGCGTGCGCCCCTTATGGCAGCCTTGTGTCAGTTTTGTGGTAAAAAAAATATGTTGTCAGTCCTAAAATTACGCGAAGACAAGATAAATTTTGACATAATTAAATGGCAACTTAAGGAAACTTTGTGTGCGTTTGCCAGCATTAAACAAAGGAAGGAGAGCTTTAATTATCACCTCCGTCAAGTCAGTCCCAAATACCTCCTAATACTAAAATAAACATGTATAATTGAATGCCAATGACCTGTAAATGACCTTCCTTGATTCATGACTCATATCTACTGGCGCCATATTTTGTTCCAACACTATTCAAAAACTGCTACAGATCTTAGGATTCTTAAGGCATTGTCTTAGATGCTATTATTGCTGGATTCAGGTGTCTCGGTTATTTTTATTGTGTGTGCTTATGCCATTATTAAGGCTTTTGTTCAAGCGCCAACGCAAAAGTTCTAAATATGACGAAATTCAACGCGAACCATGTTTCGCGCGGCTGGCGATGTCGCCAGAATTTATTTATTTTCTTCACATCTCTTATAACCGATTGCTAGATCACAAAAGTAATGCCGAACGAGGGTCCAGATTTTTACGATACTAACTGCCTGCTATGGCTAGGCATTAATGGATTTTTAGGGCTACACAATATGATTCCGTTGGCACCCTTTGGGCCAACGGAATCATATTACTAAGGTTCCGCTATCTGTTCGTCCGTCCGTGCGTCCATCCGGCTCATGATCCGTCCCTCCATTAATGTATCCATTCGCCTGTCATAGTCATAGTGCTGTATCTTTTGGTCCGTATTTAATGAAATTTCCGCAAAGCGTGTGATGTGATTTGATTTCTTGAAAACGGTATTATGGTACAAAGACACTGTAAAGAGACAATTAGTAGACTTTGTCCCATTAACATATGGAGTGTTAAGTGTGTGTTGGATTGTACAGAGCATTTCGTGTGTAAATTTGACTTGCACTTTGCCGGTTCTCTTAGGTTCTTAGTTCCTCAATAGTTCCCACTAACATATACATACCCATTTGTTAGATATGAATATGACATTGCTTTGTTATATAAATACGCCTATGTCAGATTAATGTCATGTAATGTGTAATAAAGGAGTGACGTCACGGTATTGTCTGGCTAGTATTTCCAGCAATGTTTGGTCGTGATATCCACGGCTGGTATGCTTCTAGTAAACAGAGGTGTACTGTTAGTCCGAAATGCGATCGTCGGTAACTCTATCTATACTATACTATATTTACATATCTCATATTCATGTGTTCAAGCACTCAACTTACCTAACCTACCTTAACCTAGGAAAGATAGATCTTTATTGTATTAATCATACATTGTCATTATCAATGTTGATTTCAGGAAATATAATTGAAATTAAAATTAAAATCCTAAGTAAGACCAACATAAAATTAAGTTACTTAAATCAAAATTCGAATTAGTTATAAATGTTTTATTACATGTCCGTATTAATACCGAGAATTATATATGAAGGTATTCTATTCCTTTAATTTTAACCCCTCGTTTGCTTAAGGCGCGGATCCATGCTAAGCGTTTGAATATACCGGGTGTGGCCTGTAATACGAGCAAAAAATTAAACTGTACATTCTACTCCTCAAATAATAAAACTTTTGTTCACCCACTTTTTAAAAATATGTAGTCTTTAGATTGTCTCTTTTTCATACAAAGTAATTAGTATTTTCAATGTACATTAAAATCCGTCTTATTGACATTGCTTGCCAATCTTGTCACCCTACAGACGTAATCAATTTCGCAATACATTGCGTGTTCGGATAAACTTTAAAGTGTGCTAAAAATCAAACCACAAGTTATTTTTAAAAGTCGCTGAATAAAAGTTGTCTAGTTTGAAGAGTAGAACCTACGTTTAACTTTTTTGCTCATATTACAGGCCACAGGCTGTATTTACATTTTATGGTTAATAAATTGCTTAGCAAAATTTTGAATTTCGGCATACAAGGAGTTAATCACTAGTTTGACCTTTGGTGGCCTAGTGGATTAGGGGGTACAGACTAGATCGTTTCGTGGGGTCCCTGGGGTCTGTGCGATCGCTGGGTTACCCAGCGATCGTCATGTACAAACGAAGGCACTGTTTACTGCCCACCCATAGACTTTAACACGTTGTAATAAAGTTGACATTTGTTTAGAAATGTACAGTTAACACTAACAGTATGTTCGATTGTACCAATGAGCTTTTCTACCTACATAACCTGAATGTTGCTGCGGTAGTCAACTGGGAGAACACATCATGAGGAAACCTGCATATTGTCCTAGCTTAATATTTAACTATGATTCCTTCGGTCTGGTTTCCATGTCACAAGGGCTACGGAAGTCAAATTGCAGTCGCTCCATGGTAACCGGACTTTTCAAATCTGTAGGCTTATGTTATGATGCTACGCTACCATCATAAGCCTACTGGGATCACAGTCCTAGCGTATCATGAAAGAAAGGGGAAAAAGCGATGGGACTTTTGTAAAAATATAATGTTACACTACTCACTCATAATGAAGGTCCACGCAGAGGACTGAAAGTCTACATGCAAGAACATACGTACAAATATACGGCACTAGTTTTTACCCGCGGCTTCGTCCGCGTTGTTCCTGTTATTGTCCCAGGGGAACTATTTACCGGCATATAAAGTATCCTATGTTTCATTTCGGGACTTGGTCTACTTGCATGCCAAATTTTACCTCAATCCATCCAGTCGTTACCCCGTTATTTAGTATCAAACATCCAAACATCTTCACAAACTTTCGCATTTATAATCTTAGTTGGATAGCTTCTGTCATTTTGCTCCAAAATCCAACTTTCTGCCACTGGATGTGTTTAAGCCACATTAATTTCCGCGTCTTCCTCTTGTCTCATACCCTATGACAGGCCCTTAACACTCGTTCGACAGTTCCCCTATTTAATTCCGTTCCGGAATCCGGGATCCGAATATAGAGTGATGGCGGTCGATTTCCGTCGTGTATTTCTGTGTTGCTATTTCCGTCGGACCTTGACATTGGCGCATGCGCGAGTGTCGGTGCGCCGGCACACCCTCACACACGTTTCTATGATGTATCATCATCATCATCGACTTGTAACACGGGATAAGACTTTGATGACGATAATTTCATGACGTGTCATCATCGTCTTTGACATTACATTACGGTATACTTAAGCTCGTGTATTGTTGAGCCCTTTAGTACATATTACCAAATTTGGGTTGGCATTTGCTGATTCGCCGGCCGGGACTTTGGGCTCAGGTCTCGTGACAATCGGTCTACTGGTACGGCTACACACATCGGCATCGCGATAACGCGACGATTCGTTTTGGCGTCTCTTTCTCTGACGTACAAAAGAACCAATCAACACGAATGGAAGGCCATTGCGTTCGGTCACTCTCCTCAGCTAAGAAAGGACGATAAAATCTAATTAAAAAAACATAAATTTAAGGTAGTATCATGTACCTAAATCATTTCGTAACTTCGATCTCATCTTGGCAAGTGTCATAAAATCGATGATGAAGCGTGCTTATGTTTCACTCTCGATCTATAATATTAAACGACCGTTGCCATGCCTAAATGCCATATCTTTAGATAAGAGACAGGCAGCCAAGTTGTACTTTAATGCTAATAGGTTACTTATTCGTTAGCGTAGTTATTTACAGGGCCATCCGGGCTGGGAAACGCCTGCTGCTGACAGAGATGGTTGGCGAAAATATCTTGTGTAAGGTAGAAAGTTCTGTGATGAGGCCTGGTTTCAGATATTAGCAGATAGAAGTCCACGCAAACGAACGGTAGATAGTTCTTCTACCGTGAATGTATTCTGTCAGAAGTGTAGGAGACCATGCCGTTCTCGCATCGGTCTTTATAGTCATCAGAAACGATGTCTGAATAGCAAAACTTGAACCGTCTGAAATAAACGCAAAGGCCAATGATGATGATGAGTTATTTACAGATTAATATCTGATTAATTTTTCTGTGTACTTTGATTACTTGTATCTATATATGTAACATAAAAATGAGGTGTAATTTACCCGCATTAAAAAAACTAATAAAAAATCATTATGTTTCTTTCATACATAGACATTAATAAGTTTCGGTTTAAGTTTTGATAGCCTAATAATTTCTCTCTTAATTTTTAAGTATATATCCTTACATGCATACCATATTTTTTGACTTACCTTTCTTGAACGGCGTTGCCTAAAATGTTCACACAGCAAACTCAACTAATACATATCCCATTCAAAACGTGGGACAGCGTGAATTAAGTCCTCTGCAGGTTGACACCCTAATTCCGGGCGCATAATAATGACGTAATTGCATTAAAAAAAGCACCGGTTACACTATGGTTGGTAATTTATAGATCAAGATATGGGCCGGTTGGTCTTTTGTTCATGCGTGCCGGGTCGGACTTTTAAATATTTAAAGACTGGCCAGGCATTAAGTGAGGGGAATATAGCTCCGTAGTTCTGATATCGGAAATAGAAGCGGGAATGATTCGGCAATTGATAAGACATGATTTAAAAACCGTTTTGGGAGGATAGAAGGAAAGATACAATACAATATTCTTTATTGTGCACCAAAGCAAAAGAGTACAAAAGCTTAAATCTAAAACAGCATAAATGGTAAACAACAGGCGGTCTTATCGCTAATAAGCGATCTCTTCCAGACAACCTTAGGGTAGTAGAGTGGGCGCAAAATAAAATCAGAGGCGAGTAGGTAGTGTATATAAACATACAATAATGATCTTGGTGCGGCCGCCTATGTACATTGATCTATTATTGATCGTTGGTATTTGTTAGATGTCGTGTCTTATTCCTCTTATCAAGAGATGAACCAGCCGGCCAGTGTTTTAGATTTTCAACCATTTTTTTCCATTTGGCGAGATTTCTCGTTTTTTTTTAATGTTTGAAGTAATGTGAAGATGATTTCTTTTGCAGTAAACATAGAGGTAGTTCGACACTGACAATACTTATCAAAGCAAGTATTAAAAGAATAGTAACTTAAACTCATCATGTCTAAATCAAAATTATCAAATCATTTTATAATAAATATTACATTGTAAGCCGACCAAAACGTACATGACGCAGGTTGAGTTCCTTAACCACGCAGAATCTTGCTTTTAAAACCTGCTTTCTCCACAATACCGGATCGTGCGGAAAACCGGCACCAGCTGACAGCCTCATCGACAAAAGGATAATGGCACCATTAATTAGTATCGTAAACCCGACAGTATACCTTACCTATTATACTACCAATCTAATAGAGAAAGGTAGTAAGATTATTGAAGCTACCAACATCTTTATGCCCTTTTGTATTGAAGTGCTCAGGTGCTACAGTGTTTCAAACCCCTTTGTTTATAATAACGAGCTGGCCATTCAAATATAACTCTTAATCCGTTGATAAATGGTTTTAAATTTGTATACAGGAATAAACAATTCGTAGAATTGACTTTAGTTTTGAATTCATCTGAATTGTTGTGGGGCTTGCATTTGGACTGGTGGGAGTTAATATGTTTGTACGGCAGAATTATTATCCTCAAATCGCAGGTATTTTGCAGCTCATGGACTTATATAAGGCCCCCTCCTTATATACTTAAGACGATGAGCTGAAAAATACCAGGATTTTTATTTAGGGGGTTCAAACCCCCCGCCCCCTCTTAGGACTCGATGACCAGTGAAATTCTTTGATTCGCGGTTTTCATCTGACTGTGCTATGACACCTCCCCTCCCCCTTACACTTTCTACATCTACTAGCTTGTGGCAGCTAAGGGTAAGAGTTAAAGGTTACGTCAACGTCGATTTTTGAATGATGAAGATGAAGTATTCCGGTCGAACCGCATGAAAATCGCGGGATGACTTGGACGGATATTATCGACGATTGGATAGAAGTCGCATATTGGATCGAGATGACAGGAAGTTTAGGGGAGAGGCCTTTGCCTAACAATGGGACACCTAGCCAGCATTTAAAAATATATACGTAGTTTTTATTCCATCAATACTTCAAGTACTTCAAAATGAAAAACTTTATTCATCATTTATATTGAAAAATATTGAATGCTTCTCAAGCTAGAATTCCCCTAAAGTGGAGCTTCGAAAAACAAGGTGTAAAGCCTCCGCAATGTAATAAATCTAATTTGCATTACAAATTCCGTTATCAACATAACAATATAAACGTATCTATCATTCAATATCAATCTAAAAACGGGCTCATTAGTGCAATCGATGCAACTGCATTTTCCATCGATGTTAATTATTTTATTTATCGCGACATGATACGGGTGACGGTTTAATGACTGCACTCGTTATTTATTCTAAACCATTAGTACTTAAATGGATAGCATGAAGGTGGCATAAACACAACAGTTTATTAAGCAGACAGTGTAACAGAGGGTTCGATTCGTATACGGTCAGAGAAATAGAAACAGGCACTGGCGTAGCGTCTAAAGGCAGCCCCGGATATACAACTTTTCCGAGTCGGGGCAGAAATTTGATGTGGCGCCTTCTTTTCTCCGGCGCTGAGATAAATTATTTCAAAGATCTCACAAAAGTATATGAATTTGGCACCTCCTGAAACAGCCGCCCAGGTACAGTATAATAGCAGGAATTATTCTCCCTACAAAAGCTACATCGCGCGCTTGAATGTGTGCGCGCCGTGTACGAACGCACTGCAAGCAAAGAAATAAGAATGCTCCAGTATGCATCTCACACAGATTGATGCCGTTGAGCCATTTTTTTTATTAAAGAGGAGAGTGTCTCCAATAGTTAGGTCTCATTTAGTTACCATTAGATTAATGTCCCACTTCCTTCATGTTAGGATCTCTCAGTTTTGTTAAAAAAATAACTTTTAATATTTGAATGCATAACAGTTACATAAAAAGGTAAACCGTCTGTAATTGTCTATGATAAATTTCTATAAACACTTTGTATGTCATGTCATTTGGCCATTACAAACGTATTTCGTAGGATTAGGCGAGAAGGGGCCTAAACGAGCCCGGTGGGTATAAACAAATGGTACGAAAATAGCTAAAAAACTATTATAATTTATAATGTTACCTGTTACTGGTCACTTTTATGAAGGTACTAATTACTTGGTTAATGTATGACAAGTCTCACAGGTGAAATAAAAGTGTAACGTTGATTGAAATGGACCATTCGCTTTGTGGCAAATGCTTCGGGCGCATATAGTGATTCGTGAGCGACACTTTTGTCCTTTAATTTAATTTAAACTTGAAAATGATTATCCTTGAAATTTTATTATGTACTAGCATTTACTCGCGGCTTCGCCCGCGTTATTCCCGCTACTGTCGCAAGGGAACTCTTTACCGGGATATAAAATCCTATGTTTCAATCCAGGACTTGGTCTACTTGCATGCCAAATTTCAGCTCAATCCGTCCGGTTGTTACCCCGTTATATAGTAAGAAACACCCAAATATCCAAACGTCCAAACATCTAAACATCCAAAGATCTTCACAAACTTTCACATTCATAATATTTTTGTGATTGTAAACTTCGTCAGTTTATAATCTATTTCGTTATGTTGTTAATTGTTATAAAATTGTACCATACTACGTCCACAATTTGACGGTTTCGGGTAGATTATAAATAAACGAAAATTTAATGAGTTATATTGTAAGCAGTAGTTTACAATCTGGCAAAGTACGAGAAATTTATATTATAACTTTTTGATGTTCACAATTTTACAGTGACATATTTAGAGTAACTTCTTTGCGTACCTACATGCAAAATGTTAGAGAACAAACAATATACATAATCTAAAATAATCGTAATCCATAAATAAGCATAATGAAATATTCATCATTTTCTCAATGAAAGGTGAATAATTTTGCACATATTTCGGAATGCGAGTGTTCAATTTTCGTGTAATGTTACCCGACATGGTTTAACATTGCACCCGACACGCCACTCGCCAGAATGACTTCATGCCATAGACTAGCTCGTAAAACGGCCATAACCATCGAGCGTCGAACTCTATAACATTATGGGCACTTATGCTCAATTCGTAGTCTAAAAATAACAAATGTTGGTGCGAATTATTGGGATTGGGAGTGCCTTTAAACAATTCTTGGAATATCTGCTTAACATACATTTTAAGTGAGTGACAGGCAGACCATGTTAACTCGGGGTCTAGAAGGATGATATCTATGCACAGGAATCCGTTATTATAAGAGTAAATGCTTATTTACTCTCCTGAACGGATTCCTGTGCATATGGACGATTTCTTTAAGAAGGCTAGTAAGCACTAGAAAAGGCTTTTAAAAAAATCGCCCGCAAAGGAAATTCCGCTAATCTCCATCTCAAAATGGTCAATATTGGATACTAGAGAAATTATCATTAAATAACTAAGCCATACATTTTTCACACTAATATCGGACTACGCATACGTTCACTATGTTCAGGTTAAGGGACGGTACTTAGAGATTTAGTTTTGTATCAAAAATATCGACTTACTTTAGACACAGTGACCTTACAGCGGGCTGGCCAGATATTGGCGATTTACCTAAATGTTACTTCTGCATGTCCTATGCTATGATATTATGTTGCTGTATTTCTCAGAGCAAATGAACTCATGGCGACGGCAGTAAGCTGTACGGTTTGAAATATGTTCCATAAGCGCTAACATTAAACAGTAATGGCGGCCATTCTCGCTGTTTAGCGGTGACCGCTTGCATTACGCCCGCCGTATTATTAAACAAAGTAGTCATAAATCTTGGCTTTACACAAAAAGTACACATTTGCGGCACATGTGTTACATATAACAAATAAATTAAAAATAGTTATAATTCTCAGATAATAGTGATCAAATTTACTGATACACGGGAATCGAGCCCGGTCGTTTTGGAAAATAAAACTTAATTGAATTGAAGATATTAAATACAATAGATTTTATTTGTTTTAGATATCGTGTTTACTAGTAACATTTACTGCTTATGACCTACACAATCGATATCCAAATGGAAATAATGTAAGTTTTATTTTTCAAAGTACAGGTTTTTTTTTCAAAATTATGTATGCAGTTTTTCTTGTCCCTAAAATCGATGACATGGTTCCTAAGAGCAGATCTTCGTATGTCTTATACTATCAGACTTTCCTATACTGACCGATCGAAATGGGGCACCCTGTATAGACGTTTTCATTACAGTGTCTTCGACATTTTATCTCAATGACATAGTCAACTAAGTTACGCCAAGAAACTGCCATGCTGTCGGGGCTCCGTTTTATTACACGACTGCTCAAAAATGGAGTTTAATGTTTTCAGGGGCTATAATTGTATGAGTATTCTCCACCCTTAACCTTTACCAGAGAAAACTATTCCCCGATTAATACTTACGGTATTCCAGAATATTGGCCCTAACTATACATAGCGTAGGTCTCCCGTCGCCACTCAGTCTGGCGCGATCAACTCAAACTTGTATACAAAAATCTACCTTTAAATATACAGGATAAGGTTATTTTTCGCACATGCTCTGTTGTATTGTAATGGAAAACCAGGATGAACAAATATGGACTTTATCAGCCTAGAGTTAAGCTTCAGTTTTGAATGCAGGTTGGCGATGTTGTAAAATTTTTATTAGTGTGGAATGGAAGGCCTTATGTGCGTGTTCGCAGTTGTAAGGTTTTAATTGAGTAGCCGCGTGGAATTATTGAACTATAAGATTGGTTTTGCCTGTGGATTTGCGAGAAATTACCTTTTTAACTGATTTTAAACAGGAAAAGGGCCCTACTTTTTTTATTTATATCTATCTATCTATATTTATAAAAGAAGATCTTTTTATATGTAAGAAGCATACAGTATCTATGTTGTAGTGTGGGGCCTTTTTTTCTCGGTTATAGTGTAGTTTAATTCCCGATTTTGTCACAGCTCTACCGCTCTCCTTTCGGTTACGTTTAAGTCACTTTTTTTCTCCGTGGAAAAGATCCCAAAGTTCCCAAATTTGTGTCTCGAGTGAAGCTCCGGGAGAAAACTAAAACCGTTACCGGGAACGAACCACTTTTCCTAACATTACCGTATTCATGTCCTAAGGAGCCGTGCCAAGAGACTGCTTTGCAAACGGTCGCAAGATCGATTCCCATTACATGCCCTATTTGTTGATTTGATTAGGGAGTGGTCCCGGAATGTCTGCGATTACCGCGTCGGGATCACGGCTTATCCGGTTCGAAGGACCATTTGAGCCGATACTCATTAATCTTTTGTTTGCTCGAAGGTTTTCTAGAAGAGTTCGCATAGTAATGATAACGTTATATTGTATATTTTTATTCTTTCTCTTAAAAACAATTTTTGATACAAGTTCGTTTGCCGGTGGTACATTTCATTTTATGAATCTAGACTTACACCATTTCTTTTTAAAATCAAAGCTTGTTGTATTTATCTACAAAGTAAGAAATGTTTTTATTATACTGTATATTTTTTGCGTTCGATTTCCGTTCTTGCTAGGTTGAGTTCCAAGCAATATCTAGAACTTCTCACAGCAAGACATACATTTTTAACACCTTCCTTCAACATGGTAATCAAGCCTAGCCTGTTAGCATGAACTTACACCATTAATCCACGCAGATTGTCGTAAAAGCCGTTCTTAAAACATGCCAAGTTCTTCCTCCATCGGTGTCGAGGGAAAAATTGAAAAATTCTCAAAAAATTCAGGGAAAAATCAGGAAAACCTCGAAATCTCGAGAGCGGGAATAATTGAGTCGGAGTGTAACAAAGGGGGGGAGGGTGTGAAGAGCAATATTGGATAATTTATTTTTAGGCAGACGCCGTGTTTGCGGATGATTAGGACTAAGTGGTGGGTATTATGAATCCGTTTTAGCTCCGTTCGCAATACGGACCGGATTGTTGGTGTTGTTTGCACTCGCTGAGAGATGGTGTGGGTACGCGTTTCTGGAATCGAATTGGGAAATGGATACATAAAAATAAGAAAACGTGTAATATATTTCCACCATTTCCACATAAGTACAAAAACTCTATTAATAAAATTAATACCTAGGCATTTGGTATGTATCAAGTTAACTCTGAATATTTTTGTGTTTCAATAAAAAAGTCTGTGTTCTGTTATCCTGTCCATAAAAACTGCAAGTATCAAAATATCTATGGCAAAATGTATCCCGTAGGTACAGGATACTTTAATAGCAGTCTCAATTACTCTCAAACAAAATTCTTTAAGACAAAACCGTCGTTAGCAAACAATAGCCACAATCCATCTTGTGTAACCAATTGAGCGTCAAAGAAGTTGACGTTTCCTAATCGATATTATAGACCAATTTGTTTGTATTCTCTATTCAGTATGTGTTCTCGTAATTAGCGCTATGCATTGTGTCCTCGTATTTAGGACGAGATTGCGCTGACGTCGCGACTCGCGAGCTAATGTATCGAAGCCATTATAAACCTTCGTCTCAAATTACTCCTAACTCTTCGTTGGAAACTACTTGGACAAACAGTACTGTCTAGATAGCTAAGAAAGGCTTAAGTGTCATTGGAATCCGTATGAAGTTATGCCATTTTAACATACAATGTGAGCGTAGCGGTGATCCATCTTGTGGGGCCAGCGGAGCGTGTTCAGGAGTGACGTCACGGCCTTGCTGATCGATGCTAACATTTTGAAATCTGTACAATCTAGAGCAGGGATCACCAATTAATTTCTTCAGGGGTTCGATTTTTTTTAATAATATGACCATCGCGGTCCATTTCTACTCGAGTTTATTAAATAAGCAAATGCAATGTACATTTGCATAAACTAACAAGGAATTTGTTTACATATCAATCTGAAAAATGTAATGTTTTGCCTTGAACTATTTGTCTGAAGTTTGTAGTAAAGCTAGTGCAAGCTATTGTCATTGATATTTTAAATCCTGGAGATGTTCATCAGTAAGTAGGAGAACGAAATGTAGGTATATACTGCACGAGGTGTTCCCTTGTTTTGCAGACAGAATTTTCACAGAATATTGTTTCACAGACAACGATTCAAAGAATATTTGATTTCCATTCTACTTTAACTAAACAGCAATTTCATTTAGAACGCTTATATAACAGTTGACAAAACATCCGTATGGTACACTAACGGGGATTATTAACTGTGTACAAACAGGGATTCCCAATTTTCATTATCTGATGTAAACTACACCTTATAATATAGATAAGGTTTGAATTTAAATAAAAAATAACTAGCTTTGCACGTAAGTGAATGAATAAATTGTCAAGAAATAATCGATCACATGTGTGACGGTAATGTGAATAACTAAATCTTTTCATAGTGCACGATTGAATGAAATGCTCGAACTATATCGACCTTTATCATATTTTCATAGCGTAAGTAGGTACCAAAGTTCCTTTAGCCTCTATATAAAGTAAACATTTCATTCTCTCTGGTTTTACCTGGATAGTCTTCCCCATTTTATAGCCTAGCCTTTCTCAGCTCGGTTTTTGCCAAGGTCGCGAAGTTTATCGCCATACGCTTGCCAGTTCATCCCTTATTTTGCTGAATTCACTTTTTACCGAATGAGGCTGTAGGCGGCTAGATAAAATTGGACCCAATTCTTCGACGACAAGGATGTTTAAAAGAAAACGGTCAAGTGCGAGTCGGATTCGCACACGAAGGGTTCCATACGACCGTCGATCGATAAGACGCCAAGAAATACGTTTCTTGTACGGGGACCCCCCTTTTATTTATAATTTAATTTAATTATTATTATTTGTTGTTTTAGTAAATAAATAATAAATAATAATAAATAATAAATAAATATTAGGGGACAATCTTACACAAATCGAACTAGCCCCATAGTAAGCTCAATAAGGCTTGTGTTATGGATACTAGACGACGATATATTTAATAGATACAAATACTTAAATACATAGAAAACATCCATGACTCAGGAACAAATATTCGTGCTCATCACACAAATAAATGCCCTTACCGGGATTCGAACCCAGGACCTCTTGCTTCGTAGGCAGGGTCACTACGAACTAAGCTAAAGCGGTCGACGTGTTGTCGACGTTTAGTGGCTACAGAAATACACATTCTGCGAACAGTCTACCTTTTCCGGTTCAAAAGACACAGCCCTGTGTCTCACGAACAGACAGATGGACAGACAGCAGAGGCCTAGTAATAGGGTTCCGTTCCGGGTACGGAACCCTAAAAATTAGATCCATCTTTGTAAAGGATCATTCTCCGATATGAACGGTTCAATATAGCTCACATGGATCCGAAATTCAAATTCACATCTAATTAATCTATGGACGTTTTCGTAAATTTCGCTTGTTGTTGCAATTGTTACCTAGTTTCCGGAACGATTATAAGATTAAAACTGCGTTCACCTGGCTTGCGTAGCGAGGAATGTGTTTGTGGTAACCAATGGAAACAGCACAGCGAGTATAGGTAAATGAAGTGTTTTCATTGTTTACCGTGGACTGGGGTTGCTCTGATTCACGGGGTAACATTGATCATCGATTTTTAAACCCAATTACCTTTGATTTTGAACACGTTTTTTAAGTATTTTTATTGAGGTAGCCCACCTTAATAACAAATTGTTCTGAATGCATTCAAAAACCAACTTCTTATAGTTGAAAAATCGATGATTAATGTTACCCCGTGAATCAGATTAACCCCAGTCTACCGTACCACAAACACATCCCTCGCTAAGCATCCCTGGTGGAAACGAAGCCTGACCCCGATCCCTGTGTAGTGTACACATCTTAGTAGTTTACTTATTTTTTATCTTGGTGATTCAGGAAGAGCATAAAGTAACATTTGTCGCTACTTAACACACTAGGCGCCGTGGGGTCACCCGTGACCCCTATTACATAATTACATACACAGATGACCGTCTTCGCGTTTATAGTATTTTATGTAACAGTTGTATAAGCAGGCTCAAAAAATGCGAATTGCGTGAGTTGCGATACGAGCCGCGAATGCGGCGAGTATCGCAAATAGAGACGCAATGAGCGTTTTTTGACTTAATTATACAACGTTGCATAAATACTTTTTCTACGACTAGGTTTTAAAATATACATACCTAATTAAACAGCTCTCAAACAAAGCAAATATGACATATTGACTGACACTTGTGTCTATGGTAAACTTTTTTTTTAATCAGAATTCAGTCGATAGTGACACGAAGTGACGATGAATTTAATTCGGAAAGTTTTGTTTTTCTTAAAAATCGTAGGAATTTAATTGTTTGTTAAGTTGGTAGTTGTGCATTTTTATCGTAAAGATAGAATTGAGCGCTTAATCCTTGACCTAAGTTTAACCTAGATTTAGAAGTCTGTGGCTGCTAGCAGTATCGTAATGTGATTATAACGACACTAGTGCTGTTATGGGGAATAGAGTATAGAGTTCTCTGAACTCATATTATGTATGTTCTTATATTAGTGTTCGTGACCAAGTAAAAGACAGATAAAAGTACAGGAGTAGAAAAATGTGTTAATGTGTATCTGTATACAAACAGCGGTATCTTTAGGATGTACTTCAGTATCTCTTCTGTCCTTTTACAATTTAATAGTTGTTACTATGCACAAATAAAGGATGTACCTCGACTGTCCCTTTTCTTCAACCAAAATGTCTTTGTTTCGAATGTGAACGTTACGCGGAAGACATAAGGTTGTTTTTACAATACACAGCTGCTTAAGACATGCCGTAATCAGGTACTAAGATATGGATAACTTTATCGACTTTCACTTCGTATCAGATAATACTGTTTGTGCTGTAGGTCGAAATGTCATTCGTCTTATGTAAGCAATCACTGGTGATATCATTATCGGGGTACCGTAGTTGTGCGATAAAGTAATCCAGCCAAGTCGTAAATTTGTTTTGGGTTTATATCGGGAGTGGCTCACTCCGCGATTTCGCCGAGTGGCTATTAGTACCAAATTTTGCCCCCCCGGAGGGGCCTAGCCAGCGACCAGAAAGAGCACGTGTTATGCGATAGAGAGACGGTCGGATCCGGCGTGTTCCGTTCCATCTGGTGCTGGGACTCGAACGTCAAATTTGTTAGAAAGAGAAAATTACTTATTCTATGCTAACAGCTCGTCATCTAAACACATCAATTAGTACCGTGAGTAAGGACAGACAACGTACAGACAGCGTAAATCGAAACTGACGTGTTGATGATGATGTTGTAGTTTTTTTAATCGCATGGCATTTTCAAGAAATAGGAATCTAGAGATGACTTAAGACGGGATTTTTTGAAATTCAGTCCGTACAGGGTTGAAATGGGGAATGAAGATTCGTATGAAAAAGACGGTTATTGGGAGCGAAGTCACGGCGCAGGTTCTAGCTATAAATAATGAGAACTTGTGAATTCGCAAGTCGGATTGGGTTCGGATTGAACAGTAACGATGCATCTACATAGCATGTTACACAGCAGATGACTTTCCTGTCTTGTAAATTATATTTGACGACACGTTTGGTGGGAGTGACACCGCCTACGAAGCTAGAGATCCCGGGTTCAAATTCTGGTAACAGCAAATATTTGTGTGACAATCGCGTGTATTTGTTCTAGCTGGGAGTAGATGTTGTCTATCTAAGTATGTATTTATCTGTATAAGTATGTATGTCGTCTAGTAGCCATACCAATGTACAAGCATTGCTTAGTTTGGGACTAGGTTGATTTGTGTACAGGTTCGTTTCACGAAAGCTGGCGCGAGATTTGACAGAATTTCTATGAAAATAGTTGTCACTCAGTACAAATCTCGCGCCAGCTTTCGTGAATCGACCTGTACGTAAGCACAGTGTCCCCTATTGTTTATATTTATATCTCCCTAACGTGTTAGTCTCGAATTGCTTTAAATATGACAAGAAATTAATTAGTCTAACCCTTAAAACTTGTACCGAGAGTTATACTCACCGACTGAAACAGCTATAAATAAAACATGAAATTTTAAAATACTCTGCAATTAGAACTCCTTCGTGTGGCTGTCATATGTCAGTTTCAGTACGTCCAGTCCAATGAACATGTTTCTAATTATAAATGTATACTGAGCAATAACCTTCACATACTCGCATTGCATTATAAATAATGTTTCATAACCGACTTTGTTGTTATGTAATTAAAGTCAATTTTGAGCAAACATGCGACATGAAAGCAGTAATATCATGTAACAGTTAAAGCAACGTTATTATTAATTTTTCGTTACTTTTTGTTAAGATTTACACACCTATTATTGTTGGCAGTTTGATATTGTGATTCGAACGGTCAATATTAATTTGAAATATTTTTTGAGCGAATTCGTATTTCTAAGCAAAGTAGGTATACTTTGCTTAGAAATACGAAGCGGTCTTATCCTATTTATTTATATGTAGACATTAGAAACTGTTGTAAGACTAACAGGATAAATAGTATCTAATGATAACAAATGCAATCGCCATGAGGTCGGTGGGATCAAATTGGATGCATGCAGACTAGAATGATGAAGAAAAGTGTTAATACACGAACATGGTAGAAAAAGGTTAAAAAAAAAGCAAGGCATAACTTATAGAACGAAATACTTGGATACGGATACTAACACGACGAAAGGTCAACTTCTGAATCCAATATTTTTTTATATAACATACTAGCTGTCCCGGCGAACTCCGTTCCCCCTCAAAATTTCAATTTGTTTAGATGTTTTAATAGTTATTCGGGGCAGAGACAAACCCCAAAAAATCAAAAATCATAAAAATCGGTCCCCCCGTTCTCGAGTTATAATTATAAATGGTGTACTAACCCGATTTTGTTTTACTCGTATGTACTTAAGATGTTGTGTCCCAAGGGGAAAAACCTCCCTTCTCTTTTCTATTCCAATCTTGAACAATGAAAATTCTAATCGAACGGATCCAGATAGTCCTGCCATCACCTTCTCGGTCTGCCTCTGCTACGATGCCTCTGAATCAACATGACGTAGGTAACTATATCCATAATCAGCTGTTTTTATGGTTCCGTACTTCAAAAGGAAAAAACGGAACCCTATAAGCACTTTGTTGTCCGTCTGTTCGTGTGTCTGTCTGTCTGTCTGACTGTCCGTCTGTCAAGGCCTTTTATCTCGGGAACGCGTGGAGGTATCGAGTTGAAATTAAAACCATACATTTAAGTCAGTAGTCCTTGAAGCTGTGAAATAATCAAACTTCTGAGTTAACGTGAAAAAAAGATACGGACGTTTCTGCCGCAAAAACGTAAATTTCGAAAAAATCAAAGGATCTTTCCGTTGACCTAGAACTAATTTGGCAAGTAATACCGTCTTATAGTTACTACAGGTGTAGGGAAAAATCTGAAAACTGTACATTTTAAATTAAATCATAAAAAAATACTAAGGGAATCAAAATTTATAGGGTACTTTAATATATGTACCTACAAATTTGTACGGAACCCTCGGTGGGCGAGTCCGACTCGCACTCGTCCTGTATTTACTATTCAACCTTACTACATTAGCACCCGTGGCGTTACGTGACGTAAATTTACTTCCGTTGTCAAGCTCAAGTTAATTCGGCGTACTTTTTCTTTGAGGGCAGTATGGAATAGTATGGATTAGATGCTCGCATAACTTAAAATAGTAAAGCCAAAGCAATCGTATTCTATGAATAGTAAATATTATCATAATTCTATTTTTAATCACCAGTTCAAGGTTTCACTGTTTACGATCACATTAAAAGGGCACCCAAAGATTAAATACGGTTAAACATGACCTACAGCAATCGTGAATGCCAGACAAATGCCAAGGAAGCCCAAATGCCTGATTTAATAACACATTAGATAATTAGCGTACGTACATAAGATAAAACTTCATTCGAATTTAAACTCAAAATCCTTGGACATTAGGATCGAATATGCCTTTGGTACATTATCGTAGTTATGATTAATTATGGCAGGGATTTGCGTTGACGCTTGACGCGAAGAACTTTTTTTGGACGACGGACAAGTAAAATTTAGTTGATTAATATTCCATTTGGATATGTAGCCGACATGTGCGATTTATCATTTTCTTGAGTAATTTTTAAGAGTGGTGAGGTAGAAGTATCAGTGTTGGACAGTACGATCTTTGTCATTCTTTGAATCTCCACGTTCACGCGTTAAATATTTTAAATCGTATTATTGTATATATGATTATATCGGATTATACGGGCATTAAGGTGATTGGAGTCGATAGGTTCTCCATACAAACAATGAGGGTCGGCATTTGCTTCCGTGACATCAATCGTGCTGGAAATCTGTATCATTTTATTGCTTGATATACAGTGAATTAACACGAGAAGATTCAATAAACCAGAATTGACGTGCAATTTACCGTTCGAGGTCAGCAGCAGCAACAGGATTCCGATATTGATCATACTAAAAATACCGGCATTGAAAGCGGCTTCTCCACACCAAGTACGACAAACCCTCCTTGGACTTCAAAGACCTAACGATCGATGCTGTAGGTAGACTAAGTAGTCTACCTACAGCATCTGCATCTGTGTATGTGTGTATGTGTGTGTATGTTCTTTACTTAAAGAACATACATTTTAATTATGAGCACAGCTTATACAGTTTTACTATACGATAAATAAATAGCGGCGTAAACAAATCTCTCATATATTTTTTAGCTGCCTAGCCTAGTACAGATTTCAGAAATATAACTTATTCTCATTCTCCTTGGTGTCTCTATTTTTAATCTAGGAAGGTCATCTTAAAAGTGCTATTGCACAATTTGTACTAGTGCCAATGGGTAGATAATGTTCCAGTTAAAGTTTTTACATGAGTGTTTCCGAAATCCATGATTTAATATTAGTTTTTGTCACAGTTTAAACAAATCTACAAAAATATTTAGCCAGTAATTTAATTAACTATCCATCACTGGTGCACTGTCCAAGATTCTTTTAGAAAACGTTTTGATTTGTTTACAGTTTGCGATGTGACGTAGGGCGTGACAGGTGTTATGTAGGTTAACCTTGGCCAGAAATAGTTCAAATAGAACAGAGAAATGTGAGAAGATATGATGTTTTTATAATTTATAACGAACCCGAGGACCTGATTTTTTTTATGTACGATTACCTTATAAAATGTACTTAGTTATAAGTTTAGAACGGTTAATGCGCGAGGTTAGTGCAGACGAAAATGATGCGCTAGAGCTGTGCCGTAACCGGTAATTCCGTTATTTGATTCAATTAATTGGCTTACAGGATCTCGACATAATATGCTGACTCGACTCCTGACATTTAGCTGTTCAATTCTCTTCAATCATTTATTCACAAAAAAAAATTATACGTCAAGAAAGAATAAACATAATTATAGACGGTAACCTTTATAAAAATATATTGTTACGGCCTAATAAAATAAATAACTGGTCAAGAGCATGTCGGACCATGCTCAGTGTAGGGTTCCATAGCCGTAACTATAAGGGAAATAACTATAAGGTAAAAAATACGATGTAAAAAATTACAACAACAAAAGAGCGTATCTTCATAGCAATTACGTCCTTTTGTTGAGAAGCGCAGTTTATCGGCAATAACTCAAAAACGGTTAATCCGATCTTGTTGAAAATAATTTTCCTTGAAAGTATTAATTAAGCGTTCTCTTTGCAATTTTTTTTATATTTTTCGGACACACGGTTTAGAAGATAGAGGGGGGGGAGGACACAATTTTCACAACTTTCGGAGCGATTATTTTCAAAGGTATTCACTTAATCTAAAACATTACTTAAGAACCTTAAAATGTTTTTGAAAGAGCTGTCGAACTATGTAGCACACGTTGATATTTTCTGAAAAAAATTTTTTTTAGGTTCTGTAACATGTATGGAGTGCCCCCCCTAAAAATATTTATTTTAGTTATTTAACTACCATACTAAGTAGCGGCTCATACAAGACACCTATATTCCGAATTTCATCAATATCCATCGTGTAGTTTTTGAGTAAAATGCCTGTGACATACGGACGGACGGACGGACGGACATGACGAAACTATAAGGGTTCCGTTTTTGCCATTTTGGCTACGGAACCCTAAAAATAAGATTATATAACACGATTAAAATCATACATTATTAATTATAGTAAGTGTAGATTATTAATATTTATATTATTTTAGTGCGTAAATAATATACGTTATTTTGTAAATATTCTTATTCTTCTATCTTTGAACTTAAATTACGAAGCAAAAAACCGGCCAAGTGCACGCCGGACTCGCATACGAAGGGTTCCGTACCACCGAACAAAAAAAAATCTTAATAAACAACTGGCTAGTCTTAAATTTATGCCGTGTAAATCAATGGCACTTAAAACCTTTTGGTTGAGAAGTTTTTCGGCAATAACTTCAAAACGGTTTAAAATTCTTTACTATTCAAAATAATTTTCGTTGAATGTATTTAATTTATTAACCGTTACCTTCCTGATTTTTTTCGTATTTTTTGGATTTACGGTTTAAAAGTTAAAGGGGGGGACACAATTTATGCAACTTTCGGAGCGATTATTTCTGAAAGTATTCACTTAATAAAAAAAAACTACATAAAAGCCTTATAATGTTTTTAAAAGAACTATAGAATTATGTACCTCACGTTGACCCATGCCGAAAAAAAATTTTTTTAGCTTCTGTTACATGTATGGAGTGCTTCCCCTAGATTTTGTTATTTTTATTATTTAACTAGCAAACTTAGTAGCGGCATCTACAAGACATCTATATTCCAAATTTCATCAGTATAAGTCTTGTAGTTTTTGAGTAAAGTTCCTGTGACATACGGACGGACGGACGGACATGACGAAACTATAAGGGTTCGTTTTTAGCCATTTTGGCTACGAAACCCTAAAAACCGACATTTAACTAATTTCACGTGCGCGAACGAATCGCGGGCGTCTTAAATGAAAAAATGCGAAGCGATTTCTTCATAAATATTATAGATAGTAATGATACCGTAACAGATCTCAGCCCTACAATTCGGTGTTTAAATAATTAAAACTAGAAGCTTGGTTTAATCCTCTAACTAACCAATCTAAAATTCAATACACAAATATCAGTCGTCCGTCATTAAACCAGCCTTTCCGTATATCCGGTATATCAGATGTGGCTCACTTCAATGTACTTCAATCGTGTCGGGAAGCGAAAGTACTCGCCTTATCTCTGACGTAACTGATAAATAAATTTTAATTCGGTCACTATTACCCGCCTTCCATTGTAAAAAGAACCCTATCATCTACGGCGCATGACTCACAATCGCTCGCGTGTTACCATTTGTTTTACGTAGGTACAGCTGTTGTTTGACATTGACATTGAAAGTTTTATTTTGGTAGCTGTTACGTGAAGGTCTCGTATGATTTGGCCGGATCTTGATATAATATCACTGGATATCGGCTTATTAGGGGTCAATGGACGATTGTGATCGATGGGGATTATTATGACCTTAGTTTTTTTTTTATTTATACTGTATTTATCGCAGTGTTGGAAAATCTATGATGGTGAGGCTGGTTCGGAATTAAGTACATTGTCAGTTGAGGTGTTGGAAATCTGTATCGAAGGACGAAAAGTCTGAACATAAGTAATGCAGCAAAATTACTGGAGTAATTTTGATGCGACTTGCAATTATGCAGCTAGATTCCTTGCTATGTATTGTTTATATAATGTTTGTATTTAAGTACATTCGTCGTTTGTATTTTCGCTAGAGCTTGATGTTGACGAACTGACGAAACAGAATACAAATAAGAGATTTTTATTTTTTTTCTCTATGAAACCATATCATCATAAAGTAGCTCTTCAAAAATATATTATTCAGAGTCGGCAATTAAATATGGAATGTGATATCTGCCAAATTCCCACCTCTGGCAGCATTGATATTGTGAGCCCTTTTTCATAGCGTTTTTCAACACATATTTCCGCCTTCATCTCAGTGCCTGTGTTTTGGAAATTCTGTTTGAACAGTTGGAGATTCATCGGCTTGTTAGCATAGAGTCCATTTCGATAGCCCCATAGTCGTCAAAAAAGTCAGGGCTGTCTAATCCTGACCTGACCTGAAAACATTCTTTTCAGTGTGTCGATAGTGGCTCGGCACCTATAACATGTGGTCCCGTTTTGTTGAAAACGCATGGTTTCCAAGCACAATTGATCCATTTGATGCAAAAAAATCTTAATCTGCTTACAGTATTGATATCTATAGATTGTAACAATAGCACCCATAGCATCTTCAAAGAATTAAGGCCCGATATTCCTCTTGTTCAAATTTCACACCAAACTGTTACGAAAAAAGTTGTATACCTCTAATGTTCCTGGATTGTTGCTAACCTGGCACAACCGACTCCAATAGGCAGGCAATAACCATTATTTTAAGAAGATATCCACGAGGTAACAGATATCAGAACTAGTTGAATCGTTTTTATTATATTCCTTTTAATGTAAATAAAATAGAAGTGCTCTTTATTTTTGGATATGATTAAGATCAAGGAAAATACTTCAAAAACTGATCCGATCTAAAAGAAAAAAATACCGTTCTTATTATCTTAACATCGGCTTTCATCTGAGCCTAAACTGCATTACATTAAGGCGAATACTTGACAGAATTGATGTAAATTTGTCGTGACGCAGTAACAAGCATTACGGCGGCTAGTCACGAACACATATCGCCGAGGAATGCAGCTTCATGTCATGGGTGTTTTACACGAATTCCTTCTGTAAATGTAATGTAAAACTTGAAACACATACGGATGCCGCACATTCATGCCTCAAAACTGTACGTAGTTATGCAATAACGTTCCATTCCACATGCAAAATTTATTGGATTATGGACTTTGTTTTTAAAGACAGAAGGTTGATACTTTGTTTTGTGGATTGGAACGTTATTGCATAACTACGTCCAACTGAGACTCTGTTCGACACGCGTACGAATGCACAATGAATTCTAAAAGAATGGCATGAACTGTGCTATTACACATAACACATCACGAAGTTTCGTATTAAGTGTACACTCATCGACCCTTTTAGTACTGAAGGAGGAAAGATTCTCCAATCATGAAACTTGAAGTTCTATCACGTTTCACTACCTTATCAATAGTAGAAAAAAATACTAAATGAAGAATATACTTAATCAGAGTACACCGATTCCTTTTCTTGATTCTAACTTTATCTCAAAATTGATCAGGGCTGTGCTAATTGTCCTAGATCAGTCCGCAGCCGACACCGGAACATCATACAATTCAAAAGGATCTGCATTCTTCCCAAAGTGTCATCATCAATATCATCGTTTAGGAATATCCGAACATATATATATCGTTTTTCTGAACGGTATTTATACGATAATTTTGCCGTAGACGGTAGAATAGTAACATAAATATAAATAAATATTAAATATTAGGGGACAATCTTACACAAATCGAACTACCTAGTCCCATAGTAAACTCATTAAGGCTTGTGTTATGGATACTAGACGACGATATATTTAATAGAAAACATCCAAGACTCTGAAACAAATACCATCCCATAAATATTTGCTCTTACCGGGATTCGAACCCAGGACCGTTAGCTTTATAGGCAGAGGCCACTAGGCTGAACCGGTCGTCAAAGCATAATTAGGTTGGATTAATAGTCTAATATACTGAATTAAGAAATTCGAAAGAGCTATGCCCTCTGAATAATTAGATACTCATCGGAATATTGTTGTGTTCTAAAGCAGTGGCACACGTTGCTAAGAACTAAGAATGCTACTCGTATATGCACATATTTGTGCGGTCGGCTGAAGCGGCTCAACCAAGACTCGAATGATTGACTTATAAAATTTGGAAGAATTATGTACATTCGCGGTCAAAAATTTCGCGTCAGTGAAATATCACCATATTTCCTAAAATACTCGAGGGTTTTGAAATGATTGAATCCCGTTTTGATCTTTATTTAATTTTAGATATTAGCTGCAAAAATAACACTGAAAATAATTACAATTTCAGGTTTAGATCGAACTCGTAAAATACCCAAAAATACCGCGTTAGAGTCCCCATCTGTCGGAGATGACGCATGCTTGATAAGTGCAGCTTCGCAGCGACCTTCGCACTGCAGGGTTGGCAGTATCCATTAGTTTTACTTGTAGATTTGTGACGTTCCCAACCAAAAGGTAACATTTCGTCGCTTGCCTACCTACGCAGTAAATTAATAGTTATCGGTATAAAGATCTTTATTGACAAGCGGTTATTGATACCTTTTAGCTGAGAATGACACGTTCCATGGGAGAAGAGAAAAAGACTGACTTTTTAAGATTAATATATATATACGATCTTGACTTTTGAAATATTCATAGTTTTGTTGAATGTGATAACTTCCATTTCAGCGTTACCTCTTTGAGAAAAAATTACATCGTGTGCGCCTGCCCTCCATAGATAAGAAAATAATCTACACCTAGGCTACCACTTGCATAATACTTGGTCTGTACAATGTTGTTTGTTCAATTTCTGTACGCATTGGGTGCTAGAAGTAGGTCAAATGTAATGGAACAAAGTGTGTACTCGTATGTTGATTGAATTAACTCAATTGCAGTTTTAATCAGGACGTCTGGACGCCATCTGAAGCGAACTGGATTAGATATACAACAACAAACAGGGATCTTAGTGCTCAGGGTTGTCGATGTATTTTACTGGTATGCATTGAAAACAATTAACTATGTCACTTTTGCATAAAAAATAATTAGGTAAGTAGTTCCATCTATTCTTGTTGAAAAAGACGAATGAATAATCTCAGTGATAAGTAGACGATAATTTTTTAGCCCTGAAAATAGAAATATTCAAATGCGTGAAAGATCACTCAAATAGTAATCGAAGCACTCTTCTTAAATTTTCCTGCATTTCACAAAGTTTCTCTGTATATTTTGCCTACAGCATTAGCTTTGTATAATACCCATATGACAACGTATGGGTTTTTTATGTAATAAGAAGTGGCAATCGAGCAGAGGGGCCACCTGATGAAGAGCAGTCATCATCGCATATGGATATCAGCAACACTACAGACGTTGCCGATCTTTGAGTGTCCTGTTTACTCGCATCTTGAAGCACAATCGAACACACTGTTAACTGTACATTTGTAAATGAATGTCAACTTTATTGCAACGTGTTAAATATATGGGTTGTCAGTTTAAAGTGGCGTTGTTTGTACTCTAGTTTTACGAGAAATGCATATTTTTTAATTTGACTATTTTGACAACCCTATTGAGTGCAGTGTATTGCGCGAGGTCGCGTGCGCCGACCTTGCACCGCCTAACGAACGTCGACATCAAAAACAACGCAAATACCTCTTACTATCGCGAGATACCACCGTGGACGACCTTAATACCTTAGTACTAGACACTATAATCGAACAAATTGCGTAAAACTTTACTCGTACAATTAACCTTTACAAAAATGCAGCTGGCGACACCGTTATTACTGAGAGGCTAGAGATGAAAATTGCATAAGAGAAATGTAACCACTTGTACCATGTGTATTAAAGAAAAGATATAGACTTTCTTATTAACTAAGATTTAGAGGTGAATTTCGTTATGCATGATTTATTTCATGTACTTGAAATCAGCTGTTGGAAAATTTATTTTTAAATTTGCGAGTTTAGTGCGAGTATGTTGCCAGTGTTCAATTTGCTGCATTTTTATATGCCAGTAACTATTTCTAATTTCAACTTCACGCTCAGTTGCACTAAATTGATGGCCGTACTAAATCTCGGGATGCCACTTTTTATGTTAGTGAAGCGGAAAATGTCAACAAATGGGAATGGAAAATTCGGTCTAAGGCAATTTATATATGTATTTTATATTATATGTAATTTGTTGAAGTAGAATACGATAGCTAGGTTAAGTAACGTGATCCGATAAAAAAATCTTAATCTGTAATTTTAGACATGGTTGCAATAACTTTGAAGAACCCATAGGTATGATTAGATTAGATTAGATTTATTTATTTCTTGTTGAAAATTACATAGTGTTTTATATATTGAAACTAAAATGAATTCACAAAAAGATCGTCAAAATAAAATGAAATAATTACAATAAAAAGTTAAAATCAAATTGTCAATTGGAAAAAATAACTAATATCTAATCTAAATATATTATGTTGTATATGGTCTAGGCCATCCTAGGTAATACAATGTCAAAACAATAAATCCAGTATGTCGAATATTTTTACAATGGAATGTCAAGAGAAAAAAATGGTGTATCATATGAAAGGGATTTTCAAGTTCTTCTGTGTTCATTGTAAAGAGCAGATTAAAATGAGCCATTTCGACACGAAGTAGTTATTTACAATCGCAAGTGTCAAAAGAGTTTCAGTCCCGTATTAAACACTATTTTTCACTTTGATCAGCACCATGCCTTAGATATGTCGCAGCCAACTGGTTTAGTTGGCCATTTGGTTAACTGCCTAGCATTTTCACTAAGCTATGACCCGCAATTTCAGCTCTGAGGATCACAAGCTGACTAACAAACCTAACCTAAAATAAGGAGTGTGTTTAATGAAAAGGCTAGCTAACCACATGGCTAACTAAACCAGTTGGCGGCAACAGATACATTGCTGAATAACCGAGGTATCCATTTGAGTTGTGGGACACAGTTATGCTTATTTCGCAACTAGTTTACAACTAGTGTGCAAACTTAAACCGAACTATTATAGTTATCAGAAGTCATATGATCTCTCTACAGTAGGTACTTGAGCGATCGATGACATCACGTTGCGCTTGGCAGCGTCGGCGCACGTGCGTTGCCAGGCAATACCACCACTTGCAATTGTTTGCACTTCGTTTGTACGAGGCGCCATAGAGACCAGGTGCAAAGTTAGCTCAACCGGCATCAAATTCATTTTCATCACACTTGCTCGAAAATGGTGTCATTACACGTAGGTTCTGCGGGCCGTAAATGGCCTATTACGCCCTAGGGCGTAATGGTTTTCTTTTTAAATTTGAAACGCTGGTTCTGTTTTATTCTTATTTGTCATGTTCAAAGGAAACGCCAACTTACTTTTTTAACTTTTACACTGAAATGTATATTTAAAGATAACTGTTCTTGCAAATACATGTAAACACATATTTCGGTAACATTAATTAAATGTTTAAATAATGTATTTCTTTATTTTGCAAATATAAAATCAATTAAAATGGCCGTTACCGCTATGGTTTCCGAACGTGACTTGACTTTGTCTATGACTTTGACAAATGTCACTAATGTCACTGTCTGTTTTAATATTTTCTTGTCATACTGGGGCGATTAGTAAGGTTATTTTATTAAGATTTCCTCACAAGTGTGATGAAAAACATTGTGTGTTCCACGGGCGGTAAAGGAATTACAAACTCGTGTTCTTAAAGCCCTCGGTTTCACCTCGGGCTTATAACAAACACTCGTTTGTAATTCCTTACTTACCGCCCTAGATACACAATGTACTATTGAGTATCTTGTCATTTAAAGCGTTGACACTTTTCGAGTTTTCGAGCATCAAAACCGCTTTTTACTTTGTAGTAGTAATTTTGGTCCTAGATATAAGAGTTAATAGGCATCTTCTGGGTAAGCGTGCTCCATCTGAAACCTTATCTTCACTTTCCATCAGGTGAGACCAAGATCAAAAGCACGCTCTTCATCCATAAAAAAAGGGATTCCAAGGAACATGATAGCGGCTCGTAGCCTCCAAATTGGCGCTGTACAATTTTTTTGGCAAAATAATAAACTGAAACAGATATAACGATACCATCGTCTTATGACTAGCGTAGATGCCCAAGAGGAGGTCGTAAAGGTCTATTCTGCTTACAAGAACTTGAAAATAAATGGCGTTTTGAACTTTTGAGATTTTAATTACCGAGTCGTAGGGGTTGATTACGCTTTGCGAAGGGTTAGATGCGAGCTGCTTGCTACTTGCGCTGTTTAGTCGCGTCAATTACATCCTAGGGATAATTACTTAGGTACCCATGTGTTGAATTATGCGTCTCACGCACACAAACTTAACATTACTTCCACAATTAAAACACGCAAACAAAACTTGGCAACGGAACCTTCCATCATGCAGATAAGTTTAAAACCTACCCACGTCAGAAGTTAGTTACGCTGTAATTTACGACGGCGGTGCCTTTTTATGACAGAACGTCGTAAGTGTCTATGAAGGTCGTAGGTAATTAGTACGTTGTTCCATGAGAGGGTTGCGGGGAAAAAGGGCAGGAAACCGTGTGGAGAGCGTGATGAATGTTCAGGAAGCGACGAGGATGCGGCAGCCCTTATGACACATGGTTGCCTAGTACATTTTAGCCTATACGTACATTCTAGGTATGTGTTTATAAACAGTTCCCCTTGTTATGGCATATCTTTCTTTCTCTGAATGTACTGATATACAGAGTGTCCCTAAAACCAACTTTGATACGAAAAGGGCTGATAGACCAGCTCATCAGACACCAGATTAAGTAAATTTGTTAATTTCTTCATGGTGTGGCCATAGTAGAATATCAAAAAAGAATTTTCCAAATTTCACGTCTGATTTCGAACGAAGGTGGTGAAAAAAAATGTACCAACACAACCTGGCACATGACGTAAAAAAATGGCGCATTTTTTGTAGAAATTAACAGAAATAGGAATTACGTTCAATAGCATAGTTATCTGGCTACCCATATCAAAAACCAGATTTGAAAAATACTTGATATTTTAGTCATGGCAGTCAAATACCCGAGTCAGGGTATCACTTAGCACGAGTTTTGCAAAAACGTCAATATCTCGAAAACTAAGAAATATTTACCGAGGTCAAATTTACTTAATCTGGTGTCTGATGAGCTGGTCTATCAGCCCTTTTCGTATCAAAGTTGGTTTTAGGGACACCCTGTATAGTCTGAATATTTTTTCCGGATAAGGCTGCGTTTCCATCAGGGATGTGCGAACCAATAGAAACACTTCATTTACCTATCCTCGCTTCTCTGAGCTGTTTCTATTGGTCAGTGTTGCCAGAATTTTTCTTTGCCAAGTCGGGATTTTGAAACTTTTTGAGTAATAAAAGCGGGATTGTTTCGTCGAAAGCGGGAAATAGTAAAAAAACGTATATAATCAGAAGTTTTTAAATATTTGAGTTTTTAATTACTTGGCTGTGCCACCCGCCCGCACTTCCTCAGCAGTCAGCACGCTGCACGCACGGTCGAGTTATACCCGAAAAGCGGGACTGAGCCTTTCCCGCGCGGGAAATTTAATTTTGATTTAAAAATCGGGACGTCCCGCCAAAGTCGGGACGTCTGGCACCGCTGACTATTGGTTCATGACAAACACATCCCTCGCTACGCATCCTCGCACATCCCTGGTGGAAACGCAGCCTAATACAGTTTCTAAATACCATTGACTTGTCACTATAATTATAACATAAATTTAATCTAACCATGCTAAGTGACTTGTGTGAAAGATTTGCGGATGTGTTTTTCGTTAAGCTGGAGGAAAATTGTGCCGATGATGAGACGACAAGAACAAAACGCTGAATATTGGCCCAGCCACGCATCGAAGTCGAAGGCATCGCCACGCACGCCTGCAATTTACTTTGCCGCCATAACGGGAAAGGGCACATCTAACATTTTTTTTCGACACCAAGATGTTTACATATTCGGAATCAGTAAATTTCGCTGATTCCGAATATGTATATAACTCAGTGATGAAAAAAAATGTTAGTTGTGCCTTTTTCCGTTATGGCGGCAGTATAAATACAGACAAGTGGTCAAACTTTGGCCGTTTAGGAGCACGTGATACGTATTCAAGGTCGAGGCACACATGGCGGGATTCGATGGTCCATTCTTATGTATTCGTAAAAGTTTGCTTGTAGTGCTTTCGTTCAAGGCACACATGGCGCGATTCGTATGGAGCATTCTTATGCATTCGTAAAAGTTTGCTTGTAGTAGTTGTAGTGCTTTCGTTCACGGCGCGCACACATACCTACAAGTTGCACGAAGTACCTTTTGTTTGTAGAAAGAATAATTACTGCTATTGGGCATTTCTCCAGAAATATGTCTGCGACTCATTCATCTGTCTCCATACATTTAGTATGAAAAATGGCCAGATGAATGAGGTGACCGCAGACATATTTCTGGAGAAATGCCCTATTATACTGTGCCTGCAGTACATAGGTACCGATTAAGTCGTAATCCCATACACACTTAAGTCACAACGTAAGGTAGTTTCCACCTGGCACCTGGAACCGATTATGCGTTGGGTTCTAATCGTAAGCGTGAAAATGACGTAGCTACTAGGGAATGCAATCTCGAACCGAGATTGGCAATTCGAAATCTCGTCCAAAAATCTGATTCGAGATTGCGTGTTCCGAGATCTTGACTGTCAGAATTTCGAGATCGAGATTTGACAAAATTAAAAATTAGTTATTTTGATCAAAATGCCTAAGAATTCAGTATATGCTGCTGTCGAGATTGAATCTCGAAAATTTGCTCGAGATCTCGCGAGATGGAGATTGCATTCCCTACTAGCTACATGTGAAAGCGATAATTTTCTTTGCATTCATGTGTTAATGTGCGCAAGAGACAAAAATAGTTTTATTAGGACCATATAAAATGCAATATGGCAAGCGGTCGGGCCAAGTGTGCATGTAATACTCGCGTGGGCGCAGTTATAAAAGTCGCCGCATAAAATGCATTTTGCTTATGACTGTTATTTTTGTTCCAGGTATGTTTTACGTGATCGATCACGTAATAAACAGACTGAGTCTTGAAAAGGTACAATTTGATAAACCAGGTTCAAAGGTACTTTTTTAAAAATTCTTCCCGAAAATTTATATTCCCAGCCGCTTATAATGCACACATTGTATTAATTTTAGTAAATATAGTATTCCCATAGAAGTTCATTTCCAAAACATGGATATAGTTTCCTGAAAATAAATGCAATTATTGTGTGTATGCAGTTATGGCCCATTTTTTTGAGAAACTGGGCGTTTTCGGAAAATAATATATATTTATAGGTAAGAATGGGTACTATAGCTGGAAATAGTGTAGTCTGGGGTAGTCTTTAATCTTTCCTAAACCAATTCATAGCCGACATTGGTAAAATAACGCAGTATATGTAATGAAAGTCCTATGCAGATGCTGCGTTGCCAAGGGTGCGATTTGCACACTTTCGTATGTTATGCACCCCTATTATGCTTCAATAGCATAATGCAGTACCCAAAAGCACTCAAGATTATAACAGTAATAATGATTTACACTAATGCGATGAATATTATGCTGCGGTTATCTAAATAATATACAATATGACATAAATAACATCGCAACCGCAATCCGAAGCATTTGACGTTCATCCAAATGAATTCTAAAACCGTCTTTCATGTTAATGCTTCCAACATTATATTAAACACTAACATAATAATAAACTTTTGTATTGGACGTGATATATCGCGCATTCCATGCATCACATAACCATCCTTATCACCACCAAGCAAAATAAAAGAGACAACTGCAGATGGTGTTTAAATGTGTGAACGAATAATGACATATGCGTCTAATGAACTAGATGGCGCTTATATTGTTTCTACAAAGATGCACAGACTAAACACATTGCCAACAATTCTCTTTGGAATCTGTTTTTTTTACTGGGATTATAGTTGCACTTTGTTTTTAAATATTGATGTTGTCCGTGGGACTTCGAGCGCGTTTAAGAGCGCGGTTGATATATGTGTCCCGTTGCGGCGGGAAGTATTTTAATGTGAAGCTAATTGGTATTATTTTACTACAATAACGTTTGTCTCGAACGAAATACCTGAAATCGTAAGAAAAGGTCTGCTGGCGGTTAAATCTTAATAAACATCGCACGAAAGTGTAATGCATTATTTTTTTGTGTTGTTGTTAACCGAACCTTTTACTGGTTTTAATTTTGATTTTGATTCCAATTCAACCTTCGAGGAGGATTCGACCCTTTTAAATTTGAAATAAAAAAACGAATTTCTGTATAGGTATATTTTTATACTATATTGCACATAAGGCGAACATTTACTTTTTTCTTCGCATTCTGTATCATATTTTCAGCGCTCGCGTGCAAATGGATACGGCTTGAAGTAAGCCACCATGCAACTAGTTCTAAACTACTGTAAACTAGGCTTATGGAGAAAAGATATCGTGTATAGTCATCGTAAAAAGAAACTGGCCATTTTAATACAGTCACTTGACTGTACATGTATACAAAGATATGGACTTACAATACTTCCTTAACCTCTTAGGCACATGGCGTTATTTTATATCCTTGCTACGATTGGGGTTGAAATGATGAGTTAAATAAGAACATTGATCCGGTAAAAATGCAATCAAATGTTACTTAAGCGAAAGCTTGTATGAAAATTGAATTTTCCACATTAAGCAATATGATAGTTGAAGCTGGAAGCAGCTACAGACAGACCGTTACTACAAGTGTCTATAAATAAACAAGTTTTATTGTGCTATTACGGGGCATCGTAAAAAATTCAATTTGGTCTCGTCGAGACATCTGTCTACGGATTATTGCTCCCGTTGTGTCAACGCGTTTTAATTAAATTTCATGATTACAGTGACACAAATAAACAGAGCTGTATGCGGACGTTGTCCAGTTCGCTGTTTTGCGGTTTTTTTTCAAACGGAACATGCAATGAAGACCTTTACATAGCAATGCACTCTGTGGCTTGACTTTGTCTTTCGAATCTATGCACCACCTTAGATTGCCAAAAGATGCTCGTTTTATTCCGATTTCGTTACTTTTCCATATAGCTTGTATGGCAGTGCCGGGAAAACGATTTTTGTAGAAAAAAAATCGAGACATTTTTTTCTTCTATCAGAGACGATATTACGCGTGATTCTGAGTAGAAATGATGTAAAAAACATCAGATTGAAAAAAAAATGTACAACTTTCTATAATATGCCCCCCTTTACACGTTGCGTTTTGTATACCTACCTGCTGAATACACGCGGCTCTTTGAAATCAATTACACACGAAATACGTATTCAGCATATACGTATAATTGATATAAAACGCTTAAGGTAATTATAATCCATGATTCCTCATTTTCTTTGAAATCTCGCAAATGGGGTCATGATAATAGCTCAGCAATTAGTTCGTAGAATACAATGAAGATATTTTTTTTACATTAACATGCTAGTCCGACTTTTTTGTCTTTTGTCTCCCACATTTCCAGTTCTAAAACGTTAAAAGCCGCTACTGAACATACCTAAACATCTAAAATAACCATAATTCTGTGCGTACAAATTATTTCCATAACAATATACCGAGAGCACTTCAAAAATCTTTTGTAAAGCGAAAAGTACGTCCCACGCATTAAGGCATCCATTAGAAACCTCTTCTTTATATCTCCGTATTTCTTATGAACATAACGCACTAAAACTCGACGTTATAATACAATAAACAGAGGGAATAAAGTAAATAAAGATGCGTAAAAAGTACTCGGGAATGAGAAAGTTTTTTACGAAATGTCTGAGTGTTTTGATCGTCTACAAAGCAATAATAGAACTATGGCAAATTGTACTTCATTGTTTAGGAGTAAGGCATATTTTTTTGTGATTTATCTTACTAGGAGCCTAGGTAAGGCATATTTTTTTGTGATTTATCTTACTTTAAAACATTAACAGTTCTGAATAGTGGAAAAATTAGAGGTACCTACTACGCGACACCTATAACAACGAGTATTTTTGGGGTTCCGTACCAAAATGGTAAAAAAGGAACCCTTATGGAACGACTCTGTCTGTCTGTCCGTCTGTCACAGTTAGGTATCTCAGGAACTACTGCTGTTATTGATTTGAAATTTGGAATACTTTTAAAAGTCGCTAACCCGAGTCTGCTAGATATAAAAAAAATCCTATACCTTTTTTATTTTTTTTTTAAAAGACGCCGAGATGGGAGGTCGATAATTTCAAGTTGAGCTATTGTATCAAGTGGGGTATCAAATGAAAGGGCTTAATTTGTAGATTACCTACTTTTTGATTTACGACGAAAAACGTTAAAAAATACCATTCCCCCATTATTATCTTCGAAGTTACTGAACAGAAGAATCTGTAATAATTACCAATTATTAGTATTATTCTAAATATTACAGGAAAAATATAACGGTTTTCCTAACTTACACCATTTTTTAGAAATTTGCAAAAATCGTAACACATACTTATTTGCTCTTACTAAATTAACCGCCATGCAGTTTTTCTTGAACTGTTCACGTATCTACTTACGAGTTTGTACGGAACCCTCGGTGCGCGAGTCCGACTCGCATTTCACCGGCGTTTTTTAACACCGGGAACTCGGTTCGCACTTTTATATAAGTCCCTTAACCCATTGAAATAACCAAAACAACGTAAAACACTGTTTTTAATATCGACTGAACCAGATGTGGCGGGATTATGGCGCCCAAATTAATATCACCCTAATAAATTCAGCAGTATCGGAATTACATGGTCGTCGGATTCAAAAAGGCTTATGCGCTCTAGTGTTGCGAACATAGTTACACCCTTTGGCTTGGTATGAGGAGTTTGACGTATAAATTATGTAGGCAGTGGTTGCTTCAAGGTGAATTTGTTAGCCACTCGCGCGTACTCGAGCACCGATGACTTGAAAAGACTTAGTGTAAGATACCGCCTAACATATATCTTCTCTCAATCTTTTTCATAAAAAAATTGTAAGTTAATAAGTTTCTTTCAAAAAATGTTTGAGGCAAGCTTTTATTGCCAACTGTACTTTTTTGTATAATTGCAAACTGCACGTTAAAACTAATCAAATGAGCTCAAACACGGTGAATTTATCTTGTGTAATTTAGATGATCCTATGGCTACCATCCGGCTCCATCATCAGGCCAGCTTCATCCCATCTTCATGATCTCAGGAAAAAATCTTTTGGATTCCTCACGAGCACCTTGTATAAGCCTAGATATTTTTTACTATCCTCTGGGAACACTGCGTATGTCCAGAAATTCGTATCATTATTGTCCTTCTGTTGCCCTGTTTTCACAATTGTCTATTTTCCCTTTGCATCTTGTTTAATGTAGTACTTACGTAGTACGTACTAGTTATAGTTACTCATTGCTTGATACATTGTCCATTTTTGTATTACTTGTGGAAATTTTATTTCATGGTTTACCAGAAGCAATATATCTCGCTTTACTGACAAACAATGTTTTTAAGTACGTTCCAGACGCATGTCTATGACACAATTAGAATATCGAAAGCATTTCACCTCCGCTCCAGAAACGCGTAAATTAAACAAACGTACGCAAATCCACAGGTTCATATTCCTTTGAAGAGGAAGGCTTAACGTGCCGCCGACAGACCAAATTAACGTAATTTAGTGTAGGGTATAGGGACACGCCCGTTCAGGTGTGTAGGGGATGAACTCCAGAAATAAATGAACACGACATACTGTGCTACACAAACACGGCAATTCTGTTTTTGTTATTACAACTTAGTATATTTCGAATTCAAACTATGAAATTTGACTTTGAAATGATTTATTGATTAAGTCATGAACATTACATACCTAATAAACTAGCTCTCCCGGCGAACTTCGTTCCGCCTCATAATGCTCCGCTTATAAACTGAAACAAATCCGTTTTTTTTTTCATGAAACCCGATCACGGCGCTATCTACCGGGTCCAATTATATTTTTAAACTATCCATTGATCGACTTAAATATACACACAGAATGTCATCCAAACCGGTCCAGCCGTTTAGGAGGAGTTAGGTGACAAACACACGTCCAGAAGAATTTTCTATACACTGTGGGCCTGAATAACCCGACCAATTTTAACCACGTATTCCTGATGGTATTACCAGTAAGTAAATAACGTTATATCAACATAGGTCGAATTTTGTCATTTTACATTAATAATAGTCTTATGGAACAAAATAAATCAGTTAAATCAGGAAAAGATATCAAAAAGAATATGGAAACAAAATGTCAATTTTTTGGCCTCGTAGTCGCTTACCATCAAATACTGCGAAGGTTAATAAAAAAAATAAAAAAAAAAAAATGTAAAAGCATCTTAGTCACATTTATTAGGGTTTGTTACACACTTGGGACTTTTCATTTACAGAATAATGAATGAATGAATATATCGGAAATTAAGCGTTTTTCGACTATACATCATATAACTTTTTGTAGGTACTCCTAATAGTTGTTAGAATATATAGTTAAAAGTGTGTCGGGTTATTCGGGACCAAGGTGTAAAAAGATTTTAAAATAAGAGAAAGAAGTATCGATTGTATAATTGGTTGTCTTAATCTAGTATCAAATAGTTGTACCAAATAATAAGTATATTCTCAAAATATCTTTAAATATTTTACATTTTTTCCGTAGAAGAATACGTATCGTATAAACGATAAATTAACACGTCCCTGTCCCGTGACCCCACATATGGGTCACAGCAAGCCTTATTACAAAGCCGTAAGGCTTACAATTTAAATTGGGACTGCGAATTGGGCTTTATCCGTCAACCTTCGCTAGTTAAAATTCTTTCGGTTTCTACAATCCCACGTCAAAAGTGCTCCTTGAATTTTTAGAAATATTGTAAGTGTTCTACCACTGCAAAAAGAAGAAACTGCTCTAAAATATGTCTGAAATCTCAAAAATCTACGTATCGAATACGCCTCAGACACGAATGTACGGGAGTGTGGTATTCGAGTAAAGCGTGCAGTTCGAGAAAGTATGACCCAACTGAGCGGAGGTTGTGGGGTTTCGATATCACACCAATTGAAAGTGCGGACGGGAATACCTCGACGCTGCTATTTTGCGGCGGTACGCGTTGGGACGAAGCCATATATGGCGTTGCCCATACCCAGTTTGGCAAACAGGTTACGTATTTTATGTGAATCCATATAAATAGAAACCATTTTGTGAGTTACGACTAATGAAATTTTAAAAAGGTGCTATGTATTGAATAAACAATAAAACAATAAATCCTATTAGAGTCAGCTGGGCTGAACAAACGTACCTAAGAACCTCTACGAGCAGTTATTGCGAGTATAACAAGAATAAAATTACAATTTCTCGCTCCTGGTACAATCGCGAATGTAAACCACGGAATAATTACCACTGCTGTATACAATTATCATTTAGGTTATTCTTAATTCTAGAAAAAATAAAACCGGTCAAGTGCGAGTCGGACTCGCGCACCGAGGGTTCCGTACAAACTTGTCAGTAGATACGTGAATAATTCAAGAAAAACTGTATGGTGGGACAAACTTAACTTTGCTCTTGTGAAACTGTTGTGCCCATACATCGACATATGCCGCGGTTAGTTTAGTAGGAGCAAATAAGGTTGTCTTACGATTTTTGCGAATTTCTAAAAAACGCTGCAAGTTAGCAAAACCATTTTATTTTTCCTGTAATATTTAGGATAATATTAATAATCGGTAATTATTGCAGATTCTTCTGTTCAGTATCTTCGGAGATAATAGGGGGGGAACGGTATTTTTTTTAACGGTTTTTGTCTTCAATCAAAAACTACATGTCTAAGAAAAAAAATAAAAACTGTTTTGGAATCTACATATTAAGCCCTTTCATTTGATATCCCACTCGATATATTAGCTCAACTTTCGATTTATGACATCCCATTTCGGTCCCCTTTAAAAAAAAAGTAAAAAAGGTATAAGATTCTTTTTCTGTCCCATAGGCTCGGATTAGCAGTTTTTAACACTATTCCAAATTTCAAGTCGATAGCATCAGTAGATCCTGAGATATCTTGCTGTGACAGACGGACAGACAGACAGACAGACAGACAGACAGACAGACAGACAGACAGACAGAGTCGCACCATAAGGGTTCCTTTTTTACCATTTTGGTACGGAACCCTAAAAACTAGTTTTATGTTTAATTTTTGATTTGTAATTAATTATGTTGCCAGTTACTTGATTTATACTCTGTCTGTAGTAAAAGATCTGGTTTTCTTAACACAAATTTATAATAGGTTTACCTCCGTTTGTCCTAATTTCATTTGGCACAATTGTATCACTTACGAGAATGTTAATTTGCCTTATTTTTTTGCAGAAACCATACATTGTTAAGAATTGGTATACAAAAAACCCAACTCGATGAACCTGTACAATAACGTTAATAACGTTTAAAAAATCACGATTTCAGAAAAAGCTTTCGGAATATTGTGGCAAATTATATAATTTTGGCACACAATGTCATCCTCATTAAAAGCCAGCCAAGCAGGAAGTTTTAAGGTTTGTCAAAAAAACTGACGAATCAATAACATTTTTCATTCTTATGTTTGTATAATCTATTGAGACAAGTAAATTTTCAAATTTCTTTCCCCTATACTACAGTCACAAATGATACCGACATCGCACATTTTTATAGGTTTAATTTAAATATTTCCTCTGCAACGCAAGACAGATGACGCAGCCCCAGCCTGAGAAACAACGGCCATAAAACGTGACTTGTCGATTCGTCTCCGTCGATTCTAATAGCGCTGAGCGAGACGCAATCGAATTGTTTTCGGCAAACAGAATTATAAAGGGTTCGCTTACATTGATGGCAAACAAATCGGTTGCTATTCAAAATGATCGATCATCTTAGTATTTAGTACAGTAGGTATATTGATTTAAATTTTCACGATTTTCACTCTTCAGACATTAATTACTTAAAAACCACGGACGAATCAAATAATTTAGTCTGCAAACGGCCACAAGGGCACTTTTACAAGTTCCATCATTCTACTAACGCTTCGTAAAGTGACATCTGAAGAGAAGAAACGCTGCAAAAAAAGCTAGTGCTTTTTTTTTTCAAAATAAGTAGGTATATTAACATTTACATAACTTGCAGAAATGTAAAACATTCTGCGATTTACATAATATATGTTAAACTCTAAAATTAAAGCAAATGTTTGGACACGTCCGAAACTTTCTGGTCAATAATACCCGTTACCCTCTGCTTCGTATTTATCTTCTGTTTGTGATAGGTACATCCTCCCATGTCATCCCGATAGCTCCCATCTCTTACTAGTGTTTCCCATTTTCAAAATGTCAATCGAATATTATTATTTCAGGCTATTGTGTCCACATCGAGTCAATCAAATACTTTTCTATTTTACTTGTTCGTAATATCAAATTTCATAATCATTTGAGCACTCGCCTGAGGGATTGGCAATACATTTGTCCTGTCCAAAACCGTGCATCGGACACTATTCCATCCATTTCGTCTATTATTGAGGGGGAAACATTTTTGGAGGAAAAACTTTGCTTTTTTTCTGATTTAGGATTCCGTAGTTTAAGTAGAATTGTTATACGATGCGATGCCCTTGTTGGGTTCGTTTGCTGAATTTATGAACCTCGTATTTTACCTGGAAACTACTACTTGTATGATTGGATGACATAACTGAAGCGCTTATTTTGAAAACAACCAAAGTAGTCACTAAAAAAACCAAGACCGACGTTTTGTTTAAATAATCGGTTCGAATAAAAAATACAACTGAATTGAGAAGCTCCTCCTTTTTGACGTTAGTTAAAAGAGGTAAACCCATGATTTATCAGCGTCACTACTCATAGATTCATTGGCACTTCACTGAGATATGATTATAATATTTCAGTTTTTGACGCTGTTAAACTATTTGAACATATTTTTTTATTGATTTAAACAAAACGTATTGGTACATACAGTACTAGTAATTATTTAGTGTAAAATAGTCGCATGGAAAGTTTATTTGGGCCATTCTCATTTATGTGCAGTCTCTAGCGCGGATGTCACTACCATGGTAATGACATCCGCGGCATCAGCCTTGTTACTATTCCTAACTGATAAAAAAAAATTATGCTGTCATGAATAATATCGTCATTCCATAAAAAAACCCGTATCTGACTCTGACTCCAAGTAAAAACGCAGTAAGTTTGTATGACGGTCGTATATAACTTATGACGTTTTTATCCTCGACGTTTTTAGATACAATTTTTTTTTCAAAGTAGTGACGATATGACGATTAGGTCAAACGATTAGAAAGAACAATTAAAGCCACGGTAGTGACATCTACGGTAGTGATTGTGTGCACAAAAACGAGAATGGCCCGTTTATATACATAATTTCTATAGACTCTCTTTAGTTCCTGAAGCGCAGAAAATGTGTTTAATAACAACATCCTCTTTTTTAACTTTTGAAATCTAGAAAAGAACTCCGTGTTCACTTATTCAGAAGTCGGTTAAACTGAACTCAGCCGTGTTGACTCAAGCATTACTTGTGCAAACGTGTCTGCGTTTTTTATCCGACAGGGCCCTTCAGAGCCTGAGTGCTATTCTGCCCGACACACCCATATTCGAAACAACGTAAACGACATTATTTTTATATCCACATATGTCCTTTTCGTCAACGTTGGACAGTATTGGGACAGTGTTCACGACTTGGGGAGGACTTTTTTTAGAAAAATTGTTTTTTCTCGAACTTGCTTGGGAATATTGTCATTAACGTTTGCAATAGAACAATTAATATTACTACCCTCCACAAACTAAAAGGCCGCTACTTTGTATGAAAATTCATACAAATTAGCACATTACACAGCTAGGGTGGTAATACAAAGAAAGGCCGAGATATGCAATCGAGGGCTTTCTTTATTACCCACCCATTATCTTTAAGTGTTGTGTACATCATTTTATGTCGACACTTGGCCAGAAAGCGGCTTTTTCCGTACGCGTAGCGTGCGGTAAAAGTCACTTTATGGCCTGGAGTGGCATAAATCTAATTATATTTTCTATTATACCTTTTACAGCAAATTTTTCGATCCGCAGAATTATGTTTTTCAGGAATAATCACGCATGATGAATTTTTGAGCATTCTCGATTGCACCATTTGGTTGGCTACGCTTATAATGTGTTTTTACCACAAGAACAATCTTACACAAATCGAGCTAGTCCCAAACTAAGCAATGCTTGTATTATGGGTACGACACTAGACGACGATATATAGATAAATATAGGTATATAGGTGTAATATAGGTAAGTTTGCAATGTAATTTTCTTATGGTGTGCAATAAAGTATGATTGTATTGTATTGTATACTTAAATAGAAAGACAACATCCAAGACTCAGGAACTAATATATTCGTGTGCTCATCTCACAAATATTTGCCCTTACCAGGATTTGAACCCGGGACCTCTAGCTTCGTAGGCGGTGTCACTCCCACGCGGCTAAACGTCATTTTGTTTTGATTACGTATATTAATGTGCTATTTGGTATTCGCTACGACAACATGATGCCTTCGGTCAATAACTTTCGCCTCTGCTACGAAAGCGCCATGACGTGCTACGCCGTAGAGGTTTCGATGCTACGAGTGTTGTAGAGTTACGATGTTAAAACCGTAGCACATAAAAATCCCCGGTTGTATGAATCATAACCCTTGCTTTGCTACGATGTAGTGGACTAAGAGAACGAACCATACATGTGTGGGTGTTCGAAAGTACAAAAGATTCTGAGCAAGAATAACCCAAAAAGTAAATATTCTAAGAAAAAAAAACACATGTTCACATTTTTCGAAAAATGTCGTTTATGGTTTTCAGGTATATCTTTACTAGTTATCAATAAGTTACTAGGAATAGGCTACGAAGGTGCAATCTAAAATCAAACGTATGGACAAGCAGAAATGTATATTTTTGGACTACTTACCTCACTTATATCGATATTTTTAAAGACGTTATGCAGTACATAGCTGCTATGCCAGAAAGGATAACAAAAAAACAAATACTGTTAATAATACTATAATGAAATAACTAACACTTTGTACGTGTTTCATGTGCAATTGCACAAAAGCTCATTAAATTTAATGTTGCTTGAGATTGTACGCTGTCACTTTCCTCTCAGCGATTTAGAAACGACAGTCAAGCGCCTAAATGAAACAATAGCGCTAAAAACCTTTCGTAACTGTGTATTCGCCCGTTTTTGTATTTTTAGTGTTTTTTGTGTTTTTTGCACCGCCCTGAACGCTATAATCCATTAGCACGGAACAACAGCGCCGAGGCAGAGTCAACAGCGAGCGACGGACAAACAGACTGACATAATCCATTGTCCCGCTTAATTTAAATCTTGCAATACAGTCCAATTTATTACATACCTCAACAACACATGAATAAGAGTTTTTCAAAAAAAGTGTGCTTTTTTTGGCCCGTGACGAAATTGAAAGTTAGTGTCAAATACATTGTCGTGACGCAGCGGAAATTTAAATACCGTCTATTAAACAATATTTAAGTATCGTTGAATGGTACTAAAAAAAATTGAAATAACAATTTCAGTATTTTTATAGTAATTCGTGCATTTTTTTCTAATACCAGCTTTGACGAGGGGATCCATGAGGCGATGAGGGAACGTATATCAATTTCCGTATATTTATAGTTTCTCGTGAATTTGACATTGTTGTAGAATCAATGTTTAAGGTCGTTTATTTTTTTAAGCAAAGTTATTCGTAAATTTAATTTGGAGCATTACTTTTTAAGTGTAGCTATCTATGTAGTATTAATTTATTTCTTGTTTCGTTGGCAGGAGTTTCTGCTTGAAAATGAACCCTTGTTTCTCCACTACACACGCCACCCCATCTGTCATTAACGTTAACGAATGTAACTCGAGCCGCCTTCAGTCCTAATATTCATAATGCATGTCCCGTCCCACCCAATAAGACGTCGGAGTTGACAAACTTATAACCGCTATAATTTATGCAACGCCTAATATCATGTCTCGTGACAGCTGGCACAGAACTTAAGGGCTTGCTTAATGTTGTATTAGTTAAGTCTGAACTGTTCCCATTATTAGTAAACGATTTAAATAATGGGCTAGACGACTTAAAAAACGTATTTTATCTTTTGTTTGACAAATAAAAAGAAAGGAGAAGAGGGTAGAGTGCTTAGAAGTTTCGAGTGACGTACAATCTTGGTACAATTTTGACCTAGTAGTGACGTCACAAGCCCCCACTCCAGAAGTTTGATGATGATGATCTATAACTTTGTCGATATTTAATATTTTGATAAACCAAAAAATACGTTTGCCATATTTTTCCATAATCTAACTGACGGACTAAATAGAATTATATATATATTTTTAACCCAGTCTTCATCCCTATTGTCTGTAAAAAATAGATGTACTTCCAAACAACCATAGCACACGCTAGTATCTTCAAACCATAGTGCAATAGTAGTACAGCGACTTGGTTAAGCTTACACGTAGGTTTTAACACGACACATATATATACAAGGGTTTGCGTTTACCCTTAGTAACATCTGACCTGTACCTCTAGCACAACTGTGACACGCGACTCGCGATCGCGCGACAAATGTTACCTATCTCTTTCCACTCAGTATCGTGTGACAGTGACAGATGGTGCTCTGTCGCGCGAGAAATGAAGTCACGGCCAGTTATGCTAGACGTACTGATGAAAAATGGAGACAAGGTCTACGATGTATAACACTTACACAGAAGATGCCTATTCCCATTTGCCTTAAAAAATTAAGAGTCTAAGTCAACGAAAACAGACACTTGAAGGGAATTCTAACCAGTAGCGGTCCAAACCGAGCTAGCACAGCTGTGACAGCTTGCAGCGTCATTTTGTGCGACAGAGCGTGACTTGTCCCTTTCACACTATATTGAATAGAAAGGGATATGTACACGGGTGGAGCCGCAGGGAAAACCTAGTTCCATATAATGACGGCGTACCCACTTACAACACGGCTGCCTTTAAACAAGTCGATGACTGAGCAGCCCCTGAATATTTAATACAAATTGGAGGGGACGGGGTTGCGAGGTAAATCACATCCTATTCCACATGCACATGTAATGGGGGGGGGGGGGGGGCGGGGTTATATTTTTTAATTTAAGCTTTATTTCATGGTTTTAAATGTTTATTCTGTACTAAAAGCACTGGCCATGAAAGTAACAGTTCATTACGGGCTGACCAGGCACAGTGTGATCAATCGACATTTCCAGATCCGCAATGTAATGCTACTCGTACTCTCCCAACTTTACTCGCTTATTCGACGGCGGTGGGACGAGTGCCAAACGCTGTTTGTACAATATTATAAAATAAAAATCTCCGGCCTTTGAATTTCAAATTAGACATTTTAATCTCATAAACAGCTGAACCGATTTTCATGAATAAGAAAACTCTCTAAGAATACTCTCGATTAAATTACCTTTCAAACAATTAAAAATCGGTTAACCCGTTTGGGAGCTACACAGACAGACACACAGATACACACGTCAAGCTTATAACACCCCAGGTTTTCCGTGGGAAAAAAGATTAGGCACTGGTCCCACCGCCGGCGAATAAGCGAGTAAAGTTGAGCGAGTAGCATTACATTGCGGATCTGGAAAAGTCGATTGATCACTCTGTGCCTGGTCAGCCCGCAATGAACTGTTACTCGCTCAAATCTACTCGCTTACTAGCCGGCGGTGGGGCCAGTGCTTTACGTGCGTAAAATTGAAAATTTCATGGAAATCGGTGCGGTGGGGTAGTTTTTGCGTGATCCGCCAACAAACATAGCATTGCTACGATTCTTTTAAACATCCAACGCTATTCATCCATCTTTAAAACGAGTCTTTAAAATGTTCCAGGGCACTTTAAATGTACAAAGGAATATAGACATTACGCAGTCAAAGTAAAATCGAAATTCGCATAAATTTGTTCGTGTGCCGGGATTGATTGAAGCGCCTTGAGATGAAAGCAAGTAATTGACGAATGACAAAGGACAAACATCCACTTTTGCCAATTTGTACTGCCTTGGTGACATTAAAGAGCGTAACCGCCTCTTTTTCACAGTAACTTAAGTCGTTTTATCCCACGGGGTTCGGTAATTTAGAAGAGACTTCGCTTTACAATTTGTTGGCGAAAGTATGGATGGAGATATCGCTTGATTACTGTTAACTTCGAATTTTGCGAAACTTTGTTACTGTGAAACTAACCGTATACCGTATAACGTAGAGTTCAAATCTCAATATAATGTATAATGGGGATATGAGGTATGGAAAGGTATTAGCTAATAATGAAGTTAATTTTATAAAAATATCAAAGTGCCGTTGAACGTCCTCGGCCATTATGATAATTTTAAAATTGTATTTAGATATGAGCCACTCTGCCTTAGTTACGCTGTTATTCTATTATACCTTGGAAGATTACAGTACTTATGAAAAGGCATGATGTATACCTATATAAGCAAATAATGTTCAATTATAAGAAGTCATTATGTTTATGCCACACCTGGCCATAAAGTGACTTTTTCCGCACGCTTCGCGTACGGAAAAAACCGCTTTCTGGCCAAATGTAGATATAACATGATGTATTATCAAACCGCGTTGAGAAAGGGATTCGAGTGTACCGTTAGCACAAGTGTACTTAATAAATGATTAAATATAATCATAAACCAATCTTTGATATCTTCATAAGTGCAGACCCTTATAGATAATAGAATTAATAGCTAAATATGATTTGCATATTTAAACTCTATTCTCGGTAAATATTAGTATTATCATATTTGACAAATCTGTCACCAGTCACATTATTTCGCTTTATCAAATTGCCGTAGCTTTTCAAAAATACGTTTGTATACAATATGAATCGCGGTAAAGTATTAAACGGTCGATGCCGAGAAATTGTCTACAATGTACTAACATATTTTAATAAAGAAAACGATAAGACGAAGGTTCTTTTGAAAACTTTGATGGCCATCTTAAGCGTAAATGCAATCGTCTCTGACATCAATGACAACACTTACCAATTGTACATAAATTATAAAATCATACTTAAAATACTTTAAAAACGGTGTTTAAGAAAGTAACTCTATTTGATCTGAAGAACTATCTCTTAATGCTATCGGAAATCAATAAAAACACGCTGTATAATTTGATATTTTTTCCATGCTTTAGAACTTCATTGTACCAAAATAACAATTTAATTTATCTGCATACTCTACCACTGACAATGTCATATCATGCATTAGTTCAAAAATGACATATGAGCTCAATCCCTTTCTAAACGCGGTTTGATAATACACAACACGGGAGGTAACAAACAAAGCCCTCGATCACATATTTACGTCCCTCGCTTGCAGCTCGGGCCGCAAACATCTGCGATCTTGGCCTTTCTTTGTTTTACCACTTTAGTTGTGTAATGTACTATGGTACCTACGGACTAAAAATGGACTAGAAATCTATATGCATATAAAATAGTGGCGCTGACTCAGTCCCCGTGGTGTTTGATCATAGGTTCTTCGACTCGAGCTTTAAGAGGAAACAGTAAGGTCGAGAGAATTGAAAATTAGGTATTTGTAAAATGTGTCGCTATCCCGCACTGCTCTACTGGCATTATCCAGGGCACTTCGGGTTGGGATCATAACGACTACATCGTCAAAACGACCAAATCATCATATGGACCAGATCTCTAAAGGACCATCTCTTTAGAAAGCCCATATCTCCGAATGACTAGGTAGCAAAACGACTACTTCTTGAGAAGACCACATCGCAAAACGACTAAGTTCGTGAAAAGACTATTTCGTTAATAGACAACATCTCAATAAGACGAGGTAGCAAAACGACTAAATAGCAAAATGTTAGTATAATCATGCCCATTATATGTATTTAGATTTTCTTATTTCATTTAATTGTGGTCATTTTGGACATTGTTGAATTAAACATCATGCCTATTACATTACATATTGTAATGTACCTAACTATTTATTTATTTTTAATAGTTTTATAATATACTTTTAACTAACAGATTCTAGTTTTTAAATAACATTTCCTCTGTAAAATATGATTTAAAGTTCTAAATGATAAACCAACGTAAAACTTTGTGTTAAGTTTAATTTTTGTATGCATATTAGTTATTATTTGGGTCATAACGGTTACCCATTTACGTTAAACTAAGAATATATAGGTATAATTTAATTTACCTGTAAGTTCATATTAATGAATAAATAAAGTCTATTTTATTTTACTGTTTTTCTGCGTTTTTATGTTATGAATAAAAAATATGCAATAAACTGTACTTGCACTGACACAAATTCAGTAAGTCGTTTTGCTACCACGTCTTATTGAGATGTTGTCTATTAACTAAATAGTATTTTCACAAACTAGTCGTTTTGCTCCCTGGTCTTTGTGATATGTGGACTAGTAACGATGTGGTCTTCTCAAGAAGTAGTCATTTTGATACCTAGTCATTCGGAGATATGGGCTTTCTAAAGAGATGGTCCTTTAGAGATCTGGACCATATGATGATTTGGTCGTTTTGACGATGTAGTCGTTATGATCCCAACCCTAGGAAAATATAAAAAATATATAAAAATGTATGATATGCAAAAATATGACTGTGTGTAATGTGACTGTCTCATATTTCAACCTTAAGATATTCACTGCTGTACATAGGTTCCTTAAGTACCTGCGTAATTGATCCAAAACACAGGGTGGTTCGCTAGTACTTATATTTTTCCCGATTGGTTATATGCAGTGCATTAACAAAATACGGAAGTTTAATTCAAATGAATGATGAAAAGCTTAATTAGCGGCGAATGTGTCGTCATCAGTCATCGCAGTCACTCGGTACTTTTACCGTCCCTGAGGTATCAGGGACGGTAAAAGTACCGTTGATTTATTCTGAAACCCCTCGAATTTTAGGGCTGTGCCAAGGACCTGCAATCGATCGGAAATTGAAGAGTGAACTTTAATGCTCGGTGAAAAGTTGAAAACTACAGAATCACTAATTTTTATCCGTCGATCGTCGATCGAATCGTCCGATAATTATCAACAAATCTGTATTGGAAACTTTTAGGCCTTACATTCACTTTCTAGGATATTACGCTTCAAATAACCTGTGGTTTAATCACGATCTTGGATCTTCTTGACTATCAAAACCTGATCTAACGAATAAATATTAACTGGCATCTTAAAGATAAGTGTTGTAGTGAACCAATAAGTTAACTCGACTTAAAAAAAAACATTATTTATTTATTTATTATTTTTTTATTTTATTTCCATAAATTAACGCATTACAGTCAAGCTACACCTGTTAACAGGAGACAGGTACAGCAGGTAATACTGTAAGTACAGCAATTACTGTGCTTAATAGCCTATGCTACATGTTGAAGCTTGGTGTAGATAGATATGGGCTCCAGGTACCGGCTGACAACTGCAAGAAGTCTAGGTTCAGAACTGTAAAATATATCAAGTTTTTTATCGGGTTTTAAATTATTATCGGGATTTAAATTTTACGAATCATGGTTTCCGCGAATTCACACATATTTTGTTCTAGATCCTTTTATATTCGGTATCTAATTTCTAGCATTTATGCCGTCAGTTAATTAATACTCGTATAATTATTATGCCGGAATTAAATCTGGAAGTTATGCCATTAAAGCACATCATTCATCGCTTTGCCACGGTGCGAGACACTTCGCGATCTCGGCAGGCGCACGAGTTGAGTGCAGTTATGGGCTTAGAATGCTTTAACTGTTAAAAATATTATGTAAATTTCCACTCAATATCTGGAATACCAGTCTAAGAAAAAATACGTTTTAATCTAATACGGTGAGACACTTATGGGCATTTTTATTTTAAAATGTACGGTTAGGCGAAACTAAAATGTATGTTTAAATACCGTCTAACCTGTCAGTTGGTGACGAAATATATAGAGTTTGAGACTTCGTCAGTTTTGTGACGACCTGTTACCTGCTAGTTAAGGGGACATTTGAAAAGAAAATGGCCTGATTTTCCGCACGTGAGTAAAGTAGCCAAAAACTTTTAGTAGGTATAGAATAAGTATAACTGTAATCTTACATATACGTAGGTACCTACATAAGTTTTCGTGATAGAGAAGTGATGCAGCAAAATTCGAAAGAAACTTGATTGACCTAATTTGATACCGAACGAAATATGTTATATTTCCACACCGAAATGGCGATGCTTATCAAATATTTCTTGTTTCAGGTATGAGATCGGGCTAAGAGAAATAAGGTTTGTCAAAATGACTTCTGTTTTATTGCAAAGTTGTTCTCACGCTCCATTTTGAGAACGTAGTGAATCTGTTTGTTTCGAAGAAAGATAGGACTTTTCGGTTTCGATAAACACCGTACCTTTTTCCAGATGAATGAATATGAACGTGTATATTATTGTATTGGACGTGTACGCGTGCGAATCGTACCTGGCCGCGTTAACTTTTTGACGACTTCTTTTGACGGGACGCGTGTAATGTTAAGAGGCCTTTTAGACGTTTGGGACTCTCGTCGATATTTAGACTATTTTCTCTTTGACTCATGGCGAGTCTTGATATTTTTCGACGTTATTGTTGAGTTTAGGATTGTTGTGGTATACAGGATGGGCGCACACACAATGAAAAATATGTATTTCGAATAGGTAACGAGATTGTTATCCTAAAATGTTTGTGAACCGAAAAATGAGTAGGTAGGTAGGTATGCTTTGGAACTTACAAAAAAGTTTAAACTATTTAAAAAAATTAATGGGTAACTAGCTTTTTTTTTGTTTTTCGTCTTTAATTTCTAACCTAAACTGTATCACTCTTGGGCAAAGTCTCTCTCTTTTTCCATAAAACTCAGTCTTACCTAACCTCCTAGCACCACCTAACTACTTACGTATTACTTATGTTATTATAAGCACACACGTTATTGTAATTGTGTTACTAGAAGCACACGAGGCCCCATTCGAGCCTAAACCCATTTCAAGTTACTCTTAATTAAAATAACACTTCACTCTGCGCCTGTAACTGCACCGATATCTAATACTTACACTAATTATCCCCTCCAAACTCCAACTAAAATGCAAATTTTCCTTAATAAGTGTAGTTTACCTGGTGAAATCGGGGAAAATTAAAGTTTCCCCAGTTAAGGAACCAGGTGCGGAAGTTGCATATTGCCGCCGGTGCCAGCCCTGCGTTATTAACTTTAGTATTATTTGACAACATGGTGTATAATGTAGTTGTAGTATGTGATTCGACGCTAGGGCTGCCAGTGAAGTGTGCTGAGTAGACTGAGCTATTTTCACGTGTCCTGATGTTTCCTTGGCTTCATAATCTTTCTTATATCTGCTTCTTCGTTCTCAAATACTCTTTATTTTATATGTTCAAACTATTTGTCTATCATCCTGTTTATTTAAAAATTAATCTCCAAATACAATAGAAAATGTATGTACGCGCGTAACTTCCTAAATTGGATAGTTATTTTTTTTGTTGTGATTGTTATCGTCACAACAATTGACAACATTTCATATTTTCAAAAGATCTTAATTCGAAAACCATTTGGGTAAAACTGTATTTTATGCTCAAAAAAAATATTTTTGGATTTTTTTCCCCATTCATTTTGGAAAAAATCGTCAATTAGTGTGAACCGGAAGTGTGACGTCATTTTCCCTGCATTATCGAGAGAGACCTTAGTGCTGAAACGATTAAAAAGTGTATGGTATCCGGTTGTCATTTTCTGACATACTTGCCGTCTGACGTTTATTTGTTTTGAAAATTGTTACAACTGCTTAGCGGCTTTAGAAGTTTAATTTTCTTACCGTTGGTTCATTTGCACGTTTTCGAAGACCTTAAAAGACTTGGCACTTTCCCACTGGACTCCGATAACGCATTCAAACATTACCCAACAAGCAAAGTAATCCTATAAATAAAATTATAAGTATTAATCTACTAATAAAATTCTTATAGAGACATTGTTGTAGACTCCTTTACTTATAATATCATTAGACAAGTAATAATATACTCAAGAGCATTTAGTTTTATATTTCTGTCTTTTAGTTTGCTACAAGACTAACCCACAGAACAGTTACAGGATAGTTTTACTAATAGTAACATTTTCCAAGCGTAGATAGTCTCAAGATCATTTGTTCTTATTTCACAGTTTTCTAGTTAGCTATAAGATTATCTTGTAAGATACTTATAAGTATAAGTATCCTGTAATTGTTTGCAGGAAGATTAAATAGTCTTGAAGAATATTTGCTACAATAGTAGTACTTTATAAGAGTACAAGATATTATAATATACTAAGTGGAGATTATTATAAGTGTGCATCGTTAATAGTCTTCTTCAAGATTATTTTAAGTATAATTGTACTTGTTTAGAGCTATATTAGATTAAACAACTCTATAAGCTATTCGATCAATCACTTTACTAGTAAACGTTTGCCATTTTGTTTTGTTTTAACTATAAGAATTCGTCTTGACAAAATCGTTTATTATGGATGTAAGCGCGTGGAAACGATTTAAAAGGAGCGGTGGTTACAGAAGAAAAGTGACGAGAAGACATAAGGAATTAGTGAAGCCAGATTCATCAGAAATAATTTCATCGGCATTAGAGTGTAAACCTGGTACATCAAGTGTGAATTTCGGTGATAAAAATGAGGGTTCCGCAATGGATTTTTATTTGGACTCGGATACTGAAGAATTTAAAAAAATTGAAGAAGAATACGATATCGATATTGAAGAAACTACTGAATATGAAAAAAATGATAAATTGCTTGAAGGTATTAAAAATTGGGCCTTAAAATTTAATATTCCCCACCTAGCCCTGAACGAATTATCTACTATTTTAAACAAAAGATTAAGTAACGTTTTACCTAAAGATGCACGAACATTATTATGTACCAATAAAGAAATATTGCAAATAATACCCTCGGACCCAGGACACTATTGGCATAACGGATTGAGTAAATGCCTAAAAAATATTCTACATCGTCTGAATTTAAATAGTTCAATGAATATACTTTCATTAAATATAAATATAGATGGATTACCCGTGTATAACAGTTCCAGACATCAACTCTGGCCTATATTGTGCAACATCTTTGAAATGCCCCACATTCCTCCCTTTGTAATTGGTAAATATACTAACACTTTTTCAAAAGTTAAACTTAATTTAACTTATTTTAATAGCTTAAATATTACTAAAAATTTCTTTTCGGCTAGGATAAAAAGTGTTATTGCCCATGGCCAGTCATATTCAATACAATACATTATTCTTTATTGTGCACCAAAACAAAAGATTACAAAAACTTAAATCTAAAACAGCATAAATGGTAAACAACAGGCGGTCTTATCGCTAATAAGCGATCTCTTCCAGACAACCTTATATTCGTTGAGTTTTATAAAGTCATCTTTGCTTAAAAAACAGTCAACGTCTAAATATACCACCATCGCGTAAAGAACTGAAAAGACAACAATTAATTTAAAATAAACCTTATTAGGCTTTATAGAATTTAGTAGGTACATTTCGTGAGGAACCCTAATATGTTTTAATATGGAGGCGAGGTTATCTGGATTGAAACTATTATAAGTGCAAATTTACCTATAATTGTTCTATAACATACTCAATGCAGAGAACTTTCAAAACATGGCGATTGTTTGTAATAATTATCGGAATATTATTTTAACAATAAATATGCTATGTGCTTTATTTAAAAGGGCATTGTAAAATTATACAAATGTTGGTAGACATTTACAGTAAAAATGACATCCCCGGCGAATTCACTCACTATATATACAATATTTTGCAATACTTACATTATGTCCTACAATAATACAATGTATGATAGTTAAATTAATAGGAAATATACTTACTATTTCGTTTTCAAGTATTTCTCGTTCACAACACAACCGCATCAACCGGCCAAAACAACGCAGAGATTATTTATAACTAAGTACTTTAACAGTGCATTACAAGCATGATTGCTCTAGTAAAATACTTATTTCAGATACTAATAAGCGTATTTGCACTTAAAAATGTGTAGACTCAGAACATTATTGAAGCAATTGCTCTTCTGTAAGTGTATTATAGGGCTTAGTGACATTCTGCGAGTTGATTATAGGATCGTTATAAGAAAGAAATGCTCCTATAAGTGCGCCCAAATCCAGGGTTAAAGTAAACTACAAGTAATTTATAAGTACAATAAAAATTAGTCTTGAAGAGCATTTCAAGTACTGATTTTGCTATTTGGGTATTAACTTGGCATTATTTTACCGGACACCGATTTTTTTCATATAATGAAGACATCAGAAGGTTTTTCTCAGGCTGATAGCACGAATCTGCCGCGTGTTGAAATTATGATGATGGAGTACACATCGGCAAGTGATAAATATAATCCAGCCCAAATAAGAGGAGCAAAAGCATCGTTGTCTTCCCGAACTTCCTATGTTGACAACGCTGTAACGCCTGACAGTTATTTTTTTAATCGTAATTGTCGCTCTGGATTCTAGTTTTTTTAAATCGTAATTGTCGCTCTGGATTCTAGTTGGGAAAGTGACGTCATTTTCTACATACGCCCTTTTAGAATGAGCTACTTTTCAAACTGCTATTTTTAATTGAAAAATTGAGTTAAAACGAAAAAGAAAAAATACGGGTAGCTTAAAATTCCACCTATTTTCTATCCAGCTCATAAAATGAAGGAGTAGAAAATTTGAAATATTGTCAATTGTGTGATTTGTGTGCGAAGCCAGGGCGGGCGGCTAGATATGAATAAATATTGTGGGACAATCTTACACAAATCGAACAGGATAAATGTGTCGTCGAATTAAAATGAAGAAAGAGATCTATAAAACTCATGACCTGATAACGGCCAGCAGGGCAGGCCAATTGATTTGTCTTCCTTATAAACCGTGACTGCATTAGTGATTCCGTAACAAAGCGGTGCGTAAGCGTAAGAACGTTAGCGGCTTAGCGTGGTGACTCTGAGACCGATGACACGAACAATGCTAAGGGAACATTACGCCGCAGTGTGCGAGCCAGCAGTACGGAAAACTATGTCAATATGTACGTTGTTGTTCTATTTACGATTAGCCATTATGTACTACTGGTTGGTTTCACCTGTTATACTGTTACCAGGCTGTCGCTGTCGATGAGATCCAATTGTATTTTTGGCCATGATAATTTGTAAAATGAAAATAAGTACCCGCCCACTCTAGTCCGCGCACAACTGTAACCTACAAATTAGATCAAGGGTATTTGTCACATAGGTATGTTTGCGTATTTTTATCAGTGGGCAAATGCTTTAAATAATAACAATTTTATTTAAAATCTAATAGTAAATAACACCGTAACTGTTAGGCGCGAAAAATATAACTTAGCACCTATTAATTGTTACTTACTTGCTATTTGACTTCTTTTGCCAGTCTAAACCAATATTATCTAGTATACAAGAGAGTTGCGTGTTGAAATGCAACCATGTGCCAATAATGTGTGGCCCGTGGTTTAAAACATGCAATCTATTTTGGCCAAGATTAATTGCCCATTTTAATCGCATATCATTTAGCACGCGTATCATGCCAGCACGCATCAGGGCTTAGCTTGATGATAATAATTTCACTCCCTCATTAACATCGAGCTGGAACAAGATACTGTGCAAACAAAAGTCCGCGGGATCTCTCCAAAACGAGAAAATTCAAAACTTAGCTAAGTAAATGCCTAAGCTTGTGTTCTGAGCCGAAGCCATAAAGTAACGCAATTGCTAACTTGTACTTTGCTCATGGACGTTTATGAGAGAAAGCTAGAAAGTGAGCAATATGATCGTCATGTGACTATCTCCTAGCTGTTAAGTTTACGTTCCCACAAGGCTCACGGGGGCTGTTCCAAAACAAATAATGCCTTTAAACGCAGCGTATTTTAAGGTATATTTCACGAACGTGCTGTAAACGAGTTTTAATTCCTGGATACGATTCTATAGCCGTTTAATAATTATATCTATCACATATCTAACAACAGCGACATTTCATTCGGACAGCCGAATCGACCTCACTGTGGAGCCCAATGCTTGTTCGCTTATCACGTACGTCGTGTCATTGTATCCAATTGTTTCGTTCGCTTCCCATGTTCAGTGCATTGAACACTGTGAAATGGTCGAAGGCTGCCGATACCCCTCTTGAATAGCTTTCCCTACTGCTCTCCATTGTTGTGGGGCATATTAATCCCCAGATTCCCCGGTTTAAGATACGTCAGGCCGAGATAACGCGTGTTTGCGACGTGTGCTCTTACATCTTTCTCACTTGCGCAAAAAGACGAAATATTCGAGCTAAGCCTAGTCGGTTACGTCCTACTGGTATCGTGCTTGGTGATGCTGTGCCTGTGTAGTACAGTGGGATTATGAGCGGAAAATTTTACTGCCTTGTTTGTTTCGGGCATTTTAAGCAGGGTAGAGTTACGAGGTTCTAAAAGACAAGACTACCTATAGTTATATGCAGGGCATCAAACGTGTATGAAATTTATAATTACGATGAAAGGCAAACTTTAGTAGCAATGTGCCCTATGCTCATATAACCATCGGTCGCTGGGACCAACGAGTTCTTGAGGCATCAGAAAACGTGGTGTGTGATGGCTCCCTACAAGTTATCTGCTTTGCCCTAAGGTAAAGTGGTAAGAGTATGCCTTAGAGCCTTATCACACTTGCGATTTGCGAGCGAGCTGCGGGCGAGTTAGAAGCGAAGTTTCATACAAAAGTCGCTCGCGGCGAGCTCGCCGCGACTGGTTTTGTATGGAATGGAAACTCGCCCGCAAATCGCAAGTGTGATAATGAGGCCCTTATAGCATTAAGCATGCGTGCAGTATGCCTTTTGTACGATAAGTGATGTCGTGTTTAATAAAGTTTAAATAAACAGTGAACTGATAACCTAGCAAAGGTCGTAGAAGTACACTAAAGGCGGGCGATGGTGGTGCGTTCTTTGGCGAAGCGTATGCAGAAATTGCCATTTTTCGGCTGATAATGACAATAATGTCATCATTCATTTTGATCATTCAAAGGATACGTCACAGGTACTCAGTACCCTGTCAGAAACTATTATCTACACGACGCTTCAATTCCACTAGTGATCTTCATGCAAAATAGGCGCATCTCTGTCGTCGAGTTGCGGAAAACTTTGCGTAAACCGTGTACTCGTAACTTAGTCATCATTCTGACTAAGTATATTATATGATCAAACGAACTTCAAAGTGAAGTTCGATCATTATTATATGAGAAAGCTTCATTCGAAGATATAAAAACCAAGTAGTCCTTTAACTTACTGGCAACTCTTCGCACATTTAGAGTAGGTAGTAAAAACTGTAACTCAAACAGTCTTATCCCTACTTCTTTACCTACCCTACTACCTCGGCTGTCCGCCATATCTCATTCTTTTCAGAGACATTGTATATATTACCTTCTGCAAAACTTTCTTCACGGGAGAAAGAAAGGGTGGGAGGGAAATTATATCTTCGAATGAAGCTTTCTCATATAATAATGATCGAACTTCACTTTGAAGTTCGTTTGATCATATATTATATTTCGAAGCTTCATTCTTCAGATATAAAAACCAAGTAGATGTTTAGAGTTCAAAGTTTTGCTATATATAATGTAATAAATACCGAAATCCTCAACAAACAATAATATATTACTTTACGATACTCATCGTTTTCTTAATAGGTACATTGGTATTTCAAACTATTAATAATTAATAGGTAAAAAAAAAATCAGTGTTTAATTTTAACCTAATTACCAGAAAAGCAGACGGAGTCGCAAAATTTCAGTCATCAATTATCTGTTGATGGTAAAATCTGGCAAAAGTTTCTGTTGTGCTTGGCCAGCCAGCTGCTTTTTGGATAGTAACGAGCGAAACGCCCGGTTTTTTAAAAGTCTGATGTAACAGAGATATAATCTTCTACTGCTATCACTGGACAAATATTCCTATCATTTTGGAAATATGGAAAGAACCAGTTGTGCCCGACCGGCGGCAGATGTTATTATTACATCATCAATAAAAAAATTAATACCATTTGGTTTTAACATTTTTAACTTAATTAATGACAATATTTGCACTCTGTGGGCAGTACATATGGCTAACAGAAACGATAGTTTCTTTGTTAATTTTTCAAGCGAAAATTCTCTGTTAGGGCTCCATTCTGTAATATGATTCAAAACTTGGGGGCCCATGTATTGCTATATTTGGGAGTTACTGGCTTTAATTTATAAGCTCCTTTCAATAATCTTTTAATCTTATAATTTGAGCATACTATTTCCTAATAGGAACGAAAGTGCTGACGAGTGATTATTTAATGATCGTCGTCTAGTATCCATAACACAAGCCTTATTGAGCTTACTATGGGACTAGTTCGATTTGTGTAAGATTGTGCTCTAATATTTATTTATATATATTTAATGATCCATACGATGCTCCTTTGTCAAATTTCTTAGTTAAAAATAACAGAAGCGACGGAATGGAACCCTTATAAAAAATTAGGTATACTGTCTTTACAAAATTTGTGAATTTGTGGTTGCGAGTTCTGGAATTACAGAACTGGTCAATATGGCTATCAGGATCCAAGTATATCGGATATTACTAATTTTAATATCAGTGGGAACCACGGTTGGGACGGCCAATAGGGAAAAACTAGGATTCCCGTAGCGTTGTCGTTTATAATCTTATGTAAACACTTGAGAATTAGTGTGAATGGGGAGAACGCGTAAAAGAATTTATTATACCAACTGATCGTAAATGCGTCCACAGTAAGGGCGTCAGGGTCTGGTTTCCACGAAACATATGTGACACATTTGGTAGAGGTACACAAAGCGAAAAGATCAATTTTCGGCATACTGTATTGCCATAGTCATATTCCATTCAATATCTGGATGATGCCTTCGCGATTTCCTATCTGCCTCTATTTTATCTTTAGTATTGATATATGACGCAAATAGCCATATTTTGCGGTTCTCGTACCATTGACAAATGGACCCTGTTAATTGGTTTAAGTGAGGAAATTGGATTCCTCCCATCCGATTTATGTAGGTAACTGATTGCGGTGGTGTTGTCAATCCACAACTACAACGAACAGTTGGATTTATCTCGAGCAACACATTTTATCCTAAAAAGATTGCGAGAAGTTATAGGTAATTAATATGAAATGCTTGTTCTTCTTCCTTCCACGCTCTATTTACACACTTTCCATTGCAAAATGCTCCCCAACCCGGTCGGGACGCATCTGTAAATATTTTTGAGTCATATTTTGCTACGAGTAAGTACTTCCAAATGAAAAGAAGTTTCATGTATATTATTAGTCGACCAAAACAAATCGGGTAAAATTTCGCGAGAAAGTTTAACTTTTTTCTCATAATCGACATGTTCTTGAATTGCGAGAAATGTATACCTTTCTAGCAACTTAGTATACAACTATAGCCGTATCTGACTAGCTGTTCTATATAGTTGCGTTTCTCTGTAGGAAGGGATAGTACTTAACATGTCTATGGAATTGTAAACAAAACCTAGATATTTGCAACATTGTTCAGGTTCTAAAGAACTTTTATTATAATTTACGACGAATCCTAGAGATTCGAGTATATAGACATGTTGTATTTACCACGTTTTGCTTACATTCCTTATAGTCCCTTCCAATACATAAAATATCATCAAAATATACCGTAGAGATGTAAAACCTTGTTTTCTTAAATATGTGACCACTTCTTCCATGATTTTCGTGAAAGTTCTAAGTGCTATTGGGATACCGCAGAAGCGAACAAAATTCATAGGTGATCCCGTTATATTCGAATCTCAGGTAGCTACGATGAACAGCAGTGATAAGTACAAGTAGGTACGCCTCCTTTAGATCAATGGTGGCCATAAACCCATTTTTAGGGATTAATTTTGACGCTGAAGACGTCACGACGTTCTGAAGACTTCCATTTTAAAATGGGATTTTGTTATATACAAATTTATTAAATTGTTTGAGGTTAAGAATGAATCAATGTATAGCCACCATTTGAACTAGGAGTGAGAAATATCTTAGAAAGAAACTGATCCTCGCCCTATTGGCACTCTGTTATAGCACCTAATTAATTAAATTCTATATAGTCACAGTTTCTCCTGACCTGAGAAAGTATTAGTAGGTTTAACTAATTGTGTAACCTGTCCTGTAAATGGAATTCGGAAGTAATTTTGTATCGAATTCAATATGGTACCATTATTAGTAATGCTTTAAGACGGCCGGCGTGTACCTGCGTTACCGACGCGCCGGCGCTCGTGGCTTGTAAGCCGCCTTGGGCTGCGTGTGCGTGGAGGCGCCGCCGTCTCCGGCGTGCTCCTCGGCAGCCCCCTTCGGTTCACCGGCTGATAGAAGCGAGAGGGCCTCGTCCAGTGTCCCTGGTACTGATATCGAGATGGCCCTGGCGTTTAGACGTGTTTGGCACGGCTGCGGTAGCGACTGTTTTCTCAATCTGCAACCCTTGTTTTTCGAAGACTTTTGATGCCTTAATCTTGTCGGACAGTTTACGTCCCTGTCAACGTCTTGTATTAAATTCAAAAACGTCAAGTCCTGGGGTAATTAGTTTATTTCTAGGCTGTGATTCGGAATAATGCAAGTTGGCAAAAATCTTACATCCATCGGATAAGTCTTTTATTGCCCGTACCTTACTTTGTTTGTCCTCCGACGTCAAAAGTAGGGTCAATGCCCTATTTAAAGCAGATATTCATATGCCTAACTGCTGATGCGTTGCCTCAGTTCTCTTGACCTCTGGCGATGTCGGTAACTGCGGCAGCAATCTCGGCATTTAAGGACGGAGCTCGTAATAACTTACAATTTTCGGTTATTGTATATACTCTTTTAAGAGTTTATATTTAATTTATGTATCGAGCCCTTTGCGTAACATCAGTAAATATCGCTGCGCTAAGTTGGGGTGGACTTTTTCACCATATTGTGATACATCATCCGTGGCCGCTCCCAGCGCGGTCAATAACTCCGCGTCTATTGCTGGAGCCGTTTCGGCCTCCGTTGGAGGGATATGTTCCTCAATTGGAGCTGGAACTGGCATTTCTGCTTCGTCCTTTGCCTAATTTTCTATCCTCTTGACCTAGTTATTAGGTTCTTCGTGGTCTATAGAGTAAAAATAGAATATTTTTAATTTGAGGGTAGATTTGAAAAAAAAATCACTTAAGCGCTCTAGTAGCTGTTTTTATTGCAAATGAATATCGCAATCTACACCAACATGGAGGCGATGATTGGCATTGAATTCCATTGTATGAATTGCTATCGTGTTGACTCACGGTCAACCCCCAAGCTTGATATACCTTCGTGACGACTCTCGGTCGCCCCCCAGGTTTATGTACGGGCTCGCGGCCCAATTGCTATCGTGTTGACTCACGGTCAACCCCCAAGCGTGATATACCTTCGTGACGACTCTCGGTCGCCCCCCAGGTTTATAGTATAATCATGTACGGGCTCGCGGCCCAATTGCTATCGTGTTGACTCACGGTCAACCCCCAAGCGTGATATACCTTCGTGACGACTCTCGGCCGCCCCCCAGGTTTATAGTATAACCACGTATGGGCTCCCGGCCCATGTGGTCTAAAATGCAGTTATTGCAGATACTTACATGATAAGTAATTGTATAAAATAATTACCGTTTATAGTATAACCACATACGGGATCCCGGCCCATGTGGTCTTAAATGCAGTTATTTCAGATACATGATACGTACGTAATTACATAAAATAATTACCGCTACCTGACTTGTTTTCAGAATAAGACGTGTCTGATAGTACTCGTATAATTCGGCGACTTAATGTTCTTTCTTGTAATTTCCGCTTTTTTGCGGAGTAGTACTCCATCTTTTTCTCGGCACTGCGTTCAGGCATGATTCTAACTCCGGTTCGATGAAATGACATGTGCGTTCGTTGCCTCGCTAAATTAAAGAATGAGATATGGCGGACAGCCGAGGTAGTAGGGTAGGTAAAGAAGTAGGGATAAGACTGTTTGAGTTACAGTTTTTACTACCTACTCTAAATGTGCGAAGAGTTGCCAGTAAGTTAAAGGACTACTTGGTTTTTATATCTGAAGAATGAAGCTTCGAAATATAATCTATCGTTTTGGTGCATGTGGTGCTGTTCGCTTACAAATTCGTAAGCAACTTAAAATCTCATTCGGAAAATTCCAATCGTCGTCGGTCGTATTCGCTCCATTCTATATCTAAAATATATCTCGTTCGGCCCATTTGACGATTCGGCCGGCGACGCCTCCCGCAATTTATGTCACCCTGACTATCAGGCGATATATAACGAAGGTGACTGTACATGTAGGTATAGCGAGACTGTAGAATTGTGTTTGAGAGAGGTGTGAAATCAGTTCGAGTTTGGAATGTTTAAAACAAACGCAAAGCTTTAAGATTTAATTTGCACATTCATTTTCTTCTTCACGCCTTCATCATTTCACACTGAAGACGTTTACTGCTGAACATAGGTCTCCCACAAAGACTTGTACAACGAATGGTCGCACGCGTTCTTAACTCTTAAGTACCTACAATTTAAAAACCTAAAAATATTACCTATGCTGACGTTGAGGGTCCATACAAGGGCAAGCTACAGGCATTGTGGCAAAGGGTGCAATAGCTGCTTACTTATCTATTTAAACTTTCACCCCGTATATCTTTGTTATCTCAAAAAATCGTAATAAGTTGAAATATACGATTTGGGAAACATTATTGGTGTATAAAACACCCACCTAGTGTTAATGTGACAAAAAGTTTCCTCCCTAGATCCTAACCCATTCGTTCTACCGCAATCTAAAACTGCGATTCAACCACGGGCGGCGGGGAAAGAAAAGGCGTTCCTCGTCCATTTCCTATGTGAAAGCACCCGGCAGACGGCGGTGGCCATCGCGATAGCTTTGTGCCGCGGCTGGAGTGAATTTAAAATCGCATTTTAAGATGCAGGCGGACCCGGGACATGCTCTTTTGTCATTTTCATGCACTTGTGATGAAGATATGACCATTTACCAACATTTTTATTGCTAAAATGAATTTGGATACGGCATCTTGTGGTAGGGCGAAACAAATCATAACCCTGTTTTTGATCTACATCCCTTCAGTCATTATGGTGGGTTAGTAAATGATGACTAATATGTTATTATAAATAGATACATAAATAATACTAATGGTGTAATTACTAATATGTAGGTAAATACCTACATATTAGTAATTACACCCTGTAGGGCGGTAGAGTAAAGAATGTCCCAGATCGCAGGTGTTAGTGGCTTCTTGATCCGAACCTTTCTTTATTACAACCACTGCACTGGTATTACATGGGTACATTATCCATTTTATTTTTCACCCCGTACCTATTATCTCTGTAATCTTAAAAAAACCTGTTGAATGATACGATTTACTCGTAGGAAACATAATTCATGGTTTGTAAAACACCCACCTAGCGTTACATACAGCCGATGGTATGTACATAATGCTACATCACTTCGGGTAGTAAGTAGAGTTTACCGTCGTCTGCGCCGAGAGAAAATCTCATTTCCTAACCAGGAGAAGATGTAAACCGATGTACACACAACGGGCTGATCAAAACAATGCGGGAGAAACTTATACCCGAGCCACGTGGAAGTCTCTTGTACTACTTAATCGCATAATAGGTCAACCGTAATTATAGGATCGCCCTGAGAACAAAACGTACCTATCAGGTTTCAACAACATCTCTCTCGTGTCACGGGTCAACGTACCTTTGCCGGGGTAATAGCTGATACTGATTCTGTAATAATTCAGATACATATGTACATTGTAATTGATGTTGATACTGTTATTAATGTCAATATTATTTACCTGCATCATTTGGTACTCATGCAAGAGTGTGATTGGTGGTCGATATTGGCCAATTATATTGTAGGCAAGGACCTTAAAATAAATAGCCGGACCGAGCATCGCTAAAAAAGAACTGAAGCATCAATAGTCCGCCGGCTAACTTAACGCTGGTTGGTCAGGTCAATGTGTGCGCGCTGCGGGTAGTAGGAAAAAACTAGTTGATGTATGCGTGCGGGCTCGTAAGTACAAGCAACCGGCCTACTAAAAATGCTTCAGTTCTCTGTTGGCGACGCTCCGTCCGGCTATTTATTTTAAGGTCCTTGATTGTAAGTATAAACGTAGTAGGTAGGTATAACCCACCAATAATATAATTGCCCCATATCGTCTATGACGCAATGATGATTTACCATTTTAAACTAAGCTTTAGTTTTAGGGACTGAACTGATATGTCTACGAAATATTCCTAGGAAAATGGCCTATCAAAATGTGTTATTTTTACTCAAAACGTTTCTATAGTGGCAGTCTTATACTCTTTTGCGCTGCAGTTGCAAAATTGAGTACACAAACGCCGATTCAGGCTTATTTGAAAACACTGAACGGACCCCGCAAACAGGTCATAATTCGCTGCCCTCGTATAAGCAACGAGCCCATGTCAGATCCCCGATACAGCGGCCTCCATCTGCAGATAAATTGATCCGATTCAGACATGATTAATGTCCCGCGATAAGCACTATGAAGTCGCTTCGGGTAGCAATTTCGCGTCACTGCGACGTTTATTGCGATCTATGATTTTTATATCATTTTTATTTTTAAATGGACGTTCATGTTAACGTTGATTTAAAGCAAAACATCTTCATCAGCTGGAAGAGATCCCTTACAAGAGTTACAGAGATAATTTCGCCTTTGTACTTAACCAACCATAGTTTTTTTTTGTATTGTTTCTAAATGATTTTATGCGCAATAAAGTGTTTATACATCCTCACATCCGAACTAATATTATAAACGCGAAAGTAACTCTTATCTGTTTGTCTGCATGCCTTTCACGCTTAAACCGCTCTGAACTGATTTCGATGAAATTTGGTGTGAAGAGAATTTGAGACATTGGAAAGGACACAATATCGTCGACCGTAGGCTGAATTACGGTAAGGGACAGGCAAAACAATGTCCCTTACACTAATTCAGCCTACGGTCGACGATATAGCTTTTATCCCGGAAATCTACCTTTAGGGGGGTGGCGGAGGGAGACGTTTTTTTTTATGAGGAATCAGTAATTTCTCAAGTAAGGGATATAAAACTCTAATTTTACGCACAAGAAGTCCCGGGCAAAATCTAGTATTCATATAAATTTAGAAATACCGCAACTGAATTAGGTACTTATTGAAGGACAAGTTTTTAACAAAGTTACCACAAGGAAAGTGCTCTGGAACTCCTGGAATTTATACCACCTTCGCTTTCCCACCGTGATACTGCTACATACAGACTTCTAACCTACATCTGGAAGAGATAAATCTGTAGGTAACATCGTGTTCAAAACAATACACATTCAGATTGCTTTTGCAAACAGCAAAGTTATGGGATTCCCTGCTTGCTATTTCCGACGTTATCTAGGATTGCAGATAAATCAAAATGGTTTTAAATTTCTCTTTATGTTACACAAGTAACTATTATCGTTAACAAAGACAAAAAATATTTTTACTAAAAAAAACCCGACCGCGGTGCACTTTGAAACTGCATAAAATCCGCCATTTTGTTTATTTTAACGAACTTCATACCCAGTGACACTCGCACCATCAAGACGAATCTAATGATGTATCATTTATGAAAATCGGATGTGCCGTTGAGTAGTTACGAGCGGACACAGGAACGGACATACATACATACATACAGGTCAAACACATAACCCTCCTTTGGGCTTCGCCGCAGTCGGGTAAAAAGTGGTACTCGTAATTCATTTTGGTGGCAATAAATGTAACGAGCCTTTGTGTAATTTGCGTCGATCTTGTCCAATAAACACAGTCATCGCAAACCCTCCTTCCATACTCCTGTTTCGATGACAACAACTTTGATGGCTATAGATATAATGGCGTGGCGTCAAACAGTGCCCTAAGATAAGCCGGAACAGAATTGGCTTACTTTTTTTGAGTTTGAGTGCTTTAAGAAAGGCAACCCGGTGGAAATCGGATTTTATGGGCGCTATAACTTTGCTAAGGATACATTTATACTCTGTAATAAACCAAGAACCACTTTCTAACTCCGATACACCCTGTGATTGCGAGTTAATAACCGACATTAAACTTTGATGCACTCTCTTGGTTTCTCCAATCATTAACCTTGGTGTCAGCCACCCGAGTAGGGCAATCATAATCGTGGCTACAATTATTTAAGTTGATTGGCAATCGGCAACTAAGAACAGACTACCTAAGGCTGCGCTTCCACTGAAGTTACGAGATAGCTTGGCGGTCAGTGAGGAAAAAATCCACCAATCAACGAGCGTAGCCTCGCTCAGCGCAATCAGGCATTGGTGCATTTATTGTTCGCGCACCCTCCGCTACTTAGTACAGCTCTGGTGGATACTCAGCTTAAGTACTGGGACATCAGTAAGAGCTCGTATACACGAGCGACATTTGTAACCAACGACAGCTACATTTGGCTCTATGAACATTGTCGCGCGTGTGTTAAAACCTGATTATGTTACGTAAAGGAAATAGGGCTCATTGAACCTAAACTGTTTATTTATTAAAAACATATTTATTTTCAGTTTCCTCAGATCCATAGACCTTTGTATGTAAACTGTCTGCTAATTAATGTTGTTTTGTATTTTTTCATGTACGCACAATTACGTGTTTCATACCCTGGGTGGGTATGAAACCCGATTACCAAAATTTCTTACCACTTAGGAAAAATTCACGAATTCTACGATTTTCCAAGCTATTAAAACCATTTACTTGGCTGCGATTTAATTAAATTATAGATTAAAATAGAATATCATTTATTGCATAACTGTGTCTGTTTCGATACAATGAAATACAACTAAGTAAAGTTAATAAATGAAATAAAAATGTAAATAAGTTGAAATAAAATAATATTTTATAAATACAAATCGAACTTTCTGCCCATGCAGAAAACTAACGCCAAAAGTGTATTTTTCAATCTCGTCAGTAAGATTAGTCCACCTAACTTAACATTTTCGATTAGGGTCATTCCTGATATGGTTAGTTACTAGCCCATTCAACACACCACAAAATCGTGACTCGCGTTACCTCTAACCGTGTAATGACTCATTAGACGACCTCTTAAAATGTTTATTTCCTCTAAAACCGCTCTGCTGTTAAATCTTTTGTTCAACCGCTAGCAAATTTAATGCACGAAATCAATAACCTAAGGGTGTAAGGTCACTTGCATTAGTGTACGTGCAATTATACATTCCGGGCGACCTCGGGTCAGTTGATATGAACCGGGGGTCGAAGAAAACCTATAGTAAATGTGCGGATAGAAATAGGTGTATAACTTTGATCATATCTGCAACTACTTATTTTATAACCACACACACTTTATTGCAGATAAAATCTAATAGAAGGAATATAAGAATCTATGAATTCGTATAAAGACGGACTTGTTCTTGTGAAGGATCTTATTTATGTAAATAAATATACTCGAGTTTGCAAATAATAGTACATTACACAACTAGGGTGGTAATAGAGTCTTTATTACCTCCCGTGTTGTGTACATCATTTTATGTCTACACTTGGCCAGAAAGCGGCTTTTTCCGTACGAGCAGCGTGCGGAAAAAGCCACTTTATGGCCAGATGTGGCATAAAAGTAATTTTTTCTCAGTAATATATACAACCTGTGAGCACAGATAAATGTAGGACCATTTCTCGGTATTATAGTTTTTTTATTCATGTTTATTGGGATATAATTAAAGAAATAGGTAACATTGTATTAAAGTTAGTAAGTTACTGTACTTAAACTCGAATTAAATACAAATGGCGGACTATATGCTCAACAGTAATCTCTACCTCTCAATAATAAGCTAACCACATTATTCTGATAATAATATTGTTTTTTTATTTTGTCTTTTGATGATCGTTGTTATTTATATAATTATTTATGTTACATTACTTCAAGTTACGTTGAAAATACACTCCAAATGGTACCTACCCTGTGAAATTCAAATCCAATATTCGCGCATAAAGTCACATTAATAACTATTTCCTTATTAATATTAATAAATACTTAGAAATGAATTTATTTACTTGATATATATATAATTGTAGATCATTTTTCTAATTAAAAACATATGGAGTTAAAGATGCCAGATGATAATTTCATTAAGAAGGGTCAACGAATGTAAAAAACCATAAATGTCTTTTTCTAAATTTACATTGAAAATTAGCAATCTCTGTAAAGTTCGTAAATCTAAAAATAAAACAGAAATTTAAGCGTTTGTACACGCGAGATAATCCTTTTCATTTAAATACAGATATACCCTTGAATAAAATTAAGAGGTGCCTGCGAAAAAAAAGTCGACAAAATGTAATAAGTAATAACTTACTACCTATAATGGACATTGAATAAAAACATAACATAATTGTCAAGTGGGTACGTTACCTATCATCTGTCTAATAACCCTAAAGGCTACATTTATCGTAACAATATAGATAATCATCAGTTTATCAAATATAAAAAGCCCTGGACAGACATTAACTAGATCTAGATCTGACCTAGACTGCCTGTAATGGACGACTATTGTTTTTAGATTAATGTACTTGTGCTTGCCTGGTAACAAAAGATTACTGGAAGTATAGAAATGTAACTTTTTGTAATTCAATAATGGTTTGGTAGAAGGGCAGAGGAAGGCCGTTAAACTATTTGGAAATATTGACGTGTTTTTAAAGGAGCGTAACAAAATAGTTTCTACTGGAGTAGAATAGAGGAACTTATATTTTAGTTAGACACTGTTTTATGTTTATAATGTGGAATTGTAGATTATTAGGTTGAAAGGTTAGTTTTTTTTTATGCGTCTATATCCCGTTTAGTCAATTAATGGCCACAATACAATACAATATTCTTTATTGTGCACCAAAACAAAAGATTACAAAAATTTGCACACTGCTTTGCTTTGCTTTGCTTGGCCACTTTGGGCAATCGGAGGTTGTGCCTCTCTCCAAGAGACATTAACAAAAACTTGCCCAGGGCCCTGAGGGGGACACCTGGGACTGTGAGTGCAGTGAGTGTAATGACTGCTGGCCTCTCGGCCAGTCAGCTAAAAAGGATGGTGCTGCGGGTAATGCCTCACGACCGTGGCTTTCGGAACTGCTCATATTGAGGAGCTCTAACTGGCTGGACATAGCGCCCAGGTCCAAAGCGGCCTGGACAATATCTCACCTGCTGCACTCTAAATGCGCGAATGATGTATACTCCGTTGACGCAGCGAATGAAAATGAATCTTGGCCTCCAACAGAAGAGCACGCCACTATTCCCGTTTTTGTACTGGTTCTTGCTAATTCCAGCATGAGGTTCGAGCAGATTCACGTCTATCCCTATCACCTCTATCTCACCCTCCTCTATTCACCTCTATCTACGACGTCCTGATCAACGGCCCGGGTATGCTCTTTTTACGTTCCTATATTCCTCCATTCTCTCAAGATGGCCGCGCCAACGGAGTCTGATTTTCTGTAGGTACTCAATATTTGAGCTAGATTATTAAGGAGCGATGTAGTTACCGTTAATGGGCTAGTAACTAATCTATTCTAGCGGCTAGTCTAGACAGCCGCAGGCGTCAGCTTCTCATTGACGAGCCGCGCCCATCGCTCATCGCCGATCATGCGGGCTGATACCGCTACAGCCTGTATTCAGGGCTGCCACTGCCCTCTAACCCTTTCATTACCGCAATCACAACTGCGATGACTCGTTATTCTTGTCGTTACCCATCTCTTTCCTTTCTGTACAGTCCGAGTGAGATAGAGGACGGTGTGCCTGACAAGCGATGTCGCAGCCAGTTGTGCTAGCCCGACAGAACCGGCACAATCGTGTTTTGAATTTTGTCTATAAGTACACATATGAGTCTCTCAGTCGGCTTCTCTGTCGGTCCGGTGATTTTGAAAAGGATATTGTAAAAATAAAGTCGACAGGCACACTGAAATATAACTTGGAAAATGCTTCCTTTGTAACACTTTCAACTCCCTCGTGGCAAATTTCCTCTACGTACGGGTTTCCCAATGCTATCGGCTACGAGCGTAATGCTGCGAAATTGTTGGTTGCGAAAGGGTTAAAATTGTAGCAGCATATAGGCACTTTAACAAGATGGATGAGCCATCATTCTATCCGTGCAGTTATCGTATTTTATAAGAATCCTGAAAAGTAAATAAGAATCAAGGTATAATTATAACGAAGCAATATTATAAAATCAATGGTTTTTATATTATTCAACGTTGGTAACCCTGAACAATTTATACTAACATATAGTGCTGGAAACACGAGGCCTTGGTGGCCTAGGTTCAGTAAGCAATTATCGACGGCCAAGTGCTTCTAGACTGGCTGCCCCTTTGTTTTGGTTGTTTGCGTTGCCAACTCTGTATCTAGGCCCGATTTACACTATATTCGAGCCTTTGTTAAGTCAGGTCGCATTGTTGTAGACATACGATTTTAAGCTAACATGGTCATTCACATAATAACTACTATTGACAACGGGATATTTACCATGTATGTTTGTTTTATTGAGTTCCCGATATTTCGGCACTGTTGCAAGCGCCATCATCATCAACGCGCGGAAGAAGCGAACCCGAAAGAGGGTTAGATCGCTATGGTGTGTGGGTAGACTACAATTAAAAACTCGCAGCACGCCAATTACTCCGTGATGATGGCGCTTGCAACAGTGCCGAAATATCGGGAACTCAATAAAACAAACATACATGGTAAATATCCCGTTGTCAATAGTAGTTATTCTGTTGTAGACATATTGCTAATCAGCATTTCCTTATTAATTTGGTGAGTTTGGATTATGAAAAAGCGAACTTCTTTTCCGGAATAATATGCAGCCTGTGTCTCCAATTTTTTTCGGAAAATATTCTAGAATGATATCAAAATCACACACATCACCACACTGTTCGGAACTGTCTCAACGTATCCACAGTCATGAAATAAATTTAGAAAAAGACTATCTCAGCGCTCCGTTTCATGTAGATTCATTTTTTCGTTACTGCGTCAAAAATACTAAACCACAACATATCTTTTTTACAACGATTACTTTTTGGAGTTGCATACTTGCATAGCGAACGCGTCTGAATGGATAACTTTACATCCAATTTGATATATATTTCATTGTTATTACAAAGGAAGCAGAGAAAGATAACATCAAGCAATCCGTTCAGAGGGGTTTTTTATCGTTTAACCGGCCCGCATCGCCGGGGCCTTAACCTAGCCCAATCTATCGCAACACGGGAGAGGCTGGTCGTTGGAAAACGCCCTTGCGCTCGATAAAAATAAAGTCAATGTTATAGTCTATGGGTGGATTCGTTCGGAAACAAATTGAAGTCACGGTGCATGGATTATTTTTAATGGGAAAAAAATCCTACAGATAAGAGTTATTTTTTTTCTTTGCTGAACCATTTAATTTATCACCATGCTAATTTATTTTTAAACACTTCGCAGTTTTACGTGGTGACGCGTGAAGAGAATTGTCATTGATTTAAATAATATCACCAACGTAAGAAGCATATTGTTTTCACTTTCATGCCTAAACGTTCCTATAAGCAAGTAAAGAATAACCCATAGAACGCACAAAAAATGTTATGTAATTATAGTCAGCTACAAAAAACTGGCAAACGTTTTAAAGACGCGCCAACACTATTCGTTAAATGAATGAGAAATTTGATATAATTTTATGAAAAGAAATCTGCGAAAAATATGGATAAAAGGTTTAATTTTCTTAGCGTTAGATTCGGCTGTATGTATCATAGATACAATGTATAAATAGGTACTCATTTTCTGGATCGCGTATGTATAGTATTATACTACAGTATAATAAACACAATCTGTATTGATATAACGCCTCCCCGTCAAGTGTCGATCCTTGTCAAGATCGGCGTACAATGAATCACGTTATTAATAGTTGTACTAATAAAGAGTTAATCATTAATAATTCTGTTATTGCAGTTTTGTTCGACAGCTGAATCATCGTACGTTGGCCTGGTTGCAAACAAAGCGACTTTGTTGCAAATTGCGTATTGGAAATAGCACTTGTTCAGGACTAGGGTGTTTTGTTCGATGCGTTTTTGTTGTGCTTATCGTTCAGTGGCTTATCGTTCGTCTCCAGTATAATTTAATTTGTGAACTAAATAACAATTCGTAATCAGAGGTTAAGCTATGGTATCCGAGTGGTTCGGACATGCGCCTTTCAAGCAGAGGTCGTGGGTTCGAATCCTGGCTCGTTGAGTGAGAACCAATGAGTTTTTCGGAACATACTTATGTGCGAAATATTATTAAATATTTACTTAGCTCTTCAGTGAAGGAAAAACATCGAGAGGAAACCTTCATACTACGGTCGGTCAAAGTCGAAGCGACGAACAGACGGACATATTTTGACCCCCTGTTACGAACTGTTCGCGGGCCGAATTATGTTAGGGATGTAATTTACGGCTAAATTGTGAATTTTCCTACTGTTTGGTTAAATTCGATTATTAAGCGTCTTGACGTTTTTATGGAGAACCGGACGACCCAAATTATTATTTTAAAATCTTCATTTAAGTTAATGCACTGCTGCACACTAATGGTCATTTACGTTACAAAAATGTATTCCCACGTGTGCGTTGTCCCACTCACTGTTAACAGTTCATTACACAACTAGGGTGGTAACACAAAGAAAGATCGAGATCGCAGATGTTTGCGGCCCGAGCTGCAAGCGAGGGATGTAAATATACGATCTAGGGCTTTCTTTATTACCTCCCGTGTTGTGTACATCATTGTCTACACTTGGCCAGAAAGCGCGGCTTTTTCCGTTCGCTTAGCGTGCGGAAAAAGCCACTTTATGGCCAGGTGTGGCATAAAAATCTTATGGAACAGAAGTAAAAACAGCTAAGTCCACATAAAAGTTATTTTGCTAGCATCATAACCCACTGTTCGCAATACTGCAATGCGCGAACGAAATACCTAATAGCATCCTCTCCGCCCATGGTTCCATGGCTTATTAACTGAGTTTGCGCCCGTACATCGATGTAGATAAGATCGTTAAATTCCGCGGCACGGCACGTCCCCGCGTTACGGCCGACGTGTATATTCGCCTTGATACCATAGATACTCATACAGTCTACGAGTAATATAGAATCGGAAGCTTATATTCTCACGGGAATCGTATGAAGTTCATGATTTTGTTAGTAAGTTTAATTTTTTTCTTCCATTGATTATAATGTGACCTGCCCAATTTAGGATAATGGTAATGGTGTGTAATGAAATGTTTATAATTATAGACATATGCAGATGTAAGTTTATGGTATTTTTCCTTCACCAGAAAGCTAATTAATAGGGTGGATTTTCGTCATACAAATTGGTATGCCATACATTTAGTTTGGCATACAAATGTCGCGGACGAAAATCCACCCAATAAATATATGAAGTCATATTTCGCAAACAAGTTTAATTTAATATAGGTAATAACTATAAATAATGATTAATCCGGGATGGCAGTACCTACTGCTATTGATACGCCTTATTAATGAAACCGTAAATGTTATCCAGCGCCGGTGGTATCGGATATGCATTTGTATTCAAATTCCCGCGATATCGCAAATTATACTAGATATTCCAATTCGCGCGTCGCGAATAGGTACGAATATTATCACAAACTAGGATTCGCTTGCCTAGCAAACGTATTTTGTTTATCATTGTTTTTCGGAATATAAAGTTGCCTGTGTCACCTATGTTTATAAATAAATAAAAAAAAGGCAACGGCCATGCTTGCTCCGTTGCTCCCCTGTTGAGTAAAAATAAGAAATCAAAAAACGGAAACCGAAGACAATATTATAATCATGGTATCACATACATAATTTGGATGTTATCCATTACTAGTTAGGATTCTACTATCCCTTGTCATCCCGTGGCGTAGGTACTTCAACTTCAACAATATATTCAGCACTAGCTTATGCCCGCGACTTCGTCCGCGGTGTAAATTATAATTAGGCAATTACTCTTTATAAATAGTTTTTGATATTTGGTCATAATAACTTGGTTGTAATACTTGTAATTAAACAAAACCCTCAAAATATAGGGCCCAAAACTGCACATTTACCGCGAAAATCAATTCTTTAGTCCATTTAAGGATTATTACCAAAAAATTAAACTCACTTCATAAACAACCTGTTACTTACACAAAAAAGAACAATCTAGCAGTGGCGTGGCGTCCATAGAACTCGATTCTCATCGGCTTGCCTAATATTAGGCAGTTCAGCACTTAATTCTAGTGCTCTTAAAGAAAATTGAAGCTTTAGAAAGCTACTCCGGCTTATCCAAGGATTTCTTCAACGCCACGCCACTGCAAATACTGCAATCTACTAATTGCTATACGCATGGAGTTTCAAACCTTTTACTTTATAAATTGTACGGTCCCTAAACAAACTTTCAACCCCTACCTACTCAACCCGTTTTGGAGATAAATTTGAATGAATGATGAAATCATTTAAGTTCTTTTCAGTTCAATCAGTTTTTTACTTAAAAAATCGTTTAGTCCCTTTACAAAGTCTAAACCCCCATTTAACCCCTTTTGGAGATGAAATTAAAAAAATGGTTAAACTTCCTTTCTCTACCCTTATTGAACGATCTACGTACGAAGTATCAGATCTCCTACTTCAAAACTCGTTTGGACCCTATACAAAGTTTCAGCCCCCGTTTGACTCCTTTTTAGAGATGAATTTCGAAACACGGTAAAGCCACATAATCTTTGTTCTTATTAAGGAGTCTATAGACGATGTCTCAGATCTCCAACTTCAAAAATCGTTTGGACCCTATACAAAGTTTCAACCTTCATTCAAACCCCTTAGGATGAATTCCAAAAAAACAGCAATCACTTTTCTTCACTCTTATGGATGAGTCTATATACGCAGTTCAAGATCTACTTCAAATACCGTTTGGTCCCTATACAAAATTTCAACCCCCATTTGAACCCTTTTTAAGGATGAATTTCGAAAAACGGTAAAACCACTTTTCTTTACTCTTATTGAGAAGTCTATGTACGATGTCTCAGAGCTCTAACTTCAAAAATCGTTTGGTCCCTATACAAAGATTCAATTCCGGTTTAATCCCTTTTGGGGATGAAATTCAAAAAAAATTAAACCCCTTTTCTTTACTCTTAGATCTCTAATTTCAAAAATCGTTAAGTGCCTATACAAAGTTTCAACCCCATTTAACTGGGGGATTATTTTCGAAAAACGGTGAAATCACTTTTCTTTACCTCTATTGAACGAAGACGAACTATGTACGAAGTCTCAGATCTCCAACTTCTTCCAAGTTTTAACCCCCATTTAACCCCTGTTGGGGATGAATTTCGAAAAATGGTAAAATACTTCCTTCGGCCTTTATTGAAGAGTCTATATACAAACTGATACTGACGAATTGTAACTGAAAAATAATTTGGTCCCTGTACAAAGTTTCAACCCCTATTTAACCCCATTCCGGGAAAAAAATTGAAAAACCGTGAAATTACTTTCCTGTACACATATTGAATGGTCTATGTGCGAAGTTTCAGACCACCAATTTTAAAAATCGTTTGGTCCCCAAAAAATTTTCAACCCCTATTTAACCCCTTTCCGGGATGAATTTCGAAAAACCGTGAAATTACTTTCATGTACTCATATTGAATGGTCTATGTGCGAAGTCTCAGACCACCAACTTTAAAAATCGTTTGGTCCCTATACAAAGTTTCAATCCCCATTTTAACCCCTTTCCGGGATGAATTTCGAAAAACCTTGAAATTACTTTCCTGTACTTATATTGAAGGGTCTATGTGTGAAGTCTTAGACTACCAACTTATAAATCGTTTGGTGCCTATACAAAGTTACAACCCCCGTTTAACCCCTTTTAGGGATGAATTTCGAAAAACGGTGAAATTACTTTTTTCAACTTACATTGAAGAGTCTATGTTCGAAGTTTCTGATCATCTACTTTAAAAATCGTGTGGTCCCCATACAAATTTTGAACCCCTATTTGGACCCCTTAGGGGATGAATTTCGAAAAATCCGTTCTTATCTCTCACCTACGTCATATGACCATTCTACTGTGAAAGTTTCAAGTTCTTCGCTTTAGTAGTTTCGGCTGTGCGTTGATGAGTCAGTCAGGACTTTGCCTTTTATATATATAGATTTTATATATATAGATTATAGAAAAGAACACAACAACGCTTCGTTATTTATTTTATGTCACACCTGGCCATAAAGTGGCTTTTTCCGCACGCTGCGCGTACGGAAAAAACCGCTTTCTGGCCAAGTGTATACATAAAATTATGTACACAACACGGGAGGTAGTAAAGAAAGTCCTCGATCGCACATTTACGTCCCTCGCTTTCAGCTCGGGCCGCAAACTTCTGCGATCTCAGCCTTTCTTTGTATTACCACCCTAGTTATGTAATGTACTATAATGCTAACCGTAGTACAGTCGGCCCCAAAAGTAGCTGGACACTTTAGTACTACGCCACAATACAAATGTGTTCAGCAACATTTGAGGCCGACCGTACCTATCTAACAGAGATGCGTGAACTATGTTTCATTTCCGCTTCCTGTACCCATAAAGGAAAAGTTATAAAATTCCATCGAACGTATCGGACGTTCATATTTGTCAAAAAATTCAACGCTTTGGAAAATGGCTGCCGGCGGCTATGCTGTATCAAAGCAGTCGCAGCACATATTATACTCCTTTGAGCATTGACATTTAAGGTCCGACACGTTTTGTGACAATAAAGTCTCTTTGTACAGCCAGAATTTTCAAATCTCTACCTTATTTTAAAGCAATAAAGGTCTTGGAAACTGCACCTAAGAGATGTAAAGAGATGTGACACGTGTAAATACTAGCGTTGAAACATTTTAATCTCAACTTTATTTGTAATGCAGTAAAGATGTAGAAAAATGCACTTATACGATGTAATGACACGTGTACCTTAATAGCGCCTGTGGTTTTCAAATTTAAACCTTATTTCGCGACGGTTTAAGGTGATGACGACTGTAAAAGTCCTCTCTACAACGTACTGGTTACATGGGAAACGTGACTATGGATGCTACGTATTTAGATGAGAAATGATAAGAGATTTTTGTAGATAGTGCTTATTAGAGTTGGAATAATATTTTCATAATGCAAATTAAGCGACGACACGACAAGACAAACATAACAAACCATTTACATTTTGTTTAAAAATTGTAGTATACCTACTTCATCTTAAAATTACCGGCATCCATGGCATGGTTAAACTAAGCTTTTTGCCTTGTACGTATGTTTTGTTATATACAAATTATAAGTAATTTCCTTGCAAGTGTTGTCGAGTAAAATAAAAAAAAATATATAATAATGAAGACATAGCTCTATGGTAATGCGTGAAAGAAAAACAAACGCATATTTCATATGTATAACATTAGTAAAGATAGAGGTAGGTATATAGATTGGTGTGCCAATTGTTAAAGGTTCTGTGGGAATCTATTGAAAACGTCTATAAGCACGTATATTAGGAGCTGACTCGACAAACCTCATTATTCGGTGAGAAACATTACCTCCAAGAAAAAACACAATAACAACATATGAACTCCATATATCTTTACTACCTTCCTCCTCTGGTTCGTAGAACGGTTCATTTCACTGCTTACTTTCAAATACTCGTGTTTAACACAATCGTTTGATGGAAAAGTGGATCTTATTTTAGTTAGAATACGGGTGCATTTCGGATCACATTTTCATTCAGACGTGAAGTTAGGTAAATAGGTAATTCCAGTATCGAATGTTGCAAGTCATGGGGCCGAAATAACTTGAGACTTGACGGGGGTGGTTTTCGCATTTTTGGAGAAACGTTGCACGCTTACAGGTTTTGTAGTCAGTTGAGATGTTTTTCTTCTAATGAATTTTTGTTAACTGATGCGTGCTTTATGCCTGATGCACTTTATGTGAAATTAAGTGGTCTGGGGGCGACATTGTAAGTGTCAGTGTGAAAATCCAAAATCAAAATGAATTATGCGCCAGAACATATTTATCAGTTATTGTATATGCGATAGGTACCTATGCGGTACAATGCGATGATAATTTTGCTCGTTGTCGGATTCAGGGGCATTCCACCAGAATGTCGGGCACGTGACGCCATTTTTTTCATACTTCTAACAAAGTGAGGAAGTACATTTTTGGTATGTCATTATTTTATAACTTGGTTTTTAAATTGATAATGTCATTTTGGACTTTCTATTGGTTTTTAAGGTAGCTGCCATAGCGGGCACGTGCCCGACGAAGTAGACGTTTTCGTGGCATGCCCCTTCATCGGTTTTTCTCATTGTAAAGACGGAGAAATCCGACTGTAACCGTGACAAAATATCACCCGTGTGCGCCTAGCCTTACAATTTTACAAGTCAAATTTATTAGTAACATTGGTCAAGACTATTGCATTGGTTGGTTTGAATTGTAGCTTCGTCAAATCGGTCACAGTTGTTAAAGTAGCGTTACTAAAACCAGGTAGCGCAGAACCATGATAGTAAAAAAATATTACGTGTTTTTCTGCTGCCTATTTTATTATAGAATTTATAAAAGACTGGCATTAAAGCAGGGCGAAACGTGCCAAATGCAGCCAAAACGTAAACTTATCACGTTCGGAAGAATTAGAATAGCACCCTCCAGCGCATTTCAAAGCGGAGCCCGAATTTTATCACCCATTACGTCATCGACATCTCCCCCTCGTAATCGCTAATCACGAAAGCCCCTTTATAATTATTGATAATAAACCCCCAGCAGTGGAAGTATTTTAAACATTCTAAGCCTTTGATGTATTTGGAACTGTTAAACGTTTCCCTGTGAACGCCTCTGAGTCCTTTTCTTTATTTGTTACGATAAATACAGCTAAGAATTCCCTTTAAACGTTTTCTGGAGTCTTTGTATTGATACAATGGGACTTTGCGGAGGGAAATTATCTAGATTCGCTCTGTAGTTTTGAGATCAAAAAAGGATTGAGGTGGCTTTATATTGCGAGTTTTCTTTGAAATTATTTTTCGTGTAAATCGGTAACTTATGTTAAAAGCCAGTGTTGCGAAATCTTATGTACTTACGTACGAGTACGTACTACGTACGAGTATTCACGTAACTGCCAATGTGTAGGGACGTGATGCATGCGGTGTGGAGTTTCTTTTAATTTTTATATACATATTACAACGTACCAGACTGAGTATTGAGTAGTTCATGCACGCACTCATGTATTCCAAGTCATAATTGGCATAGTCTTTTGATTACTCGTCTAAATTATGGGTAGTAAATATATAAGTGATCGGATTCGTAGGAGCGTGCCTATGAGCTGTTGAAAATTTGATGTATACAGATAATTGATTGAATCAGTACCTAGCTGTAATCCGAATGCCAAATATACGATCACAAGCCCGATTTCCGATAAATATTGTAAATTAACTTTTATAACTTGTCCAGAGCTAGTATTATGTGCCGAGTTATATTCTTCAGTATCGCTAAACGGAAATTGTGCCATTCAAAACGTGAAATGATAGAATTTCCTCCTCACTATATTTATATCAGATTTTTCCTACTCAAAGCAACTTCCTCCCTTTAGGAAGCGTCTGCGAGTCTATTCTTACTATATATATTTATATCAGTATCGTTTAATGGAAAAAGGCACCATGTGTATATAAAGTCGTATATTTATTGCCCTTTTACTGTACATAGCGAGTACGCGCCGGCGCTCGGGTCCGAGAAGCAAAATTGCTCGCACGATTTATTTTCCCTGAAAATAGGCATCTTAAAATTTCCCTGTAATTTTGAGAATCTCGTATCCACAGTCGTGTCGCATAACAAGGAACCTTGCTGTCTAGAGAATAGTGCTCATAATTAAAGAACGGCGAGTAATTATATGAGGTATAGAAGGTTGTTTCGATTCCGAAATTCCGGGCATTAAAAGGAAGGGATGGTTCATTCATCGGGCCCGGTAGATCCGCCATTATACCAACTTCGATTGTTATGGCCAAAGACTAATTATTGTTGCTTGTTCAACTATATTGGATTAGTTAGGAATTGTTTTCCGTTTAATTGTTACGAATTGCATCGGTTATTTCTTTGTCGAGTATCGCCGGCAGAAACTTGGCTGATATTAGTTTTTGGAGAAATAAACTCCTCCTTAGTCAGATTTAATTTAATTTCAATTGCTCATAAGAAAACTTATCGTGTGAAAGACGAACTTAATTCCATACTCTATGGCATGGCATAGAGCATTCCCAATTTCTTTTACACAAAATCATATTATTTTTCAGTGTATATTACCTAGACTTATAAAACCTAGGTACACCATGTAAGTACTAACAAATTACATAGGAAACTAAATACAAATCGTATCACTACGCAAAGCTTAAAGTTTCACTTGCCTTTGGTCATTTATAACCACTAGTTACCACTAATTGACACATAATTAACACACAACAAAGCTTTATGTATAATTGAAGCAGCGTTTCCAGCATTAACCGTCGATTTTAGACCGCTTTGCTCCGAGCACCATTTTCAGACATCAGTTTAACCAACCAAAAACAACACTTATTTCCAAAGGCATAAGAGCTCTGGTGTACGCAGTTCCTTCCCGGTACTTTACCAAGTTAACGGTGTATTCCTAAGACCCTCTGAGAATATTGTCTTAGGATATTCAAAGAGCAGTTCTGTATTATTCAAGTGTGCGCTAGTAACGTTAACTCAGCTCCTAACTGCAAATACACCTAAGTCCATTTTCTACACTGTTACGTTTAAATAAACATTGTTGATTAGTACGTTTCGCTGCTGAGTAAATCTAATTTGTAGTGTTCAAGTGGTGTATTCATTTGTTAGTGCTATTTGTTATAAATGGACCGTTTTTTTGAACTAGGTAAGGGTTTATCTCGCTTGAACAGGACCTATTTATTATTTACTGTACAATATAGGTATGAAAGTACATACAAACAGCAGACTTAACGTCGTCGCAGGACATTCTCTACTACTCATACGATTGGTTCTTAGCCTTTATTTACCTCTATTGGAACCTAAAATATCACTTAATTCAAATGTTAAGCTCAAAATCCAAAGTCTGTAGGCACTGCTTATTGCTATCTTCTTCGTCGGCATCACTCTTGCTACCTCTTGCATCTAAAATTACGAGCACGACGACTCGGTCGTGGGCTTTATTTTAGGTGTTGGTGCCACCAATGCAAAAAGCATGCCACTTGGTGGCATGCTTTACGATGCGTCGCTGTGTCGGTTCCTCTAGCTACTTTCCTGGTGCGTTTGTGCATTTGTACTTGTAATATGTTTGAAAAGAGAAACGGGTGAGTATCTTCCGGCGCTTCTTTTCACCAGAAGCGAAGCGCCAAAAGAAGAGAAAAGAATAGAATCGGACATGTAAAAGAGCCCTTGTGGGTACTTGCGGAAATAAATTATTTTATTTTATTTATTTGTAGGGAACATCTACTTACGTACTGCAATTTTAACCTAGTCAGCTACAAAACGCTTATTGCTAATATGAAACATTTTAAATTACGGGTACATAAAAAAGGACGTCTACTCTAGCTGAGGGTTTTTTTCTGTGTTAGTGTAACATGATAAAAAAGTACCGATTGCAAGCGTTATCATTCCCAACTTCGGCGTCGTAATTCCAACTTCACACTTAGACTAACTAAACAAATGAATGAATCGCTCGCGCTCCCGCTTCCGCCCTTGCCCCTGCTGGCACACTATCGACACGAGTACCGTCATCAGTTGCAGTGATCGCTAGTTGGGAACTTTCTCCGATTACAATCAATTACGTGCAGGCTCTGACTGCGGGTAAGTGCGGGTATCTCGGAAAGGGTTGCCCGACTACGGAACCAACTTTACCGGAGTTGTGGGATGGAGGGTTATGTTTTTGCCTTAAGGAGTTAAGTTGTAAGTTTGTAGAGACAGACTGAGCACTAAGAAACGAGATGCGCTCTTGTTTTGCCCATAGTACACTCATTTCCTCTCTAAGTAAACTGGATAAATATCTATAACGCGTTATTTTGGGTAAAGTTAAGAACAACACTTTAAAATAGTATTTTTTTATTTGTTATCGATTGATTTTTTTTAAAGGTTATAAAAACCAAAAAAATCGTTCTCTCCAGCCATTTACTGCTTGATGGCTCAAGGCTCAACTGTCACGTTAAAGTTTACTTATATTCAAGGCTGAATGGTATTATGGGGTAAATTATTATTTCCAAGTCCAATGATTGCCATTCTCACACCCCAGCTATTGTACAAGGACACAACTATCTTAAGAATCCTTAAGCAACATTCAGTAAGCGTATATTCGGTAGAGTAACACAAGTATGCACTCGGCGTCTTGCGAGTACCCTACAAATTATCAGAACTTTGAGCGCGGCGCGATATCTCCGGGACTGTACCGCCCATTGCATGCTCGTTAGCTGCAATCTGAGTCTGACTGTACAGATTAGTTTTGCAATCTGTTATGAATTAAACTAGTTCGGAACTAGGCACGAACAATATCGGGTTGCATTAACGTTTAATCTGTCAGATACAGATTTAGTGCAGTAAGGTTCAAAGAAAAGCACACTGCAATACAAACAAATCTCTGGGTTCCAACTATTTTACTTTTTAATCATTAATTAATTAAATCCAGGTACAATAACATATGTGCTTTCTGGTACATCACGTTCATCTTGCCATTGTTTAAGAGCCATCTTGGAAATAGATTTTTAGTAGTAGTTTTAATTGTCTTTTACTTAAAGGTTTTTATTTTACATTTAGTTTTGGATTAATATGATATGAAATTGTGTGCTTGTAATTTTTTTTTAAAAAGAGCTTTGATAATTCAATACAGTTAAAATATGTCTAAGGGCCTGAAATAAATGTTTCCAAATTCATAATTATTGACGAAAAAAATATATCGCGTAGTCTATTTATTTCTTGTCCCGTGTTATTTTGTTAACTCAGTTTATAAAAACAGTGATCTAAACATAATAGTGCAACATTGTTTTATTTTAGAAGCAAGTAAGTAAAGAAATGCATTGTCTCGGATAATTTATTTTCAGAATAATGGCAACATATTACCTTAGCATATGTTATGTTCCCTCAAAAACGTCAGTAGCTGAAAGAACATTCTGATTTATAAATTATGTTACTCGTAAATGCGATTTTTTTTTTGTATAGGTACATCTACCAGAAAAAGGCCCTTATGGCAACAACATAAGGACCCTTTTCTGATGGACAGCCAAAAATTGTGTCGTAAGAGTAAAAATATTGTACGATTGACATGGTTATTTTCAAACATTGGTATTTAAATGGTTGACAATATTATGATACACACGGTTTTGCTTGTTTCGTTCGAAGCAAGGCACCACTTCCCATTGTCCAAAATTTTGCTTGATTTTGCTTTGATTCACACGTTCTCATGATTAATTGTCAGGCAAATGTTCATCTGAAATTGCATTAATAATAAGAATCCAATACAGCAATATACCCGGTAGCAAAACCATTTCTCTTTGATAACTCCCGCCTCGCACAAACCGTGAGCCCGCTACCCAGCCTCAAAGGCTGTCAGAAGCATCTAATTGGAACGAAGAATCGATACGCAAATGATACATTCTAAAGCTTTTGATACATTTGAGCATTCCTTGTAATGAGCATTCTACTGAATTTTATACTAGTGGTTTTGTGAGCCGCAAGCCTGTGGTCACAGGCTCCGCTATTTTAAGAATTTTCCAAAAATGAATCGACAAAAAAACCTATATAATTACTAGGGTTGTAACGATACATAATTTTGCCGATACGATACCGATACCGATTATTGAAGTAAATAATCGGCGATACCGATACCGATATCTTAGCTAAATAATGAAGTATGAACTTCAGATATTTGTATGTCCTTATTATACCTAAAACTTGGCTATATTTAACAGAGATTCAACCTTGAAAGTGTAAAGTAAAAATAGATAAATTTTCAACTCAAAATTAATATTGTTTTTATTTTGAACCAAATATATAATTAACATAATAATTATCATTGCACAAGGTACTAGACCAATACATAAATTAAGTCAGTAATTGAAATTACTTTTTGCAGACTTTTTTTCATACAGCAAATTCTTTTCGCGCTCTTCAAATATCAGTTGTATATGTATAATCGGCGATACCGATATATCGGTATCGGAATCGTTACATCCCTAATAATTACCGAGCTTGCACACCGAATTCGTTGAGAAATGCGACGTGAACCTGTGCTGCCGTCCTAGTCTAGAAGGCGACTTCTAGAAGGCGACTTTTTGCTATGGAAATTCATAGTAAAAAGTCGCCTTTTAGACTAGGACGGCAGTGTGGCTCATTCCGCGATTTCGCCGCGCGGCTACTAGTACCAAATTTTGCCTCCGCGGAGGGGCTTAACCAGCGACCAGAAAGAGCACGCATTATGCGATAGAGAGAGACGGTCGGATCCGGTGCGTTCCGTCCGGTGGCCGAATCCGAACATCAGGTTTGTTAGAAAGAGAAACTTCTGTACGTAATACTATTACTTTTTCCGTGCCTCAACTGAAGAGAACAGCCGGCCGCTAAGCGCTCGTTTGGTCACTGGAAGATTAATGCTTACATGATCGATAAGGCGATTTCTCGTGACAAATGGTAATGGGCTAGACGACTAAAAAAAACTGTTTAGTCCGTCAGTTAGATTATTAAAAAATATTGTACACGTATTTTTTCTTTTGTCAAACAAAACATGACGAGGATAGAGTGCTTAGAAGTTTCGAGTGACGTCACTCCTAGGTACAATTTTCACCTAGAAGTGACGTCACAAGACCCCACTCCAGAAGTTTGATGGGTTATAACTTTGTCGATTTTTAATATTTTGATAAACCAAAAAATACGTGTCCCATATTTTTCCATAATATAACTGACGGACTAAATAGAATTATATAGTTTTAACCCAGTCGTCATCCCTATTACTGCATTGCGAAATTGAGTTTAGCTGGCCGTACGGAGTCTCGCTAACAAACAACTGAAGCATGTCTAATAAGCCGGCTATCTATGTGTGCGTGCTGCTGGCTATAGGAAAAAAACTAGTTGATGTGTGCGTGCGGCTCGTATGTACAAGCAGCCGGCTTATTAAAATGGCTTCAGTTCTCTGTTGGCGAGGCTCTGTCCGGCTATTTATTTATTTAATTTATTTATAGGTATTCAGGATAAAAACATCCGTAAATATACATATTACATAATGTATGTTACTAGCAGAAGGCCAATAACAGCTATCCATTGGTTACTTAAAATAAAAAAAAAACAATCACATACAGTCAACACGTCTGTTCCAAACAAGTGCTCGACATTACTGATACAATAGGAACCGGAATCACAAAGTGTTGTTAATATAAATACACTATAATTGCGCTGCATCATTCGCAGATCTATTATCCTTAAAACTTGACTTAGAGAGAAGAGAAAAATTTTTTAGGTACTTGGCTTTTAATTACAAAAAATACATAGAGCAAAAATTCAAAAAAGTTTTTATCATTGCGGAGTTTTTTGCATGTTGCTAAGCGAGCACAACTTTTTCGAAGTTACAAATGAGAGAACCGGGATTTCCGCTGATTCGATGCGAGTCGATTTTGTATGGACAAGACAGGGTGGCCATAGAACATTTCAAAAAATCAGAACTATGTGCATCATGCTTTACGATTTTAATGTCGATTTCCACGGGGCTGTTAATGGATTGGTATAATTTAAAACGTCGACCTTTAACGAAACTAATGAGTGTCACTATTTTTTAAAGTAACACATATGATAGTTTTACCACAGAACTGGGCGATTCTCCGAGCGTTTTGACCGCGCGGTTTGACAATCATTGTTGTCCGCCGATTATTTACTATACTATAACGAGAGGACAAATCGTGACAATTTTGACAAAACTAGACTGTTTTTCGGTTTCATAAACAGTTAACTCTAGGCATCGTTTTTTCGAACAATATTTACTGAGACAATAATGGCGAAAATAAAACGCCGTAAAAACGCTGAATATTGGCCCAACTACTGAAAACTTTATTCTGTGGAAATATTTTTTTCCCCAATTAGATATTTGATGAAGTCGTTGAAACAATCCGTACAAATTTGTGTTTATTAACTCTTGGATCTGTTTTTTCGCCAAGTCAATTTTAGTGTTTTATTATTGCCAACAAGAATAATTAAAACTCCCAAGTTACCTTGTTACTTTTACGAAACTGTAATTTAACTTTTGCAAAGAAATGTTATCGAGTCCGCTGGAAACTTTGATAAACGTAAAAGGAACAGACCTTTCTTTGTACACATTAAGAGGCCTTGGGTGTTTGTTTTGTCATCATCGATTTAAGTCAGCGGTCGGCAACATGTGGACCACGGGCCGCATGCGGCCCGTGAACCGGTCACTTGCGGTCCGCGAGCCTCCTTGGCTATTTTTAACCGACTTCCAAAAGAAGGACGGTTCTCAATTCGTCTGTATGTTTTTTATTTTTTTTTTGTGTGTTTGTTCACCGATTACTTGAAGACGGCTGGACCGATTTGGAAAATTCCTTTTTTGTTTGAAAGGGTAGACTTTTGAGGTGGTCCCATTGCAACCAAGTCAGGATCTGATGATGGAATCTTGGAGAAATCGAGGGAACTCTTCAAATATTATAGGCACACATATAGCGATTTCGGTATTTTTCGTAATTTCTCGTTCATCTCTTATTAGCAACAAGTTTTTAGTGTTAACCGACTTCAAAACAAAGAGTAAATTTGTATCTAGGTTTCTTTCCCGATTACTTGAAGACGGCTGAACCTATTTGGAAAATTCTTTTTTTGTTTAAAAGGGTATACCTCCGAGGTGGACCCGTTGCAACCAAATCAGGATCTGATGGTGGGATCTTGGAGAAATCGAGGGAACTCTTCAAATATTATAGGCACACATATGTGATTTTGGTATTTTTCTTACTTTCTCGTGCATTTCTTATTAGAAATGAGTTCCCAGTCTTAACCGACTTCAAAACAAAGAGCCATTTTTATGTATTTTTATCAGATTTTTATGTAGGCTTGTTCCTCGGTTACTTGAAAACGTCTAGACCGATTTGGATTTTTTTCTTTTAACTAAATAGACTTAAGTCTATTTGGTTAAAATAATATTTTTCCAGCGCCACTAAAAATTTAAAAATAAAGTAAATTTTTAAAACAAAAAATAAAAACCGACTTCCAAAAACTTAAACTAAAAACCAAAAAATAATATGTTAATTACCCCAAAGAAATGGATAATCAACGATTCATATATACATATACAGATATTTATACTTTTTAACCTGTTATTTTTGAAGTCGGTGCCAGCTAAGGAGCTCAACACAGCCAGCTTTACGGTGCAGGCACCAACTTCAAAAATAACAGGTTAAAAAGTATAAATATCTGTATATGGATATATGAATCGTTGATTATCCATTTCTTTGGGGTAATTAACATATTATTTTTTGGTTTTTAGTTTAAGTTTTTGGAAGTCGGTTTTTATTTTTTGTTTTAAAAATTTTGTATGTAAAGGTCAAATAAATATTCAGATTTTTTTAAAATCACAAACTATTAACAAAGTGCGGCCCGCGTTAATTTCGTTAACTACTATGTGGCCCTTGGCTGCTAAAAGTTTGCCGACCGCTGGTTTAGGCTATTTCATTCACGAATGAATATGTTCCTTGACATTCTCCATCGTTAGTCATTTGTTCAGGTTTATTATGGTCTAAAAGTATGCAGTCGATTTGTAATTTTTTTTTCATTAAACATACACAAAAATTCCACATTACCTACTAATTTTTCGCAGAATAAATTTGATGTTTACTTTATTTTTTATTTGTATAATAATGCGAAATAAACGTTAAGTCGTTCATTCGAAATATAATCCGAAAGTCAATCTGAAAGCTTGTTTTATCCACTTATATTGCACTACGTCCAGTAAAACGAAATATTAATCCCGTTAGTCCTTTTTAATAAAACAACTAGGTATCATTAACTACAATTAGTTGGGTGAAATCATCAATAGGTACAATGTTTCAAAAATATGTATAAAGGTCTTATTATTATGGCAGTAAGGTTTATGTATACATATTTTGGGACTTTGTGTGGTTATGTATGTATGTATGTAAACTCTTTATTGCACAAAATAATACAAGTACAGGGTTACAAAATAAAGGTATATGTACAAAGGCGAAAAGGAAAAGGCGGAAAGGTTATTAGTAGCGAGGCGTCTAAAGAACTCGATTCCTACCGGCTTGCCTAATATCAGGAATTTGAGCACCTTATTCTACAGCTCTTAAGGAAAATGTACGCCGAATCTGCACTGGCTTTCTCAAGGATATCTTTTACGCCATGCCACTGGTGGATATTTATCTTTGCCCTTGACTGTAACTACTTTTGTGTGTTTTATAATTGGGAATACATTTTTAAATGTTTCTATGGCCTCTTAACAGCTGGATGAAGTCTAGACGAAGTTTTTAGCAGTGCCTAAGTCTCTGTATCAAAGTTTTGTTACTAATTGAGTTAATTGTGTTTTCTATGTATTTAAGTATTTGTATGTATGTATCTATTAAATATATCGTCGTCTAGTATCCATAACACAAGCCTTATTGAGCTTACTATGGGGCTAGTTCGATTTGTGTAAGATTGTCCCCTAATATTTATTTATTTATTTTTTATTTAATTAGTAATTACCTACTTGTTTGAGCTGATTCAACGTAATCAAAGTTTGAATGTTCGTTTACACTTTATAGTAATTGGTTCAAACTTAAAATTAGCGCTGTTAATTAAAACAATTTATAAGACAATCTGAATAATATTTTCTATGGAACATGTTGTATTTAGATTTACTGATGAGTTACTGCGGCAAGACCGATTCGATGGTCAGGTGACATCTTCCGCATGGTAACTAAGCAGTGAGGCTAGCGTAGTGTAGAGTGGCCTCATAAAAAAGAGGCCTATACCCATCGGGCTAAAAAGATAAATAAAAGAATATTGCGTGAAACGCAAGTCATCCTTTTAAGTCGAAAGCACTGCTGTCAATAAAGCTTGAGCTTTCACATTCAATTTTTAATAGCAACTTCTTTCAATATTCAAATTGCAGCGCATTTGAATTACCACTTATGACGTTTTAGCTTTTCATCTAATACAAACACTGTAGTCTTCCTTCGCACACTTATTTCGAACTTTATCAGGTAGTTTTAAGGTCCAAATTGTAACGCTTCACTTGCGACTTTTTAGTCGCACCCTCAGTCCACATCCTCAGCTTTGTATGTCGGTGGGAGTCCTAAATCAGGACAGGCGTTTGTACGATCTGACATTTATGGTGCAATTTATATTTATGGCCGGACAACGTCCCCTTATCGTCGCGATTACGTGTCACAGATCTCTGTCACAGTGACTACGTGTCGTGCTGTTATGAGTTTGATGAATAGTGTATTTGACTGCCCTGCTTAGATAGCGCTTGATCTCAAACAATATTTATTTATCATCAAATAGTAGTTGCAAAATTCTGCATCTACACACAAAGTTAAGACACAGATTTATGTAGGTTCTAATTTCATTTTATTGTTAAGGAAGTTGTTCGAAGCATTCACGCCAACGCCCTTAGTACAGATCAAATCAACGTTAGGCGCGTCATACTCGTATGCGAATAATTCTGAAAATTCGGTGAAATTAGGACATAACAGAAAACATTTTGACTCTTTACGATTAGGTACGAAATTAGCAATGTTACCTGGCTTATTGGCCAGCTTTCCTTTTAATTTCACACTCACATTTAGATATCCCACTAATATTATAAATGCGAAAGTTTGTGAAGATGTTTGGATGTTTGGATATTTGGATGTTTGGATGTTTGTTACCTTATAACGGGGTAACAACTGGGTGGACCAAGCTGAAATTTGGCATGCAACTAGATCAAGTCCTGGATTGAAACATAGGATACATTATATCCCGGTAAAGAGTTCCTTTGGGACAATAACGGGAACAACGCGGGCGAAGCCGCGGGAAAATGCTAGTGACTAATAAGTAAGTTTAAAAATAGACTTCAGTCGGTAATGTTTTAGGTGCAGTACACATACACTACGCCTGCGGTATGTTACTTACATTCGCCCGAGTTTGCGCACACGCATGATGCGCACATGCTGCAGTCTCAGTCTACAATCGCGCGTGAAACGATACTTCTTCCCGACTTCCCCAGCAATAAAGCATTATTTACGATCGACAACGAATGCCCTTTTTATTATGCTAATTTTGCGGGCAGCGGGCATTGTGCTGCCTAATTTACGGGGCCTATTGTGCCTGACACTTGGATGCAGCAAGGGTTGCCCGACTTTAAAATTAAGGATACAGTCGTGCTAGCTAACAAGTACTTTTATAATACGTGCTAGCTAACAAGTACTTTTATTATACCACTGTAGTTCTGTGCGACGTAGCGAAGCGGTGCGCGAGGGAAATATCCACCCATGCCCGACTGCGTTGAACGTGGCTAGGCACGTTGATTGGTGGATTTTTTCCTCGCTGTCTGCTTTTAATTTCCTCGCATAGCTCCGGTGCGGAGGAAGCGCAGCCTAAAGTTGGCGTAGTGTTATTTATGGGCCAGAATAACTAAAAACCACGATCATCAGTTATGATGGAGACGACTATGAAGTGTTTGACCCTCCGTGCGTCCTCACGGCTTTCATAAAAGCAGAAGCATATAAAGCAGTCGTGTCTGTGTCGGTCAAATTAAGAATGTATAGGTATCGGTGTTGGTTAGAGTTCTGTCGGGTTGATGTCGTGTTGGACAATGAAGAAACGCCCGATACTGGAAAGAAATTCAAAGCCTATATTTAAATCGAAATAAAATCCACGGTGCAATATGTTAACTGTATTTTTGTTCATTGCATATCTAATCCCGATACTACGCGCCATAAAATCCACTTAAATATCCACACGAATAAGGAAAATTAAAAAGTTTCATATCAAGTTAAAACTGATCTTGTTATGGCGCAAACAAAACCATCATTTCTGATGAAAACTGGGCTATCTTATGCAACTTGCTTTAAATAAATGTCTGATGTGTTTTTCACCAAATCTTTGGTCTTTTGGCGCTCCGCCTGGTGTTTACGCTGCAATGGACAAGAAAATATAGCTTCAAATCATATTTGATAGCAATGTTTGGTTGTATAAACTTCTCTTTGGCATTTATTTCCTACTAGCGACCCGCCCCGGCTTCGCACGGTGTTTCTCTATTATATTATGCATGCATTATACATATAAACCTTCCTCTTCAATCACTCTATCTATTAAAAAATCATCAAAATCCGTTGCGTAGTTTTAAAGATTTAAGCATACATAGGGACATAGGGACAAAGAAAGCGACTTTGTTTTATACTATGTAGTGATTAAATAGTACATATTATTATTACGTTGTCGACTATACGAGTGTCTTTAATGTTATGGCCAACATTATTTGACATAGTTTAATTATGCTTGTCGAATACACATTAAATGTGCTATCTTCAGGATTAACAACACAATTCTAAGATTTTTATGTAATCCCGAAATTAACTGATATTGTACATACATAATTTGTTAGTCATTAAAAAACAGCCTATAATTAAACTGAATATACTTAATACTTATTTATTCATTGTCAACTCTGCTACTATATTCGCTAATAAGCCTGTGCTTGTTGTATACTTTACACTTTTTGACTAGTGTTTCCTTCAAAACAAAATTGACCTAAATGCAATTGGCACTTACACAATTTTAGTCTTTTTTCCTCGTGCACAGAGGTTGCCCTCATTGCCATAAGAACCAAAATCAACGTTTTTGCTTGGGAACAACAAAATACTCGTATAATAATATTACTTTTTGGGACTGTTAATCTTACTTATGCAGCTAACTGACTATTTATGCAGATTTATCGTTTATCAGACTAGTTTATGGGTCAATTTAATTATTTTAAGTCGCATTTAATTATTTTTTGGGGTAGTATTTTACGATGTATAAGCGTATGGGGAGTGTAAAGTTAAATTTTTGTTTGCATAAATTCTAGTCACATAATTCAAGCATTATTCTGCCTAACTAAAGGGTAGTTCTCTGCGACTAAAAAGTCGCACCAATCGCATCATTACCATCGCCACATTATAGATGAGCTCCGTATAAACTATGGAGTCGTTTTTGGTTATCTTGTAGAAGTCGCGTGCCTCTGCTATTTTTATCATAATGATCCTGATTGCTTTTATAAAACCGCCAATAATAGTGGCGATGGTAATGACAAAAAAATCGCGGTATAAAATCGCAGAGAACTACCCTAAACCGCTTAACTCAATATGAGTTTCATAGATAGATACTGTTCTTCAGCGTATGAGGGCAGTAGTATTATGGGCACAGGGCAATTAACCAATGCTAGGCTCTTGTCACACCGCCGACGAATAAACGAGTAAAATTGGGCGAGTAACAGCTCATTGCGCGGGCTGACGGGGGACAGTGTCATCGATCCACCTTTCCAGATCCGCAATGTAATGCTACTCGCCCAATTTTACTCGCTAACTCGTCGGCGGTGGGACAAGTGCCTTAGAAAGCGTATTTCATTTTAAAGGGGAAATCTTATGGAAGATCTCCTTATCCGAACTTTCGAAACGGCTATGATGCTACGCTTTATCACGCGATAAATAAATGATAAAGCATCCGTCACGTTCTGACAATATGTGTGTGAGAGTGACTTGCTTGATCATTTAGTGATGCTTTATCATTTATTTATCACGTGACAAAGCGTAGCGTCATAAGCCTACTGAGGTGATATAGAGCAAATAAGAAGATTCAATAGAAATGGATGGTCTTTATGAAGGCAAAGACCAACCAAGAGATGTAACTTTGCCTTTCATTAAATTGTCGAAAGGGCTTCTACGCGTTGGCTTCTACACGTTGGAAAGACATACAAAATAATAATAATTATATTTATTTTGCGGGTCCGTCAGATGGTGAGGTTTACAAATAAATCAATTTATTGGTATAAAAAAAAACATAATTACAGAACATAAAGAAAAAAAAACCTTAACTACCTTAAGTTTAGTCAAAAAGCCCCCCCCCCCCCCCCCGTGTTGTACCCGGTTCCGTTTTTTCCTTTTGAGGTACGGAACCCTAACAGATTTGAAAAATACTTCATATTTTAGTCATGACACTCAAAAAACCGAGTCAGGGTATCACTTAGCACGAGTTTTACAAAAACGTCAATAACGTCTCAAAAACTAAGAGATTTTTACTGAGGTCAATTTTACTTAGTCTGGTGTCTTATGAGCTGGTCTATCAGCTCTTTTCGCATGTACGTTGGTTTTAGGGACACCCTGTTTAGCGATTTCGGTATTTTTAACCAATCAGAAGCACCTTTACGCCTCATGAATGACGAACACTTCGAGCAAACATTTTCACTTCCTAGTACCCGGAATAATCGCAGAAAATTATATAGGTAAGCCACGATTTTTTATTGTAGCATTAACGACTGCCAACGAAATCTTAATATTTTATTAGAATCCTGCCCGACTGCCCGAGATATAATTTTTCAACTTTTCTCTTCTAATAAAATATTTATATAATCCACGTTAAAACGGTGTATAGAGGTTTCATATTAATAGAGAATTTCGGGTGTCAATGCGTCCCCCCAATAAAAAGGTTATAATGCCTTCACAATTCAACACATGATAAGCCCTTTTTGGGTTGTAATGATCGTGCACGCCAATACCCTGGATCCGTTTCGCAAACAACCCCCAGCTTTAATATCAATCCGCCATTTTGAGCGGTTATGACGTCACGAAATAAATGACATTCGAACATATTTATGACGATTCGGTGTTTATCACGGTGCGTTTGGAGGAATTAATGTCACTTGCTTTGTGACGATATTAAATATATTGTAATTAATAACAATGTGGCTTTCAATAGAGAACATAGCTTATCCTATTTTCCTTTTATTTATGTTGCATTAAATTTTTCTACATAGTAGAAACGGATTCATATCCAAATCTATGCCCATGTCGAAATATTTTTTCCAGAGGATTCAAAATCCAGATTTACATAAGTCCGAAAAGCATTTTTTCTGAAACGATTAATTTATCAGAATTACTATAATCTCTTATAGCTACTTCAGTTAATTAATAGTTCAAATAAACCTGAAAAACCAACGTTTTTGGAAAACTATTCTACCTTAAACTTTATTTTTTAACATTGACTGTTCCATTAGCCAACTTCTGATTCCATTCCATCAGACCCTCAGCCAAGTCGAAATTATTAAAATGTTGTTCCTAAAAATCAGTTTATCTAAATATATAAAAGAAGAAACTGACTGATTGACTGACTGACTGACTGACTGACTGACTGACTGACATATCAACGCACAGCCCAAACCGCTGGTCCTAGGAATTCCAAATTTAGCATGTAGGTTCCTTATAAGGTCTAGAGGTGCACTAAGAAAGGATTTTTCAAAATTTACCCCCTAAGGGGTTCAAATAGGGGTTCAAAATTTGTATGGAGAGTCTACGATTTTAGGAGTAAGAGATTTGAAACTTCATGTTTAAACTCTTTATTAGATTACAAGAAAAGTAATTTCACCGTTTTTCGAAATTCATCCCCTAAGGGGTTTAAATGGGGGTTGAAAGTTTGTTTATCAACGTACCGCCCAAACCACTGGTCCTAGGAATTCCAAATTTAGCACGTAGGTACCTTATAAGGTCTAAGGGTGCACTAAGAAAGGATTTTTCAAAATTCATCCCCTAAGGGGTTTAAATGGGGGTTGAAAGTTTGTATATCAACGTACCGCCCAAACCGCTGGCTTTAGTCATTCCAAATTTAGCACGTAGGTTCCTTATAAGGTCTAGGGGTGCACTAAGAAAGGATTTTTCAAAATTTGTCCCCTAAGGGGTTTAAATGGGGGTTGAAAGTTTGTTTATCAACGCACAGCGCAAACCCCTGGTCCCATGAATTCCAAATTTAGCATATAGGTTTCTTATAAGGTCTAGGGGTGCACTTAGAAAGGATTTTTCAAAATTTACCCCCTAAGGGGTCCAAATAGGGGTTCAAAGTTTGTATGGAGAGTCTACGATTTTAGAAGTAAGAGATTTGAAACTTCATATTTAGACTCTTTATTAGATTACAAGAAAAGTAATTTCACCGTTTTTCGAAATTCATCCCCTAAGGGGTTTAAATGGGGGTTGAAAGTTTGTTTATCAACGCCCAGCCCAAACCGCTGGTCCTAGGAATTCCAAATTTAGCACGTAGGTTCCCTATAAGGTCTAAAGGTACACTAAGAAAGGATTTTTCAAAATTCATCCCCTAAGGGGTTTAAATGGGGGTTGAAAGTTTGTATAACAACGTACCGCCCAAACCGCTGGTCCTAGGAATTCCAAATTCAGCACGTAGGATCCTTATAAGGTCTAAATGTGCACTAAGAAAGAATTTTTCAAAATTCATCCCCTAAGGGGTTTAAATGGTGGTTGAAAGTTTGTATATCAACGCACAGCCCAAACCGCTGGTCCTAAGAATTCCAAATTTAGCATGTAGGTTCCTTATAAGGTCTAGGGGTTCATTAAGAAAGGATTTTTCAAAATTTACCCCCTAAGGGGTTCAAATTGGGGTTCAAAATTTGTATGGAGTAAGAGGTTTGAAATCTCATGTTTAGATTTTTATTAGATTACATGAAAAGTAAATTCACCGTTTTTCGAAATTCATCCTCTGAGGGGTTTAAATGGGGGTTGAAAGTTGGTATATCAGCGCACCGCCCAAACCGCTGGTCCTAGGAATTCCAAATTCAGCACATAGGTTCCTTATAAGGTCTAGGGGTGCACTAAGAACGGATTTTTCAAAATTCATCCCCTAAGGGGTTTTAATGGTGGTTGAAATTTGTATATCAACGCACAGCCCAAACCGCTGGTCCTAGGAATTCCAAATTTAGCACGTAGGATCCTTATAAGGTCTAAATGTGCACTAAGAAAGGATTTTTCAAAATTCATCCTCTAAGGGGTTCAAATAGGGGTTCAAAGTTTGTATGGAGAGTCTACGATTTTAGAAGTAAGAGGTTTGAAACTTTATGTTTAGACTCTTTATTAGATTACAAGAAAAATGATTTCATTTTTTTGAAATTCATCCTCTGAGGGGTTTAAATGGGGGTTGAAAGTTTGTATATCAACGTACCGCCCAAACCGCTGGTCCTAGGAATTCCAAATTTAGCACGTAGATTCCTTATAAGGTCTAGGGGTGCACTAAGAAAGGATTTTTCAAAATTTACCCCCTAAGGGGTTCAAAATTTGTATGGAGTAAGAGGTTTGAAATCTCATGTTTAGATTTTTATTAGTTTACAAGAAAAGTAATTTCACCGTTTTTCGAAATTCATCCTCTGAGGGGTTTAAATGGGGGTTGAAAGTTGGTATATCAGCGCACCGCCCAAACCGCTGGTCCTAGGAATTCCAAATTCAGCACGTAGGTTCCTTATAAGGTCTAGGGATGCACTAAGAACGGATTTTTCAAAATTCATCCCCTAAGGGGTTTAAATGGTGGTTGAAAGTTTGTATATCAACGCACAGCCCAAACCGCTGGTCCTAGGAATTCCAAATTTAGCACGTAGGATCCTTATAAGGTCTAAATGTGCACTAAGAAAGGATTTTTCAAAATTCATCCCCTAAGGGGTTCAAATACGGGTTCAAAATTTGTATGGAGAGTCTAAGATTTTAGAAGTAAGAGGTTTGAAACGTCATGTTTAGACTTTTTATTAGAGTACAAGAAAAGTGATATCACCGTTTTTCGAAATTCATCCTCTTAGGGGTTTAAATAGGGGTTGAAAGTTTATATAGAGAGATCGGAATAGGTAGAGTATATTTACCTAAACTTCGAAGAACAAAGTCTAAAAGTGGAGACTCCCTTACAACTAAATTTTTTTCCGGGACTTAAGCCCCGGAATTTTACTAAAAATAGTACATTACACAACTAGGGAGATAATACAAAGAAAGGCCGAGATCGCAGAAGTTTGCGGCCCGAGCTGCAAGCGAGGGACGTAAATATGCGATCGAGGGCTTTCTTTATTACCTCCCGTGTTGTGTACATCATTTTATGTCTACACTTGGCCAGAAAGCGGCTTTTTCCGTACGCGCAGCGTGCGGAAAAAGCCACTTTATGGCCAGGTGTGGCATAAAATATATTATTGGTATTTCTTCGCACATTTCTCGAGCATTCTCAGTATAGCTGTCTGTTTCTAATAGTGCTGTCTCTTTCACTCCTTCGAAAATTTCGCCATAACTATACTGAAGTGTAGTTCAAAGGCCCATAAGGGGTCCTGAAAACGCCTGAAAACGGGTTTTCAGGTTATTACGCCATCTTATAGAGGGTGTTCTGAAACGGACTGAAAACATGTTTCAGGCGCCTGAAAACAACGGCAACTTAGGTGAATTTTCGATCTTCTACTATGTAAAAGAGCCACCGGCGCAAAAGTAATGTGTGTATGTGTGTTGCGCCGATGGTATTGGTTAAAACTTCAAACGTGATTTTCCGTGCTTTAGAAGCGTTTTCAGCAGGCTGAAAGGTGATTTCAGGCCGTTTCAGAGGTGGCTCTTTCACATAGTAGAAGATTGAAAATTCACCCAAGTTGCCGTTGTTTTCAGGCGCCTGAAACATGTTTTCAGTCTGTTCCAGGACACCCTCTATCAGATGGCGCAATAACCTGAAAATCCGTTTTCAGGACCCCTTATGGGCCTTTGAACTACACTTCAGTATATGGCGAAATTTCTCAAAGGAGTGAAAGAGACAGCACTATTAGAAAGAGACAGCTATACCTACTGAGAATGTTCGAGAAATGTGCTAAAGAATACCAATAATATATTTTTTTAGTAAGATTCCGAGACTTAAGTCCCGGATAAAAATTTTGTTGTAAGGGACTCTCCACTTTTCGACTATGTTCTTCGAAGTTTAGGTAAATATACTCTACCTATTCCGATCTCTGGTTATATTAAATTGTATATTTAAACTTTTAACATTCGAAAATCTTGACACTAATATTATACTTAAATGTGAAAGTTTGTGAAGATGTTTGTTACTAAATAACGGGGTAACAACTGGATGGATCAAGCAGAAATTTGGCATGTAAGTAGACCAAGTCCTGGATTGAAACAAAGGATACTTTATATCCCGGTAAAGAGTTTCATTGGGACAATAACGGGAACAACGCGGGCGAAGCCGCGGGAAATAGCTAGTTGGAAATAATTGAATAAGTTGTCCCAAGACTTCAAATAAAACTGAAATTCGCAGAAGAAAGAACACCATACTAACAATTGACAAACAAACATAAAGTCCACTGATGGAAAGCAGAAACTGAAGCACATGCAGAAGGTAGCAAATTCACATTCATCCATTACGAGTACTGTTGAGATTGCTTTGCGGAATTTGTGGCCTACAATACACTATAATACTACCCCATCTTGGAATACACCCATAAATAAATAGTAGTAAATAATGAAATTTACGAGGGAGCATAACGGACGTATTTCACGGAATTAATGCCGCTGTCACATAGCCCGCCTCATTGTTCGTGCTATTGAATCAAAAGCTTTGTGATCATAATGTGATTTAATTCAGAATGGAACGTTGACGTTGACAATAAATATATCGGACAAGATGAATTAATATTGCAGTTAATTATTTGTATTTATATGCAATAGGTACTTATAGGTAAATTTATATGCGATTTTATTAAAGGTTATTAGTAGTACTGCCGCAGTAGTCATATACACCGTACCTAAGTATGGTCTAGGCAAGGTTATCATTACTTCAATGAAATAAGGATGACATTGCCTACACTACACTCCTAGTAGTTAGTGCCGACATCGGTAGCACGGCAGTCATATTCACTTATTGTGGTCATATGATTGACTGGTATAACTTGGCATGAAGACTGTTCGTATATATCTAATGTGTGTACAAAACGTTGGAATGAAAATAACAAGGTGCTCTTTTTAATTAATATCTGCAAGCACGGTATATGCAACTGTCTCGTAACGTCGGAAATCAAAGCTAATCAAATTTTAATCGTGTTAGACCCGTCTCATAAGTTTAATTAACAAATCTTAGAGATTACTTTTGAAAGTAAGAAAGTAACTTGCAAGTCTTGCAACCTACGAGGGGGTTCCAGAATACCTCGCGCACACGCCAAATGTATTTCAATATTTAAGACTAAACTTGTTTCTCGCTCTGACACAGTCATGCGTGAGCGGGATCTGTCAGCTACAATCTACTCGTAACTCGTAATATACAGTATGTAAACTTACAAAAACCATTTATTTAAATCCGGGCATGTCTAGTCGATAAATAAGATAAATAATAATAATGGTCGTGCCACGCTCTATTGGGTCTATCATCACGGACAGGACTATTGTAGCCAATAAGCCTGATATTGTGTTGATAGATCGATCCAAGCACCGTGCAGTGCTCGTCGACATTACCATCCCCCATGACGAGAACCTCGTGAAGGCCGAGAAGGACAAGCTCAGCAAGTACCTTGACTTGGCTCGCGAGGTTACCGCCATGTGGGATGTTGATTCGACGATCATTGTTCCGATAGTCATTTCGGCGAACGGGCTTATAGCGAAGAGTCTCGATCAACATCTCAAGAGACTCTCGCTAGCTGGTTGGATCAAGGGTCAAATATAGAAAGCGGTACTTCTGGACACGGCGCGCATAGTCAGGACCTCCTGAACTGAGAGGAACCTTCCTCTCTCTGCAGCCCTAACTACCGGTAGCTTGGGCCCCGCCCCGCTGCCGGCGGCACCCTAGGTTAGGTTTTTTATTATGTGTTTATATTCTGTAATTTCATGTTGTATTTTACTTTTTATATATATATTGTAAAAAGCCTAATCTAAGAGAATAAAGGTATACCGACATAATAATAAAGCCTTTTAATTTCCCATAAGTTTATGTTAGTGATAAATAAGATTGTGGTATATAAATTATTGAAATACTAAAACTTTTTAAAATTTATAATTGAAATACAAAAAATAAAATTTAATTAATTAATGATTCTATAACATCCAGTATTATTTGTTTAGAATTTTAAACATTGAGTTATGTCGTATTTAATCGTAAGTGTGCAGATAGCCTTATTAACCAGAAAACAAATGTTACAATCGTAAACAAATAATACAGAATGTTATAAAATCATTAATTAATTAATATGTTTTTGTATTTCAATTATAAATATTAAAACGTGTTGATTGAAATACTTCAATAATTTATATAAGTTTACATTTGGGTGGTCCAAAAAAACACTTTTTTTTATTTTTTGATAGGCCACCCCCTTATTTTGTTACACATATGTTGATAAAATACACCAAGTTTTGTAATTTTATCTCAACTATAAAGGGGTGCTCAACGATTTTGAAATTTTTAATGTTGTATGAAACCTAAAAAAATTTAAAAATATATTTCTCTGATTTTTATTTCAGTAATTGTTTTACACTGTTTGGGCATGTGATTAATAAAATGTGAATTCTATCAAAAATTAAAAAAAAAGTGTTTTTTTGGACCACCCTAGTTTACATACTGTATACTGGATGACATTTATAACGTGAACTATGATACACACCTTGTACTATTGGGTCAACTTCGTAAATACAAAAAAAAATCAGCTGTATCATAGAAAAAGTCATGAGTCGGTAGACAAAAATGTATCATAGAACTGTTTTTTTTTGCATTAGTATTAAGATGCAATCCTTCGCTTGTGCATTTTCTAATTTACTTAAAATGAAATTATTTAGCAAAATCTTTTAAACTTTTAGATTTCTCATTAAATTCTAAATAAAGCGTTATTTTATTTAAATAACACGTTATTGTTTATTATCGTTGAGTGAAAGGCTGGTTATATCAAGTTTCATTCGACCCTAACGGCGCTTACTACAAATAACCTTTCACCCGTATGCATATATTAATATCAGCCAACGCAGTAAAATCCAAAAGCACTCACATTTTGTTTTAATAAAAACCTCTCTGTTTTCAGGTAAACGCAACAAATTGCCTTTAGTGACTGGCGTAAGTGACACCGAGCCAATTTCCGCGGCCTTACAGAGATGGCTTTAAAACCTTACATGAATAGGTTTATGTAGATACAAGAATAGGTATTTTACAGGGCTCAGTAGATAACGAGCTCCCGCTCGTGCAGTTTTCCAGCTCACGGGGCCAGAACGGAATTTACTAACATTTTTGTGTAGTGGAGTTTAGGGTCCGTTCTGGAGTAATGGAATCAGGCATTTGATTACTGGCGGGTGGAGCGAGTCGGGATTCAATTTTGATAATAATTTGAATACATGCTATATACACATCCATCTACACATTTGATTAGATTTTATGGCAGGGAAATAGAGCAATCCGGGCCGATCTCCTACCAGAAGGATCGATCAAATAAGGGACTCGTCTTACTTTAAGATTTGCCGAGCAGCAGAAAAAGATGCAATAATAAACGCACGGAACCGTCAAACGAATCCCATTTCACATGTAGCTGATTTGCGCTACAACAATTCAGCTTATTATTTACATTCGGCTGAATCTTGACAAGTTTTTCTGAAGGGCACGTAAATATGAATTTGCAACTTATTGTCAACCGTATTGTAGCGTCATTAGAGTTGGATGTTCTACGGTGAACGTATAGGCTGTAGTTTTCGCCACTTTGACAGTGACTTCATAAGTGTCATTTACTTTAGCTATATTTGAATATTTCGTGGGCTTTGTTGGGGGTAAATATTGAGGGAAACGTATAGCAATAGCAATGATAAATAAGCTAACGCTTTGCCCAAATATGAGGAGCTATGTTTAGCCAAACATCTACAATATTATGGAAGCGGAGATGTTTGAGACGCGTCATTTATTGCGTATATCGTGACGCATGTCTGGCGATGGCTTTTACGACATATTCCCTTTCTTTTTATAGTATAAGATTAGAATACAGAAGATATTTAAGTCAAAAACTGCTCTTGACTCTTCAAACAAGTAAACAAGGCATTCAACACGTTAGCAGTACTTATACATACAAATTATGCAGGGGGTTCACAGAATGAACAGATTTTTGGTTTAGGGGCATTTTAGCACATAACACTCTTCTATCAGGATGGTTCGCTGGGACCTCTCTGTCGCACGTAGGTGAAGAACACACGGAGCGGCGCGGCTTGCTATGTGCTAAAATGCCCCTAAACCAAAAATCTGCTCATTCTGTGAACCCCCCGCCCCGACTCGTGCCGACTTCATCCTAACTTTCTCATACTAACCGGTTGAGCTAAGTTTGCACCTCGTTTCCTTAGCATCACATACCAACCAGGTGCTAATTTAACTTTAATTTTTAATTAATCATATTCTGGACTGAATTTTTTTAAACAACCCACTTGCAATATATTTATTAACATATTTAATTTCATATAAAATACTTTTGATCCATTAACCAGTTCGGTGAAAGTCGTTCTATACTCGGATCTTAGACTAAAACTTGTAAAATTGTAAGTTGTAGCTTCCTGAAACGGGCCTCGGGTCATAAAGTTGATTGAGACTTGTTTCACGCGTTTCACTACGCATTGGGCCTATGTTTGTATGACTTTAGCTTAAAAAACGCTGTAACTGCTATATACGGTTGCATCGATCGGGATACGGGCACGCGTAACCACCGTAACTCACAAACTGGTGTAATTGCTCCACGAACAACTAATGGCGCGGGCCGCGCGTAATGGCCCGTGCGGGTTTCATTACCCGCCCAAATTTTAATCTACAGAGGGTTTCGATACGTAGGATATTATTTTTTTAGTTTATTTGGGTCCCCGGAAATATGGGGCTTACAATAATTTCGTAATTATAATTTCTTGTGTTGTTTTAGTCTGGGAAATGTTTAAGTACGCTTTCGATGTGTTGCAGATTTCTTGAGTATATTATCCTTTATCTTATATGCAGCAGAGGCTGAATATTTTATTTGCTTGAATTATATTTGCTTGTTTTTGCCGAGTAAATTTTAATTTATCGGACGTTTTGTACTTACTTATTTTGTAAGCTGCACCTTACAACTTATCAGCTGAATAAAAAGAATGTTACTTATCAGCTGACGTATTGTTGCAATCGGTGGGTGTCGTGGTTTAATGTATCTGGAAGACAAATACAATTTGCTTACACACCATGCAATCAGTCTTCTCACAACCGATTGTACGACATGATTATGGTTAAAATGCAAGGCGTGTAGATATTCATTTGGAATAGAAGTCACGTTATGTCGCATTTTTTAGATTTTTTTTTATATTATCAAAACACGTACTGTATAGTTATTCTTATGTCGCAAAAAGAAGGCCGCGTCTATGATCTGATCAAACAGCCATTGAATAAATATAAAAAAGCGAGCTTATAATCACTCCACCCCTAATCCGTAACTGCGGTATTTCGTTGATAATGGACCCTAAACAGCTTTCACGGCGTTTAGTGCAGCCTTACGCAAAAAGGTATAAGCGACGGCCTTTTCGTACTAAGCGACGCTTTTTGCTATGAGAGGGCAGTGCTAGCTAACGACGCAGAAACGATAACTTTACTGAATAAACATGATACGGTATCATTACCGGTCGGCGATGAATAGGCTGCGGAAATTAATTGTTTTTAAAATAGGAAGTCTTTTAATAGTAAATTAAACAACTAGGATGGTAAAACAAAGAAAGGCCGAGATCGCAGACATTGCGGCCCGAGCTGCAAGCGAGGGACGTAAATATGCAATCGAGGGCTTTCTTTATTAGGTACCTCACGTCCCGTTATGTCTACACTTGGCCAGAAAGCGGCTTTTTCCGTGCGAGTGCGTGCGGTAAAAGCCACTTTATGGCCAGGTGTGGCATATAACGTTTAAATGGATGCAGCGACGGAGTTAACCAACATATTATGATCGTGTAATTTTGACCTTTCTTAGAAGTACGTAGGTCAAAATATAATGGCTCCGTAACGTAAGCTTGCACGCAAATATTTTTTTTATAAAAGAGATATTTTAGTGAATAGGATTCGATATCATCTTACACGCCTTGTGTGTGGTGTCACACGCTTGCCAATTCAGTATATGAAAAAAAAATTGACAACTGACAAATGTAAATTCTTTTCGAATTTTCAGGTTCTTATGTTAATGACAAATAACGAATAACATCACATGTATACTTTTTTGGGCAGTCGTATCAAAAAAGAGGCAAACTAGCTAGAAATCAATGTATTTGATGAATAAAAGTAACCTTATGTAACACTACTACTAGTACTGTACTTATAGGTTGTTGAAACTAACTCGCGTAAACCTATAATCTATAATATATACCATCCTTTAATACCAGTAAAACAAATGCACTCAAGTTCCAACATAGAGCTACGCGGAGCGGAGCAAAGTACATTAAGAGCAACTTTCAATAACGACGTATCAAACTTCACCTTTCAAAATTTACCTCCCGACTTAAAACTTCTCTTTTCAGCAATACGGTAATGAGTGGGACGGTATGAGAAGTTCAGTTCTCGGTGCTGCGTTTACACGGGTGAGTTGAAAGTTTGGTCACGTCATGTTCCTGAATGTTTGATTACCGTGTTAGTTATAAACATTTATGGAGACGCTGTTAAAGGGGGTGCTGGAATATAACAGCGTTTTACGAAACATTTATACCACATATTTATTTTTTAGACTCTAAAGTAAGTGCTAAATAGGTACGCAGTAAGTATTTAATTTTTAACAGTATTTATTTCATAAGTCTGCACTGCAGTACAAACGTGTAAAAAGTAGGTGCAAATTGCAGATGCCTTAATTTTTTATCAGTAAACCGAACCTACGGTGACATTTCCTAATTACTAGTTAGCGTAAGTTAAAAGGAACTTACCTCAGAATAGGGGAGACCGGGTATGGTTGTCTCACGGGTTGGTTGTCACAGCAGCCATTAAATAATACGAAACGAAGGAATAATTGCATCGCTCGGTGTTAAAAGATCGCAAGTGCTTCACCTCCTTCCCTACTTCACCAATCGATGCAATTATTCCTTCGTTTCGTATTATTTGATGGCTGCTGTGACAACCAACCCGTGAGACAACCATACCCGGTCTCCCCTACATTTACTAAAAATAAGGCACTTGTACCACCGCCAGCAAGTAAGTGAGTAAAATTAAGCGAGGTACTTACAGTGTGGTCGATCGACCTTTCCAGATCCGCAATATAATTTTCGCGGCGCTTCTTTTTACCAGAAGCGCCAAAAGAAGAGAAAAGAATAGAATCAGACGTGTAAAAGAGCCCTTCAGGGCCTACTTGCAGAAATAAATTATTATTTTATTTTAATGCTTCTCGCCCAATTTTACTCGCTTACTCACTGGCGCTCACACCCACAGCGAATGGGTACTAGCTACTGTACTTACCTATCAAGTATTCAAGCGAGTACTCGGCCGAGCTAAACGCAGCCCGACGGTATCATCTTCACACACCATTACTCCCGGCTGCATCCGCTCTCATTACGCGACTTACGAACGTTTATTGACATTCGATGTTCTCGTACATTTTACATTTTGGTCCGCCATTTATTCAGGCGACACGGTGACTACTTCCCATCTTCCCATCGGTTAGCTCGTTGACTTGTATGAAAATTTCGTTTTGTAAAATTTATCTTGTAAATGGAAATCGTAACCCAAAGTCTGTATCCATTATGCCATGAACATAGAGTTAATACTATTTTACTATCAGATCAATCTCCTACCAGTTAACCCATTAAATAAAGGTCCTACCTTCTTCGAAGTTTTAGCCATGCTTAATTGTAGACTGTAGAATCTAAATTTGGTAGTGTTAATCCTCCGATGATGACGACTATCTTTAGCCATGCAAGAGCAAGAAGAGTGCGAGTTAAAATTTCTTATAATGATTTACAGTCAATGCACAGCCTGAAACGGTGAGCATAAAAAAAACATTCATACTAGAAGTTTTTTCAATGAGCATAATCACCAAGGCAATAAGCGATACTATGGATTATGGGTATGGAATAGACGTTGGCCATATGACTTGTCAACTGCTAAGGAAATACAAATGAAAGAGTCATAATTACCCTACTTGACTAGGTCGTGGAGCGAAACTGGTTATGTACAAAAAGCACCCAGCTTAAAATGCTTTTTTCAACCTAGATGTGCGAAATATTCCCCTTATCGCTGGCAACGTCGCAAACGTTAAACAATTACCGTAAATGAGCGTGTATTACACTATTTTTGGCACAGTCTTCTGCTAAGGTTCCGATTCAAAACGACGTAAGTTCCATTGCGTTTCATAGGATCTTGGTACGCTTCGGCTATGAACGGTGTAGGACGGCTACAGCGAATTCCTTCGCAGCGGGTATTCAATTCCTTTGTGTGGTGCTGTGGTCGCTAAGGGTAGAAACGGTCGCCCGCAACTGTTTCTCATATCGTATGGTACAACCGTGTAGTATGGTAGTAGATAACTATCAGTAACAATAGTTTACTGTAACATAAACGCATATTGCTTGTGTCAGCGTTAACCCCAATTGTATTAGCTATAAATATAATAAGATCTTTGATTAAATCTCTTCGATCTGACTCATACTTGTGGTGTCATTTATACTCGCCGTCCCGCTGATACCCAACCTTAAACTCCTATTATTACATGGCGACCGTGCCTTAGACGAACAAGGAATCTTCGGAGAAACCACACACCAGCACTGCTGTGCTGCTGTGCTGACCAGCACAGCAGCACGGCCCACCGGTAAGGCCCACAGCACGGGTCACACCACTGTTCCATCGACCGAACCCCCGCAGAATAGCGCCACCAACGGGAACGCCGCTAGCCAGGGCGCATAGAATAGCCAGGACGACGGCCCCAGAAACAAGCGAAGAGCGACCTGCGGACCAAGCTCCGGCGTACGTGCCGCTTCGCCGGCCCTGGAGTGTCGCAGAACGGCCAACCACAGGACGAGGATGGCACCGGAGGCACCACCCGACCACGGAGTTATAGGTTAATTGTTTTATTTAATTTGTAGTGTTTCGTTTCTATCGTTAATTGCATTGAGATAATTTTAATTTTAACGGGTTAACGCTAATGCTTTAAAACATAAATTCATTTTTATTTCGTTTCGAAAAGTTATAAAATCATAATTGTTACCAGTGTCACTTAACCCAATTTTAGTATTCACAAATAAGTTGCGAAACGCTCGCGCACGAGCGGAGGCCTACCGCGAGCGTAAGCGAAATCTTAAGTGGGTCGTGCGTATTCGCCGCCTTCTAGTAAATTTTAATTATTGGTGAATGTAATTTGATATTCACACTTACAATTTTTAACGTGACTTTAATAAACTTCAGTTAGTTAATTAGGCTGATCACCTAATAATCTACTGAAAGTTAACTAATTGATTAAAAATTAAATTAATATTTAATAACTTTGCATATAGAGTTGATTTTTAAAATAATATTTTTTTTATATATTCTCTCAACACTTAGGTATGGAACGGTACATCTAATATACCCATATTAGGGATTTAGGGCACTAGTCCTTTAATTTGAACATGGTGTTTGGACTACCGTGCCCTCCGTGTGAATTATTGGAGACTTATTATGTCTTAATGAATTTGTGTCCCTAACTACAGGCACACCAAGAGTTGGGTGACCTGATATGCCGCGTTGTTGTAGGGTGACCATGCCCTTGATTTAAGGAGTTTTTTTTTAAGGGGGCGCACAGAGGCGCAAGCCCAGATATTTTGTAGGGTGATCATGCCCTGGGTGATAATTCCCATTTATGATATTTTTAGGAGCACGGCTCCAATTAAAGGCATTAGATTAGTAATTAAATATACCGTTCCCGTAATACCGTGATAATATTGATAATTTTTTTAAAAGAATGAATTAAAAAGGGAATAAATATAATTATGTTTGAGAGAGAGAATATTTCATTAAATGCAATTGAAAACATATGGGTCGTCTAACAGTTATTTTCTGAAATAAAATTTAGTATAACTTCATTTACGGGCAGTGACACTAGGAAATATTTCAAGGGGAATATACTTCTTAAAATTTGTTTTTTTTTTATTATTGTGTAAACTTACTATAAGTAAAGTACATTAAACAGTTATTCCCCTCAATTAAAATCAAGATTTTAGCACATTGTAAGCAAGTAACATGCGTTTGATTTTTTTTTTCTTTTTCCGCCTCTAGTACCCCGGGGGTGAAGGGAACTTACGGGGGAGGTGTAGTATGGTAGTAGATAACTATCAGTAACAATAGTTTACTGTAACATAAACGCATATTGCTTGTGTCAGCGTTAACCCCAATTGTATTAGCTATAAATATAATAAGATCTTTGATTAAATCTCTTCGATCTGACTCATACTTGTGGTGTCATTTATACTCGCCGTCCCGCTGATACCCAACCTTAAACTCCTATTATTACAACCGCAACATAGTAATGCAACAGCAAACAAAAAATTACGAGAGCCTACAACTGGTTCGTTTATTTATTCTCAGACAATTGAGGCTCATAATACTTAAGGGACATCCAAAATATGTAAAAACAACTACATTGATGGTACCTATATTTGTTTATATTTATTGGTAGATCCCATCACCATGGAGAGATTTCATTGATTTTAGGACAAGGGTAGGTGACTATCCAAGGCTAGTTATAGGACACGTTTAATACGAATATACTTATCGGACTACAGAGAAGCAAAAGAAAACTGGGGTATTCCGCGAAAACGTCTACTTTGTCGGGCACGTGACGGCTATGGCAGCTACCTTAAAAACAAATAAAAAGTCCTAAATGACATTATCAATTCAGAAACCGAGTTACAAAATATTGACATACCAAAAATGTACTTCCTAACTTTGTTAGAAGTATGAAAAAAATGGCGTCACGTGCCCGACATTCTGGTGGAATGCTCCAACTACAACATGCAATTTAAAGGAAAACAACATTGAAAGGAGAAAATACGTGTCATGCTAACTTTAAAATGTAATAAACCACAAAAATAAGTGAAATCACTACAATTTTCTCATATCTTAGTGAAACCAAGAAACTAAGACGAAAATAACCGTTAAAATTCATAAAAAACGAAGTACATATCAGTTTAGCCCACGTTTAGCCTATCATTTTAATCTATAGCATAATACAGAGTTAGCATAGTTTTCCCTTGTCGTTAACATCCATGTTAAAAGATGCTCCCGATTTCCCGAGCCATCAACCAGAGCAGTAACCGTTAAGCCCGCTTTCCCATGCAAATCGCATCGAATTTTGTTTAGCCAGTGAAATAGAGTGCGCTAAGTGCGACTATTAAGTTTGTATGGTTATTTTATAGAGTCGTTACAATGTTCTTAGCTGTTTAGCCTTACACTGATGGGACATGCGCGAAACCGTCATGGTGAAATTCTGTTAAATGTTTCTAGGTGCTAGTTCCGTTTCCGGGAGGGAATGTTCCCTATACGGCTTCAGAGTATTACAGAATAAGTCATTACATAGCTTTACATCGATACTACTTCCGATTATGACCAACGGAATTCGAACCTGCAAAGAAAAACAATAATTGAGTAAAAGATTCAAACTAGTATTTGAAATCAATTTGATCATTAAGATTTGAATTTGCCTCTCTAAACGATGTCTAAACAATCCTATTAAAACCAATGTAAGGGGCAAACGCCTGACAGGTACTAGAGGTAGACCAAATTTTTTATCGAAATTTATGAATATCGATATTTTTGGCATTAAAATATTTAAGTTTTTGGTGCAGAATGGAAAGGCAAGTAGAAAGTTCGCTATCTCTCTTCGATGCTTTCTGCCGTAACTAGTAATCATACCCAGCTTTGTGTTTAATTTCAGTATATGGAAATTATTAACTTAATAGTCTTCGTCTTAAAGGACTTCTTTAGTATTATTTGTCAAGCACTTCATATGGTAAGAAGAGTCAAAAAGAAAAATATCGATATCCATAAATGTCGATAAAAATTTTCGTCTACCTCTAGTACCTGTCAGGCGTTTGCCCCTTACATTCCTAGGTCTGGGTATAACCTTTTATGGGTTTTGGTATCATTAATTTTCTACGGCTGTCGCGGTGTCCAGTACCTAACCTAACACCTACTTAAACTTCATAATTTCCTTACAATGGTTTACTTAATTAAGTCTACGTTTCGACTTATGTGGCGTAGTCCTCTTCGTTTGGCATGCCAGTATTTTAAGCACTAGTAAGAGTGATTTTCATGTGCGTCAAATACGTTGTTTGCCCTTTTAATTATCGTATACCGATTGCGAGATCTCATGGAATTGCGTATCAAGGTCATTGGGCACTATAAGCGCTTTAATTATAGTACAAGTAATAGATTCCGATCGTCACCCTCCGTTTTTACGCGCGTTTAATCTCCATACAGGGTGGATTTTATGTCGTGCTCGTTTGTTAAAGCGCCCCGAAGCTCCCGCCGGCCAGTTTAAGAGCATTCGCGAAACTCCTTTCGGATTGAAGTGCTTTATTGATTCTCGCTGTGTTTAGGGGCGTGTGTCAAAAGTTTATGTTCGAAATTTCATTTACAGGGCGCTTGTACTCGTAAAAAATCTTTCGCATGCCTCTTTGAGTCTAATAACGGTTTAGAAGGCATCGCGACGGAACCCGCTTTCTCGAATGCCTAGTCACCGTGATTTTACGTTTATATCGCCAATGAAATATACGAAATTATCAAAAGTTAGTAAGTAGTAGATACTTATATCTACTTAGAAGGAACAAAAAGGGACGTTTATAAAGGACTACCTTTTGTGAACGTACTAATTTTGTCCTTGCCTATATTTACGACAGTGACACGACTTTGAAATGTGTTTAAATTTTAATTTTCAATCATGTCATGTCCGAAATTCCACAATTTGATCCAATTCTGTGTTAGGCAACAAATTTTTGCAAAATTTAATCGTGTATTGAAATTGAATTACTTCGAAACCAGATTTAGTGAATATTTTTGGCAATCGATGTTTTAGCAGCGCAGGAGATCGGAGAGCGGAGGAGATACGCCGCAACACACTTGGCAGGTCTCTGTCACTACTGCACACGAGTCGTTAACAACGATCACCTTGATATCCAGATAAGAAGACTTGCATCATTATTTGATTTAATCTACATGTTTTACGTCACCATTGCTACATTATCACAGCTTTAGAAGTTTTTTAGGGTTCCGTAGCCAAAATGGCTAAAAAGGAACCCTTATAGTTTCGTAATGTCCGTCCGTCCGCCCGTATGTCACAGGCATTTTACTCAAAAACTACAAGACGTATACTGATGAAATTTGGAATATAGATGTCTTGTAGATGCCGCTACTAAGTTTAGTAGTTAAATAATAAAAATAAATAAATCTAGGGGGGGCACTCCATACATGTAACAGAAGCTAAAAAAAATTTTTTTCAGCATACATCAACGTGAGGTACATAATTCGATAGTTCTTTTAAAAACATTCTAAGGCTTTTATTTACTTTTTTTTGATTAAGTGAATACTTTCGGAAATAATCGCTCTGAAAGTTGCATAAATTGTGTCCCCCACCCCTTTAACTTTTAAACCGTAAATCCAAAAAATATGAAAAAAATCAGGAAGGTAACGCTCAATAAATACATTCAACGAAAATTATTTTGAATAGTAAGGAATAAACCGTTTTGAAGTTATTGCCGAAAAACTTCTCAACCAAAAGGTTTTAAGTGCCATTGATTTACACGGCATTTAATACCTTTTGCCAGTTGTTTATTTTTAGCTTTATTTTTATCTGTACCACATTTTCTTATAGATACGGCTATGGAACCCTACACTGAGCATGGTCCGACATGCTTTTGACCAGTTATTTAATTCTTGAAATAACTTCGCCGATTTTAAATTCATGATTGGTTGAAAGTTAGAAACGCCTTCTTTTTGAGACTCTTACTTAACCTATAGATTCTAAAAAGTTTTGAACAATTTTGAAAAGTTGACGGTTTTAAAAAACATAAATATTTAACTCGCATGATTTCCGTCATACCGTATGTACCTATTGTCATGTCAAAAATTCGCAGTTGACAGACACCCCAACCACAGTCCCCGACCAAACAAAAACAGCCCATATAACAAACTACTCGTAAATCGACATTTAGCTCGACGCCTCGAGAAATTGCATTAAAGGCAGCTTTATCTCCATTGACTTTTGTCAATCCGCCATATTGGATCGTAAAACAAGCCGGGCGCCTTACACTGTTCGTAATAAGGGCCATAATCGATCATCAACTGCTTCGGTTATCGTAAAATGTTTTACTGCCGTAAAATATGTCCTACGGGACGCTTTGTAAAGTCATGACTGTCTGAATGGTGGTCGACGGAAGCGCTTTTTATGTTAGTGCCGTAATGGCATTTGATTTAGCGGGTGCCGTTTAGTTCTAATTGGGAGAATCGTTTACATGCTGATTATGAAATTTATGAAACTTCACTTCACCGAGTGTCAGATTGAACGAGATCTAGGTTTATAGGTTTAGGTGGGCTGGCTTTCCGCGACTAACTTGAAATGTAGGTAAAGCACTTGTGACTCCTCTGGTGTTGCAGGAGTCTATGGGCGGCGGTAATCGCTTACCATCAGGCGATCCGCCTGTAAATCAGTATGTAACTGTATAAAAAAGTAGACGTCTGATATGCGCCTATTTTGCATGAACGAATCTAATTTTTAATACCTATCTCCATTCAGGCATCACAGGCATGGAGTTAGGTTGTGTTGTGTTGTTCAACATCCTAACGCATACAAAGCGCTTTACTATACGTGGGTCTAACGAGGCGCAATACGTCTCGTTATCTAGCTTACAACACCTTTGTCCTCAGGTGCCTTTATATTTTAATTTAATAAACCCTGCGCCAGGACTCACTGGTTTTATTCCTGCCGAAGACCCGACTAACAATGCTACCGTTACAGCGTCTGTTTTTCATACAGTCAAGGAATTTAATTTCCAACCCACCTAAGGTCCAATATCGTATAGCATACTGTCATCATAAGAGCTAACTAGACTACGACGTTTCTTTGACATATCACACGCACTGTTTTGTGTCAGTAACTAGGCAACAGATTAACAACGTTGACATGGTGAACTGAAATTTGGAACGTCAAGGCACTACCAAAAAAGGACGACAACCGCGGAATCGAAATTCGAAGAAAGTTCATATTTCTCGCTCTTGCAATATTCGAATGAAAGGAACGCCGATAACGAAATTTAGATCATCGACGTTTGCGGTAGACTTTCCGGAGTCTGGATTCGGAATTATTTTCAAATTTTCTGGATTGACACTGACACCAACTGACACGTATTCGTAATTAGATGAGCAAATGACTTCGCAAAGAGGTTATTTGTAATGTGCAGTGACAAATAATACGTATTGACATTTAAATACTATTACTGAAATAGAAATTTCGACCTTAATGCATCGTGAATGCTTAACAACATTTCAATGAAATGGGTAGGAAATTAAGTTCCTTGACTGTACGAGCATAGTAGGTAGTCGAGGCGAGGCATTATCGAGATTCTAGGCGTATGAATATCCGCGTAAATGTCATCTACAAATTCATTATTGGGATTATAACTATGTATCGTATTTCGTTCTCAACCAAAATAGCAGCTCATGTGATATTTTTATGATTAATTATAATGACAGGACGTTCATGGGCATATCTAGGAGTTCTAATTGAACATGAAATAAAATGGTCGCTTGACATGCTTCCCATTACCGCGATAACAGAAGTGATTACAACTAACTAATTAATCAAACCTAATCAGATTACTTCAGTTTATTATATTACTGGGATATTAATTTGCAAGATGCACAGGTATTTAAAAATGGTTGACATTAATGAAACTTTTTGATGTATCTTTAGAGATCTAATTGGATAATAAAGGCTCGTTTACACGTCCCTAATTAGTGTTTTTAATCTGATTAATTGAAACGTAGTCGTGATTACATTGGAGTGATTAATTGTTATTTCCCTGGACAAATTATTAATAGTTTATTTTGGTTTTTAGGCTCGGGTTACGATGTCGAAATGAATTTGAGCAAGTTTTTGTAAAACTTTTGTGAAGTGTGTAATAGATTCTTCATATTCAGAAATATGTATATTGAGAGTTTTAAGTATACCAGACATCTATTACAATATTGTAAAGCCAATGGAGCATGACAATGATTTGATTGCTCCATGTAATCAAACATAACAACCGTCTTTACGGCCCACCGACACGACATGTTACTAAACATAATTACTTATGTACAGTTTACACGAGGTTAGTACTTTTGTTTCTGAGTAACAATTCAGTAATCATATTGATTTGGGGTACCTTCAAGTCAAGGTACGTTTTGTTAGCGCAGTTTATAAGGTAAAACCTGCAGTTCTAATGCCAAAAATTGCAGATGTTTTGTCGGCCCGAGGACAACGGCCAATTCCAATATTTTTCAAGTGAAAGGCGTTGCAATAAGCTGTGTGCTGCTTCATCAAAAACTGCACTTTTATCTAAGAGCGTCATTGGAATGGCCCCTAGGATTTTTAATAAACTTCCACACAAAATCAGGAATATCGAAAGGAACGCAGAATTTAAAAATGCTCTAAAAACTTATCTAGTTGAAAAGGCCTACTACAGTATCAACGAGTATCTAAACGATGATGTGCAATACCCCGAATAACTCATGTGGCTATAATTCAAACTCTCAGGCTTATTTAGAACTACCGCTTGCTGTGCTGACGATCGTAGGGTAATTCACTTTTTTTTTTAGCAACTGACAAACTCGCAACCCATCCTGGGCGTAGCAATTGTCGGACCGGGTGGTTGGCCGTGGCGTTCCCTGGGGTCGAACCAGGTCGCTAGCCAGACCACCAAGGGTAATTCACTGCTGTATCCGAAGTAAATATTAGGTCAAATTATATTACGTACGAGACTGACAATGAAGTTGTCAGTTGTTCTGTTGTGTATGTTCAGTGAAGTTCTGAATTACTCTGCAGCTTTATTCCTTTCGCCATTTGTATTACTAGCACAAAAATGTAGCTACAAAATATTTAATATAGATTAGGTTTCGTTATATTCATGTCAACAATTGCAATCCTTAATAAAGAATAGATTACATTGGTAATTACGGCGTCATTTCACGCTCCCATATTTCTATGAAAGCTGTGGCGCAAATAAACGGACTGTAACTTACATAAAGTCGTATCTATACTCACTTGCCGTTTAAAATTCAACTTTATTAACACGGACTTAAGGTTATGCTTCTAAAATTGTATTTGAGCAAAATATAGGGTTGTCAAAGTAATTTCTGGGTCCGCTTTTATGACGTTTAGAATTGCTTTTTTCTAGCGGCCCTTCATTTACATTTCTTGTATAATGTCGACTGCGTTTCGCGTTAATAATTAGAAAAGTCGTAAGTGCCGTAGAATGTTAATGTAGATGTGCCGGTTTGAATTGAAAGGGCAGAAATGTTGGTTTAATGGTTTCACACAATGTCGCCATGCAATGTCGCTTAATGCTTTCGCTGAAGCAAGTTAAAGTTATTTCTTTGACGTTTTTAAATGTTTTAGATTTTCTCCTCTTTTTGTCTAATGGTGCTTCCACACTAGCTGTTAGAAATTTTATATAACGTTAACAGGATAACATTCACTAAAATTTCGTGAAACTCATAGTAATTAGGTATAACATGTTCGATAACAAATGTTTTATGACGTTATATAAAATTTATAACAGCTAGTGTGGGAGCACCATAAGTAGATAGCGGTACAGTCACGATATTTAATATGTATCCCACTGAAGGTCGAATCTCATACAGCAAAATCCTACACGTACCTTAAGTGAGAACGGTGAATTGAGAATTACTAAGCGACCTTATGCATTATGAGTAATAGTATTAAAGGTCGTGACTGTACAAGACATCTGGAGTTCTGGACATTACCATATTTTGATACTTCGAAATGTTTTATACCACCATACGAAAAACCTGATGAAAAGTGGTAACTGCATACAGGTAACATGCGATCTCTTAAGTAAAAGTGCCAAAATATGTTTTGTCACCCTGGGGATTAATATGGAATACTTCAAGCCTGTATTACGCGATGAGTTGTAAAAGCCGCCAATAATTACGCTAAGTTTGCAAAGGTCAAAAAAGGTTTTATTAAAAATGCATCTGGCAACGTCACAAGAAAGAGGATTAATAAAATGAGTCTTGATACTTGGCAAATATCTTTCCGTTTAATAAGAATAGGGATAATGTGTCTACATACCTACTGAAATAAATATTTAGGACAGTCTTGCACAAATCGATCTAGTACAAACCAAACTAAGAAATGCTTTACTTAAACACATAGAAATGATCCAAGACCCTGGAACATAGACTAAATAATAGTACTTTGTACAGAACTCGCACTGTCTAACAAAACCCACGTTCGAGTCCCAAAAATGCGCCGAATCCTACCTTCTCGCTCTAAATTATAACGCGCGCTCTTTCTGGTCGCCACGGCCACCGCTAGGGTTGTCGACAAAAATACACTTCTTATTACAAATTGTATTTCATGTTAAATTACAGGTAGTTATGGCGTTACTAATGGCATTTGATTTTATACATAGTCGAAATAATATAGTATTTCAAGTTTCGAGTAGGTTAGGTATGGTTTTCCGTGGTGCACAGCAAATATGTTTTATTATTATTTACTGGTATTACAACCCAGTGCTTTCTACATTGTATAATATAGGACTTAAAAGGAAAAAAGATAGCTTTTTCTGTTCAAAATTGAATGATTATAAAATTAACAAAATCACTAGAATCTAATAATATTAATAGTAAATGAACGAGTTTTACCAATTATTCGCATCCTCCAGTAATGAAATAAAAACTTGCTTCATAGGTTTCGCACACAGGCGCTGCCGGGGGTCGGCACAGCCCTGGGCTTGTCTAGGCAAGGAATAATAATAATTACAAATCGCTTAGTTTGGTTGGAACTAGATCAATCGGTGCAAGACTGACCCTGATATTTATTTCAGTAGTTATGTAGACACATTTTGTAATTTAGGGAGGAATTATTGCCAAGTACCATGATTAAATCATCCTATTGCTGTAGTTTCTCCATGTTGCCATATATATATGTATATTTTTTAATAAAAACTATTTTCGACCTCTGCAAACTTAGCGTAGCGCGTAACTATACTCGTATCAGGGTTAATTTTGACTAGGCCGGCTTTACACCTGTAAGTTTTACTTACGTAAGTAAGGACGCAGCTATACGTTAGACTGAGATAGTCAGTCAGCTATCTCAGTCTAACGTATAGCTGCGTCCTTACTTACGTAAGTAAAACTTACAGGTGTAAAGCCGGCCTTATATAATGTTAGAATGCATAAAATTTCATCTTACTGCTCTTTGATTTTGAATATAATATGTATTTAGTTCCATACTTCCATATTCGAATTTCAAACCGTTCCATTAATCCCCTCCAGAATTATTCCAACGAATCAAAGACGCGAGCGTGTTTGCATGTAGCCGCATTACAAACATAACACATATCCTTCCTGAAAACACCTATAGCCCTTAACTCAATACAAATAGAGCCTGTAATCAAACGTGTTATTGTTTACGAGTTGTTTGCACGTGGTGCTGTTACAAATCTAACATTTACCCACCCCAAAACTAAGCGAGTGCCTTCTATAGCTATAAATAGAGTCGATAATTGAATGCTTTTTTATTTACGAAGTGCCGCGGACCACTTTGCATTTAATCGAAATTGTTGAACGCAACTAACAATCATCTTCCATTAGGAGTATCCGTATTGCTTATTATGTTTTAACTTGAGTTGTTTGCTAGGAAAACATTTCTATTCGGGGTGTTAGGTATAAAATATGAAGTGGAAATCAACTCGTGGTTGAATGTAGGTACTATCATTGGCTTCGTGATTATATTCAGCTTTTAAAATTTTGAATATTATTTGCAGTGGTTTATTTAGCTATCGATGTTAGAATGTATATTTTAATATAAATTTGATTTACTCCAAGAGTCTTGAATTATAAATTAGAGGTATAAGCATACCTCCACGAGTTTATTGAATTTGTGGTACCTGAAAACGAAATTGTAAATTCTATCCTAAACAAAGTTACATAAGGGTACCTGCTGTCAAAATAGTATGTTACATACCGAGGCCAGTAAAGTAAAGGACTATTTCCACCAAACGGCCCGCATCGGCTCGGAACGGAAAGAATTTTATGGCCTTTAAACGATACTGAATCATATGTGTACTGTTTTTATGTCTACATTACCAAGCTGCGCACAACAGCTTGACCGCGGGCGTCTTCCGCGACACGTGATCGTAACCGAAAGTATGCTTGCGACACGCGATCGGCTCCGTTCGCTACCGATCGGCCCCGTTCGGTTGTCGACGTGCGCGATCGGAACCTTTCGGCTGTCGATGCCGCCCTCACACGTTCCCTATCCCCAGTGTACTTACTTAGTACAGGACATGCGGTGATACGAGGGTGTAATGTGTCTATAAAAATATATATAAAGCAGCCATTTGCACTTGCGGTCAATTTACTTTCCTCTAGGTATTTTTTATTGCCGTTTAAATTTGGTTATAATATGAATAATCCTGATATTTTGTTCCACAATTCAATTAACGCCATAGTTACGATAGGAACTATACCATACGTATGAAAGCCAGTATAAAAGTAACATACAGTGTTTAGATTAAGATAACCAATACCTATTTGCGGAATACGCATGCGCCGTCCGGGTGTCCAGTTCTAAAAGTATAGGCTTTCTAAATTCACGTCCCGGCATATACGCCGATACACATCAAAACCGCCTTATGCCAAGCTAATTAGTAGTGGAACTTAGTTCTTTTCAATAAAGTAATAAACTTCAAATTGACATAGCAAATTTGGAGGACTTCGGCGATTTTGATACATATCACAGAATATAAATAGAGCAGTATGGAAGCTACGCTTACTTTTTGAAATAAATACCTACGCTCCATTAGTGCGTTAGGGTTGTTTAAAATGAAAAGATCGCGGGCTGTCTGGGCGCGCGCACGTAACAAAAACAAAGCGCGACCGCTCGCCTCCATGCAGCACTCGCGACCGACGGCACCGCGAGATTCCCTTAGGGGCCTTGTAAAAGAGCGCGCCTATGTGTGCGTGCGTTTCGATCGTTTTGTTTGTAGCTTCCTTACTGCTTTAGCTTATATATATTCTGTGTACATATCGACATGTCGGAGCCGAATTCACGTAATTGAAAGGCGTCGTGTTCGAGCCAGCAACTCGTGTTCTGCGCCCGGGGGACGCGGTTTGTTAGCGGGGCCATATGCCAACTAGAAAGGTACTTTCCTGCCGAACAAAAAAACAGATTATTTTTAGTATGTATGTATATAAACACTTTATTGGACATAAAATCATACAGAAGCAGTACAAAGATCAATGGTTAAGTACAAAGGTGAACTTATCCCTGTATTGGATCTCTTCCAGCTAACCTTTCAGCAAAAGAGAAAGTACCTAGTTTAGTTGTGCTAAATACAAATGTATTTTATGCCACACCTGGCCAAAAAAGTGGCTTTTTCCGCACGCTGCGCGTACGGAAAAAGCCGCTTTCTGGCCAAGTGTAGACATAAAATGATGTACACAACACAGGAGGTAATAAAGAAAGCCCTCGATCGCATATTTATGTCCCTCGCTTGCAGCTCGGGCCGCAAACATCTGCGATCTCGGCCTTTCTTTGTTTTACCACCCTAGTTGTGTAATGTACTATTTCACGCGATCGTTCCAGAAATTAGGAAAGTCGTAGAAGAACTAAGGTAAGTCGATGGAGGCAGGAGGCATCCGACTGTTCGTTGTGAAAGTCTTTGGGAAAGACCTATGTTCAGCAGTGGACGTATCAAGGTTGAAATGATGATGATAAAGTACAATTTTCTACCCTTAACATGCACCTTGTTCGCCGATAGCTGATGTCCACTCTTGAATAAAGAAACTGTAGGTCAAGAGGTATCGTAATGTTCAAGCTGTTGTCACAAATCACACCACGACTCATTCGTTATATGAAATTGTAAATTCTAGTATATGAATTAAGTTAACATTTTCTTTTATCGACATCTTTACTAATGATTAGTTGGTCGCAAATTGCACCAATGTATGTTTTCGTGTTGTCGAGATTTATTGGTAATTGAGGTTCCACTTTTTTCCTCAAATGATCTATCACCATCCAGATTCTTAAGATAAAAAAGAAAACATAATGAAAATACTTATTCTGAAACCTTAAACATTCTTATAAAACTTAGTAACCTAGATTCCACAAATCTTTCACACCTGAAAAGATGACACCATTCAGACGCACTTAATCACTGCTAATCAAGAGAAATCTGCTGGCACAAAAGAACAGTTTTCTATAAAACGAGATAGGTAAGCAATATCGTTTGAAAACGTACATCTACCCCGATTTGTACAAGGCTTCTCGTTTCCATTTGCATTCTCAGAAATTTTATTGAAAAGTTGTTTTGTAGCGAACACGGGATCCGCCGTATCCCCACTAATAAGGTTGTTTATAGGGCGCATCTATGCCGATGCGTCGCCTCTTCACTGCGGCTATGTAGGCACGATAAAGAACCTTATTTGTGGTGGTTACCAGCCGCTCGGCGAAGGTATTTTACTTGACATATTTGATGTGACTTTTCTTCTTTTATATCGTTTTGATTATTCATACTTTGCTGCATCACGTTTCTATGGCTACTAATAGGGTTGTTTATGGGGGCGCGTCTGCGTCGATACGTCGCCTCTTCACCGGGAATGTGGTACGATAAAAAACCTTATTTGTGGTTGTTTCCTCCCGTTCGGGGAATGGTTTCTACCTTGTCATTTATTTGACATATTTGATGAGGCTTTTTTGCCCATTGATATTCTGTTGTATACGTATATGTAATGTGTACACTGGGGTATTTTGTAGAAAGGAAAATCCGCACTTTCTTCTCTAGAACCTTTTTAAAAGTATTAATAAATGGAGACTTTTGTACTAAAATGCTTAACTGAATGTTGGAACCAATACTATTAGTAAAACATACATAAACGCCTTAATTGAGTCATTACGTGAAAAACCTTTTTCTGTGTAGGAAAACCGGAAGTAAACAGATTGTCACTAATAAGTATAAAGGTACCTATAATATAATTATGTCGAGTGCCAGCCAACGTGATTAGACGGGACGTGTAAATTGAACTAATTGGGCCATTATACACGTTTTACCTAAATAATTTAGGTGGCCAAATTATCAGTTGGTAAGTCGGAAGAAAATTAGAACATTCTGGTAAATATGTAAGAAAGAAAGAAAGAAATATTTATTCCATGTAATTGTTGGTTAGACATTATATCGCTTGAAGTTTCTATACAGAGTGTTTTTTTAATTGGGATTGTGCGAGGAAATGGTAAACCGAAGCTGAAGCGTTCTTAGCGATAAGACCGCCCGTTGCCTATCATTAGTTTTTTTTTTTATTATCTTGTTTTAATTTAAGGATTCCTGTACTTTTTTCGTGTACAATAAAGAGTACTGTGTTGTAGGATTTAGGTACAATAGGTGCTTCTATTTTTTTAAATAGGATGTTTGGAATAAAATATGGGCTCGAGGTATTTTTTATCACGAAACATGTATTGGAGCGGAGTAGACACAGATACATCCCGTCAAGACTGAATATGTTGTGTTGTAGCTACAACTAGGTACAACTAGAAAAGTAAGAAGTAAAAAAATCAAAATTATTTATTTCTGCAAGTAAAGAAGGTTACCGATAACTTACCTCCTTTTTACAATAGTACATTACTGCAGAGGCCGGGAAGTAAGGGGTTGCCGGTTGAGTACATATAGCTGGCCGAGCGAAGCGAGGCCAGATAGTTACGAGGCCGGCAACCCCATTTCCCGCCGAGGTATGTATAGTGCTTTTCTCAAATATGCAATGAAATAAATAAACTTACTAATATCCTTACTTACCCTAAATATTATTTTATCAGAAACTTTCTATCAGAAAGTGACGTTAGTGACATATCCATAGACAATACAAATGTCAAGTCACGTTCGGAAACCATATACAACCAAAAGCTGTTTCAGTTTACATTTTTACCGCGAATATTTAGATGAAATATTTTAAATGTGTATTCTTGTGGTTTAGTTTGCAATTTATAATAATTGGAAATTGTTTATAATTTGTTATGTTCATGTCAATTTTAAATAAATAAAACTGTAAAATATACCAAAAATTGTTTTATGAATGGCTGAATGCCATGATGCTGTGGTCCAAATAAATGTGGCATGGAAATAAAAAAAAAAAAAAAAATTGCTGGCCTAGGCCGGCAATGTAAGTATGAAATTCCATTACGTGCCAAGTGTCAAGCCGCACCGGAAACGAGGTACTATGAGACCTATTTTTAGGCACGTGATGTCAACATTTCATGCCATTTTTGAGAAATAATTAGGTACTTATACGGACACTTTTCTCAATCCTAAATTATTAGGCGCGGTTCACCTTGTTTTGGCATAATTTTATTTGTCCGAATACTATTTACGCATAATTGTTATTTTACAGATAATATTGACTTTTCAGAATAATTATAAAAGAAACCTAACCTAACCTAATATGTTCTAAGTGGCTGATGCAAAAGATTTTGCAAAATATTTTCCGTTAAAGCTAGAGAAAAATTATGCGAAATAAAATTCGGGCCAACAATACATTCGGACAAATAAAACGTATGCCAAATAAAGTTATACCTAGTTCGGACTGCAGTCTCTCACAAAGGGTATTTTATTTTAGCAATTAAGCCACTGCTTGCATGTACTTTAGTATAACTTGTATCCTTTGTGAGGTGAAAATAAACAAATTTTGAATTTGAAAAAAAAAAGGGAACCCATTAGGCGCATTTGACATAAGAAATTTTTTGGCTCGGAATCCAAAAACAACCCTGTATATTTCCCCGAACATTTCGTTACTGATGAAAGCATATAAGCGGTCAATACTTAGTGCAGCAGGTATGTATACCTATATAGTATAATAGTAGTGTAGTATGTTCAGTACACAGAATGTTAATCAAATAGCAGCACGGAGCTATTAGTCCGGCCCGCTGCGGTCCCCATTCTTAAGAGGTTCGAGTAGACGCTATTTCAATTTGTTATACTGGTGCGGGGCTCCGATGTCAGCGGAAAAGCAATCCAACCACCAATTTTTGAAGCGTCTGCCACCTAATTCCATTCGGTTTTGGTTAGAAACCTAAGTCTACCGATTTATCTATTTATAGCACCTACTGAGAAAGAAAAAGTGAGGTTAGTTAAGGCCTTACTTGATGTCTTACTACTGTTAGGACATTAAAAATATTATATGTATAATATAATTTTTCGTTAGTCTCGTCGGTGTATTTCAGAATTAAACTTTCTAACTTCTTTCTAAGTGTTCTGAGTATAACAACTCAAGAAAAATTGCGTTAATTTTTGGGCTTGCTTTATCCATGACAAAATACCAGTTTTAGGCAACACTTTGAAGGTAGAAAGTGGATTATTAAGCAGGTACCTTACTACACATATTTTATGCTTTCGACGATTTGTAAATGTTTTCGTACGGTTATCAAACATTTCTTCTGAATAACATGGTATTAGGGTAAATAGTGACGTAGAACTTTAGTGCCTCTCTCCTTCGGAGAAAGGCACCATTTTCGAACATCGATTGCCCAAAATAGCCATCTTGCTGACCAAACGCGATACCGATAAAACAAATAAAAGTAATTAAGAATGTATATGTCGCAGTTCTCCCCACGAATGTATGTCAAGTTTGTCTATGCTTGAGTGGATTTGGTGAGTTGTGCTGGACATGGAATTGGGGTCAGTGATGGTTGACCTGAGCCTTTTGGGGTGAAGGGACACATCCCGCAACCAACCTCACTGCATTAGTAGTTGATACTATTGTGCTCCAACCGATGGTAACCTACACTCGACTGCGGAATGTTGGCAATCTGATGGACATCTTGACGACCCCTACGTGACGTCGACATATACATTACATGCTGCAGTTAAGTACCTATTAAAGCAATATACGAACTGATGACTGAAAAGGACTGTAGCGTATTAGACGCGGGTGAAGTGGGACCCCACCCGGAGCGCGGGTCTGCTGTCCACTCGCGTTCTTGCGGCTTCGCAACCGAAATTAAACCGGGGGTAGTTCACCACTGGATGTGTTCATGCCCCCAACTAGTTCGGTTTCATTGGAAGTCCGGAGTTGGACTTTTACTTTCCCATCTTCGTAGTTACACCCAAAGACTACAATATTATACTAGGTTATAGACAGGCAACTCGGCCAAATTTCTAATCATCGTACTTGTGCTGCCATCTATCCTTCATTACACGTCAACAAATCTACACACACATATACACCCACACCCACACACATACATACACGCATACACACATATATATAGCTACGTATATATAGGTAATTATAGTTTGGCATGGTATGACACATCTTAGAAGTTACGTTGAAATAAGTTTCTAATTACAATCACCAAGTATAAATAAAATGCGCCCAATAAAGCAAATTAATTTAAATTTAGTGACCTCAACTAAAAACTTATTTCTACGTAACTTCTAAAACGTGCCACACTGCATAGTTTGAAAGAGGATTACTAAAGAGCAGTGTAAATAAAAACACCAGTTTCCGTTTTTTAGTTTTACTTATACCTACTTATCATCTTTCCCTTAAATAAAAGTCAGATCCACAACTGTGCTTCGATATTTTAAATTTTTCTGGATTGCTAGCAGGATTCCGAAATCTATGCAATTGGATCCCTGAAAAAGATAAAGTATTAAAGATGATATCAACGCCGAAATACGCAAACCTATTTAGTACCACGAAACATTTATTATAGAATTGGTAAAAGGTTCACTTTGTTGGATATTCATAGGCGATTTCAATTCCGTGATTACCGTGTCTAAATTATAGTAGACCAGTAAGCTTATGATGCTACGTTTTATCACGCGATAAATAAATGATAAAGCATCCGTCACGTTCTAACTAATAGTGTGCGAGAGTGACGGATGTTTTATCAGTGATAAACTATCACTTATTTATCGCGTGACAAAACGTAGCATCATAAGCTTACAGCTTTGATAAAAACCCATAACATTATAATTACCTTCTCCGTCACGAACTTTGCGGCCGGGTAGTCAGAAAATTCTGACCGACATTTTGTTTAAAACAGAACTTAACACAGCAAAAGGGTAACAGCACATACAACGGGGGAATTAATGCTCAACTCGACGTTGAAATGAAATAAATAATGGAAAATACTGCACTCGATAAAATTCCCGACATTTTTTATTTGATTGATGTCAAGCAGCACCGATTTCTTTTTTTTGGGAATGTTATGGCCAACCAGCACCGCCTTGACAGACTATTGTTGCCATGTAACAAACAATAAATAATATCATGAGTGGTTAATTTTAATCAATTGAAATTAAAATTAAAATATATTTTTAGATTCACACGATTTTTATATGTATTATCTGGTATATATCATGTTTATTTAATTACATTCACATCATTACGTATGTTAAAAGAAGGCCAAGTGGTACGTGTAATGTAAGGTAGATGGCAATCAAAGCAAAGCGGTTCACTTTTTTTCTATTGAGTTACCGGGGCATGGTTACACCCTTGCTGTAGCTGTCGAGTTTTGAATGGTGAGCATTATACTTAGAATCAACAAAAACTCTAAAGTTAAGGCGATTCGAGTTCGCCATACAAACCAAAAGTGGATTAATAATAATAATAACGACATGCAATCTGTTTAATTTATAGGGAACGTGCACGACGAAGGTGCTGCAAACTGGTGCCGCCAATCTAAATCAAGTAACCTCTCATGCTGGAGCCTCATTGATGGAAACGCCGTTAATTTATCGTGATGAAGGATGATTAACGTCAGTGTAGCTACGACTTACTGTATTTGACATCGGCACTTAGATATTGTCATTGAAATTGACAGTTTGATTTGACAGGGGTAATAGTTTCCTTTATTGTCCACCCGTGTCTCTTTTGTCGTTTAGTGCTGCCACCTATAGTTCGTGCACGTTTCCTATACAGCAGACGAAATGTCTCAAGCTATGAAATGAAACTAGAGTCCGACCGGTTTCGGCTTCGGCCTAGTTTCGGGTAAAATACCGGTTTCGGCTTCGGCCTAGTTTCGGGTAAAATACCGGTTTCGGCTTCGGCCTAGTTTCGGGTAAAATATCGGTTTCGGCTTAGTTTCAGTTTTGGCTGCCATTCAGCCGAAACTACGGCCGAAAGCGAAACTGAACTTGAGGGGTTTCGCGCTGCGATCGGACAGTCTTTATTTCAAAAAGCACTGATAATTTATTTGAAATAAGAAGTTATAATATATATCAATGATTACTTCAAATATCAGAAAGTAAATGATTAATATGGTATTTAAAAACATACAGACGAATTGAGAACCGTTCTTCTTTTGGAAGTCGGTTAAAAATTAAGACTGACTGATTATGATTGCCATTTTTTTCTTACCACGACACTATAAAACACATTTCACTTGTTTTACACATGACTCGAATCACCTTAAGACATTATTCTAAAGTCTAGATATATTTATTATTTATTTGAACTGTATTGCACAATACTAGAAAGTATAAATTACTTACTTAATGTAAGGCAATCTTCACCAGTCAACCATTAGGCTAAACAGAGATATTTTAGGTACGGCAATTACATTCACAACGAACTTGTGCAAAATAATAAACTAGATGAATATTTAGTTAAATCTTGGTATCACTTTAGCGATACTTCATTTTGACGAACCAGACAACACTACGTCATTTTCGCCAACTTGCCGGCCCCATAATTCAGCGGTTTGGTTACCGCTATACACTAGGGCTTCGATGCATCTCCGCTCACCAAGCACCGCAAAAACACACCTTAACACCTGAGGCATATAACTCAAAGCAGTTTAACACCACCTATTGAAATATAGACAACATCAAACTAAAAACGACCTTACTGTGTCACATTTAAGAGTTCCATTTGCATTGACGAAGCGCATATCCTAAAGCTTCATTGAACTGAAATGAACTCTATAGCCTATGAGGTAAGGTTGAAATAGTTTTAGTTTTTTGTTTGCGGTTCTAGTCGGATGAAAGGATCGGGGTACAGGTGCGAAATTTGAGTATGTTATGCACTTAGAGTGATGAAGTGGGCTTAGCGGTCGTGGGTTCGATTCGTGTTATTCCGGCGGTCGAGTTATGGGAGAAGACTCCACCTTGGTTTTTAGGGTACCCTAGCATTTCCATACAAATGGAGACTGGTATACCCGTACATAAGTGCGAACGGATTGGCTATGCAGTAACTAGGTAGTGAAGAGACGTACTAAGGGATAGGCGCTGCCGAAGTGCCGATGGGTAAATATCTAATCTATAGGCACTCTGAGTAGATTGGATATTTACTAAGTTTGCGTTTTATTTTTTTTTTGTATCTGGGTAGTTCTCTGCGATTTTTATCCGTTTTGCTTATAGTTGTATACTAGTATTGGCCGTTTTATAAAAGCAATCAGGATCATTATGATAAAAATAGCAGAAGAACGCGACTTCTACAAGATAACCGAAAACGATTCCATAGTTTATAGGGAGCTCATCCATAATGTGGCGATGGTAAGGACGCTATTGGTGCGACTGTTTAGTCGCAGAGAACTATCCATCTACGAATAAGGTTAAAATAACAACAATTAGGTGCAACGCCTGCAGTGAGCTACTGGTAGATTTTAAATTAAAAATTTGCATATTTTTGAACAGTTACGTACACAGACGCATTGCATTTATTTAATGAAAATAAAATGCAGTCAGGCAGTTTATATGTGATAATTCCGAGAGATGTCGCTATTCCGTAAAAAAAACTGTTTCATAATAATTTTACTAGCAGTTTTTGTACTTAAATGATGTAGGCCCCATTCAGACGAGGCGAGAACTCATATGCGAGTTTCATTTCATTGCGGCGTTTAATCGATCGAACGAACTCATTGTACTTAGGAAGCCCGCTTACAATAATATATTTGTTATAAAAAAATTGGTGCGTATTTTAAAAAGTTATTTATTTGTTTCAGGTAAGCAGCAAAAACGAAACTTAACCATTGTCGAATCTTAACGCAGTGAGTTGGAAAAAAAATTGTAAATATAAGAACAGAATAATAATTGAAAATATATTATCCGAATATATTTTCAGTAATTTTTTTCATTACAGTTACATATGAGGAATAATAGCAATATACAAAAAAAACTGAAATACGAAAACATATTGTTCAACCGAAATGGTCTCCACTCGGCAATGCAGTTGGCTGTACCTCTAGCACAAAGCACAACTGTGCTGTGACACGCGACTCTTTGTCACGCGACAAATGCTACCTATCTCTGTCTACTCAGTGTGGTGTGACAGTGACAGGTGATGCTCTGTCGCGCGAGAAACGAAGGCGCGGCCAGTTATGCTAGACTTCAGTAAGTCTAGCCCAGTGGATAGGTGCTACTATAGCTCTGCCAACGGCTCTGGTTTTCTGTGGAGAGGAGAGTGGTTACGTTGCGCGCTCGAATATTTTTCTGTTGCTAATTATTCGTAAAATATTGCACGTTATTATAATGTTAAAAACAATCCAAATAAACGGAAAGTTGTATAAATTGAAGAAATTCTATTGAACAACTGTTTCGAAAATATAAGATTCCAAGCTAACATGCTCATTCCGATAATAACAAACTTACATGGTAAATACCCCGTTAATGACAGTTATTAATATGTTTCGCAGTTGTACTAGGTAGATACTTAATTGTGATTGAAATATGAGTGACACAACTTGTCAGATTTAAAAGGCTTCTTTGCGTATTCTTAGCTTTGCAAGATAAATTGAAGATATATAAAATAAACTAAATTTGCAATTAATTAAAAAAACATGTCAGGTGTGATGAACTATAAACCTTATTAACCGGTACTAACCGGATCTCGGTTTAACACTATTAATTACGGGTATATATCGGCGTTTGACAGGTGTCAGTCGACGCCACTAATTAATCCTACGGCTCGGCTGTCGGCACCTCTGCAGCAGTGCAGTGAGGCTACTCAGAACTTTGTCGTCAAGCTCGTCCTCTTATTGACCGAGTGATCGAAGCGTCCCCGGGTCAGCTTGAGCGAAAATGCTTTCATATGTCTGTTCTCCTCTACAGATCGCATTTCTCAACCGATTCTCGTGAAATTGTGTGAGCAGGTGCGATAATTATTAATTATATGTAAATAAATTATATGAAATCATATAAATTGACATGACTAATTTATAATGTATTTTATATTGTGAAATGAATAAATCCCACTTAATATTGTAAATGCGAAAATTTGTGGAGATGTTTGGATGTTTGTTACGAAATAACGGGGTAACAACTGGATGGATTGAGCTGAAATTTGGCATGCAAGTAAACCAAGTCCTGGATTGAAACATAGGATACTTTATATCGCGGTAAAGAGTTCCCTTGGGATATTAACGTAAATGCTGGTCTAATCTAAACTTTTGTCGATTCAGATTTGGAAAATACCATACGCATGGGTCATGAACATTTTCCACCCATGCATTGAGAATTTAAGAACTGGGCTTAAGATCGCAAGGTCCCTTGGGACCAAGGGTTCAAGTCGCAGTGGTTTCTATGTTCCAATGAACTTTTTAACATAATTCATTCTATCGTAAAATCCTTCGCTTTGAATTGGATTCAATGTAGTAAATATATTGGTTTACTCCCTTGTAACGCTATCTATTCTGTCTTACTAGGTTAAAATAGGTTTAAAGCACGGTGACATAACCTCTGTATATCAGGTCGGCAATAACAGAAAGGTCGCCGGAGTGACATTCTGCGACCTTTGCAGCCCATTAATCATGCCACGGCAGTTTCACCTGACAATATATATGCACACTACTATTTAGTTGCATAAGGGTTAAATTGTATTTTCCAGACAATTTTGCATGTTCTGCCATGCATAATGAAGCCTACTTATATTCATAAATGTGAAAGTTTGTGGAGATGTTTGGATGTAACAATTAGATGGATTGAGATGTAATTTGTCATGCAAGTAGACCTGGTCTTGGATTGAAACATATACTATATTTACTTTATATTGATTATGATAATTAATAAAACTAAGTTAAATATTGAAAATATATGCAAGGATTTATAAATTATTATGTTTCAAGTCCATACTTGACATGCCATTCTGTTGCAGGTTATGTTTTTTTAATAATAATTATGTAATATGAATTTATTAATAAATTATTCTATTCTATCCCGGGTGAAAAATGCTACTTACGGCCTAAGGTGACGTAACATATATTTAGGTACAAGACGTTGCCGTTACTTCATCTTATCTTTCCGCAAAACTATGACGCCATTTCACTTCTGAGCTTTACCTTTTCGGGCGAGAGATTCGCTATTTGAGTCAAGTTTCAGACGTCACAGTACATCGTTAGTGTCATTCAACGGTCCCTATTTATAGTGTTCGCTAATCAGGCCCGTGAGCAAATTGCGTTAGCAGGTGCCAAATGAGGATTCGGTAGTTCGCACCTTTCGAATCGATCCTAACGAACGTCTTGTTTGGTACCGGCTGAAATAGAAGCGCAAATCTAGACTGTAAATACGCGTGCTGGGTATGAATGGGCAAGGGTGCGGGATAAGGATGTTATGTTGTGGTGAATTATAAAATGTAATAATGGTCTGTATAACCAAAGTTTGAAGAATTCCAATAACCATGGGGCGCAAGCAAGGGGCAATGCTCGTAGAGCCGACGAGATTACACACTGGAAGACGTAGTGTGACGAGCCGTGCTTAAGGTCGAAATGACCTGGTGAAACTGTGATTGGAAAGTAGCAAATTACTATTAAAAATACAAACATAATGCATCGATGTCAGGATCGCCGATCAACGTAAACCAATATATGTATTATTGAATACGATAAACTCGACCTAGGCCGAACTTCTTTTATTTTTAAAGAACCTTTCTAAGCAATGTAAGAAACAAAGAATAATCTATGATAAAATACACTCTGTTGTATTAGTAAACAAAAATACCGTTAAGCATCATAATCGTGAACTTTTATGCCGCCTCTCGCCCTTAAGTTCCCGCTTTTCAAATTTTTCATTCGCTTAACGAACGCAATGCCCATTATTTCTTCTGCCATTATCGTTCCGCTAACAGTGGGTGGAGGGCCTTAGAATATGATTCAGGAAATGAAAATAAATGACCGAAACAAAAGGTCGAAGGTTCTTGAAAGCGCATTGCAAGCTACTATAGATCTTAAGGCGATGGCTGAAGCACGGGTATGCTCGTGTAGATTTTTAAATAAAAAACCGACATATACCTTGCAGCATACGTATCTACTAGTATATCTCGTTATTCGTTATTTGTCACAAGATTTTTAGGAAATCCGTCTTAAAATCGGAAAATATGAGTCGTGCTATCCTAAAAACTTAATGAGGTACTAGAATAATGAATTTGGTACAACATTACTAATATCGTTGTCGTTGTCGTGATATCGTACGGAAACGAAGAAACAGTGGCGACAATAGTGACCATTAAAATAAAACGAGATATATTTAATCTGTGCTTGCAGTGGCGCGACGTTAGAAGATTTTTGATTAAGCCGCTAGAGAACAGATGTAGTTTACTTTTCTTTTTAAAACTGTAAAATAAAGGGCTTTAAAATTAGGAATTAGTTTCTAACAACGCTTCGCCACTGGAGGTTGCGTTGATGCCTCGACAAAGCAGAAGTACCTAAATAAAGAAAATAACTGACAAGCCGACTTGGCTTCATTCTACAAAGTAAGTGGCATAAACTAGACAAGCCTGGCATGGAAGCAAACACGCCTATAAACATTTAAAATGTTTTGACTGTATTGTGTTATTGCATTAATTTGTAAAAGCCTTGAGTGAAATTTCGTAATACATGTAATAGATTGCTCTCATCATATTTAAAACGTGTAATTCCCAATAGGAGGGGGGTGTATTACAAAGACGAGCAATTCCAAATGATTGGCTCGCAGCGACACGCGGGATCATTAGCGGCGCGCTGGAGTCGAGTGGGAAGCTAATTGGACCCCAGTAGGGTTGCCGGGGCAAGTGGAATAATTGAGAGCTTCATCTTAAACTGGTATTTACTCGCGGCTTCATACGAAACAAATAGATAGTCTATTTAACTCCGCAGCATAAGAGTAAAACATTTCTTGAGTAAACAGTCGCCTGGCGTCAAATTTACCTACCCATGGGCAAGCCAGAGCGACCTTACCTTTTCGTCAATTCAAACAGTAAGATAAAAGTGCTCAATGGCCTTAAAATAGGCAAGCGGGAGGGAATCGGTTTCTATAGACGACTACAGTTTTTATACCGGTGGCGGGTATCCAATCACCAAAAATGTTCGAATCTCGGCCTAGTTCCCGAAGTCGATCAAGATGTTCTCAATGTGTTTGCAGTTAACTTTTACCTTTAAAATTCCGCGATTCTTGCCATACGTGTAACATCTAGTTGGGTCATTATTTGACCGTTTCACGCGCTTCACTTTCGTGGACACATTTTTGTCGAGATTCCGGCAGATTTTAATGTAATTTTAAGGTATTTGTTAGTAGTCCCAGATATGTTCCAAATAGCTCAATAGGTGACTAAAATCTGAGGGAACTTCGACAATAATGTGTCCACGAAAGTGAGGCGGGTGAAACGCTCAAATAATGACTCAGTTAGTCCTTACCTTATTATGTTAAATTCTGAATCCTAGAACATAAATATTCTGTTTTAAATGCTCGTTTCATTAACTGCAGATCGAGTTGTGCTGCTACCCACATTATGGTACTTTATAATTTCATGCGGAGTCTAAATTACAGTAAGTTTGTAGAGAAATGTATTGTTAACTTCCTGTAATTTAGGTTTTGCATGGCAAAACTTGCTAAATCTCTTCACTGCCAGCCCTAACCCGCATCGCGTTGCAGCGTATTGTCTGCGCGGTTGAGTCGAGCACTCGATATTATCGACGCGAGAATTGCACCCCGCCGATACTGCTTATTGGGCTACAATGCGGTGATATTTTAGCTCGCGTTAGCAGTTTCCATGGGGTTTATTCCGCACTGGCGACTGTTGACTTTCATAGGTGCTTGGAGGCCAGAATTGAATATCGATGGATATGACCCACACTCTATTACGCTTTTGAATCAATTTAAAGGTTATCGTAATGTAATAAAGTCGTTGTTTTAAATCCTTATTAAAATGTGATGAGACCTAGGGATGGCTGGGTTTAGAAACGTACCTTCACTAAGTTTTCTCTAAGTCTATCATCAAAATAAAATTTAAATTCGTAAATTTGTGTTACTATTCTGTAGGAAGTGCATAGACAATTATTTTTGAATAATTAACATTTGGACGTAGTTATGCAATAACGTTTCAATCCACATGCAACATTTTTCGGATTTTGGACTTTGTTTTTAAAGACAGAAGAATGGTACTTTGTTTTGTGGATTGGAACGCTAAATATCGCATAACTACGTCCAATTACAAGTATACCCCACAATAATTATTGATGATGAAGATTGTAGATGACACATACTACACAAAAACAAAACTATTCTTAGGGTTCCGTACCACAAAAGGAAAAAAACGGAAACCTTATAGGATCACTCGTGTGTCGGTCTGTCTGTCTGTCACAGCCAAATTGCTCCGAAAATACTTGACCAATTGAGTTGAAATTAAAGTCAATAACCCAAACACGGACGTGTAACGGAAATATATGAATTTTAAACGCGGGGGCCACTTTTGGGGGCTCATCTATAAAATTGAAAAAGAAGTTCGGAAATTATATCGTGTGACATATGAAATAAAAGAACTCACTGTGAGAATCCCAAATATTTTTTTTTATATAAATAGTTATGAAGTTATTTAAGAAAATAGGCAAAAATTGACTTCCGAAACTATTGGACCTAAAAATTTGAAAAATATACGAATAATATTTCTCCAATCTGTGCAATAAAGTATATAATTGTGTTGTATTGTTTTGAACGTACGGAACCCTCCCCGCGCGAGTCTAAATCGCACTTGTCGGTGTAAAGTATTTCATTTCTGAGTGACCTGACATAGGGCATTCGACTTTGAAGAAAACGTAACGCATCCCACTGCGTTCATTATTCCCACCAATGTCGTAGGTACCAGTCTTGTGATTTGCTAATTCCAAGCCTTGCACCAATCGTCTTGTTTTAAACGTCAGGAGTTTTAAAACTAAATTACAAGCCACCAAACCGTTAATAGGCGAAGGAAAAACGTGTTCCAATTTTGAAATTGGAATTACAGGCTAGTGTTACCTTTTTTTAATTAAAGACTTAACCGTTAATAACCGTTGATATTCTTACTGATTGTGATTGTACTTTGAATGTGAAACAGCGGATGTGCATTTTAATTTTAGTGAATAAAATTTATAGTCTTTTAATTTTTTTTTGAGAATTATCTGTTACTCAAAGGTACTCGTGTTTCTTTAAAAGGCATGTAGTTGATGTAGTCTACTTCTACTATTAGTAAGATTCTTGTAATATTTTTTATTTTAGTATTTCTATCGTGTTACACATTCATACTCATAACTTTTCTATTTAAACTTGTGTTCAGCTATACGTTAGACTGAGATAACGTATAGCTGCTTCCTTACTTACGTAAGTAAAACTTACAGGCGTAAATCTGGCCATAACACATATTATTTGAAATGTTAATCTGTTCTTGTCAAGCAGTTCCCACATCTAATTCACATTTCCAGAAGCCCTAAAAAACTAGGGATTCTATTGAATTTCATCCATGACCCTTTCAGTTCTAAAAGGTACTATTTTAATAGAAAAACTAATCATTTACGTCATTTTGTGTTACATGGGAAACCCTCGTTTTAATCACTTAAGTGCAGCGTAGGTTGTCAGGCGACGTCTTCAGTTCGACTCGTAAAACTCGTAAAATTCGCAATAAAACGCGTTTTTAGTGGCCCCGGCTGTGGACCCTTGACCTGAGGCAATTAACTGAGTACACTTGAAACCATTAAAATGGTAAAAATCATTATAAACAAGAATTTACCCGTGGTTTTGGCTGAGTTATTCTATTATATTAAGAATTATATTATTTACAATTATTCAACTTTGCAAGCGTGACACAGTATTTGAATGTAAGAATTTATTTATTATTAGCTGTTTATGAACTAATTGTTACTATACTATGTTTCTTTGTTCAATTATAACATCGTTAAATGTTTAGTTTTTTAGTGCTATCTAGTTTTTGCCTGGATATCCCCTTGTGGTCGGGGCACGATCCAAAGTATGTAGAATGACAGTCCTCTTGTTTTAATGGTTCTTGATTATTACCATGTTATTTAGTACTTAACAAACATCCGAAACCTCCGAACATCCAAACATCTTCGTAGAGTGCGACTACCTACGATAACCTTGCAGTGGGATATATGGCAACACCTGCATTTAAAAGTCAATTTTCTATGAAAATTTGATTTTAGTAGGAGTCGAATAGGATAAAGTACTGAGTAGCATATTTAAGAAGCGAAAAGTTAACATTTTTTTTTATTTCAGGTAAATTGAAGTAATGATAATTTACCTAGTATGGCAATCTATATTCCGTAACCAACACACTGACACTTACCGTGACTTTTTATTAGATAAAAAGTGTTAGTAGTGGTAGGTTTTGAATAGGCTTGTGTCCTAAATTTTGTTTCTGATGTAAATCGATTCTACTATTTATGAGGAACAAATATAAAACCGATAACTACTACACTTCCATTACTATAACAGCCACAAATTGCAATCAAAAGTAACCGACCGCACCGAGCGTTGAAAACGGCCCATACAAAACGGACGCACCCTGTGACGTCATCTCTTGTCCTCGCTGTACTAAGTTTGTATGAAAAAAAAATTGCATTTTGCAATTTTGAGCACGAAATAGTGCGTTTAAGCACATAGTTGTAATACATTTATTTTGATTGTTTTTTTTTTAGATTTCGAAATTAACTTTAATTTTTCTTTAAGACGATAAAAAAATATGGATTTTTTTTATAACTTTGTGGTCTCGTAACTTTATAATTTTTATATATTTTTTGTTTATTTCTTCTGTGTTATGATAATTTAGTATTTTCCAATCCAAGTGACTATATTATTTTGTAAAATTCAATATTAGTCCACATTGCTTAAAAAAAAATTGGTCTACATTTTTGTGGCCTACATTGTACGTAAATTAAAAGATAGTCCTTGTGTTTACTGCTTACGAGGTTTATGACGCGATTGTGCCCACTAAAACAACTTAAATGGGACTTTTGTATTCTATGTATCATCTTTTCTCAACTGCCAGACATCAGAAGATCGACCTACTACCTAATTTGAAACTTCTTAGTGCATGACAAAGTAGGTTTGTAATCGGAATAAACATGTGACGTACCTAATTTATAGGTTTTTAACGTAAACATTACGGAATATACGCAATTTTAAGCGTTCCTTTTGAATTCTCGCTTTCTTAGGGTTATCTGGATGAGATCGTTCCTTAGCGATAAGAGCTCCTTTTGTTTATCTCAATTTGTTCATAATCTACTTGTAATTGCTTGTATGTTCGGAATTGTTAGGTATGCAAGAAAGAGTACTTATATTGTATTGTACTCGTAATTTTAAAAGCTTCCGTGTGGTTCCATACTCGTATCTAAATTTGCACTACTTACATACTAGACTCACCATTTCAGCCTGGCACATGTATCACTGTGGGAACGTGCTAAGTACCGCCTCCGCAATCCTACAAAACGTTAAATCCAAGATAGACTGAATTCTCCTACAATTTATCCCTATTTCAATTTACCTCCATGCCGTAACCCGCTCTAAAACATCGTAAGTGTACTTGAAATGCAATAAAATACACCTTTATACCTACAGCACAGCTCGGAGGCTAATGAATTCCAATTTATTATCGTTTCCTTCGTATTTCTGTTTTATTTCTCGCTATATTTCTATTTTATTTTATTCCGTCGCCCTAGGAGCTCTTGATACATTGCAATCGTTAGTTCTATTTTGAAACTCTCTTCTATAGAATGAAGCTTTAGTATTATCAACAATTTTTGCTTTTAAGTGACTAATACTTACGCCGGCTTGTGCAAACATATGTTAAATTTAAGTACGATTTAAGTCATCTTATTATCATAGTCAGAAGATAACAATGAGTATTCTAATGGGTTATGGCTCTAATGAACTTTCTTGCAATAACAACTGACAAAAATAACTGAAATAGTAAAACAAAATTGATTTGCAAATAACGTTACTACATTATAATATAATCGCGGAAGCTGAAGACAATATAACGTTACTACGTATTTTAAAGTAATTTTTTTATTGACTCTCAACATATAGCTGGTTCCAATCACGCCTATTCCTAAAGTATTACAAATCTGGAACAAATATATTGAATGTTTATCGTCATTATTGCAATTGTCTGTTGCTGAATGAAAGATAGGTCTCCCTCAAAGACTTTTACAAAGAAGTCGCTCATTCTATATTGAATGTTACATAGCTACTATTTTCACAACTACTTACAAAAAAATACAATTATAATGATTTCTGATACGTGCAATATTTGAAGACTAATATCTTTTGTCGTTCCAAACATTACTACACGTTCACTCCAGTGACTTAACAGCAAAGCTCGCCCAACAAACGCACGTAAAGATCTCTAGAACCCAACACAGACAGATCTCCTTTGTTGATATGCAGGCACAAATTGACGTGCCTCCCACCACCCTCTTCCCATTACATAATGCATGCAACTCTTTGATTAAAAACAGCCGAAAAACCGGGAAATGCATGTAACATTATTCACATTAATGTATTTATTAGGGCAGGTCACGCGACGGTACATTTTGATTGTAATTTCTGTGTCGTGTACGTTTTTAATTTGATTGCTTTGAATTATGTTCTTGGGTGTCGGGCGCGGCTATTGCTTAGGTTTTAGTGTTTATAAACAGTTTCATTTAGGTACCTATAATTAAATACTTGTGCAAAGTGAATTGCAAGTGAATGAATCGTGCAATCTTGGTGCCCTAATAGTCATTTATCCACATAAAGATGTAAAAGTAGGTACACTAGAAGAGAGGCCTGTTCTCACCAATAGATGTATAGAACATTTCTAAAACGCACGAAAATTGCACCTAATTAAGAAAAAATATAACCTAAAAAAATATTTCGCTTTGTTGGCTTAGCTAGACCGGCAAACCTTGTAGTGAATCCTTGTAGTAGACCACATTAAATCATGGTACTGTCGCATTCGTAAGGTTTAAATTAAAGTCAGTCGTTTCTCCTTAGTGTTAATCGGAGTCGTCAGATTTCCAAAATCTAACTTAGACGCGATGATTTCCACCGCGGCGGAGAGTTCCTTTTGAATACCTGATTAAAACTTTTCATATCCAGAGGCGAAATAAGTTACCGTAGTTGAAAACTGTGGAAAACTAAAATGATACTGAAAGTCAATCCTAAAGTGAAAGTCAGCCTAGTACTTTTTTACTTCTAATGTCACGTAGTCGTTTCACTACATTTGGGACGTTTTCAGGCATAAGTTACGAATTTAGCGCTTGTCAATAATGTTGATTTTAACCGCAATAAAGTACCACTGTAGAATAATTTAGAAATTAGTCCTCAAACTCGTCTCTTATCACAGAATAAGTATTACCTAGTAATATTACGTACACACTCCAAAAAATCTGAGCCAACTAAGAGAGATTTTCTCTTATTTGGCATTAAATAAAATAAAACAAACAAGTTATTAAACATGTCAACAAAAGCTGATTAATTCATTAGTGATTAAAACAATAATCTAGAATCTTGATAATTTTAATAAATATATTCCTTGTTTCTATCATTATTTTCTTCTTTGTATGATTCGATCATGTTTAATTAGTTTCCTTAAACATCTACGTTTTAGAATCAAATCAGAATTCGTTAATTGAACTATGATAAACAATCAATATCATCTTAGTTGGTGCAGCTAATGACTTGTTAGGCTCGTATGGAATCAAGGTGCTTGCTTATAACTATCACGATCTTGTTAGGAGCAAGTAGTCTCTAACAAAACTGTTGTTCAGGTCCAACCATCGGACGGAACGCATCGGATCCGACCGTCTCTTTCTATTGCATAACTCGTGCTCTTTCTGGTCACTGGCTAAGCCCCTCCGTGGGGGCAAAATTTGGTACTGCTGCTAGCCGCGCGGCGAAATCGCGAAGTGAGGCACTCCTGCCCTTGTATCATTCGTAACCGGTGATCAATATATACGTACGGTTACTTTGATTTTGACAGACCGCAAACGCATGGCGTACGATTACGAACTGTTATTTATAGAGTTACGAGTATGTGATTTCTTACTTTTTATTTAGATTAACGTCTTGTCTATGGCACTGTATGCTCTCTTCTTGTCCTAACCTCGGTTGCAATTACACGGATTCCTATGAAACCAGTTTTTCCATTGCTCCTGTCTTTCTATTGTATGAACCAGTGCTGCCACTCAACCTACAAAATAAAAATTAGTTTCCATCAAAATTGTCGAAATGAAATTGAATTAACCAAAAAGACTCCCAAAGGACAACAACATCAACACTTGCTGTAAAATTGAATGCTTCTAGTCAAACTTAAATCGCACCAGATAATCAGCATAATGGTAAAATTACCGTAAATTAGCTGAAACGTTCCGTGTTGCATAGCGATTAAATTCTATTTGCGACTCAATACCTAATTTGTTTAATTCCCGTGTTTCCAAAGATTGCAGTGGTGGGAAGCGACGGCTGTCCATGTTATTATAGGGCTGTCTGGTTGACAGGCTGAAAATAATGCCTAAGTTATACGGTTAAGTCTAGTTTGCACCTCGTTCGTTTCCGATGGCATAGGCACTAGGTGCAAACTTAGCTCAACCGAGTAGGACTACAGTAGAAAAATGTTTGTGAAAACTAGAACTGGGATATCTTTGCCATACCCGTGGTTATGCAATCCAAATTAGAGTTTGAGTATAAAATATGATAGTCTTCCGTTTTACCTAACTGTGAGCTTAAAAATTTACTGCCTACTCTTTTCGGAAATGACTTTGTAGTAAATTATTTACTACAAAATGAGCATTGGAGATTTCATTTCTCTAACTACTTAAGTGTTGCCAATGTACAACTTGCAGACATCTTAAAAAATCCTTTGTTTTAAACCGATAACTGTCATTTTTAATAGATTTTTTTTTGCTAGCTGTACTTTTTTTATAATCGCAAACTGCTTATAGAAACCGATGAACTTTTCCCAAACTTGGTGGGTTTGTCTTGTAAGTGGGGCTAGTTTTTATATTTTCTATTATTATTCTAATTTCTAATGGAAAACAACTAATTAGGTAATTAGATTGTTTTACCAATTGAAACCCAGAAATCCTGGTGTTTATTATCAATGTTACATTTTTTATATTATTTTTTAAACGTGTGCAATTAAGTAAGTGTATTGTATTGCATTGAAAACCTCAGAGTGTGACCATCATGATGAAACAGGTCTGGACATACGAGACTTTAATTTTTCATGATAGCCACAGGCAGCGAAGCACGAAATTTCCGGCCTAATGATCGGAAAATGCCCGCTTATCGGCAGCGACATGCAGCGAAAGGAAATTGTAATAAATCACACGATTAACGCGTTGCGATGCAATGGAAATAAAAGAAACGGGCAGCGGAAAATATGAGAAATTAATGTCTAACGTTGCTTTCAAGTACCCGTGGGTGTTGCGAAATACAAACTACAATGCTTGCTATTGTTTTGTTACAAGATGCTTAGGTTATTGATTTCCTTTTGTGCGCAATATTGTATTGTAATATTAAAAATAAAATAAAATAGTTTATTTCTGCAAGTAGGCCCTCAAGGGTTTTTTTAAAAGTTTGATTCTAAATATGTATTATTTCTTTTCTTTTGGCGCTATTATAAATTTAAACTACAAAAATAGGCGTTACCACGATGGTACATATATAAAAATTATTCGTAGGCTTATTTGAAATTACCGTCACTCATGTTCTAGCAATTTTGCAGTTCTTTAATAAAGAGAAATTGAATCAAACAATAGGAATGACGACTGGGTTAAAAATATATAATTCTATTTCGTCCGTCAGTTAGATTATGGAAAAATATGAGACATTTATTTTTTTGGTTTATCAAAATATTATAAATCGACAAAGTTATATATCATCAAACTTCTGGAGTGGGGGCTTGTGACGTCACTCCTAGGTGAAATTTGTACCAAGGAGTGACGTCACTCGAAACTTCTAAGCACTCTATCCTCGTCATTTTTTGTTTGTGAAAAAAAGAAAAAATACGTGTAGGTACATTTATATGTACACGTATAGTGTATAGTGTCGTGTGTATATTTTTTAATAATATATCTGACGGACTTAACAGTTTTTTTTAGTCGTCTATTATAGCCTATTATAGCTTAACTCGATTCTAGTGTCTTCGTCGTTTTTCGTTTTGGCTACTTATGCCTTACTTCGTATCTTCTAAATTTCTAATACTCGTACACCTTAAGCTTACTTTGTACAAAACGATCGTCATCCATATAGGTTAATTAAGGAACATTATTGCCAACCCTGATTTTCCATGAATCCACCCTGTCATACGAGTATCATGCATGCACTTGTAATTTCAGCATTCCTTGATAATTAGTCCACATGTTTCCTCTTATACCATACAGGATTTACTCCCAAACACAATCTGCATCGATTTCAGTCTTACCCCGTTTGTAATTGAGTTCAAAATGGCATAAACTAATATGACACATTTATGTTCTTTTGGTTTTGGTTAGCGAGCCCTCGTCCAAGCGGAATTGACCTTTAGAGTTATAGGCAAAAGGATGATACTAGCGTGAATATAAAAGTTATGATAGTTTATTAAAGTTGTACATGAGCTCGGGAGGTTGTTTCAGAGTTTGAGTCAATTTGCTTCTTTCCCCGTTTTCCGTTATAATGTGTTTGCTCCTCTTTATTTGAAGAGTGGTAGTAATTTATTGAAAAACGTATGCGTGTATTTAAAAAGGGCGTTTGCTACATTTCATGCAGCTTTACATACTGCACGGTGCGCTCTCATTAAAGTGAATACATATTTTTTTACATTTACGCACACTCGAGCTAATAGGACACAAGCAAGTTAACGTTTAGTTAGTTGTTCATTAGGTGTATCCGTATTAGTGCTGGTGAAGATAATTATACAAATAAATTCTAGCTATAGGATTTTATTCGTAGGGCTAAGTAGATAACCCCAATTCTTTCCTCTTTCAAAATTTCTTCCTACCCGTTGGAAAAACTTTGGAAAGAGAAAAATATGTGATTTTTGTTTTTCTTTAATCCTATAGCTGATCTGCTATTGACCTAGTAATAGTAGAATTGACTCGCGTCTTTTTAACTCTTTACCTTTAGTAGTCCTTAACATACTGCGGACTTTATGACATTAAGATGTCTATTCTGAAATAAACTCAATAATTTCCAATTAAGATTGAATATTGTTTGTAAATTTCAAAGGAGTTTTACACTTTTAGCCGACGGTATGTATTTCCATACACAATAGAGCTGTACCGTTAAGTTCCAATATACATTAACATCGCATTAGTTAGATAAAATACCGGCACACGAAACGCTTAGATCCACAGATGTGGCGCATAGTGCCCGAAATATTATTGCTGGCTTATTGCATTGATGAGCACGACATAATTAAACGAGGGGAGAAAGGTCAGCTAAGTCGGGCCGATCAAAGCCGTGGGAAGTAACGCTGACCCGGGGCGCGGGCCATTATGATAGACCCGCACTGGGACCTGGGACTGAAAGTCTTTGTCCTTGCCTACCGGATCTAAATAGAAGATAGATTTTCTAAAGGTGAAATGTATTTACATTTTAGATACCTATTTTGATGAAAATAACTCTGATGGGTTATTTAAAGGACTCTAAATGGAAAAATATGTTTTGGATGTTTATATGTATAGGTGTATTTGTAACCATACCACCATAAAGGTTGAATCGATTTCATCCACTTTTGGTACAGAGATAGCTGGATATCTTTGAATTGACAGTAGTCAAGTACCCAATTCAAAAGTATCCAGCTATCTCTGTTACTACCGAAATTTGTAAAAATTATATAAGATCTGTTAAAATAAGCAAAATAAGGAACGTCAACGTTTAAGGTAGGTCAACGTTTTGAGTTTGATACCTAACATGTAATTATTTTTATGAGCCTGCAAAGTTGAGTGAGAAAGTCCATTTTAAAAAGTATAAAAATATTAAAAACTATTAATATCATTAAATAACCCAAAAAATGTGGTAACTTTTGTTACGATAAACGCAAGTTTTAACATAGTTGCAGAACAAAGTTCTTGATTTGCCCAAACAACGTAAGTATGTCTCGTGATGTCACGTTACAATGGGCTTCACAGTATGAAGCGTTTCGGCACGTTTTTGGGAAAGTCTAAAAATCTGATTTTAACATCGTAGTATCTCGGTGAGTTTTTATGATATTGAAGTGTTTTTTTTTTCACTAATATTTCTATTATTGATAGGTCTTTCTATAAACACACCACACGTTACAGAAAAAAATAGCCAATTGTTATACTTTTTATCCGATGATGGGTCAACGGTGCAATGAGGGTTATGTTTGTTCGGATTTGCAAAAGAAGTGTCTAGTTGCTTACTTCTACTATTACGAGTATCTAATGTCCATTGTTCCTTATCTGTACTAACAACGCCGTCTCTAATCATCAGGATGGATGTGTTCTATCACGATAAAATAGCTCGATTAAAATAGACAGAAAAAAGGCTTATGACTACTTGCACTCGCGCGCTAGTGCAAAATAGCTCTTAAAAATGTAATCTTCCACATAAACCTTTTATCTGCGCAACGCGTTAAAAGGTCGTTTTTATAAGCATCCATTAAACATTTCGTGTAAGTAGATTCGCGTTCCTTCCCACTAAACTCTTTGTCGACTAATGAAATGGAGGTCTCACCAGGGTTGCCAGATCGGAATTAAAATCTTATTTTATTGCCAGCGCTCTACGAGTAATGAACATTGGCGAGTTTTAGCCGTTTAGCTTCATGCACCGTGCACTTAAATTATAGCTAAAATCAATCGGTAGTTTCCCTTTCAAATCAAAGTTTACTATACTACGAAAAATGTACTATAAACATTAAAAAAGTTCTATTGTCTACAACTACATATGGTTAAGGTTCGCATTATATATGATGATAATTAAATAGATTAAGGGCAGATTATCTAAATACCCTTTGATCAGCACTATGAAAGCATATTTGGTGTAGGTACTTTTAGAATCACTGCTATCATCGTCATCATTATTTCAAGCTTGAGATTAAGAATCATCAAAGACATCCGCGACGAACGGTCGAAAACAGACCATTTTATGAGGAGCCGACCCACGCAGTGTTCCCAATCATTGAATCAATGTTTAATATTTTTCTAAATTTGATTTAATTTGTAAAGTTGGCAACCCTACTGGGTGTCGCTAAATGCAGTGTTGATTAATTGCGGCGTAATCCACCGCGAGCGCTGTCTCGACCGGCCAGGTCCGCAGTAGCTATGCACAGACTATGTACTAACATAGTCTGTGCATAGCTATTTCTACATAATGTCTCAGACGAAGAGTACAGCCGTCCTTAAGGCAGAGTATCTACCAGAGCTGCGCAAGTTAGAGGACCGGTGCGCAAGGAAAAGTTCCACCAATGTGCCTAGCCTTGATCAGCGCAATCCAGCAATAGTTTTTTTTTTCCATATGCACCGATCCCCTACCTTATACAGCTAGCCTTTAGTATCAGATTTTTCTAAATTTGATTTAATTTGTAAAGTTAGCAACCCTGCTGGTTGTCGCTAAAGGCAGTGTTGATTAATTGCGGCGTAATCCACCGCGAGCGCCGTCGCGACCAGCCAGGATCGCTGTACATAGTCTTGTATGTATAGCTACTCTCCAGATAATGTCGCAGACGAAGAACAGAACCGTCCTTAAGGCAGAGTATCCACCAGAAATGTGGGGACGTATGGTAGATATAAGGTGGACTTTAGGATAGTGTCTAAAGTTCCCAATTCGCAGTGGGCTAGCGTGGGGACTACAGTCCATTTACTCTCGTCTATGAGAGTAAACCTGTGCCTTAGTGGTACGTACAGAGGCTGATGATGTTAGGCTAGTGCCTAATGCCACTGACATGTGCTACTCACTCCGCTGACTCAACGATTCGAAAGGGGTCAATGATTCAAACATGACAGCCTATGATAAACAGGTGGAAAATGTTAGGAAGAAGTGTGACATATTAAGATTCTAGAAATCTGAAAAATCTTGTGACGTAATATGTGGATGGCCCCCGTGATCCTGGCAACCGATATTTTTACTGACAATTGACAATTCCATTCCCCGTTTGGCTTCCACCAAGCCTGATGGTAACCAGCAAACGTATCCATAAGAGGCGACTGTGTACTCTTTGTCTTGAAATTTATGGATTATAATTGATCGGAAAAACTGACGAAGGCAGAGAATTCCACATTTCGGCTGCTCTTATGATAAATGAAGATTCATCTTTTTTTGTACGGCAAGATACCTATAGTATAGCATCTAGACACGAGATAACGCCAACATGCGCGTGGGTATTTCTTCACTTCTTTCTCCAGCTATTCTCTCTAGATATTCAACTGACTCTTTTTTAGAGACTCTATTCCCCAAAAATGTTGGGCTCAAAAATACTGTCCTGTCATCACCAATTTTTTTCGTTGCACTGAAGCGAAATAGATCATCCCTAAAGTGTAAATATTTTTTGGATAATAAATAATCAGCCTGTAAACATATTCGATAGCTTTAGACTCAAAGGGCGTAAACGCCGTAGGTTCCAATGGCGTTTACGCCCTTTGAGTCTAAAGGTATCGTATTTCTAAGTGTGCCAATGCGTGCAGTATGCATTGGTTTTGCTGTACTGCAAATTCATCCAAGTCTTCCTCTTCGCTGTCCTCTTTTTTGTTGGTTTCGGCTCTGGCACTTCGTGATCAGTTATTACTTGGGCTTCCCGTTCCAAGTATTATACAAAGGTGGTATAAATCATTTCCAACCATCAACATCCCTGTTATCCTGTAGTAATCCTCCGTCGGTAGTAGTTAAAACAACTCCTCTATATCTCTTTAATAAATTGCCGGTCGGTCGGTAACGACCGGGCGACGAATGTTCCTCCCGAGAGCGATCTGCACTCGCGAAAACATTGCCACGTATACCTACCACCACGCTTCTCTACCGACCCGCGAAACGATCCAATCCAAACCTTAAACTGAGCCAATAAAGTTTAAAATGGAACGAAAATGTGCTCCTCACTCGATATTAAACTACGAAACAACGGGACATTCAATTTTAAACCATAAAGTTGCACGATAAAGTTGAGAATACGCTGAGAATGTTGCCTCGATAATTGGAAGTGTTCGTTGAAGCTACGGAGGAAAACATTTCGCTGTATTTCAGCCAAGAAGTCTCTTGAAATAAGTAAAAAGTAAAGCGAGTAAGCAATGTTTGATTAAGTGTATTACAATGTTTGAGCAATTTTTCGTGCGATGTTTAAAATTTTCACGATATTTTTGTTCAATTCTCTTTATTACAATAATTTATTCAATAAAACCTTTTCCGTTTTACAAATATGAAATTTCAAAACTTCCGTTCTTTCTTTCGCGTTAACATTTTGCGAGTTGAAATTAATTCATTTGCAAAGATCATCTGTGTACAAATACGAGTATATCATGTTACCAGACTTAAAGACCATGTAGGTAGGTAATTAATTATATTAGATATCTGTCATGAAAAGTTTTATGTAATAATTTTATGCGATAAGTCTGGGAAATCGTTGCGCGAAGTGATACAAATTAATTATCTTCTTACATCACTACTAGATTCTTCTGTTTCATTTACGCCCACTATCTTTATAAAGAGAAACATGTCAAACATCCCAAAACGTCAGTGCTGTCTCGTTTTTAAATCTATTCACAGTACGGCCCATTGTAAAAGGTCGCGTGGGCGTAAAAGGTTCGCCAACATACGTCCGTGCAGTCGCAGGTCCGTGCACGCTGCGCCGCCTGCATTTTGTATGAAGGATTGAAGCCGTATTGTGGAGTTCAGACAGACATGGTTTAATCATGAGACAGGAGCACGAAACTTTACACGAAAAATATGTTTGTTTTTCGAGGCGCGATTCTCTTGGGTAACTTCGGTGCATGGCGGTCATATGTGGGAGTCCTAAAGGGCCATGGATACGACTTATATTCCTAAAGTATGATTTACTCAGAAATACCTCCGTTTCCCAAGGTTCATTTAATGAATTGTTTTTCGTGCGATATCAGGCACGGACAATGTATTGGATTGATAATGTATAACAAAGCATGTAAACAAATGAGTATATCAATATTTTTATAAGGTCTAGATAAACAATTGCAGTATCTAAACCACTGAAATATGTATGACATTAGAACACTGTTTCTTGAGAAAAAATCTGAAAATTAGTTTTTGAGGGAGCAAAATGGGGCCTGAAAGATTACATGAAAAATTCGCAAAATTCACGCACTCAAAATAGCGGGCGGAATCTAGTGGCAAATAAATGACTAATGAAAGAAAACACATGTTTTCATAGTAGAGTAGTGAGAAACCCTTGGCAGAAGACGTACAACTGGTGTAACTTTTTAATTCATAATTCATAATTCATTTATTGCTTTTTCATGTTGTACAAAGGTCTTAAATGAAAATAATGTCCAAAACATGAACCCTGGTAGGGCACAGCAAGACACTTAAAAACTAACACGCTAAAAACGCTACAACAATTTCGGTAATTATTAAATGTAGTAGAATAAAATTAAATAAATTAAGATTGAAATATCACAATTAAAACAATAATGAACGGTTGAAAGAAACATTTGTAAGGAGTTTAGTGCGGTATTCCGCCCCAGTGCGAAATCCCGGTTATTAAATGAGTCGCGTCGTCGTTGCGTCATTATCAGGGCTGCGGCAGCTCCCGCAGAAACTATTAAAGCAATGGCTGTGTCAGCGTTTCCACTACTTATAGCATGGTTTCTTAAACTTTTTTTGGTCACGGACACATACATATATATAGTATTGACTGACATCGTAAATTAAATTTGTAAAACATGTCCTTAAGAGACCGTAGAGCCACTAGGAAAGGTTTTTTCCAAATTCAATCCCTACTACAGGATTGAAATAGGGAATGAGAGATGAGAGTTTATATGAAGAATTTTTTTTACAAAGTTGTTAATCACACACACACCCATCGTATCTATTACAGCGTTAATTAATGTCACATGAATGAACATTTTCTCATCTATTGGCATACGCTTTTATATTGTCCGTGAGGGCAATAAAGATAAATCCGTCTTGAACAGACTAATTAATGGTCGCTTTTATTCAAATGTCACCTACAATGTTGCTTTAGCGACAAGCCCGTAGCAACAGTGTATTTAAAAGCCGCAAGTCTCGTATCGTCCGCCATGACCCATAAATACCTTACCAGCCAATCGATGCCTGATTGCAACTAATGACAGTTTGCTCAGAAAATTCGCTATGTCTTGCTTGCTCTTATTATGCGGATTCGATACTATCAGTCAAGTCGTCGGACTTTTTCTCGCTAAAGAAAACGACAAATATTTTTGCTACCAGGGCGACGCTTTTAAGGATGAGATTCATAGACAATAATAGATGTTAAGTCCATTAAACTAAAGCGACATCTGGTGAATTCAAAATTGTCAGCCCTTGTGTAGAAAAATAAAAATACAAATTAACGGCCTAATTTTTATTTAAAAACGTAGGAAAAACCTGAAATACTTACGATTAAATATGTATGCCGTTTTACACAAAGGGTCAGTTTTGTGACGACCACTACTTGCACATTTTAAAATAAAGATGCCCTTAATCTGTTTTCTCAATAGGATTTTCAGCGCCTTATGAGCCCAATACAAATTTATGAAAAAAAAGATAATCTGTCTGTATAATGTGACCAAAACGCCATTATTGTTTTCAGCCAGTTTCGAAATGCTCGCAAATCTAAGCATAAAAAGCGCATTAAAGCGATCGCTATAAACGCTGTAGATACGCGGCTGCACGCGCCCGTTACTTTTTACAGCGCTGCAGGCGATAAGCGCGCGGCGAGATTGGTGTTGCCATGCGATTAAATTGTATTCTGCTTTTTAGTTAATCAAGTGGTCTAAGGCTCATTTTCAGTTCCATGATAAACTGTATTTTCGTCATTTTTGTACCTATAAACTGATAGATTATATTATTGTTTTACTAAGGCAATCACATTAGGTAGGTAGGTAAGTAATAGTAATGGTATATATCGATACCTTTAGACTCAAAGGGCGTAAACACCGTAGGTTCTAATGGCGTTTACGCCCTTTGAGTCTAAAGGTATCGATATAACGTATTAAAATGATAAGGCCATGTTTTTTTTACCTAAACTTGTACCAATGAAGCCAAACTTAAGTTATGTCTAAATACCGTCTGACCTGTCAACTTTGTGACGAAATAATAATATGTATATGCTGTTTGACATCAAACGTCCTTTTTGTGACATCCGCTAACTTTCTTGCTTGTTAAAAATGCTCATAAATGTATACCTGTTAGGAAAACTGTTTAGTTGTCCTAGTAGACTAGGGCGTGCAGAACCGGGAAATTTTAGTATGAGAGAACCGGGATTTCCCGGTACTGCCATACTAAAATTTCCTGGTTCTACACGCCCTACAGTAGACGTGCATTAAAATCGATACCCAAGATTATAAACACGGCATAATTCCCCTGAAATATCGCCAACACGACCATTAACAAAAACTACCAGCTGCAGCCGAACGGAAACGGGTAAATAGGCATTTTCGGCACCCATGTATCATTCCACGGACGCCTGAAAAAAGGTCCACTTTCTATCTGCAAAAGCCATTAACTAGGAGCGGCGGTAGCGCCGAAATTCCACGATTTATCGCTGAATGCGGAAACCAAATCGTAACTGTAATACCAACATAACCGCGCACACCAATAACCCTAGAACCACCGATCTTCTATACATTCTACAAGGTGCTCGGTACGTGACGACGGTAAATGTACGTTGGTGTTGGCATTTATGATGCTAACTGCCAGTGTCGGGAGCCTTAAACATAAAGTCGATAATAAAAATATGAAATTAAATATGTCATGTCAGTCTGGGTTTATGCAACTGCAGTTCGGTTACAAAGTGAAACGTTTGCTTCATGAAATTGTGGTGCATACATGATGGAAAGTTTTAAATTGAAAACACAATTTTCAAATATAATTAAATATTATATAATCACATCTTAGAATAATAAAGTTGTACATTATAGTTATAGATTAAATTGTAGGTTGTATCAACTACTTTTAACGACCCGATTAATCGTACAATCGCATACACTGCTAATTTGTAAACGGATGTAAACTTTATTGCAACGTGTTTAAGTCTATAAGTGGTCAGTTAACAGTGGCTTCGTTTGTATACGTGGTGATGACAGGTTGTGGAGTGTAAGAGGGCTGAACTTTTGCATAATAGAGACTCAGATAGATGGCACCAAAAGGAAAGGATCCAATTAAAAACAATCTATCTTTATACTATCCATTAGGGAATAACCCTTTTACTTACAATTGATGCTCAAGTCTATTTTCCCGTACGGAATGCTTTCACCTTACACATGCAATATTAAAAAACACATTAAATTGTAGTACATTAGGAAGCACTTGCACACGTTAAATTGGCGTTAGAACAAGTAAAACTATCGTAGTTTAAAACAGCATAAGATCATAAGAGACAAATGGCAGCTAAGCCGTTTTGAACGGGTCAGCAGAGTGGTCGTTAGTTCGCGTCGAGCCTCGATCCCGACGGCACTCGGGCGTCGTTATTTGTTTCACTTGTTAGTAAACAGCTCCTTTTCTATTCAAGCGAGGAGTAACTTTATTATAAAACTAAAGTAACTTTTTATAAAGTGTTTATCACGGTTGCAAGTCGCCATCAGATAAATCGGAGCAAACAAGGCCCTCACAAACATCTGAACCAACTCTATTGTCAAGATGTTAGAGTGCATGTTCAGATATTTATGACCACCCTGAAGTGAATAGAATAGATGTATCTGATGGCGACTGTACCGTATTTGGGTCGATTTCAGGCATTTCCAGCGTTTTTTTAACTTCATTAGTGTCACTCGATTTTTACCGCGAAGGACTATCGAGTGGCGACATACTTTGGTTAAATCATGCCTCAGTACAGTCTATCGTTTATAATAAAAGTGAACTGTGATCACCACCGCTCGCTGCTTTATATGCTGGAATACGAATGAAAAAAAAATCGCCACGGTCTAAACGCTCTGACTTCGACCCAGTCTTGGATGAGCCTCAACCGCGGTACGGGCATGGTATGACGCAAAACGCGGTAAAATGCTTCCAAAAACAATTTAGGTATTGTGTTTTCAAAGCGCGAAAGTTTAAAGTGTTAGCACATTAAACGTAACAGATTTGAAACCCTCTTTTTTAAACCTTCTCTATTTGCTCAAATTAGTTTCTTCTTTTTCTACCCCTGCCTCGGTTTCTCAATATTTCCTTTATCTTCTTGAGTAACAGAATGGGTGTTCTATTTACTCCTCTCGAATGCATACATACATAGTCGATATTGTTAGATGTCTATTCGTAAAAACTTCTCAGTTCACAATTTCGCCGTAAATCTCATTCCTAATATAATTTGAGCAGTAAACTAGTAGTAACAGCTGATAATCAGGGTACAGAATTGGTCCGCTCGTCCTTCGCTTCAACTTTGAGGGAGGGGATAGCAGCATGACTTCCGATCATCAACTCTTATTACCAGTTCACTGGTCAAATTAAATTAGGGACAAGATGACGGCGAACTTATGAATTACCCTATAGAAACCCTATTATAACTAAGATGACAATAATATCGTTTTCAAAACACTCCATCCCCCATAACTAAATAAACCGAGCACTACTCTCGTAAATCAATTTGACGCTCGCATAGCTTGAACGCCTGTTATTGTTTATTCATAGCCGGTCCCTTCAAAGGAGGTAATGGATGATGCATATTCGCGAGAGCTTTGTTGTCGCGCTGATAATGTGATTTCTTGGTACGTTGTCTTCACTCGTTCGCTTATGGCATGTGGATTTCAGTGGTGGTGTAATGAAATTGATATTGGCAAATGTTGGATTATCTTGTGTGTTGTTTTTGAGTGATTATTATGTTTGTAGAAAAGTGCACTAGTCACTATCTAGTTTGCAATTTAGAACGAGAGCGAGAGAGTTAAAAACGATAGAGAATAAATAGAAGAGGAAAAATGTTTGGGCACCTCATATTATGACATGACGTTCTTAGTGTTGAAAACGTTAATGATAAAAGCTCTTTTATCACATATCGTCGCCCCCGTGCTAAACTTACATATCTGCAATTTTGGTGAACTTGGATTTTAGACCTAAACCTGTATAGGTTAGCATGGGGGCGACGATATCACAATATAATAGCAACTTATTTTTCCTACAAAAGGTACATTGCGCGGCTTGTATGTGTGCGCGCCGTGAACGAACACACTACAAAGAAAGTGTTAAAGGAATGATCAAATAACGTAGAAGGTTTAGACCAAGGTTAAGGAGGGCTCTCGATAAGCATTGAAACAAGGAAAATGTAAGCTAAACCTGCTCCGGCTTGGCCAAAGATATTTTTGGCGCCACACCACTGATAGGTACCTAATATCTATAAGTATCTTTTTAATATAGTTAATGATAAAATTAAGACAACTTTCATAACGGAAAAGACACTTCGTGAACGTTTCTGAAATGTTTATTTTTCATTTGAATATACAATACATCTTATTACTTAAGTATACTTAATAATTGCTTTGACAATATTGCGATATTATAGAGCAAGCCACTTAATTATTTACGATACTGTACGTAATACCAGACGACTATATACAATACGAAATGTACAACACATATGTCACTTAATATATATCCTTATATCTCACTCCATGAACACGGTTTTTCATATACTAAAAGGCAACAAACAAAAAGGCTTACACTCGGCACTCACACAAATGTGTCGCCGCTTGTACATTGATATAAATGCCTTCCCGTAGGTACGCATATGATAAATATGTATATTACAACTCCGTATGATTTGAATTGCTTATGTCGAGATGAAAACTTGCCATTGTTTGAGGCAGATGTTGCTTGTACAGTTAGCGGCATACATGTACGAGTATAATCAGTAAAAGCTTTTAGGCTGCGTTTGCGATGAAGCTGTGCGAAGCAGCGGAGCGGTGTGCGAAGAAAAAACCGGTCAAGTGCGAGTCGGACTCGCGCACCGAGGGTTCCGTACAAACTCGTCAGTAGATACGTGAATATTTCAAGAAAAACTGTATGGTGGGACAAACTTAACTTTGCTCTTGTAAAACTGTTGTCCCCATACATCGACATATGCCGCGGTTAGTTTAGTAGGAGCAAATAAGGTTGTCTTACGATTTTTGCGAATTTCTAAAAAACGCTGCAAGTTAGGAAAACCGTTTTATTTTTCCTGTAATATTAAGGATAATATTAATAATCGGTAATTATTACAGATTTTTCTGTTCAGTATCTTTGGAGATAATAGGGGGGGAATGGTATTTTTTTTAACGTTTTTTGTCTTCAATCAAAAACTACATGTCTAAGAAAAAAAAAACGGTTTTGGAATTTACATATTAAGCCCTTTCATTTGATATCCCACTCGATATATTAGCTCAACTTTTGATTTACATCATCCCATTTCGGTCCCCTTTAAAAAAAAAGTAAAAAAGATATAAGATTTTTTTGCTGTCCCATAGGCTCGAATTAGCAGTTTTTAACGCTATTCCAAATTTCAAGTCGATAGCATCAGTAGATCCTGAGATATCTTGCTGTGACAGACGGACAGACAGAGTCGCACCATAAAGGTTCCTTTTTTACCATTTTGGTACGGAACCCTAAAAATCCACCAATCAATGTGCTCAGCGCGGCCCAGCATTGGTGGACTTTTTCCGCTCCGCCAAAGTATAAAGACAAACAAGTAGTCCAACTTCAGCCGTTTAGGAGCGCGCGACACGCATTCACACAGACGCACGATCGCGCGGCTGTGTGAGTGCGATCCATACCGGAGCATACTTATGCATTCTTAAATCTTTGCTTGTAGTGCGTTTGCACACATTCAAGCCCGCGATGTAACTTTTGTACGAAGAAAAAATACTGGTATTGATACTGTGGCTCCGCTACCACGCACGGCTCCACAGCATTAAGAGCCTAAATGTAACTTAACTATAGACTGATTTAACTTGTTCTCGACCGACGCGGTTAGTTGACTCCCCGGGGATGCTTGTAAATTATACTTTTATGCCACACCTGGCCATAAAGTGGCTTTTTCCGCACGCTGCACCTACGGAAAGAGCCGCTTTCTGGCCAAGTGTAGACATAAAATGATGTACACAACACGGGAGGTAATAAAGAAAACCCTAGATCGCATATTTACGTCCCTCGCTTACAGCTCGGGCCGCAAACTTCTGCGATCTCGGCCTTTCTTTGTATTACCACCCTAGTTGTGTAATGTACTATTATGCCACACCTGGCCATAAAGTGGCTTTTTCCACACGCTGCGCGTACGGAATAAACCGCTTTCTGGCTAAGTGTAGACATGATGTACACAACACGGGAGGTAATAAAGAAAGCCGTCGATCACACATTTACGTCCCTCGCTTTCAGCTCGGGCCGCAAACTTCTGCGATCTCGGCCTTTCTTTGTATTACGCTAAAGTACATTACATAACTAGGGTGCTAGTTATGTAATGTAGGTAGGTACTATAGCGTAATATTTTTCCTTCATGAAACATAGTATATTTAGTTATAATTTTGAAGTAAAACTAAGCTGATGTCAGGAAAAAGATATTTCTGGTTTTTTGTAAGAGCACATGGAGAATGAAATATCTCGTAATATTACCCAATCTGTGAATGTATAATTTCGCAAGCTATGTTCTTGTCTGGCTTAAGGCAGTTTACTTTTACTCGTCGCATTTTTATCATTTCTCTTTATTATTTCGTGGAATTTAAAGGAGACAGGAAAAGTATCTGTACAATTACCGTAAAACGGGGTGAGTAGGGACAAAATTGACATTCAAACCTTGATAACATTTTAGTTTTATGTAAACTGAATTGTATATATAAAAATTTATTCCGGTCGTATGTAATGTATGTAAACACTTTATTGCACATAAAATCACACAGAAGCAGTACAAAAATCAATGGTTATGTACAAAGGCCAGTTAGGCGGTTTGTATTTTAGATTTTTTTTATGATTTTAGGTAGTTCCATTTCATAACTTTAACGATAAACACATAATCCATCCTTATCCCGTAGTCCCTCGTTGGGGTGAGATGGGATTTCATACTAAGGTGAGTTGGGTAAATTGTTGGATCGACACTTTTGGATTATGAATATAGCTCCATGTGTAATAAGAATATATTATTTAGGTAGCATAAGCCTTTAAAAACCACATCACCCCTCTGTCATCCCTACTCTCCCCATTAATAACCCAACTGCCCTCGCAATCCCTACTCACCCCATTTTACGGTACTGCATTTTAAGTATACCTACTCCATATTGTTGACTTACATACCTATCTTTCTTGACTGTTCACACATTTGTAGTTATGGTATATTTGTATTATTTCCTAGTAATTTACTATTTTTTCTGTTTTCTTACAGGTACGGATATATTACTGGTGGCTAAATTAATCAAACCGGGGTGAGTTGTACACAACCTAAATTTTGACATTACAGCATTGAGTAACTTTTTCGTCACAATTTCAAATATGTTAAATATTACAATTTTGTATATTTCTAGTTTTATTTTATTTTTTCTACTCCTGTACTGTTATCTGTCTTTTACTTGGTCACGAACACTAATATAAAAACATACATAATATGAGTTCAGAGAAGTCTATACTCTATTCCCCATAACAGCACTAGTGTCGTTATAGTCACTTTACGTTATTGCTAGCAGCCACAGACTTCTAAATCTAGGTTAAACTTAGGTCAAGGATTAAGCGTTCAATTCTAACTTTACGAAAAAAATGCACAACTACCAACTTAACAAACAATTAAATTCCTACGGTTTTTAAGAAAAACAAAACTTTCCGAACTAAATTCATTGAAGCCAACATAAAAAAAGTATTTTTAATTTAAGTATATTTTAAATTAAAAAAAAAAGTTTACCATAGACACATACTGTCAGTCAAACGTCATATTTGCCTTGTTTCCAGGTTATGATTAATTTTGTATTTTATAATTTAAAACCTTAGTCGTAGAAAAAGTATTGTATGCAACGTTGTATAATTAAGTCAAAAAACGCTCATTGCGTCTCTATTTGCGATACTCGCCGCATTCGCGGCTCGTATCGCAACTCACGCAATTCGCATTTTTTGAACCCACTTATACAACTGTTGCATAATAGTATTTTATGCAACAGTTGTATAAGTGGGTTCAAAAAATGCGAATTGCGTGAGTTGCGATACGAGCCGCGAATGCGGCGAGTATCGCAAATAGAGACGCAATGAGCGTTTTTTGACTTAATTATACAACGTTGCATACAATACTTTTTCTACGACGAGGTTTTAAATTATAAAATACAAAATTAATCATAACCTGGAAACAAGGCAAATATGACGTTTGACTGACAGTATGTGTCTATGGTAAACTTTTTTTTTTAATTTAAAATATAGGTACTTAAATTAAAAATACTTTTTTTATGTTGGCATCAATGAATTTAGTTCGGAAAGTTTTGTTTTTCTTAAAAACCGTAGGAATTTAATTGTTTGTTAAGTTGGTAGTTGTGCGTTTTTACCGTAAAGTTAATATTGAGCGCTTAATCCTTGACCTAAGTTTAACCTAGATTTAGAAGTCTGTGGCTGCTAGCAATAACGTAAAGTGACTACATAACTACTATACTATAACGACACTAGTGCTGTTATGGGGAATAGAGTATAGACTTCTCTGAACTCATATTATGTATGTTCTTATATTAGTGTTCGTGACCAAGTAAAAGACAGATAACAGTACAGGAGTAGAAAAAATACTATTAAACGCCATTATCTATGTACTTTTACTCATTTGAGTAACGTACTTTCGATATCAGTGTAAAAGTTTCTTACACCTAATATATCTATTATTCTTTTATATATATAGATAATTACGGAATTATGATCTGAGTATTCTGAGTAGGTAAACTTAACGATGACATATTGTATGTATTATAGCTTGGTGGATAGATACCGAACATCCCTATAGCCAAGTGTTCATCTTAGTAGATTTTAAGCGTGCTAGTCTTTCCATATAATTAAGACGCCCTATTTAACCTTCATCGATTTGATGTCTTTTCTCAGACAAAAAATATTTACGAAATACCTAATTTAATTCGCGAAGGTAAGTCGCCGTTACCGTACAAAGGGCAGGCAGTGACGGGTGACAAGTGACAGCCGCCATTACGCGGTGTTTGCGATCGGAGCCCTAATGTGACAAAGAGCCTTTGATGTACAGTCACCTGCAGTAATGTACGATGAAATGGGACACGGAAAAATGACACGACTGGTTGCTATGGGCAAACTTTTAAACGCTGTGTCATTTAAATGGGGTCACCTAAAGTAAAATCCACAGACCTCCGGACTAAATTGATAAATGACTGACAGGTAAAATGATACCAGGAACAGCAAAATAAAAATAGTGAAGGGTATATGTCGATAAAAATATATCGACAAGTTGTAAAGTACAAATAACAGACTAGTTTAAATCAAAAATAAGTATATTAGTTTCAAATAAGAGGTACTTTTTGGTTTGTTTGATTTTCGAGGTAGTGGATGGATAGAATTCAATAATAGATTTTGTTCTCCTTTTTGTTGGAGGCGAACATTTTGATGAACATGGCTCTGGTCCCGAATCTTGCGAATCCATAATAACACGTAACAATTTCAATAAACACTCGTAATAACAATGACAACGTATATCGTTAGATACATAAAAGTAGTTTGTAAACAGTGGTCAACTATTTCTGAAGATACCCGCTTCTTTTTGTTAAAAAGATGGACCACATTGTTGGGAATTTGAAAATAAAGAACAATAATTTTATTAATTCATTTAATTGAATGTAGGTATGTATTCAATAAACTATCATAAATATATAATTTTCATGTACATTATTGCTGGTTTGACATTAAATTATTTTCTCTAATTAGGGGTCTACAGACCTTTTGATCTGTCGAAATCACTGGAAAAGGTTGGTATATAGATTAGCCGATCAAATTGCCAATTTGATTGTCCCGTCTGGGTGGACCTTAAACCTACGATGTAACAATAATTTTAATATCGATGAGAACGACACTGGCCAAACTGTGGCAACATTTGTTCATACTTACTGGTCAATTTAGTCCGTAGGTCTGTGGATTTTACTTTAGGCCAAAGTATAAAGACGAACAAGTAGTACAACTTCAGCCGTTTAGGAGCGCGCGACACGTATTTACACAGACGCACGATACTGTGGCATTGGTGCGCATTGGTAATGGGGATGTTGCCTAATGTTGAATTTTACAACATAATATAGTCACATGGATTGCAAAATACTATATTATCATAACATAGAAAAAATCAACAAAAAATATATAAAAAATATAAAGTTATGAGACCACAAAGTTTTTAAAAAAATCGATATTTTTTTATCGTCTTACAAAAAAATTAAAGTCAATTTCGGAATGTTTAAATAACACTGAAGAAATAAATGTATGACAACTATGTGCTTAAACGCACTTTTTCGTGCTCAAAATGGCAAAATGCTATTATTTTCATACAGACTTAGTACAGTGAGGACAAGAGATGACGTCACAGGGTGCCGCCATTTTGTATGAGCCGTTTTCAACGCTCGGTGCGGTCGGCTACTTTTGATTGCAATTTGTGGCTGTTATAGTAATCCAATTGTAGTAGTTATAGGTATATATTTGCTCCTCATAAACTGTAGAATCCATTTACATCAGTTACAAAATTTAGGACACAAGCCTATTGTTTGCTTGTGGTGCGTGCGTACACGGCGGGCACACATGCGCACGCCCGATGTACCTTTTATCGGAAGAAAAACTACTGTATTATACTGTGCCTAGGCAGTGTAAAAGGGCCCATACTATTATATTGGGCTATATTGGGCCTGCGCACTAAAATAGGTTAAGATAAAGTCAAACGGAGTCACAATCATTACCTACCTATATCGTCGAACGCAGTAGTTCAATTGGCGTAAGGGACCGGTAAATCAATGTCTCTTACACCAATTCAATCTACGATCGACGTTATATTACATTCTGCCTAAGCCGCACCCTGTCTGCCACAACTGAGCGTGAGCAATGGCCTCCATCTTTCATTTCCACTCTTCCATATTCTTTGCTGTATCTGGCCTGTCCTTAGTGAAGGCGTCCAACTCATCCCGCGCCACAAATATCTTAAGTTCCTGAAAAAGTCGTGTCAGATATTTTGCGAATCCCATTTTATTATATGACTATACAGTCGGCCTGAGAGAAGCCTACATTGATTTAAGACAGCTGCAGAGAAAAGGGGGTACAGCATAATAATAGCAGTAATTTTTTCTACCTGCAAAACGTACATCGCGCGCCTGTATGTGTGCGCGCCGTGAACAAACGCACTACAAGCAAAGTTTTACAAACGGGTAAGAACGCTTCAGTACGGATCGCACTGTCTGCGCCTCAACCTTGAATTAATATCGCACGCTCCTAAACGGCGGAAGTTTGACTAAATACTTGTCTGTCTCTACACTTTGACAGAGGGGTTCCTTCTCTCTGCAGCTGACCGCATATACTACCAAACTGTAAAATCTTAAAACTGTATTCTAATATAGCTTATAAGTATATAAATTTAGGATAGTAACCTGAAAATGTAACTGTACAACATAATTTCACCCTATGTCCCGAGGTGGGCGTAAACAGCTGCGACACAGTTATACTAATGCAGCTACACGATCTTAATTGTTATATGTATATTTTGTTATTTTTTTTCAATAAAAATCTTTAAACGTCAATAGGTCTTATGCAGGTAGTATGAATTTTGTTCAAGTGAATAACGATGCATAAAGTCGTAAATTTTGTACAAAAAGCAGTTTTCTAACTACGTTTACGTAGCAACTTTGAAATGGCCATTGCATAATGAATTGCCTGATTCGATTTACGACACTCAAAGCGTAGATACCTTAAAGTGGTTCACTTTGGTCCGATTCTCCATATGAATAAAAAGTGCATTAACAATACAATACTCTTTATTGAACACCAAAAAAATTACAGAAACCCTCCTCCTCCAAATATACAACATATTATAAATTAATAACTATCAATCCAGTGTATTGACATCGGTTATGTTTGAAATGTGTGTTATTTTATAGCCTCATACTTTTTTTGCGCAAAATGACATGAGAACTCTCAAAAGCCAAAAAAAATAATTAGCCAAAATATAATTTATTAAATTCATTTAGTTTCAAATCATGCTAATATATCGATACCTTTACACTCAAAGGACGTAAACGCCGTAGGTTCTAATGGAGCTTACGCCCTTTGAGTCCAAAAGTATCGATATGTATAGCGCTGACTTTGCACGTTAATTCTGTTTTTTTGAGACTTCTTATGTCATTTCGCGCAAACAAAATGAATCAAGCTATAAAATAAAACACATTTTAAACATAATCGATGCCGTAGAAGCAAATAATGAGCCTCTTTATGATTGTATGGAAAACCGACCGAATCGAATCACCTTAAATTGTTTTTGTACAGAACAGAAAAGCTCCTATTTTCGTCAGTCGCCGAAAAAAGATATCGCAATCTAGTAATTATAAACCATGGCTATCAACAGGTAATCTTTATTTTAATATTCCAGTTCCAATTTACGTTGAAAAGAACAATTTACTTAATTAAATTGCTAAGCTAGATTATCCGAGATTGTGAATAAAATTGTTTGAGTTCTTTTGAGCGTACTTGTTTGAGCTGACTCGTAGCAACGGCTACGGCATAGCACGTAGCAACAGTGCTACGCTGCGTCTACGATCGCAATCACTCGTTTGGTTTTGGAGTCTATTAAATACCTGAAAGAGTTGTTTGTGTGAACATACGCTTCTATTGGCATCCGGGCCAAAATTGTTTTAGTGCCTAAAATGGAGATGAAAATTTATAGACACTTTAACAAAATTGCGAATGTCTCGTAATATTTTTAGTGCATTTTTACATTAGTTCTCAACCAGGCCTCGATATTCTGGGCTTTTAATAACAAAAATGTCTCATTTCTTACTCAAATAACCACTGCGTTACCAGTCCCCATGTCGCCTCCAATTTAGTGCCCATGTCGCCTCTAATTAATTCTGATAATAAAAACATCCTGTTTTTAGGATTTTTTATGAATTACTAATATGGAAACTTTCCAGGATTATGTTACAAAACGATACATTCAAAAAAGTGCAACCGTTTTTTTAATAATTAAATTGCTTCACCTCACTATTTCTTAGCAAAGAAAAGTTTAAAAATTTGTAACTCGAAAGCTACGAAAAATCGGCTAACATATATGGGGTATATTCTAATAGTCCACGACGTGAGGAATCTAAAAAACATTTTGACTTTAAGGTTTGGACCACCCTGTAAACGTCCCACTGCTGGCCACAGGCCTACTCTCACTCATAGACGAGAGTGAATGGGCTGTAGTCCCCACGCTAGCCTACTGTTGATTGGGGACTATACACGTTTGAATTTCATCGCGGATGTATGCAGGTTTCCTCACGATATTTTTCCTTCTTCGAAAAGCTAATGGTAAATGTCTAACAATATTTCGTACATAAGATCCGAAAAACTCATTGGTACGAGCCAGGATTCGGACCCACGACCTCTGCTTGAAAGGCGCATGTACGAACCACTCGGCTATAGGTAGTTTCACGAGGGTTGAGGTGAATGATTGATTACACACACAGCTACATGAAGTACTCATTGCAAAAAAAGTGAATGAATGAAATGAATGAGTGAGTAAATAAACACAGGGCTATAGTTTAAAGAAACTTTTTGGTCTATCTTGCAATTCACTGTTGTACCTGCTATCGGTACGAAAAAAAACAGTAATTTCAAAATCCCGCTGTCATTACATGACAGAGTTTTTGTGTGCGTGGCCACAACTCTCGTGAAACTACCTATACCATAGCTTATGCCAACATAGCCGTGAGTCATAGGACTTATAAATGAACTGTGAAAAAATGAGGTCTGGCTGTTCAGCTAAAAAGTAGGGGTGGAAAATAAAGGTTGAATGGGCTAGAGTAAATATACACGTTGCAGTCGCTTGGCTTTTTCTTTGAACTCCGCCGGACACACAGCCGTGTGACATGATGCAGTCCGATTCTTCTTAGTTGTCCTAAGTACAGTCGCTATCTTTAATTTGTGACCCATTTATCAGAAATTTTCTTTGAACACTCTTAATGCACTAAAAACAAGTTACACGTTAGGTATCAAGTCAGAACTCAGATCTTTAACATGGGTCATACAGATTTCGAAAAAACGTGTCGTGTCTTTCCTGTGGCTAAAACAATGATAGTTAAGGCGCGGTAGGACCTGGCTCGCACTTCACATACAAACTAGGGTCGGGCGGAATGCAGATTATTGCAGATTATCTTCGATTTCTAACATAAAAGTATACGTTATCAACCCAAACATGAGAGGATGCCCTGCATGACTGTGAAATCATGATTGTCAGGTATTAATTTTGTCAGAAAAGGTAACTGGTGATGAACAAAATGAAAAAAAATGAAAAAAATACTTTATTTTATAGTGTTTTCGCGCTACTTTTCTATCGAGCGAAGTGTTCGCTATCGTGTTCTAAGTGAGAGGAAGCCCTAGATACAGTTCTGAATATTATCATATATGTTTTACAGTGACCTAAGAGTCAAATAAGTGCTCTAAAAATGATTTGGAAACTAGGCTTCCGTGCCCGATTCTGGTCTCACCTCGCCTTAACGACCCGAATACACATCACTACATACCTATATCATACCTATATAGACCTAGAAGAAGAATTTAAGAGTAGGGTTATTTGCCTATGGGTCCAGCTAGAAAATTTGGCTTTTAAAGCCCCTAATTTTGTGATGTCCACAGGAAAGACGCGAACACTTAACTCTTACTACAAAATCTGTATGACCCACATATTTCTTTATTTTATCAGGAACTTACATATTTAAAAAAAACGGGTACGGTCAACATCCCTTTTCATTATACCTACTATCTTTCTGCCACTCCTAAGATATGAATACATTTGGCGCAGTGTGTGTCGGCCTGTCACAAGGATATTATATCTGACAACCTGGATAAGGTCGCCGGAAGTCGATGGAGGCACGAAGCGTGCGACCGTTCGTTGTGGAACTCTTTGGGGGAGGCTTATGTTCGGCGTTATACGTATCAAGGTTGAAATGATGATAAATAAATATTAGGGGACAATTTTACACAAATCAAACTAGTCCTAGCTAACGCTAAACTAGCTAGTGACCTCAATAAGGCTTGTGTTATGGATACTAGATGACGAAATATTTAATATTTAGATACAAATCTTAAATACATAGATTTGTGTAAGATTGTCCCCTAATATTTATTTTATTTATTTTTACATAGAAAATATCTAAGACTCAGAAACAAATATCATCACAAAAATAATATTTGCTCTTACCGGGATTCGCACCGAGGACCGTCAGCTTAGCAACTAGGCTAAACCGGTCGTCAAATGATGACGATGATGACTAGCTTTATGGATAACATGGGATTCCCATAATCGATAGCAAGTCCGAATCGATTGGTAATCGGGCCGGTCTCGAGAGGCGGGCCGTTATTAGTCCTTGTGATGAACGACCAGGATAATTACTATTTGTGGAAGGAGGCCTTTTAGTTTTGAAGTATAACCACTTCTTCGCAAAATCTTAAACGACTTCTCCTGTTGAAGCAGTAAGACACAAGCAAATTTACGAGTCTAATAATAACTATAATTACACTTCGACTTAAAGCATAGTTTGTTAGTAATTCATGAATTACTAACAAACTATGCTTTAAGGGCAATCCCTTTTTATGTAAAAAATTAAAATGATTAAACGAGGACTAGTTTTTCGCAACTAAACCTTTCGTTGACCCTATTTTCTGTGAAATTGTTGCTAAAAATGTTTTGAATGATCGTCGACCGTATGTTCAATGGGGTATCTCACATTCTGGAGCGGTCGAATGAATCACTCGTCATGACGTTGCCCCTGTCTGGTTCCACCGGAAGACCAGCGCCGGCTCTTTTACACCCTGACGCCGACATTAATATATTTTGAATCACTAAGTGGACATCTTTAACTCTGTTTCAGTCATCGCTTTACGGTTATAAAACTACTAGTTGTAATATAAATTTAATTCAGCAGGCAAAGATTTACCCAGACCTGTGTGCGCTGGGCCTGACTCGACAAAGGGAGGGCTTCAGGAAATGAGCTTTCGGCATCCGCTCGCTTGTCCGAATCAATCGCAAGCCGGAAAAATCGAGCTTACAAAAGCTCATTTCTTCCTTCTACGTCGCATTCGACTTTAAACCTTATCTTCGACCGTTGACAGTCGCATTAGCAGTAGCAGCGTCAAACACGATACGTAACTTCGTTGTATTATTACGCTCCATTGAATTTTGAACTTTATGTTAAAGCCGGAAGGCTACTATTTCAATGGTACAGTTGATAAGGTAGGAGAGTGTGTAAGTAAGTCGAAATGTAAAGCAAATATTTGAGCGTGCAATACGCGTACAATTGCATTATGAAATTTATTCTAAAATGAAATGTGTTTTGAGCGGGATATTGAATTTGTTTTGTTTGTAAAAATATTGATATGTTTGTATATGAACCAAAGTGTGCAAAATAAATATGACTGTCCAGCGTGCATGTGCGATGACACACTAGACAGAAATTGCCGCTTCAGTTCAGATTGAATTCTGTGGGTCTAATGAAAAGGGGTACAAATCAATGATATATATACATCAGGTACAAAAGTTCACAACTCTATTGTAAGACTTAAGCTCCTTTGCTCTTACGTTATATGTGACTTGCACCCTTTTTACTACACCCATATAATTCCGCCTACGCTTTTACCAACACCACATACGACACGAATTTTGGCATTTTAGCATACAACTGAACTTCAGCCGGGTCCATAGGTGGCAACTTTATATTCTACATGTGTTGTAATCACTCGTGTAATCACTCGTAGTATCTCAGTCTCCAGCCAGATGGACCGAAGTAAATTATTAGTTCAGTCATCTTTCTACAAGTTTTGCTTAGTTGTATGAAACGCAATGTCAGAATAGAATCCGATGGAGCCAAATGCAATATCTGATGATGGCCACAGTTCTTAGTCAAGACAGAACAACAAGAAAGTTTGTATGCAACTTCAGAGCCAGTAAATCCCACCGGACACCAGTAGTGGTATAAATTTTCAAGTACGCATAAATAGCCATGTAAATTCCAAGTAATTGGCATGTCTGTCGTACTTTGTATGCCCGGGGGCATTGGACCGATCGGCTGCATTGTCACTGCATCCTTGTGTGTGAGTGTGTTTCGACAAGTTTGAAATCCTATGTGGGTGGAAATGTTGAGATATTCTGTCTCGGTGTGAAATGTTTTAACGGTTTTACTCGCGATATGCATGGCAGGTAGTCTGGCGAGTTTCTAGCTCATTGGGAGTCTTCGAATGCATTTATTTACTGACTAGCTCCGACAGATTTTGATGATAAAATAACAACAGTACGTTTTGTCCTCTTACAAAATAGTACACCTATCAGGCAGACAATATTTATACTTTCCTGCTTTTGTTTAGTGAGTACAGTTAGACAAGAAAGTGATCTACGTACCATTTTTGAACTCTAATACCACGCTTTAAAGTCGAAAAGCGGTAGACCATTTTCTTTACTAACTATAAGTCTGTGTCGGGGATAGGGCATTTATTAGCATTACGAAATCTCATGTAAAAGCTCATCTCATTTTGACAATAATTTTCGCAATTAGAGAATTCACATACCTACCTAATCTAATTGCCAAGTCATTCTCAATCTCAGGTACGGATATTAGTAAACCAAATTGTGAATTTTTATAGAAACATCATGTAGTTAGAGCAGTGGTAGCAAAGTACGGTCCGCGGGCCATCTCCGGCCCGCCGACGGTCCTTCGAAATAAGTAGCATAAGGCCCGCGATAATATATTTTGACAGTCCGACAATATACATAGAGATTATAAAACAAGATTATAGTACATTACATACCTAGGCCAGTAAAGTAAGAAATGTCTCAGATCCCATGTAATTGACGACAAACATGTGATCTAAGGCTTTCTTATTTACTGGCCAGGGTTTGTTTGTATACTATTTTTCTGTTCGACGGAGCCAAAAAGCGGCATGTTCGTTTAGCGCAGCGGCCGGCAAGGTGACATTTTCCGGCCGGAGAGCAGAAAAATATTTTGGCTGTGGCCTCTTATGAAATTTCTTAAATGTCCTGGCCCCCCATGAAGAAAGTTTGCCCACCACTGATTTAGAGGATCAAAAACTTACCTTTAATTATAATTTACGCTTATATTACGCTATACGTTACATGCCGTCTAAAAATAAACTACACCATTATCTAATTATCATGTAATGAGCATATTACACGTGGAAAGGGCGGTTACCTATAAAATGTTACGGTAACTATGAATATGTTATGAGCCCATGAATTTTACATGGAAGTTATCAAACTGGACGCTATCGCGTCACGTACGTAATTTATTTTTTACCAAAAACATGTTTTTCGGTATAAAATAAAAATAAAACTAGAGCTACACGCTATACTGACTAATTTCAAAATAAGATCCTTTAAACCTCCATAACATTATATTTTGACAACGGAGACTCTTTACATCTCCATTAATTTTAGTATCAATTTATTTTCTATTTTTTATTTGTCTTGTTTGGACGCATAGAGAGACCCTTTACATCTCTATAAATGTAGTTTTAAGTTTAATGTAATGTATTAATGAAATCTTATATTAACGCCATATTGTTGTAATACTTTTTGGTTCAAAAGAGAAACTGGTGAGTTTCTTCCGGCGCTTCTTCTCACCAGAAGTTCAGTACTCGAAGCGCCAAAAGAAATAATACATATTTAGAATCAGACTTGTAAAAGAGCCCTTGAGGCCTATTTACAGAAATAAATTATTTTATTTTTTATTTATCTTAAGCCTATTAAAAAACGTTTTGAGATGTAATGCTAAACCATGTCAGTACGGGGGGGGGGGGGGGGGGTGTCCACAGAACTCGACTTCCAGCGACTTGCCTATTATTTGAGAACTATAAAATGTCTTCCTCCACGGTTAAATAATAGGCAAGTCGGTGGGAATCGAGTTCTGTGGACCCCCCGGTAGTGACTTGGTTTAACATTAAATCTCAAAACATTTTTGTTGTAGAAGAACTGCGTTGCGAGACTTGCATCTTTTTACATGTAATGTTTTTGATGGGATCTCATTTCTTTTTGTAAGCGGTAACCTTTATTTATTACATTCCAATCTATTCTATTTCCCATTTCAACTACAAAAGTAACTTTGTAATCGCATGTATTTGTATAGGATTACAAATTTACTTTACTTATGTACTGTGTATTGAAATTTGACAGGTAGGCTTACCAATTATGTTTAAAATTTGGAGCTTGTGGGTCTGCTAGAAGTGCCTAGAATTATGATGATCAATATCAGTCTGTCAGTCAGTGACAAAACTAAGGAACTTTGACGTGCAATAGTTCTAAAACTACACGTTCTAATTGAATGTTATTGCGAATATATTTAATTTGCAAATCAATTCCATTAAATATTTTAAGGACATTCGATTGTCGAATATGCCCATTGTGGTTAGCCACGAGGAAAAAAAGGGGACGTGGACGATTACTTACCCGATGGACCGAAGCTATGAAGGAAGGTTGCTAGGGAACTCTACAGGCGTTGCATAGAGCAACAGCCTCATATGTTCAAAGTGTAAGACAGACAAGCAGTCACTCTTCGGCCGCTTAGGAACGCGCGATACCTATTCAAGGTTGCGCAGACGATACTAGAGCATTCTTACGCATTTGTAAAACTTTGCTTGTAGTGCGTTCGTTCACGGCACGCACACATGCAAGCCGCGCGATGTACCTTTTGTAAGAAGAAAAATTATTGCTATTATACTGTGATACGGCCACGACCCTCAGTCAGGGCTCGGAAACCGGTATTTGCTCCATACAAAAATACCGGTATTCTTTCCGTTCTTATCGTTCTTTGGTTTATTATTTCGTTTTTAACCAGACAGTCTAATAATACGAAATCATGACTTAAATGCGTTACTGAGCTCTACATAAAAAGCATAAAATAATTCAAAATATTGGGCTATTTCGGGGTTTTTGCAAAATACCGGTGTCGAGCCCTGCCCTCAGTTAGAGGAATAAGAAGATTATAGAATATGGTTACTAATACTGGTACTTTTTATATAGGCATAACCGAGATGCCGGTATCGATCATACAAAAAATATCTATGGAACTAACTATACTCTTCACACAATGCCCTTGTGCTTTCTTTCGATCATAAATAAATTTCGATAAGGACTGTTTTCATAGATACAAATATACCGAGTGTTGCCTGTACTAGGAGCAAATAATCAAAACGTAGATTGTACCTACTCCTCGAACTGAACAACATTTGTTCAGCGACATTTAAAAATAACTTATGTTTCAATTTTTAGTACACTTTAATATTTATTTGAAACCGCAATGCATTGCCATGTTTTTTATGTTTGTAGCGTGACAAGTGTTGAAGCTTAAAATGAAACCACTTTCACACTTCACAAATTGGAGTTTATTAACTAATCACTTATACTATAAATAATGCACGTTTCACAATTATTCATGGAATAACTTGGCAATCATTCACAAACTTTTACTGTATTACGCTATTCGCACCAAATTCGAGGGAAGACTGATTTACAAAGATTGGTCTGCTGCTATTTATCCTAGACCTGACAGTGGCAATGGCGGGCATTATTCGCGGGAATTGAATAGTTACAATAATGTCCACCACGGCGCCACTGTCCGCCGCAACCGCCATCGGCAGCGCCGGAAGTGAATTACTTAATAATTATAAACATCTTCGGCGATGCCGATGTATCATTATTTGCACATATAAAATAACGTAATAATAATCATTGTTTTAATCACTTATAAATAGGAGATTCTAACATTCGGCCATCCGACCATAATACACGTCCTCGTGTATACTTACATTTGTAAGAAATAAGCATCAATCACGAGAACCTGTATACGTGTAACACTAATACTAATAATGCTTTTAAGTTTAATATAATTAATACAAATGGCATCCATGTATTTGCATTAGCTACTTATGCATATGTTAACATTAATTTCACATTTCCACATCACACGATATTTAAATTTGACTACTTACGAGCCGTTTTAATCTTTAACCGTGATCTAAGGTAACTAAGACAAAGGCAAATATACATGTATCTAATGATTTGACGGTTATCAGCCTAATCTGGCTCAGTCAACAAAAAGTTAAATGGGACTAAGTCTGTCCTGAATAGCTTAGTTCTGGCTCCACCTGTCCAAACTAATGCTATATCTCATTACAAAGTAATATTGTCAATCGATCTTGCTTAGCCAATTCTGGCCGATACTGGCCACTAACATATTTACTCACCGGACGAAGTCTGTCCCGAATAGTCTAGTTCTGGTTCCACCTGTCCAAACTAGTGCTATATCTGGCTATGTCTACCAAGCCGAAGTCTGGCTATGTTTCATTTAACTGTTACTAGTTACTGAAGCTAGTCGCAGCCGCTACTGCACACGACAAGGCTACAATGAAATTTACACCTGATAGCGACTGCTTAATGGTTAATCTCTATCTATACTATTTATATATGCCTGCGAAGTAGACTATTCGCACTCTGACTGTTCATCGCTAGATGAGGAATCGATATCTGCCCTTGCGAAAGTCAACCACGGCTTTATTCGGTCTACCGCAACGACGGTACTATATTTACGATTCCGTTTCTTAGTTATCGGGGTGTCTTCGATTTGGTATCTATCGTTTCCTAATGACGCGGCTACTCTATATGGTCCCTGGTACTTGGGGACTAACTTTCTGCTTTGTCCCGTAGCGGGTGCCTCCCTTTCGACGCTTACTAAGTCCCCGACGTTAAAAACTTTAGGCTGTTGTGTTTTTTTGTCGTAAGCAACCTTCTGTTTCTCCTGGTAGTCTTTAATATACTCATCAATTCCCGACCGAATTTCCTCCAAGGTCTCGCTAGTGGTAGTTACATTATCGTCCAACTGAAACTTGACTCTACTTTCAGTTGGACCAGTAAGATTGGTACCAAAAAGTGCCTGAGCGGGGGTTTTCCCTATACCCTTGTTTATTGTATTGTTGAGTCCCCACTGAACATCGCGTACCTGTACGTCCCATTTCTTTTCGTTTAAACCGGTACATTTAGCGGTAAGGGCATCAAGCAATGTGCGATTATAACGCTCCACCTGGCCGTTTGCTCTAGGTGTTGCGACCGCGTTCAGCACATGCTTTGTACCGAGACCACTTACGAAACCTGCGAACTTGGAGCTAGTAAAGCATGACCCTCTGTCGGATATAATCCTTTTAGGAATCCCAAAGATGCTAAAGTATTCGGACAGTTTCTCAATGACAATGGAAGCTTTAGTGCTCTTAACGGGTCGCAACATTATAAATTTTGTATAAGCGTCAATAATCACTAGCAAATGCGTGTTGCCTTTCGAACTTTTGACGAACGGACCAACGTGGTCGATGTGTAAAGTGTTGAATGGGGAGTTGATTTTGGGTATCGGATGTAAGGGCGGTCGTTTATTTGAAGTAGATTTCGAATAAGCACATTCAAGGCAGGATTGTACATACTTTTTGATAAAGCGCCTCATCTTGCTAAACCAATAAGTTTCCTGAACCTTAGCCAGAGTTTTCTCAAATGCGAAGTGACCTATATCATCGTGGCATTGTTTTAAAATCTGCCAACGCACTCCTTTGGGAACTACCCATCGATCACCCTGATCCGTTATACGATACAGTTTGTTGTTTTTCACGACATAATTTTTTGTAATATCCACTACGTTAGTGGATTTGGGATCCCGCAAGATAGAAATTTTCCGCTGGACCTCAGAGTCCGCACTCTGCACAGTACTTAACCAATCGGACTCCTGCCCTTCAATCCGAGCAACTTCCACAACTTCCTCGGAATAGGTAGTATCCATAGGTGGCGGATTTCTACTTAAAGCATCCACGTGACTCATATACTTTCCCGGACGATACTCCACGGAAAAATTGTACTCCTGCATAGCAATCCACCACCTAGCGACACGAGGTATTAGATCACGCTTCATGAATGTTGCTCGTAAGGAATTGCAATCAGTCAGCACTTTGAACTCTATACCTATAAGATAGACTCTAAACCTTTGTAAAGAAGCTATCACGGCTAGTGTCTCGAGCTCGTACGCAGTCATGTGTTGTTCGTCTGCAGTTGTTTGCCTACTAAAGTAAGCGACTGGCTTAAGTAGACCATCTTTGTTGCGCTGCATTAAAATACCGGCAATCCCCAACTTACACGCGTCTGTGTGGAGTTCGGTAATGGCGTTTGGGTCATACAATGACAATGTGGGCTTTTGCAGCAATTCAGATTTCAATCTGTTGAACGCATCTATCTGTTCAGTTTCCCAAACCCAAGAAGCGTCCTTTTTTAACAAACTTGTTAGTGGCCTAGCAATAACTGCAAAGTTTTTAACGAACCGGCGAAAGAAGCTACATAGACCAATAAACTGTCTTACGCCCTGTTGGTTGCATGGTTGTGGGAAGTCCCTAACTGCTTCTATTTTTCTACTACCTGGCTTAATCCCGTCACTGCTCAGTTCGAAACCCAGATAATCAACCGTTTGCTTGAAGAAACAGCACTTTGACAATTTCAATGTCAAGCCAGCCTCTCGTAAAAGGTTTAAAACGGTCTCCAGCTTTGTCAACCCTTCTGCTACGGAATTTGATGGTATGATTATATCATCCATATACGCAGTAACATTGTTATTATTTCCTATAACCATGTTTATCATGCGCATAAAATTAGCTGGGGCGTTGGCTAGTCCAAACGGCATTCTATTAAATTCAAACTGACCGTCTGGAGTCACAAAGGACGTTTTGTGACGGTCAGCTTCATCAATGGCAATCTGGTAATACCCAGACGCCAAATCTAATGTAGTGTAATAACTGTAACCGGCAAGACTATCCAGCTGGTCGTCTATCCTTGGTAAAGGGTAATTCTCTCTCAGGGTCTTTTTATTGAGTGCCCTATAGTCGACGCACAATCTTACATCGCCAGTTTTCTTTTTTACAAGAACTATTGGGCTGGAATAAGACGACGTGGAAGGTCTAACTATTTCGCAATCTACAAGCTCCTGAACCATGTCACGGACTTTGTTTCTTTCACTATACGAGAGTCTATACGGTCGATATACGATAGGCTCATCATCTTTGAGTTTAATAGACATTTCTACAAGATGGGTTTTGCCGAGTTCCCGTAAATTAAATGCAAAACAGGGTCTGTACTTGTTGAGCAAAGTGAGAAGGGAATCTTTATCGTTCTCATTGAGAGTGCTATCGACATTCAAGTCGCTGCCTACTATGTTTTGTAAGCTGACAGGTTCTATCCTCATTACACTCTGGTGCAGCTCGTGGTTATCTGCCTGCCGAGCCTTCTCACAACGGGCCAACAGTGAACCCTCCTTCATTATAAACGGCTGGGCAGACAACCCTTGTAGCAAAACTACACCTGAGCCATCAACTACTGAAAATAGGCCTTGAATCAAGTAATGTTCACGGCCTATTTGGAACCTATTACTACCCTCGATAAAAATATCCCCCGTGATTCGGGGCTCTGTCCTAACAATGACAGGAGTCAACCCGTGAATAGTAGTGTCAGAGGAACATATGAGGTTAACCTTTGAAACAGAGGGTTCTTCTAGCGACTGAATGCGCAAAGAGGCGCTATCTTTCTCTATAACAATGTGGGGCTGCTCTGTAAACGTCTGACCTACTATAACGGGGACTTGCATTACGGAATCAGGTACAACAAGAATTTCTACAGTTCCCCTAACCCCGTCTACTTCAAGGTCAACTACGCACCTACCCAAGGCTTTCACAATGGCATCTCCAAAGCCCTTTAACGTTGGAAGGGTACTAGTATCTTTAACCTCCCAATTGGCATCAATACTTTTAATATCAGATGCCCTTATCAAGGTCGCAGAGCTTCCAAAATCTATAAAACATCGTTTTGCTACCCCGTTAACTAATACGTCTTTATAGTACTTGGATGAATCCAAATCTACACCATTTATTAGCTGAACTGGTTTTGGAGTGTTATTATTGTCACATTTGTCAGCTGTATGTCCGTATCGTCGACATTTATCACATTTAACGATTGGTTTCGTACATTGGGACCTGTAATGCCCGTCTTGTGAACAATTATAACACTTCACAACCTTGTCCTTAGTGCCCTCCTTCCGGCTGCTATTTTTGTCCCTCAGTTCGTTGCTACGAAATTTTTTCCGATCCGTTACTTGATTTGTCCTGGCACTTTTCAAAAACGGTAATAACTGATCTAGTGATTCAAAACGTGCTGCTTCGGCGCTAAGCCTAACACTATGATCTTCTATCCCTAGCACCATACAGTCAACGGCCTTCCTACCATCCATATCACAACGGCTAAGTAATGCTAATTTATCATAATAGTACTCCTCCAATGACTCGTTAAACTTTACCCTTTTGTTTAGCATTGCAGTGAGTAATATGCCATAGTTTTCATTACTAGGAAAGGCAAGCTTCAATTTCTCTTGCCATTCCTGCCATGAAAACATAACAGACTTAAGACCTTCGTACCATTTCTGTGCCAAGCCCTTCAATTTAGGCAACGCAAAATGTACTGTTTGTTGTTCGGTCCATTTATAGATAAGGGCGCACTCGTTTACTTTGTGTAACCACATAATTACGGACTGCTCTTTTCGCGAGGGGTCAAATTCTGGGACGGTATTCTGATTAGCCATTATATCATTATTTTTGCTACTAATGGTACGTAGGGCTTGAACTAGCTGTGCTATTGTTACATTATCATTATCATTGTTAGCTGTGCTATTGTTTGTAACTTCAACAGAGTTAGTAGCATTAGAACATTGCGACTCACCAGTATTCGGCACGGTGGAGTTAGGCACCTGCTGTAGCTCGACGCTCGCGGCTGGCTGCTGGTGGCCGGAACTTTCCCGCTCGCGTTGGTTGTCCCGACTACGCGTATGGGGAGAGGTTCGACGAGAACGGCGGCTGACTGCACGCCTGTTGCTGCGACTTCGCGACCGGTGTCGATCCCGACGGCTGCCGTGACTGCGCGATCGGCGCCGACTGGCCCGGCTGGCTGCACGGGAGCGGGACCGTGGACTGCGCGAGCGCCGGCTGTCCCGGCGGCTGCGCGAGCGCTGGCTGGCCCGGCGGCTGCGCGAGCGATGACTGGCCCGGCGGCTGCGCGAGCGCTGACTGGCCCGGCGGCTGCGCGAGCGCTGGCTGGCCCGGCGGCTGCCCAAGCCTCGGCTGGCCCGGCGGCTGCGCGAGCGATGACTGGCCCGGCGGCTGCACGAGCGCTGGCTGGCCCGGCGGCTGCACGAGCGCTGGCTGGCCCGGCGGCTGCACGAGCGCTGGCTGGCCCGGTGGCTGCCCGAGCTTCGGCTGGTTCGGCGGCTGCGCGAGCGATGACTGGCCCGGCGGCTGCGCGAGCGCTGGCTGGCCCGATGGCTGACCGAGCCTCGGCTGGCCCGGCTGCTGCGCGAGCGATGACTAGCCCGCCGGCTGCGTTGGCTGGCTCGGTGGCTGCCCGAGTGCCTGCTGCGCCTAGTGCGGCTGCGTGATCGCCGACCGCCAGAGCAAGGCGTGGCCAGGACACGCTGCTCACCACTGCCAGCTTCTCGATCCATACTGGAAATGGTACATCGACACAAGTTATTGTTACATTATAACTATGATTGTATCCTGAAAGATTTTGTCACAAAATGTCGTTTTCAAATAAAAAGAATTGAGATTGTGTTTCATTTATTCCTACGTCCACATTAGGAAAGAAAGAGTCACACGAATCAGATGTAAGTGGTTTAGTAATGCAATATGATAGCTGCCTCTGATTGATACGTCAACCTTAGGGGATAAACTGCAGAATATGCGGGTAGCTTTTGCGCTCAATTCAATTCCACACAAGGTTTAGCAATTATGTAGTGTTTACATAATTATTTCTGATCACATGGTACAAAAATGAAAAGTTTAAAAATCAAAATGGTTCATACGAGCGGTAGATACAACAATACATCCACGACCCATTTTATACACAGGCTTAACTACATAGACCAATTTCCCGCAACACGACACATATTTTGCGGAAAATACATACATATAACCCATATAGTATATTCACATATATCGTTGTACCATGTCATCAAAAGAGCAAAGAGAGAGAAAAAAAATGCTATCATCGGTACTCACCAGACTCAAAACAATTAGAATAATTATGCTCACCTTTTTAAAGTAATTGTACTCACGCCTTTGTGGGAGCGGATCACTATAGCTTAGTTGTAGTGCTACCAAGCTATTATCCCGGTTCTGATTTGTTGAAGCTTAAAATGAAACCACTTTCACACTTCACAAATTGGAGTTTATTAACTAATCACTTATACTATAAATAATGCACGTTTCACAATTATTCATGGAATAACTTGGCAATCATTCACAAACTTTTACTGTATTACGCTATTCGCACCAAATTCGAGGGAAGACTGATTTACAAAGATTGGTCTGCTGCTATTTATCCTAGACCTGACAGTGGCAATGGCGGGCATTATTCGCGGGAATTGAATAGTTACAATAATGTCCACCACGGCGCCACTGTCCGCCGCAACCGCCATCGGCAGCGCCGGAAGTGAATTACTTAATAATTATAAACATCTTCGGCGATGCCGATGTATCATTATTTGCACATATAAAATAACGTAATAATAATCATTGTTTTAATCACTTATAAATAGGAGATTCTAACACAAGCGACGTCAATTGACTGATGTTTTGTACATTGAAAATACTATTTAACTTGTATGAAAAAGATAAAACCTAAAGATTGCATAATTTTTAAAAGTTGTTGAACGAAAGTTTTATTGTTTGATCAGTAGAATTTACGTTTTAATTATTTGCTCCTGTTACAGGCAACACCCGATATGTATGATTAAATAACATGATTTAACAATGACTCCTTGAATATAAAACCTATATACGTCCCACTGCTGGGCAAAGGCCTACTCTCATAGCCAAACAGCATCTAACAGTTCTCAAACAGTTTCTAGCAGTTTTTAAACAGTTTCTATCACATACTTAAGTCATTTCGAGCATCAGAATAAATAACAAAATAAACTCGTTACAACGTAACCGTTTCGCAACCTCCTCGAATCGTAAATTAAAACTTAATAGAGCCCGTATCGGCACGAAAACACCGTAACAGTTTCCGGTTCAACTTCAAAAACCGGTAAACGAATCGACACAATTATGCACGTTTAAATTTAACTTTTCATATTAAGCGGGGAGTTATGGAGTTCGTTCACGTGGGAAACGGTAAGTGTGTATTTATTGGTTTTTCCGGTCGCGAGAGTTCGAGATCGCTTTTGAGATTAGTAAATAATTGATTTACGTTAATGTTCCCAGCTTTCCAGTTATTTAAAGAATTTCGCTAATTCTCAAAACTAGGTTACCTACGCTCTTTTCCGGTATAGAAATTAAGCATAGGCGAAATCTGTAATGGTTGTCAATATCTTTTCTAAAAAAATAACTTACTTCAAATATTGACTCTACAATTTAAGAGTTCCCTTAATTTCTCATGGACCCCAGAAAAACGGGGCTGATTTGGAAGTATGAGTATACTTCCAAATCGGTAATACAATTGAAGAAAAAAAATATTATACGACTGACTTCATACAACCGACTAGAAAACCTCTTTGTGAAAAGTCTGTTAAAAATATAATAAATTCAACAAATTAAAATGTTACCTAACCCTTTTCTCAAACATCAGCGCACGAAATATTACGATCGGATGAGAACCTAATTTGTCGAAGTTAGCTAAAAATCCTAAATGAAAACACTTCGTCTCCCATAATGTGGTACCAACTTTCATAATCCAGATTACGTCTACAGTTACCTAACGTGGAAAATTCTAGACCTCACTCAACTTTTGGCGTTGATATGTGGCGTCGTAATCCTTTACATAACTAACCTTGTAAGCCAGTACATAGCCGTTATGTGCAGAACCGGGGTGCCGTGATGAAACACATCGCATTATGGTTCAACTTAACCTTACACACTTCACGTACAAAACGACACATTTTGTTAGCTTCGAACCATCGCTTACGACTTTCTATCCACAGGACATCACAGGTAACTGGTCTATGTATATAGAGACGCATTGCATGAGTAAAAGTGGGTCGGTTACGACGTTTTGGCACACCACAGGTAACTTCGAGCGTTGTTAAATCGCTGCAGTTCTGTTTAACAGATTGTTTGCGCTGTTGTTAGTTAGATTGCTGAGTGCGAGTTTATTTCGCTGTGGTTTTAGCTGCCCAATAACGTTGCACATTATTATTTACCTACATAATATACTTCTTCACTTCGTTCGTGATGTAATTAGATTACCAGTTTAACACAACCGTCACTTCGCTATTCGTGCGACAGAGCATGTGCTATCAGTGATGCTATCATTGTCACACCATCTTGAAGGAAAAGGATCGGTATGTTTGTCGGTCGCCAAAGAGTTGCTCTTTACAGTTGTGCTAGAGGTACAGGGTTTTTTTTCTATGTGTGTCCGAATCTAGTCAGAGATTTCGACCATGTACGGGTCGTATGGTAGAGGTACAGACAGGTAGCTTGCTGCCATCTTTAGCGAGTCGCCATGATACTTTATTTTTCAGAGATTACAGCAAACAAAACTTTCTTTTAAGGGCGTATGCGCGTATGTCAAATTCAAATTATTGATTTCTGCAGGTTATGGGTGGGTGGGAGATTATATCTTCAAATGCAGCAACCTGTATAGTAATGACCGAACGTGTGGAGTTTGTTTGATCACTTATTGTACCTACATTTAATCGTGAATCACGACAAGGCACTGCCGTGAAAGCAACGTATTCGGCTAAGTTCAAAGAAACAACTGAGTCACACAGCAATGTGTCGGGTGTATAAAATATCTTATTAATTCTTTTTTCCCGATTTAATAAAATTTCCTAATACAGCTAGGACCTTATTTTACTGCTTGTTCATTCAACCTATAATTTCAGCCAATCGAATCGAGAAACGTTATGAATTTCCATAAATGATTTATTTTGTTACTGATTGATTTATTCTTCATCAACACTAGTATATTACCTTGAAATTTGGCATTGTCCTACAGCAAAATTAAAGTACCAGCAATACTTCACAGTTCATCTGAAATTAGCAACACTACAATTTAAAATTTCGGTTCACGAAAGAAAGTCAAACTAGTGCACGTAATTAGCTTTATTTCTAGAATACACACGAGAGTAGACTCTCGTCACACTTAAAAAACAAAAGAATGAGCATCGGCTATAACTTTTCCAAACTTACAGTTATTTTGTAAGTCCTAAATGCTATTTAGTTTTTAAGGGCTAAGTAAGTAGATATAAAAAGTAAGCTAGTAAGTAAAACTTACAGCTCTAAAAAATCCATTAAAGAACATCAACAAAAGAACTTTTAAATATAAAACTGGACCACAAACAAAGAACGTTAAAACCGCAAAACTAAAAGCGCAATTACAATTAATCTACGCGCTTTATTGGTGTATAAAAAAAAACACGAAAATGGCCGCCGATGGGAAGAAAAATATTAATGTTTAATCAAGTCCCTTCACTTCGGAATTATATTTCATTATTTCCCCCCCGTGAATATAGCCAGATACTGCTTTAGAACGAGTCACAAGCTTCGGCGTATATTTCAGGCAGTGTTACGTGTTTTTATGTCGCATTTTTCACAGTAGGTCTGACTGCTAATACTATTAATGTGAGATTGGGGGATTAGTTTATCTCTGTTAGGAGTGTTACGACTACAGATATACTAAGTAGATTATTCCAGGCGTAGACGCAAATGTTAGTATAATTGTAATTCAGCTTACATCAGAAACCTTTTATACGAAGTAACCTATAGTAACCTAACATACGTAGTAACAGTATTACAATCGACAAGTTTGAATAGTAAAAAAGTAGCAAGGCGCGGTTGAAATACAGTAACTTTTTTGTCATGGCCGGTTTTTATTGCAGTACATTATTTGTTTCATAAACGCTTCAGCGTATAATTCACGCCTCGCCGCAGGCTGGAAATTTATCATGAAAATTAATTTCGTCTCATATTTACGGCGCGCGGTCGGCGCGAGTCTGCCACTAAACCAATTCCCCTGAATTATACAGCTCACTTCTCACCCAATAGAGCCGTCCGGACAAGGATAGTCGTTTACGCCTCACGGGAACAATTCAAAGGTCATTCAAGGCAAATATAAAGAAAGAAAGAATCACATTTACAACGGCATCAATACAAAAAGAGACATAGGTGGGGAAATTGAAATAAAACAAAAAAATCCGATCAATCGTATCCACAACTGAGGTAATGGTGCTGCTAGGTCAAACGCAAAAGGTAAGGGTAAGGGGTTATTGCTACTAAATGGTACAAGCTGCTAAGTGGTATATTTTACCCGAAAACGCATCGTAACATTTAAGGTGCAAAGAAAACATTTAATCGGCGGATTTATTGACAAAAATGGAGACCAATTGCGGTTATGTATTAATATAAATGACATTACCACTATTGCATACCAGTAGTACCGAAAAGGAAACGTAGGAACATTCTGGAAGCACCTTTTTAGGTTAGATCGAAAATAGTTAAGATATTTCAATCCGCGATTTACTCAACATTTCTTAAGACTAATTTAAGAAAGGAAAGGCCAGGCAGTTATTTCGTGCCGCAGTCTCGTATCAGACGCTTGCAGCTTCCATCCTTTCAGGAGAATACAAAGGGAAACCATATTTTTCCAAAGTCAAACGGGCGTCTATTTTGTAAAGTGTAATATTTCTTTCCTACTTCACTGGAAAATGGAAATTAGAAAACGGAGAGGCTCTGAGGGAAGGATATTGTTAGATTAGTCTTTGTGAGTATCAATTACGTCTATTGATTACTAGCCAATTCATGGAATGAAATAAAAAGAATTTTGTTTTACCTATCAATAGTGTAATTGAGAATTTTATGTCAATGTCGTCCCTAATCTAATATAATTTGACATGTAAACTAGTAATAGGAGCATTCCATGAAAACAGACAATACGATAGGTACAAATATACTTTATTGCACACCAGAAAAAAACACTTTATAAGAAGTACATTACATAATTACTAACAATTTAAAAAGGTATACAACAGGCGATCTTATCGCTAAAGATCGAACACTTCCAGATAAACTTTGGGTAGCGGAATTGACACAACAATAAAACCAGAAAGGTACTAGGTGGTCCGAAAGGTAACAAAAACGGGAGCTAATTATGTACCAAAAATAAATAGAAATAATTTTGAATCCAAGAAACGTTCGTGGTCAAAAATGTTCCCTGAAACGGGAAAAACGCTGGGGTGATGTTCAAGAATCTATATTAAAGAAGCTTCTTTGGTTTTCTTTCCGATACACTGTCAGTGTATGTCTACAAGTGGCGGTTTCGTTTAATATTAGGTATGTATGAATGATACAGAAAACTGAATAACATAATAATACCGGAATGAAGTCATGTGTTTAGGTATAATTGAACTGAAACCAATTTATTTTACATCGCTCCCACGCTCAGCCTTCGGAATCTGGCCCTACCATTGGAGCATCATTTAAACCCTCGTAATATTAGTTCTTGATTTGTTGAATTATTCACTCTAGTTAAAATTACTTGATGCTTAACAAGTTCGGTTATAAAAACCACATATTTTAATCAAGTTGTAGGTATATTAAGGTATTAAGTAGAGTAACAGAATTTAACAAGGGAAAACAAACCATACATTTGGAGAGTTTACTCGATTTCTACAAGTTCTCTTCGTCAAGTTCATTTCTAGAACCACCTGGGAGCCCTTCAAACAAAAAAGAATTACCCAAAACAGTGCAGCCGTAAATAACAGAAAAGTATTTATTAGGATAACACATCATCACAGATACATATGAGGCAATACACAAAATAAGTTTCTTTCAAAAAATATTTTTTTGAGACAAGCTTTTATTGCCGACTGTTCTTTTTTGTATTATATTACATTGCCATCTGATTTACATATTCTTGCAAAATTTCAGCTCAATCAAAAATCGGGAAGTGGGTTAAATTGAACTTGCAAGATTTGATTACAGATACACAGACGGTGGAACTAAATAAAAGCTTGCAAAAATGCAACCGAAACGGTCTCCACTCAGCAATGCAGCTGGCCGTGATAGATATACCTGCGGTAATGGGAGAACATACAGTAGAAAAAACATTCTCCGTTTAAATCGGTTAAAATCCCACTGCGTATTCGGTTAGTTAAAACTGGAATCGAGAACATTCGGTACCTGAATAAGCCTGATTAGGGCGACAAGCGCCACACTCCCAATTACGCCGTCGTGTGACGTCACAGCTAGTACCTCATTATTATTCCGTTTGAATCATGCTTTTGCATCAAAGCTTGTGGTTACGTTTCAGTTTATGCCTCAAAGATGAGATCCTATCTAGACATCTTTTATGACTTCTGTTTTTGTGTGGTTGTCGAGAAAACCAGTGCCATCTACATGACAAGATGTATTTTAGTTTCTCATCATCATCATTGACCAAAAAAAATATTTTTACTAAAAAAAACCGACCGTGGTGCACTTTAAAATTGCCTAAAATCCGCCATTTTGTTTATTTTAACGAACTCCATACCCAGTGACACTCGCGCCATCAAGACGAATCCAATGATGTATCATTTATCAAAATCGGTTGTGCCGTTGAGTAGTTACGAGCGGACACAGGAACGGACATACATACATACAGGTCAAACACATAACCCTCCTTTGGGCTTCGCCGCAGTCGGGTAAAAAGTCCACTAGACATAGATCTGCCCGATCGAACTCTACCATAACAATACCTACGTCGCCCCCAGCCAAGATATAATGTGGCAGTCGATTTCGAATAATCTGGACCAACGTATGAGACCTCGAAGTACACCCAGGGTCTGAATGTTTAGCAGGGTAACATAATTCTGAAATTGATCATGTTACTATTTTCCAACGCGACATGAGTGATAGACCATGAACGAAGTCATTGTCAGATATAGGTCAAACGTAGATGAGTCATTGTCAGATATAGGTTCGCGTCTTTCCGGTGGACATATGCGAAATTAAGGATTCCAGGGCCTAATTTTCTGATAAAACTCGTATGAGAATAAAGAGCGTTCTTCCCTCTTCTATAATCCGATGTAATAGCAACATAACCTAGATTCATACAAGCTCTTAACATTTGATCACCGGAGGGACGACTTTTGTTTTTAGGGTTCCGTACCAATATGGTAAAAAAGGAACCCTTATGGTGCGACTCTGTCTGTCTGTCTGTCTGTCTGTCTGTCTGTCTGTCTGTCTGTCCGTCTGTCACAGCAATATATCTCAGGATCTACTGATGCTATCGACTTGAAACTTGGAATATGTTAAAAGTCGCTAACTCGAGCCTATTGGATAGAAAAAAAATCTTATACCTTTATTACTTTTTTTTTAAAGGGGTCCGAAATGGGATGTGGAAAAACAAAAGTAGAGCTGTTATATCGAGTGGGATATCAAATGAAAGGGCTTAATTTGTAGATTCCAAAACCATTTTTGTTTTTTTTCTTAATTTTGCACTTTTTGATTTATGACCAAAAACGTTCAAAAAAATACCATTCCCCCCCTATTATCTTCGAAGTTACTGAACAGAAAAATCTGTAATAATTACCAATTATTAATATCATCTTAAATATTACAGGAAAAATAAAACGGTTTTCCTAAATTGCATCGTTTTTTAGAAATTTTCAAAAATCGTACACATACTTATTTGCTCCTACTAAGCTAACGGCCATACAGTTTTTGTTGAACTATTCACGTATCTACTTATGAGTTTGTACGGAACCCTCGGTGAGCGATTCCGACTCGCACTTGACCGGTTTTTTTTGAACTGTCATTGACCCAGACACCATATGTGAAGTGGACTGAAAAGCAAATCAAAATCGGATAAGTAAAAACCAGCCAACGATACACTAGGAAAACTTCTTTTGATAGACACCGGAAAGGCAATGTGCCAACGAGACTCCTAAGCAATTACACCCTTACGACTCTGAGTGACCGTTGTTATTTTCTAGCCGACAAATCGTACGTGTCTTCGGACTAATATAGAATGCATGGGGTTTTCGCCGGACAGCCGGGCAGCGGACAGCACTGCGTCGGGCGCCGGGTAGACGCAATCTGTATGCTAAACACGCCGCATGCATCAGTCGCAGGGCTGCCACTCTTCATTTATTCTAAACTAGCATTTACCTGTGGCTTCAACTGCGTTACTCTCGTTAGTATCCGTCTTTTTACCAGGATATAGAGTATCCTATGTTTCAATTGGACTTGGCCTACTTGCATGCCTTTCATCTCAAACTATAGTTGTTACCACGGCTACCACATTTAATAACAAACATCTAAACATCCATACCCATATCACTTTTATATTATTAGTACCATAGGTACCTATCTTATCCTACTTCTTTCCTATATCACATTTTGGTTTTTATTAGGGATGTAACGATACCGATATATCGGTATCGCCGATAATATACAACCGATATTTGAAGAACGCGAAAAGAATATTCTGTATGAAAAAAATCTGGAAAAAGTAATTTCAATTACTGACTTATTTTATGTATTGGTCTATTACCTTGTGCAATGACAATTACTATGTTAATGAAGTCTGTGGTTCTTTTTAAAAAATAAATTTAAATTTTGAGTTGACAATCTATTTATTTTTACTTTACACTTTCAAGGTTGACTCCTTGTTAAATATAGCCAAGTTTTAGGCATAATAAGGACATACAAATATCTGAAGTTCATACTTCATTATTTAGCTAAGATATCGGTATCGGTGTCGCCGGTATTTACTACAATATATCGGTATCGGTATCGTATCGGCAAAACTATGTATCGTTACATCCCTAGTTTTTATTTTATTTTTTTCTAGTCATTCTGTGACGACCCTAATCACGACACCTTTTTCAATATAAGCTCGCCCACGCGTTCCACTCTATTACCAATGCGTTATTTATTTAAATATAGAAGGGTGTATCGCAAATATACACAAAATATACACTACCCGGGTGTAAATATACGCAGATACACACTCAGCATAATAGGAGTCTGATTCAAAATAAACATACGTCTATTTTTACACTAGTGCCTCTAGTTTCTTCGTTATATTCTTATTTTCTATGATTATTCGTATTAATCCTACAAATTTCCTGTCTTAGTGCACAAAGTCTTATACATTTTAATAATGTGTCAATCAATCTAAAAGTTGCTTCCTTATATAACACTTTAACACATAACAAGAATACAGGGTGTTAATAAAATAGTGACCCCGATAAGCGTGTGAACTGCCATTCGTTCGGTTATGGTTAATCCGAATCATGAAGCAAACAGTTTAATATTAACGGGGCGCGTCGGCTGAAGTGTCGGAATAATTCAGTGGCAGCGTTATCGGCCATGTTGCCTGAATTTTGGCGAGGAAACACACGGGTGAAGGATGTGGATTTAGAATAAGTTTGGAGAGGAGGTGTTCGTATTATGTTAGCCCAAGGCTCAAAGAAACGTATAGATAGACAGTTCTTGTATCGTAAACGATAACTTACTTCATATCAGATGGTCCTTTTGACATCTATTATAAAAAAAAGTACTTAATATAAAAAAAATTAAAAATGATCTTCACGGATCACTCAAAGGTCGGAAATGTTTAGCCAGTTCTAGTGTTGCATACGCTAACTTAGTTCCAATCAGGTGGTTCTTTTGACACCTTTATAAAAATCGCTTATTTTTTATCCTTTTGTACCATTTTGGTACGGAACCCTAATAAACATGTAACGAATGATGTCTAACATTACAACATAAACATTTATTGAATAGGGCGATGAATGTGGGCCTTCAGATCTTTATTATTGTATATCTTAGTCGGGCAAGTAGTCGGGACAGCTTATTTTTACAATTTGTTCACCTTTTCATGGTCACGGATATGGAAACGGAAAGGTACTCATTGAAGTATATATAATACCTATTCCATTGGTTCGCATTAGCGAACATATCGGTTACCATCGAAAATCTTCAAGACCTTTGCGATTTAGAATTAAGCCCATAAGGAAATCATTAACCATTATAGTTTAGTTAGAGTTGTCATAATTTAAAAAGTCAGCTACAGAATAGAAACATTTATTTAATAGGAAATCAAACATCCTTCTCTCGAATTCACGTGTCTGTAACTCTTTGAACTGTTTTGGTACTTTATTATATAACTTTATAGCCATACAATATGCATTTGAAGCAAACATTTTCAATTTTTGTCTCGGCTGATGCAGTTTGAGCGGATTCCGACTAGGCCTATTGGTTTTATTAATGACGGCGTCATGTAATAGAACGACATGAGGATGTTTCTTAACAAATTTGGTAGTCTTTAGAATGTAAAGACATGGCAACGGCAGGACATTGAGTTTTTGAAATATCGGTTTACAATGACCAAGATATTTCGCACCATATACAGCTCTAATACATTTTTTTTTAATTACAAATGCTCTTTGGGCATCGGTACTGTTACCCAAAGCAATGAGCCCGTATCGCACAAGATATGAAACATATCCATGAAATGCCGCATGACAACTAAGAAAGAAATTCCTGTTTTGTTTACCTTATTTTAGTAAGAATAAATAGAATTTTTCGCTTCAGTCCGCTCGGTTTCTATCTGCCTGCAAATACATTAACCAAAAAAATGTCCCTTTTCGGGCAGTCGTATGGCAACATAGGGGCAAAACAAAAGAACGCAATGCGGTAGTTACTCTCGATAAGAGGTATCTACAGGCATTACCGTAAAATTTCAGGCTCAGCCTTACGAGGACGTTCGTTTTTACGTACAAAAACTAGATACTGCCCGCGCCGGCTGTTTCGGGCGTCGTTTTACATTTTTCGGCTTTTTGGGGTTTATCGTGTGACAAATCTTGCGACGGAACAAAAGGCCAACAAAAAACAATTGCACGTGAAATTTTAAAAGAATCTCTAAATACAGGTGCATACAGGTTGAAAAGTTGAAATGGGTTCCGATTGTTGCCCCGACTATAACATTAATTTATTTGCAAATAAAGTCAATGAATTGCACTTTCGGTTTTCATAAATACGTAACTGATATTATCCTTCCGACATCCAAGTTGGATAATATTTAAGTCCACTACAAAACTCCTAACACTGTTTGCCCAACAAATATACTAAATGCATACTTATCTAAAGCGCGCTTTTAATATACTTTCGATTAATTTCCTATGCGTTGTTTGCGGGCCGATTTATTCCCGATCCCAAATTGTGAGTTTCCTATTATGAAGTCGGTTCACAATGTCAAACAAAGCCATTTCGTTAATAAGATCACAAACAAGCGATACGAATGAGTGCCCAATAAAAGCCCGTGTCTCAGCCAATCCGTCAATATACGTAAAAGCCTCGCGAGACGATAAAAAACAACGTACCTAGCTTGAAACGGTTATTACATATTTCTAATCTGACGATAGAGATACAGAGTGATTTTTAAGCAAGGAACATTTTTTTATATAGTTTCTCGGCCTTTTTTTTCACTTGCGTTAACTTTAGCATATTGCTTGCTACAGTCACAGTAATCTATACCATAAATTTGTTAGTTCTTTTTTTTTCATAAAACTGCTTTAAGAATTAGAATTAATACTTTCGTAAAAGGACCCTTATAATAGGCTTGTGTCCTAAATTTTGTTTCTGATGTAAATAGACTCTACTATTACTGATGTAAATAGACTCTATTATTACACTTGGATTACGATGACAGACACAAATTGCAATCAAAAGTAGCCGACCGCACCGAGCGTTGAAAACGGCCCATACAAAACGGACGCACCCTGTGACGTCATCTCTTGTCCCCGCTGTACTAAGTCTGTATGAAAAAAATTGCATTTTGCCATTTTGAGCACGAAAAAGTGCGTTTAAGCACATAGTTGTAGTACATTTATTTTTTCAGTGTCATTTAAGCATTCCGAAATTAACTCTAATTTTTCCTTAAGACGATAAAAAAATATCGATTTTTTTTTAAAACTTTGTGGTCTCATAACTTTATAATTTTTATATATTTTTTGTTTATTTCTTCTGAGTTATGATAATTTTGTATTTTCCAATCCATGTGACTATATTATGTTGTAAAATTCAACTTTAGTCAACATCCCCATTCATTAAACCAGACTGACAAGGAGGTATAACTAATAGAGTAAGAATATTTTTCCATAACATATATATAGTCTTTAATCGATTCAAATATGGCTTTCACAAAAAATATAATGTAAGTTTTTTTTGTACTTCCTTTTTGTTTTAAACTTTATTACACATTGCCTTGCTTAGCAAATGCACGCGAACATAATACCTTAAGCTTAAAAAATTATCTAACACTTAACCATTGTAGTCAATCAAGACGTGTTTATTTAAATGATAAAAAAAAAATTCTCTCAATGATTTCTAAGAATCACCCTGTATACATAGCGTGTACGGCGCATGTACGTCACTTGATTACTACGGCAGCTTTTACTACGCAAGTTATCTGAACTTTACGCCCCTTTTCGTTTCTCATTTGTCATTGGTCCGGTCGCCACACTACATATCTTATGCGAGTAGGTAATATTGTGTTTGATCCAAGATTTTTGCTGAATCAAACGTAGATAGGTGCTTAACAGTTGAAGTCCCCAAGTTAATTTTCTTCTACTTTCAGCTGATGGATAGACATGATTTGGTATATTGCATGTGGCTGCCATCTCAATAATAATAAACTTATTTGGTTACATTTTCTTGTCGTGAACCTTAACTTATTATAGTTGTTTGTTTATTTTGTTTGTATACACTTATATATGAGGAATTAGTACATTACACCACTAGGGTGGTAAAACAAAGAAAGGCCGAGATCGCAGATATTCAAAGCACTTTATGGCCAGGTGTGGCATAAAATAAATGCTAGTTTCCATTTGTGTGTTGTGATACAGAGAACCAGCAAGATTAATTTCCAAGCGACTTACGCGAAGTTAACTAAAACGGCCCCCTACAAAGACACAGAGAACGTCGTAAAGGCCAAAGTTCATACGCTTGTCTCATTCACGGTACATAAAGCACGATAGTTGCGGCCTAATTCGGTGCAACGGGACAATGTTATCGCCCCACGTTTTTTACGACATCATAAATTACGGGGCCGGTGAAATCCGCGCTTGCCGAATACTCGTAAAAAAGTCATCAAGCCAAAATTGGGCGTACTCTATGATAATACGGACAATCGGCCGTAATTACTGGCCACCGTATAATGCCGTAAAATGGATTTACGACTCATCGAAAGATATTGGCGTTTAGCGGGAACGGGTGGGTGTAAACGCTGTAGGGCGTAAGGAACGCTGAAAACTAGTTTTAGCATTTTCTGTCTTGATACTTACGTTCGAGATGTTGAATTCCTTAAGATAGTATTGCAGATAAATTACAATTTTATGGCCAGAGTATTGAGAGCAAATTTTAGGTCCGCTCACTCTATTATGGACTCTATCATGCCTGATTGGCGTTTATACCTAATTTTATTTAAAAAAAAGTAAAATCGTGCTTGTTTTACTTGTACACTGTTAGCCTTTTAGGTTAGGTTAGGCTGTTACAATAGTCGGACTGCATGGTGGAAGGTTGCTGCAGCTAAACCTCGGCACCATGGGAGTACCACGTTGGCGTGCTAGGGCACACTAACCGTGAGAGTACCTAGCTAAAAACAGTCAGTAGTTCTGTACAGTGCTCTTATACTTACAAGACCACAAACTCATTGTCTTAACTATAATGCATTTTGTGTATCCAGAGGAGTTATTCATTGTCATTGTCTACCCTTACGTTGTGCGCAGGCCCAGAACTTGGTTGGGCCCTTTTACAGTGGCTAATAACGCAGGTACGGCCCGGTGGGCCGCACCCGGAGACCTACGTACACATCAGTAAAAATCTCAAAACATATTTACAACTTAACACTAGAATGAGGCGAAAAGGAACGAAATGAAATGAAAGAACAGGTGAAGAGATGAGCGCGAAAGATGAAATGAAAAATGCAGAACCCTAACAACGAAAAACGGGCACCCAGACAGGGCACCCATATCCTAACAAATGAGATGATCAAAACAAAGTAACTGCGAGGCGAAAATGCTATAAACAGTCGAGAGCATAGGCGGAGTTATTCGTTAACCGTCATGCGACTTTAAGGAACACCATCTTAAAACCGGAAAACATGAGTCTTGATATCTTGAAAACGTAATATAAAATACTGAAATAAATCAACTTAATACAACATTACCCCCATATCCTAGAGAAACGAAGAAACGTGGGCAAACATATATATGAACAATATTTTTTTCTGAAACAGTTATTTATTGCAACAATGTTGTTTTGGAATAAAAGGAATGCCCTAGAGTTATAGCGTAGGTTAGTTTTGATAAAAGAATGTATTAATTACACTTTTTATTAAAATCAGTTTACCCAATTACTGAAGATCGCGCGACCCCACTGCATCCTCGCGTGCATCACAGTTGAATATACTTTCAACATTATATTAGTTATTTCATTTTATATCATAATTTCAGTACCTAAGTATGGAAATAAACATCAAACGTTTTATGGATGAAATAAGTTTAAAACACGCTGAATTTTATTTGTACAGCCACTGTCGGCTAAACTTGGAATTAAATTAAAACATTATAAGGAAAGTAAACGTAAAACTGGAACTTAAGTTTTATGTTTGTATAATTTTCGTCTTTTATAGCTGTATTGAAGTAAATGGGTCATTCTCATTATTGTGGATGAGGATGATGACTACCTAAGGTAATTGCTCTTTCTAAACGTTTGACCTAACCGTCATAATATCGTGAATTCTTTTTATCATTTGGATGAGTGAATTCATGATACGTAGCATTAATTTTATTTATCAATTAGAAAGAGCAATAACACCCACGTTAGTGACATCCACGGTAGTGACTATGTGCACAAAAATGAGAATGACCCAAATGAGGTTGTCATTTTCAGCGGAATTTCCTAATCGAAATTGACTTGAGTTCCTATTGGAATAGTTATATTATTACCTTACATTATCACAGCACTTTTCGTTTCAATTTTACTACGTCATAACTCTTGACATATTAAGCTCATAGAATGGCAACATTATTGTGACGCAGGCTAAATAGTTCAATCTCGTGTAGAACGTACTGTATGGTTTTCCAGTTTTGTATTTTGCTTGTCTCTTCCATATACATATATCGTATCCTGTTAAGTCGTCCTTATGGCAAGCGATTTACTTATTGTAACTTTTACTTGGAAACGTCACAAATCATGTTATGCCTGTTTTAATAAAGTTTTGAAGGTCTCAAACAAGGCCTACGCCCGCTTCATTTATTATTATTTCGCAGCATTATAGCGTAACTATTTGATAGTACCTACAGTTAACGGCACGAATATTATTTACCCTTTTCGACCTTATTTCAATGGAATAAAGTCGAAAAGTCTAAATATATTTGTGCCTTCGACTGTACAGTAAACTATTCACAACTTCGCCGTCAATATCGCATCTAATATAATTGGTTCTTAGAATTTTTTTTCTGTGATATGTTATAGAAAGACTTATCAATAATAGAAATACATATTTGTAAATTAAACGACTTGAAAATCATAAAAACTCACCGAGATATAACAATGTTAAAATCACATTTTTAGACTTCCCAAAACGGGCCAAAACCTCTTCATACTAAAGCTACTATAACGTGATGTCACGATATAATAATTTGTTAGGGGAAATCGAGAACTTTGTTCTGCAATTATGTTGAAACTTGCGTTTATCGTGATGGTTTCATAACAAAAGTTACCATAAATTGTATGGGTTTATTCGATGATGTTTTTAATATTTTCATACTTTTAAAATGGACTTTACCTACCCAGCTTTGCAGGCTCATAAAAAATGTTACACGTTGGGTACCAAACTCAAAACTTTAACATATTTCCTTATTTTGCTTATTTTAACAGGATTTTATATATTTTTTACCCAAAGTAAAAACAGTTATCGGAGGACACGCAGTTGTAAAAGTCAGAGCGCACAGCGAATAGACATATTTTGTCCCCCGATTACCAGCTGTCATTACTAGTTCACGAGTCAACTTATATTGGGGGTGGGGTTGACTGTGAATTTGTGAACGACCCTACAGTACAGTGGCGGTAATTGCGCGTGTTGTCGCCGTCGTAAACTGTTTACGAGGTCCATGATCAGACCCCGTAATATTCGTAATGGAGGTATATTGTGTTACTGCTATGCTGGTTCTGTCTTGTTATGGACTGGAGTGTTGTTGTTTAAAACGTTTGTAATTGTCAGTATCATAGTGTAATCTAGTATTTTAACATCTAATAATTAAGTGCAGCCGATATGGCCCTTGACCGCGTAATATGGAGGGATATTACAGTTGGACACGATCCCCAGTAATGAGGGAATGACAGAGAAGAATACCCATATGACATGAACTGCTGAAGAACATCGAAGTTTGTTAAATGCAGTCGCAATAGGGATGATGACTAGGTTAAAATAGTACATTACTGCAGAGGCCGGCAACCCCATTTCCCGCCGAGGTATGTATAGTGCTTTTCTCAAACATGCAATGAAATAAATAAACTTACTATGGCTGTCAGAAAGTGACATTAGTGACATTATATCCATAGACAATGCAAATTCGGCCAAAATAAGCTGTTTCAGTTCACATTTTTACCGCGAATATTTAGATGAAATATTTTAAATGTGTATTCTTGTGGTTTAGTTTGCAATTTATAATAATTGGAAATTGTTTATAATGTGTTATTTGTTATGTTCATGTCAATTTTATAGTATTTTATGCAACAGTTGTATAAGAAGGTTCAAAAAATGCGAATTGCGTGAGTTGCGATACGAGCCGCGAATGCGGCGAGTATCGCAAATAGAGACGCAATGAGCGTTTTTTGACTTAATTATACAACGTTGCATACAATACTTTTTCTACGACTAGGTTAAAATATAAAATACATGGACGTCACGCGTGTCTCGTCCGGTCTCTCCGAGTGTGTACAGCCGGCATGACAGTTGTGTCTATGGTAAACTTTTTTTTGATATGGCTGGTGACACGATGTGACGATAATTAAAATACTTTTTTTATGTTGGCATCAATTAATTTAATTCGGAAAGTTTTGTTTTTCTTATGAATCGTAGGAATTTAATTGTTTGTTAAGTTGGTAGTTGTGAATTTTTATCGTGAAGTTAGAATTGAGCGCTTAATCCTTGACCTAAGTTTAACCTAGATTTAGAAGTCTGTGGATGCTAGCAATAACGTAAAGTGACTATAACGACACTAGTGCTATTATGGGGAATAGAGTATAGACTTCTCTGAACTCATATTATGTATGTTCTTATATTAGTGTTCGTGACCAAGTAAAAGACAGATAACAGTACAGGAGTAGAAAAAATAAATAAAACTGCAAAATATAGCAAAAATCGTTTTTTGTTTTTTTAATGGCTGAATGCCGTGATGCTGGGGCCCAAATAAATGTGGAATGGAAATTAAAAAAAAATACATTGCCAGGCCGGCCATGTAAGTATGAAATTCCATTCCGTGCCAAGTGTCAAGCCATAAAAAAAACATTAAAATACAAACAAAAACAATTCAACATTAAAAAACATTAAAGCCATAAAATACATTGCCGGCCTAGGCCGGCAATGTAAGTATGAAATTCCATTCCGTGCCAAGTGTCAAGCCGCATAGGAAACGAGGTACTTTGTGGCCTATTTTTAGGCACGTAATGTCAACATTTCATGCCATGTTTGAGAAAAATATTTTTTATGCCACACCTGTACCTCTAGCACAACTGTGACACGCGACTCTTTGTCACGCGACAAATGCTACCTATCTCTTTCCCCTCAATATCGTGTGACAGTGACAGGTGATGCTCTGTCGCGCGAGATACGAAAACGCAGCCAGTTATGCTAGCTAGACTGGCCATAAAGTGGCTTTTTCCGCACGCTGCGCGTACGGAAAAAGCCGCTTTCTGGCCAAGTGTAGACATAAAATGATGTGTACAAAATACGGGAGGTAATAAAGAAAGCCCTCGATCGCATATTTACGTCCCTCGCTTGCAGCTCAGGCCGCAAACTTCTGCGATCTCGGCATTTCTTTGTATTACCACCCTAGTTGTGTAATGTATTATTAATAATGTAACTGACCGACTTAACAGTTTTTTTAGTCGTCTAGCCTATTTTCCTCCTCCTCTCCTTCTTTGATACTTACTAGGACTCCTACAGGGTGGGCGTGACACCACGGCGCAATCTTTACTAATGAGCCGCCGCCTAGTTACGCTCCTATTGGCGTGCCGTGACACGCACACATTCATGTTACGCAATGTACCTATATTCGAAGTAAAATTACTGTGGTATGGTGGTGGTGGTTCAGTGGCTCGTAACTATACTCGAAGCTCGAGCATCAGCGGTATCAGCATTGCAAAGCCCCTTTAATCTTCCAGTCACTAAAATTCAACAAATGGTATCTGAAAGAGAACGCTAGTTGGTCGATAAGCCTCTCTTTGTCCTTTTACGGACTGCAAAAAAACACGCAGGCACTAATTAAAGGGTTCAATCACAAGTTATTTAACTACCCTGGTACCTCTGAAACTGTGTCATCCATTTGTATAAAAGTCCTCGTATCGTTGCTCGGCCTTTTGATTCATAATTTGTCAGACTGTCCTGAAATTCCTTGCCTTTTTAATATTTAACTATTATAAAATGTGGTTAATGGTAACAAACTGTTTTTTAATAGTGTCAGTAAATATATTTAGCGCTCGCCAATGAACCTAAAACACCACCACAACCTCATACGTCATTACAATCCAAAATCAATCAGGGTGCACACTCAATATTTCACTTAGCTCACGTGAAGTCAAACATCCATTTTTCAGCGCGTCATACCGGGTTGATTGATTGCGAGGCGGTGCCGCAGTAGTGCTCGGTCGGATCACTAGCGATACCGCGTTATGATTACGATTATGATTACTGGCGTGGTATAAATAAATCAATTTTAAATATATACTGCCTCTTTAGTCTTATACTATTACGAAAGCTTCCTCGCACAACGCATCAGCGGTTCAAGGAAGAAACGCTGCCAGTATCTCCGTGACCATGCCACGCGGGCACATTTATTAAAACTTCGATTATAATTCTGGTCTCGTAGTTAATTAAGTTCAGAACTTGTTAAATATTATATAGTTAAATATTAGGGAACATGACACACATCGGCCTAGTTCCAAACTAAGCAATGCTTGTATTGTGGGTATTAGATGGGTCGTTTTCAAAAAAATATGTCCGTAATTAATGGGTAATTGAACAAACTGTTAATATTGTTCCTTTGTGTAACGAAAGTTATCCATACAAATTGTATGGATGGCAATACATAACATTGAACATAATTTTATCAATAAACGCATTCTTAAACAGATAGAAGAGATCCATAACACAGTAACGAATTGTTTTAGGATGTCAAAATATGTTGGTTCGCTTGTCCGTCAAGTAAAGGTAGTGGTACATCGTGGAGGCAGCTCGGAAACCACCTATGTCTCTGTTTGGTTATCATCAGTCGGAAGTCCACTGCTTGACTTAGGTTTCTTTCTAAGAAAACCATTACTTACGACCAGTCTTGCTTCATGCTATGTCCATATAAAGCGTCTAAACAAATGAATCATCCTTATAGGCCTGGAATTTACGTTCTTGAACATAAGCGACGTCCATTTTCCGTCTAGTCTGACGGTTTTGGCCCTCTGCATCCGACTATTTCCTATTATTTGGTGATAAGATTTCTCATTTTTACAATACTACCCGCCCCGGCTTCGCACGGGTGCAATGCTGATACTAAATGCATGAATTATACATATAAACATTCCTCTTGAATCACTCAATCTATCTATAAAAAAAAATCCGTTTGCTTAGTTTTAAAGATCTAAGCATACAAAGGGACAGACAGACAGAGGAAAGCGACTTTGTTTTATACTATCTAGTGACTAGTGATAGTGAAGAGTTTATTTCGTAATGATAAATGATCGATTTGGAAAAATCTCACGTTGATTTTTAGTGCACTCGAGTAAGTATCCCATAAAAACATCTTTGTTTAACAATACTTTAAGTATATCAACACAAAACACGAAGCGATTTATCGAGCTTTGCATCGTTAACTCGACACGTGTTTATATCGAGGGATAAAGCCAGTCGATAAAATAGCCGTTATATTGCGTGCCGCGTTGCGTTTTATCGCGATTGACAAAGTGTGCTTGAGATCGTACGTATAAAGCCTTGAAGATAAAATGACAATAGAGGTAGAAGTCAGGTTACTTTTTGTTACTAGGTTATATTTTGAAGAAAAGGTTTACTACCAGTAAACCTTTTCTTCAAAAAATAACCACGACCTCCCTCAATTCCTCATGAATCCCATCGTCAAATCTGGATTTTGAAAAAAAATCCTGATTGGTCCATGAAGTATAGGGCTTTGACAGGAAACGATTGTAATTGTTGAAAGCAAGGGAGTGGATAAAGAGTTCTAAGGTAACAAACATAAAAAAAATCAACCGACTAAATAACCTCCCCCTTTTTGTGCAGTCGCTTAAAAACAACCAGTAAGTTTATTACTTCATGTTGATTTCAGTATTATCTTCACAACTCTGCACATAATCATCATATGTTAAATTATTCCTGTAATCTAGATCCCACCAAAAACATAAATGTAAAAAAGGAGAGCCAAGTTCAATACAAAAATTATGCTAGGCTGTGGGCTTCGCCGCAAAAAGAATGGAGATCTAAATGAGTGCCAAGTCCTATGCAAAATCCAAATATGTATTTATAGGAACAAAATAACATTATGAACAAGTATTAAACTCTATTTCTTTGCTTTATTGGATGCCAATAACAATTGCTGTTTTTTAAAAATGTGAGATCTTAAAGTAGGTCGGATTTGACTTGGCCAGTTTTCATTACATCGGTCATTTTATAAAGTTATTCAACATATATATATATATATTTTTTTTTTTTAATTCTGATAAAAACTGGCCAAGTCAAATTTAACCTACTTTAAAATCTCACATTTTTAAAAAACAGCAATTGTTATTGGTATCCAATAAAGCAAAGAAATAGAGTTTAATACTTGTTCATAATGTTATTTTGTTCCTATAAATACATATTTGGATTTTGCATAGGACTTGGCACTCATTTAGATCTCCATTCTTTTTGCGGCGAAGCCCACAGCCTAGCATAATTTTTGTATTGAACTGGGCTCTCCTTTTTTACATTTATGTTTTTGGTGGGATATCATTACTTTTTGTAAAGAAAACTAGGCAGGTATTGAGATTTAATGTTTGTAACGGTTCCAACGATACAATAAAAAAAATGGTATAGGGACCCCCCTATTTTTTAACTTTTTTAATTTTAGATTTTTTCGTACGCTTACACACAATTACCGAGCTGGATTCCAAATTTCATCCTTCTAGGTCATCTGGAAGTAGGTTAGGTTTAGCTACTATATATTAATCAGTCAGTCAGTCAGTGCTAAAATTTACGACTTTTTGATCTTCATATCTTTATGACCGTTTGAGCTAGCTTCATGAAATTTGGGCTCCTAGATGTCCTTATGGATATAATTAAACACACGTAGTTTTATGTGTTTACGTTAAAGAGGTTTTGAGTTATAGAAGGGTGAAAAGTGGCACCAAGTGGTTCGTGTAATATTACACTTGGCGCTGGCTAGCCAGTTTTGCTTGAACTTGGCTTGACACGCTGTTGTGTCCACATTTACATCTTCCAGGTATTCCTGAAATATGATATTGATGACTTAATACACCACCAGTAAAACAAGACCTTAAGTATATAAGGTATAAGGTCCACAATTCCATCGCCTCTCCTATTGTAAAGTAAACAATGCCGCGAGCACTAGCCGGTGATTTCCGTCGCCGGAGTAGCGCGATGGCTGTGCACTGTACTGTGCTATGAACAAAGGTCGTAAGCGATACGTACTTCATAGTATCTTACGTCATTTTATGCTCATGGTTACAGCGACTAATCTCTGTTGGTGATTTATTAGCTTACGCCCGAGTTTGATTCAGGTATTCATGAATTATTTCAAAGGTTAGCAGATAGTTCTAGCAACTTCTGAACGAAACAGTAGTCTACGATGAGACAATCGGGTTTTGATTTCTCTGACTTTTGCTTTGAAATACAAATGACTAACTTAGTTGATAACCTGCTTACGAAGCTGAGTACGGTCCTAGTCGATAAGGGCAACCATAAAGCTTATGTTTAAGGAGTCTCTCATGACTCAGGAGGAGAGGATCTGTTAGTATTTAGAAATATTTTTTAACTATCTATAGCGATAGGAGATACCACTTCTTAACCTAACAATCTCTTCTCATCACTCCATTTCAACCCGAAGGCATCGACTGCTTAAAAAAGAGCTCCCTTAAAAAGTTTACATCATACGATCACACGTTATCACCGCGATTTCGCTGAGCGGCGACTAGAACCAAATGTTGCCGGCCGGAGAAGCTTAGCCAGCCACACTCTAAATAAAAAAATGGGTTGCTCCTAACAAGTCGTGATGGTTATAATCAAGCATCTTGATTCCATACGAGCCTAACAAGACGTTAGATGCACCAACTAAGATAATATTGATTGATTATCATAGTTCAATTAATGAGTTTTGATTTGATTCAACAGACAAAGATGTATAAGGTAACTAATTAAACATGATCGAATCATACAAAGAAGAAAATAATGATAGAAATAAGGAATATATTTGTTAAAATTATCTAGGTTCCAGATTACCTATTGTTTTAATCACTAATGAAATGTTGTTTTAATTAATCAGCTTTCGTTGCCATGTTAAATGTCTTGTTTGTTTTATTTAATTTAACGCCAACAAAGAGAAGATCTCTCTTAGTTGGCTCAGATTTTTTAGAGTGCAGCAACCAGAAAGAGCACGCGTTATGCAATAAAGAGAGACGGACGAATGCGGTGCGTTCCGTCCGATGCTCGGACCCGAAAGTCAGTTTTGTTAGAAAGGGAAACTTTTGTACGTAGTTCTATTACTTATTCTGGGGTCCAAGCCACATCACGTCTTCCAATTCATGGTGGCCATCATTTTACTTTAGGTTTTATTATTACTTGACTGTTGTTTGTTTATTATTACTTGGATGTTGACTAATGTTGAATTTTACAACATAATATAGTCACATGGATTGGAAAATACTAAATTATCATAACACAAAAGAAATAAACCAAAAATGTACAAAAAATATAAAGTTATGAGACCACAAAGTTAAAAAAAAAACGATTTTTTTTTATCGTCTTAAAGAAAAATTAAAGTCAATTTCGGAATGCTTAAATAACACTGAAAAAATAAGTGTATGACAACTATGTGCTTAAACGCACTTTTTCGTGCTCAAAATGGCAAAATGCTATTTTTTTTTTCATACAACTTAGTACAGCGATGGAAGCGATGACGTTATAGATTCCTCTCTTTTTGTATAGAGCGTTTTCAATGCTCAGTGCGATCTGCTACTTTTGATTACAATTTGTGGCTGTTATACTTATACAAATGTATTAGGTGTCATATAGATATTTGTTCCTCACAAACAGTAGAATCGATTTACGACAGAAAAAAAATCGAGTCAACAGGCGAATTGGCTTATCTTTGTTAATCATTATTTATGTATTGTTGCAGGAGAGCGCACCTCAGAAGCTGCTTGGAGAAGCTCAAGGACATGGTGCCGCTAGGGCCAGAAGCGTCCAGACACACTACATTAGGATTATTAACAAAAGCCAAAAGATTTATAAAGGTTAGTACTATTATCAGTTATCACTATTGACGACTAAGTCGGCCGATAAAATATTTTTTGTCGAGGAAACCTGCAAACATACTTCGTTAACGAAAACTTGGTTATGTGGTATTTTGATGATGATTCTGTCTTTGTATCCCTCCATCAGGGGCATGCTCTCAGAAGGGATTTCCATGGGAACGTAAAGGAACTATAGGTATAAGGCAGCACTAAATCGACAAAAGAGACACTATGCGGACAGTAAAGGAAACTTATCAGCTCTAAAATACAAATGTTTATGAATGTCAATGTCAAGTATAGTAAATCGTGGCTACACTAACGTTAATCGTCCTTCATCGCGTTTGCGTTATTGTCGCCCCAGTATGATAAGTACAAGATTCAGATTGGTGGCATCAGATGGCAGCACCTTCGTTGTGTTCCCTATATGCTGTCTCGCGTCCCTATATGCACCCCTCCTGGGCGTAGCGATAGTCGGACCGGGTGGTTGTCTGTGGCGTTCCCTGGGGTCGGACCAGGTCGCTAGCCAGACCACCCTTGGGTGTTCAACTGTGTGCCACACACAGTCGACACGCAGGTCGGGCTGGGTTAGTACCGGGGGTGCCTGGAGTCGGAAAGAGTGTATGTACCTCGCGTGCTAAAAAGAAAGGTCATAGGGACCTTCTTTGCTCACCGTTAACTTCAGTCGCCGTCATCGATTTTTCAAATCTGATAACAATGGTATAATTAATTGTTCAAATACCACCAAATGAAATGGAAATTGTATGTTTTTCATCACTAAATTGTTAACTGTTTACGTCAAACGTCTACCGCAAAATCTAACACGCTTGGTTCCCATACAAATCGACGAACTATTCCTTATATCTCGATATATTTCTGTGGCTGAGGCCCTCGCCATGAAGAACAATCGCGACCCTGATCCCTTTATTATATTTTTGTATGGGAACTGCATCACAACTGCGCAGTCGGCGTGCAGTTGTGATGCAGTTCCCATACAAATCGTAGGGAGTTGCAGTTGGGTTGCAGTCCGTCTGTATCGGCCCTTAGTCGTCTTTTATGACCGACAGGAGAGAAGAGGTCTCTTCTTTACAGGAACTAGTCGTTGATATTTCAAGTATCTAGAAATCATCTAGTTATGATGAGACGCTTGTATTAATACAATTTTAATTAACTCGATGCCATCAGCAGACCGAAGACCCTTCGGTGTGGCCCCTCGGAGAAAACTCTCGATAAACAAAAGGGCAGCAAAGGGTTCCGCGCTTCCGGTCGGCGCCGTTTCCGGCCCGTCACTTCCGCTCGCAGGGTTGGTAGCTTTGTGAAGTTTGCGCCGTAATGTTGGCACGAAGATACTAGGACGTGTAATTGACTGAAAGTGTAAGTCGTTTACCTTAAATGGATTTGGGGCGTATTTTTTGGAGGCTGTGATGAGATTGGGTCATTTACCTTGACGTGCATTCGATATGTTATTGTGCAGTATTCTTTTTATGAAAATTAGATCATTGTTGTAGTTGTTGTAAGTATTACGTGAAAATATTAGGTACTCCAATTCTTTTCTTGTGTGAGTATTAGGAATGTGGAATCTCACTCGATTTTTATTAAAAAATAATTAACCTTCATATTCTATCTGATAGCCACATACCTACACATGGAATCAGTTGTTTAATATGTTTCTCTGTCATTAGACTATGAATAATCTATGCAAAAGCCAACATGGGAAAATATTTGCTAATAAATATTTAACTTGTATTTCCATTCAGTTTCATATGTGCTAATAATATTACACTATAATGTCATTATTCTAACCGAACTAAAATAAACGTAAAACATTATATGCCTATTTTATACAGACCCTGTGAGTACAGCTAAATGTATTACCGAAATTGAACTCGAAAATCTCGTTATCAATAATTAATTACAGAATTTAATAACCCACGCGTGAGTGATAACCCTATTATGTATCTCAGTAATGTAGGAAGGTAATTATAGATTACATAATACTATTTATGTTATTCTGAACTTTATTGACCGACGGTGATAGAAAGAGCTGACAAATACTATTTTTAACCGACCTCAAAAAGGCGCCTCCTCCTTTTACGAGATTATTATTAAAATATGAAAAAAAAAACCTGCACAGTCAAACAAGGAGAGCGGTAAGCAACCTATCGTACAAACTATGGTATGAGAGAGTGCAAACCTCTTTCTTTTTTCGACTGTAGGTACGTAAATTCCATTAACTAGACTTTATCACAATTCCTCAAACCGCATATCTAAATGGTAACACTACACATAAAACAACGAAGGCGCATTCGGTGTCCATAATCGCATGAGGTACGACCGGGCGTCCGGCGTCCGGCACCGGACCGCCCGGACGCGGGGCATTCGTCAGCGGACGGCCGGACAATGCGATGAGATATCTGCAATCCGACACTGCGGTGGCTCTGTGCAGTGTATCCGGAAAATGTAACCGCTTCAAGTATTATTTCACAGCATGTATTTAAGAGCTAGGCTCTTGTCAGTAAAGCAATTTCCATGAATTTCGGTTTACGTTGCAAATTATTTTGGAGTACCATAAATACAAATAGCGAAGCTACTGTATTTGAGTAGGTACTCCTGAAACCGTTTTATATTAGGTAATCAATTTATTATTCTACATCTTAAGAGGAAACAGTAAGGCCGAGAGAATTGAAAATTAGGTATTTGTAAAATGTGTCGCTGTCCCGCACTGCCCGCCTCTCCCCCGCAGAGCGCGATAGAGACAACTGCAGCTTGGACCGAAAATACCTTTTAAAATTTCATGAAAACAACGTTTCGTAGTCCCCTGATTTCTTCCCCAAAACTTAACCTATTTAACTAATTTTTTCATTAAATATTAAAGAAAGGCTTTGGCCGTGTTCCTATGTTTTCCTTTTTTTTAATAATCTAGTCAAATTTGTTTTCTGGATGTGTGAACACAGCGGAAAATCTGGCATTTTTTTTAGGTTTTTGAAGGTTAATATCTCTTTTGAGAATCAATTTATCGTAAAAAGGAAAACATAGGAACATATCAATAGTAGCCATAGATTTTTGGACAAAAAATTATTGCTCTACTGGCATTATACAGGGAGGAAACAGGGGACTACGTTTGTATGGAAAAACTGCCCTCCTGTTTCCTCTTAACAATTTCATTTTGCGAAGCGTTTCTTCTTTTAAGGTGCCATCTATTCTGAAGAGCAGGTAGCATCAGTATGCCACCAGGTTTTATAAAAATATGAGTATTTTACTAACACAACAAAACTGTGTAACGTAAAAGATAGGATAGATTTATAGCAGTTTGCAAACATGGTTCATGACACGAAAATATTACATTAGTAGTTAAAGTGCAAACTTTAAAACGAGCACTCAATGTTCCGCTTACCGCACGCGTGCAAATAAGCTATTGTAGTAAGCACATTAAAAAGTTTTAAAAGAATGGCCTCCCCTTATCTAACTCGCATTTATTACTTCATAGAAAAAACAAAAGCGCCGGCGCGACGTCTCCGCGCAACTAAAATAAGTAAAACCTACATTGTTGTTTACTTTTTTTTTCATTTCTTAGAAACGTTTAATTTACTGTTGTTACCGGTAGTAAAATAACGTTGCATGTTAAGAGGAACATTTTCTTTTTAACCTGAAGGTTATAGTGAAACGAACTAATTTACACAAATTCGAGATTTCGTGGTGAACATAAATTTGTTTTGTCACCAGCTCCAAGTAGTGAATTTCACTAAATAACAGTCAATCTAAACATCTGATGTTGGCATCATAAATTTACTTATTTACTTACCGTATTCAACATTGTATAGTGCGGTTTTCAGTGTTGCCAAAATATGCGTTTTAGCACGGTTGTACGGATTAAATCGCACGGTTTTAGCACGCTTTATCGCAGCACTCTTTAAATTACACGGAAAACCGTGCTGAAACACGTTTTGGCAACACTGGCTGTTTTTTGCGTCTAGATTCTGACACTGGGTAGACGTTACCGCTTAAGGGCGTTTACATATCCGCGTGTTATTTAAGTACTCTTATAACCCCGTCCCATTTCACAATACTTTATACTACGTTATTATATCCTCCTATACAGCGGCGTTCTAGAAACCCTTTATTCGCAAAACTGTTCGCACTTACCCGCTATTTACACGAATTCACCGAAACGCACGATTAAAACACATCCCACACAAACATGTCTGAAATAAGCTGAAATTCAATACGAGCTGAAAATTTCAAGTTGAAAATTCAATACGGGCTGAATTTCGTGCTGGAATTGAATGACCTGAAAGGCCCGCCCTAATTGGGGACGGACTGGCATTACATAAACTATTTCGCCTTTACGTTGATGAGTTTAAATCTGTTTGCTGTTATTCAAAGCTTTTTATGGCTTTTATAAACAAAAGCGGGCATGAAAGGCATGCAAATCGGACCAGATTTTAGCCGAGAGCGATTAAAAATATTGTAGCTATAGAAGTTTTACTTATACGTATAAAATGCATGTTTAAATGGAATCTCCGTATAAAAGGTGATAAACATACGACACTACTAGCACTATGAATGTATAAATGTTTAATATATCGGATCCAATAAATACAACCCAGTTATAGTGAAATTATGGACAGTAAGCCGGCCGGCATAAAAATAAACAGTGAAATGAGGACGAAGCTGTGCCTGCCAATCTTCAGACCTTGGAGGCATTGGATCCAGTTCCAGCACACCAGGTAAGCGACTGCAGCGTATTTCTAACTCCAGTTCGCATCGTTTCAAGTTTAAGTTCTTTTTTTAATACCCAAGTTGGGCAAACCCCTAGATAAATCGATGCCTTACACCTACTCAGCTTTTAAGTAAAGCCCTTTCAAAAGTGGGCAACTCGCTAAGCAGATACAATCAAAAATTGTTCTTATTGACACGCGGCAGAATGGTAGCTTTTTCCTGAAAACATCACACATTTGTTGTGATGTTATTACTTTGACTAAAAGTCCATATTGGGTTGCCTTTCATACGCTTTAAAACGTTTTATGCATTAAACATCTTTTTTTTTCCTTTTACGTGCAAATCCAAAATATACCTCTAATACGCTGTATAAAAACAACTTATTCCGAGTCAAAAAGAGACTTAAGCCGATTGGTGGTTACACCATTTCTTCCTGTTGTTTTGAACTAATGGAATACAGAAGAGCTTAAACACCAGTTACTTTAAGCTCTTCTAGTTTCACCTCTCGTCTTTTCATACATTTTCAATAGCCACCGGTCACGGCCCGTCTCAACCGACGGATTATCTTCAAGAAAAACCTTTAACGTACTTCCCCTTGTTATTCTTCGACTAAGCTCGATACAAACTTGTTCTGTATGCATCGAACCGAGCGCCCAAACAAATACGAAGCTGATCTAATAGAAAAAACAACGTTTTTGATGTGTCTTGTTTCTGTGATCAAAAGATTTCTATAGGCAAGTTTGGAGGTTTGTGGATAAAGTGATGTAATACGCGAGGGGATGAATGGAATACGGTTGTGGGTAGAGTTGCCAGATGTCCTGATATAAGCGGGACCTTCCGATTTTCACCCCTTAGTAACCGTGGTCACAACGCTATGCCTTATTTTTTCCCCCGTAGACCCACTACACCAGAGTACAACTCTAAAAATTCTAGTAAAGTGAATCTACAGGGAAAAAGCTTCTGCACCCACCAGTGGTGCATAACGGTGGAATTGCTGTTAATAGGGAATTTTCAGGAGTCTGTGGACACGTCCCGGTTGGGAAGTCAAAAGTCCCGATTTTCAGAATCGTTATATCTGCTATATCCACTGTGTGTTAAAGTAGTGTCAAAAAAAGCCTGAGAAATTCATGTCACAGACAGAGACACCTTCAATAATCATAATCACACATTGGTACGTTTGTTTGTAGCGTTTTTATGACCAGAGGTAAGTATTTTTTAAGCTATCTTTAATTTATATATGCCGTCCCGATTTGAACATCAAAGTCACGATTTTTTCTGCAGAAAGTCCCGATTTTTGGTAAACTTGACCTGGTAACACTAGTTGTGGGAGCCCAAGCGTGTCTCGGAATAAAATATGCTGAGACGCGGTCTTTGTCTATTGTAGTTTAAATTGACGCTAAAGTGTTTGGTACAGAGAGTATACGTAAAGGTGCTATTGACATCTTTATTTATAAGCGTGTTTTGCTGACAGCAGGTTATTGTCGTTATATAAATATATTATCGAGTTAGAAGGCAAAAGTGTATGTACCTCTCGTGCTAAAAAGAAGTGGCGGCGACCTACTTTGCACGCCGTCAACTTCAGTTTCCGTCAATATTATCTAAAAATAATAGTATAATTCGAAAATCTGATAATAATAGTATAATTAATAAAATTGTTCAAATACCACCAGAAGAAATGGAAAATTTATGTTTATCATCACTAAATTACGCTTTTGGTGTCAAACGCCACGCGAAAATCGTTACACGCTTAGTTCTCATACAAATCAACGAACTATTTCCTTCTATCCCGATTAGAGATGTTCCGTTCCCGGGAATATTCCCCACTTGTATGGGGAATATTCCCGGGAATGGCACATCTCTAATCCCGATTTATTTCTTTGGTAACTACCTACATTGTGATTGTGATTGCTGCGATACACACAACTGCTTCTCTAAAACAACGCTTCACCACAAAACTCTGCGTTTTGCAACTAAGTAAAGGACTACACGTGAAGCACGCAAGAGTTTATCGTAAATAAAACACCCATGATTTTACACTAAGTGAAGTTTAAACTGTGAAATCATTGTTTTATTTACGATCCATTTTTTCGTGTTTCGCGTGTAGTGCTTTACCTACTTAGTTGCAAAATGAAGTATTTTGCGATGGAGTGTTGTTTTAGATAAGCGACATGTCTTATATGCACCCTACCCACAAGAGGCGACATCTAGGGGACATACATAGTTTAAATCCGAATATGTTAAGCTAGGTTTATTTCATCAATAAGTTGTACATAATGTGGTATTTGATATATTTTATGTAATAGTAAATAAATTAATTCGGTTTAAAGATAAAAATACGCTCGCCACGTGAAATATGGGATTATTTTGAAAAGGGTGTCTTCAAATTTCTTCGAGATCAGCAAAGTTTAGTGTTGCAAATGTCTATAGGTGACGGTGACCACTTTCCTTCAGGTGGGCCGCCTGCCTGATTGCCAGACTAAGGCAATAAAAAAATATAGTGGAAAAATATTGATCTTTCGAATTGTAAATACCGTACCGTAAATAAATGTAACACTAACATTCACGACAATTCATCGGTCTTAATTAAAACCGACACACCCACAACCACATGGCACCTATGTGCTATAAGTATAAAAGCATAAATTCTGTTGGTCTAGTCCAAGTAACAATGTAAACAAAAGGTCACAACTCTATTGTGAGACTTGAGCTCCTTTTCACTTATGTGTGACTAGACCCACAGAATCGGCACGTGGACTGGGTTTTGTTTCTGATGTAAATCGATTGTACTCTTTGTGATTGGGAGGAACAACTGTATACCTATAACTACTACACTTGAATGACTATAAGCGCCTTACAGTGGCGTGGTGTAAAAGATATCCTCGGGCAAGTCGGTGCAGATTTGGCGTACATATTCCTTAAGAGCTGTAGAATAAGGTGGTCAAATGTCAGACACGAGGCAAGCCGGTAGGAATCGAGTTCTTTGGACGCCACGCCACTGGTGCCTTATCACACTGGCGATTTGCGAGCAAGTTGCGAGTGTGTTTTCATACAAAATTTGTCGCGGCGAGCTCGCAGCGAGTTCGCCGCCATCGAAATTTATATGAAAACACGGTCGCAACTCGTTCGCAAATGGCCAGTATGATAAAGCCCTAACAGCCACAAATAGCAATGAAAAGTAGCCGACCGTACCGAGCGTTGAAAACGCCCCATACAAAACGGTAGCATGCTGTAACGGCATCATGTATCCTCGCTGTATTAAATCTGTTTAAAAAAAAATAGCAATTTGTCATTTTGGGCATGAGAAATGCGTTTGCGTTTTTAAGAATAAAATTGCTTTACGTTTATCTTTTTAGTGTTATTAAAGCATTCCGAAATTAACTTTTATTTTTCTTTGGAACGATAAAAAAAAACAACTTCATGATCTCATAACTTTTACATATTTCTTTATAGGTATTTCTTCTGTGTTATGGTAATTTCGTATTTTCAAATCCATATGACTATATTGTTGTAAAGTTCAACATTAGCCTACGTCCAAGCTGTGGAGCTTCAATATACCAGTGGTTTAATGCCTCTAACCTTGAGACTCACCCAATACCAATTATTTTACGCTTTGCTTTGCCTATTATGAAATTTAATCGTTGTCAAACGAACGACTTAGGGTTGCCGACTGGAATAATGAGGACGATTCTCTCCCTAGATTTTATTATCTGAAAGAAACTTCCAATGCAGCGGAGAATTTATATTGAGGTCTTTCTTTTATTTGAACTATACAATTAAATTGTAGGTAGTAGCAAACAGTCTTGGTTAGTCTCGAATTTATGATAAAAATTCAATGGCATTAAAAATAGATTTCACATAAATGTATTCTCGATGTTTGTCAAAATGTTAATTATTTTTCCCCTTTTGCCTTTCCGCTAATTTTAACTCTACTACCGTTCTACTTTCATCTGTAATAGGTAATTTGCAACTTACCTTTAAATAAATAAACTATTTAAACATTTATTAAATTCCTAAAACTCCACATAGAACACAAAAACTGCGCAATCTTTAATGTAGGTATGATTTTTTTTAACCTGCCCAAATGTTAAATTTCTCCACAATGTTGTGCCAGAAATAATAATTAAATCTAAAACCCCGTAATGACTAACATTATAATACAATGTCGACACAAAATAATGATTCGTGCTAACCCTAACGGCAAAGTAATTAAATTTCACCGGGCTTTGGTTGATGATTATAAAGCTAGGTATCAACGTAAAGCCCCGTTATTACGAACAGTCACCAAACCGCCGGGATTACTCGGCAAGTAATAATTATTGTAATAGTGTAAACAACAACTTATAACCACTTTGCAAAGGAAACACTGAATAGATTGCTATTAAGAAGCCTTTGGCGTTAAAATAATAATAATAATAAATATTAGGGGACAATCTTACACAAATCGAACTAGCCCCATAGTAAGCTCAATAAGGCTTGTGTTATGGATACTAGATGACGATATATTTAATAGATACAAATACTTAAATACATAGAAAACATCCATGACTCAGGAACAAATATTCGTGCTCATCACACAAATAAATGCCCTTACCGGGATTCGAACCCAGGACCTCCTGCTTCGTAGGCAGGGTCACTACCAACTAAGCTAAAGCGGTCGTCAAAATGCTCATAAATATTGGTAATGATCTGATATTTTTGTGTTTTTTCGCCGTTACCATGAAGTTCAGGACTTTTGTGCTTTAATAGGATCCATTGGACACGTGTCTTATTATTTTTTCATTAAATACGTGCATCGAGAACATCTGTTTCAGTAACCAGTAGAGCTAGAAAGAGGCGAATGATCTTGTACTCTGTCACTGATCCATAAGTTATTTATTTCAAACAAGACTTAGTTAACAATGCAAACGAGTCGGTACATTTAGACGGACACACAGACAGCTAACTCGGACGGAGCACGCCACACATATAATTACCCACAATTAGTAAGATGGGTATCGCCGGTTAAATTAAAACGGTCCGTACTTGTTATAATGCATCTGGACATGCGATTCTCTGTGAAATGATACTAGGAATATGGAATGACGTATTAAGTTGGACGCTTTACGACTTTGCCGTAATTAACAAGTTACAAAAAAGTAGTGGATTATTTTCTCTTTATCGTTTAAGTTTATTGCTTTAGGACGTAATCATTGTTCTTATAATTAACAAGCTAATGAAATGTCAGTACTTATGCTATTGTGTTTTAAACACTTTCTTACGTAATTTATATGTGCATTAATAAGATTTTATAACATTTATTGCGGCGTTTTTTTTTCTTCAAATGGCCCCTTTTCCGAAGCGCTAGTAGAATGAGACTAGTTATAGTAGGTACCTACCCATCTGCCATACTTACGTAATAAAAAAACGTGGTTGTATTAGTTTAGTATGCCAGTTCTGAGACTATACATTACATTCTTTTCACTATTTTAGTGAATAAATTGAATGCTTGTAGACTTAAACTAGAGTGTAGTGTTAAATCATATGACAATGACACCAATAGGCTGCATACTGACATTAACAAACTAGAAGAGTCTCTCCGGACTATAAGTGCTAAATATGAACACAGCCAACTGGAGATCAGTGAGCATGTGAAGGCTGCGTCGCAGCTGCTGGACATGTGCCGGGAAAATGAGGAACGCTTCGACTCACTAGTGAACAAACATATGTGTACTTGTGCCACTGGGAGTCTCCTCGCTGCCCCGGTGCCTCAGCGCGAACTCTGCGAGGATCCCCGGCTCGAGTCTTGTGTGGTGCCCCGGCCTAAGTCTGGCAGGAGTTCCCAGCCCAGGACCTGCGAGGCTCCCGTGAGCTCTGCGCCCGCGCCGGCGGCACCCGCATGCCCTGCGCCTGCGGCACCCGCACGCGCTGCGCCCGCTCGCTCCGCGGCTGCGGCCGCAAACGCCGGCCCTGCGGCTGCCCTCGACGGCCCTGCGCCCGCCCGCACCGCGGCTGCAGCCGCCACCGCCGGTCCTGCGCCCGCCCGGCCCGCGGCTGCGGCCCCCCCCGGCGGCCCCGCGCTCGCCCGCCCCGCACTCGTGGTGGCTCCGGCCGGCGCTGCTCCCGAGGCGGCTCCGCGCCGCGTGGACACGACGCCGCGGCCGCGCACCGGCGCACTCGCCGAGCCCCCCGCGCCCGTGGTGTTGCCCCGCGCTCCGTCGACAGTCATTTATTCTGATGACGTAGGCGTGGGCCTCGGGTCCTTACTGAGCCAATGTCTGCGGCAGAAGGTCCGAAATAATTGTTTGCGTGGTGCTTCCATTGATCGCTTCGTGGATCGGTTGTCGAAGGACAGTTTTGATGGAGGTACCACTCTAATTGTAATATTAGGTAATAGTCTAGGACTTAAGAATTCTAAATTGATATCGCTGCTCCGTGTCCTGACAGACATTGAAGAGCGTGGAATTCATAAAATTATTCTCTGTGCACTTCCCTACTCGAAGACTGTGTCCGATGAACATAACGTCAAAGTGTCACGTTTGAATTCCATGCTGTACAATGTGACATGTTACAATAATAAGTATCATTTCTTTGATACTAACAAGTTTTGTAAAACTTTCAGACTGTATAAGTATAGAATGTATTTATCTAAAAAATGTAAACGAGCAACAGCAGCGCTTCTCGCATGCAATGTTGAACCTGGGCACATTGACTCGACAGGCAGTAGCAGCGCCGCCCCGGCCGCCGCCGCCGCCGCCGCCGGCGGCGCGCGCGCGCCCTCTCCCGCGGGCCGCCCGGAACATTTAAACTGACGCGGGCGACAACGGAGAAGCACCGAGAAGTGAGTTTTGTCCACCAAAACTTGCAGGGCTTTTCCAGCAAAGAATTAGAGGTGGGTCTTTTCTTGGACTCTCAGGGTATTGATATTTTCTGTGCAACGGAGCACTGGCTCAAGGAACATGAACTGGCCTTACTTAATTTTTTTAACTTTAATGTAGTTAGTTCGTTCAGTAGAAAGAAGGCCATTCGCGGGGGCTCACTGATTATAGTAAAAAACAAACATAAATGTAAGGAAATGAAAGACATAGTGAAACTTTCTATTGAGCGAACTATTGAAATATCTTGTGTAGAAATTGAAAGTCACATTATAATTTGCTTATACAGGCCACCGTCATCTGACTTTAGCCAGTTTGAGGCCGTAATGGAAGATGCTTTGAAGCAAGTCTTTGTTAGTAGTAAATTAATAATAGTATGTGGGGATTTTAATGTCAACATGCTAGACCTTGCACACCCCCATACGGTTAGGATATTAAGCCTATTTAAATCGTTTGGCTTGTATCCTTTATACAATGAACCCACTAGGGTTACGGCCAGCACGGCGACATGTCTAGATAACATATTTTGTAATTGTGAAGCTACTAATAAAACGATTCTTAATTGCTTTAACTCTGATCACCGCGGACAGAAAGCCTTTTTCAAAGTAAATGTTCATACCGAACAGCAAATTATTACATATAGGCCCATCACGGAGAGTCGCATGGAACGATTTAAAGATAACATACTTTGTCGAGTTCCTGCGCTCCCGACTAACAGTAGTGATCCTAACGTACTCTTTAAAGAGTTATCAGAGGTGATTCATGACGTGCACAAAGACATATTCAAATGTAAAACTTTCAAGCGAGGCACAAAAACAAGGTTTAGTGACTGGGCCACATCAGGTATACATAAGAGTAGGAACAGATTGTATGAATTGTACGAAATGAAGAGCTACATACAAGATGATAATTTCACAGAATATGTTAGAAATTATTCGAAGATGTTTAAGAAAGTTTGTGCCGCCGCCAAGTCTTTATACTTAGGAAATAAAGTTAAGTCAGCGGAAAATAAAGTAAAGGCAGTCTGGAACATAATAAACACAGAGACTGGCAAAACAAAACCCCGTGAAGGCCATTACCGACTTAAAGTCGAGGAACAAATCCTGACCGCAGACTTGGACGTAGCTGGCGCCTTTCAAAATTTCTTCACAAACATTGCTGTGAATACTACGGTAAACCTGAATTCTTCTGTAGCGAAGGCTAGCTCTTTTCTAGATCCTATTAGTACCAGATATGATAGGGAATTTCACTTCCAACATACAGATCCCTATGAAATAATAAAAACGTTTAAATCCCTGAAGCTGAAAAACACCGAGGACCTTTGGGGTGTTTCTGTCAGAGTCATGCAATCTGTCATCGATATTGTGGCGCCATCTCTAGCCATTGTGTTTAATGCTTGTGTAGATAAGTGTATTTTCCCCGATCTGATGAAATATAGTAAAGTCATTCCTTTGTTCAAATCGGGCAGCAGGGATGATCTTGGGAATTTTAGACCGATTTCTATATTACCAGTTCTTAGTAAAGTCTTTGAAAAAGTCATACTAAACCAATTGCTTCGTCATTTTAACAAGTATGAACTACTGCACGACCAGCAATTTGGTTTTACAAAAGGCCGCTCGACGACGGACGCCGCGACGGTGCTTATTAAACACATCTATGATGCGTGGGAAGTGTCACAAGATGCGATAGGAATCTTTTGCGATCTTTCCAAGGCGTTCGACTGTGTGGAACATGAGACACTGGTTCACAAACTAAAGCATTACGGCCTGTCGACCGAGGCCTTAAACCTTGTCATGTCTTACCTTAGCCAAAGAATTCAGAAAGTGGTTGTTAACCGAATTGAGTCTAGTGGTTCGACTGTAAAGCTCGGAGTACCGCAGGGCTCGATTTTAGGTCCGTTTCTCTTTCTTGTGTATATAAATGACCTTCCTTACCACATAGAACAAAATTGTAAAATAGTTTTATTTGCTGATGACACCTCATTGATTTTCAAAGTTGATAGACAACTAGATGACTATAGTCACATCAATGAGACCTTAAAATTAGTGCTACAGTGGTTCACAGCAAATAACCTGGTTCTGAATGCAAAGAAGACAAAGTGCGTGAAATTCTCTTTGCCAAATGTAAGAGAGGTTGACACATCTATATCTTTAAACGGTGAGAAACTTGATCTTGTTAACAATACACTCTTTCTTGGGCTTACCCTGGATCACAACTTGCAATGGGCGCCTCATATATCTACTTTGGCTAACCGGCTGAGCTCTGCCGCTTTTGCTATAAGACGAATAAGGCAATTCACTAACGTGGAAACCGCTCGCCTTGTTTATTTCAGTTACTTCCATAGTATTATGTCTTATGGCATACTGATCTGGGGTAAAGCAGCAGACATAGATACCATCTTTGTTCTACAAAAAAGAGCGATTCGATCCATATATAACTTAGGATCTAGAGATTCGCTGAAAGAACGTTTTAAGGAAATAGAAATCCTCACAGTGGCTTCACAGTACATATTAGACGTGATAATGTATACGCACAAGAATATCAGCTCCTTCAAAAAGCAGTCTGATGTCTACAGTTTAAATACGCGGAACAAACATAAGCTGTTTGTCCCAAAAATCCGTCTACAGAAAGTAAGAAAATCTTTCGTGGGCAACTGTGTTAGATTCTACAATAAGGTACCCCTAGATGCATGGGAACTGCCTTATAGTTCGTTTAAAAATTACATTAAATCTGCGCTTTTGAAGAGAGCTTATTATAAAGTCCAAGATTACTTGGATGACAAAGAACCATGGCCAAAGCATCAGTCGCAGCAGTCGTCGAAATAGGGCAGTGTCCCGGAGAGGTTTAGGTACATGATGCCTACAGATGGCGTCGCTGCTACGGGCTGTATCGTTCCATTGTTACATCTATTTTTATTGTAATTTTATTTCATTATTTGCATTTTGACATACTGAATACATACCTGTTATGTATACTGTAGCTAGTTGTAATGACTGTTAGCTTAATAGTCTATTTCTCGACGTGAAACATACGTTTCCCATTTTGTATTTCGACGTTTGGAGTTCCTTTACACCTCCAAAACATAATGTTTTGACAACGGAGACTCCTTACATCTCCATAAAGTTTAGTCTATGTTTGCCTATTTTCTATATTTTTTATCGTGTTTTGACGCCTAGAGACCCTTTACATCTCTAAAAATGTAGTTTTAAGTTTTGTAATGTAATGGATCCGGAGATTATATACGTCTCTCGGTAAAATGTAAAAAAAAACTGTGCCCAGTTATTTGCTTGTTGCATTTTATAAATATTGTCATCTTATGTAATAATGTCACAATTGTTGTAATGTTGTTTTTAAAAGAGAAACTGGTGAGTTTCTTCAGGCGCTTCTTCTCACCAGAAGGTCATCTACCGAAGCGCCAAAAGAAAAGAATCAGACATGTAAAAGAGCCCTTGAGGCCTACTTACAGAAATAAATGAGTTTGAGTTTGAGTTTGAATTCATTACATTACGTTTTCTCACGAGGAGATCAGTATAATAAGTACGAGATTTGTTCATAGTGACGATATTCTTGTTATATTGTTCATAGTATCTGTACCACTATGAATATCATTCAGTTTTGTGATGCAAGATTCATAACTCTAACCTTACTCGCTTGCTTTGAGGCACTCAGCGGGCGGCCAGGAGACCGGCTCAAGTTTGGCAATAAAGTCCAGCCACGGGGGCCCAGGGGACCGGCGTAATGGCCCCATTTCGGTCTCCCATCGCGCGGGTGTCTCGGTGCAGCACATGAAGCACATCACTAGCGCAGGGTCGTTCTTCTTTTTTATCGACAGTGGTTCCATACTAAAATGTGGACCGGAGGTGTAGATGACGCCTCTGTCACGCTAATTTTAAGGAAATGAGTAAAAATGTGCACAAAACTGGCACTCCAGAGCTCATATCATCGTCTTCGATCTGTATCATCATGTTCTATGTATCTGCTCCAACTCCAAGTCCTGTTTTGTGTGAGTAGCTGAATAAAGGTTTGAACCATATATCTTAATCGAATCTCAATATTCCTTAAAGTCGCAAAGGCATTATCGCTGTCAAAGCCACTATGGAAATTACGATGACAAAGACGACAAGGGCTTATGTATACTCTTCACTCTGCTACTAATACGACGTTTTAGATTAGAAACATAATAAAGATACCATGTACAGTCGGTATCACGTATATCGTAGTAAACAAGGCGCTCACAAACAACTGAACACGACTCTTTTGCCAAGGCGTTAGAGTGCATGTTCAGATATTACCGACACCCTGAAGTGTATAGATATATCTGATGGCGACTGTATTACGTAAGATTTTTCGTAAAAACCCCGCTTCCCTATACGCCATAAAAGCGCGGCGCAATCAGTCGCATTTGTCGGATGATCGCGCGATCCGTCAACGTCGCGTAGCCTTTGTCCGCGCGATAAAACGCAAGATTGAGCGGAACGCACTCGCCGGCGACCCTGTAACCTGCGACCATCGTGTGAGTATATCAATACGAGTATCATAGATATGAAGGAAAAATTTAAGCGACTCAGAGAGCCGAACTGACTAAAGTGTAGCGCTTTGAAATGTTATGAGACGGGTGGATTTTCGTATTTGGCGATTCGTAACTACCGCTATGTTCCTTCGCTCTTTTTGGCCGCTTCTCTTAGTTTACCAAATACACAAACATCCACAACGGCTTTGTATTTTATACGCGTCAGAGTTTTAGTATGGTGCGTCGGTTAGGGTTTCATCGGGTATAATAGTTTGTAATGTAAGGTATATAAATCATTATTCACTATCCAAATTCTTCATCCACTACTCCAACTTTGTCCGTTACCTCTTCCACATATTGCAGAAACGCTCACTGTGTACTAACTTTTAGTGTTGTCCTTCCTTTTCGCTTTTTTTTAGGGTTCCGTACCTCAAAAGGAAAAAACGAAACCCTTGTAGGATCACTTTGTTGTCCGTCTGTCCGCCCGTCTGTCTATCTGCCAAGACCCTTTATCTCGGGAACGCGTGGAGGTTACGAGTTGAAAATAAAACCATATAATCAGGTCTACGGCCGATACATTTAGTATGAAAAGGGGCCAGAGGAATAAGGTGACCGCAGCCATATTTCTAAAGAATAACCCTTAACGGATTAAATCGCGTATATTACTAAAAAAAAAAAAATCCGACGTTTCGTAACCTTTATCTTTTCGCGGGCGGTCAGTCTACCCGAGACCACGAACGCTGAAAAGGGTTACGAAACGTCGGGACTTTAATAACCACATTTTTACTAAAAAAAACACGACCGCGGTGCACTTTGAAACTGCATAAAATCCGCCATTTTGTTTATTTTAACGAACTTCATACCCAGTGACACTCGCACCATCAAGACGAATCTAATGATGTATCATTTATCAAAATTAGATGTGCCGTTGAGTAGGTACGAGCGGACACAGGAACGGACATACATACATACATACAGGTCAAACACATAACCCTCCTTTGGGCTTCGCCGCAGTCGGGTAAAAAAATGAATGCAAATGTGTCTTCATATTTGTTCTTCAGTATTTTATAGCGTTTAGAGCGTTGTGTTTAGTTGTGTGTTTCACAGAAGCAGGAATAATAGCAATAAAGTCAGATCACAAAGGAAATCATAATATATTTCTGATATTCCGTGGGCGCTTTGACGTCGGTGTATCTGTCTATTTACTGATATTCAATATGTCCTCAAAGGAACAAAGGCACTACAATTTTGATCGAAATTAATAATCCTTGGAACAGCAAGTCCATGCGAATAACTATTTTGTAACCGTTTAGTCTGATAATGTTATTATATTAACCTTTAGCTGAATAATCAGGTACTAACTACAAAAATTGTTTTCGGGGATAATTCGCCATAATAAAAATATTCTCTAATTAGTCGCCGAAATTAGCCCCATTATTAAACGTTAGACAAAACATGAAATTGTATGAAAGAAAACACGGTTTTGTTTGTAAAAAAAATAGTACAATATTTACACAAAACGATCTCTGAGCATCTGGTGGTATTCATAACTAAAACCATATTTCAAGTTGATACGTTATTTATTACTAAAACTAAATGAAGCAAACCAATATGAAATAAACAGAACCAGTATACGGCAGCTCGGGGGAAGAATGTAGATACGTAAGAGCAAGTAGGTATAGATAATTCTGCACGTGTAGAAGCGCTGCGGTATCCCACCTCATTAAATTAAGTCAGTTTATTCTTTACCCCGCGTCCTATAGCCCTATTAATATGCAGGGCTAATTAAAAGGCATGGCAACAGCAACGTCGCAACTCATGGGAACTGCCACTTTTCATTTTATTAAAGCGGAAGAGTGCGGAAGTGCGGGAAATGTGCGGAAATTCGCAAAGTTGCGGAGACTTCAATAGCGCGGAACGCGGAAAAAGGGTTCCGCGCAAATTAGCAGCTCGCGTCATTACGCCGCGGGCTTTTTTTAAAATATGTATCCACGAGATGGAATCTCGCGAAGTTTTTCAACTCCTTTTACGGAGGCGCGCCGGATTAATATTACTGGGATGAATAATTTTTGCGCTATTTCGAAATTGGAGAGATGTAATATGTGTTTGTAACTATCAGTCTTCTAATGTCGTACTCCTATGCCATAGTATGCTATTACTCAGTAAAATTATATCTGTATATGGAATTTATTACTCGTAGTATATACTTGTAAATATGGGCTTTAGTATGGTGTTGAATTGACGAGAGAGTATGTTGTAAAACTCCCATAAGCAATGTTAACATCATTTAAGATGATTTAGAAAATGTTTTTACACACACAATTTAAAGCTATAGTTACATCTGTGTAGTAGGTATATTTTTGTCTTTGATTTTTGTGTAATCGGGTGGTAGCTTCACTTGCGGTGGTCACATTGATACCAAATTTGAAGAGCACAGAAACTCAAAATGTATAAAAGATGTAAGTTTGAATCAATACTAATTCTCAATGTCTATTTCATACTGTCAAAAGTCAAGGTTAGGACACGCAAAGCCTTAGTGCACGAACATTTAGGCGTAAAGCAGCGGAGGCTATCTAAAATGTAAACGCCAGGACAGTAGGGTTGAAAGACAATGCGCGCGGCACAATGGCGGAGGGTAACCCCGTCTTTAAAATAAGCCGTTACTTGAAAGACACGCATACATATGTAGGACAGCTTTTAACCCGGCTACATGTTTAATGAGACTGTTGATTGTGCGACACTGCCGTGGAGACAAAGGGGCGCTACAATATTGAAGGTTGTGTAATGCGGAAAAGTCAAAGGGGAGGTAATTCTTTAGAAATGTTTTTTTCAACGAGACCTTTGAGTCGCTCCCTTAGAATTGTGGGAGATATGAAGTTCATAATATGAAACAAGTCAACGTTGAAGACTAGATTTGAAATAATAAATTAACGGTAAAATGATCATCAAATGAACTGAATGCGGAACCATAACGCGTATCTAAATTTATTTGTAAGAATATGCATTACTAGCATTTACCCGCGGCTTCGCCAGCGGTAATCCCTGACACCCGCCCCGCACCCCCGTTGAGAACTCTTTACCGCGATATAAAGTATCCTATGTTTCAACCAGTAGGCTAATGATGCTACGCTTTGTCACGCGATAAATAAGTGATAATTTGATAAAGCACCCGTCACTCTCACACAGTATTTGTTAGAACGTGACGGACGCTTTATTATTTATTTATCGCGTGACAAAGCGTAGCATCATAAGCCTACAGGACTTTGTCTACTACCTACTTAGATTATTTCTGCCTTTGCTCTAAAAAAGGAACTGTTTTGTATACTTCTAAGATATTTCTACAGACATTTTGAACATACGCCTAAAATTAAGATTGTGTTAATTACAATAAAACAAATTAATATTGGGACTCGAAGGTGACCACACAACTCTCACAAAACTGATTATAAATTAAGCATAAATGAGACTAGGCCTATCCCCAGAAATTTGACGTACACATATATAGGTGATGACGATATTAAATAATAATAATCAACGATATTCACTGTCAACCATTTACCTATTAACGTTCTGGGAATCCCAGCATTTCCAATATGTTACATTATAAGTGATAGCGACGATTGATCGCACCGAAGACGAAACAAAGGGAAGTCCGCAACAATAATCACATATAACGAGTGCTCATTGTTGCGGGATATTTATTATTATTTTCCGCATCGCGCAAATTATTCCGCACTGTATCGGTGATATTCTCGCTTTCGTGTGTAATACACGCTGAATTATACCGGATACAAGGTGATTCGTTGCTCCTTTTCCAAATTTAGCTAGGTGACGGTCATTCAACGGAGTATAACATTGTCTCTGAATATTCAGGAAATAAAAGCACAGTTATTATATATTAGTCTGTAATCTTCCGCATATGTGATAATGCACCTATTTTGCGTGATAAATATTAATATAAAAGGATAAAAATAAAACTTTCGACAGTCGATTTTGAGTCAATACTGAAGGTTCTCTCCTCACAATTCGCGTCGAAGTCACCAACAATGCCCGTCATCGTTTACTAACCAAACTATAACCCGGGCACGATTTCTGTCCTCGTCGAAAGTACTAGTGTCAAGTCATCTCTCCCGTCAATATCAGGCGATAACGAGGACTATTGAAACCCCATAACGGCTCCCATTGACCCAGTTACGTTACATAAACCACTAAAACACCGCTTATTATTACCAAATGATAGATACAGTGAAATTATAAGGTCTTTTATGGGCCATGAAGTTAATGGCGGATGGTGATGAATCAAATGACGCGGTAAAACCACTATAAATACGCGCTTAATAAAAATAATGGCCACTAGAGAATGTGTAATTGATATTTATGAATGCATTAAATCATTCGCGAATCGCTTTATGGGACACGCGAGCAGTAGCAGATTGTAAAATTGTTTCTTAGTTTCAGTAAAAAGAGTTATATCTACTTAGAGAGAAAATACACGTTTTGGCTTTCTTTTTACCTTCACCTTTTTTGCGTTCAATGTAGTGGTCTGGCCAGCTGCATTTGTCAGAAGCAATGTAGGTATAGTATACAGCGAATTTGATTCTGGCAACCATAAACTTTTGTTATAAGTTGGAGGAAATTTAATGTTGGGAGGTTAAACGTTGTAGTGTTTGACACATGCCTTATAGTTGACACCTTGCTGTCACCGGCTGAAGGCCGAAGTGTGACTACTTGTCTGTCGTTATACTTTCCTTGCAATGTCCTAGCTAGGTCATTATATCTAGTGGAAATTAGTGGGTCTAGCCTAGTGTAAAGGAGTACAAGTCACATTTAAACTAGGTACACGGTCACTACTCTATTGTTATACTTGTGCTTATGTGATTTGTACGCCTTTTCACTAGACCAGGGGTTCCCAATCTTTTTCAGCCCGTGTAACTTACAAGTTTAGTACTTCGTTACGGCGCCCTACCCTAGTTCGCTCAAAATAAGTATTGTTGCTTTATAGGTACCCGCGAATATTTGTGGTTTTAGATAATGATAGAGGATCGACTCACGGCGCCCCTCTATACTTTCCACGGCGCACCAGGGCGCCGCGGCGCACACCCGGAACCCCTGCAATAGACTGATAATTCCATGAAAATATAACAAAAGTTACCATTTCATTGCGTTGCGTACTTATTCATTTTTGATTCCTAGATATATTGTCACTTAAATTTGCACCACCAATAAGTAAACAAGCGAAATATTGGTAATTTACTAATTTACGTTACATTCTGTCATAGAATTGTCCAGACCGATAGATATTTATTGCGCGGTATAATCCTACTACATCCCACAAAAACTACTTAAAAACTCCGCAACAATTTAGGAACTGTCACAACAGCGCGTATTTTTCCGCAAATGTTCAAATTGCGGAGAAGCTGTGTATGACGCTGACGAGGGAAGGGACGCGTTGCGTCACTGCCGCCACTTGCTCGGAAACTGATAAGTGGGGAACGTGTAGGACATGTGTTTAACTTCCCGTGTTTATGAGTCGAATTAAGGGATATACCGTATTTAATTTGAACATAGGTATTCGCACATGTGTATGTTCTTTAAGTGTTGGGTATCTGGCTAAAATTAATATGAAAACAGGTTAAGTACGAATTTACTGTATAATTTATTATTACTTACAATTCATGATTATGCACAGAATCAAAATAAGTTTTGTAACTTATTTCTGCGTTATTTATATAGGTATGATTGTCTTTTCACAGTATTTTCTCAAATACATTGTGTTGTTAATTTTTTACTTATAATCTAATTGCAATTTTTGATTTCATTGAAACATAGTTGACCTTTTTATAATATCCTTATTTTTATAACGATAGCTACAAGTAGACAATCTATAAGGTACCTGTACCTAGAGACCTACAAAGAGGTTGCCTTTTTCATAATTTTCATAATAACAAAGTTTATGACGCTGTACTTTTATAAAGCAATTACAACACCACTCGAACCTAAAAAAGCTAAAATAAAACGTTTATTTGTGACATGCGACCAAAAACTCCAACGTAGAACTCGCTAGTTCCGGATTTTCCGCACGTCTTTTTTTTCTCCGCACAAAATTTAATAAGCGTGGTAGATTTGAATGGTGCTACCCTGAGCGCCGTTGCGGGGCGCGGGGCGCAATTACCCCGACATCCGACACCTAGGTTGTCAGCTTGTATCGACCGCGCCGGAATAGACCGCTTCAGACGGGCGTTTTTAAATTTAAAGCTGGAGGGGTCTGATGAGAGATGACGTGAATGAAGGCGTGGGATGAAATACGGACGCTCTTATAATCGAGACTATAGACAGAAAATAGACTAGACATCACAGGGAGCTCGCTTACCTATTTTAAACAATGAGCACTTATTTTATAGCTTCGTGGCGTGGTGTCACACTTGTCCGCGGACTACGCTATAAATAAAATAACACAGTAAAAATGAGCAGGGAAATTAAATAAAAAAATGTTAGTAAATACATGCTACTTACATTGCAGTACCTAAAAATACATGGAGGCAAAAGACGACCGTTCGTTGTGAAAGCCTTTGGGGGAAACATATGTTTGGCAGAGAATGGTTTAAATGATGACGAAGAAATTGCAATAAGTTTCAAATTCGCAAGTGATTTCAAAAAAGTGCAGTTGTGAACATGATAATGCCTAGCACCAGTGACAGTGTAATTTGTCTTGGCCCAACAAAAAGCTATAGCAATATCCATTATCCAGCCTATAAAATATCATTGTATCCAGCTGCCAAAATGCTCATAAAATGATTACCCAGTTAAGTCAAGCATGCACTTCGTTTGTAAGCTATTCTACGTCACCAGGTGCAAACTTAGCTCAACCGGGTTACATCGTTCAGTAATATGGTCGTTCGCAGTCAAGTCACACAGCACCCTACGAACCATAAGTTGTTGAACTAATTGAAAATTCTGCACCGCTCACACGTCGATTTAAAGGAAAAATGACGTATATGCTGTTTCAGTATATTGTTTGTACATAGACTGATTTTTCCTGCTGATTTGCTCTTCAGAATCAGTGTCTACAGTCTGATTCACTATAGCTGTCTTAAAAAGTAAACCAGTGTCTACCCTGAAGATGCATATTTTTATCGAAAATAGGTGTTTTGTTTTATGAGTAAAAAATTAAAAAAAAAATCAAAAACTGGTAAAGTTGCATTATCTGTGAGGAAATTATAACTGTTATAAGCATAAACAGTGAATCTTGAGGGTAGAAACTTATTTGCTTTTTAGGACAGCTAAAGTGAATTAGAGACTGGAGAATTGGAGATACTTAAGAAGAATTCTAATCATGTAAAGCCGCAAGAATAAAACGTGAAAATAAAGTTGAAATAAAAGACTGAAAGGGTAGGCATTTCTTTACGTAGCCTGCCTAGCTTTCCGCAACTCGACGTCTGATATGTGTCTTAACCTATAGGGGTCGTGCAGTAACTATAGGAAGCAGCACTAAATCGACAAAAGAGGTGTCTCTTATGCGGACAGTAAAGAAAACTTATCAGGCCTTAAAAAACCCCTTTAATGTGACCACAGTTTGATAGAGCGCTCATTCCTAAAATACCGCATTTCAAGGATACCCGATTTTTAAAATAACAGATTCTCGATATATCAGGTTTTCCGTATACCAGTATTACCAAAATAATACATCCAATAAAATCATTTAGATCCTTGAGTAACCTACTATTTTATAATCTAGTGTAACGGGAATGTGGTAAGACAAGAATCTGATAAATCGAGAATCTGGTATTTTGAAAAATCTGGCATTTTTGGGAATGCCGTATTTTGGGCATGAGCGTGATTACAAGATTCGGATTGGCGGCACCGGGTGGCAGCACCTTCGTTGTGCACGTCCCCTATTTTGCGTGATGCTTACAGCCCTTACAACAACGTTATGCGTACCCGTTATAGTCCCGGCTATGAGTAGATATTCAATAAAGCGTTTACATACATACAAACTCCGGCGTCAGCCATTGGCGATAAATTCCAGCGGAGTTGATTTACCGTTTCCGCGCAACGCTCCGCTTCGCCCAACTTAAATAGCCCGGGTTCCTGGCTGGCAAATATTAGGGGTAATTTAATTTCATAAGTAAAGCCTGCCTTACCTAGGTTTAACGCGTTTACAGTAATTACAGTCCGCTGCAGACGTGTAAAAAGTTGAAGGTAGAATTTTTTCCACTCGAATAACTTGAGTTGATTCGCAAGTTGACTCTAGTTGAAATCCGAGTCGACTTGAGTCGATAAAAAAGTAACTCGGCGTGTGGCGAGTCAGCGAGCCGATTCAAGTTTGATTTTTTTCGATCGGTTTAGTGCACTCGAACGCATGGAACGAATCGGCGATTCGTTGACTCGTGTTTCTAACAGACAAGTCGGCAATCCATCAAAGCAAAAAGTAAAAATAGGAAACCATATTAGTGATACTACCAACACAACATACGGCGTTCCTCAAGGAAGCATACTCGGTCCGACTCTATTTTTAATATATATCAAAAAACTGTGTGGTATTCAAATTACGAAGGCAAACATCTTCTCGTATGCTGATGACACTGCAGTAGTTTTCACTGGAAACTCTTGGGACGACGTTTAAAAGCGTGCAAACCCAGGTCTTTCTAAAATTTCTAATTGGTTACAGTCTTACTTACTTACTTACATTAAACATAAATAAAACAAACTACATTTGTTTCACAAATTACAATAGTTCCCAACCAGAAATTGACTTTACAATCAAAATAAATACACACATGTAACAACCCACAAAGTCTGAACTGCTTATGTTCCTCGATTAATAAGGTAGGAAATATAAAATATCTTGGTTTTATAGTGGACCAGCGTCTGACGTGGCATTTACACATGGAACTAATAATGTCTCGAATTAGAAAGCTTACATGGGTATTTAAAAATCGTTGAACATTGCTACAAAGAAACTCCTCACACAGATATACTTAACTCCTCACACAGTTCGTCGCGCGCGCACTCCGTGTATGGACGTGTTGTGTTGCAATTTGCTGAGAATTATTAGATCTACCGTTGTGTACGCTATTAGCTAAGATGGTGCAGTGTAAAAAGTGTAAACTCTTTGTATCAACGGAAAAAGGTGACGTCATTAGATGCAAAGGCGCCTGCGGAGGTGTTTACCATAAAAAGTGCTTAAATATAAAGCAGTTCCAGTCGCGAAGTGAGGTGTGTGACACCTGCTACAGTGCTGAGAGCGGCCCGAGTAGCCAGTCGCCAAAGCTAAACATAGCTGATGTAAGCAAGACGAATGCGGAAACAGTACTATCCGAAGTCAATAATAAACTCGGGATACTTTACCAGCTACAAAAACAAATTCAAGAGCTAACGGACTCCGTAGATTTCTATGCAGAGCAGTACCAGGGGCTGCTGGACTTTAAGGCAAGCGCTGAAAAAAAGATGACGGCTTTAGAAAACAGAAATGTGAACCTTCAAAAAGTTAACGAAGCCCTAGAGGTAAGGGTAGCTCAGCTTGAGCTGAAGGAAGTTGAAAAAAATGTGGAAGTGATAGGCCTAGCTGAAAAGAGAGATGAAAATACTACCGAGCTAGCGGAAAAAATAGCCGAAAAACTACAAATAAATCCCAAAGAGATCGAAGCAGCAATGAGGGTAGGCAGAGAAAAGCAAAATGAGTCCAAACCCCGCCCCATAGTAGTAACGCTTCGAACGAAGACTGCTAGAAATGCTTGGATCTCACAAAAGAAAACGAAACTGACTAATGCGGATATATTAGACAATGAAAATACCACCCGGCTTTATATAAATGAATGCCTTCCTAAACACATGAGGCAGTTGTTTTGGTACACTAAAACTATGCTTAAAGGTATATACAAATATATATGGATACAAGATTTACGTATTCTTGTCAAAAAGGATGACAATCTTAAGAAAATCACCAATATTCGAACCGAGGCAGACGTAAACAAACTCAGCTGTGAGACCCCATTGATCGTGTGTGAGTCAGATAACGCCGAGGTACAGAATCAAGACGCATCAGAATAGACTGCGCGGGATCCACACTAGTTGATATTGCTTTATTATTTAAATTCGACGATTTTATTATTGATAACAACATAGACTGTGAAAAATTTACGCAAATAGATAAATGGATTACACATATTAAAAGCACATCAGATGTTCTTCAGTTAGTACATTTAAATATCAGATCACTGAGAAAAAACTTTAGTGAGTTTTTGTTACTGGTCAAAGAAGGGGGATACAATTTGGATGTTATTATTTTAAGTGAAATAAACATAAAACAAGCAGAGTTGAGTTTCTACGCAATACAGGGATACGAAATGTTTTCATACACTAGAGAAACTAGGAGAGGAGGAGGTTTACTGATGTATGTTAAAGAGGAACTTAATGCGGAGTTGCTTAAAACGCAAGCGACATCAACAGAAATGCTACACTGTGAAGTTAACATACAGTTAGAAAAAATACATATCATTGCGCTATATCGACCACCTGACACCGACAAAATACACTTCATAGGAGAGTTGAAAGAGCTTCTGGTACGAATACCAGTTCAACACAATGTCATATTAGTAGGAGATACGAATATAAATTTACTGGATTCGAATAATAGTAGTGTCGAAAGTTATAAAAACACCTTGTGTGAACACGGTCTCCAAAGCGGTATCAACGAGTGCACTCGGGAAGAGGTAATCGCCGGTGTGTTGACGACGTCATGCATCGACCATGTGTGGGTGCGCGCGCGCAGGCGTGCCGATACGCACATACTCACCTGTAAGTTATCGGATCACCATATGGTTGGCTTGAACTTAGACATTTATAATCGCAGCGAGTCGACGACCGGTGTATCAAAACAATGTAAAATGCAGTGTGTTTTAAGTAATAAGTTAGTTAGATCTGAATTGGACAAGATAGACTGGAGCAACTTATTATTATTAGACTGTCCGTTATATTTATATGATAAAATGTATCTTGAGTTTAAAAATATATATGATAACTGTAAAATCAATGTAAATACTGTAGAAAGTCGGGAAAGTCAGCCCTGGATAAATAGAACCTTAAAAAAAATGATAGAACGCAGGGATGACCTATTTAGAAAATGGAAAGCTTCCCCAAAGAACATGGTTTTAAGGCTAGATTATACGAAACATAGAAACAGGACTAACAAATTAATTAATTCGGCTAGAAATAAATATCGGAAGAGTGAAATATTAGATTGTAAAGGGGACTGTAGGAAAATTTGGGCAGTTATAAATAAATGGTTAGGAAATAAAAAACACGACGTGGATACTGTGATAATGAAACACCTGGGTAAGACTGATTCGTTGCGTAATATATGTTCTGGTTTTGCTAAGACCTTTACAGAGGAAATCGATGCGGTTAAACACCACTGTAATTATAAATTCTTAAACCGGTCGTCTTATGTAAGTCAAGTCAATGTCTCATTCCGGTATCGAAAAGTTTCACCCCTGGAAATAGAGAGAATTATCGATCATATGAGCTGGAGAAAATCCCCGGGGATTGATGATATCAGGGTGCAGGACCTTAAGTATGTAAAAAAGGAGATAAGCCCGGTTCTTGCTAGGTTCATTAATATGTGTGCGCAGACAGGTGTATACCCGGATACCTTAAAAAAAGCCATTATTCGTCCTATATATAAACAAGGCAGCCACCTCGATTATTCTAACTATAGGCCTATAGCTATATTGTCAGTAGTAAATAAAATAACAGAAAAAGTGATAGTAGGTAGGATCAGCAGTTTCTTAGAAAATAATAACATTATATCGAATAGTCAACACGGTTTTAGGAAGGCGCGAAGCACGTCAACGGCCTTAGCGCAGTTTGCAGATGACGTCAATGATAAATTAGATAAGAAAATGTTTGTATTAGTGCTTTTTATAGACTTCAAAAAAGCTTTCGACACATTGGACCACGGATTGCTACTCAAGGCTATGCACGAGTGTGGAATCCGTGGTCCAATCAGTCTTTGGTTCCGTAGTTATTTGGAAAACCGGACGCTTCGCACTAAGATCAATGGGGAGACCGGTGCCGAGGCCAACATCAAGTACGGGGTGCCGACTGGGTCAGTGTACGGACCGGTCGGGTACACCATGCACGTGAACAGCATCAGCAACGTCGTCGAGCACTGCTCCACGTACATGTATGCGGACGACACGTGCCTGATGTACGCCGACCGGGACGCCACGCTCATACAAGACAAGCTGCAGGCGGACTTCAACAATATTCTTAAATGGTCACATGATAACGGGATACTGCTTAACGTGGCTAAGACCAAATGCATGCTAATTCACTCCCCATACTTGAAAAAGCCCTGTATAGATATCAAAATAGTTGGACATACATATGACTGCTTGCATAATAACATGTCACTGTGTAAATGTGATCCTCTTGAATTTGTTAGTAACTATAGATACCTTGGCTTGAACATAGACAGTAACTTTAGTTGGAAATCCCATGTGGCGACAGTGTGTAATAAGCTCAGATCTATATTATGTAAATTTAACCACTTGAGAGGTATAACAAATAGGGCCACCCTATACACTTTATATCACGCTTTAGCTGACTCGGTCCTGAGCTATGGGCTGGTGGCATATGGCCGCACATTCCAAACGCAGCTAAATATGATCTCAAACCTACAACTTAGATTAATTAAAAAGCTAGTCGATAAACAAACTAAAGAAAAATGTAACAAAGACTACAATAAGTTATTTAAAAAATGTAAAATATTACCTGTACAGGATAAGTTTAAATATTTATTAGCTGTAGATCAATACCAGTCCTCGGAGTTTAAAACACTTACAGTATATAATAGAAGCCTTAGAAGTACAGTACGTAAGAAATATGATGAGCCGAGAGCGTGTAATTACTACGGTCAAAGGACACGAAAGTACCTAATACCGCGAATATTCAATCGCATACCCTCAGAAAACGACTGTCCATCCAAATCAATATTTAAAAATAAATTAAAAGCGTCATTATTAGAAAATTCATAGTTAAGTTTAGTTTTTTTTTTTTTTTTTGATAAGTAATGTAATTTCTGGTACCATTAGTAGTAGTAGTATAGTAATGTTACAGTGCACAGTGTAGGTTAAGTAACGAGTGCTATATTCGCCAACAAACTGTTCCGCAGTTTGGCGAAGACATGAAAAGTGTAACTATGTACTGTGTTTGTGAGAAATAAATTAAAAAAAAAAAAAAAAAAACTTTAGCTCAATCCATTATTATCCTTTATCATGCTATTAAGTTAAAAATTTGATAGTTAGGTGGCTTAAAACAAAGACATACCATGATGTAGAAAATTTGCTACACATACACACACACACGCACGCACACACGCACGCACGTACGCACGTACGCACGCACGTACGCACGCACGCACGCACTCACACACGCACAGGTATCATGATACTTAAAAAGAGGCGCCAACACTTTCTTAAAAAATAATTTGTGTTGCTGAATATATACATTTTTATTTATTTATTTTATTATCCCGTAAGACGTATTGAGTTGCGTGTCATTCGAGCCCAGCCCCACTCAATCCAGCGTATCGACAGAGCCCGATCCGCTACTATGTCCTGTCAGATTGTTTTGTTTTCGCGGTGCCATTTCGCTCATTAAAATCGGATCTAAAGGGATCTGGTTTGAATGAGTCATAAAATTCGAAGAGACATTATAACGAATCGAAGTAAAATTTTCGAATCCGAAGTTTCAAGGATTCAAAAGAGTCGTAAAAAGGAGTCAATACTAAATCACTCCGCGAAGTCGAGATTACCCGTCACTAGTCCATTGATATAATTATGCACACTCACAGAACAGTTGCAGATATGAGGAACGCGCGTCGTGCTGTGACGTAATCGGTAATTACACTATACAGTACTGCACGGCGGGCCGAGCGGCCCTCAACCTGAGCCCCGATGTGATGTCTACTGTACCAGCATTGAAATACCTACAGTCAACGACAATATATGATGAAACGGCACATGCAAATATATCTAAAGACTATTTTCCTATAAAAATTAGGTCATATTACATATTCTTTCGTGTCTAGTTTCTTCACATTTTATTGTTGGTTGAATTTCACTTGTCTCATATACGTTTATAGTAAACAAATTTCATCAAAAACCAATTTACTCTTATTTTATCCTTAAACCAATCTGGACATATGGTATCCAGTTGTGGGGAACCGCCTCCAACTCAAACATAGAAATCTTACAACGGTTTCAGTCAAAAATCCTCAGAATGGTTAACAAACGCGCCCTGGTTTATCACCAATGAACAGCTACACCACGACCTAAAAATTAAAACTGTCAAGGAAGCGATAAATATCTCCATGAAAACATACAAGCAGAGACTAAATAACCACCCAAACATTCTGGCTACGTAGTTGATGCAAAGCGAATCCACATTTACTCGATTAAAGAGGAAGGCCCCCATAGACCTCCTGTGAGATAAACAAGATATGGCGACCGTCAATGGACTGCTCGCCCTTCAAGTCAAAGATGCAACTCCCTAACCATTTGCTGAATGTCTTCGTGACAGTATTGCAAGAATGAACTTATAAAATAAAAATAAAAAACAATTTACAATATCTACAATCAAACACATTGTTAACTGCACATTGGTGTGGCTTCGTTGGCACATAATGCAAAATAGACGCATTATCAGACGCTGTGTTCCAGAAAACTAGTCCGCTTAACCTATCTACGCCACTCTGCCTACTACGCATATGCTTTCTAATGGTCACTACATGGTATTATAATTTGGGGCAACCGTGTTCCGGCTTTGCCAAAATAAACCCCGTTATTTTAATCTATTAAAGGCCAATCCAACAAACTCACCTGCATCATTATCTTTGCAACGCCGATGCCTACTAAGCTGAAACATTTTTCGTTGCACCCGCTAATTAGGGTTGCCGCCGATATTTATTGCCAAGCAAAGGTCCCTTAGTGCGCCACGCCTTTGCGTAGTACCACCAGCCGGGGTTAATTATGGCTGTGATTAAATGCCAACCCTAGCTATCTGTAAGGAGACGCCGAGGAATTCGCGCGTGGATTGTTGGTTGTCTTGCTTTCTAGTTACGAAGCATTGGGGCAGAAAAGTTCAAATCCAAAGGTTTTTAGGTTCTAGGTCGATGCTTGACAGGGACCGTGTAACAAAACTTTTTGTCTTGAGAACAATTTTTTGCCCCTTTTGCGATGCATGCTGTTGTGTTTTTGTATAGAATGACTTGTCACCTATATATCTGAAGTATAAATCTTCTGGATTGATTGAGCTCAAAAACTTGGGGACTACAATCCATTTACTCACATCTAAGAGAATAGGCCTTTGTCCAGCAGTGGAACGTACATAGGCTGATGACGATGAACTTACATTTCATTTCAACGTCACCCCACTTCATCCAGGCGTTAGATACTTTTATTAAAAAATCCTAGTTGGACCATTCCCCTCAAACCGAACCCAACATCCTTCAAGACTCGCTTAACGCCCTGACGGCTCTTTAAAACGTATAAACTTAATACATAAATACTCAAACGGCGTATCGGGCACTTACTTGAGTGCGCAATAAGCCATGTCGGACCTGAGGGCGCTGATGAATTATTGAACAGCCTGGACTCCATTTTCACATCACCAATATACGAACGTTCATATGTTACTACATATATATTAGGGAACCCGATCTACGCCCATGCCGTTGCACTTTCAATGAACGGCAAATAGGCTAGAGTCCGACTACCTACGCTAAGTTTGCAGAGGTCGGAAAAAGATTTTATTTAAAAAGACACACATGGCAACTTCACAAACAAGATGATTAAATTAGTCTTGATACTTGGCAAATATCTTTCTGTTTAATACTTGTATACATAATCCTCTTGCTGTGGTTTCCCCATGTTCCAATTGTCGCACTATAGCTTCTTAACAGAACAATCAACTTCTTTTTGCGCATTGTCAAAACGCTCAGATAGTATTCAGTTTCAAAGATAATATGGACATTAACGTCACATGTTCTTATGGTCAAATTGTCTCCATATTTTATTTTTCATTTTAAATTTGGTGTAGGCAAGAAAATAATTTTATTTGGGACATGTTTTGGATGCTGAATTTGACAAGTAGTGTTGAATAATTTCGTTTTACTACAGGAAACTACCATAATCACGTCACATAAGTTCATAATATGCGACAGCATTGTGATTAGTGATTGCAGATGCAGATATAATAAGTTTAACTTAGAAAATGCTATTATTCTATACAAAGTCAATTTTTTTTGAGGTTTCGGTAGGGTCATTTGCTACCTTTTCACTCTTGGAACCTGGGTCCTAAGCACACCCCAAAAAGTTTTGACGGTCCATGTGCCGAACACCCTGTATTTCACTTCTATGTTTCAATCCAGGACTTGGTCTACTGGCATGCCAAATTTCAGCTCAATTCATCCAGTTGTTACCCCGTTATTTAATAACAAACATCCAAACATCTTTACAAACTTTCACATCTACCTATATGCATAAAACAAAGTTGGGTTAGTTACACCATTTATATAACTAGAACAGGTGAACCGATATTTTTGATTTTTTGGGTTTGTCTCTGCCCTGAATAACAGAATTAGTACATTACATAACTAGGGTGGTAATATAAAGAAAGGCCGAGATCGCAGAAATTTACGGCCCGAGCTGCAAGCGAGGGACGTAAATATGCGATCGAGGACTTTTTTTATTACCTCCCGTGTTGTGTACATCATTTTATGTCTACACTTGGCCAAAAAGCGGCTTTTTCCGTACGCGTAGCGTGCGGAAAAAGCCACTTTATGGCCAGGTGTGGCATAATAACTATTAAAATATCTAAAAAATTAAAAATTCTGAGGCGGAACGGATTTCGCCGGAACAGCTGGTTTATAATATTAGTAGGATTCGAATTTCGAACTGCTCCGGATTGGTCTATAAACGCTTACCATTTTTAGTACCACTACATTTACAACTTCACAATTCACATCTATTTGTGTGTGTGTGTGCTCCCGACAGCAACATTCTGAAGTGAGATGAAACGTGGTTATGGGCCATCGATTTTAAAAGCGAATTGTTTTATTGGACGACTTTAATTACTCTCCATTATTTGCTGTAGCATATCATGGAGAGTTATTGTGTCGATGTTTATCGTGCAGTTGTTTATTGTGCCGTGTTTATTGTACGGCTGTTTATTGTGTTGTTACGTTTTAAAACACTTATTGTTACAATCGGTAGTTAAATTTAACTACGCATTTCTATCATTAAACCGTATAGGTTGACTTTCGTTACTCATTAAAATCGTTTCATAAACGAGATCATTTTGTGGCATACATATTAATCTTAAATACTCAATCTTTGGCTTCAAAATAATGTATTCCGCATTCCATACAGCGCATTGCAGAAATTCCGCCATTGATAGAAAGACGTAGATAATAGTACATTACATAACTAGGGTGGTAATACAAAGAAAGGCCAAGATCGCAGAAGTTTGCGGCCCGAGCTGAAAGCGAGGGACGTAAATGTGCGATCGAGGGCTTTCTTTATTACCTCCCGTGTTGTGTACATCATTTTATGTCTACACTTGGCCAGAAAGCGGTTTTTTCCGTACGCGCAGCGTGCGGAAAAAGCCACATTACGGCCAGGTGTGGCATAAAAATAATTTATTTGCGCACACAATATTCATTTTCCGCTGTACCTACAGAGTGCTTAAAAAAGATATTTCAATACGAAATATTCGAACTTTTCGCTTTATAAATCAAAACTTCAATCTATCCATTAGTTCCTAATGTTCCTTTTCCATTCACTCCGTAGGACAAGCTGTCATTAGAGTGCCATAGACATGTCACATTATTTTTAAATTGGCAACAGACTATAGAATTCAAACGCCATTCAGCCATGTCCACGTCGACATGACAATAACGCTGTCACTGGCCATCGAACGAAATTATTGGAAACCGCTTTCGTATTTGAAAATAGAATATTTCAAAATTCGAAACGGAATTTGATTTGTCGAGGTGTAGTTTAAAATATTTCGTATTCAGCCATATTTATTGGAATTACTAATTAACGAAGATATAGTCTACACTATATAGACTGCGATAATCGAAGTGTTTCATTGCATAGAAATGGTGAGTTGGTGATTTTCGTTTTAATATTTTTGCAATGTTAATGTGAACTAAAATAACAATTTTGGCTCATTAAATATTGCCGCTCAGATGTCAAAAAATATGTAGACCTTACTTTAGTAACTTGGAACCATATACATGTATACGTAGCAATAGCGTGACGTCCAAAGAACTCCATTCCTACCGGCTTGCCTAATATCAGGCATTTGAGCACCTTATTCTACAGCTCTTAAGGAAAATGTACGCCAAATCTGCACCGGCTTGCCCAAGGTTATCTTTTACGCCACGCCACTGATACGTAGGTACACATCATAACACTTTGTATTAAACCTGATTTTCAGAGCTATCGAGCTATCCTAGGAACGGCCGCCATGGAAAGTGAATCTAGGCTTTTCAGACGACGTCATTTTCACGCTAGTGGCGCATCAATCTCTCGTGCGAGGCCATTTGCGGCCCCATCCTTCAACAATACTTTCCTCACGTAACGTTGTAAACTGAATAATAACACTAGCTTGAACATTGAAGCTCTGAGATAGCATCTTCTATAACATTCTAAAATAGTCTGTACATGGATAATAGGTAGGTTAGTTATCTGCAACTCGATGTCTGATAATGCGCCTATTTTGCGTCGATAGTAAATATACTATTGTGTATTTATATGGATTTCATTTTTATGAAAATTATTGAAATAAGATGTCATGACGATCAAAAATAATGCCACATCACGCTAAAACAGATAAGCTGATTTACCATTGGTACAGCAATGGCTGGAAATCTCCAAATTGTTTTGGGATTATGTTTGAACATCGATTGTCAGATTTATTATACACCGTGGGCCCGTATAACCCGACCAACTTTAACCATAGATTCTAACAACTATTAGAAGTAAAAAAAGTTATGTGACGTATAGTCGATTAACGCTTACTTTCCGAGATATTCATAATTTTTAAAATAAAAACTTCCAAGTGTGTAACAAGCCCTAATAAATGTGACTAAGATACTTTTACTGATTTTTTAAAATCCTTTAACTAAACAGCAATTAACCTTGGCAGTATTAGATGGTATAAGCGATTACAAAGCCAAAATATTGACCTTTCGTTTCCATTTTAGCTTTTTTTTCCTTTTTAATAACTTTTCCTCCAGTAACGACATGTTTATAACGAGGGACTGAATTTATTGATTTGATTTGTTTTGTTCCATAAGACAATTAATGTAAAATGACAAAATTCGACCTATGTTTATATAACGTTATTTACTTGTAATACTATCAGGAATACGTGGTTAAAGTTGGTCGGGTTTTACGGGCCCACGATGTAGAATTTCTGTGCATTTTGAGTTTTTCGGTTATTTTATAAACTATCTTGACGTTTACTAATTACTCTGTACGGTCCAGTGGCATAATTCTATAATATAGTCATATTGTGGACCAATTCGTTCTAGTTTTAGATTTAGACCTAAGTTGCCATGCCCGGAAGGGTACATGTTCGAACTATTTATACACCTAAGTAATACCTATGTAAACACATTTGTATGCAATAAATGATATGAATATGAATTCTCGGAAATCGAAATACCTATGTGTAATGCGCCTAGAATATACATAGCAAAGGCATATATCAAATTGGCACTTTGCACATCGCTTAACTTTTTTCTGATAAAATAATATACGGCAGATACATTTGCATATAGAGGAAACTCAGAAAAGGCTATATCATTTTCCACCCTCACAATTATCCGTACTTGGTCGGCTGACAAGCAGGCGCTCATGCGAAATGCGACACATAGCAACTGTCCCTCTCGCTCCACACAGAAATGGGGGCTATTTGTCGCTTGACACGCTCGCTTGCTAGTTTTCCTAGTGCTATTTCACAAGTCAACCGAAATTGGACTTTAATCTCACGACCTAAGGTCGCTAACGGAAGCGCTTAGGAAAACTATTCCCTAGTTTACGGTCCACAACATAGCTATCAGCAGTTAGTTCGCTGGAACTAGTTCCGTCGTCGGTGGTAAATTGTCAAAGGCTTTGTCTCGTGTGTCCATTTGTTTGCACTGACCCCGCTGCACGCTGTGACGTTTCGTGTAATACGATACTTGCATGTCTGCGACGTGAACGGGGGCTAATGGCTTCAGTTTGATATTTAACTCTGAAATTATCGGAATAATTTTCCGAAACAGTCAAGGTTCCTGAAATCGTATCTTGCCAATGGGATTAATGTGTAAATAATTTGTATAAAACTGCGATCCCACAACTGCTCCAAAAGTCGTTGACACACTGTAAACGCTCACTGCGTCACGTTTTTGACGCATAACTTTCAAACCGGTGCTTAAAATACGCAGTTTTATGTATCCATCCGTATGTTAACAGCGTTTACGGTGCGTCAACGTCTTTTGAGCAGCGGTGTGCACAGCATGCGTTAAAAACGTGACGCATGAGGCACGTCCACAGAAATAATATAGGTATCGAGGTAGAAGGAAAAAGTGTATCCACTTCGCGTCCTAAAAAGAAGTGGCGGCGACCTACTTTGCACGCCGTTAACTTCAGTTGCCGTTAATATTATTATCAGATTTGAAAATCTAATAATAATGGTGTAATTAATTGTTCTATTACCACCAAATGAAATGGAAAAATTATGTTTTCCATCACAAAATTACACTTTTAGCGTCAAACGCCAAGCGAAAAACGTTACACACTAGTTCCCATACAAATCGACGAACTATTTCCTTAGGTCTTGTTATATTTCTGTGGGCATGTCACTGCGTTTACGGTCTGTCAACGTATTTTGACCAGCGGTGTGGTCGCAGCTTTAAATAGTAATATCAGCATTCGTAGAATATACATATTTAAATATAGACAAACAGTGTCCTTCTCTGCTTATTAATTGTAAACCGTTTTACGAAATAATCATTCATGTCAACCTAGAATTATTTACTAAAAACTTTATGCAAGCCTATTTTAATGAAGGATATAAATGGACTGCCATAATATAGTCTAAACTAGAATGATACGAAAGTCAAAGTAGATGGTAAAATTGAGGGTTGCGTGCTGCGTGCTCCGATGACAAAGTGGTTATGGTGCTGGGCCGGAAATCCAGAGGTACCGGGTTCGATTCCCGGTCTGGACCACAGGTGAGTACCATTTAATTTTTCTATGTACTTTGATTTCTTGTATCTATATATGTAACAAGCTATTGTTTATTATGATAGTGCCTTGTTAGACTCACATAGTGTTGTTGCTATTCACTAATATGATGCTCAACTTTTGTCCCGCTTTTAGGAGCAAGAGATAATACGTATAGCTAGCAGAATTTTATAGGCTAAAGTCTAGATCCATTTAAATTAATTAATATCAAATCTAAACCTAACTGCTAATCTTATGCCCTAAAATCAATTTATTACTCTATACAAATTATTTCCATTTCCCGCTGATATTTACTAAAATCATCCAGCATAAATAGTGAAAATTTTCAAGTCCCCGTAACGATAGTAATAATTCATCTCGTTGAATAAGGCACCGGGTAAAACTACGATTTATTACCGAGCTTCCCGAAGCGCCTGCTAGAGGCAGCGCCACTGCCTACTCTTTATACGAATTTAAAAACAAACAACCTCTCTCAAACCAAACTTCATAATGCATTTTCGTAATAAAAACCCATTCATTCATTTCTCGCTATAATACACCTCGATTTAAAATTGAACACGAAATTCGAATACGTAATTGAAATCAAATGTCGAATTTAATAAAATAAATTCGAACAACGAATCAGACGGCAACACAACGGGCTGAATTTCAATTATAACAAGATCGTTTGATACCTGAGGCGAGTCTTCATTGTCTATGGCATTACATGACTCCGGTTTACAAGTTAAATCAACATTGTCGTACAAAAACCGCGGGCCACCGCATTTCTCATGCAGATTGGAAAACTTTCGTAATAACCAATTAAATTATAACCGATACTGGGCTTGTCTCAGGGATTCGATGTTTAAAATTCATCACTCATTTGTGTTTGCGTTTTATCGAGTTTCTGATTTGATTTCGGTTTTCGTTTTTATATCGGTTATGTCGGTGACTTGGCACGGGTACGACATGTGCATACATATCGAATTTGCGTACGTTTGTTTTTTCCTCAAAGAGAAAAATCTGAAGCAAAAAAAAATATTGTAAGTTATTATGACTTATGAATAAGTTGGCAGATTCAGAGATTTCGTTTTTGAATATACTTAACAATCATTTCGTTAGTACATCAGTTAATCAATAGCGATAGCATAAACAAAGATCTTTTTCCGAGATTTTTTTTGATGAAGACTTCTAAATCATGTCATTACTTTCCACGTTTCCCACGCAAACCACCATTAGCGTCCTTTTCAAAAAAGTCCATAGAAATCTTCGGTCAAAACATCAAAAATCATCCAATACGCCTCTTCACCCCAAATTAATTCATTCCTTTTCATATGAACGCCATTCATACAATACAAATCTCGGGAAGAGATGTGTGCTTATCCGTTATTTATACCATCTAAACGAAAAAGGTCATAAACGCATAAGAAATTCGTAGAAGCATAGTGCGTTATTGCTTGGTGTAGCGTCGGCTTGATATATAGCGATGTGACACAATAATTCAGAATTGGCGGACTGTAAGCCGGGTGACGGAAAATCGATCGGGTAAAGGTCACTGGTATTACTGTTATGTAACTGTAACATGGATTTATGACGAATGTTTGCAGCTTTTGGTCTGATTTTTCTGTTCACGTCGAAGATAAGGTAGCGTTTCTATAAGGCTGTACAAAATTATAATTTTACGACTCCATATGTAGAAATGGAGTTCGACCGATTAGTAGTGAAATAACCTGGATGCCCGACGAGAGAGGTGTCCTAAAGTATCCTAAGTCAGGGAAAAGTGGAAACAGATTGAGTTCCTTTATCTAACAATAAGATATATTATTTAGACCAGGTCCCATAAAAAATTGGTTAAAAATTTTAACGAAATATTGAACGAGCGATGCCTAAAGTCCTAGACCACCACAAAGACGCGGCCGCTGCGATGATTAATTAATAATTCACAGACAGTTCCAGGGTGGATTTCATCGACTTAAATTTCACCATACAAAAAATTGGTTTCTAAAAAAACTCATGGAAATGCATATTTTTCTATCATAAATGGTTAAGGAGACTTTGATTATTAATGTCTGTATAATTAGCCAATCATTTGATGCATAGTTTCGGAGTTATGAGCTCCTAAAAATTAAACCTTGTTATGGCGATGACGACTAAGCTATGGTAATGATTTTATGAGGTATGGTGATGATGTTATGTTTAGGGTAATGACGATTTATAGGTAATAGGATAAAAAAAAACAGCCGGTAAGCAAATAAACAAACATTTATGGATTTCAACAACACTTAAATTCAATTAAAATACACGGTCAAAATTTACACAAAGTCTAAGTACAATAATATCTGACTAGTCAAGTAAGCCGCCCGCGTCATTCCTGGCGCAAAGGTGCCCAACACACTTACCGCATTACCGCGTTGAATCGCGATGGACAATCTTTGCACCAAGAATGACCCGGAACGAGGGTCAAGACCCTTCTCACGCAAACGCCGCCCAATCTTTGCGACAAAGGCCTTAGCGTCAGACCCCCAACACCCGGTCATCTCTACCGCGAAGGGGACAAACATAACCCGTAAGTACCGAATACTTATCGCGCTTTCTACAAGCCACCACCTCAACGGCTGCTCCCGCAGACCTGGTGCTGGTGGTACGAGCAAGATGCGAGGCAGCAAAAGTGCTGACGCATGTAACGTCCCACAGTAGACACTTACCTCTCTACCAGGGTACCAAGGTCATTCCATCAGGTCTCTTGCCATCTGTCCGGCTAACACCGGGAGGCTCCAACAAACACGGAACATTTGCCGATACCAACGCCCTCCGGTTGATATCGTTGAGGGTATGGTGGCGAGGAAATCTCCCAGCACAACGACAACAACTCAAGGCATGGTGACCGTTACCCTCAACCATGGTGCCGTAGATGCATAAATGAGGTTCACAAACATCGCAGCCCAGGCGGAGAGCCACAGCCACCCTTAACGAGTCGTTTTCAAGGAGGGTACCCATACCCAGGTGTGGAGAGGGAAGCGCTTGCAGTCATGCCCTGGACTCGGGCCTCGTTACAGCGTTCAGTCTCACTCTCTCCACATCGAAAGCACCCTCTAACAGGCCGTCCATAACCCGCTTCACCCCTTACGTCATCCCATGCCCGCTGACGTTCCAGTTTTTTCCGGTAGGACCGAACCTGGGTTGAGAGCCGTCCAAGCTGCCTGGGCTTCAGACGCGTACGGAATGGCTGCCTTGCCAACACTCAGCGCGAAAATTTCGGAAACGAGATTTACGACTCTGCCAGTCGATGCTAAAAAAGCCGACATACTCACATCCCGTGCGCGCCGTACGCCCAGCCCACCGTTCCGGATAGGGAGAGAAGTTTGGTCCCACTGGCCCGCACCGAGAGACACATTGAGCAGACACTCCACTGATTCCTTCAAAACAGATCGAAGGGGTCAATATGCTCGGGGCACAGCCAAGTGGGCACAGTGCGCAAGGCTAACGGAGCACATACGAAGTATGAAAAAACTGGAGAGCATTCTTCAGTGGCGGAACATTCGCTAAATTCGGATACGACGCACTATATCAGTTTTGATAAGGTTTCCGTGTTAGCGAGAGAAAAGTTGTTTATCCCTCGCAAAGTTCGTGAGGCCATCGAGATTAGTCGTCGCCCGAATTTCAATCGGGATAGTGGATGGTCAGTTCCCCATAGTTGGAAGACAGTTTTACGTAGTGCGCCCGTGGTTAATGGTGACGCGCCCTTAGAATTTGATGTGGTCAGTGTTGTTTGCAACCGTACGGTTGATATTGACAATGTGAGTAGTTCTTAGCCTATTCCCCCTGCGCCCGCGCGGGCGCGAAGACTACGGGTGGGTTACCATTACCAGAGCGGCGGCCCGTAGTCTTCGCCGCACCGCCGTCGCAATTTCTCCTGTAGAAGGGCGTCGAGATCACCCGAAACATGTCGAGTGAATTTCGACAATTGATGACGTGAGTGATCCGTTATTTTTTCAATAATATGTACCTTATCAAGGTATTAATTAAACAAATGCTTAATTTATATTGAAACCATGACAGGAAAATGTATAGCCAGGCGAAGTCGTATATAAAGTCTAATTTTATGCCGTCCTTTGACAGGGAACTACGCGATATCCGTTAGGTACATTGTTTGGAGAACATTTACTTATATGACAGTGTTAACAACATTGATATAACTTAATAAATAAACAGAATCGTCATCACCATACATACGGGATCATCACCATACATGGTGTGAGCACCGGAGATGACGGCTAAGGTGATGACGATATGCGTTCTTATTGTAGATTATTCTAGAACGCCTAATATTATTTGAATGGACGGTGCTAGATCGGTATCTCCATTTCATGCCACATATTTGTAGATAAATAATTTTAAAATTATACAAGTACTTACTTGAAATAACTTGCAATATGGCGTTGACGCGAAGCCGTGACAATTAACTTCCTCGGATACACTTTTGTCGTTAATTTTGCTCAGTGCGCGCATGCAGCAACATGCACTCTCTGTCGTGATTGGAACTGAACTAAGGAAGCAGGAGAGGGTATACGCACTGTATTTCACCGTTCTTAGACAAAACTGTGTTGACTTTGACACTACATTTAGGGCGATGACGAAAATTCGTACTAAAAGTTTAAATATTTTTATTTATACTTAGTTGTTGAAAGAATAATTCTATATTTTTGTATACATAAGAATACAGTATGGAGAGATTATAAATAAATAAAAAATCGGATTCGTACGTTGCGTATTTGAAATTTTTCACAAGAAACATGAAGGTTTGAATTTTTTTGCTACATGGTAATGATTTTTGACATATGTTTTGTTGTATTATAAAAAAACTATTAAACTGTCGGTGAATTTTATTGAAGCGCCATTTAGATAAAAGTACTAGTCAACAAATGTAAAAGTTTCGATACTCTACCCTTAGTACTTTTTTTTATAAAGACCGACAGGTACCGCTACGCTGATATTTGAAATCCACCCTCCAACCACTAGACATTCCTCGTACTCATTTGTATTGAGCGCACCTTCATTAGGTAATTGAACTATTTACAAGTAGCTATATATACCTACTAGTAGTACAATAAGAGAAAGAACGAGGTATATGCGCTGCTATTCAAGAAAGTGTAATAAGGTAAAAAAGTAATCCACCTTCTTTCAGTTTCTCTTCTGCTGATAGAACTTATGAAAATTATTTCTGTTTAAATATTAGTCATCAAAACTAATTTACCCAACCGGTTGTAATTAAATTGGCCAGAAAATATGCACAGACGCCAACGACATATGTATTATGTACTTACCTCTTAAATTCTACATAGTTACGTCGTTACCTAATAAAGGCTAAATAATGCAGTAACATAACCCACCATAGACATAACACACATTCCAATCGGACAGAACGGCGAGTTCATACCAAATTCGTTTAGATCGCTATCAAATCAATGGAAATGACATGTAATTGGAATAAAATTACTGTGTATTACAGCCTACAACGCTATACTTGTCTACGATACATAGCTTTTATGCGCATCGTAGAATCCTATTGGTTTCTTATACGTAGGGTACCATACCCATTTAACATAACGTTCGGATACGGAATGGTTAAATAAACAGGGGAGTTTTTGCATGGTTAATCGATGTATCTTTACAGACTTCAAAAAGAGGAAACTCAAATCAACTGTTTTTGTTTGCGATGTCTTCACCAATTGTGAAACGGTTTCTTAATTAATTATTTATTTATCGGATAGCACAGCTTAAGGGTAATAGTAATAAATAAATTACAAGTACGATATTTAGAAACCTTTGAAGTTGAATGATGTACATTCGAAAATACGTATTGTAGATACTTGTGCATATTTGATGTCTTCGTGTGTTCAGACACGGGAAATACAAGAATCTGAAAGTCTATTCATAGTTAACTATTGTTGGATACTGCTTAAGTTTATACGTAGATGCATTTTATTTTTTAAAATCTTCGCCTGCAGCGTCCATAGGTAAGCCGGAATCGCCTTGCTTGCTTTCTCTTTAAAAGTAAATAAACGGTGTTTAAGTTTTAAAATAGAACCACCGAAATATACAAATGTAATTAACTGACTCCATTGTGCTTCATTCACATCAATATTCCTGCCCTAACTACCAAAATGAAATAGTAATCCCCATACTTAACAGACACCTAGACAACGACAACACACACATGTATGTTGTTTAATAGCTTTTCTTCGTCAGTAATGGCGGGCGCGATACGCCTTTCCCGTGTCGTAATTTTTCATGTCATCGGCCCATTTCGGTGACGATATGCCTTCACTTTTTCCGAATCTAATATCGCGAAACTCCGTTTGATCGTTTATTTTTCTTTCTTTCCATTGGTCCCTATGTTTATTTCTTTTGGAAATCGTACGCGATGTAGACATGTAACAAATTAAACCAAGGGTATGGGAAATTTTTATGGGTATTTGTGTTTACTTTTTGTGTGCAATCTTTCAAATTGCCGCACAGTGTCTGTTTAGTTTCATAAAGATATGTATGTTTATTTCTACACTCCTACCCGATAATGTTCTCTTATTTTGTTTTTCACATAGCGCTTTCGCTTAGTGGATACTTTTATGATACCTCTAATAAGTACTTATTTAGTTAATTGTCTTTAATGGAATTCTATTATCACCAATTGTAATAGAATAGGTGTATCCCCTTCCACACAATTCCCATGGAGCCAATTCCAGTGAGCAACAAAACTTAATGATCCACATAGTTATCGAAGAAATTGCCAAAAAGCTTTGACGATTGGATGAACGGGACCGAAAATACACATCAATGCACACAAATCACCCCCATTGCAATATACGCTGCGGCACTGGCCAAATGGCCAAGCGCAGAAAAAAAAGAACATTTCGTCGCGTTCCAAATACAATTTTTAAACTTTGTAACGGTCGTTTCTATCGCTTCTTGGTGTAAATCAGAGACCCGCGGTGTAAAATATCACCCGTTATTATTCCATAAGCCGTGGCAAAATAAAAGACAGTGGTCAGTAGACGTGGCAGATTTATACGCGAATATATCATACGCGTGCCGGCAGGGTTGCCACGTCCGATCCTTAAAACTGCGGGGAACAGATAGGTAGGTATATTAAATTTTAGGATGGAGTGTATGTAGAAACACGTTTATATTTATGTACCGAGGACATAAATGAATAAATAGAATCTGTTTTTAAATTAGTTACATGAGTATTGATTTTTGGTTTCTAGTTACGCAAAATGGCAAAGTTAATGAGATAAACGTCAATATCGCTTATATGACCAAAAAATAATTTTTCGATATGTCATTGTTGAAAAAAGTGCATACTGATCAGAAAGAGAAAGCTGTTAGAAAACTTCAAGCAAAAGTTTGTGAAAACTAGGTAGAAGCTAGCCTAGAAAACGTATAACTCAGTCGCGACAGCCCTAGGGACATACAGAACGAGCAACTGATGGCCGATGGCTTTTTATGCGCTACGTGGTCGTGCCGTAACGACGGCTACGTTGGCTCCATCCGATATCGCCGCCGATCCTCCGACGGCGACAGTTACATTGCTAAATGATTATGGACGCTATTGCCGAACGGAATCCTTCTAACCTTTTGAACCTATCAATCCCCGGACTGTTTGAACCCTCCTGATACTTTTCGCTTTGTGTCATTTCTGATGTTTATAATACATGCCTCTTGTTTTGTTATTTCAAATCGCATAGGCATCCATTGCTTTGCGGACAGGTCTGTAAAATCAATTTTCAAAACGACGTTTTTTCTGTACCATCGCGTTAACGCAGTAATCTCAAATTTTCTGTATGTATGTTGCCAACCTTTTTTTTGCGAGACAGCAAAGATAAAACATATTTGGAAACATGTAAGTGTGCTGCCCCAGGTTATCGGTCGATGGATGCGGTCTGCACAGGACCACACTCTGTGGCGATGTAAGGGGGAAGCCTATGTCCGGCAGTGGACATCCGTAGCTGATAGATGGATAGAAATCGCGTGCACTCATCTAGAGAAGTGCCCTCTTTATTTCTATAGGGAATTCTCCATAAATACAACTAGGGAACAATTCCGAACAGCACCTCACTAAACTTTTCACAGTACTATAGTGCTTGGTGGAGTTATAGTAACTGTGGCAATTACTTATACGTGGTAAACACGTCGAGTTTCTTGTCCGTCAGCGGTTAATATTAGAGATACAAATACAAGGCACAAGGCTGTTATTCACTACAGTAACATAATTTTCACTTCTCATGCTAGTAGAATTGTAGTTAAGGGGATCAAGATATCTTTTTATGAACTAATAATCTCCGTAAATATCTGCAATCCCATGGACGTTGTATAGCTGCCAAGTTCAAAGCGTTTAAAATGAGCAATAAAGTTACTGATGTGTAAAAATGGCTCGTTCATTCCATTTTTTAACAATCCACTAATATAATCTTTCTGGTTCCGTAACACTACTAATTGAAATGCCCGTCCCCGGTCTGTTACCGTCGACATACAACTTAGATGTTTTCAAAGCAAGAGTGAACATACATCTTTTGGATGAGAGTGCTCCGTAGACCTTTTCTCAACTTTCTTTCAGATCAATGTCAAGGGCTCAAGCGTATGATGTGTCTTTGGGAGACATCATGACACTGGCCACAAATATTCAGAAGATTCCTTCTCATTAGACTGGCATTCTTGGTTACTTTGTAGAACTATATATGAAAGAAACATAATGTTTCTTTTATCAGTTTTTTAATGCGGGTAAATTACACCACATTTTTATGTTACATAGGTATACTTATTGTTTTTATGTTACTTTGTAGAACTTAGCAGGTTTCTATACAGTAACCAAAAATGCTTCTGAGTATTCGCCAATATGTGTTAACAGCGGAATGATATTTTTGAAGAATAAGAATCTATCGACGCGGAATCTTAAGCGGGTTAGAAAATGACATATTGCGTGGACACAACGCTTTTGGCGATATAGGGAGACCCTAACCCTCAAACACAACCCCATTTTTTTAAATAATTAACTAAATAGACGCCTCTATTGTTACAGAGTCTAGAAGAGCGAGAGAAAAGGCACTCGTCACACAGAGAGCAGCTCGCGCGCGAGCAACGCTACCTCCGGCGGCGGCTCGCGCAGCTGCGCGCGTCCCCGCGCGACGCGCGCCTCTCCGAGAGCTCGCTCACGCACGCGCACGGGCACGCCACAAGAGCGGACTCGTGCTCGTCGCTCGAGAGCTCGTCTGGCGTGTCCACGGCGGAGCGGTCGCCCTCCAGTGTATCGGAAAGCGGTGAGTGCTTTACAGTAAACTTAATGATGTTGTGCAGATGGAACGTTTCAAAAATTTCCACGTGGAAAAGACATCGGTAATTTATTTAAAAAATCTATAGGGCTTTATAGGGTTTTTAATTTTCTTAATTACCTTAAATGGAGTCTTAAAACTTTTGTAAAAATTTCCAGAAAATTCTTATTTTTTTTCCATTTTTTGATAAAAGTTTCTGCAACTTGCAACTGCAATATCTGTAGGTGCGAATTCCTACCACTTCCATAATTCATACCTCGTTCCCCAAAAAAAAAGCAAACCTTATGATGTAGTGCCGATGGCTACCAACAGATTGAAATGGAAGCAAGTGGTCCTTTGCAAAAAGTAAGACGATCTTATGATCACGATGTTCATGAAGCAACGTCAGAGCGGTTTCACTGCGTCCAGGTTAATAAAACATTCAATTTTCTATTTACTTATGACATTATTTAAGATAAACGCTAAAGGTTTCACCAACAATGTGAAAAGTTGTTTTAGAAATAAGAATTACTAAAGAGGTACATATGACTACTAAGTACCTTAAGGCCTAATCCAAACAGAAACTTGCCGTTGGTGCATTAAGACCGAGGCGATTTATCTACTTTACAAAACTATGTCCCCAAGATATTCCGCTAAACTCTTCAGAAAACGATTATCTACCGGCGCGAAATCACGTCGTTCGCCGACGGCGTTTATGTAAATCCAACCACAACATTAGCCATTATTGCCGGTCGCCTGAGAGCGCCGAATCTGCGGACAAACTAACGGGTAGAACACGAAATACACACTTTCCACATTCAAGATGTTGGTATTTCATTTGAGGATACAAATTTGGAGCATAATAAAATGTCGCTCAAATCTGAAAACGGATAAATGTACAACCAAATTTGGTAATACAACTATCTATCATATTATAAAACAGATAACACATGAAACAATAAAATTCGTAACTCATGTTCTTTAAGAGACGTAAAGATACTTAAAAAGGATTATTCGGAAGCCTTTCCCTAACCGGTTGTCACTGGTGATCAAATGTATGAAGAAAATCAGAAATTCACGAGGACGAAATCAAGGGGCGACATCGAAGAACCTTCAAAACATAGAGTAGTATTACAAAAAGTATCAAAATTGGTTTATACTTAAGCTAATTTTCGGATCTTTATTTTACTTTAGTTTTATTTACTCTGTACTGTTCTTATAATAATAAAAACCACAAATATTAAAAACAAAATCAAATTAAAAATATTTTTTTCGGAATTTCTGGCGATTTATTGAATCCGAGATCCGTTACAGGCGTTTATAATGTTGTTTTATATCTAGCATATCTGCATAGCTGTTCCATAGATATTGTTGTTATCTATAGAATAACCTGCAGATGTGGAAATTTCTAAGAAACGTAACCCTTCTACTAACCAAACCAAGCTTACGGTTTCTAAAGTACACGATAATGAAAAAAACAATCGATGCCGCCCTTGGCAAGGGTTTCCGTGGTTGAATAATCGTACTACAAAACCGACGCTCCCCGACTTCGACCGAGCACTCAAAACTCCGAGCCTGCTTTGTAACCCACAACCCGGCCCGGTCTATATTGTTACCTTTTATTTATGCATTAACTTTAGCAATTTAACTGTCTAAGACGCACTCATAAATCCTTGATCCATTGTTGGAAAAAACGCCTTTATCACTGCGTTATTGGAGTTATATTAGTATATATTGTTATGGTAAATAGGTCGTTTATAGGGCGAGTAAATAGTGGGAGATTAGGCGACTCATTGGGCCGCTTTATGTCCCTTCGCGGTCATTACGGGGTAGTTGCCTCTTGTTTAAATTAGAATATATTAGCTCGGGAGACGATTGTTTATTTTTATTGGGAATAAAACGGTCGCAGCTTTTTAATGGCCGCATTTTGTGGATGTTTCTTGGTAATGTTGTGTCAAATGTCTTGTGTTATACGACTCCATAGTGCTCTTAATTAAAGCTTTGAGCATTGTCGAATAAATATATAGGTACTTTTAGATGAAAAAAAAAACGTTGGGTCATAAGGAGGAACGTTAGAGAAAGTTACCAATTTTAGCCGCTCAGATGGCGTTGTACGTCGTTTGCGTAGTGTTTTTATTATTTTTAGCTAAACCCAACCAAATATTTACTATTTCTATGTCTTGGCGGAACCAGTAAAAAATGATGAGCTTAAATCGCAACCAATTTCAGCTCTACAGTCTTCTTGTGGACAATAAAACAGGTTTTTTAAAAATAATCGCAATTTTCCACATTCTCGCACACACGCGTACCCGTTGACAGTCATTAGTGTCAGTGACTGTCAATAATTATTATTATGACAGTATGACAGGTCATGTTTGTTTACATATTATTTTGGCGCCATTTTAATCTATTTGATAAAGATTTAGACGTTCAGGTGATGTTGAAATAAGAAGTTTTAGTTTCATACTACATATATTGTTAGGTATCCAATATATTTTTATATTTCTGATTTTTTGATTATCTGCACATGTTTGTTACTTCTTTCTTTGCAAATTGACCTCTCACATATGAATAGTTAGTTGTGCATGTAACTTACATGTAACTAGTATACTTACTGACCTAAGTTAGTATACTTTTATAGTATACTTACTTATTAGCCAAGCCAAGAAAAAAACATATTTTATATCGTATATTATTTATTTATTTTCATTGAGAATTGTCGCGTCAAACTTACTTACTCCAAAATGCTAAAATTCCACTACTTACAAGCAACTTTTGTGAATATCTTGCTACTCTGTCATACATTTAGGATCTGTTATTATTGCGCTGTAAAAAAAGTTTGATTCACGGGTTCGATAGAATATTATTCATAGACTTCGGTAGAATACAAAGCCAAGCCTTTCAGCTGCCTCATATCGCTTCTTAATTCTTGAACGCGCTAGGTAGGCGATCTCCAGTCTGGCTGATTCCAGCCGAACATCTCCATGCAGAGCTATAGCTTTTCATAGCAGGGGTGACGGCAACGAACTTCTGATGATGACGCAAATTAGGATTTACTTGGGTAATCCATCTGGTCTCGAGTGTGCGTACGTTTGTTTTCATTATTTTTAGTAAAATGGCAGTACGCTCCGGTGACTACTTCACATCAGGCAGGCTTACCACCCAAGTAGTATGCAAAATGTTGCTCAAGGAAATATTTAACTGTTTTCTATTCAAATAATAAAATAAAATTAATAACAAGGAATATCTTTGCTATTGTATGAAAAATGTTGACAACTTCAAATGTAAATGTGACTGTTGTAGGCAACATATTTTTTTAATCGAGCATGGGAGTGCAGTAATGAAAAAGGTTTTTTTCAAACGATACATTTATGGTCAATGATAGCAAACTCTTTTAGCTTTTAAAACTAATGGACTGCATCGAAAAATCCAATATTTTTTACTAAGAATAAGAGCTCGTATTTATATCCGTACTCAAGTATTTGTACAATTTTTATCTTTACGATAAAAACAGTTACAATGCAATACCACCTCCTTCTTGAACTCAGTTTAGGAAATGAAATTTGTTGATGGAGATAAACTTCGACACCGGCTGACAGCACTTTATTTTTTAATTTTTATTAGCTTAGCGGCCAGAAGTTTTAGGAGTAGGTTTTAAACAATCTAGGCATTCTTTTGACACCCAGAATCAGCTGTTGTTGATAAATGCCGCCCTTTTGTTTACACCGACACGATACTCTACACTCACACAAACAACGGTTTGATAAAAAAATTATTAGTTTTCAAATGGATTTATTGAGAATATTTCTCATTTTTTCGGTATTTTTTTCTTATTGGCGGAATCAGAAGGAAAAGTACTATCGAATTAATAATGTTTCAAGTACAGAAAATGATCACGGCTGGAGAAAAACGGGACTGAAATTTGTATGAAAATTCTCTAAAACGTTCAACCTTAAACTTGGTACGGCTTTCCTACTCTTTCTCTCGCACTTTTTTTGGAAATCTTAAACTTGTAAGAAAATATTTGTGAGAACGGAGAAAGTACCTTTTTGCTTAACTTTGATTACTTAATTTTCATTAAGGTGCTGGCTTCTTCGTCTGAACATACAAACTGAAATTAAATCATAGTACCGTCTAATAAATCAAGATCGATAATTATATTGTTTTGATACTTCTGACCATGACATATTATAGAAGTCTAGGCAACGTGCTGCTAACAACCACTTTAATACCATACTTTTTTTATTCTGTCAAGTCGTCACTCGAGTTTTCATTCCATCGTCAGCACCTATCAAAACCCAGCGACCCCGTTGATCAAATTTAAATATTACACCCCCTTTTTTAAGACCGTGGAGACAGTCAAATGCCCTCGTCTTTATGATAATCTATCGCCCGCTCGTCTGCATACAGATTCCCTCGTAAACATAAACATTTGCATCTCGCTAGGGCTCCTTTGGCCTATTCTGGAAAGAACTACTCGTACTTTCGAAGGAATAATGCCCGAACTGTGTATGAAGGTTACAGGCAGTTATACCCTTTTCTCACGGAACAGCTCGCTATTCAGCCCTGCTTACACAACAGGGCGCGTCTTAAGACAGTGGTACACTACGGCATCTTCTTCTAATGAATATTCTAGATAGTGTTTAATCTATCCACCCATATTGTAAAATTGTATGTTTCTGGCTCTTTGTGTGTAAACTCAAATTAATATAATTTACCAAGTCGTGTTCACACAAACATTTGTGACCATCTGTTCTCTCTGATTCAATATTAGAATGATCGAAAATAACATTTTATTACACACCAAAAGAAAATTACAATGCAAGCTTTATAATATATCGCGCGCCGCAGAAAAAAATCGCGTAACGCAATTGTGCTAGATACTGTTCAAGTCAGGGTCAAATAGTCTGTAGATCTCAAAATTCTTAGTTTTCGAGATATTTACGTTTTTGCAAAATTCGTGCCCAGTGATAATCAAAAATTGAAACTGTGCAACGCATACCTTCTGATTACGTTTTTTTAAGATGCCCCCAAACTAACAATTAGTTAATTCTGTGAACGGGAGCCCACCCGTGCAGACTTCTAAAATGTATCATACGGTCCGAGAACACTTTTTTTCTTCTATCAGGATCGATAGTGCTCATGATCCTGATTCGAAAACACTTAAAATTTTTGAAATATAAAAAAAAAAGTTAAATTAACGATTTTTGAAAATGACCTTGAATGTGTGCGCGCCGTGTAGGAACGCATTACAAGCAAAGTTTTAAGAATGTTTTTGTAATCTTTTGTTTTGGTGCACAATAAAGAATATTGTATTGTATTGTATTGTAATGTTTCAGTATAGATCGCACTCACACAGACGCGCGTCTGTGTGAATACGTGTCGCGCGCTCCTAAACGGCCGAAGTTGGACTACTTGTTCGTCTTTATACTTTGATTAATTAACCTACCTTGGAAATGATGTGATCACGGGTGTAAGCAATCAGTAGGTACCTCTTCTTCAGTACCTTGTTCGTCCCAATGTTGGGCAAACACCTCCTTTTCTCTCTACTACGTCTTATAATACGCTTCCCACTTTGATTTTCCAAACCCATTTCCCATCTTATCCGTGCAGGGATTACATTTCTAACGGCGTTATCTCATTTATAATAACAGTGATTAAGCCGCCCGTCCATAAATCACGCGAGCCGCAGGATATTCAGGCGCACTGTAAATCTTTTCCGCCTCGCTCGCTCGGATCGCGTCCGGCCCGCTGAGCATAGCTTGCTAGCATATGTGCCAATTTAGGTCATGTTATGCTTATGCTTGACCGCGCCGGCTATAACTTGTAAACGTCTTAGAATATGCCTGCTAAAGTTGTGCGTTATTACTTAAAGTTTATGATATGAGATAACCATCGAAATATAATGTATACGATAACGTCTAACAAAATTGACGTGGAAATTTACCCCACAACGCCCACTTTTTAAAATCAATACGTCTCATGTATCAAGCGGTATTGATAACCAACTTAATGTTTACTATGTGTGAGTATAAAATCATTTATGACAAAAATTCGTATTAAGTTTTAGAAGACTTAATTTTTGGATAAGTGTCATATCGTTTAATTAAAAGACAAAAATCTGTAATCGCTTACAAAGCCTACTGACGTGAGAATATCATTTGCCGCTACAGTTTTTTCTTCAGAACCAAGTACTACCTCCGCCCCGTTAGTACGTATTCCGTGGAGCCGATTTTGAGCTTCAGTTACGCTCTTCTCTCTTCGGTCTCGCTTCGTTACCCTTCGCATTACCTACTTTCTGGTTTAATTTTGCGTCAATTCCACTACCCAAAGGTTGTCTGGAAGAGATCGCTTTTTAGCGATAAGACCGCCTGTTGTCTACCTTTTAAGTTATGTTAATTGTGTAATGTACCCTTGTAATATGTTTTTCTGGTGTGCAATAAAGAATATTTGTATTGTATTGTAAGCTTCCATACTTATTATATTTCGATGGACATAACACTAAAATTATGGTATTCGCTTTAAAGCAATAAATAGTACATTACTTACCTAGGGCGGGAAAACAAAGAATGTCTCAGATCGTAGGCATTTGGCCTCGAGCCTAAGGCAAGGGTGATAAATACGCAATTTGAGGCTTTCTTTATTACCTCCTGTGGTAAGTGCAAAATTTTACGTCTTTCCCAGGAATACAAATTGGAATTTTCCGGGCGGTAATTATCACTTTATGGCCAGGTGTGACGTAAAATAAAAACCCGACCTAATAGAACCATCCGCTATGACACGTGCGGCCGTGCCAAAATGCCGGAAATTAGATTTAAATTACCAATATCGCGTTAAACCCCGTCCTAATAAAGTTATAACCTAAGCCTCTCAAAGAGGTTTATTTTGAAACTCAAAGACCCCAATCTCATTAAAGTTCTGTAGAATTTGTAACTAATTGAAATAGCAGGCTAATTATGTAATGGAGTTTGACTGTTGTTGTACTTTCGCATCTTTACCCATACTATAAAATGTGGCAATATGCTTGTTGGTTTGTAATTCTTGTACGCAACAATGTAGCAAATTTATTGAGGTAATTTTTGCGGAGCTACGGATAAAATATAGCTACTTTTTATCTTAAATTTGCATGGTTTGTGATACAAGGGAATCCTGGGTCATACTGTGAATTACTTACTTAGTTTTATACTGTAAGGTTTTTAACATCAGCAAGTACCTAACCATAACTTTAACTTACCATGATTGTTCTAAAGCAAACCTAATCCTAAGCTAATAGATTCCACGGAATTATGTTTTCTAAAATCCTGAAACGTCAGAGAGGATAAAATTATAGTCTACAAAAAATATGAAAAACATTACATTATGAAAAATAAAATACATTATGAAAAATAAAAAATATTATGTAATAATATACCGGGTCATTTTGCACAAATCGACCCACTCCTAAACTAAGCAATCCTTGGAATATGGGTACTAGACGACGATGTACATCCTTATATAGATAAATAACAGGACCTCTAGCTTCGTAGGCGGTGTCACTCTCACTGAGCTAAACGTGTCGTCATGACTTTAAATAATTATGTAATTGGACACACCATATATAAACAAATAGATATAGGCACCGCGAGACGTGTGTTGTTATTCTATAAGCACAAGGTGTTTACGCGTATAGGTGTCGATTTTTCCCGCGCTCACAATAGGTCGATGGAGGTGTAATTAATAAGGGAGGTGGCGAGAGGGCGCGATAAGCCGACTCGTAAATCACCCCCTAATGACGGGGGATGCTGAGCTCTGGATGTGGCCGCCGGGTTATGTAACTGCATGCGTCGACATGTATCATAATCGCCAAAATTCCTAACCTTTGTATAACAGATTATAGAAAATGAGAATGTATCCAAGGACCTTAAAATAAATAGCCGAACGTAACCTTGCTAAACGATAACTGAAACACCATAGTAAGTAAAGTAAGCCGATCGCTTTGTACGTATCAATTCGAAAATCTGAAAATAATGGTATGATTAATTGTTCAAATACCACTAAATGAAATGGAAAATGTATGTTTTCCATCACTAAATTACAGTTATAGCGTCAAACGCCAAGCGAAAAACGTTACACGCTTGGTTCCCATACAAATCGACGAGCTATTTCCTTCTATAATATATTTCTGTGGTAGAACTCGACCACCAACTTGGCTGTTTAGGCTTTTCTATTGTTTCCAAAAAAAAGCTGCGCAATGTGTTCGCTTAATCTAGTGATAAATTTGACGCTAACGTTTGACATAATAGTGGTATTTGAAACTGTGCGTGTGTGTGACGTCCTCCAAATTAAGTTTTGACTCCAGAATCATGTACCTAACCCACTGACACACATATAGATGCACTAACATAGTTTCGTTTCATCATATCCAAGTTTACTTAAAGTAGTTGGGAATAAGCCAAAATTAGGCCTTGGTTTTTTCTGAAAATCGCAACAAACCAAATCGTCGTTTAGAGCTGAGTCGATTTATGCAAGACATTACTTACTCATACTCATTTATTGATAATATTATAAAATATTACACGTCAATTGTCAAGGTTTCGTGGTTATTGTATTCGTTGTCACATCCAGCCACTATACGCCTAAGTGTGCTCTCCTCCGGCACACAAGCAAGCACGCATTAAGACATCACCCGGTTGTTTGTATGTATGTATGTAAACACTTTATTGCACAAAATAAGACAAAGTACAGGGTTACAAAATAAAGGTATTTGTACAAAGGCGAACTTATCCCTCCGGGACCAGGTTATTTGCGCCGGGTTCGGGCATAACCGAGACCACTCTTGGAATGACTAGGAGCATTCGATCAGGAAAATACAAGTCAACGAAATACAAACTAATTGTAACCCCGTTTACGTTGCAGGAGCATTCCACGAAATCGTCTACTTTGTCCCGCACGAGACTACTATGGCTTGTTACTACTACCTTAAAAATATATAGAAAGCCCTAAATTACATTATCAATTTAGAAACCAAGCTATAAAATATTGACATGCCAAAAATTTACTTCCTAACTTTATTAGAAGTAAGAAAAAAATGGCGTCTTGTGCGGGACATTTTGGTGGCATGCTCCTGCAATGTATTGTTGTACTATTCGCGTTTTATTTTTATTTTGTACACATCACTAGGTACCTACAGTTACATAACTGCGTCAAACAATTATTTTTTACCTTGATACGATGATACGCGTGGTGTCGTGCAAAACAAATAATCACAAAAATATTTTTTTTAAAAGAACCGACTTTCAATGAATATATTTTGATATGAGATCCACAAGTGACTATGAACAATATCCAAATCGCCATTTATGTACCTAAAATATATGAAGAGTTCCCTCCATTTCTCCAAGATCTCATCATCAGATCCTGATATGGTTTTGAAAGTATACCCTTTCAAACAAAACAATAATTTTCCAAATCGGACCAACCGTCTTCGAGTAATCGCGTACCTAACAAACATACAGACGAATTGAGAACCGTCCGTCCTTCTTTAGAATCGGTTAAAAATAGAGATACAGCACATAACACTAAAAACAAAATTCAAAAGTAGATAAACAAGAAGGGTCTTATGGCTGAGGAGCTGTAGTTATAGTTCTTGATTAATTTAACAATTACTAAATTTTACTACCAATTATACGGTCTACGCCGTAGCACGCCGCTACGAGATTAACGTAGCGTTTATTAGTGCTACGAGTGGAATTCGTCGTAGCGCAGCGAATGAAGCATTTGAGCCAGTACGTTTACGCGATCTGCTACGCTCCGTAGCGATCGTAATCGTGCTAGCGTAGCATTGCTTTTATTAGCGTGTTGTGAATTATGCTATAGCTACTAGTTACTAGGGATCTGAATTTAACCCGTAATAATTAAACTTAACTATTTAAACAGTACGCTAATTGCCGTATATAGCGTAAATAATTCGTAGACGTTGAATTCTCATTTATTAGAGTAGGCCTGTGCCCAGCAGTGGGGCGTATACAGGCTGATGATGATAATTTAAATAGTGTACATTTCAAATTTTTAATAATACTCGTGGTCACGGAATAGTTGGAGAGAATAATTGTTTAAAAGTAGTAAATCCTACCGATATTATATGTGAAAGTATGTCAAGATATTTGTATGGTCACTAAACAACGCGGAAGTAACTAACTGGATTAAGAGCGTTCACTGAGAAAAAAAGTTGATTACCTAAATCAAAAAATTGATTGTGATAACAAAGTAACTTGATGTATAGCGAGCAGATTAAGTCAGCTAATTGCAGCAATCAAATTGAAATGATTGAAAGTAACTTAATAAATCCAACCATGACTTTAATGTACGAAATATGTTTTTTGATTAATATAATCAAGAAATATTTAATAGATGATTAAACTCAATTAAGAAGTTGATCAAATATAATATGTTACTTCATTAAAATTTTCGATCAATTGAACTTTATTGTAGTTATGAAGTATTATTTATGGATTTGATTAATTAAATAATTAAAACAATTATAATTTTTCTAATCAAGCAAAAAGTGGGCTTGATTAGATCACTTTTTTTTCAGTGTTGGATTGACACATACGATACTTTATATCCCGAGACAGAGTTCCCTTGGGGTGATAACGGGATAACGCACTCGAAGCCGCGGGTAAATGCTAGTTCAATATAAAGCCGTTTTCATTATTTTACGGTGTATTTTATATGGAAAACGGCATTGCCTCCAATTACGAATAACTGCTACGAATTTGGATTTGTTAGTTTGAGCCCTCGGGCTCAAGGGTCTCTTCTGTTACAACTGCGAAAATACCTAAATCCAAATAACACGGGATAATAATAATAAACCAGAATGAGCTATGTAATACCTTATTTGTCTTACCATTTATCGACAATGACCCTTGACCACAAGCTTGCACATCAACTTATACATCTATACACCGCATGTCACGCGTCAGCTCGCTCCGCACATGCGATTAACGTAATACGATTGCCGACGGGTGTGCGCTCGCCCTAATTAATACAATCACCGACAACCCAAATTCAACCTTAATGTATCCTGTTAAAGTTGAATTTTGTGTGGGTGGGAAAGATTGGACGTGCTAAATTTTTGTCGTTTGTTCATTTTTTAGTTTGAATGATTAATGGCGTTCGGCGTAGTGTCTGTTTCGTTTTAAGTGATGTTTTTTTAATGAACATGGTGGTGTACGCGTTAAGTTTAATATAATAACCATTAAATGTATGGTATGAACGAATGTGTAGATACTTGTGAGTACATTGAGTGCCAAGCATCGCTACGTGTGCTACGCCGTAGTCCGTTAATTGCCGTACGTAGAACAAATCCTTCGTAGACGTTGAACTTGACTATCGGGTCGGTGGCACTCAGAGTGTTAACACATTCAGTGCCAGCGAGTGCTACGTGTGCTACGCCGTAGTCCGTAGCACGTTAATTGCCGTTTGTAGCGAAAAAGTCGCATAGGCCCAGAACCCAACTATCGGGTCGGTGGCTCTCAAAACTAGGCTAGAAAAGAAAGACGCACAGTTTTTGCCTAATACTAATTATTTTTCGTGATTAAAATATCACGAATAACCCTTGATCCTAAAACTATATTTAAATTGCTGGGGTTTCCGGCAAGGTGCATCTTAAAGGTAGAAACTTATTTACTCGTACTACTGAGGTTGTCCTAAGGAGGATCAGGCTGTACTACTTAAACATTATAGAACCTCTACATTTTTCATTTATCAGGCTAAAGCGAGGATTCATCTATGTATTATTACCAGAGCATAATAGATAGCAATACGAGCTTTCTTTAAGCCGGAGCTGTCCATTGTTTCAATACTTATTCTACAGCTTTCCAATTCGCTTGAATAAGTAATCACGCCGCTTTGTATTAATGTAGCTTTATGCCTACATTAAAGGACTAGGGCATTAAAACAATGATTACGTAATGCCCAGTAATGCTGGGAGAGTAATTTCGGCCCGTTGTCTTGAGCTCTTGAAGTATAATCGTGAAATTGCTGTAAGTGCGACGGTTTGGAGTTAAGCCTGAAATATGAGATTTCGGTTCGATGTGACAATTAATAGTATTTTCATTCAATATTAATGAAAAGAAATTCATCTCTTGGCACTACACTCGTGGTTAATGAATTCGGGTCACCCTAATTTAAATAATGGAAATAGGTGTTTTTGAATATTTGACACGTGTTTCATTTACATAATATACTATTCTTCAATACCTGGCTGTATTTGCAATATCCGCTAACCCATCATAAAAATATTATTATCCAAAAATGGGGATTTTTGCGATATCGGAGCATTCCATGAAAACATCAACTTTTTGTCCCTTACGAAACGCTATGGCAGCTACCCTAATAAAACGTATTAGTCGCTATGAAACACTACCAATCTTAAAGTCGAGTTATGATATTACAATTCTGATAGTTAACTTCCTGAATTTATTTCTCGGAAGTATTAAAAAGGTGGTGTCCCTTTCGAAATATTTTCATGAAATACTCCCTCACTCCGTTAACGTCATTATTTTTCATGTTTTTTTACGAGTTCGATCTAAACCTGAAATTGCTATAATTTTCAGTGTTATTTTCTCAAGATAATATCTAAAATTAATTAAAGATCAAAACGGGATACAATAATTTCACAACCCTGGAGTATTTTAGAAAATAAGGCGGTATTTTACTGACCCGAATTCATCGTCCGCGAGTGTACATACTTCAATCAGTGGGATCGCATCGTACACACGTACAGTCAAGGAATTTAATTTCCAACCCACCTAAGGTCCAATATCGTATAGCATACTGTCATCATAAGAGCTAGCTAGACTACGACGTTACTTTGACATATCACACGCATTGTTTTGTGTCAGTAACTAGGTAACAGATTAACAAAGTTGACATGGTGAACTGAAATTTGGAACGTCAAGGCACTATAAAAAAAGGTCGACAACCGCGGAATCGAAATTCGAAGAAAGTCCATCTTTCTCGCTCTTGCAATATTCGAATGAAAGGAACGCAGATAACGAAATTTAGATTATCGACGTTTGTGGTAGACTTTCCGGAGTCTGGATTCGGAATTATTTTAAAATGTTCTCGATTGACACTGACACCAACTGACACGTATTCGTAATTAGATGAGCAAATGACTTCGCAAAGAGGTTATCTTTAATATGCAGTGACAAATAATACGTATTGACATTTAAATTTCAATACGTATAATTTTCGACCTTAATGCATTGTGAATGCTTAACAACATTTCAATGAAAAGGGTAGGAAATTAAATTCCTTGACTGTACCTACGGTCAAATACAGCGACACTTTCAATACCGGGAACCCGCGGCGCGAGCGCTAGGCACGTCGCGTCTACGGGCTATATACCTACGGCATTTGCCACATCACACTAATATTATAAATGTGAAAGTTTGTGAAGATGTTTGGATGTTTGGATATTTGGATGTTTGACACTAAGTAACGGGGTAACAACTCGATGATTCAGCTGAAATTTGACATGCAAGGACGTAGACCAAGTCCTGCATTGAAACATAGGATATCCCGGTAAAGAGTTCCTTTGGGACAATAACGGGAACAACGCGTGCGAAGCCGTGGGTAAATGCTAGTTGTTAATACTATGTATGTGTTTGACCTGTATGTATGTATGTATGTAAGTATGTATGTCCGCTCGTAACGTAACTACTCAACGGCACATCCGATTTTGATAAATGATACATCATTAGATTCGTCTTGACGGTGCGAGTGTCACTGGGTATGAAGTTCATTAAAATAAACAAAATGGTGGATTTTGTGCAGTTTCAAAGTCCACCGCGGTCGGTTTTTTTTTTAATTAAAATGTGGTTATTTCGTACCGCATTATTATTCTCACAAACCCGCCTAGCGGGCGCTGTCGGTTTCTGGGGTAGTTTTAATATGTTTGTCTGGTCATGATAGTAATCAATATTTCTCTGGGTATTATTGTTGTGTTAAATATCACGTGCACCAAATTTTTTTGCTCACGCTATTTCAGTTAAAAACGGTAGAAATATTAGCGCCGTCATAATTTAAAAGCGAAAGGCCACAAATCCGAACACATCAACAAGCGGGCTAATCTTTATGTGAGCAGTAAGCCTGATAAGGCGCGGTGTTCCGCTTTTATCAGCCGGGTGGTGAAGGGGGGAAGGGGGGTGATAATTACCCCAACTATCCAAGTTAAATTAGGTCGGGACCCTCGGCTGTATCGCGATCGGTTGACAGTTGATGGGATCTGTGTTCCGATATGGTTCTATGTAAATTAACGTTAGGGAATATGTTAAAATATTTGTGTTTTAAACAAGCCTATTTTACATATTTTATAAGCAATAATAACCATTAGCATGGCAATTTAAAATTACCTTATTCCTTTTTTGAAAAGGCACGAATTCCAAATGGAGTACCTAATCCCTTTTTGCGTGAATTTTTGATATGAGGCATTAAATCTTAACCCTCAGACACAATTGTAACCCTTCCTTACTCCTGAGACATCTGCAATATGGCTTTGCTATCTTCTTCACGTGTACTGTATGCATATTTAATTTTTTAATGGTAAGATAAAAATCCTAGTGTTGGAGTCGCTAATGTCCAATAGTTGACAGCCTGCTGTCATCTCTATTGCTATTTAACATCCAATATGACAACTACTTGAATGACAAGCACTCACCTTATACGAGAAAAAAGAGACAGGATGGAATGATAGATTGCACAAAAATTTTGATAACCGGCAAATTGTAATCGGCGAACGAAGTCGCAGGGTGGACTCTAGTAAATAATAATCAAAGCAGCGGCACAATACCTAGTCGCCCCCCCGGTGGATGCCGTCACGGGGCGAATTGCGCGCCGATGAGGAAATTGCCCCCTGACAAGGTTTGCGCAGGAAATTGTCGCGCACTTGCGTTACGCACGTGATTAATGCCTCCAATCGACACACACAGAAGGCGTGGCGCGATTGTATTGCAATGCGCCTCGAACTGGTGCTTTTGGTAACGCATTAGAGCTACAATGTAACTAAGTACTTGTTAGTAACCTAGAGCAACGCAACTTTCGTAAAGAGCAGCTATAGGCACAGGTCCTACCGCCGGCGAGTAAGCGAGTAAAGCTGGGCGAGTAACAGTTCATTGCGGGCTGACCGAGCACAGTGTGATCAATGGACCTTTCTATCGACAGATCCACAATGTAATGCTACTCGCCTAACTTTACTCACTTACTCGCCGGCGCTGGCTCAAAAAAATGGCAATTTTGGTACTGGAAAAATGTGCGTATGCGAGCCCCGTTTCATCATGTGTACTGCAAGTGACAGTACATATTTTTTTATAAAATAAGCAAAGAAGCAGGAATTCGACTCTGATGCTGGAAATTGAGGCCGCCTGTCTGGATTAAAACGAACCTAAAGAGCTTACGGCTGGACGTGGATTATTTAATCTGACTGACAATGGATTAGCCTCAAAATGCCACATTTAGGTTATGATTTTATTTTCACTGCATCTATATTGGTTGCCAACAGTTTAATTAACGTCGAGGGTACAGGGTGTGTACTTTTTTAGACAAAATGTAAGCTTATTAATTCGCCACCTTACACTAAAAAGACGTTTTCACTATGATGCGTTTTTGGCCGAGTGTCAAAATACAAAAATTTCATCGTCAGGAAAATTACCACCAATCAGTTGCAGTATTTTCTAACTTAAACTAGATCGGTGTTATCACAACAAAAATCATTCTCCAGGCCATCCAACGAAGCAGAACTTGGTCACCCAGGGACTATTTGTTATTCAAGAATAAAGTAGTTTTCTTCAAGGTTGAAAACATCATAGAAGTAAGATAAAAGCGTCCGCGCCGAAAGCAAAATGAAAAGAAAACATACGTCGCCCCAGGACACATGGCAGGAAAAAGTAAAACTTTTCAAAGACCTAATGTTATCTATGCGTCTGGGTCGCTCTGCTGTTCTTTTCTCACTTTGATTTGTATCTTTTACTTTATCTATTTCGAAGGTCGAATTTTAAATCTGATTCTAGTTAGTTTATTCTTGAATTCCACGAGCAAATCTCGAATTCCGATAGCCGTGATTATTATTCTTTTTATTCTAACCTATTTCTATTAACTGACTTGCGATTGCCGTCAATAGTGCCTGCACGTCTAGAACAGCTGTGACATGCGACTTCTTGTCCTGCGACAAATACTATGTATCTCTTTCCACCCAATATAGTGTGACAGTGATAGGTCATGCTTTGTCGTGTGACTAGCGGACACGCGGCTAGTTGCGCTACTCAGCCTGATAGTAGACGACTACGAATTTGAAGATGTACCGTGCCGATTCAGTGAATATGCGTAACACTGATCCTATCGACTGTGTAGTGTCTAATTTTGTGCCCGAACATAACATCTACACTGTGTTTTTGATTATGATTACTTAATTATAATAACCATAGTGAGTCCACCCGCTCGCATTTTCACCCTATAAATAAATAGAGACAGCGCTACAAAACTTGCCGTGTGCATAGGCCCTTGTTGTAAATCTTTCGAAATCAGATTCCAGATTGAAAAGTAGATGCTCGATAGATTGCATCACAATAGGGTATTTGACAACAATCAAAATAAATTCATTAACTCTAACCAGCAAATTACGCTTCCAAAACAGCCCGGATAAAATCATTCAAACTTATTTTCGTGCCATCAACGATTTTACAATGACGAAAACTAAAAATAAGGCACCATGTTGAGCATGACGTCACAAGCACGTCACAAGATAGTATTTCATACTAAACTGCATACTTTCGGAGCGTTTTGACACTTCATAAAAAGAAGCTGATTTGAACTGTCATCAAGTAGCCTATTATATGCTGTTAAACAAATTACACAATATTGCAGTCTCGGCCTTTTCGGCAATACGATAATTAAGTGTTTGCGCAACAATTAATCATGGATAGGTAGTTAGAAAGCCGCAGCTGTCGTAATGACAATAAAAACTTAATCCCCGTTAGAAAACAGCTACATAAATAACGGCCCGTCCAGGGGATAGGTGTGACGTCAGCGACAGGCCGCCCGGATTTATGGCGGGCAGAGACAAAGAAACGGTAAATTATTGGGAAAGATTTATCGGGAACTCTCCCCTGTAGCTACCAGGTGACGGGAACACACTCGTGAACTGGATTTTATGAATAATCGTCGTACAATCGAATGAACTAATGAGGGCTAAATTTGAACTAGGTAGCCAGATGTTTCTGTGGAGAGGGAAGAATTCCATAGCCAATCTTATCATTGCAAAAGCCGATAGGAACGCAACTATCCGTGAAACTTGGTAATATATATTTTTGATGTCCGTAGTTCTTAAGTTCAATAATTGTTTAGTCTTGTAAAGTGTAACTGCGTAACGTGCAGTTTTGTTTCGCCCTACATTTGGAGCCACATAATACCAGCGTTGAGCCACCTTCTGTGACTTGACACTAAGCTGAGTGGACTCCTTTTTCATAAATGTATCTGTGTGTTTTGTATGCGAACTAAATGTATATTCATTCATTCATTCAAAAGGAGAAAGCGCGTTAATATCTCATTCTAACAAATAACTACATCCCTATCGGTTGGCCCGACCAAATTGGCTCGTCTGATCAGACGACCTGAATTCGTCCGTCTGCACATAGAGATGTGCCTTGCCCGGGAATATTCCCCATTTTTATGGCGGGAATATTTCGGGAACGACACATGTCTATCTGCACAGCGACATCTGGCGAGTTCAAAATTGTTAACCGTTATTAGTTCTTTCGATGGAGCATTGATCTCTCGTAAAGGATCCAATTTGCCGTTAGCAAAAGGAATTGAATAACGCCGCGTCAAATGTCTTATGAGATCCTAATTTTAGGCAAAATAGGTTTTGTCGCCCCTCGCCCTTAGAAAGAGGATGCCGGGCGTAGGCGACCATCTGTAGAACACTCAAATGGGAATCTGAAAAATTATAAAAAATAGTATATGTATAATTTAGTAGCAACTTGAGACAAGCAGGCGAAGAACAAAATAATGATGATCAATGGCCTAGATCATTACATTAGATAATTCCATAAGTAAAAATGTAATTTTGAAAGTATACCAAAAGCTCACAGGGTATTTTGAGGCGTCCTACTATATCTGGATCAGAAACAATTTAATCAGATAATGTAACTAGTACAGGGGTTCCCAAACTGTGCGCCGCGGCGCCCTGGGGCGCCGCGGAAAGTAAAGAGGGGCGCCGCGAGTCGATCCTCTATCATTATCTAAAACCAAAAATAATTTCTAAAGTACCCTTATCGAACAATACTATCAGTCGAAAAATCCATGACATAGCTGAGGATCTCAATTTATACCAATTAATAGAAAAAATTAAAGGCAAGGATTTTGGTTTGCAACTTGATGAGGCAACTGACAGTAGTAGCATCTTATTTGCTGCGTACAAAACTAAAAAAACTATGCATAGATATGGAAGCTGAACATACGGCCCTGCTGTTTTATTGCAATTCACGATGGCTTTCACGTAGAAACATCTTATTTCGTGTGTTCGAATTACACGAAGAAATTCGCACTTTTTTGCAGCAAGAACGTCATGAAAACAGCAAATATTTTACTGAACCAGAGTTTTTGCTAAGACTGCATATTTGTGCGATATATTTGAGAAACTAAATAATTTGAATCTGCATTTGCAAGGCAACAAACAACACGCACATTCTGAAACTATCGGAGAGGATTGCGGCGTTTAGAAAGAAACTGCAGTTGTGGATTAAATAAAATGAATGAAGGCGGTGGTCAAGATTGCTTCCCGCAATTGTATAAATATGCGGCATCTAATGAACTGGTTGTGTCACAAGACCTGATTGATGGCCCTTTTCACGGAGCACCTATTGAAGCTCACTTAATGGTTTTCGAAGTACTTTGCAGATGATGATGTCGAAAAATTGGCGTGGATCCAAGATCCTTTCCATGCACAAGCTCCAACAGGATTCACATCACAAGACGAAAAGAGTCTCATTAAACTCTCTTGCGACAGTAGCCTGAAAACTACATTCACCAGTTCCGATTTGGTGGAGTTTTGGCTATCGATAGTATCGATTCAAAATGAATATCTAAATTTAACTTCAAAAGCTTTAAGAATTTCCATTCATCGTATTTATGCGAAGCTGGATTTTCAGCCGTAGCTGTAATCATGACCAAATATCGCTCAAGGATCAATGTGGAGCAAGAAATGAGAGTAGCAGTGTCAAGTCTTATTCCCCGCTTTGAAAAACTATGCGGAGATCACCAAGCTCACCCGTCACATTGATTTGTTCTTATTTTATGTTGTGATTTATGTTGTTCTTAATTCTTTCTTGTTGTTTTCTATTTCAATCCTGAATTCCTATAAATATAATAAAAAACTCAATTTCATATTGTGGATGTTTTAATCTTGGTGCCTATCTAACCTAACTACTAATATTGTAGGTACCTATTTATATCGATTATATCTATTTCAAATAGCCAACTAGGGTAGGGCGCCGTGACGAAGTACTAACCTGGTAAGGGCGCCGCGGGCTGAAAAAGATTGGGAACCCCTGAACTAGTACATTTCAACGATTACCGTTTGTTTACCGGACGAACTGTCCCTTTAAATCGTCAATTGGTTCCCGGACCCACCCCAGCTTAACCGGTAGGGTATTTCGCAATTTCGGCGTAAATCTTGTTCCTAATTTAATTTATACCATGTTTCACAACTAACAATGGGTCGTTTTCAAAAAAAGATGTCTGTCCACAAACAACAACAAACATACAAATACGAGTAGTATGGTAATTTTCATTACACAGAGGAACAAGATTAACTTTTTTCTTAAATAAATCCCTTAGCTATGGATATATTTTTTTACAAATTACCCTGCTGTGCTTGCGCCATATATGAACCTCAGATTAGTCACCACGAGTATTTAACACAATACTTCCTGAAGACGAAGGTAGCAACAAAGTTATCTTCAAAACTAGGCTTTAAAGGTTTCTAATTGATACTTTAGCAACTAATAGTAAGGTACATTTCACAAAAGTAAGAAATGAGTGCAATTTTGCCAATAAAAGCAATTTACTAAAGGAAAAGAAAATATTAGGGACGCTACTGACGATGAAGTTGTGAATTAATCAATGGGACATGTCCACGTGCCACCGGACGGCTGGCGACCCTACACCCGGGTAAAATGATAAACCTACGGCTCAATTACCGGCAGTGCCCTTTAAAAGGACTACACTTATACAGAAAGGAGCGTATTTTGTAAGAAATTCGCACCAGTAATGCCCTTCTATTACGCAGTACACAGCTTTTCGTTTATCCCTTCGCGAACCTCGAAATATCGAAAAGGAATCTTTTTAGTATTCCGTAACGAGTATGGGTGGAACGAAACGCTTATCGTAGATACGATCAAATAGAATCACAATCCCTAGGACCAGAACGGCCCTGCGAAGTCATAGTCTGCTTTCACATACACTGGGCCATCGGGTCTCGTATTCGGTACACGTCTTATGTCGAGTTTTCTTCTGTCTTGATCGTTCGGTTACACAGAGAGAGCAGGACATTTGTGCAAGTGAGTTATAGATAACGTATAAGGCCTATTTCGAAAATATGTTCATAAGTATCACGTGAGAAACAAACGCACAGCCAGATTAGGAATAGGTTAACGCGGGCTAATTTTCCGCAACTCGGCGACAGATATGCGCCTATTTTGCGGGCAGGCTAGAATTATAATGAATAAAATTTGGCATGTTGCAACGGAGTTCCTTATATGATGTTGACGAGCAAGAACTTAATATAGGCGTACAGCTTAATTGAGAACCAGAATGGGATACGGGGAGAGGACAACGGTGACGTGTCGAGATTTGTCGTACCTAAATACGAGTATCTCACCCTTGCTCGCAAACAACGCATCCCGATTCTCAATAAACTTTGTACGTAGATAAGGATTGAACATTTATATTGAAATCCTATCGGGCACATGGATCATTTATTGCATTGAATGCCCTGTAAGCTGAGTATATATCTACGTCTTAACGCAGAAGAAACCCTCATACACAGTCAGTAATATAGACCAGTTTTTTACTCCTAGTTAAACAATTTTGAAGCGAACCGCTCTCGTATAATAAGCGGGTGATTTCCATACATTTTCCTTTTTATTTTGCAATAGAATTCTAGGTTTCCCGTTCCCAATATGCTAATTCGGTAAAATAGAGATTACATTGCGAATCCCAAGTCGGGATTTAAAAAGCAAAGATGTGGTAGAAATAAACTTACAATGGAGGTTTTTTATTCGCATCCTATTATCTACTGCTCCATTTGCGGTACGAGTCCAATAATTGACCTGAATGACCCCACGCCTTCGTCACTAAAGATGTGAAGAAAAAGACATTCCTTACCCTTCCTGCCGTTCCTTTTCGACCGTACACAAAAAAATGGCGAAAACCAATGAATATATCTAGCTAGTCCATATTACTATTTAAAACTGCAAGGCTGATTGAAAACTAGCATGCCGTGGAAATGCGCGGGCATTTGTGCTTTTTGCGTCATTTCACTTTCCGCCAACTTTAACCGTCGACCGGAACCGATCTGCGAGGGTTCAGTGAGGGTTGGCACTACTGCGGATGGGAATGGAGATATGGAGATGCAGATGCATTTTACTGTAATCCAAAAATATTGAGTATCTTTAGAACAACAAAATCGTTCGCGGGATCTTCACAATCGTTAATATTTTGGACAGGTCGATAGGTCGTGTATAAAATAAAATAGTATAAAATAAAATAATTATTAAAAAACTAGATGCCGCCCCGCGACCCACTCGACAATTCCCACGGATGAGAGAATTTCCAACTTTTTCTTACCAACTTTCAACCCCCGTTTAAACCCCTTACCTGACTCACCTAGAGTTTGACGTCAATATGTTTTGAATGAATGAAATGAATGAATGAATGAATGAATGAATGAATGAAATTTATTGCGTATTGATATTTGGGTTTGGGTTTTGACTAAAATGTTTAAATTAATTTGTTGTAGACATGTTATACTTAATTTGACATAATTGAATAGGGTAGGGGTCGGGTTGCATAAAGTTTAAGGTCATATTTTTGATACGCATACGAGGATTCGTCATACTCATCATTACGCATAACTGTTAATAGTCATACATTTATGCGCATAACGATTTTAATCATAATGTTTATGCACATACTGTGTATTGGGCATATAGTTGATATGCATACATTTATTCAAGCATACTTTATAATGGGCATACATGGATTGCTCATATAACACTTTAACCATAATAAGTAAACGCATAAAATGCTAAACGCATAAATAGTTTGCTCATACAACACTTTAACCATACTAAGTAAAAGCATAAATTGCTAAACGCATAAGCCTAATTTCAAACGTTTTTTTTAAAGTTCTCTTTTATGTTGCGTCACAGTTCTAACCTAATATACTTTTCTGGCAGCGATTCGGTTATGTGTGAGATAACAGTTCTAACCTAACCTAACCTACTTTTCTGGCAGCGATTTGGTTCTGTGTGAGGTCACAGTTCTAACCTAACCTAACCTACTTTTCTGGCAGCGATTTGGTTCTGTGTGAGGTCACAGTTCTAACCTAACCTGACCTACTTTTCTGGCAGCGATTTGGTTTTGTGTGAGGTCACAGTTCTAACCTAACCTAACCTACTTTTCTGGCAGCGATTCGGTTATGTGTGAGATAACAGTTCTAACCTAACCTACTTTTCTGGCAGCGATTCGGTTATGTGTGAGATAACAGTTCTAACCTAACCTAACCTACTTTACTGGTAGCGATTCGGTTATGTGTGAGATAACAGTTCTAACCTAACCTACTTTTCTGGCAGCGATTCGGTTATGTGTGAGATAACAGTTCTAACCTAACCTAACCTACTTTTCTGGCAGCGATTTGGTTCTGTGTGAGGTCACTAATATTGTGTAATGAGTAGAAATTAAAAATACTTCAATAATATAAATCGTTTCTTTTTTGAAGAACCATCGCAAGTCCATTATCAAAATTTATGCAATACGATTGTTATAATCATCAATATTATGGCTTGATAAATGTATTTAATTTACAATTATTACTAAAACCACTTATAATCATCAATGTTATGGCTTAATAAATGTATGAAATTTACAATTATTGCAAAAACGACTTATAATCATCAATATTATGACTCCGTATAATTATGACACGGAAGAATTATGCCATAGGACAATTTATGCCAAAAAAAATATATGAGCATCAACTTTATGCTTAAACTGTTATGACAATTAATAATATGACAATAGTTGTTATGCAACCAGACGGCCCCCCAATTGAATAAATTCCTCACTTTATAACCAACTTGTTTGTAACTTCTAAGTTCGCGTTTACCTACTTCAGCAGTGATTTTTTATTTTTTATAATTATTATTACAAATGCTTTCAATTTCAAAATCATGTACACTAAGAACTTTGACAACCCTAAGCTCGATTGGTCCCCATTTAACATGGATTGCAGGAAATTGGCGCGCACTGCTATCCGCATTGGCCACTTTGAAGTTCAAGTTATTTATGTTTCTAATATTTGTATAAGATTCTATGTGGTCCATTGCCAAGTCGGTCATTTCTATCTTTTTCGTTCTAAAATATAAACTGGTATATTGCAAACGATTCTTGTGGTGAAGCTTGTTATTCAATAGTCCTATTAAATTCTAGACAAAAAGTATCGCCATTTGTCAATAAAGATAAAAGTTGACAAGCGTTAAAGTAATATATGTACACCTTTCGCTTTTTTTATCTATATTTGTTTAAAAGGGAATGAAAAGGGTAACAAAAGCGCCTTAAGAAAGACATGCACAATACAATATGTGCAGTTTGCTTGTATTGAAAATTATTTCAGAGATGAATTATTTTTAATAAAATAAAAAGGACTGGCTAAGCGACCACATTGCTTATATAACCAAAACCTGGCTAATCCCAAAATATACTTCTGATGCTCTTGCATTCGGTAATTTATGATAACCTCGCGCCATTTCAATTACATTTTTCTCTCCCTACCTTGGATCGGTCCCATTTAACATCAATTGCAGGAAATTGCGCTGCAGCGCGTAATAATTATCCCGTCGGGTTCTCCCAATTAGAGTTGCAATCTGCAAATATAAAAACTCCTGAAAAAATTATTGGCATCTGTGGAAAAGTCCTGATATTTATTGGAACGGCGGACCATTCGTTCTGCTGGTATATTAGTTTTGGTTCCATCTTCTTCTTACTCTTTTATTAACTGCGCGATGGGCCTGGATTTAATCCAATCAAAATTACCACATGATATATAGATAACTATTTTTTTTATTTAAATTTGATAAATGGCTCGGGCATTCGAACCAGCATCTCTAACGGCTCTCCGGGCCAACACAGGCGCACTCAGTTGCGCCGCCAACGTGCCTACCAGTCGCTGTAGGTACCTTTTATACGACTTAAGGGAGATACTATTATATACAAATTTACAATAGAAAAAAATCCAGACATGTACCGAGTCCGATCGCAATCCTGAAAAACCCTCATATGGGCATTTTAAAACTTACGTTTCGTCGAAACTTAAGCTAAGTTTAAATACGGTCTAACCTGTCAGTTGGTGACGAAATATACCTATGCAGTTTGAAACTAATCGTCAGTTTTGTGACGATCTGTTAACTGCTACTTAACAGGACATTTTAAATGAAAATGCCCATATACAATACAATACTGACTGTGAGGACAAATTCTAACATTTGGCAACCCTACTCCCGATAGGCCTATGTATAGGCTTTTGAAATTGGTCGGCTAATGGCGGCATCAGAACCGCATGTGTCAACTGTATTCGAATAGATAAAGCCATTGTTTAGTAGCGCAAAGCTTGTAAATGGCTGCCATAATTTTGGCTAGATTGCATTTCTCTCACACATTCCGTTAGAGATGGAACTAAAAGATAACTCGCAAGCCAATCTATATATGTAATAAAATCCTAGAAAGACTGTGTTTGCAACTTTAAAGTAACTGGGGAGTGTTACAAATACGTAATAAAACGTAAATAAATTGTTTTCAAATTTTTGTCTGTTTGTGCGCGCGGTACCTATGATAGAAAATTATAACTAGGTTTGGTTTGTGTTATTCTCGTATCCTAAAAGAAAAAGATTTCAATGCAACATGTGTTTCGGAATAATCAAATTCGGAAAAATTATGTTTCCTGAATAAGACGCCATAAGATTATACCTATTTACACATGCTAAATTTCTTCTAAAATACAACGAGTCTCGTATAACCTGTTAATAAAGACTATGCTTAAAACATCCCCAATTTTCGTACCAAATAGGTCAATCTTACCGTCCGTCACTTTGTCCGTGTCCAAAGCCGGTTCCAAACCGCTCGGAACCCGCTCGAACCACTTTATTAAGACGGAACCCTTGTTTTAAATCCAGCATTAGCGTCGCAAAAAATCATGCTAATTCCGACTTAGGGTCGGTTGAAGTATTTTTGTTCGATTTGTAATTGTTTTCGTAAAGGTTACTTGACTATGTATGTATTCCTAGGGTGTATGTGGCTGCTTGACTTTGTTGATTAGTTCAATGCTTCTCCCCTTGTTTGTATTTTATTCGTATCCGAGTAAACCAAATTTTTCGCAAAAAGTATTGCCTGAAATCTTTATTATGCAATACCACCAGCAATTCAGAGTAATTATTGTAAAAGAATCATAATCTATCTCATCGTTATGCCTACACCATTTTACATCCTACATCCATATTTATATTATTCATGATCATGACCATTACGGGTCTATAAATGACCTAAGATTTTTGAAATATTCTACATTCCGCTGTCTTAGTGACGAAAAAATATACGTAACGAAACATAACGTTCGGCTAAGCAAAGCAATGTTCTGCGGTGGTACGCTTGTTTACTTAGTATTTTATGGAAGAGATAACAAACCCCACATTTTATTTCTATTTTGACCTCAAAACCATGTAAAAATAATTCCGCAATTCTCAAATCCAAAGTAGAACGAAACAAGTATCAATCTTCGATTCCTCCGGTAATGTGTCGTTTGTGACGCTCGTGTCACGTCACGCCGTGTCGGTGTCACGTGACGATTGCCAATCGAATGGGGAATCACGTTTTCAATCCGCTCGAGAATCCATCTTCCTCTGTATATACCTATTCCCTATGTGTGACTTTTTTTTCAATCATTTGCCCTGGTACTCAAAATTATATACGTAAGTAAATTAATTTAATTTTGTTATGTTAATAACCTGTTTTTTTATTCAAATGTCTAACGAAAACCGATTTACGAAATCCAATAGTGCTACGAAAAAGTCACTCGCGCGTACATCTTCATACAAGTTTTCGCAAGGTTTTATTATAAATGGCATTTTTACTACGAGAGAGTGACACATCTGATAGTGTGACTCCATATAGGTCCCTTTTTCACTGTTTAACGTTATGTTTCATTCTATTCCAGATGAAGTGGACGTGATCGGTTACACGTCCAACCAGAGCGACAGCGAGTCGCTCGTGTCGGGCCGCAGCGGGAGCGGCGACAGCGGCGTTTGCGAGCGCGCGCGGCGAGGCCGTCGCTCGCCGCGCCTGGCGCGCCGCGCGCCCCGCAACACGAGGGTCTAGGTGAGTACAGTATCCCCTTATGAACCGGAGAACATAGCTAGCTCTCTTCTATTTCTGGAACCCTTATGACTATTTCGATCATTACGACATCCCTCCGCCGTAGTTAGCGTATGTGTCGCAGCCTTAACTTTAATTAGCCATTTGGTTAACTGCCTTGCATTTTTACTAAACTATCACCCGCCAGCAGGTCGACGAAGCCCCGCTGGGGCCTCTATTTCTGCTCTGAGGGTCACAAGCTGACTAACAAACCTAACCTAAAATAAGGAATGTGTTAATTGAAAAGGCTAGGCAGCTAACCGAATAGCTCATTAAGCTAGTTGGCGGCGACATATGCATTGGTGTATGTGCCCTCGATTTTCTCCACAAAACAGTAAATAGCCTAGAAGCTTCTCCACGAGTTACTGTGCGAACAGTATCAGAATCGAGCAGGGTAGGTATATAAAGTCTTCTTGGCTGTGCAGCGTGTGTAGCGAACAGTGCACACAATAAGGAAACGTTAAACCGTTTTTACCAATTCCACGGGTCAGTGCGCTTACATTGAGCGCTCAGCAAAAAGTTACTAGTGGCTGCGGCTGACGAGCCTGCTTGCAGGATTTTAAGCCCCCTACTAAGTTTGGAAAGCTATGAAAGGCTTTACAGTACAAGCCAGGGTAAAAAAAAGGTCAACTAAGTAGCTCAGGGCTACACCACCTATCCAGTGGCGTGTCGTCAAACATTCCCCCACGTAAGCCAGATCTCGTTTACTTACTTCTGGGATTGGGTGCTCAAGCGCCTTAAAATAGATAAGCCATCGGGGACAGGCACAGCCTATACACTTACTCTATCCATAACACTATCCATATTTACAGTCTGTTTGGTTATAAAAAAAACGACCGTCGTAGAAATTGAAAAATGTGAAATTCAGAACTGGCAATGCTCTTAGTGTTCTCTAATAACAGTCTCCTGGTAAAAGCAGTATTTTAATTGAAGCTTCTTTTCAGGTTTCGAGTAGGCGGCGCGAGCGCTGGGCGGCTGCAGCCCCCCGTGACGTCATAACTTCGTAACGTAAACAATCGTAGAACATTTTGTTGATACATGTACTAAGGCGACTGTTGTTTCTGTGACTGAACGTGACGAGTGCCCGCGCCGCCGACAGCTGGCGGCGACACACCGGCGTCATCTAGTCGCAGTACCGAGCTCTGGCCGCCACGCGCCGGTCTAACACGAACACCTCTGCAAATTATCACCGAGTACAAAATTGCCAAAAAAAAAACATTTTTTCAACTTTTTTCTGCAATGTCGCATAGGTAATCGGTGTGGATTCCATTAGTTTTTTGTTTCCGCAAAACGGTTACAGTGCGCGCTCAAGTTGATTGCACAGAGCCGCGGTAAAGAGGGGAGCACCTTCCCTTGATACGGAGCTTCATGTATCATCTTTTCCGCGTGCATGTCATGTACTATATTAGTCGCTCTTGCATTTCTTACGGTAGTAACCAACTCGAGCGCACAGTGTATTTTCCATTGTAGTTTCACAAGTTACATCCGGTATTTGTAATTAGTTTTAGTTTAGCGTTGGGGGAAATTCATAAACAGTAAAATATTTTAAAACTAGTTTTTCAAAACTTCATGACTCTTCGTACAAAAAAATACATATTGGGCCAACGGATGCCCTGTATTTTCATCATCATTGATATTGTGGTAATAATCATGTTATTTTACTATATACGTTATTGAATTTTCTATCGGTCATATTAAAACGGTCTTGGGGATCGTTTAACTCTCTAGGGTACTTATCGTTATTTTCCACAAACGTTGCTGGTTTAGCAAAATGTTGTATAGATAAATATCAATTTTATATTTGTATATAATTATTTTTCTTGTAAAAAATCAATCAAATAGAATTAGATCTGTGAATTTTAAGTGGACGTCTGCAAAAACTTACATTGGGTTCACAGAGCCCACCAAAAATAAATATAGAAACGATTCCATTTAGTTCACGCATACTAACCAGATCATTTCGGCTATAAGGACTCGTTCGTAAACGCTCTGCACAGGCGGGCCGCCTGAAAATCGCCTCGCCGTGTCAAAATGCGCGCTAATTGTGTCAACAAAAGTCATGCATCACAGTCACATACATGCTTATACAGAGACATCCACCGTAGTTATACAGAAAGCGACCAATTGCAAGAGTTAACTCATAATAAATATACTTTTTATAATTGAGTAGGGTACAAATTACAAGTACTTACGCAATTAATTATTAGAGATTGGTCTATTTGTGCAAAACTTTTGCAGCGACACATTGGCGGCCTGAAAGCATACAGTCGCTAAGCTCACACCGAGCGACAATACTCTTACGAGGTGTTTTGTGGCCATAACGTGTTCTCATTTAGCGACGCATTTTGTCACTACGTGGTTCGTTGCGGGCCGCCTGCATCGACCAGAGTGCTTGGTTCAACTCACGCGCACGGACGCCTACAAGCTTCTTGTCATCTAAATTTTATTTATTATCATCGTCTACGCAACACTCGCGTTGGCAGACACCCCACGGACTAACATCGTATTCTTAAGTATTGATATTGAATATTCTATGATCTCACTTCATTGTCACACACCCATCTGAGTAATTTGTCATTATATAGACTTGTTTATTAAATTATTTATCTTATTCGACACGAAGTCGCATTAATATGGGAGTGGTCATTGTTGTGCAAATCAATCTTAGATCAACAATGTTATTATTTATTTTAGATAGAGTGAAATGACTATAATAATTAATATATTATTGCGAATTAATATAAATTTATCTTTTATTTTATTTTTAATATATTGACAAGTCGAATGACAAAATTACTTTAGTGGTATTTAATTTATGTGGACATTCACATACCAAAAATAAATACTTATTATACATTGTAAAGAAATATGGACAATATGAAAATGTGTCGATACAAAATCTTGCAAGGGGAAAACAACTATAAGAGTACACATATTTTGTTATAACTATTTTACCTTGTATAAATTGTTAATTCATTTTGTGAAGAGCGAGTGGACCTTGTATATTGTATGTTCAATAATTTTGGTGGCAATACGCGCCTAGGTCGGAGGCCAATCTCACTCGCTCCGGCCTTGAGCGTATTTTTTAATAATTGCATTAATTATTGTAAATTGTTTTAGGTATGAATGTTATGTAAGATAGTTGTAACGTATTATCATTTGTAAGTATAACATTTATTTTAGAAATGACAGTCTGATCTCTTAAGGTTATAGATGCGTGTAATGAGGCTGTTAGTCGGGCTCCTCACAATCTTTCCGCGCTACCGCGGGCCGATCAGATGGCACTCAACTCAATGTACCTAGCATATTATTAACAAGGAACTAAGCCGTCGCAGTGCCGAGAATTTCCACAAACAAAACGAAATTATGTTCGCATATAACGCTTAAAGCTGAATCTCGACAACTCTAAGAAGTCTGAAGCTTGTGGAAAATTGTAACAGAGTAGTGTCCGTCAAGATAGCGTACACCGTAAAGATATTCAGAATCTGATGCAGCCAATAAATAGTACCCAAATAGTACCGACGAAATACCTAGGTGAAAAAAATAGTACCCTTAAACTTTTCGAAATATAAGGCCTGTTCACGGTGTACGCTACCGGCGTCAAGCTGGCGTACACCGTTTGTATCTCTGGAACGGCTTTGTTTTTGGAAACGCTTTATATCTCAAAAAATAGTACCCAAATAGTACCCTAGGGCCCTAAAATTTTATTTCTCTAGCTATCGTAGAAGCCGAGATATAGTGAGCTCTTTCTATAAGGAATTCCCGGGTACGCCAGCTTGACGGTGTGAAATTTTGTACACCGTTAAGTTATGGAATATCTCGGCTTCTACGATACCTAGCTAGAGAAATACAATTTTAGGGCCCTAGGGTACTACTTTTTGAGATATAAATCGTTTCCAAAAACAAAGCCGTTCCAGAGATACAAACGGTGTACGCCAGCTTGACGCCCGGTAGCGTACACCGTGAACAGGCCTTATATTTCGAAAAGTTTAAGGGTACTATTTTTTTCACCTAGGTATTTCGTCGGTACTATTTGGGTACTATTTATTGGCTGCATTAGATTCTGAATATCTTTACGGTGTACGCTATCTTGACGGACACACAGAGTAGAATGCGATGGTAATAAAACGCGACTGAGTGTTCTAGTTTGGTTGGTCCGCGGTGGCGCCCGGTTGCGCCCGACGCCTCCAACTTCTTGCGACGCCTAGGACCTGTGTGCCTCTGTCAATCCTGCCTCAAAGATATCAACAAACTATCAGTTTCAAATTATATTACTATCACAAAAATATATATATTTAATTTATTTTAGAACAGTGCTTTGTTTACCTTGTTATTATGAAAACTGTACCAATGTGTTGCAATACTTCATTCAAGAACTTGTGCGAATGCCTGGATGACTTAAACCTAATTGCTATTTAGATTGAGTGTGACGATGTACCATTGTCATAATCCATTTCACCCAGATAATCAAAAAAACATCGTCCGTCATTAAAAATATATCATATGGCAGGCATATTTATAACAAGAAAAAAAACCGGTCAAGTGCGAGTCGGACTCGCGAACCGAGGGTTGCGTACAAACTCGTCAGTAGATACGTGGATAATTCAAGATAAACTGTATGGTTGGACAAACTTAACTTTGCCCTTGAAAAACTGTTGTGCCCATACATCGACATATGTCGCGGTTAGTTTAGTAGGAGCAAATAAGTTAGTCTTATAATTTTTTCGAATTCCTAAAAAACGCTGCAAGTTAGGAAAGGAAGGCCGTTTTATTTTTCCTGTTATATTTCGGATGATATTAATAATCGGTAATTATTACAGCTTTTTCTGTTCAGTAACTTCGGAGATAATAGAGTGGAATGGTATTTTTTTAACGTTTTTTGTCTTAAATCAAAAATTACGTGTCAAAGAAAAAAATAAAAACGGTTTTGGAATCTACAAATTACGCCCTTTCATTTGATAAGTCTACGTTTGATTTTCGACATCCCATTTCCATCCCATGCAATAGGTTCGGGTTAGCGATTTTTAACACTATTCTTAATTTCAAGTCGATAGCATCAGTAGATCCTGAAATATCTTGCTATGACGGACAGACAGACAGAGTCGTACCATAATGGTTACTTTTTTACCATTTTGGTACGGAACCCTAAAAATAGTGGCCAAACTAACTTTTATTTTAAATTGACCACGCGTATCCTTTCTGAAAGATTGATAATTGATATATATTTAATGTGGACGGTAGTTTACGGCAAGTATCTTGCCTAGCTGTCATGCTCCGATTGAATTTCGATTAATTGTCTCTGGTTTGCTCAGTTCGAGTAGACACTAGGTTATCGTGTAAAACTCATGTTTCATTTGCGATTGCCGAGTGTGTGGGTGCAAGCGGCGACGGGACGCTTTAAGAGTACAAATTCTGTATAAGCCCCTACTTGAGTGTTAATTCTAAATGTTAATTTTTAAAACACGAAACAGGGAGACGGTATCGGTGAAAGATGTACGAAATTAGTGTATTTTAGCGCGCGGGCGACAGTAGTGGCAATTGATACAGTCATCTGCCTTCGATGTTGTCTCTTCTTGATTAAATTGTCTATCCTATCGCTACAGTGAGTTTGAGTTGCTATTTCCTACTGTATTCTGTCGCACGTAGTTTAGAGCGATGGCTCTGTGCTAACCCGACTGTGTCACTGTAACGATAGGGTATTTGTACGTGCGTGCACTGTACGCGCGCACTCTTTACTAGATAAGAAATGTGTTATTAGAATTGAAATTGCAATAAAATGTCCTCGCCGACGAACTCTGGCAACCCTACTTGACCTCGCTTCTGTAAATTAAAAATTTTAGTCCGGCGTTGTAAAAAAAATATCAGTACGATTGTAAATATTGGAGCCAAAATTTTTATACAAATTATTTCATAAATATATTGTCCGGTGGGTTCATCTTAGGGTTGCAAGGGTAGCCGGAAAATGCGCCGTCACAAACTCGAATCATGGTTTCTGAACTAATATTTAACGTCAAAAATGATGCTACTTGAACGTATGCTAAGTAAATCCACCAATCAGCACCCAATACTACTTGTAACAGCAACAACAATCCGAATAACGCTTTACGTTCGAGTGGTGTCAGGAGGATAATAACTGTCTGTTTTTATGTAATATAATGCTGAAATTAGTATAGCATTTTATATTGCAGAAATACTATAAAAGCCATTTAAGGCTGCAGTATTCTTTGACTGCTTGCTAGAACCCAATTAAGGCATTATTGAACAAAAAAAACCTGTCTGACATAAAGATTGCGTCTCTTTCTAACAAGTAAATGTACGAAACGGACGAATGCGTTGTTTGCCATATGCGGCATCGAGCTAGGGAATGCACAAACTTTCATTAGCGTTTTCACACCTACCAATAACTAGACTGATATGTCGTCGACGACATCCCCTGTCCCTTTCACTCTACAGCGATGGAGAGAAAAGGACACGGGATGTCGTCGACGAGATATCGTTGCCGTTATCGATAGGCATCTTCTGTACAGTGATGCCGCGCGTTGACATTCGCTAATATAAAAAAAAATACAACACTCGATATGTCGGGCCGGCGGTTTTAGGTATAATTAATGTTTGTACAGCTGGGATCATGTCAGAGAATTGACAGTTACTTTTTTGAAATATTTCGTTCAGAAACGGATAGAGTGCGACCGACGGTTCTGTCTGAGTAGAGGCAAACATTAGGTACCGCGACAACTGCTGATGTGACTTGGCAGCATTATTCAATGTATTTGACGAACATGGCACATATAATTATATGTAAAAAAGTTATAGAACTAATTTAATAAAATTATAAATAAATAATTTCTTCGTTTCATTTTAATGGTATGATCAGAAATAAGTTTTGCGTAAAATGTAGCCGTTTTGAGGGTTAATTTTTCTCTACGCTAGTTGTAAAAACTAGACACGTTTTCCATATTTCTGATTATACTAAATACCTATAAATCCTAAATATTCAGGTCCTGAATATTATTTAAAATAAGTTTCAACGTAAAGAAATCCCTTTACTTCCATCTCCTAACCAGATTTTGTAGCTAGTTTCCCATTTCGTAGCTAGTAACCAAGTGGGAACTATTTTCCCATCTTGAGGCCACACTTAGTGGCTGGCTTCCAAATGGAAAATTTGATTTCCCGTCTCGTAGACAACTATTAAAAAAATGTTTATAAAATTTTTAGCTGTTAGTTAAACTTAAAAATGATAGATGAAAGTATATACCTACCTATAAGCCAATTGGAACTCGGGTCAGGTTTTAATAATATCAAAACTTGTAACAAATCAGGCAAACTCGTATTTTTACGTGATATAAAACCTTCCAAACCTGGCTACGAGATGAGACTTAAGAATTGCCGTTGCGAAGTCAGCTTCGAATCGGGATGTTTTCTCCCGTTTGGAAGCCATCATCCAGATCTGGCTACGAGATGGGACTCGAGAATTCCCATTCCGTGGCCAGTTTTGAATCGGGATTATTTCTTCCATTTGGGAGAATTTGGCATTTGGCTACGAAAAGGCACTAAAAGAAATCTAAAAAAAAAACGCAAAGGAAAATAAACCGTGTTAGAAGACCATTACCTAAGGTGGACTAGGTATGCCTATAGTTTAAACAGTGTATTTAGTGAGATTTTGTTTTCACCAGATGATTTCTTATATTAAAACGGATGATCAATATCCGCAGCAATCCACAAGTACTTATTCAGTCCAGAGGGTAGCTCGCCCGGGCTTTTCGAAACTTCTGAATAATACTGACCGAGTGCCACCGACCCGCTAGTCGAGTTCAACGTTTACGCAGGATTTTCGCTACATACGGCAATTAGCGTGCTACGAACTACGGCGTAGCACACGTAGCTAGGGTTGCCAACGTAAGAGTATATTTTGACTTTGTGTACTATATACTGTTGAAAATATATACAGCGTGTAAGACTAATACGGGCGAACAATTAAACCAGATATAGCGTTTAGTAGTGTTATCATTAATTAATATGATTTTTTTAAATTACACTTAATAGTGACCTCGTAATTAATTTTTGAAAATTTACCGAGCAGAAATGTACCGCATACATGCTTGTTATGACATTGCGAGATAAGAGCTTTTTTAAAGTAACTGTCAACTAGCGTGTTTGTCAACTTGAATGTGTTGCGTTACATTGCGGCCCGAATTATTTTGTATGGTAAATATTTTCATTGTGATTTTAAGCAATAGTTATCTAAATATGCTTCTTAGGTCCTATGCTGACCACCGTTTCAATATTCGCCCGTATTAGATTTACAGGCTGTATAGTACGCTAAAATCGTAGCGACGCTTGGAACTGAATGTGTTAAGTAACTGGACTAGGGGAATAGAAATGAAAAAGAAGTATGAAATCAGAATGAAATACTTTATTCCGACACACTTTCTGGATTTGTCGACCAGCGAATGACCAGAGAAAGACAAAAACATCTCAAACAAGAAACATGAACATTGGCCAACATAATAAATTATAATTATACATAGGTAATAATACAAGCTTATATAAGTGATATACGTTTATAAGTGGCGTGGCGTCAAATATATTCTTCGTAAAGCCAGAGCACATTTAGATTACTTTTTCTTCAGGAGATACTCCGGTCATATGCTTTAAAATAGGCAAGCCGATGGGAATCGGGTTATATGGACGCCACGCGACTGACGTTTATCATATTCCTAAAGTCCCTCAAGAAGTAATACCATTTTTTCTAACACGTGTGTAAATCTACACTTTCGCAACCAACAATTTAGTAGCACTAGGCTCGTAGCCGATACGAGGAAAGCCGTATGTAGAGGAAACTTGCTACGAGCCTAGCGCCAGCGGCCCGTTTCCCGGTGTTGAAAGTGCTAAACTTTCGCTAGAATTGGCTTTCGGGCGAAAACCTTCTGGTTTCTAAACGCACCCATATCAATTTGGTTATTAGTGCTATAGGCTTATCATTATCACCTTTATACAATACAGTCGCACAAATATCAAGTCGACTGTACTTTGGTCAGAACATGGCACCTACTAACAGGTATTTACAATGGCTAACCTTGGCCTAAGGTAAATATAGTCGTTCGGGTCATACAAACATAAAAAAGGTTAGGAATCCATGTTAACGACATCAATTCTGGTTAAAATGTGTTATTTTATAGCTTTATAGGCTGAGTTTCCATCAGGGATGTGCGAGGATGCGTAGCGAGGGATGTGTTTGTTATGAACCAATAGAAACCCTTCATTTAGCTATCCTCGCTCCGCTGTGCCGCTTCTATTGTCTTCTTCGGCGTCACACTCTGGGCAGAGTGGTCGTGGCCGTCACGTCGTGGTTAGTAACCTGTTTTACAATGCGACGCCAATCCTCGCGGATTGCTGCTCTCCGTGTGCATTCATATAACTGGCCGTCGACAGCTTTTTTAATCTGGTCTGTCCACCTCATCGCTGTTTCTATTGGTTCATGACAAACATCCCTCGCTACGCATCCTCGCACATCCCTGGTCGAGACGCAGTCTAATCCATTGTCTGCGCGAAGGAATTTGAAAAGGCTCAAGAAGCCATCATAATATACTAATAGATCGCGCCGGTCATAAAAGGCCAATTACATGTTTTCTCTGAGTTTTTGTGACTTTCCATACTGTTTCGCGCAGATATATTGTATTGGGCTAAGAAATGAAACAAATTTGATGCAGTTAAAGGTTAACCCACGTTTGTAAATAAAACCGAGCGACTCGAATCACCTCAAAGCGAATAGATGTTACTCGTGGTCTATGCTAAAATAGCTCTTATCGCTTTGTCTTACGGTGCAACTTAACTAAAAACGGTGGTAAGTTGATAACCCTTACAAGGAAACGTGTAAATAATATGCGTTTTGTAACTTTTCGTAGTTTTAAACATAGAAAAACGCCAATCGAGCATACATTACTAAATTTAACAATATAATATATACCAATTGATGGAAACCATTATAAGTACCGCCGACAAAACACTTCTTAACACGAAATATAATAAATATCATCATAGTAATAAAATGCAAAGCTCGGTCAAACATGAGCACCCAATATCAAGGTTAGATAATAATTATATAATGACATATTATACTAAACACAGGATATATATAAATTGACTTTATGTCTAGCAAAATCAACTGGACAGGACAGTAAGTATTTCACTTTATGAAGTGTAAAATAAGTTATACATGCTGAATTTAAAGTTTAGTTTTATAACGGCATTAACTAAGAACGATTAATAATACTAGTGTGTAGAATATTGCTATTACTAAATTAATAAAACCGGGTCAATCGCAAGAAAATGGGCTAGACAACTAAAAAAAACTGTTTAGTCCGTCAGTTAGATTATTAAAAATTGTGTTTATTGAGTGACTGCTATTAGGTTAACCGGGGTAATTGCGTCTATGGGCGCAAATGCGTCTTTTAAAGATTAGTATACGCTGTACTTTACAGGCAGGTAGAGACGGGGTAGTTTTAAAGAGTTCGGATTTAATGGAATCTTCAAAAGACGCATTTGCCCCCGTAGATGCCCCGTAGAAGCCCCCGGTTGACCTTACTATATATTGACAAAGGGTTCATACAGTGGCGTAGCGAGGGTGGTGCAGGCAGGGCACGTGCCCTGGGCGTAAAAACGAAATTTACTAACTACCATCAATCCAAATTCGCAAACATGGCGAAATAAAAAAAAAGTCTCGAATGCAACCTACCTACACCCCCCCCCCCCCCCCCCCTCCCACAATTTAACATGGATTTTCCACCCGCACCCACGCGCAGTTTGGATGCGTACCCTGGGCGCCGTTTTACGTCGCTACGCCACTGGGTTCACAATTCCGAAGGCACCATTCTTCCGAATTCAATTATTCCAAAACCCATGATCCCCTTAAATTATACATATTTTTAGGAAACTTTACCCCAACATAATTAAATTTCTACTACAGAGCCTAAGGTAAAATCGCTGTTCCCGGTTCCGTATAAAATTATGATATAAAGCTTCCGGACTTTGTCTTAATGCCGAAAGCATATCTTCGGAATTTTTTAGTGTTCCTATTGACACAGTATGTATTGTAAATACATACAATATTAATACATATCTATCTATAGTGTCTTAAAATGTTACAATTATACTAGTACTCTTCATAAAGGGTCGGTTAGCTGTGTGATTCTATACTCTAGTATTATTAATTATTCTTATCTCAACGCGAAATTCTAATTCAAACTCCTAAATAAGGAAACAAAAAGCATTTTGAATATTTTGATATTTTAGGGTAACTTTTATACAAGTGTAATGGGGTTTCTCTTCTATGCTTATTCTATTTTTACATGGAACGTCTATATTTCTAAACAGTACTAACAGTACTATATTAACATAGTAATTCACATCTATCATAATATCAATTATCGTGTTTAAGGGGGTACAATATGTACTTATCGAGTTTCTCAAGGACATATTTAATTAATTTTTAATTAAAAGCAATGCCTAATTAACGAACGTTACCTATTAAGGCGGTATACTAAAGGATCAGTTAGACGTAACTACACATTTATGTTGATTGCATTTATTTTCGTTTTTTTGGGATCCATTTTTAGTTTGGCACCAGATCTTTGTGCTAGATTGACCCGCAATTTATTTATTATTATGTAACATCACATAAAACAATTGTCATAAAATTTCTGAGACATAAAATGTGTCACAATGTTTAGTTGTAAACTGTATAAAAGATTTGATGAAGTGAAAAATAAACATAATCAATACACACTTTCGCATTTATAATAGAAGTAAATGGAGTTAATGTGATTTTTAGAGTTTAAATGTGCAATTACGTCTACAAGCTGCTAAAATATCCTTTAGTAATAATTATATTCTATGAGAGTTATTCGGTAACAATAACCCTAAACTAGAATCTAAGTCATCGGTGGACTATTAATACTTTATAACCTTCGGTTTGCAACGACCATTTAATATCGCGCTACTGAGCATTTTATATACCTTGGTTTTCATTTATGTTAATTCGAAATAAATATAAATTAAAGTACTGGTCCCAAACAAATAATAAAGGAAAAAATTAAGAAACAAAATAGTATTCTAAAAATATTATAACAATATCAATATCTCCGTAACCAGCATTAAATGTAAATATTTTGCAATTCGTAAAATCAATGTGTAACGAAAAATATTTTGAAGTAATGCTTCATTATCCTAAAATAGTTCCTAACACCCAACAAAAATAGAATAAAAAATGGTAACATTAATTTACTATAGTCTGGACTAGATATCGAACGACCACATATTTCGTAACACTTATATTTAATACAATAATAAAGTAATATTTGATGACAGTATAACCCTTAGAACATCAAAAACACGCAGCTATTTAAATAGGTGCCCAAAGCAATGGTTGGTATAATATTTAATCTAATATGGTTTTGTATACTGCGACTTATTGCAGCAACGGTAAACTTCGTTTATAGGTAGTGATGACAATCCTAAATTTCATATCATATCAACCGTTCTAACTTTACTTTAAAATAATATATACAGAGTGTCCCATAACTGACACGTCACAGTGACACTGGAGGTAGACCAGGTCAAGAGGTACCAAACCAACTTAACATGACCCCAGTAAAAGAGGCACGGTTTATGAGTTATTGTCGAATTAAAGTTGTTCATGAATTTTGACCGTTTTTAACATTATTAGTGCCAGTGTGCACTCGGAAAGGTGTCAAGGTTAGTTTTTTTTATGTGTACGGTAACATGAATTGTTAATTAAGGTTACAGAAATGGTATTTTATACAAAAACTAAGTAAAACTGAAAAAAATACTAGTTTGATCTTGAATTAATTCACAGCGAAATTTAATTTCGACTTTGACCACCAGTAGTAAAAAAAAAATTACGGTCGGCGGGTCATGTTAAGTTGGTTTGGTAACTCTTGACCTGGTCTACCTCCAGTGTCACTGTGACGTGTCAGTTATGGGACACCCTGTATATATGGGTGTTGCCTGTACTAGGAGCAAATAATTAAAACGTAGATTGCAATACTCAAACTGAACAACATTTGTTCAGCAACATTTAAAAATAACTTATGTTTTAATTTTTAGTACCCTTTAAAGTTTATTTGAAACCGTAATTTATTGCGATGTTTTTTATGTTTGTAGCGTGACAAGCGACGTCAATTAGACTGATGTTAACGTACATTGAAAATAGGTACTATTTAATTTGTACGAAAAAGATACAAACTATAGAATAGATTACATAATTTTTAAAAGTTGTTGAACGAAAGTTTTATTGTTTGATGAGTAGAATCTACGCTTTATTTATTTGCTCCTGTTACAGGCATCACCCAGTATATATTATCAGGTATAATGCAGTGTCTGAGCCTAATACCATTGGAGAGATCAAGTCAGCTAGACTCCGGTGGCTCGGGCCTTTGAGAGAATGGCAGAGGATAAGGGTCGGCCGGTAGGTCGCCGCCCGGTCGGCTGGACCAAATACCGTTAGAAGGAAGAAGTGGTCAAAGAAGGCGCCATCTTGTTTCGATTCACTTCATGTCGCTGCGCCAACGGAGTAAGTAAGTAAGATATAATGCAGCACATTTAGGTGTCTATTGTTTAAAATGTCACCGTCGCGATGAACAAATTATGACAAAAATCATTATTATGAACAAACAGTCTGAAATGACAGTTTATACGTTCCATACTTCGGAACTTAGCAATCGGTGGTCTAAAAGTCAATACACTTAAGAATAGGAGAGAAAAGGGCGAAGATATCCGTTCAGTGTATTGTAAGTCATCTTACAAGTCAAACTGCAGAAGTTGTATGAAAGACAACATTTGACGTTCAACTACAGTGGAATTTATTCCCGTAAAAATAGAGCTCAAATATATATGTATGATTGTAATTATCCATCAAATAGGAGCTTATAAGTACAAGTATATCATTTCGTACATTTTTGGTATAATAGTGTAGCATACTTATCAGTAACAAAATATCTCTGACTGTGTATTTACGCTAAGCAGTACTCTAGATAAGTGAAAATATATTTCAACCTTTACAAAAATACTGTTTGCATAAAAAATACTGAAAGCGTAAGAGATGCACACTACATGCATTATGCGCATGCACTATGTGCATTTGTGCAGTCTGTGTATTTCTTTTGCAATCAGTATTTTATGTTATTTCTGCGTTTTTAAATACTATAACTATAACTAAGGAAATCAGTACTATGTGCCGTTATAAACGAATAGTGTTGATATTTGGCGGTTAACAGCTTTTCTACCTACCTATAACTATATCTAAATATACGATTTCTGCTTGAAAATCAACTACACCAAACACTTATGACTAAAAAACAAACCGAAGGAAGACCCCCGTCTTAGAAGGCTATCATTGACCTTCACAAACACCCAATATAGACATCCATTCCGTATATACCACAATCCATTAATCCTTATGCTAGGACACAATTAGGATCTTTTTTCTTTATACTTAGTGGAGAAACAGACTGTTCACAAATTGTACCTTATATTACACCCAGTGTACCTTATATCTTACTGAACATACCTTATTCTTAAAACATTACAAAGTTGTCGCACCTACCCTTTCTTCTACATGTTATTTGGGACCTCTTCAGGTACCGTTAGGGTTACCAGGTTAACAAATATTCAACATACTTTTTTGAGTTACCCTGTATTGTACAGGACAGAGACAATCTTTTATATCTATGGTCATCTAACGATAATTAGGGTTTCCAACTATACGTAATTCCAAGGTGGGAAAGTTTCCCTTTAACTGTTTTGCTTGATTAGGTTTCATCAAATTTAATGTAGTTATGGTCGATTCATAAGAGCTGGCGCAGATTTAAGGGCATTTTTATTTTAAAATGTACGGTTAAGCGAAACTTAAGCTATGTTTAAATACCGTCTAACCTGTCAGTTGATGACGAAAAATATAAGGACATTGACACAAATCGTCAGTTTGACGACCTGTTAACTGCTAGTTAAGAGGACATTTTAAATTAAAAAAAAAACCTTAATATGGAATAAGCACTAGTTGTAATCCAATTCCACGCCTGTTCTTATGAATCGACATATCGACAATAATTAAGGGTTGCCAACTTAGTGACTAATAAAGTAGTGACCCATTGTTGATAGGATTGTTGTTTGCATTAATTAAAATTGCAAGTTTTAGTAACCCAGGGCTGTCACCTCACAATAATTAGGGTTGTCAACGTTGCAGTCAGTAGACCCAAGGTTCAGGGTCTGCCACACGACAATAATTAGGGTTGTCAACTGTAATCCAGGGTCACCTCACAAGTAGGGTTGCCCATTGTTGATAGGATTGTCGTTTGCATTAATTAAAATTGCAAGTTTTAGTAACCCAGGGCTGTCACCTCACAATAATTAGGGTTGTCAACGTTGCAGTCAGTAGACCCAAGGTTCAGGGTCTGCCACACGACAATAATTAGGGTTGTCAACTGTAATCCAGGGTCACTTCACAAGTAGGGTTGCCCATTGTTGATAGGATTGTCGTTTGCATTAATTAAAATTGCAAGTTTTAGTAACCCAGGGCTGGCACAATAATTAGGGTTGTCAACTTTGCAGTCAGTAGACCTAAGGTCAGGGTTTGCTACACGACAATAATTAGGGTTGTCAACTGTAATCCAGGTGATCCAGGGTCACCTCACAAGTAGGGTTGCCGAATACATGTAGTGGGCGACTTACTTGTCGGCGTCTGGCACGAGTTGAACGCTGTCTTCACTGCGGCGCACGGGGCGGCGCAGGGGGCGTGGATGCTGCAGGAGGGAGAAACGCTCGGGCTGAGTCTTTTTGCTCAGAGCGTTCCGGAGGTGACTTTCACCTGGAAACCAACGAGCGGATTGCTTTATCAAAGCCTGCTGATAGGTAACGTGTGTTAAACCTTACTTACTCGCATTGATTAAGCGTAATGACCACACACATACGTACATTTAGAAGTCCGATGGCAGAATGGGAAGGGGTAACCGAACCGAAGCATAAGAAAAATATGTTTAAGTCACCCCAGGCAGGAAGCGGCATTTTTCTATCCGCTACATGGAGTGAAAATCTCACTTCCTACCGACGACGTAAAATAATGTAAGTACACACAACACAACGAGATAAAGAAAACCTCATATTGTATACTAGTGGATCAATAAGTTTAATAAGTCGAATGTCTCTTTTTGCTCCGGCTTAGCCGAATAAAAAGTATCCTATGTCATAATCTACCTAAACACCAAACATGGAAATCGGTCCGGTATTTTTTGCGTGATGCCCGCACAAAAATAGTCTCGCTACCATTTTATTATACAGGATGTTTCTTCACTGACCTGCGATATTTAAGGAGCTGATAACGAACACAAAGCATAAAAAAACTGTACCTTAATTTTTGCATAAAATTTTCCAACATTTTCATAAGAGTTGGATACCTTACTAGTATACAGCAGTCAGCATAATAGCCCACCGCGTGACCTTGGTCGCGTCGCTCGAGTGCCAGATAAACTTGTTAAAACACGATGATGACACACGACGTTGATGGTGGCCGCGTGTTGGTCGTGGTTGGTTAGTTTGCTTGGTGTGTACACTGTAGTAACTCCGGTGAAGAACTGGTTACCTGGCAAGGAGAGCGGGCGGCCGCAGAGCGCCCCACATACTCCTGCCCACACACACTATAAATAGGTTACAGTGACGTGGCGTAAAAGATATCCTTGGGCAAGCCAGTGCAGATTTGGCGTACATAGAACTGTAGAATAAGGTGGTCAAATGCCTGATATTAGGCATGCCGGTAAGAATCGAGTTCTTTGGACGCCACGCCACTGATAGGTTACCTGGCAAGGAGAGCGGGCGGCCGCAGAGCGCCAGCTCGTGCTCGCGCGGCGACGCCGAGCGCGACGCGCGCGCCCGCCGCGGCGACCGCGAGCCCCCCACGCACTCCTGCCGACACACACTCTACTATTATTCACGACACGTTTAGCTCAGTGCTGCCGTCCTAGTGTAAAAGGCGACCTTTTACTATGGAAGTCCATAGTAAAAAGTCGCCTTTTAGACTAGGACGGCAGTGTGGGAGTGCCACCGCCTACGAAGCTAAAGTCCCGGGTTCGAATCCTGGTAAGGGCAAATATTTTTTTTTTTTTTGCTTGTCTGTGTCCTGTTTGGTCAAAAATTGGCCACTTTGGGTGAACTATGGCTGTGTCCCTCTCCGAACGAGAGGGGCACAAGGCAAATATTTGTGTGATGTGATGAGGCACGAGTATTTGTTCCTGAGTCATGGATGTTTTCTATCTATTTAAGTATGTATTTATCTATATAAGTATGTAAGTATATCGTTGTCTAGTACCCATAGTACGAGCATTGCTTAGTTTGGGACTAGCTCGATTTGTGTAAGATTGTCTCCCGATATTTATTTAAAAAATATATATACACCGTCGGCCCTGTAACAAGATCCAAAAATTAAAACGTAGATTCTACTCCTCAAACTAAACAACATTTGGTCAGCGACATTTAAAAATAACTTTTGTCTTAATTTTTAGTACGCTTTGAAATTAATTAGAAGGCGCAATGTATTGCGATATTTTTTGTGTTTGTAGCGTGACAAGCGACGTCAATTGGACTGGTGTTAACATACATTGAAAATATTATTTAATGAGTATGAAAAAGAAAAAAATCTTAATACTACATAATTTACTACATATGAAAGAAACATGATGTTCCTTTATTTTTTAACCCAAGTGGCCAAGTGGTTAAGGCACTGGGCCGGAAATCCAGAGGTCCCATTAAATTTTTCTAAGTACATAGAAAAATTTAATGGGAATGTCCTTAAGTGATATTTCGATAAGTAATTTATCAGTAAGTTCCCGGTTGCGTTAAGATTGCACCTGGTTTCATTGATGTCACTTACAAATTAGGTGCAAACTTAACGCAATCGGGAACTGATTGATAAATTACTTATTGAGATATCACCGAAGGCAACTTTTAGTGATTTAAATCCTAAGAAGATGAGATAAAATAAGAAACCGAAGACAAACAAAACCCACGGAGAAACTAAAGTTATACAAACAAACTGATTAAGGGTCAGGTACGCTAGGTGAAATCCCCTACCTGCTCGGTTATTATTGTTATTATTTTTAAAGATCATGCAAAAAGTGTCAATAATTGTACTTTTTTAGAAAGCTAATGAACTGACACATTAATTTCTGTATTTTTTACGCGAAGTGTTATAACTTTATTTTTAGTAATGCCTCAAAGAACTACAAAATGTTGAACAAAATCCAAAAACTTTTGAATTAAAATTGTTTTATTGGTAACATTTTGAAAGGTTTTGGCATGTTTTTTGAATTTTTCGTAATCAGCCGTTTATTGGCTATTAGATGACGGCTTTTTTTATTCCTGATTTAAGTAGTTTCTTCACAATTAGCAGATTTAGATCGAAAGGCTGGTTTTTAAAAAAATAAGTTTAAACTCAAATAACTTGATAACCAATGAGTTTTGACCCCCAGTTGATTGGACTTAAATCATTGCAAATAAGCTCTAGAATAACCCCTTTCAAGGAATAGGTCGAATTACCAATCACCCTGTATGTCTACATAATTTTTAAAAGTGTTTCAACAAAACTTACATTGTTTGAGGAGTAGAACCTACGTTTTAATTTTTGGATCGGTGCCCACGGTGTATATAGGCAGGGAATCTTGTGACCACCCGCAATAATGCATAGTAGTGAAAATCACTAGGCAAAGTCCGGCCAACCTACTGTAGTTCGTAGTTGCTACGAGCCTAGCGTCCACAGAGCGGGTTCCCGATGTCGAAAGTGTTAATAGTGATTTAGCGCATTCTATAAAATCATAACCCTCCTTTTTGCTTCGCGTAGTCGGACAATTAAATAGAAGGTTCAATTGCTATTGGATCGAATATTCTTATTGCTTTCCTTTATAAGAGAATCGTAAATGGTTAGCCGAAATAGCAATTCATTCGCATGCATTTGCGCGATCATTTATTATATTACAATTGGATAAAGCACTTGAGTAATAAGTTCACCACCACACAGTTTCAATATTTAACACTTTCAGTGCCATACTTGGGATTATGATTACTGAATGTGTCAAATTAATGAACTTGGAACATTTTAAAAAGTTTTTATAAATTATAAAACTGGTGGGTTAAAAATGTTCCAAATTCGTATACACGAAAAGTTATCGTCAGCAAGGGAGCGAGAGGTGTTATACAGAGAAATTTGTACGAGAATGTCCATATGAGTTACTACAAACTTTTATAGTGAATCGCAACTAAGTGATTATTATCACCAGCACCCAGCATTTTATTTTGGGGACGCTTGTCATTATGATCTCAAACCTGATGGTCGGGTTTTATCGTCAGGACTCCAAAGTTCTGATCTCAAAGGCTTGAATCTTAAAAGGTCGAAGGAGAAAGCCTTCAGGGTTCGGCAACACTCGCGTTTTGTTGTACGTTCGTCCGACTGTATTGTTCGTCAGTGTCAATTTTCGTGAATGTATTGTACTCTTTGACGACATGAGTGACTCCGCATACGAAGCGAAGTCCCGGGTTCAAATCCTGATAAGGGCAAATATTTGTGTGATGAACACGAGTATTTGCTCCTGAGTAACTGTAACTTTATAAGTATGTATATCGTCGTCTAGAACCCATAGTAGGTACAAGCATTGCTTAATTTGGGACTAGGACGATTTGTACAAGATTGTCCCCAATATTTATTTTTATTTATCAATTTATCAATTTATTTTCTATTTTTTATTTGTCTTGTTTGGACGCATAGAGAGACCCTTTACATCTCTATAAATGTAGTTTTTAAGGTAATGTAATGTATATTAAATTATTAAAAGAGAAACTGGTGAGTTTCTTCCGGCGCTTCTTCTCACCAGAAGGTCATTACCCGAAGCGCCAAAAAGAAAAGAAGACAAAGAATGTAAGACATGTAAAAGAGCCCTTGAGGGCCTACTTACAGAAATAAATTATTTTATTTTATTTATTTTTATTTTATTAATTTATATATTTTTTCGCATAAAAGTTAGTTTACAGATACCATACGTTTTCGGACAAAAAAAATATACCAAATGGAAGGAACTCCAAACACGACTAGAGTTACAAAATATTGATTTGAATTTTCACGATTTTCAGACATTATCAGTGATCGGCACTATCGATGCAAAACTGTAACAAAACTTGTAAAGCCGACATAAAGGAGAACTTTCAACCAAGGAAATAAGAATATTATTGGCTAATCAGTGTTAAATTTAACTCTATATCGAAATGTCGGATTTCCAATACTTGAGTATAAAGATGTTTATATTTTCATGGCACTCTATAATGTCCGCTTGGCAAGTTTTGTTGAAGTTTTGCACCGATAGTGCCGACCACTGGCATTATTTTTTCATTACCACTAGAGTTAATGATTTTGGAACTCGCTCCCATGCCGACAGACAGGACATCACAATAATCACAGAAATATACCGAGGTATAAGTAAAAAGTGTATACACCTCGCGTGCTAAAAAGAAGTAGCGATGATCGATGACCTACTTTGTACGTCGTCAACTTCAGTTTACGTCTACATACAGGGTGATTTCGGGGTCGTGATCCCAACCATTTTTTTCTGACTCAGTAAATGATTGCGATGCTACCTGTATTTATTTTAATTGAAACAAAGATGGTTCGTTATTTACGTATTTTTATTTAAAAATTATTATTGACTCAAAATGCGTGGTCACCTTACTTTTATCAATATCGTCATAACAACCTTACTGCAACGATTGTTAAGTCCATGCACTTGACATAAGTTTTCTTGGGAAATAGTAGGGTGACCATGATCTCGAATTATCGCAGTTTTTTTGCTGACTAAAATAAGTCGCTGGTGTACTGTGAGTCCTTAGGAGAAAGTAAGTTAAATGCTTCTTTCTTGCTCCACGACCCCGTAATCACCCTGTCTGTATATTATTATCAGATTTGAATATGATAATAATGGTATAATGAATTGTTCAAATACCACCAAATGAAATGGAATATGTACGTTTTCCATCACTAAATTACACTTTTGGCGTCGAACGCCAAGCAAAAAACGTTACACGCTTCGTTCCCATACAAATCGACGAACTGTTTCCTTTTATCTCGATATATTTCTGTGACAATAAATTCAGACATCGGATTCTAGGGGGCAAACGCCTGACAGGTACTAGAGATAGACGAAATTTTTTATCGACATTTATGAATATCTATATTTTTGACATTAAGATATTATATTGTTTTTGGTGCAAAATGGAAAGGCAAGTAGAAAGTTCTCATATCGATATTCGTCGATAGATCGTATACCTACGATGCTTTCCGCCTAAACTACGAGTAGTAAATTTGATGATTAACTTAATAGTTTTCGTTTTAAAGGATTTCCTTAGTGTCATTTGTCACGGACTTTTTAAAAAAATTTAAAAAACCATTCCATAAAAATTCAAAAAAAATGATAGGAATCATTTCAGTGTCTTGCAAGGAACATTTAATTGTAGAACATATGGGAAGAAAAAAATCTAAAAAAAAAAATATCGATATCGATAAATGTCGATAAAAAAAATCGTCTATCTCTAGTACCTGTCAGGCGTTTGCCCCCTAAAGGGCTATTCTTCAGAAATATGTCTGCGACTCATTCATCTGTCTCCATACATTTAGTATGAAAAAGGGCCAGATGAATGAGGTGACCGCAGACATATTTCTGAAGAATAGCCCTAGAATCCGATATCTGACAATAATATATCAGTTAGTGACCTTCTCGTGCGCGACGGAGTAAGCGCTAAAGGAGACCGGGCTGTCGGCGCCGAACTCGAACGCCGAAGCGGCGCGGTACGAGAGCGACTCTAGAAGGCAGGGAACGTTAGTGCCAAGCGGCGACAATCCACACCCGGGTTTATGGACATTTTCATAATATACAAGGTGAAATTTTTTTCACCGTCCAAATTTTGACAGTGGATTCTTTATAGTTGTGCCCGCTCGTTCTTTGAAAAGAGCGCTCTTATCTCGGACAATCGGTCAAAGGAATTAGTTCGGTCTTTTAGTTCCTTTAGTTCAGGAGCAAATCTCTAACATTTGATTTTGACTCATTCGATCATTCGCTCCCAACCAATTTGTACCGACGTATCGACTACTGAACTAAAGGACCGAAGACCGATTAAGAGCGCTTAAGAGGAACTAGTTCTTATCGGTCCGAGGTGGGATTTCATTCCTTTTAGTTCTTCTGTCCTGGCCGACAAAAGCCTAATTCTTTAGCGAAAAATAGAAAATACGTGTTTTTTCACTCAATATCTTTCAGTACTAAAATATTGAGAAACAGCAGCTGAAAGATATCCTAGAAAAACATACGTTTGTGGATACCGAGGTAGCGCACTGCGCAGGAGACGGCAACGGTCCCCTCTCCGCAACCCCTACCCCGCTCCCGCGTTGAGTCGCCGAGACCACTTACGCGTCGATACGCGTAATCCTCACGTTACTAATTATTTTTTCGGACAGCACATTTTACGGTGAACATTTTACCTGCCTTTTTTTTCTTCAGAAATGGCATATTTTATTGATGCCTAACAAAAATCTTGGAAGATCAATAAAATTTCACCCTGTATACTGTACATATATATAATGTAGGTACAATTAGTTAGCAATACTGACGATTAATGTCAAATGGCATGTTTTGTCACAAATTGAGAGGTTAGACAGCATTTAAACATAACTCTGGCTTGACCGTACACGTTTAAACAAAAATGCACTTATTACCTACTCTGAAACGCTTTGTTCAAAGTTTGTATCCTTTCGCCTCGCTCACTCAAATCGGCTGCCCCATATCAAAACCTAGTAAGTGCAACAGATCAAATTTTAAAAAGAGCGTAAAAACATAAGCATAAAAATGTTTTTAAGCTCTTTTTTTAAATTTATCTAAAGCAGAATTTTGATATGGGGCAGCCGAAATGTTAAGGAGACGGCACGAGACGAACTTCGAACGAAGACGTTCGTAGTTCAGAACCAGCACAGTATAACCAGTAGTTCGTAGAAAAGTAGCTCGCCCAATTTACTTGTAGGTATGCGTGGCACCACGCGCCAAAGCATTTTTAAAAAATAGCGTACATGTGTTTTCTTTCTTAGAATATTTACTTTTTGGGTTTTTTCTCGCAATGAATCGTTTGTACTTTCGTACCTAATACACAAAAAATTGCCTCCCAAATTTTTGTATGGAGAATTATGTTTTCAGTGCGTCACGTCCATAGACATAAAAAAAATCTTCCATACAAACACGTGTCGATCTGGAATGGTAATTTTGGGACACATTTATTCTTGTATTAGGTTCGAAAGTACGATTCTGAGTAAGAAATACCCAAAAAGATTCTAAGAAAAAAACACATTGTACCTACACCATTTTTGAAAAACGCCCCGCCCCATAGGAGTACTCGTACATCGCGGCACGCACACATCGTTAGCTCTAAGGCGGTTACCATTGTAAGAAGAATTACGCAAGTACCACTTGTACTTGCGTAATTCTCCTAGACGTCCGGAGTTACGCTACTGGTTATAATGTTATTATTGTGACACAGAGCATGTTTAATATCTGCTGACAAACGCTGAAGTGTGGATTATCACATATTTGTTAGTACAAGTCGGGAACACGCAAGAGTGTACTTTATTACTTGATCACAGAGTTACTTTCCACATCCTTGCATATTCTCGTCACTGAATAAGGAATCAAAAGCATTCTTAATTTTTTAAGTCAGTACATTACATATATGTTATAGTCGGACTACGCTAAGTTTGCAGAGGTCGAAAAAAGTTTTTATTAAAAAATAAATATATGGCAACATGCAATGCAATGGGCAACCATTGTATACTTGCTTGAAATGTAACATGGATGGATAAATGTCTTGTGTCTTATGCGGAAACTACAGCAAGAGGATTATTTAATCTTGTTACTTGGCAATCATTCTTCCCTTTATTACAAAATGTGTCGATATTCCTACTGAAATAAATCTCGGTCAAACTTGCACACATCGATTTAGTTTCAACGAAACTAAGCGATTTATTCCAGAGTCTTGGATAATTTCTATGTATTTAAATATGTATACAAGCATTGCTTAGTTTCATTGGAACTACATCAAGTTGTGCAAGACTGTCCTGAATATTTATTTGAGCAGGTATGTAGACACATTATATGCTTATTAAACGGAAATATAAATGCCAAGCATCAAGACTAATTAATCCTATTTCTTGTGATGTTGCCATATGCATTTTTAAATGAAACCTTTTCTGACCTCTGCCAACTTAGCGTAGTTGCACTCTAATTCCGTGGGTCTAGTTAAAAGGGGTGCAAGTCACATTTATACTAGGAACAAAAGGTCACAACTCTATTGTATGACTTAAGCTCTTTTGCTCCTAGGTTATATGTGATTTGTACCTCTTTTCACTAGACCCACAGAACTGGGTCGTATTAAACAAAATGTCCGTATTTAAAGAATTAATTTAACAAAATGTTAAACTTGATCCTTTCTGTAACAATAGTTACAATACAATGTATATGGTTAAATTTCGTTAAACAAAGAAACAAGATTGGCACTTTGTTAAGTAAAAGCCTAACTGCGGACATCTTATTTTTAAACGACCTTTATAATATATAATAGAATTTATAAGTCTATATATACAACTTGGAATTGTGTCATTCAGACATATCTTCCAATACACAATCATAGTGTTATATTATATGTTACAGAATACTATTAATTTAATCCCGATAAGGCCTTGGCGTAGAGTAGTTTAAAGGCATTTTTTATAGAAGCTATGTATTTTTTTTATATAAAAACTGAGTGCATAAATGCATACTATTAGAAAGTCTTACACTGCATAATCTCTACAAGGCACCGATTATGATTATTCATATTAGCCAACCATCGCACGCAATACTCCATGAATATTGAGATTCCAGTTGGATTTATTACTTAATAGAGCTGTCAAGCCAATTGCAGTCATAATACCATCTTGTGATATCATCAGCCTCAGTATTTCTGAGAGGTTAGATATATTTTTTAAGTGAACTGTACCCATTCAAACACCCACTTAACTTGTGTTCAGGTATAGTCTGTGGAGAAAGCAATTATCAAATAATACCTCCACACTTTTATAGAATATCTTGCTTTTTCTCACTTCTCGTATGCCCATATTGCCCATTCCTCTCTTTTCAACTCATATAATAAAGTCATACCATGTCATCGTCATATAACAAAAAAAAATCTATACATATATACAGATATGTATAACATACCATTAGACCAGCAGCTTGTTGGGGGTGGTGACCTGATCATATGCTCGTGAACTTCCTTCAAAGTCAACGGATCCTCCTCCACAAAGTCTAACGCTGTACTGCCAAAGTCCTAGAAAATGATTGGCACAAATATTTTAATAATAAATAAAATCTCGATCACCATCTCAAGAGACTCTCGCTAGATGGCTGGATCAAGGGTCAGATACAGAAGGCGGTACTTCTGGACACGGCGCGCACCGTCAGGAGGTTCTTCTCTCTGCAGCCCTAACCACCGGTAGCCTGGGCCCCGCCCCGCTGCCGGCGGCACCCTAGGTTAGGCTTTTTATAATGTGTTTATGTTTTGTAATTTCATTTTGTATTTTACTTTTTATATATATATACTAGCGACCCGCCCCGGCTTCGCACGGGTGCAATGCTGATACTAAATGCATGTATTATACATATAAACCTTCCTCTTGAATCACTCTATCTATTAAAAAAAACCGCATCAAAATCCGTTGCGTAGTTTCCCCTATGTATGCTTAAATCTTTAGATTTAAGCATACATAGGGATATAGGGAATAGTGACAGAGAAAGCGACTTTGTTTTATACTATGTCGTGATTGTAAAAAAAACCTAACTTAAGTAAATAAAGATATACGGTAAATAAAATAAAATAGCCTTTATTATTCCTTAACATTTTTACAGTATTTTAAACAAAAGTATACTGAAAAGTGTATTTTATATTATTAAGGACCCCTGTTGGGTATAGACTTCCCACAAATTCACAAATATTTTAATACTAAAATTAAGTAAAAGCTTTTAAGGTGCTTTACCTACCGGTATTTGAATTTGAGATGATGAGACAAAATAAGTATAATCTTGTTATAATCATAGGAATCAAATTATATTTCCCTGTGTCTACTACAGCTTTGCGCAAAACCCACTATTTATTTAAATCGAAGCTGCAGTTTTATAAAAAAAAATCTATTGTTGTGGATCTCTCTTTGGGCTCCCTTTCACTTAATAGTCAATTCACTAAACTAAAACTACTAGTTAGTTTATTCTGGTACTCATGTTTCCAATAATGACTGCAGTAAAAACCAAAAGAAGGAAAATACAGAACACAAGGGTCTAAGTAGGAATGATTACAAGTAGGGTAAACAACAGGTGTTAATACTAAATAGCAATCTGTTCCAGACACTTGACTCGGTGGATGGTCCTGCAGTAGAGTGGCGTCCAAAAGAACTCGATTGCTAGTGGGTTGCCTAATATCAGGCATTTGACCACCTTATTCTACAGCTCTTAAGGAAAATGTACGTCAAATATGCACCAGCTTGCCTAATCCCGTCAAATAGGCCGCTGGGTATGTACCTTAAGTAAGTACTCTTAAGTATTTATGCCACTAAGCAGTAGTCGGTTGCATTCTTGTGTTTGGGTTTAAAGTTTATCTTCCCACACGTGTATAATAAAATGGTGAAAATTTGTGACATAAGATACTCTCGGCCTACAGAAGCCAAAGCTCGTATCCTAAACCTTTTACTTTCCTGGGATTATGACAAATCCGAGGAAATAGTTAATGTGTAGAATGTAGTGGCCGGTAACTTATGTTGCCGCCCGATCCTAAGAGATTTTACAACTCATAAGGCTACATAATCCATGTCACACTTTTGTTTGCGTGCTCTCCAGTCGCCACACACACACTAACACATACACACACTCACTCACTCTCTCACACACACACACACCGCATGCTAGCTCATACACATCTATTCTCACTTATGTATGCTATAGTGAATGTGAAATAATATCCATCTCTTGTTTTGTAATTTGAATATCTAAGTTATCTTGCCTTCTCTTACCGTATAAATGTAAATAAAATAGACCTATTTATACCCTCAGACCATTCCGTAGTAAGCCGCTTCGTCTCGTTGTTAATTGTCACTGATTCTGAATCCCACGATACAGGCCTCGCCTAGTGTGGGAATCACTGTTACCACTTACTCATTTGTATGCTCAGTTTTGGTCAATAAATCATTTTTCATTTTTCATTTTTCAAAGAGTATAGGAGCCAGTGTTACTTTATGCACAAGTGGCATTACATTGTATTCCGCAGGACAGTGCATTTACAACCTTCTACTTGAGAACTTGCAATCAATACAGCTGTAGTTTCAGCTTTGATCAGATGGGCATAATGCTTGTTGACTATTTTTAAGTAGTCTATCTATACCTTTCAAGTAGCAGAATATCTTAAAAAACTGGTAAAGGGCGAGTTGAATGTCCAATCAGGGTTCCATACAACCATTGAGCAAAAGACGTCAAAAGAAACACGTTATTTGTATGGGGAACCCCTTTAAGTTTATTTTGTTTTTATTATTTCAATTATTTGTTTGTTATATAATGTTGAAATATTCTGTGAAATTTTCTATGGTTCAAAAGATACAGCCCTATGACAGACGGATACACAGACAGATGGACACGGAGGCTTAGTAATAAGGACCCTATTAAACATAAATTTCTGAAAAGGAATATTGTTACATACCTGTGACATTAAAATAGTGTCATCGGATTCACACTCATCAATATGGCTCTCTATCAAGCTTTCCCGGCTGGCTTTGATGACTTGCTGAAATACAACCATATTGGTACAGATTATCACCAACGTAATTGGATTTAGATGTAATCTAATTTGGCAATTACTTGCAAATCATAGAATTCACCGACAACTTGTATAAGAGGATTAAAAGTGATTCAGTGATAAGCTATCTATATAACTCAATGGTTTTGATAGGTTATAAGCCATTTTGTCAATAAATGTTCCATCTAATGTTTAGTTTCATCGAGTTCTAATTTTGTCAACAACTTTCTTTGTTGAAACTGTAAAACTTTCATAATTTTTAAAGAGATCATTACAAAATAACCGTCAAGTTTCTTTTAAATCAATTCCATGAAAAAAATGGTTACAGACAAAAATTCTTTCAAAGAAATGATATGTTGATATAATTAAAGATTTGTCAGCAACAGTTAACTGCTTACCACCACCATTATTTAACCGTTAAATAATGGATAGGAAAGGTTCAAAATAACAGCACACACCATATATCATTTATCAAAATTAATATTTTTACAATTTAAGTATCTAATTCTCAATTTAAGTATCAAGAAGCGATTGTTAATTTCAATATTTTAATGTTATTGGCCCGAGAAATGAGAAATTATAGAATCAGTAAATGCTCCAAATACTAGGACATAATAAAAATATGACACACTAATTATGGAACAGTTGTTCTAACAAAGTGTAGTCATGCTAAAGGACAAATATTATTTTGATTTTTAAGCAATGTTTCTTATAAGAAGCTTAAGTAGAAATGTTTTGTCACAAATTTGGCCTACTTGTAAATATGGGTTATCATGCCGCGACAATCTCAAAGCCTCCATATCCTGCGCGATGTTCCTCGTCCGGCCCGGGGTCAGCAACACCGCAGCAGACCCACTCATAGGCGCAGTCAAAACTAAAACACATTCAAAGGCATTTTACTTACAATCGCCAATAACTTTCAATATGGTCCTGAAATTCTACTTACTTGACAACGAATCGTTACTCCCTTCCATAACGACTAATATATTCTAAAGGCAGTCGGTGATATCTTCAATTCCTCGAAATTCGTAAACAATAATACCCATCAATGGTTTTTTACCATTATGAATATTTGAACTAACACACTTGAGACGACTGACACTCCACGCTAATATGACGACTACTTTATGGTAAAACAAATAGTGTATATAATTAATCTATGTTTATTATGATTATTTACTAAAAACATATACTTGATCTTTGTAATTTTATTAAAATAATACTCAAAAATTGGAATGAAGACTAACTGATAACGTAACGATTGACATAACTCTGTCTGACTGACAGCTGCTATTACGTTCGGAAACTTGTGCTCTCAAATAGGGCGTCAAACAAAAATTATTTTGTGTTAAGTAGGTCTTCCACGGTCCAATTACTAAAATTAGCAAGACTGCGTAAATTATCACTTTTATAGTAAAATTATATAACAGCGTCGATTTTATATGTAATAAATACTGGCAACAACTAAGGTTTATTTCGCGAACAAAAGATTATTGTATCAAAAATCAGGTTCCACCGAGATTTGAACTCGGATCGCTGGATTCAGAGTCCAGAGTGCTAACCGTTACACCATGGAACCTTATAATTAGTTGTTGAAAATTAACCAGCTAATTCGATTTTGGTTACAAACCATTATATTACTCTTACTTATATATCGTTAAATATTTGTTCAAGTGTTAACTTCATTTTGATAGTGAAATAAAAGTAATACACAAAATATATTTGATTTGTATGCGGTTCCATGGTGTAATGGTTAGCACTCTGGACTTTGAATCCAGCGATCCGAGTTCAAATCTCGGTGGAACCTTAATTTTTATCATTTCATTTGCGGTCAAAGAGCTCGTTCCCAAAATGATATTATCAACGTACTACATGCCCCCATATCTACATAAAATAATTTGCTCAAAGGTTAGCTGGAAGAAATCCCTTACGGTGATAAGTTCGCCTTTGTAAATAACCATTGATCTTTATGCTGTTTCTGTATGATTTTACGTGCAATAATAGTGCATTATATACCAAGGCCAGTAAAGTAAGAAATGTCTCTTTCACATGTCGTCGTCGATCACATCTTTGTCGGCCGAGGCGGAGAGGCTTTCTTATTTACTGCCCAAGGTTTGTATACTATTTTTCTGTTCGACGGAGCCAGAAAACAGAATCTTCGTTTTAGCGTAGCGGACGGCAAGGTGTCGCTATCCAGCCGGAGGGAAGAAAAGGCAGGCGGGCACATGTTAAGTTAGTTTTTAGTTCCAGGGCAGCACTGAAGGATTTTGGAATACTGGTGAGGTATATAGTACTACACAAGTAGGGTGGTAAAACAAAGTAAGGCCGAGATCGCAGATGTTTGCGGCCCGAGCTGCAAGCGAGGGGCGTAAATATGCGATCGACGGCTTTCTTTGTTACCTCCGGTGTTGTGTACATTATTTTATGTCGACACTTGGCCAGAAAGCGGCATGTTCCGTACGCGTAGCGTGCGGAAAAAGCGACTTTATGGCTAGATGTGGCATAAATAATAAACTTATGTAGACGGTCTACCACATTGGTCGTTATGATTGTCTGGCCCATTTGCCTATTATAGTACATTACACAACTAGGGTATTACACAAAGAAAGGCCGAGATCGCAGAAGTTTGCGGCCCGAGCTGCAAGCGAGGGACGTAAATATGCGATCGAGGGCTTTCTTTATTACCTCCCGCGTTGTGTACATCATTTTATGTCTACACTTGGCCAGAAAGCGGCTTTTTCCGTACGCGCAGCGTGCGGAAGAAGTCACTTTATGGCCAGGTGTGGCATAAAAACTTTAACATAGACGTTTTACAGCAAAGTTCTTTTGTCTGCTATGGAATTTTGCAATGAGGACGTTTTACACATTGCGACATCTCTCTACCTGGACAATATCCTTCTGAACGCTCAAGGGCGAAGCAATACACCGTGCCGCTGACGCCACAGGGGTAAAATAAAGATGGGTAAAGAAATAATGCCAACATAAAAGTGGGCAGTTTTTCAATAGGTTTTCATTAAAAAAACGTTGACGGCCAGGGCCCTCATTGGCGTGACAGTCACGATTTTCCGTTGACGGCTGTGGCCGTCAAAGGGATATACAACTAAGGCGTTTCGCTTACTATGGCTAAATACAACTTAGACCTCCTGGACCGAACCCTTACGTTTTGCACTAAATGTTTATTCATTCAATTATCATATCGACGGTCCCAAGTAACAATGTCGGATCTGCAAAATGGCTACTTTCCAGGAGAGGCGATCAAAGTTTTTCAAAGATGTTTTTGCGTATAAAATAGTCAATTTCAGAGCTATAATTATAAAATTTCTGGAAAATTATTATTATTTGTGACTCTTCGTCTGTGTGTAAACGAAAATAGAAATAATTAACTGTAAATATCAAAAACAAGACATGACACATTTTTGCACGGACTTTTTTAAGCGACATCTGTCGGATGTGGCACATACGACTTTTTTAACTGGACATAGCTCGCAGCATTTAGTCGGATGTGCCACATATGACTTTTTAATCTGTACATGGTCCACAGTATTTAGTCGTATGTGCCACTAACGACTTTTATAATTGGATGTGGTATTATTTTTCATGTCGCAAGTGTGACGTACGACAGTTTTACTTGGATTGTGCACGGTGCCTTGCGGTGAGTTACGACAGTGACATGGTAATTATAACGAAGAATTACCAAGTTTTCAGATGAAAGATACTGTATTATTCATTAAGTGGTTTATTTACGACGATAAGATAAAACAATTCAAATAAACTGCACGAAACCAGTTCCGGAAAATGTATGACACAATTTGTTCATACTAGGTAGTTAACAATTCGAATCACTTTATCAATAACATCAAATCAGCCACCTCAAAAATTATCTCAATAATCAAAAATTTGAACATAAAATATAGAACTTCTCAAGGTTTAATTTAATAATTCACATCTACCACGGACCTCTTTCAGGGTAGGGGCGGCGGCAGAGGCGGCCGAATCACGCAAAAAACTCAAATACCAGGGTCTCGGCTCCCAATACCACTTCGTGCCTTTCGGCGTCGAGACCCTGGGCCCGTGGGGTCCTTGCGCTAAGCTCCTATTTAAGGACATTTCAAAACGGCTCGTCGACACCTCCGGGGATCAAAGGGCTGGCAGCTTCCTCGCTCAGCGCATTAGTATTGCCATACAGCGAGGAAATGCTGCCAGCATCTTTGGCACCATGCCACGGGGGCCCTTTTTAGATATAATTTAATAGGTAGTTTAGTTTTAGGTTTAGTAAAATTATTTTAGTTTAGGATAATTTATTGTTTTTGTTATTTATTGTTTATTTAATAATAATATAAAAATCTTATCAAAATTACTTCTGTTAAGTAAATACTAATACGAATATTAATATTATTACATCTGCTAGAGTCTCACAAGTAAAGTATGAAATATTGTTTAAAAATCAGTTTTAGATAAATTTGTAACTTTTATAATTAAATTAATATCACGTTTTTAATAGGAACTGTTGTACGCCTTACACAATATACATATTTTTATGTAAAAATATGTATGTTCTGTCACATTGCTCTTTATTCACCTTTACTTCTCTAAGACTACTCCATTGCACTTTTTCATTTAAATTATTTTTTACCCAGTTTTTGGTTTGCAGCAACGTTTTGACGTTGTAGAATTCGTTAGTAGTCATTTCATGCACAAGGTATGGGTCACCTTCTGATTTCGCCCAACTAACTAAGCAGTACTACTCCTCTGGAACATAAATAATTTTTCGAACACAAGCTCTTTCTATAACAGAGTGGACACTATCGTCCTCGTTTTGAGTGTGACCTTTTTCTAGAAATCGGTGGGTGATGGTAACGTTAAATTCTCTAGCTGCAAGCAAATACAGTGTGAAGACAATGCGGTTCCGGTTTTAACCTCCACAATTGTCAGACCAAAATCGAAATTCTTCAACGCCTTTTTGTGCATGTTCTTTTATAAAACTATACAAGCAACTGGATACCTCATTAGCTCCACGTTTTGCGATTCCTTCATGCCACATATAACATTTTGCCGTTTTATCTCCCGCATTATACACAGTAAAATTTAGTGTGGGTAGTTTACGGTTACAGTATAAAATACTGACCTCTCCATGTGGAGTATTCAAGACTTTTTGAAAGTCAAATGTAGCAACCACCAATTTTTTGTTTTGTATTGCTTCCTTTTTGTCTTCTGATTTCTGTAAACGAGCTATTTCTTTTTTTTGTAACAGTATTTCTTGTTTTTTAATTCGTTTTCTGTAGATGTTTTCTTGACCGAAAAGGCATGGCACACATCACAATAGTACATTACACAACTCAACTAGGGTGGTAATACAAAGAAAGCCCGAGATCGCAGATGTTTGTGGCCCGAGTTGCAAGCGAGGGACGTAAATATGCGATCGAGGGTTTTCTTTATTACCTCCCGTGTTGTGTACATAATTTTATGTCTACACTTGGCCAGAAAGTGGTTTATTCCGTACGCGCAGCGTGTGCATAAACGTCCTTTTTTAGCCGGTGGATCGTTTTTTAGTTTTTTTCTTACGTTCATTTGCCAATTTTCTTTATGTATTTGCCGTTTATTACCTTTGTCAGTCTTGTAAGTTTTTTTGCGTTGGTTGCTTGAAGTAGGAGTACAAGGGCTACCGATGGACGTAATCGTGGATGGAGTTGGAATATCAACATCTAGATAAGTTGAATCGTTTTGATCAGGTGAGCAATTTGAGCAAAACTGGCTGTCACAAATGTGATGTACAGAGTGAGACGGAGGAGGGATGGGTGTATTTAATACTTCTTGCTGATCGTTTTGAGTATTTGAGTGATATATTTCTGCAGTATCTAATGTGGCACGAGGTCAGCAACGGGTTAGATTTTCACGTAAATTATCAGGATATTGAGGATCGTTCTCAGTGCTACCAGGAGAATCCTTTTCTCGTTCTGCTGAACCAGTCAGATTGGTTACACTTTTGTCGGAGGCTGGGGAAATGTTTATGCTGTCCATAAATATGCCGCAGTCATCGTATCGATTTTCGTCATTGAAAACATCGCCCAATAAATCTTGAAGTTGAATCAAATCCTCTTCAACGTGTTTAGGAATCGGCAATTCTGATTTACCTTGAAAACAAATACATTATTAGTTTACACTGATGTAGTTAGCAATTAAGACATAGTCACATTATCATTCATAGCTTGAGTAAAGAAAATTGTGGAGAGAAAAATATCTAACAAGTATCCAAAACACCACACCCAATTGCACAAAAACTGACAATTATGACATGCAAAATAAGACAATTCCAAAAACACCCATATAAATTTGTCAGATGCAATAGTTACGGCATAAGCAGTAACATATTTCCAGTAAAAAACATTACTTTTTGTTACATGCGACATAATTTGTAAATTAATTTCCATAAAAAAATGTCGTATGCGTCACATGCGACGTAAGCAGAAATTAGATTTCCATAAAAAAATGTCGTATGTGTCACATGCGACGTAAGCAGAAAGTAGATTTCCATGAAAAAGTGTCGTATGTGTCACATGCGACATTAGTAGAAATTTAATTTCCATAATAAAATGACGCATGTGTCACATGCGACGTAAGCAGGATTTTAATCTCCATGTAAAAATGTCGGAAGTGCCACATCCGACATTGTTGCAGGGACATACCAAATTTGTTATAGATATTAGGCAAAATAGAACGAATTAAAAACAATGTAAAGTTATTTCATAACAACAAACGAACAACTCGCTATTAGTAATGTAATTTTACTTGAATTTTGTTGTACTTACCTCTTATATCGGAATTTGCAGCGTGGTTTGTATCTTCGCATTCTAGTTTTTTCTTTTTTCGTGGTATGTTTTCATTATTATTTGTACCCAAAATTGTTTGTAAAATCCGTTTTGAACGGTTACTTGCCATAATGAGTCAGATAGCGTTAATAAACCTTAGTTTTTTAAATGTTTTACGAGGAATGCACAAAACGGCCGTCTGTCCGTGTAACATTGTGGGTAGTGGCACAACCGACCGCTTCGCCCTTCTCCGCGCCCAGCAAACAGTGTCGCAACGTAACATCCGACGATATAAAATGGACGCTCTTTAAGATCCGACATTTTTAACACTGAAAATCTCGTAAACTAGTTCAAATTCTTGAAATCTGTAAATGTAGTCTTAAATATTGGTATATTTTAAGGTCATTAGTGCTATAAAAGCAAAATGATGATTTTGTAGATCCGACATTGTTACTTGGGACCGGCGATATGTCACTGGAATCAAAAAAAGGACATTAATTTGCCTCATCATTGTTATTTTAGGTAGTTGCCATGAAAATAAAAAGGGGTAAATAAAATGCAGTTTTGAACACAATGTATGAGTTTAATTTGAACAAAGGAACTACCTTAGCTAAGAAGGCACCTTTTCGCTGTTCTAATGTTACTAAAATATTGTAAATAATTCTTTTAGCGTCTATTTTACCAAAGCAAACATTTCTATGTACATTATTTAATTTTATGCAATGCAAGTCCGATTCACACGCGGGGCAAACGGTGCTAAATATATCCATATTGAAATATTACTAGTGAGAATATAAAATTTTGACATTAATGATTATTTTAATATTACATTTGTTCGTTTAATATTCGTTGTCGGTGAGTACGAACTGAACCGCGCTTCCGTACGAGAGGATTCTGTTTTTGATCGCCTTCAGTTTGGAGATGTAGTGCTTGTGTATCTTAGTGTTCGTCCTCTTGTAGCGTAGGGCTGTTATCATCTTATCCACTGTGTAGTGCAGCCAGAGAATGTTTGTGTATGGCTCGAAATTCTTCCAATCGTTGCTGTGGACAAAGAAAAATTATTAGACAAGACTGTGTGATATTTGGTAATTATAATTTGTTCAAAGCCTCAGAAGCTGTCATAGTCACATTTTGGCTTCATGAAATCGGGTTGATGGGGATGGTATACACACAACTAGGGTGGTAATACAAAGAAAGGCCGAGATCGCAGAAGTTTGCGGCCCGAGCTGCAAGCGAGGGACGTAAATATCCGATCGAGGGCTTTCTTTATTACCTCCCGTGTTGTGTACATCATTTTATGTCTACACTTGGCCAGAAAGCGGCATGTTCCGTACGCGTACGCTGCGCGTATGGAAAAAGCCGCTTTCTGGCCAGGTGTGGCATAAAATGTAATTTGTTAGATTTTATTTATACCCCTACAAATCCAGAGAATATTTATTGAACATCGTGCGGCATAACAAAAACAGCACATGACAAATGACAAAGATAAATGAAAATCATCAAGCAAGTTTGTACGCCGTCTTATCAACAGACAACTCGTACATCGCACGACCGCTTTATTATCTTTATCTTTAAAACGACTTTGATAAAATTGCCGATTTAATTGGTTCTAGAACTTCTAGATATAGTTTTGGGTCTTGGACGTTTGAAACAGTCATAAATTTGGGCTATTTTCTCTATGATAGGCAAACCAGTTTCTTTTTATGAAGTGTCAAAACACTCGGAAAATATGCAGTTAAGTATGAAATACTGACATGTGACACTCATACTCATACTCAACATAGTGCCTTTGGTTTTCGTCATTTTAAAATCGTTGGTGGCCGAGCAATTTTGAAAATCTAATTTGATGGCTGTAGTGTGTAACGTAACGCACAACACACACACTCGTATCTCTTCTCCTTTATAAAAACAAGCTTCATATGTAAAGGAAGATATGCTTTATAAATGAATAAAGCATATCTTTAATCAACAACAAATCTTTTACTCGTAACATCACTTGGTTATAGTATTGATTTATTTTGGTTATTGGCAAATATTCAAGCAGCCTTGATGTTTTTACGACGTTAGCGTTGACTTCAGGACAGTTGAGGTATAATATGCAGTTGGCAAATATTTATTCTTTATTAAGAAATTTTATGTCAAAGATCACTTTTAATTGCCAAAAATCAAACTGAAATTGCGTTTTCTACACACAATAAATGGCTAATATTATCAATACTTTGTTTACTTATGAATTTTAAACGATACGGGGACTAATCATTAGTTTTATTGCGCGCAGTGGAATACTAAAGCGAAAAACGTGATTTTAGTTTTAATTTAGAGAGATCTGTGATTTGTATTTTATTTATTTTTCATTTATCAATGAATAACCAATAACTAAATATTTTTACTAAAAAAACTCGACCGCGGTGCACTTTAAAAGTACATAAAATCTGCCATTTTGTTTATTTTAACGAACTTCATACCCAGTGACACTCGCGCCATCAAGGCGGATCTAATGATGTATCATTTATCAAAATCGGTTGTGCCGTTGAGTAGTTACGAGCGGACATAGGAACGGACATACATACTGTACGTATATACAGGTCAAACACATAACCCTCCTTTGAGCTTCGCCGCAGTCGGGTAAAAATAAATAAAATATATGTTTAACTGCATGCTTTTAAACTACAACAGTCCTGGACTCAACGTCCAAAAAACAAGACTCGTCTTGAACCAAATAAAATAGGTTAGGGCGCATAAGGTCCCACTCGCAAAATGTCCCTCCACCAAAATAACGTCCCATGCGCAAAACGTCTTGTTTGCAAATGGCCCTTTGTGTAAAATACCCCATTCACAAAACGTCCCTTTCTCCAAAGGTCCCATCCCTTTCGCAAAACGTCCCTTCTGTAAAAGCCCCTTTCGCTGAATGACCCGACTGCATAATGGCCCTTTCGCAAAACGTCCCGTCTGCCAAATGACCCATTCGCAAAATGTCCCGCCTGCAAAATGCTTGTATAAAAATAGAGAGTCTTCTCGCGTATTCAAGTCAGGGAGAGGGAGATGGGCAATATGTTTGTTACTAAATACAAATCACACAGGGTAACAACCGGATGGATGCATGGAGCTAAATTTTACATGCAAGTAGACCAAGTACTGGATTAAAACATAAGATCCTTGACATCTCGGTAAATAGTTCTCTTGGGACAGTATCGGAAACAACGCGGGCAAAGCCGCGGGTAAATGCTAGTAGTACTTACATACGGGTCGAACTGATAACCTCCTTTTTTTGAAGTCGGTTAAAAACTAAGCAATTAACAGCAAATTTTGTAAAAGGTACGTTTTGCGAACGGGACATTTTGCGAAAGGACCGTTTTGTGAACGGGACATTTTGCGAAAGGAATGTATTGAGAACGGGACATTTTGCGAAAGGGACGTTCTGCGAAAGGGACGTATTTTATGTCAAGGGACATTTTGAGAACGGGATATTATGCGGAAGGGCCGTTTTAGGAAAGGGACATTTATAAAAGGGACGTTCTGCTAAAGGGACCAAGGGACATTTTGCGAGTGGGACCTTATGCGCCCTAACCATAAAATAGCCTAAATCGATGAGTGTTTGAAACGTCAAAATGATTCTTAATAAGCTCAACCCATCTTGTATCGCAGGAGGTGGCACACGCGACAGCAAGTATTCGATAATAGTCGTTGCGACATCAAGTAATAACAGCCGAAAAGGCTCTTAATCTTAATAAGAGTCTCATAGATGACTTTTTGGCCTATGACAGCAGAGCTAGCAAGAAATATTTTGGAGCCTCATTTTTGTAGTTATTATGATTCTACAGCAAACAAAAGCAGCACAAAACAACACTAAAGCAACAGAAGCAGGATTAACGAGCAAACCCCCTCCCAGCTTGTCTCGCATGAGGCGGTACACCTCGACTAGTACTCGCCACCAAAGTCGAGCAGGTCATTAACCTTTCAACGTGCGAACAATCTCTAGCCTGATTTCCGTGTTCAACAACTCACCCCAGCTTGTCTCGCAAGAGGTACACCTCGACTAGTACTCGCCGACAAAGTCAAACAGGTCATTAACCTTCCAACGTGCGATCTCTAGCCTCATTTCTTAGGGCCGATACAGACGGACTGCAACCCAACTGCAACTCCCTACGATTTGTATGGGAACTGCATCACAACTGCGCAGTCGGCGTGCAGTTGTGATGCAGTTCCCATACAAATCGTAAGGAGTCGCAGTTGGGTTGCAGTCCGCCTGTATCGGCCCTAAACTGTTCAACAACTCACCCCAGCTTGTCCCGCATGAGGCGGTACACCTCGAACTGGTAGTCGCCGACGGCGTCGAACAGGCCGTCGTCGGTGGCGAGGTCGTTGTAGAGCGCCGCGGCCTCGCCGGCGCCCGACAGCGGCAGCGACAGTCGCGACAGCGAGTAGTCGATGATGGTCGCCGCCACGCCGCAGCGCGGCACGCGGTGCGAGCGGCCGCGCAGCACGAACGTCGCGAACTGGAACGTTCAAATTCGGATGTTGACTAATGTTGAATTTTACAACATAATATATGTATTTTTGTAATTAAGTTAGTTTTTTTTATTTTGTTGTATAAGTCTGACATTGTATTTTTTTTTTGTTTAATAATAAGTAGATAGATTTGGTAATTTGATTAGTTTTGATTGTGTGTTGTATATTTGTGCATTTGTGTATTTGAAATTCTAGACATATATTAATTAATTTGACATATTTGTCACATGGATTGGAAAATACTAAATTATTATAACACAAAAGAAATAAACCAAAAATGTACAAAAAATATAAAGTTATGAGACCACAAAGTTTAAAAAAAAACTTATAGTCTTAAAGAAAAATTCAAATCCATTTCGGAATGCTTAAATAACACTGAAAAAATAAATGTATGACAACTATGTGCTTACCACTTTTGTCACTGCTACGCACTTTTTCGTGCTCAAAATGGCAAAATGCTATTTTTTCATACAACTTAGTACAGCGATAGAAGCGATGACGTCATCGATCCGCTACTTTGGATTACAATTTGTGGCTGTTATACTTATACAAATGTATTAGGTGTCATATAAATATTTGTTCCTCACAAATAGTAGAATCGATTTACGACATAAAAAAAATCGAGTCAACAGGCGAATTAGGCATGTAACGATACATATAAGAAAAAGACATGAACGATAAAAATGCGTGGCCTAATTTAGACGATGATAACTGATAATTTATTTTTTGAAGTATTGTTATTCCCGAGGACATCTGTAAATTTTAATGAATATGATATTGTTTTTTTTTTCTTTTTAAATACAAATAAAAATATATTTAGAATTCAAATTTTATTAATCACATGCCCAAACAGTGTTAAAACAATTACTGAAATAAAAATGAGAGAAATAATTATTTTATTTTTTTAGGTTTCATACAACATTAAAAAATTTAAATCGTTGAGCACCGCTTTATAGTTGAGATAAAATTACAAAACTTGGTGTATTTCATCAACATAATACATATGTGTAACAAAATAAGGGGGTTACCTATCACCCTAATACAGGGGTATGTTTATTTACCTTTTGTTCAGTAGGGGCAATTAGTACGTTCCCCCAATGCAAATCGCGATGCTCGAACTGGAACGATTCCTCGCCCACTGCCAAACCGAATGCCACCTGAAAATTGAACGAAAACTACATTCAAAACTATCCGATAGTAATAAATAAATAAATAAATATTAGGGGACAATCTTACACAAATCGAACTAGCCCCATAGTAAGCTCAATAAGGCTTGTGTTATGGATACTAGACGACGACATATTTAATAGATACAAATACTTAAATACATAGAAAACATCCATGACTCAGGAACAAATATTCGTGCTCATCACACAAATAAATGCCCTTACCGGGATTCGAACCCAGGACCTCGTGCTTCGTAGGCAGGGTCACTACCAACTTAGCTAAAGCGGTCGTAATTACCTCATTATTATTAGAAAAAAAGAAGAATAGTACATTACTTACCGTGGTAAAAGGAATGTCTCAGATCGCAGGTATTTGACGCCCGAGCCGAAGGCAAGGGCGATAAATATGCGGTCTGAGGCTTTCTTTATTACCGCCCGTGGTAAGTACAAAATTTTACGTCTCCCCCCAGAAAGTGAGATTTTCCGCGAAGCGGGCGGTAATTTCCACTTTATGGCCAGGTGTGACGTAAAACATGTTATTGCACAATAAAATTAATGTATGACTGGTTTAGACTACAGACAGTATTACACAATATACAAATACAAATCAAGGACGGCATAATAACGAGTCAGACGATGGCCATGCGATCTAAATCTTTATGATATAGCCGTGGTATGCACACAATTGGCTATTTGATAACTTTTTTCTGTGATATGTTATAGAAAGACCCCTCAATAATAGAAATATTAACGAAAAAAAAAACATTTAAATATCATACAAACTCACCGAGATACTATAATGTTAACATCACATTTTTAGACTTTCCCAAAAACGTGCCACGCTTCATACTGAAGCCCATTGGGAAGCGCCGTCACGAGACATGCGTTGTTGGGGAAATTAACAAATATTTTATACTTTTAAAATGGATTTTCCCACCCAACTTTGCAAGCTCATAAAAAAGTTACACGTTAGATATCAAACTCAAAACTTTAACTTAATTATTTCCTTATTTTTGCTTATTTTAACAGGATCTTAAATATTTTTTTCGGTTACAGTCAAGTACCTAGATGTCAAAATCAGGTGGTGTGATTGGTGGATCTTGACGCCTACTGTCAAAAAACCTTTCGCCACCCTGCTGCCAGCTGGTGGATTTATGATTTCTAAACACCCTCATTGCCATCCCTCGGCCCTGGAGTTTCACTAATAAATAAAACTAAGGACGTGGATTGACATAAAATATGTCTAAACTCAGTCTTATTCACAGACACAAAAACAAAATGCAAAACAAACACAATTAGTAAAAAAAAACACATTCGGTAAACATAGAAAGCAGAAACGGCCCCCGCGAAGGATAAGTGAAAATCTAGTCAAGATGGTGGAAACTCGACCTAGAAATTCACTCATCATACGCAGAGGCCACGCGTGCCATGCTCAAAAGGCTGAAAAAAAAACCAAAACGACTACGACTATTGTCCCTTATAGTGTTAAGTCGGTAAAAAATAAGTACACAACTTCAGTTTCCGTGGGTAAGGAAATTGACTTTAAATTGAAATTAGATCGAATGTAAAGGCTTTTATATTTCGTCACTACTTAAAAACTCGTATCTGATACTGACTGCAGGCAAAACGCAGTAAGTGTATATGAAGTTAGTATGTATCTTTGAAATTTTTCTCTACAAAGTTTTTAGATAAGAGTTTTTTTCAAACTAGTGACGATTTATCGCTTTACCTTTCCATATATCCGTTAAGACAGTTAAATATTTCGTTTGAAAATTACAACGTACATTAAACACGGAAACTCAAGCTATAAAGGGAATTAACAAAAAATATACACACATTCCTCGGTCTTGTTATCTCTAGCGACTTGAACTTTAACTCGAGATATCTGTTTCCCGGATTATTTGAATTACCCCCAACGACAAAAGACAAGGGCATGTGAGTAAAATACAAACATTTGAATATTCAGATGACATTTGAATATGATATCTCATTGGTACAATGGGTCGATTTCAGGCGTTTTTCTGGCTTTTTTTATTTCATTAGAGTCACTCTCGACTTTTATCGCGGAGGACTGTCGAGTGACGACAACTTTTGACTAAATCATGTGTAGCCTCGATACCGTCTTTCGTTTATAATAAAAGTTAACTGAGAACACCACCGCTTGGCTGCTATATTTGCTGGAACACGAATGAAAAAAACCGCCGCTGTCGAAACGCTCTGAAATCGACCCCAATAATGTGTAGCGAAACAAATTTACATTCGGAAGTCGATATGAAAAATATTTTACTAAGTAATTTAAAAATAAAATCGTGTATAAGTACAATCATTCTGCATTAATGTGATAGTGCGTAAGTAATTTTCCACGCATATTTGCAGTTCCCTAGTATAAAATCATAATCTAAGTAAATCATAACAAAATACGTAAAAGCGGGCGTGACGACAATGAATCTGTTGCAATATAACATTAAAAAAACACAAGATAATAATAACTGCATATTATAAAATGTATCAATCAGGCCTCCAATAAGCCAGAATCTAGCTAAATTTGTATTTATAAACTAAATTAAAAAATCTAATGATTGTGTACACAACTAAAACTAAGAATTAATGGTAAAAGAGTATAGAACTAACATTAAACTGTTCACCAGTTTGATAGTAAAAGACACAGATAAATGCTATTACTATTGGCAAAATGTCAATTTAATGACAAGTTCTATAACCTTTCATTTCTAAAAAAAAAATAAACGAAACAGACAAAAACGGTATATTAGCAATAAATTACCTGCAAGAAGAGCGCGTGAGCTTGCTCGGCGCTGTTGAACTGATAGCTCTCTAGATCTTGCCCCGCGTTGGCCAGCTCCAACACAATGTACTGTTGGTCGACCGGCAGTATGGCCGGATTGTCGTTCTCAGAGCCCTTGCATTCGTCATACAGTTCCCACAAATCGAGCAGCCGCGACGTGTAGCTGCCGTAAACGCACCTTACCGCTAATACCTAAGACAGAAAATCCTTTGTTCCAATCTGATAGTTACAACTTATCGGGTTCGAAGGAAGGGTCATTTACACAAAAGAATTCAACGGTCGATGGGCACGCGGTACGCTTCCCAATGCGTATCTAAACGCAATGAAATTAGTTGTGGTTTCGTGGGGAATCAACGAACTTTTGGACAGAGAATCGAAGGGCTGAAGGCGGTCGAGTGTTAAATTGCTCCGGCGATTACCGTCTCAGCTTTCACGTTCAGGGGAAAAAATCGACTCACGGTTGAATTTGAGTACTTTTACTTGAGATTTCTCCGAATGTGCCACGTCACGTTTATTTCAATAAGAGCCGGGGCCGCCGGCCGACGGGATAATTAACTGCATTCATCCCGTTCTGAGAATAGAACTGGTTCACAAATTGGTATGCGTCCCACCCCCTGTCATGTCAAATGAATGGACTGCTGGATATTAAAAATGTCTGCCTCACTTGTTGCTAGGCGTTATAAAGCAAAGTTTATCTTAGTGTGGGTTTCAGATAACCTGTTGAGATTTAAGGGCCCTCTAGAATGTTGGAGATAAACAAAAAGGGGTCCACTGCTTGTTATATTAACGTTTTCCTGTTATAACTCACTAAGTGTTGAACTTTTCATGGCTTCTTCAAAATTCTTCAAACAAAAAATAGTACTTTATGCCACACCTGGCCATAAAGTGGCTTTTTCCGCACGCGGCGCGTACGGAAAAAGCCGGTTTCTGGCCAAGTGTAGACATAAAATGATGTACACAACACGGGAGGTAATAAAGAAAGCCCTCGATCGCATATTTACGTCCCTCGCTTGCAGCTCGGGCCACAAACTTCTGCGATCTCGGCCTTTCTTTGTATTACCACCCTAGTTGTGTAATGTACTATTTTGATACAAGTGCGGAAAGTATGTCATTTTTCACGAGTCCCGAGGTCACAAGACTCGGGACGAGTGGAAATGACACTTCCGCACGTGTATCAAACGACGTTTTTTAATACATTTGCGAAAAATGACAACGAAAATGACATTATTTAATGATTAAGAGACAAATTTGTTTATTTTTTGGCCTCATAAAAATGGAGGAATTGGAACACTTATTAAGAGTCATGTTGAGTATCTTGACCACATTGTAGATGCCTGATATTTCTTGGATAATTCAAGAAAGTAGGCCATAAGTACATTTTCTGAAAATGACGCCGTTCGATTTTTTCGTTTCCAGTCAATGAATTGCTCATAGACGGCCAGATATTTCTCCTTCGACTTCTCAGGTAAAATACTATTCGTTGCCGTTGACGCCTTCTGGTGGTGTTGAATTTATTTCAAAATCGTCTGAATCGCTCATTTTTCACAAAAGTGTTATCAAACTAATGCGTGATAATTAATAATTACAAAATTACAATCATGAATGAAAATGGCGGGAATAAAACAAAATGTGTTACTTTTAATTGACGAACTTTTCCAACGTGGCAGCGGTTGTCACCATTCAGCCAAATAAAAATAAACTATTTTGCGAACAGGCAAACGTTCTAAGTTAGTTTAACTGCATTTAAAAATGGAAAAAAGCAATAAATATTTAAATACTTAATAGCTCATTAATTTCCAAGTAAAATGTAATCTTTAGTGCACGAAAGCTAGTTGTCATTTATAAAACTCGAACAGCCTGCACCATATTATCTTATCTGTGACAATTTTTATTTTTTGGGTCTCGCATAATACTGGTATTGTGCGAGACCGCTGATTAAACTACTCATTGGTAATACTCAAGAAGCATACTTTTTAAATATTTTAATATTAGATAACAGTTTAATTGTTTATAATAAAAACAATCAAACGGTTATATATGTGGATTTAATATTTTAAACGTATCAAATGTATACTTTCAATGTCCACTGACGTAGGTAATAAAAAACAAAGAACGTATTTGACCATTAGTTGGATGTATGTTTTCGAACAACAGTAAATTTGAGCAAGTGTATTAAAAAGATTTATTTTTAGCAATGCTACTTTGCCAGTTTCGAAGTATTTCCTCGTAACGGAAGCCAGTGAACTCACGGAAAAAAATATTTTCCGTAAAACACAGACCGGCTGCTTATATAAAGATTTTATATAAGAAAGTATTTACTTGCAGTGACAGTACGGTAATCCATTATTATTATAATGGAATGAGGGTTTTTAAAAATCAGAAATTCACCAGCTGGCAGCAGGGTGGCGTCTATCTGGCCGTAGATGTCAAAATCAGGTGGTGTGATTGGTGGATCTTGACGCCTACTGTCAAGGACCTTTCGCCACCCTGCTGCCAGCTGGTGGGTTTATGATTTCCAAACACTCTCATTTATGCAATATCATACCTATTTTTGGAACATCATTTGAAGTCTATACAGAGACAATGCTGGAAATCATTTGACTTTCTAATTTGATATGATTACAAATTTCTAGTACTATTAATTGCCTAAATAATCTGTTCAATAATTAATGAATAGCTAACAACATTCTTTCCATAAATAAGTCCATCTAACATGCAACAGATAGTTTTCTAAAACTTAACTCAATATTAAAATTGCTTCAACGATTAAACATTTACTAGTTCGTTCGTTAACTAGTGTCTGCAATTTAAAACCTAACACAATACATATTAAAATGGCTTCAACTATTAAACATTTACTAGTTCGTTCGTTAACTAGTATCTGCAATTTAATTCAATACTATTTACCACAGAACTAGAAAAGTAAGCACGTCTAGACCATGTTTGATGTACGGCTGTGGTACCTAATTATCCTTTTACTTTATTTGCAACGCGTTTGCAGCAAATTATCAAGTGAGGGGTTCAATTCTAGGAAAGCCGTCAATTAGGACACTGGAACGACAGATGTTGCGAAACAGGTTGCTGTAGGACCACATTTCGTCGCCGACTTGGAATAGCTTGGTTATAGGTATTATTGGACAAATGGAAAATATTGGAAATAAATGAATAAAACGATATTGAATATTTCAATGCTTCTATCTCTAGACAAATTCACAGATACAACATCATTATTTAGTTGAATACCTTTTCGATGAAGGAAACACCATAATAAAGAAACCTGTATACATCCACTATAGTACATTACACAACTAGGGTGGTAATACAAAGAAAGGCCGAGATCGCAGATGTTTGCGGCCCGAGCTGCAAGCGAGGGACGTAAATATAAATAATAAAAATAAATAAATATTAGGGGACAATCTTACACAAATCGAACTAGCCCCATAGTAAGCTCAATAAGGTTTGTGTTATGGATACTAGACGACGATATATTTAATAGATACAAATACTTAAATACATAGAAAACATCCATGACTCAGGAACAAATATGCCATCGAGGATTTTCTTTATTACCTCCCGCGTTGTGTACACAGTGTACATTATTTTATGTCTACACTTGGCTAGAAAGCGGCTTTTTCCGTACAATATCAACCCATTCATTCTCATATATGGGAGAAGGCCTGTTCCCAGCAGTGGGACGTATGTACGTACGTACGTACGGCTGATGAAGATTTCGTTGAAGAGTTATGAAAGATTTACTCAGCGTTTATAAGCTAGGTACATACATAAATGAAACCTCCTTTCTAGATGTTACCAAGATGGCTGTTACTCAACTTGTGCCTTGTGAGTGTCAATTAGTTTCAATATTGATTTTCAGTTCCACCAATCACCTACGTTGATGTTCCCATATACAATTAACGTTACTCTCGATGAGAATTAAAAAAGACCTTTACACCTAACAATTTGTATTCGACAAGGGCTGGATTTAATTAAGAAACATAATAAATGAAAATGTATCTATGTCACATAATATACGAAGTCATTGGCATCATGAATTACACATTGTATTGTTTTTTAACGTACTATCGTTTTTATGTTAAGCTTGTATGACAAACCATGATTCAATTTGCGGTAAAGGTTATGGTGACGAAATGTCATTGTAAATACATATTCAAAATAATATTACAGAGGTGATTGCTCTAATAATTAGAGTTGCGACGATTGGGGAAAACAATGGCCGTGTGTATATTTTTTGATCAAGTATTTCAAAATGGGTTTCCCACACGATTCTAGGTGTTAAAGGAAACATGAATAACCTTCCCGTGTTTACATAGCACTGTTGACATCGATAAGTTTATTTGGTTTTAAAACTACTATCAATATGGCGGTTTTTTTACGAACTGGCGTGTTTTGGGAATGGGGTATTTCGACAGATCAGGTGAACTTCCCAAGCCTTATCTTTCGAACAATAATGAAAGTTAAAGCGTTATTTTTAAGTATACATTATGAATTATCATCAGACGAAGAGGCAGCGTCTCTTATCTCCTTGTAATGCGACATATATACTTGTCATATACATATTTCTATTTAGTACGGTACAAACTTGGCGAGAGTAAGCAACATCTAGTTGATTTTCATTTTATCAACACAGACACTGGTGAATAAAAAAGTTATTTGTTCATTTTAACACGATTTTTTCTATTAATTATATTACTAAAATAAATATGAAGTTATCTCCGGTAGGCTGACTATTTTGTTATTACGTGATGATAAAGTAGATGACAATCATGATTATTACCATCAGGGCCATCTGACTATCTTATCACAAGCATTGCATGCAATGCCAAAAGGAGTTCAACACTTTTGACTTTATAGAGAAAGTTGTAACTTGGTAGAACAAGGAGCCATTTACCTATTCATCTATTAGAACATTGAAAATAGCGATGCGTTCGATACAATGCACGTATGATTTTAGTATTTTCTCTCGAAGTACTGAATGCTGAATTCATCTTGGAAGTAGGTAATTACTCTCCACATATCAAACTTACGTCATATTTTTTTCGAGGTACAGCTACATAAATCAAAATGGATAGCGAGTGTTAAAAAAATCCTGGGTGGCTTGAGCAAGCAAGCTTATAGTATATGCATAAATGCCAAGTCAAACATAATCAATCGTGTTCAAATCTATAAAACAACGTATTATGATATCTTTTTTCACCACCTCTATAAATAATCTTAAAATCATATCCGGATATTATTAACTTCCCAGGCCCACCTTATCTTCAACAATAATGAAAGATAAAGCATTATTTTTAAGTATACATTATGATTAATCCACGATTGTGGAGCTATCGGTTCGCGGAAGCACGGTTTCCGCGATGCCGGACCCGCTATGGCATGCAAGTGCAACTACTCAACACGTATGGAGCCGTATTAATAACTAGTTGCGAGTATTAGCATCTTATAAACCTGTATAGGAGCGTTTGATGCTTAGTCGTAAGTCTTGTATGAGCTTTATCTCGCCGTTTCAATCTTAATTAAGGTACTTAACACCAATTTAGCAAAGCGGGATTAGAGTTATAGAACTATTATTTTATACACGTACAAAGTACGACTTCTGTGCAAATAATTTGACAAAATTACTTGGTATGTTTTACGGTGATGTATTAATGAGGCTTTCGCCTAGCAATGGGATTATGGGACTCTATATTGGGCTACCAAAAAAAATTGTGTGGATATAATGTATTAACACATAATCATAATGTGTGAGACATGATTGTCGTAACGATTGATACACACAAATGCTAAGAGCAGGATAGAATAGGCTATATGACAACAATCAAAATTCGCTTCCAAAACAGCCCGGATAAAATCATTCAAACTTACTTTCGTGCCACCAACGAGTTTACAATGATGATAACTAAAAATAAGGCACCATGTTGAGCATGACGTCACAAGTAGTATTTCATACGAAACTGCATACTTTCGGAGCGTTTTGACACTTCATAAAAAGAAGCTGATTTGAACTGTCATCAAGTAGCCTATTTGGTACACACCGTGCTTACAGGGTGAACTCAAACTAAGTATTTTTCAGAAAATACTACTAGTATGATAAAGGGATAAAGGTATATACGAAAACGTCCGAAAGTCCAAGCATAGGAAGTTGTAGTCTAGTTTTAAATAACGTTTATTAAACTGGGCCAGTCAGCTTAGCAATGTCACTAGGAACACACAAATCATAAGGCATTTGAACAGAGATAGCTGTGTCTTGCCTTGATAAGTCTGCCCCACTTCGCTTATCAATTGGCAATACATATATAACGCTATCTACTATGAATGAGGTGATTCATTTGATAAATTCTCAGAATTTTTTCGTTATTAAAGACGGTCAAAGGGCGATGTTTTATTATATATGAAGAAACTCTGTATTTTGCTGCAAATGACATCGAAACTTCGCTCAATTAATTTTTATGATATTTCCCATGATTCTAGTTTACCTTATATTGTGCAATCAAAATACTAGAAGTAAAATAGATGGAAACAATAACTATAGTTACTCAGGCAATATATTTCTACGTTTATTCAGGTTCCTTTTATTTATTTTTACATATTGAATGGAATTTCGCTTGGTTCCAAAATGCGTGTTAGTAAAAATAAATTTGTTTCGAACAAAACACATGGCCTCCTTTCCAAACAGAATTGAAACACATTTTAACTTTACAATATTCCAAATTAAATGGTCATTAGTTAAAAACTTTACATAGATACCTGCTGACAAATACACCACAAACCATTAAGTTGATATAATACTCTAACAATTAACACGCAAAACTATTTTGAAACCATGTCCCCATTTATTGCTTAATTTATTCTGACTAGGGTTCGTGACTGAGCACATTATACTTTGTACAATACAATACGTTTATAAGAAACCTTATATCAAGTTGATTAAGAGCTATATTCGATTGGCTGTTGAATGATACAGGATTTAAAAAATGATATCTCCCCTTGAAAATTAGAAAGGGTATGGGTACCTGCGTATTAACTTTCCACAAAAAAACGCAGGTAGATTATAAAGGAGCAAAAAAGGGGACGCAGGTAAAATATTATAGTCGACTCGTGAATTGGAAAAAGCACTCAACAGTTCGGGGAATTTATAGAGATATGGCATTGTAGGAAATCGGGACACCTGTTATTGTTGGCCTGTGTCCAGTGGTACTGAAATAATTGAACCTTGTACAGTAACAAGGAGAGTCAAACGGCTACACGAAAAAAAACTAAAGGCAAAATTTAAAAAATCATCATCGGCCGAAAAACGTCCTCTGCTTGACATAGGCCTTCCGCTAACAACACCACCATGACCGGCTCTGTGCCCACACAAATGAAAAGATACTCAAAAACAAAAAGTTAACTGATTAGGGTATTTGCCTGTAGTCAATATAAATTACTACACGCTAGCCATTAAATCAGCTTTCGAAAATGTGCAAAAATGACCTAAACATCACCCATTTAGCATTTTAAACGATTTTTAAACGATCAAAACCTATAAATAAGAAGATGATTTGATGTTTGAGTAAAATGACGTCATTTCACTTTTATTCCATACAAACTTCATACTATCTGAGCGTTTTGACACTTCATAAAAAGTAACTGATTTGATCTGTCAGGAAAGTAATAAATGAATTCAAGAAATGCATTGGTTTATAAACTTAATATTAGACTATATTCGCTAGAAAGAGTCTAGCCACACACACACTATACACTTTGTTCACATTATATCAGTTTAAATTGTATACTTTCAACCTCAGAGCAACGCGGAACTTCCTGGGGAGTGGACTTGCTTTAGTACTTCCCCTCTGCCAAGCAATTTGCGCCAGTGATCATAGTCGTTCTATAAAACTAGTTGCAATTGGATTAGTCAGACTAAATCCAGTGACTCACCTGGAGAGATCTCTGTGAATATGCCGCATTGCCGTTTTTCGCTGCAAAAGGAGTTCTAACACGTCAAACATACAAAGAGATGGTGTTTCCTTTCACATCTAACGTATTTAGAATCACATTATCATTATGAACTTCCTTTAAAACATAAAAATTACAAATGTCTAATTTGACATTATTTGAAGTTCGTTTACTAGTTGACAAGCAAGCAACTTCGCGTTGCCATGGTGTTCTGCTAAACTTGTCAATGTTGTGCGTCACGACATTACACTATTTCAATGTAAAATGTATCTTTGTGAATGTGAATTGGTCAATGTGTTGTTCTATTTGTTAAGTGTTAGTTTCGTAGTGATAGACGATTTTTCATATAAGCGTGTGTAAGTGTGCGTTACCTCATTCCCCCCTCGCCAAATATGACAGAAATTTGTGTACCGGACTAGCGCGGCCTCCTTTCCGTGATAGACACGCAAAAGTCGAAATCGAACAACACAATGATGTCGATTTATCACTTTCATCATCAGCCCATAGTCTACCGCTGAGCTGAACATAGACATCTCCAATTACAAGCCATTGAACGTGTTCCAAACACAATTCGTGTCAATTAAACAGTCAAAGTTACAGATGTTAACATCTATCTAAATTGCTCTAATTAGATACTCGGTAATAAAAGTGTAGGAATGTAGGCGGGCAGTCTTACCTCATTAAAAATATCTGTAGCATTTTGTATCGCGTGCAAGTCGAGAGTGTCAATGTCCTTCTTTCCTTCATCAAATTGTCGTTCCAATTCTGCTACGGGAGTGCGTAGAGCACTCAATTCCCTAAAACAAAAATATACATTTAAAATACGCTGCTTGGCACCATTCATTCAGCCCAAAACAAAAATTATGGGTAAAAATACTCTACCGCCGTCGCAAATCCTTGAATTTTGAACAAGATTGTAAATTATGATAATATTAAGAAACACGTCTTATAATATTAATAGTGACTTTACGAGGCATGAAATTAACGAGTAAAATCGTTACTTATACATCAGTAACTTTGTAATCCTCAATTTATATGATATTATGATAGAACATTTTCCCTGGGAATTAAACGTTGAAATACACAATAGAAATCGGTTCACAAATTACAAGCGGGTGGACGGCGTTTCGAAGTGAAAACAATAACTGGCGCTAATCCGCGAGGTTCCCACTTCCTCCCTTCCATTTGTTACCTGACAAAGCAGACGAGTATTACGGTTACGAGCCACATTTAGAACACCAGATTGCAGGTTACGTAACAAACCGAAATGTATCAAAATCAAGCCCATTTGTGGTTGAAATCGCACGTAACTTGCGTTACGTAAGCGATCCATAGAGTTTAAATAGCGCGGTTTGTGTTCTTGAATTATAAAGAAACTTTAAATATACAGAACTCGAGAAAAGCCGTTAAAATTTGTGCGACCAACTGCAACAACTAGTCAGTCATAACAGACATTTCAAAATTTGTTGCTGATATCCGCTTCATAGAAATTAGGTTAATAAAGCAGGCGTCTCCAAACTACGGCCCGCGGGAAGAAATCGGGAGGGCCTATGATCCGGCCCGGATTTTCAGATGAGCTGTACGGCCCTCTGGCAAAAAAGTTTCGAGACCCCTGCAATAAAGGAACATACTGCCAACATTTAATTATGAGTTTAGTAATATTATTGACTATTAAGTTTAGTTTTTCAGTGGCAATTTATGATAACAGAATAAGCTTTGTTTCAACTGCGAACTACTTTCTACGGCACATTTGTTAGGTTTGGGATTAACACACATTTAACGATACGAATAATGTATGTTGTTTATTATATCGTCATTTAGGAAGGCAAAGTGTGTGCCTATAGAGTCAGACCACGACAGTATGCAAACCGATTTTTAGTAAAGATTCCAAGCATTGATAAAAAACAAAGGGCTGTGTTCTGCCGCCATAACGGAAAAGGGCACATCTAACATTTTTTTTCGACACCAAGATTTTTACATATTCGGAATCAGTAAACTTCGCTGATTCCGAATATGTATATAACTCAATGTCGAAAAAAACATTTTAGTTGTGCCCTTTTGCGTTATGGCGGCAGTGTTATACTCTTAAGTGGTGCTCACGCGTATGAAAGAGAAAGCATAGTTGAAGCGAGATAGATTCGTTTTTGTATATTCTAACAACATTACCAAATTACCCATAAACCACTGCACAATACCGACGAAAATGCTTAGAAAAGGAATAGTGTGGAAATGCCTTCCATTTCATATAGTCGATAGATACTTAGCGTGAATCACAAGTGAAAGGAATGGTCTAACTTCGCCCCACAGCCGACATAGGCACACTCACACCAATTCACCGTAAATAATGTTTGGGACGCTTATTTATTTGTTGTGGCATTACATCACACGGTCGGTGAGTTATCTTTTATGCTGGTCCATCGTCATTGTCATTACGAGTCATTCCCTCGCGTGCCGAGTGAATAAGCACCGGTCTTGAAAATACGCGTCCAGCATTAATTCTAGGAAATTATACAAATTATGTTATGACGTTGGCCCGTGAGATAGTGACACGGCTTGTTTGAGGATTTTGCCATAAAACCTTCGAATGTTCATAGAATTGTAAACGTAGGTAGGTAGTTTTTTGAATTTCAAAACGTTTTAGTATGAGAAAAATTGAGCATGTATGGTGTGAAACCAATTTCGTAAAGATTTTTCGTTTACTTGGTGGCAAAGTGTTGCCAGCCCTGTAGATTCTCTAAAGCGAAACATTAAGCATCGTTTAAACGCAATGGTTTGTAGTTGGTAAGAAAGGGACAGCAACATTGCGTACACATTACCTTGAAGAAACACTACTGTAATAAATCAGAGGTCGAATTAAAAGGGCACCATTGCCACAGACCAATATTGGACTACTGTACCGTACCATAGACTGTTACTCCCCATTTTCTTTTTCGCTAGAGAAGAAAGTGTAATTGAAACTTACATAGCAATCACAATCTCCGATATAATCTCGTGGAAGTCCTTCTGGTTCTCGCCATTGACCTTTGTAGTGCCTGCCACGGGTACTATCTTCATAACACGCGCGCGTCCATCGCGGGCTCGCCACAGGAACACCTCGCCGTAGACACCCTCGCCGATCTTGTGGCAATTCTTCAGGACTCTGAAAAGACAAAGGCTTTTGATCTTCCATCCAATGTTGATTGGATTATAGAATTTCCCCAAATTTGATCCAAAGGTTGTTCAAATGAGTACAATTTTGTTCCAAGTTTCCTCTAATGGCATTAGTGTGTCGTTACTTCACCAATTCTAAATTTTAGATTCCACAAAAACCATTTTAATTTCCTCAAAGATTTCCCAAAATTACAAAAAAAAACAACCTGGCAAAGCCATTCGATCTATGAGACGAGGAGGACAAATTTATATCACCTTCAGGAAAGCGGCAAGCTTTTTATTTAGAGTCTGCTACTTCGCCTATGTCCACTTACGCTTGCAAAATGGAATTACTATGTGGGATAAGTTCATTCCCTTTTCTAAGATGGAAATTTCTAATGATTCACTAGTTCCGCATTGCGCTGCGAACGCTAAAGAACGTTACTATAGAGTCTAGGGGAAACAGGATTTTATTCGTTAATAGTCTAACATTACCCCCTAATATTCAAATAAGCTATTCTTCCGGTTTCGAATCAAAAAGCGTGGAGAGATGGTGCAATGGAAATAAAAATGCTCTACGGTTGGGTTAGCTCTCAAAATGTAAATGGGAGCAGGTGTTAACGTCGCGAACATGCTATCCATCCTTTTTTAACACATTATAAACAAAAGTAATGGTATTACTTGGTTATGCCTGGATAAACATACTAAGTGCATCAAAATATTTGAAAGTTGGGTTGTTTTAGTCCAACCGACTATATACTTGAAATCTGTAAAAATCGAATTCCCAAACAAAGATATTCATATCTTTGATTTGCCTTGCTGGTAAATGAAGCTCATAAAAAATTTGTTCAAATTAAAACAAAAATTCATCCATATTTAAGAACCACTAAAAAAAACAGGTATCTACTAAATAACTCCGCATTCAGATCGATGCATGCATTTGGGAGCAATGCCAAAGATAGGCCCAAAGACAGACGCACATCGGCAAAAACAAACCTTACGACAGGAGTCCGCGATTTTGCCGCGCGGCTACTAGCACCAAATTTTACCCCTCCGGAGAGGCTTGGCCAGCCACCAGAAAGAGCACGCGTTATGCGATAGACCAGCGGTCGGCAACCAGCGGCCCGTGAACCGCTCACTTGCAGCCCGCGAGCCTCCCTGGCCATTTTGTATGTAAAGGTCGATATATTCAGACTTGTATAAAATCACCAATTATTAACAAAGTGCGGCCCGCGTCAATTTCGTTAGCTACTATGTGGCCCTTGGCTGCTAAAAGGTTGCCGACCGCTGCGATAGACGGTCGGATCTGGTGAGTTCTATCCGGTGGACCGACCCGACTGTCAGTTTTTAAAAAGAAGAACTTCGGTGTGTAGTACTATTACTTATTCTGTCCTTACAATACCCCTCTTTGAGAAGCTTGGTGTTAAGAATTAGCACCAGCATCACAGAGATAAGTACTTTGTCACGATCATTGATGATAGTGAAATGTTATGTCAATACAGAACAAAGGCCCTGGGTTTTATCACCAATGTTTGACTCATTTATGTTTGTACAGTTTTTTCACCTTAGCCTACTACGCATCAGATAAACTACAATGAACTTGTAAACGCTATGCCATTGAAGCAGCTACAAATATGCAGCAATGTCTAGAATGCTATAAAACTTACAGCTACATGCAAAACATTTCAGTTATAAAAACGAAATTAAACCACAGAATAAGTAATAGTGCTTCGTACAGAAGTCGCACTGTCAAACAAAACCCACGTTTGAGGCACAAAAATGCGCCGAATCCTACCTTTTCGCTCTAACTCATAACGCGCGCTCTTTCTGGTCGCCACGCCCACCGCTAGGGTTGTCGACAAAAATAATAATTATAGCTTGAATTTTCTAGTGAATTAGAGGTAGTTAAAAAAGATATCTGCGTGACGTTATATAACTGTTTTGATACACGTCATGATACATACTTACATACATACAGGTCAAACACATAACCTTCCTTTGGGCTTCGCCACAGTCGGGTAACATACATACTTACGTACGTACATACATACGTACATACCGGTCAAACACATAACCCTCCTTTGGGCTTCATAGGTTTCGCACACAGGCGCTGCCGGGTGTCGGCACAGCCCTTGGCTTGCCTAATGCATTAGGTAAGGAATAATAAAAATAATTACCACGAAAAAAATCGCGCAGTGAGACATGCCTGATTGAACTATTGTTTCCCAAGTGGTTATTGATTGTATGTGTAAAGATATAAGTTTTTTTTTGCTTTTTTACATTACCTTGGGTGAGTAAGTAGGTGCTACCTACTATAATTAAACAAGAATACACGACACCCTCCAAATTACAGTGACCTTAATGAAGATTACAAGATTATGGAAAAACGATGAATAATGTCATTCAAGGTCACTTTATGACTAAAAGATCCAAAAAAAACAATCCAAAAAAAATGGATTACGCATAATAATACTAAGAGTGCGTAGAAAAATAAAATTGGCAAAATAAAGACAAAGCGACAATGACAGCCTTTGACCTACATAGCTGCAAACATTTTTATTGTCATTTCAATACAAGGCTGAATAAACTAGGTTGTGTATTGAACAATTCATAACAATCCATAATGTAACCTAGTCATAAAGGTCCTTTTAAAGGTGAATAGGTCTGTATTTTTTAATTCTTAATTAGGTGATGGTGTATACAGAAGCTGATTAAAGGGAGCCACAAGGGCTGTCTAGTAACAAGTCAAATGAAAGTATAATTCCTTCCGATAAGACCCATTTTCTTCATCAAGAGGCCTGCGGACCTTAAACTGAGTTAACCTCCGAGTAAATTAGTTTGTTGGATAGCATAAGTGTGCTAGGGTACAGGATAAATTATAGTAATATGTACAGATTTTTTTTTAACAAAATGATGTTCATATTCACACCACCACTCACTCTATCGCATAACGCATGCCCTTTCTGGTCGCTGGCTAAGCCCCTGCAGAGGGACAAAATTTGGTACTATAGCTTGGCAACTTCGTTGGTGACACTCACCTGTGTGCTTTTTGTTCTGTGCAGCCGTAACTACATACACAAGTTACCGCCAACATGAACGGCGACCTCCGCGGACAGCCTCCGTCGGTCGCCGTTCATGTTGGCGGTAACTTGTGTAAATAGTTACGGCTGCACAGAACAAAAAGCACACAGGTGAGTGTCACCAACGAAGTTGCCAAGCTATAGTAGCCGCACGGTGGAATCGCCAATTGAGCCATTCCTGCCCTAGCCTCAATAAACCGGCTCATCTAGCCCAGACACTACACAATTCTTCAGAATGTCAGTTCTCTACAAATAGTAAGCATTTGATATTGGGGCATTCCACGAAAATGTCTACTTTGTCGGCGACGTGACGGCTATGGCAGCTACCTTAAAAACAAATATAAAGTCCTAAATGACATTATCAATTCAGAAACCAAGTTATAAAATATTGACATACCAAAAATGTGCTTCCTAACTTTGTTGGAAGTATGAAAAAAAATGGCGTCACGTGGCCGACATTATTTTGGAATGCCCCTATTACAGGGACAGTTGTTTCAATCACCAAAGATCATAACAGTAATGACCTAGTTACAAGACAGCTGTGTTTTCATAGCACACTATCTGCATTTTTTGGTCAAAACATTCATTAAATTGACTAATTAATATTTAGACATCTGTATAACTTCATTGATATCTAAATTTTTTCTACTAATTACTGTATATTACACATTTGTATACTTAATATTCCTTCAGGAACATTACAAAGCTTATTTTGTAATAGAAAGCCTAGCCTAGTGCACCCAATTAGCTAATGGATTCAGGTAATTAACAGTCTGGTTTGAACCGAATACATAAATTAGCAACAAGTTATGTCAGCAAGTAGGTAACTAATACATTGTTACAATTCAGCCACAGCGTTTTGAGTTCTCCGAAAGTAATTAAGCTGAAATTTGTGAGTCTGTGACCTAATTGTTACAGACAAACTGCACTGTTTATAGATTCTAATTCAAAATTGATTGTTAAGGCTGGTTCTAGATATCCTGTACTTGCTAGTATAATAATATATGTCAAAACCTTGTGTGCAATTTTTCAATATTTAAAAACTACCCGATATTAAGTTCAAGGTTTTTCAATACAAGGCTGAATAAACTAGGTTGTGTATTGAACAATTCATAACAATCCATAATGTAACCTAGTCATAAAGGTCCTTTTAAAGGTGAATAGGTCTGTATTTTTTAATTCTTAATTAGGTGATGGTGTATACAGAAGCTGATTAAAGGGAGCCACAAGGGCTGTCTAGTAACAAGTCAAATGAAAGTATAATTCCTTCCGATAAGACCCATTTTCTTCATCAAGAGGCCTGCGGACCTTAAACTGAGTTAACCTCCGAGTAAATTAGTTTGTTGGATAGCATAAGTGTGCTAGGGTACAGGATAAATTATAGTAATATGTACAGATTTTTTTTTAACAAAATGATGTTCATATTCACACCACCACTCACTCTATCGCATAACGCATGCCCTTTCTGGTCGCTGGCTAAGCCCCTGCAGAGGGACAAAATTTGGTACTATAGCTTGGCAACTTCGTTGGTGACACTCACCTGTGTGCTTTTTGTTCTGTGCAGCCGTAACTACATACACAAGTTACCGCCAACATGAACGGCGACCTCCGCGGACAGCCTCCGTCGGTCGCCGTTCATGTTGGCGGTAACTTGTGTAAATAGTTACGGCTGCACAGAACAAAAAGCACACAGGTGAGTGTCACCAACGAAGTTGCCAAGCTATAGTAGCCGCACGGTGGAATCGCCAATTGAGCCATTCCTGCCCTAGCCTCAATAAACCGGCTCATCTAGCCCAGACACTACACAATTCTTCAGAATGTCAGTTCTCTACAAATAGTAAGCATTTGATATTGGGGCATTCCACGAAAATGTCTACTTTGTCGGCGACGTGACGGCTATGGCAGCTACCTTAAAAACAAATATAAAGTCCTAAATGACATTATCAATTCAGAAACCAAGTTATAAAATATTGACATACCAAAAATGTGCTTCCTAACTTTGTTGGAAGTATGAAAAAAAATGGCGTCACGTGGCCGACATTATTTTGGAATGCCCCTATTACAGGGACAGTTGTTTCAATCACCAAAGATCATAACAGTAATGACCTAGTTACAAGACAGCTGTGTTTTCATAGCACACTATCTGCATTTTTTGGTCAAAACATTCATTAAATTGACTAATTAATATTTAGACATCTGTATAACTTCATTGATATCTAAATTTTTTCTACTAATTACTGTATATTACACATTTGTATACTTAATATTCCTTCAGGAACATTACAAAGCTTATTTTGTAATAGAAAGCCTAGCCTAGTGCACCCAATTAGCTAATGGATTCAGGTAATTAACAGTCTGGTTTGAACCGAATACATAAATTAGCAACAAGTTATGTCAGCAAGTAGGTAACTAATACATTGTTACAATTCAGCCACAGCGTTTTGAGTTCTCCGAAAGTAATTAAGCTGAAATTTGTGAGTCTGTGACCTAATTGTTACAGACAAACTGCACTGTTTATAGATTCTAATTCAAAATTGATTGTTAAGGCTGGTTCTAGATATCCTGTACTTGCTAGTATAATAATATATGTCAAAACCTTGTGTGCAATTTTTCAATATTTAAAAACTACCCGATATTAAGTTCAAGGTTTGTTTTATTATTTAAAAGACAATTCTGAAAAGTTCTAGCGGAATAAACGTCCAGAAAGCAAAATATTATTTATTTATTAGCACATAGCTATGACTGTAGCATAGTGATAATTTGTGACAAAAGGTCAGGAAAGGTTGATCAATAACCTCCGAAGTCTGATTTCATAGAAACATGTTTACACTACACAGATCTGCATAACAACACATTTCCACATAATCAACCATCATTACACGCCCCAGTGACTAACTGGAGAAAGTGAAACATTTCAAATTTAGAAGCACAAAAGGAAATCAACACAAGCTGTAATAATGACGGTTAAACATAGATGTACTCACGTATCTGGATAGCATTCATCAAACAGAATCGCGTCCGTTTGGTTGCAGCGTCTCAGAACGTAATCCCTCGCGGTAGTCAGGCGATCTTCATGTAGCTTTTCTACCACAGTGACGTCGTGGTCAGAGTCGGCGATCGACAATTTCGTGAGCTCGACAATGGTATCATCACAATCGTCGCTGAGGAAACCTAAAATCATGAGCATTTGTTTAAGGTCGCACGCGTGACACACAAGGAAGTAGGTATGACGGACTTTCCCTATGCGTAATCGTATTACGTAGAAACCAGAACACGCCACTGAATACCATTTCTTTTTCTCTTCGTATATTCCACATTACTAACCTGTGTCCTGCAGGGAAAGATGCATGCACTTGGCTTTAGACACTTTTTAACGAACAAAGGGGCAGAACCAAGCTTTTATCCCGTTAGGGATAATGAATGGCAGTCAAAGTCAATTGAATATGTACAACACCAACGATTTGCACTTGTCAAACGTTTATTCACTACTATTATACAATAATAGTGATTATCTCACTACAAAACGTAGAAATTGCGCAAGTTAAAATAAAAAAAACTGAAAATGTATGGACAAAGACTAGCGTCTTCCGTCCGCGACGAAGCCGTTTTGTGAGGGCTTGCTGCGGGGACTGGACTGGCAGGGGGGCGTGATTGGGAAAGGGAGCGGAAGCGGGACGGGTGATGCGGTCCAATGGCGGCCCACCAGTATTGCCATAGCAAAATAATATAATGTAAGAGTTCACGAAGGTAGCTATATTACGATATTTCAAATCTGGTATTATCTGGCAACGAAAATAATAAATGTGAGTAAGTAACGAGCTTTAAATAGAATTGAATTTTAAAATCATTAAGCAATAAATTAAATTTACCCTTCAGGTCGTCATACAGTGTATTGTTACATAAACTTGCTCGGGAATCACATGGTTCCTGAAACAATAATGAAGATCACTTTTTTTTTCAAATTAACAGATTTCAGTCATCAATTGACGCACTACAACACAAGCAAATGCAGAAGTTACCTACTGTAGAAAAAACCGAAACTGTTATTTATAGACTTCTAACATAATACCGACATAATAAACTATCTATTTCAATCATTATCTTCAATGTACAGATGCTTTATTTCTAGAACTTCATGATATTATAGATATGCAAACATGACTCACTTTCAAAATTATGATTGTTGATCTGCAAGGTTTTGCCACAAATGTACTACGGCGACTGCTGATTGACTCATTGTGTAGGGAACCTGGGTTAGAAACAAGAAAAATCAGTAAAAAATGATTAAATTTCCATTTGAATATTCGCAAAGATACCAACCTGACATTACACTGAAACTTTGGTTGGATGTGTCAAGTTGATGTTGTAGCACTCAACATCAACTTGACACATCCAACTTTTTTGTTAATATTTGTCAATTTCAGTTAAAAACAAATTTTTGTGATAAACTGCTTATTAAATACAACCTATTTTGTTACTTTATTCTCTCCCGCTCTTACATTGCCAGCAGATCTAGGGCACTGGTCCCACCGCCAGTGAGTAAGCGCGTAAAGTTGGGCGAGTAGCAGTTTATTGCGGACTGATAAGACACAGTGTGCTCAATCGACCTTTCCAGGACGTGTAGCATAACTGGCCGCGATTTCGTTTCTCGCGCGACAGAGCATCACCTGTCACTGTCACACGATATTGAGTGGAAACAGATAGGTAACATTTGTAGCGCGGCAGAGTCGCGTGTCACAGTTGTGCTAAGGTACAGATCCGCAATGTAATGCTACTCGCTCAACTTTACTTGCTTACTCGCTGGCGGTGGGACCAGTGCCTAAGTATGTTTACATGGAATAGTTCATGTCAATCTGAAAAATGGAAGTAAATTGAATTTTCACTTGTAAAATTTAAACCATAGCCCTCTTCCCACCCCTTACATATGCGCTGGCTTTCAATTCAGTTGTACATACATCTATACAACAATTACTAATGTAATTAAGTGAAGTTAAAAAAACAGATTACCTTCTTGCATTTCCATAGTACTAATAACGCTCTGCCGGTATTTTCGTCCTTTGCAATTCAAGGATTCGTCTTCTAAGACAGATTTATCAAAATGATCATTCATCATAGTCATTCTTCTGTAGATGCTAAGAGATCTCTCCCACTTCTTGCCTGGTTGAAGAACTATAGCTGGCTTATCCATAGGACATTCAGGACTACTGAGTTTGGCACTGAATTTTCTGGAAAACTTCCTGGTAGTGACAAAAGATATTCTAGTGTCTGTTTCTTTAATTTCCTCTACTCCATCAGAATCCGAATTAATTTCATTTCCATGCAAGTTATTTATAACATCTTTTATACATTCTCCATTACTCATAGATTCCTCATTTGCCAATAATGGTTTATTTTGGCCTGTAACTTGATTACTGGGACTATTTATAGTTACTGTGTTATTACTAAGTACAGTCTTATTAAATTCGCTACCAATACTGCTAGAATCATTTAAGCTGGACTTATTGGAATGACTTTTAACTGCAACCTTTCTTCTGGTACTAACAAAGCACCGTACTTCATCATCATCATCATCATTGCTATTAGATTCCAAATCATCAAACATTGATGTCTCTGACTTACTTTCACTTTCTTGTGGTGAATAAGTATCATCAGCAATTTCTGAATTTGAAGTGTCAGATATTGTCATCGAATGTACATCAGGATTCGTTAAATCATCAGAATCGATTTCTATAATTTTTTCAATCATATCATCAGTTCTTGATATATTAGTTGTTGCGTGTTGATTTCTAGACTGATCAAAATCATATGCACTATTTGAATTATCATGCTCACTATTACTATTTTCATCCATTTCTTCATCACCAGAAAGATCCGACGTATATGCAGTCATTTTCTCAAAGTAATCCTGGAAAACTGCATCATCCATTTTTGTTATATTAATTATGGGTTCTTTATCAAGTTCATTTGCCAACTCTGCATATTTATCACTACTACAAGTATCATATAAAGATGCACCATCTTGAGAACCTAAGGATATGCTACTTTTCTCTGTTTCGGCAGTTCTATCTGATGTTTGACTAAAGTTAGAAACATTGCCATTTTGTTTATCATTGATGATGGAAAAACCATAAAATGGTTCACTAATCTTAGAACCACATAATGATATTTCTAAATCTGGATCACTCAGTAAATGACTTGTTTTAGTGCCATTTTTATCTTCTTCTATTATGCTATCATCTAATATCACACTTTCACATTGCTTTAGATCCCCAACTACATTATCAGTGAATCCTAAAAATACTTCACTGGGCTTGGAACCTCCTAAAGAAACTTTCAAATCAGACTCTTTAAAACTATCACTTAGAATAGATATACATTTTAAGTTCTTGAATTCTCTTGACTCTGTGCTATCTTTTTCATTATCTTCATTTAATGATTGTTCAGTCTTGTTATTGTCTGTTCTGTGAATTTCTGATACATCAATTTTATCAACATCAAATACATTAAGTAGGGGTTTTTTTCTACAAGGTGAATTTAGATTGTCTAATACATCTGGAAGATTTTCTTCAGTAATAGTCACATAATTGGGACTTACGTCACTACTTGTTCTACAAATTGGTGACAATTTGTAAATGGATGTTGCTGTCCTAATATTTTTGAATGGTGTACTACTTAGAACAGATTTCTCTAGAATTGTTGACTGCAGCTGACTAGAAGGCTTGGTTGCTTTCCTGTGTTTACTAAATGAAATAACTGGACTGCCCGAACTTTTGTTCAGAGTCCTTAAGTTGTTAAATACAGACAAGTTTTGGACTATTTTATTAATGGACTCGTCTTGGCGCTTGGGGCTATTGGGATTATCTTTCTCCACTATTAATTTGTGTGCCCGGATATCAGTAACATTTGTAGATTTGTTGTTGGTTTCATTCTCTTTATCAGTTTCTGAAAAATATATGTATTGATTAACATGCTAAGCATTTGTATCACAGCACATTATATTGTTTTAAATTACAAATGTTATACTTGTAATTATATATCTTTAAACTGCATGTTCATACTTGAAAAATGCTTACCATAACTTTCACTACTGGAATAATAGTATTTCTTCACTTTTCTTGCCTTTTTAGTACCATAAGTTTTAGTTTGTCTGAAATATTAATAAATTAGTGCCTTATTACTTGACCACTTCATAATAATAATGATTAAGAAAGAAATTAAACCATAAACTATCAATAAAAGAGAAAATGAACTTGGAGATATATAAGGTGCTGATTTTATATCAGGTTTCATAGAATGGAAACTAACATCACCCTACCAGAGGGGCACAGGTATTCATCAAAAAGAGGTACTAAAATAAAATAAATAAGAATTGTTTTTTTTTTTCAGACCAGTTGATCCATATGTATGGTTCTCTCTCAGTCTAACAGATAGCTGCATCCTGATAGCTTGGCGGACAAAATTGGCTTATTGGGAATTAACTTAACCCTGCCATGAATATTACACTTCATATTCATATTCATTTATTGCAGTATGATGTTTACAATAAGGTGTTACAAATATTTTATATACAATGGCTACCCACTTTTCCATGAGTTGGTGTGTTGTGGCAGATAAAGAACGTGTGATACATAACAAATGCTTAGTTACAGGGTGCTAATAATATCTAAACTGAAAAACATAACATGAAATCAATTTTATCTTTACTCACTTCGTAACAGGAACTTGGTCATATAAATCATCCTTTTTCTTCGATTCAAGACGCCGAGGCGTGTTTAACAACTGATCGAACAAATCTTGTCCCTTATTCACTCTTATAGACTTGTCTGGAGTCAAATATGTGGAATAAGACATAGACTCAACAGGAGTTTTTTCCACATCTTTTAGTATCCTTTTGACAAACTTTTTTTTACGTCCTTTATTGGAAACTGCTGTATATTGGCTGGATGAACCCAAACAAGATAGTTCTCGCTTAGTTTGCTTCAACTTTTGTATGTAAAAAGCATTAAAAGTGGAGCTTCTCTCGTCGAGAGTAAGCAGGACATCTTTGTGATCTAAAGCTCCTCCGGTATCTTTCTTTGATCTATAAGTACGTCTCATATTGAAAGTCGTTTAAATAGTTCACTTTTCATAGTTATAAACATTGAAATAGCTTAATACGATTCGCAAAGGAAAATAATAACAAATGCCAAAGTCAACTGTCAACTGAATTTTAAAATGAATTGACGTTACGAACCGAAGAACCGAACAGCCATAAACAAACAATATGATATGGCAACATTCTTAACACATTGCCTACTGGGAGACAAATAGTATCGATATTCTGTTATATTTAACAATAAATAACCATTCAACCAAACTTTTCATAATTTTAACATAAATTAACCAAATTTTTCATACTTTTAACATAAATAATAAAATTTAAACTTTTTTTTAAACAACTACCTAAAAAGGGAATGTAATTTTAATGAATTTTAATCATTGTAAATCAATCACCAGGTATCAATAAACGAAATATTGGGCAATATGTAATATTGTGCAATTATATTATAAGTAGCTAGAGTAGAGCTCGTATTGGAAGCTATGGTAGCCGAGTGATGCCGATATGCTATGCATCTCTCAAGCAGAGGTTGTGGGTTCTAATCCTAACTCGAATGAGTTTTTCGGAACTTAAGCTCGAAATATGATAATACCACCACTTTACCATTATTAACCGACTTTCTAAGGAAGGACGGTTTTCAATTCGCCTGTATATTTATTTTTTTGTTGTAGGTATGTTTGTTATTAACATTAGTTATTCGGTTAAGGAGAAACATCGTGAGGAAACCTGCATAAGTCCGCGATAAAATCCAAGTGTATGTGAAGTCGTCAGTCACTGGGTTCACGAGAGTAGGCCCAGCGCTGGGACGTAAAGTATAGATAGGCTGATGATGATGATTATAGGTGCACGGGCTGCCCATATCATGTTTCTAGAATTGTGTAGTCAAACTAAACACCTTCACTGTTTCGCCACTTTTAACTTGTTTTCTAAGAACATTTTCGGAGGGTTTACTTTTATTTGATGTTCCGTAAAATTGTTAATTGGGGCTAATTATGACCCGTGAGGTTATTAGGCACTAAGAAAATATAAGTTAAACGTCCATTTATTTCTTTCAATGGTAATGGTAGAAACATATCTCTTCGTCCATCAGAGCCTAAGTCTAAATCTAATGTGAAGTTGGTCAGTGGTCTATTAATAAGGTTTTTATTAGTTTAAGTATTTTTTTCCAGATAGCCTCGCGGGTCTTAAATACATTTTACGGTTTAGAAAAACTTGATAACATCGCCTGAAGATATTGTTTCTTTTTCTGGGTACACTTTGACTTGACTATGATCCGCAATGTAGCATGTCAGGTGGATCATATAGTGAAGTGGACTGCCATCTGATAAGGAAACCATGCGTAAGGCACTTGTCCAACTGCCAGCGAGTAACCGGTAATCAACAACAAGTAATTGCGGGCTGACGGTCGTCGTCTTGAAAGGTCGATTGTCGGTCGAACTTTCAAGATCCGCCATTTTTTTATTGTCTTAGACTGGCAAACAGGCAGACGGCCCACCGGACGGAAAGTGGTCACCGCCGCTTATAGACATTTGCAGCACTAGATGCATTACCAATGCGTTGCCGGTTTAGAACTTTTGATGACACCTTTTTAAAAAAATCCATATTGTAGCGCAGTAGGAACACCTTAGTGTAAGTAAGCATGAAGTTCATTCCAGATTCCTGTAATGTAATGCTACTCGCCCAATTTTACTCGCTTACTCACCGGCGGCGGGACAAGTGCCTAAAGATAAATATAAGATAGGAAATAAAAACACATCTTAATACGAGAATCATTTATTTTTCAATTAGTTTGGAATATCTTAAATGAGTCAATGAACACCAACGCTGCACTTTTATGTATGGGCTTATAAAATATGTCTTGAATACAATTTACAAAATGACAGTAGGTAATTAAATTGGTCTAAGCTTACAAGGCTTACTTTAATAAATTCCTTGTGGTTTAATGAATTATAAGTATGCAGTTAAACAATAATTATATAGGAAATTCGCATTATCTTCATTTCACTTACAATAATGTCTATGCTCATCAATCAATTTGCAAAGACTACCAGTAATGCAGTAGAACATTCATATTTTCAAGTATTCTTATGGATAGATACTATTGTTTCCTATTCTCTGAGCAAGTATAGTCAGCAGCAGATATATTTTGCACGATATTAAGGGTTCAAAATATGTACGTTAAGAGTCGCCAATAAGTATGATGTAACTTGGTATCTCAATATAACAACTATTATTGATATAAGAGCGTATGTAGCTACTAGTTAGCTAATGGTACGGCACTCGGGGACTAGAGATGTGCCGTTCCCGGGAATATTCCCCACTTGTATGGGGAATATTCCCCATACAAACGGGGAATATTCCCGAGAATGGCACATCTCTATTCAGGGACGGTCGCGCCTGGCAATAAAGTACTTACGGGGCCGCCTAAATGGATAAAACACGGACAAGCGGCATAACGCAACGATGTATTTTTAATACGTAATGGAGACGAAGTGACTGCGGAAACTGAGACAGACTGAAAAGGAGATGGCGTGGCAATTTGGCGCAAGAAGTGGCCGGAAAGTGATCTGAATAGGAACGATTGGCGGAGAAGAAGGGAGGCCTTTGCCCAGCAGTACACCTAGATAGGCTAATAAAAATATTCTTGGCTAATATTACTGCTGACTGTATTCGCGTTCCAATCGCTATTAGATAAGGGTGAGTATCCATGAGATGAGCGAGGTAGCGGAGCGGCGCGCGAGGGAAAACCCACCAATGCCAGACAGCGCTGAGCGAGACTTAGGCACGTTGATTGGTAGATTTTCTTCTCATACAGGACAGCTCTGGCAAAGTATAAGCAGTAGTTTTTCTTCCGACAAAAGATACATCGGGAGCGCGCATGTGTGCGCGCCGTGTACGGACGCACCACAGGCAAGCATTTGCCCCTGCGCGCCCATGCCACAGTACGGAGAGATCGTGCGTCTGTGTTAATACGTGTCGCGCGATCCTAATCGCCGACGAACTACTTGGTTGTCTTTATACTTTGGCTCTGGTACATACTCAGCCTAGCGGCCCCGAGACGGTCAAACGGTTTGACTCAAACACGTCGATTTTGGTTTGACTCAAACCATTTTGATCGTTTACAAAGGTGGTTTGAACGGTTTGTCAAACATATACGGATTTTTGTTGCGTTTGACGCGCCGGCGCTGCCGAAGTTTGTCCCTAAATTGCATCAAACACGTAAGGTTTGAGTCAAACCGTTTGACCGTCTCGGGGCCGCTTAAGGCTGCGGCTCCACTGAGGCGGAGACGAGCGGAGCGGAGAAGAGACGTAGGGATCGACCAATCACATTAGTGTTCGCTCTTTCCATTGAAGCGGAGTGGAGACGAGATGTGGATTTAACTAATGTGATCGGTCGACCCTACACGTTTACTCTCCGCTCCTTTCGTCTCCGCCTCAGTAGCACCGCAGCTTAACGCGCGATTGATAGAGTCTGTGCGGAAAGAGAATAGGATTTAGATTGGGGGAGCTGTAATGCTTTTCTACCGCATGTGCCGTATTTTCTGTTTTGTGGCCATACATACTGGTTAGGTCAGTTCCGTTTTTCGCCACGCCTATTCTCTTTCCGCACAGATTCTATGATGATTTGCTATAGCCCTAGTCGCATTCTGCTGCGCAGGGCTCAATGCGCGAATTTTAATGATATCAGAAATGGATGGGGATCTTTAACCTATTAACCGTTGTGTTTGTCTAAGATTTTCAATCTAGCCAATTTTAATCACAGTGCTTCAAAGTGTCAATCATTACACTATACACACCAATTGTGGTTAAAAGGTTAAGGATATTTTATAGGCTCTAGCCAGCGCCGGATTTCCGCCTTGGCCTACAAGACCCGGGCTAGGGGACGGCCAGCCTAGAGACTCTAGTGGTGGACCCTTCATATAAGCCCAAAAGCATGGCTTTCCTTCTCAATACCAAGTGCCTAGGCGTACCTATCCTTGAATACGGGCCTGACTCTATAGTTTCTTTTTTATATCTGCCACTCCTACATGATAAACAGCAAATGAATCAACCATAGAAAACTATCTACATTTGACAGTTTTAAGTCCCGTCTATATGAACACATGTTGAATTTCAACAGAAAACTTCAGGTCTAGCCTAAGTTTAAGTTCCTGTAATATTGATAAATTGATACACCTTAACTGACTAAAGCAGGTTCTACACTAGCTAATAAATATCCAGGTTCAAAAGTTGGTTAAAAAACAAGTAAATTTTCTTAAATTAAATAAGTGTGACTGGAGTAAGAGTACATTTTGATAGTGGTCGCCACTTATTTATTAATGATCAAATTACCCAAAAATCAAAGAGAGATTATGACCATTGTGTACAGAGTATGCTAGTGTAGAAACTGGACATGTATTGATAAAATGTAATATACAAAGACAATACATAAAATTTGTTTGCACAAATAAGCTTCCCATTTATTTAAAAGACATCCGTGACCTTTCATCATTCTTTGGCAGAATTACCTTCCCATACAAGTTAGAATTTCCTTAAAGGTTAAACAAAAATACTATGTCGTTATTTAATAAAATAGTTTAACGTTTATTATTTACTTACAAGACGATCACAGTGCCTTCAAATCGTACCTAAATGCACACCCTTGTTAATTGGAATAATGTGACATGTGGCATAAATTTAACCTTTTAACCCGGCTCAAGCAGCCATTTTATACTATGGGTAATAAAACAGTGTTCTAAAACTGATAACTATAACTGATCAGTGATCACTCTAACTAACTTAGATTATTGTATAAAATAAAGTAATACCTAGAGGTCAAAAGGTTAAAATTACGCAATACATTTCAGTGTTTCTAAAATGTAATATGGACTGAGACAAATACAGTCACCTAAAAGTACAGAGCTTCTACTGCAGTATACACCACTTCTTAAAACCTAATTAAAACGAAGTTTACAAATAAAAAGATTAAAATGGAATAAACAAGTAATAAAGTTCCAGTAAGCATCATAAAATGTAAAACAATAGATAACTATGAAGCACTATAAACATTTCTTGACTAACAATTAAATAACAATTAAGATTGCTTTTAACTTGTGAGATCTCTTGGCTTTAACTATTTGTATATAACATAAATCAATCATAAACAATATATTTTAAGGCATTTTGAAACAAGTCAATGTAAAAATAAAGATGTAACCAAGAGATAGTTCTGAACGCTTATAAACCTTATACCTTTTCACTTTTTACACACATAGGACCCTCTATTATACTATATGACGTAAGCATGTCTCTTGCAAACATGTTTGAATGTGGGACACACACATAGGCAAATAGGCACGGCTGCTTTATGTGGAAACTTTCTTGAAGGAATGGATGAAAAAGAGAAATCGTTCTTGGTCAAATGGGTACTAGATATCTGGTATTGTATTAATAAATACTATACAGATTATTGGACCATCAAGACTGGAAGAAATTCATTGCTAATCTGGTCAGATCATTAGTTTTTTTATTATTGGTTTATACTGGCAAACTGCCAGATGGCCCACCTGATGGAAAGTGGTCACCTCCACCTATAGACATTTGCAACAATAGATGCATTGCATTGCTAGTCTCTATGAAATTTCATAACACCCTTTTTAAAAAATCCCATCATGTAGCACAGTGGAAAAATCTTAGCAGCAAGTTCATTCTAGTTCCCATGTTTATTGCGTTTTCTCAAGTGGGCTACACATAACATTTTAAACAAAATAAAATAACTGTGAAGGCTTATCAAAGGGAAGTTATAATAATAGTTTTCCTTACTCCATTGAGAGCTACAGTATTGCAAGATAATAACAAATAACTGTGAAACATTAATGAAGTTTTCAATTCTTTTACATTTTAATTTATTTTAGTTTTGTATGTAACTGAATTTAATAGATAATGTATCCATTTTTTCTGCGCATATTGACTTTGTGTTGTTTCTCCTGTTGCCTGCATACAAAAATTTAATTCAAAAGTGCACAAAGATGAAGTTATATACATTTGAAAAGTCACAGAAAAAGAAATGAATAAAAATAAATCTAAAATAGAACACCTTACATTTGAATGGTACTTGCAATTTTATAGTTAAACTTACCAATTTTGTGCAGTAGAATAAAAATATCACAAACATTGAAATTTGGCTGTATACCATCACAATTTTATGAGAAAACGTCTATAGGCCTCGGTGACTGGTCAATTAGGTTTGATTGCGTAGGGCTTGCTAGCGGGTCCTGTGTCAGAGATTCATTCATCTTTGCTTCTATTGTAGCCAACTTCACAGCCTCTTTGTATGCACCCCGCTTCTTTTTGTTGAAACGCACCTGAAAAAGTAACATAAAATAATGAGAATGTTATATGTCATGGATGACATACTTTAAATATGTACTTTGGATTTAGTTGGTTTATCTAAAAACCTTTGTTGTATCACGTTTTATTGCGTTTATCTAAGTTTTTCACAACAGTTATTTTAGATCTAGTAAACCATGTTGCTTTGTCTTAAAAAGTTAAGGGATTACACTTTCATTAATAGATGTTAGTATAGTTAGTATAAATAGGTGACTATTCCCAAAAACATGTAGTTAAAAACCTGCCAGTGATTGGTGCCTCTTCGTTCAACTTTTCAGATAAATAAGAAACTCAAATGGGAGTTTGAAGCATAGGTATTGGTATGAATATAAAACTGAATTAAATGAACATTCAATTTACCTTGTAATCCTCCAAAAATGGGCTCAAACTATCACATGGCATTAGAGATGATGTTGTGGAAGCATACCATGCAACATGGGCTCTAGACGTTGGAGTCACACTTAGTACTCTCCCAGGCCACCATGGGAAACCTACAACCTTGCCCCATACAATGTCACCTGGCGCAATACCAACCATTCTCGCGCCAGCACCTTCCATCTCTGTTGCAGGAAAGTTTGGCACCAAATCACTCTCCCAGTCATCAGACCCACTCTCGACAACATCATGATCATTCCGTCTTTCATAAGAATTACTACTTAATCTTCTCAGACTTATTGATAACTTTTGTTTTAGGCAGTGCTCTTTAATATCACTAAAGTAGTTAATCGAATCACTTTCAGTAACATTTTCATCTCTTGACTTTTGGAACCTGTGTTTCTTTTTATGCTTCAACTTGTGTTTTTGTTTCTTTTCTAGTGGGTCCACAGCGGGATGTGGGCTGTTGGACACATTGTTTCGGGGTGACAGAGCCCCAATATGTTTTGGTGATTGCTGTACTGTCTTAATTGTGATAGTATTTTTCTTGGCTTGTTTCTTAGCTCTCTTTAAGGCTTTTTTTGCAGCTTTCAAGTCTGGTTTGGAAGGTTTAGCCATATCACACGACACTCCAGAATCTTCATTAAAGTCTCCTGCAATGGGTGGTATTTTGACTACAGTACCTTCTCCTTCACCAAAGCATATTTTAAGTGTCCTAGCACTCTGAAACATGGATGTGAATGAGGCATCATTGTTGTCCTTGTGATCTTTACCACTAGTGTCACTTGACACACTAACAAAAGCCATTTCCTTTGTAGGGCTATAAGTCGAATGTTCAACCTTGACATTTGACTTTTCACTAGCCTTATTAGAGTTTTTAGAGGATCCTTTTATAGCACTAGTTATCTCACTCGGTTGTAGGCGCGATATTCTCGGTATAAGGGAATTGCTTGTGAGATACTTTTTCCTGGAATTCGATGCCTCAAAGTTATCGTGGGTAGTGTCGTCATCGGAGTCGAGCTTCCGTTTCTTAGACACGTCCACGTTTTCGCTGTTCTCATTACATATGCCTTTGCAATTGGAGCACAGGACCTTCCGTGGCCTCAATCGTACGGTCATCTTTTGCTTTTGCTGTGGTTTGCCCTTGGGCCCAGTTTTTTTAGGCTTCTGCGAGCTTTCAGTCGCATACTGAGGCTCCTGGTATGTGTATCTTTGACTAGCGGAATGTAGCTTATCATCGGTGTTAGCGGTGGATTCACTTGTTTTGGAAAATGCTGGGTTGAGACTATATACTCCAAAAGGCAAATTACTGTAAAATAATGGTTAAATAAGCTAAATAAAAGGGTTGCTTCAGTAATAATCGATAAACAAATAAGGCTATAAAATAACTGTACCAACCCTTTGTTCGAGTCCAAGAGCACACCTTGGTATTTTTTGTTTTCTGCACTATAAGAAACCACAATTAGATCAGCCAATGCTTCCTCGACATGAACTAAAATCTGAGAATTCTTTTGAATCGTCATATCGGCTGTTGCAGCGACAGCCGCCATATTTTTGTCAAGTCAAAGGGATTTCATAGACACTATAACTTTAGCAATGTTTGTTTCGTAAATGTTCAATAATGTGTTGTCTATCAAATGTGATGTAATTAAAAAAATCATTTTCTTCCTCAGGTTATTTAAATAGCCATTATCTTGTATTTCTGAAAATAGTAAAATTGCTTAAATTACTGGTTGTGAATTAACATGCCCGTGAATATTATCCCGCGCAGCAGCTCTAATCTCTATTCCTTTTTCTTATCTTTTGTTGTTTGACACTTAACTTGACAGTTGGCGTTACGATACGGTTAGGTTCGGTTCGCTGCATTACGCTTACGCTACGCCCGAGCCGAGTTGAAGGTGAACAGCTGCAAAGTAGTCGCATATTGTTTTTAATTATTGTCTAAAGTAACCAGAAATTTACTAGATTTCTAATAATAATTACTGGTAAGCATTCTTGGTGCAATTTTAGTTCATTTAATAACACTTTATTGGCGCACTTAGTTAGCTAAGCTTACATAATCGCGAAGTTGTTTGTGATCCTTATATTTGAAACAGGTCTTTTGTTTTTTCTTTTTTGCTAGCATGGACATTCAAGGTCTTTGAATGTAAATTACATCACCGGTCTTGTGAGTAACCATGAAACTAATAATAACCGTGCAATTTAGCTAATTATTCGTGAATATTAGGCATTTTTAGAAACACAAACTACCTATGCTATGTTTCTCCAACGGATAACAAGTACATTTTATAAGCTGGCTGATTGTTACTCTTCTACTTTTTAAGTCTATTTAACTGTGATAATTTTGTTTTATAGTCTACCATCATGGTTTTTTTTACCTACTTATCCAGTACCAACAGTTTAGTTGGAAGAGGATTGGACTATCAAAAAATAGAACTTTAAAATTGAATACATACTTCCAAACTGATCTCAGCAACAATTTTTTTTATCCAGTTGTCCAACAACATCCCACACCATGGGGTAGATAGGGAAAAAGTCATCCCCACTTTGTTGGTGGGAGGTATCCAAAAAAATTTTTTTTTAAGAGTACATACTATTATGTCGGCTTTATTGACATGTAGAGCCAAATTACAGCTTTCTAGTGCTATGCCTTGGACATACAGAGTATAGGGGTTTCTTGTTGAGTATGGAACCCTAGAGAAATAGTATGAATAAATGTTTTATGTAATTTTTTTTACTACTTATATGAAAGAAACACTGTGTTTCTTTATTTTGTTTTTAATGTGGGTCAATCACATTTCTATGTTATATGTATACAGGGTGGATAAAATCAATGGGCCCTGGTGGGGAACTACCTTAGTTCATAGTAATTCATTCATAATTCATTTATTCATTGCACCATGGTAATATACAAAGTTGTTAAACAGTATAAAAAGGTATCTCATGGACCCTGATAGGGTATAGCAATCAATCCTTAAAACTAAAATAAATAATATTGAACATCATAATTAATAATATTATACATGTGGTTGAACAGTAAATACTAAAACACATCGGGATAGTTAACATTAACGGGCAAAAAAGGATCAACTGCGAATTTCCAATGAAATCCTTTAGTTGGCTCATTTTACAGTAAGGAAACATTAATTGATTTTTTAAAAGAAACAAAACTGCATTAAAAGATTTCTAATATATTTCGGCCCATAGATTTTTTCCACTGTGTATAGATACAAGAAATCAAAGTATATTTATTTTTTTTAATTATATTTTTTTCTTATTCATCTTTAGCCAATAACACCAGGACTAAATTTTAATTTTTAGAAAATGGCAGCTGAGAAGAGGATAGACATCACCAAGCCACTATGGGACCAGAGCACCTTTGTGGGCAGATTCAAGCATTTTGCCTTCATCTCCAACCCTCTGCTGTCTCTGGTGCCGGAGTCGGAACTACATGAAGCTAAAGAGCTGTACTTTAAATACAAGTAAGGCAATATCAATTAGGGTTCTCAACTGTACTAAGTAAAGTGCATTAGGGTAAATAGGAATGTGGGCTAATTCCGAAAATTACAGATCACTACTAATCCACGCAGCACATATTTACTGTAACATGCTAACACGATACTATACACGCCGATAGTGACTTGACTAATTATCACATCAAAAATCTTGCACGGTTTAGAAGAAATTCCATATTTTCGGAATTAGTCCACATTTGGATTTACTCTAATGCACCTTATAAGGGTCATCCAAGGTCCAGTACATTGGCACAGTCAGATTCTCCTCAGCTGTAAACAACTTTCTACCATCAAGGCATATCAGAGGTGCACCTTTTTGCTGAAAATTGCTGTTTTGTCTTAAGAGAAGTAACTGAATCCAACAGTTTGAGCAGCTTTCTATTTCTCTAACTCAGGGTTCCTCTGAGGGTATAAGAGGTATAAGCTTGCTTTGATATTTACTTTTTAATGAATTATAAATCCTTACCATGGAATCTTACTTATTAACACTTTCAACACTAGGAACCTGTTCAGCGGGTGCTACGGCCTACATACGGCTTTTATAGGCTACGCGCGCAGCCAGTAGTGCTACGTGGTTGCGAAAGTGTTAAAAATCACCTTTTTGCAAGATAAAAACCAACCCGTATGACAATGGTACAAAGATCAAGTTCCATTGCCTCACAATATTAATACTTTTAAAAGAATTGACGATCTATGGACAGATTAAAGGTGAATTATGATAATCCTACACACTTTCGCAACCAGGCAAAATTTTGAACAATACCTCAGAAACAGACAGAACTCGCCAGGCGGGCTGCGACATGCAACGCAATGCTGCACGCCGCGTAGGCGGACGCTCAGGGCTGTGCCAAGTAATTTTTGTATACGTGAATAAAATTAAATCTACTGTCTCATCTGTTTATGCCGATTTACGAACACCCTTAACTCCTATTGAAACATAGCTGTGTATGCAATTTAATGTACCCAACTGATAAGAATTTTAATTTTTTAATCGCATTAGGTGAAATATCAACTGTACCTACTTTTCGACCACATAATAATCAGAAGAAAACCTTTTTGTTAGTGTCAGGCGAATATGCAATATGTGCCCGCCAGGCGGGCTCTTTGGCGTGGCGTGTAGGTTTATAGCTACTGCCCGTCTGGCGGGCAGTGCCGGCATCTGAGCAAAGATTACGAGCGCCTACCAGGCGGGTTCTTGGTAGCGAAAGTGTTAAAAAACAAGAACTTCATTCTAGCTAGCATATTTCTACTGATGAAATTTTGTTAATCAGTAATCTCTATCGACTATAATTGGATGGTATTATGCAATATCAAATTAAGCACCACGGAAATCCTATGCACTTAATTTGATGTTGCCTAACTCCATCCAAATTCCAATGTCTTATAATAAATGAGTACCTACTTCTATTGCAGAGAAGGCAAAGAGCCCGCTAACACGCCTATGGACAAAGTGGTCCGAGCAAAGCAGTTGTATGAGTCTGCCTTCCATCCTGACAGTGGGGAGCTACAAAATGTGTTTGGCCGCATGTCGTTCCAGATGCCCGGAGGCTGCCTGGTGACCGGTGCTATGCTGCAGTGGTACAGGTATTAATAAATAAATAAATATTGCGGGACAATCTCACACAAATCTATTTAGTCCCAAACTATGCAATGCTTGTACTATAGATAAATAAATACTTTAATTTAATACATAGAAAACATCCATGACTCAGGAACAAATAATAGTGCTCATCACACAAATATTTGCCCTTACCAGGCTTTGAACCCGGGACCTCTAGCTTCGTCCACGAAATCACTCCCACTAGGCCAGAGGTTCTTAAACTTTTTTGGGCACGGACCCCCTACATTATTTTGGAAACCTTACGGACCCCTTCCGAATACAATCAGAGAAAAAGAAAATCAAGGGTACATGAAAGTTTGTGTTGTATGCGTAGCCACGGACCCCCGGCTCTCGTAGGGGTCCATGGACCACAGTTTAAGAAACCCTGCACTAGGCTAAACGTGTCGTCTGGATCTAATCGATAATCACTGTTTTACTAATTATTAATTTCCGGTACGTCAGCATCGAATAATCTGTAATATTCAAAGCAGTGGCGGCTTAAAAGTAAAAACGGCCGTCAGGTAAAAGTAAAACAGGTTTACTTTTTGATTTATCCTGTATTCGGCAGCCGCCCCCACCGGCATTGGCATATAGCATGGGGTCCGCTGTGTCATCACATTGTCTTATCACTTATCTTTGGTCGTGAAATCGTCAGTGTATTGTCATTCCGTATGTATCTATTAAATATATCGTCGTCTAGTATCCATAACACAAGCCTTATTGAGCTTACTATGGGGCTAGTTCGATTTGTGTAAGATTGTCCCCTAATATTTATATATTATTTATTCCTTATTTGTTATTTTGTAGCCGCAGACTATTCTTTATGTACGCGTATGTAAATTGAATATATGTTACGCAGACCCTTCCACCAAAAGCTGGCAGACCGTTTTGCTATTGGAAAAATGTGTTATGACGATAGGTACCCTTCGCGTTGCTCTAAGCTAAAGAGTAATCTTAAAAGTAGGTCTCGGAACTATTTCTATTCAACTAAATAAAGGCTTGAATACAGATGTTGAGCTTAAGGGTCTATGCACACGGCGTATTTTAAACGCGCTATTGACGTTATCCACTGTCTTCTATTATGCATTTTATCTCTAAATTGAAAGGCAGCACCCAGAATGAATAACCTATATACTTAATACAAGATATCATTCAATAACATGCCTACTGAGTAATTAGGTACCTATCTTATCAGACTTTTTATTGGGCAATATAGCTTGTAAGTTTCATTATCTTGAGATAATCGATCGAGCTGGTTATACGTATATATTTATCGCACAAATAAACAGTTATGGAAGTCATTGTATTGAATTGGATGTCCTAATGTATTCAGTGTTTAACATAGGTACTTCAAGAGAACTTTGACCCTTGGAATTTGTTCGTACTTGTATATATATAGTAAGTTTGGGTGTTCAGATTACCATAGAATAATTAATAACAGTACCACAGATTATATAATAGTTCTTCGAACAGATACGACACTCTCCCGCAATACAATAGAAAAGAAAATTCTGGAATCATAACGTCCGAAGTGCGGTCGTCGACCCCGCGCGGCGTAAAATCAGTGCTAGGGCTGTCGACCGATACCCAAATCCCAAATAAATTAAAGTGTTCTCTGAAAGCAAATGATGATATTAAGGATATCAAACAAATTATTTGCCGCCTGTTTATATGGACATAGCAAACGAAAAAATTAGTCTGAGTATGTTACAATTAATAAAATACTTACCTACTTAGAAATTTGGATATTCGGTTGTAAATCTTTAAGGGCAAGATATTTATTTATTTATTTTAGGAGAACCAACAGCTCCTAAAATAAATAAATAAATATCTTGCCCTTAAAGATTTACAACCGAATATCCATATAAAATATAAGTACTATTATAACAGGTATTTACCTCTCCTCGTCGTTGGGTAGTGCAAAAAAACGATAAATGTTTGTTTAACTGGATATTGTTGCAGCCGTCTACACTGCAACGCGCACGCCCCATCATCAACAAAATAATAATATTAAATTATAAATACGCCATCGAAGTGCGGTGCGAAGCGGTCCATGCGAGCGCTTTTGTTTTTTTTTGTTCGTGAACCAGGCTCAAGGAGCTGTCAAAACTATCGGACTTACTTCGTAGCGGTAGGCTGCACGCATGCGAGCGCGTGGCAACCAACTGAGTTTTGTACCGCCGGCGGTAAGTGACGTCACTCAAGGTCGCACTCGGCGAAAAACGAGTGTCGGCCCCCTGACAGTACTATCTACAGTAGTCTCTCTCTAACAAAACTGACGTTCTCGTCCGAGCACCGGACGGAACGCACTGCATTCGACTGTCTCTTTCTATCGCATAACACGTGCTCTTTCTGGTCGCTGGCTAAGCCCCTCAGCGGGGGCAAACTTACAAGTATAGAAAATAGTACATTACACAACTAGGGTGGTAATATAAAGAAAGGCCGAGATCGCAGAAGTTTGCGGCCCGAGCTGCAAGCGAGGGACGTAAATATGCGATCGAGGGGGTTACCTCCCGTGTTGTGTACATCATTTTATGTCTACATTTGGCCAGAAAGCGGCTCAAGTCACTTTATGGCCAGGTGTGGCATAAATATTTTTAATGATAGGGAGCAGTCGGTAGGCCAAAAAAGCGATGTATGGATTGTGTGAAGGAAGAAACGAGAAAGAAAGGAGTGAGTGCTGAGATGACGAATGATAGAGGAGAATGGAAGCAAAAAATATGTTGTGCCGACCCCACGTAAAGTGGGATAAGGGCAGGGAGATGATGACAGTTATACATTACACCTACTGCTGGTGGCCACCAGTTTATTTATGTTGTTTTCGTAAACAACAATCTTCTTAGTCGTACACTCTTCTCCACTTTATCCCCCCCCCCCCCCCCGCCCGATGCACCCTACATAAGCAAAAATAATTTGTTTTTGAAATCTAGAAATTGAGTGTCTTTGGCGGTTTTTAACTAAGTGATTTTTTTTTATAATAATATAACAAATATCATAACGATTTTTCGTTTACAAAATGTATTTTGTTTAGTAAGGAAAAAAAAAAAAAACATGCATTGAAGGGTTAAATGTAGTTACGCCTCTGGTAGTCTATGCTCCAATATGCCAACAGTCACCAGTTCAAATCGGTTTTCTTAATAATTATTAGTCATACAATAATCTTTGGCATGTGTAACCCAAACGTTTGCCAGGTGTATTCTTACATTGTTCTAATTGTACCTACATTTTTGTAGGCATTTTAAAAATAGCCCTCAAGGTACTCAAATGCTGTTTCTTGACCTTTTACATCGTCACGTGCTGTTTCAAAGACAAACATAGACTGCGCCAAAAGTAGTGTTGTGATCGCCTAAAATATAATATTATTTTATAGCAACGAATGTAAAAAATACGTGTTCAAATATATATTTACTAGCGACCCGCCCCGGCTTCGCACGGTGTTTCTCTATTATATTATGCATGTATTATACATATAAACCTTCCTCTTCAATCACTCTATCTATTAAAAAAACCGCATCAAAATCCGTTGCGTAGTTTTAAAGATTTAAGCATACATAGGGACATAGGGACAGAGAAAGCGACTTTGTTTTATACTATGTAGTGATTTTATAATGCATGAAGAATTATAAAGCCAAGAATTGTAAACATTTCGTCAGCGAATGTGAAAAAAGTCATAAACGTCTCATCCTTTGATGCTCCGCTACCTAAGTAGGTACCAACAGTAGGTGTAAGTAATCCGTTTAGACCTTTTTGAATTGATGTCGCTTCATACAAACAAACAATTCTGCTCAGGGACCTTCACATAGTTTACTTCTATAATTGTAAATTTATTAATTAACGAGAAAGTCCATATTTATATAGTTTTAACTCTCAAACCCTATTTTCCTTATATCAACCAAAAAATGACTCATATTTCCAGAACAGGCACAGCGATTGTATTCTGGCAATGGGTCAACCAGTCGTTCAACGCGTTGGTCAACTACACGAACCGCAACGCCAACTCGCCGCTGACGACCACTCAAATGGGCGTGGCCTACGTGTCGGCGACCTCTGCCGCCATGGTTACCGCGCTGACCTTCAAATTCGTCGTGCAGAAGAAGGCTAAAAACCCTATACTGTATGTAAGTTTTCCTCGAACAGAAAATAGGGAAAAAATAGGTTTAAGGCGTCTTTCATTGCATCCAACAATTCCATACGATGCGCAACGCCAACTCGTCGCTGACGACCACGCAAATGGGCGTGGCCTACGTGTCTGCGACCTCTGCCGCCATGGCGACTGCGCTAACCTTCAAATTCGTCGTGCAGAAGAAAGCTAAAAGCCAAAATGCTAAAAGCTGGCTGTAAGTTTTCCCTCGCACAGAAAATAGGGAAAAATAGGTTTTTCTACTCCTGTACTTTTATCTGTCTTTTACTTGGTCACGAACACTAATATAAGAACATACATAATATGAGTTCAGAGAAGTCAACACTCTATTCCCCATAAAAGCACCTGTGTCTTTATGTAGCCACAGACTTCTAAATCTAGGTTAAACTTAGGTCAAGGGTTCAATACTAACTTTACAATAAAAATGCACAACTACCAACTTAACAGACAAATAAATTCCTGCGGTTTTTAAGAAAAACAAAACTTTCCGAAATAAATTATTTCATGCCAACATAAAAAAAAATACTTTTAATATCGTCATTGCGTGTCACTAGCGAATATACGTCAAATTAAAAAAAAGCTTACCTGACACATACTGTCAGTCATATGTCATATAATATAATAGTATTTTATGCCACACCTGGCCATAAAGTTCGTTGTACAAAAGAAGTCAGAAAAACTTATACTGTAATGTGTGCATGAAACATTCGATGAAACGTTTGTCGGCCACCCCATGCACCCATACAAGTCATACAACACTTGATACTTGTCGAATTATTTAATTTTTTTTCCGTTTGATAATTAAAAGTCATAAATACATTTCCATAGAATAATTGTTAGAACGTAATCGTGTTTTATTTTCAGAGGTTGGTGCCTTTCGTGGCTGTAGCTGCCGCCAACTGGGTGAACATTCCTTTGATGCGGCAGACCGAGTTCCTAAAAGGTATTAAGAGATCCCTGTAGGCCTAAGGTTCGACTTTCCGTATTGGGAGCATTCTATGAAAACATCTACGTTGTGTCCCTTACGAAACGCTATGGTAGCTACCATAATAAAACTTATTAGCTGCTAAGAAACACTATCCATCTTAATGCCAACTTATAATATCACTATACCGACATTCAGCTTTCTAACTTTACATGTCAAAAGTATTATAGTCTGTTTTTTATTTCCGAAGACAAATATGACAGCTACAAATGTCAAACGTAAAAATAATGTGGCCAGCTTTTAAGAAACAGTACTGTCCTTTGTTTCGGTTCGTGGTGTAATTATTAATAACCGATATAATAAAAATTACTATTGACGTTAAAACATATATTTTTAGGTACTTATCGAAAATTAATTACATATTATAACTACATTTGTATTCAACCTTTAACCTACTATTGGATAATTAGTGCTTACGTATGTGATTCCGTTGCTTGAAATTATAACGCAGAAAAATAAAGCGGGTTTGGCGTATTTTCAGCTTTGTAATATTATAAGTAATGAGTTTCGAATCAAATATAATGTACCTTTAAATACTTACTAGAAATATGGTGTATTTACAAATATTCTATGTCTCCAAAAGGGTGGAATTTTTGCCTAAAGTATTGTATCATTTTGGAACTTCGCGGATTATGCACTCATTGTGTTACACTTTAATATCAATAATCATAAGTACCTACCAAAATTTTTGTCGGCAAGTACCGGTTGTATCACATCACTATTTATGAGTTGTAAAAAAACAGGCAACACATGAAATGTCATTTTTGTCCGCGGAAATAAAAAACAGACTTTAAAAAGGTAGTGTCCGCTACGAAACGTTTTCGTGGCTCGATTGTTCGCCGCGATAAATGGCAATATTGTGTTTCAGGTTTGGAAGTGACAGACGACAACGGGAAAATAATTGGCAAATCGCAGCTCGCTCCAGTGAAGGGCATCTCTCAAGTGGTTACATCTAGGTAATTTTATGATAATTACTATGCATTTTACGTAACGCTAGTATTTTGGAAATATAAAATCTTTTTTAAGGATCTCTAGCTCCTTGGAGCTATGGCATATTATGTAGTTTGCTTTGAAAACAGAAAAGGTATAAGGTCACCCTACTCAAATCTGAGGTTTTTTGGTAAATCGAGCAATTGTTGGACAAATGTTGAGAGAAACATCAAATACAATTAGTTACAATAGCCTTATAGTTCATTTCACCCCGGGTGACCTTTGGCTTAAGTTTTGGCGTATCAGTTCAGACTAAAATTGAAGGATATTTTCCCAAATGCGAACGGAAATATCGTCCTTACCTTGCGTGATAACTGACCGCAAAATACTGCATTTTGAGCGATTATCGCATGGGATTTACGTACAATATGTGGTACTAACGCCGAGAATTTGCTGAATAAGCGAGCTTCGTCTTAAGCTGACACTCGCTTATAGCATTTAATAAAAAAAAATGCATGTTTTGAAATAGGAGAGCTGGGATTGTCCGATTCGTAAATTTCTCCGGCCTCGCCTCACCTAGGTTGTGAAAATAATTGTTTATGCTACATCTGGCCATAAAGTGGCTTGCCGCACGCTACGCGTACGGAAAAAGCCGCTTTCTGGCCAAGTGTCGACATAAAATGATGTACACAACACGGGAGGTAATAAAGAAAGGCCGAGATCGTAGATGGGTGAATCCACTTTTCTTTGCTTAATGCAAAGATTGCTCTTTCTCCTTATTTATTCACCTTTTGCATGTTTTAAAATGATTTAAATGGAACAGGATCTTACATCTAGAGATAGATTAGGTAAAAATAAAATAAAACTCGTTTTTAACAAATAAATAGGGTGACCCAGCGGACAACCCCTTATTTTCATACAAAAGTGGGGGAAAGCTTTGTCTCCTGGGTCACTACTTATAAACAAGTTATAATAAACAAATTATAATAAAAAATATTTGCATTACGTCGCTATATTATCTGTCTTTTAAATGAGCATGCACTTTATTCAAAAAAATATCTGAATAAAGATTTCCTTTCAATTTTAGTCGGAGAAGGTGAAATTTTGTTGACAAAGAAAATAGATCAGATAGACAGATAGTAGATCGCGAGGGACGTAAATATGCGATCGAGCATTTGTTTAACCACCCTAGTTGTGTAATTTACTATTATTCTCCAGGATCGTGATGTGTGCCCCGGGCATGTTGCTGCTGCCGGTAATCATGGAGCGTATCGAGCTAAAACCGTGGATGCAGCGCATCCGCTGGGCGCACGTCGGCATACAGACCGCCGTCGTCGGCATGTTGTGAGTGACCATATTGTCCTATTTTTTTTTTCTTTTTTTTTTTTTGAAACTGACAAACTCGCAACCCATACCCGGGCGTAGCGATTGTCGGACCGGGTGGTTGGCCGTGGCGTTCCCTGGGGTCGAACCAGGTCGCTAGCCGGACCACCCTGGGTTTGGTCGGACTGGGTGGGTGCCGGGGGTGCCTGGGGTCGAACCAGGTCACCTTGTCCGGTCCAGCTCGATATGATCGGGCTAGGTGGGGGCTGAATGCCTGGAGTCGAACCAGGTCGTTTGGCCAGGGCCACCTCGACTTTGCGCTGATTGCTCAGAGTGAGCAGCGGACCAGCGGGAAGGATGAGTCGGGTCATCCTGTCCTTATGTGAACTTGTGTATCGAACTAATGGGAGTTTTAGGTGCCGGTTCGCTAAAAACCTAGCCCAGCTAAGAAGACTCCGGCAAGATACTTAGCTGAGCCCGAGCGAGGTCAGAGTGAAGTTGCCATATTGTCCAAACTTACAATCAAACTAGGGATGTAACGATACAGGGTGGATTTCAGACCGTTTCAACCGCCGTCCATCACCAATCTCGATATTATGATGACATCACTCATTACTCATTAGCTACTAATATGTGCTCATACGAGGACACTTGCACATTGGGGTAATTTTGTAACCATGTTCTCGTCGACCTGGATTCATTTAATATTCATTCCCTAGACAACTTTTTCTCTGAAACCTTAAAAAATTCATGATTTTTGTAAAGGTCGTATAGTAACCGCTAGATTAGTTTAAGTCACCCCTAGAAAAACGGTTTCAAAGAAAAATGCTCGTTTTGACATATGTTGTAGTATTGATATTGTGCTTACCGATGGAGTTTTTTTTTTCCTAATAACATGATATTTTTTAATTTCCAGCCTAACGTTCATGGTGCCGACCGCTTGTTCCCTGTTCCCACAAAGATGGTGAGTGCATTAACCATCCCTTTGTCTTTCAATTACTTGGACTTTTAAATGTTTAAGTGTTTGCCTTAAATTTACGGAGAAATATTGTCACCATATTCGTGATGGACACAAATATAGCCTAGCCAAAAAAATCATGACAATGTAACCTAAAACATGGCGTGCTGGCCAAAAACGGCTACCAAATTAAATATTCTTAACTTTTAAACACTTTCGCGACCAGACAAAAAATTTAAAACTACCCCAGATACGGACAGCGCCCACTAGGCGGGTTTTTGACAACGATAATGCGGTACGAAAAAAACGGCCGACGTCTGAGCAAAAATTACGAAACATGGGCGTGAAAGTGTTAAAAGGTATTTGATTTGTTGTATTATCTCCAGCGGTAACATGTTTTTAATCAAATTATAAGACAAATCAACACTCTTTTTTGTCACGCATTTCATTACTTTCCGGCATTATTAAATAGACTTTATTTTGTTTCAGTAAAATCTCAACAGACACTATCAAGCGATTCGAACCAGAAAATTACGAGGAAATCTTGAAAAACACGGACGGCAAACCTCCTCAATACGTGTACTTTAACAAAGGTCTGTAAGCGGTAGCGAGTAAGTAGTTGTTATTATGTAAAAGACAAGGTTGTCCATAATGTCCATGAACACAAGAAAACATTTGAGGGCAATTCTAATAGCGTTTCAACCGCTCTCACTTTCCTGGTAGAATTTTTGACTCTTTTCCTCTAGGCTCGGATTACCATTTTCTGTTATTTTCTACAGGTATTCTACAAAATAGCCTAAAATAGTAATCCGAATCTACGGGGAAATGCTTCATAATTCTACCAGGAAAGTGAGAGCGGTTGAAACGCTATTAGAACTACCGTTAAATAGTGTGTTAATTGACGATTTTTAAATGTAAAGCTAGTTACAAACCTTGCAGCTTCACCGCTAATAGTTGCGATCGGCCAGAGACGCGATTATACGGACACAGCTTACTATAGGGAACGTGCACGAACTATAGGTGGCAGCACTAAACGACGAAAGAGACACGGGTGGACAATAAAGGAAACTATTACCCCTGTCAAATCAAGCTGTCAATGTCAATGACAATATGTAAGTGTGAATCTCAAATATAGGACGTCTACGCTGACGTTAATCGTCCTTCATCGCAATAAATTCGGCGTTTCCGTCAATGTGGCCCCAGCATGAGAGGGTACTTGATTTAGATTGGCGGCACCAGTTGGCAGCACATTCGTCGTGGACGTTCCCTATCGGAGGGCTAGACAGTGTAGTGCATTGGGGCCCTCAAACTCAAGAGGTCCCTCAAATCTTTACGATAATCGGCAATGCCAATAGGGTATTTGACAACAATCAAAATAAATTCATTAACTGTAACCAGCAAATTACGCTTCCAAAACAGCCCGGATAAAATCATTCAAACTTATTTTCGTGCCATCAACGATTTTACAATGACGAAAACTAAAAATAAGGCACCATGTTGAGCATGACGTCACAAGCACGTCACAAGATAGTATTTCATACTAAACTGCATACTTTCGGAGCGTTTTGACACTTCATAAAAAGAAGCTGATTTGAACTGTCATCAAGTAGCCTATTTGGCATCATACATAAAACTGAATTTTCGAAAGTTTTGCGCAACAGAAAACCTAACTTGTTTTCATAGTGTCCCAACCTTTATCGATCTGCGCCGGCGCAAATAAAGTTCCTCTTATTGGCCAGTGCAAGTTGTAATATTAAGAACACAGTAATAAAATAAATAAAGAAAGATTTAGAAGGCATCAGGGCCTTGGCTACGCCACAGAACACAACCACAACAGACCGACATGTTGGTGGTAAAATTGCAAGGTAAACTTGCAATACGTTTAAAAATTTTCGAATTTAGAATGCGGTATAAACGGGATGTTTGTGAAATTTAGAATGCGTAGTAACGTGAAAAGCCAGTATGAAAACAGTAAAATCGATTTTGCAGCTTGGTTCACCAATGACAAGGCGAAACATCCAACCATCTGCATAGAGCGTTAAGAATCTTTTTAAGATTCCGAATACAATATTATTCATGTCTTCTTTGGCAGGCTAAAATTAACCACGTTATACAAAGTCGATTGACATTCCCGTTGTACAGAGCTTGTTCCCGTTTCTTCAGGGTCCATCTTGTGTTCATAGACAATTTTGATAAACTATGAGTGTTGCAATTCGGAATGTGTGACAAATGTTGCCATATCCAGTGTCGATTAAAATATACTGTTTAGGTAAGTAGGTACACATAATATTGTTTAGGAAATGAATTGACGTTTTTGACTTACTTTTGTTGATTTTGATTCATAATTTTTGCGTACTTATTTTATAAATCAGTGACACGTCAACAGTATACTCAATATTTTTTTGATAAAATTATCTAATATCTTGCACTGGTATTTTGCATTATATATAGTAAAAATAAAATATCTTGGTTTCTTTTTGTAAGGTGTATGCGCCAAATTTGTTAATTTGTTTAAAAGTGATTTTGACAGAATTTAGTGTAAGTACTTATATTTTTTCTCAGACAAATTATTTGTTATTTTTTTAGTTTGTAAGCGTATTTGTGAAAGTTATTGGTAAGCAGTATTGTTTTTAATCAACCTATATTTGAATATATTTTTTTAAGGCAATCCAAAAATCAGGTTTACTTATTAGATTTTTAATTATTTTTTATTTACACGCATATTTTCATATTTTTTAAGATTATATTAAGAGTTCGTTTTGGAATGATTTTTTCGGTATTTTTTTTCTCTATATTGAAAACAATACATTCCAGTTGGTATTAATTAAGTCAGTCAGTCTCTGCTTTTATTTGCATTTTCTGTTAATCAATATTCATGATAAAATCTAGGCGGCGGTAACCACTTTCCATCGGGTGGGCCGTTGCCAGTCTAAGGCAATAAAAAAAATACATTTAGTAATTATGATTGTTTACAAAATAAATCCATGCGATAAAACCCATGGTCGTCCAATAGATTCTACTTACAACCAACTTAAAATAAATAAAGATGATTAAAAACAGCAATTGAGCAGGTATTTCGCACATACGTAATGTATGTATCGATACTTATCTAAACCACAAGATTACAATAATCCTGCGTTATCCGTCGTGCAATTTCTAGGTGATTTCAATAACTCCGTGTGACGTAAATAACCATAATTAGTCGTAGGTAGTTTATCGGTTCTTTTACAACAATGTGGTTGTAATAAGAATTCCGACCAGTTTTCATGCAAACGCTTGAAATCTAGTACTAATTTGGTAATTTACGTCGATATTGAAATCTCGGGGTAGGCGCGCGTACTAAACGCGATTTATAGTTCTTGTTTAAGTCCTCAAAATGAAGTAAGTCAATTTGAAGTTTATTCCTTTTTTGAAATCAAATCGTAATACAAATTCGTTTGTTGTGTTGACACATATATTATATAACGATACCCTAGTTCACACTCGTAATAATTACATACATATTTTTTGCTGTACTAGCGTGCTAATTAAGCAACTTTTTTTCTCGTAATTAGTACGAGTGTGAACTAGGGAATCGATATGTTGGCAAAGGAACCAGGTATTAAACGGTTCACTAATGGTATTTGATAAATATTTCTAGTCTATTTCTTTGTGCTCAAAGCGAATATTTTGTTATCTTGATATTTTACTAATATTGTGCCATTTTTACGTACGCTTTTTAGTATTGCTGGAAAGTTATAATTTTCGACATCCGATAGAACTATTGTTATGATTTAGCTTTATTACCATTTCTAGAACGCCAAGCAAGGCTAAGACAATAAAAATATATAGAGAAAAATTGCATTTTTTATGATATCCCTATCACAACACGTGCAGTCGTATATTAACGTATACTCGTACATCTATTAACTTCAGGGTGATCAATAATATCTGAACATGTATTCTAACACCATGATAAAGGGTCAGTACGTCTCACGATTTTTCAGACTTTTAGAGTATCATGATTCACGTTATAAATTTCACCCAGTATATTGGGAACAGGTAATTATGGTTTTCATTTCATGATCCACTAAATCTCCAACAGTAAGTACCAGCCGCCTTTCTCAGCAGCAGCAGTGGATTTTTAGTCATGAATGGCCGTTACTGGGCCCAGATCTGCCACTGCGTGTTCACATGTTGGGGACGCCTCGTTTGCTACGATGTATCTGATAGCGATTGTATATGTACAAATAGTACATTACACAACTAGGGTGGTAAAACAAAGAAAGGCCGAGATCGCAATGATTGCGGCCCGGGCTGCAAGCGAGGGACGTAAGACGTAAATATGCGGTCGAAGGCTTTCTTTATTACCGCCCGTGTTGTTTGTGTACATAATTTTATGTCTACACTTGGCCAGAAAGCGGCTTTTTCCGTACGCATAGCGTGCGGTAAAAGCCAATTTATGGCCAGTTGTGGCATAAAGTTCTTATGACAAAAAAGAATTAATTTAACTCTATTTTTAATGTGTTATAATTTCCGTGGTCTCAAAAGGGCAGAAGGGGCAGGTATCAACTAAAGCCACGTCAGTTTATCGGACTACTCGGATTTATTTATTATTTCTGTGAAGAGAAGGATGGAATGGTTATTGAAATAAAACATCATAAAATATTTAGATTTATATTCGACATCTTAACACGAGATATAAACTTTGAACTTCACACCAAGCTCGTGAAATATATAAATTACATGCAATAATGTACACAACGCTTATGCTACAAGTAAATAAGGCACCGAATGGATACATCGAGTATATAGAATTTCAGTACTGTCTTCATTGGCACCCAAGCTTAAAGTCAAACATTTAAAATTAAATTGTTGTTAATTGACCCCCCTTAGACATTTATTTGTAGTCATCCTTATTTTGCAGTTATCAATCTATTTATTTTTTATTAAATTAATCTACCAAAGTATTGTTCTCAATCAAACTAAAAAAATCAATTAATGGAACCGAAGATCGTATTCTTAACTCAAATAGCCAATACGGATACCTTCAGATGCAATAGGCATAAACGCCATATTCTTTTATGTATTTTGTACAGTTGTTCTGTCACCTTGGTAGTAGAGTTTTACGTCATGTCAATAAGTATTAAACGTCCTGTGTGAAAGTGAACTTTTTAGGGGGTCAATATTAATTTAAAAGAATTTAACACTAATAACAAAGTCTTTCAGGTGCCTACTAAGCTAAGAATTAAATGTAGAATTAAATTAAAGTTAGTACGCATCTTCCGAAGAAAGCTTGAGTATTTTATATGGCCCACTTGTAAGCTGACTGTACTGTATATACGTTTTTGGATTAATTCAACATCAATTTGTTGGCTGGGGGATTTTAATACCTACGTGCACAAGTTTATACAAATTCATAACCAGACACCACTGTTTGGAAAATCTCATTTCATACAAATTTGGGGTGTAAATATGTCCAGGATTTTGTTATTTACAATCTTTAGTCCTGGAATGTTAGCCTACCAGTACAAATGATAAAACCTATTCTAAATAAGGAAAAAATTTTTTCCAGAGACCCTTGGCACGATTCTCTTGGAGAGAGAAACTTGGGTTATTTAAAAAAATGAACAAATAAATCTGGCAAACTGTTCTCTCTCTGTGGCAAGTCTGAGATATACTCGAGTAATTGCATATGGCCGCCAGCATCTTTATTAATTTTTTGCTAACAAAAATACTTTTTAAATACAATAATTAAATGGGACAGGTCAGCCGGTTATCCATTAACTTATCAGATGCGTACTTCGTAAAGCTATACAATATACATCAATACACATTGGCCTTTTCAAGTAGAACGGACGCTTCGCACATCGCCTTCGCAGTCGAACGGACCAAGAACATCAAATGCAGTTGCTCGAACACGTTCAGTTGGACCCTAGTCCGGACTAAACCGTGAAGAACTGTCGCCCTTTCTAAATCCAACCACCTTTGTAGAGACAATTCTCTGTCGTCCACTGGAACTCCTTGCACGACGTCCAAAGGACCCCATAGCATAAACTCTAGGACTGACTTAGCTTGGTTTAAGGAGATGGCTCGTTCTTCTTGGAGAACTTCCTTGAGGAGAGGAGTGAGTTTCTCGCCGGGGAGGATGGTCTCTAGGGCTTTGATCGCGCATTTGCAGAGGGAGTTCAGGTGGGCGTCTGGCGTTGATTTGTTCATGTCGTCGCTTAGCCTGGAACATTGAAAAAGAGGCGATGCATTAAAACATATAAGTATTTTCTATGGGAGATAATCATGGTGTGGTGTGGGAGATTAAAACAGTCACAATTGCAAACTTAGTTGTCTTATACTTTATTTATTTTTGGCAGAGTTTATGGTAGACCAGTACTTAATTGTTTTAGAAAAATAACGGGTCTTGAGGCATAAGAAAATATGTTTGGCTGTTGATCAGAACCGACGAAAGTTTTATAGGACTAGCAAGTAAAAATGTACGAGTTCCATGAGGTTCTTCAAAAATCGTAAAACCATCAGCTGGCAGAGGCGTGGCAAAAGGGTCTTTTAACAGTACCTTTTATTAAAAACAGTAGTTTAATTTGTGCATTTTAAATATCCACTGAATTCGAATTGCAATCCCCGCCTGCCGGAAGAAATCGGGAAGAATAAGATTAGTACTACGTGACACAGAGCACCCCCCCCCCCCCCCCCCCAAGGTGCTGTATGGCCCTCTGGGAAAAAAGTTTGGAGACCCCTGTAGGTCTTATGACAAAAGTAAGTCTCTTGTTCTCTCTTTTTAACCGGCTTTCAAAAGAACGACGGTTCTCAATTCGTCTGTATGTTTTTTTTATTTTTATTTTTTTTTTGTTTGAAATGGTATATTTCAGAGGTGGTCCCATTGCAACCAAATCAGGATCTGATGATGGGATCTTGGAGAAATCGAGGGAACTCTTCAAATATTATAGGCGCATAGAGATTTTGGTATTTTTCGTAGTTTCTCGAGCATTTCTTATGAGAAATGAGTTTCTAGAGTTAACCGACTTCAAAACAAAGAGAAAATTTTATGTAGGTTTATTCTTCGATTACTTTATTTTATTTTATTTTATTTTATTTCCATAAATTAACACATTACAGTCAAGCTACACGTGTTAACAGGAGACAGGAACAACAGGTAATAATGTAAGTACAGGAATTACTGTGCTTGATAGCCTATGCTACATGATGGAGCTTGGTGTAGTTATGGACTCCAGGTACCGGCAACTGCAAGAAATCTAGGTTCAGAACTGTAAAAAATATCAAGTTCATTGTCACTGTCTAGTATACTGTTGAGAAGTGTTAGTGCTCTGTGTAGAGGTGTGTGGGTCAGCGCCCGCGTGCGCGCCGCCGGGACAGCAAAGAGTGCAGGCCGGCGCCGGAGCTGGACGGAGGTGACAGACTGTCCCCTCAGTGGAATGAGGGAAAGCAACGAAGGGTTACTAATTTGCCCGCGGATCAAACGGAAGATGTATTTCACAAGGGATATGTTCCTTCGACTTTCGAGGGTGGTATAGTTAACCTTTACTTGAAGACGGCTAGACCGATTTAGAAAATTCTTTTTTTGTTTGAAAGGGTATAAATCAAAGGTGGTCCCATTGCAACCAAATCAGGATCTGATGATGGGATCTTGGAGAAATCGAGAGAACTCTTCAAATATTATAGTCACACATATGGTGATTTGGGTATTTTTATAGAGTCTCATGTGTGTTTATGTTAACTGACCTCCGCAAAGGAAAAACGGCATTCAATTTATACGTTTGTTACTCGATTACTCGAACATGGCTGAACATCATTTTCCCATTGCAACCAAATCACGAGCTGATGATGCTGATCTTACAGTTATTGAGAGAACTTTTAAAATATTATAGGCACACATACGGCGAGTTGGTTATTTTACATAGTCTCGGCATTTATTATCGAAATTAGCTTATTGAAAGCCGGTTGTTTTAAAATTTTTAATTTTGTGGTTAATAATTTTCTACAACACTCACCCTTGTAAAATGCATAGCCTCCCGTAGCAGTTCGTCTTCGGCGCTGACAGAGAGTTCAGTCTATCGTCCGGTGTTGGCGAGCTCATACCACTGGCCCCACAAGCCTCCCTCAACGCAATAAATGACGTGAGGCTTTCGGAGATGTCCTCCACACCCCTCGCCTGCAGACACTTGAGCCCGTTGATCAGTTGGAGCATCATGAATATGGCCTCGTGGATCTGCTCTGTTTGGACTAGCTGGTACTCTTTTGTGGAGATTTCAGAGGAGCGAAGGGACTCTCCGTAGGTTTGGAGGGTGTCGACTTGCGCTTGAGCCAGGACGACGATGGTTGCTGGAAGAGAAATGTAGAAAACTTGATATTAACAGGTTCTTAATTAATATAACACTTCATATTGTAAAGTTACATCCTTATCTTCATAGGCATTGCACATCATAAATCTCCTTGAAAGCAATTTCTCTGACTTTATATTCCAAGTTATGGAATACCTTAATATAGAGTTAGAAAAATCGCTTGTAATAATTGGCACAGCATAAATCGCCTGCTTCACTAATAATTAGGCAGGTAATTCACCTGAAAAGAGACCTAGCGGATTTCTCATTTCGTCCTTCCGAATTTTACTAAAAGAATGTTGAGCTTTACAGAATATATTGAATTGAAATATGAACATAATCGGTTCAAACATTCAGTTGATTCAGCGCTTGTTTGAACTTGACATTTCCATTGTCCTCAACTGATTGATTGAACAGCACCCACTCGCATTATCGTCCAACAAATAAATATACAAACACAGAACTCCGATTCGTTTGTCTAGTGAACCCATACCTACTTTTTTTTATTATACCTATAACCAGTGTTGGGCACTCATGACTAATATCGTCAATCAGAATAAAAAATCGTGAGAATAAATCATTTCAGTTTCAATCAGAATAAATTTGAAATGATTAAATCACTTCAGTTTCAATCAGATTAAATTTGAAATGATTAAATCATTTAAGATTTATTCTCACTCAAAAATTTGAGTAAAACTAATTTAATCACCAATCAAATAAATTCAATCATGATTTTTTTAGTTAAAATGAATTCCTCTGATTGATTTATTTATCGAAATTGAAATTGTTATCCCGTCTATAGGCTTAGTAAGTAATGTAGTAGCAATATCTTGTATTTCGTGTTCCACTATTCACTCACTCCTGCACACAGGCATCACATCAGCAAGCTGAACTGAACTGATGATGGAACATGGAAGTGGGCTCGTTTTAATGAGTTCTATGCATTTTTAACCGACTTTCAAATGAAGGACGGTTCTCTATTCATCTATATGTTTTTATTTTTATTTTATTTTTTATATTTGTTACGCGATTACTCGAAGACGGCTGGGCCGATGTGGAAAATTCTTTTTTTGTTTGAAAGGGTATACTTCCGAGGTGGTCCCATTGCAACCAAATCAGGATCTGATGATGAGATCTTGGAGAAACCGAGGGAACTCTTAAAATATTAGAGGCACACATATAGCGATCCTGGTATTTTTCTTAGTTTCTCGTGCATTTCTTATTAGAAATAAGTTTCCAGTCTTAACCGACTTCAAAACAAACAACAATTTTTATGTAGGTTTGTTCCCCGATTAATTTAAAACAGCTAGACCGATTTGGAAAAATGTTACCTCCTTCATAATTGTAAGAAAAACTACTTTATTTCTTCTCTAAAAACTAAGTTGTACACAGAGATGGGCAAAATGTAATCGACTAACGATTAACGATTGAGATTAACAGAATTAATTGCGACGGACGATTGAAAACGACGACTGATCAATCTTAGTTGTATAGAGTGCAACTAGTTTAGTTGCAACTAAATTAGCTGCCGATTGATTTCGGTCAACTAAACTTTTTAATCGACTTATTAGTTAGACTATTTTTCCGCAAATAATGTTAGAAGCAAATTGAACGGAAAACAACATGCAGATGTTTCATTCAATAGAAGTAGAACGTGTTATTTTTAGAAGATTCGTCGGCACTTCTGCCGCCATAACGCAAAAGGGCACATCTAAATTTTTTTTCGACACTGAGTTCTATACATATTCGGAATCAGTGAAATTTACTGATTCCGAATATGTATACAACTCAGTGTCAAAAAAAAATGTTAGTTGTGCCCTTTTGCGTTATGGCGGCAGACTTGCACCAAAATGCAACAAACAACTTCCAGGTAAGTAGGATTATCCCATTGTTTTGTCGCCGCGTGACACTAAAAAGAGATTTACTAATGACAGAGACAACAAAATATTGATAATATCTATATCTAAGATTTACTCAGTATCGTATAAAACTAGTACTGAAAGTATCAAAATAATTATGAATAGAGCACCTACCTACCTATTTACCTACTATTGTTTGCGACTTGTAAACATTGTGCATTGCAGTTTTTCGTTATTTATCGTAATATTAAGGCCCATTATATTGCATTTTCATTCAAGCGTTTCAAATTAAACTTGTATACATAATTTTAGCTCAATCGGTTGAAGATATCTGCTTCAATATAAGTTGCAAGATTCCACCCAAACCAACATAGTTACAACGTACGCATACGAGTACCTACAATGTACATACCTACTCGTCGTAGTTACATATTGCAAGTTATCTATATTGCAAGTTAAATAAAAAATGCAAAAACGAGCGACTACGTAGTTTTATTTAATATAGATTTAACCGTGAAATTTAGTCGATTGAAACTAAAACTAATTTAATTGTTAGTCGACCATTCTCACAACTAATTTAATCGCAACTAAATTAATCGCCATTAAAAAATGACGATTGATATTTTGAATCGATCTCTGGTTGTACAATCAATATTTTTTAGTGTTGTACTAAATAATAAAGACATTTTAAATTATACACGTCACGCTTGTTAAAATCACGAAAAGTTAAGGCCTGTTTATAACAAATCAAATGAGCCCAAACTCGCGGGGTTTACTAAAACCCTTCAAAGAGTACCATTACCCAGCACCTGGCTCCATCGTCAGACCACCACCATAGAGTGTAATGCATACGAGTATAACTCTTTACAACTAATAAAATGAGCCCAAACTTGACAGATTTACTAAAATTACCACTGCCCACGTCCTGGATCCATCACTAGACCATCACCACAGGATTTAATGCATAGGACTCTTTACAACAAATCAAATAAGCCCAAACTCGAGGGGTTTACTAAGACTCTACGAAGGGTTCCACTACCCACGTCCTGGCTGGCTGACCATCGCCGTATAGTGTAATGTATACTATACTATGTATAGAACCCTTTACCACAAGCGAAATGAATCCATACTTGAATTGAAGGTCTTACCAATAGCCATTGAAGAGTTCCACTACCTACCTCCTGGTTCCATTCATCATCAGATAATCTCGAAGCTACCTAATTACTATGCCATAGGTTTTGTGTCATATTTATTCATGGTTAAAAAAAACTGAACATTAAAAGTATGAGAAATAGTTCAAATTACAAGTGCAATCAGTGAACTAAATGTATAAGAAGAATAAAATCAATCTTATTCTAAATATTAATAAGTCAACTAAAACGTTAGTTTAACTAATAGTCTGTCGGAATAAATTAATCAAAATTTGATTTGTCATTTAGAATAAAAATGAAATGATTTAATCATTTTAAATCAAATCAGAATAAAAATGAAATGATTTAATCAATTTAAATCAAATCAGAATAACTTGCTCATGATTTTCAATCTTACTCAAATATTTTGATTGAGAATAAAATTTGGAATTTTATTCTTATTCTTAGTCAACTAAATTTTTGCCCAACTCTGCCTATAACTAACCTGCGAATGACCTCAGACACAGCATTAATAGCAGTAATTTTTCTTCATACAAAAGGACGAGAACGAACTACAAAAGAACGCACTACACGCAGTTTTTAAGATTGCTTCAGTACGGATCGTACTGCCTGCGCCTTGAATACGTATTGCGTGCTCTAAAACGGCCGAAGTTTAACTACTTGTCTGTCGTTAGGTATACTTTGCCTCAGCAGCGCCTGATAGTAAGCAACTACGAGGACATTAATAAGTAAGTAGGTAAGTTGCTTTGGGGTAAATTCAAACATGGGGTAATTCCGAAAATTAAGAATTTCTCGTAATTCATTGCAACAAATATTTACTGTAACAGGCTAACACTATACTAGACACGCTAATCTTGCTTCTACTAGTTGTACACCTCAAAAACCTTGCATGGTTTTAGTAGAGATTCTTAATTTTCAAAATTACCCCATGTTCGAAATTAACCTAATGCACCTTAGTAAATTTTAAGCATACTTCGTCGGCCTAAGTCGCAGACCTCGTAACGTTGTATGGGACACATACAAAGTTACGAGGTTTGCGACTTAGGCCGACGACTTATGTTAACCCTCACCTTGCACCAAGTCCTCGCCCTCCTCCCCGAACTGCTGCAGCGGCACGAGGTCGCAGAACTCCGTGATGGCGTTGAGGCTGAGCGTCTGCGGCTGCACGGACTGCTGGCACACCATCTGGGACGCCATCTGCTCCTTGTGCAGCATCAGCGTCACGTTCACTGGCCCTGGAACACGGGTGGGTGAGTCAATTTTCGAATTAGCTATAGTAAGAATTATCTAAGGTGTCCGAATGTTTGTTAATTCTATTTACGAACATTCGGACACCTTAGATAATTCATACTATACCATCTCATTAAATAAGGGAGCGTAAGCATTCCATGGAAACGTTATACGTAAGCGACGCTACCTTTTTAATACTTTTGACATGTAACATTAACCCTCTACTGCATGATTTAGTAAAACGTTAGAAAAAAATAATTTAGGTTCTTAGTAGCTAATATGTTTTAAATATTAGGGTAACTTACCATAGCGTTACGTAAGCGACAAAAAGTAGATGTTTTCATGGAATGCTCCAAAGCTTAATGCTAAGGCTAAGGCCTCTTTTCAGCTCAATAACTATCTTAATGAAATTAGCTACGGAAAGAAAGACCAATGAAGATGTTCTGAGCACGGTGAAGGAACAAAGAAGTTTGCTGAAAACAATCGAGAGCCGGAGAGGAATGATGATTGGACATCTGATATGAAAATTAAGCATCAAGACGTGGTATTATTTTCGCGTAGAAGAGTCGTTTGTCAGCACAGTATTAGGTAACTATTCGACCAAATCGTTCCAATATACTTGGAGGTGGCACTCCTGCAACTGTAGCACACGTTAGCGTACCTTGGCTAGAGTTCCAGATGGCCGGGTAGAAGAGGCGCTTGCCCGCGCGCACGGTCTTGGACGACTGCACGGCGAAGTCGTTCCAGCGTAGGTTGGTGCACGCCTTCAGCCCGCGGAGCGACGGCTGCATCGTAGCGCTTTGTTGGACCTACAAGCCGAAATTTATCATTTTATTTGTATTAAAAAGATCCGTTAAACTACGAAATGCCAATCAGTAGGGCATAGGTATTGCTCGTAGAACCGATTGCCAATAGGGCAAACGACTTCTGACATATGAATGTTTGTTAAAGCAGAAACATCTGCCGGAAAGGCGTATAAAATATTGAGCGACAGATTGAAGAATTCGGTGGTTCTAGCGGAAAGCTCGGTGGCACTATTTGAAAAGCCGCCCGTGTTGGCCCGGAGAACCGTGGAGATGCGAATACCACCCGAGCCAATAAATTTTTAACCGACTTTCATAAGAAGGACGGTTCTCTATTCGTCTGTATGTTTTTTTTTGTGTATGAAAATTCTATTTTTGTTTCAAAGGGTATATTTTAGAGGTGGTCCCATTGCAACCAAATCAGGATCTGATGATGGGATCTTGGAGAAATCGAGGGAACTCTTCAAATATTATAGGCACACATACGGCGATTTGGTTATTTTTCATTCAGTCTCGTGCATTTCTTATCGAAATAGGTTTATTAAGATTCAGTTATTTAAATATTTTAGATGGCGCGTAAAACAGCAGGGAAACCTCCAATGCATCTAACTTTTTTCTTCGATATACGTAAAAGACTGCATATTTGTTATTTATTCCTATGAGTAACATTATAGAATGCTTAAGAAGTGACAGCACTCTTTCTTAAAACAAGTTTAGTCATCTCTAGATTCAACATAAGTAAACCTAAGTTTTTTTACCTTAGGTATATGAATGCAAAAAACTTCAGCGTAATTTCTTGGAAAGTGTGCAAACTTTGAATGCCTAAGAATGTCTTTATTGTTCAAACCAGGAAGTTTTGAACCGCGGCACCTCGGCGGCCTTGCTTTTAAATGACAATCACTACTTAAATGAATCATAAGTACAAGTCATGTAGATAAATTACGGATAAATTGTTTCCAGTTTTTTACTGTCCTTAATAGTTTTACTTTAAATTCCAGGCTGAAGTAAAATTAAGAAAATAAGTACATACCTACTCGTATTTACTGTTGAACATTTTGGTTTCATAGGTGCGCAAAAATTTGGTCTCAACATATAAAATACATATATTCATATTCATATCATTTATTGCACCATGGTAAAAATATCGCAGTTTGTTTATCTCAATTAGCTAATCTCCCAATGATTATAAGAATATGTGACGTTCCGCAGGTAAAGGTACCTTATGGCGGGTAGGCGCTTACGCTGTTATTAACGGCACTCCTATATTAAATTGATGCTACACGACGTAAGTGCCTACCCTCCATAAGGTACCTTTTCCTGCGGAACGTCACAATGCATTTCTCGAGTAGTTTAAGATAATAAGGAGCAGCTTGAGCCTGCCAAACACTCACCAGGGTTTCACTTTCCAGGGTAAACCAAAAAGCTATAAATAATAGGTTGTTGTTAAGTAGGTACTAAGAATGTTTTAAGTTGTACAAAAAATAGATAAGTACCTGCTCTAAAACCTGCGCCAACGCCTCGTGGTTAGCAATAACGACGGCTCCGTAATTATCCTCCAGATTCCTGTGGACCACACTCCGTCCCTTCCGCACCCGTAGCTTGTTCGTAGTCGTTTTGGGCGTCATCTCGTTTTGGTAATCATCGTTACCGGGACTATCCATATTGTCGTTGGAACTGTAGAAACTGTACGGTGAGTAGATCTCTGATTCCGTTTCGCTGCCGCAGTAAGGGAGCGAGGATCTAAACCCGTTGTATTTCGGGTATTCGACGTTGTCGTCTTTGCGAGCTTCCACGCTGTTCTCTCTCGGTTTTATGGCGGAGTCGCATTCAGGCGAGCTTGATCTAGCGTGATTCACGTATTCGTAATCGCTATCGCTGTTTTTGGCTGAATCGCAGGTTTCCTCTTCATATTTGTTGGAATTGTAGACGTCGTCGTAGTTGTGAATGACGGCTTCGTTGGTCGCTTGGACGAGTTCTTGCGGGCCGTCGAGATCGTCCTTTTCGTCGTCTATGGGCGTTCTGCGCTTGGGCAGCTCTAGGTGAGCTTCCCGTTCGCGCATGCTCGCTGTGCGCTCGGGTTTCCGAGGGGCTAGCGCAGATCGAATCTCACCTGAAAACAAACTTTTATTAAAATTTAAAGGATTTAAAATCTTAAAAATCCCTCATATGTTACTAAGATACGAATTTATGAAGACTCAAGGCCAGATAGTAAAGGGATCGATTTCATTTCTACATCGCAATTTAGATAACTACCTATCATACTCGTAAAATGTGCAACTGTTCAGCGAAGTGTAAAAATATGGGCGCATTCTGCCCTCTCGAATATTTGTAAAGATGACCTTAATGATAACGGTTTTACATATTTTTGAGATGATGACTGCTGCGATATTTTTATACTTTACTAATCAAACAAATAATGCACCGTTGAGTAGATAGATATGTCGTATCGTGATAAAATAACTACGTTACATTAGCCAAAAATATCTGATTATTTGCTTGGATAAAGTCGCAGAGAGGGCGCTAGTTATGACTGACCATCTAGTATTAGATCCTTTTTGAGTAATGCAGGCAGTTTAGATTAAAAAGGAGGAAATATGACGTTGACGGATGGATTGTCGGTCTTCTTTGGAAAATATAAGCGATTGTGCCCATCTCTGTGAATTTATCATAGCATCTTTCTATTTAAACATTGACATTCCTATGCTAATGAACTTACCTAGATTCGCATAAATATTGTCGCTCTTATTCGGTGGCACCCACGCCTGTTGCTTTTGCTTCTTTTGCAGCGCGGCCGACTTCGGCGGAGGAGGTCTGGCTGGTTTGTGCACTGTGGCCACTTTCTGCTCTTCACTCGAGTGCCTGGGAGGAGGAGGGGGCTTGTTAACGACCTTCGGAGTCTCGGCTTCAGTGGCCGAGCTACTCCCACTGTATATCGATGACACATCGTCGTGACTCATCCGCCGAATTTCGGATATCTCATTGGGCTTCACGACTTCAACGTTCGACCCGTTTATATCCAATGGATGTATGATAACTAATCGTGGCTTAGGTTTAGGTGTTAAATCGAAGATTTCTTCGGGTTTATGGGCAACTTTCGTTACTGTTGCCACGCTGAGGTCTTTCTTATCCAAGTCTTTTGATGAGCCTATACGTAATAGTTTTTTGATGGAGAACTTTAGCTTGCCCTTGCGTTTTTCGTCTAAGAGCAAGTTATCATGTGAAAGGGATATATTTCTTCTTGGTGCAGGTTCGGGAATGACGTCAACTTTCTTAACCTCAACAGTATCGACAGTTTTTACTTTAGGCGTCACCGAAGACATGGTCGCCCTCTCCCGTTTTTCCATTTCTCTTACGACTGGAGAGTCTGACTTTGTGAATCCATTCGTATTTCTTTGATACAAATTAGGATATTCATCTATCGACGGAGATGATGGAGGTGACGGTGCTTTCGATTTAGTAAGACTGTTGAGCGACGTATCGCTGTCCTGCTTTGTTAGAACCGGCTTCGCATAGTAAATCGGCTCTGGTTTCTCTTCGTGGACCTCGGTTATCTCGTTATTTTTCTCCTCACTAACAGCTCTAATTGACCGGTTCTCATTCTCTTCTACCTTCGTTTGTAAATGCATAACGGTTTGCTGCGTTATAATACTTTTCTTAGTGGTTTGTTTTATAACTGGCTTGACTGGCAACTTCGGTTTTTCAGGTAAAGCAGGTTTGGGGGACATTATGTCAGAAATCATTCCGTGAAGGAATGACGGTCGGGGATCCATAACAGGCATTGGGCTCTTAGGTAACGCTGGGGCCTCAGTGGTATCATCAGGGTCCGCCCTGCCGTCTGGTTCGCCAGCTAACTCCCTACTCGCTTCAGCGGAGAACATGTTTTCATGAGGCTTCGGGACGATTGATGGCATATCTATAATCGGACTTTGGAACGTCGAGTAACCGTTACTAGCCTGCCCGTCGATTTTTCTGAGCTGTCCTATCGGGGACATCTTGATATTTTTATCGGCCTCATTGAACACTTTTATCTTAACTGTCTCTTCACATTTAGTTTCGGAGAAGTGCCCGCTATCGTCGTTATCTGAGTCTGTGCGGCCGTTAAAGCTTTCATCATCGGATGTTAGAGAATTGTTAGCTGTTGAATTGAGAGTGCTCACAGCTGAATCAACACTACTACTTTCCACATTGATCTTACAAAATTTAAAGTCTGATCGGCTAAGATTAACTTTAGGCCTTTCTTGTGTTTTAGGTAACGGTGATTTCCTCACTATGCCATTCTTTTTAGTTTCACACATTTCTTTCTTGTCAAAGTCGTCTTGCATGCTCTCTTTCATCTTTCCTTCTACTACGGTGGGCTTGTTGCAATCTTTTTGTGTAAAACCAAGATCGGTTACATTTGTGATTCTGTTCTGTTCCAATGTTTCTGATATTTCTTCAAGCAGCGATTTCTCAGTACATATGCTTTCTGTTCTGCTGTCTGCTTGGATGATAGTTTCTGTTTCTTTAACGTAGGTGGAAAGAATAATATTGGTTTTGTAATTATTAGTTTCTTCGGTGGACGCGTCTGAGACGTGTATTACGGCGGGTTTTCGACCATGTGACTTTACATTTGGGCTCTTATTCTCTTGCCCAAATGGCGTGACGGAAACGAGTAAAGTCTTTTTCTTTCCATCGGAATCTGTTTGCACTTTCCCTAACATCAACGAAGTGTAGGATTTGCTTCCCGTATCACCCAACAGATTGGCTTTAACGGTGTTAAAATCTGTGTTCGATTTGGTGACTTTATGAAGCTCTCTTTCTTCTTCTGTATCGGGAAAGGTGTCATCGTCTTCAGTTTCTTCAGAAATTTCGAATTCTTCTCCATCAGACCAATCATCTCCACCATAGCCAATAACGCTGCTTACTGCCTCTGGGAATCTGACATTGCGTTTGTTTTTCTTCTTGGGGTGTGTTTTGAGTATGCTTGGTGGTGTTTTCTTGAAGAATGTGCTTCTGTTCTGGAAGGGGGTGTTTAGGTACTTGCTGCCTTCCGTGGTTCGTTCCTGCTTGAGGTGATCCTCCCTGGATTTGAAGCAATTGGAGCAGAAGTCCTTCTTCCAGGCGTTCTGTACGAAGTTGTGGCACACCGGCGACATGTTGCCGCGCGAATATCGCCTGTTTATCACGTAACTGGCATTCTGGAAAAGAAGAGAAAGAAAACATAAAAATGGGCAAACAAAATAATCTTTAAAATTGTCATCGACAACGTTACACTTAGGCCAGCAAAATGGTCATAACTGAATACATAAATCTTTTCCATTACAATTACGTTACAGTCGCACCGATTAGTCATGGTAATTGGAGCTACTCGCAATAAACAAGAAAATATTCATCGGTAATAAGTGATTAAGTTGACCAATTAGTCGCATGCGGGCGATTTTACGGTCTTCACGTAAAGTGACTTGAAGTGCTTACGATATGGTCGTCTAACAAAATTAGACCTTGTTCATACAAATGTAAAGAGTAATCTCTAAGACAAGACAACCCAACAGCATAAAGTGATACACTGTATGGTATGTACCGTAAAAATACATAGCATCATCGTACATCAACATGTCTTAGATTTATGTAGGCATTCATTTCAAAGTATTAGCTTGACGTGATTGATAAAATTATTGACTCTTTGTATTTTTTCAGACATTTTAACTTCTTAAGTAGGCACTTTAATATGTGTCTAAATAGGTAGGTAGGTAAAATACAGCTCAGCATTAGTGGATCAACAAATAACTTGTAACATGTGGAAGCGAATGTGTGCCTGAGTGTCGAATTAATTACTTAGAAGTAAATAAACACACGTCTAATTCTAGCCAGCTAACGTGTTAACCTGATTTTAATATTCATTCATCATCTATTTGATTATGGATAAACGAAACACGAGTAACATCTATCGAACCGCGAAGCATGCAACGTGCTGGCATTGCGCAAAAACTCGTTCCGTTGATGCTAGATATTTGCTTATTATGAATTTGCAGCGAAATTGCCTGTGCCGTTACACACATTCCTTATCCGAGGCGTGCTTTAGATGCTTGGATATCCTCTCCATTTTCGAGCTCTAACTCTAATTTATTATCTCAATATTTATTCTTGTATTATTGCCGTCATATGAGTTATTTATTTATATTTGTCCCCATGTGCTATTATATATCTTAACATTTCTTGTGTAAGCACTTTTTTATCTTCTTATATTTTATTGTTTGCACACATATCGTCCGTAAACAAGTTTTATGAATTATCCAGTTATTTCAACATTGGTGTTTTCGAACGGAAAGAGAATCAATAACAACGTAAACGCTCTGCGTAATATTTTAGTATCGAACTTCCCTATAACTTTCTTTAGATGCGCTGTAGCGACGAAGAATAAGAAGAACCAACCAAGAAGTTGGATTCGTTTGCCAGCGTCATATTTAAGTACTCTCTAAAAAATAAAGAAGCTATTTTCATACTAAACCGCTTCCGCTTATCGTTCGTTTCCTCACTACCTTTTTCGTATCGATGGCGTAGATTACATAGGACCACTTCTCATTCTACGATATGTTAGGTATGCCTGTACAGTGCAGTATTCCCGATTGTTACGTGTCATCGCCAACACTGACGTTTGCTTGTTCAGCTTTCTCCTCGAACGTCGCCGTGCTATAAGTACGCTAATCAAATATGCATCGACGAAACGGAATTGTTCAGCACCTGCTCTGACGAATGGTTTGAATGCAATTTTTTTTGAAGCCTGACAAACTTGCATGCCTTACTGGCTGTTGCAAAAATCGTTACTATATATAGAGGAGTTTGTACATAATAAAATATAAAAAAGTAATTAAAAAAAAAAATGAAACCGACTTCAAAAAAGGAAGAAATAACAGTTTTTGGTTTTATGCCAACTACATATTTTTTTGAGGTCGGTGCTAGTCTCTTATCGTTATTCCAAATATTAAGGCTGTCACCAACCTCAAAAAAATAGTTTGCATAAAACTGTAATTTCTTCCTTTTTGAAATCAGTATTTTTTTTTAAACTACTTTTTATTTCTTTGTTTCTTAATTTCAGTAGTAATCGAATTACGCTGTTAAGTACACGTTTTCCTAATGACTGATACACACATAACTCTATCTCAAAAGCTACGGAACCGATTTTGATGAAACTTGCACACTTCCAACCAAAAAAAAAATCCTAGTCCAACTAAAAAAGAATTTTTGCAATGCGACGTATAGTTTTTGAGATATGTGCTGACAAACATACAAACATACACTTACGAAATTTGGCACACACGTTTAGAAGCTGGTAACAACCTAAACCTGCTGGTAGTAACGTATCTAAAAACTGCAATTCTGACAATATTACATACATACGGGTCGACTAGATAAACCTAGTTTTTGAACTCGGTTTAAAACTGAATCAGATCCAGAACATCGTTCACGTTGGCTGTATGTGTACTCTTTTGTCTAAATTCTTCCAATTTGAAGTTAAGTGAACATACTTATAAGGTTGTCTACGTACAAAAACCGGTCAAGTGCGAGTCGGACTCGCGCACCGAGGGTTCCGTACAAACTACACTGTGGCGATTAGTTTAATAGGAGCAAATAAGTATGTTTTGAAAATTTCTAAAAAACGGTCCAAGTTAGAAAACCTGTTTTATTTTTCCTGTAATATTTAGGATGATATTAATAATTGGTAATTATTACAGATTTTTCTGTTCAGTAACTTCGAAGATAATAAATAGTATTTTTTTGAACTTTTATCGTCTTAAATCAAAAAGTACCTACATGATTAAGAATAAAAATGGAATCTTCAATTTAAGGCGCGGTAGGACCTGGCTCGCATTTCACATACAAACTAGGGTCGGGCGGAATGCAGATTATTGCAGATTATCTTCGATTTCTAACATAAAAGTATACGTTATCAACCCAAACATGAGAGGATGCCCTGCATGACTGTGAAATCATGATTGTCAGGTATTAATTTTGTCAGAAAAGGTAACTGGTGATGAACAAAATGAAAAAAATACTTTATTTTATAGTGTTTTCGCGCTACTTTTCTATCGAGCGAAGTGTTCGCTATCGTGTTCTAAGTGAGAGGAAGCCCTAGATACAGTTCTGAATATTATTATATATGTTTTACAGTGACCTAAGAGTCAAATAAGTGCTCTAAAAATGATTTGGAAACTAGGCTTCCGTGCCCGATTCTGGTCTCACCTCGCCTTAAGCCCTTTCGTTTGATACCCCACTTGATACAATAGCACAACTTAAAATATTCGACCTCCCATTTCGGCCCCCTTTAAAAAAAGTAGAAAAGGTATAAGATTTTTTTAATATTTGGTACGCTCGGGTTTATTAGCCACTACTATTTCAAATCGACAGCAGCAGTAGTTCCTGAGATATCTGACTGTGACAGACAGACAGACAGACAGACAGGCAGACGGACAGACAAACAGAGTCGCACCATAAGTGTTCCTGTTTTACCATTTTGGCACGGTACTCTAAAAATTACTATACGTTTGATAACATCATAGAGATATAAAATAAAAAATTTACTAATGACATTATAAAAGTTATAAGTGTCTCGATATTTTACAGTCTAGAGTTCTAAACATAAGACAAGATCAAGGACCTTTTAAAATAGTGATAATTTATTTCGCTAGGTGGGTATTATAAAAACTACATTTACAAATTCGTATAAGGATATAAAGATATAAACCAGTTTAAAATTTACATAATACACCGCAATTTAAAACTTCGAATCCAATCAGACAAGAAATATTGGTCTAAGTTTTTGTAGTCTGTCTAGGTTTCTATCAAGCTTTATTCTATTCCAATTAAAAGTCATTACGCAACGCAAGGCCAATGACATAACTGCGTGTAAAATGATTTGATTGAATCAGCTGCAAAGTTATGATTGCTATCGCAAATCTGTCGAATATAGGAAAAGTTATGAATGATTCGCATTTAGTGATAGCATACATATTTTTGTCCATAGTCGAATGTTAAATACAGTAGAGAGTATGAAAACAGTACGCAATGAATGACAAAACAGGTTGTACATAAACAATGCACGAATTGTTATGCATTGTTAACATTCGGTCACGATCGGGTTCGTAATCTGATACTTTCGTGGTAGTAGTAGATTGTTTAGTTTTTTAGTAATGTGAATCTTTCAGGTTTATCATATCTGATATCGAGCCTCTTAAGATAATAAAAGTAGACGGCAATCTTTAATAACGACAAATATGGAAAAAATATCGATTGTATACCTACTATGAAAACTATTTTAAAATAAGATAATAAATACACATTTTAATTTGTTCATTTTGTTTATTTTAAAACGAGGAGAAAATAAATGATACTTATTTATGTTGAATAACATTTAGATGTTGACAGTAACATCAATATATTTTTCATCACACTTGCTCGAAAATGGTGTCATTATCACACGTAGGTTTTGCGGGCCGTAAATGACCTATTACGCCCTAGGGCGTAATGGTTTTCTTTTTAAATTTGAAACGCTGGTTCTGTTTTACTCTTATTTGTCATGTTCAAAGGTAACGCCAACTTACTTTTTTAACTTTTATTACTGATATATTTATTTAAAGAGAACTGTTATTGCAAATACATGTAAACACATATTTCTGTAACATTAATTAAATGTTTAAATAGTGTATTTCAGTATTTTGCAAATATAATAACCACATTTTTACTAAAAAAAACCCGACCGCGGTGCACTTTGAAACTGCATAAAATCCACAATTTTGTTTATTTTAACGAACTTCATACCCAGTGACACTCGCACCATCAAGACGAATCTAATGATGTATCATTTATCAAAATCGGATGCGTCGTTGAGTAGTTACGAGCGGACACAGGAACAGACATACATACATACATACATACAGGTCAAACACATAACCCTCCTTTGGGCTTCGCCGCAGTCGGGTAAAAACAACCATTTTAAGTCTTTACCGCTATGGTTTCCGAACGTGACTTGACATTTGCATTGTTTATGGATATAATGTCAGTAATGTCACTGTCAGTTTTACAATTTTATTTAGGTTAAGTAAGGTTATTTTAATCAGATTTCCTCACAAGTGTGATGAAAAAAATTGTGTGTGCCACGGGCGGTAAAGGAATTACAAACTCGTGTTATTAAAGCCCTCGGCTTCGTCTCGGTCTTGTAACAAACACTCGTTTGTAATTCCTTACTTACCGCCCTTGATACACAATGTACTATTTTGTCGATAAAATATTTTGCTACATCACTTTAGTATAGGTGCCCCGAGTTAGCACTGTATGTTCATGATAGGTATCTAGTCTACCGATACTTAAGTATAATAACCAATGGTAGGTACCTACGTGGTCTGTGTAGGTAAGTACTACCACTACTTTTAATGCATTTTTTGTGATAAATAGGTGTACATACAATCAACCACAATGAAATAAACCTCGATAGCTAAAAATGAGACTGTCCTACTGATCAAAATCTGCATAGTGTAAAAAAATGTCGAATCATCGCGCAGTGATTTAGTTTTGGCGGTCATGTCAACGGTTTATGTTGCACAACAAATCAGTTACGGCTGTGTTGTGGGGCAGAAAATAATTGTGACCGATATAACCATTATGTAAAGCTTGGTTGTAACAATGTATCTGGGGGCACGGCAGTGTCCCCGCCAAGTCAAGCAAAACGAAGGCACGGCCGTACCATTACCATCCTTTTCTCGAAGCCATTTAGGCCATTTTCAACCTCCTGTAATTTTGTGCTGGCTAAAGCTAGAACCCTGAATTTTCAGGGATATATAGGGCCCAATAAGACTTAAGTATAGTCTCAATAACATTCAATTTGAACTTGTAGTTTAAGAACCATTGCACGTCAAAGTTCCTTAGTTTTGTCACTGACTCACTGACTGATCATTATAATTCTAAGGTACTTTTAGCAGTCCCACAGGCTCCAAATTTTGAACATAGTTAGTTTTTAGCCTATCAAGATCCTAAAAAACCTAAAATTATTGCAGTTTTAGTCATAACTGCACACATAAGTTTGTAATCCTATACAAATACATGCGATTACAAAGTTAGTTTTGCAGTTAAATTTGGAAAGAATGGATTGGAATGTAATAAATAAAGGAAGACCACTTACAAAAAGAAATGAGATCCCATCAAAAACATTACATGTAAAAAGATGCAAGTCTCGCAACGCAGTTCTTTTACAACAAAAACGTTTAGGACGCTTTCGGATCGTGATTTTTAGTGAGATCTAAAATATAAAAAATTGAGTAGGCAATTAGAAAATTGGATGAAGTATAGACATATATATCGAGAAAACTTCATTTTTTAATATCATGACAGGTAATTTCCTTGTTTGTAATAATGTTGTTTCCGATTAAGCAACTATTGCGGTGGTCCTCTTTAGGGATCGTTCAACAACGTTAAATGACCTAATTTTGGGAAGAGGGTGTGTCATTTGTCAACATGCAAAAGGTAAGAACTATAAAGTTCACACGACAGCAAAAAGGCGGCGTCATAAAAAGTGTTAATACATTTTGTTTGTTTTATAAAAAAATGTGAAAGAATCACAGAAATAAAGCTAATCCAGTCATACAGAAAGGAGCCAGCCATCTAAGGATGAAAAATTCAAATTTAAATTGGCTTTACAATAATGTTCTCAGATGGATGACTAAAGTGATTTTATTACTTTTCTAATTAAAAGTACCTATTTCTAGCTTCTACAACACCTTTTTCATTTTTTAGAAAATTTCTTTAGCTAACAAGTTATAAAATGATGACGTAATCATGGATTCTCTCCCCCACCCCCCCAAATAATCCAGATGTATAAACAAGCACCCGACCCCCCCCCCCCCCCCTTCCGGTGATCACGTAATTGTTGAATGATCCCTTATGACACAATCGATCGTATTTGTCGATTCTCAATACTAAACTCTTTCGCAATGCGTTCGAGAACATAATGAATAGATAGATTAAATAGACGATGTAGGCCATAAATATGTATACAATTGTGCGTTTTACACAATAGAAATATGTAAACAATAAGTATACATATTTGTGACCTCGATATTCGGCGTCCTTGACGAATATGCCGATGGTTTAAGTAGGTCAAAATATGTTATAGCATGATAAATAACTAATAGGTAGTTTAGGCATAGAGGCGACACTTTCCATTTGAAACTCGTCACGTCACCCACAAAGGAAGATTTTGAGCAAGATAACTTAAAACTAAGTAATGACTGAATTCGCGAAAGCGATTTTTCTACGGTGCTTAATTGGTTATGCCCGGTCCCCCATTTTTTTTACTACGTGCGTCTTATATCTTCCGTACAGTCAGTAAATATCAACAGCGCTGATATTTATCGTAAGTAACATGTTAGTGGCAGAAAGACTTGTGACAGTATATCTGGCGCACTTCGTGTCTCAGATTATTAGAAGCCGACTGTACAGTACCATACCTACTCGCCGAAATCTGGTGACACACGCACGACGTCCCTTTGTTACCCGCGTCGTAAGCAAAGTGCAACTGCAATATGCATGATTTACCTGGTCTCGTCGAGTGTGTACCTACTGCTGGGATTAAGATGCACCGGATATCTATGTATCTACCATTATTCGCGTACATAGTACATATGCAATAGACGCGCATTTTAAATATTAGATTGGCTTTTTTAGACTCCCCAAGATTCTATCTTTGACATATTTTCGACATAACCCTACGGATTGTGCACTCTCCTGCACACTCGGATGTCTTTAAAAATTAAAATATCAATGCCCGTTGATCCTACCTAACTGTCAAACTATTCCTGAGTAAACCGCACATTCGGCGGACATGCGAATTATCGACTACGCCAACTGGGTCGCCGAGTCGATTCCCGCTTCACGATCGATACTTTATTTTTATTTACATTACATTTTGTGACTTGTTGACATTTTTAAACCACCTAATTGGCCAAGGTTTATGAAAGGATACGGACGACGTTAAGAGAATGTTATCGGATATTATACTGGCAAAGGAGGTATAGAACGCTTTAAGTTGGGAAGGTCGTGGGGTCTCCCAGTTTTAATACTGCTACTGTGTGTAATTACGGTATCTAAATTTTTTTGGATGGATAGGTTCTGTATTTAGCTAAGCTATATAATAAATACGATAATAATGTTTATTGGACTGTCTGTTTAATCATACTTCATAGATCGTTTTTTGGCATTAAAAATAAACGCATCAAACAGCAGAGCGTAAATACAGTTCTCTTTCATACAGTCTGATTCTCCTTATCTGTCCTAACCTAAGTAGTTTGAGTTTCTACCAAGAACCCCTTTTTTACTGAAAACAGCAGTTATTTCTTAAACAATGTGATATATTTGAAGTACGGAACCCTAATAGTAACTCAAGACAATAAGTTTTGAGGTAGATTTGAACGAGACTTACTCTATTCGCGAGAAAAAACCAGCTTTCGGCAAATACGATGCAACATCTTCTTTACTACATAGAACAGCTAGGCAGAATGGGACTGTCCACGTTTTCATCGCACTGTTCTGCATACGTTCGCGTAACATAGGTACTTAACTATGCAGTAGGTGCATTCATCAGGTTACAATATGAAATTGGGCGTAGAAAGTACATACAATTTCAATTTTCACGACCCAGCTCACGACAAGCGGGCTAAGTATGTCGAGTCGAGTACTATGTGAGCCTCTCACCTCGACATATTCCGGTTCAACCAGCTGGTACAGTTGACGTTAAAGATACATATATATTTTTCATCTGTAGGCGTATGATGGTAGGCTTTGCCGTACCATAAATATACATGATAAAGCAACCGTCACGTTCTAACAATTACGTAAGTGACGGATGCTTTATCATTTATTTATCACTTACCAAAACCTAGCATGATAAGCCTGCTGCAATACCGTGCAAAAATGTAAACATATCTTTCATGCCGACTGTACAACCGACCCCATTAGCGGCAGATGGATCTGTTTGCACACCTTTTGTTTTTCATTGACTGGCCAATATTTGTTTATGACTCAATACGAGTAGCTAGCGAAGTTGATAGTAATGGGGGGTTGTTTGAGGAAGCGGGTCAGTGGATATCACCATAACATTCATACCCTCCCTTATTTTTTGAAAATTGTCCCATATAGGATGGTTGGGGTATGAAGTTTCAAACGGAGTAGGTATGAAAGTTTTTGTCTTGATTAAGGAATGTTATTAAAACGAAAGGAAAAATAATAAAATTGGCTTCCGATTTGGTAGCTCTACTAAATTCTGATATAGGTACTGTAGTAAGTTTAATCAGTGACCTGCTGTTTAGAAATATTTCCCCGGGAATATTTCTAGAAGAATAACTGGGACAATTAACAGGGGCGGGCACATCTCTAGCTGGAAGAGAAACGTCGTTTAAGTAGGTATCGATGTAAATATGATTCAACGGAACCATAACAACTGGTCCGTGGTTACAATCAAAAGACGCAATATAAGAGAAAACTAATAACATTTATCAGCGCCGGCCGCTTCCGGTAATCACAAAATAATTGCACGTGTTCAAATCAAGATGAACTATAAACTAAACTGGTAACGAGTAGTTAACGTAACTCAGAATCACTTAGAAAATTCATACTAGTAACAACAATGATTAGAAATCATAATGTTGTAGTTACAAACCATAAATACACTTGGTTTTTTTATGAAAAAAATAATTCGTGGCAGAAACCTTGGCGATCACTTCTATTTATTTGATATGCTAAAACTTGATTAAAATGAAGTCAAATCTGACAATAAGAAATGGCGGCAAAAGTATCGTACCTAGCAACCTTTTTGTCTTCAATTGTTTTAGAATTTTTGTGTCCGTTTTTGAGGAAGTGCTTATAAAATTTGTCAAGAACATAGCCAATTTTTGAGAATATTTAAATATTCTGCAACTTGCATGTCGCAAAGACGAAATCATCTATGGATAAGTATTTTAACGTACCTACAATTTTTACTGTTACGTGGTAAGGCAAGATGCCTCTAGGTATGTTAATGGTCAGCTTTCTAAACCGAGGCGGATGGACCCTGTAATTCGAAGCGATTAGGACCAGATTACCGCCTCGGGTAAATTCACCTCGCAGGGGTAATTACCGCCCTTTCATTTACCTAAATTTACGAGTTCAGGTAAACATGGGCGTGTGCATACGGAACGTTCAGATACTGCTTATATTTTTCCATTTCTATATATATTTTTCTATGGCTGACAAAAATATGGACACAACCTCCGAGTAAAATGACGGCTTTATCAAAATGGAGACAGAGGGGGATAAATTAGATCGCTTTTTGGATTGTCGTTTGAGTCTCATGTAATGTTAAATGGGAAGGTCCACGATGGAGCACGCCTACTTAGACCGGAACCGGGAATTCCCGGTTCTTGCCATACAAACTCAGTACCGGTAGCATGCCCTAGACAACACTGTCTGGTGGTAGACTTCGGTCGAGGGTATCTTCTTGACTAAGCCGTGTAGTCCAGCGATCTTGGTTACATAACCAAGATCGTCCGAGATAGAAGTAGCCACCTGAGATAGCAAGCCTTTACAGTGGGGAATGATACGAGGAACTTTTAGAGACAAAGTCCACCCTCGATTCTTTTTCTGGATGCTTGTTCTAAAAACAAACTGGCGTAAGGCGTAACGGACATCTGCTGCCCATTCGGGCAGGCTGTGGAAGAAGTTCCCTCTTGAGGTGTTTCCACTGCCGCTTTGACATGGGGTTCTACGAAAAGCTAGTATACTCAGCTCCAGGCTTTCACCAGCAGGCAGGCTTTCAATGGTTAGCAAAGTATACGCAGCTCCATATCTATGGGCGGCGATGACCATTTTCTATTCGATTCGTTTGCTTGATAACATAAAAAAAGCAGATCTAGGTACTTCTCATATTAAACAGTTTAACTTTCAATTGAAATCTCATGCAATGCTCAGGAGCATGCGTAAACTGATGTCACGTGTTGTTTTATGATGTTGAATTGTTTTATTGCCGGCCAATCGATCAAAATATTTTAAAGAAATACAATACCATACAAATTCTACGCTCTCGACTGGGTCCAGTCATCCACATGTTATTAATTGATTTTAGCGTATCTGAGACGCGGAAGATTAAAACGTTTAATTTGTTTTTTGTTTTGCCTATATCCGGTTTGGTCAGTAATAATAATAATGACTATTTTGAAGAGTCAAATGGAGTCAATCTTTGATATTTTGGAATGTCTGCGCGTGTTCCGAAGTTAAGTAAGTACATGTAAGCGTTGAAAAAGTTGGTTTCAACTTTTAAATGAACGATTATGGTAACGTAAAAATGACTCACTTTATTAATGTTGAAAACAAAGTCATTATTATAATTACAGCACAAGGCCATTCACTTTTATTGTGAAAGGTATTTCTGAGAAGTTATGTTAATATTATTATTATTCTCACAAAAACAGTTTCACATTGTTCTGAATAAATTTGAGTGTGGCTCACTAATGTTTTTTTCTTTGCAATGGTACAAAACACACAATTTTAGTAAGTTTAAGGCTTAAGTTTTGCATTGTCAAAGGTTGTCTGGAAGAGATCGCTCTTTAGCGATAAGACCGTCTATTGTTTACCATTATCTTTATATAACTTTGAATTGTAATGTTATTTTGGTGCACAATAAAGAGAATTGTATTGTATGGTAATGTAGAAGAATTGCAGATAGGTGTCTATAATCCATATTGATTACATGAATATAAAATTAAAAAATCTAGTAGTAAAGTGAATCAATAGAAAAAAATGCTGATATAAATGATGCCGTTTATAAACGATATAAAATTGCATAATTATATTTATCTAGGTACAAACGATAAACTAAATTGAGACAGCTAGCAAAGAGGACCAACAAGAATATTTACCTATTACATAAGAAACAAATGTACTATTGCGTAAACAAGTACAACATACATACGACATGTCCGGTACAAGTCAATATATCATCACTTTCTTTTTGATGGCAAAGTTATTCGAAGCGGCCGCGCCTTGGAACTCGTCTGAGAAACTACCTTTGAGAAAACAGCATTTTATTGAGTTGCTAAGTCAAATATATATAAAAAAAACTGGATATCATTGCGCACGACAACATCGAGAAAATGGAGATAGGCAGGAGACAAGAAACAAAATAAAATAAGACTTTTTTTAAGTCCGTCAAGTTCGATACCTGCTTTGCCTTAAGGTTAACTGGTAGGTAGAGAATGCCTTATGACATTAAGTTCGCACTTTGTACGATAAGTTTTCTTTTGTGAAATAAAGTTTAAATAAATGTTGTTAAAAAATAATAATAAAAAATCTGCAAGTAGACCCTCAAGGGCTCTTTTACAAGTCTGATTCTATTCTTTTCTTTTGGAGCTTCGGGTGAGAAGAAGCTCACCAGTTTCTCTTTTTAAAAATATTTTATATAGGTAAGAACAAGTATGACATATAATTTTAATCATACTGGAAAGTTAGGCTACCATCTATAGAAAAATTTCTAAAGATTATCAGAAAGCGGCCTCTTAGTCTTTTTCCCAATAAGTTCATCTACTGATCGGCAGCTCAGATATTTGTTTTCTAAGGCTCACTAGCTCCATATCTAAATAGTCTTAATGGCCTTTCGAGCCGCACCTATGACAGGTTGCAGCGAAGTTCTTATTTGGTTGTCTCTGGTGAAGGTGATGTCATTTGGTTGTCTATGGCGATGTCAAGAACGTGCGAAAGGGCACAGGTACGAAACTGCGAAGTTGGTAACGTTTAAATTATTTTTACATAAAGATTCATACTTTTAGAAATATATGTACCTAAATATTAATAAATTTACTGAGAAGTAAGCTTATGTCTATTTATTTCTGGTACCTAATTAAATCACGCTTTTTAGGGTTCCGTAGCCAAAATGGCTAAAAAGGAACCCTTATAGTTTCGTCATGTCCGTCCGTCCGTCCGTCCGTTCGTCCGTATGTCACAGGCATTTTACTCAAAAACTACAAGACCTATACTGATGAAATTTGGAATATAGATGTCTTGTAGATGCCGCAACTAAGTTTGGTAGTTAAATAATAAAAATAAAAAAATCTAGGGGGGCACTCCATACATGTAACAGAAGCAAAAAAAAAATTTTTCACAAAATGTCAACGTGTGGTGCATAGTTAGACAGCTCTTTTGAAAACATTTTAAGGTTCTTAAGTAATGCTTTTGATTAAGTGAATACCTTTGGAAATAATCGCTCCGAAAGTTGTGAAAATTGTGTCCCCCCCCTCTATCTTCTAAACCGCGAGTCCGAAAAATATAAAAAAATTACAAAGATAAGGCTTAATTAATACTTTCAACGAAAATTATTTTCAACAAGATCGGATTAACCGTTTTTCAGTTATTGCCGATAAACTGCGCTTCTCAACAAAAGGACGTAATTGCTATGATACGCTCTTTTGTTGTTGTACTTTTTTTACATCGTATTTTTTACCTTATAGTTACGGCTATGGAACCCTACATTGAGCATGGTCCGACATGCTCTTGGCCAGTTATTGTTACCATTGCATTCGCACCACCGACTTATTTCGTTTATTTTTGTGTCAAGTCGACCCAAAGGTTGTCTAGAAGAGATCTTTTTGGTGACAAGCGTTTTGTACCTTTTCTAATGTGTTATTCCGGTTTGCAACAAAGTATATTTGCCTGCTAAAATAATGGGGAATAATTAAGCGAATGCATTTTACTAAAATTCTAATAAAGTCTGTTTTTTTCCTTTTAATAACATTAGCCTATCAGTGGCGTGGCGTTCAAGACATCCTTGGGCAAGCCGGAGCAGCTTTAGCTTTAATTTTCTTCAAGAGCACTAAAATTAAGTGCTGAACTGCCTAATATTAGGCAAGCCGATGGGAATAGAGTTCTACGGACGCCACGCCACTGGTGCCTACAAACTTTCTGAAGATGGGTACCTAACGTTCGGTTCATATATTTCCCACAATATTTGACTACTCAAAAATTATAAGTATACGGAACCCTAAAAAAGACGACTGCATGGCATTAGTAGACTAGAATTTCAAGGGAACAACGACGAAAAAATATCAAGCATGTCTGGTATCATAGAGAAAATGGCTTAAATTAGCAGACTGGGCAACACTACCCTGTTTCAGTTTCACAATGGGTCTAACTGGTTAGCTCGTGTGCCGTCTATGTGGTCAAGAACTAGATTTTCTTCAAGACAACATTTTATCTACTTTACGTGGTGTTATGGGCAACGCGGTCCAGTGTGTAGAAATTTGTTCTTAGATTTTCACTTGTAACTTTCGCGAATAGTTGGGAGAAAATGCCTGTTTATTATGTACATGTTAAGTACATATAACGGCGGCATGTAATTTTAAATAGGAGTATATATTTTATGCAGTATATTTTACGAGTAAATTATTGATGTAATTAATGTTATAAAGAGTCGTTATTACTGTCGTTAAAGGCCTAGACGTGAATGTTGCCGCCAGAGTTATTTCAAATAGTGTATGTGTGTGGTTATTGAAGTAAGCTGGTAGATACGTAAGGTAGTTTTTCTTTGAGTAATGTACCTTTTTATAAGAGAGAAATACGAATTTTTGATATTCCAAACTGAAAACTTATCCTACCTAGTATACGCCATACAGAAACTTTCGTAAGGGACGACTGAGTAAATATATTTTTCCTTGGGTCAAATTATTAGTTAAATACAAATTGCATGTAGAAACGTATCTCATTGTAACGGTGAAAAGGAATAGTTTAATGAACGTTGTTTACGTTGTGTTACGTTACGTTTGTGCTTTGACTATTATTATAATTTATTTATAAAATCAATCCTACAGTTTTTCTCCACCAATCAAAGCAATATCAATGAATCATCGTAGTCGAGTAACAGAATGACTAATAAGCAGCCATCTTACGTAACTCGACACTCCGGCAATTGCAAAATTGAGGTAAATCATTAGTAATCTGTTTTAACTATTTGTGACACAATTTGACCGTAAATGACTAAATTTGAAATACACATAATGAGCGTCTGGAGTGTGTTTATATTTTAGGATAATGTCTTCTTAACAACTATCTACTATAGGTAGGTATATCTCTGATAAGTATCCTCGTATTTACGAAAAGAGTTTATTTAATAGGAAAGACAAAAATAAAAACAGTACAAAGTTACTAAAGCTAGATTAAAATGAAATATACTATAAACTAAATATAGATTAAAATTTACAAAATAAGTAATTTTTTTGCATATTACCGCCAGTTCATTTTCTGGCTCCTAAAATCGGTATATTCCCGGTATTAGCCATACTAAACTTACCGGTATTGAGAGTTAGTAACTAATAAGTCACGTTTGTGAACGGACTATGACCACTTCCTTTTATTCTTTTAAGTGCAATAAGCTTTTATGTTTTAGGCAAGGCATGAGAAGGACTACAGTTAGATTCGAATTCAGAGTTAGACCATAACCATCAAAGGATATTGGTAATGCAACCCGTTTAGTACCTACCTAACAGTTACGGGAGCAGTCACTACGCTACTTGGTCATATAACGGTCGTAAAGGAATCTAATGCGCTGTCCGGTGGCGACTGGAGATTTAATTATTGTCAGATGATCTCACATCATTCGGATAATAGCTGGACTTCACTGGAGACTCTGAGAAACAACAACCATGACGAATGATGAAAAGGCCATGCAGGTTTTTCTGTGGAGGGTGACAATATTTTATCTTGATTCATTTTTGCCAACAAATGCATTAGGTACTTTCATTACTTAACTTTAACGGTTTTTATTTTTATTTCTATTAATTGCAATGTCCATTATTATAACAAAACGGGATTTAAGTACCTTCCAATTCCTTCCTTTACAATTTGGATTTCCATTCCTTTAATTTATGATAGGAATTTAATTTATGAACGTTTTTTTCGTAAAGAGGGGACTAACAAAAACCGCAAATTATATTAACCTTGTACACAGAGGCTGAAATGACTTTGGATATGTTCGTCTTGCATAATCTTCACAGCAGGCAAATGAGTCAGCCTGTGCTAGCTAGCACTAGTGCTAGTGTTGTGATGACTCTATCTTGTATATAATTATGTTTTTTTTTTACCTAAATATACTATGGCATTGTATCTACATGAAGCATCAAGGCGTTGTGTCCTGTTATATCAAATCTCAGGAATGAAAATTATTATGTAAGACATTCTTTGACATGGTCGTAATAGATAGCTACATATATCGAAAATGTTACCCCAAGTGCACATTTTATTTGGGAGTCAGTGTGTTCTTTTGATGTGTAATAAAGTATAACTTTTTAACCTCATACCTACACTAAATAGACTTCCCAAACATGTCATAAACAATGTATTAAATAACCCAATAAAAAGTAAAAGTATAATAATTCAGAAAACTCTAATGTATAATAAATATAATTAGAAACATACGCTTGGTAACTAAATTAAATATATAAAAATTTACTCTAAGCTAAAGTAATAAACCAACCAATTTCTCGACAAATAAACAGTTACATTTTTATAAATTATTGTATTGTAAATCATAGAATATAATTTTCAACTGCATGATTACGTAATATTACGGCCTTTACGAGTGTGTTAGCGCCATTTGTCTAAAGCAAGTGCAAGTGGGCAGAGATAAAAAGCGAGCAGATTAAAAAGAAACCCACGCTCACTGATTAGATGCATACATTGCGCATAATTAATCATGTAGTGCACAGCGAAACAAAACTAAACGCACCTCTTAATCAAAGAGCATGAGATGAGAGACAAGTGCCTTCCAACTCCTTCTTTAATCCGATAACTTTGGATTGAAAGTTACAGTGTTAATTTGTAATTCATCCTTTTTTGGGCTGATTTTATTTTGTATTTATGAAAAATTATACCTACGAGCTTTACTTAAACGTGTCATGTTGCCCTAAATTGCCAAAATTCAAGCTGAAATAGTGTTTTTTTGCTCTTTTATTCTGCTACATGCAATAAAATGAATTGTTACTTAGTGTCACAGCGTCTGTAAATATTTAATATAATTAATTTTGTACCAATGGGTTCATACCTGAATATTTAATTATTTATCATATCGGCCCTCACCCCTACCGTTTAAAACCAAATCAACTTAACTATGTATAATTATATACTTCAATCACTTGGTAGATTTATCTATACTTTTGTCATAATCTCGACTGAAAACACTTAAAATTTCGTAACTAAACAGATGTGTGAAGTAATGCGATAAAATGGCTAATTGCATAGTCAGACTTGAGTTATGGCTATTTTTGTAGCTCATCTATGGCGGATAGCTGATACTCAACACGAAGTTAAAAAAATAAAGAAATTTGGAAGTGTGTAATATGCCAGGAGAAAACAATATTTTACGCAAGCGCTATTCATAAATAATCACCATTCAATCTGTCAATCATAATCATTATAATCTCCAATTAACTGTTTAACTATACACTATCTGCCAACATCGTAACATTAACTAATTTTAAAAGGTTGTAAGTGAAGTCCCTGAGAAATTATTATCACAAAAAACCATTGTAATTCCACGTAAGTATTCTTCGCGAATTTAGTTCTTAGATTCTTCTTTGTAAAGCCTAATCTTTTAGAAGTTTGTAAACTGCACAGAATAATTGTTATACATGGGCACACATAGGTATAGGTCGATAATAAGATATAAGATAGGCTTATTGCATATTAAACCGCGCCAGCTTTTATTTTTGATTATTGGAAATGATTCTGGGTAGGTAATGGAATGGAATAAGTTAATTGTCAGATACGACATCTCGTGTACGAAGATAGGAACAATGGCGCTACTCGTTACGTACGTGTTTCACATAAGATACCCGAGATCCATACTTAGCGATTGTTTTCGACTTTCATTTCCTCGAATCCGTGTCACTGTTATAGGACGTCTGCTTCGTTGACATAAATCGATAGGAAAGCACTTCATACTAAATTACATATTGTTTTTGTAATAAGTAACCAAGTAGCACACTGTCTGTATAAGAGCTTATTATTCAGCGCTCGAACAGGAGGTATCAAAGGTAGCAAAGTATAATGATGAACATGAACAAATTGTCCAACTTCAGCCGTTTAGGAGCGCGCGACACGTATTCACACAAACGCGCAATAGCACGTCTGTGCGATCCATACTGGAGCATTCTTACGCATTCTTAAAACGTTGCTTGTAGTGCGTTCGTACACGGTGCGCACACATTCAAGCGCGCGATATACCTTGTAGCAAGAAAAATTACTGCTATATACTGTGATACGTAGTAGTAGCTGAGCTCTTATACAGCTTGTGTTACTTGGGCAGCCACGGCGAGGTATTTACCGGTAACTGGTAGCAAAATCTTAGCTTCATTATGACAATTTTCATTCTAGAGCATTGATTTAAATGTTCTAGAGGCCTGATTCTTTGTCCAGTTGCTTTATCCATACCTAATATACAGGATATCCGATAATATTTTATCACTCACCTCAGTGGCAGTCTCTTTCAAGAAGAACGGTTCCTGCCATAAGAGGCGACTAAAGAGGTTTATGGTCGTCGAGAATACTCTGCGGTGGAGGTGCCCCCAGGTCACCCCAGGCTAAGTGGGAAAGATCGTATCAGTATTTATTGCCCTGAGCAAACTAGGCTCAGCCATAGTGCCAGAACTTCAGTGCCTTCATTCTGAGATCCCTTAATCCTCCGATCAAGGCAACGCGGATGATGACTACCAATACTAACTTGGAGTTTTTAGTGCCTAGAAATCTTAACGAAAACTTCTGCTTCAACGAAAAAAGGAATGAAACCTATAGAACCTTTAAATCGTAAAGACTGGCTGTCTCTACAGAAGATTTGTAAATATAATTCGAATATCTGTCAGTCTAACGTAGTTCTCATCTGAGCGCCACCATAAAAAGATCTTGTATTCTTTGAACATAATATAATCTAAATTCACCAGTATGTGTTTCCCTTAAACTTCCTCTGAGTAGACCCCCGTCTAAAGTAGAATATCAAATTCGAGATCAAAAATGTAAACAAACAACTGTCAATGGCAAAGTGACCTTCCAGGGGTATAAAATCTTTTCTATCTAATGCATGTTTTATATATGAATTTTATTTACCATGTATGCTTTTCAGTAACAGATATTGGGTGAACCCGTGTTAAAAATTCACCTTAAACCACAATTATTTATTTAAAAGTTACAACGAGATCAAAACTCACATGCATCTGCTATTAATTTTATAATTATTTCAATGATTTTAGTTTAGACTTACCAACACTAGAGCTTATTTTTTTAATGGTGGCAACCCACTTGTTTACATTTTTGATCTTGAATTCGATATTCTACTTTAAATTATGGTGGAGGTGCGGGGTATCGATCTCCGTTCCTCTCGCAAACAGTAGGTAACCGGATTAACCGGCCAGCCGTAAGAATGTGTTTATTCCACAAAAACTAATTAGTCATCACTGTAATTAACATATTGACAGTTACCCTGTCACCTACGGGTCTATTGTTAGTAGCCGACATCGACAACAATGCGCTCCTTGTACGAGTGTTGTTTGGTGTCGAATTATTGCTACCAGTGTTATTTACAGAAGCTTCACAACTACTGTACTACACGATGACATCTTCATGTAGAAGCGAAATAGCGAAATATAAAACATACAAAGTTGAAAAGTTTTGACAGACTCATCAAAACATCAGACCTAAAAAACTACAATGTTGTATATAGGTATCTTTGAACAAAGAAATGATTCGGATTATTCAAAATTATTACGGCGTAAGAAATAAAGAGGATCTACATTGAGGGATCGCGGGTAATTCCCTAAAATTCCCAAAATATCGCATTCCCACCACCACCAGACTTTTACCAATTTCTCGATATATTACATTCCCAAAATAATACATCCAACCAAATCATTTAGGTCCTTGAGTAACCTACTATTTTATTATCTAGTGCTTCGGGAATGGGGTAAGACAGACAGGAATCTGATAAATCGGGAATCGGGTATTTTGAAAAATCTGGTATGTTGGAAATGCGAACATGAGCGGCGGGTAACACCTATCATAAATTCATGATACATTTTAAAGTTTCGGAATTGTGTTTTAGTTAATTGAGTCTGATTTCCGTTACTGTTTCCTATAACATAAAGCTTTAAAAGCCAATTAACCATTTTCCAGGCCCATAAACATCCTGCTAGTGCATTTGCCCGAAAACAGGATGCATGAAGCATTAACTTAACGCAAACCAGATGTTAACAATGTGGCTATTGCCTTTGATAATATCTGCAAAGCATTCAATAAGGGCTACCCTAACGCGGAAGCACGCATATAGAAGTTCCAGTTCTTGCGAAATTCTAGCTTCATAAAGGAGTTACCAGCTGCGCTGGGCTATAAATATCGTGTAAATGTCACTAAAATGTTTGTGTGGTATTTTATACGCAGGTGGCAAGTGGTGCTACTAACCTTTGTAAATATACAGGTACATTACTGGCAATATGGTGTTTATGTAGCCCTATATTCCGTTCGTATAAAGGCATAATCTACGTGGATGGTAAGTATTATTTGTATTACTACTATAGGTAGCAGTGGCGTGGCGTCCAAAGAACTCGATTCCTACCGGCTTGCCTAATATCAGGCATTTGACCACCTTATTCTACAGGTCTTAAGGAAAATGTACGCCAAATCTGCACCGGCTTGCCCAAGGATATCTTTTACGCCACGCCACTGATAGGTAGGTACAGCTGATTCAGCATGTACTGAACCCAATCTAAACCCGACTTTTTCACAATCGCATGCCTGACTGACAGTGGTGGTCAATGGTCATTGTATATTATCGAACACCGAGGGTAACTGATGTGAATTGCGTGCTTAAAGGCACAGTATAATACCAGTCATTTTTCTTCTTACAAAAGGTACCTACATCGCGCGCTTGAATGTGTGCGCGCCGTGTACGAACGCACTACAAGCAAAGATATTAAGAATGCGTAAGAATCCAGTATGAAGCGCACTCACTAAGACGCGCGATCGTGTGTCTGTGTGAATACGTGCCGCTTGCTCCTAAATGACCGAAGTTGGACAGCTTGTTTGTCTTTATACTTTGTTAAATTAATTAAAGGGAACAAATTTTGTGTTGTGCGGCCCTTCCAAGGCGCTGTAACACCCCAATCAAATTCTCCAAAAATAGTAGCCGCTATTATAAATTAAGTTTTGAAATTGAAATCAATAACCGTCGAATAAATAGAGAATAGACCAATATTAACGTGTCGTTTCCAATTTTATTTATAATCAATAATCAGTTTGAAATATTTAAATGCGGAACAACTTAAATGTCACCGATCGCAAAATGGTTGTGAATCTTAATCATCCTTGACTCATAGTATCTAAGTTCAAATTTCTTTGGCTGGTGGTTTAGGAAAAGCGTGGGTATTATTTTTGGTGCGACCAGTCACCTTTGCAGGCTGTCTAATAAAGAAGTGTTTTATAACTTTTATGCGACTCGTGACTTGGGCCGCGGTTTGTATCAAAACATCTCTAATATGGCAGACACCTGTTTAACTGCTTTAGCTTGCTGTCTGTCTGTCTTGAGCATAGTCCCGTTTCGGGTAACAGGAGTAGACTACGCTGAACCGCTACGTATTAATTTTTCGTATTACATAAGTAATATGCGTATCATTTTTATAATTTTATAAACTTGAAAAATGAAAAGAAAATAAACTGATACATAAGTGAACTAAAGTATGATGAATTTGTAACACGATGTATGAAGAAATATCTGACACGTTGTGTCGGAATCGGTTTAATTCCAGCGTCAGCCTCAGCCAAACAAACTGTCATTTCAAGCCCGAACGAAGTGTCACAATCAGTCTCTAATATTAGACAACGGGGTGCGACCAGCGACTAACGAGGGCAATACACATAAACACAGGATAGTGTCCGTTTCAGGAATAATAGGACGCCTGAGTGACATCAGAAATTTATGTCAGTAGGAATAGGAACGCAATCGTCGTCTGCGCAAGGTCGCGTAGTTTTTGCAGACAGGTGAAGCAGGGAGGTCACTCGAGTGGACAGTCTGTTTATTTAAGTTACGTCCGAGGTTGACATTTACGACAAGCAGTTAGTACAGACAGACATTGAAGTTTTGAATGAGGCTTATTAGTTCGGAAAGTATTTACAAATTCAAATTTAAGATTTGACAGATAAGGTTCTTTTTCAAAGAAACCTGAATGGACTGTCCATGTCCAGTTTACGATGATTTCAGTGGAAGTTGTAAGATGTAGGTCAATATTGGCGTCCTTTTGAGAAATTATGTAGTTTGGTATACAGGGTCCTCTCTGAACTGATGGACCCTGAAAATGGAACACGAACTACATCAGTACAGGTACATCACAGAGCAGAGCACTAACGTAGAATTTCTCTTTTGCGATAAAGCTTTCTGTTTGAAACATAATATGTGCAGTTTATTTGATATGATTATATGTACATTTAAAAACAGTAGGTAAATGTGATCTGTCTATCTGGCCACGAACAAAAACGGTCGTCGACGCAGGTATGCTAATCTTTATAATATTCTGATATTCTAAAAAACTGGTCTGATTGTCATGAATCTTTTTAATAGCTATACTTACTTATCCAGAAATTGTCTATCATTTTTAATATACGTATCGGCATTTGGATTGCTAACAAATCAAAAATGGTAATAGAAGTACCGTTAGGACCCTAAAAGGTAATGAAGCCCGCCAGGTAAGCAGTCCCCAACGTGGCCATTTTGTTTTCCTGTATTTTTAATGGCTAAAGCGGAAGGTTGCAGCTAACAGCCAAACCTGTCCAAAGCGTGAGACCATGTCGTTTCTGTAACTCTACACTACCGTAACTTAAGGATGCGCTAAGTAGCCCAGCCAGTGCATAAAGGACGTATGTCACATCGAACTACTTTTAACTTATAACCTTTTAGTTGTTAAACTACGATCTAACCTAACAGGTTGAGCCGCAGTACGCTTTATCTGATACTAATCAGTGTTGCCAGTTAAATATAAACCCTAACTTCTTGCATCAAGGTCCAAGTCCTTGGTTTTGTTAATCTCAATAGAAGCCATTTCAATTGAAACCTTATTACGTTAGCCGACGGTTTATTATTTTATAGAAGCTTAGCATGTGATCCAAATGATGAATGGAATTTCAATCTAAGCTCTAATGCGTTTTGATAAGTGTTATTATTCAAAGGGCTGAATTTACAACAGTTTGTGCGTTAAAATAAAGCCTTAAAACGATGGTACTTATTGAAATGATAGCGGAAATTCTTAAAATGTCAGGTCAAAGACGTAACCTCTGAAATTCTTGGTCATAGGTTAATATAGTAAACGAGGTAGTTTAATTTCCCATTGTACTTAATAGAACCACAAAAGTTTCACCCATTATTCAATTAAGTGTATCAACAAATACGTGTTACTTAGTATATTTAGCACATGTGTAAAAAATTCGTGATATTTGTTTGGATTCCGGCCATACTTACTACCATTTCTACCACCATTTATTAGTACATTGTGTATCAAGGGCGGTAGGTAAGGAATTACAAACGAGTGTTTGTTACAAGGCCGAGGCGAAGCCGAGGGCTTTAATAACACGAGTTTGTAATTCCTTTACCGCCCGTGGCACACACAATGTTTTTCATCACACTTGTGAGGAAATCTAATTAAAATTAACCTTACTTAACCTAAATAAAATTGTAAAACTGACAGTGACATTAGTGACATATCCATAGACAATGCGCAACGTTCGGAAACCATAGCGGTACAGACCTAAAACGGTTGATTTTATAATTGCAAAATACTGAAATACACTATTGAAACATTTAATTAATGTTACAGAAATATGTGTTTACATGTATTTGCAATACCAGTTCTCTTTAAATAAATATTTCAGTGATAAAAGTTAAAAAAGTAAGTTGGCGTTTCCTTTGAACATGACAAATAAGAGTAAAACAGAACCAGCGTTTCAAATTTAAAAAGAAAACCATTACGCCCTAGGGCGTAATAGCTCATTTACGGCCCGCAAAACCTACGTGTAATGCACCATTTTCGAGCAAGTGTGATGAAAAAATTAACACACTTTCCTAAAATGTTTGAACTTGTTTGATACTAAAATATTCGAAATATTTGAACAGTATGTTACTTAAAATCGCTGAAGAAAGCTGATTAAAGCACACCTTCGTTTGTTTGTTTATTTTCGTTCCGTTTCATCTCACCGGCTAAAGTTTCAAAGCTAAACTAATGTATCGAAGTGGGCTAAAACTAAAAGCCGGCTATTTACGCGTCCGCACATATTGTGATAACTATTATTAGCTGGGGTTAAATGACCGCTCCTGCGACGATAGAATAACTGAGCGTTTTCCAAAAAAAATACCGGGGTAGCTACTTTCTCAAAATATGGACTTGTGAGGTTTTTTTGGCTCAGAATCGTTAGTACTTTCGAACCTTATACGTAAAATGTCCCAATTTTTTTTTCCATTACGTCACCATTTTGCATAGTGTTTGTACCTATGAACGTGACGTAGTGGAAAGACAAAAATCCCATACAAATTTTGGGACACTTTTTTTTACGTATAAGGTTCGAATGTACTAACGATTCTGAGTAGGGATGTAACGATACCGATATATCGGTATCGCCGATAATATACAACCGATATTTGAAGAATGCGAAAAGAATTTGATGTATGAAAAAAATCTGCAAAAAGTAATTTCAATTACCGACTTATTTTATGTATTGGTCTATTACCCTGTGCAATGACAATTACTATGTTAATTAAATCTTTGGTTCTTTTTAAAAAAAAAATGAATTTTGAGTTGACAATCTATATTTTTCTAATATTTTTACTTTACACTTTCAAGGTTGACTCTCTGTTAAATATAACCAAGTTTTAGGTATAATAAGGACATACAAATATTTGAAGTTCATACTTCATTATTTAGCTAAGATATCGGTATCGTATCGGCAAAACTATGTATCGTTACATCCCTAATTCTGAGCCAGAACAACCTCAAAAGTCCATATTTTGAGAAAGAAGCTACCCCGGTATTTTTTTTGGAAAACGCTCAACTACATCATAGACTAGGTTAGGTAAATAATAATGAGCTTACTTTATTCTGTAAGTAGACCGCACGGTTACTTTTGCAGGTCTGAGATTACCAGTACATAACAGCAGTTTTTAGACGATCACCCTTAAGATAACGAACGTTGAGTAACCAGAAATGTAAAACCATAAAAAGATCAAAATAGACGCGTCTACCCCATTTTAATACATAAGTACAATCTCTGTTAAAGGCAAAATAAAGCTTCAGTCTCTTTCGATTGGCTAAAATTGCAGCTTCTATCTATATTTTAACGCAATAGGATGCATAGAATAATACTGCTCAGTATTATTTGAAGATTTTGGAGACAGTATGATCCTAATATGAATAAAATAAAATAATACTTTATAATTTAGCCAAATCTAATATCGGAATCTTTTTTTTTATTGATTTGTTCCAACACTACCAGTCACTTACTTACTTAATGAGAGTTTTTTTAAGTTTGTAATACTTGATGCCGAATAAATAAATACATACAATAAAATATAAACAGTTTATTGTACTTATTTTCCGTTTTACAGAATATAAAAACCGATAATGTTTTTGTGAGACTCGTTATGCACCGACGATTCTGAATGCCAGACTCACCGGAGTCATTTTCAAATTAGCGAAGAAACGAAATAACTAGGTAGCAAGAAACTACCTTTTTGTTGGAAAATAATTGACCGTTAACTAAATTGTTTGTTCCATAAAACATCCGGTTAAAAAGGTTTCTTGTAATTGTAAAACCGCATTTGAATTTGACTATGAGTTAATAGTAGTTCGCGTTCACAATGATACTTAATACATACATAGTTTGAAAGATGTTTTCTATGTTAATCAGTTGCAGATTTCATTTCGCAATGCCGTTCAAATTTGTTGTTTTTGGATTATTAAATGATGTATTGGTTGTTCTCGATTACGCAAAACCTGGTCAACATCGTGTCAGAATATATTTCAACCCAACTTTTGCTAGATTTGCCAACGACGTATTTCATTTTACGTAACTTATTTTTTCTTGAATTTTTAGTTTAGATCCAACTTAAACGAAAAATGATAAAAAAAAATTGAGTGACTGCTACAATTTCTGTCCTGTCCTATTAAAAATTTCCGTCCTCCAGCTAACTGCTAAACAACCCCACAGCAGTTAGCCCAAAGTTAGCCGAGGAAAGTCAGGACGGCAGGAAAATAAAATAAATATCGGGGGACAATCTTACACTAATCAAGCTAGTCCCAAACTAAAAGTTGTGTTAATACATATTTTGCGACAACAATGTTGGCATGTCATCATTGTGTTCTGAACTTGGCTGGTAAATCTCATTATCTTCACGATGGCAACGGCGAAGCACTGGCAAAAGCACGTACATTTGGGTCACGTCTGATTGTGGCCAATGTTTTGCCAAATAAAAGGAACGCCATTGAACTGTAAATGAATGGCATTGACTCCATTGTTAAGAGCACGAAGGAATGTTCGATTTTACTTTTATGGGGAATCGGGCTACAATTTGGCATGATATTAGAATAATGCGTGTAAGTCACGTAATATCTATAACAATACTCACGCAATGAGTATACTTTTGAAAATTGGTACAATTATTTTTCCAGAGGCATATACATACCGATCTCTCTTGGGACCAATGCCTGATTCCGTAAATAATCACGTACACATCATTTCACTCGAACAACTCTGGGCATGTTTAATAAAAAACTGATTTTAAACAACACTTGAGCCCCGATAACGACGAGGTTTACGAGTCTAACCTAAGATTACAAGCTGAGCTGACGGATTTGTGAAGCACCGTGCGGTGAAGGATATGCGCTCCGAGTTTAACTCGTAGATTGACGGGTCCGGATGTTCCCAGCGGATTATTTTTAGACCACTTTTTAGGTTCGGTTGGGTTGTATACGACTATTCGGTCGTAAGGGAAGCTTCGAAATGCTAGGTGATTTTTAACCTGCCGCTCTCATTTGCAGATTCATCAAAAGAAGGTCACAAAACCATACATTTACTACAATCTTAAACATCAGTTTTAGTTGTTGTGACATAACTAAAAATTATTCAATTTGATTACCTACTTCGCATTTAACAGCATAAAGATAAGTTTTTGTTTTATCTATTATTTAATTGATTAATTTAGTTTACCGCTACGCTAAATGTAAAAGTTTAATTTACCGATCGAACCAATAGCAATAAATAAATTCTAAACGCTTCAATTACTTAACATCTAAAGAAAACCAATTATGTATTTTATTTCCAGCCAAGTGTTTTTTCGTACTCGGGCTATAAATTTGGTTTTATCTTTTTCTCATAGACATGTTTCGATAAAAACCGACACCGTTATCCCCGTTACACCCATATTTCGGAATGTTCGATAAGTTATCGATCCGTGTTAATAGATCATGTTTGCGATGTGACCTGCGCATGCGTCGATGCACCCGTTTCCGGTGTCGTGTCGTAACATATAATGTAACTAATAATTATGCAAGGATTTGGTAATAATCTGGTACTAATTATACGAGATTTTGCAACCGAATATTGAATACATTCGCTAATCGTTTGTTACAAAAATACATTCGATGATAACTTGTTATGAATAATTCAAAAAGAGGAAAATGAATAAATTAACTATATCCATATATACTATGGATAGCTATTAAAGGAAGGAAACCACTATACCAATAAATGCGTTAATGCGTCAATATAAAAATAATACGTCTTAATTACAGCTTTATAACTAGGTACATAATTATAGCACATGTAACATAAAATTACATAGCGTCGTTTCACATAAATCTAATACTTCCGAGATCTGTGATAAAAACTATCTACATAATCTTCAATAGGCAGGAAACAGCTATACGCAGGTAAAATAATATGGGCACATTAAATAATTATGTCGTATAATACCCAAATCCTTTAACTACAGCTTAACACTGGATAAGGAAAAGACGACAAATTTTCAATATGTTAAGCGAGCGTTGAGTCAAACAAAGTGTAAATGAATTTTTTTTCTTTGACTATTGACTTATTGAGTTTTTCTTACTAATCGTTTGCACTTTCGAAACTAATGCACGAAAAATTTTGTCACAATTATCGTATAGAAAAAGATGTATCCTGTGCGTCACGTTCATAGAACATATTTCAAACAAAGACGTGACGATCTGAAATGGAAATTTTAGTAGACTTTTTTTCGTGTAGGTATTAGGTTTAAAAGTAAAAACGATTCTGAGTAACGAAAACTCTATAAGTCAATATTCTAAGAAAAACACATAAACAGATTTTTTTTAAACGCCCAAGCACGGGTAGCTTATTTGTCTTAAACATTGAGTTACTCTTTTACGAATTGTGGTTTGTGTACTGGAAAAACCACAATTTTAATGATAACTAAAATTAACAACATTTGAGGCAAATGTCAGCGTTTCTATTAAGGATTGTGACAAAATCGTGAGTCACGAATCGTAAATTAATCAAGATGTTTTAGTTGATAACGACGCAATATGGGTGGATAAGTCGGCAATACTTGGATTAAAAATAATCTTCCATGTAAAAACAATTTTAGGGAATCATTTCTTGAGATCAAAGGTTACTTTCTCATCTTTAGACATTAAAGATTTTGTTGAAGCTGATGAATTTGAATAACCAAATTAGTTTCTTTATGTTTTATTTAACCTATTTGGACATGAAGAATCTCTAGTCTCTAAAGAAATTATGAAGATCATTAGTGAGAAATGAGTAAATAAACAAGAGAGAGTGTACGCTCTGATTGTTCACCTTCTTTAAGAGTACATTTGTGATGTATGTGGCATTTAAGATGATAATCATTATACATTTTTCGTGATATCTAAGAAATTTGAAATAAACCCACGTTGCGAACTTGCGATAACAATATTTCGTGACGTGTGAATAATTTCGTGGGAACTTCACAAGGTATGAAATGAGAAGATAGATTGTTAATATCTGTACGGATTAAGCCGATATCAATAAAAAGAAACTTACTCAAAAATGATATTACCTAATAAATAAAAATTATGTACAAGAACTCCATAAGCGTAATTTTTAGCATGTCAGTGATGTCAAAGCTGTTAAATCTTTATGACTTAAGTTGACGGTACTTCCTAACTGTACAAATTTAAAACGTGGTAGTTAAATGTAATGATAATGATCTTATGAGATCTCCTTTAATTTCTCCAAACAAAGATTGCCTTGCACGATAATGATAATGTCATTACATTATTGTATGCTAGAGCCGCTTACAGCGAAACCATTTTCACGTGACGATCACACCGTTTTCTTTTGCTGATAAGTTTTTTGTTTCACTTGAATTAACTTTTGATACTTTGATTAATTTCACTCTTAATAAGGCCTCTGTTTTTACATTCGAATTTAAATATACATTAACATTAAAAATGAGGTCACCAATTTTGATTAATGAGTTAAGATTTACCTCTCCGTCGCCGCAATTTTGGTCAGATCCTTTTAAAAGAAGTCCGTAAGAATGTTAAACTTTCAGTCCAGTGAAAGTATTCTCGGTTTTCTTTACAGTTCGCACTTCACTTGGGCCACAACACAGCACTGCACCATCACAAATTTGTTACGAAATTCTTTAGATTGTTGTTGGTCACGATAAGTAAATAAAAAGTGGTTGTATCGGCGCGGGAGTGGACGCGACCGATCGGCAGCGGCGCGCATGCGTCAGTGAGCGGCGGAATGCAATCTCCCTCGCTCTCTCAAACACGCGAAGGTTTCTCCAAACGCTTCGTCTCCTTTACTCTCCCATCAATGGCTGCGTTATGCTATGCAATGCAGTTGAGCCCAATAACTTCAGGGGGTTTTTCGTGCGTTTTTTGCTATTCGGTCCCTTCGGTTTGTCGCTTTTATTAAACACGTTGTTGACAACACGTTGGGAAAGCACCGATTAACTATGATTTAAACGAGGCAACATTTCAACTTCAACTATCATTAGAATTTCCGTTATTTTAAAATTTTAATTAGGTAAAACGGTTACTCAATAACAACTAATCAAATATTGTAATAACAGCTCTCTAACTTAAAACAATTAAAGAAGAATCATTATAATGTACTCCCAATTGACTAAACGATTGCGAACCCAATATTTTTTGAATTCGGTCGGCCGGGCATAGTCATTCATAGAAAATTAATATTATGGATAAGGTAATCATTAGAATTAAACAATCTATGAGGCTAACTTTTTCGGCGCAATACCAAGATAAAATAATCATCGCCAAGAAAAACAAAACTTCATCAAGAAAATCAAGTCACGTTCAAGCGTCGATATAGCAATTAACAATTGAGTCATACGTCGATTTCATCGGTTAATGAGTGATGATAACGATAGTCATAATCATAACCAAATGGTAGCAAGTCCAATACATCCAGACGATACATGATGCCTATAGGTTCTGGCGTAGAGATGGTAATCTATGACATGTGCGAGGATGTTGCGTTTGCGCATGTGGCCGTGGAGTACAAATAACAATGCGAGCAGCCAAGTAAAGGATGACAATGTTTCCGTTGAAGATCCTTATAATTACACAGATGGTGCTGTGTTTTTGTCTGAAAAGGCCAATCTTGGGGTTGACGTGATGCATTGTGTAAGTTAACATTCTTGGTTGAATGAAGTATAATAAAGTTTAAAAGCAATGAATAAGTTGGGTCCGTTGGGACACCATTGAATCGTGCTATCTTATTGACGAAGGAATACAGTTGTTTGTTCTATTTTCCTTATGTCTGATACTGATCTTTTATCAACTTAAATCCTACATTTCACTTTCATCCGGTTCGAAGGACCAAAAAGAGGTTCGCACCTTTTAATGAATGTTGGAGTGTTCGATGTTTAAAGAGATTGATAAAGTTCACATAGCGTTTATTGTCACAAACTAACACTAAATGAGTCGCAATGATAATGGATCGACGGTTGAGTGCAGACTGACGCGGAACGCGTTTACTTATCTAAATATATAAAAGAAGAATCTGACTGACTGACTGACATATCAACGCACAGCCCAAACCGCTGGTCCTAGGAATTCCAAATTTACCACGTAGGTTCCTTATAAGGTCTAGGGGTGCACTAAGAAAGGATTTTTCAAACTTCATCCCCTAAGGGGTTCAAATAGGGGTTCAAAGTTTGTATGGAGAGTCTACGATTTTAGAAGTAAGAGGTTTGAAACTGTATGTTTAGACTCTTTATTAGATTACAAGAAAAATAATTTCACCGTATTTCAAAATTCATCCTCTGAGGGGTTTAAATGGGGGTTGAAAGTTTGTATATCAACGCACCGCCCAAACCGCTGGTCCTAGGAATTCCAAATTTAGCACGTAGGTTCCTTATAAAGTCTAATGGTGTATTAAAAAAGAATTTTTCAAAATTCATCCCCTAAGGGGTTTAAATGGGGGTTGAAAGTTTGTATATCAACGTACCGCCCAAACCGCTGGTCCTAGGAATTCCAAATTTAGCACGTAGGTTCCTTATAAGGTCTTAGGGTGCACTAAGAAAGAATTTTTCAAAATTCATCCCCTAAGGTGTTTAAATGGGGGTTGAAAGTTTGTATATCAACGCACAGCCCAAACCGCTGCTCCTAGGAATTCCAAATTTAGTACGTAGGATCCTTATAAGGTCTAAATGTCCACTAAGAAAGGATTTTTCAAAATTCATCCCCTAAGGGGTTCAAATAGGGGTTCAAAATTTGTATGGAGAGTCTAAGATTTTAGAAGTAAGAGGTTTGAAACGTCATGTTTAGACTTTTTATTAGATTACAAGAAAAGTGATATTACCGTTTTTTGAAATTCATTCTCTAAGGGGTTTAAATAGGGGTTAAAAGTTTATATAGAGAGATCGGAATAGGTAGAGTATATTTACCTAAACTTCGAAGAACAAAGTCGAAAAGTGGAGACTCCCTTACAACTAAATTTTTTTCCGGGACTTAAGTCCCGGAATCTTACTAAAAAAATATATTATTGGTATTCTTTCGCACATTTCTCGAGCATTCTCAGTATAGCTGTTGTGTCCAGGACCCCTTATGGGCCTTTGAACTACACTTCAGTATATGGCGAAATTTCTCGAAGGAGTGAAAGAGACAGCACTATTAGAAAGAGACAGCTTTACTGAGAATGTTCGAGAAATGTGCTAAAGAATACCAATAATATATTTTTTTAGTAAGATTCCGAGACTTAAGTCCCGGATAAAAATTTTGTTGTAAGGGACTCTCCACTTTTCGACTATGTTCTTCGAAGTTTAGGTAAATATACTCTACCTATTCCGATCTCTGGTTATATTAAATTGTATACTTATTTAAACTTTTAAAATTCGAAAATCTTCACACTAATATTATACTTAAATGTGAAAGTTTGTGAAGATGTTTGTTACTAAATAACGGGGTAACAACTGGATGGATCAAGCAGAAATTTGGCATGTAAGTAGACCAAGTCCTGGATTGAAACAAAGGATACTTTATATCCAGGTAAAGAGTTTCTTTGGGACAATAACGGGAACAACGCGGGCGAAGCCGCGGGAAATAGCTAGTATGTAATATGAAAATAAATTGGTATGCTAAGTATGCGCTTTGTCAGTAAGTATGTGCCGTTTGAGACCGTACACTTGTCTATCGAATTGAAGTGCATACTAAAAACAAAACAAAAATGTACTACAAAGATCATGATGCAAATGACCATATTATACACCACGAATTATATGAAGTCGTGACAGTATAATTCCAAATGAGACAAAAGATGATAACATATTTCGCCATACGTTAATTATCGTTAAAATCTTGGATCAACAGATAAAAAGAAAAATAGAAATAGCATAAAGCATGAGCATGACAGTGCAACACTGCATCTTATTTAGCGGACAAGGAAGTCGTCAATCAAATAATTCAAACGAGCCAAAGTAGACGATGATAATGATAAAGTCGAAGCAAAAACTGACAAAGAGGAAGTGACAATACACGAATCTCGTGCTGTCAATAAAAGAACAGTTATCAGTTTGCTTTAGAAATTATGTCTTATTTACGCAACGAACAACGGTAGTATAACAGTTACAGAAGTTATAGAAAAGAAAAGGGTGGTAAGATAATCAGCAATTTCAATGATAACGCGTAAAAAATCAGAATCATTTTGAATCAATAGGCGGTGTTTGTATAAACTACAGCTAATAAATTACTGTGACAGAAGATGACTGTAATTTTAATCATTGTTATGCATAGATTAGACGATTTGATATAGCGTCATTGTAGTGCCAAAATATGACGATAATTTTGTTTATCTATCGTCTAATTGTGTTACGAAGTAAATTACGCAAATAGCTAGCTTAAATGTTATTCCGTGTTTTCTTATTCAAATCATAAACTTTCAGGGTTTCATAAAACAAACCCAAATTATGAGGTACGCATAGAAAGTTATGAATGAAAATGTGTACAAATACCGAAATTAAGGTAACTGTTGAAATTTTACGTGCTGTACTATGCATACCTAACGCAGAAAAAGTCTCAAGTATACGCTCGGAACTATCAAAAAGACCTAATTAAAAATAAGACCTTAAATAGTTAAATATAATGTGCCCAGCGTGGGGTGAGTCAACGATATTGAGTGATACCTACTTAGAGTATCTGATTTATAGTTTCCGCGCTTGTATCATAACAAATATTATAATAGGGAATATGCATGAATTTTTTTAAACACATTTCTTAACAAAATATGAAAATACCGTAAAAAGGATGACATAAAGTCAAAATAAAATTAAAATCGACCGAGAAATACGGAAGATATAAACATTTTAAAGCACTAATCAGACAGCGATTAGAGAGAGAGATCCGATATGGACTATGACGTCATAGTACACGGCCGCCATACAATCTCCATCCTATATAGACGACCGCTTTAGCTTAGTTGGTAGTGACCCTGCCTACGAAGCTGGAGGTCCTGGGTTCGAATCCCGGTAAGGGCATGTATTTGTGTGATGAGCACGAATATTTGTTCCTGAGTCATGGATGTTTTCTATGTATTTAAGTATTTGTATCTATTAAATATATCGTCGTCTAGTATCCATAACACAAGCCTTATTGAGCTTACTATGGAGCTAGTTCGATTTGTGTAAGTGTCCCCTAGTATTTATTTATTATTATTATTATTTATTTATATTCTGTTTTGCTAGAAAGAGATAGAGATAAATCTTTCTTGTCTTATATCTTGCTTATTTTTATAGTTATTCGAAAAAGATTTTTTTCCTACTGTTTCTTATATGGATGAGGTTTTATTAAAGTGAATAAAAAATATCATACATATTCCCTATACATTACTGCTTAAAACGTGCGTATCGATTGCATTACCCGCAGCTCATTGATCAAAACTATTTTAGTACATATTACCGAGGTTACGGCTTAACATTGGATGTTTTACTAAAACCACAAAGGAACGTGTGAAGGGCTTCGTAATTTTATACTTGCTTATAGTCCGAGATAAAATCTGACTTTAGTCAACACTTTTATTTTATCGCGTGAATTAATTTTCGATACAATAACTCTTTGTGTCTTGTTTGTTTGGCTTCTCGAAGACTGATAAAAAGATAGACAGAAGAGAAAATGTTTAATTTTATTGATTTATGCATTTCAAACGAGTCATTCGAAATGTTAGGAAAACTATACCGTAATGTTTTTTTCATCACACTTGCTCGAAAATGGTGTCATTAAACGTAGGTTTTGCGGGCCGTAAATGACCTATTACGCCCTAGGGCGTAATGGTTTTCTTTTTAAATTTGAAACGCTGGTTATGTTTTACTTTTATTTGTCATGTTCAAAGAAAACGCCAACTTACTTTTTTTAACTTTTATTACTGAAATATTTATTTAAAGAGAACTGTTATTGCAAATACATGTAAACACATATTTCTGTACCATTAATTAAATGTTTAAATAGTGTATTTCAGTATTTTGCAAATATAAAATCAACCATTTTAAGTCTTTACCGCTATGGTTTCCGAACGTGACTTGTCGTCTCGATAGGTATATGTCACTAATGTCACTGTCAGTTTTACAATTTTATTTAGGTTAAGTAAGGTTATTTTAATCAGATTTCCTCACAAGTGCGATGAAAAACATTGTGTGTGCCACGGGCGGTAAGGGAATTACAAACTCGTGTTATTAAAGCCCTCGGCTTCGCCTCGGCCTTGTTACAAACACTCGTTTGTAATTCCTTACTTATCGCCCTTGATACACAATGTACTAATAACTTTATAGTTAGCTTAGTAAAGTAATCGATGTTGGTGGCATGTCCGGTTTTGTGTTACCCTAGTTGTTAGACCATTTCATTCATCTACAACCTGAAACCTACAGCCTTTGGACTATTTATACCAGGATTTAAATATCAATTACCTATGTATTTCGATAACATATCGGTACCTAACTACCTATGTTGTTAGTTCACTTTAAATTTCGACGAACTCTTATGAACAATGGTGCTGTATAATGTTTTGTTCGCTTATTGAAGAGGAAAGTGGGGTCAATTCGAACACGAGTAGAAAAATAGTACATTGTGTATCTAGGGCGGTAAGGAAGGCATTACAAACGAGTGTTTGGCAGAAGCCCGAGTCGAAGCCGAGGGCTTTAATAACACGAGTTTTAATTCCTTTACCGCCCGTGGCACACACAATGTTTTTCATCACAGTTGTGAGGATATCTGTTATGTATGTGTGCGCGCCACGCGCACCACGTCGCTTATTGTTCTACATTAAATCAGTGTGTCTATGACCCTCGGTTGTTTCACTCGTCTCCCGTACCCGATATCTAACATTGGCGACGATCTACCCACACGCGAGGAAAAAAAAAATGGCTTCTGCGCATTTCGGGATTTTGCCAACGTTTGACCACAATTCGCAAACGTGGAAGACATATATAGCGCGTTTAACACAGTGGTTTGTGGCGAATAAAATAAATGCGACGACAGACGCGGGCGGAGGACAACGACGAGCGATACTCCTTAGCACACTCAATGACGGTACTTATAAGCTCGCAGCTGATTTAGCGCTGCCAAAAAAAATAGAGGAAGTGCCGTATGAAGACATCGTGAAACTGCTGGAAAGTCATTTCGTACCAAAGGTGTTCGGATTTAGTGAGCGCTACAAGTTTTATTCAGCGGTTCAACAGCACGGTGAGATGCATACCCAATGGGCTGCAAGATTGCGAGGTCTGACGGCGGAATGCGGGTTTTCCAACCTAGAAGAAGTACTGCGTGATAGGTTTATGATGGGCATGCTGCCGGGGCCTGAGCGAGATAAACTTTTTTCTCAGGACCTAAAGGAGCTCACACTAACAAAAGCGGTGGAACTCGCGGGTGCGGTTCGCTGCGCGCGAGAGGTCGCGGCGGCGGGCACGGGGCAAGCGGCCGCGCCGAGCGACCAGCTGTTCAAGATCGCCAGCAGGAATACGACTAATGCTGCAATGCGTGAACAATGTGCAGTGTGCGGCTATTCGAATCATAAGACAGCCGACTGTCGTTTCTCTAATTATAAATGTAAAAAATGCCACGGTAAAGGCCATTTAAAAAGGATGTGCAAAAGTGTTAAGTGCATTATGGCGGATGACGTGAGCGAGGGGGACGACGGTAAGTTGTTCAACATTAGATCTGAAAACGGGGAACCCATGTCAGAGTGGGTCACTATTCTAGGCGTGTCGCTGAAGTGTGAGATTGATAGCGGTTCGGCGATTACCGCAATGTCGGAACGACTGTTTAACAAACATTTTTCTAATGTAATGGTGAGCGCAGCTAAGAAAAAACTGGTGTCATATACTGGTGATAGCATTGAGTGTGTAGGGATGGCACAGCTGCCTATAGCCTACGCGGAACGTACACATCAAATTGATGTTTACATCGTCCGTAATGGCGGCCCGCCAATCTTGGTTCAGATTAGAAATGTCGGCTGTCCAGTATTGTACACAAACCCACAACGTATTAGATGAATTGCAAACAAATTATCCTACAGTTTTTAGCGATAATTTAGGGTTATTTAATAAGTACAAAGTAGATTTACAACTCAAGCCAGATGCGAAACCGGTTTTTTTTAAAGCGCGACCATTAGCTTTCGCGTTAAAAGGAAAGGTGGACACCGAGTTAGACCGTTTAGTGAATTTAGGGGTGTTAAAGCCTGTCGAGTACTCAGAATATGCATCGCCGATTGTTCCAGTATTAAAAAATAACGGTACCTTACGTATTTGTGCAGATTACTCAGTCAGCATTAATAAACAGTTGCTCGTAGAACAATATCCATTGCCCACGATCAAAGAGTTGTTTTCCAAATTGCACGGGGGACAAACATTCACAAAGTTAGATCTCTCTTCTGCTTATATGCAACTGGAACTGAAACCAGAGTCACAACCACTTACCTGTATAAATACACATCGCGGTTTATTTGTATATACTCGTTTAGTTTTTGGACTTTCTTCAGCTCCAGCTATTTTTCAGCGTGCGATTGACAATTTACTGAGCGGTATGGAAGGGGTTCTGTGTTTACTCGACGATATCCTAATAACTGGACGCGACAAAACCGAACATTTGCAAAGGCTAAATGCTGTCTTGAAAAGGTTAGAAAACGCGGGATTGACGTTACAAAAAGAAAAATGTGTTTTTTTCCAAAAACAAGTAAATTACTTGGGTTATATAATAGATAACAATGGACTACATAAATCGCCGGATAAAGTGAAAGCAATTGTGGAAGCGCCAGTACCGACTAATGTAAACAAATTACAATCCTTTTTAGGATTAGTTAATTATTATCGAAACTTTGTAGAGGGGGCGTCCACAATTCTTTCACCGTTGTACGATCTATTAAAAAAGGGAGTTAAATGGTCTTGGGAAAAAGAGCATAACCAAGCATTTGAAAAAATAAAAGGGTGTCTTAGTTCGGAACAGGTTCTGGCTCATTTTGATCCAAATGCAAAACTCATTTTAACCGTGGATGCATCACCTCATGGGTTAGGAGCGATTTTGTCGCAAATGCAATCCGATAACTGTGAACGACCGCTTTCATTTGCTTCACGGACCCTTAATGCTGCCGAGAAAAAATATTCTCAACTTCAAAAAGAAGCCACGGCCATTATATTTGGGGTAAAACGATACCACCAGTATTTATTCGGAAGGTCAGTGCCGTTCATCTTACGCTCGGATCATCGCCCCCTTATTTCCATTTTTGGCCCTTATAAAGGCATTCCTGAAGTTTCGGCCAATCGCTTACAAAGATACGCTATTTTCTTAAGCGCATATAATTATAAAATAGAATATGTTCGCAGTTCTATGAATAGCGCTGATTATCTTTCGCGGGCGTGTTTACCTGACGACGGGAGTAGCGAAGGGTCGCCTCCGGGGTGCGGGGAGGGGGCGGACCGGTCCGTCACAGCTGATCGGGCATCATACGTCAACTTCGTTATTGAAGGATGCTTACCGATTACAACTGATGAGTTGCGTAACGAAACAATGAAGGATACGGAATTAAATAAAGTAATAAATTTCGTTTGCAATGGCTGGCCTAAAAAGAATAACGATAGCGGGTTAAAACCATATTTTCAGTGTAGGTTACAATTAGCTTACGAAAATGGCTGTTTGATGAGGGGCCACAAGGTTGTTATTCCAGCAACACTACAGTCACGAGCCTTAGCGGAGTTGCATAACTCCCATTTAGGCATAGTAAAAACTAAGGCCGAGGCCCGATCAAAATTTTGGTTTCCTGGGATTGATGACAAGATTGAACAGATGATAGGTTCATGCGAGACTTGCATTAAACTAAGGCCGGGGCCTGCCCGCGCACCCCTCGCTCCTTGGAAATACCCAACGGATCCGTTTAAAAGGATCCATTTGGATTTCCTCGGCCCGGTCAATGGTAATACGTATTTAGTGATCGTAGATGCGCATACTAAATGGGTTGAGGTGTACATTATGAAAAACGGTACTAACACGTCGGCAGTATGCGAAAAGTTATACGAATTTATGGCTAGGTACGGATTAGCGGAAGTGATAGGGACGGATAACGGAAGTGCGTTTACGTCGCGAGAGTTTAAAGATTTTTGTCTATTGAATGGTATTGCCTCCGTGACGTCACCGGTCTATCACCCGGCAAGTAATGGCCAAGCAGAAAGCTCAGTTAAAATCATAAAAAAAGGAATCAAGTCCTGTTTGTTGAGTAGTCGCAGTCTTAAAGATTGCAACAATAAATTACAAAAATATCTTTTTGACTACAGGAATTCGGTACACTCAACTACGGGTCGCTCCCCCGCGGAATTAGTTTTCGGTCGCAAACTTCGGACACGCCTAGACTTAATTAATCCTGCGACGCCGTCCACCTCGCCCACGTCATTGTCTAATTATGTAAAAAATAAACAGTGTTTACAGGGTAAATGGTATAGTGGAAACAATAAACAACATTTTAAAATAGGCGACAAAGTCCTATACAAAAAGAACTTTGATAATAAGAAATTTACTTGGTGTAAGGGTGTAGTTATGGATAAGTTGGGTAAAATTGTATACTTAATCCGTGATAGTGAGCACTTAGATATTATTAAAAAACATAAAGATCAATTAGTTTTGTATAAAGGAAATCAAGGGCACGTTTCGTTTGATGACTTAAATTTGACTAATATGGACGGAAAACCATCATCTTCAACAAGCACCGTCGACATCAACCAACAAAATGAGGGCGGAGAAGAGGGCGAAAAAGGCACCAGCGAGAATCCAGGTTCCCCAAGCGCAGAATTATCACTCGCCTTGGTACCCTCTACTGAAGATCCTCAGGACGAGTTTCAAGATGCCCTATCCGCCGATACCCCACTGGAAGAGCCAGGGGCATGTAATGAGAGGACCAAACGAAACCGCCCTAAGGTCAATTATAAGCCATATTTTAAGTAAATAAGATTACTAGGTATACTTATTATAGATTACTAGTGGAACTAAAGGGAGGATTGTTATGTATGTGTGCGCGCCACGCGCACCACGTCGCTTATTGTTCTAGGGGAGACCGGGTATGGTTGTCTCGCGGGTTGGTTGTCACAGCGGCCATAAAATAATACTAAACGAAACATTAAGTACATCGATCGGTGCTAAAAGATCGCAAGAGCTGTACATCCTTCCGTACTTCACCAATCGATGCACTTATTCCTTCGTTTAGTATTATTTTATGGCCGCTGTGACAACAAACCCGCGAGACAACCATACCCGGTCTCCCCTACATTAAATCAGTGTGTCTATGACCCTCGGTTGTTTCACTCGTCTCCCGTACCCGATATCTAACAATATCTAAATAAACAAACTCGGCACATGAGAAGAAAATTTTAAAACAGCAAGTGACATATATCCATAGATAATGGTAACCATAGCGGTTCTTGCCGCGAAAAACAATTCATTCGATATTCGAACAACCAAGATATAAAATTGCGTTTTATTTCCGACAAATTTCAAACCGGACATTTTGGAGACCACTGTGCATAGACTTATTTAGGGTGAACTCCCAAATCGATACCTCCTACGTATACTGAGCTAACTCACTTTTTTACGATTTTCGTTTTTTTGCATATTTGGTATCAAAATATTTATATCTACATGCTATAAAAATCTCGTGAAGAAATTACTGCTAGTTTTCAAAATAAAGTGACGTATAGTGAGCCAACTAACACCTTTTTTTAAATTAGGACGTCGTATACTGAGCCAAGTCGCTTGGTCCACTATACGCGGTACACTTTTCGGGGAAGGTCGGCGCGGGCGTGGTGCAAGTGACAGTTGGCTCAGTATGCTCGCTCGTCGTCGTTGCGGGCGGACGTTGGTCCACTATGCGCGAACGACAGTCGATGCGGCATACGTCTTTTCTACCTACTACGTATAAAAATTGGCTCTTTTGATAATGATTTAGTTATTGTATTGTTACGTGATTGGTTATTATGTTAAATTAAACATAATTTCACACAAAATACATCAAAATGAAGCAGCGGAGGGAAAGAAATCTGTTTTTGCCAGTTGTAAAGTATTTAATATACTACAAGTGTGTAATGTAATGTCTTTGCTCGACAAATGTAATCTATAATAACTATCAACGTTCCAAGTATAGTAAGGTGTCCGAATGTTTGTCCATTCTTTTTAGGAATATTCGGACACCTTAGATAATTCTTACTATATATAATGTTAGAATAGGAAAAAAACAAGAACCCAGTCCTCACTACTGTAGCAGGACTGAGAATAAAGCAAGCTGTCAATAATTAAAAAACAATAATAAAAATAAAGAAAAGTAAAGAATATTTCCGGCGCCAGACATCTGCTAAAAATGCCAAATAGCGGAACTGTAGGTCTTGGTATATTTAATCATAATGGAGGTTTTCAGTTACACACACATACCACACCACAGTTTCCTGCAATTAAACCATGAAAAACTGTTGCGAGGTTTTTATTAATCTACTATAATAAGTTTTATAAGTTAGAAATTAACCAAAGATACGTTTATCTGCATATCTATGATATACTTAAATAATAACAAGGGTGTCGCCAACCTGGGAGAAGTTGTTTACCCCTGTTAACTATACAGTCATCAGCGGAGTCCCACGCCAACTGTATCCAGGTTTAAGCCGCTCAGCGGCTTCCAGCTCTCACGGTCCCAGTTGTGGTAGCTGTCCGTAGTGGAGTCAGTCAATGCACCGTTACAGATTTAGAAAAGCGTGCAGCTTGTAAGGTTAAACAACCGCAAAGGGTTAATCTAAGAGCAGGGAAAAGGTATCCGGCAAAGCAGCATAAAGAAAGTTATTAGACATTAGGGCATGATGTCTTTAAGAATTAAGGGGAAAAACACTATAATTTGTGACCTTAATTGGGCATGGCCATAGCTGGGTTACCAAATCCGAGTGACACGGTATGAAAAAAGTCATAGGAGAGAAAAGAGAAACAGAGAAAGTGCCATCAAGTGCATATAGCGGGCAAAACGTAAAACAAGGTGCCGCACGCACAAAAATGGTCGCAAAAGTTGGTAAAAACGGACCCAAAACGTGATTAAGCGTAGTTAAACGTAATTCAAACAGGCGCCTTATGGCCTCCAACAAGAGACAAGATTCGTGTTAACCTCAACACAATAAAGCAACGTGGCATGGAATTTTAAAGTTAATTTTTCTTAATTACTCACGCCCGTTGTAAAGATGAGTTTAGTAGTACATCTCGGTGGAATGTCGTCGCATTCTCATGACAATAAAAGAAGAACCCTGAAACAATTCAGAGACGGAATGACGCAATATGTCTTGATAAAAAGAATTTGTCCAATTGGAAAGTATTTTTAAAAAAATACTTACCGAAACGCGGGTGAAACGCGATGGCTTAGTTGCAGATGGCCGTCAAATTGACGTCTCGTTAGCACTTCATTTTATAACGAATTTAATACCGAAAGTCCAAAGAGACGAGTCCGCCATCCAGAAAACAAGAAGCCAACCCTCTACTGAGACACTCTGGCAACTAACCAACCATAGGTGTTGCCAAACTGGTGGACATAACATACAAAATAAGCTTAACAGTATACTGGTTCATAATAAATTGATTCAGGAGTATACTGGTACAAGTGACAAATCAGACGAAAACTAACTGATAAAATCCATCCGAGCACGAGCTTTGAGTTTGTTTAGATATTTAATGGTACATCACACATAAAAGGCATACATAAGTGGCAAGTATAATAAAAATATAGCCATATTCATCTAATTATAGTTTACGAGGTATACTGGATCAACTGGTAGTTGGCTCAGTTTATCAAAAACTAGAACTCGTAAATTTCACGTATACTTGGCTAAGTGCCGGTTTTTCAAAAACTACTATTAATTACGAAAAAGTAAATATGTAGATTTAAGCAAAATGTGTTCATTTCGCATAATTGAAAATTTCATGAAATTATTCCAACATATGAGTTAGTTATGGAACTTTGTACCTTTGAAGAGCCCTCCTGTAAAATCGTGATTTTGCACTTAGCTCAGTATACGTAGGAGGTATCGAAATGATGTCTTCGCGTTCTTGTCTTTAAAATGCATGATTGGAGTTTATTGTCATATAACAATCCCATTTAAGGAGTGTGAAAAGACAATAGCCACCAGTCCCCAGCCTCCCCTTCATTGTTCAACGTCCTTCGGCCGAACGTGTGTTAATTGCCTGGTAGATTGAATGTTTTGATTTGCATCGAACATTCGCACACTCACCTATTTCTCTGAATAGGGTGCATTAAGTTGAGCCATTCATAACTACGGTTAGTGACTAACTCCTGTGCTAGATATCATATTAGTTTTGTATTAAATACATTTTAATTTGTTTGTTATTCGTAGTACGATAATATGTATGAATTCGCAACTCATACGATTTCAGATACAACAATGTTACATTTAAATATATTTTTCATCACACTTGCTCGAAAATGGTGTCATTACACGTAGGTTTTGCGGGCCGTAAATGACCTATTACGCCCTAGGGCGTAATGGTTTTCTTTTTAAATTTGAAACGCTGGTTCTGTTTTACTCTTATTTGTCATGATCAAAGGAAACGCCAACTTACTTTTTTAACTTTTATTACTGAAATATTTATTTAAAGAGAACTGTTATTGCAAATACATGTAAACACATATTTCTGTAACATTAATTAAATGTTTAAATAGTGTATTTCAGTATTTTGCAAATATAAAATCAACCATTTTAAGCCTTTACCGCTATGGTTTCCGAACGTGACTTGTCGTCTTGATATATGTCACTAATGTCACTGTCAGTTTTACAATTTTATTTAGGTTAAGTAAGGTTATTTTAATCAGATTTCCTCACAAGTGTGATGAAAAACATTGTGTGTGCCACGGGCGGTAAAGGAATTACAAACGAGTGTTTGTTACAAGGCCGAGGCGAAGCCGAGGAAGCGTTACTTACCGCCCTTGATACACAATGTACTATTTCATCACACTTGCTCGAAAATGGTGCATTACACGTAGGTTTTGCGGGCCGTAAATGAGCTATTACGCCCTAGGGCGTAATGGTTTTCTTTTTAATTTTGAAACGCTGGTTCTGTTTTACTCTTATTTGTCATGTTCAAAGGAAACGCCAACTTACTTTTTTAACTTTTATCACTGAAATATTTATTTAAAGAGAACTGGTATTGCAAATACATGTAAACACATATTTCTGTAACATTAATTAAATGTTTCAATAGTGTATTTCAGTATTTTGCAATTATAAAATCAACCGTTTTAGGTCTGTACCGCTATGGTTTCCGAACGTTGCGCATTGTCTATGGATATGTCACTAATGTCACTGTCAGTTTTACAATTTTATTTAGGTTAAGTAAGGTTAATTTTAATTAGATTTCCTCACAAGTGTGATGAAAAACATTGTGTGTGCCACGGGCGGTAAAGGAATTACAAACTCGTGTTATTAAAGCCCTCGGCTTCGCCTCGGCCTTGTAACAAACACTCGTTTGTAATTCCTTACCTACCGCCCTTGATACACAATGTACTATTTCATCACACTTGCTCGAAAATGGTGTCATTACACGTAGGTTTTGCGGGCCGTAAATGACCTATTACGCCCTAGGGCGTAATGGTTTTCTTTTTAAATTTGAAACGCTGGTTCTGTTTTACTCTTATTTGTCATGTTCAAAGAACACGCCAACTTACTTTTTTAACTTTTATTACTGAAATATTTATTTAAAGAGAACTGTTATTGCAAATAGGTACATGTAAACACATATTTCTGTAACATTAATTAAATGTTTAAATAGTGTATTTCAGTATTTTGCTAATATAAAATCAACCATTTTAAGTCTTTACCGCTATGGTTTCCGAACGTGACTTGTCGTCTTGATATATGTCACTAATGTCACTGTCAGTTTTACAATTTTATTTAGGTTAAGTAAGGTTATTTTAATCAGATTTCCTCACAAGTGTGATGAAAAACATTGTGTGTGCCACGGGCGGTAAAGGAATTACAAACTCGTGTTATTAAAGCCCTCGGCTTCGCCTCGGCCTTGTAACAAACACTCGTTTGTAATTCCTTACTTACCGCCCTTGATACACAATGTACTAATGAATACAAATGTAATACTATGAGTACAAATCTAATACGTATCAATTCTTCATCAATGCACAAAAGTACAAACATATAATTTTTAATTATCGATAAAAGAAATGTTCTCATTAGTCTTATTACCCTAGATATGTACCTATTATGATTGATTTGTATTGTATACCAGAGATCAGTGTAGTCCTTTTAAAATTTGCAAATTACACATACTGGGCTTTCAAAGGTGTCTGCGATTTTTATATGCGTACGCATAAAAGTACAAATAAACAGTTAATATGTATTGAGTATTGACGACCGCTTTAGCTTAGTTGGTAGTGACCCTGCCTACGAAGCAGGGGGTCCTGGGTTCGAATCCCGGTAAGGGCATTTATTTGTGTGATGAGCATGATTATTTGTTCCTGAGTCATGGATGTTTTCTATGTATTTAATTAAGTATTTGTATCTCTTAAATATATCGTCGTCTAGTATCCATAACACAAGCCTTATTGAGCTTACTATGGGGCTAGTTCGAGTTGTGTGAGATTGTCCCCTAATATTTATTTATTTTATTTTATTTTATATTGAGAAAGCCTAAAAAAATAACGGCCAATGTGCTAGCGATTGTAATTTAAATAATTACATATGGTGTAAGGATTATCATTATCAATTAGATATAATTTTACCACTCGATAATTGATTGCGATATCTTTTCTGTTGAAGCGAAACTGTGGGAAAAGATTTATACTTACACCTATGAGAATTTACTTAATTGGTTTTTGATTGATTCTTTAACTTAAGAAACAAGTAATATACTTATATCTGACTCCGTGTTTGTATGTAGGAGAACTAGCACAAGGCGAAATGAAAACTGGAGGAAGGTAGGCAGCAGTGGCGTGGCGTCCAAAGAACTCGATTCCTACTGGCTTGCCTAATATCAGGCATTTGACCACCTTATTCTACAGCTCTTAAGAAAAATATACGCCAAATCTGCACCGGCTTGTCCACGGATATCTTTTACGCCACGCCACTGGTAGGCAGAGATATCTAACGATAGTTTTACAAATTCTAATTATTAATATATATAACATCGTTTTGAATTAAAAACAGATCACTCACGTCAATGATTCGGGAGCATTCGGCATTCCCTCAATCATGAGTATTCGCGAACGCTGCGCGGCGGCGAGTACTGATATTCTGAGTAAAATAAAATACTTATAGAAAGAGCATCGTTGTACGCAGGGTTCGGATACCGGTATTGTCTCCATACAAAATACCGGTATTTTTCCGTCTTTGGTTTATTATTTATTTTTTAATCGGACAATCTAATAAAATAACCATTACTTAAATACCTCTAGCCCTACATAAAAAGCATCAAATTATTCAAAATATTGGGCTACTTATTTCGGGGTTTTTGTAAAATACCGGTTTCGTCTGAGCCCTGTTTGTAAGCATAAAATATTTATGATATAAAAATACAAATAACGTAAACCATGTCCATTTTATTCGGACACAAGTATCAATTAAAGTGTCGAGGGTTAACCTTCAATTTGGCTCGGTGCGGGACCCTTCGTAACTACGAATTATTCAATTGTCTCGAGTGAATGCCCTCTTACATTCTTAGAAAGCTGCCTCTAATCTGTAGTTATATTATACCTCTTCTTGGTTGAGGTTTTGGTTGTCTTTTATTAAAAACTTTCATTAGTCATGTCAACATAAATCGTAAAAACTTGTTGACATAATCGTTTTTAAATAAGGTGCAATATCAAGCACGTTAATGACATTTCATTACGATGGGCCCAATTCATGGTCACGGTATCGAGGTCCTAAGTGGCCTATAAACGCTTACTTACAGTTAGACATAAGCATGCTAAAAAATGACGAAAGCGAAACCACATTAGCAAGATGCAACCGACTTAACGGTACGTGGATCAAGACTGACACACTTTTAAAGTTGGGTAAAATATCTACCGTGCACAGGTATCATTAGTAATTCAGTAAGGGATGGTGTTAATTTAATTTTTAATGATTTTTACTCATTACTACAAGAAATCAAAGCACTGAACTGTGACACAAAAGCGCGCAGTTTTTATACTTAAGTTAAGAGTAACGTAACCGTAAGTGCGTTCAAGTATTGCATAAAATTCAGGAAGTGGTAAATTATAGACAAAAAACACATTTGAGTTTCGCTTACAGAGGTTGAGATAAGCAACAGTCGCACTTATAGAGATTTCCAAGTTAAAATGAGAGGGCCCGGCAAATGATCTCACTGATAGAGTTTTCTTACTTATATTCAGTTCTCGTTTACAAAACAAAACCATGGACACGACTGAAACGTCGATGTAAATATTAATAATGTTTTCCGCGATCAGATCCCATTTTGCTATAAGTAATGTTACTATAGATTCTAAACGTTTTTTTATGAAATATGTACACGTATGAACCAAATTGATATAAGGTAGGTACGCTCGAAAAGTGATGTGTGTTATGGTAATTTAATTTTCAACACAACGATTATCAACTACTTATGACTGAAATATAAACTTATACGTACGATATTTTAATCAGTAAGACATCCATAATACGAACGAAGGTAAAGGTTCGCAAAAGAAAGTGAGGTCAAGTTTATTTCGCATCCGATGTCTCACGGTATTTCTCCAGAAGACATTTTCATTATTGAATCACACAGTTGTGAATCATTACGATAGATAGTAACTGGCAACACGGAACTGTGTCACGTTTCCACTTTGATGTTTCAACTATATTGTAACATATAGAACTTGCTTACCTTTTTACAAGTAATTAGCTTGGTATTATGGTTATATATGTATCTAGCCTGTATTCTAAACTTGATAATATCTTTCTCAAAAATATTTAAAAAATGGCATGAAGTAAGACAGTAAAAAAATACAACATAGGATTGTTTTTACATAATATGGTCTCATTGAAATATGTACTAAGTTTAACTTTATTAGAATAAGATGCACGCAACTTACTTCGTTGAAGAAAAAAAAATCATGAGTAATTTCTGTTTTATCGTAATATATGTATTACAATAACTGTGTAATGCATACCAAAATTATTAGATGAATACAAGATAATAAAAACGAATGGTAATACAACAGACAGTCTTATCGCTAAAGTACCTACCGACCTACCAGACAACCTTTCCTTTCCTTTTTTTTTAAGAGTCTTTACAGTTACCTACTTAGTGCAGTTAAGTATCGCATTAAACTCGTTCCAACGCTTAACTTTTCTTCAATGATCAATCTTTTTCCAAATCTTTTGTTGTCTACAATAGCTATTTTCATTAAATCGAATGCATTTTTTTACCTTTTCACTCCGCGAAATATTTAGACTGGTTAAAACAAACTTAAACTATCTTGTTTCGGTTTTGTAATTCTGAAAACGCTTCACGGTTTCAGAAAATGCTAAAGAAAAATCAGTATAAAAAATATATGGAACATGGAAAACGAATTATTAAATTACTTACCCATTAAACGTGTATATTATACCTATGTATATTTTACGGAAACGAGCGTAATAAGATGTTAATAGAAAAAATATAACTTAAATGGCAAAAAGTTGTAACAATGCAATAATAGCGCTTTTCCTTGAAACCGATACCGATGAAGGAACTAAACAGAAGGTCTTCACGGTGTGGCGAGTGATAAAAACTACGGACATCCCATTCCTATACAACTAATTTAAATAATTTTTAAAGCCTTACTAACTTGCAACCCTGGGGTCGAACCAGGTCGCTAGCCGGACCACCCCGAGTGAACCGGGCCGGAGTGAATAGGACTGGGTGGGTGCCGAGGGCGCCTGGGGTCGAACCACGTCGCCTTGTCCCGGTCCACCTCGATAGGGTCGGACTAGGTGGGGGCTTGAACGCCTGGAGTCGAACCAGGTCGTTTGGTCGAATGAATAATCTCTAGTTTGTTTACATAATGCGGTTAACATTATGCGGTCTCCAAAGCATGATCTGGAGAAATAAATCATTTAAGGCCCTAGAAATGGGAGGCGTGCTCAGGGAAGAGCACCAGCAAGACGATCTGACTCGAGGACGTTAAAATAAATAGCCGGACGGAGTCTCGCTAACAAAGAACTGAATCATGTCTAATAAGCCGGCTACCTATGTGTCCGTCCGTGCTGCTCGCAATAGGAAAAAACTAGTTGATATGTGCGTGCGGCTCGTAAGTACAAGCAGCTGGCTTAAGTTCTCTGTTGGCGAGGCTCTGTCCTCCCTTGGTCTAACTCCGTTAAGAAGTAGGTTGGCGGCAGTACGCAGAAGGCGGTCCATTCCATACGGCCTATGTCCGCATCCTTGCGATTAGAGACTAACAATATGTGGTCGAGATCCTCAGTAATGAGGGAACGATGAGGAAGAAGAGTTTGTTTTGCAGAGAGATCTCGCGACTTTGTTTGAAAATTCTCAAGGGATACAGCTGATGTAGACGGTTTATTTTCACATTTTCTGTTTGATTGTATACTAGTGGATCTGTGAGCTGTGAACCTCGCGAGTCTGTGACTACGCCATTTTGAAAAAAAAAAAACAAAAACTGAATTGAAAAAGGAATTTTCTATAATAGATAGATAGATAGATAGATAGATAGATTTATTTATTTCATAATACAAAATTACATGATAAATTATACACGACAATTTATATGAATGCGTATTATGATCGTCAGAAGCAAAAATAATTATAATTCAAATTAATAACAATCAAATTAAATACAATGTCCACAAAATAAATTAAGCAAAATAGAACGAATTAAGTACTATATTGTCCCCAATAATGGATCGTCAGTCTATCCTACAATTTAAATACAATACAATGTCTACAAATAATTAAACAAAATACAGTTCAAAAATTACTAGATTGTCCCCAATAGTGGATCGTCAGTCTATGTTATTAAGATACAACAGCTAATTAAATAATAAATACAGGTTACATGTCCTTTATGGAGTCCTTCCCTAACAGAGTATAATGCCTTATCTAACAAAAAGTTTCTCAGTCGACGTTTGAAGGTCTGATCAGATGTTTCGTTTCGGATATCAGCAGGAAGACGTTCATAATACGTAGGCCCAATAACTCGCGGGTTTTTTGCTGCTAAGGCCATGCGACGCGGAACAGTACATAGTCGCCCTGATGAACGTATATGTATGCCAGAGACATGAACGCGTTTAAACGTTGCAAGATTGTCTCTGACATACATTATTACTTCATAGAGGTACTGGGAATAGTGCGTCAGAATGTTTTGCTTTGCGAAGAGATCTCTGCAAGAGTGCCTTGGTTTCACTCCAACCAGAGTGCGGAGTGCGCGCTTTTGTATAATAAACACCCGTTTTGCGTCAGTTGAATTTCCCCAGATTACTGTTCCATACGACAGCAACGAGTGGAAATGGGCAAAGTAGACAGATCTTAATGCGTCATCCGATATCAGGGGTTTCAGTTTTCGAAGCGCGAAAACCGCACTGCTCAGTCTACCACAAAGTATGTCCACATGAGTCTTCCAGTTTAGAGTCGAGTCTAACGTAAAGCCGAGAAACCTACACTCACTGCATAATGCCATAGGTGTGTTGGCTAAAGCAGGAGGTATTGCGATACTACGACCAGAAAACAACATAATATTTGATTTTGATATATTCAAGAGGAGTCCATTTGCCGTGAACCATTTTTGGAGTTGTTGACATCCCTCATGAATTTTCACGCTCAGCTCCTCATATGACCGAGCACTGACTACGACTGTCGTGTCATCTGCGAACAGTACAGGCAGACCAGTGGTGATGGCCGATGGAAGATCGTTGACAAACACTAAAAATAGTGTATTTCCAAGGGCTGATCCTTGGGGGATGCCAATGTCAACGGAGCCAACATCGGAGGAGTACCTTTTACCGTTCGCACACAACTTAACAACTTGCTTACGGTCAGTAAGAAACGACAAAATTAAATTATGGGCGTTACTCGTAAATCCATAACGAGCTAATTTGATTAAAAGGAGTCGATGATTGATGACGTCAAATGCCTTCGACAGATCACAGAAGATACCGGCCATCTTGTGTTTTTCATCTAGGCCAGTTACAATACAGTCAAAGATGTTGAGTGCGGCTGAAGTTGTTGACTTTTTTTGCCTATAAGCATACTGATATTGAGTTAACAGTTCATTTGACTCTAAGTAGTTCATGACACTAGACGAAAGGATGGACTCCACTAACTTGGAGATGGTCGGTACAATTGTGATCGGCCGATAGTTATTGACGTCATCACTATCCCCCTTCCCCTTAAAAACTGGACACACTCGTGTGTTTTTTAACACCTGAGGATATACACCAGCCTCGAACATAGTGTTAATAAGTACTACTAATATGTCTGATATTATAGGCCAAATACACAGAATAATGTTGACTGACATATCATACGTATCCACGGTTGTACGCGTTTTAAGCATTGGCTTTAATGCCTTATCCAAGAGGTCACGTGTTACGGTAGGTAGGGTGAATGTAGGCACTTCCATGTCATTAAGGTGCTTGGTCAAGTAGCGTGAGGACTGAGGTTCATCACTTTGAATGACATACTTCGACGCAACATTTAAGAAGTGGTTGTTGAGAGAATTTGCTACTTCTCCTTCTGGGATGTTAGTGTCAGTCAAAGGATTTTTTATACACACTGAACTTGGTCTGGTTTTGGTACCCACCTCCTCGTTCACCACTTTCCAAATTTCCTTAGTGTGATTATTACTCTCCTGCAAGCGTTTCTCTATGTATAATTTCCGAGCATGTAACGTTGAGGATTTTATAAGGGTCTGATAATGTACAATGCATTCCGATATAACTGGATTATCTGGGTATTGGCGCCGCATCTCTAGGAAATCGTTGTATTTGCGTAGGTTTTCTGATAGTTCATCCGTGAGCCAAGGAATTTTGGATTTAGGTCTTAACTTTGACTGCTTAATTGGAAAATGTATGTCTATGTAATATGTCAGTATGTTAAATAATTTATTAAATTTAGAGTTTATGTCAATCAAATCATCATAAATAAAATTAAAATTATAATTAGAAATGTCACAATAAAATAAATGTATATTTTCATCATTAAATATCCGACGTTCGAGTATATCAGTACTACGGTGTCCTTGTTGTAGTTTAATGTCATATCTCTGTGCGTTGTGGTCACTAATACCGATGTCCACTGCTGTTACGCTGAGACAGTCACGGACATAGTTCGCTATACCGCAATCAATGGACGATTTAGAATCGGCTGTAACGCGCGTTGGGAAATTAATTGTATTCGTACATCCGTAGCTACTTAATACGTCATCGACCCGTCGTTTTAAACTATTATCCGAAATATAGTCAACATTATGATCGCCTATTATGAGAAACATTTTGTTTTCGTCAGTTAACTTATCCAATAATAATTCAAAATTGGTTAAATATATGTCAAAATCCCCGTTTCCAGTTCTATACAATACAATTAATATGAGTTTATGCATAACAATCTCAATAGCCGTAAATTCAAAATGGTATTCAATAGCGAGGCTAAGCAGATCGTTGCGCTGTCGGTACTGTATACCTTCGCGTATTATCAAACCGCGTTGAGAAAGGGATTCGAGTGTACCGTTAGCACAAGTGTACTTAATAAATGATTAAATATAATCATAAACCAATCTTTGATATCTTCATAAGTGCAGACCCTTATAGATAATAGAATTAATAGCTAAATATGATTTGCATATTAAAACTCTATTCTCGGTAAATATTGTCATTTGTTTAATAAAAAATAGTATTATCATATTTGACAAATCTGTCTATTGACAACTCTATTTGATCTGAAGAACTATCTCTTAATGCTTTCGGAAATCAATAAAAACACGCTGTATAATTTGATATTTTTTCCATGCTTTAGAACTTCATTGTATCAAAATAACAATTTAATTTATCTGCATACTCTACCACTGACAATGTCATATCATGCATTAGTTCAAAAATGACATATGAGCTCAATCCCATTCTAAACGCGGTTTGATAATATTTAAACTCTATTCTCGGTAAATATTGTCATTTGTTTAATAAAAAATTGTATTATCATATTTGACAAATCTGTCACCAGTCACATTATTTCGCTTTATCAAATTGCCGTAGCTTTTCAAAAATACGTTTGTATACAATATGAATCGCGGTAAAGTATTAAACGGTCGATGCCGAGAAATTGTCTACAATGTACTAACATATTTTAATAAAGAAAACGATAAGACGTAGGTTCTTTTGAAAACTTTGATGGCGATCTTAAGCGTAAATGCAATCGTCTCTGACATCAATGACAACACTTACCAATTGTACATACATTATAAAATCATACTTAAAATACTTTAAAAACGGTGTTTAAGAAAGTAACTCTATTTGATTGATCTGAAGAACTATCTCTTAATGCTATCGGAAATCAATAAAAACACGCTGTATAATTAGATATTTTTTCCATGCTTTAGAACTTCATTGTACCAAAATAACAATTTAATTTATCTGCATACTCTACCACTGACAATGTCATATCATGCATTAGTTCAAAAATGACATATGAGCTCAATCCCTTTCTAAACGCGGTTTGATAATATGTATAGCGCGGTACCTCCGTGAGCGAAGCGCGAGCGGCAGTAATAATTTGCAAGCGCATACCCGCTTAACCTCACTCTTTCTATTTCATTTTTTCTACACCAAATTTCGCTTAATCCTAATACATGGGGATTTTCAGTGCTACACAATACGTCTAACAGTGATGTTTTACCACAGACGGAACGAACATTTTGGTGTAAATAATAAATTAATTATAGCACCTTCTCACATTTCAAATGAGAACGATTGAAAAATGCGACATGTAGACGAGTACAGTTGGACAGGCAGACAGACGAAACTATTTTTGCCCAAGCTGAAACGGAGATGCATCGCTCGCGCTTCGAGCTCGCTCGGTCAATTATTGGGTATAATGTTGAGTAACATTATGAGTTCCACTGTTGATCACATGTGCTTTTATACCTTAATTACTTATTTAGTTTTTCATTTAGCACTTTTCAGCATATTTTAGCCCTAATTGAATTTTGCAATTGGCAACACTGTTTTGGGCTGAGGAATGCATCCTTACATTGCAAACCAAGTTATTATAATGTGGTATACTACTGAATTAAAGAATAATAAATTAAAATCAAGATATTATTATAATGACAGGCCTACGGTACCATTGTATAACTTAGCTGCGTTGATTAATTTTATATAGGTACATAAATGTAACCGGCATCGGCAGTGGTCATGTTTCATGTCACAGGTCGCATAATAAGTGATATTATGTAAAAACTGTACCATTACATGCATACGGGTCGAATTGACAACCTCATTTTTTGAAGTCGGTTAAAAAGAGAGGTGTAAGTACAGCCAATGGCAATAATGGCATATAAGGCAAATGGCAGGCTAATAGTAAAGGTATTGGCTTGAAATGACAGTTTTTGCATAGCTGTCAAAGGCTGTCAAAGACATTTTAATTTTTGTTTCGTATTTTATTTCACGAATAGCCTAAACACAATGGTTTTTTTTCGAATCAATGGCACAAACTAGCAAGAATGCGATATTTTGGATAAAATACGACGTTGAACGCAGACTGAGTTTACCGGTAGAAATCGAGTTCTACGACTCTCCTCTACGACCGATGTACCAGATATTGATATTATTTTGGTCGGAAAACCCATCAAGGTCATCTCTCACGTCTGAATGTTTCACAGCTACTGAAATAATGGAGTAGGAATATCGGTCGCGGGGTCAACGGCCGCGATATATTTAGTGTTAGTGTCGGTCTAACGGGAAAGCCGGATGCTGCACAGAGGTGCAGGCGATAAGTGGAAGCTGTCTAGCTTTTACAATTTTATTGGCATGATAAAAGTATGAAAATGTTGTTTCAGCTACTTATATAGGGTGTTGCCTGTAACTGGAGCAAATAGTTAAAACGTAGATTCTACTCATCAAACAATACAACTTTTGTTCAGTAACTTTTAAAAATTATGTAATCTTGAGATATTCTCTTTTTCATACAAATTAAATAGTATTTTCAATGTACGTTAACATAAGTCTAATTGACGTCGCTTGTCAAAAACCAAAACATAAGATATTTTTAAATGTCGCTGAACAAATTTTGTTCAGTCTGAGGAGTACAACCTTAGTTTTAATTATTTGGTCCTAGTACAGGCAACACGTATGACATTACCTACTAAAGAATCATGTTCATTGTTGTTTCGTGGTAGTGTCAAAGAAAGACAAATCCACGGAATAAAAAAAAACCGTTTTTTCTGTTCTGTGGACAAATCAATAAACAGCAGTTGCGTGGCGTCCAAACAACTCGATTCCTACGAGCTTGCCTAATATCAGGCATTTGAGCACCTTATTCTACAGCTCTTAAGGAAAATGTACACTAAATCTGCATTGGCTTACCCAAGGGTATCTTTTACCCTACGCCACTAATAAACACCACACTCTGGGCTGTATCATCATAGGTATGGAACAGGATTGGCTATGATATTGGGAATGATATAAAAAACATTAAGAAAATTTTAAATCATATTTTGACCTGGGTTCATATAACATTTTTTGCTTCTTACGACCTCAGGAATACGTTGTTAAAATTATTCGGTTTCCTCATGTTACACCGTGTATAATAGGTATATATGTATTTTTGAACTTGAATTAATAGTAAAATCTACAGATTGTTTTATTTAAACTGGCCAAATCCTTCAAAATCCGTTTATAGAGACTGTTTTCTCCATTCAACTCATCATTACGTAAACGAAGCAGCATTGCGGTTTTTACTGATAAATTCCAAGGGAAAATAGTTATACAAAGGCATTACAATAAAAAGGGCTTTTAAAAAGTTTTTACTGTTATGATTTTGTTGCGTAACCGTTGTGTGAGTAAGAAAACAACCGCAATATTGATGCCTTCAATACTTTGTTAAAATAAGTATGTTTTTATGTCAGTTTATGATCTTTGGACGACTGCAGTGAGTAACCAAACGTGAAATGCAATTACAATTTATGTTTAAAAGTCGGTCATATAACTTTAATCCATTCGTTTTATTTGGTATACGTAAATCCATTTTGTCAGAAGGGGGTCTCATAATACCTAATCCTAATTGTTATTGTTATCCGAACATTGAAGTATTGTGTAGAACGAACGAGTCTGACTCCCTGTCCTACACAAGAAAGAGAGAGAATTCACTGTTTTACAAAATAATTGAGAGGACATTCAGACCATGTTTAGTTCCTTATTGTGATTCATTCGTGAACCTTCTATAATGGCAGAAGTCCAGAACATTTTCAGTTTCTCTTATTCGGTCCACTACCCTTCCATGGAGCTGTCGGCTTCTTGGAAGAAACCTGCAATATTTCCAGTTCTTTTGATTTCACCGACGAGCACTGTGTCGACTACTGCGATTAGTGAGTACCTTTTATCTTAGCAGAAGTCGGCAACATTTTCAGTTCTTTTTTATTAACAATTGTCTACTGTTTCGAATAGAATAGTGAACGCTTTAAGAGACGTCAACAACATTTTCAATTCTTTTTGGTAGGTTTTGCAACCACTGTGTGGAACAGTGAGTAAGCAGACGTCGGCAACAATTGGCACGGCTTCAAGTGAATCAACGCGTGCGCAAGCCGATTACTAATCGCCGCCGTCATCGATAGACCAATGTTTGATAACGAATAAATACTAGGAGTACTCATAAAACTGTTGAGATTACTGAGAGCCTTGTCGTTTTCTCTGGGAACTTGTTAGCTGCAATGACTAAATAAAACTGCCGGGGTAACAAATCTGTCCGCGATTTCGATTGCTGTGCGACAGAGCGTGACCTGTCACGCACTATTTTGAATGGATGGGATAGGGATGAAAGTAGTATTTGTCGAAAAATAAAAAGTCGCTCGGTAAAGTTGTACGTAGGTACTAGCGGTACTGACTGTTATATTTGGATGATATTATTTTATTTTATTTTTATACATATTATGACGAGATTACGATATACTCAAGAAATTTAAGAATGGTTGTGTCAGCACAAATAAACTACATTCAATTTGCTATAAATGTGACGGTTTTTGGGAAAACGTCCCACTTCGTCGATATGGAGTTAAGAGTAGTTCCTAATACTACAGATCATACGCTATCTTTTGGTGAAAGATTCATGTCTCTAGGTGCTAAAGTTATTTTTTTTAAATTCTGCAAAGTTGCAGAAGTGAAAAAGCGACAATTGAGAAAACGTTGGTTAAAGTTTGGGATGGCAGAAAACACACTTCTACTTTGAAGTTATGGAGTGGTTGGTATTAAATGAATATGCATACTTTAGGGATTTTAAATTAGTTAAAATCATGTATGTAACCTTAGTATTTTGAATGTTATGGAGGCTTGAACATCAAAACAGGACGAAAATATGTAAATCCTGAATATGGGTTTATTTCTATATTCTATTATACGGCACGCAGATTTTTCATTAAAGTTGTAGTTATAAATGATTTCCCATGCTAAAAAAGACAGAAATAATTCTGTGGATCCTTTTATTTAGTTATTATGTCAAAAAGTTAATAACAAATGATTTGAAGAGTGCCATGCATCAAAATTAAAATACATGTGTCTCTTAATATATAACATGAGATTACTTAAACAACATACTTATCAAGCATAGAAAGTATGTAAAATATCAAATTATAAGTACTTTTTGTGTGTATAAAATTTAGTGATTTTATATAGGGAGCGTCCCACTTGGTCGGTTTACTAAACTTTAGTGCTTCTTGATTGAAAGTGTTTGTGTTTGGTATATTTTTCAGTTTTATGTATGAGATAATGGTTTGTTATTGTTAATCTAAGAGTCTTTGATACTAACGTCGTTTGTTTAAACTTTTTTAACGTAATTGAACGAAATTTCTTTTCGATTCAAGTTTAGTGACCCACTTTGACGGTTTGGTGGATCATATGCTAAAAAACTACTTCAAGTATAAAATCATACTTTATAAACATAGGTGTAATTTGCTGAACCAAAAACAGTATAATTACAAACCAAAATTGCCTTAATTAGGTAACAATAAAATTGCAATTTTGCTGGGTTGCCAGCTAAACATCTTGGTAAGAAAAAAGGAAACTTAAAATACTTGACTTTTATATAAACTGTTTTAAAAATGCTCTTATAACATTCTTTCACATTTAAATGACACCGAAAATCATAGAAATCATTGAGCGAAAATTTTCTCGTGTTTAATTCATGCTGACGTGACAAAGCCAATTTTCAATTTTAAAAATATACTCAGTTAAAATGGGAGAGTTATATTTGCAAAATTGAACTTACTTTTTTATTAAATCATTTACAAATGGCCAGTTCTAAAAACTTTCAGTGCCACCCTCGTATGGCAAATAATTTTATACCAACCCCTCCATAACTGCAAACAACAAAATGTGTTTTTTGCGGCCCCAAATTGTAATCAACGTCTTCTCAATTGTCGTTTTTCACTATTGCAGGTTTAAAGAATTTTCAATAAATAACTATAGCTCTAAGAGACTGTGTTATATGTGGTAATCCAAAACGAAAGGAACCTTCTGCAGCTTCGGCAGGTGCTTACGAAGTTAATGCCTTATCTTTAATGCAGAAATCGAATGAAATTGCGTGTGTGTCTGCGGCCAGAAGGTCCCTTTCATTTTGGATGACCACATATTACAAATTACTCATAACACCATATGGGCAAAGTAGAAATTGTTCTCTAATAACAGGTACAAATATGATATCGACGATTTTTTCTGTATGCGACTAAGTGGGTCGCTGGGCACTAAACTTTGAGGCCCTAAAAAGGTGCTTAAAATGGAGATTTATGCGTCGTCATCAAAATCATAGGTTTATTACAGTATGTTCTATCAGTTTTCATCGAAAGTTGATTTTCGGTAAGTTTTGCCATATTTCACTAAACTGCCCGTAACTCCGTAACTAGAATCGACAAAGTGGGACGTTTTACTAAAAACCGTCACAAATTAGGTCCTATACATTCTTACTGTATGTACAGAGAATGAAGGTTTTGAATTTAAAACAGCTCGTTTTTTTCGGAAAATAACAACGAACATTTCTGTTGCTATTTTAATGAAAAATATGGTTTTTGACTTTCATTTTCGCATTCCATGATCTACCACCATCATTCCATCTTCATAAATCACCTGGAAGTGCCCAAACATTCACATGACCAAATTAGCGATAAACTTTGAACTACAGGGGTCGAAAGAGGGCCGAAATATTAGAGTAATATTACCCCCGGTGGGTTTCTTACCGTTTTGATTTAAGCTTGGCTGACATTGCCGTATATATTTGAAGCATCAATAAATGATCATTACATGATTTTATTCTTCGGAAAAAATGAGAAAGGAACGGAAAAAAACGAATATTTCAAATAAACCCGGAAAAAACATTTGATTTTTTGGAATTGTCAACGCTAATTAACCTTGGTACCTTGCCCATTTAGATCCAGAGCTGATTCTTGGCGCAGTTCTTTCTTGAATGGTCTTGAATGCTTTAACATTAAGAACCACCAAGAAACCTCGTGCGGGTAGTAGGTGAAAGGTGTAAGATTTTTGTAAGTCAGTAGTGCCGTAGTGTGTTATAATAAGTCAGTGTTACTGTTAAGAACGATATCTATACATATAATATAAATTTCGGAATATCTGCTTGTCAGACATATATGTAGTTAAACCACAGATTAGGCCAAACAGTGAAAAGATTAAATTATTCACGTAATGTTAGTTCTACGCAATAAATACGTTAAAAAAGTATGACGTCAAGAACCTACAAAACACTATACTTTTATTTAATGGCCACTATACAATCTAGTCCAGAGAAAGTGTACTTATGTCATTACATGATTGGCGCGTCAAATCGTTTGTTATGATCCGCCTATTTACTGGCTTAACAACGGGTTATCTTCAAACATGTATCACACACATTTATTTTATTGGAAAAATAACCTTAACTGCAAAGCTGTAAGGTTTCATTTGTAAAAACGTGTATTGTTATACCTAGAGCTTGCGATGTTAACTTGTTTAAAAACTGGTCAGTTTCATAAGGGCATATTTAACTAAATTATTTTATAAGACAATGAATCTTAAAACAGTGGATTATAGTTTAAAGTCGAATAAATCACAGTTTGACCAAACGAGCCTTCTATTTACTTCAACGATTGGCTTACTTTTGCAACGTTGTATCTCCATCAATATTGGTGCATGAAAAAGAATCTTAATGTAAGAGGATAAGAATTCAATTTCCCTTAACATGAAATATCATCTTATGGATTTGTGACAGTTATTTGATTTGTGGGTATGTGGGACATGTTAATAAATAAAGAGTTGCTTACATGGTGAAATTGATTGATAACTGGTTAGGTATGTGGTGTTATAGAGTGAGTTAATTGACTGGCGTTGTATGTCAAAACATGGTCACAATAAATCGTTCTAGTTTAAACTAGGTAAGGGTTTGCGTGACCTAAATAAAAAAAAGTATATATTTCACACAATTACACTTTGTCTATAGCTTTTTTAAGCTTAAAAAAAGGTTTATTACCCCTGGTATCAAACCCTCTGATCTTCTTGATGTCAGTTTTCCACTTCTCCATCTCGGTTGCTCTGCAGAGAGCGTTGTTCAAAGAAATGTCCAACTCCAGCTGACCAGATATCTGGTCCGTGGTCTAGTATCTACTTATACTGTACATTTTTCCAGTCACCATTAGTCTATCTAAGTTGCTAGGATCTCTGCCATATGATACATCTGTATGTTCTATTTATGCAGATATCGTTATTTCGTCAATTAAGTATCAATTTATGTTCGCTGGAGGTAGTCTTGAATGATTTTGACCCTCTGTATAAGCCTTAAAGTCGATGCTTAATAATGAAAGTGAAACGACAGGAAAAGCGCAAACACCTTCAATGTTTACTTTATATCTTCGCATGCCTTCTTTGCGATGACACAACGCAATAAGCCGTATAAAGAGGTTTACTGATATTTACAACTTTCACCATTTAAAATCATGGACTTAAGCCGGGTCTAGACAAGTGTAGCGTGTAATATAATGTACCTAATGTTGCGTCTACGCTAGACGAGCCGAGCACGAGCGGAGCCGTTCTGGGCGTCGTTCGCGGCGTCAACTGTGGACACAACGATCACTGTCCTCGAGCGCGATGCAAATCGCTTTGTGTTCGTCAAAAAACCGACAATTGGCGGAGCACAGTCGAGCACGAAGCAAATGCTCGAAGCGCGCTCGTGCTGCCGAGCACGTCTAGTGTAGACGCACCTTTAGATAGGTAACGCGAATTCTGTGGGTGAACTGCACCACGAGCGTTAAACAGGAATGTTTGTAGTGTCATCCATACAGATAATTTGCGTTAAGCCGGGTCCAGACGAGTGTATCGTTGAAAATTCCGGAAAAATCAAATGTTTTTTTTTTCAGTTTGTTTGAAATATTCGTTTTTTTTCTTTTTTTTCTTCCAGTTTGTTTATGAAGATGATAATAAAGGTAGTAGGTTATGGGATGCGAATATGAAAGTTAAAAACCATATTTATTGTTAAAATAGTAACAGAAATGTTCGTTGTTTTCGTCCGAAAAAACGAACTATTTGGAAAAAAATCTGTTTTTTTCGGGCTTTTTCAACGCTAGATGAGTGTAACGTAGTATGATGTAACGCAAATTCTGAGTGTGCACTGCACGACAACTGTCCACATAATGCCCGTAGTGTCATAATCCACACTGAGACCACGTTTACGCGGAAAACTATAGATAGTTTTCCGCAGCTCGACGTCTGATATGCGCCTATTTTGTTGCGTGATGTACAATTACAATACAATACAATATTCTTTATTGTGCACCAAAACAAAAGATTACAAAAACTTAAATCTAAAACAGCATAAATGGTAAACAACAGGCGGTTTTATCGCTAATAAGCGATCTCTTCCAGACAACCTTAGGGTAGTAGAGTGGGCGCAAAATAAAAATCCAGAGGTGAAATAAATACACACACACACACACACACACACAGACACATATATATATTTATATACATATACATATAAACATACAATAAATAAATACATAAATGCATTCATTGAAATAAACGACACCAACAACAAAACTGTCGTTCGGGTCCGACGACCGGACGGAGCTCACCGCATCCGACCGTCTCTCTCTATAGCATAACGCGTACTAACGCGTGCTCTTTCTGGTCGCTGGCTGATACTACCCATGGGTAGCCTTAAGGCCTCGCAGTACGATCGCGGAGTGTGTCACTCCTGACAGCACTAGGTCACATTGGCATACCCTATGCCTATATAGGGCCAGACCGCACTAGGTAGCATTCGGCAGTTGGTTTTCAGCGCGAAGACAAAGAAGCTCCCAGTATTCATATGCGTTGAATTCGAGTGCCATCCTCACAATTCGCGTTACATTAAAGTACAAGTTACACTCGTCTAGACCCGGCTTTACACGACACACAAAACGGCGGTGGAACAAAGTCGTTATGTCATTTAATAATTGAGTCACACCTCAGTGGATTTAATTTGTAACGGTATTAAAATCATGTTCTACCAGATATAATAATTACTAGCTGTGTCTAAAAGTAGGAAGCCAGTGATGCGTTTCATTTTGTATCTTCAGTTAGCTTGAAAACGAAAGTTTTGTTCAGTTTATCGTAGGTTGAAAAGCAAGCAACTATCGATTCAGAAATAATTGATGTCAACAAATAAAAATATTTGAACCTTTTTAATTCGCTTTTTAATATTATCGAAAATATCGCAATAAATATAATAGCAGGTGAGGGCTATTATATTTATTGCGATATTTTCGATAATAAAAGTCGGTATTTGTCAAAAAAATGCCAGTTCACTCACCCGTAACAATCGCACGGCTATTTTATTGGTAACATTACCTACCAGTAGCGTGGCGTCCATAGAACTCGATTCCTATCGGCTTGCCTAATATCAGGCATTTGAGCTCCTTATTCTACAGATCTTAAGGAAAATGTACGCCAAATCTGCACCGGCTTGCCCAAGAATATCTTTTACGCCACGCCACTGTTACCTACTCGCTTACGATTATAAAATTCAAGTCATTCGTTAGTAAAGTTATTCTAATCTCTTAACGACCACAGGTTTTGTGGTGTATTCAATGGTAGGGGAGACCGGGTATGGTTGTCTCGCGGGTTGGTTGTCACAGCGGCCATAAAATAATACTAAACGAAACATTAAGTACATCGATCGGTGCTAAAAGATCGCAAGAGCTGTACATCCTTCCGTACTTCACCAATCGATGCACTTATTCCTTCGTTTAGTATTATTTTATGGCCGCTGTGACAACCAACCCGCGAGACAACCATACCCGGGCTCCCCTACGTATTGCCCGATAGTATGCTAATTGACTTGCAGTGTTATTTAATTTAAGTTATTATTCGGAGAACAAAAAATACTAATAGCAAAAATGGCGGGCAATGTAATTTTTCAGCAAGTTGCTTTTGTGTGAAGTAGATACGGTTGCTATAATTGGAGCCTACGAACTACATATATTTTGCTATGAACCTAATAGCCGTTATGATAATTTATTTTACGTAAACCCCAACAGACCTTATATAATGAACGTGCTAATCAATCCATTATTGCAATATGTTACTTATATAATTACTGGCCACATTGTGATATAATTATTACATGTGTACGAGGGCAGGTCAAAGGCAGGTCATATTATATACCTACTTATCGCGGAATTAGGACTTATGTTAATTAATTTTAATTCATATAGTCAATCATAGTTGATAGTTTGGTCAAAGTATAAAGACGAACAAGTAGTCCAACTTCGGCCGTTTAGGAGCGCGCGACACGTAGGTATTCACACAGACGCGCAATAGCACGTCTGTGTTAGAGCGATCCATACCGGAGCATTCTTACGCATAAAATAAATCTAAACTGTTTGATAATGATAACCATTTCAAAATTCATCAAAGTTTTGGGTTTCAAAGAAAAAAGTCGTCGACAGAATTCCATGAAACGTTTGTCCATGAGACGGGAGGCTCCCTCGTATATTGTATAGTTAAAGTGCAGATCATTATTGGAACAATGCTGCTGATACTGACTACACGTTGGCTAAAGTCGCAAACCTCGTAACATGGGAAACAATAGAAGTTAAGACGTCTGCGGTTTTATTTTAGCCGACGCGACGTACAGTAAGCACCAGACCGGGAATCGAACCCGGTACCTCTGGATTTCCGGCCCGTTCCTTAACCACTTGCCCACCGGAGCACACAGGAAGCGCCCTCAATTTTACCATCTACTTTGACTTTCGTATCATTCTAGTTTTAATAAGTTTTTAACCTAAACGCCATCTTTGAGAACACGTATTACACATGTATCCCACCTCATCATCATCATCATAGGGCCTTTGCGTCTTGACAGACGATTTAAGCAGCGTCGGTACGAGAAAGGCATCGCCTTTCGTGACTAAACAGCCCGATCCGAGAATTACATATCCGTCCGCATTTACTGCACGAGAATCGTGAATCACCTACACAGGGGACACAAACAGGATTGTGCCTTTGAGCCCGCTTCGCGGCCAGATCTCGAAACCACGCCCTATCATGAGTTACGCAGCCATCCAAAAGAACACCCCTCCACTCATCGCGGTCTACTGCAATATCCTCCCAGACATTGCAATCGATGCCAAAAGCAACCATGTCGCGTTTCGCACAATCTTTAAAACGCAAGATGGGCCGGCCAACGTTGCGTTTCTTGAAAGCAACTTGGCCCAGCATGGTCTGCCTAGGTAAACGAGTGCTGCTCATGCGTTGCACATGTCCCAGCCACCGCAAGCGTCTTTGTTTCAAAAGAGCCGTGATGCTAGGGAGCCGTGCAATCTCCAGCACTCTCTCGTTCGTAACCCTGTCCTTCCATGTAATATTCAGGATGCTTCGAAGACAGCGCATATGAAAAACGTTGAGTCGTCGTTCCTGCTTTGCATACGACGTCCATGTTTCGGCTCCATACAAAAGTGTGCTCAAGACGCAAGCTTGATAAACAAGCATTTTAGTCCTACAGGTCAGGTGTTTGTTGTCCCACACTCTTGTACGCAACCTGCCGAGCGTCGTGGCCGCCTTGCCGATGCGAATACCGACCTCACTCTCGAGGGAAAGGTTGCACGACACAGTCGACCCCAAGTAACAGAACCGATCTACTACCTCTAGAGGCACACCTTCCAGCAAGATGGTAGGTTGGGAAGTGTAGCCCTGCGCTAAAATAACGGTCTTCTTGGTGTTTACAGACATGGAGAACAGCCTACATGCGTGGGAGAATTTGTCCAAGAGAACTTGAAGATCTTGAGGAGTATTCGCCACAAAGGCCGCGTCATCGGCAAAGAGAAGGCTGTCAACAAATAGATCCTCACGGTTCCGACGGGATTTTAAAAGGTTGATGTTGAACAACTTTCCGTTTGACCTTGTGTGAAGGTGAACTCCCTGTTGCGATACATCAAAAGCAACCCTTAGCAATAGGGAGAAAAATATGCCGAATAATGTGGGAGCCAAGACGCAGCCCTGACGAACACCTCTTCTCATCTCAAAAGTGTCGGACGTTCGACTATCAAAAACAACAGCGCCCTTCATACCATCATGAAAAGATTTAATAAGCTTAAGTAGCTTCGGCGGACATCCTACTTTTTCAAGCACAACATAAAGTCCCTCCCTGCTAACCGTGTCGAAAGCCTTATTCAGATCCACGAACGCGATTATCAAGGGTGTGTTCTGCTCCCGACACTTCTCCTGGAGCTGACGGAGAGTAAATATCATATCCGTAGTAGAACGCTGGGACCGAAAGCCACACTGTGCCTCAGGATACACACGGTCGGCAAGACTTTGCAGCTTAGTCAGTAAGACTCTTGCAAACAGTTTGCCAACGATGCTTAAGAGGGAAATTCCGCGATAGTTATTACAATCGCCGCGGTCACCTTTCCCTTTATATAAGGTCACTATATTAGCATCACGCATATCATGCGGAAAGCGTTCTTCCTCCCAGCACTCCCCCAACAGATTATGGAGCAGAGGCAAAGTGCACTTGAGTTTGAGGATTTCGGTGAGAACACCATCCGAGCCGGGACTCTTGCCGCACTTTAGCTTCAGCACGGCTGCGCGAAGGTCACCCACAGTGGGCAAACTATCAAGCTCAGTCATGACTGGTAAGGATGGAATCAAATCCACGGCAACAGGGCTGATCTCGGTTGGTCGAGAATAGAGCTCAGTGTAGTGCTCCACCCACCGGTAGAGTTGACGACTACTGTCAGAAATAACAGTGCCATCAATTTCTTTCAGAGGGGCCGTCTTCTTTTGTATAGGGCCGAGAGCTGTTTTGATCCCCGCGTAGACACCATGGAAGTTTCCTGCGACAGCACAATCTTGAATACTTCTGCATAGATCCGTCCAGTAAGTATTAGCGAGTTGGCGACATGTACGCTGAAGCAGTGCCTTAGCGGTGCCTAACTCAGTGCGAGTGGCATCGCCGGGGTTTAGGCGGAAATTTAGAGCAGACCGACGCTTAGAGTCAATCAGTGGCTGAAGTAGAGGCAAATTGTCCGAAAACCAGTCGGGTGCTTTAGTTTTGGCAAGACCGAACACCTCACCTGCTGTTTTAGTGAGAAGACCTTTAATGGAGTTCCACTCTGAATTAACAGGCGCACCCGCATCCCAACTGGCCATTTGCTGTCGCATCAGATGACTAAAAGAATCCACCAACTCAGGATCCTTGGTATTACAAACGTTCAATTTGAACTTTCCGGGAGTCTTGGAAGAGTGGATCCTTTTTGCCGACAGATTGACTTTGCACACTACTAAGGAGTGATCGGTGTCACATTGCGCACTATGGAATGCTCTCGCGTGAATGACTTCTTTTAAGCTCAACTTTTTGGTCAAGATAAGGTCTAATTGATGCCAGTGACCTGAGCGGGGATGTTTCCAGGAGACTTTACGAATCGCTTTACCTTTGAAGTAAGTATTGGTAACACACAGTAGGAATTTCGAGCAGAATTCTAGCAGACGTTGCCCGTTTTCATTCAGCTTTCCTATACCGTGGTTACCAAGGCAATCGGGCCAGGATGAGTTCTCCTGCCCCACACGGGCGTTGAAGTCTCCCAGAATAAAAAGTCGATCCCCTGCTGGAACACTACTTGCAACAGAGCACAACTTGTCATAGAAGTCATCTTTCGATTCTGCTGATGAGGTAAGCGTCGGAGCGTATGCGGATACAAGAGTGATGAAACCGCTTTTAGTATTGAGACGCAAAGTAATAATACGCTCCGATATGCCACGAGGCGTTTCTATGGCACTAAGAAGAGTATTGCGGACGGCAAAACCCACACCGTGCTCTCGATGTTCATTCGGGTCCTTGCCCTTCCAAAAGAAGGTGTAATTCTGTTCACGCAATGAGCCCTCATCGGAAAGCCGGGTTTCTTGCAATGCGGCAATGGATATGTTGAGACGTGCCAGTTCTAAATCCAAAATAGCTGTCTTACGCAGTTCGTTTGCGCATTCAGAAGTCTCCGAGTTTTCCGGGAGACCTGTCCTCAATGTACGGACATTCCAAGACCCAAAGCGCATGGAAGTGCAAGCTTTAGATTTTGCTGGATTCTGCTGTTTGGTGGCGGGTGTAGAGAAGCTCAGCATCGTTTTCAGGACAAAGGCCTGTGTTCCCAACACCCCAGAGGAACAGACGGTGCCGGGGCGGACCAGTACCTTATTGACTGGGGGCTGCCCAGTTTAGAGCGGGCGGTAACTGGTCAATGAACCTACGATGGGTCCTCCCACTGTCGGAACTAACCCCTGGCGCCCGCGCTTACGCCCATACGCGCAGACTTATAACCGGTAACTGTCAGATCCCGTGTTGTTATCCACACCGCAGAACGGTGAAGGTGAAGTGTCCTCTCCACAGACGCTGCATCGCCTGGGACGCTGTTTGATGACGCAGGGTTGCCCAAGACCTACGCCACCCTCTCGATCTCCCCAGCTTGACCCACAGGAAAGGCACGCCAATACGTGTGGAGCCACCAGGTCGATTGCAGGCAACTGCCGCTATTCAGATTGCATCCTACTTGCGCCTAACGGAGTTACCAAATCCGGGTTTAAAATCAGAGTTTTCCGTCTCCTAGATGAGTGGCAAACCAATGCTAGAGACGCTCATCTCGCCAATCGGAAGGATGCGGGATGCGGGAAAGGGTAAAATAATGAGGAAAGGACAGAGACAAGGGACAGGATATGGGTTAGGATGCTATTGCTAAGGGTAGTGGGAGTGGCAATAGCAGCTCGGGAAGCCGGGGTCGCGTACCCGTATACCGCACAGCTTTCATCGGAAGGATGATAACCTACAGTATCCCTGACTGATCCCACCTCAACGCATAAACTTTACAGCCATGACAATTGAGCGAGAGACCTTTCTATGTATGTTTTTCTATGTACTTTGATTTCTTGTATCTATATATGTAAGATATTGAATGTCCTAAAATCAGTTCCGATTTAACCTCATTTCCGATCAATTGATCTACGGTTTCCTACATTATGCAAGTCTTATCTAATCGAGCTAGATGCAAATCTGCTCATTAACGGGCTATTAATTATGCATATCAGCATATGTTTGCATAGACTAACACATCCGTGTTCATTCAATCTTGTGTGTTGTCCCTAAGTATCTTACTCTGAGCCTAATCAGATTTATGTACACGGTGTATAGTAGGGTTTAAGTGACGGTGTACCCAAAACTAGAACCATACTACTTTCAGATCATTGTTCAGAGTTTAAAATTGGCTAATCTCATTATAAGCTTTAAAGCTAATGTTTGAAAACTCACATGAAAATAGCATTTTTCAGAAAACAAGCATGTATCACAATAAGTACATAAATAGTTAAGTGATCTATAGACGCGCAAGAATCACGTCAGCCAAAACACGTATTTATCCTGGCAAAATGCATGGCAGTTCAAACTTTGCTTGTATTGTTCTTGTTCGTTCACGGCGCGCACACATACAAACCGCGCGATGAACTTTTTGTAGGAAGACAATTTACTGCTATTATACTGTGATTATGTTATGGTCTGGTAATTTTTCAAGGTCGTGCTAGGTGTTCAGGTATTGTGGCTTTTCCTCGCGGTCAATCCAACTCTATACTAAGTATTATCGCCTTTCTTTATAAGTATACCTATTCTGGTGTACTAAATTTCTAAATAGTTGCCGCTGTTGGAGCATTGTCATTTCACAGCCCCTCGTTCTACAAAGCTAACCGGTTGACAACACTTACCGGTAGAAAGCTTCGGCTTAGCTTTTAATTGATATTACGGCGAGCTTTTATTTATTAGGCCGTGAGATGTCTTCTGTTGTTACTTTCGCTCTTAAGCTTAGTCGCTCCGAAACACTTACCTGAAACAAAAGAAAGGCTTTTATCATGAATAGGATCTTAAAATTACATAACAAATTCAAACTTTTCCTTTTATGGCGGTAAAATTGTGTTAATTGAAGATTTTCAAGATGATTTGATGTAATTTTTTCTCAATGACCTTTCGAAATCAAGATTTTTGTGAGTTAAAACACCCTTTATCTTAAAACATTAACTTTTCAGGATTGTCATTCAGCCTAACTTAAACATTGGATACTAACCAGTATTTATAATTGGCATAACTTATAAATATACACAAAACTATCTCTGTATTGATTGTGGCTAAAAACACTTTTCAGCCAAATGTTTTTGTGAAGGTCTGATGAGGAGATACCGTAAGCGTTTGATGTTTGCGTGCTTGCAACACATATTGCGGCCATGTCGTTCGGTTTCTGATTTAAGAATGCATTTCTGTATATAAAAAAGTAAGTATATTCAACAGATTAACCCGTTAACCTCCTACCACTGCAAAAAGACCCATATCATAAGTGCACATGATTGATTTCCGAACAGCTTTCCATCTGTCAATAGAAAATCGTGACGGACCGGTAAAGTCGAATGGTAACGGGACATAATGCTCGTGTAAATAATGAATGATTTAGTAATCGTTCACTTGAATGAATGATTCCAAAACGGAGTAAGTCGGTATTGGTTTGTTGTGACCTAAGTCGTTCAAGTGTAATAAACTTATCTGTATTATAGGTCCATAAGCAGCACCTAACAGGTGTTTGGTAATTATATTTTGTGACCGAAGTGGTCTAGATTGTTTGATTTACATTAACAATGATAGATAATCTGGTTCCGGCTTCCTTCGTGATCGAATAATGTTGGTTAGAGCCGGGTATAAGAACATTTAATTATTAATTTTGTTATGTTATAAACATAGGTGCGGTATTAAGACGGTGGTAGAGAAAATAGGTTGAACCTGTATCTTAAGGCCTAAGCCTAAGAAAAACATACTCAGCTTATAAAAAGAAAGTTAAAATGTATATTATATTAGTTCACAACATTAGGTACTTTTCCGAGAAAAAAGTAATTAAATTAAAACTAACATAGCTCATAATTGCTATTACAGACACGGACTTACAAAATTTATAGAACCGTCATTGACAAAAAAAACAATGCACCGTGTGAAGGTCTATTATATTTTACGCCGAGAAAATATCAAGTCTTGTTTCTGTGTGATCTGCATACATAGCAGTACTTGAGATTTTGTTTGAATCTCTGAACTGAAAAAAGAAAATGACTTCTTTAATGGCAGCGGGCACGATAAGTATCAACAGAAACAGTACAAAAATCAATGGTCATGTACAAAGAGGGACTTATACCTGTTAGGGATCTTTTCCAGTTACCTGGAAAGCAAATGAGAAAGAATAACTAACATCAAAGATATGTAGACAAACTACTACCTACCTAAGTTATGTTATGGCTTAACACATCTAACTTTCGTTTATACATATGTAGGATAGGAACCGTATATCGGAACGTTACCGACAGAGAGAGGTGAGGTAGAGCGAGACGGAGATAGAAATGGCGGTTTGAACGATACGAACGGAACGGTGTGTGCTTGCGGTGAAATTATATTCAATAAACGTATTTAAGTGCCAATCGGTGTTTTCCTTTGTCAATATCCCACATTTTGGGGGCTCGTCCGGGATTTGACAAAGGAAGAAGACGAAGATAACCTACTCTTGATGAGACTAAGACGGGCGAACGCCGACTTAACCTCAAAGGCGTCCACGCCGAATGAAAAGTGGTCCGACTGTGTGCGCCGACTTTCCAAAAGCTTCGAGGAGGAGTCCAATCGCGAAGACGATAGTGAAGATTACGAAGAAGAAGACGACGACGACGAAGACGCTATGACGGACAAGCAGTCACTTAATCTTTTACTACTCGACGACGCCATCCCGAAGTACACCGGTACGGATAAGACGTATGCAGCGTCAAAATGGGCACAAGACGTTGACGATAACGCAGAAATTTTTGGTCTTACGCCGCAACAGAAACTGCTCATTGCGAGACGGTCTCTGACGGGTGCTGCGGCCATGTGGTTGCGCACTGAAAAGCCATTCAAAACTTACGACGATCTGAAGACAGCAATTCTCAAAGAATTTCCAGACACGACTAATACAAAAGAAATTCATGAGCTGATGGCACGAAGAAAGAAACGCAAGGACGAGACATGCTACTCCTATATGCTTGAAATGAAAGAGCTGGGGAAGAGAGGAAGACTCGCTGACTACGTCGCGATTCAGTACATTATCGATGGAATCGTCGATCACGAAGCAAATAAAACCCTACTTTACGGTGCCTCCACCTACTCCGAGCTAAAGGAAAAGTTCAAGTTGTACGAGACCTACAAAAATAATTTAAGAAAAAGTTATGCTGAAGATACGAGAAAGACACGATTTGACACAAAATCGCAGCATATGTCGAATATATCCGGCGGTGAGCGGCAGCATACGAAGAGACGCTGTTATAACTGTGGAGAAATTGACCATATTTCATCAGCTTGCCCGAAACAAGGCATAAAATGTTTTAATTGTAATGGTTTCGGCCATATTGCGATGGAGTGCCCTGCGAAAAAAACGGCGTTTCCGGCGACATCCCGAGTTATTCCGAAGTCCGACACGAGCAAGCCCGAGAGAACGCGATCATTATCATCGGGGAATATTCGGCATTCATCGGCTCCATCTGGTTCGGGAAAGCAAGCTTTCTTCAACACGACACACGCCGATGGCGGCGCCACCAGCGACGATGCTCACGGCGAACAACTTCACGACGAAATTTTCTTCGTATCGAGCGATGTGAAACAGGCGACAAGTGCCACCTGCGAGATTGGTCGGAATTCGAGCGCAGCGATTGGCTCGAGCGGCAAGATGGCGATCGAAATGTATCATGGCGGCGTCTGCGGCGGCCATACGTCAAACGAAGCTGACTTCAGTATGTACGAAGTAAACAAACATTTCGGAACCGGCAATAGAAAATATAAACCAGTGAAATTAGTTAAAATGTACAACAAAACGACGGACGGTTTGGTTGATTCCGGGAGTGACGTTAATTTAGTATCTGACGAGTTTTGTGAACCTGTAGGATAGGAACCGTATATCGGAACGTTACCGACAGAGAGAGGTGAGGTAGAGCGAGACGGAGATAGAAATGGCGGTTTGAACGATACGAACGGAACGGTGTGTGCTTGCGGTGAAATTATATTCAATAAACGTATTTAAGTGCCAATCGGTGTTTTCCTTTGTCAATATCCCACACATATAGGTAGGTAAGTATAAACGGATAGGTTCACAACTAGTGTTGCCAGACTTTAGTTTACTAAAAATCGGACTTCGTGCAATAAAAATTTGACGTAATGTTAAAATCGGGGCAGCGAAAATGCATTGATGGTTATAATTATTGTTTTTGTTTTGTTTTCTTAGTTGGAACTTGTCATTGTTCTTGATTATTTGGAGTCAAAATTATCTCGTGTCACCGTAAAGGGGTGTGTGACATGAATTCCTCTAACCTTTCGCTGGGCATATTTTAAAAACACAGCCTGTATAAGAGACAGTAGAGCCACTTAAAAGGGGGTCGGGGGGGGGGGGAGGGTCAAATGTAAGTCGGAACGTTCATTTACCCCTGAAATTCATGACGTTCCAGCAAAACGGGACATATGGCAACACTATTCACAGCCCAAGAAAACCAGTCCAGTCCTATCACACTTTTTCACATCCGGGATTGTATTAAACAAGTTATTACAAGAGCGAAACAATAATATTAGAGCAGCGTAGACGATAGGCCGTCGACCCGTACACCGGCAGTGAACTTGTCTCAATGGACCATAAAACATAAGTTTCGTAAGACCTAGTATACGAATTGAAACAGCGCAAGTCATAGCATGCAGCGGCGGCGAGACGAGCTAGAAAGTACTAGAACTCGGCAGCAACTCCAAAAGGTTGTCCCCCACAGGTTCAAAAACCGGCCAAGTGCCTATCGAATTCGCTCACGAAGGGTTCCGTTCCACCGTCGAACAAAAATACCAAAAAAATAATAATAGGAGATATGCATGATTTTTTTTTTTTAACAAATTTCTTAACAAAATATGAAAATACCGTAAAAAAGATGACAACAGTCAAAATAAAATTGAAATCGACCGAGAAACACGGAAGATATAAACATTTTAAACCACTAATCAGATAGCGATTAGAGAGAGAGATCCGATATGGACTATGACGTCATAGTACACGGCCGCCATACAATCTCCATACTATATTCTGTTTTGCGAGAAAGAGATAGAGATAAATCTTTGTTGTGTTATGTCTTGGTTATTTTTATAGTTATTCGTAAAATATCTTTTTCCTACTGTTTTTTATATGAATGAGCTTTTATTAAAGAAAATAACAAATATGCATATTCCCTATTATGTAACATCTATAAGAAAAAAGAATTTTTGAAAATTCTTCCACCCAGGTTGTTACGAAACGATTTTTTTTACAGAAGAACAAAATATAACCGATAGAAAATTCTATTGTACACTGTTAGTACGTTAAAAAATTAATTAAAGTTCAAAAGGCTTAACTCCTTGCACCGAACACAGTGGTTCCCAAAGCCCGCGAAACGCGCTGAATACGCATTCACTGCCAGTTCCGGGTCCCATCGCGGTAATCCGCTCAAATATTTTATAATTACGACCTCTCTCACTTGGTTGGTTAAGTCTCAGTTAATACCTACGACGGGCCTGAGGCTGTTAAGATGGTTACACACTTGGTGAGGTCTGAACAAGCGTCACCAAATTCAAAAATACCTACATTACCTTCATAATTCCGAAAAGTTACTAGTTATTCCGAGTAAACGCATCCTCCTTCCGAATCTTCTAATTCAGAAACCCATGTTACGCAGGTTTTTTTTAGGATATAAACGAATTACATTTTCTATTATACGTATGGTAAAATTAACTCTAACGAAATATAACTCTGCGCAATAAAGTGATGACGTATTGACCAACAGTTGGTCAGTCAAGTTACTTGAGAGGTTGCTGTTAGTTGTAAGTTAAATGTCACTTTGTTACTCTTGAAAAGTAAAGGATGATGGAATATTTTTTATCATCTAATACATTAGCACTCTCATAGTAGTTTAGACCCTGCGTTATCTTTTTGACCCGTGTGCTGTAGAATATACGATATAACAAGCTAGAAAGCCTTCTTACATATATACCAAACAAACATACTACATTGCTTGAGACTGTATAACTATATTGTATACCAACAGAGCAACGGCACTCGTAATAGCGATGACAGAATGTTTTGAGAATCATGGTAAGAAGACAATCGTAACAGTTATAATAACTGCAAAATTAATACATAAGCATAACCAACCCCATGAGAAATTATTGTACTGTTACACAATACGATGTCTCCAGCCATATTGAAGCTTATGACCTTGCATTAAGGTTGCAAATAAACAGGATCTATAAATAAACTGTGGTTTCTGTGTAGAGAGAGACATAATGGGCATAAAGAAAGTCTATTGTCTTTGGGTAATTTGTTCGTTACTCGTTGGCTCGGTTGCATGGTACTCAATTAATAGCAGATATTAAAGCATTATTTAAGTGTATTAAGAAATTTCATGTATTAAATACACTCGGGTCATTTTCTATATAATAATATAGATTTCACCTATCCCAAGGCTGTCAAAACACTCAACAACTGCAGTCATATGACGGATAGAGTCTGTGCGGAACGAGAATAGGCGTGGCGAAAAACGGAACTAACCTAACCAGTATGGCCACAGAACAGAAAATACGGCACATACGGTAGAAAAGCATTACAGCGCCCCCCAATCTAAATCCTATTATCTTTCCGCACAGACTCTATACACTGACTCGCCAGTAGGTATATTTTACAAAGTATGTTATAAGTGTTTGAGTAAACTCAGTGTAATCTAACTGAAGTTACGAGCGCAACTTAATTATGTTTTAATTTTTAGTGTTAAGTAGTATTAGTTTTAAATATTGTTTTTCCTTATAGTGCATGCGGTGTTTACCTTTCAGTAATTGTTACACTAAGCAAATATAATATATTTTGTAAGTATCAAAATGTCTAACCAGTGTAAACAGCCTGTTGGTGAACCGAATAAATAAAATAAAAAAAATAGAAAATGACCCGAATTCATTGTCCGTGAGGGTACCTGCGTTTACTGTTAATTTTTCAAAAGCAATTGGAAATCATTAGTTGTTCCACTAGCCACCTCCTGGCGTCAAGTTGAAACGATTATAATGTTAGTTTGCCACGGGAAGTGCGCAAGTTTAATTAATAAGAATCTGTTTAGTAGAAATTTCGTAGGTAGAGTCTGTGCGGAAAGAGAATCGGCGTGGCGAAAAACGGAACCAACCTAACCAGTATGGCCACAGAACAGAAAATACGGCACATACGGTAGAAAAGCATTAGAGCGCCCCCCAAAATTAATCCTATTCTCTTTCCGCATAGACTCTTGGACAGAAATTTAGATTTTCTAATATTGTTGATAATGATAATACATACTTAAATAGCTTAGCGGTGGTAATTGCACCTTATTATCTCTTTATTTCTCTCTGTTTCCCATGCATGCCAAGTTTAGCCACTTTTGCGACCGTTGCCAGATATGTCACGTCCACCTAATCTAAAACTTTAAATTGACATTGTCAAGAGTCGAAATATTTATTTCTGTAATACTTCAAATAATTACGAACTGCATATCGATACCTTTAGACTCAAAGGGCGTAAACGCCGCAGGTTCTAATGGCGTTTACGCCCTTTGAGTCTAAAGGTATCGATATATCAGTCGGCACGGCAAGCATTGAGTGCTCGAACCCGAGGTCAAGAGTCAACCCCGTCATGCTCAATGAGCAAGAATTCCTTCGCTCCTGCTCTTTGTTACCCCAGTATAAAAGGACGTATTGTTTTAGCGAAACTATGTCGCTTAGGCCTTTCTATCCATAACCCTTATTAAATTCATTCCTGTTCCCGGTCCCACCTTCCTAGTATAAAATGATGTATTTTCTTAGTAAAAGCGTGTCGCTTAAGTTTTTTGTTTAAGCAGTGTTCCCATTCATTGGCCGTGGTCGCCGTGGGAGTCTGGAAGTCATGGTTGGACGGGCGCTACTGAGAACTTCCATAACGTGAAAGGAAGCGTAAGAAATGTAACTTTAGCCCTTGGGCGTTTTTGTTCACTTTTTACTGTTCATCACAACGGTTAAAAGGTGTGTCCAATATAAAAAGGATTACATAATGTTCCCTGGGCTCGCATTTGATATACTCTCGATACACTTTTGGGATTTCTACTTTGTCTTTAACAATTTCGACTCCTGGAATCTGGCCCTTTTCTATTCTGGGTTCTAGGCAAAGCTACAAAGGCTGAACTGACTACTGAAGAATATCTGTGCCTGCCTACAATCAGGATAGTTAACTATCTGGGTAAGGCTCAGTTTAATGTGCCCTATCTCTTGTGTTATCTAATATTCATTTATACTATGACAAATGAATAAACTTTGTTGTTAGATTAAATGGTCATTTAATGTTCATAATAATTGGGTACAAGTTTGAAAAACCAAATTAAATTAACATAATAATAATAAAATACAATACTAAGTACTAACTAAAAATACCTAAATGCATAAACTACTGAGAACTAGGTATAGATCAAATATTAGCGGATCGTTTTATTCTCATTTAAAGAAAAGCATTTATTAGGTACCGTATATCGACGAGTGACAACCAAAGGTGGGTGAAACCTTAAAACAGATGGGTATTGGGTAAGGCTGAGAACAGAACCAAATCATCGTCGCATCGCGATAGAATAGAAGGCTATAGTTCGTCGATTTGTATGGGAACCAAGCGCGTAACGTTTTTCGCTTGGCGTTTGACGCCAAAAGTGTAATTTAGTGATGGAAAACATATTTTTTTCTTTTCATTTGGTGGTATTTGAACAATTAATTATACCATTATTATCAGAGTTTCAAATTTGATAATAATATTGACGGAAACTGAAGTTGACGGCGTGCAAAGTAGGTCGTCACCACTTCTTTTTAGCACGCGAGGTACATACACTTTTTACACACGTCGATATATTTTTGTGGGTGTGCCGATGTTTTATTTACCCCAAACTACTGCTTATATCAAGTAAATAAAATATTGACCAAATGCTCGACATCACTTAAATCCTCCACAGTGCATTCCTTCCTACCCGTTGTGAACCTTCAACTCCCCTACAATAAGGATTGATTGTTCGTCTATTTTCTCCCTACACCCTCACTCTCTACTCTATATCACGTTTATATATTGTAAACAGTATCTTGACCCGTAGTGTCTTTCAAAAGTTTCAAAACCCAGTAGTGAAATCGGGATCGATACCTTTAGACTCAAAGGATGTAAACGCCGTAGGTTCTAATGTCGCTTAAGCCTTTTGAGTCTAAATGTATCGATATATAGAGGCGAATAGCTTGAATTTTTACGTTAGAAGCAATATTTTAAATTCTTCGTCGCCAGAAGTATATTGGCGGTGCTCGAGAATTCTGTAAGTATGCTGTATAATTGAAAATGCACAGATACCGACGTTTTGTAAGCAGTTAAACTAGTGTTTACACAATGTTTACTGTGTTGTTACGAACGTATCGTTTATTTTTACCGGCGTCATTGATCTTAAGTGAGTTAATTACCCACTTCCCTGGCCTTTGTTAGCGTCTGTTTTGGTTCATACACACATACAAACATGTAAACATACATACAAATACAATGTGTTTCGGTTCACCGGTGGAATTCACGGTCATTGATAGACAATGCTAGAACGTCTTATGTGAGTTTGAGCAATAATCATTATCTTACTATACACGGTGGATTCTAATCGGTAATCAGGAGTAGACAAATATTAATATCTAGCTAAAATCAAACTTAATAGGCGAGGTCTCACACAAATACCTCACTGTTTAATTAATTAAAGGTTAAAACATAATTTAAACTAATAACCACTGGATACATGGTCACCTACATTAATTATTGAAGTAAAATCACGTGATCACGATACGTCAAGTGCCATCGCTTTCGCGGAAAATTTGACAGATCTTAAGTAAATAAACTTTTCTGCGAGTATGAGTAGTTAGGGCGTGATAGATAACGAATTAAAATTGATAAAACGGCCGAAAATGAAAAGAATGCAATTCCGACGATTTAAGTAGCCGCCACACGAAGGACTGACTCACATGAAACCTTCTCGCTGCTTGCCTATTGCTCCTACGAGGATCCCGAGCAAAGTATCTTAAAATGCGTCGATCCAGATCGTCAGGACGACGTCGAGGCCAGCCGGGTGCTTGAGCGTGGTTTGGCACTGTGAACTGTCCGAAGTCACAGAGGTTTTAGTTCATGCGGTTTATCAAACTGTGCGTGAGAATTGGTACGTTTGGATGAATTTCGTGGAATAATTCTTGAGTTCATCTTCAGCTGTTTGGTTTGTATTGATAAACGTACCTACAATATTGTAACGCTCGATATTTTGAGCACAAATACTGTAACGCGGCAAACCTCCTTGGCGCAGTACTGGCCGGTTAGAAACTTTTACGAACGTACAGCATTTACGATCGTCTTTTTTTTCACGGAGACATTTTCGGTCGCTTTTCACATTGCCGTGATATCTTGTTATTTGCTAAACAGACTGACATATTATGATATTTTAAACTGCTTAAATATTAATTACTGTGTAGATATATAAATACTCGTAAGGGCTGCCGCTTCGCAGCCCTTTTTACTGGATTGAAGTTGTGTGAAGTCGCTTCCATTTATCGTATCGACTGATGCAGAATAGCGCTTCTGAACTGGTCTGGAGCTGGCTTCGAACTAGGAACTGAAAACCTATACCTACCTATCCTGAAGTCCCGACTCTTCACCGCCATCCAGTCTCCCAGCACCGTTAAGGCCAGTGACCTTCCTTTGTACATACCTACTGCGTACTGACGGAATGCCGTTTCACCTTAATTTTATTGTATATAGTTTTATTATTTAATTTTATTATATTTTTTTATAACCACGGCTCGAGTTTTACTCCCGACTCTAGCCGGGCTACAATATGGTCGAGGCATGTTTTTTTAATTACTAATTTACTTTTCTCATTCAATATTTGCGACTTCTATGACTTTGTTTACATACATGACAGTGACAAGTTATTACTCATAAATTATCATTGTCATTCTTTTTTTAAAGAGGTTGTAATCTCACAGATACAGATTAGTAGGGTGACAAGGAATTTAGGATAAAAATGATTTCGAAATACAAATTATCACAGAAAAAAAAATGTTTAGATGTAACTAATTACGACATCAACGTGACCGCTATCAATTACTGAGTTAGAAAAACTGGTACCTGATTACCGATTAGATGCCATCGTGTATATTCGTAAGTTTTACTCTTGGCTGTGTAGTTGTGAAAATTGGAGAAAATTTCTAAAATCTCGTGAATATTTCGGAAAATTTCAGGAAAGTTTCAACTATATAAAATGCAACGGCCTTTTCAGGGAAAGTTTCTATTAATGAGTGTCGCGCAACAATGGAATTCAAAGCCAGTCATGTTAGCGCCAGGCGGCTCACACTGCGATTTCGCCGCGCGATTACTAGTACCAAATTTTGCCCTTCCAGAGGGGCTTAGCCAGCGACCAAAGAGCACACGTTATGCGATAGAGAGAGGCGGTCGGATGCGGTGCGTTCCGTCCGGTGATCGCCCGTATTTGATCCAGAAGGGTTTCAGGAAAAAATCTTGTCAAGTTAATTAAGCTGAAAAATGTTACCACTAGATAATTCAAGTGACTTTTTGTTAATCGTTATTGAACCGATGATTGCACTTATGCCTTTTTGTCATAGATAACTTATGGTTCTAATTTTGGAGACTCTAACTTCTTTAATTAACGCTTACGATGTTTGGAAAGATTTATGTTGGATCTTATAGATTTAAACGCCAACTATAAATAAAATATAACTACTTACTAAACTAATCTTAAGTAAAAATTAAAATAAACCTAAGAAAATAAACCACGGTTAGTTAATGTTTTCAAAAAAATATATTTTGTTTTGATTTGTTTGAGTTGTTTGTCTGACAGAAGGTACATATAATTGCCAAACAAATAACAATTATTTTTTAGTATCAAATGATTTTAGTTGCATGGCGTCTGTTGTATTTATCCCATTACAAACTCGTAAATATGCCAAATCCTATAGTTTGTAAATTTCCATACATAAAAGCAATGCGTGGTTTGGCGCGGTTCTTCGTATGAATAACAAAGTATAATTAGGAATCAAACGAACTTACCTTACGTGATGTTTGATTCCAATTATGTGAGTATCCCAACCGAAGACGATTACTATAGTTTACATGCAGCAGTACATGAGATGGTGCTGTCCTTGTCACACATTTAGAGCTATAATATCTTAAAAAGCAAAACCATACTTCCATCTCTCTCCCGCGGCGCATCAGCGCGCCCGCGCTTACCTGACCTCATTTTTTCAGAGTTAGATATTTTGTGTTGTAGACAAGTTTTTTATTTTTTATTTTATCCCTTGGGCTAGGGTGGGATGGGACGATGTAATCGTCTTCGGTTGGGATACTCACATAATTGGAATCAAACATCACGTAAGGTAAGTTCGTTTGATTCCTAATTATATTTCGTATCCCAACCGAAGACGATTACTATAGTTTACATGCAGATGTTCAGAGCATTGTTATGTTCAATATGTGAAAAATGAAAAGTAAAAAACTGGTAATTCCAATCATTATAATGCTGATTAGCTACGAAATTGAGAACAATATTCTGATGACTTAATTTAAAGTTCAATTTACATTTACCAGATTCTTAACTGTTTAATTTTAATGGCATAAATGCAATTAATCCTATTTAGCGAATGTCAGATATAGCATACGTAAAATTATTTTCATTTGATTCCAGGGTGTCTCTATAATATTACTTATTAAGATAGACATTGGAACGATCACTGCAACCTGCAGCCTTGCAAACAGTCTCCAGATTAAACCCGGCACGGTGCGCGGCAGATTTTCATGCTACCCGTGTACTGTGAGCGCTGAAAATGCTTATGTCAATGGCATTGTCTCGTGATACCTTTTTAACCCAGTGTGCTAAGGTCTGAGATCCAAAGTTTTTATAAGGCCTTCGTACAAAGAGGTATCCTTTAGTATGATGGCGTCTCAATTCATTTGTCCTACTAACATACGTTTGAACTGCGAGTGCTGGGCAAATAAGGACTTTCGCGGATATAGGGTAATCTGTTGATTGGTTAACAAGCTCCAGGCCTCGAAGTATTAATTAGATTTGTAACCTTGATTATATTTAACATTTAGATGACTCCTACTGGAGGAGTATCATCTCATTAGCTATACTGTCCAGTACCAGTGCTAATGAAGGTGAAGCCATAATTACATCATTACTTATTGGCATATTATCTAATTTTATCAGTAGCCTGATCGTGTGCATCCATTGTGCCGAAGCAATGGCGATAAAAGTACAAGTTTTATATGATAAATCAGTTCATGAGACATCTTCATTTCGATAAATATTTAAGAAATGATTTAGAACTATATTTGTACGTGGATTTATATTTTGGGTTCGGAGGTTTAAGTTTGTAAGCCTTTAAGAAATCGATTAACCCAATCATTTGACGTAACATTCGTATTGCGATAAGGCTGATCTGTGTATGATCAAACAGCTATAGCTTAAAATTTTATGGTCAAAAAGACATCATCAAAAAGACAAGACGGTGATGTGTTAAAACACATCACCGTCATTAGCGTCATAAACATCAAGATTTCTCGTTTTTTACAGAGAAGCTCCCAGGATTTGAATTAATAAAGTTTTAAATTATTGCTTTAAAAGTATTTTTGCTAAAGAGGCCATCACTATATTTAGTGATTCATGTGGTAGTCCACGCTTTATTATCATATCCCTGATAATTTAGCTGCCACCAGGATAAGGCTGGCATGAAGCGGGAGGCGCGTTCTGAACGGAGAGACTAATAAAGATCCGTCGGAATCAATAAACGTTTTTTCAGGTACGACAAGACTTAGACCACAAGGAGTACCATGCTTGTGATGGCCAGTAGGGTACTACAACGATACCTTTAGCTTTATCTGAAATGATTTTTCTAATACTTTGCTCACTAGGCTGAATGGGGGAAAGAGATAAAAAATAATATTTTCCCAACTAAAAGTAAAGGCATCGACTATTTCTGAATAAGGATCTAATTTCGAAGACGCATATCTACTGCAGTAGGCTGTAGTTCTGAGGGCTGTCAAAAAGGTCAAATGCAGGTGTACAGCCTAACATATGAACAATCTGTGAAAATATATGACCAGAAATTTCCCATTCAGTGTCTATATTCATTTGGCTGGAGTCCTAGACTCCCGATCTGCTACTACATTATCGCAAGACTGTATGTATGATGTAAATACATAGACGTTTTTTTGACTCGCACAACTGCCAAATGTTTCTTGCATACTTATTTAAATGGGGATATTGTACTTCCCCATTCTGTTAATATAACATGGCAGGTGTGTTGTCTATTCTCAGTTAAACGTTGCAATCTTTTAGATTTGCTGTAAATATCTTCAGTCCATAAAATGCGGCTATAAGTTCCAGCGTGTTTATATGAATGAAGTGTCAGTTCACTGACTGTCCAGTTGCCAGAAGCGTTTGGGCACCACATGTCGCGCCCCAACCAGTTATAGATAGATGCATTACTATACATTTCTAACAAGTAGTTATTCTTGCGGATCGGGGAGAATGTATCATTGTATTATTAATCCGCCATGAAAAATGTGGACTTAAATATTTTTCTAGTTTCATTTGTTTGTTGTAATTTTCCAAATGATCCAGAGCTAAAATATTTCTCGTTCGAAGAATTTAGTATACCTACATCCATCCGTAGTTGACGGCTGGACATACGGAGGGCAAAAATCTGATGAATTCAGCTAAATATCAAATTGTAACATGTGTGCGGTTCATCTAGTATCGCCTCCACCACGTGGTCGCGTAATGCCGCGTGTAGCTGGTCGGGCGGCGGCCGCGCGGCGCGTCTGTGCGACGGTCCCGCGGCGGCCGGTGAGGTGCAGGGGGCGGCCGCGGCTCGGCCACTGCTGCTACTCGTGGCGGCATCCCCCTCGAGTTTAAAGCACTCCGTTGTTGCTGTGCTTCTTTCTATTGATGGTTTGTAAGCAGGACTCACAACTGTCGATTTCATTTCTGAACCGGTTTCAACGATCGCCTTTGAAAACTTGATATGCTCTGTTAAGGCTGAACGGAAGAGATGTTCATCCATTTTTGGTATTTTTGACGGTATCTCTAATATTTTAATTAAAAGTGTTTAAGGCTGCGAACCGACGAGACTGAGATTCTCTATAATAGCTGTTGTAGCTTCTCTATTAATAGCTTTATTATGTCTTGAGATACTGTATTCTTAGATGACAGTGCCTAATTTAACACTTGTCCTATTGCACCGAGACTACCGAACAGCTGGCTCTGCTTACTTTGGCCGTAGAAGTCCTTTTATACATTGATTTCCAAAAGGGCTGCTTTGATCTCAAGATTTAGCATCGGAAACCTCATATTGGGGCAATTTTCAGGAGGCAAGTAACGTCTGATTAGTTCCAGGTGAAAGTCCTTAGCTAATCCATTTGCCAAAATGGGTGCCGACTTGGGTGCAATATCCTTATGTAGGTTTTTGCCGTATTTTTTGTTATTAGTTGGGTCCTCGCCCAGTAGTTCTAATATTTTCGGTTCCAATGACGGTATAGTCTCGCCACTCTATCTATGGGCACGGCAAGTGCCGCCAGGCGGCGTGGGCGCTTCGATCGTTACGGGCTCGGCCGCCGGCGCGATCGGCGCAGGCGACGTACTCGGCAGTAGTAGGTAGTTGTTGCTTCGCCCGGCTCGGCCAACTCAGGGTCCGAGGCCTCCGTGTCCCCGTAAATATGAATGTATTCTCTACACGGTTCATGTGGAGTATGAAGTCCTCGACACCGTTAAAATGGAACTGATGTTCTGGATAGAACGTGTGTATCCTCTACACGATTTACGTGGAGTATGAAATCCTCGACACTGTTAAAGTGGAGCAGATGTTCTGAATAGAACGTGTGTATCCTCTACACGATTTACGTGGAGTATGAAATCCTCGACACTGTTAAAGTGGAGCAGATGTTCTGAATAGAACGTGTGTATCCTCTACACGATTTACGTGGAGTATGAAATCCTCGACACTGTTAAAGTGGAGCAGATGTTCTGAATAGAACGTGTGTATCCTCTACACGATTTACGTGGAGTATGAAATCCTCGACACTGTTAAAGTGGAGCAGATGTTCTGAATAGAACGTGTGTATCCTCTACACGATTTACGTGGAGTATGAAATCCTCGACACTGTTAAAGTGGAGCAGATGTTCTGAATAGAACGTGTGTATTCTCTACACGATTTACGTGGAGTATGAAATCCTCGACACTATTAAAGTGGAGCAGATGTTCTGAATGAAACGTATGTATTCTCTACACGATTTACGTGGAGTATGAAATCCTCGACACTGTTAAAATGGAGTAGGTAGACGTAAACATTCGTATATAATAGTCCTTTACACGGCTCGCATGGAGTAGGTACACAAATGTCAACATTTTGTAACGTGGATGATCAATATGATCACACTTGAAATCTTCAACACGATTTTCGTGGAGCTATACACGTGTAAATACATCTACATGTCTGTTTCTTTTCGCCAGGCAAGGTGATAGTCATAACACAAACCCTAAAATTTGCCAATTTTACTTGGCGTCATAACACTTTTATCACTATTGATGACGAACCCCAACGACTTAAAAAAGTCTTGTAGTTTTTACGTTTGTTAAGTAATTAAATCTATGATCTTACTATATATAAAAAATCGTCTAAGTAGTTAAATGACAATAGGCCCGAAGTACGTAGATATTTCTTTTAATAATTTTATATAAACAAATGGAGCCGTACAAATTCTTGTCGTTTAGCAAGACATTCGAATCAAACAATTGTGGTCGCCACTTAAAACGCAATCGTTTGCGATCATTTTCATCAACAGATATCAGAAAATAGGCATCATGTAGATCTATTGTTGCCATATCTTGCAATACCTTACATAAAATGTACCTACATGTAAGCAATTAATAAATGAAATGAAATAAAGTAATCGGTACGCTACCGCAGTCATCCAACTTAAAGTGATGAACCGTAGTGAATTTGTTTAATTATTTTAAACTTACAATTAGTATGAAACGATGAGTTCCGTTAAGTTTAGGTACTGTGAAAATAGGTGAGACAAATTGTCCTTCACATGGCATACACAGTGATATGAAGTTAGTTAGATAAAAACTCAGCAAATCCGTTATACATCTTTCCTAATTATATAACTTTATACACGTATCTTTACTTTTTATTCGTAAATATGTAAGTAACCAGGTTTAATGATTTTGTAGGTAAGATGCGTAAAGGAAATTTGAAAGTACCGTTATTGGCAGTGCCGTATTATCTAAAAACACTTTATAGTAACTAGTACTTTTGTTAAAATGATTACAAATTTACCTTCATAATCCTGGTTGTAATTTCGATCCCTTGATCACTTTCGTTTTCACTTCACTACACTATTTTTTAACGTTAAATTTCGTGCGACTCGGACAACACCAAAAAATGTAATGAGGTCAGGTAAGCGCGGGCGCGCTGATGCGCCGCGGGAGAGAGATGGAAGTATGGTTTTGCTTTTTAAGATATTATAGCTCTAAATGTGTGACAAGGACAGCACCATCTCATGTACTGCTGCATGTAAACTATAGTAATCGTCTTCGGTTGGGATACGAAATATAATGATATCTGATGTCATTTCCAACAAGGAATATCCTTTAAGAGTATGATCACACATTTACCAAGATTGTTATCTTTGCATCTACCTACATCATAATGCTACAAAACATCAGTGGTGTGGCGTAAAAGATATCCTTGGGCAAGCCGGTGCAGATTTGGCGTACATTTTCCTTAAGAGCTGTAGAATATGGTGGTCAAATGCCTGATATTAGGCAAGCCGGTAGGAATCGAGGTCTTTGGACGCCACCCCACTGCAAAACATCCCTGTTATGGATGGCACTATTTCATGGAAGGTAGGATCGGGCCCCCACAAGATGGTCTGACCACCTGGTTAAGGTCGCCGGTAGTCGGAAGGCTTTGGAGGAGACCTATGTTCAGCAGGAGATGGATGATGATAATAATTGGTACCAAACCTGGCATACGTTAATTAAATTGGTAATTTGCCCCCACATGCTGGGAGGTTGTTGAAAACGTGAATGTGGAAATCAAAGTCTTTGCCCAGCTGCCAGCAGTCTAAGACACAATTGTAAGCTAATCTACAAGAAAAACGATCAAGACCCGCCACGGCGCCTCACTTAAAGTTTTGGTGAGGGACTACTTCAGGTGTCAGATTGCATGTACAAGTAATGGTAGACTAGACCCTATGCTCTTTAGTTGGCTATTTTGCTGACATGACCCATACGCTATCCTAAAATTCTAAACTGTGCCTGTGATTTCACTTCTATTGTTATAAACCTATATCCGATGTATATACGTCAGGATATTGCCTCTAGAACGTGGAATAAGCACATCAAAGAATTCCGTTCCGTTAATTTTATAGGCTTCATCAACTTTTTATACCCAAATCACTTTTGATAAAATCCAAAGGAGCGTTTTTGTGCATCTCACTCAACATCCCCGTTCGCTGCAGTCAATAATAATAGTACTTGTCGAGTTTAGAAAAACGCCTCTTCGCTTTTTTCTCATAATGTTTAATTTGGACTGCCGCTGACGATGATGGCTGTGCGTGTGCAGCCGAGCCGCGGTCTATTTATTTACCAATGTTATAGTAAACTAATCCGTAACAGTAAGACACGCAATTATGATGTAGGTGCTTCTGGTAGCACTTGCATTGCGTGCTGAACTGTTATTATCATTTTTTTGATTGATGTGAACTCAAATCGGGTACAGTAGCTTAGTACGATTAAAATGAGAGTAGTTACATAGTATCTGTCCGGGAGCGGATTTGGAGCTGAATTCTTTCAAACCTGAAGCAGATTCGTCGAAATTGAATCGAAATCGTGCCGAAACGAATTCGGATTATAGTATAATAAAACATGATTTAATAAAGCTGCTTATTAAGCTTAGCGCTTTAGCTTAGTTGGTAGTGACCCTGCCTACGAAGCAAGAGGTCCTGGGTTCGAATCCCGGTAAGGGCATTTATTTGTGTGATGAGCACGAATATTTGTTCCTGAGTCATGGATGTTTTCTATGTATTTAAGTATTTGTATCTATTAAATATATCGTCGTCTAGTATCCATAACACAAGCCTTATTGAGCTTACTATGGGGCTAGTTCGATTTGTGTAAGATTGTCCCCTAATATTTATTTATTTATTTATTTATTAAAATGAATGCATATATTACACAATTATTTTTTTCCGCCTGTTGTTTTATAGGTATGATCATGTGGATATGAATTGATATTTTATAATACCTATTAAGTAATTCTGAATTAAACCGTGGACTTCCGTGTGGAAATTGACAAACCAATCCAATTCTTAACAATGTTCGTAAGACTATTTCATTCTATTTTTAAAAACATGTTATTTCTCTGTGTCAACATTAAGTGATGTTATCATATATCAGGAAATTAGGTGACCTCGATGTTGCGGAAATGCTGTGTGCTAAAACTTTCAGTTTCTGACAGGCAATGCCAAAAGGTGTTGAAACAAAGTGTTAGGAGTCAATTGTCGAAAATTACCCAGGTAAAACAGCGTATTACAGCTTATACAGCCTTTATAAATCCTAAATAAATGATTTAATGGCTGCGTAAGCTGTATAAGCTTAGCTTGTGTGTAATCAAGTCAGGTAAATCTCCTAGCGTCTTAACTTTGACTCTACTATCACCTGATGGTATGCGCCTTAGGGTAGGGGATTAACTTTCCGGAGTTAGTAGCAGCCTATTCATCCTTGCCTCAAAGAGTCATAAATTATAATTAAATATAAACAACGGAAGCGAGGTGCATATATTAGCGGTCCCAGCGTTAGAATCTTAGAAATGATCAAACAAATCGCTTCGTGCGAATGAAAATTTATAAATGGATGAAGTAACGACCTACGTCTATAAGTCCGTAGGTGGAATAAAGATGATGGAACTAAATCCTGCGCTCAATCGGTTTACATTTAGAAAACAGATAAGCTAACTAGGTACCAGTGGCGTGGCGGAAAAGATATGCTTGGGCAAGCCGGTGCAGATTTGGCGTACATTTTCCTTAAGAGCTATAGAATAAGGTGCTCAATTGCTTGATAATAGGCAAGCCGGTAGGAATCGAGTTCTTCTTTGGACGCCACGCTAGGTGCCTTACCTTGCCGCGTTGTAGTGTAGTTAGAATACTGTTTCTAATCCCCCGCTGTTGCTGCACACCGTACATCGATCAGGAGGAATGTCTATCTATTTCATTGATCTTTTTAATTGGGAGGTCTATTTGTGCCAGTCGTCGTTACGTGCAACATTAACTGTAATGGGGCCTATTAGAACTACCGTTGTGTTATGCTAGTGTATGGGATGTTTGCAGTTTAGATTTGTAGTAAACTGTTTATTTAATAGTCCAAATAGTAGTTATTGCTAAGTATTTATTGCTTATAGAATTTCCTCGTTATTCAGTACGGAAACAGTGTAGTTGTTATAACATGCCATTTAATTCTGATTTTTTTGTAGTTAAATATTATAAAACTTAAAATGTTAGGGTATAATTGGTTATATGAATTATCTCTTTTAACTTACATACGGATGACATTTACCAACGACAGTGCCACTTGCAGGCGTCGTCACGTGTCGCCGGCACTCAACGATACATTGCGGTGGTTGCGACAGCAGCCATCGACACCAACAGCAATCGGTGCCATTAGATGGCACACGTCGTTGAGCCAAAGACGTCTGCAGTGGGCACTTTCGTTGGTAAATGTCGAAGTGTTCAATATAAAAGAGAAATACAATCGATCTCGTACCGAACATACGCTAATACGTCAACTATGACTCTGGTTGCAGTATGACTACAGTATGACAGCAGATATGTATCAATAAACAATCAAAACAAGCACAAAACCTAAACAAACTTATCTAATCACCGGCCCGAAGCCAATCTAAAACAAACACACTTGAACATCTCGGCAATGTCGGAAGATATAACTTTGTATTTATGTGGAGCACGCAAGATCATGGGAACGGGTCGTTTCACACAAAGTGACAAGCGATGTCTGATAGCTATTGATAAGATTAGAAATTGATGCCTTGTGCTAAAAGGAAGGCATAGGATGGAGCGAGAGCGGTTTTCGTCTGAGGTAAGGTTCTCATTATTTTATACTCTTAAATCACTAGCCTGGGTGGGCTATACCCCTTGTTATGCCTTAGACATAGTGCCAATCGGACCCAAGCCCAATCCGACACTGTTCGTTACTATTATCCGGTAGCTGTTCCAAACATGGCTCAATTCTCCAGGCTAAAAAGAAGGCAGGGACTTATGTCAGCACATATTGCTACTTTGGTACGTCGTCGCGACCAATCGCTTGGAATCCGAGACACACACCACTGCCTCTCCCACGGCACTGAATCGGCAATCTGCCATCGAATCGTTTAGCATTCTATATGAATTATATAAAACACTCGTTCTCACGTAACAACATATCTCGCTATATAATAGCGCGAATAAATCTTGCGCTCGAGGTGTAATTTCATGGTAGCCATGATAGTTGCATTGAAAATCTAGAGGCCAGTTAAATGCATGATGGCGTTTGATTACGTAGGAAGACATTGTAGTTTAGTGTGGGTAATACAAACTAAGTACATAAATACATATAGCAAATCGTTTACGTTAAAAGTGCTGCGCCCTACCTGTCCTATTGTCCAATTTTCGGTACGGCGTACTATCAAATCAAATTTTGATAGCAAGCGCGCCAGAGGACGAATCCCGATAACCAAGAAGAATTCTTGTGGTTCGGTAATGAGCGCATTTCAAGGCCCTTGACCGCGTTACGTGGAGTGATATTACAGTTGGTCACGATCCTCTATAATGAGGGACCGACGGAGAAAAAGTGTTGTCAAATAACACAATTACCGCCGATTTGAAAGAATTTGAGCTTTTCCGTAGCACGTGATACGGTTGAAAAGGCAATGTTTGTTAAGGAATTTAAGGATCCTCTTCGTCATCGGTATCCACTTCTGCCCACTCTGGTCGTGTCGCGGTCTGCATTTCAGGTGTTGGTGGCACGTTTAACAATGCGTCGCCATTTCTCTCTATGAGCTGCTTTCTTGGTCTATTCGTGCAACGGAGTTGAGGTTCTATAGTCTTGTTAAGAGGTTGAGTTTCAAATACCACTTTTTATGCTGTCATTGCACAAGTGCGTCTATGGAAATCTTATTGGGATTTACAGAAACGTTGTCGCACAAAAAAAATCAAAGCACGCGAAAATCTGTCCGGCTAACTCATTAACAAATGAAGTAAAATTTCTGTAGTAAGTGTTTAAGGATTTAGTAGCGAGATGCCTACTATCGCACTTCGTCTATCTTATATTTTTTACTTGCAGTATATAGCATAATGACAATATTTTGAAAAGTCCATACATATCATCGCATTATGCCGAAAATCGCGATCTGTCGAACATTATTCTAAATAGACCAAAGAGTCGCATAATGACGACTTTCGTTCTCACCAATGTTTTTGTTATTTGTTTTGCCTACAAAATGTACAGTCAAAAACAAAACACGAATTGTATGAACATAATAACGGTTTTATTTAATGAATTCTAATAGTAAATAATTAAATAAATATCATATTTTTAAGGCTAACCAGTAACCAAACACTCCTTTCCAATTAACACAAAATTATACTTCATACCAACAAAGTCAACGTTTCATTCCTTAACCGTGGTACCATCAGATTGTACCATCAATGGTACTATGGCAAAAAATGTTTGCCGTGGTTCCATTATGTCAATGGCACTACGGCTAATATTATTTTTTATTAGCCGTGGTACTGAAAAATGGAGAATTTGGTATTTACCTAACAGTCATGAGGGTAATGGTTAATTTAAGACCATTTATAACAGCAAGTAAAACAATGCAACTCCACAATCATCATCATCATCATCAGCCTGCGGCAGTCCACTGCTGGACGTAGGCCTCTCCCAAGACGCGCCACTTTGCTCGATCATCAGCTACACTCATCCAGTTGCTGCCAGCCGCCCTGCGCAGATCGTCACTCCATCTAGCCGGGGGGCGTCCCACATTGCGTTTACCTGTTCGCGGTCTCCACTGCAGTACTCTCTTGCTCCAGCGATTGTCAGTTCTGCGGCAGATGTGGCCAGCCCACTGCCACTTCAGCTTGCTTGCTCGAGTAACTATGTCGGTAACTTTGGTTCTCTGACGGATTACCTCGTTACGGATTATATCCCTCAGAGAGACCCCACAATACATTTTTTTAATTATTTACGCCTAGTATGGATGACACTGTTGTGTGTATTAAAAGAATTGCACTCCGCATAACTCTGACAATGTCCTCCGTATGAGCTAGACTAAAGTGCTCGCAGACATTTGGTGACTCCGTCAGTTCTTCCCACGTGCCAGCTTCTAAATGTTCGCCGCACACACGGGTATTTTGTGGGATGTAAAAGTTCATGTCACATAGCATTTTTACCCTTACCATGTCGGGTATGCACAACAATGGTGTGTTTGAACATCCATTAAATATACATCGAACTGTATCTTCGTAGGCTCGAATAAGACTCATGTTTATATCCGACTGAGCCTCTGTTCATATAACGGAAACAACCTGAATGAAGAACTTTAGCTAATACTAGCTATTACTGACAGATATAAACTTTTTCGATATTACTGACAGTCAAAAACTGGCATTCGCCAGTGATTTTAAATCAACAAAAAGGTCCATTCGTATTGCATTCATAAAGTATTTAACCGCTTACCGCATGAATTATTAAACGTCATGCTCCCCAGCAGGACCACCTTGGCTTTGATGAATTTAAACATATAGGAAAAATTCTATATAAAATCTATATAATTCTACTACCAATAAAAAAAATTCTATGTGAATAGTTTCGCCGTAAATTTGATTGCAAGGTGGTCCTGCTGGGGACCATACTCCCCAGCAGGACCACCATTATATCTCTTTTGCTGCTTATGATACAGGCACGTAAATGACATCAAATAATTCTATAACAATTCTATACTGACCTAGCTTACGACATTCTTCAATTTATTTTGGATATACGAACTTACGATGCCACAAACTTTTATGTAAGTAATTATCGCTGCGCCTGAATTTAATATCTTAGCAAACACACAAATGTGTGGAATGAATTACTTTCAGGCGTTTGTTCACATATGCGCAGTCGCCAATGCCATTATAATATCGAACCGAATAAGGTGCTCATAAATATTTTAACGTGACTCTATGGTCAAAGCGTTAGAGTGCATGTTCAGATATAAGCCCCCTGAACAATTATATTTGATGGTCACTGTGCAACACATATATGAACGACTTTTTAGCTTTAGGTTTAAAATGTATCATTTCTATCATTTTTCCTTATTTTTTCTTATTCTAAAGAGATACGACGACTTACAGCCTCCAAGAACTTCGGCGTCGTAAGAGATAAAACTGCTTGAGATTCATTATTTGCACGAATAAAACACAACTAGGGTGGTAAAACAAAGAAAGGCCGAGATCGCAGAGCTTTGCGGCCCGAGCTGCAGGCGAGGGACGCAAATACGCGATCGAGGGCTTTCTTTATTAGGTACCTACCTCCCGTGTTGTGTACATTATTTTATGTCTACACTTGGCCAGAAAGCGGCTTTTTCCGTACGCGTAGCGTAGCAACACGGGAGGTACAGTCAAGGAATTTAATTTCCTACCCGTTTCATTGAAATGTTGTTAAGCATTCACAATGCTGCCGTCCTAGTCTAAAAGGCGACTTTTTGCTATAGAAGTTCATAGTAAAAAGTCGCCTTTTAGACTAGGACGGCAGAATGCATTAAGGTCCAAAGGAGGATGGTCAAATTGGCCTATTGACCAATAAGGACAAGCGATATGTCACTGGATAGCTTATTCAACGTCCTAAAACTTTTACTATGGCAAGTAATCCCAAATCTTTGTGTGAAAAAAGTTATTGCTGCATAAAAAGTTTAATGACTTGAAACTTTACTGCGTACCTTTTTTGATACTAAGTTCCTATATCGCTTTAGACTATAAAGGTTTTCTTACTGTAGATGATTTTGTGTCATGTTTTGGGTGCCATGGGTTCATCATTCTACCACGGATACATTTTCGGAGTTCCAATAATCGAATTTGCAATTTTATATGAACTTTGGCGCACCCAATTGTTCAGGGGGCTTATATCTGAACATGCACTCTAACGCTTTGACCATAGAGTCACGTTAAAATATTTATGAGCACCTTATTCGGTTCGATATTATAATGGCATTGGCGACTGCGCATATGTGAACAAACGCCTGAAAGTAATTCATTCCACACATTTGTGTGTTTGCTAAGATATTGAATTCAGGCGCAGCGATAATTACTTACATAAAAGTTTGTGGCATCGTAAGTTCGTATATTCAAAATAAATTGAAGAATGTCGTAAGCTAGGTCAGTATAGAATTGTTATAGAATTATTTGATGTCATTTACGTGCCTGTATCATAAGCAGCAAAAGAGATATAATGGTGGTCCTGCTGGGGAGTATGCTCCCCAGCAGGACCACCTTGCAATCAAATTTACGGCGAAACTATTGACATAGAATTTTTTTTATTGGTAGTAGAATTATATAGATTTTATATAGAATTTTTCCTATATGTTTAAATTCATCAAAGCCAAGGTGGTCCTGCTGGGGAGCATGACGTATTATTAAACCAAATATGATCGACCCTGATTTCACTCCAATGCATATGAAGCCTAATATGGCACTTTCAAAAACTAGATGAAATGCAGCCTTCAGGCAACCTAATATTTATAAAAAATCGTGATTAAATGGCATTTTTTGCCATAGTACCATTGATGGTACAATCTGATGGTACCACGGGTAAGGAACGCAACGTTTTAATTCATTATTAACCTTGAGAATGATTAAAAAACAAGTGGTTTACTTATCCTCATTAAAAAAACCGAACTTTGCTTAGTCTACGTAAACAAACTCCCATTTCAAGATGTTGATCAAGAAAATCCTGAACAATTTTTTTTATGCGATCATTTGTTATTTTTTCTTTTTTAATTTGTTTTTTAGTTTTCGGGAAATGGATCTGGCTCTTTCGTATATCGTGATCGTATTTTATGCTTTCATTTTTTATACTTTTAATGAATGGGAATAGGTTTGGCTTTTTCCGTTTAATTATTTTATTTAAGCGTGAATGCCAGCCCTCCACTGCATTTATAGTACGGTGAGGATTATCAAAGCAGCTTACAGCATGAATTAATTTCGGATCCATCCACTGTTTTATAAAGTAGTTTACGAAGTCGTTCCAGCCCTCTACATTAGACAGAACCTCAAACTGTATACTGAGGAAACCCTCAGGCATCAAAGTTGCTGGTAAATGTGCCAGTGCTACAAAAAGAGCAATTGTTTTATTATTAAACAAATGCAATTGCTTAGCCTTTTTGTGAAGAGCTTGGGCATAATGAAAAAAACATCCTTTTATGTTTGCGGTAGGGAATGTGATTTGAAGTGCATTCATCGCCGCCATTTCATAATCTGTTTGAATTATTTCTGGATTCATATCCGGAATGCATGCCTTTATCATTCCAAACAGCCTTTCATATGTATATTGCTCCTTATTAGGTAATAGACAATATATTAATGGAGTAATGTGAGCCGTAGTTAGCCCGTGAACGGTGTACAGCTGTTTGAAAGGTGGCGGTACACTCTTAAATGTCCCATCCGCAAAGAAATGTCTTACATTTTTTATTGTTTCTCGAGCCTCTGTACTACAGAATATTAAAATTTTATCTGCGTTGCCATCGTCACAGAGCAAGAAGTCTTTATTTAAGCTTTCACTTAAGACGACATCTTCCAATTTTTTGAAAACTGTCGCGTGTACATCAAGATGCGACTTTCTGGCTCTGTAAAGTGCATCTTTTACCGATTCATAATTTGGCAATATATCATCGTATTCAGGATCGGATTTGTATGGTAACATCACGCGTTCATATATTTGGGGTATGGGACCCAAGTCATCGCAAACGGCTTGTTTTAAATTCGCCTTAATCACCACCACTTTGTAGGCATACAAATCGGATTGGCATGTATGGTCACTTATTCTTGTAATAGTTTCGTCATCTTCCATCCAAGTGACGGATCCTGAGCATCGTCTATTAGTGCATCGCCAAATACTAGAGCCATTTTTATTTGATTTTTGGCGTGTGTGACTATGTCCGTTTCTCCACAATGACCAGGAACCCTGTTACAAACATATATGTATGCTTATAACGGTTGGCATTTTATCGATCGTCTATAGGAGTGGTAGATGACAATATCCCTCGATAAAATGCAACCACAATAAGCCGGATTGATTTGATAATAATTTTAATCAAAAAATTTAACCAGATACTATTGTAATCAAGTTAAACGCCGAAAAGAATAGCTACATAATATACGTACCTTGGTATTTTTTATTAACACGATGTCACTGTTAGTGATGTATTTTATATAGTTATTATTCATTTTTTTCGGTAGGTAAATAATAACTGTAATCTTAAAAAGATACTGTAATTAAACGACATAAGTCATCGTACCATACATGACGTTCTTATTTTATTTTATGTAATATGATTAACCTTCTTGCACTTACCAAGGAGATAAGCAATGATTTTAAATAAAGACATATGTAATGTATACTTAACTTATATCACGACATTATTAAGTAGGTACTTACTTTAAAAATAGTCCAATTTTAAGACCTTTTTAACACGACTGTACTAAAAGTAGCATCATGATATTCCTGAAACGATTTTTCATAAAAAATGGCAAGCTGCGATATATCAGTCACAAAAATAAAAAAGTAGGCATAGTGCGATAACGTGCTTAGAGGTTTTATAAAATGGGCGGTATGCTACCAATTGTATGAAAAGGTAAAAAAGTCAACTAAGTGCGATAGTAGGCATCTCGCTACTAAATCTGTTTAAGTGCCACTTACACCACTATTATTATCATTCGACGTCAACTTTCCCCACAATCGGCGAAATGTCAACATTCCGATATACTCGTAATATCGATTGGAGACGAAAGACCTCCGAGATAAATCGCTTATCGTTCGGACTGTCAAGTCACGTCGAAAGAAACATTTGTTATTCTCGTACTATTAATGCATTTATTTAAATTTAGCAAAACGTTTCTCTTCATTTGGCATAGGTACACTTTCAGATCACCACTACAGATCGTTACCTACGGTCGCTTAACTTCAAACTCGGATAAATCCACTTTACCCTCATAGGAGATCTAAAAATTTACATCTTAACGTAACGCAAAAATTCACGACACGATATCGCAACGTGCCACGACTTCGTGTCGTGGAAAATTATATTTTAATTTTTAATCTTTCTACACTGACATAAAGTTGTTTTTTGATTGAATGTTTTCCACGACACGACGTCGTATCGTGAAACGATGCCGTGTCGTAGCATGACGCGATATCGTGTCGGGCACGTTGCGATATCGTGTCGTGATTTTTTTTTATCGTGATCGGCGTAGATTTCCACGACACGACATCGCAACGTGAAACGATGCACGACGAGATATCGTATCGTGTTTATATGTGTTAGAATGTATATGTGTGTAGAACCCTAATTCGATGATTTAAAAGGCAGTATTTTTTTATTATGGCAACAGTATTGAAGAAAACTATCCTTTTCGAGTCGATTAGGAGTATTACCTTTTCTTTTGATACCGAAATTTTAAATTCGCAGAATTGGATTTAAGTATACGAGTTTGAAGTTAAGTGCCACAAAATACAACTTTTGTAATAGGTAAGTTATACCTAGCGGGAAAACAACGGATGCAATGACATCATAGGACCGGGTAAAGTAGTGAAATAGTAAGTCCTAATTGTGCTGAATGTGAAATAAGGAGTAGGTAGTTTAACAAAAAAAATAACATCTATTACGAAATATTTCATTTTTTACCGCGGCTTTTACCGCATAGCAAGTCTACTTTGTTCTTGTATTAAACTTCCTTTTTTACCCGACTGCGGCGAAGCCCAAAGGAGGGTTATGTGTTTGACCTGTATGTATGTATGTATGTCCGTTCCTATGTCCGCTCGTAACTACTCAACGGCACATCCGATTTTGATAAATGGTACATCATTAGATTCGTCTTGATGGCGCGAGTGTCACTTGGTATGAAGTTCGTTAAAATAAACAAAATGGCGGATTTTATGCAGTATCAAATAGCACCGCAGTCGGGTTCTTTTTTAAATAAAAATGTGGTTTTTTCTTTCCCTGTCCATGGTCCTAAGAACCAATATCCATTCCCTATCGACCGATACGCTTCACTGCAAAAGTCATAAGATTTATATTTCTTAAGTCTATATGAACTTTATTAAGACAGAAATTTGATCCGGTTTTCTATTTGTAATAAAAACACTTGCATTTAATATTTAGTGCTGGCAACGCGGCGTCACATTCAGCCGGCAACTGGGCCATCAATCTGGCCCGCCTAGACGTTCTTTATTGTTATTAGATGCATCCGTCGATAAATTTCCATCTCCGCTATTGTACGTATTGTGTTGTGCTAGCCATACGGGTTACAGACAGCAAACTGCAACTGAGCACTTCGTGTTGTAGGTAAGTAGGTACTCTGAGGTATTTTATTATTGAAAGGCATACCTAGAGGAGAAGCACCAAAGAAAGTTTTGTGCACGCAAAATTGGTAGTGTTGTCAAAAAATTAAATATACGGCCGTGCCTTTGCTTTTCTCGACTTGGCGGGGGCACTGGCCGTGCCCCCGGATCTTATCCTGAGCCAGGAGTGGCTTCCAGTCAACGATTTCGCCGCGTGTCTACTACTATGTAGTATTTACCGAATTTTGCCCGTCCGTCGGGGCTTAGCCAGCGATCAGAAAGAGCACGCGTTATGCGATACAGAGAGACGGTCGGATCCGGTGCGCTCCGTCCGGTGGTCGGGCCTGAACGTCAGTTTTGTTAGAAAGAGAAATTTCTGTGCCTGAGTATAATTTTTATAATATCTACTAGGTATAATAAACAGTTTCACTCAGTCGCATCGCTTCGTTCAATACTGATATATTATAACAGTGCAGTCGTTTAGTAGACGCCTGTTGAATATGGAAATTTACGGATTCTTGGGAAAGTGAATTGCTGTATGTTTTCGGAAAGCAATTCCTAAAAATGTATTTCTTTTAACAAGAAAATACATCTAGGTATTCGAAAAGACGTGGGTAGATATCGATTGAGAGGAATACCCACACGTCATGTGTTATTGGAGAGGGGAAAGATCGCGTGCACTCTAAAAACATTAATGCGAACGTCATTGGATATTGTTAACATAATAGTGGGGGATGTTAATATGTATACATTATTTTATCACATATTTGTATAAGTAAATATTAATAAATAAATAAATATTAGGGGACAATCTTACACAAAGTACTTACATAAGTGTTCAAACAAACGTTCATGTAATACTTATTCGACAGACTGTTAAAATCCCGTTATAAACTGATAATGTCCAGAAGGATTGACGTCCAGCGTTCTATAATTATTTAAAGAATGAGGTCGTAGTTATTAAAACTGTTTATCCATTAGATTTGAATATATAAGCGTTATATTATTAAATGTGTAGATTCCAAGACAAGTTGTTTTTTAAATTATCTTCTATGATAGTGTTACCTACAAATGTCTATTCCTCCATAACTAGGTACGTAAGTATTGCTGAAACTATTCAGCGTGTTTTATTGTGACTAGGGCTCGATAAGCTATACATAGGTACACTAAATTGTGGGTTGATGGTTTGATCGACCTTCTCTTTACCACATTGTACTGCCCTTTTATTATTTTTATGCCACACCTGGCCATAAAGTGGCTTTTCCCGCACGCTGCGCGTACGGAAAAAGCCGCTTTCTAGCCAAGTGTAGACATAAAATGATGTACACAACTCGGGAGGTAATTAAGAAAGCCTCAGATCGCATATTTATCGCCCTTGCCTTCGGTTCGGGCGGCAAATACCTGCGATCTGAGACATTATTTGTTTTATGCCACACCTGGCCATAAAGTGGCTTTTTCCGCACGCTACGCGTTCGGAAAAAGTCGCTTTCTGGCCAAGTGTAGACATAAAATGATGTACACAACACGGGAGGTAATAAAGAAAGCTCTCGATCGCATATTTACGTCCCTCGCCTGCGGCTCGGACCGCAAACATCTGCGATCTCGGCCTTTCTTTATATTACCACCCTAGTTGTGTAATATACTATTACCTCCCTAGGTAAGTAATGAACTATGAATGGCTTGCTCTTGACTCCTGTCGCTGGACTGCCTTATTATTGCATCGTCTATCTACCCGCTTCAGCCGTCTTGCTCTTGTCCACCCACTTGATTTGCCCACCTAGGTACCACGTCTCCAACTTTAGTTTGGCATCGTATATCTACGACTGTGTCTATGCAATCTACTTCCTCGTATTTATGCGTTAACCCACAAACCTCCAAAGTAATAAGTATGCTCGAAACAGATCAAGTGTAAGGCTAATAACGTACACTGCTACCCATTAACATAAGGACCTAACCGACTAGAATTTCCCACTTAGACACTACGTTTTCATAAGAAGCGTATTGAGGATGTTCATACCTACATCCGACGGCCTCAGCCCACGCTAGCCGCTGCATTGTGATTAACCACTTAAGTTAAACCTACGGTTAAAAAAGCTGTTAAGTTAATGCCCATCGAAATTAAGTAGGTACTAAAGAGATTTGTTCATATAAGGCACAAGTAACCTATGACTTCGAGGCTTTTACAAGGCGATTATATTGTTGCATGGCATTGTATGATGATTCAGTATTCGATTATTTTTGGTGATGAACGGGTCTTAAGGCCGAGCCACACCGGCTGCGTGTGCACGCACTGTACGCTGCAGCTCCTTGACTTTGAGCGTGACTAGCCGCCATTTTGAAAAACATTCATACTATACAACGCGTACGCCACGCGCACGCAGACGTGTACGCAGCCGGTGTGGCTCGGCCTTTATTGGCCCGAAGGTAAACTAACGTATGGAGATTCAAAAACTCAAATAGAATTACCTATATGCGCAAAAGCAGTCACGCTAAACGTCTCCTAATAAAATATAGGCCAGAAAGTATTTCGGACCCCTCCTTGCATAACAGTGATGAAGCGTGAGAATTAATAAACATGTTTTACTTGTGCACAACTAGAATTTGACAGGTGACAGGTCCAACGTTTACAAAAACCGCTATGTAGACCCCGACTTAACGGATCTTAAGTAATATCATAAAATACTAAGAGCACTGCCCTCAGCGACTCCGCGTTACTGGAAACGGAGTCGCTAAGGGCTAGGGAATGCATACCCGGTCAAATATAAAACCCGGGTATTACCCGACTCTAAATATAGTGAGTTACCCGGGTTTTCGGGTACCCGGGGTTGCATTACCTACTATGAACTTGCCGGCCGCGGCCGTGTTAAGTAAGATTAAACAAGCATGTGATGTTTTTTCGCGTTTGCTTAAGGCGACCGACGTTAGATGTTATTTATTACCTTTAAAATAAAACGACACATGCATCATTTTTATTAATTACTAGATTTTTAACCCGGGTTCTGAGACCAGATACCCTGGTTTTACCCGACTCTAAATAAAGTCGGTTACCCGGGTACTTGGGTTTTCGGGTACCCGGGATGCATTCCCTACTAAGGGCACTGTTCTTAGTATTGTACAGAATTCCCCGGGTAGCCTTATTCACATACTAGCATTATGCTTATAGCAGAAGCGGGCCACTGGGTTGCCTTTCACCGGCTACCGGCAATTATGTCTAGTGATTTATAGATCGATACATTCCGATATATATTGTTTTGTTTTTATTACTACCTTTTATTGTGTGCGTGTGGATTGAGTGAGCACCCTTCTGAAATAAAAAAAAAAATCCTGTTCATTTAGTAAAAGTTCTAAAACAATTGTAAAACTAAATCTCTGTATTTGTAAAAAGATAAATCAAAAGATATAACCTTTAATGTGTGCTCACTCAGTTCTCACAAACTACCAACGAAATCAGGGAATGTATTCATTTAACCATAATCAAATGACCATAATATAATAAAGTGTGGTCAACCTAATCGATCTACTTACATTAGAAAAATTGCAATTGAATATCTTTAAAAACAGACAACGAATATAAAATATTAGATGGTGGATATTTAGTAAAAAATTTTACTAAAAGTTGAAGTAATTTATAGTTTATGTAATACTACAAATATTGAGATATTTACATTTTTAACTTACTTGTAACGTGTGGACTGAGTGAGCATTAACAAACATTTATTATCCAAAAACCTGCCACGTTAGTGGTTCGTTTTGTATTTTACAAATTCCCAGATTAGTTTTACTAAAATATACACATATATAACAGTTTAAATCTTCAGTTTTTTCATCAGAAATCGGGTTTTCGAAAGTGTGCGGATTGAGTGAGCATAAGAAATTATTTGTAAAATCTTAAATACGTTACTAGGTGATCTACAAATTATAAAGGTAAGTTAGCACAGGTTTTACTAAAAAATCGTATATAAATATTATATGTTAAATGTTAAATGAATACATTCCCTGATTTCGTTGGTAGTTTGTGAGAACTGAGTGAGCACACGTTAAAGGTTATATCTTTTGATTTATCTTTTTACAAATACAGAGATTTAGTTTTACAATTGTTTTAGAACTTTTACTAAATGAACAGGATGTTTTTTTTTTATTTCAGAAGGCTGCTCACTCAATCCACACGCACACCCTTTTATTTAATATGTTGCGTCCGTTTGACTTTGCCTTCTATTTTCAGTGATCGCACTGGCTTATAAGTTTAAATTAGTTAAGTATGGGTTTTGTTTGTGATTCGGGTGTTATGTGAATATTAAGGTAGGTTAGGAAATCTCCGAAGCCCGAAGCATATAATTTTTCAATTTTCGCTTCTCAGTGAATATTTAGGTTAGGAGAATTCGACCTATCTTTCACAGGTACAATTCTGTCAGCGCTTCTGCCAGCTCCATCTTTAATTTCTTTTTTTTTTATTAATTGGCCTGTTTTGTATGGTATTCGCTCGTAATAAGGTCTTCTAATACAGTGTGAAATTGTGACACAGAACACGGTTACAAATAAGCATATCATAATAGTTCCGCTAGCTCACCGCATTGGTGTCGAGTCAAAACCAGCCATTCGTAATGCACTAACTGTATCTTTTCATACCAGTTACTGCGAATCCGATATTACCTAGCTTAACCTGTTTATTTCTGGAGGTTAACTAAAGGTAAACATGTCGCGGAGGTGAAAAAACAAAAAACAATAAATGGATTTATTTTTTATTGTACACCTCAAAATACAGGAAAAAACAATTACTAAACTCTAGGATTTTCTCGCTGCTCCGCTATTGATATCAAGTCCCAATAATACAATATGTTGTATAACTTTACCTAATGCTCATTTGTTGATACCAGTTCAGTCAACACAGACTTCGATCTGTTGGATAATATCTATGACTGACGAGTAGGTATGTGCTCACCTAACACCTAATCTACTGAGTAATACGCTTGTTCCTTCCTTTGTTTTATGTGTATCTATTACATCAGTTCAAACAATTGTTCGTGATGTTTTCCGTCTTAGGCGAGAATGGCAGCATTATACTTAGTTAAAATCCTTAAACTACTACTCACATTACCGCTTTGATTTTAATCTACTCTAAACTATAATAACCATCATTCATGTATACAGAAGGAGTTACATAAAATACACTGTAATTATAAAATTCAAACTGCTTATCTGGTGGTTAAAACCCGTTTTAAGAAAATTACTGAAATGTGCCATTGAAAAATCCAAATCTTGTGTCTTTATCCAATCACGCCGGAAGGCCTTAGCAGATTTCACCCAGTTTTGGAATCTAGAGGTCACTGGATACCCAAGGATGGGTTATACATAGCATATTTTTTACTCGATTAAGGTGGATTTTTCACCCCTGCTGACCACGAAAATCACTTCGTGGCAGACAACGTAATTTTCACATTAAACTCGCACGGATCTTAAGCAAGTTATAGCTCCACGATTTACAACGTATGTAAACAACACTCAAGTTACAAAAACATATGCAAAAACTGCACCCACAGCTAATTCGAGCAAAATTCTTAACCTACATAATGTAAAATAGTGTTTTGCAACATGTTGCGTGGTTGTGACGAAAACATGCAGATTCTGACTGGCGCAACTCAAAACTCTATTGTGTACCAATTGTACCATGCGTGATATCTACGGCTAGGTAAACAATGGTAACGCCATGTAACACCGGCGTTTTGGGGCATAATCTGTTGTGTATTAAGTAAAGATCAAAGGTTTTGTTGTAATTGATCAGCTTGTCGGAAAACCTTCAATGTAAGTGCAAGGGGTAGCCCTTGCAGATAATGCTGTAAGTCTGAACGGATAATTTTTCTAAAAAAATGACTTCAAACATTGGATCTACATTTGAGGAGTTCCTTAAATTCCCCATGGATTCCAACATCGAAGAATTTTGGAAAATGTATCTTTAAATTTTTTTCTTTTGTCAAATCATTTGATAAACAGCGGTATTATGAGGTAACAAACATAAGAAAAATACAACCGAAAAAAGAACCTTTTCCTTTTTGTGAAGTCGGATAAATCTCCAAAGAACCATATTTATTTTTTTACAGTAAACATACCAACTGCAGTAAGTAAGTTAGATAATACTAGTGATTAACCGTCCTAGCGATCCCCGAAAGAAACGAGGTCACTTGTGTGTTGTGTACTTGACTACAGTGGCTCACAGGGTGGGTGGTGGTTGCAGGATAAAAAACTACTAAGGAAGGTAGTGTGTTAAGATACTGCCTACTCTACTAATTTCTACCCTCCTACCAAGGACCTTAAAATAAATAGCCGGACGGAGCCTCGCTAACAAAGAACTGAAGCGTGTCTAATAAGCCAGGCCTATGTGTGCGCGCTGCTCGCAATAGGAAAAAAAACTGGCCAAGAGCATGTCGGACCATGCTCAGTGTAGGGTTCCATAGCCGTATAAATATAAGGTAAAAAATACGATGTAAAAAAAGTACAACAACAAAAGAGCGTATCTTCATAGCAATTACGTCCTTTTGTTGAGAAGCGCAGCTTATCGGCAATAACTCAAAAACGGTTAATGAGATCTTGTTGAAAATAATTTTCGTTGAAAGTATTAATTAAGCGTTACCTTTGTGATTTTTTTCATATTTTTCGGACGCACGGTTTAGAAAATAGAGGGGGGGGGACACAATTTACACAACTTTCGGAGTGATTATTTCCAAATACATTCACTTAATCAAAAACATTACTTAGAAACCTTATAGTGTTTTTTAAAGAGCTGTCGAACTATGTACCACACGTTGATATTTGCTGAAAATCATTTTTTTACTGTCTTTAACATGTATGGAGTGCCCCCCCTAAAAATATTTATTTTAATTATTTATATACCAAACTAAGTAGCGGCTCATAAAAGACACCTATATTCCAAATTTCATCAATATCCATCATGTAGTTTTTGAGTAAAATGCCTGTGACATACGGACAGGACAGACAGACAGACGGACGGACATGACGAAACTATAAGGGTTCCGTTTTTGCCATTTTGGCTACGGAACCCTAAAAACTAGTTGATGTGTGCGTCCTACCCTTAGTAGGGAGGAAATTAGAGGGTAGGCAGTGTCTTTTTGTCTTTATACACCGTGGGTACGAGTTACCCGACAAACTTTAACCACGTATTCCTGATGGTATTACAAGTAAATAGCGTTAGGTATATCAACATAGGTCGAATTTTGTCATTGTACATTAATAGTCTTATGGAACAAAATAAATCAGTAAATTCAGCCCCTCGTTATAAACATGTCCTTACTGGAGGAAAAGTTATCAAAAAGAAAAAAAAAGCTAAAATGGAAACGAAGGGTAATTTTTTTGGCCTCGTAGTCGCTTACCATCAAATACTACGAAGGTTAATTGCTGTTTAGTTAAAGGATTTTAAAAAATTAGTAAAACTATCTTAGTCACTTTTATTAGGGCTTGTTACACACTTGGGAGTTTTCATTTAAAAAAGAATGAATATCTCTGAAAGTAAGCGTTTCTCGAAGCGTTCATCACATAACTTTTTTTACTCCTAAGTAATAGTTGTTAGAACCTATAGTTAAAGTTTGTCGGGTTACTCGTACCCACGGTGTAGAGTGCACGCCACTGCTTGAATCATCCCCAAATTTGGCAAGTCAGATGTCCAAATCCTAGTGTTAAATGAAGATTTAAAGAATCGTATCATAAATTTTCCTTCGCGATCGAAGACCTCATTCAACTAATTGGTATTACATTTAACAGGTAATGCCAATTTCATGACATAAAACTTTTTTATTGGATGGTCCATTAGTTTTTTTATCAAAAAGCGAGACATCGACATTAATGCAAAGTAGGTGATGCGATTTATCTGACCTCGCGATGTAAAACCGTAAACTGTGGCACAAAACTTATAATTCTGGTTTTTATAGTTTTTTTCAAATATACCTAGGAATGTGATTAGAGCCGAAGCGCGTGCGCATATATAAAAATAAATAGAGTCAGCTATCGCATTAGTATTACATCGCCTTCGGCTTGTGCACAAATATCTGCAATCTTTTTTTTAATGCTCGACGACAACAAAATAGGTTTGAGGATTCAGCTCACACAGTTTGTGTGCGGATTTCTCAGAATCTAGTTTGTTATGGGAAAAATACCGTTATTGTATATTTAAAGTTATTGACGCATTGAAGAAAGTTATTGAATCTCACTTTTGCTTACATCGTATAAAGTCGTTCGTTTTGCATTTTCCTTAGGTAGAGAATATAATAATAACTCCTTTATTCTTATTTTCCGAAGGTACCCAAGTACAACAACTTGGTTGCCAATAAAAGTAAAAAGGTATGGCTATTGTTTCCAACAATACAAATGGCACTAAAAACAAAAACTCACCTATTCCATAAAAAAGTTAATAAATCCTCTCAAAAAACGGGCACCACAAAGTTCTTACACAAGCCACTGAAAACTTCACAGTTCAATTCAAAACAATCGAAGTCTGTAGAACTTTTCAAAACAAACGTTAAAAAACGGCTTCGATTTTCAAATGCTGAAAAACAATTGACGTTCGAGACGGGCAAACGGTCGTATCGCGTCGACGCGCAGAGTTGTACTGAGGTAGTTGGTAGTTCAGGAGATCGCTCACATGCATAGATGCAGCTAGGGTCATTGTCTCCTGTGCCTTATAACCCTAGAGGGTGCAGGTTAGGATATAGGACGAATGGAAACGTAACATCGGGTGGTGGATCGGTTGAACCTGATTGTGAAATGGTGGGCGCATCAAAACTGGTTTTACAGTCCGATTTTACGGGTCATTTTGACAAAAGTTTGCTTATTCTGCTCTAATTGCTGACTGTAAGTACCTATTCAAAATTTCAGAGAACATAGTACATATTAGTTTTTATGAAATTTTTCTATGTATGGCGGTATATCTGCTAATCCCATAAAATGCATATTTATGTAAGCATTGCTTGAAGTTATTTACGAACATAAGGTAACTTTTTTACGCTTATTTTGCCTTGATGATTTGATCATATCGAACCCTGAAAACTGTGAGTTCAACTAGAAAGTTTTTTTCGAACTAACCTAACACACTCTCATATAAGTAATAAAGGGAATTTAAGTACACATAACTCTTATAGCGCCACATACACCATGCAAACAAACAAAGAGGCAAAAAGGTTGTGTTGTATAGGAAACATACGCCAAGGTCTGCCGGCGATCGGCGAACTCGGTGACTGCTCAGAGATTCGATATGTACAGACAGAGGCGATAATGTTGACTATAGGTATACTTATGTTGCCTACTTGCGGTCTTTGTCTTTGCACAGAAGCTGTAAGTAAAATAGCCGTTTTTACTAGTTTTGATGTATAAAATGTAACCTGAAGAATGGGAACTGGACATCGATTATCATCAGAGTTGTCATCTTATTTCAAAACAAATTCATGAATAAAAACCTCCATAAAAAACCGGTCAAGTGCGAGTCGGACTCGCTCACCGAGGGTTCCGTACAAACTCGTAAGTAGATACGTGAATAGTTCAACAAAAACTGTATGGCCGTTAGCGTAGTAGGAGCAAATAAGTATGTGTACGATTTTTGGAAATTTCTAAAAAACGATGCAATTTAGGAAAACCGTTTTATTTTTCCTGTAATATTTAGGATGATATTAATAATTGGTAATTATTACAGATTTTTCTGTTCAGTAACTTCGAAGATAATAGGGGGGGAATGGTATTTTTTTTAACGTTTTTGGTCATAAATCAAAAAGTACAAAATTAAAAAAAAAAACAAAAATTGTTTTGGAATCTACAAATTAAGCCCTTTCATTTGATATCCCACTCGATATAATAGCTCTACTTTTGTTTTTCCACATCCCATTTCGGACCCCTTTAAAAAAAAATTAAAAAAGGTATAAGATTTTTTTTCTATCCAATAGGCTCGAATCAGCGACTTTTAACACTATTCCAAGTTTCAAGTCGATAGCATCAGTAGATCCTGAGATATCTTGCTGTGACAGACGGACAGACAGACAGACAGACAGACAGACAGACAGACAGACAGACAGACAGACAGAGTCGCACCATAAGGGTTCCTTTTTTACCATTTTGGTACGGAACCCTAAAAAGGCTAGAAATGAAGCGTGAAGGAAAGCAATGTTACCCGCTTTAAATAATTATTTATACTGATCTGCAAATACGAGGCTACGTATTATGTGTTTCTGCTTACATCTCATGTTCAGTTTGTTCTTGTTAGTTTCAGTTCCATTTAGTTTGCTTCTTACTGCCCCTTCATTCTCTTCCAAATTTACAACCAATTCAACACTGTTCGGTTGTATAACTCTATACTTAAGGCACTACTACATTTTTAAATGATTTATTTTTAATTCTTTGCTGCCCTAAACTTAGCCGCATGAGATCGTTCCTAGACCTTCTACCCTACAGCTGCTAACTGCTATGGAGTTGTATAGACGTTAGCTGAGTTTTAGACAAAGGACGGCAGTATACGTATTAAGCACCTACTACACAATATAATACAATACAATATTCTTTATTGTGCACCAACATAAAAGATAAAAAAAAACTTTAATCTAAAACAGCCTAATTGATAAACAACAAGCGTAATATAATGTACCCCAATAAAGATTACTTACTTAGCATTATATTGTTCACAGTCTGTAGTTGCATAGTCTATGGCAGCGCAATATATTAAACACTACGTTCACTCCGATACTTGCATAATTACATCCTTATAGAGCCGCAGGTTGATTTGGGACACTTGCACTCGTACAATTGCATTTCACGTTATTTCTGTTATTATAATCGTTAAGTTCAACCGTGATAAATGTGTTATTAATATACGTCATGCCGACTAATGCTTATAGACGTACATACAACTTAATTGAGGGTCAGGGCATGCGGGAACAGGGCAGGATTATACAGATTTCAAATAAACGTATTTTCTGTGAACTAAACAGCGATAGTCCCATTTACATATCACTATGTTTTTATTATATGATAGTTAACAGCTGGCCCATCTACATATCACTGCGTTTATTATAAAGATATAGTATGGTAATATAGTATACCTATAATAATATACCTATAGGAGAGTAGGGTATCGTGATTTTAAGGGTTTTGTTACGCGTGTATGTTTTTTGCGCTGTGTTTTTTACTTTGTTATGTCCACAAGCACATTTTGGACTCAAGCAAAACGCATCCGTACGACCTGGCAACAGTGACTAGTCAATTTGCCTAATTTAACGAGTTTTTTGATAATTATAACACATAGGATAGCCAATGAAAATTGGGCTGTAAAAATACTGCCCAAACTAAGTGTGTCAATCACTCACACATACCTACTTTATACTATGTACCTACTCGTATCTTATCGATATATAGATTTGTATAATATTAAACCAACTAATGTACTCCTATGTATTACGCGTTCATGAGCTTTTAGCACGGTCTTTAGCAGTTGACATACTTTAGCTGCGAGGATTTTTAAAGGTCAACTGAACAGTAAATATAAATTACGGTACGGGTACAGTCAGTAAGTATTATAGGCTGCTGGTAATATAGTCTAAGAGATAAGGGTTTCTTTGTAGTATTTATAATGATAAAAACTTTGTAATGATTCACGATATCAGACGGCACGGAGGAGAGGGCACAATACAGGGGGAATGACACAGTATCCATGAACGAAAAGTGTAAGTAAAAAGATTCACGGAGAAAATAGAATAAAACTCTTAAAGTCTAATACTAACTCCCTCAAAGTAAACGTGCACAGAGAGACGGTTTTAAGATTTGACAGAAAGGTACCTATACCCTAAGAATGAACGAATATAATGCTCCAGTGAATGAACAAATCCAATGAACGAACAAAATGCATGTTTTTGTCGTAAAATAAGATTTCTGTACCTTTTTACCACGCGTGATATTTTTTTTTCGGTTAGCAACATTATTTGAAAAGTTCTGGTAGCACTTACTGCAACTCATACGCATCAGTGTCAAAATAGCGGCGATGTAAAGTGGTCATGCGGTTGCTGTTCGTTTTTTATATGGTGGTGTAATAAGGGTTAAGGTAAGCTACGTTGTGTATAATGTGTTACTGCGTGTGTCCCGTTGCGTCTGCCTTGTACAGTGCGTGTTTTTTAAGCAGTAAGGTCATGTTCGTGCTATTAATGTATAGTTTAATGTGGTTTATTTTCAAATTGGGGTTTTTAATCCAGTATTCTATAACTAGAAATCAAAATGGCTTAAATCCAATGAAAGAACAGGGGGGTTCATTCACTGGAATCACGTGATTTATTGTTTGTTCAATATCTGACGTTTCAGTAGTAGTTATAAGATTCTCAATCCTCGGAGTTTATTGGCATAAGTACATTGAATCAAAGTAATACATTACATTGCAGTAGACGTACAATCGGACACACTGTTAACTGTCTTTTGAGGGCAATACAATAGCTAATGACGAAGGAAATTATAAGATTTGGTTTTCTATAACTTTGATAGAAATGTGCTGTCTGACAAAAGGCCAGTGTTCGAACAAAACTTTAAATATATTTTTTTTAACAGTTTATTAAATTTTTAACAGTTTATTCACTGGTCTGAGTTTTCCAGTGAATGAACTACCGCAATGACAGATAGTTCATTAATTAGTTTCCAAAAACCAGTGAATGAACTATAACATTTATTATATTTTTCTTGTTTTAGAACATGGAAACTTCAAAAAATCATACAAAAGATTCCAATATGACCAAGAATCTCTCGACAAAGCCCTAAAAGCCCTTATGCCAAACAAACCATTATTTTTAAGGTAGTTCAATCATTGGTTTCATTTGTTCATTTACTAGAATTTGGTGTTCATTCACTGGTGATTTTCCATTTTATCCCCTACAGCTTGCTATAATTTAAAACTGTGCAGCACTACTACAAAATAAAATTGATTTTAGTAAACTAGAATAGTTCTTTACTCTATCTATAGGAACAGTAATATTTGAATTTAATTATTGCTATCTGCCAAAAATATTTTTTTAAAGTTGAAAATTTCCTTAAGTATTCATTCACTGGACCACTTACCCTACCTATTAAACAAGGGTCGTAGAGAAATGGCTAGAAAAGCATATAGAAATAGCACCGCTATCCGACTCCACGAATAAGCAATATAAGTACTCGTACATGTTACTGTAACGATGCTAATTAAGCAAAAACTATAACTCATTTAGAACCATTAGCAACGGTTCTTTATAGGCGAGACAGAGAAGAACTTATCGACAGGGAACAAATATGAAAGAGATAGCAGCGGGTTACGAGAAACACTGCTTTTACAAATGCTTTCACACGATGTTCTTAACCTATTAAAGGGTAATTAAATACTATTTTATGGCGGTTATTGTGTAATTAAATAAGGTTTTATTTTAAGCTATGGTGGAATCTGGGGCACGCTTGATTTAAACCAACTGTTAATGATAATAACATGAGGGAACATAGTGGAATTCCCGTCAGTTTAAAGAATATGCACTTTTGTCTATGCAATTGAAAAATAATAAGCTAATGACACTAGAAACTATGGGTCTCTGCCGTTTCGCCAAAATATTTTTGGTCAAATGTTTCATTTGCCAAATTTTTCGTTTCCCAAATAATAATTTTCTCCGAAACCATATTTTTTTCAGAACTTTCATAAAACAAACCTAACCTAACCTACTGTGTTCTATAAAACCATAACAAAATACACTGAGATTTTTTTTTGGTTTCGGAGGTTTGGGAAATGAAACATTTGGCAAATGAAACATTTAACCAAAAATATTTTGGCGAAACGGCAGGATCCCAGAAACTATACCTACTAATAATTTATCTTTATTTATCTTTTGAAGAGATCTGATGAATGAACTTCCGATCACCTAAAAATTTCCGTCACTAATAACCTAGTAATGCCTTACATTAGTTTCATGACTGAAAAAAAGTTAACACTCAATATAAACTAAAAATTACAAGATATCCTTAAATACTTAAATAACTACAAAAAAAACAGAATTATACTAAGTGTAAAAATTTACATGAATAAGTAAAATTGTAATTGCAAGGAAGATGCTTAGCTTAGCTTAATAGGTAGGTACAATCTCACCGATTTCACCACCATTGTAGTCGAGGAAGTAGATTCGTTCTATTTGTTTTAAATGTTTAACAATGGGAACCAAAATTGGAGTGTTCCTAAATCGTAAACTCGATAACGGTCATTACGCTTCAAATCGCACTTAGAGAATATTTTTTAGTTCCAACATGGAGTTTCGTAGCTTTACAATATACATGTGTTCAATGTGTTGCCTGTATTAGAAGCAAATAATTAAAACGTAGATTCTACTTCTCACACAATAAAACTTTTGTTCAATAATTTTTAAAAATTATGTTGTCTTTTTCATACAAATCAAATACTTAGTATTTTTAATGTACGTTAATAGGTATGAGTTTGATTGACGTCGCTTGTCACGCTTCAAACATAAAAGTATTTGCAATACATTGCGGCTTCAAAAAAACTTTAACGTATACTCATACTAAAAATTAAAACATAAGTTATTTTGAAATATCGCTGAACAAATGTTGTTCAGTTTGACGAGTACAACCTAAATTTTAATTATTTGCTCCTTACACGTCGCCGAGACGTTGTATAAAACGGTTTTAAGTTTTATCAAGGTTAAAAAGTCTGTTTGATATGTTCCGTTTAAATTAATTGTATCTGAAATTCTGATAAAACGAGTGCCAAACGTAGGTATAATTTATAAGTCGTTAAACATTGAAATTAAGTACATAAAAATACTTGTGAAAGTGTTGTGAGTGCGAACTGTACTATCGATCGAACACACCCACACTCCAATTTAGGATTTAATTAGAGAGGCGAGACTATACCTAATTAACAGTGTGATAAAATTATGTAAAAGATTTTGCAAAATATTTTCCGTTAAGGTTAGAGAAAAATTATGCGAAATAAAATTCGGCTAACAATACATTCGGACAAATAAAACGTATGCCAAATAAAGGGAACCCGATTTAATTATCTACGAAGTTTACCGCAAAGTATTTTGTCGAAACTACATTATGAAACTATGTTCTTTATCTTTATATAAATATTTTTTATGTACTTGTGCTTGTCACCTAACTCCTCCTAAACGGCTGGACCGATTTAGATGAAATTTTGTGCGGATATCCAGGGACCCGGATGGTTTGAAAATACAATTAGATCCGGTAGATGGCGTCGTGATCAGGATTTTATGACAAAACGGATTTGCTTCCGTTTATAATGGGAACATAATGAGATTAATGAGATGGAATGAAGTTAGCCGGGAGGTCTAGTCGACTATAAAATATCTACGAGTGTTATTACCGACTGACCTTATTAAATGATCTTTGATTTGTTCATCATTATCATCGTATCACCATTAGCGCATGATTATATAGTTATAGCTTTCCGTTGCTGTCATCACAATGACCTGATCGAGTCCTGCACTGTACGCATCAATGGCAGCAGCGCAACGGGTAGATCATTACGAGTCCCTTTTTCTGTTTTATAAACAATAATATTGAATAAGAAAATAAAGCGAAGCTTATTACCGATTACAGATAACGAAGCTAATAAATACAAGAAATATTACGTAATACTTCCCCGATGTGTTGTTCCGTTCACGTAACTGAATTAATTCCCACAACGACATCGACACAGAAATCTTATTGCTTAAGATGTCTTAGTCATTTATAAATTAAATGATTTCATTTCAATTCGGACTACGGCAACTTGTCTACCACCTGTCTTGTCTCATCAGCATCACTGAATTGCTCAAAGGTTAATTAGTTTGTACCATATTCTGTTGTGGAAGAGCAGGGTTTCCTGACACAAGTAGGTACTAGGTAGGTACCTAGGTTGCTACGAAAGTTTTTAGCTGAATAAAAAGTATCAACTTTTTTGTAAAGACAACTTTAGTATTTTTCAAAGTACTTACACTCCTCCAAGATCTTCACATTCACACCGCGGCATTCTCAAAAACCAGTCCTCGAAACGAATAAAAGCCAATTAAACTCGTGTACTGCATCATCTGAACTCATGAAAGTCCATCTACGCATCATTTTCTTTACACTGGGGAAAAGGAAAAAAACACACGGGGCCAGATCTGGACTGTAAGGAGGATGGGACACCAACTGGACACCCGTATTATTTAAATAATCCATCGTTCTTGCAGTAGTGTGTGGAGGTGCATTATCCTGGTGAAAAAATGTTCCCCGACTGCCACTCTTTGGACGGTCCTCACCAAGTTTTGCGAACGTCTGTAGCAGACAAACTTCAGTATACAATGCCAAGCTGGTGTTCGATCTCCCGTTGTGTAATATTTTTTTTATTACTTACTTAACCATTCGGTTTTGATCACATTCTGCCGTTACTGCACTTGCCTCGCTTTAACTCGCGGTACCAGTACGGAATTGTGCTAAGTGATGGAGCAGAGTCCTCAAATGCTTCGTTTACATTTTTGAGCGATTCCTTAAACATTAAGTTTATTTTTTAGTCATATAATATCATAGCCCGAAATTACTCTCGTGACAGCTCCATTGCAAAAAAACAAAACTGTACTGACATGATAGCGTAAAAAAAAAGTTACTGGCTAGTACGCAAATAAACTATACAAAGAGGTTCGTAATTAATGTTCGCTTTTGTACAAATACCAATATTTCGCAACCTTGTATATTATTGTGCACAATAAAGTGTTCAGATTCATACATACAAAAATATTGATGATTTTAAACAACAGATTGAAGTATATGGTAGTTTTGCTTGGGTTAAAGTGATTATTGGCATAGATTAAATGTATTTTGGTTAATGTTTGATATAATTGCGTGTAGTGGAATATACCTAAGTAGAAGATGTACGTGATTACAGCTTAAATCTTGGTAATTTGGAGTAATGTTTCACACAATAAGTATCTTTGAAAAATTAAATAGACTAATAGTTGTGAACAAGGCATCATGACGTGTCATTTCGTGCAGACAAAATGCACCAACCTATAAAACAAAACACTATTTAAACATAATTGTTGTCGTGGAAGCAAACGATGACCCTCTTCATGTTTGTACGGAAGACCGACCGATCCAAATCCAATGAGCATTTCAAACGAAAGGCCTCTTAACATTATCCTCATTCGACTTCCATGTATGACATTATTTTGGGCAAATTACAAATTCATTGCATTTTGTTTATCATATAAGGAGGCTTCTTTAAACAAAAACGTTTGATATTAAGCTTTATTTGCATGGTGAACAGTCTATTTTGCAGTGAAATGGATTTCGATCTTGATAAAGTTGAAATCAGATGTTCGATTGTTCAGGAGAGTGTCGGAGGTCAGGAATTGCTTTAAAAGATAAGTATTATGGTGAATTATAATAAAGGTTTTAAACACTGATGTAACGTTGTGACCCTATTATCGTAACCCCGTATTGGATGATCAAAGGTGAGCCGCTCTAAGCAAAAGTACTGGTTATTTATTTATTTAGTTACCAGCCCGTTCGGAAATTCGCAAGTACCAAAATTATAAGCAATACACATATGAAGCACCTACCTAAATAGGAAGAGGATTGGGAATGTAAAAAAAAACGATTTGCTACTTTTTAGGGTTCCGTAGCCAAAATGGCAAAAACGGAACCCTTATCGTTTTTTACCGTGTTACAAATTTACAATACGACTTACAAGTAAACAGTTGAGTTTCTTACGGCCAGACCAGAGGTCATATTTTTCAAAGCGCGGGAAGACCTGTAAAAGAGCCGTTGATGACTATTTGCAAAATAAATTAATTGAATTGAAAAACAAATTAATTATTGCTAGTCACTAGTCAGTGAGTAGGTCTGTAATAGTTAGTCCTCGAGTCAACATCACCTACAGTTTCATAGTATTTTACTATGTTGTATGCAGATGATAACAGTGTTCAGTATAGATTTTTATGAGGAACCAGCAATACCTGTGTCGTACGTTTTATGGTTTACTATTAGAACTGCTATTCCGTAAAACTATTACGATGATGCAATTCGCTACAAAGTTATTCAAATGTCATCTTAACACCCACTTGAAGTATGAAGATGGACACATTCGGCAAACCACTAATTAATTAAGAAAATAAATAAGTAGGATGTAAGGTAGGTGTTTTGACCTTTTGATTTAAAGACCTTCGCATATATTTCATATAGGTAAAGAATATGTTTAGATTAAACTCATCACTACACCAATGCGATGAGCCGCCGCGAGATTAACCAAAAAGAAATGGTTTAAAAAAATTAATAATGAATTCAGCAAAATCTCAAATCTAAACACGAGAGTGTACCAGCCAAGTTAGCAAAGAAAAAGGGCAACACACAAAATAGAGGCCACTTACCTGACCTGATCTTTTTCAAGGAAACCGAAGGATGTCAAAATGTTGACTTTGAACATGAGCCAATTTATCACATTGATAACTGTAGCACCTCTACTGAGCCGGTCGCTTTGTACTTACGAGCCGCACGCACACATCAACAAGCGTAGTAGCCTACTACGAGCGGCACGCACACATTGACCTGACCAACCAGTGTTAAGCGACCGGCTCACTATAGGTGCTTCAACATTAATACAAACACTCCAAAAAATACAGAGATCCTGAAATAAAACAAGACTACTTACTACTTATTAACCAGAGGTAAAGTAAACGGTACCTGTTTGACAACATCACATATGTAACTATTAACACGTTACGTTACTACTTACACACACATATGGCGACGATGGCTCTTCCTTTCACTTGCGTTGCTTGATAAATAATTACTGATAAACAGCGCGAAATATGACAAAGGAAATGTTTAGTCAGCCCCAAATAGAGAAATCTCAGTCAGTAAGTTGTCATAACCGCGATGGACGTGATGGTATTTGACATCTGGGTCTGGGGTCCAGAGTTATGGGAGGAGCGGAAATCATAAGACATAGTTATCTGTTGAAGTGATGGAAGAAAGATTGGTTTATTTTTTACCCGACTTTTTTACACCACTGTAATGTTTATGGGCTTTTTTTATTTAAAGTGCGTTCTTAACTGACAGTTAATAGGTCGTCACAGAACTCACGATTAGTGTCAAACTCCATACATTTCGTCACGGACTGACAGGCTAACCCAAGGGTCCGCAACAGGCGGACCGCGGTCCGGATACGGACCGCGAACCGCGAAGGTCGAACCGCGGACCGCCATATAATCCAGATATAGTTAAATATACCTACGGCATATTCATTTAATTAAAATATTTTTACATAATATTTCATAATTAAGTCTTAATTGGAAAGAAAAATAAAAAACATTACTTATACCTAATCATCAGTTTTTTTTCTGGACCTCGAATTTTTTTTTTAAATATCCGGACCCCACTCAAAACTACTTGCCGACCCCTGGGCTAACATAACCGTAAATTTTAAAATAAAAATGCCCATATATTCCAAACTCTAAGTTAATAAACCGACAAAAGCAGAATTCTTAGTCCTTGGGTCATGATTAGGATTCCTATTCAATAAAATGAACTCTTCTTACATAGCCTTTGTATTTTCATTACTTTACTGTAAATAAGGAATTATTATCTAGTCTCTTCCGTATTAAAGAAAGCGCTATGAGGCTTTAGGTATATGTCAAATTGGCTTCTCGCTCATCATTATTACATCTGGCACTCTTTCATTTCATACAAATTATGGCTCTCGGCAGTCATTGCGCTGTGACTGTGACTTCAATGTTATACTTATTAATTATAATTGTCATTAATTTTAATTGTGAATCTTTATTTATAATTTTTATGTTTTAGTTTTATTTGAGTATACTACATTGTTTTGTAGATGACGTTAATTTAATATGACATGTAACGTAAATAATTATGAATAAATGAAATATAAAATCTAAATATATAAAAGAAGAAACTGACTGATTGACTGATTGACTGACTGACTGACTGACTGACTGACTGACATATCAACGCACAGCCCAAACCGCTGGTCCTAGGAATTCCAAATTTAGCATGTAGGTTCCTTATAAGGTCTAGGGGTGCACTAAGAAAGGATTTTTCAAAATTTACCCCCTAAGGGGTTCAAATAGGGGTTCAAAGTTTGTATGGAGAGTCTACGATTTTAGAAGTAAGAGATTTGATACTTCATGTTTAGACTCTTTATTAGATTACAAGAAAAGTAATTTCACCGTTTTTCAAAATTCATCCCCTAAGGGGTTTAAATGGGGGTTGAAAGTTTGTTTATCAACGCACAGCCCAAACCGCTGGTCCTAGGAATTCCAAATTTAGCACATAGGTTTCTTATAAGGTATAGAGGTACACTAAGAAAGGATTTTTCAAAATTCATCCCCTAAAGGGTTTAAATGGGGGTTGAAAGTTTGTATATCAACGTACCGCCCAAACCGCTGGTCCTAGGAATTCCAAATTTAGCACGTAGGTTCCTTATCAGGTCTAGGGGTGCACTAAGAAAGGATTTTTCAAAATTCATCCCCTAAGGGGTTGAAATGGGGGTTGAAAGTTTGTTTATCAACGCACAGCCCAAACCACTGGTCCTAAGAATTCCAAATTTAGCATGTAGGTTCCTTATAAAGTCTAGGCGTGCACTAAGAAAGGATTTTTCAAAATTCATCCCCTAAGGGGTTCAAATAGGGGTTCAAAATTTGTATGGAGAGTCTACGATTTTAGAAGCAAGAGGTTTGAAACTTTATGTTTAGACTCTTTATTAGATTACAACAAAAGTAATTTAACCGTTTTTCGAAATTCATCCTCTGAGGGGTTTAAATGGGGGTTGAAAGTTTGTATGTCAACGCACCGCCCAAACCGCTGGTCCTAGGAATTCCAAATTTAGCACGTAGGTTCCTTATAAAGTCTAATGGTGTACTAAAAAAGGATTTTTCAAAATTCATCCCCTAAGGGGTATAAATGGGGGTTGAAAGTTTGTATATCAACGTACCGCCCAAACCGCTGGTCCTTGGAATTCCAAATTTAGCACATAGATTCCTTATAAGGTCTAGGGGTGCACTAAGGATTTTTCAAAATTTACCCCCTAAGGGGTTCAAATAGGGGTTCAACATTTGTATGGAGAGTACGATTTTAGAAGTAAGAGGTTTGACATCTCATGTTTAGATTTTTATTAGATAACAAGAAAAGTAATTTCACCGTTTTTCGAAATTCATCCTCTGAGGGGTTTAAATGGGGGTTGAAAGTTGGTATATCAACGCACCGCCCAAACCGCTGGTCCTACGAATTCCAAATTCAGCACGTAGGTTCCTTATAAGGTCTAGAGGTGCATTAAGAAAGGATTTTTCAAAATTCATCCCCTAAGGGGTTTAAATGGGGGTTGAAAGTTTGTATATCAACGCACAGCCCAAACCGCTGGTCCTAGGAATGCCAAATTTAGCACGTAGGATCCTTATAAGGTATTAATGTGCACTAAGAAAGGATTTTTCAAAATTCATCCCCTAAGGGGTTCAAATAGGGGTTCAAAATTTGTATGGAGAGTCTAAGATTTTAGAAGTAAGAGGTTTGAAACGTCATGTTTAGACTTTTTATTAGATTACAAGAAAAGTGATATCACCGTTTTTCGAAATTAATCCTCTAAGGGGTTTAAATAGGGGTTGAAAGTTTATATAGAGAGATCGGAATAGGTAGAGTATATTTACCTAAACTTCGACGAACAAAGTCGAAAAGTGGTGACTCCCTTACAACTAAATTTTTTTCCGGGACTTAAGTCCCGGAATCTTACTAAAAAATATATTATTGGTATTCTTTCGCACATTTCTCGAGCATTCTCAGTATAGCTGTCTGTTTCTTATAGTGCTCTTTCACTCCTTCGAAAATTTCGTCATAACTATACTGAAGTGTAGTTCAAAGGCCCATAAGGGGTCCTGAAAACGCCTGAAAACGGGTTTTCAGGTTATTACGCCATCTTATAGAGGGTGTTCTGAAACGGACTGAAAACATGTATCAGGCGCCTGAAAACAACGGCAACTTAGGTGAATTTTCGATCTTCTACTATGTGAAAGAGCCACCGGCGCAAAAGTAATGTGTGTATGTGTGTTGCGCCGATGGTATAGGTTAAAACTTCAAACGTGATTTTCCGTGCTTTAGAAGCGTTTTCAGCAGGCTGAAAGGTGATATCAGGCCGTTTAAGAGGTGGCTCTTTCACATAGTAGTAGATTGAAAATTCACCCAAGTTGCCGTTGTTTTCAGGCGCCTGAAACATGTTTTCAGTCTGTTCCAGGACACCCTCTATCAGATGGCGCAATAACCTGTAAATCCGTTTTCAGGACCCCTTATGGGCCTTTGAACTACACTTCAGTATATGGCGAAATTTCTCGAAGGAGTGAAGGAGACAGCACTATTAGAAAGAGACAGCTATACTGAGAATGTTCGAGAAATGTGCTAAAGAATACCAATAATATATTTTTTTAGTAAGATTCCGAGACTTAAGTCCCGGATAAAAATTTTGTTGTAAGGGACTCTGTACTTTTCGACTATGTTCTTCGAAGTTTAGGTAAATATACTCTACCTATTCCGATCTCTGGTTATATTAAATTGTATATTTAAACTTTTAACATTCGAAAATCTTCACACTAATATTATACTTAAATGTGAAAGTTTGTGAAGATGTTTGTTACTAAATAACAGGGTAACAACTGGATGGATCAAGCAGAAATTTGGCATGTAAGTAGACCAAGTCCACGATTGAAACAAAGGATACTTTATATTCCGGTAAAGAGTTTCTTTGGGACAATAACGGGAACAACGCGGGCGAAGCCGCGGGAAATAGCTAGTATAAATATAAAATCTTGATTAAATGGTCATTTCAACATTCTTTTATGCTGATCATATAAGCAACAACTTATAAACAATATCTATTCTATACAAATAAAGTATGATCATTGTGGTGTTTCCACATAAAAATAATAACCTGCGTTCAAAAAAGTTTTACTGGATGGGACGTCCATACTTTGGACTGTACGACTATACAGTCTTCTTTTACCGCAAAATAACGCTCTCCGCTTTTGAGTTATACCGTTCTTCTATTGCGTAACTAACCTTTCTCACAACCTTATGAACCTGTCATCCACGCTTCAGCACACGACTGTGACCAAACACCTTAACAATAATGCTCAGAATCGCCTAGCATTAATTCCACATACAAATACAAGGAAATTATTAGCAAAACTTTCTTTCAGCAGGTCGGCACGTCCAACGTTATATCAGAATCAGAAACATGTTGTAATAAAAGATAAGTGGTAATCAATCGAGTTATTGGCGTCATAAGTGGAACCAATCTGTGGAATCATTTTGAATTTGAATCATTGAAAAATTATTGCGCTGCTCGGAAGGAGAAAGGTGTTTAGTGCATTATAGGTTGCAGAAGCGGTGGGTGGCAAATAAGCCTTTATTGAACGGTGGTATTGAATGGAAAAGATGAAATTAAATTTTAATTAAACTTCGATGGCGGTCTGTGTGTTGTGTTGATTGCAATCGATGTTGAGTAATATTTGAATAACAGAATTTCCATAAAGGCTGTATTACGAAATTTAATATTTTATGTTCTAATAATTATTTGCATTGTTAGGCTAGGTGACAGTTGCCTAGATTGCTCAATGGGAAAGAGATTCCTGGTTTACCGTATTTTGTCAATTGTCTGTATGAATAAGTAAAAAAGAAATTCGAAAGGTTGTCATGTGTCAAGTGTCACTCAGAAAAATATTTATAGAATTATTGTTTTCGAGACGTTTTAACTCATTTTTTATGTTTTTTACGTTAAATAATACAAATTCATACCCTAAAACAAATTAACCTTGAATACAAAACCAGAAACAGTGATACTAACAAAATTACCAGAAAGAATGAACAAAGTTTCCTCGGGCACCATTGAAAATAGCCAAGATAATACACTGCTGCCCTGCCCTATATGCTCGAAGCTATTCAAGAGACGCGGCCTAAACATACATATAGGTAAGTCACACCCACAGACCTATGTGAGCAATCAAGAGAATGAAAACGCTACTAGTACTTCATCAAACCAAAACAGCAACAACCCACTAGATAACCTATTTAATGATGGTTTTGGAGCAAAAATGATAAACAACGAAGGCGGCCAAGACTCTTCATGGAGACTCCGCTGGAAGAAAAGCATAAAATTGACGGGAAAACAATACAACCTTCCACAAGGAAACGTTGGTCGTCATTTTATTGACCTCCTGGCAGACGAAATCAATAAACTAGTTAATGAACTACCGACGAATGGATTCTCTGAACGAATATTCTTCTACTGCAGCACAATTCTCCAAAGGGATAGCTTAATAACTAAAGGCCCAGACATCAGACGTCTAATAAACAGAAGACTGGAAATGTGGCAAAAAAGTCAATTCGACGAATTAATACAGGAAGCAGAGAGATGCAACAAAAAGGTTAGCCGCTATAAAAATCAACAAGATTGTGACCATATGGCACGCGTGTTTAACAGACTGATGCTACAAGGAAAAATAAGACAAGCCAACAGATTTATCACAGAACGAAACGGTGGCGGAATATTAAAGCCTGATGACAAAATAGGAGACAAAACTGTATTTCAGATCCTGGAAGAAAAACACCCAAACCAAGCAACACCAATTATAGCAGATTTCGACCAAACAACACAACTTCCAAACCTTGTCGATGTTGACATAACATCCAGTCATATTGAAAAAGTAGCAAGAAGCATCTCTGGGGGTGCAGGCCCAAGCGGCACCGATGCTGATCAATGGAAAACGATGCTTTTACGATTTGGCCCACACAGCTTCAAATTAAGAGAATCAATAGCAGCCTTAACAAGAAAACTAGCAAACGAAATAGTAGAATGGGACGCAATAAGAGCACTGCTAGCTAGAAGAGGCATCGCCCTTGACAAATGTCCTGGTGTCCGCCCGATTGGTATAGGGGAAGTACTTCAACGTATCATAGCAAAAGCCATGGCTTTGACGACAGGCACTGATGTACAAGAAGCATGTGGAGCAAATCAATTTTGTAACGGAATAAAAGCCGGTATAGAAGGTGCAGCACACGCAATGTCAGAAAGCTTCCACGAAGACAACACCGAAGGTATACTCCTCGTCGACGCCACCAATGCCTTTAATGCCCTCAACCGTCCGTTGGCACTATGGAATGCCAGACTTTTATGGCCCAGATGCTCGAGATTCCTATTTAACACCTATAGAGGACACGCAGTCGTATCATTTAGAGACACCAGTAAGTACATATTAAGTAAAGAAGGAACGACACAAGGAGACCCACTGGCAATGCAAATGTACGCGATTGGAATATTACCACTAATAAAAACCTGTAAAAACAAGAATAAATACATTCAGAACTGGTATGCAGATGACTCTGCATGCTTAGGCAAATTCGATGAAATACTAGAATGGTTCAACCTGCTAATGAAAGAAGGGCCCAGATACGGCTATTACCCTGAGCCAACAAAGAGCTATCTAATAGTCAAAGAAGGCCTCGCAGAAATTGCCAAACAAAAATTCGACAAATTAGGAATAAAAATTGTAAAATCACAACGATTTTTGGGAAGTTTTATTGGTGACACAAACGACAAAATCGACTATATACGACAAAAAACAAAAAATTGGACTGACTGCATCCTTAAGATCACAAAAGCCTCGGAAAAATATCCTCAAGCTGTACATACCGCATTCACTAAATCACTACAATGCGAGTGGCAATACCTACAAAGAGTGACCACCGGAACAGATGAAAACTACAACGACCTAAAGAACGCAATCAAGACTCATTTAACGCCCTCTATACTGGGCAGAGAAGTAACATCCATAGAACACGAACTCTTTGCACTTCCAGTGAGGCTGGGTGGCCTCGCAATTAATGATCCCACAAAGCAAGCTAAAACCTCACATGCAATATCATTAAATGCAAACAAAATACTAATAGATGCGATTCGATCCGGCGAAGAAATCAACATAGAAGACCATCAAAATCATGTATATGAAACTCTAAAGGAAGAAAGAAAAAAACGAGAAAATAATGAACAACATGAACTAGAATCAATCATCGATAAACTGACAATAAAAACAAAAAAATGCATCCAAAGGGCGATTAACAAAAAATCATCACAGTGGCTAACAATACTACCGACCAAAGCTGATGATACCGACCTAACAGCTACGCAGTTTCGCGACGGCCTTGCGATCAGATACGGACATGAACCTTCTGGCCTGCCACTAAACTGCGATGGTTGCGGCGAAAATAATTTCAACCTCAACCATGCACTTAATTGTAAGAAAGGAGGTCTCGTAAAAAGAGGCCACGACCAACACAGAGACGATATCAAAAACTGGGCGGAACCAGCATGGGGTTCGGCTACTACTGAGCCAATAATGCGAGCCGCAACCTTAGATCAACCAGGGCTAATAAGCGACTTACTATTGGAAAGCGTGTGGGAGCCAGCGAGGAAGGCGTTCTTTGACATTCGCATTGTAAATGCCGACGCCGCATCGTATGGTCTACTCACATGGCCCACAATTGCCCAAATACACGCTCGTGAAAAACATCGCAAATACGATCTGGCTGCAGAAGATCTTAGAGCTTCATTTACTCCCCTTGTGATCTCTTGTGATGGCGTTGTCGGAACTGAATATGAATCCTTCATAAAAAAAACATGTCTTAAGCTATGTGAAAAATGGTCCAAGCCACACTCGCAAATAATAAACTGGATCAAAGTCAAAATACAAATATCAATCATCAGAGCGGTCTCTATTAGAATCAGGGGAACGAGAAGAAAGATAGGAAGATTTGGATGCGAAGATGGCTGCGGAATACCCATCCTGGAGCACTAGATTTCTCCTCTTTTTACTATATTTTACCATACTCTGTTTATTAATTTGTATTATTTAACGCAATAAAAACATTTATTTACTTAAAAAAGGCGTGGAGAACCAAAATTATAGATTAAAACTCCGACATCGTCGAGTCTACCTAAGTTCAACAAACTTAAAATCGCTGCAAACCAGTTAGGTAGGTAGGTAAGTAGGTACGAGATAAAAAACGCATTCTAATCAGTCTAAAAGCTTCCCAACCATAGACGTTAGAACATAGTGGACACGTGAAATAAATAATGTTTTTCTCCAACTGGAAAGCGTCACCTTTCCGACCGCTGGGCTAAACGCAGATGCCGCTGTCTGGCTTCGTCGAACAGAAAAATTGTATACAAACCTTGGCCAGTAAATAAGAAAGCCAGATCACATGTTTGTCGTCATCGGCTTCGCCTCGGCCGCTTACTACATGTGATCTGAGTCACTTCTTACTTTACTGGCCTCGGTATGTAATGTACTATTATTGTTTTAATAACTAACTGATAGCTTATTTTTCCGTCAGGTTGGTAAACATGTAAGTACTGGGAGCTACAAAGGAACAAACTAGTGCATTTTGCTCAGTCTCTTCGTTGTCGATTTTGTAATGTCACGGATTAAGTACGAGGTTAAACATAAAGAAGAGGTTAAACCTTTTAAGCATTTTAGATGCTCTTTATGTTACCAATTCCCATACAATGCTGAGGACAAATTTATATCTGACTGGCATGGCAATGCACAAAAAAGGTTAAACAAATCGATACCTTTAGACTCAAAGGGCGTAAGCTCCATTAGAATCTACGGCGTTTACGTCCTTTGAGTCTAAAGGTATCGAAATGCCAAGTGATCGATCAAGAGTGACGCACACGCACCTACTAGCGCCATCTGTTAGCGCCGGTTGACGTCACAAACTAACTTCCACCAATACTGAATCTTATCTGAAAAGAAATAAGGGTCATGGTGGGTTTGTATGGCCTCGAATGCAGTTTTTTTGCATCGGTCACAGTAAATCAAAGTTTTGTTTCTCCTGCTGGTCTCAGAATAACGACATTGTTCTGGTGTTAGTTTCAAGTTCATTGTCCATTACTAGGTCTATTCTGGACTTGAACCATTACAAATGCTAGTTAGGGCCGTAGATATGTATGCGTGTGAGTTATGTGGTTGAGTAAGGTAAACGTTCTAGAGTTTATCACGTATTTCAAGATGGTAATTACTAGGACGGTGTCAAGAAGCACTCGTCTTAGGTGGCAGAGGCGATCGTTTTAGGGAAGTTTTCATTCAAAATTGGTTACAACTAAGGATGCCACGGGCTCGTAATTCGTAATCTATGCGAGCCCTAGCCGTCATCTAATTCTTGATCTTGACTCGATCGAGATGCGTCTCTATGGACACATTGTAGGTAGGTGTGTACTCGTATTAAGACATTGTGGTTGATCCTGAGAATTGTCCGCGCATTCGGCTAGAAGAGGTAAGGTAAACGTCCGAGTGCTCAACACTGTCCCAGTAGTCGCCATCTTGAACGTTAAATCATTAGCAATAGAGGTCACAGCGGGGTGTTGACTCGGGCATTAGCGTGCAGCACTGGGACGTTTACCGTATCCTAATTTAACAAGCACATTTTTTTAAAGTTTATGGGCACTAGCACATGCTATGCTATGCAACCCCGATATTCCTGGAATTTATAGTATATAGGTAGGTCTCGGGATTCCACGGTGAAATATTTTTCGAATTCTGGTACTGCGCCTCTTCGGAGAACCCCAGCACCTGCACCGTTTCAAGCTTGACAGCTTCACACAAGGTCCGAGATTGACCGACTTTGGTCAACATTCCATTCGTCACACCAGTTGCGTATCGATTGGCCAAGGGCCGTGCCCTACGATTCTTGTGGCAATCCTGTACCAATTGGACAAATTGACTGTCAATGGTAATTATTCCGTTTGCTGATATGACAAGTGACGTTGCTTGTTTATTTTGTTAAATTTTCTAGCGATTCAACAATCTGTCGTGAATTTACAAAGAAGAAACTTGAATTTTATGGTGATACTCGTAGGCAATGTATATACATTGCCTATCACCATACAATTCAAGTTTCTTCTTCGCAAAAATATCATGTTATGATGTCACTTTTCAACTTATGGTTTAACATCAATAAACTGGCGACCGTACATCAGTGCAGTATTTTTTTTTAGTATTAAACCCTAATGTCTAATTCAACCAATTCATTCAAGTGGTTCTTTTGCATTTTGATTTTACCGGCACTTAGGAAAGTATGACCTCTAGTGAGAAGAAACTCCGCAAGAAATTCACCAGCGTTATAATTGAACAAATTGATGTAATGCATCTATTCTATACACGTATCCAACCTGTTTTTGTCGGTAAAATTGTGACTTTATATATTTCGTCGACAAGGAAGCAGATAAAGAAACAGAAAAGCATAATAAGTAAATGCGGCATAAATGCAATTTGCATACATGACCATCAATTTGTTTCATCTCGAATCCAAGGAGCCAATAATCGTTGTGTCAAATTGAATGTGATGGAAAACCATTTGAGCCATTTAAGATGCATCATTATGTACGTCAATCTTTATCGTTGGAACATTATTGTTTCATGTGCAAATTTTTCGTTACTGTTTTTACCAGTACATACGATCTTAAACGCTGGAGTCTTATTTATGAGTAATTTCAACAATAACATTGACACTTCGATTATGTTTTTATAGTAGTTTATATATAACTGATAATAATGAGAGACCTCCGATTCCTGAACACATCATCCCGTAATTATCATCATAAACTAATGTATCCAACTGTACATAATTAAGCCTACTACACTTGTGTTTTAAGGCTTCTAATTATGTGTCAGTTATATAAATTACTATTATGCCACACCTGGCCATAAAGTCGCTTTCTGGCCACGTGTAGACATACATTTATGTACACAACACGGGAGATAATAAAGAAAGCCCTCGATCGCGTATTTACGTCCCTCGCCTGCGGCTCGGGCCGCAAACATCTGCGATCTCGGCCTTTCTTTATATTACCACCCTAGTTGTGTAATATACTATTAACAAACCTATAGGAATGGTTCACAATTCGACCAGGAAAGTGAGAGCGGTTGAAATCCTATTAGAACTAAGCACTCTAGGACTGACGAATAAAAATAGAAAATGAAAACGTTTGTCCTTATCCCTATCACTACCCTTGACTGACTGACTGGCTGAATGACAACCCTTATCTACAGGACCTGGCGCCGATAGCTTCGGGGCATTAAGCAGGGTACCCTGCAAAGCCCACGTTAACGCGTCTAACATTACTTACGGGTTATATTATGTGCCCTACCTTTACTATAAAAGCTGTATGACAGTAGGATAAACCCTTACCATACGTCCTTCTGTGTAAAGCATCTGTCACCGCGTTCAAGATCGTTACGCAACGGGCTGCTTCGCTCTGATTCGGGCCGCGATGGCGCGTGACTGTCGTATTATCATGTGAAAAATTGTCAAGTATAGACATTGAAGTACTGGTTTTGGTATTCGAGAGGCGTGGTGTCTTTCAATGGCGGACTAAGAGCGGGGGAAGTGGGCGATTCTGCCCTGGCTTCCAAAATGGGGGCGCCCAAGTGCGGATCCAGATTTTTTTTTGGGGGGACACAAGGGGCAAACGGGCAAAAATAATCAACAATTAACTGTTGAAAATAAATTTGTAGTATTTATAACCGGATAAACTCCCCAAGCAACTATGGGGGGGGGGGCACGTGCCCTCGTGCCCAATAGTCGACACCATGCTCTCACCTGTATTGCTAATGACTTAAGATTCAAGATGACAACTACTGGGAAAGGGTCGAACACTCGGACGTTTACCTTAGTCAACAAAATTATTATTTCATCCCGAAATGTTCACTACTAAACGTAAGTCTCTTCAAAAGATATACCACTGGGGCCCTACTCCGAAGATCGCGATTTTAAGTTCGTAACGTAAGTAATATGCTAATCGTCCTTTTCGCTTTGAAGTAGGTAAAACAATATAGGTAATATGAGTAAATCTGACGGCTCGAAACTCATTTTTAATTTAGGATTTGGAATTAGATATATCTCGAACGTTCTCGTTGATACGTTCTCATCAAGAGCGGTGCGCAAGTGCTCTTATGCCAGGTCTATTATTTCACACGGGTTCCTTTCTAGGAATGTTAAGTTAAGCGCGACAAGATCATTAAGATGGCTGGCCAGCTTTTTCTTGGTCATTTGTCAGGATCTACGCCGTGGAACCAGTTTCGGTTGTCTAAACTCTTGAAAAAGTGGATCTTTGGATTGTTACGCTTAATCTTAATTGGAGGTGGTACAGTCACGTACACTAATAAAAGGTATTATTGCCATGCGTTCCAAAAATTATTTATATTTTGATTTCAGAGTAACATTAGTGAAACTGAAGATACAATAACAAAATAAAGGAGATATCTAACCTATCCTAGACTAAGCGGCTTCGGCTTAATGAGGCATGAGGTAGGTGTCAGGCAGTGGCGTGGCATAAAAGATATCCTTGGGCAAGCCGGTGCAGATTTGGCATACATTTTCCGTAAGAGCTGTAGAATAAGCTGGTCAAATGCCTGATATTAGGCAAGCCGGTAGGAATCGAGCTCTTTGGACGCCACGCTACTGGTGTCCAGTCCAAAGTGTAGAGTGACCATAAGGCTGTTACGTTCCCTCTTTAAATGGCGATCCCGATTCTCCGACTGAGGTTCTTTCCAGCCTGCCACATGGTCCTTTGAACAGCTAGATTGTGTTTTTATATCTTTGTATAAACTGTTGGCGTCTGAACTTTCTCGATAACGAATTTACCCAGGACCCCCTAGGTAAATTCAAAATTCTCAAGTGCAAACGTTTATTTATTTATTTAAACTTTATTACACAAAGAAAACTTATCGTTCAAAACTTAACTAGCGAACTTAATGCCATAGCCATTCTCTACAAAATAGGTAATAATTGCACATTATATTATTTTCCTGCAGAAAAAAATATCAGTATGATATTATCAGGCTTTTTGGCACATTATTGTGACATGAGTGTGCAATTGTACAATAGTATATGATGATGACGACACTATGTATGTAATGTTACATGACAATTCATAAATTGCTTAAGTAATAACATACGAAATATTTTTTAAATTGATTTACGGGAATGTAATATTTTTCTATGTTGTCTCACTTTAACTGTGTTAGGTATGTTCACGTGGTTTGTATTCTGCTAATGTATTAAGATTACTGGCACTGTTGCGCCTACTTTGTAACCATCAGGCGCACTTAAGATGCCACTCCTTACTTGCCACTGCACAATAAGTCAGTCTAAACAACTCTTCCTACAATGTACATACTTAATAAAATGTTTTGCACTACCAACCGGCCAAGTGTGAGTCGGATTCGCACACGAAGAGTTCCGTACCACCGTCGAGCAAAAATACGCCAAAAAACATATTTATTGTATGGGTACCCCTTTTTATTTTTAACGTTACTTTGTTTATATTATTTGTTGCTATAGCGGCAATAGAAATACACATTCTGTGAAGATATTCAAGTAACTACCTATTACCATTATTAAAATCAAGCAAAAATACGGGCAAAAAACATGTTTCGTTAATTAATTGTTTTAGATTACGTTAGATTTAGATTACGTTACAGATAAAGCCTTTCAAGCTGCCTTCGAAGAGAATTGATTATCTTGACCATACATCACAACAACAGAAGCAGTAGCGACCCGATTCAATTCGGTTTCATCAGATCAACACTCAACAAGTTATTTGAAAACTATATGTCCAACCTGTCATCTTAATTAAACTACTTGTTAATACAGATCATTCAAAACCTGTTTAGAGAAAAGTAGATGTAAACATTAACAAGTCTTTAGTATTATGTGTGGGGGTGTGTGGGTACTAATGGTATCAGATATTATCGAAGATATAGTAATAAGGTCAACGGGGGTAGTTGCGACTACGGGGGCAAATGCGTCTTTTAAAGATTCCATTAAATCCGAACTCTTTAAAACTACCCCTATCTTACCTTCCTGTAAAGTACAGTAGGTACACACCTACAGGCAGGTAGGATAGGGGTAATTTTAAAGAGTTCGGATGTAATGAAACCTTTAAAAGACGCATTTGCTTCTGTGGGGATAGACGCATTTACCCCAGTTGACCTTATTTTACTTTTATTGTTATAGAGTGTGTTTATTTTTTTGAATAAATTCTCATGTAAACAATATAATAAACAGAGTCAAATAAAATATAACTTACTTAGTAAACTAAACTTAAGTAAAAATTAAACTAAACCTATTAAAATAAACCTAAATTAAAACTAAAAATTAATTATCTAAAAAAATTGGGCCCCCTTTCCTTGGCATGGTGCCGAATATGCTGGCGGCATTTCCCCGCTGTATGGCGATACTTATTCGCTGTGCGATGAAGCTGCCAGCATTTCGGTCCCCGGTGCAGTCGACCAGCCTTTTGGAGAGATCCTTGAAAAGTGCTTGTGCGCTGGGACCCCACGGGCCCAGGGTCTCGACGCCGAATGGCATAAAAATGTATTCGGAGCGGAGACCCCTGCATTTGTAGCTCTTTAATTTTTCGGCCGCTTTGGCCGCCGCACCTCGCAGGGTACTGGTTCCGTTGAGGTGGGAGAGAGCCAGGGAGCCAAGGTGTCGCAGGTGGCGTCCCAAACCAGCATCCTACCCAACCCCCACGTAATCAGGGACATCCCATCAGGTCTCTTGCCATCGTTTCTGGCAATGCCAGAGTGTGTTTATTGTACAATGGTAAAAACAAATGTGATTCATGTAACCACTTAGTCAAGACATACAAACAAAATTTAGCGGAACGTCAGGATTATTCTGTAGGTACTTCAGTAGCAAGTAGACGGTTTCATAAAACTTACAGAACTTGAATCCTAATGCTTCTTGCTTATATAATGGTGTTTTTACAATAAAATTGAAAGACGTAATGTAAAAATGCTTTGACAATTAATGTGTAAATTGACTAGTATTACTAAATTATACTTTAAATACTTGACCTACAATTAGATTGATTGAAAATACATGGTAGCCGTTCATTTGTTCAATTAGAATGGTTATAATAATAATATTGTATACGTAGCTATAACTTATAGCTATGGTCGAACCGCAAGGTCGTCCAGTTGCAATCAAATCTAACATTTATCTAAAGTACGTAAGCTGCACCTTTTCATTACCTGTTTTAAATTGATCCCATTAGATATCGGAGACTGAGCAATCTAGTTGGAATAATTTATGCGCCTGCCTGTTAGAGGTTAGGTATGAACGTATATAGTTCTAGGCTTACTTCAATTTAAACACACATGGCACTAGAAGTGAATACATTCTTTTCCACCCACGTATCAGAGCCACAATTAGTTTATTTACCTACATCATTTTCTTTATATCGATCTTAAACCATAGAATAGATTATTTTCTGAATTTAGAGAGATAACATAATATGTTACTCTTCTTGAATCCTTCATTTGCCTTATGAACCTCTTGATACCTCACATAAAAGTCGCATTTATAACTAGGCACAGCTTACCAGTTTAGAATATGTGTTTGATGCAATTTGATGTCATTATTTATGTTAGTATTAATGTTACGGTACCATTCTGCAAAAATGTTATGTTGTATGTCTATGATTTGAGTCACTCCCAAATTGGCGATGGTAACTGAATTGAACATTTAGATAAAGGGAGGATATTTGTAATTTTGTACTAAGATAACTTAAATTATCAGGTTAGGCTCCTCTAGCGGTTCTTGAAGGCGTAAAGTAAATCCAGAAACCGCCTTCTAATTAGATTCATCGCTAACAATTTTTCATTACATAGTTTTATAAATAATTCTAGTTCCTTACATTATTATCGCGCAAACTAAACTACTTAATCGCAAGTTTTCAGTGAAAGCGCTTTAAAACAGCTTAGATCAGTTAAAACAGTTTGCAGCTTCCGATACTTTATCTCTATATCTCTTAACTGCTGTAACCGAGGATAATATAATTTATTAGCTATTGATTTTATTGATAAACCGGCATTTATCAAATAAATCAGCGGGTATCAGCTGCAGGTAGGGACCGGCGAGGCGGCGCGAAAAGTGAAAGTAACTTACCTCGAGATCGGCTCGTTCCCGAACCACCATCACTTTTTTAAAGAAAATCTGGGGCATAATGACACCTCCACCTTCGACCTTTACTTAAATTAAAAAAAAAACACAACATCAATTTGAAACGGTTCCGAAATCAAACTTGCAAACTTTTTGTTTTGCTTATGGTTTCAATGTCACTGAACTTTTTAAGATTTTGGCGCGTTTAAGTTATAGATAGGTATGTTTGTAAACAAGGCACTGAAGCAAAACACGCGACTTTTTATACGAGTTTTTTGTTTTAACCACGAACCTTTCCCTTCTAACACTCTGTGGCAACTAAGCTACATACAAACCATAATGTTTATAAGTATGAAACGTTGACTTGGCTGTAGGACTTGTCTGTCGCAATAACGTTAGGTTGTAGTCGAATAGTATAAATTCGCTTAAGCAACAATTTTATTCCATACGCAGTACAGTGCAAATTTGAAAATCAAGTTTGCAACTAAACGGCAAATCGTAAGTTGGTTTTATCTACGGTGCAATACACCTAGTGTAACGAACCGACGCCTGGGGACACCTTGTATTAGTTTTGAACCTAGAGGAGCGCCATGCTACGTAAGGGCTTATAGTACTTCGACTTGCAGTCACCAAAACCACTCGCGGGGAATGTATAGCTCAGGGATTTCTCTTAGGTCTACATATTGGATCAGGAACGTGAGAGAGAGTCCTTGGTATCCATAGGAATCGTAGAATCACTAATATTTTGTTGTAAGAACCAGCAAAGCACGCTTCCTGCTCCGTATTAGGGTTATTATGGCAAATGGCTGTGCAAAATAATGAGAACGCTTACTTAAGGTTACAGGGAAAGAAAGTCTCGATCCACGCGGCTTACTGTCGGCCGAGGGAACCAGAATCGGCGCCTAGGCGTACTACGACGGTTGTGGTATTATTGGGAGCAGTTTATCCTTCAGTTTTATAGGCAGGGTTAGGTTATAGCGCCGGTGGCGAAGAAACATCGAAGCTATTAAGGGAGCGAGCGCCGAGAGCGTTTGTACTACAAGAATATTAGTCAGAAGATCGAGGACTCGTTTTGGAAGAGCAGAAAAGACTGCGTATGCGAGTAATTACTTATAGGGTAGATTTCTTTGATGGTTCTATCTAGAGCCGGCTCAATGGGAGTGAATTTAAGCTATTCCGTCGAGAGAAGACGAGAAACATATTTTATTTCACGAATTTATATGAAATATAAGTACAAAAGGAAGGCGACTTACCGATGGCGAGAAATCCACACAACACGAGAAAAACACACACTAGTTCGAGTATTCTTGCTGCAACACCAGGCAGAGGCACTGAATAACGGAGAAATAAATTAAGTAAAACGATACGGGAAGGAAACTCTGAAATATTGAAGGATACGTCTAGTTGACGCATTTGCGGTAGGACTGACGGAGTCACTTTAGACATGTTTTATTTTTCTGTAAGGAGGCCGAGGCAAGGCAGAATGTTGCCGCAGGAAGGAGATCTTCGCGGGACTTGCGATATTCGGGGAAAATTGGACATAGGTCTAAATTATAGATTTCGACAGCGATCCAAGGCAGGGGAGGTGAGTCTGACAGTTAAGGGGAGTGAATTTGCAGAATTGGGGTAGAGTTTAGCCAGGTAGAGGGCCTGAGACGGTGGAAAACCAGGGTTGAAGCCTCGAAATGGAAGTTGGGGGGCTGTCAGCGTGATTCATTTGTCAAACAAAAGCCGAATTTCGACGTGCTTTTGTTCAAAACAAATGACATTTTCGATCGGCTTTTGTCAGCGCGATTCACTTGTCAACAGACAAAAGCCGAATTTCGTTATGCTTTTGTTCAAGAACAAATGACATTTTCGATTGGCTTTTGTCTGGAAACAAATGAAATTTTCGAACGCCAAAAGCGGGTATAAAAGGTGCGGGCCGCGCTTTGGAAGGGACTCGATTTCGACCCGCCGACGGAGCAACACCTCAGAAAGAAGATCAAGAAACTGCACGGCGAAGGCCTGCCCGACGGCAACGAAGAAGTCCAGAAAACCCATCAAGAGGTCTGCCGAACGGCGAAGCTCTGCCCATCAGCAGAAAGAAATCTGGAGCGTCGGCGAGAACCCAGCGAACGAAGGAACTCTGCCCAGCGGTGTCGAAGAATTCCGGAGCGTCGGCAAGGACTTCACAGTCCAGTGAAGCTCTGCGCGGCAGCGGCGGGGATTGGAGAAGCGGCGGAGCCTTCCTCATCTGGGCGTGAACCAGTGCCGGGACTTCGTTGCCGAGACTCTACGAGGAGAAGAAAATCGGAGGATCGGCGAAGCTCTCGCTACCTGGCAGGGAAACACACCCCTGTGTGGAGGAGTCTTCAGGAATCGGCGGAATCCTGCTCAGCTGAGGGCGTAACTTCGGGCGTCGTGTGGAGCAGTCTACTACCCGAGCGGTCGTAAGTCGTCAGGCGGGGAGCGGCTTCAGAACGAGCGGGAGCGGCAGGCGGCTCTGCGTTTCGAGTGCATCGCTACGCGGTCTGCAGTGGGGAGCGGCAGGCGGCTCTGCGGGTCGAGAGCATCGCGGCGCGGTCTGGAGAGGAGGCAGCCCGGAAAAGTAGTCAAGCGTCAAATCGGTGAGTTACCATGCATTACTTCTTTTACCGTAAGTTCGAAGAGCGTTCTATGCGTTGCAGTCAAGGTAAGCAACCCGACGCGGAGCATTTAGGTCCGCGGACCAACATAAATTGTGTATTATTAATTCTACTCCCGCAAGGGGAGGGACGCTGGCTATGTCTAAGAGTAATAGTTTTAAGGAACTTTGTGATAGCTACGGGGTGGGAAGTGCTGTTGCACTAGCGACGTGTCCACCCGCGACTGTGTAGGCTCTCTCAATGCAAGAGGTTCCTAGGTAGCCAGGGAGGAGTTTGGACTGTGAGCATTTGTGACCGGATAAAATATTATGGATTAGAGTATCTTTCCGAAACTATGGAAATATGAAGTTGGGGATCTAACAGAATGCCTTGATTGTTTGCAACCCATGTTTAGCCGAGAACGGAGCCCATCCATTTGATGAAATTGTAAACCTAGGGCTGGCAACCCGAGAGACATAACAACAAATAGCAAGACTTTTGGAGACGTTTGAATAGCGTATCTGGTGCGCCAGCCAGATGTGAGGCTTAAAGTAAAGTCAACTGAGAAGTTTGGCGTCAAGTCAAATGACTTATAATGGAACACTGTATCCGACGTACGGATTTGCCGTGAAATGGTAATTAGGGCCTAGAGAGACTCCAGACTCTTGCGACAAGAGACGTCAGAGCTTGCGGGACAATCCAAGCGTAATAAATGTTCACGTGAACCGGAGGTAAAGTCCAACTGGGAGTTCGTCCGGTGAAACTGGCTGAGCGTGCAGGCAATTAAGTCCTGTTTGAGTGCCCGGTACGACACCAGGCCGGCCTCATTAGACGTGTCAAGGGATCCGACAAGCTCCCCCGGTGTCACTTACAATTAGGAGGCCAGTTCCTGGGCCGCCCGGCGAATGCCAAGCCTATGGGTCGAGGGGAGCCCCCCCTCATGGTTCCAGGGACTTCTGCAGAGTTTAAGGTCCGCAAAATTGGACCGTAGCCTCGGGCGTTTTACCAAGATGAAGAGTTTCTCCGGTACTGCCTATTCGAAATAATAATAGTAGGGATGGCTCCGAAGGACATCTAGGTCAAGGCTAGGTAGACTAAGTCTCTCTCACAATTTGTAAAGAGCCATGAATAAGTGTGCCCGCTGTGGAGGCACGTGATGTCGTTTTCGGTTTAGGATTGCTAAAATCTCCGAATGATTATTTCGCCCTGTTAGGACTAAAAAGGGTTATGATAAAACAAAGTATTTGCTAGTATAAAAGAGGCTCTGGAAGCCCACTAACGATACCTATTCATGGCTCTGTCTTGACAGGCGGTTAATCCCTATCCGGCGGACAGATCGGGACTGCTCTAAATAGCTATCCTTGTCCGAATCACTTTCACGAGGCCTTTTAGGGCTTTCAACTTACCGTCAGTAGCGCATTTCAACCTAGGAACTCGCAATCCTGATCCGTTCGATACCAAACCGAGTTAGGGCTGGTTGGGGCTATTACCTTTCAAAACTACTAGCTTTTTGAATAAAACTTTATTAAAACCACACTTTAAGATTTCCTTAGGTAGACGTAGGCAGAAGCTGCAGGCAGGACCCCAAGAAATGAGCTCAGTCTGGGTCTTCAGGGCTCTATGGTCTCCCGCATAGTCGAAAAGAACCTAGGTTTCTACACGCCTTCACTGCGAGACAGGATCTAACGCTGGACGATCACTATTTGGCCATCCAAAGCAAATTACAGTCAGGTAAGGTTAGGTTCCGTGTAGTAGTGTAGTCTTCGGGGATTTTACACCAATAATGCGGGGTGGGCGTCACAAAATTGGTGCCGTGACCAGGATCCAGGATGTTCAGGGATTGGTGTATCCATGATTAGATAAACTATTTATTGTTGTAATTTGCTTTGGGAAAGGATCCGCTTCTGCGGATCCAAAATTGCTGCCGTATACGACGGATAGGCTAACTGCGGGCGAACATGGAACCCTGTGGGCTTGCGGGTGTCTTGGTTTGTAGGTTTATAAGTATTCTGTTCTTTTCCGGCTTGAGTCCCTGAAAGAAAGTAGGTTTAGGGTTAATATATTCAACCTAGGGTTATAACAAGAATCGCACAAGCGGAAAGCGGGTCATTTTCATATGATTTGTCGGTCTAGTTATAGAATTCAATAGGCAAGCTGAGTAAGAGAGGAACAGTAGTTGATAGGGCAAAGAGTTTTCATTCCGGGGACAGGTATTTTCAAATTAGAGGCACTTGTGGGTCATCTTTTATGATTTGCGACAAGCAAGGCTTAAAATAGGATTGTGTTGAGAAAAGTAGAGTTTACCTCACACTCTTGGAGTCATGTATCACATATGCTTGTCGTAATCGTAAGGGCTGAGCTATCTGTGGCCAGATGCTGACGAAACCCAACTTCACTTTGTAAACCTTTGTTATTGAGTTGATGGTAATAGGTTATGTGAAATCCATCACGTTGTGGGTGCTCGCAGTCTGAACTGGTCAAATTTTCAATCTAAATATAGCTTTAATTGCTATTGATAGGTTATAATAAAAAAAAACACAACGATAGCAGGATTTGCGTTGGCCTGTTGGATGAGTAGATTGTTTAGATTTGCCTTTATCGACCAACAAATGCGTGCCATGGCTGCTTCTGGGCTCGGAACCAAACACGTAGTGATTCGTGAAGATAGTCGTGGTTAAAATCTCGTAGCTTCATATTACCGAGCAAAATATTAAATTATCTGACATGTGCACAGACGCAGTAGCGTTCCGCGACATTTGACGTATTGCAACGGTACAATCAAGTCATATAGTATAGGAACGGGATAGACTATCGGAAGAATGTAAAGCCAGTTCAGTTGCTGATCATTCATCTGAGAACGGAAAGAAAGTACAGAATTATTGCTAGACCTTGTGTCACTCCCTCAGGGACAATGTGACCCTTTATATTAATAGGACTATATGTGGCCGTGTGTGTCCGGTCAGGTTGCCTATGCCATGGCTCTTGAGGGGATACATTATACAGCTTACCTTTAGCGCGCCGCTGTCGGTCGAGCAAATGCCACGCCAAATTGTTAGTACCTAGAGCTATAGAGTTAGGGAGTATTTTTCTTCCCGGTTGAAGATCATTATAAATATAACAAAAATAGAGTAAGACCGCCACCTGTGAGAGATTAAGTATAACTTATATACAGAGACTAGGGCTCGGCCGGGTCCGGGCCAGGTGCTCCCACTTGCTGACTAGGGTATGTCGGGGGTAATCGTGCCAGAGCCTCGGGGCGTCAATTAAAACCACCAGTACGTCAATAAGTATTTTACTCAGGTCTCAGTTAGTGCCTTACTTGCTAGGAAAGATAAAACAACCAAAAAAAAAAAAACCCAGCGCGTCTTTCAAAATCTATAAAAGTAAGTTATTCTTAGGATAAAGTTACATGCTAAGAGGTTAAAACGGACCCCTGCAACAAGGGAACCACTTTAAGGAAACTAGGTGAATGTCAGACCGTGAGGTTATTATGGTATTGGATACGGACTGATTATATTTTAAATTCATTCAACGAGTACAAAACGTATGGACGGTTCAACCTAAACATTCAGAAACACATAAAATAACAAAGAAATTTTTAGCTTTACTAAAGTAATTTTGGTATCCTAGTATTGCTACTAGCCGTGCGGCCTGGCAGTCACATTATATTGCACAACTAGTTAAATTATCACTTCTATCAACTTATTAATTTAAATAAATGGTTTGCGGCAGAGCAGACTTTTAAGGAAAACTTAGCTTGTTCTAGTAAGCACGCAGTAACAATAACCAGTAAGAATGACCTTAAAATCCATAACTTTTCGCAATAGAGCGGCAAATCAGTATTAATGAAACTTCTTAGTATCCGGATGTGACTTGGACCAGTAAGCAAAAGTAAAATGAAATCTCTTATTCGTAGGTATGTAGGCAGGTAGAAGGAAGAGGTGAATATGTTTTACGTGTTGCGCGCGGCTCTTACTACAAAGTTATCAGAATTTAGGAATTAATAACAAGTACAAGTAATACCATAAATACCAAAAAAAATAGAAGGGAAAATTAATATGTCCCATCACTAAATTTCACTTTGGCGCCAGGCGACAAATGTTACACGCTTGGGTCTATTCAGCGAGCTATTTCCTTCTACCTCGAAATATTTCTGTGCTCTGGGAGTTACCAAAATGCGAATCAGTGGTTGCTAGGGATGTAGCGGTGCAGGAGCCGTCGCTGGTATATCGGCAGATGTATCAGTATCGCAGATATGTCGGTATCGCCGATGTGATGCAACCGATACTTGCTATAAGAAAATTTGTTGTATGGAAAAAAAAAAAAAAACCTGCATTCATTTATCAATTACTAACTTAATTTGTATACTGTACATTAAAAGTTACTATGGTACATAACAAAAGGTTAAATTTGTGCCAGCAATTTATATCATATTACCTTATACCTTTAAGGCTAAAAATAGCCAAATTACAGGTAAAATAAGGACTTGCAAATGTTTAGACTGAACGTCAGAATGGGAATCGGCATTGCCGATAATTCGCTGCAAGTATCGGTGTGGGTATCATGTCGGCATAATCTTGTGTCGTTGCATCTTTGGTGGAAACGATTAATCTGTGGCTACCTTAAGCCAGATAGGAATGAAGGAACAGATCTTTACTTGATATTTGCGAGGTTGCAATAATTTTACATAGCGCTGAACCGAGTCGCGATCGCTTGTAATCCCTTAGTGATTAAACGACGTAAGTTTGAGGAAAATGGGACAGGCCACCCTACTATATACTATACTATCATTAAATACTAGAATTAAAATAGTTGTGGGAGTAGGAAGGTTTGCCAGATCTCCGGAAAGTGGTCCCTGCGTAAAATGTTGATTTATGGACATAGTTTGGACGAGGGAGGCTTTCTTTGTGTCTGGCGGGACTCCCAGCTTCAACAGCTAATCTTCTTGCGTTGTAGGATTTCAATCGGACTTCGTAGGTGTTGAACAATTTAAATCCTCGTAGAATGCGGAGTAAGCAATAAGATAATTCGTCAGAATGACTCCCTGTGGAAGAGAAAAGAAATGTTTAAGTATTTAACTAGCAATAGGGGTTAGATTGTACTCGGGAACACGCGGTGCGCGCTTTGCGGGGTCTATATGGCTTGTAGGGCCCACCAAATGTTAATTTCAGAGATCCGGACTCCAAAACAAAACAGTCTTGCAGTTACGGCCGAAGGCGTGTTGCTATGAGTCTTAATTCAAAGCATTCTTACGCATTGTTACGCATTCTTAAAAAATATTAGTAGAGCGCGCGGGGAACTATCACTTGTGCAAATAGTTTATAAAAGAAAGGACCGTGTGAGATGGATCAACGGTCTGGGACAGGAACGTGGTCCGTCATTGGGGACCCGTCCTGTAGTTTGAGCTAATAGCAAGGAACCAATACAGTTCAGAATAAGGTCTAGGGTTCCTTTTGCCAAGCGATAATAAATAGTTAAGTATGGTCACCTGGCCTAGCAGCGCCTTTCTCGCGGAAGCGCGATGTACCATTGGTGGGCTCTTGTGACTGAGCCGAGCGCTCGCCGCGGAGTTGTTTGAGGACTCATGAATAGAAGCAGGAAGCCAATAGCACAGCAGGGGTACCTGTGAAAAACAAATCGTGAGTTGCTAGGCAACAGCGACTAGGAGCAAAATGGGCTCTCGCTCAAGGGTTCCGTATGAAAACAGTTGATATTTGGATGCCCACTTTAATTTTATTTTTACTATATAATCTGTCTAGATAGTACAGACGAACAGACGGACTACGAAGTTATAGCATTGGGGTCCCGTTCTCCATTTAGGTACGGAATCCTAAAACGCAGAGCGGAACAGGGCAACGCGGTTCACACCATTCATAGGGGCGCCTAAACACGGAGCACAAGCGATGAGAATGGCGAGAGATCCGTGTAAATGCTATCGAGATTCGTATCTTTTCTATAGATTACAGGTAACTTTAGAAAAAATAGATAAACTGATCTTGGTCTGAATAATGTAAGTATACCTGTATAATATCCGATCTAGATTGAGTTTTTGTATAGGTCATGCAATGACATAAAGCAGACTTCACGAGAGCATAAAGTATTCCAAGTAGGTTCTAGTCATATTTAGTAAATTCGACTCTTTGGTTAAATGGTATCAAGGAATGGATTGAGTTGAAAGCAAAGTCGGCTGTTGAATAAGAGCCAAAGCTTACCGAATCACTCTTCGTAATTTAATACAATGATGCGTAGAGCGCATTGTTTGTTTACGCGCGGAAGATTCAAGGAAAGGTGCTGAATTGCATGCAGTTTTCGCGCCGTTCTCGTCGCTACTGTTCACATTCAAGTATTCGGATTTCGGCTGAAATAATAAAACACAATTAGTGGGGGCGCGCGGATAAATTAATTCTATATGGTTTAGTATATGCATATTATTACTTACTAAACCTAAGCTAGACAAGGACCTTATGGGGTGTCTAGAGTATTGTAAAATGGGACAGGAGCTCTGTATAGACAGCTACGAGCTACTGTTGAACCTTGGGCTTTACTAATTTATTAGGAGAAAGGCCATGGTATACAGGAACGCAAATGAAGCTGATTTAGTTAATTTGCGGGGCCTCATAATGGGTATTATTTATAAGGCATCAAGAGGCTATCAGAACCTCGCGGTTGTGCCGAAATTGTTAGTCATAGAGACGAGAAATGTATAGGATAGTCACTTCCGATAGACTAAGGGTCCTTGTGGGAGGTTTGGGGGGTTAAACCAATCAGAACCGGGGACAGGGGCGTAGACTAGATGTCGCGATAAAACATAGGGCATTCATAATAATTTAGTTCCGGACAGCGGGTCTAGAACATATAAATGTTCAAGGCAACGTTTATAAAAATTACAACTAGGAACCTCAAAAAATCTGTTCGGCACTTACCTCGGAGTTGGAGATCATCACCAATAAAACTCTGCAGATCCATCTCTCGTTACATCTGAATTTTGGTGCGTCACGAATTTGCCGACCGGTCGGAACTTGGTCAGGAATCACGTTGAATCCGGAACGAGTATAAGGAAATCACTGGAAAATAATACACTTATAGCTCTATTCATGGAGAATGAGACCGAAACGTAGTACACATTTTCTAACAATAAATTCTCATTATTGGAAACATAAGTGAAGGATAAAATGTGTTGAGATAAATTGCAAATTTATGTTTTGACAAGACGTCAGTCAAATTTCATAAAGAGACAGATTATTCTGTCCAGCCAGGAACTGAGCGGTTATTATATTAAGGTTAATTACCTAAGATATTTTAAATAGTTTGTTACTCGAAGAAGTAATACTTCGGAAGATAAAATAATCAACACCAAGCGCAATTACCTGATCGTAGTGATAGGGTTGCTAGTTGGAAAAATGGCACAAATGTGCGAGGAGGTTTTCAAATAAAGGTAAAGGTAGTAAGGTAAGAGTATTTGGAAAAAAAATAAATATGTGGGGTGGTCCATCCAATTGTTGGTACTTCTGCCAGTAAATTGATTTTGTTGTAGTTATTATTCCGTATATTGACGTATTTAATAGAGTTAATACATATAATAAACTCTACTTCCTGGAGGTGTAATTGAGTAAATCAATTTAGTTCCAGAGTTGCGGTTTGCGATGATTAATAAAGCGCTTACCTTAGGGTGAAACCAGCATTTCTGTGTCATATTGCGAACCTAAAATTTAAACGGATGCTTTTCAATCACCGTATTTGTAATTTTCTATAAAATTGCAGATTTTCAGCAAATAAGTAATACAACCTTGCTTATCAATACAAACCAAACTTGGATAAGTCATGGTTACCTTATATTTTCAATTTGAGCTCTGAAGTGCCAATAATTGGAGGTGTTCCGGCGATTGGGTGGTTTACCCTATGTGTGGGATTTATTTAAAAGGAAAAACACTGCGATGGAACTGTTCTTACACCACATGTTTGACGCTAGACCCTTGTTGTTTAAAAACTGGGGCCAGGACGTTATATTGTGCAATGTGCAGTATGACTTTGATCGGATCGATTTTACTTGAGATTTGGTCAAATCGAATTATCAGATTGTACTGTCAGATGGTATGAAGATAAGAAAAAAAAAAAAAGATACACTCCGAGATTTAGTAATCATTATTATTCCTTGTCTAATGTGTTAGGCTAACTCAGGGCTGTACCGACATCCGGCAGCGCCTGTGCGCGTAATCAATAAAGTCAAAGGGGGGTTATGTGTTTGACCGGTATGTATGTATGCATGTAAGTATGTATGTAAGTATGTATGTTACCCGACTGCGGCAAAGCCCAAAGGACGGCTGAGTGTTTGACCTGTATGTTTGTATGTAAGTATGTACTACGACGTGCGTCAAAACGGTTATATAACGTCGCACGAGTATTCGTTTTAACTGCATCTAATTCACTAGGAAATTCAAGTTATAATTATGTTATTTATGTCGACAACCCTAGCGGTAGTAGGCATGGTGACTCGGATGGGTTTTGGTAGAGGATCGATTTCAGAGCGTTCGACCGCGGGGGGTTTTCCCATTCATGTTTCAGTAAATATAGCAGTAAGCGGTGGTAAGCACAGTTAACTTTTACTATACACGGTATCGAGGTGAGACATGACTTAATCGAAAGTTGTCATCATACGTTAGTCCTTCACGGTAAAACTCCAGTGACACTGGTGAAGTTACAAAAAAAAAAAAACGCCGGAAAAACGCCTGAAGTCGACCCTAAGACAGTGAAACTTCTGTACCAAGTATTTGGGCCTGTATTTATTTATTACACAAACCAACACATAGGAACATAAACCTAGATACTATTACCTATCCTGTGGTGAGGTGTATGGACAGTTCTATTTTACGATGGGGTAGCGGTAGGTGTTGCGAGATGCGCGTGAGGTAAATGATGAAATTATGTGATGGAAATTTTTCCCAACCAATGAAGGACAATTTTAGCGACAAAACCTTTAATCCAACGACATGTAATCAATGGTGTGCGACCAAAACTAATTCTCACAGCGGAAACCGAGATAGAATGTCGGCCTTGATTTCAGGTTCGGCCAGAAGCCGGAACCGGGACCGAGGTGTCACATGGTTTCGTGAGAGGATAAAAAGGACAGTCATAATCAGTTAAACAGTTAGGGTCTGATATTTAAAGGAATCATTGATTTAACTTCCGATTTTCGAATAATTTATCTGAGCTATTTGAAAGAAAGACGGAACCGAGACTGGAATTTCGGCCGGACTCTAGAAACGAAGTTAATCCGCGGTGTTGTTGTTCCCACGGGGAATGAATGGCTCACCCTCGAACTAGTAAGGGGAAAATTTTATCGATAAAAATTTATTAAATTAGAAATACCATTAATTTATGAGCTTGCATGTTTGTTGGTCAAGCCGGCCTAGTCCCGCGCAACATTAGGCGCGCGTTCGAGTATTACAATACAAATTAATAAGTACCAAACGATTCGTGATCGTAGGTATCATACTATTAAAGTGTCACTAATGTTTACCGGTTAGTTACGTCTATACCATTTGCAAATTTACGGTTCTTAGCTTTGTTGCAAATAGACATTTTGTAGGGAACGCGCACGAACTACTGGAGGCAGCATTAGGCGTCAAAAGAGACACTGGCGGATAACAAAGGAAACCATCACCCTGTCAAATCAAGCTGTAATTGACAAAGATAATTTGCAAGTGTCAATGTCAAGAAAAATAAGTCGTAGCTACGCTGACGTTAATCGTCCGTCATCGCGATAAACTAACGTTATGGGCGGCGTTTTCGTCCGCTGGGGCTGCTCAGCATCAGAGGGTATTTGATTTGGTTTGGCAGCACCAGTTAGTAGCACAGTCGTCGTGCACGTTTCCTATTGATACTTGAAATCAAACAGGTTAAATCGATAGCGCGCAAACGGGTTTTCAGAAGCATAAGGTGTTTTTTAGTAGCCAGCATTAGAGGTGTTTTTGTAGCTGGAAGCGAGCACGAATCACAGTGGGAAAAGAAATACTTGAATTTTCATAAGATATTACTACATTAGCATACAACGCGGATACCACACACCACCAATTCTAAAGCAGTAAGTACTACCGTAGCAAGTAATACCGCGGCAAGGCCATGATGGTTGTACCACTGGTCACCTGGTAAGCTAACCCGTTCGCGCCCAATTGGGTACTTGTCTGTAACCGAAATTAGTAAAAATCATATGAGCACCTACTAGAATAGGGAGTAGTACTACATCTAGCATCTTTTCCAGTATTGAGTTGATACCTAGCGTGTAACTTTTTAGGAGCCTCCAAGGTTAGGTAAGAGAGTCTATTTTCAAGGTATGAAATTATTAGAAAACTTGCTAATACCATTAGATAACCCCTAAAGGTATGGTGTCCATTGTTACGGAGACGTTACAGTGCGGGGTGTTTAGATGAACGTAAAACAAATAAAATATTTCCAGTCGGTTAAACGACCAGGGATAAAATGTACAAGTTGATTTAATAAATTACGTCCCAGCAAACCTTTCCTGGTTAGCTCACAGGAATTATAATTTCTTAGCATAGGCATCCCTCATGACGTCACGGTTTCGTGACCGGGAGGTTGTTTGGGTCAATAACGTCAAGCATGCGTCAGAAAGCAGGCATTTTATTAGTTATCAGAGGCAGCAAACGGGTGGGTGTTCATTATGAAACTAGGTACAGAGTTTGTCGCTTAATTTCAAGTGGAGTGGCCGCGATGTGACTGGGACTATTGGCTTTGGCGCCGCGAGGCCTGGCGCGGGGCGAGTGGTGAAGGTTTGGAATAGCTTGCGGAAGGGAGAGGGTCGGCTAGTATCTGAGGAATAAAATAAAAAAAGGGGGTTACATTACACAAACATACACACACATACACACACATACACATACACACATACATGGCACATACATGGCATGGGGGGTACATTGTGGCATTTCGGTGAGTTATGAAATTAAAATGGCTCTTTTCACATCAATTTGCAGCGAACGGCGAAGTCGCCAGCGTGCACTTTTCTCGAAGGCGCATAGAGCGTCGCGAGATAATAATCAGGTTCATGCAAGGGGGGGTGGAGGCCGTTTTATCTTAAAAATAAATAGGCGGGTTAGGTAGATGATTATAAATCGATTAATTTACTGAGACATATCAGGAATGCTTGATTTTTAAGTTAGTCAAACGGACTACGTGCTTAAAGTAATTGTGAAGGAAATTCAATCCGAGGAAAATTGGATTCAAGTATAGTTATTGCCTTTTGCGTTGGTTGCCTATGCACCTTCTCGAGTCGCTCAACGTGCGACATCACCGCTGCGTAAACTTTTAAGGGTGGCGAAATTGAACAAAAGGAGTTTATTCTTCTTGTGTTGAACCTAATACCCACATGGTCGAATTATCGCGAGTCATTGCGGATGGGCGAGGAAGCAGCCTACATAACCCTAGGCATGGTTGGCAAGCGGTTTAATTATTCAACTACATATTGGTAACGCGGTGTTTACGCGAGAGATTAGCATTGAAAGGATCTGTGAATGCGAATCGGAGATTCAATGGAATTAGACAAATGGGGCGAGTTAAACGTAGAGCCTAATATATAAAAAATAATACATACATAGACTCAGGCTAGTAAAAGGGCCTTGAGGGCCTACTTGCAAAGATAAACTATTTTATTTTAATTTTTATTTTGAACCAGGGGTCGGATATCGTGGGTTACCGAATACCAAGTGACCAGAGCTCTCTCGTTCTTGTGAATTGATCGGGCAGTTTTAAGGTCGCCCGAAGTTTCAACCTGATCCCAGGTGTTATTCGGAAGGGCGGGCGCAGTACCGGGCGCCGAGAGAAAATAGCTAGGCTTTTGAGACGGGTTGTGTACCAGAACGGTCCAGCAAGTTGGGTGCGATCGAGTGTTTCGGTGTTCTGAGGAAGAATGAAGGGCGATGGTTGCCTAGGTTTGGAAGATGGCTGAAAAGTCGTCAGAGAAGCTGAGCCTAAGTCCTTGTGCACAGGACTTCGGCTTTGGCTATGAATGAGACGGAAGTATGTTGGGGAAGGTTGACGACAAAGAGGATGGCAACAACTAAGCTGGACTGGGTACATGACAAGCAGGTTCCCGGGGCCTTACCCAGTTATTATGCAAGAAGGTGCTATTTATGGCTATAGATGTTAGGTTTTAGAGATAGCCGTTGTCAGGCCTAGTTGTAGATGGCACCAGTACTGACAAGGAGCTAAGAACCATGATAATTACACACTCCTGCTTCCGAGTGGCAGTTCGCTGAAACGTTTGACTTCTGGGGACCAAGCTGCCAGAGTGCAGCTGTGTTTTCGTAGAGAAAGGAGATTGGGTCACGGAGGAGAGGTCGGACAGAGTACTGCAGAGCTGGCTTAGGAATGAATACAGGGTACATTCACCGAGAAAAGAGGAGGTAGGTCCGCCTTCTTAGCAGGGAGAATATCCGGTCTGGAAGGATGCAGGGGCAAAGGCGGGTTAATGCACATCCGGCAAAGATCGGGCCCAGGCATTTCCGACTTATTGGGGAGATACCGTTGGACTACAAAGGGCACAAAGATCCGCGGGAAAGTAAGTCTGGCAAAGATCAGCAAATCCCGGGTAGCTCTCGCGGGTCGGAATCGCAGGATTCTGGGTATTCACGACACACACTCTGTCTTGGGTTGGAAATCTGGGGTGGCCGGCAATTCCCACTTCATTCCGATAGATGGAGGCGACTTGTTGAGGGGGCGGAGCTGCTACCACTGAGTATCCGGGTAAAAACACACCGCATTCACCACTGGAGAGAGGCGTCGGGAAACTGGTAGTGTTTAAGTAGTGATGCTAATGCTACGCGAGTCTAAATAATTAGACTATGCTGCGCATTATCAGGGACAGGAAGAGAGCTATGTAACGAACCGACGCCTGGGGACACCTTGTATTAGTTTTGAACCTAGAGGAGCGCCATGCTACGTAAGGGCTTATAGTACTTCGACTTGCAGTCACCAAAACCACTCGCGGGGAATGTATAGCTCAGGGATTTCTCTTAGGTCTACATATTGGATCAGGAACGTGAGAGAGAGTCCTTGGTATCCATAGGAATCGTAGAATCACTAATATTTTGTTGTAAGAACCAGCAAAGCACGCTTCCTGCTCCGTATTAGGGTTATTATGGCAAATGGCTGTGCAAAATAATGAGAACGCTTACTTAAGGTTACAGGGAAAGAAAGTCTCGATCCACGCGGCTTACTGTCGGCCGAGGGAACCAGAATCGGCGCCTAGGCGTACTACGACGGTTGTGGTATTATTGGGAGCAGTTTATCCTTCAGTTTTATAGGCAGGGTTAGGTTATAGCGCCGGTGGCGAAGAAACATCGAAGCTATTAAGGGAGCGAGCGCCGAGAGCGTTTGTACTACAAGAATATTAGTCAGAAGATCGAGGACTCGTTTTGGAAGAGCAGAAAAGACTGCGTATGCGAGTAATTACTTATAGGGTAGATTTCTTTGATGGTTCTATCTAGAGCCGGCTCAATGGGAGTGAATTTAAGCTATTCCGTCGAGAGAAGACGAGAAACATATTTTATTTCACGAATTTATATGAAATATAAGTACAAAAGGAAGGCGACTTACCGATGGCGAGAAATCCACACAACACGAGAAAAACACACACTAGTTCGAGTATTCTTGCTGCAACACCAGGCAGAGGCACTGAATAACGGAGAAATAAATTAAGTAAAACGATACGGGAAGGAAACTCTGAAATATTGAAGGATACGTCTAGTTGACGCATTTGCGGTAGGACTGACGGAGTCACTTTAGACATGTTTTATTTTTCTGTAAGGAGGCCGAGGCAAGGCAGAATGTTGCCGCAGGAAGGAGATCTTCGCGGGACTTGCGATATTCGGGGAAAATTGGACATAGGTCTAAATTATAGATTTCGACAGCGATCCAAGGCAGGGGAGGTGAGTCTGACAGTTAAGGGGAGTGAATTTGCAGAATTGGGGTAGAGTTTAGCCAGGTAGAGGGCCTGAGACGGTGGAAAACCAGGGTTGAAGCCTCGAAATGGAAGTTGGGGGGCTGTCAGCGTGATTCATTTGTCAAACAAAAGCCGAATTTCGACGTGCTTTTGTTCAAAACAAATGACATTTTCGATCGGCTTTTGTCAGCGCGATTCACTTGTCAACAGACAAAAGCCGAATTTCGTTATGCTTTTGTTCAAGAACAAATGACATTTTCGATTGGCTTTTGTCTGGAAACAAATGAAATTTTCGAACGCCAAAAGCGGGTATAAAAGGCGCGGGCCGCGCTTTGGAAGGGACTCGATTTCGACCCGCCGACGGAGCAACACCTCAGAAAGAAGATCAAGAAACTGCACGGCGAAGGCCTGCCCGACGGCAACGAAGAAGTCCAGAAAACCCATCAAGAGGTCTGCCGAACGGCGAAGCTCTGCCCATCAGCAGAAAGAAATCTGGAGCGTCGGCGAGAACCCAGCGAACGAAGGAACTCTGCCCAGCGGTGTCGAAGAATTCCGGAGCGTCGGCAAGGACTTCACAGTCCAGTGAAGCTCTGCGCGGCAGCGGCGGGGATTGGAGAAGCGGCGGAGCCTTCCTCATCTGGGCGTGAACCAGTGCCGGGACTTCGTTGCCGAGACTCTACGAGGAGAAGAAAATCGGAGGATCGGCGAAGCTCTCGCTACCTGGCAGGGAAACACACCCCTGTGTGGAGGAGTCTTCAGGAATCGGCGGAATCCTGCTCAGCTGAGGGCGTAACTTCGGGCGTCGTGTGGAGCAGTCTACTACCCGAGCGGTCGTAAGTCGTCAGGCGGGGAGCGGCTTCAGAACGAGCGGGAGCGGCAGGCGGCTCTGCGTTTCGAGTGCATCGCTACGCGGTCTGCAGTGGGGAGCGGCAGGCGGCTCTGCGGGTCGAGAGCATCGCGGCGCGGTCTGGAGAGGAGGCAGCCCGGAAAAGTAGTCAAGCGTCAAATCGGTGAGTTACCATGCATTACTTCTTTTACCGTAAGTTCGAAGAGCGTTCTATGCGTTGCAGTCAAGGTAAGCAACCCGACGCGGAGCATTTAGGTCCGCGGACCAACATAAATTGTGTATTATTAATTCTACTCCCGCAAGGGGAGGGACGCTGGCTATGTCTAAGAGTAATAGTTTTAAGGAACTTTGTGATAGCTACGGGGTGGGAAGTGCTGTTGCACTAGCGACGTGTCCACCCGCGACTGTGTAGGCTCTCTCAATGCAAGAGGTTCCTAGGTAGCCAGGGAGGAGTTTGGACTGTGAGCATTTGTGACCGGATAAAATATTATGGATTAGAGTATCTTTCCGAAACTATGGAAATATGAAGTTGGGGATCTAACAGAATGCCTTGATTGTTTGCAACCCATGTTTAGCCGAGAACGGAGCCCATCCATTTGATGAAATTGTAAACCTAGGGCTGGCAACCCGAGAGACATAACAACAAATAGCAAGACTTTTGGAGACGTTTGAATAGCGTATCTGGTGCGCCAGCCAGATGTGAGGCTTAAAGTAAAGTCAACTGAGAAGTTTGGCGTCAAGTCAAATGACTTATAATGGAACACTGTATCCGACGTACGGATTTGCCGTGAAATGGTAATTAGGGCCTAGAGAGACTCCAGACTCTTGCGACAAGAGACGTCAGAGCTTGCGGGACAATCCAAGCGTAATAAATGTTCACGTGAACCGGAGGTAAAGTCCAACTGGGAGTTCGTCCGGTGAAACTGGCTGAGCGTGCAGGCAATTAAGTCCTGTTTGAGTGCCCGGTACGACACCAGGCCGGCCTCATTAGACGTGTCAAGGGATCCGACAAGCTCCCCCGGTGTCACTTACAATTAGGAGGCCAGTTCCTGGGCCGCCCGGCGAATGCCAAGCCTATGGGTCGAGGGGAGCCCCCCCTCATGGTTCCAGGGACTTCTGCAGAGTTTAAGGTCCGCAAAATTGGACCGTAGCCTCGGGCGTTTTACCAAGATGAAGAGTTTCTCCGGTACTGCCTATTCGAAATAATAATAGTAGGGATGGCTCCGAAGGACATCTAGGTCAAGGCTAGGTAGACTAAGTCTCTCTCACAATTTGTAAAGAGCCATGAATAAGTGTGCCCGCTGTGGAGGCACGTGATGTCGTTTTCGGTTTAGGATTGCTAAAATCTCCGAATGATTATTTCGCCCTGTTAGGACTAAAAAGGGTTATGATAAAACAAAGTATTTGCTAGTATAAAAGAGGCTCTGGAAGCCCACTAACGATACCTATTCATGGCTCTGTCTTGACAGGCGGTTAATCCCTATCCGGCGGACAGATCGGGACTGCTCTAAATAGCTATCCTTGTCCGAATCACTTTCACGAGGCCTTTTAGGGCTTTCAACTTACCGTCAGTAGCGCATTTCAACCTAGGAACTCGCAATCCTGATCCGTTCGATACCAAACCGAGTTAGGGCTGGTTGGGGCTATTACCTTTCAAAACTACTAGCTTTTTGAATAAAACTTTATTAAAACCACACTTTAAGATTTCCTTAGGTAGACGTAGGCAGAAGCTGCAGGCAGGACCCCAAGAAATGAGCTCAGTCTGGGTCTTCAGGGCTCTATGGTCTCCCGCATAGTCGAAAAGAACCTAGGTTTCTACACGCCTTCACTGCGAGACAGGATCTAACGCTGGACGATCACTATTTGGCCATCCAAAGCAAATTACAGTCAGGTAAGGTTAGGTTCCGTGTAGTAGTGTAGTCTTCGGGGATTTTACACCAATAATGCGGGGTGGGCGTCACACTAGGTGAGATCTATGATACGGATATCTTTGCCTTTTTGTAGCATACGCTATACATTAGCTTATTAAGAAATGGCTGTCATAGTTAGCACGATAATTAACTATGTTTTCAAAATAAGTTTGTGTTGGTAAATGTCCGAAATAATTTAAGTAGTTGGGATTATTTACTATTTATTCTTTGCAATTTGCAAATCGAGACTTAATGGCATTAATTTATCATTATCTTGAGGAGTCTCTTTAGTTAAAATTAAGGGTCTATATCAAACACGGTGTGGAATTTCAATCAACAATACCTTTGTATGTATAATTAATTTATTTTATAGCCATTGTGTTAGATAAGGTTACGTAAATGGAATCACGCAGCGGAAGATGCAGGGCTAACCTCCATAAGGTGAACTGATGACCTGATGAAGGTCGCCGAAGGCCGCCTAGATACGGAGCGCAGAACCAGTCGTGGCGTTTTTCGGGAGAGGCATACTTCCAGCAATGGACGTCTTTCGGCTGACTAATGATGTTATTTTCTAACAACTGTAAGTATATATCATAAAAAGTACACCTATGTTTTGTATTCCAACAAGTCTCATATACCAAATACAGCATACTGACCTAGATAACACATATTTAATTGAAAGTGAATGAATAAAAGTGTAATTTTAATTAGAATTTATCATTTACCCGATACGCCCCGCTATGATGGCACATGAATAAACATTATAATAAACCCACTCTACTTAAACCTGTACTTATCAGCTGGAAACAGTAATATTATAATAACATATACAAACAAGGCTTTATTCTAACTGGTCATTCATTACAATATAGATTACGAGAGAACATGACCTATTAGGTAGTGTTTAATGGAACGAATATTTTTTGTGTACAAACATCGATTGGCGATTACGCTGTCTGAGTTTGGTTTTCCAAGAGGAACTTTATTACCTATTTTTAATATTTTTGACGATATGAAGTATTGTTTCGTGGAGATCATCTTTTAAAAAAGTAACTACACATGTTTTAGCTGAAAAAAAAACAAATGCTGAGCCGTTTTTTAGCGCTAAACAAAACCATAGAGAAATATACTTACTCCTTGTCATGAACGTATTCAACCCTCTTGTAGAAAAACCTAATTTATTCCTGTCGTAGATAATTCATTCCATAATTAAACAGGCTGTTGGTGGTCAGTGCATCGAGTTACATTAAGCTATATGTTATAAGAATGTTAATTAACTAATTTAAGCGAATGTACCTATGGAGCGGCATGAACGTTCAACGCCCAAGCTTCTTAAAAAAAACTAATATTCCCAAGAGGCTAAGGTAACTGGCGTAATGAAACTAACCGAAATGGGAAGCTTGGACCGCAGAACAGTTGCATTCGTGAGAACGCGCGCGTCCAATTACACGGCTGTTATTGGTTTTAGTGCTCGAATTACACCGGAATGCGTAATTGCGAAACCAGCGCATTGAACTGTTTAATTTGGAAGATGGAGTAAATCTCAATTAAAGAGACTTATGGTTGTGCCCGAGTACTTAACCCCATATCTTCTACAAATCAGTCAGGATTTTGTAATGAGGGTTTCTGGAAACAGTCATTCCATCTGCTAGCGGCAAAAGGTTTTTTTTAACAGCAGGTGTCAAAATCCACCAATCACAATTCACAACACAAGATTTTGACATCTACTGTCAAATAGACCTTTCGCCAACATGCTGCCAGTTGGTGGAATTACCTAGGTACTATTTCTAGAAACACTCACATACGATCTGTTTAGATAGGGAACGTGCACAACGAAGGTGCTGCCAAATGCCGGGCATTTTTCCGAACGATTTGGGATACGAGTATTTTCTCCTTCATGATAACAGAAGAGGCTACAATCTCCAAACCAAAAAAAAGTATTCAATAATGAAAAAAGTCTGTAACCACAGACCAGTGGTCTGTGTCTGTAACTCTGTAGTGCAGTAACGAACGTAGTTACAGCGCGCGAAATATAATTTGCATGTATTCAAAGTACACACGTGACTAGCAGACAAATTATAGTGCAAATTATAGAGCTAAAATAAATCGTTTGAAGAGTATGGTTGCTCGGCTTGTCTAATTTAGAGATAGGTACATAAGTACCTATATCGGTATAAGATAAGATTTAGTCGATATCGGAAATAATGAAGGATGACCAGTTAATAAAGTCGTGATGAAATTCATCCAAGTTTTAGTAATACTCATTATGAAATAATAGAATCTTCTTTTCACTTTGAGAATACATGGAATAAGTAGATATGTGAACCTTTGAAAATATTATAACAAGGCATTTATAACGGCTCATGATTTCACTCTCACCTATCGAGAATAGGCTTATACCCAGCAGCAGACCCGTCTTTCCCAGTGGGTACTTTGGGCAAGTGCCCGCGATCGATAGGGGTAGGGATCTAACAAAATAGTGTTCTGTCACAGTCATAACGGCCCCATTATCAGAATATGCCCAGGGCCTCCAATAGGTTAAAGACAGCCCTGCCCAGCAGTAGGATATACACCAATAATGATGATGATATACCATTTATTTTCCCACCAAGAGAAGTTACGTACAACATTCTATCTACGAGAAAGATCTTATGTAATCCCCGATACTATCCACAATTCTTCAGACATCTCTATCTAAAATACGGCCGTAAAGCGAGACGCAAGTTACGGTCATTTACTCGACTATTCAATATACGACGAGTTATGTAGGTACACAATAGCATTTCTTGACTGACAAATAAGGAAGGAGTCACGTATTGTGAATTGATATATTTTATATAATGCCCAGTGGAAAGCGACTACGTTTTGTGCATAGTAATATTGAATTGTTGTAGTTAGTAGGTACCTAGACTAGTCAGTCATTGCTTAGTCATATGGGGTTTGGCGATTAGATTAGGAATATGATTATAGCTTTTATATATTTCAGCATGTATATTTGATGCATAATTGGAAAATAAGTCTATAATAAGATCTAAATAGTTTCGTGGTATAGAAGAACTCGAACTTATGTTTCTTGCATTCCAAAGTAGAGCCAGAGGTTGATGATGTATGCCAAGATGCGTAGTCAATACTTTTGAATGGCTGCTGTTCACTTTTATCCATTACTAAATGAAAAAAAAGGATCCGAGGTTAATTTCTAATTATCACAATAGTTATCTTTGTTTATGCATCGATTTAACGTTATCAATGTTATTGTTGTAAATGTCTACTTGATCAGTCACGAGGCACTCTTCTATCATACATTTAAATTTTCCTTACATTCATTTTTCCATACCTAAAGGTATCAAACTTGCAAAAAAATTCAGGAGACTTTTTTTATAACAGTAACTTAGACGATATCATAATTTATTATAATATTGTATTTATTTTCTTAACATAACGACGTACTTTACTTACGTTTAAATCAAATCCCGTATTAATCCATGACCTCTTGTGCCAAATGCTCCCAACATATTTCGCCTTCCACTTTGTCAGGAACCCTTCGTTCTTGCGTTTCGAACGCCGAGTCACTGTGTACCGATCCATAGTTCACTCACTAAACCTTTAATGCACTGCGTCCATCCAGCCACACATACGACACGATATCTGCACTCCGCGGACGTGCTTAAACTAAATGCATAGAAAAAAACTTACTACCGCAGATTATAAAGTTTGTTATATAAAAACTAAAGACGCGAACCGAATTAATTGCTGCTCTCTGAATATATTACCCACTAAAATCATTACGCATCTCGTTTTAGTTTTAGCAACTTTAGAAAGTGTGTTATTGTAGCGCGCCGAAAAACACCTCAATTTGTTTTGTTTTTCAGGCCATAAATAATAAAAAAAAAAAATTAAATCTTCTCCTGCGTCTGACTGAAAAACTGCACTGGCTGGCGCGAAATATTGAAGTTGTACATAAAAAAGAAAAACTATTTTCCCGCGCTTGTTCTGGTCCGAAACGCAGTCAGGACTAAACTGGCCCTGTTAGTAATGTTCAGTACATTATTGTCGCCTTATTCGTGTTACGGTACGACGAAACGAATACATGCGTGATTCGAATGCTGTACACATCATTTTTGACTGTCCGAAGCATAGGTACAACTCGGACAATGAGTGCCTATTCGATATGCGAAGCGGGCGCGTCCCAAATGTAACTGTGTGTTAGTAGGTAATTTTCCTAACCTAAATACCTACTTTGTACAAGGACGGACACAATGTTTATTTAGGGTGGGAACCAAGTGGGAACTAGTAGAATGACGATGATGTTCTACAGTTTTTAATCGAATTCAAAGAGGACAGTCTTCAAAAAAATTGATTCTACTTATGTTAGACTTATTTTTTGTGAGCATGTTACGCGATTTTTCTATTTCTTTATTTAGTTGTTGGGGTTTATTTCAAAAATTAATAATATGCATTTATATGTCAAATTTATATGCACCAAATCACTTGTTCATTTTTTTTATTTTTTATATTTAAACTAACTACTGTGGACGCGGCCCATCTTCATACTAATAGACTTTTAGACTGCTTTCATAAGTTTTGAAGACACAATGAAATATTAATGGTCGCTCTCTTCCAACTTCCGTCCTGCCGTTTAAATGGTTTGCTTAACTATGACTGTGACGTTTGGAAGTCAGAATATGCATATAGATGAAGAATAATCTGAATTTAGACATATCTGTCACTCTGAACGCCTAACCGTTTTCTATTAGCGCATTCTCTCAAAATCTCTTTTTAGAATTTTTCTTTTTTAGATCTGTAAGGCAAACGTCCTAGTGTTTGGCACGCTAATACCCAATAGTTGACACCCTCCTCACCTTTATTGCAAATAACTTAACCTTCAAGATGGACGGTATCAAGAACTCGGACGTCTACCTTACCATGATGTTACCTTAATAATATAAGAATAGTATTTTGTGAACAGAGATAAATGTACTTTTGACGAGAGCCATAGTTTTAAAAGCAACAGCGGATCTAATCGAGAATTCAGACTAATGATATACCGAATAGTAATTTTAGCAAACTTGTATCACATTTCTCATATACTGGAAACTTGAATCTTAACTCCATGAGCCTAAAGTAGTTTATAGAACATTAGAAATAGTGTAATGAGAGTTTGCGACGAGTAAATTCTCAACATGCATCCGAAATGACGAAATGAGCTGGTTCGTTAGATGAAGAGGAAATAACACAGTTTATAATTGGCGTTAAATATTTATGATGGCCATAAAATTGTGATCGATGTATCTGGCTGGATCAAGTATTATTTGATGAGAATTCTAAATTATAACGCCGAATAGCCTATTCGGTTTGAATTTAGATCACCATAAAAGTTACGAAGGTATGTTACGTCTAACCTACATATTATGATAAATACCTAGTGTGTGTGTGTTTACAGTTGAACTTTATTGCACATAATCGGTGAACAAACACACAAAAAAACATACAGACGAATTGAGAACCGTCACTTTCTTTTTGGAAGTCGGTTAAAAACTGTTAGAGGTACTCTTCCTAATCTTACACACTTCAGGTTTGGAAACTGCGGAAAACTTCCAAAAGAACATAGTTTTCTAAAAGGATGCAAAAAAGTCTGTACTCGATTCATTATTAGTTCTAAATAAAAGAAAAACAATTACATCCTATTGAAAGAAGCTACGAAAAGAACTAGTTTATATTTTACTAGCTTATGCCCGCGACTTCGTCTGCGGTGTAAATTATAATTACGCAATTATTGTTCATAAATAGTTTCTGATGTTTGTTGATAAAGTAATGAAACAAAATCCTCAAATATTGGACCCAAAAACTGAACATTCTTACAAAAAACACACACAAACTTACCGCGAATATCAATTCTTTAGTCTATTTATGGATTAGGTATCTCCAAAAAAATAAATTCACTTTAATAACCATATGTTGCTTAATTAAGTACACAAAAAACAATCTACTAATTGAAGAGTACCTACAAAGTTTCGAATCATCATAATTGCTTTTGTAATATATGTTACCGTGTTACGTTTGGAATTTTAAACGTCTTACTTTAAAAATAACAAAGTATAAACCCCTACACAACCCGTTTTGGAGATAATCCCACTATCCCATCCCACTAAATATTATAAATGCGAAAGTTTGTGAAGATGTTTGGATGTTTGTTACTCAATAACTCAGTAACTATTGAATAGATTTAATTGAAATTTGGCATGCAGAAAGACCAAACCCTGGATTGAAACATAGGATATTTTTTATCCCGGAAATTGGTTACCTGGGATAAAATTGACTTTAAAGACATTTTCTAAACTATTTTGAGGATTTGATATATTTACAGAAGTAATGGATAGGCACATCCATATACATTTTGTCATATACAATATATATATATCACTATCACTATCAGTTCTATATATATATCGGCATCAAAATCGAACAATAATAATGAAGCGTATCTCAGTTCTAGTTTAACTTTAACACGGTCAAGTTATATTTACATTTACTTCATAAACATACCTAATATTTTTCTGAGCAGAGACAGTGTTAATGCTACTTTATACAATAAAATATAATTATGTTAAGCCATATTGGACAGAAATAAATGCCAAAGGGGTCGGACTTCGCATTGCTCTCACGATCACGATTCGACCGATCACCTCCTACCCCACTTGCGCAATCAGTTGGACAATATCGCATTTTACATGCGTGTTACTGTTCCAAAGTTAGTCATCAGTATTCGATAGTTCTCGGCCAATTCTATGCGTTTACCGTAAGTTTACAATGAAAACGAGAATATTATTTATCTACACTATAGGGGACGATACTTTAAGTATAACGAAACTTTTAAATATTTTTCTGAATGGCGGGAAGTGAGTATCATTGAGGTGTTTTTTCAAGCTCCAACTAAGGCGTGAAATACACACAAGCGGCGTAAGGCATAAGGCGTAAGGCATAAGGTATAAGGCGTGGAACGGATACGGCGCGGACGCGATTTAAATTATACAGAAGAGGTGAAGAGACGGCACCATGCGTCATTATACAGGCTGATTTCGTTGCGATAGCATACAACATACTTTTCATCACACTTGCTCGAAAATGGTGTCATTACACGTAGGTTTTGCGGGCCGTAAATGACCTATTACGCCCTAGGGCGTAATGGTTTTCTTTTTAAATTTGAAACGCTGGTTCTGTTTTACTCTTATTTGTCATGATCAAAGGAAACGCCAACTTACTTTTTTAACTTTTATTACTGAAATATTTATTTAAAGAGAACTGTTATTGCAAATACATGTAAACACATATTTCTGTAACATTAATTAAATGTTTAAATAGTGTATTTCAGTATTTTGCAAATATAAAATCAACCATTTTAAGTCTTTACCGCTATGGTTTCCGAACGTGACTTGTCGTCTTGATATATGTCACTAATGTCACTGTCAGTTTTACAATTTTATTTAGGTTAAGTAAGGTTATTTTAATCAGATTTCCTCACAAGTGTGATGAAAAACATTGTGTGTGCCACGGGCGGTAAAGGAATTACAAACTCGTGTTGTTAAAGCCCTCGGCTTCGCCTCGGCCTTGTAACAAACACTCGTTTGTAATTCCTTACTTACCGCCCTTGATACACAATGTACTATTACAACTCGATGTCCAATTCCTTATCAGAACAGACATAATGTATGAATAAAACTCAACTTGCTTACCTGTTGCGCCGACTTTTAATCCTATTTCACTCCATAGTTTATCTTGTACATTTCTATTACTATACTCCGGCATGCTAAAGTCGTAAAGAGCCGGATATTGTTCGACAATTTCGCAGAACTGTATATTAAATTTTATATCATCACGCATCTTTATTGCTGATAAATAATACTCATCCTATATAGCAAGCGACGTGCCGCCTGCACGTCGCTTCAGTTGTGCCTGCTAGCGGCGCGTCGCTAGCGTGCCTGCGCCGCGCCGCTTGAGTGTAATTCAAAATACGTCTCCTTAGTACATTTTGTATACAAACGTTTTGAAGCGGCATCGTGCCTGCGCTGCGCCTGTGCCTTACGCCGCTTGTGTGTATTTCACGCCTAAAACATGTTTGAAGGAAATCAATTTTCTTCAGCTTGACATTTAAAACTAGAAAATATATAAATAGAAGTAACATAGATAAATACAGACGATATTATATAATGTAAAATCACTACGAAAAGTTATATTCCTTTAAAAAGTACAAAGCAAACGACGACTACAATTTTCATCAAAAGTGAAAAACACCTCACTCTTAAAATCATAAAATGTCAAAGCAGCGAGTTGACAATGATGGTTTCCAAATAGTCCCTTCTAGGCGATTTTCCAAAAATAAACAAACGAAAATACCGGCCAAGAACGCAAAATTAGAAAAACAGGACACTGTCATCGATATCGACCGAGCTATAAAGTAATTCATTGAATTAATGTGATGTATTTGAGGTTAGTTTTCAATGTTATTCACCTGTATATTTCTATTTTCAGACGAATACAGTCAGCAGCGGATGATTTACGAGCCTCTGATTATTTGAATCACGCAATTAAATCTGTGAGTACAGTACTGAATAACAGAAATCTAGAAACTATCGTTTGTTTTGGACTTGGTCACATTGGGGAGTGTAACATATCCAGATACCAACTCGCGTTTTTATTGTGTCTTAAAGACTCTTTAAATTGTCCTAGCGTCCTAGTACACGACCCCGTATTTTCTAAGAGTGAATGTGTTATATTAAGTCGCTTAGGGCTTAAAATTATACTAGAGAATACTGAGGGGGGTTATGTAATATCACAACAAAACACAACTCTTTTGTATTTACCGCATTGTCCTAAACAATTGATCAATAATTTTCTCTGGAGTAACTGGAGTCCTGAATTAGAAAAGTGTATCCTTATTTGTAACAGTTTCACCTCATTGATAGACAATCAACCAAGTAGGATCTTAAAAGAAACTGTCCCGTTCATTGACAAAATAAGTCCATATGTTTCAGAAATAAGTTTAGAAAACAATTATGTTTACACTGACATCTTTAATGATACCTCAATTCATCACTTTCCAAAAGCTAATTTAGAAAAGTTAGACAAAGATTTTTGGATAAAAGGTGAAAAACCAAATTATGAAAACACTGAAGAATTTATAACATCTCTTATGGTCGAAAAGCTAAACATTTAATTTGTTTGAAGGTGTGACCATGGCATCTATAACATCAAAGCCTGTTCTTGTAACACTACGGCAATTATTGTCTGAGATTCGTAAGCAGAGCTCAACGAAAAAACTGGCTGAAAATCAAATGGCTAGGTACATTTTGGGGCAGTACCGTAAATACCAGGTAACAGACCAGCAGCTTTGTAAAGCAATGGATGAAATGCATTTCAAAGCGAAGAGCTTTTACGACTACCTGCACCATTCAAGGAAGTATAAGGAAATTAACACGGAATTTAAGGGAAAGGGTGATCGAAGTGTGGAGGAGACAGCTAAAATGGTTGGTTTCAAACTGCCCCATGACCCGAAACCCTAGTCACCATAATAACAAGGCACACCTAGTGAAAGTGTAGTTTAGAAATTAACTGAGCTAGATATCAATATATAGAGACTGGAATATCCATTATATTTTGACTTTCCTTGTAATGAAACGATTGTTATTATGTAGCTTTAACAGTACAATGTAATACTGTAAATAAATTGTTGTATTTGTTATCACATTGCTACTGTTTTATTTAATCATCAATAAGTATATAAATCACCAACAATACACTCTTTTATTGTATACTAAATATTATGTAATTAATTCAGCTAATAATGATGAACATTTATATTATAATTATGAATGAAATAAAATTTATCATGAAATCATTTATAATCAAAATTTGTAGTATTCAAATATTATGTAACTGCTGAAAATAATAAAACATCAATTTTCACAACAATCTTTATTTTTCATATCAACACTTCTGCCATCCTATGATAAAACGCGGCGGGTTGTTTAGGGGTCAGCCGAGTTTTAGATATAGGATGGCAGAATTACAGAATAACAATGTGAGCAAAAATTATTTGAAAACCAACTTTCAAATAACCAATTAATCATGTTTGAAAACTAGTTTTAAAATAAAGTTTGATATTAATTATCAGACAATACCAGTCAATTATATAAAAAAATAATGTTTACTTAAAAAAATTACCTACAAGTTACCTACACTTTTACCTACTGGATTAATAACTTTATAAACAAATCTCGTTTATAATTTCATTAGTAGTAGTATTTTTCTGTAAATTGGACCCAAATATTGGCGGTAGGATCCATAGCTCGTAGTACATGGGTTGACAGTTTCCAATTCCTCAGAGCTTGTAACCAGTTAATCTTATGTTTGAAATATGTGCTTAAGTCCGAGCTTACCCAGTTTTATTTTGTGGGCCCTATTAATTGACACTGATCTATAAAATATCCAATCTAAAAAAAATACGGATACAACAAAAAACGGAAATTACTATCAATAGGTGGGCATTTCTCCAGAAATATGTCTGCGGTCACCTCATTCATCTGGCCCTTTTTCATACTAAATGTATGGAGACAGATGAATGAGTCGCAGACATATTTCTGGAGAAATGCCCAGGTAAGTCATCCATATTACATTACCTACACGCATAGGGGGAAGGGGGTTTAGCCAAATATGGCGGCCTATGTTAAAAATATATATAGTGGGGAGGACGGGTGGTCAAAAAATCTGAATATTCGTATGATGTAATATTTGGCCGACCCTTAATCGGTTAATTAGTTGCGTTCTTAATATGGTGGTTCTCTAAATGGCAACCCTTGATATATAATTGACTGAGTCTGTCGGGCCGGTTCACTGCGTGTACTCCTTCTCTATGAGCTTGGCGATGGTCTGCAGCTGCATGTTGCTGGTGCCCTCGTAGATGGTGCCGATCTTTGCGTCGCGGAAGAACTTCTCCTGCGGGAAGTCGCGCGTGAAGCCGACGCCGCCCATGAAGTCTATGCACTTTGAGGTCAGGGTTTGCGCGATTTCTGCAATGAACATTGGTTATAATTGAGCGTAAAAAAAATGTCCATGTTGGTTTTCTTAGAATCTTTTTGGGGTTTTCTTACTCAGAATCGTTTGTACTTTCGATCCTGACACGAAAACTTTGTCCCAAATTTTTGTATGGGAGTTCCATTGCCTCACGTCCATAGAAATTAAAAAAAATCCAAAAACGTGACGATCTGGAATGGAATTTTTTGGACATATTTTTTCTTGTATGAGTTTCGAAAGTACAAAGGATTCTGAGTAAGAAAAGCCCACTATAAGTATTCTGAGAAAAAAACACATGTCCCTAATTTTTTTTTAAAAACGTCCGCGTCACGCCTCTGTACCTATTGTTGAGCTTTACCTGAGGCATAATATTTGGCCATGGCGGCCTCCTTGACGAAGGGAAGGTTGTTCTCCTTTAGCCTCGCAGCGTTGTAGGTGAGGAGTCGTGCCGCCTCCAGCTGTGTCTGCAAATGCGCGATCTGGTAGCTGATACCCTGAAAAGATATATAAAAAAACTTTATTTCTTTACAATGACAGACAAATAGTCTTTATTTTACTGCTCGTGTGCTACTTGCGTTCTGAGAAAAAACATAATATGAAGCTTCCACGAATGGTGGGTCTCTTCGTAGTCGTATCTATTTGCAGAGTAGTGGTGGTCATGAGAGACGTAGCCAGGGCCATATTTAGAGATCCAGGGCATCTAGGCCCACGGTATTGATAAGACAAGCCATGCTTTCGGCTTATATGAAGAGTCCACCGCTGGAGCCCCTCTTCGCCGGCCGGGCCCCTAGGCCCGGGCTTTGTAGGCCTAGGCGGAAATCCGGCGCTGGACGTAGCACGGCCTTTTTGACTGTCTCCCGCCATTTCTCCCTCACCGACACATTTCGTCCACACAGATAGAGTCTGTGCGGAAAGAGAATAGGCGTGGCGAAAAACGGAACTAACCTAACCAGTATGGCAAATACGGTAGAAAAGCATTACAGCGCCCTCAAATCTAAATCCTATTCTCTTTCCGTACAGACTCTACCTAGGGATGATTTCGTTACGGCTTTAACTTGGGTGAGTAAAGTACAGCGTTTCTGACCTGGAAGGAGTAAATGTTTTTGCCGAACTGTTTCCTCTCGAGCGTGTAGGGGATGGTGGCGTCCATGCAGCCCTGGCACAGCCCGATCATCTGCGACGCGATGCCGATGCGGCCCTCGTTCAGGAAACCCGCGGCGTACTTGTAGCTGCAATTATAATACGAGTAGGTACATTATCCACGCCTGGCCAGAAAGTGGCTTACCGCACGCTGCGCGTACGGTAAAAGCCGCTTTCTGGCCAAGTGTAGACTAGACATAAAATTATGTACACAACACGGGAGGTAATAAAGAAAGCCCTCGATCGCATATTTATGTCCCTCGCCTGCAGCTCGGACCGCAAGCATTGCGATCTCGGCCTTTCTTTGTTTTACCACCCTAATTGTGTAATATACTATTTTCCTACTATACCTTGGAGTCGGCTGCAACTTCGTATAAGAGGTTAATTAATAGTACATTACACAATTAGGGTGGCAAAGTAAGGCCGAGATCGCAGATGTTTGCGGCCCGAGCTGCAGGCGAGGGTCGTAAATATGTGATCGCACGCTACACGCTATAAACAATTAAGATTATTATTAGAGTATCTACAGTCTTTTCGGTACAGTAATCGGGTAAAGAGTTTCCTGTAACCCCGGGTAAGTAGGCATACACACTCTGAAAGTCGTACATGTCGTAGGTTACTCTGTTCATGTGAATAATCTGAAAAATGTCCTCATACTTGGATGCCTATATCTCATGGGGCTTATGGGGCGGTCCAGCATGGGTCGACTTCCTACAAGACCTAAAACTACAACATGTAGTGTGCATGAATGGATGAAAGTGTTTAGGAGAGACCAATTCCCAGCAGGGCGTCTCCGGATTAAAATGATGATAATAAACCGCCGAAAGAGGACAGAGAAAAGAAAAAAATATATATTTATCTATGACAACACAAAAAGGTAGACAGTAAGTAGAACAGAAAAAGAAACCACAAAGAAGTCTCGCTGCCAAAGAAAGGGCCCACCTCAGCATAATGCCAACTCGAGAGCCGGCGCTGGTCTTCCGAATAGAAATAAAACAACTTACCCATGTCCATATTCTCCCAAGATGTTCCGTTCAGGCACCCTCACGTTGTCGAAGTGCACCATGCAAGTGCCGGACGCGCGGATGCCCAGCTTGTTCTCCGGCTTGGCCACAGACAGACCTGGGGTATCCCGCTCCACGATGAAACAGGTGATGCCTTTGTAACCCTGGAACGAACGGCACATTTTCGTCTAACTAATGCGTATTTATATGCCATACCATAGTGATAGTTGGCAAACTTTCATCATGGAGGACCAGATTCATAACAAAAAAATATTTTGTTTTAAATTCTTTATGCTGGACCGTCTAAACACGAGTATATTATCACGGGCTACATTATTTTGAAGGACCGTCGGCGTGCCGAAACCTTCGCGCGGCTGGAGGTGGCCCGCGGGCCGTATTTTGCTCACCACGGGTTTAAACGGTTTCTAGAATTAGTAATGCCACCAGCTGGCAACACGATGGTCTTTTTCACAGCAGGTGCCAAAATACACCAATCGCAGCACAAGATTTTGACATCTATTGTCAAATAGGCCACCGTGTTGGCAGCTGGTGGAATTACTATTTCAAGGAACCCTCTTTGGTTGGTCTAGCCAGGGGTCTCCAAAGTTTTTTAGCAAAGAGCCACACTGCACCTTTGAGAATATCGCGCGGGCCACACGTTCGACGGAGCCAGGAAGCGGCTTCGCCTCGGCCGACAATTACGTGTGATCTTGTGATCTGAGATATTTCTAGGTATGTAATATACAATTTTTCTCCTGCATCCTCACTGAAGAGCGAGCTCTCGCGGAACGGACCACGGGCTCATCCGCGGGCCGGAATGGACCGTCTTGAGGGCCGTAGAAATCCCTGGTCTAGACGAGCTCTGCCGGACTAGCACAACTGGTTGCGAGAAAGGATAGCGTCATTTAATTTTTCTATGTACTTTGATTTCTTGTATCTATAACACACAATGTAATAATTGATTTAAATACTCAATTCTGGGAATGTCTTGTTTTAATTAATGTGTTTGTTCATTTTAATGTTAATGACTTCCTTCCTTATCGTGATCTGCATTACGTTTCACGTTATCGGAGTTCTATTGACCGAGTCGACATTATCTTTGCCCCGTTTAAAAACATGTGATGTGATGTAACATTCGGCTCTTATTTATGAATTTACTCGTTTTTAGGGTTCCGTACCAAAATGGTAAAAAAGGAACCCTTATGGTGCGACTCTGTCTGTCTGTCTGTCTGTCTGTCTGTCTGTCTGTCTGTCCGTCTGTCACAGCCAGATATCTCAGGAACTACTGCTGCTATCGGTTTGAAATTTGGAATAGTGTTAAAAGTCGCTAACCCGAGCTTATTGGACATAAAAAAAATCTTGTACCTTTTTTACTTTTTTTTTAAAGGGCTCCGTAATGGGATTTTCAAAATTGAAAGTAGGGCTTATATATCGAGTGGGGTATCAAATGAAAGAGCTTAATTTGTAGATTAAAATGCCATTTTTTTTTTTTTTTTTAAATAAATAGTTTTTGATTTATGGCGAAAAAAGTTTAAGAAAATACCATTCCCCCCCTATTATCTCCGAAGTTACTGATCAGAAAAATGTGTCATAATTACCAATTATTAATGTCGTCCTAAATATTACAGGAAAAATATAACGGTTTTCCTCACTTGCACCGTTTTTGAGAAATTTGCAAAAATCATAACACATACTTATTTGCTCCTACTAAACTAATCGCCATACAGTTTTTCTTAAACTATTCATGTATCTACTTATTAGGATTATTATTATTATTAGGAAGACCGTTATATTTTCTCTTCCTAACTTGAATACTTTTTAAAAATTTACAAAAATCTTAACATATTAGTTCTACCCTCCCTACGAGAGCCATCTAGCGGAGAGTAGCAAAACTAAGCGATGATTTATTTCAGATTATATAAAAAATGTCTATTAAATACAATGATCACTCATCAGGCATCGGGAAAAAAACATAAAGTAACAATAATTATTAAAAACTCTATAATAGGAGTATAAAAATGAAATACCACTAGCGCCATCTAGGGACACAAATCTAAAATAAGGTAGCTTGTGGCTAAAAATGATACATGAGAACTAACTTAGTTGACAAACAATTATTTCAATCAGCCAATAACAAAAAGTAACGTTTAAGGGTGGATTTCAGAGCGTTTCAACCGCCGTCATCACCAATCCCGATATTATGATGACATCTTTTTAAAAATTACATAATTTTTGATCAAAACGTGAAAATAGTAGGTACTATTTTCTGATTTTATCAAAAGAATGGGATACATTCTTAAAATGAATCGTCGAAATTTCGGGATTGGTGATGACGGCATTTGAAACGCTGTGAAATCCACCCTTAAATTTAAATTACAAGTAAAATTTACGCGCTATTTAGTATCAATAGATGTCGCTGTAGCATACGCTGCATCGCGCTGTTAAGATTTTTCCTGGTTGAATAGAGCTAAAGCGGGTTTAAGGAAGGGTTGCTGTTAGTCGTAAGGTTGGTCTACTTATTAGTTTATACGGAACCCTCGGTGCGCGAGTCCGACTCGCACTTGACCGGTTTTTTCTCGTGACTTTGTCTGCGTAGACTCGTTAATCGCCTTAAAAGATATTTCCTATTAGATTGCCGCTGGCATAGGTAGAATTAATGTTATCGCACTCTTATAGAATCGTTCACCCCCCTTTTCACATTTTTCCGGTCCGGGATAAAAAGTATTCTGTGCCAATTTCTGGATCTCAAACAATTTAAGATATTAGGTCCTATTTTTTATTCAGTAATTAAAATTAGGTACAAGTAAAATATAACTACTTACTAATCTAAACTTAACTAAAAAATTAAACTAATCTTACGAAAATAAACCTAAATGGTCCTATTAAGTATTGGGGTATTTTGAGTTTAGTGCCGAATGCACCGCAAGGGTTACTTCCTTCGTTTCGCTTTTACAACACGAATATAGTGATATTAGGTTATTAGGTATATGGATTTGTGTACGAAAACGCATTAATACATAATATGTGCCAACCGTAGGTTAGGTACCCACTTCTATGCAAATAAGCACTTAATTACGGACCGTATGGTATTACATATAGAAGTTTTTAAAAATGCTCTAAGATCGCTAGCTTTCTCGTTCAGAGTCTCGTAATCTCACCTTGGAGGGATCAGCATTCGCCATGACTAGGAACACCCCGGCGACGTCCGAGTTGGAGATCCACATCTTTGAGCCGTTGATGACGTAGTGGTCGCCATCTTTCTTGGCCACGGTTTTCAGGGCGAAGGCGTCAGAGCCCGACGTCGGCTCCGTTAGGCAGAAGCTGCCAGCCTAAAAGACATTGACATTTAGGTTGTGTTAAATTGTCAATCTCAATATCTTCTAGATTATACGCTTGTTTTCATCACTTGGTTGCTTTAATGCATCCTTGTAAGCACTATTCTAGGATTCCTAAAAACACCGCAAATCGAAAACGGACAGAGCTAACACCATAAACTATTGGTTTGATTAGATCGTTTGCTTCCGACGCATCAAGTATTATTTAGTTCTAGTATGGGCTATAGCATGGTAGTAAAATCTTAATGAAGCTGTGTTGATAATATGCTGACTGATTTGAACTAAAAACTTAGGAAGCTACTTATAGTTGAACTAACTTGGTGACATGGAGATTACAATAATCCGCGTCCACTTGTGACTTTTTATTGACGCGGAGTCGGTTATGAAGCAGTTCAATCTGTCATTATTATGTGTGTGATGTAGCCAAAAACTCACATATTCAGTGCAAAGCTTGGTGAGATACTTCTCCTTCTGCTCCTTAGTGCCGAGCTTCATGAAGAGCGAGTTGACGAGCGTATTGTGGATGTCCACGTACGCTGCGACGGCGGGATCCACGCGGGACAGCTCCTCCACCACCAGCATCATCGTGAGGAAGCCGCAGCCGGACCCGCTGTACTCCGTTGGGGTTTCAATGCCCATGAGCTACGGAAAACGGTTTATTGTGTAATGTGTGTCCTAACAACCACGCTTCGAGAAAATGTCGGCAGTGTCTTTTTTCGGTAGCGGTTCAGGATGTTGGTTGTGAAGGGTCAGTTCCATATGGATAAGTATGAATCCAATCACACTAATTTAATGGTTTTAGATAGGTAGTAGGAATTGAACGCACTTATATTTTTATTCAGGTAAAATTACACAAAATCTCATGAATTTGGGGGGGCACTTAAGCACCTTAAGATGTCCCATGGATTCTGCTTCCTTCGGCTTGTCTTGGGAAAACCTATAGACTTTAACACATTGCAATAAAGTTGACATTCGTTTACAAATGTTAACAGTGTGTTCGATTGTACAAGAAAGTCGGCTTTGTCGCTTTGCTGCCTCTTACGTTCAACGTACGTGGGTCGTACGTGGCTTGTGATTCTATTCAAATTAAGTAAGTGGTTAAGTACCAGGTTTAATACGGGCGTTAGAGGTATTATTCTCTGCATATTCTATTTATTTGTACCAATATATTGCGTTACAGGTATCGAACAAGGATAGAGATATATAGGATGGCGTTTGATTTGGGAGACCAATGGTAGATTTTCAAAACTCTACTTGATGTCGTTTTTGGTTTAATAAGAAAGAAGAATACGATTTAATACTTACTCCATTGTCAAACAATAGTTGCCTGACGCCGTCATCGATTTTGTGTTCGTCCTCCATTTTCTTGACTAGTGGCGCTATTTGTTCAGTTGCCAGTTTTCTGACTGTAAACAAAAGGTTCTTGTTAACTTTTCGAAGGTCATGGTCAGTGACGAACACTATTCGGGTGATAACAGTATGTAAGTTATTTTAATATTCTTAAGATGTCATCATTTTTTTACTTGGTCCTTCAAGCCGGATTCGGATTAATATATAAAACACTACTTGCAACTAGGCAATTGAATTGCAAAACATTAAATTTGTAATAAAAAGTGCCACTCATTGCTGTATTTTTCACTAAAACAGGAAAGGTGAGAGAGGCGTATTTATTCATCTTACTTGTTAGATTTAATCGATTTTAATATTTCTCTGACGTAACTAATAATAAGCACTTTGCCAATTACATAGGTAAAGTCACTACGATGATGAATTGATGATGGTATATTTCAGAACAGCCATCTCGTAGCGAACGCAGGTTCTTTTACCCTACAACTTTGAGTTAGCCAAAAAAAAAACATTTTAGCTACAATTAGTAGTTTTTTCTTCACACAACTCTACTACAGATGTTCATGCGGTCTCTCTCTTGTGTCAATGCTCATGATAGACCAAAAAGTATGAACACGAAACAAAAAATAAGTTATGTAAGTTATTTATCGTATTTTCGTAGGTCACTATCAGTGAAATTACCGTAACTGCGAGCATGTACGTGCGTTATCGTTTCTTTCTGACGTAGGTATTCAACGCCATGCGTATTATTTTAAAGATAAAACATTTCTTGATGTTTTGTATGTAAGTCCTGTTTCAAGAACGGATTGATGCGATTATGAACGTGTGATTGAGTTTGATGATAACTATTAGGTGGGGAGTTCTTGAATGTACTCGCACATATCAAGTACTCTACATATCAAGCTAAAACAGTGTTGCTAGCCGCTTTCAAAAACCTGATACCTATAATGTTATACGCAAGGACCTTTAAATAAAAGTTATACGTGTCAATGTTGGATGCTTGTACCGGTACATGACAAACCCAGTGAGTATCGTATATCTTCGGGTTACGATATCGACGTGGTCGAATGTTGCAGACACGCGATACACGATTTTTTTTTACTAAATATAAGAGTATAAACAGCAAGCAATTGTAACTATAGATAGTCAACATGGCAAAGTTAATGGCGTCTGTTGAAGGTAGGTATATGGGTACTTATTAGCACCAACCTTATGAGATTTATTTGATGTTATGATATATATGATGACGCGATCATAATTTAGTTGGTGTTTTAAGAAGGTCAGTCACTTCAGGTCATTAGGTCCGCAGTCCGCATCGATCTTTTATATTTAATGATGAAGACAGAAGGTACCTACAATGGGCTAGACGACAAAAAATAACTGTTTAGTCCGTCAGTTAGATTATTAAAAAATATTGTACACGTATTTTTTCTTTTGTTTGACAAACAAAAAAAACCGGTCAAGTGCGAGTCGGACTCGCGCACCGAGGGTTCCGTATAAACTAATAAGTAGACCAACCTTACGACTAACAGCAACCCTTCCTTAAACCCGCTTTAGCTCTATTCAACCTGGAAAAATCTTAACAGCGCGATGCAGCGTATGCTACAGCGACATCTATTGATACTAAATAGCGCGTAAATTTTACTTGTAATTTAAATTTAAGGGTGGATTTCACAGCGTTTCAAATGCCGTCATCACCAATCCCGAAATTTCGACGATTCACTTTAAGAATGTATCCCATTCTTTTGATAAAATCAGAAAATAGTACCTACTATTTTCACGTTTTGATCAAAAATTATGTAATTTTTAAAAAGATGTCATCATAATATCGGGATTGGTGATGACGGCGCGGCGGTTGAAACGCTCTGAAATCCACCCTTAAACGTTACTTTTTGTTATTGGCTGATTGAAATAATTGTTTGTCAACTAAGTTAGTTCTCATGTATCATTTTTAGCCACAAGCTACCTTATTTTAGATTTGTGTCCCTAGATGGCGCTAGTGGTATTTCATTTTTATACTCCTATTATAGAGTTTTTAATAATTATTGTTACTTTATGTTTTTTTCCCGATGCCTGATGAGTGATCATTGTATTTAATAGACATTTTTTATATAATCTGAAATAAATCATCGCTTAGTTTTGCTACTCTCCGCTAGATGGCTCTCGTAGGGAGGGTAGAACTAATATGTTAAGATTTTTGTAAATTTTTAAAAAGTATTCAAGTTAGGAAGAGAAAATATAACGGTCTTCCTAATAATAATAATAATCCTAATAAGTAGATACATGAATAGTTCAAGAAAAACTGTATGGCGATTAGTTTAGTAGGAGCAAATAAGTATGTGTTATGATTTTTGCAAATTTCTCAAAAACGGTGCAAGTGAGGAAAACCGTTATATTTTTCCTGTAATATTTAGGACGACATTAATAATTGGTAATTATGACACATTTTTCTGATCAGTAACTTCGGAGATAATAGGGGGGGAATGGTATTTTCTTAAACTTTTTTCGCCATAAATCAAAAACTATTTACTTAAAAAAAAATAAAAATGGCATTTTAATCTACAAATTAAGCTCTTTCATTTGATACCCCACTCGATATATAAGCCCTACTTTCAATTTTGAAAATCCCATTACGGAGCCCTTTAAAAAAAAAGTAAAAAAGGTACAAGATTTTTTTTATGTCCAATAAGCTCGGGTTAGCGACTTTTAACACTATTCCAAATTTCAAACCGATAGCAGCAGTAGTTCCTGAGATATCTGGCTGTGACAGACGGACAGACAGACGGACAGACAGACAGACAGACAGAGTCGCACCATAAGGGTTCCTTTTTTACCATTTTGGTACGGAACCCTAATGACGAAGATAGAATGCTTAGAAGTTTCGAGTGACGTCACTCCTAGGTACAAATTTCACCTAGGAGTGACGTCACAAGCCCCCACTCCAGAAGTTTGATGATCTATAACTTTGTCGATTTTTAATATTTTGATAAACCAAAAAATACGTGTCCCATATTTTTCCATAATCTAACTGACGTACTAAATAGAATTATATATTTTTAACCCAGTCGTCATCCCCATTTAACAATATTAGGGCTCATAACAATGTTCAATGTCTTTCTTGGCGGTCAAGTAACTAAACGTTAAAGAGAATGTTAGCATTTCATGCCAGTCAATTCACAATTCATTCATCATGGGTGAAGTGATCAATTTATAGTTCGTTTGTGTCAATTTAAACGGCTGTTTCTTTGTTAGCATATTGATACCTTCGGGTGGAAATTTCGCCATTAAGTAGGTATGGTGTTTGTAGCGCAAATGTTCTCGAATGAACACCACGAGCTGGAAGTAGCGTTGCCAGGCGTCCGGATAAAGCCGGACACAGTTAGGGCTTTTTGATTGCGTGTCCGGTCAAAATAAACGGTGTCCGGCCGATTTTTTTGGCGTACCTATTAATACTGAGACACAAAATCCTCAATAATGTAGGGTGTCTGGCCTTTTTACCCAAATGTCCGGCCAAACTGCCTGGACTATTCGAGTATTAGGTTTGGCAACCTGGCAACCCTATGGAAGACGCAGCGAGAGCCGGCCGCTACAATACAGTCTGACGACCTGATTAAGGTCGCCGGAAGTCGATGGAGGTAAAACAGTGTGGGATCGTTCGTTGGGGAAGTCTTTGGCGAAGAACTATGTTCAACATTGGTCGTCTTTGGATCAAAATTATGAAACGTGAGATAAGGTTTCTGCTGAATCAACCCCGCGCAATGGGTCTTGTGCCCGATTTCTAAAGTTCTTCCCGATAACTACCTAGTATCAGGTAGCAGTCTAAATATTACTCGTATGCCACACCTGGCCAGAAAGTGGCTTTTACCGCACGCTACGTGCACGGAAACATCTGCGATCTCGGCCTTTCTTTGTTTTACCACCCTAGTTGTGTAATGTACTTTTATAAGGCAGCATGATAAAATTAATACGTGATAAGGCTCTTCAGAATATATAGGAACCGTAATATAATAAATGTTTTAAAAACAAGTAAGCGTTGACGTTAGGGCGTGGCAGCGTGGCAGAGACGAGCCCCTTTGTTCATAAATTACCACAGCATTATTTGTAGAACTAATCAATATTCAAGACAGCCAAACACTATTTGTGACTTCATAATAGGTCAAACGAGATGCTGTTTTAATGTAATATGTACTCCCAAAATACATAGAAGACTGGAACAGTTTAGACCTCTATATACACTTAAATAGATTACCTATCTGTAAAATAATCGTTGTTGTTTTTATTTACTTTGCTTCTAAACATACAAATTAACCGACGTTTCTCGTTGGTAAACAACAAGAACTGCTTAGGTATTTCACAAATTGACGAAACCTTTCCAGTTGAGAATCAATTACGTGATTGCAAGCAGTGTTTGTTAGCATGTAGCTCTAGTGCTGAACACCCATAATAGCTTTTTAATTAGTAGATTCAAGAAATTACGGCATTGACATCATTAGGGATTAATTTTATTTCATAAATTGGGATTGCTTTTGACTCCGATTTGATTCTGATCTCTCATCGAGTCGAGAGGATTTTGTCCGTTAGGCTCTAGAGCCTAAGCTAAGCTAGAGCGTTAAGTACTACTTTACGTGTATAGTAGGTACTTGTACTATGGTGCAAGTAAAGAAGAGTATCCCATCTAATCTTATCCCACATTTATGGCGAGCCTTAAAATCATGCATTCACTCGGACCGTTCAGGCGCAGTCCGACCCTGGATCTCATCCGCTTCCTTTATAACCATTCAGTTCGGATGTGGTTCGGATAAAGTCTTATCATGTCCTTAGATAAGTTAGTCATTCCGGAGTTGTTACGTTTTTATTATAGTGAGAAGTATCTACTGCATGAAATACTATAGTAGGGCTCCTGCGCCACTCCTTTATACTCCCTATCTATCAGTGGCGTGGGCGTGGCGTAACAGATATCCTTGGGCGAGCCGGTGCAGATTTGGCGTACCTACATGTTCCTTAAGAGCTGTAGAATAAGGCGCTCAAATGCCTGATATTAGGCAAGCCGGTAGGACTCGAGTTCTTAGGACGCCACGTTACTGCTATCTATAGGTACTATTTTGATAATTTATTCGAGGGTACGGAGGATTGCTTGTAAGATATCAAATAAAATCATATCTGTATTCACTTATGTGATAACGGTATCAAAGGTGAAGATCAGGAAAATATACTGGCGAATTTAAGATAACTGCTGGTGTGTTATCAGTCCTTATAATTATCACTGTTAATACACAGAGTGACAGAGCCAAGAAATGGTGATTGGTGATATGAGGAATTTTCTTTTTGTTTACTTCATATTTTCAAGATTTTACTTAATGGCATTATAAATATGAATTTGTCTTTCTGAAACTTCAATACTTATTTGTTTTATTGACATACCTACAAAATAAACGCAATTCAAAAAAATATATAGAATCCAAAATCCATATCAAGTATTATTTGTAAGCATTAAGCGATAAGATAACACATAGGTATATACATATATGTATGTACCAAGCAGTCAAGTGTAAGATTTCTGAAGTTCAAATTAGGAGAAAAAGAACGAATATACTTGTTTCTTTCATGGCCAGTTCATCTTCAGTCAAGACGGACAGCGGTCTTTGGGGCGCGGCGTCTGAGAAGTTTTGCGCCTTGCCTGCGGCGACCACGGGAGCGCGCCATTGCTCGAGGATCTGCAGAAAAAAAACGGATAAAATGTGTCTATCAGTGGTGTGGCGTAAACGATATCTTTGGGCAAGCCGATGCAGATTTACCATACACTTTTCTTAAGAGCTGTAGAATAAGGTGCTCAAATGCCTAATATTAGGCAAGCCGGAAGGAATCGAGTTCTTTGGACGCCGAGCTATTGTTGTCTATGGTAAAGTATGACATAATGGTGGTAGCGTCGCCCTTTCAGAATCACTAGGATTGATACCCAAAGTTCCATGTAGATGGAACTGAGAATCAAAGAATGATTTTTCAGCATCCAATTCTAACATTTTCGGACTTGTAAAGTGAACGTTTGGCGATGGTTTGGCGATATAAACTAGAGTTAAAAGCAAGCAGCTATGTCGAAGATTCTCAACTATGTAGATGGTAATAAAGTGTTTCTAAGAGAGAATGAAGAACCATTGCAAAAGCAGCGGTTAAGACCAGATCGAACAGTCCATAATCACTACCACTATACGAAAGAGTGTCCATCTAAAAAGAAGAAGGAAGAATTAAGAGGAAATCATACAATAGTACCTAAGAATGTTTCAAATACCATTTAATTTGCGAATGTCATCGTTTATCGGACACTTGTAACCGCGTATTTAAGCGCTTGTGAGTGAGTGACATGCAAGGTATCTCATTAGCTCTCACTTTGTATTGGTACCTACTAGGTCATACCTAGAACACTACTTGTAACACTACACCAGCATCCAAGGTCATCATATCAATTTAAACCATATAAGACAACTTAGCTATAGACGAGAAGAGTCCATAGTTCTAAAATATTAGATTGGTAGGTTTTTAAATATGGAACACTTCGACCCCGAAAGCTGGCTGGCAAACATTGTAATTTTTTTTCGTCCTTAATCATGTAATCCCGATGAAATTAATCTCGAGGCCATCCTTCCCCAACTTAACCTTTGCAGTCCTTTAAGTATAAAAATGTATGTGATATGAAACATCTGATCCCATGCATTCAACATAAAACAATATGGAATTATTCACTGATCTGAATGGTGGCATTCTTAAATGAATACATTATAAGCAGAAAAAACTATCCTTGAATTATAAAACTGGCCACCTCAAACACTTTTCAAAATTCGAGCGCAAAATCACAGTCAACTTTTATTTATTAGGTAATTAAACTTTTTAAACGCACCTTATTGGCAACGACACGTCGTAATGGGAACATGGTTCTTTATTTGTTACTATTTACGCGCGCGTGGTACCGAGGCGGTATAAAGACTGGTTCCATTCTCGTCGAAGGCTGGCTTATGTTATCTCACTCACGCCAGATAACGAGTTTCGTTCAATTGCTGTTTAATTTGGAATATTAACATGTTATTTTGGCTTGTTGCCGGCCGGGCTACCTAATAATATACCTGTCGAGATAGATTTATTGGGCGCAGAAGCGAGAAATTCCTGGTACCTAGATGTGTCTTGGGGGTAAAGTGGGGCATTATGGAAACTAATAGCAAACAACTTACTTTTCTAACTTCTCCCCTACTTATCTTATTCAGGCTCACTATAAGTAAGGGAAAGTTGGTATTTTATGCCAATCTTAGTCCAACTAGATTATTAAACCATCACGCAAGTAGTAATGTTGGGTAGTACTTACCACCAAACCAACTTTGAATTCTTTATACCTAAGTATTTAGTAGGTATTATAGGGTTGCTGTATGAGACACTTTTTGGCTCCGCCTCAATAGCCCGGTGCTCGAAGGTGTACCTAATGTAATAATACATTACACAACTAGGGTGGTAAAACAAAGAAAGGCCGTGATCGCAGGTGTTTGCGGCCCAAGCTGCAAGCGAGGGACGTAAATATGCGATCGAGGGCTTTCTTTATTACCTCGCGAGTTGTGTACATCATTTTATGTCTACATTTGGCCAGAAAGCGGCTTTTTCCGTACGCGTAGCATGCGGTAGAAGCCACTTTATGGCCAGATATGGCATAAAATTATATTCCAACAAATACACAATATACGTAAATGTTGATCGTGAAAGATCTACTTATTAAACTGTTATAAGTCATCATTTCGCAATTATCATCACTAATTAATCGCTTACAGAGCGTATTTTGAAATTGCACATGAAGGGTGGGGGTGGCTTGTAGGGCCTTCGTGAGCTGTACCGGCCCCCTGTGGCCTGCTGGCAGAGATGGGCAAAATGTAATCGACTAACGATTAACGATTGAAACTAACAGAATTAGTTGCGACGGACGATTGAAAACGACGACTAATCAATCTTAGTTGCGTAGAGTGCAACTAATTTAGTTGCAACTAAATTAGTTGCCGATTGATTTTGGACAACTAAAATTTTTAATCGACTAATTAGTTAGACTAATTTTCCGCAACTAATGTTAGAAGCAAATTGAACTGAAAACCTCGGTATGGCTATGTTGACAGACTGAATAGGACATCTTAACGGATGTATAAAAATAAAATATTCTTGTATTACTTACGATATTTTGACCATTTATATGGAGTGAGATCTCTGTGCTAACTATTATTCTCTTTGATAATACCAACCGAATGATCTTAAATTGTGTATATTACACGTTTAGTTTGGATGGCAATAATAATATAATGGTCGAAGAATAGAACATGAGAAAAACACAGTTATGATAAATCAAACTTTGTATATGAAACATTCAAACAACAATAATAATTTAAAGCAAAAAGTATCAAAAAAATCAACGTTGTTTATACAGAAACATGTATGTATATACATCATAACTTGGCTTAACATCATGGCTTTTTCCGCTTGCAGGCTACAAGCGAGGGCCGTAAATATGCGATCGAGGGCTTTCTTCATTACCTCCCGTGTTGTGTTCATCATTTTATGTCTACACTTGGCCAGAATGCGGCTTTTTCCATACGCGCAGCGTGCGGAAAAAGCCATTTTATGGCCAGGTGTGGCATAAATATTTTAAATGACACGTTGAAAACAAAATAGACCGTATAGGTAATAAACAACATGCAGATGTTTCATTCAATAGAACGTTTTATTTTTGGAAGATTCGTCGGCACCTGCACCAAATGCAACAAACAACTTCCAGGTACCTAAGTAGGATTATCCCATTGTTTTGTCGCCGCGTGACACTAAAAAGAGTTTCACTAATGACCGACAGCAAAATATTGATAATATCTATGTAAACTACCTATCTATGTAGTCTAACTAGTATTAAAGTATCAAAATATTAATAGAGCACCAACCTACCTACTATATTGTTTGCGACTTGTAAACATTGCAGTTTCTCGTTATTTATCATTACGGGCGATACCCATAATATTGCATTGTCATTCAAGCGTTTCAAATTAAACGTGTATACATAATTTTAACTCAATCGGTTGAAGATATCTGCTTCAAAATTAGTTGCAAGATTCCACCCAAACCAACATAGTTACAACATAAGAGTACCTACAAACAATGTACATACCTACTCGTAGTTACGTATTGCAAATTATCTATATTACAAGTTAAATAAAAAATGCAAAAACGAGCGACTACGTAGTTTTAATATAGATTTAATCGTGAAATTTAGTCGATTGTAACTACAACTAATTTAATTGTTAGTTGCACATTCTCACAACTAATTCAATCGCAACTAAATTAGTCGCGACTAAAAAATGACGATTGATATTTTCAATCGATTGATTAGTTAACTAAAAAATTAATCGATTAATGCCCATCTCTGCCTGCTGGTCATGTCCCCTTTGGCACAAGGGTAAATACGCCCGTGTAGTTAGGTAAACAGATTATTTCATATTTCCTCAAACAACTCGACATTCTGTATCTATAGTGCCATTGTTTATTATAGCACGACCTTGGCGAGCAACAAAAACTTATTAACGTATGACTTCATTAGCAAAAGGCATCTCCACTCGCCACTTGGGCCTACTTACTGCAAATACAATCGTGTTGAGATGCCTCCTGTATGTGGTATAAAAAACCGTGAATGAATACTGTTTGCTCAACAAATAATAACAGGCGCTTAAAATAAAAATGTACGATTATTTCAATTTACATTACGTTGTTTAATTGAAATTCCACATAATAAATTACATCCTGTTTAGTAATCATAAATTATCACTATAATATTATAGTACTTAGTTCTTTAAATGAAATATCAAAATGGGCCAGGGCAATTCTCCGAGCGTTTTGACCGCGCGGTTTGACAATCATTGTTGTCCGACGATTATTTACAACGAAAGGAAAAAACGTTATATTGGTTATAGTAAATAATCGTCGCTGAATATTGGCGGGCCAATATTCAGCGTTTTTACGGCGTTTCATTTTCGTCATTATTGTATCAGTAAATATTGTTAAAAAAAACGATGCCTAAAGTTAACTTTTTATGAAACCGAAAAACAGTCCCGAGTTTAAGTCTAGTTTTATCAAAATTGTTACGATTTGTCCTTTCGTTATTTATAGTAAATAATCGTCGGACAATAATGATTGTCAAACCGCGCGGACAAAACGCTCGGAGAATCGCCAAATACAGTCTAGCATATTTTACTCGTATCGAACAATGATATTTTATAAGAAGATACGTTATACGCATACTCGCCAGCTGAGAAATATGCTTCCAAGAAAGCAGCAGCACACATTGGTACCTCACTGTACGGTGTACATACTCACACATATTAACAGATTGCATAAAAGAGATGGCATAGTTACAATAATGCAAAAAAAAGAGACAGCTAGCTTTTTGTTACTTGCGCGATTAATTTTTAAACGTAACCGAGTGAACCCATCGGCTAGATTCGGATTGACTCGGAGCCTGCTCGGCGCTCGCAGATTAAGCACGCAGAAGGTTGGTTATCCTTGTCACTCTCATTGTCAAAGACGTAAGTTTGTCTCTTTCATTCAAATGACCTCTATGGTAGTAAGATGGCGTCGTATTTGAAAAATAAAATAATAAAAATGATAAAATTAAATTATTTCAGCGTACTTACAGGTGATATGTGATCCCTTGCGCTTTGTTGCACTTTTTGCTATGATTGGTGCACTTTCTGATCACACACGACGGCATTTTTTTTGTGAATCTTGTAAATATTCACCCTTGACATCGTCGTGCGTTTCGTTGACCGACCCGCGAGTGACTACCCACTACAAAAAGGGCACCAATACAATTATCGTGGTTTCAGTGCTTCACTTTTGGAGTGCTTGTAACCTATCTACTTATAAAATATCATTGGTATCGAAGTGTATGAATGAAGTAACAAAACGTTTTTCTCTTGACATCCGGAACAGCAATTAGGTTGGTACCACTGCTTTCTAGAAACTTGCAGAAACTACTGTAGTGTTACCATAATACCTTATTTTCTAGAAGTTTAATTTTTTTCTGTGAACATGCCTATATTTTCATAAGGACATAAAAATTATCTTCTTGTTTTTCTAGTGGTCTAGTTAATTTCGAAATCAATTTGTATACAAAATACGTATGAACAACTTTCAATTTATGAAAGCTGAGATATAGATCATTGGTGTTGAAATAGGATGTTATTTATTTCTGCAAATTATATTAACGATCGCAACGCATTTTTACATTCTATTGAAAGTCAAAACATGATTACTGGTAAAATAAAAGTGGAGTTTATGCATTATTTTAATTCGAGGTAAATTAATTGAGCGTAAATGATTGCTCTAAGGTATTTTAAAACAGGTGCGGCAACACTATAGCTGTCAGATATAAGCCGCATGAAAGAACGACGTTTCTCGAAATGTCATGCTCATGAATTTACGATTTCTATCGCTGTTAGGAAACGCTCGAGACGAATTAAAATTGTAAATTTTTACTGTGAGCTCCCGAGTATAACCTTGTGGTTTACGCGAGTGGTGATTTAGTACCGAATACAACTTTGAAAGAATCAGCTGCGGCCTAGTCTGACGTTTAAAGCGTCAGGGAAGTGTTGAATAGAACGTGTGAATTAAACACCTTGTGGTTGGTTAATCGGTGATCATGGCTAAATGGGGCGAAGGAGACCCTCGGTGGATCGTGGAGGAGCGGCCGGACGCCACAAACGTGAACAACTGGCATTGGACGGAAAAGAATGCGGGACCCTGGTCTAAAGAACGCCTCAAAGAGTTGTTGAACAATTTAAAAATAGCTCAAAATGGTGTAGATTGTAAGATTACTGAGCTGGAGAAGATAGACGGCGAGGCGTCGGCGAATAATAGGAAAGGAAAGCTGATATTCTTTTACGAGTGGGACATCAAGCTGAAGTGGGAAGGTCGTATCTCTGGCGGCAGTGAGGTGACGAAGGGGGAAGTGCACATCCCTAATTTGTCAGAGGAGAATGACGTCAGTGAGGTCGATGTGAGTATTTTGAATTTGAAACTCTCATGATAGAGCTTCAAGCCTGTGTCCTTTATATGACATAACCTAGAAAAGTAGGACATTGAATTTCCCTCATAAAAACTATTAAATTTTGATTGTAAGTCTAGAAAAGCTTCATTTTTGATTTTATGTGATTTTAATTCACTGCCTGTTTGCTGGATTCTCTTTAAATATTATACACTAGCTTTTTTAATGGTTTTTTTTATTATAAGTTGGTTGCAATTTATATTAGTTTCTTTTAAATTCATTCTGAACAAACACCACATGTAATAACCTGGGAGCGTACTTTTGGTGCAGATGACGTAAAAATAACGTCAGCATGATTCACTTAGGTTTTAGATTGATTTATCGTTACCGGAAATTACTGGTATCGTAAAAGCTATGAATTAATATTATCACTACTTTCATTAGTTGTTGTCAATGGTAGAAGCCATTTTATAAATCAAGCTGTCTCTGCCTGTGTTATTTTATTGATTGAAACAGATAATTGGAAAATAAATCAGAAACTCATTTTGATTTAGAAAGGACTGCATGAATATAATACATTTGGATAAGTACCCATATGTGAAATCGCATATCCGGTTAATATTTCCAATTTACTGTTAAAATAAATAAATAGATAGACGTATACATTTTTACTTACAAAATGTCTTCTACCATTGACACCAATTAATGAAATTAAAAAATAAAATTAATTCATAACTTAAATGATACTGGTTATTTACGGTAGCGGTAAATCAATGTAAAATCTTAACCAAATGAGCCTGTATGTAGGTTAACGTTATTTGCCTGTCATTGGCACCAAAAGTATGCTCCCACTACTTACACACGTACTATGTATAAGTAGTTTCAAATGTTTCATACTGTTATTTTAGTAATGTGATCTTTTGGTGAATGCCTTTTGTACAATGCGTAACATGATACTCTCCATGACAATGCCTATTAGCTTTAGCATAAAAACAGGAATTTTTACAGTGAAAGTCTCTATCTGAGAATGAAATTAAACAATATCTGAGGAGTGTCTTTTCAAAAGGGCTTATTTCTCTATAAAAACCATAAAAAATAAACCCTTTTGAAACAACACTCCTCATCTGTATTGTTTCAGTCACATGTTATCCTAGAATCATATAACATTCATATAGCATTCTGCTCTGTAAAAAGTATTAGTGCTATAAAGTACCCTGTGAATGACTTGCAAAATCCCAGTGAATATTACAGTCTTCAGTTTTGAAATAATTCATAAATTACTAGAGATTTTATTTTATTATTAAAGTTATGCTCCTAATTTAATTTGCTTTTTAAATAAAATTACAGATGACAGTCACAATCAAAGGCAGTGGTGAAGAAGCTCAGAGAGTAAAAGCTTTCATGCATAGCATCGGCAAGAAGGAAATCCGAAAACAGCTAGAAGAGTACCTTCGGAGCCTCAAAGAGGAGTTCTCTAAAGGCCTCATCCTACCTAAAAAGGGAGAATCTTCCGTCAAACCTGACAATGTCTCCACAATAACCAGTGGTTTCAACAAGAAAATCAACATGGAACCAATCATCGCACCAAAGAATGAAGTGGGTTGCAAACTTGACACGAAAAGCCTTGAACTTTCAGAGAAATTCCAATGCAGAGGGAGGGAATTTTATGACGCTTTGACTCGAATAGAGATGGTCACAGCTTTTACACAAGGGCATGTGAAAATGGAGGCAGAGAAGGGAGGCAAGTTTGCGCTGTTCGGGGGTAATATTACAGGTGAATTCAGGGAGTTGGTGCCAGGGAAGAAGATCACCCAATATTGGAGATACAAGCAGTGGCCGGATCAACACTTCTCGGAAGTTACCATCAACATTGATGAGAAGGTGAGATATTTATTAATCACTTTGCTTTCTGATTTGCCAATGCTTAAAGTATTTATTTTATGTACAGTCACTCTGACTCTTGCCAATCAAAGTCAATCGAATAGTCGAAAGGTGACAACTCTTTTTATTCCATGACTATATGTTGAAATAAACATATAGATATAGCTGCACATTGTGGTTATTTTTATATGTGGCATTTTTATGATAAACCACAAAACAATTTATCTGTGGTTTTCACTTATATAAAGTGTAGTTACATTATTACTTATAAGTACTATCACTTATCTATACTGTATAACTGTTGGCATGTCCAAATTATTACCATTTTAGCACCCAATTTTATTTTTTATTTTGTTTTTCATATTCATCTGTTTGGTAAGCATATCATTCCGTAGGACCAATAAAGGCCATAGGTTCAATGAGGATTAGTAAGGAGACCAGGCAAAATGTCCAGTAACAAATAGTTGTAATCAAAGACCTTAAAAAAAATATCTGGACAGAGCCTTACTAACAAAGAACTGAAGCATGTCTAATAAACTGGTTACCTATGTGTACATGCTGCTCGCAATAGAAAAAACCTAGTTGACGTGTGCGTGTGGCTCGTAAGTACAAGCAGCCGGTTTTTTAAAAATGGCTTCAGTTCTCTGTTGGCGAGGCTTGGTTGTAATAATAAATTAGTCCACATTAACACTTTCAGTGCCAAGGCCCCAATTACCCATACAAAAATATTAAAATGAACCTGATAGTTGGGATCTTGGCACTGAATGCAGCTATAACCTGCTCATTCATTCACAAATATTTGTGCTTATCAAGATTTTAACCCGGGACTTCTAGTTTTTTAAAGGAGATTAATGTGATTGTTTGTGTTCCAGGATGACCACACATTAGTGACAGTGAAACAGGACTTAGTTCCGGCAGCGGAGGTGGATCAGACGCGAGAGAACTGGAAGAGATACTACTTCGAGAGCATTAAGCGTGCATTCGGCTTCGGCGCTTTCCTGTGATCGCGGCTTCGCGGCTAACTAGGCAAATTAGGTGTGATTGCTCTTTCTTTCATTTTTATCCGCTCTGGGGCACTATACAAACAATTCAAGTACAATATTAGAGTTAAAGTTAGAGCCTTATCACACTTGCGATTTGCGGGCGAGTTTCCATACAAAACCAGTCGCGGCGACACGCCTCGAGTAGGGTCGCCAGATGGTCGGGAATTGGCTGGATTCTCCCGATTTTTTGTATGTCCTCCAGACTCCCGACAAAGAAGAAAATCTCCCGGCAAACGACTTCATTTTAAAACTTACTCCGATCCACTCAGGTGGTCCGGCCAGCGAATATTTCTGCTGTTTCAAGCCAAAAAAAAAGAGGCTCGCGCGTCGACCAAATTCGGCATCTCCCGACCAAAGTCTCAAAATCCCGACATATTGTTTCCTGCTCCCGATAATACGGTAATTCAATCTGGCAACCCTACTCGAGCGACATTTGTATGTAACTTCGCTTCTAACTCGCCCGCAGCTCGCTCGCAAATCGCAAGTGTGATAAGGCTCTTAATGTGATTTATGCCACACCTGGCCATAAAGTGGCTTTTACCGCACGCTACGCGTACAGGAAAAGCCGCTTTCTGACCAAGTGTACACATAAAATGATGTATACAACACGGGAGGTTATAAAGAAAGCCCTCGATCGCATATTTACGTCCTTCGCTTGCAGCTCGGGCCGCAAACATATTATTCTTCAATTAGTACAATGCACTTATTAATGCGTGGCTAGACGCGAGCCAGATAGTTTGGAAAAGCTCATTATGGTTTGGCACATGGAAGATCATCGATGGGCCGATGCCGTAAAGGAACCATGTCAGGGAACTATAGGGAACGTGCACGACGAATGTGCTGTCAACTGGTGCCGCCAATCTAAATCAAGTACCCTCTCATGCTGGTGCCACATTGCCGGAAACGCCGTAATTTATTGCGATGAAGGACGATTAACGTCAGTGTAGCTACGACATACTATATTTGACATTGACACTTACATATTGACATTGACAGCTTGATTTGACAGGGGTGATAGTTTCATTTATTGTCCACCCGGCAGAAAACTGTAAAGTGGAGAGCTTTGGTGCATAGAGTAACGGCCTCATGCGGTTACAACCCTCAGTCATGCATGAGGAAACGAGGAAAAGGAAGACTTATTAACGCAGTCTTTTTTTTTAAACCTGATAAACTTGCAACCCTTATTGGGCGTGGCAAAAGTCTTACCAGGTGGGGGCCGGGGCGTTCCCTGGAGTCGAACCAGGTCGAATGCAGAGTCTATCACTGTTAAATTTGTACTGTCTAGATTTTACAGAAGGGCCTGTTTAGCATTACTTTTGTATAGATGGCGCTAGTAGTACTGTAGTTCTAGCGCAAGTGCGCCTCCAAGTTTAAAATTAGTCATACAGTTTGTATTTAAACTACTATTTTAGTCGAGCTTTTATGCATGTGTCCTTCATGATACATAGAATACAGGTGGGTTCTTCTGGGCAATAGGTAATTTTTTTAATCTATTCTCAATTGAAGGGGTTGACAAAAACAACTGATTAGACTTATTTACCTAGAAAATGTCCTAGTCATAGTTGTTTTATTGAAGAATAATTATGTATACAGTAATTTGATTTGATGAACTAATTTACACATTTTTTTTTATGCAAACCGTCTGTTTCTGCCACAAAAAATAGGATTTTTTTACTAAATATGTCCACATTTTTATAAGAAAGTACATTCTACTATTTTCGTTTGGTAATATATTTTTTGTTTTGTTCCAGGTCCAATTTCAATAAGGGATTTCAGTTGATGTATGCAGAGCATAAAATCGCTTAGTGTGCGTAAAATCGTGACTTTTCAAGCAATATTATATTTCGTGTATACAAGCTAATATTTGCTGTTTAAATTATAAGAAGGAAGCAGGGAACAAACTTGAGGTCACAGAAATGGACGATTGAATTGTTCAGGTACAAATCTTTTGTTAAGTAGACGTTGCGCAGTTTCTTTTAAGTTTAAATAATGTTTCTCCATAGTATGGAGAACTATGGTATCAACACAAACTAAATTACCAAGATAATCACTAAGTTTGGAATTGAATAACATAACACGTTTTTAGTTTGAATGCTTACGAAGAACGAAGCATTTATTAAAAATAAATATCAGTTGAAAATTGTATCAGACAAGCTTTTCATTGCTGAACGTACTTTTTTTAAATAATCGCAAGCTTCATGTCAATGCTAGTGAAGCGAGTTCAAACATGGTGGGTGTAATTTAGATGAAATAATTTTTGCTCAGCCCTCAAGTCTGTTCTTGAACTTTGTGTATTTTTACGTATTTTGTTGATCAAAATAATTTTGTCCGTTGAATGTACTTCCATGCCTTAGCATAATATACTTTAAAATTTACAAGTGATCTTGAATTTACACAAGCTACAAATAAAAATGTAATGTGATGTTGCATACTGATTACACAATTAATGTAGTAGGAAAATGCGTTTTAATAATGATTGGTCATTTCCTGCATTTATCCCTTGTTTTGTCTTACAATTCTTACAAATGATGTAACAACTAGGAATGTAACGATACATAAATTTGCCGATACGATACCGAGACCGATATTTGTAGTAAATTATCGGTGATACCGATACCGATATCTTAGCTAACTAATGAAGTATGAACTTCAGATTTATTATTTGTATGTCATTATTATACCTAAAACTTGGCTATTTAACAGAGAGTCAGCCTTAAAGATGTAAAGTAAAAATAAATAAATTGTCAACACAATTTTTTTTTCTTTTATTATGAACCAAATATATAATTAACATAGTAATTATTATTGCAGAAGGTACTAGACCAATATATAAATTAAGTCAGTAATTGAAATTACTTTTTGCAGATTTTTTTCATACAACAAATTCTTTTCGCGCTCTTCAAAAATCGGTATCGTTACATCCCTAGTAACAACTGTGATTTTTCACTTAATTTTGTGGGAAATTAGAATTTTAACCATACAATAAGTGATCGAAACTAAATGGATCATAACAATGTCTATCAGCTTTATTATATTGAGGTTTTGGTAAGCTACTTTAAAATAACGCGGACCTCGCGGGGCCTTAGCTAGACGAACTCCTCTGTCAAGCAACAGGCAAACAACAACACCAGTTGATATTGAAATGGGTCTTTGTGTTTAAACATGCTATACGAATCCCCTTCTACTTGCTCTAAGGAAACTACAATTATTGGCACTAAAAAAAATTGTCTCCTATCTACTTCTGCTCTTCACTGTACATCGATTCTGATCGCACTGGTGGCATAATATTGTCGCGTTTATCGTGTGATAAAGATAAACTATCCGTTTCCTGTAGGCTTATGATACTACGCTTTGTCACGTGATAAATAAATGATAAAGCATCCGTCACTCTCACACACATTGTCAGAAGTGGATGCTTTATCATTTATTTATCACGTGACAAAGCGTAGCATCATAATTGGCAGCGGCAGGGTGTTTTAAATAAATGACAAGCACCCGTCACTTACCGAGAAGGGCGGTAATGATTGATACATAAATGATGAACAAATTTATTTATTGCACGAAGGTTAACATCAGTGTAGTCTTTATCATGCAACAATTGCGATACCTAGGCTTGCTGGTGTTGAAACCTGAGTAATTGCCATTTTTTGACATTTTGTATGACCGTTTTTATTTACATAACTAGTCGAGGTGTTCTCGAGATTTTGGTTTTCGCTTGTTTTGTGTAAGTAGCACTAATGTAATATTAGTTTATTTATGGAGATGTCCAATAAATTAAGTTACGAATATGTTTGGTGTTTCATTTCATTTTAAGCTAAACCTCTGCTGGGTTGGGCTAAATACTACTGTTATCTAAATAATTGACGGACTAAATAGAATAAGTCGTTTTTCTTTGGGTACTTTCATATACTGGTCTGTATTACCTATTTTTTGGAGGGGTAATGATACAGATCTAGAGGGGGCCTGTGGGTGATGTGGCAATAAAGGTTAGGATCCACTGGTCTAGTGGGAATCGTACATCAAAACAAATCAAATGTCTCTAATGAAATACATTGTTAATGCATACCACGTTGATTATTATCAATGTCGTACTTTGTGAAAAGGGAAAAGATTGGTTCTTTAGTATAAAAACTTATTTCATTGCAAAACTGTTGGGTGTTCTACAAAAAGGATGCCCTAAATATAAATTGAAACTACCTTTAAGAAGTTCTTGTAATTGGCTTCGAAAGAGGAATTATGTTCCGCTGTTCATATAGTAATAATTATCTGAAGTGTTTGTTTATATTCTTTACGAACATTAATAATTATTAATTAATTTATTAAACGAGAATTTATTTGCTGTTTTAATAATCAAGTTTCGTAATTAATTGTGTCGTAAGTTTTTTCTGCTTTTATAATGGTTTTTTCCTAAGGAGCTACTAAAGAGAAAATTATTTATCGTCGTTTTATATTTTTTTATCTTTTAGTTATCGAGCAAGGATTTATTTTGCTTCTCGTAATAAGTTAGTTGAATTTTTCTTGAATCTTAGTTGAATATTAAAAAAAAATGTGGTTAACCTGGTGGTAGAGGTAGGTCTATCATTTTTACCCGACTGCGGCGAAGCCCAAAGGAGGGTAATGTGTTTGACCTGTATGTATGTATGTCCGTGCCTGTGTCCGCTCGTAACTACTCAACGGCACAACCGATTTTGATAAATGATACATCATTGGATTCGTCTTGATGGCGCGAGTGTCACTGGGTATGAAGTTCGTTAAAATAAACAAAATGGCGGATTTTATGCTCTTTTAAAGTGCACCGCGGTCGGGTTTTTTTTTAGTAAAGGTATGAAAGTATCCACAAAAGTCAAAAGAAAACTTTTCTTACAATCTATACATGAAAAAGATAAAAATATTAGGTTGGATTTAAAAAACAAACACAAAACTTATTCTAAACTACTAAAAAAATGTTTTAATAGTGCACAAAAATTAAATAACATGAAAGCCATAATAAATTCAGGTAACGTCGCTGCTGCTACATGGAATGTCATTAATGAAAATACTGGCAAATGTCTTCCAAAACACACAATAGACAAAGTAAAGATAGATGGCAAATTGACGACGATTTCCAAAGATATTGCCAATAATTTTAACAAAGTGTTCGCAGGCCCTTCTACAGGTTCTACGACCTCTAAGACATCAATTAACCCTAATCTCATAAACACGATGGGTAACAGCCACTGCTCAAGTATATATTTGAACCCTACTGACCATGTAGAAATCATTAAAATCATTAAGTCGCTTCGTAATACTAAGTCCTCAGGGTATGATGGTCTTACAACGTCAGTGATAAAGGATAACGCCGCTGTACTCGCAGGCCCTCTAAGTCACGTCATAAATTTATCAATGATGAATGGTATTTTTCCGGATCGTCTGAAACTCAGCATAATAAAACCTTTGTTTAAAAAGGGAGACAAAGAATTGTGCGATAATTATAGACCAATAGCCATTATACCAATATTGTCAAAAATCTACGAAAAGGTAATGCATGGGAGGATACTGAGTTTTCTGAATAGATATGAAATTCTGAATAATAATCAATACGGATTTCGGAAACACAGGTCCACCACTTTGGCTATATATGAATTAATCAAAGACATTACGTCATATAGAGACAATAGGACGCCAGTAACTACGATTTTCATGGATATGTCTAAAGCTTTCGACTGCGTTTCACATAATATACTGCTGCAAAAACTACACCACTATGGCATTCGTGGAAATTGTCACGATTGGGTACGGACTTACCTTTCTGGTAGGAAGCAGAAAACTGAAGTCTGTTCTTATGTTGCCGAAACGAAAACTTTAACTAAAGTGCTTTCCGATGAAGCGGATGTCAGCATGGGCGTCCCCCAAGGCAGCATATTGGGCCCATTGTTATTTTTAATTTACATTAATGATCTTCCCAATATCACTTCACATAAGGTTCTCCTTTTTGCTGACGACTGTTCGGTGATTATTCCCGGTGAAGACCTCGCGACATACCAAACAGAAGTTAACCGAGTATTTAAAGATATCAACACCTGGTTGTTGCAAAATAAATTAAAAGTCAACATAAGTAAGACCAAATATATGGAATTTTATGCACCCCAGGGCAATCCTAAAGACATTGTCATTGAGTATAATGGAGAGGCCATAGAAAGTGTTAAAGTCATCCGATTTCTCGGAGTGATACTGGATTGTCATTGCAATTGGCAAGCACATATTGATAAGTTAGTTAGTAAATTGAACAGATTTGTGTTTGCCCTGCGTAGGCTAACACACGTAGCATCGCAAAAATCGGCCCTATTGGCGTTTCATGGACACGTGATGTCTAACCTTCGTTACGGCATCATCTTGTGGGGTAACTCTACTTATGCACATCAGGCATTTGTTCTTCAAAAAAAATGCATCAGAGCCATCTGTGGTGCCAATAGTACCGATTCTTGCAGGCCGTTGTTTAAAAAGCTAAGAATACTCCCACTACCGACAATCTATATATTTGAACTGTGCATTTTTGTAAAAACTAATTTAAATAAGTTTAAATTCATGACATCCAACCCAAGGTCAACATCGAGGCTTCATGGACTTAACCTCTGTTATCCAGAACACACCTCTGCTCACTTCAAGAAAAGTATATTGTACATGTCAGTTAAAGTCTTCAATCATTTACCGACAGACTTAAAGTCTCTTGACTTCCCAGAATTTAAAAATAAATTATTCAATTGGTGCTTGAATAAATTGTACTACAATATTAATGAACATTTTGCGAATAACAATGACCTGTGATAAATAATTTAGCCTAATTTTTGATTAATCTGTTTTTACTTTTTTTTTTATTTTGTAATATTGTACATTGACATCTTCTAACTATTTTCCCTGCATGACATTGATAATTATTTACTTTTGACTTTTTCATTACTTATTATATTTTTCTATCATTTTACTTTAATTAATTCCAATATAACAATACTTTCTTCAATGACATGCAATGAAAATAGGAAATATTGTACGCCATATTCTGGCTGATAGTGACGAACTAAAATACTATTGTTAACATCTATTTATAACTACTCACTTTCTGACAATAAATGATTCTATTCTAAAAATATTTATTGACTATTTTAATTTTTGTCAAAAATACTACCCTCGCCTAGTTTTATGTCTGTATCGAGCTTTTTTTAATTTTAAATTATTATTTTATGTCAAAATAGTGTTGAATAAATGTATTATTGGCTCTACAATATCACTCAGGTGTAGTGTCGTTAAAGTATTTTTTTTTTCAAACAATTGACTTACAAACATGTTACTACTGCTACCCCCCTTACGCTTTAAAACTGTTAGCATGATGGAATTTCATCCGTAGGTAACAAGAAAAAACTGGCCAGGAGCATGTCGGACCATGCTCAGTGTAGGGTTCCATAGCCGTAACTATAAGGTAAAAAATACGATGTAAAAAAAGTACAACAACAAAAGAGCGTATCTTGATAGCAATTACGTCATTTTGTTGAGAAGCGCAGTTTATCGGCAATAACTCAAAAACGGTTAATTCGATCTTGCTGAAAATAATTTTCGTTAAAAGTATTAATTAAGCGTTACCTTCGTGATTTTTTTCATATTTTTCGGACATACGGTTTAGAAGATAGAGGGGGGGGGGGGGGGACATAATTTACACAACTTTCGGAGCAATTATTTCCAAATATATTCACTTAATCAAAAACATTACTTTTAAAACTTATAGTGTTTTTAAAGAGCTGTCAAACTATGTACCACACGTTGATATTTGCTGAAAAAATTTTTTTTAGCTTCTGTAACATGTATGGCGTGCCCCCCCTAAAAATATTTATTTTAGTTGTTTAACTACCAAACTAAGTAGCGGCTCATAGAAAACTCCTATATTCCAAATTTCATCAATATCCATCATGTAGTTTTTGAGTAAAATGCCTGTGACATACGGACAGACGGACGGACGGACATGACGGGACGGGAAGGGTTCCGTTTTTGCCATTTTGGCTACGGAACCCTAAAAACTGGCCTAGTGCGAGTCGGATTCCCACATGAAGGGTTCCGTACCTCCGTAAAAATACTAAAAATTGAATATAAAATAAATATGAATAAATATTGAATAGGAAATAGGAACCCCTTTTTATTTTAAACTTTATTTTGTTTTTATTACTTGTTGTTATAGCGGCAATAGAAATGTGTGAATCAACTTTTCTTTGTCAACAAAATTTCACCTTTGATATTTTTTGAATAAAGTGTACATGCTCATTTAAACGACAGACAATAAAGCTACGTAGGACGTAGGTAATGCAATTTTTTTTATTATAACTTGTTTATAAGCAGTGACCCAGCGGACATAGCTGTCCCCCACTTTTGAATGAAAATAAGGGTTCGTCCGCTGGGTCACGCTATTTATTTGTTAAAAACGAGTTTTATTTTTATTTTTACCTAATCTATCTCAAGATGTAAGATTTGTTCCATTTAAATCATGTTAAAACATGCAAAAGGTGAACAAATTAGGAGAAAGGGCAATCTTTGCATAAAGCAAAAAAAGTTGATTCACCCAAATACACATTCTGTGAACATATCCAGCATCTACCTAGTACCAATATTAAAATCTGGCAAAAAGACGCCAAAAAACTCGTTTCTTGTATAAAAACATCTTTTAATTCTTGTTTTTTTTTTATTATTTGATCTTTTAGCGATAGATAGAAGAAATATATCGATACCTTTGGGTTCAATTGGCGTAAAAGCCATTATTGCACTTTGGCTTTTACGCCAACTCAACCCAAAGGTATCGATATATTCTGTGAAAAACTCAAGTCGTTACGGTTCAAATAATGCTACTCGTATCCTGTGATTGACCAACACAAACACGTTTCTTCTGTTTGTTTTATCCGCGCGCTGTTGCTTACAACATTAGCATCAGCATTTGCCGCTAGATGTCGCTGCGTAGGTCTAGTGGGAATCGTACATCGCGCAGTTAAGATTTTTCCTGCAAACACGACCCCCCTGAACCAATTTGTCGAACTCATACTTACCTGGCGTAGGGGACACCGTGATCAAGAAGGCGGTTCCCCCAGGGCGAGACTCTTCCATTGCACTGCGGTTGGGTTGACCCTTGCGATTATCCCTAATGTGGATAACTCGGACGCGTTATTTTTGGTAGTGGGGACTGCGTACGCGCTGTCCCCCCCTAAAAAATCTCAAAGGAAATGCAATGTGATGCATACAACGTTGATTATTATCAGTGTCGTAATATGAGAAAGGAAAACTTTAACTTATTTCATTGTAAAATTTATGAGTGTTCTAAATATAAATTGAAACGGCTTTTAGTCAGTTTTCGTAATTGGCTATGAAAGAGGAATTATTTTTCGCAGTTCGCAATTATTTTTGAAGAGAATGTATTAGCTGTTTTAGTTATCAAGTTTCGTAATTAATAGTGATATAAGAGTTTTTCTGCGTTTGTAATGATTTAATTTAGTTCGTAGTAAGGAAAAGTACTGAACTATAACCAAAATTTAGTAAAAAAAATGTTTGACAGCGAACTTGTTTCAATATTAACCCTTTAACGCTCAAGATATTTTTTTCTAATTTTCTTTTGTTCTAGGCATTGAAATGCGTAATTAGGGGTCTCATGAGGCTGAGAAAAATAATAAAAAAAATCATACATAAATAACTTTTTAGAAAATATATGTTGAGAATACTCAACATTGTCCAACATTGAACAATTCAGTTAACTTAATAGACGTTGAGCATACTCAACACTGCGCATTTTGTAGGGATTTAAGTTCATATAAAAATAATACTTTCTTTAAAATAATTTTATTTAATTAATGTCGTAAATAGAGTATAACTAACTTCTTTCACACTACAAACAATTTCAATGTATGTTTTGTGCAAATAACTTTGATAAAAAGTTTATTGAAGCGAGTCCTCCTCTTTTTGTGCCATTTATTACAGGATACTGAGCACTACCCTTGCAATAAAGGTGTCTATGAACGTTATCAATGGTTTCTGATGATCACGAACTCTCCCCAACGGTTTCTTGCCCTAAATGTCCTCTTCAGATTAGTTTTCAACCTCTCTAATCCCGTTTCCCCAGTTCAACTCCTCAAGTCTGTATCAGCCCAGTCTAGCAACGTGCCTCATATTATTGTAGTTTATACTAATTAACCATGTTAAAAACCTCCATTGCAGACTGAGACAGTCCTGCAGATCATGGTTAAGAAAATCATTATCCGCAGAACTGTCTCAGTCTCCTTCTTGTTTAAGTAGTTGTCAACTTTCTTCTATAGCACATCGCTGAAATACTGGAAGACGCTTACAAAGTATTTTAGTGAACTTGAGATCATTATGATTAGAAATTACTGTAAATTTTTGGTTGTTTTAAATCTATTGAACAAGCCATATACAGAAACTTTACTTGTTGGAATGCTCAAAACTTTGCTATAAAGCTGCGAATGTTAGTTATTCGTTTATTGATATGTCTAACAACTTTGTTTGACTATTTAGAGTCAATTTTACCTTGATTTTTATATTTTTTGGTAAGAAACACATAAATAATTCACTTCTATAGTTTATGGCAGTATCAGATGGTAAAAATAACATTAAATTAATCTATATATATGGACTATATAACTGTTAAGGTATATTATACTCCTACAATATTGCCAGATCAAGCTTCATTGTCTGAACTAAGATGACATGAAACGTGATTATGAGCTCATACCAAAGAGTGCCAGTGTTATATTTGTGCCATAATTGTTCGTATTTCTTTGTTGTTGTCAGAAGAATCAGTATTTCCTGACAACCATAACTTAAATTGACCGATATAATCCCGTTTCATCGAGTAAGTAAACGAAAAGAAACACACCTAGCAAATATGACCTTTACCCATGTGTAAAGTTAGTTTAAAAACCGAAATTGAATGACAAAAAAGGTGCTTTAGTACGGTGATAATGAACATTTTATTGTGCTGCAAATATTATCATTTATAACCTAAACTTCGCCATGTTGAGAATACTCAACAGGTTTGGTCCAGAGTAGATTGTAGAATGTTGCGCAATGTTGAGAATACTCAACATGCATATTCGTAACCCTGTAGAATGTTGGATTTTCTTCTAATTTGTTATAAATACACAAAAATATCAAGCAGACATCTTCAAAAACTTGTACCATCGGTAGTTAAATTAATATTATAAGAAATAATATTTTTTCCAAATTTATTTCGAACTTGCGTCTAGCGGTTAGTGGTAGTCTCCACTTCACTTTACCTCTAAAAATCAAAATACCTGCACTTGAGTTATTAATTGATACGGTAAGGATAGGTTTGGATATAAATAACTGTTTTATTAAAACAAATCGTAAAAATAATTGACAATAACATGACAGGATTTTTTGTTTTCGATGTTGAGTATACTTACCATTGCGAGAAAAAGGGTTAACTAAGAACCTAGAAAAAATCAACTATCTGATTACGAGAGTCGATTACTAAAACGGCAAAAATCCTTGTTTGATAACTAAAATACTAAACCGGCGAAAAATAAATTATCTTTCGTAGCTCCTTAGAAAAAAATCATTACAAAAGCAGAAAAATATTTTTATAGGTACCATATTCAATTACGAAACTTGATTATTAAAACAGCAAATAAATTCTCGTTTGCTAAATTAATTATGAACAGCAGAAAATAATTCCCCTTTCGCAGCTAATTACAAGAACTTCCTAAAGGCAGTTTCAATTTATATCTAGGTAATGTAGGACGTCCTCTAATAATATTCAACGTTTTATGCATTAACACTGCATTTCCTTTGACACATTTGTGGGGGGGGGGGGGACAGCGCGTACGCAGTCCCCACTACCAAAAATAACGCGTCCGAGTTATCCACATTAGGGATAATCGCAAGGGTCAACCCAACCGCAGTGCAATGGAAGAGTCTCGCCCTGGGGGAACCGCCTTCTTGATCACGGTGTCCCCTACGCCAGGTAAGTATGAGTGCGACAGATTGGCTCAGGGGGGTCGTGGCTGCAGGAAAAATCTTAACTGCGCGATGTACGATTACCGCTAGACCTACGCAACGACATCTAGCGGCAAATGTTAATGCTAATTTTGTAAGCAACAGCGCGGACTTGAAATCTTGTGATTTATACCTATAGCCGCAAATTGAGTCCTAGAGAGTCTATAATTTTTTTATAGTCGAGTTTTATCGTCGGTACTTCACCCTATACCCGGCACTCAATAGGGATGACGACTGGGTTGAAACTATATAATTCTATTTAGTCCGTCAGTTAGATTATGGACAAATATGGGACACGTATTTTTTGCTTTATCAAAATATTAAAAATTGACAAAGTTATAGATCATCAAACTTCTGGAATGGGGGCTTGTGACGTCACTCCTAGGTGAAAATTGTACCTAGGAGTGACGTCACTCGAAACTTCTAAGCACTCTATGTTTGTTAAACAAAAGAAAAAATACGTTTACAATATTTTTTAATAATCTAACTGACCGACTAAACAGTTTTTTTAGTCGTCTAGCCCAGCGGTCGGCAACCTGCGGCCCGCGGGCCGCATTCGGCCCTTGAACCGCTCGCTTGCGGTCCTATATTCCGGTCTGTATTGCCTTCGCTTTATTCCGAATAGTATAAAATCACAAATTATTAACTAAATGCGGCCCGCGTCAATTCCTAAGCTACTATATGGCCCTTGGCTGCTAAGCGGTTGCCGACCGCTGGTCTAGCCCATTATGTTGCGTAGGCACAAATAGCAATAGTATTTAACTTAAAATTAAATAAAACACTTAACATATGGGTAATTCCAAAGCAGAGAGTAACGTTAGTAACTAATGAAGAATTAGTAACGAACGTTACTCTCTGCTGGGGGCGGGGAAGGAACAGCATGTCTAGCGATTAAAGTCATACCTATCAAGAGTAAATTTACTTCTTAAATTTAGATAATTAATAAATAATCACACGATGAAATGGTAATATTTGCTTAAAAATAACTATAGTCGTAACTTTATTTCTTAATTAAAACAAAAATATTGCTTTACTTATCATGTAATCGGTTTAATTTTTGCTATATGATGATGATGTATTTTCTTCAACGGACGCCGGACGGTCAACATCTCCAGCTTCTCTTGAGGATGCCTCGTAAAGAGCCTAGTTTCTTCGGTATTGGTTTCTAATATTTATTTGCATTTTTTTTTATTTATTTTGCCTGTGAATGCATGAAAAATACGCAAGTAATAAAAACGGGTTAACTAATATGACATTAGTACTACTTACACTAAACAAGCGAAAACCAAAATCTCGAGATCACCTTGAACTGAGCATATTTAACAAAATATAACGTTATATGTGACATTTTGTATGACTAAAAAGCGATTATTGATTCACTTTCGGGTATGGTACCTTCCCAAAGACTGCTAATGTGTTATTGTAATATGATTAAAATTATTAGCTTTATAAAAAATTGGATTGGGTATTACTTTACAATAATAATGTTGAATAATGTTATACTGATACACCGTTGCGTTGATAACTAGAGTTAGGTTATTCAGTTAGGACCTAAGCAGCATCTCGTCTATCTAATAATAAAATACGGGAGGTATAAATATGCCTTGTTCATCCTAGCTATACATCCTCTGTTTCTGAACTACTTACGATTAAAACGCAAAAAATAAGTTATCAACGAACTGTTGACCCCCGATAGGCCCAGATGCCTCATTATCTTAGTTGTTTCTCGACGCTTCAACAGTGTCGCCGAGATGAAAATCCTGCTCTTAGTATTTATTTTACACACGGTATTTTTTTTTATTAACAATAGACAACGAAGACTTAAAAGAAAAAGCAAATAATTTGAAAAAAAAAATACTTTATCTTTTTTTTTTAAGGTTTACGGCGATGACTTTGGAACATCTTACTTGAAAAATCGTCGACTGGTAAGTAACGTAAAACTTATGGAATTTATTTTTATACTATTATGGTATTAAATTCATGAAATAAAAAAAATATTTAACCTTGCTTCTATTTTAATGTTCTTTTGCTTTTCTTTTGTTTCTAATCAATAATTTTACTAAAAAAAAATTAAGACGGGAATAGCAAACAAAAATTAGTCTACTACGTAATTTGCTCTTTAAAGATAAGACAGCTCGTTGTCCTCCATTTCTTAACCTTTTTTATGTTTTATTCTATAAAGACAACACTTTTACGAGTTGTGTAGTAGAGTTTGCAGTTTATTGTTGTTTTCTAGTGTCGAGAATGGACGTGTATCAACGAAAAACTTGGGCTCAATGATAGTCTGCCCGCACGCGACCAATACCGCCAAGTCTTGAAAGGTATGTAGCGATGGTACTGACATCTAGTATCGAATAGCAAAACTGTGATGCGGTTAGTGACTAAACTTTAGTAATTTACCCAGTAAGTGGTTTCGGGTTCAATAAACTAAGGCCAAATATATTAATGTCATTAAGTATTTGTGTTTAATAAATAGGAATTTATTTTGCCGTTTAGTATCTAATACCTACAAGGCAAAAGCCTTATTTAGGAGTAGACTAATTCGTGTAAGACTGTCTTACATTTTTATAAAAAGACGTTTGTCAATTCGAAGTTCATTGGACTTTGTTTTACGGCTGTGGCGTAACAATAGTGTCAAGAAGGGCAAAATGCCAGGCGGCCCGGATCCTTGGGAACTACAGACCGAGAAAACCGTTAGCACAGGAGTTTTCCTTTTACTTTTAAAAAGCTAGAGAGGTGTGTCCGATAAATTTGCCTCGGGTCTTACTCGTTTTAATTATGCCACTGGTTACCGGGCATAATTGGCTAGCTAATCTTGAAGTCGTTATTTTCCTATCTTTCTGCAGATCTGTTGCCTGAGGCGTGGCACCCCGGCGTGGAGCCAACCCTAGAAGGTTGTTATGGCAACCGTTCTCGGCGTTACACAAATGCCTGCCCCGGACAAGCGCTATTGCAGTGCACAGTGGAGAGGTTGATTGAGGTAAATCCGTAAATATTTTTTCAAACATATGCAGAAACCAGTTCCTGATAAATAAACTTAATAAATTAATTTTCTTTGTGGATTTATCAGCAATTTTTTTGTATTAATGTATATACTTTTAGGAAATACTTTTTGCCACAATTTTTCTTGTCATTATTACAAAAAAAAAAATCAGTTAAATAATAAATAAATAAATTTAAATTCTCAAATGGCTTACTCAAGCTACTTATCACCTTAGCAAGGAATGTCAAGGCTCGGGTTCTACTTTAATCTGGCATCCTAGCTAGTTACGTGTTAGTAACTCTTGACTTAAGGTAACCGTTTTAAAAGTATATCCCCTCAATATTTTTTATTACCTACATTACATTGTACCTTGGAAATTAGTACCAACATATGCCGCTAGATGTCGCTGCGCAGGTCTAGTGGGAATCGTACATCGCGCGGTTAAGATTTTTCCTGCAACAACGACCCCCCTGAGCCAATCTGTCGAACTCATACTTACCTGGCGTAGGGGACACCGTGATCAAGAAGGCGGTTCCCTCAGGGCGAGACTCTTCCATTGCACTGCGGTAGGGTTGACCCTTGCGATTATCCCTAATGTGGATAACTCGGACGCGTTATTTTTGGTAGTGGGGACTGCGTACGCGCCGTCCCCCCCTTAATCATCTCAAAGGAAATGCATATAACGGTGAATAATATCAGTGTTGTACTATGTGAAAAAGGAAATTTTAACTTATTTAATTGTAAAATTTACGATCGTTCTAAATATAAACTGAAACAGCTTTTAGTTAGTTTTCGTAATTGGCTATGAAAGAAATACAATAACGCCTTTTGTACGATAAGTTTTCTTTTGTGCAATAAAGATAAAATAAATAACTACACTTAAGTGTTATATATAGAATGTGTGGCCTGTAACTGGATCTAATAATTAAACCGAAGATTGTACTCCTCAAACTGAACAAGATTTGTTCAGCCACATTTAAAAATAACTTTTGTTTTAATTTTTAGTACACTTTAAAGTTTATTTGAAGCCGCAATGTATTGCGATGTTTTTTATGTTTGTAGCGTGACAAGCGACGTCAATTAGACTGATGTTAACGTACATTGAAAATACTATTTAATTTGCATGAAAAAGATAAAAAATTAAGATTAAATAGTTTTTAAAAGTTGTTGAACAAAAGTTTTATTATTTGATGAGTAGAATCTACGTTTTCATTATTAGCTCCGGTTACAGGCCACACATTGTATACAACCAATAACATATTTATTCAAGATTATTTTAACGTAAAATAATAAATAAAAAAATAGCACGATGCAGTCAAAGAACTAGGGTAGAGAATATTTTTTTTTAGAACAATTAAAATAGTCAAAATATTTCAATAACTGGCCAAGAGCATGTCGGACCATGCTCAGTGTAGGGTTCCATAGCCGTAAATATAAGGTAAAAAATACGATGTAAAAAAGTACAACAACAAAAGAGCGTATCTTCATAGCAATTACGTCCTTTTGTTGAGAAGCGCAGTTTATTGGCAATAACTCAAAAACGGTTAATGAGATCTTGTTGAAAATAATTTTCGTTGAAAGCATTAATTAAACGTTACCTTCGTGATTTTTTTCATATTTTTCGGACACACGGTTTAGAAGATAGAGGGGGGGGACACAATTTTCACAACTTTCGGAGCGATTATTTCCAAAGGTATTCCCTTAATCAAAAACGTTACTTAAAAACCTTAAAATGTTTTAGAAAGAGCTGTCGAACTATGTACCACACGTTGATATTTTCTGAAAAATTTTTTTTTTAGTTTCTGTAACATGTATGGAGTGCCCCCCCTAAAAATATTTATTTTAATTATTTAACTACCAAACTAAGTAGCGGCTCATACAAGACACCTATATTCCAAATTTCATTAATATCCGTCATTTAGTTTTTGAGTAAAATGCCTGTGACATACGGACAGACGGACAGACGGACGGACGGACATGACGAAACTATAAGGGTTCCGTTTTTGCCATTTTGGCTACGGAACCCTAAAAATTGTGACACTTACAAAAACGAAATTAGCTTCATTTCATACCTCTAAGTGCCCTCTATCACCGGGTTACCCATTCATTAACTGACAGCCTATATAATCGACATTTAATAAAAAAGTACAGGAAACTTGTTCTGATATTTTACCGAGAACCAAGAAAAAATCGACTATATGATTACGAGAGTTTTAAGTACTATTACTATTTTTAAAGTGCAAGCATGCAAAGCATTTCGACTGTCATAGCGAACGGGTGATATCATTAAGAGCAGCGCTGCGGTCGGCAACCTTTTAGCAGCCATGGGCCACATAGTAGCTAACGAAATTGATGCGAGCTGCACGTTGTTAATAATTTGTGATTCTATACGATTCTGAATATAACGATCATTACATACAAAATAGCCAGGGAGGCTCGCGGGCCGCAAGTGAGCAGTTCGCGGGCCGCGGGTTGCCTACCGCTGATTTAGAGAACCGGGGGACTCTAACAGAACAGATCGACCCGCTTGACATCGACTCGACGATCGCATGACATCGAGATCGAGATCGACTCACACAACATAGTTATGCAGCAGATATATTACATGTATTATTCTAACGAATACATATTGTCGACCGTAGGCTCAATTAGCGTAAGGGACATTGTTTTGCCTGTCCCTTACCCCAATTGAGCCTATAGTCGACGATATCTAGTTAATGATGGTCCACAGAACTGTCCGGACGCATACTGGAGGAAACATGACGCTTGCTCGCCCGTGAGCACGCTCGCCGGATTCAAGTATATGTTCTCACAAGGGTAAGTTTAGATGACATATTCCGTTCTGAACTTGGCGTCCACACTAATAGTATTTTTTATGCCACACCTGGCCATAAAGTGTACGTACGTACGAAAAAAGCCGCTTTCTGGCCAAGTGTAGGCATAAAATGATGTAGGTACACAACACGGGAGGTAATAAGGAAAGCCCTCGATCGCATATTTACGTCCCTCGCTTGCAGCTCGGGCCGCAAACTTCTGCGACCTCGGCCTTTCTTTGTATTACCACTCTATATAGTTGTGTAATGTACTATTGTACAGTACTTAGGGTAATTTCTTAACAGATCAATTCAGTTACTTTCTTGAAGTGTCAAAACGCTCAGATACCAATGCAGTTTCTATGAAAAAAAAGTACCTAATATGACGTCATTTTACTTAATGGTCAAATAATCTCCTTATTTTTAGTTTTTGTTTTTTTTTTATCGTTGAAGCTGATTTTAAGGCAAGCGTGAAATACTTAATTTGTGTTGACTACCTACACGCAAGTTCCTTATAATTTTGAGCGAGATTGAATTGCCTCAATTTTTTTATTTACAGCAAAATATTAATATATAAAGTAAGTAAATTCAAATTTTGGAAAAATGCAGTTGATCTGTAATACAGACATCTAGTTTTTAAATATTTTTTTCAGCTTGTACGAAAATCTAGAAGCAAATAAACATTACGAACAGCGGCCACCCTGGTTTATGAAACATGTAAGTAAAACCCTTATGCTTCGCGAAATTTTCTGGTACACTATCGTGTATCCACAAAAATCAAATGGTACCTAAGAGCTTTTTCACCCTCAATTGTGAGGAACAAATATATACCTATAGCTACTACACTTGGGTTACTATAACAGCCACAAATTGCAATCAAAAGTAGTAGACTGTAGCGAGCGTTGAAAACGCCCGATACAATACAAAACGGACGCATCATGCGTTCTCCCTGTACTAAGTCTGTATGCAAAAAAAATTATGCTTTTTTTCATTTTGACCATGAAAAAGAGAGTTTTAGTTGCCCTACATTTATTTTTTAAGTGTTAATTGAGCATACCGATATTCACTTTTATTTTTCTTTAAGACGATAATAAATATCGAAATTTTTAAAACTTTGTGGTCTCATAACTTTATCTCTTATATATTTTTGTAATTTATTTCTATTGTGTTATAAAAATTTAGTATTTTAAAATCCTATGACTATTTGATCATGTTGTAAAAGTTAACATTAGTCTACATCCCGATTAGAGTTTTGTTTCTTATACAGGGTGGTTTTCGATAATCTGTACCTACATATTAAAAGGGGTGAAATTCCAACTAATTTTATCGGTAAAAATGACTTTAATTTTTGTTTCTGGGCAAAAATTAAATGGCTTGAAATTGTATTTATAACCTATTTTAATTTCTTTATAAAATGTTCATTAATTTCTTAAACTCCATCACCATGAAATGTTTCCAGTACTTCAGCTCTAAATGCTGCGACTTACCAGAGTTGTTCAGCAACTCCGTGCTGACGGAGTGTGGGTTCACACACATTATGCACTACCACAGACACACCCCGGTGCATGCTGCCACTCAACATATTCCGGTAAGAAATACATGCTATTATCCTAAAAATAAGAAATACAAAGATTCAAAGTCAAAATATTTGTTATTCAAGTAGGCCTAGCAACAAGTACTTTCGACTCGTCCGTTTTGTGACTCATAAGCTAATTTATTTAGAACAATTAATATACTCAAAAAATTTCAAAAAATAATTATTATAATAAAACTTCACAATAATCGTCAAAAGATAAAAATAAAAATCGTATAAAAATATACTAGTCTAGAAAGTTTCTGGAATAAAATCTACAACGAAAATAATAAATTAAAATGTTAATAACATTTTTTTAAATATAATTACTGATTTTCAGTCACAATTAATCCCACGGGTTGATCATATCCTAGGTTACGGAATGGTGATGAAGCCTCCAAGTATATTTGATGTACGATATTTTGATCATCGAGTAGTCAATGTGATTGTGATGCGTATTGAACAGAGGTCTCCAATTTATTTATTTTCCAGACTCAGCGTGTTGCTGCAACTACAGAGTCTGTTCACTCCGGTAACTCGTTACGGGTGGTTGAGTTACCGCCCGCTCCTCAGAGTGACGATGTAAGTATAAATTAGAAAAAAAATCAAAAGCGATTTCGGTGAAATGTCAATTACCTATTTATAATTTAGAATATTTAGATTCATAAGGGTTGGCTTCATAAGTTCGATACTAGTCATTTGTGGAGTGTGGCTTCTGAAGGGAAGACGAGCCGCAAGGAACTCTCTCGTTAAATCTTTCATAAAGCATTCAGACTTATTGATTATAGATAGACCACACGTTTACTAATAGTAATCTACACAGAATCCCTAATTCAATATAAAAAAGGGAAGAAGGGAGAAGGGAGGAGGTTTTTAAAGGAATCCTATATATAGGTTATTGAAGATCGTGCAAGCGTGAATCGACTAGTAGATGGGCCAATATTCAGTGTTTTTACGGCATTTTATTTTCGTCATTGTTGTGTAAATATTGTTCAAAAAGACGATGCCTAGAGTTAGCTTTTTATGAAACCGAAAGTAACTCCCGAGGTTAAGTCTAGTTTCATCAAAATTGTCACGATTTGTGCTTCCGTTGTAGTAAATAATCGTTGGGCAACAATGATTTTCGAACCGCCCAGATAATCTTGAAAAAGCCGGTTCGATATATACGAAGCACTTTGCTTGCAGTCCACTGAAGATCCGCTAGACTGCTGCGACATGTCCGGCTTCATTCAGCCATCCTGGCGGTCTGAATGTGACTTCAGGATGAAGTGGGATCCCCAGGCGCGACTCTCAATCGAGGAGCCGTCGGTCACCGCTACTCCGGTGCCTACGACCACCACTACGGCCAAACCTAGGCTGGATGTTAAAGTGCTGCCTTTGACTGTAAGTGTATAGTTTAAGCTTTACACATCGAGATTGCTATAGTATTCGGCGTTTATTACACGTAGATGTCGGTGGGTAAACTTAAATCAGCACCATCAAGATGAGAACCCGACCGTAATGTAGGGGGATAAGTAGCAAGAATGAATTCACAGTGTAGGAGAATAAGAAGCGATATTGATCTTTAGAGCACAGGATATGAGGGTTGCCTAGGCAATTAGACTGAAGAAAGGTGGTTATACCGACTACTAGATGATGGGATTCCAAGATAGGAGGTAATTTTAATCGGCCAGCTACAGCGGGACAGAAAATTTGGTAGGTAGGAACTTTTGTCAGAATGTTCCTCCCGAAAGATAGGAGCGGTCATAGGGCAAATGCGAGTGTTAAGAACTGTCAATAAGTAATAAGTGAAATGAGCATGACACGCAATTTTTTTGTAACACAATCTCGCGTTATCATATTGCGACCTTGTCTTTTGCTTCTGCCTGACAAAAATAAGTTCCTGTTTTAATTTTGCAGTGTGCTCAAGAAACGTGTGTATTCGAAAAGCTGAACGTCATCAGATCAGGCGTGGTTGACTTGGACGCGTTCTCCAAAATGCTCAATAACCTGACCATCGACCACCCAGCCTGGTCGAAGGCGAAGGCTAGGGTTGTCACCAAGTGCCTGACCAGACCAATCACTAACTACGAGGCAGACTGTGATATTAACAAGGTCTTGGCTTGCACCTTCGATGTACTAGCCGAGGTAAGTTTAATTAACGCCAGTTTTTACAAGATCAGTGTCTAATAAACATGTCTATCGCGATGAAAATCTAATACCGTAGACCTAATCCAAAAAGTTCATGCGTTGTCGGTTTTTCCTGCTTTAATTAAGAGTCCCGCGTTAATAATTGTGGAATTTTAAAAACACAACATTTAGTAGGTACTTACTAAATATCACTTATTTTACAGAACTGTCCTACTGCAAAGAAATATGACCCTTGCAAGTAAGTATTTCGTACTGGGCACTTAAGAAGATACGTAATTATTATAGGTTATTTATTGTGTTGTATCTGCTATAAGAACTAAGTTATAACCACTAATTTGTTTTTTTTTATAGGCACTACAGCACTGCCACGAGTGACGTAGTATGCCAAACAAATTCAGCAAATGGTTTACCAGTAAGTTGCGCTTATGCTTACCTCTTTCCATGCCACGCATTTATGAGTTAGTTAATGTTCTATATCTGACAACAAAATGAAGTATGCTTTATCACACAACTTATACAAGAGCTTTTTGAGGTATTTCAGGAAATATCTGAAACCATATATGTGTTACAGAAAAATCGCCACCAATTCTGCGACATCCCTAGACTCATCAAACACGATCTAGTACTGCGCGAGTGCGGAGTCAGCTCCATCAGCCGTCTAGAGTACTCCACACACGCTATACCAGTGGTGAAACACCGCCAGCCATTTAGCATGGTATGTATTATCCAGGATTATAAGTTCTATGATCAGTACACATACACAGCTGAGATTAGCTTAGTTTAGCTTGTATGATGTAAGTTTGTACAGTGCCTAGTCTAGTCTCTAAATTCTATGGTCGGTACATGTACACAGCGGAGCTTAGCTTAGTTTAGCTTGATGATCAAGCTAAACTAAGCTATTGATGTAGCTTTGCAGAGTACCTAAGCTCCATCTGCCGTCTAGAATAGGTATGAATATCTAATCAAGAACTATGAGTACAGTAGCGAAAGCCCTACGCTGATCAAACGTGACATAGTACATACGAATTACAGACACAATTTGATGTTTATCAGCTATTCAGAACTTCACGCATGTAATTGGCATCTATTGTAAAACACCGTGACGGAGTAAAATACGAGTAAACCCCTCCAAAACAATTCTGCTCCTGTTTGGATCTACTGCATTTTACTAAATTTCGGACTGAGGAAAGGAAGAAGCCGCAAGGCTACTGATTTGGGCGCACTACTAGTAAAGTTCCTATAAGACCATTTTTAACTGACATAAACTTTTTCAGTGCAAGCAACTCACCGAATCTACAACATGTCTGCTTTCCAAGATGAGTGCTCTAAACAAATACAAATACATGGACTATTTCAAGATGAAGTCCAACATAAGGCAGTTCGCGAGCACGCACACCGAGTGGCTCGCGTTGCACGACGCGTATCTGAATGCGTTCACGGTCATGCCGATGTATAGGAACCACTGCAGTTCGCCAAAGAAGTTCTTAAATTTGATCGACTCTATGTTAATGGTACGTATTTCATTGAATCATTAATAGGCTCTATTATAGTATTACTAGGTACCAGTCGCGTGGCGTAAAAGATATCCTTGGGCAAGCCGGTGCAGATTTGGCTTACATTTTCCTTAAGAGCAGTAGAATACGGTGGTCAAATGCGTGATTTTAGGCAAGCCGGTAGGAATCGAGTTCTTTGGACGCCACGCCACTGCTAGGTACCTAGTAATATTACTGTAGTTAAATCAATCCGTCTTAACTTGTTTGTACAGCTTTAAATAATCAGGTTTGTTCTACAGTCGTTTTTGTTTCAAAGAAACATTCTTCTATTTTTTAGAACAATTGCGTTCAATGAAATTTATGGCTAAGCTCTGCATTTCAGACTTGCCCGCTGTCTGCTCGCAAATCGTCACAGAAGTGTTACAAAATGCTAAATGAAATCTCCCACACCTCGATAACGAACCAAAACACAACGAAGGAGCAAATCCAGCAGATCCTCAACCAATTCCAGCACATTTTCCTTCCCCCAACGACGCAGCAAAACGTGCTCCGTACCAGAAAAGTTGCCGAAAAGTACGATTTTGGAATTTTTGATAACGGCAACGTCCCGCCAGTCAGGATTATAGATGTGAACCCTACAGCTCGGCCGATTAAAGTGCTTTTGCCTGTTTATCAGCAGATGCATGGTAACTTGGGTCCTCTGACCTTACATGGGCGATACAGCGATGCGGCGTTGAGAGGTGGAATAGGGATGCCTTAATTTTGTGTTATATCATAATTATTGACAATTTCTCTGCCCATCCATTAGACCAGGGCTCGTCAAACTGCGGCTTGCGAGCCGCTTTGAAGGGTCAGTTGCGGCTCTTCAAGTTCCTCACTTTTTTCTTTTTATATTATTATCATATTGTTCATTGACGCCGTTTTGTACTGAAACAGAAAACTGCGGTTCTTTGAGCTTCCGAAAAATCTATAATTTTTCGGCATCTGGCTCTTTGTTTAAAAAGTTTGCCGATCCCTGCACTAGACTAAAATGTGTCCACTTGGATGTTTGGTTTCAATTAAAGAGTCAAGCCTATTTTAGTATGAATATGAACATTGTGGGCAGAGAACGAGTTACATTCTGTATATTTCGTGTTTTTATAAAATAATTAGCCTATTCTGCTGGGTAATAGTAATGTATAAGGTTAGCAATAAAAGTCAAATGGAAGCAATATGAAAAATTTAATAATATATGTATACTCACAGTATCTATTGTACTTATAATATTCTTCTATATATTTAGTTACAAGTAGATAGGTATGATAATGTTGAACCAATAATCAATGTCAGTCTTTTCCATAAATGTCGAATTTGGCCAGTAAATATTTAAAACATGCATACCATTTTTAATTTTAATTTAAATATTTTTGAATGAATCACATAAATAAACTTATGAATAAAGGATACTAATAAATCACACTTAGTTTTTATTTATTTTATAATAAGGAAAAGTAAATAATACGAAAGAATGTCTTATCCTGCCTTGACCTTGACCTCTATCGAAATTTCTTAGAAAAAAACTAAAAATATTTTTTCAATAAATTAAAACAAAGCAAGAGATGGGTGTTTGAGTTTAACTCATTTTTATTTAGTAACAAAGTAATAACAAAGAATTAATTAAAATAAAGATTGTAATTACGTGTAGGTACTGAATATACTATTCTGATGAAAAGCGATGAACTAAACTAAAATTACATTTCTGAAATAATTGAATTTAGGTCTAAATTATTTTTTATAAATAATAATAGTAAGGCAAATTGTTTAAAGCATCGAAATATTCCATGGCAAGCAACCATCATACAAAATAATATTCGAGTCTACAAATTTTTATGTAGATCTCGATGTTTTATTTATATTACTTAGGAAAAACGTATTATTTACACAATATGTCATGTATTCACATAAAAATATCTAGTACGAATAACACATGAAATTTAATACATTTACAAAATCCAAAAAAAAAACAAACGTTTACTATTTCTGTGGGTATTGTACATTAAATCTTAAAATAAAACCTGATTGATTAATCTAGGCAGATGATGATAACATACATGATTAAAAACAAACTTACTTGCTTGAAAACATAGGTAAATAATATAATACAGGTTGCATTGATCAAAAATTATTCATTTTTCTTTGTCATGGAAAATCTGTAATAGGAATTGACAATAGGTAAAATGCAGCCTTTTGACAGGCGCTAGGGTTGCCAGAAAGTCTAATGAAACGACTACAGTTTGCTCAGAGTTACTATGATTATTCTATTCTGTACTGAATGAATCGAGAACACGACAACTTCCTAGTATTTTCAGGGCATATTCAAGCTGATCGTGTCAAAATTCCTTATTGACCTACTATCGCCATTCAAACTATGCGTACCCGCGTTGATTCTGGACAGGATCTCCGATTGCAGAGCCTTCAGTGTCCTGATAGTGGGTAGGTCTGTGGAGGGTGCCAGGAGGAGGGCCCGGCGGGCGTGTGGCAGGGCTTCGGAGGGCTTATTGAGGGCGAGGATGGCGCGCGCCATGGCGTAGGCACATTCAAATGCGTTGGGGCGTAGCACCGACGCGCGGGCAGCGAGGTCTAACGCTTCTGAAGGTTCCTGAAAAAAAATATGAAGATTACAATTCTTACAGAAGTTTTTAAAAATAATTGAAGTTCTAATCATATATGTAATATGACGAATATAAATCTTTATTGACATGCTTTTATTGTTTCTTATTCTTCCCTTTGCATAAAATTGAGCTAGAATAAATATCTCCCGTAGGGTATCAGTAGCATTTACCGCCCACTAAGCGAAGAGACACTTCCACTTCACGGTCAAAGAAAGACTTACATCTACAGCTCGGCTGACTGCGGTCTGTACCTCTGGCACAAGGGTCTCCAAGGTGAGCCGGTTTAATACGGCCCACGTAAGAACCCATAGTCCGGCCCGCGAGAGCTCGCTCTCCAATGATGCCAGAGCGTCCGAGAAAAAAGATTACCTACCTCTGTGATTGACCAAGCCGTGTGGTCCGCGCGAGATTTTCCGACGTGCAGCCTTTTGCTAAAAAAGTTTGGAGACTCCTGCTCTAGCACAGGTGACACGCAAGTCTGTATCGCGCGACTATCTATTTCTTTAAATTCATTATAGTGTGACAGTAACAGGCCATGCTCTATGACGGGACAACGAAAGTCGCGGCTAGTTGTGTTATGATAGCCTGGACCTTTACCCTACCCTATCTATGTAATGTCTGATAACCATCTATACTTACGTTCAACTTCCTCTTGCATCGCGACAAATTTAGCAGCAAATTGGTCTTCAACTGCACGAACGCCGACACATGCTCGTGCGGCACCGGCGCGGTGGGCGTGGTCAGGCCCTCGTCGCTGATGAGGGGGTTGATCTTCTTCAACGCGTACTGGTAGCGGTGCGCCGCCTCCGAGGGGCGGTTCTTGCGGTACAACATGTTGCCGTCTTCTAGGAGCTTGTTGAGGAGGATCAGCCTGGAGAAATAGAATTGAAAATAATAATACTGACACGACGACTTAAGAGCCTCCGCACATTGGGTAACCGGTGTATGGCACTGGCGCACACCAGGCGTTCGAGTGCCGTGTTCGTGCCGCAAAGTGAGGGCGTGGCGCGCGCTCGCTACTTGTGGTCGCGTTTAGTGGCCCAATGTGCAGCCACTAGAGTCCGACCGAAATTTCGGTTTCGGCCTAGTTTTGGCAAAAAAACAGGTTTCGGGTTAGTTTCGGTTTAAAAAAAAATAAATAAATAAATTTAATCTGTTTATTTTCGTAAATGGCATATTTTTACAAAAATAGACTTAAATCTTATACTTAAAAGATTTTAATTAAGTCTAATCATTTAATTATATGGCAGTTTGGTATGCTATATTGTTAATACTAATCGGGAAGGGTATCAATTAGCATTTTTTTGAATGAACCCACTACATGTTTATCAGTTTTGTTAATAGAGTCATATGGAAGTCTATTCAAGGCACGAGGCAGGAAGTGTGTCCACACTCTCCTGCCATACTCGTTATTGCTGGATGGCAGGGTGAATGTTGGTAGGTATGTTGGTCGGCTGTCATCCGGCCGAAATCGAAACTGAATTTGAGGGGTTTCGTCGTCCAATCGGACAGTCTTTATTTCAAAAAGCGCAGATCATTTATTTGAAATAAGAATTTATAATATGTTATAAATATAATTAATGATTACTCTAAATATCGGAGACTAAATGATAAATATGTTATAATAAAAATTAAGACTGACTGATTATAATTGTAATTTTTTTTCCCACGAAAACATGTCCTTTTATGGAAGTTTCGGTTTCGGTTCTGGTTTCGGCCGAAACTGAGATCAAAGCCGAAATTCGGCTTCGACCCTGAAGACTAGTTTTGGTCGGACACTAACGGCCACTCTAAGTGGATGGTGACGTCCGACTCCTCCGACTCTAGAAAGCTCCATTTCTATAATTTCACGCCACTTTGATCGTTGAAGCAGAGTTTTTGTTCAATCTGTTTTCTTTGACGAAGATAAGCAATCATGACGCTTAGACACTTGAATTTGTACTGTGTGAGGATTGATTTGTAGGTACGTAAAAATGTGGGTAAAATTTTGTATGGAAAAATGTTTTTCCACTACGCCACTTTCATACAACAAAAAGGTGACGTAATGGAATACTAAATTTGGGACACATTTTTTCACGTCTAGGGTTTGATAGCACTAACGATTCTGAGTTTGAAAAACCTCATAACTCCATATTCTGAGAAAGAAGCTACCTTGGCTTTTTTTTAAAACGCCTATTATCTATGCGAGACTACTAGTGACATTATTTTGATCGACGCATTTCTAATTAATTACCCTAATCTTATAAACTAACAGATTTTGGAATTCCTAAACTTAAGTACTCACATGAATTCAGGTTTTCCTGAAGCCATAACCCATGTCGTAGGACCAAGCTTGGCGCCTTTCCTCAGGAAACAATTGACGATCTGTAAATGCATATATAAAAATGAAGTGACATTCGGTTATTAAAAGTTTCAAATAATATATAAAGTCATGTTGTGTCAAGTCATTTGGTTCGCTTTGGTGATTAAAACACTTTTTAGAATAATAATTACATTCAATATTAGAGTTTAATAGTTGCAAGAAATGGAAAAATAATATTAAAAGACAAGTTTTAAAATAGGAAAGTACTTTCTGATGACTGTGTAACCCATGAAAACGGGTACTATTTAATTAAACTTAGTGTAATAAATTGAGTAAAATGATGATATTAGCGACATCTGATGGCAACTAGATGTACCTACTACACCTGCATTCCGTTGTACTCTCGTGCATAAATGTATATTCATTTGCTGCATAATTCATTTGCTGACTGTATAATCATAATTCTAGATACTACTAATGCCATCTAGTGACAAGTAGTGTCACCTCAAATATTGCAATGACTCTAAACATGTGCAACATGCGGTTGCTAACGATATTCGGGGGCAATTAGACGCAATAATATAGATCTTAATTTTCTATGCAGCCACGTGTGATATCTACGTGAACCTTTAGGACATTTGATATAAGATTCAAAATTGTACCTATTTCATGCAATTTTTTGTTTAGATAGTAATTAAATTTAGGCTGTAACTAGTAAGATATTAAAAAGCAGAAGTACGTAATTTCGAAGTAATTATTTCTTTTTTATCTCATGATTACTGGTACTACTAATTCCATCTAGTAGCTTATTAGCGACATCATAAAGTGTACTAGCGCCATCTAGTGGCCCATGGTGTCACTAAACGATGTTATAATGTATACCAGTGATATCCGGTGGTAACTAGACTGATTATGATTAAACTAGGCACACATTTTCCTAATCTTTCCGTGAAATTAATGTTAATTCGTTATCTACTTGAAATAATTTGATTTCTCATTAGACATTAGGATAGCAATCCAAATGAATTATGAGTTTACTCACGGGAACATTCCGTTGTCCAATGGCCCGGTCCAAAGGCCTCAGTCCGCTGTGGTCCACCCTCTCCAACGAAGCTCCCTTCTCCAGCAGAATTTCTACCAGCTCAGCTGAACCTCCGCATGCAAGGCCCAGGGGAGTTCTGCCACTGCCGTCAGGTTGATCTGAAAAAAAAATGGCAAATATTTTAGAACATCTGAATGCCATCTATATAAACGTTATTCGAAAGAGATCAAAAGATTGTAAAATATATTTACCTATAGTAGCTCCTCTATCGATCAGTGTCACCATAGTAGGTATCCTAGACCGCAAGCAAGACCAGCCAAGAGCGGAGATACCGTCAGCATCTACTGCATCCGGGTCGGCACCTTACATGAAAACAAACGTTAAGTTAGTCTATAAGTGACTCATATTTGTACGATCTTTCATTAGTCGTAAAGTACAATTACGACTTGAGTAAAGATGCCCCAAGCTAAGATAAATTGTGATAGGATAGTACGCATCTCAAAGTTTCAGAAATTTAAGTGCTTTGTGCTCATGCATTATGAGTATACAGTTTGACATATGGACTAACCATGCTCCAGAAGCATTTCAACCACATCAGCATGCCCTTCCGCAGCTGCCAGAATAAGAGGAATCTTCCCTCCAGATCCCATCACATCGGCCCCAGAATCCAAGAGCCTCAGCACAAGAGCTGATCTCCCGTTCTTCGCTGCTAAAGCTAAGGGGGATAGTTGTCGTGCGTTTAAGGAGTAGGGGGTAGCGCCCCTGATGAGTAAAGCATCGGCAATTGCAGCATTGCCAGTCGAGCAGGCTGCTGTGAGTGCGGTCTCTCCGGTTACTGGACAGATACCATCAGGCTGAAAAAGAAAATAAAAAGTTTTATAACCTCTGCCGAAGATTAAGATACAGATCTTAGGTAGTTGTTCAACTATTTTTTATTTATTATCGTGTAAAGTTTAATACTTCTTGATCTTTGTTTTAAGCTGCATTATGTGCTCGTCAGTTACTAATAGTCTTATTAAGTAGACATGGAAACTTTATGATTGCTGATGAAGCTTTAAATTTCTTAAAAATTGCTACTTACTATTAATTCAGCGGTATCAAGCAGATACTCCACAATATCCAGATGTCCGTTTTGCGCAGCTCCTATCAACGCGTGTCTCGAGCCCGGGACCACTTGTTCTATGTTATCATCATCGAAATCTAGCGGGCTCCGGTCGTCTCTTCCAGTTTGGCAGCCTAGAAGATAAATAACGGTGTCTCTGTGGCCGTTTTTAGCTGCGTGGACTAGAGGAGTCTGCTCGGCTGTGTCTGTATGACTTAGAGATGCACCTGCAATATAAGTATAGGTTAATGCCATCAATTATTCAAATTATCTTTTTTTACAGATGACTCTAAGGAGCGTGTTTCTAACGAGAGCTATAATATCCCATATTTACAAATCAAGAGGTTTGAATTGATCGCTTACCTGCTGCTATGAGTCTTCTAGCGACATATGTATGCCCTCTCTGACATGCCAAAGAAAGTGCAGTACAGCCCTGAGAATTAGTCATCTCAAGATCAGCCCCAAACTCAAGCAAAAGGCCGACCATTGACAATATTCCTTGATAGGAATACATGCATAACAAAGGAGCGTTTCCCAGGCAATCTGTGACTTGGTTGGGAGAACCACCAGCTAAGAGCATTAATCGTGACACTTTCACATTTGGAGTGTAAATGTTCCTCAAATTTGCGATCGATTCACCAACATTGGTCGAGCTCGTTGCAACCAAATTAGCTTGTAGGTCTCTTGGACATAGTCCTAACTGTGCTGGACCCAAATTCCTATACATATGGGCTTTCAGAATGTGATGTCCCAGCTCCATTGACTTTTCTGGATCTAACGGCGCTTGTACTCTAGCCAATCGGAATGCAATCCCACAGTGCCCCGCTCTTAAATCACAAAGGAATTTAGGGCTCTCGTTGTCGTCTCGTCGCATCAACCATTCCCTGAAGGATGGGTGGAAAAACATATATGTGTTGTCGATCCTCTTTACTAAAAAGTCTGTCAGACTATCGAATCTATGGCAGAACTCATCCCAAGGAAGGAACTTGTCAACCAGCAGCGAATTCACTGAATAGTATATCTCAACTAACGTCAGTGGGTATAACGCTGCCAAGCATACGCTTAATATATGCGTGACTTTTTCAAACGACTGTACTGTTGGAAATCTTAAATTGAACTGCAGCAAAAATATCTGAGCCAAAGATATCGGTACCACTTTGTAATTCGTAGATTTTACGACGATGTGGCTTCTTTCGAGGAGATCCAGTATTAACTTTAAGAACAGAAACGATCCTTGGCTTAAATGGAGCACGTATTGCGCAAATTTCATGACTGAATTATGAACGCCTTCCAATTTTCCCGTCGAGCATTTGATATTTGTTTCAATTATTGGTGCATTTTGTACTCTCATGTTAAAGTATTCCAATAAATCTTTATGTACATTATCCGAATCGTCTAAACTTAGTCTCGTGTAAGGCAATTGTTTAGTCAATTCTATGAATTGGGTCCTCACTGTCGCCACAACCTTGAGCCATTGAGGCATTTCTGACACGTGCTTTGCCAAGAATGAAGCTATAGTGTGTCCATGGTCTGGCCTATGGTATTCCGCTTCACATAGGCCGTCGATGAGTATGATACTATTCGACCTGTCTATACTTCCATTCCTCCTAAGTATTATAAGCGGTTCAATGATGCCCCTCATGAACGCGAGATCAGGGTCTGCTATGCACTCCTTCAGCGATAGACAGGCTAGTAAATGTGGCTCACTGAGCAGATATTCTCTGTAAGCTTGGAGTCTTGGCGCTTGGCACAGCTGTGCCGCTAGTGAGTGGACGAATTCCCCGACTAAGCATGTACTGTTGTTGTCAGCCTGCGAAAATAAAAATAAATTTTAAGCCATAGTGCTTACAAGAAATATACGACATCATGATGCTCAAAGATCAGGGGGTAATATAACGTTCTGGTAACATGGGTCTTACTTGACAGAAATGGTAAGCGACGACATGCGAGGCGAGATGTGTGCACATTCCAGCGGTCAGCTCTTCAGGCAGGATCTCTCGGATATCGGACTGCTCTCGCAACTCTTCGTAGTCGTAGTTTCGTTTTCTGCCGAAGCAGGAGTACTCCACCAGTTGGAGGATCAGGGCGGTTTTGCCGGTGCCCGGGCATCCGGAGATGAGGATACCTGGAAACACATTAAATATAATGGAGAATAAAACAAGTATAAATATATTAATAATAAAATAAGACTTTTAAGGTTTGTCGAATTCAAAGTTCTTTAATCTAGGTGTAGTATAATGAAACTATGAATATCAAAAACAACTACTTGTTTGAAGAAAAAACTCTGCTTCGATAAGAACTGTAAGAAACTCAGAAAAGTAAAAATAATCTGAATTTGATTTGTATCAAGATTGGTCCTATCGTTGACATTGGAAAATGTATCCTAATAATTCATAAACTCTACGGAAAAGTAAAATTTACCTGAGGAGCTAGAGTCCAAAGCCTTCTCCATATCCTTCATCAACCATTGCCGCCCTGAGAAACATCCCTGGTTGTCCGTCGAGGGCACCTCGAAGAACAGGGGTCGTAGCGTCAGCTGGGGCGAGGGGTGGACCTTCTTCAGCTCCGAAGACGTCGAGGATTGTTTACTGCTGACTCTGGCTGAACGTCGAGCGGCAGTTTTTCTGTTCTTGAAAAACCCGCTTGACATTCGCGTCAGCTCTTCTGATCTGCCGTTTTGTATCGCTGAAACAATTACGATCGAGATGCTATAGAAAACTTAATTTTAATTTCATTAATTTAAGCTTCCTAGCTTCAACTAAAACTGCAAGAATTTACGAATTACGACCAACGTCCACAGTTATGAAAAGTGTGTATCTCAAGAGAGAAAACTTACTGTTAACCGAGTGCCGTCTGCTCCCTGGACTGGACGAGGAACAGTTGCTCGCAGCCGATAATGACATGGACGCCAGCGAACCGAGTGAATCTCGGCCCAGGGGCGTCGCCGCCTCCACCTCCGACGAACCAGTCAAAGTGGACACCTGTAAAAGTAACAGAGATAGTGAGGAAACGATCAAAGTTTATAATTAACAGTTGAAAATGATAGTAGCAAGCTTGAGAACTTATTCGAACTTAATGGTTATGGTAAAGAATAATCGCGATAATAACAGCACTTAACAGTCACCTAAAACTATTTAAAAAAGTTGAATATCGAAATCAGCTAAACGTTATTTTGAACTGTTATTTTTTGTAAAAAAACGCGATTACGAACGCTGAAATTGGTTACAGAACGTCGGGACGTAAAAATCTAGGCGATTTAATCCGTTAACGTTGATTTATTACAATAAGTGATAATCGCAGAATCCGAAGACAAGATCGTGTTATTTTTTGTTAAATAGAAGATGACAGAACATTCAAGAGCCTACAGATGAAGAGTAGGTAAGTGGAAGTTATTTTATTTGGAAACCGAAATCAAATAAGAGTATCAAATTTAATTGCATGTCATTCACATAAACAGGCTTACTGTCATCTGTATTGTTAGTCTTATTAGTAGAATAGTTACCGGGCTGGTGTTGTGTGACGCGAGCGTGTGCGCGTCGAGCGACGCGAGCGACGTGCAGCTGTCGCGCGCCTTGTTGCGCGTGCGCCGCTCTCCCAGCAGCAGCCCCAGCCGCATGTACAGGTCATTCTGTCTCCTGGACTCGAAGCCCTGCTTTATGTGCCCGCCTTCGTCATCTGGAGATGTAAAGGAGGTTGATTAGTGGATGATCAGTCTAAATAAAAGCTTAATCTTCAAAACTAACGCAAAAGATCGTGCGCATGAACCTTGCCAAACAATTTGTGACATTTTCAGAGAAAAGGTACCTTTGTCGCGTGTCACCATAGTTTTTAATTGCATCTTCATAGCAGCGGCCTATTGCTAAGACCTTATTGACAGCTGGTGGCCTTTTGCCCAATAATGATACAATTAGAAAACAATTCCTTCATACAATATCCTTAAAGACTATTTGAGAAAACCTTCACTTTCACAACGTGACAAATTATAGCAATGTTCGAAGTAAGAAGCTAGTGAATCAGTCGTACAATTTGAGTTTTATGCAATATTTTAACCGAATTATGTTTCCGATATCTGCATTTTATTGCTATCTAGACAAAATTATTGATGATTCACTATTTTTCCAAGGAACACTCCAAAATTCCGAAAAGTCGTAATTACGAAAGCATAATTTACCCGAAATTTCATAATTCCGAACACTTTTTTTCTACGGATACCAATAATCCCGAAGTTGGAAGCCTTTTATTGCAACATAGGATTCAGAATAATGAAAGTCTTGATGATGAATGATATCTTCTTTCGAAATTTTGACGCTTCAGATATATGTAGTGTACAGAATATTCTATAACAAACATACAATAACTATACTCTACGCGATGTAATTATGAAACCCTATAAAAACAACAAAAAGAGTGTGAACAAAACAATAATAGTGAAAACATGCCGGTATTCACAAGCTTTTAATTAAACCATCTAGCAATATAGTGACACATAAAAATACTCCATGCATGTACATATACACTGTACAATCGTGCTCTGAGAAAGCACAACAAAACAATAGCTGAATAAATGTTTATTTATCATTTATAAATCTTAAAAAAACAGCAATCTTCTGGGATTCTTCCGAGTATCACAACTTCACAAAACAATGAGTTCAAGCCATATTTGGCATCATATTTTCTAAGCCATCCCATGTGTGATACGAATAAAATTAAGCATTGTGTTCGAATTCGCAAGTTGTAGGAAAGAAATTTCTTGTTAATTTGATGAAAGCATTGTTGATTTTGTTCCCACAGAACTGGAGATTCTTGGCGTTCGCTGATCCGTATATCGATTAACTCGTAATACACTTAATCAAGGACTTTTTAACCTTGAGTAATCACTCGTTTATTATAAGCTCTTATACTTATACAGAGCGTTTAAGTTGTTCTACGAGACTACCAATTATAGTTTACCTGTCGACTTTGTCGTTATCCTGATGATTGACGACGAATAACATTACATGCCTGTTCTCTTTTACGTTCTTGTAAACCCAATGATAAACCTATTTTATATATGATAAATTAGTTTCTTTTTATACATATAAAATTATAATTATAATACTGCATGAAATAGCCCTCTCCTCAAATTAATATTTTTTGCTAGTTTGTTTATATCTTCAAAAGCCTGTATCTCGTTTACTTTACTAGAAATGTTTTTTTTTTTGCCCACGTTACTTCGTTCTCTACGATACCAGAAGGGAATATTGTACTAAGTTCACTTATTTATTTCAGTTCAGTACTATGTTACGTTTTAAATATAAAGTAGCACGATTTCGGAGATGGTTTTCCTTAAAATGATTATAACGCACGATTTTTCTAATCTTAAATGGAACAAGGTAAAGTGTTGCCGTCCTTTGCCACTAAAATAGTCGAAAATAGGTACGACTCTATTGTAATCGTCGTTAGAGTGTGTGCAGATTTTTACAAACGCTTCGCCCGCTTATCTACTAGTTCTGCTAATTAGACTGTGGCTAATTTTACGTCTAAAAAGAGCTGAGGGACTAAGAGACCTTTTCTAAACTATAAGTTTACATCATCTAAACCGTTATATCATATGTCGGCAGATCGGATGGTGGCAACCCGATCCAAGGACCTGGCCATCCTCAGGAAGGTAGCTGCGGTGTAACTGAGCCGCGCGGAAGCGCGTGGGAAGGTGTCGCGATAGGTACGCGAGATTTATCTAAACCCTTAATAGGGCATAAGTGCCATTTTCACGCTGTTATATTCAAACAGATGGGTTGTGAAGAATCGGGGACGGAGTTAGTGCGGTGTGCATCGTCTACTATAAGTATGTATCTCGTAATCTCCATCGTATTGGATGACAATTCCGTACTTTAGGTTAAAAGTTATTATGGGAGGCAACACACGGTGACTTTTTGTAGCGATGTATTTGCGCATTTCGTGAATGCGCTACGCTACAAAAAGTCGCCGTGTGCTACCTCCCTAACGTCCACAGACATTCTACAGCCCGCGATTGCATCGCGACTGTATCGATTCTGTATCGCGACTGCATCGATGCTGAATCGCGGCTGTATCGCGACTGCATCGCTATAAAAAGTCGCCGTGTGCTATTTCCCTAATATGGCAAGTTTTTATATTCCTGCTCGTTGGGTTAAATTTGCTGTAATACATAGTACATTACATAACTAGGGTGGTAATACAGAGAAAGGCCGAGATCGCCGAAGTTTGCGGCCCGAGCTGAAAGCGAGGGACGTAAATATGCGATCGAGGGCTTTCTTTATGACCTCGCGTGTTGTGTACATCATTTTATGTCTACATTTGGCCAGAAAGCGGCTTTTGAAAAAGCCACTTTATGGCCAGGTGTGGCATAAATCAAGATTATATAACACTTCAGAATTCACCTACCATTCCGTATATTTGACTGTAATATAGTTTTAAATTAGACGGTATTAGACGTCGATACAAATAGGCACCTATTGAAACAGATAAATACTTAAATCCCCAGTTCACAAAACTTCTACGGCTCGTGAAGTCGGGAATGAATGCTTGTTCTCATCACACAAATATTCGTAAGTTCCAGGATTTTCATGTGGAACCTGGCGTCAGATTAAACGTGTCGTCAAAATAACCACCGTAAGACAAACCCGAGACAATTTCAATCAGTCCCCCGACCAGTAACTAAAAACCTCATCAAAGCACCGCTTGTTCTCGTAAGCATGAAAGTATTGTTTCTGATGACAGCTTGCCGCAGTGGCATCGGCGCTTCGCGGAAATAAGCTGAGATCCCTGAGAATCATTGAACCGCCGTTTACAGTGTTTATTGCTGAGGAAGGAGTCGTGTTGCTAGGTTTTGAGTTCCAGCATTCGAATACTTGACAATATTTATGTTTATCTTATCATTATAATAATATAGGAATCAAGCATTTAGAAAATAAATTGAAAAGATTATAACCGTGTGTGTTGGCATTGGAATTTTGTAATAAAAAAATGTTGTTTTCCTAGCATCAATATTGCATGCATTCTTCATTTCATATTGACTTCTTCACCCTATATACAGGGCGAACTGCGCATCAAGGGCTGAGTGGCTATGATTTAAGGGTCTCCCACAAGCCAGAGATGATGATAGTTGGGATAATTTACTGTGGGGTTGAAGGGTAGGACTTCAGCAGGCTAAGATCCGGCAAGCTAAGATGGTAGAACCTTGTTCCGGGTCCGCCCGGATCGCTACCACCATCTTGCCTTTTAACCTGCCGCAATAGAGCAGTGTTCTGTTGTGTTCCGGTGTGGGCCTAAAACAGTATCTTAGTTAGGGTTGGTCCGCGGGCCTCAGAAGTCACTTACCATCAGGTGATCTGTGTGCTCGTTTACGTTTCCCATGACATAGAATAGGCCTAAACGCCTGATCAACTGTATCACCAGCCCGATATAGCCGGCTTGAGCGCTTGCTAACCATTGGCATGTATAAATAGTTAGACAGACTCAAATCGGTCGTCTGCGGAGCTTAGACTCCGTAATTTGGATCGTATTTTCCTCGGTTTTGATCACATCGTTTATGAGTCAAGATTCCGACCGACTTAAGTTGGCCGTCTGTGGAACTTGAACTCTGCAATTCGGATTGTATTATCTCCCGTTCTGATCGCACCATTTACGAGTAAGTATTCTTTATTAATTGCAATCATGACGCGCCATATGGCAGGATTAGCATAGAAATGCGATATCGCCGAGTTGCTGTTGCCACGGACGACTATGGGCGGGTCCGGTGGTTTATTAGATCGTTGAGCTTCCATCGCGAGAGTTACAAGTTCTGGATATGCCTTGTCATAGTTGATATACATACGTACGAATAAATTTTATAATTTGCCACTAAAAGTATAAAATATCTTACTAAAGCAAAATGGCTGCAGATGTGTTATCACTCCGAATACTAAGACATAAGGTTTTATCACCCCCAGGTAAAATAAATGAAAAAAAAAGGTTTTATCATAGTGGAAGTTTTCAATTGTTGTATAGTTGCAAAGAGTTTGAATAATAAGGTATTTTATAAAGGTTGGTGAGGTTATAAAATGACAGTGAATGTGCTCCAGCCAATTAAGCAAGCCCCAAAGAAAATTTGCCTCTCCACTGATTCACATCATCAGCCTATGTACGTCCCACTTCCAGCAGTGCCCAGGCACAGGCCTACTCTCATAGACGAGAGTGCATGAGTGAGTGAGTGGGGGCTGTAGTCCCCACGCTAGCTCACTGCGGATTGGCGACTTCACATACATCTATGGATTACTTCCACCTATTGTATTCACACAGACGCGCGATAGTCTGTGTTCGTACACGGGGCGCATACATACAAGCGTGCGATGCATTTTTGTAGGAAGAAAAATGACTGCTATTATACTGTGCCCACAACGTCTGCTTGTTCGAACCACTCGGCTACCATAGCTTCTCTCCACTGATTAATAACTTGAGAATCTCCCAACATAATCTCTTCCAGTGGCGCTAGCCCACGTCGTCTGGATGCAAGGGAACGACTCTAGAAAAACCGCCATCTCCCACGCCACCATCAGGTTAGTGTCATTGCCATCTCGGACGACTAGCGCCAATCTCGACCTTACATCACTGAGATAAGACATATAAGGGACAATCCTGGTCATTATGGGAACAATCAAGAGTCAACTACAATTGAATATGAACCTTATGCAGTTAGGTATAAGGTTTAGTTTTATATGTAGATGTTGAGGATGGATCATACCCCATTGTGTTAAAGGTGATATTGCCGTGATTGTGATTAACATTAAAATTCTCATTCCTAAAGATTGAAATGTTTTTCTCTGGAGTTGCTTCTGAAATATTTTGAAGGGTTTTCTTTAAGTATTATACCCGTTTTAAGGCGTTGTTATTATAATAATGAGTAATTGCTCTTGTGCGTAAAGTCGACAGTTGTTAAACTAATTGAAGAGTATAAAAAGTTGAGAGAGTACGTTGACTTCATTGTATGGGCTTAAGTAGTTACCACGGTAGTTACGATAAAATAGAACCTTGTCATTTTTACCATATTGACACACTACGACAAAATATCAGAATACCTAAAAATTAGATACTTTTAATCGCAATTTTCTGTTGGCTTACTTGCTTGCTTTTTGCATTTTTGAATGCTACGACGAATGTTGTTTATTAAGGTACTTAATATAAAACATACTAATATTATGTACCTAAAAACTACAAAAAAAGCAATGAAAAATGACTAAATTCCATACTTATTTTGTAGCTTTGCATTACCTTATTGCAAGTAATCTTTGCAATTTTAATTTTTACTTTAGTTTAGTAAGTTACAATAACTTATTAAAATTTAGACTGTGTTTCAATGAAGGTTTTCAATAAAACAGTCTAAGTTTTTATAACATTGATTTACATACATCATTACCAACAACAACAAAGATAATCTTTGAAAATATGTCACATCTTGACCATTAAATTCAATAATTCAAGTATAATGCGTTTGTAACGAGTGTCCACATGACGCTGTACCTTTGTAACTTTCTACAAGAGCTTGTAACTCCTGCGCAAGGGCAACTTATCAAATCACGTCGCCTAATAAATATATCACATTTGTATGGAGAATTAGTCTCTACGGGATCCCCGCAGGAATTGCTTGTCTATGTCAAACAGAAACATTACTCTATGGTCATAAGCATAACAATATGGAAAAGGCTATGTTATAAATTGATCGCAGTAGAAAACACTGAGCATTACATTATTTCTCACTAGCATTTGCCCGGGGCTTCGCCCGCGTAGTTCCCGTTACTGTCCCAAGGGAACTGTTTACTGGGATATAAAGTATCCTATGTTTCTTTCCCGGGCTTGGTCTACTAGCTTACCAAATTTCAGCTCAATCCATCCAGTGGTTACCCCGTTATTAAGTAACAAACATCTTCACAAACTTTCGCATTTATAATATTAAGTAGGATATTACGAATGCACTTAGACATAAATAAATAATTCCCGAAAGTAATGAAAAAAAAAAATTTTCATTTTTAAAAGGACATTTAGGTAAAGTTCCGAATGTTTGCAACAGCCTAAGTAATTTTTTTTTTTTTTTTATGTGTGATAGACAAGCATTTGACTCCGATTGCACCTGATGTTAAGTGACGATGAAGCCTAGGATGTAGCATGCTTGTCTAGAAGATGTCTATTCACTCTCAACTTGAAGAGATCCAAGTTATATTTTTCTGGGAAAAGATGGGCGGGAAGAGAGTTCCACTCTTTTGCGGTCCTTATAATTCCCATCTTGAATGCAATTATTAGCAATAGACGTGTCAACTAGTGGGCGTGTCAAACGTTTATCTTAACTTTGGTTTTGGTCATTTGTCTGTTTGTGTCAATTTATTCAAATATCACAAATTTATTTTCACCCGCATGTAGTGCAGGTGGTATTACTGAAATTTATCATATTTATGTAACTTTTTTTAGACAGTGAGCAATAGATTCAAAGTGCTCAAAATTCCACTTTTTAGGGTTCCGTAGCCAAAATGGCAAAAACGGAACCATTCGCACAATCGCACGGTTAACCTATGTACAGTCATCAGATATATCGTAACGGGTGAGGTAGTTAAATATTTCTGAGCGATGTTTTATTTCAATAAAATCCTTAACCTACCTACACAAAGTAATCTGTTCTAAAAAGTGATACCAGAAATAGGTCCTCTTCACGTGCCCTGTAGTAATTTCAAGTGAGGCTGAAGGCCCGACGCGTCCTAGGTCGTCTTTCGCAAAAATATATATCAGTGTCATTTCGCGAGCCCGAAGGGCGAGCTTCAGGCTGCGAGGCGGAAGGCCGAGCTCTTCTGGAAGTGTTATATATAAAGGGAAGAAGCGCTCCTGGTCATTTTATACAAACCGTATAGCAAATTAGACAATTTAAACGAGCCCGAAGACTGGCAAGCTTCTCTACAAGCGTTTTATATCCCCAGTAAGTCCAACGGAGGCCGAGAACCGCTTAAGGCAAAAGGCATATTTGAGTCTCATTTTCGGAAACCCAAAGGACGAGCTTCAGGCTGCAAAGCCGAAGACCGAGCTCCTATAGCAAGAATCTGTGTTCTCGCGCAAGCAGAAATCTTGTCATATAGTCTTTTTCGTAGTCAGGTGTTAATTTTCAGCTTTATTTTTATCAGTAGCACATTTCCTTATAGTTACGGCTATGGAACCCTAGACTGAGCATGGTTCGACATGCTCTTGGCCAGTTATTGTTATTATACTCTTATATTCAAATTCATATATTTCCACACCTAAAGCCCAGATGTCATAAAATATCAATAATCATATGAACATCAAACTTCGTAGTCAACATGTTAAATCACACGATTTGCGGTTCAGTAAAAAATAAGACAATGCGTTAAGACAACGACTGGCTTGGCGGAAGCGTTTAGAGTAGGGCTCCCGCTATCCGTGTTACACGTCGAAACGGATATCCGTGTTCTTAAGACCGGCGGTACTAAGAACCCGGATTACACGAACCCGCCGGGTACCGGAAACGTTTCTCAGAAACGTTTCTTCGTGTTCACGGGTTGTCCGTGTCCGACGGGTACACGTGTATTTAAAACCGGCCCGAACGGGTACGAACCGAAACAGTTGGACTGAAGGCACCATGATCTACTATTTAATGCTGACTTCAAGTTCAGATGAACTCTTTTGGCGTACGAATGCTTAATAATATGTAGTTTGTAACTGTGTTGGAAAATCATATTTAGCAAACTACTCAAAATATGTTTTTTATAATTATGAATCGAAGTAGGCATCGCTATTCTACATTGTCTGCTGTTTTTTATTCTTAATCTGCTCGTACAAACAGCAACACACTTAACTGCCCATTAAAGACAGAGCAGAGAGAAAATGATAACGATTGAAAGAGATATATATATTTGTATTATGTCAACTTCAAATCAAATAACGTTTGCGTATGTGTAATGTGCCTTTGAGATTTGTCATTGTAGTTGTTTGGGCAAAGATTTTTTTTTCCATACTGTAAATAAAGGTTTTATTTCAACAAGACAGGTGAATTTGTCAAAATTATGATTTAGCTTTCAGACGAACGTTGGGATGAAATAAACTAAATATATTGCTAATGCTTTTATTGGTGCTTCATATTTTTAAAATAAAAATAAAATAAAAATAATTTATTTCTGTAAGTAGGCCCTCAAGGGCTCTTTTACATGTCTTACATTCTTTGTCTTCTTTTGATATGATGCACCAATATAATGTAATTTATATTTATTATTCATTCATTCTTTTCCACGAATTCAATAATATGGCATTAATGTCAATAATGACGTTGGATCAGCCATAAAAGAAAAAATATTGTTTCAAAACTCTTTTGAATAACAGCCAATTTATACTCATAAACACACGCACACATGCATAACACGACGCCTTCAAGTGTGATTCTCTTTCTTGCAGTATTTCCCATTTTTGAGGTGTATAGTTAACTGTGTTGCTGTTTGTACCTAGTTTAGAAATTTTATTCTGATGTTCTAGTTTTGATTTTATAAAATTAAAACTTATTACCTATCCTAAGTCTATTAATTAAAAACAACATTTTATTTATAATGATATGTCAGATATGTGACGAATATGGTTTGCAGATATACTAAAATATCAATTAAAAATAACAGTTTAGAATATAATTATGAATTACTTCGCAAAAACAACGAACATCTGCCAATGGCGCAAAAAGATAAACGAAAGCGTCATTATCAAGTGATCGTTCACAACAGAATTTCACCCGAGAACTACAAAAGTCCATGTTACCTTACTTAACTTGCGATAACATTGCTAATTTCTTTAACATAGATCCTAAAATTGCTAATCATTCAAGTTTACTTGAGTGGCTTTCACAATAGCGTTCAGGTAATAAACGTGAACGCCAAACGCCCTTTTGTTAATAGACACAAAAAAAATAGGTGCCCAAACCATCATCACAAGTATGACTACCAATTATAAGCTTTATGTCGTAGCAATAAGGTTAAAACGTATGCACAAATTGCAACAAAATGCACCGGCAATATCTTAGAAGATTATATAAGTCACGCACTAACTCTGGCAACTGTTATTGATTATTTCACATTTTAAGGACATTTGTTGATGTCACTTGTTAATCACATATTAACATTTATTTTTTTATTTTAAATTGTGTTAGGATCGATTAAAGCCTTTTACATAACAAGTAACATAATAAACAAAAACCCGGTCAAGTGCGAGTCGAACGCGCGCACAAAGTGTTCCGTACCATTTCAGTTTTTGTTGTTATAGCGGCAGAGATGGGCATTAATCGATTAATTTTTTAGTTAACTAATCAATCGATTAAAAATATCAATCGTCATTTTTTAATCGCGATTAATTTAGTTGCGATTGAATTAGTTGTGAGAATGCTTGCCTAACAATTAAATTAGTTGTAGTTTCAATCGACTAAATTTCACGATTAAATCTATATTAAAACTACGTAGTCGCTCGTTTTTGCATTTTTTATTTAACTTGTAATATAGATAATTTGCAATACGTAACTACGAGTACATTGTAGGTACTCGTATGTTGTAACTATGTTGGTTTGGGTGGAATCTTGCAACTAATTTTGACAGATATCTTCAACCGATTGAGCTAAAATTATGTATACACGTTTAATTTGAAACGCTTGAATGACAATGCAATATTATGGGTATGGCCCATAACGATAAATAACGAAAAACTGCAATGTTTACAAGTCGCAAACAATATATGTAGTAGGTTAGTGCTGTATTAATATTTTGATACTTTAATACTAGTTCTAACTTTAAGTTCTAAACGATACTGAGTAAATCTTAGACATAGATAAATTATCAATATTTTGCTGTCTATCATTAGTTAAACTCTTTTTAGTGTCACGCGGCGACAAAACAATGGGATAATCCTACTTAGGTACCTGGAAGTTGTTTGTTGCATTTTGGTGCAGGTGCCGACCGACGAATCTTCTAAAAATAACACGTTCTATTGAATGAAACATCTGCATGTTGTTTATTATCTATACGGTGGATTTTGTTTTCAACGTGTGCTCATTTAAAATATTTATGCCACAGCTGGCCATAAAGTGACTTTTTCCGCAAGCTGCGCGTACACAACACGGGAGGTAATAAAGAAAGCCGTTGATCGCCTATTTACGTCCCTCGCTTCATCTCTTGCTCTCGCCCCATCCAAACTAAACGTATAATACACAATTTAAGATCATTCAGTTGGTATTATCAAAGAGGATAATAGTTAGCACAGAGATCTCACTCCATAGAAATGGTCAAAATATCGTAAGTAATACATGAATATTTTATTTTTATACATCCGTTAAGATGTCCTATTCAATCTGTCATCATAGCCATACCGAGGTTTTCCGTTCAATTTGCTTCTAACATTAGTCGCGGAAAAATAGTCTAACTAATTAGTCGATTAAAAATTTTAGTTGTCCGAAATCAATCGGCAACTAAGATTGATCAGTCGTCGTTTTCAATCGTCCGTCGCAATTAATTCTGTTAGTTTCAATCGTTAATCGTTAGTCGATTACATTTTGCCCATCTCTATAGCGGCAACAGAAATACATCGTCTGTTAAAATTTTAACTTTATCACGGTTCAGGAGATACAGCCTAGGGACAGACAGACAGACAGACTGTGTACTCTTAGTATAAAATTAAATTATAATAGGGTCTCCTTTTTACCCTAAAAAGTGCTAGTATTTGAACTTTGAAGTCTTATATAAAAATGTCTACCTACTCGTATACTATGCGAAAACTACCTGCTCTTAAAAGGCCGAACCCTTAGCCCAATATAGTAGATTGTGTCACAAGGGAGCAAAATGATGTATTTACGGCGAGGGCGTATATTGAATCCTGAACGAAGCGAAGGATTATACAATAGAATCCCGAGCGTAGCGAGGGATTCTAAAGTATAATCCGGAGCGTAGTGAGGGATTCAAGTGTTAACGCCCGAGGTGAAAATAATTTTGCTACCGAGTGACACATACTGCTTTTCACACCGACTATGAAGAAAATTCAAATACAAACGCTACCTACCAAAATAACGAAATATATAGTTACTCAATGAGCATCATCACACATTATTATTAAAAATTAAATGTTATATTGTCAAATGTATAGTCTATTATTATTTTATAAAACGATTATTATTTTTTGCGGACGAGACGAAAATACCACTTCCATATTATATTTATGGCCCTCGCCTGCGGCTCGGACCGCAAACACCCGTGAATTGGGCCATTCCTTATTATACCGCCCTCGGTGTGTAATTTAAGTCTATGGTATGGCATATTCTAAGTGGGTTCAAACTAAAAATACCCTGTTGTCCTTGAACAGAAAAGTGCTACTTTGATCCCTCTTATGAGGGAGCAAAATACTTTTTTCTGAATAGAAGGTGTGAAAAATTGTTTATTGACTTTCGGCTTTACATATATACTTATCTTATCTTATCTTGGTAATAGGGGTCCTTACGGATACACTTCGACCCAGTGGGATCTTTTGTGTAATTACCCCTTACCGCATCTACGCCATGGCCTGTTCCACCATCTCCATAAATCGGATGATGGACCCCATTGGTAGTGCCTGGAATTCATCTGGCTCTGGGTAGCCAGTGCCAAATTCCTTCATTCTAGTTCTGGCGAGGGCATGACATTCGCACAGTATGTGTTTCATTGTCTCTGTTTCCTCGCCGCACATTCTGCATTCAGCATTATCTGATAGTCCCATCTTGGTCAGGAGTCCTTTGACCCCGAAGTGACCTGTAAACACCCCCGCTATGATTCTGAGCTGTCTTCTGCTGTACTTTCTTTGTTTATTTGTCCAGCGTGTGTTGACTCTTTCCATAAAGAGCTTCGAGTGCCTCAGGCCCGCCGTGTTCTTCCACTCTAGTTGGTGTTGGCGTTTGGCGTGGTCCTTTATGGCTGTTGTTATGGTCCCCTGTGAGAGACCTACATATGGTTCCGGCCCAATGAGTGTGCCCTCCGAGCCCTTTCTGGCTAGCTCATCTGCTTTTTCGTTGCCGATGAAGCCTTCGTGCCCTGGGATCCACGTTAGTTTCACTTTGTTATGCCTTCCAAGTTTGTTCAGGGCTTGGATGCCATTGTATACCAGTCTAGAGTCCACTTTCGGCGCCGTAAGTGCTTTAAGTGCCGCTTGACTGTCGCTGAGTATATAGATGTTTTTCCCCTTGGTATGCCTGTCTATATTCTCCTGGGCACAGGCGATTATTGCATATGTCTCCGCTTGGAAGACAGTAGCATAACCTCCCATCTTAATACTGACATTGTAGTCTATTGCATGTACGCCTGCTCCCGTACCGGAATCCATTTTGGATCCGTCTGTGTACCATATATTGTCGCTGCTATCATCGGTTGGTGGTGTGCGACCTTCAGCCCATTCTGCCCTTGTCGATATTTGAACCTTGAAGTTCCTTTGGAATATGTACCTTGGCAGCATCTTATCGCCACCCATGGCCGTTATTCGATCTAGGAAGTCGTTTGTTTCCATGTTTGTGTGTTTCGTTTTAGGCGCGCAATAGCTCCACAGACCCATTGTTTTTAGTCTGTGAAGGGATTTGCGTGCCTCTGACTGAATCACTATATGTAGCGGGGGTAAGTTTAACATTACCTCCAGTGCCGCCGTTGGCGTGGTTCTGAACGCCCCTGTTAGAGCCATGCATGCCGTTCTCTGTACTTTCGTCAGAGCGTCTTTGCATGTGCCCTTCAGTGTCCTCGGCCACCAGACTAGGCTGCCGTACAAGATGATGGGTCTAACCATCATGGTATAGATCCATCTCAGTACTTCGGGGTTTAGACCCCACGTCTTTCCGTATGCTGACCTGCACATCCCAAACACTCGTAGAGCTTTGGTCGTGGTATTGTCAACATGCTTTTTCCAATTTAGTTCTTTATCTAGCGTTACTCCTAGATATTTGACGTCATTGGAAAGTTCGAGCACTCTTCCATATAGCTTGATTTGCTGCATGTTCTTGAGTGCTCTTTTTCTGGTAAATGGTACCACCACTGTTTTGCCCGGGTTGATGGAGAGATGATGATTATCGCACCATTTCTCCACCTTCCTCAGCGCTTCATTCATGATTCCTGATACCGTGTTGGGAAACTTCCCATTTACAAGTATCACCAGATCATCTGCATACCCTACCGTATAGGTGGGCCCTATGTTCAGTTCCTCAAGTAACGAGTTCACCACCAAGCTCCAAAGAGTGGGTGATAATACTCCCCCTTGAGGACATCCCTTTGTGGCCGTTGCTATTATTTCATCTCCCATCAGGGTGGATTTTATTAGCCTGCCTTCTAACATGTAGCCTATCCATTTGCAAATGGTGGGCTCTATACCATGTCTTGCTGCTGCCTCGCTAATGGCTCGGTACGTGGTTCGATCAAACGCTCCCTCCACGTCGAGGAAAGCTGCCAGGCATAGTTCTTTATTCTCTATCGCCTGTTCAGCTCTAGTGGTTACCAGGTGCAGTGCCGTTTCGGTTGACTTGCCTGGTTGATATGCGCACTGTAGTCTGTGCAGTGGATGCCTTTTTAATGGGCCATCTCTTATGTGTCTGTCTACCAATTTCTCCAGTGTTTTGAGGAGAAATGATGAGAGACTTATGGGCCTGTATGATTTGGCCTCTCTGTAGTCTGCCTTGCCTGGCTTGGGTAGGTAGATTACTTTTACCATCCTCCAGGTCCGCGGGACGTGTCCGAAGGCTATGCACGCTCTGTACAGTCTGCACAGGTGCGGAACGAGAACATTGGCGCCCTCTTGTAGTAGTATGGGATAGATACCGTCTGGCCCTGGTGCCTTGAACGGTTGAAAGGTGGACAATGCCCACCTTATCTTGCTGTCATCTACTACTTTTTTGGATGTGTCCCAGTTGTACCTGGTTGTCCTTATGGATTGCTCCATGGTACTTATTGCTGGATCATCCTCTGGACTCTGGTGTATAACTGAGTCTGGGAAGTGTGTAGCACACATTACTCTAAGGGTTTCTAGCCCTGACTCCGTCATCTTCCCGTCTTTGTCCTTGACGGTCGTTAGTGGGACGGATTTTGTCGTTGCTAGTGCCTTTGTGAGTCTCATCCCTTCCGGTATGGACCCAATTTGATCGCAGTGATTCCTCCACGATCTCCTTTTTGCTTTTCTTACAGCTTTGTTGAGCTCTGTGAGCTTATGTGCATATTCCTCAAAGTTATTTGAGGCTTTAGCATCATTGAAGATTGCCCTGGTGTCCTTCCTGAGTCTTGTGATCTCCGGATTCCACCACGGTATCTTTTTAGCCAGGGTTTTCTTCTCCGGGCAGTTGTTGGTCCAAGCTGTGTAGACTGCTTGCACTATTTTGTCTGCTTCAAATTCTATATCAATTATGGAATTGAGCTTACCTTTTGGATCCCCTAGTTCTACTTTTAAGTCAGCCCTGTAAGCTGTCCAGTCAGTGTTCCTAGGGTTTCGTTTACGTACGGTCTCTATTTTTATTTTAGTTTTGTACTTGAAACATATGTACCTGTGATCCGATAGGGAGATGTCACTAGATACATGCCATGAGCTAATGCTTTTACTAGTATTATTGGAAGCTAGTGTAATGTCAATTACCTCACCTCGTCTAGCGTTTACAAAAGTTGGTTCTTTGCCTTTATTTAATAGTTGTAAAGGAGAGCTTACCAGGAATTCCAGTACCTTCTCCCCTCTCCGGTTGACATCCGAGCTGCCCCAGATGACGTGGTGAGCGTTTGCGTCGCAGCCGATGATGAGGTCGGTGTTCGCCTGGCTGCCTTCCGCGACGAGGTCCCGCAGTTGTTGCGTGATCGGGTCCGTCGCCTCGTAGGGGAGGTAGGCTGACGCGATGATAAGAGCCCTACCCTCTCCCCTACTCTGGATCTTAACTGCTGTAAGATCCCTGGAACAGAAAGCATGTAAAGGCATAGCATCGAGGCCATTTCTGACGTAGATGCAAGTCCTCATATTATCTTCGGAACAGTGGTATATTATAGTACCCTTAGTACCGCCTAATCCCCTGATTTCCCCCTTGTAAATGTAAGGTTCCTGTATCAGAGCTATATCGAAATTTTCGCTGATTAGCTGCTTCGCCAGAAAGGCTGTGGCTGCTTTATTGTGTTGTAAGTTTATTTGTACACACCTTATACCCTCCATCGCAGTCTAGGGCAGCTGTTTGGGCAGGCTGAGATCAGCCGCCTCGTCCTGCGCCTCCCCGCAGGACATTGGTGAGTGGGCACCTTCCAGGTAGAGCTCGGCTAGGTTCCGCAGGTCCACTGAGTCCACCGTCGAGATCGGCGATGACTCACGGCCCATGCGCTCCCCATCCTGCTCCACCTTGGGCCCAAGCTCCACCACTGTCGCGTCCTCCTCCAAGTCCTCCTCTGCCATCTTGGCCGGCTCCACCTCCGCATCGTCCTCGGATAATGCGTCATTGGTTTCGCCGCCATCAGCATCATCGGCTGAGTCCGGCACCTCTGCCCTTTCGGGGATCGCCTCGTCTCCTGCCGTGCTCGTGGACGCTTTAGGATGGACGTCCGGCCTCTCCTGCATCCTCTCCTCTACGTCCTCCAGGAGCTTGAAGGAGCTCATGTCCACCCCGGAGTACAGTTGGTAGTTGGCCTCCTTGATCACGTCCGCCGACTGCCGGTCCATCAGGATGATTCGCCGGCTGTTGGTTTCTGAGACCACGGTGTCCACCACCTTCCACTGCTCAGTGCGCAGCGCAGGGTAGAAGATTTGCAGGACGCTGAGCATGAGCTTGATGTCCTGCGGGCCAATGATCTTCGTCTTCCAGGCCATCTTCACTGGCTTTGGAAGATCCTTGGCATCCACTATTTTGAGGTGCAGCCCGCCAATCTCCACCCCCCCGATTGCCGAGCTGAACCATGCGGAGGCCCCCCTCCCTTGGCAATTGATGTGGAGGGCGCCCCCCACTATGTTGCCGAGCATGATCCTGTACGAGGGATCCGGTATGCCCTTCATCAGTGCAAGAACTGCACTCTGAATGGCATACAGGTGCCCAGGCAGAATCTTGTCGGCAGGGTAGCCCACTGGGATAATGGCCATTCTCTCCGCAGCCACCGCCTCCGCATACGACCCTACCCTCGTCCTTTTGGGGGCGCTAGCTATTAGGGTCGAATCACCACTCGACATATATACTTACACCACGGAATAAGATATGCTCGAAACTTATAAATATTGTGTCTGTTAATTTTTAGCTCGTACCACGATTCGTACCTTCGCTACTCGTTAAGGACGGATCCGGAGACACGGGTAAATAAGATCCGTTTCTACGGGTACCCGTGTACCCGTGGAAACGGATCTTAATTACACGTTTCCTAATTACCCGTGCGGAACGGGCCAGAAAACCGTGTCCGTGTTACTCAGAAACGGGTAATAGAAACGTTTACACGAAACCCGGACACGAGCGCGAGCCCTAGTTTAGAGCTGTCATATTTCACAGTTGAGGCATCAGTATTGTAAGTCGATACTGACGTTTGAGATATACAACGTAGCTGTAATGCCCTTTAGAATTTTTACAGATAGATGCGCTAGTACTTTTATTGTGTTCTTTTCCTTTTAAAACTATGTGCTTGAATTCTACGTAGTATAACAATGTTAGGTAGGTAATTGTTTTAAAGGCTTGATAATTTTTTTTATTTATTTAAGTTAATTTATCATTGAGGCGGTTCCTAATTAGTCATAGCGTTTGCATTATCTGATATAGATATTGCAATGATGTGAAACAGACCAACCAAAATTAATCTATTTAGTAAGCTAAGCCCATTATAATTAGCTGCAAACAACAACAGTTAAACCCGGCCACCAATAACGTTCCTTAAAAGTAAAATCTACAAGAGACTTGTTTCAGGGTGTATCACATATGCAAACAAATGACAAGTACTTTTAATTCAGCGTTTTTCGGAAGTCATAAAGCTGGCTTAAATATAACAATCGCGAGTGTCTTGTGTGTTCAGTTAATTGTTTCTGACGTGGGCGTTAGTGGTTATAATTTACGATACGACGGTTTTATTGTCCGTCTGGCTGTCTTTACGGGGCTGTACGATGTCATTTACTTTAATGCCAGAGGTTGAGAAATATTGTTAGCCCCACCTGCATCTTATGCCAATCGAGAATATTACTGTATTGATTTAACTATCTGATTCAATGTACCTACTTAGATACCTAATTAAATGGAGTAAATTGAGGTTCTAGCTGGATTATATGTTTTGTTACAGCTCGTTTATCGGTAATTCTCACGAAGTGTCTCGGGTCTAAACTCCGTTGGGATTTTTTATCTCTTATTATTTAAGACACCTTAGAATTATTTTGGTAAAAGTATAACTTCAAAATTATTTCGGCACTTATATCTTCGCATTATTACAAGTACTTTGTAAACTAAGTATTAGATTAAGAATCAAAATAGAGGTTCACTATTGTCTTGCAGAAACTTTTTTGGTCAAATCATCATTTGGCAGAATTCGTCATTTCGCATAATGCATTTTTTTAACTTTTCAGGATTGTTATCTATTTAACAGGATAATGCCTTAAAAAATCCTGAAAATTCTACATTTTTAGAAAAAAATGCATTATGCTAAATGATGAGTCGACGAAAAAAGATTTTGCAACATGAGGGTAACCCCAAAATAGAGATTCTGATTTACCTACCAATTGACGATGTTTAGCAGTCGGTCATAATACGAGTAGGTATACTACTAATAAAAAATATTAAGACGCAACATAATAAAATACATGCCTAATACGGAGCGATCACCTGCTCTATCACGCATTATCGAGGGCGTCACCCGATATGACACCCATTACATTACATCTCATAATCTCATTGTAGTCAATGACAACCAAATTACAATTCAAAACTAAAATGTAACAAAGACGGTCACCACATCAAATAAGATTCAACTCTAATACGACGATGTTGAGCTCAAATTTAAATAATCTTATTTGTTAGGTAGGTAAATCGTCTTCAATATAATGGTATAAAAACAATCGAATGTTCTATTCCAATTTCAATTCTAACTGCAAGGGATATAAGTCTAAATGACAAGTATATAGGTAGATTTTTTATATGCGAAATGTCATAATGAATATTTATTGTGGTGTGAATGTCGTATACAGTCCAATGGGCACTGTCAAGTGTCAAGGCTGGTTATGTTTGTAGACAAAAACAGATTATTTTGTATCTCAAAAATGCCACAATATTTTTTTTCAGTTTGATGTACATTGACATTCTGAATTAAGGACGTCAAGAAGTGTTAAACTGGATTCTCATCACACAGAACAGAACAGGTCATATATCACTCACTAATATATTCAAAATGGGTCATAAATTGAGCGTTTAAACCGCCTTACTTCTGTGGACATATTTTTGTCGAAATCCCTGCTGATTTTAATGGGATATCTGACTTTATTAGAAGTCTGGGATCACTACTAAATAGATTAACACCTCAAAAATGTGTAACTTAATTTTTGGTTTTAAAGGTACGGCGTACGATCCTTCGAAAGACTGTAGGTGGGTGAATCAACTTTTTTTGCTTTATGCAAAGATTGCTATTTATCCTTATTTGTTCACCTTTTGCGTGTTTTAACATGATTTAAATGGAACATGATCTTACCATCTAGAGATAGATTAGGTAAAAATAAAACACGTTTTTAACAAATAAATAGTGTGATCCAGCGGACTGACCCTTATTTTCATACAAAAGTGAGGGACAGCTATGTCCGCTGGGTCACTAGTTATAAACAAGTTATAATAAACAAATTATAATAAAAAATATTTGCATTACATAGCTTTAATATCTGTCTTTTAAATGAGTGTACATTTTATTTAAAAAATATACGAATAAAGATTTCCTTTCAATTTAAGTCGGAGAAGGTGAAATTTTATTGACAAAGAAAAGTTGATTCACCCAGGTACAAGTGCTTTATTTAGATTGTGACACCGTCATTGGACACTGTCAGAAATTTAATTACACTACTGTGCTACTAGTCTTTGACGAAGAGTACGAGAGATAATCGCCCGTATAAATGGGCTAAATAATAATTACACCGTTTAATCTGTCAGTGGACAAGATCTCGAGTGAAATGTGGGACTAAGGCTGCTCTGGATCGGCCGTGTCGCGACCAAGGCGACCGCCCGCGCTCGCTTGTTGTGTACACTGTGTAGGTAGCTAGTCTTAATCCAGTTCATATGTTCCCAAGCTTTTTTTTCTTACCGCCAACTTAGGCATGATAAAAAAGTTTCAGCGCTCCCCCAGGACAAAAAAAAACAACCACTTTATTGTACTTTTTTTGTGGGGGGGCGCTTAGAGAAGCTGTAGTAAAACGATGTTGGCATCGCCACTGCCAGGAATACACAAATAGGCGAGCAAGTGAATTTTAGTCATAAGATAGCAGTACCATCGAATTAATAATGTAGAAATATATTTGTAGGTAGGTACTGTAGTTGATATTGTGATTTAATTTGTAATTTTCAAAAGCAATAGGGCCTCCCTCGATAGCATCAACGCCCCCCAATTTCTTCCGAGGTGCCTACCGCCCCCATCGAACCCCTCAGCGCCCACTGGGTGGCGGAAGGGACCTCTTTGGGAAACTATGATCTAGTTAGTTAGCAAGTCTTCTTCTTCTCACCAGAAGGTCACACGAAGCGCCAAAAGAAAAAATAGAATCAGACATGTAAAAGAGCCCTTGAGGGCCTACTTGCAGAAATAAATTATTTTGATTTAGATTTTAAAATCTTATACAGATAAAACCGTTTCTTACTAGGGTCTATTATGGCTTGTTGGGGCAGTAAAAGTCCTGGAGTGACGGCCACGCATAGGTAAGCGCGGGGCAGGACAGACCGAGTTCGGTGGTTAGACGACCCTGTGAGAGTACCGGGGAGTTGTTGGATGCGGTGTGCATCTGCACAGGACCGCACTGTGGCGATCTACATATATTGGAGGCCTATGTCCAGCAGTGGACGGTCGTGATAGACACATTACTGTCAGTGGACAAGATCTCGAGTGAAATGTGAATCGAAGGCTGCTCTGGACCGACCGTGTCGCCATCAAGGCGGCTGCCCTGGCTCGCTTGTCGGTTGTCTTATACACGGTGTAGGTAGCTAGTTGTATCTACTTATAATACCTACTAAATAGTGGCTCTGTTAGCTGTACACCTCGCGAGTCAAAAATGAAAAAAAATCCTAAAACCAGGACTGTCTTTAACCTATTGGAGGCCTTGGGCATATTAGGATAATGGGCCCCCTATGACTTTGACAGAACACTATTTTGTTAGATCCTTACCCCTATCGATCTTGGGGCCCTGGGCACTTGCCCAAAGTGCCCACTGGGAAAGACGGGTCTGTCAAAAACGAAAACTGAATCGACCTAAAATTTCACAATAATCGGTTGACGATTGCGACCTGTAAGGAGAACAGACATCCGGCCGGACATAAGAAAGCATTTATACTTAAACTGAAGCAGAGTTACTTTGTTTGCTTCGCTCTCTCGGTCAATATCTTTAAAAGGGGGTTGACACAAGTTTAACCCTTAAATGCATAATGATGTATATCTGCATCGTATATTTGATGGCCAGTGCAGCAATATGCAGCTATCCAAAATCACATTTATTACTTTTTTTTAATAAATACTTACTCAATACATCCATAAATATTTTTGGCAAAATTGTATTTAAAAAAAAGTTATTAGAGTTTTTGAGCAGAATGGCGGCAATTTTGAAAAAGTTAAATATTTAAGGTTTTCGTTGAGTGTGTTTATACCGGTTTTTAACAAAATAAGTAATTATTTTTTAGTATAATGTTGTAGCACATATCATAACGATAGCAAGTTTACTTAATAAAGTTCTCAGTCTATAAGTAAACAATATTTCATCATGTGGATCTAGCCTACATCTGATTATTAGTGCAAAAATAACCCAAAAAATTGCTAGGTATAGATTTTTTAAATATTTTTCTAGTGTTTATTACGCCATTAGGTATCCACAGATTTTTTTAAGTAACGATAAAAAAAATCATGCATTTAAGGGTTAATGACTACTGGCCCAAACGGCGTATGTTTTTTTTTATAAAAGCCTCAAATCTTTCAACGCAGGTTTTTTGCAAGAGTCTAAAGCTAGAAACCAAGGATGGAAACGGCAACCTATATTATTACTCTGAGTTCGAATACATGATCCAATAAGTGTTTTATTAATTATTACAACAGGGTCTGATTATACAGAAATTTATAACATGCAACCCAATGTATTCAGATAAATAAATACCAATCAATATCTGGTTGGAATCGAATAAAACTTCCATTAACTAACTATTACAGAACAACTTGTTTCGCAAGGCAGTAGGGTAATTCACAAATTCACCGAAACCTTGTCCCTAACATAAATTTACCCGTGAACTGATCACAAGAGTTCATAAATAATTGGGGGTTAAAATTTGCCAGTCCGCCAGTCGCTTTGACAGACGGACCACAGCAGCAAAGTACAAAGACAGACAAGTAAGTAGTCAAACTTCTGCCGTTTAGGAGCGCGTTATACGTATTCAAAGTCGAGGCTCAGACAGTGCATCCGTACTGGAGCATTCTTACGCATTCGTAAAACTTTGCTTGTAGTGCGTTCGTTCACGGCGCGCACACACATGCAAACCGCGCGATGTACCTTCTGTAAGAAGAAAAATGATTGATACTGTGATAGCAGCATGACCATCGATTAAGAACTGTTATTACCAAATTCATGGTACTCATATTTACGACTAGAATGACGGCGAAGCTGTGAATTGGCCTAAAGGATTAAGTTTCCAAGTATCTCATTCTAGTTGTATAATCCAGCTTATTATGAGGTTTATACGTTCCATGAATATATTTATGTACCCACATTACACCAGTTATTGTGAAGTTATAAAAAGGATGTGTCTATATTTGAAAGATATTCGATTTTTCATGAAAATTAATGAAAATATTCATAATGTATTGAAAGATAAGGCAGAAAATAGGGTAAGTAAGTCATCTGTCACCGCACCGAATCTCCTACTTTGTAAAAATAATGTAGAAAATTGATAGCGATAATATTGAGAAATTTGTGAAATTAAACTAAGTAAATCCCAAGATCCAGAATCCAGAACTTGAAAAATATTCCAGTCGTTGTTAGCATATAAAATTGATGGTCAGTAACTGAACATAATTTTCTTGAATGGACAGTTTACGAAATGTCCTTCCGAAATAGTCGTGATTTCTGAGTTATTCGTTACGGTATTCACATCTACAATTAGTGTTTCGTCCTTCAGAGAAATGTGTTTTCTTATATTTACGTAGTCATTCCCTAATATTAGTAAAATAACTAAAGAATTTATCCACGGTGTTGTATATGTAACGCCGTGGGAAAAAGCTGGGCTATTTATGTATATAATTGATAGTTGAATTGCAACTGTGCAATGCAGTCCGTCTATGGAAGAGCAATTATACGGACGGGCGACCAGTAAACACGATTGTTGTTTATCTTGTAGAGGTGTTCGATAAATATGGATGGACACATTTGTTAGTAGTAGAAGAAATTTAAAGTATTTATGCCACACCTGGTCATATGGCCGTATACCGCTTTCTGGCCAAATGTAGACATAAAATGATGTACACAACACGGGAGGTCATAAAGAAAGCCCTCGATCGCAAATTTACGTCCCTCGCTTGCAGCTCGCGCCAGAAACATCTGCGATCGCGGCCTCTCTTTATTTTACCACCCTAGTTGTGTAATGTACTATTCCTCACGTTAACCTTGATGAACTATCTTGCCATAACTTTGCACATAATATAATCCAATATAAATGAGTAGCTTTTGCCCGAGACGTCGTCTGCATAGAATTAGAATGTTACTTATTTATTTATTTACTTATTTAAACTTTACTGCACAGTAATATAAAAAGTACAATAGGCAGACTTAATGCCTTAAGGCATTCACTACTGGTCAACCATTGGGTAAAACCGAGATTTATATCACTTACTTGAACTTTTCTCAAGGGATTTCTAACAGAAACTTCCGCTTTACCCCTCTTTTTACCCCCGAGGTATCAAACTATCTATATATTAAATTCCATTTAAATCGGTCTTGCGGTTTAAACGTAAAAAGGACAGGCAGACAGGTTGACAGAGTTACGTCACGACGAGGCTTTTGTACAATAACTTATAGATAGAATAAGTGTACCTATTTGCTACTGGGATCTAAAAAGGTCGAGGAGTGAAAAGAATGACGTCTACTACATGGACTAAGCTCTGAAATCTCGAGAATGATCAATGATTAGCTATCAACAGTCTTCTTGTACTCTATGGTTATTATTTTTCATCTGTAATGATAATATAACTGGCTTGAGTTTACTCGGAGCCGGGACGATTGAAAATCAAGATAGATCCCTCTACCCCGTAGTGGGACCCTACAATAGGCTAAAAATATGTATAATACTGGTTCGTTAGACGTGCATACATTATATCGTTCGCAAAATCGTGGGAAAATTACCTTTACGAGAAACCTTTGACTATTACATTAGTGCTTAATTAGACAAGGGCAGATGTATTGCACAAAATTGCTTGAGGCTCCAAATGTTTGTAAAGAACTTCATTTAATAAAGATTTCAACTACAAAGCAACGAATCCAATAGCCAAGGTATTCTATAATTGGGCTTTTATTAAATGTACTATACACCAAATTTTAAAAACGTATTACGTGATACCATAGCCTCGAAACGAACCATCATGTAATTTATAATCTTCATCATGTATCCAATTATATCCTCAACAGATTATAAAACTAATTTACATATACAATTTTGAAAAGCCATTCTATGTTTATCTTTGATCCGTGCATCGATTCGTTATCGACTCAGATGATCGTATTCGCCCACGGCTCGATATGTTATTTTTGTCACCGATTTCTTATCTCGAGTTTACTATCGATTGTTCATATATCTTCATCTCCACAATGATGAGTCATGCACGCGTGATATGTGTATTATAATATTGACAACAAAAGATGTTAAAAAAATCACAAGTCACTTCTCTGGTTATAATCGCCGAAGCGTATTTTGTAATGCATGGACACAAGCTTAATGTCGCAATCGAGTTAAAAAACAACACTCAAAAAGTTATCCGCCTAAAATCAAGCATTATCGGTAAAATAACACAAAAACCAAACAAAATGCAAAACGGGAACACGAAACCGGTATCGACAAATGTGCATCGAGCAATCCAATTGTGAATATGCAAGCCTGCAGGCAAGTGCAAAAATCGAACCAAGAATGCGGGCCCGATTCTAATACAAGAATCTATTTACATTTAGGATTAGATTTAATCGTTTATTTTGACGTTTTAATTACGCTAACGAATCAAGCCCGCATTCCGTTATGGACAATATTATTGCCTGTCAGCTGGTTGAGTCCCTGTGGCACGGAAGAGTGCGCTGACCACAGCGATCTGATCTTATTGAAGACCAAGCTATGCCAAGCCGCGCTTCTGGGACCTTCCTCCGGCAATCCTGTCGAAGTACACCAATGCCGATGAAGAAATGTACGTTCCCAGAGTGCCAAGACGCTAGCGTTCGCAAAGTTCGAATTGATAAATGCCGCAGTTACCTAAGAATTACCAAGCAAATGCTAATGCCGCTGAGACAAATTTATTAATGCTGACAGATAGAAACGTTCCCACCGACGGATAGATTAAGCACAGAAATAAAGGGGCAAGTGAACGAATTGAAACTAATAGTTTTCATTAGGCCAGCTGTGAACGAAGTATATTTCAATGCGGCCAGAAATTGGGTGGACAGGAATGATATAATTAATGGAAATAGAAAATGCAACCGATAATGTTCACAGCCGGCCTGCCGCCTGCGCCGTTGCAAAAGCGTACCTAACCTAATAAATATCTATACTCGCACTAGACAGACAACTGGTCCTTGGCGGAACCCCTACGTACATCCGGCGGGAGGCACGTAGGCGCGGCCTGTCGCAACTGTCATTCGGCTGTATTTACGGGCCGGGATCCTCTTTAGACGCACTAGAACGTCCATCAGGAAAGTAAGAGCGTCGAGCGAATGAGACTTGAAAGCCGTAGAAGGCATCAATGAAGTAAAGTTGCGTGCGTTACGCAAGAGGCTCATGTAAATAAGCCGCCACGCGCCTACAGATATGCAAATGTAAAGATGGCGTGCGATTACTTACCGGAGAGAGGCACATGGTTCTCGGAGCCGTGGCGAGAAGCCCGTTGCGCAAACGGGCTTCGCAGCGACTTGGGGCTGAGGAAGAATCTTCTTCTCGTGTGGGGTGGTGTGGGGCAGCTTTGGACTAAGTTGGTGGGCTGTTTCGGGGGTTTCGGGAGGCGCATGGGGTTCTGCCAGTCCTCCGGCCGTTGCGGGGAAGGGGTGTATCGCTCCATGGCGGGCCTGCGGCCCTGGCTGTTCCTAGCGCAGATCGGGCAGGTCTCGTTCCTGAACATGCAGGCGTAGCATCGTTCGTGGCCGCAGGTGTCGATCAGCTTTCTCTTTTTGCCCTTGTCGAAGGGCATGTTACAGCTGGGACAGTTGGTGCCACCTGTCTCGCTCTCCAGTAGCTGTCTGATCGCGGCCAAGTCTGCAACAAGAGGTTAATTCGCTTTTAATGATTGCGGCTCATTTAGTATGCAAGCGCGCTACCGCGCCACAGCCTAATCACTTGTGATACGTCGAAGATGTTTGGACAGAAAAACGAGCAGTAGGAAAGGGCTTTAGGCGGATGGAACGAGCCACATTTGCGTATCGCCGTGCTTGGGACATAATTTCCAGGGTTGAATGACAGCGCCTTTACAGTCATACCTATAGATGACTGTGTCACTGGTAGGGCTTGCAATTCGAATATTCGAATATTCGAATTCTTCGAATATTCGGCCAATTTTGCTATTCGAATAATACCTGGCAAGGTATTCGAATATTCGAATAATTTTACTACCTATTTAAATTAAATGGAATTTAAATTAAAATGCTAACAAAGGACATAATAAAGAAGGATAAAGTAATCAATTAATTTTTTTCAAACTAAATATACCTAAAATAGCGCAGCGTCACTTTTTACGCTATAAAAAACAATGATTAAATTAAAGAAATAGAATATCCTCTCTAGGCTGAGCTGTAGCCTGTGGTATGGTGTTCTTTTTGCATGCGTCATTAACTTTCTTAATCGCAAGGACAATTTTTTGGGAGAAGTATGCGCCAGCTCTGGGATCTCTCTCGAAACATGGACCAGTTAGGTAAAATTTCTAAAACTAATATCGTCGTGAGGCCGATGAGGGAGTGATGAGCAGGGGAGCATTTATGAAATTAGAATTCTATTCTCATCTTAGTAAACTCGAAAATTACTTCAGCAAAATATCCCAAATTTAGGAAACGGGTTTTACGAGGATAAACCTACCAATTTAGTTAAGGTACAAAAAAGCGGTGACGGGACAGCTTTATGATTTGGGACTGGTTATACGCTGAACCGGCCTGTTAAAGGTTGCCTGAATGCGGAATGCAGCCAACTAACTACCCACCAGGGCTTGTGGACACGTTGCACCAGCATGTGCACCAGGGCTCTACGGAGCTTCCATGTGGCCGGCGCTTTTGTTGCATGAAAGGCCGTGTCGCCCCACCTAATTAACGTCCATGCCACCAGAGCATGACCTTCAGAGCATGTGTGGGGAACTCTTAGACAGATTGCTATTCTCAGGTAACTCGGGTCCAGGTGGTTTTAGTGGGTATGTCTTCTCCTTCTGAGGGCGTGAGTCCGACATGCCTCCCAAAAGGATTTTTTTATGAAATAGGGGGCAAACGAGAAAACGGTCCGGAAACACTGCAGGTGACAATTTATTCCACAGTTCAGTCGTGCGAGGCAGGAAGTTTCTAGCAAAACGCACAGTTGTGGACTGCCAACCATCTAAGTGGTAAGGATGGAAATATTGTCGCGTAGGACGGTGGCGGAAAGATGCGGCAGGGATTAATCCGAACTATTCCTCGGAGCACTCCCCGTCATACAGACGATAGAAAATGCAGAGCGAGGCTACATCTCTACGCAGTGCCAAGAAGTCGAGCCGATCTGAAATATCTTGGCAGCCGACGATACGAGTCGCTCTCCGCTGAATGCGATCTAGAGGGAGAAGCTGGTACTGGGGAGCCCCAGCCCACAGATGAGAACAGTATTCCATACGTGGACGGACCTGCGCCTTATAAAGCTATAGGCGGTGGGCCGGAGTGAAATACTGTCTCGATCTGTTGAGCACACCGAGCTTCTTAGAGGCTAATTTAGCGTTACCCTCTAAATGGCCGCGGAACTAGACTTCACTCGATATGTCGACACCAAGGATTGCAATAGTGGCTGTGGCAGTTAGGTGGGGGTGCTCTCAAAACGAGGTGATGCAACAAACGTAAGCTTTTTAGCGGTGAAAGCGCAAACCTGTGTCTTCGTAGGGTTAAAACGGACTAGATTAAGTAGACACCATTCTGAAACTTCTTTTAGGGAAGTTTCAATTTCAGACACAAGTCTGTTACGGCTCTCGATGACGTTATCCCGAGAAATATTGGCGCGGCCGGTGTAGGAGGCATCACCCGTGCTGTCATTTGCATAACACAGTTGATAATATACTCCCATTATCTTCGAGAACAGAGAGGTTGTGGGTATCGGCCTGTAGTTGGATGGGTTTGACCGGTCGCCTTTTTTTAATGTAATAGGTTTTGAGTAAGACTAATTAAGTTTGATTAGTCTTAAGGTAATCGCAGCGTAAAAAATATCTCTTGTAACATGTTTTTCACAAAAAATACTAAGAAAAACGATGTTTTAATAGTTTTTGGTAGTATTCGAATAATATTCGAATATTCGAATATCTACAAAATCAAATTCGAATATTCGAATATTTGAAAAAGTCGAATATTTGCAAGCCCTAGTCACTGGTTACTAAGAGTCAGCTGTATGTTGTTAAACTGTGGTCGCGCCATGCGTGGAAATCGATTTGCGTTAATGATCCTCCACGTTATTCTAGCGCGGGATAATGATATAATTCCTGTTTGTAACGACGCATGGGCTGCCATGACAAATAACATGCGTGTGTGGATGGAATTTAAAATGGAATTATATCTGAATTGTGATTTTATAATAGGAGCAATTTAAGTTCAGTGGTACGGTCATATACAGCGATTCTTGAGTCACTTGTTACTGCATAATTTAGCCGTGTATTATTTTGCATATTAGTGTTACTATGGTAACATATAAACAGCAGTTCTGTGGCGATATTATACCTCTAAATTTAGAACATTGACAAATGGCTTAGAGATTGAGATACGCTACTGTACCTTCATTCTCACTATAAATCCAATTTAATAGACGTAGTGGTTTTGACCGACAAGTAATTCGCATTAACTAGCCCAGTACCTACGCTGAAGGTATCATAGATCTATCGTAATAATAATTATGAGTATGTATGTCACCCTCGGTTATTTTTCTCACAAGTTACATCAAATAATTCTACTGCTTTTTTTCGTTTGAAGTTTACATAGTTTGTAATATTAGTTCGCTGCAATTTTTTTGTCAAAAACCGACTCAATAATAATTGTGAATTATTGCTATAATGTTACTCAGTCTAAGCTAGATACATCTTTATCGTACGACTAAATGTAAAATATAGAACGAAAATCCTACTATAAATGTTAATTGTACAAGTTTGTAAATATGTTTGGATGTTTTGTTACTAAATAACGCGGTACGGTCACAAGTTTTAAATAAAGATCTGATCGGCTCTGAAAAACGGCCATTATGCTTTAAAGTTAACTTATCAATATTAATGCACTTTTGAACTGTTGTAAATAAAATCCTTCGTCTGGAGGTTTCGTCACTGAGTTACTGGGAGCTCGCGGGGAGTAAATCAACACTTTCAAATTAAGCGATCGGTAAATCAAGTGGCTGTAAACGAAGTAATTAAATCTCGGAGTTGCCTCACGAGGCGGCTCGGGTACGCACCGACCATACATGCACATGAGTAAAGAAGCGGAACTCAGTTTTCGGTGCGTTTCGATGAAGAGATGAACGGATCGTGAGTTGTACAGTGATCAAAATCTATGTGTACGTGACAACGCACCCTAAAGCTGCTTAGGAGCGTGTCAAACACCTCGCGTCATGCGGACATGGCGGGGATTCTTAGAGGATTTGAACTGGTGTAAACCGGACACGTTAAAAATGTAATGAGAATTTGTTCAATTAACCCTTAACTACACACATTTTTTTGAAATTACCCGTTTAGCACATTCAGTGCCAAGCTCCCAAATTTTCATACAAAATGAATCCGATAACCGGGTTCTTGTGTTAGGAGACAATCGTCACCACAGGCGGTGCGGTCGGTGTGTACCTCGATAAAGACACGCACGACACTCGTAAAAGCTGGTCGGTTAAATAGGTTTGTGTTTACCAACTTGTCATTCACTGAATTATGGAAAAAAACATCCTTATCCGGTGCATATAATTAAAGTAATAAATGTAATCTTGCTGTCTATAAGTGAAGGTATATTGCTAGTAGACTATGATCGATCCTGCTCCCCAAAGGTTGTTTGGAAGAGATCGCTCTTTAGCGATAATACCGCCTATTATTTACCATTCCTCTTGCATACGTACATTTGCGTTTTAATGGTTTTTTGGTGTGGTTTGCTAGTTTGTGGTGCTACAAAAAAGTCATATAATATTCGCTAATATTTTAATATTTACTTAATAGGTACTAGTAAGTTACACTACTGTAAAAACTAGTCTTCGGTAATTTGGCTCTTACGAGTAAAAAACTGGGAATAAATTATGTCGTTGTCATACAATTTTGTCTTTGTACCAGCGTATCTTTGTAATCTCTATACAAGGTGCCCATGAGCATTGCGAGAGATTTTAACCACGAATTCCTGAGGCTATAAGGAGTAATAAATGTTATATGAACCTAGGTCGAATTATGATTTTTAATTTTTTTATGTTTTCATACATAATAATTGCTAAATAATTCTAATCTAGTGGAAACGTGCCTTTACGACGAGCTGGCAACGTCGGTTATTGCTATCTGACTGACAGTCAAATTAGATGGTTAAGTCTCGCAACGTCGCAATCATAAAGGTGTTTCATACTGGAGATTTCATTACAACATTTTTACACAAAAATGGAAATATCTCTAAAACCGAGCCGAATTTAGCAAACGTTAATTAACACTGGAATATCCTGTTAAAATCCCTCGCAATGCTCATGGACACCTTGTATGTTAGTGTATATGCATATAATGATTTTTAATTATGAATGAGCATAATGGACCGTTTTCACGTCTGCGATCGGAAGCCAGTATTTTGGGAAAGGTCAAGAAAGGAAAGCGGCGAGTGCGCAAACGCAGCTTTAAATACTGGAATAATGTCGTAAGTGACTATGAAGTGTTAAGTATATGCGACATTTTGATTAGGAAAGTATGGGTTTTGTTTAAGAGATGCAGTTTATTTGGCCATATTTGAAGTTTGAGTAAGATATGTGACTGAGAGATGATTTACAGGGTAGTTCTCTGCGACTAAAAAGTCGCACCAATCGCATCATTACCATCGCCACATTATAGATGAGCTCCGTATAAACTATGGAGTCGTTTTTGGTTATCTTGTAGAAGTCGCGTGCCTCTGCTATTTTTATCATAATGATCCTGATTGCTTTTATAAAACCGCCAATAATAGTGGCGATGGTAATGAAAAATCGCGGTATAAAATCGCAGAGAACTACCCTACAGCTGGTAATTAAATGATAAGATTACTGTAATAGTTTTAGAGAGATGTTGGGTGTTGTATAATCGAATTATTTAAGCGGTTTGTAGTTAGGAAAACTGCAATGAAAAAGCAAGGTAACAGGACAGACGAAACCCATAACCCTCTTATACGCAGGCGGTTAAAACCAGTTTAATCCGCTCTAGTTCCGTAACCCGACTTTCTCCAGATAACCCTTCATTGGCTTTAAAACTTTAAATTTAAATTAACTTGATTAATCGATTCTTGGAGTAAAACAAACAGATACCAATAACATTAATTTAAGAGTCCTTCCTTTACTTAGTACCAATAATTCGATGCTTGATATTACGGAATAGAAACGTCGTAAGGGGCAAATAACTGATGGTTTTAAGGCTTTTTTGAATTGTAATTAACGGTAACGGTAATTTTTAATGGTTAGTCTTAAATTAGTTAAGCTCAAGTTTTATTGATTATTGTGGCATGTTTAATGCTTAACGGTCCACAGGATTATAAATTAACATAAAAATAAGGAAACATGGTTGTTCGGATCTAAGTTAAAATTTATTGTGTAATGTTGGACATCCCGGTGTGTCTTAGATATTAAGTATTATTTGTATATAATATTTTTAAACATGCGCTGAAATACTGACATTGCCTGTAAGTTGTAGCCAGGGCCGGATTCTCCCTTAGTGCCGCATAAGGAATGCAATCTCGAACTCGCGAGATCTCGAAATCGCGAGATCTCGAGCAAATTTTCGGGATTCAATCTTGTCAGCACTAAATCTCGATTTTTGCAATCTCGGTCGAGATCTCGATTAATATTTAGATCTCGAACGAGATTGAAAGATTGACGCGTATGAATTATTTTGAGTTGATTAATGTTTTTGAGGCTAGATTCGTGTTATCCAGGCAGTGCTACTGTGTGCGCCCGGTTTTAAACGACGGTATGAGCGCAGTGGCACACTGTGTGTAAAAGAATCGCCCAACTCGTACGGGCGTCGATTTCAGAACGTTTCGACCGCGGCCGTTGTTTTCATTCGTGTTCCAGCAAATATAGCAGCAAGCGGTCGGTATCACAGTTAACTTGTATTATAAACGATAGACGGTATCGAGGCTACACATGATTTAATCAAAAGTTGTCGTCACTCGACAGCCCTTCGCAGTAAAAATCGAGTGACACTAATGCAGTTAAAAATACGCTGGAAAAACGCCTGAAATCGACCCACGAACGTAGCGTAGCTACAATTATTTATATGATTTTTGCTGGCTTAGCCTACATTTTTTTTGTAAGCGGCTTGGCGTATACTGAATTCTTAGGCAATTTTGATGGAAATAACTAATTTTTAATAACTTCGTCAAATCTCGATCTCGTGGACATTAATCTCGATCTTGAATTCCTGACGGTCGAGATCTCTTCTTCTTCTTGGGGTGCCATCTGCTATCGAATCATTAAAGCAAGTCGTACTCGACACAGCAGATCTGAACAACGAACGTGTGCTTTTATTGTACCACTGGCGCAAGTTCTTAAGCGAGGATGTTCGTCTTCTCCCAACATTGCGTTTTCCTTGTATCTTGCCTTGAATAATTAGCTGTAACAGCTGATATTTGTGATTCCTCAAAATATGTCGAGATCTCGAAATACTCAATCTCGAATCTGATTTTTTGTACAAGATCTCGAATCGCCAATCTCGGTTCGAGATTGCATTCCCGCCGCCTTGTCATGATCATATCATAGTAAAAAATGCGGCCCCATTACCAATAGAAAAACAGATGACAAATAAAACCTGGTAATTTGCCGGGCAGAAGAGGCCCACTATGCGATTTCGCTGTGCGGCTACGAGTACTAAATTTTTCACACCTCCTATTCAGAAAAAAGTATTTTGATCCCTCATAAGAGGGATCAAAGTGATACTTTTCTGTTCAAGGACAACAGGGTATTTTTAGTTTGAACCTACTTAAAATATGCTATACCATAGACAGCTTTATTAATATATTACACAAATAGGGCGGTATAATAAGGAATGGCCCAGATCACAGGTGTTAGCGGTCCGAGCTGCAGGCGAGGGCCATAAATATAATATGGAAGTGGTAAATTCGTCCCGTCCGTAAAAAATAATACACGTTTTATAAAATAATAAGAGACTATAAATTGACCAATTTAACATTTCATTTTATTAAAAATGTGTGATGCTCTTTGATTAACTATATATTTCGTTATTTTGGTAGGTAGCGTATGTATTTTAATTTTCCTCATAGTCGGTGTGAAAAGCAGTATGTGTCAAAAGGTAGCAAAATTATTTTTACCTCGGGCGATAACACTCACTACGCTCCGGATTCTACTTTAGAATCCCTCGCTACGCTCGGGATTCAATTGAATCCTTCGCTTCGTTCAGGATTCAATGTACGCCCTCGCCGTAAATATATCATTTTGCTCCCTTGTGACACAATCTACTATTGCCCCTCTGGAGGGGCTTAGGCAGCGGCCAAAAAGAGCACGCGTTGTGCGATAGAGAGAGACGGTCAGATAAGGGGCGTATTTTGAAATTTGGCGCCCCGAGCCAATAAGTGTCGCCGCCCAGAAGAAGTAAAAGCTGGTTGAATGGCGCCGAACCCAAAACAATCGGCATGGGGCGGCGCCCCGGTCCATGGTTCGGATGGCCCTAGGGTAATTACGCCCCAGGGTCAGACCCGGTGCATTCCGTCCGCTGGTCGGACCAGAACGTCACTTTCGTTAGAAACTGAAACTTCTGTAAGTATGTAGTAGTTATGTAGATCTTAGTGCCCTCAGTGTGTAAATCTAGTGCTGCAATATTCCGCGAAATTCCATATCAGTTAGTTTAACTCAAATAGGTACGTTTGTATGCTCGGAATGGATTTCCAAACATGTTTGCTGGCCATCAATGAGATACAGAAGGAAAATTTGTGTCGATACATGTCAAAATTAAATCACTATGTTTTGTTTGTAGGGTCACGATTAGTTCAAGATACAGAATAGTAATAAACTTAAATTGACAACGAGAAGGATTTTAATATGTATTGGCACATCTGAACGCCAAAATCCTGAAACACGAAGTTATATGTTTTAAATTTCGTCAACGTTTGATGACTGGATCATAAGTCACAGCCCACTTAAAGTTCAATGACCAGTCATCATCATTAGCTAGGCCTTTTCATAATGCACTTGAATTTGATTAAACTTCAAACCCGTCCAATCTTACAATTTGATGGATCTACCGTTTCAACATCGTATCGAATCTATACTTACACCGACTCATTATAAACGCATCAATTATTCTAACTATAGCAATTTCACATCCAAGATCAAAAACGCTTGTAAAGTATTGGATTTCAAGGTTCTTATGATCTTTTGACTTAATAATTACATGCTCGAGTAAGCCACGTGGGGGCCAACGGTAGTCGAATTTAGCAACAAAAACAATTCTGTTTGCAAATTAAATGCCAGTCAAATTTGAAGTTTATCGCTTAAGGAATAGCGATGCTATCTCATTTAATCAGCGACAAATAAAATCACTTTATAAAAATGTACATTATAAGTGCTCTGTACCACGATAATAACAATTGAGAATTTAAGGCCTTGCTGAATCTGAGTTTAGTCAGCGTCATTGCGATTTTATATGTCGTTTGGAGTTGCGTGGTACGGGGTTTTGCGTCTGGCTGGTCAGACGCTGACTCACAATTCGATGAGACTAAAAAAACATTAACATGTGAAAATATTGAAAACAAAATTAGCCTTGCCTTTTCAAGAAATTACGAGCGATTACCTACTTTTGGTATACGAAATAGAGTTTTATTTCGAATGTAGGGTTTCTGCCCTAGTGGCTCTGGGTCACGCTTCGGAGGAATTTCTTAAATAATTTCGTTGAGAGAGCTCATCAATTTTCGAATCGTTAACTTTTTTTGAGTTCTATTAAACATAGATGGTAATTACTGTTCCTCGTTTTGGAGAGAACTGTCTAGTGTGAGATCAAATTAAGTTTTTTGAGAACACTATTTGAGGCGTCGGTTTCAATTTCTTTTGTCCATTTCTTCGGTCTACGTAATGGGGATAGGTTACTTATTTTATGCTTAGTTAGGTATACATTAAGAGAATACTTTCCTTAGTTTTTCGCGAGTGATTATATAGGTAATATTTAACTCTCCATTATATTTCAAGTGCTTGTAAGATGGAATTAAAATAACATTTTAATTTGTTCCCTGTATTCAATTATAAGTACCTAATGTACCTATTTATATATTTATGCCACACCTGGCTATAAAGTGGCTTTTGCCGCATGCTACGCGTACAGAAAAAGCCGCTTTCTAGCTAAGTGTAGGCATAAAATGATGTGCACATACACAACACGGGAGATAATAAAGAAAGCCCTCGATCGCATATTTATGTCCCTCGTTTGCAGCTCGGGCCGCAAACATCTGCGATCTCGGCCTTTCTTTGTTTTACCACCCTAGTTGTGTAATGTACTATTTTGTGTACCTTAGTGGTATATTCGTTAAATTATGTTCACAATGGTTTTAGTAAGACGAATGCTTGGTCACGTACGATAAAACATAAATCCAGTGTGCCTACCATGAGTTGACTTTTCGATCGGCGCTAGCGAGTATCGAGCGCTCGATGACAGTCTATCTCTTTCGTACTATTGGCGCGTGCGAGAGAGGTGCACTGACTCTCGATACGAGAAACTCGCTAGCGCCGATCGTACACTCAACTCATAGGTTCTTGTCTTCGCCGCTTCTTTAGAACTAAGTGACATAAACTATCACTGTATATATGTGTATGCACTTGTAGCAAGGGGTCAGTGCGAAGTTAATTACCAAGCATTTAATTACCTTTAATTACCTCTCATTTAGTCATGACGGTTATACCGGAATGCGCTTAGTTTAATTACTTTGCTTGTTATGACCGTAGTCTCTTTATTAATGAAATATGGGAATAGGTCGTAAAAATATAACTTTGTGCCTTTTTATTTCGCTTGTTTAATGGTAGTGTTGTAAAAGTTGTGTTGTGACACTTTTCATTATGGCGGATTGAAAACGACAACGTATCCTCAAGCATTAGAATAATTACTTGTTTGTGGAACTGTTCTTGCGCTTTTGTCTTCGCGTTCCGTTTATAGAAAAGTTAAAATTCATCACAAAAGGTTTCATAGGATAGGGCAAAATCGAAAGCGCTCATTTGCGTTATTTTTTTTTGTCAAATTAGTAATAGCGATAAAGTCACAGTAGGTTTTTAGGTTTACGCGGGCTATTTTCCCAAAACTCGGCGTCTGATAAGAACCTACTTTGCGTAAAAACTTATTGTAGGTATTGTAACTTTTTATTCTGACAAAGCTATTGCATAAGATTAGTATTTGTTTTGTACACCAGCAACCCTTTTCGTTAAGTCGGTTAAGGGAGTTAGTCGGAACTGTAAACACTCACAAACTAAGAGGCGACCTCGATCCAAGCACCTACAGGAAAAAAAAGAGATCAATTTTGATATGTTTTGTAAGTTTATCATATTTTTAAGGTATAAGTATAAATCGACTTTTCTACGACTCTCATAATCTGAAAATAATCTTATTATTACGTTAATATTCATTATATGTTAATACTTAATTAAATTATCATTGTTAAATTATTAGCAAAAATGATTCGGTCAATATGATTCCAATTTTTGAAATGATGATTTGAAGCGTTCAAATATACTAAAAAAATAAATTTCTCACGTTACAAATAAAATATGTATACGTGATCGAGTCCCATTTTATTTACAAAAAAAAAACTACTACAATTATTGATTCTGTCCCCTACCGAGTTTGTTATTAATTTTGGATGGTGTAACTTTGGATTATTAGGTAATAAACATGCAAAATTTAACATCTTAAAACTTTATACTTTACAGTATTCAGTTAAATAAAAAAAATATATTTTAAAACATATTTTTCTTATTATTTTCTTTTCTAGCCAACCCAGTCTTACTTAATTTTTATAATATGTTGTATATCTAGTTTCTACATCTACCATTTCATATGTACACTCACGGTCAATGAATTTGGGTAATTTTTCATATAATTGTTCATAGAAAATGACCCGAATTCATTCTCAGTGAGTGTATTTTCTATTTCTTCCCTAAGCGCGAAGTTAGTGTAATGATTAGTATTACAGTAATATTAAGACGACAATTGCTAATGGAAATCGTTTCCAGCTTTAAGACCGCACGACCGTTACACCATTCGTAGCCGTCCAAGCTTCGCGGCATCATTAGTGCGTACAAATACTAAGTATAGTATAAATACTTAATATAAGTACTTGGTATTAATGGGTATTTATAAGAAGTATTATAATGTTTGTCACAGTAATGAAATAGCTGGTTTAAGGATTGTCGGTCGTTTGTTTAATGTTTAGATAAATATCTGTATGTTCAAATCGAACGGGCGGATATCAGATAAACCGGATCTTAGCTTGAACTAGATATTTACTTTTATCTATTCACTACACTACTCATAGTTTACGAAATTACTGTGTTTCTGAGAATTTGCCTCAAACTTAAGGTATTTAAAGCGTAAATAAAGATACCTATAGACAAAGGTATTGGTATGTTCAAATCCGTAAGAGCAAATATTTGATTTTTTTTATTGCTATAGACTGGCAAACAGGCAGACGGCCCACCGCCGCCTATAGACATTTGCAACACTAAATGCATTGCCAAGCCAATGCGTTGCCGGCCTCGAAGAAATTTGATGACACCCTTTTTAAAAAATCCCATATTGTAGCGCAGTGGGAAAATCTTAGCAGGAAGTTCATTCCAGATGATGGGGTATTTATTTTGTTCCTTTTTCTACTCCTGTACTGTTATCTGTCTTTTACTTGGTCACGAACACTAATATAAGAACATACATAATATGAGTTCAGATAAGTCTATACTCTATTCCCTGTTAACGACGCACTCACGGATCTCGTGAGGTCCCGAAGTTAACAGATTATACAGCTACGATAGCTCTTCAGGTTCATACACAGGAGGTTGTAAGGCTCCTGGAGTTTTAATTACTAAGGGATCGATTGGCTCAAAACAAAGGTTCAGATTTAACACTTATATTGTTTTAAATCACTGACTCTAGTGTGCCCTTCCTAGGGTTCTACCACGCGGGAAGAATGACACTAACAAACCCGACGTTGGCTTAACCATCTTTTAAACACAACACTTAAATCTATTACACGGAATATAACACAGAAATAGTCACACAAAAATCAATCAGCGAATCAGTATCAAATAGTTAATAATGTTCATACTTCCCTATAAGCTATTTACACGCTAAACACTGTTAAAGGAATACTTGATCTTAGTTGGGCGGCTCGGGCCGCAACACGTAATAAAGAAATACTGTTTCACTGACTTTAAGTCCTACCTAGACTTCACTTAGGTCATAGGCTAGGGGATCTAGATTCACTATGTTCGGATCGGATCACTACTGGTTCGGTTCTGTTTCTCACTATGAGTTTACAACTTGGGTTCACGACGCCAACTGGTCTCCGAATGAGCTCCCGGCGTATTTAAGCAAGCGATTGTTGCGCAACATTTACAACATATTGCGTGATGGAAAATTCCGGTCAGAATGATACCATCCTACGCTAAATTCTCGTGGTCAGACCGAGAAATTATAGGGCATCGATACACAAAGTTGTTCGAAAACTTTCGCTCTTTGCCGTTTTACGTTATGGTAACGACTAACGTACTATATACTCGACTACACAATCCTCATGGTAATTATGGGCGTGCTATATGCATCGCCTCACAATCCTCATGGTAAGCTGGCTCTGACCGGTAGAAGCCTCGAGTGGGTGTGTCGAGATCTCCTACCAAATCGTTCACTGGCCGCTCCTAGCACTAGTTGCCAGTGAAGTCTGGGTACACTCGATTTACACATTCGTTACGAGTCTTTATCTAAGCTCTAGATAGGGGGATCGGGTTCTAAGGTTTACACAAGTGCTAATGAGTCGTTACACTACACATATGGCCTCTTGTACGGGCAAAAACTCGTAAAATACTTAAATATTTCACTTACGTACTAACTATGAAACATGGTTCTAGGAAGTAGTCCTAGGGCTTATAGCTACTTACAAAACATGTTCAGGGTCTTAGTTAGACGATGTTCAGTCGGGTCGGGGTTCGGTGGGGCTATCGTCAACATCCTCCCCCCGCTGCTGCGTCGTGGCAGCCTCAGGGTGTAGGGAGACGATAGCCAGCTTGGAGACGGGGCGCCGGAACATGCCGCCGACGGTGCGGACGTCAGCACTTCGGACGCTGCCGTCAGGGCCGGGGAAGACGGCCTCGACGATTCCCCGGGGCCACACGTTGCGTGGCAGGTTCGGGTCTACGACGATCACGTAGTCGCCGACCGTGAGTGGACGCTCGCCCAGCGCAGAGGAGCGGCGCGGCGCGAGCGTCGGCAGGTATTCTCGGACCCAGCGGGTCCAGAAGCGGTCAGCGAGCGCCTGGCTGGCGCGCCAGGCCCTGCGGTCGGCCTCCTCGCAAAGGCCAGTGAGTGGGACCTTCGCGGGGCCTCCCAGCAGGAAGTGGTTCGGAGTCAACGCCTCCTCGTCATGGTGGCTGACGGAGACGTGGGTGAGGGGCCGAGCATTGACTGTATACTCGGCCTCGGCAAGGAGAGTCGCAAGCACCTCTTCCTTGGGCGCTCGCGTCTTCAGTGTGGTCTTCAGGGCTTCTTTTATTGAGCGGACCATGCGCTCCCAGGCGCCTCCTTGGTTCGGTGCGCCGGGCGGGATATAGCGCCATCCCATCCGGCGCTGCAGGCCGTAGGCTTGCAGTTCGGGCAGCCACTCGGCGTAGGCTGCTTTCAGCTCGGCGTCAGCACTCCGGAAGCATGTCGCGTTGTCGGAGTACATCAGGGCCGGCCATCCGCGTCGCGCGGCCATGCGGCGCAACGCCATGATCGCGGAACTCGTGTTTAGGGTGTGCACGAGTTCCAGATGCACGGCACGGGTAGTGAGACAGGTGAAGAGGGCCACCCATCTCTTTTCCCGTCTTCGTCCTATTGTGACGGTAATCGGGCCGAAGTAATCTTGTGCGCAGTTCTCAAAAGAACGTACGTGTGGTTCGATGCGGGCCAGCGGCAAATTTCCCATCGCTGGCACGCGGGGTCTGGCTCGGCGCAGCGCGCAGTAGCGGCAGTTGAGGCCGACTAGGCGCACTGTTGGTCGCAGGTGGAGTATCCAATACTCGGATCGCAGGGCGTTCACGACGCTCTCGTTGCCCTGGTGGTGTGCGCGCTTGTGCGCACGCAGGATCAGCAGCCGCACGAACGGGCAGCGCCCGTCCAGGATGGCTGGCCTCTTGTTGATGGGGGCTGGCGTGGCGTCGATGCGGCCGCGCATCTGGATGACGCCATCCTCGCTCAGCACCGGGTCCAGTTCGTAGAGACGGCTTCCACGGGGCACGGGCTCCCCCCGTGACAGGCAGCGCAGCTCTTCTGGGAAGGTTCTTCTCTGTGACCACTGGAAATAGAGATGTTCGGCGGACAGTATATGTTTCAACAAGAGGGGTACACGGGATCTAGTCTTCATAACTTCGACGAACTGAAGCACACGCGCAGTTGCTCCAATCAGTCGATCGTAGTTAGAGAAGCGATGAATGTCCGGCAACGGCGAGACGAACTCCGTCGACGCGTGACACGTCGCCTTCAATTCGGGCGGCGGCCCCGTCGGCGGCTCGGGTTCGGCTGGCCATTCATTCGGATGTTCATACAAAAATTGGGGACCATTAAACCACACACTATTAATGTCCACGGTTCGTTTGGGATCGGATCGGGTAGGGATGTCTGCAGGATTTAATTTAGTGGGTACCCATCGCCATTGGTTCGGTGACGTCAGCTCCGCTATCTCTCCTAAGCGGTGAGCAACGTATACGGGGTACCTTCGTGCGTCATCTCGCACCCATTGCAGCACGGTTTGGCTGTCTGACCATAACACTACTTCGTCGGGTGTTATTCTGTGGCCATCGACGATGGCTTTCTGCAGTCGCGCGCCTATCAAGGCCGCCTGCAACTCCAGTCTGGGCACGCTGAGGGGTTTGAGTGGACATACCTTTGCTTTAGCCGCAGCTAACGTTATCTCAGGCTCTGCTCGTTCGGGGCTTTCCACTCGCCAATAGGCTGCCGCCGCATAAGCCTGTGTGCTCGCGTCTACGAACACATGCAGCTCGATGCGGGAGGCTCCCCCCGTCTGAAAATATCTTCGTGGTATTCTCAGCGTCGCTACCGACTGCAACTCTTGCAGCCATTCAGCGAATAAGTCTGCCTCTTCGGTTGGCAGCTCTTCGTCCCAGCCGAGTTTCAGCAACCACAAGCGCTGTATCTGGATCTTCGCTGTGATTGCGTAATGTGATATGAGACCTAAAGGATCGTATATACTCATCACTGTACTTAGCGCCTCGCGCTTGGTTGGGCTCCTCTCGCCGACTCGTACCTCGGCTGGGACCCGCAGCATCTTCGTGTTGAATCCTAAATCGTCGGTAGTAGCATTCCAGTACATACCGAGAATTTTCTGTTCTTTGGCGCCTAGCTGCGCCGGTTCCTCCGCACGTTGCTCCGGCGGGATACGCTCGAGCAGCCGTCGCGAGTTCGACGACCAGCCTCGCAGCGTGAATCCGCCCAGTGCGTGTGATGCTGCCACTTGCTCGGCTACATGGACTGCGTCATCCTCGTTTCTAAAACTAGACACAAAATCATCCATATAATGGTTCGATTGAATCTCATACACGGCGTCGGGATATTTGTCAGCGTTGTCCTCGGCGTTCCTGTTCCGCACACTATGTGCTAAAAAAGGAGAACTTGCTGCGCCAAATATCATAGACGTCATTTTGTAGATGTCTGGGGGGTCGGTTCGGTTTGCGCCCCGCCATAAAAACATCTGTGAAGGTTGATCCGCCGGCCTAATCTTCACTTGAAGAAACATTTCGCATATATCGGCCGTCACGGCGACTGCACCTTCCCTAAACCTAAATAAAATTGCATACAACTCTTGTAACAAATCGGGTCCTTCTAGGACATGGTCGTTCAAGCTCCGCTGCGACGAAATCGCTGCGGCATCGAACACGAGACGAATTTTATTTTTATTCGGGTTCTTCACTGCGAAGTGCGGCAAATACCATGCTACGTTACTATTTTCACTACTTGAAATTTTCTTCGCATATTTTTTCTGCACTAAATTATCTATTTGTGCAGTGTACTCGGCGGCGAAGTCGGGGTCGCGGTCCATCTTACGTTCGATGCCGCGCAGCCGATTGAACGCCATGCCGAAACTTGGCGGCAGTTGCGGGTTATTTTCCCGCCACAATTGACCGACCTCATACTTTGGTCCGTTTACCCTACGGACCGTCGCATTGAAGACGTCGATCGCTCGTTGCTCTGCCGGGTTCACCTTGTTCACGTGCTTAATACCTAAAGCGTCGACGTCGAAGTGCCGTTTTAATAACTGGTGCAATTCGAGGTCTGGTTCGTGGCAATGATATGCCCTTACATGATCATCGGTTCGTACTAGGCGAGGCGCAATACCGAATATCGCCCATCCTAGTTGGCAACGGATAGCGGCAGGCTCGTTATTGCGGCCAGTCCGTGCCTCCAGTGGCATCATCAGGTGCCACTGGTCGACCCCCAACAATACCCGCGGCGTCGCGACGTCGTAGCAGGCTTCTTGCAGGTCGGCGAGGTGCTTGTAGCGCAGCATCTCGTTCATGTTCATACGTTGTTCACGCAGTCCCAGTTGATGAACGGTTCTAAAAATGACGGAATGTATCGACTCTTCGTCGCGTCCCTTTAACGCGACTTGTACCTTCCGGCTTCGCTGCGTGGTCTCCATATCTCCCACGCCTTGGATGCATAGGTCCGTAGCAGGTCCGACGGCACCTATGTCGTTCGCTAGATCGGCATCAATAAGGCTTATTGTTGATCCGGAATCCAGAAGGGCGTATGTCTCAGCCTCACCCCTGGGCCCCTTGATGACGATGGGTACCACACGCAGCAACACCGACGTACGGGAGGTACCTACACTAGCAATGTTCGAAGTAAACTCGCGGGCTCCGGCCGGCGAACGCGGCGGCTCCGTCCGGCGAGTTTCAGGTTCGTGCTCATACCCGCGCGCACCGCTTGCGGGCGCACGCCGGGGAGGAGCGGGTTCCTCATCCGCCCAGCGCGTCCCACTCGCGGGCGCACGCAGATGAGAGACTGGTTCGTGGTCCGCCCAGCGTGCCCTATCCGAGGGCCCCCGCTGCGGCGACACAGGCTCGAGTCGCCCACCACGCGCCCCGTCAACGGGCGTACGGTGGTAGACGACGGGTTCCCGCCGTGGCCCGCGGGGCCTGCTCACGGGCTCACGCCGAGACATGACAGGAGGGGATCGTGGTTCAAACCGCGGTTCATTACGTGGTTCATAGTGTGGGTCAGGTCGTGGTTCGTATCTTGGTTCATGCGGGGGATCGTGGAGAAGACGATGATGGGCGTGGGGGCAGCCGTTAACGCCGCAGCCCTTCGCTCGGCACTCGTCCCTCCTATGTTTACTATCTAAACATTTGAAACATATTCTATTGCCCTTGGCCCACGACCAACGGGCGGCGATGTTCATCGCGCAAACCTTCTTGCACTCTGGAGTGCGGTGCGACCCGCCGCAGCACAAACACACGCTGACTCGTTCCGTCGCATATGCTTGCACGCGGGTCGGTTGTGTCCGAGCGCCGGTGCGGGCCGGCGGCGCGGGCGGCGGCCGCGGCCCCGCACGGGATCGTCGGACATCCTCTGAAATCACGTTACGCCTCGGCGGCGCACGTGCATGCGAGAACTCAAGCTCTTGATCGCTCTCGTCCATGAGAAATTCGGCCATCAGCATCAACTCGCTATCGCGCCGCGAACCGTTAGCTCTAGCGTACGCGCACCATCGCGATCGTAGATGCGGGCTTAACCTTTCCGTAATTTCTCTGATCAGAAGTGGATTCGCTCCATAACTCTTGTTATCTAAGTCCACTAACGTTGAAGCTATATTAATAACTTTGATCGCAAAAGAATTTAAATCCGTCGCACTTGGCCCTACCGACGGAAGCCTCTTCAAATCTTCTAATGCGCGATCAATTAACAAATCGGTACGACCGAAATTCTTTTTCAAAAGTCGTACGATGAGGTCAGGGTTCGCGGATGAGGCTAGCATGTGTTGCACACATTGCCTAGCCTCCCCTTTCAAGCATTGTCGCAAGCGTGCAACATTTTCGTACGCCGAGAATTTATAACGCGACGACGATTGCTGATACGCGGTGAGAAATGTCTGCCATTCACTAATTTCACCGGCGTACGCAGGAAGCTCGTAGACTTGACGTGGAGGAGGGCGCATCATGGACTCTAAAGTCTCGGCAAGACGCTCGATACCCTGGCTCCTGGTTCGGCTCGTAGAGCGGTCGCGGATCGGCGTCGACTGTACCGGACGGCGCAACGCCGGCGGCGGCGGCGACGTGGATCGCATACGACGGCTATTGTTCGGGTGGTTGACATCGTTCAACCACTGGTCCACCCGGTGGACGGAAGCGGCCATCGAGCCCCCGGCACGGTAGTCACCGTCGCGGGATCCCTCGGCATCGATGCGCTCCATAGTAACGGCTAAGCGTTTATGTACTAATTCTTTCTCTAAATCTATCTCGCGCCTACGTAACGCGGCCAGTTCCTGGTCGGCCAGTAGCTGCGCCTCACGTTTACGTAGTTCTGTATTACTGCTACATTGGGATCGGATCGTCGGCGGTGCCCGCGACGTCGATGGCACTTGGTCTGCGAATACGACTCGCTCCGGCACACGCGCACGCATTTCTAAGTTCGGGTTCACACGCGGGATAGGTTGATCACTTGAGAATAAATAAGGGTTCGACAGCTCACGGTTTCCTGGCTCTGCAAGCTGTTGATTGTTGGTTCGTTCATGCGCGGCCTGCGCATGCGCGGCCTGCGCACGCACGGCCTGCGCATGCGTCGCTGCTGCGCGCGCAGCGTGCTCCGCCTCGGCGCGCTCCTCGGCGTGGCGCTTAGCGCGACGCTCTTCGTTGCGGCGAAGTAGCTCCTCCAGCTCTTCCCGCTGCTCGGTGGTGTCGGTTGGAGGTGACTCCGGTGAGTCCCTCGGCTCTGACTGCATTTGCAGCCGGGGATTGCGGAGCGGCGCCCCGCTCTGCTCGCCTGACTGCGCTTGCAGCTGGCGGCGGCGGGCGTCCGCCTCCTGGGGGTCTGACTGGCTCCTAGTCAGCACCATGATGCACACGCGATATTGTTACGCGAACAATCTAATCGCGAGACAGAAACAGCTGATCGGTCAGGTTCTATCTATACAGGTTCGTTCGTGCCTAGCGTTCGACTTGCAACAACTGGATCGGATGCTTGTTGTTCAAGTTTGCTGGTCACGAGTGGCTCTAAATTACTTTTACTCACTTTGCAAACTATGTTTTAAATTTGGTTGATTTTGGTTGAGTTTTGAGCCAAATGAATTTTTAATTGAAATTACGTCGCGGCGTAAAATATTTTAAAAATTAAATAATTCCAAAAATTATAAAAGTCACAGGATCGGTGCTCCAAAGGTTCAGGGTTCGGGTTCTGGTCGAAATTTGTGATTCGCACAATATTTGACCGCTTTGGAGCACTTGGAAATTCCAAAAATAAATTGCGTCGTTGCGCAAAAATATTCGGGAAAAATCTACAATTTACACTAGCAGTACTCCTAGAGTACGCGGTTCAGGATCAGGTCGAATTTCGTGATTATCACGAGAATTGACTAAGTTAGAGCACTCACAAAAAATTTGGAAAAACAGAAACAATTCGATAAAATCGAAAATAATGATTTTAAAAATCCCGGAACTTCACGTCTATACGTGAAATGGATCAGGGGTTCGTATTCCGGGCTTTCCCAGGTTCAAGGATCTGAAGACCAACTCAGGGTCTGATGATGTTCACTCACTGATTCTATATCCGGTTCGAAGGACCAAAAACTGTTAACGACGCACTCACGGATCTCGTGAGGTCCCGAAGTTAACAGATTATACAGCTACGATAGCTCTTCAGGTTCATACACAGGAGGTTGTAAGGCTCCTGGAGTTTTAATTACTAAGGGATCGATTGGCTCAAAACAAAGGTTCAGATTTAACACTTATATTGTTTTAAATCACTGACTCTAGTGTGCCCTTCCTAGGGTTCTACCACGCGGGAAGAATGACACTAACAAACCCGACGTTGGCTTAACCATCTTTTAAACACAACACTTAAATCTATTACACGGAATATAACACAGAAATAGTCACACAAAAATCAATCAGCGAATCAGTATCAAATAGTTAATAATGTTCATACTTCCCTATAAGCTATTTACACGCTAAACACTGTTAAAGGAATACTTGTTCTTAGTTGGGCGGCTCGGGCCGCAACACGTAATAAAGAAATACTGTTTCACTGACTTTAAGTCCTACCTAGACTTCACTTAGGTCATAGGCTAGGGGATCTAGATACTTGTTCACTATGTTCGGATCGGATCACTACTGGTTCGGTTCTGTTTCTCACTATGAGTTTACAACTTGGGTTCACGACGCCAACTGGTCTCCGAATGAGCTCCCGGCGTATTTAAGCAAGCGATTGTTGCGCAACATTTACAACATATTGCGTGATGGAAAATTCCGGTCAGAATGATACCATCCTACGCTAAATTCTCGTGGTCAGACCGAGAAATTATAGGGCATCGATACACAAAGTTGTTCGAAAACTTTCGCTCTTTGCCGTTTTACGTTATGGTAACGACTAACGTACTATATACTCGACTACACAATCCTCATGGTAATTATGGGCGTGCTATATGCATCGCCTCACAATCCTCATGGTAAGCTGGCTCTGACCGGTAGAAGCCTCGAGTGGGTGTGTCGAGATCTCCTACCAAATCGTTCACTGGCCGCTCCTAGCACTAGTTGCCAGTGAAGTCTGGGTACACTCGATTTACACATTCGTTACGAGTCTTTATCTAAGCTCTAGATAGGGGGATCGGGTTCTAAGGTTTACACAAGTGCTAATGAGTCGTTACACTACACATATGGCCTCTTGTACGGGCAAAAACTCGTAAAATACTTAAATATTTCACTTACGTACTAACTATGAAACATGGTTATAGGAAGTAGTCCTAGGGCTTATAGCTACTTACAAAACATGTTCAGGGTCTTAGTTAGACGATGTTCAGTCGGGTCGGGGTTCGGTGGGGCTATCGTCAACAATTCCCCATAACAGCACTAGTGTCGTTATAGTCACTTTACGTTATTGCTAGCATCCACAGACTTCTAAATCTAGGTTAAACTTAGGTCAAGGATTAAGCGCTCAATTCTAACTTCACGATAAAAATTCACAACTACCAACTTAACAAACAATTAAATTCCTACGATTCATAAGAAAAACAAAACTTTCCGAATTAAATTAATTGATGCCAACATAAAAAAAAGTATTTTAATTATCGTCACATCGTGTCACCAGCCATATCAAAAAAAAGTTTACCATAGACACAACTGTCATGCCGGCTGTACACACTCGGAGAGACCGGACGAGACACGCGTGACGTCCATGTATTTTATATTTTAGCCTAGTCGTAGAAAAAGTATTGTATGCAACGTTGTATAATTAAGTCAAAAAACGCTCATTGCGTCTCTATTTGCGATACTCGCCGCATTCGCGGCTCGTATCGCAACTCACGCAATTCGCATTTTTTGAACCTTCTTATACAACTGTTGCATAAAATACTATTATCTTTTCTTTCAATTTAGGTACTCAGGTATTTATGTATTGAAACAACGATGTTCCTTGTCATTTAGAAACAATAGTAAGTACAAAGTGGGGCTTATTTTCAATTTATTGAAAATTGATTTGGGGCTCTTCAAGATTGTGCAAAGACTCCACTACTTTTGCTCCGTGTCACAGAATAAATAATAGTACTACGTTACGTACTGCCGCCATAACACAAAAGGGCACTTTAAAAATTTTTTTTGACACTGAGTTCTATACATATTCGGAATCAGTAAATTTCTCTGATTCCAAATATGTATAGAACCCAGTCTCGAAAAAAAATGTTAGTTGTGCCCTAGTCTCCGGAAGGGCAAAATTTGGTGCTAGTAGCCGCGAGGCAAAATCGCGGAGTGGGCCACTCCTGTCCATGTTTTTAAAGACGATACTACTAGACGATATTACTAGAACTGAGATACGGACAACAATAAATACCAATCAGTCTCTAATTACATGTCATTAATTAACATACTTCATAGCCAATAGCCGTCGACATAAATCGCCATCGCTCATAAATAAGGGCAGCGTGCATTCATCAGGAGAAATCGCTTCAATATAAGGGCTAGTGCTCATGCAAAGTTTCTATCCCATGTATCACACAAGCTGTATAAGAGTTCGGATAGATATTCCATTTTTAAAATTTGTAATATGACGTTTGGTTTGCTAACTCATTATTTGCTTAGATTTGTTTGATCAATCTTGTCCACTTATAATAGGCTACTTGATGACAGTTCAAATCCGCTCGGAATCTCCTTATTTTTAGTTTTCGTCATTGTAAAATGGTGGCACCAATGGTGGCACAAAAATAAGTCTATCCGGACAGTTTTCGGAGCGTAATTTGCTGGTTAGAGTTAATTAATTTATTTTAATTGTTGTCAAATACCCTATTTTACTGTCATAATGCAGCCTGTACCTATACTAAATTACCTCCAGTTTGAACACTGACAAGGACCTGTATAGAAAGAAAGAAAGAAAGAAAATACATTTATTTATGACAGCAGAAAGTTACAAAAAATAGAAAAAATATACAAGAAAACACAATGAAAATAAAAATCTTGCTGCCACAAAAAGGTCCCACCTCAGCATAATACCAACTCCAGAGCTGGCGCTGGTCTTCCGGTGGAACCAGACAGCTCTTATACAGTTTGTGTAAGTACTAGGTTGTACTTGCTATGTGACACTGCCTACACTTTATTATACTTATACGAAAATGAGTAGGGCCGATGGGTTGCAGGCCATTCACCCTTTTTTGCCTTATTTAATAAAAAACTTTTTAACTTCAATAATATGAACCCTTTTTGCCAAAGCCAGCTAATATAGTTAACAGCTCTCTTCTAATGAAAATAAACCGAGACAATATTTCGAACACAACTTTTGCCATGTTTTCATACTGACTAATTGTAATACTTATTTACGAACAATTACTGGTTTTTTGGTAAAACAACTACAGATATCGATACCTTTAGACTCAAATGGCGTAAAAGCCGTAGGTTCTAATGGCGTTTACGTTTAGTCTAAAGGTATCGATATATTTGGAGGTTACAAAGTTGACTAAATAAGGATGCTAGTGGAATAAATGTTAGCTATTGCTTACCTACGAAGTTAATAATTTCTCATACAAAGATTATAAACTTTCCCAGGCAGATTGTATAAACAGAAAAGTATTACACAATATGTGTAAATAAAGCTCAATCAAAACTAACGCCCACGTGAAATCAGCAGAGCGACATAGACATCATCATTGCATGAATAAATATTTTCTTCATTTGTCGCTATCACTGCATTTATTGTCAATTTGGGCTTACAAATTGGTCAGATTACTAAAAAAAGTTAAATAAATCTCAACTTTAATATTAGTTCTTTATATTCAAATTGCTTTGGCTACGCTTCTTTGAAACCTTATGTATCGTTATTCTCATAAATCAAAGGAATTTGGACTTAAAGGAACTGCAATTACGGCTTAAAATGCATTGAAGTACTGTTTATAAGTATGGGTGACTTATGGTCAATAGTTCGTTTCATAGTTGCGCAAACGCACCTTGTCTAATTTTGACGTCCGACTGTACTGATGAGCCAAAGAATCTTTCAAGACAGAATGATTCGACTTTATTTTTGATTGATGTTTGCGTACATGGCTGTCTGAACACTTTTAATTTTGTGGGCAACAATAGGTACCTACCTACCTTGACATTTTTTTTATTATTGTGTAACGGTTAAAAAAATGGGTACTTCACTTATGCTAAATTGTGTTTAAAGTAAGGATAAAAACAATTTATTAATATCTCGGCGTGACACAAGGTGTCGGTTCAATTCCCGGCCTAGGTCGAAAATTTTTCATCGTGTTTAATGTTTATCCATAAAATATAAAAACCATGACGGTAAAACATCAACTCCCTACTAAGGTGTTTCTGGAGCGCTATGACGCGGATTCAGGAAGGGATTAACAGAGCTCTCAAAGACGTATCAACATCTCTGGTGTTGCATATATCCATGGGCGTTTATGGTATATTACCAATTTTTTCAGCGTGTTTTTGGTAGATTGATGGCGCTGCGCTGTCATCGCTTACTAGTAACAGATACGTACTAGATATAAATTAAATGCCTAAAACATATCTTCTACATTTTTCATCATCTATGCATCCTAGTGCGCGTGCGCACAAAAAACCGTCGACAGTTTGACGCGGGACTCGAACCCGCATCAACAAACATCGGGCCAATAACATCTAGGGGCATTTCTACGGGCGTTTTAACCGCCCAATCTTGTTGGCCGATTCATTATCATAATAAAACAGCACTAAAACAAAAGCACAGGTTAAAATAGCACTATTCCGTGCATACTGTACATCGCTGTACACCTGCAGCCTATGGACAAGGTACACGCAGCGTGCTATGAATGCCATGCGTGTACAGTGCAATGACGCGTTCCGGGTGCTGTTGCGGCTGCCGCGATACTGCAGTGCGTCCGGCATGTTCGCGGACGCGCATGTGGATGGTTTTCCCGCGACGCTGCGCAAGCGCTGCGCCGCGACGCTCCGCAGAGTGCGCGCCAGCCGCCACAGCCTCCTGACCGTTGTGGCAGAGAGATGGGACAGTGCCCTAATCAGGCACTGGACCTCTCAACATCTTAGTTTAGGTACTAACATAGTTATTTAAGTTTGTATTACTAACAACATATGGATTAATTTTGTCCGAAATAAATGTTTTTTTATTTTTTTTTTATAATTCCGCAAGATTGGCATATGATTTTCAGTTATCTTCTAGGTGATAGAAACTCATAGTGACTAAATGAAAATTTCATTCTAATCTCGCGTGACCAATAAAGTCACAGTCACAGCGGTTGAAACGCCCGTAGGTACACACATCTCGAGCTATTAAGTCGCACCGTGAGAACGAGTGTAGTTTAATTGAAGCATATACCCTATATGAAACCAAAAGGACGTATAAGCGTTTCAGAATAGACATCCATATGTCTTTTGGAAGAAAAATTGTGGTTATGTTTGGACAAATTAGTTCTCTGCATTTGGAGTCGTAAAGTTGTAAATTATATTTGGAAGGTATGTGGTGCATATGCTACTAATAGATGCAAATTAATTGTCAGTGTGTTGACGGATAATTTTCAAGAATTTTTTTTGACTAATTAACATAGGAGGTTGGGAACTCGTGCTTGACCGAAACAGTTAGAGATGCGATAAAACTTGGAAATATTCCGGAAAAGCACATCACTACAATTAATGTTTTTTTAGGTTCGAATTTTAATGGTCATTTTCGCCCTCGTTTCTTCGTTTCCCTAGTATTCAGGATATCAGAGGGTAATATAGTATAATTTTCAATTTCGGAAACTTATTCGGTGTTAAAAATATCACGACGCATACCTACTTTCTCGATTCAATATTTTCCTTTAATTGATGATGGAAAACGCATTATAATGTCTAATCTAAAAAAAAAACATTTGTAAGTAAAGTAGGTACCTATAGTGACAGCGCTTGGACACCGCGCCAGTCTTGAATCTGGATCTCTTAAGACGAAACAAAAGTGCATTATAACTAGGTATGCACTAAGTATAAGATCCTAGTAGTCGCATTGTGATCGACCTAAGGTCCCCAGACGGTGTAGGACGCGATGGACTGGCGACCTCGTGAGAGTAGCGGGGAGGCGTCGGTGGATACGGTCTGCACAGCCTGTCGCAAACTAGTAGTTAGTATTCGTTAGGTTACCTTAAATAGTCTATTGCATAAAGCCGTCCTAAGGCGTTATTCCGTAAAAAGCGTTATGCAAAACTGAAGCAGATCCGAGTGTTCGACCGTATCCGATTAAAAGGTGAAAGTTTAGGCATCGGTAGCAAGTTTGGAGCTTAGAGCGTTTTCTCTTTAAAAGCTTTTCAAGAGCTTTTAATGCTGATTAGATTAAACATTCGACTGAGATTATGCAACAAGCATAAAATGTATACATAAATGATTGTACAAAGGACATAAAGTTTCTGTAAGAGTGGTTATTTTCATTACTATAGAGAAGTATCAAAGTTATCAGCGTCGTCCGTGGTGGTGTGATTTTTGTCTATTTCATACTTTCATCCAAGGACCTTAAAATAAATAGCCGGACGTAGCGTCGCGAACAGATAAGTGAAGCACTCATGATGTGCCGGCAATGTGCCGGCGCTTTGTACGCACGCACGCACACATCAACCAGCATAATGGGCCGGTCGGCTGCCATTGGGCCGTCAACGCACACATGCTCACTTCGGCGGCCATAACTCGGCTTCACTCGCGTCTTAGACCGCGCGGTATCCTTCTATTTTATTAATCCATGCTTTCATCTCCCGAAGCGCTATGATACGGGGTACTTCAAAAGCGTGTTAACAGAGCATTCAAATGTGATTCAAAGGTCGACAAAGTAATTGCTTTCCATCAGGTGGCTCGTCTGCTCGCTTGCGACCACAGAAGGGCATTTCTCCAGATATATGTCTGCGGTCACCTCATTCATCTGGCCCTTTTTCATACTAAATGTATGAAGACAGATTAATGAGTCGCAGACATATTTCTGGAGAAATGCCCAGAAATATATCGAGATAGAAGGCAATAGTTCGTGGATTTGTATGGCAAGTAAGCGTGTAAAGTTTTTCGCCTGGTGTTTGACGCCTAAAGTGTAATTTAGTGATGGAAAACATACATTTTCATCACACTTGCTCGAAAATGGTGTCATTACACGTAGATTCTGAGGGGCCGTAAATGACCTATTACACCCTAGGGCGTAATGGTTTTCTTTTTAAATTTGAAACGATGGTTTTGTTTTACTCTTATTTGTCGTGTTCAAAGGAAATGCCAATTTACTTTTTTAACTTTTATCACTGAAATATTATTTAAAGAGAACTGTTGTTGCAAATACATGTAAACACATATTTCTGTAACATTAATTTAATGTTTAAATAGTGTATTTCAGTATTTTGCAAATATAAAATCAACCGTTTTAGGCATTTACCGTTATGGTTTCCGAACGTGACTCGACTTTCGCATTGTCTATGGATATTATGTCACTAATGTCACTGTCAGTTTTACAATTTTATTTAGGTTAAGTAAGGTTATTTTGATCAGATTTCCTCACAAGTGTGATGAAAAACTTTGTGTGTGCCACGGGCGGTAAAGGAATTACAAACTCGTGTTATTAAAGCCCTCGGCTTCGCCTCGGCCTTGTAACAACCACTCGTTTGTAATTCCTTACTTACCGCCCTTGATACACAATGTACTATTTCAATTTCATTTGGTGGTATTTGAACAATTAATTATACGATTATTATCAGATCTTCAAATCTGCTAATAATATTGACGGAAACTGAAGTTAACGGCATTCAAGGTAGGTGGCCGCCACTTCTTTTTAGCACGCGAGGTACATACACTTTTTTCTTTCTACCTCGATTTATTTCTGTGCTTGCGACTTGTTACATAAAAAAAGAAAAAGAGGTGTTCGTGTGACCTCTGATGCAAGTTATTGCGATCTAATTATTGTTAATTTTAGTCGTAACTTCAAAACTCTTGCCGTGTACTGGTGCTCAATTGCAATGACGTTGACAAAAAATAGTATTTACAAGCACAGATTATTAATGTTCATTCCTATCTTAACACTTTTCTCCTGACTTGAGACCGAGGGCAAAAGGTTCGATCCCGAACCCAACCGTCGGCAGTCCGACATAATTTCCACTTAACACTAAAACTATAATCGTAACTCCGTCGCTCGTGACTAACTTTTAACTATTCGTAACTGAGCTGCGTTACTTTCGAAACTCGAATGTCTTATTGCTAAGCTGTGTCGCTATTTGAGCGAGCGCGAGCTGCAAACCACCGTATCCTCAATGTTCGATCCCGTCCTTCCAATATTGGCTCAAGGTGGCTTTATCGACTGATTGTGGCTGATTATTTGAACGGTGACACATTGGCTACAGAGCCGACCATGGTGCGCAAGTTATGCACGGCACGGCGTTCATAAGAGCATTGTAATGTTCTGGTCAGATTTGGTGTGGAGCTCTCTGAGTGCATTTCGCGAAAAGAGTTTAAAATAGTTTTGCTATAGTCAATGATATCGCGTAACAACCAAAACTGAGTCGAGTTATGAATCACCCTCCTTGAAATTGCTTGAGATATATTGTTCTAAAAACGTATCCATCACGTTTCAAATGGACTCGATGTCTTTATTTGTGAGAGCTCGAACTCGGTGTAGCATGAGGTAAACTTATGGTGGCGGGCAGTCCATAAACACAAAAAGGCACTGCCTACTCTCTAATTTCTTTCCTGGTAAGAGTAGGAGGGTAGAAATTGGTGCAGAATTTGAAAGAATTATAGTTGCGAGGTTGTCGGACACATCCTTCGTCCTTACATCTCCATAAAGTTTAGTCTATGTTTGCCTATTTTCTATATTTTTTATCGTGTTTTGACGCCTAGAGACCCTTTACATCTCTAAAAATGTAGTTTTAAGTTTTGTAATGTAATGGATCCGGAGATTATATACGTCTCTCGGTAAAATGTAAAAAAAAATGTGCCCAGTTATTTGCTTGTTGCATTTTATAAATATTGTCATCTTATGTAATAATGTCACAATTGTTGTAATGTTGTTTTTAAAAGAGAAACTGGTGAGTTTCTTCAGGCGCTTCTTCTCACCAGAAGGTCATCTACCGAAGCGCCAAAAGAAAAGAATCAGACATGTAAAAGAGCCCTTGAGGCCTACTTACAGAAATAAATGAGTTTGAGTTTTTGAGTTTGGACAGAGTCCTACGCACACAGCGGAGTCTTCTTAGCTGGGCTAGGTTTAGTGAACCGGCAACTAAAACTCCCATAGCTCGATTTACACACTCACATAAGGATAGGTTGATCCGCTTCATCCTTCCCGCTGGTCCGTTGCTCACTTTCAGCAATCAGCGTAATTTCAAGGTGGCTCTGGCCTAGCGACCTGGTTCGACTCCAGGCGCTATGGCCGCCACCTAGTCCGACCCTTTCTCTAAAGGGGACCGGGACTGGTGACCTAGTTCGACCCCAGGCGCCCCCCGGGCCTCATAAGGTGGCCCGGCCAGCAACCTGGCTCGACCCCAGGGAACGCTACGGCCCCCACCTGGTTCGACTTTTGCCACGCCCAATAAGGGTTGCAAATTTGTCAGGCTACAAAAAAGGTAGACAGTATTTTTTGTCTTTATGGCGTGCACGCCACTGGGTAGACTTAAACAAGTGCTCCATTTGGATCAACATCTTAATCGTTTAATCTAACGTTTTAATCTCACGGTAGTTTTTAGTTGAAACGTATAACTCAATCCCACAGTTTACGAGACAAATGCAAATCACGACTAAACACCTAAATAAACTAGGGCTCCCGCTACACGTGCTACACGCCGAAACGGATACCCGTGTTCTTAAGACCGGCGGTACTAAGAACCCGGATTACACAAACCCGCCGGGTACCGAAAACGTTTCTCAGAAACGTTTCCGGTACCCGTACCCGTTCTACGTGTCGGCGGGTACACGTGTATTTAAAACCGGCCCGAACGGGTACGAACGAACCGAAACAGTCGGAGTCAAGGCACACAATATCTACTATTTAATGCTGACTTCAGATGAACTCTTTTGGCGTACGAATGTTTAATAATAGTTTGTAACCGTGTTGGAAAATCATATTTAGCTAACTACTTAAAATATGTTTTTTATATAAATCGAAGTAGGCATCGTTATTCTACATTGTCTGCTGTATTTTATTCTAAATCTGCTCGTACTTAGTTTAGAAACTTTATTCTGATGTGTTAGGTTTTGATTTAATAAAATTAAAACCTATTGCGTCTTATCTAAGTCAATTAATTAAAAACAACATTTTATTTATAATGGCATATCAGATATGTGACGAATATGGTTTGCATGAAGGCGGATCACCGCCGACGTCAGGGTTAGCCGTAGCTTCGTGAGGAGTTAGCAGCGGAGAAACAGGAACAGAGGCAATTCGTCGCTTGGATTCGTGGTGCGTTTCCGTTGACGTACGAAAAAGTCATCCGTAAACAGCAAACCAACGATACGACGCTTTGCCAGAATGACAGCTTGTCAATCTCGTTCCAAAATAGCATCAAAGAGGCGCAATGCACCGTCACGGCCAGACTGACATGCGACCGTCCTCGGGCGCTTTAGATTGCAGACCTGTAACAATCACACAATCAATCGAACAAGAATCAGCAATCCTACTTGCTGAAAATCTCGCTCGTCCACCCTGACAAAGTGTTAGCTGTTGCTGACGTGATAGCGTCGTTATCATTGTAACCTAACCGTAACACCAACCGCAGTTGCATCATCAATATCTCAAGGAAGCACTCGTATGTCCCCTCAATCAACCCCGCAGGGTCTGGCACGGACGATACGGCCTCATCAGCTTGGACCGGACAGGTGTGTCCTTTCGACCAGTGGACACTCCAACACTTCTGATGAAGGCGGATCACCGCCGACGTCAGGGTTAGCCGTAGCTTCGTGAGGAGTTAGCAGCGGAGAAACAGGAACAGAGGCAATTCGTCGCTTGGATTCGTGGTGCGTTTCCGTTGACGTACGAAAAAGTCATCCGTAAACAGCAAACCAACGATACGACGCTTTGCCAGCATGACAGCTTGTCAATCTCGTTCCAAAATAGCATCAAAGAGGCGCAATGCGCCGTCATGCAGATATACTAAAATATCAATTAAAAATAACAGTTTAGAATATAATTATGAATTACTTCGCAAAAACAACAAACATCTGCCAATGGCGAAAAAAAGATAAACATAAGCGCCATTATCATGTGATTATTCATAACTGAATTTCACCCGAGAACCACAAAAGTCCATGTTACCTTAGTTAACTTGCGATAAGATTGCTTATTTCTTTAAGATAAATCCTAAAATTGGTAATCATTCAAGTTTACTTGAGTGACTTTCACAATAGAATTAAGGTAATAAACTTGAACGCCGAACGCCTTTTTGTCTGACGAAACGAAGCGAACAAAGAAGCAGGTTCCCAAACCATCATCACAAGTACGACTTCCAATTATAAGCTTTATGTCGTAGCAATAAGGTTAAAACTTATGCACCAAAAATTTCAACAAACCCCGGCAAAATCTTAAAAGATTAGATAAGTAAATGTTTTCTATTGATTTGGAGCCGCATCGCACTAACAAGTAGTTTACTATGAAAAAAGGCAGAGCAAAAACAATTAGAATGAACAAGAAATGGGTAAGATTTTGGAAATAAGGTACCTAGTCTAGTTGTTTTTTAGTACCTATGATTCCAGTTCCAGAGTAATACAGTTTCGTTGCAAGTTATTTTAAAATCGTTTTTTTTTGTTTAGTTGTGTTTGGTTTTGTTGTTATATACTGTTAATGCGATAGATTGTTATTAAATGTTAAAAAAAATAGAAGAAATTGGGTGTGGAATTTTGCCACAAGAGTCGATGACAAAGCTTATTGCTCATTGTTCAACTATCGCACAAACAACGAGATTTCTTGTAATATTAATCAGGACTACTATATAGACGACAGGAGCGATTGGAATACATTTATTAACAATTCACCATAAGTCAACAAACCCGACGACCACCGAGTAAGTACAATTATTTAACTATTTTATTTATGTAAAAAAATATATAAACGTAACTCTATTTTGTATAAATAAATAAACCAGCCAGTGCGAGTCGGATTCACGCACGAAGGGTTTCCGTACCATTTCTGTATCTGTTGTTATAGATGCTACAGAAATACATAATCTGTGAAAATTTTAACTGTCTAGCTATCACAGTTCATGAGATACAGCCTAGGGACAGACAGATAGACAGACAGTGGACTCTTAATAATAGGGTCTCGTTTTTACCCTAAAAAGTGCTAGTATGTGAACTTCGAAGTCTTATATAAAAATGTCTACTCGTACTCTATGCAAAAACTACCTGCTCTTAAAAGGCCGAACCCTTAGCCCAATAGATTGTTTATTGACTTTCGGCTTTACATATTATACACCACGGAATAAGATATGCTCGAAACTTATACGTATTGTGTCTATTAATTTGTAGCTCGAACCACGATTTGTACCTTCGCTACTCGTTAAGGACGAATCCGGAGACACGGGTAGATAAGATCCGTTTCTTCGGGTACCCGTGTACCCGTGGAAACGGATCTTAATTACACGTTTTCTAATTACCCGTGCGGAACGGGCCAGAAAACCGTGTCCGTGTTACTCAGAAACGGGTAATAGAAACGTTTACACGAAACCCGGACACGAGCGCGAGCCCTAAAATAAACCCCGTAAAATCACGAGACAAAGTGTGACTTTCATGACGTAACGCCAAGTGTTTCCAGGAGATGCTATCGGGCGGATCGTGAGGACAAATTCGAACATTCGCACGAATTGTTACGACAGTCTTCGTGTAACTTCGCGCAAGTTCGTGGATGCTCGGAGATGGTATCGGCGGCGATCGACAGATACGATCGTAGTAACACTGTTGTTTTACGTGTGTGATGGAGTATAACAGAAGGTCTACTGGGCGGGCGAGGCGTCAAACCGTAAATGTATTAATTGACACATTCAGTGCCAAGCTTCCAAATTTCCATACAAAATTAACCTGATAGTCGGGTTCTCAGCACTAAATGTGTTAAGTACTGTAATCCTACTCACTCAATACTAATATTAGAAACGTGAAAGTTTGACAAGATATATTTAGATGTTTGTTAATAGGATATATTTATGGGAATATCACCGGCGAAGAAGTGTGTTAATGCTAGTAAGATAAATTAATTATTTGCGTTAAATGTATCTTTGGTTAAACTAATGCATAATTAACTTACTTTTTAACGAAATAAGTTTTAAAATGGATAGGTAAACGGGTTCTATTTAAAAAGGGTTCGCCACAGAGGCCTACTCCCGAATATCAAAATAGTACTTTTGAGTCTTACTATCTTAATATCAAGTGAAATGGTTATTCAATCGTTTTTAATATTATAGTTTTAAAATGGACTTTCCCACCACGTTTTGCAGGCTTTTAATTATTCTGCTTGTTTTAACAGTCTTATAATAGTTATAATTTTTTTACTAATTTTAGTTACAGTCATGTTCGTAATTAGGATAGTGCAGTAGGATTTACGGTAGGTTAGTAACTATAGGAGGATCATTTAACCAGATATTTAGGGATTTAATATCCAGGTAAAAGCACTTATTGATGAACTGTCGTTCCGCAGTGTATGATTTAAATCTATAGTAAATTTCATTTCACATTTAATTAACTTGTCTAAACTATCAGACAACCAATCACCAATTAACCAGTTGGCTTGAATGAACTTACAATGTACAATTAATTCTCATTCATTAAGAGAACAAATTCCAATAACTTAATTTACGGCTTGTAACCTAAAGTTTCGACCATTAAGCTATCGTAAGAGAAAAGGTCTATAGATTGTCCTCGATTTAACACTTATATGTCGTTTAACTTACTGTAATAGTTAGACTTACAATAGCATTAATACTAGTCAATTTAGGTTAAGACAAAACAGTAAATTCCAAAGCTATGCTCTTTAGCTAAAGCCCAGTTTACACTTCACCAGTTAATAAGTTATGGGCTACTTTACACTAGGTGCGAACAGCACAGTTTCAGTTGTAAAGTCCGAGACGCAAACTTTAACTTACATAGCGAGAAGACCGGAGTCTTAATTACGTATTTAAACTATTTTTCTAGAAAAGTTTATTTGAGTTGAAAGCACTGTAGGAAGAAGAAACACTATACTACTCACTCATGGTTCCTACATAGGACTGACGACTGACATACTGATAGCTAGGAGCTATTGTTTGCAAGACGCGACGATTAGCGAATTAAGGAGTATGTTGGCGCAAAATATTAGCCCGTCCTGACGGACTTGTTTGTCGTTGGTGCAGATATTTTCGTCTTTTCTAAGAAAATTGTTAGAAGCATGCGGCTTTACTTTTTTTTTGCTCTTTTTTGTTATTGAGGTGTCTATTCAGCAACGCCTTCCCTTTCTTCTACCACTGGCTCCTATTGAGTATAAGCTCTTAAAATTCGATCCCAGGCGCCCCGACCTCCACCTAGTAACGAAGTACCGATTTTTGCAACAGTCAGCAAGTCTTGCAAGGTTGTCAGCTTCCAAAAAAAGAGGCAAGAAACAGGCAAAGCAATGAACTTTACTTCAACTGAATCTACGATTCACGATATGATCATAAATTATGAAGTTAATTTAATGATTTTAACAGATGAAGTGTAAACCGGGCTTTGTTGTAAAATACGGCGCAGCAGGTGTGGAGCAACACCTAGGCCAAAAGCTCGCGTAAAGCTAACATGAGCTTTGGAACAGATAAGCTAAAGGCCAGTGGGTTTCGTTATAACCAGAGAAATATAGTGCACGATCCGTGTTCCTTATTCTTATCTAGAGGTACGTATTGTAAAAAAGTTTTTTCCTGTATTAGAATTACACATAACAGTTACCCTATCCCTATGTAGTAGTGTTTTTATCAACTGAGGAACTTTTTCAACTCAGACAAAGATACAGGTGTTATTAAGTTTGACAGTTTTTATTATCAGATAGCTAGTTTATTTGCGGCAAATCTTAGCTGTGGTTCAATAGGACAGTTAGTCTAAAGTAGTCAGGAATTGCCTACGTTTTAAATATGTTTGATTTGTAACTTGAATAGGTTATAAGTAAACTTTTTTCTTGGCAGGTAGGTACTCGTTATATTGGAGTCTACTCGACCACTTTCTATAAGTCTTAGGTATTTCTGAACTATTTTAAAGCACTTGACGCAGTGACGTCACTCCTTCCATTTATTGTGGCTCTTGTAAACTCTTTTTATCGTGTTTACTCATAAAGTGCATTTTTTATCTTGATTACCTTGCCAAGTGCATCGCGATGAAATAAAACTTAAGGTTTTCTCACGGGTTAAATATTCCGATTTAAAATACCTTGCGAACCATATGCATCAGTACAGACAAAGATATTACCTAGATATTTGTAACTTTTTTGTAGCATCATTTAAGATATGTGGGCATAAATGTGTAAGTAGAGGTTAAAATATCGGATTTCTTTCGTTTAGTCAAGAAATGTTTACACTTTTAGAGCATAATATCTACGTCTGTCTGATCTGTGTTGAATGTTTTCTAGGTGTCTCACTGCAAGGCAAAGACCCCCCCCTTTCTCTGCTGTTGCCTGTTCGGCTCATCCTCCCGCCACTCCTTGCGAAATGTGTCTGCTTCGGTTTCGGTAGGCACGGCACCTTGTTTGTGGTGTACATTCGGTAACTGCATTAAAAAAAATATTACGTCCGTTTCGTTTCTTAAGTTTCCACCAAATAATTTGCTCTACTAACATATTAATTCGTAAAATTTCACCGATTTATTGAAGGCGAGTAATAATTTAAGGTTTGATAACCTTAGAAAGGCATCGCAATCGAGATTCGTTCTCGATGCGACAATTAAAGCGGCATGGAAGTAAATGACTTTATTGGTTCGACACGACCGACGATCTACTTTACGTTACGTTGGTAACTCGCTCTATCGCTATAGGACTGAAAAATTACCAATTATAATACATTTTTTCTACTCCTGTACTTTTATCTGTCTTTTAGTTGGTCACGAACACTAATATAAGAACATACATAATATGAGTTCAGAGAAGTCTATACTCTATTCCCCATAACAGCACTAGTGTCGTTATAGTCGCAAAACGACCCGCGGGGGGGCGAGTTAGATTGGGCGATTAGGCTAAGTAATGGTAAAAAGTATGATTTTGTCTAAAAATTACTGCTTGTTGAGTTTTTTCGGTGTTGCTTCATTACAGTGGTATCTGGTCGAAAACGCTCGCTGGTAGACTCAGACGTGAGTCCGTGCTACTTACAGACTAAAGTTCATTTTGTTTCATTTATTCGAGGCTGTCTGTTTTTTGTTTACAATGACAATAGCCCGACTTCCAAGAGTACCCGAGACTTGGCCCTTCCGTTCACACGGCCCGTCTCGCGAAATGTCACACTCGTAAGGATGCCACTTAGCTGCGAAATCACGTGCATTTGGCCGATCTTAATATCACGGGTAAATTTTGACCGTACCGTTTTTTGGTAAAATAACCTTATCAATAGCGAGTCGCAATAGGAAAAGTAGGAAAGGACAGAACATTTAAAAAAAAGTATGGTATTGAAAGACCATAAGTAACACACTGTCTCAAGTTCTATTACACAGGTCAAGAGACAGTCCTGTGATAGAGAGCGGAGGCTTACTAAAAGTACCCGGAACGCTTCATCCCGTTGCCACCCTTTAGGTACAGAACCCAGTCAAAAAAAATTAAGTAACTTGGGTGTTTTTTTTTCAAGGAGACGTTATAGGTATGCTTCCGATTTATTTAGTAAGTAATTACAAATAACCATAGGCCACTTAAAATTGACCTATGTTTATTTGTAATTACCTGTCTTTCTCGGTTATAGATTAAAAAATCTGTTACAAAAACATAACTATAATTTTGCCTGTATGAGTTTATACTTAATTAAAAAGGGATAGACCCACTGGTCCAGCAGATATACCGAAAACAAAAATAATATAGGAATAATTGATTTTTCACTTAAAAAGGGATAGCAAATCGTGACAGACAACAAAAATAATACACGAATAATTGATTATTGAATTAGATTTTTTCATTACTGGCATTAAAATTATAAAGTTTGTAATTTAGAAATTGGCATTAAAAATTTGCGAAAATGCTGCAGAATAGCCCGGTTGGGTTATCGGGGTACTAAATTAGTTTCATTGTATTTGGAGAAGTGCAATGAGCGTAAATAAGACTTAGTGACTTCGATCGAATCGAAACAATAAGTTCGTTTTGGGTTTTTATGGGGAGGCCGTTGAACTGGGGTTTTTAAATGGTCGCTTCTGTTTTGTGACAAAGGATCTTCGATTTGTCAATGTCGGTGAGCCATACTGTTGTTTTGTGCGATGTGTATTGTATAGTAAACGTTAGTTTTTGAACATTTCACGACTTACCGTGTGCGCCAAACGTTTAACAGAGTTATAACGACAGTTTGGAATGCAAGCTATAAAAGAATCAAAAATTCAATAACAGCCAAGGAACATAGTTGAATATAGTAACACCTAGTAATAGTAACACTAGAGCTAGTAGACCGGGAGATAGTGACACAAAATTTCCGGTCATTTGTACCGGTATGGTGACCCTACAGGGGTCTAATTACTTAATGACGCAAGGGAAAATGATGGTCATAGCACTGGCACCGGCGGTCCAAACGCGTGGGCAGAAGTCCAACGTGTCGGAATAATTACGAAAGTCAAACTGTACCACAAAAAGTCTTGTATTTTCCGATAGTCGATGAAAAATTAAGTAGGCGGTAGCGTAATGCTTCTCCAGTGTGGCTTACAGCCCGACATACCGACGAAAACACGTTAATTAAAAAAACAAAAATTCAACTATTTGTACCAGGCTAATTTTGCAACAGCTAGTCATCGTCCAGTAGCCCTTCACGAAAATCACCATGCCATACTTTTCCGACGGGGCCAAATGGCCGCCATACCGCCGCAAACGATTTGTACTACAACCGCCTTGCCTCCGTTAAAGACACCTTTTCAAATTAGTTGTCGATGTAAAATGTAAAAGAATCTGCTACGGTTTTGACGCCTTACCTCATACTCTACTATATTTCATAGACTTTATCTAAACAGAAACAACTGTACCACTTCTGAGATAAAGTGATCGCCTTGTAAACGTTTTTATCGGCACAGTCGACCAGTAACCGGATTCGAACAAAAGCCAGGAAGTTGTCCGGCACGGACGCGAGGAAAGCTCTCACTTGTCGAAGAACTAGCTAAGGAGGATTGCAAACTCTGATCAACATTTTTTTTATATCCCCTACAACACCTACACGAATATCAGAAGGACCAAAAGTCACAGTATCAGTCATTTGTCGATGGACTAAGTTAAGGAGGGTTGCAATGCAAACTCTGTTGAATATTTTTTTTTTTATATTCGTAACATATAACACCTACACAAATATGGGTAGAAGCAAAACTTGTAAACGTAGACATTGAAATGAAAATCATTGTGGAATGTTTCCGTGTCCGAATGGTGTTAACGTGACTTAGACCACCACTTGGATCTGTCTGTCTGTTCGTCCGTTTATCTAAAGTCAAATCCTTCATACGCGATTACACTATTGGCTAAACCTTTTCATTATCAACTTGAAATTATATGAAGTTAACTATTCCTCTTAGTTTTATACAACCGTGAACATGCAGTAGCTAAAAAAATGTATGGTCGCTGGCATTTGGAGCAGCCTATATCGATACCTTTGGGTTCAATTGGCGTAAAAGCCATAAGGCATAAATGGCTTTTACGCCAATTGAACCCAAATGTATCGATATGTTAGCCAGTTTTTGCTATGCTCTGTTTACAGCCTCCCTGTGGCTTACACGAGCGGTATCGCTTATCTGACTGCCACTAGAGCAAGCCTCATTAACGGCCCGAGTCCACAGCCCGATGCATAAATGAGCTGTTATGCTCGCCACTGGAGAGACAGATGACTGTTTTTGTAAGTATAGCCTGTATATAACGGAGTTAGTTCGAAGAACTTTTTTAACTGTTATAATCACCAACAGAAAATATGCCACCCTGGCATGCATAAACAATAAACATGTATACAAATGTATGGCGGGGTGGTACCTTTTCTTTGAAATTTCCCGTACCGCTGTCACTTTCTATACCTTGCCTACGTCCTGCCAAACCAATTAGGCTTCAATTTTTAAATCCCTAACATTCAAAATTGTTAACTAGATATATTAAGGTATATGTTTTGATGCCTTTCACAAAATATTGTTACTAAATTATATTGCATTTATATTTTATATATTATTTTTGATGTTGTCTTGTCAGCAATTTTTGCGGGTATCTCAGCTCAGCTCAGCTCAGGATGGCTACCAAAATACCAAATTTTTGATACAAACCACCCTTATTATAATATAGCGCCCTTTTCACTTTTCCTAGATCAACGCGTAGATAAGGAATATCCACTGTGTTGATATTGTATTAGAGAATCATATGTCAGGGAACGACTCCAATGCTGACGAAGATATACCAAATCTACAGCCAACACCTTGAAATCACCTACCCATATTCGGGGAAAGCACTCTGGCAACCCATTACCCAAACGTTTCGCGAAGATCATTACATATTCACCAATTACTGAGATGCAGATATTTATTTTTCAGTTCAATTTTATCGGGTACCACTCAGGTTAACGCCCTTGTGCTGATTAAGAGACGGGTTTGACCATATGCCATTGTATAAACATTGCTTACCCTTACATAAAAACGTCGCTAGTAACTATAAGCGCTATACCACTAACGCCCTTTTACGATCAAGGTTTCGATTGATAGGTCCCGAGATTTATTACGGTTCGAGTTATTTTCGTGAATTTCGAGATTAAACACTCATATCTCGAAATGTTGTCACGACTGGAACACACAAGGTGTGGAACTCGCGCGCACGATTTGTATGTTCCATTTCCATTTGTCGACGTGATATGTTTTTGCAAAGAGTAATTTAACTGTTTAATTGTGACTCAACTTCACATCGGAGATTAAGCATTGCAGTGCAAAATGATTTTCCTGTTCACGAGACCTAGAAAATCAAGGCAGTAAAATTTCATGACGATTACGAAACTCGTGTGCCATTCGGTATTACTAGCGCACCTTGTGTATTTCAAAGGGGATTAATTAAAATTAATACTTATTTACAAATTAATTGCGAACACATTCATCAAATGAAATGTGAGTTAGAACCTGTTAATCTGTATTTATTACAGGTTTATTTATTTTTATTACCATAACAATACATTCCGAAGCTTTCACAGGTAAGTCGAGAATAAGCTTAGTTGGGGCTTATCACGCAATGTGACGATAAAGCTTCAGTTGTTATCGATACTAGCATTAATAGCTGAATAAAAGCTCATTGGGAAAGCCTATGTTCCATTTTTATTGCTGCACAATCAGGTATTCAAAGCTGTCTAATACGGGTTTAATGTGTATTCGTAAAAGTCTATCTTTTTTGCCATTGTATAAACATTGCTTACCCTTTTTGAACCACTTACAATTAATATAGTTCGACCAACAACCTTTCCGTCACTCCGAATAGTCTTTATGTGTTTTTGCTTCAAGCATCGACTTAAATAGAATTTGGGCGCAACTCTTGCTCAAACTACACCCATTGCATGAAAATAGTAAAGTATATTCAACTTTATTTAATTCATCATCATCAATCGTCTATTTTTGGATACCGCTGCTATAGACCTCTCAAGTTGTATATTATTACCATCTAGCATTCGTGATTAAACTTATCCAGCTCTTGCCATTCACCTTGCATAGATAGTCTTGTGTTAAATGTTATATAGAAAAAAAACCTTACGGTGACCTTCATGTTTGGCAGTGTATCGATCCATCTGTCAGTTTGTCGTGTCCAGTGCTTTCGATCACTGTTATAAACTGACTACTGCGACAACCTCGTTGAGATAAATCATGGGCTTTCGCGCTGCATCGCAAACGCTCGTGTTCTGATTTATTCGCCCACTCAGACAATGAACCTTCGTCAGAATCTATCTCTATGTGACTTTACTTGTGTACAATTATTATGTTCATTAAAATTTCATGATAAATTTAAGTAAGTAGTAAAATTATATACGTCATGGTGATCTGGTGATCATGAACTTTGTTCACCACAGCGCTCGGAACCGGTATTTTGCAAAAAACCCCGAAATAGCCCAATATTTTGAATTATTTTATGCTTAATACCGGTATCCGAGCCCTGGTTCACCATCATTGTCATCAGCCCGCAATCATCCATTACATCTATTCCCTCTCTTCTTAATCGTTCCCTCACTGCTGAGGTTCGTGACTCCTTCCGATTCTGTCGACCAGCTGTCTCAATCGGTGATGCTCCGTTGCGGCACTGACCAGCTTTTACCTTTTTACAGAAGAGGTTTTGACTGCATTCAGAAGAGATTACTATTGGAACCATGTCACATTACTACAATACTGCATTATTATGTATGTGGTAAATGTCAAAATTTCCCTATTTAGGTATGTAATGACAATCTGATAATTTTGATATTTATTGATGAATGATACGAGATAAGGTAAACGTCCCAGTGCTCGACGAATGTGGAAACCTTTAGATATTCTGTCAATGCGCCACGGTGATATTTAGATAACATATAAGTCATTATTTCACTAAACGTGACTTTTCCCTTAATTGTTTAGCAACCGGCCCTTCTCACGGAAGATTTGTTAAGCCGCAGTTAACAGTTAATTGGGGAAAGTTTTATTGTCTATGCTTATTTTGATCCCATAAAACCATAGTTAACCGACTCGGAGGTATTTCGCGACTTTCCAATGCAATTATTCTAAGTATTCATAAACCACACATAAATACAACCGTGCAAGCTTGCCGACAATTTATCAAGCTACTTGTACAGTCAGCTGCAGAGAAAAGGAATCCCACTGTCATGCATTCGTAGTATCGCAAGGGAGTCACTTTTTTTGGGAAAGAGGAATCTTTTGTCGGGAAGTTCTCTTATACTTCTAGTAATCCACGGATAATTATTTCACGAAATATTAAAAAAAAACATAATTATCGGAGAACTAGGTGTAGGATGGTTACTAGATGGCGTGCAAATATACAGTGGCAGGGGTAGTGACTGAAGGAAAAAAGTCGAAGATCAATGGCGTACCATAGGAGAGACCTATGTCTAGCAGGAGTCTTAAAGAGGCTGATGACATTGATACTGATGACATGTTCTATAAACACATAATGAAATTATTGAGAATTAACATACATGTCACAGCCTAAAATTTCACAACGTACATAATTACCCACACCTACTAGCAAACACCTATACATGATGATATATCCTAATCGGTCACAATCGTGAGCTTTCAAAGTAACTATAAATATTCATATAGCGAGATTATCCTCGCTCCTTAACGGTACAATACATCCAGGATCGAACCCGCGCTTGCGCAACCTAACTGCCAAGCCATAACCGGCAGACTGTATTTCTATAATAAAACGTCCTAAATACCTCTACATAAGGACTTCGAAGACACTTACGCCTTTTTGATATAACATGACAGTGGAACCTTTGTCTTACCCCTAAAAGTAAATTGCATTAAGTAGTGAAATAATGAAGCCGAAATTTGGAACTTAACACGTACATCACAGAGTCTAAAATTATTGTGGCTTATGTGGATTTAGCGCTATTTGTTTTTGCAGTGAGGTGACATTTAGTGTAGTGCCATTTTAATTCTAATTCGGTATTATTCATGGTCTGTGGAATTACGACATTTTTTTCAAGTCTTGACACTGACATATATTTTTATTACTAAATTCCTTATTAAGTATCTAAAACGTGTAAGTACCAAAACTTTTATTTGCATATTACAAATAAAAGTTTTGGTTATTTTTTTCACGCAGCAAACGATCAAAAATCGACGAGATTTTCAGACCAAAAGTGACATAACTCTCAATAACTGGAGATTCTTAAAGAAAAGGAATTACTAAAAATAATGCTGGCTAAATGGCGGGCAGAGAAACTTATCGGGTACACAATAGCTATTCTAAATATCGAGAGATCCCAGAAAAATCCAATCCTTTCGTACCAATTGCACAACACTATTCTATTCCCCTGTTAAAAAGAACATGCATCATTAGACCTGTTAAAAGCCTTTACAGTGCAAACCTAGCATGGCCATTGCGGCCCTATCAACAAGTACAAGTGTAAATCATTAGCGAGAGAAACTCCGTCGATATTCCATCTGCACTATTGAAAGCGACATCCATCATTGTGTACATCGAGATGAAAGCGTTACTGCTGCAGCCCTGATAGCGTTGAGAAACTATCAATCTTAATGTCGATACGGTGGACTTGACCCAAGTACCTAATAACACCACTAGGCTTCTTGAGTTAGTGGTGTTATAGGTTTACCCGGGCTAGTTTTCTGCAACACGTCTGATAATGTGTACTTAAACGCCTATTTTGCGTACGAACGGTGGGGTTCTTGAAGCGTTTATTTACACCAGCCTTCAGTGACATTATCCGTATTAATTTCACTGATTATATGCATGTACGAACTTAAAAAAATGTATATTGGTCCGAATTACCCTCCTACCTAGTAGTTGGTGGATCTATAGGCTTATGATGCTACGATTTGTCACGTGATAAATAAATGATAAAGCATCCGTCACGTTCTGACAAATAGTGTGTGAGAGTGACGGATGCTTTATCATTTATTTATCGTGTGACAAAGCGTAGCATCATAAACCTACAGGTCGTCAGACCATCATAAATGTTATATCCCGAAGCCCTAGCTAGAGCCAGACCTATAAAAAAGTTTGTTCAAAGGCTTGCTTCGCAAAATAAACGTCTAAACTAATCAAAACGGAAACCAGCGTGCAGCGTCAAGTTTTTATAGCGCACTTTTCAAAGAAAAGTCGTATTACTTTACTAGACTGTTAGCAAACCACAGCAAAACATTGTACATAGTTAGTTATTCCTAGTTACAACTAGCTTATCTAAATTCAAACGCAATGTTTCACGTACTATTCCTCAAGCTTCCAGCGCTGCCTTATTTGTCGCAAATTTAGACACAAGGATTTCAAAAGCTATTCTATTTTAATTCGCTCCACTTAGGCCTCGGGGGCCGATAGTGATCGAGACTCCCACGCTAGACATGACATTCGACAAGTGTCGGGTCCTGGCAAGGCGGTATTATGCCAGAATTGGATAAACTTTACCGTCATATCCGCAAGTACACTAATGATGGAGTGCTTATGAAACACGATTTTCTTTGGGTTTTCGTATGCAACCTATTTAAGGTATCTATAGTCCAATTCTCTGCTGTTGTAGGCAACAAATTTCTACCCTCGATGTACCAAAGCAACCCAAGACAACTAGAGGATCGCTGTATACATTTTTGACGTAAGGTTACTTAGAATAGGAGCATTCTATGCATTATCTTCAGGGTATTCAATTGTAGCTAAGGAGAACTGGTCTTGTAGAGAAGTCTATGATGTACGTATTTTTGCTCCGGTTTAACTACGGCGTCTGCACTACATCACCTATGTGTACTTTGGTGGGCATATATAAATGTATATATTCTCGAACACATTTTGTGTTTTTGAAATTTGAACCATTTTTATTCAATTAAAGTACGAGGGGCTTATCATCGGCGCATCTTTTCTTCATCAGTAACAGAACCGACCGTTAAAACTTCTTCACAAAAAGATTTACTGTTTATTATGAAGTTATAAGCCCTATTCAAGTGAATATTAATTCCAGTTTCATCATATTTATTAACACCATCGTAATGGGAATAAAGGCAATTACACACGCGCCCTTTAAAGCTCATGATCCTGGCATTTGTGATGATCCCCCGCGCGCACGCTGCGCCACGGCCGTGTGTTAATGCCATTATGTTTGAAGTGTTGCCAGTAAAACGTTATCGGTTTTTGGAGACTGTCTGTTCATTGAGTTTTTATGGACTTGGGGTCGTAATTTCACAGACCTAAAATAATACCGAATTAGAATTAAAAAATCAGTATAATTTTTAATACACTCGTAAACAAATAATGCAAGATGTTATAAAATCATTAATTAAGTTTACATTTTATTTTTTGTACCTATTTCAATTATAAATTTTAAAAAGTATTAGTATTTCAATAATTTATATACCACAATTTTATTTATCGCCTAGACATGCCCGGATTTAAATAAATGGTTTTCGTAAGTTTACATACTGTATATGTATAAGTAAATGCTGGCATTTACTCGCCTGCCTTATTCCCATTATTATCTCAAGGGGCAAATCCTACTGGGATATAAAGTATCTTTTGAATCCAGGACTTTTGGTCTCCTTTATTCCCAATTTTATCTGAATCCATTCAATTTATACAAGAGGAACAAACATCCACACATCTTAACAAACTTTCACATTTAAAATATAATTAAGGAGTAGAATAATTTGCAACCCTGTTGAATGGTGTTATTAATTTGCTAAGAAGAATATATATTATTAAAATATACACAAATTAAAAATAAAAGTAAAGGAGCATGTACTTATACCGGGTGTTGCCAGCAAATAATGAAAAAAGATTCTACTTATCAAACAATAAAACTTTTGTTCAAGAACTTTTGAAAATTATGTGATCTTTAGATTTTATTTTTTTTACATAAATTAAACAGTATTTTCAATGTAAGTACTTTAACATCAGTCTAATTGACGTCGCTTGTCACGCTACAAACATAAAAAACGTCGCAGTACATTGCGGCTTCAAATACACTTTAAAGTGTATTAATAATTAAAGCATAACTTATATTTAAATGTCGCTGAACAAATGTTGTTCAGTTTGAGGAGTAAAATCTACGTTTTAATTATTTGCTCCTAGTACAGGCAGCACTTTATATAACAAACATTATATCAACAAGAAATATATTTCAACGTAATAAAAATTTCTATTGTCTTTGAAACTATAAAACTAACTAATTAAACATTGCAGGTAATAAGTTCAAAGGTTCAGTACAGAAAAACATAATTAAGGTGCAAAACATAACTTAACAAATGTCACTGCCCTTGTTAAAATAAACACTTTTCTTAACCTTTTGTACAAAAACATTTGCTTCTCAGCACCTTCCTCACATGTGTGAGGTATTCTGAATGTCACTGCGCATTACAAACGTATTTTATGAATCTTCAAGTTACTTTTTTGCTTGTCTCGACGTTGTAACCTTTTTAGTTCGTCCCTAAAATACACAATACTGCCATACAGGGTGCAGTCTTAGGGCGCTAATACCCTATTTAATAACTAGTTTTGTTAAATGTCAAACGGGTAGTTCGTACTTTTTTACACGTTTGAAGTTCCAATATAAAAATCATATGTCATATAATTCACATGCGAGTTTTAAGTATTAGTAGATTTTTTTTTCTTAATTCACGTACGACAAAACTGTATAACAAGGCATGCCTATTAATGATATTAGAAGTCTCACAGTAGATAGGTAGATTTTCGTATCTGGTAAAGGACATAGATTGACTTTTTTATATTTAAAAAACATAAAATATTAAATAATAAAACTCCATTTTGTAAAAATCCTTAATGCCAAATTGGCATTTTAGTTTGAAAGTCGTTCTTAGCACATGAGAAAGTGCAAATATGTATTTTAGTAAACTATTTCTGTTACGGACCGTAGACCCGATAGAATAGTTTAACTACAGTCAGTGTCCTATCGTAGCAATTGTGTTTATGAGCTATAATGTACATTGACGCTCAAACTGACGAGACAATTTCGTTATTTATTGGACGGATGCCTTAACTAGTTCCTGCTTGTGGTGTTCTAGCTTTAAGGACCACCCTGTATACCCTACCCTGTACTTTGCCGATAAATATTGTATTTACGATCATTTTGTAGCTTTGCCTTGTATAGTTTAATATGATGATAGATTGTATTATGGTTTTATAGTCTAATTTGTATTCATATTTTTATGAGTCAATAAGACGTAGTGAAGTGACCTTGGTTTGGATTCTTGTTTATCTCAAATAACTTAAAAAAAAATCCTTTTTTGTTCTAGCTCAATACCAATTAAATGGTAATCTTATGGTTGCAAAACTAAATATTAAATTATAAAGTATATTAGAAATGTGCGTGCCTTTGCCTTAGTCATCGAAACTAAACATGAATACTTACGCTCATTACTTGATGGCATTAATTTCAAATAAACCAACCTTTGAAAAATCTGGTGGCATTAAAATGTTTGTGTTTTGATTTAGCAGTGTGATATTGTATTTCGATGCTTACCTGTAACGAAAAAAAAAAACATAAATTAGTCAATATACTTATGCCGGAATAGTTGGCTATGTTGATGTAAGGTATACATTTTGAAATACATAATGGTAATTACAAAAGTATATTAAAGCATCACACTCATATTTTAAATGTGAATGTTTGTGAAGATGTTTGGATGTTTGTTACTAGGTAACAACTGAATGGATTGAACTGAAATTTGGGATGCAAGTAGATCAAGTACTGGATTGAAACATAGAATTAATTAAAATTTATATCCTGGGAAATAGTTCCCTTGGGACAGTAACGGGGACAGTAAAAAGTAGCAGCAGTATTATCCATAAATCGATCTACTGAGAATGAACATTTTTGAAAAGGAGAACGTTCATAGACGTGACCAAAGACAAATACTAATTTACATTGCAGGGCGGTTTTACATTGCGCTAGTAGAAATAGAAGATAGGATTACATGATAACTTTATCATATTAAACCCAATTTGTCCACAAACTTGATACACCAGAAGGGTGTGAGTCGTGACTCAGACTGCTCCATTTTCGTGACGTCGACGATTACTTTAATAACGTTGTCAACCTCCGCCTCGAGCGATGTCATTCGCGGCACAAATCATTACTTGGCGAGCCAACTCGACTCGCGAGACTTTATGGATAAGGTGTGCTTGGCCAAGTATATGGTAATGATTTGGGGTGATAAATTAGAAGGGGATTGCGAAGAGCATTAAATATATACGTGAGCACTTTCTGTTCTGACAAATGTCGTGACGTCATAAACAGTCCGTTCAGGAGTACGTAAATAAAGTTATAGAAGAGAGGACACTACGGTTAGACAATTAGAATACATGATAGAAGCTGAGAGGGAAAAACTAAGGAAATAAAATAAGGGTATAGGAAAAGTTTAAAGCACGAAAAAGAAAAGATAATCTAAAAATCCCCTAATAGGAACCGCTGATATCATAATAGTTGATTAATCATTATGGTATATCAATAAAATGGTGTAACAATAACAGTATTTCGCAGAATTAGTTAGCACTCAGTGCGCCCTTTCTAGAGCAATGATCACATACTTAGATGTTTTTAAACTTACAAGATCACACCATGATGTATGTCAGGTTCAGAGTAAAAAGCAATGGACAATACAAATCGCCTGGAGCTAAACTCCCAAATTACAATTGTACTGAGACTGGTAAAAACTTCTCACTTATAAAATAGCCCACACAAAGCAGACATTTAGGGTATCTATATCTATCCTAACTAAACTAAAATGAAAATAGAAATACGTCTCACACAGCCCTAATTACTAATCGCAGTAGGTAAGCAAACGAGGTGACATGAATTCAAAGCTGGAAATGCCATATAATGTGGTAGCAGATGGTAAAAACAATTTGCCGTTCTCGGCGGTAATTATCCTTTGCAATTAACATAGTTTTTATAACGGAACGTCCGCCGAAGACATTAGACGTAGGAACTGAATGTTTCTTTACGTTTTCACTTCAAGAGTTACTGCTAACCTGGCCTGGTTACATGAAAATGTGCTTTTTTTACTCTTATTTAATTACACGACTGAGTCATTCTAGGTTGTCGCAGCAGCAATGCAATCCTATGTATGCGTTCGGTTTAGGTAAGCTTTCTATACAGAAGTATTCCGGCCATTTTGGTTTCTTATGTTAAGAGCTCGAATATTTTACAAAAGGTAGATTAAAGACGGTCTTATCGCTAAATTTTCCCTGAAGCCGTTTTTATCTTGAAATTAATATAAAACAAACCTAATGGTATTTATAGGATGACTCTTTAAAAAATCCTGAAAAGTTAACGGTTTCAGAGAAAAAAGTTGTCGACGAAATGAAAATTCGATGAAAGGAAACATTCGATGAAACGTTTGTCGACGGAACAACAGGCACCGCAACCGTACCGGTAGCGCAATACTACAGAAATGAGTACTTTTTGTAATTATTTTCAAAAATGTGAAGTGTTAGAAATGCCATACGCGTCGGGTACCTATTAATAGTTGATTTTCGCTTGCAGTGGTGTCATGACCAATGTCCATCAGTGTTCTATGGACGCCTAGTCACTGATGTCAATAGAGTGCATTAAAGATAATTGAGATCAAATTCATTTTCGATATTTCAAATAAATAAGTTGAATCTGGCAAATTTTATTAACGGCGAACATGGTTTAAATTATACGTCAACATGCTGTAGTAGTACCAACATAGGTATTCAATGCGTCTCGTTTCATTACATCATAAACAGGGTTTTTAAAGTCTGCATTCTTCCAAAGAGTTCGTTTACCAGTACTAAAAACCCCTAACCCACATTCCGGTCGAGTGACAACAGGCCTTAAATCGGCATCTAAAAAAAAGAATTTCAATCAAAGGTCGCCCAATTCGGGCGATACTAAAAAGCACATTCTATGTTTACAGCAGTAAATATGCCTCATTAATGATGCGGTCCCTGTTTTGTGCTCTGGAATGTCTGAGATGGCATGAGAGTTTAGAATTATTTGGTATCACAGTACACAGAAATGTTCAATAGTCATTCCAATATCATGAAAGAGAATCTTAGACTCAGTTTTCTGTATGCATTGTGGGTTATCTATCACTTGTAATTTGCTTTGTCTGCCTGCACAGTGTTTTGTCAAATAAGTGTTAAAGTACTAAATTGACTAGCTACTAGAGTTCCAAGACCAGTAACAATATGATCCAATATCCAATGCTCTCAACTCAAGTATGGTCCAAATTCCATCCGGCGGCGCCCATTTTGTTTTTATTTTTATTAGCTGTGGGAATCATACTTAATAATAATAATTGAATATACTCCTACTGTTGTTAAAAATAGTGTGCGACTGTTTACACAAAAGCGCAGGATACTTTGGACCGTAGTACAGTGTAGTGCAGGACTTCCCAACCAGGGGGGCGTGCCCCCCTTGGGGGGCGTAGAGAAATGTCAGGAGACGCCCGCCCTGTAGGTACGGTTACATTTCCGAAAAAAAATCTATTTAACGCGTAGGTAAATTAACTGTTCCGAATTGCCATTCAATCGCTGCTATACAAGTTTCGACAAGTCATAGTGTATTTTTGTTGAAACTTAAGGGGGGCATGAAAATATTATTTTTGGTTCTGGGAGGCTCGGCGAAATAAAGGTTGGCAAACTGTGGTGTAGTGTATTGGAGCAAAGAAACCTGAGTCACAATATAATAGCAGTAATTTTTCATTCTACAAAAGGTACATAGCGCGGCATGTATCTGTGCGCGCCGTAAACGTACGCACTACAAGCAAAGTTTTACGAATGTGTAAGAATGCTCCAGTACGGGTCGCACTGTCTGCGTACCTTGAATACGTATCGCGCGCTCCTAAACGGCTGAAGTTTGACTACTTGTCTGTCTTTATACTTTGCCTGGGCTACGGTACCTACTGTAGATAGCCTGTGTACTGCGACGTTGCGTGTGCGCACGTATCGGCCATCTCTCAGACGTTGTCGCGTGTCGGGAATAGCTTCCCAATCCGTAACAATGGACGGATTGTCGCCGACAATTACCTAAAAACGGAATTAGATACTGCTGTCTCTTTTCATATTGTGAACAGTTCTGGTGGAAAGAATGAGATAAGGCTTTGAACTAAGGTTATACCTAAGCATCGATAAGATCTCCGGATTTAATAAAGGGCCATTCATTTATTACGTAAGACGATTTTTGCCAGTTTTTGCCCCCCCTTATGTAAGAAATAATTAGAAATGGCTGACCCCCTCTACCCCTATTTAATAATTATTACGTAAGAATCTACAGGAAAAATGATTTTACGTTTGGGCTGTTTTAATTTTTATTTTTCAAAGAATCATTTTTGCAGGGACGTTTACTTTATTTGCAGATACTAGGTTTTTAATTTTTTAGTAAAATATCTATACGCAACTGAGCACGCGCCTACGCTCTAGCGCGGATTTGCGCGCTTTTTCGAAAGTTAAGATTATTTTGCGCATTTTTATGATCTTACGTAAGAACGACCAAAACTCCCTCCCATCCCCCTGTAATAAAAAATAAGACATGGTTGACCCCCCTCCGCCCCTAAATCGTCTTATGTAATAAATGAATGGCCCCTAATTACTATTAACACCGGGATATTTACCATGTATATTTGTTTTCCCGATATTTCGGCACTGTTGCAAGCGCCATCATCACGGAGTAACCGACGTGCTGCGAATAACTATCGGGAACTCGGAAAAACAAATATACATGGTAGAGGTAACTATCGCGGTGGTAATAGTAGTTATAATGTGAATGACCATGTTAACTTAAAATCGTATAATCTCCGGATTTTATCATACATGGGAAGTGGGTTAGTTTTTACGACGGAAAAATCCTTATATGAACCTTTGAGGGTGTGACAAGGGGGTGAAAGTTAGTGTGTGAAATAATTTCTCAACTAAAGAACATACATGGTGATTGAAATTTAATTTTTACACAACTCTTTTCAACGTAATTCGGTAATTTTGTAACTTAGTTCGCCAATATCTCCGAAACTAATAATTTACGAACATGGCACTATATGATTTTTTTGTTGTAAAGTTGAACTGTAAGCCCTGTATAAAAAATAATAAAACTATACACAGACGAAGTGGCGGGAAAAAGCTAGTTTGTAAATAAAGCCGGAATTACTCCGTTTACGTAACAAATCAAACGTCCAGGCCCTAATTTATGGTCCCGGAAAGCCTTTAACAATTATGACCGGGCGCATGCGCGCAGATAAGAATGGCGGCCGCAATTACTCGAAAGTTCTGTTTCACGTAACTTAACGTCCCTTTGATCTGCTTTACTATTCGTTCTCGACAGAGACTTAATGAGATTAAAAGGCGTGTGGAAATCTAGCAAGTTATTGCAGAAGTCCATGACGCGGGCAGTATCTCTGTGGCATAATAAAATTGGTACTGCGCCCGTGGCCACAGCTTAGAGAATATAAACAGATATTTCACTGTAGCGCGTTTCCATACAAAAAACAAGAATTCTTACGCTCGTGTCGACTCCTATTGTTTCGACTCGAGTGTGGGAATTCTCATCGCCACAGCCACAGCACGGAAACTTCGCATAGTACAATACGTATCTGGTATAGTTTTCGGTGGCGGCGTTCGGCCGGCATCAACGGCGTTTGCGTACTGTCACGATAATTATATTGTGCCACTGTGACGTTTCGGTTACCGGCGACCGGAGAGGTCAAAATCGAGTGAAGTGCACCTGCCGTGGCCCGATGAGCCATTGGAGATGCTGGGTCTAAACTCCAAATATCTTTGTTTGAAGTTCGTATGGTGATGTCTCTTTCACTCCCTTGTTATAGCATATTTGAATAAGTGGGACGACAGGTTGCGAACTTCGAAAGAAGACATGTAGCGACGCGGTGGCCGTGCGGCCTGCTGATCCGCAGGAGGTGCTATCTAAAATTGATCCTCATCACCCCCCCATTATAGTTCGAGTAGTGTACAGCTTCGCGTCAGGCGCAGTATTAATGGAACCCTCCAACATAAGTAGTAATAATGATTGGAATTTTGCCAAAGGAGATTTTTATCTTCTATATTGTGAAATTAGAGATGCCAATTGGGAGAACTTGTACGAAACTCAACAAACTGAGGAAGCTGTTGAACTTTTTTATAAAACGCTCTATGATATTTTTAACCGCTGTATTCCTAAAAAAATACGAAAGAGTTCGCATAGTCGCACCTATCCAGTCTTCTATACGAAATGTATCATACGTGATATTGAAACGAAAGCTCATTTTCACCGTCAGTGGAAGCGAACTGGCAATAGATTAGTGTACGAGGACTATAGCCTGCTCCGTACTAAAATTAAGTTGGAAATAAGTCAAGCATACACTAGCTATCTGCAACAAATATCAGGCAGACTAACTAAAAACCCGACTCAGTTCTGGTCTCATGTCAGTTCGCTTCGCTGCAAAGGGGGGGTTGAGCCGAAGGTCACGCAAGGGGATGTCGAGCACTCTGGTGCTGACGCCGCAACAGCGTTCGCGACACATTTCGCTTCAGTCTTTCTACCTGATGAGCCAATTCTGGACCCGCGAGTAGCAGGGATAAGTCTTCCAGCTGACGCTCGCGTTGTCGACATTAGACGCTTTAGTGCTGGTGATGTTAGACTAGCGATCAAAAAATTAAAATCAGGGTCAGCACCTGGACCAGATGCCGTTCCTGCGTTTGTTCTCAAGGCTTGTGTGGACGAGTTAGTAGCTCCAATTACGTTTATTTTTAACCTTATTCTCCGAACTGGAGCCTACCCTACTCTGTGGAAAAAATCGCGGGTGACTCCAATTCCTAAAAAGGGCTCAAAGACTAAGGTTGAAAACTATCGGCCCATTGCAATTCTTAGCGTCATGGCTAAGGTATTCGAATCAGCACTGCACAGTAACCTGCTTCCCCAATGCCTGCCTCACATTACCAGCGAACAGCATGCATTTTTGCCGAGAAGGTCCGTTGCCACAAATCTGCTTACCTTAACACGGGTGCTGTCTCGAGAGTTAGATAGAAAGGGCCAAGTAGACGTTATCTATCTAGACTTTCAAAAAGCCTTCGACCGTGTCGATAACGATATTCTTCTAGTAAAACTTGGAACCATGGGATTTACACCTAGACTTCTGAAGTTGTTCGCTAGCTACCTCTCGGATCGGAAGCAGTACGTAAAGTATGGGCCATATGTATCAGAGTGTTACCACACGCGGTCCGGTGTTAGTCAGGGGTCTAACCTTGGACCATTTCTTTTCGTGCTGCTCATAAATGACCTATCTGAGCAGGTACGCAATTCCATGGTCTTGCTTTTCGCTGATGATGTGAAGCTGGTAAAGACAATCCAAAGCCAGAAAGACTGTGAGGAGTTGCAATGGGACATAGATGCGGTATACCGTTGGAGTATCGCTAATAAACTCCATTTCAATGCAGGCAAGTGCGAAATGTTGACATTCACGCGGTCCAACACGCCTTACGAGTTCCAGTATACTATCGGTGGTACTACTATAGCGCGTTCCGAGCAGGTGCGCGATCTGGGTGTCCTCTTTGATCCGGGACTCACGTTCCATGACCACATCCAAGGGGTGACCAAAGCCGCATCTGGGAGGCTCGGCTTCGTCTTGCGTAATTCTGCACCTCTGACCGTACTCGCCACCCGCGTACTGTATGCGGCGCTAGTACGCAGTATACTCGAGACGAACGCCGTAGTCTGGAGTCCACATGAGAGTAAATACTCTCTCATGTTGGAACAAATCCAAAAGATGTTCCTACGGGCACTCTATAAGAGGTTATACTCGTACTATCCGTATATGTACCCCACCTTATTCCTACAGGGGCAACTAGGCTACGATTCTTTGCAATTGCGTAGACTACTTTCTTTGGCTAAATTTACTATCAATATAGTCAGAAATAAGATCGACTGTGTAGGTCTCGTTGAAGCTTTCGTGCGTCTTTTTGCTCCATGTTCATATCGTCGCGCGCGGAGACACCCGCTACTGGCGGTGCCGGGGGCGCGCACACGAGCGCACGCGCACACGCCGATCACTCGCGCGCTCGCGTTTCTTAATTCCGTGCTCGCAGCACAACCTCAGTGTGATCTGTTCGCAAGTTCGATTGGACGACTGATGATTGAGTGCAAGAAAGTAGCGGAACGTGAGATGCCTGCAAGTACGATTCAATGTGTGTAGTAGTTTTAGATTATTTAGATATATTTAAGTTTGTACCGCTTTGGCTATGCTGTAATGGTATAAATGTTATGTGCAATAAAGAATAATAATAATAATGTAGAATATAAGCTGTTCAAGGAATACGTTCTCCGATTTGGTACAAATTAGCTTTACGGCAAAGCCACTGTCAAAATACTAGAATGAAATGATTCACAGACCATAAGCTATGTACCTATGCGGGTGCAATAATTACAAATTGCAAAAAAAAAAACATTATACATAACGGAAAATCCCACCGATTAAAAATGCCTTCGAGGTACTCATTTCACAAATCCAAGTTTTAGTTTACTGCCTCAAGGACATAAAACATAAACATTATGTTTATGCAAATCGACGGCCATTAGCCGAAAACCATTAGAAGAAGAGCTTAAACACATAGTAAGAGCTTAAAAGCTGAGGCAATTGAAATCGTACTCGTAATTCGCATGTCCGCACTTTCGAAGCCGCGGGCTTTGATCGCTCGAGCTTTCTAAAGCTGCAAGGGAGCTTTATGCGTAGCGCAGGTTGTGGCAAAGGCGAAAAGATTAAGCAATAACTTTTCTAAAAAAAACGACTTTAAACGTTATATCTACGACACTATAGGGAACGTGCAAGACGAGGGTGCTGCCAACTGGTGCCGTCAATCTAAATCAAGTACCCGCTCAAGCTGGGGCCACATTGACGGAAACGCCGTTAATTTATCGCGATGAAGGACGATTAACGTCAGTGAAGCTACGACTTACCATATTTGAAACTGACACTTACATATTGACATTGACAGCTTGATTTGACATGGGTGATAGTTTCCTTTATTGTCCACCCGTGACTCTTTTGTCAACCGTTATACCTTTTGTTATACCGTGAGATACTATAAAGTTTAATGAAATTGACATCGTCTGGAGAAGTCCCTATGTGATTTTTTTCTAATTTTTGGTTTATGCTGGAGCATACATATTTTGATATAAGGTTTAAAATGGCATAAAAAACCTTAAAATCGAAAAAAAAAGCATAGCTATTTCTGCCGGCCCAGCGACGACCGATCATACCTAAAAACCCTTTTCAGATAAACTTTGTGTCAATTATATTTGTCTGTTTTATAAGCTTTCCGCTTCATGACTATTTCTTGGGCCGCACTAAATAGTAGTAAAATTTACAACTGATATAAACGCATCTGTCAGGGTTTAAGACCGATTGTGCGCGCGCGCCGTAAGGTGCAGGCATTATGCCTCGGTTCAACCAGAGCCTAGTGAGCTAAGTACGTACTATCTTTTAGTAGCTAACAAAGTGTAAAGGGAACAGGCCTTTATTCTATGCATATAAAACACTTCCTTGACTAAGGTAGTAATAAATAAAGTACAGCCTAAACCACTGCAGATGGCGGGAGGAATTTTAAATATATATATGTATACCATCAATGGGTACTATACATACTTATATAGAAAATATATGCTTAAATAAATAGAAAATATCCAAGACTCGTGCTCATCACACAAATATTTGCCCTTACCAGGATTTAAACCTTGGACCTCTAGCTTTATAGGCGGTGGCAGTTTCACTAATAGGCTAAACGTGTCGTCAAGAAAACACGTGTCCTGAGGGATGTAATAGTACATTACACAACTAGGGTGGTAAAACAAAGGCCGAGATTGCAGATGTTTGTGGCCTCAGCAGCAGGGGAGGGACGTAAATATGCGATCGAGGGCCTTCTTTATTCCCTCTCACGTGGTGTACATCATTTTATGTCTACACTTGGCCAGAAAGCGGCTTTTTCTGTACGCGTAGCGTGCGAAATTCCATCTCTCAGTGGTGGGAAAACTTTCTTCATGGCGGCCAGAAAGTTTAGGAAATTTCAGAGGAGGGCCAGCATTATAGGAAAAAAACAATTTTGTTTTATTGCAGGCCATATTCTACTTACTTTGAAGGACTATCGACTCGACTGGCCGGATTAAACCATCCCGCCAAAGTATAAAGACAAACAAGTAGTCCAACTTCAGCCGTTCAGGAGCGCGCGACACGTATTCACACAGACGCACGATCGCGCGTCTGTATGAGTGCGATCTTTGCTTGTAATGCACATATTCAAGTGCGCGATGTTCCTTTTGCAGGAAGAAAAATTACTGGTATTATACTGTGGTCCGCCGGCCGTACTTCGCTCACCACTAGCCAAAGGGTTGAAACGGAAGATAAAAGTTTGCATGTAAAAATCGGAAATTCCCCAGTAGTTAAAAATTGTGCTTAAATTAAAAATTATAATTTATAAGTCGGCATTGATCTTTTATTCAACCATCACGAGGCGCCAGTTACAATGGTAGTTCACATGTAAACTAACATAGAAAGCGGCCAAAACTGGAAGAAACAGAAAACGGTAGTTTGCAATTATATCGATTCTTGGCAAGTTTATATCTTAGGATGGCCAAGTCCAAAATGTCGCATATTCCTATAAGTTACAAAGCTTTTATCTTTTTATTCTAACAAGACTGCGAGATGTAAGAATCGTATAACCGCCGTGTCGGTCTAATCAAGGATTCTTCGGTCTAGCGCATGGTTCTCTAATAGCATTAATCGCTTTTTTGTGCTGAATAAAAATAAAGTTGACGCTATTCGTATGCTTCAACGCGAAGTCGAAGTACTATATTCTTCAATTGAGTCAGAGTACTCAGAGTACTCAGAGTACAATACTTTGAACGTCAGAGTGTTCTGCCGGTTCGGAAAAAAAAACCTCTGTCCTGAGACGAACCCGAAAGAAACTTACGGACGGGTGTTCAGAACTCTGTATTGTGAAGGAAGAAACGATCCTCCCGCAACCAACGGTCGGACGCTTTTTGCTTTATTTGGTATCTATTGCTTGAAAATGCCATATCTTACACAAATAAACTCAAAGCCTGAAGTTGATATCCATGCAGTGGCGGACTAAGTGTAGAGCGGAAGAGGTGGTCCGCCCCGGGCCCCCAGCCTAAGGGGGGCTCCAAATGGTGCCAGCAGGGGCCTTTGCCATTTTTCCAAATGGTACCGGCAAACTGTAGGCGTCCTACGCCGCCCCAGGCCCCCAACTAGTCCACCACTATGTCAATATACCCTCAACGACCTTACTTATTTAATGGTCCTTCAAACCGTATTTTTATGGACAATTGGCACCGAGATAAACCGTCGCAACCCTGGCTTAACGGTCACAGTTGGGCATTTGAGCGGAAGGCCACGAATTTGAGGTCGTCGCACGCGCATGACATAACTGGTGACTCATCGCTACTGTTGACTATTGACTACGATGTAGGGCAAAAAGTCGCGGAAAAAATTACGCGTAGTAGAGTTATGGTAATATTGTTACTACTTTACTACTACCTAGTAAAAAAACGCGATACGTATGGAACACGAACATAGTAAACGTGTTTTTACTTGGGATAGTACGATGTACCTTCAGTCGAGGGGCGATAAAAATATACTAAAAAAAGATAATCGGCTCGGTGCGTGACAATAAAGCGATAATTTGACTCATTGTTATTGGGGGTTTTTTTAAGTTTTTTATATGTGCCTACCTACGAGTAATAGGCAAGCGTTTGACTTGAGACCATGGCAGAAGCACACAATGTATGATATTTAAATTCCCTCCTCCGTGATTTTGTCAATCATATCATAATCATAGGTGTATTAGTGCGGGACTGATAATGAATTTTGAGCCCAAAGATATGATTTTTCACGAAATTTATGATGCTTACTCACACGTGAGGGGAGACAAGGTTAGGTATGGTTGATTCAGAGGTTGGTTGTCACAGCGGCTGAAAAAGACTAAACGAATAAATAAATGCATCGCGTAATTAAATACGGAATGAGGTTGCTCTTGCGATGTTTTAAAACCGATCGATGCAGTTATTTCTTCGTTTAGTATTTTAACAACCACTGTGACAACCAAGCTCTTAGACAAACATACCCTATTGCTGAATTTTATAAAAGAAAAACATAGACAACTTTTTGTCGTATGTCTTAGTGTCGAATAGAGTACTTTTCAACTAACCAGTGGAAAACTTGGCGCAAAGCAGTTTTGTGTTTTTAATTTCGCGAAATCATTTAACTGATACATATGTGACCATTCTATAATACATATCGCGTGCTTCGTCAAGTTTTATTATTATTATGACTAGGTCAATTCGACATGCGACTCTCCAGGCGTATAGCAAACCTAGACGAGCTAAATTGACTCTCAAATAGTTTTAATTGCTAATTATACCTCATAAACTGTACTATTAGAGGCATAGGAAAGGTCAATAAAACCCCACTTTACCGCCAATATACCGTAATAACTAGTATTACTGCAGCCATTAAAAATACTAGATCATACTATAATCTGCACAAGAGGCAGTCGACCACCCTGTGGATAACAGATTTTGCTACTGTCAGAAACTCCTATGAAACCTGATGATTTCGATGGAAAAATAACTTTATTGTACAGACCTAAAGTCTATATTACAGTGAAAAATATTATTTGGATAGTCTCTTGGGAAATAAATAGCCTTATTTACGATGAAAGAAGTTAAAGCCAGACTCATTAAGTTAACGGTTATAGGTTCGCGAATTGGCTTTCAATTTTTGGCCTCCGGCGAAGTTTGGAGACCTCAAATACTCTTTAAATTATATATTATTATCTATATTACATAATATAAGAGTAACGTAAATGAAGGTTTTTACTTGACTGAAACACGGAGAAATGGACATGAAAGTGAAATACTTAAAAAAGATTGAAGAGACGTGAAAAGCGGAAGACGCAAATCACAAAAATCATGGCCGGTCAAGTAGAAATTTAATTACAGTCAGTACTTAAACCTTCAACCTCTTAAACCACCAAAAAGGAGTAAGTACAATCACCAGCAATAATATACTGATGAAACAAGGCAGGCAAAGTTATCTGACTCTAAAGTCGTATACAGGTTGGAAAAAACGAACGCCACATCAATGGCAACTATCTAAAATATTGTACACTAGCACAGGGGTTCCCAAACTTATTTACACTTCGACTCCTTTCGCAGGTTGTAAACTTTTTGCGACGCCCTTGTAAACTAAGACACGTGCGGGTCGTTCTAGGTTTAACTTACGGCGACTTGAAACTCCCGTGTCGCGACGCCCCTGGGACAGTGTCGCGACTCCCTAGGGCGTCGCGACGCACAGTTTGGGAAACCCTGCACTAGCATTTACCGGCGGCGTCACCTGCGCTATTCCCATTATTATCCTAAGGGAACACTTTTCCGGGATATAAAGTATCCTTTGTTTCAATCTAGGACTTGGTCTACTTGTTAAATTTCAGCTCAATCCATTCAATTGTTACTGCGTTATTTAGTAACAAACTACCAAACATCTATACAAACAAACATCTTCACAATTTTTTGCATTTGCAATATGACCAGTTGTCCCGGCGAACTTCGTTCCACCTCAGAATTTTGAATTTTCTGATGTTTTAATACTTATTCTCTTATACGGACAGACGGACGGACATGACGAAATTATAAGGGTTCCGTTTTTGCCATTTTGGCTCATAATCATAAAAATCATAAAAATCGGTCGGTTATCGAGTTATACCTCTAAATGGTGTAATTAACCCGACTTTGTTTTATGTATATAGATACAAAATAATAAGATAAGATTAGATATCACGCAAAAGTGCATTGCTTTTATTTTTGAAAACAATAAACTGTAAGCCTGTATATAGGCGTGCCTCATCTCATCATACCTATATATTATACTAGCATTTTCCCGCGGCTTCGCCCGCGTTGTTCCCGTTATTGTCCCAAAGGAACTCTTTACCAGGATATAAAGTATCCTGTGTTTCAATCCAGGACTTGGTCTACTTGCATGCCAAATTTCAGCTTGATCCATCCAGTTGCTATCCCGTTATTAGGTAACAAACATCCAAACATCCAAACATCTTCACAAACTTTCGCATTTATAATATTAGTGGGATTGCCAGCGACTGTAAGTCGAGTTCATTTACATCTACACGTATAGGAGAATAAAAATATCTGAACACCCTTTTATGCTCCTGACAATAGGGTCCTGTTCAGATATTTCTGTTCTCGTAAGTGTGTAGATGTAAATGAACTCAACTGTACAATGTAATGTAAGCTGCTTCGGGTAACTTAGCTCCAGCGCGAAGCATCCTACGTTGCGAAGCGAAGCCTCTACGAGGCACTGATTCCACACAACCGGTCGTAACTCCACACCTGTAGGGATGGGCCCCAGATCATTATTATCTCATTTTTTATCGATTGCCATCGACTAGGCAATCTGTTATTTTATTGTTATTTATTTACACTTTATTGCATTAAAGAAAACTTATCGTACAAAAGGCGAACCTAATGCAATAAGGCGTCCTCTACCAGTTAACCTTAAGGCAAAGCAGATAGCTTTTGGGCGGTGCAACTACCGTCCTTAAATATCTGTTCTCTACATTATTGTTATATGTCATTTATATTTTAATTGTGACATACGTTACAGTTCTTGGGATTTTTTTTAGTCATCCTATGTTCTTTCTTTGCTCAGCAGAGAGACAATTTAAATGATGGATGATTTCTTGCCGTCAAGTGTTTCATGTTTGTTATCTCAAGTAATGACGTAACTATTAATTTCTACACAGTGTACAATGTATCTCCAAGAATTTGCTCGTAAGTCGTAAGTCATGATCGTTTAAAATCTTGCGGAGACTGAAGTAAGGCCATTCGGGGCAAGTGCGCCTAAGACGACATCTTACAAACACGCTACTAACTAAAACGGAGAGGTTGTTGTTGTCGTTTGTAGTCTAATACCTGTACTTTTCGAGATTTTCTATGATAGGCGCGCCTGCCCCGTAGGCACATTTGCCCCGCCGACTGACCTTATAGATAGATAGATAGATAGATAGATTTATTTATTTCATAATACAAAATTACATGATAAATTATACATGACAATTTATAGTTTATTTATAGATAATGAATTTTATTCAGTGTAATTATTAGCAAATTAAAAAGAATCAGAATATCATTCAGCAAAGACAAGAATACGGAGAAACAATTTCATTAACCACATTTATACAAAAAGAACAAATTTAATTATCTTTTGATCACTCGGTCTGCTGGTTCACACTGGCAATTTAAAATCGCATGCTTTTTTCGTATTGCTGCAAAGATACAACATTTCAACAAGCACTATCACTTGACGGTGTCAATCTTAACTCTTGCTCGCATCTGAGCCGCTTTGAAGTCTAATTGCTCTAACGAGCTGCGATTGTATCGATATCGATATCTCTCGATCGATGCGTGCCACATCACTGGCCGCCAGACAGGTATTATTAGGTCTTCCTGCTCTCGATTCGCAGCCTAACACGACAATTGCGACGGGGGATAGTTTAGTATCCTAGTCTGTGATTGCCGGGTTGTTTGTATTGTGTTGAAGTTAAATTCCTTACTATACTGGCTTAACAATCCAGCATGGCTTTTTTACACAGGATAACCCTATTCACGACAGTGGCATTTTACGTCAATTCGTTGCATTTTCTTTGATTAATCATCTTGTTCTATACAAAAATACGATGTCCCTGTTTTGCATGAGCTTTTCGAAACGTGTACCCAGAGTGAAGCCCAGATATTCTGGTGGTGACCGGTACCTCTTGTCAAAAAGGCGTTTTACTATCAGAAGAAAGTTGGACTGAAAAAAAGTGAAAAATCAATAGAATGGGAGATCAAACATACCATATACTCATCCCACATGAAGCAGAACAGATGAAGGGTACACGGAAAGGACATGTCTAGTAACCTTTTTTTGAAAATGAGATTTTAATCTCAAAATGTAGAGCTCGCAGTGAACTATAATTTACCACTTGATTACAGGTGAATATCTTAAATTAATATTTTTTTTCACTTTCAAAGAGACGGTTACTTAGTAATTGTTCCCGATCACTAACTTTCCAACCGCTATAACTCAAAAAGTTGTCAACTTAGGTGACTAGCAGTGGCGTGGCGTAAAAGATATCCTTGGGCAAGCCGGTGCAGATTTGGCGTACATTTTTCATAAGAGCTATACAATAAGGTGCTCAAATACCTGATATTAGGCAAGCCGGTAGGAATCGAGTTTTTTAAATGCCACGCTACTGGTGACTAGACATGTTACTCCGTGTATCCTTCAGATGATAAACGTTACCTAAAATGGTGCACGGTTAGGCACTTAAACATGTCAGAATTATATAAAAAAATCGCAACAATAGAGGTGTTTTTCTCCATTGAGTTTTAGTCAAATATCTGACACGATTAGTTAGCTTTGTCAGATATTTTCGACCGTTTTCACATTTTTGCGGCGGACCCTCTTATATTACTACCATAACCCAGAGTAAAACCAGTATTCGATAAATCTATAAGCAATGGTGATTAAGTACTATCTAAAATCAATATCTAACTTCATTAGGCACGCATTAGATCGGAAAGCAATTAATGAATACTAATTAGGTTCAGCACTATTCATTTAATTGCGCCAATCGCTTGAGGAAGGGTTTGCTAGCTGATTATTGATTTATTGGGGTTTCGTATGAACTTTATGCTTCAATTGTATTATTTTCATTATTATCATCATCCTCATCCTCATTATCAACACTATCATTCTAAATGTGAGAGATCCACCTGGGGTCATAGGTCTTCTGCATAATTTTTCAATTAACTTTAATTAGAATATCTGTTTCAATATGGCATTAAGAGAGTGAGGCATCTGGTTGTGTATGTAATCACTTTATTGCACATAAAATAATTAAACGTGGTCCATTCACCATTTCACCTCTGTAAGGGTTCTCTTATTTATTTATTTATTTAAACTTTATTGGTTTGCCTATCTTCTTTGATATTTACCTACTATCCTTTCTCGTTTATTCAAAAGTTAGATGATAAGATGGTTGACTGGTAGGGAAAGGTGCATTAACTCCGCCATTTGCACTTTCTTGTCAATACAAGAACAAACCAACCAACAAAATAACACGAGCACATTTGCACAAGCTAAACGGTACAATTATTGAATATACTTATAAAAAATATAGTAATTATAACAGTAAATAATATAAATACATGCAGTGATCATATAACTTAATCTGTGGTAGCAACAACAAAAGAAGTATCAAACAAAATACACGCAAACACTGCAACGATCATCTGACACGCATGCAGTTGACGTAACACAAAGGATCCATAACGGAACCCGGTTCTACCAACATGCTGACACTTATCCGGTTTTTTAGTGGTTTTTAACGGTCAGAGCTAAAGGGGACTGTAAATTGTTGTTAGCTAGTAAAGAGCGCAGTCGACAAAAAACATTATATTTACTTGATGGTAGCAATCGCATTCCATCGCGTTTGTTGTGAGAAACACGGAGCTGTAGTTTATAGAACAATGCGGAAACAAACAAAAAAACTTTGATATAGGCGTACAGAAGTGTAGACCGGTAGATAGAAAAATACAGCTAGATTGGTATTGGTTATTTTGTTGATCGAAGACCAAGTGCCGCTTATCGACCATCTGTTTCCAGCGGATCCTGCAGTATTTTAGGCATGCGAGCCAGATAATTTGGAAAAGCTCATTGTGGTTGGCCACGTGGAAGAAAAAAGGGGATGTGGAAGGTGACATGCTTCCTTCACGTCACAGACCCGATGGGCAGATGCCGTGCAGGAAGCATATCAAGGAACTCTACAGGCGGTAACCGTGTGGAGTGGAGAGCTTTGGTGCATAGAGCAACGGCCTCATGTGATCACGACCCTCAGTCATGAGGAAACGAGGACGAAGAAGAGATTTAGTTGATAAAGCCATCAAAGGTCCATGGAGAATTATTGGTGCTCCTCTGCATGCTTGCTTATGAAACTAATACGCAGGCAGCAGCCTCAATAGGTATATTAATTATATTATTATATTAAGTATATCGGTACAGTCACCGGTAATATAATGAAACGGGACATGCAAAAATATCTGACACTCCTCTTTTTTTGGAATGATAAGGTCGTGTCACATTTTTGCGTGCTTCTTGTGTAGTAACCATAAGTACTAATAATCATTTTACGTAGCTTTTGTGACCGTAAGTGCTTCATTTGCGTTAGGAGGAATTTGATAATTTTTGATGTTCGAAAGCAAAATGCACCAGCCTCACCCAAAGTTGATATGTATACAACATTCATGATGTCACAGGTGATGTCTCGCGAATATTAGTTCTGTTGTTTATTTATTTTGTGCTGACTCTGCCAAGGACAGAAACCTTAAAACTTACTTTGCCAGGTGCCGGCTGTTGTCTGTTATATGAGATATGGGCTTACCACAATAAAGAAGTACCCTCTCTCTTTTCGTCTGACTCGTATCGTTTAAACAAAATGTAGGGACATAATAATGTCGGTAACATAGAGGTTGTTGCACCGCTGCATAAGTTTTCAGCCGATATTCAATATAGATATCTAAGTGTATAACAACGTCACATCTGCCACATGCCAATCGAGTTGTAGGTTGAAATCACTACGGGGTAGAAGCCCCACAACTTTATTATGAAGACACGACAGACCTCATCGGCGATCGCGAGAGGACTTGACTCATTTCAAAGGGACGAAGCTCAGAACCGAGACCAATGAAAAAATGAGGTTAGCACTTTTTCTCTTTTCCGTCGTTCCCTGATTACTGAGAATCATTATCAACTGTAAAATTCTTTACACATAACGCGATCGAGGGTCATATGAACTGTAACCATAGAGGTCTGAAGAATACTAGTGGTACCAATACCACTAGTATTCTTCATGGTGTCAGACCACCTTGTCGGTATTTCGTCCTCTGGCGCGTACACTGAGAGAAAAAACAACCAGATTTCACGTTGCTTCAACAAGTTTTCGGGTTAAAATAGCGCCTACGTGCTCTTTGGTTGAAACTACAAGTTTGATCTTGTAAAGTGTAACTTGTTGATTCTACAAGCTACATATCATGTTCTTTCTATGTTACGTCAGGTTGAATTTACGTTAAGTTTCCGATTGTATTTACAAGTTTAGCTTGTAGATTGTGACATGACTAGCTTGTTGAATCTACAAGCAGCTTGTTAGTCTACCTTGTTATTCTTACATGTTGAGCATGTAGTTCCAACTCCAACATGCTCGGCTTGTTGTTTGAACATGCTTGACATGTTGTTATGACATGACTAGCTTGTTGAATCTACAAGCAGCTTGTTAGTCTGCCTTGTTATTCTTACGTGTTGAGCATGTAGTTCCAACATGCTCGGCTTGTTGTTTGAACATGCTTGCCATTTTGTTGTGACATGACTAGCTTGTTGAATCTACAAGCAGTTTGTTATTTTATCTTGTTGTAGTTACAGTACGTGCTTGTTCTATCAATATGTAGCTTGTTAGGTTACCTTGTTGAATCTGCATTATTGGCTTGTTCTATTTACGGTTTAGTCCGATCGCTTCACTCAGTCTTCGCCTGCGCGCCGCGCGGGTGCAAGGGTATGACGATTTTTATCGTCATACCCCTGCATTCGCCCTTTGGCGCAGGCGAGGACTGAGTTAGACCTGAATCACACTGGCGCGGCCTGCGGTGGCGGTCAATAGTAAATTTGACAGCTAATGACAAGTTTACTATTGACCGCCGCGGCCAGGCCGCGCCAGTCTGTGAGAGGCCTAAAGCGGTCGGACTATAACTGTAAATAAAACATGCCAATAATGCAGATTCAACAAGGTAACATAACAAGCTACATGTTTGTTGTTTATGTTTCGTTCAACTTTCAGATAGAAACTTTAACAACAAAACATAAATAAGTCACAGATAATAACAAAAATACAATATGCAATTCCATTAAATATATCAATAACAAACAAACAAGATAGAACAAGTACGAAATTTAACTTACAATGTATATACGACAAGAACGACATACTCAAAGAAAAATATAGTGTGTATACAATTTTAATTCAACGCATTACAGCCATTAACCGCATCTCATTTTGAGTTACGTCGTTGGTGTCGCAAAGGAATAATTTTTAAATAGACTTGTAAAGAAACAAAAAGTATTTTAAGGTCTTATTTATTTATGACAAATTATAAATTATAGTTTGTACACTTTCTTTGGAAAACAAGGCGATGTCGGCCTGTGCCGTGGTACGCGACGAAACAGGCAGGAGCGGACGTGCCGGCGGCCGCGGCGCCGCGCTCGTCGTCGATACAGACGCGCCGCGCGAGGGGCTACGCGGCGAAGTCGATCGGTCGTTTTCGATTCGATCAAGACTCTTCGCTCTATTTCTTGTAATCGGCATTTCGTTTAACACACGTGGTTAAGATAGTATTTATGTTCTTTCACTGCACTATTCGAACGGAAGAAATTTACAATATCTGACATGGCCAAAACATGCCAATTTTTTTTTGGGAGTAGATTAAGGTATCCTAAGTGTATTTTTGAAATCGAGAAGTTGCGGAAAAGCATAGGAAAAAAGTTAAAAAATTGAAAAAAAAACCGAAAATGACCATTTTTTGAGGTTATTTTGGAGTCTGCCCGACGCGATGGACTGAAAATGCGCTTTGATTAGGGATTTCTTTGTAAACAACTATGACCCGACAGCAGGTCGACGAATCCCCGCTTCGCGGGGCTTCTATTTATGCTCTGAGGGACGCAAGCTGACTAACGAACCTAACCGAAAAAAGAGGTTAGTTTTGTCTATCTTTTTCCATGCGGGGGGCTTCGCCCCCCGAGCCCCCCTTGTTGAGGGGCTCCGCCCCCCCGTCCCCCCTTGTGAGGTCTAAGATAGATAACAACTGACAAGACAAACAAAACAGACGTGGTTCCCGATACGGCAGCGTCAGTCTAATGGCGTCCTTCCCCTCTCTGCCCCTCGCCCCTATTGCGTTCCGTTCGTCACATTGTAGTATATTGCTACATTGCTACCATTAATATTTAGCAAATGTTAACATATTAACAACAAATGACACTTAAAAATTACCAAAAAAAAACTAAATTCATTGCATACACAAGTATCCTTATAAATTATGAATTCATTATTACAAAACATAAGCTATAATTCGTCACCATGTGACAGCTTAAATTTACGCGTGTAACGGAACGCTCTCAAATCTGTCAAAAAATCGGCTAATTACGCCTATCAACGCCAAAAATTGCGAGTTTGTATGGAAACTTTGATATTTTTTTTCTCGAAAACTATGGGTTTCCGCAACTTCAGATTTGGTGAAAAGACTTCTTATTGTGAGCTCTATCTGTAAAAAAAATATGAACCCCGAACTCGATGTCAGTTATTGTAAAGTTGAGCCGCGGTCTGTTCAATAGTTTATTGACACACACGACACAATTTACAAAATTAAAAAAAAGTGGGATTGTTAGCCCAGAAAAGATATAGCGCGCACGCGTGTCAAACCGTGGCCGGTCGCGAGCAGCGTTGGTAGGCGACTGTTTCACCAACTGTGCGAGCGAGAGCGAGACGGAAATGCGCGGGCGCTTTAGTCTGCGTATCGAGCGGCCCACGGCTAGATCGCGCGGGAATGGTGGATGTCATACGGTTTGCTATAAACTTACATAAATATATGTGACGATAATAATTATAATAGGTTTAAAATATTATTTGTTAGTTTTTTAAAATGTTCAATTTTACTTTTATTTTGTCCGTTTTAAAGTAGGTCTGCATAAGAGCTGATGATCTTCAAACGGCTGATCAGGTCATGGTTACCTTACCATATACTTTCAATATCATTGAAGTAACACGGTACCAAATTTTGAATCGATAGGACATAAGGAAAGTACTACCTACTATAATTTTGATTTTACAATCAAGGGAATGGTAATTTGAAATGACGTCATGTTATTTCAACCGCCTGTAAAGTTGTTTTATCGCAAAGTAGTTATAACAACATATAATGTTAAAATAATCAAACAGTCCTTGTTGGTTTAAAGAGATACCATCACGTTCATGCAACAAGTTTGTAATTAATGTAGTTTCCTTAACAAGTTATGTATTATGTTGATCTTACAATTAAGAGAATGTCAATTTGAAATGACGTCATGTTGTTTCAACTGCCTGTAACGTTACTTGAACAAGATATCATTTAACATTTAACTTGATGTAGTTTCAACTACATATAATGTTGAAATAAACAAACAGTCTTGTTCGTTTAACGTGATACCATCTTATTAATACTACAAGTTTATGTTTTGATTGATTGAACAATTCGATTTTGTCAAAGCAATATGAAGCATGTTGTTTCAAACAAATGTTTGATTGTTTCAACTAAATACCGGTCAACAAGTTTAATCTTGTTCTTTGTACTAAATCGACTTGTATATTCAATATTGCGTTTGTTTCCGTTGACCAAAATAATTTTATTTCAAACAGATAACCACTTAACAAGTCGAACTTGTTCAAATTGCTAAGCCGATTTCTCTCAGTGTAGGCCCTCGTCTTGGCCCAGACCAGAATTATGCTCTTCTCAAGGCAGTGCTGGTTGGATCTCATAATATAGGTACCCAAAGAATTTGAGGATCCTCTCACGGCGAATAGTTGTTTTGAGTGGGATGGGACTAGAGATGTGCCATTCCCGGGAATATTCCACGTTTGTATGGGGAATATTCCCGCGGTGGGAACAAGTGGGGAATATTCCCGAGAACGGCACATCTCTAAGTAGGACACAGTAGGCTTTTCTTAAAGTGTAACAACAATTAGTCTTTGTGTGCGACTTTTTCCTTTCCCCCGCCATATTTCACGGAACCTGAGTGCGCCTACGCATCAAACAGTAGCAGTTTGCGCGCAAACATGGCGGTGTGTCGAGAAATGATAAAAAAAGATAAACAAACTCCACCAGACTAGACGCCATTACTCATGTCCGAGGCGTTTTTCCAGACTCGTGTACAGTGAACGACAAGACTTTTGTATCGTATGGCACAGGAATAAGGTGACAAACATGTTAACATATGCAAATGTTTGTCGCTGACTGTTCACTTTTACCGGAGGTCGGGTTTGTTTAAAATACCTCCAAGCGCTTCTTGCGCTATTATATGAAGGGTTCTGCTCCTACAAAGTTTGTTTCGATTTAACCAAGTATTTATACGATATCTGTACAGCCCATTTTAAAAAGATTTAGGTATAATATGTAATTTAAAATGTTAGATGTAAGTATACTCGTAAACATAGTTCGTTTAGTTCTAGTGGAAAAATGAAACCCTCAGTCCGATAGAGCTGTAGTGAACCCTGTAAAACATGTTGAGATTATACGAGTACATGTTCATTTCTCGGAGGTTGTGCTATTACAGCGCCGGTAAGGTCAGAGTGTAATTTTAGAAGCAACCTGCCGCAATGTGATATGTGACAAGTAAGTAAGCCTACAACCTTAGTGTGGTTTATTTGCGATATTTCTTACCAGTGCCAGAGTCGCCGACGGAGACGTTTAGGGTCTCCCCACATCTCTCACAATATTAAGACTGAAAAAGATGTCAACGCCGTCGGTGCTGATCCTGAATCATGATGATGTATTTTCCGTTCTTATTGCGTGAACATGGAGCTTATTCTGCCGGGCTCAAGCCGATTCTGGGTTGATAGATGTTGAGATCTCTCTACATCTATCAACCCAGAATCGGCTTAGACAGACTGAGCTATAGTGGGGACCGCGGGGTGAGACGGGGTGGGGCGAGCCCTAATTCGCACGTGTGGCATCTTCTCACGTGTCTCTAACTAAATGTATAACGGTGCAAGGTCGGGTCATTATTGACACGCGTTTATGATTGACACGTATTGAATACAGAGCATAATTGAAAAAATCCAATTAGTTAAGACACTAACTCTCATTTACACTTACTAAGATATCAACACAACCGACATGGCATAAGGTTTAATACGGCAAAAAAGAAACTACTTATAACTGGAGCATCTATCGACCTACTTTATCGAATCGATTACGCTTATTAACCGGAACAACACTAGCCGCTACTCTTTAAAGGCGGGGTTGACAAGTCGATAGCAGGCATTAGGGCGGGACGCGGGCTATTTACTATCGATATCGAGGTTAGTTACTTTGGTGTTCCAGTGTACTGTTGGGCTATAATAAAAGGTTGTATATACATGATATTTTCGAGGAAAGTTATGCCTTCTTCAGTTAAGAAAGCTATGCGGCCTTAAGGTACATCTTAAGTCTTATTGGTGAAGGTCTGTCTGTACGATTGTAGCGCTCTGCAGTGTTCACTTAGATATTTAAGGTGTTTGCATGAAAATGACAGGGTTGTCTCCCGTGACAGTCACGTCAAATAATAGGTAATGGTAGTAATAGGTTATATAATGTACCCTTGTAATATGTTTTTCTGGTGTGCAATAGAGAATATTTGTATTGTATTGTATTATAGGTACCTACCTATACAAACAGTTTGACGTTCTTTTAGTATCCTCTGATATTGCAGCTTAATTGCTGAATTTACAATCTATTGCACAATATAAACAAGTACAATGGCGGACTTATTATCTAACAGCATTCTCTACGTGTCACCATAGTCCATAGCACAAATCGTATAAATGATAAGTTTAAGAAAGTTAACACTCAACTTTTTACAATAAGGCATAATTGATTGTTTAAATTTCAAAAATCTTACTATCTAATCTCCTAAAAAGATATTTCATCCTCTTAAAATGTCAAACGTCATTTAAACAAAACAGCGTGAGTTTTATCAAATACTTTGAAATTAAAAGCTCTTAAAAGCATTACATTAAGCCTGTCACGGCGACCTTTCTGTAATCGCTCTCGAAATATTTGGAAAGAAAAGAATTTAACAAAAAAGTTAAACATTTAATTAAACCCGAGCAAGTTACAACCGGTTCGTAACTTAATTTGAACCGCATTTAAGATGTATTAAGAGTAAGGTTAATAAGAAATATGATGAAGTAAAATATACTGATAATTATTTACCACGAAAGTGTCAGGGTACAGGGTTGGTTTGGCCTTGAATAGCCAGGGTCGCACTATAATTTTCAAGGCACCCACAATCTTGGGATGATGGTACTGTAGATTATCAGGGTAAGGGCCAGAGCAGGCTAAGGGCTTTACCACACTGGCGATTTGCGAGCGTATTTTCATACACTTGTCGTGGCGAGTTCGCCGTGATCGAAATCTGTATGAAAACACGCTCGCGACTCGCTCACAGATCGCCAGTGTGTTAAGGCCCTAACGTCCACCTCTTTCACGCCATCTTGACTATATAACCAGACCAACATTGTAGGCTTATGATGCTACGCTTTGTCGCGCGATAAATAAATGATAAAGCATCCGTCACGTTCTGACAAAGTGTGTGTGAGAGTGAAGAATGCTTTATCATTTATTTAACGCGCGACAATGTGATTTTTACCGAGTTTCCAGCATGCCTTTGTGATTTTTAGCAAATTTATAACATTTCAGGATTAAGTTAACCTTGACAGGATTTTATGTAAAATCCAATAAGAAATTCTTAAAAAATGTTTGCAATATAACACCATACAGTAAAACATACCATGAAATAAATTTTACCGTGGGAAAAGAAAGCATAAAATTGTAACTATGATTAATTCATATAATTCAAGCTCAGTACCTACCTATATATCGACAGTTATACATTTATTTTCAATTAAACTTTAATTTAACTCTCACTAGGTACGTCAATCTTCAAAATTCATTAACATAAATCAATAGACAGTCCTACATGTTAATTTTCGTGCTCTTAATTATATAAGTTGCTTTCAATAACATCATACATGTATGAATACATTGACAGGTATATAATCAGTTTGAACCACACGTTGATTGCCCAAATCCACACAAAGTAGAAATATTTCAAAAAGTAATAAATCTCAAATACATGATAAACCAAATTCGAGGACAGATGATTTTGATAGGTATTAATAAGGGAAGCGACCCAGTGCTCGACAGTTAGCATAATGGGCATTAGCCCAATAGTCGAGAGCCTGCTGTTGCCTCTATTGCTAAATAACTTAAGATCAAAATGGCGACTACTGGGACAGTGTCCACCACTCGAACGTTTACCTTACATACCATGGGCTCTTTACAGTAGTTAGCTATAACCTTAACATTGACCCCAGGAACAAACAAAACCAAAAAGATATCTTGACATTTCAAGTATCTAATATTACACAAACTAAACCAGATTTTTATAGCAATATCATTTACATAACACGGCCGAGGTTCCTTATCGCAAAAATCATCGAATTATCAACGTCAGGGCGATCGGAATCATCGCCATTACTTTCTAATTCAATCACATCGTTGACACCCAGTGCTGATCGTAATCTGTTTCGTACTAATCACTACTAGTAGCTTTAATCTTTGTAGGGTAAACTACACAATAAATCGGCTGCTCAAAGTTAAAAAAAAAGTAAGTCGTTTGTTGTCAAAATTTACTTTTTTGGCTCATATTCCTCCTGGCGTCGAGACGCACGTTGTCTCATTTTTATTTTTTTAGCTTTCATAGTTTTTCAGTAATCCATAAAAATAAAATTCAAGTTACTAAGTCAGCCTTTAAAGTTTAACATAGTTTTTCGGCAATCCTATAAAATTCGCCCAAACTTACTTGCTTGCTTTTAACTTTGAGCAGACGAACTGAGACAAGCTTCACTTTGGCTTAGCCAAGTTTTGTCACAACAGCCAAACGATCTGCGAAGGCTCTTTATTTCTACAGTAACTAAAATAATCTTAGTTTAGTATATTATTTGTTTTACTGCTGTTATTATAAATTATTTTCATCACCTTATTGTTTCTATCAACTTTTGCAGGTATCTAATCCAATTCAATGTAGATAGTGCTCTAAAAACTGACTGTGCAAACTGCACAAAATTTCGCCAGTTTCCACTATCATGATCATGACTAAGAATATAAACATGGTCAGACATCGGTTGTCTCACCCTAATTCATTGCATTAGCATTTCGGGCTTCGGGGTTAATCTTAAGGTTTAGAAATCGAATTTACTTTTATAACTAAGCCTAAGCGAAACTAAAATGTATTTCAAATATACCTGATAAGACTAAGTGAAATCAGAAGTGGGATAAATTTATATTTTTTCGAGATAACGTAAAGAATTATCGAACAATCTATTCTAGCAGAAAAGCTTGACTAAATTAGTCAGTAAAGAACTTTAAATATGTCTCCCCTTGCCCTATGTATAAACACAGAATTAAATCCGCCATTTGTAGTTTCTTGTATTGTGCAATAAAGTTCAAATAAATGAATATTTAGCTGATTAGACTAAGTTGTATACGAAGAAGGATAAAATCTTACAAATTTAACTTAACTTAAATAAAAACCAACCAAACTACTAATGAAAGCTCGCGGAAAATCCTGACTATTCCTTTAAATACGTTAAAGTTTACACTTTATACATGGAAGTCATTATAACTTTATAGCAATTAAACCAAACGCGGCGTTCCTATAATCATTACAGCCAATTGACATGCAGGACAGGCAGGAAGGAATTGTAGTTTTATATAAAGATAAAGCTAACTAATGAACTTATCGCTTATGGCGTTATGTGATGCAAAATTATGCGAGACCAGGTCAACAGCTGTTATGGATTAGGTGGATTGAGATTATGATTGGAAAATTTTAATAAAGACTAGGATACTGCGCTGTGTTGAATGTTAAGTATGTAGATAGGGCATGCAATATCGGTACTACTTGTATGGGCCAATACAGAAGTATAAAGACAGAAAAGTAGTCACACACCGCCCCTTTAGGAACGCGCGATACCAATTCAAGGCAGAGGAGTAGACTAGAAATACTAGAAAAAAGTAAAACTTTGCTTGTAGTGACTCTTTCTATCTCACGCGTCCAAAACAATATTTAATGGTAAAAGTACTCCATCTTAACAACAGCTGGAATACTCTGACCCTTGCAATAAAGAAATGACCGACGACTATAATGGCAAATTCCTTTCAACTAACACTCACGAAACATTGCAATTACGACCCTATTACATGACATTAAAGTTTAGATTAGCGTGTTATTAGATAGACAAGGAGCTATGCTGTCGTGTCATGGCAAAACAACGTATCTGGTATAGGAAATCCATACATACTTACGTTGTTTTGCCATGAGGCGGCAGTATGCGCAGGCGTCCCTGCGTGTTGGCGTGCCTAATTGAATAACTCCTGCTTATTAGGGACACCGCTACCGGTAATATGAAACGGGACAGAAATTAAGTCATTGAAGAGTTCTCAGGGTTTTCATACCCGGGTAGAGGTTACAATAACAGTCCTTAAAGTGACTGACATGACGCAGTTTAAACTGATAGCTCTTTTTTTGGGTTCCGAACCTGAAGGGTGCCAATGACCACCTAATAATTAAGGCTTCGCTATCTGCTGTGTGTCCGCAAGCCGGCTGTATTTCTATTGTCGGTATAAGAACAAATACGTAGTAAAAGTAAAGTACCTACATGATATTCAATCTTACATGATGATAAAACTCTTCGTGTGTGATTCCGCCTCACGCTGGGCTGGTTTTTAATCGACTTTCAAAAGAAGGATGGTTCTCAATTCGTCTGTATATTTTTTTTAGCAGTTTGTTTACTGATTACTCGGAGATGGCTGAACTGATTTAGAATATACTTTTTTAATTTGATAGGGTATATTTCCGAGGTGGTCCCATTGCAATCCAAATCAGGATCTCATAATGGGATCTTGTTGAAGTCTAGCGAATCCTTCATTATAGGCACACATATAGCTATTTGAATATTTTCCATAGGGACTTGTGCATTTCATATCAAATAGCTTCATTTCATTTCCGGTATTAACCGACTTCCATAAAAGAAGCTCGGTTCTTAATTTATATGTTTTTACGCGAATACTTGAAGACGGCTCAACATTATTTTTCGGTTTGAAACGATACACCTCCGAGGTGGTCTTATTGCAACCAAATCAAGATTTGATGATGGGATCTTGGAGAAATGGAGCTAACTTTTCAAATATTATAGGCACACATATCGCGTTTTGGGTATTGTTCATAGTTTAATCACTCGTGCATTTCTTATCAAAAAAGGTCAATTGAAAGTCGGTTATTTGTTTTTATTTATTTGTGGTTATTTTGGCACGAACTTGCTAGCCCAACGAGAAGGGCTGGGTTATGTGGTATTTGTAGTTGCTAAAATTATTAAACGGCTGTCAACGTAGCCACTGTTTAATGCCTCAGAATGAATAAACGAAGTACTCGTAAGTGGCTCTAAAAATACAAATTGTTTGTGTTCATGTTTTTTTTCACAAATCTCAGTTTCTCTGCTACAAATACGTCTCTAGGCCATTTTGTATTGCATAAACTTAATGGTACATCTTAGTATAAAATCCTAGTCAGTTGTGCCCTTTTTGGCTGATAGGCCGCAGCCGAAGGAAAGGCAAGGTGCTTATTTGTCCCACAGACAATTGTCGGCATGCAAGTTCAGTAGTCGGAATCGCGAATCGCTTCCTCGCCCCAAGCATATACGCCGAAGTGCTGTGGAACCATTGTTTTGCTGTTCTTGAGTGTGTAATGGTTTCACTGCAAATGTGCTATGTCCATATTCACTGACACTCACATCCACACGCGCACATAAATTCACACACACAAGTACAGTTGTATATTTTGTAATATTTGATATATGTGTTTATTAGTGAGTATTAATTTTTTGTCTAGTTTTCAACGTTTCAATGTTCTGGTAACAACATCATCTTGTACAACTTTATTAAGAGCAGGAACACTGTTTATCCTAAAACACAGAATTTACCTATTTAAGAAACAGTGTTCTGGTTTTAAGAATACTGCCTGTAAATAATGTTCTTGATTATTTTTTATCTTATCTTATTCAGTTACTTATAGTTATTACTAAAGATAGAGCATTTGTAAAGTCTATGAGAGAGTCCCTTAGAGCCACCATGGATTTCGTAGGGATATAGAGAAGTTAGCCTTCGCCAGACCCCTCTGAAAAGCAACTGTCAAACAATTTGACTAGTTGGTTTGGAAGTGTATCTTTGTGGTCGTGAAATTGTTAATGTGTTGTTTCATTTGTTATGTACGAGTATTAGTATCTTAAGAGATGTTGCAGCCAACTTTAATTAGCCATTTGGTTAACTGCCTAGCCTTTTCACTAAACGGCGCCATTTAGTTAACTGCCTGGATGAAATTTAGCCAATACGTCAATGTATCTATTAACGATATTAGGTAGTTCGTTTAAGACCGAGCCACACCGGCTGCATACACGTCTGCGTGCGCGTGGCGTACGCGTTGTATAGTATGAATGTTTTTCAAAATGGCGGCTAGTCACGCTCAAAGCCAAGGAGCTGCAGCGTACGTACAGTGCGTGCACACGCAGCCGGTGTGGCTCGGCCTTTAGTAGGGCAACTACAGGTTGATTCATAAAGAGCTGGCGCATAAGAGCTCTTGTGAATCGACCTGTACGCTTTACGTCTTTATTGATTTAGTCCATTTTCTACGGGAGACACCGATTTACGAAGGTCTATGAAAGCATGTATGTATGGTAAACGTAGTGTTAAACACGCTATGCCCAATAGTTGACACCCTATTGTCACCTCAATTGCTGACCGAACATTCAAGATGACAACTTTTGGGACAGTGTCAAGCACTGGGACGTCTACCTTAGTACGTAGGTAGGTATTTTAAACTATTGAACCGCATAATAATCCTAATTCGATCTCGTTACAGGTTGGTAAGTAAATCACGTATTACCTCACTATATACTAAAATCTATCTACAATAACATAATTTACAGCCATGAATAATCACCTGTAGTGTAATTCAGAATTTCGCCGTCGATTTCGCTTCGCATTACCTGTAATACTGAACTAAAACTATTTGTTGCCAATTAATGTGCACTGTAGCAACAGGCCTATACGTAGTTATATATGTAGGTAACTCACTTATATATTAATTGGTAATAATTTTATGTTTTACCCACTTTTAAGTTTAAAAGCTTTGTTTATCTCGTTTATAGATTGTCACTTACGTTTGATTGACGTTAGTGACATCTGTTCTGTCAATTTAACTTAAGTTTGTTCGAGTATCTTTTTAAACCGCCAGTTGCTATTTATGAACTTAATGTAGGTATGTTACTGTTAACATTTCTTGTGTATTCAATTGAGATGTTAAGACTTTGTTATCTCTCACAGACTAACCGGCAGGATAGCAGGATTTTATGCTTTTAACTGTGCTTCTACTTTAGAAACACACACTCATTAAATATTTATACTCGTATATATTATTATATTTATTATACATAATTAATTTTAATGTCAGATGATGAAACCTTTTATTCTGCTAGTGATGACAGTTCTACTTTTTTATCTTTAAATTCACTTGACACTTCTCACACTTTGGGTACACTTTTGACAGATACATTTTCGAACTCAAAGAACTTTAACGTATGCCACATTAATGCGCAAAGCATCCCCGCTCATTTCACTGAACTTTTTGATACGTTTCAATCCGAATTTATCCACGCAGTTCTGGTATCGGAGAGTTGGTTGAAACCCACATTGGATTCAACATCGTATCCCTTGCCTGGGTATGTCTTAATCAGAAATGACCGAACTGGCAAGGCCGGCGGTGGTGTTGCCATTTACCTTAAAAGTACCATTCCCTACAAAATATTGAATTGCTCTCCGTCCCTTTATTCCGGCTCAGCGGAGTGGATATTCCTTGAGCTAAATATCAAAGGGGTCAAGATCGTTCTGGGGGTAGTTTACTGTCCCCCTACTGTTGATTATTTTACCAAAATTGAACAAATTCTTGAATCCTTAAGTTCGGATTACACACACCACTTGATTATGGGAGATCTCAACACAGACCTCTGTAAAGATTCCTCACAATGTCGTAAATTAAAGTCCTTAGTTAAGTCTGTCAATTTCTCTATTCTTCCTTTGAAACCTACTCACCACACAGCTACCTCTGACACATGGTTAGATGTCATTCTCACTTCTTCCTCGGCTCATGTTGAAAAGCATGGCCAGTTTTTGGCTCCTGGTTTCTCTCACCATGATTTAGTGTTTGCTTCATACAAAATTAAACCACCTAAATGTAAACCTGCCTTAATTTCGATGCGTAGCTTCAATAAAGTAGATCCCGATGCTCTCCTTAGGGATGCTAGGGGGATTGACTGGTCTCCAGTGCTCTCAGCAGCTCAAACCGATACAAAGGTACTCCATTTCAATACTGCCGTATTAAATCTTTTCGATAAGCACGCTCCCATACGCACCGTCAGAGTCAGGCGTCCTCCTGCTCCTTGGATCACCGAGGGCGTACGCATGGCTATGAGGAGGAGGGATCGTGCTTTCCGAATTTTTAAACGCGACCGCACTGAAGAGAATTGGGGACTTTTCAAAACAGCCCGCAACCGATGTAATCAGATGGTACGTGCAGCGAAACGACGGTTTATTCATCTCAATGTGTCCTCTTCTTCTATGTCTGATGTCTGGAAATTTCTCAAATCTCTTGGCCTGGGTAAACAAGTTAATGGTTTTGATGGCACTTCTTTTCCCCTTAATGATTTAAACAGACATTTTTCCTCCGCTCTTTCTGTTGGTAATAGTGTTAAGACCACTACTCTCTCCGAAATTCTGTCCTTACCTCCTTCTACCGCTGATAGCTTCTTTTTCTCTCCCACTACACAAACGGAAGTCAAGGCTATAATTAAGGCCATTAAGTCTAAAGCTGTTGGGTGTGATGATGTCAGTCGTCACATGATTGTGTCGGTCCTCGACTGTGTGCTTCCTGTGATAGCTGATATCATCAATTCCTCACTGTGCTGTGGTGAGTTTCCTCATATGTGGCGGAAAGCTTTTGTTATACCCTTGCCGAAGATTAGTAATCCCACCACAGTTAGCAACTTTAGACCTATCTCCATTCTCCCTTTTCTTTCGAAAATTGCTGAAGCGGTGGCTCACAAACAACTATCGCACTATATTCATTCACATAAGCTGTTGAGCCCCTTTCAGTCTGGTTTCCGACCTGGCCACAGTACCTGCTCCGCGCTTCTCAAGGTAACTGAAGACGTTAGACGAGGCATGGAGGAGCAACTGGTCACAGTACTTATTCTGATTGATTTTTCTAACGCATTTAATACTGTCGACCACGATATCCTTCTTGCCCTACTCGACCACCTGAACGTGTCAGCTTCTGCCCTAAGTTGGTTCTCTAGCTATCTTCGGGGACGCCAGCAGGCAGTCAGAGTTGACCGGTCCTTATCCGACTGGTGTGACCTAGCCACTGGTGTGCCTCAAGGTGGAATTCTCTCTCCACTTCTATTCTCCACCTTTATAAATTTCATCACCCCCGATTTTCGCTGTTCCTACCATTTGTATGCCGATGACTTACAACTCTACGACCAGTGTAGAGTAACGGACATCTCGGCCACTATTGACAGGTTAAACTTAGACCTCTTACACATTCAACAATGGTCAGTGAAGTTTGGCTTATTTGTCAACCCGACAAAGTGTCAGGCTATTGTCATGGGTAGCTCTCGTCAACTAGCAAAACTAGACCTTGACTCTCTCACACCAGTACATTTCAATGGCACACCTATTCCTTACAGCCCTAGTGTAAAGGACTTAGGTGTTCATTTGGATTGCACATTGAGCTGGAAGACGCAGGTTGCCGAAATTTCACGGAAAGTCATGGGCTCGCTCCATGCACTTAATCGACTCAGAAACTTTTTACCTATTAAAACCAAGGTGCTATTAATTAACACCCTTATTCTACCCATAATCGATTACGGTGACGTGTGTTATCCTGACCTGAACGAAGAACTTCTTGATAAGCTTGATCGTCTCCTTAATAATTGCATCCGCTTCATCTTTTGTCTCCGTAAATACGATCATGTGTCTGCAAACCGCTCTCAGCTTGGGTGGCTCCCTATTCGAGAACGACGTAACGTCCGTACGCTCTGCACTCTTTTCTCGATTCTCAACGATCCACAGTCCCCTGAATATCTCAAAACTTCTTTTCACTATGTCAATGAGACTCAAACTCGGTACTTTCGCTCTTCTGAAAAGTTAATCCTCTCTGTCCCTCTTCATCGTACCGGATTTATGACTTACTCCTTCTCGGTCCAAGCAGCGCGCCTCTGGAACGGTCTTCCTCTTAAAATCAAACAAGCTCCAAATAAGTTCGCGTTCAAAAAATCTGTGCGTGATTTCTATGCTGGTAAAACTGAAATCTCTTAGTGTATCTGCTTAGACGTGTCATCTGTATTTATATATGTGTATTTATTTATATATTATATGGTTATCCCTATGTATGTAATTATTATTACTATTATCTTTAGTATATGTATTATATCATGTATTATTTTTTTTGTTAGTAGCACCGCCCACAAGTTATCTGCTTTGCCCTAAGGTTAACTGGTAGAGAATGCCTTATGGCATTAAGTTCGCCTTTTGTACGATAAGTTTTCTTTTGTGCAATAAAGTTTAAATAAATAAATAAAAATGTAAATCATAACAAACATTTAATTGGCACGTCCGCGGAAACCATATTTCTCGTAACTCAAGTGACAATAGAATATAATTTATGACTGATAGTAACCTAGTTATTTTGTTATTTAGCGAAACCCACCTGAGACGGTTGCAACACAACCGAAACGTTAAGGTAAAACGATGAAATTACGGTTTATCATTTCACTGTCGAGAGGCGAGGGAAGATTTGTTTTTTTGATACATTAATTTCAAATAAAGCATTTTTCTTTATACCCGTTAGACGTCTTTATAAAAATAACTTAATCTGATCCACGATATTAGCAAATACACGAGATACAAAAAAAAACTTAAATTACTATGTGCCCATAAAATTTGTGGAGTTCCTTCAACTTCTTAAAGTTTCCATCGTCAGTTGGCGTATGATGCTACGCTTTGTCGTGCGATAAATAAGTGATAAAGCATCCGTCACGTTCTAACAAATAGTGTGTGAAAGTGACGGATGCTTTCTCACCTATTTATCGCGTGACAAAGCGTAGCATCATAAGCCTAAACTGAATAGGCTACTTTCCTGACAGATCAAATCAGTTACTTTTTTATGAAGTGTTAAAACGCTCAGATAGTATGAAGTTTGTATGGAATAAAAGTGAAATGACGTCATTTTACTCAAACATTAAATCACCTTCTTATTTATAGGTTTCGATCTTTTAAAAATCGTTTAAAACGCTAAATAGGTGATGTTTAAGTTCATTTTTTCAAATTTTCGAAAGCTGATTTAATGGCTCTAGCATGTAGTAATTTATATTGACTACAGGCAAATACCCTATTCTGACAAAAATGATAACCTAGAAAGTAAACCCTTTCAATATATTTTTTCAAATCGTAACAAACATAAAAATATACAACGGACTAGACACCCCCCATTTTTGTGAAGTCGTTTACGAATAAATGGAAGACAAAACATTTGTAATAACAATCTCGTCTATTTTCAAACGGTAACTATAATTTTGATATACAGGGTGTCCCTAAAACCAACTTTTATACGATCAGGGCTGATAGACCAGCTCATAAGAACCTAGATTAAGCAAATTTGATCTCAGTAAAAATCTCTTAGTTTTCGAGATATTGACGTTTTTGTAAAACTCGTGCTAAGTGATACCCTGACTCGGTGTTTTGAGTGTCATTGCTAAAATATCAAGTATTTTACAAATCTGTATTTTGCTATGTATGGCCAAATAACTATGCTATTGAACGTATTTTCTATTTTTGCTAATTTATTCATGCTGTGGACACAGTACAATAACAAAAAAAAAAATTCGATTTTTTTCAAATTTCACCTCTGAATTCGAACTAGCGTGGTGAAAAAAAAATGTACCAACATAACCAGGCACTCAACGTAAAAAAATTGCGCATTTATTGTAGTTTCTAAAATGGTATAAAATTTACTAAACACTGTAATAATTTTTGAAATAATGATATTTTGTTACAAAATTAACTGTCTGCCGCCTTCATCTCATACGATCCGGTTGAACTAAGTTTGCACCTGGCGTGCTTGACATCACATACAAATTAGGTGCAAACTTCACGTAATCGTCAATATCTCGAAAACTAAGAAATTTTTATGAGGTCGATTTTACTCAGTCTCGTTTTTTATGAGCTGGTAAATTTGTTTTAAGTATTACGCGATTCAAATCCGAGGTCATATTTTGAATCACGTAAAATCTAATTTATTTTGATAAGGTATGATAGCATAATTATTAAGTAATGTTTAAAACAAAAAGCAGATTAAGAAAATACTGAAATTTGAAGTCATGACTTTCGAAAGACTGATCCAGGCTATCAAAATTCACGACTTTTACAAAATGGCGAACAGTGCTGATAAACCAGCTCATAAAAAACGAGACTGAGTAAAATCGACCTCATAAAAAATTCTTAGTTTTCGAGATATTGACGATTACGTGAAGTTTGCACCTAATTTGTATGTGATGTCAAGCACGCCAGGTGCAAACTTAGTTCAACCGGATCGTATGAGATGAAGGCGGCAGACAGTTAATTTTGTAACAAAATATCATTATTTCAAAAATTATTACAGTGTTTAGTAAATTTTATACCATTTTAGAAACTACAATAAATGCGCAATTTTTTTACGTTGAGTGCCTGGTTATGTTGGTACATTTTTTTTTCACCACGCTAGTTCGAAGTCAGAGGTGAAATTTGAAAAAAATCGAATAATTTTTTTTTGTTATTGTACTGTGTCCACAGCATGAATAAATTAGCAAAAATAGAAAATACGTTCAATAGCATAGTTATTTGGCCACACATAGCAAAAAACAGATTTGTAAAATACTTGATATTTTAGCAATGACACTCAAAACACCGAGTCAGGGTATCACTTAGCACGAGTTTTACAAAAACGTCAATATCTCGAAAACTAAGAGATTTTTACTGAGGTCAAATTTGCTTAATCTAGGTTCTTATGAGCTAGTCTATCAGCCCTGATCGTATAAAAGTTGGTTTTAGGGACACCCTGTATGTGCAAAATGCAAAATGTAACATTCATAAAGTTTTTTTCATCACACTTGCTCGTAAAGGGTGTTATAACACGCGGGCTTATAGATCAGCTCGAGCCGATTTACCTCCCGTGGGTTATAAAAATCTATAACTCCGACGGGAGGAAAAACTGTATGAAAATCTATAACTCCCGTGGGAGTTATGAGTTTAGTTTTAAAATATAGGACCTACCCGTACGTCATTTCAGACTAAGGAGGTTTCAAATCAGCCAAGGCTTATTTCACATCTTCAAAACTTGGCTAAAAAACCAATTTAAGTGTATATAAAAATTATGTGGTATATTTTACTATTATTTCAGTAATTTTTGCAATTATTTTAATGCAATTAAATTAATTTACTTTAAAATTTTATTATGAAAATCGGTACAATCTGGCGGCATTGCCTGTCAAGTTTAAAAACTAAACGCAGTTCTTAGCATTATCTGTGGAAGACTACATATATTGAAAAAGTTGACAGTTGCAGTTGTCTCTTAGCGGGTGCGTTTAGTTTATTTGATTTTTATGTTTTATTTTTTTTTCCTCGCAAATGTGATGAAAAACATTGTGTGTATCATGGGCAGTAAGGGGATTACCAACTCGAGTCATTAAAAGCCCTCCGCCTACGGCGTCGGGCTCCTAACAGACTCTCGTTAGTAATTCCCTTCTTACTACCCTCGGTGCACAATGTACTATTATGATCTCACTCATACAGTGGTTACAATGTATCATGACCATTATAAGCCTTACCAATAGAAAAGGAGAAATTAACGATGTAGGCAATAAACTTAAGAGAAAATTCGTTTTATCGTAAAAGTGGGCTTTATTAACAAGACCGAGTTTTTTAATGGAAAAGTCTGTTAATTCATGTGCATTTAGTTTCTCTTTGAAAGTAATTGCGACAGATATATCCTTATTAGAGAAAAACATTACCAGTTTTCCAGATGTCAGTGAATATGTTGTACTGAACTTACCTGTAACAAAAGAAAAATAATATTATTAGATTTTATTAGCAAGAACAATCATTTTTTTATTTATAACATCTAAAATAAATTACAAAAAATAATACCATAGAAATAAAACAGCATTCTTAGCATATACAAAATTAAACCCATACAGGTGATGATTATACAGCCTGTAAATCTAATACGGGCGAATATTGAAACGGTGGTCAGCATAGGACCTAAGAAGCATATTTAGATAACTATTGCTTAAAACCACAATGAAAATATTTACCATACAAAATAATTCGGGCCGCAATGTAACGCAACACATTCAAGTTGACAAACACGCTAGTTGACAGTTACTTTAAAAAAGCTCGTATCTCGCAATGTCATAACAAGCATTTATGCGGTACATTGCTGCTCGGTAAATTTTCAAAAATTAATTACGAGGTTACTATTAAGTGTAATTTAAAAAATCATATTAATTAATGATGACACTACTAAACGCTATATCTGGTTTAATTCTTCGCCCGTATTAGACTTACACGCTGTATACCAATAAATAAAATTTGATACACGTTTCAAAATACTTACTTCACATCATCTAATGACAAGCCGTGCGCCAAATCACGAAATATCAATAAAAATCACAAACCCAATACCTTTAAAGGGCAACCCTTTACCCTTGAAATCGCAGCTGCTTGCGTATACGTATGCAATAATAACGATTTAAGCACTCATATATCAAGCTATAACTAATCTTTCAAAGATATATCACTATACAACCGGTCTGGTTTCTGTTTGTGCTCGTTAATCATCCATATAAAAATAAACGGGCGGATACAGATGGCATTAGTAGGCTATTTTTGGCATTGACAAAGTTGAGTGTAATTTTTGGGAAAAGTTATTTGAAGTCGTTATGAAGTCGACAGAGGAAGGAAAGTTTGATGTATGGGGAGTAAAATCGTGTTGATAGAGAACATGAACACATATGTCGAGGTAATAAATGGGATATAAATAAACAAAACTATCACAGTAAATATATGATTTAACAGATATAATGCCTAAATGCATCGGATCAGGAGACAAGCAGAAAGTTAAAAGAATGATAAAATTTGCTAACAAGGTTAACCTAGTTACGTGTCATTATGTCGAATTCATACAATAAATGGAAATGGTCGATTTTTAAACTAGCTTTAATCGTTTGGGACAAGACGTTCTTAACAAGGTACTCAAAAACAAAGTGCTTAGAAAACAAAGACTGGACAACGAAAAGAAACGTAAAACTATACACACACGAGTCAAAAACAAAGAGTAAGCGATCACGTCTTGTCTTCCGTTAAAACGCTGTCTAAACATGATCAGTAAAACTAGGAATTCCTTGATGCCTCACCTGAGTAAATAGGACTTAGGGGTATTAGTGAAGAGCGCCAGCGGAAACATGAGACGAAGCGTTAATAACACATTGAACAGAAACTTAAAGATCTTAATACTAGAACATAACTATAAAATTGACAATGGAAACCAATAATACTGATAATATTACTGAGGAGAAGAAGGCACCATTTTGCACAAATTAATCACCAATATTTAAATAAAAAATGAAACTAACTGTTGACTTTATAATTTTTAATAAACAAAGGTAGAAAAAGGTAGGTAGTCTCATGATTTGTACCGCATCATTAGCAGAAATGCATCATCTACGTCCCTTTCTATCATTATGACGCCTGACAGAGATAGCGTAGTCAATCAAAATTCCTTGAAGCGTGAATTATTGATGTGGGCTGAGGCTTTGAGAATAAAGCCACCTTTGCAGCCAGATTTTCATCAACAAATACTAGAGAGTAAAGTTGAGCTTCATTTAATGGAATGTAAGCGAAGAAAAAGGGTCGTCAATAGTGATTTAGATCAATATTATCTTGATTGACACTATTGACGACACGACGAAAATGAGTAAAAAAAACTCTTTTCGAATTTAATCAAGAATTGCGTGATCAGTAAAGTGATTCTGAAACGATGTCGATATTGATAACAGATTGGAGGATCGTGATAAAATTAAACCGAAACATGATCCATGAATATTGATTATCACTAATTGGTGATATTATTTGGCTAAACAAGGCAATTCCGATGCAAATAAAACCATTAAGCTACAAAGTTTCCAATTTAGGGAATACTCATGTTTCAACGGCAGGTTTCAAGCAAAATGCATCGATTTTATTAGCTACGATAAAACTTTATTATAAAGTAACACAATGTTAATAAACGGGATTTTGTTATGAATACCGATATAAAACAAGAAATAAACAAAAAGTCTTAAAAATCGTAACAAGATAATCGAAATAAACTTTGGTAAACTGATTGTTACATTTGCAACTGTTTACGAAGCGTGAAAGTAAGTGGCAAAAGGCATAAAAGATAACAGCCTAACAAATGAAAAAGATAAGACAACTTTAGTGACTGTAAATAACATTTTTATTTTAAGTAAGTTTTTTTTGTGAAAGGTGACCGTGAGGATAACAATGAGAAGTTTTAAGACCCGTAAACTCTGGACACGGAAGGCGGTTCAAGTATTAATAATTTCACACCCACGACAGGAGTGTCAGCAGAATAATAAACAAGTGAAACCTGAAACGGAAGATTATCCAAATGTTTTGGTGAATTAAAATATCTTCGGAGATGTAGTCCTTTTGTTCCAACATGAACTTTAAGGCTAAAAATAATGCGGGAAGTTGATATTAAATTTAGATGTACTATTAGACGATTTAAGCATAAAGTTATGCAAGTCACTACTTAATATTATTTTACAGAAACAGTTGAGTAAGTACCTCAGTTTTGACGGTTTTGTAAGGTTACGTTCTCTTTGGTGTGGTTTGGTGGTTTGGTTTTGGTTTATACCCTAATTTTATATATGAAATAAACCCAAAAAATGGTTAAGTACCTTTTTACGACGCGAGAACACGGTAAATTAGTGTAAAATCTCTTGTAACGATACAATGACTAAACTGTTATACTCAAAGCGTCTGTAGCTAAAAATAAAAGAACTAAACAAATCGGCGACCTATAATTTGACTTTATTAAGCTGTTATGTCAGATACACCAAATTACAGGACCCAAAATGTGATTTAATAATTTCCGACGGCATTCTTTAAATTATGTCCAAAAGTGAATCATTTACAGGTTGCAGTTTTATAAGTTGATTCACACAGAATGCAACGGCGTCCGGTCTACTGAACTAATTCTTTTATTATTTGGGATTCAGATGGAATGCACTTAATTTTGCAATTTACTGGATCCATTAAGGACCATAGATTAGTGATTTTATGGCCGTTAAGATTTTATTGACGCAAAAGGTTAAAGAGCAAACATATTGTAAGTACTTGAGTAGTCTTTGTTGTACGTCGTTCTTAATCTCCCTTGAGTGGGTTTAATCTAAAACAAATTATATTTAATTCGTTATTTTCATTTCTATGTGCGATAGATTGCCAATGAATGTGATTCCTATTTTATACTTTCTTCCTTCTAAAGAAATTATAGATCTTTTCAATCTAACAAAGTTAACAGAACCAATGCAAAGTGACCGCCTCGAGCGTCAGACCACCAGACGGCCTGTTATTTTCTACGCAGACCACTTTTTTGCCCAGAACCCGTACTACGAGTTTCTACACTTAAAATTCTTTGAAACTAATTGATACACTTTATTGACTTGGTAATGCTCGAATAGGAACAGATTTATCTCCTAGATTTACCCGTTTTATCGTGTTTATATTTGTTTTTAAATCATTTTATGCTGTTTCGTCGTTGGGTGTCTGGTTTGTAGATAAGATACGACAATGTTGTACAACTAACTGGGAGTCTAGGTATGGTTTGATATAAAAACGTCATGTTTTATTACTTGAAGACATATAGTAAAATAACATAAGTAGGTTTACGGTTACATTGAGTGCTAAGCCCTAGATTGCAACCGTAGCTAATGCTTATGCTGAGTCCGACCCACGCTGTCGAGCAAGGTGCAATTGGGTTATAACTTATTATTCAGGCAAAAAACCTAAGTAATTTTACACGTCTCGTGAATTTTTATGTATAATTATTATATTTTTCCATTGGTGCCAATATCTACTCGGCTACCAGTGTTACTTCGTAGTGTCTGCAATAGTACCTATGCTTTAACGAATTGATAATTTATTATACCTAGGAGATAAACGTGTTTCAAAGTAGTATTTAGTTACATCTTGTTTCAAGATAGTAGATTACTTCGTGAAATTATAGTAACGTACTAGCACAATGTTATTTTGACCGGCAAACCAATTTGCCATATTTTTTGCAGCATGTCTGACTCATTACCAGTAATCATTAATTTAAAAACGTGTAACATAAAACTTTGCGATGAAGAAGATAGCTAGCTGTACATTATTTCGTGGTGATGTGTTAGTGAGATACTCAGACTTGAAACGTGATGACTTAGTGTTAAATGGTCGAAAATATATATACTGTTGTTGATGATACTTGATGGTTAAAACACGATCTACGATCTCGGGTAGGTAATAATGGGGCAACTAGTTCTATTTTTCCTCGTGATGCTAAAGATACCGATCAAAGAGAACAAGCTTTTTGTATGACTGGCAAAGAGCATATATGTATGTTTAAGTACCGCCTAGGTCAAACCAGTAGGCTTATGATGCTACGCTTTGTCACGCGATAAATAAGCCTCAAAGCATCCGTCACTCTCACGCAGTATTTGTTAGAACGTGACGGATGCTTTATCATTTATTTATCGCGTGACAAAGCGTAGCATCATAAGCCTACAGAAGAGCAAGTACCTACACGACTGATCTGTCGTGCGACACGCTCTTATTGACATCTCGCGCACTATAGTAATTCGATAGCGAAACATGACCAGTTAGTTGTTGTATTGTAGTAGCCCTTCTGAACACTGACGAAACAAAAGTAAGTACTTTAGCAGATTGTTAGCTAAATTTGTAATCCGAAATGGTGACGCAAGTTAATAAACCCCGTACCTCCACCATGTCAGGGGTGCATGAGGAGTTTTAAGAAGGAAATCCGCTTGTGAATTTAGAGTTTGTTTTATTCCAAGATATTATATTCTGTTTCTATGGTGGGGCTCAGATGAGAACTGAATCTATATTTTATATAAAAACATCACCTTAGACTGACAGATATTTGAATTCTATTCATAAATATTCTGTAGAGGCCAGATCTTAGAGTAATCACACAAGTAATCACAGTGGATTGAATATACAAACTTCCTTATTTTAGGTCAGGCGTCGACAGACATGTATGTCACCGATATCAGTCAAAGGTGTGAGTAAGCAAATTATGTATGTCAAGACCGTAGTGAATGCAAGTCTGTCTATGCTTCGATAAGGGGATGTAAAGAACATGAGTATGTAAATATAACTGTACTTGTATGTATGTAAATGTGTGTTTTATGTTAACGTTTGAATCTGTGTGTCACCAAGTACGACTAGGACAAGATGCAAATAGTAATATCCTCGATTGGACCTGATTGCCTGTTTATTTTCTATTTAAGAAGTCATATTAGATACAGAGTTTAAGATTTTAGAACGCTCCTTTTAATTTAGAAGAGGTTGTCGTGCTTACGATTGTGTAATTTATTACAAAAAGACAAAAAAAATGTCCATGTTTGGATGTAAATATCATGATATTTTTTTTAAGCATCGACCCATCAATGGTCAAACTTATGAAGAGATTGGATAACAAACCCACTTTCGATTTCTTTTGTTAAATTATTAACTTAGCAGTTCAAACGCAACGTTGACAATGAAAACAAAAGTTGTTGAGTTCGTTTTTGGTTGTCGCCCACTAGTTATAGTCAATTGTTCCAATTTAAATTCTAAAGGCCGAGGATACACTGCAGGCGGATTAATAGTCTGAAGCGTTTATTTTAAATACTTTATCTACTACAGTAAATTAGTCTCTGGTGGCGTTATCACTTCTCAACATAACGTAATGTTCAAAATTACAGGTATAATCAACGTAATTATATAATGATTCTTATATTCTTGAGACTATTGTCTCAAGAATTTCCTTACAGATACTCGAGTTCAGAGGGAATGAGTGAAATTCTTATTCATTATGCGGTTAGCTAACAATCAAAGCAGATAACAATGCTGGCATGCATTACCTAGGTATAGGTATAATCGCTTCTCTCATCACAATAGATGCAGTATAGTGTGAGCGTCAGTGACATACGGAGTAAAAATTAGCATTTCCGCGTACGGTCCACATTCGAATTTGAACGAGTAGGTGTGTCATTCGTTTCTCAACAATGACACACATTGTTCTTTATAAAGTAAATAGTGTAGGAGATCTCCATGTTTGGATATTTGAGAATTATTTGTAACACGTCATTATCCTTGCAATATTCGAATCTTTTTAAGCACGTAGATTAGTCTCAAGCTTCAGTAAAATCCATTTTTATCAAATATAATACGATCTACCGTAAACTATTTATTTCGGTATTAATGCTTACTCTGATACAGAAATGTAAACCACTCAGTAGCTTTTAGCATACCGACATACATTTTAAGCTCTTCGATCTTTGGCGTTCCTCAAGGCAATTTAAGAAAGAAAGAAAGATAATAGATTTATTTATGATAACACAAAAGGAAGACTGTGAAAATGAATACACAAAGAAAGCTTGCTGCCGCCTCAGCTGTTGCCACCTCAGCACAGTGCCGATGCTAGAGCCAGCGCTGGTTTTCCGGTGGGACCAGATAGGACCAATACTTAGGCCTAAACTGTACCTGCTTTACAAGACTGTAACCTTTACGAAATACACTTCAGTCTAGTAATCTCTCAATCCCGACTTCTCGGCTCCTCGAGTATCGCTAAAAGTACGTTATCTCAGCTGTCCGCGACTCGAGCCTTGGAACCGTGATGCATTTATCAAGCGCAACGGATCGTGTCGCCATCGCCAAGTAGGGGTATGAACAGCAATCGCAAACGAGTTTTTGGGTAAGCTTGTGCTACCGTATGGAAATTTTGAGTATGATTGTATGTATTTTAGGTCGATTGCGGCAAAGATAATGGGTTCTGAATTTAACAGTTCGTCTTTATATTGTCATTATTTATTAACTCTGAATAACCCTTTCTAATTTAAAAATAATATCAACGATTGACTGAAACAGAACGCAATAACATATTTCTGGAAAATTTGAGGATTTTTACGGCAAATAAAACACATTTTTGAATTTTTATATCCCGATGGTTCGTCATGCAAAGGTAATTTATGTGTATTTACAAAGCAGAATGTCTTGACAAACTTCTTGCGATTAGTCACAAATATGGAATCCGTAAATTCAACTTGGGAAATTGCCTGCATTACAATATTATGCGTCTTCACGCTTTCAGAGAATATCGTGGGAACTTGTCTTGATAGTTGATACTGGGTTATATGAGAATATCTAATTTGTACTCGAGTTGACAATTTAACATATTCATGATTACGGGTCGTTCTTAGATGTGACCGTTCTTGCAATTCGTGTTTACACTAAAGTGTCGGATGCTAAAATTATAAGAACACTAACCCGTGAGATTGTGAATTGTAATAAACACTCCTTGACGTAGGAAACACGGTTTCAACCACTGGGTTAATTTCGGTCATCTTCAAATATAAGTACGTATGTATATATAAAAGTAAAATTTTCACAGTAACTTTTTTTTCACTTTTGTACTAATTCTAATTTTGTGAAATGTATTGCTGTGGTTTTCGAATTTATTGATTCAAACGTTATTACATGAAGTGCTGGTGTCAGAAATCGGTCACATCCCTTAACCCCTTTTTTGGATTTAGACCATTTTTATCAGGCATTTGCGACCTTATCATCTGATACAGGGGCAGGCTTGCAAGGTGTTGACGGTGAGTCACCGGATGGCGCCACGGTCGCCTGCGCCGGCGCCGAAGCGACACGTTTCGACGCTCAGCTGTTTAAGGCTAGCATGACGCTATCGTGCAAAGCGGACGCGGCCTAGATCTGTGTAAGTGTTTATGTGGAAGACGTGATCACTTAGACTTGAATCTAGGATTCAATGGAGTTACTTGACGTATTAATTAATGGTATACGTGGAATTTAAAATGGTCTGAATCCTGTTTAGGAATTGTGTAACGTTGCTTGATGCATTCAAATATACAATCTGACTATCCGATATTCACGCAGACACGAACCAATTGACATTAAAACTTCTAATTAGATAAAAATAGAGCCTACAAAAACGGTAATTGATAAAAACGTATTTTGTACTTACGTGCTATCAAAGTACTTACTTATAACAGTCTCGGATAAGTCTGGGTCACGAATTATAAGGATTTTATAAAGAAACATTTTTAATCAGCAATATAAAGAAAGATTTTTATTTACGAGAAGTTCATGCTAGTCTGTCTTTGTAATTTACTCAGATTAAGTAATTGTTAATTCCTTCACCTTTTTGCACCGTGGTAATGAAATGTCCATGTTATTGCATTGCCGAGCTTTCCAATACAGGTTACGGATATTTTAAGGATTTTATTCCGAATGTTGGTTTCGAATTAGTTTCAAAATATTTTGCTCGCGTGATTTGCTTTGATAATGTCAAATTCAAAGTTTGGACGTTTTGTCATTTCTTCTTGTATTTTATTATATTTTATTTGTAGTTTAATTTACCTGCTTTATATCGGAATATAGGTGAAAAACTTAGTTAAAGCCCCTGTTGCATGTTGGAGTAACCTGTCTGCATAGACAGTTTGACGTTCTATTTTTGAAAAAGGACATAAGTTCCATAGTAAATTCCGTACACTACTACATGCAGCAGGTGCTTCAGTTAAGGTTTTTTACCTACATAGCGTTCGGTTAGTAGTAGGTAAAAACATAGTTATTAATCCGATATTCTTCATTATCTTTGCTAGGAAGCCTAAATTTGGCTTGAACTAGCCGTTTGGAATAATACCCGTTTTACGGAATACTGGTTTCGACGTTAATTATTTCTTTAGTTCTGAATTGCTAATTTGTTTTTTGTGCAAAAGCCTTGTGTTTCTTGCTGACAGATTTTGACTAATATTTTCCGCTTCGGCCAAAATTATACAACTTAATTGTGCTGAAAATCTTAACTAAAATTTGGTTTCCAATGTTTGATATCGTTGTTTATTTAATCCGCATACAGGGTACCTTTGGCGAATTTAATGCCTTAATTAAAGTATTCTCTATCGAAGTTATATGCGGTAACCTTTTACATTGAGTAATAAACTATGCAGCCTCGTTTGTCAATTGCTGGCCTGACAAAATAAATATACCCTTCAGTAGGTATTCTATAACACGTATGTTTTCCCTTTATCAGTGATACGCAGTGCAAGGAGTAAATCCAAAAGACGCATAATTTATAATAAAAACTAGAGGGTTCACGGTTGCAAAGATATGTGACGTCCTACGTGAAAAGGTACCTTATGAGGGTTTCTAGTAACGGAGATATGAACGGTTTTGTGAAATCCTTCAAAATCATCGTTTTTTTCTTTTATGCAAAATTGTAAAATATAGGAATAGACGTGTATTTGTAGCTTGGTTTCACTGCTGTACGTTATTTTTTTCTATATAAAAATTGGGTTCAAAGTTTAGTAGAAAAGGTACCTTATGGCGGATCACATACAAAAATGATAAAGCTGTTGATAAAATTCATTAATAAAATTTACTAGCAACTTTTGCTTATTTCTTTTTTATAACACGACGGTGGCAAACAAGCATGCTTCCTGCATAATGGTAAGCAAAAATTTTCGAAATGATCCTAGAAAGCTGAAAATTTGGAAGGAAAGGGCCACTGGGTGCCACAGATTCGGAATTGAAAATAAAATAAAAATCAATACATTTGTATGTCGTTTTTTTAAATTTTTAATTATTAAACATTTTTTTAAAACAGATAAAAAAGTGTTTTTGACGAATCGTATAACTTTTTGACCATTTTTAGAAAGACCTTGTTTTTTTTAAAAAAACTTACAAAAATAGACTTTTTTTGCGGTTTCTATAATTTTTTACCACTTTGTCATGTTTCCCTTTCAACCTTTTTAGAAAAAGTCTTAAAAACATTTTTTTTTAAACATAAAAACGTGTTTTTGGCGAATCGTGAAACTTTTTGACCATTTTAGAAAAACCTTGTTTTTTTCAAAAAATTACATAAATAAAAAAACACTGGCGAATGCCTATCATTTTGACCATTTTAGAAAAAGGTTTTTATTCATTTTTTTCGAAAAAAATACGAAAAATGACTTTTCTTGGCGGTTTCTATCATTTTTGACCACTTAAGAAAAGAATCTTTTTAATTTAAAACACGCTAAAATCCACGACGAACACTTCTCACAACTATTCGAACGAAAAGGTAAGCAAATACTGCTCATGCCGGCCGGCTGAGACTCCGAGCGGCCAGCAAGACCGAGAGAGAACGATACGTAAAGTGTTGGTGAGAGTAGGACAGATGCGTGGCGGTACTGGCGGTGTAGCCAAAATAATACCACGGCACGGCGGTATGAAGGACAAAAACTGAGCAAGTTACGACAAGTATTTCTAACATTTTTAAATTACACCGCCATAAAGTACCTTTTGTACTAAACTGTAGAAGCATATTATTCAGCCTTTAATTCGCCTATAACAAAAATAAAGATAGGCAAAGACGTGTCGTAACATATAATTTACTAAATGGAAATACATAATAAAAAAAACACAATTTTTACACAACATTGAATTTCTCCGTAACTAGAAACCCTCATAAGGTACCTTTTCACGTAAGACGTCACATTTGAGAATTACTCTTAATTGGTCAAGATTTGAAGTAAATTTCTAATAACCTTTTTTCTTCAGTTTTCTGTCTTAATACAAGATTTGTCAATAAATAATGTAAATATCGTGCCATACTGTAATTATCAATAATTTTTGCTTATGGCCCGCCATAAGGTACCTTTTCTCAAATGTATGGGAATAATTTGTGATTTTTACGTAACTTCAATCGTTTATAAATAAAAAAATACGACTTGTAGAATAATAATGACACTTTTGAGATACTTGTGTAGACTGATTAAATATAATTTAGAACTCATTATACGAAAATTGTGAATATTATAGGAATGATGAAACATATAATAAAAATGACATTTTAATAAAAATAAAAATATTTCGATAACAATGTGATTTTATTTCTATCCCAAAATGTGCAGTCTAATATCTCTAACTATATACAATGGTTCAGATTACAATATGTTAAAAAACAGGCCGAAATTTTTTTTTTTTTAATTTCGTTCTCATAAGCGACTTGCTCTAATCAAAGGCTGATTTTTCACGACCTGGAAGTCACATTAATAAAACCATTACTGATTTCCAAAGAAAATTACCTTGAGATACATAATCAATCATCATCTCCATAACTTCCAACGGGAACATACTTAAAATTAGTTTTAAACTTCTTTTGACGATTTCTCAAAAGTGCAATTTTAGCATGTGCAGGTTTGATGTTTTTTAAAAAAAAAAGTATGGGACTTAGGGTCGTGATTCTTTTTGTATTAGATAGCTTATTTAACACAGATTTAGGATCTGTGCTTAACTCAATACCAACCATAAGGTACCTTTTCCCGTGGAACGTCACATATAAGAGTTTTCTGACCGTATAAATAGTATTTTTATTACTTGACTAATTAAATGGAACTACTATTGCATACTAACTCAATTCATTTCAATACTATTCAATTCACTGGTGATCAATAAACTGAGGACGTGAGTACGCACAATTTATAAGTCGATAGATGTGCTTGCGCATGATCCTTGTTAATTTGTGATCAAATCGGAATTCGATGACGTTCGATGATTTTATTTACTGTATTTGACAACTCATTATTTAATAGAGTTATTACTCGTATTTTTTTATTTTGCTGTAACGGTTTCTAATACTCAAAGATGTGTTAACTAAATTCCTTTTTAACTTTAGTAGAACTATCTCAGGCCTGCTTTTTACAAAGCTTTTTACATTAATTAGGGTAACAATGACTTAGATTATAAACATTTATGGTAGGCTTATGATGCTACGCTTTGTCGCGCGATAAATAAATGATAAAGCATCTGTCACTCTCACCTCACACACTATTTGTCAGAACGTGACGGATGCTTTATCTTATTATCATTTATTTATCGCGCGACAAAGCGTAGCATCATAAGCCTACTGAGTATAATTTTCCAGTTCTAGAAGCCTATAGTAAAAAAAGAATAGAAGTAATACACAACGAATACAATATCTCGTGTTTGTCCCTAGAGCGTTTTTAAAATTAAAACTAAACGGAGTCATAGATTAAAAACAATAAATCAATTTCTTTATTGACTTTAAAACTTATTTATGTTCCGTAGAAGAATAAAAATTAAACTCTAATCGCTGTGAAATTGATTTCTCGAGTAATTCGTTTCTACAATAAAGCTAAAAGTTTAGTAATTTGAGGACGGCAGGCAATTTGAAGAGGACTAACTAGTTTTTAGCGTTCAGTTCGCGATAGAACAAGTCAAATTTTTAGGACTGCTTTGTTTTTATTTAAGGGCCGAAAAAATATTTTTTTTTTAATTCAATAAAAAAATTGATTTTTTATACAAAAAATAAACTTTTGTGAAAAATACATATCTTCAGTTTAGTAGGTACAAGATACTCGTAAGTACTTGTCAAAGTAACAACAAATATGGGAATAGGATAGGGTTATTACAGTATTCCTTATTTTTTTATTTTTGTCGACTTTACACTGCTACACGCCTCAAGTGATTTATCAATAGGATGATGAACAAAATAATAAAACATGGATCTTCACAGAAATATCCAGGCGTATTTTATTACTTATTCTGTGGCTTATTTGTAAAGCAGTAAACTTGATGTTCTCAAGAGAAGTGCATTGTGGCAACAATGTAGCACATGATTTGCGATGATATTTATCAATTCAAACATCTTTTATTGCAGGTTCTTAGATCCTCGATGGTCAAAAAAGTTGAAAAGCCTCAAGGCAAAAAGGTTTAAAACTATTAAGTAAGTCGCCACACTTTGTTGCTAAATTGGATGTATATTCGAAACTGGCTTTTAAAAACTTTAATGACCTGGCATATAACCTTAGATAGTGAAATCTTAAGCAATAAACGATACACTCACATGAGAAAATTGTATGTTTTCTTTATTCGATCTGAGTAAATAAATACCTTATTTCTCTCATCATCAAATGTTTCAATAACCGTTTTAAAATTCAAAGTTCATTTATGAAGTTAATATTTAGCTATACGAGATTAAAATGACTGTCATCTAGGAGAGTACACAAAAAAGTTGGTGAAACATTTCAACAAAAGATTTATTGAAAACACGAAAGTCACTGGCGTCTGAGACTTTTAAAAGATATTTAATTAAAGCTTATTATGGAGTCCCACTTTCACCAAATCAATCTATTCGCGATGATTTAGAATTGAATTATAATTTTCTATTAGAATTAAGATTAGTGTGGATGTTATTAAGGAGTGTTAGCGAAAAAATTCGATTTGATACCGTTAGCGTCTTCTTTGTCGGTAATGCCATTTTTTTAGCGTCGCAGTGTCCTACTATTGGAAATAGAATATTTCCGAGAAGCTCTTAATCTACTTTTATAAGTTCTTAGTTGTTTTAAATAGTTATTTCGGTTTAACTACACTGGATTGGAAAATTAATTTCAAGTAGGCACAGATTACATAATATGTAAGTACATTTTACGTCTACCAATTCGTATCCTTGGTAAAGTAAAACCGTATGTGACTTTACGTTTTAAGTGCTTTTATTACGCGAATGTTACACAAATCGTACCCTTGGTAAAATAAAGCCGCATCTGCAAAATGACGACTTTTTAGGGGAAGCGTTTAAATATTTTTGTTTCGTATAATTTACAGCATTTGCGAAATAAAAGCACTTAAAACGTAAAGTCACATACGGCTTTATTTTGCCAAGGGTACGAATTGCAAGTAATTGATCTATTATGAAATTCGCAAATATGTACCGATTTAGGATTTTGCTTAAAATATTTGATTCGCATCTGATATTTACCGGACCGGTTACATGTTTTCATAACTTATTTCCGTCACCATATCCAAAACACCTTTAATTAATGCTCCGTCCAGTTTACGTCTCATTTCAAGCAATCTTCTTTATTTTTTGCTTCGTTTACGTAATAGTGGATCTGAATATCCTCAGTAAGATATTAAGTTTACTGTTAATAACTTTTAATCAAAAGATAGTTTATGAGCATTAAAACTGTGTCCGCCACTGTGTTATTATACTTATAATTAAATACTATCTGTTTATATGTCCGTGATCATAAAATCCCAGTCCTCAATTTGTTAGTCCGCCGCAGTATTTTGTTTAATGAAATGGATTGAAGTCTTAAAGATTTTATGACATTTTAAGTAACAGGTTGGATTATTTCTATATAATCGGACATAACAGGGATTTCACATCAGGCGACGTAGTTACGAGAGGAACGAATGGTTAGCGGGCGGTTGCTGTGCGTTTTGTATATTATTACGACTTAAAGTCTACGTTTTATCACTTATTTTCAATATAAAGCAAAACCCGGTCGCCTTTGCCCGTCTATCAATTATACGATCATCTAAAATACTTCAAAAATTTACGCATTTCCACCAACGACTAAATTGAATTTTGATACGAGTTTTGTGTATGTATGATTTTTATGATTATGCATTATACTCGTAATTCGTGGAACCTCGAGATTGGGTAATAGGCATTTAATAATAAATTTCTAACCCCATGTTGCATCACGTTTGCCTAAGTCAGTCGCGAGTTCGCCGCGACTGGTTTTGTATAGAAATTCGCCCGCAGCTCAGCCGCAAATCGCAAGTATGATAAGGCCCTTAAACAGCTGATTTCACTCTGTTAGCAAATAATAGAAAAACGCATTTCGTGTAGGTATCACGTTTCAGAAGCCAGAGGAGCGTAATTTTGTGAGTTGTGAGCTGCGTAATTTCAGCTGCAGAATTTCTCAACAATACATTTTGACAACTCATTTTGCGTCGCCGTGTGAACCAAACAGGAGTTTTGTATGTATTAGAAATTACGCGACCCACAACCCACAGCAACAAAAAATGACGCTCGTCTGGCTTCACCCTTAACGTTCGTCATAACTTATTTTAATCGACACGCATCAGCGTTTTTAGTGCGTTTGAAAAATCCAGTGTATGAAAGCCGTAATGTGAAAGCACTTGAACTACAGTTACTTTGACGTTGTTTGAATACTATTTTCTTAATAACATACGCATTTTGATTAAAAATAATATTTAGGGGCTATTATTGTGAATAGCCTCCACAATACTATCTTCATAATAATTCAGTCATTGCGTGGTTTCTAATTGCTAAATAAAATGGAATTTCTTTCAAGTTCATGTAAGATCAGACTGTGTTGGGAATAAGCGAATATTGATACAGATTTATGTACAGTTAGTTTCATAAATACACTCACGGTCAATGAATTCGGGAAATTTTCTATATAATTGTTCATAGAAAATGACACGAATTCATAGTCCGTGAAAATTGTACTACCCTTCTTAAGAGACAAAGTCATATAGTTAATAAACACATACAGAGCTATTATAACTATTATACCACAAGCTACTAAACTCTGATTTTTTATTCCGTGGAATTCTGACATCTGTCATAATTTGACGTTTCAGAAGTAAGAAACATTTTTTTTATACAAGCTACATTTAATATGCGCTGTTTTAATAAATTTGTATTATGGATTGCATTGAAATTATTATCAGGGAATTAAATATTCTACGATAGGTATCTAAAGCTACAAAATAAGTAAAGAAGCCGAATGACGCGACACGACGGACGCGTCAAAGAATGGGGATGACGACTGGGTAAAAACTATATAATTCTATTTAGTCCGTCAGTTACATTATGGAAAAATATGGGACACGTATTTTTTGGTTTATCAAAATATTAAAAATCGACAAAGTTATAGGTCATCAAACTTCTGGAGTGGGGGCTTGTGACGTCACTCCTAGGTGAAAATTGTACCTAGAAGTGACGTCACTCGAAACTTTTAAGCACTCTATCCTCGTAATTTTTTGTTTGTCAAACAAAAGAAAAAATACGTGTACAATATTTTTTAATAATCTAAATGACGGACTAAACAGTTTTTAGGGTTCCGTAGCCAAAATGGCTAAAAAGGAACCCTTATAGTTTCGTCATGTCCGTCCGTCCGTCCGTCCGTCCGTCCGTCCGTCCGTCCGTATGTCACAGGCATTTTACTCAAAAACTACAAGACCTATACTGATGAAATTTGGAATATAGATGTTTTGTAGATGCCGCAACTAAGTTTGGTAGTTAAATAATAAAAATAAAAAAATCTAGGGGGGGCACTCCATACATATAACAGAAGCTAAAAAAATTTTTTTTCACAAAATGTCAACGTGTGGTACATAGTTCGACAGCTCTTTTGAAAACATTTTAAGGTTCTTAAGTAATGTTTTTGATTAAGTGAATACCTTTGGAAATAATCGCTCCGAAAGTTGTGAAAATTGTGTCCCCCCCCCTCTATCTTCTAAACCGTGTGTCCGGAAAATATAAAAAAAATTACAAAGATAACGCTCAATTAATACTTTCAACGAAAATTATTTTCAACAAGATCGAATTAACCGTTTTTGAGTTATTGCCGATAAACTGCGCTTCTCGACAAAAGGACGTAATTGCTATGAAGATACGCTCTTTTGTTGTTGTACTTTTTTTACATCGTATTTTTTACCTTATAGTTACGGCTATGGAACCCTACACTGAGCATGGGCCGACATGCTCTTGGCCAGTTATTTTTAGTCATCTAGCCCATTGTTTTGCATAGTTGGCTGCACATACTCGTACGGTACAGAAGCCAAGTTCTGCATTTTAATTATTTTGAAATTCTTACCACAGACACAAGGAGTTTTTTTTGTCTGGTAATACCAAGAAACGTCAGATTTCCACGGAATAAAAAATCAGAGTTTAAGCGCGTTTTTATTGTCTCCTACGTGATCTTTCATTAAATGTTTAAAAAAATAGCTATGGTATGTTTAACTCATTTAAAATGGCTGTCTAAAATTCTAAAAGAATTTTAATAATATAATACATGAACGTATCAAACTGTTATCTTATAATCACTATTACAAGGAAACAAAATCTGAATTCCAATCAGATAGTGTCTAAACGATGCTAGAAAAGTGCAGTAAGACAAGTATTTGAAAATAAAAGACATCTTAAAACATTAACCAAATTAATAGTAGATAGAAAACATTAAGATTCCAATGCGTACGATTTATAAATACAATTTGAAGATGATTTCAAAAATCTAGATACAAAACCCATGGCGTGCGTAGGTGCAATTATTCATTTAAAAACGGAATGCCACCGAGTACTATCTACCAATTAAAAAAGGTTGCTTAAACGTATAAGATTAGTATGCTTTTACTGCATTCTGGTATGGGCAGTGTTTGCTCTAATCATCGGTTATAAGAAAACATTAATTAAGCTATAACTAAGAGGTTAGCGGTGGCCTTAATTATCTAAGGGAATTTCTTTTCATACGAAAGAATTTCTGTTGTCTTCCTTTTGTAATAGGGCTTTGAGAGAGGTGAACACCGATTTTAAGTATAATTAATGTAATGAAGTGATTTTGACTGATGGGAGAAGGGCTTTCATCAGATCCTATTCATGGTTTTCTATTATTGCGCGCTAACGTGTTTTGAATCAAAGTGTCATTAGGTTTGTGTAGCGACGTAAGTTTAATGTTTAGCTCATTTTATAGGAAGATCGAGATTATTTTCTAATGCTTTTCAGTTTATATCGACGCCTTTTGCTTAATCTTTTATCTGTGGATGGTATCATATCATAAATAAGGTAAATATTACAAAATAAAATGAAGTTTTGTCAAGAATGTGATTTGTTATACAAGTTCGTATTGTTGTCAAATTATCTATTTCAAATCAATTCGACCCCTGAGTATAGGTGCAAATTTTTTTAACATTAACAGGGTCCTGTTATATTAAAGTTATGTTTGGATTGCGAAATAATTCGATTTTTAACATATCGAAATGGCTCAACGATTAGTTTCTTAAGCGATTTCGATGTATTTCCGTACCACAAAAGGAAAAACGAAAACCTTATAGGATCACTTCGTTGCGTCTTACAAACAGATAGACGGAAAACTAAATGATCTTATAAGGTTACCTCACAAGATGGGTACCAGTGGCGTGGCGTTTAAGAAATCCTTGGGCAAGCCGGAGCAGCTTTGGCTTCAATTTTCTATAAGAGCACTAGAATTAAGTGCCCAACTGCCTAATATTAGGCAAGCCGATGGGAATCGAGTTCTATGGACGCCACGCCACTGGTGGGTACATAAATCCCCCTTTTTAAACTAACACAACACCTGACTCCCGTTTGAACGAAGCTTAAATGGAGAAAACTCAGTCAAAAGGCTACGCTTTTGCTTAACAGCGGTTCCTGGACATCTATCACACATGTCGTACATTTTCACACGTTGGCAGCGCGGCAGACCATTCGCTTTATCATTGTGTCCACGTTGACAATCACTCATGGCGGTCGGCCCGCGATGCCTTCCGCGTATGCAATGGCGGTGTGGACGTAGGGAATAAATCCTTTAATATATTCATTAATCAAATTATAGCTTGTACATGTAAAATAGTTCCGTGAGTAAACTATTTATAATCAATGCATTGCCCCAACTAATCATCATAATGTATGCTAATTATTTTTCTTCGAGACGTCTGCTAACAAATTTTAAATGTTTTAATAAGACATAAATTGAGGGAATGTACAATACCTACCTTGGGCATGATTCGAATCTCCATCTCTAACAGCTCTCCGTGCTAACACAAGCGCACTATAGGTAAAAAACTTAACTAAAGAATGCAGGAAGGATTGCATGAGTAGTAACCTGTCCGTATAGACAGTTTGACGTTCCATTTTAGAAAAATGGCATAAGCTCCATACAAATTCCGTACACTAATACATGACTTCAAGTCATTGACTTGAATCCTTTAGTTTTTTACCTAGGTACCTATACCGATAGTACTTACCCATTATGCTAACCCAAATTACCCACCATATTTTATGTTCCTATTATAACTACTCACTTCATCACTTATACACGCCTGTTTGAAAATATCTTCAGCGGAAAATCGTAGAAACGACTACTAGCAAAGCATGATTTTTTCAAAAAAATCATGGGAGATGAAACTGTGTAGGAAAGTTTTGAGCGCAAAATCGTAGGGCATCTTGAATATTAATGCCATAAATATGTGTATGTTTATGATCTGAATGATTTCAATTTATCTAGCCTGGCCATTTTACGCATTACGACATTAATAAAACACAGTGTCACAATAGTCCATGTTATGACAAGTGTAGGACATATTAATACACATGTTTGTACATGAATAAATCTCAATCAACCACGAAGTTTGCTATTAATTCACATAATATAACAGGAATAGCAGATATGTCTGCTCTTGTTTCATAAAATGCAGTATATATTTTAATCATTCTATAACTTACACATAACATAAGAAAAGAAGTTTCTTTGGGCGAAAATTCGTTTTTATAAAGCAATATTTTGAAATATTTATTTAAGACAGATTGAGATTCAACTAGTTTTATTTACACCCTTAAGTATAATTAATTTACAGTCATTTAAATGATGCATGAACAGTACAGCCGTTTCTTTTCAGCTGGAGTAAATAATGATTCTACTATCAAAGTGGCTAATTTTTATCCAAAAATGGGTGCTTTCTTGTGAATAAAGTAACTATAGTATCAGATAATTGGCAGTGATATTTAAACTGTAGTTGCGGTGTTCATGAGGAGTTTTCGGCAAAAAAGTTACATGTTTGGGGTAGAAATTGTTTAATACTTTGTATATCTAAGAAAAAATGGACGGTACACTCATAAAGTTAGCTGTATAGTTAATATTCTGTTCACCAATCTTGCTACAAGTCATTGGTAGAAATCTCGATTGTATGCAGAATGATCTATGGTTGTCTATATGTATACACTAGGCACATCTAGATATGCGACCGATACAAGATCTTGAATGTAAGAGTTGATGTCATCTTTGTGTATGGTGTATATTATCTCATAATCGATGTATTTTAATGAAAATACGATGCTAATAAGTTAATCCACAAGTCAAACATGTAACATGTTTTATACATGAATCAACTAAACTCAATATACATATAATTAATTTCATTAAAAAAACCTAGAGATAGCTTAGGACTTTAATGACTTTTTAGATTTGTTTACTAGATATGTAAGTTTTTAGTAAACGACGAAAGTTCAGTAAGTGTCATAAACAATCTATAAAAGTTCCTTGTTGTTTTTTAGACAATATTAAGTATGGCTCCCCACATTTACCGATGCGTAATTGGCTAAAACCGGTCAAAAAAACTTCATGTTCACGTAATAAAGCTTATTCGGGAGACTAGAAAAAAAAATACTAAACCAAGACCCTTGTTAGGGATCCGTACCTCAAAAGGAAAAAACGGAACCCTTATAAGATCACTTTGTTGTCCGTCTATCAAGTCCCTTTATCTCGGGAACGCGTGAAGGTATCAAGATGAAATTTATACCATATATTCACGTCTACGGTTCCTTAAAGTTGTGAAAAAATCAATGTTTTAGGTTAACGTAAAAAAACTATACTGCCGTTTATGCCGCAAAAACCGATACTCTCAAGGAAACCAACATTGTATAGGGGAAAACTATACGTTTGTAATTAAATCCTAAAAAATATAATCTTTATTTAAAGTATTTGTACGGAACCCTCGGTGGGCGAGTCCGACTCGCGCTTGTCCGGTTTCGTTAGACTTCCCCTGACTCACATAAATTGCTACTTCTCTTTTATTTAAAAAATGCTCGGAGTATGCTGTCAGTCGTAGTCAGAGGCCCTTTTTTTTTGTTTATCATGTCACAGGGGTCAACGACTACGATTGATTCCTTTTTGCTTCACCGTAATAAAAAGACGACGAGCCAAACCTAACAGTACGCATGTATACTATTAAAACGTATATGTAGGTACATGCACATTATACTGACACGGAAGTAGAACTCGATTCCAAAAGCTGTCCCACTATTAAATATGTCAGAAATAACTGCCATACTATTGTTCCCAAATCCCACTAGGCACGCCAATTATATCAGCTAGCTTAAAAATAATGGCCAGCGATCAATCATGATCCTAATTAGGATGGTATCAGGAATCATCACGGCTCCCCTTGACATGATTGTATGCTCTCAATACAAAGCCATTTGCAGCCAAATGAAGCGCGAAGTGTAATTGAAATCAATTAAAGCAAGAAACACATCTAGGCACGCTTCGCGAAATTGTATCATGGCCAGATATTAGCACTTTTAGTGCAAAATTAAGTCAATATACTCTAATTTGAAATTCGAGACCAATAGCAGTTGCCACTTCGAATAACGATAAACAAACTTATCGATTATTTTCCCCATCGTGCTCGACTCATTTGTTTTTTCCTCGCAATAGCATTATGTATTTAAACACTTAATAGACGTAAAACATACATATTAACTTATTTGTTACTTACTCGACATTCATAGGTGCATTTTAATATGCCGAAATTGAAGAATAAAGAACATTGACTTTGATTTATGCCTTTAGGGACTAAAAAATAATTTTGCGAATATTTATCATGGCGTAGCACCGCTCATGGTGGCGTTGCTTAAGCGATGGCTATGACCAGCAGAATACGTCTTTTGGATGTTAAGTAAGGCTTATAATTGTCTTGAAAAATCGATGGTAAAAATAATATGATTTTTTGGAGAAAGCATTATGCATCAAAAAAATTAATTAGTACATATAATCGAATTGCACGTGACCCAATATAGACCCGAACGGAATTTAACTCCTTTTAGTTTAGCTCGCCAATATGCGTATTCTAAGAATCGATTCTTTTTGTTAAACAACAATTATTACCAGAGCCATAATATGTCCAGGGTGTCATGTAACTAAGGGTTCTAGCTATTGTGGTCAGCCTCAGAATATAATTGGCATCAAGTGATCGCACAGAATGTGGCTATATCTAATTGAGCCTATTGACGTTGTGGACGTCATTATCTAAAGAGAGAAGCCCGAGAAAACTCATGTAACATTATTATGGTATTCCCCATTCTACTTATTTCAAGTGCGATTTTTTTTATCATCAATAACAAAGATGCTAGTAAAGTAATACGAATAAATAAATTACGTTGTGCATATGAAGAAGGTAATATTAAATTATTGATGACTGACCTAATATTTAGCTCCTAGGTGAGCTAATCTTACCATCCTAGAAAATTATACATGCACATTAATTTACTTAATTATCTGTTCTATAAATAACGTGGGATCGACGTAAATATACGTCCGACGAAAGTGTCAATTGTGGTGAAAACCAACAAATACATTTCGCCTCATTCCTCGCAGTGTTGCGGTTTAGTTCGCAACGACGTATGCGTTTACTCGGCCGTTATCTTTACCAGATCTAACACGCGATAGGAGTGCCAATAACAAAACGCTTGCTTGTATCGTACGATAATGATGTCTCACATCGAATGATGTTGCAGTCCTTGGTCTGATGCAAAGAGAATATAACCCATAGAGAGATTAATTATAATTATTTTTAGAGGGGAAAAGTTAGGCAGTAGAGAGAACACAATTCAGCCAAGATTAATGCGGGCCGTACAGATTCCAAATAATCGAATAAACATCATTAATGTTCACAATACCTTTACAATGGTAGCCATTTAGCCAAAGACCCGATTATATATCACATACTATATTTTTGTCATAATTGTAGTACAGTAAAAAGGTCCAGCCAGTCAGGCCGCGCCCCATGTCCACGGCACGGCGCCGTGACGTGTACATGGGGCCGCGGCCTCAGACTATTGGCTGAAGTGATGATGATGATGATGAAAATGTAAGCTGAATTCGGTTTTTGATTTTAAGGTACTTATTGCCATTTCTGTGAAAAAAAATTAAGTGCAAAATCTCTGGTGGTGTCGAATAAGAGAGTAAAGTATACTGTCAACCCAGTTGTGTCCATCTTCTTTACCGCTATTTTTCGATAATCTCCTTGTACCTAATTGTTTTTGTGTTCTGTATTTTTAACTGTGCAATAAAAAGTACTTGTATTGTACCTGTTGTTCATTTTGCAAAAACATGATGATCTTGACATAGGTACTCGGTTTCATAACAGTTGCCCATCAATTGACGATGCAGTTTTATTTAAGCTCCATTCCGAACAATCTGTTCAACACTGATTGATTATGCAGGATGCCAAACATCAACGAGAGTTTGCATAAGCCTTCAAAATCGTGATAAATAACTTTATTGTACACGACATGGAATTCTATATAAAATGCGTTTTGTAATCAAACATATCAACCCACCAGGGCTCGGAAACCGGTATTTGCTCCATACAAAAATACCGGTATTCTTTCCGTTCTTTGGTTTATTATTTCGTTTTTTAACCGGACAATCTAATAATACGAAATCATGACTTAAATTTGTTATTGAGCTCTACATAAAACGCATAAAATAATTCAAAATATTGGGTTATTTCGGGGTTGTTGCAAAATACCGGTTACGAGCCCTGTAACCCACTTGCATAAACGTTTTACTTTTATTTTGAGTATTAGATACTTATTTACTGTCTGTAGTTAGTTCTCTATCTCATAAAAAAAATAAATGGCACCACGTTGATATCGATTCTAATCAGAAAAATCTCCGTGTCAACTACGTTTTATTACAATGAGTGATAATCGTGGAAACCGAAGATAATATTATGTATGTACATTTTATTTATAAAAGTCATGATATTCTAGTGTCTAAAGGCAAAAGTCTAAGTCTAAGTCAAATTACTAGTAAGTTTTTGTCAACTCACTTTTCAATTATTTTTTCCTTTTTTCTATCATTATTTGAGCGCAGTATATAAATCTAACCTTCCAAATGAAGTTATTTGAAGGTGCTTATCAGTATGCACCGAATCCCATTTTCATTCACCCGCTCAGTTATTATCGTCCATAATTCATTTTAATTGCATTATTGACTTTAAGTCTACGGTAGCCCAGCGGATTCTTATTAAAAATCCTAAGCGGCACTATAAATCAAACCACGATGGATTTGGTAGCCGGGTGATTAGTTTTGTGGGTGGGTATTAAGTTTGTTATAAAATCAGTATGGAAATCTTTTGGATTGATGGACAGATTATGTCGTAACAGATAACAGAGGAGACCAAACTGATCGGTTAGACGCGGACCTATACAAAGATGTTGATCGATAGTTTGGTTAAAATGCCTTCTAACACTAAGAATTTTATGTGTAACTAAGAATTTTACAAATAACCGACATTGAACTAAGAGGAAACCTTTGCCTAGCAGTAGATTATACAGACATGTAGGCTACGAAAAAGAGAAGAAACTAGTTAAAATGATTCTCTATGATAATATTCTAAATTATAGCAGTCGTCGTTATAGATTTGCAATTAATTGATAGTCTTTTGTTGATAAAATGCTTTTTTATGAAGCATGATACAAAGAGAGTAAAAGAACATAAATAAATATAATCTAAGTTGTAGTAGGCAGAGACAATAGTAAAGTGTCAAATTAAATAGTCAATGCCGTGGTTTATTTGAATACAAACCAACCGGCGCCTTCCAATATCAAGATAAGCACCATTATTGATAATAAGTATAAAAGCAACACCTTTGTTATTGAATACATCAGTTATATTGCTGAGATTATCTTATCCATCAGTAAGTTTGACCAAACATGGTCTGGGCGGCGCTTTGAACGCTCGGAGTTAACCGAAGATAATATTTTATTGTGGTCGCCTAGTCTACATAGATAAGAAGCTTCCGATAGCAAATATTGAGTATAGATGGCTGAAAGATAAAACTATTGAAAATAGCGTTCACTTCGTTTTAGGAAATGAAGTAACGGAGCTTTTGGCGTTCAGATGATGTACTTCTTTTTATATTTTTTCTTCGTCGCTGTAACTCTTGAAAGAGTGGTCGTGGCCGTCATTTCAAGTGTTGGTGGCACGCTTTACGACGTGTTGCAATTCCTCTAAAAGAGCTGCTTTCCTGGCGCATTCGTGCAAAGGAATATCTACTGCAGCTTTTTATAATTAGGCTTAGTTAAAACTTGAATAGGTTATTCGTAATGTTTTGAAATGAAATGCCATTTATTATATCTTCAACCATTCGCACAAAACCATTCATTTAATATTGTCTAATAAGTACCAACTACATACATTCATTATTATATTGACCTTTTTATATCATTAAATTTAAGGTTTTTACTAAAGTATGTTGCAATTGTATTGTACATAATTAAGGTCCACAAACTCATGGAATTTCCTCCCCTCATTTGAGCGAAGAGCTTTTTAGGAAAGAAAGGCGTTTAGATTAATGTTTTTACTAAAATCCATGTAGCGTAATTTCGAAATCTTCAAAATTAAGGATATTGTTAGGAAATAATAGTAATACGAATCTCTGTGAAAGATATACGGCGACAGTCGGACTGCAGTTCCGAAGTCGGGACACTTAATCACAGAGCAATTTGACATCCAAAAGTACAAAACTGGGTAATATTTTAACGACCGTACCTAGTTCTAGTAATTATCTGAGTGCGCGGCAGAATGCAGGCCAAGTTGTGAATATATCGAATAAATAAGTTAATGGCTAATAGACGCTAATTTTGTTCACGGCATTTAATTTTTTTGTGTAATTAATAAAAAACACTGAGCTTTGATTATGTCTCTCCGTTTTTATTACGGAAATTATCTTTTTACCTTCTTTCTTGAAAATGAAGATACAGTACCGTACCTGTATTATGAGCATCATAAATATTACAATTGCTTGTACAAAAAATAAGAATATAATAATAGTAGTTTCGGCCTGTATTAATATTTAATATCCCTTTAAAATTAGTTTAAGTACTCATTTATTTGCATTAAGAAAAAAGGATCAACATCGTTTATCTTATCACAATTTTTCCAAAATTCAAGTAGTCAAAGAACTTGGCGGCATTTTACAATGAATGTTTTTGTAAAGATTAAGGATTATCGTCAAATCATAAAATGCAGTTTCTAGGTTATAATTAATAGCCGTGTAGGCGGCAGGTGAGAAGTGAGGCAACTCGAACGAATCGAGACCCAATACCATTTCCTCCGATAAATTGGTTCAATAAAATGGCGTACGCAAACCGTTAAAAACCGGATTGTTAATGGGAAAAATGAGGGATTGCAATGCAACGGAACTTGAGCTTAAAAAACTTCAATACTTATAAGGTCAGCTGAACACCGTTCGGTTAATGTAAGACACGGCCGCGTCGTCTTTTTTTCGACTTGGCTTGACACACCTCTGTCTCAATTTTGTCCTTAGTTGTATAATGGACTTTAGAACAAGAATACTGAAACTTAATTCGATGTACAATAAGAATATTTAAACTTAAACTCGATCCTCCTCTCTCTGACAAAACTTACTTTACCAGAGAAAGAGGAATCAGAGAAAGATTTTGAAGATTAACGAGTAATTGTGCTTGAAATTACGAGAGGGCTGGCTTCTACTAATAGGCTAGCACAAAGGATCGGCATTATCACTCAACGTGGCAAAGCTTTATAGGTTTACCGCCAGGGAGAGACTTGGTGGAATTATTTTATATTTAGAATTTATTTAGATTTAGATACCCTTTTTGTTATGTAATTTGTTTTATTGTACCTAATAAAGTTTAAGAGTATGGATACTCATAAAAGTACAAACAACATTAGATTATGAAATACTAGAATACGTCATGTGTGCGAATTTTGGCAAGCCTCCGGTTTCTGCATATGTTATATCTAAAGCGCGTGTTCTTCTTTTGCGGAATTAATTATGGGTTTCTGTTAATAAGCTTTCGTGCCTGTTCTTATATAATAAATAAAAAAAAAAAAAAATATTAGGGGACAATCTTATACACAAATCGAACTAGCCCCATAGTAAGCTCAATAAGGCTTGTGTTATGGATACTAGACGACGATATATTTAATAGATACAAATACTTAAATACATAGAAAACATCCATGACTCAGGAACAAATATTCGTGCTAATCGCACAAATAAATGCCCTTACCGGGATTCGAACCCAGGACCTCTTGCTTCGTAGGCAGGGTCACTACCAACTAAGCTAAAGCGGTCGTCAAAATCGTTTCAACTTTTCTCTTTCTTTGTCTTATTATGAACTATTTTCGTGAAGGTCGGGATTATTATTTTCAGTTGTAGAACGCCTCTGGACCTCGAGAAAATAACTGAAAATGGTAATCTGACCCTACATGAAAATGGAAAGAGCGGATAAAACGCTGTTAGAACTGCCCTTGTGTAACTGCCTGAATGTAAGATATCACTACACGGGGTCACGTGAATTATCACAATCAACTTAGCGACCCGCCATTAGGCGCTCCCTGAGCACCTCAAGCACGTCAGCTGTACTCTAATCACTAATGGAGTAACGTTCGGTATTTGCTGATAAAACCACTCGTAAATCTGTCCGTGCGTTACTTATCGAGCCGGGTTTATCGTGCGAGAAAGTTTTAAGTTGGACAAGTGACGGTATTAAATTATTTAGTTTACACAATAAACGCATGTTCAAGTTGATACTTTAACGAAACAGTGATGACGGTATTAGAAAATACATTGAATCTGTATGCTTCTAAGAAATTTTACTTAATTTTAAAACGATTAAATTTAAAGGTAAAACATGTGGTAAAAAAAAAATATCGTTGAAGACATTTTAACACTGTTAAAATCGCCATAATGTTGTCCAACTGTCCATAGAAAAGGAACAGAAAGAAGAAGAAATTTTAAGAGTTTTTACACCAAAATAATATGCAAAGGAATTTGCCGAGGCGAGCGTTAGATTGGGACTATATAATTCCTACCATCGTTTCAATAGGTCTGGCTCTCAAGGTAAAAAGCGAGACGACGCAGCGCAGGCGCGCCAAAGCAAACATTCCCTTTGTAGGCGCTGCCATGTTTGCCAGGATGATATTTTTGCCTCTTCGTGACCTAAGTATAGACCTAAATGAACGCAGAGGAGTTACAGGTATATCAACTTTATGTATTCTTCTATAGGGTTTAAATTGTTAAAAGCTGAAAATGTTGGATGGAATGTTTTATTTCTCAGCATCTTTGAGCATCGCTTTGTGGTACGTATGAATGAAGCTTAGGCATTGAACTGAGTTTTAGTTTCATATGGGCACAAATCGTATCTAAAATATTTATGAGTGTCAATAATATTGTAGGTAATCGGTAACGACAAATAAGTACAATGAAGCCAACAGTGCAATTTCAAAGTCTAAGATAGAATGTAACTAATGCTTGATATTATTGTCGTCTTTGCAAAAGTCTATTAAAATTTAGGCATCCGTCGTAATCCCCTACTTACATAAATAGATACAAGTGACTTTATTTCACGACATAATAATGATCCTAAAATACTGTTACCCACATCGAAGACGGCTCTAAAATCTAAATGCACAAAATATTTCACCAAGTTAATTTCTGCACTAACCCCAGAGTTCAAGATGGCGGCTATAAATTAACAAGAAAACATCCTGATGTCCCACATGCCAACCGGAAAGCAGACTAGACTTTGCCATATAAGAAGCTAAGAGAACCTAAAGGCGATAAGACGTCTGGATAAACCGTTCATTCACGACTAGAGTCTGTGCGGAAAGAGAATAGGCGTGGCGAAAAACGGAACTAACCTAACCAGTATGACCACAGAACAGAAAATACGGCACATACGGTAGAAAAGCATTACAGCGCCCCCCAAAATTAATCCTATTCTCTTTCCGCACAGACTCTATAGTGTAGTTTATTACGTTGACTTCGCACTTCTGCCGAAGTAAAAGGGAAAATCGGAAAAAAAGAAGAAAAGCTGTTTTGAGATACCTCATCAATTCAAATGAACATGTATATCAATTAAATGATTTAAGTGGTCAAAAAAAAAACAAGTGAAAGATTTTGTGGTAGACGTTTGACGTCAAAAGTTTCATTTAGTGATGGAAAACATAAATAAACATGAGTTTTCATTGTAATTTTTCTTTTGGTGTGCAATAAAGTATGATTGTATTGTATTGTATTATTATGTATGTCTTTCCCGTACACGAGACAATAGTGTCCCGGCCCTTTGGGAGGCGTGCGCGGAGCCGAAGCCAACGCGTAGAGGCCCTTTCGACAATTTAATGAAAGGCAACGTGTACACCCAGCGGATTCTGTCCCTGCCCGTGTCACGAGACGCACGCAGAGACAGCCCCCGCCAGATGCAAGGACTATTGTTGATTGATGGAATCTAACTTTACTGGGTTATGGTGGTGGAATTATGGACTAGCTACTGGGCTATGGATTGAGACATGACGGCGCCTGTCAGGAAAAGTGTCTCATGGCTTTCGCGGCACTGACAGACCGTGACTTGCCCTCCGCTGATGGGCCCCTGTTAAATAGCGACATTATGAGCAATGGCCCAGGGGCAACACCGCTGCCGAGGGCTGCAGGGTGTCGAGAGGTGTGCTGCGCTTTCTCCGAGGGTACTCGCGGCGTTATGCCCTTTAACACTTCCACGCCTGGAGCATATAGCTCTCGCGACTCCACTCTGGACGGCCGGTTAAGGCAAGCCAGAGGCGGAGGTCCTTTCACTAAATCCCATGACCCTCCCTAAGGACCCCCCGGAGCACTCGGGTACGTGGGGTCGCTACTCCCCAACAGCTCGCCACAAGCTGCCCGTATTATTATTATTATTATGTTCTTGCAATAAACTGATTGATTGATTGATTGATATTATTGTTGTATTGTAGGTATATATTTTCCATCTCATTTGGCGGTATTTGTACAATTAACGATATCATTATTATCAGATTTTTCAAATCTAATAATAATGTTCACGGCGACCAAAGTCGACGGCGTGCAAAGAAGGTCCCTGGACTTTATTTTTAGCACGCGAGGTACTAATACACTCTTTCCTTTTATCTCGATATATTTCTGTGACTATATAGTGTAGAGATGTACGCAACTACAGTGTGCTTACCATGAGTTGACTTTTTGATCGGCGCTAGCGAGTATCGAGCGCTCGATGACAGTCTATCTCTATCGTACTATTAGCGCGTGCGAGAGAGGTGCACTGACTCTCGATACGTTAAACTCGCTAGCGCCGATCGTACACTCAACTCATGGTAGGCTCACTGCTGTGAAAAAGTCATAACCTTTACCGTAGTCGGATAAAACAATCGATGAACGTTTGAAACGTCTGAGGCCTTTTAACCATTACATGTAACATGCAAGTAGTTCACGTCTCATATCTTGTTATCACTATCATCGAAGCCATTAAAAATTCAAAGAAAACATATCAGCTTGTCAACTTCCAATCACCGAATTTCGTACAGTATGCAACAAATGTAGTGTAGACAATTGATGATGATCAAACATCTGATATAGCTCCTTTGACGTATACAATAAGTCTTAAATTAAACATTCTGTGGTCACATGCGTACATGCAGACTGTACAGCTTTAATGGGAACCACTTAAAAGGGTTTAATTAAACTTTATATTGGAAACGAACTCAGAGAAAATGTAATCACCACCGTGTAATTGTTGATACGTAGATTCTCTCCGCATTCTCTTTATACCTTTGTTAACTGTTTTATTTAGTATTTTTTTTGATTAATTTGTCAGTTGCCCTTTCTTTTGTCATTTTATTTTTATACAGTTAAAGTGTTTAATGTCGATATCGTTTATATAAATCTTTTTAATTGGCCTGTATGTTTTCACTACATATCTTCCATTTGATGGTTGCTCGTAAAAATCTAAAGGCTGTGACACAGTGACATTATCCTTTTTTATTTGCCTCATATGACAAAAAAAAAAGAAAAACTGCTCCTTTAATTGGTTATTAATGTTTTTGTTTTATTTATCTTAATCTTTTATTTCCAATGTAAACGATAATTTGCATGTATTCATAAATTTCATGCCAGAATTACGACGATCTACAATCATACTTTATTGCATCCCAATAGAAAATTACAACGAATTTATATTAAAAACAGTGGTAAACAATAATCTTCTTAATGCTAAAGAGCGATCTCTTCCAGACAACCTTTGGGTAGCGGAGGCGGAGAAGAATTGTGTAATGATTAAAAATGTTGTTCCATTAAGTAAGATGGTTCCCTTCCAATAAGCGCTACATTTAGAAGATGCAACTAAGTTTCATAAAGGAAACATGATATGAAATCAGAGATCTTAGAACCTAACCAGCTGACTCAACGTTAGTTATTGGTATGCCGTTCAATGGAGCGCCTACCCTTATCCGTCCAACGTACTACATTCAGTTTTTCTGTAAGCTTACTGTTAGGTAACGTTATGTACCAAATAGGTCGAGAGCCAGTGCAACTGTGGCATCTTAGGTTAAGAAGATCGTAACTTCATTGAAGGCTCAATGACATAATAGCCTTTTTTGTGATGGAAGTTTGGGTTGTAGGTAGCTTAGGGATTTCTCAAGCGTAGTGAAATCTATGCAAACATCGAACTCACTGTAGCCACGAAGGCAAAATGTTAAAACGACAATCATCACAGGAAGACAATATGCAGTAGTTATTAATATTACATAGTACAATATCATTGCCCTTCTGTCAGATTTCTAAAAGTACTTGTACTAGTAATTGTAAGTCCATTATACCACTGAATGAAGTGAGAAAGCATCTGGAAGCTTTGAAATTAACAAAAAGATGCGTCTATTTTTAGATTTATTGTACTAGTGGAGAATATCATTTGAAATTAAGTTCCCCATTCGCATCTATAAATGAATAATGTCGAAGAACTTTTAGTTCTCGATATTCCAAACGTATTTAGTAGCTTAACTCGTGGCACAAAGTCCGACTTTAAGACTGGACCTAGTTATTCACACCTTAGTCCAGTGAGAAAGGCCTTTAGCTCGGAACAGGAGACGTCTGTCATAACAGTCGGCATAAATACACGTCTTTCACTTTCGTGACTCCGGCGAGCTCTTGGAGCTGACGCATGTTGTTCGTCATTTTAACTTACCAAAGAATATATTAACGGCATTCAGAGAGTTGACTTTAAGTAAGACTTGTGTTGCTCGTTAGATGACCCAGGGCTATTGTTGATATCGGGTCATTGTACTTTAAGTGTTTGTATTTTTTTTCTAATATTTTTCATATTATTGTTACTTTGATTTATAAATAAACCCTAAATACAGAAAAGCATTGATACGCTGAATGGCAATGTCGATTCGTTGTGCTAATAATGAGCCAGCCCTCTGATCACCAATTATTGTTATTTGTTACATTATTTGTATGTACTGACCAGCACGGACCTATAAGGATTGATGAAAATGTAGACACTTATATTCAAAGTAAGATTGATAAATATCTCAAAAAGTAAAGCTCTGAAAATATTGAAAAGTAATTCTCTTCAAAGGTGTATGTGAAGTCCCCAATCCAAAGTGGGCTAGCGTGGGGACTACAGCCCATTTACTCTCATCTATGAGAGTAGGTCTATGGCCAGTAGTGGGACGTATATCGGCTGATGTTTTTAACCGACTTCCAAAAGAAGGACGGTTCTCAATTCGTCTGTATGTTTTTTTTTTTTTTTTTTTTTTTTTGTGTTGTTCACCGATTACTTGAAGACGGCTGGACCGATTTGGAAAATTCTTTTTTCGTTTGAAAGGGTAGACTTCCGAGGTGGTCTCATTGTAACCAAATCAGGATCTGATGATGGGATCTTGGAGAAATCGAAGGAACTCTTCAAATATCATAGGCACACATATAGCGATTTTGGTATTTTTCTTAGTTTCTCGTCCATTTCTTATTAGCAACAAGTTTTTAACCGACTTCAAAACAAAGAGCAATTTTTATGTAGGTTTGTTCCCCGATTACTTGAAAACGGCTAGACCGATTTGGATTTTTTTTCTTTTAACTAAATAGACTTATTGTTGAATTCTCTTCGGCCATAGTAGGTACTACAATGACAATGTTTTAAGGACCAGTAAATTCAATGACATTCAAGATCTAAGACGGAGGTTCTTCTGTTTTCATTACTCGAACGTGATTTAGAACGAGCTCCAGTTATGTTTTATTGCAGTCGTTAAGTGTCATAGATACCAGATTTTCCCTATGTTTTGTATGTAGATGAATTGCCAAGATAACGTCGTGAAAGATGTAGACTAGACATCGGGCTAGCCGCTCTGTGGTTAACTGTACCATCTTGTAATGACGAGCAGAAATAGAAAGACCGTTTTAAAGCGTTTATTTTCATTGTTAAAGATTCTGGCAATGGCAATAGCTACGTTAAAACTGCACAAGAAAATAATGCCAGTGGTTCAAATTATTGATTTGGCAATACATATAAGTACCGACGACGACCGCTTTAGCTTAGTTGGTAATGACCCTGCCTATGAAGCAAGAGGTCCTGGGTTCGAATCCCGGTAAGGGCATTTATTTGTGTGATGAGCACGAATATTTGTTCCTGAGTCATGGATGTTTTCTATGTATTTAAGTATTTGTATGTATGTATCTATTAAATATATCGTCGTCTAGTATCAATAACACAAGCCTTATTGAGCTTACTATGGGGCTAGTTCGATTTGTGTAAGATTGTCCCCTAATATTTATTTATTATTTATTTATTATTATTTATATAAACACAAGTAACGTTTATATGGACATTAAATTAGATAACCAGAGGTCGGGACATCCTTGAATGAACTGGTCTGATCTTCTTCTCTAAAACATAATTTAAAACCACCGCAAAGAACTCAGATATCCCACTAATATTATAAATGCGAAAGTTTGTGAAGATGTTTGGATGTTTGGATATTTGGATGTTTGGATGTTTGTTACCTAATAACGGGGTAGCCACTAGATGGATCAAGCTGAAATTTGGCATGCAAGTAGACCAAGTCCTGGATTGAAACATAGTATACTTTATATCACGGTAAAGAGCTCCTTTGGGAGAATAACGGGAACAACGCGGGCGAAGCCGCGGGAAAATGCTAGTGTACCAGTAAACCGCATTCAAATCTATCCACTCGTTAGTGAACTATGACCTACAAATAGACAGACATCTCTTTCTTTTTGGGGTTCAAAGTGGCAGTGTCAATAAGACGGCACAGTTTTTTTAACAATTTAGTATTATTAGATTCGTCTACCTAATTGTTTATAAATAGTATTTAATTCAAAGTACGTGTATGTACTTTAATAGCACCAACTACAAGCAAACTAGCAACGTCATTTGCAAACAATGTAAATTTACTACTGACATGCTTCAAGCTCTTCTCAGCAATCTGTAAATACATGTTAACCATTAGAAATTAAGCGAAAGAGCATCAAAACGGTTGCATCACAAAACCTGATCCTTTACACGTACCTGATAACATCTTATCTATTTAATAGTTGTTGTCAAAGTCGGCATCTTTATAGTTGCGCCGGCGATCGCGCCACTGATAGCGGACACAGGGAAATGTATTCAAGTGGTCACACTTTAGACATGCTTAATGTATTGTGGAAGGTTGTATAACATATTTGCGTGCGTGTATTATGTTAAACTTGGAAAAGTGTTACCAGTTTTAACGGAAGAAATGACACTGACAAGAAAAGTTTTATCAGTTTCTAAACAGAGAAACAAAGAAGACAAGGAAAGAGAAATTATATCTAATGAATGATGCTCGAATTTGTCCTGTTAATACAAGCAATAAACGTGATATCATTCTAATGTTTTATTACCATTACTTACAGCCATTTCGAAAACGCCCTTCCTGTTATATTTCTATAAAATTACCAATTATGTCATAAAGCGATAATAAAATAAGACATACGACAAAAAATAGGCCGACATTGCTTTCTCCTTTCAAGCAAACAAATCAAGCGACATACTCTCGCATAAATTTAGCTCGGAAAGCAACAAAAGGTACCTTATATCTGATCGAAGGTTGTCAATACTGAAATGGCTTACAATATCTGGTATGGTAAATGTCATCGGACGACCACGCCCGGGAGAAATCAAAAAGGAATACCATTTTGTTGTACTGAACGCCACAATGTATAGGTAATTTAGATATCAACTTAACGGTCAATAGTGAATTAGTCACGATTTGCGATTGAGAATGGGAACTATTGGTTCTCGATTTAGTTGTAGGAAGTAAAGGTTGTTTACTGACTACTGAAGCAAGAAGAAGAATAATATTTAAATGCGTATTACGGTACTAAAGGACTATCGACCCTTGCAGTTCTAATTTCTTGAAAATTAAAGGAAGACGGTTACGATTTAAAGCAGGTAAATGACAAATTAAAATTGAAATACCGAATATGGAGACAAATCAAATCAAATCAGTTTATTGCGTTACATGTTGTTATAAAGTTCACGGTGCAATTAGTAAAGTATCTTTGTAATATAGTCACTGATACATAATGCCATTCCACAACAGAATAATGCGAAGCAATTAGGAAGTACAAGCTCGTTAAGTATCTCCGATGAAAGTTAACAATATTTCAATACTTACAGTATTTTAATATCGTGTAATCTTTGCCTTTCTGTTGCCACTACCTCGTGAAAACTGCTTACCTTTGAATTACCGACAAAAGTTTAATCGAAAGCACTTTTCACTGACACCGGTTTTTCATGGTATTTATATTAAATACACTTAAAGATGCCATTTTAAAAAAAAAACATGAAAATTTTACTGTTTCAGAGAAAAAAGTGGTGGACAAAATAAAAATTTGTTGAACTGAAACATTCGACGAAACTTTTGTCAACAAAACGGTACACTTCGTGAAATGAATACCAATAGTACACAATTTATAGAACTGTGTCGACGTCGCTTTCAATTTCGATCGCTAATTGATTTATGTATCGATAAGTCTACAACGTGTTGAACGGAAAGAAAGCCATCGATATCGTCTCAACAGACAATAGAACAATATCAGCCATATCCTTAAATAAATAAGGTTTAATTCATTCTAAACTTATAGCAAAGGATCATTAAACTTTCTATGCGAATTTATCTCCATTGTCTTCTTTGAGATCGTTGTTTATTTGAGAATGACTCGCCTTAATCGATGCAGTGGAAGAAAGGAACTAACTATCTTTTATGTTCGTTATGTTCTTAATATCTTTCTCTTCTGTACGGTAGAACATTGATGGACAAGTAAAATAAGGAGCTGGTTTTTATTCTTGTTTGATATCTGATCATTATTTGTAATTGAAGCGTTAAGAAGGTAACGTTTACTTTCGATTGTATTCTCATCGAGTTTGTTAGCACCCAGCTATCCGCTATAAGTGAAATCCGTTTTTAAAGCATAGATAACAAACAGTACCTACTTTATTTTTTCTGTATATAAACGCGTTAATACATTTTAATAATGTTAAAATTGAGATGAGAGAATTGATTTTACTCCAAACCGTTTAAATGTAGATGAAAAATTTATTACCTCAGTTAAAGAAGAAAACGAACAAACCAGTAAGCTACTTAAAAAATAGTTATTTTCTGAAATTTGTGTTACAGAGTGGGTACTAACCTAATTATAAGGTAGCGCAAAAATATATCTAATCATCATATAAATAAGACCCTAAATTTACTTTATTAGGAGCCAAACCTAAAACTTCTTGCACAATAAGCAGTCTACGCGAGTCACTCACTCAAAACCTAAATAAATAGATAGGTGTTTAGTCCCAATCCCAATCCCAAAACCCACGTCTGTTCCTAGACGATGATTGATCAATTCTAAGACTCGTGACGGACCATTCCACAATTACAGAGCAAGGCGACGCCATAATAAATTACTCAGGCCCATGAAGACGCTATTACAGTCACGAATTGTGCTAAACTCCTTGCCTGGCTAGATTTATGGAGTCCCAGGTTTTCACCTAATGATGTTCCGTTGCCTTTGGCCTGGCTAATATTGCTTGCATTTTTGCTCGGAGCCACAATATTGCCGATTGTTAAGTATATACTTTTTTAATTAGTTACCTCTACTATTAATGGCATTTTGTTCTTTGTATATTATTACTTTCAGCTGTACAATAAAGTGTATTGTACGTATCGTAGTAACCATTCAGTAAAACTAAATGATTAAGGATGGATTCGACATGCTTAACGTTTACTCTCAGAATGAATTATTCAATAGTTAGCAGGTTCACGCCATACTATATGTTGCAAGCAATTTTGACGATGGTAATATTCTAAGGAATGGCAACAGCACATCCCTATTCTCACCTCGAGGACCGTTTGTATATTTACGAAGCGGTATAGCGAAGAGTTTTCACTTCGTTAATTGAATTAGAAGTGATAAGTGCTACTTTAAATGTTTTATTAGTAATAAATGTAACGAGAATTAGAATTAATGTGGATGAGTTATGATCGTTAAGGTTCGCTGGATACTTCGTTGAAATAAACTTGTCTGTTTGTCAGTTATAGTCTATGAAATTATATTAATTTTCTAGTTTAGGTCTACTTAACTGAATAAGATTAGAAATTAGATGTTTACGATGACAAGCCACTTGTGTATGCATTCACAAATCAATTTGATTAATATAGAAAATACAGGGCTAAGTGATTTATTTTATAAAGTAAATGCAATAGAAGCTACTACATTTAACAGTGTAGTAGACGATATCAAAGACATAGAAAAACACTGATATTCAACCTCATATCACGAACAAGTGTTAAACAAGTTCAAGTGCTCTTTCCTTGTATTTGCCCGCGCCAGTTGTAATACAATATTAGGATAACACTTCCCAGCACGAAAACACGCATTTAGTTAAACGTGATGCAGCATAAGCATGCAAACTAAATTAACTTATCAACCATGAACGCACGACAACACTTTACTAACTTAACAATAGCGTTGAAAAATCAAAAGCCATTGAAATAACGCACTTAACACATTACATTAAGAACAAATAAGGTAATTCACAGAGGAATATGGTAATGAAAGAAGTGGACGTTGAAAATTTGAGTCTATTTCAAAGCGACAGAAATGAAAATGGAATTGTGGTTTGAAATGGAACCGACAAAAATTTAAGTCTGCGATAACGAGACTTTTAAGAGATTACTTCGACATATTTAATTCTAAAATAAATAGTTTTAACATGGGGTATGGTTGCCATGGTTTTGTTTAAGTTGTTAATAGATGTTGGCTGTTTGATTTTACTTCTATTTTGTAGTAACTGGCTGTTGTGAAAGGCGTGTATTGTGGTGCTACAATAGAAGTCGTGCATGTGGTGTGTATTATATATCAAAATACGGAAGTTATGAGCTTTTACTGAATGGGCTTTGCTTTACAACTACATATTCGCATTACCAAGCTCACGGGACTTCATATTACCCAACATTTTGTTAAATTTTTATCTTGCCATACTACGGAGATAACTGAGTTTCTTTGGTTAAAATAGGAAGGTTTGTAATTTACTTGGAGCAGCTTCGAAGACGACCCACCAAACTCAGTAGTAAGGTAAACGTCCTAGTGCTCGACACGCTAATGCCCAATCATCGAAACCCTGCTGTCACCTCTATTGCTATTGACGTAACATTCAAGGTGGTGTCTACTGGAAGTGTCGAGCAAACAGACGTCTACCTCATATGACTGTAGAATAAGAACATGCTTTCTATTACTTTGGTATTACAGATTTCTGTCATCACTCGATCAGAAGCGATCATGACATCTGCTACCACTTTGATCTTAAAAACATAGCAGAAGCACAGAATTAGTACCTACTACGTACAGTAGCCCCACTCTCTAACAAAACTACCGTTCGCGTCGGATGACCGCACGGAGCTGACCCGCATCCGACCGTCTCTCTCTTTTGCATAACGCGTGCTCTTTATTATTATCAAACCGCGTTTAGAAAGGGATTGAGCTCATATGTCATTTTTGAACTAATGCATGATATGACATTGTCAGTGGTAGAGTATGCAGATCAATTAAATTGTTATTTTGGTACAATGAAGTTCTAAAGCATGGAAAAAATATCAAATTATACAGCGTGTTTTTATTGATCTCCGATAGCATTAAGAGATAGTTCTTCAAATCAAATAGAGTTACTTTCTTAAACACCGTTTTTAAAGTATTTTAAGTATGATTTTCTTTATTAAAATATGTTAGTACATTGTAGACAATTTCTTGGCATCGGCCGTTTAATACTTTACCGCGATTCATATTGTATACAAACGTATTTTTGAAAAGCTACGGCAATTTGATAAAGCGAAATAATGTGACTGGTGACAGATTTGTCAAATATGATAATACTATTTTTTATTAAACAAATGACAATATTTACCGAGAATAGAGTTTAAATATGCAAATCATATTTAGCTATTAATTCTATTATCTATAAGGGTCTGCACTTATGAAGATATCAAAGATTGGTTTATGATTATATTTAATCATTTATTAAGTACACTTGTGCTAACGGTACACTCGAATCCCTTTCTCAACGCGGTTTGATAATACACCCTAGGATGGCGATATTTAATGATAAATACCGCGCAACGGAATCGTCGAGTGAGTCAGCCCTGGCGGAAGGAAATATTGAGAGAATGCAAGGGATAAGGCTGAAGAGATATTACTTTGAACAGTTTAAAAGAGGAGGTTAAGATTCCTTTATTAGTTGATAAGGCGCAACATATAAATGGCTGGCGATTGTTAGATGAGAGTCCATAAAATGTTAATTTACCCTTACAAATAGTGCAAGAATTTAAATCGTCAATTATTGGCTACGTTTTAATGCATATTATTTGTGTGAGTGCTAATTAAATGCCTTAATTCCTTTACGACTTAAAATAAGCACGTTATGTGTTGATATTTAGCAGGCAAGTCTATAAATTCCCTCAATTGCTATTCCATACGCAACTGTCGCTATTATATTGAAAACTAACTATGCAGATCACGCAATTCTGCAGAGACCTATTATATGTTATATTGGAACACCTTGCAACACCGATTATGGATGCATGGCCCGTTCAGACGGTAATACCCATAGGATTATGATGGTTAAATGGTTATGATATTTTACCTCTAATACCAGGTGAATTTGTAAAGTCAGATACTATCCAAACAGCACACAAGCTGTATAAGACTTATACAATACAGTCATTGTAATACTCATACTAGAGTCTAATATTGTACTAAGCTCACAAGATTACAAGTGTGTTGATTATTTCGTATTGTTCTAAAGTTTCCGATAAAAAGTGATTAAATCCGTTCTCGTAGTTACTTAGCTAGTAGTCGCGTAGTTAGGTTAAAAAGAGCTAAAATTACTAGGGGTACTAAGTACGCAGGTACGTATAAGATTTTACGCCACAAATTGAGAATGGATGTAACTCTCTATCGTTATCAAAACACTTGGTGTTTTATAAAAAGTAGTTGATTTGACCTTTTAGTAAATATTTCCTCACTCCATTACTTATTTCCATAACTTACCTGAAACAAAAAAACACATTAATTAAAATGTACTTACGTATGTTATACAGGGAATTTTATAGAATTGCTTCATATCCAACAAGATGTATCATCAAAATACCTTTTTGCTGTGTAAAATAATTATTGCGGTCTGTTTTTATGTAAAAACGTAAACAATACTTAAATCCCCTCTAAAGTACAGCGGTCACGAAGTACTTAAATCTAAAAATAGCTGAGAATAAACTAAAAACAAAGAAACTTAATCGTCCGTGAAGTAAAATGCCAATGCGGGTGCTTTACGTTCTACATATTCATTGGCAAGGCACATTGCCAAGGATACTAATACGACCATAACAGTAAGGATAATAACTGTCAACACACAGCCTTGGGATTTCCCCAAACCATTAATCACTATCCAATATAATAAAAGACTTAAAAGTGCAAGCATACGTTTACAATAGTATCTACACTACGGAGGCCGGGAAGTAAGGGGTTGCCGGCCGAGTACATATAGATAGCCGCGCGAAAGCGAGACCAGTAGTTTCGATTACGAGGCTGGCAATCCCATTTGACGCCGAGGTATGTTTAGTGCTTTTCTCAAATATCCAAAGAAATAAATTAAAAACACCCCAAAAAAAATCAAACTTTATTTTCTAGAGACACTAAAAGTAGACAAAAATAGAATTACAGAATAAAAATTTTCAATTTCCTTTCCGAAAACTGTTTCAGTACACATTTTTACCGCTAATATTTAAAAAAAAATAGAAAATAAAGTTTTAATTTTTGCATATTTGAGAACAGCGTTATACATACCTCGGCGTGAAAAGTGCCAGCCTCGTAACTATCTGGCCTCGCTCTATATGTAGTTCCATTTAATATGAGGATATTCTGCGCTTCTTTCGGATATTGTGTCTATTTTAACCTTATCCAGCAAAAACCTTGAATCTATTCGTTTTTTTATTACATACAAATTCTCAAGACGATTATTAATACAGTCCATCACTCGAAACCCATCATTTATGTATTTACGATCAATTATTTACATCGCAAATAGGTTATTGCGTCACATATAGCGCCCTTAGGTATAATAAAATGATAACATGTGTATATAATTGGATTTATTGACAAGACATTAATCTTGAATGGATGTATTGAGATACATGAATAATAACAATCATGTAAAGAAAATTTATTGCAATATTTTGAATCATCATTTTAAATAGTAAAAAATGTGACTGGTTTTGTATCGATACCTCTTGTTTCTATTTAAACTAGCTATTTTCAACGGTTTTATCTAATTTGAGAAAATAATAAATATAATCCGGATTGTAAGTATAATATTTTTCCAGTTTCAACTTTAAAGAAACTGAAAACTGAGGCTGTTTGAGTAAAAATGATGGCACTTCTCTTATGTCTTGTAATAAACCTAGAACAATCATCGATGACCAAATATGTTATCTATCCATATCTTTTCATATCAAACATCTATCGTTAATCAACAATTGATATACGAGTTGGAAATACTCAGAAACAGAAAAGGAAAATTTCATCGGTTCAGGGAAACTCTTAGGTAATAAATTCGTGAAACAAGATAGAAATTCTAACAAACTTTTAGGTATTTATTACATACTAGAATTAGATAAGTATTACTATTATACACAGAAATGCAAATTCTCGTAACGTGACTGAACGACACATTTTGGAACGGTTATAACAAAAAAAACGATATTTTATTTAATCTGATTATAGATCAAAAGAAGATAAACGAGCAGACGAGTCACCTAATGTAAGAGTGGAGACGTAGGTGTACCAACGGACAGAAAAATCAAAAGTTGTGTGAAGCCAACCTTTGATAGTAATGTAAGTTTCTTGAAGAACCTCAAGACGAAACGCAACAGAAGAACTTAAAGAGAAGCTCACAATGAGATATTCAGCTGTATGATATTAAACTTGCATATTTTTAAACATAAAATAATAAGAAACTCAACGATAAACTATGTAGACACCCTGTAAAAGAGCAATCTCATTAACCCATACAGTGTAAATAGTCGATTTTATCGCCAAGCAAAAACCGCTGATCTAGACGTTACATTTCCACTTTCAAGTTTCAACAATTATTTTATGAGCGTGAGAGAGAGACAGCCTTATTTATTATGATTAAAGGAAAGAGAAAACCGTTTGTAGTATTTGGTTCAAGTGCGATAAGGTCTCACGGTTGGAGTACTTACGTTTTCGCAGCATAAAAGGGCTTAACCGACGACGACGGCTTCTACCAAGTTACGCTCTTTCATGTAAGGAGAACAGTTACGCACATAACATGGTAGTAATACACTACTTTCTACGACTCATAGGGCAGAATATTTTCCACTTTCCAATCTTGAGCTGCATTTTTGCTTGCAATATAAATATTTCACATCTCCGCGGAAAAAGCGGTAAATATGTATAACATATGTTTAACATATGTTATGTGTGTATGCGCAGAAGATTGCGGCCCGAGCTGCGAGCGAGGGACGTAAATATGCGATCGAGGGCTTTTTTTATTACCTCCCGTGTTGTGTACATCATTTTATGTCAACATTTGTGGTGATTTATGCAACAGGTGTGGCATAAATGTATTTTAAGCCACACTTGGCCATAAATTGCCTTTTTCCGCACGCTACGCGCACGGAAAAAGACACTTTCTGGCCAAATGTAGACATAAAATGCTGTACACAACACGGGAGGTTATAAAGAAAGCCCTCGATCGCATATTTACGTCCCTCGCCTACGGCTCGGGCCGCAAAGATCTGCGATCTCGGCCTTTCTTTGTATTACCACTCTAGTTGTGTTATACTATTATAGCTCTAGGTCAGGTAGGTTCCAACATGATGATAGAAGTGTCATTTCTTTACTGACTGGATATATATTACGTATAGTAAAAGTAAATGTCTAGTAAAATTTTCACCTACAACCGATTTAATTATTAAATATTGCACTATTCTATTGTCATCGGTTGTAGGTGAAAATTTTACTAGTCTATTCATTTAGGTCATCAAGAAAGTACTAACTGTCTTCGGCGTTGTGGAAAGCATGATGTAACTTGGTGTCCAGTAATGAGCAGATCTGGTCGAACCATCTTAGCGAAGTATAAGCGCGACGCGCGATAGCACGTCTGTGTGAGTGCGAACCATACTGGAGCATTCTTAAAACTTTGCTTGTAGTGCGCTCGTACACGGCGCACACACATTCAAACGCGCGATGTACCTTTTGTAGAAAGAAGATTACTGCTATTACACTGTGATCTTAGTGGGTCACCTCATGGACGCCTCCCATCAACCATGTATCCAGTAACTACGGGTTTTTAAAGGTTGTGCCTTCCTTTCTAGTAAAGTAACCAAAAATTCAAATATTTTCCGCAAACATGCGGCGAAGAGTCAGGTTTTTATATTGAGATTGCGAAGAATGGGCTCGTTAGTTCGAAATGCTGTCCAAGGAATTTGAAGCATAAGTGAAAAGTTGAGTCAACATAATATGAAAACATAAGTTATATTGCCAATACTAGGTACCTACGTTATTTACTTCTGGGTGATTAAAAACATAATACAATCAGACAATCCAACAATACAAGATATATAAAAGCCTCCAAAGCAGACAAGATTACAAGAACAATAAGCAGAACAAGATGGGAAGTCAATTGCTTTTCATTTAGATAAGTCCATTAATGATTAAAATGGCGACTACCGTCTGAAGCTTTATCGTATGGGCCCTAAACTTTATTGTCCTGATATGAGTGACCACCCTAGAGGCTGAGAACTGACAAACTTGTTGCTTACTGTGAGAAAAGAAGCGTTATAGCATTTAATGAGAATTCACTACTTACTATGCGGGAATGATTAAAATAAAATTAAGAGATACTGACTGATGTCAAGTATTGATGTTAGCAATGAAAGTGATAAATCGACAAAAAAATAGGTACATAGTTTTAATTTTAGAAGGAAAGTAATGAATGAGCTTATAACTATTTCTGCCATACAAAATTTAACAAACCCCAAAAAATAGGGTAATAATAATAAATCTAACATTGTAACGTTAATCATAAAGTTTAAATAAAATTAAATCTATCTAGATTAGAAAACAAAAAATAATTCAAAATCCACTCCTGAGAAGCATAACACAGTAAGTCCTATTGTTTTCCATACTTGCAGTGTTATGCTAAATTAGAGATGTTAGATGTTAAATCGCCGGGTGAGAATACGTTTGTGCCATATCCAGTCGATTTGTATGGAAATGGCTGGATATGGCACAAACGTATTCTCACCCGGCGAAATTGGAGATGAAAAATTTAAAATACACCGTCTACAGCTGTACAATCTGGACGAACCGAGTCTAAGTTTATGAACGATTTTCCAAAACAAACCTCGTTAAAGGTACCTCCGTATGAGCTCGGTGTGCCCCGATATGCTGTACTCACACTATTTATGGCAAGGAATGTCTTAAGAAAACATACTACCAAAACCATCGAACCCCAAGCATTGACAAAAATAAAAATAATCAATTTCCAACCTTAAATTAACTAGTATAAGAACTGCCCTGATTAAATCTCTGCGCATCTGTAACCTTGTCAACGACTGAACATACATTGTAGGCCGTCGAGATATTTTGAACCTTATGTCAACGGAAAAAGAAATCACTGCTGATATACACGAAGATTTTTCGCCGTATAATTATGTTGGTAATTAATTGGGCGCCACAGGATATCCATTTGCAAACATGTATAGTTGTATACCTATAGCATATCCGTAATATTTAGTTGGAACGGCACCAACATGAGTGAGAAAAAATCAATTAGCCTTATATTTGGTGTGTAGGTGTGAAGGCTTGTCTACCAAAAAGGCGAGAATTAATGAACTTTAGAATTTAAAGCTTTATTAAAAGCAACATTAGACTATTTTTGTTAAGTTAATTTATGTCCAATAAGTTTTAACTCTTTTTCCTAAGTTTAAGTACCCATTTTGTTTTTTAATTCTCATCTAACTGATCCTTACGCTTTATCTATACAATACATACTAGCTTTCAATTACTGGGATTATCTTCTAACAAACCCTATCAAACGAACATCATCATTAGTAGCTTTATTCAGTTTGTCTCGATATCCGTAGTACCATCTTGTTGTTTAACAACTATTTACTTTTTGTCTCATCGAGTTATCGATTACATACGACTCGATAAGAATAATCTCGATCACCAGCCAGACAAACGGCGTCTACAAGTCGTATGACTGAACCGATAAACGCTGATAAATCGATTCATATCGCCAATCTTATCGATACCGATAAATGTTTCATATGAAACATAGCTGAATTACTTTATGAGTGCATTGACATAGACAAGTTATGAAATCATACGATAGATATCTGGGTAAATTGTTTTATGGCTATAATGTATTGGTAGATAATATTTTGTGTTAGGTTTGTTTCCAAGAATTTTCGTCATTTTATATTTAACGCAAAACTGTATTGATTGAATTGAGAGGCAATAAAAGTTAAAATATTTATATGTTAACGTTATTCCTCGTCCTGCCCAATGTTCTCAATTAAGAACAAATTAGATTTGATAGTTCCTGCCCAAGCTTTTTTATTTATACTTCCGAATTTTGCCCAGTGTTCTCAATTAATCACATATTCAAATTTGCCACACAGCGGCCAAATGTTTCGCACTTTGCAATTTTATTTGCTTGTCTCTGATTGGTTGGAGTATTAGCCAATACTTAATCAAGCCCTTGTGGTGAACTGCCTCGGACTCGCCGATCAGTGTCACGCCACATGTCAAGGATGGTGCAATTTCGCTGGAGAGGTAATTTCCATCCCTCTTTACCTTAATCAACCATGCGTTTTTAGTGAGTACCATATCGATGTAAAGCTGTATAGTTCTAATATGTCACGATAGCTTTATTTTTGAAAAAGTGTTTATTTTAGATTTTTCAAGGTAACTCATCGAAAAGTGTGATTTATCCGTGTCGTAGACACTGACGCTCCCTCTTACATTGCACGCCATGTCACTTCTGTTCTAAAATCTGCTGAGACTGAGAAACAAAGAAAATACACTGCTGCTTGCGAAGCGAAACATGCTACCTTCACCCCTCTCGTGACTTCCGTCGATGGAGTATTCGCACCACAGATGACCTCCTTTGTCAAACACATAGGAGAAGCCCTCTCCGACCGTTGGAATAAATCGTTGAGTACGATACTGGGTTGGCTTAGAACAAGGATATGTACTGCTATAATTCGAGCCACCAGTATGTGTATACGTGGCACACGTCACAAATTCAAACCCGCAGCGAAACTGATGGGGTTTGACGACGGAGCAGCCATTCCCAGCCCTAACTAACATCTGACTGTGCATTGGAGAGATGTGAATTATTTTACTATTATTATTTTGCTGTACATTATTATTATTATATTTTTAATAAAACTAGTTATTCCAAAAAATAGAAAAAAAAAAAAAAAAAAAAAGTGTGATTTATTGAGAACATTGGGCAGAACTGACTACCAATACCGCTTAACTGAAGTTCTATCTAGTAAACAGTTATACATGTCAGAGGTGGATATGGTCGCAGATTTCACGGTCAACATGGTGGTAGACGAGGTGGTGGCAGAGAGGTAGTTGAAGTAGATACTTACAAGCTGGATCAACCAGAGGCTCTTTGCCATTGCAGTCATCACCAGTTCCAACTCTTGCGTGGCGTGATGACTCATTTGCACCTAACTTGCCAGAACAGGTATCAGCTCCTAATTTGTTGCCCAACCACACTGAATGTCTGTCAATTCTGGACTACTTTACTGAACAATTAAACGATGATATTTTGACTGTATGCGTTGAAAAAACTAACCAGACTGCGAAGCAAAAAACAGGAAATAGCATAGACCTGAACCGTGTGTAATTGAAAAGGTGCAATAGGGTAACTTTAATCATGGCCAGTGTGGACTACCAAGTTCTGTATATGTATTATTTTCCATGATAAAAAAGCAGTTAAAATCTAAGCTGCTTAATTTATTTTCCTTTAATTGCTCAATAAATACTACATTTCAATTATGAAGTTCATGCCCAATGTTCTTAATAAATGCCAAATCAAAGGCAATAAATTCACAAAATTATGCCCAATGTTCTTAAAAAAGAACATAAGATATCGACGAAATATCTATCTCAGTCTATTTAATATGTAACCCCTATAACCTAAAAAATAATATAAAAAATCCTACTTACTTTTTACACACAAATTTCAGCAAATAATGTCTTGGGCAGAACCCATCAAAATTAACTTGTGCTTAATTAAGAACATTGGGCAGAAACTGAAAGTCTATTTAAATACGTTTGGGCAGGATGAGGATATTAAGCATTACCTACATAAGAATACCTAATATCAATATCTTGGTTCTACGCGTATGAAGCTAATATTAAAAAGCGAGTTGGAAAATGTATCTTATAAGGAAAAACAAAAGACACAGTGATCTCCAAGAACCTTAAGAAATCTGAAAAAATAAACATTAGCCGCTATACAAGTATGAATTTATTGCAAAATATACAAGTTTAATTGAATCCGCCCTTTTAAATGCTACCGCTGATAAAACTAATTTTGTATTTTCGATAGGAATAACCTCGAATGATAATATTTTATAAGAGGTAGGCTGTCTACAGGTCTACAAGGTTTAGATATCGTTAAACCTTGGCTAACACTGAGTGGCAGGAATAATAGTGGTTGTAGTAAGTTAAGTCTATCTCTCTCTGGGGTCGGTCCCTCATGTCTGAGGATCGTGGTCAGCATCAGGGTTGCAGCTGGCGCGGATGATCTGCCTCCACCGGTTTCTGTCCAGCGCGAAAAGTCTAACGAGTCAGAGTAGTCGAGTAAGTCTATCTACAAAATGGAAAGGACAAATAAAAAATATCAAAGATTTAACTACCTACAATTAAGTAAAAGATAAAACATCGTATATTCCGGTAAGATCAAGGTACTTAATAGTTTCCCAAAATGTACTTTCCCTGAAATTGTTTAACTTTCTACAACCGTGTTGTTTTAAGGAGGCTGCGAAAAAACGTTTATTTAATCAATTTATACACTGGCTATCATTTAATTAATCAGTGTAACGCAGAAAGCTATATCGCAGTGATATACGCCGGAAAACAAATTGTAATTACTTTGGCTGTACTGTTTTCATGTTCTACGTCACCGAAGGCTCTTACGGCTAGAAACGTACGGTCTTATTTCGATTGTTCCAGAAGTACTGTCTCATCAAGATTTCGTCTTTTCCTCGGCTACTTATCTTACTGTTCGCTCGTTGTTTAATGCAGTGTTTATTGTTTTTGCTAAAGATCTTTAGCTGGAGGACGCGGATACCATGAAATTTGCTAAATCAAATGCCATTTCAGTTTACGATTGTATTGATTAAGTGTTATTAAGTGCAATTGAAATTGGATCTACTAGAACAGTTATTGGTGATTATATACAAGAGGACGGCCGTAATAAACTTACAGACGTCATATAATTAGACGCCACCGCTATCACTGCTATCAATAAAATTATACTGCGTCTGCGACGTTTCCTCGACGCACTCGCGATAGTATCGCATAAATTGCGATCCATTATCGCTTTTGATCAGGTAAAAGGCGCAGCCATCGATGTAGGTGTAGAAATGTACATTAAGTTTAACGTTAGATACGCTGGGCTTGACGGCGCCGCTTATCGGCAGCTGAGACCTGTTGGTCAGTCTGCAAATAACGATTAGGATCGACATGCGCTTGCTATATACAAGATACGGAATCGACGTTTATATGTACAGAAAGAACGTAGAACGGCACCCGTCAGATTAAATATTTACTAGAATTTTGCTGCCATTTAATCCAAACTGATCAAAAACGTCATAAATATGTGATTTCTTTCATCTTACATGAAAATTTTCACAATCATTTTCATGCTAACATTGTTGATCAACATGACTTTATTTCTATACTCATAGTAGTTATATGGAGTGTATGTTAATAATTAGTTATGGAACTTTACGAATCTCGAGGTTGTCGGGATCGTTTCTTTGTCATTGTGAATAAAATTATCATTATCATTACCATTAATAGTATCATGACGTGTCATGATAACATGGTATCGCGTAACGTATGATTATAACACAGTTACTTTGTTTTCTTACAAAATATAAGCAGCAAATTTTAGTTTATTAATGTAATTATGAATAGTAATACTATCTTAAAGATACTGATTTTGTAGGAATAAATTAAATTACCCGCCCATAACCGCCGAATTTTTTGTAGTTTCTGAGAATGAGCATTTACACCAAGAGTGGCAAATTTTAAACCCATCAGGATTCAAAATAACAATAATATATTACTCAAACTGCTAATAAATGTCATCACAAACCAGCCGGATTTATAATTGGAGTTTCACACGCCGTTGACAATGCATTTTATGTGTTTAACGAATTGTTATTTTTGCCAGGTTTTGCGACCGGATTTTCGCAGACGTAATTATGCCTAAAAATATAGCTAACAATGTGGATTCATGTGGTACAATAGCAAACGATGCGTCTATTGTATTCTCTGTACATCCTGCCCTGTCTGTTTTACAGCAACAATCAAGAAAGTAGTAAGCGAGGATGAAACTAAAATGTACTTGTAATCTTTTTTAGTTTAGAAGGGCAGTATTCGCACAATGTTGAAAACAATGATGATAGATGCAATTGTTCGTTCAAACCCGTTGGCAATTTTGATGGTTTTGCTGAATTCGAGCTCGTTTTTATGACAGCCTTGTTAGTTTCGCAGTATTTGATCAGTTGTGTTTAGAATATTCAAACAGTTGCTTGATTGTATGCTTTGAAGGTACCGTGAATAGTGTTACAGTACTAGTAGAAACAAAAGCATAATTAAATACACGATCATCATTACCATCAATTTACTCTTTCATTAATGGTTCTCATTTCAATCGCTGTGTATCTCTATTGCTTTGACACCTTCGCAACAATTTGATATCCAATTATTTTCTTAAGTACACGTATTTTACTAATCGCAAAAGGCACAGCCAATTTTAGGAGGCATTTTTTATTCTGGTTAAATAACCATAACCAGGTATGAATTTTTTATTTGAAAGTATTTATTCGATTGTAAATATACTAATACTCTAAATAGGTAAACAGTTCGTCAGTAGCATACAATTTTCGCATACGGTAAGTATATAACCGCTTATATTACAAAAAACAGCACGTTGTCAACATCAATACCCAGAATTCTGTTTAAGTGCCACAAAAATTCATTGTTTTAAATTGCTTCGGTTTCTCTCCGCATTCGGTTATGTAACACGTGGTGAACCAAAGTGGAATTAATGACCTGATAATAGGGAACATTTTTCACTGGCCATTGAAGATATTTTGCATAATGAGCTGGTTTAATAAATGGACCTCTTTTTTAATAAAGGAGCGTTCGTTGGCAAAATTGATTGTGTTGCACGACCGGTTGTTATTTAGCGTTGTTATCATGATTTACGTTATTGAAAAGCATCTGAAGGTCTCTATATAAGTCGTAAACGAAACCCTAGGAACACTGACTGGACAGCTTACAGGGCTGACTTAAAAGTAGAACTAGGGGATCCAAAAGGTAAGCTCAATTCCATAATTGATATAGAATTTGAAGCAGACAAAATAGTGCAAGCAGTCTACACAGCTTGGACCAACAACTGCCCGGAGAAGAAAACCCTGGCTAAAAAGATACCGTGGTGGAATCCGGAGATCACAAGACTCAGGAAAGACACCAGGGCAATCTTCAATGATGCTAAAGCCTCAAATAATTTTGAGGAATATGCACATAAGCTCACAGAGCTCAACAAAGCTGTAAGAAAAGCAAAAAGGAGATCGTGGAGGAATCACTGCGATCAAATTGGGTCCATACCGGAAGGGATGAGACTCACAAAGGCACTAGCAACGACAAAATCCGTCCCACTAACGACCGTCAAGGACAAAGACGGGAAGATGACGGAGTCAGGGCTAGAAACCCTTAGAGTAATGTGTGCTACACACTTCCCAGACTCAGTTATACACCAGAGTCCAGAGGATGATCCAGCAATAAGTACCATGGAGCAATCCATAAGGACAACCAGGTACAACTGGGACACATCCAAAAAAGTAGTAGATGACAGCAAGATAAGGTGGGCATTGTCCACCTTTCAACCGTTCAAGGCACCAGGGCCAGACGGTATCTATCCCATACTACTACAAGAGGGCGCCAATGTTCTCGTTCCGCACCTGTGCAGACTGTACAGAGCGTGCATAGCCTTCGGACACGTCCCGCGGACCTGGAGGATGGTAAAAGTAATCTACCTACCCAAGCCAGGCAAGGCAGACTACAGAGAGGCCAAATCTTACAGGCCCATAAGTCTCTCATCATTTCTCCTCAAAACACTGGAGAAATTGGTAGACAGACACATAAGAGATGGCCCATTAAAAAGGCATCCACTGCACAGACTACAGTGCGCATATCAACCAGGCAAGTCAACCGAAACGGCACTGCACCTGGTAACCACTAGAGCTGAACAGGCGATAGAGAATAAAGAACTATGCCTGGCAGCTTTCCTCGACGTGGAGGGAGCGTTTGATCGAACCACGTACCGAGCCATTAGCGAGGCAGCAGCAAGACATGGTATAGAGCCCACCATTTGCAAATGGATAGGCTACATGTTAGAAGGCAGGCTAATAAAATCCACCCTGATGGGAGATGAAATAATAGCAACGGCCACAAAGGGATGTCCTCAAGGGGGAGTATTATCACCCACTCTTTGGAGCTTGGTGGTGAACTCGTTACTTGAGGAACTGAACATAGGGCCCACCTATACGGTAGGGTATGCAGATGATCTGGTGATACTTGTAAATGGGAAGTTTCCCAACACGGTGTCAGGAATCATGAATGAAGCGCTGAGGAAGGTGGAGAAATGGTGCGATAATCATCATCTCTCCATCAACCCGGGCAAAACAGTGGTGGTACCATTTACCAGAAAAAGAGCACTCAAGAACATGCAGCAAATCAAGCTATATGGAAGAGTGCTCGAACTTTCCAATGACGTCAAATATCTAGGAGTAACGCTAGATAAAGAACTAAATTGGAAAAAGCATGTTGACAATACCACGACCAAAGCTCTACGAGTGTTTGGGATGTGCAGGTCAGCATACGGAAAGACGTGGGGTCTAAGCCCCGAAGTACTGAGATGGATCTATACCATGATGGTTAGACCCATCATTTTGTACGGCAGCCTAGTCTGGTGGCCAAGGACATTGAAGGGCACATGCAAAGACGCCTTGACGAAAGTACAGAGAACGGCATGCATGGCTCTAACAGGGGCGTTCAGAACCACGCCAACGGCGGCAATGGAGGTAATGCTAAACCTACCCCCGCTACATATAGTGATTCAGTCAGAAGCACGCAAATCCCTACACAGACTGAAAACAATGGGTCTGTGGAGCTATTGCGCGCCTAAAACGAAACACACAAACATGGAAACAAACGATTTCCTAGACCGAATAACAGCCATGGGCGACGATAAGATGCTACCAAGGCACATATTCCGAAGGAACTTCCAGGTTCAAATACCAACAAGGGCCGAGTGGGCTGAAGGTCGAACACCGCCAACCGAGGATGACAACGACAACATATGGTACACAGACGGATCCAAAATGGACTCCGGTACGGGAGCAGGCATTCATGCAATAGACTACAATGTCAGTATTAAGATGGGAGGTTATGCTACTGTCTTCCAAGCGGAGACATATGCCATAATCGCCTGTGCCCAAGAGAATATAGATAGGCGTACCAGGGGGAAAAACATCTATATACTCAGCGACAGTCAAGCGGCACTTAAAGCGCTTACGGCGCCGAAAGTGGACTCTAGACTGGTATATAATGGCGTCCAAGCCCTGAATAAACTTGGAAGGCATAACAAGGTGAAACTAACGTGGATCCCAGGGCACGAAGGCTTCATCGGCAACGAAAAAGCTGATGAGTTAGCCAGAAAGGGCTCGGAGGGTACACTCATTGGGCCGGAACCATGTGTGGGTCTCTCACAGGGGACCATAACAGCAGCCATCAAGGACCACGCCAAGCATCAACACCAACTAGAGTGGAAGAACACGGCAGGCCTGAGGCATTCGAAGCTCTTTATGGAAAGGGTTAACACGCGCTGGACCAACAAACTAAGAAAGTACAGCAGAAGACAGCTCAGAACCATAACGGGGGTGTTTACAGGTCACTTTGGGGTCAAAGGACTCCTGACTAAGCTGGGATTATCAGACAATGCTGAATGCAGAATGTGCGGCGAGGAAACAGAGACAATGAAACACATATTGTGCGAATGTCATGCCCTCGCCAGAACCAGAATGAATGAATTTGGCAATGGTTACCCAGGGCCAGAGGAATTCCAGGCACTACCAATGGGATCCATCATCCGATTTATGGAGATGGTGGAACAGGCCATGGCGTAGATGCGGTAAGGGGTAATTACACAAAAGATCCCATTGGGTCGAAGTGTATCCGCAAGGACCCCTATTACCAAGATAAGATAAGATAAGAAGAAGAAGGTCTCTATGAGGTAACTCACTTCAGAGATAAACATATGTAAGGAAGACGTCCGAGTGCGTAACACTGCCCTAATAGCTGCCATCTTGACTGTTAAGTTAATACTTACCAATAGAGGTGACAGCAGAGTGTCAAATATTGAACATTAGCAAGTCAAACACTACGAAGTTTAGTTTGCGGGAAGTCCCGAACCTTCATTTGCCTTTAATGTGCCTGTTCCTTTAATTTCCGTTTCAAATCAGAGTCCGATGGCATTGACCTTTAAATTATCGGTTTCCTTGGGTTGGGATGTTACTTGGTACATCTCAAAGCATCCTTTGTAGTCATCAAAAGGGTAAGTATGCGGTTTCGTATGAAGCTACATTTTTTATCCCCGCTTAAAAAGGTACATTCATTTTGTTTGGATTAGAAATGCATAGCGCTGGTGATATAGGTACCTATAAATAAACGTTCAAATTCAAAGATCAATAGACCAAGTCGTTTAATTTAGGCCTTTTGAACCGCGGCCTGCTCTGATACTGATCTCAAATCACCTTCTCTGAAAATAAGGATTTTAGGTATGATTATACGTAGTTAGAGTTGTGCCGTTCTCGAGAATTCTCGGAAACGTTCTCAGTTTTGTATGGGAAATGTTCTCGAGAACGTTTTCTCTCCATACAAAACGGAGAACGTTTCCGAGAATGGCACATCTCTATACGTAGTTGAATTTAATTTATTATTACGGACCATAGACCGTTGACGCTTTCCAGATGTGTATCAAGAGGATTATGCTCTTTCACCGACTTGTTCAATCCAGTTTGCGCTTAAAGGGCACAGCCTGCTCATGGTATTGCAGTAAATATCCACCAGTAACGTGCCCCCGTGACCGAGCGATGCTATCTTATCAGTGGCGATAAGCCTTACGAAACGCAACTGCATACTAATGTGGATTGTGGTCTTTTGGATTACTGTTGCAGTAAGAGCACACACGAGTGGTGTTGAATCTTAATTCAACTCGACTGTGCTAAAAAATCAAAACTAATACGATGAAAATTTTTATTCAAATTAATATTACAACTTCGAAACTAACTCTGTATAGTTGTATGTCTGTTACCTTCTCACGTTTAAACCCCTAAAACGATTCAGATGAAACTTGGTATGGAAAAAAATTGAGACCAAGAAAAAGATATGCATAGGATACTATTTATATTGGAAATCATCCTTTAAGGGGGTGAAAGTTTATATGGGGTATCAATCATGTCTCAAGTAAGTGATATAAATCTTATTTCTACGCAGACGAGAGGTAAGCTAGTCGTCAATAAAAGAAATACTATCGTCGATTTTGTATTTGATGTGACTTTCCTTGCCACCATCTGATTAAATTCTCTCATACATTTTAGGAACTCCTAGTCGGAATATCATGTTTCTAGATTAGCCGGTTTTATCTGTGTGTTGTTTATCAATGACACAATATAACTGAATTAAATGATGGTACGACATAACCACAAGGAGGTGAAAATAATTATAAAATATCAAAAAAACCTAAACTGTTGTCGTGAGCAACATTCAACATTAAGGGAGGTAGCGCACGGCGACTTTTTGTAGCGATGCAGTCGCGCGTTTCATAGCGCTGTCTCTGTTTATTGTTAGGTTGTAAAAGGGACAGCGCTGCGAAACGCGCGACTGCATCGCTACAAAAAGTCGCCGTGCGCTGCCTCCCTAATTAACATAATATTTAAAGCCATATAACATAATATATCTTGACAAAGCTAACTCAAATGAGTTCGCAAACTTCCTACTTCACACGGCTAAGCAAAGCATGCACGGGTATACGTATAGTGAAACAATGGAGCTAATATTCCATTCACTCGCATGTTCGCTCGGCGTCTGCGCATAGGAAGTGTGATAAAACGGTTTAATATGGCCGCCCTGCACAACGTGGAGAAAGGACTATGAAAATAATCTTTGCTATCATACAATTTTAAGCTTAACTCTCTTCAACTCGGGGTCACGATTTTTTTGACAAGAGAGCCATGACACTTCACGGGCGATTCGCTGACGCGCGGTTACCTTTTTATTATTTATATCATATGATTATCGCTACGTTACGGGATTATAGTAAGTACTCGACATGCTATAAACGGTGTGTTCGGCATTTCTAGAGAAAGTCCCCGAATACTTCTCTCAATATCAATAAGATTTACACATCGTTGACCGACGACCGTAGGTTCAATTAGCATTATTGGGACATTGATTTGTCTGTCTTTTACATCAATTCAACTTAACATTTGACGATATGTTAAATACATATCAAACTTTTCTCAAAGTTACACGGCAGAAAATAGAAAGGCTGTGTCCAAGAATAAAAAATCCTAAGGCAGCTATAATGTTGGCATTGATGATAAAAGCAAAGCGAAATTAACAATCAAACTTACATTGTAATGCATACCACTTGTAGTTGAATGGTAGCTGATATGTTTATATAACTAAATGTGCGAATTTATAAAGATATGTTTATGTCCATTAACTGTATTACAAATCCAAGAACCGCCTAGCGTTGTAGCATTGTCAACTAAGCTTTTTGCGTTGTCGACCAATTTAAAATTAGCACCATTCAAGATGACTAACCAAATGAAAGCTTTAAGAAATATTGTGCGAAAAGCGGTGTAATAGTCAGCCATTTTAATAGAAGTTTCCTTTGTTCGTAGACTTCACATTAGCTGTTGCCTAGATATGAGTGCATGCCTTGATTTGTGTGGACCAGCTAACCAACAGAATTCAACCTTATCCACTACGACTTTAAGTTCATATTATTTTGTAACTACGGAACTTCGGAAGATTTCAATCGAGCATGCTTCTTAGGGTGCGTGGTCTATCATTATTTGAATTAACCTTCAATGTAGATAAGATAAAAATTCATATACGAACTACGGAGGGTGGCACGCTGTGTTTATGATGACATGTTGACATTTGAGTCGTCAGCCGTCAAGTTACGAAACCTAACAGAAGGCTTGACACTTGCCATATAGGGCATAGAATAACGTAACATAATGTTAGGTTAGGTTATGACTGAAGCTTGTAACTGCATATTAGTTGCATGATGTAGTTTATCTACACACATGCAAGACAAAGCGAAGCGAACAAAACGGTTGAAGCAAGAAAAGAAACACTACAAAGAAATAAACTCCTCTTGGATAAACTGAGGACTTGAGACCACTGGGACGTGCTCTGGTAGGAACCTACTCTTAGAAAGATACGATATAAACACTTTTCGGTGCTCTAATAATTTATGGTATTTTGTAGAAAATTTGCAAATTTTAATTGAAACATTTAACACAACACAACTGACCATTTACTGGCATATGGTCACTATCACTACCACTTAAACAGCTATTTTTGCAAGGGTCCATTTGAGTTTAATCTTTCTGAAGTTACCGGCCTTATAAAAATAGCTCTTTAAACTGTAGAGGTCTTTGTCAAAATCATTTATGGCTGCATATGTCTCGCAATTCGAAATAAGAAAGCAATAAGAATCATATGAACTTCATTGCAGTTAATGCTTTATTCTTCTGGACATGTCAAGCATATGGCTCATTGATATCGGTCTAATTTAATACTTCCTTCCGTTTCCAACACGTGCTCGAGGGGACTGGCTCGTGTTTTTTCTACTTAAACCTATAAACTTTCATTTAGTTGGAATTTTAGTAATTTAAACTGTGAACATTTTGCTGGGAGCAATAAAGTTACAGTTACGGACGTGGTTTTAGGAATTTCATGCTATTTAAACAACAGACATGATAACAGAAACAGCTAAACTAAAACGATAGCTGTAATGGTATAAAATAAGATTACCACAAGTAATTCCAGCTGGCTTATGCAATTACTAATTTTATGCTTTTATAATTTAACTACTTACACAACATTATCACGAAAAAAATAGGTTTCATATCAGAAAACGGTAAAAAGAATCTTTCATCCAAGTTAAAAGCTTTTGTCATTCACACGAGACAATGTCCATAAAAAGAAACAAAATAACCGTTTATGGCAGCCGTTTCATAAATTGAATTACGGAGTTAAACAAAGGAAAGAAAAAGAACACTCGCATTCTACGTTCCATGTTCATAAGTGTGTAGCTCGTTTTTAATTCGACCAAGGATAAACAAATAACGCCAAGTTCAAAGCGTAAAAGCTGACCCACTTAACTTTCAATACAGTTTAACAATAGTGACTAAAATCGTTTTAAGGTGTGACGAAACGGTCAAAATTAAAAGCTTATCGCACGATCCGCTGAGACTGCACCGTTTCACCACTACCGGTTTAAATGTCAATAGTTATTTAACTTCAGGTCATTAAAACTCGATGTTCTTTGTAAGTCTTCAAACATAGGCATTTATGTTAATATAACTACAGGGTTTTCAATACTTAAGAAGTGGAAGCTTTACGTGCACTATGTTACAGTTTTGAGTGAATAAGTGTTTAACTAAAAGGAAAGTTACAAAATCTATCTGTTCTACTCCTATAAAGGTATAATGAACTCGTAATAAAATAAGCGTTTTCATTTATTATTTAATATGTTTTAGACGTCTTAGTTGGAAAGTTATTGCCAGTTTCTATTTCATAGTAACTGTAATTTTATGGCACTAATAAATCAATCAGTAGGTGAGTATGAGAATTAGACATAATTATAAGAATTACTTTGAAAACACACCGACGAAACTGCAGGGAAAAATTCAATAGATTCTTCCCGATTTGGTCGGAACCGGGTTTCAAATCGGGATATGCAGATAGCTGAAGATGCGAGCGAGGCAAGCCATGCAGGTGCGTAGAGCAAGATCATGTGAAACTTACGATCAATTGTACGTTTGTAAATGGATTGCGGTAGAAAATCAAAGTGCCAACTTGAACCAACAGTGACACTTATGTCCACGATGTTATTTGGTTGTATTTTCGAGTAAAACTCCCTGTCGACTTTCGCAAGATGTGTTGAGGGATTTAGGTTGAATTGTGTTGTAGGCGACGGCCTAGCAAAGCTATCGATCGCTATGTGTTTTATCAAAGCAAATTTATGCAACTTTTTCTCATAATAGTGAATCATTATATATGAGTAGTTTTTCAATTTTCATATTCGATATATGATATACGGGTACAAATATTCTTAGGAAAATAAAATTATTTTATTGTAAATAACAAATATAAGATTAAAAAAAAACACATTATTTACAACTTAATAGCTACCTTAACCTAACTTAACCTATTAATATCATCTTTCGTAGTCTTCCGTGAATGAACCGGTCTTTCATTGTCATTGTTTTCATAATTATATTTTCAACATAGTTCTTATTTATTTCTTCCCTATAATAATATTCCCTAATGTCTAAAAAAAACAACCAGCCGTTGATTGTCTGAAGTGCGACATTTATTTATTTATTTATTTTAACTTTATTGCACAATACAAGAAAATACAAATGGCGGACTTAATGCCATGAGGCATTCTCTACTAGTCAACCATTAGGCTAAACAGAGACATCCATTGTTAGTGGTTATTTTTCAAAAAAATTGCCCTATTTCACTTTTGATTCTTAGTAATTAGTATCAAAGTTCTATGTTTACATTAGTATTAACAACAACGTATTTGAAATAACTAACTACACACACAAAAGAATTGGTTACAATCATAGACAAAGTGGTATCAACTCAAACATCCGTATTAGGAGTTATAACCTACTAAACATAAACAATTTATAACACCACTACAAAGTTTTATTTCTTTTTGTTCCGCAAATCGGAACTATAAATTTAATCACGCGATTTCACTCGCTTTCTTAATCCATTAAAATAAGCGCTGACTAATACTGGATGAGGCACCATAAAACCGTTTGGAAAGAAAAGTTTTGAGGTTTTAGTAAAAACTCACTTTCGACCTTTTCTTTTTTAACCAGGTTAGTACACAATACTAAGAGATAGGTCAAAAAATTGTGAAAATTGCAATTTTGTATCGAAATCCAAGAGTAATTTTGGGCTGTGCTACCAACAACAAAATAAGTTACTTACTCGGTAAATTTGGTTGGCAGTCTGAAAGAGATATTTAAATTATGAATTGCTGCAGCTGTATTATTTCTATTGATTGCATTTTTATCTTTACACGTAGCACAGCTGGCCTCTATAGCGCTGCTTCCGTATTAGAGGGGAACTATATCACATGCATCTTAATACCAGTCATTAATTTGGTGAGCAGTTATCATGATACACAAGTTATTCCTTTGGTTTAAATAATACTGAACAACTTGCTATCTGGAACCAACTGTTAATTTATCTCATCAGTAGTTAGTCTGTTTACTCTGGACTATTATTTCAGAGCGAAAACTGTTTGCAAATTAGTGGCAAGTACTTTAGAGAAGATTATTTTACCTAATTGTGAAACCTTATGAGTTGACAAATTGACCAAGCTTGCCAATAAACATTCAACTCTTCACGGATGTTTAGCATCAAAAACACTAGTAAACATATCTCTGAATATTATATTGCCCTTTTAACGGTTCGACATATCAAGGCTTATTAAGAAGTGCAATCAGCAAAGCCCTAAAGTAAACAGTTAACGACGTCGACATCAATGCGCGTGAGCACAGCGCCCGCGGCGCCACTCCTACGCATGCTAACTTACAAGAAGTTGTAATGAAGGATGCACTTGTCAGAGTTGACGACATTGAGAAACATTTTATTGGGATAAATGCGTTAAGAAATGTAATTGCTAAATATTGCTTGTCTAATAATGAAGCACGAAATAGCAGCAATGACAAATTAAATAAATAAAAGTATGAATACCAAAACTACAAGGATAGTGAATGTTAACAAAACTGGCAAAAGAATAATTTTAACATTATGCTCGTCAGTATAAATATATAAATATCTATTGTAGTTAACAAGAATATAGGAAAGACAAAGTTTGCTATCGAAGCCGTTAAAACAACAACAAAAAATAAACAAGGCAAAACAAAACATTGTGTGGGCAACGAAGGAGCAAAGTGATTGAAAACATTTGCTAATGAACATTGACATTTTAAAAGGGTTAAGCCAGGCCAGGGCAGGTTCGTTATTTAATAAATAATAGTAATTAAACTTAAAATATCGATTAGCAATGAATTATTGAGATTTAAGCACGACTACTAAGAAATGGTATGGGCAAAAAATAACTAGTTTTCGTTATCTTAGATCCAATTAATATGATCTGTGATAGCGACTGTCAATTTATTTGTACCACTGGACGAATTATGTCTGACATAAATTATAAAGAAACTGGTCGTTGTCAATTCGATACTTTTATTATTGCGTTAGTGTCATTTTTTGTCCGTTCAAAAAGCGTCGGTAATCCTCTTATTGAAGCTTTCTGACGGTTTTATTTAATTCAAGCGCATGTTTTTTAATGATAATTAATTGTGAATAAATTTTATGGGTTATTGCCATTTTTATCCGACAAATAATAACACTTAATTTTAAATTTTAATAAACATTTTTAATTGGATTTACACCCAAATGCTTACTTTAATTTCATTTTGACTTGAAAACAGCTAAATTGAAAAAAAAAACAGCAAAATTTATTAGTTAGCACCGATACGTTAGGGTCTAAATATTGCATTGACATTTGCGCTGCCATAGTCTGAAAAACACTATTTTATAATAAAAAATTGAAACATTTCACCGAAATTTGAGCAATTTTATCTCAAATAGACAAAATCTTTTAGTTACTTAAAGTAGAACATTACTTTCTGAGCGTGGGCATAAAACGCTTATATTGGATACGGCGACCAATTAGAACCAACAATTAACGTTCTCCCTAAAACATAAACACGTGCAATATTGATTAACTGCTTCCCGTATTCAGTCGATTTACTGTAAAACGCGTATTTGCATTAATTAACCCGTGTAATTTACTACATCGTGGTTATCCGTTACCCGCGTGGGTTTCCGTTGCCCAATTCATGAATGGCCGGCTGGCACCCACGCAACAGTCAATGGAAACTCGTGTTTACCGTGGACATAAGGTCGTAAGTTACAAGATTTTGTTATTATAGAAAGCTCTTTTGTACAAGCGGAGTTTAGATATACGCCGGCGTGTCTACGAGGCTTACGAAATTGCCATTGAGACCGCTCCACTTGTTGAGTGTCGCCAAAACGCTCATATTGCGTCCGCCCACTGTTTTTGCTTCTGTTTTGTTTTTAGATTTGCATTTAGAATGCGCGTTCTTTTGTTTCTATTACAAACGTTTTATTAGTTGCTGCCCGATTAACCGCGTCAATTTTGCTTTATTCTTCGATATTTCATAGACGTCTAAATATAGGTGTTCTGTGTTTTGGATCGTCTCAACGAGTACAGACTAGACGTTAGAATACTTCACGCGCTCGCGGTAGTGTTACTAATAAGTAAAAGACATTCAAAGAAAAAGAAAAACTAGGCCACTAATACTAGGACGAAACATTGACTGCTTTCTGCAGTTCACGTATTTTTATTTTATAGTTGGTTTCTATTAAAATTATGGGATACATTAAAACGGATACGTTCCACTGATATACCCATGCCACCTGCTCTTTACATGCAATAACATAATACGATGTGATTATTCCCACGATAGGTAACACGGGACCACTGACCATAGCCGGACGGAACTCATTGTGCTTCTTCTTCGTCGGTATTACTCTTGACAGAGTGTTCGTGGTCGTCATTTCAAGTGTTGGTGGCACGCTTTACGATGCGTCATCATTCTGCATTGTTCTCGGCGTTCAAAAAGATGTGACACGATTGTCGGAGGCGTTGCGCCTTCGCTATACTAAAAGTGGTTGCAGCGTACGCATATGCGCTGCGTAACGCGTGATTTTGCGTGTTGACGCATGTCTAGTAAGGATCATGACATCATCTTCCTTTCCATTTCATGTTCCGAAAGTTTATATATCTCAGCAATTTTGTTTTATTTCGATCGGTTATTTCCACTTTTTGGGGTACTAAGCCTTTGACCAGATCGTCGGCTAAAGTTGGAAACCTCGTAACGTTATATGAGAAACAACAGAAGTTAAGAGGTTTGCAACTTTAACCGACGATATGCGTACTATCAAGTTGGCAAATCTTGACATTCATAGAGGTGCATTTTATATGCCGAAATTGAAGAATAAAGAACTTTGACTTTGGCGGGTTAAATATAATCTTACCTATAATTTTTTTTTAACTGACTCTCATAATTTGAACCTTGGTAGGTTGACCAAGCTTAAGAAGCACACTACATATATCCAAATGAGATAAAGTAGGTAGATGTGGTCATCTACCTACTTTATCTAATTTGGATATAGTGTGCTTCTTAAGCTTGGTCAACCACTTGTCTGCCTTTTTTCTGGTTGCTCTAAAAATTGCGCCACCGACACCAGTTGTTTGACTCATAATGAGTACCTTTTCATTGTATCAATTATATAGTTTTAGTTTGAAGTTTTTTTGTTTTTTTTTAGAAACTGACAAACTCGGAACCCGTACACGGGCGTAGCGATTGTCGGACCGGGTGGTCGGCCGTGGCGTTCCCTGGGGTCGAACCAGATCGCTAGCCGGACCACCCTGAGTTTGGTCGGACTGGGTGGGGTGCCGGGGGTGCCTGGGGTCGAACCAGGTCACCTTGTCCCGGTCCACCTCGACAGAATCGGGCTAGGTGGGGGCCTGAACGCCTGAAGTCGAACCAGGTCGTTTGGCCAGGGCCACCTTGACTTTGCGCTGATTGCTCAGAGTGAGACTCGGGTCATCCTGTCCTTAGTCATCCTTCCAGTTTGAAGTGAATGCAACAATGACTTTTATTACAACGAATGAAACTTACAAGTTGTCTCCAAACCCGTGGTAGTTTACCGTTTTGCTACTGTTTCATTTCGTTTATTTAACGTTTCGAGATAACAAACATTGGCTTTACGACTTCTAAGACAGTTGACATTTACCTTTCGCAAACATCATTCGCGATTTTAACGCGTAGTTAAACCTACAGTCGATTTTCGCAACATGACTAGACTCCGTATAAATAATTTAAAAGGCATTCGAAAATAGCTCCAATTACTTTGACATAATGTCCTTGTCAGCTGTCATAAATCATACATAGACTGGAGTCAACATTTGTATTATCTAACTGTTGAAGCAATGATATGTCTAATTTACGTAAACAAACTCAAGGAAAAGAAAGTTTCAAGATTAAGATAAACAGCCGCCATCTTGAAAGATACCCGTGTATGTTAATTCAGAGTCAATAAACAGCAGGTTAAGTGGTAAGTTAAGCTAGTTACACTACAGCACAAAGTTGTAACTTTCTCGGTAACCAATTAAAATTTCAATTAAATGCTTAAATCGCTGTCAGTTGGGACCGACCCTTCTAACCTTGCGAGTTTTCACACAGAGGGGTATAAATACGAGCGATAAGCGATTACTTTAAGGAACTTTTGCAAGTAATTAAACTAATAAACGTCCCAGTCCTCGATACGCAAATGCCTAATATTCAACATTTTTTTTTAATGTTGGGAAAATGGATTTACGCATCCCGCCCGGCCGGAGGACTAGGAAGGGTATGACGGGCTTTCGTAGATGTTGGAAGTACCGTCTAAAAACCCAACAGTTGCCACCTCCGCCTTCAGAGGGGTGCCGCAGCAATCCCTATAAGCATTCTACTGCGCAAAGCCCCGGCGGAATATTCAACACCTTGCTGTCTCCTCTATTGCTATTATTGCTAATGACTTAATTTTCAAAATGGCGACTTCTGGAACAGTGTCGAGTATTCGGACGTTCACCTTACATACTTTAGCAATAGAAATTTATTTATTATTTATATTCAGTTTTCAAGTAAGAATATGTATTTGTAAATTTTGTTATTTAATTCTTAGTATTCGCATTATCAAACGACCTCGTGAGAGTAACGGGAGACGGTAGATGGAGTCTGCACAGGACCGCACTCTCTGTGGCGAACTATGGAAGACGCCTATGTTACAGTATAACAGCAGTAATTTTTCTTCCTACAAAAGGTACATCGCGCAGTTTGTAAGTGTGTGCACCATAAACGAACGCACTGTAAGCAAAGTTTTAAGAATGCATAAGCATGCTGCAGTACGGATCGCACCGTATGCGTCTCAACCTTGAATAGGAATCGCGTGCTCCTAAACGGCTGAAGAGACATTTATACTTTGCCTATGTTCAGCAGTGGACGTCCGTGACTGACAGATAGGTAGATAGAGATTCGCATTATCATTAGTACAATATTGTATAGGTACTAACATAATTAAATTAGCTTTCCTAACTTAATGTTCTATGTAAATTTACTTCGAAGTGTTTTTCCGAAGAGCAACCACCACCAAATCATGTTTAACGTCACTTGTGTAAATGTTTGCAAACTACAAAAAATATTCAACATAAAGCTGACAGTTACGAGTGGTCAGTCGGCTGAAAGTATTAAGCGCCTACTTTTATGGACTACGGAAGGTCCATTATGTTCCATATTTAGCTTGTAATCAGGTAAGGAATGTTCCTTTATTATGATATCCGCGGCCACTTGATAATTACTGCCGAGATGAAGAATAATTACGTGTTATAAGGTATTTATATCAACGTAAAACGACTTGTAAACTTGGTAGATATGTATTATTTATTTATTTAGACTTTATTGCACAATACTGGAAAGTACAAACGGCGAACTTAATGCCATAAGGCATTCTCTACCTGTTAATCGCTGTAGTTTATAAACTTACATGTCTCAAGATTCTCTTCATAGTAATAAAAAATGTGTTACCTGCAACAAATGAAATAATAATAAATACAAGAAAACAAAAAATCTAAAGTACAAAGATGACACATGTAAAAATTAAGATTACATACAGAAAATACTCGCAAGCGTTTTAATGTTTTGTGATTTTTTACACATAAAGAAATGAAATTTTATTTTTCCACAAAAACGGCTTATTGGACCAAATACCAGACTGGATTCTTAACTAAGTCTAGATTAGAATTATAAACTAAATTGTTTTGATATTATAGTGCTTTTAACAGTATCACATAGCCATTAGTAGTAGGCCGTCTAATCCTAGGCAGCTTAAACAAAAAAAAAACTCGCTATCGCCTCTCTCTTGCACCGTACAACTTGCGATTGTTGTTCAATCAATGGCACTGATCAACTGAACCACTTAAGGTGTTAATCATTGAACAAACGCAAGCGAAATGCTAGCCAGCTTTATGTTGTACTATGCAGTTGCCTACACTCTTATGGGTCAAGAAATAAGGTTCAATTTTGACTAGCTAAGTCCATTGCGTTCATTCATAAAGTTTATGTTAACACAAGTATATGCTAGCGAAAATAAAGGAAATCTAGTATGTTTGTTTAGTTATGATTCAATTTTATTGAAATTGGTTGTTTTTACAAGTAACTACTCCGCCTCTTAATCTATGTGAATAGATGAATAACTTTATTGTGGTTTGTAAATTTAAAATTAAAACATGCCATATCATAACTAACGTACTATAACGGATTGATTGTCAAAACCCCTCCGGACGGCTACGTCTTTTTCTTACGTCACTTTCTCAACTTGTCTAATCTTTAACTCGGCTTTTCTTATTTGGTCTCTTTATTCACTCGTTCTTAACATAATATAGAACATAGAAGTTCGTACATCATAAATGAAAGTAAAACTAGACTAAAACTATAAGTATTTTTTTTAAAACAAAGATCGGGCCCATGTTGCAGGCATGGTGTGTAGGTAGGTACAGTGGTATCAGCGTTATTCGACCCATTAGCTTTTCGTTCAATTCGTATTTCGTCTCATTCTATATTCGTCACACATTCTTCATTCGTCTCATTCGCTATATGTCTCTATCTTCCTAAGTCTAATTCTGTAACTTGTCTCATTCTTAATAAGTCTTAATCGTATTTCGTCACGGTCTTCATAGGACTATGTCTTTGTTTGTCTCTCTCGTTTTTAGTATCATTCGCACTTTATCTTTTGTCACATTCGTTATTGGTCTCTCTCTTTTTTTGTCGTTATTGGTAAGTCGTCTTTTTTGGGCACGTTCGCTACTCGTTCCGTACGTCTTACTCGCTTTATTCATATTTTTTTTGCCAGATCGTCTATTTATAATTTAATAAACGAATTAAAATTTAGTAATTTACGGCTTTTGACCGCTATTTTTAGAACTCTTATGCTAAGAAATGATTTAATAATGATAATTTAAGATTGACGGGCAAAGATTGTTACAAATAGCGACCAAGACGCAAAACGAATGAAACGAACTTAGAATTGGATTGAAAACGAATGAGACTAATTACGAATGTGACTAACATCGAACTTATGCAAAAAATTTAGGCGAATAAGTGAATGAGACCAAAATCGAAAAAGAATAATGAAGAATGAGTTCTAGGAAGACCGTGACGAGATACGATTAAGACTTATTAAGAATGAGACAACTTACAGAATTAGACTTAGGAAGATAGAGACATATAGCGAACAAGGCGAATAAAGAATGTGTGACGAATATAGAATGAGACGAAATACGAATTGAACGAAAAGCTAATGGGACGAATAACGCTGATACCGGTACAGTCGAGTTCATTATTATCTGAGCAAAGATTGGACCAAAAACATCTATCTGAACAAGACCCTATTGTCAGAAGCATAAGAACTAGATCAGATATTTTTGATCCGTTCTTTGATCAGATAATGATGAACTTGACTGTACCATGTTTCAAAATACATTTAAAATTCATAAGCTTATGGCACATTTTGATCAAAATAAGAGGGCTAAAATATGTCGGTTCGCTCTCTACTTCAACGAATCACAGCAACATGACCTCGATGACCTTTTATTACGAACCAGTTCACGGGTCAAAATTATATTAGGTATTTGACTGACGGTGGAGTTTTTAGGGTTCCGTACCTCAAAAGGAAAAAACGGAACCCTTATAACATCACTTTGTTGTCTGTCTGTCCGTCTGTTCGTCTGTCAAGAGCCTTTATCTTGGGAACGCGTGGAGGTATGTGAAATTTAAACCATATACTCAAGTCTATGGTCCCTTGAAGCTGTGAAAAAATCAAACTTCTAAGTTAATGTAAAAAAATATGGCCGTTTGTGCCGTAAAAAACGTACATGTCGACTCTCAAGGAACCCAAAATGTATCGGGTACTTTCCGTTGCCCTAGAACTATTAAATTTGGCAAGTAATACCGTCTGTACTACCGTCCTAGTCTAAAAGGCGACTTTTTACTATGAACTTCCATAGCAAAAAGTCGCCTTTTAGACTAGGATGGCAGCGTATACTACAATACAAGTATAGGGAAAAATCGGAAAACTATAGTATTTGTACGGAACTCTCGGTGGGCGAGTCCGACTCTCACTTGTCCGGTTTTTTATTTTGGAGTTGGATTACTCTACAGAAATAAACGAAGAATTTAGTTGTGGAATTAGTTTTTACTCCGAATCCGCCATTAAAAATCCGATCTTCATTAAAATCTCCAGTCTCAAAAAGTAATTTGATCGGGAACGGATGTCCGAAGGGCTTTCACCCAATCATACACCAGGATCTCTCCCGCTTAGGGATGCCATATGAAAAAATAAATGTCCGGACAAAAATCCTGGCCACCCTAAAAGTCCGGACATTTCCTATAACACAGCTTTGAAGATAGTTTAGTCACGATAATGGCGTCGAGTACTAGAATACCATCACTTCGTATTATTACAGAGGTGTTGAAACAGCTATTCTCGCCAATTAAAAAAGCGCCTAAGTAGTGATGCTGTGGACAATTCCTATAAAATTCAAAGGTGCGGCTGCGAATTTTTATTTATTTATTTAAGTTAATTAAATACACAAACTCCTATAATTAAGACGCGTTATAAAAACCTATAGGAGGTTGTGTAATGTTATATTATTTTAAGACCCGTCATGTAATAAAAAATCTATACTTCTAAACCTCATTAAATAAATGATAAATAACGATGTGTAATAAATGAATAGCAAAAACTTATATTTCGTTTTTGTTTTCATTTCAGAATTCCAACAATCTATCTTCCTATAAAAAATGCTGGCCTTTCCAAGTCCGGCCGGAAACCTGACAAATGGCTAAAAATCCTGACATGTCAGGACTAACGTATGGCAACCCTATTCGCGCTCCACGTTACAAGACTTTAGTATAACTTGATTACTATGTTGGAGAAAATTGTGGTTTACTCAGAGTTATCGAGATTACATGTATTTTTAACCCGTTTGGTAACTCAGCTTGTTTCAATTATGATTATGTGATTTTACTGAAATTACCAGATCAATATTGAAGATTTCACCTTTGAATTAGAGATTTTGTATAAGCTTTTGTAGATACGACGTCTTTGGCAGTAAGCCAGGTACTAAACCTCTTTTGCCATTTTTCGTTCCTGTTTATTGGTTGTTTAAGTTTGTAGATTGTGTATCAGTGGCGTGGCGTAAAAGATATCCTTGGACAAGCCGGTGCAAATTTGGCGTACATTTTTCTTAAGAGCTAAGAGCATAATAAAGTGCTCAAATGCCTAATATTAGGCAAGCCGGTAGGAATCGAATTCTTTGGACGCAACGCCGCTGTAGTGTATGTTCGTGATTGCATGATGAAAAATAGTTTTCAAAACGTTTCCTTTCAGTGACAAGTATTTGCGAGACGTTTCATAAGTGCGTTTAGTTTCGAGGTTTTTAGTTATTTAGTTATTCATTAAAGTTACATTAAAGTTATCAAAGTAGGAAGCGGATCTCATACGAGACAATTCTGAAGGGACTACGTCTTATGCGGGAGAGAAAACTTCATTATGGAAGTAAATAAGTTGTGGAGATCGCGTATTAATGTGCGACATCGTATCGATACCTTTAGACTCAAAGGGCGTAAATGCAATTAGCACCTACGGCGTTTACGCCCTTTGAGTCTAAAAGTATCGGTATTACTTGTATCAATGGTTTAAAGTGTAACTTTAACCTTTGCGTGTTTCAATAATAGACACTTCCTTCCTACCTTACTGCACAACATAAGAACACATACTTAACTCAATTCCCTTGTGAAAAGCATTTCATAAAGTCATCAAGATATTGAACGCACGTATGATGTTCGATTCGAAACGGTCTTCGGGTAACTGTGAAATGGCTTGAATACTCTCGCCATTGTTGCATGCCTATGGAATACTACAGTACAGAACACAAAGGTCTTAGCTGTCAACAAACTTTATAATACATACTACCTTCTTGGGATGGTAGAACAGACCACTCGACGGCTCAACAGTACAATGGAGTTAGCTAAGGGCCAAATGTTGATAAATTTTCACTAAGGCTCGTATTCATAGTTTTAAACGTTGAATCGCCGATAGCTTAATAGTTGTCAAAGATGAGTGATGAGATGACGAAATTGAATGGGTATGGGTATAAATAAAGAAGTCTCTTAGATTGCGAAGTAAATTAAAGATCGTAAAGAGTAATATTAGTCAACAAGGCGAAGAATAATGATGAGATTGATTTAATATTGGGTACTTAAATGAATAATAACTTAAATATCAGGGAACAATCATACACAAATTTACGTAGTCCTTAACAAGGCAGTGCTCATCTATGGATTGGATACTACATGACAATATACATAATTATAGGTTTAGATAAATACATAGGTACTACTTCTTCTTCTTCTTCTTTGTCAGTATCACTCTTGACAGAGTGGTCGTGGTCATCACTTCAGGTGTTGGTGGCAAGCTTCACAACACGCCGCCACTCTTCTTCGATGGCCGCCTTCCTCGTGCATTCACGTAGTGATGATGAGCCATTTACTGCCGCTTTTATCTGGTCAGTCCACCTCATAGATACATACTTAAACTTATAGGTTGAAGTGGCAATGGGCAGGCTATATAGTCTGGAGAGCGGATAACAGTTGGGGCAGTAAAGTCCAGGAGTAGCGACCACAACAGTATAATAGCAGTAATTTTTCCTCCTACAAAGGGTACATCGCGCGCTCGAATGTGTGCGTGCCGTGTACGAACGCACTACAAGCAAAGTTTTAAGAATGCGTAAGAATGCTCCAGTGCGGATCGCACTCACACAGACGTGTTATCGCGCGTCTGTGTGAATACGTGTCGCGCGCTCCTAAATGGCCGAAGTTGGACCACTTGTTCGTCTTTATACTTTGCCCAGACTCGGTGGACAGATGACCTCATGAAGGTAGCGGGGAGCCGGTGGAAGTGGTCTGCTCAGAACCGCATTTTGTGGCGATCTATGGGGGAGGCCTATGTCCAGCAGTATATATCTATCAGCCACGGACGTCCGTGGCTGATAGTATACTTAATTGGTACTATACTTAGTATACTTAATTGTAATATACTTAATTGGAACACATGTAAGAACGAGGCTATCACTCGTGCTCATCGTAATCCAAGAATGTTTTTAATTTTTTAAGTTTTTTTATGAAATAGGGGGCAAACGAGCAGACGGGTCGCCTGATGTTAAGCAATCACCGTCACCCATAGTCACCTGCAACACCAAAAGGTTCAGGTGAGAGTACGAGTGTCTGAAAGAATGTGAAAATAAGATTTTATTAGTTTATGCATAGTGAATTAGTGATATATTTCTCGGAAATACGGCCGAGGTGGATGGCTCTGAGCTTGGTTCGTTATGAACAGCCATCTTGACAATCGCTCGTATTTCTCAAAAATACTCACGTAAATGTATCACACAATAGTTCTCTAATCCATTTCCACAATCAAACTGAAAGAAATAATGTAGCACTTACGGGATGTAAACGGATTACGAAACGCAGAGAGTTCTGTGCTCGCGTCTGCCACCCTGCGGTACCAAGTCCGCCATCGAATACCAGAAATAGAATGCCCCAGTCACTGGGCTGCTCAGCTCTTTATTCTTCACTTTACTTCTGTCATAATAGACTTGACATTTTAATAACTACCCGCCAAAAGACCGAGCACAGACCACTCTCAAGCGATGTTATGACAGATGACACCGCTTGACGTTTAGTTCCTATTTTTCTCTATTATATTATTTTATTATTTATTATTTTATTCTCTACTATATTTTTCTCATAGAGCCCTCAAATTCCTCACGTTTTTAAAAAAAAAAAATGTTATCCATTTTTAAAAACTATAAAATAGGTAGAACCTTTTAGCGATGTTTTTATGACAGTTCAACGGTACCATGGTATTTATAATTACTTTAGTTCTATTTTTCTTAGGTCGATGTCATAGTGATAGTCATAGCATTTATTGCAAACCATAGTTGTACAGATCTTAATAATAGTACATTCAGTCCCATATGGGCCCTGATGTTTGTGACTTAATAAAGAAAAAGCTTTATTTCTAAATATTCACATTAAATAATTTGCCATCGACCTGGTTTTTCTTAACCGATATTACATTTTGGATAAAAAAATTAAATGCAAATATGGATCAGCCTTTATCATTCTTATCACAACACTGTAACCTTCACTGATCACTGATTTGCTATTCATACAAAAATGTGGACATAGCAAAAGGTTGTAAGGTTAGCACGATAAGACCCATTCAGCTCTACTGCTTTACTCACTGGCCTAGTTCCCGATAATATTTCATTCATAACTTATTAATATAAATATTAAATTTAACGATCAATACGTGAGTCCGCAATCTAGCCATACGTTAGAGTAAAAAGGGCTTAGAAATGTTCGTCAGTGCAAAGGACGTCCGACCTTTTTACTTTGATAAGAGTATTATTAATGAATTATTACAGGAAATTACTTTAACAGAACACGTGCCGTAATTTCTGGGTTAATTGATTGGCTATATTTAATTATCGGTAGAATGTCTAAATAGTTAACTCTATTGAGAACAGTATTGATAAAATTGATGACTTTCCTTGCAGGTCAGAAACAAACAATTAGGTATGTGTGAATACAAATTCAAATCTTAAACATGTTGTGTTAATTAAGGTATACTATCCAATAAAAATCTTTTTGACAAGTTCACAGAAAGAGAGCGGCGGATATAATACATTACACAACTAGGGTGGTAAAACAAGGAAAGGCCGAGAACTTTCTTTATGACCTCCCATGTCATTTTATGCATATATTCTGCTGTCATAAATAAATGCATTTTCTTTATTTCTTCTATATTTGGCCAGTATGGCCAGGTGTGGCATTAACTTAGTTATTCTACTAGGTATTCAAATCCCACCGATGACACAGAATAAGTAATAGTACTACGTACAGAAGTATCTCTTTCTAACAAAAATGACGTTCGGGTCCGCCCACCGGACGGAACGCATCGCGTCCGACCGTCCCTCTTTATCACATAACGCGTGCTCTTTCTGGACGCTAAGCCCCTCAGGAAGGGGCTAAATTTGGTACTAGTACCTGCGCGGCGATATCGCGGAGAGAGCCACGTCTGCCGATGGTCACCAAAGCAGCAAACCAAACACATACTTGTAAAATTCTTTTCAAGACTTTTAGCTATGTTGTACCATAAACCGCCTACGGTTTCCCAGGATTTATTCTATCCATGTTTTGTATATCTAGTTACACATTGAGAAATCCTGTTCTAGCTTTGGGTGCCAAAGTTATTATACTTATTTTATGCACCGCGCAGTTTCGCCACAACCGTTTACGAGACGCAAACGGACCACACACATGTAAGTCCCACATCAGCACATTCTATTCAAACACTGACGTATATTATTTCAACTGGAATATTATGTAATGGAGGCTATAAACTTTCCAACAGAACCTTAACTATCGCCAGGAGGCTAATGGGAGAACGGAGTACGCAATAGGAGTTTCGTTAGTCTTTATTTCCTTTTCTATTCGAGCGTTGGAGTAAGCTAAAGCACTTAGGCATTCACGACGTGTTGCCAACATCACTAATCATGTCTAATCAGCGTTTATGGAACACCTTAACCAAGCAAAACATTCGAGCATTAGCTTTAACTCGTAATTCACTTGAGCGTGATTATAACGGAGGTTTGATTCACAAAATCATTATGTTTTGCATACAGCAATCATGAGCCCTTTAGTATGCGTAATGGTATTGGTCTATAGTATAATGACAGGTATGGGCTAGTAATTTTGACACTAGAACATTTCGTGTAGTCGATAATGAGTGGTTGAGGGAAAAATTAAGGCAATTTCTGTGTGCTCCATGTTACGTGTTACGTGGTATTTATACCTAAATATGTACTTACTTACTTACGTACGTACGTACTTAATCGATACATAGGTACAACTAAAATGAGTACCAATGGCTATATCCAACAGAAGCAAAATAGGTATCAATTGATATGCCCGCAGAACCAAAATATAACCCGAAAATATTTCTTAGCAAAAACGAAAATACCTGGCTATTAAGATGAAAGTAAAAAGTTCTGTCAGTAAGAGCTTGATTACGGTATCGCTCGTTTTCTAACCTTTTATCTAAATTTCTAAGGCGACTGTATTACTGTGACTTGATGATACATCGCTGACTTCAAAACGTTTGGCTCTATTAATGCAGTAGGGTAGTAAGAAGATAAATAAGACACATACATTGTAACTAGATCAACAAAGAGGAAAATAAAGTGAAAACACTCCTGTCAGAACAAGTCAGGATTCTGTTCTAAAATGAATTAGATAAAACTGAAACAGGAACAGTAAACAAACTCGTGACGACGATAACCTTAAGAATGAACCTTTGCTTAATCTTAAATTGAGCGATAAATTCATTCAATGTACTAAGACTACTGTCCTATTGCGAAGTCCCGCTATTCAATGCAGACACGAACGATTCCCAAGAGACAAGGATTTATTTTTAGTTTCTGTACCTATGTCACGTTTTTTGAGCAATTTAATATTTATTTGAAATTAGGAAATCCGTAAAAAAAACCAAGGTAACTGGCAGCTGCCAGAGTTAACAAGTTGAAGTGGCAATGGACTAGGCATGTAGCTGGAAGAACCGATGGCTGATGGAGCGTGAAGGTTCTTGAATGAAGACCACAAACCGGAACACGCAGCGTGAGTAGGCTCCCCAAAAGATGGTCTGATGACCTTGTTAAGGCCGCTGGAAGACGATGGAGGAAGAAGGCGTTTGACCGTTTGCAATGGAAGGCATTGGGGAGACCTATGTCCAGTAGTGGACCTCTGAAGGTTGAAATGATGATGATGATCAATGTATTGAGTTTATGTTTTTATCAAAAATATACTAAATATCTCAGAAAATTGTAATCAAAGGATCGTCTACTTAAAATAAGCAAAAACAACAGCAATTTATAAAATCTGTCAAATGCTAAATGTTTTAAGAAGTATCTTAAAATTGTAGACACAATTATGATGAAGTTTCTATTCATATTCGACGACCCATGATTTACTGTATTTTATTCTTTAGAGGCTCTTAATAAATTCTCATAAATGTTGCCGTAAGTCAGAATAACGATTTCTTAACAAATGATAAAATGAATTCATAGATTGATTTGAATAAAAATCCCATAACGTCGAGACGAACAGTAGCGAAATTAATGTGTGTAACAAATCTAGATCTGTATCGAGCAGTTATGCTAATAAATGGCATTCCGGTGTGGGGTAAAATGTACAATTAGGTAGAAGCTGTAAAGTGCAGGACCAACTGTTTCTTGAAGCTGGCCGAGATTATGTAAGAGACAATGCATCCTACTAATATTATAAATGTGAAAGTTTGTGAGGGTGTTTCGGAGTTTGGAGGTTTGGATGTTTGTTACTAAATAATAGGATAGCTTTTGAATGGATTCAATTTAATTGACCAATTTAATGGGAAACCATTTCACCCTAACATAGTAGATATTTTATTCGTTGGTAAAAAGCATTTTGATTTGTATTGTACTTTTGAAAATCCCATCACCTATCATTATATTTGAAAAGTTATGAATAAAGTAGGACAAAGCAAAGGACGATAACGGCTGACAATTGGACGCTTTACCCTAAATCAGATCAATTCCATACAACCTCAGCGTGAAGAAAATAATTGCGAGACTGACGTAATTCACACAGAACCGATTGCGATGATGTAATCATCCAGCGTTGGTGTTGTGATTTAATGCAACGGATATTTAGGTTGATTTGAATTGTTAAGTAAATATTATCAGGTGTCGGCCTACGGGGCATCCTACTGATGGAATATTTAGTGGAAAAACTAGTCTTAACGAATAAATTATTGAATATTTGTAGAGTGCCATAATTCTGTCGCCATTTTGTCTACTACGCTGTTTCAAAGTAAGACCCGAAGTACAAGTATCTTTGTTTACCGTAATGAAAAACAGGTGCATATCAGACGACGGGTTGCCGAAAACTAGCTCGCAAAAACCTATTTTCTACTATTTTTGAAAGTGCTTACGTATTAATTAATTAATCTAATATAAGGCTGCATCCCCACTGATTTCTCATGTATAGAATTGATCTCCGGGAAGGAGGTGGAAATCGTAAAAGTGTCGCCTACGGGCGTATAGAGGGTCCGACCGTGACCCCCAGAAAAATCTGACTTTGAAGTCTACCGAGTAAAGTTTCGGAATCGATCAACGGCCCGCCTAAACTATAATAGGTAGGTACAGGGTGCTCGACCAAATGTCATAGAGGACCCTGGGCGACGAAAGAGGGTCATCATTTTTTTTCAAAATGGCGTCGTCAAAATGGCGGAAAATTTTCAAATTGGTCGTAGAGAGTTGAAATTTTGCACTTGGGTAGAGTTTGGGCCCCTGATTCGGAATGTCAAAAAATTTTTTTGAAATTCAAAAAAAAAAATTTGTATGGCGTTTTTTTTTGAATCGCATTGGCGTGAAAACGGTGGCAGATAGGTACAGGGTGCTCGACCAAATGTCATAGAGGTTTGCAAGACAAAGAGAGTGGCATTTGTTTTTTTCCAAGATGGCGACTTCAAAATGGCGGCCGATTTTCAAATTAATCTAAGGAGGCCCAAATTCGGTATCGGGGGAGTTTTTGGGGCCTACAAGTCCAAATCTGGAATTAGATCGACGCGAGGCCGAAGGCCGAGCTCCGCGTAGCACCGAAGGTGCGGAGCGTCACAGTGCCGCTCCCACCTACGCGAGCCCGAGGGCCGCAGGCCCGAAGGGCGAGCCCGCCCAGATCCTTACTACCCCCTAAGTGTCTTTCAGCTCACCCGAGGGCCGCAGGCCCTCGGGGGAGCGTCAGCGACGCGAGGCCGAAGGCCGAGCTCCGCGTAGCACCGAAGGTGCGGAGCGTCACAGTGCCGCTCCCACCTACGCGAGCCCGAGGGCCGCAGGCCCGAAGGGCGAGCCCGCCCAGGTCCTTACTACCCCCACAGTAATTTTCAGCTCACCCGAGGGCCGCAGGCCCTCGGGGGAGCGTCAGCGACGCGAGGCCGAAGGCCGAGCTCCGCGTAGCACCGAAGGTGCGGAGCGTCACAGTGCCGCTTCCACCTATGCGAGCCCAAGGGCCGCAGGCCCGAAGGGCGAGCCCGCCCAGATCCTTACTACCCCCACAGTATCTTATAGCTCTCCCGAGGGCCGCAGGCCCTCGGGGGAGTGTCAGCGACGCGAGGCCGAAGGCCGAGCTCCGCGTAGCACCGAAGGTGCGGAGCGTCACAGTGCCGTTCCCACCTACGCGAGCCCAAGGGCCGCAGGCCCGAAGGGCGAGCCCGCCCAGGTCCTTACTACCCCCACAGTAATTTTCAGCTCACCCGAGGGCCGCAGGCCCTCGGGGGAGCGTCAGCGACGCGAGGCCGAAGGCCGAGCTCCGCGTAGCACCGAAGGTGCGGAGCGTCACAGTGCCGCTTCCACCTATGCGAGCCCAAGGGCCGCAGGCCCGAAGGGCGAGCCCGCCCAGATCCTTACTACGTCAGCGACGCGAGGCCGAAGGCCGAGCTCCGCGTAGCACCGAAGGTGCGGAGCGTCACAGTGCCGCTCCCACCTACGCGAGCCCGAGGGCCGCAGGCCCGAAGGGCGAGCCCGCCCAGGTCCTTACTACCCCCACAGTAATTTTCAGCTCACCCAAGGGCCGCAGGCCCTCGGGGGAGCGTTAGCGACGCGAGGCCGAAGGCCGAGCTCCGCGTAGCACCGAAGGTGCGGAGCGTCACAGTGCCGCTTCCACCTACGCGAGCCCGAGGGCCGCAGGCCTGAAGGGCGAGCCCGCCCAGATCCTTACTACCCCCTAAGTGTCTTTCAGCTCACCCGAGGGCCGCAGGCCCTCGGGGGAGCGTCAGCGACGCGAGGCCGAAGGCCGAGCTCCGCGTAGCACCGAAGGTGCGGAGCGTCACAGTGCCGCTCCCACCCACGCGAGCCTGCGGGCCTGCGGCCCCTGGGCCGCAGGACCGCACGGCGAGCCCACCCAGACAATCACTCTCGCTTTCCTTCGCAAGCAACATTCTTTGCATGCAGATTATTCAACAACTCTCCCTCGCTTTCCCTTCCCACAGCAAATTTTACAACTTGAACTACAAACTCGCTCTCCCCCTCCCACGCATTCCCCTACCGGTACCCCCTATATGTATAAGTACAAACCCCCTACTGCACGCGGGGCGCTTGCGCCCCGCGCACCATGCGACAACTAGTTTATTTATATTATGACAGAGAGACAGATGGGCAGACAGTCGGATGGCAGAGGCGTAATAGGACCCCATTGGCACCCTTTGGGTACGGAACCCTAAAAACAATAAGTGAAACTTCCTAATTCAAACAAGGCCTGTGAATCTGACGATAAAAAATCTTATGTGAACGAAAATGACAAGAAACAGAACAATTTCAATGGACGTGTTGAAAAGAAACATCGCAGCAACAAGAGTGAAAGATCTAACAAGCAATCTCCATACAATAGGAAATAGTGGGAAGAATAACCAATTCTGTCAGCTCTCGGATTGTGAACTATTATTGTACGGCCATATTTTGTCTCTGAGGACCGTTGAAACCTTCTCTTGATAATTGAGGTAGGTATTGTAGGAAGTGTAAATAATTTAATAACTAAGAATATATCCCGGATTGCTGAAAGATAACGTAATTTGGTCTTAAAATTACGTGATTTTTCAAGGGATTGATAAAATGATTAAGTTCATGTGATAATTTAAGTTAATCGATATAAAATATCGTATGTTGTATGGATATTTAGAAGCAGAACCAGTCGCGTTTCTATTTCCATTAGTTACAGTGTATGTCAGTGTTCTCTCGAATAAATCAAAAAACTAAATTGTTATAGTTTTGATAGCAAATATTACTGTTATTTTTTGTAAAATATCATATTGCCTATTGTATACCGCAGGTTTAAAATGATTCCACTGTAATTTATCTCTTGAGCATTGAATCATACAAAATTGATTTAATACCATATTACAAAGAAAACAAAGTCCCTAACATAAATCTAAAACAAAAATTAATAAATGGTTTGGTATGTAACAGGCGACCTAATTGCCAATCACAATCTTCCTGAAAATTATAGGATAGAAGGCGCAAAATAAACAGTAGAAACGAGTAGGTGGTCACATAAAACTACGCAGTTTCTAGTCAGTAATCCATGACTCCGATCACAACATAATTATGAATTCCTACCAGCTTCAAAGTATAACCTTATCTCGGACATGCGCGAGTTTAAAATATTCAGACGCGGGCTAATAGCTGTATCAATCACACCGACAATTACTGTGATGCAAACGCCAGGTGGTCAGTTTATGTAATAACCAATTGTTACATTAATATTAATAGTGCCTGTAGTGGACTTGAACAGTACTGTTGCAGAGCAGTATTATTAACAAGATAAGGACTCACTAAGAATAGGAAGAGGATAAAGAAAAAGGAAGATAATTTATATAGGGGTGAAGATCAGCTAAGCAGCAGGTACTGGAAGAATGGAGAGGCGGAGTCCGGAGATGGACACAATAAATATTGGTTTAGATAGACATTGTTTAATTCGTTTGTGAACTGATCTAGATTTTTTATTTTATTCAGTATCACAGATAACGTCATTCAAAATCGATTGTAATGTAACACATTTTGCTAGTTATTTTATGTCAAGGTCGCTTTAAAGTTACCTTACTGTGTAGCTTTACTGTGCACAGTTTATGCAAAGTGACACGACTCGCACAAACGTTGACTTGAGATGGCTTCGTTTTGATAAGGTGAAACAAAAAATGAGTGACAAATGCTGTAGCTTGCACTAAACATACAAGCTTAAGTGCGAGTAATGAGCACTTATCTTGATGTGAGCAAGACAGAAGTGGAAGGTGGACTTGTGAAGGTCGCTGAAGCCCACTGGATGTGGATGGTGCAAGGCCGGTCGTGGTGGCGATCTTTGAGATGGCTATGTCTGGCATTTCTTTACGCAGACATTATTGACATCTAGTTCCTCATCTTAAATCTGTGTAGATTCATCAGGATTAGTTTAACTTCAGTAGTAAATTACACAAGCGATTATAGGAGTTAACTCAAATTGAAAACTTCACAGCAATGCCTGTACTTACACTTATTGTTCACCTACCAATTTATTTCAGGACGTGGGACAGCCAACAATCCAACAGGTTTAAGTACAAAAAAAAAAATCCCAGCATACTGTCATGGTTAGAAATTGGATCGGTTTGGATTGTGTCCATTTTTGGCACAAGCCGTGGACCGCATTTTCGGACTTTCGAGATCCATATTGGGAATTGAATGACCCATGAATTAACCATGATGGTGATTTTATTTTTAATCCTGTCGTCAAGAGCTGTGTTACGATGTGGTATTTGCTGTTGTAGTCACTTTCATGTCTGCAGGTTTATGTGTATTGATATATCGCTTTTTGGATATGCACTTTCCTTAACAAGCTTTTTACTATTCTGTATTTTTTGTTCTTGATTTCCTTTGTTTCTTTGCAAAGGTTTCGACCACAACATGGCTGAATGCGTCTGAATCTTATTCAAAAGTATTATACATTAAAGCAAGCTTTTACAAATATTTTAATTCTACTATTTTTATGATTTTACATTTGACTAACCGCTTTTCACGTGAACTTTAGTTTTTAATAGTTCAAAATCCACGAATTGTTAGAAATATTTGCTCAATTAAGTGACTACAGCAACGTTTACAAACGTTTCTTTTTTTAACGACCACAAGTATCAATTAAGACATCAATTGTCTCTAATTGATGCACTTGACTAGGTAAAATTGCACGAGCAATCTGCGCATAGGTAAATGCAACTTTCTAAAGTTTCATTCGAAAACGCACACAAACCGAAACATAAATGTGATTTAAATACTAATGCAGATATGACCTATTATAGAACTTAATCAGTTATTTTGCCAATAGGTAATAGTTATTTTACAACTGTTTTGTTGATGGCATCGGAACTGATTCAGTTTCATTGCTCTTTAGTACCCATTCCCATTATACATTTTCTTTTAATTGTTCGTTTTTTAAACGTATTACTTTAAAAGCATTCCTACGAGTCAGATTCAGCAAATGTGAATATTTCTGCATTGTTTTAAGTTACGCGATTAAATTGATCAACAGTTTATTAGTTTGTATTTGAGAGCAGAACATATACAATATAATTTCTGTACCAACTGAAATTGTTTTTAGTGACGATGTGCATACAGACATAGATAATATGAAAACGATAATAATAATATAGTACCGGAAAACTACGAGAGCATAAATATGAAGATGATGGCTACGGTAAACATTAAATCCTAATTTATCTTTACCTTATCCAGTTATCGATAAACGCAAAAGGTATGGGACCTTTCGCCATGTCTAAGCCATTAGACACTAAATCACAGGCATCTAGATTTAATTGTGAGCAAGTTAATTAGGCTGAACGTTGAATGGCATGCGCTGATAGCATCTTCGTGGGAATGGAGTTGTTACACTTCGATTGCTTTGTGAGGTCTTATTTATTGATCGGGTTTAAATTTAAGGCTTTGAACTCAGGAGTTGACCGAATTTAGTGAGCAGCCCTTTTTGGTTCCAAAAAGGCTACCGAAAGATTTTAACCTTGTTCTGTGAAAACCTTACGCTGTTACGCTATTAGCCCAAGCAAGTTAGTAGAATCGTTTTTAGAGAGTAATTGGGTTTTAAGGTTTGTTTTACGACCTGAGTCTCTCTGGCAGGGGTTTTGTATCTTCCCGGATAATCTTCCTTAATGATCAAATTCTAATTATTTGTATTTTTACTAGTTATTACTATATAACATCGTCAGCAGCGATTATAATTCACATTATGGAATCTGCAATCGTTAATATTGCATTTACTATACCGAGCATTTAACTGGCATAGAGTCTTTGCGCAACTAAGGTGGCCACATAAGTCTACTCCTTTACGCCACAACATAACATGGTTCTCGCATTATCCGAGAATTACTTTCTGCAGTGTAAAATTTTATTAAACCCGCTAAATAGGTACTTAAAGGGGATTGACCTAGACCTGAGGCTCATAAGTCGATGTTATCTGAACCAGTAAGTTTCTCGGCTAAATGAATAATTTAATTTGTTACACTGTTTATGAACTAGCTGTTGCACAGTCTACATCGTTATTTTTGAAGGAGAAACGTTCCACTCGGTTGCTAGTGCTTCAGAGATTAAAAAGGATATAATCTCGTGATAAAAGGGTGTATTTAGCTCCAAAAAATCAAGATCTTTTTTCATTTTGTATTTCATTGTGCACTCATATTTATTTAACTCAATTTTCTATCATTGATATATTAGGCCTGGCTTTTTTTAGTTTTTTATATTTCATACATTGTTCAAATAATGCTTAGAGCTCTGCTAGTATTATAACCATTAAATTCACAACAGTTTAAATTCAGGAGAAAACTATACCCACAAAATAAGCAGAATTACATTGAGGTGCCGTTCCCAGGAATATTCCCCATAAATCCCCATACAAATTGTCAACGATTCTGCATACATTGACCACGAAGGCGAAGCTACCGGCAACGGTTATAAAATAGTATTAGAATCCAAGTGAATCCAGCCCACATTCCTTCCTTCCCAACCTTTCATTGCGTAAGGTAACCGATCAAGCATGCGTCAGACAAGCACAGGAAATAAAACATCAAAGTTAGATAAGGAATCATTCTGCCGCAGTACAGTTGTCGAGCAGTACCTTGACTTGATATAAAAGTCAAAAACAGTGCAGCCATACTCATTAAGTACAAAGGAATGCCTTGACTTGGTCCAGGCCGTAAACATGAAGTGCTGTGATCGATTAAACCTCTTAGTGTGCACATAATATATGAACACTAAGAGGTATATATATATATATGTGGGAATAGCAGGATAGTTCGAATGTGATTTATCTTGCAATATATATAATATAATACTTAGATATTATCTACGTCCGCCTACGTAACGTTTGTATGCGATTATAAACAAATAAATTCAGAGGCAATGAGTTAATTGAGAACATATAAGGGGCCATTCATTTATTACGTAAAACGATTTTGGTCAGTTTTTGACCCCCTCCCCCCTTATGTAAGAAAAAATAAGAAACGGCTGACCCCCTCCCCCTCTATCTAATATTTATTACGTAAGAATCTTAATGAATAATGATTTTACATTTGGGCTGTTTAAATGTTTATTTTTCAAAGAATAATTTTTGTAGGGACGTTTATTTGCAGATACTAATAGTTTTTAATTTTTTACTAAAATACATATACGCAACCGAGCACGCGCCTACGCTCTCGCTCGGATTTGCGCGCTTTTTCAAAAGTTAAGATTATTTTGCGCATTTTTATGATCTTACGTAAGAACGATCAACACCCCCTCCCACCCCCCTGTAAGAAAAAATAAGACATGGTTGATCCCCTCCCCCCTTAAACCGTCTTACGTAATAAATGAACGGCACCTAAGGAATTTATTTCTTATGAGCTCGAAAGAAAGCAAGACGGCGGAAAATCGAAAATTACTTTGAATAAGCAGAAAGAGGAGAAGTTTAAGGTCATATCCTACCTAAAGCAAGCCACACCACAAGTTATCTGCTTTGCCCTAAGGTTAACTGATAGAAAAAGCCTTATGGCATTAAGTTCGCCTTTGTACAATAAGTTTTCTTTTGTGCAATAAAGTTTAAATAAATAAAGGTAAAAAGATATGGTGGTTAATAGAAATGCTCCGAATGCTTTTCATTGCTCCGAACTAGCAAGAGCGTGGCTCGTAAATCAAAGAAGAAAAAGCAATGCTGCACGTTTTGTGTAAGATATGCATGTAAGAAGATAAAGTACTGATTATTATGTCTGTTGTGATTTCACTGTGGCTCCAGATACAAATAGATACAGATTACGAAAGGAACACTTATGGACTGATGGCGATAGCATCTGTTTGGAGACGACTCTTTGGAAAAGCGTTTGAACTGGTTAAGTAATTACATATTTTAGACAGAAGAGTGAGAGATTCTATAGTAAAACAATTATATTTAAATTAATGTTAATGTTACTCGGAAATCTGATAGGATAATGCGAATGAATGTAAAAACTAAACGATGAAAACCAATATTTAGCTGTTCATCATGACGTAAGTTTTATTGAACAAATTATAATTGAAATGACACTGTCAAAAGTTTTTACAGTCTAAATTTTCATCAAGTCTGTCAAACGATGTGATGCACGTGGTTCCTTCAATGCAATATCATCGCGCAATTGGACGCTCCCGATTTTTTTTATTGCCTTAGACTGGCAAACAGGCAGACGGTCCACCTGATGGAAAGTGGTCACCGCCGCCTATAGACATTTGCAACACTAGATGCGTTGCCAGTCTCGAAGAAATTTAATGACATCCTTTTTAAAAAATCCCATATTGTAGCGCTGTGGGAAATCTTAGCAGGAAGTTCATTCCAGATGCTTATTGTACGCGCTAGAAAGGTTCTAGAGAACCGGCGCATTATTGAGTGTAGTGACTCAAGGAAATGGGGATGAACCGCCTGCCGATGACGAGCGTTACGTACGTACGAACTGTTTAGGTTGATGCGGTAGGCATCAACCTAAACAGTTCGTAACGCATAAATTCACAATCATCATTCATCATCATCCTAACGTAGATACATCCTTTCTGTTGAACATCCGTCTTCCCCAAAGACTTCCACAATGCACGTTCGCACGCTAGTTCTGCTTTCACAGTAATATTATTAAAAAATAGAGGCATCAAAACTCTCGAGTTCCATAAAAGCAATCATCAGCTATTATATTGGAATTGAACCATAATCCATGATTGCATTCGAAGTTCACATGGCTTTAAAGTTGAAAGGTATTAGCCTATTCAGGTCATAGCGGAACTGCAATATAAATACGATTTTCATTGCACTCCGACACACCACGAGCCTCGGGGCTTTGCGATGCGTGCCTTCATTTATTATTTCATTTCTGTGCCTCTATTTCAAATGGACATAACTTCGATATGACTTGTAGGAGACTTGTACCCCTTTTCAATAAACACAGATTTTAACATCGAGCATAGCGTGATATTGTTGCTAATAAATTTGTTGTAACAAGACTTGGGGAGATTTAATGGCGAAAGCTGTATTTGTTTCGTTCCTCATCATCATCAAATTTAAGAGCTTTTGTTGTAGACGCTCTATTAGTACCTTTCTTCATACAGTAACTCATTCCTGCCTGCACAGTTTAAGTTCATATTATCAATCAGTGTATAGCAGCTTTAGTAGTTAATCATAGGCTTTAGCAATCATAAACAGGTTGTTAAACTTTCATTATTTTTACTGCTTACCTCGAATCGGCATTATATGACATTGATTCAGTTAACGGTATCACTTATTGTTTTTGTTTGTCAACATTTGACACTCCAAGTGTTAATTTAATTTGCACGAAAATTTTCAATTCAACTCGAAATTCTTCATTCATACCGTTAAAATAATTAGCACATTGAAAATAAAGGCAAGTTCCAGCTTGGTTTCGTCAGTGTTTATTGACATTTAAATTGACTTACTGGCCATGATAAAAAACTGTAACGACATTCTTGTAATTTTCATTGAACGGTTTCACAGTTCAAGCATGAAATGTTATGTAATAAAATAATTATGATTGAAATAAAATATACATAATATTAATGCAAGTAATAAAGACTTCCATTACATTACGACATTGACGACCGCTTTAGCTTAGTTGGTAGTGACCCTGCCAGTCAGTCCTCTGAGTCATGGATGTTTTCTATGTATTTAAGTATTTGTATCTATTAAATATATTGTCGTCTAGTATCCATAACACAAGCCTTATTGAGCTTACTATGGGGCTAGTTCGATTTGTGTAAGATGTCCCCTAATATTTATTTATTACAACCAAAGCAATTTGTTGTAAGTACGAACTAGTTAACATTCAAATGAAGCTGAGAAAGCATTTGTCTTAAAGGACTAATCAGTTAAAATGTGGCTTTTCAACGATCGATGCAAGTTCTTCTAATGGCTTTGACTATATTTTCTTAAATGTATACAAGAAACATTGACATTGTAAATAGTAATTTGTTTTTAAATCCACTGATGAAATCATTAAGATGCGCCTAGACCGTTACCATTGTAAGTACAACGCCGGCGCAATTATGAGGACGTTAGAGGCTCTTCCATTTGTATCGATACTCTAAGACTATTTGTGCGTATATGCTCGTAGAAAAGTTGCTAGCATAGTACGGCAATTTAAATATTTTCACTAGAATACTATTCAGAGCAGTCTGATGGACTAAAGATAAGGTGTCGATGGTACTCATTTTACAAATGTACATTACTTAGGTCATCATCGGCGAGATATTTGCTTAAAAAATCAATTACGTAAAATTTATTAGTGTCTAGCTGTATAAGAATAGGGTTCTGTAATGTTGTGCTGCTTTTGCTGTATGTAGCATATCTATGCTTATACCATGTTAGTTACTTAATTTTATTAAATTTCTTCTAAGAACATTTATTTTACTCAACAGATAGGTCTTACTTATCTTCATGTTTTCAGTTTATCCATGACAACAAACGCTGAAATGGGTTACGAAACGTAAAAATGAAATAATATAAGCGATTTAATCCGTGATAATCGCGGAAACCGAAGACAATATTAGTTACTTCTTACTTATACATATATAGATACCTCTTCTGCTCGTACTCTTTCGTAACTACCTTTACAATAAGCTTTGTATATTTACCTTATAGTTATGTTTTCGTTCCTTAGCTAAGTTTCTTCTTTGCCTTTCCACTAAAAGTCTTCCTAGAGCTAAGCAACTGCAGATGGACGCAGCGATACCCCCACATAATAAATTGACTGTAGAGTAGACGTCGACTCGTCTGAACTAGAGTCCGGGTTCTCTCTAATTTGTCCCAGTTTGGATGCAAAGCTAAACAAGAGTGAAGACGTTACAAGATGATTTACTAAAAAGTTAAAAAAAGAACATACTGATACAAAGAAAAACAATGTAAAGTTTTCGTCCTAGGTTGAGCTTGAACTGACACCTTGTGGCATGTCAGGGTTTAATTTTCGTATCAATAATATCAATCTATCACTGGTATTGATCCAAACCCTTAAAATACGAAAATTAATGTAGTAAAGCATCGCCATTTTAAATAACAAAATAGGGCCGTAGTAGACAAAGCATCATAAATAAATGTATAAGCATAAACAGATATAAATAATCCGTGATTAAAGATGAAGTGTCCAAATATGACACTTTAATGAGCTGATGATAAATCCAACTGTACTATTAAAATAAATTCACGTAATTACGAATGTGCCAATAAAACGTGTGTAAGCTCTAGGGCACTCGAAACCAATATAGCGATAATTTATGTCCCTAGACAGTTATTAGAGAAATCTTATAAACTCGATTTTGCTTTCACAGGCTCATTACCCAAAGGAAACAGATATGTATCTTACAGAAAGTCTAATGCATCCTATAATTGGTGAACTAATATTGATATGAAATTAATGTGATAGATTTTTTTATTGCCATCTAGGTATATTGTCTTAACTAATTTAAATATGACTGACTTATCTGGTTGTATTTGCGAGTTTTCAGATTTTGATAAAAGATTTATTTAACATTTAGGGGCTTATCACACTTGCGATTTGCGGGCGAGCTGCGGGCGAGTTTCCATACAAATCCAGTCGCGGCGAGTTCGCCGCGAGCGACATTTGTATGGAACTTTGCTTTTAACTCGCCCGCAAATCGCAAGTGTGATAAGGCTAGTCAAGATACTTTAAAAAAATCTTTGCATGTATTGCAAGGAAAGCTTGCTTTTGGTTACAGACTGAAAACTTCAAAGCATACAACATTAATACATTTTTAATGAAACTTACTTGGCTGTACCGAAAAATATGTAAAAGGCATGGGTTATTTATTCTTCAGAAATATGTCTGCGACTTATTCCTCTGTCTCCATACATTTAGTATGAAAATGGGCCAGAGGAATAAGGTCACCGCAGACATATTTCTGAAGAATAACCCGCATAAGGATAACTTAAGTCTAAACAACAGCTTATGCAATACTCAATCAAACTGAGACAGAGTAAACTACTCAGCCCGCATACATTTCCTCATGGCTTAATAAAATAAACAAGTAGGTACGTAAAAGAAACTCATTAACTTAAACATTTTCAACAACTAAAAGAATACAATATTTTAAAAGTTGCGGTGAAACCGCTGAGGTTCATAAACGATCGACAGCTTTAAAAGTACACGCCGAATATGAAGCCAAACAAACATACTACATACATAATAAATTAGTAAAAAACTAAACCACCTGATGTTATGGCCGTTAACATCCGTTGCAAACTTTCTTCGCCAATAATTTCGATAAAACCATAATTACAGAAGCTGTGTCAGGTACCGCCCTTTTCGAATAGCACGACTGTATTTACAGTTATTTTCTCACCTCTCAAAAGTCAAAAGTTATTTACGTAACAAATAATTACACCCTTAAAAATGCGGGCCTCAACATCACCGGTGGTCTTTATCAGCTCGGATTTAAAGTCGATTTGGGTGTAAAAATAAAAATTAAACATGATATTTAAGTTGGTGCTGGTACCCTTTCTTGAGGCTTGCATAATGGCCTATATTATATGGTGTAGGTCCATTACAAAGTTAATGAGATCAGTAATTTGTCGCCGTTGTGGATAATTAGGCTTTTAAATAAATGTGCGGTGTCAAGGGATAACGTTACGGCTACTGTTTATTATCGGGTTTGTCTTGCGGACGTTTTTTTGCGAGGCTGGTAAAAGGAGCCCGTCTAAGAAAAGGTTCAGTTTTACTTGTACTGAGTTGGTGAGACAAGTTGTCTTTTACTCACTAGAAACTGACAAATGTAGAAATACCAATGATTTTTTGGAACGCGACAACCCATTAAAACGAATGTGAGGACATATACGTTAAAGTTACGGCTGCGTTGCAAGACCAAAACAGTGTTTTTAAGTTTATATTTTCCATTTTTTACTTTAAGTGCTATAAAATATTTTATTGGTTTTTGATTATGATCGAAATCAGTAGCATACAATATCTCTATAAAACTCCTCCCACATAACCATTTAAAGTGTGATATTTCAGAACCTGTAATCCCTTGTCTAAATCCCATGACACGGTTTATAAAAAATAAGCCTCTAATTTTATATCCAATCGTAAAGATATAATCCAGCATTTTATCAGGTGTAAAGTGTAGTCTCCTGAGACCAACGATTCTCATTTCATTAGAGTCGGCTCAAACACAAGACAACAGATCGTTTTTTTGGAACCCGTATTTCGACGAGTCCTTTTTTACACCATTAGCAGGTAGGTATAAATGACTATGTGACGACCATATTTGTCTGAACTCTCTTTCACTTGGCAGTAGCATGTGCCGTTGTTCAAACTCGGATCAGCTTTGAGTGGTTATGGTAGTATTGTATCCTATTTCATCCCGTTTCAACTTTGTCAGTATGAGTGGGAGGGAAGATCAATTTCATACACCCACGGGATTCCTTTACCTCCCGCGGTTCTACAGATGATCTTGTTTCAATTAACTATGTGAACACACTACTATTGGTTATTGATTGAATATTCTTCTTGGCTTGATCTACAGTATTATAGCTGCATTTCTAGTGTTTATAATATAGAAAATGCTCAAAGTTGAACGTACCCATATTTATTTCTCGGAAAGTTTTCTTTTATTTAATCGATAAATTACAAGATACTCCGTACTTGTGCGGCAAAAGACTGGCGTGGTTTTTTATTTCCTAATTACCGTGCAGGACTATAACGAAATCCATAAAAAGACTTTAAATCGTACAAATAGTACAAATAGCATTGCAGAAAATAGGTACATAATGAAATTCAATACATCACAGAAGCCTTATAAGTTATTACATTGCCTTGAGCTAAGAGTATTATCGTTCATCGCTATGTGATTTAGCCTCAGTTTTTATACTATCGACGGATACGTTTATGCTTTAATGGTCTGTGGTCTGTGCTTATTGCCATATTTTAATTCATCACCTGCTGTCGTCATATTCTAATTGTTCTTTATTATAGACCTTGAAATGTATGTTTCTTCAATGTATATTTTATTACTCATTGATTTAAGTTTTGTTTAAATATTATGGATATATAAACAACTACCAAATCTAATAGACACTTTTAACTTGGAAATATGAGAGCACTACCACAATAAATCAGATGAAATATGTAGACACAAACTATTCACGATCAGTTGCATGGTCCTCCCATACGGTACGATGAACCTCGGTGCATCGCACTCCAATAACTATGCTAATATGCGAGTAAACTTCACAGGGATCGGAGCTGGGTGGGTGTACCTCAGGGAGCACTATGGGGTCTAAACTATTTCTAAAATATTGAAATTAGGACAGTTTATGATCATCAGAAGTGGTTATTGAATTAAATAAAAGGGTTAAATATTTAAATTTAAATGTTACACTATTAGTCCCTACTCTATTTTCCATTTAAATGTATTTGGAAATAAAGACCAGATGGTTTGCAAAGAGAAAGTACCTACTTTTAAATTCCTCCAATCAGTGCTGTTTTGTTCTATTTGTTTATTGTTTGGTCTAAGATATCTCGTTACCATCAATTAGGTAAACTAGGTGTGCAGGATTGCACAGCCTTTTTTTAGTATTTATATTATCTATGTTTTTATTCCTCTTTTCTTTACGTTTTTGATAATATTAATTATCAGTAGGTACACTTTTGTTTTTCCTACTGGAACCAGTGCATTTTTCTTTATTTCCCTATACTAGGTAATATCTGAATCAGTTGCATCTGGGATTGATAATACCCATTTCTCATTTAATTATCAGATCAATAATGTTAAGACCGCCTATTATGTAGCGATATATTTTTTTAAGTAGAAAGATATATTAAAATTATAAAATAATGCTGTCTTTTTGGTACAAGCTTGTTAAAAAAAATCAAACAACATCTAAGGTACCACCACCAGGTAAAAGCTGAGTCAATATTAAGGGAACAAATTAGTACGTCTGTACCATTTTCAATGCTTCTTGTTTGTATTTATTTAGGCCCTTAGATCTAATGCATTGTCTTACCAGCTGGTATATCCAATAAAATGGAAGAACTTGCTATAGGTAAGATACTCTACTATAATGTATAACGATATTAAGTATCGTAACTCCTAAAAAAACATGAAATCAAATTAAAAAAGTCTCGGCATTGCATTTACAGTAAATTAACTTCAAAGTCCGAAATGTGCGTTAAGCGTAAAAAACTGTCAGTACGAAACGAAAATAAACAATTCTGATCAAAGTCCAGATATTCAAATTAGACTTAATCAACTCATTGTTAGCGATGTGAAATAAACTAGCCGTCAGACAAGCAAAGTCAAGGTGCCTGTCTACACGCATAATGAAAATACCGAGCTAATTAGTGACAATTCATTACCCGTTCACTGGACTGAACAGAACTAGGATACTGAAAAGATGTGAACGGTAGTAAACAATGCAACGAACGCTTTGTTAGCAATACTTTAGAAAATGCGGTTGTCAAACGTCAGTGTAATCGAAACTATAATTTGTTTACGTATTGTGATTTTAACAATGATTGTAGTGGATGAGATGAGACGAAGCGCCTCAAACGACTAAGTGTTAAATAGACAGATAAAGAATAGGATCCCTTTGTTGTTGAAGCGGTTTCGTCGGTTTCTGTTAAGCACGCCGCAGGTAGTTTCGAGTTGGCAAATTAGCCGACTTTTTTGCAAGCGGAAATGAAATGGACCTTTGATTGCCTTTTTGCTCCCAATTCTGATGCATTGTTTAAAGCGGCATTTACTTTTGTATATTCATCTAAATTTGTATTTGACTGCTAAAATGTTTTTAAAGCTTTTATTTGACACTTATTTATTTATTCTTGTCGTATCATTATGCAATAGTTAAAAGTAAGTTTGAATAAATCTAATTTTGTAAGTATAAAATTGTTTTAATTGACAAAAACGAATGCAGGAAAAAGACAAAACATTTCACAAGGCTTGTATTAATAGAACATTTGTTGAAAGCAACCGCAATCTGGTCATCATTAAACTTAATACTTACTCCCTCATCAAGCCCAACATGTTTTGATTTCATAGTAAACGTTTCATTATGACCACAATAATCTCGCAATAAAGTTTCTCTTTATTGGCCAGAGTCAATTTTACGATCTTAAGTAGCTTAATCTTAACCATTAGCCTTATCAATGGTTTTTACAGTATTACTAACAATTTGTCGTCTTTAACCGCGTTCAAAGGAAGTGAAAGCTTATTTGTACCGTTCAACATGGTATAATGCTTCAGAGATCAGCAATTTACCTATTTCTGTAGACGTTGTCTGACGTTCAAATACATTATTATTTTTATTACCAACGGTAATGTTGTGGTTGGAGTCAGCGGTGCTCGGGACCTCAACTACGTCTTCGTAATACGACAATAACTTTGATGATCCTTTGTTAAGGTTATTGAAAGATAATTTAAGATGATCATTTTTAGAGAAGCTTCTTAACATTATGCACAATAAAATGCGGATTATTCAAGTAACGGAATTATTAAAAGAATATTTCTAGGGCATTGACTTAACAAGTAGTCTTACTAAAATTAGCATAAAACCCGAAAATAAAACTAACATAACGACAATCATAGCGCCCACACCTCAATATATTTACGCAATCGACGTTCATGTCATTGAAAATTATGGTAAATAATTAATTAGATAGATCAATATTATTAATTACATAGATACGAGTTAGATTTATCACAGTCGTGTATATAAATAAAACAAGTTTTTTGATGCGAGAGAGGTTATCAGTCCAGTCGAGATTTATGCAAAAAGCTCATTAACATATCAACGCTTCCTACTTTATTTGAATAAGAGCTGTGAGGTGTGAGGAATATAATTAACTGTAGACGTTGACTTTAACACATTTATTAACAGTAACTTTATTAACGATTTGTCCACAAGATGAATGTCCTCTTTTATTGGGGAGCTCAGCTAAGGAATTCTAGTACACGGCAAATTGAAACGGAATACTGTAAACATTGAGATTATTCTAAGTTTATAATCTTCTGTATTTTCTCCAAAAGTCTGTCATCTATAGGAAATATGTTTTAAACTTATTTGACTGTTCTTGCGGTTTTTCTAGTTCAAATATGTTTCTTTTTTGAGAGAAGAGATAAATCTAAATCCACTCACTTCCATCTGTTCTAACCTCTACCAGCAATAGTAACTGAAAGTTATATTACGCTTATTAAGTACAGTCAGATGGTGATTTGAATTGAAACCAATTACAGGAACTACGGGGGAATAACAAATAGCTAATCTAGCTGATAATTATGTTGTCTGTTTAACAGCAATTTATGGCGCAACACCATCTCGTTAAAGGATCCGTGAAAGTACTATCATAAGGTCGAATAATGCTTAGAATCATATTAATATTTAAACGTTGATCATTTGAATGCAAAGTGCCTTCGAATTCACCTTAATTAGGATTTCAAATGTATGTATGTATTGTTGACAATGATCTTTCGTGTTCTGCTGGAGGTTTGCTTATTTTAAAATTATACGGGCGTTTTGTAGGTTTAAGTACTTTATTTGATTTGCATTGTTCAATGGCAATTTGAGTTGGAATTAGGTATACGATATGGAATTGAAATATAATTTGATGGAAATTTTTAGGCAGCTTTTTACTCTTAGTGGTTAATTAGACAGATTACCTACAAATTTGTTAGGTAAATGGCTGATTCATTATTATAACTTATGATCGTGATCATTATCAGTATCAGTCCTAAACCAAGTAACTTTCGTAAAATAGGCGCCAAGCCAAGACTATACATATATATATAAAATGCAAAATATCAGACCTATAGTGAAGTGGATGCAAATTTTTGATAGTGGTATAAAATGTGTGCTCAATGCAAATTTGCGTCAAACCGCTATCAAAATTACAATAATCATCATGTTTACACGACCGTTTGAGCACATTTTTGGCCATTGAACTCTCCGTTAGAATAATTTCTAGATGACTCTATTCCTACAACAGATGGTGTTGCGGAGTGGGTGACAATCAGTAGGTCGCATGACTCAGTCATGGCTATTGCAGGATCTGCTGTAACTTTTGCAAAATCATGAGTAATATATACCTACCCACGTGTTTTTTTGGCCAAAATTTTGAGAACATCTTAAATTACCAAAAATTAATTACATTATTATGTAATTCGTATTCTTATTTAGCCGCTCAAAGGTAAGTTGGAATTGAAAAAGACACATAGTCTTTGTATAATATGCAAATGTTTCTATGTTTAACCATTGTTTACATTAATGTATTTTTCTACTCCTGTACTGTTATCTGTCTTTTACTTGGTCACGAACACTAATATAAGAACATACACAATATGAGTTCAGAGAAGTCTATACTCTATTCCCCATAACAGCACTAGTGTCGTTATAGTCACTTTACGTTATTGCTAGCATCCACAGACTTCTAAATCTAGGTTAAACTTAGGTCAAGGATTAAGCATGCCCCGGTAACTCAATAGAAAAAAAGTGAACCGCTTTGCTTTGATTGCCATCTACCTTACATTACACGTACCACTTGGCCTTCTTTTAATATACGTAATGATGTGAATGTAATTAAATAAACAAAATATATACCAGATAATACATACAAAAATCGTGTGAATATAAAAATATATTTAAATTTAAATTTCAATTGATTAAAATTAACCACTCATGATATTATTTATTGTTTGTTACATGGCAACAATAGTCTGTCAAGGCGGTGCTGGTTGGCCATAACATTCCCAAAAAAAAGAAATCGGTGCTGCTTGACATCAATCAAATAAAAAATGTCGGGAATTTTATCGAGTGCAGTATTTTCCATTATTTATTTCATTTCAACGTCGAGTTGAGCATTAATTCCCCCGTTGTATGTGCTGTTACCCTTTTGCTGTGTTAAGTTTTGTTTTAAACAAAATGTCGGTCGGAATTTTCTGACTACCCGGCCGCAAAGTTCGTGACGGAGAAGGTAATTATAATGTTATGGGTTTTTATCAAAGCTGTAAGCTTATGATGCTACGTTTTGTCACGCGATAAATAAGTGATAGTTTATCACTGATAAAACATCCGTCACTCTCGCACACTATTAGTTAGAACGTGACGGATGCTTTATCATTTATTTATCGCGTGACAAAACGTAGCATCATAAGCTTACTGGTCTACTATAATTTAGACACGGTAATCACGGAATTGAAATCGCCTATGAATATCCAACAAAGTGAACCTTTTACCAATTCTATAATAAATGTTTCGTGGTACTAAATAGGTTTGCGTATTCGGCGTTGATATCATCTTTAATACTTTTTCTTTTTCAGGGATCCAATTGCATAGATTTCGGAATCCTGCTAGCAATCCAGAAAAATTTAAAATATCGAAGCACAGTTGTGGATCTGACTTTTAAGGGGAAGATGATAAGTACATTTTCTTGTCAATTTAAAAACGAATGCGAAGATAAATTCACCTTTGAAATAAGTAGGTATAAGTAAAACTAAAAAACGGAAACTGGTGTTTTTATTTACACTGCTCTTTAGTAATCCTCTTTCAAACTATGCAGTGTGGCACGTTTTAGAAGTTACGTAGAAATAAGTTTTTAGTTGAGGTCACTAAATTTAAATTAATTTGCTTTATTGGGCGCATTTTATTTAAACTTGGTGATTGTAATTAGAAACTTATTTCAACGTTACTTCTAAGATGTGTCATACCATGCCAAACTATAATTACCTATATATACGTAGCTATATATATGTGTGTATGCGTGTATGTATGTGTGTGGGTGTGGGTGTATATGTGTGTGTAGATTTGTTGACGTGAAATGAAGGATAGATGGCAGCACAAGTACGATGATTACAAATTTGGCCGAGTTGCCTGTCTATAACCTAGTATAATATTGTAGTCTTTGGGATTAAGCGCTCTATTCTAACTTCACGATAAAAATTCACAACTACCAACTTAACAAACAATTAAATTCCTACGATTCATAAGAAAAACAAAACTTTCCGAATTAAATTAATTGATGCCAACATAAAAAAAAGTATTTTAACTATCGTCACATCGTGTCACCAGCCATATCAAAAAAAAGTTTACCATAGACACAACTGTCATGCCGGCTGTACATACTCGGAGAGACCGGACGAGACACGCGTGACGTCCATGTATTTTATATTTTAACCTAGTCGTAGAAAAAGTATTGTATGCAACGTTGTATAATTAAATCAAAAAACGCTCATTGCGTCTCTATTTGCGATACTCGCCGCATTCGCGGCTCGTATCGCAACTCACGCAATTCGCATTTTTTGAACCTTCTTATACAACTGTTGCATAAAATACTATTAATGTGGTGGCCAGAAGCTATACGTGATTATTATGTAGGTACTCGTATTTATGTTAGATACATATGGAAAACAATTCATACGCTTTCCATAGTTATTAAAAGAAACAATGAAAGAAGGTGTGTAGATCTTAAATTGCCTGATAGAAGACTAGAAAAGACAGAACATTAATTTGGAACCAAATAGGTACTAGAAATCGCCAGTTACTTATACATATTAAACACAGGTGCAAACTTGATAAGATCTCGTCCAGTTGCCTTTGCGTGTTCAACAGTAGTAAAGAAATTAAATAACATTACTAGAACCACATAAGTACCACGAGTAGCTGTGCAATGTATGATCTCATGTCTTAATGGGTCACTTATATCAAAACAGAAATAGTTAACCCCTATTATCATGCTACGATTAGATTAAACCATCATGTTATGGATTCCGATGATAGATATAGAAATGAAAACATTTATCAAAGATAAAACATGCAGAAAGGAAAATGACTTAAAAATTGAGGCCAGCCGAATCAAATCTTAAAATTAATTGTTAAATCTTTAACACTGATGAAACTTTGCAGTTTATAAACATATGGACACACTGACACACTTATGTATTACAATAATGAAGACGATAAAAATGAAAGTCAACGAATTGACTTTATTTACACAAGCATTTATACACAAAACAGTAACTCACGCATAGAAAATATCCTTCAGAAGATAATGTTCTGCAATAAACTTAACATAACTTAGAGCATGTTATTAATATCTATCAAAGTTGCATATGTTATCATTAAACATGGTTCGTATACTGGCTCTATCAGAATATCATATGGACATTAATTAATTATAAGTTAGTGAAGCTATGTTTACAATTAAATACTGGAATAAAGTGAATTCAAAATGGCCAGCTTATTTCAATAAAAAGTCTTCGATGAGACTTGACATTTCGTATTTGTAGAACACTTCCGGTTTATCCTACATAACATCTTTCTGAACTCTACCTAATTTATTTGTTTTCAACTTACCTAGAAAGCTGAGGCTCAGTTTCTCATCCACTGAATCATCGTCGTTGAAACACTCCAACTTTTTCGAATTCATGTTTTCAACACGTTCCAAGTTTCAAAACATAGGTACTCCTTTTTGTTAAACAACGAAGGTCACAACCACTTGTCTCTACACGCACGCACAATTATGTATGAAACATCACTATGTACACTCACAGAATACTTCAAACGGTTCAACACTGGCGGATAATTTTTCAGTAACTGTCATAAATCGTTCTGTCAAATTTTGAATTTGAATATGGAACGTTAACGGTCCGACGCGCGCGCGCTGACGACCGGCGCGCGACGATTCACCGACGCGAATGAGTGACGCTCAGTGCGCAGACCACGGCTATGTTCAGAGCAGTTCAGAGCGCATAAACTGACCTGCATGCAACTGAGCTAATCTGATTACACAGCAATATTGCCTTTCCTTGGATTTTGAATGAAATTTATTTTGCCTCGAACGGTACTGGAGTTCTCATTTGATCGGCTTCATTGCTCCAGCTATGGTCAGACCAATGGCGCGTTGAGAAAAACGTTTTTTTCACCCGGACTTCATCTTCGCCGGCAATAGCGAATCCAGTTGGCAAACCACTTTATTGACTGCTTTTTCCACGTCTCGCCTATTCACTTAAACACATCTCTTTATACCTTTATCGCACGATTCTCACATAGATTTAACTTCAGACCCAGAGGTCTTTGAAGCGAAAGAAGCTTTTAACAAAATATTGAACTTTTACAAAGCGTTAGAGAATTTGACTCGTGCCTATTTCACATGTGTTTCATAATCGTTGCTTCCTACTTGCTATTCTTCTATTCGCAAATTTTCGAACTAATTTAAAATGTGCTTATAATCGCAATTTAAATCAGGACCAGCGTAGGGTTGAACCCCTAACTTTATTTGCATTGTTCGCGCAATGCGTCATGAGCTACGCTAACAATACCAACCCCTAGTGGCTCGGCTGACGTTTTCGGAATTATTAACAAACATTAGCTGCTCCGGAGAGCGTTAATTTTAAAACAAAAGTTTATTAATGCATTGTTTGCTGCTTTTGTTTTTAGTGTTTGCACGCTTGCCCATGAAAGTGATGATATTGTAAAGAAGATAGCTTCTTTACAATATCATCACTTTCATGGGCAATCAGCAAAAAATATAATATCGTTGCGAAAATAAACTATGCCTTTTAGACGTTTTTAAACGGAAACCATTTACAGACTGTATATGACTTGATATGTAATACGTACATATACGTATTAAACCTTAGCAACTTGGCACAATGGATTTAAAGAATTCGATTTGGCCACCATTACCTATTATGTACTAGGTTAAACAGCAACAAGCGTTGTAAAAAGCTTAATAAATAAAAGATGACCATGTCCACTTTATGTTCAATCGATTAAACGTTAATTTATCATGTCCCAAGTAAAGTGCTGTCATTTTTTTCCCGAGAAATCAAAAACGCAAGCAAGAACCAATGAAACATAAGCGTAATAAACTACTCGTATTGTGCCTATCAACTGAGTAGGTACATGTTTTTCTCAACCTATTAAAACACCTTTCAAATATCATCGGTAAATACCTTCTGATCCTTCAAGTCACAAACCCTCACAGTTGCATTAACTAATTTGTACCTTTCACTCTTTGAATTGTCATGTTCCCTCTTTGATCATACGTAATATTAATGGTTCAGAAATTACAAGGTGCTCGTCTGACAAAATTGACCCGGGAGGCAGCGAACCATTTCGGGACCATAAAAACACCGGCCGCTGTGGGAACCATCCTGTTCGATTTTTTTTTTATTTTCGTTCGTAACTGCCGAAGGAATCACGCTTCATCCGAGCTTTACGATTACGAGCGATGTTAATTATTTTACGATCAAAATTTAGTTTTATATTGATAAGGAGGTTGCAGTTATTTGTGTAAAATTATTTGAAGCGTGGTAATTTGAGAAACGTATGTTTGGGGAAAGTCATTTTCAGGTTAGTGACTCTGACTACTATAAAATCTGACCTAACTGGACTAGTATTAAAAAAAAAACATTATTTTAGCAATGGGATATAAGCGGCTCAGCATTCGGTGCCCTATTTACCTGGTAGCTTTACTTACCACAGAAGCAATCTGATTATGAGTCTATATAAATTCGATTTCAAATATGAGTCTATATAAATTCGATATGAAATAAAATCAAATCAATGTCAATCAAATATTAAACACATAACATAGATAATTCTTGCACACTTTTGACCAAAATGTTGCAATATTCGTACGTAAAGATTTTTTGCTATTTACGTTTTATTCCTAAAGTGGATCATATAGAGACTGAAATAAAAAAATCTCTCCTGTTTCCGAACATGAATTAGAATGTAAATAAAGTCTAAACAAACACTTAGACATTGAAAAGATAGCTTATCTAAGCGTGGGCAGAAACTTACACAAATAAAAATGTCTGCAAGTCGAAACTTGAAATGTAAAAAAACCCGAAGCCCACACGATATTTACAAGGCTTTATAATAAAGCCGACCTAGATTCGAGACAGGTGCGGCATTGTCCACGGCAGGTATTACATGATATTATTGTAAATACTAGTGTAATATAGTAGAGTGTCTGTATGTCCGTCATTTTTGGGTCAACTGTCTGTGGACGGTAAAATTATTGTGAAGGAATGTTTGCTGGTAAAAAAGTTTAGCTAACGATTCCATTATTTGTTAGGAATTTAAAAATATCTATTCAATTTATAATTTATACATAGTTATTGGGAATTTTGGCAACAATATAACAGTTTTGTTTCCTGTAGGTAGGTACGTTGAATAAAGAAATGTACTTTCATTATTTTCTTTATTTAAAATATCCAAAACACTACACAGCATTGTAATAAACCACTTAAACGGAATAAATCGCGTATATTACTTATTACTACATTTTTTAAGTCCCGACGTTTAGTAACCCCTTTTCAGCGTTCTCGGTCGCGAGTAGACAGAAAATCATAAATTTTCCCTGTCATAATTACCGTTATGCAAACCTATCCACTTTAAAAAATACAAATTAAAAAAATAGTGTTGCCTGATGGGCCTAATGTGTAAAGACTAAACAAATAATTAACTTCTCTATTTTATTAGAATCGGTAGACAAAAAACCCACCCAACTTTACTAGTATGCAAAATGTAGACCTAGGTCAAGCAACCAAAAACGTATGATTAATTTGCGAACACATTACAGTATTTTGCTCATAACACTATATTAAAAGCGCTCTTGATTTTTATAAAAGAAAGCTTTGGCAAGCTCAATATTTCATTCGCTTTCTTAAATATCACCTTAGGTAATATGATAAACTATTTCTTACCACAATCGATCTTTCAAGGCTTGCATTTAAATGTTTCGTATCTTGTCATTATAAGTAATTTACATAATGATCCATTCTTTTAAATAAATTCGGGTCTCCTCTGCAATAAATTATATCGACACTGCTCATGTTCTAACCAAGGATCTTTGGGCAGTACTGTGTGTATTAAATGTAGACCTTTGGTTTAAAGATTTTGTATTATGGTTTGTACATTTAATATGTAAGTAAGTGCGAATTATAGAATGATTATACGTGTTTAAAGAGTCCGATGTCGTTCAAGGGGATCGTGTCGTAGCTCTCATTAAGCAGTTTAACACAATTATGTGAGCGATCGTGCGAGTTGATAAGGTAAACGCTTAGGTTGATGAAATACGGTCGCCTGGCGTTGATTTCTGATAATTTTTTTGTTGTGTATATTTTGACACCATTTTTTAAGGCAGCATGGCAGTTTCATTACTTTTGTCATATCCATGCCCTACGTTATCTGTGTATGATTTAAAAAAAAATTACGTTACTAATTTTTTTCATCTATTTCAGCATTTTATTAACCTATACGTGTATTCCTCTCCTGATTTAGTTCTTAAAAAATATAAATTATATTTTATAATATTACAAAATATATTAACTGTATCGACTTCAAATATTTTCATAATAATTTTAGCTAGTGACGCATGTTTTATTTTAGAAACAATTGACCTTACAGTCATGATCCTTTTAACAGATTAGACCCAGTAATTAACGATATACAGTGCAGATTTGACTGATTTATTGCATTTAAATGTTCTGCTTTAAGAAAATGACAATATTATGACCCTAATCCAGATCAAAATCATCCTGGCTGCTCTGTTTTCACCTGAACTTATTAACCCTTTCTATTCCCACTGCATTCCTGTGACCGCATATTTGAATTTGAGTTGGATATTCTCCGCTATGTGAAGTCCAATGTCACGGTAAATTCAAACCCAATCTTAAGTTCAGGACTCTCAGGCATGCCGTTCCTTTAAAGGGTTCCTGCTTAAAATTCCGCTCCCGTCCAAGACGCTCCTAAAATTTTTAGGTGACCATTCTGGATCTTAAAAAAAACACTTTTGTTGTTGTTTTTGTGAGATTTATGATGAATAAAAAATGATAACGGCCGATATTTTGGGAATCATTGCAAAAAAAAACGGTTATTTATCCAGGTAGTGTCACCGGACGATATCATTATTTTGAAGTTTTTGTTTATTTGAATCGAATGGGGTGGTTCTATGGTCACCCTTATGAGAATTTCTTCAAATTAACTTTGATTTGGTACAGATAAGTGCCATTTGTATTCTGTTACGGTTTGTATTTAACGCATTACGTTTAATTTATTATTCTTAAACAAAGGATGATTTTTTATTTTATTTTTATTTATTAAGGTCTACCAACAGTTATTACATCTAACACATCTAACAAATATACAGCTAATAGATACATGAAGTGATGTATAACTACTTACAGGTAAACACAGCATGTTAATAGGAAATAGAAGTACACTACTAACTAACAGTTAAACAGTAAAGTACCTATATCAATACAAAAATATTAAAGACTATTTAATGACTTACGGAACCTGGGCAATGAATCAAAGTAAACATCACAGTAGTCACTGTGCTTATTAAGTAGTCTACCAAGACGAGGGATGGGGGAATTGGCGCCAAGGACGGTTTTCCTGAACACAGGGGAAAGTGGATCTATATTTTTGCGAGGGTATCGAAATGGAACTCTAAATCGAAATTTGCACAATAGTTGCGGGCAGTCTATATAATTATTAAGAAGTTTATATAAAAATATGAGATCGAGCGAATCTCTTCGTTTCGATACTTTTCAATTCTTTGTCTATTGTCAAAATTCAAAATACTTTATTTGTGCTTTAGTGGTAATACATTTATTTAGGTCAGTTTTCTAAGATTCCACCTTTATATTTATGATCACTATGTGGTTGAATTACATGCAGATTTAACTGGTTTGCTTATAAAAAAAGTTATCTGATTATAAAATGTGGAGCGTGGTCATGGTATGAATTTAAATTATACAACCGCTTCGCACGAAAATATGATACAGTTCTTTTGACGATCGCAAAATTTTAAACGAATTATGTGGGTTGGAAAGTCGTACATTTCTGTATAAATAATTAACCCGTAATTTGCTAATTTATCAATGGTATTGTAAGAACAAACATAAAATGGTCTTAGACGTTAACTATACTAAGTATGTATAGTAGATGCTTAATACAAATGTAATTCGGGCGCTACGCAGTTGACCGAGCTTAATCGGTCAAACTCAAACACAATCAGTTTATTTTGTTTGCATAGTGAAATTGGCTGGGCCTAAGCAGTGTCACTACAACCAAGCTAGGCCGACTAAAATCGGTCAACTGCGGAGCTCTTAGAGCAGTGTCCGACCGAACATACTACCCAAATGAGTAATAATTTTAAATACGAAATCTTAATTCTGCATCAAAATTAAACAAACTCGCCCAAATCCGAGTTTAATCAATGCAAATATTAACATTACATCTTTCAGTTGCCTCACCAGAAAAAAACACTTAAGTCATTGGAATCCTTGCGAAGTTACGTTATAATAGTCCAGTAAGACAGTCCGGCTGTATAAGGCTTTTAAAAAATACTGCAAAAAGTACATCAAAGGCGCTGCGAACGTTGACTCGATGAGTCACCGGTGATGCAAAAAGTTGGTGACTAAAATGCCTCTTTACTTGACTAAAAGGGTTAAACTTGTGTGGGCTTACGGAAGTGAATGGATAGGATAATATTTTAGCGCTCAACGGATTTGGTAATGAGAGGTTATCTGAAGTAATTGGATATTTTAAGAATAATGTGAATGTTCTCTCTGAGTTATTTGGTATAGTTAACAATAAAATTCTCTGATCATTTGACCAGATAGTGTAGTAAAAAAAAGGTTGGACAAAATTAAGGAGATGATAAATTTGCTGTATAAATAAAGTATAACAGGCGCATCGTCATTACCCTAAATAAATTAAGAGATTTGATGAGGCATACACTGATTTGGAGCGTTGAGGTACTCGGACACCACAAACCGGAAAACGCAGCGTGGGTTGGCCATCTACAAGATGGAGGCAGGAAGTGGATCGAGGTAAAAGGCGTGTTACCGTTCCTTGCAGATGTCCTTGAGGGAGACCTATGTTCAGCAGTAGACGTCTCCAGGTTACACTGATGAAACTTATCTAGTGATAGTCGTGTTCTTTAGAAAATTGATTTTTTCAGTTGATGATGACGTCAAACTTGCTTGTGCTACATTTTAGCCTCTCAATTTTCTTTGCTTCTAATAAGTAAATTGTTTGCTATAAACTGAGCAGCAACCTGCCCCATTGTTGTTCCCCCGGGAGTGAAAACGCCTGTCTGCGCAGGAGCGGGTTATTCTGGGATATGCTGCAAAACCTAAACTAACGCTTTTTGCTATTCACAACAGGTTTGTGAAGGAAAGAATATGCGAGTCCAGCTAGAATGTCGTTGTTAGGATTCCGCACTAACTGCTTTGAAGAACCTTTTTAGGGTTCCGTACCAAAATGGTAAAAAAGGAACGCTTATGGTGGGACTCTGTCTGTCTGTCCGTCTGGCACAGCCAGATATCTCAGGAACTACTGCTGCTATCGATTTGAAATTTGGAATAGTCTTAAACTTTGCTAACCAGAGCCTATTGGACATAAAAACACAAGAACCTTTTTTACTTTTTTTTAAAGGGGTCCGGAACGTGTTGTCGAAAATGTAAAGTTGTGCTATTTTATTTATCAAGTGGGATATCAAATGAAAGGGCTTAATTTGTAGATTCCAAAACTATTTTAATATTTTTTCTTAATTATGTACTTTTTGATTTAGGACGAAAAATTTTCAAAAAAATACCATTCTCCCTATTATCTTCCAAGTTACTGAAGAGAAAAATCTGTAATAATTACGTAATAGATTTATTTGCTCCTACTTCACTAACCGCCATACTGTTTTTCTTGAACTATTCACGTATCTACTTACGAGTTCGTACGGAGCTCTCGGTGCGCGATTTTTACGTACTAATATATATATCGGCGCGATTTCCTGATTTAGAAGAATCATTTAAGTAATGTAATTAGCTTTAGGAATGTAACAGAACGCAAGTGGTGTTGGCCATTGCTCCACCTGTTGTTTGCGTAGCCGTCGTAGCCGACCGGGTGGCCAGGTAGCCGGGCACAGGTAGCGCATCAGCGGTCTGTGCGGCTGACCGGGGGGGCTTCCCCACCGCTTACGTTCTGTATAAAAGCGCGCAACGGTTCAAATAGAGCAGATTCGATTGGACTGTTGGAGCGCGAGGTTGTAATAGACTAAGCGTAACCAATAAAAGTTTCCTGATTACTCCATCGTTTTATTTACGATGGGTGAAGATAAGGATGGCGGACACCAGGACACTGGTACAGACCATCCCCCTTTGGATATTTCAGCTCCTATTGCGACATCAGAAGTGGGATCCAATCCCACTTCTATCCCACAGCCTACCGAGCCAAGGCCATCAACATCAACAACACGGTCTGAAACTATGCAATGGCAAGGGAATGCTATGCCAATGGAATTTATGATGCAAATGATGAAGATGATGCAACAAATGTCTGATCGCCTCTGCACTCCGCCGCAACCAAAGGTAAAAATAAATGAAATATTTTTACCAGCCTATGACCCTGATATGAATGTCGGAGTTCGTGAATGGTGTCAACACGTGACCACGGCAGTTGAAATGTACAAGCTTAATGATTATGACGTACGTATGAAGGTTGGCAGCCTGCTTAAAGGAAGGGCAAAGTTATGGGTTGATGACTGGATGGTAACCACTTCCTCTTGGGAAGAGCTCCGTGATAAGCTCATCGTCACTTTTGAACCAGAAAACAGGTACTCACGTGACATTGTTAAGTTCAGAGAGCATGTTTATGACCCTACCAAAAATATCGCAGAATTTTTGTCTAAAGCTTGGGTTCTATGGAAAAGAGTCACGAAGGATAAACTCAACGATGAACATGCAGTGGAAGCCGTCATAGGATGCGTTAATGACGACCGCATTTGGATCGAGCTACTGAATGCCAGAGCTGCGACAGTACCCGAACTCATCTCGGTTGCATCATCAATAAGAGCGAAACGAACAAACACTAGTACGACGCACGCAATACCAAGTAAGCGAACTCGATTTGACAATGATCGTTCTTCAATCACGCCTTGTCAGTATTGCAAAAGATCTAATCATCTTTCCCAGGATTGTAAATTCAAGCCAGCAGTGAATCCACAACAGCAAAAAACCAATAATCCTACCGATAAATCCAACACTCAGAAGCAACCTTTTACACAGAAACAAACCTGCAATTTCTGTAACAAGGAGGGTCATACTTACGAAGTATGTTTCAAACGTCAGCGGTCATTAACATCAAATGTCAATCATATTGAGAGTATCAAATTGACCCCAATCCAAGTTCAAATCGGCAAAAGCACATTCAAAGCAATCTTCGATAGCGGCGCGGAGTGTTCAGTGATGCGTAGTACTGTTGCTGAAAAAATACCCGGACAAAGAATACAGAAGGCTAATTGCTTAAAGGGTATTGGGCAGAATCCTGTATTATCACTTACCACCTTAGTGACCATTTGTGTAATTGACAATATAAGTGTGGAATTGCAGTTCTTTATTTTGCCTGATACAGACATGACAACTGATATTCTGGTTGGTATGAATTTGATCAACGGAACGAACCTCGGGATGGTTATTACATCTGAAGGTTCGAAACTGATGCATCAGCCATCTATTTTGGTAAATCACATTCGCCAAAATAATCCCATTTTCAATAATCTGGATTGTGACCTCACAGACGACCAAGAGATCGAGAAGCTACGTGCACTGTTGAATAAATACCAACTCGTATTCATTCGCGGATACCCGCAAAGGCGAGTCAATACAGGCGAATTGGAAATACGACTGAAAAATCCGGATAAGTTTGTGGAAAGAAGACCTTACCGTTTGAGTCCAGTGGAACGAGAAAAAGTCCGTGGAATAATTGGTGAGTTGCTTGCCAATAATATCATCAGAGAAAGTAAGTCTCCATTTTCAAGCCCCATCATCCTCGTGAAGAAGAAGAATGGTGATGACAGACTTTGTGTGGACTACAGGGAGCTCAACGGTAATACATTACGGGATCATTACCCGCTTCCTTTGATCAACGACCAAATCGACCAACTCGCAAACAGCAAGTATTATTCTACTCTGGATATGGCAGCTGGATTCCATCAGATACCAATCGCGGAAGCATCAGTAGAAAAAACTGCTTTTGTGACCCCAGATGGATTATATGAATACTTGGCAATGCCATTTGGCTTGAGCAATGCTTGCTCCGTTTATCAACGGTGCATTAACAGAGCACTTCATCCGCTGCTTGGAGATGCTGCACAAGTCTACGTGGATGACGTGCTTAGTAAGAGCACACATTTTGATGAAGGAATAACAAATTTAGAGCGCATCCTCATAGCCCTTCAAGAAACGGGATTCTCTATCAACGCCGACAAATGCAGCTTTTTCAAGCGTACTATTGAGTACCTTGGTAACGTCATAACTGATGGAAAAGTCAAACCAAGTCCAAGAAAAGTGGAAGCGTTAGTGAAATCACCAACCCCAACCACCGCCAAGCAGGTGAGACAATTTAATGGACTAGCTGGTTATTTCAGGAGATTTATCCCAGATTTTTCGCGTACAATGATACCACTATACGAGTTGACTAAGCAAGGAGCTAAGTGGGAATGGAATGACCGTCACGAACAAGCTCGTAATGACGTAATCCAGTGTCTTACTTCAGAACCAGTTCTGACACTATTTCAGGAAGAAGCTCCCATTGAATTATACACAGATGCTAGCAGTTTGGGATTTGGCGCTGTATTGGTACAGGTGATTGACGGAAGACAACACGCAATCGCTTTCATGAGCCAAAGGACGACAGAAACCGAAAGTCGATACCATAGCTATGAATTGGAGACATTAGCAGTGGTACGGGCGATAAAACACTTCCGGCAATACCTGTATGGTCGCAAATTCAAGGTCATCACGGACTGCAACGCCTTAAAAGCCTCAAAGAATAAGAAGGATCTGCTACCACGCATACATCGCTGGTGGGCGTTTCTACAAAATTATGACTTTGAGGTGGAGTACAGAAAAGGAGAACGACTACAACACGCAGATTTCTTCAGCAGAAACCCCACTGAGAACATCGTTAATGTGCTAACTAGAGATCTTGACTGGTTGAGAGTAGAGCAACGGCGAGACGATGCATTACGCCCGTTCTTCGAGAGGATGACCAATGGCATCGTACAAGATGATAATTACGTGCTCGAAGATGGCGTCTTGAAACGTGTGGTACATGATTCGACATTTGGACAGAAAAATTGCACGGTGGTCCCAAAAGGCTTCCAATGGAGTGTGATCAATTCATACCACTCTGAATTAAAACACCCTGGATGGGAAAAGACACTACAGAAGATAAAAGAAACGTATTGGTTTGATAAAATGAACACTATCACTCGTGGATTTGTCGAAAACTGCGTTATCTGCAAAACATCGAAGAACACATCCGGTGCAGTGCAAGTTCAGCTCCATCCGATTCAAAAGCCCACCGCTGCATTTCAGGTGATACACATGGACATTACAGGCAAACTTGGAACCCTACGGGATCAAGCATATGTGGTTGTCACCATCGACGCATTTTCGAAATATGTACTTCTACATCATGCCACTAATAAGAATCAGCATAGCGCGCTTGGCGCTTTGAAACGGACAGTACATTTGTTTGGAACACCTGCTCAAATCATAGTCGATGGTGGAAGAGAATTTTTAGGTGATTTTAAATCCTATTGTGACCGTTTTGGGATCGAAATTCACACTATAGCACCAGGAGTTAGCCGAGCAAATGGTCAAGTAGAACGAGTTATGAGTACGCTCAAAAATGCCTTGACAATGATTAAAAATTATGAGACGGAAAGATGGCAGAACACTCTCGACGATCTTCAACTAGCAATGAATTGCACAACGCATCGAGTTACTGGTGTTGCTCCACTCACTTTGCTAACTCGACGCAGGCACTGCGTTCCACCTGCGCTATTGAGACTGGTTGACTTTGAAGAAGAAACTGTAGATGTAAATGGACTGGATGACATAGTTCAACAACGAATGACAACGGCCGCAGAACAAAATAAACGTCGTTTTGACCAACATCACGCAAAGATTCGTCGTTTCTCAAGAGGAGACTACGTTATGATCAAAAACAATCCCCGCAATCAAACATCGCTTGATCTTAAGTTCAGCGAGCCTTACGAGATTTTACGGGTTTTAGATAACGACCGCTATCTCGTAAAGAAAGTAGTAGGAAGAGGTCACACACGGAAAGTGGCACACGACCAGCTTAGACGTGCTCCACAACCAGGCGAACAAGAGACCGTATCGGCGCCAGAAGATGAAACCAGTGGACAGCCCGACGTACGCGCCCCAGCAGAGCAACCGGTGCCATCTACGTCTAGTACTACCCCTGCTGCAATTGTTTAAAATTATTTGGTGAGTTCAAACACAAAACAATACCTAAACCAATTTCTGTCGGTAAAGTACCGGGAATATCCAAAATATGTTTTGTTTTACAGAGCCTCTGTGAATCCTACACAGCATCGACCTTTACTCAATTCCTTTATATCCTCTGTGTACCACGGCGTACAAGACCGCTCAGAGCACAGCCTCATCCCTGTCATCGAGAATCAATAATAACAACAACAACAAAAAAAAAACCCTAGTAGATTATCTGTGTACCACGGCGTACAAGACCGCCCAGAGCACAGTTACATCTCTAAAACTCAACATGTGTACAGACGTGATGGATGGTCGAAGCACATTTACAAGCTAAATCATTGCCTTATTCTTACTTTCAAAACTTATCGTAATACTTGCTATGATGCAAAGTATTCGCCTCATAAATATAACAAGAAACAGCTTGACCTGTTTTTCGACATTCATCCTTGGCTACAGATTACTAGCTCAAGGAAACCCCTTTTATTTCAGGATTGCAATTAACGGCTGGTGCAGAGCACGCACCGCCTGTCAGAATGGCCGTATCGGCGCGATTTCCTGATTTAGAAGAATCATTTAAGTAATGTAATTAGCTTTAGGAATGTAACAGAACGCAAGTGGTGTTGGCCATTGCTCCACCTGTTGTTTGCGTAGCCGTCGTAGCCGACCGGGTGGCCAGGTAGCCGGGCACAGGTAGCGCATCAGCGGTCTGTGCGGCTGACCGGGGGGGCTTCCCCACCGCTTACGTTCTGTATAAAAGCGCGCAACGGTTCAAATAGAGCAGATTCGATTGGACTGTTGGAGCGCGAGGTTGTAATAGACTAAGCGTAACCAATAAAAGTTTCCTGATTACTCCATCGTTTTATTTACGATGGGTGAAGATAAGGATGGCGGACACCAGGACACTGGTACAGACCATCCCCCTTTGGATATTTCAGCTCCTATTGCGACATCAGAAGTGGGATCCAATCCCACTTCTATCCCACAGCCTACCGAGCCAAGGCCATCAACATCAACAACACGGTCTGAAACTATGCAATGGCAAGGGAATGCTATGCCAATGGAATTTATGATGCAAATGATGAAGATGATGCAACAAATGTCTGATCGCCTCTGCACTCCGCCGCAACCAAAGGTAAAAATAAATGAAATATTTTTACCAGCCTATGACCCTGATATGAATGTCGGAGTTCGTGAATGGTGTCAACACGTGACCACGGCAGTTGAAATGTACAAGCTTAATGATTATGACGTACGTATGAAGGTTGGCAGCCTGCTTAAAGGAAGGGCAAAGTTATGGGTTGATGACTGGATGGTAACCACTTCCTCTTGGGAAGAGCTCCGTGATAAGCTCATCGTCACTTTTGAACCAGAAAACAGGTACTCACGTGACATTGTTAAGTTCAGAGAGCATGTTTATGACCCTACCAAAAATATCGCAGAATTTTTGTCTAAAGCTTGGGTTCTATGGAAAAGAGTCACGAAGGATAAACTCAACGATGAACATGCAGTGGAAGCCGTCATAGGATGCGTTAATGACGACCGCATTTGGATCGAGCTACTGAATGCCAGAGCTGCGACAGTACCCGAACTCATCTCGGTTGCATCATCAATAAGAGCGAAACGAACAAACACTAGTACGACGCACGCAATACCAAGTAAGCGAACTCGATTTGACAATGATCGTTCTTCAATCACGCCTTGTCAGTATTGCAAAAGATCTAATCATCTTTCCCAGGATTGTAAATTCAAGCCAGCAGTGAATCCACAACAGCAAAAAACCAATAATCCTACCGATAAATCCAACACTCAGAAGCAACCTTTTACACAGAAACAAACCTGCAATTTCTGTAACAAGGAGGGTCATACTTACGAAGTATGTTTCAAACGTCAGCGGTCATTAACATCAAATGTCAATCATATTGAGAGTATCAAATTGACCCCAATCCAAGTTCAAATCGGCAAAAGCACATTCAAAGCAATCTTCGATAGCGGCGCGGAGTGTTCAGTGATGCGTAGTACTGTTGCTGAAAAAATACCCGGACAAAGAATACAGAAGGCTAATTGCTTAAAGGGTATTGGGCAGAATCCTGTATTATCACTTACCACCTTAGTGACCATTTGTGTAATTGACAATATAAGTGTGGAATTGCAGTTCTTTATTTTGCCTGATACAGACATGACAACTGATATTCTGGTTGGTATGAATTTGATCAACGGAACGAACCTCGGGATGGTTATTACATCTGAAGGTTCGAAACTGATGCATCAGCCATCTATTTTGGTAAATCACATTCGCCAAAATAATCCCATTTTCATTAATCTGGATTGTGACCTCACAGACGACCAAGAGATCGAGAAGCTACGTGCACTGTTGAATAAATACCAACTCGTATTCATTCGCGGATACCCGCAAAGGCGAGTCAATACAGGCGAATTGGAAATACGACTGAAAAATCCGGATAAGTTTGTGGAAAGAAGACCTTACCGTTTGAGTCCAGTGGAACGAGAAAAAGTCCGTGGAATAATTGGTGAGTTGCTTGCCAATAATATCATCAGAGAAAGTAAGTCTCCATTTTCAAGCCCCATCATCCTCGTGAAGAAGAAGAATGGTGATGACAGACTTTGTGTGGACTACAGGGAGCTCAACGGTAATACATTACGGGATCATTACCCGCTTCCTTTGATCAACGACCAAATCGACCAACTCGCAAACAGCAAGTATTATTCTACTCTGGATATGGCAGCTGGATTCCATCAGATACCAATCGCGGAAGCATCAGTAGAAAAAACTGCTTTTGTGACCCCAGATGGATTATATGAATACTTGGCAATGCCATTTGGCTTGAGCAATGCTTGCTCCGTTTATCAACGGTGCATTAACAGAGCACTTCATCCGCTGCTTGGAGATGCTGCACAAGTCTACGTGGATGACGTGCTTAGTAAGAGCACACATTTTGATGAAGGAATAACAAATTTAGAGCGCATCCTCATAGCCCTTCAAGAAACGGGATTCTCTATCAACGCCGACAAATGCAGCTTTTTCAAGCGTACTATTGAGTACCTTGGTAACGTCATAACTGATGGAAAAGTCAAACCAAGTCCAAGAAAAGTGGAAGCGTTAGTGAAATCACCAACCCCAACCACCGCCAAGCAGGTGAGACAATTTAATGGACTAGCTGGTTATTTCAGGAGATTTATCCCAGATTTTTCGCGTACAATGATACCACTATACGAGTTGACTAAGCAAGGAGCTAAGTGGGAATGGAATGACCGTCACGAACAAGCTCGTAATGACGTAATCCAGTGTCTTACTTCAGAACCAGTTCTGACACTATTTCAGGAAGAAGCTCCCATTGAATTATACACAGATGCTAGCAGTTTGGGATTTGGCGCTGTATTGGTACAGGTGATTGACGGAAGACAACACGCAATCGCTTTCATGAGCCAAAGGACGACAGAAACCGAAAGTCGATACCATAGCTATGAATTGGAGACATTAGCAGTGGTACGGGCGATAAAACACTTCCGGCAATACCTGTATGGTCGCAAATTCAAGGTCATCACGGACTGCAACGCCTTAAAAGCCTCAAAGAATAAGAAGGATCTGCTACCACGCATACATCGCTGGTGGGCGTTTCTACAAAATTATGACTTTGAGGTGGAGTACAGAAAAGGAGAACGACTACAACACGCAGATTTCTTCAGCAGAAACCCCACTGAGAACATCGTTAATGTGCTAACTAGAGATCTTGACTGGTTGAGAGTAGAGCAACGGCGAGACGATGCATTACGCCCGTTCTTCGAGAGGATGACCAATGGCATCGTACAAGATGATAATTACGTGCTCGAAGATGGCGTCTTGAAACGTGTGGTACATGATTCGACATTTGGACAGAAAAATTGCACGGTGGTCCCAAAAGGCTTCCAATGGAGTGTGATCAATTCATACCACTCTGAATTAAAACACCCTGGATGGGAAAAGACACTACAGAAGATAAAAGAAACGTATTGGTTTGATAAAATGAACACTATCACTCGTGGATTTGTCGAAAACTGCGTTATCTGCAAAACATCGAAGAACACATCCGGTGCAGTGCAAGTTCAGCTCCATCCGATTCAAAAGCCCACCGCTGCATTTCAGGTGATACACATGGACATTACAGGCAAACTTGGAACCCTACGGGATCAAGCATATGTGGTTGTCACCATCGACGCATTTTCGAAATATGTACTTCTACATCATGCCACTAATAAGAATCAGCATAGCGCGCTTGGCGCTTTGAAACGGACAGTACATTTGTTTGGAACACCTGCTCAAATCATAGTCGATGGTGGAAGAGAATTTTTAGGTGATTTTAAATCCTATTGTGACCGTTTTGGGATCGAAATTCACACTATAGCACCAGGAGTTAGCCGAGCAAATGGTCAAGTAGAACGAGTTATGAGTACGCTCAAAAATGCCTTGACAATGATTAAAAATTATGAGACGGAAAGATGGCAGAACACTCTCGACGATCTTCAACTAGCAATGAATTGCACAACGCATCGAGTTACTGGTGTTGCTCCACTCACTTTGCTAACTCGACGCAGGCACTGCGTTCCACCTGCGCTATTGAGACTGGTTGACTTTGAAGAAGAAACTGTAGATGTAAATGGACTGGATGACATAGTTCAACAACGAATGACAACGGCCGCAGAACAAAATAAACGTCGTTTTGACCAACATCACGCAAAGATTCGTCGTTTCTCAAGAGGAGACTACGTTATGATCAAAAACAATCCCCGCAATCAAACATCGCTTGATCTTAAGTTCAGCGAGCCTTACGAGATTTTACGGGTTTTAGATAACGACCGCTATCTCGTAAAGAAAGTAGTAGGAAGAGGTCACACACGGAAAGTGGCACACGACCAGCTTAGACGTGCTCCACAACCAGGCGAACAAGAGACCGTATCGGCGCCAGAAGATGAAACCAGTGGACAGCCCGACGTACGCGCCCCAGCAGAGCAACCGGTGCCATCTACGTCTAGTACTACCCCTGCTGCAATTGTTTAAAATTATTTGGTGAGTTCAAACACAAAACAATACCTAAACCAATTTCTGTCGGTAAAGTACCGGGAATATCCAAAATATGTTTTGTTTTACAGAGCCTCTGTGAATCCTACACAGCATCGACCTTTACTCAATTCCTTTATATCCTCTGTGTACCACGGCGTACAAGACCGCTCAGAGCACAGCCTCATCCCTGTCATCGAGAATCAATAATAACAACAACAACAAAAAAAAAACCCTAGTAGATTATCTGTGTACCACGGCGTACAAGACCGCCCAGAGCACAGTTACATCTCTAAAACTCAACATGTGTACAGACGTGATGGATGGTCGAAGCACATTTACAAGCTAAATCATTGCCTTATTCTTACTTTCAAAACTTATCGTAATACTTGCTATGATGCAAAGTATTCGCCTCATAAATATAACAAGAAACAGCTTGACCTGTTTTTCGACATTCATCCTTGGCTACAGATTACTAGCTCAAGGAAACCCCTTTTATTTCAGGATTGCAATTAACGGCTGGTGCAGAGCACGCACCGCCTGTCAGAATGGCCGTATCGGCGCGATTTCCTGATTTAGAAGAATCATTTAAGTAATGTAATTAGCTTTAGGAATGTAACAGAACGCAAGTGGTGTTGGCCATTGCTCCACCTGTTGTTTGCGTAGCCGTCGTAGCCGACCGGGTGGCCAGGTAGCCGGGCACAGGTAGCGCATCAGCGGTCTGTGCGGCTGACCGGGGGGGCTTCCCCACCGCTTACGTTCTGTATAAAAGCGCGCAACGGTTCAAATAGAGCAGATTCGATTGGACTGTTGGAGCGCGAGGTTGTAATAGACTAAGCGTAACCAATAAAAGTTTCCTGATTACTCCATCGTTTTATTTACGATGGGTGAAGATAAGGATGGCGGACACCAGGACACTGGTACAGACCATCCCCCTTTGGATATTTCAGCTCCTATTGCGACATATACAGGGATGTAATCCGCAACCATCAACTACACATAATCGAATATCGCTAATCACCGATGTTGACATCCCTAATTACCTATATAGTTTGACAGACATGAATAAACCATGAAATATTTTTAAACGCGACCCAAACTTTCATGTAGCCAAAATCCATGGTTGTGATTAAGTTGTAAAACCGTCACACATTTCTCTTTTATAGCAATGTCATATATTAATAAACACCAATTTGTGACCACCGTAAATCAGACGGATCCATGTCCAATAAATGAACAGTTTTATTCAAAAAGGGATAATTCTCTAAAAAAAGGCTTGGACTTAATACGTTTTTATCCTTAGAACGATAAATATGCGGTTAGTATTCATGCTATGTTCAGCTAAGTGACCACTTTAACAGTAATATTACCATAAGCATAGATTTAGAATATGATTAAAGCAATAATCTTTGAAGGGGTTATCCAATACTATGCAAACTGCCAGTTGGTTCCCGATGCGGCATATTAAAGTGAGGTCCTTCCCGTCTCTCTGTTCCCAACCATTCGAAAGGTATTACAATATTTATACGGTTTGTAGGACATTAGGTACTAGATTTTTGATATCATTTTTATAGAATAATTTAGAATATATTCAACGGATATATTTCCAAAGAAAACCATACAAAAGTGTGTCACATAAATCTATTTCCTGGACAAATAAACGATAGTAAACGGTTCGCATATCCACTATGTTTTTATCATAGGAACTAATAGTACCTAATAGAGTAAGGTTACATGTAATGGTTACAGCAAGAAAATTGGAGTTTAGAAGCCCTTAATTCATAATATGAACTAAGGGTTTGAGTCTTTCCTATGGACATCACAAAGTTATAGATTTTATGATATTGTCAAAAAATCGATGACCACTCGAAGAATTTTGGAACAAGCTTAATCTAATCGGTCTAGAGCAATTTGTTCAATCCGGACTGCCACTCAACAATGTTTTGAGTGGCAGAATAAACATGGGTTTGCATTGTACACACAATGCATTGTAACAATGCAAAAACCCATGTTATATTAATATCGATATTGTTTACTATGTCATGTGTTACGGTGTTTAAAAAAAGCTTATATAAGTAGGTACCAGCGGCGTGGCGTCCAATGAACTCGATTCCTACCGACTTGCCTAATATCAGGCATTTGAGCACCTTATTCTACAGCTATTAAGGAAAATGTAAGCCAAATTTGCACCGGCTTGCCCAAGGATATTTACGCCACGCCACTGGTAGGCACTACACATTTTATTTTAGTACGCGCGCGTTCCACTGCGAAAAGATATTATTTTTTAGATTTAATATTTTATCAATACTTCACAGTATTTTACCTACTGACTCTCTCTGTACGTAAAATGTAATATTTAATTTATATTCAAACCAGTCAAAGTGCGTATCAGCCAAAGATCAGCTCGTTACCCGTGGCCATGATTTGTCATAATTTTCTAATATGCAGCGGGGCCGCAGTCTGCAGCTAGCCGCGAAAGTATGTTTAATGTTTATCTTTGGAACTAACATCGGCACAGTATACAGGGTGAAACATGGGTCGTAAACAGAAATTTCCGTTTATATTGCAGTATTTTAAGGCAAATTCATTGCATTAACTCTTAAAGCAAACTAATTTAAAATAGGAAAAATACCAAGCTTATGGTCACCCTATCCGGGACTTGACTGTAGCTTTAAGTACTTACAATTACTGTTATGTAGATTGATTTTATCTTATCACTCGAGTACTTAGACTATCAAACAACATCATCTGTGTATTCCAAGAACCTACATTATGCACTTAATGTAAACACACTTGGTATTGGTTGTTATCGTATTTTACTTTGAAAATAATAATCGCAAATTTCAATCACACAACTGTTTTTTTAATAACGAATTAACAAACAATTTTTACATATTTCTGCCCCTCATATCATCTACATGTTTAAACTAAAGTTAGACAGTAAGAAAAACATATTTCTGTTCACGATCCATGTTTCACCCTGTATTTCTACAAGTAGCTGCCGCATAAGATTTCTAGCTGTGAGAACGGCTATCAACAGCGAGAATTCAAAAATCGCTATGATTTTTCTTATTTTATTTTAGGATTCTGTAGTCAACTTGGGACCCATATAGTTCCGCTATGTCCGTCTGTCTGTCTGTCTGTTCGCGGCTGAGCTCAACGATCGATTATACTCTAGAAAACTGTTATTTGGCATAGGTATCAATTACGCCGAAAAAATGGTAGGTAAAATAATAGGTTTTTTTATTTGCTACTGTTTGGTTTTTTTCCTTCACGTGTTGTTTTTCCCAAATAGAAATTCCTTAAGTGCATTACATACATACATACATTGTAAAAGTTCTACGCAAAATCATAATATACACATGGAATCTGTAATGCACACTGCCTTGCGATTTCCTAATTTCATAACACACATGTTTCATTCAGTTTCAAAATACGCCAGTTTTACTAGCTTCCAATTCATCAGACATCAAAGCAATAACTGTTATGAAAACTAACGATCATCACTTCAGTATGGCGTCTTCATAAAAATCAATTTATCGTTATTTAATAGCAGGCAAAGACAACAAATCATCATATTGATTTCAACTCTTCCTGTAATCCATTTCTCGGTAAATATTAGAACTGCATTACGTATTTCGTAATCGAAAGCGGCTATCTATGTCAGTCGTCATTATTTCTCCGCGGAAGTATTGAAAGAATAAATATTTGTGTGAGACTTCCTTACATTTAGACGCATCTGGTTTCTTACACTTTGACGGCGAGTTTCGGTGATTTACAGAATCTGATTTCAAGCTTTATCCCGAATGTGGAATAGGGTGGTCCAAAAAAACACATTTTTGGGCATGTGATTAATAAAATGTGAATTCTAAAAATATTTTTATTTCTATTTTTTATAAATTTTTCAAAATCTTAATTTCAAAGAAAACCAACAAGAGCATATTGCAAGCTCTTGTATGACTTATAACAACAGCTATACTTATATATAGGCTAAATATCACTAATAAAATGTGACTAAATAGGTGAAATTCAAAAAAATATTTTTTCAAAAAATTATTAAAAATGGAAATAAAAATATTTTTAGAATTCACATTTTATTAATCACATGGCCAAATAGTGTAAAAATAATTACTGAAATAAAAATCAGAAAAATAATTATTTAATTTTTTTAGGTTTCATACAGCATTAAAAATTTCAAAGTCGTTGAGCACCCCTTTATAGTTGAGATAAAATTACAAAACTTGGTGTATTTTATCAACATAATATGTGTAACAAAATAAGGGGGTGGCCTCTCAAAAAATAAAAAAAAGTGTTTTTTTGGATAACCCTAATGTGGAATGAGCTCCCCGCCACGGGTTACCCGGGAGGCTACAGTAGGTATGGAGTTCTTCAAGAGGGGAGGGAATAAGTTTTTTCATCACACTTGCTCGAAAATGGTGCATTACACGTAGGTTTTGCGGGCCGTAAATGAGCTATTACGCCCTAGGGCGTAATGGTTTTCTTTTTAAATTTGAAACGCTGGTTCTGTTTTACTCTTATTTGTCATGTTCAAAGGAAACGCCAACTTACTTTTTTAACTTTTATCACTGAAATATTTATTTAAAGAGAACTGGTATTGCAAATACATGTAAACACATATTTCTGTAACATTAATTAAATGTTTCAATAGTGTATTTCAGTATTTTGCAATTATAAAATCAACCGTTTTAGGTCTGTACCGCTATGGTTTCCGAACGTTGCGCATTGTCTATGGATATGTCACTAATGTCACTGTCAGTTTTACAATTTTATTTAGGTTAAGTAAGGTTAATTTTAATTAGATTTCCTCACAAGTGTGATGAAAAACATTGTGTGTGCCACGGGCGGTAAAGGAATTACAAACTCGTGTTATTAAAGCCCTCGGCTTCGCCTCGGCCGTGTAACAAACACTCGTTTGTAATTCCTTACCTACCGCCCTTGATACACAATGTACTATTAAAGGGTCGGCAAGACGCACGAAATGCCCCTGGTGTTGCAAGCAAGCGTCCATAGACTGCGGTGACTGCTTACCGCAGCCTATGGACTCGGGCCGTATGCATGTTTGCCACCCTAGTAGTATAAAAAAATGAGGTACATGCTTTTAGTTCGATCACACACTCTACATAAGGAAAGATTGAACCGTTTCAACCAATCCCGCTGGGCCGTTGCTCACTTTGAGCGATCAACGGAAAGCCACGGTGCTGGTCGCGGCTAGTGAACGCGGGGCTTATAAGCCCCCAATTGATCAGGATTCTTATTTAAGATTCAGTAGGACTCATAGGTCAAGTCAGGTTCTAAAAAAACAATGTTTGATTATTGGGTTCCATTGCTTGATAATCACTGGGGAGCAAAATAATGGCCATATTATTATCTTACACATGGGTAGTACCTAATGTTGAAATTTTTTTTGGTTAATTCCTGTATAAATTAATTAAAGTATAAATATAATAACAAGAATGGACAATTCTAAGAATTTGCGCGGCTAGAAGACCTTGATACTGATTAAATCCCTTTTTATATAAACAATACAAAGTTGGATCTTCAAGAAATGCTTTAAAATTTGGTGCACTATCGTCAGTAGCATTGGTGGTACACCTTCCGCCTTCGGCCGGCGTTGCGCTTGCGCAAGCGATTGTTTCACCATCGCACCCGATTAACGCATCGTAATGTCCACGGGAGCACCTAATTGTGACAGACGGACTGTTTCCTTTGTTGCCCTTTATTCGGAGATGAAATAATTAGTTGTACTAGTGAAATAGTTTCGTTGATTCGGTTCGTAAAAAAGTAATTTTCATTTGATTTTCATGACAATAAAAAATTTACAAGACATTCTATGGAAAAAGTATTAAATTCTTTATTTTTATTTGTACGTAGTTTTTTTTTACATAAAATGTTATATCGGCCTTCTCTAAGCCCCTTCATATGGTTTAACATATGTACACACAATAAATATAAAGTTCATCTGAGTACAGAATGGGCTAGACGACTAAAAAAAACTGTTTAGTCCGTCAGTTAGATTATTAATAGTACATTGTGTATCAAGGGCGGTAAGTAAGGAATTACAAACGAGTGTTTGTTATAAGCCCGAGGTGAAACCGAGGGCTTTAATAACACGAGTTTGTAATTCCTTTACCGCCCGTGGCACACACAATGTTTTTCATCACACTTGTGAGGAAATCTTAATAAAATAACCTTACTAATCGCCCCAGTATGACAAGAAAATATTAAAACAGACAGTGACATTAGTGACATATGTCAAAGTCATAGACAAAGTTAAGTCACGTACGGAAACCATAGCGGTAACAGCCATTTTAGTTGATTTTATATTTGCAAAATAAAGAAATACATTATTTAAACATTTAATTAATGTTACCGAAATATGTGCTTACATGTATTAGCAAGAAGTGTTATCTTTAAATAAATATTTCAGTGTAAAGGTTAAAAAAGTAAGTTGGCGTTTCCTTTGAACATGACAAATAAGAGTAAAACAGAACCAGCGTTTCAAATTTAAAAAGAAAACCATTACGCCCTAGGGCGTAATAGGCCATTTACGGCCCGCAGAACCCATGTGTAATGACTCCATTTTCGAGCAAGTGTGATGAAAAAAATATTGTACACGTATTTTTTGTTTTGTTTGACCACAGATGTAAGAATATAAGGAGATCGGACATGCCGGTCGATTTGTATTGAATCCGCCTGTCGCAAGTTCTTTAACCAACACAAAGCACCAGTAATTGTAAAGACGAAGCACGCACACACCTAAAGCACACACACTTGTATATCGACGCTCCTATTGCAGAATACACGCGCATCATTTCCATGTCTGAGTACATGCGAATGAGCAGCGAGTCGTGTCAGTACGCACGCACACAACGGTAATTGCGGGGACTAGGCCAGAGATACCGTGATATCGATATTGAACAATTGTCGAAAAAAGTGTCTGTTGATAATTTAATGTACCTATTGAAATATAATAAGTAAGTATAAATAAGTTCAGTCTCTGCTACGCTAGTAGTTTGTTAAGTCAGTAAAATAGTTAGGCTTTGTTGTAGTCGGTAATGCAATGAAGTCAAAATATGATTAGGACCCTAAAGTACATTTTTTGTAATTACACGTGCGTCAACAATAATGTTGAAATTAAATTTAAAATTTTACACCTCGTCGACCCCAAATAATGCAATTTTTACCTTTATTATTTGCTCTTATCTCATTTTGCATTTTTACTGTGCACCGCGGGGGCAAAATCTAGTATGCCATACAATTCAAACTCTTAGTAAACTTAGGCATACAATATTTGATTTTTACCACATAAATTACTAAAAAAATAAAAATAACCCCACAATTAAATTTAATATGTATTTTCTATACGTTTAATCGCCAGTTAAAATAGGTAAAGGTTTACTACTACGATTAAAAAAATATGTAGCTGCTAGAGAAAAGGGATTACCTATTTTGATCTAAAAATGATTTTAAAATGTCGAAATTCACACAAAACAGTTTTTTATCATTAGCATACGTACAAACCATTAGCTAAACAATTTATACTTCATAATATTATATTAAAGACAGTTTCCATCCGTTCATTTTTAATATATTTTTAGCATCCACTAATCGTGGGCTGGTTTTATCGACACGTGGTGTAGGTGCCGCGCAGCACTATCCGCAGCGCACAATATGGTGAACATCGCTGCTGCACTATGAGAAACTTTGTCATTGAGTGTATCGTCTTGTATCCCGTTCATTGCGGCGTAAACACTGTGCTTTGCAATAATGTAACTTGTACAGCAGCAATGTAATAACGTACATTAAATGAAAGTATGTGTAACCTTACATGGATACAAGTCGGAATATTACGTTGAATTCATGGTTTTATTAGAAATAAATGGTATTTTGCTATGAAAAGTGATCCCATTGGTGTGAAAATTAATCAAATCACTGCGATGTTTGCAAGTAATTATTGCACAACTCGGCATTTTGGGAGAAAACAAAATTTTCTCTGTGATCAGCACGCGGGCACACTCGCTAACAACGGACGGTGTACTGGCGGCAGAGTATGCACAATGAGCTTACAGCTGCGACACGGTCGCCGGCGGCTTGTCCTCTCTCTAGTATTCTATGCTCTGAGTGTTTGACAAACAAAAACTGACGAGGATAGTGCTTAGAAGTTTCGAGTGACGTCACTCTTGAGTACAAATTGTACTCAAGAGTGGCGTCACAAGCCCCCACTCCAGAAGTTTGATGATATATAACTTTGTCGATTTTTAATATTTTGATAAACCAAAAAATACGTGTCCCATATTTTTCCATAATCTAACTGACGGACTAAATAGAATTATATAGTTTTAACCCAGTCGTCATCCCCATTCCGCCACACCGCTACTCAAAATACGCTGACGGTGCGCACCTCACTAAAGTCGGAGATGGCAGTTGTTGGGTACCATGGCCATCTCCGACTTTAGTGAGGTGCCGCAAGATCGCTATAAGCATCCAAGAATAAGAACTCATTTAGTCAAGTAGGATTTACAGGAACCACTTTTGTCATATGCTATTTTTTATTTAGTAGGTACATTTGAAGTTATAACGCAATGCCCAAAAAAGGCTAACAATTATAGTATTTTATGCAACAGTTGTATAAGTAGGCTCCAAAAATGCGAATGGCGCGAGTTGCGATACGAGCCGCCGCGGCGGCGAGTATCGCAAATAGAGACGCCATGAGCGTTTTTTGACTTAATTATACAACGTTGCATACAATACTTTTTCTACGACTAGCTTTTAAAGTAGTAAATTAAACATAGCAAGCAAACAAGGCAAATATGACATATGACTGACAATATGTGTCTATGGCTTTTAATTTGACGTATCGAGTATATACGTCAAATTAAAAAAAGTTTACCATAGACTACTGACACGCAGTGACGATATTAAAAATACTTATTTTTATGTTGGCATCAACTAATTTAGTATGGAAAGTTTTGTTTTTCTTAAAAACCGTAGGAATTTAATTGTTTGTTAAGTTGGTATTTGTGCATTTTTATCGTAAAGTTAGGATTGAGCGCTTAATCCTTGACGTTAGTTTAACCTAGATTTAGAAGTCTGTGGCTGCTAGCAGTATCGTTTTGCGACTATAACGACACTAGTGCTGTTATGGGGAATAGCGTATAGACTTCTCTGAACTCATATTATGTATGTTCTTATGTTAGTGTTCGTGACCAAGTAAAAGAAAAATAAAAGTACGGGAGTAGAAAAAAGCCTAAATAACCTGTACGACGTTACTCTTATATATTTGTAACTACAAGTACATACATAACATCGAAATCCAATTACTGTGAGTATGAATGATGCAATGGGCTCCAGATATCATTTACACATAGTACAAGAAGACAGGCTCGCTTCGAGGTTTCGCGTTTCAGTTTTTTTTGCTTTAAAATAAATTGAATCACGAACTTTAAAATGTCTAAAAACAGAAACATTCTTATAGTGTCTTAAGTCGTTTTAGTAATGGCAGTTTCAATTGAATCGTTAAGTTTCGAAATCCAGACAATCTGTCATCGAAGACAAATGGCGTCGGGGTTTAATTAATAAAATAAAACAAAACAAAATAAAATACACCGACGACTCTCGTGTCACTTTCACTTCGTCAACCGTTCGAGATAATAAGATATTGCAATAAGTGATAAAAATAAAATAGGGGTTTCCTTTCAAGTCGCGTGCAAGTGCTATCTACCTATACAGCGTGTAAGTCTAATACGGGCGATAAATTAAATCGGACATAGTATTCATTAGTGTAATCATGAAGTAAAAGGTTTTTTTTAAGTTGCAGTTAAATACGACCCCATAATTATTTTTTTTAAATTTCTCAGCTGCAATGTACTGTAAACATGGTTGCGGTACGGCGGTACCGAAATGTCAACGTAACTGTCAACGAGCGTTTAACGTGAGTGTGTTTGCATTACATTGCGGGCTAAATTATTTTGTATGGACAAAATTATTGTTGCAACTTTAAGTAAATGTTATCTAATTACCTTCACTTTGTCCTATACTAACCACCGTTAAGAGATTCGCCCGTATTAGACTTACACACTGTATACTTGTTATACTCTTTGACGATTACTTACTAAAATCAGTTGACAATGGCACATTATAATAGCAGTAGTTTTTGCGCGGCTTGTATGTGTGCGCGCCGTAAACGAACGCACCAAAGCAAAATTTTACAAATGCGTAAGAATGCTCCGGTACGGATCACATTGTCTGCACTTCGACCTTGAATACGTGTTGCGCGCACCTAAATGGCCGAAGATTGACTACTTGTTTGTCTTTATACTTTGACTCATGTCATAAAGTCAAAAATATTGACCGCCATACACAAAAAGTGTATAATTAAAAAAAATGCAATATAATTTATTCACGCGCTATAGCCATCGCTTCACCACATCTCAACAGGCCATCAGGTTAATGTAAGCTCATTTAGTAAATTACATTCATGTAGTTGATAATTATGTTATCGTAGAGGAATTAATATCATCCGTTTAGCAGTAAAAGCGGCAAACTGTCACCGCCTCGATTAGTTATGCACTAACAACTTACGGTACTCCAACACGGAGAACCAAGCAAGTAGCAACCAACAACAAAGTTGTTAGTAAATAAACAAAGTTGCAACCAAAACTCGCTAAGAACATACAGAACATGACTGTCTTGCGTGAGTTGAAATGAAAAGTGAATGAATTTGAATTTATCTGCAAGTAGGCCTTCAGTAGCGTAATTCAGAGAGTCCGCGTCAATATCGTTCTAATAGGATTTGATACCCCATTTAGGTACAGTCAAGGAATTTAATTTCCTACCCATTTCATTGAAATGTTGTTAAGCATTCACGATGCATTAAGGTCGAAATTTCTATTTCAGTAATAGTATTTAAATGTCAATACGTATTATTTGTTACTGCATATTACAGATAACCTCTTTGCGAAGTCATTTGCTCATCTAATTACGAATACGTGTCAGTTGGTGTCAGTGTCAATCGAGAAAATTTTAAAATAATTCCGAATCCAGACTCCGGAAAGTCTACCGCAAACGTCGATAATCTAAATTTCGTTATCTGCGTTCCTTTCATTCGAATATTGCAAGAGCGAGAAAGATGGACTTTCTTCGAATTTCGATTCCGTGGTTGTCGTCCTTTTTTGGTAGTGCCTTGACGTTCCAAATTTCACCATGTTAACGTTGTTACCTAGTTGTTGACATAAAACAATGCGTGTGATATGTCAAAGTTACGTCGTACTCCAGCTAGCTCTTATGATGACAGTATGCTATACGATATTGGACCTTAGGTGGGTTGGAAATTAAATTCCTTGACTGTATGTACACTTGCGGACTTTAATTGTTAAGTAATTTAGGGTTCACCTTACAATAGTCGTGTCATAGATTGTGTATTACACGGCAAAATTCGACAGAACCCTAAATGGCTTAACAATTAAAGTCCGTGACCATACGAGTAAATACCTTGTTTGTTCCAGATCTGAAAAGGTCAAAACATACCGATTTGCTTGTCGCTTCCACTTAACGAATCACAGGCCGCGTGACTTCCGATAGTTTTTATGAATTCGGGGGTCAAATTATATTTTGAACGGGATTGACGAGGAATTTCTGAATCTACAAGGCTCTTTTACTGATCGGACGGTTCCTAGCAATACCAAAATTCTGCCGTCCTATGTCTAAAACTGGACTAACCGGACTAACTTCTATGGAGTTGTATAGGGGCTAGTCCAGTTTTAGATATCGGACGGCAGAATTAGGACACGGTGTGAATCATCATAATTTCAACCTCCAACCCACTGCTGTCCACTGCTGAACATAGGTCACCCCTGAAGACTTTAAACGAACGAACAGTTGCACTGCATGTTGTTCGGTGTGAAGAAGCGTATTATAAAACTGTAATTTATTTCATCTCTTCTGTGGCTTAGGCACAATTCCTCGAAATTCTGCGATTTGAATAAGCGACAACTATCAACTTCGTCTACAGCAAATTTGTCGCCAAAATCATTGTCAATCTTGAATAATCCATCAAGGATAAAAATGCCCTGATTAATTCCCTATATTGAGTGATCTTAGAGCATCCAAACTCCTTTTGATGTCAGCTTTATGTAGAGCAGTATCTTTTCAACTTTACGCTAGTTTTTAGTAGTACTATCCCTAAACTAAAAAATAAGGAACTTTGACTTCGATGTCACTACTCTAACTATATGCATCTGTATACATGTTGGTAATATGTCCAAGCTACTACTTTCGCTCCATAGTAATGGTCTTTATACCACAATGCCAAGCGTTTTATATATCCCGCCATACTTAGAATTACATTGCAGCAAAAAACGTTTACGCTTTACTTCCCACTTCTAAGTGAAGAAAGTAATTTTACTAGGGTTGTCAGATAAAACATTGAAAAGCCCGGAGAAAAACACCATAAGGAGGTCCTGAGATTTTGTCACCAGCCAGTCTTGTATTTTCGCAGACGTAAAACTAAATTTCCTATCATGAAAGAAGGCGGAGACCCGAGGCGTTTTGTTCGGAAAAATAGAAAAGCCAGAGATTTTGAGAGTCCAGCTGCAATCCTGTCGTGTGCCAAAAATCCTGAAATCTCAGGACAATCCCTCAGACATGGCAACCCTATCTACAAAAGAAAGTAAACAAGGATCAACTTCATTTTGCCCGACTTGCATTCTTAGTTTATGTGAAAAGGGACGGCATGTTTCTAATGTCACTAGTATAATTACGCATCCACACACTGTCACGCGGGAAAGTTGATACGTATTTATTTAAATACCTCGTGTGAACGTTATTATTTATAGCGGTCCGTTGGAAAGCTAGGAAAGCGGCTACCGGTCCGAGGCGCGATCGGATACGCGGGTGGCGGGTCCTTCGCCTTCACAATGTAGAAAAATTAAAGGCAGCATTCTTTATTTATATTTTTCTTTTATATTCTATCATCAGAAGATTAGTTTTTTGCACGTCAACAGATTACTCCTGGTTTGCAATAAAAGCTGACTGACGAAACTAAACTCGGAGCTCTATGTTTTTAAATATCTTCATAATGATGTACGTCGCCACCATCTTTATTGTTTTTGGCACAGTTTTAATATGCAGATTAGCCTCGCTCATAAAGTGCCGATATTTAATGGTCGGTTGGTAAAATTATTATTTTTCAAAATTATCAATAATTGGGTGAAAAGGTAATTGTGATCATATCAGGGTAAGGCCGTAAAAAAGGGATGATTTCGTGACTTGTAAGCGTCCGGCATTGTTTTTACGAAAAGTAATTACAAAATTTTACTTTTTTAATTTTCCGTGCAAAATACAAAACTTTTTCTACTAGTTCTAGTCCACTAACAAATGTAAATCTCTGTGTTTGTATTCCAATTTTTTTTTTCTTCTATGCAATTGCATCGATTTCCATACAAATAAAAATGTCCCAAAAATGTTCCTGAAAGATTGTAATTATCGTTTTTTAGTTTTGTGATATTATACTGATATGTTGGAGTTTTTTTTATAACTGTCATATATTAATGCAACGTTTTTCGAGCTTTAACATTAGCATTGCCCATTTAAAATAATAATTTACGCGTAACATAAGACAAGTCAACATATTGAAGCTTTTAAGTTACTTAATTTAAGTAACCGTTCTGTCTTGCTATTTTAGCAGTTGATTTGCGGAATTTGATTTCATTATAACGGCAACACTATTTATTCTTTAGTCTTGGTATACCTCTCACTGGTCGGCCATTTTGTGGGTAGTTCAGTGCGTCGATTCAACTTGTGCCGAGGATTTTTTATGGAATTTAAAAGTTACGAGTGAATTTCATAGTAAATTTGTTCAGTTTTTTATTACGTAATACATTATTAATATAATCTTCATATTAGTTTATAGCTAGGTGTCGTGTTCGAGTTAATATGTTTGTTATTGTTCTATATAATGCAAATGAAAGTGAATAGAGGCTAACTTTTATGTTACTTTTAAGTTACTTATGTTACCATTTTAATTTATTTTTAAGTTACGTAACATAAAAGTAAAGTAAAGCTTTGTTCACGCTTTCTTTTCAGTTACAAGTTCTTGCAGTCGGGTTTTTAGTTTAAAATATTTGGTTTGTTTTAATTTTTATACCCAACTGCGCAACACAAAGAAGAGTAACGTGTTTTTTATTTTATTTTACATAATTACAATGATTATAACAAGTAATCCGGGGAAAAATTATGATTTAATTTTATTTGTGAAGACAGCTTTTGTGTGGCTATCAGCCTTTAATTACTTATTCATCTTTGTTCAAAAATGTACCAAAGTATATAAGGTCCTAATTTATTAGTTGCAGATATTTTAACACATTATACTTTACATTAAAATAATTAACTTTAAATAGAAATTCAGAAATCTTTTCATATAACTTTTCTGATTTCATTTACCTAACAATAAAATTTATTATAATTTCGTCTAAATAAATCATCATGTGCATTATCACATGTCACAATAACACTATCTGTCATATCAACAATTTGTTGTCGTAAATGTCGTAACGGTTCGGCGGGAAAACTGCAAATGTCTTTTAATTTATCTACGTGAAGTGGCCAGTTACAGTTACAGGGTGACCACTATTTACAACAATCAAAATTCCCTGACTTTTCCCGGTTTTCCAGCCGTTTTTTCTAATTTTTCCCTGACTATAATCTTAACCCTTAAAGGCATGATTTTTTTTATCGTTACTAAAAAAAAATATATGGATACCTAATGGCGTAATAAACACTAGAAAAATATAAAAAAAATTAGTAAACTTGTAATCTTTATGATATGTGCTACAACATTATACTAAAAAATAATTACTTTGTTATGTTAGTTTTAAGTTAGTATATCAGCAATTTATGGTAGAATAAACATCAGGGTTCAAATAAATGTACATTCAAAAAAAACACCTTATGTCATGATCATAAAGTCAGTTTTACCGTGTAGGTCATTTATTGTGCTTTGTTGCTGCAACCGGTCACCTATTTCAGCCACACAGCTATGTGCTCTCGTGGCGCAGCGGTTGGCGCTTGGACATGCAAGGTGAAGTGCCAAGGTTCGATCCCTAGCCCAAGTTATTCTTTTTCTTTCTTATTTTTCTGTGTTATTGTCAAATCAAAACATTATGCGAGGTCATGACGGGTATATGAGAAATTGGCATTGGAGCTCAGTACGGCGATCTGTAGACATCCTCCACTTGTGTAGTGAATAGGGAAATATTTGTCCGTTATAAGTTATTTAAATTATAGAAATTAGTGGACATCATACCTGGACTTCCCACTTGTGGCAGTGATGCAGTTCATTGTTTTTGTGTCGTCATGATTCATCAAGGGGTAAGCTACTAATGATAAACAGTTATTATAACCAAGTTGTTTAGTGAGACGTTTAATAGTAATGCAATTTGTATTCTATTGTAGCTTACCGATACGCCCTTTAACGGCGGTTTGAATTGGAAGCTGAGCTGAGCCGTAGGCGAGGGATAGGCAAGAGTTCCCAGACGTTCGGTCTAAAATCTTCCTGGCGCCCTGTTAGTTTAAGATAGGTATAAGTAGGTTTAGTACACTTAGGATAGGTAAACTTAATGATAAACGGCCGTTGTAGTATTTGATCGTGTTCGTTATTGAATTCTCCCTGATAACCCGTAACAAAATAGCGCCCAACGTAAAAACGGTTTGTGGTTATCAGGCGGTGACTAGGTAAATTTTGATTGTTCTTTTGTATAAGTTTTTTTTTGGTTCATTTGTATAAGTATATGGGGAAGTTAAATAGACGTTTTTAGGTAGGTTAAATTATTAGTATTTAAATAGCTAACTGTTTTGTATAAGTATATAAAGTCATCGGATTTTTAGTAGGCTAATTTAACTTAGGTTAGTTTTTTTTCCATCATCGTTATGATTAAGGGTCGAAACGTTGTAAGACGAATATTTTAGTTAGAATAGTGTTTGTTTTTTTGTGGTGGTTAGATATCGGGGTATATATCGTGTTCCTTTTGTTAACTAGATAGTGTTATCCAAGTGTCGCTTCATTTACAATTGTAGTACGTGACGTTAAAGGACTATTGGTGATTTAGGTGTGTTATTTTTTTTGTATGATTAACGCTGGATCGGAACATAATTTAAAGTTAGTTTTCATGAATCAGCATTGTTTGAAGCAAATTTAATTTCTATAACTTAATTGTTTTTTTTTTAATTTACGTTTTAGTTGCTTGATAAAAATGGATCCCAGGTTTTTGTTAAAAGATGAGTTGGAGTATGAACTCGCTTGCCGCGGGGTAAATTTAAGGTCCACGGTGCCAGTAATGAAAAAATTGTTGACAGAATTAATGCTTTCAGAACACCCAGTTGTTTCCGGGCAAGAAATTAAGGCACCACAGTCAGTTAATGTTAAGTTTGAGCTGGGAATATGTTCTGCGAAGTTAAATGTACTTACAAATTATATTTCCGAATTAAGCGGAAAGCCAGATAGCGTTTTGTTCAAAAGGTTGGTTTCCAGATTGTATCATGTACAAAACAGGATTGTTTTATTGAAACATGAGGTGGAAGACGACAAAATTCAAAAAGAGAGGTTATTGCAGCTATGTCAGGAATTGCTTGATAAGTTAGAGAGGCAGGATGACATGGTGGAAGATGAGAATTTATCGGCTAGTGACAAGCAGATTTTAGAGAATACGTTAGGGGACTTAGGACGTAAAATAATAGAGAAATTGGAAAATAAGTCCAGCATATCTGAGAATCTAGGCAACAATTCAAGAGTTAGTACCGATAAGTTAGTTGATAGGTTAGAAAAATCAGTGTCGTTTGCGGCTAGCCAGTGGGAGCAGCACAGGGGTAGTGGCTCAAGATTAGGTCGTACTTCAACAGTGGATGAAGAGCTTCCCAAACGCAAACTAGTACCTATACATCAGTGGGGTCTGAAGTTCGCAGGAGGAAATAATATGAGCATAAATGCATTTTTGGAACGAGTAGTAGAGTTGAAAGAAGCAAGAAATGCGACGGATAGTGACTTGTGGCGTTACGCTATTGACTTTTTTGAAGGGGACGCGTTAATCTGGTTCCGAGCAAATAAGGAATATGCCAATGATTGGGATGAACTGGTGATTTTGCTGAGACGTGCGTTCCAAAAACCTTATTACCAGGAGGAGTTGTTGGCAGAGATTAGGGCCAGGACTCAGGGGAAGGACGAGTCGGTGTTAGTTTATATCTCGGTAATGCAAAATATGTTCAACAGGTTGCCAAATAAGATTACAGAGAATGAGAAGGTGTCAGTCGTTCTGAGGAATTTGCAGCCATATTACCAGCAAGCAGTTTGTAGGGATAGTTTTGGTTGTATTCCTGAATTGATGAATGTTCTGAGAATTGTTGAAAGAACGAAGGTTAACTGTGACAGGTTTCAGCAGCCCAAGACCACTAGGGATATCTTGGAACCGGACTTAGCTTATAGATCACTGTCGGAATGCACAAGTAATGAAATAAGTGTGGTAGCAGAAGTGACAAAGCAGACTGCTACTGTTGCTAGGGAAGCAATAATGGAACAGCCGTCACAAAGGCGCTGCTGGAATTGTCGCGAAGGCGGACATAACTTTAGGGAATGTTCGGTTCCGAAACAACGTCTTTTTTGTTTTAAGTGTGGTAAATTTGGATTGACTTCGAAAGAGTGTGAGTGTAAGGGAAACGCTCAAGGGAGAAATTCGAAGCCTGCCAGCTAAATTTCTCCCTTGGTCGTGAAAGCGATGAATGGCAGGCGTGGTTAGGTACTGTAAGAATGTTCTTTAGTCGTAACGATGGTCAAGTGTGCCCTGTGGTAGTAAAAAAGGTTAACGATAACAGGTCATATGTGAAGTTGAGTGTCTTAGATTATAAGTGTGAAGGCTTGTTGGATTCGGGAGCAAATCGTTCAGTCATCAATGCTGATTTTGCGGACGTTTTGTATCGACTCGGTCTCAGACCTACAGGTACGAGACCGATAGAAGTGGCTATGGCGGATGGGGTGACGCACAATATTACGGAAATGATTGACGTACCCATCACCTTTGATGGCCAATTTAGGGTTATTCCGGTTATGATTATGCCCGCTTTGACACAGCAGTTAATCTTGGGTAAGGATTTTTTTGATGAGTTCGGGGTACAACTGCAGTTCAAGGGTGATAGGACATGTAGGGAGGCAGAGATTAACGCGATAGATACAAACTGTCAAGCAATAATAGCTAGGGAGGATCTGACTTCAAATCAGCAGGAAACATTAGATAGTCTTATTAAAGAAATGAGACAGAATATCGGCAGTGGATTAGGAAGGACAGAAATCTTGAGGCACAATATAGACACAGCAGATAGTAAGCCAATCCATCAAAGGCAGTACAACTTTTCGCCAGTGGTTAAGAAAGCGATTGAAAAAGAGTTAGATGAAATGTTAGCTATGGATGTAGTGGAGCCATCTTACAGTTCTTGGTGCTCACCGGTGCTGATTGTTAAGAAGCCTAATGGGGATAATAGGCTGTGTTTGGATAGCAGACAGCTCAACCGTACTACAAAGCGGGACACTTACCCTTTGCCTAGAGTGGCCAATGTCATCGACAATTTGCGCAACGCTAAGTTTTTAACTACTCTCGATCTCAAGTCAGCTTTTTGGCAAATACAGTTAGAGGACAGTAGTAAAGAGAAGACGGCATTTGCGGTTCCAGGTAGAGGTCTTTTCCAGTTCAAAGTCATGCCATTTGGATTGGTGAACGCATCTCAAACCCAGCAGAGATTAATGGACATTTTGTTCCACGCAGAAGAGGATAAGGTGTGGGCATATCTAGACGATATTGTTATTTGTTCTGCTGATTTTGACGAGCACATCCGTCTGTTAAATAAGGTAATGGCAATTTTAAAGAGGGCTAATCTGACTATCAACATTGATAAGTGCAAATTCGCAAGACCTAGTCTAAGATACCTAGGATATATTGTTGATAAAGATGGACTCAGAACAGACCCAGACAAAGTGGAGGCGATTATAAACTTTCCAAGGCCTAAGACATTTACGGAATTGAAGCGATTCATAGGACTTGCAAGTTGGTACAGAAGGTTTGTAAAGGACTTTTCAATTGTTGCCGCGCCGTTGCACGATTTAACCAAGGGTAAAAAGACCAAGAAGTTTGTTTGGACAAAAGATGCCGAAGTAGCTTGGTTAAAACTGAAAACCCTGCTTACGTCGACGCCGGTGGTAACGTGTCCGGATTATACAAAAGGATTTATTATCCAGTGTGATGCCTCAAATACGGGAATTGGAGCAGTACTCTGTCAGAAGGTTGGTGACGGAGAGCAGCCCGTGGCTTACTTGAGTCGAAAATTGAGTGATCGAGAAATGAAGTTCTCAGCTTCAGAACGTGAACTATTAAGCGTGGTTTATGCAGTAGAGAAGTTTAGACCGTATGTGGACGGAGCTCATTTTACGATTGTAACAGATCATAGTGCATTACTTTGGCTTCACAAAATGAAGGATCCCCATGGCAGACTTGCACGCTGGGCTATGAAGTTACAGCAATTTGACTTCGATATTATTCATAGACCTGGTAAGAGTCATACAGTACCTGACGCTTTGTCTAGAAGTGTATCTCAACGTAATTGTGAAGTTGGCGCAATTGAAATTCTAGATCACCATAAGGACAATTGGTATAAAAGTAAGGTTGAAAAGTTATCCTCCGAAAATCATGATTCTGAGTGGGCAGTTTTCGAGGGAAGGCTTTTTAAGAAAGTGCCAATGAAGCAGTTTCCGAATGAAGAAGACTTGTGGAAACTATTTGTCCCCGAGCCCTTACGCAATAAGGTTCTACAGGAATGTCATGACAATCCTACCTCAGGCCATTTAGGTATTCGGAAAACTTATTTTAGGATTAAGCAAAAGTTTTATTGGCACAGTATGTTAAGAGATGTAAAAAAGTATGTGAATGAATGCGAATGTTGCGCTAGTCGTAAAGTCTCACAGAAGTTGCCAATGGGTCATATGGGGAAACACAGAGAAGTGTCGGAACCTTGGCAAGCAATAGCGTTAGATTTTATGGGTCCCTTTCCTAAAAGTAAAAGGTGTAACACCATGCTGTTAGTAATAACATGCTTATTTAGTAAATTTACCGTGTTGTTTCCTCTCCGGACTGGTAAAGCTGATAAAATGTGTGAGATGGTAGAAAAACAGTTTTTGCTATATGGAGCTCCAAAGGTAATAGTTTGCGACAACGGGAAACAGTTTGTGTCACATATGTTTAAGGAGTTAGCTGCAAAATACAAGTCGGAAATTATGTTCACTCCATATTATACAGCTCAGTGCAATCCAGCAGAACGCGTTAACAGGGTCATTGGGACTATGATATCCGCGTATATTAAAACCAAGAAGCATAACGAATGGGATTGCAATCTAGATGAAATCGGTCATGCTATTAGGACTGCAGTTCACGAGTCTACAGGGTATACGCCATCGTATTTATTTTTTGGTAGGGAAACTTCGGTTTCTAATATAACATCATCTGCAGTTAGGCAATCGGTAGTACTTCCGGCGGACAATAATGCAGTAAATACCTCATATTACCTTGAAAAGCTAAAAGAAAGGAAGGCCATTTATAATAAAGTGCAAGATAAAATAAGAAATGCGCATTTTCGAAGTAGTGTGCATTATAATCATAAAACAAGACATGGAACATTCCAGTTAGGTGATACAGTCTGGAAAAGAACCAAATATTTGTCAAATGCTAATAATAAGTTCATGGCTAAGCTGGCACCTAAATTTGAAAGAGCAATTATCGTCGAGAAATTGTCAGATATTGTTTTTAGGCTGAATAATGCATATGGTAAAGATATAGGCGTCTGGCACATTAAGGATTTGAAACCCTATATCGTAAAAATAAATAAATAATATTTATTTATTTTAATGAGGGAGGGGGCATGTTATGTTAGTTTTAAGTTAGTATATCAGCAATTTATGGTAGAATAAACATCAGGGTTCAAATAAATGTACATTCAAAAAAAACACCTTATGTCATGATCATAAAGTCAGTTTTACCGTGTAGGTCATTTATTGTGCTTTGTTGCTGCAACCGGTCACCTATTTCAGCCACACAGCTATGTGCTCTCGTGGCGCAGCGGTTGGCGCTTGGACATGCAAGGTGAAGTGCCAAGGTTCGATCCCTAGCCCAAGTTATTCTTTTTCTTTCTTATTTTTCTGTGTTATTGTCAAATCAAAACATTATGCGAGGTCATGACGGGTATATGAGAAATTGGCATTGGAGCTCAGTACGGCGATCTGTAGACATCCTCCACTTGTGTAGTGAATAGGGAAATATTTGTCCGTTATAAGTTATTTAAATTATAGAAATTAGTGGACATCATACCTGGACTTCCCACTTGTGGCAGTGATGCAGTTCATTGTTTTTGTGTCGTCATGATTCATCAAGGGGTAAGCTACTAATGATAAACAGTTATTATAACCAAGTTGTTTAGTGAGACGTTTAATAGTAATGCAATTTGTATTCTATTGTAGCTTACCGATACGCCCTTTAACGGCGGTTTGAATTGGAAGCTGAGCTGAGCCGTAGGCGAGGGATAGGCAAGAGTTCCCAGACGTTCGGTCTAAAATCTTCCTGGCGCCCTGTTAGTTTAAGATAGGTATAAGTAGGTTTAGTACACTTAGGATAGGTAAACTTAATAATAAACGGCCGTTGTAGTATTTGATCGTGTTCGTTATTGAATTCTCCCTGATAACCCGTAACAACTTATTTTGTTAAAAACCGTTATAAACACACTGAACGAAAACCTTAAATATTTAACTTTTTCAAAATTGCCGCCATTTTGCTCAAAAAATCTAATACCTTTTTTTTAAATACAATTTTGCCAAAAATATTTATGGATGTATTCGGAATCTAACACGTAAATGTCACATCTATTAAAAAAGTAATAAATGTGATTTTGGATAGCTGCATATTGCTGCACTGGCCATAAAATATACGATGCAGATATACATCATTATGACATGTCATGTACAATTTATCATGTAATTTTGTATTATGAAATAAATAAATCTATCTATCTATCTATCTATGCATTTAAGGGTTAAATGTAATAAGGATGAAATATACAGGGTGTTTGGTCCATCGTTTGCCAAATTAAAATGGCGGATAGGTGGGGTTATTTTCTATCCCTCTACGCTCTCTAAAAAAATGTTTGGCCCACGTGTATTTTTTTTTCTTTCTTTTGTTGTTTTTAAAGAATTTACAGGGCCGACGCGTTTAAATTTGAATTAAAAAAAAAGTAAGTGCAAAAGAGATGAAATGTTTATTGCATCGTGATGTGTAACGTTTCACGGTTGTATCAGAGTTAAAATAACTGACATGTTACTGCTAGTTTTTTTTTTAATGACCTGCAAATGTTTTACAACATGTAAAAATTTAGTCAAAGATGAATTTTGATTTGCAATAAAAAAAACTAAATGAGACCCACGTTCTTAAAATTGTTTTAAAAAATTCTGTGCTCTATCCTCTTTCTAATGATGTACCTACAATAATCCCAAACAACCTTTCATGAACTTTATTTTTTCCCGATTTTTTGTAACGGACGCAACAGGCAAATTAACGATGCCCAAACATTGACGCTGTATCTTCGCGGGTTTTCATTTTTCGGCGACCAGGCTTGCAGGTTGTAAAGATGTAAATTCCCTGACCTTCAATAAATTTCCCTGACAATTCCCTGACTTTTCCATGACTAGAGAAATTCCCTGACATTTCCCGGTTTTCCCGGTTTTCCAGAAAGTGGCCACCCTGAGTTAAGTGGTACGTAAAAGAGCTACTAGAATCTTTTCAATGAGTTTTCATTTAGTAATCACATTAACAGGGTGTTATTACGTAGCAAATTTGTTTTTCCTTTTTCTCCAAAAAAACATCGTAAAAGCTATAATGTTTCATGCTTTAATATACTCCAGAGACCGAGTACTATCAGCTGTAAAAATATCTGCAACTAATAAATTAGGACCTTATATACCTATTTGATCTCTTAAATAAACACTTAGTACAAAAAGTGTTTGTATTGTAGACATTGTGAATATCCCTTTAGAATACTTTTATGTAACTTTTAAGTTACTCAGTAACATATATTTTTAGTTACTTTTATGTTACATAAGCCCAATTTTTCAGCCTTACCCATCAACGTTATTTCTTCCACAACGATCGGTCAAAGTGCAAATGAAACACAATCGTAAAAAATATTATGGTTAATATCTTACAAAAACATCATAATGATGAATGAAGATATTGTCGACGGATTGACATGCCTATAAATTATAGATCATCCAATAATGCTTCAAAACAAGGAATCCCCGGCTACCTTGGATACTCAAGGCGGTATCCGAACGTATCGAAAAGTTGCTAGATTTACTGCATAGTACAACCTACACCGTGTACCGACAAATTGAGCTGAGATTTAGTGGGCACAAGCATTACACGCGATGAAAGTGCTTGCCCGGCGTATAATGTTGTAACTTTGCTTTTCTTAACTGACCTCGTGAAGGTTAAGCGTAGGGAAATATGTCAATTTCAAATTGCCTAGAGAAACGGAGCACCTTGATGCTTAGCTATGCCATTTATCGTAAACCATGTTTGCTGGTGTTTTTTAAATGTACGTGCACGAAGTCACTTTTAAGTGGGGACGTTTCTAGAGTTCCAACGGTCTTCATAAGACTATAATCTATATACGTCCAACTACTAGGCACAAGCCTACTCTCATAGATGAGAGGGAATGGGCTGTAGTCCTCACGCTGGCCCACTGTAGGTGGGGACTTCACGTCCTCCTCTTACGGAATTCAGAGGTTCGAATCCTGGTCGTAAGAGCTACTTAGTATGTAGTAACCAAGGACCAATAAAACAAGAGAACTGTCATTCTCTATTCCACAAGCTGTTCCCCGATATTACAACGCCATCTATGTATTAGCTTGGTATAAGATAAGGTATTATTTACAATTATTCAACTTTGAGAGCGTGACACAGTATTTAAATGTTAGAATTTATTTATTATTAGCTGTTTACGAACTAATTGTTACTGTACTATGTTTCTTTGTTCAATTATAAAATCGTTAAATGTTTAGTTTTTTAGCGCCATCTAGTTTTTGCATGGTTATCCCCTTGCGGTAGGGGTATAATCTAAAGTATGGAGAATAGCAGTCCTCTTGTTTTAATGGTCCTTGGTAGTAACTATTTGTAAGATATTGTCGATGATCTGGATAGTTGTCCGAATTGTCCAGATACTGACCAAGTGCGTGCATAAATACATACATCATCGATAATCAATTATTTTGGAAACATCCCAGCTAAGGATATCATTCAGTGGAAGAGTTATTTTTTGCAATAACTTGAGGATAACCACTAAGACCAAGTTATGCTGATAACTTTTGATAAAAATATCATTCTCACTGCGGATTATTTTTTTCTCATCAACAAAACTTCCATTTAGAAGGCATCAGATTTAACAAATTTTCTTGCGTTACTAATATACAAGTCCTGCCTTTTGGACTGTTACATGCACCGTTTAGTTGGAAACTTGATAAAGATATCACTATAATATTAAGCGATACTGTAAAACCCCTTGAACTACAAGATGAATTACTTTATCTATTATATTGGATTGGATTAGCCAGAAGCTATGTGGTTTAGCGCTGGACGGATCTTACGGTGGCAGGGCGATGTTCAATAACCACTTAATCATTGCTGCCGATTAACATTCTCATTTTCTCCTTATTTGCATATAGCGTATAAATAGACTATAATAGCTGGGATAAATATGGGATAAGCGACTAGCGGCTATTTGATTGTAATAGATTGCCATGATCTTTTTCAGAGCCTATTTAGTTTTCACATTTATTGCATTTTTTTTCATCTTTTTACGTATTTATTATTCATTTTCGAAATACTCAGGTTACCTCTTAGCTCGATAAAAAATAATTTATTTAAGTTGCATTGTTCTGTTATTATTGTTTGCTATATTTGTGCTAATGAAATTCATGTAAAGTCTTAATTTTTTTATATTACTTTTATTTACGTATAACTCCACATAGCCAATTTGTCAAAATAAGTTTCTGATTCATTTAATAGAAACTATATTACTTTTCATCTATATGATATTTTATGCAGCGTGACAACTAATTATTATGAAATCAACTTCTCTAGGTACTAATAAATTAAATGCATATCTACTATGAAATCACTTCCTAGACCTTTAACAGCCGGTAGAGACCATCGAATACGTCCAACCTAGGCGAGGTAAGACGAGAATCGGGCGCGGAAGCCTAGTTTCCAAATCATTTTTAGAGCACTTATTTGACTCGTAGGTCAATGTAAAACATATATAATAATATTCAGAACTGTATCTAGGTCTTCCTCTCACTTAGAACACGATAGCGAACACTTCGCTCGATAGAAAAGTAGCGCGAAAACACTATAAAATAAAGTATTTTTTTCATTTTGTTCATTACCAGTTACCTTTTCTGACAAAATTAATACCTGACAATCATGATTTCACAGTCATGCAGGGCATCCTCTGATGTTTGGGTTGATAACGTATACTTTTATGTTAGAAATCGAAGATAATCTGCAATAATCTGCATTCCGCCCGACCCTAGTTGTATGTGAAATGCGAGCCAGGTCCTACCGGGCCTTAAGGTTGCATTAACCGCCAGTGCCTCTGCCTTAGTCACCTGTCTAGACACCATAATGGCGGCAGCCTACTAGCATAGATGCTAAGCTGCTTTGACCAGCTTAACACTTTCGAAAACGACATAACCGACAATATCTAAATTCACACGAAAATATCGGTCTGACTAAGACAATAGTGATATTTGTCACTAAATCCATGAATAAATTAAGCAAGAAAATGGCGTTTATTACGTTTGTATGTGGATTTTGGTTTAATTAAAGCAATACAGATTACGGGTCGGATATAAGCAGAAATTACGTTGATGGTTTATGGGCGTTAGGAAAAATTAAAACATGCACTTTCCGTTTAGCTTGGGAATCGTTTTCGATGAAAACTTGCATTATAAGCATGGGATATTATCATGTTAGCTGTAGATTTCTATATAGATACAAACAGGATTAGTTATTTTAAAAAAAGAGATATAGATTAGTTTACGAAAGATGAATGCCAGGACCGTAGCAAGTGGAAGGATGTTGTTCTCTGCATATTCCGTTGGAAAAAGGGGTGACTACATGTATACGTCGCCGCAAACTAACTTAATTAGCCACTTGGTTAGCTGCCTAGCATTTTCATTCAACAACGCCATCTAGTTAAGTGCGCAGCGGGGCTTCGTGGCGGGTCATACCTAGTTGTTTAGAAGCATTGGCCAGCCATATCGTTAATTGATACATTGACGCATTGGCTAAATTTCATGCAGGCAGTTAACTAAATGGCGCCGTTTAGTGAAAAGGCTAGCCAGTTGGCTGCGACATATATACTCATATTTTTATCCAGGATTCTATCTTCCTTCTTAATCATTATTAAAAATATGAGCAATCACGAATACTGTATACTCGGTAACAAAAATAGTACATTACACAACTAGGGTGGTAATACAAAGAAAGATCGCAGATGTTTGCGGCCCGAGCTGCAAGCGAGGGACGTAAATATGCGATTGAGGGCTTTCTTTATTACCTCCCATGTTGTGTACATCATTTTATGTCTACACTTGGCCAGAAAGTCGCTTTATGGCCAGGTGTGGCATAAACATATTTATAAATTTTTTCACCGTATTCCGTTGCATTATTGTTTTCCTTGACATTAAATACCCTACGAATACTAAAGCGTAAATTGTCTTACACGATAAACCTAGTTTTTGTCACCGCTGCCCACTGATCTGTCACCGGGTTGTCTTCGGGCCGATAAGCAAAACTCAATATGTTGCCGCCAATCAGCGAAGTTTAAGGTAATCTACTTAACTTTCGCGCGATTCGGCGTCTCTCAAAGCTCGTATCTTTTTAATCTTTCTTCAAGAGCACCGTTAATGCAGTTAAAGTGTAAGGTGTGTTGGGGTAAGATCGGATAATTCCAATTAATGCCTCAATAAATAAATATCTAGTACTAGGCAATTGGGGTAACATCGAACCGAGTAACCGATTTAATTTTATTTTTTATTTTTACTAGTTAGCCACAAACTCGGCTACGGCATTTCGTTTCCCCCACAGCAGTAACCGGTCTTAGCGAGCCAGGAAACATGGGATTTTTAAATGTTAGCAATCAGTTATAGTTGCATTTGGAACATAGTCTGGTGCTACCCCGAGAATGTCCAATCTTTATCGGCGGAGAATAAAAATAATCACTGACCAAGAATCACTAACCAAGCGCGGCGTGTCAAAAAATATACACATACAGTATAAAAAGTAGCTTCCCAACTTGTCGAAAAACCGTTCGGTTTGACCCCAACATACCCTCATAAGATTAATTCCGTGTTTCCGACATTAAACGCTGGTTTTACGCAATTAGCAGTAAAAGTAAAGTGGCCTCACATTGGGCCACGCGTTGGTAATGTAATGTAGGGTTGATTTGTATGTGACATGTATTGTATGATCTACCTGCACACCACGTGGCCGAGTTTTTTGCCAATGTCGAGTACCTCTAGCATAACTGTGACGCACCGCGCGACTCTTTGTGGTGCGACAAATGCTACCGATCTCTTTCAATTCAATATAGTGTGACAATGACAGGCTATGCTGAGTCGCGCGATAAGCGAAGTCGCGCCCTTGTGCTAGCAGTACAGGTTATCAAGTAACACCGCTATGACAGAAAGTTCGTTGTCATTCAAGCCCTGAAAATGATGTCCCGAATTACTTAACTCGGGCGGGCCTCATCCATGTCCCGCCGATTGCCTCCGCATGATTGCTTCGTTTAAACGTTCCAGCTTGTACACAAGTTGGTACGACGGTTTTTCTCGTTAAAACGCCAAAACTAAACCAGAAGAGGTCAGAATTTCTCCCACGGTCATTCCTGGTTTTGGTCAAATTCCCCACGAGATTAAAAACATTCTCAGACAAATAATATGCAAAGCATTCTGTCTTGAGCCCAAGGAATCCTATTCACAATCTCACGGTGACGGAATAATGGAAACACCGGCTGAAATAAGTTTTTTGTTCGTTTATGGCATTTGACAAAGTGTATCTTGTCGTAACCGATTTTTACATCAAGTTTTGAAGGGGAGTATTAAGAATTCAACCTACTGAAAGTCAAAAATAAGCACTGAGATTACATCAATTTGGTTTTCTCTCTTTTTAGAAGCTTTTATTTAGTTTCACTTGTCTCTGTAATAAAATATTGAGAATCAAATTTGAACCACTTCCCGGATTCCGACTGAGCTGCAATTTTGCATAGATATGTAAATCTGGTGATAATGCAATATTTTTATGAAATAAAGTTGACCTGATGATGGAGCAGGATGGTAGCCAGGATCATCTAAATTGACCCCCAAGATAAACTCACCGTGTTTTGGCTCATTTGATTAGTTTTGACGTGCAGTTTGCGATTATACAAAAAAAAACAGTCGGCAATAAAAGCTTGTCTACATTTTTTTCACAGAAACTTATTTAAATCTATTATAGTACTAAAAATAACCCAATAGGCCAATATGTACACATATAGCTCGAAACACCAATGTCTGTCATCAAAGGCTGTCTAAAGAAAACCAAGCACCACAAGACACAGTATGGAAAAAATGGACTGACGATCTAGTTAAGATCGACGGTAGTCGATAGAAGCAAAAATCGTGCAACCATTCATTGTGGAAGTTTTTGGGCGAAACCTACGCTTAGCAGTGTAGGTCTCCGGATAGAAATTACAATTATAATGATCTTTTGAACTGGTATACTCTTAAGGGAATACGGAATCACCTAACGATCGTGAGCAGATATATCTTTGTTTTAGTGAAGATACAAATTTTACTTGCCTAGTGTCCTAGAAAGGGGAACTATAAACATTTATGTCGATCAATTAACGTGAGTGATCGGCGCGCAGGCTGATTTATATATCAAACTCGCTAGGGTTGTCAATAGCTGAGTATCAAAGAAACAATGCAGCGTTTTTTCAAGAAAGTAGACGTATCTGAAAATTACTAACCAAATTTTAAGGAGAAATGCTGGTCTTTGATATGCATATACATATGCAATTTGTTCAACGCATTACATTGATTGGCAACATATGAAAAATAATAATTCCTTCAACGCACTCGTTATTTTTATCTTCTACGTCGAACTAGTCTCAATTATCGGTTAATAATTAACTAGTTTTAATTAACTGCAGATAAAATCTTGGTGTACATATTAAAAATTTCTTGAAAAATAACAGTGTATAAGATATATTCTATGTGGATTTGTCGGTAGCAAGATCGCGTTAAAAGCTGCTGGACCCCCAAGGATGATTTTTATTCGTCACCAGTCGAAAAAGTGGTTAACAATTTTTTTCTCTTTTGCTGTCGAAGTCACATCTTCTAGTGTTATAAAATTAAACAGTAGCAACCCTACGGGCAAGACAGGACACGATTCCCTCCAGCCAATTAGATTTCTACGTTGTTTATAGATATTACTAAGGTCGGTGCTTAAGCGCGTTACTAACATGACGAACACAACATGTGATATGGGAAACACAACGAATGGGCGACGTTGCCTGTTTAAGGCTGCGTTTCCACCAGAGAAAAAATCACCGCGGCCCGGCATTGATTGGTGGATTTTTTCCTCGCACACCGCTCTGCTACCTCGCACAGCTCTGGTAAAACGCAGCCTAAATTGTCTACCATGATTTAACCCAGTCATTGACTAATAAACCAACAAAATAAAAATAATCTAAAATTTCATAAAATAAACATGATGGAGGCACCCGGTAAGCAAAAAAGCCTGTGTTGTGTGGCACCAGAAGTTGGCGAATTTAACACGTTCACATACAAAACTATCGGACAACGCGCAATTTTACAAGTCCCAACTGTACAATCAGTATGGGGAAGTGACCCAATAGTGGAAGCACGGACTCCTGACAAAGCCAAACATTGGGGTCACCGGGACAGAGAACGTGTTATGCTTTAAGACATTCTCTAGCATTCTGAAAAATATGTTGACTGCTCCACAGTCTTAAGTTTTCTAGAAGTCCATTGGTTCGACTGTAGAGAGTAGGATGATATTGGTATACATTCATATTTACTCTTGTTTCAGATCCAGCATTTTTGTGACTCATCCAGAAGATCACACACACACTCTCATCCTAAAAGAGTTGCTTAGAAGGAGAAGAAGTGGACCGACAAAGGATTTTCAATTTCCGAAAAGCAATCCCAACGGGCGTAAAGGACTAAAAGTTTGTATGAATTAAACTACGCAGACGAAATTTTAGAATACATTCACTAGACTAGAGTACCTATACCCGCAAGTTTAGTTCATGGGGACGGACTAAGTGATACTAGGTACTTCTATCATACTATTACGTACGTCTCTTTATTTGCTTCGCCGTAGCCGAGTGAAAAGTGTCCCATATTTTAACCTGAGTCGTAACCTGTACTCAAAATTCATGGAAACGGTCCGGTAGTTTTTAGACCTAGATAAAAATCATCAATAAAACCGCAATGTACGTAATTTGTTTCCAGCAACGAGCTTTTCATTAACGAACGATTAAATATCTTATTAACACTAAATGAAACCGTAGTAATCGCTCATAACCCGTCATTACGCATAGCTTTCTTATTGAAAGCCCTAGAAAATGAATACGGCCAGGTACGGACATACCTTAATGAATTTCCAGAGTCTTTAAGGACTGCCGTTCAATTAGTGTTTCTCTTCACTCTGGGACATCTATCAAGATGGTATCGGTACAGTCGGCTGGATAAAGTTGTACCGTTATTGTTAATTTATTTTCATATTTTTTTCTGCAAAAAGCATTTCATTCTTGTATTTATTGACAAGGACGGAGTAAAAACATTACCTTCGGGTCCTTGATCACCTTGGTCGTCGATTATTAGCAATTACAACGTTAGGTAGGTACATGATAACTTGTTTTTCCAAAAAGACTGACATTCCATCTATCAATTTCATATTTAATCTTTTTAATCTACAGCCGGTTGCTTTCCATAACCAACATCAGAAAGGATCTAGTACTAGATCGTAAGTCATAACTAGCGCCCTCTCTGCGACCTTATAAAAGCCAACAATCCGATATTGATGGCTAATCACAAAGATTGTCTCCTCTTGACTACAATTGCATCTCAGTTAGGACAACAACTTACAATTTTTGATATCCCCTATAAGTATAACTTGGGCAGGGATTATTAGAACTTGGTAGCCATATATTCTTCATCCATAGGAATCAGTTTCTCCGAACGATTTAATTTCACATTTGCAGCGATCTATTACAGACCTATTACTTTTTGTACACTGCAGTACTAGTAAGGACTGTAGATTCTAATCTGATAGACCGATCAAAGCAATTAAGAGAAATCAGCACGGCGATCGATCGGTAGCTCAATCAATGCAGATGGTGAAGATTGGGTATTTTAATCGAAGCCCAACGTCCCACTGACATCGCTAGATCAGTCACTTGTCAAATGGCATGGCACAATGTTATAAGAGTGCGACTACGCGAAACCTGCAGAGGTCGAAATAAGGTTTTATTAAAAATATATTTATGGCAATATGGTTTGTAGATAAAATAATGCATGCAACTGTATACAATTAGGCTTAAAAACACTCGTGTGATCTTATTATAACCAAACTTGTAATTTAATGCACCTCATTATGTATCACTTGCGTGAACTACTATTATGCAAACATGCACCATGCAATAAACGTATTAGAATTTGCATTTTCATAATTAAATAAACTTAGTCAACACTTTGAATGTTAACTTGTTGTTATTTATTTGCGTAGTATTTACGAGAAAATACCCCTATTCATTTCTCTAAAAGATTTCATTCCCACCGCGGCTTAGACTGAATGTGTTGGCATGCGAGGCGGGGCGCGTTATCGGTGGGGTCTTTACCTCAGGCTCAAACTACAGTTTGACTATAACCAATCAACCTGCAAAATGCAGCCCATATTTTACTTGTTATTAGTTTTTAGGTTTCCGTACCTTAAAAGGAAAAACGGAATCCTTATAGGATCACTTTGTTGTCCATCAGTCTGTCCGTCTGTCAAGACTCTTTATCTCTGGAACGCGTGGAGCTATTGAGTTGAAATTAAAACCATATATACTCAGGTCTATGGTTCCTTGAAGCTGTGAAAAAATTCTAAGTTAACGCAGGTCCGCGCCGACCCCCGGCAGCGCCTGTGTGCAAACCTATGAAGTACATCTTTATTGTCGTCGTGTTTCGACATCTGGGGCCCCTATGGCCTTGGCGCCTTCGCACACAGGGGCGGCGCGGCCCTGAGTTAACGTAAAAAAAGATATGGCCTGTTATTCCGCAAAAAACGTACTTTTCGACTCTCTCAAGGAAACCAACATTTATTTGGCAAGTAATACCGTCTTATTACTTTATACTACATGTATAGGGAAAAATCTGAAAATTAAACATTTGCATTGAAATCATAAAAAAATATAGTTCTTATTTAAAGTAGTTTTACGGAACCCTCGGTGGGCGAGTTCGACTCGCACTTGTCCGGTTTTTCTATATTTAAATTCCATTTCCAACCCTCCCAGTTTCTAGCAAACTCTGCCCAACCATTAATTATTCTTTTCCTTTATACATTTGATGCATGTATATACGAGTAATACAAAAAGTACAACTCGAACCGAAGGGCTTTCGCAGTTGCGGTCGACCAACGAAATAAAATAAGCGAAGGAATTATGGGCCGATTCAGATTTCTTCGAATGTTTAAATTATGTGGTAATCTTTACTTGGAATATTATTTAAATTATGCGCGTTCACTTATAATGTATCCGGAGTTTGTATAACATAACAGTATAAGTAGTCGTAAATATCATTTTAGCCAGCACTTTTTGCAGTCCGATTCATCTTAGTTGTCCTAAGAAGTGAATATATTTCTGCTCTCAATATTTAACTTTTGCGGAACAGCTATTTCATCATCGTTTGTTCTTTTAGAGCAACGGTCGGCAACCTTTTAGCAGTCAAGGGCCACATAGTGGCTAACGAAATTGACGCGTTCCGCACTTTGTTAGAAATTTGTGACTTTATACGATTCTGAATATAACGACCTTTACATACAAAATAGCCAGGGAGGCTCGCGGGCCGCGGGTTGCGGACCGCTGTTTTAGAGTATTCAAAAAAAGGTGAACAAAATAAAACACGTGATTTGAGTCTTTCAGCCAAATGGTTTTGTGCTACAGATACCAAATATTACTTTGATTGCCTGAACGTCCCGAGTCACGTGGTTTTTTTGCTTACCTTTTTTAAATACCTAAAAACAGACTATATATGACACACTGCGACTCTCAACGACTAACCCAAGGGTTTAATTCCGAAAAATCCACTCTTACTTATTGTCAGCTACAAACAGACTCCCGTATTCCTAATAGTATATAGTGACTCATTTAAATCAAAGTAGCAATGCTTCTAGCTACCTGATCATTTATCATCTTTCAATATTTGGCCTCCAAAACGGCATAACTGCTGGATGTTCTAGTAAACTTGTAGCCTTCGCGTATTGAGGACTTGATGTTCAATGCGTTGGTAATGATCCAGTGGTATGTATGAGGTTTGTATGGTCGCATTACGGAGGTAATTATGTAATGCTAGTAGGTTTACCTTCTTATTAGTGTCAAGGGACAAATATATTTTCAAAGTTGTAAAAGATTCACGTTTTGTTCATGGACTACTGAGAAAGGAGCATTCCATGAAAATATTTCGTAAGGGACACCACCGTTTTAATACTTCCGAGAAATAAATTCAGGAAGCTAATTATCAGCATTGTAATATCATAACTCGGCTTTAAGATTGGTAGTGTTTCTTAGCAGCTAATACGTTTTATTAGGGTAGCTGCCATAGCGTTTCGTAAGGGACAAAAAGTTGATGTTTTCATGGAATGCTCCGAAAGTAGTCTCCATAGGGAAGTGGCTCACTCAGCGATTTGACCGCGCGGTTTCTAGAGCCTCTCCAGAGGGACTCAGCCAGCGCCCAGAGAGAGCAGGCGTTGTGCGATAGAGCAGGGGTCTCCAAACTTTTTTCCCAGAGGGCCATACAGGACCTTTGAAATTGTCGTCTTCCCGCGGGCCGGATTGCAACGGCTCGCGGGCCTTATTTTTTTTTAAGCCTGATTAACTCGCAGCCCTAGTGGGCGTAGCGATTGTATGACCGGGTGGTCAGCTGTGGCGTTCCCTGGAGTCGAAACAGGTCGCTAGCCGGACCACCTCGAGTGAATCGGACTGGGTGGGTGCCGGGGGCGCCTGGGGTCGAACCAGGTAGTTTGGAGACCCCTGCGATAGAGAGAGACGGTCGGATCCGGTGCGTTTCGTCTGGTGGTCGGACACGAACGTCAGTTTTGTTTGAATGAGAAACATCTGTACGTAGTACTATTATTTATTCTGTGTGCAAGACTGCACATCCTTTTTTGTAAGAATTTATTATCTGTGTTTTTATACCTTCTTCTTTATGTTTTTGACTTTTCTATTTATGTCATTACACTTTTGTTTTACCAAGAACCAGTGCATTTTTCTTTGGTAGTGTATACTGTGGTAGGGCTTAGGTTTAGCCAGACGTCCCCATCTATCAAGCAACTACTAGTACCAGCTAGATATGAGCGCCGATCAAAATCGGTCGGCGGCGGCGGCCTCGGCGGCGTGACCTTGAGTTTCCCCGGAAATTAAAAATACCTACAGATTTTCATAGACACACTTTTATAATGAAGCAGTAGTAAGCGTAAACGACTATTTAATGAATTAAATAGTTTTTTCATCACACTTGCTCGAAAATGGTGTCATTACACGTAGGTTTTGCGGGCCGTAAATGACCTATTACGCCCTAGGGCGTAATGGTTTTCTTTTTAAATTTGAAACGCTGGTTCTGTTTTACTCTTATTTGTCATGATCAAAGGAAACGCCAACTTACTTTTTTAACTTTTATTACTGAAATATTTATTTAAAGAGAACCGTTATTGCAAATACATGTAAACACATATTTCTGTAACATTAATTAAATGTTTAAATAGTGTATTTCAGTATTTTGCAAATATAAAATCAACCATTTTAAGTCTTTACCGCTATGGTTTCCGAACGTGACTGTCGTCTTGATATATGTCACTAATGTCACTGTCAGTTTTACAATTTTATTTAGGTTAAGTAAGGTTATTTTAATCAGATTTCCTCACAAGTGTGATGAAAAACATTGTGTGTGCCACGGGCGGTAAAGGAATTACAAACTCGTGTTGTTAAAGCCCTCGGCTTCGCCTCGGCCTTGTAACAAACACTCGTTTGTAATTCCTTACTTACCGCCCTTGATACACAATGTACTATTACGTCACACCTGGCCATAAAATGGTAATTACTCCGGGAAAATCCTACTTCCTGGCCTAAGAGAGACGTCAAATTTTGTGCTTACCACGGAAAGTAAAAAAGAAAGCCTCAGGTCGTATATCTATCGCCCTTGCCTTCGTATCGGGCGTCAAATACCTGCGATCTGAGACATTCTTTGATTTACCTCCTTTTATACCCGACTGCGGCGAAGCCCAATGGAGGGTTATGTGTTTGACCTGTATGTATGTAAGTATGTATGTATGTATGTCCGTTCCTGTGTCCGCTCGTAACTACTCAACGGCACATCCGATTTTGATCAATGATACATCATTAGATTCGTCTTGATGGCGCGAGTGTCACTGGGTATGAAGTTCGTTAAAATAAACAAAATGGCGGGGATTTTATGCACTTTTAAAGTGCACCACGGTCGGGGTTTTTTTTAGTAAAAATATTTAGTTAGGTATTTAATAACTACAGTAACTTAATATTTTTTTTTAATTTTTTTATAAAAGATTAAATAAATGCATTTGATAAATTTTGTAATTTTTGTGGACAAATAGGTTAATTTATCTTTAATGGATTTAATTGAAAATACGTTTTGCGTTTGTATATGTTTAGGGCACGATATCCTAAAATACTTCAAACACTCACTTTTATGAAGGCTTTTAAAGGTTAGAGCACTGTCATGACTTCGTGCCAAGCTCACGAGTAAACTCGATGTTGAAATAAGTACTCGGTAATCAGTATCATAGATTTTGGACGCAGATGTGAAACGGAATCTCCGTTGATTCTCGTTTATATCTCTCGTTTATTTCGCTATGATTACAGGACTCTGACGACGACGTCATTTTATGACGGGCTTGCCGCGGAGCGCGACTGCAACTGATTGCAATAGACAGTTTCAAAACCAGCGGGAGGCGGGGATCGGCGCGCCGATGAGCCCGCGTCGGCGGCGGCGGCGCGAGATTTTAGCCGGCGGCGGCGGCGCGGCGCGGCGGCGCTCATATCCAGTACCAGCAGGACTCGCGGTATTGTCAATGTTTTGTTTCGTTTGTTATTTATTTGTTGTTTTTTTTAATAATAATATGCAACATTAATTATAGTTAAGTTACATATTAACCAAATCGTTACACAGATTCCGAAACTCACTTCCTAATGTGTTATGTTAGTATGCAGAGTATCAGACAATTTTTTGTGTATTTTTTTAATCCGCTTTTTACCACATTAGCTAGGTACGTAACATCTAGTTGTAACTTAGGGCCTATTTTCAACGAATATCAAAATGTGTCAAGACTTGCTCGAATGCCAAAAATCATGGTTACACCACACGATGAACATTGATCATTGATCTTTCAACGATCACTGGGTCAATGACCCCGCCATATCAATGCACAGGCGATCTTGTTTTGATTTTAATGCGTTGCTCTGACTTGTTTACACGTCAGCTCAAAAATAGGAGCGTTGTTTACGCTTTGCATCAAACGCTTGTCTACGAGAAAAAATTATGAAACAGTAGGTATTTACGAGACACTAGGCCGTAAATGGCTTTTTCCACCCGCTGCGAGAGAATAAAAAACCACTTCCTGGCCAAGGGATGAGGTAAAATTGTGTACCAACTATCTATCATAAAAGACTTCTGCCCTCTTAATTATTGCAAGTTGCAAAACGCGTTCTTTTGCATACCTATAGATCCTACTCTCGCCCTCATCATAGCTTGGCTCTTGTTGGTGAAGCTCTTTTTTTGAGCCCTCTCCTTGACAGCTTGACTCTCGCCCTATATGACTGAAATACGTAGGTATGCGACTTTATATTGTAACTTATGTATTTAAACCACGCTTATAACTCGTATTTTTATTAACCTCATGTCATTGTAAACTGCAAAATAAAATCTATGAAATGTCAAAAGTCAGAAACTTGAAATAACGGTTTGAGCAGCACTAAAAATGGCGCACGCTGCAATTTTTCCACACTTATGTCCTTTACTTCCAAGGCCGTTGGGTTACTAAACTAACATGCTTACTCGTATATGCGTTCTAGTAGTCACCTGTATGGTAGACTAGCATTTACCCGCGGATTCACCCGCGTTGTTCCCGTTACTGTCCCAAGGAAACTATTCACCGGGATATAAAGTATCCTTTGTTTCAATCCAGTACTTGGTTCACTTGCATGCCAAATTTCAGCTCAATCCATCCAGTGGCTACCTCGTTACAGGGTTATCCCTGTAACGGGGTAGCAACTGATTAGTAAAAAAAAAATAGGAAAATGAAAAACATTACCTTGATTCCACGCCGACGTAATATTCTCGTGATAGAAATATTCGTTCTCCTCTTCATCAGACCACAGCACGCCTTCAATACTCGACGTGATCCCGGTATCCGGTCCTTCCACGACAGACCTTCGCGACAACTGGTCATAACTCGGAGGTCTCGACAGTGAGAACGTTGACAAATCTGCCAATGAAGACCTGAAGTTCTTCACGCTCCTACTATCAATAGGTCTGTAATAACGCGAGCGCGCGTCTTCGGATTTTACTGACCGGAGCGATCTGCAGTCATAGTTCGGGTCTTCGATGTTAGTTATGTCTCCTAAGGAGACCTTGAAGTTGTTATACGATAAGTCTCCTAAAGGAACCTCACATGACCGGCGTTTCATGCTAGTTTTTTGCGACGGCGCTTCCCCGGTCGCCTGCATGTGGCGAGTGACGCCTGCACTATGCAGAAATTCGCTGGAACTATACATTTTTTTATTCTAACTTAGCACTAAAGGACTTTAGGAACTTTAGAATTTGACTAAATGCGTGGAATTATTCGGTGAGTCTGACGCCGGTATCTGGAACAAAAGAGAAATGAGTTTAGTGAATTTATAGAAGAAATAATTTAATTTATTAAATAAAACCTAAGAAAGCTGAATGTGTTTCATATTGGTAAAGTCATCGTTACGGCAGTGGCTCCACCAAGTCCAGCAAACAAGCAACCAAACCATCACGTACAGCCGCATAAATCAACCTTTTTGTATAAAAACACTCAAAATTTAGAGTCATAAAATAACAGTTCTAAATTCGAAATTTACGAATTTTATTACGCGAGCCATCTAGCGGGTAATTCATACACTAATACAACAAGCAGCGAGCTATACACGAGAACCGCCCTGCACCTTCCACGTTTAGTAAGTACCTTGGTTTACTTACTCCTAGTTCCAGTAAAAGATTGTAGATGACGCTATAATTAAAATGTATTTTAATATACGAAAATATCAAGTTTAACTTTGATACTATAATTCTGTGGGTCTAGTGAAAAGGGGTACAGTACAAGCCACATTTAACCATGAGCAAAAGAGCTTAAGTCATACTATAGAGTTGTGACCTTTTGGTCCTTGTATAAATTTGACTCGTACCCCTTTGTACCACTAGACTCACAGAATTTTTGATGCACTTATTGTTTAGTGACAGGAGCGCATTAGCAATTTAGCTTCTGTATGCCACATCAGTCGACTTAAGGATAATACGGTTTAACTGTATCTAGCACTAAGCATTCATTAGCTTTGTGTTTGTGCTAATGTCTGGAATTCCACTTAGAAGTCAGCACGACCATATTAGACGTCCTTATAAGTAAGTGCTCGACGATATTAGTGGTTCTCGAGTAGATCAGTACGTCTAGCATAACTGGCCGCGACTTTGTATCTCGAGCGACAGAGCATCACCTGTCACTCTCACACGATATTGAGTGGAAAGAAATAGGTAGTATTTGTCGCGCGACAAAGAGTCGCGTGTCACAGTTGTGCTAGAGGTACAGGTAGCAATTTTGGTTCGATCTGATGGATTAATTTCTCACAGGATTCCCAAACTCAAACTCATTTATTTCTGTAAGTAGGCCACAAGGGCTCTTTTACATGTCTGATTCTTTTCTTTTCTTTTGGCGCTTACCTTCTACTGCGTTCTTCTAGATCCGATTACCTTGATATAACTTTTATTTAGAATAGAAAATACTAAGCACCTAAGTCCGAACCGAAAGCTCTCTTACTGTAATTTGGTTGGTACGGAAAAAATAGTTCATACGAAAATTATGATGATATGGTAATGTCAACGCACAATGACAAATAATTACTTAAAAAATATATAGCTTCTTACTCTTACTGAATCTAACTGAATCTGCGAAAATAGTATCTTATCATGATACCAGATACCTAGTTATGCTGTACGATAAAAGTATAAAAAGTAAAGAAATAACTTACTGCAATTAGGGCATGCAATACCGGTTTTATTTGTATGGATAATACCGGTTTTTCGCTATTGGCCCGTGCGTGCCCTAACTGCAATCCTAATCGAACAAACTTTAATTATTAGAGTTAGTTTATCAGCTTGCTTGATTTTACTTTTTGTTGCGTCGATATTAAAACCGACGACACGTTTGGCTTAGTGGGAGTGACACCGCCTACGAAGCTAGAGGTCCAGGGTTCAAATCCTGGTAACAGCAAATATTAGTGTGATGAGCACGAGTATTTGTTCTTGGATGTTTTCTATCTATTTAAGTATAGTATTTATCAATATAAGTGTGTATATCGTCATTTAGTCCCCATAATACAAGCATTGGTTAGATTGGAACTAGGTCGATTTGTAAAAAAAAACCGTCATCATCGTGTGTTAACCACTTTGTGCAACTGAACTAATAATATGCTTGTGAGCTTGTCTAATCACTACCGAAGAGAAACTGCTATATCAGGGAGTTCATTAATCAGCCATTCTGTAACATAGCCAGCACGCTATGCTGCCAACAACAGGGCTTATTTAAATTGAAACTCTTAGTCAGTTACACCCTTTCGTTACTAAGGGTCTGCCCATCGATTAGCTCTTGCAGCCCCGTTTGACCTTTTGGTACAAGTGCTTGATAATAGCTATTTGGTGTGAATGAGCCTGGTTAAGTGGACCTTGTAATCTTGCCGCAGGTTTCACGAGGCTATCCGGTGACGTTCAATTTGCAGTACCCACCAGTGGCGTGGCGCAAAAGATATCCTTGGGCAAGCCGGTGTAGATTTGGCGTACATTTTACTTAAGAGCTGTAAAATAAGGTGCTCAAATGCCTGATATTAGGCAAGCCGGTAGGAATCGAGTTCTTTGGACGCCACGCTACTGGTACCCACACAAATTCCTATATAGGTACATGTTTGTGTAATGTTTTTGGTGTGAAATAAAGTAGATTTGTATTGTATAAATTATTAAATATTCGTATAAAGCTCCAATGTCAAATAAGAGGAGCTTCCAGCATAAGCTCTCATGAGAGGATTTGTTACAAAAATGTTGCTCTTACCTATATGACACGGAGCTTTCCACGAGCTCGCGGGCTTTACATTTCATAAATATTTGTTAACACGAGCTTTCGCGGGAAACATGTTTCGCCGCGTCCAAAAATATGTATACAATTGCGGACCTTATGTCATAGACTTAAGTTCTAACATAGTACATTTAGTAAGTCGGTTACAAGATAATAAAGTAAAGTAAGTTCACACATTTTTATGTTGTATATGACTTAAGGGAAACTAAATACATAAACCGGCTTTTAGCCACTTTGCGTTCTGATTCATGTAATATGTTCTTGTATATTTTTAGTGAAGATATAACAAGAAGATATGTAAAGTATATATAATCGCGCTCTTCACATAATATTATGTGCACCTCTAAAATAAATCCAATTTCATTATTATATGGCAAGACTGTTAAACCCCTTTTAACTTCGCCATTTTAAAAAAAATCCAAAAAGTGAATTGTAAAAAATTATATAATAATTATGGAACCTGCTCATAACATTTCAAGAGAATCGGATGAGAAATGGGACCGATAGACGAGAACAGTCGGACATACACCGGACAGATACCTACGGAAGCATTTTTTCCCAAGCTGAAACGGAGACACTTCTCTCGCTCGGTCAATAATAGTTATACAAGATAACTGTCGTTCAAGTTTTCAAACCACGTGGAAAGAGCAGAGATAGGTAATACTGCCCAACTATAATCCAATCAGAATCAATCAACTATGGTCCAAAATAAAACTCATCTATTTCTATCAATATCCCTCTTCTATCAGTGGTTTTGTGGGTTTTTATTAAAAGTTTAATTAGATTGCTCATCTTAGAGTTTGTCCGTAATAACTGTTATACATTAGCGAGTAAGATTCGAGTCAATTTGGACTAAAGTTGGGTGGACCGGACTATAGTTGAGGAGTTTTACGGTAGCTAAGTTTCTGTCAAAAAATTTTTTTGAGACAAGCTTTTATTGCCGATTGTACTTTTTCGTATAATCGCAAATTACATGTCACGACTTATCAAATCAACCCCAGACATGGTGACATTATCTTATGTAATTTAAATGATCCTATGGCTACCATCCGGCTCCATCATCAGATCAGCTCCATGTTACAATAATATTGCATTGTCAGTGATTATATCTTTTTGCAACAGCTCAGAGTTGAAGATATCTGCTTTAAAATTGAGTTGCAGGATTCGACCCGAACAAATATAGTTACATACATAGCAGTAGCGTGGCGTCTAGAGAACTCGATTCCTACCGGCTTGCCTAATATCAGGCATTTGAGCGCCTTATTCTACAGCTTTTAACGAAAATGTACGCCAAATCTGCACCGGCTTGCCCAAAGATATCTTTTACGCCACGCCACTAATGCATAGATACATTGCAAGTTAAATAAAAGCTTGTAATAATATAAAATGTGGTATATATAATATTACTATATCCTGTACCTAGGTATCCACAATAACAATTTTAGCAAAACTCGTAACTAAGTAGCAACTTCGGAACATGTAACAAGTTGACGAAAGTTCGGCAAAAAACGTCTTTTAGCGCCGTAAGTGATTCTGAAAGCGTTATTTATCGCTTTGGAAACTTGCTGCCACGCGCACTGACGGCTGTCAGACTGACAATACGTGGGAGCTCAAATATTAATGCCATGTCGATGGAAATATTGGGAACGTAGCCGACATCGTTGCTAAATTTTCAGGTTCATGTCAGAAACACTGAGATTTTTATACAATATCAATATTGCTACTGTTACTTCATATTATGTTTCGCTAAAAGATCAAATAATGAAAAAAATTAAATCAAGAAAGGGGGTCCCCATAGAAGAAACATGTTTTTCGGCGTTTTCTGAACGACGCTGGCACGGAACCCTTCGTGTGTGAATCCGACTCGCACTTGGGCGATTTTTAATACAAGTGTAGCCTGGACATCCAACTAGTTCAGTTGTAGGATTATTTCTAGTCGGGAATATACGATTCGTTAGTGCAAAAAATAAGCCCTAATGAGGTATGCCTGAAAAAATTAGTAAATTAAAAAAATACATTAGACAAATGGGGTTTTCTTTTTATATTTTTGTTTTATTTACTTTTAGTTTTAATTTTAATTTTCAAGAATAGTTTTATAATGTTTATTAAGTAGTTTCATTTAATTTAAATTGCATTGTTTTTCTGTATTTTACTGTTTATCCATTAGATTTAAATATTATAAGTGTACAGTGTTAAAGTTAAATAATAAAAAGAAATTGCTACTTAGTTACGAGTTTTGCTAAAATTGCTAAATATCGTCGCGTCGGCTGACAAACAAAATTCATTAATTAGGTACCAAAAAAATTTAAAGGAAAACCAGCCATGTTGGAAGAGTATTAAAATAATGTTGGCTATCTCTGTGATTTGTTTAGTGTATTTAGTGAGTTTTATTTGTCACCTGACGATATGTATGTACTCGTATTATGTACCTATGTATTTATGCATGTAAACACTTTATTGCCCATAATATCATACAAAAACAGTACAAAGATCAATGGTTATATACAAAAGTGCAGTATTACAAAGATAGGATATTATGTTCAATCAAATCAACGCGCGCTACTCAGCATAGTTTCAGTATAGTGGCAGCGTAATCTCATTGGCCGTTACGTTACTATGTGTTGCTCGCGAGATATGTCGCGGCGATTTTGTGCTAGCTATACAGGCGAGCTGCGAATAGCCATCATTGGGATCCAATTCTATATTACCAAAATATTTTCTTATAATCTGAAAAGAAAACCGAGAAGCGAAATGGAAAAGATAAGATAAACAGGAAATGCAAAAATGTGACCAATTTGTTTGAGTACAATATGAATTTCTCGAAGCGCTCTCAGATAATACTGGTTTAATTTTTACAAGATCGCCTATCGACCAGACAGGAAATTAAAACGGGGATAGTCTGCACCAGTATCGTGGGGTATGATTTCCTTTGAAAAAAAAAGATGGATAAGTGCGAGTTGGGTATGTGATTGGGTGTGTTGCATGTTTTTGGATAAGATAAAATTTAGTTGGGCACAAAGAAACAATGAGGAAACCTGCATACATCCGCGAAGAAATTCAAAGGTATGTGAAGTGAGGGCTAGAGCCCATTCACTCCCATCTTTGAAAGCAGACCTGAGCACTGTAGTGGAACGTATGATGATCAAAGAAAGAGTTGCGTTGCAACGCTTTTTTTAAAGGCATTAAAATGGTTTTATCACTATTGATCATAAAATGAAACATCTGGGGGCACGGCAGTGCCGCCGCCAAGTCGAACAAAACAAAGGCACGCCCGTACCATCCTTTTCTCGAAGCCATTCAGGCCATTTTCAACCTTCTGTAATTTTATGCTGGCTAAACGTAGAACCCTGAATTTTCAAGGATCTATATAGGGCATAATATGACTTAGGTATATTCTCAATAATATTCTATTTGAACTTGTAGTTTAAGAATTATTGCACGTCACCGTTATCATCATAATTCTAAGGTACTTTTCGCAGACCCACAAGCTCCAAATTTTAAACATTATTAGTTTTTTGCCTGTAAAGTCATGCAAAACCTAAAAATATTGCAATTTCAATACGAACTGCGTAAGTAAAATTTGTAATCCTATTCAAATACATGCGATTTACAAAGTTACTTTTGTAGTTCAAATGGGAAATATAATGTAATATGTAATAAATAAAGGTCTTCCTTCCTCCCCCCCCACAGAACTCGATATCCTGAGTTCCTCCATTTAACTGTACTCGCACGAAATAAAACAGCACGTCACTTTTGTGCCAGTACAGAGTAGTTCCATTTTCCGAGCTTACCTACTGCGGATCCCTAAGAAAACGGGAGTATCTCGGAGGAAATGAAATGGCCGCAGGCTCTCTTCTTATTACGAACATGAGTGAGCCAATACGCGTATTGGATGTGACGAACAAGCAGTAATTGAGGCGAATCCGTAATTTGACGAGACACTTGTTTTTCTCATTGTTTTGTGAAGGTAATGAATGTAGTTCTTCCTGTTTTGTTACAAGATTATCTTTAGCTCCGTGTAGGTACTTTATCTTGTTTTTCTGCTTTTGGGTTGATTTAGGATTCAGCTATAGGGATAATAGTGCAATATAAAAAAAAAACTGTCAGCAAATAAAGCTCGTATGCAGTATTAAATCTTTTCCGCCGACTTTTCAACCAGTTCAAAACAGTGATTAATTACAATAATTTTTAATATAATAGTATTTTATGCAACAGTTGTATAAGAAGGTTCAAAAAATGCGAATTGCTTGAGTTGCGATACGAGCCGCGAATGCGGCGAGTATCGCAAATAGAGACGCAATGAGCGTTTTTTTGACTTAATTATACAACGTTGCATACAATACTTTTTCTACGACTAGGTTTTTTAAAATATAAAATTCAAACAAGGCATAACCTGCAAACAAGGCAAATATGACGTTTGACTGACAGTATGTGTCTATGGTAAACTTTTTTTTATTTTAAATTGACACGCAGTGAATATATTAAAAATACTTTTTTTTATGTTGGCATCAATTAATTTAGTTCGGAAAGTTTTGTTTTTCTTAAAAGCCGTAGAAATTTAATTGTTTGTTAAGTTGGTAGTTGTGCATTTTTATCGTAAAGTTAGAATTGAGCGCTTAATCCTTGACCTAAGTTTAACCTAGATTTAGAAGTCTGTAGCTGCTAGCAATAACGTAAAGTGACTATAACGACACTAGTGCTGTTATGGGGAATAGAGTATAGACTTCTCTGAACTCATATTATGTATGTTCTTATATTAGTGTTCGTGACCAAGTAAAACAGATAAAAGTACAGGAGTAGAAAAAGGCTATTAAACTTAGTTAGCAGTAGCGTGGCGTCCAAAGAACTCGATTCCTACCGGCTTGCCTTATATCAGGCATTTGATGACCTTATTCTACAGCTCTTAAGGAAAATGTACGCCAAATCTGCATCGGCTTGCCCAAGGATTTTACGCCACGCCACTGTTAGTTAGTTATGTTTTTTTTGTGAACATCCCTTCAATTGTTTTAAGGCCATGTTTGCATAAATCTATGCGGCTTTTAGAGCGGTCTGCGTCGGTCAGTCATAATGGAGCGATGGAGCAACCGCTAATAAATAGACAAATCGCTTGCTACGACAGCTGGTGTGATTGATATTTATTGCGCTTTGAATTTCAATATGGGAATATAGTAAACGAGCATCTACCCGCGGTTTCGTCTGCGTTATTCCCGTTATTATCCTAAGGAAAATCCCTACCTATAAAGTATTCTGTGCTTTAATTCAGGACTTGATCTAATTGTATGCCGAATTTCATCGCAATCCATTCCATTGTTACCGCGTTAATTAGTAACACATATTGACTCATCCCAACCTTCTAGCATCCAAACATCTACATTTGGGCCATTCTCATTTTTGTGCACACATTCACTACCGTGGATGTCACTACCGTGGATGTCACTGACGTGGATGTCACTACCGTGGATGTCACTACCGTGGATGTCACTGCCATGGATGTCACTACCGTGGATGTCACTACCGTGGATGTCACTACCGTGGATGTCACTACCGTGGATGTCACTACCGTGGATGTCACTACCGTGGATGTCACTGCCGTGGATGTCACTACCGTGGATGTCACTACCGTGGCTTTAATTGCTCTTTCTAATAGTTTGACCTAACCGTCATATTATCATGAATTCTTTTTATCATATGAATGAGTGAATTCATGACAGCATTAATTTTTGTTGACCAGTTAGAAATAGTATTGAGGCCCACGGTAGTGTCATCCACGGTAGTGACTGTGTGTTCAAAAATGAGAAAGGCCATCTATAGCCTGCATAGCATCTAATAGGTAGTTAATTTTGCTAATGTCTTTGCTTATTTATCTACACATATATAAATACAAAAGGCCCTGTCAGAAACTTATTGTTAGCTCGTTACTTCTGAGACATTTCAGTAATCTTTGCGCAATGCCCTTAAGCTAAGCAATCGCCGGTAGCAATAACTATTGTTCTTGTTAAAGGCAATTAGCGACAAAACGAATGAAATATCTATGTCTTGCATTTATTGGTTCCATGTCCCATTATTTTATCCTTCAGGCTATTTTTCTACGGAATTATTCTTCTTCCCTCGAAAGGGAAGCTGATAGCATCATTCGAACACTATTTACGCAGCTTTATATTGATTGATGGGCTCTTGAAGTTCCTCAGTATTCGATTTTTTTTTTATAAAAAAAAATGCTACACCTGGCTAGAAAGTGGCTTTTACCGCACGCTACGCGTACGGAAAAAGCCGCTTTCTGGCCAAGTATGGACTTAAAATTATGTATACAACACGGGAGGTAATAGAGAAAGCCGTCGCCTGCAGCTCGGGCCGCAAAAATCTGCGATCTCGGCCTTTCTTTGTTTTACCACCCTAGTTGTGTAGTGTACTATAGACTTAGTTTTTAATTCATATTCTAATAGCATTTACCAGCAGCATTGCCAGCATTTTTCCTAAGGGAACTCTTTACCGTGACATAAAGTATCCTATATGTCAAACCTAGCGAGTCTGTCAACCCCATTTTGGAAAAACGCTAAACTGAATCGATAAAAAAAAATAACAAACCTGCTCAAATAATTTCATAAGAATCGGTTGAGAAATGCGACCTATAAGGGAGAACAGCCAGATATCCGTTGGACAGACAGACATACGAAAGCATCTTTGCCCAAGATGAAACGGAGACGCTTCGCTCGCTCAACTCGCTCGTTTAATACATAACCAGACTCAAATCCTAACATGTCAGCTTTCAGGTATAATCCGCTCATTAACGTACAATCCCAAACTTTCCAGCAACAGTGAATATCATGAAATTTTCCCCATCTCTGCAACTCGGATCACTCGGCAACTTTTACTGTTTAGTTATTAGTGCAGCGTTTTACGAGTCCTGAGCTCATTAAACGTGTGCAGTGTGGCATTGTGCAACTGTGTAAGTTCGTGCGGCGACGTTTTGTGGCTATTAGAGCATTGTCTTGGAGAGTTGGAAGTTTGTGGCAACAGATTTAAATTTGGAACGGTGTCGCTATTTCTCATTGCATCTAAGGGCTTTATCACACTAGCGATTTGCGGGCAAGGCGAGAGCTAGTTTCCATACAAAACCAGTCGCAGCGAGTTTGCCGCGAGCGACATTTGTATAAAAACCCGCCCGCGGCTCGCCCGCCCAAAACATTTTAAGGTTTGTCTATAAAGGAAACAACTACACATACGTAACATACATATGCCAGGGTACGGGGTGACGGTGACGTAGATTTTCTATGGATCATTGACACAAATTCAAAACATATAACTTAAACTAAGAGAAAATAATAACAGTTAATCGCTGGGCTTAATAGAAACATTAAATTAGCAATTTGTTTAATTTGGCAGTTCGATACTTTTGCCAGCAATTATTCAACCAGGATAGCAATATTTAAGTTACTGTACTAAACTACTACTGTAATAAAACCCTCTATTGTTTTACTTTATGCGTAATTATTAATCTTAGCTACAATCTCCCGCTTCAACAAATCCTATTATTGCAAAATCTCTCAGACCAACTAGTTTTCGATGATTTTTTTTTTGGACTGCGCATTTGGCGTCAGTTCTTGGTCATTTGTAGCAATTGTTAGATGCTAAAAATATAATCGATTGAATCAGGCGTTTCTTTGCGGAAGTCCATGTTAAATAAAAATAATCCGCGATATGATAACGTGTTAGATAATCAGTGGTAGCCCGTTATAAATACTTGCGTATTTCTTTATGCACTTACATACAAAACGAAAAACATGCAAATAAATATAACAAACCACAACCAAAAATACAAAACTCGACACGTGTTTCACCTCTCTACGAGGCATCCTCAGGAGCTGCTGGAGATGTTGACCGTCCGGCGACCAGTGACGAAATGAGGTGGCTAGAGGCGAAACACGTGTCGAGTTTTGTATTTTTGGTGGTGGTTTGTTATATTTATTATATATTATTATATGCAGGCTGAAAGGTGATTCCAGGCAGTTTCAAAGGTGGCTCTTTCACATAGTAGAGGATTGAAAATTCACCCAAGTTGCCGTTGTTTTCAGGCGCCTGAAACATGTTTTCAGTCCGTTTCAGGACACCCTCGAACAGATGGCGCAGTAACCTGAAAACCCGGTTTCAGGACCCCTTATGGGCCTTTGAACTACACTTCACTATATGGCGAAATTTCTCGAAGGAGTGAAAGAGACAGCACCATTAGAAAGAGACAGCTATACTGAGAATGTTCGAGAAATGTGCGAAAGAATACCAATAATATATTTTTTTAGTAAGATTCCGGGACTTAAGTCCCGCAAAAAAATTTAGTTTTAAGGGAGTCTCCACTTTTCGACTATGTTCTTCGAAGTTTAGGTAAATATACTCTACCTATTTCGATCTCTGCAGATGAATGAGGTGACCGCAGACATATTTCTGGAGAAATGCCCTCTGAGAACAGTATTTTATAAGGTCTTCTTTCGCATTATTTTATGAGTTTTCCGAGATGTTGCTAAATAAATCTTTGGATTGGTGATAAAATGTTATAATTTTTTTGGGAATACATGTGTGCTGGTATAGACTTTTTTAATAATGGTTATGTTGTCTGAGTTGAAATCTCAAGTCAAAGGACGTGTTTGCTTAAAAATCCATAATAACATGTTGATTGCTTAGTATTGTTAATTAAATCTTTACAAACCGAAACATTTTACAAATCAGAGGTGCACTCAAATAGGTACCTAACAACAAAAATTGTTTACGAATCCACTTCTCCTATATTGCACCTAAACCACAAGCGCTTTCCAATGATGGTATCGTTAGAACCGCATTGTCCTCCAAAACAAAAGGGTTAACATAAACGCATACCTCAGAACTAAACTGACATAACTCCAAAAGTCCCTAAAACGAGCTTCTGGTCCTACAGAGTTGACATACTACGGTCCAAAATTGAATGAAATTGTGTAGAATAGATGTTGCTTTCGATTTTAGAGTGCCATTTTCATTTGTTTATGGCTCGTGCTTCGTCAAAGCTTAACTATATGGTGTTGGTGTGGCATGATCATGTTAATTATTTTGCTGCACTTTAGAAATTGACACAACAATGGCTTAAGGTGCCTATACACCGACGTTACAGTAATTGTGTACTTTGACATTGGGAAGGCAGTGTCCATTAGTTTCGTTCCAAGAAAGTAGCATTGGTATCAAAAACAAACTTGTCACGTTTTCCTTGCATATCATTGTCCAATATGCCCTTAATAAGTTAACCTTATGTGTAATACTCATATACAAAGTACATAACACAAAAACCGTTAAACAGACAAACATAAAAAAATACGATTCATAAATCGCCCTATTTTTACCACTCCCACTTTTTTGATATACAAATATAGTCTTGCCACGATTTCATTATGTAGAAATCAAATTGCCGTTTGTTTATCGTCATTCACGGGTCAGTACTACAACATTGAATGAACCCGTTCTTAGCTTACCAAAATCTAACCCCTGCCTGGCGAATCCGTCGTAAGCCAACATTTAATTCATTTAAACATACCAAAGAGTAAAGCGATAAATAACTCGAAGCATTAAGTATAAATCAACCCTTTCGGTATGTTAGGAATGGAGGCTTAAATTGGAAACTTCTATAAATTAAAAGCAAACGCACCAAATAATGAAGTAGGGCCCGAAAAGTTCCCGGTTTACGCCCTGACTTATTGTCGAACATAAATTACCGTAAGTTTTGACAATAAATTCTGTTAGGTTGATCTGTGTGAATAGGGAATATGGAAGAGGCACTGAGTGTCATTTTAATAGAGTACACAGAGTAAGTTCACTCTGAACAAAGGTAGGTACACCCATGGTACACCGCACGGCGCGCAGGTCATCACGCTCTGCCACCCGCGCACACTCATAGCATCTTTATAGGGAACGTGCACGACGAAGGTGCTGCCAACTGGTGCCGTCAATCTAAATCATACACCCTCTCATGTTGGGGCCACATTGACGAAAACGCCGTTAATAACGTTAATTTATCGCGTTGAAGGACGATTAACGTCAGTGTAGCTACGACTGACATTGGCACTTACATATTATCATTGACATTGACAGCTTGATTTGACAGGGGCGATAGTTTCCTTTATTGTCCGCCTGTGTCTCTTTTGTCGTTTAGTGCTACCACCTATAGTTCATGCACGTTCCCTATTCGCGCATTGCGTGATGTTTCTTCGGAGTGAACTTCCTCGGTGTACTGTCAACTAAGCAGAGAGAAAACCCCATATCAGCGCAAGGTATTCAGTAGATGATGTCTCGTCTTTCCTTGGCCGACGTAAAATTGTGAAGACACCACGGGCGGTAATAAAGAAAGCCGCAGATCCCATATTTTGGCCTTCAGCTACGGTTTGCATCACAAACATCTACGATCTGTAATATCGTTTATTTAACCACCCATGATTTGTAATATATGCACCCGGAATGAACTTCTATAACTGCGTCGCTATTTGGGCCTAGACTGGTCATTTTTGCTATTTCTCCAGGGTTTGAGTCCCCAGTCCCCGTACGTGGACACCGCTAGTACCTAAATTACCTAGTTACGGCTCTGGCCTTTCTGATTATTTCTTTATGCTCTAAGTAGGCAGAGAAGACTAGACTGTCTGATGTGTAAAAGATCATATTAGTTCGTAGATCGTATGGTGCTGTCCCGTCGAGAGGGACAGTACGATATGAAAACATTGAGATAGCTTCACAAGAATCCCACTGTCATGGAATAATGTGCAATTGCTCCGTTACATGGCTACTCTATATTTTTAAGTGGCTGTTCCAGTACTCTAATGTCAATGTAATATCACGAATTGCGAGGTGAAGCAATAATCGAGAAAGGCATGTGAATGTCGGACGGCTAATTAAACTTACTTTCTGACTTGAATTACTTTCTGTTTACTATACACCCGTAAATGCTAAGTTCCTACTGTGGTGCAGATAGTTCGTTCCGATATACAATACGGTATTTAACAACAATCAAAATAAATTAATGATGATGATGATGAACCATCAATGAAATTTTAAAGTAATTTTCGTGCCACCAGCGATTTTAAAATGAAAAACACTAAAAATAAAAATAGAACGCTAGAAACTATAAACGAGTTGGCGAGCAGTGAGAAGCGAGCGACAGTTTTGTCGCTGGGCAATAAGCGAGTTTGAGTGCAGCACATTAGGGTTACGTTTTTGATACAGAATCTAATGCTATCAGCATATTTTTTCTCGCAAATTTATAACTAAATACCTTGTAATCTCGGTCGCGGATAGGGCATACAATACTTACAGTGTTACTTGTATGGGCTAATTCTAGTATCCCGGTATACCACAGAATAAGTAATAGTACTATGTAACTAAACTGTTGTTCGGGTTCAACCACCGGACGGAACCCACCGGATCCGACCGACTCTCTCTATCGCATAACGCGTGCTCTTTCTGGTCGTTGGGTAAGGCTCCTTCGCGGATCGCGGAAAATACGGGAAATCGCGGAGTGAGCCACTCCCGGCCATACAAAAAAATGTATTAGGTAGGGTCAATTGCAGAAAAAATGTACCTTTTACTTTTTTTGTCTGATCATGGTGTGTCTTATGCCATTTTACTCAGAATCACGAGCACTTTTCATTTATGAAATAAAAAAAGTAGTGCAAAATGTCCCAACTTTTCCGTACAAATTTTATTTTTTCTCAGTTTCGTTACGATTTTCCCCTATATTTAGTTTAGGCGTAACGAAACTGAGAAATTTAAAATTTGTACGGAAAAGTTGGGACATTTTTACATGCCCTATTCGCGAATTATACGAGAAATAAATTCCTACATCTTGCTTTCGGTTTTTTTTTACTACCAAACCACTGTACCAAAGATAGATTGATTTACGAGAAGGCAATCATTGACATGTACTGTAATGTCTTTACAAGCAGCAATAATTCCCCAATATATGCGATTCCCATTTTTATACTGAACCTATGCATCTATCCGAGTGTCGAATGTAAATCTCGATTAGAACCTCTTTTGCCCACTTTTTACAGAATTAATTTACAAACTAAGTGTACGCTAAGCTTTACTAAACCGGATATTGCTTGGAAACGGAAACGGAAATACGTAAGCTTTTTCCAGCCAATGACAAATTACTGAAAATTCGTACCGAGTGCACTCAAAGAAATTCCATCTTTGTGGAAAAATCCTCACATAGGAGAACGGTAATACAAACGGAAAGTGCCTGTGGAGAGAAATGCTATATCGTATTTGCTGCATGCAAGTAAAAAGTTGTTCAAAGTCGATGAACAATTTGGCAACGATTTCCGTCATTTAAGCCTTGGGCCACTTCACTTCATTTGTTTGTTCCTTTTTTTATGGAAAACAATAGATGAAGCGGAAATTTTGCCAAATAGGCAACGTGAACCTAGCCCGAGGCACAGTAAGTTTTCTTGGATCTGGGGGCACGGCAGTGCCCCCGCCAAGTCGAGCGCGAAGCAAACACTGCCCTACCATCCTTTACTGGAACCATTTCGCCGCATTTTCAGGCCCCTATTTGAGAACCTCTGGATAAGACCAGAACGCAGAAATTTTCGTCATCCAGTAAGCTATAATCACATACTTAAAATCTAAAATTTCAAGTCTGTAGGTCATTTAGTTCCGAAGTTAAGCGAAAGCAAAGTTTCGCATTTATGACACTCACTCACTCACTCATGATCATCAGAATAATACTAGTACTTCCCATAAACTCAGAGAGCTGAATTTGGTACAGAGTTAGGGTTAAATAACCACATAAAGGGAAAACTATAAAAACTAGGATAATCGAAGATCTGCAGTACCTGGTGACCCTGAAGAAGTGAAATCCCACCAAAAACATTCTGTAAAAAACTAGCCAAGTCTCGATGGAGCTGCTTGTTTATCTCTAAAAAGTAATGAAATCTAGACAAAGTCGTGCCAAAGTCAGTACCGGGGGGGTATCAACAGAGCTCGCACCGACTTGCCTATTATTTAACCGTGAGGAACACATTTTATAGATCTAATAATAGACAAGTCGGTGGAAATCGAGTTCTGTTGATATGCAGCTAGTTTTTTACAGAATGTTTTTGGTGGGATAAATAAATACTAATTTAGTTTTACTTTTCAGAATGTGACCAATTTGGGTAACTTTTACATTTCATACACAACAGGCATAAGAAAGCCGCGGATCGTATATTATATGGCCTTTACCTACGCTTTATTTACTTAAAGGCATTCCATTATTTACCGGCCCTGGCATGTAATATACTTTTACGCGGTTAAGAGGAAACAGTAAGGTCGAGAGAATTGAAAATTAGGTATTTGTAAAATGTGTCGCTATCCCGCACTGCCCGCCTCTCACCCGCAGAGCGCGATAGAGACAACTGCAGCTTGGACCGAAAATACCTTTTAAAATTTCATGAAAACAACGTTTCGTAGTCCCCTGATTTCTTCCCCAAAACTTAACCTATTTAACTAATTTTTTCATTAAACATTAAAGAAAGGCTTTGGCCGTGTTCCTATGTTTTCCCTTTTTTTTAATAATCTAGTCAAATTTGTTTTCTGGATGTGGGAACACAGCGGAAAATCTGGCATTTTTTTTAGGTTTTTGAAGGTTAATATCTCTTTTGAGAATCAATTTATCGTAAAAAGGAAAACGTAGGAACACATATCAATAGTAGCCATAGATTTTTGGACATAAAATTATTGCTCTACTGGCATTATCCAGGGAGGAAACAGGGGACTACGTTTGTATGGAAAAACTGCCCTCCTGTTGCCTCTTAAGCTCTAGTTTTCCATCCTAGGGCAATAAATAAAATATGTCAACAACCTGATGGTAACCTCGCTAAATAAACCGTCTAGCCAGATGAATGCATCAGACAGCGCGGGCGGTAAATTAGATTTCATTATAACCGACGGCGGCAGTGGCAAAAAAGATAGACAAGTTCGAAGAGGCGCACTGTAAGGGTTCCGTGTCAGAATATCACATTTTTGTTATTATTTAAGACGTCAAAAAAAAATTTATGGAACTCATAACGATGATTGACCCAGCGAGTATAGACCTCTCTGGCTTTGCTTTACACATACCGGGATAAAAATCAATCGGGTCAATACCGGGAAATATTCGCCGTCGGACAACATTGGTACAGCCTAAAACACTGTAGACAACGGTATAAAATTTTAAACAGATGTTCTTTAGGGGACGTGCACTAAGAAATTCGACTCCTAAAGAGTTGAAGTCAGGGATGACAGTTTGTATGAAAAAGTTGGCATTTCACGCGGACGAAGTCGTGAGCGATATCTAGTTTGTAATACAAGGACTTAAGAGCTGATGCACCTCCCCGGCTACGGTTTCCCGTGGTGCTGAGGTTTTGCTGAAGCATGCCTACCGCCACGAATTCCGATAGTTGTGTTGTGACAGCCTTAAGAGCTAGCATTTGTTTAAGCACATAAATACGGATAGGACAAGTATTTGAAAAAAAGAAGAACAATACATAGATTCCTTATCGTTGACTGTATCAGCGTACCTCACTTCACCATTCCATCTAGGTTTTCTGGTTTCTCGCCTCATTTTTTTTCTCGAGTTTCGAGAAATCTCGACTCCAATTTCTCGAGTTGTCTCGACTCTCGAGTCTTTAGTAAGAAATTGTAAATTATTGTTGAAAATAAAATAAAAAACAAATAAAAATCGGAATTCTTTTATTGCACTTTGCATTACAAGTTCGAGATACAAAAAAAAATCTTACAAACATACAAAAACTAATTCAACAATGAAAATAAAACAATATACTTAATCTACTTTTTTAGTCTTTTGATCAGACATAAATTGTTTTTTTTATAGAGATCTTAGATAAAATTAGGACTAGGAATCAAATGCAAATAATACAATAACAATAATCATCACAATCAATCAAGCATATTTAACAGTATTTTCATTATCTAAGTGAGGTATATATTAATTAATCTTTTGTATAATTATTCAAGTGTGCATGTTAATCATTTTTATAATTCTGTCAGTTTTAGTCAGTTATTGTAAAAATTATTTTAGTCTTAAAAAGTACGCATTTAAGAACACTAAAGCGTTTTTAGTGCGCGGGCGGCCGGCGTTATCATTGTTAAAAGCCAAAAAATGGCGAGCCTGACTTTAGCCCTTATTTCGTTTTCGCCGGAACTCGAGAGTCTCGAGAGTCAGCTATTTATTTCTCGTCTCGAATGGAGGTGAAACTCTCGAGTTGTCTCGAGTTCGAGAAGTCTCGAGCAGAAACCCTAATTCCATCATACTTACTTAATAGGGATGACGACTGGGTTAAAAATATATCGTTCTATTTAGTCCGTCAGTTAGATTATGGAAAAATATGGGACACGTTTTTTTTGGTTAATCAAATTTTTAAAAATCAAGAAAGGCATCATTATCATTAAACTTCCGGAGTGGGGGCTTGTAACGTCACTTCTTGGTGAAAATTTTACCAAAGAGTGACGCCACTCGAAATTTCTAAGCACTGTATGCTCGTCATTTTTTGGTTGAGAAACAAAAGAAAAAAATACGTGTGCCTACAATAGTTTTTAATAAAATCTAACTGACGGACTAAACACTTTTCTTTAGTCATCTAACCTATTATTGCTGCTTTTGAAAAATGCCAATAATATAGTCAATACTTTAACATTTCGTCATCGGCTAATCTATTTTAAGCAGTAATTATGTTAATAACTTGATAGTTATTAAAAAACGATGAAGAAGTTACCACGGAAATGGATAATGCCAGGAAACTTCAGTAAGGAATCCTAAAAAATGCCGCCATATTTATTCCGCCATGTTTTCATTCCCCGAGATAGGGTGAAGCATCATCTCGCACAGAAGGGGCTTGTTAGCGATGCATTGATTACTGAGCGAAAATTATAGGTACTAATGAAGAATTGAAACTGAAAATACGAGAAAATCACATGAAGATATCTTAAAAAGGATAATAGGGGCCAGGAGGCTATTAAAAAAGGATACAATGATAAAAACGCAACCATAACATGGCATCAGGACATATTCTTAGAATTATAAGAAAAAACTTATATTACGACCAACATTTCAATAAAACCAACCCAACCAAATGGAAGCCGCGTCAAAGCGAACCTTCAAGCAAATAAATCCGAAATAAATATTCTGCTCAAATTTTCCCCAAACGTTTTGTACACCCTCAAAAATTACATTAATCCTATCTCACCTCTTGAAATTAGATTCACCACACCTAAATAAATGGCCAGGATTTTCCGTGGAACGTCCGCCATGTTGGTTTTAAACAGACGACACGATTACGATCGGTAATGGCGCCCTAAGATAATATGGGACGAGAAATGGGTCTATTTATATGGGAAGGAGGCTTAATTGTCTAGCTGCGGTTTGGGATGCAATCTGGTTAAGCAGGGTTTAAATAATGAGGTAGTAATAGTTTCGTTAAATCCCTTGTGAGTTATTATGAGGTAGGTTCTGATTAAATCGAGGGAGTTATATTATAACAACTTCTAAGAAGGTGAAGGGTTTGCGTGAGCTGGTTTCTCGAAAATGGAAGTCTTACAATGCATCTATTTTGCATGACTGTTATCAACCTAAAACTGCCAGAAGTCCTTGATCATGCTAAAGATTTCTAGGAGTGATGTTGGAGTTCGGTTCTAGAATGTAAGTATAATTGAAAGCTAGGTAGACCAAAAGAAAAGAAGAAATGAGACATGTAAAAGAGCCTACTTGCAAAATTAATTTGTTAATTTTTTTATTTTAAAGAAAATTCAGGCAGGGTAAGGTGAGATAGAACTTTATCGTAAATTACTTCGAGTTTCAGGAAAATTAATTACGATCGGGTTTGGTGGACAGCAACTACACATTCTATGATCTTTGTACAGGATGTGAGACATAATTTAAGCAACAGAAAGTTTTTAAATTTTAAATGTCCACACTACTCCTACACAACGAAATGGTCAAGTAAACCGAACAAATCAAAATTAGGATTTTAGGTGTTATGTACTCCGTAATTGTCGGGTATATCAGATGTAAATACCTGTATCGACTAATATGTAAACTCTGTAATATCTATGATGTGGATGTATAAGCAAAACCACCACATAAACCTCTAGGCCAGCAGGTGGTGACTCGCTTAGAGGTGAACAAATAAACAAAATCACCCCAAAAACCTATAAGCCAGCCATGGTGACTCGTTTGTAGGTGACAAATACTTATAAATATAACACGTCGCGTATGAAACTGCGTAGAACTAGATAATTATGAAAATGGCTCAGAAGACAGATTGAGCACATCATGGTCAACTCATGTTACGCGCAGTGTGTACTAATAATGTAACAATTATGGTCAATGTGGCTTTAAGTTGATTTGAATTGCCATACAAATCAAAAGCGGGTTCACAACCCATTTTAACGATATGAAATTAGGTTAAGGTTTGTTTCATTTTAAAACTCCTTACACTTTGTCTGGGCAAAACAACATGAAAAGTCCCAAATAGTATATTACATAATTAGGGTGGTAATGCAAAGAAAGGCCGAGATCGCAAAAGTTTGCGGTCCGAGCTGCAAGCGAGGGACGTAAATATGCGATCGAGGGCTTTCTTTATTACCTCCCGTATTGTGTACATTATTTTATGTCTACACCTGGCCAGAAAGCGGCTTTATCCGTACGCACAGCGTGCGGAAAAAGTCACTTTATGGCCAGGTGTGGCATAAAAGTAAATTATTACCTTTCTTCATTTTGTATGGAGAACCGCCTCGAATTACCTCGCTGCACCAAATTGACAATCCCCGTCCCATTAGTCCAGAAACCGAAACCATTACAATCGGGCGGAAGACCAATAGTTCCCAAGTCTCAACATTAATTAGAAACACTGATTTACGCCCGTCGTCGGTGCTAAATCCGCAAGCCACGTTAAGGACATCCAGGGAAGTCGACCGCAATTACGGACGACCTTTACTAAATTTCAGAATTAGGGGATAATGTTATGAGGCATGGATTATGCTTGAGAGGAAATACTTGGAGAAATACTAGGTTTTTTTTACAATAAATGGGCTTGGTCTTGACTCCGGTCATGCCTGAATTTCTATGATATAATATCATGAAATCTATGAAAGAATACGTATGGGTAAAATGCTTGCTATTGAAGCGAGTAGTTGAAATTGATGTAATTTACAAAAGAAAACCATTTTGTAAGTGGTTCACTTAAGGTCTGCATACCATTTGTACCGCACAAATTCTAACGATAATGGTTTGAAATCTTACATGCTCTATACTTATTATGTAGTTAGCTACTCGTAAATACACTTGACTAAACCTTAGAGTGAAGTATCAAGACACTAGAGAAATAAAAAAAAACCGGTCAAGTGCGAGTCAGACTCGCTCACCGAGGGTTCCGTACAAACTCGTAAGTAGATACGTGAATAGTTCAACAAAAACTGTATGGCCGTTAGCTTAGTAGGAGCAAATAAGTATGTGTACGATTTTTGAAAATTTCTAAAAAACGATGCAATTTAGCAAAACCGTTTTATTTTTCCTGTAATATTTAGGATGATATTAATGACTGGTAATTATTACAGATTTTTCTGTTCAGTAACTTCGAAGATAATAGGGGGGGAATGGTATTTTTTTGAACGTTTTTGGTCATAAATCAAAAAGTACAAAATTAAGAAAAAAAACAAAAATGGTTTTGGAATCTACAAATTAAGCCCTTTCATTTGATATCCCACTCGATATAATAGCTCTACTTTTCTTTTTCCACATCCCATTTCGGACCCCTTTAAAAAAAAAGTAAAAAAGGTATAAGATTTTTTTTCTATCCAATAGGCTCGAGTCAGCGACTTTTAACACTATTCCAAGTTTCAAGTCGATAGCATCAGTAGATCCTGAGATATCTTGCTGTGACAGACGGACAGACAGACAGACAGACAGACAGACAGACAGACAGACAGACAGACAGACAGAGTCGCACCATAAGGGTTCCTTTTTTACCATTTTGGTACGGAACCCTAAAAACTGGTTCGCCCTGAAGGTAAATATTTATTTATTATACTACCCATATTGCACAAAAGAAAACTTATCGTACAAAAGTCGAACTTAATGCCATAAGGCATTCTCTACTAGTTAAGCTTAGGGCAAAGCAGATAACTAATACGAGGTATTTAAAAAAAAAAAACTGGCCAAGTGCGAGTCGGATTCGCACAGGAAGGGTTCCGTACCGCTGCTATCGAGCAAAAAACGCCAAAAAAACACGTTACTTGTATGGGAACCACCTTTATTTCGTTTTTATTTATTTATTGTTAGCTATAGCGGTAGAGATACACATTCTGTGAACATTTTAACTCTCTGACTATTACGGTTCAAAAGATACCGCCCTGTGACAGACGGATGGCGGAGGCTTAGTAGATAGGGTTCCGATGTCACCCTTTGGGTACGGAACCCTAAAAATATAATACAATACAATACTCTTTATTGCACACCAAAAAAATACAGAGATCCTTAAATAAACAAGATACTAAATCTAATGGTAGACAACAGTGGCGTGGCGTCAAATATATTCTTAGCAAAGCCGGAGCAGATTTGGATTACTTTTTCTTAAGGCGTAGTAGATACTCCGGTCATATGCTTTAAAATAGGCAAGCCGGTGGGAATCGGGTTCTATGGATGCCAGGCCACTGATAGACAACAGGCGGTCTTATCGCTAGGAAGCGATCTCTTCCAGACAACCTTTGGGTAGTGGAGACGACTTAAGAAACAATAGGAAAGTAGGTGGTGCAAAACTGTGAAATTACGATGACATACCTTAGGCTAATTTCGAAAGCAAACTACGATGGTACAAACCATCGTAGTTTGCTTTCGAAATTAGCCTAAGGTATGTTATGAAATTAATATTTAATGTTGGATTGGTTGTAACAGTAATTGGTATATTATATTTACTTGAGAAAAATAGTTTGAAGAAGTATTTTTAATACCAAGTATTTGCACGTATTTTATACTGTTCCCAATGTTCCCATCCCTGTTCAAAATGGCTTTATAGAGTAGCAGAGAATCAGTTTAGAGTTATACCGTACCGTTATTATCCCTATTGTTTAAAGATATTTTCAGGTCGAGGACTGATTAATTGGTAATGTTATACGGACTCTCGTTTTATATTAGTAAGGGTTGTATAAGTTACTAATACGCGATGAAAAGTCGCTATGGCAACCACTAATTGATTCTTATAAGGTGAGCGGCAGAGGTCGTATAAAATGTTACTTTTGATAATTAGAACGGGTAAAATGACGATGTTTAGAATTTAAAAAGATGCTGTGATTTATTTAGAAAGGTGTCTTTGATATTGTCTTCGGTTTCCGCGATTATCACTCATAGTAATAAAACAACTTAAACGGATTAAATCGCGTATAAAACGTGTAAGTCTAATACGAGCGATAAACTAAATCGGACATAGTATTCATTAGTGCAATCATGAAGTAAAAGGTTTTTTTAAGTTGCAGTTCATTACGACCCCATAATTACTTTTTTTAAAATTTCTCAGCAGCAATGTACTGTAAACATGGTTGCGGTACGGCGGTACCGAAATGTCAACGTAACTGTCAACGAGCGTTTAACGCGAGTGTGTTTACATTGCGGGCTGAATTATTTTGTATGGACAAAATTATGGTTGCAACTTTAAGTAAATGTTGTCTAATTACCTTCACTTTGTCTTATACTAACCACCGTTAAGAGATTCGCCCGTATTAGACTTACACACTGTATTACTACAAAAGGTGTCTTTGTCGAGTCTTGGGCCCGATAGGATATCGTTATAAATTTTCAATACTTATGATGTTTTACCGGATTAAATTTAAAAAATTGCTCAGCATGAGCTTTTGTTAAGAAAATGTATCAGATTAAAGCTTTGTTGTGTTGTGAATAGCCGTAGTTTCACACAAAATAACCCGACTGCGGTAAAAAATACCACGCATTAAAGTGCATAAATAAATTCGCCATTTTGCTTTTTTTACGTTTTTTTTTTACTCAGTGACATTTGCGTCATTACGACGAATCTAATGATGTATCTTTTATCAAAATCAGGTGTGTCGTTGAGTAGAACCGAGCGGACATGGGAACGGACATATATTACAGGTCAAAGCATAACCCTCCTTGTGGGCTTTGCCGCAGTCGGGTAAAAATACGAACACTGTGAAAATTTTTGGGGGATACCTATATTCAAAATATGAAGTCCCTTTTCTCTCCTTTCCAGGGTGTAAAATAGTACATTACACAACTAGGGTGGTAAAACAAAGAAAGGCCGAGATGTTTGCGGCCCGAGCTGCAAGCAAGGGACGTAAATATGCGATCGAGGGCTTTCTTTATTACCTCCCGTGTTGTGTACATCAATTTATGTCTACACTTGGCCAAAAAGTGGCCTTTTCCGTACGCGTAGCGTGCGGAAAAAGCCATTTTATGGCTGCTTTTGATGTTTTTACATATATGTATAACATATGCATTGTCATGCCTAATTATAGAAGCGCTAAGCTGATGCAAATGCCATTTGTGTTAATTAATGAGATTTCTATTACGTAACACGCTAATGCGAGACACGTGAACTAATAGGGAGCCTAGTAAATTCCACGCAATGGCGCGGTTTACCGAACTACTTAAGCGCTGAAATAAGACGTAAGTAGGTACTAGGGAATTTTATCAGCATAAAGGTGCGAGAATGGTAACAACACGCCTATAATTAAAATGAGAAATGTTCATTTTTAGGGTTCCGTACCAAAATGGTAAAAAAGGAACCCTTATGGTGCGACTCTGTCTGTCTGTCTGTCTGTCTGTCTGTCTGTCTGTCTGTCTGTCTGTCTGTCCGTCTGTCACAGCCAGATATCTCAGGAACTACTGCTGCTATCGGTTTGAAATTTGGAATAGTGTTAAAAGTCGCTAACCCGAGCTTATTGGACATAAAAAAAATGTTGTACCTTTTTTACTTTTTTTTGTAAAGGGCTCCGTAATGGGATTTTCAAAATTGAAAGTAGGGCTTATATATCGAGTGGGGTATCAAATGAAAGAGCTTAATTTGTAGATTAAAATGCCATTTTTTTTTTTTTTTTTAAATAAATGGTTTTTGATTTATGGCGAAAAAAGTTTAAGAAAATACCATTCCCCCCCTATTATCTCCGAAGTTACTGATCAGAAAAATGTGTCATAATTACCAATTATTAATGTCGTCCTAAATATTACAGGAAAAATATAACGATTTTCCTCACTTGCACCGTTTTTGAGAAATTTGCAAAAATCATAACACATACTTATTTGCTCCTACTAAACTAATCGCCATACAGTTTTTCTTGAACTATTCATGTATCTACTTATTAGGATTATTATTATTATTAGGAAGACCGTTATATTTTCTCTTCTTAACTTGAATACTTTTTAAAAATTTACAAAAATCTTAACATATTAGTTCTACCCTCCCTACGAGAGCCATCTAGCGGAGAGTAGCAAAACTAAGCGATGATTTATTTCAGATTATATAAAAAATGTCTATTAAATACAATGATCACTCATCAGGCATCGGGAAAAAAACATAAAGTAACAATAATTATTAAAAACTATAATAGGAGTATAAAAATGAAATACCACTAGCGCCATCTAGGGACACAAATCTAAAATAAGGTAGCTTGTGGCTAAAAATGATACATGAGAACTAACTTAGTTGACAAACAATTATTTCAATCAGCCAATAACAAAAAGTAACGTTTAAGGGTGGATTTCAGAGCGTTTCAACCGCCGTCATCACCAATCCCGATATTATGATGACATCTTTTTAAAAATTACATAATTTTTGATCAAAACGTGAAAATAGTAGGTACTATTTTCTGATTTTATCAAAAGAATGGGATACATTCTTAAAGTGAATCGTCGAAATTTCGGGATTGGTGATGACGGCATTTGAAACGCTGTGAAATCCAGCCTTAAATTTAAATTACAAGTAAAATTTACGCGCTATTTAGTATCAATAGATGTCGCTGTAGCATACGCTGCATCGCGCTGTTAAGATTTTTCCAGGTTGAATAGAGCTAAAGCGGGTTTAAGGCAGGGTTGCTGTTAGTCGTAAGGTTGGTCTACTTATTAGTTTATACGGAACCCTCGGTGCGCGAGTCCGACTCGCACTTGACCGGTTTTTTAATCCTACTAATTCTATAAATATAAAAAATATCGGAGTAATAAAACAACTTAAACGGATTAAATCGCGTATATTACACTAATTATTATTATTAGCATTGTAAAACCTTAACACTGAACGGTGTTTGTTTCTTCTAAAAATAGCATACCTAGAGTCTTTTTGTTTAAAATAGAACATATTTTTGCATAAGGCGAAGCTGATAAGTTTTCTTGGCGTCTTCTTTCTTATCCAGTATGCCTTTTGGAATCGCCGCTAGTTTCTGAGGTTAGGATAGCCCTTCTGGCATGTGTGTGAACGTCTTTATACATTAGGCCCGTCTGGCAACACTAAACTTTTTTCTGATTTGTTTTACCAAAAATAGCATACCTAGAGTCTTTTGCTTAAATTATTTTCTTGTTTGCATAAGGCGTGGCTGATAAGTTTCCTTGGCCTTCTTTCTTATCAAGTATGCCTTTTGGAAGAGCTACTAGTTTTTCTAAAGTTAGGTTTTTAAGCCCTTCTGGCATGTGTGTGAACATCTTTACACATTAGGCCCATCTGGCAACACTAATATTGAATTTGTATTTTTTAAAGTGGGTAGGTTTGCACAACAGTAATTTTGACAGAGGAAATTTATGATTTTCTCAGTCTACCCGCGACCACGAACCTTGAAAAGGGTTACGAAACGTCGGGACTTAAAATGTAGTAATATACGCGATTTAATCCGTTTTAAGTTTGTCTAATATTATTAATTATTATCTGATTACGGAAAAAAAATATTACCCTATTTTTTTTTCGACCTAGAAAACCGCAAAATTATAATTTAAAATTTCGTAACCGGGCGAAAACGATGCTAGCTATGTTAATATTTAGATTATCTGTGGTGTGACGTCATTCAAACCGAAAACCAACGTTTGGCATTTATCCAGCGTTTATGGGGAATGCTAATAGCAATTAATCAATCAAAACGAAATGATTACGATCACAACCTCAAAAAACCACCAAGGCACTTATGTCAATGTCACAGCGAAGCAAACCTACATGGTGAGTTTCACTCGTATAAGATTCGACATGAAGTTAGATTACGATCCTATGACATCACATCATGGCCAACACCGTTTTCAGAGTTCAAAATAAAAAAAATAAGACAAATTTTCAATTAAAAATATTTAGCCATCAAACACTTTTAATAAACCGTAATCGAAAAATATTGATTTATTAAATAAATACTACAGAAAATAATCATTTATTGCATCAAATTTGATATGAGTCTAGTAGCCTATTCTTTTTATCAAGTGGGATTTAAAGCCAACTTAATGTTTACTATGTTTGAGTCTCATTTATGACAAATATTCATATACATTTTGAGTAGACGACGTTTTCGTTTAAAAGACAAAACTCTGTGATTGGTTACAATACAAACCCACTGACGTGAGAAATTCAATTGACGCTATGGTAGGGGAGACCGGGTATGGTTGTCTCGCGGGTTGGTTGTCACAGCGGTCATAAAATAATACTAAACGAAGGAATAAGTGTATCGATTGGTGAAGTACGGAAGGATGTACAGCTCTTGCGATCTTTTAGCACCGATCGATGTACTTAATGTTTCGTTTAGTATTATTTTAAGGCCGCTGTGACAACCAACCCGCGAGACAACCATACCCGGTCTCCCCTATTTTCTTCAGTACTAAGTACTAGATTCCGACCCTGTCAGAACGTAGCTAAATAACGCGGTAATGAATGAATGTATTGAGATGATGTTTGGCATATTTTATGGAATTCCCCGGCAAAGAGTTCCCTAGGGATAAAAACGGGAATAAGGCAGGCGAATGCGTGGGTAAATGCTAATAAAAATATATGAATACAAGCCTATTAAAGAAAACTGAAATTTTTTGAACGTCGTTTTATGTATTTTAGGAATACAATACGAGTATGTACAATACTTACTTTATTGCACACTTTAATACTTTATTGCACACTAAAAGAGTGTAAGTAAAAACAGTGGTAAACTATACGCAGTCTTATCGCTAAAGGGTGCTCTTTTCCAGACAACTTTAGGAATTTACTTTAGGAATATTTTTTATTGCATCGTCTATTGGTAAAAAAGATACGCCGTAAAAAAATAAACACAAATCTTAAAATGGAGCATCCTTTCAGAAGAAACTAGATTTATTATATGAATGTTTGTCGAAAATAACTTTTGTTTTCGAAATCGATATTACTTTGCAGTAAATATTCGGTTTTCTGTTTCGAAAACATATTTTTCCGGTAGTGGCTTTTACGAAACATACTTATTTTCTTATTACATTTTTCCTTATTGTATATTTCCAATCCCAAATGGAACAGAAGAAGATTCTATTTTCTGGCTACTTTTGGCTCTATTTTATTGTCTGTTGCAATTATAATGTAAGATAACTCTGTTTGTTGAACTAGCTTGTGCCAGGCTCTGTATAAAAAGAAAAAAAACGGAATATATATTAAGGTTAATAAATACAATACTTATACGATAAGAAAATCCGCATCGAGAGAAAATTCCCAAAATGAAAATCGTCAGAGAATAATGGTCAGGTAATAAGTGCAGTGCAGTAAGTGTAAGCGAAGTGTTGGCAGGCCTCCCACAAGGTGGACCGACGATCTGGTGAAAACCGCGGGAAGCCGCTGGATAATAGCAGCACAAAGCCGACAATCGTGGAGATCCTTGGGGAAGGCCTATGTCCAGCAGTGGACGTCTTTTGGCTGAAATGATGATGATGATGAATAAGTGCAGTCAACATGCACAAATAATGGACAAAAACTAGGCACGTATTATTTTTTATCTTTCGTCAATTGTACTTACAAGAGTTTAGCTTCAGGTTTCATTTTGATATTTGACACTGACTAATAAAGTTTCATATTAATGGATATAAACATGCCAATCATTTAATACGGTAATTGACTGATACTTCGGGTTTAGTCGTATTCCGAATTTTCCCAAAGGCAAACCATTCTTCAATAGCTCTGTAATAGATTGCGACAAGCTGTAAGTAAACTGCCCGTCCATTGTGAATCACCTTTTCTTGAAAACGCTTAAAAATAAGATGCAACCAATTCGAAATTGCTTGAGTGAAGCATCCAAAGCAATCCATTCGTTAATGCCTTTCCGCTGTAGTAAACGAGTTACACGTGCGACTCCCTGAATAGTAATAAGGCGAAGATGTTCCGGAGCGGAGTCCTAATGTACTTTATAATGCACTGTATGCTTATCATACGTCTTGTAGATTGTCCTTTGGGTGACGACGCATTTGCAACACTGCTTTAGAAATTACATGCTGCAGATTCTGCTTTCCGTCAGATGGAAATGCTGGTTAGTGGATAAAAATCACTACCTACGTGTTAACGTCCGTATTTTAAATATTTTACACCCGGGAAAATATGGATACGCTTTTTATACCTTTTTTTAATTTTTATTCTCATCATTTAAGTATAACAACAATTTGCATTTTTTATTATCTGTTCTGATGATAGGATCCAGAAGTATTTGCAGGTTTTCCTTAAGTAGTCAGGGTGAGAAATCAGTTTTTTTTAGAAATTATTAAATTTGAAAACGACCCTCTTTGTTCTTGATTTAACTGCTTCAGGTATTTTTTTCTGATAAGACACGGCATTTATTTTTTCTATACTCGATTACTAGTTAAATTACTAGTTATAATATTTTAGTAACTCATATTTGTATTCTTCAAATATAATTAAAGTCATATTTAGTGTAGTTAGCATCAGTAGGCTAACTAGGCATAAAGTATTTGTCGCTCTCACACACATATTGTCAGAACGTGATGGATGCTTTATCATTTATTTATCACGTGACAATGCGTAACATCATAAGCCTATAGGTAGACGTAGTAGTGGTATATATCGCAATATATCTTTATTACCATTAAAGGCACATAGATGTATGACATATATCTGGCGCGTTGGATGTTAAAGATGGCGTGTTGTAATGCTGACGGTACAATACTAAAAAAAATCTATAAATTTAACTTCGATCAATATGGATGGAGCGTTAGATGTAACTCATACATTTTGATAATGGGCTGGCCACTTTAAAATAGTAACGCTTTTACACAAACGCTCACACTGACAGCTTGTCACATAGGAAATGGTGCAAAGTGAACTGCACTTAGTAAAATTGGCTGCTCTACACATGCACAGGGACAGTAGAATATAAACCTTAAGTGGTTACATTTAGTGTTGGTATTTATTTGGCATATACATGTCATTTAAGAGGCGGTGACGTGGAAGTGAGAAATATTGGCGTGTCTGCTCTATGACATACGGATATCAAGCTGTAATAGGATTTTTAAAATGAATTATGATTGATAAAATGAAAATAGTACATTACACAACTAGGGTGGTAATACAAAGAAAGGCCGAGATCGCAGATGTTTGCAGCCCGAGCTGCAAGCGAGGGACGTAAATATGCGATCGAGGGCTTTCTTTATTACCTCCCGTGTTGTGTACATCATTTAATGTCTACACTTGGCTAGAAAGCGGCATTTTCCGTACGCGCAGCGTGCGGAAAAAGTCACTTTATGGCCAGGTGTGGCATAAAATATGTATTTTTAAATTGCATATCTAATGCACAAGTCTAGGTGCACCTTAGGGTGTTCAAAGAATATTTGTAATCAGGGAATATATTTCGGGGGATGAACAGGGAATAAAGTTGTGGGGAGGAACAAAGAAATAGAGAGAAGAAAGAGTATAAAGTCTGGGCCGACATCACCATTGAGCTTTTATTGATAATTCAAAATATTGGGTTATTTCGAGGTTTTTGCAAAATACCGGTTCCGAGGCCTGATGGTGTCTAGTCCACGTATCAAATTATATTAGCTACTAATGGATCCGCTCGCGACTTCGGGTGCATAGGCGAAATAAGGTAAATGTCTCTTTTTGCTTCGGCTTGATGGATATTCAAATTCAAAATAATTTATTTCGGATTAGATATCCATAGTATGTGTTAGTAACAAAGGTCTTACTGGCTATATTAGCAGTTAATAATATAAATAAATAATCAATAATCATAATCAACAAAATTTATCCAAACAATCATACATACATTGGGAGGCATATTACTAGTACTAATTAGCATTCATTTTTCATAGGCCACTCGCGTATCATGCGACCTCGTCCAGTGGCAGAATATAGGACTGTCATATGCCTCCCCCACCGCAGCTAAGAGGCTGTTGGCGCTGCCGCGCACCCGCCGCATCAGGGAGGCGACTCGCTTGCTTTTTTATAAAGTATCCTACGGTTGACGGCTAAGTTGTGAAACCTTAGAACTACGTATCTAAGGTGAATGTCTTATTTTCGAAAACAGGTCACATAGCGAACATTAAGAGAGAAGACAGATCATTTAAGCCGCGACGTAAGGGGCCATCTGGAAATTTTTGAAATATGAGGTTAAGTGAAGTGGGAATCTGAACCGAATCCAAGAAAAGTTTTAAGACGTCCGTACTACAATCTCATAAAGATTTTCGCCATTCTCGAATATATTTCTGTCTTAAATTTCTTTATACATTACGGACTTGTAATAAAATTGTCGGGGGGAAGAAGGTTTCCAACTCTGACTGCTCGAGAACGATCATGATCGTTTGCATCGCGACATTTCTTTTTTCACCCCCTCCGAAGTAGGGGTACTTCCCTGGTCAACCTAAATCCCAAGTCAAAGTTGGCACAGTTCGGGTTTCACAGGGCGGTTCCCTAACACTTTGGAAGCTTAAATATCGCGAGCCATCCCGATGGCCTCTTGGACACTGCAACTACGCGTCATTGCTTTAACTATAATTGTTAAAACATTATTTTTTCAGTAGTAATGCGGTTCTTCTTCTTCTAAGTCAGTTCCTCACTGCTGAGGAACGTGACTCCGCCGAATAATCTTTTTGATGACAGCTCTCCACTTCTCCCTGTCGGTTGCTTTGTGAAGCGCGCTGCTGAGTGTCGTAGTAATGCGGTTAATGATGGTTTATTGTAAAAAAATATAAAGACTACAGAGTAGGCGCTTTTGTAGCTCTTCTATTTACTCGAATAAAAACCCTTAAAAAGAGGCGCTACTTAGACATAATAAAATTGTATCAGGGTTTGTGTACCTAACTGGGCACGAAATTGCCGAAGTTGAAAATACGAAAATCTATTTTAGAATTTCATTATTAATTACTTTCCTCAATCAGTTACTAATTGAATGGATAAAGCGTTTGTAACAAATGATAAATAAGACGTCTTATTATTTCGCCCTTTGTCATTTCATTAAAAAGTTGGGCAAAGTTGTAATCTCCTTTTAACGGACATTTATCATTTTCGTACAAAGCCTTAGATCAGACGTTTAATCAGCTTGCTACGTTCTGTTTTTGTATTTAAATAAAAGCGATAACAGTTTATCATCATAGTAGTAGGCGTTTGAGTGCTATCCGAGTAGCTGTCATCTTGAATGTTAAGTCATTAGCTATAGAGGTGACAGCGGGATGTCAACTTTAGGGCATTATCGTGCCAAACACTAGGACGTTTACCTTAATCATAACTAATTAGGGTTTCGTAACTAAATATTTTTACTAAAAAAACCCGACCGCGGTGCACTTTAAAGTGCATAAAATCCGCCATTTTGTTTATTTTAACAAACTTCATACCCAGTGACACTCGCGCCATCAAGACAAATCTAATGATGTACCATTTATCAATATCGGTTGTACCATTGAGTAGTGACGAGCGGACGTAGGAACAGACATACATACATACATACAGGTCAAACACATAACCCTCCTTTGGGCTTCGCCGCAGTCGGGTAAAAAGGAACCCTTATGGTGCAACTCTGTCTGTCTGTCCGTCTGTCACAGCCAGATATCTCAGGAACTACTACTGTTTTAAGAGTCGCTAACCCGAGCCGACTAGATATAAAAAAATCTTATGCTGAAATGGGAGGTCGAAACTTTTTAGGCTGTGCTATTGTATCAAGTGGGGTACTGGGATATCAAACAAAAGAACTTAATTTGTAGATTCCAAAAACATTTTTATTTTTTTTCTTAATCATGTACTTTTTGATTTAGTACGAAAAAAAGTTCAAAAAATACCATTCCCCCTCTATTACCTTCGAAGTTACTGAACAGAAAAATCTGTAATAATTACCAATTATTAATATCATCCTAAATGTTACAGAAAAAATATAATGGTTTTCCTAACTTGCACCGTTTTTTAGAAATTTGCAAAAATCATAACACATACTTATTTGCTCCTACTAAACTAATCGCCATACAGTCTTTCTTGAACTGTCCACGTATCTACTAACGAGTTTGTACGAAACCCTCGGTGCGCGAGTCCGACTCGCACTTGACCGGTTTTATTTATTATTAGTTTGGCCTTTCCATATAATACAGGTCAACCGGGGTATTTGCGTGTATGGGGGCAAATGCGTATTTTAAAGATTCCATTAAATCCGAATTTTTTAAAACTTCCCCTACCCTACCTAATCGTAAAGTACAGCGTATACTCCAGGCGGGTAGTTTTTAAGGGTTTACTATTGGATCGCATAAATTTAAAAGGCATAATTCATAATTTCGCATAATTCATCATTTGGCATAATGCTATTTTTTCTGAACACGTAAACTTTTCAGGATTATTATAACGCAAACCTTAAAGAGTCCTGAAAACTCTACAGTTTAAGAAAAAAATGCATTATGCCGAATGATGAATCAATGCCAAATGATGAATTATGCCTTTTAAATTTATGCGATGCAATAGGTTCCCGTTTTAAAGAGTTCGAATTTAAATGAATTTTTAAAAGATGCTTTTGCCCCATAGACGCAATTACCCCGGTTGATCTTATATGAACTTTTCATAAAAAACTTCCATTTCCTATTAAAATTATGATTTCGGTCTGAGCCACCTGTCTCGGTGGCGTCATTGGATGTGCACCTGATGTGCCCCAGATGACCGTTGGAGATGTGAGTTCAAATTCCATAGTTTTTAAAATATACTATATAAATATTAGCTTCAAGAATAATATACATTACACAGCGAGGGCGGTTAAATAAGGAATTACATAGATCGCAGGTGTTTGTTAGAAATATGTGATCTGGGGCTTTACTAATTACCGCCCGTGGTGTGTCCACAATTTTTCGCCTTCTTGATCAGGAAGTGGTATTTTCTTCCCTGGCAGGGGGTCGAAAATGCCACTTATAGCCTAGCTAGGGTGACGCAAAATCTTTACGTCACACCTGGCCATAAAGTGGCAATTACTGCCCGCTGCGCGTGCAGAAAATCCCACTTCCTGGCCTGGGGGAGACGTATAATTTTGTACTTACTAAAGCGGTACTAAAGAAAACCTCAGATCGCATATTTATCAAATACCTGCGATGTGAGACATTGTTTGTTTTGCCGCCCTAGGTAAGTAATGTACTATAACAGTGCTCCTTTTACATATTTTCAATACATACTTACGCTTTCCTACTGCCACTCTAGTCGTATACTGCCGCCATAACGCAAAACGGCACAACTAACCTTTTTTTTTCGACACTGAGTTAAATACATATTCGGAATCAGCGAAATTTACTGATTCCGAATATGTAAATATCTTAAGGTGGATTTAGACCAAACGAATTCTAACACATTCTAAATCCACCTTTAGTGTCTAAATGTTATAGATGTGCCCTTTTCCATTATGGCGGCAGAATACTTAATTTCCAATTTATTATTCCAGGCAAACAGATTGGTAATTACGAGCAAAACGGCGATCAGAAGAAGCGATGGATGAAATTAATTTTAATATTCCATATGATCGCAATCTTGCGCCTGAGTGGAGGCGCGCAATTTGTACAATTTTCACGGGGATCTGATATTAAATTGGCAATTTATATGATGATTCCTGTAGATTTTTTAATTTTCGTTTGTTTTATTGGTTTTGTTTCAGTTTTTAAGCTTAAATTAATTTTAAATTAATTAATTGTATTTTTTCCAGTTCCTATTTTACAAATACACTCACGGACAATGAATTCGGGTCATTGTCTGTAACATTTTTTATTAAAGAATAAATACGCTACGCTACGACTAATAATTATGAAATTAAGACGAATATAATGGGACTACGCTAAGTTTGCAGAGGTCGAAAAGAGATTTTATCTATAAAATGCATAAAGCAATATCACAAGCAAGAGGATTAATTAATCTTGATACGTGGCTAATTATCTTTCCGTTTTAATAAGTATATAATGGTTCTAAATACCTACTACTAAATAAATATTCAGGACAGTCTTGCACAAATCGATCTAGTCCCAACTAACTAAACAATGCTTGTACATATACATATAAATCCTGTTGGTGGACTCCGAACTGACGGGAGGCGGGAACTTCTGGCGTGTCAGCTGGCGCCGGATTGACTGGGTTGGCATGGCTGATGATTTGGGCGTTGTGTTGTGAAAGTGGCGGTGAACTTGGTGTTAATTTGTGTTTTTTTTTTACTTGTACTGGTTTTTTATTTTTATGATTACACAGGGTGCCCATGAGCATTGCAAGAGATTTTAACCACGAATTCCTGAGGCTATGTGGAGTAATAAATGTTATATGAACCTAGGTCGAATTATGATTTTAATTTTTTTTTATATTTTCATACATAATAATTGCTAATTTAGTGAAGACGTGCCTTTAGGATGAGCTAGCAACGTCGGTTATTGCTATCTCTTTTTTGTAAAAGAGACAATGTCATATGATTTTCTTCTTTTGGGCATAAATTATTCAAAGGACAGTTTAGAAACCTCCTTCGAAATAAACCGGAAAAAGTTAGTCATACCACATTTAATTAAAGAAAAATGTTGGTTACACAAAATAAAATGTCCCTTGTCTATCGCTTCTAGTTTTCAAGAACCTTCAACGCACGACTCGATAATTGACTTGATATTGATATTTATTTAATTCCACAGTGTTACATGATTTATTTCTATTCAAATTTCCACTTATAAGAATAGTAGTCAACAAATAGTTTTATGTAAGTATTAAAAACTTTAATTATCATCGGTACTCCTTAGAATAGATACGATAAATGACTGGCCACTTGGAAGTTTCCTGGAAATAATGACATTAATGACTTTCATATGCGTCATTGGTTTTGTTGTTATTTATTTTAGCATTGAAACTGTAATCTAAAAATAATAATCGTACTAAGCATATTTAATTGTTCAAAAGTGTGACCGAAACCAAATTCTTAATATTAAGAAATTGTGGGCCAGTTCAATGACACGACCGGCATTTAATTACGAAAGCTGAAGAAAATGATTCGTTGACTGATCTATGGTGCATATTACGGCAACATCAGTGTACCTTGAGTATTAAATGCTGCAGACGGGAATTGCGTGAACTCCACTGCCATGTTTTAAATGAAAAGTATATCGGATTTCTTTAGTGTATTTCCACTAATTCGTCCTGACTGCTCATGATGAAATATTATCTAGATTGTGAACTTGTTGAGTAAGGTTTAAAGTAGGTCTTTTTTAATAAATGAGTATTAAAGAAATTGTGTTTATTAATTAATTTAATCATTTAGATATGTGCAAAGTGAATCACATAATAGATACTAATTGTTAAATGTTAATAAAAAAAATCAAATAATGACCACTTGCTATCGGTCTAGGAACCTACGCCGTAGGATGAAAATGAAATACAAAAGTACTGGTTACTCTTGAACAGCTGAACCGATTTTCATGAAACATGTTATGTTGGGCATTCATAGATTACCTGCAATTTATGGTGTAATAGCCTGTTCCAATGTGAATGGGGTCTTGATAATAGTTAATCTTGATTAACTCTACACTTTTCAAATAGTAAGAACAGAAACATAATTAGTTACAATATTACGTTTATTAGTCCAATAATTACATGCACAATAGAATTTACTAGTAGTTCTCGCACTCCCAGTCACATCTCACGGCGGCGTCTTCTACAATATCTTCTGGACATCAAGACCGAGCATAGTTTTTAACGTTCGGTTGCCAGAGTCAGAGGCCTGCCGCGAAAACCGAAATTCGCATATTGCGGGGATCTTTTATTTAACTCCAATGAAAGCAAAAGAAATTTGTGAAGTTCGGTTTCTGCACGTGAAACGATTATTAGTGGGTGAACAGTACACAAAGTCCTCACTCTTTCGTTCCTTGCCCCCTGGAATCAAGGGACGCTCTCAATAGTAAACACGTAAAATATTAAATACGATCACTATTCTTAGCCATAGGCCTAGCGGTTCATTTGCGTGGGGTATGTTTAGATTAGGTAACTCGTAAGCTCTTGGATTCTTTCTTCATTTTTATTTACTTATTAAAAAATAATACGCCGATATTTCTGTTGATACTTGACACGTAAACAATAAACATAATGTCATACTAAACATTCATGACAGAACTGGATTTGACTTTTACAGTCAAATTAGATGGTGAAGTCTCGCAACGTCGCAATCATAAAGGTGTTTCATACTGGAGATTTCATTATAAAATTTTTACACAAAAATGGAAATATCTCTAAAACCGAGCCGAATTTAGCAAACGTTAATTAACATTTTTAACTTAAAATATGGTCTGGAATATCCTGTTAAAATCCCTCGCAATGCTCATGGACACCCTGTATATGTTTAATGGTAATGTGTTTTTAGTTTTATTTATGTATGTTAACTACATATAAAGTATCTAAGACCCTGGAGCAAATCGCGTATTTTGGTTGGAAGTAGATCGATTTGTCCAAGACTAACCCGAATATTTATTTTAGTTGGTATGTAGACACATTATTATAATAAACGGAAGAACTATTGCCAAGTATCAAGATTAAATAATCCTCTTGCTGTGGTTTCCCCATCTTGCCATAAATATATTTTTGTTATAAAACCTTTTTTCGACTTCTGCAAACTTAGCGTAGTCGCACTATAACTGCAATTATAAAAGACCTATGAAAATCTTATATGAAAACGCAAATCATGAAAATGTAATGTCGACATAAGCTGAACAGTTTTTAATTTCAAATGACAAGGGACAATATGAGACCGAGTTAGAAATGAAACTGTCTAGACACCACCTGTCGGCACGTTTCTATTGCGGTGCTTTTTTTGCTGGACATGAGTACATATTCGTTCTTATATTTCCATTTAGTACAGAGCTTTTACTATGTTCCTCGTAGATGCGTTTTAAAGTACCTTTTTGATCTGTGCTTTTAATATTGTTATCCTCAAAGCGAGTAATGATTTCTTAACCAACGTCAGAAAAAGAGGAGGTTTTTCATTTGTTTGTATTTTTATAAATGTCTTGTTACTTCATAATTCCGTTATTTATGAACCGATTTGATAATAACTTTTTAATTGAAAATATCTACAATTCTGACAATGGGATCTATGTGGAATGAATTGAAATATTACTATAGAAATCATTAATAACAATTTCGTTTGAGCATTTGTTAGAGTCGTTGCGATTTAATGTCGGTTATTTAAAAAACCCGACAAGTGCGAGTCGTCCTCCTCCACCGACGGTTCTGTACAAATACTTTAAATAAAGACTAAATTGTATATTTTTATGATTTCATTACAAAGATTTCCCCCTACATTTGTAATATAAGACGGTATTACTTGTTAAATTTCATAATTCTAGGTCAACGGAAAGTACCCTATAAATATATATATATATATATATATATGATGAGGAAGGCTTAAAACCATTACCTTTGGGTTCCAGGTCACCTTAGGTCACCTTAGTGGTATGGTCCAATAATTATCCAATAACCCAGTATCCGCACCAGTTTGTGTACTGGTGTATCGCTCTTCATGTCTTTCTTTACACAATCTAAATGTCGGATTGGTAATAAACGAAGTTACACGATAAATTCACAGAAATAGGCTCAGTCGCTTATATTTCCCAAAGAAGACTTACAATCCATCGGTCAATGTCATATTTCCTCCTTTTAATTTAAACTGCCTGCATTACTCAAAAATGATCTCTTACTAAATGGTCAATCATAACTCTCTGTGACTTTATCCAAGCCAATAATCAGATATTTTTGGCTAATGTAACGTTGTTATTTTATCACGATACGACATATATATATATATATATATATATTGTATATATATATATATATTTTTTTTTTGTGTTTTCTTGTTTTTTCTCATGTTTTGTAACTTTTTGCTGTCACAAATGTGTATTTTCTTTCTTTCTTTCAAGTTTTGACTTCCTTGAGAGTGTCAAAATTTACGTGTTTTGCGGGATAAACGGTCGTATCTTTTTTTTACGTTAACTGAGAAATTTAATTTATTCACAGCTTCAAGGGGTCGCAGACCTGAGTATAGGTTTTATTTTTAACTCAATACCTTTACGCGCTCCCGAGATAAAGGGTCTTGACAGACAGACTGACGGACTACTACTCCACTAAGGGCAGTGAGTGGCCTTGAGTTCAGGAGGGCTTCAACCTGAATCCAAGACTGTGGAAAACTCTTCATATGTTAACCTTTGGGTTCCAACGACACGCGACAAGTGTGTTTTCACAGCCTTGATTCTAGCTTCAGCCAGACCTGAAAAATGTGGGCTACCCGGAGGGTTGAACTCAAAACGAATTTCGGTGTATTGTGAGCTGGCGTCCTGGATGAGGCGCTGCAAAATGTTGTTAGCACCGACAAAGTTCTTGCCCTGCAACTAGGCGAATGCAGTGACCGCGACGCGCGACGAAGCGCCTAAGAGCGGCTATTTATTTATCTATTATTGTTGTAGGTTTGGGCCTTATATATGCCGCTTCGACCATTGCTGATCTATTGTGGCAGCCCTTTTGTTATATCTCACTGCAGAGGCCCGTTGAGTCTAGAAAGTTCCAGATTCTTTGGGCAGAGCGGATAAGAAGGTTTCCGAGGATAGTTCAGTGACCAGTTCAATATGGATAGCTTTTGTGGAGGTACAGAGGAGGACAGACTGGACGGACTCAAGTAACACATTTAAATTTAGTTCTTTTTATCACGTAACCACGATGAATTACTAAATTGACTAGTCACTTCGCGGTTGACGAAATCAGCTCTCCTAATCAAAAAGCCGAAAGAACCTTTAAACTCAATCCACTTAAGACCTTATCTCTCTAAGGTTATTACTCCAGCTCTCGCATTTAAATTCATTAATTCCTTATAGCATTGTGAGCTGCGGGCGACGTGTTTCGTGAAATGTAACCGGCAACCGTGAACACGTGAAATGTATGAAACCGATATGGCATTTCCACAAGTTTCCGAGTGGAACGTATTTTATGCATTCCGGTTTTCTGCGAATTACAGGTTTGTGTGTGCTTTAAATGAGTAAAATGTAACAGATTATTCGTGTAGGTTTTGAAACTTGTATTGGACTATATTGGGGGTATACGGGAAAGGAAAAGATCTAACATACTGTTCTTATACATTTAAGAACAGTATCGGCAATGATAAGATACAAATAATTAATACAAATATGTTTACGATTTTAAGCTAACATGGTCTGGTCATTCACATAATAACTACTATTAACCCCGGGATATTTACTCCGTGATGATGGCGCTTGCAACAGTACCGAAATATCGGGAGCTCGTAGAAACAAACATACATGTTAAATATCCCGGTGTTAATAGTAGTTACTACAAATATGATTTTTAATTAAATATGTTTTAAAATAATTACTTCCAAATACGTTCAGCCGTTTTAGTAGAGTAAGGCTGCGTTTCCACCAGAGCTGTGTGAGGTAGCGGAGCGGCGTGCGAGGAAAAAATCCACCAATCAACGTGCCCAGCCTGGGAACCTATTGGATCTCATAAATTTAAAAGGCATAATGCAACATTTGGCATAATTCATCATTCGGCATAATGCATTTTTTTCTTAAACTGTGGAATTTTCAGGACTCTTTAAGGCCTCATCCTGTTAAATAAGTCAGGTTAGGTTAGGTTTGCGTTATAATAATCCTGAAAAAAATAATTACGTGTTTAGAAAAAAAAAGCATTATGCCAAATGATGAATTATGCGAAACGATGCATTATGCCTTTTAAATTTATGCGATCCAATAGTAAACCTATTGAACCTATAACCTATGGAACCTATTGGATCGCATAAATTTAAAAGGCATAATGCAACATTAGCGCGCCTCTCATGCTCAGCGCGGCCCGGCTTTGGTGTATTTTTTCCTCGCACGCCGCTCCGCTACGTCACGCAGCTCTGGTGGAAACGCAGCCAAATCGGTGAACGTACATAAAGAAAATGAACGCGATTAACTAAGGAATCTCTTTGATAGATTGTAATTTTTTAGAAAATAATCACTACATAGTATAACACAAAGTCGCTTTCTCTGTCCCTATGTCCCTATGTATGCTTAAATCTTTAAAACTACGCAACGGATTTTGATGCGGTTTTTTTTAATAGATAGAGTGATTGAAGAGGAAGGTTTATATGTATAATACATGCATAATATAGTAGACAAACACCGTGCGAAGCGGGGGCGGGTCGCTAGTTAATGATATAATCATCATCATCAGCCTGCAGTCATTCATTGACACCGCATTCGCATAGGTCATTCGTTCATTCGCGGTCCCTACTCCAGAACTCGTCTGCCCCATCGGCCGTCGGTTCTCCAACAAATATGCCCCACCAACTGCCACGTCAGTTTGCTCATCGTACTTATATCCTAAAAACAATAGGGATGATGACTGGGTTAAAAATATGTAATTCTATTTAGTCCGTCAGTAAGATTATGGAAAAATATGGGACACGTATTTTTTGGTTTATCAAAATATTAAAAATCGACAAAGTTATAGATCATCAAACTTCTGGAGTGGGGGCTTGTGATGTCACTCTTGAGTACAATTTGTACTCAAGAGTGACGTCACTCGAAACTTCTAAGCACTCTATCCTCGTCAGTTTTTGTTTGTCAAACAAAACAAAAAATACGTGTACAATATTTTTTCATAATGTAACAGACGGACTAAACTGTTTAGTCATCTAGCCTATTGCAGGCAGATTAGACTGCCCGATCATTATACACTGGGTGGGGCAAGTCAAACCTGTATCTTTATATGTATAATTAAGTAGGTAAGGTTAGGTAGGAAGTATTACTATAATAGTTTGTAAGTTAACGTAAGTAATTCGAAATTTATATGGGTTTTGCCTGAAATAAAGACTTTCTATCCTATATCGTTTTAAAATAATTTCAAAAACACAAAAATTGATCTGGGCATAAATAAAGAGGCTATATATTCTCAAAACTGAAACCGCAACAATATGGCATGAATCAGAAATAAGCAGTTGATCGCAGCGCAAACACTGCACAGTCCTTCCACCTAGACGCCATTACAATAGAAAAATACTATACATCGCCGTTAGCTCGTGTCTAATATAATTTGACCCACGATTCCCATGAAGCAGTAATAACAGTATTAGGGAGTTAGAATACATTGGACACCTCTCAGATTCAGATTCAGATAATTTATTGTGTATCACATCGTAGGTACAAATTATACACAGTATCATGGTTTACAATTATGATACTGTAGGGCACAGCAAAAAAGAAATGAGAAGGTGGAGGATAATACAAAAAAAAAGAAAAAATCAAATTAAACAATAAAATTGTAAAGAAACAAATAAAAGGAATACAGATATTAAAAATTTCAAGGTAAAAAAGTACATATGCGGTTTTTTTGTCAATCGTCTCTCTCATCTTTTCCACTGCGACGGACCACAGCAGCATTACCACCGATTACGAACTGTTATTTAGTTTATGGATAAAATGAATTGTTATTTTATTGTAAATTGTGTGGATGATCCTTATTGGGAGACATGATTTGATTCATCTTCATAATCATCATAATTTCTACCTTGATACGGTCACTGCTGAACATAGGTCTCCCACAAAGGCAACGAACGGTCACACGCCTCCTGCCTCCATCGATTTGCGGGACCCTATCGGCCATCGGTTCTTCGAGCTATATCCAGCCCATTGCCACTTTAACTTGCTAACTCTGGCAGCTATGTCAGTTACCTGATTTGACTATTATTGTATTTGTTAATTTCGTTTTTTATCTTTTAACATTGTATCATTTATTTCCTTTATCCTCATCTTGTATTTTATTTTTGACGATCATGCCGTATACTTCTAACTTTGTTAGTATAGCAAATGTATACTGTTATTTGCTAATTAATTTAGGATCTATCTAATTGACCGAGTGAGCGAAGCGAACGAAGTCTCCGTTTCAACTTAAGCACTCGTTGGTATGTAATGCAAGCGGATGTCTGTCTGTTTTGCTCTGCAGGTCGCATTTCTCAACCATTCTTGTGAAATTTTGCGAGCATGTTTGATGATTACATAGATTTTTTTATCGACACACTTTTTGGATTTTTTTCATGTCATGGGGGTTGATAAATTCACAAGGTGTACAACTCATAGAGCCACTAGTTAATTAGGACGAAATTGTCGTTAAAGTTGTGAATCAGCTTACAGAATCTATCCCGGCAAGTTATGCGCCGCGAGTCTCGCCCGTGATGACGCGAGTGTTGCGCGTATTACGGGATGCATTGGCCCCTACCATAAACCATTCCTGAACACTATTAGTACCGAACTAAGGTCGTGGGTTCGAAACCTGGCTCGTTCCAATGAGTTTTTTGAAAATTACGCACGATTTGTTATTTACCATTATACTAACATAGGATGAGTTTTAGAATTGTAACTAACACTATGGACCTTCATCTGAAATAAAGTGATTGAATTGAATTGAATTAATTTTTCGGCTAAGGTAAATCATCGTAGGTAAACTTGCATATATCCGCGAAGATATTTGAAGAAGTCTGTGAAGTCCCCAGCCCGCACTGGCCCCGGACTACAGCCCAGTCACTCACATCTAATAGAGTAGGAAATGCACAGCAGTAGAAAGTATATAGACTGATAATGATGGCCTAGTAATTTATAAGCCGTATCCATAAATCTATACTTATAAAAACAGTCCCGTAACTATACCAGATGTTGCCTGTACTAGGAGCAAATAATTAAAACGCAGATTGTACTCCTCAAACTGAACAACATTTGTTCAGCGAAATTTAAAAATAACTTATGTTTTAATTTTTAGTACACTTTAAAGTTTGTTTTAACGTGACAGGCGACGTCAATTAGACTGATGTTAACGTACATTGAAAATAGTATTTAATTTCTATGAAAAAGATAAAATCAAAAGATAACATAATTTTTAAAAGTTGTTGAACGAAAGTTTTCTTGTTTCATGAGTAGAATTAATAACGTAACGTAACATTTTAATTATTTGCTCCTGTTACAGGCAACACCCGGTATAACCGACACAAAATATGAAACTAAAACTACTCTGCAGGTAGCGCAATAAAAGAACACAAACTTAGTTAAATATTAAACGAAGGATGACAGCTCCTCGACATATACAAAATTTTACAAACTGCACGGCATTTTCATATTTTCTTTACCTATAAATCTTTGAACAGTAAGTATCAACTCGCGAAATTTATTCATCTAAAACCATGGTTGCTTAACGTCTTAAAGGGGAGAAATAATTTGCCATGACGAGCGCACATACTAAGCCGTCTTTCCAATTTTCCAGAACAAACAAACCACCCTGTATAGCGCGATACAGCTATAATTCCAATCAGACTGTATATTTTCTGTGACAACATACTTAAGGCAAAAAGGTTTGTTTAGCTGGGGGGATTGGTTGGTTAGATATAGACAAGATGAGTCAACTGTTTTGTTTGTGTACAGTGTGGTGATGAGATCGTGTCAAATAGTTAATTAACAATTTACGTATCAGAAATAAATAATTAATAAATAAAAGAAAATGTATTTACCAACAAAACTACTTAGATACAATACAAAAAGAAAAAAATTAAAACTTAAACATAGTGTGGTAAAATGGATTTTGCAGCGAAGGTTGAAGTATATAGTACTACTTATTCTGTTCCATAACTTAATATCTACTTAATTCTAGACTTAACTAAGTGAGTTAAGTGGTAGACTTGCTGCCAACATGACAGTTATTGAAATAAGGCATATTGACATTGAGAGGTATCTTAAATAGGATCCCAATGTTAAATTGGAAAAAGTAAGGAAATATAGGCTCCATAGCCACACTAACAATTACTGTTGAGCTTATCTTTGATGAATGAGGAAATCTGTAAAAGTACTAAGGTAATCGACATAGCTGTTTGGGTTAGCAAGTTGAAGACACAATGGGCTCGGCATATAGCTGCAAGAATCGATGGCCGAATAAAGGGTCTCGAACCGTAGGACGCAACATGGGATGAGTCCCCACAAGATGGTGTGACGACCTACCTCTAGCACAACTGTGACGCGTGACTCTTTGTCGCGCGATAAATACTACCTATCTCTTGCCATCCAATATAATGTGACAGTGACAGGTTATGTTCCTCTGCGCGACAAGCGAGGCGAAGTCGCGTGCACTAGTGCTGGAAAGCCTGGTTAAGGTTGCTGCTGGAAGTCTATGCAGATACAGGATGCCACTAAAAATGGGGCTTTAAGGCCGGGTCACACCGGATGCGTGCGCGTCGCGTACGCGTTGCAGCTCCTTGACTTTGAGCCGCCATTTTGAACGCGTTACGCACAAAGTCAAGGAGCTGCTGCGTGCACGCAACGCACACGCAGCCGGTGTGCGTTGGCCTTTAACTGAAAGCGTTTCTACTCCTTATTCTGAGCTACTTCCGTTTTGCAATTTCTTAAACACATGCGAAATCCGACTTTTATTTTTTTCATACAAACATACGGAAAGTGAGATTTCACTGATTTCAGAATTTAAGTTTGAAGATCGATATATTAGTTTTGCAATAACTTTACATTTAAAGTCCAATCGTTGGAGACAGCCCGTATAAAGCATGTGACCGTTCGTTGTGGAAGTCTTTGGGGTAGACCTATGTTGAGCTGTGAACATCTCCGGGTTGAAATGATGATGATGAATTGACAAAGAATTCCAAAGAATCACACGCCCATTGTTATAATCATGGTTATTCGGTCGTGTTCGTGGCGACTAGGGTACTTTCCTGACAAATCAAATCAGTTACTTTTTATGAAGTGTCAAAACGCTCAGATAGTATGAAGTCTCTATGGAAAAAAGTAAAATGACGTCATTTTACTCAAACATCAAATCGTATCCTTATTTATACTTTTTGGTGTTTAAAAATCGTTTAAAATGCTAAATAGGTAAAGTCTAGTTATTTCTTGTAAATTTTTGAAAGCAGATTTAAAGGCTAGCGTGAAATAATTTATATTGACTACGGGCAAGTACCCTATTATTCTTAATTGTATAACATTCGATATTCACAAAATGTTTAGCGAGCGAGGTCACATGCTAAAGTTAGGCTTTAAAAATAATTTACTGAAAGAATATTTCTCGGTAAACTGCCTTAATTGGGCTGCTGAGAAATTAATTGGTTAGCTTCATTTCTCAATCTTTGACTCGAGAAGGCGGCTTAAGTATAAGAGGCTTAATACTGTGATGTTGTTCTCGTAGTTAGTTTTAAAGTAGTATCAGGAGTGATGAAGTATATGAAAAATGGAATGAAAATGATTTATTCAGTAACTTAGATTATTTTAACATAACTGGGCTATTGCCTCTTTTTAAGTAAGTATATGAAATACATGTATGTAAGAGACACCGCTCTTCCAGTTATGGTGACTTACATATAAACTTATAGTGCTTTTTGAACAAAGTATTAAAAATATTAAGTTATAATGAAAGACAAAAAATTAACACGCGAGAAGAAAGTAAATAAAATAAGCGAGTATAACGGACAAACATGAAAAAAAGGAGCATAAACACATAGTGATTGTAGTTGAGGATATATTATTTAGTATAAACACATAGAAATTGTAGTTGTGATGAGCAATAGGCTTGTGTCCTAAATTTTGTTTCTGATGTAAATGGATTCTACAATTTATGAGGAACAAATATTATTATATACCTATAACACTTGGATTACTATAACAGCCACAATCAATCAAAAGTAGCCGACGGCACCGAGCGTTGAAAACGGCCCATACAAAACGGACACACCCTGTGACGTCATCTCTAGTCCACCTGTACCAAGTCTGTATGAAAAAAATTAGCATTTTGCCATTTTGACCACAAAAAAGTGCGTTAAAGCACATAGTCATTGTACATAATATATCGATTTTATTTTAAACTTTGTGGTCTCATAACTTTATATTTTTTATACATTTTTAGTTTATTTCTTCTGTCTTATGATAATAGTATTTTCTAATCCATGTGACTATATTATGTTGTAAAATTCAACATTAGTCAACATCCTCATTACAAATCCCTTATGTACATTAAGAGGCCTTTGTCGTTTGAAACGCTGTTCAATTTAGGCTATTTTCTCTATGATTCAATACGAGTATTGATTTTTTTAAGGTTATCGTTTATTATTTGTTTATTTAAACTTTATTGCACAACTACCATATAACCTTAGGCCAAGGTAGATAACTTATGGGCGATGCTGATAACACAAAAAAAATTACATTACATAATGCATAATATTAAAAATAATAATAAATACATAGATAGGGATAACTTTATAATGTATATAAATACATACACATAAATAAATACAAATGACACGTCTAAGTAAATACACTAAGAAATTTAAGTTCTACCAGCATAGAAATCACGCACAGATTTTTTGAACGACAACTTATTTGGAGCTTGTTTGATTACTCGCTTGCTTATTAGACTGCTGTTTTTTAAAAGCATCCGATTGACATGTAGATCTTTTATTTCTTTTTCATTGTAAATTTACTGAGGCCCTTTAATAGCTAAGAGTTAGTCAAAAGTAAGATTAAACCTGGGCTGAAATCGTACTTACACGATTCAGAATATACATTTATGCCACACCTGGCCATTAAGTGGCTTTTTCCGCACGCTGCGCGTACGAAAAAAGCCGCTTTCTGTCCAAGTGTAGACATAAAATGATGTACACAACACGGGAGGTAATAAAGAAAGCCCTCGATCGCATATTTACGTCCCTCGCTTGCAGCTCGGGCCGCAAACTTCTGCGATCTCGGCCTTTCTTTGTATTACCACCCTAGTTGTGTAATGTACTATTACACTCGTAATAATTATAGTAAACTTGTTGTAACTATGCGCAATGCAAAATATTATAGGCTTGATTGTAATTTTATCGGTTTTATCAAACCGACACGTTATTATGGTTACTAATTTCATCGATTACCTATACTACCAATCAGATTCGAATTTTAATTATTACTCCTGCTACAAGCACAAAATAGCTTAGAGAATAACCTCAAAGATAGGTCTTAGCGTGTTCTTATTAAAAAAGTTAAAGTGACTATTAAAAATTTATAATGAACTATTCATTTCTTGAGTGATAATTGTGAGCGGCCCTGTTTTAATTTAATGCTCCATTAATTACTTGCTGTCCATTTTTTTCTGGCACGTCAGAAAGTAACATCAAGCATTTTATTGAGTCATTATTAGCGTTAATGAATGTTTGTGCAACTGAGTCAATAATATGAAGCAGGAAGTTTATTACTACTGTGACATTTTCCTTAAGAGCTGTAGAATGAGGTGGTCAAATGCCTGATATTAGGAAAGTCGGTAGGAATCGAGTTCTTTGGACGCCACACCACTGGTGTCTAAACACTTTTTACACAAAACAAGATAAGGGCTGTGCACGGTTGTGAAAAAATGGTATAATTAGAAAAGTAAATTCATCGCTTTAAAGGTCTCTGCCCACTCCGCCGTATTATATCATGACCGTACGTATGAACGTATCAGGCATAATAAATATTCTTTGTATTGAAAAATATGAGACTATGCCCACTACCACGTTCCGTCACCGACCGGCATTTGTCATACCTGTCTGATACGTTCATAGTAAGGTCATGGTATGATACGTTGTAGCGGGCAGAGGCTTTAAGGGAGCTCTTCCAGTTAAAAATGTCCAGTTTAGTTAAGTGAATAGGTTTTTAAAGGGTCAGTAACACGCACGTAATACGCCTGGTGTTGCAAGCGTCCATAGGCTGCAGTGACTGCTTACCATCAGGCAGGCCCTATGCTTGTTTGCCACACTAGTTGTATGAAAAAAGTGTTTTGTCAAAATTTAAGCGTTTCATCCGCGTCACTTTCGTGGACCATTTTTGTTGAAATTCCTTGAGATTTTACTCTCATATCGAACTATTTGGTACGTATCTGGGTCTACTCAATAGTTACTCAATCATTTATTGCATTCCACAATGTTAGTTTAGATGATATTAAGTAAATTTCAGCTTAAACTAAACTTTAGTTGTTACATAAACAAAGTATAACAGAACTTAATTGTGGACCCTGCTGGGCACAGCAAAATCGTGTAAGCAAAACGTTTTGATATTTCATTAAAATCTGAAGGAATTTCGACAAAAATGTGTCCATGAAAGTAACGCGCGTAAAACGCTCAAATAGCCCCCGATATGTAGCTCAAATGCAAAATAGTCTTAAAAAACCACTGTATACATGATGTTAAATTAAAACATCGAAAAAAGCCACATAAAAACCAATTTATTAATATTATGAGTGATTTTGCTTATTTGGCATATAATTGTATTGCTGTCAATTTTCATAAATGATGGTGACCGAACGTTTTTCATCAACACTTGAAACGAGATCTCATCGGAAAATGAGATAAATGTGTAATTTCATTTTACACGCTACCGTGAATAGATGGTCGCAATACGGAACAAAGAATATTGTGGAGCAGACCTGCGTTGATAAAAATCCTCATTAAGTAGATTCAAATAATTCAAATTCAAATATTTATTTGCCATGAATACAATACAATGGTGTTGAATATAATGAATAGATCCATGTATTCAGCCAGCACAAGCCTGCATATGAATTAAAAATTGAAACTAAAGTACAAAATAAATACATTTCATCATTAAATATAAGCATTATAAAATTCTACATGTCGTTTACCTAATTCTACATGACTCGAGAAAATCTTTCACACTGTAGAAATATCCGTCGAGCAGCCAGCTATTTAAACTCTTAAAACTATTTTCCTCCAAAGTCCTTAAATGTCATTGATTACACCATTGTATATGACGATGCAGATGTTATAGACAATTTCCCTATATAACATTTTATGACAGCGCGGCTGTTGCAGCCGATGCATCCCTTTCAATCTTGATGACGGCCCGAAACTTCTTACGCGTTAATTTATGACTTTAAAAAAAAGTCATCCCTTGTTTCAGGCCTTTAGGGGTTGAATTTCGAAAAACATTTTGTTAGTACAACTATATCTCTCTTAAAAATATGGTATCCAAATTTGGTTTTGCTATCTATAGTGATTTTGGCTGCACGTTGTCTGTCAGTGCCTTAGTTACGGAACTGTTTTATAAGTGTATAAACTGTACTTTTATAAGTGTGTGTTTTATAACTGTAAAATGTACAGTGAATATATTTTTTACGGAAATAAACGAAATGGGTGGAGGTCTTTAAATGATAAACTATTTTTTATATTTGCAGCTAAATATTGTGTTGCAGATATCCATGAGCGACGTTGACTGCTTTCCATCAGGCAGTTCATCTGCTAGTTTGCCACTTATCACATAAAAAATACACCCAAAACGACTCTACCCGATTCGAATCAGGATAACTGGATTAAACAGGATTTAAAAGTTTTATCCTGCTACGGTGAACCAAAAATGAGGGGTTCTGTTCAGTTTAAAAACACACAAAAGCTTCGAAGAACCTTCGAAGAAGCTTTTAGCTTTGAAGACTTTTATTAATGGCAATTTGATCTACATCATGTTTTAAAGCACCTGTTTTTTACATTTTGTCATTCCTAGTCTACGGTTAAACTTGTCTTTTTGATATATTAAAAAAATGAAATGCATCTCCGTTGCCTTCTTTAGCCTTTGAGCTATGCTCTAACCAATGTGGTGAAATAGAAAATTAAAATCCTAAAGCTTTATATAGATTTCTTTGTCGTGCAAATTCAGGGTTCTTCCAAACTCAACCCCCATTCAAATCAAGGTATTGTTATGAAATTTTAATTTGATCCTTTTGTTTGGGGCATGCTGCTTAAATATTTGATACGGGCATATTTGCTAATTCTTTTATTGTTCTAACCCTTTTATATGAAAGCTTAACTTGGAAAAAAATGTGCTGGTTGTGTTTCGGACTCAACACTGTTTGGTTTGTTTAAAAAGAGTTCGAAAAGCGGAGCATGTCAATTTGACAGTTTTTTTTATTTCGAGCGCTTGTCACGCGATGTAAGGTAGCCGCTAGAAAACCGCTGTTTTTTTAAATACGGTATGTGTATGTGTGGAATGCAGTCAGGGCATACAGTGATGTATCTGGATGGTTAACCTATTTGTTTAGAATGAAGGTGGTTTTCCACTGGCAGGGCGAGACGAGAGATTGATTTTTGAAAATTTGTATTAAGTTTTCAATCCTCTCCTTGCGCATCGCCGCTCGCGCATCGCGCGACTTGATACAAATTTCAATTCAATCCTCGTCTCGTCTCGCCCTGCCGGTGGAAAAACACCTGACACACCTTACAGCCGGGCTAGCAACTGGCTGCGCTTCGCTTGTTGCACAAAAGGTTCTGACCACAGAAATATATCGATACCTTTAGACTCAAAGGACGTAAACGCCGTAGATTCTAATGGAGCTTACGCTCTTTGAGTCTAAAGGTATCGATATGGAGGTAGAAGGAAAAAGTGTATGGACCTCGCGTACTAAAAAGAAGTAGCGGTGACTTCAGTTGCCGTCAATATTATTATCAGATTTGATCTTTTGGCGTCAAACGCCAAGCGAAAAACTTTACACGCTTGGTTCCCATACAAATCGACGAACTACTCTTTCTATCTCGATATATTTCTGTGAGTGTGTGTGTGTGTGTGTGTTTTGTTTTGGTGCACAATAAAGAATATTGTATTGTATATTTCTGTGAGTCTGACCTTTTGCAAGGGCATGATCAACGCAAAATAGGCGCATATCTGTCGTCAAGTTGCGGTAAATTAGCCCGTGTTAAGCTATCCTAAGGGCATGACCCGCCAGTTTCGCCCTATATTAAATGGAAAAAGGAAATTATAAATTAATTTTAAAGTTTACTAGATTGACATTAACTTGTTCACGACTACACACGACACGATGTCGTGTCTTGTAATTTTGGCCCTGAGTTATCTCGGAGACTGTTTCAGCGCATTTTTATACGCATTTACCGTTCAATTCGTATTAGTCTCGATTCTCTCCTGAATTAGTATTTACGGCGATTCCAAGAAACGCCTTTCATTTGGGGATTTTTAATGAAAGACCGCAATCAGCAGCAAAGGAAATAAATTCTTTACGGCGACATAATCTTATAAATACTTAGTCTTCTTGGTATTCGTAAGATTTTCCGGATACCGATGTTGTCAATGTGTCAACTTTATATAATCTTGTAAAACTTTAATAGTACATTGTGTATAGAGCGGTAAGTAAGGAATTACAAACGAGTGTCTGTTATAAGCCCAAGGTGAAACCGAGGGCTTTAATAACACGAGTTTGTAATTCCTTTACCGCCCGTGGCACACACAATGTTTTCCATCATACTTGTGAGGAAATCTTAATAAAATAACCTTTACTAATCAACCCAGTTTGACAACAAAATATTAAAACAGAAAGTGACATTAGTGACATATGTCCATAGACAATGCGAATGTAAAGTCACGTTCGGAAACCATAGCGGTAAAGACCTAAAACGGCCATTTTAGTTGATTTTATATTTTGCAAAATACTGAAATACACTATTTAAACATTTAATTAATGCTACCGAAATATGTGTTTACATGTATTTGCATTAAAAGTTCTCTTTAAATAAATATTTCGGTGATAAAAGTTAAAAAAGTAAGTTAGCGTTTCCTTTGAACGTGACAAATAAGAGTAAAACAGAACTAGCGTTTCAAATTTTAAAAGAAAAACATTACGCCCGGGCGTAATAGGTCATTTACGGCCCGCAGAACCTACGTGTAATGACACCATTTTCGAGCAAGTGTGATGAAAATTATAACAATATAACGTATTAATCTACATGCAAAATACCTTGGAAAGCAATCAAAAGGAAAACAAGTCTTCTCCGCGCTTATCCATTCTGCACTGGATGAAAGAAAAAAACAAATGCAACATTTTGCGAACGATCCCTATAACCTACATAGGTAGTTAAAATAGACAAGTAAATCCAACAGCCAAAATCAAGTTCCAACCGCCAAACTGAGCCAAACCGTCCAACTGATTTATTCCACATCCGATTCCATTCTATTTTCGAAATACTGATCAAGTTTGCGCGGGAGCAGGAAGCCCCGCTTCCGCCGTTTCCTGTGACGTCAGCGAGTCAACTGCCAACTGCAACTTGAATAAAGAACGCTTTTCGTATTTGAATAAAGAACAAGATAGAGGAAATGTCGTTTGGATGAACATATTGAAATGGATACCGATTATGCGTGAACTACGGGAGTTTGTCGCCAAAAATGTTTATCAATTGTTTTTCTTGTAAAACTTTTCCAACTGGTTTTACCATTTGTGTTTTTTGGAATAAGGTTATTTCAAGTGCCAAAAATAATCATAAACAACCGAAATTACTAACCGGTTAAGATATAGAAAATTACAAATGCAAACTTACTTAAAAACAAAGTGATCTCTCAAACTTTTATTTGTAGGTATAATATATAAAGTAAAAACAATTAAAACTACTATTAACCGTCAATTTCTAATATGGGCCTCTGTGTCATTGTGCCGAGAATGCTGGCAGCATTTCCTCGCTGAATGGCGATGCTTATATGCTGAGCGAGGAAGCTGCCAGCTCTCTTGTCCCCCGTGGCGTCAACCAACCACTTACACATGTCTTTAAAAAGGGCCTGTGCCGATGGGCCCCACGGACCAAGGGTCTCAACACCAAATGCCATAAAATGGTAGTTGGTGTCGAGATACAACAATGTTTAAATCACATTTTTAGACTTTCCGAAAAACGTTTCATACTAAAGCATACTAGCGTTGTGACGTCACACGGTTATTGTATGTACTTGCGTTTATCATAACAATGTTTTACAACAATGTTATTCAATGGTATTAATAATTTTTATATTTTCATCCCTCCCATCCCGGTCCCCTTTAGAAAGATTGTGTATTTCTGTTGCCGCTATAACAAAAATTACTAAAAACAAAATAATAATAATAATTAAGGGGGGCTCCCATACAAAAAACGTGACATTTTGCTTGTTTACCTTGAAAACCTCGTATCTCGGGTATTTCATGATTCTCATGAACCGAGATAGCTGAACAGTTGAAATTTCCACAGATGATGTATTTCTGTTGCCGCTATAATAGCAAATACTAAAAACAGAATAAAATACATGTTCAATAATATTTTTTCAATTTATTGTATTTACATCTAGCGCCTTTCGAAGATTTACGAGCAAAGGCCTCCTTTCGAGAATCAATAGCAATTTTACTATAGATAATGGTACGGAACCCTTCATGCGCGAGTCCGACTTGCACTGGGCCGGTTTTTTTATTAAACATGAAACTATTTGAAAAGGCTCTCATTGATAAACGGCAATGTCTTTTTGCGTAAAACCTCGCAAATTGATATAAAACTGTAAAAAAAACAGAATACACAACTTCACAATCTTTTTCAAAACAAGCGCATCTCAAAGAAGTAAAACGTTCGATCTCAATGCAACTAGAGCATCGATATTGGACCAAAGTACTCGACAATGACGAATTCGACAACAAATTCGGATTCCAATTAAAGCGGTTTAATTAAACGAAGAATAAACCACACGTCGCATTTATAAAAGGGTCGTCGGTTTCCATTCCACATACGGTACGGTAATTTTATTTTAAGCCCATTTCAAAGAGAGGATATCTGCTTGTTTTTTGTGAGTTTAACTATGGGATTCTTTTAAGCCGGCTTTAATATTGGAAAGAAATTCTCAGGTCATCGGAATCTTTTATATTATTTGAGCCTACTACTAATGGCCCTCCCTCCGGTTTTCACTAGTCCCGATTTAGTAAGTGCTGATTAATTTGGTAATCTGTCTATATATTACTCCATGTGTTGATCTCGCATCATTTTTAAGTGACACAGAGACGACTGTCGCTTTAAGGAGTAACAACCCTACGAAAACTCCCGAACGCTTCGTACTTAGTCGACTACGTGGCGCTTAATTAGAATCGTCTCAAGTCGATAAAAAATGCAATTTTATGACAAAATTGTGTATTGTGTAACCGTTCTTTAAAGTTTTTTGTTCTATTTTTACTCAAACCCATTAGTCAAATCAATTTTACACATCGTCATCATACGTTCCACTGCTGGGCACAGACTTACCTACTGTCATAGATGAGAGCTAAGGTATCCGAGTAGTTCAGACATGCGTCTAGAGTACGACTTTCTTGGAGGTTTGCACATTGGCTCGTACCAATGAGTTTTTCGGGACTTATGTATGATTGTACCATGATTCTTAGGATTTAACTTACATATGCACTTATGATTTAATATACCCTTACATTACCGGTGTAAGAAAACCATTTTTTTGAAACCTGCATACATCCGCGAAGATTTTATTTATACGGAATTTTACTTATTTTAGAATGGAAACAAACATTACACCGAATCCTTAAATTTCGAGAGACGTAAATCACGTTTGCACTGTAAATATTAGACGTCATTGACACCCAGCTCTGTTCGGGAACGTACTGCATACACCACACGTATCTCACAAATGTATCACATGTATTGCGGAGCTGGTTTGGATATAGGAACAGCATTTTGCATACAATCAATGTCTTTCGTTAGGTTAATGGGGCATTCCATTAATAAATCTACTTTTTGTCGCTGACGTAATGCTATGGTAGCTATCCTAATAAAAATTACGAGTATTAGCTGCTAAGAAACACTATCCATCTTGAAGCCATGTTATGATATTATCATATCGATATACAGCTCCCTAATTCAGCAATCGTCTCTAGATTCTCTTTGACCGAGCGAGCGAGACAAGTGAGGGTCTATGAGTCGCATTGGCGTGGCGTCCCTAGAACTCGATTCCTACCGGCTTGCTTGTTTTCAAATATATTAGTACTGTTGCGCCGGTGGTATAGGTCAAAACTTTAAACGTGATTTTCCGTGCTTTAGAAGCGTTTTCAGCAGGCTGAAAAGTGATTTCAGGCCGTTTCAGATGTGGCTCTTTCACATACTAGAAGATTGAAAATTCACCCTAGTTGCCGTTGTTTTCAGGCGCCTGAAACATGTTTTCAGTCCGTTTCAGGGCACCCTCTATCAGATGGCGCAATAACCTGAAAACCCGTTTTCAGGCGTTTTCAGGACCCCTTATGGGCCTTTGAAGTACACTTCAGTATATGGCGAAATTTCACGAAGGAGTGAAAGAGATAGCGCTATTAGAGAGAGACAGCTATATTGAGAAGGTTCGAGAAGTATGTGAAAGAGACAGAACTAGAAAGGGATAGCAATAGTCGGGAATGTTCCAGCCGAATCGTACATCGAACCATCTGGATTGTCTAGAAAGAACACTCGCGGTGCGTCATTGACCGAGGGGTCGCCGACCGGCCTTGGACTTTGGACCGTACATTCGAGGTAGGATTTCTCCGGAAAATTCGAGAGCAAGGGTCTCCGGATATATAAGCCGCGCGTCACCGACGCCACAGTCAGTTTTGAACTAACAGCGATACAGTGCGAATCTCGAAGCGAATAGTGTGACAAGTAAATAAGTGCGATATAGTGAAGTGATTTAGTACAGTGATTTATTAAGTAAGTAAGACTTGTTAATTAGTAATAAAGTTTGCATTTTTAATTAGTGGTTAATTAGTGTATTTTCTATCACGTTACCTACCCCACGGACGTAACATTTGGTGTCAGAAGTGGGATAGAAAATGCCGTTTACACCACGTGAGAACGAGCCGAAGGGAGTGCAGACTCGGAGCCAAGCTGCAGCAGGTGAGGACCCTGCGCCGGACGCTGGCTCATCAGACTCACCGGCGCCATGTAAGCAAGAGATGGACGTCAATGCCATCTTAGTTCTCTTAAAGGAGCAAGCTCGCCAACAACAAGAACAGGCCCGAAAAGTCGATGAGGGGCTTCGCATACAAGAAGAACAATCGAGAATGCTTCGAGAGGTACATGAGACCGCGACTGAATGGAAGCGAGAGATGTGTGAAGTCCAAGAAAAACTGACGGACTTGGACATTAAATTTGAGACTCGACTTCATGACGTTAAGGAAGAAGTCGACACCTACAAGAACCGCCTCCAGAAGCTCGAAATCAAAGTGGCCAGTGGTACAAGTACCTGTGCAGTCGAGGTACCTGCGTCGGGAGGTGGGAGATTCAAGGCACCTCCTTTCGATGGTACATCGTCGTGGACAGCGTATAAGCGACAATTCGAGTCAGTCTCCAAGGCTAATGGCTGGAGTAAAGAACAGGCCAGGACAGCCCTAACCCTAGCGCTACGTGACGAGGCACTCACCATACTGGAAGCCCTAGGAGAAGAGGAAACTTACGACCGGCTTCTAGAGGCGTTGGAGGCCCGTTACGGTGACAAGCACCTGGAGCACGTGTACCGAGCTCAGTTAAAGGACAGGACGCAGGGGCGTAGTGAGACCTTGCAGCAGTGGGCCCTAGAAATTGAGAAGTTGGTCAGGAAGGCGTACCAACGTACATCCGCCTCTTTTGTGGACACCACGTTGGTGCAGGCCTTTGTTGACGGAATACGTGATTTGGAGGTAAGGGCTGCAGTGCGACTAGGGCACCATGGGAACCTGAAGGATGCAGTAGCTCACGCCCTAGAGGTAGAAGCTGTGCGCCAGGACCCGTCAAGGCCTTATAGGGTACGTGAAGTGTCTGTCAGGGAGCCGATTGCTCCCCGTCGTGAGTTTGGGCCACGATGTTACCATTGTGGAGAACGTGGCCACATACAGACTAGTTGCCCGAAAAGGAGCAGGAGAGAACGGGATCTGACTCCAGTGGCAAGGGCACCAGGCGCTGTGGCATCCGGGCCGCAGCAGGGAAACGAGTAAAAGCCAGGACTAAGGGACGAGTGCTGGCTGGTGGTCGAAATGTCCCAGTTATGATCTCACAGGCTAATGACGGGAATAGTCTGGTCGTCAAAGGAGAAATTGGTGGAGTACCATGTCACCTTACCATAGACACCGGAGCTTCTCGGACGGTGATCAGTTCTCGGCTACTGAAGCACCAGACCGGAGATCATCTAGTCCGACCTACGCATCTCCAGCTGCAAACCGCTACCGGCCAGTACATTCCCATACAGGGGGAGCGAGAGGTGGCTTTAAAAATTGGTGATAAGAGCTACTGGCATAAAGTGATCGTCGCTAACATCATCGACGACTGCATCATTGGGCTGGATTTTATGAGAGCCCATGGCTGTAAAATTGACTTGAAGGTTGGAGTACTGAAATTTGGGCCTGATGAGGTGCCTATGGAGGGTGGAGTAAATGGGAATGTTTACTGTACTAGAAGAACTATCCTCCAACCGAGGGCACAGGTTCTAGTTCCAGTGCGATTGCCGTACAGCACAAGACAAGGATGCCATCGTTGTGTTGTTGTGGAAAAGGTCAATGATGGTAAACCATGGATGACAGCCCGCGCGGTGGTAACAACATCGTCAACAGCCTTCGTGAGAGTTCTTAATTTAAGTGATACCGAGTGCGTCCTTAGTAAAGGAGCTCTGGTTGGATCATGTGAGGAAATCTCTTGGATACGAAGCTGTCAAGATTCTGCGGAGAGCGAGAAACCTGGGTGTTTTGCACCTCCAATGGACATTGAAAGGTTATTAGATGGCTCCAGAAACGATCTTACCAGGGAAGAGCTCATTAAGGCACGTAAATTGCTGTCGCGATACAGCAATGTCTTCTCTGCGCACGACAGTGACATCGGAAGAACTGGAGTAGTACAGCATGAGATAGACACGGGTGAAGTCGTGCCTATCCGACAGCGACCTCGGCGAGTTCCGGTAGCTCGGGAGAAGGAGGTAGAAGACATGATCGAGGAAATGAAGAAGGGTGGCGTTATTGAACCTTCAACAAGCCCGTGGTGTTCCCCCGTAGTTTTGGTAAAGAAGAAGGACGGGACCATGAGATTCTGCGTCGACTACCGCCGACTGAATGATGCCACTAAGAAAGACAGCTATCCATTGCCTCGAATCGACGACACCTTAGACACTTTGAATGGAATGAAATGGTTTTCTACGTTGGATTTGAAAAGTGGCTATTGGCAGGTAGAAATCAAGGATAGAGATAAGGAGAAAACGGCTTTCTCAACCGGAAAGGGGCTCTGGCAGTTTAATGTTATGCCGTTTGGATTATGCAATGCACCAGCGACATTTGAGAGATTGATGGAACAAATACTAGCTGGATTGCTGGGAGATACTTGCTTGGTCTATTTGGATGACATTATCATCGTTGGTAGAGACTTCGATGATCACCTCAACAAATTGGAGCAAGTATTGTCTAAGTTACGAGAGGCAAACCTTAAACTGAGTCCAAAGAAATGTTCGCTCTTCAAGCGAAAAGTCAATTACTTGGGACATGTGATATCGAAGGATGGTATCCAGACAGATCCTGAGAAGATAAGTGCCGTGAAAGATTGGCCGATCCCAAAGGACAAAACTGCAGTACGTGCCTTCTTAGGACTTTGCTCATACTACAGGCGGTTTGTGAAGAACTTCTCGGATATAGCAAAGCCATTGCACGAGCTGACGGAAGAAAAGCGACAGTTTGATTGGACCAATCGGTGTACGACGAGTTTCAACGACCTCAAGCAAAGACTCTGTGAAACACCAATACTGGGGTATCCAGACCCAGCAGTAGATTTCATTGTTGACACGGACGCCAGTAATACTGGTATTGGAGGAGTCTTGTCACAAAAGAAGGGAGACAACGAAGTTGTAATCGCCTACTTTAGCAAGTCGTTGTCGAAGCCAGAACGAAATTACTGCGTCACTCGAAGGGAACTGCTGGCAGTTGTCAAGACGTTACAGCATTTTAGTAAATACCTGCTTGGGCGGAAGTTCCGTATCAGGACGGATCATGCTGCTCTGAAGTGGTTGTTGGAGTTTAAAAATCCCGAGGGCCAGGTGGCACGCTGGATTGAACAACTCCAGGAATATGACTTCGTCATCGAACACCGTAGTGGGAAATCACATGGAAACGCGGACGCCCTTTCTCGAAGACCTTGTCCGGACGACTGCAAACATTGTCTTAGACAAGAGGGCAAGGAATGTTTGAGGATGCTGAGAACTGACACAGTTAGTGAAGAGTGGAGCGATGAAGTCATGCAACTAGCTCAGCAAGAGGATCCTGACGTGAAGCCCATTTTTGACTGGATTAATGAGGGTGTACCCAAACCAAGGTGGTGTGAAGTAGCTCCGATGAGTACGGTAACGAAAAGCTACTGGGCACAGTGGGACAGCTTGGTTATGCATAATGGCGTACTATGCAGGAAATGGGAGTCAGCGAATGGAAAGGATGCTCATTTACAAGTCGTCGTTCCAAGGAAAAGGGTGAAAGATGTCTTAGAAAGTTTCCACGACGGTACTTCTGGTGGACACCTTGGAGTGAAAAGGACTTTAATGAAAATCCGACAACGGTTTTATTGGATTCACTGCCGTGAAGATGTCGAAAACTGGTGCAAGAAGTGCGTTAACTGTTCAGCAGTTAAAGGACCGCACACCCGTAGTAGAGGAGCGCTCAAACTGTACAATGTTGGAGCACCTTGGGAAAGAATTGCGCTAGACGTCGCAGGCCCATTCCCGACATCTGACTCCGGAAACAAGTACATTCTTGTCGTGATGGATTACTTCACCAAATGGCCTGAAGCGTTTGCCGTCCCTAATCAGGAAGCAGTTACTATAGCGGAGAAGTTAGTGAATGAAGTTTGCTGTCGATTTGGAGTGCCTCTGGAGATTCACAGTGATCAAGGCCGGAACTTTGAATCTGCGGTTTTTCAAGAGACTTGTCGAATCATGGGGATGCATAAGACGAGGACTACGGCATATCACCCACAATCAGATGGAATGGTCGAGAGGTTCAATCAGACTCTGGAGAGACATCTGGCCAAGGTTGTTGAGAGTCATCAAAAGGATTGGGATCGGCATATTCCTCTCTTTTTGATGTCATATAGGTCAGCAACCCATGAAAGTACGGCGGTTACTCCAGCGTATGCTAATTTTGGAAGAGAGCTTCGTTTACCAGCAGATCTTCTAACTGGACGTCCTCCTGATACTCCGAGGTCCATCACAGAGTATGCGAGTGATTTAAGGGATCGGATTGATGACGTTCACAGTCTTGTTCGTGAACACGGGCTTCAAGCTAGCACGAGAATGAAGACCCGATACGACAGGAAGGCTAACCAAATTGGGTTCGAGGAAGGATCGTGGGTGTGGCTACATAACCCGATGCGAAAGAAAGGAAAATCCCCAAAACTGTCCCCAAACTGGGAAGGGCCATATAGGGTAGTCACGAAGATCAACGACGTCACGTATCGGATACAGCGAAACCCTCGTAGTCCATCGAAGATTGTTCACGTTGACCGACTGGCGAGGTACCACGGAAATAATGATGCTCGGGACGAGCATGTCTTAGGAGGGGGTAGTGTTGCGCCGGTGGTATAGGTCAAAACTTTGAACGTGATTTTCCGTGCTTTAGAAGCGTTTTCAGCAGGCTGAAAAGTGATTTCAGGCCGTTTCAGATGTGGCTCTTTCACATACTAGAAGATTGAAAATTCACCCTAGTTGCCGTTGTTTTCAGGCGCCTGAAACATGTTTTCAGTCCGTTTCAGGGCACCCTCTATCAGATGGCGCAATAACCTGAAAACCCGTTTTCAGGCGTTTTCAGGACCCCTTATGGGCCTTTGAAGTACACTTCAGTATATGGCGAAATTTCACGAAGGAGTGAAAGAGATAGCGCTATTAGAGAGAGACAGCTATATTGAGAAGGTTCGAGAAGTATGTGAAAGAGACAGAACTAGAAAGGGATAGCAATAGTCGGGAATGTTCCAGCCGAATCGTACATCGAACCATCTGGATTGTCTAGAAAGAACACTCGCGGTGCGTCATTGACCGAGGGGTCGCCGACCGGCCTTGGACTTTGGACCGTACATTCGAGGTAGGATTTCTCCGGAAAATTCGAGAGCAAGGGTCTCCGGATATATAAGCCGCGCGTCACCGACGCCACAGTCAGTTTTGAACTAACAGCGATACAGTGCGAATCTCGAAGCGAATAGTGTGACAAGTAAATAAGTGCGATATAGTGAAGTGATTTAGTACAGTGATTTATTAAGTAAGTAAGACTTGTTAATTAGTAATAAAGTTTGCATTTTTAATTAGTGGTTAATTAGTGTATTTTCTATCACGTTACCTACCCCACGGACGTAACAGTACTATATATACGTCTTGCTCTTAAAGTAACAGTTCGCTAAAGTACTCTGGCTTGCCCTCGAAGAAGTTTGACGGCACGCCAGTCGACAGGGACGTGCGTTCGTAATGTTCGTATATTGTCCGGGGATAACTCGAGTACCGTTTGTCCGATTGTTCGGTGTCGATCGAACTTTGTAGAATCTTACTAAATTTCCGAAAGATTGGACAGTCGGTATTCGAACACTCATTCGAATTTAAAAATTCTGTTGTCTTTACTACTCTCCTACCATTTAGGACCAATAAAAACGGGACCCATCTTATCGGAGTCGCGAGGTCACCTTCTGGGCAAACTATTGGTTCTTAGTTAGAACTGTCGAGATACAATCTGATAAGAAATTGAATGCGAGCATTCAATAAAAAATTACGGTCAGCAGAGAAAAGGAACCTAAATGCCATACATTCCTACTGTACCTTTATTTGGTTTATGACATATTCATCTGAGATTCGGCGATCATTGTCTCGGCTGTTCCTAACTCCACACTGTAGCATCCCGAGAAATTGTAGCTATGGATGCTTTACGTTGATGTTGATATGGGTGACCTGACCACCACTGATGCTATATTGAGAGTTATACAGATCGGCGGCCGGTAACAGTGTACTTATATATGAGCTCTTTATTCTGATTAAAATTGAAAATTATTTATAGGTCATTTCATGAGAGTTTAGGTGAATGATTACACACACAGGTACATGAAGTACTCATTGCAAAAAAGTGAATGAATGAGTGAGTAATAAATACAAGGCTATAGTTTAAACAAACTTTTTGGTCTATCTTGCAATTCACTGTTGAACTGCTATCGGTACGAAAAAAGAACAGTAATTTCAAAATCCCGCTGTTATTACATGACAGTGTTGTGTGTGCGTGGCCTCAACTTTCGTGAAATTACCTATACTCATCGATCTCAATGAAATGAGATTGAGTAATTTAATCAGGTGCACTATCAATTAAAATGACGTTTTATTTATATACGAATGTATGGTTTATGGGTGCTCCGGTGGTCGAAGTGGTAAAGACGCTGGGCTGAAAATCCAGAGGTACCGGGTTCGATTCCCAGTCTGGTCCATAGGTGAGTACCATTTATTTTTTCCGTGTACTTTGATTTCTTGTAACTATATATGTAACGTTTTATTTGATTATTTAACCAAAGCTAATCAGTAGTTGCCATATTGAATGTAAAGTCATTATCATTTACAATAGAGGTGACAGCGGGTATTAACCATTAGCATTAAGGTGTCGCACACTGAGACGTTTGTCTTAAAAATTATACTTCTTTTAGCTCAGTGGGAGTGCCACCGCCTACGAAGCTGGAGGTCCCGAGTTCAAATCCTGGTAAGGGCAAATATTTGTGTGATGAGCACGAGTATTGGTCCTGAGTATTGTTTCTATCTATAAGTATGTATATCGTCGTCTAGTACCCATAGTACAAGCATTGCTTATTTTGGGACTAGAACGACTTGTGTAAGATTGTCCCCCGATATTTATATGTATTTATTTTTATTATGGGAGTGGGGGACGTGAATAAAACATTTTTCTTTTATAATTTATTTTACTGCGACTGCTCGCTTGTACGTTCAACTTAAGACTAATAACTACAAATTAGAGCGAGACAGACTGTATTCCCTAAATTCAAACTATCTGATTTACTCTTCGCAACCTGCCAGTCTGTCTGGGAAATACTATGAAGGTCGCATAGCAATATGCAAACTTCACACTTCAGAGATTCTATGGAAATCAATGACGAATTAAAATTAGATTCAGCCCACTAAATCTCAGTTTGACCCATTTAATAGCAAGGTAACTTTACCATGGCGGTGGGGCGGAAATGAGCTCACTCCAGCACTGGGTCCCCCCGGGCCCGAAAGGCTCTATTTCCGGCCCTTGTTCCCTGTCGATTGATGGTCATTATTAACTGTCTATTTTAATGTCATTTCATTAAGGGGGACCTAGTGATGGTTTCTGACATCGCTTCGAGTAATTTATTTGAATGAGCTTAATTAAATAAAATTAGGTTAATAAAAGATCGCGAATACTTTATTCTTATTTTCAACTGAGCTTTATTTTAGGCATTCCCTTTGTTTTGTGACTCTTCACAAAATGAAGAGATGAGATGCGACTTATACAGGGTGACTCTGGAGACGTGAGCAGGATCAACACCATCATCATCATTTTCATTCATCATCATCATCATTTTCAGCCAAATGACGTCCACTGCTGGGCATAGGCCTTCCCCAAGGATTTCCACGATTGTCGGCTTTGTGCTGCTATTATACAGCGGCTTCCCGCGGTTTTCACCAGATCGTCGGTCCACCTTGTGGGAGGCCTGCCAACACTTCGTCTTCCGGTACGTGGTCGCCACTCGAGAACCTTACCACCCCAACGGCCATCAATTCTGCGAGCAATGTGCCCTGCCCATTGCCACTTAAGGTTTGCATCAATGGCGAGTACCTCACTCACCTCCGATTTGCCGATGATATTGTAGTAATGGCTGAGACCCTGGAGGACCTTGGCACAATGCTCGAAGACCTCAGTAGAGTTTCCCAACAAGTGGGTCTTAAAATGAACATGGATAAGACGAAAATTATGTCAAACGTCCATGTCGCACCCACTCCTCTTAAAGTTGGGAACTCGAATCTCGAAGTTGTCGACGAATATGTCTACCTGGGACAAACAATCCAACTAGGCAGGTCCAACTTCCAGAAAGAGGTTAATCGTCGAATTCAACACTATACATTAAGTCAATTATAAACTACTGTTTCGTACCAGTGCGTATTAATGTTTGTTGGTGTTGAAAACAAAAAGATTTAAATTATTTGCGACAGTCATTAGAATGGGAACTCATCAATTAGAATTGGTACTTCCTTCAAATACCGATACTCTTTGCTTTACTTATAAACATTGGAATTGCTAAAATGACAATGACAATTTACTTTTTCGTAATCAAAGTGCTGTCATATGAGCTAAAAAGGTTTTATCTCTATTAATTAGCTGTTTTAGGGTGACCATGATTGTAGAGAATTAGGGTCAGGGGTTAGGGGTACTCAACAAAATAAAAACAAAAGAAAAAGGTGTGAGTGTTTCACGTACATACGATGGTGAACTGTCCATTAACATTGACTGAATCCATAGTGTTAGTCCTGACCACGTCTTGCGACAACCTGTATAATAAGCACAATGCTCAGAACTCTCCAGAAATAAGGTAGACGTCCGAGTGCTTTACTCGTAACACTATCCTTAGCTTGGCAAATTCGTTGGTGACACTTCCATGGTCCATGGGCAACGGGGGATGAAGTACAGCGGGGTGGTATGAAGTGTGCGCGCGGCGGGGGCTGTTTGACAGAAGCGCCAGCAGGCCACCGTGTTGACGGTAACTTGTCTATATAATCACGGCTACATATATAACAAAAATCACACAACTACGCAAATATGAGTCTGCTGATTGGCCAAGCCAAACTAATTGTGTGTATGGATATACACACCTATTTTAAAAATTGCTTTCTGGCTGCAAAAGTGCATTTTGAAGGCATTTCTTTTCCAGGTGAAATAACTGCGTCAAAATTGTAAACCAACTGCGCAGTCCACTTGCAATCGGCGTGCAGTTCTTTTAAATTAAAACAATATGCCTTCAAACTGCACTTGCAGCCAGAAAACACCGAACGACTGCTTTGGCCTTTAAGGATATCGGCAGACATATCCGTATCGTAATTTCCATCGTGTGTAGCGGTGTCGTCATCGATCATCGTCCCCCGCCCCCCGAGCGGACCATTGGAGTGTCACCAACGAATTTGCTAAGTTATAGTAGGTAGTCTGCCCAGTGTCAAAGTATACAGACGAACAAGTAGTCCAACTTCGGCCGTCTAGGAGCGCGTGACATTTATTAACACAGACGCGCGATTGCACGTCTGTGTGTGTACGATCCATACTGGAGCATTCTTACGCATTCTTAAAACTTAGCTTGTAGTGCATGAACCGTGTACGAACACGGCCTACACACATTCAAAGGCGCGATGTACCTTTTGCAGGAAGAAAAATTACTGCTATTATACTGTGCCAGCGTCTTGAATGTTAAATCATTAGCAATAGAGGTGACAACGCAACGGGGTGTCAACTATTGAGCGCTAATGCTTGTTAAACACAAGGAGGGCGTTTACCTTATTCACGAAACGAGCGAAGCGTTTCCGTTTCAGCTTGGGCAAAAACACTTGCATATGTCCGGCAGTCCGGCGGGTGTCCGGTTGTTCTCCTCTATTGGTCGCATTTCTCAACCGGCTCTCGTGAAATTTTGTGAGCAGGTTCGATAATAATATAGTTTTTTATTGACAATTCAAAATAAAAGAGCCATGGGGTTTGACAGACTTGCAAGGAGGAGGAGGAGGGGGAAACAGCTCAAAGAGCCCCTAGCAGGTATATGTTCTAATAATACTATATTCGGAAAAAAACGAAATCAAAGACTACCTGTTTATGAATAACAAACAAATCCTTTACGCATAACACCCCATGTCAAAGTAATATCAAACCCTCCAGTATAACGACTCTATTTATAACCGTCTATTTTGGTGACGGAAGCCGCAGGGGGTCGGGCGCGTTCACCCTGGGACTTTAGAAGTGCATGTGTCAATGACACGCGACATGTATGAGTGCCATGGTTATGAACAGTTGTTTAACTTCAAAGGCTTGGCTGGTGAACATACGTGAATGTGGCTTGACGTTTACTTATGTCGATTTCAGCGTCAGTTTGTGCAAATAACAAAAAGGAGTGTATATATCTTGCCAAGACCAAAAGGTTATTATTCCTGACAATATTTTTAAGCGATAAGGGGCACTAATATATTCTAGCAAAAAAATAGTACAGAAAAACTACGAGTACATCTAGTTAAGTCCAACATTTTTATACTGTTTGACTGGTCAAACTGGACAAACTCAAGCTACGCTATGTCTTTTACCTAAGCTAAAAAAATTACATTTCCGCAAGTAATATAGCCTTCCTCCTATGTTCAAAATGTTGACAATGTAACGTGTGACTGTGAGCTTCAGGAATCAAACATGGGATAATTAATGTAAAAAAATCTTGTTAAGCAAGCAAGTCAAAGTACTGGCTAAAATATGTTTACCGTGTATTTAGAATGTTTCTATGCGCGGATATGACTGTCGAGGAAACGGTTTAGGATGTTTTAATTGATTAGAGGAAGGATCATTTATGTGAGTCAGCTGAATCAAGCACTTAGTGAATACAGTTTATGCACATTTTCAGTATACAGTTGACGCAAAGATGTATGATATGTGAATCTGTTTTTGGCAACGACCGTACTAACAGTCCTTTACATGGTGGTTCCCATACAACCAAGAGAGTACGGACAACATACAAACTGAGCAGATATTTTTAAAACTCTGTAACGCACTATTCTGACTGACCGGGCCGAGGTGAAGCGCATTTAAAACATTACTAGCTGAAAACCCGGCTTCGCCCGGGTAAAAAGTAAAAAATTACAAACCCCATTTAACCCTTTCACCTCCTTAGAAATAGCATTTCCAAGAATCTCTTTAATTAGGTACATTTTGTTATATATCTTTCAAAGCCTTTTATTTTTAACCCACGTCTAAAAAAAGTGGGTTCTCTATGAAGTTATGTTTTGTTAAAATTAAGGGAACTTCACAAATATTTAATGTATTAGGTATTGTATTTACATACCAAGTTTTATTTTCAAATATCTGAAATAACAGATTCCTATTCATAATTTTTCCCCTTTTGGAGCCAAATTCCAATTTTTAGTCTAATTATTAATGTCCCACTGAAGGACAAATCTATCCCGCTTGCCCGCTTGCCTTGTTCTGGTCCGAAGGACCACCCTGGCCAGCCGTTAAAGAATACGTCTAGGTTGTCCTGCCATTTTCACCAGCATGCTACGTCCTCGCCACCCAGCCTGTACCTCGGGCTCACCCACGGCTCACCCCACCCCAACACAGTTTAAATTTTTAATTTAAGCTCTCGTCCTTGAATTACAAAATACGACAGCCGTCCCGGTCCCAAGCTAACTCTGGACAGCCGTTAAGAAATACATTCAGTTCGTCCCACTATCTTCGGCGCGGCCTGTTCTAGCGTCGTCGGACTGGTCATATAGTTAAGGTGGTGTTTTCCAGTTTTCCTAGCCGCCGCGGGGCCCCCATGGGCCTGGCCCCCGGCTTGTGGTTGTTGTTATTGGGCCCCGGACTCGTGTCAGTCAGGGAGCCCAATCCCGCCCTATCCATTCAACATATCGCTCCCACTTCGAAGCCAGTTTAGCCCGCCTATGTGGATACATACGACAGACGTGGCCGGCCTAGTCTTAGTTCAATCTAAGAGGTTAGCATCTACCTACATCATCAATGCAGACTGTGGTGCGCAGCGTGGCGTTCCGAACTCTTGTCAGTTATTTTCACTCCCAGCTAACTACGTTCCTGATTGGGTTTGATTACTGCGTGCGAGATTTGACAAACCTTAAATTTTGTCTTATTAATTTTACCATGTTCTTCAAAAACTACGGAATCATCTTATGGAGGTAAAATTAACCGGCATCTTCTATGTTCCTCACCGCAGGTAGAAAATAAATTTTCGAAAACCATATTTGAACGTTCCCATTCCTACCTCAAATATGAAAAAAAAAACCGGTCAAGTGCGAGTCGGACTCGCGCACCGAGGGTTCCGTACAAACTCGTAAGTAGATACGTGAATAGTTCAAGAAAAACTGTACGGCGGTTAGTTTAGTAGGAGCAAATAAGTATGTGTTACGATTTTTCCAAATTTCTAAAAAACTGTAAGTTAGGAAAACCGTTATTTTTTCCTATAATATTTAGAATGACATTAATAATTGACAATTATTACAGATTCTTCTGTTCAGTAACTTCGAAGATATGTATTAATAATGGAAGAAGGGGAATGGTATTCTTTTGAACTTTTTTTCGTATCAAATCAAAAAGTATATGCGTAAGAAAAAAACTTAAAATGGTATTGGAATCTACAAATAAACTCCATTCGTTTGATACCCCACTTAATACAATAGCACAACTTGAAATGTTCAACCTCCCATTTCGGCCCCCTAAAAAAAGTAAAAAAGGTATAAGAGACTTTTTACCTCCAGTAGCTCAGGTTAGTGACTTTCAAAACTATTCCAAATTTTAAATCAATTGCAGCAATAGTTTGAGATATCTGACTGTGAGAGACGGACAGACGGACAGAGTCGCACTATAAGGGTTCCTTTTTTACCATTTTTATACGGAACCGTAAAAACATTCAGACCTGCATCCTCAAGTTTATCTTTATTATGGTCGAATATTTCAAACGCCTGGTTAATTTTTTGTTTTCACCTAAATGATAAACATTTATTTTCACTTCCTTCTTTGTACCAAAAACGGGTATAAATTAATTAGTTTTTTTAAGTCAGACTAAATTTAAGAAAACTTAAAAACGCTATCTACAGAGTTACGCCCTAATTTACCACTTCACCTTCAGAGTGTTTAAAAAAACAAATGTGCCTATTCCTTTTTTTCGTTTAGAAATTTATCTGACAACTTCGCCCACGTTTGTTACTTTTTCTTGGGTTATGTGTCAATAATATTGTACAATATTATTGTCGATATCATTATATTATTTTTCAGATATGTCAGTAACTTATTAATATTTTCCCGTTTAAAGATCGTTTTCTTTGAAATAAAATTATGGAAACGTATGATTTTTCTAATTAAAATAAATAACGGTTTTCTTACCCATGCCAAGCATGTATCTACAGCCGCGCTCGCAGTTATAGTCGCATACTACTTACCCCTGCACTAAACTGTGACAATTTCCGAACGAACTCGAATTGACGCAAGCAAACATGGCCGACTGTTTTTGGTATTTTTCGAATTATTTTACATCTTTATACGCTTATTTCTCCAATATACGAATTTTGCGGATATAAGTTATCGATTCGAAAGTATTATTTTTTTACACTCTATTTTTTAAGACGCTTTTCGTTCAGGTCTACCGTAGGGCCCGGCTAAATTATTAATATAGATTAAAGGAAATTGAAGCGTCAATACTATAGACGGTGAGAATGGTACATTGGAGTATGTAATTTTTTTTAACAAATTAATATTCCGAAATCTAACAATTTGACTGAATGATTGGTTGAAAAATCACTTGACTTGGTTGACTTGGAACTTATTTGGTACCTACGTAGTCGAATACAAAGAGATCGATTTGGTCTTTACAAAAATATATTGACACTACCTTAATGTCAAGTCAATAAGTCCTGTATACATATTTTTGTAACTGTGGCTATATCGATCTCTTTGTTGTTAACTGTACATATGTGTTACCAAGCATAACCATAAGACAGGCCGATTTGAGTTCGTATTTTGATTTTTTTCTTTCAAGAAAAATCATTTTATGACTTAGTAGGAGAATACCTATTGAAATTCCTGTCAGAATTTAAAAATCGAGGCTCACGTGTTTACATCGCTTTTAGATTAGACACACTATTTTGCTTCACTAAAACATTTGGATTAGTGTCTTAGCATCTTTGATTTAGGCTATAGAAAACACTTTAACGCACAAAAAGAATAGCTACTCGTAACTGAAATGCGAATTGATACCCAATTTGTTCCAACACGTCTAAGATACGGCGTACTGGGAAAATGAAACAAAATGGCGCGTGTTTATTTCAGTGCGATACCGAAGACGTACAGACGGTGAGTAATCTCGGCGTTTATAGGAATTGTATACAAATCCAGCCTATACTAGGGACTTCATTGCCCAGTAGAAGTAATTTGTGCAGCGTAAACGAATGAAAAATGGAGCCTGGCGCGAGCATTTCATTTTTAAGTAATATTTATTGATAGTAATAAAACAACTTAAACGGATTAAATCGCGTATATTACTACATTTTAAGTCCCGACGTTTCGTAACCCTTTTCAGCGTTCGTGGTCGCGGGTAGACTGAGAAAATCATAAATTTCCTCTGTCAAAATTACTGTTGTGCAAACCTACCCACTTTAAAAAATACAAATTCAATATTAGTGTTGCCAGATGGGCCTAATGTGTAAAGATGTTCACACACATGCCAGAAGGGCTTAAAAACCTAACCTTAGAAAAAACTAGCGGCACTTCCAAAAGGCATACTTGATAAGAAAGAAGGCCAAGGAAACTTATCAGCCACGCCTTATGCAAAATAAGAAAATAATTTAAGCCAAAAGACTCTAGGTATGCTATTTTTGGTAAAACAAATCAGAAAAAAATTTAGTGTTGCCAGACGGGCCTAATGTGTAAAGACGTTCACACACATGCCAGAAGGGCTTACTATCCTAACCTTAGAAACTAGCGGCGCTTCCAAAAGGCATACTGGATAAGAAAGAAGACGCCAAGAAAACTTATCAGCCTCGCCTTATGCAAAAAAGAACATATTTTAAACAAAAAGACTCTAGGTATGCTATTTTTAGAAGAAACAAACACCGTTCAGTGTTAAGGTTTTACAGTGCCGTGTCTCGCCCGTCCCTTGATGAGATGTAATACAGGATCCCAGGCAGGTGGTAGAGACAAACCATCTTCTCTATTGAAATTAGGATACTTCTTGATTTCAATAGCCTCGCGAAGCATCCTTGGAAAATAGCGCTTCTCCTTAGCGAGGATCGAAGCATCATCAAACTTGATTGAGTGGCTAGGTTTGTCCATGACATGCTCGCAGACTGCAGACCTGTTACAGCGACGGTGTTTGACATCAGCCGCGTGCTCCTTCACCCGAGTGGAAACACTTCGTTTCGTCTGGCCAATGTATGAAAGACCACATTGACAATCAAGCTTATATACACCTGCACTTTGCAAAGGGATGTTACACTTCACGGGTCTGAGGTATTGTGACATCTTCTTCAGCGGCTTAAAATATGTCTTGATAGAAGCGCGCTTCAAAATGTGGCCGATCTTATCTGTAACCCCTTTGACAAAAGGTAACACAGCAGGCTTCCGCTCAACTGTCGGGGTCTTCACACGCGGTTTCTGACTGGCACGAGGTATCCTGAGACCATTGGCTCGAAGAGTACTCCTGACATGCCGCAGCTCAGCATCCAAGTGCTGGCTATCGCAGATACCCCTGGCCCTCTGAAACAAAGATTTGCCTACTGTAGCAAGTTGACAGGGATGGTGGTGAGATTTACCATTCAGATACCTATCAGTATGAGTAGGTTTCCTATACACAGTATGACCCAAGGTGTTATCGGATTTCCTTAGAACTTTGACATCCAAGAAAGCGAGAGAACAATGATTTTCTAACTCCATAGTAAATTAAACCGAGGATCTTTAAAAGATACGTAGATGACACTTTTACTATTTTACCTAAATCTAGTGTTTCAGCATTCTTAGACCACCTTAATTCCATCCATGGTAAAATCAAATTTACTATGGAGTTAGAAAATCATTGTTCTCTCGCTTTCTTGGATGTCAAAGTTCTAAGGAAATCCGATAACACCTTGGGTCATACTGTGTATAGGAAACCTACTCATACTGATAGGTATCTGAATGGTAAATCTCACCACCATCCCTGTCAACTTGCTACAGTAGGCAAATCTTTGTTTCAGAGGGCCAGGGGTATCTGCGATAGCCAGCACTTGGATGCTGAGCTGCGGCATGTCAGGAGTACTCTTCGAGCCAATGGTCTCAGGATACCTCGTGCCAGTCAGAAACCGCGTGTGAAGACCCCGACAGTTGAGCGGAAGCCTGCTGTGTTACCTTTTGTCAAAGGGGTTACAGATAAGATCGGCCACATTTTGAAGCGCGCTTCTATCAAGACATATTTTAAGCCGCTGAAGAAGATGTCACAATACCTCAGACCCGTGAAGTGTAACATCCCTTTGCAAAGTGCAGGTGTATATAAGCTTGATTGTCAATGTGGTCTTTCATACATTGGCCAGACGAAACGAAGTGTTTCCACTCGGGTGAAGGAGCACGCGGCTGATGTCAAACACCGTCGCTGTAACAGGTCTGCAGTCTGCGAGCATGTCATGGACAAACCTAGCCACTCAATCAAGTTTGATGATGCTTCGATCCTCGCTAAGGAGAAGCGCTATTTTCCAAGGATGCTTCGCGAGGCTATTGAAATCAAGAAGTATCCTAATTTCAATAGAGAAGATGGTTTGTCTCTACCACCTGCCTGGGATCCTGTATTACATCTCATCAAGGGACGGGCGAGACACGGCACTGTAAAACCTTAACACTGAACGGTGTTTGTTTCTTCTAAAAATAGCATACCTAGAGTCTTTTTGTTTAAAATATGTTCTTTTTTGCATAAGGCGAGGCTGATAAGTTTTCTTGGCGTCTTCTTTCTTATCCAGTATGCCTTTTGGAAGCGCCGCTAGTTTCTAAGGTTAGGATAGTAAGCCCTTCTGGCATGTGTGTGAACGTCTTTACACATTAGGCCCGTCTGGCAACACTAAATTTTTTTCTGATTTGTTTTACCAAAAATAGCATACCTAGAGTCTTTTGGCTTAAATTATTTTCTTATTTTGCATAAGGCGTGGCTGATAAGTTTCCTTGGCCTTCTTTCTTATCAAGTATGCCTTTTGGAAGTGCCGCTAGTTTTTTCTAAGGTTAGGTTTTTAAGCCCTTCTGGCATGTGTGTGAACATCTTTACACATTAGGCCCATCTGGCAACACTAATATTGAATTTGTATTTTTTAAAGTGGGTAGGTTTGCACAACAGTAATTTTGACAGAGGAAATTTATGATTTTCTCAGTCTACCCGCGACCACGAACGCTGAAAAGGGTTACGAAACGTCGGGACTTAAAATGTAGTAATATACGCGATTTAATCCGTTTAAGTTGTTTTATTACTATGAGTGATAATCGCGGAAACCGAAGACAATATTAATATTTATTGCACAATACAAGTACAAATGGCGGACATATTGCCTTAAGGAATTCATTACCATTCAACTATTGGGCTAAGCAGAAAAAAAAATTAAAATTACGATTGGTTTCGCGAAAAATCGGATTCTCGTGCTTTCCTTCTACTTCCATTTAAGTATATCTTAATCCCAGTGTTTTTCCTGCAATCCATTCTAAACTGACACCGAAATATGTCCACTTATTTCCGCCATAATTCTCCGTCGCGAATATTATAATTGGACAAAAACCATGGAACAACCTCCAACTTTTCCTGTCACTTCGGATATTGTAAAAAAAAGATGGCCGCGAATTGGAAAGTTGACGGAAACTGCGAGAGGATTGCCAGCCGGCTGACAGTACAGGCAGTAAGCCGTAGTAGAACTTGTTACGTGTCATAGCGATTCGACAGCCATGATAGCAATGATAAAGTAGGGATGGCCACAGATTCGAAAGTTGAAGGATACGGAGAGAGGTTTGCCAGCTGGCTGATAGGCTGCACTAAGCCGAGGGACTTATTACGTGTCATAGCCATTCTGGGACCATGATGGTTATGACAAAGTAGAGATGGCAGAAAATTGGAAGTTGAAGGGCAGGGAAAGAAACAAAAAGCCGCAGTATTTTTCTTTTTTACGTGTTATAGGAATTTAGCGGTCATGTCAGTTAAGAAGTTACATCAACTATTTTACACTTTCGATGAAGGAAAATGGAGCATTTTTATGAAAGTTACCTGGCTGGCTGAATAGACTATACATACATTCGTAAGTAGGAACTTATTTAAGATACGTTACCATAGATAGAGTAAGGGAAGTATTGTATCCTATCGTAGCCATTTTTATACCCACGTAAATATATAATTTTCACTAACGCAATGTGAAAATAGGCAAAACATATAATAAGATCAAATAGTAAGTCGTACATCAGCGTTCGGCAACCGTTTAGTAGCCAATGGCCACACAGTAGCTAAGGAAATTGGCGCGGGCCGCACTTTGTTAATAATTTGTGATTTTATACAATTCGGAATATACCGACCGCAATAAACAGACGCAGTATAGGGCCGGGCCGCAAGTGAGCGAGCGGTTCACGGGCCGCATTCAGCCCGCGGGCCGCAGGTTGCCGACCGCTGAGCTAGCTGCTGAGCATGTGTACTCCGTCACACAATACTCGCGAATGTATTAACATCATCGATATTGCCATACCAATACGTAATAAAACAGGTAACTTTGCTCTTGTCTCCCAATAATCCTTTAGTAACAACCAGCCTGAGTGGAAATATTTTATTGATTTTTCCGACTTTGCAATATTTTCTTCAGATTGAACGGTGTTCTTTATTTGTTTTTGAATGTAATGTTTGCTTGCCCGTTGTCTGTGTCTGGTGAATTAATAATACCAATTATCATAAACTTACTTGAAGCAGCAACGTAATCTGAAAGAACAAACACGTTTGTTTAAGTAAACTTATTATTGTTTTACGGTATCATAATGAAATAGTCTCGTGCTGGCTGTGGTCTGGCCGGCCAGTAAGGGAGTAAAGTTGGGCGAGTAACAATTCATTGCAGGCTCACTAGGCACAATATGATCAATCGACCTTTCCAGCTCCGCAATGTAATGCTACTCGCCCAACTTTATTCGCTTACTCGCCGGCGGTGGGACCAGTGCCATAGGCGTACAACCATAGATTATTAGATAATATAGACAGTTATTTCAGTGTCGCGTTTTTCCATACAAAAAACATGAATTTCCACGCTCATGTCGAAACCTATTGTTTTGAAGCGAGCGCCGCCGCCGCCACAGCCACAGCACGGAAACTTCACACAGTACAATACGTTCTCGTATAGTTTTCGCTAGCGGCGTTCGGCCGGCATCAACGGCGTTTATGTACTGTCACCACAATTATATTATACGTATCTTTAATTGTTAGTCTAAGTTTCGTGACGCATTGGGTTCACTGTAATGTCATGTAAACATTTTTATCAATAAAATAAAAATAAAAAATAAATTGTGAAACTGTGACGTTTTGGACGCCGGCGTCTGGATCGGCTACGCCCACCGCGGCGGGAGGCCAAAATCGAGTGAAGTGTGCCTGACATAGCCCAGATCTCGACTAAATTGTACGCCTATATACTATTACTAAAATAGTATTAAAGTCAACTTGTTTACGTATTTATTAACGTACTGGTGTGGTTAATTGTAACTCACCAGTAAGGCCTGTCAAAAAGTACTGCTAGCGAAAAATTACAAACAATTCTTTTCACTTCAACTTAAATTAAATACGTCCAAAACTAAGTAAGTTCTATAAACACAATGTAGCGGAAACAATTCGGCGGGACAAGGCAAACGTTGCGGGCTGAACGCAATTACAATTTGCTACATTACACGTAGGGTCGTGTTTAACCTGAAAGTTAACTTCGTTCCGCGCACACGGGCTTTAAAATGGGCAGCCGGTTTGATTCTATTAGAGTCGACTTGTAAAGAACGGTCGATAAAATAACAGGAATGGACGAAATGAGTTCAAACGTGATATAGACATTAACTCATGCCGACACTCTGTCTAAGAGATGCAAAGTTCATAATTTCTTCAAGGTGCACACTCAAAACAGTCTGCTGCCTATAGACAAAGGTAACAGTAGCGTGGCGTCCAAAGAACTCGATTCCTACCGGCTTGCCTAATACCAGGCATTTGAGCACCTTATTCTACAGCTCTTAAGGAAAATGTACGCCAAATCTGCACCGGCTTGCCCAAGGATATCTTTTACGCCACGCCACTGATAGGTAGTACCTATCTGTTGAAATAATATGTGGTGCTACCATATAATAAGTACACTACTACGCATATACTACGTATAGAAACTTCTCTCTCTAACAAAACTGACGTTCGCGTCCGACCACCGGACGGAACTTACCACATCCGACCGTCTCTATATAACGCGTACTAACGCGTGCCTTTTCAGGTCCCACGGGGGGCTTCAAGGCCACGCGGCGCAATCGCGGAGTGAGTCACTCCTGGTGCTAGTAACATTTATCTCGGTATGACCCCGCAGTAGAAAATGTGTTATTCATATCTTTATTTCTTATTCTCTTTAACTGACATGCGATTACAGTGCAGATTAGTCGTTTAAGGCGGCCATGTGTCACGATACTGGAGTATATTGTGCTCGAAAGTCTGCACAGACAGACCGGCACCATACTTCTTACGATGTTCCTTGCTGTTGTATTTGAAATTTCGTGTTATTCCAATTCTACCATGAAGTTAACGATCATACCATCGGATTTTTTAAACTATATTAGACGTTTTAGGCACAAATATATTAGTTCGTTTTGCCGCTTGCCAATAAGGACGATATTTTATTATAAGGACCTTATTACGATCATGTATTGCTTATTATCCCCAAATATTGGTTCCCTGTAGGTCCCGCCTCAGCCACTCGACATTTTTGATTGTTGTATGGAACCTGGCAAGTGTTACACGATTTCCCAAAAAGCGCTACTGAGGCAGGATCTACAGGGAAATCGTCAATATATTTATGGACAGAGGAATAAGACTCGAAGAATCACCCTTTAATAACTAGGTAAGTGCTACAACCAGCACTGCCTTGAGATAAGTATTCTGCTAGGCCAAGTTGAAGGCCGATGCGCCAGAGGACAAATACAGATAAGTTAGCCTGACATTATAAGGAATGCTTGTGGTACCATCGCATTATGTGAAGGAACAGATATGGTTAGTGACTATCCCCAGTAAAGAGGAAACGACAGAAGAAGACGTGCTTCTGTTTATCTCAGGATGGCTAATGACGTTAGGCTGCTGATGCCATTTTACTGGCAGTTTTTGATTAAGTTTGAAAGTTCCCTAGGTAATCCTGAGCAGGTTAAGACCCGGAATAGCACCTTAGCTAATATAATTATGCACTGAATTATATATGGAAACACGTTGTAAGGCTTCATTTGATCTTGTTAACAATACACTCTTTCTTGGGCTTACCCTGGATCACAACTTGCAATGGGCGCCTCATATATCTACTTTGGCTAACCGGCTGAGCTCTGCCGCTTTTGCTATAAGACGAATAAGGCAATTCACTAACGTGGAAACCGCTCGCCTTGTTTATTTCAGTTACTTCCATAGTATTATGTCTTATGGCATACTGATCTGGGGTAAAGCAGCAGACATAGATACCATCTTTGTTCTACAAAAAAGAGCGATTCGATCCATATATAACTTAGGATCTAGAGATTCGCTGAAAGAACGTTTTAAGGAAATAGAAATCCTCACAGTGGCTTCACAGTACATATTAGACGTGATAATGTATACGCACAAGAATATCAGCTCCTTCAAAAAGCAGTCTGATGTCCACAGTTTAAATACGCGGAACAAACATAAGCTGTTTGTCCCAAAAATCCGTCTACAGAAAGTAAGAAAATCTTTCGTGGGCAACTGTGTTAGATTCTACAATAAGGTACCCCTAGATGCATGGGAACTGCCTTATAGTTCGTTTAAAAATTACATTAAATCTGCGCTTTTGAAGAGAGCTTATTATAAAGTCCAAGATTACTTGGATGACAAAGAACCATGGCCAAAGCATCAGTCGCAGCAGTCGTCGAAATAGGGCAGTGTCCCGGAGAGGTTTAGGTACATGATGCCTACAGATGGCGTCGCTGCTACGGGCTGTATCGTTCCATTGTTACACTTATTTTTATTTTTATTGTAATTTTATTTCATTATTTGCATTTTGACATACTGAATACATACCTGTTATGTATACTGTAGCTAGTTGTAATGACTGTTAGCTTAATAGTCTATTTCTCGACGTGAAACATACGTTTCCCTTTTTGTATTTCGACGTTTGGAGTTCCTTTACACCTCCAAAACATAATGTTTTGACAACGGAGACTCCTTACATCTCCATTAATTTTAGTCTATGTTTGCCTATTTTCTATATTTTTTATCGTGTTTTGACGCCTAGAGACCCTTTACATCTCTAAAAATGTAGTTTTAAGTTTTGTAATGTAATGGATCCGGAGATTATATACGTCTCTCGGTAAAATGTAAAAAAAACTGTGCCCAGTTATTTGCTTGTTGCATTTTATAAATATTGTCATCTTATGTAATAATGTCACAATTGTTGTAATGTTGTTTTTAAAAGAGAAACTGGTGAGTTTCTTCAGGCGCTTCTTCTCACCAGAAGGTCATCTACCGAAGCGCCAAAAGAAAATAATCAGACATGTAAAAGAGCCCTTGAGGCCTACTTACAGAAATAAATGAGTTTGAGTTTGAGTTTATGCTATTTTAGGTGCGTTTTAGGTTACGCTTATGGCAATTAGCGGTATAATAGCAAAACAATCGCAATTCATTTAGGCGAGCTTAGATCTTATTGTAATAATGTGTCTCATGTGATGTTTGTTATGAAGAAATATGATAACAATGCAATTTAAATTAAATAAAACTACTTACTAAACATTATAAGACTATTCTAGAAAATTAAAACAAAAACTTATAAAATACAACTATAAAAAGAAAACCCCTTCTAAAAGGTCTGCCTGCGGCATCGACCCCATGACGCTGGCAGCGTTTCCTCGTTGGACCTCATGTGATTATTATTGACATAAATTAGACGTAACATTTGCTTATGTCATTATTAAACATGTTCCCATCAGTTTTCTCGCATTGACAGGTTAATCCGCTAGATGATGATGTGCAACAGAAATGACTATTTATTATATCATAACACCAAAACGTAATGACGTTATAACTCCAAGTATAAAAAGCTTACTGTATTTTAAAAAGAAAATGTTTTTGCAAAACTTAAGCCAGATTAAAAGAAAACTATTTTTCTACATTTAGTTCCAAATAGGTTTTCCAGGAGAATGTTCAGATTGTTTAGCCAAATGACAACCAAAAATAGGTTTTTTTATTAAACAGCCTAAAAATTTGTGCCCGCAAAATTTGCTGTCGACTGTTTCAATATTTATCTACTTATTATATTTTAAGCTTACAATATTCACATTGAAAGAAGGCATTACGTTTAAAATAAAATTGAATTCAAATTACTTAGGTTTATTATTGTGTAACAATAATAACGTTGTTAAAATTTTGATCAATTTTAGAAAATGGCTAGGATAAAATGTCGCCCAAATTAGAACCCGCTTCTATAATACAAAGTCACATCTCCGCGAAATGAATTTCAAATTTGGAACGTTCTTTTGTTCCGTTTAATATTCCGAGGTCGCGTTCTAATAAACGATTTGTCGGATTTGAATTAAAAAGGTTGGAAGTTGTATTCGGAATAGGTACGCACGTAGGGAATTTACGCGCTTTCACTTGATTTCGAACGGCGATAGGAGAAGTAATATAGCAGTAGGGTGGGGAGTTTTTCTGTTTGCTGTTGCTTTTTACACAATTACGAAACCTTAGGATGTAAAATTAACTTAATTTCAAATCAATTAAGTAATGTATACGCGATTTGATTCGTTTAAATTATTTTATTACAATTAGTGATATACGTGGAAACCGAAGAAAATATAACTGTGTTAGTTAAATAGGAGGTCTACCATTATTGCCTGTTGTAGACATTCGTTTTTAATATATTTGTATATATAAGAAGATCTCTGTATTATTTTGTGTAAAATAAAGAGTATTATACTTTTGTTTACCCTTATGGCTGAAACACAAGTCGAATACAGTTCATAAATTAAGTTTAAGATTCATTGACATTTGATGGCATTGTCATTGTTTGATCAGGTCTTCGGCAGGACCAAAGTATAAAGACAGGCAAGTAGTCAAACTTCGGCAGTTTAAGAGTGCCCGATAAGTATTCAAGGTCGAGGCGTAGATAGTGTAATCCGTACTGGAGCATTCTTACGCGACGCGCGCACGACGCGCACACATACAAGCGCGCGAGGTACCTTTTGTAGGAAGAAAAATAGGGTACTTGCCTGTAGTCAATATAAATTACTTCACGCTAGCCTTGAAATCTGCTTTCGAAAATTTGCAAAAATCAACTAAAATTCACCTATTTAACGTTTTTAAACGATTTTTAAAAGACCAAAAGCTATAAATGAGGAGATGATTTGATGTTTGAGCACAATGACGTCATTATGCTTTTTTTCATAGAAACTTCATACTATCCGAGCGTTTTGACAATTCATAAAAAGTAACTGATTTGATCTGTCAGGAAAGTACCCTATTACTGCTATTATACTGAAGTAGGGCCCCCCTGTGTATCACATTATTGTACTGTATTCTCATCTTCCTTTCTTACACTCACGCAGGTACAGTCGAGTTCACTTACATCTACACATATAAGAGAACAAAAATATATGAACACGCTTTTGACAATAGGGTCGTGTTCAGATATTTTTGTTCTCGTAAGTGTGTAGATGTAAATGAACTCGACTGTACATATTCTTGTTTTTATTCACATCCCCATTTGGGTCGCTCCGCCCGTTTCTACCTAAGAATGTTCTCACGTACGAACCGTATTTTTGTAGATAACCCATCTAACGCATTCCCTGTAATTAACTCGCATTTAGCTTGTTTCACTTTAGAATACATTAAAGGCATTTGTCCGGTGATTTCAGTGGTATTGATTTCGGTGGCGTCGTTAATATCGAAGTCCTGGGCGATTTGCACGCCATTTTATAGTCGAGGTTGCCTTACAAATATTCGAAAGGGTCCTCCAAATCTACCAAGCCACCGAAATCACGGGCTCTGAAATCACTGAAACTTAAAGAAGTTTAAACACAATCGGTTTTGTTACATTTAAAACTCAAGTTTGGGGCATTTCTCCAGAAATATGTCTGCGACTCATTCATCTGTCTCCATGCATTTAGTATGAAAAAGGGCCAGATGAATGACGTGACCGCAGACATATTTCTGGAGAAATGCCCTTTGAGGTAAATATAGGCTGAAATGCATTAGATTTTTTGAGGAAAGGTATGGGTATCCACTTTATTTGGAGATAGTGTAGGTTGCAGTAGCGTGGCGAAGAACTCGATTCCTACCGGCTTGCCCAATATCAGGCATTTGAGCACCTTATTCTACAATTCTTAAGGAAAATGCACGCCAAATCTGCACCGGCTTGCCCAAGGATATCTTTTACGCCACGCCACTGGTAGGTTGTGTCTGTAGTGAGTTACCTAATATTAGTATTCAAGTCTAATGTAAAATTGTAACAGTGTCTGACAGACGGACTTTACTCGAACTTAAAGGGAATAACTTTTCAAATTGTTTTTCTAAAGGTATTAAATAATAAATTTAAGGTAATTCTGAGGGCTATACTACACTAGATACAACGTAAAAATAATACAAGACTAAGCAATAAAAATATAATTTTAGGAAGGTACCTTGCATCCAAGTTTACTCCTCCCAATCTTAAGTTTATATTGCGCTTAATCTATTTGGGTCAAAAATATTTTTAGTATGAGTTAAGGTTATACGTCTTTCCTGTGGACATTATAAAATGGTTAGGCTTTAAAGCCTTATTTTCTTACTGGATCCTCATAGACTTATACAAACCGTCTTTTTCTTAATACCTGTATGATAAAAGGATAAGTAAAATGTACCCAAGTCGTTAACTTTTGTACTGTCCACAGAAAAGACGACCGTTTTCCTGAACGTGTATGACCCATTTGGGTCCCCATACAAACAATAAGGGGGTTAGCAATACACGTTAACAATATCAAATTTGGTTGAATTTTGTTTCATCTCTTGGTGAAATAATACACACGTCAACCAAAATTGAACTTAACATGGATTCTAAACCCTCTTTACGTTGATACGGAGTTCCGAGCGACGCGATGTACCTTAAATTATCTTATTTATATAATTAGGACCTTCACCAACCATTTATAATTTAAACTCACTATTTCTTTCCTTTCTCCACAAGATAAACAAGTCAACGGCTCACTAAAAGCCTAGTTTAATTTTAACCCTCTAGTTAACATTGGGGTGAACAGTTAACACGTGCAGGTTAAAAATAGAACCGATTTGGCGTGATGATAAATTGTCAGAGAGTTAAAAGCTAGTCACAGTTGCTTAGTAGTCCAGTCATTAAATCCAAAAAACCGAACCTACCCGTGAATAATCAGTTCTTGGATTACTTTTTCGTAGGTCCCTCGGGGGAGTCACTGGGAGCGTAAATTCAAAAAGTAGACTGAATCAGGCCTCCAGTGTATATTCGAAAAACGGTTTTTCTTGGGCCATTTTTGATTTTACAGTAAAACCGTGAGGACAAAAATTGTAGGAAATTTAATTTTTTACAAGTTTTGTCCCCACAATTTTTCTTCTAGGATCGATATTTTGGAAATTAAATTTGAAAAATTGTGAGGACCAAACTTGTAGAGAATCAAATTTCCTACAATTTTTTTCCTCATGGTTTTACTGTAAAATCAAAAATGGCCGAGTTATTCAAGAAAAACCGTTTTCGAATATACGCAGGAGCCTGATTCAGTCTACTTTTTGAATTTACGCTCCCAGTGACACCCCCGAGGGACCTACGAAAAAAAAATCCAAGAACTGATTATTCACGGGTCAAAATCTATAATGACTGAACTATGGGTTTTTCGAGTCGGTCAGTTTTCGATTCAAAATAAGAAGGTCATTGTTTGCTTTCACGGTTTGAATCAAGGGTATTCAACTGAGGAACAAATGACGTTGCCCACAACCGTTTGTTAGTGTGAGTTGCTCTTTTCCCAGTGTTGCCGCATTGATGAAATAATAAACATAATAGTAGAAAAATTTACATAAAAAAATTGATTTATAAATAACCAATTATTAATCGGTATTAACTTTTATATTTATTCGTATATTTTTTATTATTATTTCATTTTAACATTCATTTAGTGTAACAATTTATGGTAGGAAATATATTTACAATGGCAACGTAAGTCGTAAATGTCAAATATCAAGCAATGCAATCTAACGAATTGAGAGTTCGAATTAGATTTTGTGTTTTGTGATTTTGTGAGTGGATTCAAACAAGATACCAGTGAAAGGAAAGCAAGATACTTACCAGGAAAATGTCCGTTGATGAATATCGAAGGTGCTCCAAATGCGGAAGGACTCCGCAAATGGACCACCAGAAAAAGTTCCATCGGTTTCCGAATCCGGGGATAAACAACATTATAAGGTAAGTTAATTACTTATACTTACCCACCTTTGTGAACTTAATTGAAATAATTTAAGTTTTATTCCAAATACATAGTAAATATTTATGTTTAACTTGAATACTGCACGCTTAACTAACAAATTAACTTATACTGTTAAATGTTCTCTTATAAGTGAATTTATTATTGTAATTCTTATGAGAATAAACATTCTTTAAACCGAATTAGTATAAAATAACACAATGCCTCGAGATCTCTACAGCATTATTGATTTAATTTGTGTTTGCAAAAGTACACAGAAGTGTTGTTTTAGGTCTAAAGCATGGGCTACGTATTGTTGGCCAGAACAGAAGTCGTGGTCAACGGAAGCGCTTAAGAAGCTATATTGCACCAACAAAGTCTTGTGCAATAGGCACTTTGAGGACTCCTGCTTTACAGACTCCACCAAAATGAAACTGACCAAGTTTTCTGTTCCGGGAAAGAGAGAATATGTCATTAAATTGATGGCTTCTTTACGAAGGCAGGTATGTACCGAACTAGAGCAATTTTACAAGTTTTATTATTGGTTAATAAGGCAGGCAGTTGAAAACAACTGATGATGATGACGCCTAGATCCAGTGCTCTCTGTATTATTTTTTACCAGTTGAAATGTTCTTATCTAATCTATTCTTAAAATGATTGACACTGGGTGCTGAAACTACATCTTCTTCAGGCAAGTAAGCCAGTAGCAGTAGGCGATTGGCAACTTCGTTTAGCGCAGCAGTCACAAATTTGCCACTTTCCAGGAGGACAGCAGAAAAAAAATTGCAGTATTGTGAATGCGATCCCCCTGTAACTAACGATGGAAACATATCTTTAAAAGAAATTATATAAATTACAGAGCATGGATGAGCGGGCTGATGCTAAAAAAAAGCCTGAAACATTACAAGTACCAGCACAGGAGCCAGTGCCATCGACTTCAAAGCAACAGGTTAGCAGTTGTACTATTAAGTTTATATCCCATTATTTTTATTGCACAAAATAAAATTAAGTACAAAAGGCGGACTTAATGCCATAAGGCATTCTCTACCAGTCCACCATAGAGCTAAGCAGAGAGATTGTAGGCAGTGCAACTAGATCATACATACATACACAAATAGTCAATATACATACATATAGTCACTACTTTAAAAAATCACATATCTGATACTGACTCCAGGTAAAACGCAGTAAATATGTATGAAGTACAAGGTTTTTAGATACGACTTTTTTTTTCAAAGTAGTGAAAACCAATCTTTAAAAGAAATTATATAAATTACAGAGCATGGCTGAGCGGGTTGATGCTACAGAAAGGTCTGAAACATTACAAGTACCAGCACAGGAGCCAGTGCCATCAACTTCAAAGCAACAGGTTAGCAGTTGTACCTACTATTAAATTTATATCTCTTTATTTTTGTTGACATTTGCGCGCGCCCTCTACCCTCTCTTCAATCTCAATAAGCGTGATTTAGAATTTGCACTCGTTCTTTACCTCTTTTTATTATTAGATTTTAATGTTTTATTTCAGGATGAAAATGTCCCACCGATACAAGCCGATTCAGGCATATTAACATCTGTGAATGTAAGAAAGGTTAATGAATTGAATGAAAGAGAAAAAAAACTTTATTTAAAATGTCGACGTTATACTAAAGAACTAAGCAGACTGAGAAAGAAGTTGAAACACAAAAAAAAAGGCATTGTTATAGAAACCTTGTGTGAAAATGAGTCCTTAAAAAAACTTCTGGACTTAAACATAAGCAGCTCATTTGCAGGGCTATTGCAAAGCCAGATGAAGAATTGCCCTAAGAAACCAAAAGCCCGAAGATATAATTTAGACATGAAAATAATGGCATTAACCATATTTAAAAAATCACCAGCTTGCTATCGTCTTCTTCGAAGAATGTTTTCACTTCCATGCCAAGCCACTCTAAACAATTTACTAAATAGGGTGCCCTTGGATGCTGGCATTAATAACCACATATTTGCCAGCTTGAAAAAGATGGCAGAAAACCAAATTGATGATAAAAACATTGCTATTTTATCGTTTGATGAAATGGCAATTAGGAAACACCTTCAGTACAATGAGAGGAAGGACCATATTGAGGGTTACCAAGATCATGGTAATCATGGACGAAACAATCAAGTTGCATGCAACGCCTTAGTATTTATGCTAGCAGGCATTAGAGAAAAATGGAAACAGCCAATAGCATTTTATTTTTCTGGAAAATCATTCACATCTGACAGACTGACCACTATAATCAAAGAGGTAAGAAACACTTCTGTTAAAATACTCAATAACTGCAATGCAAATAAGAAATTCTTGTGTATGTATGTACATATGTATACAGGGCGTCCGAGGGCTATGCCACATGGAGGGAAAGTAGCTTGAATATTGTAGGTGGAACATTTTATTGAAAGAAGACATTATTTTAATTTAAAAAACAATTATATATAATAGAATAGCTTATTTAGTACATAATATATGTATATAATGTGTGTAATTACATAGCGGGAGCCATATTTCCGTGCGAATCCAAAATGGGCCGCGAGTTGTCTTATAATTTATGACTTGATCATAGTTTTTGTTTACAGGTTTTATCAGAGTGTTATAAAACAGGTCTTAACATAGTTGCTACTGTGTGTGATATGTCAAGAGTCAATATAAAAGCTTTAGAAAATCTGGGGTCATCCACTGATAGACCATATATTACAGTAGAAGGGCATGAAATTGTGACAATTTGCGATCCCCCACATCTACTGAAATGTACAAGAAACCTTTTGATGAAATATGATACTGAATGTACAACCGATATTCAACTTAATGCTGGCAATGTAGAAGGTAAATTGTGTATTATTTTAATATAACACATCATTATCATAGTATTTGTTTATCAACAGAAGTGTGTGTGTTGTGTGTGTGTATCGGCGTATAATACCTTGCCAATAGTACAGTCAGCAACAAAAGTCCATGAACACTATGTTAAATCTTCACTTGTTACTTGAAATAGCCCTTAGTTTGGGGCGAGGTCGATTTGTGTACCCTTAGATTACTCAATTTCATGTTTAAGAGGCTGACAAGACCTACTTTTGTTGAAATTGATGTTATTTAAGCAGTTTTTTAAGAAAAACCATTTGTTCTAGCACATCAAAAAAAATATATGTTAATATTCATCATATTTCGAAGACCGTGGACGGACGCGATACATAATTTCACGAAATCGGCTCGATAGAAAAAAATTGCAAAGATTGGTCTTAAAATCATCATTAAACGGTTCTATGTCTTTATTTTTTTAACGTATGGGTCTGCAAATAAAAACATGAAGTCAACATATTCATACCTAAACCGCTAACGAGTCACATTTCACAAATAGTCCACACTTTTTTTTATTTCAATTTTTATTTATTATTATCTTCTAATACCCGGCTGCCCAGAAACAGTGACAGTAGGCTCTCGTTTACTCCGATACAAATAGACAGTGTGCGCTGACGCGCCGTGCTAGACGGACCTATGCTTCTAGTTTGCGCATCGAAAACATCGCAAAAATTTGTTTAACCTTGTGTTAAAAATCTAAAATACTGTATACGTACTTATATAAATCAAAGTTATAATATAAGAAGTGTAAATATTTAGTTAAGTGTGTTAAATGTATGATCACCGCAATAGCCACTGGCCTGTCCAAATGAATACTCATTCAGTTTTACACCTTCGTAGCGTTGAAATGTGGACCTTATGTCACTGGATATAAGGTCCACATTTCAACGCTTCTTCAGATGCGGTCTTGGCTACGCCCATCGAGAAACGTTTTGTTTGCATAGATCTATAAAGTTTTGGAGTCGACGGTAATAGTTATGTATTATGGGAGGCATCAATACACGAGTGTGGTTTTAGGAAACGAGCCGAAGCAGGCATGTCTCACTCCGCGATTTTATTTTGACGTAATTATTATTCTTCCTTGCCTAATGCATTAGGCAAGCTCAGGGCTGCGCCCACACCCGGCAGCGCCTGTGTGCGAAACCCTGTGTATGAAGGCCTAAGGTGTATGTATGTATGTATGTATGTATGTATGTATGTACGTATGTACGTATGAATGTATGTATGTATGTATGTATGTACGTATGTATGTATGTATGTATGTATGTATGTATGTATGTATGTATGTATGTTATTATGTATGTATGTATGTATGTATGTATGTATGTATGTATGTATGTCTGTATGGATGGATGGATGGATGGATGGATGGATGGATGGATGTATGTATGTATGTATGTATGTATGTATGTATGTATGTATGTATGTATGTATGGATATATGTATGTATGTATTATCATACACCGCACTCCAGGGTAATTTTTCGGGCACGTCAGTTAGTAAGGTTTACAAATAAACCAATCAATTTTCGATTTGACAGTATAAGGTATTTGTACTAAGTATTTATTATATTGTATATGGGTATCATTTAATCGATCAGCAAAATATTCATATTTTGGTCAGCAGAAATATGTACTTGGTCAGCCAAAATAGCTAGTTGGTAAGCAACTTATGGTAAGCAAACATTTATAAATCAGGCTGCAATTAATGATATACTGATCTGCTCTAAATTATTTTGGTCAGCAAATTAAATATTTGAGCTGCATTAAGCGATCTACGGTAAATCAAATTTTGGTAAGCAATCAGTAGGTAAGCAAAATATTTCATTTTGTTCATCAAAAAAAAGGGGGCAATAAAACCTAACCGGGCGCAACTATTCTGCCGCCAATCGTGTGCGCATTTTGTCATTCGGTAATTGTCAGCTGTCAAGTAGCAAGTGTCACTGTGATATATACAGGGTGTCACTGTGATATATACAGGGTGTCACTGTGTTATATACAGGGTGTAACTGTGATAGATACAGGATGTAACTGTGATATATACAGGGTGTCACTGTGATAGATACAGAGTGATACTGTGATATATACAGGGTGTCACTGTGATATATACATAGTGTCACTGTGTTATATACAGGGTGTCACTGTAATGTATACAGGGTGTCACTGTGATGGGCTCATATAAAATTGGTATTTCGATTTTTTATACATCTCATAATGTTTAGAAGTTATATTATTTATTCACAACGTGTATCGTTTCGTTTTTAGGGTCAGCAAAAAAAATAACCCTAACCTACCTATTTTTGAGAGCCGTTTCGTTTTTAGGGTCATCAAAAAGAAAATAACCCTAACCTACCTATTTTTGGGAGCCGTTTCGTTTTTAGGGTCATCAAAAAAAATAACCCTAACCTACTTATTTTTGGGAGCCGTTTCGTTTTAGAGTCATCAAAAAAAAAATAACCCTAACCTACCTATTTTTGGGAGCTGTTTCGTTTTTAGAGTGACACCCTGTATACATTACAGTGACACCCTGTATATAACACAGTGACACCCTGTATATATCACAGTGACATCCTGTATCTATCACAGTGACACCCTGTATATAACATAGTGACACCCTGTATATATCACAGTGACACCCAGTATATATCACAGTGACACCCTGTATATTTCAATTAAACTGCTTACAGACATGTTTTCTCTGCTGACAGTGACATCCTGTATCTATCACAGTGACACCCTGTATATAACACAATGGCACCCTGTATATATCACAATGTCATTCTGTATATATCACAGTAACATCCTGTATACATTACAGTGACACCCTGTATACATATAACACAGTGACACCCTGTATATATCACAGCGACATCCTGTATCTATCACAGTGACACCCTGTATACATTACAGTGACACCCTGTATATAACACAGTGACACCTTGTATATATCACAGTGACATCCTGTATCTATCACAGTGACACCCTGTATATAACACAGTGACACCCTGTATATATCACAGTGACACCCAGTATATATCACAGTGACACCCTGTATATCTCAATTATACTCTCTGCTGACCAATTGTAAAATCTTGCTACCCAAGTAATTATTTTGCAGCTCGACTGGTTATTAGGCAGCCAAATGATAAAAAAAGCAGATTAATATTGGTTAAAATGTTAACCGTTTTTAAACTGTTGGCTGAACAAGAGTTGCCGCCCGATTTTATTTATTGCCAGCCAAATCTTTGTATGCTGCCCAAATGATTTAACTGCTTATTTTTTTTTGCGGATCAATTTTAATAACGGCTGACCAAAAATTTACTTTCCATTGTATATTATATTCAATCTCATTTAATTTAATTACCTACGTAACATACATTATCATTAGCTACTAAAGGTACTCGGAGTTGCATGGTACATATCTGGGGGCACGGCAGTGGCCCCGCCAAGTCGAGCGCGAAGCAAACACTGCCGTACCATCCTTTACTGGAACCATTTCGCCGCATTTTCAGGCCCCTATTTGAGAACCTCTAGATAAGACCAGAACGCAGAAATTTTCGTCATCCAGTAAGTTATAATCACATACTTAAAATCCAAAATTTCAAGTCTGTAGGTCATTTAGTTCCGAAGTTAAGCGAAAGCAAAGTTTCGCATTTACGACAGACACTCACTGACTCATGACATGATCATCAGAATAGAACTAGTACTTCCCATAAACTCAGAGAGCTGAAATTTTAAACATAGTTAGTTTTTAGCCTATCAAGTCCTAAAGAACCTCCAAATATTGCAACTGCACACATAAGTTTGTAATCCTATACAAATTAGACGTGCGCGCCGCCGCGGCGCGCCGCCGCCATAAGGAGCCGGCGCGCCGCCGCCGCCGCCGATAGTTTAAAATTCGCGCCGAGTTAGAGACGAGTCAGTCAATTAGCATGGCAAAACTGTGACGCCGATTGGTGTAATTGTAATCAATGTAAGTAAGTCAAAGGATCGATCGTCATTATAGAATTCTCGGAAACAACATGCGTTGATTTGGATGTTATTTCCAAACCTTCGCTAGTTTCAAGATGCTTTCCTTGAAAATTAATGAGTGCCTCCATTTTTTTTTCGAGATTGTCGAATCTCTAAACTTTAATTCATAGGTAAGTATGTAAAAAAATCTAAAATCTAAACTGAAAGGCGTCGCTTTCTGCAGTATCGATTTATGTAACTAAGGCTTTTTTAGCTACCATTGCACTGTGTATACACTCGGCGTCTAAAAAATCGCACATCCACAGAGTTGAGCAAGAGAGCATTCTAGTTGCCCTCTCAATTAACCGGGCAAAAACAAAGGTTATGGTCGTTATAGTCGTGGACCGAGCTGAACAACTCACACGGACAGGAGAACTCTCCGACTTACAGTTTGTCAGTGAATTTGTATATCTGGGGCTACCTAACCTAACCTAAGCAAGGGGGAAGCGAGAGGGAAATTCAAAGGAGAACTCAAATGGATAAATCTGCCATGAGTAAGATGACGCGAATATGGCAGGATCGGAAAGCCTCCAACAACACCAAAATGAGAATTGTGAGAATTTTGGCCTTTTCGATTTTTCTGTACGGCTCGGAATCGTGGACAATCCGGTCAGCAGAACGCAAGAAAATAGAGGCATTTGAAATGTGGTGCTGGAGACGAATGTTACGCATCCCATGGACAGCTAAGAGAACGAACGTCTCCATCCTTCAGCAGCTTAGGATCCGGACAAGGCTATCTACTACTTGCTACCAAAGGATTCTTGGTTATTTTGGACACATTGCCCGCCGTGAACCTGACTACTTGGAGAAACTTGTGGTTGTTGGGAAGATAGACTGCAAGCGGCGACGTGGCAAGTCTCCTACCCGATGGTCAGATCAGGTTTCCGCTCTCACAGGCCTCACAGTGACGACCGCCATGAAGAAGGCCGAGGACAGGATGGGATGGAAGCGATTGGTGACAGAGATCATCGTAAAAATTTCAAGACGGACACGACCTTCAGCAATGAAGTCAACGACTAGAGAGAGAATATCGATATCATTGAAAGCTTGTTTAATGCTCTTTCAATTAACAACTGTTTCATTTTATGAAAACTCTTGGATTATGTAGAGGAGGGGTTTTAAAAAAGTGGGAGGAGTACGGGCTCACGATTTCTGCCTCTTTCCACACGTTTAAACAAGTTCGCTCGTCCCTATCCAGGTTTGTTAACAATTACACCTGAAGAGAAAAAACAAGGAATTATTCTTTGCAGATGATGCTTCTGTTGATGAAGCCGATCTTGTCGTAGCACTACTTCAAGCAGGAGTACAGCAGGGTAATGTTGCCTGGCAACACAATCTAAGCCATTTCTCTGTTCCACGAGTATTCCAATGGTTTGAAGACACTAAGAGGCTTAACCAGAAGACAAAGATTCTGACGATGACAGTGCATTTCTGAGAAAGACGTCCGCTTCATCGTTTTAACGCCCCTGCTGAATCGGTTTTACAACGCTTTCCGGCTCTTACAGCAGCTTCTAAAAGCTCGCAGGACATCGATTAGCAGCTCTAGGGTTGGAAGAAGCCAACAATTACATAGGGCTCTCGATTATTCATTATGGTGATCTTAAAAAATCAAGTGGTCTCATATACAGCTTTTATCATTCGAGGGTTCACTTTCACGAGTTTCACGCACGGTAACGCCCGCACTCACAGTGTATTAATTGTCAGCGACTTACTGGAGGAGTTCAGGATTCCTCTTATGCATTGGCCAGCAAGAAATCCAGTCTTGAACTTCTAGGATGAACTGAAACGATGAGTAAGGTTACGGGATCCCGTTCGCAGTCAACGTTTAAGTTGCCGTAATGTACGAGTGAGGCAACATTCCTCAGGAATGTATCACCAAAAAATAATTCCTTGCGTAGGTATTCACTTCAGGTGAAATCTTTAACAAGTTTGGATAGCGATGGAGACACGATTGGCCAATTAAAATTTGTTTAAACGTGTGGCAAGGGGCAGTTCGCCGCGAGCGACATTTGTATGGAACTTCACTCACTTGTAACTCGCCCGCAGCTCGCCTGCAAGTGTGATAAAGCCCTTAATATTGAAAAAACCTATTTACAAAGTTGAAAAATCTCACGCCGCCGGCGTTACGCCGCCGCCGTGGATTTTTTCGTGGCGCGCCGCCGCCGAATTTTTTTCGATCGGCGCGCATGTCTAATACAAATACATGCGATTACAAAGTTTCTTTGTTGACTTGTACCTACTATAACGAATAAAGAATGTTCAACGGCCAAGTCTCACAACATTAAGTATAATAATAAAGAAATCGCAGTAAGGTACCTTAAACTTGACACGATTTTGTCTAGATTTCATTACTTTTTAGAGATAAACAAGCAGCTCCATCGAGACTTGGCTAGTTTTTTACAGAATTTTTTTGATGGGATACCAGGTTACGGATACTAAGTATAAATACCTTATACTGTCAAATCGAAAATCGATTGATTTATTTGTAAACCTTACCTTACCTTTATGTTTTTCTCGATGACCTTACATTGCAGGTCATCAAGAAAAACATAAAGGAAGTGTTGTATATTTTAATTCAATATAATCGTATTACTACTTACAAAAATACTGTATTTTTTTCTAATAAATCTTAACTACTTAGATTACATATCCAAAATTCATTAAATGTGTTTGAAAGTTTACATTACTTATTTACGTATTACATATCCAAATTTCATTCTATCTGTTCACGCTTTAATTATGAAAATAAATTAAAAACCAACTATATTATTTTAACGACGCCCTGTCTATTTTATTCTGCGCTCTATGGGAAAATTGGGAAACCTACAGGAGTTTAACGCCATCTACCGGCAGGCGCGTTTATTTCGATCGCGATCGCAAGCCGAATGCAAACAGTTACGCTTCTCGCCGCTCACTTGTGAATAGCGCTGGGAGCAATTAGGCGGGGCTAGGGGATGGGCCAAAATCCTGAATCCTCAAGGGCATTTTGCTGTTGACAGCGTCTTAATTATTTTTTAGGTGTAGCAAAATGGAGCCATGTACAATTATTTTACGACCTGGACAAAAACAATCCAAATTTTGTTTATGCACCTGCTTTAACGGAGCAGCATTTGAAACCCAACGCCAAACAAAAAATGAGGGTGAAGCTAGCTGCCCAAGTTTTCAGCCACTCCGTTACAGCTGGAATACTGTCAAAAATTTCGTCAGGTAACTATCGTTTCCACATATTATAAAGCAAAGTTGCCTAAAAGCGTCTGTCTGTCTAGCCGCGATAAACTCGAAAACGACGGGACCGATTATAATGCGGTTTTCACCATCGTGTACCTATACGACATTTAATTCAAAGTAATTAGTATATAAATATTGTATGTACTATTATAAAGCTTTAAAAATGAAATGTGTGTACATTTTGCTGTTTTGTATGTGTGTTATATCGTCGGGGATAGTGCAATACCGCGTAAGTAGCATATGTAAATAAGGTTTCAATTTCTAACAAATTTGCTTGATACTGAACCTTATCTACATATGCTACTTACGCGGTATTGCACTATCCCTGACGATTTGCGGATTCATCGCGTTAAAACGGCTTAACGGATTTAAACTGTTTTTGGTAGACGGGTAGCTGATCATCCAGAGATGGTTATAATATATTTTTTAAAAGAGGGTTATGACTTTTTCTTCCTCCACGAACAAAGTTGCGGGCATCCTATAGTTTTAAAATATGCTTATTTGTATAGTATAAAAGAATCCATTTGTTAAGTTTACTTAAGTTAATTTGATAATATATCTTTAATTACAGGTGAGCTTCCTCCCGAAGCACACGCCACAGCCACAATGCTGAATAAATTTGATGAGTTGTTTGACTCGTTAAATGCTGACAGTCCAGACCTGCGTGGAGGCAAGAAATACTCAACGAATATGACCTGTCGCAGCCCACATTTACACTTATTTAAGAATATGAAAGAGTTTGTCCGGGCACTCAAATTTAAAGGGATACGGTCACCTCCGCCATCACAGGATGGTTGGATTCGGACGATGAATGCTGTGGAGAAACTGTGGGAAAACTTAAATGCTTTGGGCATTAGTAGCATTGCTACACGCCGCTTAAACCAAGATCCTCTTGAGAACTGTTTCGGTTGCATAAGGTATCACTGTGGTTCAAATGATAATCCGACAATAATCCAATTTATTTCTGGAATTAAGACAGCAATAATGAGTAATTTAAGACATACCGGACATAAAACAAATTGTGAATCTGATACTGCAATATTAAACAACAATTTAAATACATTTTTATTAGGTCCAGGTCAACGTAACAATCAACCACCGGCAGGTACTGAAACGCCTACAGAAATACAATTGGATCAAGTATTAGCTGATGCAACCGAAGCAGTAGACCAGGCAACTTCCGAAGCTCAAGCTTGTGCATATGTGTGTGGGTTCATATTTAAAAAATTAAAAAATAACAAATGCGCCAATTGCATGAAGTCCTTTTTGAGTGATGACTCTTTTACACCCATACACATGTTCACAAATTTTCGTGAATATGATAATTTAAGCAATAGCTTAAATTATGTTCATAAGGACTATGTGCTCTGTGTTGAAACATGTGCAACACTTATAAACAACTTTTTAGCCCAAGAAGCGTGGACAGAAAATATTAAGGGGAAAATTATGCAAATGCTCTCTCAGGTTAATTATAACTTTATAATATGTGAACAGCACCGAAATTTAAATATTGATCACATTAAAAAATCCGTTTTTTACATTGTAATCAAACGATACGTAACAGTTAAAAATAGAGAATTTGCTGAGGGGTATAAGGAAATATCGTTGCAGAAAAAAATAAATATTTTAAAAAATAAGTAATTATGTTATTGCCTAATGGAACTTCCAGGTTCCAATTCCAACAAGGGCCGAATGGGCTGAAGGTCGAACACCGCCAACCGAGGATAACAACGACAACATATGGTACACAGACGGATCCAAAATGGACTCCGGTACGGGAGCAGGCATTCATGCAATAGACTACAATGTCAGTATTAAGATGGGAGGTTATGCTACTGTCTTCCAAGCGGAGACATATGCCATAATCGCCTGTGCCCAAAATAATATAGATAGGCGTACCAAGGGGAAAAACATCTATATACTCAGCGACAGTCAAACGGCACTTAAAGCGCTTACGGCGCCGAAAGTGGACACTAGACTGGTATATAATGGCGTCCGAGCCCTGAATAAACTTGGAAGGCATAACAAGGTGAAACTAACGTGGGCCAATAACTGTTAAGTTTGTTTCGGCTTTGTTCTTAGCAGCAGTCTCCTCTTGTGAAATGCCGGTAGACTCAAATTCGTTATGTAAAAGTGCCCTTGTGGACTACTTATAGAATAAACGTTTTGATTTTGCATACTATTTAATATGAAAACATCGGAATACACAATAATTATATCAACTTGATTTAGTTTTATTTCATCTACAAGCTGATGATGACTATGAACACTAATGCCAGAGATGTAAGGGTAACTCGCACTTCTGAATACTTAACTGATGATATTTATGACATGACTACTATCAGAAATAAATTTTTTGACTGTTTTTGATATATCAGTTAAGTATTTGGAAGTGCGAGTTCCCCTTACATCTCGAATGTCACTTTTTGAACGATGACACCTATTTAAATTTCCCGCTTTTAGTTTATTTGCGTGTCCGCCGCGGCGCCTGTAGTATACGTGTAAGTCGCTTTTCCTTTTATGGCAGTTAGCTTTCTTCTCCTTGTGAGTAGTATATTCTTTGGTTTGAATCGTGTTTTATTTTATAGCGTGGATGTAACATTTTGTCAATGACATGAGAACTACCAAAAAATATAGGTACATTTTTAGCAAAAAGCGTTGGGTTTCGAAAGATGATAAGGAGATTAAAATTCAATAATAACTTAAGCTACAATTTGCGATGGTTGTATTTGTTGTGACATATTCTCATGAATAGAGACCGGATTTGAAGTAGCGATCTCAATATTAATATGGATATGACTAGTGCAATTTGTTAAATACAGGTTAATATAAGGTCTTAATTTTTACTGTGCATTGTGCAGAAGAAATATTAAAGAAGACGAACTTAAAAAATTTCGACAAAATTATTTCGAAAAATTAACAAACAATGTTTTTATTTACTACCACCATAATTTTTGCCTAATATTTACAAAAGCTTCCAAAAAGGTTTTTACTTTTTTGTTCCGATAAGTTACATTATTTTTGTGTGTAGAAAAAAAAATTATACCTGTCATTATCCATATTAATATTGAGATCGCTACTTCAAATCCGGTCTCTACTCATGAAGATACGGAACGGCAAGTTATAAGCTTTATGCCACACCTGGTCATAAAGTGGCTTTTAACGCAAGCTACGCGTACGGAGCCGCTTTCTGGCCATGTGTAAATATAAAATGATGTACACAACACGGGAGGTAATAAAGAAAGCCCTCAATCGCATATTTACGACTCTCGCTTGCAGCTCGGCCTGCAAACATCTGCGATGTACTATTACGTCACACCTGGCCATAAAGTAGCAATTACCGCACACTACGTGCGGAAAATCCCACTTCCTGGCCTGGGGGAGACGTAAAATTATGTACTTACCACGGGCGGTAATAAAGAATGTCTCAGATCGCATATTTATCGCAAACCGACAAATACCTGCGATCTGAGACAGTCTTTTTTTTACCGCCCTTGGTAAGTAATGTACTATATTATTCAATAATTCATATTTACTATAAATTCTGCCAGAATGCAAATGAACGTAAAACAAGACTAATAATACGAGACCATAAATAAATGGGCGATGTTTTCACAAAAGCGTTGGTATGTTACAGCAACATTTTCAATTCAACCCGTATCCATTATTCAAAACCTAATATGATACACAAATAAGTAATCAGATATTCACCCCGGGCTAGATATTTGTTTATTCACTAGTTGTATGCTCCGTAGGATATGCGTATAAACAACCCTTATTCAACTTTATATTACCTATTTACTTAAAACAGAAAATACAGAAAAGCAAACTACAAACAATATAAAACTATCACGATTCTTCACTCATTATTATAACAAAACGGGACGTAAAACTATGTCATCTCGACATTTCGGACGTGCCGTGACGTCCGTGGTCGCGAAGGGCCGTCGAGGTAATAGCATGATTTTACGCGATTCAGACCCGTTTTGTTATAATAATGAGCATAAAACTACTTACTAAACATAAGCAAAAATTTAACTAAACTTAAATTAAAACTTAACATTATCTGAATATTGGCCCACCTTAGCATGGTACCATATATGCTGGCCGCGTTTCCATGCTGTATAGCGATGGCTATTCGCTGTACGTGTGCCTTACTTGGTTAATGTCTTTGAAAGTCGGTGGCAAAATACGTGCGACCGTTCGCTGTGGTAGTGTTTGAGGGAGACCCGTGTTCAGCAGTGGACGTTTCAAGGTAGAAATTATGATTATGGATTTCCATTTATCATTGGCAATTTACGAGGGTAATTCGCCTGGATATTCATTTACAAACAATCAGTAGCAAACGAGTCATGGTAATCACCCCTATTTTCAATCAATTATACAGCGTGTTTCAGTGAACGGATGATCAATTCTGCTCACTCGTTTCACTCTGGACACGTAGAGAGGCGAATGACACTTCGGATATACACGCGTAATGTATCGGTGAACCGAGTACATCATTTTAGGAGACAATTTGTGCAAATTATTGAACATTTTTCAGATAATTACTAGTAGTGTTACGGATAAAAGAATACTGACATGTGAAATTTTTCCGAAAGACAAGAAAATACTGAGAAGCAATCACTATATGTGGCCACACAACGAAAATAATAAAACTATCTACGACCTGTGCAGTAGTGTGCAAATATTTTATGAAACATAAAAAAAAGGTTTTGCCTTAAAGACGTGAATGTGATATATTTTTTGGTAAACAATTTAGTGATGCCTTAGGATTTGTGTGCAATTTTGTTTGCATTGAGCATATTTTTTAACCGTTGTCAAAAATTTCTTACTGTTAAAATAAGAGTTTAGGGGAAGTTTTGGATTTTCTAAATCTAAAAATGGTTTTCAGTTACACACTGTATGAAGGTAGTAGATGGTAAATTAGTTATAGACTAGTAAAACACGTACGTACATATTATTTAAAAATATACATCTATTTTATAAAAACATAACTATTCCCTACAACCAACTAATCTCTAATCTATAAACTCATCTTGCGCAATGACGTAGAACATCGGATGCGGGTTACTTCCTGCGACAAGGCCATGCGCGGACAGTGGACAACATTGTCACGTCCTACACAATGGCTGCGAATTAGCTGCCTTGCGGCTACAGATGTAAACAGCTTTGTGATGCCTTAGAATTTGTCCGTCCGTCTTCACGGTCTTTAGATCAAAAGTATCCAAAATAAAAAATAGCAAAATTTGCCCGTTCCCCAAGGGTTTCAGGGAAAATTTTGGATTTTATGCGCATGTTTTTTTGCCTAGAATACTAGTTTGAAAAAAGGTATCAGATTTTGATTTACTATTTCTGCCATCCTGTATAAATTCAGTAGGTAGCTAATAAACCGATTAAGTCTAGACTAGGTATAATACGTAACTATTCCCTTTGATCAACCAATATCCAATCTACAAACCTAGTGACACAAATTTGTCTGAAATTTCGTCCGTCATAAATCTTTATCCAGAAATTAGATGTTTAACGACAATATTTTCTATAATAATTGATACATGTTTTGAAACTAGTTAATCCTTACTCACAAAGTGATTATTATAACAAATATATATTTAGGTAGCCTTTTGGAAATAAAAATATTTTTTTATTGGTGTTACAATAGAGAATTCAACATACTTCAGTATCATATTTATTTGTAGTATTCAATATTATCAATCAATTTGGTGCAGTGACGTATACCGGCCGGGTATAACCACGCGGCCTATTTCCGGCTACAGGTCCCGTTTATGGATATTGGGATTGGACAGTATTGTCACACTGTATTGTTTGAGTACATTGCTGCATAATGTAACTCAGGTTGTATCACTATTTATGAAATAAATCTTATCGGGCTTCATTAATCTAATAGTCTGCTACTTACGCTAATAACTAAATATTTTTACTAAAAAAACCCGACCGCGGTGCACTTTAAAAGTGCATAAAATCCGCCATTTTGTTTATTTTAACGAACTCCAGTGACACTCGCGCCATCAAGACGAATCCAATGATGTATCATTTATCAAAATCGGTTGTGCCGTTGAGTAGTTACGAGCGGACACAAGAACGGACATACATACATACAGGTCAAACACATTACCCTCCTTTGGGCTTCGCCGCAATCGGGTAAAAATGTAGACTCTTTAATGTTATCCAGACCGAAATTATGAGGGTTCGAAAAAATAGCGAAACGCTTCGAGAAAAAGGTAGTGCCCGCCTGCCGTTGGCTTGTTCTAGCTAGAGTATCTTAAAAACGCTTGTTAGGACCTTATCCGACTTGCAATTGGGGCCAGCTGCGGGCGAGTTTCCATACAAAACCAGTCGCGGCGAACACACAGCGAGTTTGCCGCAAGCGACATTTCGTCATTACTTTAAAAAAAAACACGTATCTGACACTTACTCCAGGTAAAAACGCAGTAATTGTATATGACGTTTGTATGTAACTTTAACGTTTTTCTCTACGACGTTTTTGGATACGAGTTTTTTCAAAGTAGTGACGATTTGTATGTAACTTCGCTTCTAACTCGCCCGCAGTCCGCTCGCAAATCGCAAGTATGATAAGGCTCTTATTGTGAATATATTTGGGTCCCACTTGCACTAACATTACGGTTATATAAGAAAAAGAGCCGGATGATATAGGTATATCCATAAAAGCGGACAGGTCCGCTGGCAGTTCAATAATTATTTTAAAAGTTGATGTTAACACTTTCAACACCGAAAATCCGCTCCGTGGGCGCGAGCAAATTTTTGCTCATGCATTTTAGTTAGCGCCTACGAGTGTAGTTCTACAAATTTTTGGTTGCGAAAATGGTAATATAATTAAATCGCAACACCGAATAGGATTTAATCTACGGTAGATTCTCGTCGAAACGAGTAAGTATTTTTAACCGACTTCCAAAAGAAGGACGGTTCTCAATTCGTCTGTATGTTTTTTTTTTTTTTTTTTTTTTTTTTTTTGTGTGTTTGTTCACCGATTACTTGAAGACGGCTGGACCGATTTAGAAAATTCTTTTTTTGTTTGAAAGGGTATACTTCCGAGGTGGTCCCATTGCAACCAGATCAGGATCTGATGATGGAATCTTGGAGAAATCGAGGGAACTCTTCAAATATTATAGACACAAATATAGCGATTTCAGTATTTTTCGTAATTTCTCGTCCATTTCTTACTGGCAACAAGTTTTTAGTGTTAACCGACTTCAAAACAAAGAGTAAATTTGTATCTTGGTTTCTTCCCCGATTACTTGAAGACGGCTGAACCTATTTAGAAAATTCTTTTTTTGTTTTGAAGGGTATACCTCCGAGGTAGTCCCATTGCAACCAAATCAGGATCTGATGATGGGATCTTGGAGAAATCGAGGGAACTCTTCAATTAACATAGGTACACATATAGCGATTTTGGTATTTTTCTTAGTTTCTCGTGCATTTCTTATTAGAAATAAATTTCCAGTCTTAACCGACTTCAAAACAAAGAGCAGTTTTAATGTAGGTTTGTTCCTCGGTTACTTGAATACGGCTAGACCTATATGGAAAAAATTTCTTTTAACTAAATAGACTTAAGTTTATTTCGTTAAAACAATATTATTCCAGCGCCACTAAAAATTTAAAAATAAAGTAAATTTTTAAAACAAAAAATAAAAACCGACTTCCAAAAACTTAAACTAAAAACCAAAAAATAATATGTTAATTACCCCAAAGAAATGGATAATCAACGATTCATATATACATATTATACAGATATTTATAGTTTTTAACCTGTTATTTTTGAAGTCGGTGCCTGCTACTGCCACGCAAAGCTGGCTAATCTGGCTATGCTGAATTGTTGAGCTCCTTAGCTGGCACCGACTTCAAAAATAACAGGTTAAAAACTATAAATATCTGTATAATATGTATATATGAATCGTTGATTATCCATTTCTTTGGGGTAATTAACATATTATTTTTTGGTTTTTAGTTTAAGTTTTTGGAAGTCGGTTTTTATTTTTTGTTTTAAAAATTTACTTTTTAGTGCAATAATTGAATTTCCTTTTAATATCACAAAACAGTAAAATTAACGATTCAATGTAGACTAGGTTGGGATTTACAAACAGATACCTATTTGTCGTAGCGTCTACGTAGATGGGCTTTGGAGGCGTGCTACGACGTAAATCGCGTAGCTCTGCTACGAAGTTCCGAGGCGGGTCGAGATCTAATCGTAGGTCAATACACATCAAAGACGGCTACGAATGTTATGGTTGCAGGAGAACAATACGTTTATTGAAAACCTGTATATCGATCGGTGTACGTGTTGAAAAATTAACGGTGTTGTAGACAAACCGAAGGGCAGACTCGCATACTTATAACATCCGTCTTTGTGAGTTGGAATTAAAAGCGTCAACTCGGCTTTTCACAAGTACGTTTCTTGAGCAATCGCGGTTCCTGACTAGAGATGTGCCGTTCCCGGGAATATTCCCCACTTGTATGGGGAATATTCCCGCTGTGGGAATATTCCCCATACACACGGGGAATATTCCCGGGAATGGCACATCTCTATTCCTGACAACAACCCTTACAAGTTATCTAGGTTTCTTCCCCATTGCCCGCGGGGCGGCACGCTTCATTTGCGCTCAATTACTTACGACAACCGACTATTACGTTAGGTCAATGGTGTAGGAAATTTTTGAAATATGCCCTCTTCTTTGCTACAATTTTGAAAAATAAGCGATACTTTCCTTAAAACAATTCCTACTGGTTAACTTCAACAAACTTTGTCAGTTTTTACAAAACAAAATATTTTGAATCAATTAAGGTTTCAAAAGACTTATTATTGCAAGGTTTTAAAGAAGACTTTGATCAGTTTCACTAAAAGTTGACAGCTGCCGGCAAAGCATACTGCTAAAAAGTAATAATTTTGATAGTGTTTAAATATTTATCTACATAAAAAGTATTTCCTTTGATTTTTTAATAGGGAAATTCCTCGTAATAACTCCAATACCTGGCGGCAAGTGTTCTTGAAGTCAATAAGCGTTTAAGCTCATTCTTACGGCGGAATATAAAGTAGGAGGGTTTAAGTACTGAAACCCTTTCACCCCACGCTCAAGATGAAATAAACAACTTAAATTGTACCGCCCTAAATCTGGATATATATGAGATAGAAGTGTTAAGTTAAATGTGATAGTTAATATTTTTATTGACATGTATAATCAAAGATTTATATTGAGTTGAATATAGGTAAAATTTACTTAAACAGGGTAAATGTGCAATTTCAATTGGGTACTTGACTGTAAGTGAAATTTGTAAAAATTATATAATATCCTGTTAAAATAATTATGCAAAATAAGGAAATATGTTCAAGTTTTGAGTTTGATACGTAACGTGTAACTTTTTTGTTAGCCTCCAAAGTTGGGTGAGAAAGTCCATTTTAAAAGTATAAAATTATTAAAAACTATTAATACCATTAAATAACCAATAAAATGTATAGTAACTTTTGATATGAAACCGTTACGATAAACGCAAGTTTTAACATAGTTGCAGAACAAAATTATTGATTTCCCGAAACAACGTATGCGTAGTGACGTCACTGTATAACGGGCTTCAGTAGGGAGCGTTTTGGCACGTATTTGGGAAAGTTTAAAAATGTGATTTTAACATTGTGGTATCTCGGTTAGTTTTTATGATATTGAAGTGGTTTTTTCACTAATATGCCTATTATTGGGAGGTGTTTCTATAATATATCACAGAAAAAAGTTGTCAAGTAGCCAATGTTGTAAACAGACATCTTCGCTTATTAAAGTAGGAAGTTATTGAAAATTTGGGTTTTAGTATTTCGTTTTTGAATGAAAACTTTGCATAAGTAGGTTCCCATCACATAGTTATGTCTATCGTGAACATACCAGCTTTATTAAAACTCATCAACAGACCAACTCTACGATGCCAAAATTTCTAATTTCACCACAAATTTTTGGAACAATAGTAGCAGTACCTATTACTGCTACTATTGTTCCAAAAATTTGTGGTGAAATTAGAAATTTTACAATTTAATGAATGTGACTGACTGTTAAAATGGTGAATTGTAAAATGCATTTTCTTTTATCAATAAATATATCTGTAAGTAGGGAATGCAAACCGGTTAACCGGTTAACCGAAAAACCGGTTAACCGTCTGTATTTGGCAACGGTTAATAACCGGTTATCGAGCCCAGAAACCGGTTTTTAACCGAAATGTAAAAAACTGTAGTAAATTGACAAAACATCTGTAATTTTACCGTATTCCTTTCCGATTACTCATTTGTTTTACTCTGCGAGTTCAGAAACATTTAAAAATCAATCACATTGGTACTTTTACTATGTTCCTTTAAGTTTTTCTGCAGATTGAAGCGATTTGAACATTACACACATTACTTGTATTAATTAACAAACTCTCATCATCTTACTTTTTCCTTTATGTTTTTTCTTCTTACCTGTAGTTTTTTTTTATTAGTAAGTGGAGTTTTCTATAGTCAACAGTCAAGTCAGCCTGATTCAATCAATTATAGTTAATAGTCTACATCTTTTCCTTGTGTCCCTTTTAGGTCTTAACGTCTGATTCGTAACGGGTTCGCCAAATTAAGAGTTTTTTTTATATAATTCCAAACATACTTTATTTATAAACACCACCATAGGAAACACCAGAGTCACAAATGATTTATACAAAAACTTGATACTTTGTGGCAAAGCCTGCGTAAAACTGATTCCCTACGCAACCTGTTAACCTATATTACTTATACCATTTCTGAAAGAAAATTTCTTCAATTTGTCTATAATATGATGGGAATGTAGAAGTGTCTGCAAATATATGGTGTAGCAGGTACTTTAGCAAAGTGATGTTCGCAACCGAGTGTTGGTTACCATTCGATAAAGCAATATAACGTCAATAATACCATACCTACCACTAATATTATTGATGTGTGTGACGTGACAATATTTGGAGGTTTAGATGTTCGGATGTTTCTTATTTGATAACGCAGTATCAACTGAATGGATTGAGATGAAATTTGGCATGGAAGTAGACTAAGTCCTGGATAAGGATACTTTATATCCTGGTAAGGATTTCCCTTGATATAATAACGGGAATAACGCAGGTGAAGCTACGGGTAAAAGCTAACAAAAAATGGCTCACAGTTTTAGTTAAATAATACGCTTTTCCAGCATTGATTTGACCGTAGTTGGGGTTGAGCCACGATGATAAAGAGCAAGAGAAAATTGAACTTAAAGACTTGATCCAACGAAGTCTAGCAGTATTGACATATTGAACAGTATTGAGTTCTGTGGCCAAGGGAGTCGTCATCTATGAGAACACGTGTTACACATGTACCCACCTCGATGCAAATACTTTACAGCTTTGACGATCGAGCGAGAATAGACGGTGTTAAGTTAAAAAAAAACCTATTAAACCAGAATGATACAAAAGTCAAACTAGATGGCAAAATTGCAGGCACTTGCTGGGTGCCCTGGTGGTCGAAGACCAGAGGCACTAGTTTAGATTCCTGGTCAGGACCATAGGAGAGCGCCATTTAATTTTTCAATGTATTTTGATTTCTTCGATTTTACGAGTATGTAACACAAAAATGTGGTGTAATTTATCCGCATTAAAAAACTAATAAAAAAAACATCATGTTCATTTCATATTGTAAATCTAGGTAGTGAATCCGTTTCAAAACAGGCCTTACTTTTTATTTTCCGTCTGGCCAAATTATCACGATATACTGTCAGTAAAGTTCCCATTATTATTGTTTGTTATTTAAGTTGATTTTGTTTAATAATCGACAAAGCAATATTTTAAAGTAGTTCTTATTATCATACACTCACAAAAACGACAAAAATGGATGAAAATAAAAACCGGTTATTAACCGGTTAGCCGGTTTTTTCGGCATCACATCGGTTAATAACCGGTTAAAAAATTTGGCCGGTTATTGCATTCCCTATCTGTAAGTATTACTATGTTGTGGACCATATCCATTACCATAAAAATGAGTTCATTAGGTACCTGGCAAGAACAACAGTTGTTACATGTTACCAACTTAAGTTACTTAAGTTGGTGGCATGTTTCACGACACGTCACCGTTCTGCTCCTTGTCTGTCTGTCTTCGCCATTAATTCCCTGATAGACCTATGAACTTCTTATTTTATATGAAAGAAACATTTTTTCTCTTCATTGGTTTTTTAATGCGGGTAAATTACACCACATTTTTGTTACATATATTATATGGATACAAGAAATCAAACTACATAGAAAAATCAAACCAGAATGATACAGAAGTCAAAGTAGATGTCAAAATTGAGGGCGCTTGCTGGGTGCTCCGGTGGACGAGTGGTTGAGTCGCTGGGCCGGAAATCCAGAGGTACCGGGTTCGATTCCCGGTCTGGACACAGGTGAGTGCCATTTGATTCTTCTTATTGTTTTGCAGTTCTAGTGTAAAGTATCCGTGGACCAGTACAGGTACACAGCGAAATTAAAGGGCGAATTATTTATGTGGGAAGGTGCACATTCTGTGTGTGTTAATACTGGCGCACCTGAGGTTTGTTTATTTGGTACACTTCGTTGCTTATTACCTTCAGATCGTAGCGAATAAATATAAAGTCTAGAAGTCAGCAGAAGGAATATATGTTTGTGTTTAATTAAGCCAAATTGTGAGTAACCAGAATCTCTTGAGAAAAGAAGAATTGTTAAAATGGCGGGGTTCCCGCTTCTGATTTCATAGAACTAAAGTAAACGTAGAACAGACAGTTTTATCCTCATTTAGTTACCATATCGGCACCGATATGTCGTCGCCAACATTCTCTGTCCCTTTCACTCCCCGTTGACGGAGAGAGTGGAACAGACGATGTCGTCATTATATTGGTGTTGGCATATCAGTAGGTGTGGAGACGCTCATTCTAGTGTGGCAGGAAATTGAGTGTAGAGCTAATAAAAACTTGGTAACCAATTAAGCTACCAAAATGTTAACTGTATTTTTTGTATACTTTTCGCGTTATATTAAAACCAATTACCCAATAAAAGAGACTGTAATAGCCCCGCGCAATATCATTAAAATGTTTTATCCGGCGCCCATACATCCTGTTCACGGAGATACGAGTCTTTTGTTCGCGTTTTAATTCCTTAACGCACCTGGCGCCTTTATGGGGTGGTCAGATAGACAAGCTGAAGCGGAAATATAACATCCCACCAAAAACATTCTGTAAAAAACTAGGCCAGTCTTGATGGAGCTGCTTGTTTATCTCTAAAAAGTAATGAAATCTAGACAAAGTCGTGGCAAGTCTAAGGTTCCTTACTGCGATTTCTTTATTATTATAGTTAATGTTGTGTGACTTGGCCGTTGAACATTCTTTATACGTTAGTGGGTACTGCCGTGCCCCCAGATTATTATATCTACTCTGTAACCCACAGGTTATTTGGAAGAGGTCGCTTATTAGCGATAATACCGCCTATTATTTACAATCGTCTTATTATAGGTTCGCCTGGTAATGTTCTCTTGGCGTGCAATACAATATTATTGTATTGTTTTTCTTAATGTTTTATATTTGACGGAAGACGGACAAAAATATATCAAAACAAGACGATGCTTTTTCACTATGCGGCATACGGTTTGAGTTCCAGTAGCATACTTGTATCTATTAAACACCAAATATTTAATTGATGCAAGGATATGGTGGAAGATTTAGCACGCTTGAGTTAATATAGTCTTCTGCGTGTTAATTTTTGAGTTATTTTCCGTGTCTCACCTTATTTAAATGCAGTTTGTCCAAGTTGCAAAGATCATTTATTATATTATCTATTAAAAAAAATTGACAATATTATTAAACTTTTCTTAAAACTTTCACAATAGCACAATAAAATTGCTATCTACATATCTTTTTATCCTGCTACGTTTCAACTCGTCACCACTATTCGCTTTACGGGACACTCACTTTAGGGCTAACTCTTCTGACGTTTAAACCGCTTCAGCTTATGCCTTAGCCCACGAACCCACAGGCATGTGTGGATTTGTCTAATCCCGGCCTGTAAGCGCCTTATCAAGTCGCCATTGTGGAAAAATAAATTTTTCTTTCTTGTTATTAACAGGCGCTTTTCGCGAGTATATCAAAGTGGTAGGTAAAAAGGAAGGAACATTTTTGAGGCGCGGAAACGCGGAAATGCAGATAATGATGATGCGACTGGTAACAATGTATCTATTGCAACTGTAACACAGGTATTTTGAGGAGGACTTAATGCCGTTAGGCATTCATTACCAGTCAACCATCATTGTAAACAGAGACATTATAAATTGATATATCACGGTTATAACTAATTATTTTGACAAATCAGGACTTAATGGCAAAACACATGATTAATTTGTCTCGGCCTTTCAGGCATAATGTTTTGTATTATAAAAGTGGTTAAGAAATTGAAAAATGTTTAAAAAAGTGAAAAAGTATTTATTTAAGTCCATCCTACTAGTACAGTCGAGTTCATCATTATCTGAATAAAAAACGGATCAAAAATATCTGATCTAGTTCTTATGCTTCTGACAATAGGGTCTTGTTCAGATATTTTTGGTCCAATCTCTGCTCAGATAATGATGAACTCGACTGTACCAATAAAATTGTGACATACGCAAATATTCAACTGGGTTGAGGCTCAAAGCCTCCTTAAACCTTTTTTACTTATTACTGACAATATTATTTACCTGTCTCAAGTCCTTATTTCACATTTATCGTCTAAGAGAGTTCTAACTAAAGATTCCGGTAGTTTTTATATGGGCAGTCACCGTCAAATAGTCTGATTCATCCAAGGCGTTGTATACAGGGTGTTACATTGAACGTAATGCAACTCATGTTTTTTTTTAAACTAATCTCCCTGGTGTTAAAACACTCTGCTAGGACATATTTTAATAACTCAATTCGTGCATTTTGTTTTCTGTCGTTAACTCAGCCGGAATTGCTTAATTTGTATTACGGTCAATGTAACAGCCTGTATATCGTAACACGTATTTGTGCCTATAGTAACAAAAGTGGACAATACAGGTCTCTCGGGGCACAACAAAATGCTAATATTGGGAGCTCCCAATCCCAAACATAAAGAAACAAGATTTTAGACCCAGCTAGGTCTATGTGTGTACCATATTTCATCCTAGTCCGATTCTCTCGAGGTGGTCCGGCTAGCGACCTGGTTCGACCTCAGGGAACGCCACGGCCGACCACCTGGTCCGAAGATTGCTAAGCCCAATAAGGGTGGCAAGTTAGTTGGGCTTAAAAAAAGAAAACCATATTTCATGTAAATCCCTCATTACAGGTGCAGAAACGTAGTGTATGTTACCGCGACTGAAACATCGGCCTCATTAAGCCTAAGGCCGTAAAAGCGCGTTACGAACGCAAAGCAAAGTGTCGAGTGAAGAGGCGTGCTCGTTTTATGACCGCAATTGAGATAGATTTACAGTAGAATACTAAGATATTTTTACGTCACACCTGACCATAAAGTGGCAATAACCGCCCGCTACGCGTGCGGAAAATCCCACTTCATGGGAGAGACGTAATAGTACATTGTGTATCAAGGGCGGTAAGTAAGGAATTACAAACGAGTGTTTGTTACAAGGCCGAGGCGAAGCCGAAGGCTTTAATAACACGAGTTTGTAATTCCCTTACCGCCCGTGGCACACACAATGTTTTTCATCGCACTTGTGAGGAAATCTGATTAAAATAACCTTACTTAACCTAAATAAAATTGTAAAACTGACAGTGACATTAGTGACATTTATCGAGACGACAAGTCACGTTCGGAAACCATAGCGGTAAAGACTTAAAATGGTTGATTTTATATTTGCAAAATACTGAAATACACTATTTAAACATTTAATTAATGTTACAGAAATATGTGTTTACATGTATTTGCAATAACAGTTCTCTTTAAATAAATATTTCAGTAATAAAAGTTAAAAAAGTAAGTTGGCGTTTTCTTTGAACATGACAAATAAGAGTAAAACAGAACCAGCGTTTCAAATTTAAAAAGAAAACCATTACGCCCTAGGGCGTAATAGTTCATTTACGGCCCGCAAAACCTACGTGTAATGACACTATTTTCGAGCAAGTGTGATGAAAATTTTTTTTCATCACACTTGCTCGAAAATGGTGTCATTCTGCGGGCCGTAAATGGCCTATTACGCCCTAGGGCGAAATGGTTTTCTTTTTAAATTTGAAACGCTGGTTCTGTTTTACTCTTATTTGTCATGTTCAAAGGAAACGCCAACTTACTTTTTTAACTTTTATCACTGAAATATTTATTTAAAGATAACTGTTATTGCAAATACATGTAAACACATATTTCGGTAACATTAATTAAATGTTTAAATAATGTATTTCTTTATTTTGCAAATATGAAATCAACTAAAATGGCCGCTACCGCTATGGTTTCCGAACGTGACTTGACATTCGCATTGTCTATGACATATGTCACTAACGTCACTGTCTGTTTTAATATTTTCTTGTCATACTGGGTGGATTAGTAAGGTTATTTTTATTTAAGATTTCCTCACAAGTGTGATGAAAAACATTGTGTGTGCCACGGGCTGTAAAGGAATTACAAACTCGTGTTATTAAAGCACTTGGCTTCGCCGCGGGCTTGTAACAAACACTCGTTTGCAATTCCTTTGTTACCGCCGTAGATACACAATGTACTAGTACTTACCACGGGCGGTAATAAAAAAACTTCAGATCGCATATTTATCGCCCCAAATACTGACGACCGCTTTGACCGACTTTGACGACCGCTTTAGCTTAGTTGGTAGTGACCCTGCCTACGAAGCAGGAGGTCCTGGGTTCGAATCCCGGTAAGGGCATTTATTTGTGTGATGAGCACGAATATTTGTTCCTGAGTCACGGATGTTTTCTATGTATTTAAGTATTTGTATCTATTAAATATATCGTCGTCTAGTATCCATAACACAAGCCTTATTGAGCTTACTATGGGGCTAGTTCGATTTGTGTAAGATTGTCCCCTAAATATTTATTATGATCTGAGACGTTCTTTGTTTTACTGCAGGGCTTTTTATTTTTTTCCGCTACTCGATTAATGCACGCTCATGGATTTGAAATGAATCCAGGTTATCCCATCAGTAGAATAACTATTACCTATATAAAAAATACTGGTCGTGAGTAATGATCGATTGATTTATTGCCTTTTTCAAACCCTTAAAGGATAATTTCTTGGATAAAAACTGTCCTTCGTACCAAATTTAATCTGAATAGTTTCAGCAGTTGATAGACAGACAGATTTACAATCGTATTTATATTTATAATAATATTAGTTTCCGAATGTGGAATACCGCAGTTATCCCGGAGGGCTAAAGTATGGAGTTCTTCAAGAGGGGAGTTAATAGGTTTTCAAATGGACGGCAACACGAACGTAATGCCCTTGGTGTTGCAAGCGTCCATAGGCTGCGGTGACTGCTTGCCATTAGGCAAGCCGTATGCTTGTTTGCCACCCTAATTCTATAAAAAAGTTTTGATAGTCGTTGGCCGACTGTATGTTTTCGTACTGTGGTATTATAGGTAGAGTACCTTTCCGCAGTTACTTCATTAAAACACGACTGCGTCGCATGCACGCACGATTCGTTAACGGCTGCCGCTCCGCCACACAAAAACGCCTCGATATCGCACCTACAGGAATTAAATATTTTTACGGTTCCGTTCAGTAAGCCAAGACAGTGGTCTACCACTTTTCAACTTTTTTAGATGGTTTAGAGTTCAAAAGTGGTTAGATCACATAGCTTACTGTACAGCTGTCTACCTGTGATCTGCTCAGAACCGCACTTTGTGGCGATCTCCGGGGAGGCCTATGTCCAGCAATGGGTGGCTGTGGCTGATAGATAGATGGCACCTACATACCTACATCAATGTTTGACCTGACGTCTCGTATAGAGTTGCAATTGCATTATTACAGATGAGTGCACCGTAAGCAAAATGATACCTTAGCTCTGGGCAACATTGTTCGTGTCTATAATTTAACTATTCTTAGCAATATTATATAATTTCACATACATACGGAAGCTCTTAAGAGTACCAATGTTACTTTATGTTCATACACTTTTGACACATCAGTTCAAACACATTTATGAACTGATAATCTTCCCCTCAGAACTAAAGTAACCCGTATATTACTAGTACGACACCATTAAAAAAATACCCTTATTGGATCACATTGTTTTTTTTCAGTCGTACCTATCTTTTTTGCCTGCTACTAGGTGTGAAAAGAGTGAATTTTTCTTTTTCGTTACAGTGCCGCTCCCACTTACGCGAGCCCAAGGGCCGCAGGCCCGAAGGGCGAGCCCACCCAGATCCTTATTACCCCCACAGTAATTTTCAGGTCACCCGAGGGCGGCCCTCGGGGGAGCGTTAGCGACGCGAGGCCGAAGGCCGAGCTCCGCGTAGCACCGAAGGTGCGGAGCGTCACAGTGCCGCTCCCACCTACGCGAGCCCAAGGGCCGAAGGCCCGAAGGGCGAGCCCACCCAGGTCCTTAGTACCCCCACAGTAATTTTCAGCTCACCCGAATTTCAACAAATATAAGATGAAAACAAGCCTTAAAGTAACTTTTCAAAGTAAAAAATAAAAGCTAAATTTAATATGTTCTCTAATCAAAGTCAAAAGTAATTTAAAAAAAAACCTAAAATATATTTGTAATAGACTTGAGAAAAAACAAATTGTGCGGGAACCGAGATCGAGACAGGTTCCTTAACTACGTGTTAACGTGCGCCTGAATAAGAAATCGGTCAAACTCGACTTTCTCGCCTTTTCCTTATCAAGTATTTTCCAAATTTCATAGACGACAGAGTTCCATAGTAACAAAGATTAAAAAAATATCAATCTACTAAAATAACCTCCTTTTTTTGTGAAGTCAAGAAATAACAGCAACGTGCAAGGAGATTCACATATCGTGATGTACAAATGATCTTTGTGATAAGTACTTTAAGTTTGCACCGTTTCGGATAAACAATTATTATCATCAAATATTGGCATGATGCCAACAAAGGGAATTTTAGAGCATTTACTTGCTTGGGAGCTCAAATCAGATATTTTTTTAAAAGTGTCAAACAAAATGCTCCGATAGTATGAAGTTTCTATGAAAATGACGTCATTTTACTCAGCGGTCAAATCCTTTCCTTATTTTTAGCTTTTGATGTCTTTAAAATAGTTAAAAACGCTAATGAATAGGAGAAGTTTATTTAATTAATGCAAATTTTAGAAAGGAGATTTACAGGCTAGCATGAATATTTTTTACAACACACTTGCTCATAAAGTCTCACTTATTTCATGGTGCTTACGTGCGGAACGCAACTTATTACACACAAGTGCTTTTTACATTGCATTACCGCACAAGTGCTGTAATTACCACCAATTGACCAATGAGAGCACGTCGTCGTGGGACTCTGCGCGCGGATATTATATCCGGGCAGCGCCGACACCGCGGGGTACTGGGCGCGCGCCGCGTGCTACACACATGACGAGGGTAAAATAACCAACAAAATAAATACAAAAATAGAAGTTTTGAATGATAAGTATTATTTTTTATCCGCAAGTGTGTTGAAAAACGTCGTATGACACTCGTGGGCACTGGTCATTACAGTCTCGGCTATTACAACAACACAGCCTCGACTGTAATGACCAACATTAGCCCACTCGTATCTTAATGTACTATTTTAATACATTTATTCAAAAAGTGGTAATTTTCGTAGCTATATACATATAATGCGGAAAGTTGTATTTCTGCACTAGTGCTTTTTCTTTTTCGACTAGCTTTTGTACCCTAACGAATACATTAACTTTAAAGTACCTAATAAAAATTATCTTCTTCCTCTTTCATGTTTAAATGTAATAAAAATTTTCATTTTAATGTATGGGTATTCTCAAAATAGTTTCTCTTGATTTGGCTGAATGGTGACAACCGATGCCATGTTCTGGTTTCATCGACATTTTTTCGCTAATGTATTAAAAAACATCGTTTGATACACGTTTTCAAGTGTCAATTCCACTCGTCCCGAGTCTAGTCCCTTGCCTGGCGGCTTGAGCCAAGCCACCGCGGGATTCATGAGAAATTACTTTCCGTAGACAAGCATCCTACGACCCCATTTAGACGAGGCGGGAATTCGTATGCAAGTTTTATTACATTGCGGGCTAGCTAGATACGATGAGTTCAGTTGATCGATCAAACGCCGCAATAAAATAAAATTTGCATATTTGTTCTCGCTCCGTCTAATTGGGGCTTACTACTATTAAGATATTTTACCTAATGCAGCTGTGATAGCTGAGTGCGCTTTTTGAAGGTCGTGGGGACTAGCGACGAGATTTACGGGCCCTACTGTTGGAACTGCCGTTGATAAAAGATATTCGTGGGTAGGAGCCCTTAGCATAGAGTAAGTAAAACTCGAGTTTATAACAAAACTGACATTCGGGTCCGACTACCGCATCCAACCGTCTTTCTCTATCGCATAACGCGTGCTCTTTCTGGTCACTGACTAACAAAATGTTGTACCTACTAGTAGCGGCGCGGTGATATCGTGGAGTGAGTCACTCCTGCCCTTAGTCTATTTGTATAGCCTTATTAATTATCGTAGCCGAGCGTAGTATCGTATTTATTTAATACATCCTACAAATTCCGGATCTTTGGGTTATTCTGTTTCTGGTAAACAGAATACCCTGAGGATCCGAAATTTGTAACACGCCAAACATCTACATTAATCAAACTAAACTAGAAACCAGGTCTAAACTTAATATTCGGCGGAGAACTAACATATGATACCATTTCCTGGAAGGCTCAATGTAAATTCTAATGACGTTAACGTTACACATATTATGTGTAACATATTATATAGGGTGGAACGGAACGAGGGACTGTCCTGCAAATGTGGCATTGTTTAACTTTAATACATTATTTTCTCCAAATGAAGTATGTTAATATGTGTCACCGTTTTCAAGTTATAGCTTGTTAAACTTTCATGCAAAAAACCCTCTTGTTTCAACCCTATTTAGAGACAACAGGAAACGGTTAATACCTTTTCTCAAACATGGCATGAAATGTTGACATTACGACTACGTGCCTAAAAATAGGCCGCAAAGTACCCCGTTTCCGGTGCGGCTTGAGACTTGGCACGTAATGGAATTTCATACTTACATTGCCGGCCTAGGCCGGCAACGTATTTTTTAAATTTTCATTCCACATTTATTTGGGCATCACGGCATTCAGCCATTAAAAAACAAAAAACGATGTTTGCTATATTTTGCAGTTTTATTTATTTCAAATTGACATGAACATAACAAATAACACATTATAAACAATTTTAAATTGCAATTTTAACTACACGAATACACATTTAAAATATTTCATCTAAATATTCGCGGTAAAAATGTGAACTGAAACAGCTTTTGCATTGTCTATGGATATAATATGTTACTAATGTCACTTTTGACAGAAAGTTTGTGTTATAAAATATTAAGTAAGGTTATTATAGTAAGTTTATTTATTTCATTGCATATTTGAGAAAAGCACTATACATACCTCGGCGGGAAATGGGGTTGCCAGCCTCGTAACTATCTGGTCGGCCGGCAACCCCTCACTTCCCGGCCTCTGCAGTAATGTATACTATTTTTGTGACCGATTTTTCCACAAACGTCGTAGATTAATGTGTCACATTAAAAACCCGGAGATAATCGTTATAAACAACGAAGTTTCAACTAACAAATGAAACATAATAAATGTAAATAATGGCGTAGAGGCAATAGGGTTATACTAATGTTAAAAAGAATTATTTTGATAGTTTTCTTTTTCTTTATTATTTAACTATTGTAGGTCGAGTTTACAACAAATATATGACCAATCTTCTCCTATGCCTGTCCTGTCTTCGCCCAATCCCCTCCCACAGCCCTCAAACCTCTCCAGGTCCTACAGAACAAGATACTTCGACCCATGCACCGTGGTATCAATCCAATTTTTCCATTCATGATACCAAACTCCCCACCCTCAAATCCTTCTTCTCCTCTTGCACGAGAGGCCTTTATGACAACATCCCGCACCACCCAAATCCACTAATTAATTGTCTAGCTAATTACGACCTTAACGTCCCGGAATTCCTGGACTCAGACGACGACGGAGTGGACGACGCGGTCCCCCCGCCGTCATAAACATCCGACAAGCTGACTTTAACCTCGACCACAACCCTGACAGACCCCCCATGACGCCGCCCCGGCCGCCGAGAGCCAACAGACTCCGCAATCCTAAGTACATCAGAAGACCAAGACACGTCCTGACTGACCCTGACGACGAGATCACGTCAACCATCAAAAGTTGGAGTGAGGTGATCCCGTCGCCCGACTTTGACCCTACGACACTGCTCAACGACCCGACCCTAATACAGCGCAGCTCTCGACGACGGGGGCGCCCCCCAGAAACTTAGCATTAGACCAGCTCATTTTGGACACATCAACAACTCACTAATTCACACTTCTTTACAGTTAGGCTAACTTACAACAACATTACACATTCAACTTCAGGTTAGATAAACTACAAATAACTTTATCTTAGTGCGCGGTGGATTAGCCCCCCCACTAAATCTGATTGAGCTGTTGCAGACCCTATCAAAGGGCCTACAGTCGAGTCATGCCATAAAAAGAAAAAAAAAAATGATAATGTATGTCATCATATCGTTGGCGTATTACTTTGACTTATGCTAATGTAATAATAATTTTATGCCGAACCTGGCCATAAAGTGGCTTTTTCCTCACGCTGCGCGTACAGAAAAATCCGCTTTCTGGCCAAGTGTAGACATAAAATGATGTACACAACACGGGAGGTAATATAGAAAGCCCTCGATCGCATATTTACGTCCCTTGCTTTCAGCTCGGGCCGCAAACATCTGCGATCTCGGACTTTCTTTGTATTATCACCCTAGTTGTGTAATCTATATATATAAAAGGCAAAGTCCTGACTGACTCATCAACGCACAGCCGAACTACTGAAGCGAAGAACTTGAAACTTTCACAGTAGAATGGTCATCTATATAATTATTATGTATTACTGAGTTTACTGGCGTAAGTTTTCACATGCCTGTCTAGGCTGAATATATCATGGGAAACTATTAACACAATGTAAGATCTTATTGACCATATATTCTTGTGAATAAGCGATCATTCATTATCGGCATAATTGCAAAAACTCCTTTAAAAAACTCGGTTCAACAAAGTTGGAGTAAGCTATTAGGCCTCACACTTCTATAACCAAAAACTACGATCCTAACAAATTACGTATACAATTGCTTTCCTTCTTGACCGTACTTAAATACTGCAGGCCGTCCAGGGGTCAACTTGCCTAGGCAATCAGAGATGGAAGTGACCCCTGGTCAAAAGTAGCTCTATAAACAAAGGTCGGGGTTAATTTTGACCTTTCCCACACGACTCACGGAGTCGAACGCGTGGGATAAATATTAACATGAGATAAAACCACGGGGTATGACAGTAGGTGGGAGTAGGTCTGTGCCCAGTAGTGGGACGTTAATGGGCTGGAGATAAGGACTTCGAATACCGGTATTAACAGTATGGCAATACCGGGATACCGTTGTGCCGGTCACGCAAAGTCGAAGAGGGGCTGTTAGGAGATGTTAAAAATGGGTCAAAATCAGTTTAGCATATGAATATCTGATACGGAGGGCAAAACTTATTCTTAAAAGAACAATATTAATTATCAACGGCGTGCATCTTTTTAATAACATTTTGCTATTAATACACATAACTGTGTGAAGTTGGGATATGGAGTGTACATTTAATGTTATCTAAAATAAACAATTAGGTATAGGCAGCAGTGGCGTGGCGTCCACAGAACTCGATTCCCATCGGCTTGCCTAATATTAGGCAGTTCAGCACTTTATTCTAGTGCTCTTAAAGATAATTGAAGCCAAAGCTGCTCCGGCTTGCCCAAGGATTTCTTCAACGCCACGCCACTGAAGGCGTACGTCACGTATTCTGTGGTATAGGTTAAATCATGGATCACCAATTATTTTCTTCAGGGGTCCGGTTTTTATTTAAAAATAGTGCCGAAATAATGTTTTGTCTAGCTGGCAGTATTGAAGCGATTGGTAGGCTCATAATCAAAGTAGGTGAACTTCTGTGGCTTTCTATTCTATGGTAATAATTTGAGAATAGTACATTACACAACTAGGGTGGTAATACAAAGAAAGGGCTTTCTTTATTACCTCCCGTGTTGTGTACATCATTTTATGTCTACACTTGTCCAGAAAGCGGCCGTACGCGCAGCGTGCGGAAAAAGCCACTTTATGGCCAGGTGTGGTATAAATAAAGTTTTTAAACCTTAAAACCATCTCCGCTACCTTCTATACTCTATGGTACTCAGTAACACACCGGCATAAACAAAGATCCTCTATGATTTAGGGCCAAGGTACGCTGTCTGTTTATTTATTTAACTTTATCGGTCTATGGTACCGGAAACGCTTGTTTGTTGTTATACGGGGGCAATTTACGGTACCACCTTTAATTCTTTATTATGGTAATGGGTTGCTTGCGGCTAATATATTAAGCTCTACTTGGGGTTGGCTTTAACATAATTAAAAGTAGCATATTAATAAACAAAAAAACATAATGCAGTCATTTTTTGACATTAGGGGGCGCTACTGAAAAAAGAGACTGTTCAAAGATAATTGTCCAATTTTGTAAGCCAAACAGGGGCTATGCTGCAATCTGACCACATTGGCAGTTTTGGATTACCATTAAATTGGGTCGATTAAATCCATTTCTAAAAGTAACATCTGATTAGCTTTAGATTGTATTTTATGCCAGACACCTTACCTACACTAATATGAAGCTACCCTTTTAGTTCAGCATATTCAAATTCTTTACCGCAAGTCTAAAAAGCCACCCTGTAAATAAATAGTGGTTTAATAAAAAAGGTGGGCCTCTGCAGTAACTGGCACCAGGTATATTTATTACCAAACTTGAATCACGCCCCAAGATTTACAATAGAGAGTTACAAGGCGGTACAAGCTGGCAATACTAAAAACTCGGTAACTAGTTAAAACGTCCAACTTTCAAATCCATTTAGAAGTTTCCCCGACCGTGTATTCATTTTCACTTACGTCGTAAAAGTTGGTATTTTCCTGGCGCGTACTCGTAGGCTGAAATACTCGGTATACTAGGTATTCGCGATACCTGGTATTGGCGTACATCCAAACGTTTGGCGGTAAATCGCAGTGACAGGTGGAAATTCGGAAATGGATTTGTAGACGCCGGCTCCTTATTGTGTTTAATACTTGGAGCAACACGGAAAGGAGTTGCCACAGTACAGTTTTCGGATGCATAACAGTCTGCACGTTTTGCGGGGGGTGGTGGGGGTGATCTGCAACGTACTGTGAGGTTGGTACCATGATGTACAAACCTCACTGTCTTGGGTGACAGACTGGCAGCTTTTGGAACTTTCAAATATTCAAATATATTCGAATTCAGTCTGTCTCGCTCGAGGTAAGAGCGAATGTTCTGAGTCCTATGTTAGCCAGTGAACCGAGCACTTGAATAAAGAATAGTCAAAGTATTGCCTTGTATCGCTTACTGGTCCACCCTGACAGTACAGCGTAACCTTAGCCTTTGGACATAGCCTGAAATCCCCCGTAGAATTACTTCTCAGGAATGCTCTGATAACGCACCCTCAGTAATAAACCGACATAACTCAAAATGATTCTACAATTTTTTTTTAGTTAGGCCGGTTTATTACTATCAAAAAGTATATTTTTTTAAATAGGAGCTTAGATATAATATTTTAATTTTTTAACAAAATTTAAGAATTATAAATCAACAAAAAAGTAACATACCGTATCACACATAAGTAATGACGACATTAATTGGACTGACATCTCCTGTTGTATCCGTATCTCTTTATTTTCCGTAAATTAAAATCATGTTAACGTAGCAAAAATAGTAATTCAATAATTTCTCCGTAAGTTCTGCTCTAATTGTTATGATACTTTGTATATTAGTTAGAAATACCCTAACATGTACCTTTCAGGTTTGTCCAGAAGCTAGGGACACCCTGCATAACGAATGAAACAACACACTGACAATTTCACGACCACTAATATAAATACATGACCATGTTGTCAACATTCGATCAAATGTTTTTCAGAGATTTAAAGGAAAGGACCACGACTACCACGAGCCGGAAACGGCGATATATCGCGAAACAACCCCTTGAATTTCGAAAATAGTTGGCTCCCCCTTATGTTAGGATAATTTCATTATCCCAAATGTTCTATGTATCCGAATACTCTTTACGCATAATTGTTATTTTACTGATACCTTTGACTTTTCAGAATAATTATAAAAGAAACCCAACCTAACCTATTCTACGTGATTTACGTAAAAGATTTTCCAAAATATTTCTCGTTAAGCCTGGAGAAAAATAATGCGAAATAAAACTCGGGCTAGCAATACTTTCCGACAAATAAAAGGTATGCCAAAATAGAAGGATCCCGTTTTTCAGTGATTTACGGGAAAGGGGTTACCACGAGCCGAAAATGGCGATATATCGCAAAACAACCCCTAGAATTCCAAAATGTTATCAAAATAGACCATAAAATAGCTTACGATTGTGTACGAGTATAAAAGACACTTAGAACCCTACAACAAAGTTGTATTAATGTTGGCAAACAATATTTATGCCACACTTGGCCATAAAGTGGCTTTTTCCGCACGCTGTGCGTACGGAAAGAGCCGCTTTCTGGCCAAGTGTAGACATAAAATTATGTAAGTACACAACACGGGAGGTAAAAAAGAAAGCCCTCGATCGTATATTTACGTCCCTCGCTTGCAGTTCGGGCAGCCGCAAACATCTGCGATCTCGGCCTTTCTTTGTTTTACCACCCTAGTTGTGTAATGTACTATTACCAAACACGAAAATTAACCTAATTTCATTGGCAAAATAATTGTAATTAGTACAAGTGTGAACTAGAGTATCAATATATATTCCTGGTGTGAACCATGGGTGTGCACAATTGAATTTTTCTGTGTACTTTAATTTCTTATTTATATTATACATGCACTATGCACATAGAAATGTGATGTAATTTGCCCACATTAAGAACAAAACAGAAACATAATGTTTCTTTCATGGGTTAGTCTTAAGAAATATGTCCGCGGTCACCTTATTCCCCTGTCCCTTTTTCATACTAAATGTATGGAGACTGAGGAATAAGTCGCAGACATATTTCTGAAGAATAACCCTCATATCATTCGTAAATAACTGTTACAGATTAAATGTATCGTTGAAGTTTCACAGGGACACTCACCAGCCACACTAAGAATAAGTTTATCTTAATTTTGAAAGCTTTTTTCCCGTTCTCAGAGGTGACTTTGAAAATGCGAATACCAATGCTAAGACCTAATCTACTTACTCAGGTGCTCTAAAATAAATAGGCTGAATGTAGCTGGAACATTTCTTCTTTACCTTTAATTCAATACCTTTAGTTAAGTCTAATCATCACTAAGGTATTAATTTTTTTTTTAGGGTTTCGCACCTAAAGCGTGCCAACGGAACCCTATTACTAAGCTTCCGCTGTCTGTCCGTCTGTCCGTGAGTCACTCACAGGGCTCTAGCTTTAGAACCCTAATAGGTAGAGATTTTGAAAGTTTCATACAAGAATCGTGTTTTTTTGGCGTCTTTTTGCTTCATTTTAATAATGATAATAAGTAGGTAAGCGCTTGATGTGTTCTCGGAATGTGTATTTCTATTGCCGCTATTTTAAATATTTTGTCCGTGTATCATCGAACGAATCTAGACGTTCAAAAAATATTCGTATTAATTTTATTATATTCGAGAAAAGAACGAGAAAATAAATTTCTGCAATCGCGAGTTGTTTAAGATTACCTAATTAATGAATTAATTATAATTTGGTTAAATTGACCTCTTTCTAGTTCGTTACTAATAAACAAATTAACTGTAAGATAATTGTTAGTTTAAAGAACCAATCATCAGCCTTTTGAGAAATAAAGAAGGTTTTTTGAGAACACAATATATAAAATATTGGTGCACTGTCAGAATGTTATTCATCCACCCTTGTTATTTCAATTTATAGACCTTACAACTTGCCCTAAACATACTAGTTTTTTATTAGTCCTATTAGTTTTCTAAGTTTAAATTTACTTTTGTTTAATTACATTATATTTTTCCTTTTTCATTGTACCTCCATTCAATCTGGACTGAATAAATAAAAATGCTTACGAGATTTTTAGACCAACAAAACCTTATTATAATAGCTATTTAAGAACAAAATTAAAGCCATCGCGCTAAAAGTAAAGGCGTCTCTGTAATTTCGCTGCTCAAGCAATTTATTTATATAATTGTTTTCTTCTCAAGTATTTGTTCAGTCGATAATTAATTCATTTAGTTCGCTACGTGGGACGATTCCAAAGCATTCTGGAGGCTTCTAGGGAATTAATATTGTAAATGGAACAATCTGGATTGAATTCGTGTCATTTCTGGAAAATACATTTTGTTACCTAAATTGAAACTGTCTTGGGTTTTTTGTGAGTATTTTTCTTTTTAGTGTTAAGCTAATTTAAATGCAAATTTTAATTAGTTTCTTTTAAATACAGATTATACATAGTGAAGTATTTTCTCTATCAATTAATGAAAAAAATAGAAAGTTCTCTATTCGAATATTTAACGTTAATTCTATTAGATACCGCTTACCTTATTCTCGTCAATAGTCAGTAATAAAGGATATAGAAAAAAATCTAAATAGGTATTTTTTTTCTGGCTATCTTCTTGCTTAATCTTCTAAACGATGTACATAATAATTGGCACTGTATTTCTAATGTTTGTTACTTGACTCTTGCGCAATAAACTGAACTAATTCAATTCGTTAATAATTAATGCAGTGTCAACCATAAGACTGTTTCCTTTCATATAATAACAGTTCCCTTAAGAGGCCGTGGTCTTAACGAGGATAGCAATACCATAGATCTGGCTAATGGAATTAACCATTAGTGATAAAATCTAATGAGGGTTATTAATTCAAGCAAAAACAACCATTTAACATAAATGATAGCGCAGTGTTAGCTCGTTATTCTACTTTTTATTTGGTTCATTTGGATTCAACAACGTATATAATAGGGATGACGACTGGGTTAAAACTATATAATTTTATTTAGTTCGTCAGTTAGATTATGGAAAGATATGGGACACGTATTTTTTTGTTTATCAAAATATTAAAAATCGACAAAGTTATAGATCTACAAACTTCTGGAGTGGGGGCTTGTGACATCACTCCTAGGTGAAAATTGTACCTAGGAGTGACGTCACTCGAAACTTCTAAGCACTCTATCCTCGTCATTTTTTGTTTGTCAAACAAAAGAAAAAATACGTGTACAATATTTTTTAATAATCTAACTGACGGACTAAACAGTTTTTTTAGTCGTCTAGCCCATTATGCATCGTATAAAACAGTTTAGTAATAATCAGTTAAAGGTTATTTTGGGTACCTAAGAAACGTTATAATCTTACCATATTGAATAATTTAACCTTCTACAATCTCAACGAGCCGGAATACAGAAAAGTGGTGGAGAATAAATAAAATTGTACTTATACCGTTGTATTTTACTGTTGTAATTGTACTAGTACTCTCTTGAGCAGGCACAATATCAAATTGCCCAAATAAACACTGCTCTAAAAAACAAGTACTAGTACAGTAATACCCCGGTTTACGCGACCTCGCTTTACACGGATTCACTATACGCGCATTTCAAATTTTCGCGCTATATTGCCTCGCTTTACGCGGTCGTCCGGATAGGGAACGTGCACGGACTATAGGTGGCAGTGGCAGCACTAAACGACAAAAGAGACACAGGCGGACAATAAAGGAAACTATCGCCTCTGTCAAATCAAGCTGCTGATGTCAATGATAATATGTAAGTGGCAATGTCAAATATAGTAAGTCGTAGCTACACTGACGTTAATCGTCCTTCAACGCGATAAATTATCGTTATTAACGGCGTTTTCGTCAATGTGGTCCCAGCATGAGAGGGTATATGATTTAGATTGGCGGCACTGGTTGGCAGCACCTTCGTCGTGCACGTTCCCTATTGGTCTTTAAAAACAGCATGGCGGGGTGGCGTGAGGTATTTAGGCAAATCACTGCGATTTACGTCGTGTCAAAGTTAGTAATTCAATATTCTCTTCGTTTTTCTTTGACCCCGTTATACGCGAATTTCGCAAAACCTGATATTCTCCAACACGCATCCCTCGCGTAAAGCGGGCTACTCATATTCTTTTTAGTGCTCCAAACGACTCGTTTAGACCTCGACGTAATTAGACCTTTTTTAATTAAAAAAACGTGTGAATTAATAATAACCAACCTGTGACTTCCACAGACATAGTGAAAATGGCCGTAGCTATTTTAAACGTGTCAAAAACAGGGATTGATATTGAGCATTAATCCATTTTCTTTCACCCGTAGCTTAAGTACTGATTTTAAACACACTTCATAACTAAATCTGACTTCAGACGCAACTAAAATGTATTTTTTTATATTAACGTTAATAAAACCTTTTTATGCATAATTGAAATCTCGAAGCTTGGGTCTTCTCAAAAGCATTTCTGTCTATGTTTCTAATCTAATCTCCTCTTATCAAATCAAAATAATACCTTAAAGAAAATCCGTCATGATATTTGAACGAAATGAAAAGGAAAAATGCCAATTGGAACTGTATTGCTTATTTTCCATTAGACTCAAATGAAAAGGGGCTTAAAAATAAAAATCCTTTTTGCGTACCTCTTAATAAACAATTTCTTTCTTTCTTTCATAAAAAGAATAACGGCTCTCGACGTGCCGCTTTAGAAGTTTTTCTTTTCTTATCAATTGAAGTTTCTCCTTCAATTAAATAGGTAGATGGTCTATTTTGTAACAAAAAGCCTAGGCTTAAATACCAGTACGTACATATTTAAAACGATTTTGGGCCAGCTCTTTAGGTTAAATGGAGCTCTAACCGGGAAATGACAATTTATTTATCACTCATACTTTTTTCTTTTTTGACGGAGTGAGCGAATCGAATGAAGCGTTTCCGTTTCAGTTTAGGCAAAAATGCTTTCGCATGTCCGGTGGATGTGTGTCTGTTCTCCTCTAAAATTCGCATTTCTGAACCGATTCTCGTGTTTTCAATTTTGTGAGCAGGTTCGATAATTATGTAGATTTTTCATCAATTCAGACTTGCGAGGTCTACAGCTCACAGATCCACTATAATGGTATCCGTAAAATTAAAATCAATTACGAATATATATATCAATGGCAAAAAGCGGAAATGTATTAACCGCCAAAGACAACCCTTGGCGGTTACTACATTTCCGATTTTTGCCATTGATATATTGAATGCATACATACGCACATTGTGTATTAAGGGAAGTAAGAAGGGGATTACTAACGTGATACAGACAATATTTTTCATCACATTTAGACACAAATATAGATTTTCATACAAATTTTCCTCTTTCTTTATAAACCACGGAAGGAAATACGGCTCCCAGTACGTCTAGCATAACTGGCCGCGACTTCGTTTCTCGCGCGACTGAGCATCACCTGTCACTGTCACACAATATTGAGTGGAAAGAGATAGGCCGCATTTGTCGCGCGACAAAGAGTCGCGTGTCACAGTTGTGCTAGAGGTACTGCTCTATACGCCTGCGTGTTATAACACCCTTTACGAGTAATTGTGATGAAAAATAAACTAAAAATCTGTATTAGTCCAGTGGCCATGGGCGACACTAACTCAATTCCCATCTGATACGTTTTTTTTTTTAATTTTGGTTATATGAAACATCATGTTTTGTTAGCAGATGTTTCTGTTTTCATTTAAATAATATACATACATGGCATACATTTATGGCAAGTGGGTTAGTTATTTCTGTACATAGATAGTAAATGTATTTTAGCACAGGGAGTTACAGTTAGATTAGTTAAATCTATTTAAACAATAATTTTGCCGTATAACCCTATTACCCTCTATTGGCTGAAATTCGTGAAATTAGTGTTGAATTCATAATACTCTCTACAATATATTATTATATTATCATCACTTTACTCGGGAACGCTTAAATATAATCACAGGAAACCTCCATTGGATGAATACGATTTGAACTCGAAATAATTCAAATGTAAATTAACCTATCAAATCCTGTAATCGATTACGATTACTCAACTGCAATAATATCACAAAGCGCTCGAAAATGTCTATCATTTTCAGATGATATACCTAAATAGCAAAATTGTGTCACATATTTGTCCCCATAACGCAAAATGCTCAACAATTTTTTTTTTTCGGCACTGAGTTGTATACATATTCGGAATCAGTGAAATTTACTGATTCCGAATATGTATAGAACTCAGTGTGGAATTTCTGAGCACTAAGTGAAATTAATTAAAGGGCACTTTTACAGGTATGACTGAATCTACAAAAAATATACCTGTTACCGTAAAACGAGGTGAGTAGGGACAAAATTGCCATTCGAACTACGATAACATTTTATTTTTACATTTGCAAACTGAATAGTATATATAATAAATGTTCCGGTCGTTTGTATTTTAGTTTTTTTTATGATTTTGGTAGTTCAATTTCATAACTTTAACGATAAACACAAAATTCCTCCTCACCCCGTAGTCCCTCGTAGTTGGGGTGAGATGGAATTTCATACTAAGGTGAGTTAGGCAAATAGTTGGATCGACACTTTTGGGTTATAAATATTACTATAGCTCCATTTGTAATAAGAATATATTATTTATGTAGCAGTAGCCTTTAAAAACCACCTCACCCCTTTGTCATCCCTATTCTCCCCATTCATAACCCAACTGCCCTCGAAATCCCTACTCACCCCATTTCACGGTATACAATATTATTAAAATCTGACCAAAAATTTATGAAGTTAGTCATGAAGGCACTGTTATTGAGATTAATATTGGAACGATGTGGCTTGATCATTAACAAGCGATCACAGGAAATTAGTTCCAATGAAATTCCGCAATATAGCAGAACTTCATATATTTTTAGGCCGAGTTCTCTTAGCCTATACTTTTATAAATAGTTACCTAATCACTGTAATAACGTGCAAATTTTTGTATTAAAATATGCCGAAATCAACTGGTTAAAAATAATACTGTGTCAATCCCTGGCAAAAGTTACGCATTTAAAAAAAGACAATAATTACCTCTATTCTGATCCAAGCTTCAAGGAATCAGGATGTTGTATCTGAAACAAACAATAAGTCTTATTTAATAACGCTTGTCTTGTATTTTTACGACGTTTCAAACATTCAAAAATTGTATAAGGGGTTATTCTTTAGAAAAATGTCTGCGGCTTGTTCCTCTGTCTCCATACGTTTAGTATGAAAAAGGGCCAGAGGAATAAGGTGACCGCAGACATATTTCTGAAGAATAACCCATTATTACGACGAATGCTTTATCGTTTATTCACGTGACCATACCTACTGGGGTGGTCCAAAATGGTGGTCACACGGTCAGAAGGATCCCTTAATTTGATAATACTCTAAACTCCCTTCTGCAAAATTTAAGCGAAATTTCCTCTCCTCTAACCTCAAAATATTGTTAAATTTCGCTCAAATTTCGTAGAAGGGCAGTAAAAGTACCTAGAATCAAATAAAGAGAATCTTGTAGAGAAAATATGACATAGGAAATTCGTTTGGCCATTTTTACGGTGACCTACCATAATAGGGTAGTTTTCTGTAGTATAAGTTATTCAACGCTAATTATCAAATTCAGTTTCCAAAACTTATACCAAATAAATCAAATTCATTGTTTATTTAGTTATTGAACAAATATTTTTGTACTGAGATGGCAGGTGTCACAGGCACATTCGTAGGTGAAAAGATCTCTAGTAAGCCGGTCGCTTAGCGCTAGTTGATGTGCGCGTGCTGCTCGTAGAAGGCTACTATGCTGGTTGATGTGTGCGTGCTGCTCGTAGATGGCTAATATGCTGGTTGATGTGTGCGTGCTGCTCGTAGATGGCTAATATGCTGGTTGATGTGTGCGTGCTGCTCGTAGATGGCTAATATGCTGGTTGATGTGTGCGTGCTGCTCGTAGATGGCTAATATGCTGGTTGATGTGTGCGTGCTGCTCGTAGAAGGCTATTATGCTGGTTGATGTGTGCGTGCTGCTCGTAGAAGGCTACTACGCTGGTTGATGTGTGTGTGCTGCTCGTAGATGGCTACTATGCTGGTTGATGTGTGCGTGCTACTCGTAGAAGGCTACTATGCTGGTTGATGTGTGTTTGCTGCTCGCAGAAGGCTACTATGCTGGTTGATGTGTGCGTGCTGCTCGTAGAAATTATTTTATCAATTGTTTATCAAGTACCGAAAATTCTTTTCAAACTTCTAGAATTCAGTTCGCACGACAAATCTCCGCCGAAAATCAATTCCAATCACAACTGCGTACAGTCAACTAAAGATTCATGTGCGCTTTTCAGGTCATTACCCCCGCTCTGAGCGGTAATACCTCCGTTTGTATTCAGGCCGGCCTACGGCCCTATTTGTAATTTGATACGGCAGAAGGGACTAACTCAGTAGAAATTCTATCGACACAAGCCTTTTATACAACTAGGCCTCGTTTCAGTGGGTTTAGTGGAAAGGGGCACAAGTCACATACAACCCAAGTGCAAAGGAGCTTAAGGTGATTCGAGTCGGTTTCCCATACTAACGTAAAGAGGGTCATTGTTTGCTTCCATATCAATTATGTTTAAAATGTGATTTATTTTATCCACGAAATGACATGAGAAATCTAAAAAACAGAATTTACGTGCAATTGGGCCTTCAAGGTCAGCGCCATTTATTAGCTTCAATTGAAACTAAACGTTTTTTGCCAAAATCATACTTTTTGGACTTTTTGAGAGTCCTCGTGTAATTTCACTCTATTTAGTAAAATGTGCCAAACTATAAAATAAAACACATTTAAAAAATAATTGACGCCGTAGAAGCCAAACAATGACCCTCTTTTGGTTTGTATGGAAAACCGACCGACTCGAATCACCATAAGCCTTAAAATGAACGCAGTTATGCAATAACGTTCCATTCCACATGCAATTTTTTTTGGATTATGGACTTTGTTTTTAAAGACAGAAGGTTGATACTTTGTTTTGTGGATTGGAACGTTATTGCATAACTACGTTCAAATAGAGTTGTGACCTTTTGTACCTACAGTGTACTTCGTACGACTAGTACCTCTTTTCACTAGACCCACCGATTTGTACTTGAACAGTATACGCTTATCTGATACCTATCTTTTGTATTCCGGTGAATAGGTATGTACTTGTTTTTTTGAGTAAATTCCAAGTGGAAAGCTTTGTTGCGCGTTAATAGATTTTTTAGAAGCGGTTTACGGAAACTGATGAAAACGGGGAGTAAATTGCATAATAAGGGAAGAATAATATGGAAGCATAATTTCATCGTAAATTTCGTCCCAAATATTCTTATTTGACCTGTGAACTAGTAATACAATTTTGTAACCGGGAGTCAAAATATGTCCGTTTTCTGGTCGCTTCGACTTTGACGGACCATGTGACCTTCGATTACGAAGTGTTATTAGATTAGATTAGATTCATTTATTTCTGTTTAAAAATGATAATAGTGTTTTACTAACTAAAACTAAAATGAATTCACAAAAAGATCGTCAAAAATAAAAAATAAAAAAGGAATAATTAACTACATAATAAATTACTATCACAATGTCAATCTTACATATATAGATACAAGAAATCAAAGTACCTACATAGAAAATTTCCCCGGGAATCGAACCCAGTACTTCTGGATTTCTGGCCCAGCGACTCAACCGTTCGTCCACCGGAGCACCCAGCAAGTGCCCTCAATTTTACCATCTACTTTGACTTCTGTATCATTCTGGTTTAATAGGATTTTAACCTAAACTCCATTTGTGAGAACTTGTATTACACATGTATCTCACCCCAATGCACAACTTTACAGCTAGATAGTTAGCAAATATCTTTCCGTTTAATAAGTATATAATGTGTCTACAAACCTACTGAAATAAATCTTCAGGATAGTCTTGCACAAATCGATCCAGTTCAAAACAAACTAAGCAATGCTTGTATACATGTACATATTCAAATACAGGGTGACTTCTTTTTCGTGATACAGGATAATTAAACCTCAATCTATCCATGATTTTGAACAACTTTTACTATGGGGTCAACTTTGTAAATTGCAAAAAAAATACTACTCTCTCATACATTTTGGTTTACCTATTGATGACCTTTTCTATGAAACAGTTAATTTTTTTTTGCATTTACAAAGTTGACCCCATAGTAAAAGTTGTTCAAAATTATGGATAGATTGAGGTTTAATTATCCTGTATCACGAAAAAGAAGTCAGCCTGTATAATGCTTAAATACATAGAAATTATCTAAGACCCTGGAACAATAACGCTTAGTTTGGTTGGTTGGAGTTGTAACTAGATGGATGTGTACAAGATAGACCCAGATATCTATTTCAGAGAGAGAAAATTCATAATTAACATTGAGGACTGGTTGAGAACTAACGTAAAACTATAAATAAGTACGATGAGACATATGCAATTTTGTAAAACCGTCTTAAAATTTTCATCTCCATTTTAGGCACTAAAATAATTTTGGCCCGCCTGATTTTCTTGTACCATAGTCAAACAGCTCATCGCATTTACCAATAGCAAAAGGTACGGTTGTTAGTAGACCAGACGTCTACGTCACAGAATATATTAATAAGTTGAGTTGCGCGGTGGCCGAGTTTCCCGTGTAAATCGTGTCAATTGCCGACAAAAAAAGTCTGTGCCGTTGCCAAGTTGTATAGATTCGTTTATCATATTCATTAGTGAGTAAAGTACCGTGTGGCGGTGTTGTGGTTGTTTAGGGACCCGTCAAGGGGGAATAATTCTGTAGGTTTAGTGAAAAAGGTTACAAGTCACTTATAACCTTAGTGCAAAGGTGCTTAAGTCTTACAATACAGGCTGTACCTTAGTGACTTTTTTTTTCTTCTCAGTCGGCACTCTTTTACAGAGCGGGATGTCACTTGTATCCATTTTATTTAGACCCAGAATTTAAAGTGAGTGTCAGATCAGCAGTAGGTATATGGTTAGTTTAATTTCGAAAGTTCCAAGAAATATAAGCACTAGATGTCATCAAACACACAATTGAAGATTATGAGAATTAGGGTGGTCCAAAAAAAAATCTTTCTCCACAAGGCTCCTTTCATTTAATTAAACTAAAAACGCCCTTTTGCAAAATTTGAGCGAAATCCAATAATATTTAGAGGTCGCCCAAATTTGTAGATTTTTTGAGTAAAAAATAAAAAATAGATATTATGTTCCCAGCGAGACCTAGCCGAATAATAATGACAATTGAATCTTAAAGCAACAGCCTTGATTTTACTCGCGATAATTTTGAAATTTGACCATTGTAAGCCGGTATTCGGCAAGTACCCAAATTAATTCCATACAATTTCTAGCGAATTTGGGCGACCTCTAAATATTTTTATATTTCGTTCAAACTTTACAGAGGGGCATTTAAAGTCAAATCGAATAAAATAAGCCTTGTGGAGAAAGAAAAACAAAAAAAAAGTGTTTTTTTGGACCACCCTAATGAGAATACACGTGATGGAGGAACACTCGCATAAACACTACATGTCATCAAATATAACTTCTATAATCTTACTTAAAAGTGATCCTAATTGACACGCGGAAAAGTGGATTTTGTCTCTATAACACTTTTCTTCATAGTAGTCGTTTATTGCTAGAAAATCTCCTTTTCCGCGTGTCTTGCTAGTGACCATGATTTTGAAAATGATACCACTTCTGTTGTAAAGTTTATTAGTTACAAAGGCAATATAGGCTTTATAGCACCCGTTTTTGAGTTACCGGTTGGCAGTGGTAAAACATGGGTTTTCATATACAAAAAATAGAAGGTGGTGTTAAGCAAAAGTAAAAGTTACTAGACTGTCGATGCGTGATAAGAAAATATATTTAAATACAATGTATAATGCGTGAAGCAGTGTAAAACACGTAGAACCTTTATTGCCTCCTTTATAAACATTACAGGTGAAATATAAAATGATTGCGTAAATAATGCGTAACACGCCAGCCGTAAAAGAGAATTATCAAAATTTGAGAACGTTTCTTCCATTATGATGTTGTCTTTGTTAGTATTCGACTAGGAGGAGGTTATTAAAACAATCTACAATTTAGAGATCTTGATAAAAATATGTTAATTTCACTCATTAATCAAACTGCTTTTATTGTGTTACGATAATGTAGAAACTTTTGAAACGATGAAAAGTAAGTACATACTTAATTAATAATATACATTTAAACGAAGTTTGAATTAGTCAAAATTTGTTACTTACAAGCATTATGCTTAAACTTCTAACGAGTTACTTTCCGTCTAGTATTTAAAGGAATGTGAACTGATCTGAATAACTACAAATACTCAAAAACTACAAATTTCGGGGATTATGTTAAGGTTAGTTGTTATACAATCAGTTTTTTGTTATAATTACTTATATTACCATTATTTTTGTTTACTGGCGTATAATTTATTTCCTAAAATTCGTATTAACTGTCTCGCAGAACACCTTTAGTGGCATTTATTATGGCATAATGAATTTTTTGCTAGCAGAAAAGTAGATTAGGTTCGAACTGCAAACACAAAAACGAATCTCTTCTAGAAAAGTCTATACCGGAGGAAAATAATATGCAAAATGTAATTCCGCCGAAATATATTTCTGCCAAATAACATAATGCAATACAATATTATGACGAACTAGGCTTCGTCCCCGTTGTTCCCATTACTGTCCCAATGCAACTCTTTACCAGGATATAAGAATCCTATGTTTCAATTCAGGACTTGAATGCTATTTAGTAACAAACATCCAAACATCTTCACAAACTTTCACATTTATAATATTAGTGTGATACTTTTATTACTGCAAAACATTAGTAAGCCGTGATTTATTATTTTCCTGGTATATTACGGAACCCCGACCACAACTTTGCAACAATTTCGACCTTTTTTTCTTTCTACACTGTTTCTTGATAGCGAACGTGGCGGTTTTCCTGTTGGAAATGAGTTGACTTCGTAATGATAGCGGCTTTTTGCTAACTACCAACGTTTTTATATCAGAATCTCAAGCAAAAGCATGAAGAACTTTAATAGTTCACAGATAAGACCAAAGGAACTGCAGTGATGTTAGTAATAACATCGTTGCATGCTTCAGCTGTTTTTAAACTTGGCATACCTATAAGTTTGGTTGAATACTCTCGTATTTTTACAAGAGCGATAAGAAGAAGAACTGTATTATAGGTATAGAATAATTTTCTTTTGTTAAAACAGTCTACTCTTATAGTTCAATATCATCATCATCATTCGGTTATGATTACGATGGCAAAATTAGAACTGAGAGGAAAATGGAGTTGTCTGGGTATATATTTTATGATTGAATGAATAACGATTAAATTATTGATTTCTCTAAAACATACTTTTTATTTAAAATAGTGCCAACGTTTTTAGAATGATAATGTTGAATTATTTTTCATATTATTTCTCATTTTAATTAAGTCAAAAGCAGACCAAAATAGAGCTTACAAATGACGGCTGTACTAAATTATTCATCATCATCGTCCTCGTTGTTTTCAATTGAATCGGTGTCCATGTTGTAAAGTGAATGATCTAGATTGTGAGAATTGTAAAAGGAATGAAATAGCATATGTACCATTGTACGGGATTTAAAACTTAAATAGCAGAGAGCAAGAAAACCAGCAGCTGACTTTTCCAATTTAATTTGACAACTAAACGTAAAACAAAAGGTGTAAAAATAGAACAAGAAATAAAGAATAAATAGACAACATAAAATACAGTATAAAACCTCAACAACCATAACATTTCAGACATCAAATTTGGTTTTATAAGTGTCATAAAAAATTTGAATTTATTCATTCAATCATAAAAAAAAATTGTAGATAATAACGACTCCATTTTCGTCTTCGTTCCACTTTTGTCACCGCACGCACGATAAATATAGTTAATATTGTTATTAGTTTAAAAATAACCAATTGGTTATGGAAGAGCGGGGTTTCCTAACACATGTATTCATGTACTTATAAGGAGATCCTAACTTTTGTCGGTACGAGTATACCTCGTAAGTTTAAAAAAATACATATTTTCATTTTCAAAAATTTTCTTCTTTGTTTTTATTTCCCTATCTAAGGTTTTATAAATATCGGTGCTGATAATATTGCACGTTTCCTTTAAAATGAAATACAAATTAAATGTTGTTTAGAAAATTAAATAGAACTTTAATCTGTTTTCACCAAGTCAACTATAAATATATTTAGTTGAAATCATTACTTTAACGGAGTCATTACTTATATGTATTAGTAAGTGTGATGATATTTTTGGCATCACAAATCGATGTTATTGTACTTTATTTATGAAATACTACACACTACTACTATTTTTAGATAATCTAGTTTCTCGAAAATAATCCCCGGAGGACGTTATATTTGATACAGCAGTGGCACAAAACATGTTACAAAAACTAGGATTTCCTCCGTATGAAAGATATTTACGAAAAACTTCTTGCTGAAAGAAATAACAAGATTGAAAACGGCTAGGATTTGTTGCCGAGTGGGATAGAAAATAGCAATTTCTTTGGAATAAAACTATAACAGTCCGTCATTACAAGAACATGAAAAAAGACATCGTGTCATCGTTATTGAAGTTACAGTTTCAGTTATGTATGTAATTTTTATAACAAACATTTATTTAAAATACAATACTCTTTACTGCACACCAAAATTAGGCACTGGTCCCACCACGGGCGAGTAAGTGAGTAAAGTTGGGCGAGTAGCAACACATTGCGGAGCTGGAACGGTCGATTGACCACACTGTGCCTGGTCAGCCCGCAGTGAACTGTTACTCGCCCAACTTTACTCGCTTACTCGCCGGCGATGGGACCAGTGCCTTACATGAAATCCTTAATTTGAAACAAGATAACCAAATCTAATGGCGGACAACAGTGGTTTAACAAATTTTGTGGGTATTTATAACTATACACGATGGCATCTAATCGGTAATCAGGTACCAGTTTTTCTAACTCAGTAATTGATAGCGGTCACGTTGATGACGTAATTAGTTACATCTAAACAATTCTGTGATAATTTTTATTTCAAAATCATTTTTATCCAAAATTCCTTGTCACCCTTAATCTGTATCTGTGAGATTACAACCTCTTTAAAAAATTAATGACAATGATAATTTATGAGTAATAACTTGTCACTGTCATGTATGTAAACAAAGTCATAGAAGTCGCAAATATTGAATGAGAAAAGTAAATTAGTAATTAAAAAAACATGCCTCGACCATGTTTGTGCTCAAAATGTCGAGCGTTACAATACTGTAGGTACGTTTATCAATACAAACCAAACAGCTGAAGATGAACTCAAGAATTATTCCACGAAATTCATCCAAACGTACCAATTCTCACACACAGTTTGAACCGCATGAACTAAACCTCTGTGACTTCGGACAGTTCACAGTGCCAAACCACGCTCAAGCACCTGGCCGGCCTCGACGTCGTCCTGACGATCTGGATGACGCATTTTAAGATACTTTGCTCGGGATCCTCGTAGGAGCAATAGGCAAGCAGCGAGAAGATTTCACGTGAGTCAGTCCTTCGTGTGGCGGCTACTTAAATCGTCGGAATTGCATTCTTTTAATTTTCGGCCATTTTATCAATTTTAATTCGTTATCTATCACGCCCTAACTACTCATACTCGCAGAAAAGTTTATTTACTTAAGATCTGTCAAATTTTCCGCGAAAGCGATGGCACTTGACGTATCGTGATCACGTGATTTTACTTCAATAATTAATGTAGGTGGCCATGTATCCAGTAGTTATTAGTTTAAATTATGTTTTAACCTTTAATTAATTAAACAGTGAGGTATTTGTGTGAGACCTTGCTTATTAAGTTTGATTTTAGCTAGATATTAATATTTGTCTACTCCTGATTACCGATTAGAATCCACCCTGTATACCCACTTTGAAATTACTCGCAAGTGAATTGTCACCATAAAGGCTTTGATTGATTTGAAACAAGAGTTTTATGATTTGGATATACTAAATCAATGGCAAAGAAGTTACTGTAGACTCACACACCTATGGTCTAAACTATTATGCACTCTCGTGTAAACAGTTACTCACCATTTTCAGCCATAGGTATATGATGCAGTATATTTATCTTCAATTACCGCTGTTACACACGACTAAAGCCAAAATTGGCGCGGCATACACAATAGGATTCTTCAAAATTTGGACTATGTACCTATGTTAAACAAAATAAATGTATCTTTATCTTTATAATTGAGTGCATTGGACCATAGAAATCTGAGTTTACGTACGTACTATTAAAACACAAATCTTGTAGTAAAAAGGTTTATTACATTTAGTGTTACGCTGACGTCATAACATATATTTCACCCACTTGCTCCAAAATAAATAGGAAAATGTATGCAAAACTTATGTATAAAAGGTATCTGCCTTTTCTTAAGCGCAACTCTTAGTGAATGATAAGGAATGACATTTGCCCTTTGTACAAAAAAAGAAATTGTGTTATATTTAATTTTAATGAATTAAACTTAAAAGGTGACTGTACATTGTAACGCTAGCCCTAGTCTTATCTGTGCCGTCAATACAACGTATTTTCAGTGGCGCTTGGCCAACACAAAAAGCGTCCTCTATCGTCGAGTAGCAAAACAGCCGGACCGCAAGCACCTCATTATTATTCCTACCGGAGACCATAACAATCTATGTTGAGAGTCCGTTCGGATTTCACTGAGTTTACGACTTCAGTGTACGGCTGGTCGTCACACCGGAGTGTATTTTGTATTAAAAGTCTTAATTATCTTCTTCTCATGTCTATTCTCTTAGGGTAATTCCATGAAAATGTAACAAAGGTTACCATTTCATCGTGTGTTTATCTATTTATGATGCAAATACTTTGATCCCTAAATATGTATTGAGACTTAAATTTGCACCATCAATAAGAAAACAAGCGAAATATTGGTAACTTACCTTACATTCTGCCATGGAATGGGCCTTTAGTTAAAAAGTGGCTTAGTCGTAACTTAACTTTGTAAAATTTTGAAATCACCATTTAGAGTAGTGCCGTTCTCGGGAATTCTCGGAAATGATCTCAGTTTTGTATGGGACATGTTTTCAAAAACATTCGCGCTCCATAAAGGACGGAGAACATTTCAGAGAACGGCATATAGCTATGATCATTAGGCGTGCATCAAGCTGGAAATAGCGTGAGGTTCGGAACTGAGTTACAAGAAAGTTCGACTAGTTACCGTTGCCCTTTTCAAACACCGCAAGTAAATTTCGACTTTAACCCATATATGCCCATTGGGTCGAAAACGAACCAGCCTAAAAAACCTCCTATGCTATGTTAGTCGATAGTATATTCCAATTGCTCAAAAAAAGATATGGGCAAGAAAAAAATGCTCTGGGCATGTATGGGCTAAGCTTAGTTGTACATCTATAGTACTGTGCGCCTTCGCCAGTCTCCGCATATGCGCAGAGATGCAATCCACTAAGAACCTGGATCCAGACGCTCTTTAGCTGTCTCGTTGATTGGTAAGCGTTTATATTCGACACGGTGTAAGTTGTACCTTTGTTAGCCTGCGCTCAAGTGTGCGTAAATGAGAAAATACCCCCGTTTTACGAGAAGCTCCGAGATTTTTACGACCAAACTCTTGTCGTACATAAGTAGGTATAAATCAATGATGTTTATTTACGTAGTTATTATATAAATATTATTAACATCCCTTACCCTTGGATATTCGGGGTTTATTATGATTGCTGTTAATCTCGCTTCTTAAGTAACAAAAACAAAGTTTAGCAATAAATAGTATTGCAAGTCAGAATAACAGAAACAGTCATTTTATTGTATAATGTATATTACTGCGTAGACATAAACGTGGTGCAAATATTTTTACCTAATAGTTGTTTCAACAGCTGCCCCTCCAGGCTTACAAAAATAATTATATATATAAAATTAATAATACATTTCAGTAAAATAATATTTATTTTAATTTTTAAATACCTTATATTTAAACCAACCGTTACATCTTCTTAGTTTTAGTTTGATATTTCTTAATTTTAGTTCAGTAAGCACCTCGTTGTATTTTATTGAAATTGCATTGTTTTGCTGCATTTTATCGTTTAGGGCGTATCTATTTAGAAATTAAAAATCGTTAAAAACATCGTAGACGTTACTTAAGTTAGCGTGGAGTTTAACTTTGTCTCTTTACTTATGCAATTTTTCAAAGCTTAAAAAAATGTGACACTGAGTACAATCGAACAAACTGTACATTTGTAAACGAATGTCAACTTTATTGCAACGTGTTAAAGTCTATGGGTTGTCAATTAAGAGTGGCTTCGTTTGTTTTACCACTTTATATTAGCATGTTAGACTTTACTACCAAGGTATCATAAATACCGTTTCCGTATATAATCATTTTGCTGGATTAATTACAGATTAGTCAATAAATCCTTAGTCCAGTGTCACGTATTTCTTATTGGATTAGTAAATATTATAATAGAATACAATTATTTCCGCAGGCTTTTCTTAGAACAGTACCTACTCAGATGTCCAGCAGTAAGTCAAATGTGTAAACATTTTATAAGCGTGTGGCCATGTATATACGCAATACAAATGATTGTTACGAGGAAGTAGGATATTACGTTTGCTTCTACAAAAAATACCGTGACAGCGTTTCATTCACTCTCAAATTTACTGTTTTTTTTTTGTTAACGGTGTGGAAATGCATTACGTATACCCCCAGGCATAACCAGGCCTTTTTCCTGGCCCTGAAAATGACCTTTCGGGGGAGTTATATGGGGTTCATTCCTCAGAAGGAGAACGCATGCCCACTAAAACCACACCGATGATAGAGCCTCTGCAGCGTGGGCTGTATCCGCGGCCCGATGCTGCACGTCGGAAGTGGCCGGAACTCTTTAGGAGCTTGCGGCAGGAGATCTCACTTTCCTAGTTGCACATTAACCATTACACTCTAGGTTCGGAGTAGCATTTAGTAAATGTAATTTACAGTTATTTTTGAGAGGTCGTGACACTCTACAAAACAACAACAGTATCGACCAGGAAAGTGAGGTTGAAACACGGTTTGAACTACCTCTAGACAACAATGTATATATTTATTTGACGACCGGTTTAGCCTAGTGGTTAGTGACTCTGCCTACGTAGCTGACGGTCCTGGGTTCGAATCCCGGTAAGAGCAAATATTATTTGTGGGATGATATTTGTTTCTAAGTCTTGGATGTTTTGTATGTATTTAAGTATTTGTTAAATATATCGTCGTCTAGTATCCATAGCACAAGTCTTATTGAGCTTACTAAGGACTAGTTCGATTTGTGTAAAAAAAATATATTTATTTTATTCAGACACATTTAAAAATACAAACCTACACCAAACTATTTGTATGGCAAACTTATTCCTATACTATATAGGACATTTATATCGAATATTAAAAGGCTGGAAGCATTCGATATGTAGTGATGGAGGTGGACAAAATTACGCATACGGAGACGAATAACGACATTTTTAGACACGACTTATGTGAAAAGTCAAAAAATATCGCGGTTATTGATAAAAAGAGCATTGAGTTCGAAAAGGAAGAAAGGTAAATATCTAAGCATCAAAAGAAGCGGAAATGTGAAAATTATCCTGCATATTACCTTACTGATTCGCATCGTTTACTGTGCCATTAGTATAACAAGATATATTTCCTCCTTAGCGGAAAATGTCCTAAGTATATTTGCAACATGAGACGTATATGCCTTATTATAGTGCCCTTTCTGTGATACATCAGCCAGATTTATGTGCTGTCGTCACGTATACATGTTTACTTTGACATTAACATATATTTACTTTATATAGGCTATGACTACGCACGTGTACTTGCATGGGCGTGACTGAGGGAGGTTTATGAGAAGTTTTAATATTTTCATTGACATCGTTATCATAATTATGATTTACATAGATATACGTTTAGCAAAAACGAGATTATTTTACTGAAAATATCAAAGTAAGTAAACATATTACTTCAAATCAAGAAGTGAGTAATTCTTCACATTTTGTAATGCCGTCTGCTTTTCTTCAAACCTTTCGAAACAAGAGCACTTAAAGTAATTCAAGCCATTCTTATCTTAACAAACTACTCAAAACAATTGCAACAAAGCACTTCGACTCCCCAATGTAAACAACTGAGGAAACTCACAAACCCATTGCGCTATAAAATTTTAACGAACTCACTTTTATCTTTACGCCATCCCAAGATTCTGGAGTAACTGACAAGTTTTAATTACAAACAGTGTTTTCAGCTCATAAACAATCATTAGTGCCGGACCCAGGGCTTTGATTACTCCGAATCGCTTGCAGAGTGTTGCGCTTGCTTAGTGCGATGTGACACTCGGGTGCAAAGTGTGACAAGCGTCATGGTAAGAAAAAAAAATAACTGATGATGTAGACGTAAATCTAGGTGGCGTTGGCTGCAACAAATTGATTTCTAAAGTGATTTGCTATTTTAGTGTATTGTGACACTCGAGTGTGAAGTATGACAAGCGATATTACACATGCTCGCTCAGCGTGTACCATATGTGACAAGATAATTGATAGTACTGGTAGTTTGTTACTTACTGCTCATAGAGTGTGTTATTTTATTCGCATGATCTTTCAATCAATAAATCAATTATTACTTGCAACCAAAAGGAGTACGGCTCATAAAATAAAGATAATGTTGTGTTAGTAAATTATACAGTGTACGTTACTGATGTTATCTACTTTCAACAAGATAATACTTTTTTTAAATATTTTTGGTAGCATTACACAAAGCACATTAAAACGTATTGTACGATTAGTCTCTTTGAGGCCCGGGCAGCGGTGCTGGTGGTTACAAATCGTTTGCAAAGCGTTTCGCTTGCTTAGTACATCGTGACCCACTGTCATCTTGTGAGACAAACTATGTCTTATAATGTGGTAGATTTTTATATGATTTTAGAAATTATTTATTTTGACTGATGACAACAGTTTAAGAAAGAAAATTCACGTAGTTAAAATATTAACATGACTTGAGGGAATTTTCGAGACCTCGTACGTTTATGTTTAATTTCAAAGCAACTTTCAATATGAGTTAATATATTTTGGTGTATCTTATAAAATATACCAATTAAAAACGAACACATCTGTTTCATCACATATCCTCTAAAATACAATATTGCTCAGCAAAACCATTAAATAAATAATGTTCAAAGTTTCTTACTTAGCCGAATTTATTCTACGGCCAGACTTATCCTCTCTTAATTGTCTCAAGACCATGTAACACTAAGCCCTATTCACAGACCATAAACCTTTGCATCGTAAAGTCCAGTAACAATCCTAGGCCAAATATTAAATTTTCTGGCCGGGATTGTGTCTCGAAACTTAAAGGTTTATTGCCTTGGTACAGTGGCCAAACTTCCTCCGTTACTCGAGGTATTTGCGTTCTGCGGATTTGGCTCGACTAAGGATAATACAAGAAATGTTATTCACGCCGGATATTGGGCTTAACGGCCACGCTTAATGCATTGTTCTGCTGATTCAATTTCGGGCTTAGATTCCTTTGTAAAGACTAAAAATAATGTGTTGTCGTTATCAGCTTGTAACTGAAATACCCCCAAAAAAATTATCAAAAAAACAAATTGAGTATTGATACTGTCTTTGTGTTCTGCATTGATCTCATTAAGTAAAATCGATCAAATTCCGTTGATATTATTTTATTGAATCGGTTAATTAGCTACGTAAATAAAATCCAAATTCATCGACTACAGAAAGTACTTTAAATATTTTTACACAAGTATTTACCCTTGCATTCGCCTGCGTCATTCCTGTTATTCCCGTTATTAAAGCAAAGAAAGTTTTAACCGGGATATAGAGTATCCTATGTTTCAATCCAGGTCTTGGTTATTTATATGCCTTATCCCAATCCTCTCAATTGGGTATTTGACAACTTTTTTCTGTGGGATGTTATAGAAATACCTCTCAATAATAGAAATACTACAATATTAAAAAAAATCGTTCAATATACCTCAGTGCCTTAAGATGATAGTCTACAATCAGTGTGTGTTGCCAGTGATGACATATGGATCTGAGACGTGGTGCTTCACTATAGGCCTTATGAATAGGTTCAGAGTCACTCAACGGGCTATGGAAAGGGCTATGCTCGCGGTTTCTCTGCGGGATCGAATCAGAAATGAGGAGATACGTAGAAGAACGAGGATCACCGACATAGCCAAACGGATAAGCTTATTGAAATGGCAATGGGCAGGTCATATAGCACGTAGCACAGATGGCCGTTGGGACCGAATGGTTCTCAAATGGAGACCACGAATCGGCAAGCGCAGCGTCGGACATCCACCAACAAGATGGACAGATGATCTGGTTAAGGCTGCTGGCTCACAGTGGATGTAGGTTGCTTCCAATCGAACTAATTGGAAATCTATGGAGGAGGCCTATGTCCAGCAGTGGACATCATATGGCTGAAATGATGATGATGATGATGATGAATGTTAAAATTATAGTCAAGTATCCAATTATTTCCGCGTTATTTAGTACCTAACAAACATCCAAACATCTTCAGTTTCACATTTATAATATTAGTCTAGTAGTATATTCATACCTATGACCGCACCCTTTGGAGGCTAACAATATGTGGTCGTGATCTTCAGTAATGAGGGAACGATGAAGAAGAAGAAGAAAAAATATACATTCATAGATTTTGTTTCTTTAATTTTGACCAGTGATTGATTCGTCTATCTCTTGGTGTATATTCAAGTGAAGCCCCCGAAAATAATTCAAAATTAAATAAGTAAAAGATACGCAAAGAGCACTTCCATCGAGCTGTTTCGCCAAGCATTGAGCATTGAATACGGATTATTACGGTTGATGACTTTATGGACGACCTTTTTGCGCTTCATCTGGCCTATATTATGACTCACGAAATAAAACCAACGTAAAGCATTCGATTCAATAAAGTGTGGATAGTGAGCGCCATAAAATATAAAAATAGTGCTTTAGGGTAATTTCGAACGTGGCGTAATTTTGAAAATTAGAAATTTCTACTCAACCATGCAAGATTTTTAAAGTGTGCAACTAGTTGAAGCACTATTGATATGACTAGTATAGTGTTAGCATGTCACAGTAAATGTATGTTGCGTGGATTACGAGATTTTATAGTTTTGTACATTTTAACGATGTTATAAGCCATGAAGTGGTTTATTATGATTGTTAGGACCTTAATTCAGACCCTCCACATACAGTACTTACGGTAGTGACTGCACACAATTTGATGTCCGAAAGTTTTGCATAAAATAATATCTGGCATACAATTAATACTGTGTTGAGTTATGTGTTACTTCTACGGGTTTTACGTCGAGAATAAAATCATCTCCAGAAATATTCATATTAATTTAATATCAATCATCAATTTACCCTACTTAGCCATACTCATTTCATTTATTTCGAGCGTGTTCATTTTGAGTGTTTTTTTAATGAAAAACCTAAGCTTATGTTAATGTCGTACTACTTATAGGTAGTTTGAATATAAAACTTAAAAGTGTAATGTTAACAAAGGACTAATAAAAAATGTTGTGCGTAAAGAGCGTAATTTTACTATTTTGGAACAAATGTCACCAAATCAAATGTCAAATGTGTGTGTGTGTGTGTGTATTTGAAGATAGCGTGGGTGATCCTGTTTTTGTAACAAAGCTGTACTAATATAATTAAAAGATGAATTATTCATCCAGCGCAATACTTATAATCCACCATGTTAGAAAAGTTAAGAAATAATTTTTAAGGTTTTCAGTAACACATGGGAAAAATAAATTTACAAACCTAAGGAAAATATCTCCAAATGTTTGTAATGAAGGCGCAGACCTTCTGGGAAATCGAAGAATTCCCGCCACCCATGGGGTATGTAAATTACTGTGCATCACTTATTTTTAGTATTTTTTTTTTCCATTTTTCCTTTTTTCAGACTAGCAAATATGCAAATAAGCAGAGTGTAGGTATGTACATCAAATGGCTGAAGAATATTCTCTTTATATGATTTGTTTTCTATTGAATAAAATTATCTTTTATTTCTAAAAGGTTTGATACACCAGCCAGCTGGCTTTATTTAAAGGATTGAAATGTCACTCCGAGATTTTCGTACAAATATCGCATAAAATCGCACCTACTTGGAATGTATTTAACTGATTAAATATCTGGAATTACCACACCTGTGACAGTTATTTAATAAAATATTTTTTTTTATCAAACAGTTTAGTAGAGTCTGTGCGGAAAGAGAATAGGCGTGGTGAAAAACGGAACTAACCTAAGCAGTATGGCCACAGAACAGAAAATACGGCACATACGGTAGAAAAGCATTACAGCGCCCCCAAAATTAATCCTATTCTCTTTCCGCACAGACTCTAGCATTGAATTATTTAAACATTTCACAGTCTCGAGTAAATTTTAAAACAGGGCAGTTAAAGTTAGGGATCGACAACAGTTTGACAAAATGCCACTCTAAAATTATCAAAGTGCAATTAAACTAAACTTGGCAGCCTAAACCAGCTTAACCGATGGCTGTAATTAAAGCGCAATTTTCCCTACAAAGGCCAAGCTCGCAAAGATTATTACACATCACAAACCCAAAGCCTACTCTCGAAGGAGCTTGGATTAACTAGGTATTAAATAATTAATAGACTGTCTCGATTGTATCCAAAGGTTTGGCATGGCTGCTTTTACAATGGCGCACGAAAAATGAGTTTAAAGTGTATTTAACGTTCTCTTGAGGCGTGGTTTAATGGATGTCGCAAGATACGAATTAATTGCTAATGGATATGAATAATTTATGTGTGTATAAATACGTTTGAAAATGTGCTTACGTTTTTATTTAAATCTTATTCAAAAACCCTACTTTATTACAAAAATTGATGCAATGAAATTCCTCTAATATGTATTAAAATCATAGTACTTTTCTTATTTTATTTTTCTGCAACCGTATTATTTTGATGCATTCATTTACATTCGGACCGAGTGCAAATAATTGTTTTTTTTTTTCATTAATAATCCCATCACTCGGCTTCTCTTTATACCAGATGCCCTTTATTACAATATGCCCTTTATTACAATAATATTAAAACTTTTCCAACAAAATGGTGTAACAGGGAGACATCTTTATTAAAAGACCCCGCAAGAAGCAGAATGTAAATCGGTGACAGAAGATTAATCTCGAACTGAGAGTTAATGAAAATGTCTGCTTTGGCGCGCTTAATCAAGTGATGGATAGTTAGATTGCCAGTTTTTCAAAGCAGTATGGAAATGCCGTCTAAATTGTCTAAGAACAGTTGATCATTAAATTGAATAAGATTTTCTGAGGTTGGGCTCCTGCCATGACTCACTCCGCCGTTTCGCCGCGCGGCTACTGGTACCAAATTTTGCCCTTCCGGAAGGGCTTTGCCAGCGACCAGAAAGAGCACAGGTTATGCGATAGAAAGAGATGATCGGATGCGGTGCGTTCCGTCCGGTGGTAGGACTCGAACGTCAGTTTTGTTACAAAGGGACACTTCTGTACGTAGTACCTACCTACTAAATTATTTATATATCTATTGTAGGGCCACTTAAAAAAGATTCAGTTCCTTAGTCATAAATTTCAAAAAATAATAACACATTTTATGGACGACACAGACGAAACAGGACAATTGCACAGTTAATAAGAGAGCAAAGGAAGTGGATGAAAGAAAGTTAGGCATACCAACACAGAGAAAGGAGAAAGTATGAGAAAACGAAAGAATGAATAAAAAGATGAATGTATTGAGCGTTACGGTTTTATTTTATTAGTATGGATGACTGTATTTAATAAGAAGTGAAATAAAGGGAGTATGCATGGTAAAAAGTTGTGAAAGATTAAATCTTTCAATACTCACTTACCTACTTTTATGACATCCGAATACATCGCACCTTTAAAATAATTGTACTGACCTTATATATTATATTTTTCGAATTTTGAAGTTTTAGTTATAAAACTTAAAGTCTTCAACATTCTCTGGAAGAGATCGCTTTAAGAGAGCGATAAGACCGCCTGTTGTCTATCTACCTTTTAAGTTGTTTTAATTATGTAAAGTACCTTTGTAATATGTTTTTCTGGTGTGCAATAAACAATACTTGTATTGTATTGTTCTCTAATAACATGTAATTTTCGGCCTAGTTTCAGTAGTTCGGTGATTTTAGTCCGGTTCAAATACACTCGGGTGCAAAGAAATCGAGCCACCTTCACATTTTTTCTAAAATCAATTTTATGGAAAAACTGTAAAAGGAAATCTAAAAATTGGGGTATCGTTTGAAAGATAATTTTGTTTTCTATCGAATGAGCTTATTTTCACGTGAAAAATGGGTGATTTTCTATACATTTAGGGTGGAAAACAAAACTCATGTGAAAATGCTATTGCAGCACCGCTATGAAAATTCGAGTATAGGGAAAAAATTCATGGAAACTAAACATTTTTTTTTCTTTCAGTATTTTGTATTCCCTCCTCTAGCTCTACGACATGTTTCCATGTGATTATGCATGGATCGAACCAAGTTGCGGATGTATTCTTGAGGGATGTCGGCCCAAACCTCTTCAACGGCGGTTTTCAGCTCACGAAGAGTTTCAGGAACTGGATTCCTTTCTCGAACTCTCCTTTTCAGTTTGTCCCAGAGGTGTTGTTCTATTGGATTGAGGTCAGGACTTCTTGCTGGCCAATCCATGACAGGAATACTGACGCTCCTAAGGTAATTCTTGGTAATTGTGGCGGCGTGTGGCCTGGCATTATCGTGCATAAATAAAAAAATTATCACCGATAAAGCCCGCAAACGGAACCACATGTTCAGCTAAGATCTCCTTTATGTAGCGATGAGCAGTTAAGCCTCCTGCGTTAGGCCTATCAGGCCCTACGACGAATACAATATCGGTCTTCGCCTCCAATGAAATACCGGCCCAGACCATGACAGATCCACCGCCATATGCGACCTTTTCTTCGATGCAACACTGCGAAAATCGCTCTCCGGGTCTTCAGTAAACCCTTTCTCTTTCATCGTTGCTAAAAAGACAGATCCTGTACTCAACAGAAAACATCACGGTCCTCCAATGCTCGAGGGTCCAATTGATATGGTCCTGAGCGAAAACACGGCGAGCTGTGCGATGAGCTGCAGTCAACTTGGGCCCATTGGCAGCTCGATGTGGTGTCAGATCTCGTTCCTTGAGACGTCTTCTCACGATCCATCGACTTATGGACACATTCCGAACCTCCTGCAGTTTCTGCTGTAGCTTAAAAGCATTGAGTCGGCGCGCCCGTAGAGAAGTCATGACGATGAAGCGGTCGTCTGTTTGTGAGGTAGACCGTACCCTGCCTGTGCCGGGTCTTCTCGTAAAGGCACCAGTCTCTCGGTACCTCTGGAACACTCGTTGGACTGCTGATCGGCTTAACTTCAGTTGTTGGGCCACTTGACGCTGACTTACCCCAGTTTGGAGCAGAGCTACGGCTTGGGCAGCTTCAGCAGGGGTAGTATCCATTTTTTATGAACTTTCTGGCAAATTTAATAGAGAACAATGTCACAGGTAGAGTTGTAATTCACAATTGATGGGCAATTACTGAAAATTTATCATTTTATACCTTCCCAAACGGCATAATCCACACGTGCAATAATAAGCTCATTAGTAATGGGACAACATTATCACCCATAATTTCGTAATGACACCATTCTTGATTATAAAATTAGCTTTATTTAAAAGCTGAATAAATTACCCTTCTAACGACATCCTAATTTGTTTGTTTTCATGTGCAGATCTTGAATAAATCGAACAAACATGAAAGTTGCACAGGTGGCTCGATTTCTTTGCACCCGAGTGTAGTACATTGTGTATCAAGGGCGGTAAGTAAAGAATTACAAACGAGTGTTTGTTACAAGGCCGAGGCGAAGCCGAGGGCTTTAATAACACGAGTTTGTAATTCCTTTACCGCCCGTGGCACACACAATGTTTTTCATCACACTTGTGAGGAAATCTGATTAAAATAACCTTACTTAACCTAAATAAAATTGTAAAACTGACAGTGACATTAGTGACATACAGGGTGTCCCTAAAACCAACTTTTATACGATCAGGGCTGATAGACCAGCTCATAAGAACCTAGATTAAGCAAATTTGACCTTAGTAAAAATCTCTTAGTTTTCGAGATATTGACGTTTTTGTAAAACTCGTGCTAAGTGATACCCTGACTCGGTGTTTTGAGTGTCATTGCTAAAATATCAAGTATTTTACAAATCTGTTTTTTGCTATGTGTGGCCAAATAACTATGCTATTGAACGTATTTTCTATTTTTGCTAATTTATTCATGCTGTGGAAACAGTACAATAACAAAAAAAAATTTTTCAATTTTTTTCAAATTTCACCTCTGACTTCGAACTAGCGTGGTGAAAAAAAAATGTACCAACATAACCAGGCACTCAACGTAAAAAAATTGCGCATTTATTGTAGTTTCTAAAATGGTATAAATTTTACTAAACACTGTAATAATTTTTGAAATAATGATATTTTGTTACAAAATTAACTGTCTGCCGCCTTCATCTCATACGATCCGGTTGAACTAAGTTTGCACCTGGCGTGCTTGACATCACATACAAATTAGGTGCAAACTTCACGTAATCGTCAATATCTCGAAAACTAAGAAATTTTTATGAGGTAGATTTTACTCAGTCTCGTTTTTTATGAGCTGGTTTATCAGCCCTGTTCGCCATTTTGTAAAAGTCGCGAATTTTGATAGCCTGGATCAGTCTTTCGAAAGTCATGACTTCAAATTTCAGTATTTTCTTAATCTGCTTTTTGTTTTAAACATTACTTAATAATTATGCTATCATACCTTATCAAAATAAATTAGATTTTACGTGATTCAAAATATGACCTCGGATTTGAATCGCGTAATACTTAAAACAATTTTACCATGCTAAAATAAAAATAAAAAATGTAGTTTTAAATAGTAAGATTTTACACACTAGACACCGTAGTTTTTAAGATAATAGCATTTTAATTCAAAAGGAGGTTATACTACAATATTCCATTGGTTAAATTTCGTACCAGAATTTGAATTTCGAATAGAAAAGGTATGATAGCATAATTATTAAGTGATGTTTAACAAAAAACAGATTAAGAAAATACTGAAATTTGAAGTCATGACATTCGAAAGACTGATCCAGGCTATCAAAATTCGCGACTTTTACAAAATGGCGAACAGGGCTGATAAACCAGCTCATAAAAAACGAGACTGAGTAAAATCTACCTCATAAAAATTTCTTAGTTTTCGAGATATTGACGATTACGTGAAGTTTGCACCTAATTTGTATGTGATGTCAAGCACGCCAGGTGCAAACTTAGTTCAACCGGATCGTATGAGATGAAGGCGGCAGACAGTTAATTTTGTAACAAATATCATTATTTCAAAAATTATTACAGTGTTTAGTAAATTTTATACCATTTTAGAAACTACAATAAATGCGCAATTTTTTTACGTTGAGTGCCTGGTTATGTTGGTACATTTTTTTTTCACCACGCTAGTTCGAAGTCAGAGGTGAAATTTGAAAAAAATCGAATAATTTTTTTTTGTTATTGTACTGTGTCCACAGCATGAATAAATTAGCAAAAATAGAAAATACGTTCAATAGCATAGTTATTTGGCCACACATAGCAAAAAACAGATTTGTAAAATACTTGATATTTTAGCAATGACACTCAAAACACCGAGTCAGGGTATCACTTAGCACGAGTTTTACAAAAACGTCAATATCTCGAAAACTAAGAGATTTTTACTAAGGTCAAATTTGCTTAATCTAGGTTCTTATGAGCTGGTCTATCAGCCCTGATCGTATAAAAGTTGGTTTTAGGGACACCCTGTATATCAAGACGACAAGTCACGTTCGGAAACCATAGCGGTAAAGACTTAAAATGGTTGATTTTATATTTGCAAAATACTGAAATACACTATTTAAACATTTAATTAATGTTACAGAAATATGTGTTTACATGTATTTGCAATAACAGTTCTCTTTAAATAAATATTTCAGCAATAAAAGTTAAAAAAGTAAGTTGGCGTTTCCTTTGATCATGACAAATAAGATTATAAGAGTAAAACTGAACCAGCGTTTCAAATTTAAAAAGAAAACCATTACGCCCTAGGCCGTAATAGGTCATTTACGGCCCGCAAAACCTACGTGTAATGACACCATTTTCGAGCAAGTGTGATGAAAAAATATATATGAACCGGACTAAAATCACCGAACTACTGAAATTAGGCCTATTTTTTAACCGACTTCCAAAAGAAGGCCGGTTCTCTATTCGTCTGAATGTTTTTTTTTTTTTTGTATGTTTGTTACGCGATTACTCGAAGACGGCTGGACCGATTTGAAAAATTCTTTTTTTGTTTGAAAGGGTATACTTCCGAAATGGTCCCATTGCAACCAAATCAGGATCTGATGATGGGATCCTGGAGAAACCGAGGGAACTCTTCAAATATTAGAGCCACACATATAGCGATTTCGGTATTTTTCGTAGTTTCTTGTCCATTTCTTACTAGCAATAAGTTTTTAGTGTTAACCGACTTCAAAAAAGGAACAAATGTTTATGTAGGTTTCTTCCCCGATTACTTAAAAACAGCTGGACCGATTTGGAAAATTATTTTTTTGTTTGAAAAGGTATACTTCCGAGGTGATTCCATTGCAACCAAATCAGGATCTGATGATGGGATCTTGGAGAAATCGAGGGAACTCTTCAAATATTAGAGGCACACATATAGCGATTTTGGTATTTTTCTTAGTTTCTCGTGCACTTCTTATTAGATATAAGTTTCCAGTCTTAACCGACTTCAAAACAAAGATCAATTTTTATGTAGGTTTGTTCCCCGATTACTTGAGGCTAGACCGATTTGGAAAAAAAATCTTTTAACTAAATAGACTTTAGTCTATTTGGTTAAAATAGTATTTTTACAGCGCCACTAAAAATTTAAAAATAAAGTAAATTTTTAAAACAAAAAATAAAAACCGACTTCCAAAAACTTAAACTAAAAAGCAGAAAATAATATGTTAATTACCCGAAAGAAATGGATAATCAACGATTCATATATACATATACAGATATTTATAGTTTTTAACCTGCTTTTTTGAAGTCGGTGCCAGCTAAGGATAAAAGGAGCTCAGCATAGCCAGCTTTGCGTGGCAGGCACCGACTTCAAAAAAACAGGTTAAAAACTATAAATATCTGTATATGTATATATGAATCGTTGATTATCCATTTCTTTCGGGTAATTAACATATTATTTTCTGCTTTTTAGTTTAAGTTTTTGGAAGTCGGTTTTTATTTTTTGTTTTAAAAATTTACTTTATCAGAGCATGGTATTGTATTGTCTGTCACTGACTAGAGAGAAAATAAATCAAAGAAAACTTTTCGAACGAATAAGTGGTCTATCTTGTATACCTTCTCCCATTCTTTTATCACCACGTTTATCGGAGCAAGTTTTCCCATAATTCACGGCCCGCGTTAATTCGCAGTGCACTCGGTAAGCATTCCACTCGATTTATCGCTCGCTTTTTGTAAACAAACTAGGTGTTAGAGTAAACGTGTGGACGTGTTTGACAAATGGTGGACCTTAAAGGTATTTTTTGATTTAGAGGCGACACGGTTTAGATGTGACGATTTATGGTTGTAAACTATGACTCGTAGAAGCGTTTGTTTAGAAATTTCATATCGAACGACTGTATGCGAATGTAGCTACGTTTACAGCTGAACCAAGGACTTTATACGTATAGAGACCACCTGTGAAGTACTCTTTACTGCTTTGCATGGTCGCTTTGCTTTTAAAGCGAAGTTGTGAAGCGAAATCTGCTACATATATATAAGTACTCCTATTTGGATTCAGTCGGTGAACATTCCCTATCCGCTTTATTTTTGTGCTAACTTCTTTTTTGTTTGTAAGGGTACAACTTTCAAGTGATTGGGATCACTTGGAAGGTGTAGTGTAGTACCGAATCAAAATCTGATTATGGAATTTTGGAGAAATCGAAGGACTTCTTCAAATATTACAGGTGCACTTAAAGCTGTTTGGAATTTTTTATAGTAACTCGTGCTATTGTTATTGAACGGGTCCATTTGAAGTTGGTTAGTAAAAAAATATTATTTATTATTTTAATTTATTCAGGTTCGGGCTTAAGAACTTTATTTCTCAAAAGTAGATATTACAAACCTTTACTTACATGAGAAATTATTGATTATTACTAAGACTTCACTAAATTACTAACTTAACTCAATTCTCACATCGTACCACATCGACGCGAATGTATTATTTATCTTTTTTAGTACATACCTATTTGTTTATAAAGTTGTCGTCTAGTATCCATATTACACTCATGGCTAAGTTTACGACTTAGTTGATTGTAAAGAGTGTTCCCAAATACCCATTATTTATGTTGTTTATCAAAGTAGTTAGTTGAAGTATGAATGAGATGGTGACTAAAATGTGACATGTGTTACGATTACACGATTTTATGATCGCTGCTGTCTGTTTTTTTTAATACTTGGCGTAGTTGCCTTTAACCTACTTTTAGTCTAACTGATTTTAGCATACGTTATTGCAGTTTTAAATAACTTTTTGTGTTATGTTTGTGGTGTTTATGACTAGCAATACTCGTTTGACACCTAATATCAAGTAAATATCTCGTATGCAATGTTGCTACAAAAACCTCAAGATTTGAGAAAAACACTTTTTGGAAAGTTTTGACATTTTCATAATATTGAAAGCTTTCAAAGTTCATTCAGACATTCAGTCGGAGCAGTAATGTTATGTAAAACGTTGAAAATCTTTTTCCTTAGACTAAACTTATTTACATTTTCAGTGCACTAGTCCAGAAAAGTTTCCGGCAAGATGTTTTTCAGCAACTTTCGTCTTGTCCGGACAAGTTTACTTGTTTTTAAAAGAACACAATCCTGAAAGCTTTCCACTACTTCGGCTTTGCAAGCTTGAAGTGTTATTGAGAAAATGTCGTACAAAAAGTATTTTTGTTATTTAAATGTACAGGAGAAAAAATAGTATTTTATGCAACAGTTGTATAAGAAGGTTCAAAAAATGCGAATTGCGTGAGTTGCGATACGAGCCGCGAATGCGGCGAGTATCGCAAATAGAGACGCAATGAGGTGTTTTTTGACTTAATTATACAACGTTGCATACAATACTTTTTCTACGACAGGTTTTAAAATTATAAAATACAAACAAGGCATAACCTGCAAAGAAGGCAAATATGACGTATGACTGTCAGTATGTGTCTATGGTAAACTTTTTATTTTTTAAATGAAGTTGACACGCAGTGAATATATTAAAAATACTTTTGTTTTTATGTTGGCATCAATGAATTTAGTTCAGAAAGTTTTGTTTTTCTTAAAAGCCGTAGGATTTTAATTGTTTGTTAAGTTGGTAGTTGTGCATTTTTACCGTAAAGTTAAAATTGAGCGCTTAATCCTTGACCTCAGTTTAACCTAGATTTAGAAGTCTGTGGTTGCTAGCAATAACGTAAAGTGGCTATAACGACACTAGTGCTGTTATGGGGAATAGAGTATAGACTTCTCTGAACTCATATTATATATGTTCTTATATTAGTGTTCGTGACCAAGTAAAAGACAGATAACAGTACAGGAGTAGAAAAAACTATTATTTGCCCTTCCCACTGGGCACACAACACTAGAAGATGCCTAAGGTTTAGAGATTCATACGTACCTAAAAAAAAATGGATCCCTGATACGTACTGTACCGTATGCTTTTCTTAATATCCGTTTTGTTATTTATTTAGATCAGCTTCTATGATAAATCATCATCGTCATTAATTTGCTGCCATCTCATATTTATATTTAGTGTCAGGGCATCAGTCAGTGTGTTTTTCAAATCGCCGCAAACATTCTTCCTTATGGATCGTCATTCACACACATTAAAACAAACGTTGTAATATGTTCTTCTTTTGTTAGTGTATTCTCTAATCACATTGTCATTTAGGACATTTAGGACCGTCTTCGTCTTCTTAGAAAGAGCGCAAACTTAAACTCCATCTGTCTAGTATAGTCCTCTTTGTTTCATAAATTAAAGTGTACAAAATATGAAGAGGAATGATTTTTGGCTGTTCTATTTTACAGACTATAAATCTAGAAATTCTTTACCAAGTAAATATTATTCGTTTAACTGTGTTAAACGGTGATCTTAATTTATTATTAAACTTAATTACTATCCAGAGAATAAATTAAAATACGGTCTCTATTCACAGCGTCTGATATAAATAAAACTCTGTTTTAATTAAGATTCTGGTTTTTATCTAGAATTAAGTAGCTTAGGTAAATGTGATACAGGCACCTTTTCATTATTTTTTTACACATAAACCTATTATTGTATCAGGTATCTTTATTCTCTCAAGTTAGGTTTTTAGGGTTCCATACCTACCTCAAAAGGAAAAACCAAACCCATATTATAGGATCACTCGTGTGTCTGTCTGTCTGTCACAGACAATTTGCTCCGAAAGTACCGGACCGATTGAGTTGAAATTTGGTGCATATATTAAGGTTGATGAAGGTTGATTTGTTCTCCAAATAAATAAAAAAAAAAAAAAGACGGTCGTGTAACGGAAATATATGAATTTTAAACATGAAGGCCTTTTTAAAGGGGTAAACTAGAAAAAAAGTTAGCACACACTACATGGTATGATATATTAAATGAAAGGACTTGCTGTAAGAATCACAAATAAATTTTTATTATAATATAAACATTTTTAAAGTTATTTAAGAAAATAGGTGAAAAGTGACCATTGCCTCCCCCTTATCTCCGAAACTATTCGACATAAAATTTTGAAAAAAAAAATACGGAAAATAGTACTTTACCTATAGATTATAGAAGAACCCATAAGAAGTCTATGGAATTTAAAGTAACATACGAATATCTCTTTTTTTGTGTGTATGACAGAACCCTCTCCACACTTGTCCGGTTTTTACTTATTGTTTTGATCCAGTCGTCGTAACTTAAGAAGTGAATAATAGGGTACGTAATATTTTTTTAGTGTACTGAAACAAGTATATACTTATTACCATTATTAAAATCGAGCAAAAAATCCCCCAAAAAACACGTTTCGTGTATGGCTTACTTTACTTTTATTAATTGATCTTTTAGCGACATTAAAAATACACATCCTGTAAAAATTGCAAGTGTCTATCTATTACGGTTAAAAAAATACAGCCCTGTGACTGATCGACACAAACATGTTTCTTGTATTGGGACCCCCTTGTATTTTTATTGTTATTTTGGTTTTATTATTTGATATTATAGTAGCAATAGAAATAGACGTTCTGTAAAAATGTTAAGTCTCTACATGTGCAAGCATTTCACAGCATAACCGACCTCTATGGTTTGGCTGCCCTTCGTGGACGAGCTCCACACACCGCCATGCGCGCGAATGCTGGCTGGAATTGGCGACGCCCGATTTTGAGCGTCAATTGTTTTTCGGCGGATTTCTTTTACAGCGGCTGTGTATGAACGTTCTCGGTAATTAAATAAAAAATAAGTGTATACACTATGAAATTTTAGTGGTTGTTTTCCGTTTAAGGGCATGTTCAGTATCGTGTTCTGATTAGAAAAAAAGTGGAAGAATTTTTTTTTAACGCAAAAAAAAAAATTATGGGAGCAGGTTGTTCAAATTAGCCAACCCACCATACAAAAGACAATATTTTTACGTCAGAAATTTTTTTTTCTTCTTGTTCCTAATCAGACTACGATACTGAACATGCCCTTAAACGGAAAACAACCACTAAAATTTCACCTTGTATAATTTTGTAAATACAACTTGTACGATATCTGTGACTATTTGTGCGGATATAAAGACAGTCGGGTCCCAGCCGGTGACGGTATTTGTGTGGTGGGCAAACGGACAAACACATGGCTCGAGCAAGCGACTTGGAGTTCACATTTTTAAAGGTAAGCCATCCATATTGTTGGGGAGCTGTTGGTAATGCTGCGCAGGGGGGCAAGCCAACCAGTCTATGGTTTACATCCACAAGCTATCGAAGGTTAAAATACTGTACACTAGTTATTACGGTTCAAAAGCTAGAGCCCCGCACGGACAGATGAACAGAGGAAGCTTAGTATAGAGTTCTGTTGGCACCCTTTCGGTGCGGAACCCTAAAAATACCCCATTATTTCATTCCTAAGTACCTCCTTAAATAAACAAGGAATTGTTAATCCCACACCAGTTTGTTAACAGTCTCTTGGGTCCCGAGTACAAATAATGTACACGAGCTTAAATACGCTTAAATGTAAGAACTGATCGGGAAATCACGCTAACATACCAGCTATATTGATTTCATATAGGCAAAGTATAAAGACGAACAAGTAGTCCAACTTTGACCGTTTAGGAGGGCGCGACACGTATTCACACAGACGCGCACGTCTGAGTGCGATCCATACTGGAGCATTCTTACGTATTCTTAAGGTGTGTACACACAAAGAATTTGGTAGAGTGGGGTTAGAATGTGTTAGAATTCGTTTGGTCTAAACCCACCTTTATTTCTTTGCTTGTAGCGCGTTCGTACACAGCGCGCACACATTCAAACGCGTGATGTATCTTTTGTAGGGAGAAATATTACTGCTTTTCAAGTGTGACACAGGTTTACAAAGCAATTTCTTTTCGTTGCCCTAATTATTTTTGCGTTTTTGTGTACCTAGTTGAGAATATACTTTAGAAGCCAATCAATAGTATCAGATCAGCTAATTTTTTGTAGGTAAACCAAGACCAAACGTAACTTTTCTATGGACTGTAGCAGTAAGGTAATGGTGTTTATTTTTTCAAAAACTACTTAAAGCTCATCTAGAAACACTGTTTACAGGCCCGTTATTGCCCATGCTAAATTACTTTAAAAGCGTATTTATATTTTATACCAACGGCAACAAAATCTTATACATTTAACTATACTTAGATCGTTGGTTTATTACCAATATGTTACAATAGGTCCTGATTTTTTTTATTTATTTACAAACCTCTTACAAATTGGTGTTTTAAACCAGTTCTTTCCAGCATTTTTTTTGTACGTTATCAGCTTTCCATTTTTTAGGTCTACCTCTACCTTAAAATTATGTGATTACTTTGGAAAAATAAAATTATGTTAAATAGACGAATTCCTTTTGTTTTCAACATTGATTTAAAAATAAGAAAGATATGGTAAAGGGGTCAAAAATATTTTTAGTGAGTTAAGGTTATACGTCTTTCCTGTGGACATTATAAAATTGTTAGGCTTTAAAGCCTAATTTTCTTACTGGATCCTCATAGACTTATGCAAACCGTATTTTTCTTAAAACCTGTATGATAAAAGGATAAGTAAAATGTACCCAAGTCGTTTACAGAAAAGACGGCCCGTTTTCCTGACCCAAAGTCACTACAAAACTGCAAATAAAAAATATTTAAAAGAAGATCGACTTGAGTATTTATTTTTATGAAATCTGATCAGCAGTACCTACCTATATAAATCGATATCAAAATATTTCCCGCAGTCACCGAAAAAAGTGTCTTCGACTTTAAGTAGTAATACTTAAACAGCGTGTGTGATTGCTAGATTAAATTTTAGACAATTTTAATATACAGCCTGTAAATCTAATACGGGTGAATATTGAAACGGTGGTCAGCATAGGACCTAAGAAGCATATTTAGATATTTATTGCTTAAAACCACAATGAAAATATTTGCCATACAAAATAATTCGGGCCGCAATGTAACGCAACACATTCAAGTTGACAAACACGCTAGTTGACAGTTACTTTAAAAAAGCTCGTATCTCGCAATGTCATAACAAGCATGTATGCGGTACATTGCTGCTCGGTAAATTTTCAAAAATTAATTACGAGGTCACTATTAAGTGTAATTTAAAAAATCATAATTATTAATTAATGATAACACTACTAAACGCTATATCTGGTTTAATTGTTCGCCCGTATCATACTTACACGCTGTATATTACGTAAAAAAAGCAAAAAGCAGAAATAGTAATGCGATAGTCAATTTTCATATTTTCGGCAAAACAGAAGTTTCATGGATGAAGCTCGCATGAGCAGTTTGTGAGGGACGCGCGATTGGCAGGTAATAAAAGCTTATTTAAAGCCCCGGAACAAATAAGCTTCCGTTGTTGTACTGTCAGCAATATCAATAAATTTATCGAGTGCAGTACAATTACTACACTCCAGTGGCGTGGCGTCAAATATATTCTTAGTAAAGCCGAAGCAGATTTGGATTACTTTTTCTTCAGGAGTATCTACTCTCCAGCTTGCTTTGCTTTAAATAATAGGCAAATCGGGTTCTATGGACGCCACGCCACTACTACACTCAAACATAAGGTTGGTGGATTAACAAAAATGTTTAATCTATTGTTTATATTTTATAGTATATTATCAATAGATTCATTAAACATTAAAATTTGTTGCTTTGGATACATAGTTTTTATTTTATTACAAACCTCCCTTAGGCCTTATTATCCGCACTTACTTACCTTAATTGCAAACTTATATCATAAATGCGATAGTAAATCCGTCTTTCTGTTTGTTTATTTATCAGTTTGTCTGTCATCTTTTCACTTTTATACCACTAAACCAGTGTAGATAAAACTCAGTATGGAGATCGAGACCCTGGGAAAGAAGTTTTCGTCGTGCGGCTTATAACCAAAAATATAATTATTTCATCTGTAAAGGGAATATGCATTTTGTATATTTTTTTTTGAGAGTTAAAAATACCTATGTCGGCCATTCTCCGAAGTACCTATGTCTGCGGTCACCTAATTATCGCGACGCTGTTTTCATACTAAATGTATGGAGACGCGGTAATTAGACGCAGTCATACTTCGTGAGAATGGCCGATGTACGCCAGGTAAGGCAACGCTGCAAGAAGTTATATTTTTCAGCCGATAAATAACTGATTTCTCGTGCAAACTTTCACATCCCCTCTTTACTCCGTTAAAAAGTCATTTCCTGGTTAAAAACTATCCTATATTTTTTCAGCGTCTTAAACGATGTCCATACCAAATTAATCTAAATTAGTTTAGTGGTTTAAGCGTGAAATGCCGACAGACAGTTACTTTCGTATTTGTACTAATAGTTTGGATTTCGTTTCATTCGACATTTTTAATTCAAGGATGAATAAATATATTTGCTGACTGTATCCAACGGCAGAGGTGGAAACGGTAAGCCTTGTGTTTGTGTTAATACGCGCGTGGACACGTAAATAAATTATTTACTTTTGAGATATATGGACAAACGGATAATGCAACTATTGTAATATTTTTTATTTGATGATAAATAAATTTCCTGATGGGTATTATTTTCAGACCTTCCAATCTCCAATATCTCTCTATCTATTATCTCTCTCTCGCCAATATCAACATACAAATTAATTCTGAGGCTTTTGACTGCATTGAACTTTGTTAAGTTTCAGGGTACTTAGGTACTAACTGGTGAAGTTTCATCGTAGCACTGACTTAAGTAGGTACCTATCTATAAAGTATTAGTACATTGTGTATCAAGGGTGGTAAGTAAGGAATTACAAACGAGTGTTTGTTACAAGGCCGAGGCGAAGCCGAGGGCTTTAATACCACGAGTTTGTAATTCCTTTACCGCCTCTGGCACACACAATGTTTTTCATCACACTTGTGAGGAAATCTTATTACAATAACCTTACTTAACCTAAATAAAATTGTAAAACAGACAGTGACATTAGTGACATATATCCATAGACAATGCGAATGTCAAGTCACGTTCGGAAACCATAGCGGTAAAAACCTGATATGGTTGATTTTATATTTGCAAAATACTGAAATACACTATTTAAAACATATTTAAACATTTAATTAATGTTACAGAAATATATGTTTACGTGTATTTGCATTAACAGTTCTCTTTATATAAATATTTCAGTGATAAAAGTTAAAAAAGCAAGTTGGCGTTTCCTTTGAAGATGACAAATAAGAGTAAAACAGAACCAACGTATTCAATTTAAAAAAAAACCATTATGCCGTAGGGCGTAATAGGTCATTTACGGCCCGCAAAACCTACGTGTAACAACACCATTTTCGAGCAAGTGTGATGAAAAAACTTAAACATTCTATCGGGCACCCCTTGAATTTAAACAGTCTTGATTATGTATTAGATCACGAAAGGTATCTCAGCTTAAAGTCCGTTTTGATTTTTAATCTAATAATTTACAAGCATTTGTCTTATTCTGTTGACCATAAGTAATGTAATGACATGTTTCTGGATACATGTTTTTTTTATATTTTTCTACAATTATAAGAATAAGAGTAGGAATTATTAAACAATAAAATGGAGTTTAGACTACAACACAAGCGTATCGGAATAATATAATTTGGACTATAAGAAATACACGAGTGACTATGAACAATACCCAAAACACTACCTATGTCTACCTGTAATAGTTAAAGGGTTCCCCCGATTTCTCCAAGATGCCATCGTCAGATCTTGATATAGTTGTTATGACACCACCCGGAAGGTGTTCAAACAAAAAATAATTTTCCAAATCGGTTCAGCTGTCTTCTGGTTATCACGTATAAAAAAAAAAAAAAACACACACATACGAATCGAGAGCCGTCCTTCTTTTGAAAGTCAGTTAATGATATTACTTACAGTTAAAAGGAAACAGTTATCTGAGTAAATTACTGATGTTTATTGATTAAAGTTCAGCGAACAGCAGCCAGTCTTGCACTGCTGTTCGTTTGGCACTTGGCAGTAATGTCATTTCGCTTATTGCTGGAACGTCAGACGGCGCAGGAATTTCATTTATCGCCGGAGCACGGGGCAGAAATATTGCCAATAGAGGTAAATTAAAACTTATACCATTGTTACATTTGTTAATGTTACTCGTATTTGTTGTAGCTATCTCTAAAACACTATTAATACCTACATCTTAAAGAATTCAATATTTTTTAGACACTTGTCCCACTGCCAGCGAGTAAGCAAGTAAAATTGAGCGAGTTGCGTTACATTTCGCCATTCCATTACAACTGCTACTCGCTCAATTTTACTCGCTTAATCGCCGGCGGTGGGACAAGTGCCACAAATATAGATTTAAGTATTTTATAACGCGTATATACACGAGCATCCATATTCTACATAAATATCAGATGTTGATTGATTAAAGTTCAGCGAACTTGCAGCCAGTGTTCACCGCTGTTCGCTTGGCAGTAATGTCATTTCGCTTATTGCTGGAACGTCAGGCGGAGCAGGAATTTCATTTATCACAGAGGCACGGGGCAAAGAGATTATGGCCAATGTAGTTTAATAGTACATTGTGTATCAAGGGCGGTAAGTAAGGAATTACAAACGAGTGTTTGTTACAAGGCCGAGGCGAAGCCGAGGGCTTTAACAACACGAGTTTGTAATTCCTTTACCGCCCGTGGCACACACAATGTTTTTCATCACACTTGTGAGGAAATCTGATTAAAATAACCTTACTTAACCTAAATAAAATTGTAAAACTGACAGTGACATTAGTGACTTAAATCAAGACGACAAGTCACGTTCGGAAACCATAGCGGTAAAGACTTAAAATGGTTGATTTTATATTTGCAAAATACTGAAATACACTATTTAAACATTTAATTAATGTTACAGAAATATGTGTTTACATGTATTTGCAATAACAGTTCTCTTTAAATAAATATTTCAGTAATAAAAGTTAAAAAAGTAAGTTGGCGTTTCCTTTGATCATGACAAATAAGAGTAAAACAGAACCAGCGTTTCAAATTTAAAAAGAAAACCATTACGCCCTAGGGCGTAATAGGTCATTTACGGCCCGCAAAACCTACGTGTAATGACACCATTTTCGAGCAAGTGTGATGAAAAAATGTTTAATAGTTAGGATGTAAAAACTAAGGTAGTTATTGGTAGATATTTAATTTTACAATATACGCATTCAAAAATTAGCGACGGAAATAACTTTCATATTTTGTTTTTTCTTTATATATTTTTTTCAGACTTTTTTGAATAAATATAAAATATAATAAATGTTCAAATCGACCTACCTAACCAAACTAAGCAATGCTTGTATTATGGGTACTAGACGACGATATACATACTGCAGATATGCATAAAGCTTTGAATAAAAAAAAAAAAAAAACAAATAAATGAAAGGAAATAACCATTACTGTAAAGTTATTTGCTTTAGTTCGAAAACAACAGTTAATTTAATAATTTTTAAAGGTCTTACGCTTACACTTAGGTAACAAATTTCAAGTTTATTTTAGGATATCTTTTATGGTTTATGTATTGTGTTACCATTTAATAGAGCAACTTTTCTGCTTGTTTTACAAACCACTTTTTCCTCCTAACAAACTGGCTACATAATCTTCTCCTAAAAGAAACATTTCTTCCTTAAAAGCTGTGTCCACAGTCACACGTCAACCCTTGGCAGTTGATTCCCGCGGATTAACTGGCCACTCGTGTTTCCCTGTTGCTCTCTAGGGATAGCCGTGAAAACAAAAAAGAAAAAAATATACTTTTTCCCTATCGCGCTTTCAACAAAAATTCACCGCGTCCTTTCACGTGGCCACTGCTATGGCCTCTTTGCGTTCGGAATAAAAATTGTTTTGCATTGTTTTTACTGCTGTATTGGAGTGACGCGCGACTTTTGCAGTATTATAATCGGGTTTAGGCGAGTGCATCGTCATATAGCTGAACAAACTCGATCTTTTTATATTGGCTTTGTGTTTTTAAGCGGAGAAATGCGTGCGTCCATCGGAACTGGTTAGATTTATTCAAATAGTTTCTCGTTAATCCTATAGGATCACATTTATTAAACGGTTTTTCAATCAGTGCTTTGAAGAAGAAATGTTGTGGATTAAAAACAAAATGAAGAAGGAATGAAATTATTACAGGAAAAATAAATCATTTTCGGATTAAATCGCGTATTCATTCATTTTTACGTGCCGACGTTTTGTAACCCTTTTCAGCGTTCGTGGTCGCGGGCAAACTGATTTACAATTTTTTTTTATTTGGGATTTAATAATTAATAGATACCAGTGGCGTGGCGTAAAATATATCCTAGGGCAAGCCGGTGCAGATTTGGCGTACATTTTCCTTAAGAGCTCTAGAATAAAGTGGTCAAAAGCCTGATATTAGGCAAGCCGGTAGGAATCGAGTTGTTTGGACGCCACGCCACTGATAGATAATAAAATACATAGAGAAATAAAATACCTTTTCACCAAAGCCGTAACACATGCATGTATCCATGTAACGGAATATAATAAATAAGATAAAGCTCCCATGTTCTATTCCACATGGAATGAACCTATAACACTTCCATTCCGTGGAGCAAGGACATAACGGCTTAATAGTATGGAAATGACTTCGTTCAATACGAGTGGCTGAAGCTTTTTCTCTCTAATCGAGCCGAAACGCGATAACATTGCAGGGGGGATGTTTTTGGAGTTTGTGTATGTTTACCTTCTTCTTATGATGAAGAAAAGCGCTTGGAAGCGCTTGGTGGACTCCCTTCTATTTCTTTTTCTTCTTTTTTAAGGGAAGGTCCCTTCGTGACCATGGACGTCACGGCACGTCCGAAACGTCGAGGTTAGCATGTTTTTACGCGATTAAGTCCCGTTTTGTTATAATAATTAGTAAACGTGAAAGTTTAAATCAAGGTTTTTCTTTTTAATAAAAACAAGAGCTCCTTAGATAATAGAGATTCTTCTTCACAAAGCATTTTTGGAATTCGTACAATAATAACAGGCTGTAATTGTATTAAAATGAAATGTACTACTTATCGTACTGAATTTGTCAAAATAAAACTACTCTTCGTCTGTCAGAAACATATCAAAAAGTTTTGATTTAACTCGAAATAATCTGCAGGAACTTAAAAATGTCGAAGATATAACGAAAAAAAGTAACTTCCCAGAAAACTGAAATACTGATGAAATATTTTGTTTCCAATTTGCTGCCTGACTTTCAAGAATTTGAAATTATCAAGTTAACTAGGCGCCATGGCCCATGGTTTATCAAGTTAACGCAAGATAAATGAACAAAGTTAACTGCGACGGCGATCGCAACTTGGGATAAACAATTAAAATGGTAATAATTGATCTGTCCCACCAATTAGTCCGCAAATGAATTTATCCGTAGGAAGAGAGAATTTGTTTAAATACTGTGAAGTGGCGCAAGTTATGAACGCGATGGACACGATGGATGTTATTACGAGTATGCAATCTTCTTTGTTACATTAATATTTTGCAGCATGGGCAGGACTTAATAAGACGATTATGATATTAACAATTATGTTACAAATCCAAGATAATTATCATTATGCAAGCTTTCAAATATAATTATGCCTAAAGTAAATAAGATGACACGGTTATACGACTAGGCGCGGACGCAATTTGTAGCAACACTGTTGATACCTACATTACAGATAATGATTTAAAGTCAAAATATATCATTCTACATATTTTATGTTTCATTTGATATATTTTTATTATTTTTGCTTAAATCGTTTTAAGGAAAAAAGGACTGTGACTACGAAAATTTAAGTTAATAATAGGTAGAAGAGTCAGCTGTACGAATACATTTTTAATAAAGCAGATATTTTCTCTGATCACCATGTTTTTATTGAACCAATAAACGATGCAACGTGAATGTCATAAAAATTTTCGAATATCTGTTCGTTTTTGTACAAGCTTGTTTATTATCTGGCAAAGTCATTTCGCCGAACACGATAGCTTTATTAAAGAAAAAAATGCAAACGAAGCGGATCGTTGTTGTTTCAATATTGTTAATATTTGAATTGAAATATTTTCTGTTTTTGTACTTTAACGTTAACATTTTACATACTCACTCGCAACAGACGTTATTTTGTTACAGTATTATTTTAAAGTTCGGTCGCTTAAAATATGTATTTTTTAAATCTAGATGTCTTTCTGAGATTTTTTTAAATATTTTCAGTTAAAAAGCAATAATTACAAATAGAAAAAGATTGTGTTTGTGTATCACAAACCAATACACTGCATAAGTACTTTGAACGATTGTCCCTAACACCTTATAAAAAAAAATATTTAAATATTTAATAAAATCCCGGGTTTCACCTTCTAAACAATACAGGCTCAAATAGAGCTCCTTGGTGAACCTTACGTAACCAACGCTATACGCGTTGACTCCAAATATTCTCTTGCTTATTTCAACCATGTACACTTTGTCACGCTTACAATAGCTTTCCTAGAACCAGGAATGTAACTACCCTGCTGCCTAGTTAACGTTTTTGGCAGAAACACCTAAAATTGCTGTAATGGCAACTCAGCCAGATATTTTGACGCTGGTATGCTTGGCAGGGGTCTACGGTAAACAGAATATATCAGCACGTTACAGCCACATAATACCTATAAAGTGTTTCATTAGAAATTAATGTAAACGTAAATTACTTCGTGATTGAGTATTGTTTGTTACTAATAGCGCTTTGGAATAATTACGAAATTTTAAATTAAATTTTGATATTAATGAATAAGTAAATGTAATAAATCTAATTTATTCTAATAATCTAGTAATATTTTGTTTTTATTTCATACAGTTTTTTTTAGCATATGTTAAGCATTCGCGTCTTTTTCATTTTCATCACAAAGTTAAGGACTTTTAAAGACTTATTTTCTTGTCGGATCCTTGTAGGCACATAATACTAGGTACTCTATTATTTATTACTAGACCATTATGATAAAACATAGTAATACTTACACGAACTATTGAATATAATACATTGTAAATTGGAATAACGTTTATAAGGAAACTGTATCGATCATCTCGGGGTCTAAAAATAAATAAAACCAATAGTTATTTTCTGTTTCTTTCAGTTTACTGACTATTTAATACAGAATTTAAGTTGCTCATTTCCATTTGGATATAAATATCTAAACGTTTTGGTTATATTGGTTCTCTTCTAGTAAACGCGTGTCACTTCCTTTACAAAATGCGAAGAATGCGTCGCCTAACTTCCGCCCGACAAATCGTCTAGACGCAGTTGACTTTAGCGTTGAGTCTTCCAGGCTCAAAATAAAACCATTTTTGTGATCATTGGAGTGCATGCTACATTAACTTAACACATGCCTAAATTCGTATTTGAAAAAAATACTTAAAATATATGCCGAGTTTTTGCAGGTAAGGTCGATCACTGAAAATATTGAGCAGTTTAGTTCCTGGCTACATTAGACGTCAAGTTTGATACTCACGGGAATTCAATTTAGAGAAGATACTATTTTAAAATTAGAAAGTTCTAAGTATGCTCGACATTTTCATTTGTCGACTTAGACATAGGTAGTTCTTTTTTCATATAGGAATCTGTGTACAGAGCGTGCATTTCTTGACCTTGTTATAATTTTTGCAAGGATAAAATGATTTCTACAAGAGGCGCACCAGTAATATCATTAATTAACCACATTGCCAATGCCCTGCTATCACTCAAGCGTGAGACTATGATTTCGTTATTATGTCTTGTGACGTTCCTAATAGTTACATGTTAGATGACGTACTGTTATCAAACTGTATTCTAGAAAATATCCCCTGAATGTGCCTGAATATCCCCTTTGCCAGACCAATACGGGCACAGAAAGGAATCCTCTCTTATAAAGCGTTGCCTTTGCGCACAGTCTCGTATCAAAATTGTAACGCTATAAATTTCAGTCACCAAAGGACCTGATTATTTAGAGAATTTGCATAAACATGATTTATGAAGCTTATGCCACGAAATGTTCAGTTTCGGGACATTGTTTTAAGGGATTATGAAATTTTGTCTTAGATTAGGCGCAGAAATATCTTTTGAGGCGGCTGGCTTGCATAGTCACCGGCAATTACGAGAACATAATGAGGAAACGGAGCACACAAAAATATATTCTAAGATTGTATTCCTCTAGGTTTTGAGTGGTGTTACGCATTTTTACACGTGGCATTCAAGTTGACGGTGACTTTTCTTATGGCAGAAATTTAATTTAAGAAAATGGTCAGAAGGTATTTTTATTGAAACTTACGTCATGAAGTATTAATACAGACCGTTCGTCATCAACTCATCAACATTATAATTATTACATTCATGAGAACTCGTAACTATCCACAATATGTTAGTTACTGTATGCACTGATAGACGTCAGCGGCTAAGTTATAAATGTATTTATATTTGTTATAAATTACAGTACAATAAATCTAGAACTATTCATGAGATTTTTTGTAAGTAAATGTAAATTATATCTATCAATCTATCAACCATGGACGTCTACTGCTGGACATAGGCCTCCCCCAAAGAAGTGCGGTTTTTAGCAGACCGCATCCCCGCTACCTTCACGAGGTCATCTGTCCACCGATTTCGCGGCCGTTCCACGCTGCGCTTACCTATGCGTGGTCGCCACTCCATGACTTTAAAGTCCCAGCGGTTATCCGTTCTCCGGGTTGTATGGCTTGCCCACTGCCACTTCAACCATACAATCCTGCGAGCTATGTCAGTTACTTTGGTTCTCTTTCTATCGCGGTTCTGATTCTATCGCGCAGAGAAACTCCGAGCAATAATCCTTTCCATTGCACGTTGCGCGACTCTGAGCCACCTTGTTAATCACATTGTGAACGACCATGTCTCAGTGGCAACTGTTATTAGTGGCAACACGCACTGATCAAAGATTTTCGTCTGCAGGCCCTGAGGAATTTTGGACCAGAAGATGTGTCGCAGGTTCCCAAACTCTGCCCAGCCGAATTGGAAAATATGTAAATTAAACTTAGTTAAATAATTCCAAAAGCGTGCAACCGGTCGTCGTGAATGTTTTTGGGGAGTCCTATTTATGTTTAGTATTGTACTTTTTCGGGTTGAAATGATGATTAATCTCAAAAGTTTACTCAAATTGTGCAACAATTGCAACACAACAATGAAACCATGAATGTCAATACAAAACAATGTCAAAACTATGTCAATTGTCTGCGCAGAATCCAACCTCAATCGCGTTTACCAGATCGCTGACCATAGATAAGTCAAATGGCGAGCAAGTTCACAAAAGACGGAAACATTTACACGCAAGCGATATTCGCTTTTCTAGCTGCCAGCGTTATCGCAAACTAAACTGCTCGAGTCTTGCTCCCGTGCCCCAAAATTCAGCTAAAACACCGACGAATTATTAACACTGGTTGTAACCGGGTCGACGCTCCCGCCGCTTAATAATTCCCCCACCAGAGGTCGATTGCTCCACCAAAGTTGCCCAAAACCACTAATTTCGAGGTAATTTTCAAACTCGCGCGACAGTTTCCGAGTTTTAGCGGTATAAATAGTTGGTATTGTCATTTTGAACTAAATGTAGCTTGAAATTAAAGCTGTTAATGTGCATTGAGAGCGCTGAAACTGAAACATAGTTAAAAGTTTCATGAACATTTACATACCGGCTCCGATAACATTGAAAATAAAACACAGCACTTCACACAAACGGAATCCGATGTCGGTTTGCACTGATCACTGTAACTGAAATATGTTCGAAATTTGAAACGTTCAATTGAACGGCGCGGTGCGTCGCACGCGCCGGCACGACCGGCACTGACTCACGCGCATCCCGAAACACCCTTCGGTTCTATTTTTTGAATTTCGAAATAGGAACAAAAGAAGAGGGGAGGCGAGCGCCCTCAGTCGGCGTTTCATTTAAATATAGATCGGCGCAAGCCACGACACGTCCGAGTTCGTTCACTCAGGAAAGTGTATTCGAAAAGGAATTCCTAAATGCCATTTATTCCCTTGTTACTAGCTAAGATAATAATTTAAAAATAGACGTCCGGTGTGTTTAATAGATGTCGATTCCGGCTGTGTGGACGGATAGTTCCCGTGCTCATTACCGTCCGATCAATTGTGGTTCCGTCGGATGCCGTAAACGCCCGGACGCTATCCCGATGGCGGCGAATTAAAAAGTGGACTAGGTTAGGGACGGCAGTCACAACACAGGCGATTAAACGCGCATGTTTGTTTTTTTTCTCGGCGGTGTTTGCTTTGGATGAAAGTTTTGGCAATGAAACGAAAGAACGATACGAGAATGTCATCAAAGAATGTGACTAATTTATGGATGAATCGAATAAAGTGAAGTTTGAACGTTTTTGTGCACATAATCTTTTATAATTTTAAATCATTGGTATTCCAACATACAAATATGAGTCGAAGCAGACTCAGTTCAACTTTTGATATCGTCATTGAACAAAATTTATTTATTTTTCCCGCGGGTGTATATTTTGCAAATTTTTCAGTAACCTCGTATTTTTTTCAAACGTTTTTAAAAAGATCTTATGTCTTAACACTTCTCTGAGCAAAATCCCACTAATATTATAAATGCGAAAGTTTGTGAAGATGTTTGGATGTTTAGATGTTTGGATGTTTAGATGTTTGGATGTTTAGATGTTTGGATGTTTGTTACTTAATAACGGGGTACCGACTAGATGGATTGAGCTGAAATTTGGCATGGAAGTAGACCAAGCCCTGGATTGAAACATAGGATACTTTTTATCCCGGTGAAGAGTTCCCTTGGGACAGTAGCGGGAACAACGCGGGTGAAGCCGCGGGAAAATGCTAGTTTAAAATAAAACCGTTTAAAAATCACGTCATTCTGCTGCTCTGCTCGTGGTACCTGCAATCGTGATTGGTTACAAACCTACTGACGTGAAAAATTCATTAGATGCTGTATCTTTTTCTTCGGTACTATTAAGTACTAGGACCGCCCCCATCCGCACGTAGTCCATGGGCACGATTTTTAGCGTCATCGCTTCCATATTTATTATATTTCGATGATCTTAGCGTATTTACAAGCGCATTATTGTGACTTATGCAAGTTTATACTCGGGAGAAATATACCTTATTTTATTGTACCATGGCTCCGCTCTTACCTGAAAATATGAATCCACAAACACAATATAGCATTCATTCAATAAAGTTACCTTACTACCTTAATAAACGTCATCTTGTTAGCAATAACGCATCGCTATGACAACGACAATGTTAAACATATGCTTGTTAATCTAATTGTGGCACCAGGATATGTCTGCGACATTCCGCGCAAGCCGATCAGCTGATGTCTAGACTAAATTAATCTACCGCTCCTACCGATTGCTATTTTAGGCATGCAAATATAATTAGCAAATATTGGTGGTAGCAGGTATCACTCAGGCGAAATTAAGCGTTAAATAACAACAAATTGCAAATGTACAAAACCGCCTTAGCTTCGGATCAATTGACCTGATTCTTCAAACATAGTTTAGAAGTTTGGTTTTCTACCAACTAAGTAACTGGCAGTTCACCTGGCGTTTCGAGCGTTCAATTTTCTAAAACGTAACCTCCAAGTTGATCACTTTCTTCGCCTTACTTATTTATTTACACTTTATTGCACAATACAGGAAAGTACAAACAGCGAACTTAGTGCCATAAGGCATTCTCTATCATGTAACCGCTGGGCCAAACAGAAATATTAAACTGGTGCAACAATTGAACATAATTATAGTCTAAAACCGCAAATTTGTTTACACAAATCTCATACATACATAATACTATTTATTCATTTCCAAGTCCCTGCTTGGTTCAAGGGGTATCTGCGCATCCGTCATGTCGTTTTGCACTTATATCCATATTTGTTAGGGTCTTTTCCTTTGGCAGAGCAAACATGAGATTGACCGTCTGAAAACTATGTTTAAAAAGTTGTATTTCAACCGGTCCAGTCGTTACAGTTTTGATGCCGCAATATCCGATTGTATTCGGATTTTGTATCAATTAATTAGTAAAGTACCGTAACACTTCAGGAAATATAAAGATCCCGAAAGAAAAAGCCATAGCCCATAAAATTAAATAAAGTTAACAACATGTTGTGAAAAAGCCTATTTACGGTTATAAAATATTTCGCGACCAAGCACTTTCGCACTTTCATCCCCTAAATATTACTTCAAAACAAATCTCAAATTTAACAAGATGATTTACGTGCCTAATAAACTTTGCTCAAGTGAAATTCCATATGCATATTACTCTAAACTTTCCGTGAGTTTCACCATCTGGGCCCCGTCCAAATACTGGAGTCATGCCGATAATTATAACTGAACAAGCTGTGATAAAAACTTTCGCAAATTTCTAACGAGTTTTGTCAAAGTGAAATGAAGCAAATACGGTTATTTATCGAGAGTTGTATCCGTGATTATGTTTGCTACATTTACTAGATGTGTGGAAGCAGTATTTATCAATTTTGAGCGGTATAGTAAAATCCTTACAAGCTTTTTATTTTGTGTACCTCCAAAATATATTTTTCTGAATTATTTTTATTTCGATATTATTTCGCCTTATAATCACGTACCTACCAGTAGCGTGACGTCCAAAACACTCGATTATACTACAGCTCTTAAGGCCCGGTAGGACCTGGCTCGCATTTCACATACAACTAGGGTCGGGCGGAATGCAGATTATTGCAGATTATCTTCGATTTCTAACATAAAAGTATATAAGTTATCAACCCAAACATGAGAGGATGCCCTGCATGACTGTGAAATCATGATTTTCAGGTATTAATTTTGTCAGAAAAGGTAACTGGTAATGAACAAAATGAAAAAAATGAAAAAAATACTTTATTTTATAGTGTTTTCGCGCTACTTTTCTATCGAGCGAAGTGTTCGCTATCGTGTTCTGAGTGAGAGGAAGCCCTAGATACAGTTCTGAATATTATTATATATGTTTTACAGTGACCTACGAGTCAAATAAGTGCTCTAAAAATGATTTGGAAACTAGGCTTCCGTGCCCGATTCTGGTCTAGCCTCGCCTTAAGGAAAATGTAAACTAAATCTGCATCGGCTTGCCCAAGGATATCTTTTACGCCACGCCACTGGTACCTACATAATACGGGAAAACCCGTAATTACCGTAAGATTCGGTACTATTAATTATCAGGCACCTGTGTGGTGTTAAAATGGTAAAGAAAGATGGACGGTTTTTAGCAAAACGGTAATTCGGACGGTAGCCATCGTGACACCTTTGTAGAAATCTTGAAATTTTGACGCTATTCCTCTACTACATAAAACCAAGAATAGTATTCATATGAAAACTAAAATGGGTTAAACGTTTTTACTGGTGTTCTCTATGGAGCCAAAATGTTGAAATTCTGCATGAAATGGGCGTCATCTTGCCAAGTGCCGTGCTTTACTCGAAACTATACAGTCGGTTTGTTCCAAATTAAATTCACAAACTTAAAATTCTAGTGCCATGACTAGATAATTATACGTGCTCCATTTAAGCTGAAATTACGTTTGGTACGCGTATCTTCTACTTTAATAAACATTCTAAGCCCCTAAATCCATAAAATGTGCGTTGTGAGCCAGGGCCCTTATTTATTCCTCTCTGTAAATAATCAAACATTATTCCGTGAAAATTTCACCATATGTCAACTACGAGTGAAAGATACGAAATCAGTTGAAATCATGACGGTTTTTTCGTAACCGTTTTTGCGGCTCGTGACAGCAAAAACGTGTCTAATTCGGTCACGTTAATTACCCAGTCTTTGTGCCAAACGGCGCCAATGTTTATTAATACATCATTAGTTTTAACTTTGTTAACGGCTATTGATGGAATCTGGGCAGCTAATGATTTTGAAATATCTCGAATTCACTAAAATTTTACTAGAAAAATGTAAAACTAGAACTGTCCACATTTTATTTCTATAGGTACTTAATAGTGTTATATTTTATATTTAACTAAGACTATATATGTAGTGAATTAATTGTATACACGCTGGCCCTGTGCGCGTTGTGGACTTCATATATGAGAGTGAGTGATTCTCTGATTTTTGTGAGTAGGCCCCAGTTGTAATAGGTTGATAATATGACATTGTTTTGGCAAAACCTAGCCTAGCCTAGCTGACGGTAATACCACATACGAGTAATGCCGCAATTTTTGGTGATAAGTTGAATACTGTACATTTTTTTTGCATAATCGCAAACTGCATATCGAAACTATATGAGAAGTCACATGAGCCTAAACACGGTGGGTTTATCTTGTTTAATTTAGATTAGATCTTTTTGATCCTATGGTCACCACGCGGCTCCCGGCATTGTCATGCAAAATTTCAGCTCATTTAGCTGCTTTTTGCGCTCATTTAGTAAATTCAGAACTTTCAATTTAAATATAGGCTTGTAAAAATACGTTGTCTAAATAGTCATAAGATCAATGATCTCCGTGATAGGTCTCCCCGGTACGTGTCAGAGAGGAGCACTGACGCACCACATTTAGAGTCGGATATCGAGGGGGACCTGCGTTTTTTAACACATTTGGGACCGTCTAATTATAGTTAAACTGCCTAGTTGATATTGAGAAGGTTTTTGTTTCGACATTAAGTGTGCGTTTATTTATGTTATAAGGTAAATGTCCGAGTGTTCGTCGCTGTACTAATATTCGTCACCCATATTTTGATTAGGATAAATAAGATAAAATTAAAATTACATTTGTAGCCGACGTTTTAGCGATGAGATATATCCATGGCTTTGATGTTTTACTCGTCAATTTTACAATAAAGAAGATATTTGACGTAGCTGACATCTATTGGGACTATCAGTTTATACATGAAAGAAACATTTTTTGTCTCTTTATTGGTTTAATGCGGGTAATTTACACCACATTTCTATGTTACATATATAGATACAAGAAATCAAAGTACATAGAAAAATTAAATGGCACTCGCCTGTGTACAGACCGGGAATCGAACCTGGTACCTCTGGATAGGTTAATTCCTATTAAAACAGAATAGTGCGGGAAGTCAAAGTAGATGGCAAATTTGAAGGCGTTTTCTGAGTGTACGGTGGACGAATGGTTGAGTCACTGGGCCGGAAATCCAGAGGTACCAGGTTCGATTCCCGGTCTGTACACAGGCGAGTGCCATTTAATTTTTCTATGTACTTTGATTTCTTGTATCTATATATGTACTATCAGTTTATTTCATAGTCCCAATGCTTGTCATCCTCTGTTTAGTATTTTGACATTTATAATTGGGAACTATTTAAATATTGTTAAATTACATGCCTTTTCTGGTAGAACATAAGCAACACTGTATTATAATTATCATCTTATGTAACTATGTTCTTGCAATAAACTGATTGATTGATTGATTAGGATCCCATAATCAATATGACTAAAGCGGACCGCTTATAATTTTGTCATATCTGTCTGTATGTTCGTCCGTCTCTCTGTCCTTAAGTCACAGTTTTTTTCAGAAAATGTAAAATATACGTAATATAGGTACTGAGATGACATTTATTGGGACTGCCAGCAAAGAGCACCTGACATTTACTCGTACAATCAGATTGACCAACATTTTAACTACATTTGAGTAATTTTGGAATGATCGCCATATAAAACTGACTCCATTTATCAAAAATAAAAGTCACATATCCCAAACGCATGTAAATGTTTTGCTTAGATGTGTAAATAAATGTAATATTGCGAAACAAATAAATATTTCCTGTTGACCTGTCGGGGACTCCCTACATACGTACTATTACGATAGCGCAATATCATTGAATTAGGCGCTAGCTAGCTAGTACACTCATGGACTTTAATTTTTGAGCCATTTAAGGTTCACCTTCCAATAGTCATGCCATAGATTGTTTATTACACGACAAAATTAAACTGAGACCTAAATGGCTTAGCAAATAAAGTCCGTGGCCGTACCTAATTATCCGGTATTGCCTTTGTACGTTATATTACAGCTAAGGAAAATGCAGAATAAAGAGGCGAGGTTCGGAACCGAGTTATGACAAAATATATTGATAATAATCAGTCAACTTATTGATGTTATAATACTTGTGTAATAATTTTATTGCAAGGTGTATTACACGAAAAAAAACCTAATTGTAGCTTCAATTTTGGGCTATTTAAAGTGATGTTCGACACAATGTAATATTATGCCACACTTGGCCATAAAGTGCCTTTTTCCGTAAGCGTAGCTTTCTGGCCAAATGTAGACATAAAATGCTGTACACAACACGGGACGTAATAAAGAAAGCCCTCGATCGCATATTTACGTCCCTTGCCTGCGGCTCGGGCCGCAAACATCTGCGGTCTCGGCCTTTCTTTGTATTACCACCCTAGTTGTGTAATATACTATCATGATTTTATCTGCAACTTACTATCCCAAGGGAACTGCCTACGGCGCGGATATATAAAGTATCCTATGTTTCATTCCAAAACTTGGTCTTTTGTGTACTAACTTACAAATTTACCCATTCAATTTTATTGCTATCGCTCTAATTAGTAACATATATCCAAACATCTTCATAAACTTTCGCATTATAATAAATAGGATAAGGGGATATCCATTTAAGTACATAACCTAAGTATCCGTGATTCTACCGCAATCGGTTAAGAATATAAACTGTCAGCTGTCATCCCCATACACATACCTTCCTTTTTTTGTCACGCCTCGCGTATTAAAACGTTTAATTTGTTTCCGTCGATGGCTTAAAGATGGATCGTATACGCTGGGGACGTTTAAAATGTACAAGACACAGCAGACGTGCAAATGAATTTGCGTTTTTTAGTCACTTATAACTGTAGGAGTAATGATAACTCCTACTACTCAGTTGGAGTTATGCATAACAGTGTATACATGTCACTAAATACAGATGAGAATTATAAGAAAACACGTGAAAAAAGTCTTTGGTACTTATTTTAAAATGCATGCGCGATTTTTCTTCTTGAAGACTATACACGGACTTCAGATGGTGCATTTGATCAAAAAATCGGAACTGTGAGGCATGGGGGCAGCTAGAATTCTAGAAAAGGCTGTGTCTGGGATTACCCCGAGTCCGTATTTACCCCACTCTCCCATAGGGGAGTTAAATATAAATTGTTTAAAACGAAATTAATGTATGCGACTGCGACGATACTTCAACCCATTTTCCTACATTAGTCCAGTGACGAGTGATTCATGTAAGCACATGAGAATTGACCTTGACTCAGTTTTAATTGGAATGCCGAAGTTATTTGTGTTAATATGGGCACTGTTATTTTTATACCGGATGTAATTGAATGAAAAATTGGATTGCACGATTCAAAAAATCCTTTGTAGGTTGCACTGCTGATCTGGTGTCTGTGTTCTGTGTTCATTTAAGAGTGAACGGAAATTTGGTGGATAAGCATGCTTCATTGTAGACCTTGTCTTGACTGTCCACTAATTGAGATCAGGGTCGAACGGAAACGCGTTAATCATAAAAGAAATATAGTAGATAAATAATTTCCGCCATCGTTCTACGCGACAATATTACCATCCTCACCACTTAGATGGTTGGCAGTCCACAACTGTGCGTTTTGCTAGAAACTTCCTGCCTCGCACGACTGAACTGTGGAATAAATTGTCGCCTGCAGTGTTTCCGGACCGATTCGACCTTCAAACCTTCAAGAAAAGAGCGTACTCCCACCTGAAAGGCCGGCAACGCACCTGTGACTCTTTTGGTGTTGCAGGTGTCTATGGGCGACGGTGATTGCTTACCATCAGGCGACCCGTCTGCTCGTTTGCCCCCTATTTCATAAAAAAAAAAAAAAAAAAGTAAACATTAAAAAATTTCATAGCCAAATCGAGGTGTCAAAGAAGATCATTCGGCTGGAAATAGGATAAAATAATTAAAATTAAATTAATTTTAAATAATTTATTTTCGGTCAGCTAGAATTAATTTTGTTAGTATGACTGTATGTTCTTTAAGCTATTGTTTGTCTGCAATATCCTATTTAATTAATAACTGACGATATTATTTAAGTATGTGCACCATACAACAATCGTTCATATTAAAACAATTAAAAAGTTCAGAAATCATTTTCAGATTACTGTTGCCACATTGAAGGTTGCGACCCGAGCTGCAAGCGAGGGTCGTAAATATGCGATCGAGGGCCACATCATTTTATGTCTACACTTGGCCAGAAAGCGGCTTTTTCGGTACGCGCAGCGTGCGGAAAAAGCCACTTCATGGCCAGGTGTGGCTTAAATATTATTTCGTTATACATTTTTACTAAAGTTTATTTGTGTAGTTTCATTACAATATACATACATTATACATTATGATTTCATGCAATTGTTATTTAAACAAAGTAAAGTAATAAAATGTTGTGCAAAGGTTAGTGGGGCCTACTGTCTTTCTTTGTCCAATACCGCGCTCGTTTAAGCTGACGTATAGTGTTTTGAAATTGAGAGACACTGATTGACATCAGCCGACTGATGGTGTTTCTGTCCCACTAAAAATAAACGGCTTTTTATACTTTTTCTAGTAAGACTTTTTAGGACAGAGACGTGGCTCATTGAGAGATGTATCATTGCGATGTTGGAGGTAAAAAAAGATTCGTGGAACTCCAGTTTTGGTATTTATATTTAAATGTTTGTGCGTTTTTTGGCATAGGTTAAATTCGTTGAAGAATATTATAACTTTTTAAATACATGTACGCAGCAAGTCAAAAAAAAATATCTTTTTTGTTCACTGGATGTCGGGCTTTTATTCGAAATGTGTTAATGAAATAGAAAAAATGTAGATGGTATTTCCGTGTTGCAGTTTGAAGTTTGCTATAAATTAGATATTTCTATTTTATTTTGTAAGAACCTTACAGTTACAGTTTGAAACCTATTGCATGACATGCAGATCACGAACTGTCACTTTAGAACCATATTAATGGAATACTAACTCTGCCGCTCTATGTCTCAAACCCAGCTAACTTTTATTGGGACCGAGCGCGACGACAGCGCCACGTGATAGGCGGCCATTATGGACAATATTGTCACCGCTGTCAAACAAGAAGTAAGTAAATATTGTGAAAAATATTAATGAAATCTTGTGTTATTTTACTATATTACACAATTTTGGACAATGGTAGTCAGTAACATTATTGCCAATAATATTAAAATTGTTGTTTTCAGTGAGAAAAGTCAGCGACAAAAATGTCAATTTTAGCCGTAGCGAGCGCTGTGATCGTTTAGGCTACCCCTCCACCCGCTTTGCACTCTGCCAATATAATTCCACAGCAGTTAGCCGGGTTTTATTCTTACGGCCTTATCACCCTGGCGATTTGTCGCGGCGAGCTCGCGGCGAGTGCGCGATCGAAATCTGAATAAAAACACGCTCACAACTCACACGCAAATCGCCAGTGTGATAAGGCCTTTAGTACGATAGCCGTAACCTAACGTGGCACGACACAGCAAAACTGGGTATAGTCCGTACAAACTCTTAAGACTAAATGCTGTCAAACGAACGCAAACCAAAAACTACCTTTTGTTCTGAATATAAGGTACTTTTGGCTTGCGTTCGTTTGACAGCATTTGGTCTTAAAGTTTGTACGGGCTATAATTGAACCAAATTTTCACCCGATTCGCGAACCAATGGTTTATTTCACAAGTACAAGTCTAAACTAGCAATGTTGGGTCAAATCAACCAATCATATTGTTGTTTTTGACCGATGCGCGATGTTGTTAAGACTTGTTAAATAAAATTATAGCTTGTAGCTTCATGAAACCGGCCACAGCTCTCTCGTGACAAGACTCACTTATTCATTATTTTACATTTACACCAAAACCTTACCAGTAGGCGTATGATGCTAGGCTTTGTCGCGCAATAAATAGGTAAATGATAAAACACCCATCACGTTTTGACAAGTATGTGTGTGAAAGCGACCATGCTTTATCATTTATTTATCGCTCGACAATCATATGCCTATAGACAGCGTATGGTGGTATAGCTTTGTCGAGCGATAAATAAACGATAAAATTGATAAAACGCCCATCACGTTTTGACAAGTATGTACCTAAGTGTGAGAGTGGCGGATACTTTATCATTAATCGCTCGAAAAAGCCTAGCATCGTAAGCCTGTAGGTTACTGAATTATCAATACCTACGCAAGGGTATCAAGATCGTTTCTAATAATTCAATTTTTTCTTTCAGAAGTCTCAGCTTTAATTAAAGGTTACCAGCGGAGCGTAAAAACAAACAGTTCCTTTTGCCACTTGAACGATGTCCGAATTCGTTAAATTATAAATCCGACCTTGCTCCCGGAATTAAGATCCGGAAAATTAATTTTCAGGAATAATTTAATATTTAGCATTCTACGGCAATTTTTAAACTTTGTTCGTGATATTTTGCCGTGGATTTTTCTTCGTCTTTGTTTTACTAAGTGTGAAAACATTCACTGTATATTCGACTTAGAATTATATTCATGCATCTTCAGCCTATATACGTTCCACTGCTGGGCACTACTCTCACGGATGAGGGCTAATGTGCTGTAGCTCCCACGCTGACCAGTACACGGACTTCCCATACACTTTTCAATTTCTTTGAAAATGTATGCAGGTTTACTCACGATGTTTTTTTCGTCACCGAAAAACTAATGACAAATGTCAAATCATATTTCCTACAGAAGTCTTGAATACTCATTGGTACGGTAAGTCAGGATCTGAATCCACAATCGTTTCTTTCTAGGCATTACTATCAAATCCAGCGCATAGCCGATTAATCTTTCCGATTTCCCATTAACATAAATAGACAGACGGATACATATTGATTTTTATATCTTCTAGTAATGTATTGACAGAATTCATCCAAAACTTTTACGATATCGGTAGTTTACGGCCAGTACCTCTAACATAACTGTGACACTCGACTCTTTATCGCGCGGAATATACTACCTTTCCCTTTCCAATCAATCTAGTCCAACAGTGATACTTTGTCGCGCGACAAGCGAAGTCGCGATCAGTGGCGCAAGCTCGGCAGGTTAAATGAACGTAAAACCTAGATTGTATCATACTGTATGTAGTTGACATTTGTCTGTCTTCGGCACAGAAATATTATATCGAGATAAAAGGAAACAGTTCGTCGATTTGTATGGCAACCAGGATTGTAACGTTTTTCGCTTGGCATTTGACGCCAAAAGTGTAATTTAGCGACGGAAAACATACATTTTCCATTTCATTTGGTGGTATTGAACTTATTTATACCAATATTATCAAATGTTTAAATCTGACAACAATATTGACGGCAACTGAAGTCAACGGCGTGCAAAATAGGTCGTTGCCACTTCTTTTAAGCACGCGAGGTTCATACACTTTTTCGGCCATTCTCACGAAGTATGTCTGCGGTCACCTAATTACCGCGACGCTGTTTTCATACTAAATGTATGGAGACGCGGTAATTAGACGCAGTTATACTTCGTGACAATGGCCGTTTTCCTTCTACTTCGATACATTTCTGTAGTCTTTGGTTCGCTCCCTAGTTATGAAGGTTTCGCTTCCTGACCGTACATTTCGTAAATTAAAACCTACTAGCTGGTACGGGTTGCATTTTTCGTACGTTTTTCGTTACTCCGCTAGCAAACAACGGGACATTGATGGATCGCAGCAAAACATGGAATATGGGTAAGAGTGAGTCTGTGAGCTGATATGAGGGTTCTGGGGTAGAGGTGTAAATCATAATTATTTATGTTGGTGCATAGGTTCCCAAAGTGGTCCTTACCGCCCCCCAGTGAGCGCTAAGGATCCCCAGGGGGGCGATGGAGCCTTGGAAGAAATTGACAAGCGTTTATGCCATCCAGGGGGGTGCAATCACTTTTGAAAATAAAACTTAAATTACAATATCAGCTACAGTACAAATAGATGATGAAAAAAAACGTTGTCTTGGGGGGCGCTGAAAGTTTTTTATCATGTCTAAGTAGTCAGCAAGTCAAACAAGTTTGGGAACCTATGTGTAATATAAAGAGATATTCCCGGAGCCGCTTTAATTAGAAATTAGGAAATAGTAGAATTAAGGTAATTAAGTAACCGACATAACTGCCAGTGTTAACAAGTTTAAGTGGCAATGAAGAACCGATGGCTACTGAGGCATAAAGTTTCTCTAGTGGAGACCGCGAACCGGAAGAAGCAGCGTAGGCCGGCCCATCACAAGATGGTCTGGTAAGGGTCGCCGGAAGTCGATGGAGGCAGGAGGCGTCCATGGTGGAACGTGGAAGTCCATGGGGGAGACTTATGTTCAGTGCAGTGGACGTATCAAAGTTGAAATGATGATGATGAAATTATAGCTTGAAGCTTCATGTAACGGGACCACAGCTCTCTCGTGGCAAGTTCCACTTATTCAATCTTCAAATAATAATTTATGTTACTGTAGTTTAAAGAGATATTCTCAGAGTCTCTTTACGTAATAAATCAGAAATTAGGAAGTCCGTAAATGAGGTGCTTTTTGAGTTAATGGAATGCCGTCTGTCTCGCTCTAACAATAGATAAAATGTTTAGTCTTAGCCTAGATGTATAAACTGTTCTGTCGCAAAAAAATAAATTTAGAATATTTCATTTACGCTCATTTACAATTGGTGGAGGTGCGGGGTAAATTAAACCCCCACAAGATGATCTGACGACCTGGTTAAGGACCTAGTAGTCGATGCAGGCAGGTTCAGTAGTGGATGTCTCAAGGCTGAAATGATGATGATGAGTAAAAATAGGAATGATTCTATGAAAAATTGTTTTGATAAAAACCGAAAATTGAAAAAAAAAAACTATCAACATGTGCGACTCGAATCCGCATCTCCAAAGATTCCCGAGCTAACATACTTTTGTGAATTTTAAACAAGTAAAGTAGAAAGATTTTAACCTAATTTGCAGGGACTGCATAACCGAAAAATGAAGGTAGCGTTTTAAAGCGGTATGACGTCATACCGTTTGTTTCGGTATGATTTCGGTAGCGCAACCGAAATGAAACGGTATCGACATTGAACGGTACCGTAATTTTTTTTCGGTAACCTTAACCGTTTTAAAAAGGTACCGTTTGAGGTTTATGTGTGTGCGCCGAGCGTCGTCAAGTTTCAATCGCGTCGTCTTTAGCCTTGAGCATCATTATCATTTCAACGTTAAGACGTTCACTACTAAACATAGGTCTTCCCCGAAGACTTAAATTTGTTTTATTTTTGTATTTTTTTTCCTTATTTGTTTTTAGTTTGAGTTGATTAGGTATTTCTTGTTTGTTTTTTATCTTTGGTTTGTTTTACTCTGTATTTTTTACCTTTTTTGCTTTAAGTTTGCGTTGATTGCTATTTTTTTTCTTTTATTTGTTTTTTTTTACCTTATTTTTTGTTTTTAGTTTGTGTTGATTAGGTATTTTATGTTTTTTTTATCTTTAATGTGTTTTACTTTGTATTTTATACCTTTTTTGTTTTTACTTTGTGTGGATTAGGTGTTTTTTTATCTTTAACTTGTTATATTTTTTTTGGTTTTTTTACATTTTTTGTTTAAAGTTTGCGTTGATTGTAATTTTTTATTTTTTTTTCTTTTATTTGTTTTTTTACCTTATTTTTGTTTTAAGTTTGTGTGGATTAGGTTTTTTTGTCTTTTTTATCTTTAATTTGTGTTATTTTTTATTTTATTGTTTTTTTTTACCTATTTTTGTTGTAAGTTTGCGTTGATTGTTATTTTTTGTTTTTTTTCTTCTTTTATTTGTTTTTTTTATCTTATTGTTGTTTTTAGTTAGTGTTGATTAGGTATTTTATGCTTTTTTATGTTAGATGTACTGGATTTACTTTGTATTTTCTACCTGTTTTTGTTTTAAGTTTGTGTTGATTAGGTACTTTTTATATTTATTATCTTAAATTTGTTTTTTTTTTGTACCTTGTTTGTTTTAATTTTGAGTTACTGTTTTCTTTCATTTGGTGTTTTTAATTTTTTTGTTATATTTTAAAATTTTCTACCTTTTGGTTTTTAGTTTGTGTTGATTGTTATTTATTGTTTTTTTTACCTTTTATTTGTTTTCTTTTGTATTGTTTTGTTTTTTTTATACCTTAGTTTTGTTTTTAGTTTCTGCTGATTAGGTATTTTTTGTTTGTTTGTTTATTTATTTTATTTTTATTAGTATTTGTATTAGTAGTTAAGTTTGCGTTGATTGCTATTTTTTCTTTTATTTGTTTTTTACCTTATATTTGTTTTTAGTTTGTGATGATTAGGTATTTTCTGTTTTTTTACTTTAATTTGTTTTTAAAAAATACCTAAACAACATATACTAAAAAAATTAAAGATAAAAACAATAAATAACAATCAACACAAACTAAAAACAAATAAAGTAAATAATACAAAATAAAAACAAAAAAATTAAAGAAATAAAAAATAAATGAAAAATAACAATAAACACAAACTAAAAACAAAAAAGGTAAAAAACAGAAATAAAACAAATTATGGAAGTTATGAAGATGATGATTGATTATGTATCTCAAGCTGTTTTTCTTTGGAAATCAGTAATGGTTTTTTTAATGTGACTTCCAGGTCGTGAAAAATCAGCCTTTGATTAGAGGAAGTCGCTCATGAGAACGAAATTTAAAAAAAAAATCGGCCTGTTCTTTAATATATTGTAATCTGAATCATTGTATATAATGTAGTTGAAGATATTAGAATTTACATTGTGGGATAGAAATACAATCACATAGTTAACGAAATATTTTTATTTTTATTAAAATGACATTTTTATTATATTTTTCATCATCCCTATAATATTCACAATTTTCGTATAGTGAGTTCTAAATCATATTTAATCAGTCTACACAAGTATCACAAAAGTGTCATTATTATTCTACAAGTCTTATTTTTTTATTTATAAACCATTGAAGTTACGTAAAAATCACAAATTTACTCCCATACATTTGAGAAAAGGGATCTTATGACCAGCCATGAGCAAAAATTATTGATAATTGCAGTATGGCACGATATTTAAATTATTTATTTACTAATCTTGTATTAAAACAGAAAACTAAAGAAAAAAGGTTATTAGAAATTTACTTCAAATCTTGATCAATTAAGAGTAATTCTCAAATAACGTTGTTGAATTTAAGTGATTAGTCATAAGGTCCCTTTTCCCAAATGTATGGGATATTATGACCTTATGACCAATCACAGGTAAAACTTATTGATAATTACAGTATGGCACGCACGATATTAACATTATTTATTTACTAAACTTGTATTAAAACAGAATACCGAAGAAAAAAGGTTTTTAGAAATTTACTTCAAATCTTGGTCAATTAAGAGTTATTCTCATAATTATAACACTATGTTGAATAATTCACACCATGGTGTTATGATGACCTATGCTTTGTGATGCTATCATATAAAATACGCCAAAATAAATGTGTTTTGTATGGACGACTTTTCTATAAAACCAAAAATTACCGAGTTTTATAAAAAAAATCATAATGGTAGGATAGGATTCGCCAAAAAATTTTTTTTGTTTTTGTTGATCTTTTGAAAAAAAATTAAAAGGATTATTTTTCTTAAGTGGTCAAAAATTATAGAAACCGCCAAAAAACTAACCTTTTTCGTAAGTATTTCGAAAAAAAAATTAAAAAACTTTTTCTAAAACGGTCAAAAATTATAGGCATTCGCCAGAAAGTGTTTTTTTTTTAATTTTTGTAAAATTTGTGAACAAAAATCAAGGTTTTTCTAAAATGGTCAAAAAGTTTTACGATTCGCCAAAAACACGTTTTCATGTTTAAAAAAACTAAAAAAAAAATAATAAACTTTTTCTAAAATGTTCAAAAATGATAGGCATTCGCCAGTGTTTTTTTTTGTGTAATTTTTAAAAAAAAAACAAGATTTTTCTAAAATGGTCAAAACGTTATACGATTTGCCAAAAACACTTTTTAAAAAATGTTTAAAAACTTTTTCCTAAATAAGCTTTAAAAAAACGACATACAAATGTATTTATTTTTATTTTTATTTTTTTTTAATTCCGAATCTGTGGCCCCCAAACCCTTTCCTTCCAAATTTTCAACATTCTGGGATCATTTTGAAAATTTTGCTTACCATTATGCAGGCCGCGTGCTTGTTTGCCACCATCGTGGTATAAAAAAGAAATACAAATAAGCAAAAGTTGCAAGTAAATTTTATTAAACAATTTTATCAATAGATTTATCATTTTTGTATGAAGTCTGCCATAAGGACCCTTTTCTCCTAAACTTTGAACCCAATTCTTATATAGAAAAAATTAACGTACAGCAGTGAAACGAAGCTACAAATACACGTCTATTCCTATATTTTACAATTTTGCATAAAAGAAAAAAATGATGATTTTGAAGGATTTCACAAAAACGTCCATATCTCCGTAACTAGAAACTGCCATAAGGTCCCTTTTCTTATGGAAAGCCACAATATGCGAGCGAAAAATTTCGGTACTGAAAAAATATAGGTTGGGTACCGTAATAATAAAGGTATAAGTACCGCTTTCAACATTAGCGGTACGTACCGGTATAAAGCGGTACAGTAACAAAATATTTCAACCGGTATAGTCTACCTTTATATCATTACGGTACCGATATTCTATAGCGGTACCGTACCGCTTATATCGTAACGAAAACGGTCCCTGCTAATTTGGAAATCTGGTGACTTAAAAAATATTTTCCATGACAGGGAAAAAAGCTAGATTTTTCCTCTGAATCGTTCAGTAAAAAAATACAACTATCTCTTTTGAAAGAGATAGTTGTATTTTTTTACTGAATTATTCAGAGGAAAGTTATGTTTGACAAAATCTGTTTTTGTATTGATACAAAAACAGATTTTGTCAAACATAACTTTCCCGAAAATTCGAAATTAAACATTAAAATTTAAACTATAACCGGTATCTGGCATGGAATAAAAAGCGAATGAATTTCTCTAGCTCGCTCGGTCATACACAAAAAGTTATACGTGCAATAGATAGATAGATAGATTTCTTTATTTCACAATATAAAATACATTATAAATTACATATGTCAATTTACACGATTTCATATTATGAATATTTACCAGGATCGATTCATTGCGCACAAACGTATCAAATTTCATTAATCAAAAAGCCTTTTTGAACGTACACGAATCCCTAAAACGCGTGTGAATGTACAAATAGAGGGACTCACTTTTTGTACCTGTCCACCCCGTGATAGTTTTTTTATCTAGAATTTATGATAGACTGCAGTTTTTTGATATTTTTTTCTTTTTTTGAAGTGATGAACTGACTTTCACATCAATTAAGGAGTATTCATGTCAGTGTTTGTTTGTTATAGTAAGTATTCAGCTATTATGTTGAAAGGCCAAACCAGATAATCAACCAGTGACGTGCACTCCATAAAGTCAACAATATAGGGCCACTTATTTCCACGCTAATAAGCGTAGTAGGTGTTGAGTTTTGGAACGGAAACGTAGGACTTTTCATATGACAGCACCTGCTACTTATTAATTTGACATTTGAGGTATGTATATTTTTTTCTGTATGAGATTCCACCTTAGGTGAGGTACATAAAGTCGCGACTTTCAGAGGCGTGCTCTGCATAAAAACACTGCCTACCCTCTTATTTCTTCCCTAGTAAGGGTAGAAGGGTAGAAATTAATAAGGTAGGTAAGACCGCTTGTTGTCTACATTTTAAAATGGTTCTAATTTTGTAAGTACCTCTTGTAATTGTGTTTTTCTGGTGTGAAATAAAGTATACTTGTATTGTATTGTAGGTGATATCTTAATTCGCTACCTATCAGTGGCGTGGCGTAAAAGATATCCTTGGGCAAGCCGGTGCAGATTTGGAGTACATATTCCATAAGAGCTCAAGAATAAGGTGTTCAAATGCCTGATATTAGGTAAGCCGGTAGGAATCGAGTTCTTTGGACGCCACGTTACTGTTACATACCATACTGATTTCTACCTTCCTACCCTTAATAGGGTAGGAATTAGAGGGTAGACAGTCTCTTTTTGTCTTTATACTGTGCTCGCCACTGGTGACTATAGGTACTTACCTGACAAGCTAACGATGCTGCGGAACTCGACTTTAGATTCCATATACAACTTAAGCAGAAAGTTACATAAATATACACATGAATTCAGTTAAAAATAGTATTTTTAAACCATTTAAAGCATTCGATCACTCGGTCGAAAAGTTACAATCAAACAGAAATTCATTTAGAGGCGTAACCAAGCGTGACAAAAAGCGGTGTTGCATAAAAATATCCATGTGGGTTAAACTGAAAATATATTTGTGTATATGACATTATTGGTTTACAGCTTCATTTAGAGTGAAGTGGGTAGCTGAGGTACAATATAGTTTGTTTAGTCGTGACTGAACCCCCCCATTATACATTCGGAGTACGGCAGACGGGTTACTTTTTTATGCAGCTAACCGTACCCTTATAATTAATTCGTACAAGTCTTTGGAAATTATCATTGAAAAAGTGCGTCATTAAAAGGAAAAAATTTACTCAACGCCGACAATTAATTAATTGGGTACAAGGAAATATGGAAATGTCCCTTTATTTCTCACGCTTGCACGAAAGACTGGAATGACTTTGACGCGATGTTTTTCAAGAACAGTAGAAGTAGAAGGGATTTCAGACCCCAATAAATTAGGTGCTAATAAATTAGGTACTAATATTTTTAGAGTACTCAGCTTTCTGTGTTTATTTATGTATAAAAAAAATCCAAAGTTTTCTGGAGAAAATTATGGATGTATATTTGCTACGTAAAACACCCTGTTAACGAGGTAAACAATAATGAGTGATTAAGACCTCTTTGATTATCTTATGGTTTCTAACTTTTCAATATGAATGAAGTGGCCACTTAACAGAAAATATTCTTGTCAGTTAAATTAACAGTATGATAAAGTTTGGGTAGATTTTTAATTTATTTATTTTGTTCGGGAAATGAAATCCAAAAATATCATATAAAAAGTTTTCTTAATTTCCATAAAAAGATAATTGTGTTGATGTAGGTTAACATCTCTTAAATTATTGGTACCTAATCTGTTAGCACCTGATATGAAATAATCTTCTATTATTAAAGCCTTAGGAAATTTGAAATTTGGCATGCAAGTCCGGGATTGAAACCTAGGATACTTTTTATTCCGGTAAAGATCCTCCTTAGGATGGCAACGGGATTACGCAGGTAAATGCTAGTGAATAATAAATAAAATTACTTTTCAACTGTATGCTATAATACTACAATAGTCCTCACCTACGGTAAAGTTGAAAAAACATCAAGACTCTCCTTAAATCGGAAAGAAAATAGCTATTATGAGACACCTGGCCATAAAGTGGCTTTTACCGTACGGAAAAAGCCGCTTTCTGGCCAAGTGTAGACATAAAATTATGTACACAACACAGGAGGTAAAAAAGAAAGCCCTCGATCGAACTGCGATCTCGGCCTTTCTTTTGTTTTTAAATTAAATTAAAAATGATTTATTGCCACGAGAAACACAAACAAACAATTACATCGTATTAAATATCAAAGCTAGCTTAAACTTAAAGAAATAAGTCGGTACTGTGGCAACAGGCTCAAACTCAGCGTATGCTGTGAGCGTGTTGGGCTGCACAGCGCTGTTTTTCAGCCTGCACCTTACTCGGGCAATTTGCCTTGCTATTTAGGAGGAAATATTCGTCTTTTACATTACAAATAAAAAATATACTTAAATCTAATCTGATGGCAACATACAAGTTTTTCTGAATTATTAATACGAGTAGGTTTTGACATGCAGTTTGCGAATTGCGATTAAACAGAAAAAAAAAAAAATTAGGGTAGATACAGTCGAACAGTTTTTTAAAATTTTACAAAAACAAAAAAAAACTTACTTCAATACTTAACTATTCAACATGAACAACCAAGTATCCTGTGGGATAAGACTTTATAATTACCACCCTAGTTGTGTAATGTACTATAATCGATGAACGTTCCAAACGTTTAAGACCCTTCGACGTCCAAGACTTAATCCTCGTTTTTTAAAGTCAATTGAACATAAAATTGCACGTCAAATAAAACCTTTTAAATGTCGCTTGCAACAAAATATAAGCCCGGAAACTTGAAATATTATTAGTTACCGTTTCAAAGCTAAAACAATTTAAAGCTGAAATGAAATCAAGCGCGCTGCCTGTGTTTCAGGAAGCTTATTTCTATCTCGAAATAATTTCGCTTTAATGTTATTACGAAATAAACTTAATATTACTGTTTCATGTTTATCCGATTACATTATATCGTGTATATTCTAATTTACGAGTACATGATTCTATACGCTGTCATGTGATGTGTTAATGTATTTGCCAATACGCCATGTTGGCAGATCTTATCAGCCAAAGACGTCCACTGCTGGACATAGGCCTCCCTCGAGACTGCCACAGATTTCGATTCTGTGCAGATTACATCCATCGACTCCCCGTTTTTTTCATGAGGTCGTTCGTCCATCTAGTCTGGGGCTATCTCACGCTGTGCTTGTGTATGCGTGGTTGCCACTCCAGGAATAAACACTGCAGGGCTATACTGCCCTAACGGAAAACCGCTCTCCGGGATATATTATTTGCCCAATGCCACTTTAAGGGCCTTACCACACTTGCGATTTGCGGGCGAGCTGCGGCCGAGTTTCCCTGCAAAACCAGGCGAGATCACCGTGGGCGACATTTATATGGAATTTTGCTTCTAGCTCGCCCGTAAATCGCAAGTGCGATAAGACCCTTAAAGTGGCATTGGGCATATAATATATCCCGGAGAGCGGTTTTCCGGTAGGCCAGTAAAGCCCTGAAGTGTCAATTCCTGGAGTGGCAACCACGCATACACAAGCACAGCGTGAGATAGCCCAGACTTAACGGTTAACCTTTTTATCTTACCATAACACGCTAACATTATACTAGTCACGCCAATTGTGACTCGATTAAATAGTATCACCTCAAATTCTTACGCTAGAGCATTTACGGCTTTGCTCGTGTCGTGTTATTCCCGTTCTTATCTCAAGGGAATTTCTTACTGGGATATAATAAAATAATTCCGGTTTCAATACAGACATTCACTAACGTTTATTAATTTTCATCTCAGTCTATTCAATGATTACCGCGTTATTTAGTAACAAACATCCAAACTTCCAAACATCTATAAAGACGAACAAGTAGTACAAATTCAGACGTTTAGGAGCGCGCGACACGTATTCACACAGACGCGCGATAGCACGTCTGTGTAAGCGCGATCCATACTGGAGCATTCGTACGCATTCTTAAAACTTTGCTTGTAGTGCGTTCTTACACGGCGCGCACACATTCCACTGCGCAATGTACTTTTTGTAGGAAGAAAAATTACTACTATTATACAGTGATGTTAGTAGGCTGTTTAGTAGAAATTTCTAATTTTTATAATTGCCCCGCGTTCAGATTTACCTTATCATTAAATCAAAGGAAACAAAAAAGTATACAAAATACCTTTCTTACGCCCCGACGTGCCCTCGTACACTGAAGTACAAAACGTTAGGTTGTAAACTTCCTAACAAAATAACCCTTGTCTACACCGGAGGCCGAAAAAAGGTAGAACATTTCCTCTGGGCACAATGTAACGGTTCGTTTAGCAACAATCGTAATTAATTAGGTCGGCTCAAGCTACGACCTGAGGATAGTATACAGTTTAAAACAGTAGATGGGCATTTCTCCAGAAATATGTCTGCGGTCACCTCATTCATCTGGCCCTTTTTCATACTAAATGTATGGAGACAGATGAATGAGTCGCAGACATATTTCTGGAGAAATGCCCAGATAAGCCTCTTCACTTACAAGATTACATCACCAATGAGGTAAAAAAATTAAAATGAAAAAGTTCATTAGGTTAAACACTATAGGTTTACAAAATACAAGGTGGGGATCCTCTAGTCAGTAAAATGTACCTGTATCAGGAGATTCCACACTTCCAGTCACAGTTTTGGTGTAATTATCTAACCTAACGTAAGAATTACAACTATGATTTTAAAAAGAAAATTTAATTCTGGGCAAAAATAACTAATGTTGAACAATTTAACGATGAACATGATACTTACTTAGTGGCACAGCGACCCAAAGCGAGTCTCGATCCTGAGCCGCTTCAATTACACTCCACTCAGTACTCTGTTCTAGTAGTAGTACTCGTGATTCTGATTAGAAATCACATAAAATTTATCAAATTGATAAAATGAAGTGTGTGATAGTATAGCACTTTCAAACAAATACCCGTATATAATACAATAAACATGTCCGAAGAAATATCACAACGTGACTTAAATCATAAAGAAACAAAGCCGTTTACTTAACATTTTTCTCGATTATTCTGTGCATATGGTTTTATGTATGTACCTATATAGATTTTGCAAGGCGTCTGAAGAGGGTACATACGAGTAAAACGATGCCCAGTGACAGATACTCAATGTAGCCACGAGAGGGCTTACATCAAAGCTTGTTTACGTATTACTTGACCCGAAACACACACGTACAATAATTGCCATTAGCTACCCGATAATACATAGAGGCCACGAAATGAGCGAGTGACGTGCTTGTATTTTGTTAGTGTATCTTAGTGTATCTGATGCATATAATTTATTTGTATTATAATATATAATATACTAGCGACACGCCCCGGCTTCGCACGGTGTTTCTCTATTATATTATATTATGCATGTATTATACATATAAACCTTCCTCTTCAATGAAATGAAATGAAATAATTTATTTCTGTAAGTAGGCCTCAAGGGCTCTTTCACATGTCTGATTCTTTTTCAATCACTCTATTACAAAAAACCGCATCAAAATCCGTTGCGTAGTTTTAAAGAGTTAAGCATACATAGGGAAGGGACAGAGAAAGCGACTTTGTTTAATACTATGTAGTGATTGGGCTAATATAGGCTAGGATAGAAATCCACCAATCACATCACAAAATTTGACATCTATAGTCAAAAATACCTTATGCCACCGTGCTGCTAGCTGGTGGATTTATGATTTCTGAGTAAATAGGCATTTACTGAACCGGCGAGCTACGTCTTTGGTCTCGTAGTCGCTTACCCTCAAGCACTACTCAGGCCAATCTCAGGCCAGTTAAAGAATAAACAAAAAACCCTCATCAAAGTAGAAAAATTAATAGGTGTAAATGGTAGTTAATACTAAAAAAATATCGTTAATTAAATACAAAAGCAACACAAGTCAATAGAAGTCAAAATCACTTTTATTATAAAAACAAAATTATAATCACTAATTTTATCGCGTAGCATACATAAATGCACATCAACACAAAATTTAAGTATGTATCCATTACATTTCTAAAGGCTGTTTATGTTTATAGACTTTTAGTTAAAATATTAATATAATTTTCAAGTTTGTAAGTTTAAGATATGAGTTCATTAAATTCATATTCTTGTACTGAGGATAACTTAATTTTGATAAGACTCTTTGCGATTGCATTACTCGCAAACAATTCACCAAATTAGCATAATTCTGATCTGACAAATCTAGGACCACGGGCAAAGCCTACTTACACCAAAAGACGCTGGAAAAAGCGCTAGAATTATGGCAACTTGAAAAACGCCTACATAAATAATTATTAAGAATTCAATCGCTGGTTTTGTAGCTCCTATCACAACACATGCTCGAGCTAAGATGTCCTCTGGAGGGACATATTATATTACCAACGTAAATCATGGGCCCGTAATTACCCCCGACCCCCAGATGGGGTAATTGGCGAAAAATCAATTATTACATTGCTTTCCCATGTTTTAGATTTATTTCCTCCTCGCGTCGTGATCCTCATTGCTGAGGGTCGTGAAGTGCCCGCGGAATCAGCTTCTCCACCACCAACAGAAGATGGTGTCCTGCCATCTGATCTAGTTTTTGGCCGATGCCAAGATGCATTAGGGCCGATTCACACCGGAATGGCAGCGGTCGGCAGCGAAGCGGCGAGCACTTTTAGTGTGAAATAATTTTAAACATTATCTACATATTTAAAAAGACCAGTATCACTTGACTTACTCAAACAGGTCGCGCGGCTGCCCGCGGTGACGCGAGCAGAAGCGCGGCGCCGCGTTTCTTGGCGGCGGCGAAACTAGCAGCGCCGCGCGGCCGTTCGAGGTGCCGCGCGGTTGCTCGCGTCGCCGCTGGCGGCCGCGCGGCGCCTCGCGTCGTTCCTTGCTGAATGAGTACTCATTACGAGAATAGACTGGGGGGCGGCGACGAGAGCCCGCCGCTGCCGGCCGCTGCCGACCGCTGCCGACTACTGCCATTCCGGTGTGAATCGGCCCTTAGATGCATGATTGTAGTGCGACGTGCAGAGTATCGCATCATCATCATCATCGTACATAATTAAAGCCTATGGCAATTGAAGAGTTCTCTCAATTCCTCATGGTTCTGTCGCCGCCAACTAGCTATTTGGTTAGCTGCCTAGCCTTTTCATTAAACGGCATCATTTAGTTAAGTGCCTGGATGAACATCGGGCCGTCTAGGCCTTCTATCAAACGGCTAGGCAAACTACTTTCGTTCGACAACATTAAATAACCCGCCTAGCCGAGTCCGTCAAATTTTACTTGTATAAATCTATTCTGTACTAGAACTTCATCTCACATAGAGGGATAGGGGGGCGGAGCCCCCCACAAGGTGGGCTCGGGAGGTGAAACCCCCGCATGAAAAAAGTGAACAAAACAAACTGCTTTTCTTAGGTTAGGTTTGTTAGTCAACTTGTGTCCCTCAGAGCAGAAAAAGAAGCTCTGCGCAGCGGGGCTTCGTCGACCTGCTGGCGGGTTATAGTTGTTTAGAAAGAAATCCCTATTCTCCTCATAGTTGCCCTACTGAACGAACGGCCTAAGCATTGGCCAGCCATACAGTTAATTGATTCATTGACGCATTGGCTAAATTTCATCCAGGCAGTTAACTAAACGGCACCGTTTAGTGAAAAGGCTAGGCAGTTAACCAAATAGCTAATTAAACCAGTTGGCTGCGACAGTTCGATCATCAGAACTGGGGCTTGGACAACATGGGCCTAAACTGCTCGTATACAACTAAAAAATAATCTTTCAAATTGGTTTCAAACACAAACGACGGATATATAAGCACAAAAAAAAATATACAACCGAATAAATAACCTTCTCCTTTTTGTTAACTTAGTTAAAAATCGTCTCACACCGCGCAAGCAACGTCGTACATCTTTCACGGCCTAATAAAACACCCAATGATTTACCACCTACATAAAAGCCACCTTTAAAATACCTTCCAGAGAGCTGATACCCCTATTTTATAAATAAAGGCCTGTCAAAAGGCCAACGGCCTGTCATTGAGTCTGGCTGAAAGACAAACGAAACTGATATCCGTTGACCTCGTAGGTCATCAATTTCTCCCCTTGGGGAAAAATGGATGATGGTAATAAGTATTTTTATGTCGGGGGGAAATTTGTACATTATTTATTGATACAGATAGAAAACGGGCTGGGAATATTTCAATAATATGTTTATAGGGTGTTTGCTTGATATAAAATTCATTATATTTGGGCTACGGGGAAGGACATTCTGTACATACACAAGTTGTAGTTCATTATCTTGTTTTGACCGTATCCGACACTACAGGTTTACCCACTTTCCAGTTTTCGGATTGAGCTGAAATTTTTGATGCATTCTAAATCGGATGACAAAGTAGTATTATTATATATGGGGCTGATCTGATGATGGAGCCGCAAAGTTACTACATTAGGTACACAAGATAAGCCCGGCGTGTTCTGGATCATTTGATTGGTTTCAATATGCAGTTTGCTATTAAGTACACAAAATAAAGGTACAGTTGGCAAAAATATAATTTTTTAGATATAAGAAATAAAAGTATACCTTCATCATCATCAACAGCCGAAAGACGTCCACTTTTGGACATAGGCCTACCTCAAAGGACAGCACTATAACCGGTCCCGGGTCCTGTCCGGCCCGGTCCGGTTGCTCTCTAGGAACCGGACCGATTTCCTCCTATGGATGCGGGCGGTACAGGACCGGTTATTTTTTTTTCTCGGGCCAACATGATAAATCATTTTTCATTTCATTTCAAAAAAGAAACTAATAATCGGTCCTGTACCGCCCGCATCCATCGGACTCAGCAACCGACACCAGGTCATCAGTCCTCCTTCAATCAGTACATAAATTCAATCAGTGATTAAAGGTGGACTGTGGAATCAAAATTGAATTACACTCACCCATAGTCCACAGCAGGAACCGAACCCGGGACATCTGGATATTCGACCCTGTGTCTACTTAAATCACTCCAGTTGAGTGATTGAGACACTGGAATGTTTGGGTGAGTGGAATTTTATTTTTCTATGATGTACTTACTTTGATTGCTGATATCCACATAGAATTGGTCAGAGTATAGCAAAAGGGGCCCTTTTTAGGACTTAAAAAATTTTTCATCAAAAAAATTTTTTAGGCGCTTTTAGGCTTAAATTAGATTGATTCGTGTAGATTACGCTAAAATAAGCATGTTTTGTTATATAAACTTTTTTTCTTTGATTAATATTTACCGAGATATTGAGGTTCAAAGTTTCAAGGACTCTGGGACTTGGAATTGTTTTCGATTAAGTTGACTTTCCGTATCTCCGGCGCTGCGGGAACAGCAGCCCTGCCGCCCTTGCATGACGACGCACGGTCACCTCGCTCGGCTCCGCAGCTTCGGCTTGTTGGTCGCCTTCGGCGACCAGCCTCAGCCGCTCGCCTCACTCGTTCCCGCGCTTCGTCATGGCGGGCGAGGGCTGCTCTCCCTCCGCGCCTCCGGCTCTATAAAAACACTCTAGGGCGCGCAGTGTCGGCACGCGTCCTAACCAGCGAGAGCCCTAGATTCGGACTTTCGCAGCTAGTAATTATTAATTTAAAAAATTCATAGCTTCTAAACAATTGAGTTTATAAATGAACTTTATATGAAAAACATGCTTATTTTATCATGATCTACATGATTTAGTAATATATATAATTTTTTTATCTATTTTACTAGTCCTGGTTTCATAGCATTTGTATGACCAAACTTACAATTTCGAATTGCTCTAGTTTCTAAATGGTCAAGTTTATAAAAAAACTTCTATCAATAAAAGATGCTTATTTTAGCATGTTTTATAGGAATCATTAACAAAAATGAGGTGTTATATTGACATCAATTTCACGACTCCGAAATTTCGGTAAATATTGGTCGGAGAAAAAAAGCGTAGCGTCATTTAAGCGTAAAAACGGCGAAAAAAAATTTTGGTCGTAAATTTTCTAAGTCCTAAAATCGGGCCCCTTTTGCTATACCCCAACCATATTTTTTTTATATGAAATTTGTAAACTGTGTTTATACGGTCATGTTAGTACGTCACCTAGCATTTATCGGCGGGCGAGACGGGTCTGTCTAGGGACAGTAAACCGACAGGTGACGCAGGTATGAATACGAGGGTAACTATTGACAGCCAACTACAAATTGACACGGGAAAGTTGTGGAGCTGTGACACGTTTCTAGGTTTAAATAAAATTGGTGAAGCTTTCGGGAGCGGCTTGAAGATTTTTTTTGTAAGCGTCAACGTGGAATAAATGTTTTTAGAAATTTCGTTCATTAGACATCGAAACTTACGCAACTGAACTTTTTACAAACGTTGTTAGATTTTTTTTCTACTCCTGTACTGTTATCTGTCTTTTACTTGGTCACGAACACTAATTGTTACGTCCCGATGCAATATCGGAACGCGCCCACAACATGACATTTGTCAATGTCAAATAATTATAACCTGAAAACGCAACGCGTTTTTTTCGACTGTCATGTCGCTGACATTACGTTTGCGGAACTCGGCAAGGAACGGGTAACAACGCGCGGTTTTCCTTTTGTGTGCCGAAATAGTGGTTTTAGTGTGAATTTGGTGTACACGAACAATTTTGTGTTTTGAAGTGCGAGACAGTATTCGCAACGCGAATCCGCAATTTTTGGCGTCTGGACCGGTGCTTGTTTCGCCGCGTGGCGACCCGGGGCTGGTGCTTCAGCAACGAGTAGCTGAACCTTGACGAGACTCTGACTGTGACTGACCTGACTGTGATTTACTTGACCGAAAAAGCCCGCCTCAGCGCTCGAATAGGTAAGTACCGGTTGTCATTGTTGTTTCGTTTGCACTCCGTATCGGGGTTAAATTTCGTCCGGGACATCCGGGTTCCGTACGAAACAAATTTGGTAGCAGAGCATATGGTTTGATTTTGCGATTCACGCCAAAGAAATCGCATTTTTTTGGTAATTTTTTGGCACTTGGTTGAAACACGTGTACGTTTTTGAGGTTAGAATTACGGAACAAAAGTTACAATTTCGATCACTTGTATTGATTATTGATTGTCTAAAAGTGGTTCCCTAGCATATACAAGTAATTCGGCTAGAAATTGTACCGAAATTCCTGTTAGTTAAGTGATTTTTTCTAATAAATTGATTAGCCCCGAGACCCAATAATTTGTGTGGAGAGTATTAGTTAAATTAAGTGCATTCTAGCAAACAGACTATATTTGAATGATTATTTGTTGCCTATAGGCTAATCATATTGTCTAGTTGTGTATATTGTACAAATATTGGAGAATTGGAAATATATCTCTCGGGTAAAAATTGAAACTAATTGGAATTCATTGTAAATTTAATAGCATAATTATTTATCAGCTAACTTGTAATTGAGTTTTGATAGCTTACTGATTGAGTGGTAAATTTGAATTTAAAATTACATCCAATAGTGGACACCCAAAATAAAAATAAGAATAATTAAATTGTTTTGTCTGGTAAGTAATCTTATAGTTGGTGTCACAAGTAGGGTGACCATATTGATTATTTTTGAGGAATTTCCACAGGAAATAAATTTGATTTGTTGTGTCTATTTCATAAATTATTTGAAACATGTCGGATAAAGCAGCAATACAGGCGACGTTGCGTTGGTTTGCTTCAGCGGCTGCCTTGGTTGGCAGACAAGACCGGGAAGATGCATTGTTGTCGCGATATGAACAGGTACCGCAGCGTCTTACAGATTTGGAATCTCGGTTTGGAAAATTTCTGGCCGGAGCCGACCAGGAAGCCTCGGACTGTGAGCAGGTGGAAGCTGATTTTGACCAATGCCTGGATTTAGCGGATCAGATCACACAGCGGGCTACTGAGCTACTTCGGGCTCGGACAGCTTCAGTACCCATCGAGGGTAAACCGGTGGGGAATTTGAACCCGGCATTGGCAGCTCGCTTACCTGCCATCCAGATTCCTGTGTTCCGGGGTGACTTAGACCAGTGGACCAGTTTTATTGATTTATTTGACAGTCTGGTACATGCACGGACGGATCTTCCTGCATCTTTGAAGTTGGCGCAGTTGTTGTCTGCTTTGGTCGGTGAGCCACGCGACCTGGTCGCGCATTTGTCGGTAACCGACGACAACTATGAAACCGCCCGCACGTTACTAAGGAGTAGATACGAGAACGTGCGACGGCTAGCGGACGCGCTCATGGGGAAGATTTGGTCAATTCCTCGGATCGGACAGGTCTCCGACATCCGGATAAAAATGTTGAATCCGGTCCTGAGTGCGACAAAGGGCCTGGAAAAATTGGAATTGCCCGTGGACAAGTGGTCATATATGTTATTGAGTTTTTTGTTGAACCGACTGCCGGATGATGTTCGGGCCCGGTTCGAGCACCGGTATGGTGGGGATAGTGCCCGGCATCTGCCGGCTTACAACGACTTAGTGGACTTTTTGGAAACCGAATGTCGACGGGCAGACACTTCGGATTTGTCCTCCCCTCCGAGACCATCTGGAGCACCCCGTCCCCAGGTGAGGATTGATTCTCCGAGGGGATATAGGGGCAAGTCGGGACCTCACCCACCAGGGCCCCGACATTACAATGTGGCAACGGCGGACCCAGACCCCTGTGCATATTGCCGGAACCCGGGCCATAGGGTGCCTGCCTGCAAGCAGTTCCTGGACCAGCGGGTAGAGGGCCGCCGCGGTATCGCAAAGCAGAGACAGTGGTGCTTTGTTTGTTTGGGCAATCATTTTGCTAGGGATTGTGCCCAACGCCAAGCATGCAGCCGGTGCGGTGAGAAGCACCACCCCATCCTATGTATGGACCGGAATGGGGGCTCACAGCCGGCGCAGGGCTCCTCCGCGCCCCCTGTTCGGAGTCAGTCCCAGACTGGCCAGGGGTGCTCGGACGCGGAGGAGAAGGGCCGTCGTGGTGGCACTTTCCCCCCCCCCCCCCCCCCAGAGTTACGTGGCGGTTGCGCACACGCCCGAGCGCCCTAGGGAGGGCCCTACGGGCGGGTGCCCGCGCTCACCTCCACCTCGTCAGGCGCCGCGATCGTCGCCGCCGCGATTGTCGCCGCCGCGATTGTCGCCGCCGCGATCGTCGCCGCCGCGGTCGGCGCCGCGAATGTCGCCACCGCTTGCGGAGCGACCCCGCCTAGAGGCGAGGCTGCCGGTGTTCGGCCGCCCCCAGGCGTATTGGGTGCCGCAGACGGCACGCACGACTCGGCGGGCGTACGAAGCGGCGTGGGACCCACTCGCGCAGTTTGAGCGCCCCTACCAACCGGACCCGGAGGCCACCCGGCGCTCCGAATAGGGGTACGCCGCCCATGCACCCACCACCGCCAACACCCACAAGACCGTGTTGTTGCCCACGGCCTTGATTTGTGTGTGGGGTCCTGGCGAAGGATCAGTCTGTGCACGTGCTCTCCTGGACACGGGCGCACAAGGCTGCTTGGTATCCAGTCGGTTGGTGCAACGGTTGGGCTTGGATATGACACCCCACCCGGACACTGTGCGTGGTGTAGGTAATGTAGAAGTGTCAAACCTGGCCGGACAGGTTACTTTCACGTTTGGGCAGAGTCCCACTTCCCATGCGAGGATTACAGCTTCCGCATTGGTGCTGGATGAAGTGGTCGGGCGACTCCCCCAAGTGCGGCTGCCGCCGGAGGTGCGCGGTTTGGATTTGGCTGATGCTGGCTTCGACACCCCTAGCCAGATCGACGTGCTGCTGGGTGCGGACGTCCTAGGGAGGGTCTTGCTCACCAGCAAACGGACCTTACAGCCTGGTGGCCTAGTGGCCTTGGACACCAAGTTTGGACATGCTGTGATGGGTCAGGTGTTGGCAGTTCCTCCGCCTCCTGCTGAGGAGAGCTGCTTGGTTGGAACTGCACTCTCAGAAGCCGTGCAACGATTCTGGGAGATTGAAGAACCGCCGACCGCGCCGCGGATGAGTCCGGAGCAACAGGAGTGCGAGTTGTTTTACCAGAATAACACTGGCCGCCTCCGCTCTGGTCGGTTCATAACTCGACTTCCCTTGCTTACTCATCGGCCACCCTTGGGTGCTTCTCGCGCATTGGCTGAGAAGCGGCTGGTCTCGATGGAGCGCCGCATGAGAAGAGACCCGCTCTTCCGGCAGAAGTATGTGGACTTCATGAGGGAGTACGAGGGGTTAGGACATATGTCGGTGTCTAACCTGGACTGGCGTACGGTTGAACACTACTTCCTGCCTCACCACGCCGTCCTGAAGTCCCCGGATTCCAAGATTCGGGTGGTCTTCGATGGCTCCGCGGCCACTTCGACGGGCGTGTCCTTGAACCAGTGCTTGCATGCTGGTCCGAAGCTGCACAAGGACATAACGGACATCCTAACGAACTTTCGGAAGCATCAGGTAGTGTTCGTCGCTGACATCCGGATGATGTTCCGGCAGACTGTGATCCATCCTGAAGACCGTCGGTATCAGCTGATATTGTGGCGCGAGAGCCCTGATGAACCGATGTTGGTGTACGAGCTGAATACGAACACGTACGGCCTGAAGAGCAGCCCGTACATCTCAATTCGTACTTTGATTGAATTGGCGGCCCGAGAGCGACTGAGGTTCCCTCGAGCGTCCGCCATTTTGGAACGGGACCTGTTTGTTGATGACGTGTGCACCGGGGCAAATAGCGTCGAAGAAGCTTTGGTTCTACGGAACGAGTTGGTTGAACTCTTGCGGACTGGTGGCTACGAGTTGCGGAAATGGTTGTCCAACTCACCGGCACTGTTGGCCGGGCTCCCTGAGGAGCACCAGCAAGACCCGCACCTCTTCGAAAACGCCGAGAACCCACACATGTTATCGGTCCTGGGCGTGCAGTATCGACCGGTCCAAGATGTGTTTACCTATCGGGTGGAACTGGATTCCCCGAAGGTCTGGACAAAGCGGCTTGTTCTGTCTACGGTGGCCAGAACGTACGATCCAAACGGATGGATCGCACCGGTCATCTTCACGGCCAAGGCGTTTATGCAGCGCCTGTGGATAGTCCCACTGGGCTGGGATGATCCGCTCTCCGGGGACTTGCTGAGCGATTGGGAGACCTACTTCTCCACGCTCACGGAGATCAATCAGGTCGAACTGCCGCGTAAGCTGTTGCCTGCAGGCAAATGCAGGGCTACCCTTCACGGGTTTTGCGACGCCTCCGAGCGAGGATTTGCAGCTGCCGTCTACTTGAGAACGGTCAGCTCCGCCGGAGCGGTCGACGTACGCTTGGTCATGGCGAAGAGCAAGGTGGCCCCCCTTCGGACGCGTTGGACAATTCCGAAGTTGGAATTGGCGGGTGCCGCTCTTCTTGTGCGCCTGATGAACCATGTGGCCTCCACCCTGAAGGACACCGTGGACCTTGCGGAGGGTGCCTACGCATGGACGGACAGTCAGATTGTTTTGTGCTGGCTGAAGTCGTCAGTCCATAGCTTGGAGGTCTTCGTGGCCAACCGTGTCTCGCAGATCCAGAACTCTGAGATTGCATTGGTTTGGAGACACGTGCCAGGTGAACTGAATCCAGCTGACGTGGCATCCAGGGGCTGTTCAGCACCTGAGCTTGTTGCCCACTCACTGTGGTGGAAACCAAATTGGTTATTGGAAAGGGAGACACACTGGCCTGCCAGTTGTGTGCTTGGGACCCCATCCTCTGGTTTGAAGGTCCACCTTGTCGAGACAGCTCCAGCGCCAGACACCGCTTGGTTGCTAGAACGGTATAGCTCCCTCGACAAGCTTGTTGGAGTGACAGCTTGGGTCAAGCGATTCTTACACAACTGTCGCCACCCTGACAACCGGTCACGCGGTAGTGTTCTCACCAGTGAAGAGCGGAGTACCTCCCTACTTCATTGGATTCGGGTTGTACAGAAGGAACACTTTGGGGATGTGTTGAAGACCTTACGGAAAGGGCGACCCAAATTGCAGAAGGCGATAGCTCGCCTCAACCCGTTTGTGGACGAGTCAGGAGTACTCCGGGTTGGAGGACGGCTTCGTAATGCGAATTTGTCGTATTCGGCGCGCCACACCATATTGTTGCCCAAGAAGGGGCACTTGGTGGACTTGTTGGTGACCGATCGCCACCTTAAGAACTCCCATGCCAGCTGCAATGCGCTTCTGGGCATTCTACAGCGGGAGTTTTGGATCTTGAACAGCCGAAGACTCGTGCGGGGCATCGTGTTTCGGTGCTTGCCTTGTTTCAGACTCAAGGCAGCCACGATGCAGCCTCAGATGGGTGACCTACCACCGGACCGGGTCACTGAGGCTAGACCCTACTCCAGGGTTGGAACGGACTTCGCCGGACCCTTCTTGGTGAAAACTTCGCAACTCCGCAACGCGAAGACGGTAAAGGCGTATCTGTGCGTTTTCGTATGTCTGTCCACCAAGGCCGCGCATCTTGAGCTTGTTAGTGATCTTTCGATGGAGGCCTTTATTGCTGCTTTGGATAGGTTTGTCTCACGTAGGGGACTTCCGTCTCTGATCCGGTCAGATTGTGGCACCAACTACAAGGGCGCCGACCGATATTTACAAGATGTTGTAAAATTTTTGTTAGATAATAAGATTGAAATTGAAACAGACCTCTCCCGTCGGGGTATCACCTGGACGTTTGATCCGCCAGGCTGCCCCCACTGGGGTGGAATCTGGGAGGCCTGTGTAAAACAAGCCAAGGCACATATGTACAAGGTTGTTGGTCAAACTATTTTGACCTTTGAGGAGCTAGCGACGTTGTTTTGTAGAATTGAGGCGGTGCTCAATTCCCGTCCGTTGTGTCCGCTCAGCTCCGATCCAAATGACTTGGAGGCGTTGACTCCAGGTCATTTCCTTATTGGTCAGCCACTTGCAGCGTTGCCAGAGCACCCCCTCAGGGAAGTAAAGAGCTCTCGCTTGTCGCGCTACCAAATGCTGCAACAAATGTCTCAGAACTTTTGGGCCACATGGTCATTAGAATATTTGCATGTCCTGCAGCAGCGCCTCAAGTGGACTGACAAAACCAGTCCCCCCAAGGTTGGTGACTTAGTGCTAGTTAAGGAGGCTAACCTACCGCCACTGCGTTGGCGCCGGGGGCGCATTGTTAACTTGTTTCCTGGTAAAGACCAGACGCCCCGGTTTGCCGAGGTCATGGTGGGGGACTCGGTTCTCAAGCGAGCGGTAGCAACCTTGTCGCGACTTCCATTAGTATAGCGGACCGGCTTCGAGGCCTGTCCGAGGCGGGTGTTTGTTACGTCCCGATGCAATATCGGAACGCGCCCACAACATGACATTTGTCAATGTCAAATAATTATAACCTGAAAACGCAACGCGTTTTTTTCGACTGTCATGTCGCTGACATTACGTTTGCGGAACTCGGCAAGGAACGGGTAACAACGCGCGGTTTTCCTTTTGTGTGCCGAAATAGTGGTTTTAGTGTGAATTTGGTGTACACGAACAATTTTGTGTTTTGAAGTGCGAGACAGTATTCGCAACGCGAATCCGCAATTTTTGGCGTCTGGACCGGTGCTTGTTTCGCCGCGTGGCGACCCGGGGCTGGTGCTTCAGCAACGAGTAGCTGAACCTTGACGAGACTCTGACTGTGACTGACCTGACTGTGATTTACTTGACCGAAAAAGCCCGCCTCAGCGCTCGAATAGGTAAGTACCGGTTGTCATTGTTGTTTCGTTTGCACTCCGTATCGGGGTTAAATTTCGTCCGGGACATCCGGGTTCCGTACGAAACACTAATATAAGAACATACATAATATGAGTTCAGAGAAGTCTATACTCTATTCCCCATAACAGCACTAGTGTCGTTATAGTCACTTTACGTTATTGCTAGCAGCCACAGACTTCTTAATCTAGGTTAAACTTAGGTCAAGGATTAAGCGCTCAATTTTAACTTTACGGTAAAAATGCACAACTACCAACTTAACAAACAATTAAATTCCGACGGCTTTTAAGTAAAACAAAACTTTCCGAACTAAATTCATTGATGCCAACATAAAAAAAGTATTTTTAATTTAAGAATATTTTAAATTAAAAAAAAAAAATTACCATAGACACATACTGTCAGTCAAACGTCATATTTGCCTTGTTTCCAGGTTATGATTAATTTTGTATTTTATAATTTAAAACCTAGTCGTAGAAAAAGTATTGTATGCAACGTTGTATAATTAAGTCAAAAAACGCTCATTGCGTCTCTGTTTGCGATACTCGCCGCGTTGGCGGCTCGTATCGCAACTCACGCAATTCGCATTTTTTGAACCCACTTATACAACTGTTGCATAAAATACTATCATATATTAGCGATTTCGTACATTTTAAGCGTAGGTTAACTAATAATGCAATTGCTCCTTATCTTGCCTTAGCCTTTCATTTACCTACTGTCTTAGGGCTAATTATCCACACATGCACCACAAAGACTTCTTTGAAGTCTCTGTCTTGTGATTTGTGTGTAAATTCTGAAATAAATTGGATTTCAGTGCGATTGGTAGAGGGAATTCGTAGAGTCATCATCATACGATGTTTAGAGGAAACGTTTGTTAAGATGCCTGGCTATCACCGGCCGCCATCGGCAGGGCACCAAGGTTACAAAGGTAAAATATTATTACGCTTTGTGATGTAATTTACAAACATAAATTTCGTACATTTTCCAGCACTATAAAAAATTTATAATTTATGCCACACCTGGCCATAAAGTGGCTTTTTCCGCACGCTGCGCGTACGGAAGAAGCCGCTTTCTGGCCAAGTGTAGACATAAAATGATGTACACAACATGGGAGGTAATAAAGAAAGCCCTCGATCGCATATTTACGTCCCTCGCTTGCAGCTCGGGCCGCAAACTTCTGCGATCTCGGCCTTTCTTTGTATTACCACCCTAGCCGTGTAAAGATTTTTTTCACCAAACGATAATTCAATCAAGTGTTACATTAGGATAAACAATTGTAAACGATGCGATGATCCCTGCCACTTACGCTGGATTCTGATAAAATGCAGCCACTTTAAAAAGAAGATAGAGCGAGGGCGGCAACTTTCTTTTTTAACATTAAAACCGTTCCCCACCTCATCGGCGCTGCATATTTTATATTCAGCCAGTCCTCTCCGAACTTCCGCGTTGCCTTCATTATTCATAATCTTGTCCGAAATGTGACCCACCGTGGGGACGCATTACTTCCACTATCTGTTTTGAGGGGTTGGTTGCACACGGGGTGATTTTAGAGCGGCTGTTATTCTGTCATTTTGTGATTGGATTGGGTTAAATTGCCTAGAAGAGTGGCATGAAGTTTTGATCGGGAAATAAGGAAAACTAGAATCACTTTTACAGTGTGTAAAAATAACCGCATCATTTATATCAACAACATTGTTAAAAGTGCTGACATTAGTTAATAAGAACTAACATTAGTTAATAAATGATCTAAATCCTAACACTATTTACTATGACACCACACAGCTATGGCAAAAAATGTTCTAGGATACTGAGATCTATTTAATCTCTTAGAGATTTGTGAATATAGGAACAATATAGATTATGTAAAGTTTATAATTAGTTCATACATTTTTAATCTGAATGCCAAACAAAATTATACGCAATTTCAGAAGACACACGTGTCATTCTTAATAATCTGTCATACTACCGAAAAAAATAATGACAACAGAAGAAAATAACTTACTTAAAAATATGAATAAAATTGTGTACTACGAATGTCACTCAGTACGGTCGACATAATAAATATCTAAACGGATGAAGTGACAAACATCTTTAAGATGTTAAGTATGTCGGGGAGTACGAGTGTACAGATATTTTTGTCGCCTTGGTAACGTATATATTTATGATGTTGACTGTACCCAAAGGATATCCATGTTTATCAAAAAGTCGCCTAGTGTGGCCGCAGCGCTGCCACTATCTGTTTTTAAGATAGGGTGTCCATGTGGGTCTGATTTATTGTGCCCTGCCCGCGTCGTTCAACGGAGGGTTTTCTTCCACTTTTGCGTTGGTCATAATCAGCGGCGTGGATCTGTCTCTGAAATGATTTCATTTTATAGACGTCTCGTATAATCGTAAAAGGAAGGTTATACTAGCTTTTGTTTAGTGTACTTTATTGCTGCTGCTTTCCTATTTAAAATTTAGGTTGTTTTATATAAGGTGTTGCCTGTACTAGGCGCAAATAATTAAAACGTAGATTGTACTCCTCAAACTGAACAATACATGTTCAGCGACATTTAAAAATAACTTGTTTTAATTTTTAGTACACTTTAAAGTTTATTGGAAACCGCAATGTATTGATGTTTTTTATGTTTGTAACGTGACAAGCGTCGTCAATTAGACTGATGTTAACGTACATTAAAAATACTATTTAATTTGTATGAAAAAGAGAAAATCTAAAGATAACATGATTTTTAAAAGTTGTTGCACGAAAGTTTTATTGTTTGAGGAGTAGAATCTGCGTTTTAATTATTTTCTCCTGTTACAGGCAACACCCAGTTATAGAACAAGTGCGTGTATCTAAGTACAGGTTCAGTCATTGGCGTGAGGCTGTATTTGTCACGCTTGATGGTAATTAGATGGTGCAGTGCTATCGCACTTTACTGCTGCCCGACCGGCTTCCAGAGCCGATACAGACGGACTGCGTGCCAGGTGCAATTTGTATGATAACTGTATCCCAGCTGCACACTTACTGCACATTTTCCATATAAGTTGCAGGTGGGTCCCTGTTACGGCTAGATGTTTTATATAATTTTAAGTTTAAGGATTTTTATACATCATTATACTTATAATCGTTTAAAAATTTAATAATATTGTACATTAACATCTTATCACTATTTTTTCTGCATGGCAGTGATAATTATTTACTTTTTTTATTACTCATTACATAATATTTTTCTACCAATTTTACTTTAATAAATCCCGATACAAATCAACTTTCTTCAATGACATGCAATGAGAATATGAAATATTGTACGCCATATTCTGGCTTATTGTGACGAACTAAAATACCATTGTTAATATCTATTTATAACTACTCCCTTTCTGACGATAAATTATTCTTTTATATTCTATACTAGCATTTACCCGCGGCTTCGCCCGCGTTGTTCCCGTTACTGTCCCAAGGGAACTCTTTACCGGGATATAAAGTATCCTATGTTTCAATCCAGGACTTGGTCTATTTGCACGCCTAATTTCAGCTCAATCCATGCAGTCGTTACCCCGTTATTTAATAACACACATCCAAATATCCAAACACCTCACAAACTTTCGCATTTATAATATTAGTGGGATTCTATTCTATTCTATAAAATCCTAGTGCCGCATTTGACATTTGAGACATTGTCCCAGTAGTTGCCGTGTTGAATTTTAAAATCATTAGAAAAAGAGGTGACTACAGGGTGCGTACAACTTATTGCGTATTACGTCCAAAACGTTTACCTCACTTCAAGTTTTCTGTACTAACTAGTAAGCAAAAAAATGCCTTTCTAAATCAACCACCAAAGCGTTTCAGTCAGCGCAAACCCACGTCACTTCACCGAATCGCTTTACGATTGATATTTTATTGTAATAAAATTCAGCCTTCATAGTACCTCGTCGCCAAATGTAGTAACTGACAGTCTTTTTGTAGTAAAAACTGTTTTTTTTTGTGTAGAAGGAATTACTCTTTGCCACAAGTATCTTTGTGGATTAAAGATTGTGAGTCAGCTAGCTCGATTTAATAGTAAGTAACGTAGATTGAATCAATAAAGCGTATTATACGAATGCTCGTTGATTATATAAGGAAAGTTAAAGGGAACTTTGTCTGTAGGGTGGGTGGGATTAAGATGTACAGTCACCGGCAATAATATGTAATGAAACGGAACATGCAAATATATCTGACACAACTCTATTCCAATAGCATTAAGGACGAGTTATATATTTATGCATGCTCGATTTAAACATCAAAAGGCAATTATCACTTTAGGTACGGTCACGGACTTTAATTGTTAAGCCATTTAGGGATCAGACTAATTTTGTCGTGTAATACACAATCTATGACACGACTATTATAAGTTGAGCCCTAAATGGCTCAACAATTAAAGTCCGTGAGTGCACTACGCCACCATACAAATAGCTATGATCATGATTTCTAATTTGTTCGACAAAGGAAAGCATCATGTTAAAACCTGCATATTGTGGTAATTGAATATCTGATCACCTATGCAGCCTGATTTCAGTCGCAAGGGTTAAGCAAAACTAATACTGTCAAAGCAATAAAGTGAATAATATATTTATGTTTAATGTTGAAACGATTATAATGATGAAGAATTAGCATAACCAGGCTCAAATGTGACACAAAAAGAAATTATATAAACAAAAAATTTATATCATAAATCATCATCGGCTCCACAGGGCTGAATTTACTTTCAGAATGAATCGACCTTTCACTAAGGTACAGATGTAGTGCAAAATGATTTTCCATCGGGAAAACTCGGATCTCAATTAGAATACGATGGCACCCGAACTGAAAATCAATGATTGTATGAAATGAGTGACTTTTCAAAATGAGTTTTCATATCCATTAATATGGAACTTTATTGTTTAGTGTCAAATGTCAAAGTGAAAACCGGCGGCTGTAAGATGGGTACTGAAGCTGATTGAGAGAGCACGATAAATACGAACTTTTCCGATAAAGTACGATGGAAAATCATTTTGCACTACATCTGTACAATATTTTGGTAATTTTAATGAATCTACATTATAATTAAACCCCTACGCAGGTCATTAAAACGTAGCCATGAGCCACAAAAGCCTAAAACGACTTTATTTCTGTTGTCATCTCTCATAAAGTTTCTTTACCTTGGCCGCGATAAAATTAACATAATAATTGAAACCCAACGTGTAATATATCACGAACTGGATATAAAGGCAATTACAGGATTCTTAATGCTCGTTTTTGCCGGTACAGCAATTGTACCGCTGGTACAGCGATTGTACCGTCGTCGGTACAGAGCTATAAATCTCGAGTCTGTACCTATTCTTCACTGGTTTCCGAATCTAATCTGATATTTTATTTCTTGAGGTTTAATAATGTTTCTCAGTGTTTTCTTTTTCTAGATAGGGTGTTTTTTGACATTAAGTCATTGTTTGTAAACATTTAGGTACTAAAATATAAGGCGTTGGTTTAATTTTTTTTCTTAAGTGATGTTCCCCGGTTACTGAAAATTGTCTGAACCGATTTGGAAAATTCTTTTTCCTTTGAAATGATGATAACAGGATTTTGGAGAAATCGAGAGAACTCTTCAAATAGCTACTAATAACGATTTGAGTATTTGTTATTGTAAAGGTCGACAAATTAAATACAGTACATTTTTTGACTTAAAATAAAAATCGAAATTCAGTATATTTTAGTTACGTACTACAGTGAAGCTAATCCCATGGTATGTATACAAGAAAACGAGGTATGATCGTTCCGAAATCAGACATGGTTACGTCACGATAATGTTGGCATTGATTAGAACTTCTATAATTTAAGAAAAGAAAATGGTTTACCCATAATCAATCACACTATCACATCGCAATCGCACTAATATTATACTTAAATGTGAAAGTTTGTGAAGATGTTTGGATATTTGAATGTTTGTTACTAAATAACGGGGTAGCAACTGAGGATTAAGCTGGAATTTGGCATGCAACCTTAGCCAAGATTCCGTTTTATGATATCATCATAAGTATATAGGTATCACTAATATGGTGAAGACATTTTGACAAGAAGTAAAATGTTTTTTGTTTACGTAAGTAAGAGGCCTTCCATCTTTTATCTTATAATTCAGAAGATATGTCTCTTTAAATTCTCAAGTTAAAAACAGTGTGTCGTTTAGCGTCTCCTCATATCTATAGACGCAGAATCTGGTCCGAAAAAGCTTCATGTCCACGCGAGTAAGAGCGAAAAAGATGTCGTTTGGGTCAGTGGTAGATGTGCGGACGGTAATCGTCTGTGAAACTGATTTACAGACAATAATATTACAACCAGATTCCTTGATTTCAAAGAACATTCCAAAACCATTACGCTTTAACTACAGTAAAGCTAATCCGACAGTAACCCATAAAATGGAACTCTCCATCATTACCGGCTCACACCGGATTCTTATTGACACATACGCTGAGAATTGGCTACCGTCTTCCCTGCACACATAAATTCCTGGAGCGAGTGTCACGTAGCAACTTTATACATCGCTTTAGCACAGACTTAAAAATTGTACTCTTGGAGTGAAATAGAAAACGTGTGTGGACTGGAGAGTGGGCTTTACTCCGGGGGTTACTTTGTTTCGCGCCCTCATTTGAACGGTACTTCTCTTTGATTTTGTAATACCTTATCAGCGTGATGCAAAATGTCTACATTTGTATATACTAATACTTGTAGGATTGATTTTAATAATGGCACGCCATTTAAATGTATCAAACTTTTATTCCGAGCACCTAAATAATCATATTTTAAAGCGTTTTTCAAGTTAGCCTAGCATAAATCGTTCCTCTTCCTCTCAACCGCTATCTAATAAGACCGAACACATTTTGTTCTCCTTTCATTCATCCACTCACAGATCACAGGTAGGTTTGCAAACCTAAGTACATACTTTGGACAGGATGGCACTTGAATTTTGGAAAAAAACTATGTATACATATAAAAAGCAAAGTCGAGTGGATGAGATGCTGGGCCGTAATCCCTGAGATCGGTCACTTAAATGTCTAAGAATTTCTACAGAACTTATTCTACAGAAAGTATTATTTTTATATAAGCAGCATCTCATTATGGTCTTGTAATACGATACAAAACGTCAAAATTTGTATACAATCGGGGAGAATGAATTAATTGATGCTACTCGGTCTTATGAACATACACCGCACTTTGCGGGTGCGGGGCATTTTGCAAGGTAAGGTTTACAAATAAATCAATCAATTTTCAAGTTGTCAGTATTAGATTAGGTACTTGTACTAAGTATTTATACCTACTTAGTATTCGTAACCTGGTATATGTGCTATGCAACTCCGAGTAGGTACCTTAGTGGCTAATACTATGCACATATACTGTGCACTCTACTACATACCTGCGTAACCTACAGTATTAGTTTCCAAGGTAGGTACCTTCTCGGAGTTGCATAGTACATATACCAGGTTACGAATACTAAGTATAAATACTTAGTACAAATACCTTATACTGACCTAAACCTTGCCATCTGAAGTACCCGCAAAATGCTCCCTGCAGTACGGTGTATGCTTATAAAAGATTCGACTCGAAAAAACAAGATTAGGTTAAAACCCTTAGGCAAATACAGAAGTCGATAACAAAGTTTAAGTACAAATTACTCCGCTGGTCGAGTGAATGAGATGCGGGGTAGGAATTTCAGAGACTACTTATTTGAATGTCTAAGATTTTGTTCTTTTAAGTAACTAGTAACGGACTATTAAACTGTTCGCTTCAGTTAGACACAAATTATAGACTAGTAAGAACAGAACATTTAAAGACAAATATTTTATGATCATAAAAAATAATAAAATGGTTTTCTTACATATACAAACTGTGTTACAGCTTTCAGAACTTTCGGGCCTCAAAACAGCTAGCTACCTTTAGCAACGTAAACACCTAACTGCGGCCCTCTAAGACAAAGCGTTTATCAAAGGAATCAAATTAATTGAGTGAAAATCTCTCGGGGGGAATTTCGATAATTTGCTTTGGAAATTAAATGGGGTTGATTGGGGTGCTCGCTGAATGTTAATGTAAATGTCCGTCGGTTGTCACTAGTGCATAAGTAATTACAAGCCGTGGTCCCTTGGGTCGATTGATGTCAGAGGTTCCAGACGTCCAGGTAGTTTGCGAAATTAGGATAATATTCTGAGAAACTATCGGCTTTGTTAAAGTTTACGCATCTGTTTTAATTGGATATTATTCGGAGTAACCATGACTGACCTGATATTGATTCCTAGCGCTCATCTCGCCGACTCGGGACTTTGACCATTATTCTGAATTCGGCAGCTTTGATCATTGCAGTCCACTGCTGGACATAGGCCTCTCCCAAGGTACGCCCCAGAGCCCGGTCTACTGCTTTATGCATCCAGTCGCCGCCGGCCGTATGCAAGTGAATCATAGAGGAAATAATCTAAAGCAATGAGCGTTTCAATCATCTGTCTAGCTACGTACCTGCTCTTCATATTATTTTGAGTTACCTAGTTGACTAGTTGGCCTTTGATGCAGTTTTTATAAAAAAAAATGTTAAAGCAAGGGTAAAAGCGGTTTATAAATAAGCCTAAGGTGACCCGAGACTACCAATCTTTGAGGTTGTTGTATCCTAATTGGTGTCTCCTTTCACATTACTTTTTTTGTGAAACGTCTAAATTTATATAAAAATGCCTTGTAAATTGACTAAGGAGATACCTAATGATGTTGTACTTATAATACCCTAGCCAATATCCTCTTATACTATAACAGCCACCTAATTATGTTCATAGGTACTTGTCTCATGTAGGTTTGCAATATTAAACCGTCTGTGATCGTTAATTAGGGCTATATGTATTAAATTTGATATTGTGATAAAGTGCTCAGAAAAAAGTTTAATTATATTTACACAGTCACAGTTTTCGATATACTTTTATTTAAGCGCTAAAATATCTCGTTCTAATTCGAAATGTCTTACTTAGTTGACAATCAATTTTTAATACTATTAAAAAAGTACAATTAAAATCGTACCTCATTGTCAAGCAGTAAAGAAAATGTCAGAGAATGTGATTTGTTGTGCAGCTGTGTGACATATTTTCCTATACCGGGTGATTTCGAAGACGTGAGCACGACTAACACTACAGTTTCAGTAAATTTTAATGGATGGTTCTCCATCGAATTTATGTGAAACACCCACATCTTCTTTTAATTTTTTTTAATTCTCTGCAATCAGGGGCATCTTACAACAACTAATTAATAAAGATAAAAATTCTTCGAATAGTATAGCAGCACATTGATTCTAAAGAAAATTAATTGGCATTTTAGTAATACCAACGTTTCACAAGTTAAACGTAGAGTACTTGATGGATGTATTCTAATTGTAGAGTGACCATGTATATCGTTAATAATTTAACACGTTTCGTGTTCAACACCAAAAAAATCGTTAATCTCACTAATACTGGTACAAAACAGTAGCTCATAATTTATTAAATCCGTAGGGTTGATCCTGCTCACGTCTCCCAAATCACCCTGTATGTATAATCACTCATTTCAAGTGTCGTAATCCGAGTTTTTTTTTTAATTTAACGCTTTTCCCTGCCTTAACCCCAGGGCCATTAACCTTGGCTGGGTTATATCAGATGCCCAAATATCGAAATATAATAAAGCTCGGTTACTTAATCCTGCTCCACATCGCCCTTAACCCTTGGAGTTAATCTACCAAACGTAATTATAAATCAAATATGTAAAGTTGGAGAAACTCAAGGATCATTAATTTTGGATAAGCCTTTGTAGGATGAAAACGTTTAAAACAGCTTCGGTTTCTCTGTAGCGTATTAAACTGACCTTTGCCCAATAAAATATGTGAGTAATAACAGTATATTGCATACCTTCGTTAGAACGGTAGCTAAATGCGTACAACTCAATAGGCTATTCTGCCGTTCTAATTCAAAAGGACCCATCTCAGTTTTATAGGTTTTGAGAAACAAGCAGTTTTAGTTGTGGAAATGGGATTTTGGAGGTGTGCAAAATTTTCTTAATTATTTTTAGGAAAATTTTATAAACTAAGATTTATTTTGGGAAATGTCATAATATGATGCATTGATATATTTTCCGAAGGGCTCCAAAGGTTCCGCAAATAAGTTATTTTCAGAGATCATTTTTATTAAGTTGGACCGCATTTCTATGCGAGTCGCATCATTTGCTAGAATTTCATTAGAGCGCATTGCTTCAGAAGCTCCTAGTAATTGAGTGCCTGAGGTGCTCAGGTGTTCTGGAGTTATTGCTCCCTCTGTGACATTAAAAGCAACTAGGGACTTGTATTTTGACTTCTATTAGACATGCGCATTAGTACCTATGCATTCGTTATGATCTTTTTTACATCTCACGAATAACTTGAGGTTTGGTTTGGGTCGATTTGCTCACATGTGTAAGGAAAATTTTAATGCATTTTCCAAAAGATTTCCTCTTCTTTCACTATTCCCTAACAATACTCTTTACACACATCAAATTTAATGAAAAGAGCGTAAGGGCGCGGCCCCATGTCTACGGCACGGCGCCGTCCGCCGTGGAACGGCACGGCGCCGTCACCGTGCGACGGTACGGCGTCGTGCCGTCGGACGGCGCCGTGGACGGCGCCGTGAACGGTGCCGTGGACGGTGTGACGGCGCCGTGAACGGTGCCGTGAACGGTGTGACGGCGCCGTCCACGATGCCGTGAACGGCACACCGCACCGGTGGACGGCGCACGGCTCGGTAGTTTTGTTTTAGGCGAATCTCACACTGCGGCGAATCTAGAATCATCAATTTGTATAGAAAAATCGCGGGGTATGGCACACTGAGAATGAGTGAGGTCGCGGCGACTTTTTAACCGGCTTTCAAAGGAAGGACGTTTTTTTTGTGTGTTTGTTCACCGAGTACCTACTCGAAGACGGCTGAACCAATTATACATTCTTTTTTTGTTTGAAAGAATGATGTTTGAATATTTTAGAGGTGGTCCCATTGCAACCAAATCAGGACTTGATGATGGGATGTTGGAGGAATTGAGGGAACTCTTCAAATATTATAGGCACACATATAGCGATTTTGGTATTGGTTATAGTTTCTCGTGCATTTCTTATTACAAATGAATTTCTAGTGTTAACCGACTTCAAAACAAAGAGAACATTCTATGTAGGTTTGCTCCCCGATTACTTGAAGATGGCTAAGCCGATATGGAAAATTCTTTTTTTATTTGAAAGGGTATACCTCTGAGGTAGTCCCCTTGCAAACAAATCAGGATCTGATGATGGAATCTTGGAAAATCGAGAAAAATATAGCGATTTGGGTATTTTTCATAGTGAATTGTACATTTCTTATCGAATCTCTTCATTTGAAGTCCGTTATTAACAGACTTCCACAAAAGAAGGACGGTTTTCATTTTTTACCCTATTACTCGAAGACAGCTGGACCAATTCGGAAAATTATTTTTTTGTTTGAAACCGATTTGTCCTCCAGAGTGGTCTAATCAAACCGAGATCTGATGATGGGATCTTGGAGAAATCGAGGGAACTCTTCGAATATTATAGGCATATACAGGGTGGGAGGGACTATACCGACATACTTTAGCCATGAATTCCTGGTGGTGTGACGAGTAAATAATGTTATATCGACATGGTTCGAATACTGTCATTTTACATTACATTAGTCTTATGGAACAAAATAAATCAGAAAATTCAGCCCCTCGTTATAAACATGTCCTTACTGGAGGAAACATTATCAAAAAGAAAAAAAAGCTAAAATGGAAACGAAAGGTCAATTTTTTTGGCCTCGTCGTAGTCGCTTACCATCAAATACTGCGAAGGTTAATTGCTGTTTAGTTAAAGGATTTAAAAAAATTAGTAAAACTATCTTAGTCACATTTATTAGGGCTTGCTACACACTTGGGAGTTTTCATTTAAAAAATAATGAATATCTCTGAAAGTAAGCGTTTTTCGACTACACATCACATAACTTTTTTTACTCCTAATAGTTGTTAGAATCTATAGTTAAAGTTTGTCGGTATAGTCCCTCCCACCCTGTATACGGCGATTTGGGAATTGTTCATATTCACTCGTGCATCTCATATCAAAATAGGTTCACTGAAAGTCGGTTATTTTAATTTTTTTAATTTTGTGATTATATCATCATCATTCGGTTTAATTCGCAATGTCAATGTGTACTTTCATCAAAATGGGTTCAGTAATTTTTGAGATAGAGTTATGTGTGTATCAGTCACTAGGAAAACTTGTACCTACTTAACAGCGTAATTCGATCACTATTGAAATTAAGAAAATCAAGAAATAAAAAAAATACTTAAAAATTAAACCGTTATCAAAAAGGGAAGAAATAAAAGTTTTATGAACACTATTTTTTTTAAGTCGGTGTTAGCCTTAATATTTGGAAGTATCTACGCTACGAGACGCTCAAATACTATATTACATACATAGACCAGTAAAGTAAGCAGTGGCTCGGCTTCGCCTCGGCCGACAATTACATGTGATCGGAGGCTTTCTTTATTTACTGGCCAAGGTTTATATACAATTTTTCTGTTCGACGGAGTCGGAAAGCGGCCGGAAGACAGAAAAAATTGCTGGCATAAAACTTTCCTTTTATTTGAAGACGGTTTAATTTTTATAATAACTTTAATTAAAGAAAAAAAATTATTACTCGTCGGTTTTTTAGCCAAATCCCATTCTCAAAATCATTTTTTACCCTAAAAATGATGAAATGATACGATTTCAATCAAAAAATTATACACTTACAAAAATAAGTCCCTATTTCTATGGAGAGTCGATTTTCGATCCACAGTGTAGCGGGAAGAGTGCAGTGTGCGGTGCGCCGCACACGGTACCGTGTGCCGTACACGACACCGTCCACGACGCCGTCACACCGTTCACGGCGCCGTCACACCGTCCACGGCACCGTTCACGGCGCCGTTGACGGCGCCGTCCGACGGCACGACGCCGTACCGTCGCACGGTGACGGCGTCGTGCCGTTCCACGGCGGACGGCGCCGTGCCGTCGACATGGGGCCGCGCCCTAAGAAACTTGAATCTAAAACGGCATATTAAATGGTAAGCAACAGGCGTCCGTATCCCTAATAAACGATCTATTTTAGACAACTTAAGGGCCAAAGATTTAGTAGTGCAAAATAAAGGCAAAATTGAGTATACAGCGTGGAAATCGAATACGGGCGAATATTGAAACGGTGGTCAACATAGGACCTAAGAAGTATATTTAGATAACTTTTGCTTAAAACTACAATGAAAATATTTAACACATAAAATAATTCAGCCCGCAATGTAACGCAACACTTTAAAGTTGACAAACACGCTAGTTGACAGTTACTTTAAAAAGCTCGTATTTCGCAACGTCATAACTAGCATGTATGCGGTACATTGTTGCTTGGTAAATTTTCAAAAATTAATAACCAGGTCACTATTAAGTGTAATTTAAAAATTCATATTAATTAATGATAACACTACTAAACGCTATATCTGGTTTAATTGTTTGCTCGTATTAGACTTCCACGCTGTATAGTGTACAAGTATAAAAGTCAAATCACACAATAAAAAGAATTGTTTTTTGTTGCCCTAATTATTTTTACGCTTTTGTATAGGTACTTTAGAATATATCAATTCAGGAGTCAATCATGGCCCTGTAAAGTCAAGCATGAACGAGCGTCAGCTCTCGTATAATATACCTCTGATAAAAACAAGAGCTTACGAATTATTTTAAATTGAATTGTGCGTAAAGAAGCAAGATTTATTCAAAAGTTTTTAACATCATTTCTGACAGCGCTAGTTAATTTCTTCCCAGTTTGCCTGCGTTAATGCGACACGACCGCGTTTCTTCGTCGGCCATAAAACATATAACTCTGTTACGATTGTTCGCCCTTGTTGGGCCGACTGAGAAATCGTATAGAAGCGTCAATGATTTTATGTGTGATATGTGTAAAAGTTCCCGACTTCTGCTGGAATGTGATGACCAGTGTTCGGATCCTGGGTGCTATTTAGGGGTATAAGACTTCAAATTTTATACAGAAACATGGAATGGGTTACCACTATGGACGCATATGAAGAGGAAGGCCCACAACCGTTACCTTTGGGTTCCGGATCACCTTTGGTCACTTTAGTGGTATGGTTCAATAATTATCCAATAATCCAGTATCCGCACCAGTTTGGATAAAGGGCTTGGATAAAGTCGCAGAGAGGGCGCTAGTTATGACTAACCATCTAGTATTAGATCCTTTTTGAGTAATGCAGGCAGTTTAGATTAAAAGGATGAAATATGACGTTGACGGGTGAATTGTCAGTCTTCTTTGGAAAATGTAAGCGATTGTGCCCATCTCTGTGAATTTATCGTGTAACTTATTTTATTATAAACGCGACATTTAGAGTGTGTAAAGAAAGACATGAAGAGCAATACACCTGTGGCGTAAAGTGGCCTCGCCACTGGCCGATAATTTTGGTTTGGACCCCTGGATGTGCCGCGCTACCGACCCAACGATAATCTGGATTACTTACCGCCGAGCGTGTCCGATGCGCAGCCAGAGGCCTCTGGTGTTGATGATCTTCAAGTTGTAGCACAATCCTGTATTTCACTATTTAATAATCTTAATCTTTTAGAAAAGCGCACGGCGCGTTGAGGGTTTTGACACACACTGGATTTTCACACTTGACATACAATGTCATAGTGTCAATTGTATGTCGCCAGTAATCTGAATTATAGGAGGTTCGATAGCACGGCTACAAATACTGAACAACACCAGTACTCAAACTGGTGCGGATACTGGATTATTGGGTAATTATTGGATCATACCACTAAGGTGACCAAAGGTGATCCGGAACCCAAAGGTAATGGTTGTGGGCCTTCCTCGTTATATGCGTCCATAGTGGTAACCCATTCCCGGGATCCTGAGGAATATCCATGTTTCTGTATAACGTTTGAAGTCATATACCCCAAATTGCACCCAAGAGCAGAACACTGGTGATGACCAATGTCTGCAGGCGGTTTTTTTTAAACTGACAATACTTACTAGTCTTACTGACTGTCGTAAAAATCGGACTAGGTGGGGGCCGTGGCGTTCCCTGGGGTTTGAACCAGGTCGCTTGGCCGGACCACCTTTGAAGTTTCGCTGATTGCTCAAAGTGAGCAACGGACCAGCGGGAAAGGTTGAAGCGGATCAACCTGTTCTTATGTAGAGTGTGTATATTATGGGAGTTTTAGTTGCCGGGTCCCTAAACCTAGCCCAGCTAAAAAGACTCTGGCAAGAAAATTAGCTGAGCCCGAGGAAGGTCGGAGTGAATATACAGGTGGTACAAAATCGATCTTGGTATGTTATTTAGGACAGGCTAACGCTCAGTAAGGATGTCTCTGATGGCGAATGGTGGTTTAATATCACGAATGGTGGATGATGAAGTCACACTGTCATTGTTCCCAAACCGTTTCGCGGAACTGATAGCGACATTTAGATGTTAGAAGTAGAAATTCTCATCTTATTCCTAGTCATTACTACGAATAAGATAAGAAATTCTACTTCTCAGTTTGAAGAAACATACTCAGTTTGTTGAAATCTTTTTCTGATACTGTATTGCCTGAATACTTGATTTAAGATGATTATTAAATCTTAGAACTTAATATCAAATACAAAACATAGCCCTTATAATTCCGAGCACTGACTTCTTTTTATATTCTAATATTTATTGCGAGTACGCTGTTTTGCAACAATCTTCGCAGTACAAAGTCTAGGAAAATGTAACTTAAAATCACAAAGTTAGAAATGTTAACAAAATGAAAAATTTCACGTTATTCGTAGTTTCCTGAAGGCTGTCGAATGTGCAGCTCACAATGTGGCACCTCCCGCGAAAACGTTTCTGGATTTATGTGCAACGCGACAAGCAGCGAACTGTCATTTTAAAACGTGAACACGCAAAGTTGAGTTTTCTGTTCTTGTTCGATAATATTTAAGTTATGTTTCACTTTAATGCACATAAATGTTGAGGGATGTCTTGATTTTTGAATCTTGAGTTACTTTTTAGGGTTCCGTACCTCAAAAGGAAAAAACCGAACCCTTATAAGATCACTTTGTTGTCCGTCTGTCTGTCTATCCGTCTGTCAATACCCCTTTTCTCGGAAACGCGTGGAGTTATTGAATCGAATTGAAATTAAAGCCATATACTCAGGTCTACGGTCCCTTGAAGCTGTAAAAAAATCAAACTTCTCAGATAACATAAAAAACAGATATTACGACACTCTTCAGGAAACCAAAATTTAAAGGGTACTTTTCGTTGACGTAAAACTATGAAAATTGGCAAGTAATACCGTGTTATACTACATGTATAGGGAAATACTGAAAACTATACATTTGTAAAGAAATCATAAAAAATATAGTCTTTAAAAATATATATTTAAAGTATTTATGCGGAACCCTCGGAGGGCGAGTCCGACTCGCACTTGTTTTATATGTAGATGGATTAAGTCTCTGAGATTTATGTTATTCAAGACAAGTTTTAAATATCTGTATGTAGACTAACGTACCAACTTTTTTACACTTTGTTAAATTTAGTTTTATCTTCTGCTTCCACTCTAGTAGCAGCTCTGGAAAACTTGCTTCAAAGTATTATCTTGGTGAAGCCCATACGAAGAGGCCTTCCAAGGTCGCATCAAAATTACTTCAGAGCCAACCATTAACTTTACATCGCTCACACTCCACTTTAATTCAGAGTCACTATCTTTCATATTCAATTTCATATCAAATGTCCATAGTTGAGATGCATAACACTGTAAGTAAGTATAGAAAACAATAAGACTTATAGTGTTACACCTCTCAGGAGTCTCAGGTACGGATTTATTATTTGTGAGAGTTTAAACTTTCCAGGTGACACATGATTTATTCCGGACCGTGACCTTTTGCAAAACAGTAGCGCCTCTCCTCAACTTACTCTTTGGCTAGGCTCAATAATCACGTACGTAATTCTGTGGCTTTTTTGTTGACCGTACTAAGTTCAGAGCGTGGGAAGCCAACTTAACAAACTCAGGAAGGAGAAATTCGGCTTGGTGCTTAAACTTTCTTTTGTTTACGATTAAACTTGGAATATGGGATTTGGCTCACGTCTTCTAATTTCTTGGATTTATTTAGCTTGGGATGGAAAGATGTTAAATTTGCTGAAATGTGAAATTTTAACAACTCTTAAAGTTTTAAATAAAAGAAAACCAATTTCTTTATTATTTCTAAGAACTCCTTCAGGCGACATAACTTCCCAATTATTGGTTTTAAACTTAAACTAGACTTTGACGTTTCCAATCATATTTCTAATTCCAAGTGGCGCTGAGTCAGTTTCCTCTTCAATAGTTTGTCCTATGTGTATGGGTATGTAAATACAAAGTACAAATAATTCAATTTAAATGAAGTAACTTAAACTCAAGTGCTAGGATTTTTTTTTAATTTCTATCAATATATTTTTGCGTTATGTAATGTATTTGCTTTTGTAAGAGTAAAGCATATCCGATTATAGTAGGTACATTACAAAACTAGGGTGGTAAAACAAAGAAAGGCCGAGATCACAGATGTTTGCGGTCCGAGCTGCAAGCGAGAGCTAAATATGCAATCGAGGGCTTTCTTTATTACCTCCCGTGTTGTGTACATCATTTTATGTCGACACTTGGCCAAAAACCGCGCGTAGCGTGCGGTAAAAACCACTTTATGTTATGGCTAGTTGTGGCATAAAAATGATTTACTGCTTGAATTGCTTGTTTAAGTAATTGTTTTCTTTTATCTACAAAACTAGTGTTAAAGGGCACACAACAATTAAAGTTTGGAAATGCAAGTACCCATCTCGACAGCACCCCAATCAGCATTGCATCCGAATATCGAGAGCTAAACTCCCGTGTAACCGTCAAAATGCCAGTGTTCATTTCTTGGGTGCAATTTGGGGTTTATTACTTCAAACGTTATACAGAAACATGGATGTTCCTCAGGATTCCGGGTATGGATTATTACTATTGATGAATATGACGAGGAAGGACTACAACCGTACCTACCTTTGGGTTCCGGATTACCTTTGGTCACCTTAGTGTTATGGTCCAATAATCATTCAATGATCCAGTATCCGCACCAGTTTGAGTACTGTTGTATTGCTCTTTGCTCTCCATGTCTTTCTTTACACAATCTAAATGTCGCGTTGATAATAAGCTAAAAGTTACATTACAGTACACGATAAATTCACAGAGAGCGGCGCAAATCCGTACATTTTCTAAAGAAGACTGACAATTCATCCGTCAACGTCATATTTAATCTGCCTACATTACTCAAAAAGGATTTAATACTAGATGGTCAGTCATACCTAGCGCCCTCTCTGCGACTTTATCCAAGCAAATAATCAGATATTTTTGGGTAATCTAACATTAATATTGTCTTCGGTTTCTGCGATTATCACTCATAGTAATAAAACAACTTAAACGGATTAAATCGCGTATATTACTACATTTTAAGTCCCGACGTTTCGTAACCCTTTTCAGCGTTCGTGGTCGCGGGTAGACTGAGAAAATCATAAATTTCCTCTGTCAAAATTACGGTTGTGCAAACTTACCCACTTTAAAAAAATACAAATTCAATATTAGTGTTGCCAGATGGGCCTAATGTGTAAAGATGTTCACACACATGCCAGAAGGGCTTAAAAACCTAACCTTAGAAAAACTAGCGGCGCTTCCAAAAGGCATCCTTGATAAGAAAGAAGGCCAAGAAAACTTATCAGCCACGCCCTATGCAAAAAAGAAAATAATTTAAGCAAAAGACTCTAGGTATGCTATTTTTGGTAAAACACATCAAAATAATCTAACGTTGTTATTTTATCACGATACGACAAATATAACAAAAAAAAATGCATTTCCAATAATATCCACTCTCAAGAATCCCTAGGACCATCCATGTTTCTGTATAATGTTTGAAGTGATATACTCCAAATAGCACTCAAGATCCGAACATTGAAAATGATCCAGCGGGGCGTCAGGTGTTAGCTCAACTTGCTTTACATAAAGCTGTACACACACGCCTTTTTAGAAATTCTTATTATTGAGTGCTATTTAATATTTGATATTATTGGATACTTATAGGTCGATTCATTAGAACTGGCGCGGATTTATTAAGAAATAAGCACTCGTTGCATATAAAATTCACGCCAGCTCTTATGAATCTCTATAACAATAAAACGCTGAAACAGAATACCGTAAATGCAAGAACTCACGCTACAGCATCCCAATCAGCGTTGCATCTGAACATCGAGAGCAAACCGGCAAAATGACCCACCGGGGCGTCAGGTGTTAGCCCATGCTTGTTTTACACAAAGCTACATTCACACAAATCTCTTTAAAAATATTTATAATTGGGTCCCGTGAACTTGGAGTTACTTTGATTCACGGCGTAACATTCGATTTAAATGGCGTATTAATAACAACGCATACAAGTTAATTGGTATACCGATTGATTTCACATACCATAAATTCGCATAATATTGTTATGTGTATACGAAACGCATATAATTATGCGTTCGGTATAAAACGAGCGTTTTTAAAAATAACTGTAATTTTATACCCATTGCTTTTTAACAAAATACATGTCGCTCCTTGAAAATCATAACGTCACTATCCAAAAAATGACGTTTTTGAGTTAACAACGCCATCTAACTCACGTGATTGTAAGGAACGCCATACAAAGACACCTATTGCTCTAGCTCTATTTAAAACGGCAGGGGGCGCTAGTGTCGTTACGGCGAATAGTGGAAATTGACGCACGCCTTTTTGGAACAGTGTCACTATCATTAGAAATACAGTGAAATTCAGTGGATTTTGTGAAGAAGGTTGTCATTTTCTGCTTAATGACGGTATTCTGTGATATTAAATGGAAAGTACTAACATTTTTCAATGGAATACAGTATTTATTCGTAATACGTCAGTTCGAACTTTTAATGTAGTTATCAATATCAAGATTAATTTAAAGCAATAGTGTAATTTTCGCTTTAATGACACTTGTCCTCTTGCAATTTTTAATGTTATACTTTGTGTTAAGACTGTTAAAATGACAGTATATCAATAATGACCGTTTTATTTTGAATTTCGAGTCTTGATGCAGGCTAATAATAAAGATGTACTGTATTTTTAGTACGTTAAATGACATTGTGGTTTTAATAACTAAAATGATTTTTAGCATTATTAATCGTCATTTTCGATGTAGTGTCAATTTTGCCAGCTCAAATTACTATAAATTCACTCGTTTTGTCAATTGAAAAATGCTGTTTTATGTTTAAAGCCGTTATAACTGCTAGAAGCTGCTTCCAACATTACTAGTGTTTGATTATTTTGTGACTTCTTGTTTAATGTCACGGTGTGTAATGAATAAAATTATTAACTGTTTTCGAGACTGATAGTCATTTGCGTTAATAAATGTCATTTAACAAGTTTTCTTTAAGAGTTTTTATACAAAAACATGGATTTTTCTTCCAAATAACTAGATATAGTGTCATTGTTCCTTAAACTAAATTAAAGTTTAGGAAACCACAGGCTTGAAAAGTGACATTAAGCAAAAATTAATGGAAAAGTGACATTATTATTTTCTTTAAATTCAATTATCAGATAAATTAAACATAAAAGACAGAATCTACCCTTATCGGTAAAAAGCATAGTCACGTATTTAACAAAACACAGTATAAAGATGATACTTTTATTACAAATAAAGTAGTTTTAGACGTTTTAATATTTCGGAAACTTTCAAGCCCCGTACCCAAAAATCGTGCTTTTCGTTTAATGACGTTATGATTTTCAAGGAGCGATGTGCTTCACTAAATACAACAACACCCAGCCACATAATGACCTTTTGTTAAAAGTGCATAAATGTGACTTACCTAACAATCAGCAGAATGTCCTGAAATTGAAAAAGTCGAGTCTTTTAAGTATCTTGGTATTATTCTTGATCAACGTCTCACCTGGCATGGTCATGTTGAATATCTAAATGGCAGAATTAGAAAACTTGTCTGGATATTCAAGAAACTAAAACATGTAGCCTCTGACGAATTGTTAAAACAAATATACACTGCGTTGGCCGAATCTGTCATGACATACTGCATTTCCGTCTGGGGAGGTTCAAACAAAACAAAATTTATTGAGGTAGAACGAGGGCAAAGATGCTTATTAAAGGTAATGTTCTCGAAACCCTTCAGATTTCCCACAGCTGAGCTGTACAATACGTGTAACCTTCTTACTATGAGGAAACAATATATTTTGAATGTTGTGTTAAAATTACATAAATACACGTAGAAGAAAAGAAAAGGCCGCCCCTAAAGTCGCCGTCAATAGAATTTGCTAACTTTGTAAATAAACCGCCATATTGAAATTGTCTCTGAATGATGAATTTACTAGTGATGGGGAAGACTCTTACTTTACTCTTTTATCAAAGCATATGGCTATTAAAGTATCGAACGCAAGAAACAGGTATTTTTAATTTGCTTAATCAGAAGACGAATCGTTACTTGAAGATTATGTATCCACCAGTATTTATCACAAAAGGTGCCGTTATTTCATCCGTAGCTCTATCGATGATGCCGTCTAAACATTTCATTTTATTTTCTTAGGTACAGAGCGTAATTTAGGTAGTGTGTAGTAGCTTTACAACTATCCTAGAATGGATAAATACCCTAAACTATGATGAGACTGAAGGTTTATTACTATTTCACAAGTACTAACTAATCATCGTAAAATATTTGCACGTCTATTGAACATTGAAAATACCAATTTCTATGAAACATATTAACTTGTATTGTATTAGATACGTTTCTATATAAACTAATTTAGTTTCTAGTTTTTAGCATTACTAACATAATTAAAATTAATTGTATAATTGTTAACTTACCTAACTTAACTTACTTTAGTTTAATCTACTTAACTTTTTATACCTATCATGTTAACTTTGTACTGCGTTGGTTATACCTACCTCTAATCTTGATGCTGGAAGAGCGGGATCTTCTGTCACAAGTATTGCCATACTTACTAGAAGGTCCCAACCCTTTCCTATTTTCTACACAATGTTTGTAACCAATAAACGATTTTTATAAAAAATAATAGTGATACAAAATGATGAGTAATAGTATTACAATACAATACTTCTTATTGCACACCAAAACATTACAGAGATTCTTAAATAAAAGATATATTAAAAGCTAATGGCAGACAAGAGGCGATTTTAGTATTTTTTCTCGCTTGAAATAAGAATAGTGCTCCTACAAAAATCGTATATCGTTACAGTATTAAAGTTGAGTTTGTAAATTTAGTACCTATCCTTATTTCAAGCAAGTAAAGAACTAGTGGTCAATAACTAACGCCTAGCCAATAATACCTTGTTTTGACCTAGATACTTTACTTCTCATTCACTGGTAAACTTAGGTACCCTATTTCCATTTTTAAAATAGGTCGGCGTGTGATCACACCTTATTGGTGCTTTACATTCGAACGAGTTTTCCATTTGATTTGAGAGAGCACAATACCGAGCGTGCATTGATATGTTTTGGAGCGTTTCGAAAGTTTGCTCTGGACGTCGTTGGGGATAAGGTCTATTCTTTGAAAAGCTTTTACTTTACATGAAACTGATGGTAGTTACACCCATTTAATTTTGGAGGTAAGGGTATTGCTGCATAACTATGGCACTGACAACTTTTAAGGGTCGGTGCTTGAATAGCTTGGACGGTGCGATCACGTGACGTATTCAGAGCGGTTCTCATATTGACGGGTAGTCTATTTATATATTAAGCGCGCACGGGATCCAACAGGGGTTCATATAAATTGACATGTATCATTTATCATGCAAGTTGTATTATGAAATAAATAAATATTATAAAAATAATAATAATAATAGTATATATAGTAGATTGTGTTGTGCACCGAGGGCAAAGTATAAAGACGAATAAGTAGTCCAACTTATTAACACGTATTCACACTAGGGCTCGCGCTCGTGTCCGGGTTTCGTGTAGTGTGCGCGTTGCCGGGAAATCCATTTTTGGCATTTGGCAGGCTGAACCTTGAGAAAAAACCGATTGTTATATTTTAATTTCATATTGTTACGTGTATTAGGATACCCCCATAGTTTCAAACCTCATACTTAAAAAATCGTAGTCTCTCCATACAAATTTTGAATCCCTATTTGAACCTCTTAGGGGATGAATTTCGAAAAATCCGTTCTTATCTCTCACCTACGTCATATGACCATTCTATACTGTGAAAGTTTCAAGTTCTTCGCTACAGTAGTTTCGGCTGTGCGTTGATGAGTCAGTCAGGACTTTGCCTTTTATATATATAGAAGACTAGCTGTACCGGCGAACTTTCTTCAGCCTCAGGATTTTTAATTTTTTAGATTTATTAATTGTATATGTCGCAGTGCAGAGTTCTCCCCACGAAGGAATGTCAAGTTTGTTTATGCTTGAGTGTCTTTGGTTGCGGTACAATGGCGTTTATTCAAAATTGACCGAGTTCGGTGACGTTCTGTTATTGTCTTGCATGTCAGAAAATGGTGAATTGTGCTGAACAAGGAATTGCGAGTGAGTGATGGTTGATCTGAGCATTATGGGCAATTAGATGGACATCCTGACGACTCCCACCCCTTGACGCCGACATATATATAATCAACATTTTTTCAAAAGAGAAACTAATGAGTTTCTTCCAGCGCTTCTTCTCCCCAGAAGGTCACTACCCGAAGCGCCAAAAGAAAAGAAAATAATAGAATCAGACTTGTAAACACATACATATTTATTAAGGAATTAGTCTAAGAATATCACTGTTACTTTTAAGATTCATTACTATGTATGTCAATTGCTATACCCTGTCAGGGTCCATGTGAAACTCTAAATTGTATTTATAAGAACTGTATGTAAACCATGGTTGCAAATAAAGACTATTACTAAACGATCCCTTGCGGGCCCCATTTGCAGAAATAAATTATTTTGAATTTTGAATTAGTAATTCTGTTATTAAAATAAATAAATAAAATAAAATAATTTATTTCTGTAAGTAGGCCCTCAAGGGCTCTTTTACATGTCTCAGTTCTAATTCTTTTCTTTTGGCGCTTTGGGTAATTGACCTTCTGGTGAGAAGAAGCGCCGGAAGAAACTCACCAGTTTCTCTTTTTAATTTTTATTTGGGATAGAGTATAGTTAACTAACCTAAATAATCAAAGATCATAAAAATCGGTCCACCCGTTCTCGAGTTATAGATGACATTGTTTTATGTGTATATAGAAGATATAAGACTGATTAATAGGTATATAAAATGTATCCGTGCAGAAGGTACCTAACCTAAATGATTTTTTTTTTGAGATACTATTAAAACACAGAAGTTACCTTGTTAAAAACCTCTCAATCTTAGTATAAAAGAAAAATTTGATAAAACAATTTCTTCAAACGCCTATCCGGTTATCAAAGAGATTACAAGAAATCAGCTTTATTTCCTTATAAAACTTTAGTAAGGAAAGAAACTAGAAGGTTCCAAAGAATATTTGAAAACCTTGTATTGGTTTGAAGAACTTTCATTTCCACCCCAAGGTTCCAAGGATTAGGCGCTTTGATCGCAAAATAAAAAGAATCTTATTCTTACACAATAACAACGTCTTAAACGACAACTGAAGCAATGAAATGATGTTATACCTAAATATGTATGTAATAGAGTCCATTTTAAGTGGGCATATTTTAATCGAAGTGTGCAATCAAATTAGGATTAAATACTTTAAATCAAACCGCTTGAGGGTTTCATTGTCCAGTTTTTATTCCTTTCTCGTTGCTTTTGAGTATTACTAAGCTTTGGCGCTTTTTTATGTTGACCAATCAACATTTCGTACCCTTGGTAAAATAAAGCCGTATGTGACTTTACATTTTAAGTGTTTTTATTTCGCAAATGTTACACAAATGCTGTAAATTATACGAAACAAAAATATTTAAACGCTTGCCCTAAAAAGTCGTCATTTTGCAGATGCGGCTTTATTTTACCAAGGGTACGATTTGTGCACACAAGCAAGGATTGTATTCAATTAAAGTATACATTAACTTTTGTATTTGTATGTATACCATTGTATCGTAACTAAAGTCTAAATACTTTATATTTTATGTAATATAGTGTACTCCACTTCCCATTCAAAGCGATCAAGATCTAACGCAAACCCATTAACTTATTTATTAATAACTAACTACCTGGTACCTAACTGGTTTGTATAACTTTATTAAGAGAATAAAATAAATACCATATTATTGAGAAATATTGTTGCGCCGGTGGTATGGGTACTTTAAACGTGATTTTTCGTCCTTTGAAAGCATTTTCAGCAGGCTGAAAAGTGGTTTCAGGCTCCAGAAAAATGTGTTCAGTTTATAAAAAAAAAAATTGTAATAAAGCTTACGTTTTTAATAATAAGTGCATTTTTCTAATTACGTACCTACCCCACGAGCGTAACAATATTTACGATGGAGTTTAAAAGTAGGTCAATAGACAAATTTATTTAGTTGAGAAGCTAAGTACTTGAAACTAATTTTGATTTTCATTAAATGCTTGATAGACGTAAGTTAACTAATTACAATTGGAAAATAATATGTTACCTAGAAATCTGAGCGTAAAGTTATAATAGAACAAAACTTTATGATTCTCAATACTATCCTTAGGTAAGTACGTTTCTGAAATCAATTCGAAATAACTAACTAGGCGAACTAAATAACTTTTAAATGAATCAACACTTCAAATAACATTTTCGACTAGAAGTTTCTTATTCATTCACTCGGAATAGTGTCTTATTTCGACCGAGAGCGATCATTGAATTTTAAATTTTTAAATTTACACTCAGATTCAATCTGCGACCATTCCCTCCCCGGTCGCCTCGGTGAATGCATTACCATTTTTATGCATATCACGGAAAACTCTGGAATAGTACATTAGTTTGTTTTTCTAAATTAATGATATGTATATTATACACACGAAAACTTAGTCATTAAGCCATGCTAACATCGGCATAACTTCCAAGCTGGCAGCGTTTTAAGCGACTTCAAAAAAGGAGGTCATTCATTAGTCTAATAGTCACTTTATTTCACTAGAATAGAATGTATTCTGAGTCATAGTTAAAGTTCTTTGTAGGTACAATATACCTATGAATGTCAGAGTATGCTATCTTTTGCGGAAAATAAACCTCTGCTCCATGAAGGACCGGTGCGGGAAATTTTGCAAGGTAGGTATAGATTTTTTTTTTCCATCAAAATCCATACTATCCAAATCCAATAACTTATAGAAGCGAAGTGTCTCGATCAACAGCTCAAGAGAATCTCGCTAGATGGTTGGATCAAGGGTCAGATACAGAAGGCGGTACTTCAGCACACGGCGCATAGTCAGGAGGTTCCTCTCTCTGCAGCCCTAACCACCGGTAGCTTGGGCCCCGCCCCGCTGCCGGCGGCACCCTAGGTTGGGTTTTTTAGTATGCATTTATATTTTGTATTTTACTTTTTATATAAATACAAGGTGTTCCGGCGGACTTCGTTCCACATCAGTATTTTCAATTTTTTAGATGTTTTAATCGTTAGTCTGTCATTCGAGGAAGAAACAAACCCAAAAAATCAAAGATCATAAAAATCGGTTCACCCGTTCTCGTTCTAATTATAAATGGTGTAACTAACACTACTTTGTTTTATGTATATAGAAGATATAAGATAATTTGATATATAAAATGGGTGATTAGTTACGACATAGGTTTTTTTTTTATGAAATAGGGGGCAAACGAGCAGACGGGTCACCTGATGGTAAGCAATCACCGTCGCCCATAGACACCTGCAACACCAAAAGAGTCACAGGTGCGTTGCCGGCCTTTCAGGTGGGAGTACGCTCTTTTCTTGAAGGTTTGAAGGTCAAATCGGTCCGGAAACACTGCAGGCGACAATTTATTCCACAGTTCAGTCGTGCGAGGCAGGAAGTTTCTAGCAAAACGCACAGTTGTGGACTGCCAACCATCTAAGTGGTGAGGATGGTAATATTCTCGCGTAGAACGATGGCGGAAAGATGCGGCAGGGATTAATCCGAACAATTCCTCGGAGCATTCCCCGTTATATAGACGATAGAAAATGCAGAGCGAGGCTACATCTCTACGCAGTGCCAAGGAGTCAGGGAGGTAACGCAGTAACAATTAAAATGAATTGAGTTGAATTATGTCATACAAGTAAACCAAGACCTAGATTTAAACATAGGATGCTTTTATCCCGGTAAGGCTGCGTTTCCACCAGAGTTTTGCGAGGTAGCGGAGCGGTGAGTGAGAAAAAACCCACCAATAAACGTGCTCGGCCTCGCTCAGCGCGGCCTGGCATTGGTGCATTTTTTCCTCGCACACCGTAAAACGGTCCTACTTTGCTCCTACAGGGATAACTAACTATGCTCCATACACGAAAACATATTTAACGGGTTGTTATTTGTTTCTATTACGGTTCCCATTTTATGAGCAAATTTGGTCTAACTTTGCTCCAAGAAACATTTAGTGTTTAGGAGAAAAGTTTTGCCGCGTCAATGGGTAACTTTGCTCTGAATTTATTGTTTCTATATATTTGACGGAATAGATAGTGGCGTATTTGTCAATTTATAACGCGTTAGGAAATAAATTTTTCTTGTTATATATAAAACAAGTATGTCTTAAAATTAAAAATTGACAGATTAATTTCGAATTTTCTAATTTTGGAGCAAAGTAGGAACGTTTTACGGCACCGCTCCGCTGCCTCGCACAGCTCGACTGGTGGAAACGCACCCTTAGGAGCTTCCTTGGGATAACGTAATACCGTAAATGCCTATGTCACCCAGTCTGTCTGTATTCCAGTCTGTTACCTATTTAGTTGAAATTCGGTATGGTGATAGTTTGAGACTTATGGAGATGCGAGTATGACAAGTCGGTCGGTTTCCTATATCAACGTAAAGAGGGTCGACGTTTCCTTCCACGGCATCAAATTATGTTGAAAATGTGTTTTATTTTATAAACATGAGAAACCTCATAAAAATCATAATAAACGTGCAATTGGGCCTTTAAAGTCAGCACCATCTATTAGCATTATTTGAAACTAAACGGTTTTTGCTAAAACTATGTATTTTTTTGGCTTTTTGCTAGTTGTGTCATTTTGCGTAAATAAAATGTATCAAGTAGGGCGTGCAGAACCGGCAAATTTTAGTATGGCAGTGCCGGGAATTCCCGGTACTCTTATACAAAAAAAATCCGGTTCTACACACCCTAGTATCAAGGTATAAAGTAAAACATATTTTTCAAATATAAATAACGCTGTGCAAGCAAACGATGACCCTCTTTTTGTTTGTATGGAAAACCGAACGACTCGAATTGTTTCTGTTCCGGAATTAATTTCTTAAGGGTGAGTTAAGGGGACGCTATGGTAGCCGAGTGGTTCGAACATGCGCCTTTCAAGCTGAGGTCGTGGGTTGGAATCCTGGCTCGTACGTAGTTTTTCGGAACTTATGTACTAATAGTACATTGTGCACCGAGGGTAGTAAGAAGGGGATTACTAACGAGAGTCTATTAGAAGCCCGACGCCGTAGGCGGAGGGCTTTTAATGACTCGAGTTTGTAATCTTCTTACTGCCCGTGATACACACAATGTTTTTCATCACATTTGCGAGGAAAAAAAAAATAAAACATAAAAATGAAATAAACTAAACGCACCTGCTAAGAGACAACTTCAACTGTCAACTTTTTCAATATAGTCTTCCACAGATAATGCTAAGAACTGCGTTTAGTTTTTAAACTTGACAGGCAATGTCGCCAGATTGTACCGATTTTCAAAATAAAATTTTAAACTAAATTAATTTAATTGCATTAAAATAATCGCAAAAACTACGGAAATAATAGTAAAATATACCATATAAGTTTTTATTTACACTAAAATTGGTTTTGTAGCCAAGTTTTGAAGATGTGAAATAGCCTTGGCTGATTCGAAACCTCCTTAGTCTGAAATGACGTACGACTTTTAAAACTAAACTCATAACTCCCGAGGGAGTTATAGATTTTCATACAGTTTTTCCTCCCGTGGGAGTTATAGATATTTGTAACCCACGGGGGGTAAATCGGCTCGAGTTAGTCTATAAGCGCGCGTGTTTACGAGCAAGTGTGATGAAAATATTATTAGATATTTACCATTAGCTTTCCGGTGAAGGAAAAACATCGTGATGATGCCTGCATACATCCGCGAAGAAATTCAAAGGTATATGTGAAGTCCCCAATCGGCAGTGGGCTAGCGTGGGGACTACAGCCTATTCACTCTCATTTATGAGAGTAGGCCTGTACCCAGCAGTGGGACGTGTTATAGACTAATGATGTGTGATGTGTGTAAAAGGGAGTGAAAGAGTGTATGGGGAATCAATAATTTCTCATAAAACGCAGGGAAAAGCGAGTATAATATTCATCAATTTATAATACATCATGATTGATTGCATAATAATTTACACAGTGTGTAAGTACCTACTGTGTACATTTTTATTTTAGCACTATTCACTCACAAAATTACTGGACCTACCCCAAATACTTACATAAACTGGAAATCTAAAAATGAATTTAGAGTAGGAAATTTAAATTAGCATCTAATCTAATATAATCGTAAAGTAAAACTGAAATTAAAATTTAGGCTGGCTCTCTTTGAGTGGCCATGGTACAGACCTGTAAGAACTTGTATTAAAATTAATTATTAGTATAGCTTGGTTTTGTTTTATAAAACAGGCTCCTTCAAATTTATTCCATTTGTTAAGGAAAATGAGCTCAGTAGAAATAACATCAGCAATTCAACAATTTATTACCTTTCTGACACTCAAGATGAAAAACAGCGAAAGATTTATTAACAACGTGATATGATTTTCTAACGCAAAAAGTAGATATAATGGGATCATTAAAATTGCAAGTAACGGAGATCCAATTTAAATAGAAGCGTGAGTTTGTTATTTGCTTTCATCTTCTCAATTTGAAGTCGGGAGTTGAATAATAATTTTGGATTTCTGAATTTAAAATCATGTATAGCCTGTTTGTGAGTCGTGTACAGTCGCGGAATGAAAAGGTTTGTCAATTTTCAAATACATTCATTTAACATTTCGCAAAACCATAACACACGAATAAATTCAGTTTACAAGTGGTGTGTTATATTATAAACGTTACGAAGCAAATGTTACCTAGGGTAACGGCCAATATGTTCAAATCAAAATCACCCATGGTAACAAACAACCAATAACGTTCGTCACGGTCAACCTGTTTATTTTTGCTGATAGTAACAGGAAATCGGACAAAGTTCGAATGTGGTAAGAAAGAAATACAATTATCTTTGTTACATGCCATGCAATATTTTCAAAAGGTTTCAAACGGTGATATTAGCTCAGAAAAGCTTGGTAAGTAAACATGTCATGTTGCGGCACAAACTATGTAGTGTCCACATAGTATGTGTATTTACAGGTTGATAGAATATATATAAATAAATGTATACAGGCAGTTGGCGGAGAGCGTCCGTGTGGGAGTGTCAGCCTACCCGCAAGGCGAGACGGTCGCTATCAATCAACCGCTCTGTGTACCTGGATACAAATTGTATTTTATTTCCAATATCCCCAGTGCTGAACACTACAAACTAGGGATGTAACGATACATAGTTTTGCTGATACGATACCGATACCGATATATTGTAGTAAATATCGGCGATACCGATACCGATATCGATATCTTGCCAGTCGATTCCAGTGCATGTGTGCGTTTGACTTGACAAGTGTGTGTAAACAAAGATCCTGCCAATATTTACCGAAAATACCGATTAAAGTCGCTGAGCTTCGCCAAAAACACGAAGGAAAACTTGTATGAAGCAAAACCACCACGATAGAATAATAGTCGTCAGCTGGGTGAGCTAAACACATCAATTATTCCACGAAAACTGAAATTGATAATTGACGGTTATAAACCATCTTCACTCACACATAGAAAGATTTCAAATAACTGACTATTGTTCAAATAAATTCATTACAATTATCACAATTTAAGCGGTAATTATCAGCTGTTACTGACAAGTGACAAAGTGAGTGGTGACGGCTCGGCTGACGGCGCAGGAGCATTTGACAGCTGACTGACAGCTAACGGCTGCGTTCAGAAATCGCTGTTTACTGCGTTTAAGGAGATCAGATACAATCTTCGTTCGTCCACACTCAATCGTCGCACTTTCTTGGCTGCGCGGTATCGTGGAAACATGAACATGAGTAAGGACCTGAATAACAGTATGGTATGTAGCGCTTGCTGTGTGGAGCTGTTGGTGGGCGAAGAATACTTGCAGTGCATGGTGACGACATGCGGTAAGTCCTACCATTACGCATGTAACAATAAAACCCTCTCGGAAGTTGAGAAAGCTACCTGGGTTTGCCCAGAATGTGTCTGCGCCGCCAAAAAAGGCGGTAGAAACTGCGACACACCTATTGGGACGCCTGCTAGCATTAAGAATGTCACCCTAAGGAAGCCCTCCTCTATCTCTAACTCTCCGCTCCCGCAATGCCACCCCGAGAATCAGGGGTCCATGTCATTGTCAACCTCCCTGGAGCTCCAGCTACTTCGTGAGCAAATAACGTTTTTGTCTGAGCAACTCACCGACGCTGTCGCCACCATAAACCGATACCACACCGCTCTCACACTATCGACAAACAAGGTGGAGGCGATCAGCGAAAGATTAATGACATTGGAGAAGTCCATCATGTCTCGAAACCCGCCAGCTGCAATGCACTCGCCGGCATATAATGAAGTTGTGAAGACGGGTTTGACGTCAGGTGCTCGCGGCCCTCCGTGTAGCCGCCCTACAAGCAACGCCCATTTGCGGGACAATATCGACAGTAACACCCCTATAGCCGAGCCAACAATTAACATCTTACCTTCAGCATCATCTCCTGTGTGCCCGGTTTCACGCAAACTAGTTACCAGCATATCGGCGGCAGAGAGGCACGAATCCCAGGAAGAACCCATGAAGGTTGTCCAAACGAGGAAACAGAAACGGCTTACTTCCACACGTTGCACTGCTGGCCCCTCTATTACCTCCCTCAAAGCTGTCGAATACCGTAAGCATATTCACTTATGGAATATGGTTTCTGGCGCCGAGGACGTTAAAGAATACTTAGAGAATCTGTGTCCCAATGGAAATTGTACCGTTGAAGAACTGAAGTCCAAGGGAAATTACAAATCCTATAAGCTTGGAGTCCCGGCTGCGTTTTATGAGAAATGCCTTTCAGCTGACGTTTGGCCGGAAAATGCTATGGTGAAGAAGTGGTTATTTCGAGGGCAAAATGTCGAACAACAAAGACGTGACAACTCCGCGTGATGCCGGCGCAGGCTCGTCTCTTTTTATAACTTACCAAAATGTCAGGGGCCTTAATACAAAATTAAAAAGTTTCAGACAAACGGTTGCTGCTCAAGAGAGCGACCTAATTTGTGTCACCGAAACATGGCTCTCTGACTCCGTTGAAGATTCTGAACTTGTGGGAAGCGAGTGGAGCATTCTGCGTCGAGATCGCGCCACAGGGCGTCACGGAGGAGGAGTACTATTGGCCGCGCGTCCGGGTATCACTTTACGTCGCAGACCTGAATTGGAGACGTCCGACGGTGAAGACCTGTGGGTCTCTCTTGTGGTTCAACAAATCCTATGTCATGTGTGTGTAATATACATTCCACCTAATGCAGCAGATGACGTGTACATGTGCTTTTTCCATAAAGTAGAATCCTTTATTGACTCTCTTAATGGTGTTGTGTTAATTGTTGGTGACTTAAACATGAACCCGAAGTACACTTCAACTAGTATTTTAAGCTATTTTTGTTATTTTACCACTGTTTGTAATATGTTAGAGAAGAATGACGTTTTGAATGCATTTGGTGGAGTGTTAGATGTGGTGCTGATACGAGAGCGAGTCTCCGGTGCAAAGGTCAGTGACACAGGGGACGATGGATTAGTGCCTCATCGTGATTCTTATCATCCACCACTTGGAATTTCTATTCCTCTCACAGACACTAAACATCAGCCTGTCTTCTTAGAACCCAGTAATGTTAACTCTAACCATGACTGGAACTTCCCTAGAGGCAAATATATGCTTCTGTACCAATTATTTGCGGACATATCATGGAAGGAGGTCCTCGAGTCGCGCGATGTAAATGCTGCTGTAGAAATGTTTTATAGGTTGGTGTATGGTGTTTTTGATGAATGTGTTCCAAGAAAAATGAGGTCTAACTCCCCAAGCAGGCGTTACCCAGTGTGGTTTACACCGGACATAATTAAGGATATCTCGCGGAAAGCTAAAGCTCATCGGGATTGGAAACGCACTGGAGACCATGCAATGTACGCCACCTTTGCCATACTAAGGACAGACCTTAAAGCGCGAATATCCTATGCCTATGATCGCCATATTAGTGATATTCAATATAAACTTACGTCCAATCCTCGTGCTTTCTGGCAACATATAGACAGTTTAAAATCTAAGGGTGGTTTCGAGTCCCGTGTTACCTATGAGGGGAAAGAATACGAGGGTAGGGAGACGGCTCAAGTGGTCGCTGATTTCTTTTCATCTGTATTCTTGCCGAATAAGCCTCTCCTAGACCATAAAAAGACCATTCTCGAAGACTCCTCTTGTAATGCTAACTATATTCATATTAAACAAATAACACCCCTGGACATAGAAATTGGTATAAACCGCCTGAAACCTCGAAGTTCCCCAGGTCCAGACAATCTTCCGGCATTTGTCTTGAAAGGATGCAAAGAATGGTTAATACCGCCGCTTCTTCACATCTTCAACTTAGCCCTGGATAGTGGTGAATACCCTCATCAATGGAAAACTACCCGGGTGAGGCCCATTCCCAAATCTAATAAAAATACGTGCAATGTTGAAGATTATCGACCAATTGCTATCCTGTCCTCTACAGCCAAACTCTTTGAGTCGATTTTAAATATCATGCTAGCGCCACAATTAAAGCCATTTCTCGGTGATGCTCAACATGGCTTTAGGCCTCGCCGTTCAGTTGAGACAAATCTTCTAACTCTGGTTGATTTAATTTCTGAGCATTTGGATAGTGGTATACAGGTTGACGTGCTGTATTTCGACTTCAAAAAAGCGTTTGATCGCGTAGATAACGACGTTCTCTTAAGCAAGTTGTGCGATGTTGGTCTTTCACCAAAATTGCTTAAATTCTTTGCAAGCTATCTACGCGACAGGCAGCAGTATGTACAGCACGGGTGCTTTGTGTCAAAGCATTACCATACTCGTTCTGGAGTCAGCCAGGGCTCGATATTGGGTCCGCTGCTGTTTGGAATTATGGTCAATGATTTGGTTTCTGTTCCCAGATGCGCCAGATCCTTACTTTACGCTGATGATCTGAAGCTAATTTATGGCGTACAGGATATATCGGATTGCGAATCACTGCAAAATGACATTGATCGAGTGTATCAATGGAGTATTCAAAATAGGCTACTTTTTAATGCGGCGAAATGTGCGCTTATTACGTTCAGTAAGGCCCGTAATCCACTACTTAACACGTACCTCCTAGATTCCCAGCCTATAGCTCGGGTTGACTCCATTCGAGACTTAGGAGTCATTCTCGACGCAAACCTCAATTTCCATGAGCATATGAACACGCTGGCTCTTAATAGCTATAGAAGGCTGGGGTTTGTCATTAGAAACGCTAGGGACTTTGTTAATGCCAAGACTATAAAGCTTCTTTACACGGCTCTCGTCAGAAGTAAGCTCGAAGCGGCCTGCAATGTTTGGAACCCGCATGAAATAACATATGTCTTGCTTTTGGAGAGAGTTCAGAAGACGTTCCTGCGTTTTCTATACAAAAAGTTGTATGGGTATTACCCATTTTTATACCCCACAAAATTCCTGCTAGGCGTTTTGGGTTTTAACTCCCTGGAGGTTAGGCGAAATTATAGACTCCTCACCTTAGCGGCTAGTATTCTGCGAGGTGAAAACGATTGTCCCGAATTAACAGCTCAGTTGGTGCGCTTGTATGTTCCCTCACCAACTAGATTTCTTTTTCGTCCGCGTTGTCGCCACTTACTGGAGGCGCCTGCAGGGCGAACTGTGTCCCGCAGAAAATCCCCACTGGTACGCGCTGTGCACCTTGTAAACTCGCTCCTCGAATCGGCCCCAAGCTGCGATGTGTTTGCGAGTGGATGGTTTATCATGTGTGACGAGTGTCTGAGGTTCTGTGAGAAGATGGATGTAAGGCCTTCTTCTGTGTAATTTTCCATTCTTTGTTCATTATTTAATTTTATTATGTTTAAGTTGTATCTTAGTTTCACAGTGCTTTGGTTATACTGTTATGCTGTGAAATTTAATGAATAAAAAATAAAAAAAAAATAAATAAATAAAAATCTTACCTAAATAATGAAGTATGAACTTCAGAAATGTGTATGTCCTTATTATACCTAAAACTTGGCTATATTTAACAGATGAACCAAATATATAATTAACATAGTAATTGTCATTGCACAAGGTAATAACCAATACATAAAATAAGTCAGTAATTGAATTTACTTTTTTGCAGATTTTTTTTCATACAGCAAATTCTTTTCGCGTTCTTCAAATATCGGTTGTATATTACCGGCGATACCGATATATCGGTATCGGTATCGGTATCGTTACATCCCTACTACAAACGTCATGTTAGCGTTGCGATGCAAGAAAACTTAGTATTATAAAATGTCATTGAGACGGCTCGCTAATCAAAATCTTTGACAGTACAAGCAAAACTCGTCTTTAAAACAACGAACATTTTTATTCCGGGATTGTACAATCCCGGAATAAAAAATTATTCCTTGTTTAAAGTTAAAAAAATATACGCGGTTTTTCTCAGACAAAAAATTCAATAATAAGCATGCACTCTCAAGGAATTTGAATGTTTAGCAGGTTAACATAATTCTTTATATTGGTTGTATTCCTATTTTCTGACGCGACGTGACTGATGAGGAACAACGAACGAACCAATACGAACAAATTAAGGACACGTTTAAACTGCTAAACATTCAATTTCCTTGAGTGTGCATGCTCATTATTGAATTTCGTGACTGAGAAAAACCGTGTCTATTTTATTAACTTTATTTTAATTTTAAAAACCTTCATCACCACTGATTTATGATTCAAAAGTTAATCCTACTTATTAAATAAAATAAAAAATCTTTAAGTGTATCTTAATTTCAATCCCGCAACATGTGTCTTCAATTATTTAAAAATTACCACCATTTTTTTCTCAAAACCATCACAAACAACATCTCCAAACTAAGCTTACAGCTTTCTCGAAAATAGGTTTATAATATCCAAGCCAAAAGTAAATTACAAACTTAAGATTAAATTGAATCCGTAGGCTTATTCCTTCTTTCTTTTTGCCAATGAATAAATTAGCATTTTATCTAAATGGTGGATCTCTTTAAAAAGTGCTTTCCTGACATAAAGGAAATTGTGTCTGAGAGGTAGCTTTTCAATTTAAACCCGAAGGATATTTTGGGTAATAAATCAAAATTGCCTTTTTGTTGAAATGTGTCAACTCATAAAACAGGTTTTGATTCTTTCGTTTCTTATTTTTCTGATTTGTGTGTTGTATATAGTTAAAGATAAACTGTATTATTAAGACTTTAATTTATGCACTATACCCAATTTCGGTATCGCCGATTATATACAATACAACCGATATTTGAAGTTTGCGAAAAGAATTTGCTGTATGAAAAAAAAATCTGCTAAAATTAATTTCAATTACTGACTTAATTTATATATTGATCTATTACCTTGTGCAATAATATTACTATGTTAATTATATATTTGGTTCATAATAAAAAAAAACTGTTGACAATTTATTTATTTTTACTTAACACCTTCAAGGGGGCATTCCACGGGAATGTCGGGCACGTGACGCCATTTTTTTCATACTTCTAACAAAGTTAGGAAGTACATTTTTGGCATGTCAATATGATATAACCTGTTTTCTTAATTGATAATGTCATTTAGGACTTTTTATTTGTTTTTAAGGTAGCTGCTATAGCCGTCACGTGCCCGACAAAGTAGACGGTTTCGTGGAGTGCCCCCAAGGTTGGCTCTCTGTTAAATATAGCCAAGTTTTAGGTATAATAAGGACATACAAATAATAAATCTGAAGTTCATACTTCATTCATTAGTTAGCTAAGATATCGGCATCATTATCGGTATCGCCGATAATTTACTACAAATATCGGTATCGGTATCTTATCGGCAAAACTATGTATCGTTACATCCTTAGTTTGTTTCTTTTTTAGAGAAATTAAGGGTGCCAACCCTAATAATCTTAATTAAGTGTAGCTAGTTACTTTAAAACAGGCCTTATTAGCTGAGATTATAGCGCTCACTGAAAAAAAAACTTTTCAATTTTACAAAAATTAAATTGACATCCCTAACGCTGTATTCATCATCATCATCATTTCAGCCATAGGACGTCCACTGCTGGACATAGGCCTCCCTCATAGATTTCCACGCAACGCTGTATTGGAGCGTAGGTATTTATTTCAAAAAGTAAGCCTAGCTTCCATACTGCTCTATTTATCTACTGTGCCTAAGCTATGGCGCGGAATATAACGCCAAGCGGGCGACCGCCGCCGCCCCGCACACAGTACCCCTTTTTTTTTTTTTTGACCCCTGGAAATGCATAAAACTGCATACCACTACGTAACCTAAGGCCATCGGGGTGACAGCCAGATGTTACGTATTGGTTATGTGGGGCTCTCCGCTCCTGAAGGGATTGGCCTACCCACTAAAACCCAGGGATGCTACCAACCTGTGCCTTCACGGTGATGCCGTGGGATCGCTATCAAGCCACCACGACATCACCAGCACCTCCACCCTAGGGCGGACCCTCTCCGTAAAAGGCACACTGTAGCATGGCCAGTGTGCCTTCCCCACCTGCTTCCCTCCGGCCAACCGGGCCGTCCCCCAGGGAAGCCAGGAACCAACACCAGACACACAGGGTCCGCATGTGTATCCGGTGTCAGTCCCTCCCTCACCGCCACGGGAGGACAAACGCCCCTGCCCCGCAGCCGTCTACGGGAGGACAAACGCCCCTACCCCGCAGACACTTCCGCCTGTCCTTACGGACCGCGGTGGGCCAGTCCTCCGCCTCCCGTCCCCAGCACATGAGGTAGCGGCAGCCTGCAAGGCTGAGCTCTCGGGACGCAGAGGACTAGTCCACCGCCACCACGCAGCGGCACAGGTCACCCGTCTGGTGCCTGCCCGCAGTGCCCCCCAAAAGGAGACGTCGGAGGGATGCTGCCCGTGCCCGACGCTCCGCCCTCGCGTGCCGCACCTGGAGAGTCCTCTAACAGAGGAAACCCGGTGCGGGACCCCCCAACCCCCCCCCCCTGACAGGCTCATTCGCAGCATCGGCAAGTGATTAATTAGGGGCCCCTAAGAAATCACTTGCCGTTGCTCCCGGGGTGCACCGGCCAAGACGCTTCCCTTTCCTGCGGATCAACCGGATCAAGAGGAATGAGAAGAATCCAGACACTCTGGGAGGTTTCCGCGCACAGTACCCCTGCTTCACCCCCTCAGTATCGCGATGAGCCAGGTACTATAGGGCCTTAAAACACTGTGAAGGGGCGCGATGTACCTATACCTTTTGTCATAAGAAATATCACTGCTATTATATTGTGTCCATATGGAAGTGTTTTAGGAAGACATATAACCAGCAGTCGACATCTCCTGGTTAAAATAAAGAAGAAACAATTAGATTTATCTAATACAGATACGTAGTTCAATACCATACATTAAGTAATATAGGTAAAATGGTAAATTTTATAAACAGACGTTCTGAAAACTGGAAAACAACAAGAACAACGAACAACAGTAAATATTGAAAAAAAATTGTGAGACAAGACAATCTAAACTCGCTTCGCATCTAACAGGAAGTGTAAAGAAGTTTAATATACTGACGCCATTGCCAATCCGCTCAAATTACTCTTCAATAAAATTAAAATAGACTGGAAAACTCAAAGCCGGTTGGCTTAAATATCAAGCAAAAGCGAGAAACCATAAAAAAGTGACCTCCGCGCTGGCCGCTTTTTCGCACTTTTTTTGCAATTGACAAACTTACAGGTGGGGGCCGTGGCGTTCCCTGGGATGGAACCAGGTCGCTTGGCCGGACCACCTTGAGAGGGTCGCACAAAGGCTCGCCATAGCGATCTAACCTTTTGAGTTGCGCAGGAAAGCATCCCTGAGTGAAACACAGGTTTGTCAGGTGGCTGCTGACGGGTGCAACGGCTGCACTTCAGCATTTTAGGAGTTTGACAGATATTCCGGCGTAGCCTGATGCACGATCAGATTTGCGTGACATTAGGACGCAGGAAGGGTTCGTAGCGAAAAGGACAAAGGATCATTGACGGGGAGTAGCAGTAGATCTTTGGGAGAATTCCCATATGCTATGCGGAAATAAGAGATATAAGAAAGAAAAAACATTTATTTACACAAAAAACCGGACAAGTGCGAGTAAGACTCGCGTGGAGAGGGTTCCGTACGTTCAAAACAATATGGGACAATTATACTTTATTGCACAGACTTCTTAGAAGTTTTCTTGTAATCTATAGGTGTAGGACTAAGTTCCATATTTTTTTCAAAATTCTAGGTCTAATAGTTTCAGAGATAAGGGGGGGGGGGGGGGGGGAGAATGGTCAATTTTGCCTATTTTCTTAAATAACTTCAAAACTATATTGATATAAAAATTATAAAAAATATATATTTGAGATTCTCACAGTGAGCCCTTACGACACCCCGAATGTTTTAAAATTTTCGTATTGTTGGATAACATTTTTCATTCCCCCGTTTATTTTTCTGAATTATATCATTCATTACAGGTAATAAAGAGAACATCGTACAAATCTACTGACGTAACCGAAATCTTAATATTGAAATATAACGATATGCAGAATATTTCCCGCCACGTCTCCTTCCCGATACCCCAATCGAACGAGTCCCCATCTCGATTCCAATCTGCGGGCGATTTACGACACGTTACGACTGCGACGTATTCGAAAGAGGCGTCACCTAAACCGTTCCGAATCATCGTCCTTTAAGAGATTCCCGGCAGCAGATTGCGGGTTCCTGCGGCATCTAATGTGAGAGGCTCTTGCGGTTGAACATACTGCTCCGAGGTTATACTGGGGTAACAAGGTTAGTAAGATTTTCATTCAAGGTATATCGCGACAGCAAACTTGTGCGTAAAGTTTATTAATGTGCTTTATTATAAAAAAAATAGTCTTTTCAAATGTGAAATAAAAAAAACCATCTGAGATGGAGATCATACGAGCTTAAAACACCAGGAAAGCAGCTCTTAGAGAGGAATGGCGATGTCTCGTAAAGCCATCAACACTTGAATTGACAACCGTACCTAACTACTCTGTCAAGAGTATAAGATAATACCGACAAAGAAGAAGAATAATAAAAAAAACTCATGAAACATCAAAGTTCCAATAAAAAACTTTATGCTACACCTGGCTATAAAGTGGCTTTTAATTGAGCTAAAAATGATGTACACACCACGGGAGGTAATAAAGAAAGCCCGCGATTGCATATTTACGTCCCTCGCTTGCAGCTCCGGCCGCAAACATCTGCGATCTCGGCCTTTCTTTGGTTTACCACCCTAGTTGTGTAATGTACTATTAAACTAGATAACTGAATTAGAATGATTCTTAATGGAAAAAAATTACAAGAATCATAGAAAAATATTTATCTTCAAATCAAGTTTACAATCTAACTAAAATCTAACAAGTTTTAAATCTTTGTTATCAGTATTTCGCTCATCTCTCATGATTACAAATAAGACCTTTATGCAGATACGTCCTAATATTATTTAATGATGTTTCATTTATAATCTTCGAACTGGTTGCGAAAATCATTTGTTGATTATTCAAGTTAAGTGCTCTCCGAGATAATTATGAGTCTTTTGTATTTGATTAAAGATATTTCACTTACATTTCAAAATGTCTAGTTCTCAAGTTTACACGACGCAGACAAAATACTATTAGGGGGGCTGTCTGAGGGTAATATGATTATTCACTTAATATACTAACTTGGAATATCGAAATAATACGGTGAAGGCTGACATTAATTTAAGTCTGCGTTAAGCGAAAATGAAAGTTATAGTAATATGTGTCTGGTTCAATTATTATTATCACTCATCTTTAATCCTGAGGTGTGTAATGAAAAACAAACTTTATTTTTACTCGGTACCTATTATAAAAGTAGGGCTTAACTAAATAAAACCACTATGTTAACTAATTACCCAGGGCATCTTGCAACAAGTGGTTGACCATCTTCATGTATTTTTATTATATGAAACAGGAACTTCTGAACTAAGCCCAGAGGTTTGTAATGAAAAAACAAACTTAATATTTACTAGATGTTACTTAAGTAAATATGTCATAACTAAATAAAATACCAATAACTGAATTACATAGGACATCTTCAAATAAAAATTGTTAAGCTTAATATTGTTCACCATATCAATTATATTATATGAAACAAGAACTTCTGGATTGTTTAGCAGTGGCGTGGCGTCCATAGAACTCGATTCCCATCGGCTTGCCTACTATTAGGCAGTTTAGCACTTAATTCTAGTGCTCTTGAAGAACATTGAAGCCAGAGCTGCTCCGGCTTTCCCAAAGAATTCTGCAACGCCACGCCACTGTTCTTTAGGTGCACCAGTAATATCATCCTGCAGTAACATAGTGATATCCTAGCACCTATCTCTTCAAACGCCTAAATAAAAATAAAATACGCCTATTCCTTTCCCTAAACGCAAAGGCCTAGAAACATTCGCCCCAGGCTTGTCATTCGTAGGAGCCATGTCGCACCGTACTAACGTAAATATTTGAATACTCCCAGCTAGCGAAAGAGGTTGTCGCGCGAAATCTACCGCGAGGGCGAAATTTTTGAACGGAAATTTTAAATCAGAATACCTCGTGTAATGTTGCGTACCTACCCTGCATGCGGTACGGAACTTTTATTGGATTCCAAATGGGATCCTTTCTGCATGTTTTGCAATTTTAAATCTAACGTGAATTCTTTCGGGTCGCTATGCTGTTAGGTCGTTCTGTAAAATCCAAGAATGTGCGTATAGGTAAGGTATATGGAGCAGATTTTTGGGTAAGAGTGAAAGGGCATAATAAAAGGTTGATCTGACGGCGATACAAGTTTTTAGTATAAAGGGTAGTGTTGAGGTGTTAATTATTATAATATTAAGTGTTACCTAACTAAGTATAGTTTTTTATTCATTAACTATTAACATAATATTACCTTGACATAGATATTTTTATAATTTGCTGCTGGTGATATTTTTATAATTTTGTAAATTATGTAACAAAGTCTATTCCGATGTTTTTATTTATAAAAAAAATATGACGGGCAGATAAAAGGGCGGATGTTAAGGTAAGAGAGAGCACATGAAGGGTTTCGTTTAATTTTCTTTTGTGAGATGCCTATAAATAAATGTTTCAAGCTCATATAAGGACATGTAATTTTTCCCAAATGTGAAGATGTTTGTTTTCAATCGATCAACATTACGCAGGTAATCTAATTTCAGTGCCTTGAGTGTAACGAAAAAACTCCCGATTTTTAAAACATCTCTTTTGTTTAGTAAGACTTTTATAAACCAACACCTACTGGCGTGAAAGATAGTTGGAAATTTCAATTTAGCTCTTCCCCCAAAGAAGTCACTCCAGGCATACTGTGAAGATAAATAGAGCTACATTCAGCTGATGGAGCTAATGGTTTAGGGCAATTTGCTTAACAACTGGCTTCAGAGCGGCCATGCCTTTTGTTTCCAACTGTACAGTGTATAATGTTTGCGGAATTACTTAGAGGTCTGGGAAGGATCCATTTGTAGCTTAAGATCTTCTTGAATGTTACAACTTCTGTAGTAAATCGGTCTAAATTTAAGATCAATCGAGTCTCCCAGACGAAAAAGACGAAAAAGTAGTTCAACTTCGGACGTTTAGGAGCGCGCGACAGATATTCACACAGACGCGCGATACCACGTCATCGTCGGTCGTACTGTGTATGTATACGCTTCAAGATATTTCTGCCAAATAAAATTATGCAAAACAATAATATGACTTTTATCCAAAACATTGTGTAACCATGGCAACCAACTAACATAACACAAGTTTACATGGTGTTACGGAACCCTCGTTTCGTCAACTTGGCAACTTTTTGATAACACTCGTGCAAGTAAGTGTTTGAATACATTTTTTTTTTCAATCAAGAGTCGTTCGCATTGCTATTACCATCTTTAATTCCACGTATATACGTCCATTACAATTTCAAACAGTTTTATTGTTTTCAATTAGATTCCAACATTGAAACCCGATAATCGTTACAACAAAATTTTATTCGGGTAACAAAATTTTATTCCGGTAACAAAATTTTAAAATCCCCATTCAAATTGAGTCTGGCGGAATCAAATAGTAACAATGGTTTATCTGAATAAGATCGAAGTGTATATTTTGTAGAAATATCGCGGTCGGAGAGAACCGTGGCAGACAGTTGAAATTGCTGAATAGTTTGCGGAACTACCGACTGTTTAAGTCACGAGAGGATTACCTACTGAAATTATCGTATTGTTCATGCAATATATACGTCAGACGACGTTTTTTATTTCAATTTAATAAAGTGTGATATTTTATTTTGATATCTCAACTAAACCTACTGCATAATGGCATATTAAGCGGTAGTATAACACATTCAGTGCCAAACATCGCTACATGAGCCACGCCGTAGTTTGTAGTACGCTAATTGTCGTATGTAGCGAAAATTTTTCGTAGACGTTGAACCCGACTAGCGGGTCGGGTCCATGGCATTCAAAGTGATAAAATAAAGGTCGGGAGTCAAACATATGCAATCTGAAGCAATTTTTGTTAGAAATTATAAAATTTATTCCCATAAAAAGAACACGATACAACAAAAAGCATGAATAAACTAAAATCTACAAACAAAGAAACAATGAAAAAAAGGAACTCAAATATTTTTTGGCAATGGGTACCAATCTCAGCGAATGCCGGGTGGGGGGGCCTAGCGCTGGTTTTCAGATTGGTCCCTAGAGAGGTGGGTCGGTCGCAGACGAAACCAACCAAATAACAAAATTTAAGTAAAAAAAATCGTAGCTTGGTAAATTTTTAACCAATTAGGATGATTCTGAGATTTACATTTCTTAAAAAGCTTTATCTAAACTGAAATAATGACTGGAAATCTATAAACTCAATAGTTTAGGAAATAGTGTCCCTTATGAAGAAAATGTGCGATGTGACTCGACTCTAAAAACAAAACAGTATTGTAAACTGCGAATTTATATGTTGTAAGTCATACCTACTAATAGTATTCGGGTTAATGATGTAAGTAACCATACGATGAAAATACAGATTTGTATAGTAAATTAAGTTGTACAGGTCAATTTTAAATTTTAGGAAGTAACGACAAAAATTAACCATCTCATAAATTATTTATTGTATCAACATTTCAGTAGAACATGATTAGAACAGATCCAGAGAGAAAAAAAACCTGATTTAATGGTATATTTAGTGTACTTACGACAAAATTTCGATTACGACATTTGAAATTTCTACTGTCGATATATCGGATGTTGCTTGTAACTGGAAAAAATAATGAAAACGTAGATTCTTTTCATCAAACAACAAAAATTTCGTTCAACAACTTTTGAAAATTGTGTAATCTTTAGATTTTATCTTTTTCATACAAATTAAATTTATTTATTTTATGAAATATTTTTTTTTTGTTAGTAGCACCGCCCACAAGTTATCTACTTTGCCCTAAGGTTAACTGGTAGAGAATGCCTTATGGCATTAAGTTCGCTTTCTGTACGATAAGTTTTCTTTTGTGCAATAAAGTTTAAATAAATAAATAGTATTTTCAATGTAAGTACGTTAACATCAGTCTTGCGGTTTCAAACAAACTTTAGTGTACTAAAAATTAACTCATAAGTTATTTTTAAACTGAACAATCGCTGAACAAATGTTGTTCAGTTTGAGTAGTACAATCTACGTTTTGATTATTTGCTCCTAGTACAGGCAACACCTGGTATTTCATTGTCAAACGCTTGAGCCTTTGCCCACAGCTCGCCTGCGGCCATATCTCGCTGCGCAGCCAGTTGATGTATCGCTGCAATACACCCAGAGAGCTGTAAACCACTCCTCTGTACTATAATGACACAATTTTCAACCTAATGTTACATCTATTACGGCCTCCGACAATGCCGTTTTATCAACTTAATAACTTCATGTTTTTATTTGCTGAAAATTTTGCTTGTGTTGGCTATGTAGCAGCTTTCGTATGGAGATTTGTTTAATATTCGTTGTTGGGTTTGAATTTATACTGTGTCAGCTGTTTTGTTATGGTTAATGGCTTTGCGTTTGATCTTGATGTCATCTCATGGAAAATGGAGGGGTCTATATTATCTACCATAATTTATATCGTATTGTTAGTCATAGTTATCGAAAGCAACCTATTTCCTACGAAACCGTTACGTTTACAGAATTGTTATAAAAGAAACCTAACCTATTGTTTTACTAGCGTAAATATTACCGTTTTAGAAAAGCAAATACTGTATGATTTTCGATAATTATGACTAACAATACAGTGTGACTTATAACTTTATGGGAAACAAGAGGATGCTAAAATAGAGACAAGGTCTATGTTTAATTGCGCTTACCCAGGAGATGCCTATTCATTATTCACCACTTTCACTCGTTACTGGAAACACAGATGCCGAAGGGAATGAATCAGTAGCTGTGCGAATGTTTCATTTTCATAACCTGATACATTTGATCTCAGTCAGAATAATGACGTTAAGGTCAATTTTTAACCCCTTTTCGCTTACGATTATAGATGCAAAGATTAATTACATAGAAAAAATCAAACGTAACCCACTGTAGCCAAGGCAGGATTCGAACTCGCGTCCTCTGTCTTACCGGGACACCGTGTTAACCGCTACACCACCTGGGGAGTAGGGCTTATGCCACCAATTTTCCATTTTACCCTTTTACCAATACTCCTAGATCCCAAAATAACTTAGTGTTAAAATACCTAAATCACAGAATACCTAACTTTTTTTCTCATAACAGCATATTCTTAATATGACTGAATTTTAAAATGCCTTAGTTTCATAATGGACAAACTTCACAACACCTTCATCGCACAACACCATAAGTTCAAAACAACCAGGTGTTAGAATACCTATATTTCAAAAAGGCTAGTTAACCTTCATGTAGGTACAAGTATAATATACTTATCTTCTTTAAAGCTGGCCACTTATACTGAAGTGCCAATTTAATAAAGATTATGTATAAATTGAAATTCAATTGCTATTCAAATCGATATATTCACTTCTTTAATATATATGATTATATACAAATTAGACAAATAAAATTCAATAAAATATTGCTACATAAAGCTTTATAGATTGCAAAAAATATTTAGGCATTATGAAACTATGATATTTTGCCGTTCTGGAGTTTTCATTTTCAGTTATTTTGAAATTTTGTCGTATCTGTGATTTGGTATTTGAACCAAATGTACATTTCAATATTTAAGCATTTTGAACAGGTGACGTTTTAGTTCAAAATCATTATGACATTTGAGCATTTTAGGAATGAGACAATTTGATATTTAGGTATTAATAAGCCCATGGCAATTTGAAATTTAGTGATTTTGGCATTATGCAAATTAGGTGGCATAAGCCCTACTCCACCTGGGTACTAGTAGACCTGTCGAAACTTTCCATGTATTTGTAACAGCGTTACTTACGATCTTTGTATCTATTTCTGTTTGAAAGGCTCCATTCCTTAGCTCTACTCTAGGATGCGTACGCCTTTGCGCTTGTTGTTATAGAATTGAAGAGTTCCATTGTCTACCTCCTGACCCTTAAGACAATATGCTGCTTTTTTATCAAGTACTAGAATTTACCAGCTTCGTCCGCGTTATTCTCGTTAATGTCCCAAGGGAACTATTTACCAGGATATAAAGTCCTATGTTTCAATCCAGGACCAGATCTACTTGCATGCCAAATTTCATCTCAGTCCATCCATTTGTTATTTAGCAACAAACATGCAAACCTCCAAACATCTTCACAAACTTTCACATTTATAATAACTATTAATAGGATTGTCCATGTAGTATAAAGGACAGCTCAAGTCTTTAAACACCATAATACCTTTCTCGAATACACAGGCGACTGACTGTTACGTACACTGGTGAAGTATCAAACGAGTAAAAGAAACAAGTATGTATAATGTCGGTACATTTATGTACCTTTTGCAAAGCTGCTTGCTGTAGTAAATTACGTATTACGTGGGTTCCACGTAATTTAATACGAGTTTTTCGTTTCGAAGAATATTCTAGTAAAGTAAATTCTCGTATGGCTTTGCTCACTTAGTATCGTTTGTGATGGAGGCTTAGGAACTGAATATTTTGTATTTTAACGACATTAAATATTTTAATTTGATACAGTTCATGAAACTCTGACTGAAGGACATGACTCAGTGTCAGTATTTGAAGAAAATGTCGAGTACAGAGCAAAGTGGAACAGAGTTTGGAAAGCTGACCCTACCACCATGTGGAATACTAGCTAGAAAGACAGAGAGATAGAGAGTGGTAGTCCCGTACTACCACTCACTATCCAAATGGTATCCTGTCTACGTATAACCTAATAACTTTTCTGCCAGTAAGGACATGTTTATAACAAGGGGCTGAATTTACTGATTTATTTTGTTCCATAAGACTATTAATGTAAAATGACAATATTCGACTCATATTGATATAACATTATTTACTCGTCACACCACTAGGAATTCATGGCTAAAGTATGTCGGTATAGTCCCTCCCACCCTGTATAATATAAAACAAAGTCGGGTTAGTTACACCATTTATAACTCAAGAACGGGTGGACCGATTTTTATGATCTTTGATTTTTTGGGTTTGTCTCTGCACCGAATAACAGAATAACTATTAAAACATCTAAAAAAATTAACATTCTGAGGCGAAAAGAAGCTGGCCGGGACAGCTAATTTTGAATAAACACCTGCATGTAAAACTAGAACACTCCCACGAAACCACGCAAGGAGGATGAAACTCCACTTCAAAAGTAGTAAGTTTCAGTGTAGTTACAATGGAAATATATTCCGAAGTACACCTAATGATGCGTGAGGGCGCCATATTGCTCCTGCATACAAACCGAGTGTTCAGAGTAGTTTTGCCTTGGCCACAGAATAAGTAATAGACCACGTACAGAAGTCTACTCTTACAAAACTCTCGTTCGGTTTCGACCACCGGACGGAACGCACCGTATCCGACCGTCTCTCTCAGCTCTCCTACGGACCTCAAGGCCACGCGGCGAAATCGCGGAGTGCGTCATTCCTGCCTTGGCAGGGATTTACTCGCACAAATTATAGTGTCATGTTACAGTCTATCCAACCTTATTATTTAAAAAAGTAGAAGTTGCTGACACTTTCTGCCAGTCAACCATTAGGCTTAACAGAGACATTATCTATCCATCCATCGTCCATGTTTAGGTGTCTTATTTGGTGAACAACTGTCCACCCACAAGATTTATTTTTATTTCGGAACAATTACTTCCTCATAGTAAATGAATCGACTCGAGACAGAGTTTTGCCAATATTAGTAATAGGACATGACGAATATAGATCCAAACTAGAACTTAGAACTATAGTTACAAAAATATCTTAAACTTAGCCTATAGGCTAAGTTTAAGATCTTTTTGTATAACTCATAACCATGTTTGTATTTTTGATATAATAGTTGGTTTATGAGGAAACAATCTAGTTTACTTAACTTAATAAACTGTCCTATTTATTAGGGCACAAAAAGATAGACAGCACATTTGAACAGTAACAATGTATTATGCAATAATACATAGAGTATGAAAATGTAGCTATTAATAGGGACTTTTTAAATACTAGAAAATGAGCGTCCAACGACTGACGTATTGAAAGCTTATTAAAATTATTTGGTTAATTGTTTATTGAACTATAATTGTATTCTATTCGACATAATTTATTCCGATAATGTTGCAACTGAATGCAATGAATAATTCATTCAATTCATTATCATATCAAAAATAATAATTAATTGTGATACGCTTTATTGGATTTTACAAAATTAATCATAATTATTTAATAACCTATTAGGTAAATTTCGGGGAAGAAGGTTAGTAAAAAACAGATTAACTAATGAATTAATAAACAAATCAGACTACTTTCAATTTAGTTTATTTTATAAAAATATTATAATAAACATTTGTTTCAACGAAGCAAACTAAACTGAAAGTAGTGCCATTTGTATATCAGCAGGGCTCGAACTTATGACCAATGAAAGTAGTGACAGAATTAATTTATACATTTTACAATACCGGTAATTTACGATACATCAATGTTAAACCTAAAGGGAATCACTCTGTAGGTATGTAGCAAGATGCATACAGCTCCGGGTTTTGAATTGATTTAACTTTACCGGAATTTTCCGGTATCGTAAAAGTTATGAATTAATTCTAGTATGCGTGTTCTACCATTAACACCAACCAATGAAAGTATAGCCTAAGACACCGCCTAACGACGACCTTCCCTCACTCTTTAGTAGTAATATAATTAATTTATAAACTTACGATACCGGTAATTTACTGTAACGCTAAATCAATGTAAAACTTAAACTGAATCTACCTGTATGTAGTTTGACGTCATCGGCACCAAAAGTCCCCTGATTATCAGTTAATACTAGGGCAGGCGGTATACTCCTTAGGTTGGGGATGTGTACAATCAACTTAAAGAAAATAATACTGTTCTGTGGTTTTGTACCTCATTATCGCTCGTGTCCAAAATATCGCATTTCCGAAATACCAGATTTTTCAAAAAACCAGATTTACGATTTATGAGATTCCTGTCTTACCATATTCCCGTTACGCTAGATTATAAAATCGTAAGTTACTCAATGATCTAAATCACTTTGTTGGGTGTGTTATTTTGTGAATCTTGTATACGGAGAATTTGGTGTATCGATAATCCGGTATTTTAAAAATCTGGTATTTTAGGAATGCTGTATTTTGGGAATGAGCGCTCATTATCATCCGTCATAAAAGAGAAGCGTGCTTCATAGATAAAGTATTTGTGCATTGACATTTCAGTGGATTATCAACTCTACGGCCATTGCCAAGAGTTAAAATTGGTTTAATAGAAATGTGACTTTAGACGTATTGGCGTTTACCTGACTACCTGAGAATCAAACAAATGCGAAGGCAGCTACAACGCCATTTTTCTATTAATGCACTCGTAATCTATGGTTCATGGAGATAGAGTTGATAATCAATTGAACTTTCAAAGTGGTTGTAACGACTTTTTACAATGTAGTATTTTGGGGTTTACAAACAATCGCTTTGTTTCCTTTAAGTGGAACATACACACCGCCAACCGAATGAGTATACCTTCACTACACACCCTACTAATTTCTACACTCCTACCCTTAGTAGAGAAGAAATTAAAATGTAAGCAGTGTTTTTTGTCTTTATGGCTTGCGGGACACTGCAAACAAGCTAACAGCGGTAACTACAGTAAACGGCCATAAAGAATGCACATCGGCAATCATCGCATTTCCGAATACAAACGAATGCTAATTTCCATGTACATCAATTATTAGATTAATCGTACATCACAATTTGAATTTAGAACAAAGTACTTTATTGTTGTTTTGTTTTGATTTCACGTGGAATATATAGAGCTGTAAAACAGATAATTTAGCTTTTAATGATTTTACTGTCGGCAGTTCTTTGTAACGCAGAAGAAAATCGTACACCATTCTTCGAACAACATCATAATCAAAATCATCCATATCTAAACGAAATTGTTTTTTTGGTCACCCATTTTTCGGAGAGCTGAACTTTGTTCCACTAGAATGTGTATCAGTGCCAGTGCCGACTTCGTTTAATAAATTGTTCGAAGTTCTTCTTGAAATTCCAGTGGCATCTGCAACTCTCCGTTGAACTTTCTTAAAATAATTACCTACTTACATTAACATCCTCATGTTTTTTAAATTGGTCGGCTTCAGTTACAAAATACATATTTATAAATATTGTAGATAATTTCGCGTGACTGCCAAAGTAACGGCTTACCTTCTTTTCCTATAGATGCCATAGTACAAATTTAATTTTGTAAAAGTTTTAGCAACTCTATATATATATTGACTTGGATATGCGACTGCACTCTCTCGTATTTGAACCACGACTGACAAAACAAACGTCATGGTGTGTGCGACACAGATATCGCTATACGAAGTCGAAATTAGCCGATTGCCTCTTTCCAAAGATCGATGTGCATTCTTTATGGCCGTTTACTGTACTTATGTCTTAATTTCCTGATAATAATACATCTTATTTTGTTTTATAGCCTGTCTAATAATAGTCAAATATACAAAAAAATAAATATGACGTACATTTCAAGGACTCCCAAAAAGTTGTCACTTATTCGATTCTAGAGACGAGGCAATGTGACAAAACGTGACAAAAAAGTGACAAATCGTCGTATTGTTCAGTCGCTCGCTGTTGTTTCTTGCGACATTTATTATTTGCTGTCTCTCCCTGACATTCTTCATAAGCGGATATTAACGCGGATCACACTCGGTCGAGTAGGGAAGCGAACTTTATCTTAGTAGATATACATAATATATAATAAAGTCATACCAAGACTGTGTTTTGCACATTCAAAATTTAACTTGTGCATTAAAGGAACGTAGCTTGGGATTTTTAATAACTCGCATTTACCCGCGTTAATCCTGTTATTATCCCAAAGGAACTCTTTACCGGGATATAAAGTATCCTGTGTTTCAATCCAGGATTTGGTCTACTTGCATGCAGAATTCCAGCTCAATCCATTCTGTTGTTACCGCGTTATTTAGTAACAAACATCCAAATATCCAAACATCCAAAACATCTTCATAAACTTTCGCATTTATAATATTAGTAGGATAAGTACCTAATTAAATGTAAATAAATAATTGTTGGAAATGATGTTTGTTCGTTCGATATATAAAAATGTTTTGTGTAAGACAAATGTAAAATTTGCAATATTGTGATCTAATCCCTTGTTGGGTTTTTAGTAGCATGTTTTGCATACGACTACACAAGATATAAAAAATTTTTATCCCTTCAAAAGGTAATTTTTGCCAAAAAGCCCGTTGAAAATTTCACCCTTTATTACGACTTATAGTTATTACCTGGAATATAAAAACGCATACAAGTTGCCCACCCTCTATTGCGGTGTGTACGCACTAACGATGTTTGCTACTCTTCCTTTATTGCCTCTCATTGTAAACAAAACACGGCCGATCGCTACAAGCGCCGGTTAACTTAATAACGGGACCAAACTCCTAAACGACGACTCATTCACGGCCCAAATTCATTGAAAAATGGTAAGGTAAATTATGGCGTTTGTATAATTTGTGTTTGAAATGATACATCCAAATGTGCACTTATAAGATTGCCAAGAATTACTGTGCTGTTACTGTAAGTACCTGTGAGCCATATTTTCTTTTTCGTACCGTATGGGACACTGGGGTCTAGAATCTGTTTTTTTGTGAATTAGAATATACAAAAGAAGCTCAAGGCAGCAATTAATGTAAAGTTCGTTTGAGCAACCGTTCGTTCGTTTATTGAGAATGTTGTGATACTTATCTGTCACGTACACTGCCCCCATACAAAACTATGGGACTATGTCACAAGTCCCAACTGTGCAATAGTATAGTGAAATGATCCCATAGGCAGGGACTCCAGGAAAAAACCTTCATGACCCCACATTGGGGGCACAGAATATAAATAGAGCAGTATGGAAGCTACGCTTACTTTTTGAAATAAATACCTACGCTACATTAGAGCGTTAGGGTTGTTTAAAATGAAAAGATCGCGGGCTGACTGGGCGCGCGCCCGTTACAAACGCAAAGCGCGACCACTCGCCTCCATGCGTCACTCGCGACTGACGGCACCGCGAGATTCCCTTAGGGGCCTTGTAAAAGCGCGTAGTATAGTCAAATTAGGCGATTTTTTACAAAAGTGCGGAAGTAATTAAAAACAGTCATGGAAACTTTTCTAAATTATTTTGTGTGGCTTGAAAATCACCTCCAATATAACCCTTAGCAAATTCACCCACCGGAAGGGGGTGAAATGGGGTGAAAATCTTTAAATATTCGTAACTTCGTGGGGATAATAGAAACAGTCGGTGCAATTTGACATACACTTTAAACCGTTATGATCTACATTCGCACCAAGTATTTTCTTAATCCGACTTACGGAACATACTAAAAAAAATGATTAAAAAAAAAAATCTTATCTATTTTATTGCGGCTCCGGGGAAAATGGAACAGTCGGTGCAAGTTGGCAGAATTATCACAAAAATGGTCCAAGTATATTACCAGGTTTGCACCTGGGTGCGTCACACGGAAAGCCCTTTTCCAAATTTTCTTATCCCTCTACTTCGGGGGAAATTTGAACAGTCGTGCAAATTTTACTATAATATCTATTATGAATTTACTACATTCGCCGGTTAAGAAAAAAAGAAATTTCTTAGCGGAAGTACATAATACAAGTTTAGCAAAATTACGGTACGGAATGGCGCGTCGGCGCGCGAGGGGGGTGGAGTGGAGCGGAGCAGCCTCTCCTCGCCGCTAACCATTCCGTACTGTTTTTGCCAGATCCAGTAAGATTTTTTTTTTCTTTAACCGGCGAATGTATGAATTCATAATAGATGGGCGAATATTTAAGAGGGTCAATGTCTCGCTATGGTAATCCAGACTACTAAAGAATTCCAAAGCCGAAGTATTTTATTTCGTTACTTAGATAAGGCAGGTAAGGCAGTGGATGCAAAAACCGCTTTAAGCTTGAATCACCCAAAAAAAAGATAAATATTGAGAAAATTGTGTCTAAAATGGCAATAATAGGCGTGTCCCATTCCTATTTCTTCCAATTTTTGATGTTATAAAAAAATAACTATAAGGAATGTTTTAAGTACTGCACATCAGTATTACACTTAAAATAAATAAAGATTGTTTTTCATCAAAAACATTTTCAAAAAGTAACACTTCACCCCGCACCTCGGGCGATCGGCAAACTTCGGAGATGATACACGTCGCGAGATTCGAGTAGTATTTAATTTTGATTCTCTAAAGTTTGTCATCATTATGGTCTTTCTCATTTTTCACCGTATCTTCATAATTTATTTACAGTGGAGTATTATTGTATAACCATATCAAAGTACACATGGGACTATTTAGTGCCATCTTGTCTTGTTATAATATACCTAATTATTTTGTAAAGCCGCATTTTCTAGAATTTGTCATTATTGGCAACATTATTTTCGGCAACATTGTCAGATACCCCAATGACGCGTGTTGCTAATAATGACAATGTGTTAGGCGTATAATGACGATTGTTACCAATAATGATTTTAGTATATGAATTCCTAGATAATAGACGTGTATTTTATAGTTTCGAACATGTGAGTGAGTGACTGAGAGTGATTGAATAATGATGAAGAAAAAATGAATCATATTTAATATTATCAAACCGCGATAAGAATACGATTCCGAAGTACCGTTTGTACAAAAGTACATACAATAAATAAATATAATTATAAGTCAAATTGTAATATCTTCTTAATTTAAGTGCAGTGCAGACACTTATAGATACAGTGTAACCTGGATAACTGGGACCTCAAGAGACCCGCAAATTTGTCTCACTTAAAGAGTACATTCCGCTTACCCAGTCTCAGATCCAGGTATAAATAAATATCTGTCTCATTTACAGAGGGTTCTATTAATAGAAGGTAAGAATAGAGGTTATTTCAGTTATAGAGGTGCGACTACTAAATAAAATAAACAATATCTATGTATGTATACACATGTGAAATCGAAGACACTGCTAACTGACCACTTGTCACCCTTATTACAATGTATTAAGGTCTACTGATGGTCACTTAACTGTCTTCGTTTGTACATGAGTTGTTTAGTATCAGAATAGGTATTAAAAATAATATAATTAAACATGTTTTTTATAAACGACACAGATTTCATCGCGTATCGGCGTAAAGGATAGGTATTAACTTATTTTTTCACGCAGTGATAAAGATTTAAGCCCTCTTTTCTGCATATTTCAATTTAATTTAAACCTTCGTTTCAGCATTCATCATTTATCAATTACCTAAACATCCGGACTATAGAAAAAACAAACTAAAACTTGAGGTAATTTAGGCACAATTACCACGTGCGCAATTCGTGGGTAGGCTAAAAACTAGTAAAAAAAACGGAAATTTATCTGCAACATATTCCGAGTCGGAGAGAAAAAAAAATTGTCGTCTCAGTTACAGAGATCAATACCTATAAAATTAAAAGAAATCCCAATTATAGAGGTAAATAAGACGATAAAATCGAATGAACTAGGTAATCCCAGATATAGAGGTCTGTTGTGTCCCACTAACAGAGGTCATTTTTATGTCGTCTCACTTACAGAGGTAAATAAGACGATAAAATCGAAAGAACTAATCTTAGGCATAGAGGTCTGTTGTGTCCCACTAACAGAGGTAATTCAGTGATTTAGGTGCCGGGACCTCAGCATGAGTTTCAGCTATGGAGGTTTCTCACTTATCCAGGTCCCAGTTATCCAGGTTTCACTGTAATACATTTAGAACTTACTTCTTGGTAAATGCTGTGTGTGTGTGTTTTAATAAAATATATTATAGTCGACAGTATTTGACAAATCTCTCATTATTTTCCACATCATTTTCATGTTATACAATTGTGACCGAACGTATTTAGCACACTAATTATCTATTTTATTTTCTTTATGCCAGGTGATGATACAGATAGCACTGAAGACGATAGTGTTATGTTTTATGTTGAATTATTACATTTTTTCTATTTTATTTAAGTAGGTGATCTAATTAATGATTTTTTTCCAAGTTTTAGAACTTTTTTGTACTGAAATATTTTCATTTACATGCACACAACCATTGACAATGTCATTTCAAATATTAATTCAAAAACGACATATGTGCTCAATCGTATTATAAGCGCGGTTTAATAATAGTAAACTATTAGCTATGTTTTTTTACTTTTTGACTGAAACAGGTATGTATTCCTGGGGCTTTTTGGAATACCAAAGCCTGGTTGTGGTGTAATATGTTCAAAACTCGGCTACTTGCACATAAAAATTATAATTCTTAGAGTTCCAAATAACCCTACGAGATAATCAGTATTGTCGTAACTGTTTAAGTAAAGAATAAATTTATAATATTGTCTTCGGTTTCTGCGATAATCACTCATTGTAATAAAACAACTTAAACGAATTTAAAGGGGACTTAAAAAATGTAGCACATAAATAAGTAACCATAAAATGTATGAAAATATAAATTTTGTACTTATACTAAATTGACCCCTATAACAAAGTGACCGTATGGACACTATGTTGTATGGGTCAACTTTAAATTTTAGGAAGTTACGACAAATTTTAATCATCTCGTAACTTTTTTATTTGAAGTGTTAATGGTGTATTTAGTGTACTTACGACAAAATGTCCCTTAAGAAATTTTAAATTTCCAGTGCCGATGTATTCGAATTTTATTTTTGTCGTCCACATCATAAACCATATGAAAAAACACTTAAATCAATATACATTTGACTTAATTCTCAGGTAAAAATCATTGTTGGCAACGAGCCGTCATTATTTTCTGCAAAAACGTCATTATTATCATAAGGAGTCATTATCAGCAACACCATTTTAAACAAAAAAGTAAATGTAATGAAAATTAATGGGTTTTGTTCCGTGCCTTTATGATAAAACGTTATGTTTTTCATGTATGTATCTGGCTTAATAAAGACGCTCTATCGCGGGGTTTGTAAAAAATACTTTTTTTTTGGTCAAGAATAATGTTTTGAGGAGAACTGCCCAGATATTATAGTAAAATAGAACCGATAATGATATTTACATCAATATTTTACTATTTTTCTATAAAACTGTACATTGAATATCACAAAAAATAATTCTTCATGCCTGATTTATCAGAAAATGATACCACACTCGAGGTATAATAGATAGCTATTATAGATATACATAATAGAGATAATTGATCGTGCGCGAGTTCGCTGCGATAGCCCCTTCCCGCGCCCTGCCCCTGCCTCACACTCGCCTCGTGTCGCCCCATGCGTGCGGGAGCTAAACATCCAGGTTTATTATTCTGTACTTCCGGTAAGAAATTTCTTTTTTTCTTTTGCGGCGAATGTAGTAAACATATAATAGATATCATAGTAAAATTTGCACGACTGTGAAAATTTGCCCCGAAGTACAATTTACAAATAAATGTAAAAGAGATGATCCGTAATTCGCGGAGGCGTGCAAAATTAATTAGGTGTTTATAATACCTATAGAAGCCTTATGTAAGTTTGCACCGAGTGTGTAAATTTCCCCCGAGCCGCAAACTAAAAAAAACAAATTCGCAGTGTTCCCTACTATGTACGTAGTTTAAATTAAAACCCATATTGCACTAAGACAGTCTCTATACGTAGATAAACTTACAACAAGTACTTTTTCATCAAATCCAAATTTACGGCCCTTCAAACTTTATACCTAATTTTTAAAAGACTTCCGTATATTCCAGAAACGGTGCAAACTAGTGATAACCTTCTATACATGCCATCTAACGATTCCACAAGAATCCGCGACTGTTCGACTTAGTTCAACACTTAATGGTAATTTGCCCGTACTAGTTGGGGCTGAAAGATTCTTGAGTGGAGAGGACGTACTGGCAAGCGCAGCGTTGGACGGTCACTCGCAAGGTGGTTGGATGACCTGGTTAGGGTCCTCGGCACATAAATATATCTCGATATATTTCTGTGGTTCTGGGGACTTGCTGGATGCAGGTCGCTTTTGGGCTGCTCATGGGCCGCCCATGTGGAAGTGGACGTCCTATGGCTGAAATGATGATGATGAATAACAAAAACTTAATCAAAACCGATGGTTTTATTTTTTAAATGCCATCTCAAATAATAACCCCGAAGAAATTTCACTATGGTATGATGTCTGGGAATGGTCAACACTGTTTATCCCAGAAGAATGTGGATTGGGGTTGAACGTTTATATAGAAATGTAACAACAAATACTACGCTTAAGGAACGTTACATCCATTAACGAATAATATATAAGGTCCTAATTTATTAGTTGCAGATATTTTAACACATTATACTTTACATTAAAATAATTAACTTTAAATAGAAATTAAGAAATCTTTTCATATAACTTTTTTGATTTCATTTACCTAACAAATAAATTAATTATAATTTCGTCAAAAAAAAAAAACACTATGTGCATTATCACATGTCACAATAACACTATCTGTCATGTCAACAATTGTTTGTCGTTACTGTCGTAACGGTTCGGCGGGAAAACTGCAAATGTCATTAGGATGGGATTTATCGACGAAAAGAGCTACTAGAATCTGTTCAATGAGTTTTCATTTAGTAATCACATTAACAGGGTGTTATTACGTAGCAAAATTGTTTTTTCTTTTTCTCCAAAAAAACATCGTAAGAGCTATAATGTTTCATGCTTAAATATACTCCAGAGACCGAGTACTATCAGCTGTAAAAATATCTGCATCTAATAAATTAGGACCTTATATAAACCTCCTCGCGTCGTGTTCCACGTTGCTGAGGCTCGTGGAATGAGCTTCACTCGACGGTCTCCCGCCGTCTGTGCCTGTTCTTGGCATCACATCGTGCGTCGAGCTCAGTGGGTACCGTCAACAGCCGTAACTTTGCCTAGGCTACAGGCAAGTATTGAGTAGTTACTTGATATTGAATAGTTTTATGTGCAGTTTATCCCAAAGGAACTTTTTTTTTTTTATTGAGTCTTATGAAGTCAAACAGGCAAAGATAGGCAGCCTAGGCAAAGTTACGGCTGTTGACGGTATCCAGAGTGATACGGATCTGATCTGCTGCCTGCTGGTGGCTTCTGGGTCGTTTGCCATCAACCTTGCCAGTAACGATATAAACATACACAGTAAATGTAGCTCAGTAATGAACTCCGTATTAGACCGAAGGATAAGCTTCTGTGAAAGTTAAATTAAAAGAGCCGTAACTTTTATGACTCCGAAGTTAATAAAACAAGTTCATTATTACTACAGCTTAAGGCTGAATCCACTGCACAATGGGATGACCATTACGTTCTTAAATAAACTTCTTAAAGTAAAAAATAAAGCATTATAAATAACGTCTAGAATAAAAAATACGTAAAGAGTGAAAGAGACGTAAAATTGTGTGCTGTAGAGATCTGGCAGTCTCTAAAGAATAAAAAATACGTAAAGAGTGAAAGAGACGTAAAATTGTGTACTGTAGAGACCTGACAGTCTCTAAAGAAGAATTATTAATAATTTAAATATTCAAATACCTATCTGTCAGTTTAACGTAATGTTTTTAGTATTTTATGCAACAGTTGTATAAGTGGGTTTAAAAAATGCGAATTGCGTGAGTTGCGACACGAGCCGCGAATGCGGCGAGTATCGCAAATAGAGACGCAATGAGTGTTTTTTGACTTAATTATACAACGTTGCATACAATACTTTTTCTACGACGAGGTTTTAAATTATAAAATACAAAATTAATCATAACCTGGAAACAAGGCAAATATGACGTTTGACTGACAGTATGTGTCTATGGTAAACTTTTTTTTTTATTTAAAATATACTTAAATTAAAAATACTTTTTTATGTTGGCATCAATGAATTTAGTTCGGAAAGTTTTGTTTTTCTTAAAAACCGTAGGAATTTAATTGTTTGTTAAGTTGGTAGTTGTGCATTTTTACCGTAAAGTTAAAATTGAGCGCTTAATCCTTGACCTAAGTTTAACCTAGATTTAGAAGTCTGTGGCTGCTAGCAATAACGTAAAATGACTATAACGACACTAGTGCTGTTATGGGGAATAGAGTATAGACTTCTCTGAACTCATATTATGTATGTTCTTATATTCGTGTTCGTGACCAAGTAAAAGACAGATAACAGTACAAGAGTAGAAAAAATATAAAATATGATTCAGTTCTCATCTGAGCGCCACCAAACCACCATCTTGTACTCTTTTGGAAAATATAAAGACTAATTTACCCAGTGAATATTTACTTCAACACCACCTCCGAGCAGAACCCTCACAGTACACGCCATGGGTTATACGGAAAGCACTAGATTACCAGAATTGTGGATCTAAAACTTGAAATCTGGATGATTCTTTACGGCACTAGGGCATACTTTTTTATTTTTGCGTCCATTCTAGTAAACGAGTATTCTACGCTGTTAGCCCAAACAAGGAAGTATCGTGTAATCTCTCAAATCTTCTAATGAAGGTTAAAAAGACATCAATCTTTGTGACCGGCCCTTAAAAGAAAGTAAAGAAACTGACATAGAATAATATACGAAAGATTGTTTACTTTGTATAATAAAATTACATTGGCAATTTATAAATTAACGGAAAATTACCAATTACATTAAACGAATATCTTGTTTCATTCAAATAAATTCTTATGAATGTACCAACCATTTGTATTAGGTACTTCGAAAAAAATCAAAACTGATATATTAATTTTTTTTTGATTTGTATATTAAGTAAAGAAATAATTAGTCAAGTACGGAAGTACTTGTGTACTAAAAAATAACTTGAAAAATATAATTATTAAATTTAGTGTACCTAACCTCTACTATAAAACACAAATATGATGATACAAAAGTAGAGTAAGTATCGTAACAAAAAATATTTAAAACAAATCTATTTATTTATGTAATCAAAACATTTAGTGGCTTTGCTGTTTTCCGCTGCGATCCTGCCCATATTACAAAGTAGGTATATTTATTTGGCCATCCAAAGGGATCACTTACGGAAGCCCAGGACCCTTGGATTCAGTCCTCTACTTAGTAAACATAGTCCGGACCCAGTTATGTAATAGCCCGGTATTACGAGAAGATCTATGCAAATATTATAAACTTATGGTTACGAGATTTTAACCCTCTTTCGAGCTGTTAGTAAATATTTCTAATAATGCTTGCGACTTAAATTATGAAAATTTGCATACGAAAGTGATTCTAGGAAACCATCCTCTACGGGAGTCGAAAAGTTGATCAAAGGTTGGATGGAAACTCATCAGATACTAGACTTTTAATTACATTATATAATTTGGTGATTCTATAATTCCAGCAGAATACCATTACTTTACTAACTTGTTGTACAAGTATGCTTTGAGTCACGAATGATTTCTAGATAGTTCAAAGTTGAAAGGCTAGGCACTGTTATTAAACTCGTATCAAGTTCTCAGAAAGGTTGCACAAAAGAAAACGGATCACTCTAAAATGTAAGTTCATTAATTGAAACACCAATCACTGTTAAGTCTTCAAAAAGAGATGTTACAATTTGAAAATCAATGTTACAATTATTTTAACAGTAAATCTGAATGTTTCGGACCTCCGACCGGGCTAAGTGACTGGGAGCGACTAAAGCACGTTAAGCGCACCCGGTCTACATGTCGTAATCAGCACGATTTGATACTTAAACACATAAGTAGTGTCTTATATTGTCATGAGCAAAGTTGATCACTGACTTGAAACCTTTTTGTACTGCTGTTAAACCACAGTTTATTTAACAGTTGAGAGAGTGTTTGCCTTTTCAGTATTTATATTTCGATGTCTATTTACATAATAAATAAATGAGGAAATTTATTTATTAAACAATATACAAAGTAGGTGAAATTAAATATACTAAAAACTAAATTAAATAAGCTAAAACTAAAATAAATCTAAAAACGGCCCCTGCGGCATGGTGCCGAAGATGCTGGCAGCATTATCTCGCTGTATTGTAAGGCTGATGCATTGAGCAATGTATATTTTATGTTTTACCTTTTATGTTTTTTTTTCTTTTTCCTCTGCCTGTTTTATTTATCTATCTATCATATTTTCAAACGAAGTTCTTATATTAATTGGCAGTTTAGGCTTATTAACTTCCGATGTATTTTAAAATATCCCTAAAATATATCTTCTTCCACACATACAGGGTGTCCCTAAAACCAACTTTTATACGATCAGGGCTGATAGACCAGCTCATAAGAACCTAGATTAAGCAAATTTGACCTCAGTAAAAATCTCTTAGTTTTCGAGATATTGACGTTTTTGTAAAACTCGTGCTAAGTGATACCCTGACTCGGTGTTTTGAGTGTCATTGCTAAAATATCAAGTATTTTATAATCTGTATTTTGCTATGTGTGGCCAAATAACTATGCTATTGAACGTATTTTCTATTTTTGCTAATTTATTCATGCTGTGGACACAGTACAATAACAAAAAAAAATTATTACCATTTTAGAAACTACAATAAATGCGCAATTTTTTTACGTTGAGTGCCTGGTTATTTTGGTACATTTTTTTTTCACCACGCTAGTTCGAAGTCAGAGGTGAAATTTGAAAAAAATCGAATAATTTTTTTTTGTTATTGTACTGTGTCCACAGCATGAATAAATTAGCAAAAATAGAAAATACGTTCAATAGCATAGTTATTTGGCCACACATAGCAAAAAACAGATTTGTAAAATACTTGATATTTTAGCAATGACACTCAAAACACCGAGTCAGGGTATCACTTAGCACGAGTTTTACAAAAACGTCAATATCTCGAAAACTAAGAGATTTTTACTGAGGTCAAATTTGCTTAATCTAGGTTCTTATGAGCTGGTCTATCAGCCCTGATCGTATAAAAGTTGGTTTTAGGGACACCCTGTATATCATAAACCCTCTATGATGCGTTCAAAAACCCCAAATTACAACCAGCATAACAATAAACTGTTTTGCTAGAACAAATTTCTTACCTGTGAATATGTTATTATTGCTTCATAATAACGTCGAATTTGATGTTATTGTGACATTCAAATTTCGAACATCTCTAAGAAACAAAGCAATTTGATTTGACTTCAATTCTGATATCGGTTGAAATGACGTTCTATTTGAAAAGAAATATCAAATTGCAAACAGTTTTGACAAATTTAACACTCGCATAAACTACTATGCTACAAAAAAAAAACTCGCCCGCTTTATGTCTTTTCATGGTATCAGTACTTATAACTTAATATAACAACGGAAACTGGAGTAAGATATTAAATGTGTTTACCTATAATTAATTAAACAAACACTCCAACATAAGCGTATACACGTTCTGTTGATCAACACAGGAAGTTTGTGATACAGGAGCACAAATATTTGTCCCTCAGGACATAGGTTCGGTCCTTGTGCTTAGAACAATGTGTACCGTTGGCATTGTTTCCTGGACATGCGTAGGAGTTCTTAATAATCTCTTAGCGGCTAATAGGTTGGAATCACAGAAATACAATACAATCATACTTTATTGCACACCAAAAGAAAATTACATTGCAAACTTAAATAGAAATGTTATAGAGATAGAAGAAAATAGTTCGTCAATTTGTTTGGCAACCAAGCGTGTAACGTTTTTCCAAAGTATAAAGACAACCAAGTAGTTCGTCTTCGCCGTTTAGGAGCGCGCGACACCAGAGCGTGCCTAAGGCACAGGGCTGCCGCTCGTCGGTTCTGTAAAATACCTACTTACTACGAACGTAACTTTTATTAGGTTGACCTCGATCGAACGAACAATCGTTCGAGTTCAACCTAGTAAAAGTTACTTATTTCAATATGAAAGTATCTGTCTGATCGCACACATCTGATGTTAATGTTATTAAGTATAATAGTTTAAATAAATTAGTATTGTTTAAGGCATTTTATGTATCATAGAATCAACTACTATTTAATTAGTACACGTTTAAAAAATCTGTTAATTTTACTCATCACTGTCAAACAAAATAATTATCTACTCTATTTAATTGGTATAGTTTGATCACAAAACTATCAAACATTCTATAAACGACTTAAAATATAACATTTATATAGGTACTAATAAAATACACACCTTTCGGGATCCTTAGGAATGCAGAAATATGACAATTCTGGATTTTGCGCATTATTCTTGAAACATCCGAACACACTACAGTATATACGTCTTCTATACTTTGCTTCGTCCGCAGACATTTTGAACGTTCGACCGCTTGCGACCATTGCTCAACCCTGACTAAGCACGCGGCGATGCTTGCCTGTGGTGCGTCCGTACACGGCGCGCAAACGGCACGCACACATGCGCGCTCCCGATGTACCTTTTATCGGAACAAAAACTACCGTATACCGTGGTTTTTCGCTTGGCGTTTGACGCCAAAAGTGTAATATTTTCACCAATAGACGCCAATAATGTAAAATAAAGATTTTCAAATCTGATAATAATCTTGACGGCAAGTGAAGTTAACGGCGTGCAAAGTAGGTCGCCGCTACTTCTTTTTAGCACGCGAGATACCTACATACAGTTTTTCCTTCTACCTCGAGATATTCTGTGGTTGGAAATGTTGCAATGTTTGATGAGTTATTAGCAGACCTTTAAAATATTTCATTGGTTTTGATATGAACTAATTATTGGAAAAGTCCCTTTACTCGGTTAAAGAATAACTATATGGAAATTAAACATAATTATTTTGAAGTTGTTATATGAGGTGCTAACATATTAGCTACCGATAATTTAAGAGAAGATACAAATACGTTATAATAATTAACATTAACTAGAGATTAAGAAAACTTTATATATCATGTTTTTGGTTTTCATTTACCGAAAAAAATTAATTAATTAAAATTCTACCCAAACTTAATCATACTGTTGTTTAATTGACAAGAACATTTTTTGTCAAGTGGACGTCGTTATCTGTTAAGTGGCCAGTTCATTCACTTCACATTGAAAAATTAGTAACCATAAGATAATCAAAGAGGTCTTAATCACCAATTATTGTTTACCTCATTAACAGGGTGCTCTACGTAGCAAACTTACTTCCCTAATTTTCTTCAAAAAACATACATAATTTGTTTATTGTTTTAAACATAAATAAACTCAGAAACCTTTGTACTATCAGCCCTAAAATATTGGTATCTAATTTATTAGCACCCTATATATGTGCATTGACTTTGACATATCCCATTTAAATATTTGGTTATTGGTAAGGACTTCTTTCTTAGTTAGACAAATATAAAAACAATACAAAATAACTAAAGCTAGATTGAAATTAAACAAACTATAACAACGAAGTTTGTACCCGATTCAGAAATAGTTTTGGTTACGCACTTTCATTGAAGCTTAAAGTTAAAAAATACGTAAAAACAGTACAAACTTTACGTTTTGTTAATATTGTTAGAAGTTGACTGTTAGTTACGTATTTTTTTAATTTTAAGCTGTGAAAAAGTGCGTAACACGACAACAAAATTTAACTCCACACTCCGGCCGTGAGCTCCTGAGTAACTCCGGCCATATTCGATACCTTTAGACTCAAAGGGCGTAAACACCGTAGGTGCTAATGGCGTTTACGCCCTTTGAGTCTAAAGGTATCGAATTATACGATGTGAAGCAACAGGCCGCTGCAGAGGATCATGTAAAAAAACCTTACGCTATCAATGTCTTAAAAAGGTACAAGAAAAACAGAAATGCCCATATTCATGACTGATGACTTCTTCTTACTTTAAATGCCTTACCTGAGTATTGCTGTAGTCATCGGTTTTCGTATGACGAGGCACAATTCTCGTAAAGAAATCTACATATTGATGTAAGTACCTGATATCTAGGATTGTGTTCATTGTGGTGATTCTTTCCTTAAAAAAGTAAGTAAATTGCCATTTTTAATATCCCTGAAATAGAATTCATAAAGTAAATAAAGTCCACTCTTATTTCTTCTGATTGTTATTGCTTCTATTTTTATTTACCAAACGATGGTAATAAAATCAACTGAAGGCTGATTCGAGTCCTAAACAAATTTAATATAGAATTCAAACTATTTTGCTATATACTTCTGCGCCGATATTTGTGGACCGATGCAGAAATGTGTCCACAAACGTGACCCATTTTGGGGTCCGGTAACTTTAATATGATTTTGGCGTTTGTACACAAAATGCCGTAAGTAGTGTTACTTTTAGAAAAAAAATGAAATTTCGGTTTCGGTTTTGTAAAATATTATTTAGGTTAAGTAAGTTTATTTATTTCATTGCATATTTGAGAAAAGCACTATACATACCTCGGCGGGAAATGGGGTTGCCAGCCTCGTAACTATCTGGCCTCGCTTCGCTCGCCTTCTTCCCGGCCTCTGCAGTAATGTCCTATTGCTTAATTACCTTCTGAAACAGTTCCCAACTTTTTAACTATAGGAAAACATCGGAACATAAACTACACACCATGTACTTTTATAGAAATAACAATATTTATAAACTATAGTTAAAATATAATTTAATATTAATTGCGTGTTAGATATATTTTGTGAAATTATGAAATATTTATAATTTGCAGTAAATAAACAAATCGATATAAACAAAATATATAGGTAAGTAGTTAGTGCGAGTTATTAATTTGGTGACATTTTTATTATTCATTAAAAAAACCTTATAGGAAAAAATACACAATTCTCATGCATTTACTAACTGCCCTATATGAAACCGGACATCGGAGGTCAAAATGTCCTAACGATTTTTCACGAAGCCATGCTATGCGCTAGCATTTGCACAAGGACTTCCCGCGACACCACTCACCTTCAAACAGTCATACAACACTTACAAATTTATCCTAATTTCAACCTTAATTGCAACGTCACAGAATTCATTTTTCAATAACACGGGTAAACAAGGCCAAAGTTAGCGAAGTATATCGTGATACGTGTGTCGCATGATGATGGCACAATCGTAACGTGATGAATGGTAGGGTCGCCATGTTTCCCGTTCTGACAGGTACTCACTGGCTGGCGTTAAATTGCTTAACGCGTGGTCATAAAATTGGATCAGGATATCTTCATGGGTTATTCGCTATATATTGCTGCAAGTTTCTTTGAGTAGCAATCAAAGACACTTTTATAGTCCTTGAAAAAAATGAAGTCCAATGTGTGAGTCAGTGCCTGTAGTAAAAAAAGAGAACAAGTCAGGTATAAGCTAAGTGCAAACAGGCGTAAGTGTTACTACGAGACTTAAGCCGTTTCGTATCTCGTTTATATATGACTTGTTTACTGGAGGCACTAAATTGGATGTTACCTTGTTTTGCAGACAGAATTTTCACAGAATACCACATCACATCACTATGTATTTTCGTATCACAGATATTTGACTATCTAGCTCATATGCTCATCTTTTTTACATAAGCATCAATAACCTATGTTACGTATATTTTTTTTAAACCCCCTTACTTAATAATTTAATTCTTTTTATTTCATTAACTTGTCAAAATACCGTAATCTCAGGTACATCCCTACTATTGAAGTCGTGTTTGCACCTCACTAACGCTGTATTTAAAAAGTTAACCGGCAGTGTTGCCGTTGCAAATTAACTTGTTTATTTTGTCTTTGAAGGTAAGAATTGTATTTAAAATTAATTCCTTTTGCTAGCTGAGATGGTAGCTGATATTTTTCTACTTCGTTTCGTGGTAAGAATTTAATTTTCAGGTTTGTTCGTCTGTCGAAGAGGATATATCTTGATTGGTATAAATCTCGTTTCATATGGCAAGGTTGTTGAGGCTGTCAGTTGTCATTTCCTCTTCGCATTCTTTCCGATCTGCGTAGCAGCCGACCTTTTTGGTCTAATCGTAATTTATTTTATACAAACCTATTCTGACGAGGAGGGTCCCGTTTGGGATCATGTGTTCTGGAACCCCGTGGAGTCGACATTGTACGAATGTAGCCGCCGGTGTCGTCATTTTCCTCCGCGGGGTTCCAAGTTCCAACCTTACCCCCTTTTTCTTACGCTTGATGTAACGGTTCGTCCTGGTGAACCATGGTTGGAGGAGGTCGTTCTCAAGGTGCTCGCGCAAGGACGACCTTGTCGGCGGTGCCGATGGCCGAGGTGGAGACGACCTCGTGCTGAAGTGAATGTAGTGAAGTGACCTGCCTCGTGTTTTTTTTCTCTGTGCCGGACTTTTGGTGACGTACCTACCCCTTTTTACTTTACTTTTCAACTAGCCAGATCGACTGCTTCTACTTAAAATTCGCCTCAGGCGTGGCGCCCATTACCTTAATTAATTAAAATCTACCTATGACTGCCTAGCGCATAGAACCACCTTTTTTTATTAGTATTAAAGAAAGCGACCACTCTAATACATCCAGAAACCCACTTTAGACCCCTAGTGCTCATACCATACTAGCTTTAAGCCGGATTCTTACCCTTACGGTCAGACAAATGTACCTTGTCGGTCCTCCAGCCGTTTTAACTTAAAAATACACCTGTTTATAAACGTTTTCTATTGTTATTATAGCTTTTGCAAGTGTTAATATACCTTTGTTATATCAAATTTAGTGACTTTTCCTTCAAACATCCCTCCCCGCACCCTAGCGGGCAAGAAACCTCTGCAAAGCCCCTTACCCCTCCGTAGTAAGGTAACAGTGGCGCCCAACGTGGGGCCAAATTTCTTGGAAACTTGTAACTACTAAATATCATTACATTTATTAATTGTGTAGTTCAGGCAGGAGTGGATCGCTTAATTATTTAAAAACTTATTGTAACTTAAAATAAAAATTACTTTTAATTCCTTGTTGTTCTATGGGCTGGTCATCTTAGTATTATATTTAATTCCTTAACACAGTGTTTAAGTATCTTTGTTACAATACAATATATCTATACAATAATTTACAACATTGAAATCAAGGTTAATTAAATTATACCTTAAGTATTTTGTTAGTACAGTCGACTTGGACCAATTCTAAGGAAACACAGCTAGTTTCTTTTCCTTAATAATCATATTCTGGTGAATTGTTATTTAACTTTTAAAATTAACTTTTCAGTGGTGTTATTTATAAATAACTTAGGGTACAGTTAACGTGAATTAAGTGTGCAACTTGTATTTTCTGCTTAAAAATAATTATAATATCTTTTCTTTTCGGGTCACTCTCACTTATTATACTTAGACATTTTTTTGGAAGTACAGTCACCTACAATTAGTTTTTTTTGTGTGTGTTACACTTGAAGTAGGTTCTGTAAACTTAATTTTTTTTACTTCAAAGGTGTACAGGATTGGTTTAACTTGACTTTGTTGAAAAGTACAGTCAGCAAAATTTTTTTTGGATTAATTAAATTTAATTTCTTGTTGGTTGGTCCAACATTTCTACTTGCTTTGGCTTACTCTTAAAGTACAGTCAGCTGCACATAATTAGTTTTTCTTAATTTTTCTCAAGTAATTAATTATCAGTAACTCTAAGCAGTAGAACTGAACTGTTGTGTTAACTATTGTAGTATACTGTGACATACTTACAAGTACAGTCGGCTACAAGTTTTTTTTCCTTACTTAACTTTTAACAACGCTGAATTTCGTTGTTACTTTAACGTTCGTATTATACCCCGACCTACTTATAGGTACAGTCGGCTACAATTTTTTCCTGTTGTTGGTGTAGCAACATTACCTTATTTTTTTTAAGTGCTCGATAAGTTCTTACAATAATGGAGGAACGGCCAATTGCTTTTAACTTGTTACACAAGGACGAATTGATATATGAGGTCTCCATCAGAGACGCCGAACCTACCGAGGATGTTAAGTCATTACGTGAGCAAATCCGTAAACTAGCTAAGGAGATGCCCTCCGATGAAATTTTAGATTTTGATGGTGAAGTTGAAGTGGAACTTAACCTAGTAACTTGTAAGCTGGATGAATTAGAGGCGCTAACCGTTGCCCCAAAAACGACTTTAACTTTAAAATCTTTGAATCGCGTGCAAGCTTTAGGCAATCATTTGTTTCATCGTTTATCTCGAATTGCACCCGGTCCGGAGCCCGAGGTATCATTACATGCTGCGCTCACCAATCGTCTCATGCGTATTCTTGGAAAATTAGATAAATTGTTTTCCGTTTACAAAACCAGTGCCTCTTTTCATGATGTTGTGGATTCCGGAGTCGCTGAGGCTAGTGTTCCTGAAGTTAACCCCGTGCCTGCAGTTTGCGTTAATAAACATCAGTCAGTTAGTTCACTTAACTTGAAATACAGTGGGAAAACTTGTGTAAAGGCGTTTTTGCAGCGTTTGGATGAACTGCGTGTGTCACGTCAAATATCTGAGGATAGATTGTTCTCCTCTGCGGTTGAATTGTTTGAGGGAGATGCACTTTTATGGTATCGTGGTTTCAAATCTGAGGTGACGTCCTGGGCGCAATTAACTACTGCTCTTTTGGAAGAGTTTTTGCCTTTTGATTATGACAGGCGCCTGCTTAAAGAAATTCGTAATAGAACTCAGGGTTCGAATGAAAACATTTCCACTTATATAAGCGTCATGCAAAATTATTTTAGTAGATTGTCACATCCTTTGTCGGATAAAGAGAAGTTTGATATTGTGTCGATCAATGTGAGACCAGAGTATTCTGTGCCTTTGGCCATTAATGCCGTTTCGTCCTTGAAGGAACTTAAGAGTGTTTGTCGCGTTTTGGAAGATAGTTGGCAGCGGGCCAATTCGTTTGTGGAGCCGCCTAGGGCTTCTTCTTCCTCTTTAGCTGCCGACTTATGTTATAAATCTTCGGTTCGACCTAAAGTCGAGTCGAATACTATTAAAAGATTCTGCCCGCGTTGCAGGATTGATTCTCATGATTTGAGGAGCTGTCCCTCAAAGGAAGTAGTTTGTTTTAAGTGCGGGAAGGCAGACGTAACCTTTCCCCACTGTCCTAATTGTTCGCCGCGTGCTTCGGGTCCCTCTAAAGCTAAAGCTACCTCTAAACTAGCTGGTCCGAGACACCGGAATGAAAATATTTCGAGTTCTGTAGATAACGTACCTGCGAACTCTACCTTGTCGAAGGTGAACACTTTTGTTTCGCCAAGTGTTTCCGTGGTTCGGGACATTTTGAATTATGAGGATGATAGACCTCATATCGCTGTTGAGATTTTTGGTTCTCAATTCGTGGGTCTGTTAGACTCAGGTTCTTCTATTTGTATCTTAGGATCTGATTTGTATAAGTTGTTTTTGTCTTGGGGTCTTACGTTAGACGGTCGTGCTGATTTTGATTACATCGCAACCGCTAATGATTCCCAAGCAAAGGTGCGTGGTTGTTTGAATTTACCGGTCAAAGTTCGTGACTTGATTCGGATAATTAAATTCTATGTTATACCGGATGTGACTACACCCATGATTTTAGGGGTTGATTTTTGGAAAGCATTTGATATTGCTCCAAAATTGTTTCAAGATTTTACTACGACGGCAGAGGTTGTCGGAGATTTAGTTTCTGAGGTTCGTTTACCTTTGTTGGATGCATCGACATCGGAGCAGCGTTTAACCGCTGGAGATCCCGTTCATCGTAAAAGAAAAGAACCTGTTGTGCCTGATGCGTTAGCTCGTGTGGCTCCCGTCTCAGAGATACATACTTGCTCTTGGTACAACAAGCTCGTTGAAAAATGTAAACGGTTTCCTACTTCGTGTCCGAATTATGCTATTAGAGATGGTAAGTTACTGCGTTATTCTAAAACTAAATTTTGTCTTGCTAAGGAGTTTGGTTGGAAGGAGGTTCTCGCTTCTGAAAAACGATTAGCAGTGTTAAAATCGTGTCATTACGAAGGAGTCTCTCATCTCGGAGTTTTCAAAACTTATAGGAGGTTAGTCTTACATTACTTTTGGCCTTCGATGTATCAAGATGTTGTCAATTTTGTACAGACTTGTGATGTTTGCTCTGCTCATAAACGTTCGCAGCAGTCCTCACAGTTTGATTTGTCAGTAGCCTCTACTGATGATCGTGTTGATGCCTCAGTAAATTTGTGTGTCATCTATGACCGAGTACTGTCTCCTTTGAGTAAAGCACCTGATAAGGGAGCTCGTTCTTACAATAAAGGTCGACTGATGGAAGAATTTCAAATTGGTGATATTGTTTGGAAGGAAATCTTTTTCTTAGAAGCATCCCTTTCTAAGTTTTATATGGCTAAGTTAGCACCCAAGTATTTAAAGTGTAGAATAGTTGCTAAATATTCTCCACTGGTTTATGAGTTGGAAGATTTTGTTAGTGGTAAGAATTTAGGATCTTGGCATGTCCAAAATCTTAAAAGATCTAGTTTGTAAGTCAATTTAACCTGGCCAGTGGCTGTCTTTTCCATTGTAGTGGCTGGACGTGCACCCCGTAACCTAGTGTTACTCGCTGCACCGCCAGCAACTCAATGAAGTAGTGCTTGGTGAGTAGTACAGCGTTGTAGCTCTACTCACCCGCGCTATATTTCTTTAAGCTTGTTGAGTAGTTGCGTACGGACTATCTACCTATCTATAGATAGCCTGGTAAGTCGCGTGGGTTCGATTAGTCTTATTCCTTTTCTCTACCGCTCGTAGTCTGTTACGGTATAGTACCAGCCTGACGTAGTTGTGTTGTAGTAGTTTTTTTAGTATTACCGGATCTCTATCCCGGAGCCCTTAGTTCTTAGTAATGTTGGTTAGTTGTGTTTTGAAGTCATAGAAGCTGGAGGACCAGCTTAAAATTTTGCTGTGCTCAAAATTTTACGTGAGTGGGGAGGTACTGTTACGTATATTTTTTTTAAACCCCCTTACTTAATAATTTAATTCTTTTTATTTCATTAACTTGTCAAAATACCGTAATCTCAGGTACATCCCTACTATTGAAGTCGTGTTTGCACCTCACTAACGCTGTATTTAAAAAGTTAACCGGCAGTGTTGCCGTTGCAAATTAACTTGTTTATTTTGTCTTTGAAGGTAAGAATTGTATTTAAAATTAATTCCTTTTGCTAGCTGAGATGGTAGCTGATATTTTTCTACTTCGTTTCGTAGTAAGAATTTAATTTTCAGGTTTGTTCGTCTGTCGAAGAGGATATATCTTGATTGGTATAAATCTCGTTTCATATGGCAAGGTTGTTGAGGCTGTCAGTTGTCATTTCCTCTTCGCATTCTTTCCGATCTGCGTAGCAGCCGACCTTTTTGGTCTAATCGTAATTTATTTTATACAAACCTATTCTGACGAGGAGGGTCCCGTTTGGGATCATGTGTTCTGGAACCCCGTGGAGTCGACATTGTACGAATGTAGCCGCCGGTGTCGTCATTTTCCTCCGCGGGGTTCCAAGTTCCAACCTTACCCCCTTTTTCTTACGCTTGATGTAACGGTTCGTCCTGGTGAACCATGGTTGGAGGAGGTCGTTCTCAAGGTGCCCGCGCAAGGACGACCTTGTCGGCGGTGCCGATGGCCGAGGTGGAGACGACCTCGTGCTGAAGTGAATGTAGTGAAGTGACCTGCCTCGTGTTTTTTTTCTCTGTGCCGGACTTTTGGTGACGTACCTACCCCTTTTTACTTTACTTTTCAACTAGCCAGATCGACTGCTTCTACTTAAAATTCGCCTCAGGCGTGGCGCCCATTACCTTAATTAATTAAAATCTACCTATGACTGCCTAGCGCATAGAACCACCTTTTTTTATTAGTATTAAAGAAAGCGACCACTCTAATACATCCAGAAACCCACTTTAGACCCCTAGTGCTCATACCATACTAGCTTTAAGCCGGATTCTTACCCTTACGGTCAGACAAATGTACCTTGTCGGTCCTCCAGCCGTTTTAACTTAAAAATACACCTGTTTATAAACGTTTTCTATTGTTATTATAGCTTTTGCAAGTGTTAATATACCTTTGTTATATCAAATTTAGTGACTTTTCCTTCAAACATCCCTCCCCGCACCCTAGCGGGCAAGAAACCTCTGCAAAGCCCCTTACCCCTCCGTAGTAAGGTAACACCTAATACAAAATAAAACCCTTAAAGAACATTAAAATAGAAGCATAGTTAAAATTAAATGTACTAAAAACTAAAATAAGCTAAAACTAAAATAGATCTAAAAATGGCCCCTGCGGCATGGTGCCGAAGATGCTGGCAGCATTTCTTCGCTGGATTGTAAGACTGATGTGTTGAGCGACGAAGCTGCCAGCTCTTCGATCCCTCGTGGTTTCCCTGAGTCTCTTCGATAGCTCCTTGAAGAGACTTAGGGCGCCAGGGCCCCACGGACCAAGGGGCTAGACGCCAAAAGGAACAAAATCGTATTCTGCGCAGAGACCACTGTGCTTTCCGACCTTGGCGTTTTCATTGCGTCATTTCTTGAAATGCCGGTAGGCTCTAAATTAGCCGGCACATTGACCGACGCGAGAGATCGGCGGATGATGTCATTGAGGGCGGCATGTCTTGAGAAGCGGCCTGCACTTTTTTGGCAGGAATGCCCGTGGTGCCCAAGTCGGTCCACGTCGCTTCCGCAGGGACACTGATGTGGGGCGCAGACCGGGACCCCGAGGCGGAGGCAAACTGCTAGTCGGAGGGTTTTGGGTTCAAGCAAGGTGCCTATATTTCTGGAGGGGTGGGCGTGGAGCCAGTGCCCGGCTTCCTTGGTCCCTACAGCTATTAATCTGGCTCGTCCATCAGCACAGCTTTGGCTGAGTAGGGAATCTTGGTTTAATTTGGATATAGGGTCGTCCCAGCTCCTTTGCGATTTTGAATTTTCAGGAAAATTTTGGCTGGGGCACGCAATTGACCAGACATTTTTAGCGTCTTCCAGGCCCGAGGTCTCATAGTTTGTGCGTAAGATTTTTCCTATGAGACTGATCGAGCTGTGGACTGACGACAAAAAAGCTGGTAACGCGACATCAGAAATTTCGCGGATCCCTAAACCGCCGTACCGGATAGGAAGGGATCCTTGAGTCCAGGAATGCAGGAATTTGATTATTATATTTTGATTTCCACTAATTTGGTTTAAAAAAAATATTCATTTAAATGAAACATGTTCCGATGAAAAACTGTCCAATGAATTTCATTATGTCGAAGAATTGTTTAGAAGACATAGGTATCAACTTATAGAATTATTATTTACTGAAAGTTGTTGTGTTTGAAAGATATTCTCATTTCATAGAATATTATGTGTCTAGTTCATTAACATTTACACATATAAGAGAACAAAAATATATCTTTTACTTCTTTTTACTGCTGTCCGTTACGCAAACAATGTGAAGGCCACATAGATATGTAACCATTACAGTACTAAGACATTATCTATCTACTTGTATAAATAAATCAGATCCGTAACAAGGCCCTGACAGGCAACGTACAGCCAGCGTCAACAGATGATATTTACAACCCTAATGTTTTTAGGGGATGTAGAGGTGTAATATTAATATTATAGGATTTTTCGAAGTTGAAAGAGTTGAAGTGTAATGCCATAAGACAAAAGTCACGTAATTAATTTTGTGATACCGTAACACAAATGTAACAAAAAATTTAACTTTATTTTATAAAACTTGTTAAAATAGCCGTATTAAAATAGGGTAAGAAAAATAATAACAAAAATATCTTTAACGTTTTTTAATAATAATTTGGGATGTAACGATACATAGTTTTGCCGAAACGATACCGATATCAATATATTGTAGTTAATAATCGGCGATACCGATACCGATATCTTAGCTAAATAATTAAGTATGAACTTCAGATATTTGTATGTCTTTATTATAACTAAAACTTGGCTATATTTAACGGAGAGTCAGCCTTGAAAGTGTAAAGTAAAAGTAAATAAATTGTCAACTCAAAATTCATTTATTTATGCCACACCTGGCCATAAAGTAACGTTTTCCGCACGCTGCGCGTACGGAAAAAGCCGCTTTCTGGCCAAGTGTAGACATAAAATGATGTACACAACACGGGAGGTAATAAAGAAAGCCCTCGATCGCATATTTACGTCCCTCGCTTGCAGCTCGGGCCGCAAACATCTGCGATCTCGGCCTTTCTTTGTATTACCACCCTAGTTGTGTAATGTACTATTTTATTAAGAACCAAATATTTAATTAACATACTAATTATTATTGCACAAGGTAATAGACCAATACATAACTTAAGTCAGAAATTGAAATTACTTTTTGCAGATTTTTTTTCATACAGCAAATTCGTTTCGCGCTCGTCAAATATCGGTTGTATATAATCGGCGATACCGATATATTGGTATCGGTATCGTTACATCCCTAATATTAATCAACACAAATTATTGGTATTGAAAGGTGGGATAAAAATTTGTATAAAAGGCCATCAATTATCGCGGGCTAAGTCGTGAAGCGGTAATTCGTTTTACAATAAACGTTTTACGTCCGACCCTTCACTGTCCTCGCTATCGAGCGCGCTAATTATAGAGAATCACAATCGTGCCGCATTAGAACTGATTAGTTTTTAATCCTGGCTCTAGGTGTGGTCTAATCGAGTTGACAAAGCGATATTTTAAGCTACCTAGCAAAGATATATTTTAATTCAGAATGTTATGTATGTTTTTGTCTTGCGTAGTTCTACCAGAATTTCAACCGCTCTCACTACCCTGGTCGAATTTAAGACTATTTGCCTGAAGGCTCGGATTACCATCGGTTAATTTGTGGAATACCATTACCTCAGGAAAATAACAGAAAATGGATTTCATAGTCTACTGGGAAACGTTATTGTCAAAAATGCTATCAGGAAAGTGAGAGCGGACGAAACCCTAGTAGAACTATCCTTACATTTATTGGAGGTTCAGCCTGCTTTATTCCCGATATTACCCCAAAGGACCCCCCCCCCCCCCCTACTGGGATGGAAAGTATCCTATGTTTCAATACAGGGATTGGTCTACTTGTATGCCAAACTTCATTTTAATCCATTCTATTGTTACCGCGTAACAACAGATTAATTGCGAGTATTTGTTCTCGAGTAATGGATATTTTCTATCTATTTATAAGTATATATTTATCTATATAAGTACGCATACCATCGTCTAGTACTCATAATACAAGCATTGCTTAGTTTGAATCTAGGTCGATTTGTTAAGATTGTCTCCACAATATTTATTTATTTTAATGTATTCCCAAAAATCGAAACATCTAAAAACCTTCACAGCTCCACATATTCGTAGGATTTGAGTTTCGTGTTGCACATAGCCGCTAAGTTCTTGGTATCAAAATGTTATATCGTTTGGTTTACAGTTAAACTTATTTTTGACTTCGTACTACTCTGACCTCGATAAAGAATGCTTTTATTCTTTTAATACCAAAAATGTTATAATTTCATTCACAAGCAATGTGTGCTATTTATATTTGATCAATGTTTCTGCACGTGGGTGTTTGAGCTGTGCATATTTTGCTTTATCTAATATCATATCAGCACGTGTTGACTAAAATTAGCCATTTAATCCTTAACAAAGGCTTCCGAATCCCACGCATGAAGAGCTTACGCCCATAGTTATTTTAAACTTAGATAACTGTTTAAGGTTTATGCATAAAGCTGTAAACAGGGATGTTGCCTTTGTTTGCGTAATCATTTCAAGTAACCCTTGGAAACTTTGGATGAGTACCCAAGATAAAATCTAGTTCATTTTTGGGAACGCCGGTACTTCGCTTCACGTGGTTGATGGGTGGAAGAAATGGGGAACACTGGATTTTCCAAAAAACAGTGTACGAGTATAATCAGCCAAAAGGAGCGTATACAAATAATAAATTTAACACACGCATGACGGGCTGTATAGTGTATTGTGTGTTATTGGTGATGCACTTCGCGTCGTACGCGTGTGTGCGTGTTCCATCGGTGAACGCAGACATGCTAGGCGTTAACAATTTTTATACAGGGTGACTGGAAATTCGCCGCATTCCTTGATAGGGGTTTTTCTACAGCTCATTTGCAATGATTTAGGCCCAGTCAACTAGGGGTCAAAACTCCTTGGCTTTCGAGATATTCAAGTTTTTTGGTTTTCTTTTTAAATACCCGCCTCTTGACATAAAACTGGTGATTGTGCAATTTTTGTAATGTTTTGGCATTTTTTTACTATTGTAATGTAATCAGTAGTTAGTACATGTTTTTTTTATTTCAAAATTGCGTAGTTTCTACACAATCACCAGTTTTATGTCAAGAGGCGGGTATTTGAAAAGGAAACCAAAAAACTTGAATATCTCGAAAACCAAGGAGTTTTGACCCCTAGTTGACTGGGCCTAAATCATTGCAAATGAGCTGTAGAAAAACCCCTATCAAGGAATACGGCGAATTTCCAGTCACCCTGTATTGTACGTATATAGGCATCTACACTCATGGACAATGAATTCGGGTCATGTTCTATGAACAATAGGAGAAATAAATATATACCTATAAGTAAATATAGACTTAAACATACATATTTTGAATTAAAAACGGATCACTCACGTTGTAAAAAAGATTTCCACTCGACATGTTTCTGGAGCATTCGGAATTCCCTTAATAATGAGGCGTGGTGGAATGGTTTATACACTAATATTTAAAAAAAAACTACTAATATATTTAGGATCCAATAAAATCGCTCTCATCTCCAATGGGTTACCCGTATATTGGAATCAATTATCCGTAAGGCTCACATAATGGAATAGCCGGCTTAGACAAAAACAATAATTGGGGGTTAATTGGAAACTGCGCTAGAATGCGACAAAAATCTATATATTTTTATCACAGTTTCTGTTAGTTTCTCTAGTTAGTTTGTAAAAAAAACATCTTTTGACACAATAAGTAGTAGTACCACAGTCTAAGGCTGTGGCAGTACTACCTACAGAAGTTTCTCTTTCTAACAAAACTTTGTGGCTTTTGGGTCCGACCACTGGACGAAACGCACCGCATCCGATCGTCTCTTTCTATCGCGTGCTGGTCGCTGCCTCTGTCTCTCCGGAGGGGCATTACCTGGTACTAGTATCCGCACGGCGAAATCGCGGAGTGAGCCACTTCTGTTTTTGGTTGGATTGGATTCCATGAAATTTTTAGCGTTTATACGCATGCTATAGATCAGAAAATGTTAATATAATCAATGCCTCTGTAATTTGTAGACCTGGCGAGTCTGTCAAAGCCCGTGGCTCCGCCATTTAAAAAAAAACCAAAAACCGATCCGAGAAAAACAAACTACATAATTATTGAACCGGCTCACAATTTTCACGAGAATCTATTAGAAAATGCGACCTGTAAAGGAGAACACTGTACATGTGTACTTTTTAAAGTCAGGTGTTAGTTTAGACAAAGTATAAGGAACCGAGCCGCAGGGCTGCCCTCCGTCAGTTTTTGCCGCATCTAAACACACTGCATACATGATCCCATGATCATGATGATTGTCCCCTAATATTTATTTATTTATTTATTTATACACGTTTACGATACATTTCACGGGTGAGAGCGTACGCGGCGTCGGTGCGATCCAGACTGAAGCATTGCTACGCATTGCTAAAAGTTTGCTTGGAGTGCGTTCGTACACGGCGCGCACACGTACAAGCGGTGCGATGTACCTTTTGTCGGAACAAAAATTACCGCTATTATAGTGTGGTTTAGATTTGTGCATAAGCTCATAAAATTACCTTCTATTTTGCCATTGTCTTCTGTTTGTAACTTAGTCCGTCCTCTGTAGACAATTGTAGCTATAAACTGCACTGATCGTATTCTGCGCTATATTGCGTTCCAGAATGTAGACTGTTCTTTAATTTAACGAAGGAACAGCCAATTGATTTAAGTCAAAATGAAAAAAAAAACAAAATTGTTTATTTTTAACAAATGGTGACGAATCCTCCTTTTAAGTATTTACACTTGTGTTAGGAGGTATTCGCTCTTTCATACAAGGTCATAATTATGCTAACAACACAAAGTATATTTTAAATTTTAGACATTGCCGTCGTGTCATATCTTGGCTAAACCAAACTATGCATTTTATTAAACGTTCATTTACCAAACGTTATTTTGCCAATAGTTGTAAGTAATAAATGAATAATTTGTCAAATAATGATTTGTAATATGAGTTTTTATCAAATAAATAATTTGTAAAACGTTATTTTGCGAATCGGCTAATTGGTCATTAAGTAGTTAATTTGCCAAACGTTGTTTTTAAAATGAATACCTGTGAAACGTTTTTTGTGAAATGATTGGCTACCGGATTATATATTTATCAGGATGTTTGTACGTCTTACCCGTTCACGGGACAATAGTGTCCCGGACCTTTGGGAGGCGTACGCGGAGCCGAAGCCGACGCGTAGAGGTCCGTTTGACAATTTAATAATAGGCAAAGTGTACAACCAGCGGATTCTATCTCTGTCCGTGTCATGGGACGTGCAGAGACAGCCCCCGCTAGATGCAAGGACTATTGTGCATTGATGGAATCTTAATCTAGTGGGCTATGGTGGTGGAAAGATGGAGAGAAAACTTATAAGAATTATTAATAAATCGAATGATGAATCTGGCTGGCCTTTCTGTTGAGCTTTGTATTTTTAGGTCACCCAGAATTTAGGTCTAGTCGACTTCTTCTTCACTAAATCCAACCTGGATTCTTTGTCACTAAATCCAACGAAAATTACACACAAAAAAGTAATTTTTCGCACAAAAAACTTGGTTTCATTATCCTCGAAAATCTAAGCAGATCTCATTTGCACCAAGCACTTTGGAATTGCTGACTTACTTTTGCAACCTCATATCCCTTTTTGCGTTCTTTTGAAATAAAGAACGTATTGTGCTAGTAATAAGGTAGCTTTTGCGATTATGGATTTTAGTTAGATCTAAATTTCTGTAAAATAAGGGCCCGTATTCACAGCAAGCGTTTGTGAGAGCCGTTCGTCCCATTATGAAAATGCGTACCAATCTTTAGTAATGCGGTGATTATGACCTTTTTCAGACTGGTTGCAAGTTTTGCGAAATGAACATAGCATTTTACTGTTCATCAGTGTTTTTGATGGGGAACGTTGTTTGGCATACTAATGTTTCTTATTCATGAATTGTGAGAAAAAGATTTTGTAAAATAACCCCTATAGTAGATCCCTTGGCGGGCATGACGGTGAAAAGTCTAGCTTCTTTCTACTCTACCCCATACCTCAAGCATACAATTATGCTTTCCATTATGTTGTATGTCAATAGTCTAGCCCGAGCCCGACCTGTGGTCTATACTTCTAGATACCTATTTAAAAAAGATAAACAAAGAAACCATGTGACTCGGGTGGGTCGCTCAGCTAATGGTGTTATGTCACATATATAAAAGATTAGTTTGATTGCCTGAATGACCCGAGTCACGTAGCTATTTGTTTACCTTTTTTAAATACCAGCTCCGGCAAAAAGTCATAGTTTTATACCAATAATTTATGGCCAACTGGTAAACTGTTTTTGCTTCTAATGGGTAAGTTGAGTATTCTCATCTCAGCGCTATGATGAGATCGTGCAGATGTATGCAGGTTTCCTCGCGATGTTTTTCCTTCACCGGAAAGCGGATATCGGCAGACATATCCGTACGTAATTTGCATCGGTGCTCAATACGTCATTGTCCCCCGCCCCCCGCGCGGACCATGGGAGTCTCACCAACGAATTTGCCAAGCAGTTCACAAGTTGTCACCAAGTGGTGAATACTGTACGTGTACGACAACTGCCGACACCGAGGTAATTGTTGTTGACAGTTGTTGCTACGGCTATACGAGTTTTTGTGTTATTGGCAACACGTTACTAGTGTAAGCCCTTAACAATCCGACTGACATACAACGCACAGCTTAGACCCGGAACTAGAAACATGAAATTTTGCACAAGAATTCACACACAACTAGAAACATGAAATTTTGCACAAGAATTGCACAAGCACCTCACCACGAGATTCGGTTAACGCTGTTAATCAATTCTTCTCGAGCGTTGGTAAATCGCTTGCCGCGGTGTTACAATCCGGTAATATCAGTTTCTGTAATAATCCGGGCCTAAATCCTAATCCGTATTTAACCTCTTTTGTTCTGTATGAAACCAATCCCAACGAAGTATTTATAGTATTGTCAAATCTTAAGTCCACGAGCGCACCTGGATGGGATAACATCTCTACCTATTTTCTAAAACTATCCAGCGGTATCACGATTCCCTTTTTAACACACTTAGCTAATCTCTGCTTTAAAAAGGGCGTATTTCCAAATTCTTTAAAGATAGCAACGGTCACTCCGGTGTTTAAAGGTGGGAGTAGAGACAATATTTCAGATTACAGGCCTATATCAGTTCTGCCATCAATTTCAAAAATTTTAGAAAAGCTTATTAATATTAGATTAATTAATTATTTAAATAAATTTCAAATACTCTCTAAAAACCAATATGGCTTCAGGCAAGGTATCTCTACTGAGGATGCAGTTACTGCACTTTCTACCCAAATTGTTAATAAGGTGGACAATAACAAGAAATGTATAACTGTATTCCTTGATCTCCGAAAAGCCTTTGATACAGTTTCTGTTCCCACACTTATTAATACATTAGAAAGAATAGGCATAAGAGGTGTCCCTCTATTTTTACTAAGTAGCTATCTTAAAAACAGAAAACAGCGAGTAAAAATAGGACAATACATCAGTGATGAGTGCGAGGTATCTTATGGAGTCCCTCAAGGAAGCGTACTAGGCCCTACACTATTTCTAATTTATGTCAACGAATTATGTAACCTGAAACTTGATAAAGGATCCATTTATGCCTATGCTGATGACACGGCTATAGTGTTCTGGGGTGACAACTGGGAAGATGTTAGGAAAACAGCTGAATTAGGACTTACTACTATTGCCCGCTGGCTGCAAGTCAACCTACTTACCCTCAATACAGAAAAAACTAACTACATCTGCTTCACCAAATACAACAGAACACAACCAGACTCAAACTTCGCTATCAAAATACATACGTGTAGCGACCCTGCAGGATCTAGTTGCTCATGCTCATACATTAATAAGGTCGAGAGTACGAAATACCTAGGGATAATGATAGACCAAAGATTAACTTGGCACGTGCACACTGAGTTGATTATGTCCAGAACACGAAAACTCATCTACATTTTCAAGAACCTGAGGCATGTTGCTTCTATGAAGCTACTTAATCAAATCTACGTGTCTCTGGCACAATCGATCCTTGTGTATTGTATACCGGTATGGGGGGGAGCAACCAAAATGAAGTTTCTTGAATTAGAAAGGGCACAGAGGTCACTTTTAAAGGTTATGTACTCTAAACCCTTTAAGTACCCTACAAAAGACCTTTACGAATCCTGTCAACTACTGTCGGTTAGAAAACTCTACATCTTAAACGCAATCTTGAAACAACACAAAACAATAACATATAAATCAAACATCAATAACACGAAAAGACGAAGGAAACCTAACATAATCCCCGGGTCATTAACTAAGTCCATATTTGCCAAGAGACAGTATGAATCTCAATCAACCAGGTTATATAATAAAATTAATATTGATATTGATATCTATCACTTAAACTACAAAGAATGTAAGAAAAAGGTGTATAACTGGCTGAAAACCTTAGATTATAGTGAAATTGAAAAGCACACACACACACACACACACACATAGAGAGGGAGAGAGAGAAACGCGCATTCAATGAAAGAAAATTGTATTAGTACCTAAGTTACCCTTTGATGATAATTTGTTTCTATGTAACATTTTACCTACTTCTTAATTTATTTTGTTTTATAAAAAGGTTTAGCATGTACGGCTTTCGCTGGCTCAAAACTCCCGAGCCCTATTCCCAATACCACTACCTCTCTTGAGTTTGGCTCTCAGTCAGCGAAGGTGGTCATGTACACCACTATTACTATAAGTAAACACATGTGGAAGAGCGGTGTTCTCTTAACACAAGTATCTAGAATACTTAAAAAGAGGCACCAGCACAGATATTGTAACTCAACTTTAGTTATTGAATAAATTATTTTTATTTTATTTTATTTTTTTTAATTCCTTACAAAATTGTCCAGAGAACTCGCCCGATGTCACTAAAGTGAAAAAGTTCTAGTCTAAACTTTTGGAACTAAGTTAAATTTCTGTGGTGGTTAGATGTTATTTTCTGTAAATAGACCGTTCTTTTTTCCTTATCTTGTAAAAAAAATATGACAGACGTTATTTTTAAGTAGCTACATAAAGATAAATTTCTAGAAGCGACATACAATTATGTGCTTTTCATTATTTATGGTATCTAAAAAAGATACGAGTATACTGAACAGGTACTTTCAGTTTCTACACATAATGTATTTTTTTAATTTCCAAAGTTGCCAAAAATACTCACTGAATAAGTTTTTACTGTTGTTAAGAGATTTTTTAGGGTTCCGTACCTCAAAATGAAAAAACGGAACTCTTATAGGATCACACTCATTGTGTCGGTCTGTCTGTCTGTCTCAGACAATTTGCTCTGAAAGTACTGTACCAATGGAGTTGAAATTTGGTAGATATATTAAGGTCATTGATCCAAAGACGGCCGTCGGTAACGGAAATATATGCTTTAAACTAAACTAGAAAACTGTAAACTAGAAAATAAAAAAAGTTATACTAAATGCAAAGGCTCGCTGTAAAAATCTAAATATATTTTTTTATTTTCATTTTTTATATAGGTAAACAGTTTTCAGTTTTTAAAGAAAATGTACCATTTGATAATACGGAAAATAGTCCTTTACCTATAGACTACAGGAAATCCTATAAGAAGGCCATGGAATTTAAATTAACATAATTGTGTTGTATTGTTTTGAACGTCTCTCCACGAGAGTCTAACACGCAATTTATTTTTTGGATTCTAAGACTTTTTAATACATTATACCTAATACGTTTAATGAAGGCAATAGCCTCCGACCCCCAGCACCCAGTAGTCTCAAACGCCAGGGGTACGAAATAATAGTTTTTGCCCAGCGCTGAGTAATTCTCTCGTTTTGTATAAGGTTATATATAAAAAAAGTATGTTGATAAGTGCTTATAAAACTTGTATGTTTTAGCTACTAATTAATTACCTTATAATCAGTCTTAGATATAAATTATTTTAATCGGGTGATTGAAAACATGACATCAGAATATTTACATTAAAAACTTTTTAACAACATAAACAAAAAGAATTACTAGTATTCATTAAGCGAACACGCACCAGCCCTAAGCTTATATCCCAAATGACTAAATCCTCGCTGTGTACAATCAGGCCTCGCCTTTCCCACGTCTCATATTGTTAATATTGGATCCTGGCATGAAACAGAATCATAAAGAATAACATGCCAGTTCTAGTGATTTCTTTAAATCAGTGATACAAATTTCAGCCTTTGTCACTTTTAATATTCTGTGAGTTGAGATTATGTCCCCAAAGTAGACAATGTTCGTTTGTTATTTCTATTCAGCTCTTCGTTTTGAGATGATTTTGTTTCTAGGGTTGTCGCGACTATTGTTTATATAAAAATACATAATTACAATGGGTACATATCTTATGTATATTGTCTTAATGAATCGAATTTTTATACGTTAGGTTTATGAGGCCACTGGAAAAGGGTAGAAATTGAATAGAATTTTTTCATGTTAAATGCAAATATTCTTAACTAGGAGGGTGTATGTAGGGTAATTCACAATTTCCCTGTCTATCTCGATCCCAATATAATGTGACCTGTGTGTGAACTGCTAGTGAGAGCCCCCGCAGATTACAAACTTTTCATCGGCCGATTGTTTAATGGGATGTTAATCAGTATGAACATGTATGAAAGTACACACATTACACCGATTTGGTGTTCATACTAATTAACAGCCCGATTAAATTATCGACCGATAAAAGTCTCTAAAAGCACTTAAAGTTCGTGACTGATTTTTATTTTAGAAAAAGTACTACTTTTTTTTAATCAATACCTAATTCTTATTAGGAATTAATTTAAGTAATGCGTTTATTAATTCAGAAAATATAATTAATATTAAAATTATCATAGTGAAACTCACATTAATTTTCGGTATTGAATTAAATTACTGCACTTGAGCAACCCTACTTCAAACTGTTTCATTAAATAAAGTCCATATTTTGTTAGGCTTTATACAGACTATTTCAAATACAAACGTTAGAGTTTTAAGTGTTTTAATATTTATAAATATATTTGGATGTGAATAATACGAAAGGTTCATTTTTGATAAGGTATTGCCAATTTATAAATCACATTGTTTGCATACGAGTATGTCATTATTTTGACAAGAAATTATATCGTAAATAAAGCGACATTAAAAATCAAGTTTACCGAAACAATTTTTTTTTTACCTAGTCTATTTAGTGTGTCCCACTGCTGGGCAAAGGCCTCTCCATTAGATCACCACAACTCCCTATTAGCTGCAGCCTCCGGTTAATCGCCTACGAAAGCGTCTAAGTCGCCCGCCATCTCCGTTCTGCCGTCCTAGTGTAAAAGGCGACCTTTTACTATGGAAGTTCAAAGTCGCAAGTAAAAAATCGCCTTTCAGACTAGGACGGCAGCGTTTTGGATTGCCCTGCCGTCGTCTAAAACAGCATTGATTTGGTATTTTGCTATTACTTAGGATAACTTATACTGGAGCTTACTAGAGGTGCTTCAGTAATCTGATAGCGATGCTAGGTTCGGCTATTTATTTTAAGGCCCTTGACCTATATACAGAAATTGTCATTCTATAGATAATTAGCCACTGATGAATGGTCACATGTAGTTGTTATATTGGGGCAACATCGCGTAATGGTTTAGCGACATGAAGGGGAGGAAGGGGCATGAAGACTAAACCTAGAACAGTATAGAATCTGATACCAGTTCATATAATAAATAGTACTTTATTGTACACCAAAAGATAATTTTAAAACAATATCGCTTTCAGAATGCCGTTGAGACTACCCAGATGGTGAAGTGCATCAGGATTGTTCGCAGACGCTCACTCGGACGAGTTCCACGCGATCATTAGAAGAAAAATTGCATCTTTCATGAACCGTGTCAAGAAAGAGGCAAAACAACATTCTGAGGGTAGTAGCGGATATATACAACTGTCCAATTGTGTGTCATTGGGTGACAGATCAGGACATTAGTAAGATACCTATATTAAATAATACTGATTTATTTTATCTTTGTTTCAGTATATCTTTATTTACGTAAGTTAGGTGTTTTATAATACATATATAAAAAGTAAAATACAAAATGAAATTACAAAATAAAAATACGTTATAAAAAACCCTAACCTAGGGTGCCGCCGGCAGCGGAGCGGGGCCCAAGCTACCGGTGGTTAGGGCCGCAGAGAGAGGAACCTCCTGACGATGCGCGCCGTGTCCAGAAGAACCGCTTTCTGTATCTGACCCTTGACCCAACCATCTAGCGAGAGTCTCTTGAGATGGTGATCGAGACTCTTCGCTATAAGCCCGTTCGCCGAAACGACTATCGGAACAATGATCGTCGAATCAACATCCCACATGGCGGTAACCTCGTGAGCTAAGTCAAGGTACTTGCTGAGCTTGTCCTTCTCGGCCTTAACGAGGTTCTCGTCATGGGGGATGGTGATGTCGACGAGTACTGCACGGCGCTTGGATCGATCTATTAGCACGATATCAGGCTTATTCGCTACAATAGTCCTGTCCGTGATGATAGATCGATCCCAATAGAGCGTGGCACGACCATTTTCGAGAACCGGCATCGGTGCGTACTTATAGTACGGCACCTCAGACCCCACAAGACCATATCGAACAGCAAGTTGCTGGTGAATGATCCTGGCTACTTGATTATGTCTGTGCAAGTACTCGCCGTTAGCTAGATGGGAACAACCGGAGATAATATGCCTAATACGAGTAGACTCTCCGGGACGGCGGCATGCCCGACAGATGTCGACCGTACCGCCCTTGAGGACATATCTCCGGTAGTTGTTCGTTGTCTGATTTGTTTCATTGTTAGAGTGTGTAGATAAATAAATATTTTCCAACTAACATATATAAGGTCCTAATTTATTAGTTGCAGTTTATTAGTTTACAGCTGATAGTACTCGGTCTCTGGAGTATATTAAAGCATGAAACATTATAGCTTTTACGATGTTTTTTTTTGAGAAAAAGGAAAAACAAATTTGCTACGTAATAACACCCTGTTAATGTGATTACTAAATGAAAACTCATTGCACAGATTCTAGCTCTTTTACGTACAACTTAACTGTAACTGGCCACTTCACGTCCATAAATTAAATACTTGATTGTCAATGGCATTTTATTTTCCGTTAGACTGTGTAGTTTGAAAATAAATTTTATTTTGGCCCTATTTGAGCCTAATTAACTCGACAGGCCCAATCCCATCCTAATGACATTTGCAGTTTTCCCGCCGAACCGTTACGACATTTACGACAAACAATTGTTGACATGACAGATAGTGTTATTGTGACATGTGATAATAATTGATAATGCACATGGTGATTTTTTTAGACGAAATTTTAATTTTTTTTGTTAGGTAAATGGACCTTATATATTTATAAGCTTTCATTGTCACTAATTCGATATGGATGTTTATCAGGAATAAAGTAATTTGAATACAAACTTATTACCAGATGATGATTAGGGCGTGTTTATTATAATCCATCATCATCTTACGTTCAATAAAGTAATCTAACTAAATTATAAGTCATCGCTAAAATCATCTGATACTTATCAAATTCTTGGTTTGAAACATGCCACGGGACTATTTTTTGAGGTGTTCGAAATTTGTAACTAAATAAGAATTAGAATTAGAAAATATTTATTGCCATAAAAAAGATGTTAAAACAAAACTAATAAAAACATGAATAACCTAAAAACAAATAAGCATAAGCATTGTATACTTTAGGTATTCTGTTGAATAAGTTTAAAAATGTGGATATTTAACTTGATTACATTTTTCCTTGATATTTATTTAATCACATTTTGCTAAAAAGTCAAGGATAGTGATATTCCGATTTGTGGAGAAATACCTACATCAAATAAGGTATGGTTGTTTTTCAGTCATCAACTTTAGATTACAGTTTTAATAGATACAGCTAATATGTCCTCGAAATTTCGTCAAAAATTGCACTGTTATAGCAAACTAAAAAAGTATTTATTTATTATTTTTTTTTTTTCCATGAATGGTAAATAATTATGTTCATCAGCTTCTTTTAGTAAAAATTAACCGCGTTCTATAACGACGCTACGTCAGGACTGCCCGTCGTGTTACCATATAAATACAGGGTGAATTTTAAATCGTGAACCGTTATATTTTTTTTGAAGTCTATACATAGTTAACAATAACTTACAATGCTCTTAAACCTTTTTTTTTATTTTATTATTATTATTTTTTAAAAGAACCTTAATTGTCACCCTACATTCATGTTTCGTACTTGTCATGAAAATTTCAACATTAGATATCCAACCTCCCATTATTGAAGTTGGCTGGATAGAATTTTGGCACGTATTGTCAATAAATGTCAACATCGTCGACATTGTCAACATAAGTAGGTATTTAAAAATCGTATTTACTCATAAAATAATTCAGTTTTATTACGATTAATGGTAATAAACGCCTCCACCGTTTTGTTAATAATTAATTAAGCGGGTCTTTAATTGTAATTAACACTAGTGCTCTGTATTAGTCTTAAGTAGCTTTACCGGTAAACGTGGTTACGATTCACGATTTAAAATTCACCCTGTATATTTGCATTATCCCATGTCCCTATTTCGCCCTAAGTTCCCCTACATTGTTACTCCTGGTGCTGTATGCTCAGTAATTAGACATGTCCAATATGGACGTAGTAGTTAGCACGTAATCGCTTACCACTCCGGCATTTTGGCAATCAATTAAAGTGCTCCTGTATCACAGAATAACTAACTATGAACAGAAGTTTCTCTCTTTAACAAAACGGACATTCTGGTCGGACCACCGGACAGAACGCACTGAATGGGCTATACGACTAAAAAAAACTGTTCAGTCCGTCAGTTAGATTATTAAAAAATATTGTACGCGTATTTTTTCTTTTGTTTGACAAACAAAAAATGACGAGGATAGAGTGCTTAGAAGTTTCGAGTGACGTCACTCCTAGGTACATTTTTCACCTAGGAGTGACGTCACAAGCCCCCACTCCAGAAGTTTGATGATCGATAACTTTGTCTATCTTTAATATTATGATAAACCAAAAAATACGTGTCCCATATTTTTCCTTAATCTGACGGACTAAATAGAATTATATAGCTTTAACCCAGTCGTCATCCTATTCAACCGTCTCTTTTTGTCACATAACGGTAAGTTCTAAAAATTTGGCACTAGTAGCCGCGCCACGCGGTGAATTCGCAGAGTGATCCACTCCTGCCTGTATACAGAGTGGAAAAAATCTATGGGCCCTGGAGGGGAACTACCTTAAATCCTTTAGTTCCTCTCCATTCAGGGCCCATAGATTTATTCAGCCTGTAGAATTTAACAAGAAGGTATTATAGTTTGAAGTTAAATCTACAACAAAAAGTTTTGAGATGTAATTTTAAACCAAGTCGGTTATTTTAGTTAGTACCAGTGTTTAACCGAGGAGGATTCTTTATTTGAGAACTATAAAATGTGTTCCTCCACGGTTAAATAATAGGGAAGTCGATGGAAATCGAGTTCTGTGGCCGAGTCGAAGGCAAGGGCGATAAATATGTGATCTGAGGCTTTCTTTATTACCGCCTGTGGTAAGTACGAAATTTTACGTCTTCCCCGGGCCAGAAAGTGGGATTTTTCGCACGCGTAGCGGGTGGTAATTGCCACTTTATGGCCACGTGTGATGTAAAAATAATAAAATTAATGTAATTTATAAGATGTATATCTCTATGTATTCAATGTTTGGAACTTCGACTCGGTCAATAGTCAGGATTGATTCCCCATTTGCATATTTGATTGTAAACCGTTTGTGCATTATATATTAATTTAATATACAAATCTTTATTAAACAAACACTTAAAACCCTATTACAATACAAAATAATACAACTAAATTATAATTATATATACTAAAAACTAAAACTAGATTAACAATATGAAGTTGATAGAAAGGTATAAATAAATAAAGCTATAAATAATGTACGGGCTCCAGGTCGGTGCCCAGAGGAGGGTGCCCAGGAGGCTGGTCGCATTACCTCGCTGAATACCTAGCGCTATCCTTTGGCATAGGTATGAGTCACCCGTCGCGTCAATTAGCCGCTTTGCTATTTCTTTGTAGGTTTTTAGGGCACTTTGTCCCCATGGCCTGTGCGTACCCCAAACGGCTCAAACATTGTAGCCGGTGTCTATGGCTGCATATTCAGGCCGCTTGAGGTGTTCGGCCGCGTCCGCAGTGGCTCCGCTTTGGTGGAGGTCACTGGAAGGTGGGACGGAGCCAATGTATCCACGCATGTGGCGTCCCAGACCAACGGCCGTCCAACTTCCAGAGGACGAGGGTCATACCGACCATTTAATATATATGTAATGTATATATTAATTTAATCATGTATTTAAACTACTCTTTTATGATTTATAATTATTAATTGGTTTTCTTGAGTTAGGTTTTTTTAAATAAAAGTATATAATAAAATTAATAAATTAATACTGATTCAAAAAAAAATTGAAGAAAAAATAATAATAAGGTTTATTTTCTTTATTCAATTATTTTCTAGTTACGGTTTGTTTTCTTTTTGTTTATTTTTTATTTACTTCCTTCCTACAAAATCAATATACCTAATTTAAAAGGTAAAATATGAATAAAATAACATGAGAAAGTAATTAAAAACACTAAACCGTCTTCAACAACTAAAGAGGGAGAAATAGGTACCTAAGTATTAGCTTTTAAAACTAACTTTTTTTTAAGGTCGGTGCCATACTCATTTATTTTAACCTAAAGCTGACACCGTCCTCAAAAAACAGTTGGTTCTAAAAGGTAAAACTAATTTCTTCTTTTTCAGTTTTTAAGTCGGTTTAAGTTTTTAAATTACTTTTTTAGCCAATTTTTTTTACGTACCAAGTTCAACAAAGTAACCAAAATGCCATTTTAGTGAGGATGAATCTCTTTTTAAACGGTTTTATTTAGCTTACCGTGTTTGTGTCAAGTTTGTAAGTTTGTTTGGGTCAAATCTTGCGGCAGCTTTTTCAACTACTTCTACTAAACCGATTTTTATGAAACTTTGCACACAGATTCTGTTTCCGTGACAATACAACATTATGATAAATTCAAGGTGGTCTGATGATGGAGTCAGGAGCTGGAGAGTGGAACTCTTCAACCGTTACTACTAACTCTATCGAGCGTAGGCTCATTCGCTTGGTATTGACAAGCCCGATTCGTTAAACCTGGTGACAAGGGTCTGATGATGGAGTCAGGAGGTAGAGAGTGGAACTCTTCAACCGTTACTAGTTACTCCTTCAAGTGTGGGCTCATTCACTTGGTACTGTTGAGCTCAATGCGTTATATTTGATGGCGACGGTCTGATGCTGGAGTCAGGGGGTAGAGAGTGGAACTCTTCAACCATTGCTAACAAGCCCTTAAAGTTTGGTCTCATTTAATTAGTATTTACGAGCCCTATACGTTAAAGTTGGTGCCGAGGGTCTGAAGGTGGAGTCAGAATATGAAGAGCAGATAATCTTCAACCGTTTATAGTACCTAACCTCTTCAAGCAAACGGTTGGTCGTTTGGTATTGACGAGCCCAATACGTTATACATGGTGACGAGGGTCTGATGATAGAGTCAGGAGCTAGAGAGTTTAACTCGTCAACCGTCTTTAGTAACCCCTTCGAATTCAGGTTCATTTGGCTGGTATTGATGAGTCCAAATTACGGTTGCTAACGAAGACAATGATGATGAGTCACGAGGTGGAAAGTCGAAATCCTCAACCGTTACTATTAACCCTTTCGAGTTTAGGTTTTTTGGTTGATATTGACGGTCTGCTGATGGAATCAGGAGATAAAATGTGGAAATCTTCAACTGTTACTAACAACGCATTCGAGTTTGAGCTCTTTGTTTGGTACTGACGAGCCTAACACGTTATGCTTGCTAACAAGGGTTCGATGATTGTGGCTCTTCTCTAGATATAGGTATCTAGATAGGGTGTAGCAATGTTCATGTATTTGCAATCGTTACCTCCTCCCTCGTGTTTGGGCTCATTTGGTTGGTATTGATGATTCCTTTACATTGAACGGCGAGGCGGTGGTTTGGCGATGAAGGTTTGATGAGGGAGGTTGGAGGTAGAAAATGGAAGTATTTTGACGTTACTTAATCCCAACGAGTTTTGTGTAATTCGGTTTGTATTGACAAGTCTGGTAAGTTATATTTAGTGCCAAGGGCCTGATGACGGTGTGAGAAAACGGAAAGTAAAAATATTGAACTGTTACTACTAAGTAACCCCAAACCGTAGGCGTATATCTTCACAGTGTAGCAAGACGAGCCCATTCAGGTATTTACAAACACCCAAATGCCTTTAACTCGGTCTTTATGCTTGCGTAGGTGCGAGCTACATTGGGATAATATGCGTAGTTGGTGATACGCAAAAAGTTACTGTTCAGCTCCGCAGTATTGAACGTGCAATCGTCGGTTTTGCACCCTGAAACTCGTCATTGGTAATCGCAAAAATGAGATGAGACTTTACCTTTAAAATTGATTAGTAGCTTTCGCTTTCTAATTCAATCATCAGTTCCTCGATTCCAAGTATAAAGTATTGGAGTCATCAATGCCAACCAAATGAGTCCAACCAAACTAGAGAGGGTTACTAGTACCTAATGTTTGAAAAATTCTCCTGTTCAGCTCCTGACTTTCTTCGGGCTCACAAAAATGAAATGAGGATAGTTCAAAATAAGGAATAGTTTGCGCAATGGTTTTTAGTCAAAAGTTGAATATTAAACTAAAAACTAGAAAATAAAAATAGGAAAAAAAACTTTTTAAGTTAAACGGTTTTATCTTATGTTAAAAAATGTACCAAAAAGTCGAAAATAAATTTAGGACACAAAACTGGATCTTTTCGAGATTTTGACATCTGTTAGGTGGAAAATCGTCCAATAAGCGGAATAACTAATAATCTGGGACTTAACATACTAAATAAAAACGTGGGGCGCATTGTATTTGCGTCTATCTATATCTATACATATTATGAAACAATATATCCGCCCGCATCTGTTTGTCTGTCCGTATAAACATGAAAACTGCTGGACTACGTTGATGCGGTTTGCACTAACTGTTTGATACTTTGAGATGGTTTTCGTACATAGGTACTTTGCTTAATGTGTCTATTACCTGTGTGTTATAATCCAGGCAAGGCATGATGCGGGTGTTATTAATTATGTAAGTAGGAAAACTCATGTTTTTGAAAGCCCGCCGAGTGGAATATTATTTAAAAATTGCGCCCCACGTTTTTATTTAGTATGTTAAGTCCCAGATTATTAGTTATTCCGCTTATTGGACGATTTTCCACCTAACAGATGTCAAAATCTCGAAAAGATCCAGTTTTGTGTCCTAAATTTATTTTCGACTTTTTGGTACATTTTTTAACATAAGATAAAACCGTTTAACTTAAAAAGTTTTTTTACCTATTTTTATTTGACCTGAAAATACTTACCTTCTAAGCCTTATTGGCTCTATTAAAAATCGAACAAGGTGGGGGCTTGAGGCGTTGCCTGGGATCGAACCAGGTCACTTAGCACCGGACCACCTAGAAGTTTCGCTGATTTCTCAAAGTGAGCAACCGACCAGCGGGAGAGGTTGAAGCGGATTAACCTGTCCTTATGTAGATTGTGTATATAGAACTAATGGGAGGTTTAGTTGTCGGTTCACTAAAACCTAGCCCAACTAAGAAAACTTAGTTAATCCAGGATATTCGGATTCTGAGGCAAATCGGGACGCGTTCCTCGTGTGCTGTTGTCGCGGGGAGGTCTGTGGTCCTCGCAACTATGATTCTTTCGAATCCTGCTGAGAAGTCGTCGACCGGGTCCGTCAGGAAGCTCCTAAAGCACAGATAAACTGGCCGCTGGAGAGGCTAGATCAGCTGAGCTCGTCGTTGGGACCTGGAATGCGTGGAAAATAGTCGGCCGCCTTCCTAATGAGTGGATTCCTATGTTGCGTAGCTGTCCTAAAACAGCGTTTAGAAGACATCTTAAGGAAACCTTGAATCGAGGGATGCTTGTATTCAAGGTGAAGGCTGAGATTAGGATGAATCTTTTGACTATTATTGGCTAAAGGAATCACTCCTTAGAAGTAACAGACTACATACTTTGAATAGATATTTTGAAATATTCGTGGTTATTTCTGGCTGAAACTACTTGGTCGAGTATAAAACACATGGTACAATAAATCAAGGTAGGTAAGGTAAACGTCCCGAGTGCTCGACACTGTCCCAGTAGTCGCCATTTTGAACAGGTCATTAGCAATTTTGTTATGATGATTATGATTATTGATTATTTATTTATATTCTTAACTACTAATATAATCAGTAAGACTAATATGGATATCTAATCCGAAATAAATTATTTTGAATTTGACGATTCATCGATTGTCAACTATTGGGTATTAGCATCGAGTACGAGACGTTTACCTTACGTACCGTGATTTATTGTAACATGTGTATTACGAGTATACTCGACCAAGTAGGTTCAGGCAGAAATAACAACGAATATATCTGTTAAAAGTATGTAATCTGTTACTTCTAAAGAGTGATTCGTTTATATGTTTTCCTTTAATACCTATTGGAGTTTGACTAAGATGTAAGGGCAGTTTTATTTTAAAATGTACGGTTAAGCGAAACTAAAGGTATGTTTAAAAACCATCTAACCTGTCAGTTGGTGATGAAATATATGAAGTATGACATTGATCGTCAGTTTTGTGACGACCTGTGAACTGCTAGTTAAGAGGACATCCCACTAATATTATAAATGCGAAGGTTTGTAAAGATGTTTGGATGTTTGAATATTTAGATGTTTGGATGTTTGGTACTAAATAACATGTGCGTTCCCATTGAGGGTCCATGTTGGAATTTCGAACTTTTGAATGTGTCAGTCTTTAGTAAAAGTTCTCAAACGATTGTAAATTCAACCAATAATTTGTAAAAGTTGGCACTCAAAAGTTACAATCGATTAAAGGTGGACCCTCAATCGAAACGCTATGTGCATTCAAATTCAAGGTTCACGTTGGAATTTCGAGCTTTTGAATGTGTCAGTCTTTAGTAAAAGTTCTCAAACGATTGTAAATTCAACCACTAATTTGTAAAAGTCGGCACTCAAAAGTTACAAACGATTAAAGGTGGACCCTCAATCGAAACGCTATGTGCGTTCAAATTCAAGGTTCACGTTGGAATTTCGAGCTTTTGAATGTGTCAGTCTTTAGTAAAAGTTCTCAAACGATTGTAAATTCAACCTATAATTTGTAAAAGTCGGCACTCAAAAGTTACAATCGATTAAAGGTGGACCCTCAATCGAAACGCTATGTGCGTTCAAATTCAAGGTTCACGTTGGAATTTCGAGCTTTTGAATGTGTCAGTCTTTAGTAAAAGTTCTCAAACGATTGTAAATTCAACCACTAATTTGTAAAAGTTGGCACTCAAAAGTTACAATCGATTAAAGGTGGACCCTCAATTGAAACGTTTGTCATAGAAAAAAACAATTTACGTATCATTTGGCTGTTAAAAAGACAATTGCTATAGTCTATTCGTTAGTAAAAAAAATTACTAACTATTATTATATTTTGCATAAAATAATAATTGAACGCCTGCGAAGATATACTACGGTCGAAGTGACCACATTTTAGGATTTTGTAGGATAAGTAAATAAAAATAATAGGCTTGTTTCCACTAAGAATAAATCGCATGTAAAACGGTTTTTCATTATAGAATATGATATGGATATTATAAAAAACAACAATATTTTTAATACAAACTTCAGATTATTTTTATTTTTTGAAAATAAACTCGGTAAAATTAGGCAGTCAGTCACGTGACAGTGAACACCAATCAGAAATCGCCACGTCACGAGGTGACAAACACCATTGTCGTTGTCTACGTTTTCAAGGAACTTCATACAAGAATAATAATGTAAACAGGATTTTGTGAAGCAACTAGCAGTAATTTGCCAAGAATTGACGCACTTAATTATGCTGAGCAGATTCTTTTAAGTCTAATTATTAATTTCAGGTTCGTATGAAGATGATGCCATAAGTTATGAGCAGTTGAAGTGTGACAGTTAATTGTGTACTGTGAAGTGCAAAATATATCCAGAGCATAAAGTTCACGCAAAATTATATATCTAGTTGCACACTTGTTGTTGACGAAGATGATATCGTTCTCTCTGTACAATAGCACGACTGCGTAGCTTCACAGGGTGGTTGTAAGGACGCCATCGCTTTTCTTAGGTGGGTTCATCGCCAAAGTGAGGAACCATTATGTACTTCGGTGGACTGCTATTAGAAAAATCAAAGCTGCCCAGAGTCCGTAGTAGGTACTTTAAAATAGGTATATGACCTCAAAAGATACGTTTAATGGCAGTCCCACGTTTCCAGCAAACTCCTAACCTAACTGATTATGATTGACTATTTTTTTCTTCTCACGTAAACATGACCTTATATGGAAGTTTCGGTTTCGGCCGAAACTGAGACCGAAGCCGAAATTCGGTTTCGGCATTAAAAACTAGTTTCGGTCGGACACTAATTATTCAACATAACATTCATTTTTCATTCATTAAAACATTCAAAAGCTCGAAATTCCAACGTGAACCTTGAATTTGAACGCACATAGCGTTTCGATTGAGGGTCTACATTTAATCGATTGTAACTTTTGAGTGCCGACTTTTACAAATTAGTGGTTGAATTTACAATCGTTTGAGAACTTTTATTAAAGACTGACACATTCAAAAGCTCGAAATTCCAACGTGAACCTTGAATTTGAATGCACATAGCGTTTCGATTGAGGGTCCACCTTTAATCGATTGTAACTTTTGAGTCCCGACTTTTACAAATTATTGGTTGAATTTACAATCGTTTGAGAACTTTTACTAAAGACTGACACGTTCAAAAGTTCGAAATTCCAACATGGACCCTCAATGGGAACGCACATCTAAATAACGGGGTAACAACTGGGTGGATTGAGCTAAAGTTTGGCATGCAAGTAGACCAAGTCCTGTATTGAAACATAGGATACATTATATCCCGGTTAATAGTTCTCTTGGGGTAGTAACGGGAACAACGCGGGTGAAACTGCAGGTAAATGCTAGTTTTAAATAAAAAATCCCATAAGCACATTGAAAAATAAGCATATCTGTCGCTGAGTTGCGGAAAAGTAGCCTGTGCCCGTGAATCTAAATATATTGAAACAACATTATCGTGACGTAGTCACATTCCGCCCAGAGAAGAACGTACTTTGTTTAACTGCACCATGCATATAATAGCAAGTGTAGTGGCTAGTGTTTGCTTCCTTGTCCGGCTCAGTCAATAGCTGCATGTTAGCCGCATTTGCATATTTGATTGAATGCGTTCCCCGGATTGTTCGTGCGGTCATTTCGAGAACGCATGCATTTTCCACGGCCGCTGATTGATGGAACATGCTGTGCATACTCATTATTATTCCTAACGCTTAAAATATATATATTTCTTATGTTGTTATTCCAAATTTTTATCAAATACTTAAACGTCTTTACAAATCTTCTTTCTTCACAATGTTTTACAGCAACTATCCCACTTTGAAGTCCACAAATGTATAGTTTTTAGATTTTTCCCTATACTTGCAGTATAAGATGGTATTACTTGCCAAATTTCATAGCTCTAGGTCAACGATAAGTATAAACTTTAGTTTCCTTGAGAGTGTCGAAATATTTTTTTTGCGGCCATATTTTTTTTACGCTAACCTAGAAATTTGTTTTTTTCACAGTTTCAAGGGATCGTAGACCTGAGTATATGGTAATTTCAACTCTATACCTCCACGCGTTCCCGAGATAAAGGGTCTTCACGGACGAACGGACAGACGGACAATAAAGTAATATTATAAGGGTTTCGTTTTTTCCTTTTGAGGTACGGAACCCCAAAAAGGGAACAAACAATGTAAATGAGCTCTTCTGAAGCACAATTCAACAAACATATTCGATTGTGCATGCATTTCTTTTTTACATCCAGAAAAGAAGCGGTCCACATTTATTTTGCGTCTTCTAGTCATGTCATGTAAAGAAACACACAAATCACACAATATATTATGAAACTTAATATAAAGTACCCATATGACTTTACGTCCAAAGTTTTTTTATTGATTAAAAGTCATACAAATCATACGAACTACATGATACACACAGATCCTGAAAGTTGTCATTTTGCAGATGCGTCGTTATTTGACCAAGGGTACGAAATATTAACGACGAAAGCAAAAAATCCCTGGCGTGATAATCCGCCGTTAATACCTAATTAACTAGGCACTACAGAAAATAGATAAAAGAGATAGTCGGGATTTATCGTACCGTTGTACGTGTATTACGTTCCTTTGTTCATGTGTTCAGAAAATATGAAAAGCCTAATGTCACGTTTAGTCGAAGCTTATTCTAAGCCGGCTTAAGGTTTCAGGTTCATTTAGAGACTAAAATAATGCTCTTTGAGATTTTTAAACTGCACCACGGTCGTACATTATTAGCCCAACTACGACGAAGTAAAAATGAGGTGTAAATATAAAATTAAAAACTTTAGTTAGCCTTAAAAAAATACATAGCGATCTGTGAATTCGTGCCAACGGTGAATTAATTGTAAATGCAGTCTTGACATAAGCTTTGCAAAAATCTCGAAATAACTATTGCTTTACATACAGTAAGACACACGGTATAATATAAATATTCATATAAGAAATTCTACTTCTAAATTGTAAAGAACATCGTCTAAGAAAATAAACTACAACGCTTACAAACATTTGTAACACATGTAGTTTCCTAAAGCTCACATTTGTTATTCAAACATGTAATTCATGTTCAATTTGAATAAAACCTACGTTACCAACTCAAGACGTGAGCTTGTGAGGTAATGACGGAGCTTGTAGTAGAAAATCCCGCCTAACGAGAACCTTCCCTCATCTTTTCTTGATTAAACAATCTTTGTTGGTAATAAGAGATCAATTATGAGCTCTTGTTAAAGGGGAACCAACACACAGTATGGCACATAGTATGTAATTACATTACACTCAATGCGCTACTCCAGTAGCCTCTCCTTATCCTGGCATGGTTGGATAAACTGGCACTTGCCCAAACAAAAATTATTTTTTTCTAGAGTCTAGTCTAGCAACTACAATGGGGTTTAACATGGGTGCCTATGCATAAATTAGGAGATTAAGGGTTGCTGCGATTTTAAGGCTAAATTTTTATACCAAATTTTCGGTATTCTGATGTGGAAAAAAGTTGCCAACCCCGCCTTGTAATTTTATATACCGTAGAATGGGGTGAGTAGGCTTCGCGGGGGGAGTTGGCTTGCGAATCCAGAATTTCATTTTTGAGTAGTTACTTTAATTTTTGGGCTTAAGTTGCTCTCAAAGTAATTTGATTATATTTTTAGACATATTTTTTCTTCTTTTCGCAACATTAAGCTGCCAAATCATACAATTTTGAAACACAAATTCACTGTCAAAGTTGATGCTCGAAATCGGCGGATTTTTAGTTGAATTTAACTTTGTTTTTAAGTGATGTTTACCAAAGTAAGTGTGCACCTTTCGGATATCGTTTATATACTTACATGGCTTATTGGAAACAGAAAAACTTAAGTTATATTTTCTTTATTTATAATGGTTTTAACATAGAAAACGAGGCTATATTGTCAAAATATAAAATTGCTAGGCCTTCTCACCCCAACTACGGGGTGAGCTGGCTTTGCCTACTATTATGAATTTTTCGTTGAAACTATGCAATGAAGCAACAAACTATCATTGACAAACTGAAATTCTTACCTCCGGAACACTTTTTTTGTATATAAATCAATGTGCCACATATAAAAATAAACTTTTATCCAGGTTTGAACTTCGATTTCCAGCCAACTCACCCCGTTTTACGGTACTATGTTTCTATTTATTGGCAATATTTTTTTCCGAACACAAAGATTACCTTGCCAAATAGCCTTACACTTTGACGGTTAGCCTTGTCAGGATATAAGATGGCAACTCTAGTGTATTGTATCATAGTCAATCGGTTTCATTCAAAAAAGGATGAGGGAAGGTCGATGAAAGACTGGATCTTAGACTATAGGTAATTGTGTTTTAACGAACAAAGTTACGTTACAGCTTTAACTTGTTTTTAAGTGAATTTCTAGATGCAATCTTAATTAAATTGCGATTAATTAGCCGGGAGTTTAAAATTCGAAGTATTTAGGTGTAAGTGTGTGTTAACTTTGCTCGTTGAAACAAGTCGCGTTTGAGAACGAAATTTACTTACAGGTATGTACTACAAGACTCTGTAGGGAAACTACTTTAAATCCTTAAGATAGCTCATTTTACTTAAAGGAAATATTCTATATCTTAAAGAGTTAAGGTAGATTCCTCAGGTGTAGGATGACCAGCGCCGGCTCTAGAGTTGGCATTATGATGAGGTGGGACACAAAAATCTCGATTTTTATTTTGTGTTTCTTTTTTTATATCTTCTTCTTTCTTTCCAAGGGCCGGGCAGAGCTCAAAGAACCGTTAAGCAAAGGGCCGTAAAGGTCTCAAGTCCATACAAATTGGAAAATGCAGTACGGGGTTGTCCCTACAAGATGAACTGAAGATCTGGTTAAGGTTCTGGTGACTAAAAGCCCACGACTTTTCGTTGTGGAGGTCTTTCGGCGAGACCTAATTGAGTCGTTTTCAAAAAAAGATATCCGTAGGGCTTTATTAAACCAAGTGTTAACTATTTCCTTTGTGTAACGAAAGTTACCTATATAAATTGTGTGGTAACTTTCGTTACACAAATGAACAAGATTTACTTTTTGTTTAATTAAAGTCTAATTACGGACATGTTTTTTTGAAAACGACTCATTTTCAGTAGATTTTCAAATAGTTATCTTCTGCAGAGGACTGCGATAGGCTGACGATGATAACGATAATGGAACGCTGTAAATATTTCATAGTTTGTAATGAAACATTTTCGTTTATATTTACCACCGCAAAAAAGCAGTCGACGAATGTTTTGTTGACAGACGCCCCAGATTTCCAATTTCCTTTTTTATTTCCATAGTCAATCCGCGAGCAAATCCAATTTTAAATCCAGCGAATCTTGAAAACGCCCAGTGCGAAGTTTGAAAAATGTCCTCAAGTAATTACTGATAGATCTTCGATATAGAATTAATGGTCCCACCATTCGAGATTCCGGATAAAGTTAACGAACTCGAGAATTGATTTGAAATGTTATTTGGAAGTTTAAATAAATGTTTCTTAAACGACTCCAATGAGCGATAGAATTTTGAATCACGTTTGAAAGGGAAGGATAAGTGATCAACAGAGGCCGGAATTTTCATAGCAAAACAAAAGACTGTCGCAATTCAACTAGTGTGAGAAACATTTTTTTATCGATATCGAGTAAGTTTTGTCTAAAAAAATCATACCGATATGTTTAGGTACATTATTTTATAATCATTCACGCCAAACGCAAAAGAAGTAGTAATTTAAGGGTTTGTTTTATATGTGTTATTTCATCTAAAATGCAACGTAACTTATATTATCAACGTTACTTATATTTCATATTAAGTAATAACCCTTCCCTTTTGGCTTGGCCGTAGTCGGGTGACAAAGAGGTAATCAACCTCATTGAAAATAATAGACACTTCAGAAAATTAATATTCCATAAGACATTGAATGTCATTATTTTCATTTCATTGCGTATGACAGCGATAAAATATAAGTTGTGTCTCTGTAGATAATTATTATTTGTATCTTAAAACTGTTTGAAACGGACGTGGTTGATAATTGATTTAATATAGTTTTTATTTAAATTTAAAATGAGTAATGTGAAAGATCGTATTAAAACGTGGATAACCAATCACCCTGAACTAGTCTACAACGAAGTGACCTCCACTGTATACTGCTCCAAGTGTGATGTACATCTAAAACTAAAGAAACATAACATTGATATTCATCTTAAAAGCGACCGACACAAAAACCGTACTGAAGAACCAAATTCCAAACATCAATTTTATTTCGATTTAATAATATTTCTTATTTCCTGCAATATACCGTGGACAACAGTCAACAACAATAACTTCCGTAATTTTTTTAATAAATATTTGTGCTGCAATTGCTCACAAAAGTCGCTACCGGACGAATCATTATTACGCAAAGTATATTTAAATGTTGTATACAAAAATACTATTCAGAGTGTAAGAGAGGCAAATAACACCAATCACTTATGGATATCTGTGGACGAAACACCAGATTTTATGGGAAAATGCGTGACTAATGTGGTGATTCGATCGTTGCAAAAAAATTATTCTCAGCAATTTTATCTTTTGGGGTCGAAGGTTTTAGGGAAGGTCAATGGGGAAACAATAGCTAACTTTATAATAAACCAATTAAATTTTTTGTTTCAAAGTTCTTTTAACGATAACGTTAATAATGTACTTTTACTTTGCACTGATGCTGCCGCATATATGCTTAAAGCTGGTCGTATTTTAAAAGCAACATTTCCTCGAATGAAACACATTACATGTTTAGCTCATGGTCTGCATCGAGTTGCTGAAGAGGTGCGAGATAACTTTAAAGACGTGGACGTGTTAATATCTAATGTCAAAAAGATTTTCTTAAAATCTCCAGAACGTGTACGCTTTTTTAAGGAAAAATATCCGTCCATTCCATTACCTCCCGAGCCTATAATCACCAGATGGGGTACTTGGATAAAAGCAGCTGTATATTACGCTCAATACTACGAGCAAATACGTAATATCATCTCCACACTTGCTAATGAATCGGCAGCTATAAGAACTGCAAAAAAAATCTTCCGAAAGAGAAAATTACAACAAGACCTAAATTTCATTCGCGACAATTACGAAGTAATTGCCTCTTCCATAGACCAGTTACAATGTTCAACTTTGTCTATTACGGAATCATTCCTCATTCTGGACACTGTTCGTTGTTACGTAAACTGGAGTAAACTTTTACCGGTGATACGCAAATTTGAAGCCGTACTGGACCGAAATCCCGATTATGACCATTTACGAGAAATATCCGAAAATCTTACACAACCTGATCATCATACCAATTACAATGAGTTTTATAAATTTGCTCCCTTGACGTCGAGTGAAGTCGAACGTTCATTTAGTATACATAAATGGCTTTATAGTGATAAACGAAACAGTCTTCTCCCAGAGAATGTTGAAAAATTAATGATTATATACTCCTATCACTATAACAAACCCAATAAGATGTCATATGCTGCTGTGTGTACTGACGTGGATTTCGAGGAAGAAATTGCATCTGTACCTGTATAATTAATTATAAAAACCTATGTGAAATTTTGCATTTTTTTTTTTTCATTTGGTGGGCCGTTTTTTCTCATATTACACAACTATCGATATCGATAAAAAAATGTTTCTAACACTAGTTTGATTGCGACAGTCTTTTGTTTTGCTATGAAAATTCCGGCCTCTGGTGATCAATGTAGTTAACTGTTAACGCTGAGTGATAGAGAGAGAAAATGGGAGACGATTGTTTTAAGTAGGTCGTTTTTTAGGGTTCCGTATCCAATACTCGTGCACGGAACTATATTACGGCTCCGTTGTTTGTCAGCCTGCTTAGTCCTCTGTCCCTTCATCCATCTTTTACCACCATTTTTACTGTAAAGTTTACAGGATTGTATCTTTTGAACCGTACTGAATAGGAGTAAACACAAATATTTTTCAAAAGTGTATAATAGGGTATTTGCCTGTAGTCAATATAAATTACTACACGCTAGTCATTAAATAAGCTTTCGAAAATTTGCAAAAATTAACTAAACATCACCTATTCAGCGTTTTAAACGATTTATAAAAGATTAAAACCTATAAATAAGAAGATGATTTGATGTTTGAGTAAAATGACGTCGTTTCACTTTTATTCCATACAAACTTCATACTATCTGAGCGTTTTGACACTTCATAAAAGGTAACTGATTTGATCTGTCAGGAAAGTAGCCTATTGACTACCAACTAGTATTTTTTTAAAATAACAGTTGTGTATTTCTATTGGCTTTTGGCGATCTACAGGTACTTTGATTGAAATGATTAATTTTCACCGTTCGCCAGTTTTCTTTCATAGCGTACAAAAAATATCTATATTTAAATTGAAACCTATTCAAATATTTCAGAAGTATTCAAAACGGATACAACTAAAATTAGCAAATATAGAACAAAAAGCGAAGCTAAGTGCAGTAGTGAAGTGAAAAGATGGCCGCTTGTAAGATACAGTGCAAATCTTTTTGTTTTAAAGGAAACTTTTAAGAAAGTAGAGGAAGGAAGGCATTTATTGCGCTAAAAGCCCCAGCGGAACTAACTTTAAAATGGATTCAACTTTGTCCGATGCATTTATCGCGGCCGTGGGTCACACCGCGGCGTAAGCTGATGCAATAGACTATAGAGAACGCGCACAACGAAGGTGCTGCCAACTGGTGCCGCCAATCTGAATTATGCTGGGGGCACATTAACGGGAAACGCCGTTATTATCACGATGAAAGACGATTAACGTTAGTGTAGTCATGACATGATACTCGTGCCGTAAAACGGTCCTACATTGCTCCTACAGGGATAACTATGCTCCAACCCCGAAAACATATTTAACGGGTTGTTTCTTGATATCTATGAATGTTGGTACGTATAAAATTAATATTGCATCCGATACGAAAACAACGATAATCGATCACACCACTTTTTCCATCTCTGTTAGTTGTTTTATTACGGTTCCCATTTTATGAGCAAATTTGGTCTACCTTTGCTCCAGAAACATTTAGTATTTAGGAGCAAAGTATTGCCGCGTCTATGGGTAACTTTGCTCCGAATTTATTGTTTCTATATAGTTGACTAAATAGATAGTGGCGTATTTTTTTAATTTGTAACGCGTCAGGAAATACATTTTATTATATATAAAAACAGTATGTCTGAAAATACAAAATTGACAATTATATTTCTAATTTTGGAGCAAATTTTGGTGCAAAATAGCACCGTTTTATGGTACTTGACATTGACATTCATAGCCAGTATGACATTTTTTCACAACTCATAAGTTTCCTTTACTATCCACATAGTGACTCTTTTGTCGATTTAGTACTGCCACCTATACGATGCCTCCTACGTATACTGAGCTAAGTGCAAAATCACGATTTTACAGGCGGGCTCATCAAAGGTACAAAGTTTCATAACTAACTCATATGACACGCGATATGCTACATCTAAAAACTAAAAAAGAACCCGATAACTTAAGCACTAAAACGACTTATGTTAGATATAGAAATTTTTGCAATAATCTGCTGAAAAAAGTTAAGCGGACTTATGAATTGCAAACCTCCAACCAGGTAAATCAAGAGTCTATTAACGTTATGTGCCAGTTTTGTGACTATAGTATGTTGTAAAATTCAACATTAGTCAACTACCCATTGCGTTTGTTTAGTTTTGTATTACGTATTATTGGACTTGAAAGAAACGTTGATCATTACTTACGTCTCGGTTTGAAGCCAGTCTCAGATCTACGTAGTCCTTTGAAGGCGCAGGCTCTTAATCTTATTGTTCTTTACTGTTTTTCTACAATCGCATTGATAGGTTTTCTTTGAGGTTCCCCTCAAATCAAATAGGTAAGTTGTGGTAGGAAATAAATACATTTCAAATTAAATGCGATTATGGAATACTTAAGACAAGCTATTTTAAATGGTTATTTTTTTTATTCCGCTATATTTTAGCAAATAATGGACAGATATTGATGGTTATTTTACGACGTAGTTTAGTTTATATCAACAGATTTAGGCTGTGTGTGAGTAAGCTGAATAGAATTATAATTTCCTCTACATTTTTATTGTGGTTATTATCACATAAAATAAATAGGTAAAGGAGTACATAGGCCAGATCTAATAGTAAATTTACCTATTATTCGCTATTATAAAATTCTTAGTCAATGCAATTGACATTTTTTACTCTTCGGTTTGGACTGCATCGTTCTGTAAGATTAATCGAATAAAAAATTGTTCATGTCCAATTTATTTTTTTCCACTCTGTATACTCAGCAAACTTCAGCCTCTTTAGTGCACTCGTGCAGCAATTTGGCCGCCGGCCGCTGCGCACTGTCAGCACGCGTCATTTGTTTCCCATTTGTACTGTAGGGCCACAGTTTAAAAAATACGGTTGGTCAACGCTAGACACCACAGGCCTTAAGGAAATTCGATTCGGTCGGCTTCTATACAAACATAAAGAGGGTCATTGTTTGCTTCAACAGCGTCTACCATCTCTCTTGTCTCATCACTCAACTGCTCAAAGGTTAACTGGAAGAGATCCCTCAAAGGGATAAGTTCACCTTTGTACATATACCTTAATTTTGTAACCCTGTACTTTGTCTTATTTTGTGCAATAAAGTGTTTACATAGTTACATACATACTATGTACTGAGGACAGGACATGCCATATAGCGCTAGTAGAATCAGATCTGTAAAATAATCTTTGAAGATAATTTGAAAAATAAATTAATCGAATCGAATTTGTCAGCAAGGGAACATTAGACTGTGAGAGCCCTCCACACTACATACAAACACAACAATGCTGTTCGATTCGGAATACTATTTTGCGGTGATTTTCTCCAAAATATTATTAAGTAGTATACTACCAGTACCTCTAGCACAACTGTGACACGCGACTCTTTGTCGCGCGATAAATGCTACCTATCTCTTTCCACTCAATATCGTGTGACAGTGACAGGTGATGCTCTGTCGCGCGAGAAACGAAGTCGCGGCCAGTTATGCTAGACGTACAGGAATGCTCACTCCGCGACTTCACCGCGCAGCTACTAGTACTAAATGTTGCTCCCACGGAGAAGCTTAGCCAGTGACGCATAAATTTAAAAGGCATAATTCATCATTTGGCATAATTCATCATTCGGCATAATGCATTTTTTTCTTCAACTTGTGAATTTTCAGGACTCTTTAAGGCCTCATCCTGTTAAATAGATTAGGTTAGGTTAGGTTTGCGTTATAATAATCCTGAAAAGTTTACGTGTTCAGAAAAAAAAGCATTATGCCAAATGATGAATGATGCCTTTTAAATTTATGCGATCCAATAGTAAACCACTACTGTATAATATTTTGGGGAAAATTACTGCACAATAGCGCTACCGCAGATTAAGTAATAGCACTACGTACATATGTATGTCTCTGTAACATAGCGGACGTTCGGGTCCGACCTACGGACGGAACGCACCGGAGTCGACCGTCTCTCTCTCTCTCTCTCTATCGCATAACTCGTGCTCTGTCTGGTTTACTATTGGATTGCATAAATTTAAAAGGCATAATTCATCATTTCGCATAATTCATCATTTGGCATAATGCTTTTTTTCTGAACAGTGCTATTACTTAATCTGCGGTAGCGCTATTGTGCAGTAATTTTCCCCAAAATATTATACAGTAGTACCCAAAAAAAGATAAAGTAATAGCATAATTCTAGTACCTATTACAGTTTCCCTGTAGTGAAAACTTCTATTATCCTTCCTTTTCTTTGTTTACCATAAGCGGCCCGGTCACTGTTAACATTCATTTTTCCCTCACTATGATATATTACTCACCCAGTCATATATGTCAGCGTAATAATAATAAATGATTGGATGTAAATTACATACGTGTTTCGATTCATAACTCCCGACGTGGCGTTCCCTAGAGTTTTGGTCCAATATAGAATATGTTGGAATAAAGTCGTATTTCACCGCGACGGCTGGTTTCGCATTACCGTTTTCAACTTACAGAACGTGAATTTCCATAATCTTTTATCTACTTTAAGAAAGCATTACAATTTCAACCTAAAAACGTTCTATTAAAGTTCAAAATACAATCAAATATGTAAAGTAAAACGAGGTTTTGAAAGTTGCAGCGTTCCACACATTTCAATGATGAATTGAAAGTGATGTTGATATTCTATTTACGTGGAATTTATGAGTCCAGACGTTATATTTCTAGGTGCTCGTTTCAGTCTTATTAGTCTACAAGTCTATGGTTGGATAACTAGATGTTTACTTACTTACTCAACTATTTACTAAATTAACACTCTGAACAGGATAAAATAATAATAATAAATAACGCAGGGCAGCTTGTAGCGAGCTGTTGGGCAGTGCCCGAGATCCCCAGAAAGTCGGTCAGAGCCCCGTGTGCTTGCATGCCGGACTGGAAACCCAAGGGAACCCGTAGGACCCTCAGCTCTGGCTTGCTTTCATTGACCGTCCAGAGAGGAGCCTTAGAGCTATATGCTCCAGGCGTGGAAATGTTAAAGGGCATAACGGCGCGACTGCCGTCGGAGAAAGCGCAGTACACCTCTCGACACCATACAGCCCTCGAACCGGTGTTGCCCCTAGGCCATTTTATAATAACGCTATTTACAGGGGCCCATCTAGCGGTGGGCAATTCACTGTCTGTCAGCGTTGTCGTAGCTGTGAGACACTTTTTCCTGACAGACACCGTCATGTCTCAATCAATAGCCCAGTTTCCTGTCCATATTTCCAATACCATAGCCCAGTAGAATTAGATCCCATCTACGCACAATTAGTCCTTGCATCTAGCGGGGGCTGTCTCTGTGTGCGTCCCATAACACGGACAGAGACAGCATCCGCTGGGTGTACACTTTGCCTTTCCTTAAATTGTCAAAAGGGGCTCTACGCGTTGGCTTCGGCTCCGCGCACGCCTCCCAAAGGTCCGGGATGCCAATGTCCCGTGAATGGGTCAGACATACAATAAATAATAATAAAACTTGATTGACAAAATAGGTACAGTTTTCAGTTGAAGTCCCTGGCTTCTGAGCTAGGTTGGTATCTGTGTTACAAACGTATCAACCTGTCATAAATTTTTTTTAAGTTATGCCTCGATACGTTTCAGTATTTGGAACAAAATAAAAACTTTTGACTTCAAATCCTTTTATTTGTAAAATTTTAAAAGTTTTGGAATGGTTTTTTTTTAAATTTTTATTAATCAATTTTTTTATTCTCAATTTAAGTAGTTTTTTCACAATTATCTACCAGTGGTTAGGTCGAAAGGCGGGTTCACAAAAAAACTAAAAACTCAAATAATTTGAAAACCAATGAGTTTTGGTTTTGGACCATTAGTTGGATTTAAAACATTGCAAATGAGCTATAGAATAGCGACCTATTCCCAATTCCTAATTCGACAATTTCCAATCACTCTGTATGTGTCGATAGTTTAGTTGAATGATTGTACACACATCTACATAGTAGAGTACTAATTGCACAAAAGGTAGTGAATGAACGAATGAGTGAATGTAATTTAAATCTATGACTTTGTATATTTTCGAAGTGATCAAATACTCTGAATATAATTTCCCGACTTCGTCCATTTAATGTTTTTCCAGCACGCATCGTTTCACTAGCAAACACCATGTTTCCGTAGTTATTCAAATAACCATTTAGAGTCTGTGCGGAAAGAGAATGGGCGTGGCGAAAAACGGAACTAACCTAACCAGTATGGCAAATACGGCAAATATTTTTTTCTACGGTATAAAAGCATTACAGCGCCCCCAAATCTAAATCCTATTCTCTTTCCGCAAAGACTCTACATGTTATATTATGCCATAGACCTGACATGAAACGTTGGCAATGATTATATTTAGGTATTTAGTCGCACTTTGGCCGTTAGCGAGTGGGAGCGCGCGATACCCATTCAAGGTCGAGGCGCAGACGGCGCGATCCGTACTGGAGCATTCTTACGCATACGTTAAACCTTGCTTGTAGTACGTTCGTTCACGGCGTGCACACATACAAGTCGCGCAATGTACTTTGTAAGAAGAAAAATTACACTCTAAAAAATCTGAGCCAGCTAAGAGAGACTTTCTTTTTGTTGGCGTTAACTTCAATAAAACAAACAAGATATTAAACATATCAACGAAAGCTGATTAATTAAAACAGCAAGTTCATTAGTGATTAAAAAACAACAATCTAGAATCTTGATAATTTTAACAAATATATTCCTGGTTTCTATCATTATTTTCTTCTTAGTATGATTCGATCATGTTTAGTTACCTTATAGGTACATCAATGTTTGTTGAATCAAATCAGAACATGGTTAATTGAACTATAATAAACAATCAATATCATCTTAGTTGGTGCATCTAACGTCTTGTTAGGCTCGTATGGAATCAAGATGCTTGATTATAACTATCACAATCTTGTTAGGAGCAACCAAGCTTTTATCTGTGGTATTGACTTGTACATATATATACTCTCTAAAAATAACTGTAAACACCAAGTTAAACTCTCGTTCCGACGAAACTGTGAAAATCGAAGAAATGCCATCAATCCTGGCTACTTGAACTAGGTAGTTTTTCATTCGTAAGCCTATTCCCATCACGAGCGCTGTTATTACAGTGAGGATCACCGGACTATCCCAAGCCACAGAGCAATTAAGCCAGCCATCGAAGCCTCCTGGGTCACACTATCGCTTCCTAGGATTGGCTAGGAATTACTCAAAGAAATTGGACTCGCTGACTTGAATTTTGCATCAGCTTGAGCTTGTTTAATCAAAGACAAGATCAAAGTTGGATAGCATAAAATAAGTGTCATTTACAATCATTTATACTATTATGTAGGTAACGGTTGCGATTATTTCCCGCGATCTCTCTCTAACAAAACTGTCCTTCGGGTCCGACCACCGGGCGGAACGCACCGGATCCGACCGTCTCTCTCTATCGCATAACGCGTGTGAGTAAGCTACTTCTGCTTATAGTATCTAAATACATAATTATAGTGAGCGGAAATTTTGTTATTTATGTATAATTATTTACCTATAAATGCAATATATTATAAATCCATAAGTATCACGTTTATCATGCAAACCGCGCAAGTGTCGAGGAAGATAAAAACAAAATTTGACTGCCTTTAGTGCAGAAAAAGTACCTATTCAATATTTCAATGAAACATTTTGAAATGACTGCGCTCCATAGACATTGTAAAGTAATGAATCGGGAATAATAGTTAAAGTTTTAAGAGCAGTTATCTTGAAAGAAAATATTGAGGCCTGTATTTATTAATCGGTGTATTTTAGTGCTAAAATCGAGAGATATCACTAACAATAAAATATTATTGGCATCACAATACACTATGTGAGCTAGACCGCTGTGGGGTTATTCTTCAGAAATATGTCTGCGGTCACCTTATTCCTCTGGCCCTTTTTCATACTAAATGTATGGAGACAGAGGAATAAGTCGCAGACATATTTCTGAAGAATAACCCTGTGCTCACCTTGATGTCTCCATCGATTACTTATGTAAATGATGCCAAATATATGGAGCATTCCATGAAAATATCTACTTTTTGTTCCGTACGAAACGCTATGGTAACTACCCTAATAAAACTTATTAGCTGCTGAAAAACACATATTAAAGCCAAGTTATAATATTACTATAGTGATATTCAGCTTCCTAATTTTACATGTCAAAAGTATTAAAAAGGTAGTGTCGCTTACGAAACGTTTTGGTGGAATGCTCCATATACACCGTACGGGGTACGAGTGGGTACGAGTTACCCGACAAACTTTAACCTCGTATTCCTAATGGTATTAAAAGTAAATAACGTTATATCAACATACGTCGAATTTTGTCATTTTACCCTCGTTATAAATATGTCCTTACTGGAGGAAAAGTTATCAAAAAGAAAAAACAAGCTAAAATGGAAACGAAAGGTAAATTTTTTGGCCTCGTAGTCGCTTACCATCAAATACTGCGAAGGTTAATTGCTGCTTAGTTAAAGGATTTAAAAAAATTAGTCAACTATCTTAGTCACTTTTATTAGGGCTTGTTACACACTTGGGAGTTTTCATTTAAAAAATAATGAATATCTCTGAAAGTAAGCGTTTTTCGACTATACATCACATAATTTTTTTTACTCCTAATAGTTGTTAGAATCTACATTTAAAGTTTGTCGGGTTACTCGTACCCACGGTGTATACGCAAAAGACCCACATTATCGTACTTTTGAAACTTAATTTGATATTTTTCTGCCTGAACGAATTCACTCTTCATTAATTTTACCGTAAACTGCATCAGGAAATTGGTTTAATCGGATTTTTAATTTGCTTCATTTTTGCCTCAATGAATACGCAACAGTCATAATTGTTTTATATGGAACGTTCTGCTGAAGGCACGGTTGGACGAATCAGTGAACGCATCCTGAATAATTAGCTTAAGTTCATGTATATATGTAAACACTTTATTGCACATAAAATCATTCAAGAACAATACAAAAATTAATGGTTATGTACGAAGGCGAACTAATCGCTGTAAGGGATCTCTCCCAGCTAACACTTGAGCAAAAGAGAAAGAATAGCTAACATCACAGCAGATAGACAAACTAACTTTAATTAATTTAGTGACAAAAAAGTTCCCAGAATCAAGCCCGTGCTGTTTTTATCAATATTATGAAAGAAAATTAATACCCTATACTTTTTTACAAAATAAATGAGGCCAGTGTTTGATTTTCCATTTTCAACATGCAGCTTACCGAAACTTATTCTGAAGGTAACAGTTTTTTTGAAACTTCGCCGTGCTCCAAACCTGAATTTCAACAGTTTTAAAATATTTTTTTGAAAAATAACCCCTTTTCAGTAAAATATGATTTGTTGCCTACTTCAACTTCTTATGAGCTTTTCGCTAAAGTTCCTTTTTATTCTAGGTGATAAATTTGGAATGTCATGGAACTAAGTTTTGCTAGACTTTTATCATTCGCAGTTTTTTCTTTGCATTTCATGCATGCTACAGTTAAAATGAGTTTGCTAAGCGATTAAAATATTTTCAGGTTTAATAACTTTATTCTCAAAAAGATAACATTTCAGTCTTCACTTACCTACATGAGACAAACATTTGCCCACGGCTTTGCCTGTGTTATGAGCCGTTACTATCCCAAGGGAACGGTTTATCGGGATATAAAGCCAAACATAGGTTAAAAACTACTGGATCAACTGGAGCAACTGGATTGAAACATAGGTTATGTTTCAATCCAGGTCTTGGTCTACTTGCATACCAATTTCAGCTCAATCCGTTCACTTGTTACTGTGTTATTTAGTAACAAACATCTAAACCTCCAAATATCGAAACATCCAAACATCTCACAAACCTTCATTTTATAATATTAGTAGGGATAAGATAGGATAAGATATTATTAATGACTACTAATTTTAATACATTTTGAGTCTTATGTCTTAAATATTTGAATAACGGCATTCTTGCGCATTCTATTCGATTCGAATTGAATCACATTCGGTTGCGTGTTATACAATTACTGGTAATCCTTTATTTTGCGTAAAAATGTGGTACATATAGGGTTTTACATTGTTTGAGATTTCAAACATTTTACCAGCAACTGGCATGCAAAATATTAGTTATTAGAGAAAAAAGCGAGTGATACATACAGGTAATTAGTTGTTAAATAGCAATTCCCATGTAATATATTACGTACCCAATGGCGATGAATAAAAAACGCCGTACGAGTAACATACCTCCTAATCCAATCTAATAATTGATAAGCCAACCACGTTCTACAATTAAATTTTAATTTTAGGTACTTAAGTAGGACCCCTACTGAACATGCCTCATATCATAATGATGGTCTAGTTCACACTCATACTTGGGTGGAATTTCGGCCGCGACATTTGTATGCAAAACTTAATGTATGGCATACAAATGTTGCGGTCGAAAATCCACCCCCTTATTATATTTTTTTGCCAGTTAAATTGCAACTTTAAGATTTGTTTACTAACGTGCTAATTACGAAACATAATTAGTACAAGCACTGTATAATAGCAGTATTTTTTCCTACAAAAGGTACATCGCGCGGTTTTTATGTGTGCGCGCCGTAAACGAGCGCACTACAAGCAAAGTTTTACGAATGCATAAGAATGCCGCAGTACGGATCGAACTGTCTGTGCCTCGACCTTGAATATGTATCACGCGCTCCTAAACGACCTAAGTATGACTACTTGTCTTTCTTTTATACTTTGGTATAGATAGTTCCAGCAGATTTGAGGTCACGCACACAACAACATGTCATGTAATGACAGCGGGATTTTGAAATTACTGTTCTTTCTTCGTACCGATAGCAAGTTCAGCAGTGAATTGCAAGATATACCAAAAAGTTTCTTTAAACTATAGCCTTGTGTTTATTTACTCACTCATTCACTTCATTCATTCACTATTTTTGCAATGAGTAGGTACTTCATGTAGCTGTGTGTGTAATCATTCACCTCAACTCTCTGGAACTACCTATACAAGTGACCATCCCTAGACAATCGATAATTAAAATTAAAAACCACAACATTCATTCTACAAGTAGACTGAAAGGGCGCTTAAAAGTCTGAATCTACAGCTGCTTCAAAATTACAGCTGAAAAGATACTTTCATAAAAGAGGTCATCAAATGCCGCCGAATCAATTGTACGTAACAATAACCGAACACGGTATCGCTCGAATTCACCCAACCACACACGTCACGCGCGTCCCATCATCGCGACACAGAAATCTATTTTTTTTGCCTAAAAAACAAAGGCTCGTTGTAAAATATTCATCAGGGAGGAGTCACGTCGCGGCACTCACGGCGGCCGTTCGCTGGGCTATCGAGGGCGTGTAGCGAATGCCGATGGCGGGGGCTATTCGATACTTGAACTCCATTTCGACAGTCGACGAATTCGTAGGTTATTCGAACGAGGATATCTGATCCGAGTGGCGATTAAAACGAATAGTGCTGGATATTGGAGCGATGCGCTTTATTCGATGTTTGACCCTGATTTTGAGGAAATTGCTTAAGTAAGTACCTATCGCCTATTAGGTATCGGTTACTGGAGTTCAGTATTTAAGTTTTGAACTATGGGGAGACAGTGGAGCCATGTTAAGAGATCAAAGCCCATAGAAATATGGCCGTTAGAGTGGTCTAGTTCTTAATTGGCGCACACGCACTGGAAGACACAGCGTCCACACAAGGTGGACTCATAATATGGTGAAGGTTCTAAGAGTCCACTGCATGCAGGCGGCAAAAGATTGGTCAGGGTGGTTTCTTTAGGATCTGTCCAAGAGTACACGTCTTGCTGCTGCTGATGATGAAGAGTCTATACCACAAAAAGTACCTAAGGTTTATTTATTGAAATCTGTGCATTGAAATTGTATTGTTATAAATTCATTTTGAGAATATGAAGTTTAAATGTGTACTACGTCATATGAGCCAGAGTACCGTTACACGGTTTAAATATTCTTTGTGGACTTTGCCATGCTTTACTTTGAATATGTTCGGATTGCAATACTATGCAAGAATAATAAAATTCACTCCATCACAAAAAACTTTACAATTATCCGCGCGCACAACTTGCCTACAGAATCAGAATCAATACGATACTCGGTAACTACATCTTTAGACAGCCCTAATCACAAATCGACTTCAGTTCGGAAAGTAAATTTTTGGTCAGCCGTTATTAAAATTGATCCGCAAAAAAAAATAAGCAGTTAAATCATTTGGGCAGCATACAAAGATTTGGCTGGCAATAAATAAAATCGGGCGGCAACTCTTGTTCAGCCAACAGTTTAAAAACGGTTAACATTTTAACCAATATTAATCTGCTTTTTTTATCATTTGGCTGCCTAATAACCAGTCGAGCTGCAAAATAATTACTTGGGTAGCAAGATTTTACAATTGGTCAGCAGAGAGTTTAATTGAGATATACAGGGTGTCACTGTGATATATACTGGGTGTCACTGTGATATATACAGGGTGTCACTGTGTTATATACAGGGTGTCACTGTGATAGATACAGGATGTCACTGTGATATATACAAGGTGTCACTGTGTTATATACAGGGTGTCACTGTAATGTATACAGGGTGTCACTGTGATAGATACAGGATGTCGCTGTGATATATACAGGGTGTCACTGTGTTATATGTATACAGGGTGTCACTGTAATGTATACAGGATGTTACTGTGATATATACAGAATGACATTGTGATATATACAGGGTGCCATTGTGTTATATACAGGGTGTCACTGTGATAGATACAGGATGTCACTGTTAGCAGAGAAAACATGTCTGTAAGCAGTGTAATTGAAATATACAGGGTGTCACTGTGATATATACTGGGTGTCACTGTGATATATACAGGGTGTCACTATGTTATATACAGGGTGTCACTGTGATAGATACAGGATGTCACTGTGATATATACAGGGTGTCACTGTGATATATACAGGGTGTCACTGTAATGTATACAGGGTGTCACTCTAAAAACGAAAAAGCTCCCAAAAATAGGTAGGTTAGGGTTATTTTTTTTTTGATGACCCTAAAACGAAACGGCTCCCAAAAATAAGTAGGTTAGGGTAATTTTTTTTGATGACCCTAAAAACGAAACGGCTCCCAAAAATAGGTAGGTTAGGGTTATTTTCTTTTTGATGACCCTAAAAACGAAACGGCTCTCAAAAATAGGTAGGTTAGGGTTATTTTTTTTGCTGACCCTAAAAACGAAACGATACACGTTGTGAATAAATAATATAACTTCTACACATTATCGAAATACCAATTTTATATGAGCCCATCACAGTGACACCCTGTATACATTACAGTGACACCCTGTATATAACACAGTGACACTATGTATATATCACAGTGACACCCTGTATATATCACAGTGACATCCTGTCCTGTATCTATCACAGTGACACCCTGTATATATCACAGTGACATCCTGTCCTGTATCTATCACAGTGACACCCTGTATATATCACAGTTACATCCTGTATCTATCACAGTTACACCCTGTATATAACACAGTGACACCCTGTATATATCACAGTGACACCCTGTATATATCACAGTGACACTTGCTACTTGACAGCTGACAATTACCGAATGACAAAATGCGCACACGATTGGCGGCAGAATAGTTGCGCCCAGTTAGGTTTTATTGCCCCCTTTGTTTTGATGAACAAAATGAAATATTTTGCTTACTTACTGATTGCTTACCAAAATTTGATTTACCGTAGATCGCTTAATGCAGCTCAAATATTTAATTTGCTGACCAAAATAATTTAGAGCAGATCAGTATATCATTAATTGCAGCCTGATTTATAAATGTTTGCTTACCATAAGTTGCTTACCAACTAGCTATTTTGGCTGACCAAGTACATATTTCTGCTGACCAAAATATGAATATTTTGCTGATCGATTAAATGATACCCCTTCAGTTCATCAATCGCCTCACGTGTCTATCTCTCACCAACACAAGCAATGGAGTGGGAGAGAAAGCCCCGGTTACCGCAGGGTTGGCAACACCGAATCGGAGGGTAGATTGGCTTATCCGGCAGTTTATCCGGAACGGCTTGATGACGACCTTTGCTTTATCCTCGATTATCTCTCAGTAGAATCAGTATTGAGGTGATTTTAATCTGTGGTAGACATTTTAGGGACATTTTAAATGGGGCTTTGAGATTGTGAATTTCGGGCAGCTGTAAGCCTTTGTTTGACTACAATCTACTTATTTCAGTTTTAGGTGATGGCGTACTTACGCCATCCGAGCAGCCGAGTAGTGTCGTAGTTAGCAAGTCATCCTGACTAGATAGAGACGCTGGTTCGAGGGTGGTCTTGACTAATATAATCATCATCATCATCATCAGCCTGTGGCAGTCTACTGCTGGACGTAGGCCTCTCCTAAGACGCGCCACTGGGTAGTTCCCATTTGTTTTATGGAACATGACGTCATGGAACAATGAGAGTACAAAATAAGTACCTTATTCTGTGTTATGATGTCATGTTCCATGGAACACATGGGAACTACCCCGCACCTCTTTGCTCGATCATCAGCTATACTCATACAGTTGCTGCTAGCCGCCCTGCACAGATCGTCGCTCCATCTAGCTGACTAATGATATAGGTCACATTTAATTTTCTAATGTATTTGTTTTTGTATCAATTATAATAAATACTGTGGGTTGTTGAAAAGGAATCAAAATATTACTACTATATGAAAAAAAAAACATTATGTTTCTTAAAGCAAAAGTAAAATATTACTAGTAAATATTTTTTGTTCGTACACATTAATTCGGTCGGTAGTTTCAAATAATAGTACCTAGTTATACGTGAATTGTTGACTCAAGGGATTGTTAGGCTACTCCACTAATATTGTTTTTGCGGTCGAAATTTAAGTCCACTACTTAATTAATATTACTAGTTCTTCAAGAGAGCTGTGATACTTTTCTAAGGAGTCGACCACATGCACGTTTTGCTCCTGGCGTGTCAAGCGTCCATATGCTACGGTAACTGCTTACCATAAAGCAGTCCGTAGACTTATTTGCCACCCTAGCAATATAAAAAAACCGGCCAAGTGCGAGTCTGATTCGAGTCTTCGTGTGCACGAAGGGTTCCGTACTACCGTCGAACAAAAAGCCGCCAAAAACACGTTTATAATATATGGACCCCTTCTTAGTTTTAACTTTATTTTGTTTTTAATATTTTCTGTTATATCGGCAATAGAACTACACATTCTGTGAATATATCAAGTATCTACCTATTACAATTATTAAAATCGAGGTTTAATTCTTAATTTAATTCTCTTTTTATTATTTGGTTTTTAGCAAAAATAAAAATACACATTTAGTGAAAATTTTAAGTCTCTGTGTATTAAGGTTCAAAAGTTAGAGTCCTGTGACTGACCGACACAAACACGTTTTCTTTTCAATTTTATTTTGTGATTATTATTTGTTGTTATAATGGCATCAAAAATACATATTTAGTGAAAATTTCAAGTCTCTACCTATTACTTACGGTTCAAAAGCTAGTAGTAGAGGATCCCAGTATAGAACGACCTTCACCGAGCTGGTTAATGGATGAAAAGTATTTTATATTGAATTAAATATGTTAATAAATATATTGCAAGTGGGTTGCCTAAAAAAATTCAGTCCAGAATATGATTAATTAAAATTTGAAAAAAAATTTTTTTTTTAATTTTTCACCGTTTTGTTTAATAGACAAATGACATACCAATCAAAAGTATGAAGCCTATAGAATATGCAAACGTTAGGTTGCCTATATTTTTCCCGTCATAACTTTTGGGTTGCCAGGCATAAACAGGTACATCATATTAGTAATTTGCACTGGTCTGGTTAATGAATAAACTTTATGCCAAAATAAAGATTATTTTATTACGAACACGGTGATATAGGGTTGTCTGCGAAAAATCAGTCCTGAATTCCGGTTGCCGAGTTTTAAAAAGTCAAAGCCTTTCAATCCCGGTTGCGTTAAGTTTGCACCTGGTTGGTATGTGATGCCAAAGAAACCAGGTGCAAACTTAGCTCAACCGGTTAATACGAAAAATTTAGAATGAAGTTGGCACGGGTTCATCGATATTAGTGATTTGCACTGGTCTGGATAATGAATAAACTTTATGCCAAAATAAAGACTATTTTATTACGAACACGGTGGTATAGAGTTGCCTGCGAAAAATCAGTCCTGAAGTGCGGTTGTCGAGTTTTAAAAAGTCAAAACCCTTCAATCCCGGTTGCGTTAAGTTTGCACCTGGTTGGTATGTGATGCCAAGGAAACCAGGTGGAAACTTAGCTCAACCGGTTAATATGAAAAATTTAGGATGAAGTCGGCACGGGTACATCGATATTAGTGATTTGCACTGGTCTGGTTAATGAATAAACTTTATGCCAAATTTTTCACCGTTTTGTTTAATAGACAAATGACATACCAATCAAAAGTATGAAGCCTATAGAATATGCAAACTCTGTGAATGTGTGAAATGAAGCCTATAGAATATGCAAACAAAACAAAGCTCTTACCGTATATAGACGGAATATAAATAGCGATACAAAAAGATCATTTCGCCAGGCACTGGAGTTTTATGACTGGAACAATATACTAAGTAACCATAACTTAGATGTTAATAGCAAAATAACCCGAGTAATGACAGTTATATTAAACTTGTACAACACTCACTGTCCTATCAAGTGTAAAAACGTTAAATCTAAAAATACACAGTGTCGCTGGCTAACTCCAGAGATCGTGTCTTGCCAACAAGACATAATAGGTTATTGTGAGTTGTTAAAAACCTACCCACATGAAACCGTACTAAAAAAATGTATTACGGACAGCAAAAATAAGTTTAAAAACTTAGTTATTAATACGAAAAAACAAACTATTTCGGATAGATTAAATCGTAGTAAAAACGTTAAAAAAGAGGTTTGGACCGTAATTAAGGAAGAATCAAATAAAACAACGCAAAAACGTAAACACATACAGCTTAAAGACGAAAATGGCCCTGTTGATAAAAAAAAGGTGCCCGATGCCTTTAACACATATTTTCTGAGTGTTGGACAGCAATTTTCAGACTTATATCCACCTAATGAAAACAAAGCACTCAGCTTTTTGGAAAATACAATCAATTGCCATTATGAGCTACCATTTGCTGATCCTTTCCTAATCAACAAAACAATAAGAACTAAACTTGCTAATAAACATAGCCCCGACTTGTTCGGCATTACTGGAGGTCTTATTGCAGAATATTGTGAACCTTTGCTTCCAATAATATGTAACATAATACATGAAGTGTTTGACTCAGGGCAATACCCTGACGTACTAAAAAAATCCCGAATATGCCCAATATATAAAGGATCAGGCTCCGTATCTGCCCCAAATAACTATCGTCCCATCACAATTGTCCCAACAATTTCAAAAATAATCGAATCTATTCTAGCCTCTTCTATAACCCAATACTTAGAGAATAACTCAATATTAACAACCCAACAATATGCTTACAGACAGGCGCAATCGACGACCTCAGCTTCCTTACGGCTACTCAGTAATGTTGTGTCTTCTATGAACGAGCGACTCAAAGTCGCTGGGCTATTTTGCGACTTGTCAAAAGCGTTTGACTCAGTAAATCACAACCTTCTAAAAATAAAACTCAGTAGATTAGGTATCAGAAACAAATCGCATACCCTAATATCATCATTTTTGGAAAATAGATCGCAAGTGGTAGAGGTGCAAAATCCGGATGAGAAAGTCAGGTCATTACCGGCTCAAGTCACTGTGGGAATCCCCCAGGGATCTGCGTTGGGAAATGTCCTATTTTTAATCTTTGTTAATGACTTGCCCAAGGCTGTAACCGAAGGGCAGGTTATATTATTTGCTGATGACACAAGTGTTGTTGTGGCCGGAAAGACATACGATGAGCTGCAACTCAAGCTGAATATAGTCATTCAAGAGCTTAAAACGTGGTTTGACTCAAACGGACTTAAACTAAATACAGAAAAAACCAAATGTATGCTGTTCAGTGGTCGTACAATCAATTACCCGGCACTCTCGCTGTACAACGACATTCAAGTGGAGAAAATTGTAAAGTTCTTAGGCTTCCAACTTGACAATACGCTTTCATGGAAGCCTCATATTGAATATGTATGCAACAAACTGGCAACTTCTATATATGCACTACGCGAAATAAGCAAACTAGTGTCGCCAGACACCCTTCTACAAGTGTATTATGCCTATATACATTCCATCATCTCCTACGGGGTCATCCTCTGGGGTAACTCAACGGATACCGATCGAATACTAATACTCCAGAAACGGGCTCTCCGCATTGTGCTGGGAGTTCCCGCGAGAACATCTTGCCGAACTTTATTCAAATCCAACCGAGTACTAACAGTATGCTCCCTGTATATACACGACACAGTGATGTATGTGAAGCGTAACCTAAGCACCTTTAAACGTGGTGATGATGTGCACAATTTTAACACGCGAAACGCACATCGTCTAATTAATGCTCGTGGAAGATTGGCCCTATGCACCAAGGATCCCCGGGTGATGGGACCAACCCTCTACGAAAAATTACCAAAGCGCGTGAAAGACATCGAAAGTGTGGCATGTTTCCAGTCCCAACTAAAACTTATATTACTTAATAATACAATTTACAATATAGACGAGTACATGAAGTCAGTAATTCAATAATAATAATAATTAGGATGGTTATGATAATGAATAAAACTAAAACTAAGTTAGACATTGAAAATGTAAGCAACGATTTATAAAGTATTATGCTTTAAGTCCATTATCTGACATGTCATTCTGTTGCAGGTTATGTTTTTTGTAATAATAATTTTGTAATATGAATTGATGAATAAATTATTCTATTCTATTCTATTCAAACGTTAGGTTGCCTATATTTTTCCCGTCATAACTTTTGGGTTGCCAGGCATAAACAGGTACATCATATTAGTAATTTGCACTGGTCTGGTTAATGAATAAACTTTATGCCAAAATAAAGATTATTTTATTACGAACACGGTGATATAGGGTTGCCTGCGAAAAATCAGTCCTGAATTCCGGTTGCCGAGTTTTAAAAAGTCAAAGCCTTTCAATCCCGGTTGCGTTAAGTTTGCACCTGGTTGGTATGTGATGCCAAGGAAACCAGGTGCAAACTTAGCTCAACCGGTTAATATGAAAAATTTAGGATGAAGTCGGCACGGGTACATCGATATTAGTGATTTGCACTGGTCTGGTTAATGAATAAACTTTATGCCAAAATAAAGACTATTTTATTACGAACACGGTGGTATAGAGTTGCCTGCGAAAAATCAGTCCTGAAGTGCGGTTGTCGAGTTTTAAAAAGTCAAAACCCTTCAATCCCGGTTGCGTTAAGTTTGCACCTGGTTGGTATGTGATGCCAAGGAAACCAGGTGGAAACTTAGCTCAACCGGTTAATATGAAAAATTTAGGATGAAGTCGGCACGGGTACATCGATATTAGTGATTTGCACTGGTCTGGTTAATGAATAAACTTTATGCCAAAATAAAGACTATTTTATTACGAACACGGTGGTATAGAGTTGCCTGCGAAAAATCAGTCCTGAAGTGCGGTTGTCGAGTTTTAAAAAGTCAAAGCCCTTCAATCCCGGTTGCGTTAAGTTTGCACCTGGTTGGTATGTGATGCCCAGGAAACCAGGTGCAAACTTAGCTCAACCGGTTAATATGAAAAATTTAGGATGAAGTCGGCACGGGTACATCGATATTAGTGATTTGGTTGCTATGTGATGCCAAGGAAACCAGGTGCAAACTTAAGGTTGCGTTAAGTTCGCACCTGGTTTCCTTGCAAACTTAGCTCAACCGGTTAATATGAAAAATTTAGGATGAAGTCGGCACGGCTGCCGTCCTAGTCTAAAAGGCGACTTTTTACTATGAACTTCCATAGCAAAAAGTCGCCTTTTAGACTAAGACGGCAGACAAGTACATCGATATTAGTGATTTGGTTGGTATGTGATGCCAACCAAATCACTAATATCGATGTACCCGTGCCGACTTCATCCTAAATTTTTCATATTAACCGGTTGAGCTAAGTTTGCAAGGAAACCAGGTGCAAACTTAACGCAATCTTAAGTTTGCACCTGGTTTCCTTGGCATCACATACCAACCAAATCACTAATATCGATGTACCCGTGCCGACTTCATCCTAAATTTTTCATATTAACCGGTTGAGCTAAGTTTGCACCTGGTTTCCTTGGCATCACATACCAACCAGGTGCAAACTTAACGCAACCGGGATTGAAGGGCTTTGACTTTTTAAAACTCGGCAACCGCACTTCAGGACTGATTTTTCGCAGGCAACCCTATATCACCGTGTTCGTAATAAAATAATCTTTATTTTGGCATAAAGTTTATTCATTAACCAGACCAGTGCAAATTACTAATATGATGTACCTACCTGTTTATGCCTGGCAACCTAAAAGTTATGACGGGAAAAATATAGGCAACCTAACGTTTGCATATTCTATAGGCTTCATACTTTTGATTGGTATGTCATTTGTCTATTAAACAAAACGGTGAAAAATTAAAAAAAAAATTTTTTTCAAATTTTAATTAATCATATTCTGGACTGAATTTTTTTAGGCAACCCACTTGCAATATATTTATTAACATATTTAATTCAATATACAATACTTTTCATCCATTAACCAGCTCGGTGAAGGTCGTTCTATACTGTGATCTTAGACTATAGAGCCCTGTGACTCGCGGACAGACGAACAGACAGCGGAGGCTTAGTAGGTAATAGGGTTCCGTTGGCACCCTTCAACCATATTAGGTGCAATATGATATTATACATATTGACCTAAAATTTCAATTTTTATTCAATAATTAAATAGACAATAAATACCAAATATAAGATTAAAAAAACACATTATTTACAACTAAATAGCTACCTACCTTAACATAGCTTAACCTATTGGGACCTAGATTATAAATGTACAAATGTCCCCTATGCTCCTCGCCTTCTGTGGGTAGGGTGCCCATAAGGCTAGCTGCGTTGCCTCGCTGGATGGCAATGCCTATCCGCTGAGCGAGGAACTTTCAATTGTTACTCTGTGTTTGCTTCGTTTTATATGTATTTCACTTGCTTTTGATTATTACATCAATTTGATGGTTTATGGCCGAGCCAAACCGACTGCGTGTGCACGCACTGTACGCTGCAGCTCCTTGACTTTGAGCGTGACTAGCCGCCATTTTGAAAAACATTCATACTATACAACGCGTACGCCACGCGCACGCAGACGTGTAAGCAGCCGGTGTGGCTCGGCCTTTAATAGAGAGCCAATGAAACAGCTTGTTTAATTTAAATGTGCGTATAAAAACCTTGATTTGTTTTCGGTCAGTTGACTTTTAACGCGCCGATGTGTAATAAATACAATAAAAAGTCAATCGGAAATTGGTTACAGTAAAATCAGCCCGTACAAAATCGAAGTATTTTATCATTCATTGACTTCCAATTTTCTCTTTCTGGGGCACTTTAAATATCGTGAAACAATGAAATGATTCATCATAAAACTGTTGATTGCAAAATACGGTGTATTTTCATGGCATTATTTATGACAAAGGGTAATCAGGCAATTAAAGTAATAAAATGGTGCAATTATTTTCGGAATTTACATGGAACGTATTTTGGCTCAATGTATCACGTTGCACATAAATAGTCCAGTCAAATTAAGGTACTACATAGAGATTCATCAAAGGTCAACGATTAAAAAAATAAGAGATTATAATTCTCGTAGCTCAGTTCTCCATTTAAGTGAATAGATGGGTAACAATCCACTCTAAACAACATCAAATTTGGTTAAAATGGGTTACATTTTATATTTTGATACATTTTATCTGCGAAAACAAAATGAGACATGTTAATAACTATAAAAGCATGCCAGTCAGTCATGGATATGTCGCAGCCAACTGGTTTAATTAGCCATTTGGTTAACTGCCTAGCCTTTTCACTTAACGGCGCCATTCACTAAACTGCCTGCATGAAATTTAGCCAATGTGTCAAGGTATAAATTAACGATTGGCTGGACAATGCTTAGGTCGTTCATTTAAAAAAAAAATTAATCTGTTTATTTTCATAAGTGGCATATTTTCACAATATAGACTTAAATCTTATTCTTACAAGATTTTAATTAAGTCTACTTATTTAGCTATATGGCAGTTTGCTATGCTATCTAATTTAGTAGGTTAACTATGAAAATGGGCTTTGATTACGGCTTTCTTTTTAAAGAACTATGACCCACCAGAAGGTCGACTAAGCCGCGCTGCGCGGGGCTTCTATTTCTGCTCTGAAAGACACATGTTGACTAACAAACCTAACCTAAAAAAAGAGTTTGTTTCGTTCGCTTTTTCCATGCATGGGGGCTTCGCCCCCCGAGCTCCCCTTGTGAGATCAGGTTCTAGGACAAAATAGATTTATACAACCAAAATTTAACGGACTCGGCTAGGCGGGTTATTTAATGTTGTCGAACGAAAGTAGTTTACCTAGCCGTTTGATAGAAAGGCTAGACGGCCCGATGTTCATCTAGGCACTTAACTGAATGGCGCCGTTTAATGAAAAGGCTAGGCAGGTAACCAAATGGCTAATTAAGCTAGTTGGCGGTGATAGACACATCAGCACCATCTATTAGCGTCGGTCAAAATTTCGAACATAGGTTGTTAGGTAGGTACATTTCAATTTAATTTAGAAGTGCAGAAAAATATTACGATTTTTTCAAATGTATAGGTATATTTTTTGTTCTAAATAGCCCACAGGAGCTATTTTACAAATCAAATTTCAAAATTGCGAAGTCATGGGGGTAGACAAGACAACTCGCTAGGTCCACTCCTCACGAAGCCACTAGTATAATTTGACTGGACTAGTAATGAACAGCCTGGCATTAAGAGGAAACAGGAGGGCAGTTTTTCCATACAAACGTAGTCCCCTGTTTCCTCCCTGGATAATGCCAGTAGAGCAATAATTTTTTGTCGAAAAATCTATGGCTACTATTGATATGTTCCTATGTTTTCATTTTTACGATAAATTGATTCTCAAAAGAGATATTAACCTTCAAAAACCTAAAAAAAAAGCCAGATTTTCCGCTGTGTTCACACATCCAGAAAACAAATTTGACTAGATTATTAAAAAAAAGGAAAACATAGGAACACGGCCAAAGCCTTTCTATAATGTTTAATGAAAAAATTAAAAATAAAATAAAAATAAAATAAAATAGTTTATTTTTGCAAGTAGGCCCTCAAGGGCTCTTTTACAAGTCTGAGTCTAAATATGTATGTATTATTTCATTTCTTTTCTTTTGGCGCTTCGGGTAGTGACCTTCTGGTGAGAAGAAGCGCCGGAAGAAACTCACCAGTTTCTCTTTTTTAAAAACAGGTATGACATTATTACATTCTATTTCATTAATACGTTATAATAAACTTATAACTACATTTTCAGAGATGTAAAAGGTCTCTAGGCGTCAAAACAAGACAATTAAAATAATAGAAATAAATTGATAATAAAAATTCATGGAGATGTAAAGAGTCTCCGTTGTCAAAATATTAAGTTTTGGAGGTGTAAAGGACCTCCAAACGTCAAAATATAAAATAGGAATGTTTATACTAAATATATTACAGAAATGAAAATATTCTGCAACTCACACGATATAACTTAAAAACTAAATTAAAATAAAATGAATACAGTTTTTTCTTAGAGATGTATATGGTCTCTAAGTGTCAAAACAGTTGACAAGTTCAAAAACAGAAAAAATCAACGAGAGACATTATATTAAAATGTAGTTATTTCCAGTTGCAGTTAATCCCAAGGTGCTTCATCATTCATGTAGTCTTGTGTGCTGTAATAAGCTTTGGACATGAGTTTACGCTTTACACAATTCTTGAATTTGCTAACAGATAATTCAGTTATGTTTCTTGGCAGTTTATTATAAAACCTTACACAATTACCCATGAATGATGTTTTTATTTTATGGAGCCGAGTGGTGGGCACTGCGAGCTTAAATTTATTTCTAGTATTAATATTATGTATGTCACAATTCTTCTTAAAATTCATGATATTCTTATGTACATACATAATATTCTCATAGATGTATTGACAATGCAATGTCATTACATTAATGTCCTTAAACTTATCTCTAAGTGAGTCTCGATAGTTCATCTTATATATCGCTCGAATAGCCCTCTTCTGCAGAACAAATATAGTATTAAGCTCTGAAGCGCTAGCACTGCCCCACAGTAGAATACCATACGACATAATACTGTGGAAGTAACTAAAATATACTAATCGAGCTGTTTTGATGTCTGTTAATTGTCGGATCTTGTTGACTGCAAAAGCTGCAGAACTAAGTCTATTCGAGAGATTAGCAATATGGGGACCCCACTGGAGTTTATGATCCAATGTTATACCTAGAAAAACTGTACTATCAACTAGTTCCAATTCCTCATCCTTCACAATGACACTTGCTTGCTCGCGATTTACGTTACGCGTGATAAAGTTAATACATTTAGTCTTTCTTTCATTTAAGAGTAAATTGTTAACATTGAACCAATTTACTACTTTAGAGATAGCATTGTTTACATCGTTGTAAGCTTGCTGCTGTCGCTTAACTTTGAAGATAAGTGAGGTGTCATCTGCAAACAATACTATATCATGGTGGGTCTTTACGAGGTATGGCAAGTCATTTATGTAAATAAGGAACAGGAATGGTCCCAATATTGAACCCTGCGGTACACCCATCGAGACCAGTGACCCTGGTGAGTGCTGTCCATTCACGTCAACCCTTTGTATTCTACCTTGTAAGTACGACTTAAATAAATTCAGTGCCGATTCTCTAACTCCATAGTAGTGCAGCTTCCCGATCAATGTTTCATGACAAACGCAATCAAATGCCTTGGATAAATCACAGAAGATACCTAAAGCATCACATGACTCCTCCCAGGCATCGAAAATATGTTTAATTAGCTCAACACCAGCGTCGGTTGTCGAGCGACCCCGAGTAAAACCAAATTGCTTATTATGCATTAAGTTATTTGTATTAAAATGTTTCATTAATTGGGACAAAACTAATTTCTCGAAAATTTTACTGAAAGTTGGTAGCACAGATATTGGTCTAAAGTTAGTGGGGTCAGTAGTGCTACCTGATTTAAATAAAGGTGTTATTTTACTATATTTCATTAGATCAGGAAACTCACCGCAATCAACACAGTTATTAAACACGACTACCAAGTCAGGCGCTATGATTTCTATTAGGGATTTAACAGCATGGACAGAGACTCCCCAAAGGTCACTAGTTTTTTTAACATTAATTGATTTAAACGCCTTTACTACATCCGAGGTACTGACATGTTCAAAATGAAAGTATTTACTACATTCTGGGGCGTTGTCTTTTAACAGCGTGACGGCAGACGAAGGTGATGAATTTAAATGCTTAGTTGTGGATACTGGTATCTCGGTAAAAAACTTTTCAAATTCTGTTGCTACTTCTAAATTGGAATCTACAATTTTGCCATCAATTTTTAGTTTAAGATCGTTTACTGTGTGCTTCGATCGACCAGTCTCCACATTAATTACTTTCCAGGTTGTTTTAATAATATCAGAACTATTTCTAATTTTCTGGCTTAAGTAATTACGCTTAGCTAAATGACAATCTATCTTAAATTTCTTCGAATATTCTTTCACGTGCTCTTTAAATTCATCACTCGTATTGAACCGCCGTTCCTCATACAAGGCATACAATTCCTGTCTACGTTTATGTAAGTCCTCAGTAGCCCACTCACTAAAAACTGGTGCACCACTAACCACGACCGATTTAGAAGTAAATATTGCGTTATAATGTTCCATAAAAGTGTGAAAGAATGAATTGTACATGTCGTTAGGAGTCGTGTCGGAAGATAAAAAGGGTAGCGCCTGAACTAGACTGTCCCTCATTCGTTCCACACGGTCCGTGGTTACTGGTACAAAATTAATTTGTTTTCTCAAGATATTATTCCTTAATGACTCAAATACCATTAGTTGGCCAAGATGATCTGATTCTAGCTTGCTGATTACACTTTTGGTATTAGGAAGAATATCAGTGAAAATGTTATCAATGCAGGTGGCGCTAGTAGCGGTCACTCTAGTTGGCTCCATAAATATGGGTCTGAGATTACAAGATTTGAAAAGATTCAACAATCTGACACTTACTGTTGAATTTTCCAAAATATTTACATTGAAGTCGCCGCATATAAGTAATTTCTTACTAGAAGTAGCAATTATTTTATGTAACACAGATTCCATTACGTTTTCAAAGAGTTCAAAATCACTTAAAGGCGGCCTATAGACACAAACAGCAATAAATAAATCTAATTCTACGGCACTTAGTTCTATGGTCCGTTCAACAGACAAGGATACAATATCCTTACGTTCCTTAAATTTTAATTGTCTATTTAATATGATTAATGACCCACCATGTATGGAACTTAGTCTGGTGAACGAACTACCCACACCCATTAGTTAAATAAGTTAAGTTTTGGGGAAGAAATCAGGAGACTACGAAACGTTCTCATGAAATTTTAAAAGGTATTTTCGGTCCAAGCTGCAGTTGTCTAGTGCGGGACAGCGACACATTTTACAAATACCTAATTTTCAATTATCTCCACCTTACTGTTTCCTCTTAAGTTCGTGGTAATGACGATGTTTCAGCTGCTCATTTTTTTGTACCTCTTCATTTTAGGTATTTATTTTACTAACAATATTCAATTCAATTCATTTATTCATTCGACCGACATGGATTATTCATTTTGAAAAATAAATACAATTGTACTAGACACACACAATAAATTCGAATATACAGGCGACTCTCCCAAATACAAGTGAATATCTGATCTCAAGATTAATAGTCGGAGAATGAATTAAAACGCCTGAAATACACCTAAGTATTAACGCAATCGCTCACTCTCATATTATGCTCATAGTTACAGGTAAATATATTATATCGTCGTAGACACATCGTCTAGACAATGTTTAGAAAATTCATAGCAAGCAATTACTCGATAGGCAAAGATAATACAGGCATTTTGGTTCAGAACCTAAACATCTGTATAAACATTACTGTTGCAAAATTAATAGATGTTTTCAAATATTTTACCCGGCGTATCTTTTTGAAGCAGAGCCTTATTTCTTGTAAAAACAAGATATGGCACGAGGACCTCACGAACCGAAATATTAAATTTGCTTTCATAAACAATCTGATTTGACATTAATTCATCTTTCAGGGTTCGCTTTGAGTCCTGTAGGGTCATCTACAAGTTTAACGTCGTACTCGTCTTTAATAATAAGTATATAACTTGGTACTTGACTGTAGACACTGTAGTCAAAACAAATTATTTCATGCTAATCGTAACATAGTTTTCAAAGATTTGCAAAAATAAGCTATAGGTACCTACTTATACAGTGTGTAAGTAGGGGCAAGTGCTGTACGTGTGGACGGTTTTACCTGTGGACACTACTCATACAGAGAAAACGAATAACCATAGTCAAATACCAATCACTTATTTGAAAAGTATTTTTTTCATATGGCAACACTAGCTAATCGCCATCTTTACTGATTACAGAAACTGTGTGTTTTGAGGCTGCCGAAAGTTTTTGTGACAAAAAGTAATTTTTTACCTTCTTTTAAAGCATGTTTTATGTAAAATCTCTAAATGTTGCGGGTGTCTTTGCAATGGCATATTAATTTATATGATGTAAACGTTATTTCTACAAGATTTCGTTAATCGTAGGTAGCATTTATAGTGACCGGTATGAATTCAAAATAAAAACCGCCGAAATTGTACCTGTGGATACCTCCGTGAATGTACCTGTGGACTGTCCATAGGTACAGTTATACTGAATGTTCCTGTGGACAGTAAAATTAATATACAATATTTTTGTTTGTTTTAGTGCCTCGTAGTAAAGCTGGGAAAAATAGAGACAAGATATGCCTAGACACTCTGACTGCAGCTGTTTGGGAAGTAGAAAATGGAAGTTCAGTAAGGAAAGCCGCAGAGAAGTTTAAAATCCCAAAATCGACAATCTTTAAAAACATAAAATTAAATCACTGTCAAAATATTGGTGAAGAAGGCTTAGAACTCCTAAAAAATGATGTCAGGAGGATATTTAGCGATACTGAGGAGCAACAGATATATGATTACTTAAAAAAGCAGCATTACTACACACAGCATATTCTTCTGCTGACAATGGAGGCATTTTAAAATCCCATAATTATACTTGAGATTTTGCTAAGAATATTAGATTTCAAGAAGAAAAAAAGTAACTGTGATATGCAGAGCAACATATAATTACATGTTGTTTAATTGTATGTTGTTAATTACGTTATTCTAGAAGTTTATTCTGTTTAAAAGTATGTTGTTGATTAATGTCCGTAGGTACGTTACCGTCCATAGGTACGTTTTTGGAGTCCATAGGTACAGACAGTAGATGTACCTATGGACAAAATGAGTGTTTTTTTTAAAATGCTTCTATCCGCCATCTGCGGATAGCTAGCGTAGAAAACATATGTGGACTTTGAAGATTGTTTAATTGTGATTAAAACAAAATAAAGAATTCATTTATAATACGCGTAGTTTTTGTCTAACAACTGATTAAAAGTCAAATTCTGGAAAGTGTCCACAGGTTGAGCACTTGCCCCTATAATACGGGCGAATATTGAAACGGTGATAAGTGTTCGCGCAGCGAACTCAGAACGCAACCATCTGTCATAAAAACGGAACGCGCCTTCCCGCATGCGCAATGAGAAGGCGCGACAGCAGCGCCACGGGTACGTGCCTAGGACGCGGCGGCGACATCACTCTCTCTTCCAACCACCACCGACTTGCGCACACGTCTATATAGATACTTAACGTAAAATACAAACAACTGTAATTGTAATGGTAATTAAACGCCAGTAATAAGTTTGTTACCTATTTTATTTCAATTCCCTCTATGCGTAAACATAGAGAGTGGCGACCGTGACAGGACGTGCGCGAATCGGCTCACCTCACTTTTCCCAGAAGCGAAACCGGCAGCGTGAGGCTTCGGTGCCGCGTTGGCAGTACCGGAAGAAGAAAAGGCCCACCAACGAGCGGAGGCTTCGCAGTCCAGCAGGCCGTAGGCGCGCTGTGAAGACCTCGTGGGAGCCTTGGGGGCCGCCGCGCCGCGCCGGAGCACCACGCTACGCTACGGGTGTCGTCGGCGTCACGCGGAGCCAACCAGGGGAGTGCCGTGAGCCCAATAATATCCCATTAAAACTACTATCTCCCAATCCCAACCTCATTCTAACCCATAAAGTGGCCGTGCTTGTGTGGTATAAATTGCAGGGCAGGGCGTCGGGTGCTTCGCGACTGCTTACAACCTGAGCGGCCATTTTGTGTGTACGTGTTTTTCATTGTTAAATGCCGCTTCGGTTCCTTTTATTAATTTAACTTCACTTATAACTTAAAACCTGGCAAAAATAAAGCAATTTAATATCCCAATTTAGTATTAAAAACTTCAAATTTAGCTTAAACATAACCTCAATCTTTGCACATGTGTCAAACTATATAACTTTCTTTACAGATTTAGCACTGTTTCATTTGCGAATTCATATTAAGCGTCTGGCATTTTCGGTTTTTTGTTGCATTTTGACTTTACTATTGACTTCAAGCGTCTTCCCCTTGCACTGCTGCATCCTTTGTGTTCGCATATGCACATTCTTGCTTTGCACAATTTCAGTTACCATCTACGCATCAACGTGTCGGTGGGCGCGGTATCCGTGGCGGAAGTGGTTTGCTGGCGTTGCCACGTCACGTCGGGCATCGTGGCCGCGGTGTAGCTGCTGAAGTACAAGGGGCGTAAGCTGTTTTGCCAATTTAACTTAAACGTGAGACACGTGGATAACTTTAGTGACAATAAACAGTGATATAGTGATTTGATTTGCACAGTTAACAATATAATTCAATATGGCTGATGCAAAGAAAGAAGCACAACTTGTAGAATTGAGAATTAAGCGTAGTTCAATGAAAGGGCAGGTCACTCGCTTCATAAATTACCTTGATGGGATTGATGACAGCGAGGTGATGTCTACTATAAAGTGTAACGATTTAACTTTAAGATTAAACAAATTAATAGAGTTATCCACGCGTTTTGATGAGCTGCAAACTTTGATTGAGGTCGCTAATGGGGACCAACTTGACAGCGAGCTAGCGGAACGTGAATCATTTGAAGATAATATCAATATGGCTATCGCTACTGCTCAGAGCATACTTGAGAAGGCTCAAGGTGCCAAGGAAATTCCTGCATCTTCACTGCAGACTTGCTCCTCGCATTGTCAGGCGGAGCCGCTCAGTTTCCAGCTACCACAAATCAGAATCTTCAAGTTTGACGGATCCTACTATAAATGGATGGAATTTAGGGACTTGTATGAATCTATGATTCATAACAATGATCGAATACAAGCAATCCATAAATTCCATTACTTAAATTCATATCTGGAAGGTGAAGCGGCTCGGGTGATTTCTAATTTGGAAGTTTCCTCTGTCAACTATACTGAAGCTTGGCAACTCCTGTGCGACAGGTTTAACAATAAGCGGCAGCTTATCACTAATCATTTGAATTCATTATTTAATATTGATTCTTTACAGCGGGAGTCAGATAAGTCTTTACGATTTCTAAGTGATCATGTGACTAAGAATCTCAGGGCTCTGAAAACACTTGGCCAGCCTACAGAGCACTGGGATACAATGCTTGTTCATTTATTGTCAGCTAAATTAGATTCAAATTCTACAACTAAATGGGAAGAGTATCGCAACACTCTTAAGGAGTGGCCCACTCTTAATGATTTCAAGGAGTTTTTGAAAATTCGAGCAGATATATTAGAGAATCTGCATCGAAACAAAAGGGATAAACAAACTATTAATAAACCTGAAGTCACAATTAATAAACCCTTATTTAAACATGATAAAAACATAAAAACATTTGTGGTTTCAGATAAACAAAGTGACAACAAGGGTCGGCCGTGCTTTGTGTGCCGTGCTGACCACAGAGTATACGACTGTCCCGCCTTCAGGCAGATGTCTGTCGACGAGCGGTGGTCACGGGTCTCCGGCCTCCAGCTGTGCCATGTCTGCCTACGTCCGGACCATGAGACGCGTCGGTGCAAACTGAGCGGCTGTCGTGTATGTAAGAGACGTCACAACACATACCTACACACTACACAAACAAACCCTCCTAATCCTTCGTCTAGTGGGGCTAGCATGGATGAGAGCATTCAGCCTACCAGTATGGGTAAGGCGGAGCCTACGTCCTCCTCTGCTATGATGGCTTCTGACAGTGCAGAGGTGAGTCACACCTCCACTGCTAACTCTTCACTTTCGAGCAGTGAAGTTTTATTATCAACGGCTTTAATTGAAGTAATTAATCCTTACAACAATAGGAAAGACACCGTTAAATGCCTCCTGGATTGTGGATCACAATCCTCCTACATGACTGAGGGTCTGAGAGAACGATTAGGTATCGCATCTCAGCCCCTGATTGCCACAAAGATCCTAGGAATAGGTAACGTCCCGCTGGATTGCCAGCCGGGTCGTTGTAGGGCACAAATACAGTCTAAAGTAAGTGATTTCAATGCTGATGTCGATTTTTTGGTCTTAAATCAAATAACTGATCACTTGCCTAAGAGATATTTTGACGTAAGCCACCTAAATATTCCTGCATCTATAAAGCTTGCAGATCCAACCTTTAACATCCCGTCCCACATTGATATCTTGCTCGGAGCTGATATTTTTTGGCATATTGTGGGCGGTGATAATAGGTCATTGACCTCTAATAAACAAGCCAGGCTGATTGAATCCAAACTTGGGTGGTTGCTAGCAGGAATGGTAACGAGTGCTGCTGTTCATGTAAATTCAGTAACTACACGCAGCAACCTCTCCTTGTCTGATCTGTCTGACCAAATGACAAGGTTTTGGGAGACAGAGGAGCTACCTCATGATAAGGGCTCCGGCGGTGTGTTCGAGCCACACCCCATAGAAACACATTTTGTGGAAAATACCCAACGTCAGCCAGATGGCAGATTTGTTGTGCGATTGCCTCTCAAGGACACACCAGACTGCCTAGGAAATACTTTTAATATAGCAAAAAGGCGTCTCTTTAATTTAGAAAAACGTTTTAGTAAACAGCCTGAACTTAAATCAATGTATACGGACTTTATAAATGAATATAGAGATCTAGGTCATCTGACGGAATCTAACTTTCCATATCGAGCCAACTATCTCCCTCATCACGCCGTGATGAAGGAGGATAGTGAAAGTTCTCGTTTGCGTACAGTATTCCAGGCAAATTGCCCCTCCTCATCTGGATATTCTATTAATGATATTCAGATGGTAGGACCTAACATCCAAGACTCGCTATTTAACATACTGCTTAGATTCCGTCACTACAAATATGTATTGTCAGGAGACATAGAGAAACAATATAGGCAAATTTTAATGAACGAAGCTGACAGAGACTTGCAGGTCATTTTATGGCGCGAAGACGAACAATTACTTGTTCGCTCGCTCACTTTAAACACCGTTACGTACGGATTTGCTTCTGCAAGCTTTCTAGCAGCTAGATGTTTGTGGCAGTTAGGGGCAGAGTGCAATGACCCGACTGTTAGAACTATAATACAAAACGATTTTTACTGTGATGATTTATTAACGGGAGCAGATTCAGAAACTGAATTGCTTCACATACAAACTGAAGTCTCACAGACTCTAGCCTCAGGCTGCTTTAACTTGCGTAAATACCGCTCAAATTCAAATGAGCTTTTAAGATCTGCTTCTATTAATTCACAGAATAATTTAGCACTGAGTCAAGCTTGTCAAACACTTGGACTGGGATGGAATCCTAGTCAAGACACATTGAACTTCTCTATTAAAGTAGATGACGCTGGTAAAACGGCTACCAAAAGATCAATATTATCTAAAACATTCCAAGTGTTTGATCCGTTGGGCCTCTTAACTTTATGTACGGTGAAGCCTAAGATTCTTATGCAAAAATTGTGGATTGCTAAGGCAGGGTGGGACGACCCCGCTCCTCCTGAAATTCAACGAAGCTGGTCTCGCTTTGTTCGTAACTTGCATCACATTAAAAATCTTAGAATACCTAGATATATATTTAGCGATTCACCGTCTACAATTGAAGTGCACTGCTTCTCCGATGCTTCACAGCAAGCCGTAGCTGCCTGCATTTATATAAAGTCAATTTCAAGCTCCGGGGAGCAACGTGTCAATTTGTTTTGTGCAAAAAATAGGCTAGCCCCAATCAAACCCACTTCTATTTCACGCTTGGAACTAGCAGGGGCTCTATTAGCAGCAAAAACTTATAACACTGTAGCTAAAGCTTTGAGAAAACCTATATCTCGCACTGTTTTTTGGACTGACTCTACAGTTGTTCTCGCTTGGTTGAAAACTGATGTCTCACAACTTAAGACATTTGTAGCTAACAGAGTCGCTGCTATAGCCGAGCTCACCCCAGCAGCGGCCTGGAGACACGTGCCGACGACACAAAATCCCGCAGATCTCGCTACGCGAGGCGTGGACCCGCAGCACGTGTCCAGTGCCTCTCTGTGGTGGCAAGGCCCCGAGTTTCTGCTCGAGCCCGAATGTAACTGGCCTATTTTAGACTCTACAGCACCTGAAATATTGCCTGAAGTCAAGCTCACTTCAATGGTTACAAATGTAGAGCCCGATTCATGTGTAGTAGAGTTCGGTAGATTTTCTAGATTTAGGACTCTACAACGTACAGTAGCCTTTGTGCGACGATTCATAAATAATTGTAGGCCTAGCTTACCTAAACTAACAGGCACATTAACCTCACAAGAGCTTACTGAATCCTTGCACACATTGGTGAAGCTTTCACAACAGCAATTATTCGCTGAGGAAATAGAAAATTTAAGTAAAGGTAAAGCTTTAAGCTCTAAATCACATCTCGCGTCTCTGACGCCATTTATAGACTCTCAAGGCATCTTGAGAGTCGGGGGGAGGCTAGATGCTTCTGATTACAGCTATGATAAGAAGCATCCCATGCTATTGCGTGCTAAACATCCACTCACTAAACTCTTATTCAGACACGAACATGTACGTCTCTTACATGCAGGACCGCAGCTTCTGTTGGCGTCGATCCGCGACGCAATATGGCCGGTTGGAGGCCGGAACCTCGCCCGCAGCACGGCCCGCTCTTGTGTCACGTGTAGTCGCGCCGCTGGTCGAACTTTAAAAAATATAATGGGCAATCTGCCAGCGCAGCGCATAAAGGCTGATTTTCCATTCGCGGCGACGGCTGTCGATATTGCCGGGCCCTACTTAATAACTGATCGACGTGGCCGCGGATGCAAAATCACCAAATGTTATCTGTGTCTATTTATATGCTTAAGATATAAATGTGTTCACTTGGAGGCCGTAAGCGAACTTTCTAAAGATGCATTCATATTAGCACTCCGCAGGTTTATCGCACGACGCGCTAAGCCCGCGGAGTTGTTTTGTGATAACGGCCGCAACTTCGTTGCAGCCGCTAAAGAAATAAATGAATTTGTAGAGCTCAATAAAAATAGTATATCAGAATTTGCAGCTGATCAAAGTATACGTTTCATATTTTCGCCGGCTTACGCTCCCAACTTCAACGGCTACGTCGAGGCCGCTATTAAAAATGCTAAATTTCATCTCAAAAGGGTTCTCGGCAATAGCCATCTCACTTTCGAAGAGCTTTCCACTTTATTCAGCCAGGTAGAGGCTATATTAAACAGCCGGCCACTTTGTCCTCTATCTTCCTCCCCCACTGATTATTCCCCCCTTACTCCCGGGCACTTTCTGGTTGGCAGGCCGCTGACGTCGACGCCGGCTCCATCACTGCAAGATCACAACCCGACCCGCCTGGATCGCTACCAACGCCTGGAGCAGCTTCGCCAGCACTTCTGGAGCCGCTGGTCGACCGAGTACATCTCCGAGCTACAACAACGCTACAAATGGCGCGAGCGACGACGCGACCTGCAGCTGGGAGAGCTCGTACTCATCAAAGACGAAGGATTACAGCCTCTACTCTGGCGCATGGGTAGAGTCTCAAAGCTGTACACAGGCAAAGATAACGTGCCTCGTGTCGCCGACATAACCACGTCCAGGGGTATCATCAGACGGGCCCTCAACCGGATCTGCCCCCTACCAATGGATGAAGAGTCCTGAAAGTCAGGCTTTCAGCGGCCCGGAGTATGTTCGCGCAGCGAACTCAGAACGCAACCATCTGTCATAAAAACGGAACGCGCCTTCCCGCATGCGCAATGAGAAGGCGCGACAGCAGCGCCACGGGTACGTGCCTAGGACGCGGCGGCGACATCACTCTCTCTTCTAACCACCACCGACTTGCGCACACGTCTATATAGATACTTAACGTAAAATACAAATAACTGTAATTGTAATGGTAATTAAACGCCAGTAATAAGTTTGTTACCTATTTTATTTCAATTCCCTCTATGCGTAAACACGCACGTACGTATAGGACCTAAGAAGTATATTTAGATAACTTTTGCTTAAAACTACAATGAAAATATTTACCATACAAAATAATTCGGCCCGCAATGTAACGCAAGACATTCAAGTTGACAGAACCGCTAGTTGACAGTTACTTTAAAAAAGCTCGTATCTCGCAATGTCATAACAAGCATGTATGCGATACATTGCTGCTCGGTAAATTTTCAAAATTTAATTACGAGGTCAGTATTAAGTATAATTTAAAAAATCATATTAATTAATGATAACACTACTAAACGCTATATCTGGTTTAATTGTTTGCTCGTATTAGACTTCCACGCTGTATAGTGCTTCCATCTATTTTTCCCGAACGTCAGTTTTGATAGAAAGAGAGACTTCTGTACGTAGTACTATTACTTAATCTGTGTCGGGAGTCAAAACATGACGACACGATCGTCACTTCAACTTTGACGCGGCCACAGCAACGTGACCTCCGATTGTGAACTGTTGGTACTAGATGGTGGATCAAAAATAATATTTAGGACAAGATTTACGGTAAATTTGTAAATTAGCCTACTGAACTTTAGGTACTCGCTGATAATGTTTTAATAAATATAAGTTACAAGCCGCAGGCATCCGGACAGATGGACTCACGTAATCACCAACTGCTCCCCAGAATGGGCGGTGACGACAGAACAGGCCAAAACGGAGATGACGTGACGATATAGGGCCTATGCACACGGCGTCTTTTAAATGCACCATTGACGACGACTTAGTAACCGTGGGTACGTTAGTAGAGAAGGATCCAGCAGTATGGGATGCTAAGCTGATCCACGCTGTCTCTCCGGAACCGAGGCGAGATCGCAGGGGGAGAGGCGTGATGGTATTGAGGTGTGCCACTCTCCCTACCCCCTGCGACCTGGGCGGGGCCGCACCGCCGTTGCGGCGTTGGTGAGGCCGCATGGGAAGAGGAGTATCGGTATTACGATGCGCCGTTCTCCCTATCCTCTCCGGCCGAGGTGTGGTGGGTGGCGGAACTACAGATGTGATCTGCCGCCGGGCGCTGGGATGAACTTTTCCTCTCGGCGCCCATAGCCTCAACGGGGTCCCGGTTGTGTGCGAAAGCGTTCCCGTAACCTCGCCACATGGCGGTGAGGCGAAAGCCCGTGGGGTTTTAGTCGGTGTAAGCCCGATATAACCCGCTTTCGCCCCCCGAGAGGACGGGTATACGTTAGGCATTTCCCCATGTCAAAAAAAGGTTTATTTAGTTAGTAAGTCGTAAATAATGTGTTTTTTAGATATCTATTCGTTATAATATACACTAACATTGGACCAGCCCATTTACGTTTAATCGCAATAATTTAACTATGAAAACATGACTCTAAGCCCGAAGCCATTAAACTATAATCTTTAAACAACAGAAAATACGGTTCAATATCACAGAACACAGAACACATATATTGACCTTTCAGGGATCGATTGGTAAAAAGACAATGCACAGCATTGTATTGACAGCCCATAACGTGGGACCCCTGTTTCTGACATGATATGGAGAACGCTTCGGCCACAAAGGGATTACGGACATACGATTTGTCTTTTCATTGTATTGATAATATTATTGTGTAAGAAAATGAATAGGTGAGTATATTAGCTTAAAAGCTTGTGAAATTGAGTTAACCCTTAAAGAGAGAAATACGAGTATATCTTTTCATCTTAGATACGTAACGATTTAATATTTCCGATCTCTGTCTCTTGTGGGTAGGTATACGTAGTACATGACTGACGATTGTGACTGTTTTAAGGTCTTATTATATTTTGGGTATGAATTAAGATTAGTTATATTGTAAAATACCTACTCCTAAACTCCAATTTTGATAAAAAAACATTTTGATTCAAACAAAAAAAATTGGATCAGTTGACGTTTGTGACTTATGTGTGAGAAACAGAAGCAATAGGTGGAGAGATCTCTGAGGCTTCTTTGGGGCATCATAATTTAAGTTTGTACTATGTTTATCAAACAAAAAAAACCCGCTCTCATTATTTTCACTAAACGTAATTATCCTATAATTTTTGTTAGTCATAAAAAAGACTCTGTATACACACAATGTTATCTGAAACTCAAACATGCCAATTAGTTTAGTAAGCAATTTCAATAACAGGGATTCCACTAACATTATGGAATTAATCGCATGATGATTATTATAATAACATATGAGATTATTATTGTAGCATAATTAGACCGAATCTGCTTCCGTAACATACGGTATCTAATATTGCTATCCTCGAGGCTTAATATACAGTATAGATACTATCATGTTCCTATAATAATCTAGATAGATTATAAGCTTATTATACCATTGGCAGCCGATTAAACTTTTGAGAGTTCTATTTTACTGTAATGAGGGCTGAATGAACCGCGAATGAATTTCGCCGTTAGAGGCGCTTGTGTAGCGTGAGGTCTCCGAAATGTCAAATGTCACTGTTTGTAGGGGGTTACACGGTTTATTTGGTATTAGAATAATGGTATCAATATTTTGTAATATCTGAGATTATTCATGCCAAATATAAGTTACGGGTCAACGAAGTGTTTTGAGACAGTTTCATAATTCAGAAACTTATGTCCTCATTTTTAACCCTCATCATCATTTCACCCAAAATACGTCCACTGCTGGTCATAGGCCTTCCCCAAGGATCTCCACGATTGTCGGCTTTGTGCTGCTATTATGCAGTGGCTTCCCGCGGTTTTCACCACCTATTTAATTGCAAAACATAAATGGCAATGGACAGGGCATATTGCTTGTAGAACTTGCGGCCGCTGAGACCGACGAGTCCTTGAGTGACCACGCAGTGGAAGATGCAGCATGGGTCATTCCTAGGTAATTACAGGAACAGAATAAAAGAGACACATATAATTGAACTGCGATAAAAAATACCAATTGGGTAACAATATGGAAATGGAATCATTGCTATCAAGAAAAAATATTTTCGGAAATTATGGGCCACAGCCCCTACAAGGAAGCTTGCTAGAGTCCTGTGGATGCGGGCGGCACAGGACCGATCATGGTGTTGTTTTTTGGGGAGGCCTATGTCCAGCAATGAACGTTTTTCGGCTGATAATGATGATGATGAGGTAGTATTTGTTGCGCTACATAGATTCATAGATTATATAAATTAACTATGTTTCATTGAGCGAGAAGTACTGAAAATATATAATTTCGCGAATTGGCCTAGAGCTATCTTCTCGTTACTATCCAAACGAAAATACAAATACATTTATTTTGGTTACATCATGGCTCTGAATAAAACACTGTTTCATGTAATCAGAAAATGGTATGATTGTAATGTAACGTAACAACCTTCGTGAGTAGTGTGAAGGCGGTGTTTAAATAATAAATGGAATACTTTTATACTGTACTTTTATTTCATGTGAACGGAGCTAGGTCTAGATTAAAACTAAACAGCTCTTCTTACACTAGAGCGAGACAGACTGTATCCGTTTAAATTCAAATTATGAACAGTTCCAAAAGCTGCCAGCCTGTCTCAAAGACGGGACGGAGGTACAAACCTCACAGTATTAAAAAATCTCCAGATCGCATGTATTTATGGCCTTTACCGGGTCATTCTTTATTTTATCTACATCCATATCATACATTCTCTAATATGCCTTCGAAAACCGTATATAAATAACCACCATTATGGCAACCTGTAATGTAACATCAGTGTGTTATGTCGAAAAACTATTCGCTTTTCCCCAATATCACCACGTAATTTCACAGATAAAGAATAATTCATGACTTCGCCTACGAAATTAGCATTAAAATATAAGTGATAGAATAAAGGAAAAACATTCTTATGTAACTCCCAGTCAGTACAAATAAAGTCGCAGCTGCGTATAAGAAATATTAGATTGAAATAGTTCTTTGTTACCAAACACATTTCTTTGTGATTTGCCGCTTTTCGGTACATAAAACATAACAGCCACGTGTTCATATAGGTGGATGGATTACAGAATAGAATATGGAAGTTAGTGCTATAGTAACATATTGTACCTATAATCCTCCTATCCTATCCTGCTAATATTATAAACGTGAAAGTTTGTGATGATGTTTGGATTTTTAGACTTAGAAGTTACCACAGTTACCACAGAATTATATCGAGGTACAAGGAAAAAGTGTATGTACCTGGCGTGCTAAACAGAAGTGGCAACGACCTACTTTGCACGCCTTTAACTTGATTAACCGTCAATATTATTATCAGATTTGAAAATCTGATAATAATGGTATAATTTACTGTTAAAATACTTCCAAATGAAGTGGAAAATGTATGTTTTCGAACACTAAATTACACTTTTGGCGTTAAACACCAAGCGAAAAACGTTACACGCTTGGTTGCCATACAAATCGACGAACTATTTCCTTCGATTACTAAATAACACCTTAACAATTAAATTTAGATGAAATTTGGCTTACAAGTAGACCAAGGCCATAATAGGAACTTAGGGTACTTTGTATCTTGATATAGGGCAGGGATTAAAATGAGAGTAACGCAGGTGAAGCCCAGCATGAATGCTAGTGTTCATCATCATCAGCCTATATACGTCCCACTGCTGGGCACAGGCCTACTCTCATAGATGAGAAGGAATCGGCTGTAGTCCCCACGCTAACCCACTGCGGATTGGGAACTTCACATACACCTTTGAATTTCTTCATGTATGTATTTCCTCGCTATGTTTTTCCTCCACCGAAAAGCTAATGATAAATATCTAATAATATTTCGTAGGTACATAAGTTCCAAAAAACTAATTGGCAGGAGCCATGACTCGAACACACGACCTTTGCTTGAAATGCGCTTGTCCGAACCACTTGGCTACCATAGCTTATTCTTTAATAGTACTTATTATGCAAAATAGGTCCACGCAAAATAGGTGCATGCTTGTCGTCGACTTGCGGAAAATAAGCCCGCGTTAACCTATAACCAATAGTACTTATTATAATAAATTAAATAACTCATAAAGCTGATCAAACGTACATCCTAACGTACAGTATTTCACACCAGAAACCACCAACCAAAAATCCTGAATTTACTCCGGGCCGTGCGAAATAAGTGCGGAATTAAAACCTAAGCTGCTAAAATATTTAAGCGCGGCAAACCCGTCACAATGCCTTCGCTGTTTAATATTTCATCTGAGTCACAGCTCAGGAATGGGCTTATAAAATAAGGTACCATCTGGCGCGACACGCTTCGTTAGTACATATTCTTTTCCTATGATCCGTGTTAAATTTAAGATTTACGACAGAAAAGATCCTTTTCCTCATAGAGGTTGTTGAGTTTATAAGCGTAAACATGAAGGGAGTTGGTGTGAAACGCGTTTAATCAAACTTTTACAGCGGTTAGGAATAATATATAAGTAAGGAGATAAGCAAGTGTAAGACGTCTTGAGGCAAGGCGGAGCGATGATAATATTTGCAGGGTGGCTGGCGGTAGCTGAAACAGAATGGCTGAGGATCGTGCTGAGTGGCGCATCTTTGGAGAGACCTATGTCCAGCAGGACCGCGGAAGGTTGATGATGCAACGTAGAAGGCATACGCGCCAGAGGACGGGGCGCGAACCTTCGCGCCCTGTCCTCTGGCGAACCACCTGGTTAACACCTTGTTATTATCTATTTATTACCTATCAGGGGTCGAAGTTTTGGTGCCGATGACCTCAAGCTACATACAGGTTGATTCAGCTTAGGTTTTACATTGATTTACCGTTACCGTTATTACCGGTATCGTTAAGTTAATAAATTAATTATTTCACTACTTTCATTGGTTGGTGTTAATGGTAGAATACACCTACTAGAATTAATTCATAACTTTTACGATACCGTTAAAGATAAATTTATTCAAAACCTGGAGTGAAATAACTATTCCGGGTTTTAGGTATTGGCGCTTTAACCACCAGATCTCAGTTACTTTTTAGGGTTCCGTACCTAAAGGGTAAAAACGGGACCCTATTACTAAGACTTCGCTGTCCGTCCGTCTGTCACCAGGCTGTATCTAAAGAACAGTATTTTTTTTCAGATTGTGTATTTCTGTTGCCGCTATAACAACAAATACTAAAAACAAAATAATAATAATAATTAAGGGGGGCTTCCATACAAAAAACGTGATATTTTGCTCGTTTATCTTGAAAACCTCGTATCTCGGGTATCTCATGAACCGAGATAGTTGAAATTTTCACAGATGATGTATTTCTGTTGCCGCTATAACAGCAAATACTAAAAACAGAATAAAATACATGTTTAATAATATTTTTTCAATTTATTGTATTTACATCTAGCGCCTTTCGAAGATTTACGAGCAAAAGCCTCCTTTCGAGAATGAATAGCAATTTTATTATAGATAATGGTACGGAACCCTTCGTGCGCGAGTCCGACTCGCACTTGGCCGGTTTTTGTTTACATGTGCGCATAAAATTACAATCAAAACCGCTTTACGAGTAGGTACATACACTAATTTAAAATTCAAACAACCGTTATTAACAGCAAAAACAATACACGTAACAGTAATCTAACTTTTGCAAAAGTAATTATCCCTTTCAATGGTAAATTACCAACATTACGTTGGAATTAAAGTAATAAATTAAAATTTCACAATACGTAGTGCGCTGACCGAAAATTCGAGTGCGGTCCGCGTTCCCCTTGGCCTTTTTCTAATGCCACAAAAAGGACGGTTCTGATTTACTGACCGCGGTGGACTGGAGTTTCGCGAGTTTTGATTAGACTATTTTGGTTCCGTTGATGTTACGGGAAGTTTCGTGTTTATTAGAGTGCTAACAACGCTCGCAATTTTTTGATTTATGTGACTAGTGTTAAACGAGCGGACGAGCCACCGGATGGAAGGCAGTCATCGGCTCCCATGGATAGCTGCAACACCAGAGCAGTTGCCGACGTTTGAGTGCCCGTAAACAGGGAACTCAAACGTCGGCAACTGCTCACTTCCTGTAGTACCCCACGTCATAGCGCTCCAGAAGTAAGAAGTAAAAAGTATCCCTTATTTTAACCAGGGTCGTAATTGGCCAGTTTACTAAATTTCATGGATATCAGTCCGCGAGATTTTGCGTGATGCGATTCCCTACTTTATGGAAACATATTTAATGTTAGTATAAATTAGGGCTCCCGCTACACGTGTTATACGCCGAAACGGATACCCGTGTTCTTAAGACCGGCGGTACTAAGAACCCGGATTACACAAACCCGCCGGGTACCGGAAACGTTTCTCAGAAACGTTTCCGGTACCCGTACCCGTTCTACGTGTCCGCGGGTACACGTGTATTTAAAACCGGCCCGAACGGGTACGAACGAACCGAAACAGTCGGAGTCAAGGCACACAATATCTACTATTTAATGCTGACTTCAGATGAACTCTTCTGGCGTACGAATGTTTAATAATAGTTTGTAACCGTGTTGGAAAATCATATTTAGCCAACTACTTAAAATATGTTTTTTATATAAATCGAAGTAGGCATCGTTATTCTACATTGTCTGCTGTATTTTATTCTAAATCTGCTCGTACTTAGTTTAAAAACTTTATTCTGATGTGTCAGGTTTTGGTTTAGTAAAATTAAAACCTATTGCGTCTTATCTAAGTCAATTAATTAAAAACAACATTTTATTTATAATGGCATATCAGATATGTGACGAATATGGTTTGCAGATATACTAAAATATCAATTAAAAATAACAGTTTAGAATAAAATTATGAATTACTTCGCAAAAACAACAAACATCTGCCAATGGTGCAAAAAAGATAAACATAAGCGCCATTATCAAGTGATTATTCATAACTGAATTTCACCCGAGAACCACAAAAGTCCATGTTACCTTAGTTAACTTGCGATAAGATTGCTTATTTCTTTAAGATAAATCCTAAAATTGGTAATCATTCAAGTTTACTTGAGTGACTTTCACAATAAGGTAATAAACTTGAACGCCGAACGCCTTTTTGTTTGACGAAGCGAACAAAGAAGTAGGTTCCCAAACCATCATCACAAGTATGACTACCAATTATAAGCTTTATGTCGTAGCAATAAGGTTAAAACGTATGCACCAAAAATTGCAATGCCCCGGCAAAATCTTAAAAGATTAGATAAGTAAATGTTTTCTATTGATTTGGAGCCGCATCGCACTAACAAGTAGTTTACTATGAAAAAAGGCAGAGCAAAAACAATTAGAATGAACAAGAAATGGGTAAGATTTTGGAAATAAGGTACCTAGTCTAGTTGTTTTTTAGTATGATTCCAGTTCCAGAGTAATACAGTTTCGTTGCAAGTTATTTTAAAATCGTTTTTTTTTGTTTTGTTGTGTTTGGTTTTATTGTTATATACTGTTAATGCGATAGATTGTTATTAAATGTTAAAAAAATAGAACAAATTGGGTGTGGAATTTTGCCACAAGAGTCGATGACAAAGCTTATTGCTCGTTGTTCAATTATCGCACAAACAACGAGATTTCTTGTAATATTAATCAGGACTACTATATAGACGACAGGAGCGATTGGAAGACATTTATTAACAATTCACCATAAGTCAACAAACCCGACGACCACCGAGTAAGTACAATTATTTAACTATTTTATTTATGTAAAAAAATATATAAACGTCACTCTATTTTGTATAAATAAATAAACCAGCCAAGTGCGAGTCAGAAAACGACGACTGATCAATCTTAGTTGCATAGAGTGCAACTAATTTAGTTGCCGATTGATTTCGGACAACTAAAATTTTTAATCGACTAATTAGTTAGACTATTTTTCCGTGACTAATGTTAGAATGTGCATTCTTTCGTTTAGTTTAAACCCAGCTTTAGAAACAAATTGAACGGAAAACCTCGGTATGGCTGTGTTGACAAACTGAATAGGCCATCTTAACGGATGTATAAAAATAAAATATTCATGTATTACTTACGATATTTTGACCATTTCTATGGAGTGAGATCTCTGTGCTAACCATTATTCTCTTTGATAATACCAACCGAATGATCTTAAATTGTGTATTACACGTTTAGTTTGGATGGGGCGAGAGCGAGAGATGAAGCGAGGGACGTAAATAGGCGATCGGCTTTCTTTATTACCTCCCGTGTTGTGTACATCATTTAATGTCTACACTTAGCCAGAAAGCGGCTATTTCCGTACGCGCAGCTTGCGGAAAAAGTCACTTTATGGCCAGCTGTGGCATAAATATTTTAAATGACCACACGTTGAAAACGAAATAGACCGTATAAATAATAAACAACATGCAGATGTTTCATTCAATAGAACGTGTTATTTTTAGAAGATTCGTCGGTCGGCACCTGCACCAAAATGCAACAAACAACTTCCAGGTACCTAAGTAGGATTATCCCATTGTTTTGTCGCCGCGTGACACTAAAAAGATTTTTACTAATGACAGACAGCAAAATGTTGATAATCTATCTATGTCTAAGATTTACTCAGTATCGTATAGAACTTAGAGTTAGAACTAGTATTAAAGTACCAAAATATTAATAGAGCACCAACCTACTACATATATTGTTTGCGACTTGTAAACATTGCAGTTTTTCGTTATTTATCGTTATGGGCCATACCCATAATATTGCATTGTCATTCAAGTCAACATAATTTTAGATCAATCGGTTGAAGATATCTGCTTCAAAATTAGTAGCAAGATTCCACCCAAACCAACATAGTTACAACTTACAACATACGAGTACCTACAATGTACTCGTAGTTACGTATTGCAAATTATCTATATTACAAGTTAAATAAAAAATGCAAAAACGAGCGACTACGTAGTTTAAGATTTAATCGTGAAATTTAGTCGATTGAAACTACAACTAATTTAATTGTTAGTCGAACATTCTCACAACTAATTCAATCGCAACTAAATTAATCGCGATTAAAAAATGACGATTGATATTTTTAATCGATTGATTAGTTAACTAAAAAATTAATCGATTAATGCCCATCTCTGGGCGGATTCTCGCACGAAGGGTTTCCGTACCATTTCTGTATCTGTTGTTATAGATGCTACAGAAATACATAATCTGTGAAAATTTTAACTGTCTAGCTATCACGGTTCATGAGATACAGCCTAGGGACAGACAGATAGACAGACAGTGGACTCTTAGTAATAATAAGTAAGTGCTAGTATTTGAACTTCGAAGTCTTATATAAAAATGTCTACTCGTATTCTATGCAAAAACTACCAGCTCTTAAAAGGCCGAACCCTTAGCCCAATAGACTGTTTATTGACTTTCGGCTTTACATATTACACACCACGGAATAAGATATGCTCGAAACTTATACATATTGTGTCTATTAACTTGTAGCTCGAACCATGATTCGTACCTTCGCTACTCGTTAAGGACGGGTCCGGAGACACGGGTAAATAAGATCCGTTTCTTCGGGTACCCGTGTACCCGTGGAAACGGATCTTAATTACACGTTTCCTAATTACCCGTGCGGAACGGGCCAGAAAACCGTGTCCGTGTTACTCAGAAACGGGTAATAGAAACGTTTACACGAAACCCGGACACGAGCGCGAGCCCTAGTATAAATACAGTCTCGCTATGATTTTAATATTATGTACTAAGAATAATATTATTCTTAGTACATTATATTAAAATCTATCTGGATAGATAAAACAAACATTTGCACCGCACGTAATGCCCCTGGTGTTGCAAGCGTCCATAGGCTGCGGTGACTGCTTACCATCAGGCAGGCCGTATGCTTGTTTACCACCCTAGTTGTATAAAAAAAATTGACTTCACATTCTAATGTGAAGCGAAGAAAAAGCAGCGCCAATGGGAACAATACTTTCCTGTCTCTATTAAATATGGTCTTCAATATTTTTATTAGGTAATTTGACTATTCTCCACGTCCAGTTCATATTCTAAAGAACGATAATCAGAGTTATCTTCATACTTTATTATACATAATACTAGACTAACACTTTAGTTAACCTGAAAATGAACGCTTTCGCTACGCAGTAAAGGATCGCTGGAAAAGGATGGCTCGTCCAGTTTTGATTTATACGCGCGGCCAGAAGCGTAACTGAAGATTTTCGGGGAGATTTATAACGAACCAGAGGTGAGAACCATGCCTAGCCTTACAAAGTATCCTCATTTTGTGGGAAAAACTAGACCTTTCATAACTTAACACTTTGAGGGCCACCGATAGTCGGGTTCAACGTCTACGCAGGAATTTCGCTACCTACATATCGTCGCTTAAGAACCAATATCGTCTAACGAAATTGACGTTTTTCACCTTTTAATGCAGTAAGGTTCAGAAAAACGAATAGCATGCCAATTCTGTCTGTAAAATTGTATTTTTGTTACTTCAGTATTGAATCTTAAGCGTCGATATGGCAATTAGTATGCTACCACAGCACGCTAGCAGATAATAGCAGTAATTTTTCTCCCTACAAAAGCTACATCGCGCGGCTTGCATGTGTGCACGCCGTGAACTAACGCACTAAAAGCAAAGTTTTAAGAAGCCGTAAGAATGCCCCAGTACGGATCACACTGTCTGCGCTTCGACCTTGAATACGTATCGCACGCTCGTAACCCGCCGAAGTTTGACTACTTGTTTGTGTTTATACTCTGTACCTCTAGCACAACTGTGACACGCGACTCTTTGTCGCGCGACAAAAGCTACCTATCTCTTTCCACTCAATATCGTGTGACAGTGACAGGTGATGCTCTGTCGCGCGAGAAACGAAGTCGCGGCCAGTTATGCTAGACGTACAGGTGCTACGGACTGCGGCGTAACACGCGTAACGATTCTTAGCAGTGAATGTGTTAACCGATTCTATTAGATTGATTCTATATTTTCAAAAAAAGTCGATCTCTCTCATTTCGATTTCTCTTATATTTTAAATAAGTGCATCGCGCTTTACAGAAATTTCAGATTTAAAAAAATTGTTGGTCAATAATATATATACATATATTAGGGGACAATCTTACACAAATCGCCCCATAGTAAGCTCAATAAGGCTTGTGTTATGGATACTAGACGACGATATATTTAATAGGTACAAATACTTAAATACATAGAAAACATCCATGACTCATAAACAAATATCATCACACAATAGTACATTACACAACTAGGGTGGTAATACAAAGAAAGCCCGAGATCGCAGATATTTGCGGACCGAGCTGCAAGCGAGGGACGTAAATATGCGATCGAGGGCTTTCTTCATTACCTCCCGTGTTGTGTACATCATTTTTTGTCTACACTTGGCCAGAAAGAGGCTTTTTCCGTACGTGCGTGTGCGTGTGTGTGAGCGTGCGGAAAACGCCACTTTATGGCTAGGTGTGGCATAAATAATATTTGCTCTTACTGGGATTCGAACCGAGGACCGCCAGCTTCGTAGCAATGGTTCGTCAATGGTCTTATAATTACAATAAAATTACCGTCTGGAATCACAACGACACTATGTAATGTTCGAGACATTAGATGGGCATTTCTCCAGAAATATGTCTGCGACTCATTAATCTGTCTCCATACATTTAGTATGAAAATGGGCCAGATGAATGAGGTGACCGCAGACATATTTCTGGAGAAATGCCCAGATAGTATCGTTGTGATTCAAGATATCGTTGTTAGTCTGACATGATAGGATATGTTACATAATTTATGAAATATCTACTTTTACCTGTCACCTACCATGTTAATACCGATGTAACTTTTTAAGTTCGTCGAAATCGTCCCTTAATTAAACTAAGTTTAGTAAGTCGAAGTAGTTGTTAAAGGCAAACTAACTAAAAGACGACTCGGCCAAAATACTTAACAAGTAACGCAATTTAAAGTTAAGCCCAAGTATTTAGGGAATCGGTGTTCTACTCTCAGGCGATAAATGAAGAAACTATAACTATATAGAATGACTATTGTTCAGCAACTTATTCACATCTTGAGTTCTTCGGATCTTTCATAAAATAAAATAAAATAGTCTTTAAATTACTGAATTATAAGTAATTAGAGCAAGCCGTAGTTAGTATTTCCCCTCTGCAAAGCTATTTGAGCCATTGCGTATTCGTTCTTATAAAACTAGCTGCCATCGGATTAGTCGTCATACTAAATTTAGTAACTCACCTGATATCTCCGTGAATATGCCGAATTGTTCCGTATTTTGCTGCAAAAGAAAATGTAACACGTCAAATGTACAAAGAGATGGTGTTCCCTTTCACGTCTAAAGTATTTTGAATCACATTATCGCTATTTACTTCCTTTAAAACATATAAAGTGCAAAAATCTGATTTGACATTGTTTCAAGTTTGTTTATACTAGTTGTCAAACACGTGCGCGCTCGTTGCCATGGAGCGAGTCTAGAGCAATCTTGTGCGTTACGTCACGTACACTGTTTTAATACAAAATGTATCTTTCTGAATGTGAATTGGTCAATGTGTTGTCCTAATTGTTAAGTGTTAATTTCGTAGTGATTAACAATTTTTCTTGTACGCGTGTGTAAGTAAGTGTGCGCTGTGTCGATCGCCCCCGCTAATAATGGCACAGGGGTAAGTATTATACAGGGTGGGAGGGACTATACCGACATACTTTAGCCATGAATTCCTGGTGGTGTGACGAGTAAAAAATGTTATATCAACATGGGTCGAATATTGTCATTTTACATTAATAGTCTTATGGAACAAAATAAATCAGTAAATTAAGCCCCTCGTTATAAACATGTCCTTACTGGCTGAAAAGTTATCAAAAAGAAAAATAAAAGCTAAAATGGAAACGAAAGGTCAATTTTTTGGCCTCGTAGTCGCTTAACTACCATCAAATACTGCGAAGGTTAATTCCTGTTTAGTTAAAGGATTTCAAAAAAATAATACAGGTATCTTAGTCACATTTATTAGGGCTTGTTACACACTTGGGATTTTTCATTTACAAAATAATGAATATCTCGGAAAGTAAGCGTTTTTTGACTATACATCACATAACATTTTTTACTCCTAATAGTTGTTAGAATCTATAGTTAAGGTTTGTCGGTATAGTCCCTCCCACGCTGTAGAATTGCACTATGGCAACTCCCTTCCGTGTTACTCCAAGACTACTTGGCACATTTTTTTCTGGTGGTAGACAGAGCACGATTTCTTCCTCAATCCGATGCTCTTGACAGCTATGAGATACGTTTGTGTATCTGGGGTCATTAATTTCTAATTATGGTGGCAATATGTACACAGGAAATACGTCGTCGAGCAGGCATGGCCAAAAGTGTAATGACGAAACTCGACAAGCTTTGAAAACACCGTGGTATTCGTCGTGCAATCAAGGTATGGCTGGTGCGGGCATTGGTCTTCTCCAGAAACTACTGCAGAAACATGGAGCCTGAAGAATCTAGACAGAAGCAAGATCGACGCTTTCGAAATGAGACAGACCGAGTCCATATTAAAAGAGCTGAAAATTACGAAGCGACTGTCAGCTATTTGTAGTAGTGTAGTGGATCCTCAAATTCTTTGGGCATATTATGCGTTCTAACCAGCACTGCCTTGAGAGAAGCATTGTTCTAAGCCAAGTTGAAGGCCGACGCGCCAGAAGACGAATCCTGATAAGGTGGTCTGACACCATAAAAAATGCAGAGGGCAGCCCATATGGTCCTTAACCTGATTATGTGGAGGAACATTATAGTTGGTCACGATCCTCAGTAATGAGGGCACAACATAAAAGAAGTAATTTTTTTCTATCTAAGTATGAAAATCGTGCCAATGTAAAACACGAAATCTGTACCTCTGATCAGAACTGAACGCTTGTGTATCTAATTACCAACATAAAATCCTGAACGAAACTCCTACAAAAAATGTAATATATATAATGTATATAACATTTTTTGTAGGAGTTTCGTTTTAACTGGGCTAACAAAATTATTTTAAAAATTATTTTTTTTGCACAACTATGCTTATTAGCTCTGACATTTAAGATATACCGTCCATATCACGTGTCAAAAATATTCTATTTTCAATAAACCAAACCACAGAGCAAAAGCAAGAACATGTGAACCATTTCAGCATATTTGCACGCTGAATTTTTTCACTCCCTAACCCCGTGAATATTTCATTTCTCACATACATTTATTAATAGACTTTCCTGTTGAACCTATTTCGTAGGTTTTGTGTTGCTCAACTCAGCCCGACAATATTCGCTGGGGTAATGAAGTTTCACAAAACGTAATAATTTAGTGTTTGATTTTATTTTGTAATATCGTTGTGGTAATTTCAAATATTGTCGTACTTTTGGTCGGGAATTAGACTTTTAAGAAAAAAAGACAGATGATAAACATGAAATACTTACATGTACACGCATTAACACTCAACTGAGTTAAAACAAAAAAATACTGAATCTAAGAATACAGCTAAAACAAAAAAATATGGGTAGTATGTTGCCAAAGATGCAGGTAGCATTTCTTCGCTGTATGACTACATGTAATGACAAGCTGGACATATCCTATTCTAGTATAGTCCGTACAAACTCTTAAAACCAAATGCTGTCAAACGAACGCAAGCCAAAAACCACGTTATACGCTGATTATAAGGTAGTTTTTGGCTTGCTTTCGTTTGACAGCATTTGGTTTGAACGGACTATAGTCCCTTGATCGCTTGAATTTATTAATGAGCCGTTTCGATAGCTTCTTGAAGAGAAGCCGACTGAAAGACTCTGGAGCAAGTGTATTAGTGCTCTCCACAAAAATATTTTTCTTCTGGATCCGTGCTACGTAAGGACTATCACGTCATCATAAATAGTCAAAATAAACATGTAAATTTATTTGAACCCCATCAAAACGTTTTACCTGACCGCACAAAATTTAATCACAATCCTAAGTTACATGAGTTTTAACCCATTCCACGTAGGCCTTTTTATCACCGTCGGAACCACCATTAATAACGCAAAATAAACAATGGCGACAGACACATTATTCATCCGCGATGTAACGAGTTTCATCTGTTATACTTTGAAAAAAGTCCGATTGCCTTTAGTACTTATGATGAATGTGATGAATTTCGGAAATGAATTATGATTGCTAACCGGTTAGATTAGAATCAACGCCACAATCAATTGCTACGAAAGCACAAGCATGGATAGCTGCGATATTTTCGCGCACGGCATGTAATAGCCAATGACAACGCACGTACAATGCGTTGCGTTACAGAGGCGCGTTTCCATTGGTTGTTACATGCTGTGTCGCGCGCGATATATCGGAGTTACGTTGTTGTGCTAGGCGAAATGAGGGTGAAATGCTGCCTGGCGGCAAAACTCCATAACACGACAGGTACAGCCGACAAGAAAACAACCTGTTAGTTACGATTTTTATTTGATATCAAGAGACAGAAAATTTAAGAAATTCCAAATCATCTCAAAATCTTTCAAAATGTGTGTAGTTTTGAAGTCTAATAAAATAATCCAACTTTTTAATATCAAGAGACAGAAAATTTAACACGTTCGCGGACAGTAAGTCACACCTGTTTGACACAAACATTTTGTATGGAATTTTTGGAACTGTTACAGCAGGTTCGTCACAGTTGTGCCATTGTGTACTGTTTATATGTGACAGTGAATGCTATGTAAGTCGAATGCCACACCAGCGACGTCAAATATGATACTTTGTTATACCACGTTATGTGACAGCAAATGTTGTAGCATATAACTGCCACAGCAGTTCTGTCACATGGTTTAGTTAGCTTGTGATATATTATGACAACGAATGCTATAAGTTGCCTGCTATAGCAGCTCCGTCTGATTTGTTGTACTATAGTATGTAACAATGTGACACGGATGCTATATTTAATCATATTTTTTTTCATGTTTTAATCAAAAAATATGTTATTTTTATAAATATGTCATCATAATATCGGGATTGGTGATGACGACGGTTGAGACGCTCTAAAATCCACCCAGTCTCTTCCCATGGAGTATCATTTATGGATGGAATTGGACCTATCAAGCTTGATAGGTGAAGCTGCTCGTTCGCTTTGTACTGATTGCGGCGACAATGCTGACAGGTTTGGAGATGAAGGCAAAAAGTCGCTTGGTGGCAAATCAACTGGCACAGCTAAGTGAAAGTCAGGATCGGCTTGTGGCGCAGTAGCTGGCTCAATTGGTGGCAAAAGGGAAGGCTTCGTTTGCGGCGAAAAAGTTAGCGCATTTTGTGCTGAATTAACTTGCTCGCTTCGAGGTGAAGAGGGTGATGATAAGGCTGATTCGTTTCGCAGCACATAAACGGGCTCTCGTCACGACGAGGAATGTCTAAAGGCGAAGTAAATCTAAACCAAATTGTAAACACTTTTATTACACAGTGCTAAGCAACCCATACACCCATTACAATGCAAGCAGTAGAACAGAGAACGAACAATATTATAATTCAAAGATTATTACCTAAAATGTTTATTACTGTATTAGTTTATCAAAAAATAGGTATCATCATTCATGCCTGCGTTTTAAATTCTTGCCACCATTAACACTAGTTATAGGTCAATAAACAGTTAGTAAATAAGCCTAGTCATTGCAACACATCATATTATGCTAGAAAACCATACAATAAATGTTACTTATGATGATGGAAATAATGCTTCGAAAAGGCTCCGTAGCTCGAAATTCACCAACATCACCATAGACTACTCAGCGGCGCACTCGCCGGTTGATCAAGCAAACTTTCATACAACCGCGACTGCTATAGCATCTGTGTGCATGAGAGGGGGGTACGATAGCCGGCAATACATGTTCAGCTTGTTTGTGTGCGAAAAGCATGTAATATGACAGTAAGCGCATCTGGACTACAGAAAAAGTGACAGTAAAGATAGATCTACTAGTATTTACTATGGCAAATCGCATTCTTTAGCATTTGCGCTCAGGAAAGAACCTCAAATCAAGACTGCTATAGAATGCGTGTCACAAAAGTTACTCAAAATTCGAATGCTATAGAATGTCTGTCCGCGAACGTGTTAAGAAATTTCATATTAAGCAAATATTAATGTCGCTTTAAAGTCTAAGAAAATAATCCACCAAAACATGATATTATCGCGGGTCACATGCTACTTATTTCGAACGACCGTCGGCGGGCTGGATTAAACCATCCCGCGGGCTGGAGATGGCCCGCGGGCCGTACTTTGTCGTCCACTGCTGTCGACCAATTCACAATTTTCCCGATTTAATTTGACCCGTGAAATAGTAATAATTAGAGCTCGTCGCTTTGGCTTTGACGGACTAGAGCTGAGTGCAAAGTAAATGAGCAAATTATAATGAGCAAAAATAGCGTTAGATTACATCAACGTAAAGTAAAAATTAATCGGAAGACCATAATCTATATGCTTCCAAAAGACCATCAAATTTAATCAGTTAACGTACCGCTTCAACAGATACAGCAAAAACGTTTTCTACATTTTATTTCTAGCTAACTCATTTTAAACATTCCCATTTTTGTCACTATCAATAAAGCGTTTGAAAAGCTCAGCCGATGTCTATGAGGCCCCGTCTAAATCGAATGTGCCTGAATGGCGTCGGATAAAGTGATTACATTTGGATTGACCTCGTATTAGTTTACTCCTGAAATGGCTCATTCAGCGGATAAAATGTTTACCCTGTGGTAAACTGGGAAAATGGCATTTTAGTTTGAACTGTCACTATGTTCTTCCTTAACTGATGATACCTGCAAGTGTATATAGGCACAAAATAAAGAATTTACCTTACTACTACACTGTTATAACTCGTTTCATTTAAAATTAGATAAATCGTGCGTTTTCCGTCATGTGATTGTATGGACTGTCTTGATACCGCAAAATATGAGTTGTGCTATCTTTAAAACGTAGGTAATAAGATACTGAAATAAGTGAACTTGTATATACCTACCCTCTAATATCCCTGATAACGTCCCTAACGTTTCTTTATTATGAAACGTGGGCTAAAATTATCGTCAACATTCTAAATTTAAAATTACACGAGGTATAGATGTTATAGCTTTACAACATACCTACCTACTTTAACCAAAATGTAACCAAAATGAAACGAAACGTTATAACCGAATCCATACATAGCGTGAAGTGCAGTATTTACAAAGCATGCAGAAATTAAACCAACTCCCGCTGTCCCGTTAAAATGAAATTATCTCCAGTTTAGATATAGTTTAGCTTTAACAGTTACAATTTGAGTTTGCTTTTGTTTGCATAAAGTTAGGAACGGATTGATGCGTTTACGTAACTTAAATAGACTTTGGGTTTAAAGTTTTAAGTTTAAACAAAATCTGTTTCAGTGTAACTATGAAGTAAATGTAGAGGAAGGCTAGTTTTAAAATGTAAAAAGAAATTTTTTTAGACTTATGTTTTATGCAGTGTTTGTTTTGTGAAATTATTTTTTAACGGAGTAAGACTCGTTAAGTAATTTTTGTAACTGTATGTTCTTGCGATTTAAATAGGTACTATATTACGAATATACTTTTAGGTGCTATACTTTTAGTCACTTACTTTTAAAGAGTAACAAAAAAACGAGAAGTCATGTAAAAATATACGTTTTTTACATGACTACCACAGATGAGTTTAATGTTTTGATATTTTTTACGAGACGGTGATCCTTCAAACTTGATTTGTTCTTTCAAATTTAAAGTCTGTAGTATTACTTTAGAAAATAAACTTTTACAATATAAAGACGTAATTCCCTAAGACTTGAAATCTCAGACGCTGTAATAACAGTTTTTACAGCTGAAAACTTCATATAACAATAATAGTTGAGAGAAATGATTTTTCAACGCCAATTACTCTAAATGAACGCCATTGTCGATCCGAGTCGCAATTCTAAGAAACTTTTCACAGACTCAAGCAAATCTTCGTTTTGTAAAAGGACGGTTTTTACGTTTTAATCTTTGAGCAGCTTAATCGGTATGAAAAGAGTTATGAATTTTTTACGTTTAATCTTCAGATATATTTTTCATTTTTAGGGTTCCGTACCAAAATGGTAATAAAGGAACCCTTATGGGGCGGGTGCGACTCTGTGTATCCGTCTGTCACAGCCAGATATCTCAGGAACTACTGGTGCTATCGATTTGAATCTTGGAATAGCTTTAAAAGTCGCTAACTTGAGCCTACAGGATATAAAAAAAGTTATACCGTAAGGTCGGGGTACTTTGGCCAAATGTAGGGTAACTTTGCCCTCCTTGTAAATCACATATCTCAAATCTATAGGGTCTGATAATAAACAGGAACGGTCAGCTAAAACCAACCACATGGCAAAGTGCCGTAATTTAAATGCAATAATCAAACCTGGACCCAATTAATCCCTATGGCCAAAGTTACCCCCCAGGGCGAAAGTACCCCGACCTTACGGTACCTTTTTTATTTTTTTTAAAAGGGGCCGAAGTAGGAGGTTGATTATTTTAAGTTGAACTATTATATCAAGTGGTGTATCAAATGAAAGGGCTTAATTTGTGGATTCCAAAACCATTTTTATTGTACTTTTTGATTAAAGACGAAAAATTTTTAAAAAAAAAATACCCCCCTATTATCTTCGAAGTTACCGAACAAAAAAATCTGTAATAATTACCAATTATTAATATCAATCTAAATATAACAATAAAAATATAACGGTTTTTCTAACTTGTACCGTTTGTTAGAAATTTGCAAAAATCGTAACACAGACATATTTGCTCCCACTGATTTAACCGCCATACAGTTTTTCTTGAACTATGCACGTATCTACTTACGAGTTTGTACGGAACCCTCGGTGTGCGAGTCAGACTCGCACTTGACTGGATTTTTTTTACTCCAGCCGCTTTAACTGGCTGCCTAAAATTCGCAGCGTGTAAAAGTGAGGGTTTTCATCTACACATGGTTGAATTTGCTACGTAAAAAACACCGTTCCGTACCGTGTGTACAATGCGAATTAAGAGATCTTTTCTGATTCGCATCGCAACTGATTGGAACGCTCTTCCGGAATCATCGTCTTAATTAACTACCTGGACATTTTGAAGACAAATGTGAATGGGCATCTTTTGGTTACCGTCCTATATACTTTGTTTTTTGTTTGTTTGTTGTTGTTTGTTTGTTGTTTGTAATCGACTTGACATTTAATAACTACCCTCCAAAGACCAAACACAGACCAGGTGTGAAGTCTGATAAGTCTTTACAAACCAATTTTAACTTACGTTCTATCAAAAAAGCTGTATTGTGAAAGTTTTCGAGTAAAAAGAAACAAAGAGGTTTTATATGTGTGCGCTGCAGGTTGTAAGATGTGCGTATTGCTTAAGTTTATGTTTCTTACTTTAAATCTACATGTGAGTTCCTGTAATTGGCTCTGTATTTCTACTGAAGTTTGACTGAAGTGATACAAGTATGTATTGTAATAGCTGTTGGTTCTCCTGAATAAAATAAATAAATAAATTACAAGGACGGCTTTTGTATCGTAAAAATGTCTGAATCTTTATCGCTGCTTAAATAGAGATTAAGTCGTTTTTCGACATGCGTTTCGGATTTTAGTACGTAATTTACATATTTGTCGCTTAGTTTTTTTACCCGTTTTATTTCATTTAAGTACCTACTTAATTTCTTTTACTTGTACATAATATACATATAAACAATAAGTCAATTACTAAACAACTAGTACATTATGATACGAGAGGGCTATGTTGGGCATCAGAGCTGAGACTGAGTTGCACAGCCCGAGCCGTTAGGCGAGACTGTAATGACTAGAGACCGGATTTGAAGTAGCGATCTCAATATTAATATGGATATGACTGGTATAATTTTTTTTTTCTACACACAAAAATAAAGTAACTTATCGGAACAAAAATATTTTTACTAAAAAAACCTCGGTGCACTTTAAAAGTGCATAAAATCCGCCATTTTGTTTATGTTAACGAACTTCATACCCAGTGACACTCGCACCATCAAGACGAATCCAATGATGTAGGTATCATTTATCAAAATCGGTTGTGCCGTTGAGTAGTTACGAGCGGACACAGGAACGGACATACATACATACAGGTCAAACACATTCTTCGCCGCAGTCGGGTAAAAAAGTAAAAACCTTTTTGGAAGCTTTTGTAAATATTCAGCAAAAATTATGGTGATAATAAATAAAAACATTGTTTGGTAATTTTTGAAATAGTTAATTTTTTTAAGTTCTTCTGGTTTAATATTTCATCTGCACAATGCACAGTTATATAGCTAACATGACATGTATTTAACAAATTGCACTAGTCATATCCATATTAATATTGAGATCGCTACTTCGAATCCGGTCTCTAGTAATGACCAATGCCCATGAGTGTCATACGACATTTTTCAACACACTTGCGCAAAAGTGCCACAAATTAAGGAATTGCATGACGAATGTGCGATTGATGTTTATATTTTGTCTAATAATATGAGTCAATAAATTTACTCGTTACAAAACCACAGATTGTTGAGTCAGTGGCTGCGGGGGGCAACGGCGACTCACGCGCAGGCAGCTTTCTCGCGCAAAGATTAGCAATCGCTATTCAGCGCGGGAACGCTGCCTGCATCATGGGCACGCTGCCGCGGGGTCCCGACCTTTTTTTAGATAAGTGAAGTTTTAGTCTAGTTTTACATTTTACTTTCATGTTTTCTTTCTTAATCTATGAAATTCCATGTTCTACATTATGTTTAAATTATCTCTGTCGTAATCTTTAAATTCCCATTTTCAATACTTCGTGTCGTAATCTTTATATTTCCATTTTCATTAAATAAATGAATCCAAAGTTACCTTAAAACAAATCCTATTCAGTTGGTAAACATTGGGAACCTTTTAAAGATTCCAACTATTCAGAGTTTAAAACAAAATGGCTGCACAATCAATACGCAAAGTTTTAAGTGCGGTCCGAAAACTAGAAAATTCGTTAATTAATGCTAACAAGTTTTAGAAGCTGAATAGAGCTTTAGCTTTGTAATGTTGTGTTTTAATGTTTTGAATTTAAAATGCAAATTGTATTCTACGTATTATTTTGTACCAAACTGTTAGAGGTATCTATGTCGATTAAGTGCACAATTTTAGCACTGCTTACAATGTTTATAACTGCAAATAATAAATAAAACTAACATTGTGTTGTGTAATTTGTGTTAATATTGTCAATTGTTTTATTGGCAAACAATAAAATGGACGACAAATCGTTTTATTGACAATATTGGCATTATGGTTACCTTTTGACTAAACAACGATAAAAGCACAGAGAAAATTTAATTGCTTTTGAAAAAACTTCTGAAAAAAAAAGTTGCACAATCAATGTAAATTTGGAGAAGTCGATTTGAAACAGTAAGCCAATGCAGATATACTGGATCATTATCATACTTATAATCTGTGGTACTAGGTTAATTTCCCAGTGTGGACTTTGGGGTTACGTTTGTATTCTTTTTTGTGCTTTGATCATTCGATGTCCTAAAATAGACTTCACAATATTTATGTAAGTAATTGTAATATTTATTTGCCTGAATGAAAAACAATATTATTGAGGAGCGGAATGTTTCAGCTATTATTATGAACTATATTCATGTATCAAATTTTGTACATTTTATACAGCGAAGGTAGGAAAAAACAGGGTGACCAGTAATAATCGTCATTGTTCTGCAGTGCGTTTATCATTCCTGTAATGGAGGCTGTAATAAATTCGTTTTTACGTTCCAGGTAACAGATGGGCTCCCAATAAACATTTTACTGTAGGAGCGGATGAATACAGGAAATTACGTAAAATTTCATATTAACGTACAATATCTGATGATTTTCATTCATGCGTTTAACCATTATAAATATAAATTGGGGGAACAATCTTACACAAATCGACCTTGTTCCAAACTAAGCAATGCTTGTATTATGGATACTAGATGATAATACATACTTATATAGATAATTATATACTTAAATAGATAGAAAACATCCAAGACTCAGGAACAACTCGTGCTCATCACACAAATATTTGCCCTTACCAGGATTTGAACCCAGGACCTTCAGGCTTCGAAGCGTAGGCGGAGTCACCCACTAGTCTAAACGTGTCCTCAAATATTCCAAAAATAAAGAAAAGCTTGATATTGATATTCATTTCATTGTAGGTTCGTGTTCTTTGTTAAAACTTAAAGTAAGAAAAAATGGTTTCTGTAGATAACAGGCGGTTCTAAAAGCGATGTCTCTCAGTTAGTAATAAATCCCTAAATTAAGAAAAGTTGCCGTATCTGAAGAAAACCCCCTAAAGAATTTAAACCTGGAGGCATCCACTGTTGTACATAGGTTTCTTCTATCGATGTGTAGCAACCTTAACCAAATCATCAGGCCATCTTGTGGGACAGACCTAAACTACGTTTTCCGGTTCGTGGTCTCCATTCAATATTACGTTACTAAACCTTTTACAATGATTCATATTTTTCATTGTGATTTCAAAACCCGAAGAGAAAGTTTAGTAATACAAATATATTTTGTGAAATTCTAATAGTAAACTAGACTGAGTAAGTACGTAAATATTTACTGCTAACAAACTAGAGAGTTCATAACTTTTTAGTTCAAGCGAAAAACTAAATATGTACTCGTATGTGAGTAGGGCGGTGCTACAAAATTATTTTGATGATATCAATCACTATTAGTGCTTTATATAATTTTCGGGGTACCTTTTTGAAAATGCTTTCGAATTTCAGGTTGGGCTAGTATCTTCCTAATGTTCCGTAATGGCCAACTATAGATGTCACCGGGTTGAAATGATGATTCTGATAATTATGATAAAATCAAAGGTTGTCCATCGCGATTCAACACCATAATGCGAGTGAGTTGGGCAACTTTGCGCCTTAAATTGCGCTGAACAGGTTGTTATGATATATTTACGCACAGTTAGTAAGAAAGCGGTCTATTTCAAAAATTTTAACAATTGAGTCAAAACCGTTTTAAGTCATTTTAAGATTGAAACTAAATTAGGTAGGTATCAAAGTATTTGAATTAGGCCGCTTTTTTTATTATCAGTGCGTATAGTATTGTGAATGTTTTGTTTTGGCTGTGTTATGTGTGTGTAGTACGATGTTGACAATTTGTAATTTGCATTTATTAATTTGAAGCTATGGTACCCGAGTAGTTCGCACAAGCGCCTTTCAAGCGAATGACGTGGGTTCGAATTCTGGCTCGTACAGATGAGTTGAGAATTGAGAATGTATGTACGAAATAGGATTTAGTATTTATGACTTCCTTTTCGGCGAAGGAAAAATATAGTGAGGAAACCTGCGTACATCCGCGAAGATGTATGTGAAGTCCCCAACCTGTTCTGGGCCAGCACGAGAACTACAGCTCATTCACTGTCATCTATCTATGAGAGTAGGCCTATGCCCAGCAGTGGGACGTGTACAACGTGACCTTAGCCTTTGGACATATCCTGAAATTCTAAGTAGAGTCACTTCTCTGGAATGTTCTAATAACCATATTTTTAATTAGAAGTTGAAATAAATATTTAAATTTTCTAACAAAATTTAAGAATGAACTAATCAACAAAGAGCAGCACACTGTATCTATCATACATACGTAATGACGACCCTGATTAGAGTGCTATCTTTGATGTCAGTATGGGCGTATCCTATTTTCTCCGTTTCTCTCTTTGTAAGTCCACACAAGGTTGGCATTGAAGTGGCACTCTCCGTAAATTAAAATCATGTTTACGTAATCCTCAACAGAATAATGCTTATTCATTTTGAACACTATGTACAAATTATTTTTTTGCAAATATTCATCAAAGGAACCGTCATGCCAATATCACACCCAATAAGTCTCATTTCATCAGTTAATTTCTCTGTAAGTTCTGTAGTAATTATGATACTTTGTATATTCGTTAGAAATGCCTTAATCAATATTTATTTTTCATGTTTGTCCAGAGGCTAGGGACACGCTTTAGAGGCTGATGATAAAGATGGTGATGATAACACTGGTCAACACGACTTTTTGCCGTTTGTCCAAATATATATTTTCGGTATCCCTAATGTTCATGTATTAACAGAAAAATAATAAAAATCTTCTATTACATCGAGATGTCCGAAAAAAATTTTTTTTGTAAACAAAAAATCTCCAAACTATGAGGAAATGGTGTCAAAATTACTAGAGGATTATAAAGCCTTAGGATGTAATATGTCCTTAAAAATGCATTTCTTGCATTCCCATCTTAACTTTTTTTCCAGAAAACTTAGGTGCGGTGAGCGACGAACACGGGGAAAGATTCCATCGGGATATCATGGCGATGGAAAAGAGATATCAAGGAAAAAGGTCGCCAAAAATGGTCGCAGATTTTTTTGTTGGACATTAAAGCGAGATGTCCCAACGTGCAGTTACAAAAATTTTTTTTTTAAATGATTATCGTTAAAAGTAAGCCCAATTTTTGCTTTTCAATAAAAAAAAAATTCTACGTAATTGGCTGTTTTCAATTTTTTTTACACACATATCTTGACTACCCATTAGCTAAGGTATAAAAAAAAGTAGTGGCGAACAACGCCAAAAAAATGTTTTTTTTTTTTTTGTTGACCAGTGTAATCAATTAATCAAATGATTACTCAATGGATGAATAAGGTATCAACATCATGAGTTTGTTATATTTTTCGTAATCACAAAAACGTAAAAGCAATCAAATTTGCATGAAACCACGATGCCGCGACTCACAAAGTTTCAGGGCGTGCTAACACCAGCGAAATTCGCTAACCAGTTTTTGTCGAACACGAAACATGTCTCAAACAGTTCAAGGATCCCCCAAATTTAATAAGACCCGGACCGAAACAGCTTACCGGTACGAAGTTTAAATCCCGTGTAAGGTGAAGTTAAAGGGTACTGTATTGTACCTACTCGAATGTGAATGTACTGTATTCTCACAGTTAAATAACAGACAGTTGGCTAACGACTGCGTGAAGCATTCGTCTACGACCCTACGACCACATTATCAGAGATTCAGCAAAAAAATCGTGCTGGCGTCTCTTACTCTGACATACTAATAGAACGAGACGTCAACATAATTTCTTCGTCCCGATAATGTGGTCGTAACATGATTGTGGAGCGTTCTGTCTGTAAGTTTTGAAAGCTATGCCCCGAGCTACTACAGTAAACGCTAAAACTAGGCAAACTGCGTACTTGTTATTAGATGAAAATTTTGCCAAGAATACAAAAAATGTAAAACTCTTAAGTAATTATCGATGAAACTTTATTGACTATTACATATTTTAAATATCGAACTTCTTGTATCCGTTCTAGAAACAGCACTGGTTGAATGTTGGCAACATTCATGTATATTGAACTGCCAATCTAGTTCACCTCATCGGTACTCGCCCTAACTTTACTGCGTCTCGCCTCTTATCCGCACGATTTTCTTAAGGGTGCCTTTCCACTGACGTAGGTCTGGGCAGATCGGAGCGTGAAGGTGGTTTTCCACCGGCAGGGCGAGACGAAACGAGACGATTGAATTGAAATATGTATGAAATTTTCAATCCTCTCCTCGCGCATCGCTAGGAAAGGATTGAAAACTTCATACAAATTTCAATTCAATCCTCGTCTCGTCTCGTCTCGCCCTGCCGGTGGAAAACTACTTTAAGTCGACCAATCATACTATTTCGACGAGTGGACGAGTGGATATTTCGAACATTGTGGTTGGTCAACTCACGGTCCGTTTCTGTGGAAACGCACCCTAAACGCCTTCGTCAGCCGACTGTATGGGCTTAGACTATGGTACGGCATTGTACCTACCTACTTGTACATGCGGATTCTGAGTTCATGTTAACTTGTAACTTTGTAAGATGCTCTAATTACGCCAGTAAAGATACAGTCATGGTAATTTGTGTTCAGCAAAGTTTTGATTAGAAATATGTTGCTACGCACTGTTTTTTATTGATCGAGCGCAAGCATCTTCGTTTCAGCTTGAGCATAAATGCTTTTGTATTCTATCCGGCGTCTGTTCGGCTATTCTCCTCTACGGGTCGCATTCTCAACTGATTCTCGTGATATTTTGAAGTTCGTTAATTATGTAGATTTAATTGACGATTCAGTTTTTTTGGAAACATCAAAATATAATAAGTATGGAAGCGTAATTGAAGCTGAAAATCGGCCCCACAGAATAAGAAAAGGGGCGGAGCTAGCACTTAGTACTGAAGAAGAAACCGCAGCTGGGGCAAATGAACTCTCACGTCAGTAGGCTTTGTAAAAATGAAGACTTCTCAAACTTAATACTAATATTTGTCATAAATGATTTTAGACTCACACATAGTAAAAATTAAGTTACTTAAGACGTATTGATTTTAAAAAGTGGCCGTTGTGGGACAGCTTTCAAAATCTTTCTTTTCCAGAAAAGAACACAGAGAACAGATCATTACATTATATTATCCTCAAATATGAACGGAACAGGCTTTTCAAGCGAGTAAAGAAAGATAACTATATAGCTATGTAGAAGTAAAATAAACCTATCAAACCCAAAGAGGGGAAACGTGAGGTATAGTTACCAATTTTATCCGCTTAGATGGCGCTGAAACTCGCTTGCATAGGTTTTTTAATGTTTTCGGCTAAACCTAAGCGAATATTTATTCTCTGTTGGTCGTAGCAGGAGCGGTAAATAACGATTAGCTTAAATTATAATCAAATTTAACTGAACAGTCTTTATTAGGGCCTATATACGCTAGTGCTCCTGCACGGAGCGGACGCACGCGGCGGGCGGGCAAAAATATGGCACCCGCGCCCGCACTTATTTAGCGCTGTTCATACAATTTCTTATTAGACGGGCGTCCGTTCCGGGTAATCCGCGTCAGCTAGCGGAGGCCCTTAATGGGTAATTACAACCTTTTATTTGACAAGATCGCAATTTCCCACATTCTCACACCTCGCACGCAGGGCTTCAATTACAGAAAATGGTGGCCGGAGAAATCGATTACTGAAATTTGTATGAACATTCTCTGAAACGTTCCTCCTTAAATATGTATGCTTCATACATAAGTACTTAATGTGTTTTTCCTTTGAGCGATGGAATAATGGAAATACAATTTCGGCACCTGCCCCTAATCAACCGTCCGTTGAAACCAGACTCGGTTAGATGACTGTGAGAACTTTTCAAACAGTTTTGGCTTCATTCGGATTTAACATTTAAACCAAATTACGGCAGTATGTTAAGTGTGTAATTTTGCTTCGCCGGTAAAGCGCCGCAACGTCAGTCGGCGGCGGGATTCAACAACGTGAGGTTGTTCGACCGTCGAAAAATACTTAGTTGCGCGTTCAAAGGCTTTCGAGAGTTAAAAAGGTATAAGTATGGGATATTATATACTGGTTCCTTAAATATACCTATGTAATGGGTTTTAAGCAATGTATTTACTTAAGGGCGTACAATTAAGACCAAGATTTCTTTTAAGTATTAGAAAAAAGGCCAGGTAAAACCAGCAACAAAGCATTAAGACTAACGGTTATTGGTTAAAAAAACACCTCCTAAATTAGCATTCAAGGTCATCGCCCCCACATTAAATAAAATTTAACGGCACTAGGGCCCTGAAGTAATTTAATTGTTTCTCGAAATCTCTTTAGTCACGTACGTTTGGCTCATTTCGGATACGGGGCACGTCAAATTAAGAAAACAGTTCGTAGAATTTATTTCTGAAAGTATACAGTGTTCTGAATTAGGGATGTCTGCTTTTGAAGCTTAGAGATTAGCGTGGAACAGCAAATGTTGAATATTCGGTGCGCGTCCGATTACATAACTATTTTAAAGTCATAATGCATGAACTTACCTATCATTTATTCAACCAAAACACACATTAAAAAGAAAAATCACAATAAAAGTTTAAATCCGCACAGTATATAATAGCAGTAGTTTTTCTTCCTACAAAATTTACATCACGCGCTTGAATGTGTGCGCGCCGTGTACAGTCAAGGAATTTAATTTCCAACCCACCTAAGGTCCATTGTCGTATAGCATACTGTCATCATAAGAGCTAGCTAGAGTACGACGTTACTTTGACATATCACACGCATTGTTTTGTGTCAGTAACTAGGTAACAGATTAACAACGTTGACATGGTGAACTGAAATTTGAAACGTCAAGGCACTACCAAAAAAGGAAGACAACCGCGGAATCGAAATTCGAAGAACGTCCATCTTTCTCGCTCTTGCAATATTCGAATGAAAGGAACGCAGATAACGAAATTTAGATTATCGACGTTTGCGGTAGACTTTCCGGAGTCTGGATTCGGAATTATTTTAAAATTTTCTCGATTGACACTGACACCAACTGACACGTATTCGTAATTAGATGAGCAAATGACTTCGCAAAGAGGTTATCTGTAATGTGCAGTGACAAATAATACGTAATGACATTTAAATACTATTACTGAAATAGAAATTTCGACCTTAATGCATCGTGAATGCTTAACAACATTTCAATGAAACGGGTAGGAAATTAAATTCCTTGACTGTACGAACGCACTACAAGCAAATAAATAACAATGCATAAGAATGCTCCAGTATGGATCGCGCTCACACAGACGTACTATCGCGCGTCTGTGTGAATACGTGTCGCGCGCTCGTAAACGGCCGAAGTTGGACTACTTTTTACCCGACTACGGCGAAGCAAAAAAGGAGGGTTATGATTTTAGCACCGTATGTATTTCGTCTTTATACCTTGACGCAGACTTCGTCAGGTGGGTACAACTTTAAATCAGCAACAGGCCTTGTCACAGTTACCAACAAAAGTAATCCGCAACAGGCTTGGTCATTTGCCAATTAAGTACGTTAAAAAATCGCCCCAAATCATAAAGTATCAACTTTTGTAGGTCATATTTTTTTCCTTCCGTTAAATTTTTAGATTTTTGGAAATATCACTCAACGTGTGTCCCGGCTGTTCTCATCTACAGGTCGTTTTACATTTTTCAACCGATTCTTGTGAAATTTTGAGCGCAGGTTCGGTACATACAAATAATTTTTTGTTCAGTATTTGGAAAATTTTGACAGACTCGCGAGATCTACACCTCATTACTTAAACTACTGAAATATTTTACTTATACCGTATTTATTTACAGAGGCGTATTAGAGATAAAACTATAGCATCACCAAGATAAACACAGGTGCAATTCCAACTGTGCCACCGAGACTGGTCGTCGAGCTTTTGAATTGGACGTTTCATGTTTTCTATGCACAGGCGCATATTTACTTCAATGCGAGTAAAAAAAGTTAAGTTGCCTATCTATTTTCTTATATCTCTTAAATAAGTCGGATTAGAATTCCCATTTTTTATCCCACGTTAAATAAGCTTTAACCAGCTATGTAGATATAGCTGGAACAGGTTATTTAACATTTACTTTAACCAAAACATTTCAATGTCAATTTGGTATAGTCTTTATAATTTGATTTATGCCATACCTGGCCATAAAGTGGCTTTTCCCGCACGCTACGTGTACGGAAAAAGCCGCTTTCTGGCAAAGTGTAGACATAAAATTGTGTACATAACACGGGAGGTAAAAAAGAAAGCCCTCAATCGCATATTTATCATCATCTGCGATCTCAGCATTTCTTTGTCTTACCGCCCTAGTTGTGTAACGTGCTATAGAATTCCTGCGTTTGTCACACGCTACTAAAGACGTTAAGAAAGCCTTACTCAGTCAGCTATTTCTAAAATAAAGCCCCGCACACGTCCGACTCGAATCACTCCACAAGTGGAGTCGCCGGAGTCACGTATTATGAGCGCTCTAAATTCCCGCTCTCGGGAGAAAAACATCGCATAACCCTATCAGGCTCGCGACTACACCGACTTCATTCTTCTAGACACGCGTGTGTTGTACAGTCTAGGGCAAAAGCTAAATATCCATACAAAGTTCCTAAATATGTATACATAAACCTTACTGTCATAATAATAAGACCTGTATACATACTTTTGATACTTTGTGGTGTATACATATTGGTGCCCTTGACTGTAGTTGGTTCCCTTGGGATAATAAAGTCGTAAGCGGGTACGGGGGCAGTAGTAACTTGTGTCTTTATTGCGTTGGAATTGCAAATTGGGGCGCCGGCGACTTATGTGACTAGCAGATAAGGATTGCACTTTAGCTGACAACTGTGTTACTTGTGGCAGAGGATTAATCCCTTGCGGTGCTTGGAACTTATAGCGAGTATTAAAAAATCTTTACTTTCAAACTTGACAAATGGCGTGCTCGTTTCGGAGGCCAAGACCCTCTTTGGGTCCCTGAGCCAAATTAGTTAGTTAGTTAGTCATACTTGAAATTTCATGCAATCAGTAGATGATGACTGAATAAAATTTCATCAGCATACGTCCCACTGCTGGGCACAGGCCTACTCTGATAGATGAGGGACTACACTGCGGATTGGGGACTCCAGATACACATCTTCGCGGATGTATTCCAGGTTTCCTCACAATATTTTTCCTTCACCGAAAAGCTAATGGTAAATAAGTTCCGAAGAACTTATTGGCACAAGCCAGGACTCGAATCCACGACCTCTGCTTGAAAGGCACACGTCGGAACCTCTCGGCTACATAGTTTTTAGATATTTAGTATTTCAATGGATTGGATTTAATGTCTCTTTTTAGGGTTCCGAACCAAAATGGTAAAAAAGGAACCCTTATGGTGCGACTCTGTCTGTCTGTCTGTCCCTCTGTCACAGTAAGATATCTCAGAATCTACTGATGCTATCGACTTGAAATTTGGAATAACTATAGTATTAAAAACCGCTAACCCGAGCCTATTGGACAGAAAGAAAATCTTATAACGTTTTTACTTTTTTCTTTTTTGAAGCGCTATTAAAATCCGACTTGTAGATCTACGCTGCAAAATAAATAGGTATTAGATTTTGACTTTTTTGAAATTGAGTTGTGAGTTTTTCAGTAATACAATATTTTACGCTATCCATTCACGCGTGTACATTTTCGTCAAAAATATATTATATTGTAATTCGATACCTATTCCATCTTTGAAATCCGAATCCGAATATCTTGAATTCTCTATTTACTAGATATAGTTTTGTATTCGTCCGTTGTTTACTCACTGGCCGTGAAGGCATCGCTCCGTCGCGTCCCCGCCGCGTCATCAATACTGGCACTTGTAGGAATAAAGTTGGGGAGTTCGTTGATGAAATTATGAAGCTCTATAATTATGATGAATGAGATATAAAGACGTGCTTATCATAATGAATCTGCTCTAACGAGCTATTTTTTTACTTCGGCTGGTTCAATTCTCATAAGTAAATTTTCATACACTTTTACAGGTTGTGAACTGATTTGGAAAATGGAAAGTGGTATATATTTGACTTCAAATAAAAAAAAATGATTTCAAACAATTTTTTTTATGTCATAAGGCAAACGAAAAAATAGGTAATGAGAAAATAAGCCGGATATCCATTTAAAGTTCTAATTGAAGTCCCATTGATAATTTATACCTCTATAATCTTGTACATGATTCTCAGTTTGTCTACCACCTCTCTTGTCTCATCACTCAACTGCTCAAAGATTAACTGGAAGGGATCCCTTAAAGGGATAAGTTCGCCTTTGTACGACATATACCTTTACAACCCTGTACTGTACTGTACTTTGTCTTATTTTGTGCAATAAAGTGTTTACATACATTAGGTACAACCGCCAAAGTATACTGCGGAATGTTGACAATAAACTACCTAAACAATCTAAAAACTGAAATTATACAGTATTACCAAAAAAATGGGAACACTTTAACAAAAAACAATTAACGGAACAATCCGCGTCTGCTACAACCAAACCAAGCCAACTTTTTTAACCAAGTATGCCTTCTACGACCACCAGTTTTTCTCGCATATTTTATGTAATATTAATTCAGAATTTCAGGATTAGGAGAAGACGACAAAAATATCAAAACCTCATACATAATAATTGGCATATAAATAAACCGATTATTAAGATCGTTTTTCTAAAAGCCACGATGGCATAAACAGGCAACCAACAGTTTCTGGCCAAGGGTAAAAATAAGTGGATCCACGAAACAAGGCTTGTATAGTCCGCCTTCAGATGTATCGATTGGGTCTTATTAGATTTAGCCGGTAGCTACGTCGTAACTACAACGAGTAGCTAATATTTTCTCTCTCATAACTCAATACAGGGCGATGCCTAAATCGCGAACCGAATAGGGAATATGCATGATATTTTTTATTTACTCTAATAAAACCTCATTCATATAAAAAACAGTAGGAAAAAAATATTTTTCAAATAACTATAAAAATAACCAAGATCTAACACAACAAAGATTTATCTCTATCTCTTTCTCGCAAAACAGAATATAGTATGGAGATTGTATGGCGGCCGTGTACTATGACGTCATAGTCCATATCGGATCTCTCTCTCTAATCGCTGTCTGATTAGTGCTTTAAAATGTTTATATCTTCCTTATTTCTCGGTCGATTTCCATTTTATTTTGACTGTATGTCATCTTTTTTACGGTATTTTCAAATTTTGTTAAGAAATCTGTTAAAAAAAATTCATGTTTATTCCCTATTGTTGTTTACGCAGCATTTCAAGACTCAGATGCAGGGCTCGGAAACCGGTATTTGATCCATACAAAAATACCGGTATTCTTTCCGTTTCTATCGTTCTTTGGTTTATTATTTCGTTTTTTAACCAGACAATCTAATAATACGAAATCATGACTTAAATACATTACTGAGCTCTCCGTAAATAATTCAAAATATTGGGCTATTTCGGGGTTTTTGCAAAATACCGGTTTCGAGCCCTGCTCAGATGCAGGTTTTATTGCATTTACTTTAGAAGCAAATTATTGAAATGTGGTGTTATTTTTATTTTATAAAGTAAAAACGATCAATCGTATCCTACAAGTCTGATTCGCAACTAAATGTTTTGAGTTTGTTATTGCTTATGTAATCTTTTTAACGTTTCCGGCTAGGAAATAAGATGGTCAATTCAATAATCTTAACGACATGCATTGAAAGTTTAACATAAAAAGCAGGGTAAGCATGAGACCTCGTGAATGTAAATTTGTGAGGAACAAATATCTATATGACACCTAATACATTTGTATCAGTATAACAGCCACAAATTGTAATCATAAGTAGCAGATCGCACTGAGCATTGAAAACGCTCTATACAAAACGGTGGGAACTTATGACGTCATCTGCTCCATCGCTGTACTAAGTCTGTATGAAAAAAATACCATTTGGCCATTTTGAGCACGAAAAAGTGCGTACATTTATTTTTTCAGTGTTATTTAAGCATTCCGAAATTGACTTTAATTTTTCTTTAAGGTGATAAAAAAAATATCGTTAAACTAAAACTTTGTGGTCTCATAACTTTATATTTTTTGTACATTTTTTGTTTATTTTTTGTGTTATGATAATTTAGTATTTTCCAATCCATGTGACTATATTATGTTGTAAAATTCAACATTAGTCAACATCCGAATTATAACAAAAAGTTGAGATTGTTGCATAATCTCGCATACAAGTGTTTATTCTGAATGTAATAGTACATTGTGTATCAAGGGCGGTAAGTAAGGAATTACAAACGAGTGTTTGTTACAAGGCCGAGGCGAAGCCGAGGGCTTTAATAACACGAGTTTGTAATTCCTTTACCGCCCGTGGCACACACAATGTTTTTCATCACACTTGTGAGGAAATCTAATTAAAATAACCTTACTTAACCTAAATAAAATTGTAAAACTGACAGTGACATTAGTGACATAGACAATGCGAAAGTCAAGACACGTTCGGAACCCATAACGGTAAAGACCTAAAACGGTTGATTTTATATTTGCAAAATACTGAAATACACTATTTTAACATTAAATTAATGTAACAGAAATATGTGTTTATATGTATTTGCAATAACAGTTCTCTTTAAATAAATATTTCAGAGATAAAAGTTAAAAAAGTAAATTGGCATTTCCTTTGAACACGACAAATAAGAGTAAAACAAAACCATCGTTTCAAATTTAAAAAGAAAACCATTACGCCCTAGGGCGTAATAGGTCATTTACGGCCCGCAGAACCTACGTGTAATGACACCATTTTCGAGCAAGTGTGATGAAAAAATCTTTCTGTTCACGACTTAGAAATTACCCTGTATAAAGGTTACTATTTCTTAAACGCCGGCCCATTTAAGGTGCCCAACGTCAGTTATGAGTATTTTATGGACTTGTTGTTAGGAATATTGGAATTCAAGAAAATGAAAGCGAAATCATGTAGTTGGTAGACATGAATTTGCTGCTTAATGGAGTAGAAAGTTATTCAATAACTGCCACGTTTTTCATATAATATGTCTTTAGTTTGATGAACTTGAGATAAAATTAAGTGCCACATTCAGTATCAAATAGTTTGTTACTTTCAAAGCGCCATATACATCGCAATACATCCTTATTACTATATGCACCATGATGTATGACGATATATCTGACGGTTTGGATGTTACTGACTATTTGATGCTGACTGTAAATTTAGTTGGCGACGATGACGTTTAGATCAGTGGGTACCCAAAGCTAATCACGATTCACTTACAAAAACTCTTTTTTTGGGGACACACGTTTTGGCAGTCAGCTTAGATATATTTCTGTGCGGACGCCTATACTCCTGTAGGTACTCATGTGCCATTAGAAAAAACTATTTGTGTTCAAAGTAAGTAGGTTAAATGAAGGTACTTACCTTCATTTATAGTACATTACACAACTAGGGTGGTAATATAAATAAAGGCCGAGATCGTAGACGTTTGCGGCCCGAGCTGCAAGCGAGGGACGTAAATATGCGATCGAGGGTTTTCTTTATTACCTCCCGTGTTGTGTACATAATTTTATGTCTACATTTGCGGAAAAAGCCACTTTATGGTCAGGTGTGGCATAAATGTTATTTTCTAACTCACGTCTTACAAGCCAATTGTATTTAGCACATGTCTATTCAAATATTACCGGATCTCAGTAAAATTTTCCCAATTCAGGTTACTAAATTGAATAGGCGGGTCGTCGCCCTTGCTCGTCGAATCTTTTTGCGAGAAATGTTCGTACATTTCCAATCTAGAAGGTGATTAGGTACTCGTAGGTGTTAAGTAGTAAGTGCTTTACGATTTATTTTATCTGGGACACATATTTTATAACAAGAGATGGTATATTTGGGTGAATCAACGTGTTTTTGCTTTGTACAAAGATTGCTTTTTCTCCTTATTTGTTCACTTTTTGCGTATTTTAACATGATTTAAATGGAACAAGATCTTATTTCTAGAAATAGATTAGGTGAAAATAAAAATAAAACTCGTTTTTAACAAATAAATAGTGTGACCCAGCGGACAAACCCTTATTTTCATACAAAAGTGGGGGACAGCTATGTCCGCTGGGTCACTGCTTATAAACAAGTAATAATAAACAAATTATAATAAAAAATATTGGCATTACGTAGTTTTATTATCTGTCTTTTAAATGAGCATACATTTTATTAAAAAAATATCCGAATAAAGGTTTCCTTTCAATTTTAGTCAGAGAAGGTGAAATTTTGTTGACAAAGAAAAGTTTATTCACCCATTTATATAAACGTCCGGAGTAGATTAAACTGTGCGTATAAAATTCCCAATGTTTCATGTGTAAAGGTGCGACTAAATCACTGTTCAAAAGACGTTGAAGTACCGTAAACGCAGTGACGTGACATACGTCACGTTTTGACGGATGCCTTCCAAAACTGTGCTTAAAATACAGATGGATACTACGTTTAGCTTAGTGGGCAAATATTTGTGTGATGAGCACGAGTATCTGTTCCTGAGTCTTGGATGTTTTCTATCTATTTAATTATATATTTATCTATATAAGTATGTATATTGTCGACTAATACCCATAATACAAGCATTACTTAGTTTGGGACTAGGTCGATTTGTGTAAAATTGTCCCCAGAATATTTATTTATGACGTATTTTAAGTACCGGCACCGCTTTGAAAGGTACGCATAAAAAATGTGATGCACGAGTTGCCTTACTGCGTTTACGGCGTGTCAATTGTCTTTTGAACAGTGGCGTAATTGTAGCTTTAAATGTCTTGTGACGGTTTATTCCCGGCATCGGCATAACTAATACTAAGAAATAGAGAAATCGGATCTCTGCAATCCACAAGGGATTGGCCTGCCCACTAAATGGGATGCTGCCTCGCCAGTGCCTTAATGGTGATGCCGTAGGATCGTGCCAGCACTTCGACTACGACATCACCACCACCTTCGCCCTAGGGCGAACCCTCTCCGAAAAAGGCACACTGTAGCATAACCAGTGTGCCTTCCCTCACCAGCTCCCATCCCGGCCAACGACCGTCCCTTTCGTGCAAGGGTATCAACTGCAGCTCTAACCTGGTCTGTACATCTCCTAGTAAAAAAGGATTTACTTACGATTCATCATTTCAACCTTGATACATCCACTGCTGAACATAGGTCTCCCCAAAGACTTTCACAACGTACGGTCGCTCGCCTCCTGCCTTCATCGACTTCTGGCGACCAAAAACAGGTTGTCAGACCATCTTGCGGGGGCCGACCTACGCTGCGTCTTCCGGTTCGTAATCTCGATTCGAAAACCTTTACGCCACATCGGCCATCGGTTCTTCGAGCTATATGCATGTCCAGCCCCTTGCACCAGCGCACTGGCAGCTATGTCGGTTACCTCAGTTCTTCAATAAATTTCCTCATTTCTGATTCGATCGCGTAGAGACTCCGAGAGGGCGGGTTCATAATGCTCATAGTGAAAGACCACGCTTCTGCTCCGTACGCCATTACTGGCAACACACACTGGTCAAAGACCTTGTTCTTGACCCATTACACACTGGTAAAAAACCTTGTTCTTGAGCTATTGCCAGATTTTGGACGACGCGAAGACCATTTTCAGCTTCCCGAACGCTTCCCAGCCGAGTTGGATTCTGCATTTTACCTCTTTCTCAAAGCTCTATCTACCTGACTGGACCATATGTGCCAGGTTTACGTATTCGTCGACAACTTTGAGGACTATATTCCTAATAGTCACTGGTCACTTAGGATTAATGCGACTAGTTATATATTTGACAGCTAACCCCCAAAAAATTCCAAAAAACTAATTTAGTATATAAATTTCATTAAATGAATACACAGTCGTAAAAAAATTGTAAAACTTTAGCGGCGTTCATTAAAATAAAACAGATAAGTCCTACTTTTAAATTAAAGTGCTTTTAATTTTTGTATAATAATGATTCCCAGATTCATTAGCCTAATAGAGCGATAACTAGATAAAATTAGACTATTCAGCGAAAGTTTTAAATTAGCTCCCATTTCTATAGGTTATTTCAAAAATATTCGCGTCTAGGTCTAATCAGATGGTACTTATTTCTTTAGTTCCTTCAAAGTGTGTCCAGAAAACAGTTTTATTTCAGTATTCATAATATAGCGCCGAACTTGCGTCCATCCATAAGGGCCTTTACACACCCTCAGATTTAGTGCCGCAATGTCTGTCAATTCCCTATATTTCTCCGGCTGCAACAACATCACAAGACGGATTCTGTTTGACAGAACATAAAACAGTTGTGTTCTGTATTTATGACTGGGCGAGCAAGCAGCGCGATTGAAGAGTAGTTCTGTCTGTCGGTCTGTCCGGCTGTTCTCCTGTAAAAGTCAGATTTCTAAGGAGATTTTCGTGAAATTTCGTGAGCGGGTTGGATACTTATATTATTGATTTTTCCGATTCAGTATTTGGAAACGTTTCAAAATGGTGGAGCCATGGGGGTTGACAGACTCACTAGATCTGCAGCTCAAAGAGCCACTAGTGATAAGTATGTGCAATAAGGAATATTGTATTATATCCCCAAAGTAAAAATGTTGTTTTGAGTTTTAATTGTGTTTTGAGAAGTATACGTATACTACACATGTCGTACATGTTTCGTTAAAATGGCAGTTTAATAGTACATTGTGTATCTAGGGCGGTACGTAACTACAAACTCGTGATATTAAAGCCCTCGGTTTCACCTCAGGCTTATAACAATCACTCGTTTGTAATTCCTTTACCGCCCGTGGCACACACAATGTTTTTCATCACACTTGTGAGGAAATCTTAATAAAATAACCTTACTAATTAACCCAGTTTGACAAGAAAATATTAAAACAGAAAGTGACATTAGATTAGTGACATATGTCCATAGACAATGCGAATGTCAAGTCACGTTCGGAAACCATAGCGGTAAAGACCTAAAACGGCCATTTTAGTTGATTTTATATTTGCAAAATACTGAAATACACTATTTAAACATTTAATTAATGCTACTGATACGACTGACTGCTATGACTGTGTTTACATGTATTTGCAATAACAGTTCTCTTTAAATATATATCTCGGTGATAAAAGATAAAAAAGCAAGTTGGCGTTTCCTTTGAACGTGACGAATAAGAGTAAAACAGAACTTGCCTTTCAAATTTAAAAAGAAAACCATTACGCCCTAGGACGTAATAGGAATAGGTCATTTACGGCCCGCAGAACCTACGTGTAATGACACCATTTTCGAGCAAGTGTGATGAAAAGGCTCTTACTGTTTAACTCTGTGCAGTGTGCTGCGAACCGTTAATTCCGGCCCCGAGCGCCAGAGACAAGACAAATTACTTCATTAATGTTTTCTTCCCCTCTATTTTTCGCCGACGTTTGACTTCGCTCTAAAGTGCCACTGTTTTACAGTTTTAAAATAGTCTGTTTTAAGCACTATTTTTAATTGGATCTACCTGAATTGTCCTGACAGGGAAAAACAAATGTTATAGTTGGACTAGGCTAAGTTTGCAGAGATCTAAAGAAAGTTTTATTAAAAAAAAAATCATATGGCAATATGTGGAAACTACAGCAAGAGGAATTTTTAATCTTGGTACTTGGCAATAATTCTTCCCTTTATTACAAAATGTGTCTACATGCCTGAAATAAATATCTGCGTCACTATTGCACACATCGATTTAGTTCCAACCAAACTAAGTGATTTGTTCCAGGTTCTTGGATAATTTCTATGTACTTAAGTATTATATTTAAATATGTACATGTATACAAACATTACTTAGTTTGGTTGAGACTAGATCGATTTTTGCAAGACTGTCCTGAATATTTATTTCAGTAGGCATGTAGACACATTATATACTTATAATATGATTTTTTTTTAAATAAAACCTTCTTTCGACCTCTGCAAACTTAGCGTAGTCCGACTATTAGTTTGATTATTTTTATAAACGTACTTTTATAATAAGAATTCGAATTAGTTTGAAAATAAATTCAGAGCCGGGGTCATGTTTGATATCAGGTTTGGAAAATATTAGCTTAAGCCAGGCTTGGAAAAATCAGCCAGTGATGTTTGTTATTATTTATTAGCATCATACATTATTATTATACATATTCTATTGTAAAATATATGGTACATTTAGGATTACCTAACCGCTACCTCTTTATTAAAATAAGTACCAGTTATTGTGCTTTATAACGGTAAGAAAATTAGGTAATGTATTTTCTGTCATGTTGAAGGAATATTTTAGGCCATGTGAGTTGTAATAATAATCTACTTCACACACAGTACCACAGGCAACATCTAGACGCTCGAATATCTTTGTAATAATATAATTGTCGGCGTTAAAGAAAATGGGCCGTCAGGATGTCCATCAGATAGCGGGTAACTCACGGTCAAGCGTAGGTTTCCATTGGTTTGTGCGCAATAGTAGCAATTGTTAGTGGTTATAACAAACGAAGGAATGCAGTGATGGATGCGACGTGCCCAAAGAGTAGTATAATATAACGACGTGCCCCTTCGCCAAAAGGGTCAGCTTAACCACCACTAGCTCCAATTTCTTGCGCAGCACAATTCGCCATTTCCTTGACATGCAAAAGATTGAGAAATCAATAACAAAACCAAGTCAATTTGAATAAACGTCATTGTATCGCAACCAAAGGGGTGTCCCTCTAATCGCATAACGACTATTATCATAAAATCGACTGTCATAACTCTTTATGCATAAAGTTGTCGCTCATAAATGTCTGTTGGCATTAATTGTTATATGGCATAGTTGTTCCCTGTCATCATTGCACTACGTCATAATTGTTTTAACCATAATATCGATTGTCATACAATTTTTAGTCATTATATTGATGGTCATAATTATTTTTAGTCATAACAATTGTAATGCATAAAGTAGGTTAGGTTTGAACTACGCCCCCCTGCTAAAACGAACTGCTATCAAAAAGTGGGCTAGGTTAGGTTTGAACTGCGTCCTCCAACAAAACGGAACTGCTGCCAAAAAGTAGGTTAGGTTAGATTAGAACTGCGTCCCCCATCAATACCGAACATAAATATACGGTTGAAAAATGGTTGCCTAATATCTAAGCTTTGAAAACATTATGCGCAAAACTGTTATGGCGGTTCATATTTACTTATGCTTAAAGTTTTTATGCTCAACAAATTTATGACCATTATAATGTATGCTCTAAATCGTTATGGTTAAAAACATTATGGGCACAAAAGTATGACTATTAACTGTTATACGTAATGATGATTATGACGAAACTAGTTTATTTATTTATTTTAGGAGAACCAACAGCTTTACAACAGTATGAACGTTTGTTTAGAAAACAGTGACGCCAATTACAGGATCTCACGTATAGTCACCAGTATAGCAAGAATAAACCAAAACTATGTGCGACACTCAGACACAACACTTACAGTTAAGAACAATACTTATTACAGTTAAAAACAATACTTATAATTAACACTAGGATAAAGAATATTACTATGAAATTCATGATGTTACAAAAAGGTAGCATGCTCAAACGAAACTACGCTCGACAAGACTTCGCCTCACAGAAGGAATGCTACAATTAAATATATCAATGTCCACCTGTTTTGTCAAATTATTTACGCTTCGACTGGCACGTATCATGAAGCTGTTTTTCCTGTAGTTGGAAGATGCAAGTTTGGCAGAAATAGGGGGATGATGCCTTTTGGACCTAGATGGGACATTAAATGAAAGGTCACTAAGCAGTTCAGGACAATCAATGGCACCGTTTGTGATATTTAAAATGTATGTAATATCGGCTATTTCACGACGTTTCTGTAATGGAATAAGGTGGTGTCTTTTACATATATTGATGTAATTCGATGTGCTATAAGGGCATTTGATCTTAAAACATAGGTACTTAATGAATTTTTTCTGAATGCGTTCAATTCTATCAATATACGTAGCATAGCAGGGGTTCCAGATTTGTGAAGCATACTCCAATTTACTTCTGACGTATGAGCAGTATAATACTTTAAGGGTTTTTGCTTGTGTAAAATGAGTAGAATTACGCATAATGAAGCCTAGAGCCTTGGAGGCATTACTGATGATATTATCTACATGTTTATCAAAGATAAGTTTGGAATCGTGTATAACACCTAGGTCCCTCATATGCGGTACTGTTTGGAGTACTTGGTCTTTTAATGCATATACGGTAGGAATTAAATTGCGCTGGCGCGAGAAAGTTATTGTATAGCATTTAGATGGGTTCAAGTCTAACCTATTTACACGACAGTACTCATCCAGACGTGTGAGATCGGATTGTACTAGTGTGGCGTCAAGCGCAGATTTAATCTTAAGAAATATTTTCATGTCGTCAGCGAAACAGAGAAGCTTTGAGTAGATGAAGCATTCACTGATGTCGTTGACGAACACGTTGAATAGCAAAGGCCCTAGCAGAGACCCCTGAGGGACGCCGCTCGGGACTGTAACCCACCCAGACATGTAATTATTTATAACAACAGCCTGAGACCTGTTATCTATATAAGACGAAAACCATCTCAGTAAGTCCCCATGTATTCCTATGTTGTTCAACTTTGATATCAGAAGGCCATGGTCAATTCTATCGAAAGCCTTGCTATAATCAGTGTAGATAACATCAACCTGATGGCCTTTATCCATTGCTTCAGTAACATATTCATTCAATAACAGTAGATTGGATACCGTGGACCTGCGTTGCAGGAAACCATGTTGATTAGGACTAAATGAGTTTCTGAAAGCATTATAAACTTGATTATACACCAATTTTTCAAGTACTTTCGACAGTATACATAATTTAGAAATAGGTCTATAGTTTGTAACGTCGTTTTTAGGTCCCTTTTTATGTACCGGAGTTATAAAAGCAGATTTCCACATGGATGGTATGGTGCACTCAGAGAATGAGCGCAAAGTGATGCCTAAAAACAATATGACAAACTTTTATGCAACCCGATATGGACCCCAACCAAACACACTCAAGCATAGGCAAACTTGACATCCCTTCGGGTCACAACTCCGACACTGCGATATAATAATATTGTGACAGGTCGCATACATTTAAGTAATTAAAATAATAATTATTAGCTAGTTATCGTATCGACTGTACCATAGATGCCCAGAGATTTGAACTAAAAGTAAAGTAAAACTCGTATTTTATCTAAGGGTAAATAAAGCAGTCAAACTAAAAAAAGCTCAAGTGAGCTTTCTTTTATAAAGACAATTCACGGACTAACCTTTCGACCGATTTGCTTCGTTAATTTTTAACATACCTCCAATTAATTATTAGTCTGACTCAGACTCGAAGTCATTGTCCTAACCGCCCGTAAACTGATTCGAGACAAGGGTCGTAAGTGTCTTTGATTCTTTAACAAGATACGTTTTGGGATCGGTCTCGAAAACGACACCCATACATCTGCAAGGTCTTATTTATTTCACCTTGAGGACACATTAGGTATTTCACCCGGGGCAGGATTACACGTAACGCAGTAATTAGAGCCTACGTGTTCGCAAATAAATACCTTTCCTCTTAGAATTTCTGAATCGGGTTTATTTTTGTTTTAGAAATAAATATTTTGTAAATTTTAGGCGTGTTTATGCTTACGTATTTGTTTGTGTGGTCCCATTAGGAACCCATGCCAGATGGAGGAGTGAACGAACAGGTTACTGATAAGTAAAAAATGCGGCGATTGGTACCTTTAACTTGGAGCAGCACATTTAAATAACGCACCAACTAGATGTACTGGCCGTGCAGCGCGATTTTTTTCTATATTGATGTCAAGGACCTTAAAAATAAATGGACGTAACGTCGCGAACAGATAAGTGAAGCACTCATGATGAGCCGGCAATGAGCCGGCGCTTTGTACGCACGCACGCACACATCAACCAGCATAATGGGCCGGTCGGCTGCCATTGGGCCGTCAACGCACACATGCTCACTTCGGCGGCCATTGCTTGGCTTCACCCGCGTCTTAGACCGCGCGGTATCCTTCTATTTTATACATCCATGGTTGATGTATTTAAGCTAAATAGCACACTAATAAAAAAGTACAATAAGCGGACTTATCCCATAAGCATTCTCTATTAGGCAGCCATTGGGTAAAATAGAGACAGTTAGTGCAGGATTCTTTAATCAATTAAATAGGGACGCCATTTTCGAAAACTCGTGCTACCTTAGTATCGTTTATAGCCGTTAGATAAAAAAATACAATTATACCCCTTAGGGACTTATTATGATTTTAAGCATCATTAGTCTAATAAAGCATATTTCAGGTCAATTCAGCAGAGATTTTATATTAGCTCGCTAATTAGATATCTATACCTGTTGTATCTCATTTCTGTCACTCTCAGTCTGGGTCATTCCGTTTAAATGTAACGTGAGTCACGATTGCATTGCATGATTTTTTTCATTATATATAAACATTTTAGTGTTAATATATTTAGGGGTGATAAGGATAAGTAACACTTCTTTAGAGATATATTAACAATTTAACACTTTAATTTTCATAATGATGATTTATTTTTAATGTGCAATTTTATAAAATATTATTGTTTAAATTTTTATTGAAAATTAATTTTTGCATGCCAATGCAATGGTGAATTGTGTGGATCTACTTTCTTTTTAATTTGTCATCTAATTGTACCATGATTCAAGCAAATAAAATTTTGACTTTGACTTTAAAACTTAATGAAAATTGTGACTCAGGTTGCCTCTTACCGTGGAATGACCCGTCTGAGAATCTCAATCCAATAGACCAGGGGTTCCCAAAGTGTGCGCCGTAGAAATTAAAGAGGGGTGCTGTGAGTCGATCCTCTATCATTATTTAAAACCACAAATATTCGCGGGTACCTATAAAGCACCAATACCTATTTTGAGCGAACTAGGGTAGGGCGCCGTAACGAAGTACTAAACTTGTAAGTGCGCCAAGGGCTGAAAAAGGTTGGGAACCCTCGAATAGACTAAATGTGCCTCAACCTTAGACGAACTTCGATAATCAAGACCATAATAGGCCTTCGATAGAAATATTTTCTCATTTGTGTCATATAAAGTAACGGGGCTTTATGGTTAGAATACATTTTTCTGATTACTTACTTCCCAAGTCACGAGAAAAACGAAAAAGCTTACGCTTATCCGTACACAAGTTGGCATTCCAATAACGTCATGCCGAGAACGTTCATTTAAAATGAAACAAAACGTAAGGAATGACTGGAGAAATGGGAAAAAATCTCTTTGGTTCAGATCTTCGAAAATTCTTTTGTGGAACCTTTGGGCCGTTGTTTCAGAAAAAACGTAATCTTCCGAATAGTAAGGCTGCGGGAAATATGACACAGGGTCGGCTGGATAGGTAAATGTTCACTTTAAACAACAATAAAACTGTTTCAAACATTGTAAACTGTAACATAATTAAATACCTACACCCATTATCTCGTATTATACACCGCGAGGCTGAGTAATCTGACAAATGTAGCCATAGCGAACAACAGTATTAAAAGTAAGATGAGAGATAGCTATGGTGTCACCGGCTCTCACTCTGAAATGAACCTATATTATTTTTTAAATAATTCTGTCAGTGTCGTGTCAAAGCATAAAGTGTAGCCATTTTTAGCTTAGCATATTCATCCGGTTTTCTAAAAAATAGTTGCCGTGAAAAAATTGCGTACCGTTTACAAAATGAATTTCGGTCAAAAGTTGTATAAATATTGCAGTATTTTACCGTTCCCGTATGACATACAAACTTAAAAAGGCAGAAGGTTGGCACATTTTCCCACTTTTCGCGTTGGCGCAGTTTTACAAAAGATAAAAGAAGATTTAAGGCCAGTTGTCAATTTCATCATGTCCGACACTCCGAGGACCGTGTAAATTATCACAGTAAGCTTCGGGCAATAAGCCAAGAAGCGAGAATTCGGGAAATTACACCCTCCAGTGGAAATCGCCAAGCGTGATTCCACATCCTGCCAGTAACCGTAAAGCGGGTTTCTTTTACGCCACTAGAGCAGGAAAAGGGGATTGTTCATGGGTATAAAACTATATTATTTTCACACCAGGAATCCTTAAGTATTAGTAAAGGTATTTTTACTTTACCAAGAATTCTTCACCGTGAATAGTTGGTAACTACTAATAAGTTAAACGTTAATACGCCAGAAGGCTGATGATACTTTTCCATTTTTTTGTCGTATTTAGTGGTTTACCGTTCACAGAACTAAAATGGGTATTTCCCATTAGTTCAATATCCATTAGGCATGATATTCAATTACCAGTAATATCCATCCTGCACAAAGAGTGAAATGAATTTTTGATTTTTCATTTAATCACAGTACGGAGTACCTAACTAACGGAAACATTATTTTCCTGTTTGGTTCAGCCTTTTCGAGTTTAGGAAGGAATAATTATATTGTGCTTAGTTTTAATAGCAAGTTGGCGACTAAAATGTCATCGTAAACTTAAAATCTGTGAAATAAAACTCCCATTTGATCGGTGAAAAAAATCTTGAAATGAGAACCTATTTATTTCTTGAAGTCGGTTATAGAGTCCAATCGGAACGTTACGTTGTCGAACAACTTTAGGCGGCCATGTTAAGACGGTGACATAATGCAAATAACATGAGGCTTCAAGTCATTAGCGTGTCACCCATTATAGGTATATTAAGTTAAATTACCACTAGTTATAGTTGGTTTTGTGTCCTTCATCGTGGATGTATTTGGGGGAAGCCTATGTTTAGCAACATGGACGTCTTCGGGTTGAAATTAAAATAATTATTTTTGTGATCTGATGTCTCTGGGATTATCAATTGCCAAAAATTCCAACTACCTTCATTACTGATCAAACGGCATAGACGCACAAAAAATGGAGTCGTTGATGTCAGCTCCCAAATTGTAATTAAATTTTTGTGTAACATAGAAGTTAATTTTCACTCAAAATCATTATTACTGCAATTAAGAGCCATATAATCTCCATCCTCAGGAATCACAAAGCATTTGCAGCCTAGCCATTGTTCTCGGAATTGCATTGTATTTGGGCAGTCCACTTACCCTCAAGTAGACAATGCGCTCGTTTCCATTTCACTAATTCAAAACTCGAGAAGGAATAACGACACAACCAATAAAAAAAATACTATACTATAAACTAAAAAGTTGTACAGTCAAGGGCACCAATATGTATACACCACAAAGTTTCAAAAATATGTATACAGGTCTCTTCGTATTATTATGGCAGTAAGAAATATTTTGGAACATTGTGTGAGTAATTTCTCTTTGCCCTTGACTGTAGACCTCGCGAGCCTCTCAACCCAATGGTTTTGCCATTTTTTTAAACTGAATTGACAATAAGTTCTCACCATATTTCACTAGAAAGAGAAACGGAGACACTTCACTCACTTCGCGCGATCGCTCGAAAAGTGTATTGAAAGTTAAATAAAAGTAGGTGGATAATTTAGGGCATCCATAGTCATTAAGCGATCGGAAAGAAATAAAATAAAATGAGGGCGGGGATTCGCGCATTTATTTTGCTTAATCAAAATCATTACCCTCAGTAAAATTACCTTAAGTTCTTCTAGAGATTGGATTTTTAATGTTTGTAACGGGACTCGTTGATTAAATTTTACATTTACTATTGATTAATAGTAAGTATTTTTAGATTTATTAGAGTAGTACTAATAGCGCTTCCACCGCTTCGAATTATGAACCATTTCTCTTTAAGTTTGAATTTTCAGTTGTTTTGTAGAATGTCTGAACTCTTAAGAAATAATTGAAAATGTTAATTCGAACCTAACAGGGAAATCTCTACGACGACACGTTTAGCTCAGTGGGAGTGCAACCGCCTCCGAAGCTAGAGGTCCCGGGTTCAAATCCTGGTAAGGGCAAATATTTGTGTGATGAGCACGAGTAATTGTTCCTGAGTCATGGATGTTTTCTATCTATTTATCTATATAAGTATGTATATCGTCGTCTAGTACCCATAGTACAAGCATTGCTAGCTCGATTTGTGTAAGATTGGCCCCGATATTTATTTATTTATTATTAAATGGTTAATAATGCGGCCAGTGGCCTGTTTCACGAAGCTACAAGTTACAATTTTACAAGTCTAAGCTAGCAACATTGGTCAAATACAATAACACCATGTTGATTTGAGCAATTATGCTATTTTAGACTTGTAATATTGTAACTTGTAGTTTCGTGAAACGGACCACAGGAAACTGTGAGAGCGATTGAAACATATTGAACTGCCAATTGTGCCGTACCGAACACCTAAACTACCTAAAGTACTGTCAGTGAATAGTTACTTATTGAACTTACTGTACTTAATCTCCTGCCTACATATATCCTGTAAAAAGGACATGTATATTTAAATATAATTGACAACATTTCAGTTTAAGAACACTTCAAAATGTATATACGATTCGAAAGCATTTTGTCTCCTGAGCACTACACTATTTTTATATTTTTTATATATCGCTTAATATAAAAAATACAAAAGAATATAAAATATATTCTCATTTTACCAGTTCTACGGCACAATAGATGAAATGCCAGTGCCTTTTGCCACAGAAAAAATAAGCTGTCATAATTTTGAATTTGACATTGTCAATGCATACTATCGATGTTAATGTGTAACTTACCGAAGTAAAATTAAAAGATTATTTACATTTTAGTAACTACTATGGATAAAATAATAATAATAAAATGGTCTACACTTGGTAGGTTGGTGCTGTCTGCAGCTCTAAAACCGTCGGGAATCCTCATATCGATAGTCATTCTGCAACGCCAAATATTCAATGTTTATTATCGTCCGTCGAATCCGTTTGAAAGCCAGGTGTCGTATTTATATACAATGCAGTATTGGTATGCCTTATCACAGCCAAAATCATTGTAAAAATCTTATCTTTTTGCACAAATATACGGATTATTTTGACGAACAAGATGCACCACAGACCAGTTTAAGACAATGATGACAACGTCAGATGTCAGATCCCTTACTTTGTTTTTCGATCGCGATAAGACTAAAGTAATGGTCTATTCTACCGTAGAACTGTAGTTACGCCCTTTTAGAATAAGTAAAAATGAATATATTAATTATAAATTAAATACAAACCCTGGTGAAACAAATAAACTATCAGCGTATTGGTCTTTTCAAACCAAATACAGAGAACCAATAAAATTAAAGGCTCAAAAAAATGAAAGGTTGTCAATTTAAATCTTTATCAAAAAGAATATAGTTTAATTTGTTTTGTTTATTCTGAAACTGAAAAAATAAATTTAAGTTTATACCATTTCATTTAGATTCTACTTTCATGGTCAATTTTTGCACGTATGGTATGTCATTATCATCATTTCAGCCATAGGACGTCCACTGCTGGACATAGGCCTCCCTCATAGATTTCCACTTAATTCGGTTGGAAGCAACCTGCATCCACCGTGCGCCAGCAGCCTTAACCAAATCATCTGTCCATCTTGTTGGTGGGCGTCCGACGCTGCGCTTGCCGATTCGTGGTCTCCATTCGAGAACCTTTCGGCCCCAACAGCCATCTGTTCTACGTGCTATATGCCCTGCCCATTGCCACTTCAACAAGCTTATCCGTTTAGCTATGTCGGTGACCCTCGTTCTTCCTACGTATCTCCTCATTTCTGATTCGATCCCGCAGAGAAACCCCGAGCATAGCCCTTTCCATAGCCCGTTGAGCGACTCTGAGCCTATTCATAAGGCCTATAGTGAAGCACCACGTCTCGGATACATATGTAATCACTGGCAACACACACTGATTGTAGACTTTCGTCTTAAGGTACTGAGGTATTTTGGACGAAAAGACGTTGCGGAGTTTCCCGAACGCTGCCCATCCGAGTTGGATTCGACGATTGACCTCCTTCTCGAAGTTGGACCTACCTAGTTGGACTGTCTGTCCTAGGTATACGTAGGCGTGTATGGTATGTAGGTGCTCACAAATGAACAATGTAACTGCTTCTCAATAATATTATATTATCTTTCAGCTTTCGAAACCAACCTATAATTTTCCATGTAAACCATGTAGGTTTCCATTAATAAGTATAGGAAGACCAGAAATTATTGACTATCTTTTTATGCCGTTTGTAGGGATATTCTCCTTTATTCATTGTTAAAACTTCAAACCATGTAAAATAATACTATATAATAAATTTTGAATAAATTTTGCATGAAGTAAAACAGCACCTCAAAACTATCGCAACTGCCAACCACATCTTGTAAAACTCGGGGGTTAGTCTCATCTCGTCTAAAAAAGCAGCTGGTCTAAGCAATTAACTGGTCTAAAAAGCAAATGGTCTAATTAGCAACTCGTCTAAAAAGCAACTCGTCTAAAACGCACCTAGCAGCTGGTCTAAAACGCTTCTCGTCTAAAACGCAACTGGTCTAAAACGCTACCCGCCAATAATGCAACTGGTCTATAACGTTCTTTGTCTAAATCTCATACCGTCAAAAATTAATGTCTTCTAAACTCAAATTAGTCAGCAGTGATTTGTATCAATCATAATATTTTTATTATTACTTAAATTTTAAATATCTATATGTACAGTCAACTCCTTTACTACAAAGACATGTGTCCACTTTTTCACCTTATTGTTATTGCATTGAGATAAATTCAAAAGTGAATACTTATTTTCTTAGTCTACAATTCTACATAGGTAGGTATAGCCTACCTATTTGCGCTTGCGTTAAAGTATTTACCCGCAGCCCACTTCTATGTACAGCCGGCTGCAAAAGTCCATGGACAGATCGAAATCATTTTCCTTTGACGGGCACCCTTGGCGCCCTTGAAAACAATAAAAATCCCCACTACTTGGTCCAGGATCCATATTTAAATTATAATTAAAATGTAACCATTTCACATAACAATATTCAGCACGAAGGCAGGAAAACAACACATAATAGAATTAAGTTGTCATTAACAAACACGGTATCTATAATCTAAAGTGGCCAGTATGTTTCCGATGTTAAGGAGTTTGAATAATTATTGTTTTCACTTGCAGGTCAATCGGTAATCGTTCAGTAATAAAAATTGTTTAAATATATTTTTTTAATAGAAACTTATTTATTACCTTTCCGTACATGACATATGCATTTTCACGAGTAAGTACGAGTCATTGTTCTACTTTATTCTGGTAAGACCTTTAGACCAGTTGCTTTTTAGACCACTTCCTTATTAGACCAGCTGATTTTTAGACCACTAGCTACTTAGACCGACCGCGTTTTAGACCACTTGCTAATTAGACCATCTGTGCGTTAGACCAGTTGCTACTTAGACCAGTTGTTTTTTAGACGAGTTGCTAATTAGACCATTTGCTTTTTAGACCAGTTACTGCTTAGACCAGCTGCTTTTTTAGACGAGATGAGACTTACCCAAACTCGGTATTCAACCTAACTTTGTTTTGACGTTCTTCGTTCTATATATAGTAATTTATGCTGGCTTGGACATCGCATAATACCACTTTTCCAATACAATGATGTCATTGTATTGCAACAGTGGTATAAATCTAACATTATTTATTTTAGTCTGAACATTAACTCACTTTTATTGAGAGATACTGGTCCAGTTTGCGCTACGCTTTTGACAATCGCCATTCTTCTATTTCATATGATATAAAAATTTAAAAAAAATCCAAATTTTAATCGTCTTGCAAACTTGTCAGTCTGTCATTTACCATAAAGGTCTTACAAGCTTCATAGTATTCTAGCATTAGAGCTGATACTAGTTATCGTAGGGTAAGTATACTTTCAACAGAAAACACATTGAAATGTATGTATCGAAACGGTATTTCTTTCTAGTTCCACGGTTTCAGAGGCATTGTGTCCCAAATGTCATCTTCACTCCATAAGGAAGCCGTCAAGCCGATTCCCTTCAAATTTGAGATCGGAGCCGGCTGACAGTGCCTCTTTTACCGGTAAAGGATATACGAACAGTAGGTATACTTAATGGCAAGCAGGGTAAAAATAATATTTTTGAGTAGAAGTCACCCGATGCTTCTTCAGCGAACCGTTCAAGATAAACAGCGTCATTGTTTATTTGTGAAAGAACTCGTACATCACCAGGAGTGGCTCCGTGATTTCGCTGTGCGGCTACTAGTGTCAAAATGTTGCCCTTGGCCAGTATGGCCATTCTCACGAGATATGTCTGCGGTCACCTAATTACCGCGACGCTGTTTTCATACTAAATGTATGAAGACGCGGTAATTAGACGCAGTCATACTTCGTGAGAATGGCCGATTAGCCCTCATCTGCAGCTCTAGCATCAGACACCCCTCGATCTAGGTCATTCTTAACTTTACCGCCTTGACTTAGTACCATTAATTTTGAGTTAATAAATCAAAGTATAATTTCCTTCTGCTATTGTGTTGCTTGTCCCTATAATCCCCGCTAATATCCAACGCCCTGAGTGCGCGGCGCGAAGATAATGCGTACCTGTCGCCATCTTACACCCTGTATAGTTCTTCCGCTGACAAAGGCATGTAAAATAAGCTTATTTTGTGTTGGAGTTAAGCTTAATTTCATTTGATGACGTGTCATTTCTATTTATTTCTCGTGTGGGAGGATCCAGCATTTTGTAACAACGCGCGCTTGTTACATTTGATATAGCGTAAGGTTGGGGTACTATGGCGAAAAGAAGGGTCACTTTGGCCCACATTAACATCACATATTATAGGGTCTGATAATACAATATTATAAAAGCATGGACGGTCAGCTAAAACAAACCAACGCAACTAATGCAAAACAGTATGTAATAATTTCAATGAAATAATAAAACTTCAATTGAGCTAAAATGCCTATGGTCAAAGTTACCCTCGACGGTTTCTTACGGTACCTGGGCCCTGTACCCAATTAAGAAACTGTTAGCGTTGATATATTATACTTACGGTTCCAACAGCAACATTGTGTTTTGTAATAAAGCCAGACTTGTGCTTGATAGAGCTTCCATTCAAAGTATCTTCTATTGATTCTCAGTGTTTATTATATAGATTCGCATAAAATTAAACGTTTCTAAATCTAACAGTTAAGGCTATGCTTTAGAATATACACTTATTGCGTTTTTACCTGGAGTCGGTATCAGAATACGTGTTTTTTTTAAGTAATGTCGATATGTACGAGTATGCCTAAAATATTTGAAGAGTTCTCTCGATTCAAACAAATAATTCTCGTTATGGGGCCATCTTTGGGTAATCGCGTTACAAATATACAGAAGAAATTCAGGACTGTTCTTCTTTTGAAAGTCGGTTACAAAGAGATTTTAGCATTAAATAAAATTAATAAATTAGCACTCAACGGTTACGATACAAATCCAACAGCCAATTAATTTCCATTAGATTTTCTTCGTTAAACCAACACAACAGGAAAAGAAAAAGAATAAATCATTACAAGGGAGGTTTCGATTCAATCCCGTTTCTTTAAAAAAGGCGAGGAATTAATTAAGCGATTCTCTTAGGCTTATTAATTAAAAATCTAATTAATTTGCTGCCGCGTCCAATATTAGAAAGGTGCGCGTAGGAACGATTAAAAAGGTAAAATACTACATCTACAAAGTATAAAGACAACCTAGTAGTACGATTTCGGCCGTTTAGGAACGCGCGACACGTATTTACACAGACACACTTCGCGCGTCTGTGTGAGTGAACGCCATACTGTAGCATGCTCGCGCATGCTCAAATCCTTGCCTGTAGTGCGTCCGTACACGCCGCGCACACATGCGCGCTCCCGATGTACCTTTTATAGGAAGAAAAACTACCGTATACCGTGACATCTATGAGAACTTTCAAGGTATTATCCATAAAAAGAATTCTCGTGGTTAAATTTAAGCTTTTTGTTATGTGCAGCCGTAACTACTTACACAAGTTACCGCCAACACGAACGGCGACCTCCGCAGGCAGCCTCCGTCGGTCACCGTTCATGTTGGCGGTAACTTGTGTAAGTAGTTACGGCACACATGGGAGTGTCACTAACGAAGTTGCCAAGCTATAATCCATGCAACACATATTTACTGTAATATGCTAACATGATACTAGACACGCCAATAGTGACTTAATACGGTGGAGAGTAAAACCGGATTTTCTCATGATTATCATTAATAGAGACCGGATTTGAAGTAGCGATCTCAATATTAATAGGGAAAAATCTGAAAACTGTAAATTTGTATATTTTAAATCCTAAAAAGTATTTGTACGGAACCCTAGGTGGGCGAGTTTGATTCGCACTTGTCCAGTTTTTACGCTCTAGAACCATTATATTCTTTGAACCTTTTTGTTACAGGAATCCTTAATTATTATTAATTTATTATCATTATGCATCGTTAGATCACTTTTAACCATGACCCACGTTGGTTCTAAAAACACGTTTTTAAATAAAAAAAATACCTTTTCTATATTGTAAAAAGCTAAGTAAATAATTTTTAACAGCAAATTTGCTACGTGACGTATTTAACAAGGATGTATTGAAGAATAGCGTGGAGCTGTTGAGTAATTGTATCACCTCAAAAATCTTGCACGATTTAGTAGAAATTCCAAATTTTTGGAATTAGCCCACATTTTAATTAGCTCCATGCACCTTACACTCTTTTTGAAAAACGCTCATCTACAAAAATTCGTCATCTTTTCCTTAAATAAGTTACGCTGCCATACTCGAATTTTGGCTGAAGTAAACCGGGATCTGTCAAAGCTAAGTGACTCGGGTCGCTCAAGTTTCAATTCAATTAGTTACATTAAGGTAGTTTAGCCACTGTCACACGACCTGCTCTATTTCTGCTCCTATATTGGCGAGGTAGTTCATGAACTAGCAGTAGCGTATCGTTTAAAGAACTCGATTCCTACCGGCTTGCCTAATATCAGGCATTCGAGCACCTTTTTCTACAGCTCCTAAGAGAAATGTACGCCAAATCTGCACCGGCTTGCCCAACCAAGGATATTTTTTACGCCACACCAACAAAGTGCAAGTAACCCAAGTCGTGGATTGAAACATAGGATTTATATCCCGGAAAAGAGAGAAGAGTCAGTTCCCTTGGGATAATAAGGAGAATAACGCGGACGAACCGCGGGAAGGTAAATGCCAACTTAAAAAATAAATAAACTTGACTACAGAACTTCCCCTTTATTGTGAAATCAGTTAACTAGTCTCCCTCAGCTCAATTCCTATCCTTGTTCCTACAAATTATTATATTCCTATTCCAAAGGAGTTTGAATCAGCTGCTGACCGCCACCGTTACTTAAAAGGGTACATCTCATTCAGATTTCCTATATAGTTGTGCCCTTTCAGCTACCGGGGGCAGAGCAGAGCATACACGTGCGGGGCGTTTTTCAGGCGTGATCACTCAGCGCCTTAAAATGGGTCAAGAAACAGCCGGCTTGTTGAGGACTCTTTGAGTTATCTCGGGAAATGAATGAGCGTGCTAGGCCTTTTACGAAAGAGTTTGTTAGCTGAGATTACTTTGAGTCTGAGTTTAAATTAAAAAGGATCTTTGGCTTTGGCTTTACAAATTACCGCCCGTGGTATGTCCACGATTTTACAACTTCGTTTGGCCAGTAACTGGTATTTTCTTCCCGCACAGTGGATGGAAAATGCCACTTTCAGCCTGGGGTGACGTAAAAATGCTTTTGTATGTCTGTTCGGCTCTAATTATCTTAATTAAAACAAAAATATTGTTTTGTTAATCCGCCATATGATAACGTGTTAGCCGATTAGTACTAGCCCGAAACTGACTTGCTTATTTTATCAAGCATTTATATGCAAAATAAATAAACATGCAAAAAAATATTTATTTGCTCCTGTTACAGGCAACACCCGGTATAACAAACCACCACCAAAACTACAAAACTCGACACGTGTTTTGCCTCTCTACGAGGCATCCTCAGGAGATGCTAGAGATGCTGACAGTCCGGGGTCCGTTGATGGAAATTCGAATTATCTTCTACAGGTCGCATTTTTCAATCTAAGGATAATCTCAAACACTTTGTTAAGATTAGGGCTCGGAAACCGGTATTTGCTCCATACAAAAATACCGGTATTCTTTCCGCTCTTTTCGTTCTTTGGTTTATTATTTCGTTTTTTAACCGGACAATCTAATAATACGAAGTCATGACTTAAATACATTATTGAGCTCTACATAAAAAGCATAAAATAATTCAAAATATTGGGTTATTTCGGGGTTTTTGCAAAATAGCGGCTACGAGCCCTTGGTATCTGATACCTAAAAAGTGAAGTTCGGATTGTTTGTCTGCCCGATGGTTTTAAAAATTGTAGATTTAATTTCTGTTTCTATTCTAGTATCAATTTTATTTTACACACGTGCAAAAAACTATAAAATGGTATTTCATTTGCTTTACCGCTGCCACGATTGCATTTTTATGTCATTCTGTATAACGAAGGTTTGCGTATTCTTTAATTTAAATTTGCTCTTGTCTCCAATGAGACACATTTCTCTTACAATTTGCACTTAAACTGGTTGCTTAAATTCAATGTACTGTCTAATAAAACTTTTGTCCCTCACGAAGGACACTAAATACCCAAGAGGCCAGCCCACACTCTGTCAACCGTTCAAAGGCAATATACACACACAATACACACATATATATACAGGGTGGGAGGGACTATACCGACATACTTTAGCCATGAATTCCTGGTGGTGTGACGAGTAAAAAATGTTATATCAACATGGGTCGAATATTGTCATTTTACATTAAAAGTCTTATGGAACAAAATAAATCAATAAATTAAGCCCCTCGTTATAAACATGTCCTTACTGGCTGAAAAGTTATCAAAAAGAAAAAAAAAGCTAAAATGGAAACGAAAGGTCAATTTTTTGGCCTCGTAGTCGCTTACCATCAAATACTGCGAAGGTTAATTCCTGTTTGGTTAAAGGATTTTAAAAAAATAGTAAAGGTATCTTAGTCACATTTATTAGGGCTTGTTACACACTTGGGATTTTTCATTTACAAAATAATGAATATCTCGGAAAGTAAGCGTTTTTCGACTATACATCACATAACATTTTTTACTCCTAATAGTTGTTAGAATCTATAGTTAAAGTTTGTCGGTATAGTCCCTCCCACGCTGTATAGGTATTAATATTGCCTTGTATAATAATGTTTCGGGGAGGCGGCAATGAGCGTTTTTCAAATAGTTTACTTATTTTGAGCAGTTAACGGAGGTGACGAAACGGAAAGTTAAACGGTATTCAAACAATACTTACGTCACACCTGGTCATAAAGTGGCAATAACCGCCCGCTACGCGTGCGGAAAATCCCACTTCATGACCTAAGGGACTCGTAAAATTTTGTATTTACCACGGGCGATAGTAAATAAAGCCTCAGATCGCATATTTATCGCCCTTGTCTTCGGCTCGGGCGTAATGAGATATTCCTTGTTTTACCTCCATAGGCAAGTAATGTACTATTAAGTAGCGTTGAATTGTACCCTTTATTTTTTTAAACTTTAAAATTTTTACGGGTCTCTGCCGTTTCGCCAAAATATTTTTGGTCAAATGTTTCATTTGCCAAATTTTTCGTTTCCCAAATTTTCTCCGAAACCATATTTTTTTCAGAACTTTCATAAAACAAACCTAACCTAACCTACTGTATTCTATAAAACCATAATAAAATACACTGAGATTTTTTTTTGGATTCGGAGGTTTGGGAAATGAAACATTTGGCAAATGAAACATTTGACCAAAAATATTTTGGCGAAACGGCAGGATCCCAATTTTTACGCTATTCAATGACATCACACTTCATCACACTATCACACTTAATATTATAAATGTGAAAGTTTATGGAGATGTTTGGATGTTTAGATGTTTGGAGGTTTGAATGTTTGGACGTTTGTTACTAAATAACGGGGTAACAACTGAATGGGTTGAGCTGAATTCCAACTTGCAAGTAGACCACGTCCTGAATTGGAACATAGGATACTTTAAATCCTGGTAAACAGTTCCCTTGGGACAGTAACGGGAACTACGCATGCGAAGCTGCGGGTAAATGCTAGTGAGAATAGTACATTGTGTATCTAGGGTGGTAAGTAAGGAATTACAAACTAGTGTTTGTTATAAACCCGAGGTGAAACCGAGGGCTTTAATAACACGAGTTTGTAATTCCTTTACCGCCCGTGGCACACACAATGTTTTTCATCACACTTGTGAGGAAATCTTAATAAAATAACCTTACTTTTTGACCCAGTATGACAAGAAAATATTAAAACAGACAGTGACATTTGTCACATATGTCCATAGACAATGCGAACGTCAAGTCACGTTCGGAAACCATAGCGGTAACGGCCATTTTAGTTGATTTTATATTTGCAAAATAAAGAAATACATTATTTAAACATTTAATTAATGTTACCGAAATATGTGATTATACGTATTTGCAATTACAGTTATCTTTAAATGAATATTTCAGTGATAAAAGTTAAAAAAGTAAGTTGGCGTTTCCTTTGAACATGACAAATAAGAGTAAAACAGAACCAGTGTTTCAAATTTAAAAAGAAAACCATTACGCCCTAGGGCGTAATAGGCCATTTACGCCCCGCAGAACCTACGTGTTATGACACCATTTTCGAGCAAGTGGTGATCGACGGCTTTCTTTATTATCTCCCGTGTTGTGTACATAATTTTATGTCTACACTTGGACAGAAAACGGCTTCTTCCGTACGCGTAGCGCGAGGTAAAAGCCACTTTATGGCCAGGTGTGGCGTAAGTAAAATAACTTACTACGCGAGTCTCTCAATTTCATGGAAATCGGTTGAGAAATGCGTCCAGTATAGGAGGGCGGGGGATGGACGGACAGACAGTCATACGATAGTATTTATGCCCAGCTAAAACCGAGACGCTTCTATCGCATTTTGCACTCGCTCAGTGAAAAGAGTCAGAAAACAGGCTAGTATAGCAGGTGTGTCTGATTTTTTGAATAATTAAATAACCTGCGTTTGACCTCATTAGTGCCTAATGGTGCAATTTAGGAAAACCGTTATATTTTTTCTGTAATGTTTAGGATGATATTGTTGCGCCGGTGGTATAGGTCAAAACTTTAAACGTGATTTTCCGTGCTGTAGAAGCGTTTTCAGCAGGCTGAAAAGTGATTTCAGGCCGTTTCAGAGGTGGCTCTTTCACATACTAGAAGATTGAAAATTCACCCTAGTTGCCGTTGTTTTCAGGCGCCTGAAACATGTTTTCAGTCCGTTTCAGGGCACCCTCTATCAGATGGCGCAATAACCTGAAAAGCCGTTTTCAGGCGTTTTCAGGACCCCTTATGGGCCTTTGAAGTTGTTGGAGGTTTCACATTACCAGAATAAAACCTACATATATAATCCTGGCCAACTGCCTAATCGTCACTGTGATTGACATTGTAGTTTTACAGATTGTACTCTTGTGTCATGGCTTGTGCTGAATAAAACTCTGCTTTATATTTTCATAGAAAATTTGTTTAAATTCACATTACAATAGGTTATGGTTCAGCAGAAATAGTGTAACGTTGTTGTAAATATGTCGGATAGCAAGAATCAATATTTTTCGCATGAAAAGTTACGCGGACGTGAAAATTACGTTGAGTGGAGATTTGTCATGAAAAATGCGTTGATTCACGACAATTTATGGGTCTGTGTGAATGGTTACGGCAAGGATGATCAAACTACGCCCGAGGTGAAAAATAGACGTGACGAAATAGCGAAATCTAAGATTTGTTTGAGCGTCGATAAGTCGTGTTTTTCACATTTGATGTCGGCGGAAACTGCGAAAGACGCCTGGAATGCACTGGAACGTGCGTATGATAACAAAGGACTCGGTTCGAGAGTGCGAACACTCCAGAACTTATGCGCTGTCAAACTGGAGAACTTCTCTAGCATGGAGGCTTACGTCAATCAAGTAATGTCATTGGCTCAACAATTGGCGAGTATGAACAAACAAGTAGACGACGAGTTTCTTGGTGCGCTGATGCTCAAAGGTTTACCGACGGAGTACGAGCCCATGATCATGGCGTTAGAGCATTCGGGAGCGGATATTACAGCCGATATAGTGAAATCCAAGCTACTACAAGACCAACGTTGGACTACTCGTGGAGATTCGAGTGAGTGCTTATATTCGAAAAGAAGAGGCGAAACTACGAGTGACTCTGGGACGAGGAAAGCGCAACAGCACAAGGATGAGTACAGAGCTAAGGATACTTCCGGTCGAAAGAGAGAACCGTGGTGCTGGAAATGTAAGCAAAAGGGACACCTGAAGAAAGATTGTCGGAACGAGAAAGATTCTTCAGGAAACTGTGTTATGTCTGCATACAGTACTGGAGCGGGCTCGGAATCTTGCTGGTACCTTGACTCAGGAGCTACAAATAACATGACTGGCAAGCGTGATTTAATGATAGACTTTAGATCTCGAGGTGGTTTAGTCACCATTGCTAGTGGAGATAAACTGCAGTGTACAGGTGTAGGTAACGTTAAGTTGTCGGATAATGTGATGTTAACTAACGTGTTGTATATACCTAAGCTCTCTGTAAATCTCATATCTATTTCTCAATTGATTAAGAACGGAAGTACGGTCCATTTTGATACTAATGGTTGTACAATTTCTAATTTGAGCGATGTACCGATTAAGATAAATGATGTAGGAGGCGCTTATAAACTTCAGACCTGCAGTCTAAGGGCGAATCTAATTATTAGCACTGCAACTTGGCATCAAAGACTTGGCCACTTGAGTGGCAATAATATGAAGCTTTTGAGGCAGGGGCTTGCTAATGATATTAGTTTTCAGGACGACCCTTGTAAGGACGTTGCTTGTGAGGTTTGTTTAAAAGGAAAGCAAGCTCGGTTTCCTTTTGCCAGCAATCCTGAGAAGTCTGTGGCTGAAAAGCGGATGGATTTAATCCATACCGATTTGTGCGGGCCACTACCTGTACATTCGCTTGGAGGCAAGAGGTATATCCTGACGTTCTTGGATGATCATTCGAGGAAGGTGTTCGTGTATTTCCTGAAGCGTAAGAGCGAGGTGAGTGAATACACGAAAAACTTTATTAAGTTAGTGGAAACACAAACTGGCGATAAAGTGAAGATTTTGAGGTCGGATAATGGGACCGAGTACGTGAACAGAGACCTTGAAGATTTTTTGAAAGGTAAGGGGATAGTCCACCAGGTGACAGTACCATACAGCCCTCAACAGAATGGATCTTCAGAGAGGCTGAATAGGACCCTGCTAGAAAAAGTAAGGTGTCTCTTGTACACGTCGAACCTAGACCACAAGTTTTGGGCAGAAGCTGCCTGTACTGCAGCTCATTTGATAAATGTGTCACCTTCGAAAAGGCTTTCGGGCAAAACACCTGAGGAGGCCTGGACAGGTAAGAAGGTGAGCTTGAAGCACTTACGTGTGTTTGGCTGCGAAGCTTATGCTCACATCGATGACGTGAAGAGGAATAAGCTTGAACCAAAAAGCAAGCGTTGTATATTTCTTGGCTATGAAACAAACGGATATAGGCTCTACGATTTGACGAAAAACGTAGTTTTTCGAAGTCGTGATGTTGTTTTTAACGAAACAATTTTTCCAGGTGTCAAAAGTAAACGGTCGGTGGAGATCTTCTTTCCGGGCAGTGACGACGGTGCCATCGTTGAAGATAGTCACAGGGAAGATGAGCCTGCGATTGAGCTTGAAGCGGAGATGCCAATGTCACCGAATGTAGATATTCAGATTGAGGCGGAGAGGCCAGTATCGCCTGAAGCTTGGTTTGAGGTGGAAGAGCAGATGCCAGGTTCATCAACTGATACAGGTGATGTACCACTGGAGCCTGTTAATGACGGACCAGCCTACAATTTACGGCCAAGATTACCGAGGACAATGTCTGCGCTCGAGGTAGAGTTGAGTGAGCCAACGACTGTTAAGGAGGCGTTGCAATCAACCGATAGCAAACTGTGGCTACAAGCCATGCAGGATGAGATTAATTCCTTCAATAAGCATGAAGCTTGGGAGCTAGTTGACAGACCGGCGGATAAGAACATTGTGAAGAATCGGTGGATATTTAAAATAAAACGCGACGCTAACGGGAAAGTAGCGTGTTACAGAGCGCGATTAGTTGCAAAGGGGTTTACCCAAAAGTTCGGGATTGACTATGAACATACATACTCTCCAGTTGTACGACATAGCTCATTGAGAATGCTGCTGTCTATTGCGGTCGAGCTAGATCTGAAGATTGATCATCTTGACGTCAAAACTGCCTTCCTGAATGGCAACTTGAGTGAGGAGATTTACATGTCACAGCCGGAAGGATTTATAAAACAAGGCAATGAGCATAAAGTCTACAGACTCAAGAAAGCCGTGTACGGGTTAAAACAGGCGTCTCGCGCCTGGTACGATAAGGTAAAAGAAGTGTTACTCGCAGAGAACTTCACGCAGAGCAAGCACGAGAGCTGTATCTTCAGTCGCCGAGTGGGTAAGCGAATCATTATTATCGCACTTTACGTAGATGATTTTTTCGTCTTTTACGATTGTGACGAGCTTGCTAAGAAGCTGAAATCGTCACTGAAGTCGCACTTCACTATTAAAGATTTAGGTGAAGTTAAACATATGCTAGGCATTAAAGTAGATCGCACTACTAGTGAGTTGAAGCTGAGTCAGAAAAATTATATTGAAAGGTTGCTTGAACGATTCGGTATGAGTGACTGTAAAGTCGCAAAGACGCCCTTAGATGTAGGTCTGAAGTTTTCTGATAGTGTTACTCATGACAGTAAACTACCATATCAGGAGTTGATAGGTTGCCTGAACTATTTGTCAGTGACATCTAGACCTGACATTTCATTTGCTGCAAGTTTTTTAAGTCAGTATAATACCTGCTATACAGCGGAACATTTTGCTGCAGCTAAGCGAGTATTGCGTTACTTAAAAGGCACAATGAATTTAGGTCTTGTGTATAGAAAGAGTACTGTGCATGACAAATTTCGTGTTTTTGGATTTACGGACGCTGATTGGGCTAATGGGTCGGATCGTAAATCATACACGGGCTATATCTTTAAGCTAGGTAGGAATGTAATTTCCTGGGGTTGTTACAAGCAATCTTGTATCGCACTTTCGTCTACCGAGGCGGAGTACATAGCATTGTCTGAAGCTGCTAAAGAGGCGGTATACGTCCGTGCAGTTCTTGCTGAGCTGACAGGTCAAAGTCAAAGTGTAACCCTGTATAGTGATAACCAGTCTGCTGCGAAGCTTGCCACTAATCCGGTGTTTCATAAACGGTCGAAGCATGTCGATATTAGGTATCACTATATTCGGGAGGCTGTTGATAATAAGGTCATTGAGTTGTCATATATGCCTACTGAACAGATGACTGCTGACGTGCTCACGAAGGCGCTGCCCAATTGTAAGCACAAGTCATTTGTTCACGATTTGCTGGAAGTTGTCCAAGATTAAGAGGGCGTGTTGGAGGTTTCACATTACCAGAATAAAACCTACATATATAATCCTGGCCAACTGCCTAATCGTCACTGTGATTGACATTGTAGTTTTACAGATTGTACTCTTGTGTCATGGCTTGTGCTGAATAAAACTCTGCTTTATATTTTCATAGAAAATTTGTTTAAATTCACATTACAATAGAAGTACACTTCAGTATATGGCGAAATTTCTCGAAGGAGTGAAAGAGATAGCACTATTAGAGAGAGACAGCTATATTGAGAAGGTTCGAGAAGTATGTGAAAGAGACAGAACTAGAAAGGGACAGCAATAGTCGGGAATGTTCCGGTCGAAGGATCGAACCATCTAGATTGTCTAGAACACTCGCGGTGCGTCATTGACCGAGGGGTCACCGACCGCCCTTGGACTTTGGACCGAAGATTCCAGATAGGATTTCTCCGGAACATTCGAGAGCAAGGGTCTCCGGATATATAAGCCGCGCGTCACCGACGCCGCGGTCAGTCTTGAACTAGATGCGATAAAGTGCGAATCTCGAAGCGAACCTAAGCGAAAAGTTAATAAGTGCGTTATAGTGAAGTGATTTAGTACAGTGATTTATTAAGTAAGTAAGCCTTGTTAATTAGTAATTTTGTAATAAAGTTTGCATTTTTAATTAGTGTATTTTCTATCACGTTACCTACGCCACGGACGTAACAATATTAATAATTGGTAATTATTACAGATTTTTTCTGTTCAGTAACTTCGATGATAATAAGGGGGAATAGTATTTTTTTGAAAGTTTTTGGTCATAAATAAAAAAAATCATAATTAAAAAAAATGGCTTTGGAATCTACAAATTAAGCCTTTTCATTTGATACCCCACTTGATACAATAGCACGACTTTAAATTTTCGACCTCCCATTACGGCCCCCTTTTAAAAACAACTAAAAAAATTCATATCGATAGCAGCAGTAGGGAGCTCCTGAGATATCTGGCTGTGACAGATGGACCGAACAGACGGACAGACAGACAGAGTCGCACCATAAGGGTTCCTTTTTTACCATTTTGGTACGGAACCCTAAAAAGAAGATTTAGGCCTTAAATATTCACTTTACAACCGAAATCTTAGCAATCATAATCCGATTCCAAATACTTAGACAAAATAATAAATACACATTGGGTTAATGTAAGTTTGAAATATTTACGCTAATATCTATTTAGGCAAATGGTTTTGTCCTTTAAGGGTTGGATTTAGATCATTAAAGTGCTTTTACGTATTTAGATTTCTTTCAAATTTTGTAAATGTAAAAATAATCCAATTTGTAAAATGTAATGTCTTTAATATAATAAGTCAATGATCAATGACAGTCAATGATGAAAAGTTTTGTCATAATTGGTGGTTCCACTGGCAAACTCTTGAATCCTATAGATCCTCAAGCAAGTTGAAATTGTCTTATTGTTGTTCACTGGTACCAAAGTCAAGTAGCCACATTTCGGCCGTTTAAGGTCGAAGCGCAGACAGTGCGATCCGTACTGGAGCATTCTTACGCATTATTCAAACTTTGCTTGTAGGTAGTGTGTTCGTTCAAGTCGCGCACACATACAAGCGCGCGATGTAGGTACCTTTTCTAGGAAGAGAAATGACTGCTATTATACTGTGCTGGAATTTGTGTGGAAAATTTCACAAGAAGCAGTTGAGTAAAAGTATTTGAAAAAACTGTCGCAAGAATTGAATCAAATTAACAAACAGTCGAGCTACATAAAACTGTTCAAAAACGTGACCATTTATGAGATACGATACTAAACTACAAGCTAACTTTGCCCTCTCTTCGGGTTTCACACATAACTCCTTCTTTAAATTTAATTTTACGCTTATTGACTATGTGCGTGACTGTAACGGCAAACGGACTTTCAACCATGAAAGAATTGTTGAAGTAGTTTAGACAATGACAACCACTTTAGGTCCTAAGCATCGAAATATTAAATTTTAAATTAAATTTGTTTATTTCATGTAACATTGACACATTTTATGTTAGTATTATAACTTAAACAAGAAACTAAAGGGTTAGTATTCTCCATAATAAAATTATTCTTCTCACCACAGCTCAATATTCATATATGTATATGTATTTATTTATTTATATATGTATACAGTATATGTATTTATTTTATTTACATATAAATACCTCTAATAATCTCTTGTACATGTTTATCAGTTTGTCTATCATCTCTCTTGTCTCATCACTCAACTGCTCAAAGGTTAACTGGAAGAGATCCCTCAAAGGGATAAGTTCGCCTTTGTACATATACCTTAATTTTGTAACCCTGTAATTTGTCTTATTTTGTGCAATAAAGTGTTTACATACATACATACATGATACTAGTTGGAGAGTGCAGCGTCTGACAGTGCGATAAGTAGGGACAGTCAACCCTATCCGCTACCATACGTAGGATGTTGTTGGGACTCCCCCGCACCCGGCGCACCAGAGATGCGCACCAGATATATGCGTGGAACGATAACGCTTAAAAAACCGAAATTTGCCCCGTAACGCCCAATTTTTAAAATCAGTACGTCTAATGTGTCAAGTGGTGTTGATAACCAACTTAATGTTTACTATGTGCAAGTGTAACTAAAGTAATTTATGATAAATATTCATTATAAAGTTTCAGTAGACAAACATTTTCGGATAAGTTGCATATCGTTTAAAGACAAAAATCCGTGATGAGACTAACGTGAGACATTTGACGCTATAGTGTTTAGGGTTCCGTGCCAAAATGGTAAAAAGGAACCCTTATGGTGCGACTCTGTATGTCCGTCTGTCTGTCCGTCTTTCACAGTCAGATATATATCAGGAACTACTGCTGGTATCGAATTGAAATTTGGAATAGTTTTAAAAATCGCTAACCCGAGCCTACTAGATGTAAAAAAAATCGTATACCTTTTTTACTTTTTTTTAAAAGGGGCCGAAATGGGAGGTCGAGAATTTTAAGTTATGGTATTATATCAAGTGGAGTTCAAATGAAAGGGCTTAATTTGTAGATTCCAAAACTATTTTTATTTTTTTCTTGATTATGATGTACTTTTTGATATAGGACGAAAAACGTTCAAAAAAATACCATTCCTCCCCCTATTATCTTCGAAGTTACTGATCAGAAAAATCTGTAATAATTACCAATTATTATTATCATCTTAAATATTACAGGAAAAATATAACGGCTTTCCTAACTTGCACCGTTTTTTTAGAAATTTGCAAAAATCATAAAACATACTTATTTGCTCCTACTAAACTTACCGCCGTACAGTTTTCTTGAACTATTCACGTATAATAAATAAATAAATAAACTTACGAGTTTGTACGGAACCCTCGGTGCGCAAGTCCGACTCGCACTTGACCGGTTTTTTTCTTTAGCGATAAGTACTGGCTCCATCCCCATTAGCATGGGACTGATTTTGAGCGTCACTTAGTCACTTACGTTTCAATTCTTATTATATTTCGACGGTCCTAAGTTGCAATCGCTTACTGTACCACCATGTATAGTCGAGTTCAGCATTATCTGAGCAGAGAACGGATCAAACATATCTGATCTAGATCTTATGCTTCTGACAATAGGGTCTTGTTCAGATGTTTTTGGTCCAATCTTTGGTCAGATAATGATGAACTCGACTGTACGCACATATCCAATAATTCAGCTTATATAATCACAAAAACATCAATCTTCCATAATCCCGACTTCATTTCAGAAATGAGCAGCCATCTTGTTTTCAGTTCATCGACCGGGGGCAATCTAAAACGTATCAGATAACAACGACCATAATTCACATTTACACGTGATGTCCTCACTGAAGGAGAAAACGGTTATAGTGCTGTGACGTCATACCTGGTATTGATATTGTTAATATTCGTCACGGGTAGATTTCCTTGAGAAGCTAGTACTTATTTTTTAGTTTACTCAAAATCAAGAGTTCTGGCGCTATCCATTTTTAATAAGGCCGTACAATGCTACGCATTATTTTATTTTCAATAGGTCAGATCTTTGTCTATTGCAATTTGGCTCTATATTTCATATTATCAATTTTTTTTAAATCGGTTTAATTTTTTAAATAATTTTTTATTTTCATATACAGGGTGGTTTTCGATAATGTGTACATATGAAAAGGGGTGAAATTTCAGCCAATTTTATCGGTAAAACTGATTTTAATTTTTGTTTGTGGTCATTCGTATTTTTTTACAGATTTTTATACTTTCAGTAAAATTTTCGGCAGTACATCTGTTTGCCGCGGTATAACTTTTGATCTGATTGCTTCAAATTGTAAGAAAATCAAATTGCAGGATCATGGCAATAGACACGTTATTTAGTAGCAATAACAATAAAGCACCGACTTGAAGAAAAAATCCTCCAAAAAAAATTATAATTGCGAAAAACGGCTGCAAGCTTCAGTTTTTTTTTACGGAAAACACCGTTTTCTCGAAAGTTTGTGAATATTGTGACCATTTTTTCATGCTTACTTTCGTTAAGCACTTAATTTTGATCTTAAAAACATTTTTTTCTTACAGCTTTGAACAATAAGATTAAAAGTATACAGTATAACGTCAAACAGATGTACTGTCCAAAATTTTATAGAAAACAGTAAGAATCTGTAAAAAAAAATTTTTGCCCAAAAGTCATTTTTACCGATAAAATTAGTTGGAATTTCACCCCTTTTAATATGTACAGATTATCGAAAACCACCCTGTATAGATAGAAGAAATCAAAGGACATACAAAAATTAAATGGCACTCACCTGTGTCCAGACCGGGAATCGAACCCCGTACCTCTGGATTTCCGGCCCAACCACTCGTCCACCAGAACGCCCAGTAAGCGCCCTCAATTTTGCCATCTACTTTGACTTCTGTATCATTCTGGCTTAATAAGATTTTTAACCTAACTTTACCCGCATTCAAAATACCAATGAAGAGACAAAAATGTTTCTTTCATATAAAGTACTTTTTATTTTCTCTATTTTCTTAATTTCAGTAGTAAGTTGAATTACGCTGTTGGGTCAATTGCAGAAAAAATGTACCTTTTACTTTTTTTGTCTGATCATGGTGTGTCTTATACCATTTTACTCAGAATCAAAAGCACTTTTCATTTATGAAATAAAAAAAGCTGACCAAAATGTCTTGAAACTACATCACTTAAAGTTACAAGTACTACATATTTACTTCTTACATGGACTAGTGTACCAAGTATTTCGACTCGGGTTGAAAAAATAGGATATCCCTGGCTTTACGTGATTTATGTTCGGTCAGAAGATTGTGGGCAGAAAAATAAATCTGGAGATATTAATACCCTTCCGAAGGGACGTAGGGTCAAATCACTGGGTTATGAAGGAATATTATGACGCAAAACTATGTGTCTATTCGCCGCTGCTTCGTCCCTTTTCGTTTTTGTTTCTAGAAAGTATTTTTCGGTCGGGCGTTGTCACGTTGTTTGCTAATTCGAATACTTTGAGTCGCATCATTATGAGATACTTAAAACTTTTGTCGCTCGCTCCGATTGACTAAAAATAAACTCTAATTAAATAAATGTTGTGAAAAAAAATACTGTATTAAATGAGCGCATTGTTTTTATTTACGTATATAAAGAAATAGGGAGATCTGGAAAGAGGGAGGGGAGACCTTTGCCTAGCAGTGAAACACCAACAGTGAAAAAAAGTCCCTTTACTCTTCCTGTGCAAATTCCGTTCTTGAACTTAAATTAGACTTAAATTAGACACTAGACGGTCACAAAATAAATATGGGCGTATGGTTTATTATTACCATGCCTGGTTCCGTTTTTATTACGTTATTCGCTCAGTGTGTGTTACTCATATAGCCTAGCAGCAGATATTAATAATATTAGCGGTACAAAAACAACAATAACACAGGACGTAAATTATGGCACTCGTTACAGATACTTGCAAGTCTTGCGGATAGTGACTGACTAAAGGCGGAAACCGAATATTCGCCGAAAGGAATATCTGGGGGCACGGCGGCCAAGTCGAGTAAAACAAAGGCAAGGCCGTACCATCCTTTTCTCTAAGCCATTCAGGGCATTTTTAAACTCCTGTAATTTTGTGCTGACTAAAGCTAGAACCCTGAAATTTCAGGGTTATATAGGGCATAATATGTGGCGTTATATCAGCGGGAAGGGACCTTGTTGTCGGTATTGAGTTATCGATATCCCCATAATCTACATACATTTAGCTATCGAACCATCTAAAAACATGCATGTAGGTATAATATATGTTTAAAAAAATGTTTAAAAGAGAAAATTGAATTCAAACTTCTACACCCAATAAAAGTATGTTATTGTTGGAAGTTACATTGATATCATGCTATTTGAGGAGTAGATTGTATGAGCTTTCAGGTTTAAAGTACAATTTTGTATCATACGGCCTGTAGAAGCCAAGAAACATGCACACATCACAATTTATTATTTTTGGGATACATAACACATAAAATAAAAATAAATAAACGTCACGAGACATCTTACACAAATCGATCTAGTCCCAAAACTAACTAATGCTTGTATTATGGGTACTAGACGACGATACACATACTTATACTTATAGATAAATACATACTTAAAAAAAGAGAAACCATCCATGATTCAGGAACAAATATTTGCGCTTACCAGGATTTTAACCCGGGACCTCTAGCTTCGTAGGCGGACTTATTGAAATGAGCGCTACATAATTTCGAACATTTTCTGTTTATTTCTCAAGCCGAAATTCTCGGCCGAAACAACTTCGGAACAGTCCAACACTAAAGAAACTGCGGTGTGGGTAAAAACTGCTCATAATTCGTCGGCGTTATGTTATGTGCTTATTACACGCATTTCTCCAGTACTTATTCAACCCACTCGGTTATGTTGTTTTCATAGAAAAACATTTAGTTTCTTGAGACAAAACCAGACATAGAATGCACGACCGCTTACCAGAAAATATCCTTAAAGACATCATATATATTTGTCGGGGACAGCAGCGATAGTTCAAGAAATCTAAGACTGTCAATTGACTACTGAAGTACTAAGTAGATTTAAAATGGCGGCGAACGCCGTGTGACGTAACGTCCGGTTGCGGTGCACGTCGACGGGCTCGTTGGGCAAGAGTGTCGATTCTCTTTCTGACTGTCGTGGCGACAACACTTGTCTTACGATTCTGTCAGTTCGTCTGCCAGTAGTTAAAGTTGCTACTTGATAATTGTAATTCTGTCGATTAATAGTGAAATGAATCATACTGTGTAACGTAATTGTCTAGATTTGCTCACTCAAGTACCTACGCCATAATATTGTAACAGCTATTGTAATGCCTGATGATTTTAAAAGAGAAACTGGTGAGTTTCTTCAGGCACTTCTTCTCACCAGAATGTCATTACCGAAGTCGCCAAAAGAATCAGACGAATAAACGATTTGATCTGACATGAATCCACTTCTTTAACCAACATACCTCAACGGCCAGCATTCTGCAGCTAACCCATCCTGACCTGACAGACAGTCACGCGTGAATCCGACATCAGGCGTGGGATGTAATCAGCGCCCACAGGATGTGAATAATTTCCAGTGTTTGAGGCATTCCATATCTTCGTCAATATCCAGTGAAAGGCAATTATGAGATTTTGTGTCCAGCGAAATAGACATGCTTTGCAAATGCTTGGATCTCATCAGTGGACATGTGAGTCAATGATAATCAACCGAACGGATGCATTTACTGCGTGTAGAATCATTGTGACAAAACAAATATGGTTTTACTAGAAAAAAAGACAATTTCTTACCTTCAAAGCAAGTCCAGCAACTGCAGCACAGCCTACGTTAATGTATTCAGAATATCCAACACTGCCAGTTTTGTTTAAATGCAGTCTCTGAAGAAAGTTTGACCGCAACACTATTAATTATGATCTCCGAAAATAAAGAGGCACTTGTACTGCACAACAGTCAACACCAAACAACAAATATAGTCACAAACAATGAAAAATCCTTCAAGAAGTATGGTTTGAAGCCACAACAAATATCATAATTTGATCTACTGCCGCGAGCAAAAGAAGATTCGTCGTTTGGACTACATCACGGCACACTACGGATGAGCCACTACAAGGTGACATGGGCGGCAACGGCGCTTCAGGCGCGTTAGTCAACAACGGGCACCACCGCCTGATAGATTCGCGAGTTTGTGGAAATCTAATTTGATCTGGTGAGTCGTACTCATTTTATTACGATTCTTGGCCCGAGTATTTTCTCACAAAGCGAAACTTTACTTTTAAATTGACAGAAAAACTTTAAAGTTTACCATTTGAGATTAACAATGAAAAAGTTAGCAGTAACAAACAAGTTTACGAAGTGACTATTTATGACAGTCACTTATTTTTACGTTCTACCCGCCAATTGTTCGAATTACGATATTGTAAATGTTCGAGCTGTTTCGGATATAGTTTTCTCCGTTATAAAATCGAATCAACACTACTACGTTTCTTGAGAGGAAAATAAATGTTGTCAACCGTTGTTTTCAACTACCTTTAAATTTAATGTTTTTACAAATTCCTAGTTACGCATTCATGTTTGGAAGTAATGTAAAGTTCACTGATGTGAGAAAAGGCGCGGTTCTATGAATTCTAGTGATTGAAAATATTGCGATGTGCTAGAAGTGGTGTTGAGAAAAAATACCCGTTAATTTTAGTAATTCGAAAGTTTCCGTATAGTACAATTTGTGTGATTTTTAAATTTGGTAATCAAGATAAATGTCCTTTGGAGTCATAATGAACTCATTGGTGATCGGATGTGTCGCATAGGACCACGGGGTTGGTTTTATGTCGAGTAACCACAGGGATGGTTGTAAAATAGCCGGACAAAAGAGGTACTTTCCTTGATATTTTAGTTTTTGAAAAATGTTTCGTTGTAATGGGTACTTGAACTTTAGCTTTGAATTTTTATTTTGATTTAGTAAACAAGAAAGGAACTAGATAAAGTTCGCCCCAAATTCAAAGGTCCATTTGATATCACAAAGTGGTGTTTTGTTTTGAAAGCACTAAACTCTAAACACAGCTATAAGTACACCCATGGCAGGTTAAGGAAAATGCCAGAGGCTCACGTACCATTTTTGAGCTAAATGAGGATGTAAGCGAGACATAAAATGAGGTTCTTAGTTCGGCTGGTCGACCGAACCGGAGGCTTCGCCGTAGCCGTAGCCCGTTAGAAGTCGGTATCTGCTCTGAGTAGTCCGTGGGTGCGCGGTGCGCGGGGAGCTCCGGCGGAGGTCGGGTCTCGTGGAGACCGTAGAGTCTTAGGGTAGACTCGGCGATCCCGTGGGGATGCGCGTAGTGTGGGTGGCTTGTTAAGCCTTAGGCCACGAATGAGATACCTGTTTTGTTGTCTAATAGAGTTTTCGTAATTGTGATGAGGCCATAAAAGGCAGTCGAATAATGGTACTTGGTTGCTCTTGCATTTAGAATACTTTTTTTATTTAGTTAGGCTGCGAAAAATGCCTAAAAGCCAAATACCTATTGACATTACTGTAGAAAATCAAAATCGGGATAATAATTGAAACAATATTGTTTTATGATTTTTTATTAGTTGCTTAGTTAGAGATGGTTCTTGGTTCGGTTGGTCGACCATACTAGAGGCTAGATCGTAGCTGTAGCTTGGTAGAAGTCGGTGTCTGCTCTTGAGTAGTCCGTGAGCGCGCAGTGCGCGGCTAGCCGCCCACTGGGTAGGGCTAGCCCTAGTGGAGGTCGGGTCTACTGCAGACCGTAGTGTAGTCCAGGGGGATGCACGGCGATCCATTTGGTGGATGCGCGTAATAGCAAGCATGTGACTTGCTGTGTGGGCTTAATTGCCATAGGCCACGAACAGGTTGCCAGTCTCTTACTTAGCTTATCATTGCTGTTGTTACATAAGTCTAAGACCATACGTGTGCACATAAATATCCAAGTAATGATTCAATTGGTAATTGGTTAAAAGTTGATTTGTACCACTGTAAATATTGAGAAATAATAAACCACAAATTCCATTTTATTTTCATAGTCACCTTTGCTATGTGATTAGTTGTAGCGTAAAGAATGATTACGGAGAGATGAAAATAAAATTATTTTGTCGGTTTTAATTTTTTTGTCACTCTGGTGATTATTGACAGGAATGACAGAATGGCGTACTGTGTTGTTTTTTTGCTTGTTTCAGGATAGACACACGAGGACGTGTGCTCTGCAGGATGGCCGTGTCGGGGACAGCAGCGATAGTTCAAGAAATCCAAGACTGTCAATTGACTACTGAAGTACTAAGTAGATTTAAAATGGCGGCGAACGCCGTGTGACGTAACGTCCGTTTGCGGTGCACGTCGACGGGCTCGTTGGGCAAGAGTGTCGATTCTCTTTCTGACTGTCGTGGCGACAACACTTGTCTTACGATTCTGTCAATTCGTCTGCCAGTAGTTAAAGTTGCTACTTGATAATTGTAATTCTGTCGATTAATAGTGAAATGAATCATACTGTGTAACGTAATTGTCTAGATTTGCTCACTCAAGTACCTACGCCATAATATTGTAACAGCTATTGTAATGCCTGATGATTTTAAAAGAGAAACTGGTGAGTTTCTTCAGGCACTTCTTCTCACCAGAATGTCATTACCGAAGTCGCCAAAAGAATCAGACGAATAAACGATTTGATCTGACATGAATCCACTTCTTTAACCAACATACCTCAACGGCTAGCATTCTGCAGCTAACCCATCCTGACCTGAGAGACAGTCACGCGTGAATCCGACATATTTTATATTATTTAGGCAACAAACAGTCACATTAAAAAAAAATATAGTAACATTAAATGACCTTGAGTGATATGGCACTTGAGTGATTATGACACTAATCAAGGTCATTTAACGTATTAACTTAAAAAAACTATTCTATAGGGACGGTAGAAGGCGAAATAACCGCATTGCAATTGGTACAATTCTAAGGTAATATATAATTAGTAGTGTGATACACAATTCAGTCAGCACTCCTAACGTGAAGTTATAGCGATTAGCGACTTACTGTGACAGTCACGGCAGAAGTGCGATCTGAGTAACTGAGTAACTATATTGTATTTTGAAGCTAATAAACAGAATTGTTTAACCCTCCTACTAAATTTCAGTAAAATTGGACAAACGGTACTCAAAATATCGTTAAACTATAAAACATATAAGTACATAGAACACCAATGCGCATTCCTTGTCGACTTATAGACCTTACTTGTTTCGGTCTCTCTGTCAAAAATTAGGTTCAAAATTGGTCTTCGATTGTATCGTGTTTGAGTGTCATATCTGTTCGTAAAAGCTCGGTAATCTGTGCCCGATACACCCTTTGTTACCAACTCACGTTTCGTTACCTAATTACAAGTTCGAGCCTAATGAGATAAAATCAAAAACAGTAAAATAAACTTTTAACATAAACCATGTTTACGTAACACAGTTCAATTTAAAACAGGGCCGGAGTTCTGTTGCCGTCTTCTTCGTAATTATAATATTTTAATACAAGACTTAGAAATTTGGGTGGGAACCTGTGAATACATTAACTTGTTAGGACGGGGTATCAAAATTTGTCTGTTTGCTTCAGTGCAAGACATTGTAATGTGATTAATCTTCTTCGTTATGGTGAAGGGCGATGGTAGTTATTTCTTTCTTGGTTACTATGTGCAAAGGATTTTGGTTTTTTACAGCCCACTTTTGTACAACATGAAAATGAAAACTGGACAAATATTTAAGAGCGTTTACGCTGATAGATTTGGCTACATCGAATTTTTCTAATGTTTATTCATTACTTGAATGAACCTTAACACTTTCTCGGACAGTACGTCCACAGACGGGGTATAGGTATGCTTAACAACGCTTAATTGATAGTAGTGTTCGTGAAAGTATTAAAAATGTGGTCTATACAAAATTTTAACCTGTTCGCCGACAGTGCCCAAATTATAGAATGTACTAGAATGACAATAAAATGCTACCTATGATTTTATAAAACGAGAGCGGCAAGCGCCGTAGTGCGTGTGTGTGTTGACTTACACAGATGCGTTGCATCTGTGTAAGTCCCTGTATAATACAAGTGGAAGTATAATAAGAATTATACCTAAATATCACAATGTTGTTTCAGAATTTCCGGAATACTCTGAGATGATATACAACGTGTTGCCTGTACTAGGACAAATAATTAAAACTAAGGTTGGACTCCTCAGACTGAACAACATTTATTCAGCGACATTTAAAAATAACTTATGTTTTGGTCTTATGTACACTTTAAAGTTTATTTGAAGCCGCAATTTATTGCGATGTTAATTATGTCAGTAGCGTGACAAGCGACGTCAATGAGACTGATGTTAACGTAGATTGAAAATACTATTTAATTTGTATGAAAAAGATAAAATTTAAATATTACATATTTTTTAGAACTCGTTGAACGAAAGTTGTATTGTTTGATGAGTAGAATCTACGTTTTAATTATTTGATCCTGTTACAGGCAACACCCGGTATAAGTGTGTAATTCAGCTAAAAAATAAAGCAAAGTTCGTTGGTTTTTAACACTAAGTAGGTACTAAAAGGCTTACCAGCTTGTCGCGGCGTAATCTTGAGCTATATTCTATTTACCTCTGTACTTTTTTCTTTTCACTGTAACTTCTTTTGTAGTGTTGATCATATAATGGGGTCGTAATTAGTAATAGGTAGTCATATTTTACTCTTTTTTCGGAACGGTTGAAACGATCTGATAATATTCATATTATATAAAAGACTTGAAATAATTAATAAGACAACCAAGTACCATTACAATACCAACGTTTTAAACGAAGATTTAAGTGAATAAAAAAAATCCCCCTTACTTTTTAAGGTGCCCTCGCAAGTAAATTTTAATCAGGGAGCAAGTGGTTTTATGGATCGTAATTTTAAGCCATTATGCCGTTTAACAGCACTGTCCTAATACGGCGTAAATCTTGTTAATACGGGTGCCATTATCCTGATAGATTCCTCCACGTTAGCTGGCGTGGATTAGGGCCATTTTTAACCGAGTTAAAAAAAATTAACCAAGTTAAAAAAACGAGGTTATACGAGGTGTTACGTGGTTTTTATGGAATTTTGTTCAATTATTATTTTTATATGTATTGACGATCATAATATGAAATCATGTAAATTGACATGTGTAATTTAGAATGTATTTTATAGTGTGAACTAAATAATCTGTCTATCTATCAATTCGACTCCTATGTATGTAATATGTAGTTTTTACAATGTTACTGTCTATCAGCATCTAAACGTGTGTGCATAATTTCGTAAGTGTATGTATGTTTGTATATTTGTATGTTTGTCCGCGCATATCTCAAAAACTATAAGCCGGATTGCAAAAGCTTTTAGTTGGTCTAGGTATTGTCTAACTTAGGGAACTGTGCCAGTTTCATCAAAATCGGTTCAGTAGTTTTTGAGATAGAAAGTTATGTGTGTATCAGTTACTACGGAAACGTGTGTACTTAACATTGTAATTTAATAATTCAATTACCACTGAAATAAAAAAAAAACACGAAGGAATAAAAGTTTTAAGCCAACAACTTTTTTGTCGGTTTAATTTTTTAAATTACTTTTTTACAGAAAGTTGTACAAAAACTTTTTTTTTATCGGAGAAATTTTACATCATTCCCACTCAGACTACTCTTCGACTCTCGACTCTGATGGGACAAAAAATGTAGCCTTATATTTATTATTCCGATTCCCTTACTTTTCTACAATTGTTCATAGAACCCGAATTCATTGTCCGTAAGTGTAAAATTAGCACCAACATAAAAAAACTGTATGGCGATTAGTTTAGTAGGAGCAAATAAGTATGTGTTACGATTTTTGCAAATTTCTCAAAAACGATGCAGGTTAGGAAAACCTTTATATTTTTCCTGTAATATTTAGGATGACATTAATAATTGGTAATTATTACAGATTTTTTTGTTCAGTAACGTCGGAGATAATAGGGGGGAATGGTATTTTTTTTGACGTTTTTCGTCATAAATCAAAAACTACTTATTGAAGAAAAAAAAATAAAAAACGCCATTTTAATCTACAAATCAAGCCCTTTCATTTGATACCCCACTCGATATCATAACCCTACTTTCAATTTTCAGAGTCCCATTACGGACCCCTTTAAAAAAAAGTAAAAAAGGCATAAGTTTTTTTTCCGCCCAATAGGCTCGGATTAGCGGTTTTAAACACTATTCCAAATTTAAAGTCGATAGTATCAGTAAATCCTGAGATATCTTGCTGTGACAGACGGACAGACGGACAGAAAGACAGAGTCGCACCATAAGGGTTCCTTTTTTTACCATTTTGGTACGGAACCCTAATAAGCAATGTTACCATATTACGTAGTAGAGTAAACACTAAGCCCAACCCACTGCAATATCCGACCGCATCCAACATTTAAATTAGATACAGTTTAGTGAGTTGTCAGCCGTGACGGTAGTTCCACCGGAAATGGATCGGCGGCTGGCGGGCCGGAAATGACTCAATATTTCTCGCGGCGTTTAGGGCGCAGATCTTCTGCCGATTTGTTTACGTCGTTGGTTTATCTTTGACTTTTAGTTACGAGATCGTTTGGAATAGTGATTTATTTATTTATTTAAACTTTATTTCACAAAAAAAGTTATCGTACAAAAGGCGAACTTAATGCCATAAGGCAAAAAAGGTAAGGTAAAGGTAAGGTAGGTAGGGTTAAGTTAAGGCGATTTGTGTGACTGTTGTTTATGTATAAATAATGATATATATTTAGAAGTGTAAGATTGCGAGCCAATAATAATTGAAATTATTTCAACCTTTGCCCTGGGGCGGCCTCCTCGGAACACCGCCCAAGTAGCACACAAGCTGTATAAAAGTTTATACAGCTATTATACCTCCAGTTTAGGCGCTATAAGAGCTGTATAAGCTGTTTTACAGCCTGTGTGCTACTTGGGCGGGATCACTCCCAGAAGTCGACGGCAACATCACTGGTCTGCTAGGTTTTCTGATAGGGTTGGGTTAGCAAGAGTAGTGCCTTCGACAAATCACGCAAAATAGGGGTCACTCCCAGAAGTCGACGGCAACATCACTGGTCTGCTAAGTTTTCTGATAGGGTTGGGTTAGCAAGAGTAGTGCCTTCGACAAATCACGCAAAATAGGGGTCACTCCCAAAATTCGACGGCAACATCACTAGTCTGCTAGGTTTTCTGATAGGGTTGGGTTAGCAAGAGTAGTGCCTTCGACAAATCACGCAAAATAGACGCATATCTGTTGAGAGTTGCGGAAAATTAGCACGCGTTAACATATAACTCATTTAACATATAGCGAGTAACAGCTAAATGGAATTCGTTTCGTGTCATTCATCATCATTGAAATACATAAAAACTGGTATATCTACACTACTATAGACATGAAATATTTAAGATGAGTTCATTATACAAAGGTAATTTACATGATATAGGGTAAGTGCTCCAGTGAATGAACAAATCCAGTGAACGAACAAAATGCATGTTTTTGTCCTAAAATAAGATTTCTGTACCTTTTTACCACGCGTGATATTTTTTTTTCGGTTAGCAACATTATTTGACAAGTTCTGGTAGCACTTACTTCAACTCATACGCATCAGTGTCAAAATAGCGGCGATGTAAAGTGGGCATGCGGTTGCTGTTCGTTTTTTATATGAAGGTGTAATAAGGGTTAAGGTACGCTACGTTGTGTTTAATGTGCTACTGCGTGTGTCCCGTGCGTCTGCCTTGTACAGTGCGTGTTTTTTTTAAGCCGTAAGGTCATGTTTGTGCTATTAATGTATAGTTTAATGTGATTTATTTTCAAATAGTGCCTTTTAATCCAGTGTTCTTTAACTAGAAATCAAAATAGCTTAAATTCAATGAACGAACAGGGGGGTTCATTCACTGGAATCGCGTGATTTATTGTTTGTTCAATATCTGACGTTTCAGTAGTAGTTATAAGATTTGGTTTTCTATGACTTTGATAGAAATGTGCTGTCTGACAAAAGGCCAGTGTTCGAACAAAACTTTAAATACTAAATTTCTAACAGTTTATTAAATTTTTAACAGTTTATTCACTGGTCTGAGTTTTTCAGTGAATGAACTACCGCAATGACAGATAGTTCATTAATTAGTTTCCAAAAACCAGTCAATGAACTACAACATTTATTGTATTTTTCTTGTTTTAAACATGGAAACTTCAAAAAATCATACAAAAGATTCCAATATGACCAAGAATCTCTCGACAAAGCCCTAAAAGTCCTTATACCTAAGTAAAGCATTCTTTTTAAGGTAGTTCATTCATTGGTTTCATTTGTTCATTTACTGGAATTTTGTGTTCATTCACTGGTGATTTTCCATTTTATCCCCTAAAGCTTGCTATAATTTAAAACTGTGCAGCACTACTACAAAATAAAATTGATTTTAGAGAACTAGAATAGTTGTTTACTCTATAGGAACAATAATATTTGAATTTAATTATTGCTATCTGCCAAAAATATTTTTTTAAAGTTGAAAATTTCCTTAAGTGTTCATTCACTGGAGCACTTACCCTACTTAGGCACTAAGACAAGATATTTAGAAATTCGTTCATAATTATGCCCATGCAATGATTCGCTAATATACACCGTGGGCCCGTACAACCCAACCAACTTTAACCATAGATCCTAACAACTAAATATTAGAAGTAAAAAAAGTCATGTGACGTATAATTACTTTCCGAGATATTCATAATTTTTAAAATAAAAACTCCCAAGTGTGTAACAAGCCCTAATAAATGTGACTAAGATACGTTTACTGATTTTTTTAAATAGTTTAACTAAACAGCAATTAACCTTCGCAGTATTAGATGGTAAGCGATTACAGCCAAAATATTGACCTTTTGTTTCCATTTTAGCTTTTTTTTTTCCTTTTTAATAACTTTTCCTCCAGTAAGGACATGTTTATAACGAGGGACTGAATTTATTGATTTGTTTTGTTCCATAAGACTGGGTATGGCCGCCAAAAATTGTACATTTGAAAAAAAAACAATGTCCCTCTCACTTAAATATGTAAAACTTTTACGTCATTTTATTTTATAATAACTTGTAAAGGTATGTCTGATTAGCAGAATTTCGTAATTATATATACAATGTAATTTCAGTTAGTTAACGTTTCCTGTTAAAAACGCGATTTTTTTTGGAAGGGTTATATTTTGCGTTCATACAAAAATTCTGTGTCCCATTACGACCTCTCGCAGATCGAAGTTAGAAAAAATATATTTTTGAATCGTACCTGTTATAATTTCGGAATAGCTAACGTTGTTCACTAAATTTGCTACTTTTCTGTTGAATTATTTTAATAAAATACCGCAATAAAGTGTATCAAAAATAATTTCAAACATGTGTCTCACTTTTCGTTCCTGAATGTTACCTCACGTATGTTACTATATTACAATGGAAATAACAAGAATCCAGGGCCGCAAAAACCTTTATTGAGTCATGGCTACACCACACTACAGGTTGTTCAACCTACGGAAATGAATCCGCGATTTTTTGTACGACAAATGAGAAAGGAACAAGTGGCCGGTGTTTTGTCTCGACATTATTTCACGTTTTGTACAGTGAATATTCAAGGTAGGAACACAACTTTATTACATAATTATACATTGTAGACGTAGGTAGACTATTCATTTAATAAATAAAGTTATTGGGTGCTTCCTAACTTCAAAACTCACTGAATATATAATTTTTAAGTTTATGTCCACAGCATTTTCGATTCACGAATGTTACGTAACATTCGTGAACTGTTGTTAAGCTGAGTGTGCACTATTGAAACTTAGTGATTTACTACTAATTGGTATTGACTAAAAATATTTGATGTTTCTGTGACAAATAGGTATGGTTGTTGTTTGATTGGTTACCTGCCTACAATTTCAAAGAATGTATGCAAAGATTTGATTACGTTAATAATTCTTAAATAATTTACATACTTTTAAATTACAAAAAAGTTGAGTACCTCATGTTAGAAGTATTAAACTTTAAATGACATCTTTGTTTTTTTTTTATTATTTTAAAGATAGGTTTTGTTCAAACTTGTTTTTTATTTTGAGTATCCCAAATCATACCAATGAAAATAATAAAAGAAATCCCTTATGGGCTCTAGGCTTTACGCATTTCACGTGTGTTACATTCATTCTCGTATGTTACCGTGCGTTACCAGTTCACGACCGTTATTGTAGAATTTTTGGCGGCCATACCCACCAATGAAAATAATAAAAAAAATCCCTTATGTGCTAGGCTTTACGAATTTCACGTGTGTTACTTTCATTTACGAATGTTACCGTGCGTTACCAGTTCACGACTGTTACTGTACAATTTTTGGCGGCCATACCCGACTATTAATGTAAAATGACAAAATTCGACCTATGTTGATATAACGTTATTTACTTGTAATACCATCAGGAATACGTGGTTAAAGTTGGTCGGGTTGTACGGGCCCACGGTGTATGTAAGCCTCGATTCGTACTATTTGATCTAGGTGTTCTTGAAATATTTATATAAGTATTCATTTAAATAAAATTTGTGCAGTGCACGCAAAATATAAATAAGTTCATGGCGTTTTGGAATATTAGAGGAGACTTTGAAATATTAAAGCATATAGATAATGTCAACCGAATGTTAGAACTGAGAATGTAACACAAACTTATAATATTAGTGCAAGACGGAATGTTTTTCAAGTACCTTCTTAAAAAATGTACCAGATGCCTTAGTTTCTAGAGTTTTCTAATGGCAAATATAAGTTTGTAGATCTGTAAGTTTCTTATGCTTCTGACATGGGTGTTGGTGGGCACAATGGAATGTGTCTATCAATGTGTCACTTTATTATAACTGCTCGACTGGAAGATATATTCGGAGCTTCTCTGCCAAAAAGTTATTTTCAATATAAAGATTGCGAGGATTTCGATTACATTAAACGATGAAAATATGCGGAAATTTTTCCTATTCACAGATGTTTAATATAAAATTGACTTATACCTACCTAAATTCTTGATAACTATGTTAATAAGATTTCAACAGTTACATAGGTAGCTACTAGAGTGGGCAGAAGATTCTTTATAAGTATTTTTATTTACGTTAAAAATTTAAAAAATTATATTACTACCTAAATTAACTAACATAAATACAAACCAAAACTCAAAATTTTAACTGATGTTAAATTACCTAAACGTTAAAATATTTAAAGCCTAATATTATGGTTTTGCTTGGAAATTGCAGCAGTAATTGTCACACTACTGCAACAATAACTTTTATGCCACACCTGGCACCTGGCTTTTATGGCCAGTGTACGATTTTGGGCCTGGGATCAAAGCTCTCACGTACATACCAAAATGCGCGTTCAATATTGGCGCGCATCATTCACATTCACTCGCGAACGTAATGAGTGAAAGGAACTTTTGACCTGCCGATGCGATCGCGGCGCCATCTGTGTCAACCGAACTTGCCTAACCTCTAACCTAACGCCGGCCGGCGTGCGCGCTCTCGCAAATAAAAAACAAATCCAGAAAATTTGGAGTGAACTCTGCTGAAGATGTGTGGTGTGTGATGTGAAGAAGCCAAGTGAAAGTGCCATGGATTTCTCCTATATGGTATCGTGAGTACAATTTCCTAAGCCCAAATCTCAATTTAATTTTTCAATACTTGTGTCATAGTTTAACCATTTTGGTCATTCGATCGGGATTCTTCGGTTTGTAAGCCAGATTTACACTTATACACACCAAACATACATTAACAGTACAGTTTTTATACACAAAGCTTTATTTCGAGTCTAAAGATTGTGTAATTACGCATCAATTTCGACTAATTCAAGTTACAACGCGTGGCGTCTAAGCATTGTCACAGACAAGATGGCCGACAAATTGTTAGAATCACTTATAGATAAAAAGCAAACGTGTTTCATACGTGTTCAAACACTATTCGAATTATCTAAAATCGTTGTGACAGATTCGTCTCGTTTAACGGAATTTAATTTGCGTCTCAAAGATGTCCACTCCATTCGCGAGAATTTTGAGAAAATAGTATATCAAGTAAATTCGATTATGAAACGAGAAACCCCTACATTTGAGCCTAGTTATCAAGAAATTCAAGCACTCGACGATATGTATTATAGAATTCTAAGTGTCGCGGCAACTACAAATGATCGTTGGCAGTCGTGCGACGGCGACAGTCTGTCACCTACCGAAGTTAGCCCCGGCGGCGGGCCCGGTAACACAGCCACTAGTTTGCGCCCGGTTAAGCCGCGTTTACCGAAACTAGAATTGTTTCATTTCAACAGTGAATTAAGGAACTGGCAAACCTTTTATGACACATTTACGAGTCTGATTCATAGAAATGAAGATCTCAGTAATATTGAAAAGTATTACTACCTTATATCTGCTGTCAGCGGATCCGCGTTAACGTTAGTTAAAGGCATGCCAGTTACCTCTGATAACTATCCTATTGTTTGGGGATTGCTAGTAAATAAGTTTGAAAACAAACGCGCATTAGCCACTAGTTACCTAGATAGATTGTTCCAATTTAAACCGTTGTTGGTGGAGTCGGCCTCCGGGTTGAATGCGTTTTTACAAACTTATCAAGAATGCGTTAAAGCGTTGAAACATTTAAAAATCGACATCTTAGCTAGCTTCATATTGTTTTATATGGGGTTACGCAACTTGGACGCGGTTACGAGACGGGAGTTCGAACAGTCTGTCGATCAAACTCAAATACCTACTTACGATCAGCTGATAACTTTCGTGGAAAAACAGACGCGTGTTTTGGAGTTGTCTGAAGTGAAAAATAGTGCTCAAAAACATCAGCCTATGCAAAAGGCTGTTTCTTACGTAGTGCCGAAACATAATGTGCCGCGGTCGAATAATAATAACTTTTACACGGCAGGAAATAAACCCGCACCGAAACCATGCTTGTCAGCTGTTAGTAAGGGAGGTAATGATCGATTAAATAACAATAAGTGCCTATTTTGTGAGAAACCGCACTCAACGTACCGGTGTTACGAATATTTGGATTTGGCACCCTCGCAGCGTCTTGACAAAGTCAGACAGCTTCAATTATGCGAAAATTGCTTACGTCAGCATCCGCTGTCAGAGTGCACATCCAAAATTCGTTGCGTTTTGTGTAAACAATTACACCATCATAGTCTACACTTAGATACAGTTTCAAGTGTACATAATGCCGGTAGCAGTCAAGGTCAACCGAAAGGTCAAGGTCAACTTCCAAACGTCGGCTTGACTTGCTCAGCTAATTCTACCGTGTTGTTGGGAACCGCTATGGTGCACGTCGCAGACCGATGGGGTACTTACCACGCCGTGCGTGCCGTAGTCGATAGTGGGGCCATGTCCGGGTATATAACTAAAAAGTGTGCTCAGCGCCTGGGTCTGTCGCGACGCAAGTGTCCATTTGAACCCATGGGTCTGGGAGGTGCACCAGTGCAAGATTTCGGTGTGGTTACATGCTCAATTAAGCCACGGAACTCATCTGGTCCAGTACTGAGCACAGAAACTGTAGTTGTTGATAATATTACCAGCAACTTACCTACAATGACGCTTTCAAATAAAATTGTCAATAATTTCAAAAATATTGAGCTAGCAGACCCGAACTATTTCTCGGCTGCTCCGGTTGAGTTGTTGTTGGCAGGAGACTTGTTTCCATACATCTATGATGGTCAAAACATACTACCGCGTGAATCGGGTTTGCCTGTCGCGATGCATTCAATTTTCGGGTATATCATAGCCGGACAGACTGTACTAGATAGCGATCGTGAATCGAATAACCATTCTCTTAGCTTATTCTCGGCTACTAGTAGCATCGACAAAATTATGAACTCCTTTTGGGAAATTGAAAACGTACCCTGTGATGTACCTAAAAATCCAGAGGACTTATATGTCGAACAGTTGTTTCAAAAAGAACACAGCCGCGACAGCAGCGGTCGTTACACAGTAACGTACCCCTTCAAACCTAACTTTGAGCTTGGCGACTCAACGCAACAAGCGTTACGCCGATATAAAAATTTAGAAACAAAGTTAAACCGACTTCCGGAACTTAAGGAAGAATATGGCAAATTCATGGCCGAATATTGTTTGGGTGACTTAGGGTCTGTCGATTCAAAATATATAATACCTCATTTTTGTGTATTGCGACCGTCAAGCACCTCCACGAAGCTCCGTGTCGTGTACGACGCTTCATGTCGCACGACAAACGAAAAGTCGTTGAACTCTGTCGTGTTTGCGGGTCCTAAGTTGCAAGCCGATATAAATCAGATATTAACTAATTTTCGTATTCATGATATTTGTTTGTCAAGTGACATTTGCAAAATGTTTCGCATGACCTTGATCGAAGAATCTCAGCGCAAGTATCAACACATTTTATGGCGGTTTTCTCAAAATGAACCTATTAAAGTGTATGCTTTAAACACCATAACTTATGGGGTTGCCAGTAGTCCTTATCTAGCCATCCGAGTCCTGCACCAGCTAGCAGACGATGACGTAGAGAAGTATCCTTTAGCGAGCAAGGTTCTAAAAGAAGGATTCTTTGTTGACGATCTTCTGTGGTCTGTAGGTACCTTCGAAGAGGCAGCTCAGCTTCAAGATGAGCTGATAGGTTTGCTGGAAGGAGGAGGCTTCATCCTGCGCAAGTGGGCGAGCAACTGCCCGCGGCTCCTCGAGCGTGTGCCCGCTGATTATCGCGAAACGCCAGTTGCATTCGACGATGAGAACGACCACACCTTGAAAGTTCTAGGTCTTCAGTGGCGGCCTACCGAGGACGCGTTTTCGTTTGCGACTAATGTACTCCCAACTTCACAAGCGATTACTAAACGAAGTGTTCTGTCGCAGTTAGGTCGTCAGTTCGATCCGCTAGGTTTTGTAGCTCCGTGCATCTTCTACGCGAAATGCTTCATGCAAAAGCTCTGGCTTCAAAAACTCGGTTGGGACGAGAGGCTTCCTCCAGAGTTGGAGAATGAGTGGCTCACCTACGTCTCTGAACTTCCATTATTGTCGAGCTTTAGGCATGATCATCAAGTAACTGTTAAAGGTCACAATTATTATCAGCTGTTAGGCTTTTGTGATGCTTCTATCAAAGGAATAGCCGCAGTTGTTTACTTGCGTAGCTTCAACGATCAAGGTCAGGCGAAGGTCAGCTTGGTACTTAGTAAGACGAAGGTGGCTCCTTTGAAAACTGTGTCAGTCCCTAGGCTAGAACTGATGGCTGCACACTTGTTGGTCAAACTAGTCAAATACTGTAAGTCCGTATTACTTGAACGAATACAAATCGATGATGTGTTTTTGTTCACCGATTCTTCTGTGGTATTGAGCTGGCTAAACACACCCAGCTATACATTAAAGACATTTGTGGCTACGCGTGTTTCTAAAATATTAGAGGCCGTGTCTAGCGAAAGCTGGTATCACGTGAGCGGTGCGTTCAACCCCGCCGATGTGTGTTCGCGCGGCGCGCTGCCCTCCGCGCTGCTAGCAGCGCCAGAGTGGCTAGCGGGGCCCAGCTGGCTCAGCTCACCACAGGAAAATTGGCCAATTAGATCAATCGATCAATTTAAATCTAACAGTGTTCCAGAATTAAAATCCACTGAAAGTACATCTGTTCAGACGCTAGTGTCTAGTAGCGATAGTAAGGATTCAAATTTAATTTTTCAATTAACTGAGAAATATTCAAGTTTTGCCAAACTGCAAAACGTAGTTGCACGATGCTTTCAATTTATCAATAATTGTAGATTAATCAAATCGAAACGCAACGCGGGACCTCCGTTTCTAACTGAATTAAGAAAAGCGCACGACGTTATTATTAAAGCAGTTCAACGCCAGCACTTTCTCGCCGACATCGACGCACTCTCGAAGAGCAGACCTTGTAGCTTGTCATTCAAAAAGTTAAAACCCTTCCTGGACCCCCTTGGTTTCCTCAGGGTGGGGGGTAGGCTTTCGCTGTCGGATCTGCCATTTCAATCGAAACATCCGTTGTTGCTTCCCAAAAGAGGGAATTTCACTAAATGTTTAATTGACTATTTTCATAAAATACATTTACATGTCGGTCCGCGTACGCTTCAAAGCATAATTAGTCAAAAATATTGGATTATTTCAGCAAGGTGCATTATTAGATCACGCTTTTCTAAGTGTCTCCAATGTTTCAAAGTCACACCTACCACTCTACAGCCCCTTATGGGAAATTTGCCGAAATTTCGTTTGCAAGATATCGTCGGCCGTAGGCTGAATTAAGGTAAGGGACAAAACACACAAAATGAGTTGAATATACAGTTTTGTTCAGAATTTTACGCTCTTTCGAATGATATTTATGAAAAAATTCTAGCTTGAAAAAAATGACCCTTACACTACTGATTTTCTTGGGTCCAAAATCGAATCTGTCCCACAAAAACAATGTATCTGAAAAAAAATATAACATAGTAACCTAAAATGGTGTAATTGCTGCCACCAACCCACTTTGAATAAAGTAAAGGTCTTCGCAATCAAGGAATTACCTTTACATGGTATATTTTTGTAGGAAACTTTATGACACTAGCTTTACCCTAATGCCTTTTTCGTCTCATAAGTCAAAAATACCCATACCTTAAAATGTGTGCACGAGTTTTGAAATAAATAATCCTTACCCCATTTTACATTATTATATTTTAAACAGTGTGTCCCTTACACTAATTTGATTCGATTTATATTTAGGTTCCGTGCACATTTGCCATCCCTTTCTATCCTACATTGTCGCTCTGTGTGCGAAAGAGAGGACACTACAGTTGCGTGTGGGCACCTAAAAAAAAACTGTCGTTTGGTTGGGATTTTGTTCGTGATTTTGACAATGATTCCCTAAGTGATAAATATGGACAAACAAAAAAATTTAAACGGGCTGCTCCGACTCAGACAGCAATTACTACACTTAGTAAATAACATACTAAAAAAAGATTTGTAACTGTAATTTCGAATCCAGCGTTATTTAAAATGTAACAATACTAACTTGAACATATTATTTAACGCGAAAAATATATATTTACACACGGAATTCTGAATAAAAAAGTGAAAATGAGCAAAGTGGATCATGTGTCACGATTCAAAAGCCATCTCATCATCATTTCAACTCGTAGACGTCTACAGCTGAACAGGGGTCTCCCCTAAAGACTTTCACAACAAATAGTCATAGGCTTTTATCCCTATCGACTCCCGGCGATCAGGCCATCAGACCATCTTTCTGGCCCGTCAGACCCACACCGCGTCTTTCAGTTTGTGGTCTCCATTCATAAATCTTTATACCCCATCGGCCATCGGTTGAAGTGGCCATGAGTTTTGGGTGTATAGCTCGAAAACCAAAAAGCCAGAAAAATGCTTTGATAAAAAACTCGATGTCTTCTCAGTATTTCCTAATTTCTGAAGAGGAGGTTTAGCCTTTAGTGAGAGGTCACGTCACGATTCTATTTTGTACGTCATCACTGCCAAAGACCTAGTTGCGGTATTTAGAGAATTGCTAAGATTAACTTAAATTCTCCAGACGATATCCAAACAGTTAGATTTTGCGATTAACCTAAGGTTGCATATTAGGTACTAAAAATAAGTTTCTTTTTGCACTTACTGAAGGTTTATCGTTCTAGAGTTAGTGACCAACGTCAAGGTACCCTAGGGTACTCAGACCTGTGGCAGTATCTCTGGACTAAAAGTGCTCAGGAGCTCAGTTAATATAAATTAATATGCAAATACCGAGAAAAAGCTAGATCAAAAGTACATGTCCAATTCCAATTCACCTTCAGAAAGGTGTAAGAAGACGTAATTTCCCTGAAACTATTTACCGCAGTGTCCGAGGAATTCTTCAAGCATTTAGACTGGGATCGTTCTTTCCAGTTTCTTTAGATTTAACTTCGAAAAAGTGTTTATTCGAAGCAGTCAACTTGCCATCGCCGTCGAAATCCCGCAGCGTCTCCAGAGTAAAGCACGGATTTCACTGGTAGGGTCAAAGTAGCAACGTCCTACAGAGAAAGCAATGCTCAGAATGTTTTTACGTGATCGAATCAGAAATTAGAAAACCCATAGAAGAAGCCAGTTCACATGGCTTTCATAGTAAATAAGATGAGGTGGCAAATAGCTCAAAGAAATGATGGCCGATGAGATGGAAAAGTTCTCAAATGGAAATCATGAACCTGAAGACGTAGCGTGGGTCTGCCCCCATACCAGAAAATCTTTAACAGGTACCTAGCACGAGACTGTTCGTTGCAGAATTTTTGATGGTAGACCTATACGAATTAATGAATGTCTCCCTATATGTTACTCAACTAGCCTTTCTCATGTTTTGTACTTCAAAAATCTTGCACGAGGATCACAAGAAAACATTATCCCAAAAATAAATAAGATGAAACTTCATTTTGACCAAATATTTTTCTATAAACTGACAGAACAAAGCGTTAAATAGTGTTAGATTTGTTTATTAATACGAAAATGAGCTTCAACAATAAAATCTTATTCAAGCCGACTTTACGCCGATCGGATGACCTGCGGCGGCGGCGAGGCTAAAAATGCGGCGGCGGCGCGGCGCACACGTCTAGTTGAAATCAACTTTTACAGTGTACAAATATTTCATGTAAGGGACACACAAAAAATACACACACAGTTCAATACATTTTCATAGCTGTTACATGAATGTTTATAACTATTTACAATCTAAAAATACGTCTTACGTCAAAAGTTGTACTTAATTCTTTTTCAACGATCCCTTTACTCTATTTTTTCTTCCATACATTATTTCAACGAATTCCTTACGCTATTTTTTTATCAATATATTGGACACAACCTATAGGCCAATTTACGGTAAGAGACGAGACTACAAAATACTTGGTAATCTTGGTATGTAAGGGACATTACGAACGAAATACGTTAGTGTAAGGGACGTCTATTTTCTAAAATAACTAAATTATTTAAATAAACACTGCACAGGGAGATAGAGCACTTAAATATAAGATTACGTGTGAAATCAAACCCAAAAAAAGGTTAATTACAATAAAAGTTATGTACGATTTAGTCCGAAAAAAAACTTTGTCGGCCTCTCCTGAAAAATCGTATTTTGTCCCTTACCTTAATTCAGCCTACGGTCGACGATATACATAGCTTCCATACTGTAGGTACTGACGTAGGCGGCCCTTTCTATACGAAAGAGAGTAATCGACGTAATGCAAAAATCTCCAAATCGTATTTACTGCTCTTTGTCTGTTTTTCAACCCGTGCGGTACACACAGAGGTTCTAAGTGCACTCACAACTGAATGTTTCTTCGCAGCCTTTGACCGCTTCACGGCAAGGCGTGGCCTATGCCATACAGTGGTCTCGGATAATGCTAAAAATTTTGTATCCGCTGGCAGACAACTTGCTGAACTAAACCAATTCTATAAACAAAACTCAAACGAGATGACGATAGGGTTCAATAACCGTCGTGTGTATTGGAAATATAATCCACCCACTGGTAGCCACTTTGGCGGTATGTTCGAAAGTGGTATTAAATCGGCAAAACAAATGCTGAAGCGCGTAATAGGTACCCGCGCATTGTCATTCGAAGAACTTAGCACTCTATTTGCTCGCGTGGAGGCAGTGCTAAACTCCCGTCCGCTAACCAGTATCTCGAGTGACCCGTCGGAGTACGAGGCGCTTACGCCTGGACATTTTATTGTTGGACGCGAACTATTAGCCGTTCCTGAGTACGACCTTTCTGACGAACCTGCTCACGGATTGACCCGCTGGCAATTAGTGCAGCAGGCGTCACAACGATTCTGGAAATTATGGAAAAGTGACTACCTTCACACTCTCCAGCAGCGACAAAAGTGGCTTAGTAGTTGTCGGAATCTTAAAATAGGTGAACTTGTTTTAATTCATTCCGATGCTCCTCCGCTTCAATGGTCCCTTGGTCGTGTGACGGAGTTGCAACCTGGCCTGGACAATGTGGTCCGTGTAGTAAAAGTGCGCACTCAAAACGGAGAGTATACGCGACCCGTTGTAAAGCTGAGTCCTCTTCCTATGGAATTGGATTCTGAATAGCCTATTTGTTAACAGTTAGTTGCATAAATTTGACGCAGAGTGTCAAGTTTATGACATTTATATTAGTCTAAGTACACATACCTACTTACTCTTCAAGCATACATTTAATTTAACGTTATTTAAGTACTCACTAGATTATACAGTCCACTATCATTTACATTACACTATCAACCATCCCTGGTTTGCAAACTGGGGAATCAGGGGTAGTAGATTCCCGGTGAGGGGTTTATGTACGATTTTGGGCCTGGGATCAAACCTCTCACGTACATACCAAAATGCGCGTTCAATATTGGCGCGCATCATTCACATTCACTCGCGAACGTAATGAGTGAAAGGAACTTTTGACCTGCCGATGCGATCGCGGCGCCATCTGTGTCAACCGAACTTGCCTAACCTCTAACCTAACGCCGGCCGGCGCGCGCGCTCTCGCAAATAAAAAACAAATCCAGAAAATTTGGAGTGAACTCTGCTGAAGATGTGTGGTGTGTGATGTGAAGAAGCCAAGTGAAAGTGCCATGGATTTCTCCTATATGGTATCGTGAGTACAATTTCCTAAGCCCAAATCTCAATTTAATTTTTCAATACTTGTGTCATAGTTCAACCAGCCAGTACGTCTAGCATAACTGGCCGCGACTTCGTTTCTCGCGCGACAGAGCATCACCTGTCACTGTCACACTATATTGAGTGGAAAGAGATAGGTAGCATTTGTCGCGCGACAAAGAGTCGCGTGTCACAGTTGTGCTAGAGGTACAGGTGTGGCATAAAATATATTTCTTGCATTTTCATTAATTTAATTAAATTCTGTATGTTTCTTTTCAAAATAATTTCTTTTGATTAGGCTGAATGGTGACAGCCGGTGCCATGTTTTTGTTTCATCGACGTTTTTTCGCAGATTTATTAAAAAACGTCGTTTGATACACTGCTCGGCTACGCGGCTGCTTGAATACGCGGCTCGGGCCAATACACCTCAGAACTCGTGAAAATGACACACTTTCCGCACTTATATCAAAAAGTACTACTTATATTATGTAGAGTATAAAAATAAATAATTATCATTACTTCTGATTTCAAAATCGATTTTAATCGAGTAAGGACTTGGCATTGACAATTTTAGGGTAGAGCACTAGTCTTAAATTTGGCAGAAAAAAATACCTACAAATCGAAATGAATCGAAACTTCGACTAATAGTTCGGATAGCTTATTTTTACATTGCTGGTTTTTAATGCACACAGAGTCTGTCGCGTCAAATTAAAACCGCAATGGAAATATAGTATTCGACACACAATCGCGTGCCACTGTTTCGATGAAAACATTACGGAGCAACAATATAAATCATTTTATTAATACTTAAGGATATTTTAAAAGGAAATATTTTGGTTAACATGTCCTTTTTTTGGTGGTATTTAAACAATTACAGCGCAACAAGGCATTTTCATTTTTCAAATCTGACACCGCACGCAGGAATCTGTCAGAACGGACTGAAGTTGACGGTAAGCGAAGAAGGCATCGCATCTTCTTTTTGGCACGCGAGGTACAATACACTTTTTCCTTGTAACTCGATATATTTCTGTGTTACAGACACTTTAGGGGCATTTCTCCAGAAATATGTCTGCGGTCACCTCATTCATCTGGCTGTTTTTCATACTAAATGTATGGGGACAGATGAATGAGTCGCAGACATATTTCTGGAGAAATGCCCTTAGTCTCGTTAAAGTTTTACAGAACGAATTCGTGCCTCTGTAGCGTCGCCGGTTTTACATACAAATGAAAAGAGGGTTAATAATTCATTTCAACGACATCAATGTTTTTTGAAATGTGTTTTATTTCATAATTTGATAATGATACTGACTGATAGATGGGACTGACCGATTGTCTGTTTTTGTGTTTTCAGCTTATGAAATGGTAGATGGCGTTGGCTGATGGCGTCTTTTTTGGACTTCTGAGCTTGTTTTGCTAGACAAAATGTATAAAGCTGCAATAAAAAAGCTGAATTGTATGTCGTTCAAATGGATTGTTAACCCTTTTTTTCGTTTGTATACGGACTCTGGCGACTAACGTGAACATCTTCGTACTAATCCACTCCCGCAGCGCATTCATTTTAAATTAGATCAACATGGAACGCCGTATTGCCAGTATACGGAAATTTATGACGTACTACATAGTTTGTGTTCGTAGATATCAGGAAAAACAGATAGGAGAGTCGTAAAACTGCAGTAAATTAATACAATACGATAAACGAAAATTGTTTCAAAAGGTGTGTGTACCAAGTTTCCAAAACAAACAATTTGTCTTACGATAAAAAAATCACAAGTACCTATAATAATGGAAGAGTTTCTTAGATTTTTCCAAGACCTCATCATCGGATACTAATCTAGGAGAAATGTTTCAAACAAATAGAGAAAAGAAAAAAGAACAGCTCAATCGGAAACTGGAAAGTGGGTCAAATCTTGTAAGATTCCATTACAGATAGGTAAACAAACAGATAAACTAAATAAAAGCTTGTCTTTTGTGCCCGTGTAGCCAGCTACTCATCTCATCTGGTCTTTACGGTATCTATATCACAATATCATTTTAGCCGTTACTGGGAATTTGAGGACGTATCAGTAACGGAGTTTAAAGCAGCGTCGGGCATGCTAGGGGATGCATTACGGTAAAGGCACTTAGTTTAAGCCGAGTTCAAGGGTTAGCGTTCATGCTAGGTTTTTGCGTTTTGATTTGTAGCTCAGTTGAAATACAGCGCAGTTGCAATACGGTAAAAGTCTAATGCTCGAATCACTACATAGTATAAAACACAGTCGCTTTCTCTGTCCCTATGTCCCTATGTATGCTTAAATCTTTAAAACTACGCAACGGATTTTGGTGCGGGTTTTTTTTAATAGATAGAGTGATTGAAGAGGAAGGTTTATATGTATAATACATGCATAATATAATAGAGAAACACCGTGCGAAGCCGGGGCGGGTCGCTAGTAGCCTATAATTGACTAATCAACACCCTGCTGTCATCGTCATCTCATTGCTAATGACTTCATTCAAGATGGCGACTGCTGGGACTGTGTCGAGCTTTTTTTTGAAGCCTGACTTACTTGCAAACAGAACCAGGTGGGGGCCGTAGCCTGGGGTCGAGCCAGGTCGGTGGCCGGACCACCTCGAATAGTATCGAGTATTCGAACGTCTACCTTACTGATTTTTTATAGATGGCGTTTAGGCTAAAAGCTCAATCTAGAGCGATACCAAAGTCAAAGAAGGTAGATGGCAAAATTGAAGGCACTTGCCATTTCAATCCGAAAGTGACCATATTCTCCATTAGGGGTTGTTTGGTCACAAAATCTAGGTAATGTTTGGCCAGCCACGCCCTCTACTGCAGTATAATAAGAGTGTTTTTTTTTCCCTACAAAAGGTATATTGCACGGCTTGTATGTGTGCGCGCCGTGAACGAACGCACTACAAGCAAAGTTTTACGAATGCGTAAGAATACGCCAGTACAGGTAGCACTACCTGCGCCTTGAACTTAAATAGGTATCGCGCGCTCCTAAACGCTCAAAGAGTGACTAGTCTGTCTTTAAATTTGCCTATACCTGTGGCCTATACTGCACGGGCCAGCTACCTCATACCCCACCCCGTGTACCCTTATCTCAGACTCGATAAAGGCTTTGAAATCACAATGTCACTCCGTGACAGTTCTGTGTCGTTAACTTACATCCGCTGTTCCTGTTTCCGAAACATGAAATCAAATATTAAGTTAACAGATATTCCAGAAATGTCAAAACTCACCCGTAAGTTACATAACAACTAGCAAAATGGCTTTTATTAGTTCAGATATTTCGTCAGTCACACCTTACGTGAGTCAGAACATTTTTTATTTACAGCAGTTTATATTTAGCTTCACAGGTAACTAAGTTTTCGTGAAAATTTACAAATTCAATTCAGGTGATCCGAGTCGCACCGTTCCCAAAAAACGGGTTATGTATGAATTTACTTTAATGACATCAATTTTGGTTCTCGGCTATAAAATGAAACACGAAAATCATTGATGTCGTGGAAGCGAATAATGACCCTCTAATTGTTTGTATGGAGAATCCACCGACGCGAAGCACCTCAACATGAAATAAAGTAGGGCAGCTTGTGGCGAGCTATTGGGGAGTAACGACCCCACGTACCCGAGTGCTCCGAGGGGTCCTTAGGGAAGGTCCATGGGTAAGAATGAAAGGACCTCCGCTTTTGGCTTGCCTTAACCGGCCGTCCACAGTGGAGTCGCGAGAGCTATATGCTCCAGGCGTGGAAGTGTTAAAGGGCATAACGCCGCGAGTACCTTCGGAGAAAGCGCAGCACACCTCTCGATACTCTGCCGCCCTCCGCACCGACGTTGCCCCTAGGCCATTTTATAATGTCGCTATTTAACAGGGGCCCATCTAGCGGAGGGCAAGTCACGGTCTGTCAGTGCCACGAAAGCCATGAGACACTTTTCCTGACAGGCGCCGTCATGTCTCAACTCATAGCCCAGTATTTAGTCCATATGTCCACCACCATAGCCCAGTAGAGTTAGATTCCATCAATCAAATAGCCTTCGCATTTGGCGGGGACAGAGATAGCATCCGCTGGGTGTATAGTTTGGCTTTCATTAATTTTGTCGAAATCTATGGGTTGACTATGGCTCCGCGCACGCCTCCCAAAGGTCCGGGACACCAGTGTCCCGTGAACTGGTAAGTAAAGTAGTAAATAATAATAAAAGGCTGTCCACAACCATTATATAACGGCAACGCATTGGCAATGCATTAAAACAAAGCCTGTTTGCCAGTCTAAAACAATAAAAAAAACTAGTCCGTTAAAGGTTATACCAGATCACCGATGACTGGGTAATTCGCTTCAGCTCTTTTGTTCAAAGGCTTTTTGTGGATCCCTCTAATAAATATCGCATCACAGATAACAGAGGAAAAACAGTAAGATATCTGCAAAGGTGTGGGAATCGTGAATCAAAAATACAGCGTGTGATTCATTGTGCTCATCATACACATGCCCTACTTCACTAAGGAGTGAAGTTCCTCATTTTACTGTACAGACGGTAGATTTAATTGGCGTAAGGGACGTTTGATACCTACGGTCGACGATATACATACTGTCCCAAAACTCAACGATAAGCCGGCACCAGAGGATGGAGCTACTTATGATTAGTCAAGAAAAAATAAGGAAAAAAATATATATCTCAATTATTTTTTCTCGACTAATCATAAGTAGCTCCATCCTCTGGTGCCGGCTTATCGTTGAGTTTTGGGACACGTTGTATATGATGGGCTGGCGACCTAGTTAAGGTAGTTAAAAAACGGTGGAACAGAAAACTTGCAAATAGCCAGTATAGTGTATCTCATTTCTGCTGACTTATCTAGATTAAACAAATACGAGTAATGACGATGGTGAAGATAATATTGTCTTCGGTTTCTGCGATTATCAATTTATCACTCATTGTAATAAAACAATTTTAACGGATTGAATCTCGTATTTTCATTTTTACGTCCCGACGTTTCGGGGCATCGAATCCGTTAAAGTTGTTAAATCGAATCCGTGAATATAACTGTTGGAAACATTTTATATATTTATCATAATAACAGAACACCTACGCAGTAAACCACGTAATCACTTGACAGTCCAGTCAAGTGTCAAGACTTTTAAGCAAGATCAGGAGAATCAACTCTTAAATAGAATAGATACTTTATAATATTAATAAGAATATTTACTGTTTAAAATATATTTACTATTATGAGGCTGTTGTGATTTTCAGGTTAACGGAATCGTTTATTTTGTTTTCTTAGGATTTAATTAATTACGGTTTTCATTGTGAGAATAACGAGTAATTCCCTGCAAGTTTTTTGCTAATGAAATTATTGCCATTTGTTAAAAAGATTGATCTTTTAATTTTGGTGGAGTAATTGCTTTTCTCCTTATTTCAAAGGTATTTATCGTTTTTTAGTATATGTACAAAAATGGTTGCCAGCTGTTCCTTAGCTATGATTGCTTTGTTTTAATGCAATATGGTTCAAGTATATTGACTAACTTGTTACCAGCGGTTTAAATAGATTTCTGTAAAAAAAACATACCGGTTTCTTGTTTAGTACAATCGCAAAATGAAAGTCTAATCAAACCCACTATCGCTGTTTTTTTTGGTATGAGTGATGGGATAAGACTTTTGGAGAATAGTACATTACTGCAGAGGCCGGGAAATAAGGGGTTGCCGGCCAAGTACATATAGCTGGCCGAGCGAAGCGAGGCCAGATAGTTACGAGGCCGGCAACCCCATTTCCCGCCAAGGTATGTATAGTGCTTTTCTCAAATATTCAATGAAATGAATATACTTACTTATATCCTTACTTACCCTAAATATTATTTTAATCAGAAACTTTCTATTAGAAACTGACGTTCGTGACACTGACATATTATATCCATAGACAATGCAAATGTCACGTTCGGAAACCATATACAAGCAAAAGCAGTTTCAGTTTACATTTTTACCGCGAATATTTAGATGAAACATTTTAAATGTGTATTCTTGTGGTTTAGTTTGCAATTTATAATAATTGGACGTTGTTTATAATTTGTTATTTGTTATGTTCATGTCAATTTTAAATAAATAAAACTGCAAAATATAGCAAAAATCGTTTTTTGTTTTTTAATGGCTGAATGCCGTGATGCTCTGGCCCAAATTAATGTGGAATGGAAATTAAAACATAATATATTGCCGGTCTAGGCCGGCAATGTAAGTATGAAATTCCATTACGTGCCAAGTGTCAAGCCGCACTGGAAACGAGGTACTTTGCGGCCTATTTTTAGGCACGTAATGTCAACATTTCATGCCATGTTTGAGAAAAATAATATAATTTGAAGTAAGAATGAAACATACAAACAGAGTCATCTCCTTCCTAGCCTATAGCTTGGCAACTTCGTTGGTGACACTCACAATGTGTGCTATTTGTTATGTGCAGCCGTAACTATTTATATAAGTTACCGCCAACACAAACGGCTGCCTGCGGAGGCTGCCTCCGTCGGTCGCCGTTCGTGTTGGCGGTAACTGGTGTAAGTAGTTACGGCTGCACATAACAAAAAGCACACATGTGAGTGTCACCAACGAAGTTGCCAAGCTATAGTAAAACTGAGATTGGTAAGGCCCAGAAGCGTTTCAACTGTCCTTTCCGTTGTGCTACTAAATATTCAAATAAGCGATAAGAAAATACTTTGAATTGAAATGTTAATAAGAAGATCCGCTAATATTTAATCTAATATATTCTTAAATTTTTTCTGCATTTTTCATCGTATAAATGAATATTTTGTAGCACAACGGAAAGGACGGTTGAAACGCTTCTGGCAGTGGCGTAACTACAGGGTGGCAGGGCTGGCAAAATGCCACGGGCCCCCGACCCAAGAGGGCCCCGGCGTAAGTATAACGTTAAAATAATAAAGCTTAATGATAGGGCCCCCATTAAAGGAATTTGCCACGGGCCCCAGATGATATAGTTACGCCACTGGCTTCTGGGCCTTACCCTATAATAGCATTTCATCTAACCCATAAAGGTCTCATTTATACAGGGATAAGTAGTTTTATTTGAGAATTGCTGATGCAAGTAACCGTTTTCTATTAGAAGCTAAGAAACTATCTGAGCGTATCTGAGAAACACTATTTGTGTACCTATCATCAGTCTTTCGACACATGCCGCATCTGAAACTCGCTAACAAAAATACCTTTGTATAACTAAGGCTAAATCTCGCAACGTTTGCGCTTTTTTAACGTTAGGAAAATGCATCCCGCTTGGCGTGAGTCCAAGACAAATGACGGGCTATCAGAGATGTTTCTATAAGAGCGAAAATTGAAAAATTATGTGCCTCAGGCGAGATTCGAATCTACACTTGTACGTCTCTCTATGCCAAACACGAGCGGCTTTCCAGTTTGCTCCAGTAAGACCATCGCTCAAGTCATCACATTTTAAAACAACAGCATAGACATTTCGAAAAATTACAATATTTAGAAAAAGAAACAAAAGACAACTGTTAAAATCCAATATGGCATGCAAAAGCAAGAAACAGCTTATAAAAGTATACATTTGGAGCATTGCGCTTTATGGAAGTGGAACGTGGACAATGACGCAAAGAGATAGAGAAAGATTAGAAGCATTTGAAATGTGGTGCTGGAGGAGAATGGAAGGCATAAGCTGGACAGAGATGAAAACCAATGAAGAAGTATTAATGATGGTGAAAGAGAAGAGGACAATTCTGAATATTATTGCAAACAGACGAGGAAAAATGATAGGACATATGATAAGACACGACAATTTCTTTAAAACCATACTGGAAGGAAAGATAGAGGGAAAAAGAGGTAGAGGAAGACCTAGACGCAATTACATGGACCAAGTGGAGGAAAAAGTTGATGTTGTGCCTTATCAAAATGTCAAGAAGCTGGCGTACGTCAGGCAAGATTGGAAACTACTCCACCGACAAGAGTGTAACTCTTAAATTAATGATGACAATATTTAGATAATAACTACAATTAACACCGGGATATTTACCATGTATGTTTGTTTTTATGAGTTCCCGATATTTCGGCACTGTTGCAAGTAACAGCAGCAAATGCAAAAGCATCACGGAGTAACAGTGCCGAAATATCAGGAACTCATAAAAACAAACACATGGTAAATATCCCGGTGTTAATTGTAGTTATTATGCGAATAACCATGTTAGCTTAGAATCGTATAGACAACATTTAGGTTTCACTAGCGGATGTTTCTGCTTTAATAAAAATGTATAGCAGATATAGTTGCCAAAGTGACGTAAGATCGCTTTAAGCATTCAACTGCGCAAAAAACGTTGCCCCCAGCGATATACACTACATCGCAGCATGTTCCATTACGACTAATGGCACAAACCTAAATCGAATAACGCTATTTGGTTTCGCCACCCGTAAGGATATGACGTTTCGCTTATTTTATCTCCGCAAATCGTCGAATTCGCTACTCAGCAATACGTGAGATATCCGAGCGATCCATGCATGACTGTTACATTATTTGGCTGGTGAAATATTGGCACCGATCCAACCGGGGCCGCCATTTTATATCCGAATTGGCACTAGCTTATTGAGACCATAGCTCAACGAGTAACACACAGATTGATATCAGTTAGAATGCCGTACGTAAACCCCATGAGGTAACTTAATTATTTTTTCATCACACTTGCTCGAAAATACACGCATACATAATTGCACGTAGGTTCTGCGGGCCGTAAATGACCTATTACGCCCTAGGGCGTAGTGGTTTTCTTTTAAAATTTGAAACGCTGGTTCTGTTTTACTCTTATTTGTCATTTTCAAAGGAAATGCCGACTTACTTTTTAACTTTTATCACTGAAATATTTATTAAAAGAGAACTGTTATTGCAAATACATATAAATAGTACATTATATAACTAGGGTGGTAAAACAAAGAAAGGCCGAGATCGCAGAAGTTTGCGGCCCGAGCTGCAAGCGAGGGACGTAAATATGCGATCGAGGGCTTTCTTTATTAGCTCTCGTGTTGTGTACATCATTTTATGTCTACACTTGGCCAGAAAGCGGCTTTTTCCGTGCGTGCGGAAAAAGTCACTTTATGGCCAGGTGTTGCATAATATATATTTTTGTAACATTAATTAAATTTTTAAATAGTGCATTTCAGTATTTTGCAAATATAAAATCAACCATTTTAGGTCTTTACCGCTATGGTTTCCGAACGCGACTTGACATTCGCATTGTCTATGGATATCACTAATGTCACTGTCTGTTTTACAGTTTTATTTAGGTTAAGTAAGGTTATTTTAATCAGATTTCCTCACAAGTGTGATGAAAAACATTGTGTGTGCCACGGGCGGTAAAGGAATTACAAACTCGTGTTACTAAAGCCCTCGGCTTCGTCTCGGCCTTGTAACAAAACTCGTTTGTAATTCCTTACTTACCGCCCTTAATACACAATGTACTATTAATTATGTTATGTACCTTTGTGATGTGATTTTTGGTGTGATCTCAATGAAATCGACCGTTGCCTTCTGCCAATATAAGAGTAATACAACATGTACTTTATTGACATGTATTACTCTTATATTGGCAGAAGGCAACGGTCGATTTCCTTGAGATCGTACTGTTGTTACTGGGTTTACTGCGATAATGTTCCAGCAGTTAAGTTTGTGCATAAAACTAATTTACCCGGTTTCTTTCTGTACGAAAGACATTTTTATTTTGAAATACGCTTTGATTATAATTTGCATTGAATTTGACATCTCCTAATTAAATATTTGGATACTGATACGTACTTCTCAGTACTAAAATCTGTTTTATTTGTAATTTGTTTTGTATTAATTAGCCAGTAAGAATCTATTTTGACATTTTATTATTGTAATCATAATTACTAATTGATGTATACCACACGGTACTAAATTGTTTACACATTTAATAATTATATTTTATTTTGTAGGTATATGTATTATTATTATTATACGTATACCGATTAATTATTATTGTATTAACTTGGAATTTTTATTATTGTTAACAACGACCACTATACGATAAGTAATGTAGACTGAAATGTATATATGAAATTTGTAATGTTGGGAATAAATAAACTAAACTAAACTAAATTTCCTTGCATGAATATAGAATCCGGGAATGGGTACGTGGCGCCATTTCTTAAACCGAACTTTTTGTCTTTATCTCATTTTAGATGATAACTTCTAGAATAACGTCATACTTAGCAAAGTTAATATCTACGATTTATACTTATAATATACGAGTATAGGTTTTGCAGTTTCCAATATGAGTTATATCTGACAGGCTCCGGATAAATCCGTTTGGCCTAGGACAAACTAGTTTGTCCTGAAATCGGGTTTGGCCGGTAACAAATATATGAGGAATATCCTGGATATAAAGTATATTGGATGAAGGGTAACAAAACATACGAAATTTAAATAATGCTAGTACTAATGTACCTATCAGTGGCGTAGCGTTGAAGAAATCCTTGGGCAAGCCGGAGCAGCTTTGGCTTGAATTTTCTTTAAGAGAAATAGAATTAATGGCTGATCTGTCTAATATTAGGCAAGCCGATGGGAATCGAGTTTTATGGACGCCACGCCACTGGTACCTATGTATGTATGTAACCACTTTATTGCACATAAAATAATACAGTATTAGTAATGTATTTAAACATATTATTTAATTTTACAGAGCATCGAATTACATGGTCGTATGTCCTCACAAAGACAAATACCGTGAACAGCCAGCCAGCCAGCGTGACAGGATGATACAGAAGTCAAAGTAGATAGCAAAATTGTGGGCACTTGCTTGGTGCTCCGGTGATCGAAGTGGTAAAGACGCTGGGTCGGAAATCCAGAGGTACTGGGTTCGATTCCCAGTCTAGACCCATAGGTGAGTGCCATTTATTTTTTCTGTGTACTTTGATTTCTTGTTATATATGACGAAGCGTAAATTTAATTAGTAGTCAAAATCCAATTTAAAATGGTAATCAATAATGGAAACATGTTTTAATCATTTGAGAGCGGGTAATTCAGTAGCCCGAATGGAGTTTTTTCGTTGAACATTTGACAGTGGTTTGACAGCTAGAGAATCGCGCGGGTACTTGGCGCGATATGTTGGAATTGAGGCTGTTGTGTTCGCGAACTAATCCATTGGCTCTTAAACTTGTTTTAAATCACAGTAATTTAGTGGCAAATGTGTTCACATGAACTTAAGTGATAAGTTGAAGTAGCGGAGTGTGTCCATTTCCGAATGTTTCCTTGATATACGCGCCCAAATAGTAACAATGATTGAGACCATTTCTCACTTCGTCATATATAACATAAAAATGTGGTGTAATTTACCCGCATTAAAAAACGAATAAAGAAGTAATAAAGAAGAAGAGATGTTTCTTTCATATAGTAAACACCGTGAACCTAATGTTTTGGCTATTCTAAAATGTAGCTTTGTATAGCATTTATCTAACTACTTTCAACTATTTACAGCGCGTTTCTCATTAACGGTAGCGTTTCATTTTCTCATATTTGAGTATCGAAGTCGGTATGAAGATAATTAAAATGAAATTCGTGTACCGAAAACGTAGTTAACAGAGACCCACTAGTGATGTGACGTCAGCATTCCCGTTCTGCGGAATAAGGGAGACCGGGTATGGTTGTCACAGCGGCCATAACTGACAACTCAAGGTACGAATGAGTTCATCGACCAGTGTCGAGAAATCGCGAGAGCTGTCTTAGTCCACTACGGTATGTCGTGATGGAGCTATACGCGTTTACTTTTTTCCGACAGCTATTGTACATTACTACAGAGGCCGGAAACTCCGGCAAGTGAGGTGTTGCCGGCCGAGTACATAAAGATGGCCGAGCAAACGCGAGGCCAGATAGTTACGAGGCCGACAACCCTATTTCACGCCGAGGTATGTAGGTATAGTGTTTTTCTCAAATATGCAATGAAATAAATTAAAAACACTCCGAAAAATCAAACTTTATTTTCTAGAGACACTAAAAGTAGACAAAAAATAGAATTACAGAATTAAAATTTTTCAACCTCCTTTTCAAAAATTGTTCCAGTATAAATTTTTACCGCGAATATTTAGATGAAATATTTTAAATGTGTATTCTTGTAGTTAAGTTTGCAATTTTAAATTATTGGAAATTGTTTATAAATCCGAAGAATGACCGATAAAATACTTTGCTTACGATGACTGCCAATTAGCATTACTTAATCATTGCAATTAGTGATGCAACGAATACTACTACGAATACGAATATCAATCCTACTATTCGGCAAATACGAATACGAATATCTGGCCGTGGTAATAAGACTAATTTATTTGATGAATTTCTATTGTTCTAGTAATTAAAATTTACAATAGGCAAATATTTATTCAAAAAACATAAAATTTGTAGATTTTCTGGTTTAAGGCAATTTTTTTTTTCAGTTTGGATGTTCCCAGCCGTCGAAAAAAGTCTTTCCGAGGCGACTGTACATGGTTTCAATGAAAAATATTTTTGGGCGAGTTTTTTCAGACTTGGAAAATGGACATCTTCTCGCCAAAAGGCCATTTAATCAGCAGTCGGCGATAAATTTGGGAGCTTTAGAGAAGCATCTATCCTTCCTGCAACTTCCTGAACGGGCCTCGGTTAGGGAAACTCCCGGAGCTTGGGCACTGTATAAACTATGGACGGGGGGCTCCCCGGGAGACCCCCGTCGCGTCGTCGTTGCGGTTAAGGCCCTATGCACACGTCGTATTTTTACGTGCCGACGAAGCGCGTTTTACAAGTCTGCCAGTAATTAGAGTCGCGTACAAACATATTAGTTTTTAAATATTCGTAGTAGTATTCGCCGAATACGAATATTCGGTAAATGTCTACTATTCGGCAAATACGAATAATCGTATTCGTATTCGTTGCACCACTAATTGCAATAACTACTGACAATCGACTGTCATTTTCATTCCCAGCAGTATTTCCGATAGAATTCCCACGCCAGGTTTCTTCGGTGAAGGCGCAACACTAAACCAGGCACAAATAGCATTGAGTAAGTTCTTTCATTAAAAGTTAACGCAAGTTTTCACTGTAGCTAGTTTACGCGATGTAAGGTGAAAGAAAACTCGCTATTTTGTTCCATTTAGTGAATACCAGTTTCAACGGAATTTGAACTTATACGGAAAAGGAAAGTTATTATTTTACGTCGGAGAGAACTGAATTTAAACATTTGTCTATCGCCAATAGATAAAAATTTTGGAAGTGTTATTGACTTCTGTGTGTTGATGACTTTTCATTAACAAAAGAAAAAAAATTAACCATCCAACCAGTCATCGTCATTAGACAAAGCACGCCAACTGCTGGACATCCACCCAAAGGACGCCATTATATTATATGCAGGTGGCCTATAGACCTGCGCCGTTTGCATCTAGCCAGGGGTCTCCAAACTACGGCTCGCGGGAAGAAAGCATAAATTAAGGGCCTATGGACCGGCCCGCGAGCCATTCCAATCCGGCTCGCGGGAGAGCGGGCTGGACCGTGGTCATCTATGATGCTCTGACCTGCGATAGCTATATTTTTATAATTGCCCAAACCCGAGGGCCATAAAGCGCACGTTCGATGCTCGACCAATTTATGGTGGTTGGCAAACGCAGACCGCCATACATTAATACTGAATTTGAATTGAAAGCTCTTTGAATTAATAATCGGGGTATTTCTTAAGTTTGTTTTTCACACGTTTGTGCGTTTTAAAACTAAGAAGGCAAATTACTATGTGTAAAGTAGGTATAAGAATAAGAACGGCTGGCATCCGACTCGAAGGCAGGAAAGCAAGGCAAACGGGCCACATTACCTCGGTTTTCGTACCTATCGAACCAGTGCCTCTAGCACAACTGTGACACGCGACTCTTTGTCGCGCGATAAATGCTACCTATCTCTTTCCACTCAATATAGTGTGACAGTGACAGGTGATGCTCTGTCGCGCGAGATGCGTAGTCGCGGCCAGTTATGCTAGACTTACATGACGCCGGCGGCCGAGAAAAAAGATACGTAGCTCCAGGGCTGACCAATTGACCATGTCGTGTGGCCCTTATGACATTTTCAAAGATGCTGTATGGCCCTCTGGGAAAAAAGTTTGGAGACCCCTCTAGCAGATTTTGGCAACCGTCACCAGTTCTTGAGTCCATACGTGTTGTCGCTGCGTCTCTCGGTAAAATCATAGTATAAGAAAACCAGGTATGTTCTTACAGAGATAGACATTGGTGGACCTCTTTTGACCTCAGACATGCCGACGTAATAAGCTTGATATGTTGCCATATTGTAAAAATAAATTGTCCGTGTAAAATGCGTTTGTTAAGTTATTTGCATCTTAACAAAAGGAATGTTGAACTAGTAACATTAGATAGTTTTCGAACAAATGCCATGTAAAAACAAATCAATTAAATAATTTATTTTATAGTTGATTATGGGTGATACATTTTCTGAATTTATGGAAGTTCTTAATCAAGGCAACATTAACGTGGCATCAGCATGTCAGATTTAGGAGAAGAACATACCTGGTTTTCTTGTACAATGGGTAAGTTTTTTTTAATGAAAGTATTTTTACAATCAGATGTTTAACCTACAGGATATTAAAAGTAAAATAAACGATTAAAATCTATGATCTAACAAGTCCCTTATCCAAATAATACTTCACTTAAAACGGGACGTAATCACGAGCATATCTTACTCCCATTTCGTACTTTCGTAAAATAATAAAAGTTTAAAACCGCATATCAGATTATCTTTCTGAAAAGACATTTCGTAACCCATTCGAACAAAAGTATTTCACAAAAGTGCTATCCGAACAGTTGTTAGCACGCGCTCGTCATAAATACCCGCGCCAGATTTAGTAGGCTTTCCTACTGGAACGCTCGAGAAATCCAATAATAAATATTAGTGGTGGGAAGCGTAAAAGCGGGAACTGAAATGCGGGAAGTGGCATGGTCTTACTATTTCTGATTTTTATACCTAGACACTTTCCTGGCGCGAACGAGGCAAAGCTAGTGACTTTCTTTAGACACGTAGTTAATCGATGTTATATTAGGTGTCAATCAATGTGACACGTTTGAAGAGAAATACACAGGAATATCGATGTTTAGTGCTTTATTTATTTTCTTAAATCAGATTTTTTACAATTTAAGTATATAAAAAGTAACTACAAATAGCATTGATACGAAATATAAATTCATACAGCGGGGCAGGGCCCAAGCGTGGTTAGGGCTGCAGAGAGAGGAACCTCCTGACAATACGCGTCGTGGCCAGACGTACCGCCTTCTGTATCTGACAATTGGATCCAACCATCTAGCGAGTCTCTAGAGCTGGTGATCGAGACTCTTCGCTATAAGCCCGTTCGCTGAAACGACTATCGGAACAATGATCGTCGAATCAACATCCTACATGGAGGTAACCTCGTGAACCAAGCCAAGGTATGTACCTACTTGCTGAGTTTGTCCTTCTCGGCATTCACGAGGTTCTTGTCATGGGGGATGGTGATGTCGACGAGCACTGCCCGGCGCTTGGATCGATCTATTAAGACGACATCAGGCTTATTGGCTACAATAGTTCTGTCCGTGATGGATGATAGATCGATCCCAATAGAGCGTGGCACGTACATTGTCGAGAACCGGCATCGGTGCGTACTTATTATAATTAATTTTTGGCAACGCGGGCTGTTGTGTTAAATTGAGCCTCGAAGTCCATAAATCACAGAATAAAAAGCTTGATGACTCTGTCACAATACTCACAATCTACAAAATAACGGAAATCAAACTGTCATGAATTCGGAATTTCATTTTAAAACTAACAAAAACACCGGTATTCTCTCGACGAGTTCCGTATATGTCACGATTGGTCATACTATTATATGACTAAAAGTAGTAAGTAACTGGTATTGATTTTCATCAGGTGTGCTATGTGCTTATAACTTAATTAAAACCCGGAGAGGAGAGGCAATGGAGACTAGTTGAACTTTGTAGGTACCTCATCCTTGTACTTTTTCAATTATAATGTACGAGTATATGTATTATGTAGGTACGCATGTGAGTCATAGCCCAGTAGATATAGATCTCATCAATGCACAATAGTCCTTGCATCTAGCGGGGACTGTTTCGTATGCGTCCCATGACACAAACAGAGATAGCACCCGATGAGTGTACACTTTGCCTTTCGTTAAACTGTCGAAAGGGCCTCTACGCGTTGGCTGCGGCTCTGTGGACGGGTAAGTATTATAAAAATATATATTTTTGTAAGATGGTGTTGTTGTCGAATCTACCTACCTTTTTTGTATGTTCACAAACTTCATGTCAAAACTAATCAAATGAGCCCAAACACCTTTCGGTTCAATCATCATATCAACTCGATGGCACCACAATCTTAACAAATTATAAAACCACAACTTACATACGAATGTTGCACTTTAAGTAAAAGCTTCTAAACAATTCAAATACAACTTTCACCATACTTATAACTTATGTTATATATTATACACGCCAGTCTCATTTCCATAATCTAGATTGAAACCAAACAGCCTAACGAAACTTATCGCATCCAGGATCTTTACCTCCCCAACTCCATCGATATAAGCACGCCTCTGAATTCCCATCACGCGTGCTTCCATCGTAATTGGAATTCTCATGTAGATTGTGATCTTATAAAGGCAGATTGACGTCGAATAACGTGTATAAAGTCCCATTAAAAATTATATTGATGCCACTGAACGTCCCTTTGTGAAGTGTATTGCCAATTGAATCGGGATTCACCAAATTCCGGTGAGGTACGTTCGTGATTGATCCTTGTGAGTGAAGGCGGTTTAAGGTCCCCTTTTGTTTTGCTTTGAATGTTTCGAGAATAGGTATTTATTCTGTTTGTATTTATTCTTAAATGGTTGACTTAATGTGTAGTCTCGACCGATAGATCTAGAAACTTCCAATTTGTACAGCAGTTATTTAGGATGTTAAATATCAAAATTAAACATTGTAAATCCAAAGGAGATAATCCTTCTTTCAAAACTTTGCTTGTTGATTTCTCCTTTTTGGCGAGGGAGGGATATATTCCGAAACGAAATACTCCATACCTACTGAAAAGCAAGAATAAACAATAATGACCTCTCGTGCCAAAGATAATGTTTTCCTGACTTTATGAATCAATTATGTTTGCTACTTTTTACATAAGTAATATGCCCAGGAGAACGACACCTTTTATTTCGGGAGATTTTCTGGTTCCCAAATGTTAATAGTTTAGCTAGAGGGCGAAGCCACGGGAAAAGCTAGAACTGATATGTAATGATCGTCGAAGAAAGTTATAAATACGAAATTGAATCTCAACAGCGTTGGCTTTTAGAAAAATCCTACCTTCTTTATATCTACTTATGGGTGCTCCGGCTTATTTGATGACTCACAATATTCGAACCAAAAGAGAGAGAGAGTTTCCCTTCTCTTTCCCTAATCCTCGTGATCATCATGAGCTGTCTCATTACAGAAATATATCGTGATGAAAGGAAAGAGTGTAATGTACCTTGCATGTTAAAAAGAAGGTCTTTACTCGCTGTCAACTTCAGACGGCGTCAACGTTATTATCACATTTGAAAAATCTGATAATAATGATTTAATTAATTGATCAAATACCACTAAATTAAATGTAAAATCATGTTTTTCATTATTAAATTACACTATTGACGTCAAACGTCTACCGTAAAATCTTACACGCTTGGTTCCCATAATTTTGCGGTCTCGCCACCTGGTTTACCCTTGAATCACCTATAAAACGTTTGATCGAATAAAAAGAAAGAAAGAAATGAATTGAACTAAAAACTAAATAATAATTAAATAAGCTAAAACTAAAATAGATCTAAAAATGGCCCCTGCGGCATGGTGCCGAAGATGCTGGCACCAATTTTAACTATGCTTCTATTTTAATGTTCTTTATTTTGTATTAGGTTATTGAATTATATGTCCGATGCCACTTGCTAAGTGTGGCACCTATGCTGGTCACTTGTATTCCTCTCCTCTTCTTTGTACAGTTAGGGAAAGAGGTTCACGTATCATCGTAGAACCTCGCGCAGTAAGGCCAAATATCACTCGAGCGTGAGTGACGGCGATCTGTCATTGCAACAGGGTTCTACGGTGGTACGTGAATTTCTTTCCCTTACTGAACCTACATAGCACGTTGAGCGACTCGGAGCCGGTTTATAATGATCCTATTGAAATGTTTAATAACATATAATTTCATCGATAAACATTTTGTTGGGAATAACTTAATACAATCCTAGCGGTTAGGTACTTTATATGACTGTAACCGTTTCAAAAATTGTAACATTATTTTGTTAAAAACGTTGTCCACGAAATTAAACTTTCATTGAAACGTTTGTCGGTCGTTATTTGAGTATTTTATCGGCATCACTTTCATGGACACTTTGTCAAAATACTTGTAGATTTTAAATAGTTGGATATCGAGCTATTTGGTCTAAATATCCCAGAGTCCCGAACTGAACAAAAAAATTTAATTTTCATTCAATTCTGCACTTCTGCAGGCATTTTGTCAAAAATGTGTCCACGCAAGTGATGCAGGTAAAAAGCTCGAATTTTGTCAAGACTAATCATCAACTACCCTTTGCTTCCTTGCCCAATCACAGATTCATGCAATGCATCGTCTCTACATCTTTTACAAGTTTTTAATTAATTTCACCTGTCCCGGTGTCTGTCTATGTGTATGTCAGTAATCAAATCTTACAGGTTAAATTATTTGAACCTTCACTTCCCGATTTTCGATGTAGCAGTAATTTCGCAAGACATTAAACCAAGTGACAATGCAATATTATTATTACATAAAGCTGATCTGATGCCGGAAGGTGTTAAACTGTTCATAGGATCATAAATTTAAATAACATATAATCCTGGCGCCAGATATTCCACCGTCTTAGGGCTTATTAGATTAGTTTTAAGATGCAATTTGATACAAAAAACAGTACAGTCCACAATAAAAGCTTGCCTCAAAAATACATTGGTGACAGAAATCTATTTTACCTATATTTCTCGGTACAACTGCTGACTGCACTAAAACGGCAGTCCACTTTTGACGCTTTGTATGCATGCCTCTCACAGAGGATTAAGCTCCACTTGGATGCCTCTTTGAGCCGTTATGACCTGTCCCGTTAGCAGAGAGCCCGTATGTGTCTCGTTATCGCCTGCATCGCCCGTTTACTGTCCGTATTCTAAGGCTGTGGTTTAGGAAAAAGAGGAGTTAAGTTTGCATGTATTAAAGGGTAATTTATCATGTAAAAACCAGACAAATGCCAGTCGGACTCGCCCTCCTAAGGTTCTGTACAAATTTGTAGGTTTTTAGATTTGATTCTCTTAGTAAAGACTATATTTTTTATGATTTAATTACAAATCTATAACTTTCATTTTTCTCTTTACGTGTAGTATAAGACAAGTCATCATCATCATCATCATTTCAGCCATAGGACGTCCACTGCTGGTCATAGGCCTCCTTCATAGATTTCCAATTAGTTCCGTTGGATGCAACCTGCATCCACTGCAGCAAGCGCAGCGTCGGACGTCCGCCAACAAGATAGACAGATAATCTGGTTAAGGCTGCTGGCTCACGGTGGATAAGACAAGTATCACTTGCCAAATTTCATAGTTCTAGGTCAACGGAAAGTAAAATTTCGGATTCCTTGAGAGTATAGAAATATAAGTTTTTTGCAGCATAACCGGCCCTATCTTTTTTTGCGCTAACTTTGAAGTTTGATTTTTTTCACAGCTTCAAGAGACCTGAAGACCTGAGTATACGGTTTTATTTTCAACTTGAGACCTCCACGCATTTCCGAGATAAAGGGTCTCGCAGACAGATGAACGGATATTATATATTGGGAAGGATATACCTGTTTTTTTTGTATCATGGTACAGTCAAGGAAACCGAATGTTTAGCAGTTTAATCGTCTTCTTAATTTGTTTGTATTGCATGGTTCCTTCGTGGTTTGTCATAAAGGGCATTCCACCAGAATGTCAGGCACGTGACGCCATTCTTTTCATACTTCTAACAAAGTTAGAAAGTCTTTTTTTATTGGCATGTCAATATATTATAAGTTGGCTTTTAAAATTGAGAGTGTATTCTAAGACTTTCTATAGGTTTTTAAGCAAGGTGCCAGCGCTTCGGGTCGGGAAATAGTAACACGATTAATTTTTGAATTATGTTAACCTGCTAAACATTCAATTTCCTTGGGTAAACAATACAAATCAGTAATAGAACATTAGTTCTACAGGAATACGTAATAACTCACCTCTTATGTGGGGAAGCCTATGTCCACTGTCCAGCGAACGGATAAATAGATAATACCACTTAAATTCTGGATATATTTAACTGGAAAATAACCTGAACCGCGCTTGAAATTAGCATAATGATACGATCACTGAACGTATCATTGCCAGTTAAATGAACATTTTGAGGGCCAATCAAACTAATCGGCACATTATATTGCCGATTAGTTTGATTGGCCCTATAGGTCAGTACACATCTAATTATACTGCGTATTAGAGACACCGTGTACTGTTGATACCGTCAAATGGGGGGAGTAGGGATTGCGGGGACAATAGGGATGAGAATCCAGAATTTCTTTTTTCAGTTGCTACTTTAATTTTCAGGGCGCAGGATGCTCTTTAAGTAATTTTGTAAAATTTTTAGACATGTTCCTTCATCTGGCAGTACTAAAAAATCATAAAATTAATATAAAAAAAATCACTACCGAAGTTCATGATCAAAAGCAGCGGATTTTTGTCTGAATTTAAATTCGTATTTATGTGAGATTTGACAAAGTATTATTGTTCATCAACCTATCGGATATCGTTATATATTTACGTGGCAAAGAAAGAAAAAAAAAGAACGTCGTACTAAATGTATGGGCGCGTTTAAACTTAATATTTTTAAAATTACTACTTTTATTTAAAAAAAGTTATTAATGTGATTGGGTAACGTACTTTTGATATCAATTTCAAGTCTTCCAATATCTGTTATATTTACAGAATAATCGCCTGGCTACACTTAACGATTACACCCTGTATATAGGCCGCGGTGACCACTTTTCATCAGGTGGGCCGTCAGCCAGTTTGCAAGGCAATAAAAAAATGCTGCCAGCGGAGATCTAACTTGCATATTCTGGCTTCATGATCTAACATTTACACATACTTTGTAGAAATATTGATTTGTTTTTATGACTTTACATTATTATCTGGCAATATAGAATAAGGTTTCCATATCTTAAGGCTTACAGCTAAACAGGCTTCCAAATGAAGCAAAAAATGCATTAATTGTTGAAATATGACTTAAATTTGAAATATAAATCGTCAGAACTGAATTGATTTCCATGGAACTCAAAAGTTCTGCGAAATCTGAAATAATGGGTTTTTTATTTAAAATGTCTCCTTAGCTGGCAGTTAACAGGTCGTCACTAAACTGATTATTAGTGTCAAACTCCATATATTTCGTCACCAACTGACAGTTAAGACGATATTTGAACATAGCTTAAGTTTCGCCTAACCGTACATTTTAAAATAAAAATGCCCAATACTTCTATATCCGAGCCCAATATGGTAAAGTTTAAAAAGTTGCAGCCAATCTACAGTTGGCACCGTATAATTTTATTTAGTTAGTGAAAAATGTTCAGCACGTTCCTTAAGTACCTAGTGTTTTTTGATTTCTAAAGAAGTCGTGAACTCACATTTAACCTAGTTGCGAACTTATTAAGTTGTTAATTTGATAAGAGAGTTATAATTAAAGAAAAATATGATGTTTTAATAAAACAATAGATTAAATCACGTATTTAATTGTATCTTTCCGATATGTTCTGCTTTGCTCAAACTACTTTAAAATTTTACGAAGAGGGTAGCTTACACAGCTGTAATTATGACGGAGAAAAAAAAATGTTAGTCTACCTGCGATCAAAAACGCTTAAATGGTTACGAAACGTGGGGACGTAAAATTAAAATATGTGACTTAATTATTGTTTTATAACTGTGAGTCGCAATCTGAAACCGTGTATGAAAAAAACTGTTTTGCTTGGCAGACAAAATACGAGTAATAGGTAACCATTATTAACCACTATTTCAAAATTTTCGAAAATATCAAAAAACATAATGGTCTCCCAGAAGGTACTAGGATCGAATCGATTTCATCATCATCATTAGCCTGCGGCAGTCCACTGCTGGACGTAGGCCTCTCCCAAGACGCGCCACTTTGCTCGATCATCAGCTTTACATGAGTATCTGTGCAGGACGGCTAGCAGCAACTGGATGACCAGTTGCTGCTAACCGTCCTGCGCAGATCGTCGCTCCATCTAGCCGGGGGGCGTCCCACACTGCGTTTACTTATACATCTCCACTGCAGAACTCTATTGCTCCAGCGATTGACAGTTCTACGGCAGATGTGGCCAGCCCACTGCCACTTCAGCTTGCTTACTCGAGTAACTATGTCGGTAACTTTGGTTCTCTGACGGATTGCTTCGTTACGGATTATATCCCTCAGAGAGACTCCAAGCATAGCCCTCTCCATAGCTCACTGAGCAACTTTTAGCTTGTGGACCAGCCCCACCGTCAGTGTCTACGTTTCGGCACCATAGGTTATTGTAGGTCTGTAAAACGCACTGGTTAAAGACTTTTGTTTTTAGGCTTTGTGGTATCGGCGACTAAAATACATGGCGTAGTTTCCGAGGCGCATGGATTTAGCTAGGTACAAGTACAAAATGGTTCCTATTTTTTTTTGATATTAAATGGGCCTGTTCATGATGATGATGCCTGCCTGACGGTGTGCATTGGTGGAGCCTACTATGGAACGGGCGCACCCAGTAGAGGCCCACGAGATGAAAGACAGATTATAATCAAAGAGGAAAAGAAAACAGGGACTAATAAAAATACTTACCTATTAAGAGATATTTTATTTTGGTGGAAAGATTGAAGTACTTAATGTAATTGGAGTCCGTTTTTTATAATTAAAACAACTGTGTCTTTTTATAACTCCTTATATTAATATAGTAGAAAACAATATTCCAGGAGAAATAAAGACATTTTACATTGAGATCATGCATCAACGAAATCACAGATTCAAAGAAATATTATTTTTATTACTAAACATTATTTCTAGGTACTAGCTTGCCTTACAAACGTATAGACAAATCAAATTTATTTATTACATTACTTTAAATACAACGGACTAAACTATTATTTTCATTATATTTACAATTAGGCCAACCTATATCATTGTAAGAAATGCTATGTAATTTATGTCTATTATATTAAGTATCTCCATTATGTATATGCCAAATGCGTTGAAAAATATAAAGGTACAATCACATTCGGTATAAGTGACAAGAATACATAATTATATAGGTTATATGTTTTTCGTAAAATAATAATATCTAAGATCAAATATATGTTTTTATAATCTTTCCTGCTTAATTCTTCACAAAATCTATCATAATATAGATTTATACCCTAAATACTTTGGTATTTCAAGGTTTTTATAAAATAAAAACATCAAAGTAATAAAATAAGTTGATCAAGATAATATATCAAGTTGTAAAATAATGCATCAAGGCATGTATGTATATTAAACATGTATTTCTCTTCTACTTAAAAATTTCTGCATTAAAAAGTTACAAAATTATTGAAACAAAACTTAATAAATCAAAACTCTTCTAGTTAATAACAAAAATATTACTTGTAACAGTAACTTAATAACAATAGACATCATGACTGTATAAGTAGGTCGATTTAAAAGAGCTGGCGCAGATTCTGTACGCAACGCGTGTATCATTATAAATATAATAAAACTTCATATGATACTTAATCCGCGTCAGCGCTTCAACATCACGATATTCCGCTCATAATTATTATAGCTAGATGCCATACAATACCATCTCTTTCAACAATTTTATAATTCGTAACTCAATCGGCCATTTTGAAAACAACTCAAGTCGGTATAACCTTATTATATTTCGTGAACCGTAGGTTCAATTGGGACACGCAAAGCAATGTCCCCTATGCCAATTGAACCTATAGTCGACGATATGAATAACCCCGCTTATTTTTAGGCAGAAACTGTTAATATTTTACCTAAAAGTGCCAGTGAAGTAAAAGTACTTACGGCTTGTTTACTCAGACAATAGCTGTTATTCAGTTTGAACTACTTTGTACAAGACTTCTAGGAATTAATTTCTTAGGTAAACAAGATCGGACAACAGTTTGTATTTCCACGATACTGAAATTAATACTGTGGAGCAAATTATCCAATGGACAATTTCAAGCTTAATCCAAATAGCGGTTTTGCACAAAATGCTTCATAATAAGTAAATACATAAGTAAATGTTTTTAAAAATATAATTATTTAGTCATCCTTATTTGAAACACGGGGTCAAAATATCCTTGTCTAAAGCTAAAGCAGATTTCGCATCATTTTGTTTGAAAACAGTAGTAAAACCTATTGTGCTCTTGTTAAACAATTCTACATTTCGCATGGAGTGGCACGAGGATGCATTGAATATTAGCGGTGACGAGGAAAAGTTTTTGCCCGACAGTGGAACGCCTAGAAAGGCTATTAAAAGAAAACAATTCCATGTTTTAGTAAGTCCATAGCGGATTTTCACGCACTGTTCCGTAATAACTGAACATCTAAGCGGTTGAACTACTCGGTTCTCCAGAGACGTGTAAACACGTCGGGCTTACAAAAACAAGATACACGATAAACAAGGGTCCCAGGGCTGTGGATCCGATCACCGGTAATAGTAGTCCCTGAGGCCTATACCTGCCGTAGCTCGTTTAGCTAGGCTTTTATGGGTTTTTAATGTGTCTACATTTTTAGGTTAAGTATCAGTATACACAGTAGGCGAAATGTGATTTTCACCGCTTTATTTATTAATGTTATTATACGATCAGATAACGCCTTTGCGTTACGGTAAGTTACTTGTATCGTGTGCAAGCTCCATAAAATATCTCGAACCAGTATACAAATGGCACGTCGCATTATTGGGACGGCTCACTAGCCGTCTCTATAATGCACGTTCGAAATCTTTTATGGAGCTTGTACACAATGCAAGTAGCTTCTGCATATGTACGAGTGCAATGACTTAAGTATCCAGCGCGAGGTACTCGCACAAGTAATCTCACGAAAAGCCATTACTGGCTCTAATTACTTGCACTAAAAAGGATAGGCCTTGTCAGGCGAAAGCTGTCATCGGTGCAAATCATATTTGTCTACTTATAGATACCGAGAGTCATGTGTATCATAAGCGGTCAAAGTAGATTGACGCCACTTTTTTCTTTTTTTTAAAGTATAAAATTATGTTTCTGTAGTTCAAAATGTATACATTCTTCAGGGTACGCATTTTTCAAGTCTTACTTAACTCAAATTTAGCTTAGGTACTTTAACTTAAATCAGTTTATTATTTAAACCATTAACCTTGTAATTTTGTCGAATGCCGAAAGCCTCTGTTCTAAACATGCACCAGAACCAGAGAGTATGAAAATACTTAATACAGTTTTTTTAGTCTAAGTAAAATTTGTCTTAAAATTAACTGCTAAAGCTCGACTAGTTATCGTTTTTCCAGGCCTCATGGATGCCCTGGTTCTCATTGAAGTTGTACTACTAAGTTGATGTTGCTAACAACGGTCACTCTTCAGACTATACTGAAGATGTCCACTAAGTTGCCGCTTAGCACAAACCCCGACATTTAATAGCAAATGAGAACATGCGTACATTGCAAGGTCGTTTTCAAAAAAAATATGTCTGTAGTCCATGGAACAAAATGTTAATCTTGTTCGTTTGTATAACGAAAGTTATCCATCCAAATTGTATGGTAAGTCCGAATCAAGAAATAAATTAATTACCCCTAGTTGAATACAAGTAGGTTCGTTAGTCAGCTTGCGTCCCTCAGAGCGGAAATAGAAGCCACACGAAGTGGGGCTTCGTCGACTTGCTCACAGTCCTCTAAATAAAAAAAAAAAGACATGATTAGAGAGGGGGGGTTTAGGTAAGGTTAGGTTTTAAATTTAATAATTACTATGGCGCGTGAAGTGATCCATACTAATTGTATGGTAAGTTTCGTTACACAAAGGAAAAAAAACTTTTTGTTGAATGTTAAAGATGCGCATATTGCCATTAGCCGTTACATGTCGCGTCACGCGCGATACATTAAGTTGCCGTTGCATAAGCCGTGTCGAGCAGCTAATTTCAAAACTTTTTTTTGCTTTTTCGCTTTGTTAAAGTTTCTGCTCTCTACTGCTGCACGCGTAGAGTAGTAGGCCAAGTCTGTCGTATTAATGCATGTTCACATAAGGCGTGGATGTGCCTGTCACTTGGCTCGAGCACTGCTTCTGCGCCTGACCCGCTTTCGGGACCAACACCAGCTGTTCCAAGTCACCCTGTCAAAGAAAATGTAATTATTACTCATCTAGTAATCAAAAACGAATGTACGTCAAATAATCGCGAGCCATGTTTTCAACAAAAATGTTGAAAGAAAGTGTAAGATTGGGATATAAAATAAGCGTTTCATAGTAAGAATATGCAACTGGCATGTTAAGACAGTGTTGCCAGATGCCCCAGTCGCTTTACCCCCAAACTTTGTATGTGATCCCTCCAAATATGACGTTTTATTTAAAAAATCCCCCAAACATTTACTTGCGCATTTATTTCTGTATTTAGAGGTAAATTTTATTTCCTATCTACACTATAAAGAACTTGGGAAATTTCAATGTAAGTCGACATTTCTTGGTCGGGTTGCCCCTAAAGTCCCTAAGGCGAAGAACACTGACAACCCAAGTCTGACAGTACATTTTTTTTAATTTATATGCCTCCCTTTTTTTTCGAGATGAAAATCGAACGATCGAAAATTAGTATCTAGTGACAGAATTTGCTTTTATGCAATGCTTGTAATCGGGGAGTATTATATTTGTCATATTCTTAGGGAATGTATCCGTAATGCAGGGATCCCAGTATTGCCCATACAAATAATACCAGTATTGGAAGACCTAGTCCGTAATGAGAATCCAAGACGTCGGATATTCGATTACAGTTCCACAGTATTTTGTAATACATTTACAAGCCTAAATATATTCAGTCGCATGTCGGAACAGGTCGGAAAAATACTAGCCCTAATTAAAGTCGTCTGAAGACCAGATCAGTAAATTAATAATTTGTAGTGTGAGATGTATATTGTTATGTTGACCTTCGGAGTGGCATGTTAGCATTAGCAGAAAAACTCCTTAATAAAGAAAAAAAAACGGACAAGTGCGAGTAGGACTGGCCCACCGAGGGTTCCGTACAAATTAGTAGGTACATATATTAAAGTACCTTATAAATATTGATTCCCTTATTAAAGTAATTTTATTATGATTTAATTAAAAATGTACAGTTTTCAGATTTTTCCCTATACTTGTAGACGATAAGACGGTATTACTTGCCAAATTTCATAGTTCTAGGTCAACGGTTTTTTGTGGCATAAACGGCCGTAACTTTTTTTCACGTTAACTCATAAGGGCATTTTTATTTTAAAATCTACGGTTAGGCGAAACTTAAGCTACGTTCAAATACCGTCTAACCTGTCAGTCCGTGACGAAATGTGTGGAGTTTGACACTAATCGTCAGTTCTGTGACGACCTGCTAAGTGTCAGTTAAGAACGCACTTTAAATAATAAAGCCCGTAAGCTTGATTTTTTCACAGCTTCAAGGGACCAGGACCGTCAATCTGAATATAAGGTTTTATTTTCAACTCGACCCCTCCATGCGTTCCCGAGATAAGGGTTTTGATAGACGGACAGACAGACAGACAGACGGACAACAAAGTGATCTTATAAGGGTTCCGATTTTTCCCTTCGAGGTCGGAACCCTAGAAAACGGCATCGGTAGGATTGTGTTACACGATTTGAACCCTCGTAAAATGTCACCAATATTGAGACAAACAGTCAATTATCCAAGCAACAGGCTGTTCGTTGTGCGTAGTGCAAGGAATGGGTATAAATAAAAGGGTAAAGAAGATGGGTATATGATTTGATGTCTAGTAATTTAGTTATTTTAACTCATTTTTATTAACTCCCGATACATAAAGAGGGGTGTTATTATTTGACCGCTATGAGTGTGTCTATCTGTCTGTAGCACCGTGGCTCTAAAACCGATTTAGATACCGTTTTTTTATTTGAAATCCAGTTTTCTAGTGATGGTTCTTAGACATATTTATCAAAATCGGTGCAGCCGTTCATGAGATATTCTAATTCGAAATGATAAAGTCGGAGGTTTTGTCAAAAGTGGATTTTTTTTTAATTTTAATTTAAGTTTTTCTTAGTTTAACTCTAGATTCCGTTCAATCCGAACTCTTAAACTACCCTTACACTACCTGCCTGTAGCTGTATTTTTGCCCCCAATGACGCAATTACCCTGGTTGAGCTTAATTAGGTTTCCGTACCTCAAAAGGAAAAAGCGGAACCCTTATAGGATCACTCGTGTGTCTGTCTGTCTGTCACAGCTAATTTGCTCCGAAAGCACAAGACCGATTGAGTTGAAATTTGGGACATATATTAAAGTCAGTAAGCCAAACACGGACGTGTAACTGAAATATATGAAATTTAAACATGGGGGCCGCTTTTGGGGGTCAACTAGAAAATTAAAAAAAAAGTTTGCAAACTATATCGTGTGAATATCAAATAAAAGAGCTCACTGTGTGAATCTCAAATATATTTTTTTTATAATTTTTAAATAAATAGTTTTGAAGTTATTTAAGAAAATAAGCAAACATTTAACATTATTTTATCTCCGAAACTTTTGGACCTAAAATTTTGAAAAAAATACGGAAAATAGTCCTACACCTATAGATTACAGGAAAACCTATAATAAGTCTGTGCAATAAAGTATAATTGTGTTGTCTTGTTTTGAACTTACGGAACCCTCTCCATGCGAGTCTAACTCGCACTTGTCCTGTGTTTTATGTTATGAGTTTCGAAACTGACACAATAAAGTCCGCCTAGCAGCACTTAAACTGTCAGCAACTGTAGCAATGTACTGCAATATTACGGTAACTTTACTTTTGTTTCTGAGTAACGAGATGCACCAAATAAAATGTAATAGGCATTCTAATTTTGAACCTGACTGCTTTTCATAAATATTTTTTTAGGGATACGCTACCGAACTTTGTTATTTATTTAGACTTTATTGCACAATACAGGAAAGTAAAAACGCCGAATTTAATGCCATGAGGCATTCTCTACAATTCCTTTCTTTTTAGGGTTCCGTAGCCAAAATGGCTAAAAAGGAACCCTTATAGATTCGTCATGTCCGTCCGTCCGTCCGTCCGTATGTCACAGGTATTTTACTCAAAAACTAGTATACTGATGAAATTTGGAATATAGATGTCTTGTAGATACCGCTACTAAGTTTGGTAGTTAAAAATTAAAAATTAAAAAATCTAGGGGGAGCACTCTATACATGTAACAAAAGCTAAAAAAAAAATTTTTAGCAAACGTCAACGTGAGGTACATAATTCGATAGTTCTTTGAAAAACTTTTTTTTGATTAAGTGAATACTTTTGGAAATAATCGCTCCGAAAGTTGTGTCCCCTCCCCCCCCTTTAACTTTTAAACCGTAAATCAGGAAGGTAACGCTTAATAAATACATTCAACGAAAATTATTTTGAATAGTAACGAATAAACCGTTTTGAAGTTATTGCCGAAAAACTTCTCAACCAAAAGGTTTTAAGTGCCATTGATTTACACGGCATTTAAGATCTTTTGCTAGTTGTTTATTACGATGTTTTTTTGTACGGTAGTACGGAACCCTTCGTATGTGAGTCCGACTCGCACTTGGCCGGTTTTTTCTTTGTAATGTGGTCCGGATAGCTAACAACAGAATAAAATAGAAGCAAGTCGTTCAAAAAATAAGACCTCTACACAGTTACGATCTTTAGTCAAGAAGGATCACAGAAAAGAAGACAAGTTGAAGTGAACGAAAGAGATGAGTATATTTCTTCGATTCGGTATTTAAACAGTATTCAGTGGAAACGTCACTGTGACTAACTAGTGTCAAAAGAGAATGTTGCCAGCCGAGAGACTTTGAATTTGCTCTGTTAAATACGTTTGGCCAGCTTCTAATGTAGTTATTTCGTAGTCCGATTAATTGAATTAATTTAACATGCTCGTTCAGTGGATATTCGAATAAACAATGCGTTGGTTTGCATTATTACCTGGTGTAATTGAATATTATAATGAGTTTTGCTTAATACACCGCCACGTCATAATTATTTTGAAATGGACATGAATTTAACGCATATTCAAATTCATCAATTTACCTAAAGTTTATTATTATTTAAAATACATTTACTCATTTGTATCATAGTTAACGTATATCTGCATTAGTCTACCTGTTTTTTAAACCAAAATAAGAGATTTTTATTATTTCGATTTTTATTAAGATCGTCATAAAATTACGTATTTTACTAGAAGAGTAAAGTGCCAATAGAGGCTTACTGCTAATTGTGCCACCAAAGCGGTACTCAAATCATTTAATTTCTCAAACTTTTCCTAATTTTTTTACACCATCCTCGAAGGCCATAAAATTGTTTAATTTTTCAAACCTGCTATCCATTACCACGAACACAAGTACACTGCGCAACTCTTTGTCATGCGATATAAATACTATCTCATCATCATTCGCTTGCCCTTTTCCCATTCATTTGGGGTCGACGCAGCATGTCTTCTGTCTTCCATACCTCTCTATCACTCGTCATCTCAGCGTTTACGTCCTTCCTAGCCATATCATCTCTCACACAATCTATCCACATCTTCCTTGGTGATAAATACTATCTATCCTTTTTTATTCGATAAAGAGCGAAAGTGACAGTTAATGTTCTGTCGTGCGACAAGCGAAGTCGCGACCGGCTGAGCTCATCTTGCATATAATAAATAAGACACGAGTGTCCCAAACTGGGTGCAGTTTTAGTGTAAACCATATTATGTAAGTGTGGTTTTGTTTGACACAATCTGGAACCTTTCACTTGAAAAACATTTGTTTTTATCTCGTCTCAGAAAAGCGTGTAATAAAAAGTCCTTTCTACTGGAAATTAAACGTTTATTCCAAAAAACTAACCCGAATTAAAAACCTACTTTGAAATTATTAGAAAAACAAAACCGGCGAATGAAATTCCGAAAACAAACGAGCCTCACGCGTGGCGGCAAATTTACGAGCGAGCAAATATTTTGTGAGTCCTTTTTGCGCTTACAATTATTCTTTTTAAAATTGTCGTTGCCCCACGACTTCGTTCGTGAGGATTGAATCATAAAGCTTTTTCACTTGTTCACAAAAAATATTAAGGATATACTCGTATAGTCATACGAGTAATAAGTTAAACGTGAAAATTCAAGTATTTTTAAGGTGTTTGTTCAAACCCTGTCACTAACAATTCAGTTACAGTGTACCTTCTCTAATAATCCTTTACTTTTGAGCCCCATAAATACTTACAGAAAATATAATATCAAGGATCAATCTTGGAGTGATCAGTGTATCCTTTTCTGATACGTCTAACCAGAGTAAGATCGCAAATTGTCTTAATAAGGTGTACTCAAAACACAAACCTTTACTTCTTATTCAGTAGTTTTGACTAACCACTGCCATTCTACTGCTTATTTGCCCCACCGTAGTCAAGAATGTTTAGTTATCATCAGCACACAATTAGTGCTTGAGACAGCATCCGCTCCGGTACATTCCTTATTGCCTTTCAGCAAATTGTCTAAAGCCTCCCACACATTGGCTTTGACTCCGGCCACGTCCTCCAAAGGTTTGCGACACCGTAGTTCCAAACACGAGAAACGCTCTTTACTTCTAAACTTCAAAGAAGGAATTACTTACAGAGAAAAGATAGCCTATAATAAGATCGGCGTCCCTCGGAGTGTCCAGTGCGTCCTTCTCTAGCACGTCTGTCCGAAGCCAGCGACAGTCCACGTACGCACGCACCGTGTTGTCGTCATGGACACTGGAACAACAATACACATGAGCACACGAGTAAAACAACTTTTAGTATTTTCACCCACATGGCGAACGTTCACTGCATAATTTTTTGGAATGCCCAGTAATATTAGTTGTTGTGTTATAGGTTATTCTTATGAGCGTTTCAGTCGCCATCATAACTATGAACGCATTATTAAAGGCTTTCTTATTGACTCAAATGTCATTTACGGTTATATTCTATAGAATAACGGCTCTTGAGTTCTATAGAACTCAAGAGCCGTTTACAATTCATATCAAACTTGGCCTCAAAAAATTGACTATAATTTAGCCATAGCTGTGACGGGCGGTTAAAACGATATGAAAATTACCCAAATAAGGTTCTGCAGGCTATAATTTAACTTGACGCAGAATACGGAAAGCAAAATTACGTAATAAACACTCTGTCAATAAAACAATGAAAAACATTCAAACAAAATCCCGATTCATTCCCAGCCCCCAGCTAAGTCTAAAGGACGCATTAGTTACACATCAACTACAAAATTTCTCATTTTAATTAACACTTTATCTTAATAAATTAATAAAATTGTGACAATTTAAATGTTATAAACGAAATTGTGGTAGATAAGTACTAAAATAATGAGCTACTTTTGACACCGACTGTAGCGCACACCTAATTCCAAATTAATTTCGTTAATTTAAAACTCTGCTAGAACCACACACTCAACCTTCCCACAATATTAACTTAACAAAACCTTTGTCCCGAACCGTAATTAAAAACGTTAATGAATTCGTTAATAAAACGCTTGAAACAGTTAATTTCGATGTCAATTTCCCGCGCGGCTGCGACGAAATTTAATTAGTCTCATATCATCGCTAGTTAGATAAGGTTCTAATTAAGAAAGACGTTTAATCTGTTTTGCGATTCATGAAAATGATATAATTAAGGCGGTAGAAAGGAAAAGAGGTTCCTAGAAAGAATGGGCGTCATTCTGATGCTAAATAGAGGGCTACCATTACTGAGGTCATTAGTTTTTAATGGAGGATGTCCTAAAAAGGGATCTGGGTGATAATAGCAACATTAACAGTTAATGTTAGTGTGTTTATATCTAACAGTGGCCTGCGTTTTTCTGCCACATAAAACATGCGTGCTTTTGGCACTTTACGTTGATTTGTATGTTCATCCTTCCCATTATTTTTGTTTATTGTTATCATAAGCGCTAATGTGCTGGAAGGTCAGTTTGTACGCAAATAATATAGTAAATATCTTGACATGGGCAGCAGGTTAGGCTACTTCGGAGAAAAGGCACATTAATTACGCAAACAGAAGTTTTATAATTAAGTACGTGCAAAAAAGACTAATACATTACCGAATTATAGGTAAGTTACGTACCATATTTAGAAGCAAACATTTTGCTTTTTAGCTGCTACAGAAACCTCTATAAAATTAGGCATTTGTCATCAAAGTTTCCAAGGTCAATTTTACACCTAGATCTTTCCACGCTTCCTCCAATTCGCTTGATAATGAAAACCAAAATATCATAGTATGATGACAAATGTTAATTGTGTTTTTTTTGCCTCAACACCATTCCGTCGCAGTATCAATGTCGACTGTATCTTTAATATCTACAAAATCGAAACCCTATTCCAAGCCCGTCAAAACAGAATCACAACCACACATCTAAAAGTATACGTACCTCAGTCAATCACAACTTTCATCCAACGTTTAAGCCCTCAATCTCAAGTCTATACAATTTGTTCACCCGGTCATTCGAGAAAATGCGACCGCAGCTATTCCAGTAAATTACGAAGATACTCTCTCGTACCACTGGCTCAACACTTTCGTACCCTTTCCATTTATCATTCCTCTCGTACACATTAGTCAGGACAGCTCTAACCCTTTTTTTCAATTGCCGGGATGTAATTTTTCTGTATCTTGTTAATGTTTAATTTGGTCTGTATTTTATTTACTCGTGAGAAATTGTATTTCGGGCGTATTTACGTGATGGCCTTTGAAAATAATGGGTAATGTCAAGGAACTGAAATGAACTGATGGCCTGATGAAGGTCGCCGAAGTTCACTGGACGCGGAATATATCTATTTATCATCAACCTTTCCCAGCCCACTGTTGGACATAGGTCTCTTCAAGGATGCACCACTAAGCACGATCCTCAGCTACTATATTTTAGCTGCCGCCTGCCACCGTGCGAATATCATTACCTACTCCTTGCCTGAAAACGCCGAACCTACTTCCAGCACCGAACAATTTTCGTCTACTAATGAATTGATGATGTATTAATTATTCCACAGTCTTATAACAAAATAACGGCAATAACCTTACGGTTATTGCTATTGGTATAATAATAACAGAGACGGAAAATCAACATACAGTATAGGCCAAAAATTTTTGCACTTTTGAAGCATTAATAAAAATAAAACTATATGCTTTATTCAATATTTCATTTATTTTACCTAACAACAATTTAATGCAATTATTTTTTAATAAATTACATCATCCAGATGGCCTCCGTCTCGTCGTTGGCACTCCTGCAACTGACTTTGCATACTTTGGAAACCGCTGACACAAGGTGCGGAGGATCGCGGCTATCTCATAATTTTTTTTTTAAATTTGGGTATTGTCGTTGGTTTGTTAAGGTACACTCGACTCTTTAGATAAGCCTACAGAAAAAAATCCCAAGCTGTAAGGTCAATTTCCATACAGGAGACGTACAGTCCCATACAAATAGTTGTTTTTGTAAAATTGTTTAACACTAAAACCACGTTGTTTTCCTGCAAAACGCTCCATTTAAAATAAATTTGCACGAAGTGACGAATATCTTCCCATCAATTGGCCGCTTCTGCCTATGACTGTTTTAGAAATTCAGTGTTGCTATTTCCAAAAATTTTTGGCCCAACCTGTATAATTAGACTTACCTACAAGCCGTAATATTACAGCTTCGTATCGTTGGTTGACATCAAATAACTGAATAAGGATAAATACATATAAGCCACATCACTACTTACGTGAATGTGTACTAAATCTGAGACTTATTGCCAATTCTCCAAAGAAGTAAGTAATTACGCTCAGCATTTCAAATTCAGTTCAGGGATTGAATATTTGATTTGCTTCTGCTTCAATACAGAGCGCAGACAAAATAACCACCTTTCAATACCGTTTTCCTTTTGCATTATAGCTTCGATCCTAAAATACTTATTTTATGAATAGAATAGTGCTTTTCTATTTGGGATATTCTTTGTCGATATAGTTAGGAGATTTTGCCACGTGTTACGTAGATATTAAAACCTGTTATCTGTATAAAGCGTCCAAATTAGAAAATCTTCGTAAGTGCGATTTGATATAGCATTAGAGCGGCCATCTATTGCCCAGTTAGAAAAGTGAGTTGTTTCCTGCTGCACTAGATGTCGCTGGTGGTTATCACTTTTTTTTTCTCTATATGACTTTTTACTTTCCCTTATCTAGATCTTTACTTGTAATCTTCTTTGTTTTTTTTTTTCATTGATGAAGATCGTATCCGGTTGAAACGTCTTGATCGAGATTTTAAAATTGTTTTGATATCCTGTTTATTTCTAAATGCAGCAGTTACGCGCGTTAAGGTGCGTTTCCATTGACTTAGAGCTGGCGGAGCGGAAAGGAATGGACTGCAAGTTGACCATTCGCACTGTTTCCACAGACGCAGAGTGGAGATTTCAAATACTGGGATTGGTCACTCACACTCCGTTTATCTGCTGAGCTTCGCATCAGTAGGTAGTAAAGCAAGGTGGGTGGATTTCAGAGCGTTTCAACCTCCGTCATCACCAATCCCGAAATTTCGACGATTCTCTTTAAGAATGTGTCCCATTATTTTGATAAAATCCGAAAATGGTACTTACTTTTTAGAAATATGTCATCATATAATCGGGATTGGTGATGACGGCGTTTGAAACGCTATCAAATCCACCCAGGTGCGTTATGGCCTTTCACCAGTCCGTCCATCGAGATGTCGTCCGCGCGGTCTTGTTTCCTCCACTTTGCCTATTTTACTACACCGGTTTACGATTTTACTTACCTAATCGCAATGTGGTGCCAACGGAAGTCATAAAGCGGCACCGCCAGGTATATGGCCCGGGAGGCGCCCGCGCCTGCGTGGACGAGTCGCGCCGCGCCCCGCCCCGCCAACTCGAGGGAAAGGAACGAGCCTGTTCGGCGACGCGAGCGCAGAGAGAACAAAGTGCCTTGCCCGTAGCCTCCGCTCTGTTGAAAAATGACTTTTACTAGAAGAGGACACGGTGCGAATTACAAATTTTTCGTCTCAGTTGTAATGAAACATTGCAATTTCTATTTGTACTATCTCGTAATGTGGTAAGTGGTGTGGCATGTATTCAAATAATAAGCGGTCAAAAAGTACATGATGAAACGCGATTAAAATACTTTTATGCCACACCTGGCCATGCCATAAAGTGGCTTTTCCCGCACGCTACGGGTACGGAAAAAGCCGCTTTCTGGCCAAGTGTGGACATAAAATGATGTACACAACACGGGCGGTAATAAAGAAAGCCCTCGATCGCATATTTACGTCCCTCGCTTGCAGCTCGGGCCGCAAACATCTGCGATCTCGGCCTTTCTTTGTTTTACCACCCTAGTTGTGTAATGTACTATTACTAGACGAGGAGACGGTGCGTATTTCAAATTTTTCTACAAACTCATAAAGTCGCACTTATTTCGTGGTACTTACGCGCGGAACGCAACTTATTACACACAAGTGCTTTTTACATTACATTACCGCACAAGTGCTGTAATTACCACCAATTGACCAATGCGTGCGCCGCTAATTAAGCGATCAAAAAGTACATGAAACGCGATTAATTTTTTTTTTATACCTACCTACAATTGAACGTCGCTTCTGCTGCTAGTGGTCGTGTTATGATCAGCACACAATCAAATAATTCAAAAGATACAGCCCTGTGACAGACGGACAGCAGAGGTTTAGTAATAGGGTTGGCACCCTTGTTGTGCGGAACCCTAAAAATGGGGTTTTATATGTCCCATAGATAGACGGACAACAGAGTAAACCTATGAAGTTTCCGTATTTCCCAAAAATTACATATTCATACATTATAGCATAATACTGCCGCCATAAGGAAAAGGGGCACATCTAACGATTTTTTTCGAAGTTGAGTTGTATATACATCAGTGAAATTTACTGATTCCGAATATGTATACAATTCAGTGTCGAAAAAAAAATGTTAGATGTGCCCTTTTGCGTTATGGCGGCAGAATATCAAAGCGATGATTGCGACATAAGAAATAATGGTATCAAGCCTATATTCCATATTTCGCAAACTAGAAATTCTTTGTTCGAAACTTATAGCGCAAATAACATTCAGTTGAGTTCGATTAGCCATAAAGCGTCAGCGTAGCTAGTGCTCCGGACCGAATAGTGCCGCATCAAAGGTGCGCTCGAGCGCGGCTCAGCGGGTGCTCACTCGGCGGACCAACAAACGAATAGGGACCCGCGTATATGACGCGTGATTCTCATTTATTACGGAATGCCGGGATCTTTGCTATTGGAAATGTTAATGTGTGCGTTTAACTCGTTAAATAAGGGTGGTATTTGTGTTCATGAATAATACCTGGTATTTTTTTAATGATGTTGAACTATGAGAAGGGGTACCACACATATTGTAAAAGCTCAATGCTACGTTAACTAAAAAGCAAATGTAGGGGGTTAAAGAGCGGCCTAAACTACTTAAGAAAAATGTACAGATAACATTTTGAACCAGAAGAGCTATAGATTCAGGCATACTTAGGGTATGTATGGGCCAACCTCACAAAAAATACCGGTGTTGGATGCCCTAGGCACTCTTGTATTTAAAGTATGTTGTGACGCAATTTTGTTTTCAATACTCAATACTTTATTGCATTCCTTATGTATTAGAGATGTTAACCTTACAAACTATATATACACTAAAGACCCCACAGCAATTTTGCAAATTAATTTTAATACATATAACTTACACAATCTAATCTAGGATATTTGACTATATCTTACTTACTACAGGTTTTTACTTAAATATTCTGTTGCGGTATAATAGCACCAATCAATTACCAATTCTCGGTGTTTTCTTATGAATACTTTGTCGTTCGGCTCATCTTGTAGTATTTTTTCATTATGCTTACCTCAGGGCGCAGTCTCAGCGACACAAACAACGTGAACTCCCGTGGAAACATCCTCCCGTTAGGAAACAGCTCCGACGAGGCTATCCAGATGTAGGAGTTGGGCCGCAGACTGAAGGCGTGCGGGCGGTCCGCGACGGAGCCCCAGCGGGCCTGGGCCGGGTGGAAGTTGCGGCGGGCTCCCGGGGCCAACGGGTTTATTGTACCTGGTAACAAGAAAAACAGTCAAGAACACGAACTTACTTTGTAGCGTTGGGTATCATATTCGCAGGAATTTAAAAAAAAACTTGTTTTGTTATTCCAATTGGTTTTGGGTGTTTTTCAAAATAATTTTACGGTACGGCTAACGCAGTATTTATTCGCGATTGCCTATAAATCAGTACGGTGATTGCCGATCACAACCCATGCCATTATTACGGAGAAATTTTTTACTGTCATGTGGGGCACAACAACGATGACGCTACTACCGTCGAAACAGAGTGTAATCTCAAACTCGAGTTTGACTCTGACTTACACAGAACGCATCTGTGTAAGTCAACACACACACACGCAGTACGGCGGTTGCCGCTGTCGTTCTATAGGATCATAGGTATTTTATGGCGAAATTTTACTGGCATTCCGTCTATCGAGACCCTTTCTATCAGGAACGTGTTAAATTATCAAGCTAAAATTAATATCAAATACTCAAATCTGCAATCTCTTGGATCAGTGAAATAATTAAACTTCTAAGTCCACGCAATCAAAAAATACGGCCGTCTATCTAAGCTCGGTTTGCGCCGCATATTTTGACCGTCGCAAGAGAATCAAAACCTATAGAGTTTCCCGTTGACCTAGAATCATGAAAAATGGCATGAAGCAATGAAATCCGAAAACCGCAAATTTGTAGTTACATCACAAAAAAACTGTGAAACTCTATTCCCGTGATGAACAAACGACACTTACGGACAATAAATTCGGGTAATTTTTTCTATAATTTTTCATGGAAAATGACCGAATTCATTGTCTGTGAGTGTATTTCTACACTTATTTAATGTTTTTCGATGTACCGGATAGTTATCTCAAAGAAATATGTCGAGAATCTAATTTTCACTAACTGTAGACTCTTCCGCTTTATATTCAGCCGTAACGTGGAACAGAATTGTCGAATAATGCCTCTTATTTTAGATAATTAGCCCCGAAATACGGCGTGATTAATTAATAAACACATTCAGAAACACGCATCTACATAATTACTTGTAATTTAGGTTATTAGAACGTTATTTGACGTCAACCTTATCGATTTAATAGGTTTAGATTTAATCAGGTATTGATAATTTGGGTACTATAATGATTAAGTAGGTCGTAGATTGGGTCGTAGTTAACCTTTGCGCGTATTCTGTTATCGTAGTGTGTTACCTACATTATTAATATAATACGTAAAGATGAAGTTATGATTAATTAACATTTAGGGGTACCTTTAAGGGTCACCGATCAAATGTGACAGCCTATGTTTTTTTTTTACTGTAATGTCATGTTAACATGTATTAATAAATAAATAAATAAATAAAAATAAATAAAACAATGAAATATGTTCGGAAAAAATGTGGAATGCACGCTTGTGTCTGTGCGCGCCCTGAACAAACGCACTACAATACAAGCAAAGTTTTAAGAATGCGTAATGCTCTAGTACGTATCGCACTCGGGATCCTATTGGATCGCACAAATTTAAAAGGCATAATGCATCATTTGGCATAATTCATCATTCGGCATAATGCATTTTTTTCTTAAACTGTGAAATTTTCAGGACTCTTTAAGGCCTCATCCTGTTAAATAGGTCAGGTTAGGTTAGGTTTGCGTTATAATAATCCTGAAAAAATTACGTGTTCAGAAAAAAAAGCATTATGCCAAATGATGAATTATGCGAAATGATGCATTATGCCTTTTAAATTTATGCGATCCAATAGTAAACCATCGCACTCACACAGACGCGCTGTCTCGCGTTTGTGATACGTATCGCGCGCTCCTAAACGGCCGGAGTTGGACTACTTGTCCGTCTTTATACTTTGTCGCGCGCGTGTTACGATAGCAAAGCAGCACGGTATACGGTAGTTTTTCTTCCTACAAAAGTTACATCGGGAGCGCGCATGTGTGCGCGCCGTGTACGGACGCACCACGGGCAAGGATTTGAGCATGCGCGAGCATGCCACAGTATGGCGTTCACTCACACAGACGCGCGTCGTGCGTCTGTGTAAATACGTGTCGCGCGCTCCTAAACAGCCGAAGTCGTACTACTTGGTTGTCTTTATACTTTGAAAGCAGAGGCTTACATACAGCTCACTACACTTCTAGCGTAATACAGGCTTACACTTAATCGTATCCCGTAATAAGTTTTACTTTATTAAATTAATAACTATTAGTTACCCTAGGAAAACGAACGTTACTTTTATAGGACGGAATTTAGCCAATTTAATTAATCTCCGTTCTGCGTAGTTAGTTCAGCATTATATGCGTATTAGGAGGTTCCTTAAAATCACATTTGTGAAATTTTCTTCTTTTATATTTAGCGAAATTGGAATTAATGTTTAAAATAATAATATTGTGCAAAAGCGGCTTCACCTGCGTTTTTCCCATTAGTACTTATCTCAAAAGAGCTCCCTACCGGGATATAAAGTATCCTATGTTTCAAATTTGGTAACAAAAATCCAAACCTCGGAACATCCTCATCTTCGTGTTCGATCCAATATATATTTGTTGATCCTTTATAAATCCTTATAAAAAAAACACAATTACAGGACATAAAAAAAACTTAACTAACTTTAATTATAGATACATTGAGCAAATGCATTGAAAAATCAAATACGATCGACTACAGCTAATGCCGGATTTGAACCCGCACCTCTGTCATTCCTGGACAGCGAGTTATCCAATTTCTCCAATTAGCTTATGACGTCACCGCCGTCAAAATTGTGGTGTTTCCACATTAAGCTATGAGGATTCAAAATATTTCCAGTAAATATGATGATTCCTTAAAATAGTGCATTAACTTAAGTTTAGTCAAAAAGCACCTGGTGCAAAGGTGCCCATCACACTCGCCGCATTGCCCCGCTGAATGGCAATAGACAACCTCTGCACCAAGTACGAACCCGCACGAGGATCGGACCCCCTTTCCACAATTCGTCGCCCTACCCTTATAAATCCTTTAGAATGTTTATTACGATGAAGGATACCTACAAAGACTAAAGCTAAGGCCAAGCCTTGCAGTTGAAAAATACATAGGAACATTTAATGTGACCTAACATTTAATTTTTCTATTTATTTGATATTTCTATCAGTAAAAATCATTGTAATATCCAAATATGTTCAAAAAATTTCAAATAAGTAAGGATATCCTATCCTACCGCTCTTCCAACTGATATTATAGTGTACCGCAATATAAGATAGATAAAGATGGAACACTAGAAGAGTTGCACGCCTAGGGGGCGATTGCTCAGTGAACTAACTAAACCAACACTAGTTGGATGGCTATTCGAATTTGTCGCAAACTTTGCCCGTGTTGTTTTCCAATCTAAGACAAAGAGGAGGCCAGTGGGAGCACCAGTGTTATAATATTAGCTTAAGAAGAATCAACGAACTGGATACCCAATGCTATGGAAAACTATGAAGATATTATACAAAAATGCGTTTGATTTTGTATTTTAGAAAAATGCAGTTTGAGTAAGCTAAATTTAACGGTTTCAGAGAAAACGATTCGCATTAATTAATTACGTCTTGATTTTCTTAGAACCTTAACCACAGCCTTAACCAAGGAAATGCAGATGCCTCGATGGCTGAAAATGCACCTCGAACAACTATTTAAGAGGTTTCAATTACGAGGGCTGAAAACTTACTAGTGAAGGATTCTGTCGTAAGATCAGGTATCTGAAGTAACCAAATGCAATTGCACAAAACCAAGTTAGCGCTTTCCAAGAAAAATAAGTGAATAACCGCTAAAAGTCGTGATTTAATGTTAATCGCTACATATTTAATTTATTGCGGTCTTTCTAAAGACTTATCTTAATCTGATTTTACAGTGACGTTTATCACAATTGCGGTCCGTAAGCGTCCCTGATTGGGTTGTATTTTATTGTTTTGTGGTAAGACCAATTCACACTGGCGGTCAGCGCAAGTGGTAGCACGCTCAATATTCGAGATCAGCGACGTTTACCAAGCGTGTTGGAGATACATAAGCGTCTTTTAAAACCAGCCACCCATGTTTCATATTCCAGTTAATTCCCGTCATGATGTCTAAAACAACTAACGAGAGCCATTCATGAAATCTGCGGTACTTACCTTCACAATGGAAGGAGTTGCAGACGCGTCCCTGCTCGCATGACCTGGACCTGCACGCTAGGATCATTCATTTCCAGTCATGATGACCAGAAGACAACACTGTCAGAGCCGTTCATGACATACGTGGCACTTATTTCTCTACCTTCTTTTCATGACTGATAGAGAAGAATGCGCTAGCCCACTACGGATTGGGGACTTCATATACACCTAGGGTTGCCAGGTGGAATTACCGTATTATCGGGAGCAGGAAACAATATGTCGGGATTTTGAGACCTTGGTCGGGAGATGCCCCGAGCTTTTTTTTTAGCCTGAAACAGCAGAAATTTTCGCTTGCCGGACCAGCTTGAGTGGATCGGACTAACTTTCAGATTTTTTTAGATTTTCTCCTTTGTCGGGAGTCGGGAGGACATACAAAAAATCGGGAGAATCCCGCCAATTCCCGACCATCTGGCAACCCTATTGACCCCTGAATTTTGATCCCACGATCTCTGCTTAAAAGGCGCATGTCCGAACCACTTGGCTTCTATAGCTTCATGATATACGAGGAACTTACCCTCGCAATCGAAGGAGTTGCAGACGCGGCCCTGCTCGCCGAAGCCCTCGCAGGATGCGCGGGAACAGTACCTCCGGCGCACCTGCATGCCGCCCCCGCAGGTCTTGCTGCACGCCCCCCACTCCCCCCACCCCGCCCAGCCTGGAACAAGACATTTTTTTATTATTTTTTACTACTTACTATTTTACTAGAGTAACTTTACGGCGGAGGTGAAATAACCTTAATATCTCTTTTTTACTTCATTGCAGTTGGATAAAAAGTATCCTATGTGTTAACGAGGGTCATAATCTACCTGTGTAGTATACCAAATTTCATCGGTGAAATTGGTCCGGTTTTTGAGTGGTGCGCACACAAACAGTTTTGATACGATTTTATTAGATAGCATTGCCAGTCTGCCCCTTTGACAAGGGGCTCGAACTGATCTATCACTAACTATGTGGGGGGGCTAGGCCTCTGCTTATGTACACGGATACAACTACAACAAGAAAATTTAAGAGTAAAGGGATTTTGTAAGCAAATATGCTTCCCCTTCGATGTCACTTCAGGTGAATAAAATACAATTAGCCTATTCATAAAAATATCGCACCCTTACAATGCTACTTAGTAACCCAAAATACCGCATTTCTAAAACACCAGATTTTTTAAAATACCAGATTTTCGATTTATCAGATTCCTGTCCTACCACATTCCTGTTACACAATATTATAAAATCGTAGATTCCTCGAGAAACTAAATTATTATGTAGTATGTATTACTTTAGAAACCTCGTTTGCAAGGAATCTGATAAATCGAGAATCTGGTATTTAGAAAAATCTGGTATTCTGGGCACGGTGTTTTGGGCACGAGGGTTGGAAATTACATACAAAACGTTGAATTAATTCTGAAAGTTGTCATGTTACGTCTTTTTATAACTAAAAACCTTAATTCTAAAATTGTCAAGTGCTACCTATAATTTAATATGTTTGTTACCACAACTTTATTACAATATATTAACCACACGCCACATAGTAAAAATCTATTACAAAACACTAATAAACATGCCGAAATTATTTATGAAGCTGCATACTATCTCTGATAAGGATCAAATGATTTACATGACCAAAGTATTGTGTGTGATAATAACTCGATATACAAAACTTTATTGATTTCGTGGAAATATAGTGAAGGTTAAAACCATTTAAATTCAATTACAAAGTTTGATTGCCAGTTGATTGTTATAAGTTATAATATGGCGTAATTATTAGTTTCATGATTTACATATTTCATTACATGTTCTGATGGGTAAGGGCTTTATCACACTGGCGAGCTGCGAGTTGCGAGCGTGTTTTCAAACAGATTTCGAACGCAATCGCAAAAAAAATTGTATGATAACACGCTCGCAACTCGCCAGTGTGATAAGGCCCTAATTCACAACCGGGGAGGTTAATATCATCCGTAATATGATATGACCCGTGGATAACAGTCAAATGGCCCGTCAATAACAGGTGCCTAGTCATTTTGACGGACCACAACAGCGTGACCTCCGAAAACAAACTGTATTTACTAGTTCATAGGTCAAATTATATTGGGTACAAGATTGACAGCTACGTTCTGAATTTCTTTAGCATTACAAAAATACGTACTTCTCGTATAAACACTTATTGGAAATTAACACCTGCTTTTTTTTTCCGCTCATACTTTTGTTTCCCGGGTTTTTGAAAGGTTATCTTATATCATTTATATGGTGTATACTACCGTGTGAATCCCATAGATCATACATTTGGTAAAGATATACGTCAAAGTTGTTATCTTACCTAATTATATATGTAATGCCCTCCAGGGTGTTTTATATGTTACTATTTTTTTCTTATGTAAATTAATATGTAAGGATAATATGTAACATGTGAATGCAATAAATAAAAGAATATGAATGAATATGAATATACAGCCTGTAAATCTAATACGGGCGAATATTGAAACGGTGGTTAGCATAGGACCTAAGAAGCATATTTAGATAATTATTGCTTAAAACCACAATGAAAATAATTACCATACAAAATAATTCGGGCCGCAATGTAGCGCAACACATTCAAGTTGACAAACACGCTAGTTGACAGTTACTTTAAAAAAGCTCGTATCTCGCAATGTCATAACAGGCATGTATGCGGTACATTGCTGCTCGGTAAATTTTCAAAAATTAATTACGAGGTCACTGGGTGTATTTTCAAAAACGTAATTTCGCTGCCATGACATATTGGCGAATACTGAGAAGATTCTGCCTTATTAGAATTGGACTTTTGGTTACAATGTAGGATCAGTCAAGTTCTAACAAGTAACCAACGAATGCCAGTCTAGTGAGGAGGAATCTTTTAAATATTGGTGGCCAGAGTAATTACGCCAGCGAAAATACACCCCACTATTAAGTGGCAGAATCTTTTAAATATTGGTGGCCAGAGTAATTACGCCAGCGAAATACACCCCACTATTAAGTGTAATTTAAAAAATAATATTAATTAATGATAACACTACTAAACGCTATATCTGGTTTAATTGTTCGCCCGTATTAGACTTACACGCTGTATAGAAATATGCCTAAACGATAAAACGTATTTGCTGTTATTAATTTACTCTCTAAATCAACTGTAAGCAATCCAGTTTGGTTAAATCCAGTCTAAGCGTGTTTTATAATCCTCGATAACCCTATGCTTTGCCGGCTTTGTCACAGTCTAAGCACAGACAGTCCGCCGCGGTAGACGTTTGGAGTGCTTTTCCACATAAAGTTTAAAGCACACATAACAGGAACGACACCGTTACGGCACTGCCTCACCTAAGATACGTTATACCCTTACGTTCTAACCGAAAAAAATGCTTCCCAGCCTGCACACATTCGTACTGTACTTCTCTTTTGTTTTTAAATACACACACGTTAAACATTGCGTAAAAGGAATGGCATATTTAAATCTGCAGATGTCTACAGCTGACATTCTGGTGCGTCTTGTTGACTTACCCGAGAGCGACTAAGCAAGGCTACGCTATCAGCGTCCATATAGTGCTTCACTTTTGGAGTGCTTGTAACCTATCTACCTATATAAAATATCATTGTCACCTCATTGTTTCGCTGTCAACCATACGCCAGCTTGTAACAGAAGCGGGGGTACGTCCGAGTTGTCATCACGCTTAGGTACGCCGGCAGCACGCTTAGGTACCGCGAGGCGGCAGTTCGCCTCGGTACAAACCAGTGAACTACAAGCGGCTTCCGGGCGACTTGCGGTCCCCGCGCTGGCGGCGAGCCGCAAGCGCCGTACTTAATTTAGCCATGTTAATCGGGATTTTTACAAGGAAGACGTCGGGAAAACACTGGTATCACGAATTTTACCGAACTCTCTTGACGGAATAAGTGACTGTACTAACGTCACTTATTCCGGTAACTTATTAAGTTTAACAGATCAACGACGCATATTTTCTCGTTTCAAAATTGTTACTTGAAAATCGCATGACGGATAAGTCGGATAACGCACGATTTTCTTTAGTCTGTAAACCAAACGCCTCAAGTTTATCAGTAGCCTTAACTTCAGACATGCAAACTCACGTAGTGCGAATCAATCGCAAGTTTGAGTTTGTGAAGTTCGTAGTGTAGCTACTCGTACATTTGCTGACGCAAACTTACGCGATCTGTACTTTTAGCCACTGTATCGCCTTATTGTGGACTTTATCCAAGTGTAGTTTTTAAGCTATATGGGCGTTGGTTAACTGGACGTCTTTAAACTGTGGGTGAGCTGCAAGTGTGCAACACAGGCTAATACTTAATTCATCGTGCTCCCGTGGGCCTCGTAAGTTGGAACTCATCGGAGTTAAACACAGCTGCTGGTGAGCTGGTTTCGGAAGCAGAAATTCGGATGGATCTAAAATAATAAGTAAACCATGATTTACCTCAGTGTTAACATAGGACATTATGTGTTGCATACGATAAAATGCGGGTTAAATTATTCAACATTTAGTTCATAAATTTGAATTAAATTTAAAGTCAAAGTGAATGTAAATTGTCAAAATTAGAAAAACTTATAATTTGATGATAATATACAAAATTATCGATATCGACCAACCTACCTAAGATCTTTCGGATAGGTAGAAGATGTTTTGATGAAAACAGTAGTAGCTATAGGAGTGCTTATAAATAAATGAACATTGCGGGTTAATCTTACACAAATCGACCTAGTCTCAAACTAAGCAATGCTTTGATTATAAGTACTAGATGATAAATAAATACTTATATAGATAGAAAACATCCAGGAACAAACACTCGTGCTTTTCACACAAATATATGCCATTACCAGGATTTGAACCCGGGGCCTCTAGCTTCGTAGGCATTGTATCTTCCTCTAGGCTAAACGTGTCGTCAATAAAAGTTAAGTGATAAGATTTGAAAAGTTTCCTCGATTTATCCAAGATTCCATTATATCATTATCTGGTAACATAGGAAGTTTTTTGGAGTTAAACCATTTCAAACAAAAAAAAAATTTCAAATTGGTCCAGCCGTCTTCGAGTACCTACTATTACTCAAAAATGGCTTAAATAACATACAATCGAATTGATAACCTTCCTTCTTTTAGAAGTCGGTTAAAAAATATCCTGACAAACTGGAAACATCCTTTTTTGAAATTAGTTAATCGACCTCATTGACATGCGGCGAACTGGTACCGTTTGTTTGAAAACGTCATTCACATTTCGGTTCACGTTAAATGCCAATGCTGGATTGGAGTGAACGCTATTCAATCTTTGGCTTAGCTCAGATTTGGTTCGTTGGTGACATACCAGTGTGAACAGAGCTTTGTTGAACAATACACCAAATTCGGGGCTAAAGCAAATTGGATCGTATTTACAAATTGAAACTGGGAGCTAAGCCGCGAATTGTGTGTTTCGATTTCTATAAAACGTTATTGTTTATAAATAACGTTATTAAAGGCAGAATTAGGCAATGTAAGTTATATACAGTTTTGAATAATATTCGTGTGACAGTGAACCATCAAATGAAAATGCCGAATTTTTCATACCAATGTCAACACAGTTTTGTTAAACAATGCACCAAATTGGAAGCTAAAATTGAGTCGTATGTAGGTACAAATTGAAACTGGGAGCTAAGCCGCGATTTGCAATTTCTATACGTGAATATGTAAATTCTGGACACATGTAGAATAAGGTAGGGGCAAGTGCTGTACGTGTGGACGGTTTTACCTGTGGACACTACTCATACAGAGAAAACGAATAACCATAGTCAAATACCAATCACTTATTTGAAAAGTATTTTTTTCATATGGCAACACTAGCTAATCGCCATCTTTACTGATTACAGAAACTGTGTGTTTTGAGGCTGCCGAAAGTTTTTGTGACAAAAAGTAATTTCTTACCTTCTTTTAAAGCATGTTTTATGTAAAATCTCTAAATGTTGCGGGTGTCTTTGCAATGGCATATTAATTTATATGATGTAAACGTTATTTCTACAAGATTTCGTTAATCGTAGGTAGCATTTATAGTGACCGGTATGAATTCAAAATAAAAACCGCCGAAATTGTACCTGTGGATACCTCCGTGAATGTACCTGTGGACTGTCCATAGGTACAGTTATACTGAATGTTCCTGTGGACAGTAAAATTAATACACAATATTTTTGTTTGTTTTAGTGCCTCGTAGTAAAGCTGGGAAAAATAGAGACAAGATATGCCTAGACACTCTGACTGCAGCTGTTTGGGAAGTAGAAAATGGAAGTTCAGTAAGGAAAGCCGCAGAGAAGTTTAAAATCCCAAAATCGACAATCTTTAAAAACATAAAATTAAATCACTGTCAAAATATTGGTGAAGAAGGCTTAGAACTCCTAAAAAATGATGTCAGGAGGATATTTAGCGATACTGAGGAGCAACAGATATATGATTACTTAAAAAAGCAGCATTACTACACACAGCATATTCTTCTGCTGACAATGGAGGCATTTTAAAATCCCATAATTATACTTGAGATTTTGCTAAGAATATTAGATTTCAAGAAGAAAAAAAGTAACTGTGATATGCAGAGCAACATATACTTACATGTTGTTTAATTGTATGTTGTTAATTACGTTATTCTAGAAGTTTATTCTGTTTAAAAGTATGTTGTTGATTAATGTCCGTAGGTACGTTACCGTCCATAGGTACGTTTTTGGAGTCCATAGGTACAGACAGTAGATGTACCTATGGACAAAATGAGTGTTTTTTTTAAAATGCTTCTATCCGCCATCTGCGGATAGCTAGCGTAGAAAACATATGTGGACTTTGAAGATTGTTTAATTGTGATTAAAACAAAATAAAGAATTCATTTATAATACGCGTAGTTTTTGTCTAACAACTGATTAAAAGTCAAATTCTGGAAAGTGTCCACAGGTTGAGCACTTGCCCCTAATTATTGATATTATACTACTATTTTTTATTATAATAATGATTATTGGAATTAGAAATGTTGTTGAATATTAATACAATTTAGTGTGTTGAATATTTGCATGCCTACATGTAGGCTGAATACATGGAACAAAAAATATTGTAAGACCTATATGTATAACACTGTATTCCTAGCAAATAAATCTTTTGATTGTTTGAATTTTTGAAATAAAATATTATTGCCTTAAATAACGTTATTTAAAAGAAAAATAAAACAGTGTAACTGTTAGATATCTACGTGACAAAGTGAATAACTAAAAAAAAAGCGGAGAACCGCGAAAATGGGCGTTATGAATTATGAACGAGCAGCCGTGACGATATTACTTTATACAAGTAGTAGTTCTTCACATTACGCATACTACCTTCTACGAAATTAATCCTATAAAGCTTGCTTTTTTTGCATCTGTTAGCAGAACTAAAGATAAGACTGCTTTAAAACTAAATTCAGAGAGCATTTCTAGAGCATGAATATAAATCTGTGGTTAGACGATAAAAACCTGGAGCGCACCGCGAGCAGTATTGACGGATGAGTATGGTGCTCTAGGGAATTTCTGCAGTCGTGGTTTTATATTATATTACGAGAAATGTACAGTTAGTTCAACTGTTTGAACTGTTTAAATTTTTCGCTAAACAAATTTCTCGTCAACATTTAGTGTGTTACGTAATACGAAATTTTCAAAATTTTTATTTAGACGTTCTAGGTATTTTTCTCCTAATCCTCTAAATTACGAGGCGGAATAACTTGGTATTTCCTTAAGTACGTTTGGCATTATGGATAAATTTAGTACTTATCGATTTTTGAGTAATTTTAAACAGCAATACCCCTTACCCCTTCTTTTCTAAAGAGCATTACCCTGATTACAGCCAAATAATATATTTTTGATTTACCCAAAGAAAAGATTGACTGCTGGTGCTGGGCTTCTCTCGTCGTTCTCTCTTCAACAATGTTCTCAGTTTAGAAAACACTAATAGGATCAGCTTTATAAAAGTACCCGGTCCTAGTGCGGCTTACTTTATAGAAAACAGTTCGTTTATTTCAATTACAAGACTATTCAATTCAAATTAATGATAAAGACACACACATTATAATTCTTTTGTTTATTCAAGTGTTAACTGGGTGAATCAACTTTTAGACCCACACTTGACGTCACCGCCATTACCGAAAATGTCTCTAGAGTTACCAGAAACCGAACTTCTAATAGGATATTTTTCTATTTATTAGGTTTGTACAATGCAAGCATCGCACATTTCTCGCGTCAGCATTAAATATAATGAATTTACAATAATTGCTGTATCAACGATTACGCTACATATAAAATTATTAATTAGTTTACGTTTATACGTGCTCCTAGCTAGTACTCTTATACCTTGGTTATCAATAAATACATATACCGAAATCAGTGTTTCTATCAAGACTACAATCAACCATCAAGAATCAGATCAGTTCAGGTGTACGAGACCCGTACAACTTTTGGTCCTTCGAACCTTCGACAACAGGGTTGAGTGTTTAATTTTTTGTTCTTTCGTTTGGTTGCGAATCGGCTCGGTCGGCCTCCCACAAGCGGGTTCCACCGACTGAGTTGAGAAGGCGCATAGACCAAGCGGATGAATACAAAATTAACTAGCCCAGGTCTAGCTAATCTTTTGGTTAAGTTAGCTAATCTAAGCCATCAGTGACTGTGACAGTGATTTGGTCCAATCGGCCTCCCACAAGCGGGTCTCACCGTGCGGATTCAATATATTCATCGTCACAAAGGAACATCAGCAGTTCATCATCGAAGATATCAAGATCATTAATAGACGTCTACTATCAAATCAGGTTAGAGGAAGTTCGAACTTGAAAAATCATCATCATCATCAGCTGCAGCAACTAGTATCAGCAATATCAAATCAGTGAACCAAGGAAAAAATATCATTATCAAGCATCAATATAAGTGGCCACAGTATTATCAATTACTTCCTAAGCAATACTTATTATAAGTACTTTACCTATCTATCAATAAATCAAGATGAGTTCCGAAAAGGAAATGGAAGCGATTCGCTTCGAACAAAATCAGCTAATGGCCAATATGAATAGGCTATTTGAGAACTACAAAAAAGACGGCCCAAGCCGTCGTACTGCATCTACCATCAATAACAAATTAATCGGCCTCGACGGATTTTGGCAGGAGTTTCAGAACAATCATGAAAGGTTGCTGGCATTCCAGAACGAGGATTGCACTTACTTTGCCGAAAAATCTTATAACAAAACCAAAGCCTTTTACGAATCAGCTCGCTCCTTATTGTTGAGTCACTTGGAGTCGGCTAAGCAGAGTCTTCTATCACCTAGGCCAATATCACCGAAGCCAGCAGAACGTTTAACTCACCCTTCATCGGATGTGCCTAATTGGGCCGAAGAAGAAACGAATAATCAACCAGAACAACCCGGAACTTCAGGTCACCAAAGAATGGAGGTTGATGAACAGAGAAGCCGCGCCGCAAATCAAGACAGCGAGCGTGCTCTTAAAATTGAATCTAAAGATCAAGAAAAGACCCGGGCTCCAGTCAATCCAGGGTTTGCAATTCCACCAATTTTCAATATCACCGATAAATCAACCGTCGATGCTGCCAAGTTGTCAGAGAAGATGAGGAAACAACAAAGCAACTTCAAGGCCTTCGCGCGCACTATACATTACATCGACCTCTCCACCGTAAATGAAAGATGGGAATTAGAAGATTTACTCAAGTCAGTTCAGTCTCGTTGGGCAACCATTGACACTCTTCGCTGGGACATCGACAGTGAACTTTTAGAAGACGACGAAACCTACAACCAAACCTTCTGCAAGTATGAGAAAAAATTCCAAGACATCAAAAAATCAATCAATTCTAAGATATGGTCTATGGCGCATCGTGAGAAATCAACCCAAGTCATGGATATACCGCCGTTTAGTGGGAGCTACCAGCAGTGGGTCTCATTCAAGGATTTGTTTAATGAAGCAATACATCATAACCGCTCTATGTCCAACGCACAGAAGATGCAATTTTTGAAGAATAAGGTACGAGGCGAAGCTGAAAAACTTATACAACATCTCAACATCAGCTCAGAAAATTATGAAACCTGTTGGGAAATTCTAAACCACAGGTACAACAATACAAAACTAATTTTCACCGCCCATCTCAATAATCTGTTATCGCTATCAACAATGCAACAGCAGTCATATCAACAAATCAAACGATTACATGACACCACCAACGAGTGCTTAAATGCCATCAGGAACCTCGGCGTGGACATCAAGTCATGGGATCCGCTTATCGTCCATATACTATCACAAAAGTTGGACGCGGGAAGTCATACGGAGTACGTTGAATCATTAAAGAATCCACGTGACTTGCCGACCTTAAAAGAGTTTCTAGATTTCCTGGAGATGAAGTTCACATCATTTGAAGCAAGCCGCCGCAAGTTGGACACACCAAAAACATCCCAACAGTCAGAAGCACCAAGAAAACCGTTCTACAAATCATTTGGAGGAACAAAGGATACATCATTATTACAAAATAAATCAAACGATGTTAAATCAAGTTATTATCAACGAAGCCATTGTCCAGTTTGTAATAAGAACCATGGCATATTTCATTGCGAAACGTTTCAAAGTGCAAAACCAGAAAGCAAGCGGAGCATTATTGCGAAGTTGAATTTATGCAAAAATTGCCTTTACAATCATTACGATAAGGAATGTTTTTCAACAAGTCGATGCCGTACGTGCCAGGAGCGACACAATACACTCGTGCATGATGCCTACACTCAGAAACAAGATACTTCCGACCTATTTAATAGACGGAAAAATGTTGCAAGTATTACGCAAGAAAGTAATAAAATTACCGATGTTTTATTACCGACCGCCCTCATCAAAGTAAGGGCGGTAGATGGAAGCTATCACATCATGAGGGCGTTTATCGATGTTGGATCACAGATGTCCTTGATAACGGAGAATGCGGCTCAACTCCTACAACTACCCCGACAAAGATGCAAGGACACTGTATATGGCCTCGGCATTAACGGAAATACTTGCAAGGGTGTCAACGCCACAGCTTCATCATTACAGTCAGACTTCCATTTTGGCGTCGAGTTATTTATCATGAATAAACTCGTTCTTCCGCTACCGAACAAAACCTTCGACAAGCCCGATTGGTCTTACTTAAGAGGAATTCCACTAGCCGACCCTGATTTCAACGTCAGCCGCCCTGTCGATATATTATTAGGATCCGAAGTCTATGCCAAATTCGTTCAAAACGATACCATCATTGAAAGCGCCGACCTCCCTGTAGCTCAGAAAACGAAGCTTGGGTACATTATCAATGGAAACGTGCCCTCATATCAATGCTGCGTTGTCATCAACAACATAGACGATATCTCGCGCTTCTGGACCATAGAAGATATCAATGAAACATCAAACTTGTCCGCAGAAGATCAGCAGTGTCTTAACTTATATCACGAAACTACATTTCGCCAAGAAGATGGAAGATATGTCGTTCGATTGCCGTTGAAGCCTGAAAAAGAAAACGCGCTGGGATACTCAAGGAATATTGCCATAGCCCAGTTCAAGCAACTTGAGATCAAGTTTCGAAAGGATCAAAATATCAAAACGGAGTACAGGAAGTTTATTCAAGAATATATCAATTTAGGCCACATGCGCGAATGTACCAAGGAAATCGACGGGCAAGGCAGTTCGACACAAGGTTGCTTCTTGCCACATCACTGCATACAAAGACCTGACTCATCAACCACTTCTCTTCGCGTTGTTTTCAATGGCTCCTCAAGGACATCCAATGGATTGATTCTTAATGACATCATGTACCGTGGACCCAATCTACAACACGATTTGCTATCACTCATCATCAAGTGGAGACAATATAAGGTGGCCTACGTCGCGGATATAGAGAAAATGTTTAGAATGATTAATGTAAACGTTCAAGATCAAAAATATCAGAAGATCATTTGGAGAGATAACGAAAATCAACCGTTACGTGAATACGCATTAACGACCACAACCTACGGCACAAAAGCCGCACCATGGTTGGCCATGATGACGTTAAGGCAGTTAGCCAAGGACGAACGCCACAACTATCCTAAGGCGGCTAGCGTCGTAGAAGAGAGTTTTTACATGGATGATCTTCTCCACGGCTGTCACGATCTCCAATCAGCGAAGAAAATCCAGGCAGATTTAATCAACTTATTAAAATCAGGTGGGTTCAATCTACGAAAATGGAATTCCAATGCGCCAGAACTACTGTATGGAGTTAACAAGTCTCAAGATTTACAACAAACTTTCGAATTCAAGGATCAAGAATCAACAAAAACGCTAGGTCTACGCTGGCATCCACAAGAAGATCATTTTACTTTCCAACTAAAGATTGAACCGCTATTAAATTCAACATCAATCAGAATGACGAAAAAAGAACTACTGTCGAGTATAGCGAAAGTATTCGACCCTTTAGGATGTCTCTCGCCTGTAACCACGAAGCTTAAGTTACTATTTCAAAAGGTCGTATCAAATGACATCGGATGGAACGATCAAGTACCCGATAATATCAAAAAGGAATGGTACACAATCTCACAAGATATACAAAACATCAAAGATATCAAAATACCTCGTTGGTTAAATAGTCACAAAAATCAAGACCTTGAACTTCATGGGTATTGCGACGCGTCGACAAAAGCGTATGCGTGCGCAATATACTGCCGCGTTATCTCTCCCAACGATGAAAAATCAACGCCGGTACTGGTAGCAGCAAAATCAAGACTGGTGCCGTCGAAAAAATCCGTGACCTTGCCAAGGTTAGAACTTTGTTCAGCTTTACTTTTATCAGCACTCATGAACAAGGTCACACAATCGCTATCCGAAAACAACATCAAACTTATTTGCTGGTCTGACAGTACAGCAGTTTTGGGTTGGCTTAACGGTGAACCTAGCAAATGGAAGCCGTTTGTAGCGAACCGCGTTGAGAAAATCACAAAAATCATACCGCCGACCTGTTGGAACTATGTTAAATCTGAAGAAAACCCGGCGGACTGCGCTAGTCGTGGAATTACGGCTCAGCAATTACTAAATCATCCTATTTGGTGGAATGGTCCAAATTGGCTATCATCATACAGTCAAAATCAAGAAAAGCCTACATTCACTACGGATCAAGAGATTAAAACATCAAAACAATGTCACGCGTTGACTTGTAAACAAACGGACGGAGATATTATTAATGAATTAATATGCAGGCATAGTAACATGACTCATTGCACCCGCGTACTCGCGTGGATACTGTTGGGTAGACTGTAGCACTAGTTGTGTCGGTGGAAGATGGGTTGCAGCAGCAGTGAAAGACTGGAGTAAATTTTAAACCGTGTAATCGCGACCGTGGTGGAATGTACAAGAAGACCCTTGCAATTAAGTAATTATTTTCCATAGATAAGAAATATAGCTTAAACAAATCAGTAGTGCCAACGCACGCATAAACTAAATTATTGTTGGTCTTGCCAACAGATACTACGAATAGCTTCGCGGCGTCATCAAGGCTCGAGTTACCTCACTGCCGACGAGTTAAACAGAGCTAAAAATAGAATCGTTAAGTACTATCAAGAAAAGGAGTTTCCAAATGAAATCAACAACTTGAGATCAAATCAATCAGTGGATTCAAAAAGCAGTATTTTGAAACTAAGACCTTTTCTGGATCAAAATGGAATGTTACGCGTTCGTGGGCGACTTCATAACGCACACATCTCCTGGGAAATGAGACATCCTCTTATCATCCCCCACAAAGGTCGCGTGTCAGATGTCCACGCAGAAAAAGATGGATTCGTCCGTGTCGTATCATAGAAGACAAAAAATTCAATCATTAAAAGACCCATAATCAAGCTATCAAAACTACCAATTTCCGAAAACGACTCGTCAACCATGGAAGAGAAGAAAGAAAACTTATCCGTCAACCCACCAAGGCCTACAAATCAAAGAAAAACATCAAAACCCAAACTCGTTAATCTCCTCACTGCATGCTAAGCTAAGCTAACCTACTCAAGAGAATTGAAATCTCGGTGCAAAATCAGCACAAAACCTTCAATCAACATATTAACAACATCGAAAAGAGCCTAAACAAACAAGGAAGCGAAATTCAAGAATCAACTCAGATAAATGAAATCACTGTGTCATCGATCATCGCAAATAACATACTCGTCAATCTGAAAAGCATACAAAACACTTTATTGGACACCATCACTAACGTTATTTATGGTAAATTCAACGTTCACCTCTTGACACCGCAACAGTTAAAGGATGAGCTGAATATCATCGCCGGACAGATGCCAAAGGACTTGACTCTCCCATGCGAAAACATTGACACCGATCTACCCAAGCTATATCAGTTAATGAAAGTACGAACAAGAATGACGCATCAGTACCTTATCTTCGAAATCAGAATTCCTTTGGTTTTCAGAGATATCTACGAACTCTTCCGATTAATATCAATCCCATATCAAGATGGAAAAAATATGATCAAAATACGACCCATAGCAGATCAAGTGGCTATAAACATCAAAAAAGAATCCTATATACCGATGCTGGAGGAAACCGTACATAAATGTTCTCACTACGATTCTGATACACTAATATGTACGCTACAAGGTCCAATTTATCAATTAAAGTCTGACTCGCACCTGTGCATAACAGATCAAATTACAAACAAGTGCTCAACTGGCACTGATACTTGCCGTAACATATGGACGGAACTAAGCACCATGAATACATACCTATTCTTTTGTTGTGATGTATGTACTGCGAGAATCATATGCGGACAGGACGTCAAGGCCGAACATTTAAACAGGGCGGGAATCATAACCCTCCAAACCGACTGCGTGTTGAATGGAGACGTCTTTACTATATTTCCACAGAAGAGACTTTCCAACGAGATTAAAACTCAGGCAACCGTTGTTAAATTTGACGTCCCCCCAATCAACAATGTCATAAACTTAACAGTACCAGTCTTACAAGAGGAAACAAATGTGCTTGAAAGCAATGACAAGTACTTCAAGGTTATTAGAAACCAAATTGAACGTATGAGGAACGAGGGAGCCTTATCAGACGGAATCAACTACCACGACGTCCACCACTACACAGCAATCTACGTGGTCATGGGCATCGTGACCGTGCTGGCAGCGTTGTATGTGCGCCGCTGCATTCGACGACGTCAACTCATTGCGCGCCTCACCCCTCCGTTCACTGCCGCCCGCGCGGAGAGCGGTCGCAGACCTACCTCGATGGCATCCACATCGCACAGCTCTATTCCATCAGCGACCGAGCATAACCATAGCAGACAACACCCTGAGAGACAAGATCATCGCATCGCGGCAACTACGCTTAACCAAACTAATACACCCTCTATGTTTAGGGGCTTTACCTCAATCAAATAATTAATTCAGTTTCAATGTTATTTGGTATGTTTCAGTTTCGAAATCATTTGAATATAACAGTTAGTTTTGTATAAAAAAAAAACCTTTGGATCAACATCTCTTATCAATTCTCATCTCCTGCCCGGGAATATGTACAATGCAAGCATCGCACATTTCTCGCGTCAGCATTAAATATAATGAATTTACAATAATTGCTGTATCAACGATTACGCTACATATAAAATTATTAATTAGTTTACGTTTATACGTGCTCCTAGCTAGTACTCTTATACCTTGGTTATCAATAAATACATATACCGAAATCAGTGTTTCTATCAAGACTACAATCAACCATCAAGAATCAGATCAGTTCAGGTGTACGAGACCCGTACAAGGTTTAAGAGACGGGGCATTCAACGTTCTAACATACACCATAAATTTAAACATAAAAAGAACCATTATTTAAAGGCGTTATTTTACAACGAAAATTAAAAGTTGCGGACAGCATCGTGTAAGCAAAAAGTTGATTAACCCAATTAACACTTTTTTTAGGGTTCCGTACCAAAAGGGTAAAAAAGGAACCCTTATGGTGCGACTCTGTCTGTCTGTCCGTCTGTCACAGCAAGATATCTCAGGATCTACTGATGCTATCGACTTGAAATTTGAAACAGTGTTAAGAAGCGCTAACCCGAGCTTATGGGATGTAAAAAAAATCTTGTAACTTTTTTACTTTTTTTTTAAAGGGGTCCGTAATGAGACTTTGAAAATTTAAATTAGGGCTATTATATCAAGTGGCGGTATCAAATGAAAGGGCTTGATTTGTAGATTAAAACACTATTTCTGTATTTTTTTTAAATAAGTATTTTTTGATTTATGGCAAAAACGTAAAAAAAATACTATTCCCCCCCTATTATCTTCGAATTTACTGAACAGAAAAATCTGTAATAATTACCAATTATTAATGTCGTCCTATATATTACAGGAAAAATATAACGGTTTTCCTAACTTGCACCGTTTATGAGAAATTTGCAAAAATCTTATCATATACTTATTTGCTCCTACTAAACTAATCGCCATAATAGTTTTTCTTGAATTATTCATCGAGTCCGACTCGCACTTGGCCGGTTTTTTTAAATGCAGTTTATTGTAACTTTTTACGTCAAATGCCCCTGTATTTCCCCACAACAGTTTACCTTATCAACTGGCGCCCGCGGAATAATTTTATCATGCCAACATTAAATATGGTATGAGACTTAATGCAATTTCGTCCGTCCCATGTTTTCTTCAGGGAATAAATATTTTTCATTATGGAAATTTTAGCAACAACCCACAGGAGATTCGTTATAACTTATTTACCGCGCGTCACTAATTAAGAAATTTTATTATTTTTATTATGAAGTGCATTTTATGCTTGTGAATTTATAACATTAATACAGTATGGTATGGCAAAAGAATTTGGACAGTAAAGTGACAGATTTCTAAAATGACTTGTTTATTTGGAGGCATACCTATTCTAACAAATGTTTAAATAGGCTAATTTGGAGGACAGTTCAAATCAACTTCTTTTTCTGAAATGTCAAAACGAAAAACTGATTTGTGACGTCATGCTCAAGATGTTGCCTGAGGGCTCTTATACATAACCACGATACGACATCGCGTCGTGCTCTGACGCGATATAGTTTCACGATGCCACATCGTGTCTGTCGGGAGAAACTATATTTCAATGTTTAATCTTTTTTACACTGATGAGTCATTTAAAAAAAAATGTACACAGTTAAGGGATTTAATTTAAACAAAACTTAATTTATTCCTCTGTGTTACGAAAGTTACCCATATAGTTTGTATGCCTAACTTTCGTAACACAGAGGAAGCGATCGTGATTTTGTTTTTATTAGGCCCTTAACTATGTACAATTTTTTTGAAAATGACTCTGATATAAAATTGGTTTTTGATTGAAAGTTTTCCATGACACGACGCCGCATCGTGGAACGATGTCGCGTCGGAGCACGACGCGATGTCGTGTCGTGTTTATGTGTAGGAGCCCTTATTTTTAATTTTTGTCATTTTAAAATCGTAGGTGGCATGAAAATTTGTGTGTTGATTTTATCCGAGCGATTATGGAAACGTAATTTAATGATTCGAGTTAATTGATTTATTTTGACTGTTGTCAAATACCCCATGGTCATAATATCTTTGAACTGCCACCTTTGCATTTGGAGTGTTAATCTTAAAGACTTAGTTCTTACACAGAGTAGACGCGCGCTAGCAATTTAATTCCAAAAATCCACTGAGAACTATGCTGCAATAATATTAAAAAGTGTGATGAGTTCTTTGGACTAACAACCTATGATGGAGTGAGTACGAAAAAACTCGGTCTAAAACTGTTTTTTAAAACTATCGGCTCACTCTACAATTCTGTTTCGCGGTGATTATTATTAAATCTCGCCACTCTAGAGTGGCAAAAAAGCACGCGTTATGCGATAGAGAGAGACGTTCGGATGCGGGTCAGCTCAGTCCGGTCATCGGAAACGAATGGCAGTTTTATTAGGGAGAGAGGCTTCTGTACGTAGTACAGAACCAAATGCATTTAAGTACACGTTCTGGATGAAACGATGACTTAGGTCGCAGTGTTGGAGTTCTCTCCACGAAGGAATGACAAGTTTGTTTATGCTTTAGTGTCTTTGGTTGCGGTACAATGACGTTTATTCAAAAATTTACTTAGTTCTGTCTTGGTTGTCAATCTTTTTGCATGTCGGAAAATTGGTGAATTGTGCTGGACAAGGAATCAGAGACAGTGATGGTTGACCTGAGCCTTTTGGGCGAAGGGACACATCCCGCAACCAACCTCACATCTCTCTGCATTTCTTCGTTTCTTGTGATTAGTTAGTGATACTCGTACTATCGAGCTCCAACCGATGGAAAAGGTTGCATAACGAGACGCAAAGTCTCCCAATGTAGTCTGATTTTTCCAAGACTTCGACCCGGCAGCAGCCATCAGACAGTTCGTCTGCTCATTTGCCACTTTATAAAATAAGAAAAAGCTTGCCTTTTGACGTCAGCGAAATTGACCTGCAGAGGACATATTTCAGGTCTATTTTCTGATAGGGACGGAGTTATTCAAAGATAAGAAGATACCAAGAGATAGTGGTTTTATTATTGACCCAATAGTTGCGTCCCGCTCAGAAAATAGACATGAAATTTGTCATCTGTGAGCCAATTTACCAGATGTCAAAAGACCAGTCTTAAAAAAATCAGACCATAGTAACAATGCGCGCTTAGGTTTAAGTCAGTCAGGCCTACCCTAACCCAGCCGTGCATGAGGATTTTTCCTATGCGCGTAGTGTTATTTAGAAAAAGGCATATAAGAATTAAAAAGCTAGTTTGCACTCGATGTGGTTCCAACATCGAGTTGCAATTGAAAGCTTGCAGTTTCTTTTTATGCTAAATACTTTTCGAAATGGGTCATCATGCCTAACTGCTTTCGTTTTTTACATCGTTTAGCAATTGACCTAAAAACTTGACTAGGTACCTAAACGCCGACGCAATTGCTAGCTTACACAGAGATCTAAGTGGAATCGAATTACCGTACCTGCCTAAACCTTATGAATATTCTTCATAATCGCTATTTAAGTAGAAACATAATTAGTATTTTGATGACAAATAAATATAAGGATTGTGGAGGCTATTAAGTAAAACGTATTACGTTAGTATGAATTCTGGCTGAACATGTACTTGCAGACATCATTAAGGTACACCTTGGGCCTAATAATAATTATGAGCCACATTTTTTTTTCATATATTATCCCTTCATATCATTTCTTAATCTTCTTAACCTTAACAAATTGTAATTTGAGCTATTACTCATATATTTTTCTTTCTTTCTCTCGATTTCTTAATAGACTTAGATCTAATATCACACTTTCAGTTAAGTACACTAAAGACAAACCGGCCAAGTGCAAGTCGGATTCGCACACGAATTCAGTTCCATTCTTTACCACTGTCAAGCAAGAAAACATGTTTCTTGTATGGAGACCCCCTTTACTTTTAACTTTATTTTGTTTGTATTACTTATTTGTTATACCGGAAATAGAAATACACAATTTACACAAAATATCAAGTATTTACATAATACTATATTAAAATCAAGCAAAACACGCCAAAAAACACGCCTCTTGTAATGGGGACCACTTTTATTCTTTTACTTTTATTATTAGATCTTGTAGCAACATTAGAAATACACATTCCGTGAAAATTTCAAGTCTCTACCTATTACGGTTCAAAATATAGAGCCCTGTGATAAATGGACAGACGAACAGCGGAAGCTTAGTAATAGGATTCCGTCGGCACTGTTTGGACGGTTTACCCTAAAAAACGGAAAAAAGAGGTTCAATTTCACAAAATTTTGTCGTGTCTTAAGCACGATCTGAATTTTTTACAAAAATAATATTCCTTATTTCGTTTTTGGAGAAACAATTATTAATGTCTCTGTTTGGGAATTCTTTCTGTTTTTTTCTAGACACACCGGTGAGTGGAAGATTCTCCGAGTGTTTTGACCGTGCTGTTCTACTATGACTATTTACTACAACAGAAAAACAAATCGCTAAAATTTTCGTTAAACTAGACTAAGCGTCCGGGTCTGTCTTCCGGTTTTCCTGAAAAGTTAACTCTAGGCGTTATCTGTTAAAACTATAAAGTATTTACCGAGACGGCAATGACGAAAAAAAAAACGCTGAATATGACTATTTTCTAAAGTGACGTCACCAGTTTTAATAAAAAAAATACTATTTATGCCACACCTGGCCATAAAGTGCCGCTTTCTGGCCAAGTGTAGACATAAAATGATGTACACAACACGGGAGGTAATAAAGAAAGCCCTCGATCGCATATTTACGTCCCTCGCTTGCAGCTCGGGCCGCAAACTTCTGCGTTCTCGGCCTTTCTTTGTATTACCACCCTAGTTGTGTAATGTACTATTACTGAACCAATCTACAATTAAAAAATATCCGCAACATGCTTGCTTGCTTTTTTTTGTGTTTCCTCTTATAATTAAACATCCAATTCACTCACCAACAGCATTCCATATTGCGATATCAACGCCCAAGCTCCAAGGAACTGCTGATGCCGTCGCCTCGAGCCACGGGCCGTCTGGCGGCGTGGTCTCCAGGTCCACTGCGGGGTCGCTGACCCGTGCGAACACCACCAGCTCGCTTTGCGAAGGCGCCATGCTCCAGTTGAAGCAGCTTTCTAGCGGCTGGCCTATTTTGAGGTTCACCTGTCTGAAGAGGATGGTTGAAATTAGTAATTTTGACATGTTTAGTCTTGAGTGGGAGTGACGCTGTCTATAAAGCGTGAAACTAGAAGTCCCAGGTTTAAATGCCGGTATGGGCAAATATTTGTGAGATGAGCATGAGTTTTGTGAATGTTACATGATATGTATGTAACCTTCACGGACGGACTGGCACAGTAAAATCAGTAAAAGATGTTTTTGAATTATTCAAAAGGAGTCTGTCTCGCTCTAACAAAATAAATGCTAAAATTTTTAGTTTTAGCTTAGACACATAAAAGACATCAGGCGAAATAAAATATTGTGAAGTAAAGTCTCATTTTTACAATCCGCCCCCGTTGACAGTATTTTAACATTTATATCGGTGTTGTTGTACAAGCTTGTGTAGAACAAATCTGGTACCAGGTCGATTTGAGCGAAATTGTCACCCAATCTTAAGTCAAAAAATGTATTTTTTTCTAATTTTCTTATTAGATATATCTTGGATCATAAGAGACGCTTAAATTATCGTTACTTTTCCTAAAAAGTTATCATGCCTAATATATTTATTTATTTATAATATATTTTACCGTAACGTAATAAATTTGACCATATTTAAAGCGCACCATATTTAATGAGATAGTTTTATTAATCAAAATATTTGCATAATACAATCTCAAAGTACCTAAATCGGAAACTAAATTAGTAGCTAAGTCTGGAGACCACGATATTGACTTATTTTACTTGTCATTCAAACTAAGTATAGCCCATACAATAAAGCGAAGTTCAGAAATACAGGAGCATAATTCTGACAGTAAAAGACTAAAAGTTAAAAGTAGCTTCTCTATGCAAATATGTCTGCCCAGATGGGAACGTTGAACTTTGGAATATTCAAGATATTTTTACTAGCGGTGAGTTTTGTTTTTTTTTTACACACTCTTCGGCTTCTGAACTGAACTTATTAGGTATAATATTGTTACACTGGAATAAATGTACATAGTAGTTTACCGTGAACTACAGACGGCAACATTAAACTGAATCTTTTATACTAAATTGTAAGATTTAGTTTTCAATAGGATGAGTGTGATTATGTTAAGGCTATCGACATGATATCACTCTTTGAATACCCGGCTTAGATAGGCCCTCCATCCACTTGGAGTCTCTTTACGTGATCGAATTAAAAATGTGGAAATCTGTAGAAGAGGTATTGCCGCTTGGAGCACCGACGGTCTCCATTGGAGACCACGAACCGGAAGACGAAGCATGGGTCAACTGAACCAAAAGATAGTCTAAAGACCTAAATAATTGCTGACGCCGAGTCGATGGAAAAACAAAGCGTGCGATCATTTGCTGTGGAAGACTTTAGAGAAAACCTATATTCAGCAGTCAGTAGGTCTCCTCTTACTCTTTTTCTCTCTCTGTCTATTATTCTCTAGGAAATAAAATAATAAAATGAATTTACATACACGGCTGGATAGATGATAGACAGTCGTCATGAATATGTAACTTCCGTTACATATTCATGGAATTGCCTTGTCTAGTCTTTAATTAAACATTATCTCTTAAGTGTTTAAAATGTATACTACGACACTTGAATTAACAAGGCCTTTCTTTACATTTGCATACTAGAGTTTGAAATAAAAACACTTGAATACAATATTAGCAGCTATCAGAGTCATTTCAAACTCTAATCTGTTCGTTAACTATGCAACTAGTAATTAGACTGCTGCTGACATGAAAGTTTTAACACCGATTTTAAACAAACCGTCGGCGTCTTCAACTCCGTTCTATCCCAGCTATGAAAACAACGTTAATACAAAAGTTCCTGAAGCAACTTGCGTTCCATTTATCACAAAGCGTGCACCACCACATTCCAATCACGCAGTACTTTTGCTCGGAAAATTTAATTATACGGATCCCGATCTCTGTAGAAGTTTGGGGTCCATTTAATTGAGTTCCGTGCTAATCTTTAACTTGCTTCCACAAATGGGAGGTCCATGGGAAGAGAGCGTGCGGCGAGAAAAAATGTATGTAGCTAATATGTTTATACTTTAAAGTATACTTGCCAGCAAAACAACAAACCTATGTCTATGCAGATAGAATTGCATATAATTTTAAGTTTTTGCGTTAATAATCCAAATTTGGCATTTTAACACAAGGTGTATTACATTTTAAAATGTGACGTCACGAAACTTAGGACCCACCTAACCCCTCGTCACATAATGTCACATTTCGTTGACCCCCTCCTCCCCTAGCGTGTGACGTACATTATGGATGACGCCCAAGGCAGTAAAGTGCAAAGATTATTTCATTACCAATTTGAACATGCTTTTTTAGAACTGAAAAGAAAAAGGAATAAAAATCAATGTTAATAAAAAGATATACTATATTTAGAGAGCATTTTTTTTAACTCAATCTGTCGAGTTACTGCAATTTATAGCCTCCGTAAACCTATAATCCTACGTACATTAATCCATTAATCGTCATTAAGTTGCACTCTGCCTCAAGTAAAGTTCTGGGCTACTCAATTATGTATAGGCCTCTTAGTTACCTAATATCGCCTACTTCTCGTAATTTAGGCCAAGCAAGAGAAGTGTGCGTGCAAGCAACACTGTTCTTGGACAAACTTTAGCACTTTCAGCGCAGTTTTCACTTTCCCTTGTTAATCGCTACATCACTGATACGGCTTCTATTTGACCTGATTTAACTAAGCTAACACAATTATTGTGCTAACGCATGTTTGTTTGAGTTAGTTGTACTTCAATTTTACATTATATACGGCCTGTAAATCTAATACGGGCAAATATTGAAACGGTGGTCAGCATAGGACCTAAGAAGCATATTTAGATAACTGTTGCTTAAAACCACAATGAAAATATTTACCATACAAAATAATTCGGGCCGCAATGTAACGCAACACATTCAAGTTGACAAACACGCTAGTTGACAGTTACTTTAAAAAAAGCTCGTATCTCGCAATGTCATAACAAGCATGTATGCGGTACATTGCTGCTCGGTAAATTTTCAAAAATTAATTACGAGGTCACTATTAAGTGTAATTTAAAAAATCATATTAATTAATGATAACACTACTAAACGCCGGTTTAATTGTTCGCCCGTATTAGACTTACACGCTGTATATATTGTGCCCTAATAATTATGATTTATGTAGCTATAATTCTTGAAGAGTTTTTTTTTACTTTGGTTCTTTACCTTTTAATTTATGTGTGTCAGTTGAGGGTGAACTCAACTTTACAGTGGCTCTTTGTTATATTTATTTACCTTTTTTTGCTCTTGCATTATTATACGTTGTTTTTATTTGATTTTCGTATTGTATTAAAATATTCTCGAATCAGTCCTTTTTCTTTTCTCAACTAGCTAATAGGTTATAGCTAAAAATATGTTCTATTATAAAATAAAACCTTGCAAAACAATATGTATACTTTACGTCACAACGATTTTAATTTATTATGATAAAATATCTTTTTTATTTACATTTACATCGTTTAGTAATATACTAATTACTATAATAACCGTAATTAAAAAGATCCAATGATTTACAATAAAATTTGTATGTAAAAAATATTTAAATTTTTAAATTAAGTAGTTATTAAAAAAATATGCACTTAACGATTCTAGTTGGGTACCTACTGGTTCTGTAAACCATGAAATATAAGCTGATAAAAGTGGAAAATGTTGTTCATGAAACGAAATCAAGTCAAGGGCAAATTTATTAATCCAGCCACCAGGCTTACACCAGTTTAATAATCAAGTCAGTAGAATACCTAGACGGGCCTAATACAGTTTTGTGAGTTAGGCAATTGGATTTGCCAATTTGTTTTAAAGTTATAAATAAGGAGGCAATAGAGTTAACGGTATTTACATTCAAGTACAAGTTGAAAAGGAACCGCTAAAGTTGATCAATATTAAAAATTATGCAACGAAGCACGATTATTAGTTAATGAAACTGCCGATTAAATGTAACCTTCCAACTGATCCTCCTTCCATATCATCATAATTATATCATCATTTTAACCTAAAGATGTCCACTGCTAAACATACGTCTCTTCTAAAGATTAACAACAAACGACCTTAACCGGGTCGTTAGTTCACCTTATGTGAAGCCTACTCACGTTACGTCTTTCGGTACGTATCTGCTAATTAAGAACTCGTCCCAGCGACCGTCACGTCAGTTCTACGAAGAATGTGCCCTGGCGATTACCACTTAAATTTTCTAATTCTTTGAGCTATCAAACATAGCTCGGAACAATCCCAAGGCGTCCATGTGTCTATCTCAATAAACATTGTCAGACTTCAACATTGATAGCAAATTAGTTATAGGCTAAAATATTGATTATTTATATAGTTAATTATTATTGATATATGTAGATAAAATCTAAAAGATAGATTTCAAATAACTCTTGCGGCTAAATTATGTTGACACCCATCTCTTCAGTCCCTTTATCATCATGGATGTCACGGCACGTCCGAAACGTAAGTGTAAATGTATAATGTTTCACGCTATTCAGTTCCGTTTTGTTATAATAGTTAGAATCTGTCTCTGTGAATTAAATAATAACTACCCAAAACCTTATTGCTTTTCGCTCTCCTTTACAATTCTCAGAACCAGTCCGTACAATCTAATCTATCTTTTAACATTTAATACAGAGTACCGTCAGTCAATATTCAGCCCAGTTCTAGGAGTTCTGAAATGGAGTAAATTAACCAATGTTTACCTAACCTTCAGATTCACGTCGTTCACTGAGCATCGCATTCAGCTTTCAATCCTTTTGACATAGTAATTAGTTCAATTTGCAATGGTTTGGCTTCAGAATAGTGGTAGATCATTAGTGGCGTTTCTTCATTTCATCAATGGGAGGTCATTAAGATTGTGATGGGAAAGGTAATTCTTCACATTTTGTCACCAAAAAGTTTACTCCGCCCGTTTATTGAATGAAAGTACGGTTAGCTTTCTACGGCCATTGAAATTAAGAAATGCTGAATTATGTAGAGGTTTTTGCTCGTACAGCAGTTGGGTTATTATCGTTTGATAATAGTTATATCCCTGTTTTGGTTTGTCCTAATGTTCAACTGATGCGATTAAATTGCAAAGAGGTCGATCGTCGTACCTGTACGTCTAGCATAACTGGCCGCGACTTCGTTTCTCGCGCGACAGAGCATCACCTGTCACTATCACACGATATTGAGTGGAAAGAGATAGGTAGCATTTGTCGCGCGACAAAGAGTCGCGTGTCACAGTTGTGCTAGAGGTACTGTAATAGGTTCGCATTGGGGTGAGACACTTGTGTAATATGGGTTCTCATAGATGGCGTTTAGGTTAAAGTCCTATTAAAATAGAATGATACGGAAGTCAAGGTAGATGGCAGAATTGAGGGTGTTTACTGGGTGTTACGGTGGACGAGTGGTTGAGTCGCTGGGCCGGAAATCCAGAGGTACCGGGTTCGATTCCCGGCCTGTTCACAGGTGAGCGCCATTTAATTTTTCTATATACTTTGATTTCTTGTATCTATATATGTAGTTTGTATACTAGTTGTATTAATTCGTTTATATAAGTAGGTAGATAAGAAAGTCAAATGCCACGATAATTGCTGAAATTCGTATGTACAATGTAATCGTCTATTCAAGCCATTTGGCAGTGAATGAGTTAAATTTCATTCACGCTAAAGTAAACTCCCAACGGATTGACGGAGGAATGTGTTAATTAAAGGTGCTCTGCGAAAAATCTGGGTACCGTCCGCTATTTCAATTACAATCTCACGATAAATCTACGTCTGTAAGGACTAATACGTTTTAATCGTTTATTTTGGTTTGTATTCGTTCATGTCATAAAAAATAAAGTCGATATTTAGAAAAAAAAAACAATATGTATGAATAAAATTAGAAATTGTCAGAACATATTGAAATCTGTTCACTCACTCTAAATTAGCATATCACTCCTGTTAGACTGAATGTCTCTACTTGCCTCTACTATTTAAATTCCGTGTATCTTTATTTCCTTAAGTCAGGTTTTTACAATAGGTATGTATATAAAAAGTAAACTACAAAATGCAAGTACAAAATATAAGGGGTCATCCATAAAGTACGTCACGCTAATTTCGTGATTTTTTAACCCCCACTCCCGTCCTTGTCACAGTTGGTCACATTTGTAAGATCCCCCCACCCCTTAGCGTGACGTCACAAATTTTGCAATTTTACATAATAAAATAAAATTAAACTGAAATTATAAAGTTCAAACAGCAGTTCCGAAATTAGTTTAATTTCCATTTAAATGATGTTTTAATATAATCAACATCAACGCGCGTGACACTAGTAGAGTGAGTGTGAACTCTCCTACAAAACATTTTACTCCTTATGCCCAAATTTGGAATTTTAACCACTTAGATTTACTAGATTTTGAAGTGTGACGTCACGAAATTTAGGACCTCTCCCACCCCTTGCCACACAATGTCAAACTTCGTGGGCCCCTCCCTCCCCCTTGTCGTGTGACGTACTTTATGAATGACCTTAGGGGTCACACATTATAAAAAATCTAACCTAAGGTGCCGCCGGCAGCAGGGCGGGGCCCAATCGGCCCAAGCTACCGGTGGTTAGGGCTGCAGAGAGAGGAACCTCCTGACAATGAGCTGATCCTACCATCTAGCGAGAGTCTCTTGAGATGGTGATCGAGACTCTTCGCTATGAGCCCGTTCGCTGAAACGCTATTTAAATAATTATTATTTTGGCAAATACATAAACTAATGTATGTAGGTATTATATCCCAAGGTACTATTTTTTTTTGTTAAAAATCCATTTGAAGGAAGTTGTTCTGTGGACCACATTGTGAATAACATTTCATCATTGAACATAATTTCTCTGAATTTGTAGTTGAAATGCAAAATATTAAAGTTTTTGTGGTTATTTATTTAAGCGACTGAAAAGACTATAGTCTCTTGACTATGAAATAATTAAAAATAACTCTATGGTTATACATATTAGTATGTACTCGCGCTTAAATAAATAACCACAAAAACTTTAATATTTTGCATCTCAACTACAAGTTCAGAGAAATTATGTTCAATGATGAAATGTTACTCACAATGTGGTCCACAGAACAACTTCCTTCAAATGGATAATTATGATCGTAAATTTGGCAGGACAGGTTAGGAATTAGATGAATTAGTACGGATATTTACATTGAAAAAAACTGAAATTTTAACATCATACATACTAATTTCTCTATAAAAATCTATCCAAAGAAGACATCAAGTCCGTATTATATATATACTTAAGCCCGTGCATCAAATCTAGAAAAAAAATTGTACAAACTACGAACAAAAACTTCTTAAAGGTCATAAATAACCGAAGAGCCGTATTAATTTGTCCAAAATTCGCCTGTATCTAAACGACATTGATAAATGAATAGTTTTATAAGAAAATTACCACTAGTACAATAATTTATTACCAAGATCAAATAATTAAGAAAAAGTATTTACAGTCAACTCTCGTAGCTTTGAATACTCGGGTGAAATTAAATGGCCTAGGAAATAAGCTTTACAAAATACATATATTTTTATTAAATAACTCAATCCTTTGCTTTCTCCACCAATAAAAATAACTGATCCTTTTAAGAAAGACTGTACGATAATTATAAAAGTGTTCAAAGTTACCACCATCAACTGTATATTTACCTACCTTACCTATCATTCATTCATTCACCACATCGTTCACTTTTTTATTTCATTTCTTTTTTTAAATAAGCCCTTATACCGCAATGTACAGAATCTCAAACGGAAATATGGAGCCATAAAATCGCCGGCCATAATACCGTATTATGATAATGATAACATGAGGAATAGTGACCCCATTATGCAGGCTTATGGGGCTATTTCAGGGTTTACCATTCTATTATCTGCGTGGTGCAGTTGAATTATGAGCTGTACTAGATTATTGACGGTAAATTGCAGGTTTCGGAATATGTGAGGCATTTTAGGGTACCTATGAATAAACAGATTATAGTTTGACATCAAGGAGAATTACGTGAACACGTTTAATTTTTTTAGTACCAGGGTGTTTTTCAAAAATAATGCCGAGGTAAACTACTTTTTCACAATATGATTGAGGTTTGTCTGGCTTTTAATCGTTAGTATTTTCGAACCTTATACGTGGAAAGTGTGTCCCGAATTAAGTACTCCATTACGTCACCTTTTTGTACCTAGTTAGTATGAAAGAGGCGTAATGGAAAAAATATTTTCCCATTCAAATTTTACCCACATTTTTTCACGCATAAGGTTCGAAAGTAGGTAGGGGAGACCAGGGATGAACGTAACATTTTTCATTTATTTGAATTTGTTACAATCATCCCTACCTCTAGGGATGGTTGTAACAGTGTATGGGGATGGTTGTAACACTGTAAAAAAATACAAAGTAACATCAATAATCAACATATTTACCTATTAATCAACCATTTAGGTATTACAATAATAATAGGCGTATAAAAAATATCGTATGTTTCAATCCAGGGCTTGGTCTACTTGTATGCCAAATTTTACGTAAATGCATTCAATAGCTATGGTGTTAGTCATCCACAAACATCAATCGATTGATTGATGTTTGCCAAAAATCCAATTATCTGCAAAAACTTTTACGTTTATTATATGAGTGGGACTAGTACACGCTACATGGGCCCACAACTAACACTAGGCATATACCCATTTATCACTTAACCTGCCGTTTAAAAATATCTCTATATAAGTTAAACTTCTACTTGTTATTTTTTTTGTGTAAATTAGGCATCCTGAAATAAGAAAATTAATCTGATAAATTTGAAACATATAAAAAAACATTATAAAATTCGCTTTGAATTGCCAAGACCCTAATCGGGATGATTGTAACAAGTTGTTACTTTCATCCGGACTTATAAAATTTCCCGAATATGACAGACATATGCCTATAAATTAAATAAACGTTGGGATAAACGTAAGTTCATCCCGTGTTACTTTCATACCCGGTCTCCCCTACTAACAATTTTGGGCCAGAAAAACCTCAAAAGTCCATATTCTAAGAAATTAGCTACCAAAGTTCTTTATTATTCACTAGATGCTGCCCGCTACATTCAAACTTTGCCCCCGTTTCTACCTTATAGGGTTTAAGTTTTGAAAAACCCTTTCTTAGTGGACCCGTACGCATCCGTAAATAACATAATTTCACTTTCTTTACGTTATTTGTTATTAACTTAATGAACTATTTCATTATTGTAGAAGATGTTACTTCCACAGTTTAAACTCTTTAGGCATGGTAAAATGTACTTCTGAGTGTGATAGTTTACCACCGCTTTGAAAAAATAAACCTCTGCTTCGAGAGTTCGAAACTCGACAAAATAATTATCGTAGTATTTATTAAAACATTTTTTTTTTCTTATTTTTTCATCGTTGAGAGGTGGAACTTGTGTAGAGGTAAATAGCATAACATTGTAGCGTTTAGCATGTAAAACTAATAGACATTTCCTAACATACACTAACTTACTTAAGCGTAAGAGTTGGTGTTGACTTACCTATCCGTAGTATTGTACGGCGAGCCAGCGTACCTACTGACAGAAGCCAGCTCGACGCCCCCTCGGTATATTGACACTAGCGCCAAGTCTAGTGTTTTACTCTGAAACAAAAACATTTAGTTAGCTGGCGATGTTACAAAGATACGATTGCGGTGGAAGGGTTGACTTGAATTTAAGAAAAACAAGTGCATTTGCGGAGGGTTGACAAAAGATATTCTTGTCAGATAAATTAAAGGTATGATTAAGTTTGGACAGAACGGGTGGACCGATTTATAGGATTTTTGGTTTGTTGGGTTTGCCCCGCCCCTAATAGCAGAGTTACTATTAAAAAATTCAAAATTCTGGGGCCGAATGAAGTTCGCCGGGACAGCTAGTATGTACATATTTGGTAATAAAGAAAATTTACTTGATTACGACCACATGCCTAAAAAATCTTGTGAACTGTTTAAGTAATTGCTGCATTTTTTATTTCAGTAATTGTAGAAATGTATTTTTCACAGAAACATTACAAAACTGCTCTTACATTGTTCTTGGTTTTAACGAGATAGTTTTCTTGTGTTTATTCGTTCCTTTCTTTGTTATACTAAAAAATTCTCTTGTAATATTATTACTGTTTATTCACGAGAAGGTAAAGTAACAGCGTTTATTTTATGAGTGTAACTTTAAATGTGTATTATGTAGACGTTTTAAAGAATGTTCCAATATAATAAGGTGCTAACAAAATTGTTAAAGATATTTTAAAAGATGGTACATTAAAACAATTAACTTTGCTAAATAGAATTTGAGAAAACCTTTCATATGTTGGTATATGGGCGACTTTAAAATATTAGCCGTTACCCTAGCAAACGTTTGCTTATAAGTGGTGTGTTATATAGTTTGGAAAGGTAATATGTGCTTGCAAAGTGTTAAATTAATGTATTTGAAAAGTGACGAATGTACTCTGAGAGCCGAGTACCTACTATCAGCTGTAAAAATATCGGTAGCTAATTTGTTAGCACCTTTCTATGTCGAGCCTATAATATATGAGGTCTCAAACGTCGGCAACTACTGGTAGCACCTCATGAGTGTCAAAGACCCCCAGGTAACTCGTCTGCTCGTTGCCACTGTGCACACAAGATGATAAGAGTTTATATAAGGTATTTCAAAATTAGACGCCCCAATACTTTAAGAGACGTTAACTTACATCAAATTAATTAAGTTTAGATAGGAATTAAGATAACATTTTATATGAATTTTTTGTTTTCATTTACCGAACAAAATAATTAAATTAAAATTCTGCCCAAACGTAAACATCCTGTGCATTTAATGGTGCTCCCACATTGGCTGTTATAGATGTTATGTAACGTTATAAAACATTTGTTATCGAACATGTTATACCTAATTACTATGACTTTTATCTTTTTATGTGGGAGCACAATAACTGACTAAGTGGTTATCACTTTCTGTCAAATGAGCGTGTATTAAGAGGTTTCATACGATAATCAAAAAAGTTTTAATCGGCTTAATTCTGCTTATCTCATTAAATTTTCTTCAAAAATTAACATAAACTTTGAACTAGTTTTATGCTTAAGTCTACTTCTAAGCACGAGTACGGACGAACTTTAAAAGTATTGGCATCTAATTTAGAAACATCTTATATAACCGTTATAGTGATCAAACTGGGGATATAATGATAATGACTGATAATGACTGATAATGACACTTATAACCTGAAAAAATTGTAGTATGATTCTCTAAGCGGATGTTTTTTCTGTAAAAGTGGGCCTATAATGATCACTTCGTGACCAATGAGGACTGGTTGAGATAGCCAGAAGTAAATGTGTACAGAGTCATCCCACCGTTCATTGTGAAACTGTTTGTGAGAGCAATTTTAATATCGTCTCCTTGCAACTGCTTGCGACTGCAAAAACCGCTTATCTGCATTAGAAAATCAGAAAAACGCATTTAATGGATCCCTCCGGCCGTATTCGCAACTGAGATTCGCAACCAGTTGCGAAATAGGCCACATGGGTCTTATACGAGTCTAAATCTACCAGCGCCTCGGTACGTGACATCTGAAGCAAGAAACAACTCTTTAAGTTGACAGTCAACAAGACGCGTTGTAGTACCTGTCGTACATTATCACGACCTACCCTCAAATGCGCTAATTATTCATTAGCCAAAGAACGTTAGGTAGGTACTCGAACGTGAAATATACTTGCGGCGCGGATGGTAAAAGCTTTCAATTTATTATGCCAGCGCGCGCCATTGCCCTGACAATATTATCAGCCCGATATACCAATCGAGAATCTAATCGTCAGTAATTGCTTAAACGTGAAACTATTTTAGATACATTCCATTTTAGTTGCGGATAACTATTTAAGGGTGCTTTTTCACCAGAGGACGTGTAAGCTATTTGTTTCTACCAGTGGTATGCTATGTGGACGAATTTATATGATTCGTGATTATGAATACCAAATTAAATTATCCATACCAAAGTAACATTGCTCATCTCTGCCTATGGAGATAGCGTCATTGGTAGACTCAGCTTTCAATATTAATATTTTTTATTGATTTTTATCTTTATTGAACAGTAACACCAGTCTTTTTTGTACCAGTCAACCATTGTGTTAAATAAAGCCTTTAGTTGGTGCAAGATTATTAATTTATGACAGATACTTGTGTTTTAAATGTGTTTAAAGAACAGTCTGCTCTGTGTCCTCTTGATGAGGACTGTAGACCTGAGTATATGGTTTTATTTTCAACTCGATACCTCCACGCGTACCCGTTATAAAGGGTCTTGACAGACAGACGGACGGACAGACAGACGGACAACAAAATGATCCTATAAGGGTTCCGGTTTTTCCTTTCGAGGTACGGAGCTCCAAGAAGTCGGTTCGTTTTCCATAGAAAACAAAAGGATGGTCAGGCATCATCGGCATGTACTACATTAATTTAAAATGTTTTTATTTTATAGCTTGATGCATTTTATCTGAGCAAAACGGCATGGAAACTCAAACGACGATTCACCGTAAGATGACAAATGAATGTGAATTAATAAAATTTCAATATTTTGGCAATTACAGGTAGAATTTGTATTTTAATAACTGCGGATAAAAAGTATCTGGGGGCACGGCAGAGCCCCTGCCAACTCGAGCGCGAAGCAAACACTGCCGTACCATCCTTTACTGGAACCATTTCGCCGCATTTTCAGGCCCCTATTTGAGAACCTCGGGATAAGACCAGAACGCAGAAATTTTCGTCATCCATAATCACATACTTAAAATCCAAAACTTCAAGTCCGTAGCTCATTTAGTTCCGAAGTTAAGCGAAAGCAAAGTTTCGCATTTATGACACTCACTCACTCACTCATGATCATCAGAATAGAACTAGTACTTCCCATAAACTCAGGGAGCTGAAATTTGGTACAGAGTTACAGTTTAATGGCCACATAAAGGGAAAACTATAAAAACTAGGATAATCGAAGATCTGGAGTACCTGGTGATCCTGATTATAAAAAAACTTACTCCTAAAAAGAAAAAAAACTGTGTCAAATAAGAAAATCTAATAAAATAAATCAATGTGCCCACGTTTCTACAAAAAGAAGTGAAATCCCACCAAAAACATTCTTTAAAAAACTAGCCAAGTCTCGATGGAGCTGCTTGTTTATCTCTAAAAAGTAATGAAATCTAGACAAAGTCGTGGCAAGTCTAAGGTTCCTTACTGCGATTTCTTTGTTATTATAGTTAATGTTGTGTGACTTGGCCGTTGAAGGGTACACAAGGGTACAAAACAAAATTGACTTGTACCCACTAACGTATAAAGAATGTTCAACGGCCAAATCACACAACATTAACTATAATAATAAAGAAATCGCAGTAGGAAACCTTAGACTTGGCACGACTTCGTCTAGATTTCATTACTTTTTAGAGATAAACAAGCAGCTCCATCGAGACTTGGCTAGTTTTTTACAGAATGTTTTTGGTGGGATCCTATTATTTCAATCTTCCACTTGGTCTACATGTTAGCCAAAGCCATTCATCTTAATGCATCAAATAGTTGTGGCGTCATTTAGTAACAAACATTAAAACATCTTCACAAAATTTCACATCCCACTAATATTATAAATGCGAAAGTTTGTGAAGATGTTTGGATGTTTGTTACCTAATAACGGGATAGCAACTGGATGGATCAAGCTGAAATTTGGTATGCAAGTAGACCAAGTCCTGGATTGAAACATAGGATACTTTATATCCCGGTAAAGAGTTCCTTTGGGACTATAACGGGAACAACGCGGGCGAAGCCGCGGGAAAATGCTAGTTTATAATAATAATATTAGGATAGTAGTATCAGAAGTAAAATTGCGTCCTTGGTAAAACAATCATTGTCTTTGATGACATAACAAACGAAATTCATATTCACCAATTAAAAACCACTTCACAACAATAATTTCACAGTAAGTGCATTATCTATCATATTTCCTTACTGCATTGTACAAAGAAACTACACAATTTCCTTGCATACATTAGAACACATTCAGTACACGGAAACAAAGACAACACATGGTACACTTGCAATCTAATAAACGACACAAGCTTTGTATACAAAGAAATATGTAAGTGATTTGTTTTTTTCACGGTTCATAAGCTTTTTTGTAAGTAAGATGTTTTTTCCCTTTGTGCACGGAAGGGTTTTTCATTACCCGAGTTGATTCATGACGCTTTTACTCATGTTTTATTTCCTGCAATGGTCACCATGAAAGCCGGTATTTGTTAAAGGGATAAAGGCAGTAAGTATTTTATAACTGTTACGGATGTAACGAAACTGAATTCATTTGAAAGAAGAAAAAAAACGGCTTTCACTTTAGTCTAGTTTAAGTGTTAATTTGCCTCTAAATAAGTGTTACTTATCATCCCTAGATTATATTGACGCTTACATTTGTATATTTAATTAATAAAACGTTTTTGCGAGTATTTGCCCCATCTTGCCAATAAGTTAAAAATAATGTTTTGAAATATTTTATATTTATGTGGTTTAAATAAAGTCTTACACATTAAAACTTTAAAAATAAAATGTTTTTTTTTAGGCTAGCTTGTAATAATTATAAATCGGCAAAATCATAATTTTATGACAATATTTATTTTAGGTAACTTGAGTGGTTTTTCTCAGGAAGTTTGTTATTACTTAGCCACGAACGCGATGTCGTCATGGTTGAACGCTGAACTCCCACAGAGAAATACAAATAACTAAATATTTTTACTAAAAAAAACCCGACCGCGGTGCACTTTAAAAGTGCATAAAATCCGCCATTCTGTTTATTTTAACGAACTTTATCCCAGTGACACTCGCGCCATCAAGACGAATCCAATGTATCATTTATCAAAATCGGTTGTGCCGTTGAAAAGTTACGAGCGGACACAGGAACGGACATACATACATACATACAGGTCAAACACATTACCCTCCTTTGGGCTTCGCTGCAGTCGGGTAAATAGGGTCTTATTTCTGCCTTCCGTGTTATTTTGCTTTCAGAAAGATATTCTTATGAGTGATCATCCAAGTCGTGGAATTTCCTTTAAGAAATACTTAATGCCTGGCATAGTCGGAAAAATGTATCATAGAGGGATGAACTGGGGTCATAATGTAAATGTATACCAAATTTCATGCATATCTAAAAAAACTATTTTTCTACTCTTTTTTTTGTCTTTTACTTGGTCACGAACACTAATATAAGAACATACAAAATATGAGTTCAGAGAAGTCTATACTCTATTCCCCATAACAGCACTAGTGTCGATATAATCACATTACGATACTGCTACCAGCCACAGACTTCTAAATCTAGGTTAAACTTAGGTCAAGGATTAAGCGCTCAATTCTAAATTACCAACATCAATTCATGATCATTTTTACGAGAAAAATGCACAACTACCAACTTAACAAACAATTAAATTCCTACGGTTTTTAAGCAAAACAAAACTTTCCGAACTAAATTCATTGATGCCAACATAAAAAAAAATATTTTTAATATAGTCACTGCGTGTCACTAGCGAACGTAGGTATATTTCAAATTAAAAAAAAGTTTACCATAGACACATACTGTCAGTCATACGTCATATTTGCCTTGTTTGCAGGTTATGCTTAATTTTGTATTTTAAAACTTAGTCGTAGAAAAAGTTTTGTATGCAACGTTGTATAAGTCAAAAAACGCTCATTGCGTCTGTATTTGCGATAATTCGCATTTTTTGAGCTTACTTATACAATACAACTGTTGCATAAAATACTATTATTTACGTTCTATTGCGTATTTTTAACACTCCCCAGTGATTTTTTTTTGTTTTTTTTTTTAATGTACCATTACTGACTTTCTATGATTTCATTATAATGTATATATCGCAGCCAATGGTTTAATTAGGCATTTGGTTAACTGCCCAGCATTTTCACTAAACTATGACCCGCCAGCAGGTCGACGAAGCCCCGCTGCGCGGGGCTTCTATTTCTGCTCTGAGGGGCACAAGCTTACTAACAAACCTAACCTCAAAAAAGGATTGTATTTAATAAAAAGGCTAAGCAGCTAACCAGGGTCACACATTGTTTGCATTTAATTCATCACTTCAAAATTTTGTGTGATTAAGTATCATTAACGCATTGAATCTTCTTTATACTTGTGTTATTATGATCTTGTTTTATTTCTTAATTAAGTGATATCAAACCCGATCACGTCTCCAATTTCGCCCTGTATATGTATACTATTTAGGGTGGTTCGCGGATGTATGGGAAAAAAAGTTATTTTTTTTTAACACTACCCTCTAATTTTGTTACGCTTGGTTCTAAAAATACTATAGTAAAGTTTCAAAACTCTCACTGAAGGGCTCAAGGGGGAAAACAGTGCTCAACGACCTTATATTTTTATGACCTGTATACAATTTTTTTTTAATATTGTCTTCGGTTTCCGCGATTATCAGTCATTGTAATAAAATAACCTAAACGGATTAAATCCGTTCCGTTCCATCCAATCCGTCGATCCGTTTAGGTTGTTTTATTACTATAATTATCTTTTTTGTTTACTAATTTAAGTAATCTAACTTTTTAAGGATTAATATCAATGAAAAGCTATAAATATTTCACATATTACTTTTAAAAGCGCGTTTTTTTGGTACCTCAAGTTATCGCTATTCACATTTCACAGCAGGCATGGCATTAAAATTGCATTTACATTTTATAGATCTCATCTTCAATACTTAAATTAATAAAAATATACAAAAAGATACAAATCAACTGGCGGATAGTCTATGAATAGTAAAAACTTAGAGACTCGTTGAGCACCCGGTTGATATTTAGCTAGAGAGTTGAAATTTTCCATGAATTATTTAAATTATATGTAGAACAGATTTCCGGGGTGGGACTGGGTTCCGGGGTGCTATGCACGGCTGAGCACAGGTCTACTTTCAAAAGAATGAGACTGAAAACGCTGAAACTACTTGTAACTGTATAGGTAGAAATATTTTTTACTAGAATGCTAGATTTAAGTACATAGTAAGTAATGTACTTAAGTTATTCTCCTATTTCTGTACCGTAACATGGGTTTTTATGGGTGGGCAAAGTAACCTTGTAAGGTCAAAGTACCTCGATGTTACAGTAAATAAATAATAGGGAATATGCATGATATTTTTTATTTACTTTAATAAAAGCTCATTCATACAAGAAACAGTAAGAAAAAAATATTTTTCGAATAACTATAGAAATAATCAAGATATAAGACAACAAAGATTTATCTCTATCTCTTTGTAACAAAACAGAATACAGGGCGTCCCATGGCTATGCCACATGAAGGGAAAATACCTTAAATATTAGAAATAGAATATTTTGCTGAAAGGAGACTTTATTTTATTTTTAAAAGTAAGTAATACTGCATTTTTTTTAAATTACTTGTTTGTATGAGAATTAATTTTCTTAACATTTAAATCAAATATTTTACGCTATTCCGTTCTTTTGAGATACTATGTTACTTAAGAGGAATTATTTGTTTTTGTCCTCTCTTTCGATTGTCATCATAAAAATACGGGGGTGTTATTTTTTAACACTTGACTCGATTCGATTCCCCGACGAAGCAGGTAATTTTTAGAAAATCTTTGAATGCAGTATGACTTACTTTTAAAAATAAAATAAAGTTCCCTTTCAGCTAAACATCCTATCTACAATATTTGAGGCACTTTTCCTTCATGTGGCATAGCCGTGGGACGCCCTGTATAGTATGGAGATTGTATGGCGGCCTGTACTATGACGTCATAGTCCATATCGGATCTCTGTCTAATCACTGTCTGATTAGTGCTTTAAAATGTTTATATCTTCCGTACTTCTCGTTCGATTTTAATTTTATTTTGAATTTTTTACGGTATTTTCATATTTTGTTAAGCAATGTGTTAAAAAAAATTTATGCATATTCCTTATTATAACTTCATGGCTGCCATCCACCAACCTATAGTGTGCGATACGTAAGATTCGCCTCTGTAACACTCACACAATGTAAACTAGCAGTGTTCAAAGAAATTTAAAATTAAATATTTAATAGCTTTAAGCTAATAAGTTAATACAAACACTATGTATATTCTTTTTACCACCATAGTAATGAATATTATATTTTTTCTTAGCTTACAAAGTATAATATTTCGAATTGAAAACTCGTTAGACTTTGTTAACGTTCTATGACTTCTTTTTTTAATGTAGAGCTGAGCGAACACTATTGTTTGGAATCTGCTGTAATTTGAGAACACCGATAAAATAAAAATCGTATCTCGAAATTAATAACTTATTATCTCAGCGAAAATGAAATATATTCAAAACAATCGACGATGAATTATGAGTTAGTAACAAGTTGAGCTTGTATTTCATGAATTTAGTATAGATTTCCGATCATACAATCGATACCCTCTTGTAGCCATCATATTAATCGTAACCGCTTTTTTACCCGACTGGGTTATGTGTTTGACCTGTATAAATAATCTTATATCAACATGGGTCGAATATTGTTATTTTACATTAATAGTCTTATGGAACAAAATAAATCAGTAAATTCAGCCCCTCGTTATAAACATGTCCTTACTGGAGGAAAAGTTATCAAAAAGAAAAAAAAAGCTAAAATGGAAACGAAAGGTCAATTTTTTGGCCTCGTAGTCACTTACCATCAAATACTGCGAAGGTTAATTCTGTTTAGTTAAAGGATTTAAAAACATTAGTAAAACTATCTTATTCACATTTAATAGGGCTTGTTACACACTTGGGAGTTTTTATTTAAAAAATAATGAATATCTCTGAAAGTAAGCGTTTTTCGACTATACATCACATAACTTTTTTTACTCGTCACACCACCAGGAATTCATGGCTGAAGTATGTTGGTATAGTCCCTCCCACCCTGTATACTTATAAGCTATGTTAGATTACAGTTTTAAGATTATTTTTTTTGCAACTTTTATTAGCATGTTATTATTAGTACAGGTAGGTAAGTATCACATTTAAAAGTAATATATCTAACAAATAGTACCAGTCTCACAAATACCTAAGTGCAACAGTAACAAGAATTCAGTTTCCACTAACGAGTACTTCAGTTTCATCAAAGAAAGTTCTTGTAAAAATTTAGTGATTTTATTTTTGCATTCCCAGTATGTAAGTTCATGAATATTTAACAATATATTTAATGTATTATAAATTTTGGCCGATAGATAGTCGTAATGACGTCTTGCTAGAGTAATGCGTGAATGTATGAGGTTACAGACGCGGCCAGCTCGTCGCTTTGTGGTATTTTCAACAAAAGGTAAATCACGGTGTTTACGTAATACAATTTTAAGAATGAATAATTGTCTAATTAGATTATTACATGTTAAATTAAATTGCTAAATGATAAAATGCTATGAAATGAATTACTAATTAAATTAAAGGAAAATTACAATAAGAACACGACATTAAGATGGGATATACTTTAAAAAGGTGTGCGACACTGGGTAAAGATCATTACTTCTTTTGACCAGTGATGATCTATACCCAGTGCTTTGTCATGGGGCAGTCCAAGCGACCAGCAAACGTGCTCAGGATGGTGTTGGAACTGCCGTGCACTCTGTTCAACAGAGACGCAACTTATCATGGTGTGATCCTTATTATGGCGTGAAAGCCGTCAGCGCGCGCCTCGGCGAACAAACCCGATGCGCTGCAGCGACGCGGCAGTTTCATCAGCATCCTAAATATGTTATTATATTGGACCCTGAGAGTATTGTATAATTTTATTGCATTATACAGCGTGGAAGTCTATTACGAGCGAACAATTAAACCAGATATAGCGTTTAGTAGTGTTATCATTAATTAAAATGATTTTTTAAACTACACTTAATAGTGACCTCGTAAATAATTTTTGAAAATTTACCGAGCAGCAATGTACCGCATACATGCTTGTTATGACATTGCGAGATACGAGCTTTTTTAAAGTAACTGTCAACTAGTGTGTTTGTCAACTTGAATGTGTTGCGTTACATTGCGGGGCGAATTATTTTGTATGGCAAATATTTTCATTGTAGATTTAAGCAAAAGTTATCTAAATTATGCTTCTTAGGTCCTATGCTGACCACCGTTTCAATATTCGCCCGTATTGGATTTCCACGCTGTATAATTGAACTTTTTAAATTATTGTTTATTTTTCGTTTGTTATCGTATATAAATAAATGGCTGGGTAAAACAAAATCCGTTTTTAATAACTGCAAATCGACAGTGCTCAAAATTTAAAAAAAAAATGTTCAAAGTTCAATAATTACCGCCACCGTTTGACAGTGCTAAATGGTGAAAAAAAAAACACTCAGAAACTATTTTAACAAGATGAAAATAAAACACGACCAACAAAAGCTGCCTCCAACTTACTCGAAAAACAAACAATTTGATAGAGTATTTCCTTTTGTTTTCACAAGTACTCGAAAGCTTCTTGACATGAAGCGTACTCCAAGTAAAAGGTTTCTACAGAAAAATTGAAATATCCACGATAATAACAGAATGTCGTTAAACGACCTGTCCGAAACATGAAAGGATGTTAATGTAATTGTCAATTTGTCCTCTTTCGACAGAGACCGGTAATTTGAAGAAGACGCGGGGTTTTAGATTACACGACTTCAATATTTGGTGAGAGAGGGGGTCGATTGTGTCATAAATTCGTCCTAGAATTTCGAATAACTTTTGAATCTGGAATCATCAAAATTTTGTGTTTCCATCCAGGGCTGGGTTTACTTATATGCCAAATTTCATCTCAATACGCTGTTACCGCGCCGCATTATATAAGGTCCTAATTTATTAGTTGCAGATATTTTTACAGCTGATAGTACTCGGTCTCTGGAGTATATTAAAGCATGAAACATTATAGCTTTTACGATGTTTTTTTGGAGAAAAAGCAAAAACAAATTTGCTACGTAATAACACCCTGTTAATGTGATTACTAAATGAAAACTCATTGAACAGATTCTAGTAGCTCATTTACGTACCACTTAACTGTAACTGGCCACTTCACAATGACATTTGCAGTTTTCCCGCCGAACCGTTACGACATTTACGACAAACAATTTTTGACATGACAGATAGTGTTATTGTGACATGTGATAATGCACATGGTGATTTTTTTTAGACGAAATTATAATTAATTTTTTTGTTAGGTAAATGAAATCAAAAAAGTTATATGAAAAGATTTCTTAATTTCTATTTAAAGTTAATTATTTTAATGTAAAGTATAATGTGTTAAAATATCTGCAACTAATAAATTAGGACCTTATATAGTAACAAATATTCAAACATCTTCACTAACTTTCACATTTATAATATGAGTAGTATAGTATATAATTAGTAGGAAAGACAATTTTCTGGCATTTTAAATATTCACAGTAAGTAGCTGCAAGATAAATAAAATTCCCTAGCACTCCCAACGCTCTGTACCGAAGGTATGCTAGAGATAGAGCACTTTCAGTAATGCAAGCTTTTAACAATGTCGTTTAGCCCCAGTTTATTGGCATCATCTACTTACCTACAAATTGGGGTTGTACCATTGTCATTGCCGATAAAAATCTCATATTGACACAATGTCTCTTATCATAAAATTATGGAAAAAAACACCATAACACAGGTTATGCTATGCAACTCCTAGGTCACGTAAGTGAGCTCCCACTAATTAAAAAGTTGGATTTTGTTTTTTTTTTAAGTATAAAACTACTTTTAGCAATGAAAGAACAACCACAGTCTATGAAATATAGATTTTGTACCTAAATGAAGGATCCATATTATAGAATAGAAGTACTATTATAGAAGACTCTTCAAATGTAACCTGTTCATGTCGATTTCAATCAGAAACGCTTAATAAACACGCGCGAAGCGATAATTTCCAGGCAGTTAAGTGCGATTGAATATGAAATTATGCAAACGGCAACATGCAACATTAATCAGATGCCACTGCTGATTTAACTTGATAAGTGCAGCGGACTGGCTGAAAGGATTATTGGTACCAACGTGATGTATGTGGAGACGAAAATTTCGATGGAAACGATCCTACAAAAAGGACATGGAATTAAGATACCCTTGGAAATGCAAATGGAACCGCAAATTCTTTGATCGACCCAGATTTACGACATAGTAAATGTATGAAATAAAGAGCTTTATTCTGTAAGTATGCCGCTCAGGCACTTTTACAACTGGATTCTATCAGTGTTTTAGTGACTTTTGTTTGTCAGCAGACGATTTATTACTAACATTTAGGCTGCGTTTTCACCAGAGCTGTGCGAGGAAAAAATCCACCAATCAACGCGCGTAGCCTCGCTCAGCGCGGCCCGGCATTGGTGGATTTTTACCTCGCACACCGCTCCGCTACCTCACAGAGCTCTGGTAGAAACGCTACTCTCTGCTCGCTGAGCTCTGGTACTCACGGACTCGGCTGCGTTACTTCGGTTATCATTCCAAGGGAACTCTTTACCCGGATAACAAATATCCTAAGTTTCCATCCAGGAATTAGTTTACTTGTACGACAAATCGCTTCTCAACTCATTCAATTCTTACCGCGTTATTTAGTAACAAACATCTAAATCTCAAAACATCCGAACATCTCCACAAACCAAAATATTAAGACTTACTTAATTTAGATTAATAATACGTGAATCTTTGAGCGTATGTATAACCATAACCCGAATTTAAATGAAGTGTAGAATTCATAAAATACGTTATAATAATTCTGGCTCATCATCGTCAGCTGAAAGTTGTCTTCTGCTTGACGTACCTTTCCACTCTACTACCCCCCGCATCCAGGTGGCTGCCCGCTATCAAAATCTAGTAAGTGCTTAAGACAATTTCTTAAAAAAAAGCTTAACAACATTTGTACGTTTATGTTTTTACGCCCTTTTAAAAATTTGATCCGAGGCACTTACTAGGCTTTGATATGGGACAGCCGCAGGATTCCAGTAATTTTCGGTAAGACATGAGTATGGAATGGATGGGTACTTTCGTCACAGAATAAGTAATAGTAGTACGTACAGAAGTTTCTCTTTCTAACAATAGGTACTGACGTTCGGTCCGACCACCGGACGGAACGCACTGCATCCGACTGTATCTCTTTTAGGCATGATAAAAAGCTTTCAGCACCCCCCACAACAAAAAAAGATCACATTGTTGTGATAACTCCCGTCGATTTTTGAGTACGTAAACTTAATCATGTGAGCAGGAAATATATTACTAACTTGTCAAGACTAATTGAATTATATTGCAATATGACTATTTCAAAGATGCTACAATCGATTTAATGATGTAGAACATTTGTATTTTGTACTGTAGTTGATATTGTGATGTAAGTTTTTATTTTCAAAAGCGATAGGGCCCCCTGGATAGCATCAACGCCCCCCAATTTCTTCCTAGGCCCTTGCCGCCCCCCTGGGAATCCTCAGCGCCCACTGGGGGGCGGTAGGGACCACTTTGGGAACCTATGACTATATCGCATAACGCGTGCTCTTTCTGGTCGCTGACTTAGCCCGTCTAGAGGGGCAAACTTGGTAGGTACTAGGTAGCCGCGCGTCGAGATTACAGGCTCCAGCTTTCGTAAGGAAATTAATCTGATTACAACGATGCAAGAAAAGGGTTTAGAATGCGTTTTATCACTCTCGCTATAGAATAATGTTAGTTTAGAGCATTCTTATTTTAAAATTCTCGATTAACTAGCAGTTAGCGATCGTCACAAAACTGACGATTAATGTCAAAAGGCATATTATGTTTCGTCACAAAGTTGACAGGTTAAACGTTACATTAAACATCGCTATTGTAAATTTCCTATGCTATCTAATTTTATAGTTTTATACTGAACGGCATTCACGCAATATCTTTAATTTACAACATATTACTTAAATCACATTTCCAAAATATTCATCACCCGCTCAACGATCAACTCATTACACGAACTCATCCCTAAATGTTCCATCCCGGGGGACCGGCGGCCATTTTGGGAACTGACCATAAATTTCAGTTTAATATTTTATAGCTGTTGTTTACTTCCCACTGGTTTCTTTTATGCCGAGCGAAGTGGAGTTTGAGGTGTGTCTGGACATTAAAAGTTTCGGCTTTTGAATAATAACGGCCATATTTTATGTACGTACAGATTTCAGTAAAAATACATTTATTAGAATACAGGTGCAGTATTGAAACTTAAATTAATAAGATGACTTTTACATACCACAGTATGTTCGTGTTTTAGCTTAACACGTTTGCCGGCGGTACCCGAATTATGGAATGTACTAGATTGACAGTAAAATTTCGCCACACAATACCTATGATCTTATAGAGCGACAGCGGCAAGCGCCGTACTACGTGTGTGTGTTGACTTACACAGATACGTTGCATCTGTGTGAGTCAGAGTAAAACATGAGTTTGAGATTACACTCTGTTTCGACGGTAGTGCCATCCTTGTGGTGCCCCAGATGACAGTAACAATTTGCTCCGTATGCTAATCGCCAAAATCCTTATTTTGTTTGGGATCCATAAATAGGACAGTCTATGTTAAAAGTTAAAACATGGCAAAAGTGGAAAAAAGTGAGACTAAGGAGGAGGCGGAAAAATTGGGTAAAATAATTTATGCACGACCCCTTCCGGAAAGTGTAAATTACTTGGAGCCTTTATTATTTATTACTTTGTCCATTTCGGATATAATATGTGTAGCGTATTATGTGTAATGTATATTGCAGTGTATAACTTGTATCAAAATGAAACTTAACAATGTGCAAAGAATCAAGTACTTCTTATTATTTCGGCATGTTGTGTACTCTTCTTTAGTTTAGTCTCTCTCTCTCCCTCTATTTTAGCTATACGCTATGACAACATAATGATTTTTCTATATAATATTAAAGTAAGTAATTTGGTTACCTACTAAAAGTGGGTTGGTTAATAAAGTATTTTGGTTATTGACCTCGCGATGCAGAGAACTGTTAGTAGGTCGCTCAAAAGAGGGTGCATCGATACCATTTCGTATCGGAGGTGGGATTTCCATAAAGATATTATTTGGATTCCCTGTATTAGAAATACACGAAATACTGATATTGAAATCCCTAATCAGTGGCCAGGAACCAGAAGGAGTCGTTCAGCCAGTCACGCATTTTTGTCAGGCTGTATACCAGTAGCGTGGCGTAAAACACATTACATTTCCGTACACGTACATTTCCCTTAAGAGCTGTAGAATAAGGTGGTCAAGTGCCTGATATTAGGCAAGCCGGTAGGAATCGAGTTGTTTGGACGCCACGCCACTGCTGTATACCTACCTAAGTGCCCAATGCTAGGAAAAGGCCCCTCTAGATTTAGTAACATACTAGTGGACCTTCCACTCGCGACTTCGTTCGCGGATGAGAAATAAGTTAAATAGTAACTAATAAAACAACTTAAACGGATTAAATCGCGTATATTACTACATCTTAAGTCCTGACGTTTCGTAACCCTTTTCAGCGTTCGTGGTCGCGGGTGAAAAGGGTTACGAAACGTCGGGACTTAAAATGTAGTAATAAACGCGATAGCTTAAGTTGTTTTATTATTATGAGTGATAATCGCGGAAACCGAAGACAATATTAATAAGTTAACTGTCTCTTTTTTGCTTCGGCTTAGGCGGATTAAAAGTATCCAACGTTTTAACTAGACTATGAAGTCTAGTTGTACCTATACCAAATTTCATGACAATTAGCCCGATAGTGATACGCAAACAACAGACAAACAATGAAAAAGACAAAACGACAAATTGCCAAACAAAAGAAATTCTTAAGAACGATTTATTTACGTTTTATTAAATACTTATTTTTAGCTCTCCCCAGTTGCCTTTATAAAAAATCTTTAATGTAGGTACATACTTTTTCTACGATTTTATTACATGTATAGGGGTTTTTTTATTAAAAATATCCTCATGATTAGAAGTTAACAGGTCGTCACAAAACTGACGATGAGTTTCACACTCCTAGTATTTCGTCACCAACTGACAAGTTATAATATATTTAAACACGAAGCCGCGGGAAAATGCTAATTTTCCCGCGGCTTCGTCCGCGTTGTTCCCGATATTGTCCCAAAGGAACTCTTTACCGGGATATAATGCATCCTATGTTTCAATCTAGGACTTGGTCTACTTGCATGCCAAATTTCAGCTTGATCCGTCCAGTTGTTACCCCGTTATAAGGTAACAAACATCCAAACATCCAAATATCCAAACATCTTCACAAACTTTCGCATTTATAATATTAGTGGGATAGTTTAAGTTCCGCCTAACCGTACATATTAAATTAAAAATGCCCATAGACAACATAATATAGATACATGAAACGTGGTGGTGGTGGAAATGTGGTGTAATTTACCCGCATTAAAAAACTAATACAGCTAAACTAAAAAAACTAACATAAAAAACTATAGACCGCTTAAATAAGCAAAATAAAAACTCGAACGTGAAAACTCACCTGATAATGTGTTTGCACTACCACTGCCCTAAAAACTATGGAAGCGTCTTGAACTCTGGTCTCCAAAGGACGCTCGGCGTACTTCGGACACTGACCATCACAAACTATCGTCCTACACAAGAACAGCACTATCACCAACAAGTCTCCATTGGATAAACGTCCTAACACTGGCCGCAGCATTTTGGACCAAATTATCAGCACATTGAGTTACATTTTCATTGATTATCTCACGACGTTAATGCGTTTCATTCTTCGTCGCCTGTGACGTTTTCTGCTTTGCATTTTTTATCTGAAACAAAGAAAAATCGATTAGTATATGAAAAGTAACTAAAAAAAAACAAGTTGCTTGCTCTGAAAATTAGTCGTAGGTATTTCGGACCATCTTAATATACCTACAACAAAATCATTTAGGTTCTTGAGTAAATTACGACTTTACAATCTAATAAATCCATGATAAAACGAAGATCCGATATTTTGAAAAATGTGGTAATCTGGGAAGGCGGTATTTTAGACTCGAGCAAAAAATTATGAATGATTAATTAATAATCCTATTAAGTGTACGCATACACGAGGCATAAAGTATTTCTTATAGGAAATTCCACGTGTAGGAAGATTACTCTTAAGACCGTCTTTCTGAAAGCAAAAATAACACGGAAGGCAGAAATAAGAATCATTTTTTTCATCACACTTGCTCGTAAAGGATGTTATATCACGCGGGCTTATAGACCAGTTCGAGCCGATTTACCTCCCGTGGGTTATAAAATCTATAACTCCCACGGGAGGAAAAACTGCATGAAAATCTATAACTCCCGAGGAAGTTATTAGTTTAGTTTTAAAATATAGAACCTACCCGTACGTTAAAAAATAACATATTATTTACAACTTACTAAAGCCCCACGGATGATGTCGATGAGGCAGTTTTAAAGTGAGTCATTAAGTTTATTCTAGGGCTTTGATCACGCGGATCTAACAAATTATTATTATATTTGATGCTCTTTTTAATCTGAATGTCTATCAAAAAGTTATCCTTCTTCATATGATATATCGTTTCATAATTTTTATACGATATATATTTATTACTCTCCAATTTCGTTAAAACTACGCTAAGGGCTGAACAAATATTATCTCAAAGCTCCAATTTATACATTTTCCTCGAATTAAAGTTTTTTTATCTTAAAGAGAATATATAAGCACCTTTTGAAACGAACCTTTTGAGAATGTATTAATAAAATTAGAGGATGTCCGCAACTTAGTTCGTTGAGAATGGAGATGAATATCTCTTTTTTTCTTTGCCGTAGTCGAATAAAAAGTCTCCTATAGGGAACGTGCACAACGAGGGTCCTGTCAACTGTTGCCGTCAATCCGAATTTTGTACACTATCATGCTGAGGTCACATTAACAGGAAACGCCGTTAATATCGTGATGATGGACGGTTAACATTAGTGTGGCCACGATTTACTATACTATACTGGACATTGACATTTAAAACCAGTTTTTTTTAGGCCTGTTCAGCTACTGCCTGCATAGTGTATCTTTTGTCGATTTAGTGCTGCCACCTATTGTTCCTGCACGTTCCCTATACTTTAAACACCAAATATCACGAAAATCGTTTAGGTAGTTTTAACCTGATGCACCCTCAAACAAAAATAACAAACAAACATTTCAAAACCTATTTATTCACGTTTTATTACTTAATAGTTTTAACAATCCGCAGTCACTTATTTGGAAAAAACTTTAATTACAAATACAGTTTTGTTACTATATTTTTTTTGTATAGAACAGGTAAGTAGATAGAAGATATACACCGTGGGCCCTGTAACACGATCCAAAAACTAAAACGTAGATTCTACTCATTATACACATTATAATTAATTTCCACAGATCGATAACTTTAGATAACATATTTACAGAATTCGGTCTCAAAATCAATATAAAGAAAGCTAAAACTTTAACTGCACCAAAGCGCAGTAAAGTAGCACAGCCCATACAATTGAGAAATTCACCCATTGAACAAGTCAATAGTTATAAATATTTAGGCAGCCTAATAACCCATGACTCCAGATGCACTTCGGATATAATTGCTCGCATAGCCATGGCCAAGAAAGCTTATAATGCCAGAAAACACCTTTTTAGATCAAAAATTTCACGGAAGACCAAAAAGCGTTTTATCAATACATACATCTAGAGCATAGCGTTGTATGGAAGCGATAGAGAGAGATTGAATGCATTTGAAATGTGGTGCTGGCGAAGGATGGAAGGTATTAGCTGGACGGAAAAGCAAACGAATGATGATGTGCTGCAACTAATAGGCGAAAAGAGAATGTTAATGAAGAATATTGAGAATAGAAGAGGAAATATGTTGAGGCACCTGATTACGACACGACAACTATATAAAAACTATAATTGAAGGCAAAATAGAAGGAAAAAAAGGCAGAGGAAGACCGAGGCGTGCGTTTGTGGATCAAGCTAAAGAGAAAATCAATGTGACGTCGTATCAGGAGCTCAAGATGGTAGCAGAAAAGAGAACGGAATGGCGATTACTCCACCGACAAGAGCAAGTCTCTTAAACTTATGATGATGATGATGATAACTTTAGACTCAAAGGGCGTAAGCGCCATTAGAACCAACGGCGTTTACGTCCTTTGAGTCTAAAGGTATCGATATGAGAAATTGCACCCTTGGTAATATAACGCATCATCTGTATAAAACTAGGCGCTCCTAGTAGACTCACTCCGCAATTTCAGCGCGCGGCTACACTAGTACCAATTTTTGCCCCTCCTGAAGGGCTAAGCCAGCGACCAGAAAGAGCACGCATTATGCGATAGAGAGAGATGGTCAGATGCGGTGCGTTCCATCCGGTAGTCGGACCCGAACGTCAGTTTTGTTGGAAAGAGAAACTTCTACACGCAGTACTATTACTTATTCTGCGATAGAACTTGCATAGCAAACGCTGCGTAATTTTACCAAGGGTACGAATTTTACCCTTGTCATTAACTAGGTAGTGCTCAGTGTCCAAATGATGATGAATGGGAATTTAATTTCTGTTCCCATATTGCGTGTGTCAGATCATTTGTTGGGATACAAGAGGCGGGTAATGTGGCATATAATTCGCTGAGTTGTTGCACAAAAACCAAGCGCCACAGAATTCCATATTTGAATTTTGATGTATGCTTTAAGAAAATGGGACTTAATTATGTAAAAACTGGGATTGTCAGTTCCTTCGCGGCCATGGAAAATGGATCGTTACGGCACCTCCAAAACGTCGAGGCAAATATATCATGTTTTATAGATAAATTACCGAGTGCACGGAATATTGTGTTTTTTTTACAGAATCTCTATTCGTATTTTGGGGTTTTATGTTTTATTAATTAAATCTTGTCTTATATGTTATTAATCCTATCCTGGCACGAACTGGATTGAGTTCATTAATGTCGATCTCCCAGAATTATATCGAAATAAAAGGAAATGGTTAGTCGATTTGCATGGGAACCAAGCGTGTAAGATTTCGCGGTGGACGTTTGACGTCTAGGGTGTAATTTAGTGATGGAAAACATAAATTTTTCATTTCATTTGGTGGTATTTGAACAATTAATTACGCCATTGTAATCAGATGTTTCCAATCTGATAATAATGTTTTTTTTTTATGTTATAAGTGGCAAACGAGCTGCCTGATGGCGAGCAGTCAACGTCGCCCATGGATCTGCAACACCTATACGTTGCCGGTCTTTGAGAGCCCTGTTTACTCGTTTCTTGAAGTACCCCATGTCATAGCGCGCTGGGAACACCTCAGGTGGGAGTTCATTCCACATCCTGCCAGGTCTTGGCAAAAAAGAGAAATAATGTTGTTATAAATAGAAGCAGACGGCGAACAAAGAAGGTCCCTGGCCCTTCTTTTTAGCACGCGAGGTACATACACTCTTTCCTTCTACCTCGATTTATTACAGTGGTCGATCTTGTATCGGCCTATTTATTTATTGATTTAATCTTTATTGCACAAAATAAGAAAGTACTAGTAGCCTATTTAGCTATTAGAAACGGAGTTTCGCAGACTGAAGGACTTTAGATCGTCTCCTAGCGATAAGACCGTCTGTTGTCTACCATTAGCTTTTAGTATCTTGTTTATTTAAGGATCTCTGTAAGTTTTGGTGTGCAATGAAGAGTATTGTATTGTACTGTATTTTATCGTCTGTAATAGACTAAAGTAGAAAGTCATTCACATTATTTTTCAACACACTTGCTCATAAAGTGGCACTTATTTCAATGTTCTTACGCGCGAAACGCAGCTTATTTCAAACAAGTGCTACTTTACATTACTGCACTAGTGCTGTAATTACCGCCAATTGACCAATGAAAGCACGCCGTGGGGCTCGGCGCGCGGATATTATATCCGCGCAGCGCCGACACCGTGTACCTGACCTGGTACATGGACGTGCGCCGCGCATTACACCGACACCACACGACGAGGTTAGATATCCCACAAAATAAATAGAAAAACGGGTCTAAATGATATTTTTTATTCGCAAGTGTGTTGAAAAACGTCGTATGACACTCGTTGGCATTGGTCATTACAGCCTCGGCTATTACAACACAGCACCGGCTGTAATGACCAACACAGCGCACTCGTATCATAATGTACTATTCTTATCATTATTTTATTCCTGTCCTGCTGTCGTCTGGTACTCTGTGGTCTCAATGGAACAAGGGCAAGATGAATCGTCTTGTCAATCACACGTCCCCATGATGGACTAGACGGGTTATTTTGTAAGAAAACCGGATTTATTTTACACTTCCTGGTTTTGACTACGTACTGAATAATACAAAAATGAATGTCAGTATTGTATGGGTTTCAAATTGTAGTTTTTGTATACTACCTATTATGTTACTATTAGCCAAAAGCCATATCTATCTATGACACTGATATTAAGATAGGCCTTTTTGCATGTTAGTACTACTGACTAATTTTAAACGAATATTTTTTTTCTTGAGATTGTCACACTAATTACGATATTATCAATTTATTTCCTGGAAATATTCATTATTTAATAATGTTTTCATTGGATATTTTCTACTTCGTTTTATATTTATCCATATCGCTAAATATGAAAATTGCGAAAATAAGTTTATTTGCTTTCACATGTGACACCTAACACCGTCTAATAATTTATAACTCTCTTTGTAAAGGTATATCAATACTTCGCTTTGTATTTATTGTTAACATAATAAAAAATAAACAAATTGTTACATAACACTCAAATTGAGTCTCGAATGTGATATTATTTTTGTAATAACTAAATGCTTTGCTAGAACTATGCATAAGTTGTGCGACTACTCGTTGCCGCAGTCCTAGAGGGAGACCTGTGTCAAGTCGTGAACGTATTTGGATTTGAATAACGATAGAGTAACGTAAGAGAAACAATGTTTAATTATCCCGGAACAAACAAAACAAAATGAAGAATACAATTTACTAATAAAGTCATGATATTCTAATCAATCTCAATTCAACATTGTGGTACCAAGTTACTTAGTTAACACACTATCACTTTTATATGGACCCGACGTTAATAATGTAAAAGCACCTGAATACTAGCACAGTCCACAAAGGGCCGTTTGTTGCATGTCCTATACTACCCAAACCTCCTTTAGCTACTATAATAGCATTCTCCCATTGTCCTCCGATCCTTCAGACTTTCACAGAAATTAACCCTAACCGAGAGTCTGTCCAGTCATCCAAAGGTTTTGTTGCCCTAATTGTTTTAGGTACACAATGTTATTGTGCGCGCCGGTGAACACAAAGACTGTACACTGCTTTAAGTTGGGAATTTGTCATGTGTTTACAAGCATATTCTTGTAACTACAGCGCTGTTTATTATTATGGTGTTTTTGGTTGTTTTCTGGTTGCTCTCATTGCCATTGTTGCGAAATTCAACATTCAGTGTAAAAGCGCCTTTCAGTTAACGAGCGAAAAATAAGAATGTGTGCCTGGAGCATTCCATGAAAACATCTAATTTTTGTCGGTCACGTAACGCTATGGTGGCTACCCTAATAAACCTTATTAGCTGCTAAGAAACACTACCAATCTTAAAGCCAAGTTATGATATTACCATACCAATATTCAGCTTCCTAATTCCATGTCAAAAGTATTAAAAAGTTAGTGTCGCTTACGTAACATTTCCGTGGAGCGCTCCGCCTAAGGTTAATGGCCCTTTTACAGGTCCTTAAGTTCCGTTTTTATTTGACTTTATATAGGTACAAGTACTAGCTCTTACACGTAAAAAATACTCTCCTTTGAGATGGATAAATAATAGACTTGAGAAACGTTCAGGGTACTCGAATAATTCGTGTTATTAAAAATTATTCAGCATCTTTTGCTGAGAAATAGCAAACTCGCCCCTTCGTAGATGAATCAGAATCATTATTTGCCATCAGGCTTTACTGGAAGTCAATTATAACCCCATTAAACATTAAAAAAAAAACAGTTAAATAATAATATTTGCTACTACTAAACTAACCGCGACCTATGTCGATGTATGGGGATAACAGTTTTTCAACAAAAAAGTTAAGTTTGTCGCACCATACAGTTTATCTTGAACTATTCACGTATCTACTTACGAGTTTATACGGAACCTTCGGTGCGCGAGTCTGACTCGCACTCGACCGGTTTTATTTTTTATTCGTTATGCCACACATGGCTATAAAGTGTACGGAAAAAGCCGCTTTCTGGCCAAGTGTCGACATAAAATGATGTACACAACACGGGAGGTAATAACGAAAGCCCTCGATCGCATAAGTTTACGTCCCTCGCTTGCAGCTCGGGCCGCAAACTTCTGCGATCTCGGTCTTTCTTTTTATTACCACCCTAATTGTGTAATGTACCTACTATTTCATATTCTTGGCAACATTTTTATCTTTAAACTATATCACTTAATTCTTGCGTCCACTTCAGGTATGAAGCCCAGCGTTGATGTTTACTCCACATTAAGTCACTTGCACATGTCACCGAGCACACACGCTTTCGCAAACCGAGATGACATTTCTTACAAAAACACCCAAGTAAGTACATAATTAAGTTATATCCATTAGCAGGAGATCGTGCCAAATCAGCCATCTCGCTAATCTGGGCCAGCTAATCCCTATACGCTGACGAGACTTTCTGATCCTATCTTAAGGCTCTGACGACCGTGGCTATAAAATATAGCTCCTTTGACGGATATTTTTTATTGCCGGGAAAAAAGTAAGGGAAAGGTTTTAGCTTTCAGATTTTGATACGCTGGTCCATATCAAAATCTGAAAAACTTTCCCGCAGTTGGCGAGTGAGTGAGTGTTTTCTTTTTTTTATTACGACAGTACGAGGAAATCTTGAATTATAAAAGCTACAGGAAAATTCTTGAGAAACTCCTACGTCTTTGCAAAAGAAAGTATTGACGATTTTTTTGGTGATACATGGCCTGTTCATCAAATAAATAAAGTTATGATTTATTTTTAATTTCACATTGAAACCATTTATTGTATAGGGAAAACCATGATTATTTTTAGCTGAAACTAAGTGTATTCAAAATGAAAGACAGTAATCGGTTCGCGTCTCAATAAAATAATTAAGGTTGATACAGTTGTAAAAAAGTAGAGAAGACTTTATTTTACTAAATAATAATTGGGAGAGTATTTGAGACACAATGATTACTATTAAATAAACTTGACATTGATCAAAATATTAAATTTCTTTTTTACATAAGACTTTAAGTCTAATTACTTACATAGAGTTCTACGTGACAAAACTAGAAATGCATTCTGTTTTTACCTGACATGTGTGAAGTTAGTGATAGAACTTATTAACACCACCATTATACTTGTCATTGAATCATTGCGATCCTTATTGCAATAATGTAGTGTTTTCGATTTAACACACAAGACATCTGTATATAATAAAGATATAGTTAAGTATGAAAGTTATTCATTGGTCAGAATTGCTCCCATTGTGGGCAACTGGGCCCGCATAAAAATTATCCCGCGCGCTCATCGACCCCTTTTGGTTTATTTCGTGGGTGAGTCGTCCCACTGTGTGGTCAACTCAGTCCACGGGCTCAGTCGACCACTCTGTACCGTTTAAGAGACTCAGTTCACAGCCTCCAGTACCTTAAGCAGGGAATTCCACTTTATGTTCATTTTGGGACTTCTGTCGGTAAAATTTCTTTCAGTCTTCTGTTTGTCGAAGAGGTTTGACGTTTTGATACTCAATATTCTTTTACTTTTCTTATACATTTAGCATTTAGGTCTTATCAGTGCCTCTGTTCAACTTCCCTATCCATAACAGTTTCCTCGAAGCATTAGCCATCTCAAGAGTACTCGCGTTTCTATAGCAACCGTACAGTGGACTTCCCAGCGATCGAGATGACTATCTTAAGCGGTCGAGTCGCGGGCTTAAAACCTCCCAGGGCAGATTACGAGTTCCAGCCGCGGAAAAACTGAGATGCGCGATAAAAATGTTACATGAAACTATACTACCCTCCAATATAAAAAGGGTATAAGTATAAAAGAAACTACACGTTATGCTGCCTTTCTGAATGATAGGATAAGTTACTATAAAGTTCGGTCTTATGCGAGATAAGTGTGTCGAGGGATGAAGTAAGGATAAAAAGAGGAACTATTGGTAATCTTGCTAACGAGTTTTCAAGACTGGTTAGGTTAGGTATACTATGAATTATCGAGTTTTGTGTTAGCTAATGATGCTTTATTATAATTTAAATATACACCAAATTTTTTTGATGAATATTTAAGCTACAAATTGTTTAATGCGTAATGTTTTTTTAGCCAAATACGAGGAACGATGGAAATAATTACTGGATGAGTGTGGAGAGATAAATCCATTTCCTTTATATTGTTGACTGTAAAAAAGTGTGCCAAATTTATGAAATTGGGGTTAAAGGTTAATTGAAAAGTAATTATGACACTATTTTTTCGATAGAATCACATAACTGCTCAAAATATTTATGAATATAATGATGCTAAAAAATAAAATCCCAATAATTATTTTAAATTATTTATATGTTTATTTTTCCTTTCTGGCGATACATTTAATGCGTTAAACTTGCACACAAAAGTTAGGCAAAAAATTATCATAAACCTTTTGGAGCCGTCCCTTCCTAATAGGAAGGGATTATTGACGGGATCCCAAGACATCACAGCTTAGTTCAGAGCTCACCGGAAAATGGTATCAAGGAGACATGCAGCGAGTATGACAGCTAAGACAAACATGGCGATTGAGTTATAGGGTGGAACTATATCCATAACTGTCAGAATGTTCATTAACTTATGATTGCTAGATATGCAGTCGTGTTAGCTTGATGAGATTAAAATAATTGATGATGATTTCAAATACTAAAATCACATTCGATTGAATAAACGACTCGTTATCATAAATAACAGCAAAATATATTTTTTTTAAATAACCGACTTTCAATTAACCTATTTTGGTTAGAAATGCACGAGACGCTATGAAAAATACCCAAATTGTTATATGTGTGCCAATAATATTTGAAGAGTTCCCTCGATTTCTCCATGATCCCGGCAGCAGATCTTGATTTGGTTGCAATGGGACCATCTTGGAGGTATAACAAACAGAAAAAGAATTTTCCAAATCAGTTCAGCCGTTTTCAAGTTATTGGTGAACAAAGTCACAAAAAAACACACAGACGAATTGAGAACCATCCTTTTTTTGAAAGTCGGTTAAAAACACAATTCCTACATTTAAAACACCTTTGTGGTCAGTATTTAATTTGTTCAATACTCTACACCTACTTGTAATACGGGTTTAGCTTAAATAAAAAAGCTTAGATCTTCAAAATTATATGAAATAAATAGGGGTCTAAAAGAAAGGTACTATAAAAAAAATAATAATTTTATACGATGTACTTACTACTAATAAAATAACGAAGCAGAAACTCTTCTCACAACTTCTATAAAAAATTTAGACTCGCTCTTCGACGCTACAACGTGCATTATAAACATGTCGTTACCCTTAAATATAGGCGTTAGGTGTCGCACAAACGTTAATGGATCAAGTAACTCGAGGCTCATAGTACCCTTCACACCAAAGAATCACATATTCGTAAAGGTTTCATAAAAGATACGCCCTTTTGGAGGCCAGGGTACATGAGCTGATGTAACTTAGGATTAGAAGCGTAAGTACGCTGCTTCAGACAAATTGACGCGTTAAGATTATCGTATTAGTCGAGGAAAAAGGCCATGCGTACGGATAGACTATACGTCAGCAGCATTTATACCTCCTTGTGGAAGACTTTACAAGAGAGATGTGTGACCCGGCCACGAGCTCCTGAGGAGTTCCGGCCACTTCCGACGTGGAGCAACGGGCTGCGGATGCAGGCCCCGCTGCAGAGGCTCCATCACCGGTGTGGCTCTAGTGGGTCCTTCTGAGGGGTGAGCCCCACATAACCTCCCCGAAGGGTCCTTTTAAGGGCCTGGGAAACGGCCTGGTAATGCCTAGGGGGTATGCGTAATGCATTTCCACACCGTTAACAAAAAAAAAGAGAGATGGCCAGAGATAAAACAAGAAATGAGAACGAGAAATGAGAACGAAAAGCATTTTAAGAGGCAAAAATAAGCTACGTAAAATGGACGGTAACCAGTTACTCGTACGTCTAAAATTCGGCAGAAAAGTGAATGTCAGATGACTCAGATGAGCTCATGAAGTTTTTGATTACCTACGCAGTAGTCTGTAGACAACGGACAAGCACATTAACACTTTCAATTCAATTCAACACACGCATTTTCCCATACTATCGACTACGAGTGTAGCTCAACGCAGTTTTGGTTACGAAAGTGTTTGGATTTCGACTACAAACGCAAGAGCCTAGCTTTGGTCGATTCTTGTCCCATGAGTCTGTTGATTTTGCACTGTACCGTATTTATTACCACTAGTTGAGCCTTTAGTCAACTTTAGTCTAACCCATTTCTATGTTGATTCATGCAAACACAGCAAATAATACTTATTTAATTATGATATAAACCATGTACCTAAATTGTTATCCCATTAAAGTGGATATTCCACTGTTTTGCCTAAAATCGATTCCGTAAATGAACAGACACATTTCATAGCAAACATTAATATCTCATTGTTAATTAAAACATTATAACCAGTTAATATTTTTACGATTATGGATAAAAAGATTAAATATGAAGGCGGATTACCGTCGTCAGGATTGCGCGTACGTATATCGAGGAGTTGGCAGCGGAGAAAGAGGAACCAAGGCAATTCGTCGCTTTGATTCGTGGCGCGTTTCCGTTGACATACGAAAAAGTCATTCATAACCCGCAGACCAACAACACGACGCTTTGCCAGAATGACAGCTTGTCAATCTCGTTCCAAAATAGCATCAAAGAGGCGCAATGCGCCGTCAAATACATAGAAAAAATCAAACGTAACCTTCTGTAGCCAAGGCGTGATCCAAACTAGGGCTCGCGCTCGTGTCCGGGTTTCGTGTAAACGTTTCTATTACCCGTTTCTGAGTAACACGGACACGGTTTTCTGGCCCGTTCCGCACGGGTAATTAGGAAACGTGTAATTAAGATCCGTTTCCACGGGTACACGGGTACCCGTAGAAACGGATCTTATTTACCCGTGTTTCCGGATCCGTCCTTAACGAGTAGCGAAGGTACGAATCGTGGTGCGAGCTAAAAATTAATAGACACAATATTTATAAGTTTCGAGCATATCTTATTCCGTGGTGTAAGTATATATGTAAAGCCGAAAGTCAATAAACAATTTATTGGGTTAAGGGTTCGGCCTTTTAAGAGCAGGTAGTTTTTGCATAGAATACGAGTAGGTAGACATTTTTATATAAGACTTCAAAGTTCAAATACTAGCACTTTTTAGGGTAAAAACGAGACCCTATTATAATTTAATTTTATACTAAGAGTACACTGTCTGTCTGTCTGTCTGTCCCTAGGCTGTATCTCCTGAACCGTGATAGCTAGACAGTTAAAATTTTAACAGACGATGTATTTCTGTTGCCGCTATACAGAGATGGGCAAAATGTAATCGACTAACGATTAACGATTGAAACTAACAGAATTAATTGCGACGGACGATTGAAAACGACGCGACGACTGATCAATCTTAGTTGCATAGAGTGCAACTAATTTAGTTGCAACTAAATTAGTTGCCGATTGATTTCGGACAACTAAAATTTTTAATCGACTAATTAGTTAGACTATTTTTCCCCGACTAATGTTAGAAGCAAATTGAACGGAAAACCTCAGTATGGCTATGATGACAGATTGAATAGGACATCTTAACGGATGTATAAAAATAAAATATTCATGTATTACTTACGATATTTTGACCATTTCTATGGAGTGAGATCTCTGTGCTAACTATTATTCTCTTTGATAATACCAACTGAATGATCTTAAATTGTGTATTATACGTTTAGTTTGGATGGGGCGAGAGCGAGAGATGAAGCGAGGGACGTAAATAGGCGATCAACGGCTTTCTTTATTACCTCCCGTGTTGTGTACGCGCAGCTTGCGGAAAAAGTCACTTTATGGCCAGCTGTGGCATAAATATTTTAAATGAGCACACGTTGAAAACAAAATCGACCGTATAGATAATAAAAAACATGCAGATGTTTCATTCAATAGAACGTGTTATTTTTAGAAGATTCGTCGGTCGGCACCTGCACCAAAATGCAACAAACAACTTCCAGGTACCTAAGTAGGATTATATCATTGTTTTGTCGCCGCTTGACACTAAAAAGAGTTTAACTAATGACAGACAGCAAAATATTGATAATATATCTATGTCTAAGATTTACTCAGGTTCGTTTAGAACTTAAAGTTAGAACTAGTATTAAAGTATCAAAATATTAATGCAGCACCAACCTACTACATATATTGTTTGCGACTTGTAAACATTGCAGTTTTTCGTTATTTATCGTTATGGGCCATACCCATAATATTGCATTGTCATTCAAGCGTTTCAAATTAAACGTGTATACATAATTTTAGCTCAATCGGTTGAAGATATCTGTCAAAATTAGTTGCAAGATTCCACCCAAACCAACATAGTTACAACATACGAGTACCTACAATGTACTCGTAGTTACGTATTGCAAATTATCTATATTACAAGTTAAATAAAAAATGCAAAAACGAGCGACTACGTAGTTTTAATATAGATTTATTCGTGAAATTTAGTCGATTGAAACTACAACTAATTTAATTGTTAGTCGAGCATTCTCACAACTAATTCAATCGCAACTAAATTAATCGCGAATAAAAAATGACGATTGATATTTTTAATCGATTGATTAGTTAACTAAAAAAATACCGGTAAACCAGGGTTACTTTAAAATGCAGAGGTGACTTTGCAAAAGCAGTTTTTCTGTTATATAATCGATTTTTCCTTTACTAAACTCAATATACGAAATAAATTTGGTTGATTTTGCAACTAACTATTAAACTACATCCAAATAAAGAAGTATAAATACCATGTTATAACCATATTAAATCTATCAAAGTAGCCCCATTTTTTCCTAAAGTCACCCCGTTTTACGGTAATCGATTAATGCCCATCTCTGCCGCTATAACAACAAAAACTGAAATGGTACGGAACACTTTGTGCGCGCGTTCGACTCGCACTTGACCGGGTTTTTGTTTATTATGTTACTTGTTATGTAAAAGGCTTTAATCGATCCTAACACAATTTAAATTCAAAAAATTAATGTTAATATGTGATTAACAAGTGACATCAACAAATGTCCTTAAAATGTGAAATAATCAATAACAGTTGCCAGAGTTAGCGCGTAGCGGCTCCAAATAAATAGAGAACATTTACTTATATAATCTTCTAAGATATTGCCGGTGCATTTTGTGCATACGTTTTAACCTTATTGCTACGACATAAAGCTTATAATTGGTAGTCAAACTTGTGATGATGGTTTGGGCACCTATTTCTTTTGTGTCTATTAACAAAAGGGCGTTTGGCGTTCACGTTTATTACCTGAACGCTATTGTGAAAGCCACTCAAGTAAACTTGAATGATTAGCAATTTTAGGATCTATGTTAAAGAAATTAGCAATGTTATCGCAAGTTAAGTAAGGTAACATGGACTTTTGTAGTTCTCGGGTGAAATTCAGTTGTGAACGATCACTTGATAATGACGCTTACGTTTATCTTTTTGCGCCATTGGCAGATGTTCGTTGTTTTTGCGAAGTAATTCATAATTATATTCTAAACTATTATTTTTAATTGATATTTTAGTATATCTGCAAACCATATTCGTCACATATCTGATATATCATTATAAATAAAATGTTGCTTTTAATTAATAGACTTAGGATAGGCAATAGGTTTTAATTTTATAAAATCAAAACTAGAACATCAGAATAAAATTTCTAAACTAGGTACGAGCAGATTTAGAATAAAAAACAGCAGACAATGTAGAATAGCGATGCCTACTTCGATTCATAATTATAAAAAACATATTTTGAGTAGTTTGCTAAATATGATTTTCCAACACAGTTACAAACTACATATTATTAAACATTCGTACGCCAAAAGAGTTCATCTGAACTTGAAGTCAGCATTAAATAGTAGATCATGGTGCCTTGAGTCCAACTGTTTCCGTTCGTACGTCTTACCCGTTCGGGCCAGTTTTAAATACACGTGTACCCGTCGGACACGGACAACCCGTGAACACGAAGAAACGTTTCTGAGAAACGTTTCCGGTACCCGGCGGGTTTGTGTAATCCGGGTTCTTAGTACCGCCGGTCTTAAGAACACGGATATCCGTTTCGACGTGTAACACGGATAGCGGGAGCCCTAATCCAAACCCGCGTCTCTATATTACCAGGACAACGGTGCCTTACGGGAAGATTCTAAATTTAGAACAATAAAATAATTATTTCAAAACAGTATTAATACTACTGTTTTGAAATTTATTTCAAAATCCCATTATCGGCATTGTCTTGGTTAGTATAATACACACATTTTCATTAAGCAACTGACACTCGTAACCTAAAATTATTATGCTGAGCAGCAAAATAGATTGCACGGTTTCAAATATCTTTATAGGCTCGCAACGAATAGTTTTTGATTTAAAATATACATGTTTAAGGTCTTTAATCGAAAAGCAAATTATCTGCATTAATTTCGAAATCCATTATATTCGGATCGAAAAGCGCCCATTAATTTTAATGTTGTTCGATGAGCAAATGGAAATTAACTTCACATGGCAAAACAAGATCAGCAAATTATCAATTTCGCTGCTCTTCATGACTCTATCACATTGAGATATTCATTTTGCAGAACTGACAGCACTCATAACAAAGTTCGGTATGAAAAGAAAAAAAGTATACAAAAAAATATACGGGTATCGAATATTATAATATTATTGTCCTAATATTGTTTGACAAATTCTATTTGCTAGGATAGGTACTTATCTGTTGTTTGGAGCCATCCTAAACCGGTTTATCCTAAAACCAGCGGTTTATTTGAAATTTGAACCCGTGAAATAATTCCTGGATATTATGGTAGAAAACTACAGATAAATATTTAAAAAGTTTTTACTATAATATAAGTACTTGAAATGTGTGTGTATTAATCCTAATCCATGTTGAACAAATCCGGTGTACATACAGAAACTTTTCATTAAAGATATTATCCTCATTTTATACTTCGAAATTATATCCAACAAGATATCCACAACGTTTGTTCGGTGCAAAATTGAAGCCAAACAAAAAACCTTGCGTATAAATCTCTCATATTATGTTATTATACTTATGTATTCCATTATTCGTAGCGGTATTAGAGACCGAGAGGACGCGATTTTTTATAATACAAGTAGGTGTAGAAAACGTGTGTATGTACTGTTTGTTATGATACTAATATGATTCACAATAAACAAATTATGAATATTATATACATGCCAATGAATTGAATGAATTGGTTGGATGATTGAAAACGTGATGTGTGGCTGGAACGCTTTTAGTTATTTCTGATGCTTTGTGTATATTTTAATGAAGGAATGAAATGCTTTTGAAGCAGCTTTCAACTAAATTCCAAATAATTTAGCATATTGATGATATTTGTGGAGTGCATCAAGCTTAATTCAGTAGTAGTACTGAGCACAGGACTGAGGTCAGTGGTCGCCCGACGGTCAACATCTGCAGCAGCTCCTGAGAATGCCTCGTGGAGAGACGAAACACGTGTCGAGTTTTCTATTTTTGGTGGTGATTTGTTATAGTTATTTGCATGTTTTTTCGTTTTGCATGTAAGTGCATGCAGAAATACGCAAGTATTTATAACGGGCTAGAACTAATTATCCAATACGTATTAGCAAAGCAATATTTTTGTTTTTATTTTGATAGAAAAATTACAAAAAAAATTAAAACTATATAATAACTTTAATATTGTTTTTTGTTTATTTGTTCTGTGTTACGATAATGTAGTATTTTCCAATCTATGTGACTAAGTAAATTATTTTGTAAAATTCAACATTAGTCCACATCCCCTTTGCGTAAATCGAAGACAGTATTGTCTCCGTATAAGTAAATACATATGTATTTTTTTTCGCCCAGCATTGGGTCATGTTTCTCAGCTGGGAATAATTAACAACACTCATGTTTTTTTTTTCTTTTACCGCTTTTACCGTGGATTTGAGCCATTACTCTGATCATCCATGTGCAAGGTAGAAACACAATAGTGCCCGGGTGGGCAAAGCGCGTGCCGTTACGAATGTGCGGCAAAGCGTGGAGCCCTATAAGACTCACCCACCGATGAAATTGTGGATTTGCGATCTTGTGGCCGGGCGCGTTTTGCTTTCATTTAAGGCATTCTACAGTGACCAGGTTCCATAAAGTAAAGCGATAGGTATTCAAATGCAATTAATAGTACATGTTTAACGATTAACCGACTTCCAAAAGGACGGTTCCGAATTCGTCTGTATGTTACTTTTTTGTATCTTTGTTACGCGATTACTCGGCTGGACTGATTTCTAAAATTATTTTTTGTTCGAAGGGTCTCCGAGGTGGTCGTCCCGTAATTACAACTTTATTAGAATCTGATGATGAGATCTTGGAGAAATCGAAAACTCTTAAAATAAAGAACATCAGTTCAAATAAAGTAGGCACACATATAGCGACTTGGATATTTTTTATATTGACTGGCTCACACTCACACACCCTCACACACTTCATATTGAATAGGTTCATTTGAAGTCTATTATTCTATTATTTTCATATCACTTGGTCAGTACTTAAAAGATCAGCAATGATTTTCGTTTTAGTCACATGAAAAATGTATAATAAACTCGTTTTTAATTGAAATAAAATTTGGAATTTTTTAAATTTTAAAATTATAGTTCATATTTTTTTTGCCGTCAGTATCTAGCCCAAATAGGCCTAAATCTAAGTTGTCCGAATGTTCCTAAAGAGAATGAACAAACATTCAGGCAAGATTTCAAACTATCGAGTCTAGGGCTGAAAATATGATAATTTACTCCTGCTGGCATAAATCGTAATGAGTGCAATTTTAATTTTTCACGTGACATATAAGATAATATAAAAAAATCACTATACCTATAGAAAAAAATCAGTTCCATTATTGATACAAACAAATGTTAATAGCTAGTTGAGCACCCTAAGTAATGTATATTTTATTTATATTAGTGAGACTTAGAGCTCAAAATATAAAGCAATCTAGTGGTTATTTTTTGTAATCCAGCATAATAATAATATAAAGCGTAACGCTCAATATTTAATTATTTAGTTTTTCATACTTTCCCCTTTCTCTACGACCGCTATGCTGGCATGCCTATATTTATCTGTATATTACATGACTCTCTTTTTTACATGTCATGTCTCTCTTTTTTAACTGTTAAATTGTCCTGTTTCATCTATGCCGTCCATAACATGTGTTATTATTTGTGTTAGGATTCCTCAACATTATCCTTCACAAAAACCAAAGCCAGCCAGAGCGAAACCATTACTTAAAAAAAAACCTATACGTTGTAGGTGCTAAAACTTTTTGTTCAAATTAATTGTAATTAAAAGTCCACTTCACGGATAAACATTCAAAGCAATTCCTTTTATGTCAATGATTTAACACGTTTAAATCTGTAAAAAAATTTGAAGTTCGTTTCTTGAATAGTGCAAGTTTTTAAATAGGTACCGACTTTCAGCGTAGAATTAAAATTTCAACGCTCTCAGCGAAGGCTTGTGCCGAAAAACAAAATAAGTACCGAAAGCTGGAAGCTTGGAGTTTTTATGCATCGCTGACTCTGCTTTGAGGTCAAGATTTTTATAAAGAACCCTTTGAGCATATTTTAATACCTAATGGTAATTGAATTTTCTTCAAATTTGAGTTACTCGCTTCTCCATAGGTACCGACGAAAAGTGGTTTAGCAACATCAATTTTTGTTGAAACGTGTTTCATATATAGCCTGGTACATTTTATCTGTGCGATGCATGAGAAGTCCCTGAAAGTCAGAAAATTAATAGGTCCTTAAATTATAATTTTCAAACTAAATACTGAAGTCTAGAGCATTGACTACGTTAGTACATTACGCGTCTCAATTAATGCAATCAAAATTTTCTTTTCACTTCTCGGATTATATTAGGTTTATGCCATTGTTGTTTCTTCCTATTAGCGATTCTGCACAAAATAAATTCCACATAACTGAATTTAATCACATGCGCAATGCTTCACAGTCGTTATTTCTACGCAATCTTGTTTCTTCCTAGTAGCAATTCTGCACAATATGAATTCCACACAACTGAATTAATCACATGCGTTATACTTCACGATTCTGTAATTATTATTTTTTTATCTCATACATAACCGGGAATCGAACCCGGTCGAAAGTGGGGCGGAGAAATTTTTTTTTGAAGATTTCGAATAGGAAAAAACAAGATAGTATAGAAGATAGATAGAATAAAAGATAAAGATAGTATAGTGAAGTATATAGCATGTGATTGCAATTATGTGGAATTCATATTGTGCAGAATCTCTACTACGAAGAAACAAGATTGCGTAGAAATAACGACTGTGTAGCATTACGCATGTGATTAAATTCAGTTGTGTGGAATTTATTTTGTGCAGAATCGCGAATAGGAAGAAACAACAATGGCATAAACCTAATATAATCCCCTTGATTCTATTTTCCGATTTTATCTAGCTAAGCAGTTAGAAGTAGTGCCTTTAAATCTCAACTTTATTTTTATCTTAGCTTAAATAAAAATTGGGCATTTATAAAATATAAGACAAAAGTGGAACGTGCTTGAACGTTTCAGGCTAATACGACGGTTGAGAAATGCAAAGCAACCACGCTCAATTTATCTCCCGCTCTTTTTGCGCAATTGCTCAGAGCCCAGTCCAATGTAGTTGAGCATATTTAAAATACGAGTCAGTTACCTCTTTTTCTTCAAGAATTTTTTTATGCAGGATGGTCACTTTTATCACTAACGTTTATTCAATATTGCGGAATACTAAAAGTAGAAAGGGGTTAAATGTGAAATCAGAATTCCTCGTCATGTATAAATTATAAGGTTTATTTACTTTTAACAGAAGTTTTACCCCACTAGATTTTACTAGCAGAATAATAATTACCTATCAACCTTTCCCTTTTACTATTAAAGGTTGATTTGTCACAAAACTGAGATTGGTATAACTATTGATAGACCGATATGTACTGTAGCCGCTATGCATAAATTCTTTTCTGCGTGTTAACTTAATCCTTTTTTAGTCGTTAACGAAGTTTTATACAAAATGCCGAAAGGAATACCAGCACCATGTATTTGTCGGAAAACAATTGTCACGCGTAGATACCTATTAAGGAAAGTGTATTGTATGTAGGTAACTTCTTTTTCGCTTAGTTTCCGAAAGATGAGATTTCTGAAAGATGAGATGAGAGCATCTTGTGGGCCGTCAACCCGCAACTTGGATAGGATCGCCATAAGTTGGAGACATAACCACATTTTTACTAAAAAAAACCCGACCGCGGTGCACTTTGAAACTGCATAAAATCCGCCATTTTGTTCATACCCAGTGACACTCGCACCATCAAGACGAATCTAATGATGTATCATTTATCAAAATCGGATGTGCCGTTGAGTAGTTACGAGCGGACATACATAGTATGTATGTCCGTTCCTGTGTCCGCTCGTAACTACGTATGTATTAACTATGTATGTATTACATACACTTTTTAAGTCTTTGGGGAGTCCTATGTTCAGTAGTGGACATTTCTGGATTGAAATGATGATAATGAACAAACACCTTTAAAATTTTACCCATAAAATAAACGAAATTAATTGCATAATAAATAGTACATTACACAACTAGGGTGGTAATACAAAGAAAGGCCGAGATCGCAGATGTTTGCGGCCCGAGCCACAAGCAAGGGACGTAAATATGCAATCGAGGGCTTTCTTTATTGCTTCCCGTGTTGTGTAATGTGTACAGCATTTTATGTCTACACTTGGCCAGAAAACGGCGGGAAAAACCAAGAGGCAGGGGCCAGGTGTGGCATAAAGTTTTAGTTTAAGTTTTTATGCCACATAGTGCCATAAAGTGACTTTTTCCGCACGCTGCGCGTACGGAAAAAGCCGCTTTCTGGCCAAGTGTAAACATAAAATGATGTACACAACACGGGAGGTAATAAAGAAAGCCCTCGATCGCATATTTACGTCCCTCGCTTGCAGCTCGGGCCGCAAACTTCTGCGATCTCGGCCTTTCTTTGTATTACCACCCTAGTTATGTAATGTACTATTAATACCAGGTGCCAACATCGCCGCAACGATATTGAATATCAACTAGCGAAATAGCGCTGGTATTACGCTGGTGTTACGGTTATTCAACAGAGTTATATACTTCAGAGTATCAATATTTTGATATTAGGTACATAATGATCTTGTTTACCTGTGCCAACATGTTATTTTGTATGTGGAATCCTTTTCTGTTTGAAAGAATATTGGTATAAGAGGATTTAGGGACCTGTTAAAAATTTTAATATTTTCAATCCAGATTATGACGAGTAATTTAGCCAACATAATCATCAACATCTTTACTTATCTGCAGTAGTAAATAACTGTCTAACCTCAAAATACACCTTACTTTGTAAAAAGAGACTTTCGTGTGAATTAAGAAAACTAAGCCTATGTTTTAGGCATTTTGAAATTATTTTTCAAAAAATTTAGAGATCTAAAAAAATAAATAAAAATAAACGAATACTCTGGGGGAAGAAAGTTGTTTACTACTTCGGACAAGTAAAAATTAATACACTTTAGAGTCTGTGCGGAAAGAGAATAGGATTAATTTTGGGGGGCGCTGTAATGCTTTTCTACCGTATGTGCCGTATTTTCTGTTCTGTGGCCATACTGGTTAGGTTAGTTCCGTTTTTCGCCACGCCTATTCTCTTTCCGCACAGACTCTACGCGGATTACTTTTGTTGGTAAGTGTGACGAAGCCTGTTGCCGATTTGAATTTGTACCCACCTGATGAAGCCTGCGTTGCGGATTTAATCTTATGTGGTAGTCTTTTATTTTTTTCTATTTATTATGTGTTGATTAAATCAGTAATACACTTTAGCTATTTTGATCAGTAATTACATATTGTGTGTGAAGTCCCTTTCTATTAGGACGCTGTGAATATGCTCTCAAACAAGACCATCAGTGCTAGTGTAGCGAATACATTTTCGCTCCAATATTTTTTACTTGTGGTCCCTGCTGATTTTCCTGAAGGTACAACTGTTTTATCCTTGATTTCTATACACAACCTCTAATGTAAAGGGTTTACGTAAACAAACTTAGCAATACTGTGCAAAGAAGTTGCCGAATTCTGTTTGCATCCATACTTTATTATAGTACTTACAAATTAACCGACAAATCTCACGACAATGGAAACACACTCAAACAGTCCTCAATCACGTCGATTCCGACTTGGAACAACCCGAATTTAACATTCAAACAGGAGATTAAGATTAATGAGTGTAACATTAACGCCACAATGGAGCCAGCGGCGAAAATTATACCGAGGAACCCTAATTTATTGCGGAAATGCCTCAGTAAATACTATTGTCGAAATAACTTCAATGAAATAATTATAAAGGAATACTTCCTTCCCTGTACCGCTTTTGCGATTACCATAGAAACGGTATGGTAATTTTTCATGCTGCCGTCGCTATTACGTATAAATTGCTTTGGGAAAAGGAAGCGTCTCTTGTGGCAAAAAATACTATAAAGTATTGCAAAAATTAGTCAATTTTTTTTGTGGCGTAGGTGCTATAATTTTCTAGGATCAGTAGCGACAAAAACTAAGAATAAAAATAAAACTACTTCATAGTTGTGTAATATTACTTATTTTCCCAACCGAGCAAATCACAGAATTATTTTCAATTTCTATTTTCACACAATCCGTCACAAAAAACCGATACAGAACATTTTATTTAGAAAGAATGCAATAATTATTTTTAGTTTACATGTGTTCGTGGTAGGTAACACGAAAAAATGTCCTCAGATGTAACAATACATTCTATTTACAGCATTACTTTCCTTGATATGACAAAAGCCTCCAAATAATGTACTACCTATAATATTCGCATTATATTCACGACCGCGATTTCCTTGTTAACACGACGAAAGTCTCAATATGACTATATTTCTATATCAGGAGATATATTAACCTACTTCCTTATTAATTTCGACTGAGCAGGCTTTTATCATAATTTAATATGCTCAAACGTTATAATGTTTAAACAATGAAATTAAAACTGCCTTCGTCTAATAATTGCATAAGCTGAATTAAATATCAAAGAACATAAAACAGTGTACCTAATAAAAAATGAAACGTAGATGCAAATATATTCAAAGCGTTTTGCTTCAATTACATTCCTCCTGATTTCCTCTTACGCCGACGTCGGTCGCTGATGTCGGTCGAGTGTACCATCGGTCGCGTATGACAATGAAAAATCCCGCAGTGCGAAACCGATCTCTGTGTCGCCTTGCGGCGAAGCCCTAGCGCTACTCGCCTGTGCCGCGCGCGTACACGTGCGTAGGGGAGACCGGGTATGGTTGTCTCACGGGTTGGTTGTCACAGCAGCCATTAAATAATACGAAACGAAGGAATAATTGCATCGCTCGGTGTTAAAAGATCGCAAGAGCTTCACCTCCTCCCCTACTTCACCAATCGACGAAGTGACAACCAAACCGTGAGACAACCATACCCGGTCTCCCCTACAGCACGCCACGCGCCATCAGCGGCGCGTAGAGTCCGACCGAAATTTCTTTTTCGGTTTCGGCCTAGTTTCGGCAAAAAAACGGGTTTCGGCATAGTTTCGGCTTCGGCTGCCATCCGGCCGAAACTACGGCCGAAACCGAAACTGAATTTGAGGGGTTTCGTGCTGCGATCAGACAGTCTTTATTTTAAAAAGCGCACATATTTTATTTGAAATAAAAAGTTATAATAATATGTTTCAATTAATATTTACTGTAAATATCACAGACTAAATGATTAATATGTTATTTAATGAAGACTGACTGATTCTGATTGTCATTTTTTTTTTCTTCCCACGAAAACATGACCTTATATGAAAGTTTCGGTCGGACACTAGCGGCGCGCAATAAATCTGCCGCGGACGTCAGCGTTGCTGTGCGGCGGCCCATTGATATTGTGGTTATTCGTACGCTCGACCGACGTCAGTGTAGGAGGAAATCAAGCCTTAGCAAAGCTGAGAATGGAAATCTTCTACTAGTTGACTACCTACTTGGAATTTTCTATTGAGTAAACTGGGGAAGTGACAAGTCTTGCTTTAGATCGCAGCGTGCTAGTTCGACTGAAACCACGTATATCATAATCATATATGTTTTTTTTAACCACACACCAAATAGCCACGTATATCATAATCATATATGTTTTTTTAATAGCCTATTTGGTGTTCCACTGCCGGACAGGGTCCTCCCCGCTCCGCTATACGCCCATCGACTTGTGTATTAGTAATAAATACAAAAAAAAACAGTTAAATATAGGCTGATCAAATCACTGCATTGTCACCAAATAATTATTATATTAATACAACAAAATTTAGTCGACTCGGATAGCAAGTGCAAATTTTGAAACGGGAAACTTACATACGAAAATTGATAGTAAAATAAAAGCTACATAACAATGGGTTCTTCCACATAAAAGTAACGCGAGTCACGATTTAATTGCGTGTTTTTTTCATGAAAAATACTAATTTAATTGTGAATATCTGGGGACTTCTTAAGAACTAAATTAATACTTTTTACCCGACTGCGGCGAAGCCCAAAGGAGGGTTATGTGTTTGACCTGTATGTATGTATGTATGTCCGTTCCTGTGTCCGTTCGTAACTACTCAACGGCACATCCGATTTTGATAAATGATACATCATTAGATTCGTCTTGATGGTGCGAGTGTCACTGAGCGTATGAAGTTCGTTAAAATAAACAAAATGGCGGATTTTATGCAGTTTCAAAGTGCACCGCGGTCGGGTTTTTTTTTAGTAAAAATGTGGTTATTGCATTATTTCAGTCGTTGCGCAAGCGCGGTGTCGTGCGCGCGTGTGAGGGTATTCTCTCGCTGCGAAAATGGCGGTTTCGTCGACAGTTAAATGTTCATCGTGCAATATGGTGATAAATGAAGTGCTTGCGTTTATACAAAACAAGCTGGGAGTATTGGACAGTGAGAGCCTGATAAGGATTTGTGCTACGGGATTCTCGCAAGAGGATATTACTACTGCGAAAAAACTGCTTTTTGAATCCATACAAACCAGTGGACGGTTAGTTTCAAGAAGGGTGGACAAGCTACAACGAGATTTGGAGGATATGGTTACGCTGATGCTAAATTCGGACCCCGAAAATACCCCGTTATTTGTCGCTAAGGATTTGCACAAGCTGCCGCCTGTTGATTTTAAGCATGTAGATATAACAAGGCTGTTAAAAGATATTAGGCTAATGCAATCTGAGATACGAGTGTTAAAGGAAAACAATGTATCGGTCGAACAGTTTAATAGTTTGAAACAGGAAGTCATGCTAATCAACAGGTCAAATGAACAAATGAACAATTGCTATGGGTCATATAATTCATGTTCTAAAGTAAATAACAAAAGGGGTGCATATTTGCTAGACAGTGGACCGATAGGTATGACATTCAAAAACGCTGAGATGTCGTTGAACACACGGCAGGGCGATGACCGAGATCAGCTGAGTGCTACGTCCTTGTCACACGCGTCGATGCGAACGCCGGTCGCTGTCCCTCGCGATTCCGAGCGCCACGACGTTGCCCGAGATCAGCCGAATGCTACGTCCTTATTGCACGCGCCCGCGCAGGCGCCGACCTCGATCTCTTTCTCCCGCGCACCAAATGGTCAGTCGTCGCCATTGAAAAATGACCCGTATGACAGCAAACCGGTCCCCAGTGCAAAGGCTGTGTGCAGTGAGGTTGGAGTGGAGCGCGACGTGAACTTATCGGATGCAGGCACGAATGACCCACAATTTAGGTCAATAATCACAAATGAATGTGCAAAAAATTGTTCTTTTGCGGAAGTTGTGCAACGTAGGAATGTGAGGAACGAGGATAAGGATGAACAGGACTGGACATTAGTCACGAAACGGAATTATAGGTACAAGTTTGTTGGAAACACGGGCAAAGCAATGCAGGCGCCGGGAGCTAAGTTTAAAGCGGCCGATTCTAAAGTACCGTTATTTGTGTCAAACGTGGATCCTGAGGCTTCTGTGAATGACATTGTGGAATATATTTTTAGTAAAACGCAAGACAAAGTTTCTATGTATAAGATCCACATGAAAAAAGATAAGGGCTATAGCGCCTATAAGTTGTTTGTAAGTAGGACTAAGTTAGAAATATACTTAAATAAGGACTTATGGCCGTCTGGCATACAGTTTAGGCGATTTTTTGAGTTTAATAAGCGATCAGTTGAGACGAATAAGCTAACGAGTGAATAAGGTCAATTACAAAATTAATTATTTATGGCTGACAACAAATCTAGTAATAATGAAATTAATAAAAGCATGTGTAAGATGATTACTTTTAACTGTAGATCGCTAAAACGTTCCTTGAATGGTGTACGCAGTTTGTGTAAGGGTGTAGATTTGGTGCTTTTACAGGAAACATGGTTATGTGACTTTGACCTAGGGTTATTGGGTACAATTGACAACGATTTCAGTTGGACGGGAAAGTCAGCTATGGACCTCTCGGCAGGTATGCTCAGAGGCAGGCCATATGGAGGGGTAGGTATTTTATGGCGCAAACAAGCTTTTCAATCGGTTGTTGTAATAGACTGTGATAACGATAGGATAGCGGCAATCAGGATCGAGTCATTAGGAAAGTTATTTTTAGTATGTAACGTATATATGCCAACAGACTCTCCAGATAATTTGCCTGTATTTACCGAGTGCCTGGGTGCCTTATCTTCGATAGTAGCAGATAGTACTGACGTGCAAGCTGTTTTTATCTTAGGGGATTTTAACTCTCATCCAAATGAACCCTTTTATAAAGAAATGTTAAGCTTTTGCGCAGATCAGCAGTGGCGTTGTGCGGATGTGGAGAAAATTGGTCATAATTCGGATACATTTACGTACGTAAGCGATGTGTATGGATGTAGAAGGTGGTTGGATCACTGTTTGGTAACAAAGAGTGCTTGGGACACAATCCGAAGTGTAATAGTGAAGTATGATGTGTTATGGTCCGACCACTTTCCCATGATGATTGAGTGTGATATAAATGTCATAAAATCGATATCGGTAGCATGTAGTGATAAGGAAAACAGGGTGTTATGGGGTGAACGACAAGGGGATCAAATAGATACCTATCATAATATTTGCAACGAGCGTTTAAAAAATATTGACTTTCCAGAACAACTTCGGAACTGTTGTGATGGCTCGTGCGATAGTCGGGATCACCATAGCATCCTGGACAGGATGTATGAGGATATCATATGCACCCTGACCGAGGCCGCGAAAGATACCTATACGAGCAAAAAGCGGAAAAAGGGTGGCTATATACCAGGATGGAATAAATTTGTTGCCGAACCTCACAAACGGGCTAGGTTACATTTTCTTCTGTGGGAAAATGCCGGGAAACCGCGTAATGGTAGGATCTTTGAGCTCATGAACAAAACTAGACGCGAATTTAAAACTAAATTGAAGTGGTGTCAGGAACGTCAGGATCAACTCAAAATGGACAAACTTGCCCTTGCCCACAATAGTAAAAAGTTTAATGAGTTTTGGAAAAGAACTAAAGGTATGAACGTAAAACCTAGCCTGCCTGTGAGCGTCGGCGGTAAACACGTGCCGAAAGAGATTGCAGAGGGGTTCCGGGAGTGTTTCACTGTGAAATCTTTGCTACAAAGCAATGTATCACTAGCACCGGCCATACCTAGTGCTGAGGTTCTAGGGAATTTACGTGACGTGCAGTTCACGGCCAGGGACATTGCACGAATTGTACATGGAATGAAGAGAGGTAAGTCCCCGGGCCACGACGGCCTGAGCATAGAACATTTTAGGTATGCCGGCGTTCACTTGCCCAGGGTGCTCGCCATGTTCCTAAGCCTCTGTATTGGTCATTCATACTTACCGCCTAAGTTAATGAAAACTATAGTTATTCCGATAGTGAAAAACAAGACGGGTGACCTGTCGGACTGGGGAAATTACCGCCCAATCTCGCTGGCCACTACAACAGCCAAAATACTCGACGGTATGCTTGATGTTGTTCTGGACAGGCAGCTCAAAATTCATGATACGCAGTTTGGTTTCAGGGAGGGCCTGTCAACTGAAAGTGCCATTCTGTGCCTCAAGCATACGGTCGGGTTTTACACGGCCAGAAAAACGCCAGTATACGCCTGCTTCCTGGACTTATCCAAAGCTTTCGACCGGGTCAATTACAGTGTGTTGTGGAAAAAGCTCGAGGAGGCGGGCGTTCATACAGATTGTATCAAAATCTTAAAATATTGGTATAACAATCAAACAAACCAGGTGAGATGGGCGGATACACTGTCCGACGAGTATAGGCTGGAATGTGGGGTGCGCCAAGGGGGCTTAACCTCTCCCAGGCTGTTCAACTGGTACGTAAATGACCTGATAGGCGGACTCAGTAGCATGCATGCAGGATGTCACATTGAGGACACTTGTGTGAATAACATTAGCTATGCCGATGACATGGTGCTGCTGAGTCCGTCTATAGGAGCGCTGAGACAGCTAGTCAAAAAATGTGAAGACTATGCTCAAGAACATGGCTTGGTGTACAACTCCGCCAAGAGTGAGGTGATGGTTTTTAAAGCTGGTAAAATAAAGCCATATTTCGTACCACCTGTCACACTTGGGGGAGTTGCTCTAAAAAACGTAACTAGCTTTAAATATCTTGGTCACATAATTACGGAGGATTTATGTGATGACCAGGATATCGAAAGAGAGCGCAGGGCGTTATCGGTAAGAAGCAATATGCTGGCCCGCAGGTTCGCGAAATGCTCCAAGGAAGTAAAGATTGTACTTTTTAAAGCCTTCAGTCAATCATTTTACTCAAGCGGCCTGTGGGTTAAGTATACCAAACGAGCCTATAACGCCCTAAGAGTGCAATACAATAACGCTTTCAGGATGCTGTTTGGTCTACCTAGGTGGTGCAGTGCTTCAGGCATGTTTGCCGAAGCACGAATAGATGGTTTTCACGCGATTATACGGAAGAAAATTGCATCTCTCATGAGTCGCACTAGAAGAAGCCACAACAGCATCCTGAAAATGATCGCGGGAAGATTTGGCTGTCCAATCCTGGCACACTGGATTGAACAGGTCAAAACTGTGGTGCGTTATTGCAAATAGGTAATTGTAAAATTATACTGTATGTCATAGTAATATTTTTAATCTAAGTAGTATAAGAATGTACCTTCCTAACCTAGTTCCTAAGTAACTTGTTACTAACACTTATATGGGCCCACGGGCCTGAAATAAATGAATTTATTATTTATTATTATTATTATTATGATGATTCAACACGCAATAATATTGAGACTCGCGTTACCTCTTACTGTGGAATGACGCAATACGTACCAAATCGAAATAAGAAATTCAAAATTCAAAAATTCAAAATTCAAAATACTTTATTTGTGAACAATAGCCATACACATAATCTCATAATATTAATGATTTATGCTAGATGGTAGGTAGGTACATTTTAAGTTTCGCTATGCTCTACCCTGGGCTAGGGTATACAAGTGATTCCTTACAAACTAGTTACATACAAAGCTAAATTAGTATCTAGTTACAGTGTTCTCTAAAACTTATTGCACATCATCGTTTAGATACTCGTTGATACTGTAGTAGGCCTTTTCAACTAGATAAGTTTTTAGAGCATTTTTAAATTCTGCGTTCCTTTCGATATTCCTGATTTTGTGTGGAAGTTTATTAAAAATCCTAGGGGCCATTCCAATGACGCTCTTAGATAAAAGTGCAGTTTTTGATGAAGCAGCACACAGCTTATTGCAACGCCTTTCACTTGAAAAATATTGAAATTGGTCAGGATTTGATCTTACAAATAAGGCGATTTCGAAGATATATAAAGAGGGCACTGTAAAAAGTTTTAATTTTATGAAGTGGGGCTTACATGATTCAATAGATTTCAATCCACAAACTGCTCTTACACATTTTTTCTGCGCCCGGAACACTAACTCACGATTGGTGGAGTTACCCCAGAAAATTACTCCATATCTGAGTTTTGAAGAGACGTATGCGTGATATGCAGTCAATACAGCTGATTGGTTTACTACTTTACGTAACATGTGTAATGCGTAGGAGTACTGGTACAGTTTTTTACATACATTTTCGGTTTGGAGCTTCCATGACAAATTGTGATCTAGTACTATGCCTAAAAACCTTGTATTATCGACCTCTGAAATATGAAAGTCCTTGTAGACAGGTGTAGGATAGTTCAGATTTTTATTTCCGCGTTTGAAGTTCATTATATGTGTTTTGGTCAAATTTACTTTAAGATTGTTTCTATCCATCCACCCAATGATTGACTGTAAAGTTGTATTTATTTCGGACTCTAATGTATCAGATTGCGCATCGGTAAATATGACAGTGCTGTCATCGGCGAATAAAACCATATTGTGACTGGTAATTTGTGGAAGATCATTGATATATATCAGGAATAAAAGAGGTCCTAAAATACTCCCTTGAGGGACACCGAACCGGTTTATTCTGAGGTTTGATGAGTATACAGTTTCTTCTTTGGATGTGGGGTTGATATTTGCAATTTGTGTAGCTTGCTTTCTGTTACTAAGGTAAGATTTGATGAGTTCGTGGACATTTCCTCTGATCCCATATGTATATAGTTTATCTAAAAGTGTTTCATGACTGACAAAGTCAAAGGCTTTGGTCATGTCCATGTAAATTACAGACACTGGTAATCTATTGTTCATATTATTAAGTACCTTTTTTACCACATCAAAGATAGCCATGTCGATGGACTTGTTTTTCCTAAATCCTTTTTGTTCCTTAGCAAAGAGGTTATTAAGTTCAAAGTACTCATACAGACTATTATAAATTACTTTTTCTAAGATTTTGGAGATGACTGGAATCAATGCTATCGGTCTGTAGTTTTGTACATTGTCTTTCCTATCTTTTTTATGTATCGGTCTGATGATAGATGTTTTTAGCGTTTCAGGAAAACTGCCGTGTTCAATGCACATGTTTGTTATATAGCTAATCACTGGTGCAATAATATGAGACACTCTTTTGATAATTTTGGTACTAAAGCCGTCGTAACCTACGCTGTTCGTGTTCTTCAGTGAATTAATTATTTTATAGATATCATTTGGCGTTGTCGGAGCCATAAATATAGAGTTTTTAGTGTTAGGTGTCCAATTTTGTTTACTGCATGTATTACCGGGTTTTAAATTACTATTACTAGTGTTGCTGCTTGTCTGGGATATAATCGAAGAGCTGGTTTTATCTGGTACATTGTTTTCTACTACGTCTATAAAATAATTATTGAATTCGTCTGAAATAAGTTTAAGGTCGTTTATAACAACGCCGTTAACGTTTAAATTAGATATGTTGTCCCTAGGTAGATTACTTTTGGCATTATTTATGATTTGCCATGTAGTTCTTGCTTTGTTTGACGATTGTTTTATGTTGTAGTCGTTTTGAGCTTTTTGGGTTAATTTAATAATTTTCTTAAGGCGATGCGAATACGCATTAAATATTTCCCTGTCTTTAGTTTCGGTCGATGTTCGATAGTTCCATAAAAGCTGCCTCTTACGTTTACAGCAAATGCGTATACCTTTAGTTATCCATTTCGGTTTTTTGGTTAATGAGACTTTAATTCTTTTCAATGGAAAACATAAGTCATACAACAGTTTAAAATCATCGATAAAACAATCGTAAGCATCGTTTGGGCTGTTTGCCATATATGTACTGTTAAAGCTCAGCTGCTGTAAGGAGCAAATAAATTTTCCTATATTTTCGTCGCTATAGTCTCTTCTTCTTATGAACCAGTGCGTCAAAGCACAGGTTTTCTTAACAGGGCATTTTATTACTTGAGCTGTGTGATCTGAAAGAGCTAGTTCTATTACTTTACATTCCCCTCCACGTACATTCTTGTGGAGAATGTTATCTATACAAGTGTTACTAGCTGGACGTGTGGGCTGTTCTATTCCTATCCTTAAATTATAACTGGCTAATAGATTTTTGAAATATAGAGAAGCATTAGTGTTTTTAAGTAGGTCGATGTTGAAATCTCCGCAGGTAATTATTTTCTTTTTACTATAACAACAACTTTTAAGAATATTACTTAGTTTGCTCAGAAAAACTTCAATCGAATTGGTGCTCATATTCGGGGTACGATACACGCATATAATTATTATTTGATGATGAACAAGTTCAATTGCGCAGCATTCAACAACACCTAAACTACTGAGGGCGGTAATTTTACATAACTTTTGAAATGTATGCATTTTATGAACTAATATGCATGATCCACCATTACGAGTGTTTCTAGAATAGTTAGCTGCTAATACATAGTTAGGAATACTTAAGTTGTCTTCATCACCCGCCTTCATGTTATGTTCAGTTATGCAGACTACGTCTACCTGGTTAACATCTTTTATTTCCTGTAGATGTACACTTAAAATGTCGGATTTATTGATTAAACCATTTATATTTTGATGGATTATTGATATTTCATTATACACGAAAAAGCTCCCTAGGGGTACTAGATTTAATTTCATTACATTTGTTTTTAACTAGTTCAGTGCTGTTTGCCGTGCTGTTGGCGGTACGTGTTAGTGCCGGCAATTGGTCGGCTCTTGAATTCGGTAGTGGTGACTTTGATGAATCCCGCACCGGTGCAGGAGACGGCGCGAGAGGTAAGTCAGTGTGACTGGCGGCCGTACTTTGGGGATCGGTGCTAATGCAGGATAGTTTCATATCCTGTTTGTAATTGCAAGTGTCTTGTTGCAATTTATTCTTTGGCGTAAAGTAATCCATTATTTTCATTTGTGTAGTTTTCGTTTGCGTGGATTTTTTTTGGGGTTTCGTCGAGAAGTAGGCTAATATTTTTTTCTGTGTGGTTTTCTTAACTTTTTCAGTCGGCTTTGGTTGAGATTTTTTGCGTAAGGCAATAAAAGTGCCTAGGTGATGCATGATATTTGCTATTCCACGGTTATTAAGGCGCCCTGTCCTTCTCAAGAACATATCAAGTGACAGATCGAGGTTTGTATCGAAGGAGTAGTGATTTTTGTGGAACGATATATCACCACGAAACAGAGTATTGAAGATCTCAACTTTATAATTATATATGGGCATGCCCCAAATATAAGTTGGACAACATACGATTATGTTAGTGTGAACAATAGGATTGAGGATTTTAATAATATGTTGCACTAGGTCTGAAGTGTTGACATTTTGCTGAAAGTCTTCTTCACCCATTAAAATTATACAGTAGTCACTGAGTGTGAACGTTGATAATTTAGGCTCTATGTCACGCAATATTTCCCTTATTCCTCCTCCAGGTGTTACATAGTGGCAGAGGTCAAACTTGCAGAGTGAAGTGTTGCCTGTAGCTATATCAGTGATATCGTTTGTGTTATTACTGCTCAATATTATTATTTTATTTTTGGAGGAGTTTTTAAGATGACAGGGATGGTTATTACATCCTTTTGGAACTGAATTCTTCTTTGTTGCCTCGCCGGTCGCAGAGTTTGTTTCTTGAGTGGTTCTTAGTGACACAGGAGCGCCTGAGCTCAGGGTCAGCGGCGCGGTCGGGGTAGGTCCGTGGGGAGAGGCCAGGTGCTGGAGAGTCACCAGCGATTCAACTCTGCTTCTCGTATTATTTGTTCGTTGTGGGACGGAATTGCATTTCTTCTTGGCCTTCCTTGAGGGAGTCGATTTCCGCGGCGTATATGATGATGTATTTTCATTAAGCAGATTTTTATATAGATCGACCATTTTTTGTTTGTCGTAGAGATCTTTTTTAAATTCGTGTATTTCACTAGAAAGACGGTCGATTTCGGTGTGCGCACTTTCAAGCTGGCATTTGAGAGAATTGATTTCCTGTCTGAGGTCTGCGACCTGCGGGTCTTCTAAATTAGACAAGCTAGGTAGGCTTCTCGTGGTTATGTTCCGTGAAGAATACAAATTAGAGTCGTCCTCCGTATCGGAGTTGAATGAGCTGTGGCTGTCTAAGGAGAGACGCTGCAAAACAGTTGTAGGTTTGTTGACTGCAGTTTCATCCTTTTGTAACTTTGGTGTAAAAAGTTCACATGACGTGCTCGACTCGGCCGATTTGTTCGCGTCAATGGTCTTAGGTGTGCTGGCCGGCCTGATCGGAGTTGTACACTTGTGACAGATCCACGACAGTCGATTTTCTGTGGTCATTAAACTAAATTTTGTATTGGTTGTATTGGTAGTGCACAAAACGTCATAAAATCTTGGGCATTGCGAACATTTCAGATAGTTTCTTGTTTTAATATCCTTTCTGCATTTTGCGCAAACCTTTCTAATTACTTTTGGAGACATAGTTGAGAATTATTATTAGTCTTCTTAGTTATAAACTATCAGTCTTGGTCATACTATAGCTGAAATTGTTACTATGAGTGCCCTCTCTTGGTTCTCGTGCGAGACTGCGGTGTGAGATATGGGACAGCGCAGAAGCAATTTAATCAATTTTATTTAATGTTAGACGTCGAGTTAGCTTGTAAATACGATAGGACAGCTAATAGAGAATAGATGGCGTGGAATCGCCGAAGTTGTCGTGCGTCAGTATAAGGACAGAAGCTTTTGAGATAGTTCTTGATAAATCCACTAGATGGCGTACTGTAGTGATTCAGCTGATTTAATCCTAGGTGGCGGTCTGTCGCGTAATTCTTCGGGCTCTATTTACAAGTGTACTGTTTCTACTGGCAACACGTAATATTGTTTTTAGATGGTGGTATGACGGTATAATGTCAGCTGTCAATCAATATATGCCAATCAGCTGTCTAGAGTTTAATCAGTACCGTTATTGTTTTGGTGTTAACGAATTATTTCATGTTGTTTAAGTGCAATTCAAAGTTAAACGGTTAAATACACGAATCTCACCATGTCCAGTTTTGTGATGTTACTCGATATTACTCGATAACTCAGTGTATACAGTAAGTAGTAAGGTCGTTTCCACACTTTGATTGTAGTTTATCACATTTTAATTAACAACTTCACTAATAATCTTAATAAAATTCAAACAGCTCTCAGTAGCAATGTTTACTTGGCGAGGGTTGCCAGCTAAGCAGACATACGCTGACACATTCAACGTATTTACACTGACTCCTCGCTCAAAACGAATCGATGCAGAGTTTTTATTCTAAGCTTGTATGCGATTTTTCCATCTTTCCCCGGATCAAAGGCACCCGAGTAAAGAGTGTGCACAGCTGAGTGATTTCACCCTCTCAGCCAAATGAGGCTTAAGCAACCAAAGGGATTGTTTGAGAATATGGAAATATATGAGGCATTGTGATTGTGACCTTAAATTTAGGCTTCAATAGGAAATATTTTTGGGTTATCAGATTTTTGAAGGAAGAATGGGCCTAGGTGTGTGCACCTGGATCTTAACATAAGAGCCGTTATATTGCCCAAACTGGACGTATAATGAAGCTCTTATACAGCTTGCGTGCTACCTGAGTAAACACCTTTCTCTTACTTATTCCTTGCGCCAAATAACAATATATGCATTATTGTATTCTGCTTGGAAGAGTAGTTTAAAGTCAGTGTCTTTTTCTCAAAAATGCAATCAAATATTGACATTACGTGCCTTATAATATAATAGGCGGCAAAGTATATTGTTTCCAGTGCGGCTAGACGAGAGGCCTTTAATGGAATTTCATATAACATTACCGGCCTATGCAAGATGTTTTTTTTTAATTTCCATTCCACATTTATTTGTGACACAGCATCATGGCGTTCAGCCATTAAAAAAAACAATAAACTATTTTTGCTATATTTTGCAGATTTAATTATATGAAATTGGCATGAACATAACAAATAACAGATTATAAACAATCTTTAATAATATTAATATGCAAAAACTACACGAATGCACATTTAAAATATATTCGTGGTAAAATTGTGCACTGGAAAAGTTTTTGGAAAAGAATAAAGTTTTTCATTCTGTAATTTTATTTTTGACTACTTTACTTTTAGTGTCTTTAGAAAATAAGGTTTCTTAACCTATTTCATTGCATTGCATTGCATATTTGAGAAAAGCTCGGCGTGAAAAGGGGCTGCCAGCCTCGTAACTATCTGGCCTCGCCGTCGCTCGGCCATCTATATGTACTCGGCCGGCGACCGCTTATTTCCTATATTACTATAATATAATTAAAACTTATACACGTGTTCAAATCGGTAAAGTTCACGTAACCTCAAAAGTTTAAGCGTTGTTACTATTAAAGTTATTATTAGTTTAGCACGTGCTTTCGTATGAGGTATTATGATAAATGAGAGTATTTCTAGGTTTCTAGGTAATGAAACATAATGCCTCAGTATGTACTGAGAAATTCTTGATGTGAGCTGATGATGCCCTTTTAATTGGAGAATTTAATTAACTAACTAACTAACTCTGTAGCTCAGTGACCCAAAAAGGATCTTGGCTTCCGAAACGAGAACACGCCACTTAACCCGATCCTGCGTGGTTTTCTGCCAATCCTCGGCTTGAAGCTTACGCAGATCCGCCTTGACCACGTCTCCCCAGCGATACCTAGGGCGACCCACCGGTCGACGGCCGGTTGGTCGCCCCAGGTATGCCCTTTTCGGTGCACGATCCTCTTCCATTCTATGCAGAAAACCGAGCCAGCGAAGCCTTGTTACTCCGATAATATTGGGCACGGCCATCAACTCCTCAATCTCCGCATTGCCTCGGACCTTAAACGTGCCATTATATCTTTTGGTTGGTCCCAAGATTTTCCGAAGAACTTTCGTTTCCTCCTTGAGCGTTAGTGTCCAAGCTTCACACCGATACATGAGGATAGGCCTTATGACTGTTTTATTAAATAAAAAAAAAAAAGAAAAAGAATGACAATTTAATTAAATAAAGTTTTTATAAAGTAGGTATGTTATGCATTTTTTTTTTCATAAAACAATTTTGACGAATTTATCACGTAAGTTTCTCATTAGTATCCTGAGAAATAGGGATGTATCCTGGGTAAAAAAGTATAAATTTAATTTTTAACCCCCGACGCAAAAACGACGGGGTGTTATAAGTTTGACGTGTCTGTGTGTGTAAATGTGTAAATGTCCTTGTGGCATCGTAGCTCCCAAACGGATGATCCGATTTTAATGCGGTTTTTTTGTGTGTTTATGTTTGGTGGAAATCGGTTCAGGTCTTCAAGGTCATCAGGTCGTTTGTTATGTTTGGTCGGGGGTTTTTTAAATTTTTAATTTAAATTAGGTTAGTTATATTACACTTAGATGGCAAAAAATAGTTGACACGTATTTTTTATTTGTCAATCAAACAGAAAATGACAAAGACAAAGCGCGTCACAATTCAGTAGGCTTATAATGCTAGGCTTTGTCACGCGATAAATAAATGATAAAGCATCCGTCACGTTCTGATAAATAGTGTGTGAGAGTGACGGATGCTTTATCATTTATTTATCGCGCGACAAAGCGTTGCATCATAAGCCTATAGTAGTGACGCTAACACGTGGTAAAAATTGTAGCACGACATGACGTCACGCAGAACTTTAACGGGCTATATATTTATAATTTTTAGTTTGAATTGCCAAAAACCAATACGTGTCCATTATTTTCTAATAATAAAACTGAAGGAGTCTGTAAAAAAATCAGGGCACAGGCTAAGTATAAAGACAAACAAGAAGGTCGACTTCGGCCCTTTAGGAGCGCGCGACACGTATTTACACAGACGCACGATTGCGCGTCTGTGTGAGTGCACTCCATACTGGAGCATTGGAGCGCATTGGTAAATATTTGCTTGTAGTGCGTTCGTACACGGCGCGCACACATTCAAGCGCGCGATGTACCTTTTGTAGGAAGAACACTTACTGTATTATACTGTGGCACGGGCCTAAAGGGCGGTTTCGCCTTCTGTGTATTTTTCGGTCAGTAGTAGTGACATTTTTAACAAAAACCTTTTATTGTTGGGTGGATTTTCGTCCGCGACATTTGTATGCCGAAAATCCACCCTGTTACGCTTTTGTTGTTGAGTTGTTTTTATAAATTGAATTTGAAATTTATAATGATTTTTCCTATAATGATAGGTAAACAACACCCTTTAATCCACAGTAGGTATCCAAAATTCTAAATATTTCTTTCGATGCCAATTCATGGTCTCAGGCTGTTCTGCCGATAAGATTTGGTGGTCTGGGTATCCGTTCTTCGTCCAGTGTGGCCCTGCCGGCTTTCTTGTCCTCTGCCTACAGCTCGCTGTCCCTCGTCCGTATCATACTAAACCTCCCTCAGATACCCGTCGTAGAGATAGCGAGCTTGGTGGATGCCGAGAGAGCTTGGTCGGACTCATGTCCAGGAGCGGACTACCCAACCTCCAAACACGTGCAGAGACTTTGGGACAACCCCCGCTTAAAAAAATCTTTCGCGTCTCTCTTAGAAAATAATCCGGACGACTCGGAACGCGCTCGACTTCTGGCTGTTTCGGCTCAAGAGTCAGGCCACTGGCTAAACGCTCTGCCGTCCCGCAACATAGGCACCGTCTTGGACCCGAGCAGTTTGCGAATTGCTATTTGTTTGCGTGTCGGGTCCAAGATATGTGCTCCTCACACTTGCGTCTGCGGCAAGTCTGTGGACCGGCTGGGAAGACATGGTCTCTCATGCCAAAAAAGTGCCGGCCGCATGTACAGCCACGGTACCTTAAACGACTTGGTACAACGGGCGCTTGCTACCGCCTCAATACCCTCAACTAGGGAACCTACGGGTATGGCAAGAGATGATGGCAAGCGTCCGGATGGAGTAACGTTGGTACCGTGGAAACTCGGTAAGGCCCTGGTGTGGGACGCGGCATGTGTCGACACATTCGCCCAGTCCCACATACAGGCAACTCGCGCTCAGGCCGGCGCTGCGGCTGATCAGGCCCAAATTCTCAAGCGCCGCAAGTACTCTTGTTTATTAGAGAACTATGAATTTGCGGCTCTTGCAGTGGAAACTCTGGGGCCTTGGTCAGCCGACATGAAATTATTCATGAAGACCCTGTCATCTCGGCTGGTCCGCGCCTCGGGGGACCCCAGGGCTGGCGCCTATCTGTCCCAGCGGATCGCTATCGCGGTCCAACGAGGAAACGCTGCCAGCGTCATGGGATCGATGCCGTGTCGTAGGCAGACCTTTAAGAAGGGGTTTTCTTTTTATAGTTGTATTTTATTAGTTTTAGTTTTAATTTTCTAGAATAGTTTTATAATGTTTAGTAAGTAGTTTTATTTAATTTAAATTGCATTGTTATTACATTTAACCAAAGGTATGAATAAAAAAAATATTTTCTTCAAAAAAAAAATGATAGGTAAAAGAATTTCTAGCGTAAATTAATTTCGACATAATTTATGCGTTGCGTATACAAAGGTCTTTCTGGCGATTATTTATTACAATATCAAAGTGTAATTTTAGTACAGAAAAATACGGATATTAAACTGTGTGAGGGCTGAGGAAGCGACCGGCCTAAGCAGCTTTATTTTTGCTTAAACATATGATGGGCTTATTGAAATAATACTTATAAAGAACTCTTAGAGGAAAACTGGAGGTCATAGGTCAAAATATAAATAAGCAATTGCTCCCAGTTTCTTTTAGTGTCTTCGTCACATATACTGTAATATTTGATTCTCTTTTACACATACAGGAAATTGTGATAAAAGTGTGCGTAAGTATATCCTGAAAACATTTTAACAAAATGCTTAATTCAATTAGAAGTTTGATCACGTTTTGATTTTTAGTCTGGCTTAATCCTTTACTAAAGTTGCATAATTATATTAAAGTAGAAAAAAATATTATTACCTATTTCTTTCCATTCCTGAAGAAACACATGGAAAGGATTCACTATAGCACATATTTATTATGCAAAGTAGGTAGTCTTCCATTTTTTACGGAAATCTGGGCAACGTACACTTACTAACACACGCGTAGGTACATAAAACATCATCTGTCACTATGATACTACCACATAATGAATGAACAACACAATGACAATTTCAGAATTACAAAGCTTCACTACTTTGAAAAAAACTCGTATCTAAAAACGTCGTCCAGAAAACCGTCAAAGTTACATACAAACTTCATATACAGGGAACGTGCACGATGAAGATGCAGCCAACTGGTGCCGCCAATCGAAATGAAGTACCCTCTCATGCTGGGGCAACATTGACGGAAACGCCGTAATTTGTTGCGATGAAGGACTAATCGTCAGTGTAGCTACGCCTTACTATATTTGACGTTGACACTTACATATTATCATTGACATTGACAGCTTGATTTGACAGGGGTGATAGTTTCCTTTATTGTCCACCCGTGTCTCTTTTGTCGTTTAGTGCTGACACCTATAAGTTCGTGCACGTTCCCTATACTTACTGCGTTTTTACCTGAAGTCAGTATCAGATCCGAGTTTTTTCTAAGGTAGTAGGTAACGATATTTAATATGACTGGTCATGTTAAGTATTTAACTTTGTGGTCAAGTGGTCATAAAAATCGATGGTTACATGGCAGAGCAGGTTTGAGCGTGCTCATGTCATTTCGCGTAAATAAAATGTATCAAACTAAAATATAAAGCACATTTCAAACAATTTATGCCGTAGAAGCAAATAATGACCCTCTTTAGGTTTGTACGGAAAACTGACAGACTCGAATCACCTCTAAGGGGTCATCCACAAAGTACGTCACACGACTTTTCAGACTTTTAGACCCCCCCCCCCCCCCAAAGTCACACTTTTTCCTAACATATTTGACCTTGTTAGTATAGACTGGCTTTGGCTAGACCCCAATGGGTGTGACGTACTATATGGTTGACCCCTAAGTTACTCCCTTCTTCCTACGAAGTCCGTGTCTCCTCTAAGGAGAGGGGTGATGTTGTGCACAGTGAATTAACGTCAATGTGGTACTAGCCCGACAAATATTTATTGATTACTAGCATTTTCCCTCGGCTTCGCCCGCGTTGTTTCTGTTATTATCCCAAATGAACTCTTTACCGGGATATAAATGGTCCTCTGCAAGCGCACTATATCCGTAGTAAGCCCTACGGAGGCCGAAGGCCAAGCACCGCTTTGGGCTAAAAGCACATGGTTATCTCACGCAATCCGCATATGAGTCTCATTTTCGGGGGCCCGAAGAACGAGCTTCAGGATGCAAAGCCGAAGGCGTAATCAGGTTTTAAGTTTTAAGTATATTTTCATCCTATGTTTCAATCCAGGACATGGTCTACTTACATGCCAAATATCAGCTTGATCCATCCAGGTGTTATCTCGTTATTAGGTAACAAACAACCAAACATCTTCACAAACTTTCAAGTTTATAATAATAGTGGGATTCGAGTATAAATTTGGAGATTGTTATGGGTATACCTTTTTCAGCCTACTCAGCTACGCAGGCCCATAATTTTAAATATTAAAGAAACAATCTCATAAAACCCAAGTGGATGTCCACAGCGCAAAAATAAATGCCAGAAGTAGGCACGTAAATACTAAGTTTGAACAACGCAGGTCTGTTTGTGTACTTGTGCAGTGGTAGGTGCCTATGCTGTAGCTAAGCCCGCATAACAAACTTGTCCCCATAATTTAGTATAATTTATGTAAATTAAAACAAAATTTGTGCCCCACTTTATTGTGATAACAATGAGAGCTGCGAGGACTTTGTTTCAGAGGCCGCTGGTTTGCACAAAAGGGTTTGTAAATGCTGAAAGTGAGGCTATATTAAATAATGATGTACAGTAACATTGTAGACAAAATTCAGTGTCACGTTCTTTTAAATTAAATAACTGCGAATAGCGATTCACTTCAACGATGCAACAACGAAATCGTCGCTGATTTCATTTCGATGGGTATTTCTCCCGAAAGCGTAATTATTCCGAAATTTTATAATTCTGAACGCTATCTTGTGTTGAAAGACATTTTGTCCGCAGCCGGAGAGCAGAATAATTAATAAGTTTAGGTTAGTTGACATGCCCTAGATTATAACTCTTTGAGCACGACATGGACTTGGTAAATATCGTATTCAGAAAAATAGTTTCTAGCACCCTCAAATACGACTACAAATGCGCTGGAAACATAACGTGAGGAAAGTCGCAGGCTTTAAATGGATACGAAGAGCACAACACAGAGAGGAATGGATAAAATTGAAGGAGGCCTACACCATGGGTTACCCTCATCTGGCAGAATCTTTTTTGGTCGAATCATCATTTGGCAGAATGCATTTTTTTCTGAAAATGTAGAATTTTCAGGGCTTTTTAAGGCATTATCCTGTTAAATAGGTTAGGTTAGGTTTGTTTTATAGCAATCCTGGAAAGTTTAAAAAAACGCATTATGCGAAATGATGAATTCTGCCAAATGATGATTTGAACAAAAAAGTTTCTACAAGACAATAGTGAACCCTACACCATAATGGTTAAAATGAAATGAAATGAAATGAAATAATTTATTTCTGCAAGTAGGCCTCAAGGGCTCTTTCACATGTCTGATTCTTTTCTTCTTTTCTTCATTTCTTCTGAAAAAAGGCTAAAGAAGAAGAAGAAGAGCTATTACCGCGGCCACAGTATTGGGGATTCGGCGAAGGTTCATATTGGCGTTTCTTTTTCTGACATACAAAAAGAACGAGACGTCAACACGAATATTCGCCGAATCCCAAAAGCGTTGCCATCGCATCTGAGACAAAAAAGTTACACCTAGCCAGTAATAGTACATTGTGTATCTAGGGCGGTAAGTAAGGAATTACAAACGAGTGTTTGTTATAAGCCCGAGGTGAAACCGAGGGCTTTAATAACACGAGTTTGTAATTCCTTTACCGCCCGTGGCACACACAATGTTTTTCATCACACTTGTGAGGAAATCTTAATAAAATAACCTTACTTTTCGACCTAGTATGACAAGAAAATACTAAATCAGACAGTGACATTTGTCACATATGTCCATAGACAATGCAAAAGTCAAGTCACGTTCGGAAACCATAGCGGTAACGGCCATTTTAGTTGATTTTATATTTGCAAAATAAAGAAATACATTATTTAAACATTTAATTAATGTTACCGAAATATGTGTTTATATGTATTTGCAATTACAGTTATCTTTAAATGAATATTTCAGTGATAAAAGTTAAAAAAGTAAGTTGGCGTTTCCTTTGAACATGACAAATAAGAGTAAAACAGAACCAGCGTTTCAAATTTAAAAAGAAAACCATTACGCCCTAGGGCGTAATAGGCCTTTTACGGCCCGCAGAACCTACGTGTAATGACACCATTTTCGAGCAAGTGTGATGAAAAATATTTTTCATCACACTTGCTCGAAAATGGTGCATTACACGTAGGTTTTGCGGGCCGTAAATGAGCTATTACGCCCTAGGGCGTAATGGTTTTCTTTTTAAATTTGAAACGCTGGTTCTTTTTTACTCTTATTTGTCATGTTCAAAGGAAACGCCAACTTACTTTTTTAACTTTTATCACTGAAATATTTATTTAAAGAGAACTGGTATTGCAAATACATGTAAACACATATTTCTGTAACATTAATTAAATGTTTCAATAGTGTATTTCAGTATTTTGCAATTATAAAATCAACCGTTTTAGGTCTGTACCGCTATGGTTTCCGAACGTTGCGCATTGTCTATGGATATGTCACTAATGTCACTGTCAGTTTTACAATTTTATTTAGGTTAAGTAAGGTTAATTTTAATTAGATTTCCTCACAAGTGTGATGAAAAACATTGTGTGTGCCACGGGCGGTAAAGGAATTACAAACTCGTGTTATTAAAGCCCTCGGCTTCGCCTCGGCCTTGTAACAAACACTCGTTTGTAATTCCTTACCTACCGCCCTTGATACACAATGTACTAATTTAATACTAAGAACAGGGTGAAGTGTGAACAGTGTTTTACCTGTGACTGGAAGTCACAGGTAAAACACCCTTAGCTGTTAAACAATATTTTACCCTCAAGATGCACGTTTTTTGCCACTAAAACAAAACTGGTAAGGATAACAGGGTTATGATGCTACGCTTTGTCGTGCGATAAATAAATAATAAACAACCCATGACGTTCTGGCAAGTATGCAAGTGTAAGAGTAACGGATGCGTTGGAAAGTCTAGCATCATAAGCCAGTATCGTGGCGTCCAAAGAACTCGATTCCTACCTGCTTGCCTAATGCTTATCACGCATTTGTGCACCTTATTTTACAGCTCTTAAGGAAAATGTACGCCAAATCTTCATCGGCTTGCCCAAGGATATGTATTTTACGCCACGCCACGCCACTGTTCTTCATATTAAATAATGATAACGTTTAATGTGATATTTCCACGTTTTAAGTAGGTCAGTGGGCATTTGTATGGCCGCCGACGGCCACAATCCTCTTAATTCGCTTTATTTATCGGCGCTCACCACGGCATGTTTGACTTCCAACCTCATCCCGGCCTTGGCTATATTACGGCAATTTCGAATAAAATATAATTAATAACGCGCTCCTGAAATACGTAGCTTCATTAGTTTCAATCTATGTGTTCAATATAAAAATGAATAAGTAAATTAAGGTGATTCGACTCGCCCGGTTCTACGTGCAAAATAAACGAGGCTTAACAATGGATTAAACGACATCAAATTTGGATTTTAGTTTCATTTCGTTGTTGCTTTAAGTATATTTTTGCAAAATTACATGAGAACTCCCAAAAAACCACAACAATGATCTTTTTTTAGGGTTCCGTACCTCAAAAGGAAAAAAAAGTTAAAAACCTCATTTCATAGCGCTCCGGAAACGCCTCATTCATTGATGTTTCAGCGTCAGTCATTAGTAGGTTATACCTAATTTGAAAGAAAACTTTTAATAACTCAAAAATTTGAGACATGTAATGTTGTTTTGTAAAGCGTATCAAAATGTACCAAATAAAACACATTTAAGGTGGTTTTCAAAAAAAGATGTCCGTAGTTAGGGTTTTATTAAACAACGTCTTAATCTCGTTCCTTTATGTAACGAAACTTACCATGCAATTAGCATGGTTAACTTTCGTTACACAAAAATTTAAGTTGACACTTTGTTTTACAAAGCCCTAACTACGGGAATCAGTTTTTGAGAATGACCCTTTAATCAACATTGATGTCGTCAAAGTACACCTCTATTTTCGCTTGAATGAAGTACCGGGAGACTTGAGTTACCTATTCGTAGTAGTAGTACAGAATAAGTAATAATACTACATAGGTACAAGAAATTGCTCTTTCCAACAAAACTGACGTTCGGGGTCAGACCACCGAACGGAACGCACCGGATCCAACCGTCTCTCTCTATCGCATAACTTGAGCTCTTTCAGGTCGCTGGCTAAGCCTCTCCGAAGAGACAAAATTTGGTATTAGATTATTAGTATTAGCATTAGTATTAGTATTAGCAAGACGAAAATCAAGGAGTGAGCATCCTGGTAGTAAATGGTATAGTGAATTGGAAGCGATGAATAAACCGTTTCAAAACGGAACAAACTAAAGGAAGATGATGGAAGGAAGTACCTATCTTTTGCTATCCTCGTCAGAAAGGTAGCCGCGAAACGCTTCAAACATATCAGAGCATTTAAAAAAAAACATGTACACACGTGTTTTTTTTCTTAGAATAATTGTTTACTTTATGGGTTTTTGTTGCTTAGAATCGAACCTAATAGGTACACGAAAAATTGTGTCTTAAATTTAAAAAAAAAAATCTTCCCTACAAAAATGTGACGATCTGGAATGGATATTTAGGACACATTTCTTCTTGTTTAGGTTGGAAAGCACAAACGATTTTAAATAAAAAAAGTCCGAAAGTCAATATTCTAAAAAAAATATAAAAAACATTAAATGAAATGTATTTGTTTGAGACGTGGTTAACAATTAAGGTGTTTTTGGGATCAGCACACAACAACAAGAACACACAGTAGGTATTTTTTTTTTAATCACCCACTTGTGGGAGACCAACAGCAAAAGAGTGAAACCCGTCTCCAAGCCTGCTATTTTTGAATCATTTCATGAATTTCCATAACACAATATTCGACGAAATGTACTTTTTTGCTACAGTAATCATCCTCCTGTCTGGTTCGATATCTGTTGGACTATCCGTATCTGTTGCCACGTCACGTCAATACGGTTGATCAAAGAACTATTTTATACGGACTGTCTCACAATCTTTTTTGGAATTCCAGCTTTGACTGTATCAAAAATATTTGACAGCTGTAAAGTTATTCTATCGTGTATACAAAGATTCATACGTCCAAAAGTGTAAAATAAATATTTTCAGGCATTTTTTTCTTACAATAAAATGATTCTTTTAAGGATTCCTCCAATAAAATGACTTTTTATTTCATACTGTACAATTACACACCGTGGGCCCGAATAACCTGACCAACTTTAACTATAGATTCTAACAACTAGTAGGAGTAAAAAAATGTAAATGATGTATAGTCGAAAAAACGCTTATTTTCCGAGATATTCATTATTTTTTAAATGAAAACTTCCAAGTGTGTAACAAGCCCTAATAAAATGTGACTAAGATACTTTTACAATTTTTTTAATCCTTAAACTAAACCGGAATTAACCATCGCAGTATTTGATGGTAAGCGACTACGAGGCCAAAAAATTGACCTTTTGTTGCCATTATAGTTTTTTTTCCTTATTGATAATTTTTTCTCCAGTAAGGACATGTTTATAACGAGGGGCTGAATTTACTGATTTATTTTGTTCCATAAGACTATTAATGTAAAATGACAAAATTCGATCTACGAGTATGTTGATATAACGTTATTTACTTGTAATATACCATCGTGCTTAAAATTGGTCGGGTTATTTGTTTCTGTATTTTGTTTTTAGTTTAAGGTGGATTTATTTGGCCCTTAACACCTAGCCTAAGGTCCCATTAAGATGGGGCGAGAACTCGCATGCGAGTTTAAATACATTGGGGGCTTCCTATGCACAATGAGTTCATTCAATCGATCGATTAAAAGCCGCAATGGAATGAAACTCGCAGACGAGTTCTTGCGTAGTCTAAATCGGGCCTAAAGGATCGTATGTGAGTTTGAATAGTCAGATTAGCAATGAATGTCGTATAATATCTACGAAACTCGTGTTTTTGTGTTAAATAGAACATTGTAGAATCTTCAACAATACAAATATGAAGCTTATTTTATAATTTATTGTGCCGCTAAGGAATGTTTTCCTTTTAACAAGGCAGTAGGTAATCATTTACCCGATTTTATTCATTACGTCGCATTCACACTAAACAATACATAAATGTCACCGACAAAATTCCACAACCATTTATTATCATTTGAAGGAAACATTTCTCCATTTTCATTTCCCGACATAAAAAAAATATCAATATAAATGTGACGTCTCGATTCATTATAGAACCTGTTGTCAGACAGATTTTCCAAAGCAGGAAAAGCCAAATTCCCGTTGAGTTAAAATTAAACAAAAATCAATCAATGTTAGGAAAGTTTCGTTCTCTTTGAACGAGCCTAAGTATTAATTTCCCCAAATGATTTTGTTTACCCGATTGCTTGGCGGAAGTTATTAAAATTAATTGCCGATTTTATCTCATTCCATTAATCTTAATTAAAACGGAACGTCGCGAAATAAATCTTAATATTTTTTAATCAGGCACTAAAAATAATACTTTCATAGATTCTTGTAATATTTTCAATAATTAAACCTATATAGTTATTACAAAATATTAAGCCCGACGAAATACATTTAAAAACTATAAAAAAAAAAAAACAAAAATACTCACAGTAACTTGGGGCTTAAAAGAATCCGTGCCACGAAGCCACACAAAGTTACACAAAAATCTATTAAGAACACCAAGTTCTATCACTACACGACACACAGTCTGTTCAAATTAGACGGTGGGAAACGAGAGACGCGTGCCCGCCTTGGAAGCAGAGGAGCGACTGCCGTTGCGACGAATGTGAACATGTAGATGTAACGTTAGATCGAGGGCTATCAAGCGTCAGAGATTAGTAGGGTATTACTGCTATAAAATTTTAGATTAACAAGACTGTTAGATTAGAAGATGAATGGGTAGTCCGGATCGGATTTCCGGATGCTCCGGTTAATTAACGATACCCAATACCGTAACTTTTGAAACAATCCGACGTAATTTGAGTGATGCTGAAATTTAACTTCATTCCCGTTCACTGAGCGACGACGTAAGTTTAGAATCGGTATTGTAGTACCCAGTCACTTTATTTATATGACAATAATGTAGGGAGGAGAAGGGATGAGTTCGCCTTTATACATAACCAATGATTTTGTATTGTTTTTGAATGATTTTATGTGCAATAAGGTGTTTAAATACATACTTTACTCATATCATAATATAGTGTATCGGCTTTTTTTACCCGACTACGACGAAGCCCAAAGGAGGGTTATGTGTTTGACCTGTATGTATGTATGTCCGTTCCTGCGTCCGCTCGTAACTACTCAACGGCACATCCGATTTTGATAAATGATACATCATTAGATTCGTCTTGATGATGCGAGTGTCACTGGGTATGAAGTTCGTTAAAATAAACAAAATGGCGGATTTTATGCAGTTTCAAAGTGCACCGCGGTCGGGGTTATTTGGTTATTTTATCTTGCGACCCTTATTGGGCATAGCAATCTTCGGACCAGGTGCTCGGCCGTGGCGTTCCCTGGGGTCGAACCAGGTCGCTAGCCGGACCACCTCGAGTGAATCGGACTAGGTGCGGGCCGGGGCGCCTGGGGTCGAACCTGGTCGTTTGTCCCGGTCCACCTCGATATGGTCGGTCTAGGTGGGGCCTGAACAACCTCATCCTCAACCAACCTCGATCAACCTGTCCTTATGTGAGCGTGTGTATCGAACGAATTCGAGTTTTAGTTGCCGGTTCGGTAAACCTAGCCCAGCTAAGAAGACTCCGGCAAGAAACTTAGCTCAGCCCGAACAAGGTCGGAGTGAAGTTAAACCAGGACATTCGGATCCTGAGGTCGACCCCGCCGGCGGGGTTCGACGCTGTATGCGTTGGACTCCGTCCGATGACCTCGCAGCTATGATTCTTTCGAATCCTGCTGAGATGTCGTCGTCCGGATCGGTGAGGAGACATCGTGGGTGCCGGGTGAAGCGGCCTCTGATAAGGCTAGACCGGCGGAGCTCGTCATCAGGGCCTGGATCAGAGGGAACATAGTCAGCTGCTTTCCTAATAAGTGGATTCCTATGTTGCGAAGCCGTCCTAAAGTAGTGTTTAGTCAGTGTATCGGCGCGAACTGGTTCACCAACAACACGTGCACTAAACGAAAGAAATACCTATAGGTACAACTTGTTTGTAGGTATTTTTTTATTAAATATAAAATTAGTAATTATTTTTAGTATATATTAACAACTGTGACTCAAATGTTGGACTTTTATTGCCAGATTTTATTGCCTATTTTAATTTTTCGAAGATACTGAAATAATTGTCATTTGGTATACGTAAATATCCTTTTAATTGTTTTACGTCAATCTACCTCCCTCTTTTTTAGCAGGATTGATAATGCGGTGATAACCTTAACCTTAATGTTATTGGAACCGTCCGTTTGCTGCGTTTACCGTTTATATAGAGCAACCGCATAAAAACCGCAAATAAAATTTGAGCCCGTTCACTTGAAAAGCCGTATATAAATCGCAGCGGATTCGAAATACATAATTTATGTGTATAGAGTAAATTACTGGGACCTTTCGTGGAATATTTCGAATAAACAATCGATGCTGTTGTTGTTTCCAATTAAATTTTAAACACATGATTTGTTACATAAGCGAACGTTAAAATAAAGTTATCAAAATGAATGTAACAATATATGTCTATGTTGTGTAAACCGACTAAGAGACCCGAATTCGATGCACGTCAGGTCCGGTTTATAAAAAAAATCATATTTATTTCTTACTGCGTTGATATTAATGATGTAAAAACGACCAACTAACCGCAATATAGCAAAAGGGTTTTTTAATAATATTTACATTACTATAATTTACAAAACACTTTACCCACAAATCCGTGGCTACAGTTTGTTGACAGCTCCCATTGTTACCTCATATAACATGGATAAAAGCTTTATATCCAGTAACTCCAGGTCGATCCAGCGTTCAAACACTGAACTTATGAAGGCTCCTGAGATAAGCCTCAAGCGGAATTGAACTAAACCCGGAGACAGTGACAGCACTACTATTCAATTCGTTTAAAAACCTTTATTAAAAACCTATATTAAACGTAATAACTACAATTAACACCAGCTTGTGACAGTAAAAAGCGCTCCAAAATTGTGCTATTTTTCGATTAATTAAATACATATCTTAAAAAAAAGCAAAGCTGCAAGGGAGGTACGTAAATATGCGATTGAGGGCTTTACTTATTACTTGCCGTGTTGTGTACTCGGCCAGAAAGCGGCTTTTCCCGTACGCGTAGCGTGCGATAAATTAATTTGCAAGTACCGAGAGTATTTAAAAAAACCGGTCAAGTGCGAGTCGGACTCGCGCACCGAGGGTTCCGTACAAACTCATAAATAGATACGCGAATAGTTCAAGAAAAACAGTATGTCGATTTGTTTAGAAGAAGCAAATAAGTATATGTTATGATTTTTGCAAATTTCTAAAAAACATTGCAAGTTAAAACAGTTATATTTTTCCTGTAATATTTAGAACCTGACGTGTAATGATTCTATTTAATAGCAAGGACCATTAAATCAAGAGGACTGTCATTCTCCATACAAAAAGCTGTTCCCCGAATTTACAACGCCATCTATGTATAAGCTTGGTAAAATAATTATTTACAATTTTTCAACTTTGCAAACGTGACATAGTATTAAAATGTTAGAATTTATTTATTATTAGCTGTTTACGAACTAATTGTTGTTCAATAGGGATGATGACTGGGTTAAAAATATGTAATTCTATTTAGTCCGTCAGTTAGATTATGGAAAAATATGGGACACGTATTTTTTGGTTTATCAAAATATTAAAAATCGACAAAGTTATAGATCATCAAACTTCTGGAGTGGGGGCTTGTGACGTCACTCTTGAGTACAAATTGTACTCAAGAGTGACGTCACTCGAAACTTCTAAGCACTCTATCCTCGTCAGTTTTTGTTTGTCAAACAAAACAAAAAATACGTGTACAATATTTTTTCATAATGTAACAGACGGACTAAACAGTTTTTTTTAGTCATCTAGCCTATTATAACATCGTTAAATCCCCTAGCGTGAAACAGGCCATCGCTTAGTTTTGCTACTCTCCGCTAGATGGATTAATGGATGGATTAAGTTTATGTAAATTTCTAAAAAAGTATTAAAGTTAGGAAGACCGTTCTATTTTTCCTGTAATGTTCAGGTTGATATTAATAATTATTAATTATGACACATTTTTCTGATCAGTAACTTCGGAGATAATAGGGGGGGGAATGGTACATAAAAATGTATAAATCAAAAACTACTTATTTAAGAAAAAAAATAAAAATGGTGTTTTAATCTACAAATTAAGCCCTTTCATTTGATACACCACTCAATATAATAGCCCTACTTTCAATTTTCAAAGTCCCATTACGGAGCCTTTTAAAAAAAAAGTAAAAAAGGTACAAGATATTCTTTATGTCCAATAAGCTCGAGTTAGCTACTTTTAACAGTATTCCAAATTTCAAATCGATAGCATCAGTAGTTCCTGAGTATCTGGCTGTGACAGACGGACAGACAGACAGACAGACAGACAGACAGACAGACAGAGTCGCACCATAAGGGTTCCTTTTTTACCATTTTGGTACGAAACCCTAAAAAGGGGAAAAGTAAGACATCTGGTACAAAAACATTGCAAAAAACTCACCAGTTTGTCGCTTTTTAAAAAACATTTTATACAAAGTTTGACTTCAATTTTAGAAGGTAAATTACACCAACTTACGTTGAAACGTCAAATTCTAACTCCATTCAATGTTTCGGCGTATGCAGCCGAAAGCTGGAGCAAACATAAATCTATCAGGGCATGAAGTCGGTGAAATTACAAAAGTTTTGGCAGCCAGTCCATATAGGAAGTTATCTAGGTCATCTATGTTATTCGCCTGGCATTCATATTGATTTCGGAGCGTGTGCGGTGGAATTTTATTAAACTTGAAGTTTTCTCTGGTAATTGTCTACTGTGCTTCAAGAAATTCTGGTAAAAACAATAAAAAAACGTTTTTTATTGTTAACTCCAATCATTTGCTATGAATTATTTAGTATGTCGGGTGAAGAAAAATACAATGGAATCTTGTTAACGAAACTTAAGGCAACCACCAATATTAAAATTCGAGAAAACAATTTTTCTAGTTATGGAGATCATATATTGAAAGAGTTAATAGATGGTCCATGTTTGAATTATATGTGTCCTACACCTAGAAATGTCTAAGTTTTAACACGTATTTCTAGTTACACTGGGGAAACAGATAAAGAACCAAGTTACAGAGGAAAATTACAGATTAAAAAGCAAGTTGCAAAATTGACTAACCTACCCTAACCCATAACGTGACGATGCAAATCTATGACGATGATCTAACTTCCTTATTTTTTTCTTCCAAATATTAGGAATATTCACAAGATTGGGGATAGGTACAGAGGTAGACATACAGAATCGATTAAAATCATAAAAATAACATAACAAAAATTCTGTCCGTCCATCTGTATGCAAAAGTTGTGTCACTACTGGGACTTCGCGGCGCTTTGGCGCCAATTGGTTTTGATGACACGTGCCATTGTTTTCAAAGTAATTATATCAGCATCCCGAGTGAATAAAGTGGCATTCTGGTTGTGTTTTCATTTACAGCAAAAAAGGCCAACAACATATCGAACTAGGCAGTCGATAAAGTCAATTTTTCAACGGATAACTAATAAGGTTAATTGCAAAACCAAATGAACAGTTTTCTCGAATTGACGTATCAAATCGATTTCAACTGTCAGAACCATTATGCAATTAGCCCGCAAATCAGACTGAAATACCCATGTATAAGCTTTTGTCTACGTCACTAAACTTGGGAAGCGGCCGAAGACTTCAGTATCTACAGGGTTTCTTAAAGAAGGATCTCCAAACTCAAAGCTACTAAGTAAATTTTTTTTAGAAGTTGTTATGCATTGTCTTATTTTCCTACAATTTTCCTCAACAGGGATCTATCCTATTTTTAAGATTCTGGACACTTCCAGACCACAGACCATCAAAAGTTTAGGAACTTTAGTTTACCTCACAATTTTTGTAAGATTTTTTTTTAAAAATTTCGTAGTAGTGTTTACCGAATAATGAAATCTTTTTAAATTGTATTGGAGTAAGTAGGTAGGTTTTACCCTGAATGTAAAAACTTGGAGTTTAAATATGTACCAATGAAATTAAAATGAACGGGAACTTTTAATTAAGATCGTCTTGTCTCTTATTCCTCTGATTCCAATATTCTCTCAACTTTCTATTGGTTTACAATATTGTTGTCGATGGCGTAATTTGTTTAGTTTTAATATTATCTAAAAAATACGTCTAGCAAAAAGTACGTGTCCAATAATTATTATTCGATAATCTAACATAGTGCCGGCGACCCGATAGTCGGGTTCAGTTCAACGTCTGTTCCGAACAATATCTTTTCTGGTTCCCGTGCTTGGAACAAAAACAACACACGGTTTAACTAGCATAAACTATTTATTTTATATTTAAAACTCGCTACTACAACCATTCAGCTTAACAACATTGTTTTTTTCCTTTTAACTCCGCCATAGACAACATTATTCTAATTATAGCTTATACCAAAAAGTATGTATATAATATATTGTTCTGTTCAGAACAACGTCTACACACGATTTTGCTACATACGGGGATTAGAGTGCTACGGCGTAGCACACGTAGCGACGCTTGGCTGTCATGTGAATGTGCTAACTGCAGTGCTGGACTAAATAGAATGATATATTTTCTTAACACTTTTCGCAACAACACGTAGCGCTACGCTCGTAGCCGATAAAGCAGCAAATTCCTTATACGTAAAGAATTTGCTACAGCCCGTATACGCTACGAAATTTGCTACAGCCCGTATACGCTACGAAATTTGCTACAGCCCGTATACGCTACGAGGCTAGCGCCCGCGGATCGGGTTCCCGGTGTTGAAAGTGTTTCATCATCATTTTTTGGCGTTTACTGTAAGTTATGTTAGATTTCATATATTTAATATTATACAATTCATCTTCAAAACAAATCAGAAAATTTGAAATAGCGTAGACCTCCTTAAGGATTAAGCATTAAATACTTCTATTTGAGTAATTTCAGAGTGAGCTATCTCAAGATACTCAAACAATTATATTTCTAAGTATTTAATAAGCAAATGTACTAAGAATTTATGCAGCTCATCATTTTAACTAGCACATTGTACATAGTCTAATTATTTAGAACTATGCTAAAATTAGTGTGTTCAATGCACCTGTTAACTTAATTTAAATTATACCTCGCTGCATGGCCTAGCTAGAACAACATGAAACAAGGAAAAGGTTGAAATGCAACTTACAAAAAAAAAAAATATGATTAAAAAACTAGTAGTAGTATAAGAGGACGTCTGTGATTGGCCTTGTAATTCGTTTTGTATGTTTCTGTTATTTAATGTTATAAAAAAGTTTTCAACCAAAATTTATGTTGTTATACGCGGATTTTTGACCCTCTTTATGTTTCTATGAAAAACCGAGCGACTCGGCCGCTAGCTCTTAATCTAACTGCATCTATAACTCTCAGTTTCTTTTCAGACCTAACGCCATTATCATCGAAACGGCCAATATTTTCCGCCTCACCTTAGCTCTCATCCATATTAACGACGTCGTCACTTCGAATCACATAAAGCTAGCGCACACGGGTGGTAAAAATAAAACCCTATACACACTATCCTCTGAGACCATAAGTCATCTACTGGGGACGGGACAATGCATAGAGAGCGGGGTCTTTCAACGCCGCGGCATAAATTTAACACTTTTGACGTCAGCCTAAATTATTAATTTTGCTTCGTGTGTTTCGATTCAGAGGCTTTGTCTATGTTAAAACAGTAATAATTAATATGCCACACCTGGCCATAAAGTGACTTTTTCCGCACGCTGCGCGTACGGAAAACGGTACACTTGGCCAGAGAGCGGCTGGCCAAGTGTAGACATAAAATGATGTACACAACACGGGAGGTAATAAAGAAAGCCCTCGATCGCATATTTACGTCCCTCGCTTGCAGCTCGGGCCGCAAACTTCTGCGATCTCGGCCTTTCTTTATATTATCACCCTAGTTATGTAATGAACTATTTGTAAATATCAGTTTGGATTAAACGATGAGCAGTATCGATCGTATGACTTTATTATTAAGCAGGGAATTCTCAAAAGCTGAAAATTTCAGATCCATTAGTAGTAAATATAGTTAGATTAGTTATATTACAGATACGATTAATTTATTTGTGATAAACATATACTCGTACATAGAATAGAACAGAACAGAATGATTCATTTGCATATACACACACTAAGGTTGTATAATAGTAAAATATCATAAATCGTTGCTGTTTTGTGCAAGCAAAAATGTGTATACTATGAGTTAGTGTTGTTAAGAATGTGTAAGATTGTATATAATAAAATGATTTGTAAATAATAAAATTGTAAAGAGGAATAAATGAACGTCATTATATCATGCTTTTGATTGTTCATTTATTTAACGAACATACAAAAACGAATAATATTTTTTTAATAAACTGAAGGTCATACCACAGAATAAGAATAAGTTCTTCGTATAGAAGCCTCTTTCCCAAACAAAACTGCCGTTTGAGTCGGATGACCGGACGGAGCTGACCCGCATCCAACCGTCTCTCTGTATCGCATAACGCGTAAATAACCCACGCTCTTTTTTCCGCCCTAGGAATTCATATATAAATAATTACCGCGCAACGGAATCGTGGAGTGAGTCAGTCCTGGTCATACGTTCAAATTAATAAAACTAAAAGTGAAATATCAAGTTTTGATTTATGAAGTTAGATGCGCATTTTTACTTACGCTATTGAATAGGAATCCCCAATAATACGGGTTACAGCATAAAAAGGACAACTTCATTACGTGAAGCTGACTTAACCATTCTATTAAAGTAGCACACATGTTCGGCACCGGAACGACACCACCTCACTTTGTCGGCGGCGAGCCGCAAGCGCAGTGACCGCGTGTCGCCCACGCGCCACTAGCCTGTGCTGTGCCGAGCTGAAACGTTGCCGTTCCGATACAGTAAAGAGTTTCTTACAAAGAATACTGAGCGAGTTGAGCCATCGCTGTTCCGGTGCGGAGCTGTCATGTGTGCTTTAACCTTAAGTATCTCCATAGAACGCTAGTCTAAAAAAGGCCATAATTTCCCAAGAAAAAAAATCACTTAAGCCCTTTCGAGAAGGAATATAAGTAAACCCAGTTCTCATCTTCTTATATAAACATAATCCTCCTCACAAAAACTATACGGATCCAGTTTTTATGGGTTGATTGATTGGCCCTTAGCCCCAATTTTCTGGACATGGTAAATTAAGATTGGCCACTGAATTACTCTATCCATCTTCATGAGGATCGTGAGTGATTGAGCGGCATTATTTTATGTCCTTTGCAGTTATCAAGATGAAATACTATATTTACTATGGGTATAATGTAATTAGTTAGCGTTTTGAAACGCCAGATTTTGTATTTTAACGACTTCAAAAAAAATCCCGAAGGCAGCTGTACCCAATTGAGCATGGTAGCATGGGTAGGCCCCCCACAGGGTGAACTGCGTCCTCCCCACGTCGATTTCCTCATTACTGAGGATCGTGATTCGCAGGATAGTTACGCGTAGTAGTGCGCCGCTTAGTCTTATCTTTGGCATCGTGGAAGGCACGATGCAATTTGGTGTCCAGTGATGAGTATTATGGCCTAAAAATGATATAGGCTTTCGAAACGAGAGCACTCCACTTAACCAGATCCTGCGCAGTTTCCCGCCAGTTTTCAGCTTGAAGCTTAGCGCGCCACAGCATGGCCAGTCACTGCCACACTATGTTTGTCGCGCGACAAAGAGTCGCACGCCATAGTTGTGCTAGAGGTGCTGGAACGGCCAACCGGGCTGATAACATGGTACAATTTTCCTAATTTTAATCGATGCGGGTGGTATAGAACCGATCATAGTGGTGTTTTTTGAATGAGGTATATACATTCAGTGGACGTGTTTCCGCTGATGATGATAATAGGCATAGAATTAAATTGAGAGGCACTTCTGGGTGCATGAGGCCGACTAATCACCGTTGCGTTGCCCTCTCTTTGTACGTCTGTTCTCTCTATTAGCTCTCAGCGGAATTATGTAAGCACAACAAATGGCTAGAAGGTATCAATGGCGTGGCGTTAAAGAAATCCTTGGACAAGCCGGAGCAGCTTCGGCTTCAATTTTCTTTAAGAGAACTAGGATAAGGTGCTGAACTGCCTCATATTAGGCAAGCCGGTGGGAATCGAGTTCTATGGACGCCTCGCCACTGGTAGGTATGCTTATACCTACTAGCCATTGAATTTCTCTATGGTGGCTACCCTAATAAAACGTATTAGCTGCTAAGAACCACTACCAATCTTAAAGCCAAGTTATGATATCACTGCCGATATTCAATTTTCTAATTTTACGTGTCAAAAGTATTAAAAAGATAGTGGCTTGAGACCATCACATAGAGAACGAGAAGATGAGCAATAATCACTAGGCGATTTATTATTTGCGGACTTATAATTTTAACGAACCTTTATTTTTCGATGATGTTTGACTAATGGCAAAAAAAATAATGTCAGCCTTTAGCATTTGCTTTTTTCTCTAATTCCTAAAAATCTGCTGTTATGTAAAACCGATGAAATAAGACTTTTTCATATTCTACGTTTTTAGTATATTACGATTTCATTTTTACCCTTTGGCTTCTCAAAGCTTTTGGCTGCCTTTTTCTTGCGGTGTTTCATGTGGCGCCACATTATTGACGCTAAACTCTGATAAGTAACTTTCTTGATTGGCAACGTCGTTTTTTTAACCTAAATAAATCCGAACGATTTCATATAAACCCACAATTCTAAAAGAAACTCTAAAAGTAAAGCCTTAGAGTTGAAAATGAAATTAGCAAAAAAAATTCGCGTGTCAAATCTAAACTAAGTAGAAATCACTTGATTAGGCTGTTGTTCGTTTTGTTTACCTTGAATTTGTATTGACTTCACCCACGCGTATTGTTACGAAGTTTTTACTATCTGTAATTTCAAGAAAACCAGCGAACATAGTTTGAAGTTTTTGTAGCCCGCAGGAGAAAACTGGCTATGACTAAGTAGTAAAGTACTTTTATACAAAATTTCATTGACATCGGTTCCGCGGTTACAGCGTGAAAATGTATCAGACAGACAGTGTTTTAATTTCACATTTATTAAATAATATTGCTGTTTGAACAATATACTCCCGGGTGCTAGGCTTGGTTTTGGTTACACCCGTAAATAAGTATTTTTTACTTACTATGATACATATAGCTAGACAGACAGCTCTTTTTATTTCTTGTGATTCTGGTCTCCACTCACGTGCGGCACGTTTGAGTGGAGAGCGCTTGAACAATAAATAACAAGGAACTATCCGGCGCGAGCACTAATTACAGGCCTAATCCCGTCAAACTTGCGGAATTCCCACTCCGGAGACGGATATGTTATTAATGTGCGTGGTGACAGGGCTGAGGCTTGGGATGAATATTATTGTAACCAGCTTTTGCCCCTAGCTTCGTCTCCGTAAAATAGATTTAGATAGGATAGAGAAATGATTGATTCCCAAAACAAATTTCCACCCAACTCATGGAAAGATTTCCGGTGTAAAAACTATCCAACGTTCTTTTTGACAGGGCTTCCAATCTCGGGATTTTTTGTATGGCTAATCCCGGGATCCTGGGATTGGCCATACAATAAATCCATAAAAAAACCCGTGAAATAATCGAAATAAAACGTATTTAAACATATTATTTTTCGACCACTGACACAAAAACGCATGTAACTCGGAAACCCCGTGAAATGAGACCTTCTACTAAACACTCCCACATATTTTACTGTACGATACATACAACAAGGCAGCTCTTTTTATTTCTTGTGATTGTGGTCTCCACTCACGCGCGGCACGTTTGAGTGGAGAGCGCTTGAACAATAAATAACAAGGAACTATCCGGCGCGAGCGCTAATTACAGGCCTTATCCCGTCAAACTTGCGGAATTCCCACTCCGGAGACGGATATGTTATTAATGTGCGTGGCGACAGGGCTGAGGCTTGGGTTGAATATTATTGTAACCAGCTTTTGCCCCTGGCTTTCTTTGCGTAGAATAAGAATTAAATCCTTTACTGATGATTGATTTTCCGTACACATTGCTGATTGTTCGTTGTGGAAGTCTTTGGACGATACCTATGTTCGTATATATCGTACGCATCAAGCTTGAAAAGATGATGATCCCTTATTTGGGAAATTATTGATTCCCCATACAAACTAAAACAACAATAAAAAAAAATAATCCGTATTTAGAATTCGAAAAAAAAGATCATATACGGTTTTAAAAATATATACCTATAATTTCAGTGTTTAAACTTACCTCGAAGGCTATATGAAAGGGCTTTTACATCGGTGTTCGGTAATGAAAGTTAAAAGTATGTAAGTAAGGTACCTCGTTATGAATAATATTATGCAAATTTTTCATTTCAAAATTACAAAATCTTGCAAAATTCCAAGCTAAAAATAAAGCATTCCTAAAAATAACAAAAGCCGAATTTGAAATATCATTCCGTCTTTGTTTCACTCCACAAAGCACTCGAAACTTCCCTCGAAGTTTCTCGAAAATTTCTTGTTTCATAGTCTTGCTATGTGCCACTTTTGGCTGACTCTGGATTAAAAGTCTCGCGCCAGTCAAGTCGGAAAACAAAGACTTTGCCTTTTTAATCAAAGCCTAGGAGTTTTGGTGTCACCGAAATGAAATTCCTTTTCAAAGGGTGCTAGCTAGTTAATTTTGGCGCCTCTTCCTTTTAGTGAGATTAAAGTTTGTAATTTCTCAACTCTCATGTCAGTGACCTAGCGGTGCTGTTTTCATTACTCATACAATTTGGCTGCGCTGCATTTAAGGTATTCTGAAAGGGTTTTGTTTTACAGCCAGTAATGAAATGAAGAATGTTGAAAATTTTTCTATAATAAGAAAAGCTTGGGTACAATATTATATGAGTTTAGTACTGAATTAAGTAAAAATGTTGGCTTACTGATTGTTTAATAGTGTATATATTACATACCGAGGCCAGTAAAATAAGAAATGTCTCACATCACATGTGATGTGATCTGAGGCTTTCTTATTTACTGGCCAAGGTTTGTATAATTTTTTTTCTATTCGACGGAGCCAGAAAGGGGCTTCTTCGTTAAGCGCTGTGGCCGGAGGACAGAAAACAACGTTTAATTATCACTTGTATAGGTTAAATATTTCTTTAAAGAATCTCTTCAAAATAGTACCTATCCCGACAAACTACAGATGGTGGGGTTTTAGGCTTGATTTCCTCCTACGCTGACGTCGGGGCGTTTCTCCAGAAATATGTCTGCTGTCACCTCATTCATCTGGCCCTTTTTCATACTAAATGTAAGACATATTTCTGGAGAAATGCCCGTCGGTCACTGATGACGGTCGAGCTTGCCATCGGTCGCGTATGACAAAGAAAAATCCCGCAGTGCCAAACCGATTTCTGTGTCGCCTTGCGGAGAAGCCCTAGTAGAAAAGTCTACTCGCCTGTGCCGCGTACATATTTGGTGTGTGTGCGTGTCGAATAAACAAGTCCATGTAAACAAAGCTCCTGCTGAATATTTACCACAAATATCGATGGAATCCACTGAAGTCTGCAAAAACCATCAGAAACACTGTCACGAAGCCAAACCATCACTATTCAATAACAGTCGGCACTAAGGTGAGCTGAACAGATCAATTATTTAACGAAATTCGGAATGGAGATTCGGCGGTTAAACATAAAATTCACTCACACATAGAACTATTCAAATTAACAGACCTTTGTTTTAAATATTATCACATAATAAGCGGTTAATGAACATCTGATTCTGACATGCGCATGAGTTTGACAAGTGACACTTGACAGCCTGGCACTGTACCAACGCAACAAACATTTATTTTGGCTGCGTTCAGAAGACGTTGAAGCGTTTACGAAGATAGCTAAAAAGTAAGTAAAAAATAAAAATGGCAACAAAACCTACTTGCGGTGTATGTAGGAAGAAAATAGTTGACAAACATTTTCTGAAGTGTTCTGTATGTAAAAAATCTTACGACCTTACTTGCACAAATTCAGAAAAATTGTATGACCTAATGGACAAAGAGCGAAAAACATCCTGGTCCTGTTCAAAATGCCGACAAATAAAAGGTCAGCCAAGGAAAGCTAGTACTCCGATACCTACAAAGAAAAGTAGTGTTGCTGCCTCTACTTCCAAGCAAACAGTAACAACACAAAATGGACAAACCGGTGAAACACCTACTACGAGCTTATCTACAACCCAGGCTCAAATCCAAATACAACAGCTTCAACAACAACAGTTAAATGATTCTGTTGACAACGTAACAGTGAGAAAATATAATGTACCTGTAAGGAATTCATTTGATTCATTATCTGATGAAGAATTCGATAGCTCTATCATTCGAAATGACACTCTGAACAGAAGTTGCCCGAACCTGACTATAAACTATAAAAATGAAGTTGACGTCTTACAAATTAAAATGACAAATTTGCAGGAAAAGCTTGAGTTCTCGGATAATTATAGCACTAAGCTCTTGCTGGAAAACGAAGATCTCAAAAAACAAATTGCCGAATGCACCCGGCAAATCCAACAGCTAAAGGAAATATGCAAATCATCGACTAGTTCTAAAGCCTCCAAACAAGGAAATAAAACAAAACATCAATCGCAGATAACTTTAAACAAGGAAAATAAAGATCAAAGTATGGAAAAATCCGCAGATAACTTGAATATCCCGCCAAATAAGGAAAGTACTAGTACATCGAATGTTGGCCACCAGGAAGTTGATCTGCCAAAACAGGTGATGATGCAAAACCACAAAAATATATATATCCTAGGCGGAAACCAAAGCCGCGGACTGGCCGCTGCACTACTAAATTCAAGACAGAAGACCTTTTATGAAAAATACCAAGTGACATCTTCGATCAAGCCCAACGCACGTTGTGAGGACATTCTTAAATCATCGGACACTTTAAATACCAGCTCTAGGAATGTAATTATTATAAATGTAGGTGAAAATGATAGTAATCCAACAAAATTACTTGCAGAGCTCAGTGTTTTTATAAAAATGCGCTCTGAAGCTTTTATTATTGTAACGGGTGTAAAAAACAGTTTGCACTTGAACGAAAACAAACTGAACTACACGGTAAAAGTATTCTGTAATAATTTTGATAATTGTACATTCTTAGATTTAGAAGATTTGTATTATTTTGATGAGACTTTCTTAAGCAAATTATGTTCAAAAATTAATTTCTTAATTGATTCTCGTGACTATGCCAATAAATACTTAAGCTACAATAAATTAAAACCTAAAATAACATACAACCTAGAAGGTATTACAAGTAAGGCTCAACAGTCATTTGATAAGGAATACATTCGTAAAGGTACTATACCTTACTACTTCAAAAAGACTTCCCCCAATTCGACCACCGAAACTAGGAAATCACTAGTACAAAAATCCATCACCGATTATTTTCTGAAAAGTGAAAGTAAAGATACGCAACAAAAAAAGAATAGTCTTTTTCGTTCCTAACTCTAGCATCTTTAACATATTTCACCAAAATATAGCAGGATTAGTGAGCAAGAGGGATTTACTGGAACTGACATTTAACGAATTTGCGGAAGACAATAAACGTTTTGATGTGTTATGTTTTTCAGAAACATTCGTAAAAGCAAGTAACGAATGTAACTTGCGCATATCTGGATATCGACTGGCAGCATCGTACTCTAGAGCACATCAAAGAAGAGGTGGTGTTTGCATATTTTGTAAACACCACATACAAACACGAGTTTTGTCATTTTTGAACGAATTTTGCGAAGATTACATATTTGAATGTTGTGGTGTTGAAATACCATCCATAAAATGTATCGTAATTTGTATTTATAGAACACCAACAGCTTATTCGCCAATTTTTCTTCGGAAACTAGAACAAATTGCTACCAAACTTAAGAATAAAGTAAAATATAAAGTCGTTATAGTCGGGGACTTTAATATTAATTTACTCAAGGCCTCATTAAACTCAAAGGAACTTACAAGAATCGCATTAAATAATAATTTTAGGGTGCACATAATTAATCCCACACGTAAAGACTCGTGTCTGGATCAGATTTTGTCAAACATTCCCGATGCTCGCAGTGAGATTCTTAAATTAGGTTTGTCGGATCATGAAACTGCTCAATGTCTAACATTTACTGTTAGTGGTTTGGAAAAGCCGTTTTTATATTTCTACCGTTATAAAAGAGATTATAGTCCAGAGAACATTGCTAAATTCTGCGACTGTCTGAGGAGCTTATCGTGGTATGACGTATATAATGAAAAATGCGCATATACGGCATTTAATATATTTTATGACACATTCATCCTTTTTTATAAGCTGTGCTTTCCAGTCATCAAAGTAAAAATCACAATTAAGTCCAAAAATGTGTGGTTTACCCGAGGGATCAAAAAATCGGTAGTAACAAAACGACGTTTACGGTTCTGCTATTACAGAAAATCAAAAAACCCTGTTAGTCATCTGCACAATAAGATTAACTATATTAAATATGCAAAGATTCTCAAGCGTTGTATCAACCAAGCCCAAAAACTTACAAACGTTAAATATATAACCTGTTCCAAAAATGTATGTAAGGCGACATGGGACATAGTCAAAAAAGTAACTAAAGGCAACTCACTTAATACAAATATAGATAAACTCATTAGTGGAAACGACATAATATTGAATCCTTCAGACATTGCTAATACTTTTAACGACTTTTACATAAACTTGACAAACTCAAATTCAGATAGTAAACATAAACCTGACATTTCACTAGTTAAAGCAAATACAGCTAATTTGTACTTGTTTCCGACAGATGGATATGAAATATGCAAACTAATTAACACCCTTAATTCCACGAACTCAACTGGTTATGACGAGGTCCAAACCAAAATAATAAAGGAGTGTAAACATGAAATTGCTGCGGTGTTGAGCTACTTAGTCAATACATCTTTTACAAACGGTGTCTTCCCAGAACCTTTAAAACTTTCCTTAGTTAAACCACTCCATAAAAAGGGAAACAAAGATTGTGTTGATAACTACAGACCAATATCCCTTATTCCAGTTATCTCCAAGATATTTGAAAAGGCATTTCATCAACGTTTGATGTCATTTCTTGATAAATTTAAAATAATTAAGCCTGAACAGTTTGGTTTTCAAAAAGGGAAATCAACATCATTAGCTGCTTTAAATTTGTCAAATAAAATTCTAGGCTACATGAACATGAGTTTGCCAGTATCAGCAGTATTTTTCGACATGAGTCGAGCCTTCGATTTTGTTTGCCATGAAACACTCCTAACCAAATGTGAGATGTACCTACGGCATAAGAGGAGTAGTCAATGACTGGCTTAGGGATTATTTGAATGGAAGAACCCAGTTTGTGGAAATAACCCAAATCGACTCTGCCAACACGGTGTCTGCTCATAAATCTGTAACCAAACTTAATAAGGTTGGAGTGCCACAGGGGAGTATCCTGGGCCCCCTTTTATTTTTACTTTACATTAACGACTTACCGGATATAACAAAATTTGACTGCACTCTTTTTGCGGATGACCTATCCGTTGTCATACCGTGTTATGACGCTAAAACTTATAACAACGACATTAATGGTACAATAGACAATATTATAAGTTGGTTACATAGCAATAATCTAAATATTAATATTAATAAAACGACATTTATCCAGTTTGTGAATAGGAATGCTAACAAACAGCCTCTTACCGTAACCTTTTCAGATCAGGCTGTGACAGAATCCTGTCAGACAACATTCTTAGGTATTTATATAGATGATAAGTTTACTTGGAGTGAGCACATAAACCAACTATGCAGCAAAATAAATTCCTTTGCCTACGCTTTATGGAGACTAACAAAGATTAGCACCAAAGAGTCGGCTATACAGGCATATCATGGATATATTTGCTCCCTACTGAGGTACGGTATCCTTCTTTGGGGCAATTCTTGTCACGCAAAGCGGGCCCTTATAGCTCAAAAGCAGTGCATCAGAGCTATATGTAACGTAGATATTTTGACATCATGTAGGCCCTTATTTAAACAGCTGAAGCTTTTAACCGTGCCCAGCATATATATATACGAGGTTTGTCTATTTGTTAAATTGCATCCAGAGCTATATAAAAAGAATAAGGACACATGTAAATTTAATACTAGATATCCAGATCGTCTCGTTGTTCCTGTTAAAAAAACAAAACTATATGGGAATAGTACCTATTGTATGTCAATCAGTATTTATAATCGCTTGCATGATGACATTAAAGAATTGCCAATTAATATGTTTAAAAGCGAACTTAAAAAATGGTTAATTGAACAATGTTTTTATTGCATTGACGAATATTTCAATTATTATAAAGACTGACTGATTATTAGATTTAAGTAGCTTTAGCCAATTTTGATTCGGGATAGTTCTGACATTTAATATCTATAATCCTGGCATTTACATTTATAATCCTGACATTGAATTTATACTGATCATGTAGAATAGCTGTCATTGTATTTATTTATTGTATTTTAGTTAATTAAGAGTAATCAAACATTGAACCATAATTGTATTGTTACCGTTGACATTTTAATTATTTAATCGTTTTGACATTGTTACTCATTATTGCTATGTTGGTTTTGTCTGTCACAGGAACCTTTATATTTTATTTTATGTTTGCATGCCAGCTGCTGGTGAAATGTGCGTGTTCCCGATTATATATTTGTAAGATACCATCCATTGTACCACATTTTAAGCAAATAAAGACATTTGATTTGATTTGATTTGATTTATGCGTACAGATAGTGGTCTATAACGCGTCAGCGCACCGATGCGCGCGCCGCTGATGAGCGAGACCAACACGCGCCATCAGCGGTGCGTAGCAATAAATCTGCCGCGGACGACAGCGTTGCTGTGCCCATCGATATTGTGGTTATTTGTACGCTCGACCGACGTCAGCGACCAACGTCAGCGTAGGAGGAAATCAAGCCTTACTGATGGGCAATTACAAAGATAATTTGTCTATGATACTCGTACTTATACTCACGACAACATTTACGCATTTAATTAATTATAACTACTGCTTTAATATAAGATGCCTTATGCATGTATGCTTACCTACTTATTTTATATTATTTGGTATATATTGCTAAGAAAATTTTAGGTATATAAAAATTTCACCCCGTTATCATGCAGACAAAAAGATACAATATGGGTGCCCGCCTGCGGGTGTCGACTAACATTTCATCGAGTCAAAGGTAAAACCACAATACTACAGGTATTTGGCATAAATGACCGCCTGAATTGCTGAAAAATAACGAAAAAAGGTCATTCCACAGTCAGAGAGGTAACGCGATCACAATTTTGTTTCGTGTTGAATCATCATAATGCAAAAAGTGTTCATTTATCTCTTTAGACGTGTTACTTATCATCCCTAGATATATTGACATTTAAATGTATATTTAGTAAAAAAATATATTTAATATAATGAATTCGTGATTCGCGTAGTTCTTGAGAGTACTTTTACGTAGAATGACCCAAAATATGATACAAAAATACGCATAAAATACGCAAGTAACTAAGCAAACCTAACAAAAGCAATATCCTGCCTGTTGTTCCGTTTCACTTAACGATAACGAATGCCCTACAAATCCCCTGACGCCCGATAAGCACCAATCAGGAATTAAGATGTATCGTCGCCCTCCTCTTTGTTCCAATTTGATTGCCTCGTAGATTCGCAATCAACCAATGAGCCCATATATAAACGGGTATTACGTTATGATAGAACAGAATTCGATATTTATTCTTTTACGCAATGCCCAAAATACCGCATTCCCAAACTATCACATTTTTCAAAATACCAGATTCTCGATTTATCAGATTTCTGTCTCACCAGATTCCCGTTACACTAGATCAGTGTTTTTCAAAGTGTGGGTCGCGACCCCCTGTGGGGTCACAAAGCCTCTAAAAGGGGGTCGCAAGGGTCGAGAAACCTGAGGCAAAAAGGAAAAAAAAAACAAAAAATCTCAAAAGTGTAACGGAATAAAATACAGGTTAGAAATCGTGGAGCATAGCTGGGCCTAAGGGGTCGCAAAATATTTTCGCATACAAAAGGGGTCACGCTATGAAATAGTTTAAAAAACACTGCACTAGATTATAAAATCGTAAGTTACTCAAGGATTTAAATAATTTTGTTGAATGCATTATTTTGAGAATATGGAATACGGAGAATCTGATATATCGAGAATCTGGTATTTTAGGAATGCGGTATTTTGGGAATGAGCGTTCTTTTGTGGGTTTGTAGGGATTTCTAAATGACATGCTCAATCTAGTGTGTCCTTTAGGTATATAATACAAGTCTCTACCTATTACGGTTCAAAAGATACAAGCCCTGTGCCAGCCGTACAGATTTTTTTTTGTATGGGGACCCTCTTTTATGATTTGTTGTTAAGTGGCAACAGAAATACACATTTTGTCAAAATTGTAAATCTATTACGGTTACGGTCTATTACGGGTCAAAAGATACAGCCTTGTGACACACGGGCAGACGGACAGCGGCGGCTTAGTAATAGGGTTACGTTGACACCCGTTGGGTACGAAACCCTAAAAATTGAGAAAAATAACATGCTTTCAATTTTAGTGCGACTTCATTATTTGTCGTTATAGAGACAATAAAAATACACATTCTGTGAAATTTCAAACCGACAATAGATCAGTAAGCTGCTTTAGCTTCATCATTAGGTACTTACTTTTCCCATCAGATGGTACTGAAGTCAAGCGTTGTATACTTAGACTAACAAACAATTAGATAGGTTATATAGACAGTACTAGTAGTGTGGTGCCCAAAGAATTCGATTCCTACCGGCTTGCCTAATATTAGGCATTTGACCACCTTATTTTACAGCTCTTAAGGAAAATGTACGCCAAATCTGCACCGGCTTGCCCAAGGATATTTTTTTACGCCACGCCACTGGACAGTACTGCCTCTGTAAGATAGAAAGCAATTAGTAATACATTAATGACATAAAAACGAGGGGCTACTGAGTTAATGGCAGGCCAGTTATACATATTAAAGAATAGGCCAAACCTCTATATATTTCTCCTATAAAAAGTTGTGAGATCATTTAAAGACAGACCAATCAGGGAGATTACCCCTAATAAACCCTTAATATTTACTTGCGTAATGTTATTTATTATTTTGTGACTTAGAAAAGGATGATGCCCGTTGTTTACTCGAATTGGCGGGGGCACTGCCGCGCCCCGAGACTTAACAACTGGCGCGTGTTGTATACGGAAAACGTCCTAGTGTTTAACATGCTAATGCCCAATAATTGACAGCCTGCTCTCACCTCTATTGCTAATGACTTAACATTGAAGATGGCAACTTTTTTTTTTAATTTATTTCTCACATACACATACATAGTTACACTTTTCATGTCTTCGCCAAACTGCGGAACAGTTTGTTGGTAAATAAAGCACTCGTTACTTAACCTACACTGTGCACTGTAACATTAATTACTATACTACTACTACTAATGGTACCAGAAATTACATTACTTATCAAAAATAACTAAACTTAACTATGAATTTTCTAATAATTACGCTTTTAACTTCTTTTTAAATATTGCTTTGGATGGACAGTCGTTTTCCGAGGGTATGCGACAGTGTCAAGCACTCGGACGTATTCCTTAATAGCTTTAGCAATGGATAACTTCAAATTCATAGTCACCATTCTAAAGTTATATGGCAACTCGATAGCGCTGTAGCTCAATCAATCACCCGAGGGTCCCAATGAAGACGGAACCCTGATTACGGCCTAATGACGTCACGACGGATCTGCGAACTAAACAGGGTTGCCATTTAATTTAGACGCTGTCAAATCAATGGCAAGGTTTTTGTATGGGACATAGAAAGCTACTTCAGCTTATTTAGATTTAATGTGTTTTATCCGGGCTTATGATTCTCCTCCTAACTTAACAGGGCTTAAAAAAAACATACAAACTTAAGTGTAAGGAGCAAATTAATTTTTCTCAAACATGCAATGAAATGTTAACATTACGTGCCTGCAATGTGTTTTTTTTTTAATTTCCATTCCACATTTATTTGTGACACAACATAATGGCGTTCTGTTATTAAAAAAACAATAAACGATGTTTGCTATATTTTGCAGTTTTATTTATATAAAATCGACATGAACATAACAAATAACCAGTGATCGGAATAGGTAGAGTATATTTACCTAAACTTACTAAAAAAATATATTATTGGTATTCTTTCGCACATTTCTCGAACATTATCAGTATAGCTCTTTTTCTAATAGTGCTGTCTCTTTCACTCCTTCGAGAAATTTCGCCATATACTGTAGTTCAAAGGCCCATAAGGGGTCCTGAAAACGCCTGAAAACGGGTTTTCAGGTTATTGCGCTATCTGATAGAGGGTGTCCTGATACAGACTAAAAAAATGTTTCAGGCACCTGAAAACAACGGCAACTTGGGTGAATTTTCAATCTTCTACTGTGTGAAAGAGCCACCTCTGAAACGGCCTGAAATCACCTTTCAGCCTGCTGAAAACGCTTCTAAAGCACGGAAAATCACGTTCAAAGTTTTAACCTATACCACCGGCGCAACACACATACACACATTAAGTAGGTATTGTACGAGTTATAAGAATAAAAATACCATTTTGGTACGGAACCCTAAAAATTATCCTATGCATGGTATATTTAGAGGTAGTTTGAGACACCGGGAATGACAAAGGATAGCTTTTATCCCAAAAATCATCCCTCAAAAACGTGAAACGGGAGATAAAAGTTTGTATGGGGAATCAATAATTTCCCAAATAAGGGATCATCATCTTTTCAAGCTTGATGCGTACGATATATACGAACATAGGTATCGTCCAAAGACTTCCACAACGAACAATCAGCAATGTGTACGGAAAATCAATCATCAGTAAAGGATTTAATTCTTATTCTACGCAAAGAAAGCCAGGGGCAAAAGCTGGTTACAATAATATTCAACCCAAGCCTCAGCCCTGTCGCCACGCACATTAATAACATATCCGTCTCCGGAGTGGGAATTCCGCAAGTTTGACGGGATAAGGCCTGTAATTAGCGCTCGCGCCGGATAGTTCCTTGTTATTTATTGTTCAAGCGCTCTCCACTCAAACGTGCCGCGCGTGAGTGGAGACCACAATCACAAGAAATAACTGGCCAAGAGCATGTCGGACCATGCTCAGTGTAGGGTTCCATAGCCGTAACTATAAGGTAAAAAATACGATGTAAAAAAGTACAACAACAAAAGAGCGTATCTTCATAGCAATTACGTCCTTTTGTTGAGAAGCGCAGTTTATTGGCAATAACTCAAAAACGGTTAATTCGATCTTGTTGAAAATAATTTTCGTTGAAAGCATTAATTAAGCGTTACCTTCGTGATTTTTTTCATATTTTTCGGACACACGGTTTAGAAGATAGAGGGGGGGGGACACAATTTTCAAAACTTTCGGAGCGATTATTTCCAAAGGTATTCCCTTAATCAAAAACATTACTTAAGAACCTTAAAATGTTTTTGAAAGAGCTGTCGAACTATGTACCACACGTTGATATTTTATGAAAAAAAAAATTTTTAGTTTCTGTAACATGTATGGAGTGCCCCCCCTAAAAATATTTATTTTAATTATTTAACTACCAAACTAAGTAGCGGCTCATACAAGACACCTATATTCCAAATTTCACCAATATCCATCATGTAGTTTTTGAGTAAAATGCCTGTGACATACGGACAGACGGACAGCCGGACGGACGGACATGACGAAACTATAAGGGTTCCGTTTTTGCCATTTTGGCTACGGAACCCTAATAAAAAGAGCTGCCTTGTTGTATGTATCGTACTAAGTAAAATATGTGGGAGTGTTTAGTAGAAGGTCTCATTTCACGGGGTTTCCGAGTTACATGCGTTTTTGTGTCAGTGGTCGAAAAATAATATGTTTAAATACGTTTTATTTCGATTATTTCACGGGTTTTTTTATGGATTTTTTGTATGGCTAATCCCGGGATCCTGGGATTGGCCATACAATAAATCCATAAAAAAACCCGTGAAATAATCGAAATAAAACGTATTTAAACATATTATTTTTCGACCACTGACACAAAAACGCATGTAACTCGGAAACCCCGTGAAATGAGACCTTCTACTAAACACTCCCACATATTTTACTTAGTACGATACATACAACAAGGCAGCTCTTTTTATTTCTTGTGATTGTGGTCTCCACTCACGCGCGGCACGTTTGAGTGGAGAGCGCTTGAACAATAAATAACAAGGAACTATCCGGCGCGAGCGCTAATTACAGGCCTTATCCCGTCAAACTTGCGGAATTCCCACTCCGGAGACGGATATGTTATTAATGTGCGTGGCGACAGGGCTGAGGCTTGGGTTGAATATTATTGTAACCAGCTTTTGCCCCTGGCTTTCTTTGCGTAGAATAAGAATTAAATCCTTTACTGATGATTGATTTTCCGTACACATTGCTGATTGTTCGTTGTGGAAGTCTTTGGACGATACCTATGTTCGTATATATCGTACGCATCAAGCTTGAAAAGATGATGATCCCTTATTTGGGAAATTATTGATTCCCAATACAAACTTTTATCTCCCGTTTCACGTTTTTGAGGGATGATTTTTGGGATAAAAGCTATCCTTTGTCATTCCCGGTGTCTCAAACTACCTCTAAATATACCATGCATAGGATAATTTTTAGGGTTCCGTACCAAAATGGTATTTTTATTCTTATAACTCGTACAATACCTACTTAATGTGTGTATGTGTGTTGCGCCGGTGGTATAGGTTAAAACTTTGAACGTGATTTTCCGTGCTTTAGAAGCGTTTTCAGCAGGCTGAAAGGTGATTTCAGGCCGTTTCAGAGGTGGCTCTTTCACACAGTAGAAGATTGAAAATTCACCCAAGTTGCCGTTGTTTTCAGGTGCCTGAAACATTTTTTTAGTCTGTATCAGGACACCCTCTATCAGATAGCGCAATAACCTGAAAACCCGTTTTCAGGCGTTTTCAGGACCCCTTATGGGCCTTTGAACTACAGTATATGGCGAAATTTCTCGAAGGAGTGAAAGAGACAGCACTATTAGAAAAAGAGCTATACTGATAATGTTCGAGAAATGTGCGAAAGAATACCAATAATATATTTTTTTAGTAAGTTTAGGTAAATATACTCTACCTATTCCGATCACTGGTTATTTGTTATGTTCATGTCGATTTTATATAAATAAAACTGCAAAATATAGCAAACATCGTTTATTGTTTTTTTAATAACAGAACGCCATTATGTTGTGTCACAAATAAATGTGGAATGGAAATTAAAAAAAAACACATTGCAGGCACGTAATGTTAACATTTCATTGCATGTTTGAGAAAAATTAATTTGCTCCTTACACTTAAGTTTGTATGTTTTTTTTAAGCCCTGTTAAGTTAGGAGGAGAATCATAAGCCCGGATAAAACACATTAAATCTAAATAAGCTGAAGTAGCTTTCTATGTCCCATACAAAAACCTTGCCATTGATTTGACAGCGTCTAAATTAAATGGCAACCCTGTTTAGTTCGCAGATCCGTCGTGACGTCATTAGGCCGTAATCAGGGTTCCGTCTTCATTGGGACCCTCGGGTGATTGATTGAGCTACAGCGCTATCGAGTTGCCATATAACTTTAGAATGGTGACTATGAATTTGAAGTTATCCATTGCTAAAGCTATTAAGGAATACGTCCGAGTGCTTGACACTGTCGCATACCCTCGGAAAACGACTGTCCATCCAAAGCAATATTTAAAAAGAAGTTAAAAGCGTAATTATTAGAAAATTCATAGTTAAGTTTAGTTATTTTTGATAAGTAATGTAATTTCTGGTACCATTAGTAGTAGTAGTATAGTAATTAATGTTACAGTGCACAGTGTAGGTTAAGTAACGAGTGCTTTATTTACCAACAAACTGTTCCGCAGTTTGGCGAAGACATGAAAAGTGTAACTATGTATGTGTATGTGAGAAATAAATTAAAAAAAAAAGTTGCCATCTTCAATGTTAAGTCATTAGCAATAGAGGTGAGAGCAGGCTGTCAATTATTGGGCATTAGCATGTTAAACACTAGGACGTTTTCCGTATACAACACGCGCCAGTTGTTAAGTCTCGGGGCGCGGCAGTGCCCCCGCCAATTCGAGTAAACAACGGGCATCATCCTTTTCTAAGTCACAAAATAATAAATAACATTACGCAAGTAAATATTAAGGGTTTATTAGGGGTAATCTCCCTGATTGGTCTGTCTTTAAATGATCTCACAACTTTTTATAGGAGAAATATATAGAGGTTTGGCCTATTCTTTAATATGTATAACTGGCCTGCCATTAACTCAGTAGCCCCTCGTTTTTATGTCATTAATGTATTACTAATTGCTTTCTATCTTACAGAGGCAGTACTGTCCAGTGGCGTGGCGTAAAAAAATATCCTTGGGCAAGCCGGTGCAGATTTGGCGTACATTTTCCTTAAGAGCTGTAAAATAAGGTGGTCAAATGCCTAATATTAGGCAAGCCGGTAGGAATCGAATTCTTTGGGCACCACACTACTAGTACTGTCTATATAACCTATCTAATTGTTTGTTAGTCTAAGTATACAACGCTTGACTTCAGTACCATCTGATGGGAAAAGTAAGTACCTAATGATGAAGCTAAAGCAGCTTACTGATCTATTGTCGGTTTGAAATTTCACAGAATGTGTATTTTTATTGTCTCTATAACGACAAATAATGAAGTCGCACTAAAATTGAAAGCATGTTATTTTTCTCAATTTTTAGGGTTTCGTACCCAACGGGTGTCAACGTAACCCTATTACTAAGCCGCCGCTGTCCGTCTGCCCGTGTGTCACAAGGCTGTATCTTTTGACCCGTAATAGACCGTAACCGTAATAGATTTACAATTTTGACAAAATGTGTATTTCTGTTGCCACTTAACAACAAATCATAAAAGAGGGTCCCCATACAAAAAAAAATCTGTACGGCTGGCACAGGGCTTGTATCTTTTGAACCGTAATAGGTAGAGACTTGTATTATATACCTAAAGGACACACTAGATTGAGCATGTCATTTAGAAATCCCTACAAACCCACAAAAGAACGCTCATTCCCAAAATACCGCATTCCTAAAATACCAGATTCTCGATATATCAGATTCTCCGTATTCCATATTCTCAAAATAATGCATTCAACAAAATTATTTAAATCCTTGAGTAACTTACGATTTTATAATCTAGTGCAGTGTTTTTTAAACTATTTCATAGCGTGACCCCTTTTGTATGCGAAAATATTTTGCGACCCCTTAGGCCCAGCTATGCTCCACGATTTCTAACCTGTATTTTATTCCGTTACACTTTTGAGATTTTTTGTTTTTTTTTTCCTTTTTGCCTCAGGTTTCTCGACCCTTGCGACCCCCTTTTAGAGGCTTTGTGACCCCACAGGGGGTCGCGACCCACACTTTGAAAAACACTGATCTAGTGTAACGGGAATCTGGTGAGACAGAAATCTGATAAATCGAGAATCTGGTATTTTGAAAAATGTGATAGTTTGGGAATGCGGTATTTTGGGCATTGCGTAAAAGAATAAATATCGAATTCTGTTCTATCATAACGTAATACCCGTTTATATATGGGCTCATTGGTTGATTGCGAATCTACGAGGCAATCAAATTGGAACAAAGAGGAGGGCGACGATACATCTTAATTCCTGATTGGTGCTTATCGGGCGTCAGGGGATTTGTAGGGCATTCGTTATCGTTAAGTGAAACGGAACAACAGGCAGGATATTGCTTTTGTTAGGTTTGCTTAGTTACTTGCGTATTTTATGCGTATTTTTGTATCATATTTTGGGTCATTCTACGTAAAAGTACTCTCAAGAACTACGCGAATCACGAATTCATTATATTAAATATATTTTTTTACTAAATATACATTTAAATGTCAATATATCTAGGGATGATAAGTAACACGTCTAAAGAGATAAATGAACACTTTTTGCATTATGATGATTCAACACGAAACAAAATTGTGATCGCGTTACCTCTCTGACTGTGGAATGACCCTTTTCGTTATTTTTCAGCAATTCAGGCGGTCATTTATGCCAAATACCTGTAGTATTGTGGTTTTACCTTTGACTCGATGAAATGTTAGTCGACACCCGCAGGCGGGCACCCATATTGTATCTTTTTGTCTGCATGATAACGGGGTGAAATTTTTATATACCTAAAATTTTCTTAGCAATATATACCAAATAATATAAAATAAGTAGGTAAGCATACATGCATAAGGCATCTTATATTAAAGCAGTAGTTATAATTAATTAAATGCGTAAATGTTGTCGTGAGTATAAGTACGAGTATCATAGACAAATTATCTTTGTAATTGCCCATCAGTAAGGCTTGATTTCCTCCTACGCTGACGTTGGTTGCTGACGTCGGTCGAGCGTACAAATAACCATAATATCAATGGGCACAGCAACGCTGTCGTCCGCGGCAGATTTATTGCTACGCACCGCTGATGGCGCGTGTTGGTCTCGCTCATCAGCGGCGCGCGCATCGGTGCGCTGACGCGTTATAGACCACTATCTGTACGCATATGTACGCGGCACAGGCGAGTAGACTTTTCTACTAGGGCTTCTCCGCAAGGCGACACAGAAATCGGTTTGGCACTGCGGGATTTTTCTTTGTCATACGCGACCGATGGCAAGCTCGACCGTCATCAGTGACCGACGGGCATTTCTCCAGAAATATGTCTTACATTTAGTATGAAAAAGGGCCAGATGAATGAGGTGACAGCAGACATATTTCTGGAGAAACGCCCCGACGTCAGCGTAGGAGGAAATCAAGCCTAAAACCCCACCATCTGTAGTTTGTCGGGATAGGTACTATTTTGAAGAGATTCTTTAAAGAAATATTTAACCTATACAAGTGATAATTAAACGTTGTTTTCTGTCCTCCGGCCACAGCGCTTAACGAAGAAGCCCCTTTCTGGCTCCGTCGAATAGAAAAAAAATTATACAAACCTTGGCCAGTAAATAAGAAAGCCTCAGATCACATCACATGTGATGTGAGACATTTCTTATTTTACTGGCCTCGGTATGTAATATATACACTATTAAACAATCAGTAAGCCAACATTTTTACTTAATTCAGTACTAAACTCATATAATATTGTACCCAAGCTTTTCTTATTATAGAAAAATTTTCAACATTCTTCATTTCATTACTGGCTGTAAAACAAAACCCTTTCAGAATACCTTAAATGCAGCGCAGCCAAATTGTATGAGTAATGAAAACAGCACCGCTAGGTCACTGACATGAGAGTTGAGAAATTACAAACTTTAATCTCACTAAAAGGAAGAGGCGCCAAAATTAACTAGCTAGCACCCTTTGAAAAGGAATTTCATTTCGGTGACACCAAAACTCCTAGGCTTTGATTAAAAAGGCAAAGTCTTTGTTTTCCGACTTGACTGGCGCGAGACTTTTAATCCAGAGTCAGCCAAAAGTGGCACATAGCAAGACTATGAAACAAGAAATTTTCGAGAAACTTCGAGGGAAGTTTCGAGTGCTTTGTGGAGTGAAACAAAGACGGAATGATATTTCAAATTCGGCTTTTGTTATTTTTAGGAATGCTTTATTTTTAGCTTGGAATTTTTTCAACATTTTGTAATTTTGAAATGAAAAATTTGCATAATATTATTCATAACGAGGTACCTTACCTACATACTTTTAACTTTCATTACCGAATACCGATGTAAAAGCCCTTTCATATATAACTTTCGAGGTAAGTTTAAACACTGAAATTATAGGTATATATATTATATTTTTTAAACCGTATAAGATTTTTTGTTTTCGAATTCTAAATACGGATTAATTTTTTTTATTGTTGTTTTAGTACCGAATTGAAAATATGATTCTTTCATTTAATGAGTAATGACAAGTACTTTTGTGATAATCCCTTAGGTATTATTTTAATTCAACACACATTGGAGCATACATAAGCATAATTCTATTGAATTAAATTTATTTATTTCGGTCAAGGTCAATAATGTGTTACTTATATAAACATATATCTAATCGAACAATTTTCTAAAATAAAACAATAGTTCATATTATCCATAGTTAATTTAATATAATAAGGTTATATCTATGACACGTACCGTCCCCAGAACGAAAGCCGATACGGAGTGAATAATGATAATATTCTGTTATATATTCATAGCTGCATAGCCTGCACTGCGGCTGGATGTATCGTACGTACGAAAATCTGAATTTAATATTCGTATCTGAATTTCTAATTCGCTGATTATACGGTCAACTGAATTGGGAGTGATTCTGGATAGAAAACTAGTGATTCGAGTTTTGACCCTCGGTGGAGTGATTTGTCTGTGTGATGCGCATGAATTGATTTTTTTCTCTCGTTTGAAGTATTAACTTTTCTATTGATTAAATGATGAATGATGCATATCGATATCTAATACTCATAGAGTTATAAAAGCCTCAGTAAACTTATTTGTTTATTGTAAAAAGTATTTTACAATAAACAAAGTTCTACATCTGTAAAAGCTTTGTAAAAATCAAGATCTTTTACGTTTTCTTTGTCATGATATTTATAGTTACTTTGCTCGAGATTACGACTTTTTTTTAGATTGATTTATATTGCATAAGAACTGTAAACTCTCATCACCAAGATCTATCATATTCAAAACAATCAAAATATATTATAATCCCCAAGCTTCAACTTGGCAGACATATTCACGCTAAGAAACAATTAACGTTAGCAAACCAAATTAATAGGAGTACCTGCTACCCGAAGTTGGGCGAACTTACCGTTGTCAAGTTGCCCAGACTATTCTAGGTTTAATCAGGATTGGATGATGCTTTCCTTCAATAAGACAAGAATATAGCCTAACCTGTGCATATTAGTGCATTTTCATAATAAACTGCAGCTATGAAAGCAATAAACTGTAGTGAAACTGACAACTACATGTTTTACAATACAATACAATCATACTTTATTGCACACCAAAAGATAAATTACAATGCAAACTTATACAAAACAGTTGTAAACAATAGGCGGTGGTTTCTATTGAAGCGAAAATTTAAATTAAATGCCACGAACGAGACTCGAACCCGCATCTCTATGCCCACCCGGTGGCTTTCCAGTTTCTAACGAGTATAATAGCAGTTTTTTTTTTCTTACAAAAGGTTAGCTATCTCACGCTTGTATAATGTGCGCGCCGTGAACGCACGCGCTACAAGCAAAGTTTTAAGAGGAAACAGTAAGGCCGAGAGAATTGAAAATTAGGTATTTGTAAAATGTGTCGCTGTCCCGCACTGCCCGCCTCTCCCCCGCAGAGCGCGATAGAGACAACTGCAGCTTGGACCGAAAATACCTTTTAAAATTTCATGAAAACAACGTTTCGTAGTCCCCTGATTTCATCCCCAAAACTTAACCTATTTAACTAATTTTTTCATTAAACATTAAAGAAAGACTTTGGCCGTGTTCTTATGTTTTCCTTTTTTTTAATAATCTAGTCAAATTTGTTTTCTGGATGTGTGAACACAGCGGAAAATCTGGCATTTTTTTTTAGGTTTTTGAAGGTTAATATCTCTTTTGAGAATCAATTTATCGTAAAAAGGAAAACATAGGAACATATCAATAGTAGCCATAGATTTTTGGACAAAAAATTATTGCTCTACTGGCATTGACCAGGGAGGAAACAGGGGACTACGTTTGTATGGAAAAACTGCCCTCCTGTTTCCTCTTAAGAATGCGTAAGAATGCTCCAGTACGGTTCGCGCAGTCTACTCCTTGACCTTGAATACGTATCGCGCGTTATAAGCCTAAGAGCTGAGCTGTAGATTATAAGCCTTTGTAACTAACACTATGAACATTCCGAGACAAATAAATGAATTGGAATTTGAATTAAACGGCTGAAGTTTGACTACTTGTCTGTCTATATACTTTGACTGAGACCACACTCGAGTCATCGAATTTTTCAATCTGTCACTTCATATTTTTATACGCTTTTCCGGGACGAATTTGGATATATCAGTATGTGGTTGTATTTTGTTTCCAGGTACTTACATTCAAGGTTTTTAATCTATACACGACAAAGCTCTAAAATAATTATAGCTATGTAAGCCATCATTGAGATACTAAAGTTTATATATAAGTAAACATTTTTGTAGCTTTACGCGGGTTTTACGCTTTGTAAGTGGGATAGATACTGGCCGGCTGGCTGGTTGAAAAAATCTGTTGTCTATTATGTTTTTTATCACTGAAAAATATGGGGCAGAACGGGATTGTTGGATTTTACATTTTTTATGTGTTTTATTTTTATTAAATTAAACTTTTGTATTTAATTCAGATGTTTAAATTCGTATCCCACATGTATTGATAACGTTGAACTTTAGGGCATTGAACCAATACGAGCAATACGAGGACAATAGAAATGCGATACCAACATATTCCATGAATTAAGTACAAGCAGTCCGCTGAGAAAGTTATTTGGATATTGATTTTCCCTTACAGGATAACTTGAACCCTAAGTTCTCGAGATTGTAAAGATTATTGTAATATTTTCAGAATTTAAGCATCGTTTACTTGCCTGATAAATAATACTAGCTACTATTTATTATAAGCAGGCATCGGATATTCCTAAACTTCGGCGTCGGCGTAGGTATTTGAATGGTATGGAGGCGGACTCAATTTATTTTTTTACTTTTGATAGTAAATTTACCGGGATTTCGGAAATTATTTACAAATATCTCAAACTTGTCCTTAGAGTTAAATGTATTTAGTAAACCGAATAAATTACTGAATTCATTGATACTGCTACAGCTACTTCATGTGGCAAGCGCATACATCAACTTGAGTACTTACAAAACTAACCTAAAAAAAGTAAAACCTAAACATTTTTGCGATATATTACATTCTCGTAACGTTTTATGCAATCCCGGAATCCCGGAACTTATATTATTTAAAAATATATTTTTAAGAAGCCGACTCCATACTTGCTTAGTTTTATCCGGGAATTCGCCAACTTTAGGTAAATAGGCGCAGGAATATCCGATGCCTGATTATAAGTATAACATGCATTTCGATATTATCGCCTGAAAAAAAAAACGACTTTAAAATAATGACTAACGGTGCGATAGATTCACCAACTTAAAGTCGCTCACCTTTGGAGAGGACTATGTCCAGCACTCAGCAGAAGTGGGCTGATGATGATGATGTTAGAATATCAGCAAACAACTGGAATTACATCTAAGTACCCACTTTGTAATTAATATTTTTAGTTAAGGAATTACGTTAAGTTTTGTTGTTTAACATTCGTACACATTGTACTTAGCCACTTAGTTAAGAACTTAATTTGTATTTCTCTACTTAAGTGAATTGTGAATTTTAGAGAAATAAAGTATAAACCATAGAATAAACCATGCGCATCCCACTGGGAGACGCAACATGGGTAGACCCCACACGGTGGACTAATATCCCGGTAAAGGTTGATGAAGTCCGATGGGTGCCGGCTGCACAGAACCGGTCGCGGTGGCGTTCTTTAAGGGACACCTATGTGGGTGGCTTTCCGCTGATGTTGATGATAAAAAAACCGGTCAAGTGCGAGTCTGACTCACGCACCAAGGGGCATGTAAATAGTTCGTTCATCGCGGGAATCTTAGAGTCCCGAAGATTTTCCCGTTTTTTCCGACTATAATATATATTTTTTGTGATGTAACCACATCGTACCACATTAATCTATAGGAATGTTAGCGTTTTTAATTCAGGTGTCACATCAGGTAGGTTGTAATCCAAAACAAAAGATTAAATCTAAATTAACTTAACACATTAACACAACACATTATAGGAATTCAAAATATTTCCAGTAAATATGTTGATTCCTAAAAAGTTCATTAAATATTATTCCGTTTTACTAAAATTAGATATATTTACAAGTCATACATAATTTGAATTCATCCCATCCGCCATGATATATCCTGTCCAAACCACATTCAAACAAAACTACAAAGGGTGAATTCCTCATGAAGAACCATTTACAATCGTGATTGGACTGTCAAAGGGTCTAATCGATATTTCCCTGTGAAGTCACCTTTAATGTTATATGAATCATGAGTATCTACTACCCTTAACTTGACAATGTGCACCACAGTTCACAAACTCTTTGGCCATCTTTTTGTATATTTTTCCAACTCCTATCGCGCGTTACTGTCAAATCCCGACGAGGCTCGAATTGTGGACCTTCAGTATTTTTTGCGAAGTTAAGGGTTAAATCACTTTGCTTCGCAAACTACTAACATTTAATAATTATAAAAAGTCGGCCAAGTGCGAGTCAGATTCGCACATGAAGGGTTCCGCACTACGGTCCAGCAAAAAAACGTCAAAAAACCCGTTTATTGTTTGGGTACCCCTTTTTATTTTAAACTTCATTTAGTTTTTATTATTTGTTATTATACTGGTAATAGAAATACACCTTTTGTCAACATATCAAGCGTCTACCCGTCATCATTATTAAAATCAAGCAAAAAGACGCCAAAAAAACACGATTCTTATATCGGGACCCCCTTTTATTTTTTATTTTGTTTTGTTTTTATTTGTTGTTGTAGCTGCAATAGAAATACATATTCTGTGAAAATTTCAAGTCCCTACCTAAACTAGCGCTGTGTGACTCACGGACAGACGGACAAACGGACTTAGTAATAGGGTTCCGTTGGCACGCTCTGGGTACAAAACCCTAAAAATACAGAATGTCACAACTTTCGTGCAGATGAAAAAGTTGATGAATATTTTTTCTTCCGAGATCATAGTGACATGTAAATGTCGATTAATATATACTTAACCGATAAATTATCGGATCAATATCAATCAAAAATTCGTCTGGTAGATTTTACGTGATGCGCAAACAAAAAATGCTATTTAGTCCCTTATTTTCCTCCATCATGGGTGAATTGCTACTAAAAAAATCATTAAGAAATCGTGGCCAAATATCTCACTGTTTACAAGAAAATACAATTGAACTGAGAACCACTTTCTTTGCGTAAACGCAGTATTTTTTACGTAACTTAGGTTTTTTCAGCCTAACTCCAGTATTTTTGCAACTAAAAGGTTTCTAGCAAAGATCCGTACTAGACGCAGCTGCTAGCCACTATTCAGCCGAGTGGGCAGTAATTTAGCAACTTTATATCTTTGCTTGGAAATTTAGCTGGAACTACTCAGAATACAAATAACAACTCTCTCTAAACTATACATAGTTTTAGTAGCAGAAGCTACTAAAACTATGCAATTGGAAGACTAGCCGTTTGATGCAACTTTGCGCGTTGGGATACACTCGCTGTCAAAAATTTCGGGTCAGTGAAATACCACCATATTTCCTAAAATACTCCAGGGATGTGAAATGATTGAATCCCGTTTTGATCTTTAATTAATTTAAGATATTGTCTGTAAAAACAACACTGAAAATAATAGCAATTTCAAGTTTAGATCGAACTCGTAAAAACAAAAACGAAGTGAAATATCGCAAAATACACCATTTTTGGATAATATTATTTTTATGGTAGGTTAACAGATAGTGCTAATACAGCCAGGTATTATGAAGTAGTAAATAATATATTATGTAAATGAAACAAGTTTCAAATATTAAAAAACACCTATTTCTATTATTTAAATTACAGTGACCCGAAACTTTTGCTCTTAAGTGTATACAGGGCGACTTCAAATTGGTAATACAAAACACTTGATTATGGCTCAGTTAATGCCATGTAGTGTAACACATTAACCCCTATGTTAAAATTTGCTGTATTTAATTATTTATTGCTAATTTTCTAAAAAAACAAATAATTAAAGTCCTAAAGTGTGGTTACACTCCATTAAATACCTAAGTGTCATACCTGTCACTCGTATTTTCTTTGACAACTGACAATTACTAATCAAAACACGTTTTTTTCATAAATATTACGGCATGTGACGGATAACCAAAGAGGAAAGTGTTCATTTGAAAATCTATAAACCTCTTTGCTTATTATTATGGTAGGATAACCATGTTAAGCCAACAAAAATGGGATAAATTAATAATTTAAAAAAAAAACATACTTCTGATTATTTTAAAAGTATGAGACTTAATTGAGGGGCTAAGTTTAGGGGATATGTATGTAAAACATTAATTTTGTATTACCAATTCGAAGTCACCCTGTATATGTTTATCTTGAAACAGTCATAGGTACCTCGCAGAACCACAGAAATATATCGAGGTAGAATAACCCTCCTTTTTGCTTCGCCGTAGCCGGGTAAAAAGTGTACGTACTTCGCGTGCTTTGCACGCCGTCAACTTCAGTTTCCGTCAATATTATTATCAGGTTTGAAAATATGATAATGCTATAATTCATTGTTCAAATACCACCAAATGAAATTGAAAGTGTATGTTTTCTATTATTAAATTACACTTTTGGTGTCAAACGCAAAGCAAAAAATGTTAAACGCTTGGTTCCCATACAAATCGACGAACTATTTTCATCTATCTCGATGTTATTTCTGTGGCTGGGAACGACGAGTTATTGAGTGGCGAGTACACTGGAGTCCGATGGATGGGGGTGGCACTAGACCGGCCATGTATGTATCTCGGATGATAATGAGTCCTTACCAGACAAGCGTCTGGAGAACACAGAAAAACTGCATTTGTACCTGCCCACCTCTTTTCATTTTACCTTAGAAAGACAGCGCATTATTTGTCAATCAATTTCGAAGAAAACCATCTTGAAACCAAAATACATGAATCGTGCTAATTTTTTTATCCTATAAAGTTCCTTGGGGTAATTTCGAACGAGAGATAATTTTGAAAATTGTGAATTTCCATTAAATTATGCAAGTTTTTTTAGGTCTACAATTAGTCGAAGTAGCGTGCCTAGTAGTTAGCGTGCTACTGTATATATAAATTATGTTGCGTAGTTTATCAGGAATTCTTAATTTTCGGAACTACCCCGTATTCGAATTTACCCCAGTGCACCTTATTCATCTTTCTCGTATAGAGATAATTGGAGATCTTGTCAAGAGTATAGAATAGTTTTATCCTGGAAATCGTCTCTGATGAGAGTGAAAAAAAGGGTAGAAATTAGTATGAGGAATAAATCATTCTCAAGTAAGGGACATACAATTCTAACAATATACATACAAAGATGCAAGCAAGTATAGAGGCCGGGAAGTAACGGGTTGCCGGCCGAGTACATATACATATATGCCTTACATGTGTGCCTTTCTCGAATATGCAATGAAATAAATAAAATAAAAAAAACTCCAAGAAACCAAAGTTTGATTTTTAGAGAAACTAAAAGTAAAACTATACAAAAAATTAAACTTCTTCGTCGGAATTCATATTAAATACCTAACAAAATCAGCAACGCACAATAAATCCAATGAAGTAGAATTACAAAAAGAAAAACATTTTTACCGCTAATATTTATATGAAATATTTAAAATGTGTATTAGTGTAGTTAATTTTGCAATTTAAATTATTGAATTATGATAATGTACTTTTTGATGAAAGAAACATTTTTTGTCTCTTCATTGGTTTTTAATGCGGGAAATTTACACCACATTTTATGTTATACATATATAGAAACAGGAAATCAAAGTACACAGAAAAACTAAATGGCACTCGCCTGTGTACAGACCGAGAATCGACAGAAGACAGTGACTCAACCATTCGTGATAATGTGTTAATTATTAAAATTATTGAATTATTCTAATAATGTGTTAATTGTTACGTTCATGTCGATTTCATATGAATAAAACTGCAAAATACAGCTAACATCGTTTATTTTTTTTAGGGTTCCGTACCAAAATGGTAAAAAAGTAACCCTTACGGTGCGACTCTGTTTGTCTGTCTGTCCGTCTGTCACAGCTAGTTTTTAATGATCGTGGTGGCAAAATGTGATAACGAACCAAAAAGCAAATATTGCTTATAGTTTTTTTAATGGCTGAACGCCATGATGCTGTTACAAATAAATGTGGAATGGAATTTAAAAAATATCATCTTGCGGGTAGGTAGTTATAAATAGGTTTTAACAATTTTATTTCTATCCCAAAATGTGCAGTCTAATATCTCTAACTATATAAAAGGGTAATTTTTTTTTATTTACAAACATACAAAAACGAATATATATATATACATGATTTAAGGGAAGTAAATTTAAAATTAAAACTAAAATTAATAAACCAAATCCTACATTAAAAATAAAAGAAAACATTACAAACTAAGATTTGGCCCCCTCGGCAGAGTGCCCATCACGCAGGCAGCATTCCCGCGCTGTATCGCTATGGCGAGTCTTTGCGCGAGAAAGCTGCCCGCACGAGGGTCCCCCGTTGCCTCCCTCAGGCGCTTACTAAGCGCCCTGTGCAGACCACGCGCACCCTGACCCCACGGACCGAGTGTCTCGAAGCCGAATGCCACAAATTCATATTGGGCGCCGAGACAACTGTATTTTGCGATCTTTAATCGCTCCCGGGCGTCTGCCGCCGCACCGGCTGTTTTGTGGGTCGCCGGTAGGTAGGATGCCGCGAGCGTATCCGCACAGGTGGCATCCCACACCAGCGCCCTGCCCATTCTCCACGGTATCAACGACATCCCGTCGGGGCGCTTACCGTCATCCCGGATAATTTGCGGTTCGAGAACCGCCGGGACGTCGGCGCTGACGAGCGCCCTTCTCAGGATGTCGTTAAGTGCGGCGTGGCGAGAATGGCGGCCGGCCCCCGAGGAGCATACCAGTCCGTGGTGGCCTAGGCGATCCGCGTTGGCCCCACAGGAGGCGCAAAGATGGTCAACGCAGACTTCCGTGCCTAGTCGGAGACCAATCGCGATGCGGAATGTAGTTGGGTCTAAGAATGTGCCGGTGTTAGGTGAGGGATATGCATGGAGCCATTGGCCAGACTCTGGTCTGGATGCTGCTAAGAGCCTGGCGCGGTCCTTGCCTGATGAATCCGTGATGAGTGTGTTTAGGGTGGAAATGGATGCGATGGTATCCCAGGCCCTCTGGCTCTTTGGTTTGGATGGCAAATTTGGGCTCGGTCCAGCTAGCCAGGCATTCGAAGCTTCAATCGAACACGCAATCTCGCAGTTTGTAGCCGCCGGGGCTTTGAGGATTTTACCTGCGAGATCGGAAGTGCTGTGAATTGAAGCTAAGAATGCCGGCAGAGCGACACTTGAAATTTGGCGAGTTCCCGACCCACCGTACCTTATAGGTAGTGAGGCTTGGGTCCAAGCCTGTTCGCTGATGCTTATGTTTACTATGGATTCAATTTGGAATTTTAAAAGTATGTCGAGAGGTCGGACCAGGTTGGGGAATTTCCAAATGGGGCAGCAGCGAAGCAGGTACGTAAATTTTGGGACGAATAAGCAAAATTTTAGTATGAACAACGCGGCATGACTGCTGATTTTGGTCAGGCGGTCCGCGTGTTCATTAAATTTGGTAACCGAATGATTTAAGACGAAAGGGATGGCCTCGTTGAAGATGGGTGCGCCGAGGAGGTGCAGATCGTTTTTGGATGTGTTTTTGATGTTCTGGGCAGCATTATTAAAACTTTGGCGGATGTCGAAAGCCAAAGTAGGGTTAACTTGTTCTGAAATGTATAATTCACACTTGTTGAAGTTGAGATCTAAACCTATAGCAGAAAATTTATTTGTAATTTGTATTAAATCTGCCAGAACGCTCTGCGAGTCTCCGCCCAGTGTACCGTCGTCAAGATACCACACGTTTAATTTAGAATTTAGGCTATGTATTGTCGAATTTATTGCCAAACTAAAAATAGCTGGACCGAGGGGATCACCTTGCTGACATCCCACTGCCGAAAGAATTTCGTTATTTTTGTGGACTAAATTGGACGGACAATGGTAGCATTGCAGTAAAAAGTTGTAAATTTCTGGTACGTGTAATTTAATTTCGTTCAGCAGGGTATCCCGGTTGACAGAATTAAACGCGTTTTTTACATCTAATTTAAGGAGAACCTCGCACATGTCGCTTTGGGCAAAGGTGCGTACCGCGTGGACTGCGGCTTCGCAACCTCCGCGGGTGCCAAAACCGACTTGTACGGGTTCGAAAAGGGCCTGAAATTTGTTACGTGTGAACCGGACACACACTTTGGCTGCTAGTCGCCGAAGAGTTGACCCCACAGCTATGGGGCGCACGCTACCGTCTTTTTTTGTTAGGGCGATGAGGTTAGCCCCATAAATAACCGGTGTTATCTCTTGACATACATCACCCGAAAGCATAAGATTAACCAGTCTTGTGAGATTTACGGTCAGGCGTTCCCCAGATACCCCTGTACCGTGACTCGTAAGGTCTGCAAGGTGTTGGGGTGAGATGCCGTCGAGACCAGAAGCCGAACCCTTTGGGAAGGAGGCGAGGGCCGCTACTACGCCTCGTTCTGTGGCATGGAGACAAGCCATGGGGTCAGATGGAGGGTCAACGAAAATGGGTGTGGGAGGGCCTGGGGGGTGCTTGGACTGTAGCGCCGCGAGGGTCTCCGGTGTGTCGGGTGCGATGGTGTCGTTGGTGAATAGGAGCCGCGTGGCGCCTTTAAGGTCTCCATCGTGTACTTTCTCCTCCACCTTCCTGAACAAGTCGTGATTTCCTTTACGGGGTCCAGCTGACACGGTAGAATTTGAAAGAGTGGGGCTAATAATATTGTTTCTAATTTTCTGCGTGAGGGAGGTGTTAATATTGTTGTTGTTGACGTGGAGGATTTTGTAGGAGAAAGTTAGTAGCTCATGCCACGATGTCGCATTGTTGTTCCGAACGCATCTGTTGATGGTATCGGACAGGGCATCAGCGACGGAGGCCCTGACGCCACGAGGTATCCGCTTAATTAATGGTGTTGTATGTTTGAGCTGGCCGAGAAGTGTTTGGATTGGGATGACATTAGGATGATTTGGCGTTGATGATGAGGCGCTGTAGTTTTGTGAATTTGACGCAGAAGACGTGCATGCAATACGGACCTGATGTGCACGTGTTTGGTGAATGTGAAGACCTCTGGTTGATGTGAAGCTCCTCTGGCAGACCTCACAGGGCTGCATGTGGGTTAGCAACAGGGGCGAGGGGCCACATAATGCAGCAGTACAATAGTCGCTATCTGATAACTATAATTAAGTAAAGAAAAGTAAATTATATATAAATAGAAACGTTCACAAACACAGAATGTTAAGCAGTGATACCTACACAGAAGATTTAAAAACGTCTAAAAGAACACAATTCCTTTTGCGGCGTCCAGCGGATGGTATATATGTTGTTAATATTCACGCAACACTATATATATTAATAATATTCACGCAGCACTAGGAGATATATTTATAAAAACGGGCCTCCAATTTTGAAATAAAATGAAACGTGATACTTCGCAGCCGCATTATAAGGAACATAACATCAATATTTCATTGCGTGATTGAAAAAAAGCAATGAATATAATGGTCCAAAACAATGATGAAATAAAACTAGTCTACAAAGTCAAATACAATGCCCAAAGAGATTCGAAAACCGGGTCTTTGAACTACTAACTTATACAATTGCAGATAAGGGTCAGGTAGGCAGAGTTATAATGTTGTTAATGGGAAATGGGGTGAGAAGGGTAGTCAAAGACGACTCCAGAGAATCTGTATGTACCTATAAGATAACAGATAATATCAAGATGAATGCGGTTGATTTGCTCCTAAGGGCGGGGCTATGCTTCGATAAAAGGTCAGCCAGGGCATGTGCCGCACCAGTGCAGACCAGTGGCGTAGCGACGCAAAACGGCGCCTAGGGCACGCGTCCAAACTGCGCCCCTTTGATTCTCAGTGACACCCGGGGCGGATAACATGTGAAATTGCGGTTGGGGGAGGGGGGGTTTGATAACAAGACTTATTTTTTTATTTCACCATGTTTGCGAATTTGAATAGATGGTATTTTTTTTTGTATAGGTAGATGGTAAATTTGGTTTTTGCGCCCCCCCTCCTTGTTGGCGCCCAGGGCACGTGCCCTGCCTGCACCACCCTCGCTACGCCACTGGTGCAGACCACTCGGGTTTAGTTAGGTAGTTGCGTGGTTGTAAGATGTCGTTTGTAGTATAATTTCTGTACTTTTCAATATTATTTATGATAGCCGCGCTTACCCCGTCGACACACTTGCCCCGACTGACCTTAAATGTTTTACATTTAAATCATGAAGGAAGGACTGATTAATATTTCTTTGCGTCATGGACATTGTACTAATTTGCTTAGCAGAAATGCTTATGAACGAACTTCAAATGTATTTAAATATGACCAAGTATCTAAGCGATAAAAAATAATCAGAAGCCTAATAAGAATGTGTCGAAACTCAACAGCATCACACATTTCACATGAAAGAAATAACATTAAATCAACCATCCAGAAATAACCTTGTGAAAAACACCCAATGAATCATAGCATTTCAGCACAGATCTCTAGACTTTTGTAGGAACTCCAGAAATCTTAATACCAAGCGAACAATACTCGTGAATGGACGCTCTTGATTAAAATTCCAGTTCTAGTCCACGTGCGGAGCGATCTGAAGAAGTTTCCGCTTTGTACGCCTTTCCATTTCCAACGCTATACACGTAACGCATAAAACGTGAAGTATCTCAGGTATTCCTTAGTACATTTCTCTGATAGCATAATTTGCTTTCTTTTCTATTAAAACATTGCGATCGACATACCCCGATATCTCATTGTAATTTACATTAAAACTGCTGCTAAAGAGATCTTAATAAAGGTGTATATTTATTATTAAGAAAGAGCTGATATTTTTGTACACGAACGGTTGCCTGCGGAGGCTGCCCTTGTCGGTCGCCTTTGGCGGTAACTTGTGTAAGTAGTTACGGCTGCACATAACAAAAAGCACACATGTGAGTGTCACCAACGAAGTTGCCAAGCTATAGTGACATCTTGTAGTAAAACAACACAGCAGGCTTCCCCTATTGGGTAACAAATGGGCCATAAATCGAGCGTTAAAACCGCCTCACTTGTGTGGACACATTTTTGTCGAAGTCCCTACTGATTTTAAGGGGATATCAGACTATTTATTAGAAGTCCAGGATCACTACCAAATAGATTAAACCGTCAACTAATATTTGCAGGGATGTCGACAAAATTCTGTCCACAGAAGTGAGAAGGATTAAACGCTCGATTTTTGACCCAGATGGCATACTGCATTGTTGTACCTGCTACACAATGTTGTCCTATCAGAGTTTTCAAGTGACAGTGTCAAGAAACCGACTATCAGGTTCATTTTGTATGAAAGTTTGGGAGCTGGTGTTAAATGTCAAAGTAATTGTGACACTTAGATGTCCATAATAATTACAATCACTGTCAATTTTTTTTAACACTATGGTAGGCGAGAAGCTTAAAGTCTACGTGATGTTAAACAGTCACCGTAGTCTATAGACGATTGCAGCGCCAAAAACACTACGTATGTGTTGCTGCGCCTTAAACTGTCTCCAAGACACGTAAATATTGCTGACGTTAGTGAAAACACCTCCACTCTCCAGGCTAAAGTGGGACTGAGCCGGCCACGTCTGCCGCATGCACCCATGCATGCAAAGGCAGGTTTGTGTGGTCACCTAATGGGTGCCACAAGATAGACAATGCAAGCCCAGAAGAAGATAGCAGGATGACAAGGATTCGTCCCTTATTAACGAGCGAGACACGGAAATCTCTGCCGACCTATGTCTTGTCTAGCAATCCCGCCCGGGATTATTTGTGTAGCGTCCAAATTTTTCCTAGGCATTAGGTCTCAATAAAATATGCCAATTCTGAAGAAAAAAATGCAGGTAACATATTCACCATAAAATGTGCTGTCCGAAATAATAATTAGTAACGTGAGGATTACGCGTATCGACGCGTAAGTTTGTCTCGGCGACTCAACGCGGGAGCGGGGTCAAGGTCGCGGGGAGGAGGTTGCCGTCTCTCGCGCAGTGCACTGCCGCGGCATCCACAAACGTATGTTTTTTTAGGATATCTTTCAGCTGCTGTTTTTCAGTATTTTAGTACTGAAAGATACTGACTGAAAATACCGCATTTTCTATTTTTCGCTAAAGAATCCACTGTGAAAATTTGAACGGTCAGAAAAAAATCATTCTGTATAACTCCATAGAGATAAGCCGGGCTTTAGTCATAGGACTGCAGATCTAGGGAAATGGTCTTTGCCCAGCACTCATATGGGCTGATTAAAAAAAAAGGGTGGACGATTTAAAAAAAAACATGAATTGAACTTGACACGATCCCACTTAACTCGGGATTTTTATCTGTTGCCGTCGTAAAACAAAATAAACATAAGAACCCGTAGAGACAGTGTGGGGTGAATCTCCTTTAAACTGAGCGGGTTATCACACTTAAGAAATAAATGAAAAAAATACTAAGAATATAATAGGTAGTTCATACAAAGGTGTTTGTTAAACGTTATGTCTACTTCTGCGCCAAAAAGTAAATTTTACTTAAGTTTATCATTAATTATAGTAATAGCAAAACATTTCACACACAAATCTGTTTTATGTATAATCGGATCATACAGATTTTGCTTTATGAGTTAAGTGTTCGCGTCTTTCCTGTAGACATCACAAAATTAGGGGCTTTAAATGCCTAATTTTCTAGCTTGATCCCTATAGGTCAGCGGTCGGCAACCTGCGGCCCGCGGGCCGCATGCGGTGCGTGAACTGCTCACTTGCGGCCCTATATTCCGGTCGGTATTGCAGTCGCTATATTCCGAATAGTATAAAATCACAAATTATTAACAAAATGCGGCCCGCGTCAATTTCCTTAGCCTTGTGTGGCCCTTGGCTTCTAAGCGGTTGCCGACCGCTGCTATAGGCAAATAACTCTACTCTTCTATTTCTAGGTCTATATGATAAAAACATAGTGATGTGGATGTGTACGTATTCGGGTCGTTAACTTTCACTGTTTTGTGCACAGAAAAGACGTTTCTTTCTCGAAATCTGTATGATCCAATTATAACTAAAATAAAAGAAATAACTTGAAGGCTCGTGTTGCGGACAACCACGAAATTACGTTAGAATAAGCGAGCCACCCGAGCGAGTAGCGTCAACAGCCTCGTTTACAACAATATCGCTTTTGCTCTCAGATAAAAATATATTGTATCGAAACAAAATTTATGCTACAACTTCTTTGCGCTTTTAAAAGTGTTGAACACTTCCTTAAACATCTAAGCGTCGTAATAAAAGGATAATAATAGCTTGCATTTTATTAAACCTTAAAAATTACCGTCATGTTCAGGAATACATTAAAATGATATCTCCAAGTATGCGGATGTTTTTACAGCCAAAATGAAATTCGTCTCGTAAACTGAATAGACTCCGTTTTACTGTCTCATAAAACCGCGTTTGCCGTAACGGATTCATAAATTGAAATTTTCAAGAACAACACACATTTGCATAATGTCCTTCAGGTCTTCATGAATACCAGGGCTTTAGCTGTAGAGAACGAAACTTTTGATACTTTGGAGAAATATTTAATTGAAGTTTAATTTATTTCGGACTTGGAGTAAGTTTTGTTGTTTTCTCACGAATTTTCACAACTATGGGGATAGTACCTAACCTACTTTGAAGTTTGTGTTTTATGAAATGAAAACCTTTTGTGGGTTTTATTATATTGAAAATAAAGCCACAGTTCACGCCGCAGTACTCATCAAATAAAATTACTCCTTAATACACTAACATAATATGACTATTATAAGTATTGTATCGAGTTGCACCCAATCAGATAGCTTTCATATGACGTGATATTTGTATCAGCCAATCACAGCACGCCACATGCTCGCGCCTTCCGCACCACAAACTTGCATCACAAACTCCAAACGACACTCACTCCTATAATTTAATATAGAAACTGAATTAAGTATTTCTTTTTTTTTTAAATCTATTTTTTTTTCTAAATGGTGTGCTATGTCCCGCTCTGCAAAGTTATCGTAGTCACACTCTAGCAACCGTTAATACCACAGTTAAAAGTAGGTAAATAATAACTTCCAAAAGTATGTTTTTGACAACATATAGGGAACGTGCACGACGAAGGTGCTGCCAACTGGTGCCGCCAATCTAAATCATGTACCCTCTCATGATGGGGCCACATTGAAAAACGCCGTTAATAACGTTAATTTATCGCGTTGAAGGACGATTCACGTCAGTGTGGCTACGACTTACTATATTTGACATTGACACTTACATATTATCATTGACATTGACAGCTTGATTTGACAGGGGCGATAGTTTCCTTTATTGTCCGCCCGTGTCTCTTTTGTCGTTTAGTGCTGCCACCTATAGTCCGTGCACGTTCCGTATTGCGCCAGTGTTAATTCGTACGAGTAAAGATGCTGCAGACACGGATTCAAATCCTGTCCGAGGCTATTTTTTTTCATCTTTCGCTTTCAATTGTTAAATATCATTTTCTATTACGATGTAAGCAAATTATCACAGAGAAGAATTAAGGTGCTGCAGATGAGATGGCATTTTTGAAGCGCCCTTCTCTTTTAGCAAACTGTACGGTCAAGAAATCCCCATCCAAAGGTCGATAACCGTACCTACTAAAAAGCAAGTATACATGGAAGCAAATCCTCTAAAGTTATTCAAATGAAGCAGAGCCACAGTATTCCGAATAAATGCATATTGAATTTGTTTACGCTCGCCGAAAACGGAATGGAGATAGACCATACTTCTCTATTTAAATTCGCCTGGAATCTCCATATTATTGCTTCCAGTGATACCTCTGTTTCTTTGTTTAAATATCGGTTTATATTTGTGTTAGTGTCGTTGATTCTCTTAGTGAAATTTTGTACTGACTAGTTATTAGCAGTTTCTAATGAGAGGTGTCTTTTTTATTTTTTGCACACGAGCGATTAGGGATTTTACCTTCCGTAGCACTTGTCACTACACCCAAAATACACCTATACTTAATATAAACTAATATCCAAAATACCTATTCTCAAAACGAATGAATCCCGAATCGACTTATTTCCAAAAAGAGCTATTCTCGATATACACTATTCTTGAAATGACTCAGTTTCAAATGGAATGATTGACATAAAAACTGTTTCACAAAATGAACCAGTCCCAAAATACCATAAATTTGAAGATCAAAATACTCTATTCTCATAATGACTGGTTTAAATCTATTGACAACCTTCATTGAAACGTTAACGTGTCAAAATGTGGCTTATACGCCAATAGATGAAAGATGAAGAGCGAAAATAAACCTTACCTGTCAGCAGGAAAATTGCTTTGACAGCGTCCGCCATTACCCCTTTAGTGGTCGTTGGCGTGGTAGGCACGACAGCACACGACCACTTTAGTGGCTCTTGGCGTTCAAAGGGATAGATTTCACCAGAAGACCAGCGCTGGCTCCCGAGCTATACACATCAACGTTTTTTTTTTTTTTTTTCATGATATGTGTTGTCCACTTTGTACATGCTATAGCTAATACATTTTCATTCTATTTTTTTCTATTATATTACTCTGTTTGGCAAACGCCACACGATTTAATTAATGGTCGACTGTAAACACGGTTACTCACGTAGTAAAAAACCGAGTACTGCTCGACATGTTTCGGTCCATCTTCCTCATGAGTGAGTTGGCGCCTGCGCCTGTTTTGATTATCCGGGCTATTAGAGCCTTGGCGTGTAGTGCGAGATTGGCAACGGTGGTGTCCACTCATCGCTCATGAGGAAGATCCTGGTATTGGACCGAAACATGTCGAGCAGTACTCGGCTTTTTACTACGTGAGTAACTGTGTTTTGTAATTAGAATATGTCTGAGTCTAACGGTAGTTTTCTAAACTTCTTTCGTGAGAACTTCATTTATCTCAGTCGTTTTCTGAGTATAGTTTTCTAAAAACGTTGTTGCAGTCAAAAGTCCCAGGTCTAATAATTGCTGTTGGTATTTCTTATCGAAAACAATGTCACATCGTCGTCTACTTGCTCCACTGAATGACGCGTTGTTTATTCGAGTGTCTTGGTACTTGGCCTCTGTCCTTGTACAGGAAGCGAACTAAAGTTGGCTTGTGCGGCATGCGAATATTAAGCCGTCGATGCCAGCCCTCCACCGGGTTATTACTGCGGTGTTTTTCTTGGCTGCAACTTAACCTGTGAGGTCCTAATCTCATCCACTGTTTTTCCATGTACCTTTTAAACAACATGATTTCGTTGGTAACTGGAGCCTCACTGAGTATTGTCACCCAACAATTTTTTATCTCGGACTCGGGTAGCAGCTGTATCACAGCGCACATTCGAACCATTTTACGGCCCTCTACGGTAGCATCAAGTTTTAAAGATTTGGCTTTTTTCCAAACTGCACGATTAAAATGATAAAAACATCCGGTCAGTTCACAGTTTGGGAAAACTGATTCACAAGCATTCATTTGTGCGAGTACATAGTCGCATTTAAACTTATGAATCGTAACTCCCATTTTGTCTAAAAGTAACGTGAACAATCTGCAATAAGTGTCTTCTGTTTTATTCGGCAGTAAGGCAAACAGTATAGACACAACATTGGTTTCAGTGCTGTTTGTGCCTACATCGGCATGGATGCTGTACAATTGGTAAAAAGGTCTGGGCACCCTTTCAAAAGTGCCATAACCGAAGAATTAGATTAGATAAAAATAAATAAAATAAAAATCGTTTATTTCGCACAATTAAAAATCCATATTTTGTTAGTAACAATCAACTTAAATGACTATGTTAGTAGATAAACTTAAATGTAAACCAGTCCAGTGCTTCACCAATCCACTGTCCCATCTATCAGCCACGACGGCCAGGAGACTGTGGCGGCTGTCGCGCACCCTGCGGAGCGCCGCGGCGCAGCCATTGCGCAGTGTTGCGTGGAATCCGTCCACGTGCGCGTCCGCGGACATCCCCGACGCACTGCAGTATCTGCGGCAGCCGCAACAGTACCCTGAACGCATCGTTATATTGCATACGCATGGCATTCATTGCTCGCTGCGTATACCTCTGAAGTGTTTGGTGTTAGTAGATAGTAACAACACGAGATTCGTAGGAATAATGAACGTTTATTATAATATTACATGCCTTTTTATACTGGCTTACATATGATCTATTACACAATATTAAATAAGAAAGAACAAAGGATTTACATTAATATCAAGGCTACGCTACATATAAGGAGCGCTGCCTCTAATATGAAATTAATTATTACATTGTGATACATTGTATTGCATTCCAATCTTCAGCTGTATGTATCAGCTGGGACTACACCACACCTCGTCCACAAGCTGCAGGTATACAGCGAAGTACAGTATGCCCGAAATAAAGTTATTTTAACTTGCGCTGTACACCTGCTGAATCTGCGAGCCCTATTATATAATATATAAGCCTAATATATAAGCCCTAATATTAGCCCTAACAGCCAGTGCCCTTCGCTCTCTCTGGATATCTGCGTCATCACGCAGGTCGTCGGTTACCAAGTGCCCAAGATATTTAAACGAGTAAACCCCGTTTAACTGCTCGCCATTACTTGCTTCCCGCCTTAAATACCATGGCATAAGGGCATAGGATTCACACTTTTCAAGCAATATTCTCAGACCACCGACCGATGGGCTTAGCAGTACCATGTCGTCAGCATAGCTTATGTTATTGAAACAAACTCTGTCTACATGGCAGCCGACACGTGTACTGCTGAGCTCACTAATCAGGGCGTCGACATATAAATTAAAACATTTCGGAGAGGTAAGCCCCCCCCTGCCTCACCCCGCACTCTAAGCCGTACTCGTCTGACAATGCACTGCCCCAGCGCACACAGTTGCGTTGGCCCGCGTACTAACACCTGAATATGCGCGTTAGCTCTTGTGGAAATCGCACTTCGTCTAGCTTATTCCAAAGCAGATCATAATTGACTAGATCGAAGGCTTTGGAAAGATCTAGAAAACACGCATAAACAGGTGTTTTTCTGCGAGTATAGTACTCGACAGCTTGCTTTAGACAAATTATGGCACTTACGGTAGATAAACCGGATCGAAACTCGAATTGTGCGTCATGTAATTTTAAATATGTGTCTAATTGTACATTAAGCAAGTCGTCGAGCACCCTGGCTACGATTGTTGCCAGCGAGATAGGCCTGTAATTGGCCTTGCTTGATATGTCACCAGTTATATTTTTAATAATGGGCACAACAATGGTTTTAGTCATGAGAGACGGTATGTACGAGTGACATAAACAAAGATTAAAAAACATGGCTAGTATACGTGGCAGATGAGGGCCAGCGAACAGCAGATGCTCGATACTCAAGTGGTCGTGCCCAGGTGACTTAGACTTTAGCACGGTATCTTTACGTAATTTAAAGTCACGGATGCGAAACAACCTGTATTGCGATACACACATTTCCAATTATTTGTAGTTTTGTTATTGTGGCTAAAATTGTACTTATGCCCATCGTGAATCAGGGCGGGGTGCCCTTTTTGATTTTCAATGAAAATTATTTCACTGCTTTCCCTATTAGCCATTATTGCAAAGCTTGTCTCCTAATATTTATTTATTTATTTAATGAAAGATGACATCGATTCCATTTATCTTTATATTGACACTTCACTTTTAAGTGGCCAGTATGTGTCGTTGTGATAATAGCTTTAATACTGATTTAAGTTTTATATGTCTTATTTTAATATACAGATTTTTGCCTACTTGACAAGCGTATATAATTTTAAGTTTTTTTTGATGTAATAATCTCGAGACTTGGGCAATTTATTACATGGGATATTTTCTTCAACTACATATGACTATTGAAAATTTAGTGTATTTTGGGACGATCACGTTTTGAAAATTGTTTGTTTTAACACTACCATGGAAATAAAATTTAGGGTATTTTGGGACTGGTGCGTTTTGACAATAGGTCTTTATAGGATTCGTTCAATGCGAAATTGGGTCGTATAGAGGAAGGTGTAAATCGAAAATAGCTCTTTTTGGCAACAAGGTAATTCGGGGTATGTTCCTTGTGGAATTAGGACTTTTCGATTTTAGTTCATATAAAGTATAGGCGTGTTTTGGGTTTAGTGACAAGTGCTACGGAAGGGGCTTTTATAAAGAAGGCCCTAGATCGCATACGCTTGACCCTAGCCACTGGCAAGGGTCATAAGTATGCCATCTATTTACATAAAAAAACTCGGTTGCTACTCAATACTCAATAAAATATACCTATGTAGGAAACTACGGCCGAGGTACACGGCTCTGAGTCTGGTTCGCTATCAACAGCGGTCTTGATAATCGTTAGTTCTCAAAAATAAACAAGGAGATGTATCACACAATAGTTTTTAATCAATTTTCACAATAAAACAGAAGAAATAATGTAAACTAATTACGAAACGCAGAGAGTTCTGTGCTCGCGTCCGGCAATATCAGAATCCAAAATGTCCCTGTCATTTAAGAAGCTGACAAACTCGCAACCCTATTGGGCGTAGCGATTGTCGGCAGTGGCGTTCCCTGGGGTCGAACCAGCTCGCTAGCCGGACCACCCCGAGGGGATCGGACTGGGTGGGTGCTGGGGGCGCCTGGGGTCGAACCAGGTCACCTTGTCCCGGTCCACCTCGATAGGGTCCGTGTCACTGGGCTGCTCGCGTATTTATACCCAACTTGACGTTTACGAGACTACTGTTATACTTGACTTGACGTTTAATAACTACCCGCAAAAGACCAAGCACAGACCACTCCAAAGCGATGCTATGACAGATAACACCCCTTGACGTTTCGTTCGACCCCGACACCTATACTTTACCTTTATAGTGGCATACTTAAAACAATAAAAAACATTAAAATGAACTAAGTAAACTTAGAATACAATATTCACACTCGTTAACAATAAAAACGTGCTGAAACATGAAAATAAAATCCACCAACGTTTCCTTTAAAATTTCCCAACTAATATTAAAATGTATGCAAATTCCATATGCACTGGTTCGGTGCAAGGTGCAGTACGGAATGTAAAGTAGCGCCTTGTGACACCTGGGCTTGTCAGGGCAACTCTAAGCTCAGAATAATTGGCTCCCGACTGTGTCCGCGGACTATAGAATATAATAATACTAGTGGGTATTGCTTTGCCGTGGTACGTATAAAGTGTCTCTTGTTTTAATCGAGGATATAATCTACCTGTGGGCATTTTTATTTTAAAATTTACGGTTAGGCGAAACTTAAGCTATGTTTAAATACCGTCTAACCTGTCAGTCGGTGACGAAATGTATGGAGTTTGACACCAATCGTCATTTTGTGACGACCTGTTAATTGCTAGCTAAGGGACATAAGGGGACTAGCAACTTGCTTGAATTTTTTTCTGTAGAAGTTGGAGGGTTGTCACTTTTCTGTAATTTATAGGTCAGTTTGTCCCAATAGGTTGAGATTGGGCAGCTAAAAAAAATTAGTGTCTGTTATTTTAGACTACTCTCTAACATATATCAAAATAAATCAGATCGGAGCCGGACAGTTGGCTACCTTTCCTTGTTAGTACAGCGAGGACACAATTGATGACGTCACAGAGGGCGTCCGTTTTGTATGGAGCGTTTTCAACGCTTGGTACGGTCGACAACATTTGATTGCAATTTGTAGCTGTTATGGATATCCAAGTGTAATAGTTATAGGTAAACATTTGTTCCTCACAAATAGTTGGATCGATTTACGTCAGAAACAAAATCCAGTCTACATGCCTATTGTCCGTTTGTCTCTCCGGGCATAACATAAAAACTACGCGCACCATCAAAATTTCATGAAAATAGGTCTCGTATTAGTTTTTGCATGAAGAGTGCACTAATAAACAGACAAGTCGATAGTAAGACTAAAAATCCAAAACTATTTACTTAGTAAATTGACATTGTGTAATTTATACTGTATTTTTATATTATGAAATAAATAAATCTAATCTAATCTATACCAAATTTCATGGAAATCACTCCGTTAGTATTTGCGTGATGCGTGCAGGCTAAGATTTCAAAATCTAATAATTTTACAAAAAAAAAACCTTAGTCATAGCAAAATTAAACACATTAAGGAATGACGTCGACGTACATTGAAATCATAAAATTTCGCAAATTTTTTCTACTTGTTGCTGTTGAAATGTGTGATTTTATATTATATGTAACTGTTATTTTAAAATAAAGACATTTATTTTATTTTATTTATTGAAAAACAAACCAAAATAAGCGTACAAAAATAGGTAACAGTTTTAAATATTAAAATGCACTTATCTGCTTAAAAGCACTCACTATAAGACGTATTTATACGTAATAGTAATTTGTAATACTCCTAGTATGTCCATTTTTACATATCCCTGTCATGTCGTGGAGGGATTCATCGCTGTAGAGTGAGAGGAGATATCGGTGCCGTAACCGGGTGGTGTGAAAACGCCCTACGCAAAAAACCAGAAGAAAAGTCATTTGTCTGCTATAGTAACTCGTCTGAATCGGCTTTCCGAGTTTCAAATTTATTTGTTTCTCGGTCGTACGCCCATACATACAAATTCCTTTTCGTACATACCTACGTACGGAATGGGTGTTTGGGGCGAAAGGCCCCGCGCAAGAAGTTGTTTATTCGTTTGGATATTTATTTGTTTTCATGTAACAAATTTGTTTCAAAGCTACCGGAAAAATTTAAATGCCCTTTTTATTAATTCAAAACATATTTCTTTGTTTGTTTCACAAGATTGAACAACTCGAGTTGGTTTTAGGTTCAAGAAGATAGTTTTAAGTAAGTCAAAATAATCATATTCAAGGTCAACTCTTCTGATTTTGCGAAATAAAATATATATAAAAGTATAAATAACCACCAAGCTTGAATGTTTTCTTTTTAAAAACCTTCATCACATTTGTTAGTGATATAATCTAGATGAAATCGCTGAAAACAGAGCCTTGTGCAGGATTCTAGTTCATCATAAAGGCAAGTGAAGGTTGTCAAAATGAATTCGATAGTAAAACGCTGGCAGTAAAAAGTTGTACATGCTATATAGTCGGTATTAATCATTATCTTTTGTTTTTCATTAAATGCATCTCAAAGTTAGAAGGGGTTTTGCAATTGTGTGAGTATGTATCCCGAAAATGGGCCAGATGAACATAAAATTGGTACTCTAAAAACACATTTCTAAATAGCTACTTAGTGGAAAATGTAACCTAGTGCTAAATATATGAACGCACTTCCGTATTTTTTATAAATGCCAATATACAGTATGTAATTTTAGCGTGCCTCTTGCCAGCTCTAACAAAAAATAACTGCAAAAATGTTTTAATTTGTAATAAAACATACCCAGTCTTACCGTCTGGTGTTGCCACTTTCATAATATTAATAAAACTCGTTATATTGAAATTTCAGTAAATTTTATGCACCCCTCTTTAATATCATTTGCTGCAGCAAAGCCTGCTAAAGTCTAGGGATTTATAAAACGAGCTCCAACGTTGTTTTGTTTTTAAAATATGGAGTTTTGTGATTTTTACATTTTTAGTTATTCCGGAATACTAGTTTACCCTATTTCTATATTGTGGATGTTCATTTGCTTGATTGACGTGTTTTCGTAGCAAATGATTGTTTCGCAATTTATATTTCAATCATCGACATAAAATTGTGCGAATATTTTTTTTTATTAATTTTGTTAGTTGATTGTTTTGCAGTATAGTTTTGAAATAAATTATAAACGTACATTTATTGGGTGGAAATATCCCATGTAGGTCACCTAGGTACGTAGAGTCAGACTACGCTAAGTTTGCAGAGGTCGAAAAAAGGTTTTATTAAAAAACTAGCTTTTGCCCGCGACTTCGTCCGCGTGAAATTCGAATGCCCATGTGGGTGGTTAAAAGTGCACATATTTAACCGCAGACTAAGCTAGGGGTAGTATCGCTTTCTACTTTACCAAAACCACGTAAAACTGGCTGTGCGCGAAGCAGTACCCCCTAAGAAGCAACCCCTTTTAGTCCCCCTGGGGATAAGTTTCGAAAAACGTTGAAGTCACGTTTCTTTTATTGAAGAAACGTGGTAAGTCTTAGATCTCCCATTTCAAAAATCATAGGTACCTAACCTCTACAAATTTTAATCCGCATTAAACCCCTTAGAGGACGACTTTTTAAGAATGTGTGGATATATTTTCTTGGTTTTATAGTAAACAGGATTTTTATGTAACATACCTCTAACTGCAAGAATCATTCTCTATTACAAACTGTAATACCTTTAAAATACAAATTTTCAAAAAAACTTTTTAATTATTTTTACGTTGTATATAAGTAATGTTTATAATCAGCATATTAAAGTTTTTAGGTTTAGTAATTAATTACTGTCCAAATTCAGATTTTCAACCCCTATATAACTCCATTTAATTGGGTATGAATTTCGAAAACCGGCAAAGTTACTTTTCTTGACATATAATGAAGAGTTTACATATCAAGTCGCAGATCTACTTTGAAAATCATGTCCCAGGTATACAATTTCAACCCCGAATTTAGTCCCTTAGGGAATGAATTTGGAAAAAACTGTGGAATCACTTTTCTTTAAATTTAATAAACTGTCTATGCGTAAAGTTTCAAACCTTCCCATGCAAATATTCAACCCGTTTGAACCCCTAAAGGGGAATAAGGACCTCTGCACATGTAAAGTTTCTAGATCTATAAGTTTTTGTTCTGTCTTTCAAACTTTCAACCTCAATTTTATTCCTATATGAGATGAATTTCGGAAAAAGGTAATATAGCTTTTCTTGGCTCATTATAAAAAGTCTATCTATGATGTCTTAGATCTCCTAATATACAAATCATATATTCCCGATACAAACTCTCAAACCCTATTTAAGCTTTTCGGGGATGAACTTCAAAAGACAGCGAAGACACTCTTCTTTTAAAATAATGAAGAATTTAAACATGAAGTTTCAAACCTCTTACTTTATAAATCGTAGACTCTCTATACCTACAAACTTTCAAACCTCATTTAAACCCCTTAGCTTAGAGGATGAATTTCAAAAAACGGTTAAAGAATCTACTTTTCATTCATTTCAATAAAGTATCTAATCATAAAGTTTTAAGCCTCTTACTTAAAAAGATCGTAGAGTCCCGATGCAAACTTTCAACCCCCATTTTAACCCCTCAGAGGATGAATTTTGAAAAACGGGGAAAATACTTTTCTTTTATTCTAATGAAAAATCTAAGCATGAAGTTTCACACCACTTACTTTAAACATCGTTGACTCTGCATACAAACTTTCAACCTCCTTTTAACCCCTTAGAGGATGAATTTCGAAAAACGGTGAAATCACCTTTTTTTATTCTAATGAGGAGTCTAAACATGATGTTTCAAACCTCTTACTTTAAAAATCGCAGACTCACCATACAAACTTTTAAACCCCCTTTTTAACCCCTCGTAGTATGAATTTCGAAAAACGGTGAAATAACCTTTTTTTTATTCTAATGAAGAGTCTAAACATGATGTTACAAACCTCTTACTTTAAAAATCGCAGACTCTCCATACAAACTTTCAACCCCCATTTTCACCCCTCAGACGATGAATTTCGAAAAACGGTGAAATTACTTTTCTATATTTTTTATGAACAGTCTATTCATGGAGTTTCAAACCTCTTAAAAAAAATTAAAGTCCCCATACAAATTTTGAACCCCTATTTGAACCCCTTAGGGGATGAATTTCGAAAAATCCGTTCTTATCTCTCACCTACGTTATATGGCCATTCTACTATGAAAATTTCAAGTTCTTCGCTTCAGTAGTTTCGGCTGTGCGTTGATGAGTCAGTCAGGACTTTGCCTTTTATATATATAGATATACATATGGCAACATGGGGAAACTACAGCAAGAGAAATTTTTAATCTTGGTACTTGGCAGTATTTTTTTCCCGTTTTACAAAATATGTCTACATACTTACTGAAATAGATATCTGGTTCGGTCTTGCACTCATCCCTCTAGTTCCATCCAAACTAAGCGATTTGTTCCAGGGTCTTGGATAATTTCTATGTATTTAAGTAGTATATTTCAATATGTGCATGTATACAAACAAGCATTGCTTAGTTTTGTTGGGACTAGATTGATTAGTGCAAGTCTTTCCTGAATATGTTTTCAGTAGGTTTGTAGACATATTATATTTATACTTATTAAACAGAAAGATATTTGCCATGTGTCAAGACGAATTAATCCTCTTTCTTGTGATGTTGCCATATGTTTTTTTTTTAAATAAAACCTTCTTTCGACCTCTGCAAACTTAGCGTAGTCCGAATATTATAGGTACTATTCTTTTTCGCGACCAAACAGCCAAAGTATAAAGACGACAAGTAGTCCAACTTTGCCCGTCCAGGAGCGCGCGATGCGTACATATTCACATAAACGTGCGTTAGCACGTCTGTGTGAGTTCGATACATAGTGGAGCATTCTTACGTATTGTTATTTCTTTGCTTGTAGTGCGTTCGTACACGGCGCGCACACATTCAAACGCGCGATGTACGTTTTGTAGGAAGAAAAATTACTGCTATTATACTGTGCCCATAGCGCATTATCACGATGAGTACCTACTTACGATGCACATCTTAAAACTAGCCAAAAAATTACACCCATGAAGAAAACTTTCTAAGAAACTTATTTCCATTTGCAAGAGATTTACGAAGCTTAATTACAAAATTTCTTAACTGTAAGTGCTTAAATTGAATCTGAACTATTTTCGACCTGCTAAAATAGCCAAGAAGCAGCCAGATGGCTTTCACAGATTAAAACAACAAACTTTACTTAGGATAAATGCCTGCAAAACTATTGTTACATTTTTATATTAAGTAAACAAATCAAAGGAAAATAAAATTTGTACTTATCATTAATTAAACTAATTTTCTTTCAGTTCATGTTCACATTCATTAATTTTATTTTAAGAAGTGTCAATAGAAAGTAAATAATTAAAGTTGCATTAAAGTTCAGAAATCCGCCATTTTGTTTTTCTTTTTGTTTTACAAGTTTACGTACTCAGTGACACGCGCGCTTCTAATGATGTATCATTTATCAAAATCAGGTGTGACTTTGAGTAGTTAAATACGAGTGGTCATAGGAACGGTCATACATTTTTACTTATACAGGGTGGGAGGGACTATACCGACATACTTTAGCCATGAATTCCTGGTGGTGTGACGAGTAAATAATGTTATATCAACATGGGTCGAATTTTGTCATTTTACATTAATAGTCTTATGGAACAAAATAAATCAATAAATTAAGCCCCTCGTTATAAACATGTCCTTACTGGCTGAAAAGTTATCAAAAAGAAAAAAAAAGCTAAAATGGAAACGAAAGGTCAGTTTTTTGGCCTCGTAGTCGCTTACCATCAAATACTGCGAAGGTCAATTCCTGTTTAGTTAAAGGATTTTAAAAAGATAGTAGAGGTATCTTAGTCACATTTATTAGGGCTTGTTACACACTTGGGAGTTTTCATTTACAAAATAATGAATATCTCGGAAAGTAAGCGTTTTTCGACTATACATCACATAACTTTTTTTACTCCTAATAATTGTTAATAAGACATTAATTCCAATTGTCTTATATACCTAAGACAAAAAAAACATACAAATGGATCAATGATAACTATCCTTTTGGGCTTCGCCGCGGTGGGTAAAAATATACGAAAAAAAAGCCTTTACATATTTTCGCCGTGGTAACCATGTCTCACTATTGACAAATATTTCACTCAAGTGTGGTCGGATACACTTTAGGTGAACATTTTTTAAAGTTGGATTAAGATAGTATTTAGTAGATAGATAGATATAGTATTTAGTTATAGATTTTCCATCAGCGCTGATTCATTTTACCTTCACAGCGTTTTTTCGATCAAACTGCGACCTCTGACTTTAACTATTCTGTAGTTGCAAGTAGAAATAAGTAGTCGTTCTGGATCCACTTTTATTTATGGCCCCGGCCATTGTACGTGATTAAGGGAGTAAATGTTAGCACAATTAGGCAGGCCGGGAATTTGTCTTGGACATGGCATAGTAGGGAGTGGAGCTTGCTGTCAGCGGATCCTTAAGCGGAGCGGGTTTTGTGGACGTTCGATTTTCTTTTATTGCCTTAGACTGGCAAACAGGCAGATCACCGATTTGATGCGGTCTGTAGACATTTGTATCACTAGATGCGTTGCCGGTTGGAAAGAAATACGACGACACCCTTTTTAACACGTTCGCCCGCGGTAACGGGTATCACCGTAAAATATGAACCACGCTATAATTATGACGGTACGGCTAACGCAGTATTTATTCGCGATTGCCTATAAGTCAGTACGGTGCTTACCGATCAAAATCCATACCTTTATTACGGAGTAATTTTTTACTGTAATGTGGGGCAAAACAACAATGACACTACCGTCGAAATAGAGTGTAATCTCAAACTCGAGTTTGACTCTGACTGTCGTTCTATAAGGTCGTAGGTATTGTATGGCGAAATTTTACTGTCATTCTAGTACATTCCATAATTTGGGTACCGCCGGCGAACGTGTTAAAAATAGTAAAACCCACAGAAATATATCGCGGTAGAACCAAAAAGTGTATGTATATATACCTCGAGTGCGAAGTGGCGATGACCTACTTTGTATCCCGTCAACTTCAGTTTTCATCAATATTATAGTCAGATTTGAATATCTGATAATAATGGTATAATTATTTGTTCAAATACCACCAAATGAAATGGAAAATTTATGTTTTCCATCACTAAATTTCACTTTTGGTGTCAAACGTCAAGCAAAAAACGTTACACGCTTCGTTCCCATGCAAATCGACGAACTATTATTTCCTTCTTTTTTTTTATATTTCTGTGGTGAAACCACTATAAAACTTAACCTAGTTATAGTTATAATAAGTGGAGCCACACCCTTACTCCTCTATAATGGCTGTTTACACGGCTGCAGTAAGACCATTCGATAAAATGGATTATAGTCCTCTAACTCTTTCCCACCTGTGCAACTGTGTATATGCGTCACTGTCGCGCCAAGTCCATTTCGAAATTGATTCTAGATTTCAGTGCTAAATTCTACTGAGTGTCTTTGAATTTAATATTATTATGCTTTTGACTTTTGGAGTGGGGATACTTAAATAATAAGTTTTGAAGTTAGATTTTAAGAAAAGTCTAACCTTTGTAAGAAAATGTAATAGTTAAACCGCAGTTAAACCATAATCACTAAGTCATACTTAAGTTAGGTTAAAGTGAAAGTAGGCATCTCAATAATTGGATCCTACCGAGATTCAGATTTTATTTTGTTTGCCTACAAACATTTTAGGTGTTCGTGTTCACCATTTTGGTAAAAACAGAATGTAAATTCCCAAAATATGAATCTTGAAAATTTTATTCTCAATACTATGTGAGTTGCCTGTGAGCATCGAAATGTTATTCAATAGGTCAGTTTCAGTCTGCTTTACAAACTCAAATTGAAATTTAGAGTTTTATCGAGTATCGCAAATAGAGAAGCAATGAGCGTTTTTTGACTTAATTATACAACGTTGCATACAATACTTTTTCTACGACTAGGTTTTAAATTATAAAATACGAAATTAATCATAACCTGGAAACAAGGCAAATATGACGTTTGACTGACAGTATGTGTCTATGGTAAACTTTTTTTTTTAATATAAAATATACTTAAATTAAAAATACTTTTTTTATGTTGGCATCAATGAATTTAGTTCGGAAAGTTTTGTTTTTCTTAAAAACCGTAGGAATTTAATTGTTTGTTAAGTTGGTAGTTGTGCATTTTTACCGTAAAGTTAAAATTGAGCGCTTAATCCTTGACCTAAGTTTAACCTAGATTTAGAAGTCTGTGGCTGCTAGCAATAACGTAAAGTGACTATAACGACACTAGTGCTGTTATGGGGAATACAGTATAGACTTCTCTGAACTCATAGTATGTATGTTCTTATATTAGTGTTCGTGACCAAGTAAAAGACAGATAACAGTACAGGAGTAGAAAAAATTAATAACGGCACGTTACAATGTCTAATTATCACTGCAACCCCCCAGCAAAGGCCAACTTCTCAGCTTAAAGGGACATTTGGAGCCAACGATTATGCAATAAACACTTAGAGCACTCTATAATGTAATTACCATGAACTAACTAGAGGCCAGGCTCAATCCAAATAAGATTAAGCTAACCCTTCCCCAATTATTTATTAAATTTAATCATGCCCCCGTTTAGAATTAAGTTACGCTGAAGTAAATTGGAAATGTTCGAATTGCCTTTTAAATTATTAAGGTGACGAAATGGGAAGGAGATTTTCCGAAAAGGAAGAGGTATATGTAAATGCTAATTCAAATTATATTTGTATATTTTGATGTTAAATAAGCGTTTTTCAAGAAAAGTGTACAATACGTCAACGACACTTTAATATTGTATAACTTTCCGTTGACACACATTTTCAGTTTCGTATTTAACGACCCTTAACTGCTCGAAACATGTATTTAAAAAAACCACTCTAATAACAGTTTTTTTTAAATAAACACCGTCATTACTTTAATTAAAACAACACGTATACCACACAGTATAAGCAGTATTTTTTCTTCCGACAAAAGGTACATCGGGAGCGGGCATGTGTGCGCGCCGTGTACGGACGCACCACAGGCAAGCACTTGCCCATGCGCGCCCATGCCACAGTATGGAGTGCACTCACACAGACGCGCGATCGTGCGTCTGTGTAAATACTTGTCGCGCGCTCCTAAACGCTGAACAACTTGGTTGTCTTGATACTTTGCGTATACTGACTCATTATGATACTGACTCCCGGTAAAAACTCGCTAAGTGTACATGAAGTTCGCATGTAACTTTTGACTTTTTTCTCTACGCCATTTTCAGATACGAGATTTTTTTTTTAAAGTAATGACGATGTGTTAAGGTGGGTTTAGACCAAACGAATTCTAACACATTCTAACCCCACTCTACCAAATTCATTGTGTACACACAAAGAATTTGGTAGAGTGGGGTTAGAATGTGTTTAAATTCATTTGGTCTAAACCCACCTTTAGACCATGATTAGGTATACTCAATGTTAGAATGCAATTTATTTACGAGAGATTGTAAAATGGTAAGACTTGAACGTAATTCGAGACCATTTGCTAGACTCGGCGCACGCTTTTAACCAATTGAATGTCAAAATCAGTCATTACATTTAACTACTATACGCTGATGAACAATGAATTCGGGTCATTTTCTATATATAATTGTTTATAGAAAATGACTCCAATTCATTGTCCATGAGTGTACAAATAATAAGGTCCGCATGCTTATTTTCAAACCTAGGTAGGTCTCGTACCTACATAAACTTGAGGAAATAAACCTAAACATGAACCTATTAATCATAGTGGTTGTTACAGCCCGCGGGCTAAGATGACCACAAAATAGTAGATTGTTCAATTAGGGACTAAAACAAGCCATAATGACACGAGGTGTTTAGCCACCCGAGCGTAGCGAGGGTGACTATAGATCGAGTGTCATTATGGTTGTTTAGTTCCGCGTTAAACACTCTACTTTTCACTTTGAATGCGAGGAAAAAAACAACGTTCTATTACACAAAATTACAATATTTATTGTTTCGTACTTTCGGTATAAAGTTACACACAGCACTATGCACATTAATTGTTGAAATATTGTGCTCAATACGACGAATGAACATTCAAAAAGCAAAGAAATTTTTTTCCGCGGTTCTTTATTTTTTTTTTTACTTAGTGAAGTCACTCAGGCTTTAAATGCTGGCATTTTTAGCCAACAGGTTCAAACGTGAAAACTACCTATTTTAAAACAAATTGGATCATGCAAAATAAAATTAAGTCACCTACCCCTAATCTAGTTAAATTGATTTATATTCGTAATAATTAATCATTATTACTATATTAAATCGTTATTTTTTTATTATTTTTGCACAGTTGTCTTTTTAGGTTATTTTCAAACCCAAAAATTGTCTATACACAATCACTAAAAATGGCGACAATATTCCAACCACAAACACCCCGATTGGCTGTTTAGGGGTTTTCAAAGACAATTAAAAAAATTTACTTTAATCTCTAGATATTAATAAGGAACTTTAGTCAAGATATACAGAGACTAAATTAACATTTTAAGAGCATGAGAAGTGAAAAAATATAAATAAATTTCATAGGGGGCATTTCGGCCCACGGGCTGAGTGAGGTATGGGCTGAGTTGACCATACTTAAAATCATTGATGATTTGACACTAACTTTCAGTTTCGGCACGGAACTTAACTGTTCAAAAATCGTTCACTTTTTTTGAAAAACATCCATTACTAAGTCTAGTCATTAGCCTACACTGACACACAACGAACTTCCAAAAACGTTATCGATGTTGGTGCCAGCTTTACGATGCAAACGAGCTACAACCATTTGTTGTTCTCTGTGCAATCAGCTAACTAGTAACTCCGATTCGTAGTTTTAGTTGCTATTTGCATACACTCAGGCACTGAATGTGACACTGACGACATTTGGAAGGTCTGTGAATTTGGAATTGTGCAGAGCTTTATATTTCCATTATTAACTATGGATTTACCCACCTCTAATTTGAACTGCAAAAGTAACTTCGTATCGCATGTATTTGTATAGGATTACAAACTTATTTGTGCAGTTGTGACTGAAATTGCAATATTTTTAGGTCCTGTATAACTTTATAAACTAAAAACAAATTATGTTTAAAAATTGGAAAAAAAAAAAAAAATTATGATGATCAGTGAGTCAGTGATAAAACTAAGCAACTTTGACAGAGACATCTCAGCACTTGGATGTATCGCCAGTCTATTTGGCAACGTTGCAAGGATTCCAGAACCAGACAGAATCAAAAGCTTTCTCATAGTCCACAAATGCTAAGCACAGGGGCTGATTTTACTCCTCAGTCTTCTGTATTATCTGCCTCACTGTGTATGTGGTCTATGGTGCCATATCCTCTAGGAAATCCGACAGATTGTAAACTCTTTGTCGGTAAGTGCAAGGTCGTTCACAATTTGACGGTTTCTGATGGATAGATTAAAAACCGGTCAAGTGCGAGTCGGTCTCGCGTACCGAGGGTTCCGTACAAACTCAAGTAGCTACATAGATAGTTCAAGAAAAACTGTATGGCGATTAGTTTAGTAGGAGCAAATAAGTATGTGTTACGATTTTTGCGAATTTCTAAAAAACGGTGCAACTTCGGAAAACCGTTATGATTTTTCCTGTAATATTTAGGACGACATTAACAATTGGTAATTATTACAGATTTTTCTGTTCAGTAACTTCGAAGATAATAGGGGGGGAATGGTATTTTTTTAACGTTTGGCATTATTAAATCAAATACTACTTATTTAAGAAAAAAAAAATAAACACGGTGTTTTAATCTACAAATCAAGCCCTTTCATTTGATACCCCGTTCAATATAATAGCCCTACTTTCAATTTTCAAAGTCCCATTTCGGTCCCCTTTAAAAAAAAAAGGAAAAAGGTATAAGATTTTTTTACTGTCCAATAGCCTCGGGTTAGCGATTTTTAACACTATTCCAAATTTCAAGTCGATAGCATTAGTAGATCCTGAGATATCTTGCTGTGACAGACAGATGGAGTCGCACCATAAGGGTTCCTTTTTTACCATTTTGGTACGGAACCCTAAAAACTACCCTACTACCCTACTTAATCCCGAGTTTACAAACTAATTTAATCATTATCATTACACAAAAAAAAATTAAAACTACTTCAGACAGTTTCGAGTAAAAATCGAAACCGAACTCGGTTTTCGAGTTTAATCGAAAAGTACTCGTTTTTCGGTTTTCGAGTCTGGCTGCAATCCCTACGTGCAATAGTTCTTAAACTACTAGGTCGATAATGGCTTGAATGGCTTCGAGAAAAGGATGATACGGACGTGCCTTTGTTTTGGTCGACTTGGCGGGGGCACTGCCCCCAGATAAAGTGCTGAAATAAGTGACCTTAATACAATACTATCTATGATATCCTACGAAAAAAAAAACGTAGGCGTTGAAATTGTAATATATAAATCACAACAACAATCAATATAGGTAAGTGCCGTTGGAATGTAAACTTTTTTGAAAAACCATGTTGTATGTAGCTTAATGTCATTTGTCTGTCCCCTATTCATAGTCATAACCTTCTCAACCGATTATTGACAAAACATGTAGGTATTGTTTGATGGATGACCTTCGCTTAGGGATGATAGATTAACTGCATGCAGACATAAATCATGCTATTCCAATCGCCTATAAAACCGTCAAAATGCCAATAGACGGTGAAAAATCAATTATCACTACGCTTCCGTCGACCCGTCATCAAACATTGCATCGTTAACTTACAATAGACGTACCAAGGACTGTATATTACACAAAATAGTACATTACACAACTAGGGTGGTAATACAAAGAAAGGCCGAGATCGCAGAAGTTCGCGGCCCGAGCTGCAAGCGAGGGACGTAAATATGCGATCGAGGGCTTTCTTTATTACCTCCCGTGTTCTGTACATAATTTTATGTCTACACTTGGCCAGAAAGCGGCTTTTTCCGTACGCGCAGCGTGCGGAAAAAGCCACTTTTTGGCCAGGTGTGGCATAAAATAAATAACCGAACGGAGCGTCGCCAACAGATAACTCAAGCATTTATAGTGGGCCGGTGGCTTTGTACTTACATATTTGATTATAAGCATGCTTTGCACTATACAGGTACTTGTTTGTCTTATAACTTTATGAAACGTAACACACGCGTGCAACATCTTAATTAATCCCTTTCAAAAGCCTCATACACAGACCTCACCTTCTTAAGTAACCGTATAGCAAAAACGGCTAAGCACGGACATAAAGCTAGGTTTATGATAATGAAAATTGCCTGCCGTGCTAGCCCCGCATAAAGGAGTCTTAGGCAAAATTTATAGAATGCATTAAAATTCCTACTTTAAGAGTTTTTTGTTAAGGCCAGTGTGGGACGTAAATTTAAGCCTTTGGAATTATGCGGGTCGTTTTATTAGGAACAAATCGTGTTTTACGGCTAATTTTGACTTATGTTTTAAACGTAAAGGCTGAGTACCAAATATAAGTCAAATGCGGAATATTTGAGATATCATATAATGAAATAATTGAATTGAGAATTAATCTTCAAAAAACCAACCACGAGCAAGTCTAACGCCTGCTCAAAGGATGTTGATGTAGAATCTATATCAACATCCTCTGAGCATTTGATATAAGTATCTATATTATAGATATATCATAAGAATAGATACTCATACTGTACAATTTTCAAGTATCTAATCTATTACTGTTGCAAACATACGGATAGACATATTAGATATATCTACGGACGAATGCACGGAGGGACAGACAGCACGGGTTTAGTAATACCGTTCCGTTGGCGATTATTGGGTACGGAAGCCTAAAATAGTACATTACACAACTAGGGTGGCAATACCAAGAAAGTGCGAGATCGCAGATGTTTACGGCCCGAGCTGCAAGCGAGGGACGTAAATATGCGATCGAGGGCTTTCTTTATTACCTCCAGTGTTGTGTACATCATTTTATGTCTACACTTGGCCAGAAAGCGGCTTTTTTCGTACACGCAGCGTGCGGAAAAAGCCACTTTATGGCCGGGTGTGGCATAAAAAACGTTTCCAAGAGGAATAGTGTATTTTATAAATCTCGAACCTCCATGTGACTTATCTGAGGTAACCACCCGGATATCACTCAGTTTGCTTACCCTGGTAGCCTCTCTTAAAGAGAGAGACGGCTAAGCCAAAGTAGCTTCTCAATTAATCCTAGTTTACATCACCCAGGATTGTAATTAGCATTTACTTTCCGCTACTCCGATAGATATTACCACTTCTTGCGTCGAAATATAATAAGTATGGAAGCGTAACTGCAGCTCAAAATCGGCCCCAAGGAATACGTACTAACGGGACGTACCTAGTACTTAGTACGTATACTGTGTACTTTTAGGTATTTAAAACTTCAGTTTTGCATAGGTTGCATAAAGTTTTATAATACTAAAATCTGTGATTGGTTACAAAGCCACTGACGTGACAATTTCATTTACCGCTAAAGTTTTTTCTTCAGTATATACTCTGTACTTTTAGGTATTTAAAAAAAGGTTAACAAAAAAACCACGTGACTCGGGTCGTTCAGCCAGTCAAAGTAACGTTTTGTATCTGTGGCACAATACCACTGGCTGAACGACCCGTGTCACGTGGTTTATTTGTTTACCTTTTTTACCCGACTGCGGTGAAGCCCAAAGGAGGGTTATGTGTTTGACCTGTATGTATGTATGTATGTCCGTTCCTATGTATATTTTATTTATTTATTTATTTATTTATTTATAAATACATGTTAACATTACATTACAGTAAAAAAACCAATGCGTCATGAAACGTAAGAATAACATATCTATTTTGGCGACGAAACGGCGTGGCCCCGTTGCATCGTCGTCTCCGGTGTAGGATTCGGCAGGTTGCCCCGGAACCGTCGAAACACGACACCCTTCGGCCAGAAGTCAGCACATGCGATGGTCTCTTGCAGCGGCCGCGGCACGCGCACCACAAACGTATATGTATATGTTCCGTAACTACTCAACGGCACAACCGATTTTGATAAATGGTAGGTACATCATTAGATTCGTCTTGATGGCGCGAGTGGCACTGGGTATGAAATTTGTTAAAATAAACAAAATGGCGGATTTTATGCACATTTAAAGTGCACCGCGGTCGGGTTTTTTTAGTAAAAATATTTAGTTATTTAAATACGTAAAAGTACAGAGTATAGAACTGAAGAAAAAACTGTAACGGCAAATCAAATTGTCACGTACGCAGGAGCCTGATTCAGTCTACTTTTTGAATTTACAATCCAAGTGACCCCCCCAAGGGACCTACGAAAAAAAATCCAAGAACTATTCACGGGTCAAAATTTATAATGACTGAACTATCTGGGCAGCAATAATGGAAGCCTCTGATCGTACATTTATGGCTCTTACTTGCGGTTCGAATGATAAACACGTGCAATTTTGGTCATGCTTTGTTTTACTGCCCTAGAGGTATAATGTACTTGTTACGCTATCAAAATATTCACCTTTACAGGCAAGAATGCCGTGCGACACCGGCCAAACAAGCCGCAGTGAAGGGAACATATTTCCCTGGCCGTTGCAGCTCTTTGCACTTTACGATAATGAATATTAGCTTTGTTGGGGTTTCTACAGAATGCAGTGAACTTTTATGCGTACCTAGTTTCAATTTTTTAATCCTTGTTTTGTAGCACTTGTTTTGTATTTTACATTGCATTGTGTGCTCTCATTGTGGAAAATAAAGTGTTATAATATTCATGCAGGAAAAAAATATTGATACAAAAATTGGTAAAAAAATCGATCCAACCGAGTCCACCTCGTAAATGGGCATTTTCTTTTAAAATGTCCCCTTAACTAGCAGTTAACAAGTAGTCACAAAGCTGACGATTAGTTTCAAACTCCATATATTTCGTCACTGGCAGGTTAGACAGTGCCTATTTAAACATAGCTTATGCTATGCTATTGCGCGTATCTGTAAATATTCGTGCATTTTAAAATAAAAATGCACAAATATTCGGATTATATTAGGTTTATGCCATTATTGTTTCTTCCTATTCGTGATTCTGCACAAAATAAATTCCACACAACTGAATTTAACCACATGCGTAATGCTTCACAGTCATTATTTCTACGCAATCTTGTTTCTTCCTAGTAGCGATTCTGCACAATACGAATTTAATCACATGCGTTATACTTCACGATACTATCTAAATAATGATATAGATAAATGAGGTATCAAATGATTATTTAGATAGTATCGTGAAGTATAACGCATGTGATTAAATTCAGTTGTGTGGAATTTATTTTGTGCAGAATCGCGAATAGGAAGAAACAATAATGGCATAAACCTAATATAATCCAAATATTCCAGCAATTAAGCCTTTCAATAAAATATAATTGCCGTAACATAAATATTGATGCAAGGAATGACGATAGGTAGGAGCTATTGATAAAATCAGACACTGTCTCGACGCCGCCTTTGTTCCATTGAAAACTCTACTCCGATTACTATTCCTTACTTTCTAAAGACGCAAGTGGTAAAAACGCTGAATGCATCAGTTCAGCGTTTTTACTTACCTCCAGCACCTCTTTTTATACCGAGACGCACACTTTCCTAATTAAGCTAGCTAAGGTAAGGCCGCGGAACGTTTCAAACGCCCTTTTCTTTGTGTTACGTTATATTTATGTATACGATAACAAATGCCTTAACTGTTAATAAGAGTAAGAAGATCCGCTTATATTTTATCTATATGCCTATATAAGGTCCTAATTTATTAGTTGCAGATATTTTTACAGCTGATAGTACTCGGTCTCTGGAGTATATTAAAGCATGAAACATTATAGCTTTTACGATGGTTTTTTGGAGAAAAAGGAAAAACAAATTTGCTACGTAATAACACCCTGTTAATGTGATTACTATTTTTACTCGATAAATCCCATCCTAATGACATTTGCAGTTTTCCCGCCGAACCGTTACGACATTTACGACAAACAATTGTTGACATGACGGATAGTGTTATTGTGACATATGATAATGCACATGGTGATTTTTTTTAGACGAAATTATAATTAATTTATTTGTTAGGTAAATGAAATCAAAAAAGTTATATGAAAAGATTTCTTAATTTCTATTTAAAGTTAATTATTTTAATGAAAAGTATAATGTGTTAAAATATCTGCAACTAATAAATTAGGACCGTATATAGTTTATTATTTTTTTATCTTTTAATATGAATATTTCGAAACACAAAGGAAAAGGCGGTTGAAACACTCCGCAGCCTTAGGCTGCGGCTCCACTGAGGCGGAGACGAGCGGAAGAGGAGACGTGTAGGGTCCACCAAGCACATAAATTATTTCATAGAATATTCATCACCACCACCATCAACTCAAAAGCCAAGTTATATTATAATATAATATATTGAAGTACTAAAAAGGACTTCCTAACTTTGTTAGTAGTAAGAAAAGAAAGGCATCACGTGCCCGATATTCTGATGGAATGCCCCTTTAGCATAATTGGGATGTTGAATAATATAGTCACATGGATTGCAAAATACTAAATTATCATAACACAAAAGAAATAAACAAAAAATGTATAAAAAATATAAAGTTATGAGACCACAAAGTTTAAAAAAAAACGATATTTTTTTATCGTCTTTAAGAAAAATTAAAGTCAATTTCGGAATGCTTAAATAACACTGAAAAAATAAATGTATGACAACTATGTGCTTAAACGCACTTCTTCGTGCTCAAATGGCAAAATGCTATTTTTTTCATACAGACTTATTACAGCGATGCAACGGATGACGTCATAATGTCATGCCGTTTTGTATTGAGCGTTTTCAATGCTCAGTCCGATCTGCTATTTTTGATTACAATTTGTGGCTGTTATACTTATACCAATGTATTAGGTGTCATATAGATATTTGTTCCTCAGAAATAGTAGAATCGATTTAGGACAGAAAAAAAATCGACTCAACAGGCTAATTAGGTGAATACAAATTATTTCAAAAATGATGTGGTAAATATTCTTTAAATTGACATAAACGTCTTGGTATAAAGTGCAAATGACAATTTCAAGTAGAAAAAAAGACATATTTTGTATTTACACTATTCTGAAACAGCTCTCGCGCTCTAGAATACTTGGCATAGATGAGAGCCTTGGGATCCCGAGAATGGGTTATTGTTGGTGATCATTTTTTTTGACGAGGGTTAAGATCAGTGTTTTTGCCGTGCAAACGAAATAGATTTCCTTGCTCCCAAATGCAGCTGCATGTCCTCTTTCATAGCCCCATGAACGGTCTCCGGTTCGGATTATGTTGCAATAGTGCTGCCATCTTACACTTTTATGTCCAGACCGTAACGTGCACCTGCGTTTTGTAACAGAACACTGTCTTTGTATGCCATAAAAGTGTACGCCACTAGTTTCTAAGGTTAGGATAGTAAGCCCTTCTGGCATGTGTGTGGACGTCTTTACACATTCGACCCGTCTGGCGACACTAAACTTTTTTCTGATTTGTTTTACCAAAAATAGCATACCTAGAGTCTTTTGCTTAAATTATTTTCTTTTTTGCATAAGGCGTGGCTGATAAGTTTTCTTGGCGTCTTCTTTCTTATCAAGTATGCCTTTTGGAAGCGCCGCTAGTTTTTTTTTAAAGTTAGGTTTTTAAACCCTTCTGGCATGTGTGTAAACATCTTTACACATTAGGCCCATCTGGCAACGCTAATATTGAATTTGTATTTTTAAAGTGGGTAGGTTTGCACAACAGTAATTTTGACAGAGGAAATTTATGATTTTCTCAGTCTACCCGCGACCACGAACGCTGAAAAGGGTTACGAAACGTCGGGACGTGATATACGCGATTTAATCCGTTTAAGTTGTTTTATTACTATGAGTGATAATCGCTAAAACCGAAGACAATATTAGTTATATATTTGATCAAATATAACATGATGTTTATTGGCGGCGCTCAGTTGAGAAGTCCATTAATGTCTTTCATCACGACATAACTGCCACTAAGAGATATTGGAATTATATTCATAATTTCAGCCAGGTACCACAGTATAATAGCAGTAATTTTTACCCGACTGCGGCGAAGTTCAAAGGAGGGTTATGTGTTTGACCTGTACGTATGTCCGTTCCTGTGTCCGCTCGTAACTACTCAACGGCACATCCGATTTTGATAAATGATACATCAGTAGATTTGTCTTGATGGTGCGAGTGTCACTGGGTATGAAGTTCGTTAAAATAAACAAAATTACGGATTTTATGCAGTTTCAAAGTGCACCGCGGTCGGGTTTTTTTTAGTAAAAATGTGGTTATTCTTCCTACAAAAGTTACATAGCGCGCTTGTATGTTGTGCGCCGTGTACGCACGCACTACGAGCAAAGTTTGAAGAATGCGAATGAATGCTCCAGCGTGGATCGCACTCACACAGGCGCGCGATAGCGATAGTATACTACTGTCCATCACTATACGAATAACATACTATATAATGTATTTTATGTATTGTATATGTAGGTTTATGTATTAATTTATATACGTATGTGTATTGCTTCCCTTGTATTTAGTTATTTGTGTGCATTCTTCGTCTTTTGCATCGTTTATTCCTCACCACCTACTCATTTAGTTTTGTTAATTTTATATCAACTCCGCTACCCAAAGGTTGTCTGGAAGAGATCGCTCTTTAGCGATAAGACCGCCTATTGTTTACCAATGTTTTTGTATAAGTTTGTATTGTAATTTATCTTTTGGTGTGCAATAAAGTATGATTGTTTTGTATTGTATTGTATACTGTGGAAGAGAGGACAGTATAGAGAGATCTCTCTCCAGGTGGGTGTTGTACCTGGGGACCGAAGTCCGAAGGAAGTTGGTTGGAAGTGGTATATGTACTCGTAGTGTTAGTGTACGGCCTCAGTGGCGAGCGTCGAGCGTCGCGTCCAGCGTCGCGTCCGGCGTGGCGGGCTGCGTCTATGAGTTTTGTGCAGCGTGCACTCAGGACGCTCGCATACATTTGTTTATGTTTAAGAGGAAACAGGAGGGCAGTTTTTCCATACAAACGTAGTCCCCTGTTTCCTCCCTGGATAATGCCAGTAGAGCAATAATTTTTTGTCCAAAAATCTATGGCTACTATTGATATGTTCCTATGTTTTCCTTTTTACGATAAATTGATTCTCAAAAGAGATATTAACCTTCAAAAACCTAAAAAAAATGCCAGATTTTCCGCTGTGTTCACACATCCAGAAAATAAATTTGACTAGATTATTAAAAAAAAGGAAAACATAGGAACACGGCCAAAGCCTTTCTTTAATCTTTAATGAAAAAAATTGTTAAATAGGTTAAATTTTGGGGAAGAAATCAGGGGACTACGAAACGTTGTTTTCATGAAATTTTAAAAGGTATTTTCGGTCCAAGCTGCAGTTGTCTCTGTCGCGCTCTGCGCGGGAGAGGCGGGCAGTGCGGGACAGCGACATATTTTACAAATACCTAACGTTCAATTCTCTCCACCTTACTCTTTCCTCTTAACATGAACGCCCCGCTGCACGCCCCGCTCGAGCGTCCACTCAGTTTGTACCCTTAGCGTTATAAACACTTCGATAGTGTGATGAAGAACAGTATGGGAATTGTGCCGTTTGTATGGGCGTTGATGTACGCGCCATCTGTCGTGGAATGGCTGTAACTGTCCTCTTCCAACGAGTGTCGCTAGGTGGCAGTGTCGCTACAATACTTTGTAGAGGTACTCTAGCTAGAGCCAGCCAGCCTATACAGTACCTACAATCGAAGACACTGCTACTGCTAACTGACCACTTGTCACCCTTATTACAATGTATTAAGGTCTACTGATGGTCACTTAACTGTGTCTTCATTTGTACCTACTATCTAAAGGCGCTAGCGCATTTTTTACGTCTGTACCCAACTGAGGATCGTAGGTATACGTTTCACTCACTTTGCTTTCACGGCAAAGAGTTCTCCGCATATTAAGTTGGAACAAAGTTTCAGTTACCTGCATGGTGCTCGCGGTGTCGGTAGACTTGGATTTTATTATGAATATGTAAAACACTTAGACTAGGTTAAGTTTATTTAAATTGAAGTTGGCTCTGGGGACCGAAAGTTCCTCGTATCTGCATAGTTGGGCTATATTGTACATTTTTAAGTATTTAAATATTTTAAATAGCAAATTGAAAATTATGGAATTAAAACCATGTTTCTAAGGGTTTCTGATGAATGGCTTAAAATAATCAATCAAGCTATAACGCATTATGGGCATGTATAAACCTATACAACTACTAGATCTTTACGATAATAATATAGCAATAAGTATTGCACCCACGCCCTTAAAATATAGTATTGCTCATAGGAAAGACCTTTATTTTCTGTAATTTGTGTGCCTCAATCACTTGTACTCTTAACTAGTAGATGGTTTGTTAGTGAAAGGTATCCGATTTTATTTCAACGTTAACTAGATTTTACAAAATCGCGCTCACAATGGCCTATCTTAATAAAGACTTATAAGTTATTTCATCCGTTACGATATCCTGTTCTCAAAATTAATTACCAACATCAAAATCCATAGCCGGTCACAAAACAAAACCCTCTCTCTGAATTTATTATAAGAAACCCAAAGATAATTACTCTAAATGTCAATTAAGAACATTATTAATCACGTTCCAGTGAACATCCTCTGTTGAAAACCTTTTCTAGGTACACAGATCTGTTGTCAACCGATTCCAGACTTTACGCCTCAGTGACAGGGTCTTTATTAGGTTGGATGGTGTTGCTAGTAACGGCTGGTTGAGTCACCTTACATACTTTATCATAAACGTCATGTTGGCCTTTCGGGTAGCACGTCCACCTTTTTCCGTTTGGTGCGAAATTCGATAGGACCCTATTTAATCGAATGCCTGTAATAAATCTGAGTGCCTGTTACGGCGTGACGTGTAACCGTGCGTTTAGCTAGTTTCCTTTAAAGGTTCCCCTTGTTTTGACTTTATTTGTGCGAATGTTCTGCTTTTCTGAATAGTCTTTTCAGATAACAGTTTACAAAATACCATTGTAATTTCAAAATGGTTATAGAATAACCCTCATCTAAGCAATTTTATGTGACTTACGTAAAATATTTTACGAGATATTTTCGTTTAATCTGGAGGAAAATTAGTGTGCGTGTGGATTGAGTGAGCACCCTTCTGAAATAAAAAAAAACATCCTGTTCATTTAGTAAAAGTTCTAAAACAATTGTAAAACTAAATCTCTGTATTTGTAAAAAGATAAATCAAAAGATATAACCTTTAACGTGTGCTCACTCAGTTCTCACAAACTACCAACGAAATCAGGGAATGTATTCATTTAACATATAATATTTATATACGATTTTTTAGTAAAACCTGTGCTAACTTACCTTTATAATTTGTAGATCACCTAGTAACGTATTTAAGATTTTACAAATAATTTCTTATGCTCACTCAATCCACACACTTTCGAAAACCCGATTTCTGATGAAAAAACTGAAGATTTAAACTGCTATATATGTGTATATTTTAGTAAAACTAATCTGGGAATTTGTAAAATACAAAACGAACCACTAACGTGCCAGGTTTTTGGATAATAAATGTTTGTTAATGCTCACTCAGTCCACACGTTACAAGTAAGTTAAAAATGTAAATATCTCAATATTTGTAGTATTACATAAACTATAAATTACTTCAACTTTTAGTAAAAATTTTTACTAAATATCCACCATCTAATATTTTATATTCGTTGTCTGTTTTTAAAGATATTCAATTGCAATTTTTCTAATGTAAGTAGATCGATTAGGTTGACCACACTTTATTATATTATGGTCATATCCATGAATTAAATTTTAAAGTAAACAATTGTTTTGATTAGGTTAGTACATACTTATTACAATTAAGAGTTACCTGATCCGTAATTATTACCTTTCATTTACTGTAAAAGATTTAATCCGAGTTCAAAAAATAAAAATAAAATATCTTTGAATGTCAAAGTGACGTACCAGGGGTAGTAACCTTTTTGATCTCATATATTTTTTAAATGAACTGTATTTTGGATATGACCATAATATAATGAAGTGTGGTCAATCTAATCGATCTACTTACATTAGAAAAATTGCAATTGAATATCTTTAAAAACAGACAACGAATATAAAATATTAGATGGTGGATATTTAGTAAAAATTTTTACTAAAAGTTGAAGTAATTTATAGTTTATGTAATACTACAAATATTGAGATATTTACATTTTTAACTTACTTGTAACGTGTGGACTGAGTGAGCATTAACAAACATTTATTATCCAAAAACCTGGCACGTTAGTGGTTCGTTTTGTATTTTACAAATTCCCAGATTAGTTTTACTAAAATATACACATATATAGCAGTTTAAATCTTCAGTTTTTTCATCAGAAATCGGGTTTTCGAAAGTGTGTGGATTGAGTGAGCATAAGAAATTATTTGTAAAATCTTAAATACGTTACTAGGTGATCTACAAATTATAAAGGTAAGTTAGCACAGGTTTTACTAAAAAATCGTATATAAATATTATATGTTAAATGAATACATTCCCTGATTTCGTTGGTAGTTTGTGAGAACTGAGTGAGCACACGTTAAAGGTTATATCTTTTGATTTATCTTTTTACAAATACAGAGATTTAGTTTTACAATTGTTTTAGAACTTTTACTAAATGAACAGGATGTTTTTTTTTATTTAAGAAGGGTGCTCACTCAATCCACACGCACACGGAAAATTATGCGAATCCAAAAACTCGCACATATAAACTTATGCCAAATAGAGGGAACCCGATAGAACCCTATGTTATGCCTATGTCTAAGGCGCTTATCGACTTCCCTTTCGAGGTTCCCCATGTTTTGGCGTAACTTTATTATGTTACAAGTTACTTGCGTAAAAGATTTTACTTTTACGAATGTTTTTTCGTATAAGCTGGAGAAAAATAAAAAATCGACTAACGAATATTCCAACGCGTAAAAGACATTGCCCAAATTACTATAGAACCGTACCAAATCAAAAGTTATTGTGTCAACACCAAACCGACTGTATCTTAAAGAACAATAAATTGCCATTACATTACTAATCACTAAATCTCATTAAAATTGTATTTGGCGCTCCATAGAATTTTTTGGGATATTAAAGCGTTTAAGTAGCGTTTAGTAGTCCTCATTTGTGATATTATTTTTGTTACATTGTTAGTTTTATTAGGTATCTTCATTATTATGTAATTCATATTGTATGCCCGCAACGGGTAGCTGTGGAAACTTTGTACAACATGTCACCTCTGTACTTTAAACCGTGCACAGCTATGCAATAAATATTTCTATTTCTAAGATTTGTCAACCAGCCAAATACAAAATCAGTTAATAACTTTATTCCTGACATTAATGAGACTGCACTGCACTTAACTTAGTCGTATGACATGTCATTTAGGTTTTTAGGGTTCCGTAGCCAAAATGGCAAATACGGAACCCTTATAGTTTCGTCATGTCCGTCCGTCTGTCTGTCTGTCCGTATGTCACAGGCATTTTACTCAAAAACTACATGATGGATATTGATGAAATTTGGAATATAGGTGTCTTTTATGAGCCGCTTCTTAATTTGGTATATAAATAATTAAAATAAATATTTCTGGGGGGAGCACTCCATACATGTTAAAGACAGTATTTTTTTTTTTTTCATCAAATATCAACGCGTGGTAGGTACATAGTTCGACAGCTCTTTAAAAAACACTATAAGGTTCCTAAGTAATGTTTTTGATTAAGTGAATGTATTTGGAAATAATCGCTCCGAAAATTGTGTAAATTGTCCCCCCCCCCCCCCTCTATTTCGCAACTAATTACAAAAGGACGTAATTGCTATGAAGATACGCTCTTTTGTTGTTGTACTTTTTTTTACATCGTATTTTTTACCTTATAGTTACGGCTATGGAACCCTACACTGAGCATGGTCCGACATGCTCTTGGCCAGTTATTTATTGTACCTATCCAGATCGCTGAATGTTATTAATTTTTTTTTAATTATCTTAAGATAAAAACACATTACGCATTTACGCTCTCATACAGTCAAATATCAGCGTAGTACCTATCACGAGTTATTTGTACGAAATAAATGAATAATTTATAATGATTTACGTCCTTCAACACAAAATTATGAAGTACCTTTGCAGAAGGCAGGATGTCAGGCTTACAATGATTTTGCAGCTTGTAATGCTAAAACCAAGGAATAACATAGATGGGTTATATTAAGACGTACCTGTGACGTTATCTTTAGCTTTGTCTTTTACACTCATGTGACAAGTAGTCTTAAAAAAGAACGAGACAAACATGTTACTCTCCTGGGTACAGAGCTGAATTTAATTTATCTGAGTTACAATGTATAAGAGCAAACTGCGAAGAATATTTTTGTATACATTTGAGTAGACGGTGGCGCACCGTCCTAGGCATTTTAGAATTCAACCGACTTCGCAATCTAAGGAAATCATACATTTCATGGTGGCGGCGGAAATCGTACGGCAAAAATCTTTTTTTGCAAATAAATTGATCTCATTTCCCATTTTAAATTCAGTAATAAAAAAATTCACCTGGCTAAAAAAATAAACTACGTTTTTGGTATCAGTTTGGTTGTGACACAATTATAAGGCTATTGGTACCAAAAGTCAGCAATCTCCTTTAGGCTAAGTAGAGGGAGCCCAGTCCTATTTAATCGAATGCCTGTAATAAATATAAGTGCCTGTTACGACGAGTAACCGTGCCTTTAGGTAACTAGGTTAGTGTAAGGCGCTTATCGGGTTGCGTCCAGATTTTAACTACCTAACTTTTTAACGAGTACCGTTACTTACTTTATTTAATAGTAAGTTTGGTTCCATTCTGATTGCATGATTATTATATTAAATTTGCCAGACGCTATAAAACAAATATGTACCTACCTATATTTACATAAACCTTAGATTTCAGGCCTGCAGTTTAATGTATCTAAACAAATAATACAATGGGGATGACGACTGGGTTAAAACTATATAATTCTATTTAGTCCGTCAGTTAGATTATGGAAAAATATGGTACACGTATTTTTTGGTTTATCAAAATATTAAAAATCGATAAAGTTATAGGTCATCAAACTTCTGGAGTGGGGGCTTGTGACGTCACTCCTAGGTGAAAATTGTACCTAGGAGTGACGTCACTCGAAACTTCTAAGCACTCTATCCTCGTCATTTTTTGTTTGTCAAACAAAAGAAAAAATACGTGTACAATATTTTTTAATAATCTAACTGACGGACTAAACAGTTTTTTTTAGTCGTCTAGCCCATTGTAGTTGTAATTTTGCCGGACACGGACGTCACTTTATTAGAAAGAGAATCTTCTGTACGTGAGTACTATTACTTATGTTGTGGTAAAACGTAAGTAGGTAAATAGTTTTTGGAATTTTTGTCTGTTTTTTGGTTTGTTTGTTCGCGTACCTATCACGCAAAAACTACCAAATCGATTTCAATGTAATGTAGCGTACAGGTATATAATGACCTCGGTTATAAGACATAGGATCTGAGGGCACGGTAATGCCCCCGCCAAGTCGAGCAAAACAAGGGCACAGCCGTACCATGCTTTTCTCGAAGCCATTCAGGCCATTTTCAGTCTCCTATAATTTCGTGCTGGCTAAACCTAGAACCCTGACTTTTCAGCGATATATACGAGTAGGTCATTAAAAGACTTCAATATATTCTCAATAACATTCAATTTGAACGTATAGTTTAAGAACTTACACGTCAAAGTTCCTTAGTTTTGTCACTGACGGTACTTTCAGTCAATTTCAATACAAACTGCACAAGTAAGTTTGTAATCCTATACAAATACATGTGATTACAAAGTGAGTTTTGTAGTTCAGATTGGAAATAGAATGGATTGGAATGTAATAAATAAAGGAAGTCCACTCACAAAAATAAATGAGATCCCATGAAAAACATTACATGTAAAAAGAAACAAGTCTCGAAACGCAATTCTTCTACAACAAAAAAGTTAAACAAAGTCAGTACCGGGGGGGGGACCACAGAAGTCGATTTCCACCGACTTGCCTATTATTTAACCGGGGGAACACATTTTTTAGTTCTCAAATAAAGAATCCTCCACGGGTAAATAATAGGCAAGTCGGTGGAAATCGAGTTCTCTGGACTTCCCCCCGGTACTGTCTTGGTTTACATCTCAAAACTTTTTTGTTGTAGAAGAACTGCGTTGCGAGACTTGTTTGACCGATCATTTGCGCTACAGATTTGTGTAAACATAATACATAACAAGATAATTTGTATACTGGGTTGGTAAATGTATTAATTGTAAAGCATCCAATAAAAAAAATTAAAAAGTTATTTAATCCTTGATTGCTGTATTTACATTTCAATGCATCCGACCAAAAATTTCTAAATCCTCAGAATAGATATGGAGCTAAATTCTAAAGGGGCCCATCAAGTTACATAGTGTATTACCCTAACTCAAAAGTTCCTATGTCTAAAACATAAAAGGTATAAGCATACTTGTACATCCATACGCCATTTTGGTTTTGAGTTAAAGCTATACTGGCATTGCTCCCAAACACAGAACACTAATTAGAATAGCTGTATCAGTCATAAAGCTGGATCTCCCGCCTGCTTGTCTTTGTCACCCTTAATAAGTAATACTGGTGCGTGAAAGAGACAAAGGAATGATTACTGTGTAACATCTCGTCAGTCTCGCATTAGGTTGAGACACACGTAGCGATGAGACGTGTTTATCTCCTTGTATTCAGCTCGGCTTAATCAAGTGTCAAGATTTGATGGGTATAACCGCTAGCTCGGATCTGTAGCTGCCTAGATGTCTGTATTATAGCGCAAACTTAAAACAGCTGTGATATAATATTAGGGAGTAGTGTACCCGCGATGAAAAGAATCCTATGAGTTAACCGAGGTCATAATCAACTTGTACACCAAATTTCATGAAAATCGGTCCGCGAGTTTTTGCGTGCGACTTCGTAAATATAAATATACTCATAATTGTTTTGTAATTGCCTTAAGGGATGTTTGCTATAAGATTTGCTTTAGTCTATTACCTAATTATCGCATTCCCGAACAAAACTGCCACTCCACTTTATTTACATACATTGTTTTGGCATAAGATGGGATTTTAAGAATGTCCATTACTGGATCTCAAACTCTCAGCCTACCAAATTTCATCACAATCGGTCTAGAACAGCTTAAGCATGCAAAGGTGAAGACAGCACCAACAGAGAGGCAGACGGGCGGTTTTGTGGGAGTATTTTTAACTGGACTAGTTTAGCGAACCGGAAACTATAACTCCCATTAGCTCGATCACCAATACACTCACGGTACACTTACAAATCCACTTCAACCAACCCACAGACTACCTCTCATATCAGATATGGGCGATTGTATAGCATTACGACATTTACGCGACCGGCCGCTCGTTCAGTTGCGACAACGTTTCTGATTTGTGTGTGCACCAAACGTGAAATAAATATTTCTGTTCAATCCGACGACAATCTCGAAACATAAAATGATAAAAAAGATGTGCAACACGCGTTGTACTAGTAATATCTACCGATATTTAATCGCCCATATGCGTGGTGAGCTCGTGTCGTATAACATGCTCCGTCTAGTGGAGGTGGTCTGTGAACTAACCCCACTCGTCTGTGCGCATACTTATTAAGCAATTAGCGGAAAGTATGCGCAAGTGGCAGCTCTCCGGCTTACAGTATGGTAATTTACAAATTTGCTGATAATCCGCTCCCTAATGTAATTTGACCCCTGAATGAAGATTTACAGTTTATAATTCTCTCTTTTTTTGTGTTCGTTTCTCGAATAACCTCTCTGTGAGTGTATGTATTGTAATACACTGACAATGATACCGGTTGTACTTAATTGAAATTGCAAAACCATGATTGAACCATCGTGTTATACCTAATTGCAATCTGCATTTTTAGGGTTCCGTACCAAAATGGTAAAAAAGGAACCCTTATGGTGCGACTCTGTCTGTCTGTCTGTCCGTCTGTCACAGCAAGATATCTCAGGATCTACTGATGCTATCGACTTGAAATTTGGAATAGTGTTAAAAACCGCCCACCCGAGCCTATGGGACAGAAAAAAATCTTATACCTTTTTTACTTTTTTTTAAAGAGGACCGAAATGGAATGTCAAAAATCAAAAGTTAAGCGAATATATCGAGTGGGATATCAAATGAAAGGGCTTAATAAGTAGATTCCAAAACCTTTATTAAATTTTTTCTTAGACATGTAGTTTTTGATTTAAGACAAAAAAACGTTTAAAAAATACCATTCCCCCCATTATCTCCGAAGTTACTGAGCAGAAAAATCTGTAATAATTACCAATTATTTATATTATCGTAAATATTATAAGAAAAATAAAACGGTTTTCCTAACTTGCAGCGTTTTCTAGAAATTCGCAAAAATCGTAAGACAACTTTATTTGCTCCTACTAAACTAACCGCGGCATATGTCGATGTATGGGGACAACAGTTTTACAAGAGCAAAGTTAAGTTTGTCCCACCATACAGTTTTTCTTGAATTATTCACGTATCTACTGACGAGTTTGTACGGAACCCTTGGTGCGCGAGTCCGACTGGCACTTGACCGGTTTTATTTTAATTAGGTATTATTTTATTGTTATCTTACTACTATATCACTGTTTTTCTTATTAACGGATGACTTTTATTGGCCTACTTTTATCTAAAACACCTTATGTAAACCTGTATATTTACCGCTGTTGTTGTTCTGAATACCATTAATAGTATTTTATGCAACAGTTGTATAAGAAGGTTCAAAAAATGCGAATTGCGTGAGTTGCGATACGAGCCGCGAATGCGGCGAGTATCGCAAATAGAGACGCAATGAGCGTTTTTTGACTTAATTATACAACGTTGCATACAATACTTTTTCTACGACAGGTTTTAAAATTATAAAATACAAACAAGGCATAACCTGCAAAGAAGGCAAATATGACGTATCAGACGTATGACTGTCAGTATGTGTCTATGGTAAACTTTTTATTTTTTAAATGAAGTTGACACGCAGTGAATATATTAAAAATACTTTTGTTTTTATGTTGGCATCAATGAATTTAGTTCAGAAAGTTTTGTTTTTCTTAAAAGCCGTAGGATTTTAATTGTTTGTTAAGTTGGTAGTTGTGCATTTTTACCGTAAAGTTAAAATTGAGCGCTTAATCCTTGACCTCAGTTTAACCTAGATTTAGAAGTCTGTGGTTGCTAGCAATAACGTAAAGTGGCTATAACGACACTAGTGCTGTTATGGGGAATAGAGTATAGACTTCTCTGAACTCATATTATATATGTTCTTATATTAGTGTTCGTGACCAAGTAAAAGACAGATAACAGTACAGGAGTAGAAAAAATAAATAATCGAGGGTCCAAATATTGTCGGTCCGCTCGTCGCTTCGACTTTGACTAACCTCTTTGACGTGACCTCCGATTACGAACTGTTATTATGACGAATCAGCTTACATCCTGTAAGCTAATTCGTCATAATAACAGATCGTAGTAAGTAGTAGTAGTGTAGCGGTTTATGTATGAAAAGGTAACAGACATACAAACAGTGGCAGTGATGCAGATATACAGTTTTGTCGGAGTCGTTTTAACTGGACTAGTTTAGCTAACCGGAAACTATAACTATAGCTTGGCAACTTCGTTGGTGACACTCACCTGTCTGCTTTTGTTATGTGCAGCCGTAACTACTTACACAAGTTACCGCCAACACGAACGGCGACCGACGGAGGCAGCCTCCGGAGGCGGAAAAAGCAGACAGGTGAGTGTCACCAACGAAGTTGCCAAGCTATAGCATTAGCTCGATCACCACAAACACTCAGAAAACCGCTTCAACCAGTCCCGCTGATCCGTGCGTATACTTAAGCAATTAGCGGAAAGAATGCGCAAGTGGCCGCCGTTAGCATCTCTCGGCAAACTCGTTCCTAATATAATTTGACCCATAATCAACGAGTAATAATAGCCGTTCGTAATCGAGCTGACTTCCGACAACAAACTGTTAGAATAGCTGTGTTGTAATTCCATACAGGATTACCCCAGTGCGTTAGGGTAACTAACAAAAAATTCGACCGAACTGTTAATGAGGGTATTTAGAAATCAGAAATCCACCAGCTGGCACCAGGGTGGCGAAAGGTCTATTTGGCAGTAGATGTCAAAATCAGGTGTTGTGATTGGTGGATCTTGACGCCTACTGTCAAAAAGACCTTTCGCCACCCTGCTGCCAGCTGGTCGGTTTATGATTTCTGAACACCCTCATTCAAGTCAATTCTCAAAAAAAAAATTGTCTGAATGTCCAGCCGCAAACCAAAAATAAAATGGTGTCGGTAATAATAGATCACCACTTTCGAAACCGAAAATGGTATGAGATCTGCCCGTTTCACCGCCAGTTAACAAATGCATACAAAAGTGCGAAGCTCACAATAAAATAGTGGCGTAGTAAACGCTCTACAGCCTCACTGGGAAAAAGATAAAATAAAATACTTGCGGCTTTTCCGCGCTTTTAATCCCGCACCGATACGAATTCCGCCGGCTTCAGTAACAGTCGTCCCAGAATTTATATTGAAAAAAAGCCAATAAATAAAATACTTTACGCCCGAGGAAATCAATTGCTTTTCGCGGATGGCTGATTTGGAACTAATCGCGGTAAATAACAGCTGGGTTAGAAATGCAGCTACGTAGATTGCGGTCCGAGCTGTCCTTGAAAAATAAACTTTTTAAAGAAGGGACGCTTGCCTTTCTCAGCAAATTTTAGAGTAAGCAAGCATGCTAACAGGACCCTTTATTATGGCCCGCTGCCCGTCCGTTTGTCCGTCCATTCCATCCTTTTGCCACAAGGCTACTTTCGGAACCGTAAAACTTGATATTGTGAAATGGATTTTTCTATTCAAACCAATATTTTAAAATGACCCAAGCCTATTGGATGGAAAAAAAATGTATACCTTTTTTATTTTTTTCCGCCGAGGTCGAATTTTTTAAGTTGTGCTATTGAATTATCTTGTAGATAACAAAACCATTTTTTTTAAATCATATACTGTTTGATTTATTATTTACTCTCAATCCTTCAGTATTCTGATTGTTCAGGCAATCCCGTAATGAGATTAGCCCTCTATGGGCCAAGCGCTCACGCGCGACCGTCTTCAATGGCCCGTGAAATGCAAGAAACTTCAGCCATATCTGACTTTCGTTCCGTTTCGATCTTTTCTAATTTAGAAAATGTTTTTACGCAATGTGCCAATGTGATGTTGGTGTTTGTTAATTTTGGAAAACATTTAAATTAACGTAATGATTCATAGGTTAACAAAAAGTAATATTTTTTGCGGCCGTAATTATCTTTACGTTTTTGTGTTCTTGAGAATATATTAAAATTTTAGAATAGGGTATTTGACAACAATCAAAACGCTGACTACGTTTTCAAAACTGCTCTCAATTTACATTAATGTTGGTACCGCCAACGATTTTTTTTAAATGACACAAACTAAAAACAAGGCACCATGTTGAGCATGACGTCACAGTCAGTATTCCATACTAAAACTGCATAATTTCTGAGCGTTTCGATACTTCATAAAAAGAAGTTGATTTAACCTGTCATCAAATAGCCTTGCGTTCTTTAGTTGACCATGTTTGTTTGCTATAAAAGCCACATAAATGAAAATGAAAAAGCAAAACAAAATTCCCTAGGATTCAGAACACTTCATAAAATTCAAGCTAAGTGGTAACAAGAAAAGCGCTACATAAAAACACGCTTATAAAGTTTTCCGTCCAATACTATTTGAAAGACATTGAAAATTCACGGGAGACACATTGTGCGAAGAGATATTTAGGAGAATAACGAAGAAAATTGAAGTGCTCCCTTGGGGCGGGCTGGAAATATCATGTTTCGGGTAGGCAAGTCAAGGGAGCAATGTGTACAGTCGCAACTTTGTTGTGTCGTTAAATAATGTACTGCTTTTTGGAAGTTTTTAAGGTGGAAATAGGGAAAAGAAATTGCAAATTGTTTTGAAATACTTCACGGATGTGAACAAATTTTAAAGCGATTATTCGAAATATTATTGCAGTATTTTGTCAAAATACTTAATGCTTCAATCATGGGTTCAAACTTCAAGTGACGACAATGAAACCCATGATTCCATGCTAACATCCTCTGCTGGTGTTGCAGTGTTGTGAATTTAGCACGTTTAGGGCTAAACTTAGCACTTTTTGGTTCCGTCAAGCCCTATTTTCATTTAACACTTATAAACCCCCATAATTGGGAAAAAGCGCAAGTGCTATTAACAATGAATCAAGTCCACTTTACTTTCACATTCTATTATATTATATCAACTACAAATCCTCGCCTTATCTGCATAGGCATGGGCGACAGTTTGTAGAGAATGTCTGAGGTTCTGTGAGGCGATGGATACGCGTCAATCGACCATAATATGTTAATTTGTGTAGCTATAAGATTGGACTTTTTGTAATATTTGTTGCTATTTGTATTTGTTTTTTTTTTTCTAACTACACATATGATTTCCACAGTGTCTTAGTTTTAACTGTAATGCTGTGTTTAATATTGAATAAATGAAATGAAATGAAATAGGCGTCAGTTGCATGGAGATTGGAGTCTCGTCCAATTAAGTCAGACAGTGTGCCGTAACTCGTACTCTGTCGCCGTTGCCCGCAGGCCAATCTATAATTGTTCACTTCTGTCATAATCTCCTCTAATTTATTTATTTGTCTTACGGTATCCTCATGTCCAGTGCAGGTTGGTGACTTCACATACATCTTTGAATATCGTAGCGGATGTATACAGATTTCCTCACACCTTCACTGAAAACCACACTTGGCCAGCGTGGAGACTCCAGCCAATTCACTCTCATCTATGAGATATCTCGAGGGCTCCTATTTTCCCTTGTAACAACATTATTAAGAAATTATTAGCATGGAGTTCAGTTTTATCATTTTGGTTAGGTACGCACTTTTTCAATGCATAAAATTTAGAAAATACGCAACAAACATTACAAATCTTTACTCTTTGTTAATATTGTAGTAGGACTTGTACTGTTCTTAAGGTACTTTTTAGGGTTCCGTAGCCAAAATGGCAAAAACGGAACCCTTATAGTTTCGTCGTGTCCGTCCAGCCGTCTGTCCGTAGTAGTAGTTAAACAACTAAAATAAATATTTTTAGGGGGGGCACTCGATACATGTCACAAAAGCTAAAAAAAAAAAAATTCAGCAAATATCAACGTGTGGTATATAGTTCAACAGCTCTTTAAAAAACACTATAAGGTTTCAAAGTAATGTTTTTGATTAACTGAATACCTTTGGAAATAATCGCTCCGAAAGTTGTGAAAATTGTGTCCCCGCCTCTATCTTCTAAACAGTGTGTCCGAAAAATATGAAAAAAATCACGAAGGTAACGCTTAATTAATACTTTCTACGAAAATTATTTTCAACAAGATTGAATTAACTGTTTTTGAGTTATTGCCGATAAACTGCGCTTCTCAACAAAAGGACGTAATTGCTATGAAGATATGCTCTTTAGTTGTTATACTTTTTTAACATCGTATTTTTTACCTTATAGTTACGGCTATGGAACCCTACACTGATCATGGTCTGACATGCTCTTGGCCAGTTATTTTTAATTTTAAGCATTAAAAAGTGAGCAATCAGGAGGACAAAATTGAACTCCACGCTAACGATTTCTTAACACGTTTGCCGGCGAGTTATCGGTGGGTATCACGTAAAGTATGGACCACGTTATATGACGGTACGGCAAATGCAGTACCTATTTATTCGCGATTGCCTATAAGTCAGTACCAAAGTATAAAGACAACCAAGTAGTTCGTCTTCGCCTACTAAGGTTGCCTAAGGCTCAGGGCTGCCGCTCGTCGGTTCTGTAAAATACCTACTTACTACTGTAACGGAATCGTTACGATGTTCTAAAAGTAATCAATCTTGTCATATCTATAGGCTATTTACATACTTAAAAATACTATACTATGACTAATATGTACAACGCCTAAATTATCTGATCTAAGTTGACAGTCGTTCATTTTGCTATTCCGTTCCGACAGTAAGTATTACGAGCTATATCGCTGCATCATTGCAACGTCACGGAGGGTCGCCGCGAGAGGGGCAGAGGGGATCTCCTGCTTTTCGAACTGACCTGCGCTAACGAACGGTCGACTGCACGCGAACTACTAAATATGCAGCGTTAGATCTTTAATTTAAAATCATGTAATCCTAAACTGTTTGTAAATAATTTTAGAGGTACAAAATACCTATTACAAATAATGTAATTTAAAATCAGTGTTGTGTTTTTCACTGGGGATCCCCGACCAGCCGAGTCTACCGATGGCTGAGACCGCACGTTTATGAACCGGCCACACCGCACCACCTGTGACGTCACCCTATGAGCTGCACCCGTCCCGCCGATAGCACCCGCCGACCGGGAAGTGATGTCCATTTAAAGACAGTGTGAAGTGTTCACGGCTTACCTCTATACTACTCAGTGTAAACTCTAGTACCCGCGATCCCTGAGATCTTTCTACCTACCGTATACTAAGAAAGTGACGTTTTTGTAAATTAGGAATTTATTAGGTTAATTAAAATTGTAAATTAGTATTATTTTGTTTTCTTTTTTCCAAAAGCTGCTATACCCGTCACACTACGACGTAACTTTTATTAGGTTGACTTCGATCGAACGAACAATCGTTCGAGGTCAACCTAGTAAAAGTTACTTATTTCAATATGAAACTATCTGATCGCACACATCTCATGTTAATGTTATTAAGTAGTTTAGATAAATTAGTGCTCGTTTCATAAAACCCCTCTAGTGCTTAAGGCATTTTATGTATCAATAGAATCAACTACTATTTAATTAGTATACACGTTTAAAAAATCTGTTTTTCTACTCCTGTACTGTTATCTGTCTTTTACTTGGTCACGAACACTAATATAAGAACATACATAATATGAGTTCAGAGAAGTCTATACTCTATTCCCCATAACAGCACTAGTGTCGTTATCGTCACTTTACGTTATTGCTAGCAGCCACAGACTTCTAAATCTAGGTTAAACTTAGGTCAAGGATTAAGCGCTCAGTTTTAACTTTACGGTAAAAATGCACAACTACCAACTTAACAAACAATTAAATTCCTACGGTTTTTAAGAAAAACAAAACTTTCCGAACTAAATTCATTGATGCCAACATAAAAAAAGTATTTTTAATTTAAGTATATTTTAAATTAAAAAAATAGTTTACCATAGACACCATACTGTCAGTCAAACGTCATATTTGCCTTGTTTCCAGGTTATGATTAATTTTGTATTTTATAATTTAAAACCTCGTCGTAGAAAAAGTATTGTATGCAACGTTGTATAATTAAGTCAAAAAACGCTCATTGCGTCTCTATTTGCGATACTCGCCGCATTCGCGGCTCGTATCGCAACTCACGCAATTCGCATTTTTTGAACCCACTTATACAACTGTTGCATAAAATACTATAATTTTACTCATCACTGTCAAACAAAATAATTATCTACTCCATTTAATTGGTATAGTTTGATCACAAAACTATCAAACATTCTACAAACGACTTAAAATATAACATTTTTATAGGTACTAATAAAATATACACCTTTCGGGATCCTTAGGAATGTTGAAATATGATAATTCTGGATTTTGCGCACTATTCCTCAAACATCCGAACACACTGCAGTATATACGTCTTCTATACTTCGCTTCGTGCGCACACATTTTGTATGTTCGACCGCTCGCATCGATAGCTCAGCCCTGACTCCTGACTAAAGCCCCGGCAATGCTTGCCTGTGGTGCGTCCGTACACGGCGCGCACACATTCGCGCTCCCGATGTACTTTTGTCGGAACAAAAACTACCGTATATTTACCGTGTCAGTACGGTGCTTGCCGATCAAAACTCATACTATTATTATGAAACAATTTATAAATATTTGACGCTTTAACTAGAAGTATCTATGTATAATAGGAGTGATTAAGGCGATTGATATTTATTTAAATGAGTACATAAAAAAGGCCAATTAAAGTAGGTACCTACTACTTAGTTGACAATAATATCGATGATTTGATAAAGGTTGCATAACAACATGTTATAGTTCTGTGTTGCATGAACTTTATGAATTGTTTATGATATGTTTATATCTTGGGTACGTTAAAGATGTAGTTACTAGTATTTTTTAAGTGTAAATGTATATAAATGTATGTATATAAATACAAGGTTACGTTACGATTTTATAGTAGGTATGTATTTATTATAAGTATGTTGCTAAAACACTTTAAACAAGCTAAAAGATTTTATTCATATGATTGAGAAATTATTATTTAAGACGGTGAAATACCGTGCGAGCTAGGCTCCACTAACATGGAATCCGAGCAAAAGTACCTATGATCAACCTTCACTTATCAACAATATTGTGACCTTTGTCCAGAGTCTTGCTCCCAGGCACCTCCACAAAGATCCAGATGTTTTAAGAAAATATGCCTTGTCTTTTGAAGCAGAAGACGCAGAAGTAGACGCAGAAGCAGAAGCAGAAGACGAGCGTAAAGTGCGCTTGCGCTTTCGCTTGAAGGACATGTTTTTAAAATATTGACCGGAAGTAGTGTTCATAAAAGTATGTTCGCGGGTTGGATCAAGAGACGTACAATGCGTTGAGGACACCGAGTCTGGTTTCTGGAACCGCTTAGGATGAGTTTCTTCATTTTGAGTAAGAAAAGAGCAACATGATGTTTTGTTTATTAAGTAACCGAGGATTACGTTTACCTAGATGCATGAAAGAGGAACCTAGGACGTTCCAAAACACTTCCGCTCCAACAAGAATGTCGATGGCAGAAGGCTTGTAAAATGATGGGACTGCCAAAATTACGCCGGCAGGTATAGGTATATGCGATATATCGATATGGCACGACGGCAACGATTTATTAATCTCGGGCAAAACAATGCAGTTTACGGTCGTCTTATAGTCACAATGGCGCGACTGAATGGTGACGTCACAGGTCTCTGAACTATGTGAAAGTTGATTATTGATACCTGTGATCGTGGATCCCGCGCTCCGTGTCGCCAGCCCCAGCTGCCCGCACAGGTCTCGCGTAACAAAGTTCGAGGTACTACCGTTATCCAGCAGAAGACGAGCGTCACAGAGTGCCCCGTTCATGACACGTACTTGCACCAATGCTGTGGAAAGCAATACAGACGATTCAGTTGGGGTAAACATTCAGGCGAATGTTGCCGCTAAAATGAACCTCTGGAATCGGAACATCAGTGCTGCAAGATGCCTTATCGACATGTTTATGTAGAAGAGTATTATGTTTAAGTTTAAAATATTTACAGTGAGAATGTGAACACTGTGTTTCGTTTAGGGAATGCAATCCCGATCCCGCGGGATCCCGATCTCGCGAGATCCCGTGTAATTTTTCGGGATCAACCCCGACGCATAATATGACTGGATCCCGACACATAATACGAATGGATTGGGCGGCAGTCGTTGAATTTACGTGCTACTGCTGTACAAACTAATATGTCACTTAAAGAAGAATTAGAACAAACTCTGCGAGCATCTAAAAGTCCCTTTACACGTGTATCCAGCTATCCACGAGCTTAGACAGATTAGAGTCTGTCATAAAAAAGGAAATGGATTTATCTGAGTGTGGAGGAACAAGGGGGAGATTTCTGCAGTTTGCATATAATTGCTTTGCCACGCTGTTGCCAACCAGTGTTGAGTCGGAGAGGGCATTCTCAGCAGCTGGGTAGATTGCAACGGATGTAAGATGCCGTTTAGCAGATAACACTCTTAATACCCTTTGTTTTTTAAGAAGTCACTTTCAAAATCCCCTGTCCTGTAATACTCTCTAATTACTTATTGTTTTGATTCTTATTACAGTTATACTTATTGTTTTGATTACCTTTGTTATTTTCCAAGGAAAACTGATGATGATGATTTAGTTAATAATATGAAAGAATAAAGGTTTTTGTTTTCTGTCTATTAATATGTTATTTTAATTAACGTCACCATCACAAACATGCTGTAATTATCGTTTTAATTCAATCGAAATTTACATTTTTTTAATCTAGTCGGGATCCCGAAAATTCGTTATGGACGTAAACAATTCTTGCACACGGACTAACTAGTCTAAGATCCCAGTATAGAACGACCTTCACCGAGCTGGTTAATGGATGAAAAGTATTTTATATTGAATTAAATATGTTAATAAATATATTGCAAGTGGGTTGCCTAAAAAAATTCAGTCCAGAATATGATTAATTAAAATTTGAAAAATTTTTTTTTTTTTAACTTTTCACCGTTTTGTTTAATAGACAAATGACATACCAATCAAAAGTATTAAGCCTATAGAATATGCAAACGGTAGGTTGCCTTTATTTTTCCCGTCATAACTTTTGGGTTGCCAGGCATAAACAGGTACATCATATTAGTAATTTGCACTGGTCTGGTTAATGAATAAACTGTATGCCAAAATAAAGATTATTTTATTACGAACACGGTGATATAGGGTTGCCTGCGAAAAATCAGTCCTGAATTCCGGTTGCCGAGCTTTAAAAAGTCAAAGCCCTTCAATCCCGGTTGCGTTAAGTTTGCACCTGGTTGGTATGTGATGCCAAGGAAACCAGGTGCAAACTTAGCTCAACCGGTTAATACGAAAAATTTAGAATGAAGTCGGCACGGGTACATCGATATTAGTGATTTGCACTGGTCTGGTTAATGAATAAACTTTATGCCAAAATAAAGACTATTTTATTACGAACACGGTGGTATGGAGTTGCCTGCGAAAAATCAGTCCTGAAGTGCGGTTGTCGAGTTTTAAAAACTCAAAGCCCTTCAATCCCGGTTGCGTTAAGTTTGCACCTGGTTGGTATGTGATGCCAAGGAAACCAGGTGCAAACTTAGCTCAACCGGTTAATATGAAAAAGGAGGATCGGACAAAACGGTTTCAAGAACCAATACCGATGTGACATATATCATTAGAAAGGTGTTTCAATATACTACAATAGTTACTATGGGAGCTCATTTCAAATCACTGTGTGAAAAAAGTTATGGCAATATAAAAAAACTTATTTTCATAGACGATTTTAAGCAATAAAAATGAATTATTTCGTATTCCATGACGATACAGTCCACCTGTCAGGCCTCCCCGGCCCCTCAGGCTCCTCCTGCCCCCCCAGGCTGCCGCTAGCAGGGCACCGAAGGCACTCCCGCACCGTTGACGGGACTTGAGCTGGAGCCCAGCAAGGCGAAAGCCTGAAAGGCCCGATACAAACACGCCACTAAGGCAACCCCCGCCCACCCCGCCCCTCCGGTTGCGGATTTATTTAAGAAGCCGCCAGTCCCCGTAAAGGGGGCCGCGTCCGTCTAGCCACTCCAGCCTCTACTGAGACCCGCTCTCGCTCCCGTTCGGGTCCCCGTAAGTCTCGCCCACACTCTGCGTGCAGCGACGCTGACGAGGACAGGAACAGGAGTCGGTCCCCGGTACGCGTAAAAACGCCGGTGCCCACCTCGGGGCCCGTTATTCCCCAAATCGTAATCTCGGACTCATCGGACGTCATGGATACCGATCCATGGACCGTAGTCGGTCCATCTAGGCAAGGGAAGCGTACGCGTTCTAAGACGTCTTTGGAAGTCCCGGGGCCTTCATCGTGCGCCTCCCCCGCGACCCCTACATCGTCCGAAGCGCCGTCGGCCAAAAAGCCACCCACCCTTCCGGCGTTCGATGCCCCTGGGGCACAAGTTGACGGGACTCCCTCCTCTCAGACCCCCGGGGGTCAGCAATTGTCGTCATTTACCGATCGATATAAAAACCGCAAGGACCACCTATTTTTGCAGCCGAAACAGGAGTGGCCCACCGTCGAAAAAAATCATGCGACAGCGCGGCATTCCTTATCTCGAAGCGTCAGATAATAGCTTAAGCTCAGTCCTGAAATGCGGTTGTCGAGTTTTAAACTGTCAAAGCCCTTCAATCCCGGTTGCGTTAAGTTTGCACCTGGTTGGTATGTGATGCCAAGGAAACCAGGTGCAAACTTAGCTCAACCGGTTAATATGAAAAATTTAGAATGAAGTCGGCACGGGTACATCGATATTAGTGATTTGGTTGGTATGTGATGCCAAGGAAACCAGGTGCAAACTTAACGCAACCGGGATTGAAGGGCTTTGACTTTTTAAAACTCGACAACCGCACTTCAGGACTGATTTTTCGCAGGCAACTCTATACCACCGTGTTCGTAATAAAATAGTCTTTATTTTGGCATAAAGTTTATTCATTAACCAGACCAGTGCAAATCACTAATATCGATGTACCCGTGCCGACTTCATTCTAAATTTTTCATATTAACCGGTTGAGCTAAGTTTGCACCTGGATTCCTTGGCATCACATACCAACCAGGTGCAAACTTAACGCAACTGGGATTGAAGGGCTTTGAGTTTTTAAAACTCGACAACCGCACTTCAGGACTGATTTTTCGCAGGCAACTCCATACCACCGTGTTCGTAATAAAATAGTCTTTATTTTGGCATAAAGTTTATTCATTAACCAGACCAGTGCAAATCACTAATATCGATGTACCCGTGCCGACTTCATTCTAAATTTTTCATAATAACCGGTTGAGCTAAGTTTGCACCTGGTTTCCTTGGCATCACATACCAACTAGGTGCAAACTTAACGCAACCGGGATTGAAGGGCTTTGACTTTTTAAAACTCGGCAACCGGAATTAAGGACTGATTTTTCGCAGGCAACCCTATATCACCGTGTCCGTAATAAAATAATCTTTATTTTGGCATAAAGTTTATTCATTAACCAGACCAGTGCAAATTACTAATATGATGTACCTGTTTATGCCTGGCAACCCAAAAGTTATGACGGGAAAAATACAGGCAACCTAACGTTTGCATATTCTATAGGCTTCATACGTTTGATTGGTATGTCATTTGTCTATTAAACAAAACGGTGAAAAATTAAAATTTTTAATTTTTTTTTATTTTTAATTAATCATATCCTGGACTGAATTTTTTTAGGCAACCCTCTTGCAATATATTTATTAACATATTTAATTCAATATACAATACTTTTCATCCATTAACCAGCTCGGTGAAGGTCGTTCTATACTATACTGGGATCCTCTACTAAACCGTTCACGTTATTTATGCGTGAATCGACATCTAAAGTACGAAATGCTTCACATGTATATAAGAAGTGATTTTGTTTACAAAATGGGCAAATTATGGGTTAACGATTATTATTATTCGTAGTTGTAAGGAAGTATTCAGATTTTTGTTTTTCGATGTGTGTATGCGATTGAGTTTTTTGTTTGATTAATGTATTATTATTATGAATATATTATGTACATTCTAATAAGTCTGCCCTGGGCTGCTATTCAAGAAAGTTATGTATTGTTGTACGTTGCTGCCGATTAGTTACATGATCTAGTTTTTTTTAGACATGATATGAATAACCAATGTGTCCCAGTGGTGGGTCGGTTCACCTGAAGTATTAAGTGCACGCAATTTTTTATTAGTTACATCTACTATGTTACGTAACAAAGAACTGGATTCGCGTTGCATAGGTTCAAGGCTAAACAATGCCTGGATGTGATTACTAACTAATAATCTTTGGTTGTCGTATCGCTCCGGCACTAACTGCCAAGCTTTGTGATAATTGTCAGAACTGAAGTCCAGACTTTGAATAAGAAGGGTTGCACTGCCCTTTAATGAGGCACGAAGGTAATGAAATTTACTGATGTCGTTAATGGCATTATTGTTATGTATTAATGAAAGATGTGTATCTCTAAAGCCGAGCCAGTTCTGGTAGTGTCCCTGGAAATGTTCCAAATTGATTTTTGGAAGACGGACGAAGTCGTGTCGAGCTCCTGCTCACGAGTCGTGCCCGGAGCCGGACCCGGAGCCACACCGAGCGCCACTGGACTGCAGTACATACCTATTTTTATATTTGACCGTACAAGGTCTAGGACTAGGATAACATTGTTTATCTGAAACTGTCTGAAGCCGGCCGGCTATCGCAAGGCCGTCGCCAGGGCAAACGATGATGTTTATATTCCGGTTTGATGTATCCACTGTGATACGACACGGGACGAAATTCGTCACATCAGTGGTGTTTACGATATCATTTAGGTTTATATTTGTGGTTGGATTAGCTTCCAAGCATATTGATTTAAATACTTACAGCATACTCAATTTTATTACTTTCGCAAACAAGATCTACTACCAACATAAAATTATCAAAGATATTTTTCCTTTATTGTAATTAGGGCATGCAATACTGGTATTTTCTGTATGACTAATACCGGGATTTCGGTATTGGCCCATGCAAGTAATACCGTTTATATAACGTTTTTTTATACTGATATGTTTTTACTTAATGTGAAGTTTTTACTCTAAGTCGTTCATTCAAATCTAGAACACAAACCGCAATCCAGTTTGAATGCAGTAGGTACCCAACCCACGTGGGTATTGCACGTAAAAATTACATGAGATTATTAAATAAATGAAAGCTATGTATCCCTTCTGTTGGATCGAAACGAAAGAAAAAATATATAATGATTGAAATAATGTTAATATCATGTTACATTGTACAATATAATACAAATACAATACAATACAAATATACTTTATTTCACGGAAAAACACATTACGAGAGGTAGGTACTACCATACCAGTGGTGTGGCGTCAAGTATATTCTTAGTAGCGCCGGAGCAGATCTGGATTACTTTTTCTTCTGGAGTAGTAGATACTCCGCCCGGTCATATACTTTAAAATAGGCAAGCCGGTGGGAATCGGGTTCTATGAACGCCATGCCACTGTAACATACTATACCTTCATAGCGATTGGTTAAAAAGATACGCAGCCAAAATTAGCATCCATACATCTTTCTTATCGCTCTAAGCCAGTCAGCTGAGACGTCATCATGAGTTAATGGAAACAGAGACTGTCCTCGTCCTCGATTATATCGATACCATTAGACTCAAAGGGCGTGAACGCCATTAGAACCTACGGCGTTTACGCCCTTTGAGTCTAAAGGTATCGATATGTATTCTCGCCTACAGTGCCGGCGAGGCATTTCGTCACCGAAAGAGGTTGTGAAAACACGTGCTAGTGCGATTATTAATTAATATATTGTGGTATTTAATAAATTATTGATAATAAGTGGTAATAATGGCGCCTGTGGATTTACTCGATCTGAATTCGGAGGGATTTAAGCAGTTTTTAGACTCGTTCGATCATGTCATTTCAGATTGTGATGGTAAGTGTTAGAAAATAACCAATATACATGAATTAAGCCATAATGAACTCTCTTCCGCTGCGATAAGATCTATTGTGTCATATTGTTTGATGATAGTTTTTGATAACATCTTATGAATGGAATAAATAGATTTCCACCAACAAGATAGACAGATGATCTGGTTAAGGCTGCTGGCTCACGGTAGATGCAGGTCAAGTGCCCTATAAACTAAATTGAAGTACCTCAGTTTTAGTAAATATTACAGGAGAGCCAAAAAACGTAACTTACCATTTTCATTGACTAATAAACCCAAAAAACACAAAATTTTAATGTCATGGCATTTAGTATGATGAAGTTAATTTTGTACTAGTTTTAGTTATATATTTTTAAGGTTAGTTTAATTAGAAATGGTAAAAAATGTTTTCTGCACAGAACGCATCTTGATTTTGGGAAAAGTTTTCGTCGTAAAAACAAGTAACTTGAGATGTTGGATTTTAGGTTTGTTGCATTATTTACCTTTAAAGTACTGAAGATTGTGTAGAAATAAAATAACATGTATGAATAGTTTTAATGTAGGTATTTAACTTACAAAATCAATATATGAAACTGATATTTTTATTCGTATATTGAAATATATTTGAATAATATGTATTTAATATGTATATTTATAAACGGCCTCAGCACCAAATATGAGAAGAATTTGTCTTTATATTTGTGAAAATACCTATTTCTAATACATTACCTATACCTATATTTTTATTTTGGTTTAAATTTTTTAACAATCGAAATTTGATTATTATTGTTAATCATCTTATTGCCTCTGGCCTGCTGCTGAATATATTCAAAATTCCATATCTAAATTTGAAAATCACTCTCATCGTTTGTTTGAAATTAGTCCGCATTATACATTGTCAATTATCAAATTTTGCTTATTCGTTCCTAAATTAACTTACATGCTCCGCTGTTCCCCACTTTGGAGACATCAAAATCTTTTATTACAAATAGATAACCTAATTAAAAGTAATTTAGAATCCATTCTCAATACTCAACTCAGCGAGCAGTCCTGGACTCAAGGATCCTTTCCCATCCGGTACGGTGGATTAGGTATCCGCAAAATTTCTGATGTGGCGTTACCAGCTTTTTTATCGTCAGTCCACAGCTCGATCAGTCTCATAGGAAAAATCTTACGCACAAACTATGAGACCTCGTGCCTGGAAGGCGCTAAAAATGCCTGGTCAATTGCATGCCCCAGCCAAGTTGGGACGACCCTATATCCAAATTAACCCAAGATTCCCTATTCAGCCAATGCTGTGCCTGTGGACGAGCCAGATTAATAGCTGTAGGGACCAAGGAAGCCGGCCACTGGTTCCACGCCCACCCCTCCAGAAATAAAGGCACCTTCCTTGAACCCAATACCCTCCGACTAGCAGTTTGCCTCCGCCTCGGGGTCCCGGTCTGCGCCCCACATCAGTGTCCCTGCGGAAGCGACGTGGGCCGACTTGGGCACCACGGGCTTTCCAGCCAAATAAGTGCAGGCCGCTTCTCAAGACATGCCGCCCTCAATCACATCATCCGCCGATCTCTTGCGTCCGTCAATGTGCCGGCTATTTTAAAGCCTACCGGCATTTCAAGAAATGACGGCAAGAGACCGGACGGGATGTCATTGATTCCGTGGAGTATGGGACGGGTGCTAGTGTGGGATGCGACTTGTGTAGATACACTAGCCCCGTCACATCTCCACCGAACCTCAACAAGGGCGGCAACAGCAGCAGAGGCGGCAGAAAACGCCAAGGTCGGAAAGTACAGTGGTCTCGGCGCAGAATACGGTTTCGTTCCTTTTGGCGTCGAGACCCTTAGTCCGTGGAGCCCTGGCGCCCTGAGTCTCTTCAAGGAGTTATCGAAGAGACTCAGGGAAACCACGGGGGACCGAAGAGCTGGCAGCTTCCTCGCTCAACACATCAGCCTTACAATCCAGCGAGGAAATGCTGCCAGCATCTTCGGCACCATGCCGCAGGGGCCATTTTTATATTTTTTTTAGTTTTAGCTTATTTAATTATAATTTAGTTTTTAGTACATTTAATTTTAACTATGCTTCTATTTTAATGTTCTTTAAGGGTTTAATTTTGTATTAGGTTATTGATGCTTGTATTAATAAATTTATTTCATTATATTTAAGTAAAGTCTACAAAATGCCAATCTTCAAACAGTCATATCCTCAAATCTTTTTAAATGACGAGGGAAAGTTTAAAAATTAGGTAGTCTGTAGTTTAAATTGAACTTTATCACCATGCAATACGATTTAAATTCCACTGTCTTCAGGAGTGTTATGGGTGTCACAAGGAGCGTTGCCGGGAGTCGGCGACTTCTGCAGACTCATGAAAGAAAGTGGAAAGACTCTGCATTTTGCGTCTAACAATAGTATGAGGCCTAAAAAAAATTATGCAAAAATGTTTGACCTGGCTGGTGTACCAGGGGGTGTCGTAAGTCTTAGAAGGTTTTCTAATCTATCTTTATATGTACATAAAACAAAGTCAGGTTAGTTACACCATTTATAACTCGAGAACGGGTGGATCGATTTTTATGATCTTTGATTTTTTGTGTTATCTCTGCCCCATATAACAGGATAACTATTAAAATATCTAAAAAATATATATTTATGAGGCGGAACGAAGTTCACCGGGACAGCTGGTTTAAGGGCTTTTTTATTTAAAGTGCATTCTTAACTGACAGTAAGAAGGTCGTCACAGAACTGACGATTAGTGTCAAACTCCATACATTTCGTCACGGACTGACAGGTTAGACGGCGTTTGAACATAGCTTACCTAAGTTTCGCCTAGCCGTAGATTTTAAAATAAAAATTCCCTTAATTACTATTTACTTATTAACAAATGAATACCTAATGGTATTGTGGATTTTAGGATGTATTTTATGTAGGTACATATTTAGTTATTGGGTTATAGCTATATTCCCAAAATCAAAAGCACAAATATTGCCCTTAATAGTATCCGATAAAATGTAGGTAATCCGCTTTTTTACCATTTTCCTTTTTCATTTTATAAAAACGAATCTTTAAGTCATTGTATAAAGCACAATAAAATGTTATTACAATTATTTATGGAAACTTAGTGTATTTTTAATGATTTTTGTAAATTTATTCCATACTTAGATTGAAAAACAAAAGTTCTGTTTTACTTTATTATATCAAATGAAACTTTACAATATTTTCCAGGACAATTTGACAGTGCCCTCAATGGCGATGGTCGAATATCTTAAATCTAAAAACTTTGACAAGCATGTCTATTGTGTGACATGTTTAGAAGCGAGGCAAATATTTGAATCATTTGGAATCAAGACCAAATACGGAGTAAGTATTACAAACATACAAATTGCTGTATGTTTAACATTTCATTTATTTGGTGTGATTAATAACCATTGAACTTAGTATCAATAATATAATACATAGCATATCTATCTATCTATGAAGTCATATTTAAATTAGTTTATTGCTGGCGGTATTAAAATATGTATAGTGCGTACAAACTCTTTTAAGACCAAATGCTGTCAAACGAACGCAAGCCAAAAACTACTTTATGCTCTGATTATAAGGTAGTTTTTGGCTCGCATTCGTTTGACAGCATTTGGTCTTAAGTGTTTGTACTAACTATACTACCTACCTACGTATTTATTTATTTTTTATCGTGTAAAAATCGATTATCACAAATTTTCACGGATTTACCATTGTAAGAGTAAATCCGTGAAAATGAATGAAAATCGATTTTTTAGATCTGAGAATTAACTGACCGAGCACAGTGAGGTCTGTAGGTCCATCGAGCATGCATGACAGAGTTAAGTATTATGAGTATTTGCTCAAAGATAACTATCATTTCGAAAAGATAAACAGTACTCAGAGTCGCGAGGTTACTGTTCGGGCAAACGATTAGTGTAAATACAGATGCAATTATTTGTTTATTCTCCTTTTAAAAATGTCTTAATCTAGCCTGCTTCATCACCAAATTTATTTGATACACTAATCCGGATACGGGAACCGATTCCTCTAAATTCAATTTTCGATTTCAGACTACATTAATACTCCTATAAATCTTTTGATGACCTTGTAACTCCAAAGGCCTTTTATAAATGCTCAAACTAGCAATACAATAATGCACAATCTAACTAAGATTAACTCCAGCCAGATGTGGTCCCCGATAGCTACACCGACTTCGCCGAGTACCTTATCGACGACCCCGATATCGGGGCCGTGGCGTTTGACAGCGACTACAAAGTGAACATGCCCAAGATGTACAAAGCCTTGACCTATTTGAAGAGGCCTGAAGTGCTCTTTCTGAACGGACCAACGGATAAATTCGTGACGATTGGTTCGCAATTAGCTATGGGTAAGTTCGAAAAACAAAAAGGTGATAAGGTTTAGGTATTTCTACCAAAGCGAATTCAAAAGACAGCTCGGTTCCTTGGCCAACTATCGATTAAAGAATTTATTTTTATCTTCGTCCCGAGCCTCATAAAATTAGGTAAATTTTTTCGTTCGGCAGTTTTTTAACCAGTTCTATTCTAATTACATGGATAATTTTGTTCAATCGTTCATAAACCACCAATTGTACTAATTGTATTATTAAGTCTGCCATTCGTACCTACTATTTTGTATGTGCAATAAAAATTTAATAATTAAATAAATAAACCACATTCCTAGCTGTTAAGGCCCGGTAGGACCTGGCTCGCATTTCACATACAACTAGGGTCGGGCGGAATGCAGATTATTGCAGATTATCTTCGATTTCTAACATAAAAGTATACGTTATCAACCCAAACATGAGAGGATGCCCTGCATGACTGTGAAATCATGATTGTCAGGTATTAATTTTGTCAGAAAAGGTAACTGGTAATAAACAAAATGAAAAAAATGAAAAAAAAATACTTTATTTTATAGTGTTTTCGCGCTACTTTTCTATCAAGCGAAGTGTTCGCTATCGTGTTCTAAGTGAGAGGAAGCCCTAGATACAGTTCTGAATATTATTATATATGTTTTACAATGACCTACGAGTCAAATAAGTGCTCTAAAAATGATTTGGAAACTAGGCTTCCGTGCCCGATTCTGGTCTAGCCTCGCCTTAAGCTAACTTGGAACTTACCACGATCAATCACGAACTGTCCCCATACAAAACAATTAGACAATATCACAAGTCTAAACTGTGTAATCAGTATGAAGAAGTGACCCCATGGTCACTTCCCTACACTGATTTCTGAAAGACTTGACACACACAGCCACAGACTTCTGAAAAAAAACTTCATGACCCCAAACTGCGGGCACCGGGACAGGGAACGTGTTAATTTGTTAATATCATTACTATGTATATAGGGTAAAATCTTATTGACCGTCAAAATTGTTCGTAGGCATAAGGTATCAATAAAAGATACTATTTCTGAAGAAAAAATTTAGGTAAAATTTTGACCGTAAAATGTGCTGCCCGAAATAAATATTAGTAACGTGAGGATTAAGGCCGAGCCACACCGGCTGCGTACACGTCTGCGTGCGCGTGGCGTACGCATTGTATAGTATGAATGTTTTTCAAAATGGCGGCAAGTCACGCTCAAAGTCAAGGAGCTGCAGCGTACAGTGCGTGCACACGCAGCCGGTGTGGCTCGGCCTTTACTCGTATCGACGCGTAAGCTGTCTCGGCGTCTCGACGCGGGAGCGGGGTCGAGGTCGGGGGGAGGGGATCGTTGCCGTCCCGGTATCCACAAACGTATATTTTTTTAGGATGTCTTTCAGGTGATGTTTTTCAATATTTTAGTACTGAAAGGTTCTGACTGCAAAAACACCTAAATATTTAGGTACTATTTTTCGCTACAGAAACCACTGTAAAAATTTAAACGATCAAAAAAATTTCACCCTGTATACTGTTTACATTTGAACTTGGTATTAATACACAAGTTTTGTTAAAAATATTACTTTGAATAACAACAACATGTTTGCCGAATGAAAAACATCAGGCGTTTTCATTACATTTAAAATGAATTAACGCAAAAATATTGAGATTTTACGTTCCATATTTTTCAATTCTTATCATTTTTTTTCAGGTGTTTCATATTTCCCTGACATAATATCAGAATTAGCAAACCGCCAGCCAGTGGGCTTGGGTAAGCCGTCGAAAGATTTTGGGGAGCTTGCCATGAGACGAGCCGGCGTCACAGACCCTAGCAGAGTTTTGTTTATTGGAGACATGTAAGTTATCTCACATACTTTCATTTGTCTGTGGTAACAAATTTGCTATTATTTTCTTCTCTTCTCAGTCGTACACTCTTGACAGAGTGGTCGTGGTCATGCCTCAGTCGAGTCTTGCGCCAACGCTTCTGTTGTCATGCGACGCCATGTATCTCTATGTTTGGCAAAGTGAGAGTTAACATTTATGCTGGAATGTGTCACAGATTTGCCATAATTTGCATTTGCCTAAGGGCAAAATCGCTTAGATTTTCAGAAATATTACAAAACTAACCGAACCTAACGTAGTTTTTAAAAAGTTTAATGTTTAAGAAAAAATGCTTTCGGGCAAATGAATATTATGACAATTGATACGATAATAAGGGCCTCAAAAGAAATTTCAAATGCAATGTGAGGTAATCAATCACATGTTTACATAAAAAGACCATTTAGCTACGTTTTCAGTAATAAGATTGCAATTGTCCATGGGCCTCAGAAGTCATTAACCATCAGATGACATGTGTTTTCGTTTGCCTTTCCCATGACATAAACATAAAAATAAACATTAAAATTTTAGTACATTATTTTTAATTTTATTTTCAACTAGCAGTCTGCTCAAACTTCATTCTTTCATACAAACCTAATACTTTAAAACACAACAAAAGGAAAATCAACCAACTCGATTAAGCTGCTATCCTATGTAGGTATCAATGTTTTGACGACATAAATTAATAAAGATGTGATTCACAGGATTGAACAAGACATCCGCCTGGGCAAAAACACTGGTTTCAAAACGTTGCTCGTTCTCACTCAGAACACTGAAGAACAAATGAGACAGCATGACATACAGCCCGATTTCTACGCGCCTTCTTTAGGAAGTATAGTGCCTATGTTTAGTGTGTAATTTATACAGCGTGCTTATAAAGGAACGACGAGAACGCTCAAAAAACCTGAAGAGCTATAAGTCCGAAAGTTCATAATTCCGAGCGCTTTTTTATACCTACGGAACGGTGATTTTGCCGAAGACGTGACGTGAGTTATTTTAACGGTAAAAGTATAAATGAAGGGATGTTTACAAAAACAACATAGCTGACTAAACTGGTTGACACCTATTGTCATTAATAATGTATCTCTACAAGTATTTGTAAGTTTTTGTAAGCATCCCTTCAATTAAGCTAGGTTAGTGTTATAAATCCAAAACACGGAAATTTGTTCAGCGCAACACGAATTTCGGAATAATGAAACTCGGAAGAATTTCATTATTCCGAATGTCGTGATTTTGAGTCTTCGGAATTACTGATTGCCTATTGAAAGTACAGCGAAACTTTCCATATGCCAATATTTCTTTTTTTCGTACTTAAAATTAGGTACAAATAAAATATAACTACTTACTAATCTAAACTTAACTAAAAAATTGAATTAATTGTGAACGACAGCCAGCATTATACCCGACACGGCTTAGAGGAAAACATGTTTTGTAAATTAGAACTAAGTTGCAATGTTTCGTAAGCTAGTCACCTGTCGACTTTTTAATTTGTAAGAAAAAATGCTTATTTGATGTGATCATAATGAAACTTGGCATGTTGGAGGTGAGATATTTTCTGGCTCATATATAATAGCTCAATAAGGCCAACTGCGTAATAGACGGAAGCTTGCAGGCGATTTTTGTATACGCCAATGAATAGAGTAATTTGATATCTAGGAGGCATTTTATCGAAAAAGCTTATTTTTTGAACCTATGTAAAGTTATGGCCCGAGAAAGATGCCGAACCAAATAGTATATTAATGAAGACCAAAGAATCGATCCATATATTTCAGAGCTCAAGCAAGTCAGAACGGAACTAATTTCTCTAGCCAAAACTAGATTCAGTGCGCGTCGCGTGTTAAATAGCAGTTTTAAATAGTGTAAATTTTATTAATGTACGTAATAAGTTCCGCGTTTAAGATTTTGATAATGAACTTTTAATTAAACTCGTTTGTTATATTTTACCCGCTTTTTCATCCGAACGAACCCAACTGTGAGCTGCAGTCCAAGATTCTGCGACTTCACTAACTGCGACTAAACCTAAATTAAAACTAAAAATTATCTAAAAAATTGTATAGTAAATCCGTGAAGCTAAGCAAATAGTCTGGTTTTATTTATTATTAATAACTTCAGTGCAGTTATTTCCATATGCAATCAAACTGAACTCAAACATCACCAGATTATAATTTATTAAGGGGCTGAAGATGTATAGTTTCCGGTTCTGTAACAACCGCAGCTTTTAGTAAATTCGAGCCACTAACAAGACACAACTTTATAAACATTAACGTTACGTCAGTTTATGGCGTTAGTTTTTCAAGATTAAGTACAATAATTGTCCAAAACGAGTCAACAAATCTCAAATCGAAACGAGCTTCACATTGCAAAATAATTAAGCATTATGATTAAGCTAGATCATAGGACCTAGGACTAGGACCTAGGCGAAGCAAATAGCGTATCACATTTTGCTCAATTTTGAACGGTTATTGCCACAGGTTATTGCCGAACAGAATTATGCGATGAAAAAAAAATATACAAACAAAGCACTTAACTATGAATAAGTGTCTATATGTACAAAAAAAATGTGTATTGACGGCTTGCCAGCATGTAAGAGCAAGTCTGCCAAATTACAAAACAATTGCGATCCATAAAAGTAATAGACGCAGGGAACCCTTGTTGCTAGCTAGCTCCTACACACCGTCTCGCCAAGGTTCGAAAGTCACTCAGTGTTATTGGTCCCAAAGAGCTCCAAAACACATTAAAGAAGTCACCAGCGACATAATATTCACTAACAAACTCAAATCCATGCTCATAGACCTAGCTTATTACAGTGTGGACGAGTTTCTTGAACGTGCTCTTAGACCTATAGGTAATAATTGTAATGAAAAATATAATCATGAACATTGTATAATATAATAATAATAATTTAATAGTAATTGTAATTTATGATGATATATCTCATGATGATTAATGTAAAATGACCTGTCAAATACCATAATTATTTTATCAATAAATTATCTGAATCTGAATCTGTTACGAATGACACGGGAATGCACATAGTTATTGTGCGACCGAACACATTGAATAGGTCGTTTTTGTCATAATTAAAATCTGTTTGTAGGTAAGTAATAAGTAGCATGACTCTTACATAAACATAAAAAATGTTATTATTTATACAGCGTGGGAGGGACTATACCGACAAACTTTAACTATAGATTCTAACAACTATTAGGAGTAAAAAATGTTATGTGATGTATAGTCGAAAAACGCTTACTTTCCGAGATATCCATTATTTTGTAAATGAAAAATCCCAAGTGTGTAACAAGCCCTAATAAATGTGACTAAGATACCTATACTATTTTTTAAAAATCCTTTAACTAAATAGGAATTAACCTTCGCAGTATTTGATGGTAAGCGACTACGAGGTCAAAAAATTGACCTTTCGTTTCCATTTTAGTTTTTTGTTCTTTTTGATAACTTTTCAGCCAGTAAGGGCATGTTTATAACGAGGGGCTTAATTTACTGATTTATTTTGTTCCATAAGACTATTAATGTAAAATGACAATATTCGACCCATGTTGATATAACATTATTTACTCGTCACACCACCAGGAATTCATGGCTAAAGTATGTCGGTATAGTCCCTCCCACCCTGTATACGGTTCATTAACTGCTATTAAACAATCTTTAGTTTTTAGATTGTGAAATGCAATGTAATTAATTGGATAAATTCCTTTATCTATATGATCAAGTAGATCAGACCTGAAGCCTTAGATAAAACTAAGTAATTATTTTAAACGACTCTATTTAATGGCTCTCAGAACATAAACTGCATTTTATTAAGTACAAAAATAATAGGCATCTAATTCAATTATTTAAAGGATTACCATCAACAAATCAGAAGAATTCTGGATGCGCACGGTTACATGCATTCCAACTAGGGCTTGCAAATATTCGACTTTTTCAAATATTCGAATTTGATTTTGAAGATATTCGAATAATTCGAATATTATTCGAATACTACCAAAAACTATTAAAAAATCGTTTTTCTTGGTATTTTTTGTGAAAAACATGTTAGAAGAGATATTTTTTACGCTGCGATTACCTTAAGACTAATCAAACTTAATTAGTCTTACTCAAAACCTATAAACCGACTAGGTTATCGACTAGGTACGTACAAGAGGGAATTGCTTTGTTTGAAATATTTGCAAAGCAAGGAAAGAATGAAGAAGTCAGCTTTGGTGCACCCGATCCCTAAAAAAGGCGACCGCTCAAACCCATCCAACTACAGGCCGATAGCCATAACCTCTCTGTTCTCGAAAATAATAGAGTCCATTATCAACTGCCAGCTCCTTCGGTACCTAGAGGAACACCAGCTGCTTAGTGTGACCACCAATACGGTTTCCGTAAAGGCCGCTCAGCTGGTGATCTCCTGGTCTACCTAACACATCGTTGGGCTCAGGGGATCGAGACTAAGGGAGAAGCATTGGCCGTTAGTTTGGACATGACGAAGGCTTGTGATCGGGTTTGGCACAAAGCACTTCTTTCGAAGCTTCCATCTTATGGGCTTTCCGAGAAATTATGCGAATGGGTCAGTAGCTTTCTAGCAGACAGATTTATAAAGGTCGTAGTTGACGGTGAGTGCTCTGAATCCATGTCTGTGAATGCTGGTGTCCCGCAACTTTACATCTCAAAACTTTTTTGCTGTAGGAGAACTGCGTTGCGAGACTTGCATCTTTTTACATGTAATGTTTTTGATAGGATTCTATTTTTTAATCTCGTATCTTTTGAAGCTGGAATGACTGTATGTATAAGTAATTTGGTGTCCCTCTATATCAGCGATCGGCAACCTGCGGCCCGCGGGCCGCATGCGGCGCGTGAACCGCTCACTTGCGCACCTATATTCCGGTTTGTATTGCGGTTAATATATTCCAAATAGTCTAAAATCACAAATTATTAACAAAGTGCGGTCCGCGTCACGTTCCTTAGCTACATGTGGCCCTTGGCTGCTAAGCGGTTGCCGACCGCTGCTCTAAATGATTCTGAAGTTTCGGTCGGTAATAAATACTTTCATGCTATTATCTCGTCTTTCTTGTGTAAGTTTCACCTCGTGGTCTAATGGTCTAGTTTTCTCGAATGTTAGACTCAGATTATTGTCTGCAAGTGTTTCTATAGCAGTTACAACACTGCTGTAGCTGGTTGGCAGTGTCTTAAATAAGTGAGTAATCTTGTCCACTGCTTCCAACTTAGCGCCTGCAGCAAATCACATAGGTGCCAAGTTATCAAAATAAACTTGAAAAAGTAGAAATGAATTTTAAATTTAGGAACTGTTTTCTGAGGTTATTTGCAAAGAATATAATCATTCTTTGGTAAATGGAGTCAAAATTTATAGATATTTCTTTTGCAGTTTTCGCTTCTTTGTGAGCCCCAGGAACGAATCAGCTAAATACTCTATTATTGTGGTCTTATTTTAGTTTTATTTTCTTTGACGCGTACTGTCTGGCTCCACCGGGGGTTCTTCATTGACGACTTCAAATAATTTTAACTCACACAATAAATTACGTACGTGAAATTTCCACACACTGTATTTGACTGTAACAAACGGTGCAATGCTCCTTTTTAACTTTATACTGTCAATTTTTCTGATCACCATAGCCCTTTATAAATTGTTCAATGATTTAACAGCTACTAATTCCACGAATCACAAGTCTCTTCACTTGAACCACAAATTGTCGTAAGCGAAAACATTTATAAAAGTCTGTATTTTTAATTTACTGGGCCCATAACCTATTACGTTTGGGATACTATTTAAACACACATTTAACGATACGAATGTATATGATGTTTATTATATCTTCATTTAGCAAGGTAAGGTGTGTGCCTACAGAGCCAGACCACGACGGTATGCAAACCGATGCGTAGTAAAGGTTCCAAGCATTGACAAAAAACAAAGGGCTGTGTTATACTCTTAAGTGGTGCTCACACGTATGAAAGAGAAAGCATAGTTGAAGCGAGATAGTTTCATTTTTGTATATTCCAATTCCAACAACACCTCCGTTTAAAAGTCAAATTCCTATGAAAATTTAACTTTTAAATGGAGGTGTTGCCATGTTCCACTCTGCAATGCTATCGTAGTCGCACACTATATATAGTAACATGTAAGCAATTCATAGTTGACACTTAAAGTATACATTTGCTGTGTGAGATTCAGCCTCAAATAGGTCATTTATTTATGATCCTAACTGTATGTATTTAAAAATATTTTGTAACTTACAAGTGTGTCAGGAATAAGACTAAAATACGATATTATATTTGTAGATTTGACCGTACGAGGTCTAGGATAACATGGTTTGTCTAAAACTGTCTGAAGCCGGCCGGCTATCGCAAGGCCGTCGCCATGGCAACCGATGCTATATGATCGATATAATTCGTTTATATTCCGGTTTGATGTATCCACTGTGATACGACACGGGAAGAAATTTGTCACATCAGTCGTGTTTACGATATAATTTAGGTAGGTATATATTTGTTGTTGATTTAGCTTCCAAGCATACTGATTTAAATACTTACTGCATACTCAATTTTATTACTTTCCCAAACAAGATCTACTACAAACATAAAATTATCAAAGACATTTTTCCTTTATTGTAATTAGGGCATGCAATACTGGTATTTTCTGTATGACTATGGCGGATCTCACACTGCAGCGAAAATCGCGGCGACACGCGACTGAGCGATTTTCAACTTTGTATGTAGAATCATCGATTTGTATAGAAAAATCGCGGGGTGGCGCACACTGGCGCGTAAATCGTGGCGACTCGCAACTACTATGCGCAGCTACACGGAAAAAATCGCGGCGACGGGCGATTTCAGTGTGTTCTTCGCCTAATACCGGGATCTCGGTATTAGCCCATACAAGTAATACAGTTTATATAACATTTTTTTATACTGATATATTTTTACTTAATGTGAAGTTATTACTCTAAGTCGTTCTTTAAAATCTAGAACACAAACCCCAATCCTGTTTGATTGAATGAAGTAGGTACTTTTTATTGCACGTCAAAATTACATTACATTCTTAAATAAAAAAAGCTAAAAAAGCTATGTATCTCTTTCGTTGGATCGAAACGAAAGAAAAAAAATACATCAGCATTAAATAATGCTAATGTCATGTTACGTACAATATATCACAAATACAATACAATACAAATATACTTTATTGCACACCAGAAAAACACATTACAAGAGGTACTTACATATCATAGGAATACACCCGCGACGCGACGGTAACTAAGTCGCCGTATCGAAACGCTCCCAAAAATAATTGAAATTTACAGTAAAAAGTGACTACTTCGACCTAAAACTTATGAAAAGTGGTGAAATTTATTAAGTGTTTTCAGTTGTGTGATTATTTATAGCAAAAAGTGTGCTTAAAAAAGCAAAAATAACAAAATAAATAATCTAAATCGCTATTTAGCGCTACCGTCAGACCAAAATATAATGGTTGAATAGTTGGTGATCGAAACCCATAAGCGCCGCAATCTGCACGGCGCCTAAGACCTTCTTCTCGCGGCCTTACACTGTACGCGCGCTGCGACGGACATAGGTCTGAGACAAAAACTGAACCTTATTCACGGTACGCTAAAGTCGATCTCAACTGTAGTACAAGTACTGAGAGCCGTCATGAGCAAAATGAGTTGCAATAAATGCTCTTTAGAACTGATTCCAGAAGAGTGTATCAAATGCACAATCTGTTTTGATACACTACATTACAAATGCACTGGACTCTCCGATACCGAGTTCAAAAGGATTTTGCCGATGAACATGAAAAAATGGCGATGCTCCAAGTGTAAGTTAGCTAAAAAAACATCTACAACGGGTTCACCCAAGCCTACTTCAGTTATCCTGACCGAGCAATCGACAGATAATAGTGAACACCTGCCATCTATTGTCAGTATAGATACGGTAACCTTGTTGTCGAACATAAACGAGAAGTCCCAGCAGCTAGATCAACTCACCCGGGATATGACTGACCTAAAAAATAGCTTATACGCAAGATTAGAGGAGACAGAAAATTCTGTAACTTCGTGGCGCGAAAAATGCATGGGCCTTGAAAGCTCATTTAAGTCCATGCAATTGGAAGTAGTCGCACTAAAAGCGGAGAATGTAGTTCTTCGTGACAAGATAAATGGTTGTCACGCATACAGCAATGTAAATCGGGGACAAAACGAAACAATCCAATTGAAGCAGCAAATAGCCGAACTGTGCAGTATGTTCCAAAATTGGACGCAGAACGTAACCGTTCAGTGCTCCAAGTGCTCCAAGTGTGATGCCACAGCCTCTGCCCTAACGACTTCTACTACCCTACAGACCAGATCACAGAAGGAGGGAGACGTAGTTATCCCAGTAGCGGCCGATCAGCAACGAGAGACCGCGGCGACACCGGCGGCATCACAACCTACTTGTACCGCCACTAAGCGCTCGAAGCGCAACAAACGAGTATCCAAAAATGTAAAGTCAGACAGCATTTCCGCGCCGCAACCCAACACCGTTGTAGAAGAAATCGCTATAACCACGTCCAGCTCTATCAATACCCCTAATGGCGCTGTGGGCCTGCCGCCCACTTCGAGCAAGGAAGTTGTAGACAACCAAAAGGCTACAGAAGGTATATGGCAGCCAGCAAACGGCAACCATAAAAAAAGACAATCCAGGCAAATAATTAGAGGTAATGGCGAGGATAGTGTCCTGTTGGGAGCCGCCGACCGCCTGAGATATTTGCATGTGTGGGGCGCTCGACTGTCTACAACTGAACAGAATGTAATCGATTACATGAAGCAGAAAAAACAGTGCGAGCTCTATCAGGTGAAAAAAATAATTTCGAGGCGATCTCAAGAGTACTCGTCGTTCAAAGTCGGTGTGCCAAACGATTTGTTCAACGAATTTATTGACCCTCAATTATGGCCGAAAGGATTCTCAGTCGACAAGTGGTTATTTCGGCTCGAAAGAAGAACCAGCGAACTCGAAAAGGACCAAAATAACTAAACGTTCCAGCAAAATATATAAATTAAACATCTACTATCAAAACGTCAGATGGCTCAAGACGAAACTATTTGAATGGAAAAACAATCTTCTAACGTCCGATTCTTTCCAAATAGCGGCAGCAACGGAAACAAACCTAGATGATTCTGTAAATGACGCTGAACTGTGTATCGGCGAATGGAGCGTGCTACGCCGCGACCGCGACGACGGGCGCGCGGGCGGCGGCGTGCTGCTCGCGGCGCGCGCGCCGCTCCGCCTAGAACGTCTACGGCGCCTCGAGTCGCCACATGCTGAAGACCTCTGGGCAAGATTTGTTGTTGATGGACATTCCTATTACATATGTGTTATTTACATACCGCCCAGAGCCCATGATGACATGTATATTGCATGGTTTAATAATATTGAAAAAGTATTCGAATCATGCTCTAGTGATAAGGTATTAATCTTAGGCGATCTGAATTTGTTTAGCGCCAGCCAAAATGTCTGTAATTTATACACTTGTTTCTTAACTTTATGTAATTTATCAGATTATAATTATGTGGTTAATGTGAATGATAGAATGCTTGATGTGGTGCTGACGAGTGCGGAGATGGAGAGCGCGGTGCGCGTGGCACGCGCGGCGCCGGGAGACGAGTTAGTCAACATCGATGCACACCATCCGCCGCTTCTAATAACTATCGAATACAACTTTTCTAAAGAAGCGACATTATTGGATCCTTCAAATATTGATAGTTCAAAGGACTGGAATTTCTTAAAGGCCGACTTCTATCTTCTCTATTGTTCGATTCGGGATGTAGATTGGATTGATCTGTTTGAGATTACCAACTCCAACGACGCGGTAGAAACATTTAATAACAAGTTATATAGGTTATTTGACGACTGTGTTCCAAAAAAAATACGGAAGGCTAAGTGTAGTCGTATATACCCTGTATACTACACCAAAGCCATTATCCGTGACATTCAAAACAAAGCCCATTTTCACCGGGAATGGAAAAAAACGAAGAGTGTGAATGCCCTAAGCACATTCAAAGAATTGCGTTCGAAAATTAAGCGTGATATAAAGTTAGCCCACGACAATTATGCCACTAATGCATCTCGCACACTTTGTAGCAACCCTACTCAGTTCTGGCAATATGTAAACACATTGCGGAGCCGCGGAGGGATAGAACCTACGGTTACACGGGGCGATGTAGAGTATCGTGGAGCTGAAGCGGCCGGTGCATTTGCGGCCCACTTCCAATCTGTTTTCCTTCCCGACTTGCCAGCCCTCGACCCTCAACCGGCCAGCTCGGAGACCTCTGCCAACGCACGGCTAGTTGACATTAAACTAATAAGTGCTGTCACGATTAAAAAAGCTGTCAAACGATTAAAAGCCGGCACCTCTGCTGGCCCTGACGCGATTCCCGCCTACATTATTAAGGGATGCATAGATATGTTGGTAAAACCCATTACTTTTATTTTTAACTTAATCCTTAACACTGGGGAGTACCCGAGTATCTGGAAATTATCCCGTGTCACTCCAATTCCCAAAAAGGGGTCAAAGCTAAAAGTGGAAAATTATCGTCCTATCGCTATATTATCGGCGTTGGCAAAGGTCTTTGAAATGGTTCTCCATGAATATCTTTTGCCCCAATGCATGCCATATGTCGTCAGCGAACAGCATGCCTTTCTGCCAAAAAGATCCGTGGCCACTAACTTGGTTGAACTTGTGGATATTCTCACAAGCGAAATGGACAACCGCTGTCAAGTCGATATCGTCTACCTCGACTTCCAAAAAGCATTCGACAGAGTGGATAACGATGTACTGTTACTTAAACTGGGAAAAATGGGTTTTACTCCTCGTTTGTTAAAATTTTTCGCAAGTTATCTCAGGGATAGGGAACAGTTCGTCAAGTATGGACCGTATCTTTCTAAACCCTACCACACACGTTCTGGTATAAGTCAAGGGTCTAATTTAGGGCCGTTTCTCTTCTTGACACTCATAAACGACCTCCCTGAGGTAATCAATCGATCAAAGGTGTTGTTGTTTGCTGACGATGTAAAGTTGGTCATGCCCATTAAGTCCACTCACGACTGCGAGTCGCTACAAGACGATATCGACGCGGCATATAGATGGAGTTTGGAGAATAAGTTATTATTTAACATTGAAAAGTGCGAAGTAATGACTTTTTCTCGCTCTCCTTTGCCCCTCTGCTATGATTATTGCATAGCAGAGAAGGCTATGACCCGCGTCGAGGAAGTTCGAGATCTCGGAGTGGTGTTTGACCCGCACGTCACGTTTCGGCCGCACATACAAAGTGTCACCAGCAATGCGTACCGGAGACTGGGATTCGTGCTGCGCAACGCTGCCCCCCTGACTATTGCAGCGACGCGTGTGCTGTACGCGGCGCTTGTACGGAGTATTCTGGAGACGAACGCAGTGGTCTGGAGTCCACATGAGAAAAAATACATTCTTATGCTGGAACAAGTCCAAAAAAAATTTCTTCGTAATATGTATAGCAAAATACATACGTATTACCCTTTTATGTACCCGACACGATTTCTTCAGGGACACTTAGGGTACGACTCACTAGAGCTGCGTAGAAATCTGGGACTAATTTATTTCATTATTAAAATTTTAAGGTGTAAGGTAGATAGTATCGGCCTTTTGGAAAAATTCCTGAAACTCTCAGTACCTGATGAGTACTGCAGCAGGCGGCGGCGCCCGCCCCTGCTGGCCGCAGCGCACACGCGCACGCGCCTGCGCCTGCACTCCCCCGTTCTGCGCGCGACTGCGCTCATCAACTCCCTGCTCGCGGCACATTCTGGCCCCTATTTCACCACGCCGACAGGTGCGACAATTGTCACCAAAAAGTGACAATTGTCAAGAATTCGTGATTATTGTTATTTCACTAGTTTCGACATTTTACAAGCGATATTTCACCACGCCGACAGGTGCGACAATTGTCACAAAAAAGTGACACTTGTCACAAAAACAGTGACATTTGTCAAAATGTCGTAATTATTTTTGTTTCACAAGATTTTACAATTGAACTGTATGTCGAAAACTGCCAGGCACAGACTATTACAAAATTACAAGACCTTAGGTCATTCTAGTCGGTCGGTTCTCCACACAAACGAAAAAGTGTCATCATTTGCTTTCACGACAATAATCATGGTTGAAATGTATTTCATTTTATAACTTGTTACTTGATACAGTTTGTCTGCGCGATACATCATGTGACAGTCAGTGCCACCTACGAGTAATAATTAACATCATTTGTAACTAAACTCATAAATATTTTATTTCGTTTCGCGGAGACTATAAAATAAAACATTTCAAACATAATGAATGCAGTGGAAACGAATGATGCCCCATTTTTAAGGTTCCGTACCCAAAGGGTTCCAATGGAATCCTATTACTAAGACTCCGCTGTCCGTCTGTCACAGGGCTATCTTTTGAACTGTAGTAGGTAGAGACTTAAAATTTGCACAGAATGTGTATTTCTTTTGCCACTATAACAACAAATTAAATTAAAAAGGGTCTAAATACAAGAAACATGTTTTTTGTTTTTGCTCGAAGAGGCGGTACGAAAATCTTCGTGTGCGAATCCGACCAAGTGCGGACTTAGCCGGTTTTTATTTATATGAAAAACCAACCGATACGAATGACCTACATACAAACAAGAAGAAGGTATACACTTTATGACATCTAATGTTGTTGAAATAGTTTGATACATTTTGTCTGCGCAAAACAACATGAGAAATCCCAAAAAGCCACAAAAGTATACAATCGGCTGTTGATGCACCTACGAAACTAGAATTAATTAAAAGTATTTTCTTTTTTGCCTTTTGAGACTTCTCATGTTGTATCGCGCAAAATATATCAAGTCATGAAATAAATCACAGTTCAGTCAAAATTTATGATTATGATATTAACTTTCATTGTTCACCTTCTTATTATTTGTATAGTGCACCGAACGATTCGAATTATTTTAAACTTTTTCTACCGTTCTAGTCTAAAAGGCGACTTTTTGCTATGGAAGTTCATAGTAAAAACCTTTTTGTGTGTTGATGAAAAGTAGTCAACGGTAAAATCCCCTATCCCTAACCTTACCCTATGAAACGGAAAACTCAGCATTGTCTCTTGTCATTCAATAGAGATTTTGACAGCCGTATCTTAGGGAATAACGACTTCAGTGCTGCAATAATATAAAGTACCTATTTTGCTCGCAAAAAAGCGTAAGATGTATGAATCCTGCGGCGCTTCCGCCTTTCTCGAGCGAAAGCAGAAACCATTTTACCAAAAACGCGTAAGATGTATGAAATCCTGCGGCGCTTACTGTTTTTTCGAGTTGATAAAGTTTGTATGGGAGAACAATATCTTCGTTTTTTAGTATATCACTCGATTTAGTATTCACCGTTTAAACCTTCCCTGACTACACATATTTCAAGACCAAAATTAGCCAAATCGGTAAAGCCGTTCTCAAGTTATAGCGTGACCAAGAGAAATAGGGATATATATATATATTATTACAGTAGAGTGGCATAGCCCGATAAAAATGACAAAACTTCCGCTTGAAAGGCACATGTTCGAACTACTCGGTTAATATAGCGCGCATTAGCTTTTCGGCGAAGGAAAAACATCGAGAGGAAACCTGTAAATGTGAATATAAAGGTGGATGTGATGTACCCGCACTGAGCCAACTTGGGGACTACAGCCCATTCACTCTCATCAATGGGAGTAGGCCTATGCCCAGCAGCGGAACATAATTATATAGGCTAATGATGATAAGTTTGTGGGAAAGGGTTAGTTTTTACATTTAGGTATCGGTATTCGTATATGCATGTTTTGTGTAGTTAGGTGATCTAGAAGTTCACCGATTATATTTATCCAATAATTATACTATTTTTACCACTATAATTTTAGCGACATGAATTTTTTCCTTGAATGTAAAATCGTAATATTAAAAGAAAAAGTATTTGGAATCTATATTTTCCTATGTAAGCATTTTCACCAATATCATTATCGCCATCACCGCTGCTACTTTCACAGAGGAAAGCCATTTCCTGCGTAAGTTAACCACGAAACACTATAATTGTCACAAAAGCCTGACACAGCTCTAACCTCATGTCAAGAATTACAGACAATTGTCGAAATATGACGACTTGTAAAAAATTATGTTGTTTCACAACATAAATGTCATAAAATGAGGCAGTGACAATGGTAAGAAATTGCCTGTCACTCTTAAACTACAATTGAAGACAATTACGAATTTTGCCATACAATAAAATGTTTGTGAAACGGATAATTGTCAACGCTGACATTTTCCATACAAATAAATTTGCGAATATGTCGACTTGTCACCTGTCACTGACAATTGTCAGTCGACAATTGTCGAATTGTAAACCGACATATGTCACTGACAATTGTAAGCGTGATGAAATAGGGGCCTGAATGCGATTTGTTTGCGACAGGTATAGCGAGACTGATGATAGAATGGAAGAGAGTGCTAGAGAGAGAGCAAGATAGATATCTTGTAGCTGTAAGTTAGTTAGTAAGTTTCTGAGTCTGTGTAACGCTTTGGTTTGTGTCAACTGTAATGTTACATGTTTTATGATTCAATAAATAATAATAATAATAATAATAATCATACCTTCATAGGTTAATTACTAAAAAAAAACCCGACCGCGGTGCACTTTGAAACTGCATAAAATCCGCCATTTTGTTTATTTTAACGAACTTCATACCCAGTGACACTCGCACCATCAAGACGAATCTAATGATGTATCATTTATCAAAATCGGATGTGCCGTTGAGTAGTTACGAGCGGACACAGGAACGGACATACATACATACAGGTCAAACACATAACCCTCCTTTGGGCTTCGCCGCAGTCGGGTAAAAAGATACGCAGACAAAATTAGCATTCATACATGCACACATTGTACACTATACGTATCTTTCTTATCGCTGTAAGCCAGTCAGCTGACGTCATCGTGAGTTAATGGAAACAGAGACTGTCCTCGATTATATGTATTCTCGCCTACAGTGCCAGCGAGACATTCCGTCACCCAAAGAGGTTATGAAAACACGTGCTAGTGCGATTTTTAATTATTATATTGTGTTATTTAATAGTTATTGATAATAAGTGGTAATAATGGCGCCTGTGGATTTACTCGATCTGAATTCGGAGGGATTTAAGCAGTTTTTAGACTCGTTCGATCATGTTTTTTCAGATTGTGATGGTAAGTGTTAGAAAATAACCAATATACTCAAGATTATGGACACGAATTATATTGATTTAACTTTTATTATATTTAACTTCGTTGGCCTAAATATATGTGATAAATATATCATATTGTTCGATGATACTTTTTGATAAAATTTTACGAATGGAATAGTTTTGCTTATATGAGGTCGCAGAATAGTTTCTTTGTGTTGTGAAATAAGTTTGTTATTTTGATTATTAATTTTTTCGTTTTTCTTGAAAATGCAATAGGTACATTATTTACTGTTGGTATTTATTTCTGTGAAAATACCTAATCCTACTACATTGCCTACCTATTTTTATTTTGCTTTTAATTTTTTAACAATCAAAATTTATTGTAAAACGTCTTATTATTAAATAATAATAAAGAAAACAAGAAAGAGAAAATGCCAATCTTCAAACAGTCATATTCAAACCATTTTAAATGACCAGGGGAAGTTTAAAAATGTGTCTGTAACTCTGTAATTTCAATTGAACTTTATTACCTTGTAATACGATTTAATTTCCACTGTCTACAGGAGTCTTATGGGTGTCACAAGGAGCGTTGCCGGGAGTCGGCGACTTCTTCAGCCTGATGAAAGAAAGTGGAAAGACTCTGCATTTTGCGTCTAACAATAGTATAAGGTCTAAACAAAATTATGCAAAAATGTTTGACCTGGCTGGTGTACCAGGGGGTTCCGTAAGTCGTAGAAGTTTTTCTAATCTGTATGGTAATTAAAGTCGGGTTATTTACACTATTTATGACTCGAGAATGGGTGGATGAATTTTTATGATCTTTTATTGTTTGGGTTATCTCTGCCCCGTATAACAGAATAACTATTAAAACATCTGAAAAATGTATATTTATAGTTAGTTTAATATAAAAAATGAATACTTAATGGTATTGTGGATTTACAGGAAGTTTTTTATGTATTTAGTTATTGTAAATCGGTTACAGCTATATTCGCAAAATCAAAAGCACAAATATTGCCCTTAATAATAGGTATCCGATAAAATGTAATTGGATTTTTAACCATTTTCCTTTTTCATTTTATAAAAACGAATCTTTCAGTCCTTGTATAAAGCACGATAACATTTTATTACAAATTATTTATGATACATAAAAAATAAATAAAATAAAAAAAAATTATTTCAGACGAAAGTCCATACATGGTTAGTAAACAACGAAATCTTATTCCTAGTGTTAGTAGGACATAAGAAGAGATATAGCTAGGTACTTAAGCAATGACAGTAGTGTATTTTGAATGATTTTTGTAAATTTATTTCATACTAAGACTGAAAAAAAATGTTCTGTTTTACTTTATTATATAAAATAAAACTTTATACAATATTTTCCAGGACAATTTGACAGTGCCCTCAATAGCGATGGCCGAATATCTTAAATCTATAAATTTTGACAAGCATGTCTATTGTGTGACATGTTCAGAAGCGAGGAAAATGTTTGAATCATATGGAATCAAGACCAAATACGGAGTAAGTATTATATCATTGTATGTTTAACATTCCATTTATTTGGTGTGAAATAGAGTTATCCTGTGGAACTTAGTATCAATAATATAATAGCATATCTATCTACTAAGTCATATTTTATTTAGTTTTTTGCTGGTGGTATTAATATAATACCTACGTATTAATTTTTCTTCATACTCTTTCATAATAAATCCATGAAAACGAGTGAAAATCGATTATAAGATCAGTGAATTAATTGACAGAGCACACGAAATCAGTCAGGTCTGTAGCAGGTTCAAGGAGTGCAAATCAACGTTATAATGTTGTTTTTTTTTTTTTTTTTATGTGTGATAGACAAGCATTTGATTCCGATTGCTCAAAAATAACTATCATTTCGAAAAGAAAAACGGTACTCGAGTCATCAGAGTGAGTGTGAGAAACAAAATGTTTGTTACTGTGTTTGTTATTCTCCTTTTAAAAATATATTAATCTTGCCTGTTTCATCACCAATTTTATTTGATACATTAAACCGAAAACCTAAGTTTTGTCTTTGAGACAGATTCCCTTAAATCGGATAAATCTTTGATTACAGACTACATTAACAAACCTCCCATAAATCTTTTGATGTCCTTGGAACTGCAAAGGCCTTTATCAATGCCCAAACTAGCAATACAATAATGCCAAATCTAACTAAGATTAACTCCAGCCAGATCTCGTCCCCGATAACTACACTGACTTCGCCGAGTACCTTATCGACGACCCCGATATCGGGGCCGTGGCGTTTGACAGCGACTACAAAGTGAACATGCCCAAGATGTACAAAGCCTCGACGTATTTGAAGAGGCCTGAAGTGCTCTTTCTGAACGGGCCGACGGATAAATTCGTGCCGTTCGGTTCGCAATTAGCAATGGGTGAGTTCGAAAAACAAAAGTGTGATAAGTTTTAGGTATTTCTACCAAAGCTTAAGAATAAGAAAACAAAAGTTTTAATTTAAACCGAATTCGAAAGCTCGGTTCCTTGGCCAATTATCAATTAAAGAGTTTATTTTTATGTTCGTTCAGAGCCTCATAAAATTTGGTTATTTTTTTCGTTTATTAGTTTTTTAACCAGTTCTATTCTAATAACATGGATAATTTGGTTCAATCGTTCATAACCACTAAGTAATTGTACTAATTGTATTACTAAGTCCGCCATTCGTACTATTTTGTATGTGCAATAAAAAAATAATAATAATAAACCACATTCCTAGGCGTTAAGCTAACTTGGAACTTTCCACGTTCACTGTCCCCATACAAAACAATTGGACAATGTCACAAGTCTAAACTGTGCAATCAGTATGGGGAAGCGACCCCATGGTCACTTCCCCATACTGATTTCTGAAAGACTTCACACACACAGCCAAAGACTTCTGAAAGAAAACTTCATGACCCCAAGTTGGGGGCACCGGGACAGGGAACGTGTTAATTTGTTAATAACATTACTATACAGGTGAAATTTTATTGATCGTCCAAATTTTTCCTACGCATAAGGTATCAATAAAAGATACCATTACTAAAGAAAAAAATTTGGTAAAATTTTCACCCGCCTGCCCGAAAAATTATTAGTAACGTGAGGATTACGCGTATCGTCGCGTAAGTTGTCTCGGCAACTCGACGCGGGAGCAGCGTCGGGGAGGGGACCGTTGCCGTCTCCCGCGCAGTGCGCTACCGCGGTATCCACAAACGTATTTTTTTTAGGATATCTTTCAGCTGCTGTTTCTCAATATTTTAGTACTGAAAGATACTGACTGAAAAAATACGTAAGTATTTACTATTTTTCGCTACAGAATCCACTGTAAAAATTTGAACGATCAAAAAACTTTCACCCTGTATACCTAACTGTGGATACATTTGAAGTTGGTATTAAATTAATACACAATTTTAGTTAAAAATATTACTTTGAATAACAACATGTTTGCCGAATGAAAAACCGATTACTTTTAAAATTAATCAACGCCACAACTGAAAATATTGAAATTTTACGTTCCATATTTTTTAATTCTTACCAATTTTTTTCAGGTGCATCATATTTCCCTGACATAATGTCAGAATTAGTAAACCGCCAGCCAGTGGGCTTGGGTAAGCCGTCGAAAGATTTTGGGGAGCTTGCCATGAGACGAGCCGGCGTCACAGACCCTAGCAGAGTTTTATTTATTGGAGACATGTAAGTTAGCTCACATACTTTCATTTGTCCAGGGTAACAAATTTGCCATAATTTTCTTCTCTTCTTTGTTGTGCACTCTTGAGAACTCTGTCAAGACCACTCGGTCGTGGTCATGTCTCGGTCGAGTCTTGCACCACCGCTTCTCTTGTCATGAGACGCCATGTATTTCTATGTTCGGCGGAGTTAAAGTTCGTATTTACGCTGGAATGTGTCACAGATTTGCCATAGCTTTTCAGAAATAGTATAAAACTAACCAAACCTAACGTAGTACTATATTAAAAAGTTTAATGTTTTAGTAAAAATGCTTTCGGGCAAATGAATATTATGGCAATTGATAAGGGACTCAAAAGAAATTTCAAATGCAATGTGAAGTAATCAGTCACATGTTTACATATATAGACCATTTTACTACGTTTTCAGTACTAAGATTGCAATTGTCCATGGGCCTCAGAAGTCATTAACCATCAGGAGCCATGTGTGCTCGTTTCCCTTTCCCATAAAATAAAAATAAAAAATATATAAAAATTTTAGTAAATTATTTTTAATTTTATTTTCAACTAGCAGTCTGCTCAAACTTCATTCTTTCGTACAAACCTAATATTTCAAAACATAACAAAAGGAAAATCAGCCAACTCGATTAAGCTGTTACTGTTATCCTGTATTAATGTTTTGATGACCTAAATTAATAAAGATTTAATTTACAGGATCGAACAAGACATCGGCCTAGGCAAAAACACCGGCTTCAAAACTTTGCTCGTTCTTACTCACTGCACTGAAGAACAAATGAGACAGCATGACATACAGCCTGATTTCTACGCGCCTTCTTTAGGAAGTATAGTGCCTAAGTTTAGTGAATAATAAAACATAACAGTGCAATGTATACAGCGTGTTTATAAAGGAAGGTTTTAACTGACGAGAATACTCAAAAAATCTGAAGAGTTATAAGTCCGAATGCCTGGTTATTCTGAAATTTCATAATTCCGAGCGCTTTTTTATACGGAACGGTGATTTTGCCGAAGACGAATTTCCGTTTTTTCGGGTTATAATTATAACACTAACCTAACTTAAATGAAGGGATGTCATTAATAATGTATCTCTATAAGTATCAACCAGTCTTGTCAGTTATGTTGTTTTTGTCATCCCTTCAATTAAGTTAGGTTAGTGTTATAATTATAACCCGAAAAAACGGAAATTCGTTCAGCGCAACATGAGTTTCGGAATAATGAAACTCGGAAGAATGATCCTTTCGTGATTTTGTGTCTTGGGAATTACTGATTGTTTGATTTCTCAAAACTTTAAACATATAGCGAACTTCTCAAAAAGGAAACTTTCAACAATACCTTGTGAATTTTTCTAGAAATTTCCGAGAACATTCCCAGCTTTTCGGAAACCTTCCAAATCTATTCGGAATAATGTACCCATAATTGACTGATACATTATTAAAATGAGTTTAGCCTAATTGTGACTTATTATTGTTATTAACTTATTTTGATCTCGATTGCGTTGTCCATCCCTTAATAGTACCTAAGCCTAGCATTTCACAATGCAATCAATGAATGTACTTATACATAATATTATAAATTATACATTTAATTATACAAAATTGTTTACTACGAGATTTCGTTTCACTTAATAACCTCTCCGTTTCTCTTATTATAATAAGATATAGATAGAGAAGAATATACATCTTCCCAATTTAAATTTTGTTCGGTATTATTCGATCATAAGACCTGGCGTGGATTTAGCCTCCTAACCACTCACGTGCTTGATATTTTGCGTTCGACTCTATGCTATCTTGACATAAGGGTGCTGACATGCAGCTACAGCTGCACAAAGCACGTTAGTGGAAGGCCCAACGCAAAATAACGCTTATAGTGACTGTGAATCATGGTCCTACTAGTAGTACTATTGTTTTATACTAATTCAGACCCAAGCAGTTAAGACTCTTTTTTGCCAAGAACCGGCAGGATGTGGAATGAACTCCCACTTGAGGTATTCCCAGCGCGCTATGACATGGGGTACTTCAAGAAACGAGTAAACAGGGCTCTTAAAGATCGGCAAAGTATAGGTATCACCTCTGGTGTTGCAGATATCCATGGGCGACGTTGACAGCTTTCCATGAGGCAGCTCGTCTGCTCGTTTGCCACTTATAACATAAAAAAGACACTTTTTTAATTTAATTTCACTTGTATGTATACCTAGTACCAATAGTTTTGGGCGTGTTTGTAATCAATGTATTGATAGCTTTTTGGGCAGTTGATTTTATTTGAATGAGTACTACTGAGAAGACCATGGGCTTTCTATAAGTCTTGAATTAGGTATATTCAATAAAAATCTTAACGCTAGGACCATGGTATGTTATGACTACGCAACAGTTGAAGGAGCTGGGTCTGAATAACAATGTTAATTAGTCCTACAAGTATGACCTTACAAATTCCACTAGTCGCATACAAATTCCACGTCAGCTCGTACCGATGAATCGACCTATAGTTATTTAAAAAAAAATACTGCTTAATTTATTCTACCTAATCTTCAATACGTCAGGTTTGCAGTACCATAACTAGCATTAATATCTGATAGCTACTGAAGTTTTTATGGGAGCTGATTGTACAAACGAAGCCACTGTTAACTGACCACCCATAGACTTTAACACGTTGCAATAAAGTTGACATTCGTTTACAAATGTACAGTTAACATTGTGGTCGATTGTACGAACACACTTCATTAGACGTCATTAATTACTGTAAAGAAAATGGCCTTTTTTGTAAGCTATTCTTCTATTATTTGCTTGCCACTGGAATGAATGACCTCAACGATTTATAATTAACGCTGTTTTTTTAATGTTGTCTATGTTAAAGCATTTTTACAAGGTTTTATTTAGCTTTACCTACCTACCTGTCCCGGTGTCTCTATGTCTGTCTGACTGTGTATCTGTAATTAAATCTTGCGAGTAAAATTTGACTCACTTTCCGGATTCCGATTGAGCTGAAATTTTGCAAAGATGTGTAATCAGATGAAAATGGAATTTTATTATGACATAAAGCCGACCTAATGATGGAGCCGGATGGTAGCCATAGGATCATCTAAATTACACAAGATAAATTCACCGTATTTGGGCTCAGTTGATTAGTTATGACTAGAGCTCCCGATATCCGTGTTACACAGCGATCCGTTTACCCGTGTAATTAACCCCGGCGATACTAAGGTCTCAAATTACACGAACCCGCCAAGATCCGCTGCCAGGTCTGCGATCGGGTCCGGGTCTACGTGTCTCGGCTCCGTTCGGGTATTAATACACCTGGCTGACCCGCCCGAGCCGGTTTGGTCGCCACTATAGGTACGCCGAAGACGGGTCTGGCCCACGTCTAATTAAGATCCGTGAACCCGTGAACACGGTTATATGGATCTTAACTACACGAATCCTAATTACACGCGCCGAACGGGCCAGAAAACCGGTCCCGTGTAACAAGAGCACGAGGACTTGGCGACGGGTACACGAAACCCGGACACGACCGAGAGCCCTAGTTTTAACGTGCAGTTTGCGATTACACAAAAAATAAAGTCAGCAATAAAAGCGTGTCTCAAGTTTTTGACGGAAATTTATTTTAACAGTGTTTTCCAATCCACTTGATATCCCGCGGTGTGGCAATCAAACCGGCACTGGTCATTACTTTACCTTTCCTTGAGGGTCCTTGGAAATATTCCATAGCGCCATTTCACTTGAACCTTGACTGGAACCGATTACCGCCAATTACACAATCACCAAGTCTAATTAAAGGCCAATCATAGACAATCCACTTCCTTATTTTAGTACTGTTGATAGTGTTGATAGTGGTACTGCTTACAAATACTATGATACTTAGTTCGCAAAAATCCTTGCTTGTCTCTGTAGGCTAGCAAGGATTTTTTAGACCAATAATTAACTTACTGGCTCTGGTACCTCGTAAGTTTGTCAAGCACCAAGGCTCCAGCACAGTTTTGAAGGGTTTCCAAAAACTGAATCGAGATAAACATCTATATGTATAATAGGTAAACAAATTATAAAAAAAATATTTGCATTACGTATTATATGTCTTTTAAATGAGCATACACTTTATTCAAAAAATATCCGAATCAAGATTTCCTTTCAATTTTAGTCGGAGAAGGTGAAATTTTGTTGACAAAGAAAAGTTGCATATATAGATACAGGAAATCAAAATACACAGAAAAACTAAATGGCACTCGCCTGTGTACAGACCGAGAATCGAACCCGGTACCTATGGATTTCCGGCCCAGTGACTCAACCACTCGTCCATCGTACACTCAGAAAACGCCCTCAATTCTGCTATCTACCTTGACTTCCGTATCTTTCTGTTTTAATAGGAATTAACCTAAGAATACCAGAAGTACCGGGTTCGATTCTCGGTCTGTACACAGGCGAGTGCCATTTAGTTTTTCTGTGTACTTTAATTTCCTGTATCTATATATGTAACATAAAAGTGTGGTGCAAATTGGCCACATTAAAACCAATGAAGAGACAAAAATATTTCCTTCATATGTAAAAGTAAAGAAAAGTAGATTCACCCGTATAATATATTATTCAAGTTCACTATCTAGAAATAAAATGACTAAAACCCTTTGATGAATAACTGTGGTGAAAGATCATTAAAATTAACATTAAAAAAATAACTATTTATTGAACTTGGCAATCTCATTTTATTTCTTGAATGAAATAGTGCACACAAACTCAATTTATAAAATGAGGTTTTATTACTCTAAGCTGAGCCGTAAAATAGTATATTATACAACTTGGGTGGTAATACAAAGAAAGGCCGAGATCGCAGAAGTTTGCGGCCCGAGCTGCAAGCGAGGGACGTAAATATGCGGTCGAGGGCTTTCTTTATTACCTCCCGTGCTGTGTACATCATTTTATGTCTACACTTGGCCAGAAAGCGGCGGGAAAGATTACAGATCTTTATCATAATCTTAAGTGTAATTCTTGATAGAGGAAAGTATCTAGGATCTAGGAAATGCACAAGATAGGATGATTAAATATTTAATGCCATTACATTACCGAGCCGTTACGTTAACGAGAATGAGTGAGTGGATATAGATATTACAATATTTCGCATATATTTTTTTTACACTACTGATTAATCCAACCTGAAGGTTAAAGTTAATGTAAAATTAAATGATGATGAAGATTGTAATTTAATAATATAACTGCTCAACCAATTTTAATCCAAAATATAAATCTATTTGCAAATGGAAAAAATATGCACACAATAAAACATAAATAAAACCTTACGGTGAAAGTGTTGCGTAACAAACAAACAGTCAGAACGTTTTCCAAATTCCTTATTTTTGAAGTCGGTTTCAAAACAGTATCAGTATCAGTATAGCATTATCGGAAAACATATATTATGCACTCGACCATATAAATGATAAGAATATATCCCGTTAACATCGTACGAGTATTGAAACTAGCCGCGTACTGACTGACGTCATCCAATGGACACAGATCCTAACCTCGCTCGGTTATCCACGTCAGACCGGCTTGGCACTGGCACTGTATTTCGTAATAAACGTTAGAAATACACGCGTTTTAACTATTATTGCTCAATAATAATAATAATAACGTACTATTTAAAAATAGGTGACAATAATGGCGCCCGTGAATAGACAGGATCTGGATACGGAGGGATTTAAGGAGTTTTTGAACTCTTTCGATCATGTGTTCTCGGATTGTGATGGCGAGTGTTTATGTTTAAATATATTTATTGCATGATTAGTAAATGATTTGTGGTATCAAAAGTTATTAAAGACTAGGTACCTACCTGGAGATACTAATTGCCTACAATTAACTGCAATGTGGAAAAAAAGGTAAATAAATATTATACCTTTTTTACCGTCACGAAGTAGGTAAAATACTTTTGGTAATAGCGTTAATTTACAAAATTAGGCGCAGCAAATAATAACAACATTTTGAAATTTATTTTTAATTTAGAAATTGCGTAAAAGCAATGAGATTTTAAGTTCTGTTTTTATATATTTTTTACTACTGAGATTTCCTTTGTGCTCCCTGTTCCTTCAAATTGGACATTATTATTGAACGTTTAAGGTTGATATAATTACGGAAAAGTTTATTTATAAATATTATTAAACATAGAATATAGTAATAGAAAATATCTAAATGCTATTTATTAATAAAACAAAACATACTGAAAATACTTTTCTGAGTTAGGTAAAACACTTTAGCCACTTCTGCGCTCCTGATACGCAATATTATGTAGTCATTAGACACCTTGGATTGCATCATTATTGTTTTCAAACTAAATTGAACCTCATGATTTACGAAGAAAGTATATTTCCCTTTAACGGGAACTCGTCAACAAACGGCCTTGCTCATTATAAAAGGACTTAACTATCATCGACTGCAGTTTGAGTACGAACTGTATTTACTTGAAATAAGGTTGAATTTCCATCGTTTTTACAGGTGTGTTATGGATGCCGGATAAAGAGCATTACCAGGAATGGGAGAGTTTTTTAAATTCATGAAAAGAAATGGAAAGGGAAAGAAATTTTGTGTCGAACAATAGTATGAGGTCTGAAGAAAACTATATTTCCGGCATTTCAGATGGGTTTGTAAGTTTTTATTTAACAGTTAGGTATCTATTTATACAAATGCCTTTTGAAAAAAACCCATCCATAGTAAAGATGTTCCGGATTTCTTTTACCTCCACAAGGCAAGGTCACATCGCTGTCGTTATGTATATGTCGCAGCCAACTGGTTTAATTAGCCATTTGGTTAACTGCCTAGCCTTTTCACTAAACGGCGCCGTTTAGTTAACTGCCTGGATGAAATTTAGCCAATGCGTCAATGTATCTATTAACGATATGGCTGGCCAATGCTTAGGCCGTTCGTTTAATAGGGCAAACCAAACCTAAATTTAACGAACTCGGCTAGGCGGATTATTTAATGTTGTCGAACGAAAGTAGTTTGCCTAGCCGTTTGATAAAAGGGCTAGACGGCCCGATGTTCATCCAGGCACTTGACTAAATGGCGCCGTTTAATGAAAAGGCTAGGCAGCTAACCAAATAGCTAATGTCACGGTGCAAGTCTTGACTTCTTAGTTCGGGAAGTTGCCACTAGATGGCGCTAGTCGAGCCACTAGTTTTCGATTTAATAATTTTTCTAAAACGTTTTAAATATATGATAGGTATTTTTATTAGTGGATATATAGCTACTTCTTTGTCTTTTAAAAATAAATAATTATGTCTTTTTATCATAGACAAGGCCTGCCATAGACAACGAGCAGCGATATTAATTAGTGCCTACCTATGGCAATGTTTGTCGTGGCCGTTATGACAGTTATCGGATTTTTCAAATGGCCTATAAAAATAAAAAGGCCTGAGACAATGAACTTGTCCCTTTTTACTATAAAACAATCGGCCTAAGCGGCCGTATTGTCTACTAGCCCGTAATTCGGTAAGTCTCGAAATTATGAACCTAAGTGCCCATTATAACCTCCAAATAGGAACTTTATATTGTGTAATTAATTATATTCTTTTCAGTTTCTCATTGTTAGCAGATTTCAGTTACTATAACTGAATAGCTGAGCTTACCCTAGTATTTTACTGCATGAATTGTGTCTATTTGTTTTCTATAATAGTAACGTACCTAATTTGAATATAATTTTAACGTTCCTTTTAACTTGCCTTGTAATACTGTATGACCTAGCTTTGCGCCACAAACACTGGATTCAGACCACTCCCCTGCTTTTACCTATCTGGTCGGGTCTAGGTGTTTGCTGGGCGCAGGGCTACGTTCTGGAGTTCCTTACTCACGCCACGGACGAAATTTCCAGGTCGCTCCGCTTGGGCCTAAGAGGTCCCCATCGCTCACCTCACTGCGCACGGCCTGTGGCTGCATCTTGCCGGGAAGCTGAGCCCGACACCCTGAAGGAGCTGACCTTCAGGGACTGCCGCAGCCAAAGCAGGCCGTGATCGCTGCCACGGAGACCAGAGCCCCTGGGCGCCCCCGGCCAGCGTCGCGACGACACCCTACGCCTCCACGCGCCCGCAATACCAGCGGGCCTGATACCAGATCATCAGGGGAGTCCCAGTGGCCCACTTCCGTTCCAATCTACTACTTCTACGAACTCACGACCTACTTCTACCTTAACGTTCGCAAGCCTATCGGGTCAAATAAATGTATTAAATTATTTATTGGTTTGAATTCATACCCGATACCCTTATACCCTTGTGACACTAATTAAGCTAGTTGGCAGCGACATATACAAAGAGTTTTGTGACTAAAGTATACTATTTTAACTTTAACTGATAACGTACAGCCGAACCACTTCCATTGTGTGATGAAATTTGAATCAAAACTTGTGTTTCAACTTGCAGGAACGTAATGTTGAATTTGAAAAAGATTTTTTCGAAATTCCGTCTTTAGGAGGATGAAAGAATGTATGACAAAATAGGAATTTCGTCGTTTAGTCGTGGGGTAGTAATCTTACCATATACCTATAGGTACTTAACTCTTCCTCCGTTGGCTCTGTGACTAAAAGTAACCTCAAATGAAAGCTCTTACCTGTATAAGCACTTAAGATCATGTGTATTTTCCAGGTGTATCGTTTTCCGCAGACATAGTCTCGGATTTAGTGAAGCGAAAACCTCTAGGCATGGGAAAACTTTCGAAACATTTCGGAGAGTTTGCCATGAGACGAGCCGGCGTCACAGACCCTAGCAGAGTGCTATTTATTGGAGACATGTAAGTTATTGATTTTTTCTACTCCTGTACTTTTATCTATGTTTTACTTGGTCACGAACACTAATATAAGGACATACATAATATGAGTTGAGAGAAGTCTATACTCTATTCCCCATAACAGCACTAGTGTCGTTATAGTCACTTTACGTTATTGCTAGCAGCCACAGACTTCTAAATCTAGGTTAAACTTAGGTCAAGGATTAAGCGCTCAATTCTAACTTTACGATAAAAATGCACAACTACCAACTTAACAAACAATTAAATTCCTAAGGTTTTAAAGAAAAACAAAACTTTCCGAACTAAATTCATTGATGCCAACATAAAAAAAAGTATTTTTAATATATTCACTGCGTGTCAATTAAAAATTAAAAAAAAAAGTTTGCCATAGACACATACTGTCAGTCATACGTCATATTTGCCTTGTTTGCAGGTTATGCCTTGTTTGTATTTTATATTTTAAAACCTAGTCGTAGAAAAAGTATTGTATGCAACGTTGTATAATTAAGTTAAAAAACGCTCATTGCGTCTTTATTTGCGATACTCGCCGCATTCGCGGCTCGTATCGCAACTCACGCAATTCGTATTTTTTGAACCTTCTTTCAGTTGTATACAACTGTTGCATAAAATACTATTATGCCACACCTGGCCATAAAGTGTATTTTTCCGCACGCTGCGCGTACGGAAAAAGCCGCTTTCTGGATAAGTGTAGACATAAAATGATGTACACAACATGGGAGGTAATAAAGAAAGCCCTCGATCGCATATTTACGTCCCTCGCTTGCAGCTCGGGCCGCAAACATCTGCGATCTCGGTCTTTCTTTGTATCACCCTAGTTGTGTAATGTACTAATAAACTTTCACGATCTTCACCCTTCACATGGTCGCGAAGGGACACTCCCTGCCCTGCGGGCGAGTTTCCATACAACCAGTCGCGGCGAACATTCGTATCGAACTTCGCTTCTAATTCGCAAATCGCAAGTGTGATAAGGCACTTAGGATCTCTTTGCGACCATGGATGCCACGCTACGTCCGAAACGACGAGGTCGGCCATTCTCACGAAGTATGACTGCCTCTAATTACCGCGTCTCCATACATTTAGTATGAAAACAGCGTCGCAGTAATTAGGTGACCGCAGACATACTTCGTGAGAATGGCCGAGGTATCATGTTTTTTCGCGATTAAGTCCCGTTTTGTTATAATAATGACATGTAAGTTGTTCGCGTTGTCTTGGTTTTGGTGACGTCAATTAGCGAGCCGTTGAAAATGTTTGAGGAATTTGTTATAAGTAGAGCGAGGGGGAAGATAACTTTTCTAAAAAAAATACACGAGTTCAAATATTGAATCTATGACACCAGCAAATATATGAATTTCGGTATATTTACAATAGCTAAGGAATAGTAACTCGTGCATTTATTTGTAAATTTAGCTCTGATGGTAGGATCGATAGGGTGAAGATGGCTGCCAAGAGTTATAGGAGACTGCCATGTGTGCATGTGTCCTTCACAAACTCATGCGCAAACGCAGTATCCATCTAGGCCGACACATTTTGTTTCCGGATGAGATACAACTACTCACTGCCCGAAGAATCTGGAATTTCCTAGACTCCACGGGCCTCTGCAGTGAAATATAACAAAAGGGCTGCCACAATAAATCAGAAATGGTCGAAGCGGCATATAAAAGACCCAAAACATAGGTACAACAATAATAATAATAGGGTGAGGGAACTCTTCAAATACTATAGGCATAAGTATAGACACTTATAATATCTCGTGAATGTGCGTATTATAGATTCAATGTTTGAATGAGAATAAGAAGTTGATTTCTTTTGTGAAAATACACAAATTCCATTTAGCACTAATTATCCTGAACATAATTAAAGGAAAAATTTAAAGGTTACACATATACTCGCATTATAGGGGTTGTAACATATATTATGTACATATAATTGGATGTATTTGTTAATACCCTTTAAATAAGGAAGGGGTACGTTGCTGTTTAAAATATTATCTTCATTTTAGTTTTACTATCACTTAATTTCCAAATCAGGTTAAAATTAATACTAACACATAAATTTAAATACATCACATCCTGAAGCCGCAATTGAGGCTAAACACATTAATTTTCCCACATTCACTGAGAGTTCAATAAACAAACATTTGCATACGGCAATATGATTATTCTACACGTGGGGAGAATGAAATAATCACGGATTCGTTAAATGAGTATGAAAATCAGTTTATTTCCATGAATATCCTTATTGCAATATGTGATGATAGTTAAATTATTAATCGTTTATTTGAATGAAACGCATATTCTGATGTATAAATACATATTGGTTAGAGGAGCTGGAAAGAAGGCTATGGTATGGTCAAAATGTGCTTGGTGGCACTTAGTGTAGTGACGTACTGTATTCAAATCCTGGTAAGGACAAATATATGTGTGATGAGCACGAGTATATGTACCTGAGTCTTGAATGTTTTCTATCTACTTAAGTAGATATATATTTAACTATATAAATAAGTATCTGGGGGCACGGCAGTCCCCCCCCCCCCCCCCCCCCCCCAAGTCGAAGGCCGTACCATCTTTTTCTCGAAGCCACTCAGGCTATTTTCAACCTCCTGTAATTTTGTGCTGGCTAAAGCAGGAACCCTGAATCATCAGGTATATATAGGGCATGATGTGACTTAGATATTATATTCTCAATGACGTTCTGAACTTGTAGTTTGCGAACTATTGCACATCAAAGTTCCTTAGTTTTGTCACTGACTGACTGATTATCTTAATTCTAAGGTAGGTACTTCTAGTAGACCCACAAGTTCGAAATTGTAAACATTGTTAGTTGTTAGCCTATCAAGTCACACAAAACATAAAAATACAATTTCAATACAAACTGCATAAGTAAGTTTGTAATCCTATATAAATACAGACGATTACAAAGTTACTTTTGTAGTTCCAATGGGAAATAGAATGGATTGAAATTTTCAATAAACTTACAAAAAGAAATAAGATCCCATCAAAATCATTACATGTAAAAAGATGCAAGTCTCGCAACGCAGTTCTTCTACAACAAAAAAGTTTTGAGATATTTAACCGTGCAGGAAGACATTTAATGGTTCTCAAATAAACAATCCTCCATGGTTAAATATTAGGCAAGTCGGTGGAAATCAAGTTCTGTGGACACCCCCGGTAGGTACTAACTTGGTTTAACATTAGATCTCAAAACTTTTTCGTTGTAGAAGAACTGCGAGACTTGCATCTTTTTACATGTAATGTTTTTGATGGGATATCGTCGTCTAGTACCGATAATACCACGTCACTTTGTACTTCCGAACAGCACACACACATAAACCTGCGTTATGTGACGAGCTTACTACAGTCGAGTTCATCATTATCTGAGCAAAGATTGGACCAAAAATATCTGAACAAGACCCTATTGTCAGAAGCATAAGAACTAGATCAGATATTTTTGATTCGTTCTTTGCTCATAATGATGAATTCGACTGTACTTCAAATATCTGTTAGCATGCGCACGTCTGGCTATTTATATTTTAAGCCCTTGATACTCGAATAGTAACGGTATTAAGACTTGATACTCGAATAGTAACGGTATTAAGACATTCGCGGCCAAAGTTACTCACGTGAATTCACATTTTTAATAAGCTCATTAGGTTGTAATTATCTCTAACCACAGTTTAAAACAATGCTGTGGTGCTGATTAAAACAATTGTAAACAATTTTTCATCACACTTGCTCGAAAATGGTGCATTACACGTAGGTTTTGCGGGCCGTAAATGAGCTATTACGCCCTAGGGCGTAATGGTTTTCTTTTTAAATTTGAAACGCTGGTTCTGTTTTACTCTTATTTGTCATGTTCAAAGGAAACTACCAACTTACTTTTTTAACTTTTATCACTGAAATATTTAATTAAAGAGAACTGTTATTGCAAATACATGTAAACACATATTTCTGTAACATTAATTAAATGTTTCAATAGTGTATTTCAGTATTTTGCAATTATAAAATCAACCGTTTTAGGTCTGTACCGCTATGGTTTCCGAACGTTTCGCATTGTCTATGGATATGTCACTAATGTCACTGTCAGTTTTACAATTTTATTTAGGTTAAGTAAGGTTAATTTTAATTTGATTTCCTCACAAGTGTGATGAAAAACATTGTGTGTGCCACGGGCGGTAAAGGAATTACAAACTCGTGTTATTAAAGCCCTCGGCTTCGCCTCGGCCTTGTAACAAACACTCGTTTGTAATTCCTTACCTACCGCCCTTGATACACAATGTACTATTACCAACGCTAGTGGTTTCCAATTTACCACTCTCGTGCAACGAAATTTAAGCGGCTTTATACTAGGGAATGCAAACCGGTTAACCGGTTAACCGAAAAACCGGTTAACTGCCTGTATTTGGCAACGGTTAATAACCGGTTATCGAGCCCAGAAACCGGTTTTTAACCGAAATGTAAAAAACTGTAGTAAATTGACAAAAATTCTGTAATTTTACCGTATTCCTTTCCGATTACTCATTTGTTTTACTCTGCGAGCTCAGAAACCTTTAAAAATCAATCACATTGGTACTTTTACTATGTTCCTTTAGGTTTTTCTGCAGATTGAAGCGATTTGAACATTACACACTAATTTACACACATTACTTGTATTAATTAACAAACCCTCATCATCTTACTTTTTCCTTTATGTTTTTCTACTTAACTGTAGTTTTTTTTTATTAGTAAGTGGAGTTTTCTATAGTCAACAGTCAAGTCAGCCTGATTCAATCAATTATAGTTAATAGTCTACATCTTTTCCTTGTGTGCCTTTTAGGTCTTAACGTCTGATTCGTAACGGGTTCGCCAAATTAAGAGTTTTTTTTTTATATAATTCCAAACGTACTTTATTTATAAACACCACCATAGGAAACACCAGAGTCACAAATGATTTATACCAAAGACAATTTTTTTCCATAAATTTTCAGATAATCGTAAAAATCAACTAAACCTAACGCCGGAAATCACTGCCAAATTGATGTCAAAAACTTGATACTTTGTGGCAAAACCTGCGTAAAACTGATTCTCTACGCAACCTGTTAACCTATATTACTTATACCATTTCTGAAAGAAAATTTCTTCACTTTGTCTATAATATGATGGGAATGTAGAAGTGTCTGCAAATATCTGGTGTAGCAGGTACTTTAGCAAAGTGATGTTCGCAACCGAGTGTTGGTTATCATTCGATAAAGCAATATTACGTCAATAATACCATACCTACCACTAATATTATTGATGTGTGTGACAATGTTTGGAGGTTTAGATGTTCGGATGTTTCTTACTTAATAACGCAGTGTCAACTGAATGGATTGAGATGAAATTTGGCATGGAAGTAGACTAAGTCCTGGATAAGGATACTTTATATCCTGGTAAGGATTTCCCTTGATATAATAACGGGAATAACGCAGGTGAAGCTACGGGTAAAAGCTAACAAAAAATGGCTCGCAGTTTAAGTTAAATAATACGCTTTTCCAGCATTAATTTGACCGTAGTTCGGGGTTGAGCCACGATGATAAAGAGCAAGAGAAAATTGAACTTAAAGACTTGATCCAACGAAGTCTAGCAGTATTGACATATTGAACAGTATTGGGTTCTGTGGCCAAGGGAGTCGCCATCTATGAGAACACGTGTTACACATGTACCCACCTCGATGCAAAAACTTTACAGCTTTGACGATCGAGCGAGAATAGACGGTGTTAAGTTAAAAAAAACCTATTAAACCAGAATCATACAAAAGTCAAAGTAGATGGCAAAATTGAAGGCACTTGCTGGGTGCCCTGGTGGTCGAAGACCAGAGGCACTAGGTTAGATTCCTGGTCTGGACCATAGGAGAGCGCCATTTAATTTTTCTATGTATTTTGATTTCTTCGATTTTATGTAACACAAAAATGTGGTGTAATTTACCCGCATTAAAAAACTAATAAAAAAAACATCATGTTCATTTCATATTGTAAATCTAGGTAGTGAATCCGTTTCAAAACAGGCCTTACTTTTTATTTTCCGTCTGGCCAAATTATCACGATATACTGTCAGTAAAGTTCTCATTATTATTGTTTGTTATTTAAGTTGATTTTGTTTAATAATCGACTAAGCAATATTTTAAAGTAGTTCTTATTATCATATACTCACAAAAACGACAAAAATGGACGAAAATAAATTAACCGGTTTTTAACCGGTTAACCGGTTTTTTCGGCATCACATCGGTTAATAACCGGTTAAAAAATTTGGCCGGTTATTGCATTCCCTACTTTATACATAGCATAGTGTAATTTCACTAGTTTCGTGCTACAATTTGAGTTGGCTCGCCGATACACACCGCATGACCCTCCGCTGTCAAACGACTGACAGCCACCGCGATATGTACTCGAGACAACTGTACACTACACATAGAATCATAGTTTTATCACGTGCACTGTCCCCATACAAAACTATGGGACAATGTCACAAATGTGCAATGAGTATATGGAAGCACCTGAAAATTTTGGGTCTATATTAAAACGCATACCATTAATACTCATAACAATGACTAAGTATAACATTATAATTGAACCGAATGGAATGACAGAGGTGCGGGTTCAAATCCGGCATTAGCTGTAGTCGATCGTATTTGATTTGTCAATGCATTTGCTCAATGTATCTATAATTATAATAAAAATTGTGGTGTTTCCACATTAAGCTATGAGGATTCAAAATATTTCCAGTAATAATGATGATTTCTTAAAAATAGTGCGTTAAGTATTATATAACATTATTTTTTATAAATATTAAAAAGAATATTTTAGAACGCCTAATCGGACGTTGCTTGGAATTGCAGTTCAAACCTAACCTAACCTATATTTCTGGTAGCAGCTCATTTTTGTTGGGATTACAGTTCAAACCTCAGCTACTACGACCCCACAGAAACGAACTGCTACCGGAAATAACCTACATTTCAAACCTAACCTGACCTACTTTTCTGGAAGCGATTCGTTTCTGTATGGATCGCATTTCTAACCTAACCTAACCTACTTTTCTGTTAGCAGGTCGGTTTAGCCAGCATTTACTACCTAGTATTTAGTAAGTAAAATCCAAAAGGTTGGGATTCTGTGCACAACGGGTATGAACTTGGAATAATTTTTCAAGATCGCTCATTTATACCGAACGCATAATTTTATGCGTTCGGTATACCTAACAAGATTATGCGAATTTCAGGTATGCCAAATCAATCGGTATGCCAGTTAACTTCTATGCGTTTTTATTATTATGCCATTTAAGCGGTATGCTCAATCATCGTATGCCTAAACTGTTATGCGTTTTCATAATAGGATTTTTAAATTATGCCCAACTAATAAGGGACACCCAAAAATTTTATTAATGTATGATTTTGTTGGAAGTGATTTTTTTATAGAATGTTTATATTTTTTCTACTCCTATTTTTGGCAATTATATTACCTATCACACACACACAAAATACCACCACCTTAGAACCATATTCCTCTTCAAAGTTGTATAGAAAAAAAGCTTAAAAATAAAAAAAAACGAGCTTAATTAACCCGTGTATAGCGCCAGTGCCGTATTTAGTCCAGGAGCCTATTATCTAATCCTCGTTATTGAGCAGTTTTATCGCGCACGAGATTGCACATGAACTTTTAGTATAATGGATATTGGACAACTATGCGATGCAGGGAATAACGTTTTAGACTTGCGTCTTTTAGTCGCATTTATAACCCGTATGACTAAAATGGAAATGGTCCAATCATCCGGAACGTTTGAATATAACATGCTTTCTTAAAAATTCAAACATTTGTTTTCTTTAACACGCTCGTCGGCGGTACCCAAATTATGGAATGTACTAGAATGACAGTAAAATTTTACCATACAATGATCTTGTAGAACGACTGCAGCACGAGAGTAACTTATCTCAAATCAGCCATAAACATGGCACGAAGTCTGTAGCTTCAGGTAAGTATGCTGTTCCCAGAGTAAGTAATTACTATGGGGACAGACTCATCGAAAAGCGCTTACCACACTTACTTAACGCCTTACCTGCGACTATTAGGACGGAGAAAAATAAATTAAAAAAAACATTGTTAAAATACTACCTCGATAGTATTTAATTATTTTTTCACACCTCCTATTCAGAAAAAAGTATTTTGATCCCTCATAAGAGGGATCAAAGTGATACTTTTCTGTTCAAGGACTACCTACAGGGTATTTTTAGTTTGAACCTGCTTAGAATATGCCATTGCCATACCATATATTATAGACTCTACATATTGACTCTACATATATCAACTCTACATATCGACTCTACATATCGACTCTCCATATCGACTCTACATTATCGACTCTACATTATTGGCTCTACATTATCGACTCTACATTATTGACTCTACATATCGATTCTACATATCGACTCTACATATCCACTCTACATATCGACTCGACATATCGACTCTCCATATCGACTCTACATTATCGACTCTACATTATTGCTCTACATATCGACTCTACGTATCAACTCTACATATCGACTCTACATATCGACTCTCCATATCGACTCTACATTATCGACTCTACATTGACTCTACATATCGACTCTACATAAAGTCGATAATAAGGAATGGCCCAGACCACAGGTGTTTGGGGTCCGAGCCGCAGGCGAGGGCCATAAATATAATATGGAAGTGGTAAATTCGTCCCGTCCGTAAAAAGTAATAAACGTTTTATAAATAATAAGGAACTGTAAATTTAACAATTTCACATTTCATTTTATTAAAAATGTGTGATGCTCTTTGACTAACTATATATTTCGTTTTCGTTATTTTGGTAGGTAGCGTTTGTATTTAAATTTTCCTCATAGTCGGTGTGAAAAGCAGTATGTGTCACAAGGTAGCAAAATTATTTACACCACGGGCGTTAACACTTGAATCCCTCATTACGCTCCGGATTCTACTTTAGAATCCCTCGCTACGCTCGGGATTCAATTGTAGAATCCTTCGCTTCGTTCAGGATTCAATGTACGCCCTCGCCGTAAATACATCATTTTGCTCCCTTGTGACACAATCTACTAAAATTGATTTCTGTTGAAGTACTTACCTAGTTTCTACCTATATTTTGTCAGTTCAGTACCTAATTAAGTTTTCTAATATTGTATAATAGATAGACTCACGGATCCCACAGTCAAACTGTGAAAACAGTTTTGTGGGACGATGTACCTATTATTATGTATTTACCATTTGAATAAATATATCTATAATGATAATAAATAAATAATAAGCGCTGTACTGCGTGTGTGTTGACTTACACCGATGCTTTGCATCTGTTATGAGTTTGAGATTACACTCTGTAACGACGGTAGTGTCGACGCTGCGCGTACGGAAAAAGCCGCTTTCTGACCTAGTGTAGACATAAAATGATGTACACAACACGGGAGGTAATAAAGAAAACCCTCGATTGCATATTTACGTTCCTCGCTTGCAGCTCGGGCCGCAAACATCTGCGATCTCGGGATTTCTTTGTATTACCACCCTAGTTGTGTAATATACTATTAAAGTGCACCGCGATCGGGTTTCTTTAAAGTAAAAATGTGGTCATTGCTCATGATAATGGTCATAGGAAATCAATTTTACATTGTTTCAATTTACTCGAAAAATCAATTAATAAACCGGGAAAGTGCGAGTCGGATTCGCACACCAAGGGTCCCGTGCCACCTTCGAGCAAAAAGTCGCAAAATAACACGTTTCTTGTATTTTTTATTATTAAATTTATTTTGTTTTTATTATTAGTTGTAACAGAAAAACATATTCTATGAAAATTTCAAGTCTCTATCTATTACGATTCAAAAGATAGAGCCTTGTGATAGACGGACAAACGGACAGCGCAGGATACGGAACCCTAATAAGCGACCGCCTTACCTTATGAAGGAGTTTTGAAAATGTAGCTCGTCTGTTCATCCCAAACACAATATTGCTGCGTACAGCCAAAATGTGATATGTGCTATGTACCGCCATACATATTTTATACCGTTTTTCTTTTACAGCGGATGCCGGTAGAGTAATTACTACAAATATCGACGGACAAACGGACAGCGCAGGATACGGAACCCTAATAAGCGACCGCCTTACCTTATGAAGGAGTTTTGAAAATGTAGCTCGTCTGTTCATCCCAAACACAATATTGCTGCGTACAGCCAAAATGTGATATGTGCTATGTACCGCCATACATATTTTATACCGTTTTTCTTTTACAGCGGATGCCGGTAGAGTAATTACTACAAATATCGACTGCCGTGGAATATTTGACGCAAATTGGCTGAAATTCTGTATTGCGAAATAGGCAATTATTAGCCAGTTAAATTTATTTGATAGATTGGGCATTTCTAATAATTGCGTACCACTGGATTTTCAGGTTGGTTGCGCTTACCGCGTGATAACGGCATCTCTTTCCTTCTGACCAATGGAAAAAAGACGGATGTTTTGATTGTTCTTCTCTGAAAGCAGCGGCGCTGTATTATCTGAATTAAATTGAAGGGGTGTTTACAAAAACAACCTACAAAATATCATTGGCTTAGTTATGCCATAACTAGGGTGGTAATACAAACAAAGCCCGAGATCGCAGAAGTTTGTGACGAAGCGAAGACGAAGACGATGAAGACGTAAATATGCGATCGAGGGCTTTCTTTATTACCTCCCGTGTTGTGGACATCATTTTATGTCTACACTTGGGCAGAAAGCGGCTTTTTCCGTACGCGCAGCGTGCGGAAAAAGTAACTTTATGGCCAGGTGTGGCATAAATGATATTTACACACACATTCAAGTGCCTGATGTACCTTTTGCAGGAAGAAAAATTACTGCTTTTATACTGTGCAAATATCATTGAACTAAGATGGTTGATACTTACTGTCATTCAAAATGTTTCTCTATAAGTTTAGTATCAACCAGTCTAGACCGGTGTGAAGTTAGCAGCCTAATGTGGCCAACTCTTGGCCGCTAACTTCACACCGGTCTAGACTGGTCTAGGGCACTTGAATGTGTGTGTAAATATCATTTATGCCACACCTGGCCAAAAAGTGGCTTTTTCAGCACGCTGCGCGTACGGAAAAAGCCGCTTTCTAGCTAAGTGTAGACATAAAATGATGTACACAACACGGGAGGTAATAAAGAAAGCCCTCGATCGCATATTTACGTCCCTCGCTTGCAGCTCGGGCCGCAAACATCTGCGATCTCGGCCTTTCTTTGTATAACCACCCTAGTCGTGTACTTAAAATTCTTAAATTTAATTGAAATTTTAACGAATCTATCACTTAAAGCTAGAACATCCTAAACTTTGAATAATAACTACTAAAATCGACCTTTTTAATAGCTATCTCATCTGGTTATTAAAATAGCCTATTTCTTGAAGCCTAACTTTTATACGACATAAAACGCAACTTTTTTCATCGGTACTTGTTCGATTCATTTAATTTTTACTCTTCTTTATACCCAGTTTAGTGGGGTCTCCCAAAATATTTGGCTTTTGTCTTTTTTGTTATAAAAAGAGGACTGAAGATGGATCTTGAGTGGATGGTCGTTTATGTAGGTAAATGGGAAATACACGAGCTAGATCTTTGCTCAGAAACGCTCTGTTTAAGAGTTTATTTTAGAAAAAAAGTTGCGAATATTTACCGATTTCAACGTTTCACAGCAATGCTACTTTACAGTACAGTTATCTTTATATGTCTCAAATAGTAAACAATCTTCTGCCATAATGATATTATATATTTATTCCCAAAACAACTATTCCTCATGAAACCACTTACGATACCAGTGTGCTAAATTTTGACCTAGTTTAGCTTTTTTCACGAGAAGATTAAGAGGAAACAGTAAGGTCGAGAGAATTGAAAATTAGGTATTTGTAAAATGTGTCGCTGTCCCGCACTGCCCGCCTCTCCCCCGCAGAGCGCGATAGAGACAACTGCAGCTTGGACCGAAAATACCTTTTAAAATTTCATGAAAACAACGTTTCGTAGTCCCCTGATTTCTTCCCCAAAACTTAACCTATTTAACTAATTTTTTCATTAAACATTAAAGAAAGGCTTTGGCCGTGTTCCTATGTTTTCCTTTTTTTAACAATCTAGTCAAATTTGTTTTCTGGATGTGTGAACACAGCGGAAAATCTGGCATTTTTTTTAGGTTTTTGAAGGTTAATATCTCTTTTGAGAATCAATTTATCGTAAAAAGGAAAACATAGGAACATATCAATAGTAGCCATAGATTTTTGGACAAAAAAATATTGCTCTACTGGCATTATCCAGGGAGGAAACAGGGGACTACGTTTGTATGGAAAAACTGCCCTCCTGTTTCCTCTTAATGCCTACAAAAACGTTGTATGTTGAATAAATAGACCAGAAGAACGACACGTTTCGCTTAGCGGGAGTGACACCGCCTATGAAGCTAGAGGTTTCGGGTTTAAATCCTGGCATGGGCAAATAATCGTGTAACGAAGACGAATATTTCTTGCTGAGTCGCGTTTTCTATCTGTTTATGTATGTATTTATCTATATAAGTACCATCTAGTCGTCTAGCATCCATAGTACAAGCATTGCTTAATTTGGTACTAGGTTTATTTGTGTAAGATTGTCCCCTAATATTTATTTAAGAAGGTTGGAATCACTCACACCAGCCCCAAGCCACTCAGGATATTAATGCGTTACAATAAAACAAGGTACTCGTATGGATGGTCCTCCCGCGAGTGAACTTGCCTACGTTATACATCATTATTGTACATGAGTTACCATCATACCTGAACACAAAAATATGTCAAAAGGTACATGTCCACGAAACGTGGACCTTTCGGGAAGTTTAGCATAAGAACATGGACGGAATCTCGGATGGAATTTCGTACCAACGACTCTATACTTCAGGAACTCGGCATTAAGCAGCGTCTATCATGTACCAATTGTACAATCCGCATACTCATCTTCTTCAGTCATGTATGTCGATGGTGGGTTGTGTCCATTGAGCATCCCGTAGTCCAAGGAAAGCCTTGAGGTACCAGGCCACGAGGAAGATCACCTATGAAATAGACAGACCAGGTTATATAGCTGCAGTAGATGTTCTCTTGCACGAATGCACCAGTAGGCGTATGATCTTCGTCGCGCGATAAATAAATGATAACTCATCCGTCACGTTCTGACAAATAGTATGTGAGAGTGACGGATGCTTTATCATTTATTTATCACGCGACAAAGCATAGCATCGTAAGCCTACAGGAAAGTAGCATTAAGAGAGAAAAGGCGACGCATCATAAAGCGTGCCACTAACGCCTGTAATGACGATCTCGATCACACTGTCAAGAGTGATACCGACGAAAAAGAAGTTATGTCCAACTTATTAGGTCAGGTAGTCCTGTGTGTTGGTGAGTTTTTTAACACTTGACCATGACTATACGACTTGCGTGTTATCGTGATCCCTGTGACAGTTCATTCTGTCTTCTTGTATTCGTACACCTAAATCCTAAAATAAAAAACAACACTTATTCGTTACATATTATTTTAATATTATGTTTCTATATAAAGGGTCTAGCCGCAATCCTATAGTGAAACTGCCCCTGGCTGAAATGTGTAGGTTTCTTAGGAGCTTTTATTTGTCTTATTATAAGATATCATTTTACCAGATTTCAAGCCTGGAATCCTCTTGGTTTGGACAAAAATAAAAAAAAATAAAAAATAGTTTTTATTTATTTTTAGCTAAACCAATAGCTAGATTTCTTTGAAATTTGGATGTCACATGTACCTAACAATAACTCATTTTCAAAAAAAAATCCAAGGTTCTAACTTATTTATAAAGCCTCAAAAATTGATATTTTAATTTTTAAGATTTTTTAAAAAATACTTATGAGATAGGGACAACCTCAATTTTTAGTTATATAACGTAAAATATATTACTGCATAAAATATATTTTTTCTGAAAAAATCCATTTAGGGCAACAGGGCAAAAATGTCTTACTAATGCATAGAGGCCGCCCGCCCTTCTACGTTTTTGTACATATTTTATTTACTTAGTGGTTTATCTATCCTCGTCTATCGTCACCTCGTCGTGTGGTGTCGGCGTAGTACGCGCTCATGAACAGGCATGAGGTGGCGGACTGGTGGTGGCGGCGCTGCGCGGGTATAACATTCGCGCGCCGAGCCACATGGCGTGCTCTCATTGGCTAATTGGTGGTAATTACAGCACTTGTGCGGTAATGTAAAGTAAAAAGCACTTGTGTGTAATAATCTGTGTTCTGCGGGTAAGAACCACGAAATAAGAGCGACTTTATTTTCGACCTCTGCAAAACTTAGCGTAGTCCGACTATAAACCCTTTTTTATTAAATTCTGAATCTGGGTGTCCTGGATGAGACAGGCAATTTTGAATAAAATATTTGAATACTCTTACTTATTTTCACTGAAACTATGTTTCTGTATGGAAACATACATATCACGAAAACCACGAAAGAGACCCTAAGTAAATACTTGAATATTCGGACCAAGGGCCCATTGAGCTTTTAATTTTTTGGAGTAATAAATGTCGGAAAATAAAAAAATGGGATTTTTGAAATTCCGTATAGTAAATATCGTGACTTTAATTAATCTTAATTTTATTTCTTAGGAAATATGAAATTCGCAATAAAATATTTCCGAGTTTTTGGGTGTTCCCGGTATAAATAGTCGTAGGGCGGCGGGCGGCCTCTATGCATTAGTAAGATATTTTTGCCCTGTTGCCCTAAATGGATTTTTTCAGAAAAAATATATTTTATGCAGTAATATATTCTACGTTATATAACTAAAAATTGAGGTTGTCCCTATCTCTATCTATTTTTTTAAAAATCTTAAAAATTAAAATATCAATTTTTGAGGCTTTATAAATAAGTTAGAACCTTGGATTTGTTTTTGAAAATGAGTTATTATTAGGTACACTGACATCCAAATTTCAAAGAAATCTAACTATTGGTTTAGCTAAAAATAAATAAAAACTATTTTTTATTTTTTTTTATTTTTGTCCAAACCAAGAGGATTCCAGGCTTGAAATCTGGTAAAATGATATCTTATAATAAGACAAATAAAAGCTCCTAAGAAACCTACACATTTCAGCCAGGGGCAGTTTCACTATAGGATTGCGGCTAGACCCTTTACGGGCTAAACTTCCAAACAACGTTTACAGACATTTAAAAGTGACAGCGATGCTATTACTTTTTTTTTTCACCAGGTCGCTTGTCACGGTCCACCTTGATAGCCAGTTTAGCCAGGGCCACCTTGACTTTTCGCTGAATACTCAAAGTGAGCAGCGGACCAGCGGGAAGGATGAAGCGGATCAACCTGTGCTTATGTGAGTGTGTGAATCGAACGAAGCGATGCCATTACAAGAGTATGGAGAAGGAGCTGTCATAGGCAAGGACCTTAAAATAAATAGCCGGACGTAGCCTCGCTAACAAAGAACTGAAGCACCTCTAGTCCGCCGGTTTCTTTAACGCTGGTTGGTCAGGTCAATGCGTGCTGCGGGTACCTAGTAGGAAAAAACTTGTTGACGTGTGCGTGCAGCTCGTAAGTACAAAGAACCGGCCCACTACAAATGCTTCAGTTATCTGTTGGCGAGGCTCGGTCCGGCATTTTATTTTGAGGTCCTTGGTCATAGAGATCATGATTCGGCGTGAGGCGTATTTAATACATTACAAGAGTATGGAGAATGAGCTGTCATAGGCAAGGACCTTAAAATAAATAGCCGGACGTAGCCTCGCTAACAAAGAACTGAAGCACCTCTAGTCCGCCGGTTTCTTTAACGCTGGTTGGTCAGGTCAATGCGTGCTGCGGATAGTAGGAAAACACTTGTTGACGTGTGCGTGCAGCTCGTAAGTACAAAGAACCGGCCCACTACAAATGCTTCAGTTATCTGTTGGCGAGGCTCGGTCTGGCTTTTTTATTTTGAGGTCAGAGAGATCATGACTCGGTGTGAGGCGTATTATAATAGTGTGTATTAACAACAGTTAACTATTTAATACCCCTCAAACTCCTGCATTGCGTTGCGGCGGCCGCCCGCCGCAATTCGGGCCACAATTCACGCCCGTACAAACCTCGGCCTCCGTCCTTCCGCCTGTCTAATATTTTATGCAAAGTCCAGGCCCTCTGTTCACGTGACAGAGTTCTGTTGTTTGCACAGGAGAGATCAGAAAGGGAATTGCCCCTAAATCCCGCTACCGTGTTCTGAATAACAAAATAAATTATCTACGGTAAATTTTAATAGCAATACCGCTGTTAAATGTATTTGTGCTGGTATTTTGTGATATAGTATTTTGTTGGCAAATAAAATCAGTCACAATTTAACCGAAAGGTGTCAAAAGCTGGACATAGGCCTACCCCAAAAAGCGGCCTATGACTGGTTCTGCGACGCTTGCATCTAGCGGATATCTAGGTTCCGCTAGTTGGCCCTTCATCGCCATCAATTCAACTCCGGCATTTCCACTGTTGAATATAAGTTTTCCCTAAAGTCTTCCATAACGAGCCGTGGCACTCATTTGCTTCCATCGAATTTCGGCGATTTCAATAATATTATGGGGACGCACAACAAGCCTACCGAAAAATATCGAATTCTTTCAACATATCTTGGCCTCGCCTTATTTAATTTTCAAACTACACTTCAACAATATTTTTCGTTTGATTTCATACTTATATTTCATTTATATGATTTCATCTCGAAAGGAATGGGAATGGAATAGAACGTGAGTCTGTATTCTGTTTGATTGAGTTTCACGGACCAACTACTCACAGACCAGCTGTATACAGGGTGAATGTAAAAATGTGTTAAAAAATAGATTATTAGCAAATGTGGTCTATTGTTCCGTTCAGTGGTTGAAACTGATAATAAAAATAGGTCGCACGGGGCAAAAGCATACTTTAAAATGACTAAGGGCAACCATAAAATGCATTTTCATTTCAAATCATTGTCACCTTGTGTTTGGTAACCAAACTATGTAAAGATGCTATGTCTCATGTAAAAAAAAAATAATAACGAACAATTCATGTAATTTTCATCCAAGGCTTACTAACATTAGTCACGTATCCAAAACTCACTCTGTAATCTCTGTATAACGGTATTCGAGCATGAAATATAAATACGCAATGTATAGTCGTATGTGATTTTAAACTGCCCTAGATTGGATTTATATACGAAAAGTTCACCGTAAGTTTAAAAATCCGTGGAATGGATTTACACTATTTGTTAACTGAACTTCACTTCTTTTATGCAGGATAAAAATTATTCGAAATTGCTCCTTTATTGGGATTACGACATAATTTTATACGCGAAATCTATAAAAAATATTGTACCTACCAATAGTATAATAAATTCAGAGGCATAAAATAAAATCAAAGGGTTTGATTTCGACGAGGAAGAAAATTAAATAAGCATAAATATTTTTTGTTTTTGTGTCTTTGTTGTTTTCCATGTTTTTATACAATTATCTAGTTAATTACTTAGCCCATCCAACTGACTTAATTAATAATAAGATTAGGAGTATGCGTGAATTAAGTACGACAAGCTCAACTACTGACCGTTGTCCTTTGCCCGCATCTCAAGCACACCCTGGATTTCAAAAGTTGTATATCTATAGCTTGATTTGTTGAACATTGCCTTCTACGTGCCTCTCCAGTATTGACGTATAAAGTATAATATTTTGACAACAATAACGGACCTTGAAAAACTCCTGTTTACGCATAAAGTAGGCAAGCTCTGTCGAACAATGATAAGTTACCAATAAAACACAGATGTTTCGTAATTCAGACTAAAGTAAACATCGAGCCTAGTCAGTAAATGTTTACTGAGTCAACAACCAGCCAATTTGGGGCCTTACGCATGTTATTGTTGAGTTAAATTACTGCTATCGCGCTGCTAATAGTGCTTGGAAACATATGGAGGATTAAAATAATACGAGGCTAGAAACAGATTATATAACGATATTATTCTTTGGGGTGCTTTGTTGTATTTCTTTTAAATATAATTTATGCCACACCTGGCCATAAAGTGGCTTTTTCCGCACGCTACGCGTTCGGAAAAAGTCGCTTTCTGGCCAAGTGTAGACATAAAATGATGTAAACAACACGGGAGGTAATAGAGAAAGCCCTCGATCGCATATTTACGTCCCTCGCCTGCGGCTCGGGCCGCAAACATCTGCGATCTCGGCCTTTCTTTATATTACCACCCTAGTTGTGTAATATACTATTATTTACTGATAGTTTTAAATACGATGTACGAGGTATCTAACAATAAATATCATTTTAACTTTTCTCGTTGTAATAACGAAAGACGACGGCTAATATACGCGTCATGCTCGTGAACGGGTGCCGTTTGTGGGGTTCGGACGTTGTAAGTGTAAGTGGTTAGTAGAGCTGGCGTAGGAGAATTTATCATGTACCTAGTAGATTGAAGTTATGACCTGTTAAAGATATAATAATTATATTTTTGTTTAACTTTGAGCTATCGCGGTTTACACACAAATTTTAATAATCTTCTGCGATTGCCATTCTATTCTGAAACCAAAAAGGGGCTGTGACCCTCGGTCCGGTTCGGTATCTACAGAAAGGTGAATAGGTAATTATAACCATGTTTATCCCGTAAAGACTTCTTGAATACGTGAGAATCTTGAGCTTTCAAAATAGTATTCAAGTATACATTACTTGGTAATGGTAAAACTGGTTTTATCTCTTTTAGTGATCTCCCCTCCTTCACTTGGTCAGGAATGCTATCCAAGTGCTCATAGAGTTATAGGTCTTGTCAGGGTAAAAGAAAGATAACCGGGTATTTCATGCTAAGAATATAAGGGTCGCAAGTTAATCACACGGGCACCTGCGTCATAACTCGCGAAGAAACGAGTGGAAGTTCCGCCATTAGAGCGCTTGCCCTGTTATAATTCCCAGTAAGTATTGTTTTATTTTACGATCCGGTAACAGTATCGGATTTGGCGGCTTATTGCCCAGGTACAAGTTAAAAGAAAAAGCGTCGTAATTTTTCCATATTTAAAGTCTAGTTAGCCAAACTTAAATACGAGCCCAAATGCATAAAAGTTCGTTTAGCACGGAGCAACTATCACACTTTTCTAAATACTCAATACCTACCTGTTTAGATCAAACAACTGAGAGGACCAATGATACCGTAAACCGGGGTTACATTGATTTGCGGGTCGACTTTGATAACAACTTCCATCCGCTACAAAAGTGTTTGTTTTAACGAGTTGGAAAAGGCCTTCGTAATTAATAATTACGACGGCCTTATAATTACTAATTATATTTATAATTAGTTATTATATTTTCAGTATTGGCAACACTGGTAGTTTCTTTACCACATAGTGATCGGATGGGCGTGTAATAATATTATTTCGTCTAGAAAAAAAAAATTAATGATGACGCTGTTTTCATACGAAATGTATGGAGACGCGGTAATTAGATGCAGTCATACTTCGTGAGAATGGCCGGTATATTCCCAGCCCATTGCGACTTCAGCGTGATAACTCTGGCAGCTTTGTCTTTGCAAGTATATATCTTCTTCAAGAATCGGTTTCTAGAGACAATATATTGTTTGTTTACGATGTTGTATATCGGCCCGCCACCGCTGCCGCTCTGTGCTCGCGTCAAGGCGTTATTGCGTAATAAATTCATGTGTCGCTTCTGATAGCTTCCCGCCTTCAGGGATATTGTTGAGATTTTTCACCAAATTGGATAATAAATATTAAGTGGCGATGCCGTATTTCCGAAGTGCGAATGCCTTTTGTTCTACGAAGTGAGATTTTAGGCGACAAAAAACTTTTAGTACAAGTTTCTTGGCGCTGAATAAATAGCGCTCTGAACTTTGCTCTGATGCGAAGTTATTCTGTGAAATAAATTCAAAGCACAAAGAGAGTTCACATTACTTCATTTTGTTAAATACCGGAGCTAACGTAGCAAAAACGTCCTAATGAACTATTCACGTTTCCGTGTCAATCCAGGTAGACACGTGGCAGTGTGTCAGCCAAGTTCGCAAAAGAAAAGGAGGACACATTCTTCTTCTCAGTCAGCACTCTTTTGCGAACTGGTCTTGGTTATGGATTGTTCGGTCCAATCGTTGTCGCTGCTTTCGCAATGTTTCTCCTTCTCTTTCTGTTAGTAGCATTTCGGGAACATTTTGTCACCGGAAATTGAGATAGGGAGGACACATAGACTGTGGGTAAATTACACGAACCGTTTCGGATCACTTTCGACTTCTAAATAATTTAAAATCTGTTTGATTACTGTTGTATACTGACTGATAGTGAGGTCCTATAAAATTGGGATTGAATAATAAAATAAATAAATATTGGGGAACAATCTTGCACAAATCGACCTAGTCCCAAACTAAGCAATGCTTGTATTATGGGTACTAGGACGACGATACTTATATAGATAAATACATACTTAAATAGATAGAAAACATCCATGACTCAGGAACAAATACTCGTGATCATCACACAAATATTTGCCCTTACCAGGATTTGAACCCAGGCCCTCTAGCTTCGTAGGCGATGTCACTGCTCTCACTAAACTAAACGTGTCGTCGTTATTATTATAATTACTTGCAATAATCAATATTTTTTATCACTGGCATGCTTGCCATCAATATTTTAGACCAGTTCCAGGTCTCTTATGAAGTTCACAGTATATTGCGCACCAAAGGTGGTAAAATAAAGAGTTTCGATTCGAAGGTGATTGTGGCCCAAACCGTAGGCGAAGGTTATACGGGTATGTCAGTGGTGACGTAAAAACTGTTATGTACTATTAACAGTGGTTTTTGAACATGCCACGCTATTAGTCGGGTAATTGAGAGAGTAATTGATTTTCTTTAAGTGATTATAATTTGGATTCACTGTCAATAATTCAGTGTCACCGTTGCCATCTTCCCTGATACATCAGAACTTGGCATATTTTTTAAACTAATCTTTTGCTGGTATTCCATATGTTCAAAAGGTGACATTACCGTGTGAGCATTCATGCACAATAGACGCTGACGAGCGTTATTAGCATATCACTAGCGTTGTTAGGCGTTTGCCGACTGGCTCAAACGAAACAAACTCGGCTACTCAAACTTCCCAACTAGGCGTAAAAAAGAAAAAGCGAACGGAAAACTGCGGTTGAATTTGGAACTAGGGAGTCTAGGGACCGGTAAATATGAAGTTCCGTTGGAACGATGGCTTTAATTTAAAATCAAAAGTTTTGTGGAGTACCTACTGCAGTAGAGTTGCGCGCCACAAGTTATCGAACGTACGAATTTTAAACTGAAGTTTGAGTAGTTTCGCGGGTTGTCAAGTACTGTTTCCTCATTTCTCGGTATTATCATTGTGAAGCGAATGTTTGTCAACGTTGAACTGACATATTTAGTGCTCGTTTCGCGAAAGTTACAAGACTTATAATACCACCGTTTTCAACATTGGGTCTTTGAAAATAAAAACAAATCTATTGCTTTGCTAATCCGCGATATGATAACGTGTTAGATAATTAGTGGTAGCCCGTTATAAATACGTGCAAAACGAAAAAACAATAACTGGCCAAGAGCATGTCGGACCATGCTCAGCGTAGGGTTCCATAGCCGTAACTATAAGGTAAAAAATATGATGTAAAAAAGTACAACAACAAAAGAGCGTATCTTCATATCAATTACGTCCTTTTGTTGAGAAGCGCAGTTTATCGGCAATAACTCAAAAACGGTTAATTCGATCTTGTTGAAAATAATTTTCATTGAAAGTATTAATTAAGCGTTAGCTTCGTGATTTTTTTCATATTTTTCGGACGCACGGTTTAGAAAATAGAGGGGGGGGGGGACACAATTTACACAACTTTCAGAGCGATTATTTACAAGTACATTCACTTAATCAAAAACATTACTTAGAAACTTTATAGTGTTATTTAAAGAGCTGTCGAACTATGTACCACACGTTGATATTTGCTAAAAAAAAATTTTTTTACTGTCTTTAACATGTATGGAGTGCCCCCCTTAAAAATATTTATTTTAATTATTTATATACCAAACTAAGTAGCGGCTCATAAAACACACCTATATTCCAAATTTCATCAATATCCATCATGTAGTTTCTGAGTAAAATGCCTGTGACATACGGACATACAGACAGACAGACAGACGGACGGACATGACGAAACTATAAGGGTTCCGTTTTTGCCATTTTGGCTACGGAACCCTAAAAATACAAAACTCGAGAGGAGAGGGGAGTTTTGTATTTTTGGTTGTGGTTTGTTATATTTATTTGCATGTTTTTCGTTTTGCAAGTAAGTGCATGAAGAAATACGCAAGTATTTATAACGGGCTAGCACTGATTATCTAACACGTTATCATATCGCGGATTAGCAAAGCAATATTTTTGTTTTTATTTAACATGGACTTCCGCAAAGTAACGCCTGATTCAATCGATTATTCGGTCTTTGCCTCGTTGGACTCTCGGCAGAGCGGTCGTCGTCATCATGTGGAAGGGCTGTTATTGCCCGCCTTAGGGACTGGTCTCTCCGCTGGCGAGTAAGGGAGTAAAGTTGGGCAAGTAGCATTACATTGCGGACCTGGAAAGGTCGATTGGATCACACTGTGCCTGGTCAGCCCGCAATGAACTGTTACTCGACCAACTTTACTCGCTTACTCTCCGGCGGTGGGTTCGGTGCCTAACCATGTCTCATAAACTCGTCCAATTCGCCTGTTGACTCGATTTTTTTCTGTTGTAAATCGATTCTACTGTTTGTGAGGAACACATATCTTAATGACACCTAATACATTTGTATAAGTATAACAGCCACGAATTGTAATCAAAAGTAGCAGATCGCACTGAGCATTGAAAACGCTCTATACAAAACGGCAGGAACTTATGACGTCATCTGCTTCATCGCTGTAGTAAGTCTGTATGAAAAAAAATAGCATTTTGCCATGTTGAGCACGAAAAAGTGCGTTTAAGCACATAGTTGTCATACATTTATTTTGTCAGTGTTATTTAAGCATTCCGAAATTGACTCATAACTTGGTCTCATAACTTTATATTTTTTATATATTTTTGTTTATTTCTTTTGTGTTATGATAATTAAGTATTTTCCAATCCATGTGGCTATATTATGTTGTAAAATTCAACATTAGTCTACATCCGAATTGTTGGCATTACTGGTATAGTACTGCTCGTATCATACAATGAGTCGCCCACAAAATCGATTTTGTTTCTTGTATTCGAAATTACTACCTATACTTCAATAAAATAATTATAATTAAATATAACCACATTTTTACTAAAAAAAACCCGACCGCGGTGCACTTTGAAACTGCATAAAATCCGCCATTTTGTTTATTTTAACGAATTTCATACCCAGTGACACTCGCACCATCAAGACGAATCTAATGATGTATCATTTATCAAAATCGGATGTGCCGTTGAGTAGTTACGAGCAGACACAGGAACGGACATACATACATACATACAGGTCAAACACATAACCCTCCTTTGGGCTTCGCCGCAGTCGGGTAATAATGATCAATCTGCAATATAATAAATATCGTTTGTTTTTAAATATGTCTGTGTGGGTTTACTAATATGTGGCCGAAAATTATAAGGCAAATTATCACTTCGCAAACTATTTTTCCCAAAGTTTCATTTCGCAGAATCATCTGACTACAAACCAATGTTTCGCATATATAACATATCGCAAATTATTTTTTAGAATATTATTAGTTTGCAAAATACTTAGTTGGTCATGTTTCAAAATGTCTTTAATTGTTTTGTCGAATGTATTATTGAATGGCATAAGTTATTTTACTCATAATATTATGACGCATAATAAGTACTAATAATACGCTGTTATAAGGCCGTTCATTCCATCTTGGACAAATTATTTTCAGGTAAAAATTAAAAACACACCTAAACTTAACTTGTACGGGTACACCTACCCATTTTTTTCTATGGGGGTCACAGTTCTAACCTAACCTAACCTTTTGGTGACTAACCTAACCTACTTTTCTGGTAACATGTCGTGTTTGTGGGGGTCGCAGTTCTAACCTAACCTAACCTATACACCGAACAATGAAAAGTCCGAATCTATGATAACCCGATACATCAAAAATACGAATTCCGATAATCAATATACCGATTTTTAAAATTCCAAAATTCAATACACCGAACAATAAAATTTCCGACTCAATAAAAGTGGGAGAATAGGCCTTAGATCTAGCTAAACTGCCCTATTAACCTAACTGGGCTGTGGTAATTTCCCTTAGCGTCACAGTTTCAACCTGAAAGGGCTGTGACCAAGTCGACGAAGCCCCGCTGCGCGGGGCTTCTATTTCTTTCTAAGGGACGCCAGCGACCTAACCAACCTACCTAAATTAAACCACATATGGTTTTAAAGGTTTTTTCCATGCGAGCCCCCCTTCTGGGGGGCTTCGCCCCCCCGTCCCACCTTTTTTGCTTTATACCAACTCGTTTCCGTCGGAGTTGTCGTCTTTTCCAATTTTAGATAATCCAATGTTAATAAGAAGTATGCGAAGTTTAAATTTGGGCAAGCGTTATTTGACAATAAATAGTTAGCTGTAATAAAAAATTTGCTTAGTGACTATTTTTCTAAATGAATCTTGGTAAAATGTATATCTGCTAAATATCATTGTGATCAAATAAAAAGTATGCGAAATAATACTATGCTAAGCATTGGTTTGCCAACTAAAAGTACTGCAATAAGTTGGTTGGGAATTGATATTAGGCGAAAAATATTTCGGCCAGATGGCAGTACACCGTGTGGGTTTGTGTGTGTGTGTCCTATCAATAAAATATTCCTTAGCTGGCGCTGTAATAAAACTTTCATAGACGTAATTTGGTCAATCCATCGCATAGATTATATGCCAAGTGGCCTTAAGTATTATTTTGTCCATAGATCAGGTTGAAACATTTTTTTCCAATTACTAAAGAAGCGTTGATAACTGGTGCCTTAATAGGGTAAACGCATTATATTTTCTCATTATAACCACCTATATAATCCTTGCCAGATAATTGAATCCCATCAAAAACATTACATGTAAAAAGATGAAAGTCTCGCAACGCAGTTGGAGAACTGGGCAGTTGGAAAACTTTTTTGTTGTAGGAGTACAACAAAAAAGTTTTGAGATGCAAAGTTAAACCAAGTCAGTACCGGGGGGGTATCAACAGAACTCGATTTCCACCGACTTGCCTATTATTAGATCTATAAAATGTCTTCCTCCACGGTTAAATAATAGGCAAGTCGGTGAAAATCGAGTTCTGTTGATACCCTCCCCGGTACTGACTTGGTTTAACTTTACATCTCAAAACTTTTTTGCTGTAGGAGAACTGCGTTGCGAGACTTGCATCTTATGTCATTAATGTTTTTGATGGGATCTCATTTCTTTTTGTAAGTGGTCTTCCTTTAATTATTACATTCCAATCCATTCTTTTCAATCTTTTGAACTGCAAAACTAACTTTGTAATCGCATGTATTTGTATAGGATTACAAACTTATGGGTGCAGTTGTGTTTGAAGTATATTTAGGTTTTTAAGGACAGGATACGCTAAAAACTAACTATGTTTAAAATTTGGAGCTTGTTGGTCTGCTAAAAGTACCTTAGAATTATGATGATCAGTGAGTCAGTGAATCAGTGAGTCAGTGACAAAACTAAGGAACTTTGACATGCAACAGTTCTTAAACTACACGTTCAAATTAAATGATATTGAGAATATAAATATAAGTCTCATTGTGCCCTATATAGTCCTGAAATTTCAGGATTCTAGCTTTAGCCAGTACAAAATTACGGGAGGCTGAAAATGGCCTGAATGGCTTCGAGAAAAGGATGGTACGGCCGTGCCTTTGTTTTGCTCGACTTGGCGGGGGCACTGCCATGCCCCCAGATATGAAGTCGCTTAGCCACAACATTATAAAGCTAATCCGCCCCGCTAAATACTTTCATTAGTGCGCTTTTAATGAGTTTTTTTATCTGAGGAAAATTCAATATCTGTGGTAACATTATTAATTAATGAAGTTTATTAATTAAGGCGTCAAAGCAAATACTTTGCGCTTACGTATTCACGTTCCTGTATCATTAGTGTCTCTGGTTCCTGTATAGCTTACGAGTCTAACTCCCATGGCGCCGCCAATTTGAACATTTTCCAAAAACTGAATCGACAAAAAATAAACTTATGTAATTGCTCTGTTCTGAATCTGCTCACAAATTTTAACGAGAATCGGTTGCGAAATGCGCCCTGCAGAGGAAAACACAAGGCATGAGGAAGGAGGCCATCGGAGAAGAGTGGCGGCGTGTTGTGAAGCTTGCCACCAACGCCTGAAGTGATGACCACGACCACTCTGTCAAGAGTGATACCGACAAGGAAGAAGAAGAGAGGAAAACAGCCGGGCACCCGCTGAACAGACATACGAATGCATTTTCCCCAAGCTGAAACAGTCTCCGTTTCAGCCTTCGCTTAATTTATATGTATATTTACGAGTATTGATTAGAAGTACCAAGTTGACCGATATTGCTGCCAGAGTCAGTAAGTTGAGGTAGCTATGGGCTGGGCATATAGCTCGAAGAATCGATGGCCAATAGGACGTAAAGGTTCATGAATGGAGACCACGAACCGGAGACGCAGCGCGGATAGAACACGACCTGATTAGTTTGCGGCTCCACTGAGACCACAGACTACATCCACTAGACGGAGCATGTTGGGCGGCGCGCGCTCAAATCAAAACTCTCAAACCAAACGTGGAATAAATATTTCCGTTCAATCCGACGACAATCTCGAAACATAAAATGATAAAAAAGATGTAAAACAGGCGTTGTACTAGAAATATCTACCGATATTTAATCGCCCATATGCGTGGTGAGCTCGTGTCGTATGGCATGCTCCATCTAGTGGAGGGGGTCTGTGACTGAGACAGAGACGAGGGACCGGAGAGATGTGTAGGTTCAACTTAGGTGACATCCACATCTCGTCTCTACTCCGCTTTAATGGAAACAGCAAACACGAATGTGATTGGTCGATCCCTACACGCTCTCCGCTCCGCTCGTCTCCGCCTCAGTGGAGCCACAGCCTTCAGTTCACCGAAAGTCGACGGACGTTAAAAACGTGCAAAGGTCTATTGTGCCAGATTTTGAGGGAGACCTATTTTTAGCAGTGGATGGCTGCGATGTGCATTAACATTCGTCTTGTATATTTAATTTTTACCAATTTGTAATTTGTATTTTTTACTAATGTGTAAAGATAATAAACAATGTTAGTATTATACAAAACACATAATAAAAACTCATAACCGGACATCTTAAATTTCATAGCAATTTCAGACCAGGCATCATCTACTGTGGTGCCATAGCAGTGAACAATTTTTATTTAAAATATTAAATAAATAAAATAAAATAAATAAATATTAGGGGACAATCTTACACAAATCGACCTAGCCCCATAGTAAGCTCAATAAGGCTTGTGTTATGGATACTAGACGACGATATTAATTATATTATAGTTAATATTGTCCATATTGACTCAAATTTATCATTTTGGATGTAATCTTCTTATCCTAAGGCTTTCTATCATTATGCTTTTGGTAGTCGTTTTTACGCTTTTAGCCTACTTAAATAATATAATTATGTCAATAATCAAACATTTTGTAACGTAAAACAAACGATTAACGTATCGTAAAACGATTTTTAAAACCATTTATAATATTTTAAAAGAAGTCCATAGTAATCGATGTCCACGCATTTAAAACGCGCAACGAAATATTAACACTCACTGTCTACTAATTTTAACAGAAACGTCGAGGACACATAAAGATACTGTCAAACTGTCACGGTGCTCGGTGTAAACACGTTTTATGTCTGTCTCTACTGTTAACGGGGGATTCGATAATAAAACGTGCGATAAACACTGATTTAATCCAAGGGAGACAATATCAGCAGCGGACCTTCCAATACCGATATTTTTAGTATGGCCATAGAATAAGTAATGTGAGCTGAAAGACACTTGGGGAGTAGAGTAGTAACGATCTGGGTGGGCTCGCCCTTCGGGCCTGCGGCCCTTGGGCTCGCGTAAGTGGGAGCGGCACTGTGACGCTCCGAACCTTCAGTGCTACGCGGAGCTCGGCCTTCGGCTTCGCGTCGCTGACGCTCCCCCCAAGGGCCTTCAGCCCTCGGGTGAGCTGAAAGACACTTGGAGATTAGTACTAAGTACAGAAGTCTTTAAATTCTCTATAATAAAACTGACATTCGGGTCCGACCACTTGACAATACTTGAATTTTAATGTGACAATTCCAATATTTATGATAATTTTACGTTTTGGGGTTCCGTAGCCAAAATGACATAAATGCAACCGTAATAGTTTCGTCATGTACGTCTGTCCATATGTCACAGGTAATTTACTCACAAACTATAAGATGTATCTTGATGAAATTATATAAACCGCAACTTAACTTGGTATTTACTATTTAGTTGAATAAAAAATATATATACCTATGACGGAGCGTGGAATTAATAAGTAGTTAGTAATCCAATTTAAAATGGTAATTAATAATGGAAACATGTTTTAATGATTTGAGAGCGGGAAATTCAGTATCCCGAATGGAGTTTTTTGTTGAACACTGTGACAATGTCAACTGGAGGTTTTGACAGTTGTTGACAGCAGTTGTTGCAGTTGTTGTTGACACGCTCGGGCTTGGCGTGGTATGTTTTGGATGAAGGCTGTGGTGTTCGCGAACTAAACCATTGGCTCTACAACCGAACACTCTCCTGAAGGTGGGTTTAGACCAAACGAGCGAATGCTCATTCTACCCCCACTCTACCAAATTCGTTGTGTGTAAACAGACACAGAGCATTATTTCGTTGTTCTTCCTTATTTTGCGAAGATTCTAAGAATGCTCGTGGAATGCTCGCTCGCTTGATGTAAACGACGGACGAGCGTACGAACAGTCGCCGAGCGCGTTCGCTCGTGTTCGGACCTGCTCGCTTCGGGGAGCGGTCTCATCAAAGCGTTCTAGTGCTCGAGGGACTTGACCTATCGTTGTAATTATAGATTGGTCTCAAGAAAAATGTCTTCTAATGATAGAAGCTTACCAAAATGCCAGGTGTCTGTGGGATCGGACTTTTGTAAATTATAAAAACACAATTGAGTCAGGATGATAAATGAAAAAGTTGCAATTACAATATCAGTCTCAGAGTCAGACATAGTGCACATTGTCCACAGACACCCGACGAATGAGCAACGGGCACTCGTTCGCCTGTTCTAAACATCTCTAGAGCATATGCTCTCGAATCCTAGTTGTCGCATATAGGTATAAGTTAATCATGTATAAATAGGTAGGTGTAAGAATCTCTTTGAAATTAATTGTTTACATTCAATCATAGCAGATTATCATTTCTATAAAACCTTTAGCTGATTTATATGTCGTCATTTATCAATGATAATTGTCTAAACAAAACCTATGTAAAATCCAATCATACAAGTATATAGAATAAGCTATTTTATTAAACGCATCCAAACAAGGTTTGTTTCACTAAACGCGAGGAATCGAAGTATTTACGTATCCCCACTCCATCGTGGTACTTCGTCTCCGCGCACCCCGCGCACCGCGGCTTCTGATTGGTAGAAATAACAGGCGTATGATTGGTCGAAATAATGTTTCCTAAATATTTTATACTTTTACAATTCTTATTGGAATTCTTGATTAATGTTTGTGTATAATTATGTGTCTATGATTGTAACCTGATTTATAACTGTGTTTATTCAATAAATAAAAGTTGGTTACACTCCACCTAATTACACGGCGCCTGCGCGTCCTACGCAGTGCCTTCCCGCGCATGCGCGAACGCATTGCGCAACAGATCACACACACAGGTATAAAATCAGCTGATTGACTATTATAAAACAAGCAATCAAACGATTCTAAATTCATTCACTTTACACGGCTCAGTAGAGCAGTTTACCAACTTTAAATATGTAAACAAGTTCTTCTTATTTAAATCCTATTAGGATGACCTTTTCAAAATACAGTCTGCACTCAACAATTGGACCTTCGAGCTACCGGATCCAGAGCGACGATCACTAAGGCGCTCAAGATTTAGAGGACCAGGGGCTCAAACAAACAGCAAGAAAGAAACACGTACGCGCTGAATGATCGAGTTCAGTATCTTCGTGAAATTAATTTTTCACTGTACTCGGTTTACCGATTGTACGCCAGCTTTCGCTGAAGAGGTGCCGCCTCGAGTCTCTCGGCGGTTACCTATCAGGATTCTGGATCTTTCGGGACCCGCTTCCTGCAACGCGTCGTGTTTGGACCTTAAGGCTTAAGTGCCTTGGTCTTTTGGTGACTTTAGTCACGAAGAACGCCAGCTTAACTGAGCACGCAGTTTCTAGTCAGCCACCTAGCGGTGTTAACGGGCTGACCAAGTCTCTGCGCATCGAAGGATCTACGCCACTGCGAGTGAATCAACTTAGGGTTAGGGTTAAAATCAGTGTTAAATTCAGTGTTAATGATAGGATTAGGTATTGTGTTAGTGTTAGGTATTTGTTAGTGTTAGGTTTGTGTTAGTTTTGTTAGTGTTAGTTTCATGTTAGTTTGTTAGGGTTAGGGTCCCCCACGTGCGATATGTCAGAAACGAAGAATCTACGTTCCAAGGGACCGGTTCCCGAGGGAGAGGAGACTCCGTCCCAGGGAGAAACCACTAGCTCAGATACGACAACATGGAGCAAAGGCACCGGCCAATCCGCAGACACAGGCAGTACCGCTAAACAATCCGTCGCGAGTAAAAGCAGCGCGAAAAAATCCGTCACTAAAAAACCCGCCGCGAAAAATCCCGCGCTTCAAGAAGAAGAGGAGGAGGTAGACGACCAGGAAGGTAGCACGCATACGTTAATAAACGCGAACGAGGATAGGGTCGCGAGCAGTAGGTTAGCAGTACTTATGGCCGAACTGAACATGCGTAAAGCCGAACTAGAATTAGCTGAGCGGGCCGCGGCCGCCGCCAAGAGTAGATTAGAGATTGTTCAGCTCGAGGCCGAACAATCTACCTCAGGCGCCGGCGCCCCCTTAGTACCGGAAAATAGAATTCTAGGTTGGGTAGCACAACAGAACAGCTCTAGACCTGCGAGCCGTAACCCCGAACCGCCGCGTAGGGTAGATCGTGCGTATCATAACGCGGACATGCTAGGTAGGCAGTTATACGCGCCGGTAGCACCGCGAAACATTCCTGACCTCCCGACCTTCGACGGGTCAATTTTAGACTGGGTAGCGTTTAAGGCCGAGTTCGAAGACACGGCCCCCTTATGTACGGACATAAATAACGTCAGCAGGATACGTAGGGCACTCCGAGGAGAGGCGCGCATCGCAGTCAAATCGATTATGTACACAGTGTCGGATCCGTATATAATAATGGATGCATTGGAAAAACACTTCGGCGACCCCGAAGAAATCGTTTTGACTGAGATTTATCAAGTTAAAAAGATGCCGCGCCTGGCCGAGGATAGCTCTAATATCATAACATTCGCGGGTCACGTGGCCAACGTAGTGGCCACAATAAAGTCTCTTCGACAGGAAAAATACCTATACGCCCCGGAATTAGTAAACAAAATTGTAGACAAATTAAATTTAATCGTACGGTACGAATGGGCAAAGTACAAAAACGCGCATCAAAACGAGCCCGATTTAGTTGCGATGTCTACATTTTTGAGTGAGATAGGTAGTGCGGCTCGGAAAACACACGGTAGGCATCCTAGAACGCGAGCTCACGTACATACAGTGAGTCACGAATACGATAATCGCGATCTTTCACCACCGTGCGAAAAAGCGTTTTCCCGACCGCGACCTACACCACGACCTCGCGATTATAGCAATAGTAGCTGTTCGGACAGTGAATCGTATAGGAATCCCATTAGGACGGTCGCGCAAGTAAATCAACGTCCTAGTAAGAAACCCGCTACTGCGCACAAACCACGCCCCCGCCCGTCATTAGAGGCCCCCGCGCCGACTGCGGCGGTACAGTGCGTGAATTGTAAGAAAAATCACAATTTGAGTGCGTGTGCGGATTTTATTAAGACGTCGATTGCGGAACGATGGGAAATTGCGAGAAAACTAAAATTATGCTTCAGGTGTTTAGGAATTGCGCATAAACGCCCGAATAAATGTAAATATCAGCCATGCGGTGTGGCTCAGTGTGAAGCGGGTCATCACAAACTTTTACATGGTTTGATTGCAGCGGCGACGCCCGCAAAAATTAATGTTAGCAGCGTTAATTGCATTTCGCGTTCGAATACCTTTCTTAAAGTAGTCCCGGTGGAACTGACAGGCCCTTTAGGCACCGTTACGTCTCACGCGTTGTTGGACGAAGGAGCAAGCGTAACTTTGATTCAACGCGATATAGCCGACCAAATAGCGCCGCGACACAATAACGAACCACTTATGATAGAAGGGGTAGGTGGTCATATCATGAACGATAAGGATTCGTGTAAAATCAAGCTAAATATTCGCGGATTTTGTAGTAGAAATCTAGAAAGCCTAAACGCACATACCATTGCTCACCTACATTTGTCTCCGCAAGAGGTTTCACGTGATATGGTGGAAAAATGCGAGCATTTGAAGGACATAGTAGAGGAGCTGTGTTATGAGCAGGCTACACCTACAATCCTTATCGGCCAGGATAATTGGGAGCTTATAGTGTCGCGACAAATTATAGCGGGAAAGAAAAATTTACCAGTAGCTAGTTTGACGCGCCTCGGCTGGGCGCTACACGGGACGTACGTAGCGCCCAAGCACGGCATAGCCACGGTTAATCACGTAAAAACACTCACACCGGAGAGTGAAATTCTTTCGACTATGAAGGAACACTTCAGCATAGAATCGTTAGGGGTAGAAAGTCGTACGCAGAAATCCGACCCGAACCAACGCGCGTTGGACGTTCTGAACGCAACTTGCACTAAGATACCCGATGAGAATAGGTACGAGGCAGGTCTGTTATGGCGTTCGGACAACGAGACACTACCCGACAATAGGAATCACGCGTTACGCCGTCTTTATAGCCTAGAAAGAAGGCTCGATAAAGACGAAAAATTAAATAAAGAATATACCGCGCAGATCGATAACTTGTTAAAAAAAGGTTACGCAGAGGAGGTAAATTCGGATCCGCCGGCGGACGCGCCTAGATTATGGTACCTACCGCATTTTCCAACTATTCATCCGCAAAAGGGAAAAATGAGGTCGGTATTCGACGCTAAGTCTCAAGCCTTCGGAACCAGTCTTAACGACAAATTACTAGCAGGCCCCGACTATTTAGAGTCGTTGTTCGGGGTAGTTGTTAGGTTCCGCGAGGGAAAAACGGCCATAATAGCGGATGTTAGAGAAATGTTTTTGCAAGTAGGCGTAATAGAAGCTGACCGTGACGCATTACGTTTTTTGTGGAGGGGGGAGGACAGGACGAACCCGCCTAAAGAATTCAGAATGAAAAGGCTGATTTTCGGTGCGGCGTCATCCCCGACCACGGCATTATACGTGAAAAACAAAAATGCAATGCATCACAAGGACGAGTTCCCTAAGGCAGCCGAAATTACAATCAAAAACACGTACATGGACGACATGTTGATTGCACTTGACGAAAACGAAACCGAAGTAAAAAAAATTGTTAACGAAACTTACGAGCTTAATCTCAAAGCATCTTTCGAATTGCGCGGTTTCGCATCGAATAACCCAAATGTCTTAAGCGACGTCATTGCAAGCAACACGGACTCCTCCGTAATAGGAAAAAATGAAACCGAACGGACGTTAGGTCTTATATGGAATCATAAAAAAGACACGTTAGGTTTCAACGTTAGTTTACGCAACACGCCGGAAAACGTGTTAAACGGTTCAGTTTTGCCTACGAAACGGCAGGTGACAAGTAGCGCAATGTCGATTTTCGATCCTATAGGGTACATCAGCCCGATATCGGTCTTAGGAAAGGCGTTAATGCAAACCGTTTGGAGGACAGGTATAGGCTGGGATGATCAAATCACCCCAGAATGTCAACCGGCGTGGTTGTCGTTTATAGAAAATATACAGCAACTGCGAAACTTAGAAATACCGCGTTACGTATTTTCCAGCCAACGGAAAGGCTGTTTGCATATATTTTGCGACGCATCGGAGAAAATTTACGCTACCGCGGTATATTTCGTAAGCGACGACGCGCTCGGGCAAAAAGTATCCACGCTAGTAGCCGCCAAAGCGAGAGTAGCGCCTCTCAAAACGATTTCTATACCGCGTTTAGAGCTACAGAGCTGCGTACTAGGTACCCGCTTAGGTAGTACGGTAGCCAAAGAAACAAGTTACGAAATCGAGAAAAGCTATTATTGGTCCGACTCGCGCACCGTATTAGCATGGATTAAGGCCGACCCGCGTACGTTTAAGAGCTTCGTTGCTCACAGATTGGCGGAAATAGAAGATACCACAACGCCAGCCGACTGGCGCTGGGTACCGAGTGCGTTAAACGTCGCCGACGACGCCACTAAGGATATTCCGACCCAATTTGATAAGAACCACCGATGGTTCCACGGCCCTGATTTTATTAGGCAAAATCAGGAAAATTGGCCTAAAGAAAAATCGCCACCGACGGCGATAGCGCTCACCGGCGAAGAGCGAATCGTAAAAAGCGTGCATACCGCGAACGTAAAAAAATCCGACGACAATTTAGCGTTTCTGCCTAACGTAGATAGATTTTCTAAATTTACGCGATTGGTTCGCGCGTCTGCCTGTGTCTTGGTTGCGGCTGAGGTATTTAAAGCCAAAATGCTAAAGAGAAATCACGAAACAGATATGAAAAACGAGCATATAAAAATGGCGGAGATACTACTAATGAAAAGAAGCCAGCAAGCATCATTTTCCAAAGACTACAGACACTTGGAAGCTGGGCGGCCGCTACCGAAAAAGTCACCACTGCACAAGATCGCATTGAGAATAGATAATGCGGGCCTGATGACACTGGACAGCAGGATTGATCGAGACGTATCCAGCATCCCGGTACTTCACGCCAAAGAAAAGTTCACCCGACTACTGATTCAGCACTACCACGAACGTTTCAACCACGGTAACCATGCCACCGTAATAAACGAGCTGAAACAGAGATACTTCATAATCGGATTACGCAACACAATTCGATATATTTGCAACAAGTGCCAATGGTGTCGGACCTATAAAGGGACTACCCTCAAGGTCCCCGTAGGCGACTTACCAGCTGAGAGGCTCAAATGCAATCAACCACCTTTTACTGCCACGGCCTCTGACCTATTTGGGCCTATGACAGTAACGATTGGACGCCGACATGAAAAACGATGGGGCGTATTATTTACGTGCCTCACAACCCGAGCCGTTCACCTCGAGCTAGCCGCGTCACTATCGGCTTCCTCACTCATACTCGCACTACGTCGTATGATGGCAAGACGCGGAAATCCAACCATTCTCTACACTGACAACGCAACCAACTACGTCGGATCAGAGAAAGAATTAAATGAAGCTCGAAACACGCTCACAGAAACAATAAAAGTCTTCGCGCCGGCCCGCAACATAATATGGAAAAAAATCCCGCCCGGAAACCCAGCAGCTGGAGGCGCCTGGGAAAGGATGGTCGGCTGCGTCAAGGCAGCGTTAAGAATAACATTACGAGATCGAGCACCGCACGAGGAGGTCCTTCACACACTCATTTTGGAGGCGGAGCACATAATCAACTCTCGACCTCTGACCCCCGTCAACCCCGATCTCGAGCAAGAATCGCTAACCCCAAATCATTTCCTGCTACTGCGATCCAATGCCATGAACCCATTCGGCACCTTTAAAGACGAGAAAATGTCTCTGAGCTCTTGGAAAACAGCGCAAGCACTAGCAGACGTATTTTGGAAACGATGGATAAGCGAATATAGACCGACCTTAATGCCCCGCGCCAGTATGAACCCGAATAACTACAAGTTACAAGAAGACGACGTCGTAATCATAGCTGACAACACTATGCCGCGCGGATTATGGCCTAGAGGCATTGTAGCAAAAACCTATCACGGCCCTGACGGCCACGTTAGGCAGGCCGATATCCGCACGCGAGCAGGCACATTCCGCCGCCCAGCTTCCCGTCTAATAGTTATATGCTCCAAAAACGGAGGTGCTATCGCACGTGGGGGAGACTGTCGCATATAGGTATAAGTTAATCATGTATAAATAGGTAGGTGTAAGAATCTCTTTGAAATTAATTGTTTACATTCAATCATAGCAGATTATCATTTCTATAAAACCTTTAGCTGATTTATATGTCGTCATTTATCAATGATAATTGTCTAAACAAAACCTATGTAAAATCCAATCATACAAGTATATAGAATAAGCTATTTTATTAAACGCATCCAAACAAGGTTTGTTTCACTAAACGCGAGGAATCGAAGTATTTACGTATCCCCACTCCATCGTGGTACTTCGTCTCCGCGCACCCCGCGCACCGCGGCTTCTGATTGGTAGAAATAACAGGCGTATGATTGGTCGAAATAATGTTTCCTAAATATTTTATACTTTTACAATTCTTATTGGAATTCTTGATTAATGTTTGTGTATAATTATGTGTCTATGATTGTAACCTGATTTATAACTGTGTTTATTCAATAAATAAAAGTTGGTTACACTCCACCTAATTACACGGCGCCTGCGCGTCCTACGCAGTGCCTTCCCGCGCATGCGCGAACGCATTGCGCAACAGATCACACACACAGGTATAAAATCAGCTGATTGACTATTATAAAACAAGCAATCAAACGATTCTAAATTCATTCACTTTACACGGCTCAGTAGAGCAGTTTACCAACTTTAAATATGTAAACAAGTTCTTCTTATTTAAATCCTATTAGGATGACCTTTTCAAAATACAGTCTGCACTCAACACTAGTTCTTGGGTTGCATTCTTGCTCGCTGATGTTCGTGTGGTGTAAACGCTGAGAACGAACTTTTGTTTACACTAAAAGATCAAGAATGAATGCTCTACCCTAGTTCTAGCTCTATGTTCGTTTGGTCTAAATCCACCTTTACGTGTGTCTGATTCGAAACGTCGACATTGGCAAATACACCCCACATCCAGGGTGTGTGCGCCATAAAAAAAGAAACCATTGGCTCTTAAACTTGTAGAAAATCACGGTAATTCAGTGGCAAGTGTACTCACATGAAGCTAAGTGGTTAGTTGAAGTGACGAAGTGTGTCCATTTCAGAGTATTTCCTTGGTCTCCGTCAACATTGGCCGTTTTTATATGACCATTTTTAGTTCTAGACTTTTAGTATTGAATTGTGATGATGCATTTAAATACTAATATTATAGACATATCAGTTTTATGGACTACTACAGAAATCGTTTTTTTTGTATTGTATAAAATGGACCTTCTGTTTCTATTTCCATTGCAAGGATACTTAACCGCGTTGTACAAATTATGACAATCGGAACGGATGCTTATGACAGGGTCCTTTTTATTGCTATTGAGCTCAGATTTCATTTGTTTCGCTTTTACAAATTATATTACACTGTCAAAGGTTTTTATGCCTTTAACGTTGTCCTGATTTTGGTGTATATTTTTTATGTTTTTAAAACCAAATACATATAGGAGATTTTTTCAAATTAACGAAATCCTTCATATTCTGTGTCAACCGTACGTTCTTCAAATGCAATCCGGACACGTTTAAAATCAGAATGTTAGGTACACTGTGTATATATTGTGCGCTCACTTCATTGTAGACTCGATCACTGCTCACAATTAGGCTTGATTAAAGAGTCAACCTTTTCAATGTACCTAAATCAAATTTAAGCCGATAAACTCACATTTTTTTGGTAGAAATAAATGATTTCTAACTCATTTATAGATTAGCATGTTAACTACATACGTCATATGAATCATAGCAGTGAAGTTTAGGTATAAACCTTAAAATTGGTACATACTTTTTCTATCTTTCACTTCACATTCATACTTACTTCAAATATTGATATTAATGTACCTACATACGATACAATTATTTAAAGTCAAAGGGTGCCAATCAAAACCTAATAAAATGACACTTGCTAGAAAATCTTTAAAAAAATAATCCAACAAAACGAATATTTTGGGTTCCTGTATCCCCAGCAAAACAAATCACATTTCATTCTGTATTCACGCTTCTTTCGTGCCCTAGCTACAATAAAACCGGCGGAGTCTTAATAATTTATAAAACTGCGCACTAGAGAAGGAGGTAGCGAAGAAAACAACGTATGATTTTGTACTTATTTTTTTTTAGGCTTATGTACCCAAAGAAAGACTGGAGGCCTTCAAGACGTGGTGTTGGCGAAGGATGGAGAGAATTAGCTGGACTGATAAGAGGTCAAATGAGGAGGTGCTAGATATGGTGAAGGAGAAGAGGTGTATTTTAAAAACCATTGAAAACCGAAGAGGAAAAATGTTTGGACACTTGTTACGACACGACAAATACCTAAAGACTATAATTGAAGGGAGGAGAAATAGAGGAAGACCAAGAAGAGCTTAAATGGACCAAATTAAGGAAAAGGTGAACGTCGTGTCGTACCAAGCTGTCAAGGAGAAGGCTCAAGAAAGAGGGCTCTTAAATTCATGATGATGACCCAAAGAATGCCTACGAGACCTCATACTACGCCTCAGCTGTCCGTCTGTCCATCTGTCCGTGTATCACACGGCTGTATCTACAGCGCCATAAAAGGTAGACTAAAAATTCTCACAGAATGTGTATTTCCATTGCCGTTATAACAACAAAAAAAATACGAAATAAAATTAAAAATGAAACGTGTTTTTTTTACGATTTATGCTCGACGGTGGTACAAAATCCTTCGTGTGCGAATCCGACTCACACTTGGCCGGTTTTAGTTTCTAATTTAATTTTAGTTGATTACCTTAATATTTAGATGTTTAGGTAGTTTAGGCAGAATTTGCGTTTACCTATAAGTTTTTTATAAATTAATGTATGTTGCGAACTCTTTTCATGTATATTATATTTGTCAATTTATTTTTCGATACTTTTTTTGCTTTTGTTTTCATGTTTATTATGTCAATGTCTGTCTTGTCATACCACTGTGAGTTGGTGAATGTCGTTTAAAATAATTGAAAAATATCTCTATATCAGGTTAACAGTTCATTTCATTTGCTCACCGTCACCACTCACCACATCCCTCCGCTTCAATGTATGTATAGTCATTATAAAAAAAAAAAAAGTTTAGTCCTTTCAAGTACAGAAATACCTATTTAGTGAGTGTGTAATAAATATAACTGTATATGAGGACAAGACAGAAGAACAATTAAGAAGTATATTTACTGAAATAAATGACATTGTAATTAAATGAAATCCCAATCTTTTGACTTTTCAGCGACCTGGCATAGGCATAACAAATATGCAGGGACAGATCTTGCAACCAAACTAAAGGTTCACTTATATGAAATATTACTTTTATCCATCACCTAACATCACTCTGTATGCAAACAAAATCGCAGCCACTATCCAGATGGTAATATTACAAATCAAAACAGCATTTCCTTGACAAAATTACTTTTTTTTGCTGCCTCCCAATCCTCACACATAAAAAGGGCAAACGTAAATTCTTGCCATAGAGTTGTGGTCATGGACCGTCGTTGCGGAGAATATACGATCGACCCTCCTCAGTCGCTAGGTTATGTGCGATATTACCACCTGTAAGACTATTCTATTAACGGGTGTACTCGTATGTATGTAACCTTATTTACTAGTTGTTGCTCCAGTGTAGATTGGAAGTTTTAATTAACTGCGACTAACATTTTTATTATTATTACACGCGAATTATGGAAAAAAATCAGAAAATGAGGAAGTCGTCTGAGTGTTTGACACAGTGTCAGGTAGTGGCCATGTTGAATGTTAAGTCATTAGCAATGGAGTTAGGCTGCATTTCCACGAGGGATGTGCGAGGATGCGTAGCGAGGGATGTGTTTGTCATGAACCAATAGAAACACTTCATTTACCTATCCTCGCCCCGCTGAGCTGTTTCCGCTAGAGCTCCGCTGAGCTCTAGCGCTAGGTAAATGAAGTGTTTCTATTGGTTCATGAAAAACATAGCCCTCGGTACGCATTCTCGTTTATCACTGGTGGAAACGCAGCCTTAGCAGGGTAACAAGCCATCTGGGTGAGCCTGTTGCACAGACTACCTCCACTAGACGGAGCATGTTGAGCGGCGCGCGGTCACATCAGATATGGTCAATTGTATAGCATTACGACATTACGCGACCGGATGCTCGTTCAGTTGCGACCATGTTTCTGACTTGTGTGTGCACCAAACGTGAAAGGTTCAACCTGATGACAAATTAGTAATGGCTTCATGTAATACGCAAAAGACATTCAAAAAGATTCGTGGATTCACTAAGTGTCATTACACCTCCTTTTATATTTTTCGTACTTACGAAAAGAATCAACATATGGATTTTTACTAAAATATTCAAAGCTCTCGCCAAGCTGTCTTAAGGTGTTAATTTATTTATTTTCAGACAAAATTTTATGTTATGCTATTATTATAAATCCCTTGTTTATTTCTGAACAGATTTTCTTGGAAAATTTACTCTACTAAACTACTTACGCTACTAAAATTACGTTTGCGCTCGAAAAATCCTTTTGTTTTAAAATAGCAGATGAAACAAGATCCGCTTATTGAAGGAAAATATTTATGCCTGCATCTTTTCAAAATTACTCGTACGTTTACATATTATTTACAGCAAATTTATGCAGTTTTCGGATTGTTATATCTTTCAACGACTTCGCCACTTCAAAGAAAAATACTAAATAAAGAATAGAGAAGAAAAAAGAAAAAAGTTTTTTTTTTACCCGATTGCGGCGAAGCCCAAAGGAGGGTTATGTGTTTGACCTGTATGTATGTATGTATGTCCGTTCCTGTGTCCGCTCGTAACTACTCAACGGCACATCCGATTTTGATAAATGATACATCATTAGATTCGTCTTGATGGTGCGAGTGTCACTGGGTATCAAGTTCGTTAAAATAAACAAAATGGCGGATTTTATGCAGTTTCAAAGTGCACCGCGGTCGGGTTTTTTTTAGTAAAAATGTGGTTATTTTCAAATAGAAGGTAAATAATTTAAGAAAAAATACCCGTAACCTAAGGATATGAGTGTATTTTCAATTAATATGCTGTATTATATTTTATAATGTTTGTTTCTTATGGGTACAGTTCGGTATTTATTATGAGCACATTATATTTATGCTAAAAATCTCGTCGATGTAATTTTTTTTAAATATAAATATGTTATAAGTTGCCTGATGGAAGTAGTTCCTTTGCAATAAAAGGACAACCAAGATACATACTTTCACAAATAAAAAAATTGCAAGAACAAGAACTCTTAACTGTAAAGTCTAATTTACAAACAACTTAGCGAAGAGAGTTGGCTCTGACATCGGAAAAATTAAAAAACTTGTACAAAGATGCCAGGTGCAGCCGGGGTGTCTCATGGCCGAGGTCTTTCACAATTTCCGATTTCAATCTTTTAATATATAACTGGGTTACGTTACGAGTACGGAGTAAGTTTTTTCAGAAGGCTCCTATTTTTAAACGGTTTTATTTAGCTTAAGCTGTTTGTGTCAAGTTTGTAAGTTTATCTGGGACAAATCTTGCGATAGCTTAGCGGTGAAGGCCAAAAGAAGGGTTATGTGTTTGACCTGTATGTATGTACGTAAGTATGTACGTTCCTATGTCAGCTCATAACTACTTAAGAACACACCCGATTTTGATACATCATTCATTAGATTCGTCTTGATTGCGCGTGTGTGACTAACTACAATTTGTAAAAAATAAAACAAAGTGGTAGATTTATGCACTTTAATGCGCGGTATTTTTTGTACCACAGTCGGGATTTTTTTTAGTAAAAATTTGGTTATTCAACTTCTTCATCTGAACTGATTCTTATGAAACATTGCACACACTACAAATGGATCTATAGTAATATCATAATACAAAAGTGTCGGGAGAGTAGGGATCATAACCCAACTGCCCTCGCAATCCCTACTCACCCCATTTTACGGTTCCTTACGTAAAAATAACAAAAATAAAAAAGTTAATGAAGCCGCAGAGCTAATTATGTCCACCATTTCTTGGTATATCCGCTGTTTGTTCCATATAATACGTGGTTATTTTTTAAACCACTAGCAAGCGAGACACGTATCAACGAACGTCAGAATGCTCCACAGGCAGGGACTTGGTAAACTGCATTAAGCATAGTTTCCCTCTGACCACACAGAATAGGTACAACAGCAGAAGTTTCACCCAGGATAAGTACCTACTTTACATGCCTGCACTCAAAATCTGCCTTTTCGTTTCTTCAAGAATCAAAACACTGGTCAATTGACCAATGAAAGTTCCTTTTTGTCATTTTGGTACTGAACCCCAATTACCCTTGAGTATTACGGTAACTATAAGTGCCAGTTCAGTCCACCGCGAATGTAACCCGCAGTCTTGGTAATAAACTTGATCAGTGCGTATGCCAGTCACTAACTATCAAATGACTTTTTTTTCTTAACCTACATGTATAATTGTATATCCCATTGCTGGGCAAAGGTCCTCCTCTATTTCGTCTCTCTTCTCTAGCTTTTTTTTCTTAATTCTAGTTTTTGAGAGTTTTCATGACATTTCCCGCAAATAAAATCTATCAAATATAAAGTACATTTCAATCATAATTGATGCCGTGGCAGCAAACGGTGATTCTCTCTACCAAATCGACAAAACCAACCAAATCGAACCTTAATTGGTGTCAGGGATCTAGATTTACCTGGCCCTAGTTAATTAAACAAATGAATACAATGAATCGGCACGCTCGTCACTAAGACTTTGACGGACTATTACTAGTTCAAAGTTCAAATGATACTAGCGGCGAGATTGTCGACCCAATTCTGAACTACCCTACAAGTCCCAAAGCTGTATTTGTCTCCACTGTGCCAAAGTTAAGCAGACGGCGGCACTTTCTAAACTACGGTGACAGACGCTGCGGGCCTGGACTTGTTATTAATTTGATCTGAGATACACTGCCCAGATGAGAGACTCGGATTGCCTTCCTCGGTGCCAACTAACTTGTTTTGCTTTGTTCTGGCAGCGTTGTTTTGCGTTTGTAACTACGAAGTTCGTAACATTCAATGCTGTACCTCAGGCCCGGATCTAGGGCGAGCGGGGGGGCTAAATAGGACACGGGGCGCCAGTTTCAGTAGGAGCCAAATTCATATACTTATGTGAGATTTTTTAAATAATTTATATCAGCACATTAAATTTCTGCTCCGGCTCGGAAAAGTTATAGATCCGGGGGCTGCTGATATTCATTAGAGCTGGCGCGAATTTAATATGAAACAAGCACTCGTTGCATTGTATACAAAATCTCCGCAAGCTCTTATGAGTCGACCTATACCTCTAGCAGAGATGGGCATTATTCGAATAATGTTTTATTTGAATGATCATTCAAATAAAAAATAATTCACGATATTTTTATACGTGGATGATTTATTCGCGAATAAATCATCCGCGGATAAATCATCCGCGAATAAATCATTCCACGACTTTTCAAATGACGGATGATTTATTCGTTATTTTATTCGAATTAATAATTAATATTAATAATTAAATCCAAGTAAAATATTTAAGGTACAGCACGAACAATGACTTGTTTTTACTGTACTTATATTGGTTCTAACACATAATGTGTTCCTAAAAGCTCAGACTACCTAAAGGCAGTTTAAAAAATAATAAAAGTATGTCTTATATAAGTAGGGAAAAAATCTTAGTTCGTTCCGTTAGTACAAAAACAGTCTTTCAGTTCTGTTTAGTTATAATTTTTTCGAGAAAAGTCAATATGGTATTCCAATAAATAATTATTCGTGGCAATTCATTCTCGAATAAATCATCCACGAGTAAATTATTCCACGAATATTTTTTTCGAATAAGACTAATCATCAGCCAATTTTATTCGTCATTCGCGAATAATTTGGTTATTCTTATTCGTTATTCGTCCTTCGAATAAATTTTGCACATCTCTGACCTCTAGCAGAACTGTGAAGCACGACTGTATCGTGTGATGAATACTACTCATCCGTCGCTATATTGCCATTTAATACATATAATGAAGTGACAGTCATTGAATTGGCTCGGCCAGTATTTTCAGGTCTACTCACGTTGCTATGTCAAAATAAAGTGGTGTATTGTTGTGGATGATCTGTGGACTTTGTAAATAAATCCCTGTGTCTTATAATTATTGTCTAAGCACTTGAAGACGCCATTTCTAAAATCATGTTTTTATACACAACCTTACTGTTGTACATAGGCCTCCCCCTGATTTCCAATTATCCCATATAATCGTTACATCGTACATAAACTCTAGGCTAAGTCAGGTTTATGTCATAACAATCCTAAAAGTTGGCAATAATGTACGACTTTAATATTCAATTTCAACATACCACCGTTGAGCCTAAGGTTCAAAGTCTCCATGATCTGTTAGTTACTAACGGCTGATTGATTACTGCTTTCAATATATGGGCCAAGCGTAATTAGCTAGAAATTGAACATAAGTAATTGGGAAGTCTTTAAAGGCAGGAGTGCATTTCTTCAGAAATATGTCTGCGGTCACCTCATTCATGGAAATCAATTTTTGGACTGTACTTTTTTGGCACTACTAAACCCTGTACATTCAATTTTATGCAAATAAAGATGTGCTGTCATTTAATGAAAAGACGATTGATTTGATATAAAATAATGATTCGATGTTCGATGGCTTGTCTAAAACTACTTAGTCTTTTTCAAGTGACGACTAGAAGTAATAATCGGATTCTTATCGTTGTGTTGTACGTCACGAATTCATGATTAAATCTGATCTATAACTTGATCACAATAATTATCTGAAATTAGGGATATAATAAATAATGACCTCATGAATACGGGTTTACCGTGTTTATATTTTGAAATTTTCACTGCATTTTATTACAACTTTAATAAAAGTAATAAGAAAAATAAACGTAAAAATCTGTCCAGATGGTTCTTCATGTTGTTCACTAAGTTTAGAGTTTTCTTCATTTTTGTCACTATAATGAAAGATGTTTAGAGTCCATAGGTATGTACACCATTTGTAATATTTCAATCTAGAGTTTTAATTTTATGAAAAAACCTCTGTGTTATAAATAATGTTCCTAACCATTAAACAAACAGATAAATGTACGATTTACCTGTAGTAGAAATCTCAGGTAATACAATTAAAATAATCCATTAGTACAGATAAACATCTTTAGGTTTTCGATAAGTCCGTTATCTGTAGTGAAAAATTATATAAAAGTGAAACTGATTCATAACTGCAAACATTTTACTGTATACCGGCAAAATGGTTTCCAAAGTCTTTGGGTTATTTGTTCTCCTTGCCGTAGTTACTACAGGTAAATATAAAAACAATCAAATAAAATAAAAATTCAAATTTGTGACGATTCAAGTGAAACCAATATGAAAATTCAATCGTGTGTGTGAACAAATTGTGTCACTATTTAGGTATTTTCACAGTATTCCGAATAAAAAGCAGGTCCTTAGTTATAATCCAACCGATTTTTGTCAGTAGCGTTGTGTTGTGAATATTAAATGGGCATGCAGTTACATACTCGTCGGTACATGGGACTCTAAGAATCGTGTACTGTTTATCAATATCTGTCAATATTATCTTTTTGCATAGATATAGTTTCCTGATACATAAAGTCATTTATCTAATTTCGTAAAATAGACCCGGGAAAATAAGAAAAAGACCACTAAATCCAGGTGAAGACAGACTAAAATTTAAACTACTATCAACATCTATTCAACATTCCCTTTTTTTCAGGTAACTCCCTGACCCAAATCTTCCTCGAGGATGAGCATATCACGTTCCTCACGAACCAACTCATCGGGAAGACCCTGACCATCCCCAAATTCATGTTCGACACTCTTCAGACCTGCCACGTCGTCCTCCCTAACGGGGCTATGGTAGAAGCCTACCCTAACAACGAGATTAACGATCCTTACATCACATTCTTGGATGCCGTTGAGCCTTTCGTCAGCTGCGGAATCGGATTTTTGGGAGCACCCATCACGCACTCTGGCACTTATGAATTGTACTCCGTTGTCAACGACTGGGCCGGAGCAGGACTGAGCTTGACTAGGAAGAAGTTCCATTTGACTCTAGTAGAAATCGATCCGTGGAATACGGAGGCCTAATTTATATAAATCAATGATAACATTGTATCACAAGATGATAACGCATCATGATCCTATTAAGTATTATTTATGTCACAATATGTTGGTAAATTAAACGTTTTATTTCCAAATCAGTTTCTTGACAAACATTCTCTTTTTTCTTTAATCCTGAGCAGCGTTATTGGAACTACTCACTAAAAGGTTTAATACAAAAAGGGATTACAAAGTAACACCCAGAAAATGATTAATAATAATTCCTTAATAAATTCCCTTCAAGGAATATTCGTTCAAAATACTAAGTTGTTTTATGATAGAAAACAAGTTGTGTTTTATGATATGAATAGGAAACAATGTATCAACCATCGGTTGGAGCACAGTAGTATCAACTAGCAGTCATAATAAACGAGGGAATGCAATAAGGTTGGCTGCAATACAAATTCTCTTCGCTCAGGAAGCTCAGTTCAACCATCACTGACTCCTATCCCTTATCCAGTACAATTCACAATTTTTCTAACATGCCAAAGATTGGCAAATCAACAAAAGCACTAAGTCAATTTTTAGGGTTCCGTACCAAAATGGTAAAAAAGGAACCCTTATGGTGCGACTCTGTCTGTCTGTCTGTCTGTCTGTCTGTCTGTCTGTCTGTCTGTCTGTCTGTCTGTCCGTCTGTCACAGCAAGATATCTCAGGATCTACTGATGCTATCGACTTGAAATTTGGAATAGTGTTAAGAACCGCTAACCCGAGCTTATAGGATGTAAAAAAAAAATTGTATCTTTTTTACTTTTTTTTTAAAGGGGTCCGTAATGAGACTTTGCAAATTGAAAGTAAGGCTATTATATTGAGTGAGGTATCAAATGAAGGGGCTTAATTTGTAGATTAAAACAGTATTTTTGTATTTTTTTTTAAATAAGTAGTTTTTGATTTATGGCGAAAAACGTTAAAAAAAATACCGTTCCCCCCCTATTATCTTCGAAGTTACTGAACAGAAAAATCTGTAATAATTACCAATTATTAATGTCATCCTATATATTACAGGAAAAATATAGCGGTTTTCCTAACTTGCACTGTTTTTGAGAAATTTGCAAAAATCTTAACACATACTTATTTGCTCCTACTAAACTAATCGCCATATAGTTTTTCTTGAACTATTCATGTATCTACTTATGAGTTTGTACGGAACCCTCGGTGCGCGAGTCCGACTCGCACTTGGCCGGTTTTTTTGAATAAACGTACAGTTGTAGTGCAATATGATTTTCCATCGTACTTTACCGGAAAAGTTCGTATTTATCGTGCTGTCTCAATCAGCTTCAGTACCCATTTTACAGCCGCCATTTTTTACTTTGACATTTGTCACTAAACAATAAAGTTCCATATTAATAGATATGAAAACGTCACTCATTTAATATAATCATTGATTGACAGTTCGGGTACCATCTTATTCCAATTGAGATCCGAGTTTTCCCGATGGAAAATCATTTTGCACTACATCTGTAATTGTCTCGCAACCAAACACACTCAAGCATAGACAACTTGACATTCCTTCGTAGGCGAAACTCCGACGCTGCGACATATGTATACTATATTTGTCTATGGTAATACATATTTCTTAGTTTGTGACGATCTTCACACTACGGTCCAGCTATTGACAGCAGCAATACCTAAAAGGCAGCAAGTACAGTCGATCGCAGGTGAGAGGGTGGGCGGAACGTGCGCGCAAGTCCAAACACGACGCAGAGCACCTGGGACTTCTTATGTCAAGTTGCGGGCCATCGAGTGAGCGGAAAGCTACTTAAAAATAACCTATAAATTTAAATATAATTTAGGGCTGTTCTGGACAATAGTTCATAGGCTGATACTACTGGTTCAATCATTTATTAAGTGATGAGACTGAGCTATAACTCCACCCTCGTGGTCCCTTGACACGGTGCCACTGAGGTCATTCACTAGTCTGTCATCGAAAAAAGAAATCTTAATTTAGACTGATAGGCAACACAAACCTAAACCGCTGGGGTTAGAAGCATACCATCGACAATAGATTTATTTAAAGTAAGGGATAGGCAAATCAATGTCACTTACCCCAATTGAACCTACGGTCGACAATAATTGAAGGGATGCTTACAAAAACAACATAACCAGCTTGGTTGGCACTTACCGTCATCTGGGGGTACGGCAGTGCCCCCGCCAAGTCGAGCAAAACAAAGGCACGGCATTCAGGCCTATTATTAGATGTAAAAAATGTGTTCATCCAGGGTTAAATAATAGGCAAGTCGGTGGAAATCGAGTTCTGTTGATACCCCGTTGACTTGGTTTAACTTTACATCTCAAAACTTTTTTGCTGTAAAACTGCGTTGCGAGTCTTGCATCTTTTTACATGTAATGTTTTTGATGGGATTAAAATGTTGCTTTATAAGTATCAACCAGACTAGTCAGTTATATTGTTTTTTTAAACATCCTTTCAATTATGAGTATTTTCTGTGCTTACACCAGTGTCTCATATAACTTTAGCAATCCATAGCTGTAAGGTTTGGAACATTAATTTCCTAAAAGGGTTCAGATTAGCACTCGGGCTAGTCTAGATCTAAATTACATTTGGACATTGTATCGTATTGGATGTAGGACAAGAAAATAATTAAAAGGGATCTCATTCAGTATAACGCACCATACACTTCTTTCCCGTTGCATTACAATTACTTTATGGTAGATAATTATATTACTTAATAAACGTGGAAAACTGTAAACCTATTTCAGTGTTGCTAATAGTGAATTATAGTACATTACACAACTAGGGTGGTAATACAAAGAAAGGCCGAGATCACAGATATTTGCGGCCCGAGCTGCAAGCGAGGGACGTAAATATGCGATCGAGCGCTTTCTTTATTACCTCCTGTGTTGTGTACATCATTTTATGTCCGCACTTGGCCAGAAAGCGGCTTTTTCCTTACGCGCAGCGTGCGGAAAAAGTCACTTTATGGCCAGGTGTGTCATAAAATATTTAAACATCATTAGTCATATTTCGTGGCTCCAATACGCAGACCTCTAAGGGATTATACAATGACCGATATCGGTATAACGTGTTTCATGCTATCCCATATTGTGCAAATATACGTATTGTATAGTAATAGAGGTACAATGATCTATTTGAATAGCCATGTGAGTGACATTCACAAGCCTTGAATATCCCCTACCCACCAAAAACATAAATGTAAAAAAGGAGAGCCAAGTTCAATACAAGTAGGTCAAAGTAGGTCAGATTTGACTTGGCCAGTTTTCATTACATCAGTCATTTTATAAAGTTATTCAACATATATATATATTTTTTTTTAATTCTGATAAAAAACTGGCCAAGTCAAATCTAACCTACTTTAAGATCTCACATTTTTAAATATCAGCAATTGTTATAGGTATCCAATAAAGCAAATAAATAGAGTTTAATACTTGTTCATAATGTTATTTTGTTCCTATAAATACATATTTGGATTTTGCATAGGACTTGGCACTCATTTAGATCTCCATTCTTTTTGCGGCGAAGCCCACAGCCTAGCATATTTTTGTATTGAACTTGGCTCTCCTTTTTTACATTTATGTTTTTGGTAAGATATCAAACTCTTTGTAAAGAAAACTAGGCAGGTATTGAGATTTAATGTTTGTAACGGTTCCAACGATACAATTTAAAAAAAAATTGTATGGGGACCCCCCTATATTTTAACTTTTTTTTATTTTTTTCTACGCTTACACACAATTACCGAGCTGGATTCCAAATTTCATTAACGGTTCCAACGATACAATTTAAAAAAAAATTGTATGGGGACCCCCCCTACTTCTTAACTTTTTTTCAATTTTAGATTTTTTCCTACGCTTACATACAATTACCGAGCTGGATTCCAAATTCATCCTTCTAGGTCATCTGGAAGTAGGTTAGGTTTAGATATATATAGATCAGTCAGTTAGTGCTAAAATTTACGACTTTTTGACCTTCATATCTTTACCGTTAACCGTTTGAGCTAGCTTCATGAAATTTGGGCTTCTAGATGTCCTTATGGATATAATTAAACACACGTAATTTTATGTGTTTACGTTAAAGAGGTTTTGAGTTATAGAAGGGTGAAAAGTGACACCGAGTGGTTCGTGTAATATTACACTTGGCGCTGGCTAGCCAGTTTTGCTTGAACTTGGCTTGACACTCTGCCGCGTGTCTAGATGTATTCGAAGACCTATACCAATAATTTAATCACCTATACCGGTTGGAACTGTACCATGGACTTTCCTGAAAATATAGTGTCATAAATATTTGATGTAGAATCGATCAGCACTAGTTAAATGCTTGTAATAGTAAAGAAAACAAATGATATGAAATGAAATGAAATAATTTATTTCTGCAAGTAGGCCTCAAGGGCTCTTTCAAAGGCAGGAAACGATATAATCAAATTCTCGTGAGAGTAAAACCAAAACAAGAATCTAGTTAAATATGTAAATTATAACAATAAGTTATACAAATTCAACGAATAACATAACCATGTCTATTTAATTATGTATGTGACATTATTTCTACGGGAATATATCGGATGGAAAATGCATATCACTTAAAAGAAAGTTAAAATACGCGTGTATTAACAAATATTAAATAGAATCCAATAACGAGGATCGCACAAAAAGCATGAAGTACCTATGTAGCTCAAATATTATATTTTTCTTCATATATCACCATATAAATGTATGCAGACATTTCATTTAGTAATGAAATTACTATCTGTCTGGCGTTATACCTTACCCGGTTTGAAGTGAGCTCTTCTACTTGAGACTACAATACCATTGAGTGGTTAACTACAAATTATGACAATGAGCTTGTAGTAAAAGAAGATAATAAACGCCTTGGAAGGTTAATATAGTTTTTCTACTTTATTTTTTTGGACAATAGACTACAAAATACACTAACAGAATAATGGCGATCATAACATTTGTTGCATTTCATTTCCATTTCAAACCTACCCGACAAGAAATAAGGTTGAAAATTCGATATACATACAGTGTACTTCTAACCTTTTTTTTTGTAAGTATTTGGTTGGCGGTTCGAGAACAAAAGTAGATAATAGCATTGTATAGATACAATGCTATTGTAAGTACAGGTAAGTGGATGAGCTCGCTTCAAACTGGGTAAGGTATAGCACTGTAATTTCTTAGCATTATGTTTGGAATGGTGTAATATTACTCAGTTTTTTATAGAAATGAAAGCGAAATCAAGGTGGAATTAGGCAGACATATTTATTAAACATGTTTAGGTAAGCCCAGACGTTTATTTAACCAAGGTGATACTGACATGTGATATCTAAGCATATTATATACCTACTGTAGAGGCTGGCTGCCTCTGCAGAATAAATATGAATATAATTCAAATATCTGACACATAATATATTGATGCAGTTCGCATCTGAGTGCCGCCACATGAACATGATGTACATAATATTTGCGTCAAAATAAATCTTAATAAGTCAGTCTTTCTTATATATGTTACCGGCTAAACCCGATTTCAGGCCAAACTAGTTTGTCCTAGGCCAAACCGGTTTATCAGGAGCGTGTCAGGATAAACTAGCTTGTCCTAAGGCCAAGCTAGTTTATTCTGACACGCTCAGGATATACTAGTTTATCCTATAGGACGATCCTATATCATAGTTTGGCCTAAATACTTTACCTCATTGAGCTTAACTTGCTTGTATTTTAATGTAATTATTATAACCCCTACGAAATTATAGATTTTAGAAAGCAAAGTGGTAAAAAAATCATAATCAGTTTATTATTTTTCTACAAAGGTATTCATTCAATCCAGTCACAAGAAGTTAAGCAGCGCGATCACTTACTTATGGTATATTTGTATGATTGTGATCTTTGTCTTAAAGAGAGGCCGAATGAAATTAACTTAAAAGAGGTATTATTTATTTACACGATTCAAATCTATTTTAATTTTACTATATCGGATACTTTTGGAAAAATAAGCTTGGTCACGTAGTTCATCGAACACTGCGCCGTTTTGGGTTTTTATCCGGTCAGTTCAGCATACTATTGATCTGCTGACATTGACCCTTCCTTCCTTTAACACATCTCTTTAACAGATACAAAATGAACCTGATCATCGGGTTAATTTTGTGTGGAAATTAGGGAGATCGGCATTGAATGTGTTAAACGTTTTTCTATAGAAAGTTTTCCATATTTAGAGTGTCTGAGGTGAGTGTAAGGGTCACTTGAATGTCCGACAAACGTTCTATGGAATGTTTCTATGAAACGATTTTTGTTTTAAACTTTTTTTTTCATTCTTTGAATTGATACAAAATAAATTTAACAACACCGTCACTATAATATGATGACCTTTTCAAAAATCTTGGAAATCTTACGGTTTCAGAGAAAAAAGTTGCGGTCGAAATGAAAATTCGTTAAAATTAACTTAACCTTGACAACGGCAGGCACTCGAGGATACGACATTTTAATGGACGGGTGATCTTAGGGCCTTATCACACTTGTAATATGCGGGTGAGCTGCGGGCGAGTTTCCATACAAAACCAGTCGCCGCGAGCGATATATAGCGGGGGGTCTAGCCAAAAAATGTTACAGTATACTAACAAGGTCAAATTATGTTAGGACAAAGTGTGACATGGGGGGGGGGGGGTGTAAAAGTCTGAAAAATCGTGTGACGTACTTTGTAGATGACCCCTAAGTCCTTCAAGCGTTTAATTTCGTATATTTGGATAAACAAAACCAAAAGACATTGGTCTACTTCAAAAAAATATTATCAAATTGTAAACGCCAGAGCCAATCAAACCCTGCGTACCGATAAATCCACCAACCGCAACGTAATTGAATTAAAACGTATATGAAGCAGATTTGGAATTTCCGTTAGCATAATTGATTTGGATTGCTGAATGATTGTACCGCGGCCGCGTTAAGGGTGAAGGAATGCAACAGACCATTGTTTCAACTGTTTGAATATTGCAATTACATGCATGGAACTAGGTAATAGGCTTGTATCCTGATTTTTGTTACATAGTCCGTGGACACGTATTTTTTCGTTTGTGGATTAAACGAAAAATAATGAAGATATAGCCCGTTCAAGATCCGCGTCACGTTGTGGCTCAATTTTATGTTTACCACGTGGTAGCGTCACGAGCCTCGACTCCCGAAATTTTACTCACCTTTATCTTGGTCATTTTTTGTTTGATTTGCAAAATAAAAAATGCAAAAAGTAATTTCAATTTCTGACTTAATTTATGTATTGGTCAGAACTCGATTCCCACCGACTTGCCTATTATTGCGTTGCGAGACTTGCATCTTTTTACATGTAGGTATTTAATGTTTTTGATGGGATTTGGTTTACAAATAGATTATGACCCGGGTTAACTCGATAACAGAGGTAGGTACGTAAAAATTGCTTATCAAAGTTGTCATTGCCGAACTAATTATCGATAAAACATCATATTTGCAAAGTTTTCCTTAGAAATAGCCGTGTTCTTCTCACTTTTCAAAAACAAAAGCAGAAACACAACAAAATTCATTCATCATTTGAGTGCCTGTCATACAGTAGACCATCATGAAGCAAGAACAAAGCACGTTGTTTATGTAACTAATAAGTACATTCAAGTCAGTTAGTCGTATGAAACCCTCGTCTTTACTTGTAAGAAGACTTAGATCTCAAGTTTCACCAATCATTTCAAAACTTACGTCCACCATTATCTGCTCTACCACGCTTCCTTCTTGCATAGTTTAAAGGGAATGAAATGCGTCGGGATACAGAAAACGGGGGTCTAGGTAAGTTGGTCTGGGGGCTTCTGTATTGTGTATTACTGAGTCTCGGCTAAGAGGCTTGGAAATTGTTTTACGTGACACATTATAATGAACTAGGGGATGTCGGGCGCCTTCTGAATAGCTAATGTAACGGCGGAGACGACGGAAAAGTGATATTTTATTTTGTTATAAAGCTTATCCGGATTATGCGGGCAAGGAGAGTGGGATTCATGTACTATGGTGTAGTTGTAATGACTAGCATAATTTCCGTACGTAGAAAATCATAATGTTTTGGAGTTATGGCTCTCGTATTTTAATGGATTTTCTGTTTGCATGATATTATTGACGCAATCAATGAACATGATGAAATTTTTTCGATCCGATCTATTTGAAAATTATTATTATTCTGCCCTCCAGCCGGAAAGCGTCACCTTGCCGGTCGCTGCGCTAAACGATTATGCCGCTTTCTGGCTCCGTCGAACAGAAAAGTAGTATACCAACCTTGGCCTTCTTCTTAGTCGTATCCATCATGACTGATGATCGTGGTTGGTGGTCGTCTTTCTGGCACGAATACATTCCCGCCATCGACTCCGGTCCCTCGCGTTCCTCACTACATCGTAGAATTTTTGGGATGGTTGCTCGCATTTAAGCTTGTCGGTAACTACTGGACTGGTAATAAGAAAGCCTCTGGTCACATGTTTGTCGTCCTTAGCTTCGCCTCGGCCGACAATTAAATGTGGTCTGAAACATTTCTTACTTTACTGGCCTCGGTATGTAATGTTCTATTAGGTACCTAGTTTGAAAGGTTATCCATCCCATCTGATCCTATTATCACCAGGTCCGGGTCTGATGTTAGGATCTTAGAGAAAACTCTTCAAGTTTTATAAGCATGTCTATAATTTTAGGTTATTTTAATTTAATACATCAGTTTTTAGTCGGTGATTTTATTTTTTCATTAATTTTTGCATTGCTACTGCTGTTAGCCACAGGGTTATCTACTCATTTTGATTGTTAATTTCTTAAAGGTAAACTATCATAGAATAACAATAGAGAATTTTACCTAAGTATAACATTAAGCAAAAGTACCTACGTTATCTGGTTTTTACACTGAAGTAATCGCTATTTTTATATTTTTAACGTTCGGTGTAAGAAACAGAACATTAGTGACTAATGACCTTTTTTACACACATGCACTAATTTTGATTCTGAAGGTGTTTTTCCAGTTCTTCTTAACTTCTTTCGTAGTAACTTAACTCTAATTTAGCGTTCAAGAACCAAAATTTACCATGTTTATGTCACTATTAAAGTGACTTAAGTCATTGACAGTGATAATCACATGTTATGAAAGTGCAATATTGTTTGAAGGTACTACCAGAAACCGCTTCTGTTAAAATAATTATAAGCGCGTCTTTTATTTATCTAAGTAAATTAATTCAAATTGTGTACCTATTATAAATTATAAACGTATGTTTAAAGATACCTTTTAATTACATAATTTGATGCTGTTTTTTAAGGAGTGGAAATGTTTGTGAAACATTTCCCTGTCAAAAAATGCAGTGCAGAAGCACATATTGAGATATCTGCCCACTACGCCGTATCATCTATATATAAGTACCATGACCGTACTATGAACGTATCAGACACGGTATGACAAATGCTGGTCGGTGACGGAACTAGTGGGCATAGTCTCATACTTTTCAATACAAAGAATATATCGCTCCTTGAAAATCATAACGTCACTATCCAAAAAATGACGTTTTTGAGTTAACAATGCCATCTAACTCACGTGATTGTAAGGAACGCCATACAAAGACACCCATTGCTCTAGCTCTATTTAAAACGGCAGGGGGCGCTAGTGTCATTACGGCGAATAGTGGAAATTGACGCCCGCCTTTTTGGAACAGTGTCACTATCATTAGAAATACAGTGAAATTCAGTGGATTTTGTGAAGAACGTTGTCATTTTCTGCTTAATTACGGTATTCTGTGATATTAAACGGAAAGTACTAACATTTTTCAGTGGAATACAGTATTTATTCGTAATACGTCAGTTCAAACTTTTAATGTAGTATCAATATCAAGACTCAAATTAAAGCAATAGTGTAATTTTCGCTTTAATGACACTTGTCCTCTTGCAATTTTTAATGTTATACTTTGTGTTAAGACTGTTAAAATGACAGTATATCAATAATGACCGTTTTATTTTGAATTTCGAGTCTTGATGCAGGCTAATAATAAAGATGTACTGTATTTTTAGTACGTTAAATGACATTGTGGTTTTAATAACTAAAATGATTTTTAGCATTATTAATCGTCATTTTCGACGTAGTGTCAATTTTGCCGGCTCAAATTACTATAAATTCACTCGTTTTGTCAATTGAAAAATGCTGTTTTATGTTTAAAGCCGTTATAACTGCTAGAAGCTGCTTCCAACATTACTGCTGTTTGATTATTTTGAGACTTCTTGTTTAATGTCACGGTGTGAAATGAATAAAATTATTAACTGTTTTTGAGACTGATAGTCATTTGCGTTAATAAATGTCATTTAACAAGTTTTCTTTAAAGGCCGGTTCACACGTATTAAGCTGTCAAGTAGTCAACTAAATTTTAACTTAATTTTAAGCGACTTAATTTTTAGCAAGCGTTTACACGTTTAAATTAGTTAAGCTCTTTAGTTGTCCCGAAATGGACACGCAAGTCAGTAATTCAGTAATTAAATTCGTACTAAGTGAAGTTTTAGACGAGGTCAAGGATGAAATAGTCAGGGAAACTAATGCACCGGCGAGACTGTGGATGAGAAACTGGATAAGCAGAAGAAATGAATATGGCGCAAGTACAACTTTGTTTAATGAGCTAGCAGGAGAAGATAGACAGGAGTATTTCAAAGCATTACGAATGTCAGAAGAATCATTTAATTACTTGTTAGCTAAAGTGGAACACGATATACAGAAAAGAGATACTGTAATGCGATGTGCATTAGAACCAAAATTAAAACTACATATTGTGCTATATTTTCTCACTACTGGAAATAGTTACCGCAGTCTGTCTCACTTTTTTAGAGTTTCTAAATCAAGTATATGTGCAATGGTGCCCCACGTATGTGAAGCTATATACCATGCCTTGATGGATTTCATACAGGTAAGAAAAAAAGACAATGAGTATTTATTTATTATTTATTAACACTAATTACCTTACGTTATTAATCAATTATCACTGAGATCACGTTATAACGCAAAAATAAATAAATGCTGCTAATGTTTCAAAATTAAAGTTTGAACAATCTTAATTAACAAACATATTAATATATACGTAATATTACTTCTCCGTGTCCTGTATAATAGAAGCAATTGCCTGTGATAAAATATCAGGTCTATCTTGTGTCACGTTATCATCTAGGGAATACATCGTAACAGTATTTTCCGTTACTGATTGAGGATTGGTTGCCCGACCAGCATCAAAAGCATTTTGAGGATTTTGTCTAATCCATGGTGAACCTTCCGGGGACTCAGCATAATAAGTATTAGTCGAAGGTGATGGACTAAGACTGCTATTAGAATACAATGACGAGGTAGTAATTCCACTGTTCATTGATACATGACTATCATGATAAGTTTCCTGGCGGGTCCTTCCTGTGTTCAATAATTGTTGTATACGCAAATCAGACATGTAATTTTGAATAAACTTTTGAGCTTGCAGCGCCAACAGTAATGGCATAGCCTTTAACTGTCCTGCAATACTTTTGCCGAATTGATCAAACTCATTATCACTTACAGTAGGCAAATTATTGCTGATGCTGCCTACTTTATCCACAAGTGAATGTAAGTCCCGAAGTCTTCTTTTGCGACTGGCGGCATTATTAGCGTTTGGTGTAGAAAGATGTTGTTCGCTAATAACTGGTGTAGGTTGTCTGATTTCTGTGATTTCATCATCAGTTGTTTGACCAGTTGAACGTTCGATGTTATTTTCTTCATTATTCTCCTATAACAAAAAGTAGACAAGTACAAAAATATACCTATATGAATTAGCTTTCATTTTATTTTGCAGGTACCGGCTACACACGAAGATTGGATTAAAATAGAAACTGGATTTCGAAAAAAATGGAATTTCCCTAGATGTGGTGGTGCTCTTGATGGCAAACACGTTGTGATTAAAGCACCACCAGTTTCTGGGAGCTATTATTACAACTACAAACAAACAAACAGCATAGTACTCATGGCTCTTGTAGACGACAACTACTGTTTCAGCTATATAGACATTGGATGTAATGGCCGAATCTCTGATGGAGGAGTCTTTAGAAATTGCAGTCTTAGTGAGGCTCTGGAGAATAATTTGCTTCCTGATGGATACGTCATTGTTGGTGATAACGCATTTCCTTTGAAACCCTACCTTATGAAACCGTATCCAGGAAGCAATTTAACTTTAAAACACAAAATTTTCAACTATCGTCTTTCACGAGCACGGCGTATAGTCGAAAATGCATTCGGAATTTTAGTTGCTCGATTCAGAGTATTTGAAAGACCTATTCCCATCAGTCCTGACAAAGTTGACAAAGTGGTCAAAGCCTGTTGCGCTCTACACAATTGGCTTTGTAAAACAAAAAGTAATGTAAATGTTCCAACAGTAGACATAGAAGACACACATAGTGGCCGTATTGTTCCAGGAGATTGGAGATATGTACCATCAGACGGGTTACAAAATCTACCTACGAACTCTCACAATCATTCATCCCGTGATGCCCGTACGATTCGTGACGAATACGCGGATTATTTTGTAGGAGAAGGATCAGTTGATTGGCAAATTCGAATGATAAGCTAAGTTTATAGCTATAAAAAGTTACTTAGTAAGAAAATATTTACTAGGTATCACTGATTAATAAAAACTGTAGTTTTCTACTTATTGCTTAGTAAATAAATGAAACTTACCAAATTACTTTGTGTTTTTCTTGATTCACTAATATTCACCGAATTTAAAGCTTGGTGTAATATATCGAACCATTTTATACTCGGTTTGTAAATGTCATCGGTGCCAGAGCCGGATCTTGTAGAATCTTTAATTTTTTTTAATTCTTGAGAATACGTTGATCGAATACTTTTGATTTTTGATTCGGCTTCCTTGATCCCAAAATTAGGTATTGCCATGGCCAACACTATATCGCTAATACCTTGTTGTTTTGCTTGTTTATTCCTGTAATTAGGGCTTCTTATATTCCATAGACATTCACGTTTTATGTATTCTTCTATAAACTTTACTGTAGTGTCTTCCGACCACTTTGCCATTTTTATTTTGAAAAAGTTCTTCAAACGAACGGATAAACTTTAAAAAACGAACAAATACGAACTCCGAATGCGACTGCTCAGCCCAACTTATACACTAAGTAAAAATTAACTTAATTTTGCCTGTCCAAACGTGTCAAGTTGTAATTCACGTCTACCCACTTAACCGAAAATAGACAAATTTTTAATCAACTTGTTTACTTGCACGCTAAATTTTAACTTGTAACATATAACTAAATTCATTGTTTACACGCTTTAAGTCGCTTAAAATTAAGTTAAAATTTAGTTGACTACTTGACAGCTTAATACGTGTGAACCGGCCTTCAGAGTTTTTATACAAAAACATGGATTTTTCTTCCAAATAACCAGATATAGTGTCATTGTTCCTTAAACTAAATTAAAATTTAGGAAATCACAGGCTTGAAAAGTGACATTAAGCAAAAATTAATGGAAAAGTGACATTATTATTTTCTTTAAATTGAATTATCAGATAAATAAAACATAAAAGACAGAATCTACTCTTATCGGTAAAAAGCATAGTCACGTATTTAACAAAACACAGTATAAAAATGATACTTTTATTACAAATAAAGTAGTTTATAGACGTTTTAATATTTCGGAAACTTTCAAGCCCCGTACCCAAAAATCGTGTTTTTCGTTTAATGACGTTATGATTTTCAAGGAGCGATATCATTTTGCCTGACAAGTTCATAGTATGAACCGGGAATTCCTGGTACTGCCATACTAAAATTTCCCGGTACTGTATGCCCTAACTACTAGATTATAAACGGATTTAGTCAAAGTTTAAGATTTGAATGTAGAATGCAAACATACAACATAGGCTAAAGTGCAGAAACTGCTATAACCGCTAGCTAATTTGACTTTAGCAGTGAAATGATACTGACATTCATTTGGTTACTTGTTGAATAAAGTTATCAAATCAATCGGGTGTGTTGCTGATTAATTGCAGAATAGTCGGGTGGCAAACGTACTTTTACAATGTTTACTGAGTTATACATATGTATACATTCTCGTAGAGGGCCCTTTTAAAAAAAGGAGTTATGGACTTAATTTAATATAATATTAATATTGTACCTTTGTTAACTATATAAACTGTTTGCTTAATTTTCGTTACACAAAGGAACTAGATTTACATTTTATTAAATTAAGCTCGGATTAGCAAGCTGAAGTGGCAGTGGGCTGGCCATATCTGCCGCAGAACCGACAATCGCTGGAGCAAGCGTGTTCTCGAGTGGAGACCACTGATCGGCAAACGTTGTGTGGGGCGCCCTCAGACAAGGTGGGGTGGAGTAACGATCTTCGCAAAGTGGCTGGCAGAGGCTGGATGTGAGTGGCCGCGGATCGTGCTCGATGGTGTGACATGAGAGAGGCCTATGTCCAGCAGTGGACTAATACAACCATCCGATCGTGGATCTGATGATGATGATGAAACTCTTCACTATAACCCAGTTACGGGCTTAATTTAACAAAATGTTAATAATGTTCCGTTATTCGTTACCAGCCAATATCACCGAATATCTTTCTTCTATATTCATAAAGGATTTCATCGGCAGTGTTGGTAGGTATTTTAAATGAGAAAACGAGATAGGCAAACGAACTAGTTAAAGTAATCAAAAGTTTAAAGTGAAAAACTTTTCTTAAAAATCAAGCAAAACTTTGCTCAATTAAAATGAAATCCAAATTGTCCGTCCCGGCTCGAATATTTTAGGTCGAATTTCGAAAGGTCCTTTGATCATCTTTAAATAGGTACTTGAAATGGAATTTTAGAATATGTTGAATTAGCCAAAAACTCGTGGTGCAGAAAACCGAGTATGTTTTGTCCAGAGACAAGTGCTGACAACTTTGGACAACATTACTTCACAAGCTTGATATTTTTTTTTAGACTGGCAAACAGGCAGACGGCCCGTTTGATGGAAAGCGGTCACCGCCGCCTATAGACATTTGCAACACTAGATGCATTGCCAATGTGTTGCCATTGCCATTTTGCCATTTTTTTGTTGCTGCCATTTTGTGTGAATAAATTATCGAAACAAAATGCCTTTCTTCATTTATTTGCTTCAAAAAATAAGCAGCCTTCTACTCTCATTCTCGGTAAATTCAATTATCCAAAACGTGGGCATAGTTCATCGATATAAAAAAAATGTTTTGCTAATGATGACCTTATTACCATACGTTATTACCAAAACATTGTTGTTGGCCAAGTTAGTGAAGCGTCTCCATTTCAGCTTGGGCAGAAATGCTTTCGTATGTCCAGCCGATGTCTGTCTGTTCTCCTCTACAAGTTGCATTTCTCAGTTCGATTCTCGTGAAATTTTGTGAGCAGGTTTGATAATTATACAAAATTTATTATCCGCTCAGTTTTTGGATTTTATTTTGCAAAATGGCGAAGCCTTGTGGGTTAACAGACTCGCAAGGTCTAGGTAAGGTTATTCTTCAGAAATATGTCTGCGGTCACCTTATTCCCCTGGCCCTTTTTCATACTAAATGTATGGAGACAGAGGAATAAGTCGCAGACATATTTCTGATGAATAACCCACAGAAACACAAGTGATACGGTGTTTTTACTTTTAATTGGCGTCAATTACACAGTACGAGTATAATACCTACAGTAATTTTTCTTCCTACAAAAAGTATATCGCGCGCTTGAATGTGTGCGTGCCACACACTACATGCAAAGATTTAAGCATGCGTAAGAATGCTCCAGTATCGATCGTACTCACACAGACGCGTGATCGTGCGTTTGTGTAAATACGTGTGACGCGCTCCTAAACGGCAGAAATAGGACTACTTATTTGTGTTTATACTTTGTCAATAACATGCATTGATACAGTAGGTAAATATTGATCCAAAAGTCCTTTATACCACACCTGGCCATAAAGTGACTTTTCCGCCGCTTTCTGGCCAAGTGTAGACATAAAATGATGTACACAACACGGGAGGTAATAAAGAAAGCCCTCAAACGCATATTTACGTCCCTCGCTTGCAGCTCGGGCCGCAAACATTTGCGATCTCGGCCTTTCTTTGTATTACGACCCTAGTTATGTAATGTACTATTTCGACCGTATTTTCGTGCAACATGATCAATTACCAATGTTCTAGAAAAAAAGCTGTATTTTTTAGTTATCTATACCTTAGTGTGGGCCCAAATCCTCGGCTTGCTTTTAATGTAGGAATGTAGCATAAACCACGATAAAAGCTGCCGTTGCGAAGTTATTCCGTTTGTTTTGTGTTCAGGAACGTGGCGGGTCGCTTGGGCCCAACTGTCATAAAGGTAAGAAATTGGGAGGTGTCCTAGTCAACGCGGAAAGCGGGTAATTTCACCGCAGTCAAATATTCTTTTGTATTACTGTATCAAGCTTTAACAGTTGAGTATTTGCTGGTACTTCACGTTTAATTTATTTTTCTGCCCTCCGGCCGGCAAGCGTCACCTTGCCGATTTCAAGATGCCGCTTTCTGGCTCCGTCGAACAGAAAAATATACAAACCTTGGCGAGTAAATAAAAAAGCCTCAGATCACATGTTTGTCGTCCTCGGCTTCGCCTCGGCCGACAATTCCATGAGATCTGAGGCATTTCTTACTCTACTGGCCTCGGTATGTAATGTACTATTTCTCAAACATGGCATGAAATGTTGACATTAGGTGCCTAAAAATAGGCCACAAAGTACCTCGTTTCCTATGCGGCTTGACACTTGGCACGGAATGCAATTTCATACTTACATTGCCGGCCTAGGCCGGCAATGTATTTATTTTTTAATTTCCATTTCACATTTATTTGGGCCCCAGCATCACGGCATTCAGCCAAAAAAAAAACAAAAAACAATTTTTGCTATATTTTGCAGTTTTATTTATTTAAAATTGACAAACATAACACATTATAAACAATTTCCAACTATTATAAATTGCATAACTAAACCACAAGAATACACATTTAAAATATTTCATCTAAATACTCGCGGTAAAAATGTGAACTGAAACAGCTTTTGGCCGAATTTACATTGTCTATGGATATAATGTCATTAATGTCACTTTCTGACAGCCAGTCTGTTTGTGTTATAAAATATTAAGTAAGGTTATTATAGTAAGTTTATTTATTTCATTGCATGTTTAAGAAAAGCAGTATACATACCTCAGCGGGAAATGGGGTTGCCGGCCTCGTAACTATCTGGCCTCGCTTCGCTCGGCCAGCTATATGTACTCGGCCGGCAATTCCTTACTTCCCGGCCTCTGCAGTAATGTACTATTTTTAATTTCCAATATGCGGAAAATCAATTTCATGTACTTACATATTTCCACTGTAGACGAAATTCAAACACTTTTTATAACGTTACCTGTAGCAAAGAAACAAACCGACGAATTGAGAACCGCCCTTTTTTGGAAATAGGTTAATAATGGAAAGGTAAGGTATACTACAAGTATACGAAAAAATCTGAAATCATTTGAAATAATTAATTCATTAAAAATATAGCCTTTATTTAAAGTCTTCGTACGGAACCCTAGGTGGGCGAGTCCGACTCGCACTTGTCCGGTTTTGTTTCGCAATAACGTTACTAAATGGCTTTTACTGATGCTTTTGGTGATATCTTGACAATGAATTTGATAACTGATGATAAAATAACTAGTTCCCAAATATGTATTCCACTTATTTTACGGATCTTATTTATCTCTCATCAATTCCCTCCATAAGGGGCACAAACATGTGTAACATAGTGCGATGTACGCGCGTTCACATTGGATGTTACAAGCTGTGTTGCGCGCGAGATATGTCGCGGCTATATCATGCTTGCCATGCTATTTAGTTCTTTGATAATAATATTAAATTTGTTTCCGCTGTACAATCGAAGACACTGCTAACTGACCACTTGTCACCCTTATTACAATGTTTTAGGGTCTACTGATGGTCACTTAACTGTGTCTTCGTTTGTACATGGATTTAAACTAAAAACAAACAAAAAATACTTAAGCAATTCCTTTTTTCTGCGTGTTGCTTCTAGGCTGTCTAGCACAACATGCCGCGACTTCGCTTGTCGCGCGCCAGAGCATAACCTGTCAGCCTGTCACTGTCATACTATATTGAGTGGAAAGAGATAGGTAGTATTTGTCGCGCGACAGTTGTACTAGGGATAGGAAAATCCGCGTCAAGTTTAATTCGCTTCGAGTGGAGACCTAAAAATTGGAGTCTCCAGAGGGCCCTCTCATCTTCTTATCGCAGAGTTTTTCCATCAAATCGGTGCCCTTTTTGTCTGGCCCCGTTTGTGCCGGAAGAATGGGAGGTTCGCAAAATGACCGCCTGTGACACCGACACATTCTTTTATTTGTTGGTTTGCTCACTTGTGGTTGCTTTCAACCAAGCCTGATGAAACCTGATAGTGATGACGTCAACAATGGAACGAGCGCACCCAAAATATGTCTATCCCGTATGCACCTTAGTCTTAATGTTCAAATTAAAATCGGTCGGTAAAACTGACGCAGGCAGGACATTTCTTGGCTGTTCTATGATAAACAAAGATGCGTATATTTTTTTACGACAATAAAGACTACTTGTTTCTTACTCTCGTGAAATTATTGAAAGTAAAGATCTAGGAGTGAACGCCCATATTCTTCCGCTACTGAGTAAAGGCCTCTTCACTTTCACGCCATTTTTCGCAGTCCTGTGATAGACTGCTCCACAATTATCCATCACCTCCAAATATCACCTAAAAAACAAGCAGGTGGCCTGCCATGTAACTTTAGGCTTAGTTTCGACGTCTTCGCCTATGATCATTTAAGATCATTTCACTTTAATCGAAAGAAGATACAGCTTAATTTTGGGCAGTGCATTGTTATATGAGTGTAAGTGGAATGGTCGTCATAAATTGATAAGTACTTATCTATCTGTTATGAGAGAAAACCGCGCTGTGCCACTAACCTACCCCAAAAGACATGCTGAGACCTGAGCCTATTGTTACAATTAATGTAAATAGACGTGCCAAAATTATGTACCTACCGACCTCTTTTTTTACAGCAAATAAAGGGATGTAGAGATCTAATAAACTTTTGTGCCGAAGTGGAGAAACTCGTACATTACTTATTTTAAATCTGAAACTAAACCAAATCCAAACCTAATACATAATTATAATCGCGGAAATAACTTTAGTCTGTCTGCATTGCCTGTTTTAAACCGGCCTGGCTTAAGCCATTGAACTTATTTGGATGAAGTTTGGCGTGGAGTCGTTTGGTAAATACTTCGAGTAACAAAAGGGTTGACGCAAGAACCTGTATATAGCAAAATATTACGCGCCAATATTATGTATTTTGACGTTTGGAGATCCTTTACACCTCCAAAACATGTTTTGACAATGGAGACCCCTTACATCTCCATTAATTTTAGTATATCTCTTTATTTTAAATTTTCCTTTTAATTTATCTTGTTTTGACGCCTAGAGACCCTTTACATCTCTAAAAAATGTAGTTTTATATTTATTGAAATGTATTGCTTGATGCATTGTATTAATGAAATTGCGTGTAATATTTTCAATATTATGGTAATGTTTAATGTTTTTAAAAAGAGAAAGTTTCTTCCGGCGCTTCTTCTCACCAGAATGTCATTTGCCGAAGCGCCAAAAGAATCAGACATGTGAAAGAGCCCTTGAGGCCTACTGACAGAAATAAATCATTTCATTTTACAGGTAACGTCTATTATACTGCCAAGACATGATAGACGCAACGACGTGTCAGATACTTAGAAGGTACTTTAGGAGCCTGGGAAGGACATAGAAAATTACTATTTTTTTTCATCACTTAAAGGTGTGAAAAAGAGGGTGGAAGTTTGTAAAGGAAATCAACAATTTCTCGAGTACGGGATTTAAAACTGTAATTTTACGCAGATGAAGTCGTGGGCAAAAGCTAGTAAATAATTATAATAAATTGGAAATGTAATATCTGTCAATTAGCGGTAGCATATGTTTTTTAAGATACGCGTCGGTGTAAAAGCCGGCCGTCTTTACAACATACCTGAATACAGAAATACAATTGTGATAAACCTTTATTGGTACCCTTACGTAGCTTTGTTCCAATCTTTTATACCGGAATAACACTTCATACTGTCTCCCGTCACGCAAAATTATCACTGATTCTTAGAAATGAAATATAATTTTGTACAACGGTAAAATGTATCTAAAATATGAGTATTCTCTATTAGATTTTGAAATATTTGGGGATGTTGGTATGAAACTAAATGCAGGCAATACTTTGTGATTGTGATAGCATATTGCTCAACGGACAATATTGCTTTCAAAATCGGTATTTTTGTATGACTCATTTTGGAATAACGCTATCGGTCACAGATGTTAATGTTACTGATACTTTTGTATCACTGCAGGTAAGTGGTCTGCTACGCTCCGCTCCAGTGGACGCGGCATTGGAAGCCCTAACTAGCAAAGATGCAGCTAAGTTGAACTCTTCTTCTAATTGGTCAAGTGATCATTGGGAACAATTGAAATGTGTGGGAATACGGGTCCTATAATGTACGTGATATCACCGAGTTCACAGCTCATTAAACACAGGTTAGATGCACATTGCACGAGCAGTCAGTCGAGAGTGTTTTGATATGGTGGAAACAGATTAGCAGTTGGTACCTGCTAGCATTGATATAGAACACAATGATCAGGTACTTAATATTGGTGATCACGACCCTGGTAGAAAGAACGAGCTGTTTGAAAAGCATCTATCAGACCTCAGAATCTTGTTTAGAATACTTGCGAAGGAGGTTAGGTTAATGCGCGGTTATTCCTAATTGGTTAGTTAAAGTCTCCGTGGTATGGCATCAATGACTGGCTGAACTGCCAAATGGCACAACTTTTTGTTTGTATAACCATTCAGCTTTAATTTACAATATAATAAATACATATCCATATTCATTTATTTACTGATAATTATATTCTTTGAATAGCATCTAATTAGTACATTACACAACTAGGGTGGTAAAACAAAGAGCTGCAAGCGAGGGACGTAAATATCCACTAGCCACTTTATGGCCAGGTGTGGCATAATAGTACTTTATGCCACACCTGGCCATAAAGTGGCCTTTACCGCACGCTACGCATACATAAGGAAAAAGCCGCTTTCTGGCCAAGTGTAGGCATGAAATGATGTACACAACACGGGAGGTAATAAAGAAAGCCCTCGATCGCATATTTATTTTCATCACACTTGCTCGAAAATGGTGTCATTACACGTAGGTTTTGCGGGCCGTAAATGACCTATTACGCCCTAGGGCGTAATGGTTTTCTTTTTAAATTTGAAACGCTGGTTCTGTTTTACTCTTATTTGTCATGATCAAAGGAAACGCCAACTTACTTTTTTAACTTTTATTACTGAAATATTTATTTAAAGAGAACTGTTATTGAAAATACATGTAAACACATATTTCTGTAACGTTAATTAAATGTTAAAATAGTGTATTTCAGTATTTTGCAAATATAAAATCCACCATTTTAAGTCTTTACCGCTGCTATGGTTTGCGAACGTGACTTGACATTCGCATTGTCTATGATATATGTCACTAATGTCACTGTCAGTTTTACAATTTTATTTAGGTCAAGTAAGGTTATTTTAATCAGATTTCCTCATAAGTGTGATGAAAAACATTGTGTGTGCCACGGGCGGTAAAGGAATTACAAACTCGTGTTATTAAAGCACTCGGCTTCGCCTCGGCCTTGTAAAAAACACTAGTTTGTAATTCCTTACTTACCGCCCTTGATACACAATGGAAACTACTAAAAGAGACTATTGACTAGACATGCGCAAAATGTGTCACTAAAGTGAAAAGAGTGGTATGAATCTTTAGCTTTCAAAGATATGCATCACTCTTTTAGCTCAGTAGTTCCGCGGTGTGTCAACGGCTCGCTGGCTCTTATAAGCTCAGTAAAGGTAGCATTCGGCAAGACGCTGCCGCCGCCCGGCAGCCGCGACCGACCGCCGCCGCCGAACGTGACTGCTGGGCAGCGCCGCCGTAAGCATTCCGCAAGGCGCGACCGGGCGGCGACTGCCGACTGCCACGTCCAGTACTCACACAGGAGTCAGTGCTAGCGGTTGTGCGATTCGGTTGGGTATATTAAAAATAACGATGTCTGACAATTTAAATACACGAAAGCGAAAACTTGTGGAGCAACTCCTTCAGGACGAAGAAGAAGATGATGAAATGATGATGATGATTTTACCCCATATTATTATCTCTTACAACATTGTCTTTGTAAGTTTTCAGTCGACAATCATAAAGCGCTGGATGTTTAGCAATAAGCTCCACTAAATACTCGTCTGCTTCATGTGACGCCATTTTTGCGACTGCTGCGCGAACGGGCAGCGCCGCCATACTGCTACAGGAGCGGCTCGGCGGCGCCGCCGAAGTCGCGCGCATGCCACGCCCCCCGGCCGCGCCGCTCAGCTGCCTGCTGCGGACGGTGTGTCATACAAATCCCTACAAAGCAGTGCGGTGACTGCCGGGCAGCGACTGCCGGGTCGCGGCAGCCTCTTGTCGACGCATACCTTAACTCCGCGATGTGTCAACAGCTCACTAGCTCTTACAGCTCAGTAGCTCCAAATCCAAATATTTCCGAACGAAAGAGCCAGCAGTAATACACGGTGATATACGGTGACAAGACAGAGACGAAAAATTCATGTTGATCGTGTCTTTTCTCCTAGCTCACGGCTTAATGGAGCTATTTTAGAGCGACTGAACGAGTGAGTTGAAAGATATACTGAGTTTTTTGAATCGGAACTGAGCTAGTGAGCCGGTGAGCTAGACCAACTGTTATAGCTATTTTGAATCACTCACTCGCGAGCTACACATGTCTAATTTTGACTTGAATTTTATTCGGGTATCATAGGATCCGCCTAGCCGTTAAAAACGAACTCATACAAAGCTAGCCTATACGGTTACAAATTATATTGCTAGAAATTGTAATGTTAAAAAAAAAATCATAAATAGGAGTAACAGTGATATATATGAAACATTATATTATGAGTATGAACAATTATGAGTTACGATCGTTATGAGATAAGAATAATTATGACTAGTGATCATTATGACGTAAAATTATATGAAATACATTTTCGAACTTCCAATAATCGAATTTCCAATTTTATATGAACTTTGGCGCACCCATTTTATTTGCGTAGGCGTCAACAAGTGTGAGTAAGTAAATAGCTAAGAACTTGTGCAGCACTCTTGTTGCTTAAATGTTTTAACCTGATCTTAGCCCCTTTTCTATCATTTGTTTATTTTGTCAGGTCACAGTTCTAAATCTAACCTAACCCACTTTTCTTAGCAACAGTTCGTTATTATGAGATTTGTGAGGGATCAAAGCAAAAGTTCATGTTCGCATCGCAATTTGAAACTGCACTTCTGTAGGGTTTTTAGCATATAAATAAATAAATAAATAAATAAATAAATATTAGGGGACAATCTTACACAAATCGAACTAGCCCCATAGTAAGCTCAATAAGGCTTGTGTTATGGATACTAGACGACGATATATTTAATAGATACAAATACTTAAATACGTAGAAAACATCCATGACTCAGGAACAAATATTCGTGTTCATCACACAAATAAATGCCCTTACCGGGATTCGAACCCAGGACCTCTTGCTTCGTAGGCAGGGTCACTACCAACTAAGCTAAACCGGTAGTCCTGTATAGTACTTTACCTTTGTCATCTACGCGCAACCCTGGAGCACCGAGGACGTCTCGCGGTACCTGGCAGCTCGTTTACAGCAACGGCGCCAGCAGCTGGATGCTGCGCTGCAACCGCCCACGCTGCAGCCAATAGATGTAATTACAATTCTATAATCACGAAACGGGCTTTTAATTGCGTCTATGAGGGCAAATTAGTCTTTTAAAGATTCCAATTAATCTGAACTCTTTAATTAAATCCTTAAAATACGCATTTGCCCCCCTCCCCATAGACGCAATTACCTTAGTTGACCTTAACTAACCTAGTTTGTTTGAAATGAAATGAAATGAAATGAAATAATTTATTTCTGCAAGTAGGCCTCAAGGGCTCTTTCACATGTCTGATTCTTTTGGCGCTTCGGCAGATGACATTCTGGTGAGAAGAAGCGCCGGAAGAAACTCACCAGTTTCTCTTTTAAACACATTACAATAATTGTGACAATATTACATTGCATATCACAAACAACTACTATATATCTGTGTGTTTTTTTAATCGTGACGGTAAAATGATAGGTAAAAGAGATTTCGATTTTACGTAGCATCGGAATTATAAAAAGGTGCAATGGTAAACAAATCGGTTGTCAAATAATAAAGTTGGCAATCGTTCTTCTGGTCATTGAGTTTCGGGAAAACGTTAATGTGGGAAAACAAACAAGCGACATTTCAAAAGTACTCGTATGGTAAACAAAGTATATGGATTATAAAAATTCGGCTAAGCGTTTTCGGACAAGTGTTTTTCGAAACTTTGATAGGTTACCAGCCTATACATACATATAGGTACAGGTTGAATTTTAAATATAACACAGTGAAATATAAAATATAGACTATGTTTGTGCGTACAAACATCACTCAAAAACTACGTGCCGATTTCCTTGAAATTTGGTGAACATGTAGATTATAGGTAGTTTCACGAGAGTTGAGGTGAATGGTTACACACACAGCTACATGAAGTACTATTGCAAAAAAAGTGAATGAATGAAATGAATGAGTGAGTAAATAAAAACAGGGCTAGAGTTTAAACAAACTTTTTGGTCTATCTTGCAATTCACTGTTAAACCTGCTATCGGTACGAAAAAAGAACAGTAATTTCAAAATCCCGCTGTCATTACATGAAAGTGTTGTTGTGTGTGTGGCCTCAACTCTCGTGAAACTACCTATACTACACCGGCTCACAGGATAAAAAGAAAATACTCCTTTCTTTGGGCAGTCGTGTAAAAATAGACGTGTTTTACTTATTTCGTCTTCGCGAACGAACTCGCGGGCTGGTCCACAAGGATAAACATATAGGTAAATAGAAACCACCGTGTATTTAGCAGAAGCACTCCACGGAAACGATACTTAAGCGCCACAGCTTTTTTAATACTTCTTAGAAGAAAAATTAGGAAACTGATTGATTATCAATATAGTAAGCAAGATTGATAGTGTTTCTAAGTAACATATGACACGCGTTACGTAAGCCACAAAATAGATGTTATCATGGAATGCCACAGTAGTATGACTACACAAAAGTTTCCGAAGCATTTTTAACCCGGGCAAAAATAAACTCTTAAAAAGCCACGGAGACGTTGATATTTTATTCCAAAGAGGATATATCGAATGCAATTGTCTGGTGAGATAGGTTGAGTCGACCAATTGCTTATCTCGTACTGTTGGCCTCAATCCAAATAGATTCGGTGTAAGCGAACTAGAAAAGGGTATTTTATATTGACTTGGGAAGTGAAACCGTTAGGATGGTCGTTAATTCAGGCAACGCGGCATTGACACGATATACATGCAAACTGCGAGAAATTAGGGCTAACAATTTTATAGTCACCCAAAATGATATCAATTATACCCAAAAAATTCTTATTGCCGTTATAGGAATCTTTTTAGTGAAGAACAAAATACTATCCAAGAGGTAATTTCTTTGCAAGGTAAATTTTATACACTGTGCGTTGTAGAAGTTTTTGGGAACGACTTTTGTTCAGCAGTGGACGTCTCTGATACACTACACTGATACACTAGTGGTGGTGGATGATACACTAGTATTTACCCGCGACTTCTGCCGCTTACTGTCCCAAGGGAACTCTTTACCGGGATATAAATTTCAATCCATCACTTGGTCTACTTGCATGCTAAATTTCTACTCAATCTATCCAAATGTTACCCCGTTATTTAGTAACAAACATCCAAACATCTTCACAAACTTTCACACTAATATTATAAATGTGCTAGTTTATAAAAACATGCTTGCTTATTTAAACGGGAGTTGGATCCGATCAAACAAGCAGACAAACCACTCAATGAAAATTGATCATCACCGCTCACGCATATTATGTATCGCTGAAGGAGCTATATATACGTTAAAGGATTATTCTTCAGAAATATGTCTGCGACTTATTCCTCAGTCTCCATACATTTAGTATGAAAAAGGGCCAGAGGAATAAGGTGACCGCAGACATATTTCTGAAGAATAACCCTAAAGATCCTAGAAACCTTCAAGTTTTGATTGAAACAAATTCAAACTCAATACAGATAAATAGAAAAACTCTTAATGTCTCTCAGGACTGAGTAGAATAACAGCACTTCGAAATAGGGCAAAAAAGTTTTACAGCCATTTCAACGTGACCCGTGACTTTCCAAACTCATATAACATAAATAACATCGCATTTAAATCTAAATTTATCAAACAAATAAAATATCGTTAAAACTGTGCCAAGTTCTAAACCGCATCCAATTTACAAGTCGTAGTTTGATTTTGGACTTTATGGAATTTTAAATAAAGTGCTCTTTTAGTTGAATAGTGAATTGTTAGAGCCAAGTTTCATAACGTTTTCAAAGGCGATTCGTCAAGTTCTGGAACTTTTTAGTATAACGTATGAGCAGAAAGTTCTCTTTTCCATCATACTATATTATAGGCAAAGAGTCGTTGACTATTTAATAAATATTAAAGTGAGACTATTTATTAAATAAAATATACATAGAGGAGTTGGGGTACATTACAGAATAAAAAGAATAATACTATACTCGTACAATTGAACTGACCTAAACTAGAACTAAGTCTTGTTTTATAAATGTATTTACCACAATATTTATTTTTAAATTGCTGATAAAGTGCGACTACGATAACTTTGTACAATGAAACATGGCAACACCTCCGTTTAAAAGTAAAATTTCTATGAAAATGTGACTTTTAAATGGAGGTGTTGCCATGTTCCGCTTTGCAAAGATATCGTAGGTGCATTCTAGGTGTTTTATGCCAATCTTAAAAATCATACTTATGAAAAACTAGGTACTACTACGAGTCATCATCATTTCAGCCAAAAGACGTCCACTGCTGGACATAGGCCTTCCCCAAGGATCTCCACGATTGTCGGCTTTGTGCTGCTATTATCCAGCGGCTTCCCGCGGTTTTCACCAGATCGTCGGTCCACCTTGTGGGAGGCCTGCCAACACTTCGAGTACACTACAACTACTACGAGTATTAGGGTACAATATACTATTGTATATATTTTTTTAATAACCAAATTTTCTGAGGTTTGAGTTCGTATTGTAAAAGTTTACTTGCTGAGGGGCAGATAGACTAAACATCGAACTGGTGGGCTACTCAGTCCGTTTCACATACAATCTCCCGGGTTCCTTTTGAAACTAAACTTAAATATGTGTGTGTAGGGCATGCAATACCGGTTTTACTTGTATGGAGCAATACCCAAAGACCGGTTTTTCGGTATTGGCCCATACAGATAAAACCGATATTGCATGCCCTATGTATGTGTGTATAAACTACTAATTTTAACTTGACATTGTCGCACGTGTGTACGCACAGTGCCTTAATTAGCATTTAATAATGGACGTGTTTGTTAGTTAGAGTTGGCATTAGGGTCATTCTCAAAAAAAGACGTCCGTACCTAAAGGATTAATTTAACAAACAGTTAATGTTATTCCTTTGTGTAAGGAAAGTTACCATACAATTTGTATGCGTAACTTTCGTCACACAAAGAAGCAAGATTGACATTTTATTCAATTATAATTATAACCCTTGACTACGGATTTTTTTTAAACGACCGTGAATGAATGAATTTGATGAATGTTATTATGCAGCGAGATTTCTTTGTGTTTTCAAATAAACCTATTCATTAAGAAATGCACGATTCACTATGATAAATGGACAGGTGAAACTAAATAAAAGCTTGTAAAAATCCAAATCGGTCCCGCCGTCTTCGTCTAACAACGTAACAAACATACAAATATATATATATATATATATATATACAAATTGAACACCGTCCTCCTTTCGGAAGTCGGTAGATTACTCTTATAAACAAAAACATGTACTAAAAAATTACTTTCAGACCCTGGTCTATATCTGAGACAAATCGAAAGATCCATACAATGTGTTCGGCAAGTTCTACTCGAATGAGGCCACAGACAGGCATTAATCACATAACTTGCTAATGCGACCTTCACGTGCTACCAAGTTTTTGATTAAGTGATGTCAGGTGTAATTATACCGAAAATAAATGGCAAAACGATAAAATCTCATTTTCGACGTAACTTCTTGGCCTTTTGCCTAGGTTTTTCTTTTATTTGAACGGACGTATGTATGTGCAAGTAGCGATGTATGAAAACTTAAAAGATACAGACCGGTTCATCGTATTTAAAATACAGTACAGTGCATTGAAACATCTTTCAAATTGTTCCCAGTAGCCCATCTTTATGTATGTAAGTCTACCTAAGTATTAGAAATTGTTTATTTTTAGGGTTCCGTACCAAAATGGTAAAAAAGGAACCCATTAATCCGAGCAAATCAAAATTTATGATTATAGGTACACGAAATCAAATAAAAAAAGTAGAAGCACACAATTTAAACGTTTCTATGGTGGGAGATCGTCTTGAAAGGGTTCATGAAGCTCGTAATCTGGGTCTGATCATGGACGAAACGCTCCGTTTCGAGGGGCATGTCCTTGAAACGATGCGTAATTGTTTTTAACCGACTTCCAAAAGAAGGACGGTTCTCAATTCGTCTGTATGTTTTTTATTTTTTTTTTTATTTTTTTTTTGTGTGTTTGTTCACCGATTACTTGAAGACGGCTGGACCGATTTTGAAAATTCCTTTTTTGTTTGAAAGGGTAGACTTTCGAGGTGGTCCCATTGCAACCAAGTCAGGATCTGATGATGGAATCTTGGAGAAATCGAGGGAACTCTTCAAATATTATAGGCACACATATAGCGATTTCGGTATTTTTCGTAATTTCTCGTCCATCTCTTATTAGCAACAAGTTTTTAGTGTTAACCGACTTCAAAACAAAGAGTAAATTTGTATCTAGGTTTCTTCCCCGATTACTTGAAGACGGCTGAACCTATTTGGAAAATTCTTTTTTTGTTTAAAAGGGTATACCTCCGAGGTGGACCCATTGCAACCAAATCAGGATCTGATGATGGGATCTTGGAGAAATCGAGGGAACTCTTCAAATATCATAGGCACACATATGCGATTTCGGTATTTTTCTTACTTTCTCGTGCATTTCTTATTAGAAATAAGTTCCCAGTCTTAACCGACTTCAAAACAAAGAGCAATTTTTATGTAGGCTTGTTCCTCGGTTACTTGAAAACGTCTAGACCGATTTGGATTTTTTTCTTATATTATATTTTAACCAAATAGACTTAAGTCTATTTGGTTAAAATAATATTTTTCCAGCGCCACTAAAAATTTTAAAATAAAGTAAATTTTTAAAACAAAAAATAAAAACCGACTTCCAAAAACCTAAACTAAGAACCAAAAAATAATATGTTAATTACCCCAAAGAAATGGATAATCAACGATTCATATATACATATACAGATATTTATACTTTTTAACCTGTTATTTTTGAAGTCGGTGCCAGCTAAGGAGCTCAACACAGCCAGGTTTACGTGGCAGGCACCAACTTCAAAAATAACAGGTTAAAAAGTATAAATATCTGTATATGTATATATGAATCGTTGATTATCCATTTCTTTGGGGTAATTAACATATTATTTTTTGGTTTTTAGTTTAGGTTTTTGGAAGTCGGTTTTTACCGGCTCAAAGTACTATACCGGGTCCGCGAGTACCTCACTGTAGACATGCGCATTAAGCTATGCGAAACACTCATACTGTCCAAACTTAATTATGCTGACACTGTCTTCGGTGGCTGCTTGCTGGCCCGGACTAGAAAGCTGATACAGAGGATTCAGAATGCCTGTGCACGGTTCTGTTTCCCTGTTCCCCGCCGTGCGCATATAACACCATATCTTAATAGACACGACATGTTGAATATGGATGCCCGGCGCACTCTACACTTGGCGTCCTTACTGTTTGGAGTGATAGTAAATAAACAACCAGCATATTTATACCAAAAGCTTGCGTTCTCCCAACGCCCCGTTAGACACGCGCCACAACTTGTGTGCCGCGCTCACCGTACCGCTGCTTTTCGTGGCAGCTTCCGCTTCGCTGCCACGAAGTGTTGGAATGACTTACCGCCGCCAATAAGAAACTCCGGCAGCTTAGTGACTTTTAAACTGCGTATCAAGAAGTACTTAATAGACAAGCAGAAGTCCCAATACTAGCAGCGCGCGCGCACACATACGTACACACATACACACACACTCATAAACACACACACGCGCTCACACACACTCTTTAACGCCAATGTACACAAGCTAACTCGCATGCGAAATTGCGAAGCGCCATCATTATAATGTATTTTATTTAGTTTAGTCTTCTAATTGTTTGTAGTAATAAACGTAAATGTAATTGTTTTGTTTAGGTGAAGATATATGATTGGTTTGTTTAGTTAAAAAACAATGTATGTATACTGTACCTATATAAGCTATTTGCTACTGAGAGTACTGAGAGACCTACAGGCGTCACTGAAAATCAGCGTCGCGAAGTAAGTAATTTACTTTGTGGCATTAAGCTGAGTGGCGACCTTTTTACCCGACTACGGCGAAGCAAAAAGGAGGGTTATGATTTTAGCACCGTATGTATGTATGTTTGTATGTTTGTATATTTGTATGTTTGTATGTTCGTTTGTTCCCTCATAACTCAAAAACTACTAAACCGATTCAAACATGAGGGGTATCGTTAGATTCGTCTTGATTCTGCGCGGGTTATAGGCTAGTTAGTTAAAACTAAAATTTAATATACAGACCGTGGTCCTCAAATAACTCATGGATTAAAAAATAAAAGTCATCGAGTTGCATCGAGTTACATATCAAATTAAAGAACTTTAAAAATCTATTGCAAAAATATATCACACATGCTGATACAGGTATATTATGCAACAATATTTTCATTTTAATAACAACAAGAACGACATTCAACAGCTTGCTCTCCAGCGATTCGTTTCGACAAGGGCTAGCATAATGTGTCGTTATGCCAGTCGTGGCATGAAATGACATCACCCGTTACTTTCATAATACATTTGATAGAAAAAGAAAAAACATATTTAGATATATTGACACCTGCTAAATATCAAAATGGCCTGCTATGCTAGACCTTCAGATGTCTCATTCGTATTGAGAGATATCGGGTAGCTTCGTATTTGCGAACATTGCCGAATACATGTCATTTTCATGCCGGCAACTGACGCGTGTGTTGTGTCACATCAATAATGTTTAAATAAAATCGTTGTAATCCCGTAAATATTACGCGATTTTACCTATGCTGCCTCACTGCGAGCATATTTAAAAATATGTCTCGAGGACGCATAATTATATTATCACCGGTAAGTATTATTGTATTAATATCGAAATAATTGTACATGTTTAATTTCGCTATCCGCAATGACAGTTTGCTAAGCTACTCAACTAGAGGTGTCATAAGACGAAGTCGATATTTTTTATAGACATTGGTTACGTATGAATTGATAACTCGGTGCACCTAAAATACAAAATTAACCCTTTCAGATTTCCGAAAGTTCCGCTCGTAGAAAAAGAGTGAATGAATACTACCGGCCGGTATAATTTGGTTTCCGCAGCCCCGTAGCAGTAGCACAATATGCGGCGGCCAAGATATTTTTCATAATTTCATACAAAAAAAGGAACTGAAAAAGTAAATCTTGGATTCAGGCAACTGCATACATACATATTAAATGCGCTCAAAAATATTAACTCTTTAATTGCGATAAACTTTAAGTAAAGATGTTTCTAAATACAGTAACCATGTATCATCATCTTTTTACAGCTGACTGTAAATCGATATCTATAAATCACTCTAGTCACACTTAGTGGCACCTCTATAATAATTATTTCTACTCCATAACATATGACACTGTTGTAAACTGTTGTTATAATCCATCTGTTGGCGAGGAGTGGAATCATATAATATGACAACATTTAGTTTTACGTTGAATCACGATTTTCAAATAGGTGTAAGTGAAAACTATTTTTTTTCTTTGTATTTTGCAGTATAAGAAGAGCACGTTAGAATAACAATTCTAACGTGCTTTCTAATTCTAAAGTTGTTCCAATTAAAAGCATTTTATAAAAGTGTGGCATGTATATATTTTGCTACGGTTGTATGTCACCGGTTTTCATACTTTTTGACTAATTACCATACCAATTCATGTGGTTTTTCCTCCGCAAGCAGTACCGCACAGAGCCAAAGGCATGAAGCGCTCCTGGTTACTTCACGCAAACTGTATAAATGTCTAATAATTGCGAGCCCGAAGGGCGAGCTTCGGGCTTCTTCTACTCAGCAAACACCAAATAACCCAGCATTCCAAAATAATTTTAAGCGGGGCAAAGACCGAATACCGCATTGGACCAAAGGTACCGAGCGCCTCTGGTTACTTACGTATACCTATTAGTCTAATTTTGGCGAGCCCGAAGGGCGAGCTTCAGGCTTCGAGGTCAAAGGCCGAACTCCTCAGCAAACACCCAATAACCCAGTATCCCGCAATAATTTTAAGCGGGGCAAAGACCGAATACCGCGTTGGACTAAAGGCACCGAGCGCCCCTGGTTACTTACGTGTACCTATTAGTCTTATTTTTACAAGTCCGAAGGCTGAGTTTCAGGCTGCGAGGCCGAAAACCGAGCTCTTCCGCAAACACCCCATATCCCGTAGTAATTTTAAGTGGGACAAAAGCAAAGCATAAAGCATCTTATATCGTTGTAAGCAAACCATGTGTTACTGTTGTAATTCTTGTCATTACTATTAAATGGAGGGTGGTTATGAAAGAGCTCGGTCGTTGGCCTCACACGCTGATATGGTTCATAGGAAGGAAAAGGCGCTTAAAACTGTAACTGAATAATAACTAAAAATACGTAAATAAAATAAAGTTAAAAACTAAAACCCGACTACGAAAAAGTCTAAAACAAGAATCTTAGGTTTTAGTTCACCAGGCACAGATAAATTGCAATTTTTTAATTTAGAGAACGTTTCGAGTATGCCGTCAGTCATTCATAGTCGGAGGCCCCGGCAAGAAGACAAACAAAAAAAAGGGGCCTCCGACTACGAACGACTGACGGCATACTCGAAACGTTCTCTAAATTAAAAAATTGCAATTTATCTGTGCCTGGTGAACTAAAACCTAAGATTCTTGTTTTAGACTTTTTCGTAGTCGGGTTTTAGTTTTTAACTTTATTTTATTAGCATATTTTTTTTATTTTTATTATATTAATTTTGTAAATGTTTTAATAAGTTTGTGCTAAATAAACGTATTTCTTTCTTTCTTTCTTCTTCTTTCCTTATGGTGCGACTCTGTCTGTCTGTCTGTCTGTCTGTCTGTCTGTCTGTCCGTCTGTCACAGCCAGATATCTCAGGAACTACTGATGCTATCGATTTGAAATTTGGAATAGTGTTAAAAGTAGCTAACCCGAGCTTATTGGACATAAAAAATATCTTGTACCTTTTTTACTTTTTTTTTAAAAGGCTCCGTAATGGGACTTTGAAAATTGAAAGTAGGGCTATTATATTGAGTGGGGTTTCAAATGAAAGGGCTTAATTTGTAGATTAAAACACCATTTTTATTTTTTTTCTTAAATAAGTAGTTTTTGATTTATACATTTTTATGTACCATTCCCCCCTATTATCTCCGAAGTTACTGATCAGAAAAATGTGTCATAATTACTAATTATCAATATCAGCTTGAACTTTACAGGAAAAATAGAACGGTCTTCCTAACTTTAATACTTTTTTAGAAATTTACAAAAACTTAATCCATCCATTAATCCATCTAGCGGAGAGTAGCAAAACTAAGCGATAGCCTGTTTCACGCTAGGGGATTTCCGGGCAAAAACTAGATGGCGCTAAAACACTAAACACTTAACGACGTTATAATTGAACAAAGAAATATAGTACAGTAACAATTAGTTCGTAAACAGCTAATAATAAATAAATTCTAACATTTAAATACTGTGTCACGTTTGCAAAGTTGAATAATTGTAAATAATACTATAATTATTTTACCAATAGCTTATACATAGATGGCTGATTTTTTTATTTTGTTTTATTACATAGATGGCGTTGTAAATTCGGGGAACAGCTTTTTTTTATGGAGAATGACAGTCCTCTTGATTTAAAGGTCCTTGCTATTAAATAGAATCATTACACGTCAGGTTTTAAATATTACAGGAAAAATATAACTGTCTTCCTAACTTGCACTGTTTTTTAGAAATTTGCAAAAATCATAACATATACTTATTTGCTTCTACTAAACAAATCGACATACAGTTTTTCTTGAACTATTCGCGAAACTACTTATGAGTCTGTACGGAACCCTCGGTGCGCGAGTCCGACTCGCACTTGACCGGTTTTTTTGTTTATACCACGACGTAATACAAGTATAGAAATGCATGCATGCGAAACGTGCAGTGGACCCGATACCTAGACCATTGTAAGGTAATTAAGTACAAACGAAGCCACTGTTAACTGACTACCCATAGACTTTAACACGTTGCAATAAAGTTGACATTCGTTTACAAATGTACAGTATAGCGATACAGCGAGGAAACGCTGCCAGTATCTTCGGAACTATGCCAAAGGGCCCGAATTTTTACCCGACTGCGGCGAAGCCCAAAGGAGGGTAATGTGTTTGACCTGTATGTATGTATGTATGTCCGTTCCTGTGTCCGCTCGTAACTACTCAACGGCACAACCGATTTTGATAAAAGATACATCATTGGATTCGTCTTGATGGCGCGAGTGTCACTGGGTATGAAGTTCGTTAAAATAACAAAATGGCGGATTTTATGCACTTTTAAAGTCGGTCGGGTTTTTTTTAGTAAAAATATTTAGTTATTTTAGATATTTTTAGTTTTAGGTAGGTTTAGCTTAGTTTTTACTTTAGGGTTTTAGTTGTAGTTTGGAATTTTATTTCGCAATAAAACTCCAAAGTGTACGGTTAATAGTGTGTTCGATTGTATGTACCTAGTCATACTGACTAAAATTGAATAGGTACTACAACATCCCACTTCCCATCCCACTAATATTATAAATGCGAAAGTTTGTGAAGATGTTTGGATGTTTGTTACCTTATAACGGGGTAACAACTGGATGGATCAAGCTGAAATTTGGCATGCAAGTAGACCAAGTCCTGGATTGAAACATAGGATACATTATATCCCGGTAAAGAGTTCCTTTGGGACGATAACGGGAACAACGCGGGCGAAGCCGCGGGAAAATGCTAGTTTCCAATAAAAGTTCCTTGAGTAAATCTTGCGAGCAAATTTCACGGGTGTTTTCACAGAAATATATTGAGATAGAAGGAAAATGAGTATGTACCTCGCGTGCCAAAAAGAAGGGCCGAGGACCTTATTTGCTCGCCGTCAACTTCAATCCGTTCCGGAATATAATAGACATAATCGATAATAGAATCGCTAATCGATGCTTTTGAATCGGTGTCACGCGGTTTTATGTTTACCATCACTAAATTACACTCTTGAAAAAAAAGGAAATAATTTGTCAATCTGTATGGAAACCAATCATGTAAGTTTTTGCGTTTGATATTTTAATATCAAACGCAAAAACTTACATGATTGGTTTCCATACATATTGACATAGTACATTACTGCAGAGGCCGGGAAATAAGGGGTTGCCGGCCGAGTACATATAGCTGGCCGAGCGAAGCAAGGCCAGATAGTTACGAGGCCGGCAATCCCATTTCCCGCCGAGGTATGTATAGTGCTTTTCTCAAATATGCAATGAAATAAATAAACTTACTAATATCCTTACTTACCCTAAATATTATTTTAATCAGAAACTTTCTATCAGAAAGTGACGTTAGTGACACTGACATATTATATCCACAGACAATGCAAATGTCACATTTGGAAACCAAAAGCTGTTTCAGTTTACATTTTTACCGCGAATATTTAGATGAAATATTTTAAATGTGTATTCTTGTGGTGTAGTTTGCAATTTATAATAATTGGAAATTGTTTATAATGTAATATTTGTTATGTTCATGTCAATTTTAAATAAATAAAACTGCAAAATATAGCAAAAATCGTTTTTTGTTTTTTTAATGGCTGAATGCCGTGATACTGTGGCCCAAATAATTGTGGAATGGAAATTTAAAAAAAATACATTGGCGGCCTAGGCCGGCAATGTAAGTATGAAATTCCATTCCGTGCCAAGTGTCAAGCCGCACCGGAAACGAGGTACTTTGCGGCCTATTTTTAGGCACGTAATGTCAACATTTCATGCCATGTTTGAGAAAAACGATTTCCTTCTATATCTCGATATATTTCTGCGGACGATTGCCAGAATTTTGATAGAGTTATTTGCAGTACAGTGAGTTATCAGTAGTATAGTACGCTAATAAAATATCTAATAATTCATGTTGTTAACATCGGATTACGATATAAACGTTCTGTTTATAGTTTTGAAGAGTTAAGCTCCGAAACGCATCATTACCCTTATAAGGTACACATTTAGTTATGTCAGAATATTAACTTCTGCGTCATTTCCTTTTTCCCCGGGAAAAGAACCGTTTTGTGAGTTTTCCCAAACTCGTGCGCCCGGACTCGCTAATGAGTTTCCTGAAGAATAATTAACTTTCCTTCCAAATCCCTAATATGAAGTAATGAAACCGTGGACAAACTGTGTCGTATCTATTCTGTCTACCATTAACAAAGCTGTATTAAATTTTATAATTTATGAAATACTAGCTGTCCCGGCGAACTTCGTTTCTCAGAATTTTCAATTTATTACATGCTTTAATAATATTAATAATAACGGGAAGCGAAGAACTATCGACCCATCACGTGCTTGCCCACGCTGTACAAGCTCCTTACATCCATTTTGAGATCAAAAATCAACACGCACATTGTTGCGAACAACGTTATGGCCTTCTCTCAAAATGGATGTAGGGTTGGGTCACGTGGTACTAAAGAGCTCCTCCTCATCGATACGGCTATTTGCCAACAAGTTCGGCGGGACAGGGGGTCTCTCTCGGCTGCTTGGATTGACTACAAGAAGGCCTATGATTCGGTGCCTCACTCATGGCTGGGGAGGATCTTGGAGCTGTATAAAATCAATACAGCTTTAAAATCCTTCTTAGGCGAATGTATGAGGCAGTGGACCACGGTCCTTCGTCAACCAGGTGGCGGAGATGGCCCCCCTGGCCTGCACGACTTTATAAGGATTGAGAGAGGTATTTTCCAGGGTGACAGTCTGAGTCCCCTGTGGTTCTGCCTGGCCCTGAACCCACTCAGCACTCTGCTGAGGGACTCAGGACTGGGCTGTCGGCTCCGGAGAGGGGGTGAGGTCATTTCTCATCTGCTGTACATGGACGACCTCAAGCTATTTGCACCCAAACGCCCAGACTTGCTGGAGCTACTGAAGGTCACAGAGACCTTCAGTAGCGCCATCAAAATGGAGTTTGGTGTAGATAAGTGTGCGGTCATGCATGTACAACGAGGGAAAGTCGTAAATTCTCCGAATTTGCAACTTTCCGAGACAATGACTCTCAAGTCTATCTCCGAGGCTGAAACCTACAAGTACCTTGGTATGTCACAGGCCTTGAGTATTGTGGACAGGGACACTATACAGGCGGTGAAGGAGCGCTTCTTCTGTCGCTTGACAAAAGTACTTAACAGTCTTTTGTCTGGCGGCAACAAGGTGCGCGCCTTCAACGCTTGGGTTATGCCCCTGCTCACTTACTCCTTTGGCATACTAAGGTAGACTCAGACTGAGCTGGACGCCCTGGATAGGCGGGTCCGTGTGCTGCTCACTACACACCGCATGCTACACCCACGCTCGTCAGTTATGAGACTGTACATCCCGCGTAAGTGTGGCGGCCGTGGCTTTTTAAACGCCAAGGACCTCCATAACCGCGAGGTGTGCAGCCTCAGGGAGTACTTCCTAAACAACGAGTGTGGGATACATCGCGATGTAGTAGCAGTAGACAGAACCCTTACCCCTCTTTCCTTGGCAAACGAGAACTGGCGTAGACCTAAGGTGCTTAGCACCGACGACCGCAAGGACATATGGAAGAGTAAGGAGCTACACGGGCGGTTCTACAAGGCCCTCACGGGGCCCGATGTAGACCTGCTCGCGTCGGTGAACTGGCTACGCTTCGGTGATCTCTTCGGGGAAACTGAAGGTTTTGTCTGTGCAATTGCAGACGAAGTTATGATGACGAACAACTACCGGAGATATATCCTGAAGGACGGTACGGTCGACATCTGTCGGGCATGCCGCCGTCCCGGAGAGTCTATCAGGCATATTATCTCCGGTTGTTCCCATCTAGCTAACGGCGAGTACTTACACAGACATAATCAAGTAGCCAGGATCATTCACCAGCAACTTGCTGTTCGATATGGTCTTGTGGGGTCTGAGGTGCCGTACTATAAGTACGCACCAACGCCGGTTCTCGAAAATGGCCGTGCCACGCTCTATTGGGATCGATCTATCATCACGTACAGGACTATTGTAGCCAATAAGCCTGATATCGTGCTAATAGATCGATCCAAGCGCCGTGCAGTGCTCGTCGACATCACCATCCCCCATGACGAGAACCTCGTGAAGGCCGAGAAGGACAAGCTCAGCAAGTACCTTGACTTGGCTCATGAGGTTACCGCCATGTGGGATGTTGATTCGACGATCATTGTTCCGATAGTCGTTTCGGCGAACGGGCTTATAGCGAAGAGTCTCGACCACCATCTCAAGAGGCTCTCGCTAGATGGCTGGATCAAGGGTCAGATACAGAAGGCGGTACTTCTGGACACGGCGCGCATCGTCAGGAGGTTCCTCTCTCTGCAGCCCTAACCACCGGTAGCTTGGGCCCCGCCCCGCTGCCGGCGGCACCCTAGGTTAGGTTTTTTATAATGTGTTTATACTTTGTAATTTCATTTTGTATTTTACTTTTTATATATGTATTATAAAATTCCTAGCCTAAGAAAATAAAGATATACATAATTAATAATAATATTTGCAGAGGCCCGCACGGACGGTTTTCAAGCGATTATGCGCAAGAAAATCGTCTCGATGCTAAACAGACTCAGAGGGAGTTCCAACAGGATCCTAGGTGTCATTGCTGACAGGTTCGACTGCCCGATCCTATCGTACTGGATCAGCCAAGTAAAAGGGGTTGCACTGTTTAGATTTAAATAATTAATTGTAATTGTAGACTTTCTTCTAACGTAGAATAAGATATACTAACACCATATGGATGTACAAAACGTCTGAAATAAAGTTTTATTTATTTTAATTTTTAATTTTTAATAGTTATTCCGCTATTCGGGGCAGAAACAAAACCCTTTTTTTAAGGCCTGACTAACTTGCGACCCTTATTGGGCTTAGCAATCTTCGGACCAGATGGTCGGCCGTGGCGTTCCCTGGGGTCAAACAAGGTCGCTAGCCGGACCACCTGAAAAAAAATAAAACATCATATAAATCGGTCCACCCGTTCTCGAGTTATAAATGGTGTAACTAACCCGACTTTATTTTGTGTACAAGATTTTTTGAGATTACGTCTAGCATTATTTACATTACTAGTGGCCCAACTCGCGACTTTGTTCGCAGAGGTGGGAAAAGTGAGATGTCTCTTTTTTCTTCGGCTTAGGTGGATAAAAGCATCCTTTGTGTTAACCGGGGTCATAATCTACCTGTATACCACATTGCATGGAAATCGGCCTGGTAAATTTTACACAATGCGCGCACAAACAAACAGATAAACAGACAAACCGACACAGACAAACTGACAAACAGACAAAAATGACATTTTTTTTGTTATATTTATTTAATGCAAACTTATAATACAGTATCCAGAGTGAGCGAAAACCGTTAACCGTTTACGCCCTATTACAGTGGTTCCCAAAGTGGGCGATAACGCCCCCTAGTGGGCGGTGAAGGCATCAAGGGGGGCGGTAAGAGAGCCAGAAAAAATATATAGTAGTGGTTTTTCGTTAACCAATAAAATTGGGGGGCGTTTAATTTTTTTATTTCTTTAAAGTGGGCGGTAGACAAAATCAGTTTGGGAACCTCTGCCCTATTACTATCTAACTAGCATTTTAGCATTTATAAAGTATCCTATTGTTCAATCCAGGACTTGGTCTACTTACATGCTAAATTTCAGCTTGATCCATCTAGTTGTTACTCCATTATTAGGTAACATACATCCAAACATCTTCACAAACTTTCACATAATATTAGTGGGATTTTTACCACTCATGATGCTCACACAAATGTTTAATGTACAAACGCAGTGTTCCTACAATTTTATCATATGTATAAATTACGGCCTTACATTTGCTGAGAGCCGTTCATTTAGGTTATTGAGCGAGCGCGGTTTCAGACCAATAGTTTGAACTGAAAGGCAGAGAAGTTTTCACCGGAAAATCCAATTTTTTGCGTAGTTCATCGACGCAGAAAGAATCTAATGAGGGTATTTAGAAATCAGAAATCTACCAGCTTGCAGCAGGGTGGCGAAAGGTCTATTTGGCAGTAGATGTCAAAATCAAGTGGTGTGATTGGTGAATCTTGACGCCTACTGTCAAAAAGACCTTTCGTCACCCTGCTGCTGGTGGGTTTATGATTTCTAAACACCCTCATTGCGATTGTTCTATCACGTTCTCTATAAAAAAGATCTGAAAAATATACGTTTAAGGAGATGTATCTGTGTTAAAAGTCTTCGCAAAAAGATCAAACGCAAAATCTTGCTTTTGAGTTTCCAAGCTGGTTTAAAATCAAGCTTATCAAGGTTTTTGACATATTTATATGTTTTCTTAAGAATAATAATTGCATCAATAAATGGCTCTAAATAAATTAGCTTGTGATTTACAAAACCGACGATACAAAAGTGCTTGTTGCTGCTAGGCCTACTTGAATAATTATTTTGATTTTGACTTTCACAGGTGCGGTGTAGCAAAATTATACCCTGTAAAGCCTGTGTAGGTTTAGAGTCGCTTTCGGTAGTGTACGTCAGATTCCGATTTCGTCAGATGACATGTAGGTCAGATTCCGTTTTCGGCAGATTCCTTGGAGGTCAGATTCCGATTTCGTCAGGTGCTACATTATGTCTGATTCCGATTTCGACTGATTCTTATTACGTCAGATAGCATTTTCGTCAGATTCCTAGTAGGTCAGATTCCATTTTCGCCAGATTCCTAGTAGGTCAGATTCCGAGGTGGTCAGTTTCCTAGTAGGCTAGATTTCGAATACGTCAGTTTCCTATTTCGTCAGATTCCGAGTAGGTCAGTTTCCTATTTATCAGTTTTTATTTCGTAAGATTTAAATATCTCTAGAGTTTTAGCCGCGGTGATGTCAAAAATGACGTGCATTTCAAACTACAAGATGGCAGTCACAAATAAGCGCCCCGTAGACCTAGAGATATTAAAATCTGACGAAATAGAAACTGCCCAAATAGGAAACTGACCTACTCGGAATCTGACGAAATAGGAAACTGACGTATTCGAAATCTGACCACCTCGAAATCTGACCTACTAGGAATCTGGCGAAAATGGAATCTGACCTACTAGGAATCTGACGAAAATGCTATCCGACCTATTAGGAATCTGTCGAAATCGGAATCAGACATATGTGGCACCTGACGAAATCGGAATCTGACCTCCATGGAATCTGCCGAAAACGAAATCTGACCTACATATCATCTGACGAAATCGGAATCTGACCTTCACTACCGAAAGCTTAGAGGGCGTTAGTCGTAGAGACTAACATCGTTTTTAGATTCGTCTATAATAATGTAGGTACCTTTGTGTAAGTATATCGTCCCGCAGAACCACTCTGCTCTGGCTCCACAGACAAGCGCCGCTGGCAAACCCTGGGTAGATTTCAAAGCGTTTAAACCGCCGTCATCACCGATACCGAAATTTCGACGATTCACTATAAGAATGTATTCAATTATTGTGATAAAATCCGAAAATAGTACTTTTTTCATGTTTTAATCAAATACTATGTCATCACATCATATATCGAGGTTGGTGATGACGGCGGTTGAAACGCTTTAAAATCCACCCATCTAGCCCAGCCAACTGTATTGATGAGTGAAGACCATTTCAGTTGCACACCTCACATCTATCTTTGTGTTTTTTTGTTTATTGTCTCATACAACTGTAAAAAATGATAATTCATCTGAATAAATACTTTTCTATTCTATTCTATTCTATTATTTTTTCGAGCAATACTAAAAAGTCACGTACCAAAATAACACCATATGACTAACGGTTATTTTTAATAGGAGGCCATAATATAAATCCAGAAAATGCCCGATTCCCGTTCACAGACAATATAAATATTTGGTTACGGCCGGCCCGCACATAAAAATGACGCATGACCTTATAAGGTTGGCAGAACTGGAATAACACGAAATTGGGTAATTTTTCCCGAATTTAATCCCATTTCAAACATTTCGTTAAGTTTGAAATATTTTTATTGGTAGGACGTCTCTATTGTTTGAGGGTATTTTTGCCGTCCGATGTCTAAAACTGGACTAACCCCTATACAACTTCTTAGAGGTTAGTCCAGTTTTAGACATAGGACGGCAGATTTGTAAACCAAACGCGTTTTGAGGTTGCATTGTCCATCATTGCCGACCTATGACTAACAGAGCTAACTGCTATGGAGTTAGCTAAGGTTTAGACATAGGACGATAAATCACTTAAGTCTGTTAAAAGTAACAAACACACACGCGCAGTCTTAGGCGCTGATTATCTAATTACTACAAACGAAGTACACAACTAGGGTGGTAAAACAAAGAAAGGCCGAGATCGCAGATGTTTGTGGCCCGAGCTGCAAGCGAGGGACGTAAATATGCGATCGAGGGCTTTCTTTATTACCTCCCGTGTTGTGTACATAATTTTTCATCACACTTGCCCGAAAATGGTGTTGTTACACGTATGTTTTGCGGGCCGTAAATGACCTATTACGCCCTAGGGCGTAGTGGTTTTCTTTTTAAATTTGAAACGCTGGTTCCGTTTTACTCTTATTTGTCATGTTCAAAGGAAACGCCAACTTACTTTTTTAACTTTTATTACTGAAATATTTGTTTAAAGAGAACTGTTAAAGCAAATACATGTAAACACATATTTCTGTAACATTAATTAAATGTTTAAATAGTATATTTCAGTATTTTGCAAATATAAAATCAACCATTTTAAGTCTTTACCGCTATGGTTTCCGAACGTGACTTGACATTCGCATTGTCTATGGACAGAAATGTCACTAATGTCACTGTCAGTTTTACAATTTTATTTAGGTTAAGTAAGGTTATTTTAATCAGATTTCCTCACAAGTGTGATGAAAAACATTGTGTGTGCCACGGGCGGTAAAGGAATTACAAACTCGTGTTATTAAAGCCCTCGGCTTCGCCTCGGCCTTGTAACAAACACTCGTTTGTAATTCCTTACTTACCGCCCTTGATACACAATGTACTAATAATAACCCACCACCAAAAATACAAAGCTCGACACGTGTTTCGCCTCTCGAAACTGACAAAGTCATGTTCTGTCCATCGAAATATTATAATGTATGGAACGGTAACGTCTAACAAAACTGACGTTGAAATTTGCCCCACAACGCCCACTTTTAAAAATCAATACGTCTTATATATCAAGTGGTATTGATAACCAACTTAATCCCACTATAATATTATAAATGCAAAAGTTTGTGAAGCTTGTTTGGATATTTGGATGTTTGGATGTTTGTTACCTTATAAAGGGGTAACAACTGGATGGATCAAGCTGAAATTTGGCATGCAAGTAGACCAAGTCCTGGATTGAAACATAGGATACTTTATATCCCGGCAAAGAGTTCCTTTGGGACAATAACGGGAACAACGCGGGCGAAGCTGCGGGAAAATGCTAGTGTTTACTATGTGCGAGTCTAAAATTATTTATGACAAATATTAAGCTTGAGAAGACTTCATTTTTGGATAGGTTGCAATTCATTTAAAAGACAAAAATCTGTCATTCGTTACAAAGCTACTTAAGTGAGAACTTCATCGGTACTAACAAGCTTCCATGTAAGTATTAGCTCTGCCCCGTTAGTACGTATTCCGAGGGGCCGATTTTGAGCGTCAATTATACTACAATCGAAGACACTGCTAACTGACCACTTGTCACCCTTATTACAATGTATTAAGGTCTACTGATGGTCACTTAACTGTGTCTTCGTTTGTACCATACTTATTATTTTTCGATGGTTCTGTCGACAAGCGCAAACAGTTGTGGTAGCCTGGATGACGTCATATTTTCTGAAGCACTAGTAGAGGATCATTCTAGAAAATAATCATTCCCCTGTTCACGCATACGAGCGAATGTTCAGAAGATCCCGGCTTTTTTTAGTTGCATTTTTGGGTTTACGTAGTTCTGGCTAAGCTCTACAATATATCAAAAATGCCATTCTAATGAGGCGAAAGCTTCTGAATATTTGTTGCCGGGTGAATGATGCTCTTCACGAATCACAATAGATCTAGTAAAAGTGGCTAATTAGTAAAACATACCATAAGTTTTCAGAATAAACGTTTGGAGTTGAGTTTACAATTGTGTAATCCTCCTCGAGTGTGCGAGGTGTTTGCAAGTTCTGTGTGCCCGGGATTTTTCCAATTACATCTGCACAATACCCGGTTTGACCCAACAACGTACTCGCGCTGTAAGCCACTAGCCATTTCGTCGGGCTGCCAAACGCCGCGTCAAAACTGTATGAGCCATTTTATGAGGACAATATTCGATGCAGCTGTTCAACTATGATTGCGTCCTACTGCGAAATTTTCCAACGCGATTGGTCCGTCAATCAAATTGTTACGAAATACTTTTAGCTATTAAGAGCCTGCAGTGTCCCACTGCTGGGAAAAGCCACAGTATAATAGCAGTAATATTTCTTCCAACAAAAGGTACATCACGCCGCTTGCATGTGTGCGAGCCGCGTACGAACGCACTACAAGCAAACTTTTAGGAATGTTTAGCAATGCATGACCGTCGCCGCGGTCGCTCGTTCCTACAAAATGTATCGTAAACGTGTATACTGCAGTGCGTTCGGTTCAGATGCGAAGATACCGACGGACGGTAGCCCTTCGCCTCGGCCTTGAATAGGTATCGAAATTATTGTAATTATTATTAAATATGTTATTCGGATATGCATATATTTATTATGTGTTAGAATGACATACTTATTAAGGATTCTAATTATTTTGGACAGTTATCATTATTGCAGTGACCCTTCATATGCTAGCCGTGCAGGTTCGACTCATCATCTCCTTCAAGGTCTGCCGTCGGTCTCTATTTTACTGGCCCCATGCTTGTTGCATTTGGTGGTCGCCTCACAAGTTCTCCGGTATGGGATGTCGCGTCCATCTCTTTACTACCTACATTATAATACGTTTAAAAAAGTATAAGGTCAGTCGGGGCCAGCGCGCCTATACACAGTACAGCTATTATACTGCAAATGGCAACAACAAGCTCTACATTTTAGTTAGTTGTCTGTTTTTAAGAGTGTTTTGGGGCGTTCTTCTCTTCAGTACCCCTGATACGATTGTGATGACCATTTGACTTATCCCTTTCGACCTCTTTGTTTTAGTTAGTTGCCTGTTTGTTAGATGTTGTTTGTAGTATAATATCTGTACTTTTCGATATTTTTATGATAGGCGCGCTTACCCCGTTTGCGCACTTGCCCTTACCTTAATAAAACTGTAACAATCCCATCTGTATTTCCATTGTTGAATTTTTAACTATCATGTTTCGTTTCTGAGCTGTTAAAGGAAATTTCGTTAAATCGGTTGTTAAAATCACCATGAAAACAACAGCTACCAAAAACTAGTTTATTAAAATTTTGTTCCAATACAATTTCCAGATTCTATCTTCGAACTTCAAAGCATTTCTCCAAGCTCTTAGCAACTTTTTATTGTGAAAAATGTAAACAGTTTTTGAACTGAACGTTTTTCCTAGAGTACAAGTAAATAAAAGTTGCCTGTAAGTTAAATTGCGAAGCCTAAAGGGCAGTTGTTTATGACACATTAATATTTTGCTCGGAAACTTTAGCGGAACGCTCCTCCGGAGACATTTTAAGGCTTTGAGTTGAAATGTGTCTCGGGACAGGGCCGTTTTGAGTTTGAAGATATTTAGGACGTCATGAGACGATGTTCTACATTCTACAATGAACGATCTCACTATTTTTGCAACGGTTTGTTGTGAACTCGTTGGGGGAGACCTAAGTTCAGCAGCGGACGTCTCCGGATAGAAACGTTGATGATGAAGATCACATTGCGTTGGTGGTGTCGGACACAATGGGCAAGACGACTAAAAAAAACTGTTTAGTCCGTCAGAGATTATTAAAAAATATTGTACCTATACGTATTTTTTCTTTTGTTTGACGAACAAAAAATGACGAGGATAGTGCTTAGAAGTTTCGAGTGACGTCACTCCTAGGTATAATTTTCACCTAGGAGTGACGTCACAAGCCCCCACTCCAGAAGTTTGATGATCTATAACTTTGTCGATTTTTAATATTTTTATAAACCAAAAAAACCGTGTCCCATATTTTTCCATAATCTAACTGACGGACTAAATAAAATTATATAGTTTTAACATAGTCGTCATCCCTATTTTAGATTTGTAGCAAAGTATATAGGATTCACTCTGTACATATAAGGAATGGGCAGGAACTACTAATATATGTGGCAGCACTAAATCGTCAAAAGAGACACTATCCGGGCAGTGAAGGAAACCTATCATTAGGCTTATGATGCTACGCTTTGTCACGCGATAAATAAATGATAAAGCATCCGTCACTCTCACACACTATTTTTCAGAACGTGACCGATGTTTTATCACTTATTTATCGCGTGACAAAGCATAGCATCGTAAGCCTACAGGCCTGAATGAAATGTCATGTGTAAGTCGTGGCTGCACTGCCCGCGTTTCTCGTTAATGTGGCCCCGGTATAATAGAGTACAAGATTTGGATTGGCAGCACCAGTTGGCAGCACCTTTGTTGTGCAAGTCCCCGATATGTGTGATGGTCTTTTATGGTATAGTACATTACACAACTAGGGTGGTAATACAAAGAAAGGCCGAGATCGCAGTTTGCGGCCCGAGCTGCAAGCGAGGGACGTCAATATGCGATCGAGGGCTTTCTTTGTATTACCCTGTTGTGTACATAATTACCCGACTGCGGCGAAACCCAAAGGAGGGTTATGTGTTTGACCTGTATGTATGTCCGTTCCTGTGTCCGCTCGTAACTACTCAACGGCACATCCGATTTTGATAAATGATACATCATTAGATTCGTCTTGATGGTGCGAGTGTCACTGGGTATGAAGTTCGTTAAAATAAACAAAATGGCGGATGGTATGCAGTTTCAAAGTGCACCGCGGTCGGGTTTTTTTTAGTAAAAATGTGGTTATTTTATGTCTACACTTGGCCAGAAAGCGGTTTTTTCCGTACGCGCAGCGTGCGGAAAAAGCCACTTTATGGCCAGGTGTGGCATAAATAATATTTTTTGGCCCTTCGCAATAAGAAGCTGACTGGATCTGCTGCAACCACCTATTAAAATACAATTAGTTTGATTGCATTTCGTTATTAGTGACTTATGTAACATTCGTTCCGCCTTTCATAACGCGAACGGAAATCCAAATTGACATAGGTAAACATTGTGAAATATAATTACCAAGTACTTTAAATTTAATTAAACCGATGCTCCGATTACCGCATCGGTACTTTGATTTTAAATACTGCCTTTATTGGATTTTATTACAGTTTTCTCAAATACAGTAAAATTTACTGATTTACAGTGGAAATCAATGTTATATATTAACCATATACATGATAGAGATACATGGCTTCGCATCACAAGAGAAGCGATGGCGTAAGACTCGACCAAGACATGACCACGACCATTCTGTCAAGAGTGCACGAATAAGAAGAGAGATTAACCATATATACATAGGTGACTACACTTTGGTCTACAGCAGTTTCCCAAACTATGGGTCATGAGTCATGAGCCAAGTGTAGTCACTGAGACTGGATTATAGTCTTCCTGACAGGGACAACGACTGGACGGCAAAAAAAAAAACATACACAAATAAGACGTTTATTTCTATAGGTCGCCGTCGCCGCTAGGGACTCTGAGCATCACCAATACTGACTCCCAAAGGGCGAGTTCCGGAAAAGGACGTTTTTGTTAAGTGCGCTAAAATCCAATCAACTTCGGGATCCACTGGTCTACAGTAACGGTCAGACATTCAGTCTAGAAAGCGCGTTGATGACACGTTTAGTATAGTGGGAGTGGGAGTGACACCACCTACCAGGTGGCGTGGCGTAAAAGATATCCTTGGGCAAGCCGGTGCAGATTTGGGATGCATTTTCCTTAAGAGCTGTCGAATAAGGTGGTCAAGTGCCTGATATTAGGCAAGCCATTAGGAATCGAGTTCTTTGGACACCACGCTACTGCCACCTACCAAACTAGAGGTCCTGGGTAGATTTCCTTAGTATAGGCAAATATTTGAGTGATGAGCACAAGTATTTGTTCCTTAGTCAGGGATGTTTTCTATATCCTTAAGTATGCATTTATCTACGTATTTAAGTATATATGTAGTCGTCTAGTATCCATGATACAACTAGGTCGATTCGTTATTTAGAAATTATAATACAAGGCGACCGCGGGGGTTGGAACCCGGGATCTTACAAGTTCATCCCCAAAGCCACGAGGTGAGAGCCTCTTTACAACCTTGATGATAAAAAAATACATCTAGTTTCCTCATATTTCCCAATAGTTCATTTTAAATGTCCCCTTAACCTTCAAACCACGTGAGTTCCGGTCGCCTGAGGCGCGGGTTTAGTTGAGGCGACGCGGACTATCCCGAGGGAAAAAACTTGCTCAGGATGGGACCTTAAGAGTTTCCCATCTTTTTAGATATTTATTGCTTTGTCATTGGTTTTTCTGTTAGAATATACCTATTAAACATATCCGTAATACAATGACAATTTTAATAACATCAATTAAGAAATGTATATAAATTTCAGCGTTTAATTCATTCCCGCTTCAAGGTCAATTTTATTTGATTAGGATCATCCAAAATTTACCGTTGCCGCGTTGTTTTGTAACAAATATCCAAGTATCCAAACCTCCAAACACCTTCACAAACTTTCACATTTATAATATTAGAAGGATAGGATATGGATATACGAAGTAGGATTGGATTTAGTACGATTAACAAAAAACTGGCCAAGAGCATGTCGGACCATGCTCAGTGTAGGGTTCCATAGCCGTAACCATAAGGTAAAAAATACGATGTAAAAAAAGTACAACAACAAAAGAGCGTATCTTCATAGCAATTACGTCCTTTTGTTGAGAAGCGCAGTTTATCGGCAATAACTCAAAAACGGTTAATCCAACCTTGTTGAAAATAATTTTCGTTGAAAGTATTAACTGAGCGTTATCTTTGTAATTTTTTTTATGTTTTTCGGACACACTGTTTAGAAGATAGAGGGGGGGGGGCACAATTTTCACAACTTTCGGAGCGATTATTTCCAATGGTATTCACTTAATCAAAAACATTACTTAAGAACCTTAAAATGTTTTCAAAAGAGCTGTCGAACTATTTACCACACGATGACATTTTGTGAAAAAAGTTTTTTTTAGCTTTTGTTACATGTATGGAGTGCCCCCCCTAGATTTTTTTATTTTTATTATTTAACTACCAAACTTAGTTGCGGCATCTACAAGACATCTATATTCCAAATTTCATCAGTATTGGTCTTGTAGTTTTTGAGTAAATTGCCTGTGACATACTGACGGACGGACGGACGGACATGACAAAACTATAAGGGTTCCTTTTTAGCCATTTTGGCTACGGAACCCTAAAAATGAGCCAAATTGACACAAATGAACACGTTTTACGGCAGCACGCGGTCACATTTTCATTGGGTATTTGGAAACAAAACAAGTGAACTTAGTCGAGTAAATTTAATGAAGTGTGAGATTTAAAAGCATAAAGTACCTACAATAAGTTTATATATCTATTTATTTATGTATGTTTATGCCCTTGCGTTTATTTATTTTTGGTACCAAAATTAGCTCTCGTTCTTACCCTTCGCACCACCTACTGTTTTGGTTTATTTTTGTGTCAATTCCGCTAACCAAAGGTTATCTGGAAGAGATCTCTTTAGCGATAAGACCGCCTGTTGTCTACCTTTTTAAATTGTTTTAATTACGTAAGTACCTCTTGTAATGTGTTTTTCTGGTGTGCAATAAAGTATACTTGTTGTACCTATGTATTTTAAGTTAGTAATAGTAATATTGTCTTCGGTTTCCGTGGTAATCACTCGTTGTAATAAAACAATTTAAACGGAATAATTTTTTTACGTCCTGACCTGACCTTTCATAACCCTTTTCAGCGTTTGTCTACCCGCAACCACGAACGCTGAAAGGGGTTACGAAACGTCAGAAAATTAAGTAAATAAATAAATAAATATTAGGGGACAATCTTACACAAATCGAACTAGCCCCATAGTAAGCTCAATAAGGCTTGTGTTATGGATACTAGGACGACGATATATTTAATAGATACAAATACTTAGAAAACATCCATGTCTCAGGAACAAATATTCGCGTATTATACGCGATTTTGTGTTATTGCAATAAGTAATAGTAACATTTAAAAAATTTAAAAAAAGGCTCGAAAAATCTGTATATCTCATAAACGGCTAAAAAGATTTAAGTGAAAAACCGGCTAAAAATACTATCAGCCAATTCACCTTTAAAAAAACTTATGGAAATTGGTCCAATAGTTTTCCAGGAAACTGGTAAGAGACACATAAACAACCTCTGACCCCAAACGCATATACGAGCACCGCCTCCATTCTGTTCCGACCGCCGTGAGTAGACGTAGATAGGTAGATACCATCAAATAGTTGTACCATTCTCATTCTTAAGTAGGTAACTATGACGCAGTCCGGGAAGTAGAAACATTATTGTCTCGCTGGTCCATTATTTTTATACAAGAGCCTAGTCATGCGGTGTCCATTTGTCACGTCCCTGTCGGCTCACCATTTTGTAATATAATAACAAATTATAGCAATATCGGGTCTAAGAAGGCGCGTGTGCGACATCGAATATGCTTATGCTGGTCAAAAAACTCGGCGTGTAACACTATGCTGTTTTTTTTCCGGCGCCGCGCCCGTTTACGTTGACAGTGCACCGTGGACATGTGGCCAAAGTATAAAGACAAATAAGTAGCAGTGGCGTGGCGTCCAAACAACTCGATTCCTACCGGCTTGCCTAATATCAGGCTTTTGACCACCTTATTCTAGAGCTCTTAAGGAAAATGTACGCCAAATCTGCACCGGCTTGCCCTAGGAAATCTTTTACGCCACGCCACTGATAAGTAGCCCAACTTTTGAGCTTCTGTCAAAGACTAGTGAGCACCGTAGGTGAGAACTGGAAGTATGCACGCACATATCCATGAGTCTCCGTTTAAGTGATAGTGCGAGATCGCCTTTCATCAGGTGTTCCATGGATCAATAGCTCCTCCAAGCGTTTTCAGTCCGTCTTTCGATCTCTTTATCTTGTCGCGGCTGGAAGGAGACTATTTGGCCCAAATAGATGTACTACGTTCCAAGACTCGAATAGTCAATGTGGCTCGGAAGTCGGCCAAGTTGAAGTGGGACTGGGCTGATCATGGATGTATAAAATAGAAGGATACCGCGCGGTCTAAGACGCGGGTGAAGCCAAGCAATGGCCGCCGAAGTGAGCATGTGTGCGTTGACGGCCCAATGGCAGCCGACCGGCCCATTATGCTGGTTGATGTGTGCGTGCGTGCGTACAAAGCGCCGGCTCATTGCCGGCTCATCATGAGTGCTTCACTTATCTGTTCGCGACGCTACGTCCATTTATTTTTTAGGTCCTTGGGGCTGATCATATCTGCCGCATGTCGAACGAGATGTGGGCCGGTAATAAAAGTATTCCAACTTCGGCCGTTTAGGAGCGTGCGACATGTATTCACACAAACGCACGATCGAGCGTCTGTGCGAGTGCGCTCCATACTGAAGAATTCTTACGCATTCTTAAATATTTGTTTGTAGTGCATTCATTCACGGTGCGCACACATTCAAACACGCGATGTACCTTTTGTTGGAAGAAAAATTGCTGCTGCGACTGTGATGTTTACTGTGATGTGGCCATGCCCTTATATATAGACTCAAAGGGCGTAAACGCCGCAGGTTCTAACGGCGTTTACGCCCTTTGAGTCTAAAGATATCGATATGCTCTGTGTCTGCACAGAACTAATATAATTTCAACCGTCAATACGCGCGTTATTACTTGTGTTATGGGACTCCGCGTACTATACGCGCGGAATCCCATAACACAAGTAATAACGTAAACACTAGAATAGCTGCAATATGCTTAATATTGCGCCGTATTCATTTGCTAATTAACGATATGCGGTGTTACAGATGGTAATTTGATTAAATTGCACAGCTAGTTGCTAGTTAGGCAAGTTATTTGTTTCAATAGAGTCGAAGTGTGGAAACATGGCTCTCCAGCACATGCCTGAGAAGAAAACTTGAATTTTTCGTCAGACCATCTTGTGGGGGGTGGTGGATCCACTCTGCATTTTCCGGTTCGTGGTCCCATCGGCCATCGGCTCTTTGAGGACTTTGAGCTTTATGCTCAACCCATTGCCGCATGCATGCCAGGCGATCTAATTACACTGATATTTCTCAAATAGTTTATATTAATATTTTTATGCCACACGGACCGTAAGTGGCATTTACCGCCCGATACGCGGGGACAAAATCTCACTTTCTAACCAAGACGAAACGTAAATAGTCTGGTACGCACCCAGAGCGGTACAATTAAGGAAGACCCAGATCGCAGCTGAGGATCATAAATAAAATTATGCTATCTTCTATATCCTTTGTGATGTATATTTACACCTTCAAATTATATAGGTACAGAATAATCCCCAACTATAGTTCAATACATCTGTGGTCCAAATTAACTCGAATATTACTCGTTAATGTATGACAATTAAGTCCGCCACTTGTACTTTCTTGTAAGTAGGTAAGTTTAAAAAAAAAAAAAAATTATTACGGTACGGATACACTCTAAGATGAGTAATTTCATTATAAACGCGTATAATCACTGATAGAAAATGGATATTGGGGTTATATTCAAAAAACGATATTCGTAGTTAAGGGACTTATTTAACAAAATGTTAGTCTTGTTCCTCTGTGTAACTAATTTTACCATACAAATTATATGGTTTGCAGGTTGATTCACAAGAGCTGGCGCAGATTTAGTATGAAATCAGAACACTTTGCATACAAAATCCGCACCAACTCTTATGAATCGACCTTGTACTTTAGTTACACAAAGCCCTAATTATGGACATCCTTTTTTGACCCATTGATATTTTTTTTTATTTTTAGATATTGCTGAATAAAGGGGGTGTAAACTATTTTATTACGTTAAATAATACAAATAAACAAAGTATTATAGACACAATTATATGGTAAAAAGAAGAGAAATCTAGTGCTCCAGGATGGGTATTCTACAGCCATCTTCGCATCCAAATCTTCCTATCCTTCTTCTCGTTCCCCTAATTCTAATAGAGACCGCTCTGATGATTGATATTTGTATTTCGACTTCGATCCAGTTTGTTATTTGTGAGTGTGGCTTGGACCATTTTTCACATAGCTTAAGAAATGTTTTTTTTTGTGAAGGATTCATATTCAGTTCCGACAACGCCATCACAAGAGACCCATTGATATAAATTTATAAGATTTGTTTTGGACCATAGTTGGTTGACTGGACTAATTGGGGAGTTTTACGGTACAGCGATGTTTACCATGTCAGCAGTAAAACTCCAGCCACACAACTGGCCACTTGATTATTGATAACTTCCACAAGTCCGCGGTTGTTATACAACTAAGTTTCCCCCGTCGCTGCGCGTTTTCGTTATTGTAACTAAGTCGGTAGTTTTGGAAGTTTTCGTATAGTTTCCGACATTAGCCTGGAGTTGGCTAAGTAAGCCTTTGGATTGGGATACGTAATAACACGATTTAAGATAGGGATGTTGTGGCGACTCATCCGTCTTTTGTCTCTTCTGATTAATATCATAGATTGGCTGCACAGTCTATTTAAGCACATAGATACAGAGATGTTTAGACTGAGCAATCATCCAGGAGCCGCGAACTGAGACGTAGATGAGCGAACTCGAGTTGCAAACTATCGTCCGAGGTCCCATTTTTTTTGTTAACAGTGTAGAAACGCATTACGCGTACCCCCCAGGCCTTACCAGGCCTGTTATTTTTGAAGTCGGTGCCTGCCACTGCCACGCAAAGCTGGCTATGTTGAGCTCCTTAGCTGGCACCGACTTCAAAAATAACAGGTTAAAAACTATAAATATCTGTATACCTATGTATGAATCGTTGATTATCCATTTCTTTGAGGTAATTAACATATTATTTTCTGGTTTTTAGTTTAAGTTTTTGGAAGACAGTTTTTATTTTTTGTTTTAAAAATTTACTTTATTTTTAAATTTTTAGTGGCGCTGGAAAAATATTGTTTTAACCAAATAGACTTAAGTCTATTTAGTTAAAAGAAAAAAAAACCAAATCGGTCTAGCTGTTTTCAATTAAATAGCCGTAATCGGGGAACAAACCTACATGAAAATTGCTCTTTGTTTTGAAGTCGGTTAAGACTGGAAACGTATTTCTAATAAGAAATGCACGAGAAACTAAGAAAAATACCCAAATCGCTATACGTGTGCCTATGATATTTGAAGAGTTCCCTCGATTTCTCCAAGATCCCATCATCGAATCCTGATTTGGTTGCAATGGGACCACCTCGGAGGTATACCCTTTAAAACAAAAAAAGAATTTTCCAAATAGGTTCAGTCGTCTTCAAGTAATCGGGGAAGAAACCTAGATACAAATTTACTCTTTGTTTTGAAGTCGGTTAACACTAGAAACTTGTTGCTAATAAGAGATGGACGAGAAATTACGAAAAATACCGAAATCGTTATATGTGTGCCTATAATATTTGAAGAGTTCCCTCGATTTCTCCAAGATTCCATCATCAGATCCTTATTTAGTTGCAATGGGACCACCTCGAAAGTCTACCCTTTCAAACAAAAAAAGAATTTTCCAAATCGGTCCAGCCGTCTTCAAGTAATCGGTGAACAAACTCAAAAAAAAAAAAAACATACAGACGAATTGAGAACCGTCCTTCTTTTGGAAGTCGGTTAAAAATGCGTAAGTATGCTCCAGTACTAATCACACAGTCTACGCCTCGACCTTGAATAGGTACCGCGCGCTGAAACAGTTTTTTTTTTTAAGTTGACAAACTCGCAACTCTATTGGGCGTGGCGATTGCCGGACCGGGTGGTCGGCGGTGGCGTTCCTTGGGGTCGAACCAGGTCGCTAGCCGGACCACCCCGAGTGGATTGGACTGGGTGGGTGCCGGGGGCGCCTGGAGTCGAACCAGGTCACCTTGTCCCAGTCCGCCTCGATAGGGTCGGACTAGGTGCGCTCAAACAGCCGAAGAGGGACTACTTAGGCCCACGGAAGATCAGTGTCGCGGCCCATGCTGAGTGGTTTCTATTTTTGTTACCATCGTGCCATTAATTTTAAGAATAAGTAGTTTAAGTTTGTATCCTAGTTTATAAGCAATAATGGTGTTTTTGGTTGCAAAATAAATGTATCTTCTGTATCTTCTACTTGTCTGTATTTATACTTTGCCGAAGTCTGGCTAAGCTTCTAGCAGTTTTATAGAATGCACGGGCGAAATGTTCATCTGATTTTGTTATGAAGCTGATCTATTTCTCCATTATTTAGGTCTACTTCCAGTCATCACAAATCTCAACGTCTTACACAACAAAGCGGTTGCGTTTACCCTGAACAGGAGCGTAATGTTGCAAAAAAATTATGGAGAAATATCTAATCCCCACAAGGGTAGTTTTGGTTTTAATTTTGCAACTTTACGTCCTTCTGGCAGGTATTTAGCAATGTTATACCGTTCTGGCAACCAAACCTCAAGTTTACTAATAAAAAAAACCGGACAAGTGCGAGTCGGACTCGCCCACCGAGGGTTCCGCACAAATACTTTAAATAAAGACTATATACAAATGTATAGCTTTCAGATTTTTCCCTATATTTCTAGTATTCATAGTTCTAAGTTAACAGAAAGTACCCTATAAATGTTGATTTCCTTGAGAGAGTCGATATGTACTTTGTTTGCGGCATAAATGGCCATATCTTTCTTTTACGTTAACTTAGAAGAGAAGTTTGATTTTTTTCATAGCTTCAAGGAACCATAGACTTGAGTATATGGTTTTAATTTCAACTCGATACCTCCACGCGTTCCTGAGATAAAAGGTCTTGACAGAGGGACAGACAGGGGGACAGACGGACGAATAGACAGACAACAAAGTGACCTTATAAGGGTTTTTCCTTTTGAGGTACGGTACCCTAAAAATGTATATACGATTTTATTATAGCTTAACATATTTGTATTAGGCAGATGTCTACAAAATGTAATTTTAAATTGAAACCAGAATTGGCACCGATCTTATCCAAGTTAGAACAGCGAGGCATTCCAAAGTTTGCATTGTGCTTTTTCTCTTACTCTTCTGTAAAGCCATATTCATCTGAGCAGGACGTCACGATACGACGTTCGAAGTTCCATGTACTGGAACAGCAATTGTAACCCGACTCGTAAATATCACTCGGTAAGTTCTGCCGCAGGTGGCTTCACAAAAATCGATCTCCATACATAAACTCCACGATTGCATGAATAAAGTTGCGCTTGTATTGGGAAAACTTTTAGTCTAGTTTGAACTGAACGACTCTTTGTGAACATATTATTTAGGTCATTGCTTACACAACTTGCTAAGTTCTTATTCATAAATGTACAAGTTTTTAGCTTATAATACTGAAGTCTGTTAGTTGGTTTCAAAATAAATAAAATAATATAATTTATTTCTGCAAGTAGGCCCTCAAGGGCTCTTTTACCTATAGGTACATGTCTGATTCTATTCTTTTCTCTTCTTGTCTTTTGGCGTTTCGGGTAATGAGCTTCTGGTGAGAAGAAGCGCCGGAAGAAACTCCCCAGTTTCTCTTTTCCACCATTTTACAAGTATTACAACAATATGACGTTAATACATGAGATTTCATTAATACATTACATTAAACTTAAAACTACATTTATAGAGATGTAATAACCACATTTTTACTAAAAAAAACCCGACCGCGGTGCACTTTGAAACTGCATAAAATCCGCCATTTTGTTTATTTTAACGAACTTCATACCCAGTGACACTCGCACCATCAAGACGAATCTAATGATGTATCATTTATCAAAATCGGATGTGCCGTTGAGTAGTTACGAGCGGACACAGGAACGGACATACATACATACAGGTCAAACACATAACCCTCCTTTGGGCTTCGCCGCAGTCGGGTAAAAACTCTATGCGTCCAAACAAGACAAATAAAAAATAGAAAATAAATTGATACTAAAATTAATGGAGATTTAAAGAGTCTCCGTTGTCAAAATATTATGTTTTGGAGGTGTAAAGGATCTTCAAACGTCAAAATACAAATTACAGTTTTTTGCAGGATTTTGTCACCTGTGGCCCTTTAGTGCCAGGGTTACAGGTAAGTATATGATACGTGTTTTATTAGGGTACCGGAACCCTATTACAAATCCTCCGCTGTCCGCCTGTCTGTCTGTCCGTCTGCCACAGGGCTCTATCTTTTGAACCATAATATGTAGAGACTTGAAATTTTCACAGAATATGGTATTTCTATTGCCACTTTAACAACAAATATTAAAAATAAAAAGAAGGGGTCCTTACATACGAAACTTGTTTCTGTCGGTCTGTTACAGGGCTGTATCTTTTGAACCGTAATAGAGACTTAAAATTTTCACAGAACATGTATTTTTATGGTAAAAATAAAATAAAAAGAAAACAAAATAAAGGGGTCCTCATACAAAAACCGTGCTTTATAACCGTTTTTTGCTCGATTTTAATAATGGCAATAGAGTCCGACTATGCTAACACTGCAGAGGGTGAAAAGAGTTTCATTAAAAAACAACACGCATAGCAACATCACAAGCAAGAGGAAATGTCTTTCCGTTCATAAGTAAGTATAAGGACATACATTCAGTGCCGGATTAGCCATATAGCAAGAGTAGCAAATGCTACGGGTCCCGCGCTTTGGGGGGCCCTGCGCCCACTCGCAAACCCCCCCCCCCCCCTCGTTATGTAATTCGTCACGTATAAAATTACCGGTCAATCGGTATTTAAGCATATCTAAGACCAACCAAGCACCTCTTTGAAGAAATGCTACAGGCCCCGCGCTGGCTTAATCCAGCACTGCATACATTATATACCTACTTAGTACATTAGGTACCTACTGATATAGTTCCGGCACCAATAGTTCCTTCACGTTCCCTAACGTCACAATCGCCTACTTAGCATCTAATTAAGATATTAGGTATAAGTCCGACCCCGAATTCGACTTCTCCGAACCCTAAAGTAATACGACTTTGACTGTGACTTTAAAATCGGGTTTTCTCGAAAACACTCTGCAAACTCATTAAATTCTACAAGTTAGCAACTTTGGTGCTAAGTTTTTGTCTCTCGTTCTTACTAAAATTGCGTTTGTATCAAAAGCGGGCAATGAAAAGTGTATTAAGTCAATTTAGTAGTCGGTTACTCCCGTTTTCGTTGGATAAGGACAGGAAATTCAGTCCACTGTCCATCTGCACAGGGCGTATCTCTTGAACCGTAATAGGTAGAGACTTGAAATTTCCACAGAAATTGACAACATTTCATTTTAAGAACAGCTTAAAATGTATAAACGATTCGAAAGCATTTTATCTCCTGAACACTTCACTATTTTTATAATTTTTTTTATATCGCTTAATATAAAAAATACAAATGAAAAAAAAATATGTTCTCATTTTACCAGTTCTACGGCACAATAGATGAAATGCCAGTGCCTTTTGCCACAGAAAAAATAAGCTGTCATAATTTTGAATTTGACATTGTCAATGCATACTGTCAGATCGCTTACTTTTTTTAGATCGCGATAAGACTAAAGTAATGGTTTATTGTACCGTAGAACTGTAGTTACGCCCTTTTAGAATAAGCAAATATTAATATATTAATTAATTACAAATCCTGGTGAAACAAATAAACTATAGCGTATTCGTCTTTTCAAACCAAATACAGAGAACCAATAAAATTAAAGGCTCAAAAAAATGAAAGGTTGTCAATTGTTTTGTTTTCATTCACGATAGATAAGCATTTCGCTTCTATCTAAATTGTTGGTAAGTGAAGATAAAGTCGACGACTGGGCATGCTTACAAGATAGTGCCCATTCACTGTCAACTGTGTTCCCATTGCCGCTATATTAACCCTTTTTCCGTTTGTATTGATTACAGGGAGACTTGAACCACATCATCATTAGTGGTTTTATATGTCATAAAATAATCATTAAATGAAATATAAAATTTAATACTAAAATACCTACAAATGATTACCCAATTTAATGCATGAATCGCTAATTGGCCATTAACGGCAATTAATTTTAATCCTTCGCGCTACCGAGCCTTTCTAAGTATTACCGTGTTATTTTATTCCATAGCGACCGTATTAATTAGGTAGGTAATTTTTTTTCAAAGATTTGTAATTTATATTTTTTTCGATAGTTCCCGACGGATCTAGAAACTATTGCATTTAATTCCTTGTAGTTTTTCTAAAATATTTTTTTAAATCCCCGTTATGACAGCTTTGAATTAAGGACGCCGAGCTGAAAGATTTAGTGTCTTAGTTCGTAATAAAAAAAAAATGTCTATGCCAGGTATGTGTCGGCTGTCAGCTGCAGACGAGACATCAATGCTTTAACACCTCTAATTTCAGCAGTATAGCACTTATCGCTGTCTGAAATATTGAAGGATCATAGTCATCTCATAAATTCTAGTGTCCGCGCGCGAACTCATTTTGATGTATTTATTTTGACATCAAGGGTGAAGCTCTAGAATTCTTACAATTCTTTCTACATTTTTTTAATCTAAAGGGCAGCACAAAAATCTAATAACACCGTACGCACAAAGAAACGGATTGATTCTTTTGGTTTTGTCGCAAATGAAAACACAAAACTTGTCAGTCGACACACCACAGACCTCATACAGATACCTGTTTTTTTTAATACAGACGTATATTATACACCCTCATTTTTTTATACACCCACGACATTTTGGCGTCCTTGATTCGGAACTGTCATTTCGAGGATTCACAAATATATTTTGGTATAATTACAGGTAATGAAAATACAATAGCAGTATTTCCTGGATCTGTAAGACGAGAACTATCAAAAAAATATATAAATAACACATTTTTAAGAAAATGTATAAACCCAATTAACGAGATTTCAAAATTTTTTTTGCTAAAATGTATTAATTAGGAAAAACCATTTTACGTCACACCTGACCATAAAGTGGCAATAACCGCCCGCTATGCGTGCGGAAAATCCCACTTCATGGCCTGGGGGAGAGGTAACATTTTGTAATTACCAAAAGCGGTAATAAAAAAAGCCTCAAATCACACAAATACCTGCGATCTGAGACATTCTTTGTTTTACCGCCCTAGGTAAGTAATGTACTATTTTGAATTTAATAAAAATAAAAAAAAAATTAAATATTAAAAAGTTTATTAGGTTATATTATAGCATAGGTTTACAAAATTCAAGGTTGTGATCTTCTAGTAAGTGAAATATAATGGGGATGACAACTGGGTTAAAAATATATAATTCTATTTAGTCCGTCAGTTAGGTTATGGAAAAATATGGGACATGTATTTTTTGGTTTATCAAAATATTAAAAAAAAAAATAAACAAAAAATAAGTTTAAACCTTCTGGAGTGGAGGCTTGTGACGGTCCTAGGTGAAAATTGTACCTAGGAGTGACGTCACTCGAAACTTCTAAGCACTCTGAATCTTCGTCATTTTTTTTTTGTCAAACAAAAGAAAAAATACGTGTACAATATTTTTTAATAATCTAACTGACGGACTAAACAGTTTTTTTTTGTCGTCTAGCCCATTCTAGTAATGAAAATCTTTTATTGATAAATGGAAGAAACAGATGATTTTTTTTAATTTGCCGGGTTTTAAATACATGGTTAGTCACGTGCAACAATATTATTACGAAACTGCGTACAGATGACGAACGTATGTTAATATTTTGTTCTAAATTATATTAGTCTGCAGGATACGAAAACGGATTCCACTCAAACACGTGCATCCGTCTGAATCCAAACACATATTATAAACTAGCTGTCCCGGTGAACTTCGTTCCGCCTCAGTTTTATTTACCCAAAAAAAACAAAAATCATAAAAATCGAAAACTCTTTCCAAAATAGCTGACAAAAAGACTTTGTAAACAATTTACTTTTCATACATTGAAAGTATTATTCGATATTGTATTGAAGTATGGGGTAACGCATGCAATAACAAATCAATACTTCTCATGCAAAAAAAAGCTATCCGAATAATTGAAGGTATTGTACCTGCTACTCACAGACAAATGTTTATTGATAATAAGATCCTCATAGTTGTTTCTCTTTACTTATATCGCGTTTCCCTATATGTACATAAAAATATCGAGAAATTTCCAAAAGCGAGACAAAAGCCAAATCACAACCTAAGAAAAAATGATAATCTTGCATTGCTCAGGCCCCAGTTCAGCCACTTTAGCAAAAGTATAACAAATAATGCTATTAAAATATGTAACAAATTGAGTAACGACATTAAAGCTTTCACTGATATTATAGTAACTTTTAACAGAAAGCTGAAACAATCTTTTTTTAAGCAGACCTTATTATACAATTAATGAATACTTTGCCAATGTACTAGATTAATGATTAGGACATAATTAATTGGGCATAATATAATAATGATGTAATAATATGTACTAGACGTAAGTAATTAACGACTTATTTGTGTCATTCTAATTTATTAATATTGTATTTGCATGTATACTTGTATACGTATGGTATGGCAAATAAACAATTTTGACTTTGACGTTGACTTGATCCACTCGTTCCAGAGTTATAAATGGTGTAACTCAATCGACGTTGTTTTATGTGCACTCACGGACAATGAATTCGGGTCACTTTCTACATAATTGTTAATATAAAATGACCCAAATTCATTGTCCGTGAGTGTATTAGATACAGAAGTAACTCTCAGTCTCTCTGTTTCCTTGTCACATATAAACCGCTGAACTGACTTTGATGTGGTAAAATATATCCCGAAAATCATTCCTTAAGGGGGTGAAAAGGGTGGAAGATATAATGGAGAATCAAGTACCTATTTCTCAATTAAAAGATGATTATATACAATACAAATAGGTCTACACAGATGAAATTGCGGGCAAAAGATAGGATAATTCCTGGGGAGATGGCTATATGAGAGAGATATGTTATTATAAATTAATATTTTTCTGCCACACCTGGCCATAAAGTAGCTTTTCACACCTCCTATTCAGAAATAGTACATTGTGTATCAAGGGCGGTAGGTAAGGAATTACAAACGAGTGTTTGTTACAAGGCCGAGGCGAAGCCGAGGGCTTTAATAACACGAGTTTGTAATTCCTTTACCGCCCGTGGCACACACAATGTTTTTCATCACACTTGTGAGGAAATCTAATTAAAATTAACCTTACTTAACCTAAATAAAATTGTAAAACTGACAGTGACATTAGTGACATATCCATAGACAATGCGCAACGTTCGGAAACCATAGCGGTACAGACCTAAAACGGTTGATTTTATAATTGCAAAATACTGAAATACACTATTGAAACATTTAATTAATGTTACAGAAATATGTGTTTACATGTATTTGCAATACCAGTTCTCTTTAAATAAATATTTCAGTGATAAAAGTTAAAAAAGTAAGTTGGCGTTTCCTTTGAACATGACAAATAAGAGTAAAACAGAACCAGCGTTTCAAATTTAAAAAGAAAACCATTACGCCCTAGGGCGCAATAGCTCATTTACGGCCCGCAAAACCTACGTGTAATGCACCATTTTCGAGCAAGTGTGATGAAAAAAGTATTTTGATCCCTCATAAGAGGGATCAAAGTGATACTTTTCTGTTCAAGGACTACCTACAGGGTATTTTTAGTTTGAACCTGCTTAGAATATGCCATTGCCATACCATACATTATAGACTCTACATATTGACTCTACATATCAACTCTACATATCGACTCTACATTATTGACTCTACATATCGATTCTACATATCGACTCTACATATCAACTCTACATATCGACTCTACATATCGACTCTCCATATCGACTCTACATTATCGACTCTACATTATTGACTCTACATATCGACTCTAAATATCAACTCTACATATCGACTCTCCATATCGACTCTACATATCGACTCTACATATCGATTCTACATATCGACTCTACATATCCACTCTACATATCGACTCGACATATCGACTCTCCATATCGACTATACATTATCGACTCTACATTATTGCTCTACATATCGACTCTACATATCAACTCTACATATCGACTCTACATATCGACTCTCCATATCGACTCTACATTGACTCTACATATCGACTCTACATAAAGTCGATAATAAGGAATGGCCCAGACCACAGGTGTTTGGGGTCCGAGCCGCAGGCGAGGGCCATAAATATAATATGGAAGTGGTAAATTCGTCCCGTCCGTAAAAAGTAATAAACGTTTTATAAAATAATAAGTAACTGTAAATTTAACAATTTCACATTTCATTTTATTAAAAATGTGTGATGCTCTTTGACTAACTATATATTTCGTTTTCGTTATTTTGGTAGGTAGCGTTTGTATTTAAATTTTCCTCATAGTCGGTGTGAAAAGCAGTATGTGTCACAAGGTAGCAAAATTATTTTCACCACGGGCGTTAACACTTGAATCCCTCACTACGCTCCGGATTCTACTTTAGAATCCCTCGCTACGCTCGGGATTCAATTGTAGAATCCGTCGCTTCGTTCAGGATTCAATGTACGCCCTCGCCGTAAATATATCATTTTGCTCCCTTGTGACACAATATACTATTTTCCGCTCGCTACGCGTACGGAAAAAGCCGCTTTCTAGCCAAGTGTAGACATAAAATGAAGTAGGTAAACAACACGGGAGGGAATAAAGAAAGCCCTCGATCGCATATTTACGTCCCTAGCTTGCAGCTCGGGCCGCAAACATCTGCGATCTCGGCCTTTATTTGTATTACCACCCTAGTTGTGTAATGTAATATTTCCAATGGCCACCTCTCCCGTAATGCCATCTTACCCGTAATTATCCTATTTTCCAATTAAGAAATGCAACTCGGTTATATTTAGTACGGAAAAAAAGTTTTTTAATACACTTGCTCAAAAAGTGGTCCTTTTTGTAGCTGTATATCGTGCGCAAAGTTCGATTTTGCGAACTAGTGCTTTTTATTTCCCATTTTTTTTAATTTACTGTTGTTCAAATACATACATCCAACTAATGGTCAAATACGTTCTTTGTTTTTATTACGTCAGTGGACATTGAATGAAAGTATACATTTGATACGTTTAAAATATTAAATCCACATATATAACGTTTGATTGTTTTTATTATAAACAATTAAACTGTTATCTAATATTAAAATAGTTTAAAAAGTATGCTTCTTGAGTATTACCAATGAGTAGTTTAGTCAGCGGTCTCGCATAATACTAGTATTATGCGAGACCCAAAAAATAAAAATTGTCACAGATAAGATAATATGGTGCAGGCTGTTCGAGTTTTATAAATGACAACTAGCTTTCCGGCACTAAAGATTACATTTTACTTGGAAATTAATGAGCTATTAAGTATTTAAATATTTATTGCTTTTTTCCATTTTTAAATGCAGTTAAATTATCTTAGAACGTTTGTCTGTTCCCAAAATAGTTTATTTTTATTTGGCTGAATGGTGACAAACGCTGCCACGTTGGAAAAAGTTCGCAATTAAAAGTAACACATTTTGTTTTATTCCCGCCATTTTCATTCATGATTGTAATTTTGTAATTATTAATTATCACGCATTAGTTTGATAACACTTTTGTGAAAAATGAGCGATTCAGACGATTTTGAAATAAATTCAACACCACGAGATACCTATACTAGCAAAGGTGTCAACGGCAACTACTATTCATTATTTTACCAGAGAAGTCGAAGGAGGAATATCTGGCCGTCTATGAGCAATTCATTGACTGGAAACGAGAAAATCGAACGGCGTCATTCTCAGAAAATGTACTTATGGCCTACTTTCTTGAATTGTCTAAGAAATATCAGGCATCTACAATGTGGTCAGGATACTCAACGTGACTCTTAATAAGTGTTCCAATTGAGTGCTCCATTTTTATGAGGCCAAAAAATAAACAAATTTGTCTCTTAATCATTCAATCATTTCATTTTCGTTGTAATTTTTCGCAAATGTATTAAAAAACGTCGTTTGATACACGTGCGGAAGTGTCATTTCCACTCGTCCCGAGTCTTGTCCCTCGCCTTACGGCTCGGGCCAAGACACCTCGGGACTCGTGAAAAATGACATACTTTCCGCACTTGTATCAAAAAGTACTATTTTTCCATACTTAAAATAATTGATCGCAATCCCCATCCAATATGTGCCAATAAAACTTATTGTTGTTATCAAGTTCAGTAAATTCGCTTGAATTCTGCGGCTCCGCAAGTCATTGTTGGCAGAAAAGTCACGGCAAGTTATAATTGGCCAAGTTGGCTCGATAGGTTTGTGCCGTGGGCTGTTTTGTTGAGCACCCATAACGGTGGGCCAGGAACTTGGGAACATTACGATACGAACAGACCATGGGGGGGTAATTTAGAACTTTGACATTGTGAACTGAGTCATCTTCATAATTGGCCTCTTACGGTTCTTCGCCTTTTCGCCGAATAATTGTTTCCCAAATGTTTCATTTTTCTGAACCCATACTTTTTCGGAACTTTCTTAAAGAGAGAGATAGAGAGAGTGAGTGGGATGAGAGTGCACCTCGGTGAACCAGCTGGTAGTGTAAATTTAATGTAATTTTTCAATATGGACATAGTTTATTAAGTTTCAATTTGTCTAGTAACATTATTCTATCAAAGTTGTCTGAAAATAAAGATGTACATAGATAAATATTTTTTTTACAAACCTATAGACTATTGCATAAAACCATAAGAAATTACAGTGCGAAATTTTTTTTGGTTTGGTTTCGGGGGAAATCGAGAGTTGGTAAATGAAATATTTAGGAAAAAAATATTCAGGGAACATAAAATTAAAAAAAAAAAAAAAAAAAAAAAAAAAAAATAACTGGCCAAGAGCATGTCGGACCATGCTCAGTGTAGGGTTTCATAGCCGTAACGATAAGGTAAAAAATACGATGTAAAAAAAGTACAACAACAAAAGAGCGTATCTTCATAGCAATTACGTCCTTTTGTTGAGAGGCGCAGTTTATCGGCAATAACTCAAAAACGGTTAATTCGTTTTTGTTGAAAATAATTTTCGTTGAAAGTATTAATTAAGCGTTACCTTCGTGATTTTTTTCATATTTTTCGGGCGCACAGTTTAGAAAATAGAGGGGGGGGGGACACACTTTACACAACTTTCGGAGCGATTATTTCCAAATACATTCACTTAATCAAAAACATCACTTAGGAACCTTATAGTGTTTTTTAAAGAGCTGTCGAACTATGTACCACACGTTGATATTTGCTGAAAAAAAAAAATTTTTACTGTCTTTAACATGTATGGAGTGCCCCACCTAAAAATATATTTTAATTATTTATATACCAAACTAAGTAGCGGCTCATAAAACACACCTATTTTCCAAATTTCATCAATATCCATCATGTAGTTTCTGAGTAAAATGCCTGTGACATACGGACAGACAGACAGACAGACAGACAGACAGACGGACGGACATGACGAAACTATAAGGGTTCCGTTTTTGCCATTTTGGCTACGGAACCCTAAACAGACAGACAGACAGACAGACAGACAGACAGACAGACGGACGGACATGACGAAACTATAAGGGTTCCGTTTTTGCCATTTTGGCTACGGAACCCTAAAAAAGCAAAAAATAATAAAGGCAGGACCGCCTCTTACATTTAAGATTATCCAAATAGTGTCTATGGAGGTACGGTATTTGCATAAGTAGCCTGCAAGACCGATACGGGAGCGGCAATGCCGGTCGCACACACTTGTGCAGATCTCCAACATTGCTCGGCACCACTTTTGTGTATGTCTGGTGAAACTACACACAAAAGTGGTGCCCGATAATGTTGGAGCAAGAGCCGGCTTATTACAGAAAGGGGGTTACCCCTTCACGTTTGAAAGAACCTGAAAAGCATTGATAAGTCTCAAAAAGCCAAAGATTGTATGTATTTTGAGTAATTCAAACTTTAGTTTCCAACTATGCTAATAAATGGCGCTTTTTGTGGTTTTCTGGGAGTTCAAATGTACCAAGCTATAAAATTAGCTTAAACAAATTTCATATCGTTAAACTGTTGAGGGTTCCGTGCCCAAAGGGTACCAACGCAACCTACTAAAACTCCGCTGTCCATGTCTGTCTGTCCGTCTGTTACAGGGCTATATCTTTTGAACTGTAATAGGTAAAGACTTGAAATTTTCACATTATGTGTATTACTATTGCCGCTTTAACAGTAATTAAAAATAAAAGGGGGTCCCCAAACAAGAAAAGTGTTTTACTGGTCTTTCTCGCTCGGCGGTGGTTCGGAACCTTTCGTGTGCGAATCTGACTCGCACTTGGCCGGTTTTTCGCTTGTATGGAGAGCCGGACGACTCAATCACTTTAAAATAAACATTATAATAATAATAAATATTAGGGGACAATCTTACACGAATCGAACTAGCCCCATAGTAAGCTCAATAAGGCTTGTGTTATGGATACTAGACGACGATATATTTAATAGATACAAATACTTAAATGCATAGAAAACATCCATGACTCAGGAACAAATATTCGTGCTCATCACACAAATAAATGCCCTTACCGGCTTATAAATTGACGACACGTTGAGCCTAGTGGAAGTGACACCGCCTACAAAGCTAGAGGTCCCGGGTTCAAATCCTGGTAAGGGCAAATATTAGTGTGATAAGGACGAGTATTTGTTCCTGAGTCATGGATGTTCTCTATCTATTTAGGTATGTATTTATCTATAATAAAGTATGTATGTCGTCGTCTAGTACCCATAGTATTGCTTAGTTTGGGACTAGCTCGAATTGTGTAAGATTGCCCCCCCAAAAAAAAACCCTGACAACCCGACCCTGACCAACTGATAGTTGATTGGTAGAAAATGCCTCGCGGCATTAAGTCCGCCATTTGTACTTTTTTGTATTGTGCAATAAAGTTTAAATAAATAAATCCCTTTAGTTACGAAAAATACTAGTAGGTATTAATAGAACTGAAAGGCAATGCAATCCACCACTGCAAAGATTTCTCTGTGCAACTGTACTTACGTCTCAGCCGAGTTTGACATTCTATTGATAGAATCCGAACCTGTAAGCTATTCACAACTCTACTGTCAACCCCGTCTCTATTATAATTTGACCTGTGAACTTGTAATATGTTTTTACCTTTAAACATCTTTATTTATTACTAGCATTTACCCGCGGCTTCGCTCGCGTTATTCCTGTTAATGTCCGAAGAGAGCTCTTTACCAGGATATAAAGTATCCTATGGTTCAATCCAGGACCAGTTCTACTTGCATGCAAAATTTCATCTCAATCCATCTAATTGTTACTCCGTTACTTATTAACAAACATCCAAACATCTTCACAAACTTTCACATGTATGTATAATGTTCACGGATAATATTAGTAGGATAGAATGAGTATGCGTGAAGACCGGCGCGCCGCGCGATGTGCCTTTGTTTGGAGTGAATTTACTCGATGTACTCTAACATTACAGAGGCGAAATGTTTTGAATATGTTGTGGCCAAGGGAATAGTGTCCTTCAAGAATCACCCTTTTACTAGTCAACTTATATTAGCTACGAGATTGACGACGGGACTGTGAAATAGCCACTGAAAAGCCCCGCACAATGTTACAGGCATTTCGTAGATTTTCAATCGGTATTCGAACTTTCTAGGAGCCGTACCTAACGCATAGTTCGGCCGATGGAAGAATGCCTTTTGGCCTGGAAACTTTTGTGTTGGAATGGAAAAGCGTAGAAATAGCTGAGGCACGCTGAGGCCTGTTTGGTTTGTACACAGGTTTGGCCAATGTCGCAAAAATATTATTTACTTCACACATTCGAACTATAATGTACAATTGTATATTACTACAGACTTACAGAGGCGGGGAAGTAAGGGGTTGCCGGCCGAGTACATATAGATCCAGATAGTTACGAGGCTGACAATTCCATTTCACGGCAAGGTCTGTAAAGTGCTTTTCTCAAATATGCAATGAAATAAATTAAAAACACTCAAAAACTCAAACATTATTTTCTACAGACACTAAAAGTAAAGTAACCATAAAATAGAATTACAGAATGAAATATTTTCAATTTCCTGTCCAAAAACTGTTTCAGTATACATTTTTACCGCAAATATTTAAATGAAATATTTTTACGGTGTGGAAGTCTTTGGGCGACTTAAGTTCAACGTTGGATGTCTCCAGGTTTAGATGATGATGATGATATTAGGTCGCTCCCTCGTGACTGAGGATCGTGGTCATCGGTGGATGTGGGTGGTCTACACCAGTTTTTATGATCTGCCTCCAACGGTGCCTGTCCATCGCGTCTCTGACGACCGAGCAAAACTTAGTTGAGGATGGGCCTTTCACTTGATCACTCCATCCGGTTGGAGACCGACCCCGGGCTCGTTTACCCTCCGTATATAAATAAGTACATACTTACAAAATTTACCAATTCAAAGTTACTGACGGCGCATTTAATAAATTTACCATTAATAACAATAGTAAAGAAAATAACACGTGAAGTTAAAAATACCACGCGACTAAATTTTGTGTTTCATTACATCAAAGTACTTTCAATTCGCATACCTGAATGTACAAAACGTAATTTAAAATGTATAAAATTAACCTATACAGCGACATATGAATTCCAAGTATGTAATAACAACAGGAGTCGAACCTGCATCGAAGATTCCCACAAAATGACAAAAGAAACAGGTAGCAGTGCCATTGGCCAACAACCGGTACAGACCTGTTCTTCTCCTTACCCCGGATTATTTAATATTATAGAACCTTAATCCTTTAAGAAAAGTTTGAAATTCCCCTGGCAAGTTATTGGCGGTCGGCAAGATTAAGTTGGCGAAACAATGGATGGTGATTAACAGCATTTTAACACTTGCATTGCGAGTCGTCAATTTAGTGTCTTAGCATTCAGTTAGTGTTCGACCGCCAGTCGTGAAGGTAGTGAAAGTGTCGTTTGTGGACTCATGGACTGTATAACTCCGCGTGGTGTATAATTGGATCTTATATAAACAGGTGGGGTTTATTATGATTTGTATATGTCATCAATGTCATCATGTGTGGTCGCAGCTTCTTCACTGAAGATCGTGTTTGTTAGGACGTCGTATTTCTTTGCAAGGACAACGTTTCAATTTCACGTTGTTATTACCTTATAATTATCATGCAGTATTACGGGATAAAATGCATTTATACACGGTGGAGTCCATGGATCCTATGCTTTCTTGTGAATAAATAGATTGTTGCTTTCAATTTGAATGCAAAATGATGAAATAATTAATGCGTTATACACTGCGTGTTCATTAATTATTCCATTAGTTTGTTAATATAAGATATCGATACCTTTAGACTCAAAGGGCGTAAGCTCCATTAGAACCTACGGCGTTTACGTCCTTTGAGTCTAAAGGTATCGATATATTGATAGGTAAGTAGGTAAAAACGCTTTGTTTAAGTCTGTAACAATGAGTCCTATAAATACACCTATAATAGAATGAAGTTAGTTTAATAGGTGTGTTATAAACAATATTATGAAAGCTGAGACCTTATTAATACTTAAGGAATTCTGACACCAGGTAATTTAAATGTCTGGGATTTGTTCATGTAGTCTGGTATAATGTTATGATAAATTGATACATATACAGCGTGGGAGGGACTATACCGACAAACTTTAACTATAGATTCTAACAACTATTAGGAGTAAAAAATGTTATGTGATGTATAGTCGAAAAACGCTTACTTTCCGAGATATTCATTATTTTATAAATGAAAAATCCCAAGTGTGTAACAAGCCCTAATAAATGTGACTAAGATACCTTTACTATTTTTTTAAAATCCTTTAACTAAACAGGAATTAACCTTCGCAGTATTTGATGGTAAGCGACTACGAGGCCAAAAAATTGACCTTTCGTTTCCATTTTAGCTTTTTTTTTTTCTTTTTGATAACTTTTCAGCCAGTAAGGACATGTTTATAACGAGGGGCTTAATTTACTGATTTATTTTGTTCCATAAGACTATTAATGTTAAATGACAATATTCGACCCATGTTGATATAACATTTTTTACTCGTCACACCACCAGGAATTCATGGCTAAAGTATGTCGGTATAGTCCCTCCCACCCTGTATAATGGGTATGGGTAATGTGTTCTGCTAGTAAATGATCGCATAATAGTGCTCCCACATTGGCTGTTATAAATGTTATACATATAACTTTATGAAACATTTGTTATCGAACACATTACGCCTAATTACAATGAGTTTTATAAAATATTAGTGAATGTTATCGTGTTTTATAACGTTATATAACATTTATAACAGCTAATATGGGAGCACCATAAGACAAACGAAATCGTCATGAGCCTTCGGACAGTATTAAAAATTAAAACTCTAATTTACTACATTCCACGTAGTTACCTACGTACGTTGTTTATCTTAAAAATAACATGAATAACACAAGATTTAGGCTTCATCTTTACGTTACACAGTATGAATATCACATTTTTACATAAATTAACATAAGTATGTGACCGTCATTATTTGGGAACATGTGTCATTCGTCATTGAAAAGAACTGTAACTATTCATGATCTATAATTAAGAAATTCCTTGCGCGCCTCAATTTGACAGATGCTACTGGCATTGACATTTCAGAATACTTTATGTGGAATTTCCAGAACTTAGTTCCTTTGTTACAGCACACTGCCCTTAAAGTAGGTACATACTGGTGGGTAATTCTGTGGCAGAGAGTAATGCCACTTCGTGTTTTTTTTTATTGATGGCGCAAATATAAGTGTCAATATAATATCTAGGGATTGAAGTAAAACTTATCTAGAATAAAATGAACACTTACAGATCATTGGGCATTTTGTTCGGACATATGACCCACGGCGTACACAAACGAAACAGGGCTAGGTATGTAGGTAAATGTATCTACTACTAAGTGGTATGAGTCGCATTCTTGTAAACTATGGGAAAATTGAGAAAAAAATAAAAATCATTTCTTATCGTTATAGCATTTTTGCAAAGAATTAAGTCAGAACTCCCCTAGTGATTGCAATTTTTTTTTTAATGTGGCCGTCTCAATATTTTTTTTGTTGGGATTATTGTTGATTACTGTCACGTACTTGATACGTGACAGTAATCAACAATAATTAATAATAATAATTAATATATTCTCCTTTAAACGCAAGTTGCGCAAGCATTTCTCTGATACAAGTCAAAATTAATTATTTGTCATGATGTTTTGCATGGGTACATTTATTTTGTTATATATGTATGTTTATTGTAACAAGTATATGTGTATGTCTATTATTTTTATATATATACTCTTATATTGATTTGTGTCTCTGATGTCGTTTCGCCTTTAAACAATCCTGCACCAACTAAAAATCTCTGTTTTACCCAATGGTTGACTGGTAGAGAATGCCTTAAGGCATTAAGTCCGCCAATTGTACTTTTTTATTATTGTGCAATAAAGTTTAAATAAATAATAATCTCAAAAAAAATTCTTTTGAGATGTGGCCGTATTGCAGTCCCTAGGCGAACTATCGCTACATCGTACATAGAGTTGTGCCGTTCTCGAGAATTCTCGGAAACGTTCTCAGTTTTGTATGGGAAATGTTCTCGAGAACGTTCTCTCTCCATACAAAACGGAGAACGTTTCCGAGAATGGCACATCTCTAATCGTACACATACTGTTGAATAACTTTTTTCTGCCAGTTGTTATATAAAAAAAAAATACATATTTGAAAAAATTAGATTAAATTCTCTATTATTAAACTAATTTGGTCTCTGTACGCGAAATTTCGAAAAGCGGGTCAAAAACGCCCAATGACCTTTGTGTAATAAATTATTAATCACGCGATGAAAAGGTAACTTGTGTTACATTTTTATGGCATATCGCTGGTATAGTCGAGTTCATTAACATCTACACACTTAACAAGAACAAAAATATCTGAACACAACCATTTTGTCAGGAGCATAAAAGTGTGTTCACATATTTTTGCTCTCTTATATGTGTAAATGAACTCGACTGTAGACAAAAGTGTGTGTTTCGGACATAATTTTAGTTTCAAAACTGATTATGACTACTAATTTGGTGGGCCGTCTGCCTATTTGCCAGTCTAAGGCAATAAAAAAAATATATCATGGATATTGTGGTGATTGGTTTCTGACTCCATGGCGTGCTGGCCGTCCCGCGTTTTTGTAACTTAAAGTATAATGAGTATGTTTAAATGTTGTTCTATTAATTAAAACAAAAATATTACTTTGTTAATCCGCGATATGATAACGTGTTAGTCAATTTGTGCTAGGCCGTGCCCGACTGCGTGGTTTTATTAGTTTACATAATTAGTATTTACATTTTTTATAGAATCAGTAGACCTTAATCTTTAGCATTCACTTAATACCACGCTTAACATTCCATTAATACAACGTGGTTTATTTAAAATAATCGTTTATCTGCAGTAGGTAGCTATTTAATGGAAAAAATATGTCTAGCTTTACTCAATCCGCCATTTCCAATAAGGTCTGTTCCGTCTCTGTTTCAAACAGTCTAGCTTCCCTTATACTCATTCTCATTACTATTATAACAAAACGGGACTTAATCGCGTAAAACATGCTATTGCCTCGACGTTTCGGACGAGCAGTGACGTCCATGGTCGCGAAGGGACCCCCTTCGCATGTTTTCCGCGATTAAGTCCCATTTTGTTATAATAATGAGTGAAAATCGTAAAAGTTTAAATCAATATTCCCTTATACTATTCTTATTACGAATAATAAATATAGTTTCTGTCTACACCGATCTATTCCCATGAAAGCTTTTAATTCACTAGGAATTCTAGTAAATTAGGTCCTTTTGGTGAACAAGAGCAATAATAATCATGATAGATCAGGACCACTTACGAATACTTTTGTACACAAAACCTCAATTCCGTGTACTGACTAATGAAATGGATCGTTTATTAATTTTATTACTTCTGAATATCAGCTGGAGTTTCCAAAACGTGAATGAATAGTCACTTGGGATTAATGGGATTATATTATTCTAGGAAATATTGCTTGATAATAATGATAATTATCGTGTAGTAGGTATATTATACACCAATGGCGATAAAATAATAATTTCCCATATCGCGATTTGTGATCCGAACCGTAGGCGAGGGGCATTAACTTGCGATTATTACCACCCATGGTATACTCATAGTTTGTGAGGGCCTGGGGTCACGTAATAGTACATTGTGTATCTAGGGCGGTAACGAAGGATTTACAAACGAGTGTTTGTTATAAGTCCGAGGTGAAACCGAGGGCTTTAATAACACGAGTTTGTAATTCCTTTACCGCCCGTGGCACACACAATGTTTTTCATCACACTTGTCAGGAAATCTTAATAATATAACCTTACTAATCGTCCCAGTACGACAAGAAAATATTAAAACAGAAAGTGACATTAGTAACATATGTCCATAGGCAATGCGAATGTCAAGTCACGTTCGGAAACCATAGCGGTCAAGACCTAAAACGGCCATTTTAGTTGAGTTTAGTTTAAATAGTGTATTTCAGTATTTTGCAAATACATATAGGGTAATTTGGCAAGTAATACCGTCATATACTACAAGCATACCTAGCGAAAAATCTGAAAACTATATATTTTTATTTAAATTAAATCATAAAAATATAGTATTTATATAAAGAATATATTTTTAAATTTAAGTATCTGTACGGAACCCTCGGTGGGCGAGTCCGACTCGCTCTTGTCCGGGTTTTTTTTTAATAACGTGCATTAGCGTCTCCTTTTTATCTGTTGTCTTTTTGAGCAGGCTTACCTAAAAAGTGGATAAAAAATATAATTACAGTTGTCAACTACCTATATGGAAATTAATTAAAACTAGGCTAACAATTCTCTTGAAGTCCAAACAAAAATCTTGTCAATATTCACACACCATCATTCTTTTTTAAACAGGACACGGACAGTCAATTAAAAACCAATCACTGCTTCTATTTTAGACTCTATCTAACCGAGCTAAGATCGATTATAGACTGCATTTAAAGTGCAATGTACTGCCTTTTAGCAGTTACGTTGCTACTTCTTGTTTATTAAATACCCTGGAAACAGTTTCTCACGTTAGCTTGTGACGTACAGATAAAAACAAGACACTAGATCGGTCAGTGATGGGAAGGGAAGACATATCCTTTTACGTCGGTGGACATGTTTGTAGATGAAGTTTTTGCTGCTGTTTCCACTTTTGTCCCACGGTAGTCTTTGTCAGTATATGTTTATAAGTGTCTTTGTTCGGAACATTAAGGGAAGTTATGGTAAAACAATAATACTTAAAACAAAATCAATATTTAAATGCTCGATAGAAAAAGACAAATTCGTTATGTCAACAGTAATTTGCTAGCCTGTCTGGTAGATGTATTTGCTTGTTACTCAAACAAATTATCAGGTGAACATTATGATTAAGTAGGTTATAGTATCTTGTTTAAATTGACATGCTCTATATTTCCTCATATCAACACCGATTGTCAAGTGGGGATGTGATATTAAATAGCGCATGTTTTATTTCCATAAGCACATATGTGTCCGAGAACAATACGGTATTATGCTTCAGATGCTGCAATTAGATATAACAAACTTTGTATGCAGAGTGTTATGGAGTGTTATAACTAACCATAGATACCAGAGCAAATGCTAGTCACGTTGCATTCACCAGATAATTGAGATTTGAATGTATTAAAATATAGAATGTCAGTTGAAATAATCGAAGGCCAATTAAAAATACGTCGAACCGCAAATGGGACGAACCATTAGTGTTTTTTTTTTGTTAATTCGTATTTGAACCAGTTCCCGAATCATCTCTCATTAACTAATTGTTGCACAAGATTGTAAATTAAGTAGTTATATTTAATTATGACTTCGTTATTGCAACATAATGACCATACTAATCGATCGTTTCTATTGTTACAGATTTAATTTGGGGAGTCAAAATGTCTCCAAATGTCAACAAACAGGACATCATGCAGCCAGCAACGCTGCAGGAAGCCATTAACATCATTAAATTCTTAACCACTTCACACAAACAAGAAATAACGAAGCTGAAAGAAACAAACCAGAAGCAGGCAGCCCTTATAAAAAAGTTAGAAGCAAATAGGAAAAAGGAACTCGAATATTTGTCGAGTGAACTTCAAAATTACGAAGTCAACTTAGCGATAAGCAAGGAGACAGTTACAAAACAACTCGCTGAGAAAGATGATATCATACAAAAGCAGACAAAAATTATTGAGGAACTTAATAGGAAGTTGAAAATTCACGAAGAGTTAAGTATACCAGAGATAAACATCGTTGCCCCTGTCGATTCCAACTCTGACTCGGGAGTAGCAATGGAAAATGATGAAAGCCACGTAAAGTCAGATACCAGTAAAACTGAAACAAAAACAACGAGGAAATATAGCAGAAGATTTGCAGAATCAATAAGTTTCTTAAGAAGAGTTGACTTTTCCCCAATGAAATACAAACCATGTAGTCGGGAATGTAATAAGAAGAAAGATGAAAAGAAAGCATCCAGCCTAGATATTCCATACGCAGATAAAGGAGTATTTACTAGACAACTTAGTAATGAGAGAGTAATGAGCGACGATGACTGTTATTCGTCGGCTGATCCAGTGCTTTCAGATAGTATGGTAGAACCTCTAGTAATTAGGCCAAAGAAAATGGACGACAGCATGAATAACCATTTCTCAGATGACGGAAGCGAAGATACCAGTGAAGAAATTTTTGATAGAGTCATGACAAGAAGCAGTATCAGGAGGTCGGTGAAGGCGAATCCGAAATATAAGAAAATCAATCGAACGAAATCGAAACTTTTAGAACAAGTAAAAGTTAATATTGTAGATTAATAAATTTAGTTTCATCAACGTATGATTTACGACGTCATATTGAAATCAGATGACAATCAAAACTCACAAATGCAAATGATATCAAAAGTTAATCAAATGAAAAGAGACGTAAAGGCGATCTTACGTGAATGGATAGTTATAAAAAAATATAAACTTTAAGCATTTTAGTGGGTATTAGTTGTCGTCTGACAATAGTGTGTATAATTTAATGAAATAACGTTACGCTACTCCATTTGTAAATATTTTTATAAAATTTTCAATACTGTTAACTTTTTTTGATGTAATAAAATGTTCCATACACTGTTAAGTACAAACACACTTGAAAAAATAAATTGAAAATATATTAATCCAAGTACTTCTCAATATTGTGTACTTGTTAGCTACAAAATATTGGTTTTACTAAGTTATTTCTTGATCAAATAAAATGTTGGATAAATATATACTGCGATAACATATTGCAGGTTAAGTATTTATTTAGGTGCCTTTATTGTAATAAAAAAATGTGTTACAATTATTTGTGTTTTCTTTAATTCGAGTAATGTCTATATTAAGAAGCCAATAGCTTCTGAATTCTTTCGTCCCACTTCGGATAACAGATGCAAAAAGGTGACATGAAAGTGACATTGAATCCCAAAATAAGGTCGAACGCAGACAGTAAACAGTTATTTAGCGTCGCACTGAAAAAGGTGGCAGTAAAATGAATCATAGCTTGTCCGGGGATGAAAATAAATAACACCGAACTATGCACACAAAACTCTGGAGCTTGAAAAATATTACAAAATGTGAAATGATTTTACACAAACACGGATGTACCTTTGCAACAATAAAAAGCGTTGGGAGTCCATTTAATTGTTAATAGACAGTAGAAATGTTCAGTTCAATTTTTATTATTTATTCGTTACGCTTAAACTACAGGAAAATTCATGTTCTTTCTGTGAATTATTGAAGCGTGGTGCTGGTGCTAGCTTGGCCTCATAAAAGAATTCCGCTTATTTTGTCCCACTATCGGGAACTAACTTCTTTCGTGAACGTCAGGCGAAAGGCTAGGGTCAAGGGTTCACACCTTTTCAAACACCTTCATACCAGAATCACCCAATAGGTAACGTACACAACGAAGGTGCTGCCAGCTGGTGCCACCAATCTGAATCTTGTGCTCTATCATACTGTGGCCGCATTAACGGAAACGCCGTTACTTATCGTGATTAAGGACGATTAAGGTTAGTGTAGCCACGACTTTACTATACTTGACACTAACCAGATTTTTTAGGTCTTATAAGCCTCCTTTACTGTCCGCATATTGTCTCTTGTCGATTTTGTGCTGCCACCTATAGTTCATACACGTTCTCTATATTATGCATATATTTAAGCGTCATCACTTAACGAGACTAGGTACAAGAAAACCAGGTATCCTCCCGAAGCTCAGACTTGGTTGCGTCACGATTATGTTGCCATTCATTATGAACTTCAATAATATAAGAAAATGTATCACAAACGTCAAAAAGTATCCAAAAAAACATCATGTGATTAATGAACGCTAACAAACCTGATTTTCTTTTACCATGTGTACAAGTAAATCTGTATTGTTGGTTTTTTAGGGGTTATCATAAGTATACAATTTTGACATTTAATAACGCTGTTTAAACTTAAACGCATACCTATTAATATATTCAAATTCGAAGAAAGCCACGCAAAATCTGGTACTACGAAAATAACATTCACAACTTGGTAACATAACAACGTGTCATATTATATCAACCCTAAAAGAGAAAAATCGCTTTCATTACCTCCCACGATATAGTGGATTTTCTGGTAACTTCATATGCAAAGAAAAGCCTTTTTCTTTAAAGTATGATCTATGAGTCTATTACGACCTCTTAGGCCTCGGGAGTAATATATCTTATCTTATCTGTTACATGAATCGGATGTGTTAGGTCGTGGTTCTAGATCGGTGTAATTTTTCACTTTTAGCGCGGGAGAAAGGATTTATTTCATATACTACGTGCGTTGATACTGTCTGATATTTTGCTTTAAAATTTAGTTTTGAGTTAAATATAGATACCTAAAGTACCTACTAAAACAAAACATATTTTCTTATGTACTAAAATGGAAATTTATTGGTTTGGAATTCGAGTTTCATAAATGTAACGGATCATAAACCTGATTTTTTTGCCCATTGCCCTAAATCTAAATCATGAAATTCCTAGTTATGTTTCTTTGGTCTCGTTACTACATTAAAAGCCTTTTTTGTCCTTTAAGGGATGTTACAACAACATTAGACACCAGTGACATAGATCATTGTTATATACCCCAACTTTTACTAAGATAATGTGTATTCCGCAAACTCTTAGCGGTAAAAGCAGCAGTTTTTCATACTAACTAAGTTTCCCTCACGCCAACTTACGATGATTTACGATATCTGCTAGACCCTTGCCTGATACTTGACATTCTCTTTAATTATTGGTCTGTATCCAGCGGTGATAAGGTCCAAAATCGCCCGAATTCCGGCCATGTGGCGATGTCGGGTGGCGATTGCATTAGGCCAATGTTCGCCTTGAACTAAAGTAGTTGAAGTAAAAGTGTTGTCTAGAATAATGAACGCGAGAATTTTTGTGAAAAAATGTTCGTTCTTTTGTAAGTGAGGAAACTTAATAAGGGCAAAACATCTGGCATATTGAATGGATAAATCGCATGGAATCCCTCCAGGCTAGAAAAATATGCACCATTACGATAACATTTGTATTAGTGATTTTGGTTTAAATTCATAGTTTTCCTAATAGATAGTTAAATGCAAAAAGTAAACTGTACCAAGCGTCTTGAATACGGTACAATTTTCATCCAGCCTTGGCCAAAAGTGTTGAGGACCCGTATATTTTTCATACAAAAGTCAAACATTTGCTAGAGATTTTCTGTTTTTCTAATAAGAATTTGAAAATTCTTCAAAGAGGCTTTTATTTTAGCTGTCGTCGCAGTAGCTCGCTCGGAAGGAAGGTAGGGTTTTTCCACTTTAGATTTTTATTAATAAGATATTTTGAGTTGATATTGAAGAAAATTTCCTTGATTCATAAAAAGTTTAAAAAATGTTGCGTGTTTGAATATGTTTATTACTACAAAATAATATTTAATTTAAAAGTTATTTCACAAAAACACGCAGGCTCAATACTTTTTGCCAATACTGTATTATCATACTAGTAACTCAACATTATCTGACTCCGGAGACATCCTCTGCTTAACAAAACCTTTCCATAAAATGCCCAAACGATGGAATAGTGCCCAAGCAAAATCGGAACGATCGTCGTCCAGCTACCCTATAATTTTCTCTATTATCCAACCTCGGACTTTCCCGTACACTGCTCAGCCACTTAGCTACAAAACGGGCATGGCCGTCAAACTCCAAAAGTTCCCGATCGTGACTGGAGTATTGGGGCCAGGTAGGCACACATACACGAACACACCCTACCCTTTTATTATCAACTGGCGGGCCAATTTTTACAAGCATTTGCTAGGTCGGCGTTTAAAGGGCGAGCACGTTTACACCGTAGTTTCGCATTTTTATTTAAATTGCTTCACTTGTACCTATTTCAAAAGTATGTTTTTCCCGTACACGAGACAATAGTGTCCCGGCCCTTTGGGAGGCGTGCGCGGAGCCGAAGCCAACGCGTAGAGGCCCTTTCGACAATTTATGATTTCAAAAGTATGTTTATTATTATGCTGAAAGCTGAGCTTTATAGAGCCATTATAACTCGGATTTAAGCGATGTAAAAGTCAAAATATGATCTATGGATATTAGGGAATTTAACCCGGGTACCCATACGTAACCAACTTTATATAGTCGGGTAAAACCCGGGTATTTTGACTCAGAACTCGGGTTAAAAAAATATAGTAATTAATAAAAAAATATGCACACATCGTTTTATTTTAAAGGTAATAAATAACATCTAACGTCGGCTCCAAGCAAACGCGAATAAAGATCACATGCTTGCTTATCTTACTTAACACGGCTGGCAATGCCGGCAAGTTCATTGCAGTTAATGCAACCCGGGTACCCGAAAATCCGGATAACTGACTTTATTTAGAGTCGGGTAATACTCGGGTTTCATATTTGACCGGGTATTGCATTTCCTAATGGATTATACTCGTAAGTTCTCATACAGTCTCTATGTTGCTGCAGTTTGCCAACTCCGTACAGAGCTCAGATAAAAATGAAATGTCTTATTCGTGAGCGTTGAGTATAATATTTAAGATTTGTAGGCCCTTTTTTTATTCCCAATATGTGACTGAGCGAGGAGAGTGCCTCTCCGGTTCAGCTTGAGTAAAAATGCTTTCGTATGTCTGCCTGTTCGGCGGATGACCAGATGTTCTCCTCTACATGTCACATTCCTCAACCGAAATATGTTTATTGATTCCTTTTTTTGGTTTTTTTTTACTTTAAAATTGTGGAGTTATATGGATTAAGAGATTCGCAAGGTTTACAGCTCCCAGAGCCAACACAATTTTAGATTTTTAGGTACCCTTTTTAATCCCCAAACTTATTTTATAGTAGATATCAAATGCAATTGTTCAAACTTAATCAAATTATTCTGTTCATAACTTAAAAGCGAGTGAGTATTGTGAAGGTGGACCAGGCTAAGATAAAAGATGATACTTTGATTATATACTGTTTATTTCAAGTGCTCGGTACTAGAGCTAAGTTAAGACTAAAACATCTGTTCTTAAACTAGAGCGAGACAGACTGAATTCGAATATATTTGAATAGTTCCAAAAGCTGCCACTCTATCACGCAGACTACAAAATCTGTTACATTTTCGTGTGATAGGAGGACATTTTACTGGAAAAAAGGAAATTGCCTTTGGTGAGTGGTTTCATTCGAATATTTTGTGAGAAATACCAAATGGCTTTTAGATTTTTTGTTAAAGTACTTGCACGGGAAATATGACATTGAAAAGGGTCCCTTTTAAATATTAATAGAATAATACGTGACATTTAATCTGTTTGAAGGTCACAAATACTACAAATGAAAACATATTAACCGTAATTATGTATTGTTTACCTGATACTTAAATTCAAACAGTTTTTTTTTCTTTTTCAATGGTTAAAGCGATTATAAAGTTTTTATCACACTTGCTCGTAAAGGGTGTCATAACACGCAGGCGTAGCAGCTAGAGCCGATTTACCTCCCGTAGGAGTTATAGAATTGTATAACTCCCGAGGGCGTTATAAGTTTAGTTTTAAATTATAGAACCCACTTGTACGTAATTTCAGACTAAGGAGGTTTCAAATCAGCCAAGGCTTATTTCCTATCTTCAAAACTTGGCTACAATACCAATTTTACTCTATGTAAAACTAATACGGTATATTTTACTATTATTTCAGAGAGTTTTGCAATTATTTTAGTAATTTATTTGACGATGAGCACGAATATTTGTTCCTGAGTCATGGATGTTTTCTATGTATTTAAGTATTTGTACCTATTAAATATATCGTCGTCTAGTATCCATAACACAAGCCTTATTGAGCTTACTATGGGGCTAGTTCAATTTGTGTAAGATTGCCCCCTAATATTTATTTATTTATTTAATTTCGTTTGAAAACTAAACGCTGTTTAGTATTATTTATGGAAGATTATATTATATGAAAAGAAAAAAAGAGTTGTCTTTTAGCGGGCGCAATTAGTTTATTTCATTTTTATGTCTCAGAATTTTTCTCGCAAATGTGATGAAAAACGTGTGTATTACGAGCAACAAGGAGATTACAAACTCGAGTCATTAAAAAGCCCTCCGCTTTCAGCGTCGGACTTCTAATAGACTCTCGTTAGTAACCCCCTGCCTACTGCCCTTAGTGCACAATGTACTTTTTTTGCGCCATAATGGTGTCATAACGTTACAATCAACTCTTAAAATAGCGTTATGTCATATCAATTCAATATCACCAATTTGATTAACTACATATACGTAAAATATTGCATTTTTCTCTGAGCATAAAATATAATATAGAATATATATATAGTATATATAATATAATATTTCCTCGCACGCCAAAAGTAATGAAATCTAGAAATGAACTTTTGTAGATTGAATCTTAATCAGTCCAGACACTATCAGTTATAATTATTACGAAAGTAATAATCCTTCGTTCAACATATAAAATTCGTTCATTCTCCACTACACCACAGAATGAGTAAATAGTACTACGTACAGAAGACTCTCTCTCTAACATAACTGTCGGGTCCGACCACCGGATCGAACGCACCGGATCCGTCCGTCTCTTTCTATAGCTAAGTCCACGTTGTGCCATTTTTCTTTCAACAAGTGCATGCGTCATAGCGCACTCAACAGCGCACGTGAGACATGCCACTAACGCATGCCTCTTTTTAGTTGCAAGCATAGCGCATGCGCAGAGGCGCGCGTTCCCGCGCTCGGTGTATTTCGGTTCAACAAAGCTGTCAACATCTCAATATGGCGGACGATGATAAGGAGGGTACTTTAAAATTTATTGAAGACTAGCATTTTCCCGCGGCTTCGCCCGCGTTGTTCCCGTTATTGTCCCAAAGGAACTCTTTACCGGGATATAAAGTATCCTATGTTTCAATCCAGGACTTGGTCTACTTGCATGCCAAATTTCAGCTTGATCCATCCAGTTGCTATCCCGTTATTAGGTAACAAACATCCAAACATCCAAATATCCAAACATCCAAACATCTTCACAAACTTTCGCATTTATAATATTAGTGGGATTACAGAAGTTTTCCACAACTTTGGGATCAAATGATAAACTGTATAGAAATCAAATTAAAACACAAGATGGTCAGCGAGTTTCGGCCACGAAATATAACATGACTGTTGATGGAGTAAAAAAAAGACAAAAAGTCTTCGTTCCTATTTTTCTAAAGAGCATCACATCTTGATAGACTAACCAAAACTTGACGACTAATGTGGACAGTTAGTTCCATGCGTTTTAATGCACGCAACAGTTGAATGCACTGGACGTAATTGATATTGAAAAAAAGAAGTTGAAAGTTGAAGAGGACAATGGCACAGTGTGGACTTAGCTATCGCATAACGCGTGGCAACCCGTGCTCTTTCTGGTTGCTGGGTAAGGCAAAGTAGGTATAAAGACAACCAAGTAGTACGACTTCGGCCGTTTAGGAGCGCGCGACACGTCTTTACACAGACGCACGACGCGCGTCTGTGTGCGTGAACTCCATACTGTGGCAGGCCCGCGCAGGTCCGAATGCTTGCTTGTGGTGCGTCCGTACACGGCGCGCATATGCGCGCTCTCGATGTACCTTTTGTTGGAAGGAAAACTACCGTATACCGTGGCTAAGGCCCCTTCGCAGAGGCCTCAAGGCAAAATCGCGAAGTGAGTAACTCCTGACTACACTGTCAATAGTAATGTCATTGCCTGACGGTAATGTCATTATTAATGATAATGTCTGTACCGGTTTAGAGAGAACTAGAAAACGCTAAGATCTGAGCGCAGTTTGTGGTATGAGTAAATATTTACGCTTGAGAGCAAATATTCCGGGTCTCTAACATAAAATGTATAATCTCGTAAGCTACTTCAGCTAGCTTATTGATTGTGTAAATAATACTTTAAACTGATACTTTTTAAAAACATTAAGATACAGCTAATATTTACATAATGAGAGGCGCTAAAAACGTGTGGTTTTGATTTGAATGCAAACCATTTGTATAAGTCAACACACACACGCAGTACGGCGCTTGCTGTCGTTCTATAAGATCATAGGTGCATGGCAAAATTTTACTGTCAATCTAGCTATAGTACATTACACAACTAGGGTGGTAATACAAAGAAAGGCCGAGAACGCAGATGTTTGCGGCCCGAGCTGCAAGCGAGGGACGTAAATATGCGATCGAGGGCTTTCTTTATTACCTCCCGTGTTGTGTACATCATTTTATGTCTACACTTGGCCAGAAAGCGTTTTTTTCCGTACGCGCAGCGTGCGGAAAAAGCCTTTTTATGGCCAGGTGTGGTATAATAGTATATTACACAACTAGGGTGGTAATACAAAGAAAGGCCGAGATCGCAGAAGTTTGCGGCCCGAGTTGCAAGCGAGGGACGTAAATATGCGGTCAAGGGCTTTCTTTATTACCTCCCGTGTTGTGTACATCATTTTATGTCTACACTTGGCCATAAAGCGGTTTTTTTCCGTACGCGCAGCGTGCGGAAAAAGTCACTTTATGGCCAGGTGTGGCATAAAGTACATTTCATAATTTGGGTACCGCCGGCGAACGTGATAAGGGGGTAAAAAGGAGATGGAAAGGATGGGGAATCGATCAAGTAAAGCAGCGGTCGGCAACCACTTAGCAGCCAAGGGCCATATAGTAGCTAAGGAATTGATGCGGGCCGCATTTTGTTAACCATTTGTGATTTTATACTATTCGGAATAAAGCGACGGCAATACAGACCGAAATATAGAGCCGCAAGTGAGCGGTTCAAGGGCTGAATGCGGCCCGCGGGCCGCAGGTTGCCGACCGCTGAACTAAGGGATATTAACGTTAATTCTACACGGACGTAGCCGCGGGCAGAAGTTAGTATGTTATAAACTTGTTCAGATGTCATTTCTTGTAGACAACCACAAATAGCCCGTTTAGCAGCTTAGTGCTTACCTAATGCGGCGTTCCGCGCCTGCACTTATAGTGGTCTTTAAAAAGCGATTAAAAAAGCATTATCTTGCTCGTGGTCACATCGATCCTTAAAAGTAAGTGATATATCTTTTTTAACCAACTTCAAAAAGGCTTCGTTCGACGGAATCATTTTTGTAATCTTTTCTTATGTATTTTCCCGGATTACTAAAAGACGGCTGGACTGATTTGGGTTTTTTTTGTTTTTGTTTGAAAGGGAGGTTAACATATTATAACCTTTGAATTTCTTCGCCGATGTATGCAGGATGTTTTTCCTTCACCGAAAATCGAATAAATATCAAATCACATGTCGTACGTAACTTCCGAAAAACTCATTGGTACGAGCCAGTATTCGTCCTCTGGTTGAGAGGTTCATGGCCGAACCATACTCGGCTACCATAGCTCAGCTACAGGGTAGTTAAAAAAACAATAGTGGGTAATGTCAGTCGGGGCAAGTGCGCCGACGAGGCAAGTTCAAATTTCAAAATCATTTATTTATGCAAGTAGGCCCGCCCTCAAGAGCTCTTTCACATGTCTGATTCTATTCTTTTCTTTTGGCACTTCGGGTAATGACCTTCTGGTGAGAAGCGCTGGAAGAAACTCACCAGTTTCTCTTTTGAAATATATGAAGTATTACAACAGTTACAGCTCGTAGAGTTACTAGTTAATAAGTCAATCAAGCATCGAATTTCTAATGGTAGTACATATTTGCATGGCTGTAACAACTGTATTTCAGTTGTTTAAATTCTAAATCACTGGTTCCAAGTCTAAACGAATTCAATCAATGTGCGAACCGCGTTCGACCCGTACCAAGTGAAAAGTCAATATTGTCTCTAATCAGTCAAAAAGTTAAATCCAGTACGTGCTACAAATAAATCGCTTGGTTACTTTTTGAATATCACATCCCTATTGCTGTGGCATTGGAATGCGAACTTTAGGTTCATGGAAAGACGGCTGTTTTTTTGTTAGCAAAATGAATGAATAGGTGTTGAAGAAAGTAACCAAGCGAAATTGGCATTTTAACGTGCATCTCTAGCTTGTTACAGACTGAACAATGTATTTACCAGTTACCTAAGCCCTTGTGTCGTTGGTAAAGAGACTATTTTGGCTTATAGCGTTGTGTAGATAAGTTGGGTTATTAGTTGAAGTGACCGTTTTGTTATGTACGGTTTATCCGAATTTAAAGTACTTTTTGTTAGAGTTTTGGTCACAGACCTTCAGTTTATTAAGCTGGTTGAAAGTGCTGTCAATCCTACCTACTGTACTGTCTAATTCTGTAAATGAATGTAAATAAAAACTAAACTAAAACTATTTTTACACAGCTGATAAAGTGAGCGATACAATAAAGCCTGAAGCAAGTGTGCACTCAAGTCAGTTTTTACTTGAGTGTTGTGTTGATGAGGCTCTTGAACGTTAAGCTGACTTAAGAACTTTACTACTCTCGTAAAATACAATGGCAGTTTTAAAAAACATATTTTTAAAGGTCTCCTTTTCAGTGTATTCTTCCTACTGTGCCATCAGTTGTTAAAGGGTTCCAAAACTGAATTGACAAAAAAGTATATAATTATTCAACCTGCTCAAAAACATTAATGAGAATCAGTTGAGAAATGCAACCTGCAGAGGAAAACAGCCGGACAGACATGCGAAAGAATTTTTGCCCAAACTGAAATGGAGAGCTTTGCGCCCGCTTGGGCGAAAAGAGACTTAAAGTAACTGTAACCAATATGTATCAATTTAATTTAGGCACGAATATAATGTAACCGAAGCACTTCTCAAGATCGACACATGATTTTAACTTCAAGACACCTGAAACTGACACAAACAAACTGCTGAAATAACTGACAAGGAATGTAAACAGGAATGACAAACATTTTAAAAAGCACCGAAAAACCAACCCCTAAAACGCCGGGATATTATAAAAGTTTTATTTCTCCTTAATTCTAAGGAGCGACGAAAGCTCATACCTGTCACAGTGAGAGAAAAAACCGTAGGTACGTATGACAAGGCATGATTCGAGCATTTTTAAAAATGTTTGGCATCTCTTTTATTGTGCAATTTTCTGGCAATTTTATGTTATTTCTGCTAAGAATTACGGGCTTTTACGATCTCAATGGGACAAAAAAATTCCTCAACTGTTTTTTCCTATTGTGTTTCCATTTTTTCATATACTTTGTATAACAGTAACACAAATCGGCCATCCTCAAGAAGTATGACTGCGTCTAATTACCGCGTCTCTTTTGTATGAAAACAACGTCGCGGTAATTAGGTGACCGCAGACATAGGTACTTCGTGAGAATGGCCGAAATGAAAGTTTCATAATGTATGGAAATTTGGCGCAATTGTTTTCTTCTATTGGGATGGAAAGTGCTTGTAATTCTAAGTAGAAATAACATCAAATTGGCAGAAAACTTCACTGTGAAAAAAAAAATTGTTCTTTTTTTGGAAATGCTCATTTTAAGGCTCCAACGGTGTAACTAAGTTGAAGCGTGAGATTACGATGCATCTATTTATTGGTTAGCATATAAACATTAAAGTCATACATAATTTTATTTGTCATAATGTATCATTATTTGTCGTAACTTATTTTTGTCTGAAACATTTTACATACCTACCAAAATTGTTTTTAAAATATACCCAACCTAATGAGTACATAATGATAATTTTATATATTCAAAAATCCTGCGACATAAGGATTTCAGAGAGGAAATAGTACATTACACAACTAGGGTGGTAATACAAAGAAAGGCCGAGATCGCAGAAGTTTGCGGCCCGAGCTGCAAGCGAGGGACGTAAATATGCGATCGAGGGCTTTCTTTATTACCTCCCGTGTTGTGTACATTATTTTATGTCTACACTTGGCCAGAAAGCGGCTTTTTCCGTACACGCAGCGTGCGAAAAAAAAACACTTTATGGCCAGGTGTGGCATAATTATTATGACTTAAAAAATGTTTCAAGCATATTATGACTTTAAATAATTATGAAACAAGGCACTCAACGGGTTAGGTAAGTGGGACGTTCTGTGTCTCCCAAAGATGATTTGATTTTACATCATATCTTATATACATTTTACATTTATATTCCTATTATTTCGTTATCAAAACACTTTGTATCTCTGTAGCGTTGTTGTGTAAAGTTGTTTTCATAATTTAATTCCAATTTTACAGAAAAAAACAGTGGCAGAGCGGTAAAATACCACTCCTTCGCAAATAATTAGTATGGAGCAATTGTAGGTTAAAAAGAAGAACGTCCCAAGTACCAGATGTGTTTTAGCTCACAAATTGTACAGCTTCTATGGCCTTAAGCTTAAGTTAAGGGAATGCGGTTCTGCTATAAAAGAAATGGCTATCTTTTGTGTCGATATGTTTTTAAATAAATTGAAGTACATACAAGCACTAACAGTAAATAGTGTGTATTATTTTCGAAGGAACTTGATACTCATCGTCATAAATTTATTTTATTGTAAATACAATAACTAAATAAAAAAAACACTTAAAAAAATTGTGACGGTTTTTTACGAATATTTACGTTTACTTTTCCAACAATTAGTATACAGTAGCTGTGTGATCGAGCTTTTATCGGAGAAATCGTTTTCCCAGCGCTAAAACTAAGTTAGATCGGTTGTTCGCCCCCACACATCAAGTTTCATCAAAATCGTTGTAGCTGTTTCAGAGATCCTAAAAATAAATTAGTAAATATATGTACAAGAATTGCTCGTTTAAAGGAAGTTGATATACTGTTTTCAATCTGTGAATTACACGTCTATACAGAAAACCAACACTTTTTATGATAATGGAATGGGTGCATACTTTTACCTTCATACATTTAGCGGAGTGCAAATTATATTACATTTTTAAAGGGAACATAAAGTTTAACAGCGCTAATGCCGTTCGTTGTAAAAAAGGGGAAATCACCGTATGTGCATTTATTATTATTATTAAAGCCATTTATTTCCTTAAAACAATTACAGTTTCATGCATCATAAATTCACAATTAATATAGATTATGCGATAATTAATTTACATTTTAAAAAATAATTTATTCATGTTTGACTATATTTTTCTAATTATTAAAATTTATTATTATCATTATTTTAGTATATATATATTAATAAATTGCTGATTATTAAGGACCTCTCAACGAGTATAGGCCTCCTCCATTTTTCTCCACTTTTTCCTGTCTTGTGCCGCCTTCATCCAATCATCGTCACCGACTGTCTTTGTATGTGCATTTAAGCGTGCATAATTTTAATTATTTTAGATCGTGGGGACACGCAAGAACTTTCAGTAATTCAGAGGACTGTTAAAATCGGTAAAACATTTGTAGGTTTCTGTCAAAAAATATTTTCGAGACAAGCTTTTATTGTCGACTGTACATTTTTTGTATAAATAAATAAAATAATCCATAAAATAAAAACATCATTCATGGGTAATTGTGTAAGGTTTTATAATAAACTGCCACAAAACATAACTGAATTATCTATTAACAAATTTAAGAATTGTGTAAAGCGTAAACTCATGTCTAAAGCTTATTACAGCACACAAGACATGAATGATGAAACACCGTGTGGGATTAACTGCGACATATATTTTAAAACAATGTTTAATTAATTGTGTTTTTTTCTGTTTCTTGCACTTGCCAATTGTTTTGACACTTGGAGACCATTTACAATCGAACCAACTGAATCATGACCCACTTTGCTGACAATTCGTTTGAAACTTTCCAACTTGTAAGGTCTATCGACACACTTAGGACGTTTTAGATCCTAGCAAAATTACGTCAATATAGGTCGGAGACAATTTTAACCTTTGTTATCATTGCAATAGGAACACATTTTACAGTCAATGTTTGAATCTCGAGCTCGCTCTCGCTTAGATAACCTTAACTTTTTGATGATGTAAAAATAATATTTCATAAATACAATGTTCTAAATGTGCGTCAAATGTCAAGTTATCAGTTGTCAGTCAATGTGAAAGAATAGAAACTAAATTGTAAAATGCTTAATCATTTTAAATGATGGCCAATTTAAAAGAACAGAGAGCTCGGATTATAGTCTCAAGTCAGGAAGGCTATGGCATACGAAAAAAATCACGCGAATAGAATATATCTCGGAATACAGTGACAGTGCACTCCATAAATGTCAGTGTCTAATAAAATGATAACAAGTTCCTCACCATGGAAATCTATCTTTAAGCAAATTTCGACCTACTTGCATTTAGGAGTTTTAGCAAAATGAGCTTATGGTGGGTCATGATTCAGTTGGTTCGATTGTACATCTCTAAGGAAAATTGTTTTTAATTTTAAATTAGTTTTAAGTTATATCATGAATCACAGATTTTTTTATATTTCTGTAAGATATTAAGTAAATATTCTCAGTTTGTATTTTTGACGTTTGGAGATCCTTTACACCTCCAAAACATAATATTTTGATAACGGAGACTCTTTTTATCTCCATTAATTTTACTATCAATTTATTTTCTATAATTTTATTTGTCTTGTTGGACGCATAGAGAGACCCTTTACATCTCTATAAATGTAGTTTTAAGTTTAATGTAATGTATTAATGAAATCTTATATTAACGACATATTGTTGTAATACTCGTTGGTCGAAAAGAGAAACTGGTGAGTTTCTTCCGGCGCTTCTTCTAACCAGAAGGTCAATTACCCGAACCGCCAAAAGAAAAGAATTAGAGATGAGACATGTAAAAGAGCCCTTGAGGGCCTACTTACAGAAATAAATTATTATTTTTTTTATTTAAATTTATTTTGCAAGTAGACCCCCAGCGGCTCTTTTACAACTCTGATTCTATTCTGGGCGATTCCGCTAGAGACGAACCTTGACATCAATTTTCAAGTCCCAAAATGTATTACTTTTTTTGATACCATCGTGTAGGGTGAGGTCTTACATTAATTGTTATGGACTTAACTTCATATTCAGGATGTTAAAGCGCTTGAAAACCTTAGCATTCTAAGATTTAGGTCCAACTGCGAATCATACGATGTTGCACCTGCGATCGTTTTAACAGTGAATAATTTATTGATAGTTTCAGTTTTAAATACTTTTTTTATGTTTCTATAGTTGGTTGTTTATTATCTTTCAATATAAATAGGCAAAACATTTTAAATATTTGACAATTAAAAGATATTTCTGTTTTTATACTGTGATCCGGAGAAGTGGGCCGATTTGGTTGCACCCGCGATAGCACTTTAACCCTCTCTTGTGGCTATTTAAACATTTATTTTAAATTCTTATACACTAATCTGTAGAAAAGAGGTTAAAATGTAATTCTTAAAACAATATTTTTATAATAAATGTTTTTCGTTTTATTAGGAGGAGGCCTTGAATGAGTCAAAATGTTGCACCCGCGATAATGGAATCGCCCTTCTCTTCTTTTGGCGCCTTGGGTAGTCCTCGCTTGCAGCTCGGGCCGCAAACATCTGCGATCTCAGCCTTTCTATATTACCTCCCGTGTTGTGTACATCATTTTATGTCTAGTTTTCCGTACGCGTAGACATAGATTTTAATCTTACTATTAAAAGATATTAAGTAATTAAGTTTACTTACTTAACTATGTGGCAGTTTACTATGCTATATTGTGTTAGTCTAACTAATCTTTAAATTAATATATTTTTAAAGTCCCATTACGGACCCCTTTAAAAATAAAACCGGTCAAGTGCGACTCGCGCACCGAGGGTTCCGTACCAACTCATAAGTAGATACATGAATAGTTCAAGAAATATGTATGGCGATTAATTTAGTAGGAGCATATAAGTACCTATGTGTTACGATTTTTGCAAGTTAGGAAAACCGTTATATTTTTCCTGTTATATTTAGGATGGTATTAATAATTGAAAATTATTACATATTTTTCTGTTCAGTAACTATGAAGATAATAGGGGGGGGGGGGGGGGGGAATGGTATTTTTGTGACCGTTTTTCATCCTTAATCAAAAAGTATATAATAAAAATAAAAAAATGGTTTTGGAATTTACAAATTAAGCCCCTTTATTTGATACCCCACTCGATATAATAGCCCTACTTTTAATTTTCATCATCCCATTTCAGCCCCCTTAAAAAAATAATACTATTCCAAATTTCAAATCGATAGCAGCAGTAGTTCCTGAGATATCTGGCTGTGACAGACGGACAGACAGGCAGACAGAGTCGCACCATAAGGGTTCCCTTTTTACCCGACTGCGGCGAAGCCCAAAGGAGGGTTATGTGTTTGACCCGTATGTATGTATGTCCGTTCCTATGTCCGCTCGTAACTACTCAACGGCACATCCGATTTTGATAAATGATACATCATTAGATTCGTCTTGATGGTGCGAGTGTCGCTGGGCATGAAGTTCTTTAAAATAAACAAAATGGCGGATTTTATGCAGTTTCAAAGTGCACCGCGCTCGGGTTTTTTTTTAATAAAAATGTGGTTATTACCATTTTCGTACGGAACCCTAAAAATCACACCCTCAAAACCAAGATAGTACAGTTGCTTCACCGAAAAATAATCTATCATAACACCTGCCGTGCCGCGTCTCGCATGACCTAACTGACAGAATACATCAGGCTCAACGAGCAAAGTTTGATTGCGAACACTTCAGAAATTCATTAGGCCCGGCTGACATCGGAGGCGAAATTACGTAGCCTGATAAAAAGTTTGCTTGGATTGCGGCCAGTCTTGGTATACGTTAGACGTTGTGTCTGTGTAGGTTCAGATAGAGTTGGCGCGAGTATTCTGCCTTATGTCAAATGTCGTTGATATTTGTGCCAGTTTTTATGAAGCCATTGAAGCGCTTGCTGTATAAATTACCATGGACTGGGGTTACACCGTGGTTAGCTGGCCATACACGTACGGATTTGCCCGCTGGATTGCCTGACAGATGTGTCTGACGGGCACATCCATCAATGTGTAGCGAGAAATAGACACAGATTTGTCCGCCGGATGCCTGTTCGAGTCCATCTGAAAACTGTACATTTGCAATTAAATCATAAAAAATATAGTCTTTATTTAAAGTATTTGAACGGAACCCTCGGTGGGCGAGTCCGATTCGTATTTGTCCAGTTTTTATTGATGAAATTGCAATGGTTGCATGCATGGTTGATTTTGTTAGACCGCGTTGGCGCATCAATGGCCGATTGCAAATTTTTGTTGTTTTTGTTAGGACGTTTCACGTTGCTTAACGCAGACAAAATATATAAGGCTATAAATTAAAACACATTTTAACTAAATTTAATGGCATTAAAGTTGATTGTTACCCTCTTTTTGTTGGTATGAAGAACCGAGCGACTCGAATTTTCTCGAAAAATTAGTTTTAAAAGATTGAAAATAATTCCTTAATTAAAAATTGATGACCCCTTGTATAACGAACTTACCGATACATTGTATACAAGTACCTAACACAAAGGACAAGTAAACACACAATGAAAAAAAGGTAAAATAAAGTGCTTAGCTATTATACGCAGTTTTTGGAAACGACCCTGAGAGTAATATGGTGAAATAGGCACAAATATGTAGGCAGCTTTATGCTGCCATACTTAACTATTAAGCGGCTAATATTTAACAGATACCCGCTGTAGGTCTAATTTACGACATCGCTAGACCCCGTGCCAACTTTGTGCATGCTCCCTGTGGTACTGCAGATAACATCGCAATTAGGTACATGTATATCTACAGAATATACACAGCGCAGTATAGCACCGACCGAACTCATAAACATTTTTATACAAACTTTAGAATTTATTGCACCCAATAAGCAGGCATGTGCCACATCGCTGACTGGTAGAGAATGCCTTAGGAAATTACGTCCGCCTATTGTACTTTTTTTATTTTGCAATCAAGTTTTTTTTAAAAGGGACCTTCGCCTTTGTACATAAACCTTTATTTTGTGACCCTGTACTTTGTCTTATTTTGTGAATCCGAAACATGCATGCATGCATGCATGTTTTAAAAACTACCCTACCCTACCTGCCTGTAGTATATGCTGTATTTTACAGGCAGATACGGCGAATCGAGACACGAGTTGACTCGACTCGCATCAACCGGATGGGATCCGCTTCGCGGCAGCAGCCAAACGGATCGGCGAGTCGAATCGAGTTCAGCGTTTTCGTAACAAAATGAACATTCGTCGAGTTGGCGAATCGGTGACTCTAGTGCACTCGCATTCGTTATCCAGTCCGTGTCAATTCTAGCTAGAGTTAGGTATGCGAGTTGATTCGAGTTGCGAATTAACTTGATTCGAATCAACTCGCTTAGAGTCTGATTCGAGTTATTCGAATCAGGCAACTCGACTCGCCATCGCTATCTTTAAAAGACGCATTTGCCGCCATAGGCGCAATTACCTCGGTTGACCTTACATGCATACATAAATTCAACTAAAACGACCTTTAGATAAAATATGCTCCTCGGGTCATCTTCGGTTGGGGCATTCCACCAGAATGTCGGGCACGTGACGCCATTTTTTTCATACTTCTAACAAAGTCAGGAAGTAAATTTTTGGTATGTCAGTATTTTGTAACTTGGTTTCTGAATTGATAATGTCATTTAGGACTTTCTTTTTGTTTTTAAGGTAGCTGCCATAGCCTTCACGTGCCCGACAGAGTAGACGTTTTCGTGGAATGCTCCGGTTGCAGCAGAGGCTGACAGCGTTTTTATACATTTCTTTGAGAAATACAATCAATTCCCTCTATTATCAATCCTATACCTACGTAACGTTTAATACGTTTATTACTACCTACTGGCGCTGCGAGCTGTAGACTTCGCTAGTCTGCCAACCCCCATAGCACCGTCAGTTTGAAATAAATCCAAAATTCGAATCGACAAAAATCCATACAGGGTGGAACGGAACGAGGGCCATTCCTGCAAATGTGGCATTGTTTAGCCTTAGCACATTATTTCCTCCAAATAAACTCAGTTAATATCTATCACTGTTATCAAGTTACAGCTTGTTAAACTTTCATGCAAAAAACTGCGTGTTTCAACCCTACTTAGACGTCATACGTGGACACGGGCGGCAGCGTGTAGCGGTAGCGGCGAAGAAGTAGGGTTGCACAAACATTAAAAAGTACTATTTTGATAGATTAGTTTTTCTTTATTATTACAAGTATTTAATTATTGTGTAAGTGTAAGTACACTATATTTTCAGGAAAGTCCCTCGTTATATTCCATCCGGTGTAATTATCGAACCCGTTTACAAAATTTCACGAGTACCGGTTGAGAAATGCGACCTATAGAGGAAAACAGCCGAACAGAAGTACGAACTGTTAAAAGACCAGTATTTCACATTTCCGAGTATACCAATTTTATCTTCGCATTCAACTTTTGTATCATTAAAACTTTCTGGAACGACATCTACCTAATTAAGATTCTCGCATACAACACACAAATAACATAATGTAATTCAACCAATTCACTCATACGAAGTCTTTATTGAATGCAAAATGCCAACAACAATTTGTTACTCTCCAAAATCTGCTAACACTTCTTATGACTTCGAAAATAGGGATTAGAATCGTTTAATATTCGGTTTATCAGCTGTTTTTGTTTTTAACACGGTCGAAAACATTTGCAAAATAATCTTTGGTGTCTTATACCCTTTTTCATAATGTTCAGAATGGCTTGGAATCAGTTTCATAACTCACTAGAAATTCCCGATGTATGAACAATTCCAAAGTAACATGGTGTAAAGGTGCAGTCAAACCGCTGCTTAAAAGACGTTAACGCACCGTAAACGCAGTGACGTGACTCATTTATTTTGGACGCTGTATTTCCAAACCGTGTCTTAAAATACGCAGTTTTCATGTACTATCCGTGCGTATTTTAAACCCCGAATAATCGGTACGCGTCAAAAATGTGACGCATGAGTTACGTCGCTGCGTTTACGATGCATCAACGTATTTTGAACAGTGTAGCGGTATGGATAGTATGAGTTAAAAAAGTTACGAATGGAACGTCACCGGAACGGCACCGCTTCACCTAATCGTTTTGCCATCTCTAAATACATAAAAGAAGAACCTGACTGACTGACATATCAACGCACAGCCCAAACCGCTGGTCCAAGAAATTCCAAATTTGGCACGTAGGTTCCCAATAAGATCTAGGGGCGCACATTTGTATTTGGGTGTAAATTTGTATGATGTTTCATTTGGATGGAGGATCTACGATTTTTTAAGTAAGAGGTTTGAAACTTCATGTTTAGACTCTTCATTAAAATAAATGAAAAGTGGTTTCACCGTTTTTATATTTAAATCTGACGAAATAAGAACTCACCAAATAGGAAACTGACCTACTCGGAATCTGACAATATAGGAAACTGATGTATTCATAATCTGACCTACTAGGAAACTGACCACCTCGGAATCTGACCTACTAGGAATCTGGCGAAAATGGAATCTGACCTACTAGGAATCTGACGAAAATGCAATCTGGCCTATTGGGAATCTGTCGAAATCAGAATCAGACCTCCATGGAATCTGCCGAAAACGGAATCTGACGTACACCGCCGAAAGCTGTGAATCGAAAGAATGGGAGTTTGAGTTGCCGGTTCGCTAAACCTAGCCCAGCTAAGAAGACTCCGGCAATAAACTTACAGGACATCACTTATTGGCATCAAAACATAAGTTCCGATGCCAATAAGTATGCGTTCCACTATAGAGTTCCCTACAAAGAATACTGAGACATTCCGGAGTCGAGCTGTTATCAGTGCTAACCTTTAAAGTGCGTCGACGTAATTTGAGTGGTGGTTTGACCGCACCTTAAGAAACATATGCAACACCGACGGTCTCATTAAGGACACAACTTCGTATTCTGTTTGATGACATGCTATATTTACTAATTAGGGGAAATTCGCGTGTTCGCAAGTTCTCTGAACATTTTGAGAGCACGCTACGATGAAGGCCCTTGAGTCTTTTCAAGTCGAGTTTGTAATTATGTCGAGAGGGAAAAATGTTTTCAAATATATAAACGTGATGTTCAAAATTAAATTACATACACAGGATGATTCAGGAGACGTGAGCAGGATCAAACCTACGGATTGTTTTGTGTTGAAAACATTTTTTTAAATTATTTACGACATTCATGGTCACTCTACAGTTACAAAATTTCCGCCAAGTGCGGCAAGTACCGATCCTAAATAATACCAAGTATTAATATGACTGTCTTCGTATAAGGCCGGCTTAAAATAAAAAAAAAAAAAAAAATTGTTTATTTTGCCGAAAGTGTACATAAAATAATGTTTACCTGTGACCGCCACACTAGGCTAGGCCTGTCTCGTGGGGTCAATTTAAAAATTACCTAATACTAAATTTGCTGATTTCTACGCACCTACTGATCCTATTCACTTGACCTGTGAATGTTTGTAAACTTTGACATGGTTATAATTATAAAGACGATTTACTTTCTTCACACGCAAAGTGCTGTTTAAAAAGTTATATTATCTTTATTAATTGGTTGTTAAAGGGCGACCATGATTATAAAGATTTCAGTTTATACACTGAAAAAAAAAGTTTGTTAAATGTAACCGCACTTTCGTCTACCTATAACTTAAAAAAAGTGACTACACAACTACAGCTATATGTTACCAAACTGTTTTACTGCTTATAGACAAACCAGATTGTTAAATCAACTAAACTTGAATAACGCCTTATCAAATTATGGTTATTGATAAAATAAGTGAAGTCGTTCGGTTAAATATTTTTTTCAGTGTACATTAACAAAAAGTGAAAAGAAAGGAAAGAGATGTTGTGGATGTTTTACGTTGTCGGCACTGTAATAGGAGCAAATAATTAAAATGTAGGTTGTACTCCTCAAACTGTTCAGCAACATTTAAAAATAACTTATGTCTTGATAAGACGCAATGTATTGCGATTCTTTTTATGTATGTGGCGTGACAAGCGACTTCAATTAGACTGATGACATTATCACATCTTGACCGACCCTGACGACGTCATCACGGCAACCATCAACGCATGGTACCCTGATGACGCCGCCAGTGAAAACGACGATGATACCGACGTAGTACACGACGCTGACTATTACCAAAGTATAAAGACAACCAAGTAGTACGACTTTGGTCGTTTAGGAGCGCGCGACACGTATTTACACAGACGCACGATTGCACGTCTGTGTGAGTGCACTCCATACTGTGGCAGGGGCGCGCAGGGGCAAACGCTCCCGATGTACCTTTTGTTGTTAGAAAAACTACCGTATACCGTGCTATTACTGGGACAGGCAACAAAGCGACGGCCATGATAATATAACGCAGGTGCCCCACTTCATGCACGCCGTAGACTCCGCCCCGGCGGGGTCGGCCACCGCGATGACCCACACAAATATTGCCTCCTCTCGACTACACTTGCATCTCAGTTAGGACAACAACTTACAAATACAACCACCGCAATCTTAATAGTGTAGGTACACTTTTCGCTGTGATATTTTGCCTGCGCATGTCACTGTTTCACACACCCATGGTGCTGAGGTTTTGCTGAGGCAGCTTACCGCCACGAAGTCCGATAGTTGTGACAGAGAGCTAGCACCTGTTTAAGCAAAAAAAAAAGATATTAGCATACATTGAAAATACTATTTAATTCGTATGAGAAAGAGAAAATCTTAAATGTACATAATTTTTAAAGTTTTATCGTTTGAGTAGTAGAATCTACGTTTTAAATATTTTCTCTTGTTACAGGGCCCATGGTGTATAAAATGGTGAACAGATGGTGATCCATTAACATTTACTGAATCCGTATAGGGTTGGTCCTGCCCACGTCTCCCAAATCACCCTATATACCTATCGTACCTAACAATTCAACGGCGGCATTCAGGAACAGAAGTTGTTTTAAGCTTCGCCTCCCTTCAATAAGCCCTCCCGGCATCGAGTGGAAGATATTTTATATTTTAAGAAGATTCCAGTTTCTGGTACATACAAATAAAAAGACCATTAACAATTCACTCGAAAGAAATCAGTTTTTCTTGGAAACTGCATAGGTCGTAGTCTTTTGTAATTAGAATAATGAAGTCAATATTTTGCACTGTCTAATATAAGACTAATTTACGGATCAACGAATGTCAGTGCTTTAAGAGACAGTTTCACCATTCGGAAACTTACGTCCAATTTTTTCCGGACAAAACGCAATACTCGATATTTTTATGGTTCAGTTTTAAGGTATTTACTACGATTGAAATGTAAACTTTGTTTTCACGCCCATAGTAACGTACGGCTGTATACTGCTATCAGCTATAATCAGGACCTTTACTTGACAGTGGCGGCAACTGGTGCCTGCAGAAACGGTAGCCCTAATTTAAATAGCCTATTTTTAACGTACACGTTTCGCCTCAAAGCCTTGACCAGACGGATCGTATGACGCCTTTGGCAGCTTGAAGCTATCATAAACTGCATTACGGAGCCTGAATTAAATTTCAGCTGAATCGAGAACTTCAGTATAGTTGCGAACTCTCGTACTTTAGAAATGCTTCGAATATACACCCTGGCTTTGTAACTATGAGAAGGAAAGTTAGATAGATCAAACCTATTTCAAACTGTTTATTACATCGCTCAAACTTTATCTACACCATGCAATCACTATCTATCTATACATATATCTATCGTAGAAAGACTATGTTTGTACATTAAAGACTTTCCAAAAAAATAAGTTGTGATGTTGATGTCGAAAAATAAATACTACGAGTACAACGTAAATAAACAGTTTTTGGAGTTTTTTTCTGTTTGTCGGTTTGTCTGCTCGATTGTTGCGACAAACGTAGTCACGTAAAAACTAACGGATCGATTTCCTTGAAATTTGGTATTGATTATGCCCGGTTAACACATAGGATACTTTTTATTCGGCTTATTTAACCGCGAATGAAGTTGTGGGCATCCTGTGGTTGTCCGAACGAGGCTTGGGCAAAAATTCAGTCGTATGTGTGGCCGGATGTCCTCCTCTACAGGTCGCATTTCTCAACCGATTCTCGTGATATTCTGTGTGCAGGTTTGATAGTTATGTAGAAATTTGTAGTCGGCTTTTTTTTTATTTTTCAAAATGGCGGAGGTATGAGGCTTGACAGACTCGCGTGGTTTACAGCTCATATAGCCACGAATATTTCAGTGCCTGTAGTGAGAAAAGGAATAATCAATAAAATAAAGTTAAAAACTAAAACCCGACTACGAAAAAGTTTAAAACAAGAATCTTAGGTTTTAGTTCACCAGGCACAGATAAATTGCAATTTTTTAATTTAGAGAACGTTTCGAGTATGCCGTCAGTCGTTCGTAGTCGGAGGCCCCGGCAAGAAGACAAACAAAAAAAGGGGCCTCCGACTACGAACGACTGACGGCATACTCGAAACGTTCTCTAAATTAAAAAATTGCAATTTATCTGTGCCTGGTGAACTAAAACCTAAGATTCTTGTTTTAAACTTTTTCGTAGTCGGGTTTTAGTTTTTAACTTTATTTTATTTACGTATTTTTAGTTATTATTCAGTTACAGTTTTAAGCGCCTTTCCCTTCCTAAGAACCATATCAGCGTGTGAGGCCAACGAACGAGCTCTTTCATAACCACCCTCCATTTAATAGTAATGACAAGAATTACAACAGTAACACATGGTTTGCTTACAACTATATAAGATGCTTTATGCTTTGCTTTTGTCCCGCTTAAAATTACTACGGGACATGGGGTGTTTGCGGAAGAGCTCGGTTTTCGGCCTCGCAGCCTGAAACTCAGCCTTCGGACTTGTAAAAATAAGACTAATAGGTACACGTAAGTAACCAGGGGCGCTCGGTGCCTTTGGTCCAACGCGGTATTCGGTCTTTGCCCCGTTTAAAATTATTGCGGGATACTGGGTTATTGGGTGTTCGCTGAGGAGTTCAGCCTTTGGCCTCGAAGCCTGAAGCTCGCCCTTCGGGCTCGCCAAAATTAGACTAATAGGTATACGTAAGTAACCAGGGGCGCTCGGTACCTTTGGTCCAATGCGGTATTCGGTCTTTGCCCTGCTTAAAATTATTTTGGAATGCTGGGTTATTTGTTGTTTGCTGAGTAGAAGAAGCCTGAAGCTCGCCCTTCGGGCTCGCAATTATTAGACATTTATATACAGTTTGCGTGAAGTAACCAGGAGCGCTTCATGCCTTTGGCTCCGTGCGGTACTGCTTGCGGAGGAGAAACCACATGAATTGGTATGGTAATTAGTCAAAAAGTATGAAAACCAGTGACATACAACCGTAGCAAAACATATACATGCCACACTTTTATAAAATGCTTTTAATTGGAACAACTTTAGAATTATAAAAAACAATTCTAACGTGCTCTTCTTATACTGCAAAATAGAAAGAAAAAAATATTTTTCACTTACACCTATTTGAAAATCGTGATTCAACGTACCTAAACGTTGTCATATATGATTCCACTCCTCGCCAACAGATGGATTATAACAACAGTTTACAACAGTGTCATCTGTTATGGAGTAAAAATAATTATTATAGAGGTGCCACTAAGTGTGACTAGAGTGATTTATAGATATCGATTTACAGTCAGCTGTAAAAAGATGATGATACATGGTTACTGTATTTAGAAACATCTTTACTTGAAGTTTATCGCAATTAAAGATTTAATATTTTTGAGCGCATTTAATATGTATGTATGCAGTTGCCTGAATCCAAGATTTACTTTTACAGTTCCTTTGTTTGTATGAAATTATGAAAAATATCTTGGCCGCCGCATATTGTGCTACTGCTACAGGGCTGCGGAAACCAAATTATCCCGGCCGGTAGTATTCATTCACTCTTCTTCTACGAGCGGATCTTTCGGAATCCTGAAAGGGTTAATTTTGTATTTTAGGTGCACCGAGTTATCAATTCATACGTAACCAATGTCGATGAAAATATCGACTTCATCTTATGACACCTCTAGTTGAGTAGCTTAACAAACTGTCATTGCGGATAGCGAAATTAAACATGTACAATTATTTCGATATTAATACAATAATACTTACCGGTGATAATATAATTATGCCTCCTCGAGACATATTTTTAAATATGCTCGCAGTGAGGCAGCATTGGTAAAATCGCGTAATATTTACGGGATTACAACGATTTTATTTAAACATTATTGATGTGACACAACACACGCGTCAGTTGCCGGCATGAAAATGACATGTATTCGGCAATGTTCGCAAATACGAAGTTACCCGATATCTCTCAATACGAATGAGACATCTGAAGGTCTAGCATAGCAGGCCGTTTTGATATTTAGCAGGTGTCAATATATCTAAATATGTTTTTTCTTTTTCTATCAAATGTATTATGAAAGTAACGGGTGATGTCATTTCATGCCACGACTGGCATAACGACACATTATGCTAGCCCTTGCCGAAACGAATCGCTGGAGAGCAAGCTGTTGAATGTCGTTCTTGTTGTTATTAAAATGAAAATATTGTTGCATAATATACCTGTATCAGCATGTGTGATATATTTTTGCAATAGGTTATTAAAGCTCTTTAATTTGATATGTAACTCGATGCAACTCGATGACTTTTATTTTTTAATCCATGAGTTTTTTGAGGACCACGGTCTGTATATTAAATTTTAGTTTTAACTAACTAGCCTATAACCCGCGCAGAATCAAGACGAATCTAACGATACCCCTCGTGTTTGAATCGGTTTAGTAGATTTTGAGTTATGAGGGAACAAACGAACATACAAACATACAAATATACAAACATACAAACATACAAACATACATACATATATACATACGGTGCTAAAATCATAACCCTCCTTTTTGCTTCGCCGTAGTCGGGTAAAAATAAGCCAAAAGCAAAGAAGAGTAAGTTCTACTGTAAGACTTGCGCTCTTTTGCACCTCGTTTAAATCTGACTTATTCCTTTTCTTACTAGAGGGATTCAATTATTTATTGATAAATAATATTTACACGTCATAATATAGGTATTTGAATATTATTAATATCAGAATTCTTAAGAACACAAATATGTACATCAATTTTAGAAATCCTCCACAGAGTAAAGTGGCATGCCAGCTAGCTGCTTTAGTTGCGACAAAAGAATGAGTGCTAGGCGCAGATTTTATGTCCTCTGGAATCGCGTTATATATTTTTGGACCCATGATTCTCAAGGATTTGTTTGACTTATCTAGTCTCCTGGCAGGAATAAAGAGGTAGCGGTTCCTGTACGTCTAGCATAACTGACCGCGACTTCGTTTCTCGCGCGGGTGAGCATCACCTGTCACTGTCACACGATATTGAGTGGAAAGAGATAGGTAGCATTTGTCGCGCGACAATGAGTCGCATGTCACACTTGTGCTAGGTACTGGTGTGGGAGTTGTGGTGGTCTGCGTGTGTGGGGTGAGTGTGCAGCACAGGAATATATCGAGGTAGACGGATAAAGTATTTCAACTTCGCGTGCTAAAAAGAAGTGGTGACGACCTACTTTGCACGACGTCAACTTTAGATTCCGTCATGTTATTATCAGATTTGGAAATCTGATAATAATGGTGTAATTAATTGTTGAAGTACCACAAAATGAAGTGGAAAATTTATCTTTTTCATCACAAAATTACACTTTTGGCGTCAAACGCCAAGCGAAACCCGTTACACGCTTGGTTCCTATACGAATCGACGAGCTATTTCCTTCTATGTCAATATATTTCTGTGGTGTCCAGACAGATTTATATTCATAGATTGTTGAATATAGCAATCCCGGGCCTGGTCGGGAACAGCCCTTCGAGCCTTGTTACCTGGGCTAATATTTGATCGGCACGCGTGTAGCTCATTCTAATGATATATTGTATATTATTACGCGGTGGAGTAATTAGGAACGCGTGTTTGTTTAAGGTAGGGGATGTCTGGTGAGGTCGCTTTGGCGGCTTCATCAGGCAACATAGCGAGAAAAAAATATCATCATCATCATCTCTAGTCCATAATTTGTATGAGGTCCATACTGCCGTCCTAGTCTAAAAGGCGACTTTTTACTATGAACTTCCATAGCAAAAGGTCGCCTTTTACACTAGTGCCGTCCTAGGGGTAAATCCGAATGTGGAGCCATTCCGAAAATTAGATACAGATCACTGTTTTTGTTTTGTTTTGAAAAGCGATCTCATTACGTTTAAATTTATTAAACAATAAAGTTTAGTTTGTTACTTTGTTTAAATATTGTCAACATTCACTAATACATATTATGTTAATTACCACTAAAGAAGCAACCACTTTATGCAAAAATAATAATTGAAATCGGCTGAACTCCACAACATTTTTCATAAGATGCATAAAATAAGGCCTTATAAACAATACTCAATTGAAAACTGTTATAGATATAGAGTTAGAACTCAAAACCGTGAGCAATGGAAGAAGAGAAGGGAGGCCTTTGCCCAGCAGTGGGATACCGAAGGCTCATAAAAAAAAATATATAGAATATCGGCAGGTATAGAGTCATGTATAAACAAAAAGTTAGAGCAATGAGCTAAAATTAGTTTCACAAAAAAAAAATGATTGTGTATGTACCTAATTGTACTTTTAAGCCAAACAAATAGCCAAATCGCTATATGTTTGCGTATAATATTTGAACAGTTCCCTCTATTTCTCCAAGATCCTGTCATCAGATTCTTATTTAATTGCAATGGGAACCCTTCGGAGGCGGTCTTTTAAACAAAAAAGGAATTTTTCAAATCGGTTCAGTACGTCTAGCATAACTGGCCGCGATTTCGTTTCTCGCGCGACAGAGCATCACCTGTCACTGTCACACTATATCGAGTGGAAAGAGATAGTTAGCATTTGTCGTGTGACAAAGAGTCGCGTGTCACGGTTGTGCTAGAGGTACAAAGCCGTCTTAGAGTTATCGCGTAACAAAACATACAGTCGCATGAGAACTTACCGTCTTTTGGAAGTTAAAAACATACATATACGGTGTAGGAAAACACAATTCTGCACCCTGGCACCTAGATAAACCCAAAGCAAATATGCTAGGGCCTATTTACTCACAAAATGCCACTGTTTAATAAACCAGACTACACAACTAGTCTCCTAGTCTTCAAAACCCTTTGTCTTTCACTTTTACATCAAAAACAACCCTCAAAGCAACAATGGTTAGTAACACCATTGTTCAACAGAATACTGTTTTAAAACAATTATTCTCTCTGAAAACACTCGTTTAAAAAACCTGGGCACAACTCCAAGAGGATTTAGGTAAATTGGACAAAACGGCATGAGCATGCGTTTTTGTTCGTTTTGCGACCTTCAATGGGAAGTGGGAAGTAACAATGATACAACAAGAGTAGATATTAAAGCTGGTGGGTTCTGTGTGGAGCTCAAGCGTTTTTGAATATAATAGAAAAGTATTCGGATAACAGTTACATATACACCGTGTTATTAACAGTGACCAATTTTTTTGAGATATGGGTGAATCAACTTTTAGACCCACACTTTTGACGTCTCTGGCGTTACCGAAAATGTCTCTGGAGTTACCAAGAAATCGAACTTCTAATAGGATATTTTTCTATTTATTAGGTTTATGAGACGGGGCATTCAACGTTGTAACATACATCATAAATTTAAACATAGACAAACCATTATTTAAAGGCTTTATTTTACAACGAAAATTAAAAGTTGCGGACAGCGTCGTGTGGGTAAAAAAGTTGATTGACCCAAATAGGCACAAATTTGTCTCACAATAGTCTAACTTGTTGACCGTCTCCGTTTCTTCCACTTCATTCGTCCACCGAGCCCAGTCGCCCAATATTTCGAGCGCTATGTAAAAAGGTACGTAGGTAAGTAGTAATTTTAAATTAAGACCAGTCCACCTTTCCTTTTGCATTTGGACATAAATTCCATAAATTGAATCTACTTCTACAAAAACTAATGTCCAAAAAATGTGACCCTTGCTATGTTATGATTTGGGACAGCCCAGGTATCCTCCACGCATTCCCTGCTCACTCCTGCTCTCAAGGAGAACTGGCGTGGTTAAGAATCCTATCTCTGTGCTTTCACCAAATTAGCGTTCTGCATGCTCCTTTATAAACTCAAAAAATAATTTAATACAGACTGCGTCTCTGATGCTGCATATATGTATATCCGCAGGTAAAGATAGTTGCTTCTCATAAAGTGGCATATCTATCGTTTACCTTATAAATAAAGAAATAACCTAAATAAAAATATTTTAAGTTTTTTCTTTCATCATTACTATTGGCCACATCTTAACTCTATCCAAGGTAAATCAAATTGTGTGCAAAATTTCATGATCGATGATGATTGGTAGAAGTTGTCGAAAAAGGCATTGCAGGATTTAAATCAAATAAACAAACAAATAAACGGGGATCACGGGGTCAAGCTAAATAAAACTGTTTTATGCCACACCTGGCCATAAAGTGGCTTTTTCCGCACGCTGCGCGAACGGAAAAAGCCGCTTTCTGGCCAAGTGTAGACATAAAATGATGTACACCACACGGGAGGTAATAAAGAAAGCCCTCGATCGCATATTTACGTCCCTCGCTTGCAGCTCGGGCCGCAAACATCTGCGATCTCGGCCTTTCTTTATATTACCACCCTAGTTGTGTAATGTACTATAATAATTAAAAAATACAACCCGCTAACTCCTGACCCTTGTGTTCTAGAAATTTCGCCCCTACTAGTCTCGTTTGTCCTGAGTCCAACGATAAACGAGAATGTTTTAAGACTTCAAGATGATAAAGTGGACTTTATTGATGTTTTTGCTGAGGAAATTACAAGTCATCTGTTAAAATGTCCTAAGAAAATGAAACAAGGGGATGAGAAGTTTAAATTATTGTTGTTGTTACACAAAAATAAATGAAGACACTGGTGATTACTATATAAGATCAGTATGTATATCATAATTAGAAGTTTCAGATAATTTCATTAGGTAGGTATAGGTAATTAGGTGTTGTTTATAATAATAAAAATCATACTCGATACAAAGATTTTACAGTTATATAGACCAATAGGGAATGTGCACAACGAAGGTGCTGCAAACTGCTGCCGCCAATTTGAATCTTGTACTATCGAACACACTGTTAACTGTACATTTGTAAACGAATGACAACTTTATTGCACCGTGTTAAAGACGTTAAAGTGTATGGGTGGTCAGTTAACAGTGGCTTTGTTTGTACTCTTTTATGCGGGGGCCACATTAACGGAAACGCCGATAATTATCGCAATGAAGGATGATTAACGTTAGTGTATATGTTACCGGCAATCTGTATAATTCAGGAATTCTATACTATACCTAGGTAATGTGTAGAATGCACGATTTACTGTATGACATTGACGTAAGACACATGTCAGTTGTTGCTTTAAAAGAGCAACTAGGTCACAAGTACTGCACCTATCGCAACCTACCGCATTGTACCGTAAAATTCCTTTTTTCCAATCCCTCATTTCGGATGCACAGGGCCGGTGTGAAGCAAATCTAATTTCCATACAAATATCCTGCAGCGCACGACAAAGTAACTACGGACTGGAACCACCTGGAATTAAATTAGCGTTCTGACGTTTTCGGGCCAGCGTTTAACTGGAGACTGTCGCTCTAATGTCTTTATAGTTAGACCAGTTTGTGTTTCTACGTCCTACGAGTTTCCCGATTATTTCATTCTAAGAGCAGCTACCTTGTGGTCATGTATACCAGGTGGAATGAAACGAAGGACTTCCATGTGTATATTTCCATATTGTCATATATTTGATGTAGAATCGACCTGCAATGCTTGTAAGAATGAAGAAAAACAAAACTATCAAAATAATATTTTTTAATATTTGTTTAACCCTAAATGTTTCGCCGTCGTATGACTTTTAAATAGGGATGAAACACGCAGTTTTTTGTATGAAAGTTTAACAAGCTGTAACTTGAAAATGGTGATAGATATTAACATAGTCTATTTGGAGAAAATAACGTACTTAGAATAAACAATGCCACATTTGCAGGAAAGTCCTTCGTTTCGTTCTACCCGGTATATACCAGACTGGTGGACCCGCTCGCGACTTCATTCGAGAAGGTTAAATAAGTTAATGTCTGTTTTTTGCTCCAATTTAATTGGTTGAAAAGTATCCTATCTATTCGCACATTAAGGCGAGGTGAGACCAGAATCGGGCACGGAAGCCTAGTTTCCAAATCATTTTTAGAGCACTTATTTGACTTTTATGTCACTGTAAAACACATATAATAATATTCAGAACTGTATCTAGGGCTTCCTCTCACTTAGAACACGATAGCGAACACTTCGCTCGATAGAAAAGTAGCGCGAAAACACTATAAAATAAAGTATTTTTTTCATTTTTTTTCATTTTGTTCATCACCAGTTACCTTTTCTGACAAAATTAATACCTGACAATCATGATTTCACAGTCATGCAGGGCATCCTCTCATGTTTGGGTTGATAACGTATACTTTTATGTTAGAAATCGAAGATAATCTGCAATAATCTGCATTCCGCCCGACCCTAGTTTGTATGTGAAATGCGAGCCAGGTCCTACCGCACCTTAAATTTCATGGAAATCGGTCCGGTAGTTTTTGCGTGACGCGCGCAACCAACTAGACGAAATTGGAATTTTGTCTCGTTTCAATAAATGGATCCAATTATTTAATCTTTGTATAGATACAAGTTATTATTTAAAAATTAATGCTATTAACCAAGGTACTTATAATAAATATTCAACAGAGAATTGAAGCCATTTTTAGTAAGCCGGCTGCTTGTACTTGGGCCATTTTTTATTTTGTTGCAATTTTTTTTATTTCTTCCGATTTTAGTGAAAATTGGTAATTACATGGTGTTCAGCCTTCTGTGTAAGAAAAAAATATTTTCCCGATATGTCCTACAAACTTCGTATGAAATCTTCCACTAAGTTACAAAAAAAGATATGGGATTTACGTACCGTCAAACCCTCCAACTAAGCCCACCGCCCAATCTTTGCCCATGGGCTATTTCCTTCCCGCAGGAAGGAAATAGTATATTTTCATCCTGGGCAAAGATTGGACGGTGGGCAAAGTTGGAGGGTTTGACGGTAACTACTTACGATCCGCATGCATACATCAACTAGTTTTTTCCTATTGCGAGCAACACGCACACATAGGTAGCCGACGGACTAGACATGCTTCAGTTCTTTGTTAGCGAGGTTCCGTCCGGCTATTTATTTTAAAGTCCTTGCTATAAACTATTTACATACATTTAAACAATTAGGACTCTTCAAGACACGAGTAAATTGGCATCTACTGAACCGGTCAGCTACATCTTCGGCCTCATAGTCGCTTACGATCAGGCACTACTGAGGTCAGTCGCAGGTCAGTTTTCTAAAAAAAAAAACATACATTTAAAATACAAGCTTTACAAAACCAAATAATTATAACTAATAGTAACCTATTAAATAGAAAATGCTCCCCAGGTCATTTTCTATTGACGTGGTTCAGGAGGTTGGCAGCTTTGCCCCGTTGGATGGCCAGAATTATTCTTTGTCCGAAATAGCTGCTAGCCTTAGGCCGGCTTTACACCTGTAAGTTTTACTTACGTAAGTAAGGACGCAGCTATACGTTAGACTGAGATAGCTGACTGACTATCTCAGTCTAACGTATAGCTGCGTCCTTACTTACGTAAGTAAAACTTACAGGTGTAAAGCCGGCCTTATAATCGCCTGACCTCTCAATGAGCCGTTTAGAGATCTCTTTGTAAACGGTTGATGGAAATATGTATTAAACAATTTGAAATGAAGAATTTGAATTTGAAGTGGCAGAGCAGTATCTAGTCTAAACCTAACTAGGATTTGTGTGAACCACTATAGCTTCACAAGAGCTTGTACGACAAGGCAGTGCAATGTGCTACACTACATGTAATCCGGAACCACGTACCATGCAGCGTGTTGCATGCTCGCAACTCGCATCGACATGGCTACCAGACAATTTAATCTGATTTAAGACTGCCGAAGACACATACTGTCATGTTATCAATCAATGTTTTTGTTTTTACATCTGTTTAAACATGTACTACATGAAACAAAAATAAAATAAGACTGTAACTAAACTAATATTAAGTAAAAACTAAAAAGGCAAGAGTGAATTTTATATTTAAAATTGTCTACATAATCCACCAAATTAACATTAACCATTCATTTACCATCTTTTAAATAATTGATTTATTTAATTACTTACTTTACACAATAACATACTACCAATTAATTATATAAGGTTAAATAAAACTAATAAACTAGGTTATCTTTTTTTTTTTTCAAAATATAACATTACTGTTTACTAATGAGGCTTAGGTACAAAATGGTACTGTATTCTAAGTCTTGATCTTTTGCACTTAGGTTATATGTGACTATCCTTTTACTAGACCCACAGAAATAGTTACATTATAATTATACATGGCGTGGTTAAACTCAAAACGAAATTCACCTCTCGCCTGGGTTGCTCTCAGCAACATTAGTGTAACGACGTCATTACTGCAGCTGCGATGAAAAGGTTGCCGCAATTAAATTTTATGCGATACTTTGTTTTCTGTGCATTTCGTTTTCGAAAATCCGATACTTAACAGGCTGATTGAAGCACGAGGAAGGTTAAAGGTGTTCTTTTCAATTGTTGTAGGTTGTAGAGCAGTGGTTCCGAACCTGGGGGTAATTACCCCTCCAGGGGTAAAACGAAGTTTTCTCAGGGGTAATACGCATGAATGTTAGCCGTTTTACTTTGAGCAGTTTCTTATAAGCTTATAATACCTATTTTTTGGAGGGGTAATAATACAAATCTCGATGAGAATGTGGGTGATATGATAAAAAAGGTTAGGAACCACTGTTGTAAAGGATACAGGCAAGCATTTCTAAAAAAAAACGGACAAGTGCGAATCGGACTCGCTCACCGAGAGTTCCGTGCAAATAAATACTTTAATTAAAGACCTTTTTACCCGACTGCGGTGAAGCCCAAACGAGGGTTATGAGTTTGACCTGTATGTATGTATGTATGTAAGTATGTATGTCCGTTCCTATGTCCGCTCGTAACTAGTCACCGGCACATCCGATTTTGATAAATGATACATCATTAGATTCGTCTTGATGGTGCGAGTGTCACTGGGTATGAAATTTGTTATAATATAAAATAAACAAAATGGCGGACTTTATGCAGTTTCAAAGTGCACCGCGGTCGGGTTTTTTTAAAGGGTATCATTTAATCGATCAGCAAAATATTCATATTTTGGTCAGCAGAAATTTGTGTTTGGTCAGCCAAAATAGCTAGTTGGTAAGCAACTTATGGTTAGCAAACATTTATAAATCAGGCTGCAATTAATGATATACTGAACTGCTCTAAATTATTTTGGTCAGCAAATTAAATATTTGAGCTGCATTAAGCGATCTACGGTTAATCAAATTTTGGTAAGCAATCAGTAGGTAAGCAAAATATTTCATTTTGTTCATCAAAAAAAAGGGGCAATAAAACCTAACTGGTCATTCACAAAATGGGCGCAACTATTCTGTCGCCAATCGTGTGCGTATTTTGTCATACGGTAATTGTCAGCTGTCAAGTAGCAGGTGTCACTGTAATATATACAGGGTGTCACTGTGATATATACTGGGTGTCACTGTGATATATACAGGGTGTCACTGTGTTAAATACAGGGTGTAACTGTGATAGATACATGATGTCACTGTGATATATACAAGGTGTCACTGTGATAGATACAGGGTGTCACTGTGTTTTATACAGGGTGTCACTGTGATAGATACAGGATGTCACTGTGATATATACAGGGTGTCCCTGTGATATATAATCAAAAACTATAACCCTAAACTACCTATTTTTGGGAACCGTTTCGTTTTTAGGGTCATCAAAAAAATAACCCTAACCTACCTATTTTTGGGTGCCGTTTCGTTTTTAGGGTCATCAAAAAAAATAACCCTAACCTACCTATTTTTAGGAGCCGTTTCGTTTTTAGGGCCATAAAAAAAATAACCCTAACCTACCTATTTTTGGGAGTGACACTCTGTATATATCACAGTGATATCCTGTATCTATCACAGCGACACTCTGTATATATCACAGTGACACCCTGTATACATTACAGTGACACCCTGTATACAGGGTGTCCAGTAATTAATAGCCAGTAAAAATATTTTCATTTGTGACCTAGACGATCATTACAGTGAAACACGAGACCAAAAACTGAAAATTAAGAAAAGTGTAAATCTCGAAAACCAAGGGACTTTTACAAAACCTAAAAGTCGATTTTCTGAACCAGCCTAAGGTGTTCTTTTAGTGGTTAGAAGATTGGCTATTAATTACTGGACACCCTGTATAACACAGTGACACTCTGTATATATCACAGTGACATCTTGAATCTATCACAGTGACACCCTGTATATAACACAGTGACACCCTGTATAGTGATATCATAGTGACACCCAGTATATATCACAGTGACACCCTGTATATCTCAATTAAATTGCTTACAGACATGTTTTCTCTGCTGACAGTGACATCCTGTATCTATCACAGTGACACCCTGTATATAACACAATGGCACCCTTTATATATCACAATGACATTCTGTATATATCACAGTGACATCCTGTATACATTACAGTGACACCCTGTATATAAATAACACAGTGACACCCTGTATTTATAACAGTGACACCTAGTATATATCACAGTGACACCCTGTATATCTCAATTAAACTCTCTGCTGACCAATTGTAAAATCTTGCTGCCCAAGTTATTATTTTGCAGCTCGACTGGTTATTAGGCAGCCAAATGATAAAAAAAGCAGATTAATATTGGTTAAAATGTTAACCGTTTTTAAATTGTTTGCTGAACAAGAGTTGCCGCCCGATTTTTATTTATTGCCAGCCAAAGCTTTGTATGCTGCCCAAATGATGTAACTGCTTTTTTTTTTTGCGGATCAATTTTAATAACGGCTGACCAAAAAATTACTTTTCTTTTTTAAATAAAAATGTGGATATTTATGATTTAATTACAAATGTATAGTTTTTAGATTTTTCCCTATATTTACTTGTAGTAACGTATAAGACGGTATTACTTGCCAAATTTCATAGTTCTAGGTCAGTGGAAAGTGCCCTATAAATTTTGGTTTCCTTGAAAGTTTCGAAATATACGTTTTGTGTGGCATAAACAGCCATATCTTTTTCTTAAGTCAATTTAGAAGTTAGATTTTTTCACAGCTTCAAGGCACCGTAGACTTGAATATATGGTTTAAATTTCAACTGAATAACTTCACGCGTTTACACTCACGGACAAAGACTTCGGGTCATTTTCAATGAACAATTATATTGAAAATGACCCGAATTCATTGTCCGTGAGTGTTGGTTAAGCCGTTTATAAGATATAAAAAGCTTTTTAGTCGAGAGTTTTTAATTTATGGAGTATTAAAATCGCAATGCCAGAATATAAACAACGTGTGTGTGCAATAAACCCTAACTTTATTTTAATTCAAAACAAGGGAATAATAGAAGCAGTGAGACGAAAAATTATTTTGTTTGAAAAACTTTTCTCAAATAATGGATGAGTGAATTCCTAAATAGAGTTCAGACACCGAAATGTTCTGGGTGAATTGTTCCACCGATACTAAAATGTTTATTCTTGTAAAAATAATAAAGCGTGCATTAGTTTCAGGGCCTTTAATTTAGTTATTGAAGGATAAAATAGTTGAGAAGAATTCCATGTATAAAACATTTCGAATAGACACATCATTACAGATAACAAAAAAGAAGTAGTTTATGTTTCGAGTATTTTCTTTGCTATTCGCAATTTGTGTAGCTTTTTCATTAACTGTTACGTATATTTTTTTATGCCACACCTGGCCATAAAGTGGCTTTTTCCGCACGCTGCGCGTACGGAAAAAGCCGCTTTCTGGCCAAGTGTAGACATAAAATTATGTACACAACACGGGAGGTAATAATAAAAAATAAAATATAAAATAAAATAATTTATTTCTGTAAGTAGGCCCTCAAGGGCTCTTTTACATGTCTTACATTATTTTGTCTTCTTTTCTTTTCTTTTGACGCTTCGGGTAATGACCTTCTGGTGAGAAGAAGCGCCGGAAGAAACTCACCAGTTTCTCTTTTTATCCTTTGATATACATGAGATTTCATTAATACCTTACATTAACTTAAAAACTACATTTATAGAGATGTAAAGGGTCTCTCTATACGTCCAAACAAGACAAATAAAAAATAGAAAATAAATCAATACTAAAATTAATGGAGATGTAAAGAGTCTCCGTTGTCAAAATATATAAGAAAGCCCTCGATCGCATATTTACGTCCCTCGCTTGCAGCTCGGGCCGCAAACATCTGCGATCTTGAGCTTTCTTTGTATTACCACCCTAGTTGTGTAATGTACTATTGAACCCCCCTATCTTAATAATTTAATCCTGTTTTATTTCAATTTCTCATTAAAAACCTTAAGACTGGGACATCCCTACAATTTAACCCGATTAAACAAAAATCGGCCCATTACTAAGGCCGTGTTTAAAAAGTTAGCAGGCGGTGTTGCCGTTGCTAAATAACTTGTTTATTTTGTCTATGGCGGTAAGAATAGTATTAAAAATTAATTCCTTTTGCTAGCTGAGATGGTAGCTTATATTATTCTGCTTCGTTTCGTAGTATGGATTCAAATTTTCAGGTTTGTTCGTCAGCCGAAAGAATATCTTTTGTTCTGGCATAAATCCGTTTTCCAGGTCCAGGGAGGTGTCAGCTGTCATTGGACTGCATTGGACTACTTTATCCGTTCTGCTCTGAGGCAGTACTCCTTTTATTTAAATCGAATTTATTTCTTCTGACCGTAAGTAATTGTGACTTACAGCAAGTGATTATTGATTTTGGAGGTTCCGTTCGAGATTAGTCATATTTATTTTCAGAAATCTGCAGAGGAGGGTCACGATTTTTCGTTGCATGTTTGTGGGCCTCATTGGGTCGACATTAATTGAATCGACCGAGGTTTCAAAAAAATATACGTAACAATGTCTAATATTGGATTACAGTGCAATTAAAAAAGAAGTAGGTAACTATTTAAAGTTAAAAAAATATGTAACTAGGGATTATTTTACCGGCGCATTTTATTGGTATCCGGTGGAAATAAGTGTGTTCATCAAATTTGTTTGGTATTTTTATAAATAAATTAAGAGATTTGTATAAGCAAATATCCCATAACCTCCGTGCCCTCCGGAGTGTTACGTCAAAGTCGTAAAATGTCCAGGTGTCCAGGTCGTAAAATAACCAAGTAGGAAAATGTCAAGTTGGTAAAATAACCAGGTAGTAGAATGTCAATATCGTAAAATAACCAGGTAGCAAAATGTCAAGATCGTAAAATAACCAGGTATCAGGTGACCGGAGATATGGCTCCATTCTAGGTCAAAGATTAACATTGCCTTGCCATGGGTTGCCATGGCACCATCAGCCTCCTGTAGGCCATCTTATGATGCTACGCTTTGTCGCGCGAATAAATAATTAAATCATAAAGCATCCGTCACTCTCACCCACTATTTGTCAGAACTTGACGGACGCTTTATCATTTATCTATCGCGTAACAAGGCGTAGCATCATAAGCCTATTGGATACCTAAACACCAGGAAGAGACTTGACGGATTTTTTTTTATCATTTACTTGCGGCTTTGCCCGCGTTGTTCCCGTTACTGTCCCAAGGGAACTCTTTGCCGGGATATAAAGTACCCTATGTTTCAATCCAAAATTTGGTCTACTTACATGCTAAATTTTAGCTCAATTCATTCTGTTCTTACCTCGTTATTTAGTAACAAACATCCACATCTTCACAAACTTTCACATTTATAATATTCATCATTGTGATGATGTGATTTAGAATTAGTCTCGTTTTAGTTATTAACTTTGATTTTATGGCCTTTTTGTTAGCTTTTTCATTTGTTAAAAAAGATACTCAGAACTTTGAAGCTTCTGTAAGCTTATACTTTATTACATAATAAAAAAAAAACAGTACTCATTTTACACCCCTACATGGCCTAACATGAGTAAATCTTTAAATCCTCAATTACACGCACTCAAGCTGATTGCGATCCTCAAATCATTGCTGATCGTCAATCACTGTCAACCTTACCCTTTCTTAGGCTGCCTGAACTTGCCTACTCCCAACTTTCTTGTGATGTATGAGTCAACTGGATTGACAAATATATGGGATTATATTGCCCGGCATTTCGGTATCAAAATTGGTTTTGGATATGTTCCGGAACAATTCTAAAGCTTGTGATTAAAATGATGATTATAACCGTCTTGCTATAATGATAATTAAATAATGTGGAAATGTAACACTTGAATGCATACCGTATCGTGTGTTTCATATCTGAAATGTCTCAAATCCATGTCAATTTGAGACTTTGTGACGGGTTACATGAATACCTATACAAGTATGAGTAGCCCGCACTCACATACTTTACTAAATTTATTTTAGGCATGCTAAGCTGAACGATTCAAAACCAACCGAAAGTAGACTAATTTATAGTGTCCGACTGAAACTAGTTTTTAGGTCTAGTTTCAGTAGTTCGGTGATTTTAGTTCGGTTCATATATATTTGAACTAATATATATGAACCGGACTAAAATCACCGAACTACTGAAACTAGACCGGTTTTTATGGCCGAAACCGAAACCAAATTTCGGATTTGATCATAGTGTAATAGAGAAGTTGAACCAGGGTCTATGGGGGTTTGAAGTAAAGGTCCTACTCCATGGTAATACTCGTTGTATTCAGTACAATACAAGACAATATCCAAGACAAGACCAAAGACAAAGACGTGTCTTAAAGCTAGTTACATCTATTTATAATATAATAATGCTTACTTGCTATAACCCAAATCCGTGCGTCACAGTAGCGAAGAGTTACTGTTAATTCATCATATTACAATAGTTTCAAAAACGAAACGAAACAAAATCATAACAGTCTGTATTTATTTTTAAAGAACATATAATCATTCAGTCTCCGATATTTGAAGTAGTTATCAGTTATCAGTTTGTTTATTGCTTTCATAGGTTAATGGATATAACTATGATCACCTCTTATTTCAAATAAATTACTTATGCTTTTTTCAAATAAATTAAGTATGTCCGATCGCAAAATCTCTCGAATTCAGTATCGGTTACGGCCGTAGTTTCGGCTTGATGGCTGCCGAAACCCGTTTTTTAGCGAAGCTAGGCCGAAACCGAAACGGTCCAACACATACAGCGGGGCAATGCGTTTGCCATATTCGGCACTTTTGGACCAGGTGTGTCGGGCCGGGATCTAACTGAGATAAGAATTTATTTTTGTTTCTCTTCTTCTTAGTCGGTACACTCTTGCCAGAGTGGTTGTGGTCATCATTGTGAATCACGATGAGTGATGATCTTGGTAATACGGCGCCACTCGTCGCGGACTGCAGCTTTCCGGGTATATTCGTAAACCGAGCACTTATTTTTGTTTATAGTGGTCTATAAAGTATGTTTAATTTTAATTTAGTTTTATCTCCCAGTTACTGTTTTGATATTTTCTTTTTGTTCATTAAATTGACAAATTTGAAGTCCATCTCGATGCTCTCGTAGATTTTACCCATGAACTAGTAACAACAGTTTGTAATCGGTGGTCACACTGCTATGGTCCGTCTGACGAACATACCGACATACTTTGACCCCCATAACGAAGTCACATTACTATTTAAACAATTCAATTCAGGCATTTGAAATCTGTCATTACGCTGAATAGTAATATGGTTACACTGTTATAGCGCTGACCGTTTCCCAATACAGCATTAAACCGGTAATCATAATAATGCAATAATGGCGGCGTGCGGTTGCTATAAATGCCTTAATGCATCGGGGCCCGATGCGCTTGTAGACCTAGAACCCACCGGCGGTAAACTTACCTTATCTGGTACTAGAAATGTAACCTATAACGTGTGAAAGACAAAAGGTCTTAAATTTCAGGCATTTGAAAGCTGTCATTACGTTGAATAGTAATTATGGTAACATCTTTATTACTAAAGGCATTTTGGATGTCCTCTTCTCTGTCTTATCGCTCTTGGCAGAGCGGTCGTGGTGACACTGAGGCGTCCACATCGGTGATAGAGGCGGACACAGCTTTCCGCACGATTTCCCGCCATCTCTCCCTGTTGGCAGACTGCAGCAGATTTTGGATGTTACCGACTATTTGATGCTAACTGTACTAGGATACAACCTACACCGCATATTGTATTTATTTATTGCAGTCATGTAAATTTCATATTTTTTAAGTCTAAAGCTTATTACTAGGTACAGTCGACGTAAGAAATATGTTTACACTTTTCGACTTTATTCCAAGGTAATAAGTTCGATAAGTGTAAACATCTTTCTGACATCGACTGGACGTGAAGCCTGATAAGGCATAGCAATTATGTATGAATGCAGTTCGGACTCGTAATAGAGGACAAAAAGTAACATAAACATTATTTAGTTCAGAAGTAATGGAAACACGGATTAAAAGAACTAACATTTTCAAGGCTTGTCATACCATAAACATTCGTATATCATAATTATTCACAATTATCTAGCTTAAAAAAAATAAAGCTCTGAACTTATTTATGTAGTTTGTTCTTTAAAAAAAGAAAAATCGAATAACCTTTTCTAATAATACTTTTCTTGCGGTTTAGAAATGTGTGTACTTAGTAATTTAAAAGCCTCGCATACTTCTTAAATTACTAAGTATAACTTTGTAAAAATCGATTCATCTCAATTACACACTCGAAAATAATGTCACTGTGGTCATGATCAGGGCGCCTATAAATCTTGCAAAACTTTTTGCCCTCTTTCATGTGGCGTTACGTGTTTATCCTGGTATTAAACCAGGTAGGTATCCCAACGGCCGCAGCTTGGCCAACTCTCGCTGGGGGCATTTGAACTACCGCGCTCAATTGCCCGGCCGTTGTTGTGCCATTACATTATGCTCATCTGTTTCAGATATATTTCAGTTCGGGTACTTTTTTGCGCAACAAACTGCAGATAAGCTCCTCAATGTCCTTCTTTATTCGAGTCGCTGATTTTCCATACAAACGGAATGGGTTAGCTTTCCATTTTAACGATATTTTGTCAACGCAAAATATGGATTATTTCTTAGTATTATAAACGCTAAAGTATGTATCTCTGCCTGTTACCTGTTCTCGCTTAAACCACTGTACTTACCCCAAATTTTGATATAAAGATTGTTTGAGACACTGGGTTTTTTTTTAAGCTATAGCTTGCAGTCCTTACTGGACGTAGCAATAATCAAACTAGGTCGGGGCCGTGGCGTACCCTGGGGTCGAACCAGGTCGCTGGCCGGACCACCTTGAGTGGATCGGACTAACTAAGGGCCGGCGGCGCCTGGGGTTGAACCAAGTCGCTAGTCCCGGTCCCCTTAAAAGGGTCGTCGGACTAGGTGAGGTCCAAAGCGCCTGGGGTCGAACCAGGTCGCTAGGCCAGGGCCACCTTGAAGTTACGCTGGTTGCTCAAAGTGAGCAACGGACCAGCGGGAAGGTTGAACCGGATCAACCTGTCCTTATGCGAGTGTGTAAATCGAACAATGGGAGTTTTAGTTGCCGGTTCGCTAAACCTAGCCCAGCTAAGAAGACTCCGGCAAAAAACTTAGCTGAGCCCGAGCAAGCTCGGAGCTTCACTCCGAAGTGAAGTTAAACCTGGACATTCGGGTCCTGAGGCAAGTCGGGACGCGGCCCTCAGTTGGGACGCGGCCCTGAGACATTGGGAAGCACATACTATAGTTTTTGTACCGAAAATCATGCCATAAGGAGATGAAAAGGGACCCCCCTTTTCACCTCCTTATGGCAAGTTTGTATAGGGAATCTATCCTTGTACCCGTAGACCTTACAATAAATAGCTGGACGTAGCCTTGCTATCCGACTGAAGCACCTCTAGTAAGCCGGGCGGTGCTGACAATGTCATGTCCTGTGAAAAATCTGCCATTCGAAATTTAAAACTAGACTAACCTCCACAGAAATATATAGAGGTAGAAGGAGAAAGTGTATGTACCTCGCGTGCTAAAAAGAAGTGGCGGCCACCTACTTTGAATACCGTTAACTTCAGTTTCCGTCAATATTATTAGCAGATTTGAAGATCTGATATAATGGTATAATTAATTGTTCAATACCACCAAATGAAATGGATAATTTATGTTTTCCATCACTAAATTGCACTTTTGGCGTCAAAAGCCAACCGAAAAACGTTACACGCTTCTTTGCCGTACAAATCGACGAACTATTGCCTTCTATCTCAATATATTTCTGTGCTAACCTCTATACAACTCCATAGAGGTTAGTCTAGTTTTTGTCATAGGCAGAAATATAAACTTATTTTATGAAATTATTCATCAGTAAATATCCCTTAAGCCATTATAGATTGTAAGCGAAGGACATAAAAAAAAATATTTTTATATCAAAATACCTACGATTGTCGCGGTACTTTCGATAATAAAAGCTAAAACAACTTTTCCAATAAAAAATATTTTGCCCGAACGAGATGCGCTTGGAGTTTTTTTCAGTTTTTAATAACTAAGTACTGAGTTACTTCAACAACTCGGCTGAAGTAGTTTGAACACAAACGAATTATTTTGTGAAATAAAATGCTTTGAAATAAATTTATTCACTGTTAAAATGGGCGATTAAAAATACAAAGAAATTATTATATAAATGACCACAGAGGAATTATAACGAATCTAAATCTAGCAGGGTTTAAGAAAATATGCCATCAGAAGTGACACAACGTGACCACTCGCTGAGTGTTAATTTTTATAAAACGAAATATTATCTAGACACGCGGCAGCGTGTCAAGCCAAGTTCAAGCAAAACTGGCTAGCCAGAGCCAAGTGTACACGAACCACTTGGTGCCACTTTTCACCCTTCTATAACTCAAAACCTCTTTAACGTAAACATATAAAATTACGTGTGTTTAATTATATCTATAAGGACATCTAGAAGCCCAAATTTCATGAAGCTAGCTCAAACGGTTATAAAGATATGAAGGTCAAAAAGTCGTAAATTTTAGCACTGACTGACTGACTGATCTATATATAGTAGCTAAACCTAACCTACTTCCAGATGACCTAGAAGGATGAAATTTGGAATCCAGCTCGGTAATTGTGTGTAAGCGTACTAAAAAATCTAAATCAAAAAAAAAGTTAAAAAATAGGGGGGGTCCCGATACAAAATTTTGTTTTTTTAATTGTATCGTTGAGCACCTAAACCTAACCTACTTCCAGATGACCTAGAAGGATGAAATTTGGAATCCAGCTCGGTAATTGTGTGTAAGCGTACGAAAAAATCTAAAAATAAAAAATAGTTAAAAAATAGAGGGGATTCCTATACATTTTTTTTTATTGTATCGTTGGAACCGTTTATGAAATTTGAAATCCAGCTCGGTAATTGTGTGTAAGCGTAGAAAAGAAATTAAAAATAAAAAAAAGTTAAAAAATAGGGGGGTCCAATACAAAAAAAAAAAATTTAATTGTATTGTTGGAACCGTTACAAACATTAAATCTCATTACCTGCCTAGTTTACTTTACAAAAAGTAATGATATCCCACCAAAAACATAAATGTAAAAAAGGAGAGCCAAGTTCAATACAAAAATTATGCTGGCTTCGCCGCAAAAAGAATGGAGATCTAAATGAGTGCCAAGTCCTATGCAAAATCCAAATATGTATTTATAGGAACAAAATAACATTATGAACAAGTATTAAACTCTATTTATTTGCTTTATTAGATACCTATAACAATTGCTCTTATTTAAAAATGTGAGATCTTAAAGTAGGTTAGATTTGACTTGTCCAGCATAATTTTTGTATTAAACTTGGCTCTCCTTTTTTACATTTATGTTTTTGGTGGTTTCATTTACAAGGGGTCCTCAAGTGGGTATAAATACATGACCTGGCTGTTTAGCATAACTGGCCGCGACTTCGTTTCTCGCGTGACAGATCATCACCTGTCATTGTCACACTATATCGAGTGGAAAGAGATAGTTAACATTTGTCACGCGACAAAGAATCGCGCGTCAAAATTGTACTAGAGGTGGTGCAGGGTAGGCTTTATCATGCGATAAATCACTACATAGTATAAAACAAAGTCACTTTCTCTGTCCCTATGTCCGTATGTATGCTTAAATCTTTAAATCTACGCAACGGATTTTGATGCCGTTTTTTTTAATAGATAGTGTGATTGAAGAGGAAGGTTTATATGTAAAATACATGCATAATATAATAGAGAAACACCGTGCGAAGCCGGGGCGGGTGACTAGTAAATGATAAAGCATCCGTCACATTTTGACAAGTAGGTATGTAAGTGTGAGAGTGACAGATACTTTATCATTTGTTTATCGTTCGACAAATCATGGCATCGTACTGTCGTTTTCAAACTAAAAGGCCGCTAGTTTGTATGAAGTTTCATACAAAGTAACGGCCTTTTTGTTTGAGGACAGCAGCGTAAGCCTGTTGTGCTGGGATCTTCCATTGATCAGGAAATCGGAGTATATCTTCGCAAAGCGGGCGCTAAACCCATGATACACTTTGTACGGTCCAGAGTGACTTAATAGCAAACACACGTACCCAGGGCGATAAAATAAAGAATGACCAAGATCGCAGGCGTTTGTCGCCCGAGCCGGGGGAAAATGCGATCTGGGGTCGTAGTTAGTACACAACTTTACATCGCCGGGAAGTGGCATTTTCTTTACACGTCGCAGGCGCATACGGCCTGAGGCTTCATAAGTTTATTTTAACTGACCATATTAAAAAAACTAAGTATGATAAATAAAATTAATTCCAGTTTCACGCTGCCTGCACGAGAACGCATTTTCCTTAACACTATTTCCTTAGCTTCAAAGCGGCACCTTATTTAGTTAACTTCCCACTTACAGAACAAGGCGCGCTTTGAATCCCTCGCAGGGACTTGTAAAACTCGAGTCTACGCGGAGACATCAGTTTGCTATCTTATTATCCATAAATGTGAAAGTTTGTGCAGATGTTAGGAATGTTAGGATGTTTAGATGATTGTTATAGGTACTAAATAACCGGGAAGCAACTGAAGATGGATTGACATGAAATTTTCCAGAAAAAGCACGAGCTATGCGATAGAGAGAGACGGTCGGATCCGGTGCGTTTCATCCGGTGGTCGGACCCAAACGACAGTTATTTTAGTGAGAGAGACTTATATATAGGTAGCACAGGCGTGGCGTCCATAGAACTCGATTCCCATCGGCTTGCCTAATATTAGGCAGTTCAGCACTTAATTCTAGTGCTCTTAAAGAAAATCGAAGCCAAAGCTGCTCCGGCTTGCCCAAGGATTTCTGCAACCCCACGCCACTGGTAGATAGTACTATTTACTTGTACTGTGCTATTGCTAATAAAATGCAATAGGCTTGTTTCCTGATTTTTGCTACATACCTATCAGTGGCGTGGCGTAAAAGATATCCTTGGGCAAGCCGATGCAGATTTAGTGTACTTTTCCTTAAGAGCTGTATAAGGTGCTCAAATGCCTGAAATGCCTGATATTAGGCAAGCCGGTAGGAATCGAGTTCTTCGGACGCGACGCGACTGATACCTATAGTCCATCAGTTAAATTGGATTATATTCGGTTTATGCCATTGTTGTTTCTTATACGATACTATCTAAATAATGATATAGATAAATGAGGTATCAAATGATTATTTAGATAGTATCGTGAAGTATAACGCATGTTATTAAATTCAGTTGTGTGGAATTCATATTGTGCAGAATCGCTACTAGGAAGAAACAAGATTGCGTAGAAATAACGACTGTGAAACATTACGCATGTGATTAAATTCAGTTGTGTGGAATTTATTTTGTGCAGAATCGCGAATAAGAAGAAACAACAATGGTATAAACCTAATATAATCCGTTAAATTATCAAAAAAATATTGGACACGTATTTTTCCTTTTGTGAATTAAACTAAAAATAATGAATACATGGCCCGTTAAAGACCTGCGTGACGTCACGACGAGGCTCAATTTTTACCACGTGGTAGACCAACACGCGTGCCGCTAGCCCACTACCGAAACTTAACGTGCTTTATCTTACTATTTTGTTGTTTGATTGACAAAAGAAAAAATACGTGTTTAATATATTTTGATAATCTAACGTATGGACTAAACATATAATTGTTTTTTACGCAGGAAACAAGCCTAATATCTTATTATTATGATCTTAAAAACTAAGTGGACGGCAGGCACTCTTTGCCTGAAAGCTTAAAGCAACATGGAATGCCACAATAACGTGTCTTTCCGATACAAAAATTTGTTTATGGTCCGCGTTACGCCAATCCGGGAAAAGTGGTTAATTAATAATATTCGTCTGTTCAATTTTTGAGTAGGTAAATTAATGAAACTCAACCCGAGGCACATTAGTTCATCAGTTCGGTTAATCGTACGTTTTAAATTTCATTTCAGCACTTTATTCGGATGTTGTAAAAGGCCCAAATTATAACGTTATGCGAACAATGTTTGAGCTTTTTAAACTGGTGTCCATTATCACAGTATTAGCTGTAATTTTTTTCCTTCTTCTGCTTTCTGCTTTGCTTTCTGCTTCCTACAAAAGATACATCGTGCGCTTGAAGGTGTGCGCGCCGTGTACAAACGCACTACAACTATAAGCAAAGTTTTAAGAATGCGTAAGTATGCTCCAGTATGGATCGGACTCACGCAGACGTGTTATCGCTCGCCTTTGTGAATACGGGTCGCGCGCTGCTAAACGGCCGGTGTTGGACTATGAACTTCCCAAGTACTTAGCACACAAGCTATATAAAAGCTTATACAGCTCTTATAGCGCCTAAACTGGAGGTATAATAGCTGTATAAGCTTTTATACAGCTTGTGTGCTACTTGGGTTGTTCGTCTTTACCTTTATACTTTGCCTAGCCACGACATCGCGATGTCGTGGCTAGGCAAGGCACCGATGCATCGGTGACGAGCGGCAGCGATGAGCAACACCCTTAGTAGTACCTAGTGGCCGAGCTGTTAGCCTTTTTATTTAACTTGCCGAATTAGTATGTATGTTTGTGTACCGCCTTTCATATTGACTACCGAGACTGGGAGAAGCTTGCAGAGAAACGGACGGTGTGGAGCAAATGCGTTGGGGAGGGTCGCAAGTTTTGCGACAAGACCTGGTTTGCTGCATTTGCAAGAGACTAAAACGAGAGCAATGTGACTCAGTACCATCTGTCACAAATTTTTCTTGTCAGTCCTACAGTATAACATGCTATTCTCGTATCGGTCTATTCAGCCGCCAAAAACATTACACCATAAATCGTCTGGAATAGACGCAAAGGCCAATGATGATGATGATGATGAGGTCAAGTCTTGGAAGCAAAGTTAGAACCATTTCCTGACTTCCTGTAGGCTTATGATGCTACGCTTTGTCGCACGATAAAAAAATGATAAAGCATCCGTCACTCTTACACACTATTTGGCAGAACGTGACGGATGCTTTATCATTTATTTATCACGCGACAAAACATAGCATCATACGCCTACTAGGCTCAAATTCGGTATACTTGCGTATCTTCCGTGATACCATGGAGGTGATCTGATGATGGAGTAGGAAGGTGTTCATAGGAGCTTTATAATTAAGATAATCGCACCGTATTTGGGTTCATTTTCATACACAGTTTGCGGTTATATAATACTTAAATAAAATGATAGAAACTTATTTAATAATATGTTGGGGCCCAAAAAGATGCGAAATAGAGGTAAAAATAAGGCGAAAAGGTGCATTAGGCACCCAATGTCACGGTATTATCGTCGCTTGTCAGCTTACTGTATAAGCCTCTTGGATTCCGTAGGTTTAAGTGCCGTTACTTCAGATACGTCCAGAATTTTTGCAATAAAATATGTCGCAGTGCGGAGTTCTCCCCACGAAGGAATGTCAAGTTTATTCAAAAATTGACGGAGTTCTGTCATGGTTGTTAATCTTTTGCATGTCAGAAAATTGGTGAATAGTATTGGAGAAGGAATCAGAGTCAGTGATGGTAGATCTGAGTATTTTGGGCCAAGGGACACGTTCCGCAACCAACCTCACTGTATTTCTTCGTTTATTATGATTAGTTAGTGATACTGTCGAGCTCCAACTGATGGAAACGTACACTCGACTGGAGATTAAGGCAATTTGATGGACATCCTGAAGACTCCTACCCCTGACGCCGACAAATAGATAACAAAGAAGACGTTAAGAAACGATAAATAAATAGCGATGAATTTGGCTTTGTTAAATTAAATATATGTGGGGATAATGAAATTAAACGAGACAGTTAAAGCACACGTACTTGTTTTATTTTTAAAGATTTTATAAAGAAATGAACCACCGAACATACTTCCATTACCGACGCCATATTCTAACCCCCCTCTCCCCCTCATACCTCGCCTCTCGCCCTTGCATGCGTTTCGTTCCTCCACATTCGGCCGTCCTGCTCCTGCCCTGTCCTCAGGCATACTCAACTTTAACAATGATCTACAACTAAACAATACATGCAATATATTTTATTATATAAACACTTTTGTGGCAACTGCGCCTTAATAACAAAACTGTTGAGGCAAACTGTACTTAGTTAACTTTTAAATTATTTCTATCAATCAAAACAAACATTTAATACGAGTCTATTCTCAGACAAGAGAATAAAAGATAATGCCTGTACTGGTATTTTCAACTTTGAACTTTTATAATATTACTTAACTTTAAATAACAGCTTAAATATAACAAAATGACCAACATTGGGTTTGTTTACATGCCTATAACTGCTAAATATTGGTAAATATCACCATTGTAGAGACCTAAGGGATGCTTAAATGTTTACAATTTAATCACAATTCGGTGAATATAACATACAGTTCATAACAAAAGAATTTGTAAGGTATGTACTTATCTTAACACGTTATCATGACAATGAATGGGGCTTTATTACGCACGTTAAGAGACACAAAAGAGCTGTACAAGCCTTGCTTTCATCCCATTCATTCTTCACCATAAGACATTTAGGTTACTCACCAATACTTTCTTCGCGTTCACCATTTAAGGGCCAGCGCTTCATGTGGTCTGCAGAAGTAGAAGTTCTGCCAGGGCCTTCAGTATCCTGTGACAGCTTTTCAACATCATAGCGGTCGTTTCTCTTAACTTTAGTCACTCGGTAGGGACCAAGGTACTTGGCCTTCAGTTTAAGGCCGGGGCCAAACTGAGTCCTCTTAATAGCGACTAAGTCTTCAATTTGATACTTAGAGCTATCTTTTCTTCTTTTATCATAATTCTTCTTGTTCTCTTCTTGGACTTTCTGTATTTGCTGTTTAGCTTTCTGTCGTAATTCCTCTCTATCTTCATCATATTGATTAATGGTCTCTTGTTCCAATAATCTCACTATTTCATAATCATTTTTATTTCTCATTTTCGTGCCAACTAACAGCTGATAAGGTGAAGTTCCTATACTTCTCTGGTAGGTACTATTCAGAGCTCTCTGTACCCGACTGACATGCTTGTACCATACCGACTGATCTTCAATGCACAGCTTGGTCAGCATTGGAATTAAGATGCGATGAATCCGTTCCACCTGGCCGTTTCCTCGAGGAACTCCTGTGGTGATCATCACATGCTTTATTTCTCCTTCCTGACAATACTTCTGAAATGCATCGCTTGTGAATGCTGTTCCTCTGTCTGTAATTACTCTAATTGGATTTCCGAACACCTGTTGATGTACCTGGAGCTTGTTTATCACCTCGGCTGTTGATGTTGACTTCGTTGGGAACAACCAAACAAACTTCGTGAAGGCGTCTATTATTGTGAGAATATGATTATACATTTTCCGCGTCTCCGTTAAAGGTCCGATGTGATCGAGATGTAGAGTATGTAGAGGGCTGCTCTCCTTTTCGATAGGGTGTAGAAAACCCTCTTGTTTACCCTCTTTTCTTGTTGCCAGTAGGCAAGGGATACAGCTGATAATAAAGTCTTCAATCTTCTTGTCAACGTTTTTCATGTAATAGTCTTTGCTAATTAACTCTTTCATTTTAGCCTTTGAAAAATGACCGCTGCTATGTGCTCTTTGGATAATTTCTTTTTCGAACGATCTAGGCACCACTAACTTCTTCTCTTCACCCTTGTATAAAATGCCATTCTCGATCCAATAATCCTGGTAAGTCCCATTGTTCAGCACAGCCTTGATGGCCTTGAGCCCATCGTCCCGGTCTTGAGCTTGCCGTAGTTGCTCATGCAGACTACTCACCACTACCCCTACATAAGGGTTTCGACTTAGAGCGTCAATGTGCCGCATACGAGATCCTGCTCTATGCTCTATCTCATAATCGTATTCATCAAGCAACAATACCCATCGTGCAACTTTGGCAGTTAAATCCTTTTTCTTTAACGTCATCTCGAATGCCTTACAATCGGTTACTATTTTAAAATGGATGCCAAATAAATAGTGTCGGAATTTCTTCACCGCTTCAACCACGGCCATAGCTTCCAGTTCATAGCTGCTTAACTTGCTTTGTGCGTCATTGGTCTTCCTGCTCATGTAATATACTGGGTGTAGCCCTGTGCCTGGATGAAGCTGCATCAATATTGCCGCTATTGCTCTGCTGGAGGCATCTGTATGCACTTCTGTCTTTAAATTTGGATCAAATATCTTCAGCACTGGTCCACTCGCTAATCTTTCTTTTAGCATTAGATATGCATTCCGCTCTGCTTCATTGAAAATGAAATCCACACCCTTCTTTAGGAGATCTGTCAATGGTTTCGCTATTTCGGCAAAATTCTGGATATATTTTCTAAAATATGATGTGAGGCCAACAAAACTATGCAGTTGCTTCGTCGTTCTGGGCTCTGGGTACCTCAATACTGCATCTGTCTTCTCGGGGCTTGGCCGCACCTCGCCTGCTGCTATACTGTGTCCTAAATATTCTATTTCATGGCAGATCAACTTAGCCTTCTTCCAGTTTATCTGTAATCCATATGATGAGGCTACTTTTAGCACTCGCTTCAATCTTTCTACTGCTTGTTGTTCGTCTTTGGCTGGAATCAGAATATCATCTATGAAAATGGTCATTATACCTTCTGCAATCAGTTCTCGGAAAACTATGCTCACGAATCGCATGAATGTCTTCGGACAGTTCGACAAACCGAACGGAGCCTTTAGGAACTCCCATTGTCCATTATGTGTTACGAAAGACGTGTATCTCACAGACTCTTCGCTAACTTTTAAATGAAAGAATCCATTTTTTAAGTCTAATACACTAAATACCTTGGCACCTTGCAGTCTGTCGATCAAATCTTCGATTACAGGCAGGGGAAATTCGTCTTTTACTAACTTCCTGTTCAATAAGCGGTAATCTACACAAACTCTCACTAAATTATCTTTTTTCCGTACAAGAACCAGAGGGCCAGAGTATTCAGAGTAACTTACCCGAATAATCCCAGCTGCTAACCACTCTTCAACCTGTTGTTCTACTATCTGCTGCTCCTTCAAAGATATTCTTCTTGGGCGTTGCGAGACTGGTACATCGTCCTTCAGAACTATTTTCAGCTGGATAGGCGCCTCCTTGGTTTGGTCGGGTTTGTAAGTGTTCACGCACTTCAAAACCTCCCTCTTCACTGTGTCATCCTTGATGTGACCTAAAACAAAACCACCATCCATCGCAAAACAGTTCACCCTACTCATCCATTCCCGTTCTAACAACGTAACAATCCCGCCATTCATTATCATGATAACATCCTTAAGAAACTCCTGTCCAATTATTACATCATAGGGCGTACTATTTTTAGGAACAATATGGAAAATTACATCGTTATACATCTTATTATCGATCGTAATACTAATCGTAAGTTGACCTAAAGCAGGGATCGGAAACCGTTCCGAGTAGAATACCGGTTTTGTTCATTGACACGAGAACGGAAAGGTTCTGGTTTTTGTTTGTGATCACCGGTTAAAGAACCGTTCTTTTGCGATACCGTTTTTTACTAAGTTCCGTTTCTGTGGAACGAAATTAAACGTTTTTCTCGTTGCGTAACAAGATAGAACGAGTTGCTATTTCTAATTTTACCTTGAGTTTGCCTGCGGGATATTTTGTTTTTCGGTATGCTGCGCACAATGATTTTGTATTTTTTGCTTTTGTGCGTTGCTTAGGTTGTTGTGTTGTTTTGTTACGGATTCATTCGGATTATAAAAGTAGTTTCGGACAATTAACCATTTTTCGTAGATAATTTAGTTAGCAAGTGTCTAGCGCGATGTATTTGGTATATGGTATACATATAACGAGATTAATTACACTCACGGTCAATTAATTCGGGTCATTTTCTAAGGACAATTATAATAGGAAATGACCAGAATTCATTGTTCGTGAGTGTATTTAATTATTTGTAGGTATAATTTTAATTTATATTACCGAGTGAAAAACAAGCATTCTGTCGACCTGATAGAACAAATTAACGTTCAAACTGTTCAAAGCAAAAGATTACACATGGGTGGTCAGTCTGGGGACTAAGATGTAGTGTCTGATGCACTGTTATACCTAATACATACTTATATTTAATTTGGATAAATTTAATGATTAGAGGCAGGTACATTTGTTTCGTCTTGACGAGTACTCTGTACCGAAATAATATCCAGGGTCTGATGATGGAGCCGGAAGGTGGGCATGGGAACTCCGTAATAAAACGTCAGAACCCCATCGTGTTTGGGCTCCATCATCAGACCCTGGATATCATCTCACTTTAGAGTACTCGTCAAGACAAAACAAATGAGCCCAAACACGAAGGGGTTCCGACATTTTATTACGGAGTTCCCATGCCCACTTTCCGGCTCCATCATCAGACCCTGGATATCATTTCGGTTCAAAGTATTCGTCAAGACAAAACAAATGAGCCCAAACACGAAGGGGTTCCGACATTTTATTACGGAGTTCCCATGGCCACCTTCTTGCTCCATCATCAGACCCTGGATATCATTTCACTTTAGAGTACTCGTCAAGACAAAACAAATGAGCCCAAACACGATGGGGTTCCGACGTTTAATTACGGAGTTCCCATGCCCACCTTCCGGCTCCATCATCAGACCCTGGATATCATTTCGGTTCAAAGTATTCGTCAAGACAAAACAAATGAGCCCAAACACGATGGGGTTCCGACGCTTTATTACGGAGTTCCCATGCCCACCTTCCGGCTCCATCATCAGACCCTGGATATCATTTCGGTTCAGAGTACTCGTCAAGACGAAATAAATGTACTTGCCTCTAATCATTAAATTTATCCAAATTAAATATAAGTATGTATTAGGTAGGTATACCAGTGCATCAGACACTACATCTTTGACCCTAGACTGACTTTTGCTTTGAAGAGTTTGAACGTTAATTAAACAAAAATATCAATAACGCGGTAATAATATAAGTAACGCCTGACTCAATCAATCAGTTTGATTGAACGTTTTTTTTTTTGACAGTGACTTCTTTATTGAAAGAAAGTACAGTAAACTAACAAATACATAGAAGATAAAATTTAAATTTCCTAAAACTAAATAAACCTAAAAACTAAATTAAACTACCTAAATTAAAATACCTAAAATACAATAAAAATATTGCAAAAAGAAGAACGTTATTTGTATTATTTAATTTTGCATTCAGTTTGTTCTGTCAGGTAGACAGAATGCTTGTTTGTCACTCGGTAGTATAGAAATACCTGCAAATAATTAATCTAGTTAAAAAATTACTATGTATCATCTTTAAAAACTTAATATCACAAAACAAACAATATTATAATAAAGAGCGTGCGCGCTTCAACACTCAGAATTTAAACTTTCCCGACAAAAATTGAAAATAAATACATCGCGCTATGCGACGCGCTACAAAACACGGAATTTGACCTTGTAAATGCCGGCGCACATCGTCACCACCCCTGCGAGCCCCTCGGCGAGCTCGGCTCGTCGAGAATACCGGTTTTTATTCTCATCAGGAACGTTATCATTTCGTTCTTCATCACTTAGCGATCACCGAAATATTCCGTTCCGTTCCATCAAAATACCGGTTGTAGCACGAACGGAGTAAAATAACGGTATTTCAACGAAATAAAACGGTAATTCGATACCGGTTCCGATCCCTGACCTAAAGAACGCACTTTCACTAGACCAAGTCCGGAACACACAATATTGTCCTCGCTTTTCTTTGTTTTAATCGTGTCGAAAAAGTCCACTGACATAAGATTTATGTCGCTACCGGAATCTATTAGAGAAATTGCAGTTTTTCCGCTAATCATTACACTTTTCGTCGGTTTATTACACGATGATAAACTCACGCGATCGATCTGCATGTGTTGTTTAACCTCGGTACTGTCATCCGTGACATCCGTCAATGTCAAGCCGTCACCGCTGTCAGTTTCGGCCGCCGCCATCTTGAGCTCAGTGATGCCACTATAATGAGATTTTTTCGCCGGCGAAGCCGTAGCCGAACTAAACTTGCTACTCGAACTCGCCGTCTTTGGTGAATGACCGGAACCGGCGTTGACACACTGTTGTCCAATATGGCCGTATTCGTTACAGCGGAAGCACTTGATGCCTTTGGTACATGATGCCGCCACGTGATCTTCTTCGCCGCACTTGAAACAGCGCCGTCGTGCCATGGAATGATTTTTCTTCGTAGATTTTTCTAGGTTATCTAATGGTCTCTCCTGTTTCTTCGTAGTGTTCGACTTCATTTTTTCATACACAGCCAATCTTTCCTTGAGTGTAGAAAAATTTACGACTCCGTATAAAATGGCTTTATTAGGCTCATAATCTATAATGCCGTCAATAACGTACTGGATCGACACATAATCGGGAAATCTCGCCCGTTTGCCCAACTCCTTCATTACGAGCATATATTGGTAGAACGATTCTTCTTTCCGCTTCTTTCTTCTGGCCATAATCTCATGCATTTCTTTACTGTTTACGTAATCAGGAAACTCCTTTTGTAACGCCGCCTTTAGCTCATCATAGGACTTAAACGTTTTTTCGGATTGGAGCCACAACGCTGCCGTGCCGATTAATGATTTGCGAGCAATGATGAGTTTCTGCGACGCCGACCACTGGAAAATCTCCGCGTTATCTTCCAGGTCTTGCGCCCACTTAGCTGAGGAGTAGGTTCGGTCATCTCCGCTGAATTTGATGATCCCTTCGAGCATTGAAGTGGAATACGCCGCCATCGCACCCGTACCACTAGTACCATCGTTTTTATCCGACATCTTCTTTATTTATTGTTATAACTTCGTTCACCGTAATCACCGTTTTCTTCGTATTTTAAATGCAACGTTCGTGGTACGTCGTCATCGAGTATGCAAACCCGCCGTCGTATAGGTTATGCACGCCGCGTCGTTTCACTTTTTAGTGTCCCGCACAAAATTCACTATCCCGGACGAGCCCCCATTTGTGGGGATAATGAAATTAAACGAGACAGTTAAAGCACACGTACTTGTTTTATTTTTAAAGATTTTATAAAGAAATGAACCACCGAACATACTTCCATTACCGACGCCATATTCTAACCCCCCTCTCCCCCTCATACCTCGCCTCTCGCCCTTGCATGCGTTTCGTTCCTCCACATATATTTATATATTTTTCTTTTAAGGGTCCTATTAGGGAATGCAGCCTGGGTACCCGAAAACCCGGGTGTTATATCAGTGCCTCCAGTGAATAAGGGAATAACTCAAAAACGGCACTTTTCAGGAAAGACAAAAAACGATATTTCTGATATCTTGTGTTTAGAACTTGAACTTTTGAAGCATTTCATACAAGCTATGGTTTAAGGCTTTCGTTTTATACATATAGGACTAATAGTTTGAGTCGATTAATGTGTTTTTTTTAGGATTTTATGTAATAATGCCCTTATTCACCAGTACTCAAAGGTAATAACTCTATTTATTCACATCATTTTTCCTGAATTTTTAGCAATAAAACGAATTATACCCTTACGTACAACGTGCATAAGTGAAGAACACGACTTATACCATTATTTATCTTGATTGTTTAGAAATTGTACGACTTATACCATTATTAATTTTGATTTTTTTAGAAATGACACGACTTATACCATAATTCGTCTTGGTATTTTAGAATTGACACGACTTATTCAGCTTGGAATTTGTTAGCTAAGGACTCAAATGAGGCCGTACAATAAGACAACTAGGCGTATAATTTAAAAACCTTTAATAAAATCAACAGCATCAAACAATTGTTCATAGCAATGAACAATATCAATATTTAAAAATCAACACTTCGAAATTAAGGGGGGGATTTGCCAAATTGACCTCAGGGATAATCAAAATTAAGTAACGAAATATTCATATGTTTGGATCGTAAAAGATATACATTATAGTTCAATAGTGCTTCTGTGTCGCTGTGAGGTACAAAACACGATAGTTACAACTTTGTTCGATCATAAAACATCACGAAAACAGGCAATTTTTTAACATTTTTTTCCCAATTAAACTTACATGTCAATCGATAGATAACATAATGATACAGAGACCTGCGTGGTTTTTTTATATAACTTATTTTTCAGTTGCACAGTAGTCCCATATATAACAGCGTAGCCCACGCGCTGTACCTTAGAGCAACACGGAGCGCTGTACTTCAGATGCCCGCCGGGTCTGTCTGAGGTCGGACCTGAGTTGCTTTCGAGTTTCCTGAGTTGAATTTTACTGTTCAACGGACGAAATAAACGTCACGCTAGAATCACAGCGTATACACTCCAGTAATCAGCGCTTTTGATATCGAGGTTGGGGTCAGAAAAGTTCCATCGTGATCGCGCAGCCTGTGGTCTATGGGCGGCGAGGAGCTCGAAATCCTTCTCGTCTTCGAACATTCCCGCCTTAAACATACCAGATTTTCCATCATTTTGCTTACTTGATAGTAGTACAAAAACCGTAATAAATTAGACTCTTTTTATTAAGTAAGTGAATTTTAATTATCATTATCTCGGTCTTCGTCCACATTATACATTAGGTAATATTTTTAAATCGGGATCTTCCTCCGGTCTTTCGTTTTCTGATGTTTTTAAGGTTTTATAGAAATGATGGCACTCACTGTCAATAAAAGACAAGAGATCTATTAGATCCTTCTTTTTCTCAGCACTTATCGGCAGAGGTCTTTCTGATATGGCGGTTATAGTGCAGTGAGTTCGAAAAGTCAGTTTAATATTATTTAGGCATAAAATGCCACATAATAAACAATTGCATTCAAAATCAACTTTCAAATTATTGTTTATAAAATAGATAAAGATTTATTCTTGTAGAATTATTACAAAGAATCAATTGAAAATGAATATTAAGTAAAAAGTAATAGAATGAGTTGTTTATTATTCAAATCCAAAATTCACATGGCAAGTTGAGAAAATGTTACTACTCAATTAAGTAATATCTGGAATTTTAGCAAATAAATGATTTGATTGATTGATTTCCGTTTTTCACATAAATAGACCAATAGGGTCATTATTTGAGCGTTTCACACGCCTCACTTTCGTGGACACATTTTTGTCGAGATCCTGACGATTTTAATGTAATTTTAAGGTATTTGTTAGTAGTCCCGGATATGTACCAAATAGCTCGATATGATACTAAAATCTGAGGGAACTTCGACAATAATGCAACACGGCATGGACGCAAAACTGTCCTATGGCATTACTGGTAACAATGACGCTAAACGAGTTATTCCCTTATGCTCACGTTAGAAAAATGGCATAAATGCGTTTAGGCCAAAATACTGCTAAGATAATATTGGAACAAAATGAATTAATTCTTTATTCAAAAATATAACCGTAAATATGTCTTTGGGTATGTGAGTAATTTTGACTTGTGACCACTTGTTCCTTTACAACTGTCTGCAATGAGGGATAAAATGACTTATACCCCAACTTATACCCTTTGGGTCATCGAAAAAAACTAGGTTAGGAGACAGCTAGAGATATGTCCTTTTGATATGTTGTGTAGTTCGACGAGCTGAATCCAATGGTGCAATAAAAACCAAAGGGAATAACTCGTGTTGATCCGTTCTTCACTGGAGGCACTGATATACTAGGTTATATTGTTATGTACTAGGTACCTACATATGTTTTACTCCATTCCTTTGTCCCTTTGTTAAACTTACTTTTGTTAATATTGTTTACTTTTCCCAAACGTACTGTCATCGCCTTCTAAACAGTTAATTAGATAAGTTATTGTTTACCTTTCTCAAATGTATTATCGTCGCCTTCCTAAAATAGTTAATTAGATAAGTGTTTGTTACTGTTTACAATTCTCAATAGGCTAATCACTGCATCTGTTTAGTTAAGTATCCTGTTTGTCATTCCCATATCCTAATTAGTTGCTGTACTCCTATATAAGTTCACGCTCTCATCATTAAAATCAGTTCATTCCGAAACTTCAAGCCGTGTTTTACTCCCGCCACATAACAATTTTGGCGCAGTCGGCACTGGATAGTATAAACCGCGTTACGCTGTTTGAAGACGAGCTCAACGTCCGGGCAACAAGGACAACATCGCCGCCAGCCTAGACGGTGCCTGCAGGGCTTCGACCAGCTCGCCGAACGAACGCTCCGTGATGCAAATTATAATTTTGTTCTTGTGGTAAGTGGCCAAACACGCTTGCTCTGTTTCCTTCTAACTCTCGAACTCCCTTAAATCTAAATCATTGTTCCTAAATCGATATATATTAAAACTCCCGAACTCTCTTAAATCTAGATCATTATTTCTAAATCTATACATATATATTTATTATAACTCTGACTCTATAATACTCACTGTACCCCTCACATCATGGACACAAAACCAAGCCCTAGCTCACCTGCAATCACCTACGAGGTAGTTCCATTGAACACACTTTTACAATTAATACCTGAATTCGATACCAATCAAACCACACAAGTGTACAGATTTATACGCTCAGGGGGCTCTGCTTTCAATCTTGCGAACCCGACTCAGACTGACATACTACTAGTCTATACGTTAAATAAAATCACTGGACCCAAATCCTCTGACGTACATGCCAAAAAGTACTCATGTTGGGCAGAACTGAAAACATTTCTAATACAAAAGTTTTCCCAAACAAAGACGCTAGCTCACCTAAGCCTGGAATTACAGTCCTCATTTCAGAAACCAAACGAAACTATCACTGAATACTATCACAGAATAGATCTATGCCGCAACAAAATATTAGATAAATTAACTGCTGAAATAACAGACATCTCGCTTGCTGGGCGTAAGGCAACCACTGAGGAAACCGCCCTCAGCGTCTTTGTAAACGGTGTCAGTTCCAATCTAGGCTCTATGCTGAGGACAAAAGGCTTTACCTCTTTGTCCGAGGCTGGAAACTTTGCCATTCAGGAAGAAAAAATTCTCAATATGAACCAAGCGCGTCAAACTCTCTGTAGAAATAATAGAACAACAAATACCTATAGTAGCGTCACTCGCAGGCCTGCGGCATCTAGCCAAGGCCCATCTCCTCCAAATTCATATCCAAACATGTATAGACAAACTAAAACATGTAATTATTGCAAAAAGCCAGGACACGTCATAGCAGAATGTAGAAAAAGAGCCTTTAATAATAGTTTGAAGAATCAATAAACTGAACGACCGACGGGACCAACTACCGCTCCAGTTCGTATTAATAATTTAAACTCATTGGCGGCCGAGGAAACGGGCCTGACCTCGGGAACCGCTTTGCCGTATTGCCCGAATGTCCCGACACATACATCGAGACAGGACATTACCCCAGAACTTCAGGACGCTATGCAAAACCTTCAATTCGATTAAACAATAATGTCGATCAACTCGCACAATCGAAACCAAATCCAAATCCCTTGCTACAAACAGTCATGCATCCGCAATCAAACCCAGTCTATCGGAGACACTTGTGCGATGCATCGACTCACACTCTAGATAAGCCTAATCTCATGCGAAATCAAGTATCAGAACCTCCTAAATCCACTGTATCACGAAATCAAAGATCAGAACCTCTCGAATTCATTGAAACACAAAATCAAGTTCCCATGCGAAATCAAGTATCAGAACCTCCTAAATCCACTGTATCACGAAATCAAAGATCAGAACCTCTCGAATTCATTGAAACACAAAATCAAGTTCCCATGCGAAATCAAGTATCAGAACCTCCTAAATCCACTGTATCACGAAATCAAAGATCAGAACCTCTCGAATTCATTGAAACACAAAATCAAGTAACAGAGACTCCTAAATCAATTGAACTTTTACTAACTCAACTCATCAAAATGACTGAATCTCTTACAAAATCCACTGAAAGTATTCAGCAACTAATATCAAATGCAATCAAATCTACTCTAAAAAACGACGCGACGCCTGTACTAGATCCCTTTAATAATCGTAATATTGCAATCGAATCCAAAGAAACTTCTCGAATTGGTTCTAACCCTAAATGCACTACCAACTCAATCAAACCCAATCAAATCGCGAAAACTACCTCTAAGACCACTAAGTCGAATAAATCAAAGCATCATTCTAAATCACAACGAAAATCAAACTGTAAAAAGGAAATCAAGACTCACTTAGAAGAATACAACATCTCCTCATTAAACGTACCTCCTGAAAATCTCTTACATTGCAAATTCCACGTCGACGGTGAACCAATCACGTTGCTTATAGATACCGGAGCAGCTATTTCGGTCATCAATAAAAACAAAATCGGCAACAATCAAATCGATACCTCTAAAATCGCCTCTATCATAGGTGTTTCTAATACAAACTCCTCTCTCCAAACTTATGGCACCTGTAATATATCACTCGATCAATTCCCCAAGTTCAAATTTCACGTAGCTAACCTGAATATTCATGCCGATGGCATACTAGGTAATGATTTCATGACTAAATTCAATGTCAACATCTACGTCCAATCAAAAACTATGCGAATTCGTGACCGAACTTACCGACTCTTCCTTTTAAACGATCCCGCAAACGAACCTATAGAAAACGACAAACAAACTCTCAAACAAAGATCCGAGACCGTTATCATGTGCCACACCAACGACATCTCGGATGGAACCGCAATCGTAGACAAACAATTCATAGACGAGAGCTTAACTATCCCAAATACGCTTGTTGTTATCAAAAACAATAAATTTCTTATAACTTGTGTGAATTCTAGTAACGAAGACATATCCATACCAACTCCTACCCTCCACGTCAGCGTAGTTGACTCGATCAGCGATCTAGAAAGCGCTCAGTATCCACTTCATACACTCAGCTACAACAGTAGCAATAATTTCCAACCTCAAAAGGACATGTACGAACTCATTAGACGCGACCACCTCAATGACGAAGAAAAGGAATCCCTTAATAAAATCGTAACTAAATTTTCAGACATCTTTTACACTGAAGGTGAACCTTTAACGTTTACAAATTATACGAAACATTCTATTCCCACGACGTCAGAAACTCCGATAAATACTAAAACATACAGATTCCCACAAATTCACCAACAAGAAGTAAAATCGCAGACAGACAAAATGCTGAAACAAAACATCATACGACCTAGCACATCACCGTGGAGTAGCCCAATCTGGGTAGTACCTAAAAAACTAGATGCCTCCGGTAAACAAAAATGGCGCGTCGTTATAGACTATAGAAAACTCAACGACGTCACCATCGGAGATAGCTACCCATTACCAAATATCGCAGATATACTTGACAAACTAGGACATTCAGTATATTTCACGACCTTAGATCTCGCATCCGGATTTCATCAAATCGAATTAGACCCAAAAGACGTTCCTAAAACAGCTTTTAATACACCATTCGGACATTACGAATTCCTCAGAATGCCTTTCGGGCTGAAAAACGCCCCAGCCACGTTTCAGCGCGCTATGGACAGCGTACTTTATAGATTACAAGGTGAACGATGTTTTGTTTACCTTGACGATATAGTAATATTCGCATCTAGCCTCCAGGAACACGAACAGAAGTTATCAGAAGTCTTCGAACGTTTACAAACGCACGGTCTCAAAGTACAGCCAGATAAATGTGAATTCTTACGAAAAGAAGTAGCCTACCTAGGTCACATAATCTCTAACGAAGGTGTAAAGCCAAATCCTGAAAAAGTAAACTCCGTCCGTAATTTCCCAGTCCCGAAATCATGTAAAGACATCAAATCATTTCTTGGCCTCGCAGGTTACTATCGCAGGTTTATACCAAATTTCAGCAAACTCACTAAGCCTTTGACTGGACTCCTGAAAAAGGACGTCCCATTCATATGGGGCAATGCCCAACAACAAGCCTTTGATTCATGTAAAGATGTACTCACAACGACCCCTCTTCTACAATACCCAGATTTCACTAAAGAATTCGTTTTGACCACAGATGCTTCTATCCATGCAATCGGAGCAATTCTTTCACAAGGTGAAATTGGTAAAGATTTGCCAATTGCCTATGCTTCACGTACACTAAATAGAGCCGAAACCAATTATTCGACAATAGAACGTGAACTTCTTGCTATAGTCTGGGCAGTAAAACATTTCCGACCCTATCTTTTTGGTAGGAGATTCAAAATCGTCACTGATCACAAACCTCTCACTTGGTTATTTTCTATTAAAGATCCTGGATCCCGCCTTGTTCGTTGGAGATTAAAACTCGAAGAATATGACTACGAAATCATATATAAAGCCGGGAAAATTAACACTAATGCAGATGCACTTTCTCGTCCACCAATCAATAACATGGGAATAAATAATCCTAAATCCAATTTAGAAAGCTACCTACAAACTAGTTATGAACAATTTGTTTCACAAGGCTGTACTTCAAACTCGCACAAGCTGAAAACATCTCCTGAAAGATTGCTAGACACTCGACATAAAAACATATTTATCCCTATCTCATGTGACAATCCCCAACTTGATCCCTTATTCAACGAAGCTTTAGATTTATGCCCGCAAAGTAGTACATACCCAGACAAAAATAGAAACCTCTATGATATAGGTCAACTTATCTCAGAATCACAACAAAATCTGTTTCTTTGCTGTACCAGACCCTCATATTACGATCCATGGGATACCGAAAGTTATTTCAAATCTCTATTAACGTGCTTAGAAAAAATCAAACCCGAAGTCTTATACATCCCGGATCTAAAACGCGATCTAACTTGCAAGCTACAAGGAAATCAACAGTTACACGTAACCGCTTATCTAGCAGAACTATATAACTGTTCTATCGTGATCTGTGAAAACAATGTCAGTTACCCTACACCCGAAGAAATACCCGAAATCCTCAAATTATACCATAACGAACCACTCTCAGGTCATCGTGGAATAACCGAAACGAGTAGGAAAATTCGCGAAAATTATTTTTGGCAAAATATGGGCGAAGATATCAAAAACTACGTAAACTCTTGCGAAGTATGTCAACGTAATAAGATTCAAAGACGAACTTTCAAAGCCCCCATGGTTTTAACATCTCAATCTTCCGAACCCTTCGAACGCGTCTCTATGGACTTAGTTTCTTATTCCGACATAAGTGACAATAATAACAAATATGTCTTGACACTACAAGACGAATTGACCAGGTACGTGCAAGCCTACCCTATTCCCGATAAAGAAGCCCTTACAGTTGCAAGACATCTATTACATTTTTGTCAACACTACGGTGTGCCAAAACGATTTCACTCTGATCAGGGCACTGAATTCATGAATGGACTTATGAAACAACTCACTAAATTCTTCGGTACAAGTCAAACTTTTAATACAGCTTACCATCCCCAGACAAACGGAGCCTTAGAAAGATTTCATGGAACACTTAGGGACCACGTACGAATGTATCATGTGCGAAAACTAAAAAACTGGGATTCGATTATCCCATTGGCCATAATATGTCACAATACATCCGTAAACAGCTCGACGGGATACACCCCCTATGAACTTCTTTTTGGTTTTAAACCACGACCCTTTTATTCGCTTAAGACAGTCCCAGAGTACACTGCATCTGATTACATAAAAGACCTAAACGAACGACTAAGAATATCTCGCGATGTAGCAACGCAAAACGTTCAAAAGATGAAAGAAAAGGCTAAAGAACGTTACGACGGACGAATCAAAAACGTAGCTAAATTCAATATAGGAGATAAAGTTATGTTAAAAGTACCTAATCCTAATAACCTCGATAGTAAATGGGAAGGACCTCACGAAATAGTTAGACTGGGATTTAACGAAAATTATATCATTCGAAAATCCGGCAAAAATCAATTAGTCCATGGTAATCGACTTAGCCTTTTGAAACCAAGACTCATGTCGGTTAAAATCCCTTAGCCGTGTAGCGGTCGGCTTTACCAAAGAATATAGCCCTACTGCCTTACTGGTTGGCATGTCGTAAAAGGCGACTAAAACCCTTAGCCGTGTAGTGACCGGCTATCAAGAATCAAGTCCTAACGCTTCTTAGCAGGCGTGTCGTAGAAGGCGACTAATCTAGGTTAAGCTTAGGTAAGATAGTTATAAAATCAAAACCATAATTTTTAATCCTTATATCTGCAAAATCTTTCGAAATCAAAATCCTAGGTTAAATATCAATAAAATTAATTAGGTATAAATAAAATAAAAAAATAAAAAAAAATAAAAAATTCTTTATTTCAGACCATAGATCCATAGTAGATTAGTAACAAAAACTTAATAATTATGTTAGTATAAAAAACTTTGGGTAACAATAAATGACTATAATCTAACTACAATTAAACACAACATTATTGCGACCGGGCGAAGCAACTAGTTGCAGGGGCAACCAGAACTTTGACTCTACTTGACCCTGCCAATAGCCACTTCCACCCAGTATTTGGTTAAAGGGCAGTCGAGACGCCCATCCAACGCCCTTAGGAGGCTATTGCCGCTGCTCCGCACTCTACGCAACATCGATGCTATTCTTTTTCGCCTAATGGCAAAAAAGTCGTCCGTTTGGGCCTCGGCAAACATGCCGGACGCGCTGCAGTGCTTAGGCAGCCTCAACAACATCCTCAAGGCATTGTTGTATTGGACTCGCAATATGTTGTATGCCCTTTGCGTAAATCCTACCCACAGACTGCAGGTGTAAAAAGTCTGACAATAAGCTTTAAACAGCGTCAGTTTGACTTGCTTATTACACCTTGCAAATCTGCGGGCAAGCATGTTAGCGCGCACAGCCATCGCCCTTCTCTCCCTCTCGAGGTCCAAGTCATCACTCAGGTTTTCCGTGAGTATATGACCCAAATACTTAAACCTATTAACCCTCTTCAAAGGCATGCCGCACAGCACGATCTTAGGCTCAGTTGTTGGGTTATATTTACGCGCTTTGAAAATCATCACCTCACTTTTTGTAGCATTGTACCTAAGACCATGCCGCTCAGCATACCTTTCACATAGAGCGATAAGTTGCCGCACTGAGTCGATTGAGGGGCCCAGTACCGCCATGTCGTCTGCGTAACTTATGTTATTAAAGCACGTCCCAGTAACATGACAACCTACCCGCGTACCACTGAGCTCCTCAATCAGTCCGTTAATATAAAGGTTAAATAATATAGGGGATGTCAAACCACCCTGCCGTACACCGCACTGAAGTCTATACTCCTCCGACTCCTCCCCCGCCCATCTCACTCGATTGATCTGGCTGTTGTACCAGTACTTAAGCAATGCGACACATTCCCTTGGCAGGCCCTCCCTGGCTAATTTGTCCCATAGTATGTCATACACAACCAGATCGAACGCTTTTGACAGGTCCAGAAAGCACGCGTATACAGGCGTGTTTCTGTCCCTGTAGTACCTGACGGCTTGCTTAAGGCACAAAATAGCGCTCTCTGTTGATAGACCCGGCCTGAAGCCGAATTGGGCGTCATGCAGCTTTATGTGCTTACAAAGATGTGCATTAAGCAAACCGTCAAGCACTTTAGCGAGTACCGTAGCGAGTGAGATGGGCCTATAGTTGCTAGGGTCAGACAAATCTCCAGTCTTGTTTTTTACAAGTGGCACTACCACTGTTCTTGTAAGCGCCTGTGGAAGATAAGCGTGTCTGAGGCACATAGTGTAGAACAATGCCAATACACGAGGCAGGTGCACTCCAGCATATTTAAGGTGCTCAATACTGAGACCATCATGCCCTGGCGATTTACCCCTCTGCATATTTCTGATTATTGTGTTCACCTCTTTAGCTGTAAAACCCACAGTACATTCGCCCATAATGGTCTCAGCATTGCGCACCTCCTCAGTTGATACCGGCAGAAGTGGACTCACATTAAATGCACTTTTAAAATTGTTGGCTATTGTTTTACGATCACAGACCCCACCCACACTCACAGGGACGCCAGTCTGCACGTTCAGTTTGTTCGTGTTTTTCCAGAAAGCTTTAAAGTCCTTAGCTGCCCGTTTCGTAGCAAGAATGTCACATTTTATTTGTTCCTGTCTGTTTTGGCACCATTTCAGCTTGGACTTAAAAAGCTTTCTGGAGTCACACATTTCAGTATATACTGAACCTTGATTAGGTCTCCTCGCCGATACCCACACAAGAAATTTAGCTCTGGCATCCCTGTGAGCATTCGCCACGTACTTATTCCAGCCCGTAATCTGACCGCGCCGTTTACGTCCTGCCCTGCTAGACTGCTTAGCCGCCTCCGTTAGCGTAGTAACTATGCGATCGTACATGTTATCCAGCACTATTGCATGATTAGGATCGCCACACATTCTATCAGCACAGGTCGTAAATTCAGCGGGAAAGTCCAACAGCTTCAGTTCCTCATTGCACAACGAACTGTACAGCTCTATTTGCGCACCCTGCCGTTCACCCCACACTACACCCACATTAAGCGGCTTAATCGGATTGGATTTAACTTGTACTCTACTTAAATCACATTCGACGATAAGTGGTAAATGGTCGGACCAATACACGTCGTATTTGACATTAACACTACGCACCGTTTCCCGCGCTGCCTCCGTGACAATGCAGTGATCCAACCACCTTTTACACCCATGAGCCTCGCTTGTAAATGTAAAGGTCTGAGAGTCAGTGCCTAACATGTCTATATCTATACAAAACCACTTTTGCGACTCACAAAAATACCGCAATTCTTTACAAAACAACTCATTTGGGTGGGCATTGAAGTCGCCTAAAATATAAATCGCCTCCACGTCTGTGTTTTCCGCACTGATGGCACTAATTTCACCCAAACATTCTGTAAAGAGTGGCAAGTTCTCAGGTGCATTCACTGGCATGTATACACTAAACACTAAAGCTGCTGCACCAGAGAACCTTATCTTAATGGCAGCTAGCCGCACACTTTCGCATTTTACAACTGACACTTCCGAGAACACCGATTTTCTCCAGAGTAACGCAACCCCTCCGTGCGGTCGCCCTGTTAGTAAGCCGGCACTGGTATCCACCGCGGATGTCCCCGTGTACGCAAAGTCATCATCCACCGTACCAAGTAATGCCAAGTCGTCCATTAATAACCAAGTTTCTTGAATTCCCACGATATCTCCTATCTTACACAATTCCCTCACTCCATCTATCGATCTCTTGAAAGACTTACAGTTAAAGCTTATTAATTTACTTAACTGGTTATCACTACTCATTACGCGTATTATCTTTTAAGTCTCCTTTTTCATTATCTTCACTGCGCGATACTACTTGCTGATGATCCCTGCCAGTGATAAAGCGCCTGTAGTAAACCCCTTTGGGCCACAATCCGTCCTCGAGAAACATATTTATTTTATCGCTGGGAACAAACAACTTATACGACTGATAGTCCTTCTGTCTGCGCATTTTAATCTTTACCACAGACACCTTTTCATTTGTTTTCTGTAGTATATAGTCGCTAATATCGCTCTCCGACACATCCTTATGTACGTTGTAGATATACAACGGTACCTTATTATCGGCTGCTTTAAACTTCATATGTGAGCCCGGCTCTGCATTACCCTTGCATCCGATAAACCTGTTTCTTAATTTCTTACGCTGTACTTGAATCCACTCATCATTCACTCTAGGTTGTTTCCATTCCTCCCCATCCTTAACAATCTCCGCAAATGTTAAAGGTGTATTCTGCGTGTCATGCAATATAATATATTAAGTAATACTAATGGCACGTATTGTCATTTCAGGGTCATCCACCCAGCACTTACGCAACCTATTCCCCAAAACAATACCTCATTCACTTACGTCATAAATAATCCCTACATTTGTTTCATCATATATTCCATAATAAAATTAATACTATACATATTCCTTTACAAACTGTATAAGAAATGTAAGAAAATGATCAAATCACGTTCAATTCTAATGAGACCAATATGTCCCTTTCAGGGCCTTCGCCTCAGCGAACGGAGCCACATATCAACTAGACAACCCACTCCCTTCCTACTCTGGATTATTTTTCAAAGATGAAGGAACCATATATCTTAGCGACGAATCTTGGAAGTTAATAATATATAAAGACCTTAGACCCCTTTTTATCTCAAAAGACTCCCTCATGCGCTTAGCGACTAAATTTCATTATATATCGACTAGATATCAAAACTTCACCCACGTAGAATCCACAAAGTCATTCCTCAAATTAAATTTAGACAAAATCGAAAATCGCATGTCAGAATTAAATATGTATTTAGGTAAAAACTCAAGACAAAAACGCGAATTATTGGACGGTCTTAGCCCCATTCTGAAATGGCTCATTGGTACACCCGATGCCAAAGACGCCAAACGCTACGACGATTGCATAAACCAATTAGAAAGACAAGAAACCGACCTCTCATCACTTATGCTCGAGCAGACTCAAATTATATCATCAACGGTAAAAACGTTTAACGAAACTATACTTAAAATTACCTACGACGAATTAATCATTAATGAAAACATCGATCGCCTGAACAACTATCTAAATTCATCTCAAACACTGTTATTTAGTCTAAAAGCTAGCCAAGATGTCTCAGCAATTTCACTTCAAATCCTAGAATCGGTAGTAAACCTAGAAAATGAAATTAATGATTGTCTCACAAGTATACTATTTGCTAAATCTGACACTATTCATCCTTCAATTATTAATTCAAAAAGACTTTACCAAGAACTCCTATTATCTAATCACATTCGCACAAATAAACACCTAGTCGTCCCTGTCACTCCACATAACATTCATATAATTCTTGAATCTTCTTCACTGTCAGCATATGTATATTCAGATAAACTTGTTTATATATTGACATTCCCACTAATTCAAAATGACCCCTTTAACCTATATCATATATATTCAATCCCTATCCGACATCCGAATTCCTCATTGCACTCAACAATCCTACCCGAGCACGTGTATCTGGCTACGAACCCCAATGGTCAGAATTATGTATCTACGAGCAACCTGGAGACATGTAAAACATACACCACCAACAAGAAAATCTGCACTGGCCTCGTCGCATACGATGCAACAGCGCGCCCTCTCTGCGAGCTCCAAGTTCTTCACAGCATCTCAAAATCACTCCCGAAAACCTGCACTATACGTCTACATTCGAAGCGGAAATCAACACGTTCCAGTACATCGACAACAACAAATGGCTGTATATACTTTCGAACGAAGTTAACTGCGTGCTTCAATGCACTAAAGAAGTCACTCATCACAAGATACAAGGCGCTGGCATCCTGTCACTACCGCAGAATTGCAAACTACACACCGGATACAGCACACTAGCAGCGTTCCAAGAATCTCAAGAAAATATAACTTACCCTATAATCTTACCGGACATCAGGACTGACGACTGTTTTGAAGATTATAACGAAATCTAAAAACCCAATTTATTACCAATAAAAATAAACGAATTACCTCTGGATTCATTAAAACAAATAAAATACCACGTAGATAAATACGGCGACGAACTAAAGAAAATTAAATCAAGAACGTTTACGCAGAAGAACACATCCACCTTCACTTGGATGTACTTCCTACTTGGTATGGCAATGCTGGCATATCTCACATACCGAATATGCAAACGCTGTCCCAATGGACTCTTTCTACGCCGTCGAACGCATAATCAGGATTCGACCGGATGTATCCAAATCTTCAATAATTGCTTCGCTAATTCCTCAAATCGCCGCCAACGGACACAAGTCGCGATACCAATGTCTACTATCTCTACCTGTATGACCGAAGATGAAGACGACGAGCACCAGCGACCCGCATCATCGACTCCAAATTCCCAAAGATCAGGCGCTAACGCCCAATCTTTATTCTAAGGGGGGAGGTGTTATATACTAGGTTATATTGTTATGTACTAGGTACCTACATATGTTTTACTCCATTCCTTTGTCCCTTTGTTAAACTTACTTTTGTTAATATTGTTTACTTTTCCCAAACGTACTGTCATCGCCTTCTAAACAGTTAATTAGATAAGTTATTGTTTACCTTTCTCAAATGTATTATCGTCGCCTTCCTAAAATAGTTAATTAGATAAGTGTTTGTTACTGTTTACAATTCTCAATAGGCTAATCACTGCATCTGTTTAGTTAAGTATCCTGTTTGTCATTCCCATATCCTAATTAGTTGCTGTACTCCTATATAAGTTCACGCTCTCATCATTAAAATCAGTTCATTCCGAAACTTCAAGCCGTGTTTTACTCCCGCCACATAACACGGGTAACCGACTTTATTTGACCGACGCATTGTGACTCAGAACCTGGGTTAAAAAAACGTACCGTAAGGTCGGGGTACTTTCGCCCTGGGGGGTAACTTTAACCAATAGGGATTAACTCAATTCAGGTTTTATTATTGCATTTAAATTACGGCACATTGCCATGTGGTTGGTTTTAGCTGACCGTTCATGTTTTTATGTTTATTATCAGACGTTATAGATCTGAGATATGTAAGTTGTAAGGTGGGCAAAGTTACCCTATATTTGGCCAAAGTACCCCGACCTTACGGTAATAAATAAAATCGAATGTCGGCCGCCTTAAAGCAACCGCGAAAAAATATAACATGCTTGTTTATACCGGCAAGTTCATTGTAGGTAATGCAACCCGGGTACCCGAAACCTGAAATCCCGGATAATTGACTTTATTTAGTGTCGGGTTTCATATTTGACCGAGTATGCATTCCCTAGGTTCTATATAAATAAATAAAATGATTGCAATTAGGTTCATGCATTTTTGTTATGTAGAAAATAAAAGCTAAAATAACCACGACAAATTCAAGCGAAGAAAGGGTTTTTACTTAATACTAAATAAACAAAAGTACAGTTAAAAACTTATATGCACTTACGAAACGAAACGAAAGGGTACACACCCTTTCGTTTCACGTTCGTGTGTTCAAATCAAAACGCATATAGTCCGTACAAACTCTTAAAGGCCGAGCCACACCGGCTGCGTACACGTCTGCGTGCGCGTGGCGTACGCGTTGTATAGTATGAATGTTTTTCAAAATGGCGGCTAGTCACGCTCAAAGTCAAGGAGCTGCAGCGTACAGTGCGTGCACACGCAGCCGGTGTGGCTCGGCTTTAAGACCAAATGCTGTCAAACGAACGCAAGCCAAAAACTACCATATGCTCTAATCATAAGGTAGCTTTTGGCTTGCGTTCGTTTGACAGCATTTGATCTTAATGTTTATACGGACCACATACGGACTATAACAGAGTCAACTGCTTAGGTTTGTTCTGGTCCACACCACTTGATAGGTGATTCCAATATAATACTCGAATAACTTTTTTTGCCTTTGAACGCGTGAAATTGCGAGAAATATTCCTGAAACCAACGTAGATCAATCAATCTGCAATAGTTCCCAATAAATCTCTTAAAGTTAAATCCAAGCCTCAGAAATCATTAAGCCTTAACAATGAAAACATCACGAGGCATCCAAGAATTCCACTCGAAACTTACCTACAATGGCGTTTAGCGAAAATTTAACAATGACTCTAGCTTGCAAAATGCAGTCTCGCAATTATAATAATGGCTGCAACAATGGAAAAACACTCTTTTGAAAACAAAAAAATTGCTGATGCCGGTCCATTACTTAAACGCTTTCAAATATACTTTAAATTTGAAGTTTTTTATTTTTTTGCATTTTGTCTTGTTTACTTCTTTTCAACTGATGAAACGGGTGATATAAAATGTATTTTATGCCACACATGGCCATAAAGTGGCTTTCTGGCCAAGTGTAGACATAAAATGATGTACACAGCACGGGAGGTAATAAAGAAAGCTCTCGATCACATATTTACGTCCCTCGCTTGCAGCTCGGGCCGCAAACATCTGCGATCTCAGCCTTTCTTTGTTTTACCACCCTAGTTGTGTAATGCACTATTTCAATATTATAGAAAGGCGTGACTTATTCTTCCTACCTTTTTGGAAGTGACTAATACAAATTAAACTTACAACTCTTGAAAATAACAAATTTAAAAAATAAAGAATATTATTTTTCATATTTTTAATGAAGCCTTATCTCAAAGGTGCATAAAATGGCCTTCAAAAAATCAAAACAATATTCATATTCATAATTGTCCTTCGCAAAAAACTCCCAGTAACGGAAAGTAGCCGCATAATATATAGTTACTTTCCTTCTTCAATAAATACTACCCCCTTTTTCCCTATCTTTACTTTTTGTATCAGGCTTAAGTCTTAACGTAGGTGTTTTCTAATTCTTTTTCACTGAGCTGCACTTTCCCAGCAACCGTCTCGCTTTGCTCTAAGACCTCGACGTTTCCCTTGGCCGTATTTCTTGATTCCTGCGATATTTCCCGCTTCGACGCATTAGTGCTGCACCAATTAGTGGTGCGCCGTTAGCGAGTAATTTACTGTCACAATCAGAGAGCACGAGACAACTGGCGGCGCTTAATACGTGTCAGTTCTTGGTAGGCATTTTAATAGCGTATACTGCAATGGAGACAAACATGCTGAAGAGATCAGACACGCACTGGTTTTGACACACAGACATAAACTGTTCCGAGAAAATGACCACGACCGTATAGGTAATAGGAAACCGATGCAAGGAATACGATGGCATATGTGTAGTCAAGGTCAAACGAACGTTCAGTGTTACTCTAAAAAACTTTAATTTACAACCATTTGACAAAATTGTAGGGTTTAAAATAATTTGAAAAATCTTACAAAAGAAAATAAACAAATCCACAACGCAGGTTTCCTCCAAACTGTCAAATTACATCTGCAACAAACTTCGTCAACATTAATATTCCAAAATTTTACAGAATAATGTGGTGTACAGTAGGTAGGTAACTCATCGATGAAAAGCATTCCTATTTTCAAAACTAATTAATTGTACTTATTGTTTGCATTTTTTATTTCTTTACTTCTTAAGATGGGAACTGAAAGAATTTATAAACAATTTTAAAATACCACGAACAATTGATTACGGCAGAAACCTCATCAAATGATAAAATCATTAATAAACGCCTTTCAGTTATTGTATCCAAGTCATATTTCGGATCCAAATTGCGATGTTCTATCAGACTCGAACAAAACACCGCCGACAATTTCCTTAATTGTTTCAATTACTGGAACAATGAAGAAATTGATTGCACAGATGAAGATTGGCCCTCAAGGAAATATGATAGCAATTAGGATGCCTTTCAACACGGAATTAGGGACAAAATGGTGCTAAGAGTCTTGAACCAGTGATTAAGGATTGTACGGTATTGCGGTTGTGTTCGAGATATATTGTTTTTCTGTAGGTATAGCTACTTAGAACTCTTGCTGATGATAGTGGCTACTATTTGGATAGGTAAACCCTAAATGCAGCAGTATAATGTATGATGGTAGGCTTCGTTGTGCAATAAAGAATATAATTTTAAAGTCAAACTGTAAAGCATTGTTAGAAAAGGTTAAAATAAAGAGGTGGATAATGTTACCCGCTACAGTAACTCGCCCTTATACGGTAGTAATGAGGGTCTTTAGAAATCATAATCCCACCAGCTGGCAGCAGGGTGGCGAAAGGTCTTTTTGACAGTAGGCGTCAAGATCCACCAATCGCACCACCTGATTTTGACATCTACTGCCAAATAGACCTTTCGCCACCCTGCTGCCAGCTGGTGGATTTTTGATTTCTAAATACCCTCATTGGCTAGTTGACAACTTTTTTTTGTGAAAGGTCTATCAATAATAGATATATTAGTGAAAAGACGATTTGACGACTATAGAAGAAGAAAGGTGTTTGGACACCTTCGACATAATGAATACCAGAATACCATGACACACAGAAGAGGCTATGGAGGCAGCAATAAGAATTTTATTGATAAAATCAAAGAAAAAGTAAGCAGTTTAACATATCATGAGTTCAATGTGATATTCGTAGCGGTAGACAGAAATAATGGGATTACTTCACCAAAAATACTCCAGCTCTTAAAATCAAGGGCTCTTTTAATAAACGTTGACGATAACTTATTATTCCAAACCTTGTTATACTTTAGTTGTTTTAAGTAAATAACAACACTGGAATATGCTAAAGTTGGCTTTAATTACTAAGGAAATTTAATATCTCGTCTGCGCAAACAGGTAACTTTAAAATGAGATTTGCCTATTAATTTGTTCAACGAAATCAAGTAAGATTATTTCATTAAACAAGTTCTGTAGACTTTTACTAAACACACAGTAATAACTTCTAGTTGGATTTTAAATATAATCCAAAGGAAACTTAATTGTTACTTTGGAACAACGTGAATCGAACAAAAAGTACGTTACAAACCTGTAGGCTTATGATGCTACGTTTTGTCACGCGATATCCGCCACTCTCACACACCATTTTTACCCGACTGCGGCGAAGCCCAAAGGGTTATGTGTTTGACCTGTATGTATGTATGGATTTATTTCCGTTCCTATGTCCGCTCGTAACTACTCAACGGCACAACCGATTTTGATAAAAGACACATCATTAGATTTGTCTTAATAGCGCGAGTGTCACTGGGTATGAAATTTGTTAAAATATACAAAATGACGGATTTTATGCACTTTTAAAGTGCACCGCGGTCGGGTTTTTTTTAGTAAAAATATTTAGTTTCGGAAGATAAAGCTTAAGACACGTACTTATCTATATCTATTTATACTTGTAACAAAAGCATGTACCTGCATTAAGTTTTTTCCAAAATGTAACTGGAAAGTGATTAGTGGGAAGGTAGCTTTAAACATTTTTAGCGGTTTGTCAGTTTGTGCGCGTATCACGTTAAAACTACCGAAGCGATTTCAATGAAATTTAGTATACAGGTAGATTATAGCTCCGATTAACACTTTTTATAATGAATGACATACTTACTTTCGGCACTTATATCAAAAAGTACTATTTACCCCCCCGAACGAAGTTGTGGGAATCCTCTAGTCTATCTATTAGCCATGGACATCAACTGTTAGACATAGACCTCCTCTAGATCGTCACAGAGTGCGGTTGAATCCTTTACCAATAATAAAGTCAGTGAAAGTTCAAATTGATAAAGGCAAAAATACCTCATGTCACCGAAACAACGGCAAAATACAAGATAATTTCCACAGAGCCCCGTACAAACATCGGACCGCAAATTAAAGTACGCTTTTAATGGATTGGAGCATTCTGGAAACCAATTATTTCATCAATCGACAATAAACACAAGAGAACAAAACAATGTATCAATCAATATGCACAACCGCGTATGTCGATGAATGTTACAATTTTGAAATCGACCTAATGTTACTGAAAATAAAGTACAAGTCTGATTGAAATATCATTGGGCTAAATGAGGATTGGCTCGGTCCAAACACGTTCATTTTAGTTTTGGAACATAACAAATCCAGGGAGAGAAATTAACGAAATATATATGAAGTATGTGGTCATTGATAATGAACATTTTAGGAATACGTACAAATTAAATTGAACTTTATAGTCTAAAGCCTGTCACACACTAAGCAGATACGATAAGATATCTGTATCTGAACGCATATCTGTAAATATCACTCCCTATACAATTCAATGAGCTAACACACACAGCGCAGATAACTTATATTTTATCGTGAAGTATCTGTGGCCACCGACATATATCGAAAGATGGCAAACAAAAGGCTGCGTATATAAATTTATCTGTGTATAATATCTGCCGATATAAATATGGTATAGTATTTTATCTGCAGATCATCAGTTTAGTTTGAAGGATTTAGACTGAATGTATCGTCTCGTATATTATCGTATCTGCGTAGTGTGTGATAGTTTCAGATCATTAAGTTATTATACGCAGATAAAATATTATCGTATCTGCGTAGTGTATCATTCCTGTTCAGAGTGCTCGTCAAGACGAAACAAATGAGCCCAAACACGATGGGGTTCCGACGTTATATTACGAAGTTCCCATGGCCACATTCCGGCTCCATAATCAGACCCTGGATATAATTTCGGTTCAGAGTACCCGTCAAGATGAAACAAATGAGCCCAAACACGATGGGGTTCCGACGTTTTATTACGAAGTTCCCATGGCCACCTTCCGGCTCCATCATCAGACCCTGGATATCATTTCGGTTCAGAGTACTCGTCAAGACGAAACAAATGAGCCTAAACACGATGGGGTTCCGACGTTTTATTACGAAGTTCCCATGGCCACATTCCGGCTCCTTCATCAGACCCTGGATACTCTACCATAACCTATTTTAATCTACTCCGCCCCATTTTACCCTAAAAACTATATAAAATACATGAAAGAATGGAAATATACAAAAAAATATCGTTTATGAGTAAAACCGGGAATACCGGGATTACTGGTGCTGTGAGCGGCATAGCGGATACCGGGAATGCTGGGAAATTACAGTACCGGTATTTCCCGGGAGCACCCCCTAACACTGACAGGTGCACATAACAACCTAAAACAGCAATTACATCACCTGCCGCAGTGACATTTTTTACCTATGAATAATACAGATGTGGCTTGATTTAATTATTAGGTACATCGCCTTACAAAAAATATTAAATTAGTTCAAGGGAATTTACAATACAATAATCTCTATTGCAAACCAAAAAATTACAGAGATCCGTAAATAAACAGGATATTAAAAACCAACAGTCAACCAACAGCAGGCGGTCTTATCGCTAGGAAGCGATCTCTTCCAGACAATCTTTGGATGGTGGAATTTACTTCTTTAAAAGTGCTATTAACAATAAATACGTATGATTAATAGTGAAACCATGAATTAATAATATTTCTTTTGATTTTGAAAGTTAGCTCGTCACATATATCATAAAAAGTTGAATATAGTCTAGTTGAATAAATTTAGAATGTTAATGAAGTTTCTATACTTAGGTTGAGGTTTTATTATTAATTATATTAAATAGATTTGAATATAAATTTTATGTGAGTAAATTCTAGGATTTTATATACTCTATGTGAAAACACGAACCTTTACGATTAAAACCGAGACGGCCCGAGTGTCAAAGTGGAAATAATCGTACTGTATATGTGTATGTATGTGTTAAGCTTGGACTGAAGTGCAATTGAAGTTAGCCGGAAATTATATGTCTTGTGCAACTAACTTTGACAGTTTGTTGTGCACTTAGCCAAAGAGACACATTAAAATTAATATTACAATATCTGTTATGTGACTACTATTTTACAGTATAAGAGGAAAATGCTTGTGAGCCATTTTGGCCTGTAAAAAAAATCACCCAAACTTATACTTCGTTCTTTTAGCACCAGAGAGAACTCACAGAATGCGGCAGATTTGCGTCATAAATGTCATAATTTCATTCGATAGTAAATACTTTATTTTTATAGAAACATTTATTTTAGCGAAGTCCAAACCGACTATAAATAAAGTATAGGTATTTTTTATAGATACGAATGAAAAGTCCGCAAGAAATGGACTAAAATACTAACTTTTATCCATTTTATAAGTAGGTACCTAACCTATTAGATCAGAGGTCTTCAACCTTTTCCAAAACAAGGCCCAAGAATGTTTTTTTTTCATAGCGGGCTGCATCATAAGTATTTATACCGTTTTTTTTAATTAGGTAAAAATTGGCACTTTATTCCTATACAAAAAATGAGGCAATCAATTAATTAGGTATAATATTACCCAATTTAGAAACTATTGACTTTCTAGTCTTGATTTTACAAAAAAAAAATAGCTAAGCTGTTGGCGGGCCGCAAGTGGCCCGCGGGCCGCGGGTTGAAGACCCCTGTATTAGATTGTAGCCCTAATATATACTTTCAATTATATACAGAATCTAGTTTAGGAAATAAAGGGACAATCTTTTTTTTTTTTAGAAACTGACAAACCCGCAACCCATTCCCGGGCATAGCGATTGTCGGACCGGGTGGTCGGCCGTGGCGTTCCCTGGGGTCGAACCAGGTTGCTAGCCGGACCATCCTCGGGTGTCGACTGTGTGACACACACAGGGGCAATCTACATAGTACCCTTATCTATACCCAATTAATAGCATGGGTCAGTAACTCAGTAAATAGTGCAATGATAATCCCTTTCCTTAAACCAGTGTCTGCCTTCACATAGCTCCTTATACATTTCAGGGCTCAAGTTATGCTGGTCCATTTGAGCGACTAAATTATCAGGGACGCTTAACAGCCGGGCGCATCCTGCCGTAAGTTTGTCAAATACCTTAACTATTCCGTTAGTTACAACTTCTTGTCATAGAGTAGAATTAGTTTTTATGCAGAAAGCAACATTGATTAAGAAAGTAAAGTAAATGCATCACTTCACACTAGAGATGGGCCGTTCCCGGGAATATTCCCCACTTGTATGGGGAATATTCCCGCGGTGGGAATATTCCCCATACAAACGGGGAATATTCCCGGGAATGGCACATCTCTACTTCACACTAACATTAGTTTTAGAAGATGTTTGGATGTCTGTTACTAAATAACGGAGTAACAACTGGATGGATTGAGTTGAAATTTGGCATGCAAGTAGACCAATCCTGGATTAAGACATAGGACACTTTTATATCCCGGTAAAGACTTCCCTTGAGACAGTGACGGGAACAACGCGGTGCGAAGACGCGAGTAAATGCTGGTTTACTCTATGTCTCTGTCTTCATAGCTTTTCATTTCTTTCTGGCGGCACTTTGAACTATGGTTTCATAACAGTTGAAGGGTTCAGGGAAAGACCATGTCTAGTCACCTAAGTAACTTACTGAGTTATAGGGGTTTGAAAGTTAGTCATCTGGAACAATTACTGTGGCAATCATCTCTTTAAAAGTGAACAAATATACTAATTTCTTCCTGTCCTAATTTATTAGTTGCAGATATTTTTACAGCTATATTAAAGCATGAAACATTATAGCTTTTACGATGTTTTTTTGGAGAAAAAGGAAAAACAAATTTGCTACGTAATAACACCCTGTTAATGTGATTACTAAATGAAAACTCATTGAACAGATTCTAGTAGCTCTTTTACGTACCACTTAACTGTAACTGGCCACTTCACGTCGATAAATCCCATCCTAATGACATTTGCAGTTTTCCCGCCGAAGCGTTACGACATTTACGACAAACAATTGTTGACATGACAGATAGTGTTATTGTTACATGTGATAATGCACATGGTGATTTTGTTTAGACGAAATAATAATTTTTTTTTTTGTTAGGTAAATTAAATCAAAAAAGTTATATGAAAAGATTTCTTAATTTCTATTTAAAGTTAATTATTTTAATGTAAAGTATAATGTGTTAAAGTTAAAATATCTGCAACTAATAAATTAGGACCTTATATACGCCTGTAACCAAGTGGTAAGTTGTAGTTTATTGCGAGCCTCATTTTGAGATAAAAATCTCATTTTCAAAAAAAATCGGTCAAGTGCGAGTCGGATTTGCACACGAAGGGTTCCGTACCACCGTCGAGAAAAAAAGCACGTTTATTGTATGGGGACCCCCTTTTATTGTTAACTCTATTTTGTTTTTATTATCTGTTGTTGAAGTGGCAAAGAAATACACATTTTGTGAAAATTCCATGTCTATATCTACCTATTATGGTTCGAAAGCTAGAGCCCTGTGACGCACGGATAAACGGACAACGGAGGCTTAGTAATAGGGTTCCGTTGGCACCCTTTGGGTACAGAACCCTAAAAAGGTGACTAGACATGTTCTTTCCGTGTAGGTACCGTTGTCATGATGACATGAATTGTGCTAATACAGCCTTTTACCCGACTGCTGTTATGTGTTCGACCTGTATGTATGTATGTATGCCCGTCCCTATATCCGCTCGTAACTACTCATCGGCACAACCGATTTTGATGTAGTACGTTAAAATAAACAAAATGGCGGATTTTATGCACTTTTAAAGTGCACCGCGATCGGGTCTTTTAAAGCAAAAATGTGGTTATTACGACACCAAAATTACCAAGACTGTAACACTCTATATTATCTCCATATTCTCTGGTCAAGCAACTGTCACCTCTGCCTCAAATAGTCAGGCGGCGTCTGTTGCAGATGTTTACAGAACTCCTGCACTCCGGGATGAATAATTCCAACAAAATGCCAGATTATGGTAATGCCGGGAATCACAGAGCGAGTTGCCGGCAACTTGCGTATTTACAATACAAAATACATTATACAGCAGCGCAGTTTAGCTCTGTATTCGGGAAAGTTTTTGTATCCGCAAACAGCAGTAAATAACGGAGTTTTGATGTTGATGTTGCCCGAACATGTATGATTTTTGGAATAGATGAATAAGTAATTTGAAACGACTCTTTGTATCAAGGTGCATAGGTACAATTTGCTCTGTGATTGAGACTTTACAGAAATTGTTTATATTATTATTTGAATTATTGTATGTAGGTATGGGATGTTTGCTACAGTTAAAAATTTCGTTCAGTTTCGTAGTTGAATGATTAAATGTGGTATGGTATATTGGTATATACATAATTAAATCTGTTATTTCTATAAATAAGAGTGCCTAAACTCCTCAAAGTAAGCAATTCCTCTTTACCAGTTAAAATATACTCGCCACAGGCGCTTGACACGCTATCGTCTGTAGCCGAACTTATGAAATTGTTTCCTTTTTATTCATCTTTCGTCACAATAAACGCAAAACAATCCCAAGTTACATAATCGCGACAATAGCAACATGTCCTTTACATGTCACGACCTACATAAAGCACTCGCAAGGACCGCTATATAGGCCGACCGCAGTGACCGCATGCATGCGACGCGTAACATAGCTGCACAGTGGACCCGATACATCGCTTTAAAGGTGCCTATATATTCTTATATAGATAGCTAGTGTCTGTATAATTAGAAGTGTGTGTGTGTTCTTAACAACATAAATTAGATTCTTCACACATTCAGAGTTCGCGTTCGTTATAAAGTACTCATTACAGGTCGTTATATATGCTGACCGCAGTGATCGCATGCATGCGACGCGTAACACTGTGGACCCGATACATCAATTTAGAGATACCTACATATTATTCGTATGAGTAGTTAGTGTATGATAAGAATATTTTCTTAAACGACTTAAAAATAATAGATTATTCACACATCCAGAGTTCGCCTTCGTTATAAAGTATTCATTATAGGTCTTCACGGGCATTGAAACATTTTTAAAATTGTGCCCATTAGTACGTTAATGTGTACGTACGTTACGCGTCGTTACGTAGGTACGTTAGTGTGTTTATGTATGTAAGTCTACCTATTAGAAATTGTTTATTTTTTGTTACATACCACGACGTAATGCAAGTATAGAAATGCATGCATGCGAAACGTACAGTGGACCCGATACCTAGACCATTGTAAGGTAATGTAAGTACAAACGAAGCCACTGTTAACTGACTACCCATAGACTTTAACACGTTGCAATAAACTAGTTCACATTCGTTTACTAGTGTACAGTTAACAGTGTGTTCGATTGTACCTAAGGTTGCGTTTCCACCAGAGCTATGCGAGGTAGCGGAGCGGTGTGCGTGGAAAAAATCAACCAATGAACGTGCCCGGGCATTTCTCCAGAAATATATCTGCGGTCACCTCATTCATCTGGCCCTTTTTAGGGTTCCGTAGCCAAAATGGCAAAAACGGAACCCTTATAGTTTCGTCATGTCCGTCCGTCTGTCTGTCTGTCTGTCCGTATGTCACAGGCATTTTACTCAGAAACTACATAATGGATATTGATGAAATTTGGAATATAGGTGTCTTTTATGAGCCGCTACTTAGTTTGGTATATAAATAATTAAAATAAATATTTTTAGGGGGGGCACTCCATACATGTTAAAGACAGTAAAAAAATATTTTTTTCAGCAAATATCAACGTGTGGTACATAGTTCGACAGTTCTTTAAAAAACACTATAAGGTTCCTAAGTAATGTTTTTGATTAAGTGAATGTATTTGGAAATAATCGCTCCGAAAGTTGTGTCCCCCCCCTCTATTTTCTAAACCGTGCGTCCGAAAAATATGAAAAAAATCGCGAAGGTAACGCTTAATTAATACTTTCAACGAAAATTTTTTTCAACAAGATCGAATGTACCGTTTTTGAGTTATTGCCGATAAACTGCGCTTCTCAACAAAAGGACGTAACTGCTATGAAGATACGCTCTTTTGTTGTTTTACTTTTTTTACATCGTATTTTTTTTTCCTTATAGTTACGGCTATGGAACCCTACACTGAGCATGGTCCGACATGCTCTTGGCCAGTTATTTCATACTAATTGTATGGAGGCAGATGAATGACTCGCAGACATATTTCTGGAGAAATACCCGCCCAGCCTTGCTCAGCGCGGCCCAGCATTGGCGGCCTCGCACACCGCTCCGCTACCTCGCACAGCTCTGGTGGAAACGCAGCCTAATACATACATCGTAAAATTCAAGTTTATCTTTAGCGCAGACATTATTTGTAACTATACTCTTGTACTGTATACTGTTGTGTGTACAGTCGAGGTCATAAATATGTTTACACTTTTCGACCTTATTTCCTTGTAATAACTGAAAGAAACAGGAAAAAGCGTTAGGACGATAACTTCAGAGAAATTTACTGAGCAAGAGATTTAATGAGACTTGTAACATTCTATGGTATAACAATCACTTAAGTGCCTTAAAACACTTGCGGTTTGCGGGCGAGCTGCACCCGAGTTTCCATACAAAGCCGGCCGCGTTGAACTCGACTCGACATTTGTATGGAACTTCGCTTCTAACTCGCCCGCAAAGCGCAAGTGTGATAAATAAAGCCCTTAAGTATATAAGTATGATATAGGGTATATTAGACCAGGGAACAAAGTAATTACTCTGCCAAAGATAACTGATGTATCCAAAATAATACCAAGAACCATTAAAACAAGAGGACTGTCATTCTCCATACTTTGGATCGTGCCCCGACCGCAAGGGGATATCCAGGCAAAAACTAGATGGCGCTAAAAAACTAAACATTTAACGGTGTTATAATTGAACAAAGAAACATAGTACAGTAACAATAAGTTCGTAAACAGCTAATAATAAATAAATTCTAACATTTAAATACTGTGTCACGCTTGCAAAGTTGAATAATTGTAAATAATATGATTTTTATACCAAGCTTATATATAGATGGCGTTGTAAATATCGGGGAACAGAATTTTGTATGGAGAATGACAGTCCTCTTGTTTTAATGGTCCTTGATAATACTAAAGAATTCCCAAGATAAGCTTGTTTCTACATTAGGCAATGTGGACGAGACGAAAGAGACTTGAAGCGGATTTGAACGTCGGTTTACGACAGGATTATGAAGGAGTACAAGATAAAGGGACCGCCTGTCAGATTTACGGCGAAAAGGTTTTAGCTGCGGGCTAGTTTTAGGTTTTGGCAGACATCAGGGTTTCGCGAAATTGTTCGCTGGAATAGTAAATTGCACAACTAGGGTGGTAATACAAAGAAAGGCCGCGATCGCAGATGTTTGCGGCCCGAGCTGACGTAAATATGCGATCGAGGGCTTTCTTGATTACCTCCCGTGTTGTCTATATAATATGTCTACACTTGGCCAGAAAGCGGCTTTTTCCGTACGCGTAGCGTGCGGAAAACACTAACAAATCGAACACATACCGATAATATGACACTTGTCCGCCACCGCCAACGAGTAAGCGAGTAACAGTTCATTGTGACGACCACTTCAGTTCAGTTCAGTTCAGTAATTTATTGATAAATAAAATTTACACGTCATAATATTTCGATTTACATTAATATTAGAATTTACATTAATATGAGATTTCATTAATTTACATAACAATAATATACATTAATATTAAAATATAAATACACACATTTTTAGAAATCATCCACAGAGTAAAGTGGCATGCCAGCTAACAGCTGCTTTAGTTTTGCGATAAAAGAGTATGTGTTTGGCGCAGCTTTTATTTCCTCTGGAATCGCGTTATATATTTTTGGACCTATGACTGTCAAGGACTTTTTTGATTTGGTTAGTCTCCTGGCGGGAATATAGAGGTTGTAGCGGTTCCTGGTGCGGGAGTTGTGGTGGTCTGCGTTTGTAGGGTGTGTGTGCAGATTCCGCCGCACGTGTTTACTGACTTCCAGGATGTACAGGCACGGGAGCGTGAGGATTTTTTGATCCTGGAATAAAATCTGGGCGGGGTGGTCTCGTGCAACCCCCGCGATAGTGCGGAGCGCTCGCTTCTGTAGTCTTAGCGGCCTTTCTCTTTCAGCTGCAGTCCCCCAGAGATCTATTCCATACATCAATATGGACTGAAAGTAGCCATAGTAAACTTTCCTAAGGTTATTCACTGAGAGGCTGGGCGCAACCCTGGAGAGTGCATAGCATGCGCTTGACAGTTTGACAGTTAATATAATAAAATAATAAAATGGAGAATCGGAGTACAAGCAGAGTTGAAAATCGTGACTTAAATTAATAAGACTGTATTTAGTTTCTTATTAAAATATCCGCTTTAGCTTAGTTGGTAGTGACTCTGCCTATGAAGCAAGAGGTCCTGGGTTCGAATCCCGGTAAGGGCATTTATTTGTGTGATGAGCACGAATATTTGTTCCTGAGTCATGGATGTTTTCTATGTATTTAAGTATTTGTATATATGTATCTATTAAATATATCGTCGTCTAGTATCCATAACACAAGCCTTATTGAGCTTACTATGGGACTAGTTCGATTTGTGTAAGATTGTCCCCTAATTTATTATTATTATTATTATTTATTGCGGGCTGACGAGGTACAGTCGAGTTCATTTAAATCTACACATATAAGGGACCAAAAATATCTGAACACGCTTGTATGCTCCTGACAATAGGGTCGTGTTCAGATATTTTTGTCCCCGTAAATGTGTAGATGTAAATGAACTCGACTGTACAGTGTGATCGATCGACCTTTCCAGATCCGCAATGATTATTAGCATTAGCTACTTGCCCAATTTTACTCGTTTGCTCGCCGGCAGTTGAATACGTGCTATGGGTTACCTCTAAATACTTTTGCATCTAGATAGAAAGTTAGTTCTCATTCCTGATGCTCTAAGTTCCCTCGTTTTCCTTCACTCCAGGGGTATAAATTTAAGACTTAAATTACTTTTTTGGCTTGGGGATACTAGTTTTTTTTCAAGTTACTTAAAGTTTTAGTTCAAAGTTTTTTGTTCCAGTTAATTGAATTTTTCCTGATTGATCTGAACTGAAAAAGCCAAATTCCGTTGTTGTAAAACATGATCGCATAACGTGAAAAATCAGCTATTCGGTAAAAAAATCTTTATTCCATTTTTAGGTGGCAGGTATCAATTAACATATCAAAAAAAATTTGCACCCACAATCGTTTTTAGGGTTCCGTACCAAAATGTTAAAAAAGGAACCCTTATGGTGCGACTCTGTCTGTCCGTCTGTCACAGCAAGATATCTCAGGATCTACTGGTGCTATCGATTTGAAATTTGGAATAGTAATAAAAGTAGCTAACCCGAGCCTATTGGGGGTCCGTAATAGGACTTTGAAAATTGAAAGTAAGGCTATTATATCGAGTGGGGTATGAAATGAAAGGACTTGATTTGTAGATTAAAAAACCGTTTTTGTTTTATTTCTTTAATGAGTAGTTTTTGATTCAAGATGAAAAACGTTAAAAAAAAACAAAACAAAAAAATCTGTAATAATAATGAATTATTAATGGCATTCTAAATATTACAGGAAAAATATAACGGTTTTCCTAACTTGCACCGTTTTTGAGAAATTTGCAAAAATCGTAATACATACTTTTTTGCTCCTGCTAAACTAACCGCTATACAGTTCTTCTTAAACTATTTACGTATCTACTTACGCGATTTTACGGAGCCCTCGGTGCGCAAGTCCGATTCGCAATTGACCGGGTTTTATTTTAATAAGAAACTAAATACAGTCTTATTAATTTAAGTCACGATTTTCAACTCTGCTTGTACTCCGATTCTCTATTTTATTATTTAAGTTTAACCTACAATACGTATTTCACCTCCACGCTAGAATGTATTCCTGTTAAATATTTATTTCACCGAGCTGTCTATATGTTTTAAAAATTCAATACCATTTATGGAACTATTTTACGAGTTCAAATAAAATAGCGCAATTTCACCGCACGCGCGCGCGTATTCTAAAACTATAATAAATATTTTGCTTCTAAATATTTTACTTGCTGAAGCGTATAATACTCGCATTTTTTATTAAATCCCAGATAATAAATAAATCTGCATTGTGTTTGGAATAGCTGAGTCTACTCAAGAGCGTAGTAAAAATATATTAAGTAGAAAAATGCTTCATATTACAATCACATCTTGGGGTACAGCAGTGCTCCCGCCAAGTCGAGCAATACAAGCAAAATTACTGACTCGACCAAGTACACCATGCCTGTCTTTTCTCGAATGTCAACAGGGCAACATAGGTTGACGCTCTAAAACTTGCCCATTGATGGCAAATGTTCTACCAATTCAGAAGTGATCCTGAGAAAAGACTGCACTGACTCGACCAAGTACTCACCGCGTGCAAACGAAGCTCTAGCCCTGCCTTTTCTCCATTGTCATCAAGGCAACATAGTTTGACGTTCTAAAACTTGCCCACTGATGGCAAATGTTCTACCAATTCAGAAGTGATCCTGAGAAAAGACAGCACTGACTGGACCAAGTAGTCGCCCCGTGTAAACGAAGCTCCAGTCCTGCCTTTTCTCGATTGCCATCAGGGCAACATAGTTTGACGTTCTAAAACTTGCCCATTGATGGCAAATGTTCTGCCAATTCAGAAGTGATCTTGAGAAAAGACTGCACTCACTCGCCCAAGTACTCACCGCATGCAAACGAAGCTACAGCCCTGCCTTTTCTCGATTGTTATCAGGGCAACATAGTTTGACGTTCTAAAACTTGCCCACTGATGGCAAATGTTCTACCAATTCAGAAGTGATCCTGAGAAAAGACTGCACTGACTCGACTAAGTACTCACCGTGTGCAAACGAAGCTCCAGCCCTGCCTTTTCTCCATTGTCATCTGGGCAACATAGTTTGACGTTCTAAAACTTGCCCATTGATCGCATACCTTCCGCCAATTACCGACTACACCAACTCGTAAACATTCATCGCCCTGATGAATAGATAGCTCCTTAATTGCAATGAGAGCGCCTTAACAACTTCGCTGCTTGTAAACTGTCACAATACCTAAAGATCCCATTAAACTTTAGCAATTTCTAACTTTTCCTATTAGGCGTTCTGCACACATTTCGTCCTTAAGTCTTGGTACTTGTTACGGTTGTTTGGATATGGGCAATAGAAAATTTGACACGTACTCGGGTTAAACTATAACACCAGCTATAATGGAATGAGTTTTGCCATAGACAACAAAAAATATGGTTGTGATGACCCAAACACCAATGTTCAATACAGGTATCGATAATAATTATGTTATGATATCTCAGAGCAAACCCGTCTTTCCCAGTGGGCACTTTGGGCAAGTGCCCAGGGCCCTGCGATCGATAGGGGTAGGGATCTAAAAAAATAGTGTACTGTTAAAGTCATAGGGGCCCCATTATCCTAATATGCCCAGGGCCTCCAATAGGTTAAAGACAGCCCCTGTCTCAGAGTACCTAACAGCTAAGCCCCGAACCAAATTTCATCAAATCCTTCTTATAAACACAATTACTTACTCCAAGAAGAACCGTCTTCAAAAACAAACTTTTTACGAAATTTAATTTCTAAATCATAATAAAACAAGTAAATTGTGCAGAAAAAAGGTCAAATTAACGCCGGTAAATTGTCATTTCAAGTCTCCTTGGCGTTATTGCCCGCCCGCCGACATAAAAGTCATAAAACGCAATTATAGCCGCTAAACTTTAACTTGCTTTGTCACGCCACCTTTTTTATAAATTTTGTCTATCCTTGAACGTACTTATGATATGAATCTTATTACAAGGTTGGCTACTGAGTCGTACTTAATGTATGTGACGCCTGATAAAATTATCATAGCAATTAAGTGGTTAGCTGGTTTAATATTAAATTTAGCCAGGCCTAATTGCGTGATTTGTCACGTAACCTAGGTGGGATTTTCCCCACCATAGTCTATGAATACTATAAATTGCAAAAATATTTTTGTTAGTTAATCCTTTGTTTCAGCAACGACGAAATAATTGATTGATGTGGTTTCCCTTTCGATAAATTAACAAGGAAAAAACATTGATGCCACACCTGGCCATAAAATGATATACACAACACGGGACCCTCGATCGCATATTTACGTCCCTCGCTTGCAGCTCGGGCCGCAAACATCTGCGATCTCGGCCTTTCTTTGTTTTACTACCCTACTTGTGTAATGTACTATTGCTACACAGGGAATGCCGCAGATAAAACGCAACGATTTATTTAGGACTACGTAAACATTTTAACTAAATAGATGTAGCCATTTTCTGAATTCATCTATCATGTCGGCTACAATCAAATGAACTTAAATAAAAGATTCCAATAAATCTAATCTACTTAAAGTTGTTAAAGCTTTAAATAGCCAATGATTATTTCAAACGATCTAAATCCCTTGATAGCTGTATAACAGCATCATAAATATCATTTGAACAGGCTTTATTTGACAACGAACTATTTATTGGGTGCAGAACTAAGGGCTTGGGAATAAATTATTGCGATCACTTAAGGGTCAAGCAAACGGGCCGCAGTACCTCAAATGTTACTCAAGTATTTAACCCTAACAAGTATTTGAGTTTTAGGAAAACTTTAGAATAATCACCAAGGTATCATTAAGTGGCAATTTTAAGACAGTGGTAGGTAATTTTTCTTTATGAAGGGCCAGGAAACTAAGAAATTTCAAAAGACGTCCAGGATTATAGCTAATATTAATGTTGTTTTAAAGCTAAAAATATAATCGTTAAAGTATATTATCACGGCCATGTACTACTTAGTTCGAAGGACCGTCGGCGTACCGGATTACACAGTACCGCGGGTCGGAGATGGCCCGCGGGCCGTACTTTGCGTCGACGTACTGTTAAGAGGATAGTTTGAGGACTTTTTACTTTTGCCATCCTAGATAAGGTTTATTCGAAATCTAGAAATTTTCGAAAGAAAACCACCGAAATAATAACCTAATTAAATTTATGTTCCGTTCCTAAGCAGGTCGATATCATCAGCCAGGACTTAGTCATAGCAAGGACCATTAAAACAAGAGGACTGTCATGCTCCATACAAAAAGATGTTCCCCGAATTTACAACGCCATCTTTGTATAAGCTTGGTAAAAGAATGATATTATTTACAATTATTCAACTTTGCAAACGTGACACAGTATTTAAATGTTAGAATTTATATATTATTAGCTGTTTACGAACTAATTGTTACTACGCTATGTTTCTTTGTTCAATTATAACATCGTTAAATGTTTAGCTTTTTAGCGCCATCTAGTTTTTGCCCGGAAATCCCCTAGCGGTCGGGTTACAATCCAAAGTATGGAGAATGACGGTCCTCTTGTTTTAATGGTCCTTGGTCATAGTCATAGCGTTTATTGCAAACCATAGTTGTACAGATCTTAATAATAGTACATTCAGTGGGCCCTGGTAAGGCATAGCAAACAGTTTTAAGATTTAGCAACATATCTAGGTGTAACATTACATTAACTTTCAACTCAAAAAATATTTTAATTGAACTTATACATATTTATACATCACATTTAGAAACTTAGATTCCTAACAAGCAGACGAGTTAATCAAATGAGACAAATATATCACCGTTTAGATTCATTTTATTATTGTCTTCGGTTTCCGCGATTATCGCTCATAGTAATAAAACAACTTAAACGGAATCTTTAATCCGTTCCGTTTAAGTTGTTTTATTACTATTCATTTTATTGTACAGTTCTTAACAGAGACTGTGTTATACTATATTTTTTCATCACACTTGCTCGAAAATGGTGTCATTACGCGTAGGTTTTGCGGGCCGTAAATGACCTATTACGCCCTAGGGCGTAATGGTTTTTTTTTTAAATTTGAAACGCTGGTTCTGTTTTACTCTTATTTGTCATGTTCAAAGGAAACGCCAACTTACTTTTTTAACTTTTATTACTGAAATATTTATTTAAAGAGAACTGTTATTGCAAATACAATGTAAACACATATTTCTGTAACATTAATTAAATGTTTAAATATAGTATTTCAGTATTTTGCAAATATAAAATCAACCATTTTAAGTCTTTACCGCTATGGTTTCCGAACGTGACTTGACGTTCGCATTGTCTATGGAATATGTCACTAATGTCACTGTCAGTTTTACAATTTTATTTAGGTTAAGTAAGGTTATTTTAATCAGATTTCCTCACAAGTGTGATGAAAAACATTGTGTGTGCCACGGGCGGTAAAGGAATTACAAACTCGTGTTATTAAAGCCCTCGGCTTCGCCTCGGCCTTGTAACAAACACTCGTTTGTAATTCTTTACTTACCGCCCTTGATACACAATGTACTATTATTTTATTATGTCTTTCGGCCATTCTCACGAAGTATGTCTGTGGTCACCTAATTACCGCGACGCTGTTTTCATACATGGAGACGCGGTAATTAGATGCAGTCATACTTCGGGAGAATGGCCGCTTTGTCGTTTAGAAAATAATCAATTTTAAAGTAACCTTTCTTTGTTAGTAAACAATTTAGCTTACGTTTGAATAAATTATTTTTGTTTTCGCTCTTTATGTTTTCAGTAATGTTATTTTATATTCTGATAAATGTAACAAATAGGCTATTTTTATGCATTATGCACTTGATTTGGGTAAGTCGAGTCTATTTTCGTGGCAGATTACAACATGGCGATTTGGAGCGTATATTATTTGCCGGAAGAAGTGAATATGATCTCTCACGAACATACTCGCTTCCAGTATGTAAATTGAAGGAACGGTGTGTAATTCCTTTTTTATAAAATGTGGTCTACAAGTCTCTGTGGCTCGTAAGTTCATGAGGATGCGTATACACTTCTTTTATAGCACAAACAAAACTTCTGTTCCCTTCGCAGGCAGGATTAATATGGCTGTTGCTCCTTGGTCCATGATCACAACCAATGAGAGCGCGGGTATATTGCGCTGCGTTACAGATGTCCCTTACCATTGGAGGCACATCACGGCCAAACAAGTAAAAAGCTACTTTCCCATGACCCTGTGCGAAGTGACCGAGAGGTAAAGATAAATGTAGGACTGCGTTGATCGAGGCTAGGCGAGTGATTGGTTGATTTTTCCTCGTTGACCGGTTGGCTACCTCGCACGGCACTGTTGAAAACACAGCCTCAATGATGGTAGTCAATAATACCACGGTTTACCCTGGGACAGAGGGCGTCCACGGTGCGCTGCCACCCCGAACGGGTTTGAGCTTCGCACTTCACATCATTCCATGTCTCCTCTACCGCCTGCGCTTCCGTAAAGATCGTCCTCCGTAAGGGTTACTTAGGACAAACACGCGTTCCTTGAGAATTCCAGTCCTCGATATAACGTTCAGGACGCCTTCCGAGCATGTACTCAATCCTATTCCATTTCCGGCGTTTCATCTGCTGGTCAATCGGGGTCTCATTGCAGCATTCCCATAGGTTTACCGTGGGTTTACCCTACTTACCATGTTTATATTATGTAGTGGCGTTTCTCAGCCCGGTGATCGCGATAAATACCGGCCGACCGCTCGGCTCACAAATCACGCCACTTCAGCTCGCTAACGTCTCCCCAGGCGCGTGTGTGCTCGTAAACGATTCATTTTGTTTGGTTTTTAATGAGTAGTGAAGAGTTTACTCACATGTGTCATGGTAGAAATGTTTAGCAGTAACAATAGTTTACTGCTACATAACGCATATTGCGTATATCAGCGATAATCTTAATTGTAATTATCCACATTTTTATTAAAAAAACCCGACTGCGGTGCAAAACATACAATACAATACAATCATTCTTTATTGCACACCAAAAGAAAATTACAGAATTATTACATACCGCGTATTAAAGTGCATAAATCGGTCATTTAGTTTTTTTATGAATTTTAAGTACCCTATGACACTCGCGCGATCAAACAAATCAAAAGGTCTGTCGTTGAGTAGTTACGAGCCCATAGGAACGGATATACATACAGTTCAAACATATAACCCTAATTTTGGGCTTCGCCGCAGCCGGGTAATAAGCAACCTATTGAATAAAGAGGAATCTTTCTACATTACTCGTGGTTTAACTGTCACTTTGCCCGACTAGTCTTACATTATACTGTAATAATATGATCAGCGTAGGGTCGAGTAGTGAAACCAACAGTTGTATAGGTAGTAACGTGTAGGAAAAGGGTTTATTATAATCAACCACTTATATTTATTTATACATATACTGAAGGGATCTTTCTGTAGTATATGACTACAAGTAACATAATAGTTTACCACTACATAAACGAATAATGCTTGTACAGCAATACCTAAGTATATGTATAAATATCAGTGATTGATTATAATAAACCCTCTTCCTACACGTAACTACAACTGTTGGTTTCACTACTCGACCCTACGCTGATCCTATTATTACAATACCTCTATATTATATAGGTATTACACATAGGTGGTTTGGGAGGGCGACATGAAATCGTGTGGTTCCGGGTTCTAATCTCAGCGATCACCATCTCTAATATTACTAACAGGTGGTGTGATATCCAGAAACCGATTTTCACTGCCTTACGTATTAAGCTGTGCTGAAGCACCTTATCGTTTTACTTAGAAAACTACTATGAGACGCAGTAGTCGCGACTACAGTAGTAGTCAGTACGCGAATACTACTCATGATTAAGGGAATGCCGAATGGTCCCGAAACATGTCGAGTGGATGTCTCGTCTTTTGTACAACGTGAGTGATCCGTTTTTAATTCAATACACCTTATCGTTATTACTGTTCTCAAAGAAAAAGTAAGACAGTCAGTGTATACAATAAGCATTTCTAACTTATTAGTTTGCCCGAGCACAATTGATCACTAATAGTCGTCTTGCCAGACTTTACTGCCTCTAGACTCCGAGATATTGACGTTGTGTCAACTCACCTTTGTTTCCACTTACCTCAGGCTCCCCTATATTATATTCCAGTCTATTATTTCGTCCAGTACATGCCACTTTAAACCTTATTTCAACGTCAAAAGATTGCTTTTCGCATTATGCTCAAAGCGACTACGTTCGGTCGTTATTGAATTGCTAATCATGTTAAGTCAATAGTAGACGGTCTCGGTTTTAACCGGCCGGAATGGAAGAAAATGTATGTAAATCGGGCTGGCCATGCATCGTTAGTGACCGAGAACGGTAAGATAGCATTCCTTCTTAATTCAGGACTGAAATAGCAGATAGTCATAAATTCACTGGTATCACCTAGATCTCTTTCTAACAAAGTAATGTGTATTTTACAAGTTTTTATTATGTTGGTTCGAGTGGAATTTTGCAACTCAATCTTGAAGAAGATTTACTGATAGGAAATTTTGCAAGAATATTGGGTTAGGCTGACAAGGACTAGATTGCATATAGACTAAGTAAACAAAACGTCCTAATTGCATCATGTCTCAATAAACAAAATGACTGTTTTGTACAATGACCTGTAGGCTTACGATGCTACGTTTTGTCGCGTGATAAATAAATGATAAGGCATCCGTCACTCTCGCACACATATTGTCAGAACGTGACGGCTGCTTTATCATTTATTTATCGCGTGACAAACCGTAACATCATAAGCCTACTGCTGATGAGCAATGTGTCTTAGTTGCACGAACGTCATTATAACAAAATGTCGTAGTGGTTGTAAAATGACACATTATGTATTTTGTCTAAATAGTGTCTACGTCTTGAATTTAAATCGTCTAGATAGCAAAACTTCGTGGTTGCATAATGACTATAATAAATTCCCATTTGACATTTCCATATCATTAGATCGTTTTAGACGTTTTGCAACTAAGACTTTGTACATATTCGGTCTTATGTTACCCTGTCATTTTACTATCCATGTATTCTGCTACTTTGTCAATTTGCTATTAGGATGTTTTGTATATTTCGCCGTTATGAAAACAAGACGTAGTGCAACTAAGTCCCTTCCATCTCAACGGAGCCAGTGCCCAACGAAGTGCGGCGGCCAAAGCGGCCGAAAAGCTAAAAAGCCACAAATAGAGGGGTCCCGGCTCCGAATACATTTTTAAGCCAGTCGGCGTCGAGACCCTGGGCCCGTGGGGTCCAAGCGCACATGCCCTAGTCATAGACCTATCTAAAAGGCTGGTCGACTGCACCGGTGACCGAAATGTTGGCAGCTTCCTCGCGCAGCGAATAAGACAGTATCGCCATACAGAGAGGAAACACTGCCAGCACATTCGGCACCATGCCAAGGGGGCCCAGTTTTTTCATATAATTTCTAGTTTTAATTTAGGTTTATTTTCTTAGGATTAGTTTATTTTTTTAGTTAAGTTTAGATTAGTTAGAAGTATATTTTATTTGTAATTTCTATTATTGAGTCCAATATTATACAGTCGTTTTAATAATAGGACGTTTTACATGCTTTGGCATTTTACAACTAAGACCTGATGCAAATTAGGCCTTTTAATTACAGTTATTGTGAAACCTGGTCCTTATGACCCTAACCCAGAATAATTCAATCAGATGACAATGCAATATTATTATGACATGGAGCTGATCTGACGATGGAGCCGGATGGCAGCCATAGGATCATCTAAATTACATACGATAAATTCACCGTGTTTGGGTTCATTTCATTCGTTGTGACGTGCAGCTTGCGATTATACAAAAAAGTACAGCCAGGAATAAAAGCTATTAAAAAAATATTTTTGACAGAGACTTATTCTGAAATATATTAAACTTTTGATATATTCCTGTGTCTTTTCCGTGCATGATAGGTCTTATGTCTAAAAAGTATCAGGAACTATAGAGCTATGTGGCAAGCGAATAGAACTCCAACTTTTTTGTGATCTGCTGGAACTTGATCTGCTAACTTCACAGACATTCTTATAAGTTGGTACTAGCATTAATATTTAATTGTATTCTCATTTTAAACATAAACACTTTGATACCTACGGTCAAATGGTGGAACTTAGGACACGTGGAGTAACATTACGTAGGGTCGATAATTATATAAAAAAGATTGTTTACTCAGTTTTCATAAACATTGTAGTGGTGCAAGAATGTCGAGCTAGAGCTGATCTTAAAAAACAGTTTACACAGGGCCGCGCCGCCCTTGTGTGCGAAGTGTGCAACGCACACAGGCGCCTAGGCAATAGGGGCGCCGGAATTCGAAACACGACGACAATAAAGAGGTTACTTCATAGGTTTGCACACAGGCGCTGCCAGGGGTCGGCGCGGGCCTGAGTTTACAGGCTCGTTATTGTAGTTACCAAATTATTTTAAAAGCCAACCCGGTCATAGGCACCAAAACCACTTTGAACAGCGTAACTGTTCATTAGTTAATAAGTAACTACATATATAGTTACAAGAAATCAAAGTACACAGAAAAATTAAATGGCAATCACCTGTGTACAGACCGGGAATCGAACCCGGTACCTCTGGATTTCCGGCCCAGCGACTCAAACACTGGTCCACCGTAGCACCCACTAAGCGCCCTCAATCTTGCCATATACTTTGACTTCCGTATCATTCTGTTTTAATAGGACTTAACCTAAACAACCAATCAACCAACCAACCTAAAAAAACCAATGAAGAGACAAAATGTTTCTTTCATATAAAGTAAGTAACTACATGCTACTAAATATAAACTGTTTTATGTTTGTTTACGAAACAAGAAATAGAAAACCTATTATATTTTTAACCCGATCGAGCGCCTTATTGGATTCCTTCGTAGGATTCTTGCTCGCAATAAAGACATTCTTTGGCGCAATGCCATTCTCAGCCAACCCTGATACTAGGGTTGGAGATTTCTTTTCATTTTAGCAATTCTCTTTATGACTGCGTCCGCGTTTTAATCTTAATTGCCAGCCCTAGATGTAGGGTTGTAAAATAATATGTCGCAACAGCCACAGATGTATGAAAGTTGCAACAGATCAAATTCCTAGCCAATACAGAGTGAAATAAGTGAAATAAGTCTAGTTGATACAGAATGCAGTACTTCTGTACGTCTAGCATAACTGGCCGCGACTTCGTTTCTCGCGCGACAGAGCATCACCTGTCACTGTCACACGATATTGAGTGTAAAGAGATAGGTAGCATTTGTCGCGCGACCCACGTAGCATTTGTAGAGGTACTGGACACGGCGCGCATTGTCAGGAGGTTCCTCTCTCTGCAGCCCTAACCACCGGTAACTTGGGCCCGCCCCGCTGCCGGCGGCACCCTAGGTTTTCTATAATGTGTTTATATTTTGTATTTACATGTTGTATTATACTTTTATATGTCTATTATAAAATACGTAATCTAAGAAAGTAACGATGTACGAAATAGTTGTAAAACTTTTGCAGGTATTTAGTAGTTTCACTTAACAATGAACTCACAGGCAATATTATCACTTTCTTCTCTAAGGCAGAACGTAGCTATACAGGATGATTCGGGAGACGTGAGCAGGATCATCCCTACGGATTCAGTCAATTACTACTGTTCCGTACCAGTATTAGTAAGATTAACGTCATTTTTTGTTGTTGTAAACAAAAAGTTTTAAATTATTTAGAATTTCATAGTCAATGTACAATTAGAATACTTTCGTCAAGTACCAGTACTCTTCGCCTGTGAATGTTATTGAACGTTGACATTGCCAAAATTGCAATGCCATTTTACTTTTTTCATAGTCAAAGTGCTGTCATAATAGTTTAAAAGTTATCTTACTAAAGTGACCGTGATTGTAGATAATTAAATGTTGTACTTAATAAAAAGTAAAAAGAAAGCAAAACATATGTGGGTGTTTCGCTTAAATATGATGGTAAACCATCCATTAACGTTAACTGAATCCGTAGGGTTAGTTTCGCTCACGTCTCCGGAGACGTGTATAAATAGATATAACATGTCTTGTCTCACGCTGTATCACCCTGTATAAATAGATATAACATGTCTTGTCTCACGAGCTACGTAGACTGCGGTTTCGTATGTTAAGCGACATCCCCATCTGCATAATGAAATTGAATTTACATCAAGAGTCTGCCTGAGTGTCGTGAAAGAGAAATTTTCTACACCCAACACCGTAGTGCGGTAATTAATCCTTTTAAACCGTGTACATTTGGACACATTTATGCAAAAATGGAAATTTATTGTCATGTTATGATAAACATGTGCTATGGATTAAATTAAATTTGAAAAAAACTTTATTTTTAGCAGAATCCAGCTGCACAAAATTTCATAACATAAGGAAATTTTAATGCAGTTCTAGAAAAAAATATTCTTACGTCACACCTGGCCATAAAGTGGACATTACCGGAAAAAACCCACTTCCTGCCCTGGGGGAGACGTATAATGTTAAACTTACCACGGACGGTAGTAAAGAAAGCCTCAGTTCTCATATTTATCGCCAAATACCTGCGATCTGAGACATTCTTTGTTTTACCGCCCTAGGCAAGTAATTTAGTGTTATAGCTTGATATAAAATAAATAATAAATAAATAAATATTAGGGGAAAATCTTACACAGATCGAACTAGCCCCATAGTAAGCTCAATAAGGCTTGTGTTATGGATACTAGACGACGATATATTTAATAGATACATACATACAAATACTTAAATACATAGAAAACATCCATGACTCAGGAACAAATATTCGTGCTCATCACACAAATAAATGCCCTTACCGGGATTCGAACCCAGGACCTCCTGCTTCGTAGGCAGGGTCACTACCAACTAAGCTAACGCGGTCGTCAAAATATGACATTTGTCTGTTTCAAATCTTGGAATTTTTCAACTATTTCTCATGAAACTTTGCACGTACATTGAGTTCGCGTGACAATTAAACATTATGATAACTTAAACTTGGTAGAAGGTCAGACGATGAGGTTACTAGTGGAACAGCCGATGATTTAAAATAAAACCGTTTAACATTAAGTTTTTTTTAAGTTATTCACTTGTTTTTTGCATAGGAAGCGAATTCCAACCTACCATAGGTTGGAATTCGCTCGCACCGTCTTTATTACCTGACAAATACAACTTAGGACACGAGCAAATAGGCATCTACTGAACCGGCGAACTACATCTTCGGCCTCGTAGTCGCTTACCAGCAGGCGTCACTGGGGTCAATCGCAGGTCAGTTTTTTTTTTTATAAAAAAAGGTATTCCTGAAATACCGACAAATGTTATTAAGATGTTTTTTATCCGTCAACAAATTGGTTATTTTGACCTTTATGAACAACTTGACAAACAAAGTCGCAGGCCAATACTAGTATAAAGTAACAGTATACAATACGAAAAGGACATAAATTATAGTAGGTTATGCAACTGATACATAATGAGAGGCCTTAAAACACGAGTGTAGTTTTATGAAACGGACCGAAGGCGATTTTCATAATAACATCACACGAGTGTTTTAAGGCTTAATTATGTACCCACATTTGCCTATTTTTTTTATTTACACACATATTTTAAATCCTCATTGATGTGTTCGGGAACTGGGAAGAATCTCCACTATTGCACCGCCATGGCCGACTAGATTTCAATCACGACCAACTAGATTTGCATAATAGCACCGATTTCGATGGTATTATGCTATTTCATATATTATAATAACACTGGCACAGATAACACAGTGATGTCACATTACTGGTTGCAATAATGATGGTTATTATACACAGTTTCCCTACGAATAATAGAGGATTTATGATATGGGTGTAGATAAAAATATTAGCGTTTCAAAACGCCTTAATTAAGAAACTGTGTCGAGTGTACGCTTAAATTTCCCAAGTATATTTTTAATGAGTAATTTCACGAACCGGTGGATGAATAAATGTATTACTTTACCCTTCGGACCGCAAATGACATGGGGCGTCGAATGTCGTCACGTTTTATTTGCGATAAACTGCCTAGGCAATTTCATTTCATTTTTAAATGAGTTTTTACTTAAAATTATTTATATTTGCTTGTCAGGCCCTGATGGACTATGCTTAGGGCGCCCGCACATGACGGCCACTAAATGCGACCACAAGTAGCTCAGTTTCTCAGTTTGTTAGGCCACTACACGCGGCCACTGATGCCCGTATCCAGCCACTAATGGCGGCCACTGGCCTATGTGGGATGCGGTGGTCGGCGACTGTTGCCGAGTGTGCGCGCGAGGCGAGCCAGGCATACCACTAAACGCGGCCACAAGTTGCATGTTAGCAACCGCGTGCCACTTCCGCAGCTTGCGGCCCAAACGGCCACTCGAACGCCCGGTGTACGCCGATGCCATACAAAATGTATGAAAAAGCTCGCTTACAGCTTGTGGCGGCCACCAGTGGACAAGCTGTGGCCGCAACTAGTGGCGTAGGAGTACAAATGAATAGGAGGCAGATACCATTTCTTTTTATAATAGTAATAAATAGCAAATGCTCGAAACACGACTCTAAAATAATGCTCTTTACCGTGTCTTTGTGGAATTCTCCAAGCGATTCAGGTTACAAAACATGGTGCGCGTTGGAATAATCTTTATTTCCTGAGAAAATAGCTGGCACGTTAGCAGTCCCCTTTGACCGCCCGTTGCGCCCTGCGCCTCACGTACGGTGTTAAACGCCCAAGGCAAAGGAGTCTGCGGTTTTTAGCCAACCTTATTTCCTTTTAACATTTGTTGGGATGCCGTGAAAATTCGTGAATTTAGCAATATATGACTCTTGATCAAAATTGTGTCATCAGCTTCGAGATAAGGGCCACTTCAATGGATATATAAGTATTATCACGATGTATCTAGTCTTGATTAACGATACCACTTTTCAACGGACACATATAACAGTCCAAGTCTACCCTATTACTCCAATCAAACGCAACGCATCAGAGGGTAACCTCCTATCGGAAAACAGAACTTGAGATTTTGACTTTAAGATAACGCACATCTTCCTCGATTATGCTACATTGTCAAACATGAAATCACTGTCTTTGGAAAACCAGTCTACTTACCCTAAGTTTACTTGTTCTAGGTCATCCGATCACATATTGTCTATTTTCAGCGCTCCTGTATCTTCTCTCCTTACCTGCCTGATTTAAATATTCTGGGTCAACAGCTTACATCAATATGTGTGCCAATTGTGGCACACGCTCTTCCAATTGCTCTGGCCCTTTTTTCTCATGGCACCATATCTTACCGGGGGTTGGCGATCATCTTAACTATTCGTATCCTGTCTACGACCACCCTGAAAAACAATCGTGACTATCGACAGCTTATTCCAAACCACTCTCAAATGTTTTTGAGCGTCTGTTAGGTATTCAGTGTCCCTGTATCTTCCCTCCCTCCTCTTTCCTGTCCTTTACCTCTGCTCCTCTACCTACCTCACCTACCTTCTACCTCTAATATCTACGTCTTCTAAATATTGTGAAAGAATGAACAATAAATGGCCTAGTTTCAGTAGTTCGGTGATTTTAGTCCGGTTCAAACAAATATATAATTATGAACCGGACTAAAATCACCGAACTACTGAAATTAGTCCCAATAAATATATCATTTTTCAGGAAGGTGTAGCGACTGGGGACCGAAGTCCAAAGGAAGTTAATTGGAAGTTGTACATAAAATGTGTTTCATGTTATAAACACTCCGTACGTCCGTGCGCGCTGCAGAACACTATGGGAATGGTGCAGTTTGCTTGGGCGTTGATATACGCGCTATTTGTCGTTGTATGCTGTTATTGTCTTCTTCTTCCGACGAATATCGCTAGGTGGCAGTATCGTCCAACATTCTGGGTCATCAGCTTACATATTGTGGCACACACTCCTCCAATTGCTGTGGTCCTTTGTCCCGCGGTGTACGCGCGGCGCTCATCACCCCGAGACGGACTCGAAGACAATGCGATTCGGGTCGGAATTGCGCAGGTTTTTGCGGAATGCTTTGAGAAGGATATTGATGTTAGCGGAATTGTAATAGGTTGCCCCTTTTAAAGGAATTTCAAAAAATATTTAAGGATATGAAGTTTTACGTAATAATGCTCTGCTAAAATTTAAATGTTTTTATTGCAGCAAAAATTGAAAAATTAAATGTCTCGGGCGGAATTCGAGCCCGAAGATGGACCGACTTGGTGGGCTTTCGGCAGTGTACGTCAGATTCCGATTTCGTCAGATGATATGTAGGTCAGATTTAGTTTTCGGCAGATTCCATGGAGGTCAGCAGATTCCGATTTCGTCAGGTGCCACATATGTCTGATTCCGATTTCGACAGATTCCTAGTAGGTCAGATTTCGAATACGTCAGTTTCCTATTTGGGCAGTTTCTTTTTCGTCAGATTTAAATATCTCTAAGTTTATTGGGGCACTGATTTGTGACGTGATGTGAAATGACGTCTGCCATCTTGTAGTTTGAAATGCACGCAATTTTTGACATCACTACAGCCAAAACTCTAGAGATATTTAAATCTGACGAAATAAAAAACTGACCAAATAGGAAACTGACCTACTCGAAATCTGATGAAATAGGAAACTGACGTATTCGAAATCTGACATACTAGGAAACTGACCACCTCGGAATCTGACCTACTAGGAATCTGACGAAAATCCTAACTGACCTAATAGGAATCTGGCGAAATCAGAATCTGACCTCTATGGAATCTGCCGAAAACGGAATCTGACCTACATGTCATCTGACGAAATCGGAATCTAACGTACACTACCGAAAGCCTTGGTGGCGCCTCAGTATAATGCAGTCATTTTTCGTACTACAAAAGGTATGTACATCGCGTTACTTGAATCCGTGCGCGCCGTGAACGAACGCACTACAAGCAAAGTTTTACGAATGCGTAAGAATGCTCCAGTACGAATCGTACCGTCTGCACCTCGACTTTGAATAGGTATCACGCGCTCCTAAACGGCGGAAGAGTGATTACTTGTATGTCTATAGACTAGCGCTAACTGGTAAAGCTTCTGTGACTGTGTTGACTCGAAGAGTCGCGGGTTTGAATCCCCCCAGAGGCATTTATTTTTTTAACGTTCGCTTCAGTAGTAACATATAATATTCAGGGTTGCTTTTAGGATATTATCGCTGCAACGTAAATTATGTGATTTTTAATTTTTCATGGGAATTATAAGTAAGTGTTGAAGTATCACCTATTATATAACACCATCGAGCAAATTCATAGAACCCGATTTCCATCGGTTTGCCTATTTTAACTATTTTGAAAAAAATAACATGTTTGTAACCCAGCGGTTCACTCCATCCATATACCATACGATACTAAATTATTACGTGCTAAAAATGTATTATGCTGGTGCAGGACTGTCATTCTCCATACTTTGGATCGCGCCCCGACCGCAAGGGGATATCCACGCAAAAATAATTGAACAAAGAAACATAGTATAGTAACAATTAGTTCGTAAACAGCTAATCATAAATAAATTCTAACATTTAAATACTGTATCATGCTTGCAAAGTTGAATAATTGTAAATAATATTCTTATACCAAGCTTATACATAGATGGCGTTGAAAATATCGGGGAACAGCTTTTTGAATGGACAATGACAGTCATCATGTTTAAATTGTCCTTGGCAATAATAAGTATAATAATTCCCGCCCGTATTTTTAAATGAAGCAGCTTAGCAAATCCGCTTAAATCGCCACTGATTTCATAAACACCCTTTGTGTTTCTTACAAAAATGCCTCACGGTTTACGAAACGTATATTGTTGTCCTTTAGGGATCAACAGTGATAATCGTCTTTTGTCGCTGACCTTTCATTTTAAATACCTGTTCCACAAAAAACTTGGAATAGGTGTGCCGGGTATCATTAAAGGAAACGAGCTGAGTAGGTCGCAGGTTTTATTGTGGAAAATTTTCACTCGCCCGCTTTTTACAGCGCCGGGTTTTTTGGGTCGTTTTCGCTTATGCCTGCATTATTGTTTTAACATTCAGGTTATGCTACAGTAACGCTGTTTTACGGGTTAATTTTGGGTATTATCTGACGCCATTGTTTGGAATGGGACGCAAAAATACTAGGTGATAAGCGAAGCACGACAAATATATTTTTTTATACAGGGTGAATTTTAAATCGTGAATCGTAACCACGTTTACCGGTAAAGCTACTTAAGACTAATACAGAGCACTAGTGTTAATTACAATTAAAGACCCGCTTAATTAATTATTAACAAAACGGTGGAGGCGTTTATTACCATTAATAGTATTAAAACTGAATTATTTTATGAGTAAATATGATTTTTAAATACCTAGTTATGTTGACAATGTCGACGATGTTGACATTTATTGACAATACGTGCCAAAATTCTATCCCGCCAACTTCGATATTGGGAGGATGGATATCTGATGTTGAAATTTTCATGACAAGTACGAAACATGAATGTAGGGTGACAATTAAGGTTATTTTTAAAAAAAATAAAAAAATAAAAAAAAAGGTTTAAAAGCATTGTAAGTTATTGTTAACTATGTATAGACTTCAAAAAAAATATAACGGTTCACGATTTAAAATTCACCCTGTAGATCAAGTAAGGAAAACGAAAAGGACTAAGGGAAACTAAAAAGTAAGGCAGTCCGAAAAGTAGATGTTGGAACTTGACCACATTTCGCAAGGAGTGGCGGGAGGATGCACTGAAAGGTAAATGGCGGAGAAGCGGGAAGGCATTTCCCCAGCAGTAGGCCAAAAAAAAAGAAAAAGGTTGATATAACAGAAAGAAGAAGTCAGAAAGATGGTTAAGTTGCATTACAATCATCGTTCATCGTCAACTACTAATAATAAGGTTTATTTCATTATTATTGATCTATTAACTGCAACTAGACACTATAACTACGCCATAACAATAATGCATCAATAATAAACAACAAAAAAAATTTTCACAATCAGCAAGCATAATGCACAATGAAACTGTTTTTAATGATGTAATGTTAGACCAAGTTAGTACCGGGGGGGGGGGGGGGGGGGTGTCCACAGAACTCGATTCCCACCGACTTGCCTATTATTTAACCGTGGAAGAACATTGAATACTTCTCAAATAAAGAATCCTCCCTCCACGGCCGTGGTGGCCCTGCACGGAAGATGTAATGTTTTTCAAATTCAAATTCAAAAACATTTATTACCAAAAACATAATTAAAAGTACATTACAAAACGATAGAAACTTATTTTACTAACTTAACATTTAGTAGATATCCGTCTATAAAAAAAAAACCTTAACTATGTTTGGTAATGGGTACCAGTCTCAGCATGTGCTAGGCTGAAGCCCAGCGCTGATTTTCAGACTAGCCCCTTCTATGGGGTTGGTCGTAACACTACGTACAAACAAATTAATTAAAACAAAAAAAAACATGGATAGAGAAAAAAAAAATTTTTTTTATGGGATTTTTTTTAAACTTACCCAGAAAAGATCGTGTATTAAACATGGAAACAAAATACAAAATGTACTAGTACATACCGCGGGCGGTAATAAAGAAAGCATCAGATCGCATATTTACCGTGCTTGTCGGCTCGGGCGTCAATTCCCTGCGATCTGAGACCTTCCTTGTTTTACCGCCCTTGGTAAGTAATGTACTAATATTGAAACCGCCGGTTGAAGCAACAGTCTACATAAAATCTTTGTAGAACTTTATCACAGTGCAACATGTCGTATGTAGGTAGTCCTACAAGAATGTCGGCTTCGTACATTCTCTTTTAAAGTCGTATTTCTTGGACCTCGCCGTTAAAGTGAGAATCCCGTTACAAAAATGTTCACAGGATGCACCAACAATGCACCTCGTTAGCCCCGGACGGGAGCAATTTCCTAGGATTCTCTTAAAGAACCTCTAACTTACACTACAACTCGAAGAAGAATATTGCAATAAAACGATATATTTTTAAAACTGAATAAATGGCGCTTTAACGAGGTTCAAAAGAACCAACTGCTCACTGCAGATGTCGCCATGGTTCGAAGCACCTGTTATCAATTGGTAGATTGTAATTGTATGTATACAATACAAGTATACATACAGGGTGCCTCTACCATTAGGTTTAACTGAAAGGGTCGTTTCATTCGAAGAATTATTGCCAAGTATCAAGATTGAATAATCCTCTTTTTGTCGCACTATATTTTCGTTTTCCAACTTTTTAAAAACACGCCAAATCCTAATTTTATTTTTTCATATAAACATACGAAAAGTGTGGTTTCACTGCTTTCAGAATTGAACTTTGAAAATGAATTAAATATCTTAATTTAAGTTATTTGAAGATATTTCAAAACAAAATTATCTCAGTTTAGCAAAAATAGTCGAACTTTACATTTAAATCCCTTTATTAAATATTTAAATCCCCATCGTTGGAGCCAGTCTGTATAATAAAATAATGTGGATAAGTAACTTCAGAAACTATTTTCAGTGCAAGTATAGTTATAAAAAGTTATCAATTAGTGGAATTATTTCCATCAAAAATAAAAAATTACGAAATTTAAAAACCAACATTAAACAATGATTACATATCTGAATGACTTACCACACTTTTCTCTTTACAGATATTATTTCAATTTATTTATTATATACTATTTTCGACGCCATAATTAATTTCTTTTCGGTGGTAAGAATAGCACGAGTTGATATTTCCATTTGTTGACAAAGAACAACAATTAGTTGATTCGAACCATGGCACCATGTGTTTTGAACCTTATTGATGAAAATTGTATGTGTGACATTCGCTTTACAAACTGAATTTGCGTCCAGACGAGCCCATTTTGTCACCCAACCGACATGGACGCGGCTACCTGTGAACACGTTATCTCTTTTTTATGAATAGCTGCGTGCCTATCGATTGACTGACGAAATTGGCACGTCTAGACACATTATGATCTGTCAGAATTTTTCAGTATCTTTTTTTTTGAAAAAGTATTTGTGATAGACCCGAGTAGTGATGCCGCCCTGGTGGCAAAAAATGATTAGTCGTTTTTATTATAATTATAACGCCTATATTTCTTAATTTAATACTTAGTCTTATCTTTAGTAGCAATTAATCAAGCGGAATTGTAATAGGTTGCCCCTTTTAAAGGAATTTCAAAAAATATTTAAGGATATGAAGTTTTACGTAATAATGCTCTGCTAAAATTTAAATGTTTTCATTGCAGCAAAAATTGAAAAATTAAATGTCTCGGGCGGAATTCGAGCCCGAAGATGGACCGACTTGGTGGGCTTTCGGCAGTGTACGTCAGATTCCGATTTCGTCAGATGATATGTAGGTCAGATTTAGTTTTCGGCAGATTCCATGGAGGTCAGCAGATTCCGATTTCGTCAGGTGCCACATATGTCTGATTCCGATTTCGACAGATTCCTAGTAGGTCAGATTTCGAATACGTCAGTTTCCTATTTGGGCAGTTTCTATTTCGTCAGATTTAAATATCTCTAAGTTTATTGGGGCACTGATTTGTGACGTGATGTGAAATGACGTCTGCCATCTTGTAGTTTGAAATGCACGCAATTTTTGACATCACTACAGCCAAAACTCTAGAGATATTTAAATCTGACGAAATAAAAACTGACCAAATAGGAAACTGACCTACTCGGAATCTGATGAAATAGGAAACTGACGTATTCGAAATCTGACATACTAGGAAACTGACCACCACGGAATCTGACCTACTAGGAATCTGACGAAAATCCTAACTGACCTAATAGGAATCTGGCGAAATCAGAATCTGACCTCTATGGAATCTGCCGAAAACGGAATCTGACCTACATGTCATCTGACGAAATCGGAATCTAACGTACACTACCGAAAGCCTTGGTGGCGCCTCAGTATAATGCAGTCATTTTTCGTACTACAAAAGGTATGTACATCGCGTTACTTGAATCCGTGCGCGCCGTGAACGAACGCACTACAAGCAAAGTTTTACGAATTCGTAAGAATGCTCCAGTACGAATCGTACCGTCTGCACCTCGACGTTGAATAGGTATCACGCGCTCCTAAACGGCGGAAGAGTGATTACTTGTATGTCTATAGACTAGCGCTAACTGGTAAAGCTTCTGTGACTGTGTTGACTCGAAGAGTCGCGGGTTTGAATCCCCCCAGAGGCATTTATTTTTTTAACGTTCGCTTCAGTAGTAACATATAATATTCAGGGTTGCTTTTAGGATATTATCGCTGCAACGTAAATTATGTGATTTTTAATTTTTCATGGGAATTATAAGTAAGTGTTGAAGTATCACCTATTATATAACACCATCGAGCAAATTCATAGAACCCGATTTCCATCGGTTTGCCTATTTTAACTATTTTGAAAAAAATAACATGTTTGTAACCCAGCGGTTCACTCCATCCATATACCATACGATACTAAATTATTACGTGCTAAAAATGTATTATGCTGGTGCAGGACTGTCATTCTCCATACTTTGGATCGCGCCCCGACCGCAAGGGGATATCCACGCAAAAATAATTGAACAAAGAAACATAGTATAGTAACAATTAGTTCGTAAACAGCTAATCATAAATAAATTCTAACATTTAAATACTGTATCATGCTTGCAAAGTTGAATAATTGTAAATAATATTCTTATACCAAGCTTATACATAGATGGCGTTGAAAATATCGGGGAACAGCTTTTTGAATGGACAATGACAGTCATCATGTTTAAATTGTCCTTGGCAATAATAAGTATAATAATTCCCGCCCGTATTTTTAAATGAAGCAGCTTAGCAAATCCGCTTAAATCGCCACTGATTTCATAAACACCCTTTGTGTTTCTTACAAAAATGCCTCACGGTTTACGAAACGTATATTGTTGTCCTTTAGGGATCAACAGTGATAATCGTCTTTTGTCGCTGACCTTTCATTTTAAATACCTGTTCCACAAAAAACTTGGAATAGGTGTGCCGGGTATCATTAAAGGAAACGAGCTGAGTAGGTCGCAGGTTTTATTGTGGAAAATTTTCACTCGCCCGCTTTTTACAGCGCCGGGTTTTTTGGGTCGTTTTCGCTTATGCCTGCATTATTGTTTTAACATTCAGGTTATGCTACAGTAACGCTGTTTTACGGGTTAATTTTGGGTATTATCTGACGCCATTGTTTGGAATGGGACGCAAAAATACTAGGTGATAAGCGAAGCACGACAAATATATTTTTTTATACAGGGTGAATTTTAAATCGTGAATCGTAACCACGTTTACCGGTAAAGCTACTTAAGACTAATACAGAGCACTAGTGTTAATTACAATTAAAGACCCGCTTAATTAATTATTAACAAAACGGTGGAGGCGTTTATTACCATTAATAGTATTAAAACTGAATTATTTTATGAGTAAATATGATTTTTAAATACCTAGTTATGTTGACAATGTCGACGATGTTGACATTTATTGACAATACGTGCCAAAATTCTATCCCGCCAACTTCGATATTGGGAGGATGGATATCTGATGTTGAAATTTTCATGACAAGTACGAAACATGAATGTAGGGTGACAATTAAGGTTATTTTTAAAAAAAATAAAAAAATAAAAAAAAAGGTTTAAAAGCATTGTAAGTTATTGTTAACTATGTATAGACTTCAAAAAAAATATAACGGTTCACGATTTAAAATTCACCCTGTAGATCAAGTAAGGAAAACGAAAAGGACTAAGGGAAACTAAAAAGTAAGGCAGTCCGAAAAGTAGATGTTGGAACTTGACCACATTTCGCAAGGAGTGGCGGGAGGATGCACTGAAAGGTAAATGGCGGAGAAGCGGGAAGGCATTTCCCCAGCAGTAGGCCAAAAAAAAAGAAAAAGGTTGATATAACAGAAAGAAGAAGTCAGAAAGATGGTTAAGTTGCAATACAATCATCGTTCATCGTCAACTACTAATAATAAGGTTTATTTCATTATTATTGATCTATTAACTGCAACTAGACACTATAACTACGCCATAACAATAATGCATCAATAATAAACAACAAAAAAAATTTTCACAATCAGCAAGCATAATGCACAATGAAACTGTTTTTAATGATGTAATGTTAGACCAAGTTAGTACCGGGGGGGGGGGGGGGGTGTCCACAGAACTCGATTCCCACCGACTTGCCTATTATTTAACCGTGGAAGAACATTGAATACTTCTCAAATAAAGAATCCTCCCTCCACGGCCGTGGTGGCCCTGCACGGAAGATGTAATGTTTTTCAAATTCAAATTCAAAAACATTTATTACCAAAAACATAATTAAAAGTACATTACAAAACGATAGAAACTTATTTTACTAACTTAACATTTAGTAGATATCCGTCTATAAAAAAAAAACCTTAACTATGTTTGGTAATGGGTACCAGTCTCAGCATGTGCTAGGCTGAAGCCCAGCGCTGATTTTCAGACTAGCCCCTTCTATGGGGTTGGTCGTAACACTACGTACAAACAAATTAATTAAAACAAAAAAAAACATGGATAGAGAAAAAAAAATTTTTTTTTATGGGATTTTTTTTAAACTTACCCAGAAAAGATCGTGTATTAAACATGGAAACAAAATACAAAATGTACTAGTACATACCGCGGGCGGTAATAAAGAAAGCATCAGATCGCATATTTACCGTGCTTGTCGGCTCGGGCGTCAATTCCCTGCGATCTGAGACCTTCCTTGTTTTACCGCCCTTGGTAAGTAATGTACTAATATTGAAACCGCCGGTTGAAGCAACAGTCTACATAAAATCTTTGTAGAACTTTATCACAGTGCAACATGTCGTATGTAGGTAGTCCTACAAGAATGTCGGCTTCGTACATTCTCTTTTAAAGTCGTATTTCTTGGACCTCGCCGTTAAAGTGAGAATCCCGTTACAAAAATGTTCACAGGATGCACCAACAATGCACCTCGTTAGCCCCGGACGGGAGCAATTTCCTAGGATTCTCTTAAAGAACCTCTAACTTACACTACAACTCGAAGAAGAATATTGCAATAAAACGATATATTTTTAAAACTGAATAAATGGCGCTTTAACGAGGTTCAAAAGAACCAACTGCTCACTGCAGATGTCGCCATGGTTCGAAGCACCTGTTATCAATTGGTAGATTGTAATTGTATGTATACAATACAAGTATACATACAGGGTGCCTCTACCATTAGGTTTAACTGAAAGGGTCGTTTCATTCGAAGAATTATTGCCAAGTATCAAGATTGAATAATCCTCTTTTTGTCGCACTATATTTTCGTTTTCCAACTTTTTAAAAACACGCCAAATCCTAATTTTATTTTTTCATATAAACATACGAAAAGTGTGGTTTCACTGCTTTCAGAATTGAACTTTGAAAATGAATTAAATATCTTAATTTAAGTTATTTGAAGATATTTCAAAACAAAATTATCTCAGTTTAGCAAAAATAGTCGAACTTTACATTTAAATCCCTTTATTAAATATTTAAATCCCCATCGTTGGAGCCAGTCTGTATAATAAAATAATGTGGATAAGTAACTTCAGAAACTATTTTCAGTGCAAGTATAGTTATAAAAAGTTATCAATTAGTGGAATTATTTCCATCAAAAATAAAAAATTACGAAATTTAAAAACCAACATTAAACAATGATTACATATCTGAATGACTTACCACACTTTTCTCTTTACAGATATTATTTCAATTTATTTATTATATACTATTTTCGACGCCATAATTAATTTCTTTTCGGTGGTAAGAATAGCACGAGTTGATATTTCCATTTGTTGACAAAGAACAACAATTAGTTGATTCGAACCATGGCACCATGTGTTTTGAACCTTATTGATGAAAATTGTATGTGTGACATTCGCTTTACAAACTGAATTTGCGTCCAGACGAGCCCATTTTGTCACCCAACCGACATGGACGCGGCTACCTGTGAACACGTTATCTCTTTTTTATGAATAGCTGCGTGCCTATCGATTGACTGACGAAATTGGCACGTCTAGACACATTATGATCTGTCAGAATTTTTCAGTATCTTTTTTTTTGAAAAAGTATTTGTGATAGACCCGAGTAGTGATGCCGCCCTGGTGGCAAAAAATGATTAGTCGTTTTTATTATAATTATAACGCCTATATTTCTTAATTTAATACTTAGTCTTATCTTTAGTAGCAATTAATCTAGAGTAAAACGAAACACTTCAAAACTTGAACGAACTACCCACAACTTCTAGTATATTTTCAATAATTGAAATAGTTTCTGTTTTAAATGTCAAGACGAAAGCGTTAGTGCTAGATTAAATTTTTAATAACTTTATTGTGCGTCAGTATTATGTAACTTCAAACAGTTTAATTCTACAAAGTAAGTTTGGATAGCGATTAATTTATTGAAATACCTAGTAATGTTCATTAAGTTAGTAACATTTGTTTCTTATCACTTAATTTAAATTGCAGGTATGTTTTACAATGGCTCTCAAACCCCTGCGGGATAAGATTAAAAACAACGCAATAAAAAAGCATGATAACCAGGATTTATCAAAGCAAGACAACAGGACGGAAAATAAAAAGAAATCTAAATTGCGGAAGAGAAAAAGTTGGTCCGAACAACATTTTTATGAACTTGACTTTTACGCACAGATTAATAACAATATAAGAATTTCAAAGAATCCCCTACTTGAAATAAGCGCAATGGGAACTTATTACGCTCCTAATTCTGTTATTCCAAATTACAGTCTGCCTTACGCGTGGAGTCAATGGGATTTCATCGCACCACATATACCTAGCCAGCTATACACTGTCCCAGTACCAACAGTACCACTAGCTTTGATATCTCCACCACTATCCATTCTACCGACACCAGTTCTACCATACACAGACGTTCTTTATACTCCCACATACTCAACAGTTGTGCCAAACGTAGCCGACAACATTTGCACTGCTTTGGACTATACTTACGAACCGGTCTCAAGTTTCGGAACACTAACACCAGTTACATCAACAGATGAAGATTACAATGAACTAACACAAGATATCGAGGCAGAATGGCATCAAGAAAGGATTAAATCGCTGGAGTATTATCTTACTTTGCCTCAAGACTTATTTCCGAGAGCAAAAATGCTAACGTTAGATCCAAATCCGATAATAGATGAACTGTGCAAACTAAAGGATATCGGGAAACATTCTTCTTGGATTTTAGATCTCGAGTTCGGAGTGCCACGGACACCAATATCTAGACCTTTGGCCGTTTACGATGTTCAGTTTAATAATATTCATTGTAAGAATGCTCCAGACGCTGTACATCCATTATTTGAAGGTTGTAGTGAGGAATTTAGGAAAGTGTTCTTGTTTTATTATGACTGTATTGTGTCTGTGTGGTACAGAGGTTACATACATCTGACTAATGATGATTCGGTGATCAATTTTCAAAATTGGTTGATAGTGCCGATGCAGGAGCTAGGCATGTGTTGGCCGTAGCATGAAGCATGTTTTAAACTAGGTAAGGTATTATTTGTACATATGTTTTAATTAATGAACTAAATGAATGATAGCTCGAATAAATTTAATAGTTTGCATTTTTCTTTATTTCTTTAATTTAGGTACATAACGCCCTTTATATCGAAATTCGAATACTCAGTCAGCCATTTTAATTTAACTCGCAAACGAAAAAATATTTTCTAGTTTAGTATGAGAGTAAAATATTCTAAGGTCAGGTTCAGTCATTAATATTTTTCATAATACTTCAAAGGGCAAAAGTCTCATCTTAGGAATTATAAAATAATTTTTAATTTCTCGCATTAGACGGTCGAATAGAATTTTTCAATCTCTCGTAATGGTACCTAGTGTTATTTCCCTCCATATTTGTTGCTGTGGCGAAAAGAAAATTACAGCTAGTTTACTTTCTTCATTTACCGACAAACATGTTATTACTTTTAATAGTGCCACGTAATGGTCTCAACCCTAAAAGCACCTAAAAGTAATAACATTTTTTTATGCGGTACCAGGTATATTACGTTTACTTACGTTAGCGTAAACTATCTTAACTTACCACCAAGTCGGAACTGTATGTCGTTCTGATTTCCAATTATCATTGTAAAATAACTTCTATTCGTACACTAAAAGCGGTTTTCCTACTTCTTTTCCTATAATAGCCATTAGGGCTATGGTTAAATAGTGACCTCTATACCGGCTATACACGAGTAACTAAAATCGCACTCGTTACTGTCTCTACTCGAATCGCTTAGAAAAATCGAATCGCCACCTCATTTACACGGGTCGATACTCCGAAACGCTTAGTTCGGTTCGTATAGATGACCTGCACGAACTATAAGTAGCAGCACTAAACAACAACAGAGACACGGGCGGACAATAAAAGAAACTATCATGCTTGTCAAATAAATTGCCAATTCAAATTATCTCTTCAAGTGTCAATATCAAATATAGTAAGTCGTAGCTACACTGACATTAATCGTTCTTCATCGCGATAAATTAACGGCGTTTCCGTCAATGTGGCCCTAGTATGAGAGGATACAAGACTAAGATTGGTGGCACCAGTTGGCAGCAGCACCTTCGTCGTGCACGTTCCCTGTCCTGTCGCCTCGGTCACTCTGATGTTGTAAAAGGAGAGCGAGAGAGACGGCACGAGACGGACATCGCACAAACTGAAGTGGTGTTGTGATTGTTTTATTATACTTTGACGTTTCTTCACGGTTGATTGTTCGCTCTACGTAATTTCTAGGTGACTAGCGTACATAGCCAATTGGGTAGTTTACTTTAGCCGATATTTGATAAAATGCAGAAAACCTGTAAAAACAAGCAAAATAAGGAAATATGTAGAAGTTTTGAGTTCGATACTTAAAGTACATGTTTTATGTTATGAGCCTTCAAAGTTGGATGGGAAAGTCTATTTTTATGGTAGCTTTGTTATGAAACCGTTAAGATAAACGCTTTTTTTTACATAGGTAGCTGTAAGACAGACTTCATTTCCCCATACAGTGTAACTGCGTGACGTCACACCGCTATATGCTTTAGTATGAAGCGTTTTTTGGGAAAGTCTAAAAATGTGATTTTAACATTGTTGTATCTTGGTGAGTTTTTATGATATTGAAGTAGTATTTCCTAAACCAAAAAAACTGTAATATCGATAGCCTATCGTCAGCGTTTAAATGCTCAACTGTCACAGCTGACTTAAGCTACGTAACCCGACTAAATTAAGGTCCCTAATGGTCTGCCGGAATTTGTGTGGGCTTTGTGTTCAACTCTGCGTCCACACCTAATTCATTGACCGAGCAATCCAAACTATATTAAACACTCGGAGCTAGACACCTAAATTGCTATAATAACGTACTATTAGTGCGCGTAGCTTGAGATTAATCTGATCAATTTAGAGGACAACGTTCGCGTATTTACTAAACAAGTACTTAGTTTTCAATTAGTTACAGACGCTTTAATTTTAACTAATAATAAAGACCCTTGTTGGTTCAGTTAATACGGGGCAGCATTCGAAATGAGAAATGTAAAGAATTTGTAGGCAGTCTGTCCTCTGTAGGCCCTAGAAACGTTTTGTATGTGGACCAAGGACCTTAAAATAAATAGCCGGACGGAGTCTCGCTAGCAAAGAACTGAAGCATAAGCCGGCTACCTATGTGTGCGTGCTGCTCGCAATACGAAAAAACTAGTTGATGTGTGCGTGCGGCTCGTAAGTACAAGCAGCTGGCTTATTAAAAATGGCTTCAGTTCTCTGTTAGCGAGGCTCCGTCCGGCTATTCTTTTAATTTCCTTGATGTGGACGGTGTTTGTATTTCATTAAACTGACTGACTCCAGGCGATCAGTAAGAGAAGTTCTGAGACATTTGTCTGACATCCTTTGGCTGAATTTAGTCTAAATCAGTTTTTAAGGCTGTATTTTTTATAAAATAAAAAATAAAATAAAATAAAATGGTTAAGGTCACTGGAAGTTGATGGAGGCAAAATGTCTGCGACCATTAATTGCGCAAATCGTTAAGGGAAAACCTATGTTCAATAATACAGTGGGCGCCTCAAGGTTGAAATGATAAAATTAATAATTTAATGTCTAGAATTGAATAAAATACTTGCAGAAATTATTTCAATATTTAATCATTAACAAAGTTACTGTGCAAACGAACAAAATGAAGTCAACAACGTCATAAACTATTTAAACAAAATTAATATAGAATCTTATAAGGACATCACGTCTTAAGCATTTCGTAACCTACTCCGACAAGCGTAGCGTACAATTGTGTTTTGGTTAACTATTTTCACATTTAGTTTACATTATTGTGTCAATCAACTTTTTGTTGTCAATGAAATTTAACCGTAAATTAAAAAAAAACAAACGACTAAAAATGCAGTCAAGTATCCGCCCAAAAGATGTTGACGCACCGTGAACGCAGAGTCGGGCCATGTTCATATACCTACTATTCATGCGTATTTGAAGCACCAGTTTGAAAGGCACGCGTCGCATACGTCCCGACAGTCTTGTGACTTATGCGTTAACGTTGTGTCGACGTTTTTTGAGCAGCGAGCAATGTAGACAATATAGACATCGTCCGTTCTAATACGTGACGCATGAGGGACGTCACTGCGTTTACGGTGCGGCGACGTTTTTTTTTTAAGCAGCAGCTTGCCGGCAGCCTAAAATGTATACTATACCTCTCAGTACAGTTACAACACGCGACTCTATCGCGCGACCAATACTACCTATCCTTTTCTATTCGATGTAGTGTGAAACTGACAGGACATGCTCTGTTTAGAAACACCACAATCCTTATTACTTAATAGGAGCTCAGACAGAGGCCACAGCGTACGCATGTCTTATAAACAACCCTTTCAAACAGAAAAAGATACAAAAATTATTGGTGTAGCGGTTAGCTCGATGTCCCAGCAAGACTACAGTGGGGTTTCTATGAATTTGGTCTTTGTCTATAATCGTACTAAGGTCATGCTCTGTCGCGCGGGAAGCGAAGTCGCTCTCAGTTGTGCTAATCCGACTGGTTATATAGTAAATAACATAAAACTCAACCTGTACAACAAAAAGTTGATCGATCCAAATTCAACAACATAGGTACCTAACTAAAACTACTTATACAATAATAAGTACACTTATATTACATGCCAAGAAAACTATAAACATTATTCGTACAAAAGTTTGTGTTCTATTTTTGAGTCATATTTACAAAAAGTAAACAACGTATAAAATAATACTGCGTATAAAAGTTAACTTATTACAAATGGAGGCAAGAGTACAACCTTATTCTACGTATTTACATTGGGATAAAATAAATGCTTCTTTTGTAAAAGTTTATTCAGCTTATAAATAAATTAATAAACATATTTACACAAAACTTAACAAAACGCACGGTCTCCTTTAGAAAGATTAATATTTTAACTAAGCCCAGGTTTAATTAAAAAACAGCTTAGAAATCTTGGTATATTTGTAGTAAATTCAGGAGTATGGTTGGTGAGTTTTGTTAGTCTGATATCTTAAACAATCGAATTAATCTTCCTAATGAAGGGCCTCGGGAATAAATACTTAAGCCTCGAAAACAAGCAGTAATAAGGGCGTTCATTATAGTCCAAACCTAATTATTTTACGTCTGAGAGCTAAAGACAATACTCGTTTTAAGTCCGTAGCGAAACACTGCCCGTAATATTTAAAAGTAATTGCATTGTATTTATGAAACAAACGATGTATTTTCATTAATATATATTAAATCGCAGATCAAAAACTATTGAGCTCCAAAGGGATTGAATATAACAGTATCTATTTTTATGCCACACCTGGCCATAAAGTGGCTTTTTCCGCTCGGGCCGCAAACATCTGCGATTTCGGCCTTTCTTTGTATTACCACCCTAGTTGTGGAATGTACCATTATAATATTATTTTAACTCTGACACACATAACACACTGCTTGCAATAATTGTGGTCATTATAAAGGATTTCTGAAAGCATAATAGAGGATTTATGATATGGGTGTAAAAAAAATGTTTTTGTTTCAATTTTAAATCAAGTAAAAACATTAGCAATCCAATATTGAGACTAAGTTTGTTCGAATAAACATCGAACAAACTGCTCTTAATAACTCAAAATGAAAGTTTCTTTGTTTTCAACTCGGCTAACAGTTATCAAGATTAATTTCAAACAGTTTGTTTTGAAGTTTACGTTTAATCTGCGATGGTATTTTCTTCTTACAGGTTTTTATTTAAGTTGCTGTGTTGGTTCAATCTCAGTCTTGGTAGGTAAATTAGAACCAATTTCTGACGTCCTCAAATTTAGTGTACAATGTGGTACCTCGGAGCTGGTCTAACAAGACTCGTAAGCTGGTCTTTGTTGGGTTTTAGACGGGACTTCCAACTCCGTCTGTCATCATCATATCCGTCCTGGTCCCCTTGCTGGATGGGATGCGTACTCGTAAATTCATTAACAAACAAATCATGTAAATGACATGAGACCAACGCACTGTATTTGATCTTATTTGATTGGTTTTGGCATGCAATTTACCACTATACAAAAAAGACATGGTCTGTAATAAAAGGCTTCTCTAATTATTATTTTTTGACAAAAAATTATTATTTAACTTCGGACTTAAGACGAGCTGTTTCGCACGGCATCGTTTTCACGATGGCCGGCAGCTCTGTCTCGTCTCCACTTTCAAAAAAACATGAATTCCTCTAAAAATATATAGGAACTCTAGTATCATTCGAGACTGGAGATCAAGATGAAAAAAAGACTATAAAACGCCTCACAAAACGTTGAATCGAATCAACATTTTTGAAGGTAACTTAGCACTGCACATTCGCTATTCGTCTTGTCGATTCCTTTAGCATTATCATCATTGTCATCATCATCATCTGTCATCACGTCCTATCATAACGCTTTCAGCGTACTCGTCATTACATTTAAGTCGAATTCCTAAGCTTAATCAACAATTTAGTTAAAACTTGGAATGTATTTTATACCGAAAATATCATTGACATAGTATTTCAAAATGTCAAACAAACCTACTCTAAGTAGGAATTCACTTTTTACCCTGTTTCACCTTCAGAACCTCCTTTCTTTCATTGTAACAGATACCTATGAGGTATCAATATTTCCTTAATTTTATTGTTTAAACACCCTCCTTTCTCTCATTGTAACAGCTATCAAAATCTCCTTTCTTTTATTGTAGCAACTACCTATAAGGTATCAAATTCTTACGTCACTTCACTAAACGCCTCAGTACCCAACCCGCATTACAAATACCGCATTTTCATATCACCTGGCGAAGTTTTAATTGGTTCTCAAAGTTTAAGAGTTCACGGTCTGTAGGATCCAGGGCACGAACTTGGAAATTCTGGTGCACACTCCAGGGAGGTTCGCTTCGCCGCACCCGATGCCCCAGCTTATGATACCGGCTAGGAAGTACCGCTGATCTTTGCCCTTGACCTGAAAATATGCACTCATTAATTTCATCTTGCTTAAAAAATGAATTACATAAGAAATTTAATATAGGTAACCTGTTTTACACCAGTGGCTCGTATCACGAAACTACAAGTTGCAATTTTACAAGTATAAATTAAAAACAAAATTGGTGAAAAATCACGCTATAGGTAGATTAAACCAATGTTGCTAGTTTTGACTTATAAAATTGGAACTTGTAGCTTCGTAAAACGGGCCACAGAACGAAAATGTAGACATTTTGAACGGTTTGTTCTCTTAGCTTTAGATATATTGGCTAAAATGCAAATAACACTAAATGGGTAGTTCTCTGCGAATAAACAGTCGCACTAATCACATCATTACCATCGCCACATTATGGATGAGCCCCTTATAAGCTATGGAGTCGTTTTCGGTTATCTTGTAGAAGTCGCGTGCCTCTGCTATTTTTATCATAATGATCCTGATTGCTTTTATAAAACGGCCAATAATAGTGGCGATGGTAATGAAGCAAGCAAAACGGTATAAAATCGCAGAGTACTACCTACCCTAATATTACAGGGTTCATTACGTAATTATGTTTGAGAATTGAATATGAAACCATTAAGGATTTGAAAAAATATGTAAAAATAAAACTAGTGATTCTTCTCGAGTATATTTTCGATCGAGTAGAATTTCTTCTCGAGTTGGCATATATGGACGCCAACTCAAGTTACTCGAATTAAAAAAAAAACGCATCTTCCACATTAAGCCAACAGAGATATTTCCAGCATAAATATACCTTACCCCTCCATGTTTCCATGCTCTGCTCCTTCCATGTTTCAAATTCATTTAGTTGTTCATTTCTAATAGGAGCCAAGCAAGTTTGTATGCGGAACGAGGGCTCTGGTGACCACAAGATGAGTGAATGCTACAATTTAGCTATTTAAATGAAGTAGGTACGATGCAACAAGTCTCCTCCAATGAATAATTAGTAAAGCCTTGCACGGAACAGGTATTAGGAGCACGATACTACAAATTACCTCGGTAATTTTGAACTTCTAGCAGCATCGTGAACGTAAATGGATTTTCATAATTAAAGACGTTGGCAAAGCTTTGACCAAACGTTCACCTAATATCTTGACCAAGAGATTTGTAGCAAAGGTAATTATCAAATAAGTACTCATGAAGTCAAATTTCTGCTTATACACGGGAAAATGCATTTTTACTCATTTTTACATTCTTGAATCGTTAAAAATTAGCAAAAAAATTTATCAGGGATGTATTTTGACAATGAGTAACGTCATGAAAACCAATTTTCCTTACAATCTTCGTAACTTATCGTTTTGATACGTCATCAAAAATGGCAAATTTGATAATTATCTAATGAGAGTTAGATAATTATCAAAATTGGCATTTTAACCTATCATATCACGCATAGTTCAGTTATCAGAAGGAATCGCAACCACGTTAAGGCTGCGTTTCCACCAAAGGACCGGTGTGCGTGGAAAAAATCCACCAATGCTAGGCACGATGATTGTGGACCCTCACTACTCCGCTACCTTGCACAGCTCTGGTCGGAACACAGCCTAAGTATTATATAAATCTTCTGGTAGATTACTTGTTGAGAAGCCAATCTATTTTCAGTCAGGCCATGTGTGATGGCATAGGTAGGCGATACCCTGTATTAATAAATAATATTGGAAAAATGTTTCCTTATCTTCCTGACCTTTTGTAATGATTGTATTTTTGTGTAAATATGTTTTAGCCAGACAAATTAATATATTACCTATTCAATCTTTCTTTCACGTTCCACTTTACCAAAGGTATGAAGATTGTCACATCGTCATTCACCGGGTTTTCAGCGTCACCGGTTTTTATTTTGTAGCCCTTTACGTGGTTACTTTTGTAGTAATTAGTGGGCCCTGGTTAATACCAGGCCGTTTATAATTAAACGGGTAGTTCTACCAGCGTTTCAACCGCTCTCACTACCCTTCGCATCTTCAGTCGCGTTTTTTACTATTTTCCTGTAGGCTTTTAATTACCTACAAATTTCGGTTATTTTGTAGAATACCAGAACCGCAGAAAATGGTAATCCGAGGAAAATAGTCAAAAATCCAACCAGGAAAATGAGAGCGGTTGAAACGTTTGTAGAACTACCCAAAGAAGACATAAGGGAGAGGTTAACCTGTAGAGGGCCTCCTGAGTCCCCTTGACAGGAGTCGTGACCGCCGCGCTCGTGTCCGGCGCACAGGAAGATGTCCGGGATGAACTCGTGTCTACCGGCGCGTAGGAACATGGACTTGCAGCGGTCGTTGGAGACTATCGGAACTTGGACCTGGAATTGAAAATCAGTTTCTGTACTGTTCAAGTCCTAAGCGTTACTTATGGTTAAAACCATGAAAAGCCTGTTGAGAAGAGTTGAACTTATAACACAGAAACAGTTACTGGTAAAGCTGCTAGTTGATCTATCATATGAACTAATAAAACAATGATTAGATCTGTATAGAAGACTTTCACTTGATAACAAACCTCAAAACGAGTATAAACATTTTCAGACAGAAGAATAAACAGATTTTTGTCTTTATTTAGAAATCGAGAACCAAAATTTGTAATGACGATGGTAAGGTTCATATCAGGAAATCAGTATTTTGCTTCATGTCATAATTAAAGTGGAAGACGAGCAGAAAGGCCAGCAGATAGCCTGTTTAAATACCCAGTGCCGATCTTTACTCAAAACTTTCCGTCTGAAAAAACTCAGCTCACCTCTTGCAGGATTGACGGCAGCACGCCACCCTCAGACAGCCTCCCCCACCCGGTGACCGTTGCATTCTCCCCCACTAGCAGGTCATCCGTCGCCGGCAGGCATATTGGCGATATATGCGGCGCGAACACCAGCGTGGATTCAAGTTTCACCAACGCCAGATCATACTCGTAGGTGAAGAAGTTGTACTTCGGATGGACAGCCTTCCGCGCCACGCCCTGTTCTACGAAGGGATACTGCTCCGAGACCGATGAGAAGTCGTATTCGCCGACTCGTATTCGGATTTGGGAGGTTAGGAGGCTGTGGATAAAATAAGTGAAGATTAAAGATACAGTGTTTAACAGGTCTGATAGGTTGGTATTGATTTTTCGCGGGTTAGATCAACATAGGCGGACATATCAACAGTAGGTATATAAGTTCAATTAATTGTGCCATACAAATATATCTGTCTTCACAGCGGATTTTGGCCATGGATACGGTGTTTTGGCACTTTGAAGACTCATAGACGGGAGTCTTATCCTCTCTCACTCCTCAACACAATGGTCAATCAACTCAAAAACGAAATAGAAGAAATAAATGGTCACTCTTCAAGGCGCCCGGCAAAGATCAAGATTCTAGACCTCTTTATGTCTCCGTTGCTGATCACTACCACCACCTAAAGCTAAAGTCTGCGAACTAGACAAACGCTATTACCGATGTTTGATTATGGATTCTGCGGTGGTAAAGGCTGTTGAGGGTTCTCTAATAGTAGACGAAACACTCACTCGTCTACGCAATGGCCAGCAGTGGCGATCCAGCCCTCGTTGATGATGGCGCCACCACACCGGTGCGTCGAGGAGAAGCTGAAGAAGGACGTTCTCCGCACGGAGACCTGCCACGGCCAGCGCCCGAAACTGGAGTCCTTCCCGCCCATGATCCTCATCTCGGGACGCGGCCACATTGCTGTGACGCCGCATTCTGGAAAAATGATGACAACGACTTAAATCATTAGGGGCTCAACTACATTTTCGTTCGTCTCGTGCCTCTTTCGCTCTCTCCTTATGAACGGAGAAACGGACGTCTGACAAAGCGGGATGGCAGGATACGAACTTAAAACGACGCGTTTCAGAGCCCAGACTCCAACTAATTGTTGGAATTTTATTAGTAGTCTAATTTTAATACAAATACAAAAATTGATAATCAGAACTGCCAGAATCGGCGGAAACGATTAATTATAAAAAGTATTAGAAAACTGAAAGCGATTGAACACACACTACTAATTGAACTATCTACTCTTGAAGAGTTTAGGAGTAATGTTTAAGCACTCTTTCAAAAATTATATCGGATATATTATATACAATAATAATGATCCAACCACATTGAGATATTTTCAACATTTCTCTGGTATTTCGGTCTACTGGAAATTACCAAAACTAGTTCTAGCACGCACCAAATTTCTAGGCATTTTAGCACACAATGTGCCTGCTCATGTAATATGGTTCAGGCAATTCCTATCTCCGCCGAACATGCAATACAGAGATTACATCTCAAACTCATTCCGGTAGCCTACACATTTTGTACTTAGGGCCACAGAGAACGAGGTATTAACTGACGTCCGAAGCGTGACTTCTCAAATGAATGCCAGCAACAAGAACAATAAATGCCAGTTCTACGGTAAAACTTGTAGTAACCTGAAAGAACGCAAATCGCCGAAATTTACATACGGTTGTGCACAGGTGGCATTGTAAATGCAGTAAAAAGCCGTGTCGTTATTCAGATTAGATAAGATGGAGATAAAAAAATATCTTTGTATGCACCATCAGCGTCCAATTTAATGGATTGCCAAGGTGCGCATGGATGTCGGACGGAATACGCATCTCTGTTATAAAAGATCGAGCGGCATCTCTGCCGCTAACATATAAGACTGCGACTGCACCAACAGACTAGAGCAGGGATCAGCAATCAGTTTCTTCAGGGGTCCGGTTTTTTAAATAAAATGACCATCGCGGTCCGCTTCTACTTGAGTTTATTAAATCATTAAATCACGTACTCATTAATACAAGTTATGTTTACTTAAGGTCCGGATAAGATAGGTCGGATCCGGACCGCGGTCCGCCATTTGCTGACCCTTGGACGATGGATGATGTATTGTAAACACAGTAGGCAGTTTCATTTTTGACGTTTCGGGATAAATTACTGTGAAAACTATTCAAGGATTCAATCAAAGCAAACACTTTTGTCGTAACGTAACCCTCAGGTAGGTTTTACCTCGATTCCAATCTATCGTCGATCAAACTACTGTACACCTTATTTTCTGTGGCATCATGAGCATTCCAACTAATGAGCTTCCCAAATATTAACGAGTATTGAATTCCTCCGGGATTTCAGTTTTCATTCCGGAATGGAATGACGTCATCACCAGATTGATGGCGTAATATCATTCTGGCAAATTAATACCACGGGCCTATTGGGACATTGTAAAATACAAATTAGAAATGAGCGAGCTGAAAACTGGTAGGTAGGATTAAAACTGTATAAAACATATGATACGACGATGCCTTGTTATTAGATCTAAATAATATGAGGATATTGATAATGTAAATGGTTCTCAAGTTAAGAATGGGAGGCGCAGCGTGGGTCGACTCCCATACAAGATGGACTGTCGAACTGACCTGCGATTGACCATATCATTGCAAATATCATCCATACCATCTGTCATAGTGATTTATTCCAACTACTAAACTGAAAGTACATATCTACAATATCTATGAGCACCGGGTAGCAATAATATGTGTCGTGCCGAATCAACTAATGGCAATTTGTCCATAAAAGCCAAATTTGCAATCAAATTTCGTTCATATTTATACCAGTAACCGGTTAATGTACATTTGGTTTCGTAGGTTTAGGCCTTTGCTTACAAACATTGTATATTTCGATAGCCCCTATTTTGCTTAAAAACCTTGCACACATCGGGAGCTCCATTACTTGTTATTGTTACAGATGTAGAATACCTAAGTCGTTACACAGAATCCTTTAACAACGAAACAATCTGCTCAAAAACTGAAAACATCCAACCGAGGTACACGTCCTCTTCTCCCCAAATTGTCCAATGCCTCGTCCAAAATGGACCTTATGGCCTCAAGATAAGGTGTATTTTTGGTTAGCGTGTATGCTCAACAAAGAGCTGAGCTAAGTTCGGAACAGCACTTACTGTACGATAGCGCCATCAACTGAAGCGATAGAATCGAAAACAAATGCTGGCTTTGCCAAAGCGACTGGTTAAATTTGTATGCTGTTTGGGGTTCTGCACGTTAGGTAAGAAACTAGTTTTGGATCCGTAGGGTACTTTACAATTACGCCGTAAATCTCATCCAATGTCATCCATGGACAACAACAGCTTGTAATTTGTAGTCAAAATATGTCGGTCGGGTTGTACGCTTGGCTTTTTGACGGACCACAGCAGTGTGACCTCCGATTACGAAGTGTTATTACTAGTTCTTGGGTCAAATTATGTTATGGACCATATTGACGGTGAAGGTGTGAATAATGCCTATGTTAGCTTGTAATGCGCCAAGAACACGACAGTTGACATAAATAGGAATTTGTGAAGTTTTGTTTTGCTTGTGTGTAATAGACATGTCACGTGTGAGTTAGGTAAGTGGCATTTTCAATAACTTCTCTTGATAAACATCAGACCTTTTGCTCTAATAACCAGTCACACCCAATTAACAAAAAAAAATGTGTTCATCGCATTTACCAGCAATCTTGGAAAAGTATATGTCTGCTGTGTACAGAACCTTATTACAGAAACAAAATTCTACTTGTTAGTACGGGGTATTTCTTAAGGTTCAATGCGTTTGCTAAGTTAAAGTGGCAATTTGGGAGAAGAGTACTTGTGTACTTGTTACCGATTTACGAAAAACGTACCGCACACAACCAATGGTCGAAACCTCGTCGAAACTATTATGCATTCTCGTGTGGATAGTTGCATACTATTTTTAACTATATGATGTAGTCTGTAGAATTTATAGTAAATTATTGCTCATGATTCACGACTAAAGGCAAAATTGGCGCGGCCTGGACGCTAGGGGATACTTCGCAGCACATTGGACCGTAGTAATCTGAGTTTACGCGACGTAAAATGTAGTAGAACTGAATTAGATTAAAATTCCCTGTATTTCTTTCTGTTATCATGCCATTTGCAGTAGTTAAGGCCGACAGTGCGGACTTTGTTTCTAACTTCAAAAATAATAAAAAATAAAATAGTTTATTTCTGCAAGTAGGCCCCCAAAGGCTCTTTTACAAGTCTGATTCTATTCTTTCTTTTGGCGCTTCGGCTAGTGACCTTCTGGTGAGAAGACGCGCCGGAAGAAACACACCAGTTTCTCTTTTTAAAATGTTTAAATATACCAACAAGTATGACATTATTACATCCGATGTCATTAATACGTTACAATAAACTCAAAATTACATTTTTAGAGATGTAAAAGGTCTCTAGGCGTCAAAACAAGACAATTAAAATAATAGAAAATAAATTGATAGTAAAATTAATGGAGATGTAAAGAGTCTCCGTTGTCAAAATATTATGTTTTGGAGGTGTAAAGGACCTCCAAACGTCAAAATATAAAATGGGAATGTTTACTAAAATCTTACAGAAATGTAAAAAGTTCTCTTCGTGTGCGTAAACGTAAAAAGTGCCTTCCAGCAAAATGCACCCAGGCCGCTTAAAGGACTCGAGTCCTTTAAGCGGCCTGGGTGCATTTTTAGTCAGTTTTAGTTTCGTCACTTACTTACTAACACCATTTTGTGGCCGCTTTAGTTGACTGCGTGGCCCAAGCCAGGGGCTTATAAGGATTTTTCTTCGTGTGTTGTACTCGTGCTCGTTGTGGCCGCTACGGTCGACGGTGCGGGCGTCGCCTCGGGCTTGCCCGGGTCTTTCTTCTTGTGCGGCTTGGCCATCGTGGTGATGAATTTCTTCGTCGGCTTGTACTACGTCACTTACCAACTCCACTAGTGGCAGCCGTGGTCGACGGTGCGGCTGTCGTCTCGGGCTTGCCCGGGTCCTGCTTCATGTGCGGCTTGGCCGTCATGATGGTGAACTTCTTGGTCGGCTTGTCCTACGTCACTTACCAACTCCATTAGTGGCCGCAGTGGTTGACGGCGGAGGCGTCGTCTCGGGCTTGCCCGGGTCTTTCTTCTTATGTAGCTTGGCCGTCATGGTGGTGAACTTCTTGGTCGGCTTGTCCTACGTCACTTACCAACGCCACTAGTGGCCGCTGTGGTTGAAAGCGCGGACGAAATCTCGGGCTTACGCGGATCCTTTATCTTGTGCGGCTTGGACGTCGTGGTGGTGACCTTCGTGGTCGCCTTGTAGGTACTACGTCACTTACCAACGCCACTAGTGGCCGCTGTGGTCGACGGCGGAGGCGTCGTCTCGGGCTTGCCCGGGTCTTTCTTCTTGTGCGGCTTGGCCGTCGTGGTGGTGAACTTCTTGGTCGGCTTGGGCTTCGCGGGCTTCTCCCACGAGGGTCGCGGCTTCGTCACGAAGGACGGCTGCGTCGTCGCCTGCCAATGGACGGTGTTCGCGTTGCTGGGCCGCGACATGAATTGGGCTGGAACGTGATGTTTCACTTTTAAAACACAAATTTCTAATTTATACCAAGAATATAGAGCATTGGTGCAAAAAGCAAAGACAAAAGTGACACATGAGAAGACGAGGAAGAGATACAAAAATATTCTCGTTTGATAATGTTGCATTAAACTGTTCAAATCTCAAATCTTCTCTAATTTTGCAATAAGTATTTTAAATGCCTTCTTATCAATTATAATTGCGGGATTTCAGATTTCTAGCTATCTGCAAAATGTATTCCATATTTAATACAATATAATATATAGGTAAGTGCTAAATCAAAACTCAATAACTTGGTTGAGAAATAATAAGTAGTACAATTTTTTTGAAGAGGCAACTAGTGCCGATGAGAAGTTATTTGATCACAACGCCACCTACAAGTAAAATGTGGAACTACTAAGTCAGACTCACCTGCAGAGATGCTGTTCTCGTTGTGTTGGTCAGACACGGCCATAGGGCGCGCGCCGGTTAGTATATTACTAAGACTAGACGAAATCTTGTTGTGGGGACTAGTTTCCACTTCGCTCGGCCTATTTACATTTTGGTACTTATTTACACTGTTATAATTTATTTTATTAACTATATCACTATTTTGTTCGCTACTTGAATCTAAATTTCCTAATGAAGGGAGGATTTCTGGCGGCCGGTAGCTGTACGTTGGCGCGCCATCTATCGGTTTTGTCATGAACGACGGCCGCTGCGTTTGCCAGTTCGGCCGAGCGATTGTGTGCGTCGTCTCCGGCGGTAGCGTGGTCGTACTTCTTCCGCTAGATGGCGTTGAATACGGTTTCTCCGTAACCGTAACTGGACTCTGGGTATCTGAAAATGCAAGTTGTTTTATTACAATTTGCCGCCCCAGTTGGCAATGTGTACGTGCTTTTCAAATTAGAGGTCACTAGGCTTCAATTTGCTACCTAGTTGGGTGTTTGATATAAGAAACAAGCGTGACTCGGGTCATTTATTGGGTTCAGATTAGTCGTGATTTTAGTCTTATTGTAGGTTTGCGTTTTGTTCTTTAGTTTGTACGGAATTGTTACTCAAACTCATTATGTACAGTCATTGGCAATAATATCCATTCAACGGGGCATGCATAAGAATAATTGCTAGAAGAGTATAGTGGTGTCAGATATTTTTCAATGCTCCGTTTCGTAATTATACATCATCATATGATATATCTACGAGAGTATACACATACAGGATAGATGTGGTTTACAAATAACAGTAAAATTATTTCTTATGGTATGTCGTGCGACAAATAAATGATAAAGCATCTACATAATGCGCGGTATGCACCAGCCATGGCCATGGCCATGTATATAGAGCGGCATCTGTAGCGATGCAGTATCATTTTTTATGCCACACCTGGCCATAAATTGGCTTTTACTGCACGCTACGCGTACGGAAAACGCCGCTTTCTGGCCAAGTGCAGACATAAAATGATGTACACACCAGTGGCGTGGCGTAAAAGATATCCTTGGGCAAGCCGGTGCAGATTTGGCTTACATTTTCCTTAAGAGCAGTAGAATAAGGTGGTCAAATGCCTGATATTAGGCAAGCCGGTAGGAATCGAGTTCTTTGGACGCCACGCCACTGGTACACACCACGGGAGGTAATAAAGAAAGCCCTCGATCGCATATTTACGTCCCTCGCTTGCAGTTCGGGCCGCAAACATCTGCGATCTCGGCCTTTCTTTGTTTTAACACCCTAGTTGCGTAATGTACTATTGCTCGGGCTTATGTTACACGGGCGCTAGAATCGACGGCGGGATAGTGTCAAAGCCATTTTGCGATTATATCCCCACTGTATCACTCCACCAGTCATCATGAGTAACTTGAAATGACTATAGGCATAGTAGGTAGTCACCGACAAGCATCGGGCGGTCCAGCAGCTGCCGAATATAACCCGTCAAGGCAGACGCCGGCGCATCCCACGACTTTTTACCGTAACATTTGGCCGCTTGTCTCATTTACATTACAACACGTGACAAAAGCGATACAGCCGCGATACATTTGTGCTGTTATTCAGAATCTGTTCTCTATCGATACAAACGCGCGTATCTTAGCGATGCATTGATTATGGGCATAATATAGTTCTCACTAAGCACCGGGCGGTTCAGCAGCCGGCACCAGCTGCCGAACATGAACACGTCGACGCAGACGCCGGCGTGCGTGCCCCTGCCGCGATTGCTCTCCTGTATCCACATGCACGACTTGCACGACATTGCCTATAGTTACACCGCACTCACTGACAAGCACCGGGTGGTCCGGCAGCAGCTGCACATGACTTTTTACAGTGACATTTGGCTGCTTGTCTCATTTGCAATAAATACGTGACAAAAGCGATGCAGCCGCGATACATTTGCGCTATTATTCAGAATCTGTACTCTATCGATACAAACGCGCGTATCTTAGCGATGTACGCGACGTAAGCGACTGTAGTCTACCATGGCACTCACCGACAAGCATCGGCCGGTCCGGCAGCCGACAGCAGCTGCCGAACATGAACCCGTCGACGCAGACGCCGGCGTGCGTGCCCCCGGCGCGGTTGCACTCCTGCACCCACATGCACGCGCCGCGCGCGCCGCCCGCCATGCACGACTTGCGCGACATTTGGTAACCTGCAACAATAGACAAACACCTGAAATACCGCTGTTTACATAGTTGGTGTTATTCATGCAACGTGCATAAGTCATCAGATCATATCTCGCTCGCGACATAGCGCGTAACAAGCAATGAGAGCGCGCGTGTATTGCGCTTGGCGGGGGCACTGCCGTGCCTCCAGATAGTACTACGTACAGAAGTCTCTCTCTCTCTAACAAAACTGACGTTCGGGTCCGACCACCGGACGGAACGCGCGGGCTCCAAGTGTCTATCTCATAACGCGTGCTCTTTCTGGTCGCTAGCTAAGCTCTTCCGTTGGGGCAAAATTTGGTACTAGTAGCCTCGCGGCGAAATCGCAGAGTGTGCCACTCCTAGCTGCATTACAGATGCGCGTTCCCATTGCCTGTTACTTGATGTGTTGCACGCGAGATATGTCGCACCTATGTTGTGCTAGACATGCTGGAATACCACTAAGTAATTTACTTAGGTATCTGTGCACTGAGATGTAAGGTACTATCAATGGTACTACAGACTAAAATATTACCTACAGATCGTGCCACAGAAGTTTGCGTCTGTGAATTTAGCTACTAGTAAGCTTGAGGCTGCAAATTTTCGTAGTACGGGAGACCGGGTATGGTTGTCTCGCGGGTTGGTTGTCACAGCAGCCATAAAATAATACTAAACGAAGGAATAAGTGCATCGATTGGTGAAGTACGGAAGGATGTACAGCTCTTGCGATCTTTTAGCACCGATCGATGTACTTAATGTGTCGTTTAGTATTATTTTATGGCCGCTGTACAACCAACCCGCGAGACAACCATACCCGGTCTCCCCTACAAAACCATTCACATGTTTGCTTATGTATGACATCATCATCATACTTATTTGACGCTAATTTCTGTGGCGCGATGTGTACCTACGTAGAAAATAAAGAAGTGAAATAAATCCGCTTGTCAAAGCACTAATTAATCAAGAAGGTTTTGGTTTAGAAGTGCGCTCATAGCGCGTTTATTTAATATTACCTACTTACTAGCCAAGGAAAATCGTTTAATTACTTAGAAACCACGGTAGCTATAAAGAAAGCTCCAGAATGCTTATTAATTGCTCTCGCCTGCAGTTCGGGCAATAAACACCGGCGATTTCGATCATTTTATGTGTTGCCGCTCTGGTTGCGTGATACACTATTATTATAATAGGTAGGTACTTCTTTAGTACCCTATACCAAACCAAAAACGCTAAGCCTATGCTAAGTATGTAATAAATAAATATTAGGGGACAATCTTACACAAATCGAACTAGCCCCATAGTAAGCTCAATAAGGCTTGTGTTATGGATACTAGACGACGATTTATTTAATAGATACAAATACTTAAATACATAGAAAACATCCATGACTCAAGAACAAATATTCGTGCTCATCACACAAATAAATGCCCTTACCGGGATTCGAACCCGGGACCTCAGGCTTCGTAGGCAGGGTCACTACCAACTAAGCTAAAGCGGTCGTCATAACATGTATTCATAAAATTCAGATTGTTATCACAGAAAAACGTACCTACCTATCTGCATTTTATAATCAACCACGAACCATTTTAAAATTATCGCTAATATCTTAATCAAGGCTCTATGAAGCACTAATGAAATTAACGAGTGCTGGAACCAGGGCAATGGGGGGTAACGAGCGTCCAGCGGTACAGGATGTCCTAGCCTGTTGATTATATCAGTTCTGGGCCATTAGGCTAAGTGTTTGCACTAATATCTGCGGGCTATGATACCCTTGCCTATTAATACACGGTACGGTATGGTGCCAATAGCCGATGACCAAAATCGACTAGTTGGAGTAGTTGGATGTTGCGTTTTCAGATTATTTTTCAATATAATTTATGCCACACTAGGGCATGCAATGCAATACCGGTTTTACTTGTATGGTCCAATACCGATAAACTGGTTTTTCGGTTTTGGCCCATACAAGTAAAACCGGTATTGCATGCCCTATGCCATACTATGACCTGACCATAAAGTTGCTTTTACCGCACGCTACGCGTACGGAAAAAGCCGCTTTCTGGCCAAGTGTGGACATAAAATTGTGTACACAACACGGGAGGTAATACAGAAAGCCCTCGATATCATATTTACGGCCCTCGCTTGCAGCTCGGGCTGCAAACAACGATCTTGGTCTTTCTTTGTTTTACCACCCTAGTTGTGTAATGTACTATTTCAAGTCACTTGCTCATAAAATGGCTCTTATTTCATGGTTCTTACGCGCGGAACGCAGCTTATGACACACAAGTGCTTTTTACTTTACATTACCGCACTAGTGTTGTAATTACTGCAAATTGACCAATGATGAGAGCACGCCATTATTCGAGCGCCGCTTCTCAGCGCCGAAGCTGCGTAGGTACATGGCGCGCGCCCCGCACTACACCATGCCTAGGTGTTGTTAGATACCCCACACAATAAATACAAAATTATAAGCTTTAAATTATAAGTTTTTTTTTATTAGCAAGTGTGTTGAAAAACGTCATATGACACTCGTGGGTATTGGTCATTACAGTCTCGGCTATTACAGCACTCGCCTGACGGCTGAGCTGTGCAACACAGCCTCGACTGTGATGACCAACATAGCCCACTCGTATCATAATGTACTGTTAATGGCTTAAATCTGAGCTGCGTATAATCGAAAAAAATCGAAATCGTATCAGGTAGTAAAGTGTAATTTTATCAAATTATGATGAAAATAACTGGCCAAGAGCATGTCGGACCATGCTCAGTGTAGGGTTCCATAGCCGTGACTATAAGGTAAAAAATACGATGTAAAAAAAGTACAACAACAAAAGAGCGTATCTTCATAGCAATTACGTCCTTTTGTTGAGAAGCGCAGTTTATCGGCAATAGCTCAAAAACGGTACATTCGATCTTATTAAAAATAATTTTCGTTGAAAATTAAGCGTTACCTTCGTGATTTTTTTCATATTTTTCGGGCGCACGGTTTAGAAAATAGAGGGGGGGGGGGGCACAATTTACACAACTTTCGGAGCGATTATTTCCAAATACATTCACTTAATCAAAAACATTACTTAGGAACCTTATAGTGTTTTTTAAAGAGCTGTCGAACTATGTACCACACGTTGATATTTGCTGAAAAAAAATTTTTTACTGTCTTTAACATGTATGGAGTGCCCCCCCTAAAAATATTTATTTTAATTATTTATATACCAAACTAAGTAGCGGCTCATAAAAGACACCTATATTCCAAATTTCATCAATATCCATCATGTAGTTTTTGAGTAAAATGCCTGTGACATACGGACAGACAGACAGACAGACAGACAGACAGACAGACAGACGGACGGACATGACGAAACTATAAGGGTTCCGTTTTTGCCATTTTGGCTACGGAACCCTAAAAACAAAAACTCCACTATACCTTTAGTTTTTCTGTATCTAGTTATATCATTAAAAATGGCAAGAAAGCGTCGTACATTCCATTTTATGAACGCTCGTGATTAACGATGTATCGATGCGATGAAAGTAAGTACTTAAGCAGATACCTAATTTATTTTATGCCACACCTGGCCATAAAGTGGCTTTTTCTGCACGCTGCGCGTACGGAAAAAGCCGCTTTCTTGGCCAAGTGTCGACATAAAATACACAACACGGGAGGTAATAAAGAAAGCCCTCGATCGCATATTTACGTCCCTCGCTTGCAGCTCGGACCGCAAACATCTGCAATCTCGGCCTTTCTTTATATTACCACCCTAGTTGTGTAATGTACTAAATCCTCATTGCTCATATCACTAGATAACGAAAAGCCTGCCCATTAAATGAGCCAGAACAAACGTGCTCGTCTCGACTAAACCATAAAAATGACGAAGACAGATGGCGCCCCAAACGGCCGTCGACATTGTGCGACAACCATTTTTCTACCAAATGAAGCGCGAGATATATTAGATACGCAAAAAAATGGCCGCCCGGGTATTCATTTCTCAAACCACCACACGAAACCGTCTGTAACAAAACCTAAAATATGATAAAGCAATAACATTGAAGGATTTTATTCGCCAGTAAAATATTGCAGACAATCTAATCTGCGAGTCACAGGCACGTTTCTCGTACACCTATTGTTAGGTATAAATCACTGGAATAAAAGGAGAGGGTAGGCCCAATAAATTTCAAGTGGTGGTCTGTAGCCAGGCTGCCCGCGGCGGTCGGCTGATGCATCTATGTACCGTAATGCAGCTAAAAAGGAGATTCGGTTTGTGCCTCGGGAATAACCGCCTTCTACGCGAGATTGATAAACTCGCTCGACACGTGAGAATTGTGTAATATTGAAAATGGACTGCACGGTTTGGTTCATTTCTAAATGATAATCACTGAAATTTGAATACAAAACGCGTTAGAGCGCGTAGGCATAGGTATCTCCATTCGTGACTACGAATTTGAAAAATTGAGAACGCGATCTTAAATCAAAACTTTTAGTAGACTAATTTTGTGCAAATTACTAAAAACTTCGTTAACACCTATTTCAACGAGTTCGTAGATGTTCTCAAGGACCTTAAAATAAATAGCGGGACGGAGCGTCGCCAACAGAAAACTGAAGCATTTATAGTGGGCTGGTGGCTTTGTACTTACGAGCCACACGCACACATCAACGAGTTTTTTCCTACTACCCGCAGCACGCACACATTTGCCTGACCAACCAGCGTTGAAGAAACCGGCGGACTAAAGGTGCTTCAGTTATTTGTTAGCTACGTCCGGCTATTTATTTTAAAGTCCTTGGATATTCTCGTAACTCATCTCAGTTAAATTTACCTACACGTAAGACGAAATAACGGTGCCAGTTTTTATACTATACCCATAATTTCGCGAACGTATGCCAGAAGTAATTCAGCGTTCTAAATAAATGAAGATGTAGATGACACATAAAAGAGATATACTGGGTGCGAACGGGGACGTCTTATCAAAGACAACGCGGAATTTTATGTTCGCTTAGAGATTTATGTGACTTTAAGCAAAACCTGAGTCGTTTCTCATCTATACCGACGAAAAATCGCTTTCTGAATACAAATAAATGATGTGTCAAATCAGGAATATTGTTAAAAACGTATTTTTCTTATAAACTTTTTTTTTTATTTATAAATCAAAAACTACTTAGGTATTTAAGAAAAAAAATAAAAATGGTGTTTTAGATTAGGTATTATTTAATTGTAGTCCTAATGAAAGCATTGCTATAGTAACTCAGTATTCGTACAACATGTAACTGAACTTATAAGGGTCGTTTACAGTTACATACAAGGAGATGCGCATGCCGATTGTTTTGAAACTAAAATGCATTGCACGTATTAGACAATGAAGTTTTATAGGCAATCACGTAATTCGTTTCGTAATACAAAACGTATTGAACAATAAATCTGTGCAAATTTTGTGATTTTAACTTCAGAGGCTGCCCGATTTCTCCAGGGGAAATAAACTTGAAATTCATAACAGCACTCAATGAATTAACAACGCAACTGACCCGCGATCATTAATTTAAGAAACTGTAAAAATATCCGCCATCTTGATAGCAAAAAGTTTAAAACCGATAAAACTCCCGAACAAAACGACAGAAATTCAAACATTTACTTAGGACTGAAAACTTTTCGAACCAAACCGCTTGCGGCTTAGAATATTTATGATTCTCTCTTTCAGACGATTCGCTAAGTACACAAAGTACGGCCATATCGATCTGTCGTCTTTACGACCAGTGTCTTGACAAATAAAATCTAAGTACTGTAATAAATATCTTAGTTATCCTCGGCAGTACACAATCTGATTTGCTACTGATTTGCGCTATCAAATACAATAACGATAAATTTTCGCCATATCGCACCGTTTGTTTTACAATCTCATTTTCAATGGGGTGAGATGCGCGGACGTCGTATTTCGTACTGCTGGGATTTTCATCGAGAAATATTCCAATAGCGATAAATTGTTCGGAATATATTGTGAGCGGGCACGGCTACCGGTTTATTTATAAGGACGCGGCGTAATTCATGAAAATTGTCATAAAATAACAATAAACCCAGAATGTGAAATATCGCCGGGCCTTTTTGGGGCATCGCCAACATTGGAGGTTTTCATGAGAATCTAAATCTTAAAATGATGGAAATTGTATCTCATGTTTATAAATATCTGTTAGTATAGTCTATATTTTTATCAAATACATACACAAGTACTATCCCCGTTCCCCTACTTCGTTATTTGATTACGTCTTTCTGTTGGGCGTTTAGCGAAAGCATAATAATAGACTGTAAGTTAAATTGGGGTAAAGGACAGTCCTTGGAACCTACTGTTGACGATATATACGCTTAATTTAGGTACTCAATTAGTTGACAATTTGTTAAGCATTTTTGAACGTTATAGAGAAATACCTATAGCATTGTTTCCAATTATTGAACATACCTGTTTTTGTGAAATAACTTTTAAATTAAATATTTTGTCATAATCAAAATATACTAACACGCAAAATCTAATAAAGTTCTTATGAACCAAGGATTTTTTTAAATATCACCTTAAAGCAACTTCTTAGGTTAAAAAATAAACTGAAAAAAAAAAAACTATTTTCGTTCCGAGCGAGGTACTGTAAATTTTATTTATGCAAATGTAACAAGCTAAAAAGAAGCTTTTTTGAATAATTTTCAAATTCGACTTTTGTACATTATGCTCGGGATCTCTTTGCAAGATCGAATCAGAAATGAGGAGATTAATAGACTGTCTTTTGTCTATTGTTAATATTCAATGATATAAGTAAGTTATTTAGCACCTAAGAAGAGCGGTGCCTCTTAACACAGGTATAAGAATGCTTAAAAAGAGGTACCAGCACTTTCTGTAAATGAAACATTTGGGTTATTTAATAAATACAATTTTATTATTTTCTGAATAAATACATTTTTATTTTTATTAGTCGTGTTTTTACTACTAACGTCGGTGACCTTGGTTCGTCTATAATCCCACTAATATTATAAATGCGAAAGTTTGTGAAGATGTTTGGATGTCTGGATGTTTGTTACCTTATAACGGGCTAACAACTGGATGGATCAAGCTGAAATTTGGCATGCAAGTAGACCAAGTCCTGGATTGAAACATAAGATCAGGACATTATATCCCGGTAAAGAGTTCCTTTGGGACAATAACGGGAACAACGCGGGCGAAGCCGCGGGAAAATGCTAGTAAATAATAATAGACAAACCAAGGTCACCGGCCTAGCAAACCGGGTAAGCCAACTGAAGTGACAATTTACAGGGCACATAGCTCGAAGAATCGATGTCCGTTGGGGCAGAAAGGTTCTCGAGTGGTAACCACGTACTGGAAAGGTTAGTGCGGGTCGCTTCTATCCGGCCCATGTGGAAGTCTATTGAGGAGGCCTGTGTCCAGCAGTAGACAGTCCTATGGCTGAAATGATGATGATGATTACTAACTTAGGTACTGAATAACATATCCTATCAGCGATGCGACAACAGCAGCAGTGTATAGGTACAATCTATTATTTTTTCCATATTCCTACTACTGAACTGATGACCTGTGCCCTGTTTATCAAAACTTACAAGTCTACAAGTTCACAAGTTACAAGTTACAAGGAAATTGTTACAAGTTCCTGTAAATTGCGTTTATCAAAAATAATCTACAAGGCTTGTAAAATTTCACACTTGTAAATTCTACTTGTAAGTTCTATAATCAAAATATTATGCCGCCATTACGTTTTCCTGTCATCTTCTGTTTTTTGTTTTTTTTTTTAATACGGTCTACTTAAACGCATGGCTGAAAGGTATATTGTCAGTGTGATTTTTTCACACCTGACATCGTTAATACGAACGAGACGAAAAAAATACGATCTTAACGCCGTCGGCGTGCAGTTGTGATGCAGTTCCCATACAAATCGTAGGGAGCTGCAGTTGGGTTGCAGTCCGTCTGTATCGGCCCTATATGACTGCTACTCATTAGTAGAATTCCCGCCTATTTTAAAATTTATATTTGTCCCGTGGATATTTTAAAAAATGTCTAGAAATGATCACAAAATTACAGTTCTCCAACAAATACGTACTTGACAAAAAAGATATTTTGTTGGGGGCATTTAGCGACAAATTGTCGAAAGATAAAAACGGAAGAGTGGAAATAGTAGGTTGTGTCACAAGGGAGCAAAATGATGTATTTACGGCGAGGGCGTATATTGAATCCTGAACGAAGCGAAGGATTGTACAATAGAATCCCGAGCGTAGCGAGAGATTCTAAAGTATAATCCGGAGCGTAGTGAGGGATTCAAGTGTTAACGCCCGTGGTGAAAATAATTTTGGTACCATGTGACACATACTGCTTTTCACACCGACTAAGACGAAAATTTAAATACAAACGCTACCTACTAAAATAACGAAATATATAGTTAAAGAGCATCACACATTATTATTAAAAAATGAAATGTTAAATTGTTAAATTTATAGTCTATTATCATTTTATAAAACGATTATTATTCTCTACGGACAGGACGAAAATACCACTTCTATATTATATTTATGGCCCTCGCCTGCGGCTCGGACCGCAAACACCTGTGATCTGGGCCATTCCTTATTATACCGCCCTCTGTGTGTAATATACCAATAAATAAAGCTGTCTATGGTATGGCATATCCTAAGTGGGTCCAAACTAAAAATACCCTGTTGTCCTTGAACAGAAAAGAACCACTTTGATCCCTGTTGTGTTGAACCCATATTGTGTAGAATTACGCATAGGTAGAATCGCGTTTGTGTAGTCGATCGCATAATCCGTATGTGCGAGATACATTCTACTCAAATCAAAAGAGATCTACTTTGGTAAGTATATTTTACTTTACCTAAGTTTGAATTCAGTTTCACATCAGTGTATTAGATGTATTCTGTAATGCTGTGTAAATATAAATAAATAAATTTCAACTATTAGTTGCCGTAGGTTGAAATCAGACTAAACTTGTAAAATCGTACGACGGCACAGAGAGTCGCAGGACACTCTCCGGATTATTAATGATTTTCTACAACTTGTAACTTACAAGCAACATTTTGATAAACAGAATCACGAATACAAGTGTAAAAATATACTTGTGAAATACAGAAAATCACTTGTAACCCGTAATTTACACGTGTAGTTTTGATAAACACAAACTTGTAATAATGAAAATTTTTACAAGTAAAATGCTTGTAATACAAGACTTGTAAGTTTTGATAAACAGGGCACTGGTGAAGATCACCGAAGTCCGCTTGATGCAAACGCCGCAAAACCAGTCATGGTTATGCGCTCTTTGGGGAGGGCATATGTTCAACTGCGGACATCTTTTGGGTGATAATGATGATGATAACGAATCCAACCTCGTCCTCTCCTCCTCTCAAAATCTTCGGAGCATCGCGTGTACCAAACTAGGACAATAAACTGCAACAATACATTACAACAATAAATTGCAACAATACCAAATTAGTCACTAGGAATCGTATTCCGATTAAGCCCTCAGTCTCCTGTCGCTTGCGACTGCGCGCTGGGAGCGATGCGATCAGCGCTGCGCACGCGACGGGGAAAGTGTGCCCGACGATCATCTTTACACTAACTGTTCATTAAAACATAAGCATTGTGGATGCGTAACGTGTGACTCTGTGAGTGCGAACAGACGTGTAGACAGGAAGCATATTAGATGAGGTTTGCTGGTGAATAGCAAAAAACTAAATAAACCGAGATCAGTCGTTTTGCCAGATAGATAATAATGTGAATTGTAACAACATGAAGCACACTGAAGTATTGTAACAACATGAGGCACATTGGTATTGTGACAACATTAACCACATAGATGATGAGATCATATTTAGTAAGAAAGTAGCACAACTAAAATGGAAATGGGCTTGTCATATACGTCGCAGATGGTGCCAGCAAACATTGCACTGGAAATTTCGAACAGGTAGCCGAGGCGTGGGAAAGCCACAAAGTTATAGATGGTCGAACGACATTAAAAAAGTCGTCTGGACCGATCTGGATTAGAACCACAGTACACTCTAAAAAGAAATTGGTTGCTCCTAACAAGATTGTGATAGTTATAACCAAGCATCTTGATTCCATACGAGCCTAACAAGACGTTAGATGCACCAACTAAGATGGTATTGATTGTTTATCATAGTTCAATTAACCATGTTCTGATTTGATTCAACAAACATTGATGTCTAAGGTAACTAATTAAACATGATCGAATCATACAAAGAAGAAAATAATGATAGAAACAAGGAATATATTTATTAAAATTGTCAAGATTCTAGATTGTTGTTTTAATCACTAATGATCTTGCTGTTTTAATTAATCAGCTTTCGTTGATATGTTTAATATCTTGTTTGTTTTATTTAAGTTAACGCCAACAAAGAGAAAATCTCTCTTAGTTGGCTCAGATTTTTTAGAGTGTAATGAGACCCGAATAGAAATTAATTTGACCATTGAACCCTAACTTTTCTTCCATCCAAACTTCATACGCTGACGTAAAGCATGATCAAGCCAATCATATTACGCTGACCTAAGTTTAGTAAGTTTTTATTTATGCGTACATTATGTATTTTATATGTACATTATGTTTAGACGCAAAGAGAGAACCTTTACATCTCTATAAATGTAATATTGATTTAAAAACGTACGTATTTATAAATGTAGTTTTAAGTTTAATGTGATGTATTAATGAAATCTTATATTAACGCCATATTGTTGTAATACTTGTTGGTCGAAAAGAGAAACTGGTGAGTTTCTTCCGGCGCTTCTTCTCACCAGAAAGTCATTTCCCGAAGCGCCAAAAGAAAAGAAGAGATGAGACATGTAAAAGAGCCCTCGAGGGCCTACTTGCAGAAATAAATAATCTTATTTTTATTTTATTTTATTTTGTGATCTTTGATAAAACTCGACACTAGAATCGGATTTGAGCATCGAGGTATGCGTAAGGTCTAACGTACACAAAACTCGACTTCCACTGCACGCCGCTTGCTTGCACTGCGCGCATACCCCAGTTGCTAATGAATACATTGTAGGATTTTGTTGAGAACGGCACATTAACTAACTACTAACTTTATCTATGTATATTAGGCACTCTTATCAGTGCTCAATATCTCAATATGGATTACGGTACTCCGTACCTTTGTACAGACAGATACATATTACTTTCAATCCTAGACCCAAAACAACTTTATTCTCAAAATAGCATTATTTCTCTTCCAGGTGTACCTATCATTCAATCTGATTGGTCAATTATTTGCAGGAAATCCAATCCAAACAATTTATTTTTAGTGCCTTCGTCATCATGTCGCAAGTTGCGGAAGTGTACCCTATTTCCTTTTCCTTTTTCTGGGAAATTCGTTAGAGTATGTTACCATTCGGATCGGGTTGCCAGACTAAGTGAAACGACGAAAAAGGTTTGAATAACTAGGCAACAATACGAGTATGTCCTCGTTACATGCAAACTCCATATAGGTAACTTAAACGGGTTTGGAATATTAGATAATTCCGCGGGGACAGAAAATTCTATAGTCACAACTATGGCATGTAGACGGATAAAACATTTTTTGATAAGCCCTATTTGCCCGCAAGGGGCATACGCTTTGGCTATTCCAATAGCCTACCCTATCCTCGCCTAGTTGATTTTTCTAACTATCTCAGGGACATCTTGCATATAAAACTGCTAAAAATCAAGCATAAAATAAGTACCTACATCATGTAGTAGTTTTATGTGAAGTTACAGGTCGCTACGGTACTTTACTATAGAAAACAAATAAGCAACGATCATCCGGAAGAATACCAGTTTTTGACTGAACAGCCGTACCAAAACAAACTGGGCCATTTGCAATTTAAAAAGGACGTCCCCAGCAACGTGTTCACAATCTCCGGGATAAATGAGGTTCGTCCTGCTTCCCTTTAGAAACGGAACAATTACGGCCGACCTACATACATGTCGGTTCATTGGAAACTTTGTAAAAGTACTTGGATTTAACGTTTGCTTTCTTGCAAAACAGCGTCTTAATAGTTTTTGGCAGAAAATGAACCTATTCTTACATTCATCGGTACCTTTTTCTTTAATTTTGGGAAAAAGCAGGCATCCCGTCCGGCCGGGGACCGGGACGGGTATGAAATTAAGGGCTTTCGCAGATGAAGTTGGAAGTACCGTTTAAAATCCCAACAATTGCCAACTCCGCAGGATCGCTAACATACAAATTGGGTAAGGTAATTTTTCAAAAATGATTAGTTTACATATTTTGTTGGCAGTCCTCGTCTTTGTGATTTAGAAAAACCCCTATTGTATTTTTATTCCCTTTTGTGTAGCCGATGAAACATGCAACAAAATATAAAAAATAAAACGAGAGACCTGTGACCAGACTTAGATATCATTTAGCACTACTTCCAATAACTCTTAAGATCTAAGACAAAATAACACTATAGATGGATCTGATGCGAAATACACTGCCCAGTAAAACACCAGTTTCTCATAGGTAAGACACGTAATTCACGTAAACAATCATCCGATTATATAACAAATAGGCCTTATCGTAGAACAATAGAATGGTCATTTTCCTACCCTAACAATACAGGGAAGTGTTTACTTATTTACTTACCTTTTCTTCATTGTTATGGTCACGGAAGGTTAAGTTCTAAGTTTATATAAACAAGGGTCATAATGGGTTGGCAAATGACAAACCCATAGAACTGGTGTTTAGCGGAGATAAGAAAGGGTAAGGGTAAAACTGTCAGTTGATAAATGTGCCCTGAATTAATAAAAGGGTATTTAAATCAAGTAGTCTAATAATAGCAGCGTATTAACTTAAAATAAGCAGAGATTTGGAACAAGTTTGAAGATTATACTAAATGCACACGCCATATACTATGGTGCCAATGTGCCATTTGTCACTATCATAATAATTTCAACCTCGAGATGTCCGTCCACAGTTTAACATATATATCTCCCCAAAAATACTGTCACAACGAACTGTCGCAAGCGTTTTGCCTCTATCGACTTTCAACGACCTAAACTAAGTCACCAGACAATCTTGTTTTTTTTTTTAAATTAGGTGCCCCACTGCTGGGCAAAGGCGTCCCCTCTTTTTTTCCACTCGGCCCTATCAAAAGCGCTTGCAGAATGGTTCAGGTCGTCCAGCCTTTTCGGTCTACCTCTGCTTCGGTGGATATCTCATGGGGTCTGTTCAGTAACTATTTTCGTCCATCTCTCATTGCATGCATTCATCTCATTGATGCATTCGACAGATATGTCCAGCCCAGTCCCACTCCAGTTCAGGAGTTGTGACAGTCAAAGGTATATACGAGTATGTAGATATAAGATATAGGTATGACTCCAAACACATTTTCCAATAAGGCCGTCGTGAAATGAACAAAAAAGACGGCAACACCCGACTAAGCTAATAAAGAAGCTACAAAACCGTTATTTTATTAACACACATAAAATAAAAACACCCTAACGGTTTACACATTCTGAATATTGTAACACCTAAACCTGTAAAACCGGAACGACGCAACCCCGACAGCCTTTCATGTGCCACAAAGAATTTAAATAGGCAACAAAATGCATATAACCCGTGCCAAATGTTCCTAGCGCTACGTGTCAAAGGTTACGATTGCCTACAATGCCGTTGCCAGTAAAAAAACGCACTCTTCTTTATGAATGAAGTCTATAACAGGAATAGCGGAGACTCCCAGTGGACCGGAGGCTTTCGCTTTCATGCCACTTACCAAGCCAACGTGACGAGAATGCACCGTTCGACCGCACGCTTACCATTACCTCGTTTCTGCGGATGTTGAATCATCGTGACGGTCGTTACAGTCAATGTATAACGTGTTACGTAATTGTGTGAATTGGCTAGGAAGTTTCTTTTAGGGTCCGGCCTTTTTTGGAATATTCATGCGGTTGTAACTTGAATGAAACGATGTCTAATTTGTTTTCGTTCTCTGGTTTATTTGAATAGTTGGCGTAATGAGACCAAGGTAATGAGAATTGTACGAACTTTCTACGTTTAAAATGTATTTATCCGTAGTATTTTAAATTGCTGCTAACTGTATTCTATTCCTTTGACATCCAGTTAAGTTCGCGTGTAGTTGTTAAATTTATTACTTTGATCTTTACGTTTCACTTTTCACGTAAAATTTCCTCCTGTATTTCTAAATGTCTTTGTTCAAAATAACACATAATAACGCTGTCACAATGCGAATTACAACGAAATAAAAACTTTTAACGACCTAGAAGAGCAAAAAAGGTATTTCATCACGTAAGTAACAAAGGAAAGGGTCTGCAAAAACAAACGTGAGGTGGTTAAATGGTTTACGGACTGAAAACGCGAGACAAAGCGTTGGGAAACGATGTCTTTGTGTTACGTTTTGATAATAACGTTGCGCATTTTGGTGATGTGACGTCAAGGTAACATGGTCATGGTTATGTGTTACATTACAACATTTAAAAAATGGAATGTACTCTTACGAAGGTATTTCGACGAAATTTTTCCAAGTAAGTAGTCTTTTTTGCAAATACTAATACCGTAAGGTAAGGTACTTTCGCCCTGGGGTAACTTTGGTAACCCCTATGGGTTATAACTCGGTTCAGGTTTTATTATACGAGTATATTTATTTAAATGACAGCACTTTGCCATGTGGTTGGTTTTAGCTGGTCGTTTCCATTTTTATGTTTATTATCAGACCTTATAGATTTGAGATACTTATCTAGACAAGGTGGGCAAAGTTACCCTACATTTGGTCAAATTACCCCGAACTTACAGTCACAATTAGGTGGTATAAAAAAAAACTTTAAACTTTGACTGCGTGGATGTAAATAAAGTCATTAACTTTCTTATTTGCATCGCCGCATTTGGATAAAATGGTTCAAATATATCCAAGCGTTTCATCAAGCATAAATATCCACATCCAATATCCGAAAAATAAATATTTTCCGATTCTGATACCTTCAAATAACATAAGTACCGCCTATTGTTTACCACTGTTTTTTGTATACGTTTACATTGTAATTGAATTTTTTTGGTGTGCAATAAAGTATGACTGTATTATATTGTATAAGTAAGTACAGATTATTTACGCACCAAGAAAACTTAAACATATCTCGGCTAAATCTATTTGGACTTGTTATTTTAATTAAACCCGCTTAAGTATAGTAAAGTGGATGCTCTGTTAGTAATGTCTACAACTATATAACTCAAACTACCGCTAGGCTTAATCAACAAAGATTCTAGGTTATTACCTGCACATTAAAACCTTTTAAACGCTACCTTCATAAGTAAATAAATTCGCTGCTTTCCCGCTTCTTCAAACGACATCAAAGTTAGTAGGTTAGGTGACAAGCACTGTATTTACGTTGCGATTTAAATGCAACTTAATTGCATAATGCACGAAATAGAGAACGCAAATCATCCTTCAGGCGAGACTTCGAATTTATGTTGTTTATATGTTAATGGCTAACAAGACCGTTTCCCGGTAGCTGATAATGGGCGTTTCTTGATACCGACAGAAGCACTAGCATGCAACTTGTCCAAAAAAATGTTCAAGCTGCTAAAATTGTTAGACTTTTTGCTATACGTCTCTACGGGATCCAATTACACGATGTTTCAGATTTCAGGCACACCTCCTTCAGTCAACCTCATCCCCGTATCCGGAATGGATCGAGATGAAATTTGATGTACAAATCCTGAATTTAAACATTAAGTTTGAACAGAACCGTACTTTTTAGGGTTCCGTAGCCAAAATTGCAAAAACGGAACCCTTATAGTTTCGTCATGTCCGTCCGTCTGTCTGTCCGTATGTCACAGGCATTTTACTCAAAAACTACACGATGGATGATGATGAAATTTAGAATATAGGTGTCTTGCATGAGCTGCTACTTAGTTTGGTAGTTAAATAACTAAAATAAATATTTTTAGGGGGGGCACTCCATACATGTTACAGAAGCTAAAAAAATTTTTTTTCAGAAAATATCATCGTGTGGTACATAGTTCGACAGCTTTTTTAAAAACACTATAAGGTTTCACAGTAATGTTTTTGATTAAGTGAATACCTTTGGAAATAATCGCTCCGAAAGTTGTGAAAATTGTGTCCCCCCCCCCTCTATCTTCTAAACCATGTGTCCGAAAAATATAAAAAAAATTACAAAGATAATGCTTAATTAATACTTTCAACGAAAATTATTTTCAACAAGATCGGATTAACCGTTTTTGAGTTATTGCCAATAAACTGCGCTTCTCACCAAAAGGACGTAATTTCTATGAAGATACGCTCTTTTTTTGTTGTACTTTTTTTTTACACCGTATTTTTTTTACCTTATAGTTACGGCTATGGAACCCTACGCTGAGCATGGTCCGACATGCTCTTGGCCAGTTATTTAATCTTTATTTTTAGGGAGCTTTTGTCAGACTGACTATGCCAGCTCCGTTAACCGTACTTGTCAATATTCAAAGCAAAGAAACGTAGTTACTGTACTTTAGGTTCTGCTCGGCAATATAGTCCGATAAGGAGTTTCCTTAAGATACTGTAATCATATATAGATACAAGAAATCAATGTACATAGAAAAATTAAATGGCGCTCACCTGTGAACAGACCGGGAATCGAACCCGGTACCTCTGGATTTCCGGCCCAGCGACTCAACCACTCGTCCACCGTAACACCCACTAAACACCCTCAATCTTGCCATCTACTTTGACTTCCGTACCATTCTATTTTAAAAGGACTTTAACCTAAACTATACTGTAATCATGTGAATAGCGCGGGTAAATAATAGTTTTTTATATATATTGTTCCGTTTTGCTAGACTTATGAATGCGACGTAGGTACCTAATTTAAGGATGGTCTCTTCGTCGTTCACTCATGACTAAGGATCGTGACTAACTGCATTGTTCCTCCACATGTCGCGGTCAAGGGTCTTATGGATGGCCCTCTGTATGGAATAATAACGTATCCATTATGCAATCCATTAAGTCATTTCTTTAGACACAAGTTGTACTTATATGAGTTTATACAGCCGTTAACTTACCTCAAAACTGGAGGTAAGTTTGAGCGCTCTTTGGATTATGATGTGAAGGAGCAGAAGCTAAATAAAATGGCAATCTGAATAGATTCTAAATCACGGAAATACATCGAGATACCAAGCGTGTAACATTTTTCGCTTGGCCCTTGACGCCAGAAGTGTAATTTAGTGATGAACAACATAAATCTTCCATTACATTTGGTGGTATTTGAACAATAGGGAATATGCATGAATTTTTTTTAACACGTTGCTTAACAAAATATGAAAATACCGTAAAAAAAAGACATAAAGTCAAAATAAAATTAAAATCGAACGAGAAATACGGAAGATATAAACATTTTAAAGCACTAATCAGACAGTGATTAGACAGAGAGATCCGATATGGACTATGACGTCATAGTACACGGCCGACATACAATCTCCATACTATATTCTGTTTTGTTAGAAAGAGATAGAGATAAATCTTTGTTGTCTTATATCTTGATTATTTTTATAGTTATTCGAAAAATATTTTTTTCCTACTGTTTCTTGTATGAATGAGCTTTTATTAAAGTAAATAAAAAATAGCATGCATATTCCCTATTAATTATACCAGTAGCATCAGATCTACCAATCTGGTAATAATATTGACGGCAACTGAAGTTAACGGCGTGCAAAGTAGGTCGCCGCCACTTCTGTTTAACACGCGAGGTACACTTACGTTTTCCTTCTACCCCGATATATTTCTGTGTTCTAAATCGACTCCTACATCTATAGATACTAGAAGGTGAAAAGAGATATAGAAGACAAAAATATCAATTTCTTTGAAATGCGCTCGGGAAGTTCCATTGATTAAACTCATTATACTCTTAAATAAAATTGACGACTTATTTCAGAAATTAAGTAATCGTGCTAGAACTTTTGCACACCGTTTAGATTAACAGATAGCTTACTCATAACTATTAGAAATTTAGAAAATAATATACAATGTTAAATTATTCATAACCACGTAGGCTTTTTTGATTCGCTAGATTTTTTATGTATTCGTGCTTTCATAAGCTTAAGTCACTCCTCTTTGCTTTTCCTTTGCTTTTGGTTATATTTATAAACATCCAAAATCAAACGTAAAACAAAGATGATTAATAACGTTTCTGCCTATACCGTCCTTAGGAAACTGAAACACTAAATAATTAAATACTTTGACTTGGTGATCCAAAACCGGCTTTAAAAGTAGCGTGCTCTTGAACTCCTACTCCTAGCACCATTTGTCTCGATGTTGCCCAGTTTCAAAACCTTGATAAACAAGAAAATAATGACGGGAAAGTGAAACATTTCTTTCTGCAGTTTTATCTGGCTTTATTGGAAAACACTCGACCGGATCGTTAAATTTCAAGTACGCAGTTATCCGTCATAAAATTCATTTCAAAAACTGGAAATTCACACAAGCATTTGAACTGTATTTTACATTTTTCAAGGGTGCTTTGCTTATGGCTCCATATTTTTTATTCGTTGGTGGCAAGTATATGGTGCAAAACGCGAGCTACGTATAGTTTACATACATATGCAAAACTAGATTTGTATTTCCTACACTTTGGTTGAAGTATGGAGAAAGAAATAACATGGATAGGAGGAGAAAATGGGACCTCTGATATCACTGGCCAAGTTAAAGCGACAATAGCAACACCGCGTTCTGTGTTAATTCTATATCCTAGTTTCTTCTTAGTCGGTTTCATTTTTGACAGATTAGCCTTGGTTGGTGCTTCACAGGTTGGCGACACTCTTAACGATACGTCGCGACGTTTCCTTCCTTTCCTTAATCTTTCTTTCTTTTTTCTTAAGCTTCCTTTATTTAATTTTTTTATTTACCTGTTTCTTTGAGGAACCTGCCAACTTTTTTCCTTGGTATCTGCCATATGCTGGTTTTCTCTTCCTCTCACTTAGACAATCATGGGTCATTCGATATTATTTGGGCTATCACAGACTTATCTGCAACATTAAGCGATGTTTCTCTATTTGTCTATGTTAGTGACGTTTTGGGAACACCCCTACCCTGACAGAGCTAATTTATAGAATTGATTAACATTTTAGCAACAGCGTTATCGAATATTACATTCATGTGGATTTAAGGAAAGATAATAAGTGCCCTGTTTTTATATATTTGCCAAAATTATGCAAAAAGCAGATTGGGTTTTACGGTATTGTTGTCTGTAGTAGTCTATATGGGTTTGTAGCACTAGATCTGAGAAGGTAGCAGCAGTGAAAAGACTTGGAGTTTATAGAAGTACCAGAAGAGGTTACATATTTTCGTAGACAAAACAGGCCAGACCATAGACCTAAAAAAGAAAGTAAAAATCAGACTAATTATTATGCCAACTTCAGAAAATTATATTATTGTTGGACTTACCAACAGGAATACCAATAGTGTAACCAAGTCATACAGATTTCAAAATAATCCTCTTTTCAGTGGAAAACAGACTGATAATTATCGGCCTCAGTAAGGTTTAGAAGTGTTAGATTAGTATTACGTGCCAAAATTAGGCTTTTAGACCCCACAGGAAGACGCGATCACTTAACTCATACTACAAAATTTATGTCCCAACCGTTGGTCGAGCTGCCTACAAACATGCCATATTAAATAAGGATTTCAATAAACTTGTGACTGAATCTAAATCTAAGCTAGCCCCGCTTCGCCGTTGCATCAAAACCAGTAGCCATTAAGGTCCCATTTACCGTTAAATTCCAAGGACGCGGGCATGCTTTTGAAAAATAACTAGCATAGATGATGCCGGCACACTCATTTGCACATTACTGTATTTACTTGATGATATTAACCGTTTTGCTAGGTACGTAACTATTGTAGGAGTGTGATTGGCGTGCTTCTGCGACTAAAATTTGTAATTTTGATGCGGGAAATAACCTTTTTTTTATCGATACACCTACTTGTGGGAATGATACTCTCCATCAATCGCCTCTTCCTAGATAAAGTTCATCAATCATAGTCATCGGACTATGATTGAATCAGGCGTTACTTTGCGGAAATCCATGTTAGTAATCATTACCTACTATTATATTACTAAGTAATGTAAATCACTTACCACCGGGCTGCCATAAAATATCGATTTTTTAATAATACTGACAGAAATTGTTCAATAAAGTTTCACTACGGCGTTTCAGAATAACTAATAGTGATGAGTAATGACTTCTATTTAATTACAATCCGAATAATTTTACGGGTCTACCTCGTCGGCGATGGCGAAATGATTTGGACTCATTTCTGAAGGACAGGTCAGGCAAAACTCAAAAGTCTAAACCGAGAGCAATGGGAGGAGGGAGGAATTTCCCCAGTAGTGGGACTTAGTAGGCTTATAAATAAACGCGTACCCCGACAAAGACAGTAAATAACGCTAGGATGACAGACAATAAACTTCAGAAAGCGGCAACGCCTCATTAATAATATTGATAGTGACCACATCTTAATAAAAAAGAAAAAGAAACTACCAGCCATCAACAACCAGCAACAATGGTGATCCAATTGAAACTTTTCCGTATAATGGAACTAAATAACTGGCCGCCAACAAAAAACGGATGAAATATTAAAAAGCATAATGACAATATCGGGCCGCGAATCGAAACAAAATAATGGCTAACGGCATAAGTTATTCCATTTTGTTTGAGCATCAATTAATTTTGCTGGAAGAAAAATAGCCAAGCTCGAGTGTGAGTTTAATATAAAAACCTTACGAAACTCATGAGACAAGTTCATTTAATTTTTAACTAAAGTAAGCCAAGTACAATTAAGTTTCAAAAATACCTCACTGGATTCTTTGTCAATGTTGGGATACTGCTTACCCGAAAAAATAGATCTAAGGTATTATCACTGGTACTTTACCTGATATGAAATTACACGGTATCAGTTTATATTTATTTTTCTTACAATTCTCATTTAGTTTAACACAATAAGATCAACAACTTTACTACGTTACTGTTCACTTCAATGGACTAAGGTTTGGCACTACAGTTTCCCATCTCCTGTCAAAAACGAACACACCAGGGTCAGGGCCAGAACTAAAAGACGGTCCATTAGGACGTGACTTGTATCAGATATTCGAAGACGATGTCGAAGACGGAGGAGACAAGTTCGATAAACTGGCCCTCACAACCTTATGAGATGATTGCCTAAGAAAAAAGGGAAAGGTACAATCTTTCACTTTTTTTCTTTAAGAGTAAATTAGGTGGTTTAGTCAAAGTATAAAGACAAACAAGTAATCAAACTTCGGCCGTTTCGGAGCCCGCGATACATATTCAAGGTCGAGACACAGACGGTGCGATCCGTACTGGAGCATTCTTACGCATTCGTAAAACTTTGCTTGTAGTGCGTTCGTTCACGGCGCACACACATACAAGCCGCGTGATGTACCTATTGTTGCAAGGAAAATTAGTGCTAATGTACTGTGCTTTAGTTGAGGGCCACATGAGTTAGGAAACAAATAAGGTTGGCTAGTAGATATAGTATCATTAGTAAACATAGTATAACGGAACCCTAAAAAGTGATCTTCTATAGTCGCAAAAAACAGAGACATAGTAGTTTCAATTAAGACCAAGTCTTACGATGAAAGATGGACTCGAAGCAAAAGGCGATGCAAATTAAGCCAAACCAATTCACTTATACTAATCTGGACTTTATTTGCAAAAACATTATGACTACAGTCGTATGTAGTTTTTAAGAAGACAATATTGTAGCTAATTTACTAACTGTACAAAACTATCATTCTTTTAGGAAATTAAAATAAATACCGGTAGATGCGGCGCTTCTGTATTACATAGAATAGAAATAATCGGTTTGTATTGATAAAAAATGCCTTTGTAAATTTATACTGATTGAAAGCAAAACTGTTTCCAAAAACTATTTGGCTAAATGGAAGAACAAAATTCAATAAATAACGTTATAATTTGCTTACTTATATTTGATTTTACGATTTTTTTCTCGTTTTTCTCGAAACTGCAACTACTTCATTCAAATATTTGTTTTTTGCAAAAAATATCGATCTGAAATAAAAAACAACAATATAATATAGGTAATAGTTGCCTGCCATTTTCCTAATCGTAATACCGTAAATCAGTTTCTTAGGGCAATTTTACATCATATTTTTAACTCATATGCATATGGTCTTAGGTTTAGGTTAGATCATAGGTTAATCAGTTAACTTACAAGGAAACGTACCCTGTCCGGCTTTGATTTGCCCTTTTTTAGCCCTGCAAAGTTTGAACCCTTTGAGGGTGTTTTTTTTTAGGAAAATATGACTCTTTGGGCAATATAACGAAACACGTGCTTATTATTTTTTCATGTTCTCAAACATAATATCAAATCAGTAATTAACTAACAACTTGCTTAATTTTTTTTTCTGTTGAAGTTGGAGTTGTCCCGATATGTTGAGATTGGGCAGCTAAAAAAAAATACGTGTCTGTTATTTTAGACTACTCTCAAACATATATCAAAATAAATCAAATCGGAGCCGGACAGTTGGGTAACTTTCCTTGTTAGTACTTAAAATATTCATATTTCAAATGTATACGTAGTTATTGTTATTATTTGGTTAGAATTATTTATAACAATAGTAATGGGTAATTTCACGATACATGAATTCCAGAAAAATATGAAGGAATGACGATTATGCCACACCTGGCCATAAAGTGGCTTTTTCCGTACGCGCAGCGTACGCGCTTTCTGGCCAAGTGTAGACATAAAATGATGTACACAACACGGGAGGTAATAAAGAAAGCCCTCGATCGCATATTTACGTCCCTCGCTTGCAGCTCGGGCCGCAAACATCTGCGATCTCGGCCTTTCTTTGTTTTACCACCCAAGTTGTGTAATGTACTATTTTAGATGTCTTGGACTACATATATTACAGATATAGATTGCTAGACGTTTAACTCTTAACGGATTATGCGAATATCTGACACAAGTTATCGAAAAGCGTGTAAGCCGGAATGACGTCATTATTGCATTACTCGGAACAGAATCCGTGTAACGACATGATGGGAGATTCGTTTAATGTGCTACTACCATTTGAGCTCGCCTACTATGGAGACGGATTTTTTTCTTCGAGCAATATCGACTGCAATTTATCGTTCGTACGATAAATTTGCAGTCGATATTCCTTTGGAGTGGGTAAACAACTTTGTTATTAGATTCTTAAACACACTTAATAACTGATTTTCATATTTATTTTTAGCAATAAAACTGAAGAAGCCTGCTGGCTATGGGCAATATTTATGTTTGACTTTTTTGTTGTTTCAACCTTTTAACTTACATACTTTTGATATTTGATCTGGCTACTTTATTAGACAATTATTAGGTAATACTTATTAGGTACATATCAGGGGCGTGGCGTAAAAGATATCCTTTGGCAAGCCGGTGCAGATTTGGCGTACATTTTTCGTAAGAGTTGTAGAATAAGGTGGTCAAATGCCTGATATTAGGCAAGCCGGTAGGAATCGAGTTCTTTGGACGCCACGCCACTGGTGCATATTAGATAAGAGATACGTATTAATAAAAAATATATCGAAGTATAGACAAAAAAATATACATATAGCTGCACGAACAACCATTATTCAGAGCTCTCGATAAGCTGGTTTTTTTATATTACTAGCCTGCGTTAGCACCACAAACTATCTCTATACATCAATATTTTATTGAGCTTTTGCATTTACAAATTAAGAGATCAAGAATATGTTTACTATAATGCTTAAATAATAACTTCAAAACATTTAGAAGCACTTCTTTAATTTGATTTTATGTCAACGTCACGACACTGCACATCAAAATGGATCAAAGATTGATTAATTAAGTATTTTTTGCCTCTCACTTCAACCGAACCAATTAAGTCAATTACAAGTTGAAAATGGATCAGACGTGTACATCATTGACACGTGTTAAATTAATTTGTTAAAAAAACGTGTAATCGGTCATACCGGGTGTGGCCTGTAATACGAGCAAAAAATTAAACCGTAGGTTCTACTCCTCAAACTAGACAACTTTTATTCAGCGACTTTTAAAAATAACTTGTGGTTTGATTTATAGCACACTTTAAAGTTTATCCGAACACGCAATGTATTGCGAAATTGATTACGTCTGTAGGGTGACAAGATTGACAAGCAATGTTAATTAGACGGATTTTGATGTACATTGAACATACTAATTACTTTGTATGAAAAAGAGACAATCTAAGGACTACATACGCGTATTTTTAAAAAGTGGTTGAACAAAAGTTTTATTATTTGAGGAATAGAATCTACGGTTTAATTTTTTGCTCGTATTACAGGCCACACCCGGTATAATCATAATCAAGTGTACAGTACAGTACAGACGTTATTAATGAATGTGTGCCGTTAAGTTTTAATTAGGTAATGAATGTGACTCGGTGTCAAAATTGTCCGCTCTTAATTGACACTAATTTAATTCATCCTTTTTTTTATATTCGTACAACTATCAGTAGTGTAAGTATATCAAAATGACTTAAGACATGACAGTGTTTACCTGCATCAAACTGGTACTAAGACGAATGTATAAGGCTCTACCTACACTCGCACTCCTAAAGAAAGCCCCTAAAAGAAAAAAAAGGCATAAGGTACACTCCGTTTTTTTGGGCGGTTGAGCATAAGAAAACCTCTTCCACCCTAACCTACCCTTCACCAGACAGTTACAGGCGAAGGTAATAAGTGTAGCCGCTAGGTAGACGACCCGCGCCGTACACTGCGGGTTCATAAAGGCCCCTACTCACTACACCAGCCGCCTGGCCGGTGCGTACCGCCAAAAAGCCCGGCGATATATCCACCGGGCTTACCGCACAAACGAGCCACCGGTATGACCAGTGTATGCCAGTGGGTTGCACGGCGAGCCGGCGTCCAGTTCTCGGAATTCGAGTTATTATCGCACGGTGTATAGCGTGGTAATGGTAACACTGGGATTATGCAGTAAGTGCGCCCGATAATGCCAGCGTCATACCCGCACGACTAAAACCCGCTGGGCACGGCACCGGCATTGTGTGTATACTGCATCCATATAGAGTTCTCTCTGTTGCACTTTTGTATGCAAATGAAAGGGACAAGGGCTAGACGTCTAAAAAAAACTATTTAGTCCGTCAGTTAGATTATTAAAAAATATTGTACACGTATTTTTTCTTTTGTTTGACAAACAAAAAATGACGAGGATAGAGTGCTTAGAAGCTTCGAGTGACGTCACTCCTAGGTACAATTTTCACCTAGGAGTGACGTCACAAGCCCCCACTCCAGAAGTTTGATAATCTATAATTTTGTCGAAGTTTAATATTTTGAGAAATCAAAAAATACGTGTCCTATATTTTTCTATAATCTAACTGACGGACTAAATAGAATTACATAGTTTTAACCCAGTCGACATCCCCATTGCGCCTAAAGAGAAGCGTTTAAGGCTCCTACGCACTATGGCGGTGGCTTGGCCGGCGGGTTATTTCCACGCGGGTATGCCGCGGGCACCCCGTCGGTTATGGCGTCGGTATTATCAGGCCAAGAGTCATACTGCGTGCCGACGGCTCGTTCTTGCGGCAAGCCCGGCGGCATAAATACGCGCCGAGTATGAAGCTTGGGGGCTTTGAAGAGCTGATCATTGTTGGAAACACGGAAGGCAAACGAGCCCAGGGTCGATCAAGTGAAAGGCTCATCCTCGACCAAGTTTTGCTCGGTCATCAGAGACGCGACGAACAATGAACATGCACCGGTGGGGGCAGATCATAAAAACTAGGTGTAGACCACCCACATCCACCGATGACCACGATCCTTAGTCATGAGGGAGCCACCACAGAGAGAGAAGAGAGATGCCACCGGGTCTGTTGACGGAGTATCCGCCGGCCTAGTGTGTAGGAGCCTTTACGCGAGCGCCGCACTGCTACATGCGCACGCGGCGATGTATTACGGCTATTACGCGAGTGACGTCATACGAGCGTTTAATTTGGAACTCGTGATCGTGATGGGACGGAGTTTTTAAGTTTATTGTTAATATTTAGTTAGCAATTCGCAGCGAAAAGTGACCTCGCGACTCCGATAACTTAAGTATCTACTTTCTTTCCTCCTTCCAAAGTTTCGTAGGAGGGTAGTGGAAGCCAACAAACTAATTTCAGGAAGATCAACCTAACGGCAGGAGTAACTCACTCCGAGATTTCGCCGCGCGGCTTCCAGTACCGAATTTTGCCCGTCCGGAGCGGCTTAGTCAGCGGCCAGAAGAAGCACGCGTTATGCGATAGAGAGAGACGGTCGGATCCGGTGCGTTCCGCTCGGTGGTTGGACCCGAACGTCAGTTTTGTTAGATAGATACACTTCTGTACGTAGTACTAGAGTCTGTGCGGAAAGAGAATAGGATTTAAATTGGGGGGCGCTGTAATGCTTTTCTACCGTATGCGCCGTATTTTCTGTTCTGTGGCCATACTGGTTAGGTTAGTTCCGTTTTTCGCCACGTCTATTCTCTATCTGCACAGACTCAGAAAGCTTCTCAAATGGAGACCACAAATCGGCAAGCGCAGCGTCGGACGTCCACCAACAAGATGGGCAGATGATCTGGTTAAGGCTGCTGGCTTACGGTGGATGCAGGTGGCTTCCAACCGAACTAATTGGAAATCTATGAGGGAAGCCTATGTCCAGCAGCGGACGTCCTATGGCTGAAATGATGATGATGATTCTGTGCTAACGGTACACTTTCCATCAGGTAGTTCGTCTGTTCATTTGTCACTTCAAAATGTCTTAACTTATACTACATACTTAAATACCTACATAGCAGTGTTTTACTTGTCCCTTAAAATTAATATCCGTTGAAGTATTTTGAACTGTTAACAAATCTTGACTTGTCAAGTCTAATTAATCTAACCAACAAAATTTCAGCTCTGTTAAAATATTCCTTCAAGCCCTAATTCACCTAATTTTATGTTTCGGACTTGTTCAAGTATCGACAGCTGTCAATTCTTGAAAGTTAGACCGGTAGAATAATTAATTATACCCTAGGCATTGAACCAACTTCGTGGGTACAGGTAAAAGTTTTGACAAGATGGGATACTGTACTAAAATTTTCCCTTACGGAAATATATTATGTACCTACCTAATTCAGTATGTATTAACCGTAAATTTGATGCTTATTGCATAATTATACTGATCGTGATCGTGAAAGTGCATTTTGAAGTTTATCCCATTTATGAGCCCCTCGCATGAATTAAACGATTTTATTATTATAATGAAACCCAAATAAGGGATAAAACGTTTTCACTTTCGCTGTTTTTTTTGTGTTTTAAGTAAGATGTAATTGTATTAAAGAAATCTAATGTATTAATGTCATATTGTTGAAAAACTTAATATGTTTCAAAAGAGAAACTGGTGAGTTTCTTCCGATGCTTCTTCTCACCAGAAGATCATTACCCGAAGTGCCAAAAGACAAGAATAGAATCAGACTTATAAAAGAGCCCTCTGCAGCTGGTCCTGGATGTGATATGGACTTTGATATTCACAGGTGCATTGTACCAAAGTATAAAGACAGACGGGTAGTTCTCTGCGATTTTTTACCGTGTTGCTTGCTTCATTACCATCGCCACTTTATTGGCCGTTTTATAAAAGCAATCAGGATCATTATGATAAAAATAGCAGAAGCATTTTGTAGGAAGAAAAATTACTGCTAATATACTGTGATTGTATTATGCCCAAATCGAAGAATAAATAAAGAACGTTGACTTTGATCTCCTAGTATTAAAATAGAGTTGCAAATAAAGAACTTTCATATTACTATTGTACTTTCGTAGTGTTAATATTTCCCAACAGTGAGACACCTAACCACCTGTGAAAAAATTAATTCTAAAATACCATAATTATATTCTCTTTTCAAATTAACGGTTTTCGTGTAATCAATACCGCATTTCAGTCATCTCAAAGAAAAATCGCGAGGATCCATCAAATCTAAAAATACATTTGTAGACTACATTCAGTTCGATTTTGAGCTGTATGCGTTTCATAATAAGTGTGTAGTTAAATTTTACGAGTGACAAAAACAAAATGCGTTGTGACTTGAATTAATTGTGATGACTTGCGGACGGCGCGGAAAAACAGAAAATCAGTGTGAGTCGGCTGAATGAGTTTTTTTTTTATATAAGGCTTTGTCTACACAATACACATAAAAGCTTTCACACGCGTATTTCTAGCCAAGCGATGTTAAAATTAGTTTCACATACGTCGACGCTCACTCATTTGTTTCATCGCGATCAAAAGTGCTTTGTGTAAGTGCATATAATATGTTCATCATAACTCTTTTATATGAATAACAACCGAGTTTTCAGTTCATTATGTATTCAAGATGCTGCAAAAAAGATAAACGTGTATATGAAGTTTCCAATGCACAGTGGGCTAGCGTGGGGGGGGCTACAGCCCGTTCACTATCATCTATGACACTAGGCCTGTGCCCAGCAGTGGGGCATACATACCGGGCGTTGCTTGTAACAGGAGCAAATAATTAAAACGTAGATTCTACTCATCAAACAATAAAACTTTCGTTCAACAACTTCTAAAAAATATGTAATCCTTAGATTTTATCTTTTTCATACAAGTTAAATAGTATTTTCAATGTACGTTAACATCAGTCTAATTGACGTCGCTTGTCACGCTACAAACTTAAAAAACATCGCAATACATTGCGGTTTCTAATAAACTTTAAAGTGTTCTAAAAGATAAAACATAAGTTATTTTTAAATGTCGCTGAACAATTAATTTTTCTCAAACATGGCATGAAATGTTGACATTACGTGCCTTAAAATAGGCCGCAAAGTACTTCGTTTCCGGTGCAGCTTGACACTTGGCACGTAATGGAATTTCATACTTTTTTTAATTTCCATTCCACATTTATTTGGGCCACAGCATCACAGCATTCAGCCATTAATAGTACATTACACAACTAGGGTGGTAATACAAAGAAAGGCCGAGATCGCAGATGTTTGCGGCCCGAGCTGCAAGCGAGGGACGTAAATATGCGATCGAGGGCTTTCTTTATTACCCCACGTGTTGTGTACATCATTTTATGTCTACACTTGGCCAGAAAGCGGCTTTTTCCGTACGCGCAGCGTGCGGAAAAAGTCACTTTATGGCCAGGTGTGGCATAAAAAAACAAAAAACGATGTTTGCTATATTTTGCAGTTTTATTTATTTCAAATTGACATGAACATAACAAGTAACACATTATAAGCCATTTTAAATTGCAATTTTAACTACACGAATACACATTTAAAATATTTCATCTAAATATTCGCGGTAAAAATGTGAACTGAAATAGCTTTTGGCCGAATTTGCATTGTCTATGGATATAATGTCATTAATGTCACTTTCTGACAGCCAGTTTGTGTTATAAAATATTAAGTAAGGTTATTATAGTAAGTTTATTTATTTCATTGCATGTTTGAGAAAAGCACTATACATACCTCGGCGGGAAATGGGGTTGCCGGCCTCGTAACTATCTGGCCTCGCTTCGCTCGGCCAGCTATATGTACTCGGCCGGCAATTCCTTACTTCCCGGCCTCTGCAGTAATGTACTATTGTTCAGTTTGAGGAATACAATCTACTTTTTAATTATTTGCTCCTAGTACAGGCAACACCTGGTATATTGGCCTAATAAAACCATATAGCTTCTTTTCGGCACATTTTTTTTGTAACAATTGGCAAATTTACCACGGTAAATTCTGCAAATAAGAGCTTGCGAAGAGATTGCGCATGTAGACACACCTTTACTTTAGTCTATGGTCGTCATTGCGGTAACGAAGAGTTAACTAGACGCGACCGTTACTCTATGGTTAGGTGGTTGACACTGTGTCATACGAGAAAAAAGTTATTATATCATTTTAGAGATTTGAGCGTGCGTCATGGCGTAATTTTTGCGGTAATATAATTAAATGGTCAGTCTAGAGGTCAGATGCTTCTGTAATACGCGGTTTGCTTCGGTATGTGAAATGTTGCCAGCTGTTATGGATATGTCTGGCAGACATTCTAATCTATCGCATAAATTTCATAAGCGGGAACACATGTGACGATAAATAGTAACCCATCAAAAACATTACATGTAAAAAGATGCAAGTCTCGCAACGCAACGCAGTTCTTTTACAACAGTTTTGAGATTAATGTTAAAATTGTTAAACCAAGTCAGTACCGAGGGGGTGTCCACAGAACTCGATTCCCACCGACTTGTCTATTATTTACCCGTGGAGGGAGGATTCTTTATTTGAGAAGTATTAAATGTTCCTCCACGGTTTAATAGGACTAAAAACTATGTTTAAAATTTGGAGCTTGTGCTTCTGCTAGAAGTGCCTTAGAATTATGATGATCTGTCAGTGAGTCAGTCAGTCAGTGACAAAACCAAACTAACTTTGACGTGTAATAGTTCTTAAACTACACGTTCAAAAGGAATGTTATTGAGAATATACCTAAGTCTTATTGTGCCCTATCTCTGAAAATTCAGGGTTCTAGCTTTAGCCAGCACAAAATTACAGGAGGTTGAAAATGGCCTGAATGGCTTCGAGAAAAGGATGGTACGGCCGTGCCTTTGTTTTGTTCGACTTGGCGGGGGCACTACCGTGCGATTTCTCAAAATTTGGAATATCGATTTGAAAGTTATTCGTTCATTGAAAACACTCACAGGTCCATTAGGTACAGTCCGCCTCAAAACTAGCTGGACACTTTTATAGTACGGCTCCATACAATATGTTCAGCTACTTTTGAGACCGATCGTACTAATATTGTTTAAATAACACGACAAACAAGTAAAACGAAGACAAAGGACATATTTTAACGTAAAGTATGACTAAGTTCAAACAAAAATCCATTGTTCATAAAACAAATTAGTTTAGTAACCAAATAAGTCATTATTTGCAAAATTTCGGGTCCTCTGTGAGTTATTCTGATGACTCTTTCTTTGTTCAAATGTGGAGCCTAAAGATGATTTTCTGGAAAGCCACTAAGTATACAACGCATCCACACTATATAAAAAAGCAAGAACCGTATAACGTAAGTTACGTATAATTTTTAGTTACTATAATGTTTTTGATGGGTTTCCCGAAATTGAACTATGAATTGACAAATCTTTTACAGACTATTTCTTTAAAAGTTCTGCCATTAGCCTGTAATTTTTTTAAATGTGCAATAACCTTTGTATGGAAATCTTAACTACAAAATACGAATCCTTTTCGAAATAAAATCAGCGTTTCTTTAATTAAATTAGAGAACGGCACATCAAATCCAACTCACGTGTAATGGAACGTAAGTATTATTTCGGACTGTATCATTGCGAGCTTATACGGGTTCCAATAAAGAATATAGTAATACCAAGGCTTAAAAATAATAAGCAATGGTCGGTGAATGGTTTAACGTGTCTTTTCAATCAGGGTTTCGAATGCCTATACAGGATACGAGTCACTTTCTGGTAATTTATGTATGAGATTTGATGTACCACTTTTAGATGATGAAAATAATTCTGAAGTACCTAGGCACAATTGTCAATTCACAACAAAACGCAAATAAGATTATTATTTAAAAAATATTGGCAACCTGAATCCATCTATTCTAGGGAAATAAAAGAGATTTACTACATAACATAGTCATTGGTTTCCGCGATTATCACTCATTGTAGTAAACCGCGATACATATTAGGTACTTAACGTTTGCGTTCCGACGTTTTCGACAGCAGTTTAGTCAAATCAGATACTTAATAGAATTTTATTTTTTTTAAATTAGGAGACAAAACATATTTATTACAGTCAAACTTGTATACATCAGACATAAGGTAACTTACCAACATATACTTTGTCCGTGTCAACAGCCCATACTTCACGAATCCCAAGTCATATCTAATCAACTCGACCCCGAACATATTGGTTCTATTTAAATTGAAAAGACAGTAAATACATTTGAAACTCATTGGCTCTTGCGACCTTGCGTCCTAGACTTTGGGTAATAAGTCCGATTCGGACCGTGAGGCAATAACCCAGGCTCCGAGAGACGCGATCAAGATCGGTGCAATTCGTACGAATGGAACGTTTTATTGTTTGGCGACTGAGTGTTTCGCGACTTTGTTGATAGGACGCAAACAATGTACAAAGTAGGAGATCGTTAGTACCATGTTACAATAAAACACGGCGTGTTCTTCCCGTCAAACATGATGATGTCGTGTTGACTTAAGTACGTCATGGCATATTGAATAAGTCTTTGTGTCTTGGATGCGAGGGCACACTCCACGACACAAATATATAAGAGTACCTAGCAGTGGCGTGGCGTAAAAGATATCCTTGGGCAAGCCGGTGCAGATTTGGCGTACATTTTCCTTAAGAATTGTAGAATAAGGTGCTCAAATGCCTAATATTAGGCAAGCCGGTAGGAATCGAGTTCTTTGGACGCCACGCTACTGGTACCTAGTAGGAATTACTCGGTCTACGCAAAAATACCAACGTGAGTGAGTCTACATATTTTTACTGTAGATATGATATATTCGGAATTACAATCGGCGGTAATGTTCATGTGAACATTTATTAGTATGAACTAATAAGCAAAACATAACCATAGCAAACAGGAAGCCGCGATTAATAGGTAAAGTAGAGTGTTTAATATGTAATAGTTCATAAGGGATATAAGATGTAATATCTTAAAGGATGGAAGGGCAGGTGTGCCTAATCCGGGGCGATCTTAATTTGACAGGCCTATTTTAAGGAAATTGGCTGAATTGCATCGTTTAATTTCACGCTATTAGCAGATTAGAAGAGACGCGTGTCCGTTGATTCTTCAGTTACGAATTTATTCCCATGAAATAAAAGCAGGTGCTAAAATATTATCATCCACTGATGAAAATAGTTCTCCACAACGACCGAAGACAAGTATTTGTGCGCTCAATTTTGCCTCCATCGGATTCAGGTGACCATAACCAGCGGGCTTATGATGCTAGACCTTGTCGTGCGATAAATAAATGATAAGACACCCGCCATGTTTTAACAGGTACCGTAAAACGCCTATTTAAGACCATCGAGGCTATTAGGAAAAATGTCTTACACTTCTAAAACCTCATTAATAGAACACTACCACTAACCAACTTCACGTTAGGTTTAGACTCTGATAGACGAAGATTTAAGTTTCTACCCTTGCCATGGAATATTTTGTTAACTTATATTTTCTTAGTGCCAAATAGCCTAGCGGGTCTTAATTAGCTCCATTTTACGGTAGGTAAGTGTGAGAGTGACGGATGCTTTCTTATTTATTTATCGTCGTCGAAAGCCCAGCATCACGAGCTTGCAGGTCGTCAGACTATCTTGTGGAAGGCTGGCCCAAAGTGTCTTTCGCAACTATGTTCAGCAATAGACGTCTCTAGATGGAGACGCCAACTTTACTACATATAAAGAGACTATAAGACATGACAAGATGTGAACAGTTGTTATGCTTTCTGAACCGGTTTCCGAGACTTTAACCAGGTCTTCAGTTCTTTTTGTGAGCCCCCCTCATAAAAAGTAAATAAGACTATTCAAGGAGAAGAAGTACCTAAGCGTAAGATTTTTTAATAGTTTTCGTTTGCGGTTTGGGCTTGGGTTTTTGTTGAACCTATGTTTTAAAGAGACATATCTGTGGTTTTATTTCATAGGGATTATTTGATCTCCATACTTAAGTTATTCCAAATTCAATCTAAAGTATAGCCTCTTATTCGATTTTACAAATGTAGCGTGTATTAAAAAATATAAACAACAAGTTTTTACTGAAACATGCCTGTATTATAAACTGTTCACCTATACAAAGCCTGACGTAACTGACGTAACAATGGACACGGCGCAGACGCCGACGAAGTGGAGTAAGCAAACGATCGATTTCACTTTCGTTGTACAGTTACCTGTGCTTCGCAAGAGCATGTGCCGCGCAGACGCGCCGCGTCTCTGACGTACTCTTACTCTGCCATGTTATGCCTTAATGCTCTATCTTTGTATGGAATCCTATAAAGATACAGGACTTCGACCTACGTCATAGGTTAACTCATGGAACAATAAAACCACATATTTTCGTCGCAAACTGATGATCTTGTGAACTGGAGTACATCATAAGCATATTGAAGCTATAAAATGGAAACATTATCCTTGTCCTGTAGTTAAAAGTACATGTTAGATAACGGTTTTCTTTATCGTAATTTTCTCGAATTCTTTAAACGGCTACTCGTTTAGAGGACCAAATTACGAAAAGTTAAACGTTAAAATAAATAATACTTTTTAGGCAATTTAAATTTTATTTTGTTTTCCTCTTTTATTGTTTTATCTGTGTGTACTTAATTGCGATAATTTAGAAATGAATAATATCATCAAAAACAAGTTTACAACTTTGAAATATAAATAGATTCCCTTTGCCACCCTCCATAACTTATTCCTTGTTTTATGACAACGGTAGCAATTGGCAAAGTGCCTTTAATACGGTTTAGCGCCCGTGTCATGTTGAGTAGAACGTTCTGCAAACACCATTAGTGCAAAGTGGCAACATGCCCAACATGAGCCAGTGCAGTGGATAGATTTCTTAATAAATATTGTTCGCTGCTTTTTGCAACTGCTCTGGGCACCGTCCAAGAGGGGGCACAACATTGGAGAATGTTAGTAGAAGATAGAAAATTTATTTACGAAGAAGCACATAATACACAATAGCACTACGTATAGAAATCTCTCTCTCTCTCTCTAACAAAACTGACATTCGGGTCCAACCACCGGACGGAGCGCAGCGGATCCGACCATCTTTATCGCATAAGGGCCGATACAGACGGACTGCATGCCAGCTGCGATTTGTATGGGAACTGCATCACAACTGCACGCCGACTGCGCAGTTGTGATGCAGTTCCCATACAAATCGCAGCTGGCATGCAGTCCGTCTGTGTCGGCCCTAACGCGTGCTGTTTCTAGTCGTTTGCTAAGCCCTACCGCGGTAGCAAAATTTGGTGGTAGTAGCCGCGCGGCGAAATCGCGGAGTGAGCCACTCCTGCCCTAGTATCAATTGGGTATTTGACAACAATCAAAATTAATGAGTTAACGCTAACCATCAAATTATGTTCCCAAAACTGCTCGGATAAAATCAATTACCTACATACATTTTCGTGCCACCAGCGATTTTAAAATAATAAAAACTAAAAATTAGGCACTAGTGGCGCGGCGTAAAAGATATCCTTGGGCAAGCCGGTGCAGATATTTTGGCGTACTTTTTCCTTAAGAGCTGTAGAATAAGGTGGTCAATTGCCTGATATTAGGCAAGCCGGTAGGAATCGAGTTCTTTGGACGCCACGCCACTGTTAGGCACCATGTTGAGCATGACGTCTTTTTTTTTTAAACTGACGAACTTGCAAGTCTTGTAATTTTTGCAACAGTCAGTAGACTGTTGCAAAAATCGGACCAGGTGAGGGCCGTGGCGTTCCCTGGGATCGAATCACGTCGCTTGGTCCTGACCACCTTGAGAAGATCGGACTAGGTGGGCCTAGGACTAGATGGGGGCTGAAGCGGCTGGGAGAGCATGATGTCACAAGTCAGTATTTCATACATAACTGCATACTTTACGAGCGTTTGACACTTCATAAAAAAAACCGATTCGATCTGTCATCAAGTAGCCTATGTATTCTAGTATCGAGTGTCGTTTCTACAGAGAATTGTCTATTCTTCTACGATGGAAGCTGTAGTAGTGGCATTGACACTTTAATCCGGGGAAGAGTGAAACGAAATGAGCATTGTGTTTTAATTAACGGATTCCATTTGGACACGGGATTTAATTACTTAGGCTCAGTTCTCCTTCCTTGTTTTAGTTCGCCTTTAATATTATTTAAGTTTTAATACAGATTAGATAATTTCGTATACTTTATTTTATTTTATTACCATCTAAATAGCATTTCATAATTTAGATATACAAAATTATCAAATAGTTTGTAAGGTTTCAAACCGCAGTAACGAAAGCAAACGATTAATTTGTTATCCGTCTGTCAATAAGTTTTCGTTATTTTAAAACTGATCAGTTAATATCACCACCCCATCCCCAAGTAGCAAACGACTATAGGTAAATATATAGTTCGATGAATCAGTAACCAACGTCCTATTCAAAAGTGCACCTGAAGGAGTGCAATTTATTCTCGGATCCATCTTTCAATGACGCAGCAGTTAGGTAAACTCGTACGTAAATTATCTCATACTTGGCGTTTTAAAAACCAAGAATTTTAAATAAAACCCCAAAATCGCCGCCAACTCTTATCTGGCAGGTCACCATTAGTAAAGATAAGCTAACCCTTTGTGTGCCTTCTAAAACCGCATTTGTAAGGCTCCGGTTGTTTACGCCAGGCAATACTTTACATAAACGGACACAATTATATATTTTAGTATACTACAATTGATTACTGATTTAATAGTACAAATCTGTTAAAAGTGTCAATACCATTTGATTAATATAAATAACAAAACTATTACAGAGGGACATCATGTAAATTTGTGATTATTAGAAAATTAGAACCAACAAAACCTGCACAAAAAGTTAATCTTATAATTCACAAATCATCACTCTATCTAAGTATATATCAAATATCTAATCCCTTAAGAAAACCGTGGGCGCACGACAAAATCTTTATGAGCTTTAAAAATTCATAAAAGTTTATCTTAATGCCCTATAAGACAGATAAAATGGAATAATCTAAAACACCTGGGTAATATTCCACAAGTCAAACTCAACACAACTTTTGTTGTCTCTTTCACTCACAAGAAGTAACGAAGCTGGGAGAAAGAGACGCTGATAACAAAGTTTCGAATGTTCCTCTGAAGAATGGATAAAGAAGTAGGGAAATGAATCGCTCGTGACCGCAATCCGTCTTAGGAGGATTTATTTTATGCTAAGTAGGAAGGTAGGGAGCAAAAAATATTTGGCCCAGCCCTGTGTGATGGCCCTAATCCAACATTAAGAAGTTTTGAGCAGAAACTGATTGAGGTTTATCGTTTTATGTGTAAGTCAGATTAAACATATGCAGGGCTGGTGCTATGTCTCTTTAACTTTAAGTAAATTGTGTATTTTGATTGTTAATAATGAGCTAGAGTGGAGATCACCAATTAGTTTCTTCAGGAGTCCAGTTTTAAAAATAAGATTACCATCGCGGTCAGTTTCTAAATAAAGTAGTATTAAGGTCCGCACAAAGTAGGTCTGCGGTTCGGATCCGGACCGCGGTTCGCCATTTGGTGACCCCCCCCAGCTTACGGTTGAATTTTTTGAAATTTTATGAGAGGTGAGCTTGCAATTAAATTCAACGCTTAATGCCCTATTTTTTATATAGTTTATATTGAATTTCATAGACTATTTGTGTCATATCATTGAAAGCATTTTCTTTGAATCGGTTAATTTATAAATTGTTTAATAAGTTAAACCCGAGCTAATCTAAAATGCGATGGAATGAGACATTCTACGAAACGGCAGGTACAGTCGAGTTCATTTACATATACACAAATAAGAGAACAAAAATATCTGAACACGCTTTTATGCTCCTGACAGTAGAGTCGTGTTCAGATATTATTGTTTCCGTAAGTGTGTAGATGTAAATGAACTCGACTTATCAGCGGCTTTCATTCTGATGTTTATTTCTTAAATTTCAATAAAATGTATACGAAAACCATTGCGAAAGGCTGACTTTGTAAATTATTTATTAACCATAAAACGATTTTTATAGGATTTTTTAATAATGCGACGACGACCATTCCCATAAAGCTTGACATTAACTTTTATCAAACATGACGTAAAATTATCGTTTTAAATAATGGGCCCATAAATAATTTTAATATCGTAGCCAAGTTTTGACTGCGCAATCGCAATGAAGAAGTTAAAGTATTGGTTTTTTTGGTGTTCCACTTGGTCGAAGAGAAAGAAATCTAACGCAAAATGTATTTAAGTGTGAGGTGATTAAAGTACTTATTAAGTACTACTTAACTCCATTATTGATTTGTATCATAATACTTACACGTTAGCAAGTTTAAACCTTAAAACTTAAAAGGCTCATTTTAATGTTCAAATCAATTCTAGTTAACTAGTTAGTGTAAAAATGGCTTCAATCTGTTAAGGAAACAAAAGTCAGACTGATGTCAGTTGTATGACGTGAAGATTTAACAAATATTTTCTTTCTTAACAAATTATCAGAAGTGGGTTGCAAATACACTTACAGAAATTAAAGGATTCGGTTCGAAGGACCAGTAACAGTGTCTCACAGTGCCCCAGCAGGTGTTTATGTTGGAGCTTGTCCCTTTAGTTTTTTACATCTCTACACCATATATATTAGGCAATAAAAAATATGACTATGATAACTCCACAAGCATATTTGTACAAATACATAAAGTGGCATGCCGTGACAGTCGTGAAAGCCGATGCAGATGAAAACGCTGATAATGCTATTCCGCACTCTTCGTGCGTGTGGAGAAACGACGAACATATTACTTTTTAACCTACTGAGGATGAGATTACTGCGTTTATTGTCGAAATATTAAATTTCTTGCTACTGCTGAAATTACACAGTGCAATTGAAATAATACTAAATTAGTTAATTTTGGAGTCATAGAGAGTTTAAAGCTGAACAGGAATTATAGAAACGAAATAAAACACTGCGAACTGACAAGCACTAGACAAAGAATTTAGGAAAGAGTTAGAGTTGTGTATACTTGTTATAGAAACAACACACATGTGTGTAGGAGTTGCAAAATACAATGAAATGATAACACATACTTACAATAAAGCAAATAACTAAAAAGGAAACAATAACAAAAAGCTTCAAGCTTTCGCTAACAATGTATAAGAGACTGACAAAAAAGCTCCGGAAAACATGAAAGCAGCAAAAACCCGACTGAACCCTTCGTAGCCACTTTTTGCTTTAAAGGTTAACTCTAAACCAACACGAAGCTAACATTTCTTGCACATCCGATTCAGCACTTTTTCCCTAACACAAGCAAAACAGAAATTAGTTCAATCGCCTCGCGCCACGTGACTTCCCGTCCAACATTCTCGAAAAGGGTTTTCACAAACAGCCCGAGGTGCTCTAAAAAAACGAGGCGAAACAGGTTCCGCCGTGAGAATTCGAGTTGTAGAAACGGCTAGACATCGCGTGTCAATTGCTGGATGTGGGGTAATCGCTGGGTGGTAGAGGCGTGGCGGGAAGTAAAAGCATTCGGCACAATGCCTTAAAAGAATCGTTTACTGCCTGCTTAATCCTAAATAGTGTTACGTAAGATTAGATTAAGAATGGTGGATTAAGGGCCAAAACCATGTAAGTATCCATAAAATAATTCCACCGGCCGTCTTCGTCTGATTAGTACGATTAACGTAAAAAATATCCTTGGCCATATAGAGCAAAGTGCGAAAGCGGGAATTCGTTAAATTTAATAGTCTTTGTGATGAAACAAAGTTATCTTAGAATAAATATGTTGATTCCTGTTATTTCCCTTTTTTATTTTCTTTAATTTGATTCTTCTATTATGTTTATCGTCATCATTTCTCTACATTTTTTTATTAGTATAGTTATTTACTTCAAAGGACGGCGTTATTAATTAATAATTTTGTTTAAAACTTATAGAAATATAAACTAACGTTTTAACACAAAGAAAATACAACAATCTCATAATACTATAAGACCAAAGATTATTCTTAATCTTAGATCACGTTCATAAGACTTGTTTTAAAAATGTCTGAATCAAATCACCCCGCCCCGCTACCTCTCAACACGCAGTCGCAACTTTGCAACATTTCCGGGCATCGCCTGTCTCAGTGGTATGACACATGTGATGGTACTTAGTCGCATTCTTTTCCACTATTTCATACAATTGGCTGAGTGAATTAGCAACAGACTTTGTAATACGTAAAGTGGGTATTATGTGCAAATTTTAGAGAAATCGCTATTATGTAGAAATCCTACATTATTCGTTTGATTTGTTGCTTACTTTTGACAACTACAGTATTGTTCGCTGTACTAATTAGGTTCTTTATTAGATATCCCACAGTTCATACTGTAATTATTAAGTCTTTTTCAGATTGCATTTTTATAAGATTCTATTGCTATCTTCTATTTACCGATTATCGGTACCGATATTTGTGATGAAAGTTATCTTAGAATATATATTTTGATTACTGTTATTTCCCTTTTTTAGTTCTATTTTTTTTCTTTTATTATGTTTATCGTTATCATTTTTCCACATTTCGATTTATTTTATTTACGGGACGACTGATTTACGGGGGATTTTTATTGTATTTATTGGGACGTATTTATAAAAAGAAACAAAAAGTAAAGATTTTTAGGTGGACTTCCTTGGGGAATTTCCCTTGTTCCATCTAGGTAAACGGGATTAGGTAACCAGTGATCTGTGGGAGAATGAGATTTCAAACAACAATAATATAGCGTGAATGTTAAATAGCCCTAAAAAAATAAGCCAAACAGTTGTGCAACTTGCACTGTGTCTATATAAGTTTGCATTGTATTGTATTGTAATTGGTCCTACTTTTCTTTTAGCCAAAACAGGCATAGATTTATGGTCTAGGAGGCACGGGTGAAATTTTCAATTTATTTCCTGATGAAAATGCTCTATTTCTCCCTTATTTCGGTCTACTTCCAGTCACAAATCTCAACGTCTGGCACCTCGGAGTGGTTGCGTTTGCCCAGGAGAGACCCGTAAACTTGCAAAAAAATCTGGAAAAATATCTTATCACCTCAAGGATAGTTTTGGGTTTAATCTATAGTTTTTTATGCTGGTAATCTTGATGTAACATTGCCAGACCAGTAGGGCGTTGCTAAATACCTGCCAGACGGCCCTGAAGTTGCAAGATTAGGGTCAAAATTTATCTTATAGCCTCAAGGCTGATTCTTGCATATGTTGTTGTATACTCGCCAAAACATACCTTATCCAAAATGACAGATCATTAGGACGTTGCTTTCAGCCCCCAGACGAGGTCAAAGTTGTAGGTCTCAGGTACTAAACATATGAAAAATGGTAGATTTATACGTGTTATCTGTAAGTACTCTATTCCTCCATTCTTTACGTGTACTCTGAGACACAAATATTAGCACTATTCATTAATAAATAAATAAATAAATATTAGTGGACAATCTTACACAAATCGAACTAATATTAAATCGTTTTTCACCGATAGCTTTATCAATTTTAATAAAGCATTACTTAATATTAAACAATACATCATTACTGTTGCGTACTATAGAACCTCCATACAAAACTCCATTAACTAAGTGAATCTCCATAAGACAATCGTTACTAAGTGAACTTGGACATGTCATCAATTCCCGTTGATCGATGTGTTCCAGTATTAACATATCAACCAGTATTTGAACCAGTTTTTCTTGAATTGAATCTAACAACAGAGTTATCGGTTGATATCTTTCAGAAGCTCGTATCTCGCTTTGTACAATCGACGTCAGTGAATCAATTACTATATTTTTTTTCGTCCCCTTAAAAATAAATGAGTAATGGGAGTTTGTATAAACATACTTATTATTAATCATACTCATAATCATTTATTGCACCATGGTAGAAAAGGATTTACAAAATAAAATGTATCACATAGACCCGAAAGCGTATATACTTATAACAAATCTTAAAACTAAACACTTAAACTAGACATAGGAAAGCTAGTGCCAATAGATATATAAACGAAATAATTGTGGTTTTCTTTAGTGATTTTGTCATAAAGGGGAACGCTCAAAACTGAATTCCGGAATTATCATTATTCAGAAAGGTCAGTATTCCAAAGGTTATTTTCTGCGGGATGGCCATTTTGCCATAAATGATATGATATGACAGAGTATATAAATAATGGGGTAAGATACTTTAATATCCTAAAAAATAAAAATCAATCCAGTGCAACATGGTTTGTGAAATAATGAAGTTCGGAAGAATGTTGTTTTCGGAAACGTTCTCAGTTTTGTATGGAGCGAGAACGTTCTCAAGAACATTTGCCACAAAACTGAGGATTCCTGAGAACGGCGCAACTTTAGTGCTGCCAGCTGGCGGAATGCTATTTGTAGAAATTAGGGAGTGCAACCCCGAAAACCCGGGTAACCGTCTTCATTTAGAGTCGGGTAAAACCCGGGTATTTTGACTCAGAACCCGGGTTAAAAAACACTACTAATTAATAAAAAATACGCATGTATCGTTTAATTTTCAAGATATGTAATAAATAAAATTGAACGTCGGCCGCCTTAAAGCACACGCGAAATACATCACATGCTTGCTTATCTTACTTAACACGGCCGGCAATGCCGGCAAGTTCGTTGTAGGTAATGCAACCCGGGTACCCAAAAACCCGGCAAACCGGGTAACTGACTTTATTTAGAATCGGGTAATACCCGGGTTTCATATTTGACCGGGTTTTACCTAGTAGAAACCCTCACTTCAAACCTCACACAGTCTCGACTCATAAGATAGTAAAATATGATCGCTAGAGATCTAGCCGCGCCAAGTTTTCACGTAATAAAAACGAATCCGTAGAAAGTAGTTCGTACATTGAATTACGACGTGGGGTGAGACGGCCGCCACTAGAACTTTCCAAGAATAAAAATTTATCTTTATTTATTCTCGAAAATCATGATTTTTTTATTGCTTTTGAATCACCGACCAAATCATCGGATGTTTCATTTCTAGCTCCCGGCGGAAATCGAGGGGTGTTATAAGTTTGACCTGTGTATTTTGCGTCTGTCTGTGGCATCATAGGTCCCAAACGGGTGAAACGATTTTGAATAGTTTTTTTTTCTTTGAAAGGTTATTTAATTCATTAACAGCGGTTCTTTTTCAGAGACCGTTTTTTCTTATTAATTGATATATAAAATATACCTAAGTTTATATGAAAGAAACATGGTGGTTCTTTATTCGTTTTTAATGCGTTATGCGGGTAGATAGATAGATAGATTAAATGGCACTCACCAGATCGGAAATCGAACCCCGGTACCGCTAGATTTCCGGCCCAGCGTCTCAACCACTCGACCACCGGAGCACCCGTAGTAACGTTTCTATGTACTTTGATTTCTTGTATCTATATAAGTATACCTAAGTTTTGTCTGTTTGCCCTTTCGCCAGCTTAATGGCCATTTTGGGATCAATCGGAAGTGGTGCCTTGCTCCGAAGCCTTACCTAACCATTCGATCGTAAATTTCACTCTATCATGATGCCTGCACTGAAAATGCTACCAAACTTAGGTTAAGTTACATATTTTATATTTGTGTCAACTGAAAAACGGCACTGCCGGCACCCTGTGCCCCGACACAATATGCAGAATAACCAACTTTTTTTACAACTCTCAATATTGTAATTTCCAATGATTGATTCATTACTTATCTAAGTATCTCATATTTTTGATTTGTAAGCTCCTAAACTCTTTAATCCTAGCTGAGCGTTTATTGAATATGGATCGCACAATAGACGCATTCACCCTACTGTCCATGACAGCCGGTGGCGTAATAAATTATTTTATTGAGTGGATTGATGAACAGACCCAAGACTGGCCCGAGTGGTTAATTGAATCTGAGATACACTATAATATTATCGTCAGTAGTGACATACAGAGTCTTAGCTTTTTAAACATGTTCCTAATAGTACATTGTGTATCTAGGGCGGTAAGTATTACAAACTCGTGTTATTAAAGCCCTCGGTTTCACCTCGGGCTTATAACAAGCACTCGTTTGTAATTCCTTTACCGCCCGTGTGAATGTTTTTCATCACACTTGTGAGGAAATCTTAATAATATAACCTTTACTAATCGCCCCAGTATGACAAGAAAATATTAAAACAGACAGTGACATTAGTGACATATTATGTCCATAGACAATGCGAATGTCAAGTCACGTTCGGAAACCATAGCGGTAAAGACCTAAAACGGCCATTTAAGTTGATTTTATATTTGCAAAATACTGAAATACATTATTTAACCATTTAATTAATGTTACCGAAATATGTGTTTACATGTATTTGCAATAACAGTTATTTTTAAATAAATATTTCAGTGATAAAAGTTAAAAATGTAAGTTGGCGTTTCCTTTAAACATGACAAATAAGAGTAGAACAGAACCAGCGTTTCAAATTTAAAAAGAAAACCATTACGTCCTAGGGCGTAATAGGTCATTTACGGCCCGCAGAACCTACGTGTAATGACACAATTTTCGAGCAAGTGTGATGAAAAACACATTTTCGCGTGCTCAAATTCAAAGTACTTTATTCTTTCATTTAGGCATATTAAAATGCACCTATTAATGTCAAGATTGACCACCGGTTCCAGTGTGAAACCTCTGCCCCGAGAAGAACCGGCTAAGAAACTCGGCGAGGTAGGTATATTTTTTTTCAAAACAGTCTGGACAATATTAACTTATATCTTAACTTAATGACTACTACAGGTACTTTGCGGCCTATTTTTAGGCACGTAATGTCAACATTTCATGCCATGTTTGAGAAAAGTAATTATTGTCACAACTTTCGTAGGCTATAATTTTATTCCCCTGAAACCGTTGACTTATCAGAATTTTTGAAACATTAGGATTGTATAATAAGAAGACTAATAACTAATAACTCTAATGTTCCAGAGAAACAAAAGCCATATGATACATTATGACTTAAATTTTATGCAACCCAATATAGACCTTGTCACAAGGGTCATAGAGGTCAGATTGCAGTCGCTTCATAGTAAAACTGGACTTGCCAAATCAGGGCTAAATGTATGTACAATAGTTTGCAAGATACTCAAGCATGCAAGTCATAAAATAATCCTACTCCCTATTAATACTATAAATGTGAAAACGCGTGAAGATGTTTCTGTTTCTTACTAAATAACACAGCCACAATTGAACTGTAAGGAGTATCGAGAATAACGTGATCTAAGTCGCGGGTAAATACTTGTTTTTTTTTAATAATATGCTTCTAAAACTAAGTAAAAGCTTACCAAACCTGTCGTCAGTGTGTCACTCTAGTAAAAGACGCACAATTGAAATCACGCTATTTCGCCAAATGAGATTAGATAAACCCCGCTCTCGCCCGTTATGTTTATGTACCTATTCCGCCATCTTGATCCGACTGTACACCTGTACAGTCCACCTGGCTGGGAGCGGTACAATATTGTCTACATTAAGTATTAGCTTTTCCCTAGATTTCTCTTGAGCTTTAAATTTTGGAGCACCTTGCTTCGCGCTAAAGTTACTGTACTGCTGTGCGGTTTATTACTAACTTTTGCCCGAAAATTCGTTTGCGTGGAATTAGACTTTCATGTATATATCTTAGTAGAGAAATAATTGATTTCCCATACACATTCCACCCCCTTTTTTAAACTATCCTAAGTCTTATAATACAATACAATTATAATTTATTCCACACCAAAAGATAAATTACAATGTAAACGTATACAAAAAACAGTGGTAAACAATAGGCGGTCTTATCGCTAAAGAGCGATCTCTTCCAGGCAACCTTTGGGTAGCGGAGTCTTAACCAGTGGAGTTTAAATTTCATTTAAGTAAATCGGTTCAGTGTTTTGAGAGGGGTGCGACAGAAAAACCAAGCCGACAGGGCAATCTGAATAATTTTAAAGACATCTAAACAAAGTTTTACATTGTTACTTATAAAAAATAAAGTCGGGTTAGTTACACCATTTATAACTCGAGAACGGGTGGACCGATTTTTATGATTTTTTGGGTTTGATTTTGCCCCGAATAACAGAATTAGTAATGCTCTAATAGTTATTTAAAGTTAAAAAAATAAACTGAGGCGGAACGAAGTTCGCCGGGACCGCTGGTTTTAAATAATTTAGAACCGTACTGGCGAGTCATCATTAACATTACGAACAAAGTTATAGGTAATTTCACGAGAGTTGAGGTGAGGTGAATGATTACACACACAGCTACATGAAGTACTCATTGCAAAAAAAGTGAATGAATGAAATGAATGAGTGAGTAAATAAACACAAGGCTATAGTTTAAACAAACAAGAAAAAAAACCGGCCAAATGCGAGTCGGACTCGCGCACCGAGGGTTCCGTACAAACTCATAAGTAGATACATGCATAGTTCAAGAAAAACTATATGGCGATTAGTTTAGTAGGAGCAAATAAGTATGTGTTAAGATTTTTGCAAATTTCTCAAAAACAGTGCAAGTTAGGAAAACCGTTATATTTTTCGTGTAATATATAGGATGACATTAATAATTGGTAATTATTACAGATTTTTCTGTTCAGTAACTTCGAAGATAATAGGGGGGGAACGGTATTTTTTTTAACGTTTTTCACCATAAATCAAAAACTACTTATTTAAAAAAAAATACAAAAAAACCGTTTTAATCTACAAATTAAGCCCTTTCATTTGATACCTCACTCAATATAATAGCCCTACTTTCAATTTGCAAAGTCTCATTACGGACCCCTTTAAAAAAAAAGTAAAAAAGTTACTAGAATTTTTTTACATCCTATAAGCTCGGGTTAGCGGTTCTTAACACTATTCCAAATTTCAAGTCGATAGCATCAGTAGATCCTGAGATATCTTGCTGTGACAGACGGACAGACAGACAGACAGACAGACAGACAGACAGACAGACAGACAGACAGAGTCGCACCATAAGGGTTCCTTTTTTACCATTTTGGTACGGAACCCTAAAAACGAACAGTAATTTCTAAATCCCGTTGTCATTACATGACAGTGTTGTTGTGTGCGTGGCCTCAACTCTCGTGAAATTACCTATAAAACGAAATATTTAGAAAATCTTCAGACTACGATACTTCTCAATAAATCAGCAGCATAGCACGTCTTACCACTTTTGAGTTTAGGAGAAAGACAGGTTTAATTATAAACAAATAAATGTTACTTATTCAAACGTTCACGAACTTATTCTCACGCGAGCGCACGTGCGTCCACGCAGTGTACGCGCATATATTAGCCACAGTATAAAATCATACAGTAAGTCAGAGCCCTTTTAGTGTTGTTGTCTGTCTGTCTATCTGACCATCTGTCATCTCGGGAACGCGTGGAGATATCGAGTTGAAATTAAAACTATATACTCAGGGCGGGCTACTGCTGGTCCCTTGAAGCTGTGAAAAAACCAAGCTCCTAAGTTAACGTGAAAAATACGGCCATTTACCCCCCAAAAAACGTAAATTTCGACACTCTCAAGGAAACCAAAATTCAAAGGGTAACTTTCCATTGACCTAGACCGTGAAATTTGGCAAATAATACCGTCTTATACTACAAATACAGGGAAAATTTTGAAGTATTTTTTAGCATGCAATATCTTAAGAGGAAACAGGAGGGCAGTTTTTCCATACAAACGTAGTCCCCTGTTTCCTCCCTGGATAATGCCAGTAGAGCAATAGTTTTTTGTCCAAAAATCTATGGCTACTATTGATATGTTCCTATGTTTTCCTTTTTACGATAAATTGATTCTCAAAAGAGATATTAACCTTCAAAAACCTAAAAAAAATACCAGATTTTCCGCTGTGTTCACACATCCAGAAAACAAATTTGACTAGATTATTAAAAAAAAGGAAAACATAGGAACACGGCCAAAGCCTTTCTTTAATGTTTAATGAAAAAATTAGTTAAATAGGTTAAGTTTTGGGGAAGAAATCAGGGGACTACGAAACGTTGTTTTCATGAAATTTTAAAAGGTATTTTCGGTCCAAGCTGCAGTTGTCTCTATCGCGCTCTGCGCGGGAGAGGCGGGCAGTGCGAGACAGCGACACATTTTACAAATACCTAATTTTCAATTCTCTCCACCTTACTGTTTCCTCTTAATACGTTGTGGAAACAATTAGGTTAGGTTAAGTTTATAGGTTTGCGCGGGCTACTCTTCCAGAACTCGACGTCTGCGTATTTTACGCGTTAGATTTGGTTTGTTTTACAACAAATCTTAAGTTTCAGATTAAAAACGCGGCCGTTCAATATTAAAAACAAACATTAACACTTTTAAAAAAGGGGAGAGAATATGCCACGCATGCTCGAGGAGTAATGTCGCAAGTTACTAAGTACGGCAACGTATGCAACGCACAGAAATTTCTGTCTACAAAACTGACGTTCGTGTCCGACCACCGAACGGAACACACCGCATCCGATCATCTTTCTCTATCGCATAACGCGTATTCTTTCTGGTCTCTGGCTAAGCTTCCCCGGTAAAAAATGATACTATAGCTTGGCAACTTCGTTGGTGACACTCACCTGTGCGCTTTTTGTTCTGTGCAGCCGTAACTACTTACACAAGTTACCGCCAACACGAACGGCGACCGACGGATGCTGCCTCCGGAGGCCCCCGTTCGTGTTGGTGGTAATTTGTGTAAGTACCTAGTTACGGCTGCACAGAACAAAAAGCGCACAGGTGAGTGTCACCAACGAAGTTGCCAAGCTATAGTTAGTAGCCGCTCGGCGAAATCGCGGAGTGAGCCACTCCTGTTCGCGCCGCGAAACACTCGATTGCTCTGGCTAAACGTATCGGCCGACCGACTGTTTGTTGTTAGACTGTGGTATGGGTGCGCGCATATATTAGCGGTCAACGAAAGCGATATTTGACACGCTTTTCCGCCGCTTTTGTCGGGTTTGCATAATATATCACGTGGTATAATACTTGAGTTATAGTAAGGCCCGTTGTTCATTCAGTGCCTCTAGCGGAATATGCAGCTATGTGTCGCGCGACAATCGCAACCTATACCTACGTTTGAGTCGCCCGCTCCGCTACCTCGCACAAGTCGCACAGCTCTGGACGATTTTTTTTTGTGTGAGTGGAGTGGAGTTGCGTGAGTTGATGAATCATGCTGTCACTACTAGGGTTGCCAGATGTCCGGGAAATCCGGGATTGTCCTGGAATTACCGTTCTTGTCCCGTGTCCAGGAATTACTCTTTATAGTCCCGGATTTCGAATACCTACTTCTAGTGTTCTTTTCAGTATGTTACTATGCGTATCATACCTACGTGCGTGCTTGTAAAATATTTCAAGTACAGCGATTTACTGAAATATTTTTCGTATATTTGTTGTTTAATCCGGTTTTTGTGATTTTGCGGCCGCGGAGGGGGGGGGGGGTGCATTTTTCCCGGAAGTTGAGTGGAGATTTCGAGCACTGTGATGGGTTAACTAGCGCCTCGTCCCTCTCCACTGCGTTCAGCACTGCGACAGTGGAAACGCACCCTTAGCCTTAAACGGAGATGCAGTGGCCCATAGCTTCCGAAATTTATAGTGATCATCACTCAGCCTGGCCCACTAAAGCGGGTTTCGGGCTTCGGTGGTCGGATAATATTAAAGACATTTTCAAATTTGGGTGGCCAATAAATAACACTGAGGCCGTTCATGGTTTAAATTTCACTCAACAATGCAATGGCGACATTCGGCGGGACTGATTTCGGCTTTGAATAGAATTCGTAGGTAATAATTACCTACAACCTTTTAAATTAAAGTAAACGTCCCAATGCTCGACACGCGCATAAGTCGACACCCTGCTGTTATAGTACCTCTATTGCTAATGTAATGACTTAACGTTCAAGATGTTGACTACCTACTAGGACAGTGTCGAGCACTCGGACGTTTACATAACATTTCAGTTTTTTTATTGTTTTCTTTTAGTGTGCATTGAATTAATATCAAATTGTTGTAATACTTAATATTTTTGAAAAGACAAAGATAAAGTCTATTTATTTTCTATTATTTTATTTGTTTTGTTTTGACGCCTAGAGGTCTCTAATCTTATGTAATAATAGTAATGTCACAATTGTTGTAACGCCTGATGTTTTTGAAAAGAGAAACAGGTGAGTTTCTTCCGGCGCTTCTTCTTGCCAGAAAGTCATTGCCCGAAGCGCCAAAAGAAAAGAATAGAATCAGACATGTAAAAGAGCCCTTGCAGAAATAAATGATGATTATTTTTGGTTTTTTGAATATTTTAGTGTATATGTCCTGAACGGAGTCCAAAAGCCGCAGCGCAAGTGGGTCGCTACAAGATGGATCGACGACCTGATTAAAGTCGCCGGAAAGCAACAAATAAAATATGGGTAAAATTGTATGACAATTTGTGACAAATAAAGAACTACATTGCGTTTTTTTTTTATTATTTAACAGTGGTGGAACACATTTTATAGATCTAATAATAGGCAAGTCGGTGGAAATCGAGTTCTGTTGATATCCCCCCCCCCCCCCCCCCCAGTACTGACTTGGTTTAACTTTACATCTCAAAACTTTTTTGTTGTAGGAGAACTGCGTTGCGAGACTTGCATCTTTTTATACATGCAATGTTTTTGATGGGTTATAATTTACACCGCAGACGAAGTCGCGGGCATATGCTAGTTTTATATAGAACTTTCATTTATGACTGAGACTCGCGACCACGTAAGGTCGTTGCTTTACACCAGTTCTGTACTCCATACGATATTTTGTCTTTCAGATAAACGCCTGTAGAGTTCCTTGACAGGTTTCTTTCGCGGCATCAGTAGGTACATTTTAATACTACAGACGATGAGATGAACATAAACGTTTCGCATATGCATATTTGCGTATAAAGAACCAAACACCTCATCAGCTCGCAAATATGTCCTCGCCTCACTTGCTTACCCAAACAAAGAAGCACTCAAACATTCCGATTTTCCGTCGCTTTCCATAGAGTGAAAATGTTTACACACGAAATAACATTAACTTACCGACTTTGACCATTAAACTGACATCAGTTTATGTACCATCAACGTGAAAAGCCAGTGGTCAACTCATGTACATATTCAACCATATACGGCAGTCTAGAAATTGCGATGACCGAAAGTAGGTATTTAATAGGCCCACTGAACCGTGTTCCTTATTCTATTTGGCATACGTTTTATTTATCCTTAAGTATTGTTAGTTTGAATTTAATTTCGCATAATTGTTCTCCAGGTTTAACGGCTTTAGGTAAATCACTTAGAATCGTTTAGGTTAGGTTTCTTATATAATTATTCTGATAAGTTAATGATATCTGTAAAATAACAACTATGCACAATGAGTATTCGGACTAAAATTATGCTGAAACAAGGGGTTCCCCACTGAACCAGCAACTTTACAGCGACTTTGGCTGTGAGGAGCTAAGAAAATAAATCTCCTGAGTGTTTAAAAACATTTATTTGGTACCAGCATAAGATACTTTATTTAAAATATTATAAACACGTTAAAATTATCTGTTGCGGTGGATTTTAGCAGTTTACATTTTTTATGCTAAGTACTGAAAAATATTATCCTGGGTAGATTTCAAAAATATGTTGTAAGGAAGCACTAACATTAAACTTCATCCAGAAGATTAGACTTCTTACTAATAAACAAAGGCAGAACATGATCTGCTGCGCTAGACAATAAATTTGTCTAAATAATCTTCCAATCAATAACTCTTAAATCTAAGATAAAAAAGAGATGCTCTTTAGCGATAAAATCACCTGTCAGCACCTCCACCGTTAATATTTCTCTGACCTTTATATATCATTTCAAATTGGTCAATAAAGTGTATTGTATTGTGATAAGGCAGTCAATCCATCTAGGGCTGGACACTAACCGTTTTTCACTCGGACAGAATGACCCATTCATTAGCGAAAGCTTCGGCACAGGAGCGCTTAATTGTGCTAATTACTTCACAGGCCATTATCAAACGAATTAGCACCATTCCCTCTTCACCTCATCCGCCACCTTTGCATTAAATTACCCCACGTCAATCTCCCGCCGGCCATTCACCATAAGAAAGCCATAAACTTTTGACTCGACTTTCTCGTGTAAGTGCAAACAACATGTAAAGAACATCGTACGTTCCATAAGCCCTCAAACATCCATACGACCTTTAGCGAAATGCAGTTCATCTAATGTACATAAAGATTCCCGGACTGGATTGCGAGTGAAATCTTGGACATTTGGTCTGTAAAGGGCTATCGTATGATCAGCGCGATCTGGCTTGAACTTCCGCTTTTTAGGGTTCCGCTGAGACTAGATAACATCTTTTTCACCCGTTTAAGCTGGTCAGTGGTTTTGCCATGCCATTGAATACCAACTACTTTCGTGAAAAGTGACACACACCGCCCATGGCCTATTGGCATCTAAATTAAATGTATAATTTAAAGTAGTAATTGAAAATGCTAAATGTGCTAGCAGCCCTCTGACAGTTACACCTCTGGTCACAAATACTTAAAAGATTCCTCTTCACTAGAAATACTAGAATGTAATTTTTGATTACTATGTAGAACGTGGCATGTAGTAACTACACATAAACCAAAAATGTCATTCTAATAGTGAGGAGAAATCTTCTGAGTATACGCAAATATTTCTGAATAGTGGCATCATATCGTCATCAATTATAACTATTCTATTATTCCAAATGTTTCTAAACGTCTCAAATTTGACCATTAAGCTGCCATTACATTCCAGCATTTATTTTCTTTCATTAATATTCTGCTAAACACTACTCAAGCTTCTAAGCAAAGTGGTCCCATTCCTGGACCCATTTTTCTTAGTTACAAATGTAATTGATGCAAATAAGTGTCAATGCTAGCCCCACATGCATATAAGGCCGGGTACACACTTGCGAGTGCAGCGCAGGGCACAATTTTTATCGTAGATGGGAAATATTTGGGCATACACCCAATGTTCGCATCGAGCCCCATAATAAAAAGCTTACTAAGAGACAAAATACATTTTCTCAGATTTGATGATATTGAACTTTTACGTTTTAAATTCCAACGCTTCTGATGCGCTTAAGCATTTATTACATAAAGCGTTCAGTTTTAGGAGTTAGAACGAATGTTTTGTTATGTCGGTATACATGCCACTGAACAGAATATGCAAACAAAGTGTTAGGGAATGTAGCTACATATACACATTACGTATAGAGAAAAGTATCTTAATAGTTATTTGTTTTTCAAATCAACAATTTGGTCTCCTGATTTTGGGAGAAACAAACCGAAGGACGTAGAGTTGATGGGCCTCCTATAATATGGACTGACCACCTGGTTGAGGTTGCTGAAAGTTGATGGAGTGCAACCGATCGAAGTGTTAGGGAAGACGCATGTTCAGCAGTAGACAGACATGTCCACGTTGAAATTATAACGAAGACCAACTGAGTTGTTTCTTGCGGCGTTTCATGTCTTCAGATGTCACATTTTGAATTAGAGTATGTGTTTTAAGTGGAAGTGCCCCTGTGGCTTATTTGCAGAAAAAAATATTTGAATTTTTGATGTTCTTGAGAGTTCTCGAGCACAGGAGAATCTTCTCACTCCGAGACGACTTTTTTCTCTAGTGAGTACACAGCATTAAGAACTCAAGAGACAGCTGTAACGTGCGCGTGACTAGTTGTTAGATCGTGTTAAGATTAAGACCGGTAGCCATTTTGCTAGCATGCTCTCTATTTAATGCGCAATGCTAAATCATTTGTTTTCCGGTTCGTTAAATGAATTTGTGTCAATTGCTGAGGTAATAAAGTTTCTATTAACGCGACGTCGGGTGTTTTATTAGCGGTTAATGTTGATCGTTAGTCCTCTTTGCGGTGGTAGAAAAAGGACAGGTGAGTTGATCTAATTAACACGTTAAAGACAGATAACTTGATCTTATTAACACGCAAACAGCGCAAACCGAGCAGTGTCGAGCGAGGACGTGCGCAGGTATATTGGCCCTTTCATAATCATAATTTAAAGTATTAATATTAATGCCACACCTGGCCATAAAGTGGCTTTTAGCGCACGCGCTAACGCACTTTTAAGTGTAGACATAAAATGATGTACACAACACGGGAGGTAATAAAGAGAGCCCTCGATCGCATATTTACGTCCCTCGCTTGCAGCTCGGGCCGCAAATCTGTGATCTTGGCCTTTCTTTGTTTTACCACCCTAGTTGTGTAATAGACTATTAACATTGAGACGTCCACTGCTAAATACAGGCCTCCCCGAAAGACTTCCATAACGAACGGTCACACATTTTTTCCTCCATCGACTTCCGGCGACCTTAACCAGGTCGTAAGACCATCTTGTGGGGGCCCGACCAACGACGTCCCACGCTGCCTCTTCCAATTCGTGGTCTCCATTCAAAAACCTTTACGCCCCTCCAGATTGAAATTCAGATTCGGTATTTTACAATACTAGTAATAGGTATGGATTATTTTCGCTAAAAATAATCTGTTTCAATTAATTAACACGTCAAAGTATTGTGAGACCTCATTTCAGGTTTCAATATTAATAGGTACTTATTAATTAGTAGAAAACATGAAACCACGAACAAGGAACGTAATATGTATCTGAAATCTACGATCCTCGAAGCTAAATTTTAAGACACAATAGGTCGCGGGACAACCTAGATAGTTTTGAAAGGGAGCGGCAAAACTAGGCCGGAAATAGGAAGATGTGGAGGGTGAGAGGGGAGGTCTTTGCCCAGCAGTGGGACCCCAAATAGGCTAATAAAAAAATAGGCACATTAATTAGAAAATTAGAGCCAAAACTTCGTAAACATTTATTTTACTTAAGTGTAACTGTCAGGTAGACCTATCAAAAATTTAAGACGCGCTTTCTTTTATGATAACCAATCACACCCACGGATAAAATTTATATTTATGAGTAGACATTATTTATTCCAAACTAACTGCTCGTAAATATTCCGATTAAAATTTAAATTGACCTTACTGATAATCAAAAGCAAACACAATACCTACGGAGCTATTCTGCGCAAATCTACTCATAGAGAAAACCAGGATAAGAATCATAATTTATTTAGAAATAAGATCCGCGGCTCGTGGGTGTGGTGAGGTTTTCTAAAGAAACTATTACAAATTACCCTTTCCTAAGAAACATTACTTCCATCCTGCAACGTGAGAAAACTGCGCTTAAACATCTTCATTAGCATATTTAATAATTCATAAGTAATAGTAACAAAAGTGAGGGCAACGGCCGAAGGCCCAAGGGCCTCATGTGCTCAGGTGGCAATTTCCATGGGTCAGGCCTCTTTTCACTATCGTTTGCCTCACTCTCTCCTAAAACAACAACAAAATTGGGGCATCGGCGAGTCGATTATTGAATAGAAAGGTATTATAAAACGTTTTGTTTTTGATCTGCGTTGTTTTTAACGTTTTTAGTCAGATGATTAATTCTTGTAGATACATAATTAGGTACTGTTATTGTCATTATTCGATATATTTGCTTGGAAAAAGGAGCCCTATGAAAATGACATATATGTCCTCAATTTACTTCTGTACAAGTATTTATTTCTCTAAATGAATATTGAATAGACGGCTAGTTTAATGCGGACGGATAATTTAAAAAAACATTCAACTTCAGGTATTAGACAATTAAACCTAAGTAGTTACTTATGTGTGCACAAACAAGATAACCAGACCACACTCACCTAAAATCATTCAAAATCTGTACCTAAACATACAGATTACCAAACAAGTATTCACATAAAAGGAAAAATAAAAACACCTTTATCCCAACGCACTCACCAACCCAATACATATTCAGCGTGCGATCCATCACAAAGCTAACGTGCTGATATAATATGCACAAATGATTTTATTTCAATTTGAACCCATCTTTGTGCTTCGATCGTACACCCTCATAACTTACAACGATGACCTGTCCTTCTGACCCTATATAAATTCTCTCCAAAGACGGATCACGGACACCTAACCTATTTTAACATATAAGAGTCCTTTTCGAGCAAAATATGCTCACTAAAATTGAGCCAAGGTAAGGAATTTGTCTTAGGTATGTTGCTTAGGCATAAATAGTTGATGTCAAGGAGGCTTTGAGACAGCTACGGAATAATTTACATTCTGGAACACGATGCTTACTTTTTACTTGGTATAAAATAAATGACTCGGATTATTCAGTCTGTATCTTTAATATAGGGCGATTTTGGGGTCATGTAGCAGGAGTGAACGGGGTACTGGGAAGGGTCACACTGAGCAACTTTCAATGAGTGAGTTAATTGATACTTAACTATCAATTAAGTATCAATTAACTCTTAATTAGGAGATTTTTTTCGCGGGGGTTGTCCCCATAGTGAAAGTTGCTCAGTGTGACCCTCCCCAGTACCCCGTTCACTCCTGCTACATGATCCCAAAATCGGCCTGTATAATTTAGTAATTTACGTTAAATTCCTTGTCAATCATTTCATCATTATCATTTCTGCCATGTTTAAGATATCGTCATATAAAGTAGGTTTTTATACATATCTAGCAGCAAATCGTATAAACTCTGCCAAACATGATTAAATAATTGTTTAGAAGTGTTCATAAAATAATCAGGCGGAGCGGAATAGTCAAGATGCTTTCTGTAAAATTACTCATCTTGTCCACCTGGAGCCGAGTGCAGGTAATTGTGGACATTATTGGACACTATACATATGTATTGATTATATCAACCCTGTCGCGTCCCGCTTTTAAGTGGCGGCTGCTTGAAGAATATAGTATTTGATCGTTTTTGGTTTGAGATGATAGGTTGTTTAAGTGTTCATCCAAATAGTGGAATGCTCGCCAGGCGAAGCGGAGTGCTTACTGTAAAATTGCTCACCGTTTCCCGCTCAGTGCGCTGGGCAGGTAATTGTAAGGAACACTGGAGTTCTTAATACCAACTCTATTACAGCGCCTTTATCTTTTTATTATTGCATTTATCTAAGAAACATAGTATATATTAAAATTTGTATATTAATAGATAGTGTTACTTTTAGTGATAGGATGCCGTAGTGCTCAGCTAGCAGAATGCTCGCCATGAGAAGCAGAGTGCTCAAGATGCTTACTGTAAAATTGCTCACCGTTGCCCGCCCGGGGCGCGGGGCGGGCCGGCGTCGCCAGCGCGAGCAGCGCGAGCGCCCACCACCATGTCATCACAACCACACCTGGAACAATTAATGGAGGATAGATTAAACAAAATGCCATGCAGAGAGTGTTGGATAAAGCCATCCACGGCTCTTGGTTTGGTCTAAGACGCACCGGCCGAATAATTATAGCTGATTGTCGCAAGTGATCGAACTTTCAGCTTATTTCAATTTCAAGGCCATATCCTCTACAAAGGATCTATATAGCCAAATCGTATTTATATGTTACGAAACGATTTAAAGGAGAGGGTACTTTTGCGACTCGGTGCAGGGCTCATTTGAGCGAAGGCTCCTGCTTTTTTTTAATGGCTCATCTGGCACTGGATGTAGAGGCATATTTAGTATCTTAGCAAAGATTAGATTTTAACCGCCATCTGAATGCACTTAGGCAGCTAGGCGGCTGAAGAACACGAACCGAAAGACACAGCGTGGATCGGCCCCCCAAGTTGACCCCAAAGATCTGAGCTGGCCGGTGTAACATAGGCTTTATTTTTAATTTAGGTTTTGTTTTTTTTCCTTCTTTATCAATGTAATATTTTGTTTAACTGTTACTGTATAAACAGAAACTTCGTCCGATGCGCTCACGATGGTTGCTATCGCGTCGTAGCGTAGCATGTTGTTACAAATTCACGTTTCTTATAAATTCGTGAAGGAAACTGCTTGAATACCGAGTCAGCGATTGTTGTACCTGTGGACAAACTGTGTCAAATAGTAGGTACCTGCATGCAGTGGCGGAGTGCACGCCATAAAGTAAAAAAGACACTATTTACCTTATTATTTCTTACCTACTTAGGATAGGAGGATATAAATAAGTAGGATAGGAGGTAGTGTGTTAAAATACCACATATCCTACTAATTCCTACCCTTCTACCCTTAGGAGGGAATAAATTAGAGAGTGAGCAATGTATTTTTGTATTTATAGAGTGCTCGGCACTGCCTACATGATCTTTCTTGCATCATCTACGCAAAGGTTGTCAGAAAGAAATCGCTTCTATAGCGATCCAAATTCGCAGCTTCTTTTGGTGTGCAATAAAGTATTATTGTTTTGTATAGAATAAATAATGCAAGTTACAATCCCGATACCGCAAACAAGTTCGCCTTTGTATACTCGGATAAGTGAAGACCACCGGCCCAGTGGGGCCAAGCGGGGGCACTAAATCTCTCCACTGCTATCAGCTGTCCGCGTTATGGTCAAGCGTGCCCGTACTTTGACTCTATAATGATTTAGTTTCTAGTTACGATAGCTTGAAGAACTATTGAAAGCGCACAGTGGTACGTGTAGAGGATTCGGGAAAAAGTTGATGAGTTTAAAGATTTCCTTCGCTCTTTTTCTTTAAGTGCACAATAAAGTATTTATTGTGCTGTATAGTAGTATTTTTGCATGTGATTTATTTTATGTGGTACCTTTGCCATTATCGTGAACCGTTTTAATGCTTTTTTTGATAAATAAGTCCGTAGATTTTTAATTAATTATTTAGTTATTTAAACACTTCATGGTTTAGTTTAGCCATCGCAAGGGAACAAATGCTTCCATTCAGAATATTTCTACCTTACCCCAAAGAAAATAAAAATCTACTGGGAACTATCCTGTATATTTCCAATTCCCAATTCCCATTTTAAAATACCCGCGTATCTGCTGGCAGCATCAGACGTATGTCAAAGTCAATCGATCAACGAAGAGTTGTCCCAGATAGAGGAAGTCTCGCGGCGCGCGCGCAGACAGCTCGGCGCCGCCATTTTTAGATTCGCGATGGAGGTCGCAGCGTCTGTGGACCCCTTTGTTGAAATGTTGGACAGTATTACGTCTACACGTCGAAAGATTTATATTATTATACTATGCGTGGCGTCTCGTGCAAGAACCTGATCCCCGACGGCCGGTTCATCTAATTTAATGCATTTATAGCGATTTATCGTATTTGTCTTAGTTTTGAGGAGACCTGTGTTTAGCAGCGAAAGTTTTCGGCTTATATTCATAACAGTACTAGCTTTTTCCCGTGACATCATCTGCGTACAATTAGAGTTTATTGCCCCGTACTTTGATTAGTTCCTATTACAAACTTTCATCTCCCTTTTCACCCCCTTAAGTGGTGATTTCCGGGATTAAAACTATGTCGAGTCCTTAACAAGGTGTCAAACTATATAACAAATTTCGTGTAACAAATCGGTTAAGCGGGTTAAGCGCGAAATGGGGACAGACAGAATTACTTTCGCATTTATAATATTAGTTTAGAAGTTTGGATTTGCACAATAAAATAGGATTCCGTTGGCAACTGTGGTAACCCTAAAAATTAACAGTGACTGACTAACTGTGCAGCGTGCTTGGAAATATTAAATAATATAACAAATACATTAACTTTTTATAAACGCGGGCTGAGCATTAACAAAAGATCATAAAAAATTACAAAGAATTAGGAAGATAAAAGGCGATGAAAGTTTTTATGTAAACCTCATTAATTACAGAAATTTATCTAGAAGCTTTTAATAATAGGAAGAAACTGGGAACTAAAAGCTCCGCATTGAACGCAAAGAGGTTCTTAGATAAAGGCAATAAAGGATCTAGGCGGTCTTATTTACGATAATGGTCCGAGGAGTTGGGTAATATATTAACTAGTACATTTAGGAAAGTAACCAAAATCTACGTCTTTACACTTGTGTAATAATAGGGCAGGTGGTCGTTTTCCAAAATAAATCCCGGGGTAGCTACTTTCTCAAAATATGGACTTTTGAGGTTTTTCTGGCTCAGAATCGTTAGTACTTTCGAACCTTATACGTAAAAAAAGTGTCCCAAAATTTGTATGGATTTTTTTTCCACTACGTCACGTTCATAAAAACAAAAAAGTACAAAATGGTGACGTAATAGGAAAATGAATTTGGGACACTTTTTTAACGTATAAGGTTCGAAAGTACTAACGATTCTGAGCCAGAAAAACCTCAAAAGCCCATATTTTGAGAAAGTAGCTACCCCGGTATTTAGTTTGGAAAACGCCCAGGTATAAAATCAATATAATATAAAATCATTATATGACACTACTATAATATATGTATCTATGTGTAGCACTCTGGTAATCAGTGGTAGACCAAGCCCGAATGTGAAATTATGCAAGCCAAGGTGAAGGCTAGAACTCCGTTTCTTCTTTGCTGTCCAGGTCACGTCCAGATTTTTTGAGACTATTCAACAATGGGCGACGGTGATTGCGTACCATCAGGCGACCCGTCTGCTCGTTTGCCCCCTATTTCATAAAAAATAACTAATCTAATAGGTAGTCTGGGTTGTTAATCACTTCTTGGTTTGGTCTTGTCCTGGTTTCGGTTAAAAATATTCTTGTAGATCAATCCTCTCTTATTATTATTACCTATATCAGCGAAATGGAGGCAGGCTTAAGTATTCAATTTAATGACAAAATAAAAAGTGCCTTTATGTAAATATACGTGGTCGTAAATTAAAGACAAAGAGAACCCTAACACGACGTTTTAACACTGCTTGTAAGAGGACAGATTAAACGTATATTACCAGTTTTCGTCAAGTTTTTACGATCCCTACTAAAATACGACGTCGTAAACACGTCACTTGACACTTTATGGGCGTTCCCGCGACAGCCTGTCACAGAACTATCAAGGCTCGCACGGCATTTGAACTTCACCATCATCATACGACTGCTGGGCATAGGCCTTTCCCAAAGAACGCCACCATGACTAACTGCATCGCCCGCATCGACCCAGAGGTCGTGGGTCCTACAAGCAGAGTAGGTACAATGCTCGTAGAACCAATTTATCATCACTGAAACGAAAATACAATCGTTCTAGGAGAGTGTAGTGTAAAAAGGACAACCGAGCACGAACTGATTTTACTTACAAAAAACTGACGAAAACAAGGTTTCATAGTACCCTATTTCTTCTACTAAAACTGGATCATCTTTGCTGCCGTGCAGAACCTAAAGTACAGTAAGTGTGAAGAAAATCATATTAACTTACTGTACTTTAGGTTCTGCACGGCAGTTTGGTTTTTAGTTGAAATATGTTTTAACGCCAGCTTTGGCTATACCTCTATGTTTTCTGTCTTGTTTTATATTCTTTTTGCTTATGGCGCTAGAGGTGGCTTTTTTTTTCTTTCTTTGAGGGTTTCTATTTTCGAGAGGTCCCGCTTCAATAAATAGTTAAATAAATGTCGTGAGTAACAGTGGCGCGGCACAGTTGTGCTAGAGGAAGTGGTACAATATTTAAGGTCAAATCGGGTGCGGTGCGTAAGCGCTGTTAGCTAAATTGAAATACGCTCATAAAAGGTGTTAAGCGAGAGGGCCCGCTTCAATAAATAGTTGAATAATGTCGCGAGTAAAAGTGGCGGAGAAGGAAAAGTGTATGTACCTCGCGTGCTAAAAAGAAGTGCCAACGACCTCCTTTGCACCGTCAATATTATTTGGAAATCTGATTATAATGGTATAATTGATAAAATATTTAGCTAGATAAAGGAAAAACAAGATCATACAAAACGTAAAATGACTTAAAAGTTATCCTAAACTAAAATAATTAAACTACGTATAACACTAAACTAAACCGCGACTAAAAATAAAAAAAATATTAAAACACCTCGCATGGTATAATTAATTCTTCAAATACCACCACATAAAATGGAAAAAATGTGTTTTCCTTGACTAAATTACACCTTTGGCATCAAACGCCTATCGAAAAATGTTGTTTACACGCTTAGCTTCCATACAAATCGACTAACTATTATTTTCTTCTATCTCGATAGTTGGACAGAAAGGATATCGAATAAAGAGGTATTAAGTAGGATAAAGGAAAAGAGGACTTTGCTAAGGGTCATAGAAGATAGAAGAGGTATCATGATGGGACACCTGTTACGACACGATCATTTCCTTAAAACTATTATAGAAGGAAAGATTGAGGGGAAACGAGGCAGGGGAAGACCAAGAAGGAATTACTTTGAGCAGATAAAAGAGAAGGTCAAGGTCGTGACGTACCAGGAGGTAAAGGAATTGGCGCAGAATAGGAAGGACTGGCGATTGCTTCACCGACAAGAGCAAGGCTCTTAAGTTAAAGAAGAAGAAGATCTCGATATATTTCTGTGCGTGACACAGGCGCTTGTGCTAGAGGAGTTCAGTACTTAACACAAATCGGGTGCGCTGTCGCTCTAACAAACGCCTCTTGAACGACATCGAACGTTCTACTAAATTGTAATTATAATACACTCGTAAAAGATGTTAGGTGGTATATATTCCCCTCAATAAATTGTTGAATAAATGTTGCGATTATCGAGCGGTGTGGCACGGTTGTGCAAGAACTAATGATAGCTTTAAGGTCAAATCGGGTGCGGTGTATAAGCGCTGTTAGCTGTCAACGTTGGTCTAACAAACGCCACTCGAACGTTAGGCGGAATATGTGACGTTCCACGGGAAAAGGTACCTTATGGTTGGTATTGAGTTAAGCACAGATCCTAAATTTGTGTTAAATAAGCTATCTAATACAAAAAGAATCACGACCCTAAGTCCCATACTTTTTTTTAAAAAAATCATCAAACCTGCACATGCTAAAATTGCACTTTTGAGAAATCGTCAAAAGAAGTTTGAAACTAATTTTAAGTATGTTCCCGTTGGAAGTTATGGAGATGATGATTGATTATGTATCTCAAGGTATTTTTCTTTGGAAATCAGTAATGGTTTTCTTAATGTGACTTCCAGGTCGTGAAAAATCAGCCTTTGATTAGAGCAAGTCGCTTGTGAGAACGAAATTAAAAAAAAAAAAAATTCGGCCTGTTCTTTAACATATTGTAATCTGAACCATTGTATATAGTTAGAGATATTAGACTGCACATTTTGGGATAGAAATAAAATCACATTGTTAACGAAATATTTTTATTTTAATTAAAATGTCATTTTTATTATATGTTTCATCATTCCTATAATATTCACAATTTTCGTATAATGAGTTCTAAATTATATTTAATCAGTCTACACAAGTATCTCAAAAGTGTCATTATTATTCTACAAGTCGTATTTTTTTATTTATAAACGATTGAAGTTACGTAAAAATCACAAATTATTCCCATACATTTGAGAAAAGGTACCTTATGGCGGGCCATAAGCAAAAAATATTGATAATTACAGTATGGCACGATATTTACATTATTTATTGACAAATCTTGTATTAAGACAGAAAACTGAAGAAAAAAGGTTATTAGAAATTTACTTCAAATCTTGACCAATTAAGAGTAATTCTCAAATGTGACGTCTTACGTGAAAAGGTACCTTATGAGGGTTTCTAGTAACGGAGATATTCAATGTTGTGTAAAAATTGTGTTTTTTTTATTATGTATTTCCATTTAGTAAATTATATGTTACGACACGTCTTTGCCTATCTTTATTTTTGTTATAGGCGAATTAAAGGCTGAATAATATGCTTCTACAGTTTAGTACAAAAGGTACTTCATGGCGGTGTAATTTAAAAATGTTAGAAATACTTGTCGTAACTTGCTCAGTTTTTGTCCTTCATACCGCCGTGCCGTGGTATTATTTTGGCTACACCGCCAGTACCGCCACGCATCTGTCCTACTCTCACCAACACTTTACGTATCGTTCTCTCTCGGACTTTCTGGCCGCTCGGAGTCTCAGCCGGCCGGCATGAGCAGTATTTGCTTACCTTTTCGTTCGAATAGTTGTGAGAAGTGTTCGTCGTGGATTTTAGCGTGTTTTAAATTAAAAAGATTATTTTTCTTAAGTGGTCAAAAATTATAGAAACCGCCAAAAAATGTCTTTTTTCGTAAAATAAAAAAATGAATAAAAACCTTTTTCTAAAATGGTCAAAAATGATAGGCATTCGCCAAAAAGTGTCTTTTTTATTTTTGTAATTTTTTTGAGAAAAAAACAAGGTTTTTCTATAATGGTCAAAAAGTTTCACGATTCGCCAAAAACACGTTTTTATGTTTAAAAACAAATGTTTTTAAGACTTTTTCTAAAAAGGTTGAAAGGGAAACATGACAAAGTGGTAAAATATTATAGAAACCGCAAAAAAAGTCTATTTTTGTAAGTTTTTTTGAAAAAATTTCAGCTTTCTAGGATCATTTCGAAAATTTTTGCTTACCATTATGCAGGCCGCATGCTTGTTTGCCACCGTCGTGGTATAAAAAAGAAATAAGCAAAAGTTGCTAGTAAATTTTATTAATTAATTTTATCAACAGCTTTATCATTTTTGTATGTGATCCGCCATAAGGTACCTTTTCTACTAAACTTTGAACCCAATTTTTATATAGAAAAAATTAACGTACAGCAGTGAAACCAAGCTACAAATACACGTCTATTCCTATATTTTTCAATTTTGCATAAAAGAAAAAAATGATGATTTTGAAGGATTTCACAAAACCGTTCATATCTCCGTTACTAGAAACCCTCATAAGGTACCTTTTCACGTAGGACGTCACATATATTCCCATCAATAAATTGTTGAATAAATGTTGCGATTATCGAGCGGTGTGGCACACTTGTGCAAGAAGTAATGATAGCTTTAAGGTCAAATCGGGTGCGGTGTATAAGCTGTTAGCTTTTTTTTTTTTTTTATTTATTTATTTATTAAATACATATTAGTTCTTACTTCTAAGGCAGTTTCCTGCTAAACTATATAAACAGTTTGACAGCAGGTTATTTTCTATACATATTTAGATATATACTTCTGTAGTCTTAATTTACTTCCTTAATTAACATCACTCTATTGTCTCCAATAAATGTTTTTTTAACAACTTTTTAAATTTGTTCTTGTTAGCTTCATGTCGGATGTTCTCGGGCAAACTATTTAGTAAGTATGGGAGTCTTTTATGTAGTGTTCTATCTCCAAAGTAGTTGTATACTCTTGGTACTTCAAATTTGCCCGCGGACGCCGACCTTGTTCCGTACTTATGTTCTATTGTTATTGGGTTATGCTCTTGATTGCCATGGTTATTAACTACTAAAAGGTATTTATGTTTTAAACTAACCGGGAGTATTTTACAGATTTTAAATAATTTTGAGTAATCGCCTTTACAACTATTTTTTGTTTTGTTATTAACCAGTAATTTAAGGAATCTAATTTGTAGTGCCTCTAGTTTATGGATATATGAACTAAATGTGAGTCCATAGCAATCAAGGGCATATCCCAATATAGAATCAACTATTGCAAAATATAGGCATTTTAATATACTATTTGGTACTTTAAAACTTAAGTGATAAAATTTTCCCAGGAGAATTCTAAGTTTATTACAAATATAATCTATGTGCTGGTTCCAAGAAAATGCAGTATCAACTTTAACACCGAGATATGTTACACAATCGACTTTTTCTATAGGTTTGCATCGACAATTTTTTAAACTATTATGAAAACATGTGAAGCTGTCATCGTCGGTCTAAATGTTAGAACGAGTGGCGTTTGTTAGACTAACAAACGCCACTCGAACGACACCCGACGTTCCGCTAAATTGTAATACGCTCATAAACCAAAAGAATTTATTCAAAAAACACAGTAAAAAAAAAGGATACATACCTCACAAATCCACTACGCAGGCTTCGTCCATAAACAAAATTTGTATCCACCACAGGTTTCGTCAATATGGAGAACAAAATATTATTCACAACATGCTTCGTCCAGCAATTACAAAAAATATTTCCCGCAACACGCTTCGTCATGACAAATAAATAAACACATAGCAGAGCCCCACGCCTAGCGCCTTGTCTGATACGTACCCGGCTCAAACGTCCCCAGGATACCCGCCGCGTTCCCGCGTTGGATAGCCAAAGAGATACGCTGAACTAGGTACGAACCAGACCTTGGGTCACAACCACGCTCACGCAAGCGTTTTCCCAAGGCTTGTAAACAAGGCTTGCCTCCAAACCCCAAGGGCCGGCCGTCTCAACAGCAAGGGGAATGAAATCGTAGACAGGTTTGAGACCCGCATATTTGGCGTGCTTGTGTCTAGCCGCATTTTCCGCTGCTCCACCAACCGACCGCATTGTCTGCGCAAGGTGAGACGCAGCAAAAGTGCTTACACAAGTGGCATCCCACAACAAGCTCCGCCCTTTCGCCCACGGCACCAAAGTGAGACCATCCGGCCTCTTCCCGTCAGTCCGGCTGAGACCTTGGGGCTCCAAAACGCACGGTATGTTTGCCGACACCATAGCCCGACGCACAATATCATTAATTGCATGATGTCGCGAAAACCTACCAGCACATCGTGCACAATCGAGCCCATGGTAACCATTCCCCTCCACCATCGCGCCACAAACGCAATGATGTGGCTCACACACTCGACAACCAAGTCTTATCGCAGCCCCAATCCTAAGAGAGTCATTGTCCAATAACGTCCCCAAATGCGACGACGGCAACGCATGTAACCAGGCTCCAGACTCAGGCGCGACCACAGCCTTAAGACGAGCCAACTCAACCCCAGAAGCCCTCTCCAGCAAACCATCATACGTCTGCTTGCACAGTATATCATCCCATAATCGCTGAACCGTGAGATCATCGGGCTGAGTTGCACTAACACAACGCACCGACCATTCCGCCAAGCCCTCCTCCAAGTATGATATATGGAGCTCATAAATGGTGTAAAGAGGGATTTATTCCCTTAAGTACATTTTTGCTGGCCCTGTTTTGTGAGATACAGTCGACTGAGGTTTTTGGTTAGATTTGAAAGTTTATTACTCAATATAAAAAGAGGTACATTAGAAATTACATTACATCTTCAGATAGACGAATTAAATATTGAGATCGTGAATTAAACGAAATAAAAAAATACTTCCGTTTGAAAATCTGACATCTCTCACAATGAATTTCCAAAAGTCAAAATCAAATCGAATTATTTATTTCTGTAAGTAGGGCTCTTTTACAAATGTCTGGTTATATTCTTTTCTTTTGGCGCTTCGGGTAATAAAATAAAACCTTCTGTTGAGAAGAAGCGCCAGAAGAAACTCGCCAGTTCCTCTTTTCAAAAATATTAAGTATTACAACAATTACGACATTATTACATGAGATTTCATTAATACATTACATTCAACTTAAAACTACATTTTTAGAGAATAGAGATGGTCTCTAGGCGTCAAAACAAGACAGTTAAAATAATAGAAAAATAGATACGAGTAGACATAGACAAAATAAAAAGAGTAAGCAAATAACTGGTCAAGAGCATGTCGGACCATGCTCAGTGTAGGGTTCCATAGCCGTAACTATAAGGTAAAAAATACGATGTAAAAAAAGTACAACAACAAAAGAGCGTATCTTCATAGCAATTTCGTCCTTTTGTTGAGAAGCGCAGTTTATCGGCAATAACTCAAAAACGGTACATTCGATCTTGTTGAAAATAATTTTCGTTGAAAGTATTAATTAAGCGTTACCTTCGTGATTTTTTTCATATTTTTCGGACGCACGGTTTAGAAAATAGATGGGGGCGGGACACAATTTACACAACTTTCAGAGCGATTATTTCCAAATACATTCACTTAATCAAAAACATTACTTAGGAACCTTATAGTGTTTTTTAAAGAGCTGTCGAACTATGTACCACACGTTGATATTTGCTGAAAAAAATTTTTTTTACTGTCTTTAACAGTGCCCCCCCCCCCCCCCCCAAAATATTTATTTTAATTATTTATATACCAAACTAAGTAGCGGCTCATAAAAGACACCTATATTCCAAATTTCATCAATATCCATCATGTAGTTTCTGAGTAAAATGCCTGTGACATACGGACAGACAGACAGACAGACTGACAGACAGACAGACAGACAGACGGACGGACATGACGAAACTATAAGGGTTCCGTTTTTGCCATTTTGGCTACGGAACCCTAAAAAGCTAGTAAGTTGTTATTAAAAAGCTTGTAGTTCGACCTCATTACACCAAAAATAAGGAAAACATACAAAAATAAGTCAAGAAACTAGTTCTGCTGTCTGTTACCTTCTCACGCTTAAACCACCGAACAAATTTGGAAAAAAAATGGAATGAAGATAGTTTGAGACCCTAGAAGGACATTGGATATGTTTTATCCCGGAATAGTGTGAAATGGAATTAATATTATTAGAGGAGAGGAATAATTACTTACTATCCCTAGGGAGAGTGTAATAAGTTATTTTGAGATAATAAACGGAAGAAGTCGCAGGAAAATCTAGTATCAAAATAATTTTCTGCAGCCGAGTGTACCTACGGTCGTGAGGCTATTGAGGCAATACGATAACGTCCGGCCACTTACCGGTATTTACGATGCAAAACCGGGAATTAATAAAATACCGATAATCGACACGTAAACTTACTTGACGGTAGTTTCAAAACTGACCCACTTTGCTAACTGTACCGCGCCGAACGCCTAAACAAACGGTTTTGCTGTCAGTACGTTAAATAAACACGTAGGAAATGTATTGTGTAAGAAATGTACTAACTTATCTTGACATAATTTACCTGTACTGACCTATTTTGATAAAAATAATGTAGTTGAAACGTAGATTTCATAAAATTCAGTAGTGTTTACATATTTACATACAACCCTGCGCGATGAGATTTGCAAACGCCTGGTCAATGATCATTCATCCGAGGACAGTTACTCTCAAAGATTTTACTTACCTACATTGACTATTTCATTATATTTTAACCGGGGTCAAAATCGACATGTACCTACATCAAATTTCATAGAAATCAGTTCGGTAGTTATTACGTGATGCGCGAACAACAAACAAAACCTTAAAAAATATTTAGGTATTTGCGTTTTGTTACTTACTTTTCACACTCCGTATCTAGTTCCTTTTTTGGAAAAAAAAAATTGCCATTTGCTTGCTGTAATCCTGTTTTAAGAACCAACTTGAACTTGACAATATCAAACAACTGCGACGAGTCAGATCAAGTTACAAGCGCCCTTGCGCAGCTCTAAACATAATAGCTGAACATCCCAGCTGTCATCAAGGCAGTATTTTATCATTAAGCCCAGCAAAGGTCGCGACCTCATTAACTCGTAAAAACGTCTATCAAAAACTCATCAGGCAAGAATGTCTAGCCGTGAGCAATTAACTCGGGTGCTGATAAACGTTATCAAGGGCTAACCTTGACTTAGTGAGCCCTCTTAAGTGGGCCGTATTATTCATTTGGTAAGCTACTCATTTTTGAATAATATGGATTGGGGGAAAAAACGCCCGGGAAAAATGTTTTTCAGCGAAAAAACCAAGCAGGCAATAAAGTAGGTAGTTAAGGGAATATTCGATTGGTGACACATACGATGGGGAATAAACTGAATGGGAAATAACTGGCCAAGAGCATGTCGGACCATGCTCAGTGTAGGGTTCCATAGCCGTATAAGGTAAAAAATACGATGTAAAAAAGTACAACAACAAAAGAGCGTATCTTCATAGCAATTACGTCCTTTTGTTGAGAAGCGCAGTTTATCGGCAATAACTCAAAAACGGTACATTCGATCTTGTTGAAAATAATTTTCGTTGAAAGTATTAATTAAGCGTTACCTTCGTGATGTAAAATGCCTGTGACATACGGACAGACAGACAGACAGACGGACGGACATGACGAAACTATAAGGGTTCCGTTTTTGCCATTTTGGCTACGGAACCCTAAAAACGCGATTGGAAATAAAAAATATGGGGAAAAGAAAATTTGGGTAATCAAGCTATACAGCCCTTTTTAGCACGCGAGGTGCATACACTTTTTGCTTCTACCTCGATATATGTCTGTTGTTTTTGCTTATTTTTTGCAATATTTTTACTAAACGCAACTTGAGGGATCGAATTAAAAAATAAAGGCCACCCACAAGGTGGACCGACGATCTGGTGAAAACCGCTGGATAATAGCAGCACAAAACCGACAATCGTGGAGATCCTTGGGGAAGCCCTATGTCCAGCAGTGGACGTCTTTTGGCTGAAATGATGATGATGAATTAAAATCGTCAGGATGACATTTTGGAAAAATGTATGCATTTTCTGCACATGCACGATAGGTATATGCATATGACTCACAAATAGTACAGTACCTAAAAATATCATTGAAAATACAATTCCTCTCTAAAACCGATCACATAATACCAGCAGCTTGCTTTTGTTAAATACGAAGCTACAGTCTATAATTTTACAAATCTAAAATACATAAACCTATATACATTGACCGACAATAACAACGACATTGAATGAGTGGTTTGACTAATGATGTTTTAAGTGTTAACGTGTAGCATTGTGAAACGAGCCACAAAATCAAGCTATAATATTTTAATACACTGTTTTGTCGATTGAACCTACAAAAAACTCCATAATTTTTAATATCGAAAGTTTAAACGACACCGAGCGACAGTAAAACATCACGTATACATGTTTAAAATGCAATAAGCATCCATTTTGTCCGGAATGTGAACGCTTATCACGTTAATTTTACGCCAACAAGGCACTACGTGATCCAATCTATCCGCTTAGATTATCAAATATTAAAATTGTAGACGAGAAACCGTGGACAGTGGGTCACACGGAGCTTGGAAATGGGAATTAAATTCGCGTTCCGGAGCCACAGAATAAGTAGTACTACAGAAGTTTCTCTTTCTAACAAAACAAAACTGATGTTCGGGTCCGACCACCGCATAACGTATCTTTCCGGTCGCTAGCTGATCCCCTTCGGAGGGGTCAATTTTGGTACTAGTAGCCGGCTGCGGCGAAATCACGGTGTGAGCCACTTCTGCCGGAGCTAACTGATATATTCTTAAGGAGAAGAACACACGGAGCGGCACGGCGCCGCCTACCGCGGCAGCATGCGGTCGAGCGGATTGAAAGTTTGTATCACGATTTAGGTAATCCGTCGAGACCGGGCATACGGTGCCGTTCCTCCGCGCAGAGCCGCGGCGCACGCGACGTAGCCGGCCCATCCGCACATGCGTCTCCGCTAGCAATAGCGAGCGGAGCACCAATGAGATAACTTGTGATCTTATGCAATCACCGCAGAGTCCATTTTTGTAATGAGCTCGTTTCGATTCTCCGCTGTGTAAAGCGGCACCGCGCGGTTCCGCGGCAAAACCGCCTTTCCGCGCGGTCGAGCGATCCGCGTGCCGCCGCGGCAGGCGGCGCCGCACCGCTCCGTGTGTTCTTTGCCTATCAGTAAAAACCTTACTTAAAAGTTTTTTTCACAACAACATATCGTATTTATGCGAGCGACAGCATCTGCTGTCGCTCGCATACAAAACAATATTTTTAAAAGATTAGCAAAATATTTAAGTTTTTCAGACCATTATCATTACTTTTAAGTTGTAACCAAAATACATATACTAAGTAGGACATCCGTTTCGGATTTCGTGAGTCAGTCAAATTCTGAGTGGAACACAACACATACAAAATAATGAAAATTACAACGTTCCAAAAAAAAAACATAAAATTGTTGTGATCCGTAAAATGTTAACTAAGATAATGTAGTAAATACGATTACGTAGGCGTTTCTTTTTTCGGTAAATTGAAAAAATTAGTAATCTCCACTGAGCCTTCGAAGTGAAAGTCCCACGCATGCACATATCGTCACATTACCCTCAGACCTGGTTACGTAATAAAATTCATGGATACCTACTTAAAATAAGAGCCTCCCAGTTAATAAAACACTCGGAATTTCTTGACGAAAGACTCAAGATTGAGAATCGGTATTCTATTATCCAAAATAAAAAGGCTTTAACTATTATACGGGCTTTATACAGCCTGCTTAATTTCACAAGCTCCTATAGCTCCTAGAGATTGATCGGAAAATCGCTCGTGTGGCGATTTAAATAAAGGTCAAATTCGGATCAAAGGATTGCATCAGATACTGGTTTGGGGAAGTAGGTTATCGATAAGTAGTTAATACGTTCTTGAAGACGGCTGCGTTAAAGATATCCCGTGGGATGTCTGCGATATTTGATTGAAGATTAATCATGAATTTTGTGGCCGCGAAGTTGGGTTGAGCGAATGTAGGGCTCTCATTATGTACGTTCGTAGGCTTATGATGCTACGCTTTGTCGCGCGATTAATAAATGATAAAGCATCCGTCACTCTCGCACACTATTTGTCAGAACGTGACGGTTGCTTTATCGTTTATTTATCGCGCGACAAAGCGTAGCATCAACGCCTACTCTGAACAGCGATTCTGGAGCTACTTGTCATTGTTCGTATTTTAATCGTGTTTATCTTGCTTGTTAGAGTTACTATGGTCACGCACGTATAAACAACACTTACGTGGTGATATTATATTGCTAAATTACGAACATTAACAAGTAGTTCAAAGAGCGCTGCATGCCACTGTTATTTACGAGTAAGATGTTAGAGACTGACATATGGATCCTTTTAGACGTGCATTATAGAAACCAGGGCTCGGAAACCGGTATTTGCTTACAAAAATACCGGTATTTTTTCCGTTCTTACCGTTCTTTGGTTTATTATTTGTTTTTTAAACAGACATTCTAATAATACGAAATCATGGCTTAAATACATTACTGAGCTCTACATAAAAAGCATAAAATGTTTGGTTTTTGTAAAATACGGGTTTCGAGCCCTGATAGACACAAAATTATTCTAGGGTGTAAGGGGAGAATTGCGTCAGAGAAAAACGTGCGACGTGATCAAAAGAAGGCAGCTAAGTTCAATTCCTATCGCGAGGTCGAAAAGACTAAATCGCAATCTTTAGTCACAATCAAGAAGACGTTTCGCTCCAAATATACTACATTTTAGCATTTTAATCTTCCACCGAAGTATCCATAGCACTCATCTAATCCGTTCCATGCTTGGCTGTTTTAAGGTGACTACATACGTAACTGAAAGCTTGACAAACTTGCACAAGCAATGGTTTTTGTGAAAGTATGCTTGAGCATTTTTTTGCACAAATTATCACCGTTCTTCAGCACCGATTCCATTTATTTTTTAGGATATACTAGACCAATTTTTGTAGATAAGGTTAATTTGCAGCTGGCCGCTCTTTCAGTTAACTATTGGAGATCATAGTTGTATATTCAGTCCTAGCAATATGCTTGTTTCCTTACGTTTTCCTCGCCATACGAGGCGCTGATATCGTTGCAGCGCTTCGCATAGTGATAGACAACTCAATATCCTACATAATTTGGATAAATTCATACACTCGTTACTTTGGAAGATGGGAAATGAACCGGCAACTAAAACTTCCTTAGCTCGATCGCATACTCTACATAAGGAACGGTTGAACCGTTTCAACCAACCCCACTGGTCCGTCGCTGACTTTGAGCGGTCAGTAAAAAGCCATGGTGGTCGCGGCTAGCGAACCTGCTTGCCCCTACTTGGTCAGGATTCTTATCAAAGAGCCAGAAGGACTCATAGGTCAAGTCAGATTCTTAAAAAAACCAGACAAGGGCAAATCAAACTCGCCCACCGAGGGCTCCGTACAAATTTGTAGGTACTTACATATATTAAAGTACTCTATAAATTTTGATTCCCTTAGTAAAGTCTATTTTTTATGATTTAATTCAAAATTTATAGTTTTCAGATTTTTCCCTATACTTGTAGTATTAGGCCGGCTTTACACCTGTAAGTTTTACTTACGTAAGCAAGGACGCAGCTATACGTTAGACTGAGATAGCTGACTGACTATCTCAGTCTAACGTATAGCTGCGTCCTTACTTACGTAAGTAAAACTTACAGGTGTAAAGCCGGCCTAAGACGGCATTACTTGCCGAATTTCATAGTTCTAGGTCAACGGAAAGTACCCTTTGAATGTTGGTTTCCTTAAGAGTGTCGAAATTTACTTTTTTGCAGCATAAGCGGCCGTATCTTTTTTTCACGTTAACTTAGAAGTTTGATTTTTTCACAGCTTTAAGGCACTATAGACATGAGTACATGGTTATAATTTCATCTCAATACCTCCACGTGTTCCTGAGATAAAGGATGTTGTCAGACAGACAACAAAGTGATCTTATAAGGGTTCCGTTTTTTCCTTTTGAGGTACGGAACTCTAAAAACTCAAAGAAGTTTGTGCAACCTTTTCAAGCTTGCAATTACATGACGTGTAGACTGTGTAGCTATGTTAAAACAGAAGACTATGGAAAGGATTAGGTAAGTATATTGTGATGTGCCAACTGAGGATTAGGGTGATAAAATATACGATTTACGCTTGTCAAGCTTAGAGCAACGTGTGTAGCCTCCGTCACTCGTATTCTACACAATGGAACTCTTGAAGCAACTTCTGATTAGGTCTTACGAGAGCTTTAATGAACTCGGCATGCAGACACGAATATTTAGTAAACGTAGGTTCCAAGTGAAAAGCGAAGACTTGCGAAATTACCTGACGGCTGGTTAAAGATATCCTCACATTTACTGACGCATAATTGGCTTAAATCGGTCAGAAAAGGCTTTATAACCACGCAATAAGAGCAATATATATGTTGTTTGGCTCGGCGATCGGCACCGAGCTCAGCCAAGTCGAACGATGTATTTTTCGCTCAAACTCAAACTCCTTTATTGATTATAATAGTTAATTATCACATTCACAGATCAGTTGCTTACACGCGAGGAAATATATAACCTTGTGACGGTGATGATGAATGATACTTATCAGTCTCATAACAGTATAATGGAGACCAAGAACCGGAAGAGTCATAGTGGGTCCCCCCAAAATGGTGCACTTTTCTGTTCAAGGACTACTGTTTATCGTCGACACCGGGCGCAGGGTGTCGACGACGACGAGCTGGACAGCTCATGGACCCCACGGGGTCCTGACCCCGTGGGGTCCATGAGCTGTCCAGCTCATTCACGGAGCTATCGAAACAGTTTAAAATAATTTATTGTTGTTATATTTGTTTAGTCATTGGATAAAAATATTTTACAGTTAATTTTTTATTTGAACCCATTTAGAATATGCCATCCGTGACGTAAACGATAATAATCGTTTTATAAAATAGTAATACAATAAATTTAACATTTCATTTTTAATACGAGTAATAATGTGTGATGTCTTTGATTAACTATATATTTCGTTATTTTGGTAGGTAGCGTTTGTATTTGAATTTTCCTCATAGTCGGTGTGAAAAGCAGTATGTGTCACAAAGTAGCAAAATTATTTTCACCACGGGCGTTAACACTTGAATCCCTCACTACGCTCCGGATTCTACTTTAGAATCCCTCGCTACGCTCGGGATTCAATTGTGGAATCCTTCGCTTCGTTCAGGATTCAATGTACGCCCTCGCCGTAAATACATAATTTTGCTCCCTTGTGACACAATCTACTATTGATGGCCTGGTTAATTACGAGTAAGTCGGCGGTGGTCGATGAGGACAAAAAACGTGCAATCGTTCGTTGTGGAAGTCTCTAGGGGAGAAGTGTGTTCAGCAGTAGACTTCTAGTTTAAGATCAAGTTCAAAATTATGAACTGTATAAAAATATTTGTTTAACCTTACGTGATTTTCACTCATTATTATAACAAAACGTGGCTTAACCGTTAAAATAAGTATGATATATTTACGTCGACCGTATGGACATGTCGTAACGACCGTGGTCGCAAAGGGACTGAATAGAAAAACAATATAAATGTTCAACTCGCGAATTTCGTGGCCTCAAAGTTACACAAGCCATGAACGACAGCCCGGTTTTATTGAAGGCAGCCCTTTCGGGAATCAGCCGAGAAATAAATATTCCCATTTAATACGACATTCCGGGAATTTTATTGGAAAAGCCCTTTGTAATAAGATATTCGTGGAGTGATTGACTCGTACAAACAAGGTTTTTTTATAAGTATCGGGTGAAAATAATGAGAGTGAAAGTGCCTCGGTATTTAAATTGGACATAAAATGGTGCCCGCTGTTTTTATTATGGAATGTTTTAGTAAAAGTGTGTGTTGCTTAATACAGTATAATCAGTGTAATGTATACGTATACATTATGTTAAATGCTTTGGATTGAACGTTTCTTGCGGCATCTAATTTATAATTATGTTTCTGCTTGAGCCTATAGTTGATTATTAACCGTGATCTGTAGGCGTTTTTCAAAGTTGCTCCCGAGTTATTCCCGAGGTAGCTATTTTCTCAGAATATGGCCTTTTGAGGTTTTGCTAGCCCAGAATCGTTAGTACTTTCGAACCGTAAACGTGAAAAAATGTGGGTAAAGTTTTGCATGGAAAATTATTTTTCCACTACGCCACTTTCATACTAACTTATGTTTAGTATGAAAGTGGCGTAGTGGAGTTCAAAAAGATGACGTAATGGAATACCTATGACATTATATACGTATCAAGGTTGAAATGATCATGATGCAGTAATGTGCAATGAAAAATGCAAATGCCTTAAAATGTTAAGGTAAGTATTTTTGGCCGGTACTATAGCTCACCTAATTATTTGCCACTTAGGTACTTATAGTACACAAAACGCTTTTCCTAAACTCACCATAACAATTTTATGTAACTCGTTAAATAGGCGAGGGTCCCGAAACTATCCTATTCTCGCCAACTAACCACTTCCCTCGTGTGGTTAAGCCCTAAATTATTCAAAGGCAAGCTCGGAGCCGTACCCACGTCCTCCCAATTACTTTGACAGATTATTTTTACTGTCCCAAGATTTCCAATTAACTGGACAGGGTTTTATTGAATATTCTGATAAGTACCGATTCTTATCGGGCGTTTCGGTACTAAAAAGGCAGAACAAGTTAACTGACAGTTTTTTGGGAATTTTTAGCCAACACCATGAAAAGACTACCTATCTATGAGAGTAGACTTGTGCCAGCAGATCGACGGCAGATGATGACGATCAAAAAAAGAAACTCCTTCTTTTCCCTCCGTTTTCTAGTCAGCTACTTTTTTTATTTGATACCTCGAAACTCCGTACCGGCTCTTATCAAGTATTTGGTACTTAAAAGGCAGAACAAGTTCTGACAGTTTCTTTGGAGATTTTTAACCATTTCACAAAAGGTGGAGGTTCTCTAGTCAATTGTATTTTTTTTTTACCTATGAACTGGTGTTTATTAGAAAAATATGTTTTCATAGAAATGGCATACTTCTATATTCCTCTATCTATCAAGGGAGGTGGCCTTTGTCCAACAGTGGGACACTACGATAGGCTAGTAAAAAAAACTTCTATATTGTCCCTTTTTTCGAAACTCATTTTGATGATGGAATTCATGAGGAATTGAGGAAACTCCTCAAATATGCACAATATGCACATGTATAGCAATTTTAGTATTTTTATAGTAACTCGTGCGTTCTAAATCCAGCTCTAATGAAGGATATCCATGTGGATTTGAGGGGACTCCTTAGATATTATAGGCGCATGTATAGCGGTTTCAGTATTTCCATAGTATTCAATGAATATGCTATTGTCGTAGATTCAATGTTTAATGTGTATTTAAAAAAAAGTTATTTATATACTTAATTCTTCACAAAACCTGATTCGATAAGCGTTGTGAATCTGCTTTGATATACAAACAAATCTACTTTTCTTACAACACTCAAACGGACAAGGGATCTTTTTATCAAAGCAAAGGTTCAAATCCTTTGAACCTTCATCTCATCCGTACAGCTCTCAAGTTCTTTCAACACCTATTTGTAAAGGAAAAAACTTTAGGTGTTACAGGATCTAGTGAAACCTCAGAGATTGGACGGGCATTCGAAATATTAACAAACGGATTATTGAAATTCCCAAAAGTGACGGTTCAGTTTTAAAAAAAATCTCATATGTTCTTGCATTATAATTATTATAAATAAGGCCAGAATAAAGTGTTGTCATGCCAACAGGAGTTTCCTTCGAACGAATCCTTCTGGGCGTTTTGGCTCATACAAAAACTGGCTGAATTCCATTCCAATTTAATACTTATGAAACATTCATTCCATTTTCAAAACCTTTGTTGATTAAGGACAGACGGACATTGGGGTGATTTTTAATGGTATGGTTTTGCTCATAAAGTTAGTAACCCTAAAATGTCTCTAACAATTAATGGAAACCACTTCAAAATAAGTTTTGTGTATACAATGTTTGCGTCTTATAGACAGAATGCTCCAAAATACTTTTGGTTCCAAATTTTTTGTTCTTTCCCGAATATTCTTGACAGAGTAGTCGTGGCCACGTATAATATGTAGGTCGATTTATAAGTACTGGCGCTTAATATTTTTTAAATAAGCACACGTTACATACAAAAACATACATAGAACAATTCTATGCCAGCTGTCCCTGGTCGTTGATTCTAAATACACAACCAATTACTTCTAACGAAGTAAATACCGTCCCACGATTATATTTCCTGAGGCTTGACTCGGGTTAACTTTACTTATCTAAATTATGAAAGCAGCATAAAACATGGCCCAACTAATAACAAAGTTGAGAAGTTACAGTCATTGCCCCAGAAAATTTAAGCAAAATTTTCAAAACTCTAGTCGAAAATAGGGGTAACTGTCAAAGCAATTTGAAGACTTGTGCTCTTTTTGCATTAAAATTCCATGTTGAAAATGAACTGGAATCTCTAGACGAAGAAAACGTCTCGAGAGAAAAAGGAAATTAATGAAATGCTGGCAATGCATCTGAAATAGCTGAGATGAAAATAGTTTCTGCTTTATGATCTGTCATCAGGCTACGTTGAAAATTATGGTCTGGAATGAAATGTATGAAAGTAATTTTGTTACTTGCGGATAAATTACGAATGGGATATTTTAGAAAATATTGAAATCTTGATGAAGTCTCTAAAAGAGTAAATTTGGAAACGTAAAAAGTAAGTAGGTAAGGTGCGTAGTTATAGATAAAATGACGGCTTAGCAAAATGTAAAAAAATAAAACATTTTACCATTTGCAGGGAAATAAGCAAATGGTATAAAGAAAATAACGATACCTACTATGCTATACTATGGGACTAGTTCGATTTGTGTAAGATTGTCCCCTAATATTTATTTATTTATTTTAACGAGAACTTCATTAAGTCTCTAACAATGGACATTAATAGAGGTATATAACCGTAGATAAAATTTACAAATAGAACGTTGCAAGTTAAAAGCATGTAAATTTTCATGCTATAGAATTTAAATTTTATTTGAAAACTTTAGCAAGGAGCAGAAGGTTATTGTCTTAGAAACAAGCTATAGTCTAAAATTACTTTCGAATTTTAGGTGCCCAAAGACATTAAATTAAAATTTAAGTAAATGTATAATCAAGATCAAGAATTTATTGTCTACAAAAACGCCCCACAGACATCGGGGGAAGGCCAGAGGCTGTCTCGGGGTCAATAAATATGAAGCTTAAGTCTAATAAAGGCACTTTGCAAACGTTAATGAGACCAAGATGTTTAAAGGAGTCTATTAATGTTCAGGATTTTTTTTATCAATTCGTTTTAAGTTTAAGATGAAAGACCTTTGTAGGTATATGTTTTTATAGTTGTGCTGAAAAAGCTGAACTTAAGTTATTAAGCTCAAGCCTAGGCCTTTATCACTTTAACGAATTCATTATTAAAAACAAGAACTCGTCGGCTCTACGTGACTTACACATTAAGTTTTGCAAATCTTCAAGCTATGTCGATATCGGCCACTCTGATTCTTCGACGGATCGCTCTAATCAATTTAAAAATAGCACGATGATAAACAGACTCTAGTTAGACCCGTAATTAATACCGTAAAATGATTACCTCGATATCCTAAAACCGACGTTCCACATAGTAAAATCTTAAAACAAGAGAAATCCCGTGTTCGTCCAACGGAAAGTCTCGTTATTTATAGACTCGAACGCATTGCGTGCGTTACTAGCATCTCCCAACATAATTACCCGCCAAGTGAAAATATACTTTCATTCTATGGAGAACGAAGTGGAAAATCGGAAGCATTTCGAGTGATTTGACCAATACCTGGAATTAGTAGGGAAATTAGTCATCCACTGTCATTTGCAGTCATTGTGCATACAGGTGTTCCGCTTTTAGCCGTAGTTGCTAGCTGGTTTAATAATGCGATGTAATGAAAGTAAGTTTGTGTTTTAAATAGGCTGCAATTTGCTGTAATGGTTGAATATTAGCAGCTCTCTGTAGTGCAATGAAGGTTTTTGCTTAAGGCGCCTATTAGATATTGCTGCTTCCTTGAGTGAATTCTCAATCATATTAATTCAATTTATTCATTGTTTAAAGACGCTTTGGACGCTTTTTGCCACTTAAAACTTAGGCGCTGTTAGTTTTGATACCTAATGATGTTTTTATTATAATTTTTAGTATCAGTTTCTGTGGCAATAAATATTTTTCTGATTCTGACAATAAAAGTTTGGAAAACTTATTTTGTAATTATTTCTTGGTTTGTACATTTTGTAAGAGTTTGCCACTGCTTGGCATAGGCATCTCCATTAATTTCCATTAAAAATGTAAATCTAAAAATGTAAATACTTTTAAGTTTCAGGTAAATTTATTAACATTTTTAGTATCAAGCTCTCTTATGCCTGAACCCTTTCTTGAAGCAATTAACTGAAATTTCTTCAAGAAAGAGTTCACTTTTAAACACCGGTTTATCTTTTGTCTTTTTTAGCAATCCCTATCCTAATGCCAATATCCAACACCTTGACAATGCTTATTCGAAAATATGTGGCGCGGAAGCAGAGGCAATGTAATAATATTGTGCTAATGTTATGCTCCCGCCAGACAAACATTGAAGGAATTTAGTACTGGCTAATGGCTAGCCAGAGCCAAATTAATTCCAGGTACTATTATTGGGTTCCATCATCCGATTAGGGTTGTGAAACATTTCCATTGCGAATGGTTTAGGCATTGGGGTAAATTCGAACAAGGAGTAATTCCAAACATTTTTTTCCACGCAACATAATTTCCTATTTACTAGATACTGCATTAGAGCTTCAAATAATTCAAACCACAAAAAACTTACATTGCTGTTCATTAGAAATTTCTCAAAATTACTTCACGTTCGAGACCACGCCAATGCACCTAGAGGTACCTAATAGACAAAAACCCGAAGAGTCCAAGTGAAAGGACCTTACTAAGATAAGATAAGACCCTTCGAAAGGAAAATCGAATAAGTATATAACTAGAAAACAATAAATAATTCTACTCCACGCCTAGTTGTAAACGACAGTCCATTTGTGCATAAAGCTAACACAAGCCGATGTTCTGCCGAGGTTATGGCGGCGCAACACGCGAATAGTTCATATTTTAAAGCACCAACCTCGTCTGGATCTGATATGATTTAGTTTGTTTATTTAACATCTAGTTTTGGCAAACACGAAAGTAAAATGTAGGAGAATACGATAATAATTACGATAAATCCTGAAAATAAGCTTGTTCGGTGCGAATTCGCTTCTATACTAGAACAGTAGCGAAGATGCTATTAATTCAACCTACATTTTTACGATAAATGCTGAAAATAAGCTTGTTCGGTGCGAATTTGTATGTACTCGTTTATAATTAGTATAGTGTATTGGTAATGTTTTAATTAAAATTTAATGACGTTAGTTGCACCGCCCACAAGCTATCTGCTTTGCCCTAAGTTTAACTGGTAGAGAATGCCCTATGGTATTTAGTTCGCCTTTTGTACGATAAGTTTTCTTTTATAAAGCCACGCATACTTGCGGGTTCAGCCACCCGTATCCATCGCGGGGACTGAAATCCAAAATTTCAAAGACAAAAAAAAAAAAAAAAAAAAAAAAGTTTTCTTTTGTGCAATAAAGTTTAAATAAATAAATTTGCTTCTATTTATCTAGTTTCAGATTATATACTGCAGGCACTCGTAAATTATGCATTTAAGTACTTAGTATATGTCATCATCCGCCTGTATAATTGGCTATAAGCTGGCGAGTTTCTTGCAGCATGTCTTCTCACCAGAGGTTCGAAAGCGCTGCTGGAAACCTGTAAAAGAGCTCTTGAGACCTAAATAAATAAAAAATTAAATAAAATAATTAATTTCTGCAAGTAGGCCCTCAAGGGCTCTTTTACAAGTCTGATTCTATTCTTTCTTTTGGCGCTTCGGGTAGTGACCTTCTGGTGAGAAGAAGCGCCGGAAGAAACTCACCAGTTTTTCGTTTTAAAATGTTTAAATATACAAGTATGACAATATTATAATTTCGATTTAGCTATTTAATTTCGATTCAGTTAGATTTCCACTGCCTATTTGCAAAATAAATGAATTAAATGAAATAAACCTCAAGATGGCAAGCTTACTGGTCCTCTCGAAATTGAATGATCTCGGCTCGAAGCCCGAAACCCCCGAAACGCCATTATACCCTATTCTGCACCATTTCACGCCACTTTGCTGTTTTAAGGGCATGCCTACACCTGTCCACTCCGCAGTACGTATCTATGTTTTAATAACCACGTGAAGCGGCGCAAAACGTTAGTTCATTTATAGCACTAACAACTTCACCATTTATAGTTCCTTTCCAAAGAATCAACCACAATGCAGTTACGACTTAACACATGACTGAATCATGACCTTTGCAGCCGCACAATGGTTCGCTTTCTTCGAATTTGTCATGTGTTTTGACAAGTAAATTTGCAAGATCGCGCTTTCTCGTCTTCTTTGATTGACAGACGCATCAGTGCATGTAGCGCTTGTACGAGTACTTGTGTTTGCTAGTCACTTTCACTGGCTTGTTAACACGTCGTTGAAGGGCCTTTTAGCTTTAATTTGTTACGTAAAGTTTGTTGTTGGTGAATGGGATAATAAAAATGTGTTGTTGTAATGTGGTATAAAATGTGTTGGCATTATTGAAGATATTTTAACAGGGTTATGTTTTGTTACAACACGTCCAAATCCAAATGTCGACTGGAAGACGCAACGTGGATCCCAAGCTCCCAAGGTGGACTGGTGACCTGGTGAAGGTTACTGGAGTCCAGCGGATGCGGGCAGCACAGAGCCCTCATCGTGGCGTTCTTTAGAGGAGACATATTTCCATTAATGGACATTTTCGGCTGATGATGATGGTTTTCACAAACGGTAAGAAATTTCAACACTAAACAGAGTAAGACACAAGACTTTTCGCTTTGGTTCATTTTAGTTAAATATAATATACAATGTAGGTACCGTCAAATGCTCCAACTTTGCCCACCGTCCAAACTTTGCCCAGGGTGTAAATATACTGCCCAGGAAGGAAATAGTATATTTACACCCTGGGCAAAGTTTGGACGGTGGGCAAAGTTGGAGCATTTGACGGTATTTAGTTAGTTACCACCTTTATATTTCGAACCAAAATGAACTAAAAAATCCTGTGTCCTAACTTCTGATCATGCCTTTTCTGCCAATCACGTGATTACCAAGCACATATATTTGTATACGGAGTGGAAAGTTTTGATGGGCCCTGAAGGGGAACTACCTTAAATCCTTTAGTTAGCTCATTTTACTGAAAGGAAACATTCCTTTATTTTTAAAATTAAACAAATCTGCATTTAAAGATTTTCTAGAATTCGCTTGTATCACCCGGAAATCGAACCAGCTAAAAATTAAAAAAATAATTTGGTCTTACATGTAAAAAATATCGTGAAATCTATCACTAATTTTATTTTACCATACATTCCAATACAAAAGTCAAGAAAATTGAAAAAAATCTATGAATGCAGTTTTGTTTTATTTTAAAAGTAAAAGAATGTTTCATTAAAATGAGCTAACTAAAGGATTTAGGGTAGTTCCCCTCCAGAGCCCATTAAAACTTTCCACCCTGTACATGTTACTTCTTCTGCACCTATCTTATTATGTACTCGTACGTGTCGACTTAACCACGATCATTAATACATTTCTCACGCTTCAACATAAAGTGCTTTAAATAACAGTCGCCATATACTGCAAATCAGCAACATTTTTACCGCCATCTACAGTCGTAAAAACTACAAATGGGTCACTAGACCTATGGCCGATAAGCTCTCACTCGTAATAACGTACAGTCAACGACAACATCACACATTTCTAATTGTACCTTATTGCCAAGGAATAGACGACAAAATGTGTAGATTTTTTGTCGCCAACTGTGCAGTACCAGTTGCCGTATAAGTGAAACGAAATGCGATCTGTGGAAATCTAACAAGGAATTAGCTGAAAGATGGAAAGAGTTTTCGAAGAAATCTACTCTTGTCAACTTCGTATCTAACTGAGTTATTTCATAGCAACATAGACGTTATTCTATTCATAATACGGGTGGTTTTCCAATATAATGGATGAGAGAGATATGAAAAAAAATTGAAAAGCAGATTAAACGGTTGCGACAGATACATAGCAAAAAAAGTTGAATAATGACTTGTGCAACGTATAGGGTAGTAATTAATTTAAAGTGTAATTATACAACGTGTCCCAAAACTCAACGATAAGCCGGCACCAGAGGATGGAGCTACTTATGATTAGTCGAGAAAAAATAAGGAAAAAAATATATCTCAAATTATTTTTTCTCGACTAATCATAAGTAGCCGGCACCAGAGGATGGAGCTACTTATGATTAGTCGAGAAAAAATAATTTGAGATATATTTTTTTCCTTATTTTTTCTCGACTAATCATAAGTAGCTCCATCCTCTGGTGCCGGCTTATCGTTGAGTTTTGGGACACGTTGTATACGTATGTGGTGCCATATTTGCGACCGTGTTAAGTATGTTAACAAGTGATCGCATGAATCTAAATAGGAAGCATTCTTATAAAACTATACCCGCTTTTCCAACTACTAGTTTTCTCTGGCCTATAGATTCTCTTTCACGAATTATCTCTTGTACTTTATTGGAACTATTCTTAATTATTTCCTGTATATTCAAGGAATCGAATAGGGACTGGATCAAGAATCACTCTTAGTTTTGTTGGTTTCTGGTTCAAAAACTTACATAACTAATCGACTCGTAATTCTAGTTCGGGAACTATTTTAACTTTGTTCAAGAGAGCAAATCGGTCGGTCGATTATCCGGCCTGTTATTTTTTTTTTCTGATCAGTATAACTTAAATCGGGTTTTGATTTGTGAACTACGTTTTCTACGTTATATAATTATATATAGATACAAGAAATCAAACTACATAAAAAATCCAGAATTACTGGGTTTTTTTGTGTCCTGGTGTGAATCATGGATGAGAGAATTTTAATTTTACTATGACTTTGATTTCTTTATATAAGATACACTCACGGACAATTAATTCGGGTCATTTTCCATATGAAAGTTCATAGAAAATGTCCCGAATTCATTGTCTGAGATAATCGTGGTATAATTTACTTGAAAAACTAATAAATAAACACCATGTTTCTTTCATATAGTACACGTATCCTATGTTGTTTCGGGTTCGGGAAAATGTGCTTTCTTCAGTTCTAGTGCGTCTGTTGATGTCTCTTCCATTGGTAGCGGCATCGCAAGTGCAATGATACCGCGCAAGCGCATTAGGTGCAGTAGTGCCGACATCGTTTATGCCACGATTAATGAATAATCCATTACAGGCAGAACACCGAGGAAACTATAAAAGGCAATAGAAATGACAATTTAGTGGCAAATGTGTTTTACGTGTCTCATGTCGTAAATTGTTCTTTAAAGTCTTTTCAAGCTAAGTCTACAGAGGTCACTAAACAGGCTTTATGCATTAAAAAAAAACGTAGGACAATATCACAAGCAAGAGGATTAATTAGTCTTGACATTTCACTATCATTCATTATAATATGTCATTTTATTATAATATGTCTCTACATACCTACTGAAATAAATATCCAGGACACATATTATAATAAACGGAAGAATTATTGCCAAGTATCAAGACTAATTAATCCTCATGCTCTGTTCCCCATGTTGCGATAATTATATTATATTTTTGAATAAAACTTAGCTTAGACGGAATACAGGTAAATTAAAACAGTCGCAGTTAGGAGGTACATATTAAAAGCCTCAAACTTAGCCCGGAAATAAAGTGTATTATGAACTTTATTTAGACGATTAAGTTAAAATAATAAGAAAATAAAATTATTTTTTGAACTATTATGCTAACGAATTATTAATGTCCCCATCATTATTCGTTATGTTTGAACTAACTTCCAAACGGCCTAGTTCGGTGGCGAAAGAACGAAAAAATGCATTACATATGCAATTATACATATTAGGCATGCTTATTGTCATCGGAGATTGTGTTCTTGTCTCTTACCCCAAATGTACCTACAGTCATCTATGCACCCCATTTCATCGGACTTTGAACGTGTTAACCCAAAGTAACAATCAGGTTTTGAGCAAAAAACTCATATCTAACTTAGTGCCTAAGCGCTCTTATTCATAATGCCAACGGGGACACGCAAAATAGGCTATAAATCATCTTCTAATACTAGTTGCATAGTAAATAACCCGCTTTAAACACAAGTAACCAACCACGCCCGACCGATGTACTGGTCCGGCGATCGAGTAACCAAACGTAAACCTACAACTCTGTGGGTCTAGTGAAAAGGAATACAAGTACATATCAGTGTTAATACCTACTGTTAATTCATTAATCATTAACTTTCATCATTATTTCAACCTAAAATGCACTTACTGTGCAAAAAAGCTGTGAAGCAATCATAATAATTTCATTATGACATAAGTAAGAGTATGATATTGCATGACAGTTTAAAATGAAGTGTACCTCGCCGAGTTTCTGCCGCCGCCGCCGTTTCTTCACTGTTGTGTTGTGATTAGACAAAAAAAGCCTGAATATTATATTTACAATGAGTGTGCTACTAAATTCAAGGATGTTATGGTACTTCTCTGACTATCCTCCATTTCCTCCAAGGATTCATTTTATAATCCTTACACTCTTTATAAAACGTATCCTTGATTTCCATTCGAACTCTTAATTGAACCTCCGTAAGGTATAACTAGTTCAAAGTTAAAACAATAATTTAAACACATCAATAATATAGTAGTTTAAAACTGCATAAAATGGCTGAACTAATGTCAACACAACTCAATATAAAATAGGAATTTTATTCAAAAGAACGTCCGAGAACTATAAAAATATGAACTAACTATTATTATGAAAGTACCTCCCTGGGCTATAATTCAATAAGATGTCTCGTATTGAATTATGTCCCTTAGTTAAACTAATTCTTGTTAATGAAGACTAAACAAAGTGGTATCGATTACCTCAGTTGAAATAGTAGAAAGTGCGCGACAAATTAATTAAAACGCCATTAGAATACTATCAAGAGCAAGTTTATGAGCCCAGTGCGGGACGGGTGCCGGCCGCCCGTCACACCAAAGCGGAGAAGGATTTATTACAGTAATAAATTTATCTAATTGTAATAATGGTTTCAATATTTAGATAAGGTATAAATACGTAATGTAATTACAATATAATGATACTTTATAGCACACCAGAACCAGAAACACACATTACAAGAGAACATTACATACCTAATTAAAATGAATTTAAAAAAGTAGAAAACAGGCGGTCTTATCGCTAAAAACAAAGCGATGATGACCAGATGTGTTACCAGATAATAAATGGTACTTAATCTTGTCTATGAGTTCATTTTTAATTTCAAATTTTATCTCGCAAAATGAACTATTTAATAAATTGCCAAAGTATTATGCGGTGACAGACCCCTGCCGCTAAATGTGTTCTATCGCTTATCGACTTTAATGGAGGATAGTTCCTATAATAATGAAAATTGGGGTACAATCTTACACAAATCGACCTAGCCCCAAACTAAGCCATGCTTGTACTTGGTACTAGGACGACGATATATATACTTATATAGATAAATACCTACTTAAATATATAGAAAACATCCATGAATCAGGAACAAAATACTCGTGCTCATCACACAAATATTAGCCCTTACCAGGATTTGAACCCGGGACCTCTAGCTTCGTAGGCGGTGTCACTTCCACTAAGCAAAAGTGTCGTCAAATTAAATTAATTATGTTTACTAATAAGTCATCTTGTAATTTATTAGTCTATTAGGTGATAATGAACATGAATGCAATGCGTCACGCACACGCATCTTATTTGTGCATGCATTTTTATCATTTGTACTTGCCAAAATCAATTGTAGTTTGAATGCTTACCTGAAAATAAAAAAAAAAACTTGGTTAGTTACATTACAAAACGAAATTTAGTGCTCATAAAAAAACCGTGAAGTTGTTTTGTTATATGTATTAAGTTTTAGAGCTGCCAACTGAAAATGTAAAAATCATCATTACTAATAACTTCAAGAAACACGATTAAATAGCTTTGGATTAAATCAAGACCTGTCACTTTATTGAAAGAGACAATGTTTCAAATTAAGGCGCGATAAAAATTAACACTTCACAGTTTAAGTAAAATTTACTTGATTTAGTAGAAATTCCCAACTTTCGGAACTAGCCCACAATCGGATTTACCCTAACGCCCTATTTAGACGGGCGAGAGATCTTATGTGAGTGTCAGTTCAGTACTGCGGGCTGCCTAGGGACAGTGAGTTAATTCGATCGATTAAACGCCGCAATTATATGAAACTCGCATACGAGTTCTCGCCTCGTCTAAATGGGGCTCAATACACCCTTACATTTTGTCACGGCACGACGCCGGTGTGACAGTTCCCGCAGTTAACTACTAACTAGCCCGGTCCAGAGATGCATCACCGCAGCCCGCACTCGTTACGGCTCAGCCGGCTAAATATTCATAAAGAGAAATTATACTACGACGCCCAATGATGAGTTATAGCCCGCAACTTAGTCCGCGAGGGAGAAAAACCGTAACTCTCATTACATTGTCTACGGTTTCCGCGATTATCACTCATTGTAATAAAACAACTAGGCTACTAGTAGCCACTATTGCTATTCCAGAGGGGCTTGGCCAGCGACCAGAAAGCACGCGGTATGAGATAGACGGAGACAATCTGATGCGGTGCGTTCCGTCCGGAGGTCAGACCCGAAGGTCAGATTTTTTAGAAAGAAACATCTCGTTCCGTGACAATAGTAGTTTCTATTGGATATCAGAGGCTAATATAATGCTAAGTTTAGTTATTTGAGAACCTTATTACAGTTTAAAAATAGCGCGACTCATATTTGACACGACTAAAATGAAACAAAGTGTACCTACATACATTCATACAAAATTCCAAAAATCCATATGTCAATCATGCATGATCATCAAATAAACTATCGCAGCTATATACGATTTTAAGCTAACATGGTCATTCACATAATAACTACTATTAACAATATATTTACCATGTATGTTTTAATGAGTTCCCGATATTTACTCCGTGATGATGGCGCTTGCAAATGTGCCGAAATATCGGGAACTCACTAAAACAAACATCCCGTAAAGTAAAGTAAATATCCCGTTGTTAATAGTAGTTATTATATCGCAGTTATTTCCATCATAACATACTTTTAAAGGTCTCTGTCCACTACACAGTACCATACCACGACCGTACTATGAATGTGTCAGGCAAAATAAATATTCTTTGTATTGAAATGTATGAGACTATGCCCACTAGAACGTTCCGTCACCGACCAGCATTTGTCATACCGTGTCTGATACGTTCGTAGTACATTAACATGGCCATGGTCATGCATGGCATGATATACGGTGTAGTGGGCCGAGACCTTTACCCGACAATATAGTCAAGTAACAAGTAATCGGTGAACATACACACAAAAAAAAATATAAAAAAAATATAAAAAAAAACATACAGACGAATTGAGAACCGTCCTTCTTTTGGAAGTCGGTTAAAAAAACTGGTTACGATTTTTAATCATCAATAAATTTGCAGATATTCACAAAACTGTTACTATTTAAAATCAATCGTCACATAATTAAATATTAGTTTAAAATTCTTATAGACACTCTTTAATTAAGCTTTTTAGGTCAATTTGGACATAACAGCTTCACGCTTGTCTCGTTATATGTCGATTATGTATATTAGGAAATTAACACTTAATAATAAATTCGGAACACCCCGTTTGTGGACTTAATGTCCGTCCTCAAGTCAAATAGTTATTACATATGACTAGACTCTGTGACGGCGTAAGAAGGTTGAGATCGCAACAGCTCCCCTCTTTGACTTAATTCATTTTCAAATGAGTCGTTTGTTAGATAAAGATGCTCTAAAATAATGAATTGGAAATCCAAACAAATATGTAAATAAGGAATAAATTAATTAGTTTTTAATCAGAGCTATTCAAACGCACGCTTCTATTTCAGAGGCTCCGTTAATAGTTTCGTTCTTAATAAGGATTTTTGACTAATTAATTTTTTGCCCTAATTATGTACCAAATAACTCTAACGAGTTTGTACCTAAAATATTTTGAATGAATATGCTGCAAGCTAAGGAATAAATAACCTTACCTAGCCTATTTTAATGCACCTACCTAACTCTAAGTTGTGCAAATGAAAATTGTTGAAATGTAGTCGGTCCTACACTTAGAGCAACGCGGGCTTAGTAGCTTTAGTCAGACGTTTCTACCTCTAAGGCTAAGAATAAATACTAGGATTTATGCGATGTCAGGAGTGGCCCACTCCGCGATTTCGCCGCGCGGCCTTGAGGCCTCCAGCCTCTAGCCAGCAACCAGAAAGAGCACGCGTTATGCGATAGAGAGAGACGGTCGGATCCGTTGCGTTCCGTCCGGTGGTCGGACACGAACGACAGTTTTGTTAGAGAGAGAGACTTCTGTACGTAGTACTATTACTTATTCTGTGGCGGTGTTCAAAGCCACATAAAAGTTATTAATATGTACACAAAGCTTATATAAACTCTGAAAACATACAATACAATCATACTTTATTGCACACCAAAAGAAAATTACATTGCAAACTTACATACATTACATCATTACATTTACATACAGCCTCGCCTACGCTTTGCTTTCATCGGATGACAAATTACTTCTGTTAAGCTACGTTTCCACCAGGGACGCGTTTGTCATGAACCAATAGAAATACTTCATTTACCTATCCTCGCTCCGCTGAGTTGTTTCTATTGGTTCATGACAGACACGTCCCTCGCTACGCATCCTCACATATCCGTGGTGAAGACGCAGCCTTAAGCTTTTAGCTTGACGGCCTACAGACGAGTGACCTAAATCCAGATGGATGGGTGGACAGCGGAAAATGCAACTGCAAGCAAAAAGACCGCCGGGCCGAGTTTAGCCAATAAATGTACATTAGGCGCTAACAGAGATTGATGGAGAAACATCGCGAAAGCAGCAACTATAGGGCCAAAACACAATTTCACGATTGGACATCACGTCGTAGCACGACGTCATGTCACTATACGACACGGTATCACATCGTCAACGACGACGCATCGTGCCAGTACACGATGTCGCATCATTTAATTGTATTATTCCAATCAAAGTAGTTTCAAGGCTTGTTCGATGGATTTTTGTCTTTGTGTGTAAAATTTCAGGATTAATGACAACAGAGCAAAAATGTCCAACTAGATCCCATAACAGAAAAGACCCAGAGCAAGACTTGACAATCAATGGACGAAATTTGTAAGGGAAATAAAGCCAATACTTAAATAGTATGGTTTGCTCGATAACATATATCAAAGACAGCGTCCAACGAAAGATCGTTTTAGAGGCCAAGGCTTATAGATACCCGATTATTATAACGTTACAGGAATAATGGTCTAATTCAAGCTCAAAAAGCACGGGGAGAATGTGCTATCGCTATTGTGACAAATCCGATTGTGATCCAGGGCCTATACCTTGAAACTCTTCATTCGAAGTTCGTATCCTCCCGTCCCGTTCACACAAATATTCTTTAATAAGAGAGCGAGAGAGACGATACGAGACGAACTTTTAGCTGCCCAGTTGTGTCACAGAATAAGCAGCAGTACCTACTACTAGGGCATGCAATACCGGTTTTACTTCTATGGGCCAATACCGAAAAACCGGTTTTTGCCCTAGACTACCTACTACGTACAGAAGTTTCTCTTTATAAAAAAACTGAAACTGACGTTCTGGTCCGACTACCGGACGGAAAGCACCGCATCCGACCGTCTCTCTGTATCGCATAACGCATGCTGTTTCTAGTAGGTGGCTAAGCCCCTCCAGGGGGGCTGAAATTTGGTACACTATAGCTTGGCAATTGGCAACTTCGTTGGTGACAGTCACATGTGTGCTTTTTGTTATGTGCAGCCGTAACTACTTACACAAGTTACCGCCAACATGAACAGTGACCGACGGAGGCAGCCTCCGCAGGCAGCCGTTCGTGTCGGCGGTAACTTGTTAACCGCGGTTTCTTGGTAACGAAGTTGAAATAATTTTGACAAATATATTCCTTGTTTCTATAATTATTTTCTTATTTGTATGATTCGATCATGTTTAATTAGTTACCTTATACATCAATGTTTGTTGAATCAAATCAGAACATGGTTAATTGAACTATGATAAACAATCAAAATCATCTTAGTTGGTGCATCTAACGTCTTGTTAGGCTCGTATGGAATCAAGATGCTTGATTATAACTATCTCAATCTTGTTAGGAGCAACCAATTTTTTTTAGAGTGTACCAAATTTTGCCTCTGCGATTTCGCACCGCGGCTACTAAGGCGGATCTCACACTGCAGCGCGAATCGCGGCAACACGCGACTCAGCGATTTTCAACTTTGTATGTAGAATCATCGATTTGTATAGAAAAATCGCGGGGTGGCGCACACTGAAGTCGCGACTCGCGCGTAGGCGCGTAAATCGCGGCGACTCGCGGGCGTGTAGCCGCGAATCGCAGCTACTATGCGCAGCTACACGGAAAAAATCGCGGCGTCACGCCGGCGACTCGCCACGTCACGCCGGCGACTCGCGGCGTCACGCCGCGACTCGCTCGTCGCGGCGACTGGCGATTTCAGTGTGTTCTTCGCCTAAGCCGCGAAATCGCGGACTGACCCCATCCTCGTTGTGTCAAATACAGGCCAACCTAACTCTTCCGCATCGCCGTTGCTCCTAGAACTCATAAACCCACATTATAGTCCAGTTTATCCTCTTATCGCCTATTGGGGGGTTTATTATGCCGTCTCATTTGCATTTAGAGTGCTATTTAAATAGCTTTAGAATATTTTCGGAGTCCAATCGCAATGCGGAATAAGTTGGGAAGTTAGTTGTTTCGAAATGGTTGTGAATTGAATTTCGATTGGACGTTGTCTTCGGGAAACTTGGTACAGTCAGCATCAATTAGTATATATATTATTAGTGTATCACTTTATTTACATCAATAAATAGTGTCTAAAAATATGTCACTTAACAACTAGGCACATACTAAATAAGTAATTTAGTCAAATAGCCCGCCCCGCGTCACTCCGGGAGCAAAGGTGCCCATCACGCTCGCCGAGTGTTATTGTATTAGTATAGTAGTATTAGTAGTGTTTGACAAAGCGTGTTGTAGTTGTTGTAGTCCAGTTTATCCTCTTATCGCCTATTGGGGGGTTTATTATGCCGTCTCATTTGCATTTAGAGTGCTATTTAAATAGCTTTAGAATATTTTCGGAGTCCAATCGCAATGCGGAATAAGTTGGGAAGTTAGTTGTTTCGAAATGGTTGTGAATTGAATTTCGATTGGACGTTGTCTTCGGGAAACTTGGTACAGTCAGCATCAATTAGTATATAAATTATTAGTGTATCACTTTATTTACATCAATAAATAGTGTCTAAAAATATGTCACTTAACAACTAGGCACATACTAAATAAGTAATTTAGTCAAATAGCCCGCCCCGCGTCACTCCGGGAGCAAAGGTGCCCATCACGCTCGCCAAGTGTTAGTGTATTAGTATAGTAGTATTAGTAGTGTTTGACAAAGCGTGTTGCGGCTTAATACGGTTTTGTTTTCTTTTGACGAAGCATGCTGCGGATCGTTTTTACCCGACTGCGGCGAAGCCCAAAGGAGGGTTATGTGTTTGACCTGTATAGTATGTATGTCCGTTCCTGTGTCCGCTCGTAACTACTCAACGGCACATCCGATTTTGATAAATGATACATCATTAGATTCGTCTTGATGTTGCGAGTGTCACTGGGTATAAAGTTCGTTAAAATAAATAAAATGGCGGATTTTATGCAGTTTCAAAGTGCACCGCGGTCGGGTTTTTTTTTTTAATTATAAATCTGTACTTTGTGTTGGTTTTATGTTTTATGGATACTCATTTTGTACTTCTGACGAAACCTGCGTTGTGGATATAGCAAATCGGTGTTTTAGTTTTTAGATTTTTATTTGTTTCAATAAAGTTTCTATTTTGGATTACCTATAACATATTATAACTTCCTATTAGTATGTAACATAAAAAGCGTTAGATCGTCGTCAATCTTTGTGCCTGGAGTAATAAAGATGTGTTGCGATAGGTGTATGGCGCTCAAGATGTTGCTGAATATTTAATGCTGACCGTACGATACTGATTTTATACAGGGTGAATTTGGAAACGTGGTCAATATGATAAAGCTTGAGTACCACTTGGGGATTAAAACCGTAATATAAGTAAAAAAGTATATTAATAGACATGAAGCTAAAATTCCTAAATTTCAAAATGATTTATTGAACGGAAGTGTATGAATAATTAACTCTATTATATATTAGACCGAAAAAAAGATAAGATAAATGAAATCACTTGGTTAGGTACTGGTTCAAAAACTACTAAAAAGTCGGTATAAGTGACAAAAATGGTAAAATTATGACCAAACCTGCCCTTTATTTCACTTCACCATAAAATAAACAATGCATTTAAAATAGAGGAAGCAAAAAAAGGAAAATTAGCAAATCATATCCCTCACCGCTCGGATTTGCAATGTCCTAACTTTCCGAATCATTTTCATTTGGGTTCCCCTAACTTTTTAATTGACATTTCCTCCCGCCGGCAATATTCCGCAGACCTACTAATTATAATTGATCAGTGTTTTTCTTTTTACGGGCGCGATAATTATAACTTTAAAGCTGCAAATTATACATCTGAGTCTCGTTTTAGGAATTAAGATACATTAAAATATTACACTAATTTGGGATATACATCAATGAAAAGCAAATAGTGTGTACATAATGCTCTTATTGAATTGCATAATAATAATTCTGGTCGTTTGATTGCTGTACAAAAACTAAAAAATAATTAATACTATTTGAGCAAAAGCTCTGATTAAGATAGAAAACACGCGCACACACACATGCAAAGATACATTCGTGCACATAATCCGTATTTTGTTATTTTAGTGCTTCAAGCCTTTAACCCTTACGCTTTACTACTCCAAGTAAATCGCTGCCCTAAATATTTAACATCCTTATTTTCTTTATGGTCCAGTCTCGAATTTTTACGAGCCGCTTCGATTGTTCGAACCGCGATCGGGAATTCGAGAACGTTTCTCCGAAACGTCTCTTACCCCGAATCACGCGAAACGGCTACTTTCTGTCGTAAAATGTGATGTTTATAACTTTCGGGAAAGATGGAGTCCAAGTTACGATTTTCACAATATGGTGTATGATTTAAAATGTCGAGCATTGTTTATGTTTTGGTTTAGTGTATCAAAACGGCTACTATTGTGAACTAAATACTGAAAACAGAACTAAAATATGTGTTGTTATTTTGTATTTATGTCTTTTATTATACAATTTTTTATGACCACTTTTCACAATATAGGTGCAGGTCGATTCATAAGAGTGGCGCGGATTTAATATTAAATAAGCACTGGCTACATAACCAACATATGGGACAAATACGTTACGAGGTTTGCTACTTTAGCCGACGAAATGCAGCGCTAACAATTATAATGACTGTTGCTTAAAGTTATCACAGTTATAGTTTAAGTTGTTAATTGGACTTCAACAACCGAGTAAAAAATCACTTTCGTCAACTACATTTTGTAACTCAATTTGATGATTTAAAATAAAAATTAAACACAATATTTTATACCGTATCGATCCATGTGTAGCATACAATCGAATAGTTATAAGTGCCTACAGCTACCAGTATTTCTACTTGATAACCGAAAAAAACCAATCACATTAATCAAGCAAAATTAGATCATGCGTCAATGTCACAACTTTGAAAGGACTTTGAATCCGTAATCTTATTTTACTGTTCACTGACATTCTTCTAACCTTTCCATACAATGCGACAATCGAACGATATAATCAGGCCATCAAAAAGTCTGTAACAACAATAAGAGCGATAGCCAAAATATGTCACAGATGTCACTCGAAATCACTGAGTAATTTTACAAAGTTATCATAAACAACTGATCTAAAATATGGTACCTTATTTCTTGGGATAGCGAACTTATTATATATACAGGGTGGTTTTCGATAATCTGTACATATGAAAAGGGGTGAAATTTCAGCCAATTTTATCGGTAAAACTGATTTTAATTTTTGTTTGTGATCATTCGTTTTATTTTTACAGATTTTTAAACTTTCAGTGAAATTTTCGGCAGTACATCTGTTTGCTGCGGTATAACTTTTGATCCAATTGCTTAAAATGGTAAGAAAAAATTGCAAGGTCATGGTAATAGACACGTTATTTAGTAGTAATAACAATAAGATCAAAATTTATACTGCGTCAAACAGATGTACTGCCCAAAATTTCATAGAAAACTGTAAAAATCTGTAAAAAAAATTTTTTGCCCAGAAACAAAAATCAAAGTCATTTTTACCGATAAAATTAGTTGGAATTTCACCCCTTTTAATATGTACAGTTTATCGAAAACCACCCTGTATTTTAGGATTCAGTCAATAAGGCATCATCATAAATTATTTCAAAAAGATTTTCACGTGCGCGAGCTGATTTCAGACACAAAAGAAAAATTGAAACAAAATGCGCGCGCTATTTTACAAATTTCACCTCCCAATATTACCCCGATTAATTTTAATAAAAAAGGTCCATTCAGTCGGAGGTAATGAAACCATAGGGTAATAATTTGCGTTTTCGTGCAACAATGAACAGGCGCGGTATGAAAATGAAATCCAAGACACACGCTGCCTTATTCTGGTTCTTTTCAGCAAAATGGCCGTGACAAAAGGGTCAAAACACAAAAGTACGACGTCGTCGTGTTGTCACACGATGCGATGCGGTGTCACATTACGATTATTACGACGTCATTATTGAAAACAATGTTTTATTTTACATCTAGAAGAAAGTTAAGTAAGGTACACTTTTGAATATCATTCGATTAAAGATAACCATTTTGAATCTATTATACTTACATTATAAGTTATTTTTGAAATGACAGGTTTCCACGACACTGCGTCGCATCGTCAACAACATTTTTTTTTATGTAATAAGTGGCAAACGAGTAAATGAGCTGCCTGATGGAAAGCAGTCAACGTCGTCGTTCATAGATGTTGCCGATCTTTGAGAGCCCTGTTGAGGTACTCGTTTCTTGAAGTAACCTATATCATAGCATGTTAAGCACTCGACATCTACCTTACTTGTGTTTAACCTTAACTCACGCGCGACATAACTTATAACAACCCCTAGAAATGCGCATCACATGCCATTTGTTGCTAGCAGTACAGCATGGTTAGCAAAATATGGCGACATATTATCTCCCGCGTGACGCCAGTGGGAATGCGCATCTGTAAGGGCTCTTACACAAATAAACACGATACGATATCGCGTCGTGAAACGATGCCGTATCGTAGCACGACGCGATATCGTATCGTGTTTATGTGTAAGAGCCCTAACGCAGCGCAATGCACGCGCGTTTTTATTGGCTGTTACATGTGTTGCGGTCACGTTCAAGGAGAATATTGTATCACATATTCAGCGAGCGGTATGGCTGTTGTGCTAAGCTGACAAGTCTGGTGACACATTGTGCTGAGGCCATAAGTCCTACTTAGTCCAGTGATAATACTCATACGTATGGATCACGCGGCAGCTTTTGAAAGGACTTTTTTCTATGGCATTATTTATTATACGCGGGACTCATGCGTGAAAAATAAAAATTTAATGCAAGTTACCTTTTAATAATTTAAATCATGTGTTGCACATTTTGCAAGATAGATTTACCCAAGTCTTAAAAGATTTAAACCCAATAAAAAAGGAAGAGTCGCGAAACTGACTCAAGATGACAATTTCTGTGTTAGTATTTACCCGGTTCGCTGGTTGTTAGAGAAGATGCATCGCGACACGTCGAATTGGGTCGGAATTTATTGAAATCGAGTGAAATTCTCCGAATAGCAATAGTATTTGTATTTAAGTGACGTGTAAAATATAAGCGGACAGCGGGAGCGGCGAATCCAATAAAGTATTTCTTTCCTATAATGTCAGTCGTCCCAAATATTGCTGGAAAGACCTGATAAAAGCGGGTCTGCGTGACCTTGGAGCTGGCGTAAGCTGACGAGAAACTGAATGAGACAGAGTGAAGTGGCATTTTCTGGTGACGGAGGCCAACCAGTATGTGTTCCACCTTTGTTCTTAGTTCACTTTGTCTATGAACAACACATTTTTAAAGTGAGAAGAGCAGAACCTAATAGATGCAATAAGCTGACAAAAAATAGCATGCTCTTTTTAATGAAACCCTATCTTAATATTCAGCTTTAGTGATTTTCTCATGAAAGCTTTGGTAGTGTGTGGACATAGAACATATGCCCACACTTGCAATTTTAACATTAGTCAACGTTTACGAGAGGCTTGTGAGAGGACTACGTAGGCATACGTAATACGTATCCTCTTAGTAACTTTATCCCTTTAAACGAAGTCCAATTCGCAATCATCATCATCAACCTATATACGTCCCACTGCTGGGCTCAGGCCTACTCTCATAGACGAGAGTGAATGGGCTGTAGTAATGGGCTGTAGTCCTCACGCTATGGCGGACGAATTGGGGACTTCACATATATCTTTGAATTTCTTTGCGGATGTATGCAGATTTCCTTACGATGTTTTTCCTTAACCGAAAACCGAAGCGAAGTTTATGTTCGAAATATTATTAGGTAAAAATCTAATCATATTTCGAACATAAGTATGTATGTATGTATGTATGTAAACACTTTATTGCACAAAATAAGACAAATTACAGGGTTACAAGATTAAGGTATATGTACAAAGGCGAACTTATCCCTTTGAGGGATCTCTTCCAGTTAACCTTTGAGCAGTTGAGTGATGTGACAAGAGAGATGGTAGACAAACTGAGAAACATGTACAAGAGATTATAGAGGTATTTATATGTAAATAAATAAAATAAATACATATACTGTATACATATATAAATAAATAAATACATATATATGAGTATATATACATATAGCAATACATAAAAATATACAGAACCTGTAAAAATCATAAAACGTGTCAAGTATTCAGTCAGAGGGCAACCACAACTTTTTTAATTTCCCCTTAAGCGAAGCTACAGACCGACACTGTCTGAAAGACGGTGGCAATTTGTTCCATAATTTTACAGAGTGTACCGTGAAGGATTTGCCGTAAGAGCGATGATTATGAAGAGGTATTGAGAGAGACAAATCTGCACTAGAGCGCAGCCGGTGGCCACTATCCTCCGCCATAAATTTAAACCTCTCGGAAAGGTAGAATAAGTTCCGAAAATCTCATTGGTACGAGCCAGCTTCGAATCGAACCCACGACCTCTGCTTGGAAAGCACCGAACCACTCAGCTACCATAACTTGTGAAGCCTTACGAAGCCCAACTAAATGTTTTAAATAGCTCAAACTTTCGCTTGTCACTTAGACCGTGACGTTATCTCACCACGACTGGAAGGAATTTATTTCATTTCACCTCACGAAAGAATACCATCTGCCCATTGTTCAAGGATCTAACAGAATATTTGGCAATATCCACGTTTTTCAATTTGGAGCGATCTTCGATAACTGATTGTGGCATCCGTCAGCTTTCTCTGAAGAATTCGTAAACATGATTTTTGGCTGAGAAAGTTATTGTTATCGTTTAATCGGACAGATGTCGGAGATATTAATTTCCGCTGTTTGCACGATTTTCTAATGTCAATTTATTTCTTTATTTAAATTAATCAGTAACTAATATTAGTTCAACTCTTGAGCTGTTATGTGGAAAGATGAAGAGGAAAAATCATACGTCATTGGTAGTGGTTGGTCGGCCGTTGTTTGTCAGTTAGCCATCGTCCGGTTTTTAATCAAAAGAGTATCCGACAGTGACAAAGTCCAGAGTTGGTGGAGTAAAGATGAAGCAGTGAGGGACTGACTTAGAAAAAGATAGGTACCGGAAGGTCGGGGTATTTTCGCCCTGGGGGGTAACTTTGGCCATAAGGATTAACTCGATTCAGGTTTTATTATTGCATTTAAATAAAGTCACATGTGGTTGCTTTTAGCTGACGTTTGATGTTTTTATTTTTATAATCAGACCTTATAGATTTGAGATATGTGATTTACAAGGTGGGCAATGTTACCCTATATTTGGCCAAAGTATCCCGACCTTACGGTACTCCTATATGTATACATCTATTTAGGTGTATAAAACAAAGTCGGGTTAGTTACACTGTTTATAACTCAAGAACGGGTGGACCGATTTTTATGATTTTTGGGGTTTGTCTGTGTCCCGAATAACAGAATAACTATTAAAACGTCTAAAAATTTAAAATTCTGAGGCGGATCGAAGTTCACCGGGACAGCTAGTTTTGTATAAAAAAAGTAGTAGAAATAGTAGCAAGCACAACTTTCTGTTTGTTCCTTTTACAGAAATCAGAAACAACGCAATAAACGATCAGATAGATCTTTCCGTGCGTTACATTTTGTTATGCAAATTTAAGCATGCATGTTTTGCACATGCAGTTTCCAGTTATAATTATAATCCGTAGTAAAATCAACTGATACCAGTGTATCAAGCGCCAGTGCGCTTATGTCATTTTTGTCGTATAAGTATCTTAAAAACTTTAACAACGACGTAACCGCCCATTGCAACAAGGTTGCGTTTTAAATTAACTTGCTTATGTCGAGACGATAAACTGGTCTGATGTCCCTTATAAGAGGATTATAGATGAAAATGGTGCAATTTAATGGAAATGCCTGAACGATAATTTTGTATAATCAATTAAGGGTTTTATGTCACTAAGTTAATATGTATATTTTATTTCTAGTGAAGTTCCAACACATACGATTAAAATTAATTAGAATTATGTTTTGCAGCATGTGCTTGGACTACTTGATTCTAATTTTTATTATTGCTGACTTCTAGTAACCAAATTGGCATAGTTAATCTAATCTCTGCATGCTTTTAGAATTTAGATTACAGGCGCGTGTCGTGGTGTCATCTTCCTCGCACTCTAAGTATTTACTGGTCAGTCAGTTATCATGTCAGTAGGTAAATATTATAAACGTCTTCTGCCACAGACGTGTGTCGTCATTTCTTTCCTTCCCGCTCTCAGTGCTACTGATCAGTCCCACTCCACTCGTTATTATCTGACCAGATCACAGATTGCTCGCAGAACTGATGGCCGTTGGGGTGGTAAGGTTCTCGAGTGGCGACCACGTACCGGAAGACGAAGTGTTGGCAGGCCTCCCACAAGGTGGACCGACGATCTGGTGAAAACCGCGGGAAGCCGCTGGATAATAGCAGCACAAAGCCGACAATCGTGGAGATCCTTGGGGAAGGCCTATGTCCAGCAGTGGACGTCTTTTGGCTGAAAATGATGATGATGATGATGAGATCACAGATCGCTCGCCCGCATCGGTGCTTCTCGTCACCACGATACCATTCAAGCCTGCACTTCACTATTATTCCGTCTAGTTAGCAGGCAGGGGAACCCCGCACGTCCACTATAATGTAAGGGGGTGCTATGGGAAGTTTATATGAGGAAAACGCATACTGGTCAATTTAGATAAAAATAAACTATACAGTTGACCTAACCTACACTAAAACTAAGCCATGTCCCCCAGATCAGGTCCCTGCGGCAGGGTCCCCATTACGCTGGCTGCGCTCCCCTCTGGATCACTATGCTGATCCGTTGAGTAAGGAACGAGCCAGCTCTGTGGTCTGGACGAGCTTTTGGCTCAGCGTCTTTATTAGTTGGTGGGCATCTGGGCTCCACGGTCCGAGAGTCTCAACTGCAAAGAACACAATGGTGATCTGTGAAACAAATGTATTTGCGGCGCTTTGCTGCCTCAGCCGCCCCGCCTGCTCTCAGCGAGGTTGTGGCGAGATGTCACGTGACGGCGCAAGGGCGTATGTTTACTTTGTTGTCCTATAATGGTACAAATAATTAAAATTGTAAAATCTAATATAACCTTTAACTTTTAATACTAACATATTTTTTTAAGTTCTTACGTTTTTTAGTAACAACAATGAGATCTTTGTTATCTTGAAAATAAATGATGATTATTATTCAGTATATCTTTATTTTCTTAAGTCAGGTTTTTTACAATATATACATATATAAAAAGTAAAATACAAAATGAATTATTATTATTATATTATTTCCAAAAGAATACTAGAACTTTCTATAGTGACGCTCAGATGGGATCTCAATCAATATTTTATATTAACATTATGTTAAACTGACACATATTTGAATTATATTCATAACTCTTCTGTAGAGGATGCTAGCCTCTACAGTACCATTTGTCTTAGACAACATTTATAAATGATGAAAGAAGTATAGCATGTTTACTGTCAACATAGTGCATCTACTTCTGTATCTAGCATACCAACAGATTATCAAAGCGAGGCTTTAGGTACCACTTTGCACATTATGTAATTTCTTTCCTTCGTGCTCTCAGTGTTACTAATCAGTCCCACTCCACTCCTTATTATCTGACCAGATCACAGCTGTGTCGCTCGCCCGCATCGATGCCACTCGTCACCGCGATACCATTCAAGCCTACACTTCACTATTATTCGTTCTAGTTAGCAGGGCTGCCAATTTGCAACTCATTTGCATTTTACTTAGATTGCGAGCTCACGAACCGGGACAGTGAAGCATGTTATTAATACACGAATTGGTTTATAGTCAATAAATTTATGAGTATCTAAACTTATGAAACACACTAAACCCGAATTTAACAGTTTATTTTTTTACAAAAGGACAGCTAAATTCCTGCTAAAAAAACTTAAATCAGATATCTTCTTCAAATATTGGTGCAATGAGACCTCGATCGAGCAGAAGAAAAAAGCGCTTACTTAGTTAAAAAAAGTAACGAAATTGGCTTTATGCTAACGTTTGTATGTAAACGGATTGTTTATTCCTTAACAAATTTCTCATGCAGTTTATCTATTGATTCGAGAGACGTGTAGTGTATCTGACGTGTTGCTACAGCACGCTTTAATTAAATAAATAATTATCTCGACGTGCCAACCCTACGCTAGGGAAGTACAGTTCGACGCGCCGCAGATAAAAGTGACGGCTTGTTGTGAATGCCTCACGATTAATGTCAACTGACTTGTGACTTCAACAAGCTCGTATCTTACTCCACGACGCCATTGGAAAAACAACCCTATCCCTTACCACTTAGGGATTAAATACGGAGTCGGTATAAAACTAGAAGCGAGATATTTCACCACATTGAAAGCACGCTGAGCTTATAATAAAGTAAATAAAGTGTAGTTTGTTATTTCAATACAGTAACGTTAACAATTGAGAATAATTTGCTCTTTATTGATACTTAGGGGTAGATTCGGTAGTGTAAACTAAGGTATACTAGTGGGTACAGTCAGCTGCATAAAATATACATCTTCACACAGCTTTTACCGTGCGACAACTTTATTGTATGCAACGTGCGGTGAGATTAGGTAAGCTACATTTCCTAGTAAATTTCTCCCATAAGTTTTATTTTTGAGCCAAGCTTTTTATTAGCCTACTGTACCTTTTTTCTATTTAATCGCAAGCTGATCGAAATCTACGCCTGATTAAAATATAGGTTCGTGTCAAATGTACACGCTGTATATGTACAGTCAAGTAAAACGTATAAGTGCATAAAAAACTCAAAATATATCCGAATACACCGTATGGCAATAAGAACTTCGTACCATATTTGAGTCAGATGTGTCACAACCATGTGCAAGGTTAAGGGTTTCCATAAAGTTAAATATTCTAATACTTATACGCAAATTAGCCCCGTTGAAAAAGGAAAAATTAAGTATTAGCGACGTTAACTTTCTGGACATGGCTGTGACAAATTACAAATCTAAATGAGAATGACCCATTTATGAAACGTTGACATATCGATACCTTTAGACTCAAAGGTTGTAAACGCCATTAGAACCTGCGGCGTTTACGCCCTTTGAGTCTAAAGGTATCGATATATCGTATACAATATATCGAGGGTTTCAGGCCCCTTTGGCCTGAAACCCCCGATATGTCGACGCCTGTCGAATGCCCAGTACGCTGTTATCCCGGCATAATGCTCCTACATGGGGGATGGGATGATCGTCCAAGTCGATATTGATTAAAAAACCGGCAAAGTACGAGTCGGATTCGCACACGAAGGGTCCCGTACCACCGTCGAGCAAAAAGACGCCAAAAATACTTTTCTTGTATAGTATTAGGACCTCACCTTTTGTCTTTTATTTTATTTTGTTTTATATTTTTTTGTTATAGCGGCAATAGAATACACATTCTATGAAAATCCGTTCCATAGCACCCTTTGGGTACGGAACGCTAAAAAATTATTAATACCTAAATGAAAACAAAATCTTGTCGGAATATTTGTAAGCACGAAATCTAAGTCTAATGTATGTGTAATGCGGCTTTTGATGGCGAACTTCTGTTTTTTTTTTACTTTTCTTTGTCTGATGTTTAGTTTGTAATTTGTTTTAATGTTTTTTTTTATAAATTAGGGAAATTATTGCATGTTTAGTAGTTTTAAGTTTGACATTGTGTATGTCTAATTAAAATATGTTCGTATCAATATATGAACATTTGTAGCTATGTCGCGATATTTCACCGCCTGTCGAATGCCCAGTGCGCTGTTATCTCTGCGTAGACTCGGCACAATGCTCCCACTTCGGGGATGATCGTCCAAGTAGAATATTGATTAGGCGTCAAGCCCGAGGGCATCTGGCGATGACGTGCGTTATTAATGCTCTATGATCCGTGCGCTGAGCTTGCATGTGTAAGTGCTCGCATTACGCTATTACGTAATACCCTAATAGATTGGCAGGTAGGTTGGAGGGCAAATTACACATAATTTTATATTCATGTTGTCTTCGGTTTCTGCGATTATCACTTTGTAACAAAACAACTTACGATCACGAACGCTGAAAAGGGTCACGAAACGTCGGGACTTAAAAAATGTAGTAATACATACGCGATTTAGTCCGTTTAAGTTGTTTTATTACTATGAGTTATAATCGCGGAAACCGAAGACAATAATAGGGTAAATTAACAAAATTTTCTTTTCGGAGTATAACTTGTATGATTGAATCTATGTGCAATATATAGGTTCGTAAAAAAATTATAAGTACACGCTGTACATACGATGCCAACTTTTATTAATAGGTGTGATCACGATGTATACACGTCTGGCGGCGAAGTGCGTTATTGATTCTCTTAGTCTTATATTTTTTTCTATTTATTATGTGTAGCCAAAATAAAAGTTTCTTATTTATCACCTAATATACACTTGACTAGAGTTTTTCCAATACACTCGAGATATTGATTAATTTAGTTTTAGTTCTCTATGATCCGTGTGCTTTGCATGTTTACGTACTCGCATTAGGATATTACGTCGAACTGTAGTAGGCAAGGTTGGAGGGCAAATGGCAGATAATTTTACTGTTTTAGATATATAAATGCTGAATAATTGTTACACTGAAGAATAGAATTTGTGCATGCCGTTCAATTGAATTCATTGGGCTAGTTTACACATCTGATTCTTCGACCAGTATGACCACAAAATGACCTCTGGTGCGGAAAAACTTTTTTTTATTGACTTAGACTGGCAAAAAGGTAGACTGCCTACTTGACGGAAAGTGGTCACCACCGCCTGTGGACATTTGCAGCACTAGATGCATTACCAATGCGTTGCGGGTTTCGAAGAAATTCACACGCATGCTGCGATAAGCTAAGGGTGTGATCTGGATCGCATTTATTGTTCAGGGCAAATAGCACAGTTAGGTAATCCAGAATCAACTCATCTTAATTGTTTGTAAATAATGAATTGCCATGATTCTTAATTTTATACACCTTTATAAACAATTTAAGCACTGCTTTATCTTATATTTAATGCCAACTAAAAACTAGAGGTCTTTTGTGCAAATTTTCAGGCATCAGTCATCATTTTGAGCAATGCTAGCAAACAGAATGTCAGTGACTGAAGCATCCAACTAAGAGAAAAAAATAAAGTAATAGAGAGAACGTAACTGCTAGACTTAAATGTATAGCATAGAATAGGTACGCCTAAAATGCAGGGGATTTACTGCGAAACATACAATAATATTAAAAACCGTGAATAGAAAACAAAATTTAAACTTTGTCTAAGAACAGAACTAAGAATCGCAAGAGTCAATACTGCACAGTATAGATATATACTCGTATCACATGTATAGGCATGCAGCGCAGTGTTAACAAAATGCAGTGTCCATTAAACCGGCGCGCGCGACGTCAGCGCTATCGCGCGGTGTAGACAACCCTGTCAGTAGGCGACAAGGTAAGTAAGCAAATGTGCCGGGCCCGCTCGCTGAAATACTGAGCACACTGCCATGCCGATTAAAGAGCTTTTATGGTTGCCAGAAGATGCAACTCCTTTCTAGTTGGTGAGAAAATCATAACCCTATTTTTTTCCTACATTTTGTGTATATTCCAGATTCGTCCACATAGGTACCCAGTTTGTCCGCGTTCTTAATTTCGGGTTCATCCACATTTTCGTTTTTTTTTTCATTTTTTGTATTGTTAATCGTAATTGTCACTAACGTAGTTTTTTAAGTCCTTTGTAACTAACAGAATATGGATCGTCTACACGATCCTACCTCCCGACGTCTGAAATAAAGATATTTTTTTATTTTTATTTTATTTATTTCTAATTTTTAAGTCCCCGGTTAATAAATGTGTAAACTACCTAATCGAGATTGTGGACATATCGGGAATATGGATGAACTTAACCTGAATATTTATTATTAGGTTTTTTGAAATATTTATTATTTTTTCATACACCGAAATTTTATAATAACGTAATATTATAAAATTTCGGTGGGGGGCCCACAAGAAAAAAAATCCTCAGAGGGTATAGATACGCACCTGTCACAGTATAATAGGTGTAATTTTCTTCCTACAAAAAGTACATCGCGCTACTTGTACGTGAGATTGTGAGCGCGTCGTGAACAAACGCACAACAAGCAAAGTTTTACGAATGCGTAAGAATGCTCCAGTAAGGATCGCACCGTCTGACCTTCAATAGGTGAAGCGCGCTTCTAAACGGCCCAAGTGTGACTACTTGTGTGTGTGGGGGGTGTATACAGGGTGTCTGGACAACGATATCGGAGCTTTTAAGGGCGTATAGTACAAACGATTTTATCGATAAATCACCACGTAGTTTTTTTTAGTGGATGGTAAAAAAATTAAAACCTGTAAAAGTAATGCGTTTTTGTCATGATTATTTACTTTTATTCATATTTTTGCCCTGTGATTGGAATATTTGAATAAAATTATTAGTTTAAATTGATTGCTTACACATTTAGCTATCCAATAACACTCTTTTTGCATTTGTAGGACGGATAATGGAAATTACCACGTGCGCCCGTGCTCAGTTATTTGAAATGTTTAAATTGCCGCCATTTAATTACCATCTACTCAAAAATAAATCCGCTTGGAGATTTATCGATAATATCGATAGTACTATACGCTCTTAAAAGCTCCGATATCGTTGCCCAAACACCCTGTATTTTGGTTACGCCACTAAGAGCCTTATCTACACACTTGCGATTTGCGAGCGAGCTGCGTGCGAGTTAGAAGCGAAGTTCCATAGAAATGTCGCTCCGACTGGTTTTGTATGGAAACTCGCCCGCAGCTCGCTCGCATATCGCAAGTGTGATAAGGCCCTTATTGGCCATCCTTCCCGTCCGTGCGTGCGCGCGTCATCAGACGATCTCGATAGCCCGCGCTATGCAAGCTTACTGTACTTAGCTGCCGATTAGTATCGCACCGACACTTCCAACTCGCCCATGAGTTATGCTCCCAGCCTTACAAAGACATGTTTATTCTCTTTGTTTATAAACCTAACATTTTCCTGCCTATTTCTTTCAGTACCTACCTATTTTTACCCGACTGCGGCAACGCCCAAAGGAAGGTTATGTGTTTGACCTGTATGTATGTAAGTATGTATGTCCGTTCCTGTGTCCGCTCGTAACTACTCAACGGAACATCCGATTTTGATAAATGATACATTATTAGATTCGTCTTGATGGTGCGAGTGTCACTGGATATGAATTTCGTTAAAATAAACAAAATGGCGGATTTTATGCATTTTCAAAGTTCACCGCGGTCGGGTTTTTTTTTATAAAAATGTGGTTATTACAAGCTTTTATTTAGTTTCACCTGTCCCGGTGTCTCTCTGTGTCTGTAATCAAATCTTGCAAGTTCAATTTAAGCCACTTCCCGATTTCTGATTAAGCTGAAATTTTGCAACAATATACCTATAAACCAGATGACAATGCAATATTATACAAAAAAGTACAGTCGGCAATAATAAACAAGTACAGTCGGCAATAATATTTTAACTAAAAAAAAATTTTTTGACAGAAACTTTTATATGTCAATCTTACAGACTACCTACCAGTGGCTCGTTTCAAAAACACAAGTTATATATATTTTTTGTAACTTCTTAAAATATGGTCCATTTCACAAAGCACTAACGCTGTAAAAGGTTACGAATGTTGGTATGTACCTAAAATTGAATAATACCTACGTTTACGCGATTTATCCATCGAAAATGCAATATGTCTTGTAATTTTTAATTTTTTTTATGTAAATAAAATAGTGAAACTTAAGCGGTGATGTATAATCAATCCCATCAAAAACATTACATGTAAAAAGATGCAAGTCTCGCAACGCAGTTCTCCTACAACAAAAAAGTTTTGAGATGTAAAGTTAAACCAAGTCAAGTTATTAGATCTATAAAATGTGTTCCTCCACGGTTAAATAATAGGCAAGTCGGTGGAAATCGAGTTCTGTTGATACCCCCCCGGTACTGACTTGGTTTAACTTTACATCTCAAAACTTTTTTGTTGTAGGAGAACTGCGTTGCGAGACTTGCATCTTTTTACATGTAATGTTTTTGATGGGATCTCATTTCTTTTTGTAAGTGGTCTTCCTTTAATTATTACATTCCAATCCATTCTTTTCAATTTGAACTGCAAAACTAACTTTGTAATCGCATGTATTCGTATAGGATTACAAACTTATGTGCAGTTGTGACTGAAATTACAACATATTTAGGTTTTTAAGGACTTGATAGGCTAAAAACTAACTATGTTTAAAATTTGGAGCTTGTAGGTCTGCTAGAAGTACCTTAGAATTATGATGATCAGTGAGTCAGTGAATGAATCAGTGAGTCAGTGACAAAACTAAGGAACTTTGACATGCAATAGTTCTTAAACTACACGTTCAAATTGAATGATATTGAGAATATATATAAGTCTTATTGTGCACTATATATTCCTGAAATTTCAGGGTTTTAACTTTAGCCAGAACAAAATTACGGGAGGCTGAAAATGGCCTGAATGGCTTCGAGAAAAGGATGGTACGGCCGTGTCTTTGTTTTGCTCGACTTGGCGGGGGCACTGCCGTGCCCCCAGATCAATTATTTCAGTTAATTAAGATTAAAGTCTGTTTTTATCCTTAGCTTTGAAATTCGTATATCAAGAAACATTCAAAAACTACGCATGATATTGCTAGTTTACATAAACACCCTATAGGGGTATTACACTTATGAAACCGTGTTTTTATTTCGATTTCGCCAAGTATTCGGAGCCGACTCCCCGCACGTCCTCCGGGACAGATATTCGCACAATTTCAGAACGTGATTGCTGAAGCCGATACCCGAAATATGTCTCGAGTTAATCGACTGCGATGGAAATGGCTTATTGCGACGATTGAGCAGAAAAAGAGGTTGCTTTAAGATCGAAGATGGAAAATATAAGGAGTGTCTTTTCAAAAGGGCTTATTTCTCTATGAAAATAGAAAAATAAGCCCTTTTGAAAAGACTCCTATTATAATTTACTCCTTAGTCTTCAACATACATTCTCGTATAGATAAAAAAGCACGTATTTTTGAGGAGGAAGATGACGTTTTGGTATCCCACAAGATCACCACCTGACGATCTAATAAAGGTGTCTAGAAGCCGATGAGAAAAATACTTTCGACAGTTGTTGCAGAATCCTTTGGGGAAGACCTATGTTACGTAGTAGACTTCTTCAGCTGAAAATTATGATGATTAAGTAAAACTTACCCATTGTAACTTTTAATTTGATTTAAACCAGTGGTGGGCAAAGTACGGCCCGCGGGCTATCTCCGGCCCGCGGGAGGGTTTAATCTGGCCCGCCGGCGGTCCTTCGAAATACAGTAGTAGGTACTTATATGGCCCCTGATAAAACAACATTAATTTTTGCTATAGTTCTGGCCCTCCTCTGAAATTTCTTATATTTTCTGGCCCGCCATGAAAAAACTTTGCCCACCACTGATTTAAACGCATAACAAAACGAGGTGTCGATCGCAAAATGATTACTGACTTTGCTTTGACGTTTCGGAAATGCCGTAACGTCCAGCAGAGTCACAAAAAACGATGGAAAACTTATGTCAAAACGGGTCTTAACACTTTACAATAAATAAATAAATAGCGATATTATTAATGACTTATTTACCTCAAACATCTCAACGTATATCGATGGGACCATTCTAACTTATACTAAAATAGTGATGAGTTGGAACGATCGCGATTTTCCAATCAACATACGCCCTTTTTGCGCAAATAGGGCATAATTGTGCGCGGACGCAGCTCTCACTCTTGTTTTAATCGGTCCGTCGCGGACCAGTCCGCCTTGTTTAGCTATCGCCATAAACTAATCCGAGTCATTGGATAGCCTAACCCTTAGATGCATCCGAGGGTGGATAGGTGACTTTACCTATTTGAGGATGTGGAACAGTGGCACAGTAGGGGAGACCGGGTATGGTTGTCTCGCGGGTTGGTTGTCACAGCGGCCATAAAATAATACTAAACGAAACATTAAGTACATCGATCGGTGCTAAAAGATCGCAAGAGCTGTACATCTTTCCGTACTTCACCAATCGATGCACTTATTCCTTCGTTTAGTATTATTTTATGGCCGCTGTGACAACCAACCCGCGAGACAACCATACCCGGTCTCCCCTAGGTATAATAGCAGTATTTTTCTTCCTACAAACGGTACATTGCGCGGCTTGTACACTCACGGACAATGATTTCGGGACATTTTCTATGAATAATTATATAGAAAATAGCCCGAATTCATAGTCCATGAGTGTATGTGTGCGCGCCATAAACGACGCACTACAAGTAAAGATAAGTATGCTGCCGTAGGGATTCACCAATCAGACCACCTCCACTAGACGGAGCATGCCATACGACACGAGCTCACCACGCATATGTGCGATTAAATATCGCTAGATATTACTAGTACAACGCGTGTTTCACATCTTTTTTATCATTTTATGTTTTGAGATTGTCGTCGGATTGAACAGAAATATTTATTTCACGTTTGGTGCACACACAAGTCAGAAACATGGTCGCAACTGAAAGAGCGGCTGGTCGCGTAATGTCGTAATGCTATACGATTGACCATATCTGATGTGAGCGCGCGCCGCCCAACATGCTCCGTCTAGTGGAGGTAGTCTGTGGCACCAATATATCACTCCTAAACGGCCGGAGAGGAACTACTTATCTGTCTACATTGACAGTGGCGTTCACTCAATAAAGACAAAAGATATAGCGTGGCGTCCAGAGAACTCGATTCCTACCGGCTTGCCTAATATCAGGCATTTGAGTACTTTATTCTACAGCTCAGCAAAATGTACGCCAAATCTGCACCGGATTGCCCAAAGATATCTTTTACGCCACGCCACAGTAGCCTACCCTCTAATTTCTACTCTATTAAGGCTAGTACGGTAGAAATTAGTAAGGTAGGTAGCAGTAGCGCGGCGTCCAAACAACTCGATTCCTACCGGCTTGCCTAATATCAGGCATTTGAGCACTTTATTCTACAGCTCAGGAAAATGTACGCCAAATCTGCACCGGATTGCCCAAAGATATCTTTTACGCCACGCCACAGTAGCCTACCCTCTAATTTCTACTCTATTAAGGCTAGTACGGTAGAAATTAGTAAGGTAGGTAGCAGTAGCGCGGCGTCCAAACAACTCGATTCCTACCGGCTTGCCTAATATCAGGCATTTGAGCACCTTATTCTACAGCTCTTAAGGAAAATGTACACTAAATCTGCATCGGCTTACCCAAGGATATATTTTACACCACGCTACTGGTAGAGGTAGTGTGTTAAGATTTAAACTAGAGGGTAGATATTGTATTTTGTCTTTATGGAATAAAATAACTTATTCATCAAATCATATTACATAATTATTATTACAAAAAAATAACCTGCAACCGAATGACATGTTAAGTATCGACTTAAAACAAAATAATTTATAGACCCTTGTATATATATTTTAATATTTAACTTGGTTTTACTCATTATCATAATCATCCTAATTATTATTATTCAATTACTGACTTCCGGGCCGCGCCACTGATGTGGAATGAGCTCTCTACCACGGTTTTCTCAAGAAGGTACGTATATATGGAGTAGGGATGTAACGATACATAATTTTGCCGATACGATACCGATATTTGTAGTAAATTATCGGCGATACCGATACCGATATCTAAGCTACCTAATGAAGTATGAACTTCAGATTTATTATTTGTATGTCCTTATTATACCTAAAACTTGGCTATATTTAACAGAGAGTCAACCTCGAAGGTGTAAAGTAAAAATAAATAAATTGTCAACACATTTTCTTTTTAATATCAACCAAATATAAATAATTAACATAGTAATTATTATTGCACAAGGTAATATACCAATATATAAATTAAGTCAGTAATTGAAATTACTTTTTGCAGATTTTTTTCATACTACAAATTCTTTTCGCGCTCTTCAAATATCGGTTGTATATAATCGGCGATACCGATATATCGGTATCGGTATCGTTACATCCCTAATATGGAGTTTTTCAGGAAGTGGTGAAGGTATTTGAAGAGTCGACATCAAGCACCTTCTCGCGTCGCACGAGCCCATGGGCGGTGAAGGCTTAACGCCAGGCATGCTGTACAGGGGTTTGCCATCCGAGTCGTCTAAACAAATTGGGGGATTCTTATAACTGGCCAACCTCTAGTTCCTGACAACATAACACAAAGACACACACGCGACTCAACACATGCGTGTGTGTGTGTGTAATTACAGTTACATGAGGAATTATATCTACTAAGTATGACTGAAGACTTCCGACCAGGTGGACTGGAATATTTCTTTGTAATTTCTTGTTACGTTTGAAAAAACATGAATCAAAGCCAAAGTAATAAAGATGATACACGTTCGAGTGCTCGACATTGTCCCAGTAGTTGCCATCTTGAGAGTTAAGTAGAGTCCGACCGAAATTTCGGTTTCGGCCTAGTTTCAGCAAAAAAAAACGGGTTTCGGCTTAGTTTCGGTTTCAGCTGCCATACGGCCGAAACCGAACATGAATTTGAAAGGTTTTGTGCTGCGATCGGACAGCCTTTATTTCAAAAAGCATACATAATTTATTTGAAATAAGAAGTTATAATATTTTATAAATTAATGATTACTCTAAATATCAGAGACTAAATGATTAATATGTTATTTAATAACTAAATATTTTTACTAAAAAAAACCCGACCGCGGTGCACTTTAAAAGTGCATAAAATCCGCCATTTTGTTTATTTTAACGAACTTCATCACCCAGTGACACTCGCGCCATCAAGACGAATCCAATGATGTATCATTTATCAAAATCGGTTGTGCCGTTGAGTAGTTACGAGCGGACACAGGAACGGACATACATACATCACTCCTTTGGGCTTCGCCGCAGTCGGGTAAAAATGAAGATTGACTGATTATGATTGTAATTTTTTTCTTCCCACGAAAACATTACCTTATATGAAGTTTCTGGTTTCGGCCGAAACTGGGATCAAAGCCGAAATTCGGTTTCGGTTTCAGTTTCGGCTGAGAAAACTAGTTTCGATCGGACACTAGAGTTAAATCATTAGCAAAAGAGGTGACAGAAGGCTGTCCCATCATTACACACACATACACACAAATGTACATTAGCGTGACGAACACGTTTACCTTAGGACTCGGAGCTGGTATTTTGCAAAAACCCCGAAATAGCTCAATATTCAAAAAAATAGCTCAATATTTTGAATTATTTTAAATATAATTTTTATGTAGGGCTTAATAATGTATTTAAGTACCTAATGACTTCGTATTAGGAGCATACCACGAAATCATCTACTCTTTGCCCTGCACGAGACGACTATGGCAGCTACCTTAAATATAAAGAAAGTCCTAAATTACATTATCAATTTAGAAACCAAGTTATAAAATATTGACATGCCAAAAATTTGTCTAGTTTTGTCAGATGTATGAAAAAATGGCGTCTTGTGCGGGACATTCTGGTGCAATGCTCCATTATTAGATTGTCCGATTAAAAAATTAAATAATAAACCAAAGAGCGAAAAGAACAGAAAAATATCGGTATTTTTGTATGGAGCAAATACAAATAAAATAGTTAACTTTCCTAAGTCCCGCGAACTCGTATAGAACTAATTATTTTACTAAGCCCAGTCATTATTGGAGCGGCATTAGAATATTATTGAGCATCTGAATATTACGGTTTAAGTACGTAACATTAAAGCCATATCTGGTTAGTGTGTTTGTGGTTGTCTCATTGAATGTAAGTCCGCATCTATCCGTTCTTAATTCTACGACTAACCTCATTTGAAAATCTAAGTTTAATTATTGGAAAGCGGATTGATATCTGTGACCGTTTCGTAGTAAATAATTTACCACCCAAGCTTGCTACCTTATCTTAGTACGAATTAGAACTTACGTTACTAACAATCGTTCTAATTAAATAAGTTATTACACTATAATTATTATAGTAAAGAACATTGCGAAGGCAATGAAGACAGAGTGCTGCGTTTTAACATAGGTATGCTATACATATATAATAAAATCGTAGACTGTGTTTGCACATTAAAGATGTTTCCAAAAAAAGAGGAGTATTAAAAATAAGTAATAGAACGTAAATAAATAGTGTTTGAATTTTTTGTCGATTTGTCTGTTTGTTTGATTTCTATGAAATTGGTATACAGGTAGATTATGATCCCGGTTAACACATAGGACTTTTTACCCTAAGCCGAAGCAAAAGAGAGATATTTTACTTTTTTCACCTCCGCGATCTTAAAAATCTGCGCTTTCCAAGCCTGAACCATCTATCTTGTACGTAAATCTATTATATGGGTCATTCTCATTTTTGTGCACATAGTCACTGCAGTGGATGTCACTACCATGGGCCTTATTATCCTTTCTAATTGATAAAAAAAAATAATAATAGAGTCTGTGCGGAAAGAGAATAGGCGTGGCGAAAAACGGAACTAACCTAACCAGTATGGCATTTTTTTTGCAAATAGGTACGGTAGAAAAGCATTACAGCGCCCCCAAATCTACATCCTATTCTCTTTCCGCACAGACTCTATCATGAATTCACTGATTCGTATTATAAAAAGAATTCATGATAACATTATGACGGTTAGGTCAAACGTTTAGAAAGAGCAATTTTATTAAAGCCACGACGGTGGTGACTATGTGCTCAAAAATGAGAATGACCCATATACGGTGTGGGCGGATTGATGCCTCTATGTATTTTGCAGTTTCCTGAGCATTAGAAAAATAAATATCGAAACAGGTAGGTGTGTTTCAGAACGTGTCATTATTTAAGCAACCCCACATTTAGCAAGTATATCTCTAGCAAAAAGTCCCTGTACATTTGCAGCTGACTGTACCACGTTCACTATATCAAGTCGAAGACGGGGTACGATAAATTTCGGGCGTAGCCATACGTTACTATTAGGAAAAGGGGTGACAGAGGATAAAGAGTCCGCCAAAGGTGTTACCATTAATCTTCAGCTACCCAATTCTGTACTATTACTAAGATAGGAATGTTGAACATTCAAAAGTTATATCATGTAAGAATTCTAAAAGAAGAGAATGTTCTCCGAGATTAAACATGTATCGACAGCAGTCCGGCTTGCCTATTTTAAAGCATATACCTAGTACTCCTGAAGAAAAAAGCCATCTAACTCTGCTCCGGCTTTACTAAGAATATATTTGACGCCACGCTACTGATCGACAGCATTGTTTTTGAAGTCCTCAGTTAAATGTATTTGTTTTTATGTAACTGTAACTTAAGTAGTAATAATCCGTATGTATTTCATTACCTATTGACGATGTAAAATAAAATAATAATATTAATTAATAGTATAGTTATTCAGCGTGGCAATGCAGCCAGCCTTCTGGGCACCCTTACCGCCCGGGAGAGACATGGAAGAACTGAATATTTAGGCTTAATGGGTTACGGCAGTGCCCCCGCCAAGTCGAGCAAAACAAAGGCACGGCCGTATTATCCTTTTCTCGAAGCCATTCAGGCCATTTTCAACCTCCTGTAATTTTGTGCTGACTAAAGCTAGAACCCTGTATTTTCAGGGATATATAGGACACAATAATACTTAAGTATATCTCAATAACATTCAATTTGGACATCTAGTTTAAGAACTATTGCACGTCAAAGTTCCCTAGTTTTGTCACTGACTAACTCACTGACTGACTGATGATCATCATAATTCTAAGGTACTTCTAGCAGACTCATAACCTCCAAATTTTAAACATAATTCATTTTTAGCCTATCAAGTCCTACAAAACCTAAAAATATTGCAATTTCAGTTACAACTGCACATATAAGTTTGTAATCCTATACAAATAGATGCGATTAGTTTTGCAAGTTAGTTTTGCAGTTAAAATTGGAAAAATAATGGATTGGAATGTAAAAACCACTTACAAAAAGAAATAAAATCCCATCAAAAACATTACATGTAAAAAGATGCAAGTCTCGCAAAGCAGTTCTTTTACAACAAAAAAGTTTTGAGATGTAATGTTAAACCAAGTCAGTACGGGGGGGTGTCCACAGAATTTGATTCCCACCGATTTGCCTATTATTTAACCGTGGAGGAACACTTAATACTTCCCAAATAAAGAATCCTCCGTCCACGGGTTTAGTTAGATGCTATTCAAGGAATATAATTGTCAGTAAAATAAAAGAATATGGATATGTATTTATTACATTATAAATTAGCCGAATGGTTATACATACAAAAATCTGTGCCATTTGGCAGTTCCTAATCTAACTTCTTCATATGCGTCATTGATGCCATACCACGGAGACTTCAACTAACCAATTAGGAATAACCGCCAGGGCATTGTGTCATAAAGGATCTTCCGTAAGCACGTTAGTTATGTGCAACAGCACCAACTGACTCATTCGAGGATACCTCGGATTCCGCCGCAAACCGCAGCTCGACCCAAATAAAACTCGTCTCCAAATCCGGACGGTATCTTTGTGTGTCATTGTGAAATATTTTCTTTGTCATTCGTTACCTATTTATAATATACCTAATAATAATATTGAGAGACGATCTTATAAAAATCGTCCTAGTGCCAAACTAAGCAAGCCTTAAAGCCCCCGCAGACGTTTTATCGGCCGATAGTTTAATCGGGCTAATAGCATGCCATACTATCATTATTAATTGATCCAGGCACCTGCCAGCTGTGCAGTGTGCAGCGGTGGGGGAGGGGGTGGTTGGGCAACAAAGGGGTTGTGAAAGCATTTGTGAGGGTTACCTATGTTTTATCAAAATATGTTTGACAAATTATCACTTTCCAAAAAAAATTTCGCAAAATTTCATTTCCCAAATAATCGTTTGCCAAATTAACTCTTCACAAATAATTGTTACGCGAACCTAATGTTTGACACATGAATGTTTAGGCAATGCCTCGCTCACCAAATGGTAGTTTGACCAAATTTTATTTAGTCAAATGTTTTAGTTGGCATAACATATTTTACGCAAAACAAAATTACGAAAATTATTTGTATCGTCAAAATTCAATGAACCTTTTTTTTTTTAAGAGGGGAAAATGCGTTACGCATACCAACAGGGTGCGGGGACGGACCCTGATGGTTATGTGGGACTCCCTTGAACCTAACCTACTGTTCTGGGAGCGGTTCGTTTTAGTTGGGGGACGCAGTTCTAACCTAACCTAACCTACTTTTTGATAGCAGTTCGTTTTTGTTGGGGGACGCAGTTCGAACCCTAACCTAACCTAACCTAACCTAATTGAACTTATGGTTTGAGTTTTTTTTAATGCGGGGGGCTTTACCCCCCGAGCCCCCCTCGTGGGGGGCTTCGCCCCCCCGTCCCCCCTTTTTCTTCTGTGCCCTTATAATTTACTAACCTAACCTACTTTTTGATAGCAGTTCGTTTTTGTTGGGGGACGCAGTTCAAACCTAACCTAACCTACTTTTTGATAGCAGTTCGTTTTTGTTGGGGGACGCAGTTCGAACCCTAACCTAACCTAACCTAATTGAACTTATGGTTTGAGTTTTTTTTAATGCGGGGGGCTTCGCCCCCCGAGCCCCCCTTGTGGGGGGCTTCGCCCCCCCGTCCCCCCTTTTTCTTCTGTGCCCTTATAATTTACTAACCTAACCTACTTTTTGATAGCAGTTCGTTTTTGTTGGGGGACGCAGTTCAAACCTAACCTACTAAATTACTTAAACTTTAACCTTTTTTGTGGGATCGTACCGTTTTACCAATATTATTTTGGTCAAATTTTATTACCTAAGGAAATCCGATTTTTGACTTTTTATGTTTTGACATAACAATTCATTTGACTAAACTTTTATTGACTAATATTTTTTTGCCTTAATAAAGCATTTGCTAAAAGACCAAATGCCGAAATGTCATTTTCCGTATTAATATTATGCTGAATAAAAATTTGACCAAACGAAAATTTGCGTATTATAATTATGCCAAAGATTGCATTGGCAAAAAAAACAGTTGCTAATATTTGTTTGGGAAATGAAATTTGACCAAAATAATTTTGGCAAAACGGCAGGATCCCCATTTGTGAAGGTGTGCAATTTATAGAGCTCTGGATTTGGTGTGAGAATCCCAATGTGCTAATATGCCCCCAAACCAAAAATCAGTTTATTCTGTGAACGGGATCCCATGCCGACTGCATTAATTTCTCATACTCGCCATCCACCAATCATTTTGAAGAAATCATGGCGAAGAGACTAGCATGGTAGTTCGAATGCCCGTTAGTCGCTCTACCTATTACGGGGATATCTTATAAACGGTATGGACATTTCACATACATTTCCTAACCTTCGTTATTTCCTAGCCTTCGTTGTTTTTAATTTACTTTCCTCACTCATGACTATGCAGAATCATTAATCCCTCAATGAAAACTAGAACGACGGACCCAAATGTTCATTTGTAGGTGAAATCAATATTAAAAAGAGTTATTTGTCGAAGTGACCGAAATCGTTTGTTTTATACAAAACAATTTCACCTCTTATTCTAGTTCATTTGTTGCAAAAATCTATTCAAACAAATCACAAAATCATGATGATTGCGACCCAAAATGATAATGAAAAGAAACGTTCCATTTAATCATTCAAAAGTGAAAATCACGATAACCTAGAAACTTAGATTTTAAAACAATGTCTATAAAAAATGATTCATTGCAAATACAATCACCTTTGACACGACTGCTCACATTTTTAGAATCAATTTGTGATAATTATGCAAATCGATGAATTAAAACTAACATTATTCTATTATTGATGAGCTTTTTAATTGGTTCGCTAATATTTAGCTAAATTAGTCGCATTTATAAAAAGCTTCTTAAACGATTGGGGGCGTCATTTGATTGGTTTGTTCTTAATTAGCCAATTTAGGTCTCGGTCATTAAATTTTAAGCCGACGCCGTAAAATACGGGAAAATCTGACCACCCGTAAATATTCTATTTTACGATTATTTTCTAGCGCGCTGTGACTAGGGTTGCCAGATGGTCGGGAATTGGTGGGATTCTCCCGATTTTTTATATATCCTCCCGACTCTCGACAAAAAAGAAAATCTCCCGACAAACGACTTCATTTTAAAACTTAGTCCGATCCACTCAAGGTGGTCCGGCCAGCGAAAATTTCTGCTCTTTCGGGCTAAAAAAAAAGCTCGCGCGTCGAGCGCGCGGGGCATCCCCCGACCAAAGTCTCAAAATCCCGACATATTGATTCCTGCTCCCGATAATAGGGTAATTCAATCTGGCAACCCTAGCTGAGACTCATTTAGTAGGAATCCGTAGAACTACATCATTTTTTTATCATTCCATACAATCTGTTAATTAAATATCTCGATTGGTTTTGTTATCAGAGAAGCTGAAAAATGTGGCTTCACTTAGTCATAGCACATTAAAGAGATGGCAGATTTTTACCACAATTTGAACCACCAACAGGTTTTCTTGTAAAAGTTTTAACATAAATTCAAAAGTTACACTCATCAATCATGCTTTGAGCATTCCACTAAGATTGACGCCCGAGTGCTTGACACTGTCCTAATAGTTGCCATACTTGAATATTAACACATTCAGTGCCAAACCCGACTATCGGGTTCATTTTGTATGTTGCTAACTTGGCACTGAAACTGTTATGTCATTAGCAATAGAGGTGACAGCGGGGTGTCAACTATTAGACACCAGTGTGTCAAACACTAGGACGATTTTCACTCTGATAGAAAAAATAATATTTTCGCAACGGCACAATTCCAAAAATAGAAACGCTATATCCATCCGGAAGCTTAATAATAATAAAACACAAAGGCAGGGCAAAACAAATCCTTCCTTAACTAGATGAGATTCTAGTCCAATCCCGCAAACTATTCTACTAATGTTGGGCTCTAGTTAATTGGCCGTGCTACAATACAACTACGACCAGAAGGACGAAACTACAACACATAAACACAAGCCACCGCCTTTTCGGTTGCCGGTCTGTCGGAGTAGTTTCACCCGACGAAAAATGTCTCTTACGTGACCCTGTGCCCCAAATCCAGGAAGAATAGCGCTATTAGATGTAATATGAAGATCGGGGTTACGTGCCAGTAACTATAATCGAAGATAAGGAAGTCCGGGGCAATTTATGATGACGTTTGCGAAAGTTCAGAGGTCGTTTTCGGTCTTCCGCAAAATTCGTACTTTTTTCGTCATGGTTTGCGATTCTATTTTTAAAGCTCACTAATGGCGTTTTGTTCAGTTTTATTTGCAGTTTTCACAATAGGTACATTATAATGTTATATTTATGTCCTTCATTTGAATACAATAAAGATTCTCAGATAGAATTATATAATCTCAACATTATCAAATGTAAGATGTCAGTAGGTACAGAATAAGGATAATTTATGAATGGATAATATTAGGATCCCGGAATAGTACTTATTTTACTTCGAATTTGCTCTTGACTTCGTATATCAGTATTGTATTGAAAGCCTTAGTATAAACTACGTATTATTTTTCAGTTATAAACTCATGGACAATGAATTCGGGTCATTTCTATAAAAAATTAAACAGAAAATGACCCGAATTCATAGTCCGTGAGTGTAGTACATTAAACGTTGACAAGCTAAATGTTTTGTAATTGACAACCCGCTGTCACCTATTTAAGTCATTATCAATGTAGGTTTCAAGATGGGAACTACTGGGGCAGTTTAATCACTCTGACGTACCTAGCAAAATTAAGGGATTAACTTCAAACTAAATTTACCTGACTTAGTTTGAAGTTAAACCCTTAATTTTAGACTCGAGATTGTGGAAATGTTATTTGCAACAAAATATTGAGGTAGGTACCTAGATAAAAAGATACTTTTAAAATTAAGGGATATATATAGGGATTAACTTCAAACTAAATTAGGTAAATTTAGTTTGAAGATAATCCCTTAGGTAGGTACCTAATTTTAGTCTTGAAATTGTGGAAATGTTATTTGTACAATAGTACATTACACAATTAGGGTGATAAAATAAAGAAAGGCCGAGATCGCAGATGATTGCGGTCCGAACTGCAAGTGAGGGACTTAAATACTCGTATGCGATCGAGGACTTTATTACCTCCCGTTTTGTGTACATCATTTTATGTCGACACTTGGCCAGAAAGCGCACTTTACGGCCAGGTGTGGCATAAAAATATTTATAGCAATATACTTTTTCAAAAAACCTCCAAAATATTGCGTAGGTAACCGTACTTTTACCGTAGACCAATTTTCACGGCGATTGCATCACAAACCAGCCGAAGAGCATCCGATTCTCCGACGTTCATAAAATTGTATTCACCGTGAAAACGGCGGCGCTAAGCGATTACAGAACAATTATACTATCGCTCTACGACTTTCTTCGCACCTCGGTATTTAAAATTGCAGTTGCAAATTGCTTGCAACGTGGGTGGGTTTGGGTAGACCGGATTTGAAGTGCGATCTCAATATTAATATGGATATGACTAATGCAATTTGTTAAATATATCATGATGGTTATATAAGGTCTTAATTTTTACTGTGCATTGTGCAGAAGAAATATTAAAAAAGAACTTAAAAAATAAACTATTTCAAAAATTAACAAACGATGTTTTTATTTATTATCATCATAAATTTTGCCCCATATTTACAAAAGCTTCCAACAAGGTTTTAACTTTTTTATTCCGATAAGTTACATTATTTATGAGTGTAGAAAAAATAATAAATTATACCAGTCATATCCATATTAATATTGAGATCGCTACTTCAAATCCGGTCTCTAGTAATAGTACTACGTACAGAAGTCTCTCTCTATCGCATAAGGGTGAAGCCAGACGAGCGTAATTTTGTGAGTTGTGAGCTGCGTAATTTCAGCTGCAGAAATTCTCAACAATTATGATAGGTATTTTGTTTTAAGGCACAGCGCAATTACACTAATAGAGTTATAACCTTTGTTTTTCGTACACCGGGTAATATACCAAGAAACGTACCTTCTTTGCACATTACCAGATACAATGACAGTTATGTACGAGGAAGTATAAAGTCTTCCCCCATAACCCGGTTTTTTACAAAGAAATTGCTGTCCATTTTACAAACCCAAGGAGTTCTCCGTATAAGCAATAAATATAAACCTGCCGAGCGACTGCTGCAGTTCAGGAGCATTCACAACTCTTTTAACTAAAATCTGAGACTGTGAACGTACATTGACTAAGAGCTCTTGTGGACTAATAAACTATGTATGTAATACCTACTTATAGTTCGTGTCAAGTATTCGAACAAAAAAATTCTTTCAATGTGTCATTGGGACTTAATTGTTCTAGCAAATCTAGGAACAGCAATTTCTTCGTACAAAACTGGGTCATGTAGGAAGAATTTATAATTCCTCGTACATAACTGTCATTAAATCTAGTAATGTACAAAGAAGGTAAGTTTCTTAGTACATTACCGGTTTTTTACGAAGAATATTTTTTCTTTGTATACATAGCTAGTTATTAACTCAATTATATACAAAGAACAAGGGTATTATCAATGTGAAAGTTTGTGAAAATGCTTGGAGGTTTGGATGTTTGTTACTAAATAACGGGGAAGCAACTGAATCGATTGAGCTGAAATTTAGCATGCAGGTAGACCAAGTCCTGGATTGAAACATTTATATCGCGTTAAAGAGTTCCCTTGGGACGGTGACGGGAACAACGCGGGCGAAGCCGCGGGTAAATGCTAGTAAGGAATAATTGCATTGTATTAATTTGTGACCGTGATTAAGGCGCGGTAGGACCCGGCTCGCATTTCACATACAAACTAGGGTCGGGCGGAATGCAGATTATTGCAGATTATCTTCGATTTCTAACATAAAAGTATACGTTATCAACCCAAACATGAGAGGATGCCCTGCATGACTGTGGAATCATGATTGTCAGGTATTAATTTTGTCAGAAAAGGTAACTGGTGATGAACAAAATGAAAAAAAATTAAAAAAATACTTTATTTTATAGTGTTTTCGCGCTACTTTTCTATCGAGCGAAGTGTTCGCTATCGTGTTCTAAGTGAGAGGAAGCCCTAGATACAGTTCTGAATATTATTATATATGTTTTACAGTGACCTAAGAGTCAAATAAGTGCTCTAAAAATGATTTGGAAACTAGGCTTCCGTGCCCGATTCTGGTCTCACCTCGCCTTAACAGTTGTCAGAAGGCAGTCGCTTCATAGTATCTAATAACCAGTCCTGTCAAATTTCGTCACTACTTTAAAAAACTCGTATCTGATACTGACTTCAGGTAAAAACACAGTAAGTTATATGAAGTTTGTATGGAGCTTTGGCGTTTTTCTCTAAGACCTTTTTAGATACGAGTTTTTTCAAAGTAGTGACGATTTGTGAAGAGTGTGGGTACACAAGTATGGATAATAGGTCAATTATAAAATCGATGAAAACATCAAACAACCAAAAGTACATTACACAACTAGGGTGGTAATACAAAGAAAGGCCGAGATTGCAGAAGTTTGCGGTCCGAGCTGCAATATGCGATCGAGGGCTTTCTTTATTACCTCCTGTGTTGTGTACATCATTTTATGTCGACACTTGGCCAGAAAGCGGCTTTTTCCGTACGCGCCGCGTGCGGAAAAAGCCACTTTATGGCCAGGTGTGGCATAAAAACTATAATCGATCAACCCGTCTATTGGTGAAATCCCTAGTGCGAACAGTGTTAATGAAAATAATTATTTCTAAACTCGATTAAGAGCCAAACAAACACGACAGGCCATTATATCAAACAGCTACGTCGTCTTGGAGAAAAAAGGCCGTAACATTTCTAGAGCTTTAATATAGTTACTACCTTATGCTTCTAAAGTTACGTGAATGATATCTCAGGATCAGTGTTGGTTCCAGATACGAACAATAGAGGCCGCTACCGCGAATCGGTAGATCTACCGATACCGTTCTATTGTTACCAGAATTAAGCGTTTTATTGTGAATTGTCAATGAATTAATCTAGTTGTGAACTCTGTTCCCACGGAGTGATTATGTGAAGCACGTGTAGATCATTGATCTCTTGTAGGCAATATGACTATGTGATCTAGGTGATATATGATTTGTGAAATTATAACAAAATTACTAGATTTTTTTTTGCCACCAGGCTGCAGGCTATTACTAAGGATATTTAATATCGATACCTTTAGACTCAAAGGGCGTACATGCCGTAGGTTCTAATGGCGTTTACGCCCTTTCAGTCTAAAGGTATCGATATAATATATCACTATAGACACATTTTTTAAAAAGATAGCTTTCCTAAAAAATTAAACCCACTTCAAACAAGGAAGAAATAAATGTTTTAATTTTTTTTAATCTAAAGTAAATATGCCAACTGTTTTTTGGAGATCGGTGCCAGCCTCGTACCATCATACTACGACTACATAAAGTTAGCTGGAAGAGATTGTTCTTTGTATTGTTTCTGTATGATTTTATCTGCAATAAAGTGTTTACATACATACATACTACCAAGTGACAACGTGTATTCCAGATATTAAGGCTGGCAAATATTAAATATTACGTCATAAGTATTTTCACTCCAAAGTTTACCTTATCCTTTTGAACACCATCTCCTATATATAGTACGTACTTGAGAAGTCCATTAAGGGTACTTAAGGGTAAATCAAATATTAAAAACTATTTTCTACTCAATTAGTTGCATTCGACCAGTTTTTTAAGTGTTAACGTACAGTCGCAAATAAAACGATTAACTCTTATTATTTGTCTCCTTTACCAATTTAATGTGTACGTAAGTTGGCAGGCAGATAGTTTTCGTTCCTATTTTATAAATGGGTATAACACTACACACAGACACACGCACGCACGCACACACATACACACATTTTATCCGATTTATTCAACGAAGTTGCGGGCGAGTCCACTGGTTGTTAATAATTCACTAAGAAGATCGTATAAATAAATTCGTACAAATATGGAACTAAAAAATGATAGCAACATTGCGTTACACACGTCTGGATGTAACTCCGCTATGCAATTGCTTCATACAGGGTGCATTTAGTATTCCGTTTACCTACAAAGCAAAACAGACCACGTGGCTCTGGAAACTTATACACTAAACGAAAACCCCGTACCAGCAAATATAAGAGTCGCCAGTTTCTACCAAAAGTTCATATTTTTGTTAAAGGGAAAATTATAATATTTAAATGTCTCGGGCGGGACCTGGGCCTTATATAATAGGTACATTTCCAAGGACCTTCAAATAAACAGCCGGACAGCATCACTAACAAAGAACTGAAGCATGTCTAATCGGCCGGCTACCTATCTGTGTGTGCTGCTCGCAATAGGAAAAAACTAGTTGACGTTTGCGTGCGGCTCGTAAGTACAAGCAGCCGGCGCATTAGAAATGATTTGTCACTACTGAAAATCGTTGCTTCTATATATTATTTTACTAATGTTAACCAAAACTAAGTACCGCAACATGTTTGATCCAATTTAATCACTTTTCAATGATCAAACTATAAAATGTGTGACTGAAAATTTATGCACGAAAACCAGTGCATAAGTCGAAGTCGTTCGAATGAGCATACTCGTAAGTCGAGTTGTTAAAAGTCAAGAACTGGGATTCGACAACCTAATCTAATTGGCTCCACACAGACAGAAGCAACATTATTTTTCTATCATACAAATGAAACCGAAACAAATAAAGAATGACCCACTGTTCAAATTAAACATTTTCATAGAAATGTTAATGTATAGGGCTAACTATAGATTAACTGTGAAAATAATCGAAAGATGTCAAAACAAAAGACAAAAGCGGTCCAATCGACTGTACCTTTGCGCACGAAAGTGAAAACGGCCTTAAAACGTACATCATTTGCTTACTTTTCAAACCTCGTATCTTTTCGTGACATTGTCTCGAAATATCAACTTTATGCCGTGGCAAATAGGGTTGATTTTTGATTTTTACATTTAAGTAAAATAAGAGGGGACATTGTGCAAACAAACTGTCAGGTACGGTTGACAAAAACAAATACGCCGCGGACGGCAAAAAGACGAGCTCATAGAAAGTCCCGCTTTTTCTGTACCGCGTACCTTTTCTTTTATAATTTCCACGCTTTTTTGTTCTTTCTGTTTAGTAATTTCTATTATGGAGATGGAAATTGGCTGATAATGGCCCGCTTTGTCGAATTGTAACTGTTTTATGTGTTTATATATGCGGTCACTTTTTGAAGATACGTTTTCAAAACGTATTTTGAACACAAAAAAATACACAGTAAGTACCAGTCAAAACTAGATCACCTTTGTTTTACGGATAAAATAATGCCATGTAAAATTATTCAAAAAAACCAGATAAGATTGAGAAACAATCGCTATATTCGGGGAGGTTTTCTCATCGGTTGTCCAAGGACATCTACCTACATAGTACCTACTACCTGATGCAGTAATGTGCAAATGTTTCATGAAATATAAAAAAAAATGCCTAAAAACGTGAAGGTGATATATTTTTGGCCGGTACTGTATTAACACTATTTTACTGTCGAAAACGTACAGACGCTCAGATATTTTGTAAAAAGGATTTAAGGTAGGCAGTTCCCCTCCAGGGCCCATAGATTTATTCTACCCTGTAAATATGTTAATGATCTGTACAAGCCTTTACTTTGTAGCACATACTATTTTAGCATGTACGAAAAATTAGTCAAGACTGATTGAATAAAAAATAACTTTGGAAAAATCTAACTTACTGACAATATTAAAAACGAAATAACACTAAAAGGAAACTAATACGAAGTGTCACATAATAGCAATAAAAATGAGTGTAAAACTGAATTTATCTGAAACTAAACTTGTACCCGGAAAGTTTGGAAAGGGTGGCAATATGGTGCCACTCTACTTGTTGAAATCTCGTAAATTCTCGTAAAATACTCGTAATATTAGCCGCATTACGAAGGGAAATGTGTTACAAAGGGTCCTGAAGAGCCCTAAACCCAATTTAACGTGGGAAAGAGCATTTTATGGTGTAACTTATGTCAAACAAGCCCGTGGTGAGCTCTATTGGATATTGGTGACATGAAAATATGGCTAATATTAAGTATCACTTTTACACAAAAAGCATATGTAGGTAGAATGAAAAATGCTACCAGAAAAGGATTGGTGAAATACAATTAACTAGCTGTGCCAGTAGACAGACAGGCTGTCATTAACTAAATAAAACAATGACTGGCATATAATGTTCAGCCTAAGTCGATGGTCCTAGAGCATGAAATTTCCGGGAAGAATTTTCTAGTAGTTCACTACTAGGGTGGTCCAAAAATAAATAAATTCTTTCTCCACAAGGCTCTGTTCATTTAATAGAGTTAAAATGCCCTTCTGCTAAATTTGAGCGAAACTTGACAGTCTTTACGGGTCGCTCAAATAAATTTTAAATTTAGCAGAAGGGCGTTTTAGAAGTCGGATGGAATAAAGGGAACCTTGTGAAGCAAGTAAAACAAAACGAAGTATTTTTGCCCATCCTACGACAGGTTTATTTTAAACAAGAAAATAAAAGAAGCCAAAAGAAAAGAAGAGAAAATAATATAAGACATGTAAAAGAGCCCTTGCATACTTGCAGAAATAAATTATTTTATTTTAATAAATTCTCAACAAAGTTTGTATTATTTTGTATGGAAATCCAAAATAAAAAATGGCAAAAAAGTTCACAGTTTTAGAAAAATAAGCGCTTTAAAACTTTCGATAATTATGATAAACGATACATGATGACTTATAAGTTTATGGGAAAAAAGTGATTCCAAACTATTTATACCAAAATCACTGATGATGATGAACTTAGTTATTTCAACACCGTCACATTGAAACGCAATTCTCGCAAACTCACAAAATTCATGCAAAGCCTTACTTCCATATAATCCTCTAATATACCTCGTTATTATTCAGCGAGTCCCTATATTAAATTGGAACACAATTCAATACCGGCTCATATGAGCGGAATATTAGTTCCAACTTCGAAACTAAATTAACCCTTGTCTCTGATACGGTTGGATGGGCTGATAGGTCTCGAATATCGCGTAACTTCTGACACGTAGTGTTGATATATGGGTTATATGATACTAAGTCTTGGGAAATTAGGTGTGAATATTTTTGTTTCGGCGATTATTCTAAAGCTGTAATAATTTTGATATATTTGCGCTCACTACCTTGGTCACATTTTTGATCAATTCCCTGTAGAAAATAACATATATGGTATGTAATCCGAGCCCTAGTGATCCGAAATACCCATGTTTCGCCAAACTAAAGTAAAGTATAAAGACGAACAAGTAGTCTAACTTTGGCCGTTTAAGAGCTCGCAACACGTGCAGAGTGCGATCCATACTGGAGCATTCTTACGCATTCGTATTTCTTTGCTTCTAGTCTATAGCTTGGCAACTTCGTTGGTGACACTCACCTGTGTGCTTTTTGTTCTGTACAGACGTAACTACTGACACAAGTTACCGCCAACACGAACGGGGGCCTCCGGAAGCAGCCTCCGTCGGTCACCGTTCGTGTTGGCGGTAACTTGTGTAAGTAGTTACGGCTGCACAGAACAAAAAGCACACAGGTGAGTGTCACCAACGAAGTTGCCAAGCTATAGTGCGTTTGTACACGGCGCGTACACATTCAAGCGCGCGATGTACCTTTTGTAGGGGGAAAAATTACTGTACCTCTAGCACAACTGTGACACGCGACTCTTTGTCGCGCGATAAATGCTACCGATCTCTTTCCACTCAATATAGTGTGACAGTGACAGGTGATGATCTGTCGCGCGAGAAACGAAGTCGCGGCCAGTAATGCTAGACGTACTGCCATTATACTGTGACTAAAGTTACATTGGAAATTTGTTAGTATCTTTATACCAGTGACCTGCTAATGCGTTCTATGGCAAACAAGAAAATAGTAAATTCAGATATTTTAAAACGTGGACACCAATAGGTAGGTATGCCTTGGCCAAAAGTATTGCCCCCGTATATTTTCATACAAAAATCGAACAATAGCTCGAGATTTGTTTTTTTAATAAGAACTTGATTTTGGTTTTGTTAAATAACATTTGCATATTGTAATTTAGAAGTAGCTCGCTCGTAAGGAAAGTAAGTTATATATTTTTTGCATTATACGGCTAAATTATGAACAGTGCAAGTGGCCTAACATTACCGTGTGGTGACTGTACGTTGGCACCGCAAAATGTCCTCTTGAGTTGTCGTTTTTGGTTATATTTTATTAATACAATAATAATATAACGTAATTCAATATATCACGATGCTGCTCTCCTAACTTTAGAATCTTTTCAATCGTGTTAAAAACGAACGTGTTTTGGAATAAATAATACTTTCACTACAAAATAGATACGTGTACTTTTATAACATAGACTATATCAATTGACTCCAATAAAAATGTAAATAAAGATAGAACAGACGGTCGTATTTCAATCGGAAAGTATGACACAAACCCATACAGCGCCCGCGACGCTCTAACGATGCCGTAAAAACGAAATTGTGGGAAACGAACTTCGAAGATCGAGCATGCTTAGTAATAATTATGGGTTTCTCCCATAATTTTGAAAAGGCATACTATATTGAGTCATACAACCTATCTTCTACGAAACCGTTAAGTTTTCAGAATTGTTATAAAACAAACCTAACATATTGTTTTCTATTTGCTAATGTTTTACAATATCCTAAAAATATTACGGCTTTAGAGAAACAAATAATTTATGACTTTCGATAATTATCAGTACCTAATAATGCAGTATGACTTACTTTACGGGAAACAAGGGGATCCCAATAATTATACATTACTAGCATTATACCCGCGGCTTTATCTGCGTTTTTCTGGTTATTTCAATCCAGGACTTGGTCTAAACACTTTATTAAAAGAGAAAAATTGAAAAGTGATATGCCTCTGACAGGATTTGAACCTGCATCTCCAACGGCTCTCCGGGCCAACACACTCGCACTACCAATTGTGTCACCGAAGCGATAGCCAAGTCATCCAATTTCAACCAGTCTCTTTCTTCATTTCCCACGTCATCCTGGGAGACGTCTAGAATTCCTTGGCAGACGTTAATGCTAAAATAAATAATTAAGAAAAAAAATAAAAACGGTTTTGAAATCTACACATTAAGCCCTTTCATTTGATTTCCTACTCGATATATTAACTCTTTTCGCCATCCCATTTCGATACTCTTTAAAAAAAAAGTAAGAAAGACATAAGATTTTTTTTATGTCTAATAGGCTCGGGTTAGCGGTTTTTAACACTATTCCAAATTTCAAGTCGATAGCATCAGTAGATCCTGAGATATCTTGCTGTGACAGACGGACAGTCAGAGTCGCACCATAAGGGTTCCTTTTTTACCATTTTGGTACGGAACCCTAAAAATCATGCAGTACTTGGTCTACTTATATGTCAAATTTCATCTTCATCTATTTATTTGTTACCGCGTTATTTTGTAATAAACATACAAACAGTCAAACATTTTCACAAAGTTTTACCTTTATTAATATACAGGTGTCCCTAAAACCAACGTCGATACGAAAAGGGACCAGCTCATAAGACATGACCTCCGTAAAAATGTCTTAGTTTTCGGGATATTGACGTTTTTGCAAAAACCAGGTCATCACCGAGTCAGGGTATCATTTAGCACGAGTTTTGCAAAAACGTCAATATCTCGAAAACTAAGAGATTTTTACTGAGGTCAAATTTACTTAATCTGGTGTCTTATGAGCTGTTTTATCAGCCCTTTTCGTATCGACGTTGGTTTTAGGGACACCCTGTATAGTAACGTACGGTTACTTCACATACTGAAATTTTAATCATACATTGAACTATAAATCCGATATAAAATTGATCGTGTCCAAGATTGTGTAAGCAAAGTCAAGTGGGAGATTTCCGAGCGGGAGATTTTCATCTCACTTATGTATTTTTGTACTTAGAAGCCTTGCCTTTGTGGGCCTTTATCGTCATCGAAACTAGGGCGGGCTCGAGGGCACTCATCAGCGCCACAGACTAGACACTTACGGTCTAAAAATAAACAACACGTCATGTCATGGAAACCTACGATGGAAACTTATCGGGCCTGAAAAAAAATCATACTGGTTATAATAAATGTTAATGTTAAGTATAGTACAGTGATGGCTACACAAACGTTAGTCGTCCCTTTCATCGCGAAAATAATGGCGTTCCCCGTTAATGTGGCCCCAGCATTGTTTTTTGTTGTTCATTGCTAGAGTCTGTGCGGAAAGAGAATAGGCGTGGGAAAAACGGAACTAACCTAACCAGTATGGCAATTTTTTTTTTGCAAATACGGTAGAAAAGCATTACAGCGCCCCCAAATCTAAATCCTATTCTCTTTCCGCACAGACTCTATCCCTTTGGCAAAGTATAAACACGAAAAGTCAAACTTCGGACGTTTAGAAGCGCGCGACACGTATTCACACAGGCGATATGTGATAAGACCCTTAATATGAGCATTTGCCATCTGCATGTTTCTAAGCTGTGTGCGGTTCGCTAGTGGGAATCGTAAGTGCGCCCGAGGGCATCCCTATGAGTCGGCGTCGCGTGGAAAACGTTTAAGCGCCTTTTGCACCGTTTTTAACGCCGCCTCTAAGGTGGCTTAGAGAAATTGATGTACTTTCAATAGAGACTATGACGAACCTGTTAATAATATCAACTAACGGATTAAAGTATATATGATAGGGGTATGGTTGTGTCACGGGTTGGATGTCACAGCGGCAAAAAAAGAATACTAAACGTAATAAGTGCATTAATTGGTGAAATACGGATGGAAGAAAAGCTCATGCGACCTTTTAACACCTATTAATGCATCTTTCGTTTTGCTACAAGAAAGAAATAAGAAAAACAACATTTCTTATGGCAGCTCGGACAACCGACCCGTGAAACAACCATACCCGTAGTTGCGTATGAGATTTAAACGTAGTGGGAAGAGGGGTTTTGAGTGATGTTTGTTAAGAAAATGCTTTAAATTTAAATGATAATAAGAAGATCCGCTAATATTTTGTCTACATTCCTAAAAAGTTTCTGCTTTTTTAGGGTTACGTACCTCAAGAGGAAAAAACGCACTCCTGATCTCTTTGTCGTCTGTCCATCAGTCGGTCAAGACCCTTTATCTCAGGAATGCGTACAGTTATCAAATTGAAATTAAAACCATGTACTCAAATCTACAGTCCCTTGAAGCTGTGAAAACTTCAAGCTTCTGAGTTAACGTGGAAAAAAGATACGGCCGTTTATGCCGCGAAAACGTAAATTTCGACACTCTCAAGAAATCAAAATTCAAAAGGTACTTTTCGTTGACCTGGAACTATGAAATTTGGCAGGTAATACCATCTTCTCATCATCTCCGACTCATATGTCCAGTTTTATTTTTCATCCTATAAATGCATAATTTTTTGTAGCAGACCGGAAAAGACGGTTGAAACGCTTCTGAACCTTACCCAAATACATATGAACTGGATGCTACTAAGCCGCAACATCAAGACACGTCTTTAATTGAGGAAATGGCCTATAATCTAAGCGCGTCTTAGACGTATAAGGCCTCATAGCAGCATCATAATATCTAGGTAGTTAATAAACAATAATGTTATAAATATTCTGCTCATTAAACCCACCTACCCGTTTTGCTACCTATATGTATAAGGTCCTAATTTATTAGGTGCAGATATTTTAACACATTATACGTTACAATAAAATAATTAACTTTAAATAGAAATTAAGAAATCTTTTCATATAACTTCTTTGCTTTCATTTACCTAACAAAAAAATTAATTATAATTTCGTCTAAAAAAATCACCATGTGCATTATCACATGTCACAATAACACTATCTGTCATGTCATCAATTGTTTGTCGTAAATGTCGTAACGGTTCGGCGGGAAAACTGCAAATGTCATTTAATCTATCGACGTGAAGTGGCCAGTTACAGTTAAGTGGTACGTAAAAGAGCTACTAGAATCTGTTCAATGAGTTTTCATTTAGTAATCACATTAACAGGGTGTTATTACGTAGCAAATTTGTTTTTCCTTTTTCTCCAAAAAAACATCGTAAAAGCTATAATGTTTCATGCTTTAATATACTCCAGAGACCGAGTACTATCAGCTGTAAAAATATCTGCAACTAATAAATTAGGACCTTATATATGCAAATTTCTATCAAAGATACCTCGAGTAAAAGTAACAGGTACTCTATTCTATGAGATGCCAAGGACGCACTTCTTACTGTTTCAGTGTAACTACAAAACAAAACTGATTTAGTCGATCCATTACGTTACTAAAAACACTTTTCCACATTACCAAAAGAAACGACATAATAAAGCGGCTTAACAGCGCTATAAAAACTGTCGCTATACGAATTTCGTCCAGTAAAATGTCATTCGCAATTAAAATTTAACACTGACAAAAAAATGTGAAAACTCAGCATGTCCTCGTAAAATAGCCAATAAAAATAGCAAGAGTCGTTAAATAAGATATAAAACAATTCAATTATTTAGCATTAAGTACTTTTTAACACGTAATTGTGACTTCGCTGGCGAGTCACGTGGAGAAAAACTTGGCAGTTAAGTCACGTCAGTACCGAATTAATCGGTTGATTGCATTGACGTATATGTATATAGGTTCGAGCCAGCGGGCATGACTGATGGTATGTACAGTTGAGTTCATCATAGAGCAAATAACGGATCAAAAATATCTGATCTAGTTCTTATGCTTCTGACAATAGGGTCTTGTTCAGATATTTTTGGTCCAATCTTTGCTCAGATAATGATGAACTCGACTGTACCAGCGCCATGGCTCTTAATATCATCAATTATAGGTCTAAGGGGCCTTCAACACTCCCTCTACCGATACGGAATTGGCTGAAGCAAAAACAAAGCTTGATGCCCACGCAATAAGAGCGAAAATGACGTGGTTTGCGTCGGGGTGGATTTCGGAGCGTTTCAACCGCCGTCATCACCAATCCCGAGTGTGATGGCATAATTTTAAAAATTACATCATTTGTGATCAAAACATGGAAATAGTAGGTACTATTTTCGGATTTTATCAAAATAATGGGATACATTCTTAAAGTGAATCGTCGAAATTTCGGGATTGGTGATGACGGCGTTTGAAACGCTGTGAAATCCACCCGTCGGCTCAACTCGACCGCCGAGCCGAGAGATTTTTTTGACCGTGCTCGCCGATGTATATAAACCCCTATAATGTCAATCGGCGGCGCAATGGGATGCGCAGTGCATGTATTTCAGTTGATCGCCGTAAAAAAACTATTAGCCGTGGCCAGTTTCGTGGTCAAAGGCTACGAAAATTACGATACGAAGGATAAAAATAAACATGACACATGATTCCACCTAGCTGTGATTTTTAGGGCTAGTGCACTAATTTGTACCATAAGTGGTGCCCGTTGGCCGGGTCCTCATATATAAGTCAATGATTGATTGGCGATTCCGCCAGCAAACGTAACGCCGCTGACAGCTATTGCGTTGGGAACTTTTCCGAAAAGTCAACATCTTATCACTTTCACTAGTTTTAGTTTAATTGTTATGGCTGCAATTAAGGCCCGCCTCGGACGGTCGATTATTACGAGTATTATGAAAGATATAATAAATCGCGTTATAAAAAGAAACATTTCTAATGTTTATTATATAATTTCTTCAACTTATATTTATAATTATTTTTATTGTAATGACCTATTGTAATTTTAGTGGTTTAATAAAACCGTTTAAAAACAGCTGCTAGATAGCGGCTTTTTCCATACGCGTAGCGTGCGGTAAAAGCCACTTTATGGCCAGGTGTGGCATAAAATATGTTACGCAATAGAAGCATAAAATAATTTCATACAATTTCACTTAGTATATATTTGTTGAGCATTTAGTGTTTCTTAAGATTTGTTCATAGAAAAACTTATTTTAAAATTTGATATGTAAATCAGATTTGAACGACGCTTCATCAGTAGTAAAAACTAGACCTAAATATTTTTTTGGAATTACACTATTAAAAGTTTATTTAAATGCATAACTCTTACCATAACTCGCAAAATTTGATGACCTTTTTAATTCTATTGACGCGGTTCAATAAAATTTATGGCACTATAAAATGCCAGTGTCTAAGACATTTTGCCAATTAATAATAATGGCGGACACGAATAGTGAAAAGTGACTTTCAAAGAACTTTCATTAATTCCGCTTCACTGGTTAAAGTGGATTTACACGTCTGTTATTAGTGACCATTAGCAGGCTGATGGCCACTATACAGGATAATAGCAGAGTCTAGTGCAGTCTTAATACTGAAACGGTGTAGTCAGTTTCCTTCCGTCTAAGTCTAAAAGCTAGACTAGAAAATGCAGTTATCGCCCGCGTCGCGGGCTAAAAATGTCTCTTCGTGGATTGACAAACGTAAATGAGGAAACACAGCACGGATTGTAAGAAAATCCTTGGTTAATATATTTATCGCCGTGAAAGCTATGAAAATAAAAACTTTTTTCTCTCTTTTAACGAGGTAACATATATCACGAAATATTTTAATCTTAATACGAGAGTCTAACGATAACATAACCTTCTTTTTCCTTTTCATTTCTACAGTCTTGGCAGAGTGGTCTGTATAACCTACATTCACGTAAATTGCAATATGACAAACTATTTTTTTATTGCTTAGCTCACAATAGTATCGCAGTGCTAGGCATAGGCCTTCGATTAAAAATTGTTAGAAAAAAAAATACTTTGAGCAAATAAAGCTATCACTTGATCTAAAAAGGCCCTTTCATTTAACTTTAAAGCATCCAAATCGCCCACACGCGCCAGACCTTACTATTGTGCGCGTGTTTTCACTTTTTATTAGGGCTATTTTGGAGGCACCATTAGTGCCGTTATTACTGCTAGCTTACGAAAATAATCGTCGTGTAATACACGTGCTTTCGGTGACAGCGGCCCGGAACGGAAAGTAAGTCTTTATTGACGGATTCGCCCCCAAAGTACACTTTCTCTATAACCCATGCGTAGATTTATGCCCCTTTTATGTGTGACAGCTGATATTTTATCTATATCACTCACATAGGACTTAGGCACTGATTCCACCGTCGGCGAGTAGTAAGTTGGGCGAGTAACAGTTCATCAATCGACCTTTCCAGATCCGCAGTGTAATGCCACTCGCCCATTTTACTCGCTTACTCGCCGGCGATGGGACTAGTGAGTGAGGATTGAAAACATGTACCCACAGTTTTTTTTTAAAACGCTCATGCTTGTGTGAATTATATGGTATATAGCGACTTGCATCACCTTAAGGACAATTTATTACAACTAACAAGCACATAATTTGTTCTAATTTGACAAACTTAACTGAAATAATTAACTGTGAGCTCCTCACAATCCTAGACGGCTACATAATCTTCTTAATTAATAGTTCAGTCTGAGCTTCAGAATACTTAAACGTATTAACAGTTTCATGCTCGTATCTTAAAGAAGTTTCAGTCTAAAGCGACCTTAATTTGTGAATAATAAAGTGCACTTTGGAATATTTCCGAAAATAGAAAAGAGGTTGTCAATATTGTATTTTATATGGCGGCTTTCATTCGGGCCTCAAAGCCATTGGATGCTTAATTAAATACAATTCGCACCCTTTAGTGAGACAAAGACATATCTGACTATGAAATTTACAGTAAATAAGTCTTTGTTCTATAAATTACTTGTTTAATAGGGATAGTAGTTGTTTATCAGATCGGGGACGGCTGTTACGCCCAGACTAATTAGCGATAGCAAATAATTTATCGTTTACAATACAAATAAACCTTTAATTAAAATGATTGCCATGCTACTCGGCTGAAAAAGCGTGGGACGTCCTGAACAAAGTATAAAGACAGAAAACTAGTCACACTCCGGCCTTTTAGGAGCGCGCGATACCTATTCAAGGTCGAGCGAGGCACAGATGGTATGCGGCAGTTTTAGGGTTCCGTACCAAAATGGTAAAAAAGGAACCCTTATGGTGCGACTTTGTCTGTCCGTCTGTCTGTCCGTCTGTCACAGCAAGATATCTCAGGATCTACTGATGCTATCGACTTGAAACTTGGAATAGTGTTAAAAGTTGCTAACTCGAGCCTATTGGATGCAAAAAAAAATGTTATACCTTTTTTACTTTTTTTTTAAAGGGGTCCGAAATGGGATGTGGAACAAGAAAAGTAGAGCTATTATATCGAGTGGGATATCAACTGAAAGGGCTTAATTTGTAGATTCCAAAACCATTTTTGTTATTTTTCTTAATTTTGTACTTTTTGATTTATGACCAAAAACGTTCAAAAAAATACCATTCCCCCCCTATTATCTTCGAAGTTACAGAACAGAAAAATCTGTAATAATTACCAACTATTAATATCATCCTAAATATTACAGGAAAAATAAAACGGTTATGCTAAATTGCATCGTTTTTTAGAAATTTTCAAAAATCGTACACATACTTATTTGCTCCTACTAAGCTAACGGCCATACAGTTTTTGTTGAACTATTCACGTATCTACTTACGAGTTTGTACGGAACCCTCGGTGAGCGAGTCCGACTCGCACTTGACCGGTTTTTTCTTCCTACAAAAGGTAGGGTAGGTAAGGTAGGAGCGCGCATGTGTGCGCGCCGTGTACGGACGCACCACAGGCAAGCATTTGGACCTGCGCGGGCCTGCCACAGTATGGAGTTCACTCACACAGACGCGCGTCGTGCGTCTGTGTAAATACGTGTCGCGCGACTCGCGCGCTTCTAAACGGCCGAAGTCGTACTACTTGGTTGTCTTTATACTTTGCAGACGGCGCAATCCGGACTGAAGCATTCGTAAAACTTTGCTTGTAGTGCGTTCGTACACGGCGCGCACACATACAAGCCACGCGATATACCTTTTGTAGCAAGAAAAAAATACTGCTATTATACTGTGCAATTACCTAACCAGTATTGACAGGCCTGCCGTTTTTTTGTTAACTAGAACCATGCCTTACTAAACTAGACCGATAGGTTTAAACATTATTTATTTTTTCATACAACTAAAAAAAGTAAATTTTGCGAGCCTGAAGGGCGAGCTTCAGGGTGAGAGGCCGAAGGCCGAGCCCCCGCGGAGGGCCGCAGGCCCAACGCGTCGTCTCCTTGCCGAGTTCTTTCCATTCCCAAGTAACCTAAAGCGAGGCCGAAGGCCGAGCTCCGCGTAGGGCCAAAGGCCCGAAGCGTCCGAATAGTCCCAATTTTCACAATATCTCAGTAAATTTAAGCTCACCCGACGAGGAGCGCCAGCGACGCGAAAAAGAATACCTGCAAAAAACAATTAAGATTGCGAAATAATGGTACATGTACAAAGGGGGATTTATCGCGCGTTTTCCGCGCTCAAAAAACGCGGTGTGTACAGCCTTCTATGTTATCAGTTTTATCGGTCCATTCAGCCGCCATTACGAATTAATGCCTTCCGATTGGCTAATTTGCCGAGGTAATGCCAACAGTTCCACGCACAGTTCAAAAACGACAATAGACTGACATGTTGTCTAAATTTTTTTTGAAAAACAGTAAAGTACACCAGTACTTCACAATAATTCACAATATTATAATGAATTTATTGGTAATAAAACAAAAATAAATAAATAATAACACTATAAATTAGAACTAAAGTAAATCTTCCTAAAAATGTGGTCCGTACTACCCCCCAGGGGCGGTAGTGGAAGAAATTGGGGGGCGCTATCGATTATGATAAATTCCTGACTTACTGTGTCAGCACCGATTGCCCCCCCTCCCCCCCAATTCACAACAATATGATTGTTGAAAGTTTTTATCATGCTTACGTGGGCGGCAAGTCAAAAAAGTTTCGGAACTTTGGGTCAATTCAAACATAATTCCCGTGGAAGCAAACAATGGCAATCTTTATGTTTGAATGGGAAACCGACCGACTCAAATTACCTTAAACTATGCTTCCAAGACTTTAATATTACAATCTTCTGTTAATTTAATTACGGTATAAATACGAGCAAGCCATTATTGTTTAGATTTGGGTCTTTGTATGCCACGACCAGTTGTGGTGTGTAGTAGAATAGGTAACTACACAGTATAGATAATGCCCTTTCATTAGATAGAAAATCTATTATTAATTCTGTAGTCCACATTCAACGACAGTATTGGCATTAAATTGGCACAGACTATACTTTCGCTTTATTAACAATAGACAATTTGTCTTTAGTTAATAAGTTGTTTTACGCTAAGCTTGCAGCCAAATCACCCTTTATGTATACAGGGTGGAAAAATTTGATGAGCCCTAGAGGGAAACTGCCTTAAATCCTTAAGTTAGCTCATTTTACTTAAAGGAGACATTCTTTTATTTTTGAAAAGAAACAATGCAGTTGCATTCAAAAGTTTTCTTAAAATCGCTTTTTTTTACCCGAGAGTCGAACCAGCTAAAAATTTTAAAAATAAATACTCGCTATTTTATTCCACTAATCTATTGCATTATTGTTCAGGATTAAACCTCTCTAATGTTTATATTAAAATTAGAAAACCTATAAATGCAGATTTGTTCCTTTTTAAAAATAAAAAATTGCTTCATATAAGGAAAATGAAAAGGATTTAAGACAGTTTCCTTCCAGGGCCTATAACATTTTTACACCCTGTATACTAATAATTTAATGAATTTCATATGACCTGCTAAACCTTTTCTGTTACAAAGTTTGCTGACCATTCCCAACCAGTAAACCGCATTTCTAGGCGCCAACACTAGTGTTAAATTAAACCAGCACAAATTATCCAATTACCATAACTGTAACGAAAGATTATCATAACAGCAGTAATTATCTGTAATTCCGCTAAACATAACATTAATTTACTATTACTAACTATTACAAAATGTCGTGGTATAGTATGAAAGACTGTCAGTTACGCCTTTTTTAATGGACGCCGGTATAACTGCACCGCACTGCACGGTTCAATCTTAAGGAGATATCTGGCTAAGAGATCTGAAGTTCATTAAAGTTTTGAACGCATGGCTCCGCTAGGAGGCGATTCTTCATACAATTTAAAGATCGGGCATTCTACAACACGCTCAACCTATGTATGATGCGTGTGAGTAGTTATGACATTGGAATAAGGGCTATTATTGCTTGGATAATGTGGGTGGGTTGGTATTCTGAACGCGACTTAAATGTCATTAGCACCATTAAAGTCTGAATGGATTGAATCATTTCGACAATTGGCATCGGACCGGTTCGACGTCGGATCTGCAAGGTTTTTTATTAATTAAAAAGGATGATGTGTTCAAGTGCAATTTAAGTTTTTTTTAAATGAATTTTATGTTTTAAAGGAATAATTTACTTTCATTACCGAACTGCTGCTTTGTTTCGAACAAAATATCCAATCCGTGCTATGCTATGAGAGTGAATGTGAATAGATTGATGTTAGGTAAGAGTACGAGGTAGTACTTACCCGTTGTATGTACATATCTTCCGTTTTTAATGTTTGATGCATTTGACCTAAGACTCGCCTAATTATTATATTTAATTGAATAGACCTGATTAAAATATTAAACTATGAGTGTTTATATAACCTTATGTAATCAATAAAATTAACATGAAAATGTTTTGATATGGTATATAAATTACTTTGAGAAAACATTGGTAGCGTAGACGATTGTTTAAAAAAAACATACATTTAACTAGTGCAATGCTTTAAGCGGGGGCGGGGGCGAGATAAACTATAAACTGACACGAACATATCGACAATTCACTTCCAAAACGTCATATCTCGCTCTCACACGTCACTTAGATATAAACTATATCAGTACGTAACAAGACTCAATTTCGTGCTAAGCTACTGATGAAAATGAGAGACCGCAAAAGCTAGTAAGCTACATCTACATGTTGCATTCCGAAGCTCATATTTCTCAACTACTGTTTCCAAACGTGAATCTTATGACGTTCCTTTAGAATTGCTTTTACAGTGTAATTGGATTGGATAGGAGTTTTGTAAAGTAAATAGTTGATATTGTGTTTACCCACATTATATAGGATGTCATTTTCATGGATATCAAACATTTTATGTACTTAATATTGTAGTAGTAGGAGTAGGCACTAAAATACTTGGTTATGGTGCGTCAAAGAAGCCAGAAAAGGTAGCTTTTGTTGTCACGTCACACTATGCACCCATATACTAGAATGCCCTGATATCCCAGTCCACTGTTTGACACATGACATTTTTCTAATTTTGGACACATGATAATACCTAACTACCTAATAACACATTATAGGTCCATTAGTGGACGTCTTTCGGCTAATGATAATGACGAATACATACACAAAATATTATTACTAATAAAGAAAACACCCTGTATATCAGATCATCGCAGCCGGTCAACCAGTAATTAAGTACTAACTGCGAAGTAATAAATCGCTTTGAATTGTTATCTGGTCAAGCCTGGCTTAACATATAGGTTTTATAGTAACAACCTTTCAGCTCTAACTGCTCGGTAAATGTGGAGTTTAATTAAGATAAAACAACAAGGAAAGCTCGAAATAGGTACAACGTAATCGCTGTATGAAAACAAGGAGTCAGTTTTCGTCACTGATTAAATCACAGGAATAGGCTAGACGACTAAAAACACGGTTTAGTCCGCCAGTAAGATTATGAAAAAATATTGTGTACGTATTTTTTCTTTTGTTTGATAAACAAAAAATGATGAAGATACAGTGCTTAGAAGTTTCGAGTAACGTCACTCTTTGGTACAATTTTCACCTAGGAGTGACGTCACAAGCCCCCACTCTGGAAGTTTGATGATTTTGCTTTGTCAATTTTTAGGGTTCCGTACCAAAATGGTAAAAAAGGAACCCTTATGGTGCGAGTGCGACTCCGTCTGTCCGTCTGTCTGTCCGTCTGTCACAGCAAGATATCTCAGAATCTACTGATGCTATCGACTTGAAATTCGGAATTGTCTTAAGAACCGCTAACCCGAGCTTATTGTATGTAAAAAAAATCTTGTAACTATTTTTTTTTTTTTTTAAAGGGGTCCGTAATGGTACTTTGGAAATTGAAAGTAGGGCTATTATATCGAGTGGGGTATCAAATGAAAGGGTTTGATTTGTAGATTAAAACACCGTTTTTGTTTTTTTTTAAATAAGTAGTTTTTGATCTATGGCGAAAAACGTTAAAAAAATACCATTACCCCCTATTATCTTCGAAGTTACTGAACAGAAAAATCTGTAATAATTACCAATTATTATTGTCGTCCTAAATATTACAGGAAAAATATAACGGGTTTCCTAACTTACACCGTTTTTGAGAAATTTGCAAAAATCGTAACACATACTTATTTGCTCCTACTAAACTAATCGCCATATAGTTTTTCTTGAACTATTCATGTATCTACTTATGAGTTTGTACGAAACCCTCGGTGCACGAGTCCGACTCGCACTTGACCGGTTTTTAATAATTTTATTAACCAAAAAATACGTGTCCAATATTTTTCCATAATCTAACTGACGGACTAAATAGAATGATATATTTTAATCCAGTCGTCATCCCTATTAAAATGAGGATCAGTCACATTGCAGATCATTAACACTTATTTTCTAACCGCCTATGTTTTGCAAAAATAGCTTTCGGTTTCCGCGATTATCTCCCCAGGATCACTAACCTTGAAAAGGGTTAGGTACGAAACGTTGAAACGTAAAAATGAAGTAATGAATAATATACGCGATTTAATACGTTAAAATTATTGTATTACAAAAAAATTGCCACCAATTTTTATGACCAAAAAATTAGGCGTTATTTTTCCAAAAACTAGGCGATAAAACCAATACAAAACACAATACAAACAATTACCTATTTGAATGAAACAGATCTATCCAAAAAATTTCATAGGCATACAAATTATAGTAAATAACACACCAAACGAGATAGAATAAAGAATGTTCCTGAACGCAGGTGTTTGATTGTCTATAAATATTCGATCTATGATTTTACATCATCCACTGGCCAGGAAATAGGATTTTCTCTGTGCTACCGTGCCATGACATAATAATATACAGCGTGGAAATCCAATACGGGCGAATATTGAAACGGTGGTCAGCGTTGGACCTAAGAAGTATATTTAGATAACTTTTGCTTAAAACCACAATGAAAATATTTACCATCTAGGGATGTAACGATACCGATACCGATACCGATATATTGGCCGATATATCGGTATCGCCGATAACATACAACCGATATTTGAAGAACGCGAAAAGAATTTGCTGTATGAGAAAAAATCTGCACAAGTAATTTCAATTACTGACTTATTTTATGTATTGGTCTATTACCTTGTGCAATGACAATTACTATGATAATTAAATCTTGGGTTCTTTTAAAAAAATAAATTAGAATTTTGAGTTGACAATCTATCTTTTTTCTAATATTTTTACTTTGCACTTTCAAGGTTGACTCTCTGTTAAATATAGCCAAGTTTTAGGTATAATAAGGACATACAAATATCTGAAGTTCATACTTCATTATTAAGCTAAGATATCGGTATCGGTATCGGTATCGCCGATATTTACTACAATATATCGGTATCGTATCGGCAAAACTATGTATCGTTACATCCCTATACCATACAAAATAATTCGGCCCGCAATGTAACGCAACACATTCAAGTTGACAAACACGCTAGTTGACAGTTACTTTAAAAAAGCTCGTATCTCGCAATGTCATAACATAACAAGCATGTATGCGGTACATTGCAGCTCGGTAAATTTTTTGAAAAATAATTACGAGGTCACTATTAAGTGTAATATAAAGAATCATATTAATTACTGAGAACATTACTAAACGCTATATCTGATTTAATTGTTTGCTCGTACTGGACTTCCACGCTGTATGTATTTGGTTTATGAAATATGAAATCCATAGCCCAGTGGTTCCTAACCTTTATTGCCACATCACCCACAGGCCCCCTCTAAATTTGTATCATTACCCCTCCAAAAAATAGGTAATACAGACAAGTATATGAAAGTACTCAAAGAAAAACGACTGAATATGAGCATTACCCCTGAGAAAACTTAATTTTACCCCTAAAGGGGTAATTACCCCCAGGTTCGGAACCACTGCCATAGACGGTATTATCATGGCACGGCAGTGCGCGTAAGCGGGGCTCGGAACCGGTATTTTACAAAAAGCCTGAAATAGCCCAATATTTTGAATTATTTTATACTTTTTATATAGGGCTCAATCATGTATTTAAGTAATGATTTCGTATTATTAGATAGTTCGATTAAAAAAAAATAATAATAAACCAAAGAACGAAAAGAACGGAAAAAATACCGGTACTTTTGTAAGGAGAAAATACCGGTAACCGACCCCTGGCGTAATGAGCAAAAAAACCCACTGTGCACGACCTAGGGTAACGTGAAATCATTTGTTTCCTATGTCACAGGGGAGGAATTTTACTTTTTTGTTTATTTTTCAGCTTCACAAATTGCATCGGGCCTCGGATCCAATTAAAAACTTTTGTAAAAAACATTTTCGAATAAACTGTTATATTTTTACCCTTCGCGGCGTGTCAGGAGCAATTGCGGTCGGCTCTCGTTACAAATGTAAAGTTGGAAGTAAAATATGACGTCATATTTCTGTGCCCACAGCGGTTACAATGTTGCTAAACTCTATTTTAAATTTCATGAACTAAATTATGGTTTAGCTCTGAATAAAAAACTATAAAATACATTCGGATGAGACTATTTGGAATAATTTTTCAGAATGCAAATAATTCAAGAATCATAATTAATTTAATTTACATAAACTGGACTAGTGCTGACTGTACTTTTTTGTATAATATTGCATTGTCATCTGATTTACATATTCCTGCAACATTTCAGCTCAATCAAAAATCGGGAACTGAACTTGCAAGATTTGATTCCAAACACACAGATAGACACCGGGACAGGTGAATCTAAATAAAAGCTTGTAATGAGATTTTAATCTCAAAATGTAGAGCTCGTAAACTACTATAACTTACCATTGGATTAAATATGGATATCTTCTTTTTAGGGTTCCGTAGCCAAAATGGCAAAAACGGAACCCTTATAGTTTCGTCATGTCCGTCCGTCTGTCTGTCTGTCTGTCCGTATGTCACAGGCATTTTACTCAAAAACTACATGATGGATATTGATGAAATTTGGAATATAGGTGTCTTTTATGAGCCGCTACTTAGTTTGGTATATAAATAATTCAAATAAATATTTTTAGGGGGGGCACTCCATACATGTTAAAGACAGTAAAAAATTTTTTTTTCAGCAAATATCAACGTGTGGTACATAGTTCGACAGCTCTTTAAAAAACACTATAAGGTTCCTAAGTAATGTTTTTGATTAAGTGAATGTATTTGGAAATAATCACTCCGAAAGTTGTGTGAATTGTGTCCCCCCCCTCTATTTTCTAAACCGTGCGTCCGAAAAATATGTAAAAAATCACGAAGGTAACGCTTAATTAATTAATACTTTCAATGAAAATTATTTTCAACAAGATCGAATGTACCGTTTTTGAGTTATTGCCGATAAACTGCGCTTCTCAACAAAAGCACGTAATTGCTATGAAGATACGCTCTTTTGTTGTTGTACTTTTTTTACATCGTATTTTTTACCTTATAGTTACGGCTATGGTACCCTACACTGAGCATGGTCCGACATGCTCTTGGCCAGTTATTTTTTCTTTTTTACTGTCAAAGAAATGGTTGCCATAATAATTGTTCGTGATATCTAACTTTCAGACGGCTATAACCATTGACACATACAAAGGACAGGGCTAAGCGAGCGCGCAGACGGTTCCAACGCTTTGGCGGTAAAAATACCGCCAAATCAGTGCCAGTCAGTCGGCAGTCGACACGCGGCGCGTGCACTGCGCAGCTGGTCTTTACAGCTTTTTGTTACGGGGAAAATAGTTCCGAACTGGTCGGATGGGCCTATCCTTACTTTTGAAATCATTGGCTAAAAAGTTGCTTCGGTGACTAGATTATGTTCTCTCAGTGTACCATTCAACTGTTATACTCTAGGTACTGGTCAAATTATATTACAGACCAACTGGTGCCGATTTTATTTAATAACACTGAATACTAGATGTCATCAAAATAAAAGGAGCCGTTTAAAAACAACTTAAAAAAAACATAATTGCTCGGTTAATATAGCTATTACCTATTACGCATATTTTCGTATCGACCGAGCGGCGAATTTAGATCTACCTCCGGAATGCAAATGTGTACTCTTATGTTTTCATTTAATAGATACTTGTTAAGTGTGTTGTTTAGTAATTGGCATGTGATTATTTTTCTATGTTATATTTCACATGTTAAGTGAATGTAATTCCTATACTAACTGAGATTTATCGCATGATAAACTTTACCAAATAAGCCCGCAGGCGATACATGCGCGAGTTTGCTATACTTAATTTCCGTGCTCATTGAAACCCGGTACCCCTAAACTGTGACCAAAATCAAAGGGACACCGTTACCGAATTATTTCTGCCCTAATAAGCCTCACACGTTTTCGGTAACATGATACCTTGTCGCCGGTTCTGAAACACGTTTTAAAAACTGGCCAAGTGCGAGTCGGACTCGCACGCGAAGGGTCAAAGTCAAAGTTATATTCTTCTGTTTAAGTATCTCACCTATGAATATCAAAGTCTGATGCCAATTCGGAAAAATTAACTTCTGCGCGAGAAGAATTAGAGTAAGTAACTCAGCGACGTAATCATTTTCAAAATAATATTTAATCAAAGAATATACCTACTTCAATTTTCAATTAGTAGAATCAAAATAGGTGCACTTTTATCCGTTTCATAATAATAATTCATAGTTAATTTGTTGCATAAATCATGTGTTATACAAAAGGTCTTACGGTTAATGTTAGGTCTCAAAAAAACATGAACCCTGTTAGGGCACAGCAAATAATTAAAGCTAAGATAATCACATTTTTAAATTCACATTTTTTTCAGTAGAGATCTCTCTCAACGGTTTTCCTGATGTATCTGTCGCAGCCAACTGGTTTAGTTTGCCATTTGGTTAACTACCTAGCATTTTCACTAAACTATGACCCGCCAGCAGGTCGAGGAAGCCGCGCTGCGCGGGGCTTCTATTTCTGCTCCGAGGGACACAATCTGACTAACAAACCTAACCCAAAATAAGGAGTGTGTTTAATGAAAAGGCTAGGCAGCTAACCAAATGGCAGACTAAACCAGTTAGCGGCGACATACCATCCTTTGAGTACGGAACCTTAAAAAAATATATTAAACATCACAAGCGGTGTTAATTTGCGAATGTCACGGGCTCAGTGGAAGGGAAACGTGTTGGAATCAATTACCTCAATTTTTCTTGGGCAAATTTATCGTCAGATCTGCACATGATGTATTTTCGGGGATTTTATCCAGCAGCTCTAATTGACTGGAATTTTGCCTCCAGTCGTGTCAATGTTCAACAAGCTTGAAACATGGAGTTCGAATTCAATGTACATATTTAAGTAACGTGATATTATTGTTAATTATTTCTTTATAGTTTTAGCGTTCCGTACCTGAAGGGTACTAAACGTCCGCTGTCCTTTACTGTGGAGATCCTGTGTGAATCAGGTACACACGCTATTGGATATAACCCTCTCTCATAAGCCATAACTCAATTTCATCCCGATTAGCGCAACATAGGTTTCCCCTAAAGACGTCCACAAATAATCCTTCTCCACACGTCTATTAAGAGGGTCGTTCTGCCGTTTGCTAGGTAAGTTACGCGTCTGACGGTTAGGCGCCACTTAGATCTTGTATTTGACGACGTGGAGATCAGCTTGGTGACCAGTGCTAAGCGCATTTGGACAGGCCTGATGGGGCGAGCCCGGTCGCACACAGTTCTGAAGTAGCGACCACAGACGCGGTACGTAACGGGTAGGTGCTCCTCAAGGTAGACTGAATGCTTGGTGAAGGTAGCCGGAGTTTGCTGGATGTGGGCAGCGCAAAACAACAAAACCGGTCAGAGGAGGAGGCTCAAAGAGGATTTACATCCAGCAGAGGACGCCTTTCGGTTAATGATGCTGATATCAGCTGGCAATCTCTTGGACGCTACTCGACCTGAGGGTTGAGAGCTGTATGCCCTCCTTATGATGTCTCGGCATTTACCTTTCGTGGCTCGTGAACAATAAGCTCACCAATAATGCAAGGTCCAGCGAAATTTCGCATGAATATGTTGTAGCCGCCAGCGTTTCAGTTCAGCGTTTCAGTTCGGAATTCCTCCCGGGACGGGAATTTCTACTAGATTCAATTACAGTTTGTAAACTAAGACGGCAGGCAACTGGAGGGTCCACTGTGACTAAACTAAGCTAAAGGTAGCAAGCTAGTAATGTACGTGGAATAAAATGCTTGAAAATTGTTTATAGACTGATATTAAATGTTGAACATTTTATTCCCGTAAGGCCCAAAGTTAAGTAAGTTTTGAACTTTTATAAAATGAAAGAAAATTCCAATTTCAAAAACACAATAAGTGTTCTAGGTGTTAGGCGTATGAAATAGTAAACTAACATTTTACTAGCCATCTTGTAGTGCATTGTATAACATTTTTAAAAACACTAGCTAGGTTTGGAGGTACATACATCTGTAACAACGTCATAATTGGTGGTAAATAGAACCAACTATTGTTGTTCTGTATACAGTGAAACCTGGATAACTGGAACCTCAAGGGACCCGCAAATTTGTCTCACTTAAAGAGGTATTCCACTTACCCAGTGTCGCAGATATCCAGGTATCAATAAATATCGGTCTCATTTAGAGAGGGTTCCATATAATAATATGTACATATAATAATTTCTCCCAACTTTTGTGCGCCAGTTTCCGATTTCCCTAAAAGGAACAGAGGCCAAAAAAAACCCTTTATTCGTTATTCTGTTATTTTATAACCCAAAAAAAAACCTTTATTCGTTATTCTGTTGTTATTTTTGTTAATAGTTATTCTGTTATTCAGGGCAGAGACAAACCCAAAAAATCAAATATAAAAATCGGTCCACCCGTTTTCGAGTAACTAACCCGACTTTGTTTTATGTATATAGATGTGTCTCAAATAAGCACGTAAAGCAGCGCACTTTCCATATTACTTATGACCTTTTTCACCCAATTAATAGGGAATAAATTTATTCCCTATTTATAGGACCCAGAGGTAATCCTGTCATTAAAAAGCCTATAAACCTCCATCATAAAACAAATCACTTTCACTACATGAATAATGGAGAAGCGCAAAATGCAAATATTCGCGATGACCGACTGCCCCGGTTACCAACCCGCATTTAATTACACGATGAATTACCCACTGCGCGGAGGTGAGTCATGCGTTTGTCCACAAGTGCTAATTAACTCGCTGGGTGGACGGTGCTTGAATTTTAAACGGCCGCGGTGGAAGGTATTCCATTATATTTTAAGTACCGCGGGTCTTGTTTTTAACGGGTGCTGTTTTGTCTAGACAAACGTTTTCATCGTATGTTTCAATATGGTACTTGCCTGTAGTCAAGATAACTTATTTCACACTAGCCTTTATAGAGTGCGACTACGATAACTTTGCGGAGCGGAACATGGCAACACCTCCATTTTTTTACCCGACTACGGCGAAGCAAAAAGGAGGGTTATGATTTTAGCACCGTATATATATTTAGTAAAAATATTTAGTTATAGCTCAATCCATTCAGTTGCTACCCCGTTATTATTCAGTAACAAACATCCAAACCTCCAAGCATCTTCACAAACTTTCACATTGATAATACCCTTGTTATTTTTACATAACTGAGTTAATAACTAGCTATGTATACGAAGAAAAAATATTCTTCGTACTAAGAAACTTAAATTCTTTGTACATTACTAGATTTAATGACAGTTATGTACGAGGAATTATAAATTCTTCCTACATGACCCAGTTTTGTACGAAGGAATTGACAACATTTCATATTTTCAAAAGATCTTAATTCGAAAACCATTTCGGTAAAAATGTATTTTGTGCTCAAAAAAAATATTTTTGGATTTTTTTTCCCATTCATTTTGTTTAAGGTACATTTTCATAGAAATTTGACATTTAAACGGAGGTGTTGGCATGTTCCACTCTGCAAAGTTATCGTAGTCGCATTCTATCACCTTTCGAAAATTTGCAAAAATTAACTAATCTTCACATATTTACTGGAAATATTTTAATTCTTTATTGCTTAATGTGAAAACACCACAATTATATGTATCAATAATTATTATAATGTTAAATCTGTAAAGTTTTAGTTGCTCGAATATAAAATATTCATTGACAGAGTCACAAGCTCTGCTCCCACCAGCGCTTTGCGAGATAGCTATGCGGTCAGATAGGAAAAACCAACCTGCACCTTCCGATTCGTGATCTCGATTCGAGAACCTTATTGGCCATCGATTCTTCGAGCTCTATGCCCGACCCATTTCCACTTTAACTTGCTAACTCTGGCCGCTACATCGATCACCTTAAAGCTACACACCATGCCTCTAGCCAGCATTATCAGGCTACAGGTCATAAACATCGTATCGACGTCACATTACCCGCCGGCTGTGGCGTGCACTCCAATAGGGTAGAAATTAGAAGGTTGGCAGTGTCTTTTCGTGATAGGCTTCTCGTTCTTTATGTATGTCAGAGAAAGAGCTAACACGAATCTTCGCGTTATCGCGATGTGTGTAGCCGTAGGGTTTATGGAGGGCACGCCACTGCTCGCCGGGCATGCAGCAGGGCTGGTATTAGCACTACCAGCGCCCTGGGCGAGATTTAAAAATTTTGGCAATTCACGAGTCGGCCGCGCTCAACGAACGAGAGGTTGTACAGGGTTTTTCTACGCCTTTTGGCACCTGGGATTGAACCAGGTCGCTTGGCCCGGACCGGACCACCTTGAGAGGGTTGGACTAGATGGGGGCCGAAGCGTCACCAGTCGCTTAGGGGGCCACCTTGAGGGATGTAAAGGGGCTTCTGCGGCGCCCTTTTATGTCCGACGCCCTGGGCGGTCGCCCCACCGCGCTCTACCCTAACGCCGCTACTGCATGCAGCCAGGCTTGCCGGTGGCCCAGCCGCTGGCATAGGCTGTAGCAGCTTTTAGTTCTCCCGAGGAAACGCTGCGCGGGTACGTACCGGGTGCGCGGGCGGCATGCATGTGTCGGTCCCGGGCGCTCGCGGCGCATCACCGCTCGCGGGGCGCCTGATGTACACACGCACCCTGAAACAAACGCACACATAAACACATGCCAACTGTACACTGTTTTAGCAGTACACCAGTTTTGGTGCCTATTTAGTAGTCGACAAACGTTTCGTCGAATCGAATGATATTTCGTCGACCACTTTATTGTATGAAATTGTAAATTAGACATGGTGTTTGAAAAGGAGATATTAATAGTAACCTGACCCAACGTAATAAGAAACATAATATAGTAAAATAGAACATATTTTTCTCTTCTAATAAAAATTATTTAGAATTCTTTGGCAGTCGTTAATGCTACAATAAAAAATCATCATATAGTAACCTTTTAGGTTAGGTTTGTTCAATCAATCACAAAAAAGCGAATAGTTATTCCGATGAAATGAAATGTTTGTCCGCGATTCAAGGGAAATATGTACTATACCAAACTAATCGACGGATTAATATTTAAATATATAGTAAGCTGCAGTTACCGCATGTATTAGGTTTATTATCATTATCGTGTTTCATTTGCGATATATCAAAGAAAATATAACAAAATCTCCACCCAAGTTCACTGGCTAAAATCGCTTTAAAAGTGAACTGAACTTCACAAACAGCAAGAGCTAGCAGTTTATAAACTTACAGAACAAGCGCACTTCAGTTGTTACATTCGAGTTTGATAACTTTAAGTTTCCAGACACACCTACGGGCCGTAAAGAAACAAAACGTTACATCAAGGACCATTAAAACAAGAGGACTGTCATTCTCCATACTTTGGATTGTAACTCGACCGCTAGGGGATTCCCGGGCAAAAACTAGATGGCGCTAAAAAACTAAACATTTAACGATGTTATAATTGAACAAAGAAACATAGTATAGTAACAATTAGTTCGTAAACGGCTAATAATAAATAAATTTTAACATTTAAATACAGTTTGCAAATTTGAATAATTGTAAATAATATAATTCTTTTACCAAGCTTATACATAGATGGCGTTGTAAATTTGGGGAACAGCTTTTTGTATAGAGAATGACAGTCCTCTTGTTTTAATGGTCCTTGGTTATATAGAACTTGTTCAACACAAGTAGAATATAAGCTATACAGGGTACATTGAACGTAATACAAATTAAGGAATTCCGGCTCAGTTGACGACAGAGAACAAAATGCACGAATTGAGTTATTAAAATACGTCGTAATTAACTTTTGCTAGTTTGCTAACAGAATAACGAAATTAAAATCTCGTCGTGTGGTGACCCATCATGACGTCATGCTTACCTGACCTGTTTGTTTTTTTATGACAAATAACTTCAATAATGTGTCAAAAAGCATCAGGAAGATGAGTTGAAAAACATGAGTTGTATTACGTTCAATGTATACCTTGTACAACAACTATGAGTAATACAACGGTGCCGATTATCAAGTTATCATTAATCAAAATACTGTATCTTTCACAACAATGCATAATAGCCCATAATTCGTCGAACGTTATTTGCCGTTGCAAAATAACACTTAAGCGTTTACAATAAGAGTCCTGTCAATTATGACAGTGTAACGTTACCTGCGACTCTGCGACTAAGAGTCAATACGTTTCAATAATAAAAGGAATGGAGCAAAAAGTTCGTATTCATCCTTTTCTAACAGTCCAGTAATCGTGGAAGATGTATTAGTGAGCCATCCGAAGGTGTTTACAGTTAACAAAATGTGCGACATTAAACAAATGTATCAGTCGTTAAGGCGCGGTGCGAAATTATTTTATGAAGAAAATAATGTTAATAGAAAAGTCCATTACTTGACACAAGATAAGTGTATGTGCATTTATATATATTTGTATATATATATATATAGACGTTTATATGTATTTATTAATTTATTACGATATCTATTATATAGTTCGATTTTATTTTGGTTATGTTAAAACATATCTAATATAATGATATTTTATCGACGTTAAGTTTTTATTTGTATTCAAAACTTGGCCTTATTTTCCTTGTGTAAGTAAATTAATTAAATGTGTTAGTTTGTCTATATTCATTGATGTTAGTTATTCTTTCTCGTTTGCTCAAAAGTTAACTGAAAGAGATCCCTAAAAATCCCTAACATGGATAAGTTCGCTTTTGTAATAACCATCGATGTTTGTATTGTTTCTGTATAATTTCATGTGTGCAATAAAGTGTTCACATACATAAACGAATGTACAAATAATACGTACAGCTGTTGAGTTTCCCCATGGTATGATAAGGGCTTTTACACATAAACACGATACGATATCGTAGCACGACGCGTATCGAGTTTATGTGTAAGAGCCCTAAGATAATATATATTCTTTCCGAGAGTGAATTTATAAATGATATTTATAAACCTAATTCAAACAGAACGAACTTGTGTGTGTATTTGCTACGCAATATTTTTCTACTGAGGATAAATTATAATTCCTTTTATCCATACGGATAATTTATGAAATTCAACCTTTATAGGAGGAAAATAGAGGAATATTATGAGCTTGCAATTTCTCGCTATTACTTTTTCCTATTAATAGACTTGTCCAAACAAGTTACTTGTTATAACTTTATATTTTGAAAAACTGGTATTGGAAAGTAATATCTTATCTAATAAGGTTGTGTTGGAACTTTTTTTAAGTAACCAAATGTTAAAATAACAACTGTTGTTGCTGTACAATCTTAACAATTATTTTTAGAAACTGAAACCAGACTCCGCCTTAAATCCGCAAAGTACTAAATTGCACTTTTTAGACCGACTTACGCACAAAAGGGGTCAACGGCTTCATGCTGTTTTAAAAGCCATTTATTGACCTAGGCCGAGACGTACTTATAATAAATGGAAGGTCTTTCAAAGCCAGACGGTCCCGCAACACGCTTTTTAGGTTAGGTTAGGAGTCACTGACCTATTATGATAGAATACACACTAGATAGAAGGACGTAACCACCAAATTACTTAGGCTTATGAATCTTACTTATGTCTAGGGCTACACCCACGGTACTAATTTATATTTTTTAAGTTTTATATCAGCGAGCAATGGAAAGGGCTATGCTTGGAGTCTCTCTAAGGGAATTCGTAACGAAGTAGAGTAGTCAGAGTACCAAAATTACCAACATAGTTACTCGAGTAAGCAAGCTGAAGTGGCAGGAGGCTGGCCACATCTGCCGCAGAACTGACAATCGCTGGAGCAAGAGAGTACTGCAGTGGAGACCGCGTACAGGTAAACGCAGTGTGGAACGCCCCCCGGCTAGATGGAGCCAGGGCTTGGAAACCGGTATTTGCTCCATACAAAAATACTGGTATTCTTTCCGTTCTTATCGTTCTTTGGTTTATTATTTCGTTTTTTAACTGGACTATCCAATAATACGAAATCATGACTTAAATACATTATTGAGCTGTACATAAAAAGCATAAAATAATTCAAAATATTGGTCTATTACTGGGTTTTTGCAAAATACCGGTTGCGAGCCCTGGATGGACCGGCGATCGGCGCAGGGCGGCTAGCAGCAACTGTATGAGTGTGCCTGGTGATCGAGCAAAGTGGCGCGTCTTGAGAGAGGCCTACGTCCAACAGTGGACTGCCGCAGGCTGATGATGATGATGATGAAGTTTTAAGTGGAAACAGAAATAGCGGGACGACCTAGTGTGATTTCAAGTTGGGTGATCAGAATACAACTACATTAAATCTGGTCTATACCTTGTTGCAGATTAGATTAGAACTTTAACGAATATTTTTGCCTCCATTCCATTTCCCCAGGATATCGCAGTGTAATATTTCTAAGTCCACTTATTTCAGCGCCTTCTTCTTCTGTGTCGTATCGCTCTGGCAGAGCGGTCGTGGTCACACTGAGGCGTCCACATCGGTGGTAGAGGCGGACACAGCTTTCCGCACGATCTCCCGCCATCTCTCTCTGTTGGCAGACTGTCTGGCACAGTCAGATATGCGACGCCTTAGGTATTACTTTTTAAATGCAACACGACTCATTTTCCGGTTATAAATTCGTTTTTCTAATTCACATAACAACACAACGACACACAACGCACGATTTTTCTCCCTGGCCAAACATTCTGGTTCGACCCCAGGCGTTCAGGCCCCACATAGTCCGACCATATCGAGGCGGACCGGAACAAGCGACCAAGTTCGACCCCAGGCGCCTCCAGCCCACATCTAGTCCGATTCACTCGAGGTAGTCTGGCTAGACCACAGGGAACGCCACGGCCGACCACCTGGTTCGAAGATTGCTATGCCCAATAAGGGTTGCAAGTTAGTCAGGCTTTTTTTTTCTAGATCAATATAAAACGAGGGTTCGCTTAGTTCTGGCGTTCACCTTAGTTTGTAACACAGTGGAATAAGGCGTCAAGGAACACAAAGTCACAAAGTCAAACGTATTTAGCGACACATTCCCGACTCCGGTGATTTCCAGTCTCGAGTTGATTGATTGAGTTAGTAGTTTCGGGACAATGTGAACTTGCCTTATTGAGGAATTCGTATTGCTATCGCTATTTACTTAACCTTAAGACCCCTTAAGGTGGTTGCACCAGGGCTCGGAAACCGGTATTTGCTCCATACAAAAATACCGGTATTCTTTCCGTTCTTAGGTTTATTATTTCGTTTTTTAACCAGACAATCTAATAATACGAAATCATGACTTAAATACATAACTCAGCTCTACATAAAAAGCATAAAATAATTCAAAATATTGGGCTATTTTGGGGTTTTTGCAAAATACCGGTTTCGAGCCCTGGGTTGCACCGACTTGCGTCTCCAGGACTTTCTCGTCCGTTCAGGAGTGACCACACCGCTGTTCAAAATACGCTAACGGTTCGTTTTCTACTGCTATTAAGAAAAAAATTTAACCTAATCTTCACCTTACCTAAGGATCTTAGAGGCGACACCACTCGTGCATATTCGCATACTAACAAAATAATATTTTAAACAACCGATTTGACAGATATAGGTAATAAACGGTATATCTATTGTGGCAGTTCATTAAAAACGCTATTATAATTCTACTCTAAATACCTACTTTATTTCAGAGAAATAAAAGTTATCATTAAGCCCAATATTACGATTTAGGGCAAACACGTGTTTTAGTGAATATGCGTACCTAAACCTTATATGAATTAACAAATATTTGATAAATCAGTTTTTAATAGTATTTTTGGGCAATTGTATAACACTTCGGGCTTCGACCTCTGTGTCTTTTGCCTTCGACTTTTCCGTCACTAATCAGTCTTTTCGGGTTGTTGGCGTCTCTGCGTGCAATATGAAAAGATGGTCCGACCAGATCTCTCAACAGCTGGAGCTACTCATCAGCACCGCCCTCCACCACGCGGCTGACCGGATCAGTTGGAGACAGACCGCTGATCGCCTGAAAAGGAGTCACGATCTCCAGTAATGGGGGAACGATTAAGAAGAAGAGAGAGTATAACAATTGCCAAGATTTATACAACAACCAAAAAATACCGTGCTGCTGAGGCGGGACCTACAGGGAATTCGCCAATATTTGTGCACAGAAGAATAAGATCCTCGAAGAATGACCCAAAAACTCTACTAACTGTACGCTGTCACCAAAATGTCTGATCGCATCCGATAGCAATTTCTTACACAATCAAACCTAAAAGTGAATTTGTACGACCCTTCTGAGCTCCTGACCCGATACTTTTCTAACAAGTTTTTTCCTTTTTGATGATAGAACTTCGTGGGTACCTATTATAAAGTTGGATATAGATCTAAAAAGTTTCCACTTACCTATAGTACAACCACCGACACAATGCGTAGTCGAAAGACCTTAATGCTTAGACTTAAGGTTCATTATTGGTTGATACGTGATCTTCTATATTTGGTGTTTCTAAATTTAAGTAAATCTTTTTCTTGTTTCGTAAATTATTTTTGTAGCTGAATTTTCACCTTGGGAAATACATGAAATAATTTCGCTTGGGAATACCAACCATAATCTTATCTCAGAGAATTGGAAAATGAATGGTGTTTTACTTAAATAATATCAAAGGCAAATATTAAATAAACGCGAATTGCGAAATAAGTAATTAAAATAATCCCAAAAACCAATGACAATAAGGAAAATAAGTACAGATGTAGTGAATAATCCTTTCCTATCGGCAAAACTCGGAACAACGATAACACCCGAATGTTGCCGATGTGTCTATGAATTACTGTATTATTTTATTAAATTACGTGTAGGTATCAAATAAATCGCATACTTTATTTATCAATGTCAAATGTCAAACTGCCCGTTTGACGTATATTACACTGAGATGTTAAAACCACCACGATTCTATCATATAAAGAATTCGTTAGGTAAACAAAAATATAACTAGTTACCGAGGACGTTTTATTTCAATAAAACGCACTGATAAAAACCAAATTCCGGTTGGGATGATCTAATGATTCTATAAGGATTGGAACCCCAAAAGTCTAACTATAAGTCAAAACTACAGTAGGATTTTGCAGACCTTTTTTATAACAATTAATTTTTTTAATTAATTAAAAATATCACAAAATCTAACATAAATATCAACAAAATATTTCTGTGGTATTAACTACTCTATATAGATACTTCCTCTTGCAATGCGACCGTTCCCTACGTTGTCTCGATGGGTACTGAGTGCGAGTGAAGTAGTAAGACAAAAACGAACATTTCCGGGAAAATACGAAAGGAAAGGATTATTCACTACATCTGTACAACCAGTGACATTATTGTCTTCGTTTCTGCGATTGTCACGGATCCGCGGTTTTATTAAAATAAAGTGATTTTGTGTGGTGAATTACGTTCTCTTCTAACTTCAATCTTGTATTTTTGCAACAGTACCTAGTTCATCAATCGATCCTAAACGACTAGCGTGTGTTACGCGACGAAATCAAAGTCAAAGTGACTTTGACTGTTGCAAGTCTTGCAACACAGTCGTCGTCGCAGCAGTAGTTTATCGTTTGATCTTAAACAACCAGCGCGCGTTACGCGCCGAAGTCAAAGTCGAAGTGATTTACTTTGACTGTTGCAACAGTAGTTTATCAATCGATCCGAAGCAATTAGTGTGCGATAAGTATCTATGATTGCGGCCCACAATCCCGGCGATTTCAATTATTCCGGTACAGAGTGCGAATGCGCCGCGCTTAGATAACTGTACGTGACACTCATTAATACGACCAGTACGTCTAGCATAACTGGCCGCGACTTCGTTTCTCGCGCGACAGAGCATCACCTGTCACTGTCACACTATATTGAGTGGAAAGAGATAGGTAGCATTTGTCGCGCGACAAAGAGTCGCGTGTCACAGTTGTGCTAGAGGTACAGGAGTAGGGCTGCCGCAGCCGCGAAAATGAAAATAAATAATCGTTTATTTTACTTTACACTTGTTAAGTAACAGTTCCTATTAAGTTGCATATCTAACCGCAGAAACACGTTATAGAATAAGCTTTGCATTTTAAAATGTAGTGTCTAGGTTGTCCCGTGGTAGCCTTTGGTAAAAATAAGCAGGCTTTATAAAAAAGTTAGAAAAATCGGATATGAAAAGTACCATTTTTTTTACTTATATCTCAGTACCTATAAAATATGATCAAGATTGTTTCTTCTTTAAAAGAAAACGTTACACACAATAGCTTAATTATTATTATGCATTAATTTCATTGAGAATTAAAATATCGCACTAAAAATGGCAGAGAATGCCTTACTTATTTAAGTTCGCAATTTGCGCTTTCGTGTATTATGGAATAAAATTTCAATAAATAAATAATTAAATACAACCATACTTTATTGCACACTAAAAGAAAAAATAAAACTGTATTAAACAATCTTATCGCTAAAGAGCGATCTATTCCGGACATCCTTTGGATAGCGGCTATTTGGGTAAGATATTTTGAAATTACATTTCTTTTTCCTTGAAAAAATGAATAGCTTTACATTGCGTTGGCAACCCTGCGCATACGTCATGCCGCCTGCCAGCACTTTGTACGATGTGCTCGGCTAGCTTTTTGTCTGCGTGTTTTGTAAATACGGTATTAAATAAGCGATTTTGGGTCGTTGCCGTAAATACTCACAAACACGAGGCGACAAAAAAACCAATGATCCGAACAAGTACTGCTACGCAGAGAAAGTCAAGGAAACGTTTCGAAATAAAAAAAGGAGATTAAATACGCACTCGAGAACAATGCAAAAACCAATTTACATCAAATCCGAAGATGAAAATCCACTTAGCGCGGCAAAAAGTTCAATTCATGCAAGAAATTCACAAAGAGAGAGTAAAATTTCATTAGGCCGCAAGAAATGCTTCGCGGAAACCGTTCTGGCCAAATGGATGGAAAGAGAGGTAAAAGAAAATAATCACGCTCTTTCGCCGAGACAATACGTGGGCCACTCGGCGCTAATAGCGCGAATTGCGCCATAAATGAGGTCAAAACCTAGAAGCTGATTGCAGGTGCCGCCCCTATGATTTCTTTTCGTTATACTACAATTTTATTCTTCTTCTAAGTCGGTCCCTCACTGCTGAGGATCGTGACTCCGCCGATTAATTTTTGTTGATGGCAGCTCTCCACTTCTCCCTGTCGGTTGCCTTGTGAAGCGCGCTGCTGAGTGTCGTATCCAGTTGGTCGGATATCTGATCACACCATCGTGTTGGGCTTCTTCCCCTTGGTCTAGTGCCGTCCATCTTTCCCATCACCATCAGTCTCTCTAAGTGGTCCGGGTCTTTTCGAAAAGACCCGGATTTATTACGATTTGAATAAATAAATAAATACTGTAGGGACAATCTTACACAAATTGACCTAGTCCCAAACTAAGCAATGCTTGTATTATGGGTACTAGACGACGATATACATACATACTTATATAGACAAATATACATATACCTACTTTAATAGATAGAGAACATTCAAGACTCAGGAACAAATAGGAATAGGAAAGCTAATCATATCCGAATTTATTAGTACAAAAACTTGACATACTCTAAAAACAAAGCCAAAGGTGTATGTGAAGTCCCCAATTCGCAGCGGGCTAGCGTGGGGACTACACTAGAGCCCATTCAATCTCAAAAAAATGTTTTTTTTTTGAGATTTGGCCGTATTGCAGTCAGTAGGCGATTTATGAGAGTAGGCCTGTGCCCAGCAGTGGTACGTAAATATGCTGCTGATAATTATGACTCTAAAAACTGTCAGCCAAATCTGAATAATTTACTACCCTCTTCACTGACACATATATATTTTTAAGTCAATGCCAGAAATAGAACAAGTTGACAACATAATAGTGGCATTTGTTTCCAATCTCCTACTTTTTGGAATCAGTGGCGAAATCTAGAGTAGCCAATTGGCAGTTTTTAATCGACTTCAAAAACGGAGAATTTTTCTCCGTTTGACCGTTTCTGTCTGTTTGATACACGGATATCTGCTTCGCTAATATTAAAAAAAAAAATCTTTTTTCGGTGCCGTCTCCCATCGACATTTCGTACTTTATCGACGGCTGCTCTGAATGGCGATCGTGTGCTCATTCCGAACCATTCTCAAAGGTTTCTGAGCCAAGATCTTACGTCTGCCTGGTCTTCGGTGTTCCTGTATCTTCCCCTATTTTTAATTGTAAAAGGTCGTATTTGCCTTGTCTTGTTATGTGGCCCCGATATTGCAGTTTCCGCCGTTGAATGGTGTTCATAATTTGTACCTTTTTACTCATCATCCGTCTCATTCTACACTCTATATGAATATTTTTAGCAGGTTATAGGCCCTTTTTTATATTGCGCCTTAAAAGTGGAAAATATACCTAAGTGTGCATATTTTTTTTACCTCTTGTAAACCATTTTTATTTTAAATTGATTTGATGTTAAGTAGTATTTTTAACCTCCTTGTGGTAGTTTCCGCGAGCGCGGCGCGACGACAAACATTGTCGATGCTAATGCTGTTTGTCTTTGACGCTTATACGATTAAATATAAGTACGTGTGTACACACACGGCTCGTTCCCATGAGGCGATGACAAGTGCGAATATATTCGCAGAGTAAGACTCCTTAAATATATGGAGATATATAACTCCAGATTTTCTATAAAAAACTTCCACAAAATACAATTAATATTTCTTAAAAATAATTCCAAAATAGTATGTCTTGCGAAAAAAAGACGTCATGAAGATAAAATTGTGTTATGAGCATTTAGTAGTAGGTACTGTTATTTGGCCGATCAGTGTAAGTACAACTCGATTGTACAAAATTTTCTGATTTAACAAACAATTCTACCCTCAATTTGCACTTTGCTTCTAAAACTGGGATTATCTCGTAAAGTAAAGGATGTTAGACTAACAACTGGCAAAGATATGACTAGAAAGCTGTCTCAGATTGCTTTAATTCACATCAAAATGGCAGTTTTAGTGCCAGAATGCGTTTTAAAGTAGTTTGAGTCGCTCTGTGTTTACTTAATAAGGCAGTTCAGTTCAGTTCAGTTCACGGACTGTATCTACTATAATGGGCGGCCAGGTCAATTGGTCAGAAGCTCTCGGTCACAACTGGTAATTTTCTCCTTGCATCAAAACGCTCGCTCGAAATTTAGGTTCGGCACGAACGGGTAAGTGTTCGCAGAACCAATATTGATTATACGGCCCGTGTGAGCGTGCCACGGTTATGACTCGTCCCATATGAATGGTGGATTTAGTTAAGTATAGTTTTTAGCAAAATGGACTAATAGTGTGTTACACACAAAATAAACAACTTACTAATTTATGTTACAAAATATAAGAGAAACGCGAAAGCGATTTTTTTATGATTAATAGGCAATCATTTGACCTCGATCTCACGTCTCACTAGATGTTATTATTAAGGTGTTCATAGTCAGGTATTTAACCTGAAGAATTGACGTTGAAGTCTTTCGACTTCATCAGAGTCAGTGTGAACAAAATCTAGACAAGCAGCATGCGTCAACTTCGTGGAAACGTGATACAGAATAAGTAATACGCACAAGTCTCTATCTCTAAGGAAACTGACATTCGAGTCCGACCACTGGCCGGAACGCTCCGCACCCGACCGTCTCTCTCTATTTCATAACGCGTGCTTTTTCTGTTCGCTGGCTAAGCCCCTTCAGAAGGACAAATTTTAGAACTGGTAACTGCGCGCGGTATGCCTGCCCGTGGTATAGAGTCAGAATTTTACTCTTGCCTCAAGCTCAAGCGGCTAGCTTATTAGCAGGTGATTCATACTAACATTTCGTTCGTGATTGCAGCTGATAGATGGGTTATTCTTCAGAAATATGTCTGCGGTCACCTCATTCCTCTGGCCCTTTTCATACTAAATGTATAGAGACAGAGGAATGAGTCGCAGACATATTTCTGAAGAATAACCCAGATATTCCCACTGCTGGGCACATGCCTACTCTCATAGATGAGAGTGAATGAGCTGTAGTCCCCACGATGGCCCAGTGCGGTATGGGAACTTCACATACCCCTTTGAATTTCTTTGCAGATGTATGCAAGTTTCCTCACCGAAAAGCTAATGGCATCAAATCAAAAACTCATTGTTAAGAGCTACGATTGTCCACGACCTCCGTTTGAAAGGCGCACGTCCAAACTACTCGGCTACCATAACTTGAGCTGTTAACATGTGTTACATTTATCATCCACGTGGCCCATATAACGGCCCAAATTACGCATTCCCGTATGCGCAGACGAGCAAACGAAACAATAGATCATATGGTCGCGTGATCATGCGGCCGAGTGTACCGTTGCACTATCAGTGACGTGAGCCATTAGCGATGCGCGCGCATCTGACGGTACTGTTGTACGATTAACACGAGGTGCGCGAAATCTGGAGCTGTACGAAGCGCTTTGTACGAAGTTCGTGCTGTCCCTCTTACTCTCCGATTGTAAAACATTAGAGCGATCATGACAGCATATTCGAACATCGGACGACGTTTTGTTTCATAGCTTGATATCTTTTATCTGCGCATAACAACATGATAAGTATCAAGAAGACAAAAAATGGTTTTTAATGATGCTAATAGATGGCCCTGGTGCAGCAATGGCCACATGCATGTTTTTCTGTTTTTTGGGACTTCGCATACTGCTTCGCGCTGGCAAAATGTATCAGGGTATGAAATGAGTCACATTTGCATCTATTTAGGTATCGATAAAGTCGATTGTCACCTCTTTTGGTTTGTATGCAGAGCCGAGCTGCTCACCTTACCTAAGTACCTGGGCGATTCTCCAAGCGTTTTGACCGCGCGGTTTGACAATCATTATTCTCCGACGATTATTTACTATAACGAAAGGACAAATCGTGACAATTTTGATAAAACTAGACTTATACTCGGGATTGTTTTTCGGTTTCATAAAAAGTTAACTCTAGGCATCGTTTATTTGAACAATATATACTGAGACAAGAATGACGAAAATAAAACGCCGTAAAAACGCTGAATATTGACCCACCTACCTTCTAATCTTTTCTTAAAACTGCTCAATGTAATCATACAAGTATATACTCGTAGTATGTATTTATCCAAGTTTTTAATCTTCTTTTTCTTCATTCTCTCTGCAATATTACGAATTAAAATCACAATTTTAAATCGGTGCTTCGTTCGTAAAAACGCCATTCCATCGGCTAAAAGTCTATAAAGCACTGTTTACACGAGCGACGTGAGCAATAGAACGCACATACGTTTCTTTAGTGTTGGTGTGGCTTTTAATTTTACTGACATTTTTATCTATACATAATAAAATGGTAAATAAATAATACTAAGTTAGTACATTAAAAACTTTTCTAAAAGTGGTTAAATCTAATTAAAAGCGAAGCGTACATTACTATTAATAAATCAAAATCAGCGAGTAAATTGATCTGAAGGATTCAAAAGTGTTGAAGGGTCGTTAAGCGGAACGAGTACCGAAAGCGGAGCCGGATTTAATGATTCGAATCACTCATCGGAGTCGAGATTACCCATCTCTAATTGATTGACTAGTAGTGAATCTCGTCATACGGCATTAAGTCCGCCATTTGTACTTGCTTGTATAGTCAGGAGTGGCTCACTTCGCGATTTCGACACGCGGCTACGCTACGCGTACGGAAAAAGCCGCTTTCTGGCCAAGTGTACACATAAAATTATGTACACAACACGGGAGGTAATCAAGAAAGCCCTCAACCGCATATTTACATCCCTCGCTTGCAACTCGGACCGTAAACATCTGCGATCTCGGCCGTTCTTTGTTTTACCACCCTAGTTGTGTAATGTACTATTACCCCTCGGGAAGACTTAGCCAGCAGACCAGAAAGGGAACGCTTTATGCGATAGAGAGAGACAGCGACCGGTGGTCGGACCCGAACGACAGTTTTGTTAGAGAGAGAATATGTAGTAGGTACTATTACTTATCCTGTGGTACCTATAATACAATAAAGTTTAAATAAATAGGTAGCACTGGTGCCACGTTCGATTCTCGCGATTCTTGGAGGGGAACAATATAGTTTCTCGTAATTCTTAGGTCAAACTGGTACCCTTCCGTGATTTACCTTACTAAAAGTCTTTTTGATGTAATTACTTTAAATAAAACGACTGACATTAAAAAGAATCATTGATATTGGTACACATTCTGTCCATTGTGACTTGAGCATAATCTTTTTTTATTAATTGCAGGAAATTGGAAATGTCGTAAGGGCACACGTATTAATAACGCTTATGGGAGGATCGCGGTACGGTACTTACAATATTACATATTTATAACATTAAATGTCCAGAAGCAAAATGCATCGAAAGGAATAACTTCCTATTGACTTAGGTTCCGAATTTCAAAGACACACATCGAAAACAAATGTTAACTGTCCAAATTTTAACTGCTGGTAACATAAACAGAGGGACCGCCAAACTGGGTGCTAGCCAAAAATCATACACCATTGTAGCATAATTTACAACTAAGTACATTTAAGCTATTGCTCGAGTAGTTTAATCTAGTTCAGCTATTAGTTTTATTAGTGTTGGCGATTTGCATTTATGTATCTACGCATTTGAAAATTTTCACTATCAATACATGCAAATAAAATGTACCTATGGCTGGCTGCAGTTTCAAATTTTTAATTCAATAACGAAACAATGTTTCTTATGCTGAGCGTAGTAAAATACCTAATTAGATTAACTTTCGCAAAACAATCGCCCTCCTTATTAGCTGAACTACTGAACCAGATATAATTAGGATAGCTAAAAGCAACAGGCTTTTCGATTACATGTGTTAATTTGTTGTGGTTATAGAGATTAACCGGTGGGCAGCACGCGATGGGCGGGTAGTGTTGCTAGATGTCCCGCTTCGCGGGATGTCTAGATTTCCTGTTGTCTTCGGCAGTGGTGTGCAGTGCACACCATGCAAAAAAAGTATTTTAAACCGACTTCAAAAAAGGACCGGTATTGCATGCCCTAGTACGAAGTAGCCGCAGAAACAATCCAGTTCACGTTTGAAATTAAAAATTCTGGCTTCTACTACTAACGAAATTTCGGAAGGATGAAAAGCGGAAGAAAAATAACTAAACAATAAATAGCAACAACAATCATTTTTAAATACTTCTACTAAAGCTAAAACTATCCTACTACTACTAGCATTTCCTTGCTATATGGCAATACTAATTAATGCGCTGGGCGTGGAACCTACCAGTCCTTTGATCGCCTAAGGTAAGCTGTTCTTATTTAAAAGTCCCGATTTTCATTAAACGTAGTTCTGATTTCAGTAAACAGTAGCTGGAAACACTAGCTATGGCCGCTAATAAGGGCACGGGTCAGCCCTCCTGTGGCGGGACGTCAACATAAACTTACCAGTTACGTCGGTTTTTTGCACAAGTGTAGAAAACCAGAGTTTCTAAACCAGCTATCTAGATACAATACGCGTGCTCACGAGATAAAATAATTATTTTAGTCAATAATAAGCACTAAATGAAAGGTTGTTGTGTTGTGTTGTGACCTTTTCGATACGATACTATGATTGTAACTAAATTAACATAGCCTACAGTGGCGTGGCGTTCAAAGAACTCGATTCCTACCGGCTTGCCTAATATCAGGCATTTGACCACCTTATTCTACAGCTCTTAAGGAAAATGTACGCCAAATATACACCGGCTTGCCTTAGGATATCTTTTACGGCACGCCACTGATAGCCTATTATGGATTAAGGAGTGTTTCACGTTTTAAAGGTACACTTCCTAACAATTCGAAGTGACTAACGAAATTTCAATGCATAATATTTGTTGCTTTAACATAAGCCAGTTGCAAATGCAAATATGATTGAACACGCAAATTCGTTGTTTGGGGAAACTCGGATTCTCTTTGACTCTAACATAACAGAGGAATATCTATTCAAAAGGTCTTCGTTCCTCCGTAAGTCTATTTGTAAATTCAACCTTAAACGTTCGACAGCAAAGTTGAGTTTCATAAAGCGACCAAAATTGAAATAGGGCTCTTGAAAAGTCACTCTAACAATACTAACTTTGGCGTTGCATTTCTAGATTCAAGCAAATGTTAATGCCAAATGAAACAAAGACTATTTGTACTGAAACTTCGGGCAATATAAGTCTTCTTCGGAATATCAGCTAGAGCAGGGGTTCCCAAAGTGTGCGCCGCGGCGCTCTGGTGCGCCGTAGAAAGTAAAGTGAGTCGAACCTCTATCATTATCTAAAACCACAAATATTCGCGAGTACCTATAAAGCAACAATACCTATTTTGAGCGAGCTAGGGTAGGGCGCCGTGACGAACTACTAAACTTGTAAGTGCGCCACGTGCTGAAAAAGATTGGGAACCCCTGAGCTAGAGAATATTGGGAAGCAAGCCGAGCAAACAGGTTAGGCGGGTTTTAAATAAAAAGTGAAATTGTTTGAGCCCACTACTAATTACGACTAATAAATTATGCTTGTATGCGTACAGTCATCGCCTACATTTGACTATTTGTTAAGGATTAAAAAATAGTTTTTGGTGGTCCATAATATAGAAATGAAAATTTCTTATTATTATGCCAGTATAGTCTAAACTATACAAATATTAAAGCTCAAGAGTCAATCTACTTTTGATCTAAGTAGATACTTTTTACGACGAACATGGGAAAAGGAAAAAATGGTAAGTTTCCCTCTACTCTATGCAAATATGGAATTGTTATAACTATTAATTACAATAAGGGGTCATCCAGATAGTACGTCATACCAATGAGGGGGGGAGGGGTGGGGGGGTGTCTAGCCAAATGTGACAGCCTATATTAAAAAGATGAAATATGTTAGGAAAAAATGTAACATGGGAGCCCTCCCCCATGTCTATAAGTGTGAAAAACCATGTTCACTTTGTGAATGACCTCTAATATGGCGAGATGAATTAAGGCAGTGTTTTTCAAAGTGTGGGTTGCGACCCCCTGGAGGGTCGCAGAGCCTCTAGAAGGGGGTCGTGAGGGTCGAGAAACCTCAGGCAAAAAAAAAAACAAAAAAGCTCAAAAGTGTAATGGAATACAATACAGTTTAGAAATCGTGCAGAATAGGGGGGTCGCGAAATATTTTCGTATACAAAGGGGGTCGTGCCATGAAATAGTTTGAAAAACACTGAATTAAGGTATGACGTACAACTAACAACGCTGAGTGTGAAAAAAGAAAGTCCCAGGAAAAATACATATATTGTATAAATAAGTAGGTAATAATTAATCTGTGCAAGCAAAACTGCGAAAAAGACAGTCATGACGGATGATTAAGTTTAATAGCAACTTAATAAGACAATACAAAAATTAAATAGCACAATCCAACCGGCCAAAAAAATCATAACTTTCAAATCTAAATTACTTTTCAAAACAAAGCTAATTCAACTAACCAAAAGATAAATTACTCTCTCAATTGACTAATGAGATGCAAAAAGTCGACGTAATCTAACCTCGAAAAGGTCAGGGGTCAATGAACTGGATAATTAAAACACAATTAAAGTCGGCTCCCGCGCCTGTCACAGTGAGATGACCTGATATGGTACAGTCCGCAAAAACGCGTAGGTCCAATCAGCTGTTCGGTTTTTTGCGTTGTGTTAATAGATTTTTAATTTGGCCGCATATAGCGACGGACAAGCGACTATTTGGCTTTCGATGGACGCTCGGTAAGCGGTTGTTTTCTTAAGCTTTAAATGAAACCTATTGAGTGTTTAATTCGTTTCCCGTGTTGTCAAAGCTTGAAGACCAGTAGGCACATGATGGTAAGCTTTGACGCAATAAATAGATGATAAAGCACTTTCCAGCACCCGTCACGTTCTGACAAGTATGGATGTGTGAGACTGACGGATGCTTTATATTTATTTATGCCACACCTGGCGCGCGCTACGCGTACGGAAAAAGCCGCTTTCTGGCCAAGTGTAGACATAAGATTATATACACAACACGGGAGGTAATAAAGAAAGCCCTCGATCGCATATTTGCGTTCCTCGCTTGCAGCTCGGGCCGCAAACACCCACGGCCTTTCTTTGTTTTACCACCCTAATTGTGTAATCTGGGGGCACGGTAGTGCCCCCGCCAGGTCGAGCAAAACAAAGGCACGGCCGTACCATCCTTTTCTCGTAGCCATTCAGGCCATTTTCAACCGCCCGTAATTTTGTACTGGCTAAAGCTTGAACCCTGAATTTTTAGGGATATATAGGGCACAATAAGACTTAAATATATTCTCAATATCATTCAATTTGAACGTGTAGTTTAAAACTATTGCACGTCAAAGCTCCTTAGTTTTGTCACTGACTCACTGACTGACTGATAATCATCATAATTCTAACTTGGTTTAACATTACAAATCTCAACACTTTTTTGTTGTAGAAGAACTACGTTGCGAGACTTGCATCTTTTTACATGTAATGTTTTTGATGGGTGTACTATTATCGCTCGACCCGAAACCCGTCATAAAGCCTACCGATTTTAATTCTAGTTTAGCACTTACAATAAAAGTGTCAAACGAAACTTAGTGATAAAAGTAAAACGATCAATCATAGTAATTAATTGATAGAACTAAAACTATTTTAACGTAATTTGGTTTTTGTAAAAAAAAACCTGTTGTGCTTACCGTACAATCAAGAGTTAATCTAAGCTGTATGAGATAAATATTTTACCTGTCTTAGAAACTTGTAATCATTAGCAAACTCGGCGTTAACGATAAACATTAAAAAGTTCACACATTTTGTTGAATCACCGTTTTTCAAACAAAAGAAAAATAGGTAAGATCACGGTCACTGGACCTATTTTTGAACAGTTATGATTTTGGAAGTCGTTGTTAAGGATGAGGAACTTATTGAGTAGCTTTTTAAAGTTCGGTACTTATCGTAATGGTACAACAATTCAGCGTAGTATAAAGTATAAGCCTTTACTTTTTACCCGACTGCGGCGAAGCCCAAAGGAGGGTTATGTGTTTGACCTGTATGTATGTATGTATGTATGTCCGTTCCTGTGTCCGCTCGTAACTACTCAACGGCACATCCGATTTTGATAAATGATACATCATTAGATTCGTCTTGATGGTGCGAGTGTCACTGGCTATGAAGTTCGCTAAAATAAACAAAATAGCGGATTTTATGCACTTTTAAAGTGCACCGCGGTCGGGATTTTTTTTAGTAAAAATATTTAGTTATTATGCTTAAGTTCATTTTTTATGCCTAAATGTTTACACAATTAAATTAATAACTTTCTGAAGTAAAATAATACGTTATGTCTAGTATTAATTAATCCTCTGGAGGGGCTTAGCAAGCGACCAGAAAGAGCACGCGTTATGCGATAGAGAGAGGTGGTCGGATGCGGTGCGTTCCGTCCGGTGGTCGGACTCGAATGTCACTTATTCTGTGCTACAGGCAAATATCCTGAGCCATTTTTAAATGTCACGTGTTGCACTTGCGACCTCTGTGCAAGCATTCAAGAGTACCCCTGAGTGCACCAACGATATCAATGAATAATTTGTCAACGTTCCGCACTTGTCGTTTTCCTTTTAACCCGTCGCCGCTATCTTCTCATTACGTAACCCGTCAAATGGCTTTACATTAAAAAGGAAAGTGGCCATGATCGTGGTTAATCGCCTCGGACCTTTTTACATTTAAAAACTTTTTAAAACAAACGAGAGATCAGAGTTCTTTATTTTTATCGGATAAATATTAAGAGAAATTGGATCTCTCTTTCTTTAAGTCAATAAAGGAGTTGGAAAGTATTTTTAGGGATAAGCAGGCAGTTTAAATATTTTTTTTCCGCCGACACCCCGTTTTATGTCTTAAATAAAATTTTGAAACTTTTAGGTCTTTTCTTTTACTAAACTTTTTGTTTGTTATTAATTCTTAAAGGGTCTTCAAGCGCAGTTTCAATAGTATCCAATTATAAAATTACAATAACAAGAAAATTCAAATGCACGTTGTTAGACTGTCTACAAATAATCTGCTTTGCCCTCGAGGTTAACTAGTAAAATGCCTTATGGCAGTAAGTCTGCCTTTTATCCGGTATGACTATTGTGCAATAAGATTGAAACAAATCACGTTAAAAGACTAAGTGAGGTAAACTACCGCTATTACAATTACTACTGCTACTATTACCGTTTTCCATACAACCATAAAGAGGGTAATTGTTTGCTTCCACGGCATCAATTATGTTTGAAATGTGTTTTATTTTATACCTTGTAGTACCATGAAGTGTATTTATTTCATTTGCACGAAATGACATTCTAAGTATTTCTGAGAAGTTCCAAAAAAACACGATTGACGTGCAATTGGGCCTGTAAGGTTACCGGCATCGCCATCTATGAGCATCATTTGAAACTAAACATTTGTTGCAAACATTATAATTTTTTTTTGGCTTTTTGAGAGTTCTCATGTGATTTCGCACAAATAAAATTTCAAACATAATTGATGCCCTAGTAGCAAACAATTACCCTCTTTTAATTTGCATGGAAAACCGATTCGAATAACCTTAATAGGACCTTCCCTTGAACCAAGCCACTCATCTCGCTTGTCAGATTATTCCTAGCGACTAGTTGGTTGTTTCCTAAAATAACCCGAGATAGCTTAGTTATCTAGAAGCTTAAGAAGCTTCACCCTTATTAAGGATAACTAATGCGCCCAGTGCCCGCGAAACCGGCCATTCCGCTCACGTTTTTAATTTTTTTTCCCTTTTTTCGTCGCCCCACATTGATTTGCGGCCGATAATCTATGCACTAAAGTAATTTTGTAAATACACGCGAGAGCAATAGTTTATCTATCTATCAGTGGCGTGGCGTAAAAGATATCCTTGGGCAAGCCGGTGCTAATTTGGCGTACTTTTTCTTTAAGAGCTGTAGAATAAGGTGGTCAAATGCCTGATTAGGCAAGCCGGTAGGAATCGAGTTCTTAGGACGCCACGCCACTGATCACTACATAGTAGAAAACAAAGTCGCTTCTCGCGGTCTGTCTGTCCCTATGTATGCTGAGATCTTTAAAACTAACGCAACGAATTTTGATGCGGTTTCTTTTAATAGTTACAGTGATTCAAGAGGAAGGTTTATATGTATAATACATGCATTTAGTATCAGCATTGCACCCGTGCAGCCGGGGCGAGTCGCTAGTACATTATTATAACAAAATTGTAGCAACATTACGTTTGACGCGCATCACGTAAAACCTACCAGACCGATTTCTATGAAGTTTGGTGTAAGGGAGACTGGGTGGGCATTACTCCGAGCGTTGCAAACGCCGTGACTTCGGTGGGGGCTATATTGCCGAAGTTCCGTGAGATTTCGACACCATTTTCAGTTAAGTCGTAGAAAGTCCCGCCGTTACAACATTAACTGAAAATGCTGCACAAATCTCGTGGAACTTCAACAATATCGCTCCCACCGAAGGACGGCGTTTGAAACGCTCGGAGAAATTTCCGGGTATGGTTGTCTCGGAGGCTGATTGTCACGGCAGTCGTAATAGTACATTACACAACTAGGGTGGTAAAACAAAGAAAAGCCGAGATTGCAGATGATTGCGGCCCGAGCTGCAAGCGAGGGACGTAAATATGCGATCGAGGGCTTTCTTTATTATGTCCCGTGTTGTGTACATCATTTTATGTCTATACTTTATGGCCAGGTGCGGTATAAAAGAATACTAAAGGACAGAATAAGTGAATCGATCGGTAATCGATTGAACCAGGCGTTAATTTGCGGAAATCCATGTTAATTAAAACACAAATATTGCTTTTTTTTAATTGATCGATGTTAAAATATCGCAAAAGCCTCGTTCCATACTTCACCAGTTGACGCACTTATTCATTGATTTAGTATTATTTTATAGCCGTTGTCGACCGACTCTCAGGGTCACCAACATTCAGAGGGTAGGTACTTACCGTTGACTTAGAACTATGAAATTGGGCAAGTACCGGACAAATCTGTAAACTATACATTTTAATTAAATCACTAAATAAAAAAAAATACTTTACTACGGGAATCAAAATTTATAGGGTACTTTAATATAATTATGTACCTACAAATTTGTACGGAATCCTCGGTGGGCGAGTCTCTGTACTGTGCTACTCTGTTATTAAATAGCTTAGGCATCTTTGGTAGCATTAAAAAGATAGTCTAAGACATTGATAAGTTGAGCTCTCGTCTGCTTAATTGTATAAAGAATTACCGCAATCAGTTCCTCACATTTTACACCATACTTTAAAGCATTTAAGAGCTACATTCGTTTGGCATTTGTAGTGACCGAGACCTTAAGTATAGTGGGTCACTTAATTAAAACTACTATTTGGTTCGCCTAAGACTAATTTTATAAAGATAGTGATGACAATATGTATTACAAATAAAATTAGTACTACCAATGACAGATAACCAGGAATCTTTTAGAGTAATTTTTACCATACCTTAATTGAAATTTTGGGTAGGTTTGTCCGAAATCAACATTGCCCCTCACCTAGTACGCATATTGATTTGATATGTGATTTTGATGATATTAATTTCCTAAATCAGTTCATGTAAACGTATGTATGTAAAATTGTAAGTTATTTAAGCTTCGTACTGAGGAGAGTAACGTATTAAAATATCTAAGCATTATTCAAATAACAAGACATTATAATTAAACGAGTATTTTCATATTCATGTCACTTAACGTTCCTAGCGGGATTCAAACTCCGGACGCATCTTCCGCAATCCGACAAAACGTGGACTAAACGTCTCCCGTAATCGCCAAGCATGCTCATTATGTTTAATACCAGTATCTTTATAAGAGGAACATTCGAGAAATGCGCTAAAGATCCGGCTCGAAGGACCAACATCAAAGGAGTTATATAAAGTTTTTAATTAAGATGTTCCTACTAGTGATGGGAAATTGCAGAGAATATTTCCGTTTGAGAGAATATTCTCGGAAACATTACCGTAATATTTCCGAATATGGCAATTTACTTAAAAACTAGTTTTTATTATATGAATACTTGTTTTTTTCTAATAACGAAATATTTTAATACTATAAAGTTCTTTATTCTTATGCCTAAATAAATTCATTTTACGCCTATTTTAAGTATTATTTTCATAAATTACCGTAAATTTCCATAAATTCTCTTAAATTTCATGTGAAATTTCCGGAAATTTCCTTACGAAAATTACGTTTAGTATGAAATTATAGGATGTAGGGATAAAAACGAAATATAAAAACACCAGCCGAGTGTGTGCGAGTGCGAGTTGGATTCGCACACGTAGGGTTCCATACCACCGTGGATCAAAAAGACGCCAAAAAACACGTCTCTTGTATGGAGATCCCCTTTTATTTTTTATTTTATTTTGTTTTTTTATTAATTTTTGTGAAATTTTTAAGCCTCTTCCTATTACGGTTTAAATGATAGATCCCTGTGACACACGGACAGCGGAGGCTTAGTAGTAGGGTCCCGTTGGCACTCTTTGGGTACGGAACCCTAAGAAGATGGTTTGGTGATCAAACATGTTTTATTAAGTAAATGTCACAACACAAGTTTTAGGGCATTTGCCAAATATCTTTATGATTTATGAATATAATGTTCTAGCATCGACAGCGGCGAGCCAGTCACATTTATATGGAGCGTGCAATAGCACTATTTATTTCTTCTTTCTTTGGTGCATCACTTTCGCTCTTTATGGCAACTAGTTCTGGTTCTGTTAATTCTTGTAGCATTCACTGCACTTGAACTTTGTAAATTACTTTTTTTTAGAAGCCTGAATAACTTGCAGACCTTATTGGCTTTGGTATTGCACACCAGGTGGGGGCCGTGGCGTTCCCTGTACTGGGACAGTTACGTTGGTGGGGTTACACTGATTGCTCAAAGTGAGCAGCGGACTACCGGGAAGGTTGAAGCTGGTCAATTTTTTTTAAGAGGGGAAAATGCGTTACGCTTATGTGGGACTCCCTTGTTGGCTGATGAGGCCAAGGTTTACCCACTAAAAACCCCTCTAAGTGCCGTCTCCGTGCTATAGGGCGAGACCACGGGAACGGTGTAACCACTCCTCCGTAGCCTCGCCAGCGGCCGACCGAACTCCGGACTAGTCTCTGGGGAGACTCTCTCCCCTTTCCTCTCTAGGGGCGTGCCGATGGTCGGCAGCCGGCTACTCGGGGACCTGCGTGTAGGCGACAGACGTCCACGTGCCTGTCGCCCACGGGTTCCCTTATGGGAGAAGTCGGCGGTCGTAGCCCAATCGCCGTCGCCCCACGCGTTTGCGGCGCATTGGCTGGGAGGCCGGATCTCCTCCCTTCCGCGCTCCGCCTCCTCATTCTGCGCCATCAAATCCTTGTAGAAGGAAGCTGCCGCCTTCCACGACCTAGCCCAGCTAAGAAGACTCCGGCAAGGAACTTAGCTGAGCCCGAGCAAGGTCGGAGTGAACCCCGTAAATCCCGGACATTCGGGTCCTGGGGCAAGTCGGGACGCGACTCTTGTGTGCTGTTGTCGCGAGGAGATCGACCCCGCCGGCGGGGACGACACTGTGTGCGTCGAACTCCGTCCGACGTCCTTACAGCGATGATTTTTTCGAATCCTGCTGAGATGTCGTCGTCCGGGTCAGTAAGGAAGCTCCTAGGGCGCCGGGTGAAGCGGCCTCTGATGAAGCTGGACCGGCTGAGCTCATCGTCGGGACCTGGAAGAGAGGGAAGGTAGCCGGCCGCTTTCCTAACAAGTGGATTCCTATGTTGTTACAAAAGTGAGACTCTGAAGAGATTTTTACCTATTATTTTTTTTTCGAAATATTGATGAATGATTGACTTTGGTTTCTTTATAAACCATTCGGTGTCACTCGTAGACGAACGAACGAACGAACACGTCACGAACTAACTGTTTGGTTAAATGCATTTACGACAACTGTTAAAACAGTACTGATATAAAATTAAGCTTAACCCCTTTTGTTTTATCTCACTATCTTTCTACGAGCATCCCTCGCATGGAGTTTTTCAACTACCTGCGCACCTGTGTCTGACCGGCTGAATGATCCGACACTTGCAAATAACACTCAACGGCTTGTTATCAACAAATACTAAGGATAAAATTATGTAAGTTAAAATATAAGGGTATATTTGATTTATTTTTCTGATCTTATTGAAATTTTCAAGGTAAGTTTCTCGGAAATTTAAGAGAATTTACGGAAATTTATTGAAATATACTCCTTACTTCTCAATGCATTGTAAAAATGGTCTGCCTTTTATGTATAATATTTACAATGCAATTAGACAACTATACAGATTAAATTCATTTTAGTTTTAGTAGTAGAAATTATAAATTTCCATATTTTTCGTGTTATGGAAATATTACGGAAATATTCTCAGAAAATTTCGTTTCCGAAAGTTTCCATATTTGGAAACTTTCCGACTGCCCATCATTAGTTCCTACCTTAAAGACAGTAAGATTTAAGTACATAATTACATGAACAAAACTTCACAAGAAATCTCACTGCCAAATGGTGAATGAAGATGAGTTGATAATATTCACAAGAAATTACACCACCAAACAGAAGATGGCTTGATAATATTTAACCATAAATTGCTCTTCGAAAACGGAGATGGGCTGGCCTCATTATTTAGAAATCCCCTTACTGTTAATAAATTTACAAAATCATTCAAATCCATTCATGCATTAAGATTTTCCTTAAGATTTCCGGCGACGTTTGGACCTCCGATTTACATATTTAAATCTATTGTTATATCTTGATAAACAACCCCTTCTAAAAAAATCTTAATTTATGTCTAACTTGACTCGCATTAGTATACAGATTGCACTGTTAGTGCTTTCCAAGTCCTTTCTAATCAGGTTTATAGAGTGATGGCACGGAAGTGCCGGTTTTAAATCAATTCGGGATCATTCACTGGTCATGTAGTTATTATATGATAATAACTGATAAATGCGACAACAATAGACCAGTTTAAGTAAACGGATTTAATCGCGTATATTACTTCATTTATGCCACACCACACCTGGCCATAAAGTGCTACGCGTACGGAAAAAGCCGCTTTCTGGCCAAGTGTAGACATAAAATGATGTACACAACACGGGAGGTAATAAAGAAAGCCCTCGATCGCATATTTACGTCCCTCGCTTGCAGCTCGGGCCGCAAACTTCTGCGATCTCGGCCTTTCTTTGTATTACCACCCTAGTTGTGTAATGTACTATTTTACGACCCGACATTTCGCAACCCTTTTCAGCGTTCATGGTCGCGGTAGACTGAAAAAAACATATATTTTCTCTGTCAAAATTACCGTTGTGATTGCACAATCCAAAATAAAATAAGGTTGTAAAGACGTTTACACACATGCCAGCAGGGCAATACCGTAACATAAGAAACAAGCGGCGCTTCAAAAAAGGCATACTGATAAGAAAGGTATCTAAGGCTTGTCGTAGGTACGATAGCAAACACTTAATAATACTTATTAATGAAGCGCCAGGTCGATGCTACACATTCTAACTCTCACTGGCGCGCTACTAACATACTCGACGCGGATAGATTTATCACCGCTGGATGCGACATGCACCCGCGCCCGCGCCGCGACACCTTGCAATAAATAGACCATAGATTCTAGAATATATCATATAAGGGAACACTCAATAAATCCAAAGTCATGACTCCGAAAGCTTCAATACTCCGAAATATCATAATTCCGGACGTCCGAAAGCATCATTGTTTTTTCTCACTCATTGTCATTTTCTAGAGCGCTGGCAAAATCAGATCAGGTCAGAATCAGGCCCACTCACAAAATAAATAATTTGATTTGACTCGGAAACATCAAAATTCCGAACGCTATATTTTCCTCTGAGTGGTGACACTCTTGGAGACGCTGTAATAGAGAGTATAATTTTTAATTATGTTAGGATATGCTACTATACCTACAGAAGAACAATATTAGAGGTAGGTTTACAAAGCGTCGCCCTTTATAAACGTTCCTTTTATTTTGTCCCTGAGTTCATATACAGAAAAAGTAAAATTTGTTCCAATGTAACATGGGTTTCGGAACTTTGATATTCAGGAGGATACTACTTTCGGAAAGTTAACTCTTTGGAATTATTAAGTGTACCCAAATAACGTATCATTGTCAACAGGGTGGGTAAACATTACGACCTGAACGTCCATGTGGTCACCACAGCACTGCCAATAATTATGCATCTAAGCTGTGTTATTTTAGAAATTTATTAAACGAATGTTAAATTTTATGAGTTTATATGCAGTAGTGATATGTACCTTCTATGGATGGAAAAAAAATTAACCCTAAAAGCAAAGTACAAGTAGGTAATGAATTTTATGCCGGTGGAATCAAGTGAATAAGTAAATACATTTTTGTTTCTGACTGTACCATTGTTTGCTTGTTAAATTTTATGTAATCATGTCACAATTGTTGCAATGATTAATGTTTTTGAAACAGAAACTGGTGAGGTTCTTCCAGCGCTTTTTCTCACCGGAAGGTCATTTTCCGCAGCACCAATAGAATCAGACCTGTAAAAAAGCCCTTCAAGCCTACTTGCAGAACTAAATGATTTGATTTGATCGATTATATAATACTTTACATTACATGAATTAATTTTAAAACTGATATCAGCCACTGACAATATCCATACAATATTTGCATTTATGTTAATGCCAGTTATGATTTACCTTAATTAATTAAACAAATTTGATGTAATGTTTAGTAATAATACCATAAATATGAATAAAAATACTGTCTGGCAAATTAAAGAGAAATCAGATAAATATCATTCATTCTTACCGTAGTTTTGTTAATTAGAAATTGTCACATACAATTATGACAATAAAATTTTGTTTTTAATATTTCTTTAAAACCTACCTTTATAACTCAAGACAATAGTTTGAATAGGAATTGATTCATTATTTCGTGTTATTTTAAATTAATATGTATTAATAACATTTTTAATGTTTAGCTGAAGAGGGTGAAAAATCAGCACTAAGAAACCACCATTTTATTTAATTTATTGGAGAACAAACAGAAACAAGTGTACAAAGGTGAATAATTTTCTAAACACAAAAGTAAGAAATATGCACTATTTATATTTTAGGATTATTTATTAAAATTACCCTTTCATCGACGAGTACGAATATTTTTGGTAAGTATCGAAACTTTTAAAAAACTGATGCCGACGAATACCAATGCAAAATAATTTAATTGTTACATTTTTGAACTGAATTATTTGTATGTCACTAAAAAGCCAAGTAATGATGTATACTTTTAAAGTAAAATCAGTCTTAGAATTAATCAAGAATTATTTCAACAAATTACTTGTTAGCCTAAACTGACACCATCCAATTTATGTCTCAAGCTCTCAGTACGGTCGTTAAATTCACTCCAATAATTAAATTTTAATAATACGGCAATAACACTCATACGCTGAATGGCAAAGCCGGGTAAGTGCGTTTTCACACTTTCTCAGGCGCTTCCAGCACTCGCGCATCTGCCGACGCGCCGCTCCGCCGATTTCGTGCATTTTTTTGCAAGTGACGACTTGGATTTCTAAATAATTTAAATGCGCGCACGATACGCAGATGCGGTATACAGAATCGTACTTACGATCTTCTTTATTAACAAACTACATACAACGCCTTTAATATTAAAAAATTGCGGATAAAGAGCGTTAAAAAACTGTAATTTCTCGTATTTTTACAGTTAAAAAAGTATAAGAGGACTTACGTTTTAATAAAAACAACGTAACTAAATCCGTTCAAAGCACAAAACCATGTCACTGTCACAGGCCACTGATCGCGAGTAACGCGCGTGCGCGAACGAGGACGGTTCCAGCGAGACTGGCGCACGAGTCGGTGAAATGAACGCACCTTGCAGTTTTATGAGACGAGTTTAGTAAAGGAGTTCTAATCATGCCGCGGGAATCGCTTTTTGAATTAAAGGTTGACCGCTCAGATGTCTGGAGGAAATCGCTATTTAACGATAGCGTCGCTTGTTTGAACAGTTGCTCAAAGGTAATAGTAACGTCGGCGGCACAGAAATAAGACTGCAATTTATAAACCAGGCATAAAACTAAGTGATAGTCAATTACGTACTTTACGTTTAGAGGTAGATAACGGAAACTTGCGTTTTATAAATTACAAATCTTTATTACTATTTCATGAGGCAAATCGGTGAGAATAATGACTTTTCGGCAGAGATGCAGGCACATAAATTTATTTAAAGTTTTAATGGACCATACGCTTTTAAATAATACCTGTATATCAAGACTTAAAAATAAGCTCAAACTTCTAAAATTGAGTTTAGATCGCTGGTGATGTGACTAGAATGAACAGAGCATAATTTTTAAAAACCGAGTGGTAGAAAAGCCATTAAACTCATAAACCAGTGGACAAATAAAAAGGCGGTTAAACCTAAAATTTATGAAGGATTTTACCGTTCGTAACCACTGTTACAAGCAAGTTGCAGTTTTATGAGGTGACATGACGACTTGAAAGCAATCGAATCGCAACAAGCATTCAAGAATTATCCGTATTTCTATGTGCAAAAGATATTATGTTAAGTACACGTTATAATCAATTTTATGATTTTAACGCATAATTAGACCAGCAGCATTTTATTTTGGTAAGTGACGATGAATTCCATGATGGAGCATAATACCATCTACTTTGCCTTTTGTATCATTCTGGTTTATTAGGTTTTTAACCTAAAATGGTAAAATTGAAGGCACTTGCTGGGTGCTCCGGTAGTTGAATGGTAAATACGCCGGGCCGAAAATCCAGAGGTACCAGATTCGAGTCCTGGTCTGGACCATAGGTGAGCGCCATTTAATTTTTCTATGTACTTTGATTTCTTATATCTATATGTAACATAAAAATGTGGTGTAATTTACCCGCCTTAAAAAACTAATAAAGAAACATCATTTTTCTTTCGTATGGTGAGATATCGATACTTTCGCAAAACTCATGACATAATTAGTAAATTTTTTTGTATTCCATCGATATGGTGCAATTATTTATTAACAGTTAAACATGTTGACTATAAATGAATTCATAAATACGGAACCTTAACAACAGTAATCACATTTGAATAAAAACGATATTTGACATGCTTCGAAATATACGTTAGAACAATTCAGAAAATTAAAACGAAAACAACATTTCAAATTTCATACAGGGTTCTAAGATGATCAAGTATGCCTGTAATTATAAGAAATAACTAACCCATAAAGGCACTGAATCAACCAGTTAATGATTTGTTACACGCCATGTGTATGTTTTTAAATCCTAGATTAATTAGGTGCAGTGATCGATGGATCAATACGTGCTAAAGACATCGTGCGCGCGCGCGGCGCATAATCGTGATCTGTCATAAATAAATAGACAATGCGCTTCACAGGGTGTTTTGAACTAACAAACACTAGTTTTTTAAGCGTTTATTTTACGAACTTACAAAACGATGTATATGTAAGCTCTATATGGTAATAAATTGAAATGAATATCTGTAGTAATAAAACTAAAACCTTTAATAACAAAGCTAAAAGAAACGATAGTGGCTTAAACTCTTTTTAATACATCAAATTTTCTGTCTACTCCGTCTATATTAAGAACTACAAATGGTGAAACCGAAGATATTGTCAACATGTGGATTTATTTATAAACAAAAATCGTACAAAAAAATGCATTCATACATTATTTTATCATTTCACGGCGGTAGTCTACACGTAGATACGAGTACATACTAAGTACAATACATAATGTTTGGAGGCAGGTTGTTTGCTGCTTTCGAATTATTATCAAATTGACTTAACAGTCAATAACAAAGGGGAAGGACTTTTTGCTTTCTCAACATTATAAAGTTACTCAATTCGCAAAGTCAAGATGGCACTTCAAAACAACGCAAAAGAGAGTTGCACGCTTTTCCCAGGCCGCCGGAAGGGTGCTTTTACTTCCGGGTAAGCTTCTCGTGGGAATATAAAAAAACACGCGTGATTTATAAATCCTGAGTACACATTTGTAAAACAGTAAAGTAATCTATGCTCACAAAAAATGCCACTTACTTGCCATTGACACATGAATGGCAAAAATTGCCCGCGGCCGTCGACCCCGCTGATTGGGCTATTGAATAAATTGAGCTGTAGCTTGAAAAAGCGTGTGAATTAATCTAACACGATCTTAATCATTGGATTATTAAAATTTCCTGGCGATTAAGCGAACTGGACTTCGCTAATTATACACTGTTATTGTTGAAGATCTTATGACAAGGGGTTAAAGGCTATTTTTGTGTGGATGTGTTAATGTGGGTAGGATTGAGAGGAAATAGCTAACGACACGTGATAAGTCATCGATGATTATGTTTGGTTATGTGTGGAAAAGGCTTGGAATATTTCGAGAAGGTTCCGTTGAAATCAATCACAAAGGGGGCCCGTGGAAAATATGGCAGAAGTAAGTACAGTCGAGTTCATCATTATCTGAGCAAAGAACGGATCAAAAATATCTGATGTAGTTCATATGCTTGTGACAATAGGGTCTTGTTCAGATGTTTTTGGTCCAAACTTTGCTCAGATAATGATGAACTCGACTGTACCATATTTTAAAACGTAGAATGCTATCTAAATAATTATAAAATTGATTACAATCTAAATAATTTGATGGAAACTGTAAAAAAATATCAACCCTGTACCTATAACCATGTAAAATTTCAATTAATTAAAAGTATCTGGAAGGAACATTCCGCTGCTGCTAATAAAAATTATAAATTTGCTAAAAAAACATTAATTTTTTCAATTTCCATTTCATATTTTGACAAATTAGATCAAAAAGAATATTGTTTTGATTCAAAGCATATAGTAGTCACTGTTATCTAACCTAAGTCTAATTGAACCTATCTACCTACTGAATTTGATTAGAAAACTTTGCATATACGTTTTAAGTGGTACTCTGTATTTTGCTTTAAACGTTATGAGGGAACATTTTATTATGCATATAAAAAATCTGAACATGAAATCTGTCCCGCAAAAATTTAATCACGATTCGGCAAATATATTATAAAAATGTGTGCCATTCGTGTTTAACGGCAAAAACGTTAAAATCATTTATCATAGAAATATGATGTCTTTATAAAAGCAGTTATTAATATGAACTATGTGGATACATGTTAAAATCTTTATTCTAAAGTGATAATTATACGCTGTCAGAAGATTTACTTCATCGTGGTATTTTTTTATCTGTATTTATTGATTTTGTTTAAAGTTGTGTGATATTTTCAACATACTGCGAAGATCAGTCTTGCTTATGCTTATTTTTTTAATTATAGTTGTGAATTCTTATTGAATTCGGAATTATACATGAATGAAAAACAATTAACACAAAATTTGCAAATTTAATTGAAGTCTTAATAATTTTTCAAATATCTTGAATCCACCTTTATTTATGTTTCATTAGTGTGTGTGTGTGTGTGTGTGTGAGTGTGGAGATCCGGAACAGACCATAAACCACATGGTATTTGAATGTCCCATTACCAGATATAATGGAGTAGCTGAATATTTCAAAAATCTGACTTTGACCTTAGTTTTGAATGTAACCAGTGTGTAACCGCCATACGATAATAAGTAAATTAATTCAATTATTTTACAGTTACGGTTATTTCGAATGCTGTTACCGGTAGATTTTTCCAATCTATCTAATAACGGGGGGAGAGTATCTTTCAGTAAATATTCACGTTTTTCTTTTCCACTGGAGATGTAAGCGACATTGACAGCTGACAGCTTATTAGCCAACGCACCTGTCAACCGCAGTGCGCAGAAAGTATCTTGACATTTTCTCATCACATCTCGCCTCTGTCACACCGGAGTAAAAAAATAAATATTTGTACAATACTTATAACTAGTAAAAAAATACATACGAGTATTAGATACTTAAATGTATCTGACAATATGTTGTAATGTAACATACTCGTCATACGTAAACGTAAGTCAGTGGGAACGCAAGAGTTTTCATGTGAAAACGTTTTTTTCATCACACTTGCTCGAAAATGGTGTCATTACACGTAGGTTATGCGGGCCGTAAATGAATAGTTTTCTTTTTAAATTTGACACGCTGGTTCTGTTTTACTCTTATTTGTCATGTTCAAAGGAAACGCCAACTTACTTTTTTAACTTTTATCACTGAAATATTTATTGAAAGATAACTGTCATTGCAAATACATGTAAACACATATTTCGGTAACATTAATCGCACCAAAAACATTCTGTAAAAAACTAGCTAAGTCTCGATGCAGCTGCTTGTTTATCTCTCAAAAGTAATGAAATCTAGACAAAGTCGTGCCAAGTCTAAAGTTCCTTACAGCGATTTCTTTATTATTATAGTTAATGTTGTGTGACTAGAAAGAAAGCCCTCGATCGCATATTTACCCTCGCCTGCAGCTCGGGCCGCAAACATTTGCAATCTCGGTCTTTCTGTGTTTTACCACCCTAGTTGTGTAATATACTACTATAAAACTTCATGAAAAAATGTTTAGAAATTTCATCAGATACACAGCTGCGACATACAACCCTTTGTTTAGTGAATTTTCCTTTCCTCCGCCTTTAAGCAGTTAGTATTCTGATTTATAAAAAACAAATTGCCGCGACTGTACGTCGCAATATATTTCTTTAATTTGCAATTTCAAAGTAGGTAATTCCATCACTTACATATCACTCTGGTTCAAGTTATATCAAGTAAAAATAAAACAAACACGCAGGATTTCTTACAAGATCAGTTCGCAGCGGTGTAGCTGCATCCTGCGTAGACGCATTTTTTACGCACTTTAATAGAAGCGTAATTGGACAGCGTCGATAATTGCCGTAAATCTGCTTTATCTCGGGATCGTTTCACTCGCCCGCTATGGCGGCAGTAACAGATGTTTAGTGCTCGCGCCAGTGGACTCGACTTCTGGGCCAGTGGTGGATTCAGGTTACTATGGAAACGTATACATGGGTTTTGAGAGCACATTCTTTGGTTTTGTGTTTCAATAAAAATACGTCTACGTGGCAGAGGTAATTTTTTTTTTTCAGGAACCGTGCATTTTCTGGAGTAAAAGTAGCCAATTAACTACATTGTTTGGACCAATTTTTTTATCTCTGTGCAAAAATTACTAAAACGGTGCTTTATTGTAGGTACACTAGTAAAGTAAGTAAAAAGGAAAAATATAGCTAAAACAACGTAACTAAAGCAAAAAGGACTAATTAATAAAAGGAGAAATCACAAACACGCTTTTGCATATAAATATATATGAGTATGGAAAGCAAGGATTGAAATTCGGAATGATGAAAAACTCCGAAGAGTAGATAAGTTTAATCCGTTGTTTTTTTTAATGCGAAAGCATTTAGTAGTGTTCTTGCAAAAAGATCTCAGCATTACAGGACGAACCGAAAACCATGGAAAATAATTCAAAGCAGTTGCTTCCATGCAGATATAACATTATCATCTATCTTATACACCGTGAGTCCGAGTAACCCGAAAAACTTTAACTTTAGATTCTAACAACTATTAAGAGTAAAAAAAGTTTATTGATGTATAGTCGAAAAACGGTTACTTTCCGAGATATTCATTATTATTTCAATGAAAACTCCCAAGTGTGTAAAGAGCCCTTATTTAAATGTGACTAAGATGCTTTTACAATATTTTTTTTCAATCTTTTAACTAAACAGCAATTAACCTTCGCAGTATTTGATGGTAAATGATTACGAGGCCCAAAAAATGACCTTTTGTTTCCCTGTTTGCTGTTTTTTCCTTTTTGATGTCTTTTCCTCAAGTAAGGACGTGATTATAAGGAGGGGCTGAATTTACTGATTTATTTTGTTCCATAAGACTATTAATGTAAAATTACAAAATTCGATCTATGTTGATATAACGTTATTTACTAGTAATACGATCAGGAATACGTGGTTAAAATGTTTCGGGTTATTCGGGCTCACGGTGTATAACTTCAGATGACGGTCGAGTTGTACCCTCTGACTCCCTACAAGACGTTTTAGAACATTTTTTACCTCTATAACTCGAAATAGATGAACTTTACCTCTATATCTCGAAGAAGCTGTTCTTTTGTTTTATCACCTCTGTATCTCGAAGTTTGCGAATATATATTATGTAACTCCAAGAAAAATTAGGGCAGGTAGGCCATACATATCTTTTTTTTTTTTTTTTGACCCCGGGAAATGCATAAAACTGCATACCACTACGTAACCTAAGGCTATCGGGGGTGACAGCCAGATGTTACGTATTGGTTATGTGGGGCTCTCCGCTCCTGAAGGGATTGGCCTACCCACTAAAACCCAGGGATGCTACCGACCTGTGCCTTCACGGTGATGGCATGGGAATCTACTAACGCCACGCCATCACCAGCACCTCCGCCCTAGGGCGGACCCTCTCCGAAAAAGGCACACTGTAGCATGGCCAGTGTGCCTTCCCTCACCAACTCCCCCCCGACCAAATGGCCGTCCCCCGGGGAAGCAGGGACCGGCACCAGACACACGGTGTCCCGGTCCCTCCCTCGCCGCCACGGGAGGACAAACGCCCCTGCCCCGCAGCCGTCCACGGGAGGACAAACGCCCCTACCCCGCAGACACTCCCGCCTGTCCTTACGGACCGCGGTGGGCCAGTCCTCCGCGTCCCGCTCGGGACGCAGGGGACTAGTCCACCGCCATCACGCAGCGGCACAGGTCACCCGTCTGGTGCCTGCCCGCAGTGCCCCCCAAAAGGAGACGTCGGAGGGATGCTGCCCGTGCCCGACGCTCCACCCTCGCGTGCCGCACCTGGAGAGTCCTCTAACAGAGGAAACCCGGTGCGGGACCCCCCAACCCCCCCTGACAGGCTCATTTGCAGCATCGGCAAGTGATCAATTAGGGGCCCCTAAGAAATCACTTGCCGTTGCTCCCGGGGTGCACCGGCCAAGACGCTTCCCTTTCCTGCGGATCAACCGGATCAAGAGGAATGAGAAGAATCCAGACACTCTGGGAGGTTTCCTGTCTAGCACCCCGGCCATACATATCTAGTCTATGGGAAATTTTGCCTCTATAAGTGGATTTTTTTTTTTAACTCGAAGTCATAAAGTACAGAAGCCTAACCTCTATAAGTCGAATATGGGCCTATGAAAACCTTTGTAAGTCGAAGACCTCTATAAGTCGAAACCTCGTTTGCACGATTTTTTAGCGTTTCCCTTGAGTTTCGTCTTATCGATCATCCACTGTCCTAATATTAGTCATAAATGATTTTAAACTCACACACAGAAAACATTAAGTTAGTTATCAATACCTATACATAAGACGTATTGATTTTAAAAAGTGGGCGTTGTGGAGCAACTTTCAACGTCAGTTTTGTTAGACGTTATCGTTCCATACATTATATTTCGATGTTTACGGAGATCATTTTACTCGGACTTTAAAAGGACAAGTTAACTTTGGATTCCAATCTTCGATTATCTCCTCTAATAGCTAAGGCCCTTCGCATACGCTTGGACACTTCTGTGCAACTGCAACTTTGTTCAGTACACCCATAAATCGGACGACAGGCTCCAATACTATATAGTATTGGATAGTGTAGTGCAGTGAATTTATTTTACATGTTATCATTAGCAGCCATTTCCTAAGTCCTTTATCAGTTTGACCAGGGCTTAATATATAGTATGTTTTGTACGGGCGGGTGGCATATTCTAATTAAAATACATTTTCTGTGGTTATTTTTGCTATCTATTGTCACGTAAACGTAATTTAAAACTCAATTAAAACATCCATATACCAGTTCGAAACATATTGTATCCGAACTTTTTTGACACATAAATATACAAAAATTTCTGATTATGTATATACGCATTTTTTATTCAAAAAGTTTCAAACTCACGACTTGGCAAAAAAAAATCTAGCAACGCTGCCAAGGCCACAGCAGTAATATTTCTTCCGACAAAAGATACATCGCGCCACTTGCATGTGTGCGCGCCGTGTACGCACACGAGCAAACATTTAGCAGTGCGTAGCAAAGCTTCAGTCAGGATCGCGCCGTCGCCGCGTGCACTCGCTTTCACAAAACGTATCGAAACGTCTGCAGTGTGTTCGGATGTTTAAACAGCGATCAAAAGTTACGTCGTAGTACTTAGGTATTTTACGGACGGCATCCCTGCACCTCGACCTTGAATACGTATCGCGCGCTCCTAAAAGGCCGCAGTGTGTCTACTTTTCTTTCCTAATACTTTTTTTGAATTAATAGTTACATCCATAATATCTTAATCGCAGCCAGAGTTAGCAATTTCACGTGGCAATGGGCTGGGCATATAGCTCGGAGGACCGATGGGATGTAAAGATTCTCGAATGGAGACCACGAACCGGAAGATGCAGCGTGGGTCGGCCCTTTATAAGATACTTCTGATTACGATTACCAGAGGTCTATGGAAGCAAAAAGCGTGCAAAATCCGAAGTCATTGAGGAAGACCTATATTCAGCAGTAAACGTCTAAGATTTAAAAAAATCCAAGCATTTGCATACAAAATGTCCATTCCACGACGTCCTTTCCAATTCGCACGTACTGCATTCAGTGAAATACGTTTGAATTTTCCCGATAAAAAGTCTAAGAAACACCACACCATTACTCCACGCTCGAACTGGTGAAATTGAATTACCGACGTCGCCAGCTGATTGATGTAGTTTTTACTTCGATTTGTTCAAGTATGTTGTACCAGTGATCTTCCACAGGCTTTCACGGTCACATATAAAGAAAGTTCATCTTACGCGTGTTTATATTATGGGCTTAGAAATCTGGCGATAAAACCATGCGATTTTTCATTTGTCGTGTGCCTTTTAGGTATCGATTTAATAGATCTTAATCGGTAAAGTTGGAAGTAGTTCCTTTGAGGTATTGTTCTATTTTAATCGGCATTTGCTGGTAGATGTTTGCGATGGCCGTGAAAAAAATTGTTTAATAGTCGGTTAATTGTCTGATTTCTCAATTTGAGACTAAAGAGCTTTTGAAACATACTCGCTCCGAGTGGTAATTGGAAATTATGTTAGCGACATTTGAGAGGAGCTTTGTTTAATTTTTTTCAAGAGTCCTCTCCTGGGCAAACGCAACCGAGGTGCCAGACGTTGAGATTTAAGATAGGAAGTAGACATTAATAATGGAGAACTAGAGCAATTAGTTACTAGAGACCTACAATTTTGACCTCGCCTGGCGGCATGAAGGCAACGTCTAAACTGTCATTTTGTATAGGGTATATTTAGACACTGTGTAACAACATATGTAAGAGTCAGCCTTGTGCTTAACATGTAAATTTGGACCCCAGTTTTGCGACTTCACGGCCTTCTGTCTGACAGGTGTTTGGCGACGCCTTAATATTCTGGCAATGTTACCTCGAGATTACTGATATAAAAAACTATAGATTAAATCCAAAACAACCCTTGTGGCGATCAGATATTTTCCCATGCTTCTTTGCAAGTTTATCCCCCCTCCCTTGGGTGAACGCAACCGCGTCGAGGCGCCAGACGTTGACTTTTGCGTCTTAGAGTACACGTAAACAATTTAATTAGAGTATTTACAGATAACACGTATAAATCAACCATTTTTCATATGTTTAGTACCTGAGACCTACAACGTTGAGCTCGTCTGGGGGCTGAAAGCAACGTCCTAATGTTCTGTAATTTTGTACAGGGTATATTTTGAGGAGTATACAACAAAATATATGTAAGAATCAGCCTTGAGAATATCATGTAAATTTCGACCCTAATTCTTCTGTTTATGGGTTCTTCTATGAACTAAAGTAGATTTTGCACTCCAAAACTTTATTCCAAAACTATACGTACAGTACAGACAAGAATACTAGTTGACAATGACAAGAAGCACAGTGTTGCCATCTATCGAGGAGAAATATAACCAAGTTAAATTTTCTAGTTTTATAACACTAATTTTGCAACTTCACGACCTTCTGGCACGTATTTAGCAACGCAACGCCTTACTGTTCTGGCAATGTTACCTCGAGATTACTAATATAAAAAAACTATAGATTAAACCCAAAACTACCCTTGAAACGATCAGATGTTTTTCCAGGATTTTTCGCAAGATTACGGTCCTCCCCTGGGCAAACGCAACCACTCCGAGGTGCCAGACGTTGAGATTTCTAACTAAAAGTAGACCGAAATGATGGAGAAACAGAGCATTTTATAAGAAAATCAGATGAACGTTTCGCCCGTACCTCCCATATTATTAATAACAATAACAAAAATTGAGAACCATATTTCTTTTGGAAGCCGTTTACAAACAAGTAAACTGAACCATTTTCAAGCCCGCTGTAGCGAAGAGTGGCGGCGCAGTGTGAGCTAGTTCGCGGGTACACACGTCGTCTGCATTTTAACAAGCCTGCACCAACTTAATGACCCTTGGATGTCTTCTAGTGTAGGTAGGTAGCCATAATTATGTCGTTTGCCATTCATTATTTTCAATAAAATTGCCCGAAAGCTTTTTTTTCTAAAACTAAACTTTTTAGATTTTTTTAAAGCTCCGTATGTACAAATCCTATAAGGTTACAATACAATACAATACAAGTATACTTTATTGCACACCAGAAAAACACATTACAAAGAGGTACTTACATAATTAGAACAATTTAAAAAGGTAGACAACAGGCGGTCTTACCGCTTAAGAGCGAGAGGTTAGGTTATATTTATGTTTATAACATTTCAGAAATGTTTACTGTACATGACTGTACTGTATATGACTAACAATTCGTACACCAACAGATATAAACGGGGAAAAGAGGATTGTAAGTACCTATATTTATGTTTTTTCAAGGCGGACGAAGTTCCGGGTAAACTGTAGTACGTCCACAGGCTGCGGTCGCCAACCCGCGGTTTGCGTTAATTAACCGGCGATAATGAGGTCGCTGTGAGATGCCCCAGTTCCAGCGTTACCTACATGTGCGTCAATTATGGGACTCGGGATAAGATCGGGCGGTGAGTTGTAAAGTTTAATTCACTTTAAGGTGTGAGTGTGAGGTGTGAGTTAAGGTTTTCCATACAAATAAAAAGAGCACATTAAATTAAAAACGGATCACTCACGTTGTACAAAAGACGAGACATCCACTCGACATGTTTTGGGAGCATTCTGCATTCCCTTAATCATGAGTAGTTTCCATTCGCGAATGCTGCCCGGCGACTACTGCCAAAATTCTTCTAAATAAAAAGAATGTTAAAAATCCACTTTAACGACATAATTGTATGTTTAGCATGTGTTGTTTTGTTCATAGCCTGAGCCTGATACATTTTACCTGCCCAGCTTGCTTGCTAAGAGGCTATTCTACAAAAAAATCTAAGATTATAGTCAGTTTCAGCGGAAGAAATTTTCTACCAAATATACATTTATAATATTAGTAGGATACGATGGCATAGGGTTGCCTTTGCAATATTTTTTGCTGTTTTATGGTGATAAATTAAAAAAACACATTACCAGAAGTACTTATGTATAATTATATGCCATATTCAGTTGAATATGGCATAAAATTATGCCTTTTCTTCAGTTCCATCTCTCGCAATTACCATACGGCCAGCTTTTCATTGCAACTTCATAACCTACATTCATTTATGAAATAGGTTTCCAGCTCATAAGAAAGTAAACAGTATTGTATTTAAAGTGCGTTCATACGATTCTCAGTAGGCAAGAAACTGTCGTCAAACTATTGTTATGTTTCTTCTGTACAATCGTAAAAGTTTCAGACACATGTGCTATTCTTGGTTAGGAAATCGTATACAATTTGCATTTAATAATGTTTTGTAGAATACAGGAAAAGGCAGTAAAGTTGTATGAAACTTGGACGTGCGTCTTATAGACTTTTCATTCATTCCTGAAATAAGTGTTCGTCTTTTGTGAGTTCAGTTCTCAATCCTGTTTTTCTGTGAACTTGAAATATTAATCCCACTAATATTATAAATGTGAAAGTTTGTGAAGATGTTTGGATGTTTGGATATTTGGATGTTTGGATGTTTGTTACCTTATAACGGGGTAACAACTGGATGGATCAAGCTGAAATTTGGCATGCAAGTAGACCAAGTCCTGGATTGAAACATAGGATACATTATATCCCGGTAAAGAGTTCCTTTGGGACGATAGCTGGAACAACGCGGGCGAAGCCGCGGGAAAATGCTAGTTATATATATTTATTTAAGAATTAAGTGGTTTACAATGTAACGTACTATTTGACAGCTCCGGGTTTCGGGAAGATTTTGTTTGCTGTATTTTTTCTTAGAATATATTTGGTTTGATATATTGTGTCCAAAATAACTAGTAAAAACCGCAGTTGTACGGATACCTCGTTTTTGTGATAATTTGAAAAACCGAGCGTATCATGCGTTTTCTTGGATGTTTAAAGTCAAACTGAAAAATATGACTTGCGCTATCTTCAAAGCCCACTTAATAACTTACTGAAATTAGTAGAAAATTATGTATCTCCTCTTAGTCAGTAATGAAAAAGTCGAAGTAGACTTGGTCTATTTGTGTTGACGCATATCAAAATTTGAAGAACTTGTTCTTTTACTTTTCGGTACGACACAGAGACACAACCTTTACTTTTTTTGTCAGATCTAAGAGACTGATTCTTGGCCTTCTCGTTTCATTTCTTCCCTCGATTTTTCCCTTTATATATTTTTTTAAGCGACATAGGGGACATTTGTACATATAATTGAGGTTCCAATAGTAGGTAACTTAGGTAGTAAGTTGTAAATAATGTCTTTTTAGGGTTCCGTAGCCAAAATGGCTAAAAAGGAACCCTTATAGTTTCGTCATGTCCGTCCGTCCGTCCGTCCGTCCGTCCGTCCGTCCGTATGTCACAGGCATTTTACTCAAAAACTACAAGACCTATACTGATGAAATTTGGAATATGATGTCTTGTAGATGCCGCAACTAAGTTTTGTAGTTAAATAATAAAAATAAAAAAATCTAGGGGGGGCACTCCATACATGTAACAGAAGCTAAAAAAATTTTTTTTAACAAAATGTCAACGTGTGGTACACAGTTCGACAGCTCTTTTGAAAACATTTTAAGGTTCTTAAGTAATGTTTGTGATTAAGTGAATAACTTTGGAAATAATCGCTCCGAAAGTTGTGAAAATTGTGTCCCCCCCCTCTATCTTCTAAACCGTGTGTCCGAAAAATATAAAAAAAATTACAAAGATAACGCTCAATTAATATTTTCAACGAAAATTATTTTCAACAAGATCGGATTAACCGTTTTTGAGTTATTGCCGATAAACTGCGCTTCTCAACAAAAGGACGTAATTGCTATGAAGATACGCTCTTTTGTTGTTGTACTTTTTTTACATCGTATTTTTTACTTTATAGTTACGGCTATGGAACCCTACACTGAGCATGGTCCGACATGCTCTTGGCCAGTTTTTTATCTTATATTTATGTGGTTAAAATAAAAGAATTATATATTTTGTATTTCTTATTTGTGCCTTTTGTTTTTGTGTTATCTTTTACACCGGTGTAAAAAAATTAACCGGTGCAATCTTTATGGAATGTTTAAAAAAAGAACCGAACACGAATTTAATATTGTACAAAGCCGTGGGACGTCAAGACACTCCGAATGAATTTATTAACACCTAGAACTTACCACAACTTCTTATGTGTGTGTAAAAAGAGTTAACCCTATTTTTCAACTCTGTACTGGGGTGAAAAGTACATAACAATCCTAGGATGATAAAAAAATCCCAACGTCTTGTTTTCTAATGTTGTAAATGTAAATTACACTTCATACCACAGCCTTTCTTGCTACTTAGTTCTTCGTAAATTATATGTCTCCGAGTTCAATCATGAATAAGCGTGAAACAGCCAGAAGTGCCGGCATAACATATGTAGGTATGATGTCGGTGACTTGATAAACTTTCCAAAACCCCCATTATTCCCACACAGACAATTTTATATTATACCCATAAAGCGGGGTTTCAGGCCTAAACCTCTTACATATGTAAACCAGCCTAATGCTCTGCTATCACCACAACACTGGGCTATATGGCTAACTATACACGTATCTAGAACACAATTGTGTTCTCTCTTTTGTACCTTATGTTTTAGAAAGAGACGTCAATACTCTTCGTCGAGCCAGATACTATGATAGGGTTGCAGAAAAGACCGTATCTCACTTGTAAATTGTCACCAGTTACATCCTTCTAGAGACACATTGGACAATCTGCATAAGCCTAGACATGATCCTTAAGTTCAGGAAATAAGGCAGGTTTTAGCTTGACATGAATAGGTTCATTAACTATTGAAATTTAATAAATTAATTATGATATTGAGCCGGTGTGCGAGCGTCCCTTGAAATGGGAACTATCGGCGCGGTGGCATGAATAGCTTTATACACATCATAACTTACCCTACCTTACAGCTATTTATTATTAATGTTTTCAAACTAAGTAGGTGGTGTATTACGTTATTAAAGTATTTTACCGATGCCTTGTGATCGAGTATCGTGGTCATAATCGCACAATTTACACTTCAATTAAGTTATAAAATACGTTTTCACACCTGCTATTCAGAAATAAGCCATTTCTTACCTCTTAAGCCATCTAAGTGCTACTTTTCATTTCAAAGGCCGTATGTTTTTTTTTCATTTTTGATCTTTATCCTCTTTTTGCAGATGCAGACAGTTCACAGATAGATTTACCTTTTAGCAAATATAGGATATCATTAGTACATTTATTTTCATCGTGGGCTTTAAGAACTAAAAACACGCGGTAATATACGCCATTAAATACCTACATAATTGTGTTCCCTTGTGACACAATCTAATAATTATAGTTAGTTTATCTTCTTTAGTACCTCTAGCACAACTGTGACACGCGACTCTTTGTCGCGCGACAAAAGCTAGCTATCTCTTTCCACTCCATATAGTGTGACAGTTGCAGGTGATGCTCTGTCGCGCGAGAAACGAACCCCAGTTACAGAACGGCCAGTTATGCTAGACATACAAGATAAATGAAAAATAAAATGTTTGGTTACGAATGTTTGACATAACCGTTGCTATGACTAATGATGTCCATCCGTCTCATATGTTAAATCCGTCCGTATGTAGGACACATTGCGATCATCAATCCGCCTGAAACAATAGATTACCGTTTTTGCACAACAAAGAGTAATTTATTACACCGCTCTGAGTTGAAACCTGCGTACCTTTGCAGGTACAATATACCTAAAATTACATCTCGAACAATGGACTTCATGTGATCATTAATTTAATTTAAGAATTACACTCTGGTCGTTAGATCAGCTTCCAATCTTGCTTGCCTGTTGTACGCTAGTTTTTTGATTTTTTGATAAAACAAGCACGACAATTTCATTTTCCCTCATTTGGACTACACTCACGGACAATAAATTCTAATCATTTTCTACATAGTTGTTCATAGAAAATGACCCGAATTCATTGTCCGTGAGTAATTCCACCAGTTTTTGACTCTTCTTTCTTCCCTTCCAAGATACCTGTAACTTTGGTGTTATCAATAAATATTTGTATTTGTATTTGATACGATGATGATAGATAAAGATAGGATTTGGTACGACCCGACAACTTCTTTAAAAATTATTCTGAAAGTAAAGATAAAGATAATTTTATAATGCCTAAATATAACTACTTGAAAATGCACTTTTACTTAACCTCAGTCAATATCAATAGTAAGTATTAGTAGTAAGTACTTTAATTTTTTTTAATAGCACCGCCCACAAGCTATCTGCTTTGCCCTAAGGTTAACTGGTAGAGAATAATGGCATTAAATTCGCCTTTTGTACGATAAGTTTTCTTTTGCGCAATAAAGTTTAAACAAATAAATAGTAAGTATTTCATTTATGATAACAAAATCACGCTTGAATATACTTACAATACAATGTTAAAATAGTCCTTTAAAACCGTAATTAAATTTCACATTATTTCACGCAATAACTTTCGTGGTTTTCGCAGCTTACGAAAGAACATTGTCTTCATGTTAGGAAGTGAGAAGGTCTTGCAAAATTGAAATTTATCCTTGAATACATTAGTGCTATATTATACTAACGAACACAAAGTGTCTGTTGTCAAGTGAAATTAATATTTCCGTTCATATGAAACACTTAATATAATTAAATTGCCTTTATTAAGATGAAAAAGTGACAAGTCACAGTTAATTAAGTTTACTTTCATTAGCAGGATTGTAATCGAGGCTATTAAGAGCCATTTGATAACAAACCCGCCGCTTTCGAAAAGCTTCGGAACTCGAAATTTGGCTTAGAAATAAGATTACCACCAACTAGTTACCTACGTTAATAAGGATATCGCAGAAAAACTGAATGCAATTATGCCTTTTATTAGGTAACAGAGGATGCTTGCACCAAATTCCAAAAACAAAAGAAAATTGATCGTTTTAGCATGCTACGCAAATAAAATGAGATTTTCAAAAAGCATTTATTTGCGTTGTATTATTTTTGGAATATGTAATGTAAAAATATGAACTTGGTACGAATTTATTATATGTATATTTAGACTGGACCCATTTTTAACCGACCTCTAAAACAAGCAGTTCTATTATCGACCCATTATTATGCATATATGAACACTAATTCTTTTGAAACTTTAACCAGCCTCTAGCTTAGTCCTTCAAAGACGTCATTTACGTGTTTGAATAATGTTATGTTGGCACGAAAAGTAAGCCAAAAGATAAATATTAATTAAATCCAAATGTCCTCGATATCAAACTTCAATTCAAACTCCTCTCTGTGATCTTGTTTGGAAATAAACAAGTTTCAGTTTCTAAGCTTATTGTTTTATAGAAACTCGCCTGTTGAAATACAACTTAGAACCTTTATTAGACCAATTTATGATCGAAGGCATTTTTACTGGCATCAACAACTACACGCAATTTTGTACTTAGTATTAGATGCAATCCTAACATTAACTCTTGGAGTTAAGGTTGTTTTTCGAATATCAGTGTTGCGTTAAATGCGTGGTTTGGAGAATTATTAGTTGGTTTGTTCTGTTAGAGGAATCTGCGAGAAACCGCACTGGAACTATGGCTGGATGCTGTTAATTCCCTGAACGGTCGGCCTTGCCTTGTGTATATAAAGATTTGGCGTAAGTCACGGGAAAAGTGCAGATAAACTTATTAACAAACAAGAATAGAGTTTTTTGGACTTTGTTGAGTAAGAACAGAAGCGATGGATAACATGATTGATACCTCAGAGCATATTCTTACATCTGTGATTGATACGATATCACGAAGGACGGACTTAGGTTATACAATACTATCTTACTTTATTGCAAACTTATATAAAAACAGTGGTAAACAATAGGTGGTCATATCGCTGAAGAGCGATCTCTTCCAGACAACCTTTGGATAGCGGAGGTTTTTATTCCTAATGGAAGATTTCTCTGTAGTAATCGACGCTCATATAATCCCATACAGTTAGCTAAAACTAAAACTAAAGAGGTCTGATTACAGTAGATTCGTAGTAATAAACAGACGTATTAAATCAATGAGATCACGATGAAAAAAAATTTAATTGTGCTGGTAAATAAATTTTCTTTTATTATTTCTTTATTTTATTTATTAAAAACCCGAAAGAAACAGGAAAAGACATGAAAATTCACGAAAACTGAAACCTTTTATTAGACTTGTGTATGATGGCAATTTGTTATGCGTGAATTAAAAGGGAAATTAACACTTAATCAATAAGGTTTACTTTTATTATGTACAAACACACAGATAATACAATAAAACAAGAAACAATTTAAAATACCTAAAACTAAATAGACCTAAAAACTAAATTAAACTACGTAAATTAAAATACCTAAAATAAAATAAAAATATTATAAAAAGGTTTTCTTAAGTTTCCACTTAGAAATATTGCATCAGATGAACTAGAATTATTAGAATCTCGACAACAATTCACACGAACATGAGTAAAATTGAACGAACACAATAGGGATCCGCTACTACGAGTATGTTCGTTTCATCCCCATCTCTCTTTATTCAAAGCATCTGAGTATTACTGTGGCAAGTATTAAAACTACCCTCAGCGAGGTTTACGCACCCTCAGCAAGGTCAAGCCACTCCTTCACCAAAATCCTCTACAGCAGGGTTTCCCAAACTGTGCGTCGTGACGCCCCGAGGAGTCGCGACTCTGTCCCAGGGGAGTCGCGACTCTGTCCCAGGGGAGTCACGACTCTGTCCCAGGGGCGTCGCGACACGGGAGATTCAAGTCGCCGTAAGTTAAATCTAGAATGATCCGCACATATCTTGGTTTACAAGGGCGTCGCAAAAAGTTTACAACCTGCCAAAAGAGTCGAAGTATAAATAAGTTTGGGAACCCCTGCTCTACAGAACAAAACGCTCGATTCTCGCAACTTAACCCGTTAGGTATAGATAGACTGGTATTTATTTACGGAGGCTTCTTATATAAAGGCTTCTACGGAACGGAAGGGCGCTAAAAGTCTCTCAATAGAAGACAAATATTTTTATGTCTCTGCCGGTATAGAGTTTCGCTTTAGTGTCGTGAGCGTAATGGGATTATTAGAGGGCCGCCAAGTTCTTAGCTGGTATGATAGTTAAATTTCATTATTAAATAACTTTTTATGAAATTTCAATTACGGTAAGTTTTTTTCGGAAAAACTATTGTTTATTGTCAAATCTTGTAACAATTATAAAAATAATATAAAATAAAGACAAGCCAAAAATGCCAAAAAAACACGTTTTTTGTATGGGTTAATTCTTGATTTTATTACTTGATCTTAAAGTAAAAATAGAAATACATACTCTGTGACAATCGCAAGTCTCTATCTATTACGGTTCAAAAGATAGAGCCCTGTGATCGACCGACAGAAACACGTTTCTTGTATGGTATTGGTAACCCCCTTTTCTTTTTAATTTTATTTTCTTTTTATTATTTGTTGACTTAGCGGCAATAAAAATACACATTCATAGATTCCTGTAACAGACGGACAGACATTACAGACAGCGAAGGCTTAGTAATAGGGTTCCGTTGACACCCTTTGGGTACAAGTAAAAAACCCCTATGACATGACAGAGACAGATAAAAAAGGAATGATGGGAACGCCTAGATGGTTTCTACCCTAGTACACAGAGAGGGGAGGCCAGATATCAAAAAGGCTATAATGGGGCATTCCACCAGAGTGTCCGGCACGTGACGCCATTTTTTTCATACTTCTAACAAAGTCAGGAAGTACATTTTTGGTATGTCAATATTTTGTAACGTGGTTTCTGAATTGATAATGTCATTTAGGACTTTCTATTTGTTTTTAAGGTAGGGGTAACTGCCACAGCCGTCACGTGCCCGACAAAGTAGACGTTTTCGTAGAATGCCCCTAATATTTTTTCAAGTTAAAAACGTCTGAGAACCGGAAAATGTAGGTATAGCATTTAATTTTAATTTAGTTTTAGTTTTTAGTAGGGATGCAACGATACCGATACGATAATCGTATATCGGCGATTATCGTAAACCTTTACGATCATTCGTTATCGTAAATATTACGATACGATATTTTTACGATACATTTATTTAAAATTTTTTAAATTTTTACTGTTTCGGGTGAAACGAAATGCATAACGCGTCAATTTCTGAACGCGTCGCATCCGCGCTATTGCCTAGCGGAGAATACACACAAGATACAGAAGAAATTAATATTTAGGACGATAAAAAAAAAATCCAACAACAAATATTTTTTTCATCACACTTGCTCGAAAATGGTGCATTACACGTAGGTTTTGCGGGCCGTAAATGAGCTATTACGCCCTAGGGCGTAATGGTTTTTTTTTTAAATTTGAAACGCTGGTTCTGTTTTACTCTTATTTGTCAGGTTCAAAGGAAACGCCAACTTACTTTTTTAACTTTTATCACTGAAATATTTATTTAAAGAGAACTGGTATTGCAAATACATGTAAACACATATTTCTGTAACATTAATTAAATGTTTCAATAGTGTATTTCAGTATTTTGCAATTATAAAATCAACCGTTTTAGGTCTGTACCGCTATGGTTTCCGAACTTTGCGCATTGTCTATGGATATGTCACTAATGTCACTGTCAGTTTTACAATTTTATTTAGGTTAAGTAAGGTTAATTTTAATTAGATTTCCTCACAAGTGTGATGAAAAACATTGTGTGTGCCACGGGCGGTAAAGGAATTACAAACTCGTGTTATTAAAGCCCTCGGCTTCGCCTCGGCCTTGTAACAAACACTCGTTTGTAATTCCTTACCTACCGCCCTTGATACACAATGTACTATTTCTTTACGTGTACAGTCACAATACAGGAATGTTACGGCACTTGTCACTGTTCTTTATTTAACCGTGTAATCATAATTCGTTATCAGTCGTGTGCCTGAAGTACGCCCAATTTGCATTAGACAGGGCCGCGCCGACCTCCGGCAGAGCCTGTGTGCGAAACCTATGAAACACCTCTTTATTGTTGACATGATTCGACTTCCGACACCCCTATCGCCTTGGCGCCTGTGTGCGCTGCACACTTTGCACACAGGGGCGGCGCGGCCCTAGTTAGAGCCTTACTTGCGATTTGCCAGCGAGCTGCGGGCGAGTTAAAAGCAAAGTTCCATACAAATATACATACGTCACGGTGTACGGTAGTTTTTCTTCCTACAAAAGGTACATCGGGAGCGCGCATGTGTGCGCGCCGTGTACGGACGCACCACAGGCAAGGATTTGAGCATGCGCGAGCATGCCACAGTATGGCGTTCACTTACACAGACGCGCGTCGTGCGTCTGTGTAAATACGTGTCGCGAAAATGTTACAAAATTGCGTAACACTTCGTATGTTATGTCAAAAATTTGGTTATCAAATTGAAACTGAATGAAATTTTTACATAAGTTTCAAAGGCTACGAAGGGTTAAGGGCTATTTGTATGTACACCCGACTCAAAATTCGAGTAAATATTTTTTCCATTCGTTTTTCTGTGTCTCAGATCTATTGTTAGATGAAATAATATAATTTTTATAAGCTACGGAACCCTAAAAATTAGTGTAAAATATTTGCCTAACAGTGTGTTAGTATTCAGCGCTAGCCCTGGACAGTCGCAGACGCAGAGAGAAACAACACTCCTCGTCGGTCACAAAAGGACGGATTTGTATGGCAAAAGTGTGGCGCGTACGCCCTTCTGTGTGAGAAGGATAGAACATTAATCGTCTTATCTAGCTAACCAGTCCGTACGCGCAATCTGTCTGGGAGATATAATCGCGGGCCCTACTAGTGATACTCGATTCTAGATGAAAGTGAGTAGACGCGCCAGTTAAATGAGGATCGCGGCGCTAGTGTCACTGTTTAAAAACATACAGTTAACCAACGCCCATACTATCGGGTGACACAGCCGCCTATGACAGTGAGAGTGCTGTCATTCAAGCCCTGAAAGCTATGTCCCGATTTACGGAGCACGGCGACCGGCGATGTGCGCAACTTGGACTCACACCACCCGCGTCACGCCTCGCGCCCCCTGCTGATTGCACGCATCAAAATACACTTAAGTGTACAAGTATTTCATTTTTAGTTTTTACAATGTACCTATTTTTATTTAATAAGGAAAACAGGAATAAGAATACAAAACCCTAAAAATGACTAAATGCACTACAGTGTGTGTCTTCTAGCAGTGGGACGTACATAGACTGATGATGATAAAAGGAAAATTATACTACAATGCATAAATGTCTACCACTAGTAGGAATATCTCACCATCCGCGACTTTAATTACTACTAATCGGGAACAAATCTAGATTTTCTCACTGCTAAAGAAGTCATGTCTTGAGTGGCAAGCTTGACCACACGGCGCCATTCTTCTATGATGGCTGCGCGTGCTCTCGTGCAGGTGACACGACAACCACCACGACCACTCTGTCGAAAATTTAACGACAAAGAAGAAGAAAGAAGTAAGGAAATCTACTAAATATTACACTTAAGTACACACAAATCTAAAATATGATTCTTAAGTAGGAAAAAAATAGAAATAAAGGAAAATTGCTATACAATACAATGCGTGTCTTCCACTAGTAGGGGGCGCGATAAGCGCTGCGTTCCCCAGCGCGTCGCGCACAAAGCTCGCCGAAGGCTCACCATCCGCGGCTTTAATTGCCACTAATCGAGAACACTATCTAGATTCTTTCACTGCTTGTTAGTGTTGGGCGAGATACGATCGAGATTTATTTAATAACATAACAGTAGTACCGCCACAGAGCTTCGAGGAAATGCTCGCGAAAAATGTGGCTTAATGGGTTGGGAATTATAACATTGTCGTATGTCATAGAAATTTTGGTGTAATATTACGACGTTATTATGTTCAATAGATGAATTACAGTACTAGAAAGAACTTTATATGCTGGAATACTGCAAAATGGTCAAAAAATAAAGAAAATCATGGAGTAAAGGAAAATAGTACATTACACAACTAGGGTGGTAATACATAGAAAGGCCGAGATCACAAATGTTTGCGGCCCGAGCTGCAAGCGAGGGGCGTAAATATGCGATCGAGGGCTTTCTTTATTACCTCCCGTATTGTGTAAGTACATCATTTTATGTCTACACTTGGCCAGAAAGCGGCTTTTTCCGTACGCGTAGCGTGCGGTAAAAGCCACTTTATGGCCAGGTGTGGCATAAATATATATTACAATACAACATCGTCTTTCCACTCCTGACAATGTTTTGCCCATCTCAACTGCTGAGTTTCTTCAAACAATACGCCAGATTCCATTTTACATAAAGTGAGTTCAAGTTCTAGTGTGAAGTTTAATTATATTAAGTTCCTTTACAATACCAGTGTTTATCTAGATATGAAATATAAAAACCCGTCTCTTTCAGATAAATCGTCAGTCTATGTTGTAATAAATAAAAATAAACTTCACACTAGAAAATTTAACCAACTATAGACAAAGAATAACAACTAAGTGCCAGGCAGCCCACAAAATTAACAAGTTTTTTAATTAGCAGAATTATCTCGCAAAACTAATAATGTTGGCAGTATCGCGTCTCAGGCTGTTAATTCAGGCTCACGCTTTCTGCTCGGTGGGTGAAAGTATTTTCTTAAATTTACAAACGTTACATTACGTTTGGTCCACATATGGGACGTTAATAGTTGTTTCAGGAGGGCAAAAGAGAGACGTATTCAAGAAAATCCTTTATTCGGCCCGTCAGGATGCGAAGAAGCACAAAATAATATTGATACAAAAAAAATCGGACAAGTGCGAGTCGGACTCGCCCACCGATGGTTCCGTACAAATTTGTAGGTACATATAATAAAGTACTCCATAAATTTTTGATTCCCTTAGTAAAGTCTATTTTTTATGATTTAATTCAAAATGTATAGTTTTCAGATTTTTCCCTATACTTGTAGTATAAGACGGTATTACTCGCCAAATTTCATAGTTCTAGGTCAACGGTAAGTACACTTTGAATTTTAGTTTCCTTGAGAGTGTCGAAATTTATATTTTTTGCGACATAAACGGCTGTATATTTTTTTTAAGGGACCATAGACCTGAGTATACGGTTTAAATTTCAACTTGACACCTCCACGCGTTCCCGAGATAAAAGGTCTTGACAGACGGACAGACAGGAAGAAAGACAGACGGACAATAAAGTGATGTTATAAGGGTTCCGTTTTTTTTTCTTTTGAGGTACGGAACCCTAAAAATAAGAGATAATATATAAATATGTCTAAAAAAATCTAATAGCACACTCCACTATAGGTACTTGCCAAGATACCCCGCAAAAAAAACATCTACTGAAACACAAAATAAAATCGTAGAAAGGCTGTGTTTACATTAAAGTTTATCCAAAGAAGTAACTGGGGAGTATTAAAAATAAGTAAGAAAACGTAAATAAATACATAGTTTTTGGATTTGTTGTTTGTTTGGACACATCATATAAAAACTACTGGACCAATTTCCATGAAATTTAGTGTACAGCTAGATTATGACCACGGTGCTAATGTGTCAATATTAGCATTTATTTGGCTAAGCCAAAGGAAAAAAACATTTAGACTAGATTACATTTCTTAATGAAAATTGCATTTGATTATATGTATTTTTTTTTAAGTAAACCTTATTGTACAATACGAGAAAGTACAAATCGTGGTCTTAATACCGTGAGGCATTCTCTACAATACCATATATTTTACAGTTTAAAATTCAAATTTCAAATCAATTCACAAAAAGATTGTCAAAAGTCACAGTAAGGAACCAGACCCACTAAATCTAACCCAGGTAAATGAAACGGAGAAAAACGCTAGACTGATGACTATGTAGATCAAGCATTATGCACTTGGGATTGCGCCTTACCTCGCAACCGATCCTATCGTCTTGTATTGTGCTCTGTTATGGTAACTTACCACCCGACAACTTCCACAACGTCTCATCTCTCCCCGCCGTGTCATTGCAAACATGACCTTAACACAATTAAATAATGAGGCATTCTCTACAATACCATATATTTTACAGTTTAAAATTCAAATTTCAAATAAATTCACAAAAAGATTGTCAAAAGTCACAGTAAGGAACCAGGCCCACCAAATCTAACCCAGGTAAATGAAACGGAGAAAAACGCTAGACTGATGACTATGTAGATCAAGCATTATGCACTTGGGATTGCGCCTTACCTCGCAACCGATCCTATCGTCTTGTATTGTGCTCTGTTATGGTAACTTACCACCCGACAACTTCCACAACGTCTCATCTCTCCCCGCCGTGTCATTGCAAACATGACCTTAACACAATTAAATAATGAGGCATTCTCTACAATACCATATATTTTACAGTTTAAAATTCAAATTTCAAATAAATTCACAAAAAGATTGTCAAAAGTCACAGTAAGGAACCAGGCCCACCAAATCTAACCCAGGTAAATGAAACGGAGAAAAACGCTAGACTGATGACTATGTAGATCAAGCATTATGCACTTGGGATTGCGCCTTACCTCGCAACCGATCCTATCGTCTTGTATTGTGCTCTGTTATGGTAACTTACCACCCGACAACTTCCACAACGTCTCATCTCTCCCCGCCGTGTCATTGCAAACATGACCTTAACACAATTAAATAATGAGGCATTCTCTACAATACCATATATTTTACAGTTTAAAATTCAAATTTCAAATAAATTCACAAAAAGATTGTCAAAAGTCACAGTAAGGAACCAGGCCCACCAAATCTAACCCAGGTAAATGAAACGGAGAAAAACGCTAGACTGATGACTATGTAGATCAAGCATTATGCACTTGGGATTGCGCCTTACCTCGCAACCGATCCTATCGTCTTGTATTGTGCTCTGTTATGGTAACTTACCACCCGACAACTTCCACAACGTCTCATCTCTCCCCGCCGTGCCATTGCAAACATGACCTTAACACAATTAAATAAAGCACAAATTTGTATTACATCTAATCACAAGTCGTGTTGTTTACGATGATAACTGATAAACGGTTTATATTGTTGTTCGGTTTACTAGAGCTATAAGACTAACTTGTGTATTTAAAGTGCAGTTAGTTAAATATAGGACTAGTGCAAATCCCATACGAGTTTTGTTCATTACATACCAATTCGTATATGAAAGAGAGTGAGAGAAATAAATATTCATGGACTTTAAATAGAAGTTTTATACAATTTTATAAAGATATCACACTAAACATTTTCTAAATAGGTGGCAATATCGACCATCCATCGACGAAATGATACATTTAGTTGGGGATCAATTACCAACTAATAAAATTAAGATTAACTAGCGTATATTTTTAGGAATATCCCTGTGATAAATGATCTCAGTTAATAAAATAAATGTCATTTAGTTGCGACAACCTGTTTACTTAAATATCTTTACGAGCCATTAGAATCCGAGACACTCGCGTAATTACTCCTATCTTCAAAATCATGTCGATCAATCAACTTTCTAGATATCACAAAGTTTCCTAGAAATCCGATATTTCCTGTTATGTCGTAAACTCGGGTGCGACTAATTTTATGTCCTTCTGGCTCGGGGCGAAGAAAACTTGACTCGTACAATTCAATGAAATTGGACCTTCTGTCACATACTTGATGCTTGAACTTTTTTTTATCTTTATTAATTTGAAAGGGGTTTTGTCACATAGTGACTAGGTCACCCCCATTGAGATCACTTTACAGGATATTAATTCACAATCTTATAATACTCATATTTTTAACAACACCTTGGCCTCTTCAGATAACCTTCTGTTACATGCGGATGCTTGAAATTTTGTCGATGACGGATATCGAAAATCTTTTTTTATTAGACCACTTATAAGAGTGTGCGTGTGGATTGAGTGAGCACCCTTCTGAAATAAAAAAAAACATCCTGTTCATTTAGTAAAAGTTCTAAAACAATTGTAAAACTAAATCTCTGTATTTGTAAAAAGATAAATCAAAAGATATAACCTTTAACGTGTGCTCACTCAGTTCTCACAAACTACCAACGAAATCAGGGAATGTATTCATTTAACATATAATATTTATATACGATTTTTTAGTAAAACCTGTGCTAACTTACCTTTATAATTTGTAGATCACCTAGTAACGTATTTAAGATTTTACAAATAATTTCTTATGCTCACTCAATCCGCACACTTTCGAAAACCCGATTTCTGATGAAAAAACTGAAGATTTAAACTGCTATATATGTGTATATTTTAGTAAAACTAATCTGGGAATTTGTAAAATACAAAACGAACCACTAACGTGGCAGGTTTTTGGATAATAAATGTTTGTTAATGCTCACTCAGTCCACACGCTACAAGTAAGTTAAAAATGTAAATATCTCAATATTTGTAGTATTACATAAACTATAAATTACTTCAGCTTTTAGTAAAATTTTGTACTAAATATCCACCATCTAATATTTTATATTCGTTGTCTGTTTTTAAAGATATTCAATTGCAATTTTTCTAATGTAAGTAGATCGATTAGGTTGACCACACTTTATTATATTATGGTCATATCCATGAATTAAATTTTAAAGTAAACAATTGTTTTGATTAGGTTAGTACATACTTATTACAAGTAAGAGTTACCTGATCTGTAATTATTACCTCTCATTTACTGTAAAAGATTTAATCCGATATCAAAAAATTAAAATAAAACATCTTTCAACGTCAAAGTGACGTACCAGGGGTACTAACCTTTTTGATCTCATATATTTTTTAAATGAACTGTATTTTGGATATGACCATAATATAATGAAGTGTGGTCAATCTAATCGATCTACTTACATTAGAAAAATTGCAATTGAATATCTTTAAAAACAGACAACGAATATAAAATATTAGATGGTGGATATTTAGTAAAAATTTTTACTAAAAGTTGAAGTAATTTATAGTTTATGTAATACTACAAATATTGAGATATTTACATTTTTAACTTACTTGAAACGTGTGGACTGAGTGAGGCTTCACAAACATTTATTATCCAAAAACCTGCCACGTTAGTGGTTCGTTTTGTATTTTACAAATTCCCAGATTAGTTTAACTAAACTATACACATATATAGCAGTTTAAATCTTCAGTTTTTTCATCAGAAATCGGGTTTTCGAAAGTGTGCGGATTGAGTGAGCATAAGAAATTATTTGTAAAATCTTAAATACGTTACTAGGTGATCTACAAATTATAAAGGTAAGTTAGCACAGGTTTTACTAAAAATTTGTATATAAATATTATATGTTAAATGAATACATTCCCTGATTTCGTTGGTAGTTTGTGAGAACTGAGTGAGCACACGTTAAAGGTTATATCTTTTGATTTATCTTTTTACAAATACAGAGATTTAGTTTTACAATTGTTTTAGAACTTTTACTAAATGAACAGGATGTTTTTTTTTTATTTCAGAAGGGTGCTCACTCAATCCATACGCACACCTTATAAGACTCCTTCACCGGAAGACCAGCGCCAGCTCTGGAGTTGGTATTATGCTGAGGTGGGACCTTTTTGTGGCAGCAAGATTTTTATTTTCTTTGTGTTTTCTTGTATATTTTTTCCATTTTTTGTAACTTTCTGCTGTCATAAATAAATGTATTTTCTTCTTTCTTTCCTTCAATTTCTCTTGAAGATAATAAAAGCTACCGATGAGCCTATTGATACGATTTATGATATTTTCTTAAAGTTAAACGTCCCAGTGTGTGCAGATTAATGCCCAATAGTGGTCCCCTCTACATCTATCATAACTGGCCGCGACTTCCTATCTCGCGCGACAGAGTATCACCTGTCACTGTCACACTATATTGAGTGGAAAGAGCATTTGTCGCGCGGCAAAGAGTCGCGTGTCACAGTTGTGCTAGAGGTACAGCTGTCAACTTTATTTCTTATGATTCAAGATGACACTACTGGGACTATGTCAAGCGCTCGGATGTCTATTTTACATCTCACAAACGAAATCTGATAATTAATAAAAAAGTTATAAGATTTTTATTATGTCCAGTAGAGTCGGGTTAGCGACTTTTAAAACTATCCCAAATTTCAAATCGATAGCAGCAGTAGTTCCTGAGATATGGCATGACCTGGCATGACAGACGGACAGACAGACAGACAGTCTCACCATAAGGTTTCCTTTTTTAGCATTTTAGTACGGAACCCTGAAACCCTAGAAACAAACTTTGAAAAGGAAATAAGGCGACTTTTAGCAAGAAGTTTTGGAGGAATAAATAGTTAAAAAACCACAAACCGCAGTTTCTTTTTAATTTTTTGTTTTGTGTTGCTTTTTAGGAAGATTTCGATAAAAAGGCCAATGAATTTAATTTAGCCTAGCATCCGCTCTGAAATATCCAGTATTTATAAAAATATTTAAAAACTCAATACATTCGGTCCATTATTCATAATCCGCTCGTGTCAATAGACGATAAGCAAAAAACTCTTTGACGCCGTACGAATTCATGTATGCAAATCGTCAAATACTCGATATACATTTTTTATCCAAAAAATGTTTTCCCCAAAGCCGGTGCGGAGTAGGGTTACCATACGTTGGGATTTGTTCTGACATGTCTGGATTTGTCGTGATATGTGAGAAATTTTTGGATTTTGTCAGGACACGGGTGGACTAGGCAAACTCCTGGCGATTTTCAAATTAAGTGAAGAACAAAATATATTGTTTGATGTGCCACCAACATTTTGAAAGTTGGCACAACATTTATTAAAATAGTCTTTAGTTAAAACTGGCGAAATCGTTGCGCAAGCATTGCAAGCATTCCTCTGATTTAAGGGCGTATCGCACGGTGACCCGGGGCAGAATTGCTCAGAGATGGCGCTGTCTTGGTCTCGTGACCAAATGTTCAAGACTATATTATGATATCTGCTTATTTTACCAGTATGAGAATCAATTAGCCCAATATTTTGAGTCCCTTTCGATGATTTCTAATTCATAATAATTTATGTACGTGCTTACCAAGCGCAGGAATGTGCATGAAACTCGAGTAGTACTTTGACAGGTAAATATACACGCACACTAAAGCAAAATCATTGATATAAGTGACATCTATTGACAGAGATTCTAACTTGTAAGTTCGCCTATTGTGCTCCGTCGCTCCGGCTATTGTGTAAACCCGTATTAGCAGAAACTCGGGTAATAGTCATGTAATTTAGAAGGTAAAATAAAGAAAAGTGTAGGTACTCGAGCAACAATATTCTCGAGTTACCATCGAACAAACAAATATAGAACGCCGATTTTCCCCCTTGTCTACCCCACATTTTTTTTGATCGGTCAAAAAATAACTTTGTAATTACCACCTAGTTTCATACCCACATGGGTATTGCACAATTTTATTTTACCCACTGGGTAATATAATAAATTTGTGAAACAAACGCAACCGTTTATTTCACGATAAATGTACAGCTCTTTTTTGTATGGGAATATATTGAATGGAATAAGACGTATAACTGAGTAAAATAGTTTTATTCATAATATATTTATTCTCAAATTTGGCGAAGCCGATCTCCATATTTTATAGATTCTTAGGGCCGTAAGTTTACGGACCAATAACATATTATAAGTTGTATAAACATTGAACAGGCAGACTCAGACTCACTCAATGTGTTATTGAGAGAACTCTTGATTTTCTAGGCTTACAAGTAAACTGGCATTGAGCACATTACTTGAAGTTTGTCAAGGGACGCCAAATTTCTCGAATACAGAGATTGATGCGAGTTGACTCTGTCAGTCGTTCTGTAATAAATAAAGTACCATGTTACTATAAGTCAATAAAACTAGCATTGCAAAACACTAGTAATTCAGTCTAATATTAAATTAACTGACTACCTTTTATATGTGTGCATCTCAGGTCTAGGAACTTAGTATTTTGTTCTACGATTCGCGTCACGATTTCAGGTACCTACCTAAAACATATTTTTTAAAGAACAAATCAATTCTGGCATCCTCTCTACGATAAATGCATCTTCCCTTCACCAATTGGAAAATTTAGTTTAGAAACAAAACGAATGACAGCATTATTGGTGACAGCGTAATGTTCCGAAACCTTCTTTATTTTGTGGAATCCTAAATATGGAATGTCAAATATTAATTTTGTACTCGTATAGTACATTTGTGTTTTCACATCACTTGTATTTATTAGAAAACAATAAGATGGGTAAAGTTATAAGGTGATGGTACAATATAAATTTTCTCGAAAAGTATTTGAACGTCCCTGACTACTAGACTCTCGTATTTTAGTTTGCGTGAATCAAAAAATTGCCCAGAGTTGCAACGTTGCGTTGTCACCGTGACATGCGACGTTGCCATCTGTCACCGTTTGTCAGACATCTATGAATGCCTAACGATCGACGACACTTTTGGCTTAGCGGGAGTGACACCGCCTACTAAGCTAGAGGTCCCGGGTTCAAATCCTGGTAATTTTTTTACCCTAATAAGCATTGCTTAGATTGTTTTTGTAAAATTTACCTCCGTATTATTATTATTTCTCTTTATTTAAGTATCCTGATTTAAAAAGTAAAACAAAACAATATTTAGTAGGTACATATATATTTCACAATATAAATTTAGTCAAAATATTTAATTAGTAATTTGGCATAAACAGGCTAAATTACAAAATTTATTAGAGCGTGTAGTATTCGATAAAGACGAAAAAAAAGAAAAAATAAAATTATTTCGGGAATAGAACCCACAATCAAACGTAACCATAAGTAAAAGCTTGAGACCACAAGGCTACGGATGCACACTCAAACGGTGCGTAAATTAAGATCGCTTTTGAAGTGTCAATAGATAAGTCACACACACATCCATACACCATTTGCCTGTGTTTGCGTGAGTTGTGTTACCCACCTGTAGGTGATTCGCACACAGTGATAGAATATCCAAGTTTTTTATCGGTGAAATATGGTATTTAGCGTGTAAATATACTATTTTTTATGCATTTGCCGATAATAAAACGTAAATTAATTGATATTTGTCAAATTAGTTTCTTAATATACCCTGCCGTTAGCCCGTGAAGGTGCACCAACTTTTGTATGGGAACGCAACCACCTTAAGTCAAAGTTGATTATTTGTCATGATGTTTTGAATAGGTGCGTATGTACGTATAATAGACATACACATAATACTCTATTTTACCCAATGGTTGACTGCTAGAGAATGCCTTAAGGCATTAAGTCCGTCAATTGTACTTTTTTATTACTGTGCAATATAGTTTAAATAAATAAATAAAATCATCGCAGGGTTATAGAGAGAGCGGAAAATGACCAATTCTGCCCTGCTTCATTTGAAGCTACCTTGGCTTTATAATCTTTTGTGTAGTAGTGGGAAATTTTAGGATTAGGACTTGTCTATTAATGTCAGATATAGCACAAAAGTACCGCGATATTGTCTCGCGCGAAATGCAACAATGTAACCACCAATAGGAACGAGCATCAGGAACTTAGCGCGCTCTCATTGCCTGGCGTGTAGCCACGGAATAAATAATAGTGCGACGTACAGAAGTTTCTCTTTCTAACAGACCTGACGTACGGGTCCGACCATCGGATGGAACCCACCGCATCAGATTGTCACTCTTTAACGCATAACGCATGCTCTTTCTGTAGGCTTATGATGCTACGCTTTGTCACGTGATAAATCCCACTAATATTATAAATGCGAAAGTTTGTGAAGATGTTTGGATGTTTGGATATTTGGATGTTTGGATGTTTAGATGTTTGTTACCTTATAACAGGGTAACAACTGAATGGACCAAGCTGAAATTTGGTATGCAACTAGATCAAGTCCTGGATTGAAACATAGGATACATTATATGCCGGTAAAGAGTTCCTTTGGGACAATAACGGGAACAACGTGGGCGAAGCCGCGGGAAAATGCTAGTAAATTATAAAGGATCCGTCACTCTCTCACACTATTTGTCAGAACGTGACAGATGCTTTATCATTTATTTATCAGGCGACAAAGCGTAGCATCATACGCCTACTGGTCGCTGCACGCTGTCTAAGTACCAAAGGGGGCAAAGTTGGGTAGGTACTAGCCTACTAGTAGCCGCGCGGCGAAATCGCGGAGGAGCCACTCCAGGTGTAGCGCGAAATATCGCGGCTATCTTGTGCTACCCGTACAGGTCTTTCTAACCGACCTCAAAAAATGAGGAGGTTCTCAATACGTTAACCTCCTTACAGGGATAAGTTCGCCTTTGTACGTAACTATTGATCTTTGTATTGTTTCTGTATAATGTTATGTGTGCAATAAAGTGTTTACATACATACAGGTCGATTCACGAAAGCTGGCGCGAGATTTGACAGAATTTCTATGAAAATAGCTGTCACTCAGTACAAATCGCCAGCTTTCGTGAATAAACCTGTACATACATTAACCTCGGTTGCATTTTTTTTCATTTATATTTAATGGCAACCCTAGTGCGGAGTGGAATAGGTTATATTTTAGCCGTTAGGTAATCTGTACGCGCCCGGCATCGCTTTGTGACATTTTTATATACCTTTTTCACTAAACCGGAATTGTTTCGGCGTCGGTCGAAACTGTTTCGATTTAGACTTATCCGGAAAAGCCTTTTGCCGGAAAACTTCTCATAGACACGTATCAGGGGAGCGAAAACCAATTAATTGCTAATAAAGAAAGGCCGAGATCGCAGATGTTTGCGGCCCGAGCTGCAAGCGAGGGACGTAAATATGCGATCGAGGGCTTTCTTTATTACGTCCCGTGTTGTGTACATCATTTTATGTCTACACTTGGCCAGAAAGCGGCTTTTTCCGTACGCGCAGCGTGCGGAAAAAGCCACTTTATGGCCAGGTGTGGCATAAACGTTATTTGCTGTTATAGCTTGGCAACTTCGTTGGTTGACAAGCTATAGTCCTAGGACTGATTTAAATAAGTTGTTTTAAGAAAGAAATGAAACAATAGATAATCTCAAATAGGGTATGGAAATCTCGTTAATTTTGATTTTTAAGACTTATGATCCAATGTTATACCTAGAAAAACTGTACTATCAACTAGTTCCAGTTCCTCATCCTTAACAGTGACACTTGCTTGCTCGCGATTTACGTTACGCGTGATAAAGTTAATACATTTAGTCTTTCTTTCATTTAAGAGTAAATTGTTAACATTGAACCAATAGCATTGTTTACATCGTTGTAAGCTTGCTGCTGTCGCTTAACTTTGAAGATAAGTGAGGTATCGTCTACAAACAATACTATATCATGGTGGGTCTTTACGAGGTATGGCAAGTCATTTATGTAAATAAGGAACAGGAATGGTCTCAATATTGAACCCTGCGGTACACCCATCGAGACCAGTGACCCCGGTGAGTGCTGTCCATTCACGTCAACCTTTTGTATTCTACCTTGTAAGTACGACTTAAATAAATTCAGTGCCGATTCTCTTACTAGGATTCTCTAATAGGGTCTTGTTCAGATGTTTTTGGTCCAATATTTGCTCAGATAATGATTAACTCGACTGTATATGTTACTTCGGCTACATGCAGCTATACTACGCTAAGTTTGCAGAGGTTGAAAAAGGTTTTATTAAAAAAAAATTAATGACAACATGAAAAAACTACAGCAGGAGGATTGTTTAATTTTGGTACTTACTTGGCAACAATTCTTCCCTTTATTGCAAAATCTGTCTACATACCTACTGAAATAAATATCTGGGTCAATCTTGCATACATCTACATATCTATTTCCAACCATACTAAGCGATTTGTTACACGGTCTTGGATAATTTATATGTATTTAAGTACTACCTATATTTAAATATGTACATGTATAAAGCATTGCTTAGTTTGGTTGGCTCTAGATCGATCTGTGCAAGACAAATATTCAGGAAAGTATTATACTTATTAAACGTTAAGATCACCTAGTATCAAGACTAATTAATCCTCTTTCTTGTGATGTTGCATTATGTTTTTTTTAAATAAAACCTTTTATGCCACACCTGGCCATAAAGTGGCTTTTTCCGCACGCTACGCGCCGCCTCTTTCTGGCCATGTGTAGACATAAAATGATGTACACAACACGGGAGGTAATAAAGAAAGCCCTCGATCGCATATTTACGTCCCTCGCTTGCAGCTCGGGCCGCAAACATCTGCGATCAGGGCCTTTCTTTGTTTTACCACCCTAGTTGTGTAATGTACTATTTTTGAGCTCTGCAAACTTAGCGTATTCGCACTCTACCTAAGTACTTGTTCATAGGTAGGTAAACAAATCAAGTAGATCGGCGTTTTCAATTTCAATTTCAATCATTTATTGGTAAAATAAAAGTATTTTACATGTCACATAATTTACAAACAATAATTAACATAATTTACAATTAATAATTTATACATTCTCAGTCTATATTCTCATTCTCGAGTCTGTAATCTATGGATAAGACTATTATTTTTTACATTAATTTTTTAGGCTGAGTGCTTAGGCAAACGATCAGGCTATACCATCCGACGACTGGAAGAACTCATCGACAGAATATAACGCGTCTGAGATTAATTTTATTTTCAGCTGGTTTGTAAATGACTTATAAGTTGAGGCATTTTTTATGGCAGTTGGGACAGCGTTGTATACTTTGGGTCCAATAACTTCCAGGATTTTTTTGGACTTTGCAAGTCGTTTAGCTGGTGGTCGCAGGTCGTTACGGTGTCTCGTGTTGCGGGCATGGGCATCGCCGTTCGTGGGGAACTGTTCTAGGTTTCTTCTTACGTATTTGGCGACCTCTAGTATATAAAGACTAGGTAGGGTTAAAATCTGGTGTTTCCTGAATAGTTCCTTCGCTGGGCTATCCCAAGGCGCACCTGCTACGACACGAATCGCGCGTTTCTGCAATCGGAATGGTCTAACCCGCTCCGCAGCATCACCCCAGAGGTCAGTTCCGTAGCTGAGCAACTAGTGGAAGTAGCCGTAGTATGCTTTTTTTACATTAGTGATATGCAAGCTGGGACGCAATCTGCTGAGAGCAAAGCATGCAGATGATAGTCGGTCACATAGGTTGTCAATGTGTGGGCCCCAAGTGAGACCGGAGTCGATAGTCAGGCCAAGGTATTTTACCTGGTCCACTTGTGGGACAGGCTGTCCATTGCAGATGACTTGCAGCTCGTGTTCTTTTTTACCGCGTAGTCCAAACTGGATTATGTTGGTTTTTTCTACATTTAGTGCCATGCCGTTAGCAGAGAACCACGATGCCACCCGTGCCATTACCATGGTGAGTTTCAGCTTTAGTTGCTCTTGGGTGTCCGCAGCGACGATGACGCATCCATCGTCAGCGAATAAGACGTACTCTGCTTGATCGGAGGCAGTTGTGAAGTCGTTTTCACGTGTTTGCGAGAGAAATGCGATGTTTGACACTTCATTACCGGGCGAGTATCGATTCCACCTTACCACGGGTTCCCGTCGCATCAATAATAATAAGCTTATTAACTATAACATTAATCTTAGCCATTTTCCTGTGCGAGGCGACCTCGGTTAATTTAGTGTCGGAAATCTCATTGCCTGTTTGATTTTAACAATTTAAGTATTAATTGGACGTAGTTATGCAATAACGTTCCAACCCACAAAACAAAGTATCAACCTTCTCTCTTTAAAAACAAAGTCCATAATCCAACAAATTTTGCATGTGGAATGAAACGTTATTGCATAACTACGTCCAATTTATATCTACACAGAGTAATTTTTAATCACTAGCAATATTTTACGTATAAATTATAGAATCTATTGTTGAAAACAAAAAATCTGATCCCCTGAGGCTTTTTTGCCAGTAAGTACGACCAACGTCTTTAAAAAACATATTATATCATCCAGGTATACAGATATAAATGTTTTGTTCTCTCAAAAAGGAAACCACCGGTTTTATTATCTTAGTAAAAAGATATGGGGCAGTACAGAGCCCGAATGGCAAGACATTAAACTGATATAACTTATTCTCAAATATAAATCTTGAGATTTTTTTAGTATTGTCCGAGATTTTTACAGAAAAGTATTGTTTACATCCCTTGAAAGGGGTTAGGATCATAAAAACTACATTTTCAAAACGACCAAATCATCATAAGGTCCGTTTTCAGTTCGCTCAGAAAGCCACCAATATATACCAGGTGTCTGTCGCCCGTAACAGAAGCAAATAATTGAAACTTAGATTCGACTCATAAAACAATAAAACTTTTACTTAGAAAACTACCGTGAGATTCAAACACATTGAAATGATATTGAATTAAAAACGGATCACTCACGTTGTACAAAATACGAGAAATCCACCCGAAACAAGTCTCGTCTTAAGCGCCCCCGAGACGGTCAAATGGTTTGATTCAAACCTTACGTGTTTGATGAAACAATTTGATGTCGGTTTGAACGGTTGTCAAACGGCACTGCGCAGTTTGGTTCGGTACGCCGCCGTGATTAGACTTGTGTCACATTACGAAATCCACCACAAAACTAAGCCGATTTTGTTCAAACGTGTCGGAACACGATCAAACGGCGCATCAAACACAAGTAACACAACAAAAATATGAAATTTCATCAAACGGGCTTCAAACCCGTATATGTTTGACAAACCGTTCAAACCGCCTTTGTAAACGATCAAAATGGTTTGAGTCAAACCAAAATCTACGTGTTTGAGTCAAACCGTTTGACCGTCTCGGGGGCGCTGTACAACGTGAGTGATCCGTTTTTAATTCAACAAACTTTTGTTCAATAACTTTTAGAAATTACGTAATCTTCAGATTTTCTCCTTTTCATGCAAAGTCAATAGTATTTTCAATGTACGTTAACATAAGTCTAATTGACTTGTTATGCTACAAACATAATTAACATCGCGATACATTGCAGCTACAAATAAACTTTAAAGTGTACTAAAAACCAAAACATTCGTCATTTTTAAATGTCGCTGAACAAATGTTGTTCAGTCTGAGGAGTAGGTACAACCTACGTTTTAATAATAACAACCTAGTACAGGCGACACGTTGTATATGTTTTGCTACCAAGTCATTCGGAGATATAGGCTTTCTACAGAGATGGTCCTTCTGAGATCGACTTCATGATGATTCCGTCGTTTTGACAATATAGTCGTTGTGATTCCAAAGCCCACAAAGTTTACGCGGTTAAGTCCAATCATGAAATTAGATAAAATTATCTCAACGTGGCCCCATTAACTTGTTGATTCTGATGTAGTGAAACCATTATAAGAGAATTATCTCTGTCAGTGTTCAGGCGCGGGAACTTTTAGGTTCATCCCGCGTTGGTCGGGCACCCACAAACACAATTTACGAAGGATTCGGGAGGCCGTGTTTTGTAATTTGTTTGTTTTCTTGGGTAACAATGTGCTAGGGTTCTAATTTACTTTTCCTATTCCTAATACGAGTAAGGAAGGCATCCTAATGAAGCCTCTTCGACGTTTTGGTACCTACACGCAACGATTTAGGCCCTCAGCACACCGGTGATTTGCGAGCGAGTTGCGAATGTGTTTCCATGCAAAATCGCGACAGCGACATTTATATGTAACTTCGCTTCTAACTCGCCCGCAGCTCGCTCGCAAATCGCAAGTGTGATAAGGCTTTTAAGGCTTATGTATACATAATTCAATTTGAGTATTGATATTAATTCGGTGTTGCTGATATGTATTTTTATGCCACACCTGGCCAGAAAGCGGTTTTTTCCGTACGCGTAGCGAAAATGTTTTCATTCAGTAATTCGGATCTTGACTTATGTTGAATTTTACAACATAATATAGTCACATGGATTGGAAAGTACTAAATTATCATAACACAGAAGAAATAAACCAAAAATGTATAAAAAATATAAAGTTATGAGACCACAAAGTTAAAAATAACTGGCCAAGTGCATGTCGGACTATGCTCAGTGTAGGGTTCCATAGCCGTAACTATAAGGTAAAAAATACGATGTAAAAAAAGTACAACAACAAAAGAGCGTATCTTCATAGCAATTACGTCCTTTTGTTGAGAAGCGCAGTTTATCGGCAATAACTCAAAAACGGTTAATCCGATCTTGTTGAAAATAATTTTCGTTGAAAGTATTAATTGAGCGTTATCTTTGTAATTTTTTTTAAATTTTTCGGACACACGGTTTAGAAGATAGAGGGGGGGGGACACAATTTTCACAACTTTCGGAGCGATTATTTCCAAAGGTATTCACTTAATCACAAACATTACTTAAGAACCTTAAAATGTTTTCAAAAGAGCTCTCGAACTATGTACCACACGTTGACATTTTGTGAAAAAAATATTTTTTAGCTTCTGTTACATGTATGGAGTGCCCCCCCTAGATTTTTTTATTTTTATTATTTAACTACCAAACTTAGTTGCGACATCTACAAGACATCTATATTCCAAATTTCATCAGTATAGGTCTTGTAGTTTTTGAGTAAAATGCCTGTGACATACGGACGGACGGACGGACGGACGGACGGACGGACGGACATGACGAAACTATAAGGGTTCCTTTTTAGCCATTTTGGCTACGGAACCCTAAAAAACGATATTTTTTATCGTCTTAAAGAAAAATTAAAGTCAATTTCGGAATGCTTAAATAACTCTAAAAAATAAATGTACGACAACTATGTGCTTAAACGCACTTTTTCGTGCTCAAAATGGCAAAATGCTATTTTTTTTTCATACAACTTAGTACAGCGATAGAAGTGCTGACGTCATAGGGAGGACCCGTTTCGTATAGAGCGTTTTCAATGCTCAGTGCGATCTGCTACTTTTGATTACAATTTGTGGATGTTATACTTATACAAATGTATTAGGTGTCATATAGATATTTGTTCCTCACAAATTGTAGAATCGATTTACGACAGAATAAAAATCGAGTCAACAGGCGAATTCTATTTTCTGTCTACGTTACTTTTAGTGTCTCTAGAAAATAAAGTTTGATTTTTTGGAGTGTTTATAATTTATTTCATTGCATATTTGAGGAAAGCACTATACATACCTCGGCGTGAAATGGGGTTGCCAGCCTCGTAACCATCTGGCCTCGCGTTCGCTCGGTCATCTATATCTCGGCCGGTAGCCCCGCACTTCCCGACGTCTGTAGTAATCCCACTAATATTATAAATGCGAAAGTTTGTGAAGATGTTTGGATATTTGGATGTTTGGATGTTTGTTACCTTATAACGGGGTAACAACTGGATGGACCAAGCTGAAATTTGGCATGCAACTAGATCAAGTCCTGGATTGAAACATAGGATACATTATATCCCGGTAAAAAGTTCCTTTGGGACAATAACGGGAACAACGCGGGCGAAGCCGCGGGAAAATGCTAGTGTACTATATTTTCCATTTAATGAGGAATAAGTTGTCAAACATTACTAAATTGCGAAAATTCAAAATAACATTTTCTGAGCAAGTGTTTTCCCGTATCGGTCTTGCAAGTCACATAAAAGTGTCGTAGGTACCTCCAAGTATATATACTGCTTTAAATCATCCTTTTTATATATTTTTTTATCCATTTTATTAGGTACATTTGTTTCTTTTATAGAATGTTTTTTTCAGTGTAGAAAGACACAAATTCCATCACAACTTTGCGCGGACTTTTGATGTGTCTGATGATGTACAAAACCGTCTTCGCTTAGTAAGGCCTCACCAACACATGTAACACTAACAACATAATGTAACCGTTGATTGATGGCCGATGCACATAACAGTAATCAGCTTGTCCGCGCCGGAACAAATGTTCAGCATGTTGAACGATCCCGCTTAAGTGCCGTACTCGGGTTTTGTTTATGCTAGATTAGTGTGAGAAAGCCAGGCTAATTGGCGACGGCTAATGTAGGGAAATCCCTCTGATTGTATACTCTGTTTAGCTCAAAGCAATTAAGCTAAGCGTCCTAGTCTTTGACACGTTGATGCCTATATAACAGTTACCCTGCTGTTTCCTCTATTGCTTTGAGCTATTGCTTAACGTTCAAGATGGCAATTGGCAACTACTGTACGATATCAATTCAAGTCAAGTGTCAAGATACATTTAATAACATTTCTTAGTTAAGGTCCGAGGGGACTGGTCCCACCGACGCGCGACGGTGAGTATGCGAGTAAAGTTGGGCGAGTAGCATTACAGTGCGGATCTGGAAAGGTCGATTGGTCACATTGTGCCTGGTCAGTCCGCAATGAACTGTTACTCGCCCAACTTTACTCGCTTACTCGCCGGCGGTGGTACCAGTGCCTAACTAATAATATTATATGCGTCAATACATATTAAGAAGGCGTTTCTTCGAAAACATGATTCCTATGTCCGCATTTATTCAGCGCTCGCGTTTTCATTTGTTTGTGCTATGACCCGTCCCCCAACCATACAAAACTGACATAACTTACTGCCGACTATTTGTCTTCATACCAGGTGTAACATGACGAAACCGAATAATTTTAACAACGTATACCTGTTTTTTTAATTTTTTTTTGGTTTTAATTTTTTTTTCATTATTTTCTTTTAATTTTCAAAATATTGTGATAATCTTTAAGATGACATTTGGAAATGCTCAACAGATAGATACCTTCTAAATATTTATCAACAATAAAATAATTTTGGCCAGGTTTTTATGTTAAATGCCCCTATGTGGGGTAGGACGCAGAATCGTCTTCGCTTTGGCTATAGCAGTCGCTGTCAAAAGCAGCGCGTTAGCATCGATGCAATGTGGGACTCTATCGCAACTGCATCGTAGCAAAAAGCCGTGGACGACCGCCCTAGGAGAAACACTTCACTTTTGCTTTCACATTCATATATCGTCAGTGACATTTCAAAGACACGGCAAAGACAAAGCCGATACCGCCAATGCAAACAGAACTGCTATAAATCATTAAGGAACCCGCTGTTCCATACAAACTTCGGGCCCGAATTGTTTCAGAACAATATATTGTTTTGGTACAAGAGTTGCTTTCAATAACTAATGCCTTTTAAAGTTGGTAGCTTTAGGTAATTTTCCATCACAAACCCTTACAATGAAATGTGCTTGGTTTGTCCTTTCACATAATCAATATGTAGAACAACGGATCGACGTAATCCATACATGGAAAACAGTTCCAAACTCTGACAAATCGTACAGCCTAAATCACAACAGATAGACGGATGAAAGGGTATATCAGGTTTTATCGGGTATTTTGAACCCCCAGAGGGATGAAACTTTGTACAGGGTATTACCCCTTCAAAAGGCATCGTTTGGTTATAAATTCGAACCAAAAACGCTGGGGGCAATTTTTGAAAGGTTATCCTACCCTTTGAAACTAAATTCTACCAAATGACGAAAAGGTACACAGAAGGGATGTTTCAAAATTCAACCCCTAAATATTTGAAACTGGAGATGAAAATTTGTATGAAAAGTCGCAAATTCACGTAAAGGGTCAATTGCAGAAAAATTTACCTTTTACTTTTTTTGTCTGATCATGGTGTGTCTTATACCATTTTACTCAGAATCATGAGTACTTTTCATTTATGCAATAAAAAAAGTTGTCCAAAATGTCCCAACTTTTCCGTGCAAATTTTGAATTTCCCAGTTTTGTTACGCCCAAACTAAATATAGGGGAAAGTCGTAACGAAACTGAGAAAAAATAATCTCAGTTTGACGACATGTAGTTTGTCATATAGATGTACCTATGTACCTGGATCAAGATTCTTTTAAGTGCCTAGAATGGAGACGAAAATTTATAGACACTTTTACAAAATTGCAAATATATTTAAAGCAGTTTTAAGTTAGTTCTCAACCAGAAGTCGACGTTTATTATGAATTTTCTCAATATTCTGGGCTTTTATAACAATAAAGTCTCATTTTTTACTCAAATTACCGCTGCGTTACCTGTCCCCACGTCTCCTCTTTAGTGTCCACTGCCAACCAAAAAATAGTTTTTTTTTATATATTCATAGCCCATATAAGAAAATATGCGTTAAAATGTAACAGGGTCGTTTTTTTAAACATCAAAAATAATTTTGACCCGCCCACGCTACTTTTTATTCCGGAAAAAGTACTGTTCCCAAAGGATAAGCAAAATACGTTTGATAAACTAAAAACGAAGCAATATTTCTAGAACTTGTGGCTACCTGTCAATCCACTTACATTTTGACATCTGCTGAAATGTGTACATCAGAGCCTCCCAACTATGGGCGAAAATGTATTGTTATTTACTGGATTCCGAACAAAATCATTCCAAAACCGCAATAATTGTCCACTCGATTCCACAACGACAAACTCATGAATATAACATTGGGCGTCGCACTTTCATCAACACCACTTACTTTCACAAACTCCTATATCACGTTGTTACTTCATAGCAAAACCAACTTTAAGCCATTGTATTAAAACTCACTTTTAAAAGAGACGTTACAGAATTATGAGACATGGAGATCGTTAACAGTTGATTGGCTGAAATAACTGGGATGCGTTTGTATTTCGAATATTCCGAATTTTCGAATTCAATTGTCATTTGTTCGATAATTTAGCCGATTTACGGTAATTGGTGGAATTGTTGGAGCACAGTGGTCCGATTGGGTTTTTGTACGGGTAAATTATATGTGGAATATGCAAAATATAGATAAAATGTGGCGTATTATTTAAAATACTAGTAGCAATAAATACCTATAGAATCGCTGTTTTATTTTGACGAATTCTTTGGCGCATCGTAGACTAAATGAGTACCATTTTCAAAACTAAATGGGAGTCGAGGTTCCCGTCGTATTTTTAAAAGTTCCTTCTTATGTCGACTTATGCACGAACGCAACTACAACGACGATCGCTATTCGCATGAAAGAAACTAATTTACTACATTAATTTTGACTACCTTAATTAATGTTTTTTTATTATAAATTTAATAAAATATAAAAAAAACTCTTTCTAAACGGATCGTCTCAATTCGATGTTCTCCAGAAATATACAATCGTTTTATCTAACTATAAACACCCTGAAACATTAGGTAACTAGTTCATCATTTCGCGCGCCCGAGTAAGTTTTGATGAGAAGGCAATTTGGATTCGCAAGGCTTCACAAAGACGACAGTGATTAATTGAAGCCGCACTTAATTTCCGCAAAATATTTATAAATAACATCCAAAATCCGTGATCTTACGCAACCGCGAGATCTGGCCGCCACAATCGCAAAACGGAAATTAAAAGCGTGAAAACGAACGACAAAAATCTTTAATTACCCGTCTAATTGACTGGATAATTGGATTTCTCGTCTCTTTGTCTAACATCAGTTGGACTGTCGCGGGAGAAAGTCCACCGATTATGTTATTTTTCGGTAACACTGCATCAATAGAAAGTGCACTGGACGAGTGATTGACGATAAATGTTATGGTGAATTTTAGATAGCTTATTACCTGCCCATTCTAACTCTTAATTCGTTACAGTAAGGTGCAAAATTGAGCAAATTAATTGTTGAGTAATGATTGTAAATCCGTAGAAAGCAAAAGAGGCGGTGACGAAAAAGTGGTTCTATGACAATGAGGCAGGGTTTGAATTTGCATAAGTGATTTAATATAGTCGTGAAAGAAGAGCCACTTGGGACCCATTGTGAGTACGATTAACGAATCATGTCATCGGTTGTATGTGGACGTGACGAGTGATTAAGTTTTTAATAAAACATTTCTATTCATATGTATTTGAAAGGTTTCTGTATAAAGTCAAAAATCAAACCTCATGTCCAATAAGTTGATTTTCGGCGTGACTTCTTCAGTAGCGGACGCCTCCGGGTGGAAAAATTAAATAAAAATAGGTACATACCATTCATTTTAAGTACATAACCATATTATGCGATATCTATTATGATTAAATACTACATAGTACCTACCAGTGGCGTGGCGTAAAAGATGTCCTTGGGCAAGCCGGTGCAGATTTGGCGTACATTTTCCTTAAGAGCTGTAGAATAAGGTGCTCTAATGCCTAAAATTGGGCAAGCCGGTAGGAATCGAGTTCTATGGACGCCACGATACTGATACCTACCTACTCCATGCCCAAAAGTTAGATATTCATTTTCAGCCATGGGTACGTTGCAACTTATCTATAGGTACTTACCTATATTAAATATTTTTTTGCATAGATAAACACATACTTAAATAGATCATCACACCAATATTCACCCATACTAGGGGTTGAACCCAAGACCTCCAGCTTCGTAGGCGGTGTCACTACCACTAGGCTAACCGTGTCGTCAATTATTATATTAGTTCCCTTTTTACATAACCATTGTTCTTTGTATTGTTTCTATATGGTTTTACGTGCAATAAAGTGTTTGTATTACATACATACGGGCCATTTTTTTAAAGTTGTACGCTTAGCTTTTTTTTTAGATATTAGAAATTTTACATCATTTCTACTCAAAATCACTCGTACTATCGTCTCTGATAGAAGAAAAAAAGTGTCCCGTAAGTGTTCCCGTTACAATACAATTTATGATCATTTCAAAGGGATGGAATCAGGTAACCTGGAATAGTACATTACACAACTAGGGTGGTAATACAAAGAAAGGCCGAGATCGCAGAAGTTTGCGGCCCGAGCTGCAAGCGAGGGACGTAAATATGCGATCGAGGGCTTTCTTTATTACCTCCCGTGTTGTGTACATCATTTTATGTCTACACTTGGCCAGAAAGCGGCTTTTTACGTACGCGCAGCGTGCGGAAAAAGCCACTTTATGGCCAGGTGTGGCATAAAATAGTTTATGCCTTAAGATAAAACCGTTTTTATGTTATTCACTTGTAAAATTCTATTTTAAACAACGTGCTGCATTTGCAAATTACTTAAAACAAGACACTTTTAACCGTATAACGCCTATAAGAAAGCTCTTAGCACTTACACAAGAAAAATGTTCGCAATTATTTTTTATTAGGCACTGTTAAGCTTAGCCTTCATGAAACATTTGTGAAGAAATGGCTGGTTATTATTGTTGCTGTTTATTTACCCCGGAATTTGTTTATTATAATGAGACTCAATTTACACGTAAGTACTTAACTTAGCTCCCGCTGAGCACTGATTTAGCTGTTAGTCTGAGATCCCGCCATAGACTGGTGGCCTACTTTTATTCAAGATTGAAGGATTTATTTTTATTACGTTTTTTTCTGCCAGTTTTATGCTATTTCTACTTTGAATTACCGCCATAATACGATCCCAATGGGACAAAATGTCCATTTTCCTATTTTTCCATGTACTTTGCATTACGGTAACACGAAGGAAAGTTTCATTCATGTATGGAAAATTTAGGACACATAATTTCTTCTATTGAGATAGAAAAAAACTCGCAATTCTAAGTAAAAATAACGTAAAATTGGCAGAAAACTTCACAATGAAGAAAATGGCTTTTTTTTAATTCTCAAAAAATCTTTTTCTCAATTAAGCGTGAGCCGTTTTTTGACTCTCCTGTAAACTTTGCCAAAACATAGTTACTTGTTTTGAACTTTGAGTAGCCAAGATAGATTATGGGACAATAACAACCGCTTTTTCTTGTTTTTATATTTTACCTTATACACAAACACTTTCGTGAAAAAAAAGTACCCACGAAGGAAGGTCGTGTTAGGTGGTTTCTTGTGCTATTCATAAAGGGATCCCCATTAGTCGAAATTGAGGGCTTTCGTGCGTACTACTTTGGTTTCGCGTGCGAAACGAATTTTTCTATTATCTGCACGTACTTTAGAAGCGCTAAATCAGTATTCAGGTCGTTTCAATTGACCTTTTACCTAAATCGAACACAGGAAAAATCCTACGATATTAAAATTGGTTCATAAAATATGGGACTGGTATTAATCTCCTTTCGGAAAAATCGATTTTCGGAAGACGGAGGACACACTCCGTTCGTACACAGCGCACACACATTCTCATACAAAAAAATTACCGAATTGCATCCCCTAAGCGCGCGGTGTACCTTTATAGGAAGAAAAATTACTGCTATTTACTAGCAAGATAGCGACGCCACTGAGCACGTGCAACCGGCTTCATCAAAATGTAGGTGACTTGTCAACTTGTCACCTCACATAATGGCGGTAACCTTTATCTAGCCCTCGACACATTTTACACAAAACAATACCGTGAAATCCGCCGATCTGAACCAAGGCCATCTTTAATGCAGAGGAAATTAATTGTCTATTAAACGTTACGAAATCTGCCAGAAATTTCGGCTCGGTTGTTGACGGAATTAGAAAAATGCTAAGCGTGCAATGCGTAAATTACGTTAGTGATTTATAACGCTTAATACTTCGGGGATAAGAGTTATATTTGATTGCGGTATAACGCTATGCCGGAATGCCTGAAAGTCTTTTATTATTTGTTTCATTCTTGAGTTCATGGCCGTATGGTAGCATCTGAAACATTGGCGTGTATACAGCAGATAGCATGGAATCAATTTAATGTTAAAAATAATACCACTTAATAAAAGGAGACAGGTAGTCAACAGTGGCTAGCACGAAACTATTTAGACCCAAAATGGTTCCCGAAGATCGAATTGACGGATCGGAAGTTTTGCCATTTTCTATGAACAATTATATAGAAAATGACCTAAATTCATTGTCCATGAGTGTACTTAGACAAACATACCTACATATATCGTAAACCTCATACGTACTTACACATATTCCTATACGTATACATATACCGCACTTACAACGACAGTTATTTTAATTTCGTAGTTATAGGTCAAACTTTCGTGTCAGGCACTATAACAATCATCTGTTTGCCATACTTCCTGATATGACAGTTTCAGTGCTGTGATATAATCACTCACGCTTCACTACACTGTATGACATGGTGGATATGGACCAAAATGAAGTCATAGACTAGATAGACTGACCCACTCGTTCTCCGGCGACAGAACCCACTGTAATACAATAGATGGATTCAGAATCAATAAGTGCCATTTTCCGTCCACTGTGTGGAAAGAAAATCCCACTTCCTGGCCAAGGAAACAAGTAAAATTGTGACCTGACCACGCGCAGCAAGCCTTGGATAAACAATATACAATTTGGTTAAAATTTAATATACCTACTAAAAACTAAATTAAAATTAAATAAGTTAAAACTAAAATGGATGTAAAAATGGCCCCTGCGGCATGGTGCCAAAGATGCTAGCAGCATTTCCTCGCTGGATTGTAAGGCTGATGTGTTGAGCGAGGAAGCTGCCAGCTCTTCGGTCCCTCGTGGTTTCTCTGAGTCTTTTCGATAACCCCTTGTGACATACAAGTATTTATAGCCCAAATAGCTGCGATCTGGGAGCTATTTACCGCCCTAGGTGTATAATATACTATTTCATCACACTTGCTCGAAAATGGTGTCATTACACGTAGGTTTTGCGGGCCGTAAATGACCTATTACGCCCTAGGGCGTAATGGTTTTCTTTTTAAATTTGAAACGCTGGTTCTGTTTTACTCTTATTTGTCATGTTCAAAGGAAACGCCAACTTACTTTTTTAACTTTTATCACTGAAATATTTAATTAAAGAGAACTGTTATTGCAAATACATGTAAACACATATTTCTGTAACATTAATTAAATGTTTCAATAGTGTATTTCAGTATATTGCAATTATAAAATCAACCGTTTTAGGTCTGTACCGCTATGGTTTCCGAACGTTTCGCATTGTCTATGGATATGTCACTAATGTCACTGTCAGTTTTACAATTTTATTTAGGTTAAGTAAGGTTAATTTTAATTAGATTTCCTCACAAGTGTGATGAAAAACATTGTGTGTGCCACGGGCGGTAAAGGAATTACAAACTCGTGTTATTAAAGCCCTCGGCTTCGCCTCGGCCTTGTAACAAACACTCGTTTGTAATTCCTTACCTACCGCCCTTGATACACAATGTACTATTGTATACTACTAAGTGGCAAACATCTGCCTGAAGCCAGTCACGTTCCCTATAAAGCTGACAGTGACAGGCGCTTTACGTACGATAACGTATCCTGACAATTTAAAAGATAAATGAACTCCGAGATTAAATACCGCAGTCTATATATCACTTATTCCCTCCTCACTTATTCCAGGTTCAAGTGTTAGGCCATTAATCTAGCCGGGAACCTCCCTAGAGCTTTTGTGCCTCGGTGGTAACATAATGTATGGTATCTAATTCTCGAGAAAATGTTTTAGCTGAGGAAAAAACTGCTTTTCTGGTTCTAGCATTGTAATATTTAATTATAATCACAATTCGTTATATATAAATAATAATAAATAATAAATATTAGGGGACAATCTTACACAAATCGAACTAGCCCCATAGTAAGCTCAATAAGGCTTGTGTTATGGATACTAGACGACGATATATTTAATAGAACTAAATATGTCTATTTATATAAGTACACTGGTACATATCTTAATATTCCAGCATTTATATTAGTTACCACGTGTATCACACTAATATTATAAATGTGAAAGTTAGTGAAGATGTTTGGATGTTTGTTACTAAATAAAGGAGGAAATTGGACGGATTGACATGCAAGTAGACCAAGTCCTGGATTGATACATAGGATCATTTATATCCCGGTAAAGAGTTCCCTTGGGACAGTAAGCCGCAGGTAAATGCTAGTAAGAAATAAAAATTATAAAACATAATACTTACTTGACTGGAGGAGAATAGAAAACGAGTTGAGTCCATTTACATCTATACACATATAAGAGAACAAAAATATCTAAACACGCTTTTATGCTCCTGACAATAGGATCGTGTTCACACAGATATTTTTAATCCTGTAAGTGTGTAGATGTAAATTAACTCGACTGTACATCTGGTTCCTTTCCCTAATCTGCTCAATAAGTTTTAATTGCAAATGAAAATTTATGAAACAAAGAAGGCCTTAATGTATAGATAACGTAAAATAGAATCACCCGTGGCAGTCTTATCATGAAATAAATTATGATGCAAATCAATTAGAAGAGAAACTAGCTGAAATACAGCAAAGCTCGTTCAATCCGAACAAAATACAAACGTGAAATTTGATTTGAAACCCTCTGATGCCACTCTTTACCCTATAACGAGTAAAATCAGAAGTTTTTCGACTACTCACGTACAGCGTTCTGCCCAGCGATCTTCACAAACGCGTGAGTTGATAATCCTCTGTATTCACTCTTTAGACTACTGTAAAGAGTAAAATCAGAGGGGGAAGTGGAGGTGACGATATAGGTATAGCCTAGTAATAATCAGTTGTCAGTTCGCATAAATTGCTTTTATGCCACACCTGGCTTTTACCAGTTTTACTGCACGCTACGCGTACGGAAAAAGCCGTTTTCTGGCCAAGTGTAGACATAAAATTATGTATACAACACATAGGAGGTAATAAAGAAAGCCCTCGATCGCATATTTGCGCCCCTCGCCTGCAGCTCGGGCCGCAAACATCTGCGGTCTCGGCCTTTCTTTGTTTTACCACCCTAGCTGTGTAATGTAATGTACTATAATAAGTGTAACAAAGATATTACATTTCTATTACGAGTACCTCAGCTATAAAACCTTGCAAGGCACTGGGACATGTCGTTTTTCGATTCATAATTACTTAATTGGGTACATTACAAAGTCTATTTTACCTGCTTTTAAATTAGTTGCTACAACGATATGATTACTTGATGACCTACTGAAGCGAAAGGTTTTTAATCCCATCGAGTAATTCGTGTTTTATATCCATCAACTTCAGAACTGCAACGTCCTTCCATCCGGGTTATTGATATTTTAAGTGCCGCCCCTAAATTGATTTATACGCTCCGGTACCATTAGCCCGATTCCCCAGGTGTTATGGGATGACTGGCACCATGACTCGATGGCAGTTTGATTGATCGGCCCCGGATTTTCCTCCATTACATAAAACGGGGAGAGTGATATCGGCAGGGTTTTGCGTCACCTGCATTTAAGAGACGTGACGCTCATTTATTTAGGGTATTTTCTATATGATTTAAGAGGCATTGAAAATTTTTAAATACTGTCAACGAAAGATTATGACAAAAATAGCTATTGATAATATTAGCCAACTAACATTGATATAGGCATCATTTATTGGTAATAGAATATATTACAAGTCGCGTTTTCCTTTATACATTTACTTATTGAAGTAGGACAGTTCATACAAGTTACAGGTGCTAATTGGTATCATTGCGTGTAGGGGAATATACAATCACATACACATACAATAAAAAAAAACATATACAAATTAACTACCTAATTTTACTAATCAACAGAATAGGCCCTATTGAATAGGGTGACCCGAAAGATCTGTGGAAATATGGAATTAAAAAGTGGAATATCATTAGTCATCTAATGACGTAGAAATTATCGAGAAAACGTGTCACCCATAGCGTTTGCGTAAACGAGTCACTGCCGCCAATGGACTGGAACGCAAGGTCTCCGTCGCCTTATTGTTAAGTACTGTATCGTTCTCATTAACTCCAGTTAAAACAATACCACAGGAAGGAAACGACCGGACGCGGGCCCGGCCACCTTCCAAACTATCACACTGCACCGCTTGCTAAAAAACCATTTCGTTCCACCAAATTCAACCTTACTATAAATAAACCCTGCAATAACGAAATGGCATCAGTCGGACAGCGGTCATATCAACATGTTGACGGTGTTCACCTTAACCCTGGCGTCGCTGGCCTCAGCGCAGGTCTTTCATAAAGTTGAGCTCGCAGAGAAGACACCCTACGATTACGTAAAGGAACGCTTGGACTCTCTCTCGACTGATACGAAATCTGGACTGCCGTTATCTAACTCTTACGAAGTGGAAGAAAGTGCGGATTATCCGGAGCAAATCGAAGGAGCTGCATCTACCGTTTTGAACACTGTTGGAGGAGTTGGTGGCATCGGTGTTGGTGGAATCGGTGGTGGTGGAATCGGGCTAGGCCAAGGATTAGGTTATGGCGGAATAGGACAATTGGGAGGAGTTGGTTTAGGACAAGGTTTGGGGATCGGTATTGGAAACCTCGGTGGCTTAGGTGGTGTTGGAGCAATCGGAAACGTAGGCGGTCTTGGTGTTGGAGGCATCGGCGCTAACGGTATCGTTGGCAATGGCTTGGTCAACCCTGGACTAGCTGGTCTTGGGGTAGGAGGACTGGGGCTCGGCGGCGGCCTTTTATACCACCCTCTGATACAACAGCAGCAAGTGGGTGGAGGATACGTTGACAAGAACGCTTATGACGCTGCTCAGAAGAAAGGCGCTGGTGAAAATTTGGAGAAGCTTGAGAAGAAAGCAGAAGAAGAAGTGAAACACGGGCAGGAGGGATACCAGCAGGGCGCTGCGGCTGCGACGGCTGCGAAGGGAGAATCCAGCTTTTATAAAGATGAAGAGGCGAAGAAAAAGGCAGCTGGTGACGAGAAATTCTACGAAGGTGGACAAAAGTTCGACAAACACGGTGAGTACTTATAATTTCAATATTTACCGTTTGCTTTTTATCCTGTTTTTAAGTTAACCTTCACAAAAGTGGTTTAAGTCGGAACCTATTTAGTGTGCATTTTAAATCTATAAAAACGTATAAATGTCTCTTAAATTAGCAACACATTAAATGTAGGTAACTTAAACCGCATCATTTCAACCCCTAGACGTCCACTTCTGAACACAGAAACATGAACCTAATCACACCAAATACACTATATTATGTAAATGACATTCTTATGAGGATAATTTTATTATATATAGTTATAATCGATATTGTATTCGCCAAATTTTAACGCCTTCACAAATGCAATAGCTCAATGCACAACTAATAATTTTAAATTTTTTACAAAAACCTTCAGGCGCAAATGAGGAGCAGCTAAAAAAGGCCAAGAGCCACAAAAAGGGGCATGTGAGCAAGGGCTTCAAAACGTCTAGCAGTAAGAATGAAGAAGAGAAGACAGAAAGCTTCTACGATGAAGCCCATGATGAGCACGATCATAAGGTACGTGTTCTTTATTGAATGTTCGCCTGATTACAATGTAGTCTTAGAATTTGTTTGTGATATGTGCAATAACTTATAACCATAGATACAAATTACATTATTAGCTCCCGTATATCCTACCAAAACTTTTCAAAGAAAATACTCCGTTCACCTACTTTATGTATTAAGAAGTCTGATTAATGCTGCCATATAAGTATGTACTGTAGTAATTATACCTCGGAACCGTTTCAGATGCACATTATCAAGATAACACTCATTGTCATGTAGAAATAATTCGGCGAACGACAGTTTTTAATTATTTTACTCGCAGTTAAACTTTCTGTTTCTGCCTTAGAGTAAACCCGATTAAGTTGACGGGTCCTTAATTTGTATCATGTGTTTGTAAAGGTCGCTGGTCAGAACGCTGGCTCCTTCGGCGAGCAGTCGCAGCAAGGGTTCAAGGGGGCCCATGAGGAGAAGATCTTGGATGCCAATGCGCACGGCAAGGAGGGACACCACGTTTCAGAGCAGAAGATCGATGATTCTAAGGCTAATAAGGTAAGTGGCTTAAAGTCATGCCATTCCTTTTTATTGGTACCTAAGAATAGATGACTTTTGAGACAGTTCCTACGTTTTAATCGGCTACGTTTTAATTAGTTTGTCCTTTCAAGCAATGATGAAGCAAACGATCAATTTCAGTGGGAGAAATAGAATTTGCTTCCTGAAGGATACTTAGACAAAATACATCACGCAAGCGAAGCCGCAGGAAAACTTATATTTATGGATAGGTTTTTGTTTTTAAGTATTATTTACTAGTACCTACCATGGAAAATTTTGAGATGGCTGACAATAGCTTCAAAGGAGTGTCCAAATATAATACGCATAGGTACCTAATTGTGTCCTAATTACTACCTAACAACTGATTTAATATTCTTATTTAATTTACGCGTATTCTATTCACGCGCCTATTTTATTATATAGTGGAAGTTGTCGAGACTTGAGGTGATCTCATTTGAAGTCGTTTTCTTATTAATCATTTATTGCTTCTTTATTGTTTCTTTGCCTGTATGTATTTCCGATTGAGAACAATGTTATTCATAAAGACATTTATTAGGTACTTATATTGTAAGAATAGAACCACAGATCGTTAACCTTAAGTCTTTCAGTAATGCACATCTTAGCACAGATTTAGTTCTTCGGTCGGTACACCTACTTAAGAATTAGCACATTCAAAACAACCGTCTAAATGACGTAAATTCACGTGTTAAATCCGTCCTAAATATTACTTCGCAAAACAAACGCTAAATAGCAAGCTTTCATCATCATCTTAACTTCGGAGTTTAGAACAACAAACAAACTGAAACATTATGTTCTCAGTAAATTCAAGTCACGTTTTGATTTCTACGTTACATTATAAAAGTGTAAAGTTAATTTACGAAGTCAGGTGTCAGAAAAATCCGTCCAGAAAATGTTAAGAGGTTTATTGCAAAAGATTTGACAACGTCGCGTTTTTGTCCTCTTCGTTAAGGAGGTAAATTTTAATTAAACTTAAAAATGTCTATACGTATACTACATCTACGTGCTTCAAGTACTATATGTGTGTGTGTGTGTGTCAAGTGCGATAACTTATTGCTGTTGTTACCCATTCTTCAAAAAACTGAAATCTCAGAAAAATCATAAAGGTTGGTACTAAGCAATTAACGATGAAGTATTGTTTGTATATAACAAGTTCTCAAGTTTCGTTCATACTTCCCCAAAGTATTGAAAAAAAGGACAAATGCGATGTTGCCAAATCTCTCCGAATAAACGCTCTTGACTTTATTTTGACTTTGTACCGTGCATTCTCTTATTATGGTAATAGCAAGAAAGGGGCACTTTGAGGCAAAGTTGAAGTAAAATGAAGGAGCTCTATGCATTAATAAATTATATCTAATTAAGCTCTAGTTGGTGATTCTCAAAGGAATGTCTAAACATCACTGGAAAGGCAAAGGAATAGGCACTTTACTCGAAGAAATAACTAGCCTAGTTTAAAACAACCGCTTCCATTAAAACTTGGAGGCTTGTGAAAGTCGGTGGTAGGACGAACATGCCGTTGCGGTTATAATGAGATAATAGCACGAATTTACAACTGAAAGTCTTATATTTCGTTAAATACATTCGTCATCTATATACTTCGTCCAGATACTTATTTATACAACAGCCAACATATTACAATATTGCTGAAACACTAGTAATAAATTGCACATCTTTGACTCGTAAATCCAAAAGAAGCACAATTTTTTTACCTTTAACTATTTTGCTCTGTAACAGATTCGTATTTAGGAATAATAGAGACGTTTCTTCCAAAAACTTCCCCAAATGCGTACTTTAATTTATATTTAAATAAGCTGGGTTTGAATGTCGTTAGCCGAGTCCACTCAGGTTACCAACCAAATTAGCATGAAATGGGTTAACCCAGATTATAATAATGCTACTTTTACTTTACCTTTTAGTTTGGAAATGGTCGTTGCCAGGTCCGCTGTTATTTATTACTTCAATATGCCGCATGATATTAGTTTACGACATAAGAACGTATAGAATTTACTTTCGCGGAATTCTTTTCTGATGATACAAAGGTTACCCTTTAGTGCGTAGTGGAGCTTTAACGATCGTCCTTAGGCTTTCAAAAAGTCGTGTTTTTATATATTTTACTAGCGCAGTTAAGGACTAAGCAAAAGACCCTTTGTACAAAAAATGTGTCATTTTTTGCAACGTGTAGACGTATTCTCTTATATAAACCGCACGGCGAAAATATTTAGCGCTTTCGTTAAAGTTAGAAACTTTACTTTGTTTCACGAACTGATACCCCGAAAACTAAAATCTAGGACAGACAAATACATTGTCGCATTGTTCATATTAGTGAATACAAGATTGGGTTTCTGCTCAGCTATCACTTCCCAACACAGCAAACTTCCGTCGCCAGTGGCTATCGGAAATAAACACATTATATCCCATATTCTCACTTGGCGTCTGTCCAATATTATTTTCTTTTTCTCCGAAATCTACTGTCCCATTGTTTGACATAATTGTTTTCTATATAATATATCGCAGGACCAACGCCCTTTGTTTCGAAATATTCTCATATCGGTGTAGGACAGCATCGTTTTCGACACTTTAATTATACAATTAAGGACTTTAAAATAAATAGCCGGACGTAGCCTCGCTAATAAATAACTGAAGCACTAGTAAGCCGATCGCTTAGCGCTGGTTGATGTGTGCGTGCTGCTCGTAGTAGGCTACTACGCTGGTTGATGTGCGCGTGCTGCTCGTAGTAGGCTACTACGCTAGTTGATGTGTGCGTGCTGCTCGTAGTAGGCTACTACGCTGGTTGATGTGTGCGTGCTGCTCGTAGTAGGCTACTACGCTGGGTGATGTGTGCGTGTCCCGCGTAGATACAAAGCGACCGACTTACTAGAGGTGCTTCAGTTATCTGTTAACGAGACTACGTTCAGCTATTATTTTATTAGATCTACGAGTGAAGCATTTGAGGCAACGTATTTCGGCGCTAATATGAAAGCATCATTAAACTTTCAACAGAAGTCGTTAGCAGACGACCTGAATACATTTTCAGGGTTAGAATAGACCTAATTGTTATGTAAATTAACCTTTTTATTTTTCTGTGGCTTTAGAAAGACTAAGGTAAAATACGGTGTCATACAGACGACTGACTAGTACTACGCCAATAACCGAACTAAGTACTAACTGAAATCAGTCGTGGCGTCTAAACCAAAACTCCTTGACTTAGCTTTAGCTCTTTACCAGCCTTCAAAATATTTAACTTATGTATGAATAGAATAAAATTGCATTAAACTTGTCAGAGATCAAGGTTATCTTGGAGTCTCTATACCAGTGCAGAAAAGCTACCTTATAGGTAGACTAGGTAGTTAGGTAAAGATCTACGCAAGGCACAGCTGGCAAGGTCTGCTGATCTGGTCACTTTTATGTATATTTTTTAATGTATCATAGGCAAACGTTAAACTATACGGTCTCACTTATTGATAACCGACAATGATGTTGACGTAGAAATTCAAAGGTGTCTGTGAAGTCCTCAATCCGCAGTGGGCTATTGTGGAGACTACAGCCCATTCACTCTCATCTATGAGAGTAGACCTGTGCCCAGCAGTGGGACGTATATAGGTTGATGATGGGGATTATGAATGAAGTTGACTTTGACTTTGTTGATTATCATCATCATCATCATCATCAGCCCGTATTAGTCCACTGCTGGACATAGGCCTCTCCCATGTCACGCCATCGAGCACGATCCGCGGCCACTCGCATCCAGCTTCTGCCAGCCACCTTGCGAAGATCGCCACTCCACCTTGTCTGAGGGCCCACACTACGTTTGCCGATCCGTGGTCTCCACTCGAGAACACGCTTGCTCCAGCGATTGTCGGTTCTGCGGCAGATATGGCCAGCCCACTGCCACTTCAGCTTGCTAATCCGTTGGGCTATGTCGATGACTTTAGTTCTCTGTCTGATGATAATAAAACTCCTTATTAACGTAATTTTCTTCACCAGGGCGAATTCCTGCAGAAAGGCTACAAAGGCGAAGCAGAACAGCTGGAGAAGTTCAACAACCTAGGGGCTCACTCCGTGCACGGCCACCAGGAGGCCAGCGGCGGCTTCCAGCAGAACAAGGGCGGCAGCATCCTGCCCATACACCGCTAGGGACCACCAACCAGCCAATATACGACGTTTTTGAATTTTGATGTTAGCCGTTTTATTCTAGCCTTACCCGTTTCTGCAACCCTTTAATAGTACTATTTTGATATAAGTGCGGAAAGTGTGTCATTTCTCACGAGTCCCAAGGTGTCCTGGCCCGAGCCGCGAGGCGAGGGACAATACTCTGAACGAGTGGAAATGACACTTTCGCACATGTATCAAACGACGTTTTTTTAATACATTTGCAAAAACATTCCGATTAAATAAAAACATGACACCGGCTGTCACCGTTCAGCCAAATCAAAAGAAATTATTTTGGAAAGAAACATACAGAATTAATTAAATTTAAACATGAAAAAGCAAGAAATACATTCACTATTACTTTGTAGTTTACTTCTTGCAAATAAATGTGTTAATACGAGTATAGCGTTCAAAAGTTAGCTGAACAGTAAAAACCACTAGTCCGCAACTGCACGAAAAGTACCACTTTTTCAGCGAGTGTATTAAAATAGTACATTGTGTATCTAGTGCGGTAAGGAAGGAATTACAAACGAGTGTTTGTTAGAAGCCCGAGGCAAAGCCGAGGGCTTTAATAACACTAGCAGACAGACAGACACACGATTGATCCTATAAGGGTTCCGTTTTTTTTCTTTTGAGGTACGGAACCCTAAAAGATGCATCTACAATCATGGATTAATAAAATAGAAGGATACCGCGCGGTCTAAGACGCGAGTGAAGCCGAGCTATGGCCGCCGAAGTGAGCATGTGTGCGTTGACGGCCCAATGGCAGCCGACCGGCCCATTATGCTGGTTGATGTGTGCGTGCGTGCGTACAAAGCGCCGGCACATTGCCGGCACATCATGAGTGCTTCACTTATCTGTTCGCGACGCTACGTCCGGCTATTTATTTTAAGGTCCTTGTCTACAATAATATCTATTCCCAGAATCCCGAGGAACATCCATGTTTCTGTATAACGTAAAGATCCGAACACTGGTAACTACTTATTACATAATTTTCATTCTTCGGCCTTATAATGGCATTTCACTTATCATTGCCAAATATTCATGTGGCATATCTCTGCTGCGGCAGGAAAGGAAAGAGATATAACCCGAATATTTGAGATGTAACCCAAATACGGCATGATGAAGTGCCACCATTAGAGGAAAAACGCAACAGCTGGTACGTAACATATGTAAGTTTGTACGTATACTTATGTTAAGACAACAGCGGCCCGGAGCTCGGAATTGCGACGAATCGGGACATGTCCTCGTTAGACGAACATGCCTCTAATCAAGCGACGGACCAGCGGGTACAAGTAAACATAATACAACTTACTTCCTACTCCTACAACAAAAAGCTACCTAACTTCGATCAACTACAGGCAAACAAAAAAGAGGTATGCACCCTGCCGTACAAAATATGGGCTACAAACGAAGCCACTGTTAACTGACCAGCCATAGACTTTAACACGTTGCAATAAAATTGACATTCGTCTACAAATGTACAGTTAACAGTGTGTTCGATTGTACACTTTAGAAATCAGAAAGGACATAATTCCGAAGGCATCATTCTTCTAAATTATCGAAACCTATTTTGTACTGAAGGGTTTTTATGTTTTCAGGATATTTAATATCCACGGTAACATCACCGTTCCGCAGAAAATAGTCTTCGGAATTATGACATTTCGGAATAAAGAATGCATTCGATATGACTACTCTTCGATAAACTTAGTCAGTCCCGTCATAATTCTATGAAATAAACTACATTTCGCCTCAATCAAGTTCAAAAATTTTACCTGTATGTGGAAAATATTGATATCCTTCGAAAAGTATAAAAAACGAAATATAAAACTCATTTTACTTCAAAACATTTTGCTTTGTCACCGAAATACATTATTCATACAAATTCCAAATTCAAGGCGGCTACCCTGAGCTCGCGATTTGCTTTTTAAAAAATAAATTGAAAAACGGTGCTTATTCAAATATATTTTAATGAGAGTAACATGCATTCGGGTATCGGTATCATGCAAATCTTAATACATTAAATAATGGAAAACTACCGCTTACTCCTAATAACAAAAACTATCAATTAATTATAACATTATCAGGTAATTAGCGAAATCATGACAATATAGTCTGAACTACTATTTTAACAGTCGTTACATAGCCGTAAAAACAACAAAAAGTGTTTATTTACTTCATAATCTTCATTCCATTTTTGAATGAACAGCTCTTTCCAACTCCATTGCAGTATACAACGCTCGGTGACAACACGAAGGGAGAATTCGTTGAATAACCTGATTCTGGACTTAGGTTATTATTAAACCTAGAAAACGTATTTATTATTTTAATAATATGGAAAATAGAGAAAACTTCGAAATTAATTAACATTCAAAGGTACATACGTAACCATGCTCCCTTTTTTCAATCGCCATGGTTTAAAAAACAAACTGATAGAACAAAATTCTAACAGCGGCTGGCAAAGCGTAGAAAAAAAGAAAACTCCTAATTATTTTTAAATGTCGAATCTGCACCCTCGAATTTAGAACACGATTAGCATTATTCCGAACGATTAAACGAAATCGAAATTAGAACGTGGCTGCGAAAATCCGTTTGTTTTTTTTTTAAATAGAAAAGGCAAAGGCATCGCAGGTTTTCTCGTAGATGCGTTCACAGATACCGTTATTAGAGATTCTGTAAAAAGTCGCTGTACCCTGCCGACTCGGGGGTAGGCGGTGTGTAGACCGTCGAAGAAATCTTATTAGACGTGTTTGATCTCTGAAATTAAAACGGATTTATGAATACATCTTTTCAACTTTCACCAATCAATCAAGTGGTCGGAACGAAACAAACTACAGACAATTCAATTCACGAAGAATATACCTGACTCTTTGTCATAACAGCGTGGATTGAAAATCCGTCTTTGTAGGTTGACTTATTTTACTGTCGGAAAACAACAATAACTTTGTGTATGCAGGGCTCGGGACCGGTATTTTGCAAAAACCTCGAAATAGCCAATTTTCAATTATTTTATGCTTTTTATCTAGGACTCAATAATCTATTTAAGTAATGACATCGTATTATTAGAATGTCAGATTAAAACATGAAATAATAAACCGAAGAACGAAAAGAACGGAAAAAATACCGGTATTTTTGTATGGAGCAAATACCGGTATCCGAGCCCTGTACTATGCCTGATAAATAGTACATTACTACAGAGGCCGGGAAGTAAAGGGGTACAGATACAGCCGAGGGCCGAGTACAGATAGTTACGAGGCTGGCAATCCCTTTTCACGCCGAAATATGTATAGTACTTTTCTCAAATATGCAATGAAATAAATTAAAAAAAAAACACTTCAAAAATTAAACTTTATTTTCTAGAGACACTAAAAGCAAAGTAGGCAAAATATAGAATTACAGAATTCAAATTTTCAATTTCCTTTCCAAAAACTTTTTCAGAACACATTTTTACCGCGAATATTTAAATGAAATATTTTAAATGTCAAAGTTAAATTTACGATTTCAAATTATTGGAAATTGTTTATAAGAAATGTTATGTTCATGTCGATTTTATATAAATAAAACTGCAAAATATAGCAAACATCGTTTATTGTTTTTTTAATGGCTGAATAGCGTGATGTGCTTGTGTCACAAATAAATGTGAAATGGAAATTAAAAAAAACATCTTGCAGGCCTAGGCCGTCAATGTTGTATGAAATTGCATTAAAGGCCTCTCGTCTAGCAGCACCGGAAACTAGGTACTTCGCGGCCTAATGTCAATATTTCGTTGCATGTTTGAGAAAATAAGTATCAAGTGACGTCCTTTCCAAAAAACACTAAGTAGCAGTGGCGTGGCGTAAAAGATACCCTTGGGCAAGCCGGTGCAGATTTAGCCTACATTTTCCTTAAGAGCTGTAGAATAAAGTGCTCAAATGCCTGATATTAGGCAAGCCGGTGGGAATCGAGTTATTTGGATGCCACGCTACTGCTAAGTAGTTTATATTATTAATATAAGAGAAGTATAAAATAAAGTATGTATGATTAATAAAATATGGAAAGGGATGGAATGTTTCATTCGGATACAAAGAAAATAAATACGTCTTAACCGACTTTATATGAAAGATCCTATTGAATACCTTATCCTATTCGATATATTTAGTTCCAATGCTTTACAAATCTACACTAAATCAGCCTAATACTTCTATAAATTCCAGTCCACTAGTACCTGAATGAAATTGTCATTCAGGACAAATCTGAAGCACTTACTGCTATAATGACTACAAAGAAGTCTGAAGTACTAAAGGATAAGCGAACCGGCGTCGTTATAATGAGACTGGAAATGGCTCTCAGCTGCTCTCGGCTAAGGGCGCGTACATTAATAACGCGAGGTTTTTCAGGACAGACTTTGGTAACCCCCTCCCCTTGTTGATATTTTAGCCAGTGTTTAAGATTATTTCCTCCTCACTCACCTAACATCACGAGTATTTTTGCTACAGAACTTGATTTTTTTTAGAATATTAGTCGTACTAAAATAGTATGTGTAAGTAGAATATTAGTCGCACTTTCAAAATCAAATCATACAGAACAATACAGAAGTCGGTAGTTATGTACAAAGACGAACTTATTTACAAACTGTACGTACAATTCACATAATACACGAGAAAAAAATACAGAAAACGTGTTAATGATTTAATTATGTTTTCGGAGCATTAGGAAAAATACATATCTCCGTAGTTCTCACAACCAAAGTGATGATTATGATTTTTTTCCGAACCGCCCTTCCTTTTTCGAACCTCGCGTAGTTAATGGCCAAGCCCTATAATATTATGTAACAGAGAAACTACGTCCCTGGTACGGCACTTTAAGTAGTTTCAATAAAATCTACAGTTATGAAATCGTAATTGGATGCAGCAGCAATTTGTACTTATTTTAATTTCACTTAGCAGATGGTTTTGGAGATCGTACAATCGAAGACACTGCTAACTGACCACTTGTCACCCTTATTACAATGTATTAAGGTCTACTGATGGTCTCTTAACTGTGTCTTGTTTGAACCAGAGAAAAAGAGGTGGAAAAAATATTTTATGCCACACCTGGCCATAAAGTGACTTTTTCCGCACGCTGCGCGTACGGAAAAAGCCGCTTTCTGGCCAAGTGTAGACATAAAGTGATGTACACAACACGGGAGGTAATAAAGAAAGCCCTCGATCGCATATTTATGTCCCTCGCTTGCAGCTCGGGCCGCAAACTTCTGCGATCTCGGCCTTTCTTTGTATTACCACCCTAGTTGTGTAATGTACTATTTCATCACACTTGCTCGAAAATGGTGTCATTACACGTAGGTTTTGCGGGCCGTAAATGACCTATTACGCCCTAGGGCGTAATGGTTTTCTTTTTAAATTTGAAACGCTGGTTTTGTTTTACTCTTATTTGTCATGATCAAAGGAAACGCCAACTTACTTTTTTAACTTTTATTACTGAAATATTTATTTAAAGAGAACTGTTATTGCAAATACATGTAAACACATATTTCTGTAACATTAATTAAATGTTTAAATAGTGTATTTCAGTATTTTGCAAATATAAAATCAACCATTTTAAGTCTTTACCGCTATGGTTTCCGAACGTGACTTGTCGTCTTGATATATGTCACTAATGTCACTGTCAGTTTTACAATTTTATTTAGGTTAAGTAAGGTTATTTTAATCAGATTTCCTCACAAGTGTGATGAAAAACATTGTGTGTGCCACGGGCGGTAAAGGAATTACAAACTCGTGTTGTTAAAGCCCTCGGCTTCGCCTCGGCCTTGTAACAAACACTCGTTTGTAATTCCTTACTTACCGCCCTTGATACACAATGTACTATTGCGTCTTCTTTATCCTAGGTGTGATTGCCCCATCGCGAGGCATTGGGCAATTTTGCATATAGAATGATTTGTTCAGTTCAGTTTATTACTATTTTTAATGTGGCTTTGTTTTTATGTAATTCATTCAATATAATAATTATTATCCAATTATTTATATCAATGTAATTTTTTATTATTTTATTTTTAATGTTAATTCTGAATATCATTAAGCTTTAATTTTCATTTGTGTTAAATTTTATTTTAATTTGAATTGAATTGAATTTATTTATGTTTTTACTGAATTTTTGTGATATTACTATTTACTAACATATTATTTATAAGCAGTCAATTTAACTAACAGCAATGGATCTTGTTATCTGAAAAATAAATGATTTGTATTTAAGAAGCTATTTCCAACAAATTTAATATTTAACGCCCAACCTGCGGTGTCAATATATACGTCGTTGGCGTGGAAAAGGTTAACCGTGACGAAATGTCAAAGTAATTTAGATAGTGACAACCACTTAATTTTTTTTTAACCTACCGATTACATTTTACGATAATTATTGCTACTTAGTAACAAATCAGCATTATTTTAATCAGTGTGCCGACCATGAGTTGAGTGTACGATCGGCGCTAGCGAGTTTCTCGTATCGAGAGTCAGTGCACCTCTTTCGCACGCGCCAACAGTAGAGATAGACTCGCTAGCGCCGATCGAAAAGTCAACTCATGGTAAGCACACTGTAATAGGTAATTTACCTGACTAGTCGCGCTGTGGCACGCCGGACGCTGCTTGCTTATCCGAGAAGGGGTCACCAAGTTCGACTGATACGCCTGCCACACAAACGTATCTAATAACATTCACTAGTTATATTTAATACAAGATAAACGAAATGACAACCTATAAATTAAGCAATAATAGGCCTTATAACAACGATATTAAGAGTTTGTATATCGACTTCAGTATAACACTAATGGTACTATTTGGTAGCAATAATAGATATCAGGAATTCCCTGTACACGATATCTTGGAGGAAAATCGACAAGAAAAATATATTTGAATGCTGTAAATGATGAAGCTAGATAATTAGACTATTTTTATCATTGTAGGTACCTACTATTGCTCTTCTATTCTTCTAGAACACATGTACCTTGCGGTTCTTTTGTCGTGCGAGTGCGACATATACTATACTATCCTTTTTACTCAATATAGTACGAAACTCACAGTTTATGTTCTGTTACGTGACAAGCGAAATTGCGGTCCGTATACTATATCGTACTAGCCTACCTACCCCCCTTTTGACCTTATGATACGTGATTCACACACACACCTAATTTTATTAACATTTCGATTCTACATGTCACGTAACAATGAACACAACGTAAAATCCGTGCATACAAACCCGTTACCTAGCCCGACTAAATCGAGGTGAACCGGGACAAGCGACTTGGTTCGATCAAGGCCCCCACCCAGTCCGATTCCACTCAGGGTGGTCCGGCTGGCGACCTGGTTCGACCCCAGGGAACGCCACTGCCGGCCACCCGGTCACATAATCGCTATGCCCAATAAGGGTCGCGAGTTTGTCAGTTTCAAAAAAAAAACACCCGTATAACCTGAAAACAAAATGGCGTACTCACAGAATACGGCGTGCTCTTAGCCGGCCGCTTGCACGCCGCCGCCTGTATGAACGCGGGGGAGAGATTACTGCCCGGGGAGATCGGGATGTTGAATGGAGAATGCTCTGAAATATTACAGCTACGTCAGAGCGTTGACCGCCCTGAAAACCTCACACAGTGAGCTTGAGTCAGGATAGTCAGGAACTAAGAACTAAAGAAATTAATTCCCATCACAGATTCATACCACAATTGGTTGCCGTCTAATACAGTAACAATCGGTAGTACCTAAACGTATAAGTGAAATTAATGGAGTGAACGAGTAAAGAATTCAGTTATAAAAAAAAAGTTATATACTAAAGAGTGCCGTCAAGGACCTTAAAATAAATAGCCGGACGGAGCTCCGCTAACAAAGAACTGAAGCATATCTAGTCCGCCGGCTACTGAAAAAAACTAGTTGATGTGTGTGTGCGTGTGTGGGGGCTTACTAGAAATGGCAGTTCTCTGTTGGCGAGGCTCCGTCTGGCTATTTATTTTAAGGTCCTTAGTGGCCGTATTGTTGCAGAACTACGGGACGTTAAAAGTTCTGACTTTTTACGAGTGTAACACAGACATACGTAAAAAGACAGTCAGGTTAACGTCCAAGTGCTCGACACGCTATGCCCAATATTCGACACTCTACTGCCACCACTACTGCTAACGACTACTGGGACAGTGCCATGCACTCGGACGATCGGACGCCCTTGGGTGGTCTGGCCAGCGACCTGGTTCGAGCCCAGTGACCGCAACGGCCAACCACCCGGCCCGACAATCACAATGCTCGAAAGTGGGTTGTGAGTTTGTCAGGTTTAAAAAAAAAAAAAAAAAAAAAAAAAAGCACTCGGACGTCTACTTTACTTTAGTCAACTTCATAAAAAAATTAAAATCGTTCACTAGGATCATTTAGTTCCTTCATCCTTCATAAAGCAAGACGGTTACTCATTCCATGATTTCAAAATTTGCCACTAAACACTACTTTTAGTTCTTTAACTAAAATACTAAACTAGTTCCTATGACCAATTGAACGAGAAGAATGCGTTCCCTTTAAAGACCAAGCAAGCACAACTCTGTACCACAGTCATCTTTAAAAGTCGTAAAAGCGCTTCAGCAACGGCTTTATACGACATTTTGAGTTGTAATGGCTAGCTTTTTGCCTTGATTTGTCGGAGGTTGCGGATAAAATGTGTCAATTGGTTTTTGCGAGTGGCTTAGACAGATTGGTGAGGGCAGTTTGAATCTTTTTCTTATTGCTTAGGGATTCGGAAATTTGGATTGAGAGCAGTTGGTGTTACGAGAAATACTGGGAGAGTGAGATAAAGTGTTGGATTATATTTTTATACACTTCCATGAGAGAATGTTTAATAGAATTTGAAATCAGTTACTTTTTTTGAACCCATACAAAGTAAACTACGTCGTACATGGTTGAATGTGCGATTTGTGTGAGTAATGAGCGGTCATTCGGATTACAGCCACGGTGTGGTACGATCAGGTGTAAAGGATTATTCATAATTATGTAATAATCTAATATCTCAAGTTAATAAAGTATTGTACAGTTACAAGTTACGGATAGATGGTATACATAGCTTGTGTAAAGATGTGTGAGATTTACAGCTTATGGACTACTTATTGTGGGATTAATCAAGCCTGTCTACTGACAACGTGCGATCCGTGTGCACCCGATCAGAGGTAGACACTAAAGTGTTTAAACTTGACACGAGGCTCGAATGACTCGTCAATGAAGGAGTTAGGTACATTCATAACAACGTCGCTGGCAACAAAAGTGACCCTTCATAGCTGTATGATATACTAAGTATCAGTGGCGTGGCGTAAAAAATATCCTAGGGCAAGCCGAAGCGGATTTGGCGTACATTTTCCTTAAGAGCTGTAGAATAAGGTGCTCAAATACCTGATATTAGGCAAGCCGATAGGAATCGAGTTGTTTGCACGCCACGCTACTGCTAAGTATATTTGTGACGTCCTACGTGAAAAGGTACCTTATGAGGGTTTCTAGTAACGGAGATATGAACGGTTTTGTGAAATCCTTCAAAATCATCATTTTTTTTCTTTTATGCAAAATTGTAAAATATAGGAATAGACGTGTATTTGTAGCTTGGTTTCACTGCTGTACGTTATTTTTTTCTATATAAAAATTGGGTTCAAAGTTTAGTAGAAAAGGTACCTTATGGCGGATCACATACAAAAATGATAAAGCTGTTGATAAAATTCATTAATAAAATTTACTAGCAACTTTTGCTTATTTCTTTTTTATAACACGACGGTGGCAAACAAGCATGCGGCCTGCATAATGGTAAGCAAAAATTTTCGAAATGATCCTAGAAAGCTGAAAATTTGGAAGGAAAGGGCCACTGGGTGCCACAGATTCGGAATTGAAAAAAAAAATAAAAATAAATACATTTGTATGTCGTTTTTTTAAATTTTTAATTATTAAACATTTTTTTAAAACAGATAAAAAAGTGTTTTTGGCGAATCGTATAACTTTTTGACCATTTTTAGAAAGACCTTGTTTTTTTTAAAAAAATTGACAAAGATAAAAAAAAACACTGGCGAATGCCTATCATTTTTGACCATTGTAGAAAAAGTTTTTTAATTTTTTTTTTCAAAAAAACTTACAAAAATAGACTTTTTTTGCGGTTTCTATAAGTTTTTACCACTTTGTCATGTTTCCCTTTCAACCTTTTTAGAAAAAATCTTAATAACATTTTTTTTTAAACATAAAACGTGTTTTTGGTGAATCGTGAAACTTTTTGAACATTTAGAAAAACCTTGTTTTTTTCAAAAAAATTACAAAAATAAAAAAACACTGGCGAATGCCTATCATTTTGACCATTTTAGAAAAAGGTTTTTATTCATTTTTTCGAAAAAATTACGAAAAAAGACATTTTTTGGCGGTTTCTATCATTTTTGACCACTTAAGAAAAAGAATCTTTTTAATTTAAAACACGCTAAAATCCACGACGAACACTTCTCACAACTATTCGAACGAAAAGGTAAGCAAATACTGCTCATGCCGGCCGGCTGAGACTCCGAGCGGCCAGCAAGACCGAGAGAGAACGATACGTAAAGTGTTGGTGAGAGTAGGACAGATGCGTGGCGGTACTGGCGGTGTAGCCAAAATAATACCACGGCACGGCGGTATGAAGGACAAAAACTGAGCAAGTTACGACAAGTATTTCTAACATTTTTAAATTACACCGCCATAAAGTACCTTTTCTACTAAACTGTAGAAGCATATTATTCAGCCTTTAATTCGCCTATAACAAAAATAAAGATAGGCAAAGACGTGTCGTAACATATAATTTACTAAATGGAAATACATAATAAAAAAAACACAATTTTTACACAACATTGAATATCTCCGTAACTAGAAACCCTCATAAGGTACCTTTTCACGTAAGACGTCTCATTTGAGAATTACTCTTAATTGGTCAAGATTTGAAGTAAATTTCTAATAACCTTTTTTCTTCAGTTTTCTGTCTTAATACAAGATTTGTCAATAAATAATGTAAATATCGTGCCATACTGTAATTATCAATAATTTTTGCTTATGGCCCGCCATAAGGTACCTTTTCTCAAATGTATGGGAATAATTTGTGATTTTTACGTAACTTCAATCGTTTATAAATAAAAAAATACGACTTGTAGAATAATAATGACACTTTTGAGATACTATAATTTAGAACTCATTATACGAAAATTGTGAATATTATAGGAATGATGAAACATATAATAAAAATGACATTTTAATTAAAATAAAAATATTTCATTAACAATGTGATTTTATTTCTATCCCAAAATGTGCAGTCTAATATCTCTAACTATATACAATGGTTCAGATTACAATATGTTAAAGAACAGGCCGAATTTTTTTTTTTTTTAATTTCGTTCTCATAAGCGACTTGCTCTAATCAAAGGCTGATTTTTCACGACCTGGAAGTCACATTAAGAAAACCATTACTGATTTCCAAAGAAAAATACCTTGAGATACATAATCAATCATCATCTCCATAACTTCCAACGGGAACATACTTAAAATTAGTTTTAAACTTCTTTTGACGATTTCTCAAAAGTGCAATTTTAGCATGTACAGGTTTGATGTTTTTTTTTTTAAAAAAGTATGGGACTTAGGGTCGTGATTCTTTTTGTATTAGATAGCTTATTTAACACAGATTTAGGATCTGTGCTTAACTCAATACCAACCATAAGGTACCTTTTCCCGTGGAACGTCACATATTACCTAATTTATAAACTACGCTAGCGTGGCATAATTTTTTTTTCAAGAGTCCGGTGCAAATGCTTACATTTTCTTTAGGATTAGTATTACCTATAATATGCTTGAATATCTTATAATAGCCAACCCGGTTGGAATTAGGTGTATTGATGGTCACTAACCTAAACCACGGTTTTTAATCATCATCTAATTGGACTCATCTACGCGGTCCAAAGTTATGTTTAACGGCAAGTAGTCAACAAAGTCATATAAATACCCTATCCAACGCTTGTATACGTTTAACCGCCCTTAAGTCGTTTAATTGCCGTATAAAAGTGTTTAATGGAAACGACGTCATATAAAGTAGCTAGGTACTTAAGTGCGAACGGCAAATGTAGCCGACGGTTTTCTAGTTGGCTAAGCAAAACGAAGAGCCTCATAAAACTTAAACCACCGACACAGTGTACTCCAGTTCTTTATTCTGAATATGTCGTATCGTATTCCTTTTTTAAAGACAACTAAGCATATAACTGAGCAAGTTACTTGTTAAGCGAGCCGTTTTTGGTGTTATTCTTACACGACATCCCTAAAATAGAAGTGTTATGTTTTCAGGGTTCATGTATATGAGTTTTTACCTTATATTATACTAGGTAAACGGGGTGAGTAGGGGCAAAATTGACTTGACATTCAAACCTCGATAAAATTTTATTTTAGTTTTTTTGTTAAGATTTTGGGTAGTTCCATTTCATAACTTTAACGATAAACACAAAATCCCTCCTCACGCCGTAGTCCCTCGTAGTTGGGGTGAGATGGGATTTCATACTAACGTGAGTTGGGCAAATTGTTGGATCGACACTTTTGGATCATGCATACTCTCATCCCTACTCTCCCCATTCATAACCCAACTGCCCTCGCAATTCCTACTCACCCCATTTTACGGTATCGATTTCCACAAGCGATTTCTGTAAGATTACTTTTTGGAACTTGGATATATTCTTGTGTTGATACGATGTAAATAATCCCACGTTTCAATACAATACAAATTTTCTTTATTGCACACCAGAAAGACACATAACAAGAGTTACTACATCAATTCTTCAATCCAGGATTCACTCCAGTTGTAAATCCGTCCGATTGTCGCCACATTACTTAGTAACAAAGATCTAAACAACCAAACCTCCTAACGTCCAATCCAAACCGACCATCATCACGAATTTTCGCATTTATAAAATAGAATTACAATACAGTGCCTCTAGTCAGAAAAGGAATGTCAGATATGAGCAAAATGCAAAGAAGCATAAATCTTACTATGAGACTTGCGCTCTTTTGTGTCTCGTTTAAATCTGATTTATTCCCTAACTTACTGGAGGCACTGAATATCTCTACGCCAAAAACTACCTCTAATACGAACAGCGAGAAAAGTTAAGCAAAATGCGCGGCTTGCAAATCTCAGCATTCATATTTGTGCCAAAACTGTTTCCACAATGACATGGCACATTTTACGAGCAAATTCACTTACTGGACTTGTTGGCGAGCTGCGCTTCCAAGTTTTTAATAGTTTTCTGGCATTCTTTCAGTTGTTTGTGCTGCTTTTGGCATATTTCTGTCATGCGTTTCAGCTCTGTTCGGGCTAAGTAGAACTTTTTGGTCTGCAAAGTTAATATAACGTACATAAAACAGTAGTATCAAAAACCTAGTCGCATTTGCATAAACGTACATTAATGCTAATATGCTGTCACCGTATGCTTCGCTAAGATAAATATTGCTAACCCTCAAACAATGGCGTATTAAATTTAATAAACGTTGGTAGAACTGTACTGTACTAACAGTCTGAAACATATATTATTATATAAGTAATAAAACGAACATCAGTTTTCTGACTAGAAAATGCGCACAAAGATATATGTTATGTCAGATATTATTGAGCTCTTTGGCACAAAACAGAAGTAATATTAGCGACTTACAGATTGCAAAAGATAAGACAATAGACGTCTTCTATGTTGTCTCTGGAACTGTAAAACTTCGCTGCACTTTTTAATGAATTCTTCAGGATCCGTGAAATAGTCCTGAACTTCTGGTTTCATCTACAAATTATCATTGTATGGAAATTAAAACGTGTAATACTCGAAAAAGTTAATTTCTATTAATTATATATGTTTCATACATCACGTTAATTACCGTAGACTGGGGAGTTTAATTTACGGGGTAACATTTTGAACGTGTTTATTAACTATTTTTATTGAGGTTGCCAACCCTAATTCACACTTGAAAAACCGATGATAAATGTTACCCCGTGAATCAAAGTAGCCCCAGTCCACGGTGTACTTTAAATAAGTGATATGTTATGTAATGCAACTTTAAGTAAATAATAATAATAAATATAGGTAGTCGCAAACTGCACGTCAAAACTAATGAAATGAGCCCAAGCACAGTGGATTTATCTAATGTAAAATAAGTGATCCTATGGCTACCATCCGGCCCCATCATCAGATCAGCTCCATATCATAATAATATTGCACTGTCATCTGATATACATATTCTTGCAAAATTTCAGCTCAATCGGAAATCGGGAAGTGGGTCAAATTGCACTTGCAAGATTTGATTACAAGACACACAGACAGACACCGGAACAGGTGAAAGTCAATAAAAGGTTGTAAAAATAAAATCATAATAATATCGATTAAACATAAACGACGACTAACTTACAGAAACAAAAAAGTAATAATTATTTAATTTACTTACGTCCGGTACTAGCTTCATTATCGAACATGGCAAACGACATACCAAACATGTAGAATTTTCTTTAACTTTTGATCCTGTACCTATGTAAAATAATTATTTAAATAAACTTGACAGAAAACAAAATGAAGACAATAAATCTTCAAAATCAACCAACCATTTTCCAAACATTTATTACAAAACATGTGACCACATGATGTTAAATGTAAAGTTATTCCTGGTTCTAACTGAGAAAAACAATTATTGCAGTGAATCCAATCCATTTCGATGATTATAACTGATCTGTAAAGTTTACAATTATTTTTAATATGTAATTAAAAAGTTGCAATATTGAAACTTTTGAAAACTGCTGTCATCCCGTCCGTCGCGCCATTCGTTAGATTCTTTATAATGCCACTTTTGCATGCGACATCACGAGTTCATACGCAAACGATAATTTATTAAGGAAACATTTAAAAAATATACTAAATACCCTCGCGAATTTAACATTTAGTAAGTACTTAATATCATCATCACAGTTCCTTAGAACGGGTTGTGATAACTTATTTTAATAGTTTTTATCAACACCGCGTCGAAAGATGACAATAAAACAACTCATGTAACTTTTTTTATTGTACCTACTTTCGTCTTAGCGGGACCAAGGCATTTTAAGTTTAGCAGGTATACAGCCACGATAAATAGGTAGTGGCATAAAACACCAAGTTGTCTTATTAATTGATTTTATTTTTATCATCCTTCACATAGGTAATAATCATTATTGTAATTAAAATAGGTTAAATTGAATATACCGCCGCGATGTTTTATGCTTATTTTTGTTTCCCACCCAATAAATTTTGTGTAGGTCTATAAATGTTAATATCCTTATTTATTAATCAAAACAGGTACGCTCTAACCCAGCAAACGTGCAGCGACACTCAATCCTCTTGTAATTTGGGCACGGGATGAATAATAATAAGATTTTGTCTGACATAGAGATAGAATTTACAAACAAAATCTCTCCGTGAAATTTGTTTTGCTTGTCTAACAAGCTTTTCTTTTTCCTTAACACTGCTACAGATCCAGTAGTAAGACAATAAATTATATAGAATTCTGTCAGCAGGGAATCAACAGAAAAGTATTGAAATATTAAGTAGTGATACTCGATTCGAATGCCTACCTATCTACGAGTATAATAAGTAATAACCACTCCCAAACGATCACGAATTCAAACGACAGCACAGACGCGCACAGCGTCGTAAAACCCGTCTTTTAAATGGCCATTAACACACACGATATTGTCGCCGGTGCACCACAGTGTCACAAATGGAATACAACAACAGATCAGGTTGAATATAAAAGAAGATATCAGTCTTGGAGACGGTAGTGCGTTCTCGCGGCCGGATCGGTCGGCTGTATTGATTGACCATGACATTGAAATATCTAGTGGTTCTGTTAGCGGGGTTAGCCCTGACCGGAGTGCACTCTAAAGCAGCATGTAGGTTTATTGCATGTTTTTATTTATTTACATATATTTTTAAGGCCCAATTGGTATTACATAACATATTTTATTACATAGTTAATAAGTACTTAAAAATTTTAAAAAACATTGGTTTTCTAACGTACAGTTTTTGCATAGTTGAAACTGGTTTTCTGTTTTATTTATATGTAGCTTGCATTAACAATTGAAAACTAATTCTATTCTTTAATAGCTATTTATGTGACTGGTGCAAAATTAGTGGCATGAATACACGAGTGTAGTTTGAGTGTGATATAATGCCTAATTATGTACAGTTGCATACATAACTATATCTAGATGATATAGATTATATCATAAGTTTTCTACAATATGTACAAATATGGCCTGCATTTTCAAGTGGTAGGTACTATTAACTTACTTTTAGGTATAAAACCAAAGTTTGAATAAAACACAAATAATAGGAAATTAAAACTTTATGGTTAACTGTGTTTTAGTTTAGTTTTCTATATAAACTTTAGTGTAACAATACCCCGGTAGATGGCGCTGTTACATCTGTGAAATCTGCATACGACAGGCTGCATCGCGGTGTTAAGATTTTTCTGGAATGAATGACCCCCGCGCGGTATTGTAAAAAAATTGTTATTATCGACCCAGAGTGCATGGTCGTTTTTATACTGACCAGACACGGACAAGCAACGTCAAAAAATTTTTGTTATTTATCGATATTTGGTATTGATATAATGTTAACATTGACGACCCGTTTAGCTCAGTGGGAGTTCTTGGAGTGCCACCGCCTACGAAGCTAGAGATCCCGGGTTCAAATCCTGGTAAGGGCAAATATTTGTGTGAAGAGCACGAGTATTTGTTCCTGAGTCATGGATGTTTTCTATCTATTTAAATGTGTATTTGTAATACTAACAAAATATGGATCACGTCATCCGAAATAAATGAATTTTATTTTATTTTTATTTTATTTTTTATCTAAATAAGTACATGTATATCGTCGTTTGGTACCCATAGTACAAACATTGATTAGTTTGGGACTAGCTCAATTTGTGTAAGATTGTCCCCCGATATTTATTTATTATTATTCAGATACAGTGTGCTTTAATGTAAACATTAAGATGCAATCACAGGTACGGGTTTCTTAATACAGGCCATTTGCTTATCGTTCCTGAATATTATTGTAGGGAACTTATGATATTATGGATATAGATAAAAATTACTTATGAGTGTAATTGGCAGTTTCGTTAACGTTATCAATGTTTACCAAACAAATGGTTCGTTATCGCAATTATTTTATTATTACCTACATGTTATACAGGGTGGGAGGGACTATACCGACATACTTTAGCCATGAGTTCCTGGTGGTGTGACGAGTAAAAAATGTTATATCAACATGGGTCGAATATTGTCATTTTACATTAATAGTCTTATGGAACAAAATAAATCAGTAAATTAAGCCCCTCGTTATAAACATGTCCTTACTGGCTGAAAAGTTATCAAAAAGAAAAAAAAAGCTAAAATGGAAACGAAAGGTCAATTTTTTTGGCCTCGTAGTCGCTTACCATCAAATACTGCGAAGGTTAATTCCTGTTTAGTTAAAGGATTTTAAAAAAATAGTAAAGGTATTTTAGTCACATTTATTAGGGCTTGTTACACACTTGGGATTTTTCATTTACAAAATAATGAATATCTCGGAAAGTAAGCGTTTTTCGACTATACATCACATAACATTTTTTACTCCTAATAGTTGTTAGAATCTATAGTTAAAGTTTGTCGGTATAGTCCCTCCCACGCTGTATAAACCCGCAAACTTTATAAGCGTATAATTGATTATAGTTACAATTTTGTATAAATTTTACTCGTTTTTTCGTTTAATATTCTTTCTAGTACTAATGGTTTTTTGATTAGATAGACGCTTTGATTACTTACGCTAAGTATAGATAACTACAGACTTATAAAAAACTAGTATGACCTAAGATATGAGTAGTCATATTATTTCATGTAAGTAGACAAATTATAATTAGATGCTAATAATGTATGTTAATATTTATTGTATTTTTTTTATTTTTTTCTAACAAACACAGTACATAGTTACACGTTTCATGTCATCGCCAAACTGCGGAACAGTTTGTTGGCGAATGAAGCACTCGTTACTTAACCTACACTGTGCACTGTAACATTTCTATACTACTACTACTAATGGTACCAGAAATTTACATTACTTATCAAAAATACCTAACTTAACTATGATATCACAGACCACCTCCACTAGACGGAGCATGCCATACGACACGAGCTCACCAAGCATATGTGCGATTAAATATCGGTAGATATTACTAGTACAACGCGTGTTTCACATCTTTTTTATCATTTTATGTTTTGTGATTGTCGTCGGATTGAACAGAAATATTTATTTCACGTTTGGTGCACACACAAGTCAGAAACATGGTCGCAACTGAAAGAGGGGCCGGTCGCGTAATGTCGTAATGCTATACGATTGACCATATCTGATGTGAGCGCGCGCCGCCCAACATGCTCCGTCTAGTGGAGGTAGTCTGTGTATGATATATAATATAAATATATCTACGTTTTAAATGTAACCGAATAGTCCCCGTTTTGACTTCACCCATATTTTGCTTTCGGGTGCAATACGGAAGCCACTGCCCATTTCCTTCTGTCACCAAACGGAAAATCGAACTAGTTTCCCCGGTACCGATGACAGAGCGATCTCCGGGCAACGACTGTCCGGAACCGTGTCCCAATGGAGGCAACCCGTTTTCGAACGGAACTTATAAAATGCTGCGACTGACGAATGCTTCCCGGGGGTGAATCTCGCGAACGATCGATCAATGGCGGTTCGAATTCGAATTCTCATTTGGATTACAATTATGCCTTTGAGAATTTAGGGATGGTATAAACTTGAGGTTAATGTTTTAGTCTGTTCTGTCCAAAAGGATTAGGTCAGGTGGGATAAGACGAAGATAGTTTATTTTGCCTGGGGTATGACGGACAGTATGCAAATTTCATACAAGTGTTCGTCTTGCCCCGGTGGTCGTCTTACTCGAACTGAACTGACATTTTATATATCTTTTTATGAATCGAATTTAGACAGAGATCTGATTCCATTAGTAATACATATGTAGATATCCAATCACGTGTATTAAGTTTAAAAACTAAAAACGGCCACAAATAAATAAGAATAACTTCTTTATGTTTAGGTACAGCTTTAATAAAAATTGCACTCATTATTTTATTTGTTTACAACACAAAGTTTTAGTAACATTCAACAGGACCGTAAGAAATTTGCAGTTGTTTAGTTTACCCTATTTTATTTATAACTGTCATTTATTATTTAGTGTATACATAACTGTAACCAATTTCAGTATGGAGGTTTAAGAAACCTCCATACTGAAAATTGGTACTGGCCACTCTCATAAAAGAAAATCGATTGCCGTTTGTTTTTTTTTCCCTTGTGAACTATTTTATTGCAATTGTTTTATTTTTAAACTACGAGTACATTCAATTTCAAGTCATTAGATTATTAGAATGTGCACGTAGTTTCGTATTCTTTCATTCTTGGATACAATCCAAGTTAAGTGCTTCAAGTAATGGAAATGTAAGCATACTGAAATCGTCTTATACATATAGACCAGTAGACCGCATCGAACATCAGCTGACAGTTGAGACTTGTTTCTTGTCTTGACATCACAAGTATTCAACTGGATGCCAACTGTTTGAAGTAGTATTTGTAATAATAATAATTAATGTGATTATATTTTGCTTAGCAAACGGGACATATTCTACGTGGTAAATTGTTCATGGTTGTTGTACATTCTCGTTGAGGTCGAGTGAGACGTATTTACATGTTTATTTTGTCCACAGACAAAATATGCGTTCCCGAGCAGCACTTGAAGGCATGCCAGGACATGCTGGAGGTCCCCACCAAGAGTAAAGCCGCGTTGGAATGTGTGCCGGCGAGAGACAGGTACCCAATGTTTTAATAACATAGTTTTGTTTTAGTTCTGTTTTTCCAAAACAAGGTGGAAAGATGATAGGGTCGAATTCAGGCGTCCAGTTCCAGTGTTTTAGGGTACCGTACCTCATAAGGAAAAAACGGAACCCTTATAAGATCTCTTTGCTGTTCGTCTGTCAAGACCCTTTACCTCGGGAACGCTTGAAGGTATCGAGATGAAATTTAAACTATATACTAAGGTTGAAGCTTTGAAAAAATCAAATTTCTAAGTTAACGTGAAAAAAAGATACCAGCGCTCATCACCACCGCTTGCTGCTATATTTACTGGAACACGAATGAAAAAAACCGCCGCGATCGAAACGCTCTGAAACCGACCCGCTAATGGATATGACCGATTGCTACCTATGCATCGAAGACGGTGTCGATGACTGAGCACAGTTGACCCCACAACCATGTGGGATAATAGCTAGGGAAAGGTTTTATTTTTTCAAGTATAAAGAAATATTTAAGTTCTATGATGTCATTGCAATGAGGGTGTTTAAAAATCATAAATCCACCAGGTGGCAGCAGGGTGGCGAATGGTCTTTTTGACAGTAGGTGTCAAAATCCACCAATCACATCACCTGATTTTGACATCTACTGCCAAATAGACCATTCGCCACCCTGCTGCCACCTGGTGGATTTATGATTTTTAAACACCCTCATTAGTTACTCTTCACTGTGGGCGTGCGAGGCGTGTAAATGCAAAATTAAAATTCAAATTGAAATAATTGCCCTGAAATTCTAACCACCATCACCTAACAAAAACATAAAGTTCATCGACATCATACCTATTATTATTATTTATTTCGTAGCTCTGTCAATATTTCTAGTTCAACGAGTTTAATGTTCATTCATAAATATACATTGACAGTTACAAACTTAAGTTATTCTGAGAAACTTTATTTATTACAGATTCGTTACGCTACGTCAAATTTGCTTAGTTTCGCAAACCTTATTCATATTTCAGAAACTTTGTGGATAACTTTGCCGCCGCTATTTTTACTTGGAAGTTCAATGTCAAGCAAAACCAGTACAAAAATAAACATCTTTTCAATATTCCTTCTTCGCTGTACGTGCCTAGACTTGAGTCAGGCCTGTTTGTCGATAAATAAACATGACAAACGTGATCTTCCTGCGAGGATAGCATTGTCAGCTGTAAATTGAATTACGGTCCTAATAGCTACTTTTTCGTGTCGATACTATGTACGAGTAGGTATTTGTCTACTTATGAGTTCTACAGATTAGTCCGATCCACTCAAGGTGGTCCAGCCGGCGAAAATTTCTGCTCTTTCAGGCTTAAAAAAAAAGCTCGCGGCGAACGCGCGGGGCATCTCCCGATCAAAGTCTCATTTTTTTTATCCCGATAATAGGGTCATTCAATCTGGCAACCCTATCTGTACATCGTATCTGTGCTCTGCTACCATATCAGAGATCTAGAATCTTCACAAAGGAAATCAATAACATATAATCGTCAAAGGAAAACTATTATATACTCGTAGGTACGTATCAAACTAGAGTTAATATCGGTACCTCACCTGCGGGCTGAACTCTTGTGAAATTTTGTTTTACTATCGATTGAGACTGCGTTATTTATCGTTTTTGTTAGGGATTTTATTGAGCAGAAGAAAAATCTTAATAATGTAATTTTTTATGTCCCAGAGCTTATGCCTTGGTGGCCAGGGTGTAATAAACACGGGTATTAAAGTAACAGACAGTCAGCTACTCGTATCTAAATATCGCTAGTACCGTTCAAGTCCACGTACTTGCTAGCCATGAGCGAAAATGGTCGTCATACTGACCAAAGTGCCAACATATCATCCTGTTCGAGTTAGTGCACTACTCGTCATTTTCCCTGATTCGCCATTTTCGTTAATTCGTCAGTTTCCCTAATTCGTCAATGCCATCAAAATCTTTAATTCGTCAATTTCCCTAATTAGTCATTTTCTTCGACTCGTCATGTGTCATTGTCGGTATCATTTATTATTTGGACGGCGCCGTCACACCGTTCACGGCACCGTTCACGGCGCCGTCACACCGTCCACGGCACCGTTCACGGCGCCGTCCGACGGCACGACGCCGTACCGTCGCACGGTGACGGCGCCGTGCCGTTCCACGGCGGACGGCACCGTGCCGTCGACATGGGGCCGCGCCCTTACGTTTTCCTCCTGTTTTTTTTTAGTACATTATTCAGACTATTATGTTGTAACAATAATGTTAAAAATATGTTAAAAATATTTCATTCATTGATATTGGCCCCAAAGACTCGATAATATCATAATATCATTCGCTTAAAAATATCAGGTTAAAAAATTATCTAAATATCTACTGCGACTGTACTTGACCAGTTAGTGAAAGTGACTTAATGAATAAAATGGCGAATTAGAAATTGACGAATTAAAGATTTTGATGGCATTGACGAATTAGGGAAAATGGCGAATCAGGGAAAATGACGAGTAGTGCACTAACTCTCCTGTTCATTTCTCCAGGGTGGAATGCCTGTACCAAGTGCAGCAACGACAGGCGGACTTCGTGCCCGTAGACCCTGAGGACATGTACGTGGCTACCAACATACCCAACCAGGACTTCGTGTTGTTCCAAGAGTATAGGACTGACGACGAACCTGATGGTGAGATACCAACTTCCTCAGCACGAGTAAGCCGTCGTGATGACGCCGCTTCCTTACTGTAAAACTGACACTTTAAATGAGAGAGCTGTGCCAAGATACTTTCATGTAGAGCTAGGTTACTAGGTAGAATGACTTCCCCTGTTGCGCGAACCAGCGTTAAGATATCTTTCACATTCTATAAAATAACATAAAATAATAAAAAAAAAATATTTATTTCTGTAAGTAGGCCCTCAAGGGCTCTTTTACATGTCTTTCTTACATTCTTTTATCTTCTTTTTTCCTTTTCTTTTCTTTTGGCGCATCGGGTGTACCTTCTGGTGAGAAGAAGCGCCGGAAGAAACTCACCAGTTTCTCTTTTCATACATGAGATTTCATTAATACATTACATTAACTTAAAAACTACATTTATAGAGATGTAAAGGGTCTCTCTATGCGTCCAAACAAGACAAATAAAAAATAGAAAATAAATTGATTTACCTAGTGAATGGAGTGGAGAGGGATAGGTACGCAATATTTGTCGCGCTACTGTTTGTGATTTCTCGTTCGCGAAGCAGTGGCTCTGGTACCAGAGTACACCGAGTATTGGGCATAAAGGTCACCTACACAAATTTACAGTCGATGAGTGTAGGTTGAGGTACATTTTGCGATATGAAGTTTGGTTTTATATTACTAATTTATATCATATCATTTATTTTATATACTTACAGCGAGTTATTTATTATGAGCAAGGAACTAACCTAAAAGTAAAAATAAAACTAAAACCTTAAAGTAAAATACAATCAAATCTACCTATTGCTAAATACCTATTTCTAAAATGGGCCCCTGTGGCATTGTGCCGAGAACGATGGCAGCATTTCCTCGCTGAATCGCGATGCTTATGCGCTGAGCGAGGAAGCTGTCAGCTGAAGGTTGGTTTAGTTGCTGCGATATGATGGTCCATAGGTACGCACTCAGAGAATTACGAACCAGAAATCAAACCTACTAAAGACAAAGAAGAAGAAGAAGAAGAGTATAGTCTTTAGTAGGTTTGATTTCTGGTATACGAAAATCTACATAAGCTACCCTTATTCAATAGGGTTAAAAACAAAACTTTGTGGCCAATGTTAATTGCTAATAAAACCAAAGCAAATTTATCATTTCATCTGACATCGCTTAATTAAATAACAAATATTGAACGAAGCTATTAACTTCTCGTAACTCCTTTCAAAAGTTTCTTAACGTTTCCCACCTCAAGACTGCTTATTTGAAACCGCTTGTTTCCGAACAATGTTAAGTAAACAACACTTCATTATTGCCGAAATGTAAAGTTTGCAAAACATTCGTAATTTGTTGAAGTTGAGCGTAAGAAGTAAAGGTTAATCGGCTGACAAAGGTTTCCTCTTTCAGTCTGGTTCTTTTAATTGAATCAGCCAATCGTAACTATTCAATTTCAATGTAAAACCATTTATTTAGCCGCCTACATCGCATTAATTGAATCTACTAAAACGTAGGTACACAAAAAAAGCTATGGTAGCCGAGTGGTTCGGATATGTGCATCTCAAGCAGAAGTCGTGGGGTCAATTCTATAGCTCGTACAACGGCCATTCTCACGAAGTTTGACTGCGTCCAATTATCGCATCTCCATATACATTTAAGTATGAAAACAGCGTCGCGGTAATTAGGTGGCCGCAGACATACTTCGTGAGAATGCCCGACAAATGAGTTTTTCGATCCGATCGATCCGCGATGAAACTCAAAGATGAATTTCTCAAGCTCAACCCGCAGCCAACTAAGGGGCAATTTGGGGACTACAGTCCATTTACTCTCATCTATGAGAGGTAAGCCTGTGCCCAGCAGTGAAAGTTTATAGACTAATGATGCCTCTTTACGGAAAACTATTAAGGTGGACGAGTATTTTGTATGGTTTTCCATGGATTTTAACTACAATACGGTAGGTATTATCTACCCTTTAATACAAGTACTTCCTTACACACTTTAACGTTTAGCGTTGCTTCTTGGCCCATCAATTTTAATTTAAACTTGTTAAATTTATTAAGAAGTTTACAATAGGGTTATCCAAATTCATTATAACGCCAAGTTTATTCACTCAATAGGTTGTCTGTTGTCTCAATATAATCCCTAGTATTGCCTTTATTAAAATGTATTTAAATACGCGCTGATGTGATTTTATTGAGATTGAGGGCCTCCGCTAGCTGACGCGGATTACCCGGAACGGACGCCCGTCTAAGGGCCGATACAGACGGACTGCAACCCAACTGCAACTCCCTACGATTTGTATGGGAACTGCATCACAACTGCACGCCGACTGCGCAGTTGTGATGCAGTTCCCATATAAATCGTAGGGAGTTGCAGTTGGGTTGCAGTCCGTCTGTATCGGCCCTAATAAGAAATTGTATGAACAGCGCTAAGTGAAGCGGGCGCGGGCGGGTCCATACTTTTGCCCGCCCGCCGCGTGCGTCCGCGGCGGGCATCCGCGCCAGCTAAAAGCAAGCAAAAAAAAGCAGCTTTAGCGGAGGCCCTGAGGAGTCGTGAATCTATCTATTCCACTGATGTGTACGAGTAACTAAATTCATATATTGTAAAACTTCGTTAACTAGCGAACCACTTTCCTTCACTCTGTTCCTTATTTATACATTTTCTTGCTTCGCCTATCATGCATTTTTTTAATGTTGAAAGGTATAGTATCTTCCTTTAGTTCAGTCGCCATCAGATATATCTGAGCTGTCAGTGTACTCATAAATATCTGAACACGGCTCTATTTTCATAGCATTAGAGCCGTGTTCAGATATTTATGAGTACACTGACGGCTCAGATATATCTGATGGCGACTGTTCATATTTCGTCTCTAAATCTCTATCACATCTAATCGTTTGTTCGTTCGTTGGAATTTATAAATAAATCTTATTCTCATCATTCCATAAGATTCTTTACCTCCATAAGAGCTTACCTCTTCCGAAATATCCTAGTAAACATTCTAAACCTTCTGCTTATTGTTTTAAATCACACTCACATAATGACGTTCCTTATTATCAAAAAAAACAGAGCGATATGTGAATAATTGGATTGATTAATAAAATACATATCAAAACGGTAATCGAACAGAATAATTTCCGGTTCATTGTTAACTTTCTCCCATTCAGATGTCAAGAGTTGCATACTCATATGTAAAGTTTATTAAATCCGCCCACCCAAAATTAAACCGTTCATCCAATTCACCTATTATTGTACCTTTATACGAATTGTACTCACGACACAAAGGAGTTTATCTTTGTAAGTGAACTTACAGTGTTTTTAGACGCAAAATGCCATAATACCTGAGCTTTGCGTTTTTTTGCCAGTGCTAAAGTTACCGCTTTTGATCTTGTTACGTCTTGTTTGGGCTTAGCTCCGTATAATTACTTTACTAAGTAAGCAACGTAAAATGTTTTTCGAATTATAACACTTCTTTAAAAAATAGAGCGCAAGGAAAAAGTGTAACGGAATTGGTGCTTTAAAGCCATTCTTAACCTCCAACCGTTATCGATCTAACGTAAGCTCAAGAATATGTACATTCAATGCAGCTGCGATTGAAAGGAAACCAATATCAATAGAACAAGAATGCCATCGTAGAATGAAAGAGCAGGTATTGTAATAATATGTACTTGTACAATGTGTTGTGCAACTTATGAGTTGAAAATAGTACATTACACAACTAGGGTGGTAATACAAAAAAAGGCCGAGATCGCAGAAGTTTGCGGCCCGAGCTGCAAGCGAGGGACGTAAATATGCGATCGAGGGCTTTCTTTATTACTTCCCGTGTTGTGTACATCATTTTATGTCTACACTTGGCCAGAAAGCGGCTTTTTCGGTACGCGTAGCGTGCGGAAAAAGCCACTTTATGGCCAGGTGTGGCATAAAAAACGTTTTATTGTTACTAACAGACTGCGATGTAATGAGCCGATTGGATTCATTTTGAGAAGTTGATTTCCATTGGTCGAGCAACAATACAGACTTAGTCGCTTCATTCGTAAAAGTCTTATCACCTACGACTTTCTTTCTATTTATTCCTTCCTTGTTTTTTGTATTTATTTTATGCATCGTACCTACTGGTATTTCTTATTTTCCTCTCCTAGAATGACTAACTTCCTGACCTAAATTGATCATAGGTAATTCGATTTTCTTCTTTTGAGTTGAATATAATTGGCGCATGCTATGTGTGTTTTTTAAAATAGTTACTTATCGTGAACTAGCGAATTGAGTTTAGTTTTATCCCTAGCTTTTAACTTTCATTGCACCAAGCCACGCCAGCTGAATCCAATCTAGCTTCGCCACGATAGCAATTTTCAAATGGTTGGCAAGCACCTAATACCATGCAAACATCGAACGAAAACTCGTAAAAGATTACGTGATCCAATAAAATCCATTTGGCTCGGCACACGTCCACACAATGGACGGAGGCTTTTTAGAGATTGTTAGGGTTCCGTACCAAAATGGTAAAAAAGGAACCCTTATGGTGCGACTCTGTCTGTCTGTCTGTCTGTCTGTCTGTCTGTCTGTCTGTCCGTCTGTCACAGCAAGATATCTCAGGATCTACTGATGCTATCGACTTGAAATTTGGAATAGTGTTAACAACTGCTAACCCGAGCTTATAGGATGTAAAAAAAATCTTGTAACTTGTTTACTTTTTTTTTAAAGGGGTCCGTAATGAGACTTTGCAAATTGAAAGTAGGGCTATTATATTGAGTGAGGTATCAAATAAAAGGGCTTAATTTGTAGATTAAAACAGTATTTTTGTTTTTTTTTTTAAATACGTAGTTTTTGATTTATGGCGAAAAACGTTAAAAAAAATACCGTTCCCCCCCTATTATCTTCGAAGTTACTGAACAGAAAAATCTGTAATAATTACCAATTATTAATGTCATCCTATATATTACAGGAAAAATATAACGGTTTTCCTAACTTGCACTGTTTTTGAGAAATTTGCAATAATCTTAACACATACTTATTTGCTCCTACTAAACTAATCGCCATATAGTTTTTCTTGAACTATTCATGTATCTACTTATGAGTTTGTACGGAACCCTCGGTGCGCGAGTCCGACTCGCACTTGGCCGGTTTTTTTTTTGTAATGAGACCGGCTTAATCACTGGGGAAATGGGGGCGTAAACCAAAAAAATTAACCTCGCAAAAACTATACATGCTCACTGCGAATGCAGATGGACGCTAATCGTGTCTTCCTAAAAACTCTGTTTAAATAAGCCGATTTAAATACTAAAATGCTATTGTCTAAAATGGATACTAATATACTAAAATGCTGTTTAATTTTCATCAGCCTGCACCGTAGTATTTTTCATATCTTTTCTTATTTCCATTTGTTGTGTTTAATGTACGAGGGGTGGCTGAAAAGTAATCTACCTTGGCTAGAAATAGTTTAAAAAAAACACTGACCGGTATGAATTCGTTTTCATTGACTATTCTTTTTTCAAAATTTCGAACATTCATTTGTTCCTTGCTCTTCATTTGTTTTTGGCGCTTGAATGCTTGCAGCATGTCGGTAGAAAAAAATAATTTGACCAAAATTGAACAGCGTGCAGTGATTAAATCCCTCCTAAAGAAGGAAATACGCCTTCACAGATTAAACAGCGCATGTTGCCCGTGTTTGGTGATTCGTGTCCTTCTGATTTCACCATAAAATTCTGGTCTAAGCAGTTTAAATCGGGCCGTGACAGTCTAGAAGATGACCCTCGTAGTGGGCGGCCAATTTCTGCTGTCACTGGTGAACATTTTCACCAAGGTGAAAAAAATCATTTTAGAAGACCGTCGAGTGAAACAGTGGGAGATAGCTAGAGATATGGGCATTAGTAAAGAATGGGTAAATGAAATAATTCATGGCCATTTGAATATGTCTAAGGTCAGTGCACGTTGGGTCCCTGAAATGCTGACTGCGTTAGACAAGGACAGGCGTGTCAAATGTTGTCAGGAGTTTTTAGACATGAGTCGCGGGAAAGAGGAAGAAATTATTTCTAGGGTCGTGACATGTGCCGAGACTTGGATTAGACAATGGGATCCGGAAAGTAAACAAGAGTCACTACAATAGAAATTCCAGGACGAAAAGCCTCCTCGGAAGTACAAGATTCGCCCATCAGCTGGCAAACTTATGGCGACAATTTTTTGGGATGCTGAAAGCATTTTACTAATAGATTATTTGCCAAAAAATTCTACAATGAATGCTAATTATCTTGCAAATTTACTTTGCCAGCTTCGGGATAACATAAAAGAAAAAAGAAGGGGCAAACTCAACAAAGGAGTTCTGATATTGCACGACAATGCACCTGTGCATACGGCCCGCACCACACAGCTAGCCATGGCCAGAAATGGCTTCGAAGTCATCGACCATCCCCCCTACAGCCCAGATTTAGCCCCTTGTGATTATTTCCTGTTCAGACTTCTGAAGGAAGATCTCAGGGGGCGAAGATTTTCAATGGATAATGAGATGATAGCCGCGGTGAACGAGTATTTTGACGACAAACCGAAAGAATTTTTTTTTAATGGCCTAATGTCATTATTTGACAAATATAATAAATGCACCTTGGTAGATGGGGATTACATAGTAAAATAAAAAATAACTAGCCAGTTATGTCTTTTCTTTCATAGTGAGGTAGATTACTTTTCAGCCACCCCTCGTAATCCCTACGTCTTTAAATTTTCATTTAAGTATACAAACTTTTATTTTGTGTAATAATGAATGTTCACTGTATTTTGTTTTCGCATGATACTATTTATTAATATGTATTCATTTTTATCTTTCAGCAGTTCATTACATTGAAAATCATTAGATTCCGGCTCATCTAAAGCCCGTTTACAAACTAAATCTATAGCGTTTATCAAAGAAGAACATCTAAATATATAAAAGAAGAAACTGACTGATTGACTGACTGACTGACTGACTGACTGACATATCAACGCACAGCCCAAACCGCTGGTCCTAGGAATTCCAAATTTAGCATGTAGGTTCCTTATAAGGTCTAGGGGTGCACTAAGAAAGGATTTTTCAAAATTTACCCCCTAAGGGGTTCAAATAGGGGTTCAAAGTTTGTATGGAGAGTCTACGATTTTAGAAGTAAGAGATTTGAAACTTCATGTTTAGACTCTTTATTAGATTACAAGAAAAGTTATTTCACAGTTTTTCGAAATTCATCGCCTAAGGGGTTTAAATGGGGGTTGAAAGTTTATTTATCAACGCACAGCCCAAACCGCTGGTCCTAGGAATTCCAAATTTAGAACGTAGGTTCCTTATAAGGTCTAGAGGTGCACTAAGAAAGGATTTTTCAAAATTCGTCCCCTAAGGGGTTTAAATGGGGGTTGAAAGTTTGTTTATCAACGCACAGCCCAAACCCGTGGTCCTAGGAATTCCAAATTTAGCATGTAGGTTCCTTATAAGGTCTAGGGGTGCACTAAGAAAGGATTTTTCAAAATTTACCCCCTAAGGGGTTTAAATGGGGGTTGAAAGTTTGTATATCAACGCACAGCCCAAACCGCTGGTCCTAGGAATTCCAAATTTAGCACGTAGGATCCTTATAAGGTCTAAATGTGCACTAAGAAAGGATTTTTCAAAATTCATCCCCTAAGGGGTTCAAATAGGGGTTCAAAGTTTGTATGGAGAGTCTACGATTTTAGAAGTAAGAGGTTTAAAACTTTATGTTTAGACTCTTTATTAGATTACAAGAAAAGTTATTTCACCGTTTTTCAAAATTCATCCCCTAAGGGGTTTAAATGGGGGTTGAAAGTTTATTTATCAACGCACAGCCCAAACCGCTGGTCCTAGGAATTCCAAATTTAGAACGTAGGTTCCTTATAAGGTCTCGAGGTGCACTAAGAAAGGATTTTTCAAAATTCGTCCCCTAAGGGGTTTAAATGGGGGTTGAAAGTTTGTATGGAGAGTACGATTTTAGAAGTAAGAGGTTTGAAATCTCATGTTTAGATTTTTATTAGATTACAAGAAAAGTAATTTCACCGTTTTTCGAAATTCATCCTCTGAGGGGTTTAAATGGGGGTTGAAAGTTGGTATATCAACGCACCGCCCAAACCGCTGGACCTAGGAATTCCAAATTTAGCACGTAGGTTTCTTATAAGGTCTAGGGGTGCACTAAGAAAAGATTTTTCAAAATTCATCCCCTAAGGGGTTTAAATGGGGGTTGAAAGTTTGTATATCAACGCACAGCCCAAACCGCTGGTCCTAGGAATTCCAAATTTAGCACGTAGGATCCTTATAAGGTCTAAATGTGCACTAAGAAAGGATTTTTCAAAATTCATCCCCTAAGGGGTTCAAATAGGGGTTCAAAATTTGTATGGAGAGTCTAAGATTTTAGAAGTAAGAGGTTTGAAACGTCATGTTTAGACTTTTTATTTGATTACAAGAAAAGAGATATCACCGTTTTTCGAAATTCATCCTCTAAGGGGTTTAAATAGGGGTTGAAAGTTTATATAGAGAGATCGGAATAGGTAGAGTATATTTACCTAAACTTCGAAGAACAAAGTCGAAAAGTGGAGACTCCCATTACAACTAAATTTTTTTCCGGGACTTAAGTCCCGGAATCTTACTAAAAAGGTATATTATTGGTATTCTTCCGCACATTTCTCGAGCATTCTCAGTATAGCTGTCTGTTTCTAATAGTGCTGTCTCTTTCACTCCTTCGAAAATTTCGCCATGACTATACTGAAGTGTAGTTCAAAGGCCCATAAGGGGTCCTGAAAACGCCTGAAAACGGGTTTTCAGGTTATTACGCCATCTTATAGAGGGTGTTCTGAAACGGACTGAAAACATGTTTCAGGCGCCTGAAAATAACGGCAACTTAGGTGAATTTTCAATCTTCTGCTATGTAAAAGAGCCACCGGCGCAAAAGTAATGTGTGTATGTGTGTTGCGCCGATGGTATAGGTTAAAACTTCAAACGTGATTTTCCGTGCTTTAGAAGCGTTTTCAGCAGGCTGATAGGTGATTTCAGGCCGTGTCAGAGGTGGCTCTTTCACATAGTAGAAGATTGAAAATTCACCCAAGTTGCCGTTGTTTTCAGGCGCCTAAAACATGTTTTCAGTCTGTTCCAGGACACCCTCTATCAGATGGCGCAATAACCTGAAAATCCGTTTTCAGGACCCCTTATGGGCCTATGAACTAAACTTCAGTATATGGCGAAATTTCTCGAAGGAGTGAAAGAGACAGCACTATTAGAAAGAGACAGCTATACTGAGAATGTTCGAGAAATGTGCTAAAGAATACCAATAATATATTTTTTTAGTAAGATTCCGAGACTTAAGTCCCGGAAAAAAATTTTGTTGTAAGGGACTCTCCACTTTTCGACTATGTTCTTCGAAGTTTAGGTAAATATACTCTACCTATTCCGATCTCTGGTTATATTAAATTGTATACTTATTTAAACTTTTAAAATTCTAAAATCTTCACACTAATATTATACTTAAATGTGAAAGTTTGTGAAGATGTTTGTTACTAAATAACGGGGTAACAACTGGATGGATCAAGCAGAAATTTGGCATGTAAGTAGACCAAGTCCTGGATTGAAACAAAGGATACTTTATATCCAGGTAAAGAGTTTCTTTGGGACAATAACGGGAACAACGCGGGCGAAGCCGCGGGAAATAGCTAGTATTTGATAAATAGAGAAAATATAAAAAATAATTAATATTTTAACAAGAGAAAATCTTTGTGCTATTAAAATGGTTAAATAACAGGCGATCGTTGGGGTTGGGTTTACATCGTTAAGAAAATTCATTAAGAAAATGAGGTGCTCGTTAGAATCGTCGCGCATTTTAATTATACCTACGAGGAAAAAGCTTCGTAATTAATCCAATTTGTTTCAAAGCCCACCCTTAGAAATTAAAAGTAAAACTTTAGATGTATGAAAAAGTTGAATCATGCACTCAGCAAAACCGGCCAAAGAACTTAAGTAGTTGACAGTGGCGTGGCGTAAAAGATATACATGGGCAAGCCGGTGCACATTTGGCGTACATTTTCCTTAAGAGCTGTAGAATAAGGTGGGCAAATGCCGGATATTAGGCAAGCCGGTAGGAATCGAGTTCTTTGGACACCACGCCACTGGTAGTTGGCCTACTTATATTGTGGACTCGCTTTCCTTTTCTTATACAAGATAAGGTACTTTGCGTACTGTTTTATTTAAACAAATTCACAGCATGCAAATATATCTAACAACATTTTTCTACTGCTACTCATCGGAAGTGAAAATGAATATAAGTAAAATCTTCATGCGTTTTCTACACAGCACAGTCAATAAAATAACCAGTTTTTAAAGTCAAAGAGTTACAATTAAGCTGAAGAGACCATTCCTCGAGTTTCTTTTTTTAAACTGTAGCTGTTTAATGTTTCGGTTAATCTCCATTATACCAGTAAATCAGCTCATACTAACAATTTCGAATTGCAACATCATTTGCTTTTCTATTTTTACATTCCGGTCGGTTCACGTAACATTTTATCGCTCTGCATATCTTTCAGTTCGTTTGTTCATGCTAATAGACCGGATTTCATTTTACTTTGCAATATGAACCTTATTACCAGATGTTAAAGTGGTGATTAGGTTACTAGTACTGGTGGCAAATGGTTTGCCTGATGAACGTTGCAGTATAATCCTACTTAATTCACGTCGGGCCGAATTTTCATTCATGAATCTATTCCGACCGCGTCTAGAATTAGGTAGGGTCTGAAAAGACACCAGAGGCATTGACGAATAATAAATACTACTTTTGAAATCATTGGCCGCAATATATGATTTTAAGCTAACATGGTCATTCACATGATAACTACTATTAACGACGGGATATTTACCATGGAAGATCGCTATGGTGTGTGGGTAGACTACAACTAAAAACTCGCAGCACGTCAGTTACTCCGTGATGAGATATGAAGACATAAGTTGGCGAAATGGCTGATGGATAAATATTTTTACAGTGTGGGGGAATATTTAAATTATAAAAATCTACTGACATCTTAATGATCGATTACGTATATATTATTATTATTATTTTAATTCAATAACATCTATGAATATAGCTTAATTAATCAAATATTTGTACACGTGCTTGCATGTTGAATTAAAATAATAATATAATAACAAGGACATTTTATACTGTAAAACCTTTAAACTGTATTCTGACAAATAATTTTTTTCTGATTCTGATTCTGATTCTGATGGCGCTTGCAACAGTGCCGAAACATCTAAACTCACAAAAACAAACATACATGGTAAATATCCCGTCGTTAATAGTAGTCATTGGCCGTACCTAAGTCTGTACATACTGGGTGAAATTTATAACGTGAACTATGATAATTAAACCTTAATCTATCCATGATTTTTACTATGGGGACAACTTCGTAATTATGCAAAAAAAAATCCTCTGTTTCATAGAAAAAGTCATGAGTCGGTAGACCAAAATGTATCAGAGTTTTTTTTTTCATTTACTAGGCAGACCCCCTAGGAAAAGTTGCTCAAAGTCATGGATAGATTATAGTACATTACACAACTAGGGTGGTAATACCAAGAAATTCCGAGATCGCAGAAGTTTGCGGCCCGAGCTGCAAGCGAGGGACGTAAATATGCGATCAAAGGCTTTCTTTATTACCTCCCGAGTTGTGTACATAATTTTATGTCTACACTTGGCCAGAAAGCGGCTTTTTCTGAACGCGCAGCGCCACGAAGAAGGCCACTTTATGGCCAGGTGTGGCATAAAGGTATGAACGAATGTGTATCTAGGAACATGGGTATAATGGATTTTTTGTTTTTTTTTTTATATGAGCGGACTACTTTGCGTCCAGTTTTGACCTTATTCAACTGCCCGCTGCTGCTGCACACCGAACACTTCATCACAAATTCATACTAGTATTTATCTGAAGTGATTTGAATAGAATGTTAATCGATCAGTGAACCACTATTAGTTAATACTGGGCTGCTTTGGATGAAACAAAATTGGAAATTCATAATAGAATAGACTGAACGGCTTCATCAACTTAACAGGTGATTCCAGTCGGTCGGTTTTCTATACAAACATAAAGAGGGTAATTATATGCTTCCACGGCATCAATTATGTTTAAAATAAGTTTGATTTTATAGCTTGATACTTTTCCTCTGCGCGAAATTACGTGAGAAGTCTCAAAAAACCCTCAAGGTCAGCGCCATCTATCAGCATCATTTGAAACTAAGCGTTTTTTCCTAAAATTATATATTTTTTTGGCTTTTTGAGAGTACTGATGTCATACGCGCAAACAAAATGTATCAAGATATGAAAAATGCCTTATAACCAATCAATGACCCTCTTTATGTTTGTACGGAAAACCGAACGAATCGAATCACCGCCCAAAAAAAATACAACTCACCTTGAAAATAATCCCGAGCGGTACAACACCAAATCCCAATTAACGGATGACCTTCTTTGCAGCGGAGTTTCGGTACCAGGCTGTCATAGTGGTGCAAAAAGACCTGCCCATCAACAGCCTCGATCAACTCAAGGGCCTGAAGTCCTGCCACACCGGGGTCAACAGGAACGTCGGGTACAAGGTTATTGAACGTTATACTACTTGTTTTTATTGTCTCCGTGTCCAATGGCGAAAAATGGCAAGAGAACCGACTTGACGAAATGATATCCAATAAGCGGAACTATGTGTACAATACAATAAAGTACCTAAATTAATACACATGGAAGTAAGCAAATGCTGGCTGAGTAATGGTTTAAATTTAAATTGGGTAGGTAAAGTTTTTTTTAAATTATTTTTTATTTAAGTATACAATATTTTGAAAAAATACAGGGATTAAAAGTGCAGAAGCGATATTTTCTGGACCTTAACGACAAGGCCTATCAAAAAAATAGTATAAACTACACATCTTTGGAAATCTTTACCTAGCCAATTATGTACACACTGCGGTCGGGACTTTGGGAGTAACGAAAGCCTCAGATATCATATCGCATATTATAACGCTACACTTCGCGCCACAAACACCTAACTAAGATATGGGTTCTTCTTTATTTTAGCGCACTAAATAAGTATCTACTTAATTTACGTAGGTACTGTTATATACACCCTCAAGACTAACAATGAAATTTCTAAAAAGAACTATAACACACACGTTTCCAACATTAGTTGTATATTGATGCCTGACAAAATGGCATCAAATACATACCCTATTTTGGTCCTATTCATAAATCCCTATATCAAAGAAAATTCCAATACTACACAATACAATTCCTTAGAAAAGAACTGGCTTCCTCAGAAATGGGGCGTCGCGAAAAGCAATAAAATGTTTCGTGAAGAAAAATGCTTTATCCTCGACTGATTGTAATTCAATCAGCGACGCCGCTCAAATGGCGGCCGCTGACAGCCAGACAAGTTATATTCACGAAAAAGAACGCTTTGTTCACTCCTAGAAAACTGTTTGTCATTGTGCCTTCTATTTAACTCGAATATTCACTAATAAATTAGAATGATAGCATTAAAAAGTTTGTATCCCAACTATTGATGAATCGCATAAGTTTAAATCACATTTCGCAAAATAATGAGGATTGAACTGAAACAGCCTCCTAATTTCCTAAATTTTTACTCTTAATATTGAGTTCACACGTGTATCTACATATGCAGATTGAAATTTTGGAATTCAAAGGCTAGTAGAAAAAAATACTAAAACGACCAGTTATACTTTTAAAGAAACACCACAAAAGACTCTCCACGTTGCTTTTTAGAAAACAAAATCGACATCAATAAAACAACTTGAAATACAACATTATGCATCATATAAAATCAATCTACATCAACAGATTCCTCTGAAACGCCACAAAAACTCTTCACATTGTTACAAGTGAAAGCACTAGAAAAACATCGTAGTATAATCAATTTGCACCCACAGATCCCTCTGACCATGCTGATGAAGAGGAATGTGTTCCCAAAGATGAACGACGTAAACTTCTCTCCAAAAGAGAACGAGCTACGCGCCTTCTCAAGCTTTTTCACCAAATCTTGCATTGTTGGGAAGTGGTCGCCCGATCAGAAGACCAACTCCGCTTGGAGTAAGTTTCTTTTATATTTATCACAGAGTGGGCATGGTCTTCATTTTTGTGCTGCTTTACGATTTTGATTAAGCCAAGTTTCTTCCCTTAGATGAACGATGTCCGTTTCTTACCGAAAAGAACGAGTTATACGTCTTCTTGAGTTTTTTCACCAAGTCTCACATGGCCGTCCACGCAGAAAGAGTCACCGACCGACTCTAGTCTTATGAATTCTAATTTCAATCAATAAAGTAAAAAAAAGAAATCGATCAATATTTACGAAACTCTACGCTTTAAAGACTCTCTTATCAATCTTTAGAAAGGAATCCAACTATCGTCTATTTGGCAATATTTTCCTTAAGTTTCAAGATCCTCATTTATCAAAGAGGTATTTGGCACCTCTTGTCTGAGACCGACAATTTATTCTTATGATAATTGTATCATCAAAGACTACCGAAGACAGTCACTAAAAAGCTTAAATCCAGCCGTTCCGGCCGTAAATCACGACGTCTCGCCCTTTAGCCTTAACGGGCGCCTGGGGCATCATTCCACCGCAGTCGTTACCGGAACATACGTGAAGCTCCCGCGACCAAAAGGTATCACTTTACCGCTTGCCATAAAGACTCATTAACACGGACTCATATGAGAATGCAAACAAATTTCGTCTTTATTGATGAGCGGTGATACGTAGCTTTTGGTTGGGAACGACAAGTATGTCACGCACGTATTGTGTGCTCCTACGATTAAGGATGCCCCGATATAAGGATGAAAATTCATAACGAAAGTCCTATTACCTATATCAATCGAATTTTACAATTTGTCGCAATCACGTTTCTCTCTCCTTTCCAATCATCACAGCCCTTGATCGATTTATCAACAATGCTTATACCTGCTTCTGCCGTAGTAAAAAAAACCGACATTGTTTATTAGATACAAACCGAACATGCAGGACAAAAGTTGAAATTTGAAAAGGCCAATACTCCACAGCTCACTCGTAATATTTTTTTTGATCGTGTTCGCAATCTTCATATTATTGCAGAGGCCCAATACAGCCAGCTATGTGCGCTATGCGAACACCCAGAGATCTGCGACTACCCCGACAACTTCAGCGGCTACGAGGGAGCGTTGCGCTGTTTAGCACATAACGGTGGCCAAGTCGCCTTCACCAAGGTCATTTATGTGCGCAAGTTCTTTGGGGTGAGTGGAAAATTTACAGGTAGGTACCATTTCTGTCAGGTATTACCCAATAAAGCCGGCAGTGTGCGCTTTACGAACACCCGGGGATCTTGGGCTACCACAACAACTTTAGCGGCTACGTACGAGGAAGCAGTGCATTGCTTAGTACATAACGGTGGCCAAGTCGCCTTCACCAAGGTCATTTATGTGCGCAAGTTCTTTGGGGTGAGTGGAAAACCTACAAGTACCATTTCTGCTACGTATTGCTGAATACACTCTATTATGAAGAGTCCATATCATTTCTGCTACGTACAGGTCGATTCACAAGAGCTGGCACGAATGGATTGAACGATTGAATGATAATGTTTACGTGTGCATCACAAAATTATTAAATACAGGTTGATTCAATAAGCGATAATCGTGTTTTAAACTATCTCGTCTCATAACTTTGTAACCCAGTCTGCATTGTGTATTTTATGAACAACAAAAAAATCCCTACCTACACAACCGCAACCTTGTTTGTACAAATGCACACTAACGTCGTGAAGCGCGGAAATTGCATCGAAACATCTAAATTTCGTATGATTTTCGCATATTGTTGCCATAATTTCGTAGATTGCGGCGTCAGTGTGAAAACAACATCTATGATAGTAAAATGTTTGTAGCGGATCGTCAAATTTACCTTTCTGCCATATCTTTTACCTGCTTTATCTTAATAATGTGCGGATTATATGTATTTTTCATTTATTTTTTGAATAATGAAGAAGTGTTATGTACTTACTTGTTTACATAATATTTGGATCCTCCCGTATAAGAACGTTACTCAAAAGTGACATTACTTTCGTTCAATCCATTCGTGCCAGCTCTCGTGAATCGACCTGTAATACACCCTATTATAAAGAGTCCATAAGAGGATATACAACATGCCATACCATGGAGCATATCAATCGATAATTGTTAGTTTTACAACAATTACAAAAAAAAATGGTTTTGCACTCTTCAGTCGAAAAAATTGATGGTTGCGTGTATGGTTTATTCTATCAGCCAAACTCCACTCTTGTCTGTCAAATGTCAAATTTGATACTAAACCAAAACATCGTATCCCTAGCTCCCCGTCGGAACGATTCCCGCCAGCGAATCCCCCGAGAACCCTGACGAGTTCGCGTACCTCTGCTCGGACGGGTCGAAGGTGCCGGTCAGGGAGAAGGCCTGCTCGTGGGCCGCGCGACCCTGGCAGGGCCTGCTGGGGCACAACGACGTCACCGCCAAACTGACGCCGCTGAGAGAGAAGATCAAGCAACTGGCTAACGCTGGTAAGGTTATTTATGTTATCCCCAAATTTTCGGCCTGCTCGTGGGCCGCGCGACCCTGGCAGGGCCTGCTGGGGCACAATGACGTCACCGCCAAACTGACGCCGCTGAGAGAGAAGATCAAGCAACTGGCTAACGCTGGTGAGGTTTTTTATGTAATGAGGACGAACAATTTTTATCAACCAGCTGGCTGCGACTTCGCTTGTCCCGCAACAGAGCGTGACCAATCCCTTTCGCACATATTGAATGGTTTAGGAAAGGTAAGTAGCAATGGCGTGGCGTCCAAAGAACTCGATTCCTTCCGGCTTGCCTAATATCAGGCATTTGACTACCTTATTCTACTGCTCTTAAGGAAAATGTACGCCAAATCTGCACCGGCTTGCCCAAGGATATCTTTTACGCCACGCCACCGCGGTCGGGTTTTTTTTAGTAAAAATATTTAGTTATTACCGCTAGTCACGTCGCCCCTACCTACAGGTAGACGTGATTAGACTCTTTGTTAATGGAACTATAATGGAACTGAATAATTTCACAATGCACACACTAATCTGCTGACGAAACTTTTTTAAAGAATTGATGTGTGAATAACTGAAAAACATACCTATCCATAGAATGATCACAAGCTCTACATTTTTATTTGGTGCCATTTTACAACGGCCTACAAATAATATTATTGTATTTTTTTCGAATCGACACGACAGTGACATACTTTACAAATATCACAAAAAATAAACCACTTGAGACGAAGTGCATATTGAAAATAAACATACAATATTGAATATGTATCTGCATACTTAATATTTAAAATCAACTTATTTGTCATTGTTCCGCAAGTAGGTACCGTAAACTCAGGTTTTTAAGGTCCATTGCATCATTCATGCAACTCTGGTCCAAACTATTGCGAGCTCTCGTATGTATAGATTGTTGCACACTGTAATTAAGTAACTATATTTATATGATACAGTATGTATTCATTTACACGACTAAAACCAAAATTTACGCGGCATGTGTGGCAACTCCAAAGTTTGGACCACAATAGGCTCGTGTCCTGATTTAGATTATCAAAAAATATTGGACACATATTTTGTCTTTTGTGAATTAAGCCAAAAATAATGAAGATTATAGCCCGTTAAAGATCTGCGTGACGTCACGACGTGGCTCGAACGTGGTAGCGTCACGACACGAGCCCCTACTCCCGAAATTTAACTCGCTTATTCTTGTCTGATTTACAAAAGAAAAAATACGTAAGGTCAACTGAGGTAATTGCGTCTATGGGGGCAAATGCGTCTTTTAAAGATTGCAATTAATCTGAACTCTTTAAAATTATTCATACTGTACCTACCTGCCTGTAAATTACAGCGTATACTACAGGCACGTTTTTAAAGACTTCGGATTTAATGAAATCTTTAAAAGACGTATTTGCCCCCATAGATAGACGCAATTACCTCAGTTGACCTTATATTCAATATTTTTTGATAATCTAAATTATGGACTAATCAAAATTAGGTTTTTGTTACCCAGGCAACAAGCCTATTGAATGCATTTGGACCATAGAAATCTGAGTATACGGTACCTAAAACAACAACAAGCGTTTTTCACTGCTGTCCTGGACAATTCAGATCGTGCAACGATAAATAGAGAAGATTGGAATTACATATCTTTATCTGGGACCCTTGTTAACTGGACTAAGCAAAACTTGTACAGTCGAGTTCATTTACGTCTACACATATGAGAGAACATAAATATCTGAACAGGCTTTTATGCTCCTGACAATAGAGTCGTGTTCAGATATTTTTGTTCCCGTAAGTATGTAGATGTAAATGAACTCGACTGTACCTACGCAAGGCCGTCTGGTTAGCGCGGACGATACCTAAGTATTGATATTGGTCGTCTGCCCTTTGGGAACACCTTGACATGTTCCAAGATTCGATTCATCTTTCCATTCATTTATACCAACCAGTTATGTACACAGAACATTTCGACATACAACAGCAAGTTACATGTCTAAAGAAATCCTGATACGGCACACACGTCCTTGACATGTATTCTTGTAAGACTGATCTTATTTCAAGCAACTAAAGAGTATACCTACTGCAAGCACGGCTGATGCGTGATCATGCGAAAAATCCATAGGGCTACTTGGTGCTTAATATCCACTCACTTTCTTACTATTTTCCGTTCAATTCTATAGCTACAGACTTATCTAAGGGTGTTGGCAGGTTATATATTAAAATTCCTAAGCTACAGAATTTCGCTTGAGGAAATTGCTTAGTTGGGGGAACGAATTTTGATTTTTGGGGGTGACGCTTATCTAAGACGCCGTCGTTATTGCGTGAATCAGATTCCCAGAATCACGCCGCTGCTTTAAAAGACATCCAATTTTCATTCTGTCAAAACAGATATGTCACGGATAAATAACAAATTCGGGATTTTGTATTTGTCTTTATTGCGATAAACGGTTTCACCATGCAACTATTTATAACACAGTACAAGTCACTTAAAAATACTCTTAAATTACGGTACAGTCTAAAGTTCATAAAAAAATACTGTCTAAGAAATGTTAGAAACAGAAACACAGTAGGCATATAAATAACAGATTAACATTAAATATTTTTATCAATTATCATTCAACAGTCAAATATTTTATTTGATTCTTTTAAATACACAAAACAGGAACTTGCAGATTCTTAGAATGACACATTTCTCGAAGAACATTTTCTTAGCTGGTGTATTTTCTCAAAAGGTGGTGTTTTCATTTTTAATATGCACTTTTTTTTAAATGGGACCCAATTCAGTTCTAAGATATTATCCTATCCAAAAGGTTAGTCGACTGCACTGGTGACCGAAATGCTGGGCAGCTTCCTCGCACAGCGAATAGCAATCGCCATAAAGCAGAGAAACGCTGTCACTGTCAGCTCTCAGCCTCTCAGCATATTCGGCACCATGCCAAGAGGGCCCGATTATTTAGATAATGTTTAGTATTAATTGACGTTTATCTTCTTAGGTTTTAGTTTTTACTTAAGTTTAGTTTATTAAGTAGTTTTATTTTATTTGTAGTTTGCTTTTCTGTATTTTCCGTTTTAAATTATATCCGCCCTTTCGTCGCCTCGAGTTGCAAAGAACTTGTTTTCCTCAGGAGCGGCCACCAAACCCCCACCAGCCTGGTTCACCGACGTTCTCGGCTTGACGGAGAAGATCCACCACGTAGCGGACAACATTCCTATCGCGCCCGCCGCCTATCTCAAGAAGGCCAACTATACAGAGGTTATTGAGCGCGGCCACGGCGCCCCAGAGCCCATCGTCAGGTACCACTTTACCAGTTACCACCGACTAACCTTTTTTTACACTGGGAAAATGCATAACTGCATCCCGCCCGGTCGGGGATTCCGGACGGGTATGTGGCGCTCCCGGTCAGACCAGTATACCCTTACCCACTAAAACCCAGCGATATTCCCTACGCCTCGTGTTTTATGATTTTCGCTTGCTCATTCTACCGGCTAACCTAACCTAATCTAACCCTCCACCGGCCTGGTTCGGGAATACTCAGCTTGTTGGAGATCCACCACGTGGCCGATAAAATCCCCATAGCGCCCCGCCTGCATGTTTATTATATGAGACTTCTTGACTATCCTGCCACGGAGTCTTTGAAGAAACGAGTGGCCAGTCCAGAACCCAACAAACTAACGGAGATGGGAACGTCACAACGCCCAACATTATGAAGGATACGCGTTTTGGTAAGGTGACAAATTGAAACATTCGTAGGTAGTTTTTACTATAACAATACTATTAGTAAGTGCAATTATTTAAAAAAAAAAGATATTAAAAGTAAAGTATCTCCAAAAATATTCATATTCCGAGCACATACAGTTAACGAATCTGAAACAACATTAAACACGTTCGAAACTTCCCAAGTTACACGCGAAGGCCGGCTCGCAGCTCAAACTTGGAGATCTACAGCCTCGCATTAACCTTTTAACCTTTCCCTTCCATATTGACACACTCCCGTATTCCGTGTGCGTAGTCCATGGCAGATCGGGTGAAAAGATGTTTTTATCATCGCTTTTCACTGTCTGAACAAATAGATGCTAGGTATATTTATTGGAACGCTAGTAAATGGGATATTATGTAACGAACAGAAAGCTTAAACACTATTTTTCAGAAGTTTGATTTAAAGTCTGCTAAACTGCACCTACGTTCATTTAGATGACATTAAACGTTGATAGTACTTATGAGTACGCATGTTATGGTAATCATTATGAATATTTGCATTTACCTACCCAAATTAATCGTATTAGGCTTATGGACATTAAGTCTCTGCTCACTACAACGTATCATATCATGACCGTACTATGAACGTATCGGACACAGTATGACAAATGTCGGTCAGTGACGGAACGTGCAAGTGGGCACAGTCTCATACTCAATAGGCAAAAAGAATATTTATTTTGCCTGAAACGTTCATAGTGACGGTCATGGTATGATATGGTGTAGTGGGCAGAGTAGAGACCTTTAATTGATCGGAAGACGTGTGTTGGTGTATCTTCGCACAGTATCGCACACATGAAATATCAGATTTTTTTCTCTGACGTATTGATACGAGTACTATTAATATCTTACTGTAATTCAATACATTTGAACCAAATTTGGTGTCATTAAAGTGGACTGTTAAACCTCTTTTACTGTATATGCAGAACCTAGCGTCACAACGAATAATATCTGAACCTTCCCTCGACCCGCATCATGTGACCTTCCAATCCCCACAGACTGTGCGTGACATCGAACGTGGCGCTCGCCAAGTGCCGCACCATGTCGACGTTCGCGTTCAGCCGCGACATCCGCCCGCGCCTCGACTGCGTACAGGAAGCTACTGAGGCCGACTGCCTTAAAACCGTAAGTTCCCCCCAAGTAGCGCACGGATTCTTATCGCGTCGAGCCAAGGTGCTGGCTAGGGATTGCCTGCTGTCGAGATTGAAACTCGAAAATTTGCTCGAGATCTCGCGATTTCGAGACCTCGTGAGATGGAGATTGTATTCCCTAGTGCTGGCATTCGTCCTCTGGTCCAGTGGCGGACTAAGGGGAACGTGAAGGGACCGGTTTGCCTGAGGCCTTCAGTTCCGCATTTGTATACTTCAGCAATCGGGTAAACGTAACGTCTCTCGTGCATGTAGAACGGGCGTGGCTTGCTGCCTGTCTGTTCGACCGTCTAGTACAGGGGTCTCCAAACTTTTATCCCAGAGGGCCGTACAGCACCTTTAAAAATGTCACGCGGGCCACATGGACATGGTTTTCGCCCGGGATGGGGGGGGGGGGGGGTTTGCTTCTGTGGACTTCTTTCAGGAGACTTCTGTACGTACAACTATTCTTATTCTATGCCCGCGGGCCGTAGTTTGGAGACCTAGTAGAAGCAGGCCTTTGTTGCTTAGTTTGACAGTATTATTGTAGTTTTCTTCGGTATAGTCCGTCCGGCTTCCAGCATCTTGATGTCCTCGTTGAAATACTCGTAGGTACTGACTGCGTTTCATGACTGCGCTAACCCAAATGCGCCCATCCTCAGTTTTATTTTTTCAAACAGCAGTCAGAGAGGCCAGACGGGCTTCCAACTCGCTTATTCCGCCACTGCCTCTGGTAAGTTGGTCCTCTACAGCAGCAATAATCTGTTTCTTTAATGCATGCCCATGCAAGTAATGTCTACTTCATAACACGTCTAGGTTCAAGACAACGGTGCCGACCTAGCTGCCGTCGACGATATGAAGGTGGCCCGAGCCAGCAAGAAGTATAACCTTCACCCGGTCTTCCATGAAGTGTATGGGGCGGACAAAAAGCCAAAATACGCCGTCGCGGTCGTCAAGAAGAGTTCGTCTTTCCAAAAGATGGATGACTTGAGAGGAAAAAGGTAACATAACTTTGGAACCTTACTGTATTTTCTCTCTGAAAAATTAAAGCGCTAAAGTGCTACATTCTTAGGTCACATTTAGCATCAACATTCACAAAATATTGAACCAATTAGACTATGGTAAAACTTTTGTGTGTCCTTAAATAAAGTGCCACTTAGCCATTAACAGTACGTTAACCAGAAATAAAGGCCTATCGCCATATAAGTTCAATGAATGATAATAGCCATTATGTTAATGGTGGAAATACGATCGCTGATAAAACATTAAAAACTTGTTACGCGTCCACAATTACATAGTATTCTGAATTCTAAAAGAATATGCTACATTTTAACACCACTACAAATATAGATCTCAATTAGACGCTTCCATCTGAGTTACAAGCTAAAGTAATTAAATAAACACCCATGTTGGACTTTTCAGTTACAACCCCGCGTGAAAGGGCAAACCTTTGCCCAATTAAGTACTAACTAGCGAAACTTTCAGGTCATGCCACGATCCTTACGGAACATTCAGCGGCCTTGACGCCCCACTTTACTATCTCATAAACAAAGGACTCATCACCCCTGATGACGTAAGTATGATTGTCAACCTTAATTTCAAACATTTAGTATCAAAAGTTCTCTAGCAAGCGGATTTTAGTGGCCGTTAATAGAAATGGCGCCCAACGTGGGGCTGTGAAGATAACATTTTTTATCTCTGACAGAGGAGCTTACGGCTCGTGTTGCTAACGTTATGTGCGAGTTAGACTTTAAGGGCTTTTGTCTTAAACCGTCTATAATCGTAAGTTGCTGATGTTCGTTTTACTTTTATTTTACTACTTTACATGAATTTTGTGATCTCATTTATTTTGACCGTAAACAATCAACTACAAGGTGAAATTTTAGTGGTTGTTTTCCGTTTAAGGGCATGTTCAGTATCGTGTTCTGATTAGGAAAAAGAAAATAAAAATTTTGACGTAAAAAAAAAATCTTTTGTATGGAGGGTCGGCTAATTTGAACGACCTGCTCCATAGTAAATTTTTTTTTTCGCGTTAATAAAAAATTCTTCCACTTTTTCCTAATCAGAACACGACACTGAACATGCCCTTAAACGGAAAACAACCACTAAAATTTCACGGTGTATATTTCAATAGATACCCAATGTCAAAAAATACCTTGAATACGTTAGTGAAATGAAAACGTAGGTATCCTTTGGGGAAGACGACATCTCAGCGGAATTCGAAAGAATCATCGCCGAGGTCTTGACGGACCGAGTCTGACGCACACATGCCTAGCGCATACAATACCGGTTTTACTTGTATGGGCCAATACCGAAAAACTGGTTTTTCGGTATTGGCCCATACAAGTAAAACCGGTATTGCATGCACTACACACAGCGTCCTCCAAACCGACCACCTCCTTGCAATAACATCTCACATGGGCCGTGACCCGATTTTCCTCAGGACCCGAGTATTAGGGTGTCCCGTCGATGTATGGGAGAAAAAAAAAATTGAGCTATACTATCACAAGAGGTATCAAAAGTTGCGTAATTTTGCACATATTACAGAAAAGGTAAAAAAACTAGAATTGCGTGTCATCTTGAGTGCGCTACCGGCCTTTAAACTTCTGAAAATTTTACGTTTTTACTGACCTATCTCGTATACCAAAAATTATACAAAAATCATGTTTAAAGTATATTTAAATATCTAAATTTATAGAGCCATATACAAGTAAGCAAAATAAACAAAATGAAGTGCATAAATACAAACAAAAACTTAAAATTTAAACTTATTTTTATGACTAAAATTTGGCATTTCTGCTCGAGACTGCAACCTGGTTCTAATAAAACCATCTCTTGAAATAGCGTCAGTTACGCTTTGCGAGGCCTCTGTCACCAATTTAACACATCTTTCTACAGATTGTGTGTGACAGGGAAAATCAACAATTTCCAAGCTCTTATCTTTCACCATGATTTGAAGCTCCTCAGTTGAAATATGTCGAAGAACAGGCGGTGACGCAATTTGACATTTATGCCACACAATAATGTCTGTGTATTCTGTAGCAGAGAAGTTAATTTTTGGTGGTTTAAATACTCTACGTTTATTATTCCCACTTTCAGCTTCTCTGGCTTTTATTATTCTTTGCAATGCCAGCTCCCGAATGTGGTCTCTGTCGTCAAATAACATAGTGACAAGTAAATTTTCGGGGTGTGCATAAAATGCATTTCTTTCGATTACAGAATTTACTACAGATCTTAGTTTTTTGGGTAAAAACCGGGAGAACATTATAAGTTGAAAAATATGTCTAGCTCCGTACTTAAAAGATGTATTTTGCTTGATTAAGAACCAAATCGGAGCGTATACTTTAATCACAAAGTTGACAAGCAATTTCAAATTTCTTGATGGATTTGGAGTACTTACGTAAAGTCTGAGAATACGATTAGCAGTAGTAAGCCATCTCGAGTGCGCAATTTTTCCAGGGTGACGCTTTGCCAGCTCAGGAGTACAGAAACCAGTGGTTACAGCCTGACATATCTCATAAAGATACTTTTGATCGGTACTCAATTCATCAACCACATTTTTTGGCAAGTCACGCAAATTACCATCCACAGCACAATAACACACTGTGTTTTGTTTTTCACAATCAGGTAATTGTTTTCCAATGGGCCCGGAATATTCTCTAGGACCCGAAGTGCCACCATCTAAGGTTGAAAATAAATGACGAAGTGGTAACTCATTGGCATGAAGCATACAAACGCACCATTGTAGCGGTCTGTCAAAATACTCTTCTAAATATTGGATTACACCAACCTTCCAACCGGTGTTAGTTGCAGTTCCATCACATCCAACGCAAATCACATCATCTGAATTCCAACCTTGATCCTCTAATAAAGTTGTGATCGAATTAAGAATTGCCTTTGCAGTGCCTCGAATTGGCGTTGCAGTGATGAGTCGGCGGTAACATTCCCGTTACCAGTAAGTTTCCAACTGGAATATTACTAGTAACTTACCGGTAAGTTACCCACTATCGGTAAGATTGGGTAATATTGAAAAAAATGTTAGAAAGTAGATGTTTTATTCGTGTTAAGTACTAACATAGTTTACATTGCACCGATTTTTAATCATAAAAGTTACGAATCTTTTTTAAGTTAGTAAATTACCAAACCAATCTTACCAGTAACATTCTCAATGTTACTGGGTATTTTCCCAATGCTACCAGTAATATTACCAGGTTAGATACGAAACTACAGTTTTACTTGAGATTTATTGATCAATTACTTAGTTCAAGGAGCAATATATGAATATCTGGAGGCACGGTAGTGCCCCGCCAAGTCGAGCAAAACAAAGGCACGGCCGTACCATCTTTTTTTCAAAGCCATTCAAGCCATTTTCAGCCTCCTGTAGTTTTGTGCTGGCTAAAGCTAGAAACCTTGAATTGACAGGGATATATAGGGCATAATAAGACTTAAATATATTTTCAATAACATTTAATTTCGACGTGCAGGTTAAGAACTATTGCACGTTAAAGTTCCTTAGTTTTGTCCCTGACTGACTGACCGATGATCACCATAATTCTAAGGTACTTCTAGCAGACACACAAGCTCCAATTTTTTAGCTGTTAGGCTATCATGTCATGCAAGACCTAAAAATATTCCAATTTCATAATCATCAATATAAACTGCATAAGTAAGTTTGTAATCCTATACAAATACATGCGATTACAAAGTTACTTTTGTAGTTCAAATATGGGAATAGAATGGATTGGAATGTAATAATAAAGGAAGACCACTTACAAAAAGAAATGAAATCCCATCAAAAACATTACATGTAAAAAGGTGTAAGTTTTGCAACGCAATCTATCCATTCTATTTCCTATTTGAACTACAAAAGTAACTTTGTAATCGCCTGTATTTATATAGGATTACAAACTTACTTATGCAGTTTATATTGATGATTATGAAATTGCAATATTTATAGGTTTTGCATGACATGATAGCCTTACAGCTAAAAATTTGGAGCTTGTGGGTCTGCTAGAAGTACCTTAGAATTATGATGATCATCAGTCAGTCAGTCTGTGACACAACTAAGGAACTTTGACGTGCAATAGTTCTTAACCTGCACGTCGAAATTAAATGTTATTGAAAATATATTTAAGTCTTATTATGCCCTATATATCCCTGTAAATTCAAGGTTTCTAGCTTTAGCCAGCACAAAACTACAGGAGGCTGAAAATGGCTTGAATGGCTTTGAAAAAAAGATGGTACGGCCGTGCCTTTGTTTTGCTCGACTGGCGGGGCACTACCGTGCCTCCAGATATTCATATATTGCTCCTTGAACTAAGTAATTGATCAATAAATCTCAAGTAAAACTGTAGTTTCGTATCTAACCTGGTAATATTACTGGTAGCATTGGGAAAATACCCAGTAACATTGAGAATGTTACTGGTAAGATTGGTAATTTACTAACTTAAAAAAGATTCGTAACTTTTATGATTAAAAATCGGTGCAATGTAAACTATGTTAGTACTTAACACGAATAAAACATCTACTTTCTAACATTTTTTTCAATATTACCCAATCTTACCGATCGTGGGTAATATTACTGGTAATGTTACTGGGAATATTCCCGCCTTTAGTAAGTTACCGGTAGCGACCCATCACTAGCCCCAAATAATATGATCCAGGCTCTGCTAAAATTGAGATGTGCTCTTGTAAAACATCTTTGCGATAATAACGATTCCCTATTTTCTCATTAATCAGAGTCTTGTCTTTTCGTCCGTCAAAATAAATATTTTTTATTACAATATTTCCAACACCTTTTGAAGCTTCGGTCCGGGCTTTAGATACAGCTCTGTGGATCTTGTTTTTAACCGACTTCCAAAAGAAGGACGGTTCTCAATTCGTCTGTATGTTTTTTATTTTTTTTTTTTTATTTTTTTTTTGTGTGTTTGTTCACCGATTACTTGAAGACGGCTGGACCGATTTGGAAAATTCCTTTTTTGTTTGAACGGGTAGACTTTCGAGGTGGTCCCATTGCAACCAAGTCAGGATCTGATGATGGAATCTTGGAGAAATCGAGGGAACTCTTCAAATATTATAGGCACACATATAGCGATTTCGGTATTTTTCGTAATTTCTCGTCCATCTCTTATTAGTAACAAGTTTTTAGTGTTAACCGACTTCAAAACAAAGAGTAAATTTGTATCTAGGTTTCTTCCCCGATTACTTGAAGACGGCTGAACCTATATGGAAAATTCTTTTTTTGTTTAAAAGGGTATACCTCCGAGGTGGACCCATTGCAACCAAATCAGGATCTGATGATGGGATCTTGGAGAAATCAAGGGAACTCTTCAAATATCATAGGCACACATATGCGATTTTGGTATTTTTCTTACTTTCTCGTGCATTTCTTGTTAGAAATAAGTTCCCAGTCTTAACCGACTTCAAAACAAAGAGCAATTTTTATGTAGGCTTGTTCCTCGGTTACTTGAAAACGTATAGACCGATTTGGATTTTTTTTCTTTTAACTAAATAGACTTAAGTCTATTTGGTTAAAATAATATTTTTCCAGCGCCACTAAAAATTTAAAAATAAAGTAAATTTTTAAAACAAAAAATAAAAACCGACTTCCAAAAACATAAACTAAAAACCAAAAAATAATATGTTAATCACCCCAAAGAAATGGATAATCAACGATTCATATATACATATACAGATATTTATACTTTTTAACGTGTTATTTTTGAAGTCGGTGCCAGCTAAGGAGCTCAACACAGCCAGCTTTACGTGGCAGGCACCAACTTCAAAAATAACAGGTTAAAAAGTATAAATATCTGTATATGTATATATGAATCGTTGATTATCCATTTCTTTGGGGTGATTAACATATTATTTTTTGGTTTTTAGTTTATGTTTTTGGAAGTCGGTTTTTATTATCTATAACCAATGTTAAATCTTCAGTAGAAACTAAGCCAACGTCTGCCAATACTGCGGAGGCAATTGCAGCAGCAGATCGCGTAGATAAACCGTATCTATCACAGATCTTAGCAACTGTTGGCAACGGCATTATATTTTTTTTAACCGACTTCCAAAAGAAGGCCGGTTCTCTATTCGTCTGAATGTTTTTTTTTTTTTTTGTATGTTTGTTACGCGATTACTCGAAGACGGCTGGACCGATTTGAAAAATTCTTTTTTTGTTTGAAAGGGTATACTTCCGAAATGGTCCCATTGCAACCAAATCAGGATCTGATGATGGGATCCTGAAGAAACCGAGGGAACTCTTCAAATATTAGAGGCACACATATAGCGATTTCGGTATTTTTCGTAGTTTCTTGTCCATTTCTTACTAGCAATAAGTTTTTAGTGTTAACCGACTTCAAAAAAGGAACAAATGTTTATGTAGGTTTCTTCCCCGATTACTTAAAAACAGCTGGACCGATTTGGAAAATAATTTTTTGTTTGAAAGGGTATACTTCCGAGGTGATTCCATTGCAACCAAATCAGGATCTGATGATGGGATCTTGGAGAAATCGAGGGAACTCTTCAAATATTAGAGGCACACATATAGCGATTTTGGTATTTTTCTTAGTTTCTCGTGCACTTCTTATTAGATATAAGTTTCCAGTCTTAACCGACTTCAAAACAAAGATCAATTTTTATGTAGGTTTGTTCCCCGATTACTTGAGGCTAGACCGATTTGGAAAAAATTTCTTTTAACTAAATAGACTTTAGTCTATTTGGTTAAAATAGTATTTTTACAGCGCCACTAAAAATTTAAAAATAAAGTAAATTTTTAAAACAAAAAATAAAAACCGACTTCCAAAAACTTAAACTAAAAAGCAGAAAATAATATGTTAATTACCCGAAAGAAATGGATAATCAACGATTCATATATACATATACAGATATTTATAGTTTTTAACCTGCTTTTTTGAAGTCGGTGCCAGCTAAGGATAAAAGGAGCTCAGCATAGCCAGCTTTGCGTGGCAGGCACCGACTTCAAAAAAACAGGTTAAAAACTATAAATATCTGTATATGTATATATGAATCGTTGATTATCCATTTCTTTCGGGTAATTAACATATTATTTTCTGCTTTTTAGTTTAAGTTTTTGGAAGTCGGTTTTTATTTTTTGTTTTAAAAATTTACTTTTTTCTAATTCCCGTTGAAGTCGATGGTGTCCCTGACTGACTCGAAGGCGTAACTATCGGGGGTGCCTCTGCTGTCGGATACGTTTCTGGGGAAGATTCACGCGTCGAATCTTCATCACAATCTGTTATGGCAAAATCAGCTTCTTGACGTAAACACAACTTTTTTGCGGTCCTCATTGAATTTTCATTTCGTCTTTTTTGTCGTTTTATTAATCTAACAGTTTCTTTCTTATCAGTATCGCCAATAACCATTTCCCTGTTGCTTCTTTGATCCAACAAAAAACTTCTCTCATTGAAGGGGACTTTGTTAGATTTCAAACAACGACATGATTCAAAAGAAGTGCATTTACAAGCAGCAACATTGAAAAGTTTCTTAGATGATTCTAAAAAACACTCCAATTTTTTTTTGAAACAATAATTGCGTTTACTTTTGGGATATCTTTTCAAATTTTTATATTTAAAAAAATAGGATTTCAGTAACTGAATAACTCTTTCTTTAGTTACAATTGGAAGCGAAGCCATGGTCCAAATATTGTTGATCTCTTCAGAAACAATTGCATATATATCTGATTGGGATGGATCTCTTCCATTTGACTTCAATTTCAGGTCATTTCTAACAAACAAAATAAATTTAAGGACGTCTCTTATAGTTGGTAGCTGCCGATGGTCAAGTTCTTTATATCGGCCCAACAAATCACAAATAGTCTCACTACGCCTCGAACCCATTATTTAAATGTCACAAATACTCTGATAATTGCAATTATACTTTTAAAACATTTTAAATGAATTTCGATACGAAGAAAACACTCGCGAGTCAAATTGAAATTTGAGGGTATTTGCACCTTATAACCGAACAAATATCAAATCACCGGTAGCGTTTCGTTTCATGCAAATTAAAACATCGTGTGTATTATACATCTAAGTAGTAGAAAAAAATATAATTTTCTTATATTTAGTTCGGGAATCGAAATAAATGGGTGAGAAATAACGCCATAAAAATGTTCTTTTTTTTAAATTTTGAAGGTTAGTTGCGCCCTGAAGATAAAGTTTTATATTATAATAAAAATTATTTTCGTAATCTACGATCAATTACGCAACTTTTAGGAGGTCTTGTGTAACGGAAATCCAAAAAAAATTTTTTCGGGACACCCTACCGAGTATCCTGAATTAAATTCACTCCGACCATGGTCGGGCTCAGCTAAGTTTCTTGTCGTAGTCCTCTTAACTGGCGAAGCGAAATCTCCATTGCAAAGCTGAAACTCCCATTAGTCCAATTCAATCATATATCATTAATTCAATTCTGTGGGTCTAGTGAAAAGGGATACCAACAAGTCGCATATAACCTAGAAGCAAAAGAGCGTAAGTCATACAATAGAGTTGTAACCTTTTGTACTACCTGGTATAAATGTGACTTTTACTCCTTTTCACTAGACCCACAGAATTATATACTCTACACACGGAAAGGTTGAACCGTTCCATTCCAAGTATTCCAACCAATCCCCCTGGTCCGTCGCTCACTTTGAGCGATCACTGAAAATTCATGGTGGCCGCGGCTGCTTGCAATAAGCCATAGAAACTTGCAATGTATATTCACAATTTCACATACATAAAGGCAATTTGCCTCCTTGATACCCACGGGAATACAACCTAGATATATATCAACTTACGCGTGTCAACTTTTCTTTCGCAGTGCGTGAAGAAAGTTGGTACCTTTTTCTCTGGAGGCTCCTGTTTGCCGGGCGTCGATAAGCTCGAGAACAATCCTAAAGGTTACATAAATACATACGAATAATACTTATTTCTTATTCCAGCATTGCACCTATCCTTCCTGCTTCCTACTAATATTATAAATGCGAAAGTTGTTTGGATGTTTGTTACTAAATAACGGGGTAACAACTGAATGGATTGAGATGAAATTTGGCATGCAAATAGACCAAGTCCTGGATTGCAACATAGGATATTATATATATCTCGGTATCTTTACCTTGGGATTTAAACGGAAAAAACGCGGGCGAAGCTGCGAGTAAATACTAGTAACATAATAAAAGTAACAAATAAATATTTTTTCATTACTAAATGGACAAATATATCTGAGTGCCTTTATGTTTTCGACATCAAAGTCCTGCTCATATATTTATTGACCTTGTCCACGTCGATATTTCCGCCCTGGCTATTACAGTAGAGATGGGCCAAATATTCGGTTCAGCAAGAAAAATAACGAATAAATATTCACCATAATTCTTCAGTTAAGTAGGTATATCTACAGTTGTAATTGGTGTTTCAGGCGATGACGTATCAAGCCTAAAGAAGCAGTGTCCCGCTGATAAAAGTCCTGTGACTTGTCTCAAAGAAGACCACGGTGATGTTGCCTTTGTGTCCAGTAAGTATGCCTTCCTTTTAATAAATTAACTGGTGTTGCAAGCGTCCATAGGCTGCGGTGACTGCTTACCATCAGGCGGACCATATGCTAGTTTGCCACCCAAGTTGTATAAAAAAAAACCGGTCAAGTGCGAGTCGGACTCGCGCACCGAGGGTTCCGTACAAACTCATAAGTAGATGGGTAAGGCTGAAAAATTGGGCTTATGTAACATAAAAGTAACAAAAATATATGTTACTGAGTAACTTAAAAGTTACATAAAAGTATTCTTAAGGGATATTCACAATGTCTACAATACAAACACTTTTTGTACTAAGTGTTTATTTAAGAGATCAAATAGGTATATATATATATACTTTGGTACATTTTTGAACAAAGATGAATAAGTAATTAAAGGCTGATAGCCACACAAAAGCTGTCTTCACAAATAAAATTAAATCATAATTTTTACTTGTTATAATCATTGTAATTATGTGAAATAAAATAAATAACCACATTTTTACTAAAAAAAACCCGACCGCGGTGCACTTTGTAACTGCATAAAATCCGCCATTTTGTTTATTTTACGAACTTCATACCCAGTGACACTCGCACCATCAAGACGAATCTAATGATGTGTCATTTATCAAAATCGGATGTGCCGTTGAGTAGTTACGGGCGGACACAGGAACGGACATACATACATACAGGTCAAACACATAACCCTCCTTTGGGCTTCGCCGCAGTCGGGTAAAAACACGTTACTCTTCTTTGTGTTGCGCAGTTGGGTATAAAAATTAAAACAAACCAAATATTTTAAACTCAAAAACCCGACTGCAAGAATTTGTAACTGAAAAGAAAGCGTGAACAAAGCTTTACTTTACTTTTAAGTTACGTAACTTAAAAATAAATTAAAATGGTAACATAAGTAACTTAAAAGTAACATAAAAATTAACCTCTATTCACTTTCATTTGCATTATATGGAACAATAACAAACATATTAACTCGAACACGACACCTAGCTATAAACTAATATGAAGATTATATTAATAATGTATTACGTAATACAAAACAGAACAAATTTACCATGAAATCCACTCGTAACTTTTAAATTCCATAAAAAATCCTCGGCACAAGTTGAATCGACGCACTGAACTACCCACAAAATGGCCGACCAGTGAGAGGTATACCACAGACTAAAGAATAAATAGTGTTGCCATTATAATGAAATCATATTCCGCAAATCAACTGCTAAAATAGCAAGATAGAACGGTTACTTAAATTAAGTAGCTTAAAAGCTTCAATATGTTGACTTGTCTTATGTTACACGTAAATTATTATTTTAAATGGACAATGCTAATGTTAAAGCTCGAAAAACGTTGCATTAATATATGACAGTTATAAAAAAAACTCCAACGTATCAGTATAATATCACAAAACTAAAAAACAAAAATTACAATCTTTCAGGAACATTTTTGGGACATTTTTATTTGTATGGAAATCGATGTAATTGCATAGAAGAAAAAAAAATTGGAATACAAACACAGAGATTTACATTTGTTAGTTGACTAGAACTAGTAGAAAAAGTTTTGTATTTTGCACGGAAAATTAAAAAAGTAAAATTTTGTAACTACTTTTCGTAAAAACAATGCCGGACGCTTACAAGTCACGAAATCATCCCTTTTTTACGGCCTTACCCAGATACTTACATGAATAGTTCAAGAAAAACTATATGGCGATTAGTTAAGTAGGAGCAAATAAGTATGTATTAACTTGAGTTTTTTTTTCAAATTTCTCAAAAACGGTGCAAGTTAGGAAAACCGTTATATTTTTCCTGTAATATTTAGGCCGACATTAATTATTGGTAATTATTACAGATTTTTCTGTTCAGTAACTTCGAAGATGATAGGGGGGAATGGGATTTTTTTTAACGTTTTTCTCCATAAATCAAAAACTACTTATTTAAAAAAAATACAAAAACAGTGTTTTATTCTACAAATCAAGCGTTTTCATTTGATACCCCACTCGATATAATAGCCCTACTTTAAATTTTCAAAGTACCATTACGGACCCCTTTAAAAAAAAAAGTTACAAGATTTTTTTTACATACAATAAGCTCGGGTCAGCGGTTCTTAACACTATTCCAAATTTCAAGTCGATAGCATCAGTAGATCCTGAGATATCTTGCTGTGACAGACAGACGAACGGACAGACAGAGTCGCACCATAAGGGTTCCTTTTTTACCATTTTGGTACGAAACCTTAATTACTGAGAATCCAATATTAGATAGAGTTTCCCAAAAAGGCGTGTGTCGCCTTTTTGGTCTACCCAAATACTACCTTGATTAGTCAATCTGTGGAAGAGAAGACAACAGAGAAATCCCTCTCCAGGCTGGTGTTGTGCCTGGCTGGGGACCGAAGTCCGAAGGATAAGATAGTTGGAAGTGTTATATATTAATTGACCCACAAATAAAAAAAACTATTAATCTCCAACAGGCTCTGACCTCCAAAACTTCGACGCTTCACAATACGAGCTCCTCTGCCTAAACCGAGAAAGCGGTCGCGACGCCCTCACAAACTACGCCACCTGCAACGTCGCCATGTTGCCGTCCCGCACGTGGCTGTCGGCCAAGGACTTCCTCTCCGACGTGTCCATCGCGCACACGCCGCTGAGTCTCGCCGACTTGCTCGACAAAAAGACCGACCTCTTCAACATCTACGGGGAGTACCTCAAGAACAACAACGTCATTTTTAATGTGAGTACCCTAAATAACAGTGATGTTATTGTGTAGCGCCGGAAACGGGGAGCGTCCCAGTGTCGCGCCCACCTACGCGAATCCAAGGGTCGCAGGCCTTTGGGTGAGTGTCAGCGACGCGAGGCCGAAGGCCGAGCTTCCGCGTAGCACTGAAGATGCGGAGTATCACAGTGCCCAAAGAACCTTTAGCCCACCGAGTATTACTCACACCTACTCGCACCAAGCCACATATCTCAATACAACCTCCTCTAGAACTTAATGTATTAAACTGTGCTTTGTTCCGGTTACTCTATGTTTGCACCTGATTCTTATACGACGTCGTAGACACAAGGTGCAAACGTCGATTGTACTTCAATGCGAGTATCCCAAATTCAAACACGCACTCACACCATTACACTTCCAAATACCAAAATACCAACTGCTCAGGAACGCAAAGTATGAGTAATAGGCGAGTCTTCCACTAATATCCTGGTTACTCTAAGTTTGCACCTCATTTGTACGCAAATTCATTGTGAGTATAGGCAAGGCACCTACCAGTGGCGTGGCGTCCATAGAACCCGATTCCCACCGGCTTGCCTTTTTTTAAAGCATATGACCGGAGTATCTACTACTCCTGAAGAAAAAGTAATCCAAATCGGCTCCGGCTTTATTAACAATATATTTGACGCCACGCCACTGGTACCTACTCGTATGTATTTACCCACCAGCTTGTCTATTTAGGGCCTATGCACACAGCGCCCTTTAACGCGTCGTCTGCGACGCGCGTTTCGTAGCACTGTCTCCATTTATTTTTAGGGTGTAAAAGCGACAGCGCTACGAAACGCGCGTCGACGGCGCGTTCAAAATGGGTACGCCGTGTGCATAGGCCCTTAAAGCCTTATTATTATGATAATTTTTATGTCTCTTAGAGATAATGAAATGGACTAATTTACGGGTTAATATTAGGTATTGAAACAAAGATTGAAAGACAATGAAAAAGTTGACTCAAATTTCGAACCATATTGATGGGTGAAAGGTTATTGGGTTTAAGCCAATGAGTTCCATAGGCGCGTAAACCAAGTAGCCTTTCACGAGTCTGTGAGGCGAGTAGATGCAAGGATTTGGTCGTTAATACCCAAAAATTTAAAACTTTAAATGACACTATTTTATTTTCCAGAATGCTGCTACGGGACTTGCCACCACAGAAAAGCTGGACTTTGAAAAGTTTAAAGCAATTGATGACGTCATTTCGAATTGCGGTGTTGCTTAATTACTATGTACCTAGAGTAAGGACTGACCCAGTAACATTTAAGAATATAACCATAGAAAATAAACAAAAGTCTGATTTCAATAAACTTTATTGCATTTTTCTTACATGGAAAATAAATAGATAATACCGAAATGTAACTGAAGTTTTACTTTCCTAATGAGAATGGAAAATTATAAAGCTGCTAAAATAAGAGTGATAAGTGTTGCCAAACCCAACATAGTGTAGCCAGTTGTGTAAACCTCCTTAATAGTCAATCCTTTAGCCGTGTCCCAGTAGAGATGCCTGAGTCCATTAGCAAAGTGGTATCCGAAGGGAGCAGCGATGATCGCTTTTGCTAGGAAAATTGTGGCTGGAGACATGTTGAGCCCTTCGATCATGGTGACGTAATGGGAAACATCATTTGGCAACACTAGAGCTCCCACGCCCAGCACCGTAGCATATCCCGACAGCATCATACCTAAAATATACAGTTCTATTTAACAGCGTGATCTCTATGCCAGCAATCAATAGACATAATGATATCATAGCAAGACTGATAGTAAATTAAAGATTTTTCCAAAAAGTAACTGGGGTGTGTCAAAATAAGTGACAGATATTGAAATTTTTCTCTGTAAGTTGATTTGTTTGTTTGAGCTCGCATCACGCAATTGATGTTCAAACAGCAACACAGTTAACTATACACTTCAAAAATGGGAAATACTGCAAGAAAGAGAATCACACTTGAAGGCGTCGTGTTATGCATGTGTGCATGTGTTTATGAGTATAAATTGGCTATTATTCAAAAGAGTTTTGAAACAATAATTTTTCTTTTATGGCTGATCCAACGTCATTATTGACATTAATGCCATATTATTGAATCTGTGGAAAATAATGAATGAATAATAAATATAAATTACATTATATTGGTGCATCATATCAAAAATATGAAGCACCAATAAAAGCATTAGCAATATAATTAGTTTATTTCATCCCAACGTTCGTCTGAAAGCTAAATCATAATTTTGACAAATTCACCTGTCTTGTTGAAATAAAACCTTTATTTACAGTATGGAAAAAAAACTTTGCCCAAACAACTACAATGACAAAGCGCAAAGGCACATTACACATACGCAAACGTTATTTGATTTGAAGTTGACATAATACAAATATATATATCTCTTTCAATTTTTATAATTTTCTCTCTGCTCTGTCTTTAATGGGCAGTTAAGTGTGTTGCTGTTTGTACCTACAGGTGGATTATGACCGTAGTTAAAAGTAGAAAATCAATAAGATTAAAGTATGTGTGTTATTTTTCATATATAAGAAACACATCTTGGATGGAGTCAGATATAATATTGATATCTCATTTTGCAATTACTATATATTTTTTGGTTCTAACTTTTGTTATTGCTGTAGCATTTGAGTGACATAATATTAGTTTGCTGCGGGACGCTCAAAAGGTTAACACATAGGATACTTTTTAGCTGCCTGTGGCAAAGCCAAAAAGAGACAGTTATTTCACCTCTGCAGATGAAGGTGCGGGCATCCTCTAGTGTTGAATATTGACTATCGGGTTCATTTTATATGGAAAATTGGGGCATTGGCACTGAAAGTGTTAACCAACTGTCAGTGTTACAGATTACCTTGAAATAAAGGTAGATGTGATTCTCAATCTCACTAAATGTTTAATATTAACAGTAGGTACATAAAAATATTTACTATGAGGGCCCATAATATCCAATTATAAATGATCAACAGTAGATTGCACACTAAAATGTTAGATTATTTATAAATTATTTGTGTCATTAAACTTCACACAACCTGGAATAGTATTTAATATACCTACATTCTGTTGGAAATTTCCAAGAATGTTTTCCTTATCAATGAAGCTAATCAGTGCGGAAACAAGTAATTTAATGAACATCATTAAGCGTTGATCAGACGAAACAAATCAAATATTTTTCCAAAAAGTGTTTTAGCATGGTTGTACATGCTAAACTGCACAGTTTTAAGTGGTTTCTGAGGCACCAAATGGTGCTTCAGAATGCAGAGTTTTAACATGTTTTATTGCTGCACACGTTAACCCTTTCAGTGCGGAATGACGCCACACGCCAACCTTCATGACACGCCTGTCGTGCCATCCGCAACGAATCGGTTAATTGCACACTTCTGTCCAAAAAAGATGGAAAACCATGCTAATACGCACATTCAGGCAATGCTGCGCTGATGTGTATATTATTACTCTGAGTACCTCAGCCTAAATAGCAGCCCATTTAGTGAGTCGCATGACATTCAAAACATCAATCAAGCGAATATGCTGCCAAAAAAATAAAAACCAATTCAAAACCTGTCTCACCTGCAATCCTATGGGTAATAGACAGCATACTCGTCAGCTGGGGGGCATAGATGGTGAGATGTGGCGACATCGGGCGGCTGAGACGTTCGTTCCTAATATCATGATGCTCCTGCTGCGGAGGCTCATACTTCTTGAACGTAATCTTAGGCACTCCTGCCGCCTGAGCGTACTGAGCGGTGTTTATCACAGTAGGAAACCTACTTAGATTGCCTAACACCGCCTTAGAGCCCAATCTGCAAACACATCACACATTTTAATCACCACAACCACAAAAACAACCTAACGCTATTACATAATAATTCACTTCAACTGACCTGCCGCAGCAATAGAAAGCCATGATTTATATTATGCGGGACAATGTAAGTCGTCGTAGCCTTCTGTAATACACACCAGATATTAGGAATAATAGAGATAACACAATTTTTATTTCACACAAACAATATTCTACGCTCACCACTGAGTCTGACGAACAGGCACTGTCACTGTCAAAATAGAGCGTTCCGTTTTACGCTACACTATTCCATTACTCGAGAAACTGTTACAAAAAGTATTTTTGCATGCGTTAAATAATGTCGCCCCCGTATTTCCCTCATCGTTGATCTTAGAGATGTGTTTACTTATTTGATAAAAAAGGCTCTTTATGACTGCAATAACTGAAAAAATAACTAAATAAAAAGTCCCAAAATGTTGAGTTAGCACTATGGACCATTTATAGGAAAGTGGACAAGCTATACCAACAAGGAAAGGTACCTACCCAACTGTCCGGCTTTGAACCCTTTGAGGGTGTTTTTTTTAGGAAAATATGAGTTTGAGGTGAAATTACAAAACACGTGTACCTACGTGTCTATTCTTTTTTCATGTTCTCCAACATTATAATGAAACCAGTAATTAACTAGCAACTTGCTCCATTTTTTTTTCTGTAGAAGTTGGAGGGTTTAGTTACTTTTCAATACTTTGGAGGTCAGTTTGTCCCAATAGGTTGAGATTGGGCAGCTAAAAAAAATACGATTATTTTATTTTAGACTACCTACTCTCTAACATATATCAAAATAAATCAGATCGGAGCCAGACAGGTACCTTTCCTTGTAAGTATGGACCATTTATAGGAATGTAGATGAGTTGGCACTGTAGACCATTATAGCAATGTTGACAGATTAGTGATGTGGACCATATAGGAAGGTGGACAAGTTAGAAAGGTGACGAATAGAGAATTGCAATCTGGTGACCTGGCATTGTGGACGAGTTAAGATTAAGACGAAACAACTATGTAGGTGAAGTCAGCCAAAGCCTTGGGGCCTCCGTGCCGAGATATTATACATACAGGGCAAATACAGGGTGAAATATCTTCATCGTCCAAATTTTTACAGTAGATTCTTTAGCGAAAAATAGAGAGTACGTGTTTTTTCAGTCAGTATTTTTCAGTACTAAAATATTGAGAAACAGCAGCTGAAGGATATCCTAAAAAAACATACTTACGTTTCCAGAAACGTATCCAGATACCGCGGTAGCGCACTGCGCGGGAGACGACAACGGTACGGTAGGATAGGATTTTCTTATGTTATTAGTTGCAAAGCAGACTACTCAATGTAACCTGATGGAAAAGCAGTCATCCAAGGAATCATGGAAGGTGCCTGCCTATACGTTGCTAACTAAAATTTACACATATATGTGTTAGGTTTTGAATAGAATCGAGCATAATATGGACGGACCGGGACACGTTACACATTGAACTTTTCACAATGATTACGGACTTGCTACCTAGGAAAGGACACAAACCTAGAACAATGTTGGATGTAGAAAGAAAACAATTCAAGTAAGTGATTCTTAATACATTTTTACTAAAATATTTTCAAGTATTATCATAAATAAAAATAACCATAATACAGTGTCCAAAAGACTAAAATTAGATAGGTAATAGATGGGACTAGTAATAGACCGAGATGTGACCGTCGGTATCCCTACCTGACTGATCTAGTATCACGAGAAGCTCACCATAACGAGAAGGTCAAAAGTTACGTTAAAAAAACTTGCCTACCTAGTCCGCCGGGCGCTAATAAAGCACTACGGTACTATAACAAAAATAATGGTATGTAGACTTTATAAACTGGAACTAAATCATTTAATACCGGGACCGAAACCTGTTCATGTTGTTCAAACTTATTCGTGTTCATCCAAATTTGGGACATATTTTCGAGGTCACTTCTATGTCATCGAGTACCAGGGCAGAGCCAACCTGTTATTAACCTAGATGTCTGCCGGTCTTCAGCTAGAAAATGGCGAGTCTAAGATTTTTAGATGACATAGAATGAATGGTTGAATTTAATTACTTGAATTGTAATTAGATTACCGGTTTGTGATGTGGTTACAAATATCCATCGATTATGTAATTATTCTATTTTTATATCTAATGCTTAAAACTGCATCGTATCACACGAATTAATCAAATAGTTCAACAGAATATATTTTTCCTTGCAGCCCTAATTATTTTCAGATTTTTATACTAGTTTCAGAATACACAATAACAGAATACAATTACAAGCGCATCAGAGTAGTTCAACTGTTTTGTCTTGTAGGCATGGAACACTAAACGTAATTTTTTATAGACTTTAGTAGTACCTACGAACATTCACACAAACTAGAGCCAATCCAATGCCAGTCTTGAAAAACTGCTTGAAGTTCCGCTATTGTCATTACAGATTTATTTTAAAAGCTTAGTCATACCCAGGGCCGCAAAATCACTGTTGACTAATGGTACAATGCACTTTAAGGATCAGGAAAAATACTTTTTCTTTTTTCACTTTTTTGCTGTTTGTAACCACACCACGTAAAAATCAGTAATCAATATAAAAACCATCTTTAACATCATAGTAGCTAGACCTTTAAGGATTGTTATTTTTATCCGAATACAATGACATTTGTGAGATTTGTGTCTATTCCCACCGTCGGCTAAGTTGAAATTAAAATTGCTCGGACCAAAAAATGCCCGTTCAAGACCGGCAGAATTACATAATAGGTTGATCTAAGCTACAATAACAAATGAATTCCATCCTGGCAGTTAATGACCTCTGTAACTTCAAAAAGGCATCCCTAAACTAAATTCAGTCGGACAAAAAAACAGAAGACCAAGTTTGCCTGGCTTATTTATCGACTTCCACCGAATGAACAAAGCTTCGATCTGGGTACTAAATTACTTAGTTATGCTAAAAAATGAACCCCAATAGCGCTCCGACAAACCGGAGTTTCTTAATGTAAAATTGTGTGCTTCTCACTACAGCGGTGAGCTACTTACTAGCAGTTACTAGACTAATTAGGGCTACTCACGGTCCCATCGCGGTCTATACATAATTCGCCGAGTCAAGTAACAAACATCCTCGTAAAAATCAACGCATAGCCATGAAAACCGCCAACACTACAGCAGCTACTATGCCTTGCCTCGCACTACTGTACACGGCCTTTATATCCAACAACTTGCCAATGTTAAACATGCAGAATCGAATGCCACAGAAGTAATGATAGCAAAACGGAAAACCGCAAATAATCTTAATAATCAATATGGATAGTCTGTTCAAGTTTAAGCTTTGGATCATTGATACGTAGCTGTCGATGCCATTTGACAAGAACAGCGCTCCCCCTGACAGCATTATAGCATAAAAAGCCAGTACCACACCTGCAATAAAAAAAAGCTATTATATGATAATCACTTAACACGTCTGCAGTGTCCCGGTGCCCCAATGTGGGGTCATGAAGGTCTTTTTCAGGAGTCCGTGCTTCCACTATGGGGTCACTTCCCCGTACTGATTGCACAGTTGGGACTTTGTATAGGGACAGGGGACGTGTTAATAAAGGCCTAACGCCTGTCATCGTTCGAAGTTCATATCGTCCTTCTCACTTTCTTGTAGCATATGTGAGTGACCGGGACGACAGGATACGAACTTCTACGGAAGAGCTTCAGAGTTTAGGCCCAGCATATACTGCTGCGCTGCTGTACTGTGCACCCTATTACAGGCATTGGAAAAGCCAAAAAGAATACCTACTGAAAAATTTGGAAGTAAATCCGATAATCCACTTAAGTTTTTGGGGTTTGGTTTACCTACATTTCGAGTTACCTGGTTGAGCGATTACATTAAGGTAATTCGAGTCGGTACGTTTTCCGTACAACAAACAAAGAGGGTCATTGTTTGCTTCCACGGCATCAATTAGGTTCGTAGTCGTAAAAAAATACATAATTTTCCCAAAAAACGTTCAGTTTCAAATGAAGCTAATACATGGCGCTAACCTTCAAGCACAATTTCACGTAATTTTTGGATTTGAGAGTTCTCACGTTATTTCGCGCAAACAAAATGTTTCAAGCCATAAAATAAAGCACATTTTAAACATAATTGATGCCGTGGAAGGAAACGATGACCCTCTTTTGGTTTATATGGAAAACCGACCAACTCGAATCACTTTAATACTAATCCTGGACTAAAGGGTTAATTTTCTGCTTTCCAGAAAAATATACCAACAACGTTTAGATGAACATAAACCCTTTTTAAATTTTGTAATAAATTAGTTCTCGATGGTTGCATATTTTTTAGCTTCGACGGTCTTTATCAGTATCTCTGAATACCGTGAGTCCGTGATAATTTTATCAAGACCTAGTAATTCAGTAAAATGCAATTACCGGTCGCACGTTGAGCTATTGAAGTCATAGCAGGCAAAGTTGGCGCATAAATAGTCAAATGCGGTGACATGGGTCTATTAAGTCGCATGTTCTTGTGGTCGTGGTCTTGGTGGGGTGGTGCCACGTACGGCTTGTAGGTATATTCTCGACAATTTACTTGGCTCGTGTGTATGGCTTTGTTCAGCATAAAAGGCCCTTTGGCACAACACATGCGGTCATATTGATGAGGAAAGCTGGAAAATCAATTAAGGCATAAGCAGTATAAGACATGACTTTATGCAGTTGGGTGGGATCGCTTAATCCTACCTTTTGTAAAGTACACAGCCTATTATACTTTGAATTTTTGTAAACTTCACAGGTCTAAGAAACATCTTGGGTAAAACGTAATACACTTTTAGTAAATAAAATAATTGTGCCTAAAATATGAATTTCGAATCTGTCAAAATAATATTTTTAAATGTATAAAGTTCTTATTTCAATATAATTAGCTACCAAGTAAAATTTGATTAGGAAATACTGACTGAACGCAGCACTAAGCAAAAATACAAGGCAACGTTCCGATACTCACCATGACAACTGAATTATAGCCACTCATCTAAATGCGTGGTACTTAAATATCATTAAAATTACCGTAAATTATAGAAATCTAAATGGGAATAAATATCAGACAGTTTCTATTTTGATTGCTCTATTTAGTATGTAAGATGCTTCATAAAGAGATTAAAAAATATTTTGGCTCATATATATACTTAGCTTTCGAACGTAACTTTAGTTTGAGATTTGACATTTTGTGGTGACAGACATCGGCTATTGGTTTTCTGATTTTTCGGTGTAATTTCTTGTCCCGGCATAAAAATAATCTCGTAGAGTTGATTAAGACTGCTTCACAAAACCATTTAATGCTTCGTCTATTAATTTTAACGACTGCTGTGAGTGTCTTGAGGTCTCATAGCACCACCGTGACCGCGGCCATGGCGCTCAAAGCCTCGGATTTCGAAGTTTTCGGTCGAGTGCAAGGAGTATTTTTCCGAAAGGTAAGAGAAACATATAATTACTATAACAATATCATCAAATAATCTGCAGCCTTAAATGCGGGTTCCAAGTCTTGCGTAAGCAGGAAGAGTTTTCATTAGAACTTCCTGTGATTATGCTAGTTTAGTTGCGCTATTTGGATCTGTTCCCAGTCTATGTTGTGGCATTTAGAAATTTTGCCTAGTGCACTGATTAATTGATACTGGTTCTTATATGTAATGTATTGAAAGTTTCATGTTCCTTTTATTAACAAATAATTTATTCAACCAAAATTTTTTTACATAATAGTTAATCTACTCTAGTATTGTATTCGTATTTACTCCTTGCTATTTGCGTACATAAGGGGCCTTGTCACACTGGCGAGTTGCGAGCGTTTTTTCATACAGATTACGATCGCAGCAACAAGTTTTGTATGAAAACACACTCGCAAATTGCTAGTGTGATTAGGCCCTAAAAAAAGGATTTTCTGCATGGATCCAGCCATCTCCGAGTAATTGGGTAACACATAAAAAAAACTGATGAACCTTTTTTAAATTGCTTAAAAACTCCTAACAAACTCCAAAAATATTTACAGAAATAACATAAGCAGGTCCCCCTTTCGCCAACTCCCCCACTCTTATTGTAACCCCATTATTTTTGTGAATTCCCTGATTTGATTATTAAGTTGATTTGTTAACTTTTAGTACACTAAGGAGCAGGCAGATAAGCTGGGGCTCCGAGGCTGGTGCAAAAACACATCCCAAGGGACTGTTCTTGGACACATGCAGGGGCCACCAGACAAAGTGGAATCAATGTAAGTAATTCGTTTAAAATTGCACAAAACGTAATGTTTTTATTTTAACAACTAATGAAAAAAATTTTAATTAATAATTAAAAAACAAAATTAACGAATCTACCAATTACACCACAAGATTTTGACATCTACTGTCAAATAACTCTTCCATCACAGTGCGCACACCCTTATCAGGCCTGGACTTCATTCTTTACTTTACCATATAATTACTACTTACTCCTCTGGTACGATGACTCAAAGTGTGTCTTATCCTCCAATACAAGTGCCTTGTGCCAGTGCCAGATTAACACGTTGATGGACAGAACGCCTATAGGCGTCGTCCTTGGGCAAAGTAATCCCATAGTAAGCCTTCGACGCCTATAGGCGTTCTGTCCATCAATGTGTTAAGCCAGCGTGGGGCCTTGTTAACAGGCTCCAGTGCCGGATTAACCCATAATTAAGCAATTGCCAAGGGCATCACGTCACCAGAAACAACACCATAAAAAAATTGGATAGGAGGCGGGCCCACAGGCTTGGATTGCTTAGGCCATCAAGTAGTTTTTAATCTGGCACTGACAGGCCCTTGTTTTGGTGTAAGATGTGCTAAACACCAATTTTTCGTAATTATAAATACAGCAGTATTATATGTGCTTGCCAAAATTATAGCCCAACTAGCTGAAAACCCGGCTTCGCCCGGGTAAAATGTAAAAAATTACAAACCCCATTTAACCCTTTCACCTCCTTAGAAATAGCATTACCAAGAATCTTTTCAATTAGGTACATTTTGTTATTTATCTTTCGAAGCCTTTTATTTTTAACCGACATCTAAGAAAGTGGGGTCTCTATGTAGTTATGTTTTGTTGAAATTGAGGGAACATCACGAATATTTAATGTATTAGGTATGTAATTTACATACCAAGTTTTACTTTCAAATATCTGAAATAACAGATTCCTATTCATAATTTTACCCCTTTTAGAGCCAAATCCTATTTTTTAAGTCTAATTATTAATTTCCCACTGAAGCTGAAGGGCAAATCTATCCCGCTTGCAATGGTTCTGGTCCAAAGGACCACCCTGACCAACCGTTAAAAATACGTCTAGGTTGTCCTGCTATTTTCACCGTGGCATGCTACGTCCTCGCTACCCAGCCTGTACCTCAGGCTCACCCCACCCCAACATGGTCTAAATATTTAATTTAAGCCGTCGTCCAAAATATGACAGTGAATTACAAAATATGACAGCCGTCCCAGTCCAGAGCTAACTTCGGACATCCGTTAAGAAATACATTCAGGTCGTCCCACTATCTTCGCCGCGGCCTGTTCTAGCGTCGTCGGACTGGCCATATAGTTAAGGTGGTGTTTTCCAGTTTTCCTAGCCGCCGCGGGGCCCGCACGGGCCGGGCCCCCGGCTTGTGGTTGTTGTTATTGGGCCCCGGACTCGTGGGGAGTCGGAGCCCAGTCCGGTCCTGTCCATTCAACATGTCACACCCAGTTCGAAGCCAGTTTAGCCCGCCTATGTGGATATGTCGCAGTAAGATGATACATACTACAGACGTGGCCGGCGTAGTCTTACTTCAACCTAAGGGGTAAGCATTTACATCAGGGGTGTCCAAACTTTTTTCCCAGAGGGCCGTACAGCACCTTTGAAAATGTCGCGCGGGCCACATGACATGGTCGACTTGGAGTTACGTATAATCTTTTTCGTCCTGGGGGTGCTGTGTGTCTCACATCTGTAGGTACTTTACTGTGCAGGCAGGGGAGGCTTCTGTACGCGGGCCGGATTAGAATGCCTCGTGTGCCGGATTATATAGGCCCTCCCGCTCTGTCAGTTTTTTACGCTTACTACGTTCCTGATTGGATTTGATTGCTGCGTGCGTGATTTGACAAACCTTAAATTTTGTCTTATTAATTTTACCATGTTCTTCAAAAATTACGGAATCATCTTATGGAGGTAAAATTAACCGGCATTGTTGCTCCCCGTAGGTAGAAAATAAATTTTCGAAACCATATTTGAACGTTCTTATTCCTACCTCAAACATGAAAAACTCGTAAATAGATGCGTGAATATTTTAAGAAAAACTGTATGGCGCTTAGTTTAGTAGGAGCAAATAAGTAAGTGTTACGATTTTTCCAAATTTCTAAAAAACTGTGTAAGTTAGGAAAACCGTTATTTTTTTAAATAATATTTAGGTTGATATTAATTATTGACAATTATTACAGATTCTTCTGTTCAGTAACTTCGAAGATATGTATTAATAATGGAAGGAGGGGAATGGTATTTTTTTGAACTTTTTTCGTCCTAAATCTAAAAGTAAATGCTTAAGAAAAAAACTTAAAATGGTATTGGAATCTACAAATAAACTCCATCCTTTTGATACCCCACTTAAAACAATAGCACAACTTGAAATTTTCGACCTCCCATTTCGGCCCCCTAAAAAAAGTAAAAAAAGGTATAAGAGATTTTTTTTATGTCCAGTAGGTAGCTCAGGTTAGCGACTTTTAAAACTATTCCAAATTTCAAATCGATCGCAGCAATCGTTTGAGATATCTGACTGACCTATGAGAGACGGACAGACAAACAGAGTCACACCATAACGGTTCCTTTTTTACAATTTTGATACGGAACCGTAAAAACATTCAGACCTGCATTATCTTTATTATGGTCGAATATTTCAAACGCCTGGTAATTTTTTTGTTTTCACCTAAATGATAAACATTGATTTTCAAATTTCTATCTTTGTACCAAAAACGGGTATAATTTAATTTGTTTTTGATGTCAGAATAAATTTAAGAAAACTTAAAAAGCCCCTACAGAGTTTCGCCCTAACTTACCACTTCACCATCAGAGGGATTAAAAACAAATGTGCCTATTCCTTTTTTTCGTTTAGAAATTTATCTGACACCTTTGCCAACGTTTGTTACTTTTTTTGGGTTATGTGTCAATAATATTGTACAATATTATTATATTATTTTTCAGTTATGTCAGTAACTTATTAATATTTTCCCGTTTAAAGATTGTTTTCTTTGAAATAAAATTATGGAAACGTATGATTATTCTAATTAAAATAAAAAACGGGTTTCTTACCCATGCCAAGTATGTACAGCCGCGCCCGCAGTTATATTATAGTCGCATGCTACGTACCCCTGCACTAAACTGTGACAATTTCCGAACGAACTCGAATTGACGCAAGCAAACATGGCCGACTGTTTTTGGTATTATTCGCATTATTTTACATCTTTATACGCTTATTTCTGCGTTATACGAATTTTGCGAATATAAGTTGTCGATTCGAAAGTGTTATTTTTTTACGCTTTAATTTTTGAGACGCTTTTCGTTCAGGTCTACCGTAGGGCCCGGCTAAATTATTAATATAGACTAGCTGAAAACCCGGCTTCGCCCGGGTAAAATGTAAAAAATTACAAACCCCATTTAACCCTTTCACCTCCTTAGAAATAGCATTACCAAGAATCTTTTCAATTAGGTACATTTTGTTATTTATCTTTCGAAGCCTTTTATTTTTAACCAACATCTAAGAAAGTGGGTTCTCTATGTAGTTATGTTTTGTTGAAATTGAGGGAACATCACGAATATTTAATGTATTAGGTATGTAATTTATATACCAAGTTTTACTTTCAAATATCTGAAATAACAGATTCCTATTCATAATTTTACCCCTTCTAGAGCCAAATCCTATTTTTTAAGTCTAATTATTAATGTCCCACTGAAGCTGAAGGGCAAATCTATCCCGCTTGCAATGGTTCTGGTCCAAAGGACCACCCTGACCAGCCGTTAAAAATACGTCTAGGTTGTCCTGCTATTTTCACCGTGGCATGCTACGTCCTCGCCACCCAGCCTGTACCTCAGGCTCACCCCACCCCAACATGGTCTAAATATTTAATTTAAGCCCTCGTCCAAAATATGACAGTGAATTACAAAATATGACAGCCGTCCCGGTCCCGAGCTAACTTTGGACAGCCGTTAAGAAATACATTCAGGTCGTCCCACTATCTTCGCCGCGGCCTGTTCTAGCGTCGTCGGACTGGCTATATAGTTAAGGTGGTGTTTTCCAGTTTTCCTAGCCGCCGCGGGGCCCGCACGGGCCGGGCCCCCGGCTTGTGGTTGTTGTTATTGGGCCCCGGACTCGTGGGGAGTCGGAGCCCAGTCCGGTCCTGTCCATTCAACATGTCACACCCAGTTCGAAGCCAGTTTAGCCCGCCTATGTGGATACTTACTACAGACGTGGCCGGCGTAGTCTTACTTCAACCTAAGGGGTAAGCATTCACATCAGGGGTTTCCAAACTTTTTTCCCAGAGGGCCGTACAGCACCTTTGAAAATGTCGCGCGGGCTACATGACATGGTCGACTTGAAGTTACGTATAATCTTTTTCGTCCTGGGGGTGCTGTGTGTCTCACATCTGTAGGTACTTTACTGTGCAGGCAGGGGAGGCTTCTATACGCGGGCCGGATTAGAATGCCTCGTGTGCCGGATTATATAGGCCCTCCCGCTCTGTCAGTTTTTTACGCTTACTACGTTCCTGATTGGGTTTGATTGCTGCGTGCGTGATTTGACAAACCTTAAATTTTGTCTTATTAATTTTACCATGTTCTTCAAAAACTACGGAATCATCTTATGGAGGTAAAATTAACCGGCATTGTTGCTCCCCGTAGGTAGAAAATAAATTTTTGAAATCATATTTGAACGTTCTTATTCCTACCTCAAACATGAAAAACTCGTAAATAGATGCGTGAATATTTTAAGAAAAACTGTATGGCGCTTAGTTTAGTAGGAGCAAATAAGTAAGTGTTACGATTTTTCCAAATTTCTAAAAAACTGTGTAAGTTAGGAGAACCGTTATTTTTTTAAATAATATTTAGGTTGATATTAATTATTGACAATTATTACAGATTCTTCTGTTCAGTAACTTCGAAGATATGTATTAATAATGGTAGGAGGGGAATGGTATTTTTTTGAACTTTTTTCGTCCTAAATCTAAAAGTAAATGCTTAAGAAAAAAACTTAAAATGGTATTGGAATCTACAAATAAACTCCATCCTTTTGATACCCCACTTAAAACAATAGCACAACTTGAAATTTTCGACCTCCCATTTCGGCCCCCTAAAAAAAGTAAAAAAAGGTATAAGAGATTTTTTTTTATGTCCAGTAGGTAGCTCAGGTTAGCGACTTTTAAAACTATTCCAAATTTCAAATCGATCGCAGCAATCGTTTGAGATATCTGACTGACCTATGAGAGACGGACAGACAAACAGAGTCACACCATAACGGTTCCTTTTTTACAATTTTGATACGGAACCGTAAAAACATTCAGACCTGCATTATTTTTATTATGGTCGAATATTTCAAACGCCTGGTAATTTTTTTGTTTTCACCTAAATGATAAACATTGATTTTCAAATTTCTATCTTTGTACCAAAAACGGGTATAATTTAATTTGTTTTTGATGTCAGAATAAATTTAAGAAAACTTAAAAAGCCCCTACAGAGTTTCGCCCTAACTTACCACTTCACCATCAGAGGGATTAAAAACAAATGTGCCTATTCCTTTTTTTTCGTTTAGAAATTTATCTGACACCTTTGCCAACGTTTGTTACTTTTTTTGGGTTATGTGTCAATAATATTGTACAATATTATTATATTATTTTTCAGTTATGTCAGTAACTTATTAATATTTTCCCGTTTAAAGATTGTTTTCTTTGAAATAAAATTATGGAAACGTATGATTATTCTAATTAAAATAAAAAACGGGTTTCTTACCCATGCCAAGTATGTACAGCCGCGCCCGCAGTTATATTATAGTCGCATGCTACGTACCCCTGCACTAAACTGTGACAATTTCCGAACGAACTCGAATTGACGCAAGCAAACATGGCCGACTGTTTTTGGTATTATTCGCATTATTTTACATCTTTATACGCTTATTTCTGCGTTATACGAATTTTGCGAATATAAGTTGTCGATTCGAAAGTGTTATTTTTTTACGCTTTAATTTTTGAGACGCTTTTCGTTCAGGTCTACCGTAGGGCCCGGCTAAATTATTAATATAGATATACAGGGTGGGAGGGACTATACCGACATACTTTAGCCATGAATTCCTGGTGGTGTGACGAGTAAAAAATGTTATATCAACATGGGTCGAATATTGTCATTTTACATTAATAGTCTTATGGAACAAAATAAATCAGTAAATTAAGCCCCTCGTTATAAACATGTCCTTACTGGCTGAAAAGTTATCAAAAAGAAAAAAAAAAGCTAAAATGGAAACGAAAGGTCAATTTTTTGGCCTCATAGTCGCTTACCATCAAATACTGCGAAGGTTAATTCCTGTTTAGTTAAAGGATTTTAAAGAAATAGTAAAGGTATCTTAGTCACATTTATTAGGGCTTGTTACACACTTGGGATTTTTCATTTACAAAATAATGAATATCTCGGAAAGTAAGCGTTTTTCGACTATACATCACATAACATTTTTTACTCCTATTTAATATTTGTTAGAATCTATAGTTAAAGTTTGTCGGTATAGTCCCTCCCACGCTGTATAATTTAGTGCTAAGTTTTACTAGGTAGGTAAGCTAATTTTTAAATCCTACTACAGTACAGTAAGGCACTGAAAAAAGGAACCTCCAGTCATACATTTGTAGAATGGCAGGAGGGTTACTTTTCTTTGTAGATGAGTGTACATTGTTTAAAGAAAAAATATACGTTTTATTATTATGCTGAAAGTATGAGTTTGAGCCGATATAACGAAACACGTGCTTATTATTTTTTCAAACCAGTCATTAACTAGCAACTTGCTTGAATTTTTTTCTGTAGAAGTTGGAGGGTTTAGTCACTTTTCAGTACTTTGGAGGTCAGTTTGTCCCAATAGGTTGAGATTGGGCAGCTAAAAAAAAATACGTGTCTATTATTTTAGACTACTCTCTAACATATATCAAAATAAATCCGATCGGAGCCGGACATTTGGGTACCTTTCCTTGTGAGTTATTAAAGATAAAAGATAAGATAATTCTTTATTAATCACGGAGTAACTGACGTGCGACGTGCTGCGAGTTTTGAGTTAGCGATCTACCCTTGGATGGCGCTTGCAACAGTGCCGAAATATCTTGAACTTGTATTAGAAACAAACATACATGGTAAATATCCCGGTGTTAATAGTACTTATAATGTTATTATAGTTAGTAGCATTATGTACCGGCTCAGAGTTACTCAACGTGTCATGGAGAGAGCTATGCACGGAGTCTCTACGCGATCGAAGCATCTCCGTTTTAGCTTCGGCAAAAACGCTTCCGAATGCCTGTCTGTCCCGCTGTTCTCCTCTACAGGTCGCATTTTTCAACAGATTCTCCTGAAAATTTGTGAGCTGGTTCGATAGTTAAATATTTTTTTATGTCGATTCAGTTTTTGGAAGTTTTTCAAAATGCCATGGTGGTTGACAGATTCGCGAGGTCTACAACTCACAGAAGCACTACCTACTATACTCTGTACTTTTAGGTACTTAAAAAAAGGTAAACAAAAAAACACGTGACCGGGGTCGTTCAGCTAGTGGTATTGTGCCACAGATACAAAACATAACTTTGATTGGCTGAACGACCCGAGTCACGTGGTTTTCTTGTTTACCTTTTTTTAAGTACCTAAAAGTACAGAGTTTAGTAGGAAGGATTTACTGTACAGTCACAAGTATAAAGACGAACAAGTAGTCCAACTTCGGCCGTTTAGCATTCTTACGCATTCTTAAAACTTTGCTTGTAGTGCGTTCAAGCGCGCGATGTACATTGTGTAGGAAAAAAAAATACTGCTATTATACTGTGGTACAGTCGACGACGGCATAAATATCTTTACACGTCAACCATATTTCATTGGAATAAGGTCGATTGCTATCCAGTCCTATTTAATTTCCGTAATCGATTTTCGTAAATCCAATTATTATTCGATGTTGCTACCACGGATGCAAATAAGAGTTTACCTCTGCTGTGGCCGCTTCCCATTTGTCCGTGCATTTCACGCCGCCCGTATGTGGCAGCTGACGGCTTATTTCCTTATTTAACTTTATAAGCAGCACAGTTGCTTTGTGGTTTTTTTTAAGGATTCCGCCTATAACAATGCGTATGTTCGTAATCACATGTAATTGTCGGCCGAGGCGAAGCCGAGAGTGATCTGAGGCTTTCTTATTTACTGGCCAAGGTTTGTATACTATTTTTCTGTTCGACGGAGCCAGAAAGCGGGGCACGGTACGAAACCCTAATACAGTGGTTCCTAACCCACAGGCCCCCTCTAGATTTGTATCGTGACCCCTCCAAAAAATAGGTAATACAGACAAGTATATGAAAGTACTCAAAGAATAACTGGCCAAGAGCATGTCGGACCATGCTCAGTGTAGGGTTCCATAGCCGTAACTGTAAGGTAAAAAATACGATGTAAAAAAAGTACAACAACAAAAGAGCGTATCTTCATAGCAATTACGCCCTTTTGTTGAGAAGCGCAGTTTATCGGCAATAACTCAAAAACGGTTAATCCGATCTTGTTGAAAATAATTTTCGTTGAAAGTATTAATTAAGCGTTATCTTTGTAATTTTTTTTATATTTTTCGGACAAACGGTTTAGAAGATAGAGGGGGGGGGACACAATTTTCACCACTTTCGGAGCGATTATTTCCAAAGGTATTCACTTAATCAAAAACATTACTTAAGAACCTTAAAATGTTTTCAAAAGAGCTGTCGAACTATGTACCACACATTGACATTTTGTGAAAAAAAATTTTTTTTGCTTCTGTTACATGTATGGAGTGCCCCCCCTAGATTTTTTTATTTTTATTATTTAACTACCAAACTTAGTTGCGGCATCTACAAGACACCTATATTCCAAATTTCATCAGTATAGGTCTTGTAGTTTTTGAGTAAAATGCCTGTGACATACGGACGGACGGACGGACGGACGGACGGACGGACGGACGGACGGACGGACATGACGAAACTATAAGGGTTCCTTTTTAGCCATTTTGGCTACGGAACCCTAAAAACGACTTAATATGAGTATTACCCCTGAGAAAACTTAATTTTACCTCTAAAGGGGTAATTACCCCCAGGTTCGGAACCACTGCCCTAATACATAAATAGAGACAGCGCTACGAAACGCGCATCGACATGCACGGCCCTTAACCTAAAAATAGACGACGATCCTTATATGTACCTAAATTCCCTTATTCTGTTTCGAATGTTCCCATATTCACCATCCTAAAATAACTCTACTTATGGTATGGTTGCAATTTTTCTGCAGAACCCTGAAAGGGTATGTAAATTGGACGCTCCAGCGTAGCGGAAGTTACGAGCTGTACAAATTTACATTTTTGCCCAAGCCTATTAATACTGGTATCCCCTTATTTGGTATAAAATCAATCCGTATAAAATCACTTCGTCGAAATTCATTTCGGATAATGATTCATTTCGTATAAATTCAGATGGCATAAAAATTAAAGTGTATAATTACATTTCGTATAAAATTCAAATGCTCTAAAGTCATCTTGTATAATTTCGTATGATATAACATTCATTTGATCGAAACGTTATTTGTTATAAGTATTATAAGGTATAACATTCATTTGCTCGAAACGTTATTTGTTATAAGTATTATAAGGTATAACATTCACGGGGTATAACTGTTAAAAGCTCTAATTTTTGTATACCCTTAATATTATTGAAATATGAGGCCCAGGTTTCACTGTAATGTATACAGGATGTCACTGTGATATATACAAAATGTCATTGTTATATATACTGGGTGCCATTGTGTTATATACAGGGTGTCACTGTGATAGATACAGGATGTCACTGTCAGCAGAGAAAACATGTCTGTAAGCAGTTTAATTGAGATATACAGGGTGTCACTGTGATAGATACAGGATGTCACTGTGATATATATAGAATGTAATTGTGATATAAACAGGGTGCAATTGTGTTATATACAGGGTGTCACTGTGATAGATACAGGGTGTCACTGTGATAGATACGGGATGTCACTGTGATATATACAGAGTGTCACTGTGTTATATACAGGGTGTCACTGTAATGTATTTTAAGTAATATTTGGTGTAATGTATATTTCAAAATATATCGCAGCTTAGTCATAATCTAGTCATATATATTTTTCCAAGTTCACATTTTTAAGCAATAAGCTTTTCCAAATTATACTGCTGTTTATGAATGACCCTAAAACCGAAACAGCTCCCAAAAATAGGTAGGTTAGGGTTATTTTTTTTGATGACCCTAAAAACGAAACGGCTCCCAAAAATAGGTAGGTTAGGGTTATTTTTTTTGATGACCCTAAAAACGAAACGGCTCCCAAAATAGGTAGGTTAGGGTTATTTTTTTTTGATGACCCTAAAAACGAAACGGCTCCCAAAAATAGGTAGGTTAGGGTTATTTTTTTTGATGACCCTAAAAACGAAACGACTCCCAAAATAGGTAGGTTAGGGTTATTTTTTTTGATGACCCTAAAAACGAAACGGCTCCCAAGAATAGGTAAGTTAGGGTTATTTTTTTAATGGCCCTAAAAACGAAAAGGCTCCCAAAAATAGGTAGGTTAGGGTTATTTTTTTTTGATGACCCTAAAAACGAAACGGCTCCCAAAAATAGGTAGGATAGGGTTATTTTTTTCGATGACCCTAAAAACGAAACGGCTCCCAAAAATAGGTAGGTTATCGACGACATCCTGTATCTATCACAGTGACATCCTGTATACATTACAGTGACACTCTGTATATAACATAGTGACACCCTGTATATAACACAGTGACACCCTGTACCTATCACAGTGACACCCTGTACCTATCACAGTGACACCCTGTATCTATCACAGTGACACCCTGTATATATCACAGTGACACCGAGTATATATCACAGTGACACCCTGTATATATCACAGTGACATCCTGTATCTATCACAGTGACACCCTGTATATAAAACAGTGACACCCTGTATATGCCCTGTATATGGAGCAGCCTGTATATGCTTTGATACGCAAGGGCGAAGGGGCTGCTCTTCCCGCAGCGGCGGAGCAGTTGCGGAGCCCGACCGACTGTTTTGTATACATTGTGATGATTAGATATTTTGAATGTTCTACGTTTTAAATATGCGATCAAGTAATTGTTATACAAAATGAATATTATGCGTAATAATTTTATACATCTTAAATGTTATGCATAATGATTTTATACATTTTGAATGTTAGACATATTGAAGAATAGAGATTTCGTATTTAGAGCTTTTAAATGTTATACAAAATAAATTTTAACCGAAATGAATGATTATACGAAGTGATTTTATACGTTTTGAATTTATACGTTTTGATTTTATACCATTTAGTTTTATACGAAATAAGGTAGACCCATTAATACTTGATTGAGATGATAAAGATTAAAACTTTTTTGCAATATTAAATTAATAGGAAAATGTGCATCGACATTTTAACTTACAAGGAAAGGTACCCTATAACTGTCCGGCTCCGATCAAATTTATTTTGATATATGTTAGGCAGTGTTTTTCAACCTGTGCTGTGGGTCGCGACCCCCTGGGGGGTCACGAGGCTTTAATACGGGGGTCGCAAGAGGTCGACAGGACTACTTCAGTAAAAAAAAGATAAAGTTTAAAAAGATAGATTTCATGTATGTCACACATGATCAAAAAACGAACGGGGGGGGGGGGGGGGGGTTGCGAAATATTTTTTCATACCAGGGGGGTCGCGTCATAAAAAAGGTTGAAAACCACTGTGCCAGCGATGGCCCATCGTGTAGTTGCGTATCAACCATCGCATGGCCACGGTATGGCCATATCGCTGGGCCAGCGATGGCCCATCGTGTAGAGGAGCTATAAAATGATAGACACGTATTTTTTTTAGCTGCCCAATCTCAACCTATTGCGACAAACTGACCTCCAAAGTACTGAAAAGTGACTAAACCCTCCAACTTCTACAGAAAAAATAACAAGCAGATTGCTAGTTATTTACTGGTTTCATATTATGTTTGAGAACATGAAAAAATAATAAGCACGTGTTTCGTTATATCGGCTCAAACTCATATTTTCCTTAAAATAACACCCTTCAAAGTTTGAGCCCTTTGAGGATTTTTTTTTAGGAAAATATGAAAACGGGTTCTTGCCCTTTTTCGAATCCAGGGATAAAAAAGTATGTAATACGTAATATTGCTTTAAACTTCAACGACGATTTTCACTCATTGGCGACTCCCTTCCCCCCTTCCCTTCGCGACCACGGACGTCACGGCACGTCCGAAACGTTGAGGTAATTAGCACGTTTTTACGCGATTATGCCCCGTTTTGCTATAATAATACCTATGCAATACATGTTGAACTGTTACGTTCATTTAAAAGATTTAAGTTTCGCCAATTTAGTGAAAAGGTTTTTCAAGGGCTTTTTTTTACCTTTTTCTAGGTTGGGCAATAGGTAGGGTTACCTAATATGAATATGGAGCATTCCATGAAAACATCTACTATTTTGTCGCTTACGTAACGCTTTGGTAGCTACTCTAATGTAACCGACTTTATTTAGAGTCGGGTAAAGCCCGGGTATTTTTACTCAGAACCCGGATAAAAAAAACCTAGTAATTAATAAAAATTATGCATGTATCGTTTTATTTTAAAGGTAATAAATAAAATCTAACGTCGGCCGCCTTAAAGCAAACGCAAAAACATCAAATACTTGCTTATCTTACTTAACACGGCCGGCAATACCTGCAAATTCATTGTAGGTAATGCAACCCGGGTACCCGAAACCCGGGTAACGGACTTTATTTAGAGTCGGGTAATACCCGGGTTTCATATTTGACCGGGTATTGCATTCCCTACTCCTATACCTGCAAATTCATTGTAGGTAATGCAACCCGGGTACCCGAAACCCGGGTAACGGACTTTATTTAGAGTCGCGTAATACCCGGGTTTCATATTTGACCGGGTATTGCATTCCCTACTCCTTGTATACTAAACTTCCACACGACACGGGTAATCGCAGGTACAGTCGAGTTCATTTACATCTACACATATTTATAAGAGAACAAAAACATCTGAACATGCATTTATGCTCCTGACAACAGGGTCGTGTTCAGATATTTCTGTTCCCGTAGGTAAGTGTGTATCTAAATGTAAATGAACTCGACTGTATTTCATCAGAAGACGCCATTTTGCACTCAAATGTCTATGATGGTGGTTTTGTAATTAAAAGCTCATTCCTGCTTTCCGAGCGTCTGACATCCCAAAAACAAACGGGCATGTTTACTTTTTCCACGAACTTGCAGCCTGTGGAATGAGCTATCGATTCACAAGAACTGGCACGAATGAATTAAACGAGTGAATGATAATGTTTATGTGTGCATCACAAAAGGGTTAAATACAGGTTGATGCAATAAACGATAGTCAACATTTTAGACTATCTCGTCTCATAGCTTCGTAACACAGTCTTCATTGTGTATTTTATGTATGCAACAATAAAATCCCTACCTACACAATCGCCACCTTGTTTGCACATTGACGCCGTGAAACGCGGAAATTGCATTGAAACATTTAAATTTCGTATGAGTATTTCGCATATTTTTGCCATGATTTCGTAGCTTGCGGCGTCAGTGTGAAAACAGGGTATAAATTAAATAAAAACTCCATGATAGTAAAATATTTGTAGCGGACCGTCCAATTAACCTTTCTGCCATATCTTTCACCTGCTTAGTCTTAATAATATGCAGATTATATACTGTATTTTTTATTGTTTTCTTGAATAACGAAGAAGTTGTTTACATGTTTACAAAATATTTGGATCCTCCCGTATAAGGACATTACTCAACACTGACAAGTGAAGTGACATTACTTTCGTTCAATTCATTCGTGCCAGCTCTTGTGAGTCGACCTGTACCTCCGAGGCATTTCCGTTGCGCTATGACACGGGGTTCTTCGAAAAACGAGTAAACAGGGATCAACAAAGATCGCCAAAAAAAGGTAGCTCCATTGACGATGACCATTCGGGCAATTCCATGAAAATGTAACGGAAGTTACCATTTCATCGCGTGTTTATTTATTTATGGCATTAATTTAAGATTAATTTTAATCTAGATAAGTATAACTTTAATCCCTAGATATATTGACACCTGCAATAATTGATAACTTACGTTACTCTCTGTCGTGGAATTACCCATTCATATGTCACTTTTATGATATAAAAATGCTATGGTTATGTATACACAGAAATCCTTCTGTTACACTCACAAACCAGATGCTACAGTAGTTTTATAAAAAAAGTTTTCTCACCGAACATTTCTTTTCAGGATGCATTGGTTGAAAACTGTTGGAAGCCCAAGCAGCCAAATCGACAAAGCAGAATTTAGAAACGCAAAGGACATTGCCGACTACACCTTTGAAAATTTCGCCATCAAAAAGGACTGAAAAGGTATTTTCATTAGGCAAACTAATTTAGAATCTCATTATTCATTATAATACTCGCTGGAAAAGTATTAATTGGCATCCAGTTTGGTCCCAGAAGTGTTAATTAAAACATTGCGGTATTAATTGTATTCTAGTATTTATTTTCCTGTTAATAAACGCTGGTTTCGCAAACTCCTTTTTAATTCATTACCATTATTTTTACGGCTCGGGCTTATTAAAGTTTAATTACGCGAGTCCGCATCAACCTTCATCTCGTTCATAAAGGTCCGCCCGAACCGTATTTCCCCCGGCGGTGATAAAACTCCCGTAATGAGTAAAAATTTAGGCACACGCAGAATCCCATTACGTCGGGCGATGCGATAATAGTACCTAAACAATTATTTCACGTGGCCGGCCGACGCGGGCGTGCAATTTAAAAGTTTCATCAAAATAAAACGCGAGACCGCGAAGCGAGATCCGCGCGCACTCGGCGGCACGCGAGCGCGCCCGGCGCAATAAACATTCGTCCGAATATCGGGAATAATAAACCATCTGTTAGCTAACAATAGACGACCTTGAAGGCTCCCACGAAGTTTTCCCTCTAAAGGGTGGGAAATAATCACGTTCGAGTCAGTAACCCGGGCGTGCGTTATTGATGGGCTCGCGAGACGCGCGGTAAGTGGGTCAGGGAGGGAGGTAGGGGCGCGCAGCCGCCGCGCCACTGCGCCCTCGACCCTGCGAGATGGCGGACGTGCCGCCCGACGTGCTCGAGCTCAACGTGGGCGGCGTGCACTACGCCACAACTCGCGCCACCGTGCTGCGCGAGCCCGCCTCGCTGCCCGCGGCCGCTCTCGCCGACCCGGACCACCCTCGCGACGCCCGCGGCCGCATCTTCTTCGACCGCGACGGCGTGCTCTTCCGCTACGTGCTCGACTACCTCCGCGACGGCGGCCTCGTGCTGCCGGAGTGCTTCCGCGAGCACAAGCGGCTCGCCCGCGAGGCCAGGCACTACAACCTGCCCGGGCTGGAGAGCGCCGTGCGGGAGGCGGACCCTCGCCCGCCGAACCGCGAGAAGGGATGCATCACGGTCGGGTACCGGGGCAGCTTCGCTTTCGGCCGTGACGGCTTAGCCGACGTGAAGTTCCGTAAGCTATCACGCATCCTCGTCTGCGGGAAAGTCACGCTGTGTCGCGACGTGTTCGGCGAGACGTTGAACGAGTCCCGCGACCCGGACCACGGGCTGGCGGACCGGTACACGTCGCGCTTCTTCCTGAAGCACTCGTTCATCGAACAGGCGTTCGACAACCTGCAGGAGAACGGCTTCAAGCTGACGGGCAGTTGCGGCAGCGGCACGGCCGGCGGCGGCGCCGAGCTCAAGCCGGGCGTCGACTCCGAGGAGAACCGCTGGAACCACTACAACGAATTCGTATTCGTACGTGAGTAACCGAGCGCCGGTTCGTAGACAGATCAGCTTTAAACTCACGCTGATATTGCTAAATTCAATTCCACGTCCGCGCGTGTTTACCATCCGAGCCCCGCATTATGGAATTGAATTTAGGTTAGTTTTAAATATTGGCTCATGTACTGGGGTATTATGGAGTGTTAAAACGCGTTTCTCTCGGGAAATCGTATGTTATTTTGGACGCGAGAGCTGTACGTATCATTTATATTCGCAATATTTGCGAATAATATTGTGATCAAGCTTGAAAAGAAGATATCATCTACGGAGAGCAGAGATTTTAACCCAATGAAATTGAATAGACTTTGCTCTTCGTAATACTGGCAAATGAATGTTTGCTTATGTAGATAAACCAAATAAAACCTTAAATATAATCATGTATGTAATAAATAGAGACTATGAATATTGTAAGATATAAATTAGAGTAGTAATAATAAACGTTATCTCCTTTTAGGACTTTTCTCATGTACTATGAAAAACTTACTTACATTAACGAATTTTCAAATTATTTTTGAACTACTTTTGAACAATTATGTATTTTGAGAACAAAAAACGTGGGCCATCTTTTTTGATATAAAATATGCCAAATTATATTATACCAAGTCAGATGCTGGCTTTAGTTTCAACAATTTCTTATTTACAACTATTTGTAATACTTAATTGTATAATTCTATGTATATTATACCTTTCTACTAGGTGAATTTGACTCTACATTGCCTGCAGTGATGTGTTGTGATCCATACATTTTATTGTACTAGTCATTTGATTAGGAACCTACGTAATGTAGTTATATTATACAAGTATTTTAAGATTAAAAGATGATTTAAAAGTTTTATTGATTATTTATGACCGTGCGCGTATAAACTGTACCTAATGAAATAAAATAAACAATAGCAGTAGAATACAATAGTGTTCGTTTCGTGATTGTTTTATTCTTGAGCAAGTTAGTGGAAGCAGAGTTGACAGAGAAAATTTAAATGGCGAGAAGTTGATTAAGTCGCGGAAATACCCCAATCAACAAAGACTTCTATGGCAACCCCGTATTTCGTTTTATTTTCAAAATATTACATTATAATGTTTCTATTTTAATTGCAATACATTAATCTGTCCAAAACTGTCTCCCTGTATTATTCAGCAGTTCTCGAATTTCAATGTTAAGCTCCAATCCTGGACAATGTTGATTGGATTAGAAACGAATTAGTTCGGAGTATAAAATCTTGACACTCCCCGACAAACTGGGGGTTTTTATGCCTCTTTCCAACTCTTTCTACTTCCTAAAAGCTGCCAAAACTAATTCCATTCCAGTTTCTTTATGCTTTCTATTAAAGTTAATGCCGGCAAAATGTCGCTTTCCATCGCGTTTTTACCTAAAGTTTCCCATTAATAGTTATTATCAACTAATAATAATTTTTGTATGAAATGACCACTTGTCAATTTGAAAAACTACGTAGAAATCTATGTCACAAGAGGCCGATTATTTTAGCAAACGTAGTAAGGTAACAACTAGGGCTTGGAATACCGGTATTATTTATGTATAAAATACAGAAGTCCCGGTTTTGTCCATACTAAAAATCTCAGTATTGGAAGCTCCAGTAACAACAGTGCAACAATTTGATAATTTCCTATTAAAAGAGACAGGGTACTAAAATAATGATCTACTTGAGACGTAGCTATCTACGGTAAGGTACAAAGATTATTAATACCAAGGACCGTTAAAACAAGAGGACTGTCATTCTCTATACTTTGGATCGTACCCCTACCGCAAGGGGATATCCAGGCAAAAACTAGATGGCGCTAAAAAACTAAACATTTAACGATGTTATAATGAACAAAGAAACATAGTACAATAACAATTAGTTCGTAAACAGCTAATAATAAATAAATTCTAACATTCAAATACTGTGTCACGCTTGCAAAGTTGAATAATTGTAAATAATATAATTCTTATACCAAGCTTATACATAGATTGCGTTGTAAATATCGGGGAACAGCTTTTTGTATGAAGAATGAAGGTCTTCATGTTTTAATGGTCCTTGTTAATACCTATACTTACATAAAATTGATACCTCACGTAAGGTTAGAAAATTGGCGACGTTGTCACGCCCGCTCAACAGGTGTTGTTAGATGGAAAATTTTAGGTGGAAACGCACTGGCTCATCGTCACGTTTTTGATTCTATACAAATTGACCAAAAATCTTGTTTTTCTCACTCTATATGCGACTACGAAAGCTGTATAAGATTACGAAAGGACGAACAATTAATATCCGATTTTATCAGTTTAAATTGTTTTATTCCATTGAGTGATAATCGTAGAAACCGAAGACAATATTGTCTGTACACATGTTTGTAAACTATCTCGCAACTAGAGATGTACCTACATCGCTGCCCGGTGTGTGCCCGGATCGCCGGGCAATATTTCCCATACCGCGTGGTGATTTCCCGAGAAAATTACCTGATAGTACTACATTACACTACTCACAACTTCAACACGTAGTTGCTTGCGAAGTTTGCATAATATTTATTCCTTAGAAAAATGCAATTTTCCTATAAATATGGGCATTTTTATTTTAAAATGAGCGGTTCGGCGAAACATGAGGTAAGTTTCGATACCGTCTGACCTGTCAGTTGGTGACGAAATATATGGAGTTTGACACTAATCATCAGTTTTGTGTGACGACCTGTTAACTGCTAGCTAAGAGGACATTTTAAATAAAAAAGTCTATATATGTGGCGGTACCACTGGTGACATCCATTGTGAAATTTAAAGTATTTAAACTACTCAACTCACGTCTACTGGGTAGGTAATTGAAGGCGCTGTTCTACAATGCGCTAAGTAACTTTTTTACAACGTATTGAACTTCGGTCCCTAAGCGTCCCATCCACCCCCGTCCCATTTCCCTCTCTTCCTACTCCTATTTCATGGTGTTTTTACCTTATATTACTTATTTTTAAGAAATATTACCCATTTTCGAAAGTGGATTTTTTTCCTTACAAATACGGAAAAGAAAGATTAATGCTCTAAACTGACTACTAAGGGTAGATATCAGTAGCGTGGCGTCCAAAGAACTTGATTCCTACCGGCTTGCCTAATATCAGGTATTTGAGCCCCTTATTCTACAGCTCTTAAGGAAAATGTACGCCAGATCTGCACCGGCTTGCCCAAGGATATCTTTTACGCCACGCCACTGGTAGATATGTTTATTTGTATAGAATCACAGCAAGAGTATGAGCCATAATATATTTTATTTTGAAAAAAAAACATATCTTCATTATAAGCTTGGTATGATACTTAGGTATATGTTCATTGGTGGAATTATAAATCTATTTTTTAATCGAGCCTTTGCAAATAAAGAGCAACGTCGAATTTAAACAAGCAGCTATCTTCTGCCTACTTCTAGACTTCCAGAGTTCTTCCTTTGCTATAAACTTATAAAGTCCAAATGTTCGGAAACTATCAAAATATGTTTAAATTGGTTAATTTTTAGCAAATGTATATAAATTTATAAAAATCGAGAAAAGTCACAGTTAAGAGTAGTTTATCATTTGAGTACCTCGCCATTTTAAAAGTTGCAGTGTCGTTCAGTCACCTTTTGGGAAAAAACTTTCATAAATACTAGGAAAAGAGTCATGAAAGGTATTTCTTAGCGCTTTCATCTATGCTATATAATTGCTGCAGATTTATTTAACTATTTTTGACCCTGATCGCCGTCATTAAAATCTGAAAAGGTACTATGTAAAATAATCTTAACGTTGACATATTAATATAAACCATTAAAAGAAACCAAATTAACCCCGTTAAACAAAAGCATTTTATTCGAAACACGCCATTGAAACAAAGCACTTTCGTCAAAATCAATCAAATATTTACTAGTCCTATTTTGCCCCGACAATCAATCGGTGTAATCAAATGATATAAATATTAAAACATGGAAGCCTTTCCTGTAACGAATCAATTTCCTAAATGATATGCCATAAAGTGGGGAAGATCCGATTTAAAGGTAATATCTAAATAGAGCGCATGTTTTGGGTTAATAAATAGCTATTAAAAGTGCTTCCACATTTGTCCTGAAATGTTAAAAATTTATTTCATACTATGTATCGTCATGTCGCTTTAGGTTTAAACCAAAAATGTACAACGTTCTTAATACGATCGGTTGGCTTTCAGGCAGTTCCCGAGAACATTCTCCACCTCAGTATCGGTAATATTCTTAACTCGGAAATATTCCCCATACAACTTGGGAAATAATCCCGGGATGCCCGAACACCACATCACTAGTCAAAAATAAATTAGTATCATGGAGCCATTTATATTCTCCCATTTTCGAGTAGTTACATTTTTTTTTCATATTATTTAATTCAGTACACTTAGCATTTATACTTTTCATTTCATTATTTAAATTGTGACCGATACGACTTTTACGAAAATTCCACTTGGCTGAAATGCAGACTGTATTTTTAGGCAAAATGCAAAGTGAGTCTGAATTATATAAATTACTGGAGTGGGTGGACTGTGAAAGAAAAATGGGAAAGCTGCATTTATTTTTAAGTAATTACGTTCTACTATTGAGTGTGAATAGAACACCGTTCCCTAAAATGTTTTAAGTACAACCTACGTAATGAAAGTTAGAAAGGAGGTTATCTTGAAATTATGTATATTTTTGTATGCATCGCGTCGCATAGAAATCAGATAGCTTAGATTTTAAATTGTGGATTAAAAGCGGAAGCACTAAACTCTATGGAATAATTTTTTATCATTATATAATCTGCCTAGACACCAAAAAGGTCATTATCGAATCCATTTGTGATGTGAATTATATTTAAATTTATTGTAGTTATTATTATGTATCTGATTAAAACACAGTGTTGGAACTGGAGAATACTACTGTAGGGTTTCTAAAATAATAGTTTTGGAAATAAATTTAGTTAAAAAAAGTGTATAGTGTTTTTAATATATAGTGTTTCCTTACCTTGGATATTAAAATGGTTTTAGATTATTATATCCTAAAATAATTATAATATAGTGCACTCTACGTATGATCTCTATCTTACAATCTTTGTAGCTGAAAAGGTACCTATTCAACCTTTTTTTTATCATAACTCATTCAGACTAGGGTTTCATAAACTGTGGTCCATGGTTCGAGGTCTTAGGAGTTCGTGACACGAGAGCCTGGGGTCCGCAATTACGCATACCGAAGACACAAACTTTCATGTGCCCTTGGATTTTTTTTTTCTCTAACTATATTAGGAAAGGGTCCGTAAGATTTTCGAAATGTTTTAGGTGGTCCGTCACTGAAAAAAAGATTAATAAACTCTGAGTTGCTTAGCATCACATGGTGGTAGGTATCTCTATGAAGCTGGACTAATAACTAAAAGAAGGCAAGCTCTGATCTAAACTGCCTTCCCAGATCACTACTTCTACTACTCATATCACCTTTACTATCATCTTTACTATTAGAAATTTGTCACTAAAAATTTCTAGAACTCACATTGAACAACGCTATCTCGCGGTTAATACCCAGATGAAGTTTCGGGTAGCTTCTAATGTCAAATAATAATGATTACTGGATACTCTTCCCACCTCGGGATTATTTCCCCTAAATTCCCCACACAGCGCAGAAATAATCCCAAAGGGCACATCACTAGTCATTCAGAAGATGCATACTACGTTTAATTTTAATCATTACAGGAACGCTCTCGTTAGTCACGTTAACCCTAAAGCTTAGATGCAATTACTAGCAACCGCCTGCCGGTAGCGAGCCGGATCCGCCTTAATCGGCATTTAAGAACTTTCCACTAACGAGCCTTCGTTTATAGAACTAACTATAAGAACTGCTGACAGGAAACTAGCTACGAAGTTTATTTTGAAGCATTTATTATTAACTAGCATTTTCCCGCGGCTTCGCCCGCGTTGTTCCCATGATTGTCCCAAAGGAGCTCTTTACCGGGATATAAAGTATCCTATGTTTCAATCCAGGACTTGGTCTACTTGTATGCCAAATTTCAGCTTGATCCATCTAGTTGCTACCCCGTTATTAGGTAAAAAACATCCAAACATCCAAATATCCAAACATCCAAACATCTTCACAAACTATCGCATTTATAATATTAGTGGGATCATATCATTATCATCATCAAACTTACGAGCTACGCTCTTGTCGGTGAAGTGATTGCCATTCTACTTTATTCTCCGCCAGCCTTTTGGTCTCCTGATACGACACGGCGCTGATTTTCTACTTCACTTGATTGAAATATGTTAATCTTGGTGGTTCTCCCAAGAATATTCACAAAGAAAGCATCATGTTGTATCGGATCTCCGATCATCTTTCCTCCGCGGCTCTGGATTGTTTTCTTGAAACTTCTTTCATTTTCTTTCATTTGACGACCGCTTTAGCTTAGTTGGTAGTGACCCTGCCTACGAAGCAAGAGGTCCTGGGTTCGAATCCCGGTAAGGGCATTTATTTGTGTGATGAGCACGAATATTTGTTCCTGAGTCATGGATGTTTTCTATGTATTTAAGTTTTTGTATCTATTAAATATATCGTCGTCTAGTATCCATAACACAAGCCTTATTGAGCTTACTATGGGGCTAGTTCGATTTGTGTAAGATTGTCCCCTAATATTTATTTATTTATTATTATTATTATTTTATTTATTTACCGGACTCAGAATCGTTAATCTTTCCATTGTTCTCTAACACCCACATATAGGTATAGGGCATGCAATAATACCGGTATTTCGGTATTGGCCCATACGAGTAAAATCGGTATTGCATGCCCTACCCACATAGTTACTCTTTGTGTTTATCCCACTAATATTATAAATGCGAAAGTTTGTGAAGATGTTTGGATGTTTGTTACCTTATAACGGGGTAACAACTGGATGGATCAAGCTGAAATTTGGCATGCAAGTAGACCAAGTCCTGGATTGAAACATAGGATACATTATATCCCGGTAAAGAGTTCCTTTGGGACAATAACGGGAAAAACGCGGCCGAAGCCGCGGGAAAATGCTAGTATATTATAATTGCTCAATCATCACTATCATCACAAGCTAACTATAGCTACTTTCCGAACAGTTCATAGCCAGTTGCGTAACCTCTGTGCAACGATTAACCGAGACAACTACGGCAAATTGCCTTTAACCTCAACCCCTACTGGGAATAAAGACACGAACTGTATACCCAAACCCATATGTACCTACTACTATAGGTATGGCGAAGGAATAAGTAGATGACGTCAGTGGCGAGACGCGCTAAAATCTCGACGTCATATTACTCCCCGTAAAATAAGGTCCAAAAGCCTCAAATCTCTAGAGAGAAGTCGAATTTATATTAGGAAAGTTTGAAAAAATTATGAAGTTATTTGCAGAATTCAATTATGACCGCTCGTGAAAAACCGGGAAATATTAAATTTATCTCTCGCCTCACTTTTTCTGGAAATTTCGGTAGGTAAGTTATTTCCTTATTCGCTTGGTAAAGTCCATTATGATGCTGATCCATTTACTCTCTTAGTTTCATTACGGTAAGGCTGAGTTTGAACGATGTTTTTTATTAATTTTGGAATAGTTTATGGTGTTCGAGTCCAGTTCTAATAATATGTAACCTAAATAACGTAACATCATTGGCATCCCATACAAATCCACGTTTAGACATCGGGCTCCAACATGGCAATTCCAACTGGCTTGATCCTGTACAAGTGTACATTCTATTTTTTTGATCCAACCGGGCTCAACAAATCTCCCATATCGTACATCTAAATTTTCCCACATTTTCAGTACGTTTGCCCAGCACAGACGGCCGCGACACAACATTTTATGTCTAATGTGAACGCGGATTTATAACACCACGCAATGTAGGTACGCTCGGCGTCATTGGCTGTTAATTCTGCCGTCCTCAAAGGCCGCTAATTTGTATGAAACTTCATACAAACTAGCGGCCTTTTAGTTTGAGGACGGCAGTTATACGCTGAGTCGCGTGCGAGATATGTCGCGGCAATATTGTACTAGCCATGCAAGTTCAGTCTCCATAATAGAACCGATCTGATGCTCATTTCACGAAAGTTGCAAGACTTGTAATAATGCTGTTGTATGTAGTAGTATAAAATGCTGTTGAAAACGGTTGGTAGATACCAAGCGTTTTCAACAGCATTTTATACTACACAATGTCTACAAGTCTCGTAAGTATATTAATACTTACAAGACTAATGGGGTTATAAAAGGGGGTGTTCTTAAAAGTCATAAACAAACCTAAACTAATCTGTTGATTTACATACGATTCACTTACCAACAGGTGAGATCAAAGTCAAATGCTTACCTATCGTGAATAAAAAAAAAAAAGTTTAACTAGTAAAATATCCTGAAAATTTTAGAAACGGTAATTCTTTATGACTTTCAATAATTATAACAATCAATACCTACTTTATAACTGATAACTTAATAGGTATCAAGACACACATTAATAATACAGATATCTGATCAGCAGTGATCGTTATCAACGTGCACTTTTCGTAGCACAGAGTATGGTTGGCAGAAAAAACAAATACATTTGAATATTCAATTTTGTTCTTAAATATAAAATAAATACTTCTACCTCTAGATTTAAAACCTCTTTGCGGTATAAAACTTTTTCCGTCCTAATATATTTTTAAAACAATTTACGTCAAATGACATTAAATGTCACAATAATACAACTATCGTTGAAAATGTAATTAGTTTATTTTAATTTAAATAATCCAATACACTTCGTGTCTAGAGTTGATATTCAAGTACCTATTTCAAGCGGAGGCCTAATAAAAATTGCGTGCAATATTTTAGAGACTTAAATTACCTTCCTGTGACTTCTGTTAACGTAGAAAGGTCATTTAGCTATTTAAAATGGATTTTTTCCAATCGACGTGAACGACTGACACCCAACTCTGTTGAACAAATTTTAGTCGTTTATTCAGTATAGTTTGGATAGGTGATTATAAATATGTATATAAATCTCATAAATTGTAAAATATATAATATTTGAAATTCCTATTTGTGTATTTGTTTTTTTGTCAACCATACTTTGCTACCAAAACAGCACGTTGAGTACGATCATTGCTGATCAGCAAGGATCGATCACACGACTGATTTCGTAGTTTAACATTAACCGATCACTCATAGTTATACATGAAGTCACATAGATAGGCTTCGCAAAAATTGCGAAGAGATGTGAAACATGACACACGCCGATAAAACGGCTTTATTCCACTGAAAAACAACTGCGAGAACATAAAAGCTATGAAGGAACAGCTTGGTAAAAACATTTATTACACTTTTCTCGTATTTGCACTCAGCGATTTAACATATTGTGGAAACTGGCACTACGGGTTTTGTCCTTAGGCAAGACGTTTAATATGGAGCTATTTGTGACGTTTTCAGACAGGAAAGTACAACTTTGCTGTTTGTTAATAAGTATTTTACAAGCTTTTATTTAGTTTCACCTGTCTGTCCGTCTGTCTCTAATCAAATCTTGCAAATAAAATTTGACCCGGTTTCCGATAGAGCTGAAATTTTGCAAGGGTATGTAAATCAGATGACAATGCAATATTATTATGACATGAAGCTGATCTGTTGATGGTGCCAGATGGTAGCCATAGGATCATCAAAATTATACAGATAAATCTACGATGTTTGGGCTCATTTAATTGGTTTTAATGTGCAGTTTGCAATTATACAAAAAGGTACAGTCAACAGTAAAAGTTGGTCTCAAAAACATTTTTTGACAGAAACTTATTCAAACTCATAGCTATAGCCTATTGCAAGGACCTTATATGTAGATAATATTGATAACTAATCACGTTTTGTTTGCCAAAGAGTACGTCTAAATAAAGTCTTTCATATCTTTTGAGCATGTATTCGACTTGAAGCGAACGGTTCAATTTTTGAGCGCGTCTATGATGCAAGTAATCTTATCCTACCTATCTACAGCAATTCGGAAAATCGTTCTAGCTTATCGCTAGCAATCTATCACAGATCGGTATAGATATTAGATAAGCTCTACGAACCCCGGCTGCAAGTTTCGATCAAAGCGTTACGCGAAAATGGAGCGAGTTTTCAGTGAAAAAAATCTCGTGGAAATGCAGGTGATAGTTTCAAAAGCCCCGCTTCGAAACTTAAACTAAAAGAACGCGCCTAGAATTCAACGGCGTTGGTAAAAGTTATATTATCTTTTTCCAAAGTAGGTAATACGTGTCTGGGTTCCGCGAGAGTTCGCGATAAGTAGTTTATACCTCTAGCAAGTCCCCTATAAGCCGGGCCGTCGTTCAGGGATTATATCGGGCCTGGAATAACATTCAGACTATACTCTACGCTCGTCTTGCGTCTGACCATGCCAAAGATATTTTGGCTAAGATACGCTTTATATTCGATTTTTCTGAATGGTTCTTTTATGTCTAGGATCGAACTGATGTCTGGTTTACAAATGGCTGAATAAGCAAAAAATGCGAGAGGTGGGTGCTAAATTTTGACCGCACTGTCACGAAAATATTCTGCTTGGCGTTACACAAAAGCTTATTTGAAAAAATACCGGCACCGTAGAGAATATTGGACGACTAAATAAAAAGACGCCTTATTCGGTATTTTGGAGTGGTTATATTTTGTGTTGGGTTAAACCAGGGTTTGTTTTAAGGGGCGTTGAATATAAGTAGATAGCATAAGTACCTAATGGCAAGGACCATTAAAACAAGATGACTGTCATTCTCCACTCCATACTTTAGTTAGATCGTGCCCCGACCGCAAGGGGATATCCAGGCAAAAACTAGATGGCACTAAAAAACTAAACATTTAACGATGTTATAATTAAACAAAGGAACATAGTATAGTAACAATTAGTTCGTAAACAGCTAATAATAAATAAATTCTAACATTTAAATACTGTGTCACGCTTGCAAAGTTGAATAATTGTAAATAATATAATTCTTACACCAAGCTTATACATAGATAGCGTTGTAAATATCGGGGAACAGCTTTTTGTATGGAGAATGACTGTCCTCATGTTTAAATGGTCCTTGCTAATGGGTAGAAACAGTGAATTAGTATGACCTGTCTTAGAGAAATATTGCTTTGGACACTTGTTCGAGTCAGGTGTACCTAACCTACCTACATAACATTTCCGACCAGATAGATCCCTGTCATCTTAAGTAGTTGCAAAGGGTTTTTGTATTCAATTAGCGGAAGAAAAATGTCTTGTCTCTTACCAGAAAGACGCAACTTTCGAGAAAAGGAAACCCCAATTTCCCAGAAATTATGGTTTCTTTAACAAACGAACAAAGGAGAAATCTGAAAGGCGTAAATAAGATTTCTCCAATTGTTTCAGTTTGTCAAAAAACGACCGTGGCCCGTCTCCGTCTCCAAATGTTTCTTTATAAGCGAGCAATTTGTGCTAAAAAAACGTGGAATTGGTTACTGAGATATCTCGAAATTCGCCTTTGTTAAATAATTTAAAAAGCCACCTCATATCCGTATCGTAAAGTTCACTTCAAAACAACGTCAACTGTAGGTTAATTCATAAATTCGCCGCCAGTCTTGTCTCTAATGGAATTTGATTCGTGAACTAGTAACAACAGCTCGGAATCGGCGGTCACGTTGTCGGACTGACATGGTTTTTTGACTCCTGATTACGAACTGTTCCTCTATCTCACGGATCACGTTATATTAAAGACGATATCTACGGAAAAGTTGTGAATTGAAGAAAGCAGAGCGAGCGAGCGTCGGTTTGTAGGATTTCCCGCCATTTTATTTTCCTCGCAGAATGTCGAACGGAACCGCATCCGGACATGTGACAACACGGGGATGTGTTATTATGCTGCGTTTGACGTAATAGACGACACGTCAATACTTCTACAAAGTTGCCGTGCTATTGAAAAATTGTCAACTAGAAATATCGTTCCTTTACTTTGCTGATAGAAAAAGCACATGTGTTACGAGTAGAAAAGTGCGATTTTCCTATGAAACTATTCGATTAGGTATACATACGTGGTCGAGAAAGTAAAGGAACAATATGAAGTAGAAAGAAACATTAGAGACAGATTAAATGCTAGAATGATAGGTGTGATACTGCATTGAAGGAGAGATAAGGTGTTGGTTGAGCAACAGCGCAAATTAAGGAAAACTGTGAGTTTAAGAGGGTAGGTAGTGAAACAAAAAAAATGTAACACCTGGCGAGCCACCAGACAAAAATGGAAACACTTATTAGGGCCAACGCCAGTAAATGTTGGTTCTCATCCAAGTCGCTTTGTAAAGTAGACCACCAGATTAACAGTCGGACAGACAGACTGACAGAGATCCTCGCACTTACGAGTATCTTAATAAAATGGGATTACACTTAACAATTCGTATCCATCTTATAATCACATTCCATAGTAACGTAAAACTCAATAGGATTTTAAGAGCTCGCGAACCGATGTTTATTTGATCTAAATGTACACATTTATGATGATCGCTTACAAACTGTGTAACCAAACGAAGAGAGCATGAAGCGAGTATGTTTCGCATGCAATATTACAGCTTTTCTATACTAAATGGGACTCCGTTACGGGCTCTTAATCCTTCGCACTGGTGTGATTGATGTGAATTATGGAATGTGCTCGAAAATGTGGGCTGAAAAATAAACCGCGGTATTTAACCGCGTAATACCCTCACGCAGGTTTTTATGTTGTACGGTCGGCCTCAGAAGTAGATGGACACTTTAGTATTAGTACTGCGGCCTGGTACTAAGTTGTCCAGCTACTTTTGAGGCCGACTGTACATTCGAAAAAGTGAGATATGCTCCTACCTCCTAACAAACAAATATGTACGGCAGAGCGCAAACCTCTATTCTTTATTCGATTGTATATCTGGAGGCACGGCAGTGCCCCCGCCAAGTCGAGCAAAACAAAGGCACGTCCGTACCATCCTTTTCTCGAATACCAATTATATGATGTCTACTCCATACGTATATGAAACGGTAGGCACACCCGAAAGGGAATGTTATACGTCCGTCCGCTAGAATAGATAGTTAATTGGTCAGTCGTCACTTATCCACAATCTAAGGAACACACAGTTAGCCTACGAAGACGTTAATGGTATTATCAAACCGCGTTGAGAAAGGGATTCGAGTGTACCGTTAGCACAAGTGTACTTAATAAATGATTAAATATAATCATAAACCAATCTTTGATATCTTCATAAGTGCAGACCCTTATAAATAATAGAATTAATTGCTAAATATGATTTGCATATTTAAACTCTATTCTCGGTAAATATTGTCATTTGTATAATAAAAAATAGTATTATCATATTTGACAAATCTGTCACCAGTCACATTATTTCGCTTTATCAAATTGCCGTAGCTTTTCAAAAATACGTTTGTATACAATATGAATCGCGGTAAAGTATTAAACGGTCGATGCCGAGAAATTGTCTACAATGTACTAACATATTTTAATAAAGAAAACAATAAAAACATGCTGTATAATTTGATATTTTTTCCATGCTTTAGAACTTCATTGTACCAAAATAACAATTTAATTTATCTGCATACTCTACCACTGACAATGTCATATCATGCATTAGTTCAAAAATGACATATGAGCTCAATCCCTTTCTAAACGCGGTTTGATAATACCCGTACACGGTGCGAGCTTGCGCATGTTGAGGCGTTTGGGCAGAAAATATGCATCGTGTAAGTAAACAACAGTCAACAATATAAAGAAGTGTGCGGGTTCAGCGACTCGATCAAACCAGCGCGTGCCACCCACGCAAGTGATCTAACAGCACGCCTTTACTAGTTCCAGTTTACTTGCACCGTGTACAAGCACACGCGAGTAACAATATAACTCATCACATCAATCTTGAGCATTCTGCTCGCGCAAGTAGCTTGGCACTTTTAGGGTGCCTTTCCACGAGAGATGTGCTATGCTACGTTGCTATGGATGCGTTGATATCCACCAATCATATTCATTGGTTCACATGGCATATCACTGTTGGAAACGGATAGCACATCCTCGCAGCATAGCACATCTCTGATGGTGCAAAGCACCCTTACTCTCCAGCTACATGCATCATGAACAAACAAGCACCGTCAGAGCAGTTGTCCAGGCCACACGGAGTCGAAGGTAGGTGCAGTGCATGTAAGGAAATATAACAGGATTATTATCAATGAGGATTTCTTAAAACAGTCACTCCACTAGCTGGCTGCACAGTGCAAAAGCTTTATTTGACAGTAGATGTCAAAATGTAGTGGTGTGATTGGCGAATTTTGAAACCGGCTACCAAAGACCTTTCGCTTGCTGGTGCTACCAGCTGGTGGATTACTATTTCTAGACAGTGGCGTAGGTAGGGGCGGAGGGGTGGTACGTACACTAAAGTGAAAAGAGTGATATGAATCTAGCTCAAAGATGTGTGTCACTCTTTTAGCTCAGTAGCTCCATGGTGCGTCAACGGCTCACTAGCTCTTATAGCTCACTAGCTCCAAATCCGAATATTTCCGAACGAAAGAGAGCATTTAGGTATACGGTGATAAGACAGGGACGAAAAGTTCGTGTTTAATCGTGTTTATTGCAGCTCACGCGCAATTGCACTTAAAAAGAGCGAGCGAACGAATGAGTTGAAAGATATACTGAGTTGTTTGAATCGGAACTGAGCTAGACCGACTTATATAGCTCTTTTGAATCACTCACTCGCGAGCTACACATGTCTACAACTAAATTTCCCAACTTAAAATTAGTACCATTTCCGGGAATATCCGCCATGCACCTCGGGAGTGTTCCCGGATACAGCACATAATTGTTACGAGTTCATAGGCGAAGAGGATAACACTGCATCGATATAAATTTGCAAGTAAAATCAGCGTTCCTATGTCCCATATCACCCACCGCAGCCGTTGGGTATTCGAGCGAGCCATTTTGCATGCAACAGACTCCAATTTTCATGGCAATAAGTCCATTAACGCTTGGTCAAATGTCGTTTGCGAAATACGTTTTTAAACTCTTGCGTTTGGTAAAACTACGTTAATCCGTGGGATCTTTAGGACTGTTATTACATTACTATGTAGGGTATTACACGCCTTGATCTTTAAAATAAAGAATGGTCCAGGAAGGAATTGTTTGTCCCCGAACTGAAAGGGCCATAAATATGTGATCTGGGGCTTTATTTATTACTGCTCTTGGTGTGTACATAATTTTACGTCTTCCCCTGGCCAGGAACTAGGGGTTTTCTCCTCGTTAGCAGACAGAAAGAGGCCACTTACGACCTGGCAAGACGTAATAAGTTTACAGATGATCTTTATAATTCAGTTTGCCAAATAAAAACTTTGAAACTCATGGAAACTCAAATGACTTTTCTTACCCTAATAGCAAATCTGAGTAACTCAACGTGAACGTTTTCAGGGTCCGTGTTTGTTCGTAATTCAAGCATCCTTTTTCACTCGAATTTATATCGAGTGCCATTTTATCAGGCCTCGCCTCAGTAAAAACGGTCGCAACGTTATATTGAGGTTCATAGATGTTTGCGTTATATCGAGATAAACGTAAAAATAGAACAGTTATGATTATTGAGCCGTATAAAAGAGATCTGTGATGGTAGAACTAAATAATTCTACGCCATATAACCCTGCTAGGTTGTATATTATGTACTTCACTTAGGTTAGCTGAATGAATCTGATGTAATTTCCAAGGTATAGATGTTCTTTGACGCTATTGAATAGAGGAGGGTACTAGCTAAATAATGCTGAATACCATGACAATAAGTAAGAGAGCGTAGTTTAAGTGTAAGCTGTAAGGGCCTTCGCTTCGCTTCTAATTCGCCCTTTTTTTTGAAGACTGACTAACTCGCGACCCTTATTGGGCATAGCGATAGTTTGACCGGGTGGTCGGCCGTGGCGTTCCCTGGGGTCGAACCAGGTCGCTAGCCGGCCCACCCTGAGTGGATCGGACTAGGTCCAACTCGCCCGCAAAACGCAAGAGTGGTAACACTTGCGTTTTGCGGGCGAATTAGAAGCGAAGTTCCATACAAATGTCGCTCGCCGCGTTTGGAGTTCGCCGCGACTACTGGTTTTGTATGGGAACTCGCCCGCACCTCGCCGCAAATCACAAGTGTCATAAAGGCACCTTAGTGCCTAACAAAGACTTATCTAACAAACTATCTTAATTTTCTACCGAATAAGGCGCACAGAGTTCTTAACTCGGCTCTACTATTTTAGGTTTCTGTAAGAAGTTGCATGTGTGGTTGGCTGGGAATCCCTCTATTTAGCATACTTTTATTCGTTCGAATTTGTTATTTGTCCGAATTTTTAATCCGCATAATTTTCCTTTAGTTTAAAAGAAAATTAAATCAGAAAATCTTTGATGCAAATTACTTACTTAGAAATAAAACAACTTAAACGGATTAAATCGCGTATATTACTACATTTTAAGTCCCGACGATTTAATCCGTTTAAGTTGTTTTATTACTATGAGTGATAATCGCGGAAACCGAAGACAATACTTACTTAGAAGTTAGAATGGTTAGGTTAGATTTTAAGCTAACATGGTCATTCACATAATAACTACTATTAACACCGGGGTATTTATCATGTATGTTTGTTTATGTGATGGCGCTTGCAACAGTGCCGAAATATCGGGAACTCGTAAAAACAAACATGCATGGTAAATATCCCGGTGTTAATAGTAGTTATTATGGGTGGGTTAGGTTAACTAACTTTTATAATTTTTTTTTTTAATTCAATGGTAGTTGTAAATTGTTATGCGAAAAGACTATTTGCACGAACGATACATTCAGACAAATAAAATTTTGTCAAAACAAGGGGGACTCGTTGTCCATATGACGTCCGTGTATGTGTGTGTGTGGGTAAGGGTCCTAAGAGAAGCACTTACTGTAAGCCATTGACTACAGAGTACCTACCTCACCAACAGCCGGAAAACATATTGTGCTGCCTGCAACCATCGGCCTCCAGCAACCATCATTGGGTCTTCGGTCCAGCTTATGGATGGAGGGCCTACCCACACTGCGTCTTCCGGTACACGGTCGCCACTCAAGAACTCGTCTGCTCCGGACAAAGTCTGTTCTGCGAGCAACGTGCCCTGCCCATTGCCGCTTAAGGCACTCGTCCCACCGCCGACGAGTAAGCAAGTAAAATTGGGCGAGTAGCATTACATTGCGGATCTGGAAAGGTCGATCGATCTCGCTGTACCTCTTCAGCAATGAACTGTTACTCGCCCAGTTTTACTCGCTTACTCGCGTATGTACCTCATTTTTGCAATTCTTCGAGCTAATTCTATACAGGGTGGGAGGGACTATACCGACATATTTTAGCCGTGAATTCAGGTGGTGTGACGAGTAAATAATGTTATATCAACATGGGTCGAATATTGTCATTTTACATTATTAGTCATATAGAATAAAATAAATCAGTAAATTCAGCCCCTCGTTATAAACATGTCCTTACTGGAGGAAAAGTTATCAAAAAGAAAAAAAAGCTAAAATGGAAACGAAAGGTCAATTTTTTGGCCTCGTAGTCGCTTACCATCAAATACTGCGAAGGTTAATTGCTATTTAGTTAAAGGATTTTAAAAATTTAGTAAAACTATCTAAGTCACATTTATTAGGGCTTGTTACACACTTGGGAGTTTTCATTTAAAAAATAATGAATATCTCTGAAAGTAAGCGTATTTCGACGATACATCCCATTAAGTAACTTTTTTTACTCCTAATAGCTGTTAGAATCTATAGTTAAAGTTTATCGGGTTACTCGTACCCACGGTGTATAACCTACCTAAATAAATAGTATTCTTATTTGAATATCGACGCTTAGCTGAACATTTCGGCGAGCTTCTGAAAGGGATTTTATCCTTTGATCGAACATTAGACCTAGAGTACACCACCCAAATAGGTAATATTCTATTCTGTTAGACCCTCGTAAAAGTCACTTAGATTCCCTCATACATTACAGGATAAACGACCCATCCGTCAACGGTTAAAAGGTTAAAACGACAGATTGATTCGTCCTCTACGCTATTTCTAAGAGATTTGAATCTGTGGAGTATTACTCTTATTTACATTCGTAGCTGAAGCAGGAGCGCACAATTGGATTGAGACTCGGTAACGATCTATTCATAATTGGATTCTGTATATGTGAGCTATTGTGCTATGGAGAAAACTATGCTCGTCCCTTTAGGTTCGTGATAAAGACTAAGGAAATATAATCCTGTAATAAAAAATATTATTATTATGAGTCCAATCGAGGTCACACCCTATAACTTTGTAGGTATAATGACTTAACGAGTAGGTACTAGGTACAAATTATCCTAATTGAACGAACTAAGAGTTGAACACTGTATGGCAACACTTAACTTAACCAACAAAACGAATTAGGTACGAGCTTGGTACAAGAAAACCAGGTATCGATACGATATCGTCGTTGAGATTGCCAAATTCCACGTGTTGATAAAGCACCTTATGTGCTAGGCATGCGGTGTTTTATTTACTATCAAAATATCTGCACGTGGGATTTGGCATTATCAGAACTTCCAAAATTTAAGAAAATGTATCACTTAATAATCAATTATGAAATAAATTACCGTTTTTACTGTTATGTGTTTATTCGAGTGAAAAGAGAACTATTTATTACTAGCTCAACATTACCTTTCTTTAGAAGCAAATAAGTGCAAAAACGAATTTCCCGATATCGGGGGGTTCGTTATCGGTAACTCAATAAAACAAACATACATGGTAAATATCCCGTTGTCAATAGTAGTTATTATGTGAATGACCATGTTAGCTTAAAATCGTAATATTCTTTTTTAATATTTTCACATACAAAGAGGGTCGTTGGATGAAAAAGCTTGAAAAACAGTGTGCTACAGCAACGAACGAACAGAGATATTAACGCCACGGTAAAGCCCACAGAGTACCTTTTATGTTGAGGGTTCAACTGAAATTCAGTGACCAAGAAACGCTCATTGATTTCCAATATTCCTTTGATCTGCGACCCGCGACCTCAAATATAGATTAGTTGAAAGGACAGAGTGGTGAGTGGATATTATAGAAGACTGGGCGTCGTAGTCCTAAAATGGCTAAATTACATAGGAACTTAGTGGGAATATACGACCTTATGTTACAAGCAGATCAGATTAGTGAACTGGAGAGAAAATTCTTTTATAATATTTTTCCATTCCATTGATGTGATATTGAATAATACGTTTTGGTATGGTATGGAACGCTGCCGCTATTAGAGTTAGGTATTTCTGAGCATTTCAAGATTTATGACATGATTTAAAATTACAATCGACTAACATTTTGACATTCTTGGCCAATAACGCAGGATATTAATACCCGCGTTTACCCCCCTTCCCCCAAGATAAGGGCATGTAGAGATTATTAAAAACCCTTTAGGGGGGGTAATTACGTACCTACTTATTGAATGATCCCTAACTCTCAGACGTCAGCCTTACGCCGTCAAGTGAAGGCCATTTGGAGCCACCCAACCGAAGGCTCTAAAGGTGTTAACCCAACCCTTCCAGTAACTGGCTGTGGTTAAATATAAGAGCAATTTATTTTGATAAAAACCGCAAAGGTCACCGAGCACTTTGGAGGGCTCCGGAATTAAGGACCGAGTTAGTTACATATAGGTAAGTTATGTGATTTGGTAGTTTTCCTAAAGCCTTGCTGTAGATATGGAATCAAGGGCGGCTCCAGGGTTTTTTTAGGAAGAGTACACGGAAAGAACATGTTTAGTCACTTTAGTAACATTTTAAGTTATCGCGTTTAGAAGTTTGTATGACGATTCAACCATTTTTCAAGTAAGGAATATTCAAAACGAATACAGAGTCGCAGGCAAACGCTAGTGCACTAATGATTGAAACGATTTATGCCTACACAGAAGTTAGTTTTAGTTGAGCGATTGTGTACCTAAATTGTGTTGTTTCATTAATATTTACGACTACCTAAAGCTTCATAATGACAGCAATTACAACACGAACTCAATATGTCAAGTTGATGTCACCGTACGGATAGTCACCCTGCCTCAATTTAATGTTTTAACCGACTTCACAAAAAGAGGACGTTATCTAGTCCGATTTTGTTTTTGTAACAAATCTGAAAAAAAATATGTAATTGAAAGGCGAGGTAAGGGTAATTCAAAGCAGGCAAAGCCTTGGGCATCGCTCTTCTCTCAAGGGTCGGTCCCTCATGTCTGAGGATCGTCGCAAACATCAAGCTTGCATCTGGAGCTGATGATCTACCTCCACCGGTTTCCGTCCAGCGCGTCTCTTATGTAGGTACAACCGTGCAGAATTTAACGGACGATGAGTCTTTCACTTGATCGGTCCATGTTATTGGTGAACAACCGCGCGATCTTTTAACTTTCGCTGTTCCTAACCACAATCAGGTTTTCCAGATTTTTCTATCAGTTTTTCGAGCACTGCCAGTCACACAAATATTTTCATTTACCAAAATTTGTAGTCCTTCAGGGACTTGAGGTCATATGGAATGGTCGCCCTTGGTATTGATACAATGAAACTATAGCTCGGCGACTTCGTTGGTGACACTCACATGTGTGCTTTTAGGGTTGCGTACCAAAATGGTAAAAAAGGAACCCTTATGGTGCGACTCTGTCTGTCTGTCTGTCTGTCTGTCTGTCCGTCTGTCACAGCAAGATATCTCAGGATCTACTGATGCTATCGACTTGAAATTTGGAATAGTGTTAAGAACCGCTAACCCGAGCTTATAATATGTAAAAAAAATCTTGTAACTTTTTACTTTTTTTTTAAAGGGGTCCGTAATGAGACTGCAAATTGAAAGTAGGGCTATTATATCGAGTGAGGTATCAAATGAAAGGGCTTAGTTTGTAGATTAAAACAGTATTTTTTTTTTTTTTAAATAAGTAGTTTTTGATTTATGGCGAAAAACGTTAAAAAAAATACCGTTCCCCCCCTATTATCTTCGAAGTTACTGAACAGAAAAATCTGTAATAATTACCAATTATTAATGTCATCCTATATTTTCCTAACTTGCACTGTTTTTGAGAAATTTGCAAAAATCTTAACACATACTTATTTGCTCCTCTACTAAACTAATCGCCATATAGTTTTTCTTGAACTATTCATGTATCTACTTATGAGTTTGTACGGAACCCTCGGTGCGCGAGTCCGAAAAACTATATGGCGATTAGTTTAGTAGGAGTCCTACTAAACTAATCGCCATATAGTTTTTCTTGAACTATTCATGTATCTACTTATGAGTTTGTACGGAACCCTCGGTGCGCGAGTCCGACTCGCACTTGGCCGGTTTTTGTTATGTGCAGCCATAACTCTTACACAAGTTACCGCTAACACGAATGGGGCCCTCCGGAGTCTGCTTCCGTCGGTTGTCGTTCGTGTTGGCGGTAACTTGTGTGAGTAGTTACGGCTGCACATAACAAAAAGCACACACGTGAGTGTCAACAACGAAGTTGCTAAGCTATAGCAATAACTTAACACGACATCCACGATACACATTAGGTCTCGGCAGGTGGGGCTCCTGACTGCGCAGGTTTATGTTCATTGCTATAACTGCGGCTGTTACCTTATAAATGTGGCCGAGCCCGTAACGTCTATCAACTATAGAGGTACCTTGAATCCACGTAATTATCACAACAATTAAAGGTATACCGAGGATGTGCAGCACTTGTTGGTGGAGTGTGTCCGGACTCGAGGGAAAAGGGATACGTTAGCGAGAGTTTGGGGCTTAACATGCAAAAATGTAGGCCTCTTTAATTCCATTTTGGCGAAACCCCACTCAAAGGTAGCCAAGTTTGTATACGGTTTTTTAAAGCATAGTGTACGAATTTGGTAACCTTTTTGTTTATTTTTAGGTATTTATGTAAATTTTTTATGTTATTTTTGCTTTGAAGATTGTACGGTAGAGGCTTAACGGAGCTGGCTAGTCAGTCTGACAAAAGCTCCCTAAAAATAAAGATTAAAAAAAAAAAAAAAATTAAAGGTATACCTATTGGTTTGAAAGGTGGTATTTATACTCTGATAAGGCTCTTTGTCCTATCGCCGGAGAGTAAATAAGCAAGTAAAATTGGACGGGTAACAGTGGTCTCCATTCTAGAGCCTTTACTGTGCTACCTATATGCCTAGCCTAGCCCTTTGCCGTTTTAACTTGCTAACTCTATACTACCTATATCGGTTAGCTTAGGTCTCCATATTGGTAAAGAAATTAAGACACCAAACCCGTGGTATTTCATATAGACGCCGCTAACAAGCGTACTTAGCCAAAAGAAATTCGTCTGACACAACATAGGGTCACCTCGCTAACATTCCCACAAAAGGATAAAAGAGCGAGTATGCCCGGTCGCGCCCTATTTATTTCCCTTTGTTACCCCGAAATGAAGACACTTTTGATTCCAATATTTTCCCAGTGAGACTTCTGGGGACGATTTCATTAAACGGAAAAGTCGAAGTGAAAATAATCATCGCCCTTTAAGAACCTTTATTGGAGGGAGTACATCGTGCCACAGAGGATTATGGATTGCCGCACGCTGGGGCAGTTAAACTGGTAAGTGAAGTTTACGACTTAATGTAGCTACTTAACGTGTCTCTACAATATTGTTTTTGTAATTCATTAGGTAGTTCAATGGAGTTTAAGAGATTAATTTGGTGTCATGCAAAAACCAGGTAACTTCTGTTGGTTACTTGTTTTTTTTAAACAGAGTGAAGTCTGGTAATGCATGTATTAGGTGAATTCGTTGGCAACATACACTCACGGCCAATGAATTCGGGTAATTTTCTATGAACAGTTATATCCAAAATGAGCCGAATTCATTGTCCGTGAGTGTTTATACGATTGCAGGTAGCAAGAGGTTCCAGGAAAGCATAATTTAGCGCCAATTGTAACTAACAGTAGACCAAGCTGTGCCAGGCTACAAATTCTACAATAATACAAGGAACAAATCGCCTCAGATACCTATACATGCTACTCATGTTAGCATCTTAGAATTTAAACTTAAGCTAACGTCACAGATGCCAGCTTCGTGATGTCATTTCGTAAGTTTGCAACTCTGAAGTTGAGCCTACTAGGAGCTCAATACCGAGACGAAAACTTACATGGCACAATCTGAATGTTCTTCGCGAGTTTGATCTTGCCTAGACTGTGCCTACGTCTAGTGATGTTACGAGTTGATTTTATTCCAACTCGGATAACTCGAGTTGACTCGCCCGTCAACTCGAATCGGGATTCGAGTTGACTCGACTCGCATCAACCGGATGGGATCCGCTTTGCGGCAGCAGCCAAACAGATCGGCGAGTCGAGTCGAGTTCAGCGTATTCGTAACAAAATGAACATTCGTCGAGTTGGCGAATCGGTGACTCGCGTGCACTCGCATAACTCGCATTCGTTATCCAGTCCGTGTCAATTCTAGCTAGAGCTAGGTATGCGAGTTGATTTGAATTGCGAATGAACTTGATTCGGATCAACTCGCTTAGAGTCTGATTCGAGTTATTCGAATCAGACAACTAGACTCGCCCATCGTCGTACCTACGTCACGATACTTAAGTGTAAGTACATCATCATCATCATCAATTGTTTCTTCAATATGCTTATGATTGAACCCTGCCAACTGCCAAACAACCTCATAACATGAGATGTAATAGATACCTAGCAGTGGTGAGGCGTCAAATATAGTCTTAGTAAAGCTGGAGCCGATTTGGATTACTTTTTCTTCAGGAGTAGTAGAGTAGATACTCCGGCCATATGCTTTAAAAGTCAGTGGGAATCGGGAATGGGTTCTATGGACGCTACGCCACTGATACCTAGCTACAACAGTATTATGTTGCCCACATACGAGTACCTACAGCACCCTCATAAATCTAACTCAAATCCGAGTACGGTGCCGCATATCAGTGTAGCATGCGGCATTGTTTAACCAATGTAGCACAGTGTGAGCCTTACCAAACGGGCCTTCAGGGATATTTAATGAAATATAAATGAAGGTCAGGCTTGCGCGCGGTCGCAGCGTCGCGACGCCCAAAGCAAGCCAGCCCTTACCTTATTGCTATACACGTGATACTCTTGTCTCTGTCACATAAACGGGACATGATGAGATGGCGACAGTCGACATGTTTAAAGAGTTATTACTTTACTGACGGAGGCTGTTTGCAGTGCAAGATAAATGCCGCATTTGACCTATTTAGCCTTTGTTAGGGTAGCAATCGGATATTAGAGATCCGTGGATTATGAAAAACAGAAGGGTTATTTATCTAAACTTTAAGAACATAACATACTTACCGTACATAAGGAAGATGACTTATTAGCATAACGCATTTCTCTACTAGTCAACCTTAAAAAGATCAATTTAGTTTGCGCTCCGTCCGGAACCACTTCCCAGTAACAACTCTTACGGTGGTTTAGATTGGGGTTTTGGGTTAACTCGAACGATCGGCGCAGCTGTGTTTGTATTAAGCCGGTGATAAGTTTAACAGAATAAAAGTGTTTACCAAAACCAGCGCTTTAAAAACCCGTCTTAAAACCTCTATAAAGGTAAGGGGTTCCTGTCCCAGGATCTATCTGAATTGAGTAGGTACATCTCGATTGAAAAGAAACGAATAAATTGAGACACTTTAATTTCGCATCTTTCACGTCCCTAATATAATTTGACCCCTAGGCTAGTAACCACTGTTCATTATTGGAGGTCAACTTCTATTTTGTTATAAAGTAGTAAAAATCGTCAACCATTAACGTGAGCCAACCATAACACGACCTCGGACTTTGGGCAGCTATTACTAGTTCAGGGTTCACTTTATATTAGGGACTACTGAATTGCACCCCTGGAGTGCCTACAGTGGCAGAATGTATGACAATGGCGAGTTGCGCCTATTGTGAATGGAGCTTCACTGACTTTACTCACATTCGTGTTGGCGTCTCTTTCTCTGACACAAAAAGAGCGAGACATCAACACAAATCTTCAGATTAAGGCGTTGCAGAGTAAGGGCTTGTTTTGTGTTTTAGGATTCTCATCTGATCCTCCCATAAAAATCAAAATTATTTCTACGACCGAACACTCTCCTTGCGTGTCTGATTCCAAACTTTGACATTGGCAAATACACCCCACATCCAGGGCGTGTGCGCCAAGGAAAAAAAAAACAGATCAAGGCGATGTGCGCTCTGTGGCATAATACTACTTAATAAAGAGAAATCAACAATACAAATTGATGCAAATATTTATTGTTGGGAATACTACTAAATATTAAATATTGTAATTAGGCCTACAAATACATTCATGATTTAAATATATTATTTTTGTAAAATTTCAGCTCCTCAATGCTCTCTAAAATATCATCCACAGCACGATGAGAAAATTTCTTCTGTGGTATTTTAGAGTAATCTCCCTGATACCAGCGCTTTGCGAGTTCTTTAATAGTGCTGACATCTATAACTCTGTAGTGTAAATACTCATCCAGTTGCGGCATAAATTTGCGTATAAACAAACGGTCCATGTAGACACTGTTGCCGCCCAGTGGGCATTTCTTCTCTGGTACGTGTGACCTTACAAATTGGAGTATCTCCTTTTCAGCATCTTGGACTGATACCTCTGATTTGCGGCTAGACTCCGTCAAACCACTCTGTAAGCAACAGTTCAGTTCAATATTAGAGGTATTTACCTAAGAAAATTTAAGGACAAGAATATTATACCACACTGGAAACACATACATTACAAAAAATGAATACATTTGTTTTTGCAAGTAGGACTCAGAGGGTTACAGTTTACTTTTTACAGGTCTGACTCTACTAGCCCTTCGTAAAGGATAGCCTCTGCTACTGATGTGCAAGTTGCGGAAACTTTCCAACATGTTTTTTTGATATAACTTAATAAAATCTAATAAGACTTTTTGACTGCAAAGGAGTGGAACTCTCGTCCCGCCCATCTTTTCCCAGAAAAATATGACTTGGATCTCTTCAAGCAGAGAGTGAATAGACATCTTCTAGACAAGCATGCTACGTCTTAGGCTTCATCACTTAACATCAGGTGCGATCGGAGTCAAATGCTTGTCTATCACACATAAAAAAAAAGATCTTTGATCACTGCAAGAAGTATCTTAAGTTAGGCGATCAGTCCATTGGCTTCCAAGCTTCAGTGCGTGGGTTGTTTTTTTTTTTTTTTTCTTTTTTATTTTTTTTTTTATTATTATTTTATTTATTTATAAATTAACATGTTCACTGTCCCCATACAAAACTATCAGACAATGTCACAAGTCCCAACTGTGCAACCAGTATGGGGAAGTGACCCCATAGTGGAAGCACGGACTCCTGAAAAAAAACCTTCATAACCCCACATTGGGGGCACCGGGACAGGGGATGTGTCAATGCTGGTGACTGTAGTCATCTGTCGAGTTCAGTTTCCCCTTTATACTATGAATGTATGACAGAAAGGTTTTTCTCTACAGCTGACCGCACAACAATTGCTTGTATAAAGGTAATAGCATATCAATACCTCACCGTGTTGCGCGACACACCATTCACCCATACTGTTCAGGATGTCATCCGGCTGGTGGACTACAATATCGGGGCCCACTGCAACTACATTCAGCTGAGCGTCTGTCACCAGGCAAGCAATCTCCAGGATATGGTCCTTCTCTATATCCAAGCCGGTCATTTCCAAATCCACCCATACTATACGTTTTGCCGCGTCTTTGACATGTAACGATGGGTTGTGCTTTGGTATTCCTGTAAGCAAAAAAAAAATCAGATATCGCAGCTCTATTAAAATGTACCTAAGTGAAAGGTTGTCAATCAAAACTACGTTAACTGAAGCCGTGGCACCGGAATGTTGGACACAAATGTGAAAGGCATCACCAGTTTCGAAGTAATCAAAGAAATGCTTATAATCATAACATAACCTTATCAATTTTTTTACGATACTTACTGCTAGCATTTCCAGACATTGGTCGCAAGATGTATTTGACTATACTACTAACGTTTGAAGTAAAATATTGCCGAAAACCAAGCATTAGGCCTATACTAATTATAATGCGTTATTAATGCAAATAAAAGTATACAACACACATTCCAAACATGCGCGCGCAATTTTTGGGTTTGTGTGTGTTGTGTTTATGACGTTTATGTAGTGTCAGTCACTGTCACATGTTTTAGTATCAACTCAACTGTCAACCGATAGGGTTGCTAGCTCTAGAATTGAGTTAGTGCTAAAATATCAATAAAAAATTGTAAAACTCCTAAGTAATTACCAAATGTTGACGTTTTAAGCAATGAAAATAAATTATATTTAATGCAAAGGTAGGGTACCACCCAATGATTGGCACTTTAAGAGGTCAGTCTGAATTTAAATTACCATAAAATTTCATTAACAAGAGCTAGTAGAAAAAAATGTAACAGTATCAAAGGAAATACTGTAACCTTTATTTATATAACCGTTTTAATGTCATTAGTTAGTGTTTAATAAACATTTTTTTATTTTAAACCAAAAGACTACATCAAAATCCAATTATTGGCATAGATATTCTAAATATTGGCATCTACTCGTCTAATTATTGGCATGTACTTTAAGTAGCAAATACCTATCATTGAAAATAAGAAATGCCTAGATTGCCTTTGGTATACTTAAATAACTCTTTTTTACTAAGTAAATATCCACTTTTATTGAGGTATGCTATCAACTTTATTATATTCACCGATCAGCATCTTCTCAACTTAATTTTTGCTAGGCTTTTGGTTGACTCTAGTTTTCGAGTGTAGTCTTAAATTACTTTTCAATGCAAACCAAACTTGAATAATCCATGGTTTCCTTATATTTTCAAATTAAACTCTAAAGTGCCAATAATTGGAAGAGTGCCAACGATTGGGTAGTTTACTCTATATTTGATTAGGTTACTTTATTATAATGCTTAAAATTAAAAGTAAAATAAGTAAAAATGTAATAAAAGGGCTGTATAGCTTGGTAACCCAATTTTTTTGTTTCCAATTTTTTTTTAAATCCAATCGCTTTTTTTGCCATTTAGTTTATTCCTCATCATATGTGTTACGAATTGGATGTTTCCCCCTACTACTTTATTTTCTGCTTGGTCTTTTCGCTGAAAACCATTTTGGCCGGGCGGCTTTTTCGCCGATCCAAATTATTCACAGATACAATATACCAAATAAATTAGTTCTTAGCAAAAGTATTTTTTTCGAAACAAGGTTATCAATTCGACCCGTATGTGGGTGAATCAACTTTTCTTTGTCAACAAAATTTCACCTTTTTGGACTAAAATTGAAAGGAAATCTTTATTCGGATATTTTTTGAATAAAGTGTATGCTTATTTAAAAGACAGATAATAAAGCTACGTAATGCAAATATTTTTTATTATAACTTGCTTATAAGCAGTGACCCAGTGCCAGCGGACATAGCTGTCCCCCACTTTTGTATGAAAATAAAGGTTCGTCTGCTGGGTCACACTAATTATTTGTTTAAAACCATTTTTTTTACCTAATCTATATCTAGATGTAAGATCTTTTTCCATTCATTCCATAAATCATGTTAAAACACGCAAAAGGTGAACAAATAAGGAGAAAGAGCAATCTTTGCATAAAGCAAAAAAAAGTTGATTCACCCATGTATGTAATACATGTGTAAATACTGTCAATGTGGGTTTAGTTAGACCAAACACAACGAACACACAAAGAATTTGGTAGAGTGGGGTTAGAATGTGCATTCGCTCGTTTGGTCTAAACCCACCTTCAGAATTGCACAGGTTAGATATGTTACTCTATACCAGCCCTAAAACCTGTGTACCAAATTTCTTAAATGTAGGTATGTAATCGTTCCATCACTAGTTTTGCATAATTTCGCTTAACAAAATTCACATGGTAACATCACGGGCAGGGCAGCCCAGATAAAAAAATATGGCAAGAGTCTTCACTATTTTATAACCTTAAATAGAAGTATTTTTAAAGGAATATTTGTTTATAATAATTGATTACGTGATACTAACATTTGTAAAATTTGACCTTGACCTTCCATCGGAAAATTTCTCACATTTCCATTGGTTGGCAACAGTGACATCGTACGATGTCTCCATTCATTCATCCATTGTATTATCTGTGCATTTCCCCTCTCGATTGTCATGGTGTCTAAAGGTTGATTTTGTTTTTATTATATTTTAAACCATATAAACGATACGACGATCCTTTCGAAACGTAAACATGAACAGAGTAATATTAAGTCCTTGTAGGTGCTTAAAGAGATCAAGTAAGTATTGAGTTCCTCTTCGATATACTAGAAAATTGTAAATCTTCCATAACCAAACTCTTCTGTCGGGTGGAGGGGTCTATTCTGTCTGATTGATTGTTACGGAATTTTTATACAATAGCATTTTAGTTGGAAATCATTCCATTTCTACCCAAGTCTTTTTGATCTATTGCGTCGATGATAGAACAATGTAATTGTTTACTTTGAGCACTAATTCAGTAAACGATTTGTTGTTATTTTTGCCACTGGTTTTAGTTTTAACATGTTTTACAAATTTACTTAAAAAAATCTTCTTATAGGAGTAATTACAAATACAGATCGCTCGTTTGCGTTATTCAATTATTCTTTATAGTAATCATTCAGATTTGAAATTCTTATGTAATTTTTAATGAACTTATGCCATATATATTATTATACATGTCTTGTGTTTTAGCTTTAAAATGGGAAATCAAACAGTATCAAGATTTTTCACATTTGCGATATGCAAGGACTCTGTCATATTATGCAATGCAGTCAGGTGAACCTCACTATGGGCTAACACAGCGGCCATTAAATGCTAGGGTATCATACGCTCCACCATACTTCAGGGGCATAGCCACAACTTCCTGCCACTATGATAAGGAACCTCTAAAACCTTCTTCAAAAGTTGAGGCAGCGGTCGAAACAATAAAGAAAGGCATGGAAGATAAAGATAAACTCCCAGCAAAAGAAGTACCCAAGAAAAGTATAAAAGAACGCATCATGGCTGAACTACGGCACTACTACCATGGTTTTAGGCTGCTCTTCATTGAAATCAGGATCTCAACAGGCTTGTGTTTCCAAATTCTCAGAGGTCATCAGCTGACAAGGCGTGAGCACAAGCTGCTTATCACCACTATTGGTGACTTGTTCAGAATGGTTCCATTCATAGTATTTATCATTGTACCCTTTCTAGAATTCGCCTTACCATTATTCATAAAATTCTTCCCGAATATGTTACCATCAACATTCGAAAGCAAAGATCAGACAGAAGCTAAGTTAAAACAGCATCTAAAGGTTAAGCTAGAAATGGCTAAATTCTTTCAAGAAACACTGGATCAGATGGCCCCTCAAGCGAGTAACAGGCATTCAGTGCTTGCCAAAGAATTTCAAAGCTTCTTCACTAAAATTAGGACTTCGGGAGACGTGGCTACCAGTGAGGAAATAATGAAATTCTCTAAGCTTTTTGAAGATGAGATCACTCTGGATTCACTACAGAGGCCACATTTAATTGCACTTTGCAAAGTGTTGGAAGTGACATCAATTGGTACCAGTGCTATGTTACGGTGGAGTCTTAGGATGAAGTTACGGTCTTTGGCTGCTGATGACAAGGTGATTGCTAAGGAAGGTGTTGATAGCTTGAACTTCAGTGAGTTGCAGCAGGCATGCAGAGCGCGTGGCATGAGGGCGTATGGAGTGTCAGAAGAGCGTTTAAGGAAGGAATTACGAAATTGGCTAGATTTATCATTGAATGAAAAGGTTCCTCCATCACTGTTGCTTCTGTCCAGGGCCCTCATGGTACCAGAACATGTGCCAACAACGTACAAGTTGAAGGCGACCATTTCTGCACTGCCTGACACTGTTATCACACAAACTAAGGCTGCAATTGGAGAAAAAGAAGGCAAACTTGACTTTAAGGTAATACTTACTCTTTTCAAACATGCAACTTTCTTATTCATTTCATGGCGCACACACTAATGCTTGTTGTGGAAAGTGCTATTATTATCTGAATGGAAACTGTATGTACATTTTACATTCCAGGCTAAAGTGGATGTTATTAAACAAGAAGAACAGAGGATTAAAGAAGAAAAGCTTGAAATGCTTGAAGCAGAGAAGGAAAAGGCGATACAGGAGGCAAAGAAGAGAGAAAAGGAAGAACTCAAAGACAAAGCTCCAGTTATTAGTATTGAAACAGAGGAAGTTTCTGTTGATAAAGCTAAAGTGTTAGCAGTGGATACCCCTAAGCCTGCTTCAGAGCAGGGTCTGTCTGGCAAGGATATTGAGGTCATTGAAGATGCTTTAGAAAAATTAGGTATGTATATTGGACTTAATGATAACTATGACAAATCGGAATCGCATTTACATAGTTTTAAGCCAATCTAACTATTATTTGAAATAACAAACTCTTTCTAATTTCAACCAGATAGACAGAATACAATTTATAACATTTTAACTGTAAGTAATATTAAGAATTTACTGCATTTTTTTTAACATAAATGATACGTAACTCATTTTTGTTTAGAAATTTGAACAACTGGGTACAGTAATTAGGGAATAATGCTTACTATACTCTGTGATGTTAAGTATTTAAATAAAGGTAAACAAAAAAGCACGTGACTCGGCTCGTTCAGCCAGTCAAAGTAACGTTTTGTATCTGTGGCTATGGCGCAATATATGGGGCTGAATGAGCCGAGTCACGTGGTTTTTTGTTTACCTTTATTTAAGTACCTAACAAGACAAGAGTATAGCTCATTGTGAGAGCATCATTGTTCATTAAACGAATATTTGTATGAGGACATGCATACTTTTAGCACATTATCTTGTGTTGGCATTACGCCATAACGGGAAATTCAAGTTCGTTACTAATTCATAGGTAGCAATATTTTCCTAATGCTTGCCAAAAATGATTTTGAGAAGCGTGCAATGACTGGTAACTATTTTTAAGATTGTCCTTCTTAGTAAAGAGTTGTATCAATGGAATTTTCCTTATACCTTATCAAGATTTTCACAAAATCTTGTACTTGGTATATCAATGTTTTAATAGTAAGACATACGGAAGTTTCTCTGTCTAACAAAACTTACGTCCGAGTGCGACCACCGGACAGTCGACTCGGACGACAGACGGATAGAGTTGTGCCGTTCTCGAGAATTCTCGGAAACGTTCTCAGTTTTGTATTGGAAATGTTCTCGAGAACGTTCTCTCACCATACTAAACGGAGAACGTTTCCGAGAATGGCACATCTCTACAGACGGACGACGACGACGTCGGACTTTCTGGTCTCTGGTTAAGCCCCTCCGGATGGGTAACATTTGGTACCTACTGGTAGCCGCGCGGCGAAGTCGCGCAGTAAGTTACTCCTGTACCTCTGGCACAGTGGTTCTTAACCTTTTAGTGATAAGGGACCATTTGACAAAATCTGTGTTTTGCCACGGACCACCAACTGTTGGGAGGCAATAGAAAGTAAATAGGTTTAGAATTAATATAATATTTTTTCGGATGGCTTCGCGGACCAGTTTGAGTGCTTCTAGGGACCACCGGTTAAGAACCACTGCTCTAGCACAAGTGTGACTTGCGGACTCTGTCGCGCAACAAATGCTAGCTATCTCGTTCCAATCAATATAGTGTGACAGTGACAGGTACCTCTTTCGCGCGGAGTCGCGGCTAGTTATGCTAGACTACCTGAGGCCCGTTTCACGAAGCTACAAGTTACAAATTACAAGCGGAAGTCTCTTTCTATCAAAAGGTATTGAAAAGAGACTTCCGCTTGTAATTTGTAACTTGTAGCTTCGTGAAACGGGCCCCTGGTATCGGCCATTCTCACGAAGTATGTCTGCGGTCACCTAATTACCGCGACGCTGTTTTCATACTAAATGTATGGAGACGCGGTAATTAGACGCAGTCATACTTCGTGAGAATGGCCGGTATCTGACAAGCATTAAGAAATCATAGTTGCCAGCATATTTGCCAGTAAATCTAGAATAACAATCATCAGTGAGTTATGATCTAATTTAACAATCACAAAAGAGAGTATGAAGCATTTTCATATGATCAACTTATCAAAGTGATCCTTATACTTAAATTCTCAAGGTTCATAAGAAATTGCCTTTGTTTATATTATGAGTCGTTGATTCCTCGCGAGTATTGTTAGTTTTGTTACATTATTCATACTTACAGTGAAATGGATTATTGAAGGTCGCGTACATTTGCAAATACACGTGTGTGTCATAAGGCCGAAAGTAGGTTGATATCAGTGGTTTGATAACATTATACTTCCTTGTTTAAATTATTATATCGGAACTATTTTTGCTTAACCATCCAATGAACACTTAGTTACTTTTCATGAATAAAATTAAAGAGATTTCCAACTACATTGCAATGAAAGGGTTATTTGTGACATTTTCAGACGTTTCAAACTATTGCCGCTTGTCAATAATAGTAGGTACAGTCGCCATCAGATATATCTGAGCTGTCAGTGTACTCATAAATATCTGAACACGGCTCTAATGCTATGAAAATAGAGCCGTGTTCAGATATTTATGAGTACACTGACAGCTCAGATATATCTGATGGCGACTGTACACTACACAACTAGGGTGGTAATACAAAGAAAGGCCGAGATCGCAGAAGTTTGCGGCCTGAGCAGCAAGCGAGGGACGTAAATATGCGATCGAGGGATTTCTTCATTACCACCCGAGTTGTGTACATAATGTTATGTCTACACTTGGCCAGAAAGCGGCTTTTTCCGTACGCGCAGCGTGCGTAAAAAGCCACTTTATGGCCAGGTGTGGCATAAAGACTATTTTTATTGTTTTTTGCTATTTTCTAGGGCTTCATTAACTTCTAGGAATATGTTGCCTCTTGCCTGAGAGCAGCACATTTAAATAAATAATAAATATTAGGGGACAATCTTACACAAATCGAACTAGCCCCATAGTAAGCTCAATAAGGCTTGTGTTATGGATACTAGACGACGATATATTTAATAGATACAAATACTTATATACATAGAAAACATCCATGACTCAGGAACAAATATTCGTGCTCATCACACAAATAAATGCCCTTACCGGGATTCGAGCCCAGGACCTCCTGCTTCGTAGGCAGGGTCACTACCAACTAAGTTAAAGCGGTCGTCATTAGTGTGTGTGAGTGCCACGCGGTTTATTTTATTAGTGAGTTGGCACTCACTAATAAAATAAACCGCGTGGCACTCTTAATTTATGCTTAATTTATGACTAGTTAGTTTCTAAATCTGCCTTCAATGAACAAACATGTGATGTTTATTATGATTTCTTAGGTAAGTGGACGGTAAAAAGAGTATGTTGTATGATGTCATTGTCAGTATTTTTACAGTCAGAGACAAAGATAAATAGCCACACAAAGTTCCAAAATATGTATACATTTAAAACTGACTGCCATAATTATAAGACCTGTATACATATTCTTGAAACTTTGTGGTGTATACATATTGGTGTCCTTGACTGTATCATAGATATTTTAATCGCAAATCTTGGTAGACGGATATCCTCAAGATAGATACGTTATCTTGACCCAAATATCACGCAAATCAATAATAAAGTTACAGTATCCTGATGATCACTAGTTAACTGGTTCATAATATATATATTTTTTTAATTTTCAGTTGACCATTTATTTATTTTTATTTTACACGTTCAAGGTTGACTCTGTTAAATATAGCCAAGTTTTAGGGCCGATACAGACGGACTGCAACCCAACTGCAACTCCCTACGATTTGTATGGGAACTGCATCACAACTGCACGCCGACGCGCCGTCGGCGCGGGATCGTAGGGAGTTGCAGTTGGGTTGCAGTCCGTCTGTTTCGGCCCTTAGGTATAATAAGGACATACAAATATCTGAAGTTCATACTTCATTATTTAGTTAAGATATCGGTATCGCCGATTATTTACTACAATAATCGGTATCGTATCGGCAAAATTATGTATCGTTACATCCCTAATTTTCAGTAACAAAATCTTGTTTTAAAATTCCAGCTGAACAGAAGAAATCCCTGCTTCTCGAAAAGGAGAGCATTCAGGAACTGAAGTCTGAGCTCTCCGAGTACAGTGAAGATGTCATGGAGATGAACGAGATTGTCAAGACCAAGCAGGCAGACATCAAACTCAGCAAGGGCGCTAGAAGGTACTTTACAATCTATTATTTTACTTCACTAAGGGTTACCATGGTGAATAAAAGAAGTTTGCTAAAACAATTTAGAGCCGGAGAGGAAAGATGAATAGGCTACTTTAACCCTTTTTAAAGTTTGCCTTATATTATTACCCCCCGAACAGCGTTACCACATCGCAGTGAAATGTGACCTAGTTGTTAAGATTTGGCATATAATTTTCCTTAAGACCTGTAGAATAGTGGTCAAATGCCTGATATTGGGCAAGCCGGTAGGAATCGAGCCTCGACGCCACGCCACTGGTAGCTACCCTAATAAAACTTATTAGCTGCTAAGAAACAATACCCATCTTAAAGTCAAGTTATAATATTACTATACCGACATTCAGCTTCCTAATTCTACGTGTCAAAAGTGGTGTCCTGCCGTTTGACCAATAATCATTTGGCAAAATTACACTTGACAAACAACGTTTTGCAAAAAAATGTTTCGCCAATTGATCATTTTACTACTAGTCATTTTACAAATGACTCACTTTTCCGAATGATCAACAGTTAAATTTACATTTTATAAATAATTATTCGACAAAATGAACATTTAGCAACTGAGTTATCAGACAAAACTACTCTTGGTCTAAAAACGTTTGGTACAATGTATTATTTGATAAGTGTTTCGTTTATTAATAAATCTAATAATAGATATGGCATGGGTCAAATTAATACACAGTATTTGGAAAAAAGAGTAGGTTGGTAGGAAAGGGCGAACAGTTGCAGTTCGTTTTTGTTGGGGAGCAGACGCACGACGCGCGTCTGTGTGAGTGAACGCCATACTGTGGCAGTCGCGCGCAGTCGCAAATGCTTGCCTGTGGTGCGTCCGTACACGGCGCGCACACATGCGCGCTCCCGATGTACCTTTTGTTTGGAGAAAAACTACCGTATACCGTGGTATTTTATCAATTGACATTATTTAGTTTAGAAAATATTTGGTAAATTTTAGTTTGTCTTACATTTAGTGGTCGTTTTTCGTATCTCCATGTATATTTGTATGTAAAATGCTTAGAGATGGGCTGTCTTGGGGAATATTCCCCAACGACACATCATGATATCCGCACCGGAGTGTGACTTACTTGCATGGCGATGGGCGGCTGTGTGTCAGGAGTGCTTGAGATTCTGCGAGATGATGGATGACAGGCCCTCTAGTGTGTAATGTTTTTTTTTTCTTATTTTTGTTGTGTAATGTTCTTATTGTAAATCCTCAATTTCACAGTGCAATAGTAACCTGTAATGCTGTGTAATTAATTTGTAAATAAAATAAATCATTAACAGTTCTAAAAAACAACGCGTAAATAAAAAATAAAGCTTTAAATCAAGCGCAAGTAATTAGTATTGCTATTGCGGGCCTAAACCAGTTATGGACGAAAATACAGCGTATGTGCATTTTAAAATGTATACTGTTATTTTTAGAAAACAGACACTCTGATACAAAATTCATATGACATATGACTATACATTTTTAATCAATTTCTGTCTCCAATTTGAAGTGACATGTGTGAAAGAATGGAACAAAAGTGATCTAGGAATGAAGATCATTTGAGTGAACCATCTGATATCACATTAATTTAAAAACTTAATCCCGTGTTCCAGATTATACATAGCTGTCAACAACATGACCAGTAAACTAGACTCCGTTCTGGCGGAGCTCGAAAATAAGGAGAAGGCTCTACAGAAAACTCTAGAAGAGACGACGACCGAACCTCAAAAGGCCAAGGAACAGTTGATCCAGATCGACGAACTCATGCATTCCATTAAAAGTCTCCAGAAGGTTCCGGACGAAGCGAAACTTAAGCTAATTCAGGATGTTTTGGGAAGGTTGGACGATGATTTTGACGGCCAATTGAAGATCGATGACGTGTTGAAGGTGAGTAACATCATTTCTCAATCCTAAATAAAAACAGGTACAATTTTTTTTATACTACTAGGGTGGCAAACAAGCGTACGGCCTGCCTGATGGTAAGCAGTCACCGCAGCCTATAGACGCTTGCAACACCAGGGGCATTACGTGCGCGTTGCCGACCGGCAATATTTGGCGTTCAGGTTATAAACCTGTTAAACCAGAGTAATACAAATATCAAAGTAGATAGTAAGATTGAGGGCACTTGCTGGGTGCTCCGGTGGACGAGCGCTTGAGTCGCTGGGCCGGAAATCCAGAGGTACCGGGTTCGATTCCCGGTCTGGACACAGGTGAGTGCCATTTAATTTTTCTATGTACTTTGATTTCTTGTATCAATACACGATGATTCTTAATCGGTGTTCAGGTACCAATTATTCTAACTCAGTAATTGATGGCGGTCACGTTGATGTCGTAATTAGTTACATCTAATCAATTTTTTTTCTGTGATAATTTTTATTTTGAACTCAACCGTCAAACCGTCTCCCACTCCCGAACAAGGAACTTTCACTTTTACACTTTTAGAGAAAAATGCACTGGTTCTCTTAGTAAAACAAAAGTGTGATGACATAAATAGTATAAGTCAAAAACATAAAGAAAAAGGTATAAAAACACAGATAATAAAATCTTACAAAAAAAGATGCACAGAGGGTAATCGCTTGTTTCTACGGCATCAATTACGTTTGAAGTGCGTTTTATTTTATACCTTGAAACTAAACGTGTTTTTGCTAAAATTATATATTTATTTGCCTTTTTAAGAGTCCTCGTGTCATATCGCGTAGGTATATAAAATGTGTCAAGCTGTGAAATAAAACACATTTCAAACGTAGGTAATTGCTGCCGTAGAAATGAAATGAAAATGAAGAATGTTTATTTACGTAATGCAGTTACAAGAGAAGAAAACAAGAAGCAAGCGATGACCCTCTTTGGGTCAATTGCAGAAAAAATGTACCTTTAACTTTTTTGTCTGATCATGGTGTATCTTATACCATTTTACTCAGAATCACGAGCACTTTTCATTTCTGCAATTGACCTCTTTATGTTTGCATGGAAAAACGATCGACTCGAATCACCTCAAGTTAGGTTTGTGTCACTACAATACCAAAGGTTTTAGAGAAAAATGCTAGTGCCCAGCAGTAGTATATAAGCTGATGATGATACTTTATAGTATTTTTTCTACTCCTGTACTTTTATCTGTCTTTTAGTTGGTCACGAACACTTATATAAACATACATAATATAAGTTCAGAGAAGTCTATACTCTATTCCCCATAAAAGCACTTGTGTCTTTATAGTTGCAAAAAGATACTGCTAGCAGCCACAGACTGCTAAATCTAGGTTAAACTTAGGTCAAGAATTACGCGTTCAATACGTACTTTACAATAAAAATGCACAACTACCAACTTAACAGACAAATAAAATCCTGCTGTTTTTAAGAAAAATAAACCTTTCCAGTACAGGAGTAGAAAAAAGAATTTATTTGTGGATCGACGCTCCACGTGGCTTGGCTATATTGACCACTTTAGTGATAATGACCTCGTTTGAATATTCGTGGCAAAAACAAATGACGTGAGCTGAAAATAGCTGAACGTCAACAAATTGTAGGCACTCATCCATTAAATTTACATATTCTTAAAGTGTGTCTTTATATTTTATGCCACACCTAGCCATAAAGTGGCTTTTCTCGCACGCTGTGAGTACGAAAAAAGCCGCTTTCGGGCCAAGTGTAAACATAAAATGATGTACACAACACGGGAAGTAATAAAGAAAGCCCTCAATCGCATATTTACATCCCTCGCTTGCAGCTCGGGCCGCAAACATCTCCGATCTCGGCCTTTTGTTTTACAACCCTAGTTGTGTAATGTACTATTATTAAACGCTTTCAACTTCCGTCTCCAGATGGTCGAGATAATAGGCAACGAGAACGTGAACCTGTCAGAAAAGCAGATGGCCGAGCTGATCGAACTCCTCGACAAGGAGGAGATCCTCGAGGTGGAGAGCAAGATACAGAAGGCGTTGGAGAAGGCAGCTTCTGCGGAGCAAGCCCTGAAGAAAACTGAGACTAATGGCAAGGTACACTCTAAAAAATCTGAGCCAACTAAGAGAGATTTTCTCTTAGTTCGTCGAAGTCGTTCGTTGAAGCGACAATAAGTGGAGTAGGTATGTTGTGATCCCCAACACTCCTCCTCGCTTCGCTCGTCGTCGTACCTAACTGTGACTCTGTCACATTTTTTTTATCTTGGACAGTAAGTAGGGTATGTTGTGATCGCTTTTCAGTAATAATTGCACCTAAAAGTTAGTACAGGACTGGTATATATTATAGTATCAGATTATATCAGTAATACATTAAACCCAATGAGCGTTATATCTAAAATTGTTATAGAAAATGTACATTATACCATATTAGTATTAGGTTAAAAGATATTCTATCAATAGTTTATCATACCGGATGATAGTTAGGGCATATAAGAATATACCAAATGTTGTTATATCAATAATAAATTATATATATTAATCGTTATATTGACTAAAAATATAACTTAAGTCTAGCAGTGGTTCCATACTCATATTAAGTCGTTTTTCTTTGAGTACTTTCATATACTTGTCTGTATTACCTATTTTTTGGAGGGGTGACGATACAAATCTAGAGGGGGCCTATGCTGTGGGTGATGTGGTAATAAAGGTTAGGAACCACTGTGTTATAGCAACCGTTACGCACCCAATTATTAGATGTAGGGAAAAATGGTAGATTATTCGACCTGTACAAAAAGGAGGTTTTCTAGGTGAATAACTATTAACAATAACACCCAGTGCCGTAAATAGGGCGGTACCACCGATGCCCAGGCACAGGGCGTAGACTCTGGGGGGCGCAAAAATGGCCAGACCAGGCAGGACCCTAGGTAAAAAACACGGGCGCTTATAGAAGCTCGCACAGGGCGCAGAAAAGGCTATTTACGGCACTGATAACACCCAGTTTTCTATCCATTACACTAAAAAAAATTATATATTAAAATAATAATAATAAAATAGTTTATTTCTGCAAGTAGGCCCTCAAGGGCTCTTTTACAAGTCTGATTCTAAATATGTATTATTTTCTTTTGGCGCTTCGGGTAGTGACCTTCTGGTGAGAAGAAGCGCCGGAAGAAACTCACCAGTTTCTCTTTTTTTTTAATGTTTAAATATAACAACAGGTATGACATTATTACATTCGATTTCATTAATACATTACAATAAATCTTAACTTATAGTGGACTATTTCAGTTTATATTATGTTGTAAATACATTTAAGCTACATGTATTCTCCTGCATCGAAATTATGCGGTTTATTTGATAAAATAATGAATTTCCTCAAAGTATTCGTTTGGATTAGCCACTTCCGTCCGTGTTTAAAAATAGACATTTTGATTGTAAAACAATTTAAATGGATTACCTAAATTGTTTTATTACAATGGATTATAATCGGCGAAACTGAAATAGTATATTACACAACTAGGGTGGTAATACAAAGAAAGGCCGAGATCGCAGATGTTTGCGGCCCGAGCTGTAGGCGAGGGACGTAAATATGCAATCGAGGGCTTTCTTTATTACGTCCCGTGTTGTGTACATCATTTTATGTCTACACTTGGCCAGAAGGTGTGGCATAAACAATATTACAGTTTTATTGTTCACTAGCGACCCGCCCCGGCTTCGCACGGTGTTTCTCTATTATATTATGCATGTGTTATACATATAAACCTTCCTCTTCAATCACTCTATCTATTAAAAAAAACCGCATCAAAATCCGTTGCGTAGTTTTAAAGATTTAAGCTAACATAGGGACAGAAAAAGCGACTTTGTTTTATACTATGTAGTGATGGAGATAGAGTTGATAATCAATTGAACTTTCAAGGTGGTCGTAACGACTTGTGGCACAATGTGGTGGTGTGTGGATGGAAAACTTGCAAATCTTAATAAGGCTGCTTAGAAATCATAAATCCAACAACAGGTCTATTTGACAGTAGATGTCAATGCGTTGCGAGATAGGTGGATTTGGACGTGTGCTATCAATAAGACCATTCGCAGAATTTGAAAGAATTTGGACTTTAGACCTAAAACATTAAAGGTCAATGACGTTTGGTTCCGAGATGTGTGTTTAGTTGGGTTTCCTTATCGGGTAGCAATAAAGCCAGTGGGGCAACGGCCGCGTCACTCGTCATAAAGATGGCAGCCGGCCAGCAAGGTCACTGCCGCCGCGTCACAGACAACCCGGCGGCGTGATGACTCCGTGATGATCTTTATGAACTATAGATAATGAAGTATACGCTACAAGGTGCTCGTGAGGAATCCAAAAGATTTTAACCACGCGTTCCTGAGATCATTACGAGTAAAAAATGTTTTTCATCACACTTGCTCGAAAATGGTGCATTACACGTAGGTTTTGCGGGCCGTAAATGACCTATTACGCTACGATGGCTTTGTTTTACTCTTATTTGTCGTGTTCAAAGGAAATGCCAAATTACTTTTTTAACTTTTATCACTGAAATATTTATTTAAAGATAGCTGTTATTGCAAATACATGTAAACACATATTTCGGTAACATTAATTAAATGTTTAAATAGTGTATTTCAATATTTTGCAAATATAAAATCAACCATTTTAGGTCTTTACCGCTATGGTTTCCGAACGTGACTTGACTTTCGCATTGTCTATGACATATGTCACTAATGTCACTTTGATGTTTTAATATTTTCTTGTCATACTGGGACGATTAGTAAGGTTATATTATTAAGATTTCCTCACAAGTGTGATGAAAAACATTGTGTGTGCCACGGGCGGTAAAGGAATTACAAACTCGTGTTATTAAAGCCCTCGGTTTCACCTCGGGCTTATAACAAACACTCGTTTGTAATTCCTTACTTACCGCCCTAGATACACAATGTACTAATACAGTGTGTCCCAGGGAGAAGTGACCAGATTGTGATGGTTGAATATTCACGTGAAGTTATCGATAAAAAAAAATATTTCAGAGGTATACAACAAATGTTTATTTTCTTTATTGCTATTTCTTTTATTTTACTACTTTTGCGAGATTTTCTTGGCTTTGACTTTATTTTCTATTCTGTATTTGTTTTTGCATAGCCATTATTGTTACTAATTCGATTAAGCTACAAAAACTAACCAAAATAAATTACACATTTAGAAATTTTGGAAATAAGCTAAAAAAACGATTATTTTTTATTGTTTTGCCGAAAATTCCGAAAATTGTCCCATACTTCGTATTTTTTTACAATTTACTATTAAACTACATGATATTCTTTAAAATATCTCAAAACAATGTTATTAGTTATTATTAATACTTTTCGAAATATTTCAATAGTAGTGCAACAAGTCGGCTGACTTCAGTACAATAACAGAAATAACAATAAAAAAAAATGTTGTATACCTCTGAAATATTTCTTTTTATCGATGACTTCGCATGAATATTCAACCATCACAATCTGGTCACTTCTCCCTGGGACACACTGTATAGCCTAATAAGCGCATTAGGAGTTTTACAACACTTTACAACACCTTCGTGCGTTCGCGTCTCGAATACTGCAGCCAGGTTTGGAGCCCATCGTACCAGGTTCACATTGATCGCCTGGAAAGGGTCCAACGCTCCTTTACTAGATTCATGGCTTATAAAGACACTAAAGGTATCAGTAAACGGACAGGGTACAATGGAAGGTTAAAGCACTTTGAGATGCGTCCTCTCCGCATTAGAAGGGACTATTTGGATCTCGCATTGCTACACAAGTTAGTCAATGGGAAAATTCATGAGGGAAGTATTCTGGAAAACTTAAACTTTGTCGTCCCAAAAACAAACATAAGGTCCTCACGTATCACCACCTTCCGACCAAAGCTGGCCAAATCAAACCTGGGCAAGTTTTCTGCTCTGCATAGGTTCCAGGCGCTGTACAACCAGTATCAGAAAGAACATGATCTTGATATATTCAGACAGTATCCTAAGTTGGAAGCGTAAAATCCTATTACCAAAGAAATTGTCTTCGGCCAATAGCTCATAATAAGTAAGTTTGACACATAAATTATATATTTTAACGGTGTCAGTTTTAAATATCAAATTTTACTATAGGATTTTAATGCATAAAAATCATAATTTTATTGTTAAGTGTAGTATTTAAAATTTTAGAAACTGCCATTTATTGTGAATGCTGTTGCACTCCTGTAATTGAGGCACAGGCTGGGCACGATCCCTCAATTTATTCATTATTTGTTTGTATTAGTCGGTGTTTTGTTGGTGTGTCAATAAATAAATAATAAGTAATAATACAAGAATACAAGTTACGAGGATTTTTTTTAATTGATTTTTGTATGTAATTTTTTTTACTGTCGAATTTTACATTTTGGGTTCCTCACGAGCACTTTCGAGAAACGCGACATGGTTAAAATCACGAAATCTACAAAACCCAATCGTATCAAGAAAAAAAATTTTTTTTGTCGGTATTGACATTATGTTATATAACATTTTTTACTCCTAATGACCTCAGGAATGCGTGGTTAAAATCTTTTGGATACCTCACGAGACATCTTGTATATATATTTTCTACTTTATTTATAAATCAAGACTGCTATCACGTGTCCACACATATCCTAATCTTATGTAGGTACTAGAACTAGACTGTTATATCATTCTATTTTGCTACCATCTAGTCTAGTTGATAGAAATTTGTAGGATTTCTTGAGCTAATTAACAGTTTTGAGCGTCTTGATATTGAGACGTACTTGTGTAAACTTATGTTTCTTTGTACTTGTATGTGTAATGGTTGCTTTTCAGGATTTGTATGCTCCTTCTACTCAAAATCATGTTCGTATAAAAAAAATATAACTCATAAAAAATACAACGAACATAATATCCACGTTTTATCGTCTTGATTTTGAGTGGCGACGTCTTTTCCGTCTTTCGGAAACTAAAGACATGTTACCCCAAAGCGCTTTAACAGAATTCAAGTCCAACGATTCTATTTTCAATTTCCAGGGCTTATTCGACTTAATCCGGGAAGCGCAGAAGCGACGGGAGATGAAGAAGGCGGTGGAAAAGTTCGGCGAACAGCCGACGATACCCAAAAGCGACGAAATCGTGACCAAACCCGAGGACAAAAGTAAACGGCCCGAGAGCCACTGAGCCGCGTAGTTAACTAACGTGTATATATGTGCCTGTCGGCATTTACTGTCTATATGTCGCCGCCAACTAGCTTAATTAGCTATTTGGTTAGCTGCCTAGCCTTTTCATTAAACATACTCCTTATTTTAGCTTAGGTTGGATAGTCAGATTGTGTCCCTCAGAGCAGAAATAGAAGCCCCGCGCAACGGGGCTTCGTCGACCTGCTGGCGGGTCATAGTTTAGTGAAAATGCTAGGCGGTTAACCAAATGGCTAATTAAACCAGTTGGCTGCGACATGTACATCCTTGTGTGTCCTATTAGTTAACTTTCTAACCTTAAAATGGAACTTTTCGCCTAGGAAGGGTCGAATGAGGATTAAGTATAAGATAAAACCTCAGTCCAACATCATCGGATCAAATCTACTTGACTGCACTGGTCATGTGGGGAAGATAGGGCTGTGAAGCGAGTCTACTCTGGCCTTTCGGAAGACGTACGATCCTACGCCAGGTACCCTGGCATGGTACCAAGTTGAAAAAGGTGTAACCTAGCAACAGAATAAGAATTAGTACTACATACAGAATCCTCTCTCCCTAACAAAGCTGCCACTCGCGTCGGGTGACCGGACGGAGCTGACCCGGGTCCTCTCGTCTCTTTCTATCGCATAACGCGTGCTCTTTTTTCCACCCTAGAGTGGCGAGATTTGATAATAATTACCGCAAAACGTAATCGCGGAGCAAGTCCTGATCGAGCTTCAATAGCCGGAATGTAATTTGGATCGTTGAGCCAGTAAAATAAGTATGTCAAATCCCTACAAACAAAAACATATTTTTGCTAAGTTTCGACATGGACCAGCCGGCGGTTTTCTCACAAATATAAGAAGGAAAAATGGCAAAGAGATTCCAACTGTAGCAGCTTGCTGCTACTGGGGCATTCCACCAGAATGTCGGGCACATGACGCCATTTTATTTCATACTTCGAACAAAGTTAGGAAGTACATTTTTGGTATGTCAATATTTTATAACTTGGTTTCTGAATTGATAATGTCATTTAGGACTTTATTTGTTTTTAATGCCATAGCCGTCACGTGCCCGACAAAGTAGACGTTTTCGTGGAATGCCCCTACTGATGAGGACTGTATTGGACAATAGAGACAATTTAAGTGTAGAAAGTTACTAAATAAGGGAATGAGGATGGATCGACACGTCTTTATGCTGGTTTGCGTCGCGTAAACCTGCAGAAATGGCGATCGCATCTACTTGGGTTGATCGACTTCACTTTCCATACAAATGTTATGCGAAGAATTTAGCGTATATGCTTATTTGGTATGATTCTTACTTTAGTTGACTAACTTAGAATAGACACGCGGTAGGAAAATAAAACTATAAGCACTAAGATGTCTTATTTTTGGGTAAAGTTTTGGTATAAAATATTACTATTATACCTAGTAATGAAAATGCAATTATTTTTATGCGCAAGTACGATAACATGATTTATTTAATAAAAGTTATAATATTATATAAGGTGTTAATTTATTAGTTGTTGATATCTTAACACATGATAATTTACTTTGAGACAAATTAACTTTAAATAGAAATTAAGAAATCTTTTCATATAATTTTTTTGTTTTCATTTACCGAACAAAAAAATTATTATAATTTCGTGTTAAAATAATCACCATGTGCATTTAACTGGCAAGACGTTCGACACTATCTGCCATGTCACTCATGTCTACAATTGTTTGCAAACAACACATTTAGACGTCAAATAACACGACATTGACAATCAAGTATTTGATTTATCGGCGTGAAGTGGCCGGTTACAGTTAAGTGTTTGGTAAAAGAGGTACTAGAATCTGTTCAATGAGTTCTCATTTAACAATCACATTAACAGGGTGTTTTTATGTAGTATTTTTGTATTTCAGTTTTCTTCAAAAAAACATCGTAAAGACTATAATGTTTCATACTTAAATATCCCCCAGGAACCGAGTACCAGCTGTAACAATATCTGCAACTAATAAGTTAGCACCTTATATAACAGGTATAACAATACGCTTGTTTTCCCATAACGTTTGTATTGAAAATTATGTGAATCGATGCATCTTAAAATGACGCGGATTTCGACGGCCGATTTAACTTTATACCGCGCATACGCAGAGCTTCCAAGTTCTGAAATGGGGTAGAATTAGGGCATGCAATACCGGTTTTACTTGTATAGGCCAATACCGAAAAACCGTTTTTCTGTGGTAGAATTATGCCGCCTTACTCAAACCATATATAAGAGAAAAGGAAACTGACGATGAAAATATTTTAGAACTTGGGACCTTCAGCTCTCGATTCGAACCCAAGAAGTAAACGTTCCTAAGATGTAGGAAGCATCGTGAGGAAACCTGACCGTTGAGGTAACTGAAAGGTATGATCCCGTCGGCTTAGTATCCATGTCACAGGTTTATCAGGTTAGATGGTCGGTCTACGGTCAGAAGTGTATCCTGAAGAAACTGGGAAAAGCGCTAGGAATAAAGATAGAGTTCGGATGCGTAAGTGCGTTAATGCTATATGTAGGGTAATGCAAGCAACGCTTCAGAATAAGCGATATGTTGATCCCAATAGTGAAGTGTAATGTAATGTAAATGATTGTTATGTAATTAATGTTTCCCTAATGACAATAAGCATTTGTAAACATGCGGTAACAATACAAAGGTCATTGTCGATAAACTTTTACATAATGCGTGTATCCGTAATTCCGCACCGTACAAACTTATTTTCAGAATCGTTTTATTTATTTTCAGTTTTCGTTTTAATCATTTTAAAGTTTTACGTTATTGTTTATGCATTTCTGTGATCGCTATCTGTCTTAAGTTTATGTTCGTTATGTGTATAGTTTAATCAGTTTAAGAACATACAGTTAATCAACGCCCATACCATCGGGTATCATCAGCCGTTTAGGACCAGTGATCGGCGATTCGGTTGCCAAGCCACGAGATGTCGAAAAAATCACGGAATCAAGCCTCATTTTCGCCTTATTGAGCAAAAAATGTATCTTTAAAAAAATGCAAGACTGACTAAATGTGTGGTTAGTATCCTATCCAAACACAGACGAAGGGTTGAAGGGTTAAATATAAGCATCGCATTGAATAATCAGCGTAGATTAGATTATTGAGGCAGTTCGTCTGCCATTTAATAAGTGGCAACCAAATCTCTGATCACTGCTCATGACAGTTAATCATCGAAATATTCGAAATATAATAAGTATGGAAGCTTAACTGACTCTCAAAATCGGCCCCACGCAGTGGCGTAACTATATCATCTGGGGCCCGTGACAAATTCCTTTAATGGGGGCCGTTTTAACGTTATACTTACGCCGGGGCCCTCTTGGGTCGGGGGCCCGTGGCATTTTGCCAGCCCTGCCGCCCTGTAGTTACGCCACAATTACAATTAGTACTGAAGAAAAAAGCGGCAAATGAAATTCTCACGTCGGTAGCTTTGTAACCAATCATAGATTTTTGTCTTTTAAACGATATGCAACCTATCCAAAGATGAAGTCTTCTCAAACTTAATACTAATATTTGTCATAAATTACTTTAGACTCACACATAGTATACTTTAATTTGGTTATCAGGGCTTTTTTATTTAAAGTGCGTTCTTAACTGACAATTAGCAGGTCATCACAGAACTGACGATTAGTGTTAAACTCCATACATTTCTTCACGGACTGACAGGTTAGACGGTATTTGAACGTAGCTTAAGTTTTCCCTAACCGTAGATTTTAAAATAAAAATGCCCATCAATACCATAAGATGCATCGATTTTAAAAAGTGGGCATTGTGGGGCAAATTTCAACGTTAGTTTTGTTAGACGTTATGGTCCCATATTTGTTACTGCGATATACAGGATGTTTCATTGAACGTAATATAAATTAAGCAATTCCGGCTCAGTTAACGACAGAGAACAAAATGCACAAATCGATTTATTAAAATACGTTATAATTAACTTTTCCTAGTTTGCTAACAGAATTAAGAAATTACAATTTCGTAGTGTGGGTACCCCTCATGACGTCACGCTTACGTGACCTGTTTGTTATGACCAATAAGTTTAATAATGTGTCAGAATGCATGCATTTTATTCATAAATTATCGACATAGATAAGCAAACAGGTAAGTTTTCACTACAAAATTAGATTCAACCTTTTTCTAATAACTCTAAGTAGAGTAACCACGGTGAGACCAAAAAACTATGAATAATTAAAACAGTGATATGAATTAATTAAAATGACTTTAACAACACGAGACCTAGCACAGGGTTTTAGCACCAGGGAGAAGGGTTTAAAAAACATGAGTTGTATTACGTTCAATGAAACACATTGTATGTAACTCGGGCTCATCCCACCCGCGTCTCGCCTCGGCCGACTGTATATTCTTAGACTGTGTTTAGTTGAAAGAACGCTGTAGCACAAAAGTCTACAAAGTTAGATTCGCGTTTCGTCCACTTGGCACCGGTCTACACGTTCAAATTTAATTGGAAATTACTTCTTGATGTATTATTTATCTCGCATGTTGCATTTAAAATGTGACGAATTGGGTATACAGGGTGGAAAAAATCTATGGGCCCTGGAGGGGAACTACTTTAAATCCTTTAGTTAGCTCATTTTACTGAAAGGAAACATTCCTTTATTTTTAAAAAGACAAAACTGCATTCGTAGTTTTTTTTTTAATTTTCTTGGCATTTGTATTGAAATTGATGGTAAAATTAAATTAATGATAGATTTCACGATCTTTTTTACTTGTAAGACCTAATGTTTATTAGACAGATTTTATCCTGACCAATAGTCCTATCGATTTGTAGAATAAATAAGTGTATGCTTATTTTTTGAATTTTTAGCTGATGCGATTCCCGGGTGAGACAATCTAATTTTAGAAAATCTTTTAATGCAGATTTGTTTCTTTTTAAAAATAATGGAATGTTTCCTTTCAGTAAAATGAGCTAACTAAAGGATTTAAGGTAGTTCCCTTCCAGGGTCCATAGATTTTTTCCACCCTGTATATAGAGAATTCGTAATATATAATTTGAAAACTGGGTCTACAAATTCTGCTGTAACATGTGATTTTTGACTGTCAGTACTTTAAGCTAATATGACACCTATACTGCTAATGCAGATGTTTGTAACATTTCAAACTTATTATGTATTACATGTTGTTCTAAAATGAATTACTGTTGTCAGATGTATCAAGTATAGTGATTGAAGTCACTAGATATCTAGTTGATTATTTTGTCTTTACTCATTAGATGTGCTGAGAATCGAACTTACTTATATTAAAGTGTAAATAAACGAATATGAACCTTGATGCCGTTTTTCTGAACCCCCTTGAGTATATAAAGTAAGTATGTAAGTAACGCTCGTTGGCGTTCATTGGCTTGGTTTTTTTTTAAACATTTAACAGAGCCATATACCGCGAATGTATATAGTACAAAGTGACTTTGAGTCCTTGAACGTGGATTATCTAAATATTACAATATAATTGATTAGTGCAGACTTGGCTATATAATTATGTATGTAACAGGTATTCGCCTTGGTAGTTATATAGATAAGATAAAACCTCATCCGCACAACAATAATTGACCATACTTAGTTATGCAAAAAGCATAGTCTAAACCAGGGGTTCCCAAAGGGTGCGCCGCGGCGCCCTGGTGCGCCGTAGAAAGTAAAGAGGCCCCTTTCTACGGTACGGTCGTCAGTCGATCCTCTATCATTATCTAAAACCACTAATATTCACGGGTACCTATAAAGAAAGCAACAATACCTATTTGAGCGAACTAGGGTAGGGCGCTGTGGCCAAGTACTAAATTAGTAAGTGCGCCACGGGCTGAAAAAGATTGGGAATCCCTGGTCTAAACATACTCCACTATCTGTTACTATTGAAAGAAACGATCCAAAAGTCTTCTGAAAAGTAAAAAGTACAAGTTACCGATTAGTACATTGACCTTGTCAGGACGTCTGTTTTGTGTCTTTGTCCTTGCTTCATGAGGCCAATCACCGCAGGACAAGCGTACTCAAAATTTAAATTTCGCGGTTTAACATGGTGCGTGAAACTTGTACATCCGGATTGTGAGTGGACATTCTATTGGGCTATTGCCCAATTATATTATTAATATAGAACACCAGCAACCAATAACGTTCCAGCATAATATTTCCGCCAATAAAAAATTACGAGAGATGAAGTCACGGGCTGTTGTCAGCCATGTTGAAGAAAAATTAAAGAGCGAGCTCTCTGATTGGAGGATATGTTGTCTATTCCAATCGTTTGACGAGTTGCGCAAAAATTAGCATTTTTGACTCTCACTCATCGCGGCTGCCATGTTTTTTTTCATGTGGGGTGTGTGTGTATAAAATATATCATGTTAATTTAACCCCATATATACTAACACAGGTGAGTGGTTATTGTTATAAGCTGTCCAATTCCTTTACTCAACACGGAAGCAAGTCGCTCGTCCATAGTGAAAGTGCATCATGTAATACTGTCACCTCTTGTGAAACTGCATCGTATCTGTCGAACTAGTGATTGTGACTCAGTGAAAATAATCGCAAAAGCGTCTGGTATGTACCTGACATGCTTTTCTTTGTTGATAAGTGAGATTCGTTGTCCTTTGGAAGTGACGTTGTGAGAAGGCTCACAGTCGTAACGTAAGAACTCACCCTGTGACGTTTTGGCGCCATCGACATCGACCCATTTACCGCGGCGGGTCGGCTATGGGTTTTACTTTGCCTATCGATAAATCCCAGTGACCTTTGTACATAAATAAACATCACGTGTTTATCAATAATAAATAAAGCGTTTTGTTGCAGATTAAAGGGGGTGCACCGAGTGCGTCATTTGCGAAAATAGCTAGTGACAATGCGATTGCACATGCACTAGACGCGGTACCGTCTAAAATCGAACCGCAAGCAAAGAATACGCCAAAGAAATTAATGATGTATTAGTACGAAGGTATTCTTAAGGATCGATTTTTATCACACGGCCCACGGCAACTGTAAAATGGACCCTCGATTTTTGAGCATGATGATGGTGTTAGATCACGACAGAGAGTATCCCGGGCAGGATGCGTAAGCACAAGAGACAGAGCCAGGCACTCGCCTGCAGGCCTGCCACATCCCGAGAACGCACCCAGACTCCAACCTCCTTCATCTGATACCCACACAAACCACAGGTGAGCATTACAAACACTAGTTTCTTTTCATTAACTCTGCTATTTCCTGACTTTTTATCTGCTGATATGTACAGTATACTATCAATTTCAATGTATTTTTTTTTCAATTGCTATTATATAAACATCCTTAATGTTTTTTGTAAAATGCCGAGTTTTTGTTGTGGCCAATATTCTCTGTCCGTATACTATTGTTGTGCTAAGCTTCAATTAATAGGTAATTAGTTCAGCCATTTAAAATAAAACTTAACACTTTCCAGTGCGAAAATCTATAGACATTGAAAATGTAGGCTTAACAATGTTTAATAGAATGTACCATGCACGAAAGTGTGAAATTGAATTACCTATCTACTTGGGCCAGCATTATAGTATGTGTTGTTATTATCAGTGGCACTGTCACATATTAACCTCCTGTCAATTGTTTCATCGTCAAGTTATCACAAACTGGGAATTCCAGATCAGTTTTGTTCATTGTTTATGAGCAAACAACAAACAATAACATGACAGAGCATAACACTGCCTAGTATGCGGCCAGACTTGTTTTGATGTCTTAATGACATAATATAGCTTACTGATTAGGCAGGAAACAATTTAAATTAATTCTCATTACTAATGGAGGAAAAGGCAATAATTGATAATATTTACCTTATGAGCTTATGGGTCGATGTTTTATGTTAACTCATTCGTCTTCTTTTTTTCACTATCAAGAGGATATGCAGTGCTCGGTATCATTGGAAAGAGACCTAAATGGTGGGAACATAGTGAAGATGGTTAACAATATTGAGAATACTGGCAAAAAGGTCGGTTTGGCATCATGCATTGTATGGATCTGTAGGCAAGGTGTTGCAATGTGCAAGTTAAAAACTTCATTAAGCATTCTTGATTTATTAGTGATGTGCCATTTGTGTATATTCCCAAGTTGTATGAGAAATTTTGGGGAATTTTCCAAGCATGAACATTCTCTTTACAAAGAGGGAATATTCCTCAGATTAGCACATCTCGATTTGTCAATTGTGCCATAAACATCTATTATATATGTATTTGTATATAGGGTAAACATCCCAGTGCTTGATACGCTAATGTCGACATTTTTCAGGCACCTCTATTGCTAATAACTTAAAATTCAAGATGGCAACTACTTGGACAGTTTCATGCACTCGTATGTCTACCTTGGTGATATTTTTTGCACATTGCATACTGCCCTAGTTTTGCCCATGGATTGGTAGCACATTCTGCTGTTCCCCTTGATTTGATCGCACATTATTTTGGGGCCATTGTTCCTTTGTTCCATTGTCTGAAGCTGCATATTTAATTTATGTATGTATCTATCCACGCATCGTTTTTGAGTTATTGCAAGTTCACCTCAATTTTACGACTTTCTAGCTTTGTAGTACCCAGATTGAAAGAAATGTTGAAACTAAGTATTCAATGTAGTATAGATTTTACTTTATTTGTATATAATAAAATGATTTTAAATTACTGTTTGCCATTGAAAAATATGAAAATGATTAGTTATCGAGTATTATTTAGTTATCACATACATCTATTTATTTTACTTTTAAATGACTTGTCGCAATCAAAGGAATGCTGTGAGATGTAATACTGATGTAGATAACACATTCATCGTGATTAGACATTTAAGTTTTATTAAAGTTACATACTTTTTATCTTTCAATAGATAAGGCAAGATAGTTTGAAGAGGACAACAAATTGAGTGCATTACTTTCTAACATTGGAATCTGTGTCTTTTCCAGGACTACAATCTTGACAACATTGTTGATCAACAGTGCACAAGATACGAAGACATCACCGAACAAGCAAGCGCACTTCGTGTAGGCATGCCCACTTGTTCCGTCGATCAGACCGAGGCTGTCCGTCGATACTACGCCGCGTTTCCGGCGCTGAAGAAAGGCCAAGAGTCGCCGCTGCAGTACTACCTGCCCCCGCCGGCCTGGTGTCGCAAATCAGACGATCAAAAAATCAACATGCAAAGTGAACTATCGATTATCACGAAAGATTGGAACTCCAAAAAGAAGTTTTCTACCGGGAAGGAGCGCCGCAACTCATACCACGGGCAGAGGAAAAACAAGAAGCGGTGCAACAGCTACAGCCGGTCGTTTGAAAGCAAGGAGAGTCTGCCGGAGTGGGTCACCAGCGAGGGCGTGTGGGACATGGACACCCAGGACCCCGTCAAGGAGTTCATCCGGGCCATCGCTTTAGACGAGGGCTACGGCACCTGCGAGAACACTGTCACCGATGACCTCAAGGAGACCGGCCAGCTCAAGTTCAGGGCGAACGACAACAAGGTGCCCGCGTGGGACGACACCCTCGACCTGGACGCCGAATGGGTCATCACCGACGACCTCACCCCGAAACCCCGCACCCCGATGGAGGAGGAGCTGTATGCCAAGTTCGAGGCCAAATTCGACCGGAGCATCGAGGCGCTATGGAAGGATAACACCCCTGACGACGAATACCAGGACCTGCCGATAGACTTCCAGGATCTACTCGCCTCGCCCTCCGATAACCTCTTCGGTGATGTATCCGCAGAGAAGAGCGGGCTGATGTCCCTCACTGAGAGCATCTGGTCGAACGACGGGTACCAGCGGGAGTCCCCGTCCGAGGGGCTCCACGCGCACCTCGAGCCGCTGCAGCTGGCGGAGCCCGAGCCCTTCGCGCTATACGGTGATGACGTTTACGACGAGAACGTGGCCCGTACCATGAGCTCGCTAGCGGCTATTAACCATAGTCGGGACCGGAGCGGGTTCGCGGAGGTGCCGCCGCGGCGCCGGCGGCTGGCGCCCGCCGGGCCGGCGCCGGAGCCCCGGCGCCCCGGGGCTCCGCTCACGCCCGCCCGCACGCACTTCCGCCCCGTCCGGGCGCCGGACGCCTACGCCGACGGCGACACCTTCCGCATACGTAGCGACCTCGACCAGGTCGAGTTCCGGCGCAGCGACTCCGGCGGCCTCTATCTCGAGGACTCGCGTTATTTGGAATACCGTCCGGAAAAGACGATCGACTACGGCCGGCTGCGGTTGACGGCCGCCCAGCGATGTCCGGACCTCGACGATCACAGCTTTAAGCTTCGGTTTCCGTTGCGGCAGCGGGATGCGGGCGTGCAGACGGAAGCGCCGCTCTGGTGCGAGGAGTGCGGCGGCTCCGCTAAGAAGAAGCGGCCGAGCGCGATGGAGACCATATGGACGGTCGCTAAAGCGTGCTCGTGTGCGGTAGCGGCGGCGCCCGCGCAGCCCGCCCCTGACGACCTTACGAGCGAGTGGGAGGAGCTGCTGTCCGATATCAGCGTGGCGCATGCGGGGTACGCGGGGGGCGGGGGGGTCGTGGGGGGCGCGGCGGGCTCGGGCGGCGGGGGGGTGGGGGAGGGGCCGCCGGACCGCAAGCGGCGGCACTCGGCGGCGCTGCGCTGCGCGGGCGCATCGTGCACGCACCCGCATGCGCGCTTCCTGTCTTGCTGCACGCTGCTTGACCGCCCGCTTACGCGTTAGGCCTCCCGGGGGACTCGACCGAAAGCGGCCTCTGTACGTCTAACATAACTGGCCGTGACTTCGTCTCTCGCGCGACAGTGCATCACCTGTCACTGTCACATTATATTGAGTGGAAAGAGATAGGTAGCATTCGTCGCGCGCCAGAGTCGCGTGTCACAGTTATGCTAGACGTACTGGACTCGTAGCGTTTGACAACAATCAAAATAAATTAACTAACTTTTACCATCAAATTACGTTTCCAAAATTCGGATATAATCAGTAACACTAATTTTCGTGTCGCCAGCGATTTTGAAATAAGAAAAACTAAAAATAAAGTACCATGTTGAGTGTGACGTCACAAGTCAGTATTTCATACTAAACTGCATACTTTCTGACCGTTTGGCACTTCATAAAAAGAAGCTGATTTGAACTGTCATCAAGTAGCCTACTGGCGTGAAAACCTCGTCCCGCGAATTTGAGGCCTTGGATATTTGAAATTCGCATCCATTTAGCCCATTTTCTCTGTGATTCATTAATATAAATTATATTTCCTTGTATAAAAACGATCTAATAGCTTGTATACGTTCGATACGTATTCATTTTTCATAGAGAAATATGTACCCTTTGACAAACGATTAGAATAAACGTGACATCTGAATTATAAACATTTAAAATATTCTGAGGCCTCGCGTCTCCGGCTGTTCTTGGGGCTTTATGTTGCGAGTCCGGGATATGCGGGATCCAAATTCAAGTCGAAGTGAGAAACGCTAATGCGTGTCTAAGAAGCGGTAATCCGCTTTCGATCGCATATAAGCGGGAAACTCAACCTTGTTAAAGTTGTTAATTTCGCGTTACACGATAAGGATTGTCGATTACGTAATGTTCAACGGTCGAGTTTCACGGTGCGGCGCGGTGTTGGTTATCGACTGTCGATCTTTCGATAAACTATTGCCATCTTTCGATAGATTGTGTCGGTCTTTCGGTAGATTGTATCGGTCTTTCGATAGACTGTCGTCTTTCGATATACTGCTTCGATCTTTTGATAAACTGTACCGGTCTTTCGATAGATCGAGTTGGTCTTTCGATATTGTCGGTCGGTCGATTGGCTACGTCAAGTGGTGGAGTGCAGATAGTCTGTCGGTAGGTTCTTCGTAATATTGATCGTCTCGACGCTGCATAGATACGCGGATACTTTTGCGCGAAACTCACCATTGTCATCCTTAACGTTTCCGAACTTATGACGATGTGACGCACCAATATCCGAATTGATGCGGCCTCGAGGCAAACTAGATAATTTTCTTCAAACGAAACCATCTGCATTCTGTGTATATATCGCCTTTTATTCATCACGTGTATTGTTATTTGGAAGTTATATCTATGTGAGAGCAGTTTGACGCGTCCTCGATCGATGTGGGGTCTTGTTTGGAACACTTTCGAGTTGCATAAGCGAGGAGAGTTAGCAATAAAATAGGATTAGGGAAGCCTTAAACGTTCAGATTTTCGGACAGTGTTGAAGAGAAGGCTAGACATGTGCTAACATATCTTATGACTGTAGATATTGCGAGAAGTATAATGTAACATTAATTTTAGTTGAACATTTTCTTTATAGCGATTTCATATTGATGTGTAGCTGCTCGATGGAATGCCTGCGCCCGCGGGACATGATCAACAATATTTGGTGAGGATTGATTAATGTGAGGAAAATATTTAAAATTTTGCGATTCGTTTAAGTCATTGTCGTGTACTAAATTTTATTTCAGACGCGTGTGGCATTAAATTTTTGTTCGCACTCGTTCATGCATTAACTAGTAGATTCGTCAACGCAAAACCGGGCGCCGGCATTCCACGGCGAGCACCGAGGACGATTCTAATATAATTCTTACAATAATATCGTCCCAAATTGTTTTAAAATTGTTATTATAAAGTAGGTAAAGCAGCTATTTTATTTTTGTTAGTATTTTTTCGTTTACGTTTTCTGGCGATCTAAATTTCAATTCCCAAATGTTGAACGGTATAATCCGTCTGTTAGTTCAGTTCGAGTCGGATTCGGTTTAGCACGCGACGATTACGTTCGCGGTTTTCCGGTAGGGAAGAGGACGGTTTGTTTAGCGGTTTGTCCATATGTCTAAGTTTTATACGCGGCGATTTTATTGAGTAGCCGCATAATGTAATGTTAGGACGGCGGGCCGAGGGCCGTGGGACGCCACCCTCTAGTGGTCGGTAGAAGATTGCCGCCGCCGGTGCGTATAGTCGTCCCGATCTCGATATAAGACTGGGACGGAGTAGGGACGTATTTTCCCTACGAAATGGTTTATCGCGTAATGCGAGCGAGCGGGCGCGATTTATACGCACCGGCCGCAAATTGTAACATAATTTACTGCTAATATGAATTGTAACGGTTCATATAGGCGTAACTGTTATATTATAGTTTATGTAAAGCATAAGAAGTGCATGTTATATTTTCGTATGTCTTCATTTTATTCGAGGGGGGTTCTAGTGCTGTCGGGCGGGCTACCGAAGGATTTTGTAGCTCCCGCCGTAGTCCTGCCGACTCGGTACAAGCAGCGCCCCGTCAATACTTTATTTATTTCATTTGAAACCATGCCTAGTTACAATCTCATAAAGGTTAATGTTCACGCAGATTTTGCTACTTTATATGTCGTGTTTTTATATATTTTTTGTAGTGTGATTTACTTTTGTTTGTAATAACTGAAAACGAAAAAAAATATAGAAAAAAAAACATTACAAAATTTCCGTTAGAGATGCTAATATTGTATATATTGTATACTATCGTGAATTTAACGTGTAGTCTTTTCAGTTTTTATTATGTATGTATTGTTGTATTTTTTATACAATCCGTTTATTTCGGAGTTTGAGATGTCCGCCCGAGTCGCGCACTTGCGTGTTATGGGCATTTCAGACGCCGGTATAAACTTTAGTTCAGGTAATCTGTTTATACATATAACTCATTAGTATGGTGGAGTATTTTTAAAGTCATTCAACTAATTAATTCATTTTTATTACGTCAGAGTTCATTGATTCCATCACAGTTTTATTTTTCTGTCATAAGTTTATATATTGTACTTATTAATATTCGCTAAACGATACCTTGATAAAAAATGTTAAAAAATCACAAAAAAATGTTATATAGAGTCAAGTTTGCATATTATATTATGTTTGATTGGAATTAATCTCATGTAATGTGCCTATGCACTTGATATCTCGCTCCGGTACACCTCTGGGAGCAGTTGTTGAGACAAATGTCGGGCAACACCAAGTTGTCGGCGGCTGATAATAGGGGACGCTATAGTTTTTGCACGAACACCAGGCCGCTGCCAACTTCGTCGTATTATGCCAACTGAAATGCCTACATTGTAGTTGGCATAACATGGCACATAGTAACTTGGCCTTAGAATTTACTTGCGAAACTCATGAATACAGCGTTTACAAGCCATTACATCTGGCAACACTGAAGTCTGCAAGTGATTTAAGGACAAGTCAGTCCCCGAAATCACTTACACGTAGCCACTCTAAATCGTGGCGGAAGAGCTTTTGTCATAATGTATTATCGGTATTTGAATATTCGAAACTTTCACAGTCAGCTAATTGTTGAACTGATCTTTGTGTTTACATAATGTTATCTTTAAATGTATGTTGGGTCGAGAGCAACACGTTTTCTTTACTTCCATTTGGACACGTAGCTTGACGGTACACGTTTTCAAATTAAACATGATACAGAGGTTCTGGTAGCATCGCTGCACTATGCACAGTGATTCTGGTAGACAGTGGTTTTGCTAGCTTCGCTGTGCGGTACACAGTTATTATAATAGCTTCGCTGCACAGTACACAGTGGTCCTGGCAGCATCACTGAGTGGTTCTGATAGCATCGCTGCTGTACTGTACAGTGGTTCTGCCAGCTTCACTGTTCTGCATACAGTGGTTCTACCAGCTTCACTGTTCTGCATACAGTGATTCTACCAGCTTCACTGTTCTGCATACAGTGATTCTACCAGCTTCACTGTTCTGCATACAGTGGTTCTACCAGCTTCACTGTTCTGCATACAGTGGTTCTACCAGCTTCACTGTTCTGCATACAGTGGTTCTGCGCTCTCGACTGGCAAGTCCGCCTGTAACCGATCGCGACGACAGCCTTGGTTACATGCATATTTGTTTACACCTATCAATCAATATTTTCTTTTTCGAACTTTCGTAAAATCATTAGAAATAAAAGAGTATCTTATAGGCCGGGGTAGGAGCAGTCTAAACAGGGATTTCACATCAGGCTTCAATTCCAAATTTTGCACCTTTCCTAAATTGTTAACTTTACGGCTAATTAATATAAAAAAATCAGCAAAAAAAAGCATTCTGTATTTATTGTTGAAGCACGTTCTTATATACATCTTCTTTTGACACTTTCATTTTGTAAGTAAATATAGAGATAGAAAATAGTAGTAATTGAAATGTAAAATTGTATGTTTTGGTCTTAGATTTTACCTAGGCTCTATGGAAATTCAATAATGTTTGGTTAGCAGTGGTTATCCCTGATAAATAGTTACCATTTTCATAATGTTAGGTTGTGCTCACTACTCTGGTACTTGCCACCTATGGGAAGAAAATAAAAAATAAACAATCCACTCCTTGTGTTTTTTTTAAACTATAACCTTATGCTTGCACTAATAGACACAATTAATGGTAAATTAGATCACGGTGCATCTGCCATCAGCTGCTAGCACGAATTAACTGAAATCAGAAAAAATACACTATTAAATATTATTTAAAAAACAAAGTACTCTAGATAGGTTACCTATATAAGAGTAAGAGTACATTTTTGCTTAAAATTGTGGACTATGATTCCCAAGTCGTATAGTCGTACCCGAAATACCGAATTATCAGAATACCAGATTTTCCATAACGCCAGATTCCTATCTCAGGGGCCATTCATTTATTACGTAAGACGATTTAGGGGTGAGGGGGATCAACCGTCTTATTTTTTCTTACAGGGGGGTGGGAGGGAGTTTTGATCGTTCTTACGTGAGATCATAAAAATTAAAAACTATTAGTACCTGGGCATTTCTCCAGAAATATGTCTGCGACTCATTCATCTGTCTCCAAGTCTCCATACATTTAGTATGAAAAAGGGCCAGATGAATGAGGTGACCGCAGACATATTTCTGGAGAAACGCCCACCTATACCTATCTGTAAACAAACGTCCCTACAAAAATGATTCTTAGAAAATTAAAAGTCACCACGTCAAAAAGTGGCAAAAATCGTCTTAAATAATAAATGAATGGCCCCTTATCACATTCCTTCTTTCTTCAAGAAACTAAATTTTGTAGAATCTAGATATTATTTTGAAAATCTGTTGTATGAGAAATCTTTATCTGATAAATAGAGAATTTGGTATTTATAAAAGTACCTGATACCTACCTATTCTGGGAATATGGTAGGGTAACGGCACCCATCATGGACACGCATGAAGCACAGTACTACCGAGTAATGGACGGCACACATTTAATGGCTTATAGGCAGAGATCGGACAAATTTGCGTCATCGCTCCTAAAAAATGTGGACATGACTCAAAAATATAATCAAATAATTAATCATTTAATTCATTTCTTACCTGAGATTTAATTTTGATAGTCAAAAAATGCACAGGCATGTTACAATGTACATTTATTAAAGAAAATAATCAGTACGAGCGATGACGCAAATTTGTCCGATCTCTGCTTATAGCCGACTATTCATAGACTACCAGCTATGACCATCAGTTAATTCAGTTATCTGAACATAGTGTTGATACTATATGAAAGAAATATGATGTTTCTTTATTCGTTTTTAATGCGGGTAAATTACACCACATTTTAAGTTACATACCTATATAGATAAAATTGAGGGCACTTGCTGGGTGCTCCGGTGGTCGAGTGGTTGAGACGCTGGGCCGGAAATGCAGAGGTACCGGGTTCGATTCCCGGTCTGGACCATAGGTGAGTGTCATTTAATTTTTCTATGTACTTTGATTTCTAGTATCTATCTATATACCAATATAGTGTTGATATTTTAAAAATGTAGTGTCAGTTGCTTAAAATGTGGGTTTTACGGGAAAAAAAGTCCACAATTGGGTCCTGTCCATTACTGGTGTCGTCACTAGGTATTTTGTGCACGAGGACTACGGTTACAAAATAAAGAGTGATAATACACCACGATATAGTTTCGTACGTAACTCGTTCGCCTCTAATTAAAAAAAACTATATGGGGATTAGTTTAGTAGGAGCAAATAAGTATGTGATAAGATTTTTGCAAATTTCTCGAAAACGGTGCAAGTTAGGAATACCGTTATATTTTTCCTGTAATATATAGGACGACATTAATAATTGGTAATTAGTACAGATTTTTCTGTTCACTAACTTCGAAGATAATAGGGGGGGAATGGTATTTTTTTTAACGTTTCTCGCCATAAATCAAAAACTACTTATTTAAAAAAAAATACAAAAATATTGTTTTAATTTACAAATCAAGCCCTTTCATTTGATACCCCACTCGATATAATAGCCCTAATTTCAATTTTCAAAGTCTCATTACGGACCCCTTTAAAAAAAAAGTAAAAAAGTTACAAGACTTTTTTTACATCCCATAAGCTCGGGTTAGCGGTTCTTAACACTATTCCAAATTTCAAGTCGATAGCATCAGTAGATCCTGAGATATCTTGCTGTGACAGACGGACAGACAGACAGACAGAGTCGCACCATAAGGGTTCCTTTTTTACCATTTTGGTACGGAACCCTAAAAACGTGTAATCGTAAGCAGGTATGTACATCAAAATGGATTTAGAGCTCGAAAATTTCCGCAAGTCCCAGTGGTCATGTGTGGTACTTTTCGATCGTTTCTACGACTACACAAGGTACCTACACAAAATCGTATCTAGCTTAGAAGTGATATAAAAAAGTGAAAGTCAAAAACCCTTTCGCTAACAACATTACTTTGTCTGTCTTCCAATGGAATGCATCCCTTAATCTCAAGAATAGCTCGGGTGCACCGCGGTTTAAAGTGTTCAAACAACCGAATTGCTAGTCCTACCTATCGCTCCTCTCACGTCAGCGAGCGAGACAGCGCTATACAAAAACCTCAGCTACACTTTCGTCCATTGAAATGCACGCGGAGCCTCGATGAGACACGCCGGATTGTCCAACAGTGATTCTATTTATCGAAAACAAAAATAGTAACATGCTAATTTGATTTCATGTCATACGAACCGAATTTTTGTGATTGGTGAAAAGACGTTAGTGACCGTGTCGGCGACAGTGATTTCATTCAATTTTCTTGTGTTTTGAATGAGGTAAGTGGACACTATTTTGATTAAAGACTCGAGTTTTTGAGTGCTAAACTGGCTAACACTTGAACTTAACTAGGTTACCAAGTTAAAAGCGCTAAGGTTATGACTTAGGGTATGGGAGTGTGTAAAGCACACGAAGCCTACTTAAGTATGTATTTTTCATCACACTTGCTCGAAAATGGTGTCATTACACGTAGGTTTTGCGGGCCGTAAATGACCTATTACGCCCTAGGGCGTAATGGTTTTCTTTTTAAATTTGAAACGCTGGTTCTGTTTTACTCCTATTTGTCATGTTCAAAGAAAACGCCAACTTACTTTTTTAACTTTTCTTACTGAAATATTTATTTAAAGAGAACTGTTATTGCAAATACATGTAAACACATATTTCTGTAACATTAATTAAATGTTTAAATAGTGTATTTCAGTATTTTGCAAATATAAAATCAACGTTTTTAAGTCTTTACCGCTATGGTTTCCGAACGTGACTTGTCGTCTTGATATATGTCACTAATGTCACTGTCAGTTTTACAATTTTATTTAGGTTAAGTAAGGTTATTTTAATCAGATTTCCTCACAAGTGTGATGAAAAACATTGTGTGTGCCACGGGCGGTAAAGGAATTACAAACTCGTGTTATTAAAGCCCTCGGCTTCGCCTCGGCCTTGTAACAAACACTCGTTTGTAATTCCTTACTTACCGCCCTTGATACACAATGTACTATTGTGAATGTGTAAATTTCATTCATGAATATCGTGATATTTAAGTTCTAGAACTACGTCCACTACTAGTAGTGGTAGGTACCACTACTAGTAGTGGCGTAAACTTTTCCATTTACTCCTTTAGGTGACGAGTTTACAAGAATCCTTGCTTAGAGTCCACTAATCAGTGCTCATTTAAGCCCTAAAATGAATAATTTTTAAGCTGCTAAATTTACCGGTTTACTGTTTAGGCAGTGCGATGGCTTTAAGTCACGGTTAAGCTTTTTACCAAGTAGATTAAACTGGCTCATACATGTCAGTACATTAGCATAAAGAATTAACACTTAATTTAATTACAGCAAGAAGGTAATCTTAATGTAGAAATATTGTTAATTAGGATGTTTCGTCAGCATCCGTTTCCTCTTCTTTATAAGCGTAGACCAGTCGGTTGGTTTAATCAAAGTAGATTAAGCAATTAAAATTATGCATGAAGTTGTAAGAAGGGTTAGTGGTGGCAATAAAACGGTTTCTTTGTTAAGCCCCGGAACTAATTAATGTAAGTAAACAGTTGGTACTTAGGTTAGGTGATTTACTTGCTTTCGTCGGAAAACGACGAAGAAGGTAATCTTAATGTAGAAATATTGTTAATTAGGATGCTTCGTCAGCATCCGTTTCCTCTTCTTTATAAGCGTAGACCAGTCGGTTGGTTTAATCAAAGTAGATTAAGCAATTAAAATTATGCATGAAGTTGTAAGAAGGGTTAGTGGTGGCAATAAAACGGTTTCTTTGTTAAGCCCCGGAACTAATTAATGTAAGTAAACAGTTGGTACTTAGGTTAGGTGATTTACTTGCTTTCGTCGGAAAACATTCGTATGTTCATGATTCTAAATCAGTAGTGGATAATACGGCCCGCGGGCCATCTCATCGGGAGATGGCCCGCAGGAGGGTTTAATCCGGCCATAATAAGTAGTAGGGTGACGGCACCAGTAATGGACACGAAACAACTGTGGTCATTTTTTTCCGTAAAACCCACATTTTAAGAAACGGACACTACATTTTTAAACTCTTAACACTATGTTCAGATAACTGATGGTCATAACTGGTAAAGGTGAATGGTCGGCAATAAGCCATTGAATCTTTGCTATCCATTACTACTGCGCGTACTGCGCGCTGCGGTGCTACTGTGCTTAGCATGTCCATGATTGGTGCCGTCACCCTATATAGCCCTTATAGAGATGTTAAAACAAAATTTTTGCTTTATTTGTGGCCCGCCTCTGATATATCCTAAATTTTCTGATCCCCATGAAGAAAGTTTGCCCGCCACTGTTCTAAATAGTAGGTTCTGTTTATAATCAGCGGCAAATTGTCTATAGATCTCGATTACCAGCCACTTTCTTAATAAAGATTAGGACACCAATACGACTTGTCTTCACTTTCAGTGCCGTAACTATAGCCTTTTATTTGCTGACACCGCCCTATTTACGGCAATACTTGTTTGCTCCGGCTTTGCTACCCAAAAGTATATGATGGATGAAATAGAAAAAATTTAGTGAGTTAGGTGCAACTTAGTGGTGATAATCAATGGAGTAAAGGAGTAATCCATTTAAATTAAATCAGAAAATCCTTCAAAATGGGTGGTAATTAAGTTAAGTACCAGCAGTTATCGAAGCAAAGATATCTAATGATAACCTACCTATATTGGCCACAGCGTGCGTAAATATCTAAGACGCATAGTTGATCTGTAACACCTTTATAGATAACTCTTGTAAGTACTTGATGCATAGTGCCAGCTGTGTGGGCTGAAATGGTGCCAGGATAACGCGGAGCAGGTGAGGATGGATGTTTTAGCCACGCATCATGCAAAAAAGGATTTCGGGAATTTTTGGAAGCAGACCAACAAACTTAATCCTAGGCCGTGTACCCCTCTCAATGTAAATGGTCTTAGTGAGCCCGCGGACATAGCTAAAATGTTTAAAAATAGTTTTATGATTGAGCCACTTAAAAGTTCTGCTAGCACATGCCGTGCCGTAGGAGAGAGGGCGCATGGGGCTGTGTCGCTTACGAAGTTTGACGCGACAGAGGTCGCTTCCGTCATACGTGGTATGACGAGAGGGAAATCTCCTGGGCACGACAGCATTAGTGGGGAGCATCTTAAATATGCCGGTGTTCACTTGCCTCGCATCTTGTCTATGTTTTACACCCTGTGCGTGCGTCATTCTTACCTACCGAGCGATTGTATGAAGACGGTTGTTGTGCCAATAATCAAAAACAAAACTGGGGACTCATCTGATAAGGCCAACTACAGACCCATATCGTTAGCAACCACGGTGGCAAAGGTACTGGATAGTCTGCTTGATAGACAACTTAATAAACACATAAAGCTACACGACGCCCAATTCGGTTTTCGAGCTGGGCTGTCGACTGACACAGCAATTTTATGTCTCAAGGAGACTGTCCGGTACTACACGGATAGGAAAACACCCGTTTATGCATGTTTTCTGGACCTGTCGAGGGCTTTCGATTTGGTGTCGTATGACCTACTATGGCATAAGTTACGCACGGAAACTACCTTGCCAGAGGAGATAATCAATGTTTTTGATTATTGGTACAAAAATCAATTAAATGTGGTAAAATGGGCTGACGCATTTTCTGACGAATACAGGTTGGAGTGTGGGGTGAGACAAGGGGGGTTGACGTCTCCGCGACTCTTCAACCTGTATGTGAATGCTCTCATAGAGGACCTCAGCAGTACTAGGGTGGGCTGTGCCATTGCGGGGGACATGGTCAACAACATTAGCTATGCTGATGACATGGTGCTGTTGGGGCCTTCTGTGTGTGCAATCAGGAAATTGCTCAGTAAGTGTGAAGCGTACGCCGCGGCCCACGGACTCAGGTATAACACGTCGAAAAGTGAAGTTCTTGTGTTCCAACCGCGTGAACATAAAGTAGATAGAGTACCAGAAATCATGCTGTATGGTGTACCGCTCAAAAGAACCGACAAGTTTAAGTACCTGGGTCACTGGGTCGCGGAGAACCTTTCAGATGACCTTGACATTGAGAGGGAGCGTAGGACGTTGGCTGTCCGTGGGAATATGTTGGCCCGCAGGTTTGCACGATGTACAATAAAGGTAAAGATAACTTTGTTTAGGGCATTTTGCCAGTCCTTTTACTCGTGCTGTCTGTGGTTCAACTATACTCAAAGGACAGTCAACGCCTTACGCGTTCAGTATAATAACACGCTTAGGATGCTGCTGGGTCTTCCTAGGTATTGCAGTGCGTCCGGCATGTTCGCGGAAACGCGTATTGACGGTTTTCATGCCATTATGAGAAAAAGAACCGCTTCCATAATGCACCGCGTAAGGGACAGCACCAACAGCATCCTATGTGTGATGGCGAGTAGGCTAGATAGCCCTATAATGAGGCACTGGGCGAACCTCCACGCTGGTCAGATGTCTTAGTTTTAAAATGAATTGAATTATTTTTAAATTTTTATTTTTAAATTTGAATGTTTTTATTTATAAGTGCCGTAATTAATTTAATTTCTGATTGTTTTTAAATATTTTTGACTTTTATTTTATTTGTGATTATGACATTTTATTTTATTGGTCCAAATTTGATATTAATTAGCTTTTATACATATTTTAAATTGACCAGCGTGTGTTATGTGCTATGTAACTGTGTCCGAAATGCATACTAACATTTAGTTTTTTAAGTCATGTACTAACACAATTTATGGATCTTAGTTATCTGGAAATAAACGATTATTTATTATTATTATTATTATTATAGTATAGTTAGTTACTTTACTTTAGTCCACAGATAAATAGACTAAGACTCGTTTGCCTTCGGGATAGGCAGGCCACATGACACCAACCGTTCCACAAGTTTCTTAATACGATTACTTAGCGCAAAACTTTTTAGTGTGCAATACTTGTATCTGATGCATGTACATAATCTTTTTTATTGAGTAATTTCGGTGACTGAGAGTACTTAAGTACAACCATGATTTTTCAAGGCAAGAGTGAACAGGCATCTTCTGGGTAAGTAAGGGTGTTTCATCTTGGACCAGCTGTATTCATTAATCAGCCGGTGAAACAGTTTTTCACAAGAAACAGACGGAGTCGCACAATAAGGGTTCCTTTTTTATCATTTTGGTACGGAATCCTAAAAGTTCACTCGCACGAATATGTATGAACTTAACTCATCACATCATCAGAAACGTAGGAAGGCAAGCATCAATGACACTATAAGTTTACAATGTCATAAAAAATCTTTATGCCACACCTGGCCATAAAGTGACCATTTCCGCACGCTGCGCTTTCTGGCCATTTGTAGACATAAAATGATGTACACAACACGGGAGGTAATAAAGAAAGCCCTCGATCGCATATTTACGTCCCTCGCTTGCAGCTCGGGCCGCAAACTTCGGCGATCTCGGCCTTTCTTTGTATTACCACCCCATTTATGTAATGTACTATTATAATTTCATCATATAGTCATCTGCTTAGGTATAATAATATGATGAAATTAAGATTTTTCAAAAAAGATTTTTTGCGAAAATGAGTACCTAACTAACATAATTACTAATTAGCTGTCATAGAAGTCTTCTTCTTCCACATTTCCTCGTGACTAAGGGTCGTAACGTGAGGCTGACGCTAATGCACCAAAGCTCCACTCCACACGGTTTTCCACTTGCTTGACGCTTACTTACTTGGATGCTAAGAATCATAGAAGTAGATGAGTAAATATGTTGTAGAAAAACTATACTCTCTTCTTTTTTTATTATTTTACTCTTGTTCGTCATCTAAACATATAAAAGAATAAACTGACTGACTGACATATCAACGCACAGCTCAAACCGCTGGTCCTAGAAATTCCAAATTTGGCACGTAGGTTCCTTATAAGGTCTAGGGGCGCCCTAAGAAAGGATTTTTCAAAATTCACCCCCTAAGGGATTTAAAATTTGTATGGATAAGAGGTTTGAAACTTTATGTTTAGACTCTTCATTAAAATAAATGAAAAGTGGTTTCACCGTTTGTCAAAATTCCTCCTCTAAAGGGTTTAAATGGGGGTTGAAAGTTTGTATCGGGACTCTACGATATCCCGGTAAAGAGTTTCCTTGGGGGAGTAATGGAAAAAACGCGGGTGAAGCCGCGGGAAAATGCTAGTAACTCATAAGTATTTGGGTGTTTTTTCCGTCTCCATATTATATTTGTTTATTTCAGTGACAGATCGAAATCGCCCTCCAATCAGTCCGATTTTTATAACTTAATTTAGATTTTAGACAATAGGTAATCTGTAATTCGAATTTCCTCAGTTCAATATTTGGTATGTATTCCGATAACTTTTATTGTAGCTACCTAGTACTACTTTATGTTTAATCACTAATCACTATGGTTGGATCTCAAATCGCTTCGCCCAAGTTATTATGATTAGTTTCTAAACTTTCTAATAAAAACTTAGGCTCTCACGTTGCTGGCAATGAGAATCTCCCATCGACCGGGGTCATTCAACGTGTCACGACTAACAAAAGCTCCCCGAGTCATTAGGAGATGCTAGATAGCGTCCATAGACACCTAGAGTACCGCGAATCGTGATCATAGAGTACACGTACAAACTCAAAGGTTGAGCCGCCATCTTTTGTTTTGGTGGATTTTAGGCGTCACGTCTGGGCATTCATATTTTGAAAATGGAACGAATACGTGCATTTTCATCGGCCTTCTTTTATTTTAAGTACCTAGCGTATTTTGAGCAGTTATAATTCAAAAATAGAGCGCTTAGTCTAGCTAGCTAGACTGTAGCTAGACTATAAATCGTTGTCTTTTATTATCAAACTTGTCGACGCGAACCGCTCGCGATATCGTCCGCGGAGGTGAAATAAGTCAAATGTTTCTTTTTTGCTTCGGGTTAGTCGCGTAAAAAGTATGCTAGTGTTAACCGGGCTCATAATCAACATTTACATCAAATTTCATGGAAATCGGTTCAGTAGTGTTTGCGTGACACACGCACAAACATAAGTGATCTTGTTACACTTTTATCATATCTACTCGTGTATGTGTCGCAGTTTCGTTCTGCAAATCGGATATTTCGTCATCCGTGGGCATTTTCATGGATAATTCACAAATGGGTCCCCCGAGATGATAAAAACAGTCAAATTGGTCCAGTAGGTACACTATTTAATAAAAATACACAATTACAGGTCCATTGTCCTTCAAAAATCTCTAACACCAGGTAATTAGTCCAATTTATCTGATCGATCACTCAGTGCCGTAAATAGCCTTTTCTGTGCCCTGTGCGAGCTTCTATAACTGCGCCCTTGTTTTTAGGGTTCCGTAGCCAAAATGGCTAAAAAGGAACCCTTATAGTTTCGTCGTGTCCGTCCGTCCGTCCATCCGTATGTCACAGGCATTTTACTCAAAAACTACAAGACGTATACTGATGTAATTTGGAATATAGATGTCTTGTAGATGCCGCTACTAAGTTAGGTAGTTAAATAATAAAAATAAAAAAATCTAGAGGGGGCACTCCATACATGTAACAGAAGCTAAAAAAAATTTTTTTCAGCAAACATCAACGTGAGGTAAATAATTCGATAGTTCTTTTAAAAACATTATAAGGCTTTTATTTACTATTTTTTGATTAAGTGAATACTTTCGGAAATAATCGCTCCGAAAGTTGCATAAATTGTGTCCCCCCCCCCCCTTTAACTTTTAAACCGTAAATCCAAAAAATTTGAAAAAAATCAGGAAGGTAACGCTTAATGAATACATTCAACGAGAATTATTTTGAATAGTAACGAATAAACCGTTTTGAAGTTAGTGCCGAAAAACTTCTCAACCAAAAGGTTTTAAGTGCCATTGATTTACACGGCAATTAAGACCTTTTGTCAGTTGTATATGTTTAGCTTTATTTTTATCTAGCATATTTCCATATAGATACGGCTATGGAACCCTACACTGAGCATGGTCCGACATGCTCTTGGCCAGTTATTTTTTAGATATTATATGTACCCAGGGTCCTGCCTGGTCGGGCCATTCTTGCGGCCCCCAGAGTCTACGCCCTGTGCCTGGGCATTGGTGGCACCGCCATATTTACGGCACTGCGTTCACTTGTCAATACGTAGGTAGGTACGAGTATGTGCGTCCGCGTACGGCAAGGGCTCGCCGATATTCATTTTATATAAGTTATTCAACATAGATATATATATATATATATATATATATATATATATATATGTACAGTCAAACCCTCCAACGCTGCCCACCGCCCAATCTTTGCCCAGGAAGAAAATAGTATTATATATTTTAATTCTGATTCTGATAAAAACTGGCCAAGTCAAATCTAACCTACTTTAAGATCTCACATTTCTAAATAACAGCAATTGTTATAGGTATTCAATAAAGCAAAGAAATAGAGTTTAATACTTGTTCATAATGTTATTTTGTTCCTATAAATAGGTACATATTTGGATTTTGCATAGGACTTGGCACTCATTTAGATCTCCATTCTTTTTGCGGCGAAGCCCACAGCCTAGCATAATTTTTGTATTGAACTTGGCTCTCCTTTTATACATTTATGTTTTTGGTGGGATATCATTACTTTTTGTAAAGAAAACTAGGCAGGTATTGAGATTTAATGTTTGTAACGGTTCCAACGATACAATTAAAAAAAAAAAATTTTTGGGGACCACCTATTTTTTAACTTTTAATTATTTTTCGACGCTTACACACAATTAGCGAGCTGGATTCCAAATTTCATCCTTCTAGGTCATCTGGAAGTAGGTTAGGTTTAGGTACTCAACAATACAATTAAAAAAACAAAATTTTGTATGGGGACCCCCCCTATTTTTTAACTTTTTTTTAATTTTAGATTTTTTAGTACGCTTACACACAATTACCGAGCTGGATTCCAAATTTCATCCTTCTAGGTCATCTGGAAGTAGGTTAATTAGGTTTAGCTACTATATGTCAGTGAGTCAGTCAGTGCTAAAATTTACGACTTTTTGACCTTCATATCTTTATAACCGTTTGAGCTAGCTTCATGAGGGCTTCTAGATGTCCTTACGGATATAATTAAGCACACGTAATTTTATGTGTTTACGTTAAAGAGGTTTTGAGTTATAGAAGGGTCAAAAGTGGCACCAAGTGGTTCGTGTAATATTACACTTGGCGCTGGCTAGCCAGTTTTGCTTGAACTTGGCTTGACACGCTGCCGCGTGTCTAGATATTCATTTGAAGCTTTACAACGCACAGGTGCATTCAAGGCGATAGATGGAATTAATGGAAATTTTATGATCTTGATTGACATGAATTACAGTTTGTTTTTCTCACATTGCAGTACTAATGCACTTTATTTTATTATCTCTTAAACTTGCGTATTCATGCCTATAATAGTTCTACTGGCCTATTTTCATTATAATTGAGGGCGATTTCTATCGTTACTTTATGATCATAAGATGGAAAATTGTTTTAATAATTTTTAGCTCACCACTATGTCATTATAGCTTTTTTGTTAAGGGCAGACGGCGTGTTTTAGGGCCTGTGCACACAGCGTCTTTTGAACGCGCCGTCGACGAGCGTTTCTCACACTTTAAGGGCCTTCTCACACTTGCGATTTGCGGGCGAGTTTCCATACAAAACCAGTCGCGGCGAACACGACACGGCACGACATTTGTATGGAACTTCGCTTCTAACTCGCCCGCCTAAGGCTCTCAAAATAAATAGAAGCAAGGCAGCACTACGAAACGCGCGTCGACGGCGCGTTTAAAAGATGCCGTGTGCATAGGCCCTTAGGGGTCGATTTCAGGCGTTTTCCCAGCGTTTTTTTTATTTCATTAGTGTCACTAGATTTTTCCCGCAAAGAACTATCGAGTGACGACAACTTTTGATTAATCATGTGTAGCCTCGATACCATCTATCGTTTATAATAAAAGTGAACTGTGATCACCACCGCTCACTGCTATTTGCTGGAACACGAATGAAAAAAACCGCCGCGGTCGAAACGCTCTGATATCGAACCTTAGACGTGCCGGCAACGATCGTTTAGTGGCGCTGTCGCTTTTACACGCTAAAAATTAATAGAAACAGCACTACGAAACGTGCGTCAACCGTCAACTGCGTGTTTAAAAGACGCCGTGTGCATGGGCTCTCGTGGTCCATTGATCACACCACGGCGGGTTTGCGCCTGAACTTGGTCTCACCTGATGCAAAGTGTTTCCATTTTCAAGGTGAGATGATGGAGCACATTAACCCAAAAGATGCCTATTCGCTCTTGCCTTCAAATTGAAGGAAGTGGTTTGAACTCGTATACCAAAATGTCAATCAAATTGACCTTACAAAACCGGTTTTTTTAATATCTATGACAAGATTTACAATGGTGCCGCCCTGGTGCCAAAAACTCGGGATAGCCCACAATCTGAATCTGAATCTGAACTCAAGATAGAGCGGGACAGCACATGGTGCTATTATAGCGCAGGCTGCTTGTGAAGCTGATCATCATCAGCTTATAGACGTCCCACTGCTGGGCACACATCTATACGTGGGTAAGGCTGAAAAATTGGGCTTATGTAACATAAAAGTAACAAAAATATATGTTACTGAGTAACTTAAAAGTTACATAAAAGTATTCTTAAGGGATATTCACAATGTCTACAATACAAACACTTTTTGTACTAAGTGTTTATTTAAGAGATCAAATAGGTATATAAGGTCCTAATTTATTAGTTGCAGATATTTTTACAGCTGATACTACTCGGTCTCTGGAGTATATTAAAGCATGAAACATTATAGCTTTTACGATGTTTTTTTGGAGAAAAAGGAAAAACAAATTTGATACGTAATAACACCCTGTTAATGTGATTACTAAATGAAAACTCATTGAACAGATTCTAGTAGCTCTTTTACGTACCACTTAACTGTAACTGGCCACTTCACGTAGATAAATTAAATGACATTTGCAGTTTTCCCGCCGAACCGTTACGACATTTACGACAAAAAATTGTTGATATGACAGATAGTGTTATTGTGACATGTGATAATGCACATGATGATTTTTTTGAGACGAAATTATAATAATTTTTTTTGTTTTGTTAGGTAAATGAAATCAGAAAAGTTGTATGAAAAGATTTCTTAATTTTTATTTAAAGTTAATTATTTTAATGTAAAGTATAATGTGTTAAAATATCTGCAACATAATTAATAATATATTAGGACCTTATATACTTTAGTACATTTTTGAACAAAGATGAATAAGTAATTAAAGGCTGATAGCCACACAAAAGCTGTCTTCACAAATAAAATTAAATCATAATTTTTACTTGTTATAAGCATTGTAATTATGTGAATTAAAATAAATAACCACATTTTTACTAAAAAAAACCCGACCGCGGTGCACTTTGTAACTGCATAAAATCCGCCATTTTGTTTATTTTACGAACTTCATACCCAGTGACACTCGCACCATCAAGACGAATCTAATGATGTGTCATTTATCAAAATCGGATGTGCCGTTGAGTAGTTACGAGCGGACACAGGAACGGACATACATACATACAGGTCAAACACATAACCCTCCTTTGGGCTTCGCCGCAGTCGGGTAAAAACACGTTACTCTTCTTTGTGTTGCGCAGTTGGGTATAAAAATTAAAACAAACCAAATATTTTAAACTCAAAAACCCGACTGCAACAATTTGTAACTGAAAAGAAAGCGTGAACAAAGCTTTACTTTACTTTTATGTTACGTAACTTAAAAATAAATTAAAATGGTAACATAAGTAACTTAAAAGTAACATAAAAATTAACCTCTATTCACTTTCATTTGCATTATATGGAACAATAACAAACATATTAACTCGAACACGACACCTAGCTATAAACTAATATGAAGATTATATTAATAATGTATTACGTAATACAAAACAGAACAAATTTACCATGAAATCCACTCGTAACTTTTAAATTCCATAAAAAATCCTCGGCACAAGTTGAATCGACGCACTGAACTACCCACAAAATGGCCGACCAGTGAGAGGTATACCACAGACTAAAGAATAAATAGTGTTGCCATTATAATGAAATCAAATTCCGCAAATCAACTGCTAAAATAGCAAGATAGAACGGTAACTTAAATTAAGTAACTTAAAAGCTTCAATATGTTGACTTGTCTTATGTTACACGTAAATTATTATTTTAAATGGACAATGCTAATGTTAAAGCTCGAAAAACGTTGCATTAATATATGACAGTTATAAAAAAAACTCCAACATATCAGTATAATATCACAAAACTAAAAAACAAAAATTACAATCTTTCAGGAACATTTTTGGGACATTTTTATTTGTATGGAAATCGATCTAATTGCATAGAAGAAAAAAAAAATTGGAATACAAACACAGAGATTTACATTTGTTAGTTGACTAGAACTAGTAGAAAAAGTTTTGTATTTTGCACGGAAAATTAAAAAAGTAAAATTTTGTAATTAATTTTCGTAAAAACAATGCCGGACGCTTACAAGTCACGAAATCATCCCTTTTTTACGGCCTTACCCACGTACTCTCATAGATGAGAGTGAATAGGCTTTAGTCCCCCCGCTGGCCCGGTGCGGATTGGTGACTTCACATACACACAGGTAAACCACATGAAACATTTATGAATAGCAAACAATATGATAAAACAATGGCAGATAGAACAGCGCTTATTACAATAATGTTGTACTTAACTCTGTTAAAGAGCTAAGCTGCCTTCTAAAGAAACAAGTAGTTATTATATATGAGCGTTTATTGCCTTAGGGTTCCGTACTCATAGGGTGCGACCCGACATGGGACCCTACGACACGACTAGGTCTGCCGTCCTATGACTAAAACTAGAAAAACCTCTATGGCAGCGGTCGGCAACCTTTTAGCATCCAAGGGCCACATTAGTAGCTAAAGAATTGTGAGAACACCGTGACTTTTCAACCAGTTGAAATAGTTCAACCAGTCCTTATATAGATAGAGAGTGTGATCGGGATAATGTGAGTTTTAGTTGTTGGTTCGCTACCCAGCCCGGTTAAGAAAACCCCGACAGGAAACTCAGCTGAGTTCTATCATGGTCGGAGTGAAAGGAGTGAGCAAATATCTAACCTCAAAAGGCCTTTTTAAGTGATCGTAAAATTACGTTTTTAAAAAACTCAAAACTTGTTTACTTTATAGGACAATTACAGAGAATCAGATTGTACGGTACCCTAGTACGTAACCACGACTCGAACTTACCTATTTTCCTTAAGACGGCAGTAAGTACGAAGCACAAATCAGGCTTATTAGTGTTCCTAGATTGGAGATAGCCCCAGAAGTGAGCCCACACTGTAATTACCTATTGTCCAGCGTATGCTATAAACACGATGTGTGCTTTCCTCGATAATATCGAACTGATATTTTGTTTGCTTATCACCGATCTAGAGACTAGGGGCGGAGATTATATAAAAGTTACGATGTAACTGGCAGTGTCGTATAGTATAGGCGGCGTTTGCCAGCCTCGCCCAAGCCTCAAATGTCAAAGCTTTTTATTCTTCAGCAAGAAAAATCTTCGCCTGCATACCCCATTACTACCTATCCCAAGGGAACTCTTAACCAGGATGTAAAGAGCCATGTGTTTCAATCCAGAACTTGGCCTAAATTCATTCAATAGTTTGAGGTATTTCCGGAGCGGGGATGACATGGGGAACTTCAAGAAGCTAGTAGGTAGGTACACAGAGCAATCCAAAATCGGCAGCAACGTGTAGGCAACTCTTCTGGTGTTGGAGATATTCATGGGCGACACAGACTGCTTTCCGTCAGGCAGCTCGTCTCTTCGTTTGTCACTTATTACATAAAAAAATATACAATTACCACGTTATTTAATAATATAAATATCCAAACCTCCAAATATCTTCATAAACTTTCACATTTATTTTATATCTACCTAACATTTAGTAGGAAGGATAAGATAGGAATTATGCATTCATTTCAGTTCAAACTATTCAACCGCCAAAGACCTTAAAATAAATAGCTGGAGAGAGCCTCGCCAACAAATAACTGAAGCATTTGTAGTGCACCGGTTGCTTTGTACTTAACTACAAGCCGCACGCACACATCAACAACTTTTTCCTACTAACCGCAGCATTCACTCATTGACCTGACACTGATACCGGCGGACTAGAGGTGCTTCAGTTCTTTGTTAGCGAGGCTTCGGCCAGCTATTTAATTTAAAATCCTTGGTTACCGCATTATTTACTAACAAACATCTATTACAACTTCACAAACTTTCACATTTTTTAATATTAATATGAGGATAGGGATTGGATTTAGGCATGGTTCAATGCACTTAGGAATGTTAGAGTCTATTACCGGTTTGGTAAAATAGACCTCTGCCCCGAGAAGAACCGGTGTAAGACGCTCGCCTGTGCTGGATCCCCTCTATCAACCCCATAGTTATCCAGTCTATTCTTATCTAAAGGTTGTGGACTTTAAATATCATAACGACATCCCCTACACTGGCTCTGACTTTGGCAAACTACAATACTACATCATTAATTATACTGCCCTTTGGTACAAATAAGAGACGCTGCGACTTAGCCAGAGGATTGGCACCACTGAGTATCACCCAAAGGCTACAATTATTTAGTGATTTACATTAAAGTACAGTTATCTGCAGAGAAGCGACCCCTCAGGGTACAAACATATATCGTACTGTAATCTGTGCTAGGGGTATCACCCTTCTCTGGAACTGACTGTACATCCTTTTCGTTAGTTTAATAATATCTTCATTACAATCTAGCACATCCTAATTAAAATCGTGCATGGTCTGCTTGTCTTACGGTAAAAGTACATTCAGCCGACACTTACCATTCTTCACCAGTAATTTACTCACAATCCAGTGTTCTCGTGAACAGATAATCTACGTTGCGTACGCGTGATCGCAACTGCAATCCATTTTCCTGTCTGCCGATAACCAAGCCAATAGTTTCTTATCTCAAAATCTGGATATATAGAACAAAAGTCTTGTGTAACACTTTACTAAGTCTTCTTTAGCCTTGGAAAGGATACCTTTCACTTGGGATTAGCAGGTAAGTCGATCGTCAGCAAGTTAACGGATTAGCGTAAAATCTTGGAAGAACGAATGCTGTTATTGTCCATTATAATACCTAGCTGTTATGTCATTATTATAAGCCCCTCTAAGTGTCTTACGCAACTCGTGAAGACAAACGTGGGATTAGGATATGATGCTCCGTGGCACGCTTCAAATTCCTGTTGGCTACGTGCGCGTGCGGACAGGACAAGGTTGTCAAAAGCCTTGGTACCAAGGACCATTAAAACAAGAGGACTGTCATTCTCCATACAAAAAGCTGTCCCCCGAATTTACAACGCCATCAATGTATAAGCTTGGTATAAGAATTATATTACTTACAATTATTCAACTTTGCAAGCGTGACACAGTATTTAAATGTCAGAATTTATTTATTATTAGCTGTTTACGAACGAATTGTTACTATACTATGTATCTTTGTTCAATTATAACATCGTTAAATGTTTAGTTTTTTAGCGCCATCTAGTTTTTTCCTGGATATCCCCTTGCGGTCGGGTTACGATCCAATCCAAAGTATGGAGAATGACAATTCTCTTGTTTTAATGGTCCTTGCTTGGTACATTAAAACAAGAGTTTTCTTCTCGAGAGTGAACCTGTATAACCACGATAATGTTGCCAGTGTAACGTTGGTGGTTTAATGTTGGTTGTATACGAGTTTTTGATGAAACCAAGTTCACGCGTCGTCATTAACTTTCACGGGAAGGGAAGTACAGAACATATACCTTGTTTAATTGCACCATGGTCGTATTGATCGTGTGCCATGCGCAAAAGCTGAGTAAATTTTCCATGTGAAATTTGCTTTGACACCTGACAACTTTATTGAGATATTAGTGGCCGTCAAGATGGCGTACACCGTAAAGATATCCAGAATCTGATCCTACCAATAGATAGTACCCAAATAGTACCCACCTAGGGGGTACAATATCTCGGCTTCTACGATAGCTAGAGAAATGAAATTTTAGGGCCTACTTTTAGGGGTACTATTTTTTGAGATATAAAGCGTTTCCAAAAACAAAGTCGTTCCAGAGATACAAGCGTTGTACGTTAGCTTGACGCCCGGTAGCGTACACCGTGAACACTGAACAGGCAACAGGCCTTATATTTCAAAAAGTTTAAGGTTCTATTTTTTTCACTTAGGTGTTTCGTCAGTACTATTTGGGTATTATTTATTGGCAGAATCAGATTCTGGGTAACACATACTACATAATTAGTACTTAATGTGTCTGAGAAAGAAGCGATGTTTAGACTTGATCAAATAAACTCAAATAATTTTTAATCAGTTTTCCCCTGCCACCAGATGGCACAGTGTACTTGCTCGGAGCCAAACAAGCAACTGGTATAAATAAACGAGTAACTGTCCACCGATCTCGAATTTCTTTCTAACTAGCGCATAAGTATGCAGTATTAATATTAACATTGAAAAGACGTCACATATCCGGTCAAACAGCAATTCTGCTTACGCCAGTATCGCTATTTCCACATAACGCTTAAAAGTATCTAGAATTTGTGCAAACCGTACAAAGTTCCACACCTTCCGTATCAAGTTAATATGTGTATATCAAATAGCAAGTTTGAGCAAATACCTAGCCTCCCCACCAACCTCCAACCAAGACGATTTGTACAGGGTTGCCCTGTGTCAGGATCAGGATTTATCCTGCACTTTTCTAAAGTTTTGTTTTCGACCTCTACCAAAAAAATCGGGTCTAATAGGCTAGATGACTAAAAAAAAACTGTTTAGTCCGTCTGTTACATTGTGAAAAAATATTGTACACGTATTTTTTGTTTTGTTTGACAAACAAAAACTGACGAGGATAGAGTGCTTAGAAGTTTCGAGTGACGTCACTCTTGAGTACAAATTGTACTCAAGAGTGACGTCACAAGCCCCCACTCCAGAAGTTTGATGATCTATAACTTTGTCGATTTTTAATATTTTGATAAACCAAAAAATACGTGTCCCATATTTTTCCATAATCTAACTGACGGACTAAATAGAATTACATATTTTTAACCCAGTCATCATCCCTATTGTAGGACTCGGACAAGTGTCAGACTTTTGCAACAATTTGCATAAAAAAAAAACAGTAAACTTTATGATGATCTTACAATGTTCTCGAGGTAAAAAAAAATCTTGAGCCTAAGAAATTTAACGCATTATAAATAATTTCGAAATTGGTTCTTGTTTTTCATCGCAGATTGAAAAAATTATTTTGCTTATCCAGGACTTAGTCTACTTCCATGCCAAATTTCATCTCAATCCATTCAGTTGATACTGCGTTATTAAGTAAGAAACATCCAAACATCTAAACCTCCAAACATTTTTCCACACTTGCGCATCAATAATATTAGTGGTAGGTATGGTATTATTGACGTAATATTGCTTTATCGAATGGTAACCAACACTCGGTTGCGAACATCACTTTGCTAAAGTATCTGCTACACCAGGTATTTGCAGACACTTCTACATTCCCATCATTTTATAAAGTGAAGAAATTTTCTTTCAGAAATGGTATAAGTAATATAGGTTAACAGGTTGCGTAGGGAATCAGTTTTACGCAGGTTTCGCCACGAAGTATCAAGTTTTTGACATCAATTTGGCAGTGATTTCCGGCGTTTAGCTTTAGTTGATTTTTACGATTATCTGAAAATTTGTTGAAAAAAATTGTCTTTGGCATAAAAAATTTGTGACTCTGGTGTTTCCTATGGTGGTGTTTATCAATAAAGTACATTTGGAATTATATAAAAAAAAACTCTTAATTTGGCGAATCCGATGCGTATCAGACGTTAAGACCTAAAAGGGACACAAGGAAAAGATGTAGACTGTTAACTATAATTGATTGAATCAGGCTGACTTGACTGCTGACTATAGAAAACTCCACTTACTAATAAAAAAAACTACAGGCAAGAAGAAAAAACATAAAGGAAGGAAGTGTGATGATGAGAGTTTGTTAATTAATAAAAGTACTTTTACGTGTAAGTATTTTTTTGTGTAATGTCAATGAGCTCTAAATAAACATAGTAAAAGTACCAATGTGATTGATTTTTAAAGGTTTATGAACTCGCAGAGTAAAACAAATGAGTAATCGGAAAGGAATAAGGTAAAATTACAAAATTTTACTCAATTTACTACAGTTTTTTACACTTCGGTTAAAAACCGGTTTCTGGGATCGATAACCGGTTATTAACCGTCGTCTGCTCAAAAAACTTGCATCGTTTAGTAGATATTCTTAATTTCAAAATTACCCCACGTTCGAAATTACCCCAATGCACCTCATATCAGAAAATTAATCCATTGAAAGAAAAGAAATGTCGGGACATTTTTTAGTTTCATTTCAAATTATGACAACCCTAGTTGTGTCGCAGACAATTCTTAGAAACATAGCAAAGCGTGGAAGGTCGGACTTTGATCAGCCGCTTCTAGGAATAGGCTTTGGCATTATATTATAATAGACTATTTTAATATTCGGTAGGCTGTTTTGCAAATCAAGGCCACCGTAAAGCTGACATCACCCTACGGTAGCGAGGCTTCAGAATCTTCCGATACTACTACTACTGCTGGACATAGTCTTTGCCTAAATAACTTCACAACGAACTGTCACATGCTTTTTGCCTTCATAGACTTGTGGCGACAAACTAGGCCGTCAGACCATCTTGTAGAATTTCAGATACAGTGGAACCTAGATAAGACTACATATTACTTTAATGGATTTTTCGTTAAACTACTAAGTATATTTTCATTCACCTTTGGTGGGAAAATACTATATTAGTCCAAGCAATATTTGCCAACCCTAGTCCCAATCGCATTCAACTATCACATACAATATACCATCATATTTTAGTGCTTGGCATTGGCGGTTCCATCTATTTTGACTTTTATCCCCTTAAAAGGACAATCAAAACTATTTTTAATCTCCATTTTTATTTTGAATCGATCAAATGAACGGCGCCACTATGAGCAACCCTGCTCCTGCAGTTCTAAAATGAAACTATGAGCTTTATTGTTAGTGTCATAAGGTCTATATTTGAGTTGAGACTGAGTTTAGTGGGCGTAGGTTAGAGTTGGTAGCGGCTTGACAAAAGGAGCCAATTTGAGCATATCTAGGATCGCTCGTGATTCGCCCGCCTTGTCTCGGATGACGGTTCGTGAGATTTAGGTGTTTACTTGAACTCGAGGAATTGAGTCTATGGTTTGCTGACTGGGTTTACTTTATAGGTGTACATTTTTGACTTCTGAGAGTATTACTACGATACGGTCGCATTCATTTCAAGAAATTATCAGTCATCTACTATCCGCCGTAGTTGTAACTTCTTATGCGTGGATTTTTCGAACTTTAATGCTCCATACCTCCCACTTAGTCATCTGAGTACAATGAAGAATTGAAAAGGTGAACCATAAACATTATTATAATCATGACAGAACTATATCTAGGTACGTCTGTAAAAGAAAAAAAAAACCGTATAGTTTTCCCTGGGTGCTATTTAGTTACTGTTTTACCTTATGATATAACAATACGTCATTCAATTTAATGTGCCACTATATAACTGAACATTAGGGTTTTATTGCTGTTTTATAATTTTCAAATTACGTAAAAATTTAGGAACATACGAGTATAATATTTTAATGACGGCCGCGGCCGGTTGATACAGTTGTCGGGACGGCCCTATGCCTGCCTTACGTTACTATCTATTGAGGATGAAAGAACCGCCGTCACGATTGTGTGACACTAACTATGAGACATACCTTATAGTACTTCAGGGAAGTTCTTTCTGGATAGCTCCTTCAGCCTCTCCACTCTCTCTCTCTCTCTGATCTGCTTCGCAACTTGGGTGACGTCAGGAACGGGATCTTTCCACCTCCTGTTAAAATTATATAAAACTGATACTGACCATCTTAGCCTTCACATCATTCCTATTCTCTCTCTCTAATCATATACACGATAAGTATATGCTAATATTTATCTCACTCTAATCGTATACACGATAAGTATACGCTAATATTCGTCTTACTCTGTACTGCTATGCAAGGTATTTTAGCATAGATATACGCATATTATCTTACTTACTTTATTGGTTATAAAGTATCTCTCTCAGTATGTTTGATACACTTCGCAGAGCGCCCTCGCGAGGGTCATACCGAGCAGGTTGGATTTAACACTTCAGAGTTAAGCGCCTCACGCATGAGCCAACCCGAGTCTAGTAGCTTTTTCCACATCAGGTGCGCACATGACACTTAAGTCATGGAACTACTAACTCCTCTAAGTACTTACTACGCAGTCGACTGCACCCGAGGCCACTCTGTTGCCTCGAGCCTCAATGGATCCCCTCCGGCTATCCGTCGGGGCCTCGGTTCAGTAGCTTGACCCACGATCAAGAATACTAACCTACCCAAACCTCTACTTACGTACAAGCAAGACGATCTCAATCCACACCTAAAAGGATGCATTTACACATAATAACAATAATAGGAATAAAGTGAAACACTAAGATATACTCAGCTTTCGGAGCTCTTGATCAGGACACAGGAAAAGTCAACAGCCAACACGCCTTGTCCAGAGCACATGTTTGGGGCTTCGCGCCATTACAGTAAAAGAATTGACAATCACTATGCTCACCATAGACAATCGTAGAGAGGCGATGTTGCTGGTTATTATTTTACGTTCCGTTTCGCGCTCGTCGCGACAACAGTTATGGAGATACGATTATAAAAAAGTTAATAAAGTTATTTTGTTATATCGTCACGCTTCGGTTGCTGTATAATTTAGAAAGCCGCATATTTCATGTAACAATTATACTAGTGTAACATAAGTACATAATACGAGTTGAAATCCATATTTTCTCACGGGTCACACTATACGGGTCTATGTTCATCAGTATTTTAACACCCAGAAAGCGGCCAAGTTGAAGTGGGACTGGGTTGGTCACATCTATTGTACTGAACGATCGTGGGCCAAGATTATCATAGAATAGGAGCTCCAAAACTTAAAACAGAGATGTGGCAGACAGTGGCTTAGACCGATTAGCCAAGGCACTGTTGCAAAAAACACTGGAGTCCTCAAGAAAAGAACGTACCTATTTCCACCTGAAAGGCAGGCAACGCACTTGTGACTCCTCTCCTCTGGTGTTACAGGTGTCTATGGGCGACGGTAATCGCTTACCATCAGGCGATCCGGCTACTTGTTGACCCCCTGTGACATAAAAAAGCTAAATCAAATGATTTATTTTGCGAGTAGGCCTCAAGGGCTCTTTTACAGGTTTGACTCTGCTAGCGCATCGGAAAGTGACCGTTTCGGTGAGAAGAAAACTCATTAGGTTTATGTTGCATGAAACATGCGATAATTCAGATTTAGGTATGAATATGGCTAAGTCAATTATCGGAGAGATTTGACCCCTGAGATTGGGAGCCCCGAAAAGCTCTCCGATACTACTGCCAATGATGGCAGAGCTCTTTTCGATTAATGGCAGGCCTTTTATGTAACACTTATGTATGTAACACTTTATTGCACATAATAAGACAAAGTACAGTACAAGGTTGCAAAATAAAGGTATATGTACAAAGGCGGACTTATCCGAATCCTCCTCGATCTTACCCTTTTTCAAGACCTTTTCCTTTTGCATTTTGGCAACAATGGCAACCCTAAGCAAGATGCATTTATCAACGAGCTTACGTTATGCCTTTCTCACGAAACATCAAAATACTATTAATTATAAACGTATCCCAGCGTGCGATGCCGAGATAGGAGATAACTACTTATTTATCACCTTAACTCGACCACCGCGGGGCTAATCATCCTGTATCCGGCATCCACGCACCCTGTAGTTTTTTTATTGTTCTGACCGGTTCTATGCAACAAAGTAACGTTTTCATTTGATATGATCCCAGCCGACGATCCTAGCCTTTAATAAATAAAGTAACATAGAACACGTAAAAACGTTTTTCATTATATTTGAAAATTTAATAAAATTATTTTTCCCGAATTGATTAAGTTCAATTTTATCATAGAGAAGGAACATCTCGATTATTTATTTTGCTTAAATGAATGATAGAAAATATAACATGTTCTACCATTCATTTACAAATTACAATGTTAATCAGTAGGTAAACTCGATCAATTCCAAATTAAAATTATTAGCGATATTTTACCATCATCATGTATTGCATCGAAGCATTGGTCGACTTCTCGCTAAAATAATTCTTCATTTATTTTCCAGTAATTGCAATAGCTTCTCTTAAATCACCTTACAAAGTTGCTTCAAAAAAACTGCAACTAATAAATTGTAAAGCAAACTCCGAGCATAGACGATGCGCAATTACCCGCCAGTCTATAGTCTATGGAACGTTTTTATCTCGGCGTTTACTATGGCCGCCGCGCCTCGATCTAATACCGAGAAAAAAAAACTAAACAACTTCATGAGTCGTGCTTCGTTTAACTATAGACAATCCCTCTGTAATTTAAGATAGCGTTCACAAATAGAAGAATGGAATCCGAGGGGGTTCTAGGGCTAGACTGGGTTATAATTACTTTAATTACTCGGGGTGTGCGGTTAATTTACTGCGACGTGGGAATTAGCAGAACTAGTTTATGGCAATAGTGAATCAGTTGTGATTGGAGATTGCTTTCTGTTCTGTAGCTGCATCTATACAAGTTTTGAAAGATTATTATGGTTCTGTTACTAACTGTATTTGTTGTTTGTCACTTTCAGGATTTCATCTACCTAATTTAAACAATGGAGAAGTTTCTTAAGTATATTTTATTTCTGACTGATTTACTCTGACTTATAGATGGTAACATCCAAGAAAATTGGCTGCCAAAGACAAATAGAAGAAGCTCTTTATTTAATGCGACATTTTAGTTAATACATGCTTAGTATTAACTAAAATGTCGCATTAAATAAACTGTGACTCGCAATCAAAATAATAATAATAATAAAAGCGTTTATTTACTCCACCACAAAGTAATTACAGGGTAAAACAATCATTTTAAAGTTATCCAATTCTAAACAGACTTGTGTGGTGGAGACTGGTGCCTGAACTAGGGGAAACCTGTATGTCAGGTCACCAGGTCTCCATACCTCAGATGTCTGTAACTATAATATCTTATGGTAGGTACCTATATGAACAATAAAATCGGAGTATAAGTAAAAAGGAGCAAAGAAAATTTTAGTTAAAAATAATACATGATACATGCAACCTAGTTGCAAAATTAGCTTGCCCGTGTGTATGTGTGTGTGTGTGTGTGTGTGTGTGTGTGTGTGTGTGTGTGTGTGTGTGTGTGTGTGTGTGTGTGTGTGAAAGAGTTTATATTGGGTGTCTTACATGCCAAGGTATCTAGTGGTTCTTATGATATTGTTTATGATATTGAAGACATAAGTTTTTCAGTTATTTGATAGTCCAAAGTAAGGAGCCAATCCGTGACGACTTTTTTACAGGAAGTTTTTGTGAGAGGGTATATAGTGAGAGTACTATTAGCCTTATTATACAGGAAGCTACCTAGGAAACAGAAAAATCTGTGGGAGAACTTGGTGTTGAATTTGATGGAAAGACAGACTCGGCCCCTCCGCCGTTTACTTGACATATTGGACGGGTCATATGATAGCAAAGAGTGTTTTCGTTGAATGGTGTGCAGAATGAAGAGTTGACGTACAGTTAGTACATTAAATTGTCTGTAAAGTTCAGTTGTTGGATAGGTGAAAGACTGAAAGGTAAGAATGAGCTTACTTTGATTATTGCTCTCTGGGCTCGTTCGAGTTTCAGTAGGTGTGTTTTGTGTTGCCCCTCCCCAAGCGGATATACAGTAAGATAGTATCGACTGTACTAAAGCAAAATATACGGTTTTAATTACCTTTGAGTCAGCAACGTGCCGGAGATTCTTGAAAATATAAATTAGCTTACGGGTACGTTTTGTGAGGAGCTCAATATGGTGTTGAAAATCGAGTCTATGGTCGATGATGATACCTAGGTATTTAATAAAAGACGTATTTTCAAGTACCTCACAGTGGCAGCTGGGTAGGTCAGGGCTGGGACAGGTGTGTGCAGTAAGGGAGTACGGTGGGTCATTCAGGTTTTTGTCATTTTTGAGTGAAAAACAGATGTATTTAGTTTTACTGACATTTAAGGTGAGGACGTTATTGTTAAGCCAATTGGTTACTATATTTAAACCATTTTGAGCATTTGCATACACCTCATCCCACGACTCCCCATGGAAAACAAGGGCAGTATCGTCCGCAAACGTGTACTAAGTCTATGTCTGGCTTTATCCGGACGCCTGGCAACGCTACCCCCAGGCCATGAAGTGGGATTTTCTGCACGCGCAGTGGGCAGTAATTGCCACTTTATGGCCAGGTGTGACGTAAAGATTTGAGCATAACTCCAAGGCTTCAGTCTACATTTTTACGTCTTGCATGGCATGTAATGGTTACACATAAGTCTATAACATCCTATAATATCAGACAGAGCCATCTTTAAACCAACGTTACGATCATTTATGTAAGGCGAACACCAAACATTGCACGTAACATCGAACGCAACATGCATAACACAAATTATGTTTTTGTTCCTGGCAATTTTACAGCATAAATGGGCCGGTTGCCTGTGGTTAGGGTTACCATATGCCAGGTTTAGTCCAGACTTGTCAGGATTCTACGGGTTTAGCAGGGGTTCGGCCGGACTTCGTTATCGCAGGTTTCAAATGATTCCATGAAAAAAATACAGCACTTTTTTTTATAAATTTATTGCTGAATTTTGGCACTGTTATTTATTAGATGGTTTTAAGTAATTAAAAGTTTAAGGAGCCGTCGAAAGACATCATGCATGAGAAGTCCGTTTCCGCGGTGCTTCGTTTCTAGCATTGATGCCAGGACTTTTTTCAGGCTTTGCCTTTTTACACTATGGCAACCCTACTTGCACTGTGAGAATCGCGGGTCCGATCTTGTAACGGATCTTAATGCATGCCATAACTCTCTTGAACCCAGAATGCCTTAACTTACACGGCTATCTTATTAATAATCGTCGATTTGACACGGACGGCATTTCTGTAGTCTTAAGTGTATGTTATGGAATACGGTTAGGCGAGATTTCCATGAAGCTCGCGGTTAATTGCTAGCTTATTCCATATTTAAAAAGGCAGTAATTAATGCGTAGTATGCTAAGTCATGTCATATCCATATAGATTCTGTGAAATTACGGTTCATTTCTTTCATTGATTTGTTTATGGATATCCTATGTGGGTTCATACTACTTAATAAAATTCTCAAGTGACTGACAGCACAGCAGTCGCGTGGCGTAAAAGATATCCTTGGGCAAGCCGGTGCAGATTTGGCGTACATTTTCCTTAGGAGCTGTAGAATAAGGTGCAAACTGCGCTCCTGCGGAGCACGAAGCCATCTACAGCTGAGGTAGCTATCGCTACCCAGAGTTCGTATGCAGCAAGTTTCAGTGAACGGGAACTGTAGTGAAGTGACCAAGTGCTAGCACTAATTAATCTCTTGGAGAAGGGCTTCAGCGAAAATCTCAAATCGTCAACCGCTTTGGTGGACCTAACAGCTGCATACGACACCGTGTGGTCAAGGTCCGTTGTTTAAGCTACTTAAGGTGATCCCTTGCATAAAAATCTGCAAAGTTATCGAAGACGCCCTTACCAATAGGCCGTTCTGTGTTTTCCTTTGTGATATATCCAGCTCACCCAGGGTCTTGAACAACGACCTGCCACAGGGCTCCTGTCGCCACCCATGACGTGCCAGGAGCTCTCTCCAGGAAATTTGCTTACGCCGACGACTTAGCACTGGTTGCACACGACAACGAGATCGAGGTCACAGAAAACCATCTCGAGAAAGACATGGCCTCCTTAGACGAGTACTTCCTCTGGTGGCGCCTCTGCCCCAATGCCTTGAAGACTGAAGTGTGCTGCTTTCACCTAAACAACTCAATGTCGTGTTCAGAGGCTCTACTCTCAACCACAACCCTCTCCTCAAGTACTTAGGCATCACCCTGGACCGAAGCCTCACATATAGCGCTCACGTCAATAACATCGCAGCAAAACTGAGGGCCAGGAACAGCATTTTGTAAAAGCCAATAGGGACAACGTGGGGAGCCTCAGCCAGCTGCTTAAGAACATCTGCCCTAGCACTGGTCTATACAACGGCAGAATACTGCGCCTTGACCTTGGTAAACCATACTAACCATACTACTATAGTCGATACGCAGCTAAATCATACCATGCGTCTAATTGTTTTTTTTTTTAGGTATTTATGTCCATTTTTTATTTTATCTTTGTTTTGAATATTGTACGGTAGAGGCTTAACGGAGCTGGCATAGTCAGTTTGACAAAAACTCCCTAAAAATAAGGATTAAAAAAAAAATGCGTCTAATCACTTGCATGTTGCATGAAACCAACTCCTTCATACTGGCTTCCAGCAGTTTCAGCCCTAAGCAGCATAGCCCCGCCCCACCTCCGTCGCACTCACGATCTACAAACGAAAGTGGATAAGGCGCTCAGGCGGCCTGAGCTGCCCATAAATAACGACTTGCCTACGTTCAAAACATCCAGACTGAAGTCCCGAAATCCACCGGCACTGCAAGCCTATCGACCACTGTCTCACTGGAATTTGAACGAGGCCTAGTCCAAAGATTGGTCCGACAGAGGCATCTCACTCGAGCTGTTCGAACTGAACCCACGTATCCGCCCACCTGGATTCGACGAATCATGCCGGGTCTGGTGTATGCTCAACCGGCTGAGAACAGGAATTGGTCACTGTAACTACCTCCAGAAAAAATAGGGTTGGTGCGATGACGAACGTAGCGAATGCGGATGCCCTGAGTCCTGAGCAAACCATACGACACATTGTTATGGAATGCCCATTACCGAAATACAGTGGCCCAATCCAGGATTTTAAAAACCTCACGAGCGAAGCTACCAGAAGCTAGAAGCAGTGTAATATGATTTTCCATACGATCGGCAAGTGTGCCCGGCATAAGCCCCGTCAAAGCCGGGATCGCGGCCGGAAGAAAGGGGGTCTCAACATAATATAGGACGAAACGATTTTCTTTATTTTATTGTTAAAATTAATACGGATATAATTAAATAAATCACTTGAATTCATTGGTACTATATAAATGGCCATAAAAAATGTCACGCCGATTTCACGCCGGTCAATTTCATCGGCGGCGGCGGCGTGGAAAAATTGTCGGCGGCGGCGGCGCGGCGGCGCGGCGCACACCTCTACTTTGGACGCCACGCTACTGCAGCACAGTACCTATAATAGTAGTAATTTTTCTTCCTACAAAAGGTACATCGCGCGCTTGTATGTGTGTGTACGCCGTGAACGACCGCACTACAAGCAAAGTTTTACGAATGCGTAAAAAGGCCCAGTACGGATCGCACTGTCTGCGCCTCGACCTTGAATACCGATCACGCGCTCCTAAACGGTTGAAGTTTGACTACTTGTCTATTTTAATACTTTGCTGATAGACAACACTCAACATAAACTAGAGACTTCTAAGTTTCTAACTGCATTCACTAATGAAGGCTTACATAGTTAAGTATAATTTTGCACAAAATGACTGATTGCTCAGTTTATTTAGGGCGTTTCTTCTCAAAAGTGGTTTGAAAAACTTGAGTAGATTCGGACTTGTAAAATATAGAGCGGCTTTCACAATAAAGTTTATTTATTTCATGAATTTACGCGTAGCAGTTGCTCACAGAAATAATGTGATCAAATAACCCCCCCCCCCCCCCCATCTGCACCCCCTATTTCTGGACCAGTGCACCCCACAGCATAATATGTAAGGACATATGCTGCGGGGAGCACTAAGACAGAGTTTTTTGAAAAATGACTCTCTAAAATTAACTCTAGTATATGTTTAATTAAAAAATAGATATTGATTGCGTGTAGTTAAAACGTGAAAGTAAGAGAAAATTTAAACCTTTCTAATCTTTAAGAATTTAATAATCACAAGGCAGTTTTAAACTGTAAACCATAAAACAACGCATTTCTTTTAACACAGGAAACAGCTCATAACACGTTTTATTAGCTTATAATTTTATAATTCTCTTTGGTTATTATTCAAAGGTAAGTAAATAAAGACTAAACGGGTATTATAAGTAATAGTTTGAATAAATTAAATGTAATCAAACAAGGTGGACCGACGATCTGGTGAAAACCGCGGGAAGCCGCTGGATAATAGCAGCACAAAGCCGACAATCGTGGAGATCCTTGGGGAAGGCCTATGTCCAGCAGTGGACGTCTTTTGGCTGAAATGATGATGATGATGAATCAAACAATAACTGAAATAGAGCTAGATAAATTATAATTCAGAAACTTGGTCTGAATTCAGGTTTCAGTATACCTTGCTTGCTTGCTAATCAGCCTTGCTATATACCCCTGATATATACGAGTATGTATACTTATGGCAAACAACATCATCATTATCATGTTTGCAAGGGCTAGTGCTAATAATAACAAAGCAATGTAGACTTATAATTTTCAACTATTCCCTGACAAATTAGTTTCCAAGTTACAGAACGTTAAAAGCATATCTCGGTAGTGATGTCCCGTTCAAAGTTCCAAGGAAAGTTCTTAATTCGTATGAGACATTTCGGGGAATAAACAAACAAATAGGAAATATTCCTGAGAACGGTACATCTCTAACCTCGGTAATTTCCTAAAAGTAGAAAGTCACCTTCATTCTCGAAATAATTGAGGCAGTATTCGAACATCCCTAACCTTCCGACAACGCTGCAACATGGAAATTGCCAACGAATCTAAATAAGTAGGTAAAGCGATTTCGTAAACAATCCGCAATTTTAATAGAAACACGTTGAATTTACTCCCTTAGTTCAAAGGTTTATTGATTTAACATTTAAATGTTGTCCAATAAATGGAAACATAATGCCAATTCAACCGTTAAACTAGAATTCGCGATATGAAGCGGTTAATTTATTGACTGGCGAATAGTGTCGTGTTCAAGGTCACCCCATTGTCGCCCAGACTTGGGCTTCGTGTGGGCATATCTGTTTGGGTTTCTCCATTCCACACCCACATAAATTAGTCTCTTTTGACTGATCGTCGGCTTTCTATCACCTTTTAAATGACCCTTGTGCAAAGTTTACGAGGTATCTATATGGGGTGAAACTAATCTGCTTATTGAGGCAAATGTCGGAAATTCAGTTAGTTGTGTCGTTCCCAAACTACTGATCACCACTTGTTAATAATAACGAATTAGTTTGCGACGGCGTTTAATACGAGTAACCTAGCATTAGCACTAATGCGTCCTTATGACAAGCGATAATGTGGTACGTTAGAGCTGGTACTAATAATTTTCTCCCAATCAAACAATAATTTGTTTTAATGTACCTAACTACACGTAACCTTAAAAGTTTTTTTTTTATGTTATAAAATGGCAAACTAGCAGATGAGCTACCTACCTGATGGAAAGCAGTCAACGTCGCTCATGGATATCTGCCGATCTTTGAGTCTTGTTTCCTTGTTTCTTGAAGTACCCCTCGTCATAGCGCGTTGGGAATACCTCAGGTGGGGGTTTATTTAGTTTTAGAGGCATGTAGGCAACTGCATAAGTGGTTTACGTCGAACGGCTTACTACTAAATGTTTCGAAGTCGAATGTAATCATCTTTTCAGGACGGAATATTACACTGCCGCCGTGCATTACCAGTGGTTCTATGCCTTTAGCCAATGAATGCAAATTTCTCGGTTTTGTACTAGACTCTCACTTAAATTGGAAGAGCCACGTCGATCGGCTGTTTGACAGGTTAGGTAGTGCCACATTCGCGTTAAAAAAGTTGAAACCATTAATATCAAGTAAAGCATTGAAGTCCGTATATTTTGCATATTTCCACTCGTTAATGTCATATGGTACGATCATTTGGGGAAACTCCACAGACGCCAAGCGAGTCCTAATACTCCAAAAACGTGCACTACGATTACTGGCAGGAGTGAAGCCCAGGCACTCTTGTAGAGATTTGTTCGTTACGCACCGTATCATGACGCACTATTCGCTATATTTATACGAAATATTAATGTTCGTGAGGAGTAATCTGCCAATGTTTGAACGTGTCGAAGTTCCGGGCAAGCAGCTCCGATCAACTGGCAGACTAAGAACAGTCCCACGTCGCATGGCACTGGCAACAAAAAATCCGCGCGTCATCGGCCCAACGTATTATGAACGTCTATCCGCCGAACTACGATCTGAACCATCTAATCAAAAATTTAAACGACAATTGAAGAACTTTTTATTAAAAACTTCATTATATTCAGTAAGTGAATATATGGATATTTAATTATTGACATTTCTCCGACTCCAAAGTCTATTTTTTGTAATGACAATTGTGATATATGTGTGCATGTAGGTAGTTAATTTTATTTCTTATTTTTCTTGACATTGTTAACTACATTCAATTTTATTTAAATTTTTTATTGACATTGCTAATGCTAAATAGATTTCTGACATGTGATTTTTTGTTTTTGCTATTTTGTTTTATGTGCTATTCTATTATTCGTTATGATAGGTATTCAATTTCATTATTCATTTGTTTGACGATCATAATATAAATACGTGTAAATTGACCCTAGGATAATTTATATTGTTATTTGATATTATGAAATAAAGAAATCTAAATCTAAATCTATTCCACATCCTGCAGGTTCTTGGCAACAAAGAGCGTGATGCCCGCTTGTTCATTTCCTTTTGGCATAATTCTAAAGCTGGCAGCATTTCCTGTCTGTATCACTTTGCTTACTTGTATGTTGTGTGAGGAATTAAAGATAGCCGCGCAGAAATCGCGGAGTGAGCCACTCCTGCCCAGGCTCTCAATTAGGCTGTACGCCTAAAGCACTGCCATTTTAAAACGATTCATTATCACAATATTATAATAGAGGTGAACAAACGGCCTCGACGCCAACGGTTCTCTTATACAATACATCCGCGATCCAACCACAATTGACAATCGTGTTTTTCGGGTTTTATTGTAGAAAACGTTAGACCGATTAAACATTCTAGAGATTTGCAGCGATTCATCCATTTCGTCTAGTACGTTCGAATCGAACGCAACGAATTTTCCAAAGACCTCTTCCTCTAAAAACTTTGCTAGCCCCGTAATTTCTGTCTTTGTGTCATACATAACGGCATAAATTTTATGTCAACATGCCACATGAAAGTAGGTATTACTAACCATCACTGTCTGTACCACGACACGCGATGCATCTTTCTATGAAAATCATGATGACATCATCAATAAATGTAGGAAATATTGTCTAGCATTTTCTGAAAATTCCCGATTAAGTCCTGTTTAAATCAAATAAGCGCTATTTCTAATTTACAGTTAATTTTATATCATAGTCTTGTACTTATTCGTATTAAATACAGGTTCTATTAGTCGGTGTGTTGGGTGGAATTAGTCAGAAGCCTAACAACTGCTCGTAATTCAAGTAATTTACACAGCAAAAGCAGCATTCAAATTGGCAAGGTTCGTAATACTTAAATATGTATAGTGTATACTCATACGTATTCTCATTTGCAAACAAACTTGCAGCTAATAGGTGTTTATGGCAGGGTCCGACTGGGTCTGAAAGGCCCGAGGAGGTAGGTGATTTTAAGGGCTCCCCGCAAGCTTAGGTTAAGGGAAAGTGGGATACTATGGGGTAGGTAGGTAGGTTGGACCGGTTCGGGGGGTGTCATGCGTAATGCATTTTCGCTCCGTCAAAAAAAAGGTAGGTTGGACCGACATAGCGCCTGATGATAAGCAAGCTGAAGTGGCAGCAGTGGGCCGGTGGAGAGCCGATTGCCCGATGGGGCAAACGAGTTCTGGGGTGGAGATCGCGAGCGAATGGTGGCACGAATTAGGGAAGGCATATGTCGAGCAGTGGACGACTGTGGGCTGATGATGAGGTAGGTTGGCAGGGAATTCGCAGGCTAGGCTCCTGCTGGGAAACGCACCCTGGACTGTCCGATACTAGTCGTAGGCAGGTGGGTCAATTGAAGAAAAAATAAAATCTCAGTTTCGTTACGATTTTCCCCTATATTTAGTTTGAGCGTAACGAAACTGAGAAATTCAAAATTTGTACGGCAAAGTTGGGACATTTTGCAATACTTTTTTTTATTTCATAAATGAAAAGTGCTCGTGATTCTAAGTAAAATGGTATAAGACACACCATGATCAGACAAAAAAAGTAAAAGGTAAACTTTTTCTGCAATTGACCCAGGTACCGATGTGGCAAAAAAAAGGTACTGATGTGGGGGACTGTGAAGCCGAGCAAAATGTGAGATATCGTACTGGCAACATCATTTCAACCTTGATACGTCCACTGCTGAACGTAGCTCTTCCTCAAAGACTTCCACAACGAACGCTCGCACGCCTCCGGCCTCCATCGCCTTCCGGCGACCCTAACCAGGTCGTTAGACCGTCTTGTGGGGGGCCGCAGTAGATTATATATTGACCCTCATCCTATATGCAAAATAAGGGTTAATGCGTAATTAAGGTGCATACATGCAATTTGACACTCGTTGCAATTTTACTGCACTTCAGAATACATAGTAATTTGCCTATCTGATTATGCAAATCGCTAGTTAAGCAAATTTGAATTGTATACGATATTTATGTTATGCTACATGCGACAACTCGTTAAGGAGTCAAATGTCGTGGTTGAGTAATACATTAGTTAAATGTTATTCAGGTTAAGTATGTTCCTTTAAATAAGGCAATAGGGTGTTTTCCAATAAACAAAATATACACATAAACATTATTCCAAAGAAGCTCGGAAAAAATCCAGCTACGTCATTCATATCATCATCATTTTCGTGCCATCAATACGATTAGGTGATTCGAGTCGGTCGGTTTACCATACAATCCAAAAGAGGGTCATTGTCTGTTTCCACGGCATCAGTGTTTGGAATGCGTTTTATTCCATAACTTGATACAATTTATTTGTGCTAAATGACAAGAGAACTCTCAAAACGTCAAAAGAATATATTATTTTAGTTTCAAATTATGCCAATAGATGACGATAATCTCACAGGCCCAATTGCACGAGGAAGCAAACGATGACCCCCTTTATGTGTGTACAGGAGACCGACTGACTCGAATCTCCTGATACTGACAAAACGAATTAGGCATCGATTTGACCATGTTGAGTAGTGACGTCACAAGTCAGTATTTCTTGAAAACAGCATTAACTACCTACTGTCTTTAATAGCCCGCGCTGCCCGCGTCAACATACTTATATATAATCATAAGTCTTTCATGTCCAAGTCAGCGTTTAGACTCTTCAAAAAGCTGAATTGATCGGTCAGCAAATGGCATATTCTCGACAATGTCTAAGATTGATTTTTGTGTTTGCTGCAGCATGGTGTGGTGAGATGGGCGGGCCGCAGCGCGCGGGGCGCTCCCCCGAACCGCCGCCGCCGCCGATCCAGCCCTGCAGCGGCTTCCTCGGCAACGTGAGTACCAAAACAATCCATAAAAAAATAAATAAAAAAAACTCTCCACTCAGCAATGCAGTTGGCTGGGCTAGGCATAGGTCTGATTCTTTTTTATTTCTGTTTTTTTTTGTTTGTCGGTGTCTCTCTCCCAGCATAACTTTTCCCCGAACAATATGACTTGGATCTCTTTAAGGTGAGAGTGAATAAGCACTATATAGGTAAACATGCTCCATCGTCGGCTTCATCGTCACTTACCAACAGGTGTTCGGGAATGTTTCGGAGCAAAGCAACGATAGGTGCTTCCGATCCATAGCTCGGACACTTCGGATCACCCTCTGGATACGCTCGCTCTATCATAGGCCTTATTAGGGTGTATTTTCGCTGGCGTAATTTCTCTGGCCACCAATATTTAAAAGATTCCCTCTCACTAGACTGGCATTCGTTGGTTACTTGTTAGAACTTTACTGATTCTACATTGTATCCAAAAGTCCAATCCTAATAAGGCAGAATCTTCTCAGTATTCGCCAATATGTCATGACAGCGAAATTACGTTTTTGAAAATACACCCATTAATGCCCACCATCAAACATTATCGGAGTCAACAGAGAGGGTGGAATCAACAGTAAAAACAGTGATTTTAAGAAACTACAAACTACTACAACAGTACTATGTACAACCATCAAGTATTATAGGTACAAAACGTTTATCCTTGCCTCAGCTACTATTAACAATCCAAATAATGCACAAATCAAATAATAGTCTTAACCAAGAAAATTACAAAGAATATTTGTATTATCATTTATTCAGTAGCTCACTTAAGGCTACAAATCGAGGAGTACAGACACTGCTGGCTGTCTAGCATAACTGGCCGCGACTTCGTTTCTCGCGCGATAGTGCATCGCCTGTCACTGTCACACTATATTGAGTAGAAAGAGATAGGTAGCATTTGTCGCGCGGCAAAGAGTTGCGTGCTACAGTTATGCAAGAGGTACTGAAGTTAAAATATACAGTGTTAAAATATATGTGCAGTGCACAAATTAGGCACATTACAATCGCTCGCTAAATGTTCTACCGAAAATTATACCTGCTGCCAACTTTCATTATATATAAACCCATAAATTATTTACACATCCTCAATAATGCCGTATGAATTTAAACGACGCCTTATCTCTAGAATCGCTGAGCCGACCAATTAATATATTTATGTGTGTTAGTCGCATAAAACGTGAAATATGCGTGTCGCGTCCCGGCGACGGCGGCTGCCACTTTATTATCGCATAATCCTTTATCGAAGTCGCAATCGAAATGTTTTATCAGACAATTTGAATATCAACCAATTTTATTTTTTGGTTTGCTCATGTTAACAATGTAGTATATGGAATTCTGAATGAATCTTGCAATGGGGGATGATGACTGGGTTAAAAATATATAATTATATTTAGTCCGTCAGTTAGATTATGGAAAAATATGGGACACGTATTTTTTGGTTTAACAAAATATTAAAAATCAACAAAGTTATAGATCATCAAACTTCTGGAGTGGGGGCTTGTGACGTCACTCCTAGGTGAAAATTGTACCTAGGAGTGACGTCACTCGAAACTTCTAAGTAGGTACTCTATCTTCGTCATTTTTTGTTTGTCAAACAAAAGAAAAAATACGTGTACAATATTTTTTAATAATCTAACTGACGGACTAAACAGTTTTTTTTTGTCGTCTAGCCCATTCTGTGCTTTACTATTTTAATAGGTATTCCTCTTTCGAATACTTTTTCAAAAAAAATTCAGCATGGATATGGCGATCTAAAAGCACCAGAAAGAGTGTTCAGGGCCGGATTTGGAGCGGAGGCCTCTAACGGACTAGTGAACGCCCTTATTAGGGAAGTGTTGTGGAGGCCCGAGGCAGTAGCCCCGCCTTCCCCTTCCTCAAATACAGCCCTGGGCGATATCGATAATTTTTTGTTCATTTTCATGTTTCATTCTGCAGAGACACGTCTGAACACGAAGTGAAACAAATTGTGAAATAAATATACATGTAAAAAGATGCAAGTGTCGCAACGCAGTTCTCCTACAACAAAAAAGTTTTGAGATGTAAAGTTAAACCAAGTCAGTACCGGGGGGGTATCAACAGAACTCGATTTCCACCGACTTGCCTATTATTAGATCTATAAAATGTCTTCCTCCACGGTTAAATAATAGGCAAGTCGGTGGAAATCGAGTTCTGTTGATACCCCCCCGGTACTGACTTGGTTTAACTTTACATCTCAAAACTTTTTTCTTGTAGGAGAACTGCGTTGCGAGACTTGCATCTTTTTACATGTAATGTTTTTGATGGGATCTCATTTCGTTTTGTAAGTGGTCTTCCTTTAATTATTACATTCCAATCCATTCTTTTCAATTTAAACTGCAAAACTAACTTTGTAATCGCATGTATTTGTATAGGATTACAATTTGTGCAGTTGTGACTGAAATTACAACATATTTAGGTTTTTAAGGACTTGATAGACTAAAAACTAACTATGTTTAAAATTTGGAGCTTGTAGGTCTGCTAGAAGTACCTTAGAATTATGATGATCAGTGAGTCAATGATATTGAGAATATATATAATCTTATTGTGCCCTATATATTCCTGAAATTTCAGGATTCTAGCTTTAGCCAGTACAAAATTACGGGAGGCTGAAAATGGCCTGAAAGGCTTCGAGAAAAGGATGGTACGGCCGTGCCTTTGTTTTGCTCGACTTGGCGGGGGCACTGCCGTGCCCCCGGATGAAACGTTCACTCGAGTGACTATTCATTCGAGTAAACCGCCTGATATCACCTGAATACATAACAGTAGAAAAGAAAGAAAATTAATAGGAATGCTCACGAATAGCCAGTTTGGCGATTGTGGAAATACAGACGTTACTTACACTACAAAGTATTATTCCCTCTCCCGAATTTTAGAGGATACTAAACTTGGGCCATTCATAAAAAAATGCCCAAAGCGTACCTGTTACTAGTGGGTACTCGGATAGTTCACAAAATGCCCCTACCTGTTGCTTAGCCGGCAACATCGATAGGCTGATAATGTCGTGGGTGGCATGTTTTCGTCGGCACGCTCCCTGGCACACCAGTTTGCGCTATAACCATAAGAGCTTTGAATAGAGATCCGTTGTACGCAAATTTTCATTAATATTAGGCGCGTTATAATTTAAATTGATTTTCTGTAAATATTTTTAAGAGTCAGACGCTTTATAGTTTATTTAGGGCATCAATCAAATATTTCATAATACATGTACCTACATCAGTTTTATAACAGGTTTATTCTGCATAGAAATTGCTAAAACCGTGTGGTATTTTGGCAATAATATATAATATGGGAATCAAGAATAATCTACCAACTAGGTTTTGCCAATATTACCAGGAGAGATGTATGTAAAAGAATTAATCCACTGAAAATATTTCCGTAGTAAGGCAAAGACTTAATTTCACCACCTCTTCTCTCACTAAATATTGCCCATTTCATTCGACGTACACTTTTTGATCATTATCTTAAATTTGGCAGGTTATGTTGTTACGTAAGAATGATTGCCATCTGACCTCCATAACCCCTTGTGACAGGGAAACCAGACCGAAGAGGTAATATTATTTATCACTACCCAATTAAGAAATGTTAACATTACCATCCTCGGGCGGCAATGTGAAATTAAGCAGTAACGGTAAGGAGAGGAAAGTGTTCCATAAATCAAACGGTTTCTGTCGACGCTGTAATGAGGTGATCAATGGCGCTTATTTAAGGAAATCTTTAATCTACTTACTCGTATAATGCAATAAAGATTTACTGTCTGCACGAACATGCATTATGAATATGGTAATTTGGTTACATACTTACTCTTTAGAGCAGGGTTTCTTAAACTGTGGTCCATGGACCCATAGGGGTCCGTGATACGAGAGCCGGGGATCCGCGGCTATGCCTTCAACACAAACTCTCATGTGCCCTAAATTTTCTTTATCTCTGATTATATTCGGAAAGGGTCCGTAAGGTTTTCGAAATAATGTAGGGGGTCCATGACCAAAAAAAGTTTAAGAAACTCTGCTTTAGAGCGTTAATATCTTTGGATAGGGTGGAAGGTTTCTATGGTAAGTTTCATAGTGGTAAATTACATGGACAATATTAGATGTTGAGTTTCTTGCATTAAAGCGACTTCTGGTGAGTTTAAAATCGTGAGCACTAATTTTCTTCAGGTACAAGGGCAAATGGGTCGACTTACAACGTTTCAAGCGCGGTGGTTTTTTTTTCATTCGTGTCCCAGCAAGCGATGGTGATCACAGTTAACTTTTAATCAACATTTGTCGTCACTCAATATTTGTTCGCGGTAAAAATCGAGTGACACTAAAAAAAAGGTTTGAGAAACGCCTGAAATTAGATCAACTCATAAAAATATCTGAATCATCTTCATAGACACCCGATTTATCCTGTTCTTTTCGTTATACGGTTATGGCAAATGTCGAAATATGTAATTGTATCAAATTGATCCTTTCTCCGCACTGGTCACAGTATTGTTTATTAACTATATTTATTATGTACGCGTAGTATAGCAACTCTGTTGCACTTACCGGCGATTTGCCTAGATTACCGTGCAGCCAAAATAGAGGGTTGACAGGTCGTAAATCTATCGGCCACAATTTGCCGTAATAATGGTCGTTGTGCAGCTGGGGCCATGGTTACGTGTCGCAGAGAAATAGCGACGATGGTTCACTTCTGCTCGGCTAGTACATGAATGAATGTTACGCCACTTGTAGTTCTTAATTTTGCCGTGTAATCATAATTCGATAGCAGTCGTGTGTCCGAAGGACGCCCGATTAGCAAGCATTACACGGATAAATTAAGAACAGTGGCAAGTGGCGTAACATTACCGTGTCTGGTGACTGTACAAGATTTCAGTGGCGGGCACTCCATAATAGTACATTACATAACTAGTGTGGTAGCATATTTACGTCCCTCGCTTGCAGCTCGGGCGGCCAACATCTGCGATCTCGGCCTTTCTTTATTACCTCCCGTGTTGTGTACGTCATTTTATGTCTACACTTGTCTACGCTTTATGGCCAGGTGTGGCATAAAAATAAAAAAAAAAACACTGCTTATCCTCTAATTTCTACTCTAGTAACAGGGTAGGTAGCAGTGGCGTGGCGTCCAAAGAACTCGATTCTTACCGGCTTGCCTAATATCAGGCATTTGACCACCTTATTCTACAGCTCTTAAGGAAAATGTACACAGAATCTGCACCGGCTTGCCCAAGATATCTTTTACGCCACGCCACTGGTAGGTAAGTAGTGTGTTAAGATAGGTAGCTTAGCAGGGAAGGCATTAGAGGGTAAGGCACAAGCAGTGACTTTTGTCTTTTTGGAGTGCACGCCACTGCAAGATGGCATGATGGGTATGATCTCGCGAGCGACACAGCAACCAATGAGAACACGTGTACAATGCATTGCGTTACAGATGCGTGTTCAAAAAAAAAAAAAATGCGTGTTCCTATTGGTTGTTACATGCTGTGACGCGTGCGAGATATGGCGCGATCGTGTTGTGCTGGTGGTTCTATAGGCTGATGATGATGGTTCACTCTTCACCTTGTTGTTTAGGGTTTAGGTCCGACGGACCGGAAGCCTGAGTGAGTTTTAGGGCGGAAATTCGGTGTAGAATTTTTAGGGTTCCGTACCGAAATGGTAAAAAAAGAACCCTTATGGTGCAACTCGGTCTGTCTGTCCGACTGTGTGTGAAGCCAGATATCTCAGAAGCTACTGCTGCTATCGATATGATTTTTTTTTGTATGAGCATAATCAGTGTTCGAGGATTTCTATGCCACACCGCGCAGAAATGGTAATATGGGTACGCCCCTTGGCCCGCGATACCAATAAAACTGTTCGAAAAAATAAACGTTATTTCGGAGTTGGTAATATTTTTATAGAATAAATGACAGTATTATAATTATTGTGTTCATTCACTCCGTGTGGCATAGAAATCCCCGAACACTGATTATAATGTATCCGATTTTAAAATTCTGTTGCCCTCAAAGCATCTGTTTTACCCTTCGGATGTGGGAAAGGTATGCCATGAGGTCTATGCGGGTGAACTGAAGTTGTTGGAACGTTGAAGAAATCCTTGGGCAAGCCGGAGCAGCTTTGGCTTCAATTTTCTTTAAGAGCTCTACAATTAAGTGCTGAACTGCCTAATATTAGGCAAGCCGACGGGAATCGAGTTCTAAGGACGCCACGCCACTGATAAGTACACTGTCTGTTGAAACGTACGCTGGGCAGCGCAGCTAGTTTGCAACGTATAATCTGATTCTATAACGATTTGCTAAAACCCGCGCGGCTATCATAGTGCGCCGCAATTTATGCGGATCGCCCCGCAGGCACAAACACCATCAGCTAACCGCAAACGCTATCGTTATTTCTATCCGACGTCATCTTGACCCATCCCTGCCGTTTACGGCAGCTAGAGTATATAGTGAGAATATTATAGAGCGTCAATCCTCAAGTCAAAAGTTACACATATAGTTATTAGTCGTGATGTGAACGTATTTGAATGAGAAATATTCGGAGTGAAAGCCCTTTTGCACCTCTTCACACGCATACATACACACACATCCCTTCATTAGTATTAATCGAATTGGAGATGACTAGTCATGTTCGGGAACTTCTAGAAGTTCGTCAGTTGAGTTCTTGATACCTCGAGTTTGGCTACGCATTCTATTCACTCCACACAATTTACTAAAAACTTTGTGAACGTACTGCATCCATTGAGACAGGCGTTTATACAGTATGTAACTACAACCACAGAACACCGCACCACAACCAACCACACAAATACACACCACCCACACACACACACCACACCACAAAAATATATCCACAGAAATATATCGAGGTAGAAAAAAGTGTATGCACCAAGCGTGCTAAAAAGAAGTGGCGACGACTCACTTTGCTCGCCGTTAACTTCAGTTTCCGCCAATATTATTATGAGTTTGAAAATCTGATAATAATGTTATGATTCATTAAAATAAATAACCACATTTTTACTAAAAAAAACCCGACCGCGGTGAACTTTGAAACTGCATAAAATCCGCCATTTTGTTTATTTTAACGAACTTCATATCCAGTGACACTCGCACCATCAAGACGAATCTAATGATGTATCATTTATTAAAATCGGATGTGCCGTTGAGTAGTTACGAGCGGACACAGGAACGGACATACATACATACATACAGGTCAAACACATAACCCTCCTTTGGGCTTCGCCACAGTCGGGTAAAAAAATATGTTTTCCGTCACTAAATTACACTTTTGGCGTCAAACGCCAAATGAAAAACGTTATACGCTCGGTTCCCATGCAAATCGACGAACTATCTCCTTCTATCTCGATATTGGGCATTTCTCCAGAAATATGTCTGCGACTCATTCATCTGTCTCCATACATTTAGTATGAAAAAGGGCCAGATGAATGAGGTGACCGCAGACATATTTCTGGAGAAATGCCCATTTAGGTATTAGGTATAACAGTAATTTGGCGCATTTCTCCAAAAATAATATAGTCGGGCCATCAGTCTATCTTGTGAGGGGCCTTTTCTGGGTTCTTCTGGTGTCTCGCAAGGGCTATGGACGTAGGGTTGCCAAATGGAATTACCGTATTATCGGGAGCAGGACACAATATGTCGGGATTTTGAGACTTTGGTCGGGAGATGCTCGACGCGCGAGCTTTTTTTTTAGCCTGAAACAGCAGAAATTTTCGCTGGCCGGACCACCTTGAGTGTATCTGACTAACTGTTAAAATGAAGTCGTTTGTCGGGAGATTTTATTCTTTGTCGGGAGTCGGGAGAACATACAAAAAATCGGGAGAATCCCGCCAATTCCCGACCATCTGGCAACCCTATATGGACGCAGGCGGCGTAGACCCAATGACGAAGGCGTTCTTAGGAGGAAACGCATATTTAATTCACCAGTGGCCGTGATGACGTAAAAAACATGGTATCCATATAAAAAAACAGTACTAAACGTATAGCGATATAGTTTACCCAACGCATAAAGCTCTCCAGCATAAATCGGCCCGTAGGCTCTCATTAAGGGAGCGCGGATCTCCGGGCAGCCGACGTGCTCCACAAAGCTGCGACCAACGTTATACACAAGATAACACAATCAGTATACTGTTAGGATGTGGAACCCGAAGAAAAACGCATTTTGACGATATCAAATAAACAAGGATACCATCTTCGACGCCACGCCATTGCACATTGACCTTTCTGTTTGTTTTATATTCGCATAAATATAGTTTTCCCAACGTTTGATATTGGCCTGTATCAAATTCCCTTTAATTGATCTTAACTAGGAATCCTCTTTTGGTGCCATCTCCAACTGGAGTTTGCCAATCGTTTTTGTAAATCTTAATGAGTAGGTACAGTGGTTCCGAACCTGGGGGTAATTACCCCCTTACGGGTAAAATTAAGTTTTCTTAGGGGTAATACTCATATTAAGTCGTTTTTCTTTGAGTACTTTCATATACTTGTCGGTATTACCTATTTTTTGGCGGGGTAACGACACAAATCTAGAGGGGGCCTGTGGGTGATGTGGTAGGTAATAAAGGTTAACCACTGCCCTAGTAGGTATGCTCTGAATAAGGTCCTTAGCTAAAACATCTTGCGTCTGCCTAGTTTTCGTCATTCCCGGTTTTTTCCTGGGACAGAAAGAACGTTTAGTATGTTTAGTACCTAATCGTGAAAACTTGGCATCAATTATTACTTGAATGACGTTTACTATCTCCCTTGTACATAAAAAAAAGGAAAAGTCGTAGAACTGTGGCGTAATTGGACCAACCTAACAATAAGGTAGATGTCCAACTGTTTCACGCTGGAGGAGTACTTGATATCCATATGTTGAATCTCGATAAATAAGATAATATTAACATTAAGTATTATAACCTCATTTTAGCGATGGGAAATGTTCCTGGTTATCAAATTTCAAACGCCAAACACGTAAGGTGTCCGAGTGTTGGACACTGTCCCGGTTGAAGCCACCTTGAATGTTAAGTCGCAACAGAGGTGACAGCGGGGTGTTGACTATTGGGCATAAGCGTGTCGAGCACTAGGACGTTTACATTATGAATATTTTTTTACACTAAAATGGCCAGGAATCTCGCTTTTATTCTACAGTCGCGTATATCTATAAGTTACTAATACGGACATGTTGCGCGCACCCAATATGTAACAGCACAATACAATAAAGGAACCAAACTCGCCATAACATTCCGTGAGTTTACAACGCCCCTTTGTTTCCCGGCTACCGCGGAGTCTAAATTGTTTCAGTCAATACCACCAGAAAGAGACCCTTGTCTAAACTTTAAAACACGCATTTAAGAGCCTTTATTAGACATTCGAACCGTTCGACTTCTTCTGTCCGAAGGTCAATTCCAGAGCGCTTCGACCGCAGCGTTTTTTTTTTCATTCGTGTTCTATTCCAGCAAATACATAAAGCAGCAAGGGGTGGTGACCTCAGTTAACTTTTCGTACAAACTTTAATCCTTCGCGGTAAAAATCGAGGGATGCTAATGAATGACATAAAAAAAGCTGGAAAAACGCCTCGGAAATCGACCCCGAGTGCTTGTTCTGTTTTTTTGTGAGTGCGCTTTAACGATCTTTGATTTGACAGGTCAGATCCAAAAGTTCCGGTCATGTTTATTTTCTTTATGATTTAAAACGTCGAAGTATTGATATGCTTTCATAATTATTCCCTTGTTTAGGACTATTGCGGTCTAATAGCACACTGTTGACATGTATTTTATTCGTTATTCATAGAGAAGTACTGTGTCTCCATAGCCCCTTTAACTTGGTCAAAACTATCACCGTTTATTTCAATTCGTTGGCGGAAATCAAAATTTTGGTAATAACCTGGATTGAAAACAATTACAGTTTTCGAAGACCTCTTAACCAAGATAGATGAAACCTTTTTTGTTAAATTCTCTTGGTAACCTCCTGTAATTTAAACTGTAAAGAATGTGTGGGCTATAAACTTATTTGACAAAGAAACAAGAAAATAGTTCTACAAGTTTGCGTCCCCTTTGAACATCGCTTAGTTATAAACAATTTATTATAGCTACAATGTTGCACAAAGCTTTACCGTGCGCGTCAATTAAGGCGTCCCCCTTTTATAGCACTCTTTGTTCATGGCCCGTATGAGCATCCCGAAGACAATGCGGTTCAGCCGCCTGACCTCTCAGATTATGCCTATTTGCCTTTTATTTTATAGAAAATGGCGACTGGGGCCTATAATGATGTGCCGACGGCAAGCCGCGAGCAATATGGCGGGAATATGGGAGATAATCATGAGGCAAAGCCGTGAAATATTACGTGTCGCCAAGCCGTCGGGCTATTTCCTGGGGCTTATTTCGACGGCTTATTTCGACGAGCATAGTTAATTATATTTTTTATTCACTAGTTATATAATAAAACCATCTAGTGTTTAAATAGATCAGTGTTTCGAATCGGTCGTTGTAAGAGCCATCGATTTTTTCTCGAAATAGGTCGATGGGTGAATATGGGAAGAATATTCGACCGCTGTTCGAATATGTTTGAGTCTTACGATAGTTTTCTAAATGAAACTTATATGCACATTCTTGGAACTTTGTGTTTATGCTAGTAGGTACCTACTTGGAGAAAAAACTATGCCGCTTAAAGTAGATTAAAAAAGGAAGCTTGATTTACAAACTTAATTACAATTGTAATATAACATATTGATTTAAAAATCACCCCTGAAAACTCTTTCAAAAGTATATTTTTCTACCAAATATATAAAGAATGATATGAGATATGTATATCTTTATTATGTCTATGTAACGATGCCCAACGCAATGGCCTGATCGGGGGACTTAAAATAAAATTAGTTTTAGTCTAGTTAAATTACAAAGTTTTTCTTCTGTTCTTCAATATAACTCTAATCCAGCGCTCGGCAACCTGTGGCCCGTGAACCGCTCACTTGCGGCCCGCGAGCCACCCTGGCTATTTTGTATGTACTTATAATAGGTCGCTATATTCAGAACTGTATAAAATCACAAAATATCAAAGTGTGGCCCGCGTCAATTGTACTGCTTTAGCAGTAGCCATGACAGTGGGTACTACTGGCAAGACTAAACTATTGTAAACTGTACGTTACATGACATTTACACGAGGCCATTCTACTAAGGCAATGGTGGTCTGTTAAAGATCCTATCCTGTGAATTGTGTCTATGCCCACCTAACGCCAAGAATGGCTTGGCTTAGTGGATTCGCAATAATGGATTATATCGCTTATATTATTTAACTAGTGCGGCGTCGGCAATCTTTTAGCAGCCAAGGGCCACATAGTAGCTAACGAAATTGACGGGGGCCGCACTTTGTTAATAATTTGTGACTTATACGATTCTGAATATAACGACCTTTACATACAAAATATTCAGGGCGGCTCGCGGGCTGCAAACAGGGTTGCCAGATTAAATGACCCTTTTATAGGAAGAAAAAAACAACAAGTTTGGTCGGTAGATGCCCAGCGCGCTCGACGCGATCTTTTTTTTTTTAAATGAAAGAACAAAAATTTTTGCTGGCCGGACCACCTTCAGGGATCGGACTAAGTTTTAAAATTAAGTCGTTTGTCGGGAGATTTTCTTCTTTATCGGGAGTCGGCAGGACATGCAAAAATCGGGAGAATCCCGACCATCTCGCAACCCTAGCTGCAACTGAGTGTTTCGCGGGCCCCGGGCTGCAGTTTGCCGACCGTGCTACTAACTAGTGGATATCCGTTCGCGACTCCGTTCGCCCCAGTCCGACCAAACTCAGGGTGGTCCGGCTAGCGACCTGGTTCGACCCCAGGGAACGCCACGGCCGACCACCCGGTCCGACAATCGCTACGCCCGTACATGGGTTGCGAGCTTGCGAGTTTGTCAGTTCCTAAAAAAAAAAAGACTCCGTTCGCGGAGATGAAATAAGTTTAAAAGCTCTTTTTGCTCCGGCTAAGTCGGATAAAAAGCATCCTATAAGTTAACCGGGTTCATAATCTACCTTGACCAAATTTCATGCAAATTGGTTCGGTAGTTTTCACGTGATGCGCGCACAGACAAATAAACAAACACCATAAAATTCCATAAACTATTTATTTACGTCCTATTGCTTATTTCTATCACTCCTTAGTTATTTTTTTGGAAAAATCATTTATCTACAAACTCAGTATTTCTACGATTTTATTATTGTGTACCAGAACGTGTCGGTTTTGTTAGAAAGAGAAATTTCTGCACGTAGTATCATTAGTTATTATGTGTAACTTACTGGGTGGAATGTAACAAGGGACTTTCCTGAAAATATGGTGTCATATATTTGATGTAGATTTGCAATAGCTTAATGCTTGTAATAATAAAGAAAAACAAAACTATAGAAATAGTACTTTTGAATGTTTGTACAACCCTACTACTTCGCCGCGGCTACCTCTACACGCTGCCGTCCGTGACCGCGTATGGATGGCCTCTAAATAGGGTTGCAACGCGTGGTTTTTTTTCATGAACGTTTAACAAGCTGTAACTTGAAAACGGTGAAGGCGAAATAATGCCACATTTGGGGGAAAGTCTCTCGTTCCGTTCCACTCTGTATAGATGACTCATTCTCTACTTATAGCCAAAGTATCCTTTGACTTTCCTACGTTTTCATGCTAAAATTATCCGTATAATGTGCACGGTTAACTACAAGCTAATTAATACATAATTAACGATTCATTTAAATTTATGACTAATCAATTCTTAGATTATGAAAATACCGCTAAGCCAGATTATGTCCTAACGAGCTGTTTATATCGGGAAGCTATAAAGTTATTAACTTATTGAACACTTGATTTTGTATCAGAAGACGTTATTTATAGATAATCAAAGCAAGTTAAGGGCACGCTTACTTATTACTTTATTAAATAATAAATGTTACATACGATTGTAAACTAAAAATACAAAATATCCTTAATACTTAGATAACTACAAAAAAAAACAGAATTATAATAAATAGCATTTTCCCGCGGCTTCGCCCGCGTTGTTCCCGTTATTGTCCCAAAGGAACTCTTTACCGGGATATAATGTATCCTATGTTTCAATCCAGGACTTGGACTACTTACATGCCAAATTTCAGCTTGATCCATCCAGTTGTTATCCCGTTATTAGGTAACAAACATCCAAATATCCAAACATCCTCACAAACTTTCGCATTTATAATATTAGTCGGATATTAGTGGGATGTAATAGTACATTGTGTATCAAGGGCGGTAAGTAAAGAATTACAAACGAGTGTTTGTTACAAGGCCGAGGCGAAGCCGAGGGCTTTAATAACACGAGTTTGTAATTCCTTTACCGCCCGTGGCACACACAATGTTTTTCATCACACTTGTGAGGAAATCTGATTAAAATAACCTTACTTAACCTAAATAAAATTGTAAAACTGACAGTGACATTAGTGACATATTCCATAGACAATGCGAACGTCAAGTCACGTTCAGAAACCATAGCGGTAAAGACTAAAAATGGTTTATTTTATATTTGCAAAATACTGAAATACTATATTTAAACATTTAATTAATGTTACAGAAATATGTGTTTACATGTATTTGCAATAACAGTTCTCTTTAAATAAATATTTCAGTAATAAAAGTTAAAAAAGTAAGTTGGCGTTTCCTTTGAAAATGACAAATAAGAGTAAAACAGAACTAGCGTTTCAAATTTAAAAAGAAAACCATTACGCCCTAGGGCGTAATAGGTCATTTACGGCCCGCAAAACCTACGTGTAATGACACCATTTTCGAGCAAGTGTGATGAAAAAAATTATACCCCCGCGGCATGGTCCCGAAGATACTGGCACAGCATAACAGCAGTAATTTTTAGGGTTCCGTGCCAAAATGGTAAAAAAGGAACCCTTATGGTGCGACTCTGTCTGTCTGTCTGTCCGTCTGTCACAGCAAGATATCTCAGGATGTACTGATGCTATCGACTTGAAATTTGAAATAGTGTTAAGAACCGCTAACCCGAGCTTATGGGATGTAAAAAAAATCTTGTAACTTTTTTACTTTTTTTTTAAAGGGGTCCGTAATGAGACTTTGAAATTGAAATTAGGGCTATTATTCTTCCTACAAAAGGTACATCGCGCGCTTGAACGTGTGCGCGCCGTATTCCAACGCACAAGCAAAGAAATAAAAATGCGTAAGAACGCTCCAGTATGGGTCGCACTCACACAGACGTGCTATCGCGTCTGTGTGAATACGTGTTGCGTACTCCTGAACGGCCGAAGTTGGACTACTTTACACTTTGATGCTGGCAGCGTTTCCTCGCTGAATTGCAATGCTGAAGCGTTGTGCGAGGAAATTGCCAGCTCTTTGGTCACCAGTCGTGTCTCTCCTTTTGGAGAGGTCTTTATAGTACATTACTGCAGAGGCCGGGAAGTAAGGGGTTTCCGGCCGAGTACATATATATATATAAATACATAGTTACAAGCCTGGCAACCCCATTTCCCGCCGAGGTATGTATAGTGCTTTTCTCAAATATGCAATGAAATAAATAAACTTACTAATATCCTTACTTACCCTAAATATTATTTTAATCAGAAACTTTATATCAGAAAGTGACGTTAGTGACACTGACATATTATATCCATAGACAATGCAAATGTCACGTTCGGAAACTAGATACAACAAAAAGCTGTTTCAGTTTACATTTTTACCGCGAATATTTAGATGAAATATTTTAAATGTGTATTCTTGTGGTTTAGTTTGCAATTTATAATAATTGGAAATTGTTTATAATATGTTATTTGTTATGTTCATGTAAATTTTAAATAAATAAAACTGCAAAATACAAAAAAAATCGTTTTTTGTTTTTTAATGGCTGAATGCCGTGATGCTGTGGCCCAAATAAATGTGGAATGGAAATTAAAAAAAAAATACATTGCCGGCCTAGGCCGCCGTTGGTATGTCTAGTTTACATACAATTATTGTTTAAGGGTGGGGTTTTTGTTTAGCCTATTAGAAGTAACTCCTAGAAAGGTAGGGGTCTCGGATTCAAATCTCTCGGTAAGGGCAAATGTTTGTGTGATTGATGAGCGCGAGTATTTGTTGCGGAGTCTTGGATGTATCTCATCTATGTATTTAAGTACCTATTTATTTATTCAAATAAGTCGTAAGTATCTGGGGGCACGGTAGTGCCCTCGCCAAGTCGAGCAAAACAAAGGCACGGCCGTACCATCCTTTTCTCGAAGCCATTCAGGCCATTTTCAGCCTCCCGTAATTTTGTACTGGCTAAAGCTAGAACCCTGAAATTACAGGGATATATAGGGCACAGTAAGACTTATATATATTCTCAATATCATTCAATTTGAACGTGTAGTTTAAGAACTATTGAATGTCAAAGTTCCTTAGTTTTGTCACTGACTGACTGATGATCATCATAATTCTAACGTACTTCTAGCAGACCTACAAGCTCCAAATTTTAAACATAGTTTTTAGCCTATCAAGTTCTAAAAAACCTATTTAACCGTGGAGGAACACATTTTATAGATATAATAATAGGCAAGTCGGTGGAAATCGAGTTCTGATGATACCCCCCCGGTACTGACTTGGTTTAACTTTACATCTCAAAACTTTTTTGTTGTTGGAGAACTGCGTTGCGAGACTTGCATCTTTTTACATGTAATGTTTTTGATGGGATATTCTTTGTCTTTTACTTAGAGCATGCAGAACCGGGAAATTTTAGTATGGCAGTACCGGGAATTCCCGGTTCTCTCATACTAAAATTTCCCGGTTCTGCACGCCCTACTTTTACTCAACCAATACGGGCAAGTTTTGCTCACAATATCCGTACATATATTGTCCTATTTGGATTGATTACATTACGTATCGGCTGCATACTTAATATTATAATGGAAAGATGGGAAAGTCTTCGGCCCACTTAGAATGTGGAGCGAACAAGTGGTCATATTTCAAGACGACGTGGGCGCAGCGTTTGTGCATTCTTTATGGCCACTTCTGTTTTTACATTTAAAGTTGCAGGCAACAGATAAAGCTCTGTTATAGGGTTCCCTGCTCAAAATAAAAATCGAAACTAGTAGTTTGGCCAGACGTTCCAACCCCCCCCCCCCCCAGGTTTCACATGTACGAGGTTCGAAATTCAAAATACGAGGATTTTAGTCGTCTTGTACGAGCAAAAAAATTCTAAGGTTGGCAACCCTGGTGGTCTTTAAATGTAAGGCACGGAAGAGAGTCGTCATCCATAGCACATTTTTCTGGTAGGTACAAAACAGTCTGCTATTTTTAGGGCCTTATCACACTGGCGAGTTTTCATACAGGTTTGGATCTCGCGGCGACAAGTTTTATATGTAAATACGCTCGCAACTCGCTCGCAAATTGCCAGTGTGATAAGGCCCTTACGGGATGAATCTGCGTCACTTACACATGAGTCCATAAAAAATTCAAAGATGTACATGATCAACTGGTCATGTTGTTGATGTTTGCTGTAAGAACGTATCTAGATTACTGTTTGTCAAAATTTTCCCCTTTGATGAAAAAGAAAGTCTGAAAATGGTAACTTCTGATGGTGATTCCTGACTTTGGTGTTGTAACGTGCTTGATAAAGCTTTATGTCTAGCGATGAGAGGATTTGGTAAGACACCTCCACATAATTAGCCTGATATATAATCCGCTTTTTATGGATCGGCTCCGAATCTAGACTAGGCATGCGTGCTGAAAATTGGCGAAAGCCTCCACATTGCCATTTTAAACAGAGAAAGTTGAACGTTATTGATATTTTCGGAAATTCGAAATTTTTACGACTGGGGAATGCAGTAATTACCTTATTCCATTATACTTTTACATTGCATAAAGGGTATATGATTATGCAATGTAATTGTTTGTTCAACAATTATGAAAAGTAGAATTTTGGATAGTATTTTGAGCTCAGTTTGCAATACTCGTTGCCAGGTGTAAGGGTTATCTTTGGCTTTGGTAGCCGAAATCTGCCGTGGATTGTCAGCATAGCTTAGCGAGGATCGAACCGCCAAGATTGTCTGGTGACCTGGTTAAGGTCGCCGGAAATCAATGAAGCCAAAAAGTGTGCGACCGTTTTTTTTGAAGAAGTATTTATTTTCATGTTGACGTCTCCAGGTTGAAATGATAATTATGCGGTACGCTTAGCATCAGTTAGAAACTAGTAAATAAATGAAACAAAACCGGTCAAGTGCGAGTCGGACTCGCTCACCGAGGGTTCCGTACAAACTCGTAAGTAGATACGTGAATAGTTCAACAAAAACTGTATGGCCGTTAGCTTAGTAGGAGCAAATAAGTATGTGTACGATTTTTGAAAATTTCTAAAAAACGATGCTATTTAGGAAAACCGTTTTATTTTTCCTGTAATATTTAGGATGATATTAATAATTGGTAATTATTACAGATTTTTCTGTTCAGTAACTTCGAAGATAATAGGGGGGGAACGGTATTTTTTTGAACGTTTTTGGTCATAAATCAAAAAGTACAAAATTAAGAAAAAAAACAAAAATGGTTTTGGAATCTACAAATTAAGCCCTTTCATTTGATATCCCACTCGATATAACAGCTCTACTTTTGTTTTTCCACATCCCATTTCGGACCCCTTTAAAAAAAAAGTAATAAAGGTATAAGATTATTTTTCTATCCAATAGGGTCGAGTCAGCGACTTTTAACACTATTCCAAGTTTTATGTCGATAGCATCAGTAGATCCTGAGATATCTTGCTGTGACAGACGGACAGACAGACAGACAGACAGACAGACAGACAGACAGACAGAGTCGCACCATAAGGGTTCCTTTTTTACCATATTGGTACGGAACCCTAAAAAGTAAAGTAAACATGGACAATATAAAAAAGATAAAACCTTGTCGAAAAAAAAAGTTGTCGATGAAACGAAAATTGGATGAATCGTTTATCGACAAACCGGCAAGCACCTGATAACGGATGGTTACCATATCGTCCTATCGGCAAACATATTTATAGAATAACAACCTAACAGTAAGACCCCACATGACCATCAGATACAGCCGCTTCATTAGCGGCATCGGTTAGGCCCGCGAAGGCAGCCCACGTGACGGCCACACGGGAATTATGTTAATTAATACGGTGCCCAACGATCGCTCTTGTTCCGGCATGGAGCCAGGAGTAGGCTTCCATTACCGGTTATTTTAGTCTGGCCAATACCGGGATCCCGCGGTCTTAGTCCGGTCTTACCGGTATTGGAATCAAGAGTTGCATCGTTTGTAAGATTACCTACTTGTACTTTGTGTGAAACATATCAAACATATTATGTGTTTGTTTAACTCTCTTCAATAAGGTGTCAGAATTTGAAAGCTTTTGTCAAGATTGCATTGTCACAGCAGGACTTGGTATTGATTGTAAAGATATTTTAAACACACCTTTCTGCTCTACGGTTGAATTTTGCCACAGCATTTAAAAGTGTTGCTAGAGTATATATTAATTGCTTTGGCTTTTGGTGGGTCCAGAGGCCCCTTAGTTAACTACATAATCCTTTAGATCCATTACTTCCAAATAGTCAGCCTAATCAAGGCTGGCAGGCACTCGCAGCACCCACAGTCCCTGGTGTCCCCTTCAGGGCCCAGGGCACGTTGCAAAGTTAAGAGTCTACCTGTGCCCCTCTCTTAGTTTTACCAAAGTGGTCAATATTGACCAAATGGGACACAGACCAACCAAAAAAAAAATTGGTTGGTCCAGGCTGTCGCGAGCCAAAACTTTACACAAAATTGCAAGATCTGTAGAGGCCCTATACCACCCACCCATGATACTGGCGTTAATTAATTAATTATTAATAAATTAATATCGGGAGACAATATTTCACAAATCGCAAGTCCCAAACTAAGCAATGCTTTATTGTGGGTAGTAGACGACGATATACATACTTCAATGAATGATTATGAATGATTAAAGCTTGGGAGTAAACCTCCTTAGTTATCGGCAGTATGCAAAGCGCCAATTAGACTCAACCTGCTCTTGCGCATCTATCCACGTCGCGCTAGGGTTGTCACGCGTATAGACTACGCTTGGCACAGTTCGGATAGATTTAATAAGTCTCTTCAGATCTTTAAGCACGGGTCTAGGATAATTAACAGGGTTTAAGCGATCCGTTCTCCTTTCATTTTGTAAAATATATTAGAGACTCAGCAGAGAAGATGAATAATAAAGTAGTGCCTTAAGTTTATTGATAGAGTCTGTGCGGAAAGATAATGGGATTTAGATTTGAGGGCGCTGTAATGCTTTTCTACCGTATTTGCCATAGTTCGTTAGGTTAGTTCCGTTTTTCGCCACGCCTATTCTCTTTCCGCTCAGACTCTATTACCTATTCAATTATAGTAGGTACTACAATTAAATATCCTACTTTGGGCACTAGATGGGTATTTTAAAATGCACGATTAGGCGAAATTTAAGTTATGTTCAAATAGCGTCTAACCTGTCAGATGGTGCCGAAAAATTAGGTTTGACACTAATCGTCAGTTTTGTGACAACCTGTTAACAGTTAAGAGAACATGTTAAATAAAAAAATCCTTATATATCCAACAGTGGACCTCTTTGATGCTGAGACGTAATATTTAAAAGTGGACAACCCTAACGTTTCTTTCATAGCCATCCTCGTCTCGTCAAGCGTTGATTTCCAATACGCCGGACGGATCATTGAGTCAACGATAAGCTTTTTTACTTTTAATCCATTGTGCGGAAAGGTCACGGTTTTAATTGGCATTGAAATATTAACCGCGTTGTCTTTTAGTCTCGTTAGTGCGTTGTAATTGTTAATTAGTGTAAATGTACGGTCTTTTATTGAGATAGATTGCAATAGGTGATTATTGTGTGGATTTAGTTTCGTAATCGTTTGTAAATTGAATTCTGTTCACTATTTTCATACACATACATAAAACCTCATAGATTGTTAAGTCTAAATAGTCGGCTAAATCCGAAAATAGTAGACTCTAAGTCTAATAAGGTAAATAAAACAAGAAGAGCTTTAATTATTATGGGGATAAGACAAGTTGTCACTTTTGCTTTCCTCCCATTAGTTCGATACACAAGTTCACATAAGGACAGGATGACCCGAGTCATTCTTCCCGCTGGTCCGCTGCTCACTCTGAGCAATCAGCGCAAAGTCAAGGTGGCCCTGGCCAAACGACCTGGTTCGACTCCAGGCGTTCAGCCCCCACCTAGCCCGATCATATCGAGGTGGACCGGGACTAAGTGACCTGGTTCGACCCCAGGCACTCCCGGCTCCCACCCAGTCCGACCAACTCAGGGTGGTGTGGCTAGCGACCTGGTTCGACCCCAGGGAACGCCACGGCCAACCACCCGGTCCGACAATCGCTACGCCCAGGATGGGTTGCGAGTTTGTCAGTTTAAAAAAAAAAAAAAACGTTTGCTTTGTATTGGATTCGTGATTAAATATACCTTTAACATTTTACGCATATTCCTATGTATGAAGTATTTAAGAAACATAATTTATAATATACTTCTATTACAGAAGATTTTTTTGCCAACTAAAACTTTTCTTGTGACCCTATGACCGAGATAGACACAGCTTTAAGACATCCAGGTTGCTATTTTCATCTTTTTTTAGCTTATTTGAATGACCCACTCCCACTGCTGGGCGCCTCTCTCCAAGATTTTCACGTCTCCCTATCAATTGGCCTTTTTAGGGTTCCGTACCAAAATGGTATATTTTTTTATGCTGACAGTACTTACAAGTCTTACTGGCTGTTGTAAAAATCGAACGAGGTTCCCTGGGGTCGAACCAGGTCGTTTGGCTCGTATCACCGGGAAGTTTCGCTGATTGCTTAAAGCAGCGGTCGGCAACCTGCGGCCCGTGACCACTCACTTGCGGCCCGCGAGCGTCCCTGGCTATTTTGTATGTAAAGGTCGATATATTCAGAATTGTGTAAAATCACCAATTATTAACATAGTGCGGCCCGCGTCAATTTCGTTAGCTACTATGTGGCCCTTGGCTGCTGAAAGGTTGCCGACCGCTGGCTTAAAGTGAGCAACGGACCAGCAGGAGAGGTTGAAACGGATCAGTGTGTATATCTAACCAATGGGGAAATGAGGGTGTTTAGAAATCATAAACCCACCAGCTGGCAGCAGGGTGGATTTCGGATTTCTAAATACACTCATTATCAATTGCCTCTTCTGGCCAGTTAATGAGGAAAGCGTCCAGCTCGTCTCGCTATCTCTGTCTGCCCTGTATCTTCTGTAACAAAATGAAATATCACATCGGATATCATAAATTACGGCCATAACCCAAAATTTGCATATTACATTGGAAAAGGCACAATGCTTAAAAACCTCCAATCATAGCTATGTGTATCCACGTCCGGTACCGGCGGGAACCGGCCGAATACAAGTATAGTATATGCAGTATATTGTGTGGCCGAAGTGGGGCACACGGCCGCACGAACTGGCTGGCACACTTACTAATGCAGCTTATGACTAGTGTGCGCCCGCGGCGGGGCTGGGGTCCGAGTAAATCCTCAAGGTTCTGATCACTTGTCTAACTTGAGTGTTTTCAAATGACTTCAAAAGCAAGGAGGTTCGGAGTTGGTCGATTTTTACCCGACTGCGGCGAAGCCCAAAGGAGGGTTATGTGTTTGACCTGTATGTATGTATGTATGTATGTCCGTTCCTATGTCCGCTTGTAACTACTCAACGGCACAACCGATTTTGATAAATAATACATCATTACATTCGTCTTCATGGCGCGAGTGTCAATGCTTATGGGAAGTTCGTTAAAATAAACAAAATGGCGGATTTTATGCACTTTTAAAGTTTCCCGGTCGGGTTTTTTTACCCGACTGCGGCGGAGCCCAAAGGAGGGTTATGTGTTTGACCTGTATGTATGAATGTCTGTATATATATGTATGTACGTATGTCCGTTCCTATGTCCGCTCGTAACTATTCAACGGCACAACCGATTTTGATAAACGATACATCATTAGATTCGTCTTGATGGCGCGAGTGTCAGTGGGTATGAAGTACGTTAAAATAAACAAAATGTCGGATTTTAGGCACTTTTAAAATGCACTGCAGTCGGTTTTTTTTAGTAAAAATATTTAGTTATTTATGTATGTTCCCTGATTACTCGAAGACTCCTTTATCGGATATTGCTAGTCAGAATCTGATGATGGTATCTTGGAGTTTAGGGAACACTTCTAATATAAAGTAGATTAATTTCCTAATTTTCTTGACAAAACTACGGTAACAGTAGTTATTATACAAAATAGAATTATAAGAAAACTTTCATTATGGATTTGGATAATCGAATACTATCCGACTTAATATACGTGTTACTCGTCGTGAACTGTAAAACAATATAACCAGGCTATTTTTACCCCACCTGACTTTACCTAGATTTGTTCTACGAATACGAAAACCCCGTTATTGAGGCAATAAAGCATTACTTTAAGCCATAAAGATCCCATCACACAATATTTAATGCGAACAGAGAAACGCATTCAGATGTCAAAGGACAAGAAACAAGAAGTGAAATTAGACTTATGCAACAGTAAGTTGTGTAACAAATCATATTTAACAAAAGACTACACTGCACAAAATGAAATACGACGAGTAACATAACAAACTTAACCAATACACTTGTAACGTCGCTTCAGCTCGCAAAAACACTTGAATATACTACCGGGGCGGCTGTAGTTCTAGTTTTTTTCCGCCAGCAAAGTTAAGTTGGTGGTTCTATAAAGAAAAATCGCTCTAGACAACCTTTCAGCTGTGGTTACGAGCGGTGCGGCCATATCAAACAATACTTTCGCTATTCTTTGGAGTTGAAAAATCGCTTTTGAAGTCCGTCTGGATGAATAGGGCTGACACTGAAGTAGTTGTTGTATAGTAGGGCTGTCGACAAGTGATTACAAACTATAGTCATGCAATTTATTTGACAATAAGGGTATGGGCGTGAGGTACAGTCACCACACGGGAATGTGGCACCACTTTCTTAATTTAGCCGTGTAATGTAAATCGTGTGTACTTCGGCAAAGTATAAAGACGAACTAGTAGTCCAACTTCGGCCGTTTAGGAGCGCGCGACACGTATTCACACAGACGCGCGATAGCACGTCTGTGTGAGTGCGATCCATACTGGAGCATTCTTAAAACTCTGCTTGTAGTGCGTCCGTATAACCACACATTTAAGCGCGCGCTGTACCTCTTGTAGGAAGAAAAATTACTGCTATTATACTGTGGCTTCGGGCACACGACTGATGATTACACGGCTAAATTAAGAACAGTGACAAGTGGCGCAACATTCCCGTGTGGTGACTGTACCTCACGCCCATACCTTTATTGTCAAATAAATTGTATGACTATAGTTTGTAATCACTTGTCGACAGCCCTACTACAACAACTACTTCAGTGTCAGCCCTATTCATCCAGACGGACTTCAAAAGCGATTTTTCGATAAAGCTCAACGAGTCACTTTTGTCCTATCCCGCACCTCACACATCTCTCAGTTGAACTATATTTATATTTTCAGTGTAAATCTAAAATCTCAATGCGTCAGAGCGGGATGCAAGTTAGTATTCTATGATAGTATTTTAAGACATATTTGACTTACAAGAAATCGTCCCCAAATTCAAAATTCATACAGATAATTTCTAGAAACATACAAAGAGAATTTTACAACAAAAACATGTAACTATAATAATAATTCCACGTGACAAAAGGAACGTCCTCAGCGTGTACTGACTTTATTGGCATCTAAGGACTTGTACACAAAACTGGGAATCGGCGCGAGATGAAAACGCAACGCAGAAACCTGACACGGCACGACTACTACACTAGAAATTTATCACCCGGGCCAATACAGTTTACTACGCGACTGTGAGGCGCCTTGTCCTTTAAAGTGAGTGTGAGGGGTGGCTTGGGATACCCCTTGTGGCCGGTGCCGGCCACCTCGGGCCATGGGCGTAATGGCCCTAGGGCAGGGGTCTTCATCCAGCGGCTCGCCGGCAGCTTAGCCAGTATTTTTTCATCATTATCTTGTCTAATAGTAAAATTATGTTTGTAAAATCACACTAAAAAGTCAATCGTTTATAAATTAATTAATAGTATACCTAATTAATTGATTACCAAGGAACCAATTGAGGACCAAGTTTTACCTGATTAAAAAAAATCGTTATAAAAACCTATGATGCCAACCGCTATGCAAAAAATATTCTTGGCCCTTGAATTGGAAAAGGTTAAAATCCCTGCCTTAGGGTAAATACGGCCATGGACGTCGCATCGCAGTTTTATGTACGACCCATAAGCGCTGAGAGTGCGCCACCCGCAATCGCAACTCGTCAGTGTGATAACGCCCTTATTGTGCTATTCAAAATTTCATTATAGCGCTGAGCTTTCGCGCACAGTGGGTCAAGCCGCGTTCCCATGGTCCCGGCACGTGATCTAGGCGATGTAGCCAATCGAAATATCGCGGTTTACAGGAAACACTGTTTTATGATACATGTTTAGAGCAACATGGGCTTTGTAAGGAGTAGCTTTTGCAAGACCTTCCCCTCAAGCAAGCCGCTGTCAAATTAGCTGACCAATTTGGTCAGGTATGTTATGTATTTACAGGTGTCCAACGATGCGGCTTTAAATTTAAAGTTCGATTCTTTTCGCTAAACTGAGATACTTCTGTTTTGCAATATCTTCAAATAACTTTAATTAAGATAGTCTATTCATTTTCAAAGTTCAATTTTGAAAGCAGTGAAATCTCACTTTTCGTATGTATGTATGAAAAAAATAAAATTAGGATTTGGCGTGTTTTTAAAAAGTTGCAATACGAAAGTAGCTTAGATTAAGGAGTAGAAACGACCCATTGTTAGAGGTACATTGACTGTTTCATTTCCCAACTCTTCGATTTTCTCCGAAACCAAATTCTCAGTGTATTTTCTTATGGTTTTACAGAATATAGTAGGTTAGGTTAGGTTTTTTTTATGAAAGCTCCCAAATAAAAAGAAAATCGTGAATTGGAAAATGAAACAGTTGGCAAATGAAACATTTGGGAAAAAAAAAATCGGCGAAAATGCAAAGAACCCCTGTCTATAGTTGTGTAAGAATACGGGAGGAAGCATTTCAGAAGTTTTTACAAAGCGATGTCCGAAGGCGTTGATTTCACAAGTTTTTACGAAGATTAGTCCTTGTGTAGCTGTCAAGCATTATAGCAAACAACAAGATACATCATTGCAATGATTAATTACATGCGCCGTTGACAATGAATGTGAAACACTTGTACAATTAGTCAGTACGTTACCTTCGAACGATTGACATGGGATGTTGCGAAACTGTTTCTACAATAGTTAGACGCAGGGCTCGGAAACCGGTATTTGCTCCATACAAAAATACCGGTATTCTTTCCGTTCATATCGTTCTTTGGTTTATTATTTCGTTTTTTAACCAGACAATCTAATAATACGAAATCATGACTTAAATACATTACTGAGCTCTACATAAAAAGCATAAAATAATTCAAAATATTGGGCTATTTCGGGGTTTTTGAAAAATACCGGTTTCGAGCCCTGGTTTGACGTAAACTACTGGCGTTTAGTAGGGGTTGAATTTCGAAAAATCCTTTCTTAATGCACCTCTTTATACCCCAAAACCATTTGCTTCAAATATCATCCCGCTATCTACAGTGATTTAAGCTGTACATTGTTTGTCAGTAGTTTGGTCACGAAACTGTTTTATATATATATGTATAGACTAGCCGTGCCTGCAGCTTTGCCCGCGTGGAATCCGATTTGTGATAAAAATATTAAGCTCAGTGGTTATAGAAAAGCTCTTTGTCTTTTTAGGGTTCCGTACCTCAAAAGGAAAAAACGGAACCCTTATAACATCACTCGTGTGTCTGTCTGTCACAGCTAATTTGCTCCGAAAGTACTGGTGTCATTGAGTTGAAATTTGGTACATATATTAAGGTTAATGATAATGACCCAAAGACGAAAACATATGAATCACGGGGGCCACTTTTGGGGGATCAACTAAAAAATTAAAAAAAAGTTAGCGAACCATATCATGTGACATATTAAATGAAAGGGCTCATTGTAAGAATCTCAAATATATATTTTTTTTATAAATTATATCTATAGTTTTGAAGTTATTTAAGAAAATATGCAAAAATTTACCATTCCCCCCTTATCTCCGAAACTATTGAACGTAGAATTTTAAAAAAGATATGGAAAATAGTTCTACACCTATACCTAGATTACAGGAAAGCCCATAAGAAGTCTGTGCAATAAAGTATAATTGTTTTGAATGTACGGAACCCTCTCCACGCGAGTCTAACTCGCACTTGTCCGGTTTTTTTCTACTCTACCACAGTAGGGTAGGAGTAGGGTGGGGACCCTACTCCTACCCTACTCTATATTTTCCTACCCTGCTCGATCTCATCCTACCTCACGTCACCTTCAGATCTCGGTGAGACATGACATTAACTTTTTATTGAAACTGTGTATACACGGTTTTTGTTGCAACAATGAAGGGTACACTGCAAGAACATGTCTATAGCTTGGCAACTTCATTGGTGACACGCCCATGTGTGGTTTTTGCTATATGCAGCCGTAACTACTTACACAAGTTACCGCCAACACGAACGGCGGCCGACGGAGGCTGCCTCCGGAGAGTAACTTTTTGAGTTATAGCGATTTGAAAGTTAGTCATCGGGAACAACTACTATGGCAACCATCTCTTTAAAAGTGAAAAAAAAAACAATTATTTTAAGATATTCACCTGTAATCGAATGGTACCTAAGTTATAGTTCGAGCGAGCTCTACATTTTGAGATTAAAATCTAATTTTCAATAAAACGTGACTAGACATATACTTTACGTGTACCCTTCATATAATTCAGCTCCTGCGTCACTTATAGATCTCGATGCTTTACATTCGCCCAATCAGGTGAAAGCGATAACAAATAAGAATAACAGCGATCGCATTGTGCGATGAAAGTGGCTCCACAGTGGGTCAGCGTGTGGAACAAGTGGGTTTTTGGTCTGCTACGCAAATAAAAAGGAAGTTGAGGAAGTTTTGACATAAGTTATTTATTTCAAGAAAATTCATTTTTTGACGACCGCTTTAGCTTAGTTGGTAGTGACCCTGCCTACGAAGCTGGAGGTCCTGGGTTCGAATCCCGGTAAGGGCATGTATTTGTGTGATGAGCACGAATATTTGTTCCTGAGTCATGGATGTTTTCTATGTATTTAAGTATTTGTATCTATTAAATATATCGTCGTCTAGTATCCATAACACAAGCCTTATTGAGCTTACTATGGGGCTAGTTCGATTTGTGTAAGATTGTCTACTAATATTTATTTATTTATTTATTTGTGACGTCCTACGTGAAAAGGTACCTTATGAGGGTTTCTAGTAACGGAGATATGAACGGTTTTGTGAAATCCTTCAAAATCATCATTTTTTTCTTTTATGCAAAATTGTAAAATATAGGAATAGACGTGTATTTGTAGCTTGGTTTCACTGCTGTACGTTATTTTTTTCTATATAAAAATTGGGTTCAAAGTTTAGTAGAAAAGGTACCTTATGGCGGATCACATACAAAAATGATAAAGCTGTTGATAAAATTAATTAATAAAATTTACTAGCAACTTTTGCTTATTTCTTTTTTATAACACGACGGTAGCAAACAAGCATGCGGCCTGCATAATGGTAAGCAAAAATTTTCGAAATGATCCTAGAAAGCTGAAAATTTGAAAGGAAAGGGCCACTGGGTGCCACAGATTCGGAATTGAAAAAAAAATAAAAATAAATACATTTCATTTGTATGTCGTTTTTTTAAATTTTTAATTATTAAACATTTTTTTAAAACAGATAAAAAAGTGTTTTTGCCGAATCGTATAACTTTTTGACCATTTTTAGAAAGACCTTGTTTTTTTTTAAAAAACTTACAAAAATAGACTTTTTTTGCGGTTTCTATAATTTTTTACCACTTTGTCATGTTTCCCTTTCAACCTTTTTAGAATAAGTCTTAAAAAAATTTTTCTTTTAAACATAAAAACGTGTTTTTGGCGAATCGTGAAACTTTTTGACCATTTTAGAAAAACCTTGTTTTTTTCAAAAAAATTACAAAAATAAAAAAACACTTTGGCGAATGCCTATCATTTTGACCATTTTAGAAAAAGGTTTTTATTCATTTTTTCGAAAAAATTACGAAAAATGACATTTCTTGGCGGTTTCTATCATTTTTGACCACTTAAGAAAAGAATCTTTTTAATTTAAAACACGCTAAAATCCACGACGAACACTTCTCACAACTATTCGAACGAAAAGGTAAGCAAATACTGCTCATGCCGGCCGGCTGAGACTCCGAGCGGCCAGCAAGACCGAGAGAGAACGATACGTAAAGTGTTGGTGAGAGTAGGACAGATGCGTGGCGGTACTGGCGGTGTAGCCAAAATAATACCACGGCACGGCGGTATGAAGGACAAAAACTGAGCAAGTTACGACAAGTATTTCTAACATTTTTAAATTACACCGCCATAAAGTACCTTTTGTACTAAACTGTAGAAGCATATTATTCAGCCTTTAATTCGCCTATAACAAAAATAAAGATAGGCAAAGACGTGTCGTAACATATAATTTACTAAATGGAAACACATAATAAAAAAAACACAATTTTTACACAACATTGAATATCTCCGTAACTAGAAACCCTCATAAGGTGCCTTTTCACGTAAGACGTCACATTTGAGAATTACTCTTAATTGGTCAAGATTTGAAGTAAATTTCTAATAACCTTTTTTCTTCAGTTTTCTGTCTTAATACAAGATTTGTCAATAAATAATGTAAATATCGTGCCATACTGTAATTATCAATAATTTTTGCTTATGGCCCGCCATAAGGTACCTTTTCTCAAATGTATGGGAATAATTTGTGATTTTTACGTAACTTCAATCGTTTATAAATAAAAAAATACGACTTGTAGAATAATAATGACACTTTTGAGATACTTGTGTAGACTGATTAAATATAATTTAGAACTCATTATACGAAAATTGTGAATATTATAGGAATGATGAAACATATAATAAAAATGACATTTTAATTAAAATAAAAATATTTCGTTAACAATGTGATTTTATTTCTATCCCAAAATGTGCAGTCTAATATCTCTAACTATATACAATGGTTCAGATTACAATATGTTAAAGAACAGGCCGAATTTTTTTTTTTTTAATTTCGTTCTCATAAGCGACTTGCTCTAATCAAAGGCTGATTTTTCACGACCTGGAAGTCACATTAATAAAACCATTACTGATTTCCAAAGAAAATTACCTTGAGATACATAATCAATCATCATCTCCATAACTTCCAACGGGAACATACTTAAAATTAGTTTTAAACTTCTTTTGACGATTTCTCAAAAGTGCAATTTTAGCATGTGCAGGTTTGATGTTTTTTTTTAAAAAAAGTATGGGACTTAGGGTCGTGATTCTTTTTGTATTAGATAGCTTATTTAACACAGATTTAGGATCTGTGCTTAACTCAATACCAACCATAAGGTACCTTTTCCCGTGGAACGTCACATTTATTATACATCTTATGTAAGTCTAGAACAGGGATAGCGAACCTTTTTTAAGGGTAAGATGCAAGGGTTGATTGTTTGTACGCAGACATGCGCAAGCGGTGTACATCTCTGGTGCGCAGGGTGCGGGGCAGTGCTAATGGCATCCTGAGGGCATTTGCAGAAATGTTTGATCAGTATCTGAATCATTGTCATTTCATTTGATTCATGTACTGACAACCAAGCCTTTTTAGATATTGAAATAATAATATTATGTGTTCTCGTGTATTGTTCTTACTAACTATAGGTTAAAGAATTGCTACTAATAATTAATATTAATTTATAATGTTGAATTTTTCAATTTTGATTTTCTATGATCTCAGTTGGTCGTAATAAAAACTTTATTTTTTGTTACCTACTTGTTGGAAAAAATGTTTTTGTCACCATGTGTTTGTGTTGTACCGTTTCATACTGTTTTTTTATACATTTACTTACTACATTGGCTCAGCGACCCAAAAAGGATCTTGGTCACCGACACAATAGATCGCCAGTCTTCCCTATTCTGTGCTACCTCACGCCAGTCGGTTATTTTGAGGTTATCAACAGCGATATAAAGAAAATTTAAATAAATGTCTGCATGCTCGAATTTTTTGCTGCGTGTCATCATTTCGCGTGCCAATGGTTCGCCATCCCTTGTCTAGGTGATGGGGTAGTCCATATATTACGTTGTGATTTTTAATGACTTACTACGTAAATTATACATTAAATTCATGCTGCATTAAATGCAAACTGCAGATGTTTATTTCACTTCATTTAGGCTGTATTGCAATTTAAAGTACAAATGGCGTACTTTCAAAAGCATTAACACACAGATATAAACATTTATAAGGGGCAAGCAGGACTTTTGTTATTATGTAAAATGTAAAGGGTGTAAAGTGTGGACAAATATTTGTAGTTGTTGTATAAATATAAAACGACCAACCCATCCACTATCCACACTATCATGAATCAAAGTAGTTCTACTGTAGTCCTAACAGCTTTGTGAGTGTTGTGGTTTATGCACGACTTCGCGTCTAATTATCGTCGAGTATGAATATAGCCACAACTTTTTTACATACATATATGTAAAAAACATGAGGGTTCTCTGTCTCTTCTTTTAACCTTTTTGGTGTAGGCCTCCTTCAACTTTCTCCATTCCTCTCTGTGTTGTGCTCTTAGTATCCAGTTCGAGCCAGGGACTTCCCTCACGTCATGTTTCCCGTGCATTTGTGGTCGACCTTGAGGGCCCTTATCTCCCCACGGTTTCCATTGCAGGATACGCTTGCAGCAAGGCATTTCATTTCGAAAGTGGGCTGGACATGTAACTTCCATTAGAGGTGCGCAGGGTGTGCTACCCGTTTCGTTACGTCTTCGACTTTGTTTTTTTTTCTGAGGGTTAAGACTTAAAATTGTATGAATATTAAGTTTAAGACTTTTAGAGTGGACCGTGCCCCAATATGCAGTGTCGTATATTATCGATTCTAAATGTATAGATGTTTTATTTTCTTAATAAGGCAATATGTTTTTGATTATTTTCCATAGAAAAACTAAATCAATGGTTAAACATTGTCTTTAATATTACGAATCAGTTTATCCTAAAAAGGTCGTAGATGGATTATACCTTACTAGAGTGCGACTACGATAACTTTGCACAGTGGAACATGGCAACACCTCCGTTTAAAAGTCAAAATTCTATGAAAATGTGACATTTAAATGGAGGTGTTGCCATGTCGCTCTGCAAAGTTATCGTAGTCGCACTCTAGTATAATCTTTCTCTATGACTCTTTTGAGATATTTATCGTCTTCTGGATTAATCTGGTCACATCTTAGCACGTCCATAGCTCGAAACAAATTATAAAAGATTAATTTTTAAATGGAAAAACATGGATCGAACCCGGAACCTCTTCCTCAGTAAGACTACCTACCCATCAGTCAATCGACACATAGATCAATTTATTCCAAATGGCAGTCCGATAAGGCCGAGAAAGCCGCCCGCGGCTCTGGACCGCGAATGAAGGCCACGCATGCGCCCAACGAAAGTTTATGGATAATTCGACACTCGGTCAAGTGCAAGGGAGCGGGCAAGGTGCCGCGGTCAGTCCGAAAGGCAACATCCGAAATTAATATCAACCTATCAGATTGCAAAAGTGAAAATGAACCCCAAGTATAGGAAAAAGTGAAAATGAAATACATATTGTAAAAAATATTAAAGTTTTGTGTTACAAACGTATAGTGGTCCATTGTTCTTAAATAAATCCCATTTTATTTCACAATGCGTGCATGTATTTTGCGTAATTGACTAACACGAAACTTAATTTTCATCCTCTTATAGTATTACATTTTTTAAACCTCTTGCATAGTGAGTGACCATCAACGTGCTCGCGTAATATAAAGGAACTTACCCAATTTTTTTGCGTATTTCACTTTACTTAATAATCTAGTAATTAAATAATGAAGTAAATAAATGACACAATAAGAAAGATACAATAATAAGTTTAAATACCTAAAACTAAATATGAATACCTACTTAAAAACTTTCACTTTACTAAGTTATTGTCTTTGATACCCTTTAGTATTTGCTACTTAAAATAAAAACCTACCTATTTAAAAATACGAACATAAAAGCTCGGTATTGTATTTATGTTTGTTAAACGAGAACTCTCACGAGTTATAATCGCATTATTTATTGTTCAAGGCTACCCACTCCACATACATTATTAAGACCTCCCCTAATGTGTTTCAATTATTTCAATTAAACCAATCAAGAGGTTTTAATTGTGTTGCTTTATACTTTTAAATTACTGTTTCCTTTTATAGTTGAACTTTTTAAATAGGTAAAATTATAATTTAGTCTTTAGAATTAAACATTGGAACTTGCAGACGTAAAAAACAAAGAAAAATATTATAACGTTTCAATTTCGGAGTATTATGAATTATAGAGTACCTAGCAGAGAAACAAGAAAATATGGGGTAGAAAAGTAATTAAATAAAATAAACCGACTTAAAAAAAGGAAGAAATAAACGATTTTTTTGAGGTCGGTGCCAGCCTCGTACCGTACCGTATAGGTACTACTACCAAATGACTACGTGTATTCCAAATATTAAGTTAAGACCGACCTCAATTTACTTATTCAACGTAGCGATAAGTAGGTATATTTAGACGGAAGTCTACCAAAAAGTTATGTTTACTCTCAGCACGCATCCGGCTGCAGAGATGCGAAAAGTACGCAATTTAACAATACAATAATATTTTGCAACTGAACGAGTAAAGGCTTTATATTTGAATGCCTTTATCTTTATTGGCATGCGATCTTTTGATAGTGATGTAATTTTATGTTTGATCCTGGTTTATTGTTGAGTTTACTTGTAAATGTGTATTTTAAAGCGTGCAAGAAATTTAAGTTTCGATCATTGTGCACTTTCTGATTTTGTAGCTGGTATTTTTTATGACGTCAAGGTGTATTTAAATGAAAGAAGTATATTTTGCGTATTCTGTCAGTTCAATTTCTTTCAATACTTCTTCATGTGATCCTAATTTTTTGTTGACCAAATTATTGTCATTCTATTCAAACATAGCCTTTGAACTTGTCACTGGCTAGTACCTACTCAAAAACCTACTCTAAACTCAAGATGTTGGTTCCCAATTCCTATACTTTATACTCTGTGGCACCCAAGTACACGTTAACGCCTGCTTAACAAAACTGGCGGTAAAATTTGCCCCATAATCCCCACTTTTAAAATCTATAGTCTTATGTATATGTATCATGTGGTGTTAATAACTAATTTAATGTTTACTGTGTTTGAGTCTAAAGTCATGTCGTTCGTGACAAATATTTATATAAAGAGTAGACGATGTTTTCAGATGGGTTGCATATCGTTTCAAAGACAAAAATCTCTGATTGGTTACAAACTTACTGACGTGAGAAATTCATTTGACACTATAGTTTTTAGTACTAATACGTAGTCCGTGGGGTCGATTTTGAGCGTCAGTTACGCTTCTATACTTATTATATTTATTTCCACGCTTTATGGTCACATTTTAATATCTAGGGTCAATTTCTCCAATACAGAACAAGAACATTCCACACCCTATAACTCTAAAAATCTCGTATTTCTATAATTTTTTTGACAAATCTGAACTTTAACGGCATGAAATAAGGTTGCTTTTTAAAACTAATTTGTGAAGTGCAGAGGTTATCAAAGTCATCCTTCAATTTATATGGAGTCAAAGGTCAGGCTAAATTACTCCCTTTGTACTCAAATGGTGAGGCTGTCAATTATAAATAAAATGGGTGCTTTCTTTCTCGTGCCTATTTTTATCGACAGGTTTTGAAAATAATTTCAGTTTATTGTGAGGAGTAAAATAAAACAACTTGAGGCAATATTTTAGACGTTTTGTGATGTTTTTAACTTGGAATATGTTTGGAGGTTTGGATGATTAGATCTTTAGATGTTTGTTACTAAATAACGGGGTAATAATAGGGTATTTGCCTGTAGTCAATATAAATTACTACAAGCTAGCCATTAAATCAGCTTTCGAAAATTTGCAAAAATGAACTAAACATCACATATTTAGCGTTTTAAACGATTTTTAAAAGATCAAAACCTATAAATCAGAAGATGATTTGATGTTTGAGTAAAATGACGTCATTTCACTTTTATTCCATACAAACTTCATACTATCTGAGCGTTTTGACACTTCATATAAAGTAACTGATTTGATCTGTCAGGAAAGTAGCCTATTGAATGGATTGAGCTGAAATTCAGCATGCAAGTAGAATAAATCCTGGATTGAAACATACGATACCTACTTTATATCCCGGTAAAGAGTGCCCTTGGGATAGTAACGGGAACAACGCGGGCGAAACCGCGGGTAAATGCTAGTATACAAATACAATAAAAATATTCTTTATTGCACATCAGAAAAGCGCGCATGTCTACTAGGAATCTGATGAAAACGCAATCTGACCTATTAGGAATCTGTCAAAATCGGAATCAGACCTAGATGGCACCTGATAAAATCGGAATCTCACCTCCAATCTGCCGAAAATGGAATCTGACCTACATGTAACCTGACGAAATCGGAATCTGACTTACACTGCCGAAAGCACTCATTGCTGTTCTTTTAAACAGGATCTTATATAATTTTAACCAATTTCGAGTACAGTAAACATACCTATTCTGCCACCGAAGCGTGTACTCATTGCATACAATTTTTCAACCAGTCACTTCTTTCTTATACTTCAGGGATGCTTGTAGCGACATCTACCGTATTACTAGTCCACATGTTAAATTATATTATTGACAAGATTAACGATGATGTTATGAATAAGCCTACAACCGTAGGTCCGACCGTATTTCCTGGTTAATTGAATAATTCAACTATAATTGGGCCCCTATGTCGGGATAATTGTCTACACAATAGGGGCTCATAAATTTCTTGGCCGGAGCAATTAACTTGACTTAATTTTTAGAGAATAAGGTTGACGTCCGAGTGTTCGACACTGTCCCAGTAGTCGCCATCTTGAATGTTAAGTCATTAGCAATAATAGCAATAGAGGTGATAGCAGGGTGTCGACTATTGGCCATTGGCGTGTCGAGCACTGGGACATTCACCTTAATTAGGTATTTATAAATGTGTTTCAATTAAATTTAATATTTGGATAGAGTTACAAAGAAGAGTTTAGTAACAATGCTTTGTTTCTAAACTAGTGACTTAAAAAACTTTTGAGTTAACGGTTTTTTTAATTGTCTATGTTCCTCTGGCCACGTCCTAATTTCATCATCGGACGCTCATTACAAGATTTTGCAATAATAATATACAGCCTCAGTAACTCTGTGCCTGAAAAGTTTCATAGGAATCCGTTTAGCAGAAGTAATTAAAAAGCTGTCACAAGACTTGAAACCAGCCACCCAATTATTCTTGAACAAGCTGAATAAAACCATTAAAATATTCTCAACCTAAAAATGTACTAGTTGAACTAAGTTAGGTCCCTGACTGAGTACTACGTATGCTTCATAATTGCATACTATAAGAATTCCCGATAAACCCGCGTAGAGTCTGTGTGGAAAGAAAATAGGCGTGGCGAAAAACGGAACTAACCTAACCAGTATGGCCACAGAACAGAAAATACGGCACATACGGTAGAGAAGCATTACAGCGCCCCCGAAAATTAATCCTATTCTCTTTCCGCACAGACTCTATTAATTACCTGACTAAGCAAACATTGCTCAACCACTTACTTCCACGGTATCTTGGTATATTCATAACGACTACTGCATCTCAGTCTTCTAACAATGAAGATAACGATTTCACTGACGATATCGTCAATGTCGTGTTATCTGTATGACAATAGCATTCCTCTCCTGTTGGCGAGGAGTTCAAGTTCGCTTCCATGTGAAACACATGGAACGTAGGCTTACTGGAAGAGATAAGGGATTAGAATTCTCATAATCCATGTCAATTGAAGCGGACCGGAGAAAAGCTTAAGCAGTGGACAGGTATACTCTGTACTGTTAGGTATTTAAAAAAAGGTAAACAAAAAACCACGTGACTCGGGTCGTTCAGCCAATCAAAGTAACGTTTTGCATCTGTGGCACAATACCACTGGCTGAACGACCCGTGTCACGTGGTTTTTTGTTTACTTTTTTTAAATATCTAAAAGTACAGAGTATAGTCTTGCAGCCCGGTAAGAAAACTTACCGCGAGGGTTCGTTTTTCGCGCGACCGCATGATCTGCCCCTTCTGCACTATATTGAATTGATTGAGTCTGTGAGTCTTCTCTTTTCTCACTCTCGAAGCTCGTTTTTCGTAAACAGCAAGTGTTCTAGGGATCTCAGCGGCCCTTACTGGCTAATTTAATTTTTTCGCGCTCTATGTCAATCACATTTATTTTTAGAAGACATTTGGATTATGCTTTGCTACCTACTACTTTCTTGCAATTTTCAGAAAAGCGTATTATTACTAACTTTTTCCATTAAAACTGCACAATAGCAGAACTACTCCAGTATATAGACTTCATTACTAGTATAAGATAAGTATGAAAGCCTTCTCTCTAAGTTTTGAGGCTAACTGCAAAATATATACCTACTTACTAAAAATATATATACTTCATACTAAATGAAGTGTCAAAAGACGTAACATCAAAATGAAAATTTTACACCGCGTCCATTGTGCAAAAGTTGGCAAAATGGACGCCACATTAGACATTAATTATGAGCAATTATGATAAAATGAGTTCCAAATTTTCACGTCCTCAAGCCATTAACTACTTATGAGCATTGAAAATATAAAGTCACAAGCGCCACACTAAGATTGCCTTTATTATAGACCTATTGTAGAAGTGTCACGGTTGATATTCCATTGTCTGGTGGTTACATTTGGTATATTTTAGTACTGAAGCGTGGTTATCTCACAGTCGCTTCCAGTTACATGTTAATTTCACGTAACGCTAAACAATGCGCATTGTTCATATTCACTTTTTACTAGTTTTCTAAGAGTAAGGAATTTGACGTAATTTACGACATTGGAAGGTCGCAGAAGTTAAAAAGGTTTCCTTAAAGTTTTAAGAATTAGGGCGTTTATAATTTAATATGTATCAAAGTACTTCACACTAAAATAAAGTGGTGTCCTCTACCTACTTTATTAATTTCAATCAGTGAATAGGTACCTAATTCTAATTTTAAAAATTGTCCTCTAACAGAGTTAAATACTCGTAACAGTTGAACATTTGTAGGTTTATAAACGCCATGTTGCATTTGTAAGAAACCAATTAGGGTTTTATCAAACAAAATATAAAACTAGGAAACTAACGAAGCCGACCACATTAATTCAAAATAATCTCGAATATCTTTACTTTCCTTGCTAATGGATAAAAAATGTTCATTGCATGTCCTTATCTCTGATCATCTGTGAAAAACACAACACTGACGTATCGAAAAAGTACCACAGATAGTGATTAAAAAAAAAACATTTCACAACAATGCCTACTATGGGAACAAGTAACAACCGCAGATAGAATCTGGCCAGTTACTTATAAAGTAAAAAATGGCTGGCAATTTGTTTTTCTATCTGAATTGTTTTAGATTCCCGGTCTTTGGCCAATTTGTCTTGCGGACGTGATGGGATCTCTAGAAATGGCCCTATTGTTAGATGTTCAGTTATTTTGTAAGTGATTTACGCAATGTTGCTGTGAAGTGAATGCTACTGATTTCGTTGCTAACTTCACGGATTGAAATAAACTTTTTTTTTATAACGTTTTACCACAAAGCTTTAAAGCACAAAGCAAAGATCTAGAGTTTATTCTTTTTACCGCTTTCTTAATTCATGTTTTTGACAATTTGGTAGCTAAAAAAATATTCCGATTTTTTAACGCAAATAAATGCCTGCCGCCAGTTAAGTACTCTATATTTGCTAAAAATATATCAATGGAAATACATACTTAAATGTTTTTTTTTCAAAATTAAGGTCGCATGTTGGATTATTTAGTTTATCTTCCGATTCCGAATTTCCTAGAGATATTTTAATTTTTACTTTAGGCTTTTAGCTTAGGTGTATATTGTTTCTACTTTAGGGTTTTAGTTTAGTTTTTCGTTTTTAATTTAATTTGTAATTTTCTTTGGCATAATAAATGTTTGTCTTTAAATAATACTTTTTGAGATTAACAATTAAATTTGTAACATAAGTCAGCTAACAATAAATGAACCCCACAATATATTATGCATTCGCCACTTTCGCAAGCCATATAATCTGTCACCGTCCTATCGTATGGCAGCTTTATATCATCCCTAATAGAATCATCTCTGCATAAGCCATAAATCTCGCACATTGTCACCTGTTGTAACGGTGAAGGCAATATCAATAAAGGGCTAGACCAGTAACACTCAAAGTTTCATCGTATGAACCTTAAAAACGTCTTACTAATTGTGTATTAGCTTGCTAAAGAATTTAAAACTTGTACTTAACTCGTATCGTATACGTATACAAACAATAATCTTGACTCCAATCTAAAAAACCGGTCAAGTGCGTGTCGAACTCGCGCACCGAGGGTTCCGTACAAACTCATAAGTAGATACATGAATAGTTCAAGAAAAACTCTATGGTGATTAGTAGTAGTAGGAGCAAATAAGTATTAATTACGATTTTTGCGAATTTCTCAAAAACGGTGCAAGTTAAGAAAACCGTTATATTTTGCCTGTAATATTTAGGATGACATTAATAATTGGTAATTATTACAGATTTTTCTGTTCAGTAACTTCTACGATAATAGGGGGGGAATGTTATTTTTTTTGACGTTTTTCGTCATAAATCAAAAAATACTTATTTAAGAAAAAAAATAAAAACGTCATTTTAATTTACAAATCAAGCCCTTTCATTTGATACCCCAGTCGATATAATAGCCCTACTTTCAATTTTCAGAGTCCCATTACGGACCCCTTTAAAATAATAGTAAAAAAGGCATAAGATTTTTTTCCGTCCAATAGGTTCGGGTTAGCGGTTTTTAACACTATTCCAAATTTCAAGTCGATAGCATCAGTAGATCCTGAGATATCTTGCTGTGACAGACGGACAGACAAACAGAGTCGCACCATATGGGTTCCTTTTTTACCATTTTGGTATGGAACCCTAAAAACTACTTAAGGAGGGAAGGTATGTTAATTCCTAGCCTCAGAATAACCTTTTTTTTTATACATTTTCGGGTAATTTCTTGGCAGAGAGTAACGTCAGTTACCAATTCTTCGCGTATTTTGTTATTGATACCTATTACAAATTTAAGTGTCAATATATCTTGAGACTAGAGTAATTCTTATCTAATCTAGAGTAAAAAGTGCTAATTACTTAAGTTTGCATCATAAATAAACAAACACGCGATGAAATGGTCACTTGCGTTACATTTTCATGGAGGTACCCTTTCATGCTCTCATAACCTTTGAAAAATAATATATTGAAACCAATCGGGACTTCTATTTACCGTTTGCCTTATTTTTATCCAACTGTGGTGAAAGACTGACGTTCTTCAAAGTCACATGCCAGGCATAGCGAACCTTTTTTAATTTAAGTACTTTATTGTCATTTTTTCGTCAACGAAATGTTTTCGTCGCCATGAAGTGCAAAGTATCAATACTGGTATTTATGTATACACAATTATATGAAAATTTATTTTCGCGTGTTCAAATTATTTTGTTATGTGCCATAATTGGCACGCATGCCAATGGTCCGCTAACCCTGCCATAGGCCGTAGGGCTCTCCGGAGCACAGTTTGAGAACAGATGCGCTAGACAGACCTTCGCTGACCCAGTCGCGACCGTTATGCGTCGAGGATCGGCGCGGTTTAACGGAAATATGGGAAAGGTTTCATTTCAAATTCAAAGGTTTGCTTTTACAAATCGTTCTTGTGCACCCAACTTCCAAACTTTTTACCTTTTCACGCATAAAACACTGAATATTCTAAGGCAGACTATCCAGCCATACGATTATTATAAGATTAAATATTAATTTATTGTCGTCATGACAAATTAAGTATACCTATCTATCTAAGGAAGTATTGGAAGTCGATGGAGGCAAAACGCGTGCGACCTATGCTTATGGAAGTCTTTTTGAGAGACCTATGTTCAAGAGTGGAAAAATGATAATCATAATGATGATGACGATGTATGCAATGCCATTGCGTTACGTTAATGACTTTTAGCTTACCTTATATTTTATATTCCACGAACCTACTCAAAAGAAACAAACTAAAATCAATTTTGGCCGAATATGGTCCAATATGGGGCCGAAACTTTAAGACAGCTTAACTTTAAAATATCCACTCCAATTGCTTTAAAATTTGGAGGTTATGTACACTTTTATCCTAAATAACTGTACGGTCCGTACCATAAGTGGAACACCGATTCCGCACATGCACAAAACGAAGACATTTTCGCATATACGCTGAAACGGTCCTTTTAGCTGTTCCAATATTGACCGGCGGCACTTCTCTGAAATGGAGCGAGGAATTGCCTTAAAACGACTTAAAGCTCATTCGTTCTGTCTCGCTTACTTGGTGGCTTTAATTAGAGTATGAAAGAAACAGAAGACAGATGCGCTTTAAGTGTGCATGTAGTAGTACAATGTAAGCATCAGGGCTGATCCTTTTCTGTCCTTATTTAAATTAAAAATAAAAGCCATTTTGGTGAATTTACACCACGATTGCATGCAATGAATTATATCGACATCGTTTAAAACAATATATCGGTTTTATCACATAAAATTAAAGGTCTGATTGACATACTCTAAAGGTTGTAAGACCTTAACGGTAAATGACAGGCTGTCTAGACGGTTTAAATTTAGAATAATTGCCATCTCTGTCATATATTGAAAGGTCAAAGGGGTTAAAAGAGGAATGACGATTGTAAAATGCGTAACCCCTGGATTAAGAGTGAATAAAAATATAAAACAAGCAGTATATAGGTGTAACTATACACTAGTGGCGTGGCGTGGTACTCGAATCCCACCAGCTGGCCTATTTTAAGGTACTGGTAAACCGGGGTTACTTTAAAATGCAGAGGTGACTTTGCAAAAGCAGTTTTTCTGTTATATAATCGATTTTTCCTTTACTAAACTCAATATACGAAATAAATTTGGTTGATTTTGCAACTAACTATTAAACTACATCCAAATAAAGAAGTATAAATACCATGTTATAACCATATTAAATCTATCAAAGTAGCCCCATTTTTTCCTAAAGTCACCCCGTTTTACGGTATCCAGAAACCTTATCCTTACTGCTGTTGAAGAAATGCATGCCAAATTTACTCCAATTTGGTCGAGGAATAGTTGAACGCCACGCCAATTTTACAATATAATAGTGTAAGCTATTAAGGTCAAATTTTACTGGTAGGTACCCTCGATGTTGTTATAATTGGGTTGAGGGTTATCCTTCTAAATCATGATTCCTCTGGTCAAACATATTGACGAATACTCAGAAGATTCCATCTAATTGCAATTGTATACTTGCTTGAAATGTAACATGGATGAATAAACGTCTTATGTCTTAAATAGAATGGCATTTTGACTACAGTATAAAAAATGCCAGTAGACCAGTGGCGTGGCGCTCATAGAACCCGATTCCCACCGGCTTGCCTATGTTAAAGTATCCGGACCGGAGTATCTACAACTCCTGGAAAAAAAGTAATCCAAATCTGCTCCGGTTTTACTAAGAATATATCTGACGACACGCCACTACGTTCTACATAGTAGTCAAAAACATCTCCTTTTTTTGGGCAGTCGTGTAAAAATACCACGTGAAAAAAAAAATCAAATTATTTGTGGCCTGAAGAATGATGAATTCGAAGAATAACTTTCCTGTATTTCGTTAAAGCCGTGGGAGGCTGAAACTCGAATGTGCTTAGGACATTCAAACAGGTTGTGGAGTTGCGAAAGGTCTGTTTGTAAACAACGGTTACTGTTAGCCGGCGGTTCGTACGTGACTGCAGTGAGGCTACTTCGAAGCTCGAAGTTCTGACGTACGTGGGTGGATTGCAAAAAAAGTGTACGTGACACAGAGGAATAATCACAAAAATGTTACACAAAGTTACACAGAAAAGTCATAAGGGCATTTTCATATTAGTGAAAAAAAAACGTTACGTTTAGTTGAATAAAAAAAACTATGAATTTTTTTATTTGTTTTATTAAAAATGAAGAATAGTATAATATATAATATAATAAATATATAATGAAGTTTAGGAGTTAGGTAACATACCGACATCAGCGCCACCTGCCGGTTTCGTTCGATTGTATTTTGAAAAGATCCAGGGACTCATTCAAACATACAAACAAAGTTTCATTTGAATCGGTTTAGCCATTTAGGAAGAGTCAGGTAACCTACCGACACCAGCGCCACCTACCGGGTCCAGTTGTAATTTCAAATCATTCAAGGACCTACTCAAATATACACACAAAATTTCATCCACATCGGCTCAACCGTTTAGGAGGAGTAAGGTGACATACACACGTAAGTACAGAAGAATTATATGTATAAAGATTAAATAAGCCAATCTGTCGTAAAAACAAATTGAAAACATGCTCTTTATTGCATGTTGGTTAAAAATGCCAATATGACCGAACCTTAATGACAAAATCTAACCCATTCTAACAAAAATTCACCGCCACGAAATGTTTAAGCTCGTGTAAGAAAAAAATGCGAAGGAATTTTAGAATTAGGGAATGCCAAGCCGCTTGCCAACTAAATTTACCACCAAACAATGTAAAAATCGTTGCAAAAAAGGTTAAACTTACCTGATTTCAAGCACTCTCAAAATTAATATTTCTGCGTAACAACAACCGCAACCGCACTTTCATCTGTCCATTGCTCGAAAACCAATATGGCTGTCAACACGTGCGTTTGCGACGGCATAGACTAAGTGTTGCCAGACTTAAATAATGTTACGGCTGCGTGCATAATACGTTTAAATGCACGATATGGCGTTACACAGAATTTTGTTACACACAAATCCGAAGCCTATTTCCAAACTTTGATACGAGGTTTAGTAATAAAAATTACGTTCGAATCATGTAAAAAACCACTTGCTTTAAACTCCATTATCTATGTAACGTACTCTGAAAAAAGAACAGTGCTGGGTTCATTCAAATCGAAGTAATGAATTTTTATTCACCGTGAGGTAGGGTAAGGACACATAGATTTTGTATGGGAGAAAAATGCAATTTCTTGGTTAATTTGATTTTTTTAATACTTCTATGAGTCTTACACGATAAAACTATACATATCGTATGAGAATATGAATGACACTATAAGATAGTGTATCTAGAATAAATATAACTTCAATAATTTATTATTTTTAGCTTTGTAAAGTTTAGACTCAGACTTGTAAAAGAGCCCTTGAGGGCCTACTTGCAAAAATAAACTATTTTATTTTTTATTTTATAGTTTATTCCCATTTCGTCGTTACACGTCGGTACACTTTTTTTGCAATTCAGCCACGTATCGTGCCGTCCTTAAGGCGAAGAACACACTGCAGCAAAAATCGCGGCGACGCGCGACTCAGTGATTTTCAACTTTGTATGTAGAATCATCGATTTGTATAGAAAAATCGCGGGGTGGCGCACACTGGCGCGTAAATCGCGCGCGATTTTTTCCGTGTAGCTGCGCATAGTAAAAAAAAATCGCGGCGACAGGCGATTTCAGTGTGTTCTTCGCCTAATCTCCTGTAAAACATTTTTTTTTATAAGCTGATATACTTGCAAATCTTACTGACCGTTGCAAAAATCAGACCAGGGGCCGCGACGTCCCTTGGGAACAAACCAGGTCGCTTGGCCCGGACCACCTTGAGAGGCCTGTAAAACAATGTTTGACTGAGCCTGAGCATTATACTCCGAATATCTTCGTTCGAAGTATTCTACCATTCCGCTCACCAAAAACCCCCTTCCCGTAAGTCCCCCCTCATACTCATCTTTATGCGACACAAATTAAATATTTCTTTATTTGTTTTAAACGTTAAATTACAATAATTACATGTAATGAAGTCCTGTGTTGTTGTTGCTGATATTGATGTCATCTTCACTAATAAAGATCTAACTGATGAAATTTACCTTTTGGGATGTTTTAATAAGAATGTAGCAAAGCAACAGTTTCAAACAATACGAAAAAGATTGAAATAAATATTTGCGAATCTCCGAAGAGCAAGAAAGTACACAATCGAGAAACAGAACCAATAAAAATAATAAGATTCAGCAAAATTAACAATGAACTCGGAATCCCGTTGCGAGACTTTCTAACTGTAAAACCTCTTTTACACACTTCAAGTAGGTGTAATAAAAAGGTGAATTAATCTATTAAACGCCGGTACGAGTTTGAAACTAATGAATGAACACAACCGGTACTAGTACAAGTTTGTTAGGTCGGGTGGGGCACGAAAATTGTGGTCTACTTATCGAGCCTCAGGCATAATGAGTCATGGTTAAGTCTTTATTTAAATTAAGAAAAAAAAACTTGAAAAAGTAAACGATGGCTGGGAAAGAACGGAACCTAATTTCAAATTAAGAACACGATAGATATTCGAAAGTTTCGCGTCTATTTTGTTTTATACTTAAATCTCAACGGACAACTTACATGCGAAGAATGCAAGTTAAGTACATAAAAGTTTGTATATAAAAAAGCACATATTTCGCAAAAGTTAAAAGCAAAAAGCACATTACGCATAAATAGTAAAACGACAAAGCTACTTAGTAGGCAAGTTTCATTTTATCTCCAACTTGTAAGGACCAAGTCACGATCAAAAGCAATTTAATCTGAAAATAAATCTGCCTAGCATGAAACCTATTTACAAAAGGTAGCGAGCAAATTAATTTGTACCTATCTATTTGCAATTTGTTGTATAAAAACTAGTTCCAGAGTGCAGCCGATAAACATTGCAGGCAACGCAATTATTCCTTGAGGAACGATAAAAATAACTAATGACACCCGAGCGTTCTGCAATTTGTTTGAAAGATTATACCTACTACGAAAAATAAGCGAAGCACAAGTGTATCTCGTACCATTTATTTATAAGTCATTATCTAGGATATTAATGTGCGGATTTTATCGACGTTTAGGTTCATCAGTAAGTGTTGCGAGAGGAGCGATTGTGCTTAGATGAAGTAATAGTAAAGGGCACGTTCCAGAACAATCTGAATAAGTCGGTGTTCTACAGGACTTCTGCAAACTTCTACTTTTAAAAGAAAGTTTTCAAGGGATAACATTTTGAGATGTTTTTGTATTGCAATGTTTTTTAGTAGGACGCTAAACGAGAGATATATTTGGACGATGTAAGCAATTTCGAATTAAGTGCTATGGAAATCCTATGTACTTTGCATGACACCATCGATTTGGAAAACCATATTCTAGAAATTTATTACAAATCCAAACTGATATATCAGTGTAATTTTTTGATATCATTGTAAATCACGGCGTTTTTATAACACGTATCAAAAACCGTTTGAACAGGGCGTTGTCAGTCATTAAAATTAATGAATGCATTAAATAAACTCGTAAAAAGTTAACAAAACAGCAATAATGACGGGAAAACCAGACACGTTTTAACATACTTGTTATAGACTTTTTTTTTTTTTACCGAGCTGTCAAAATAAAATATATAATGGATATAACCAAGGCAATAGTGAAAAGCACGTCATCTTGGCGGAGGCACTACTGTGCCCCTACATTTATCACATTTGACTCTTGCAACCATAATTTGCTTGTTATTACATATTCATATTACGTATTCACACAGGCGTGAATATTTTTGAATGTCTAACGGACACTTTAAACTGCTTCGTTCTATGTATAGAGAAGGGGTATCAATCCTTCCACATCACTAGGGAGAAGTGGAAGGAGGAAGAAAAGAAAACTTTGCCCATCAGTGGGACACCAAATAGACTATATAAAAAACTTACAGTTCCAGCTTCTAAATTGACAGACACAATTATGTATTTATTCCGACAAATCCAGGAACATGTCACTCGCGCGCGCTCGAGTCGTGACGGCGGTCACGAATTTTTCACAATTGCGTGTCTTATAGATCAACTATGTGTCTGGAAAATTTAGACATTATGCTAGGGTTATCGACCATCTGCACCCGAAAGTATTCCGTTATCGGGACGTGTCACGAGTCTTGGATATTCTGGCTTTACTCTTTTGTTATAAGTTTTTACCAGTGGCCTTATTCGTATGGCAACGTGCTTATCCCTTGGAGATCGTTTATTTAGGTTACAGCAAGTCACTGGGCCAATAATTCTTAAACTTACTACACTGCATCAGTCTTAACGACTTCAAAAAGACCGGAGGTTTTCTTTTCCACCCCATTTATATTTGCTGTTTAGGTGTATGTAAACTGGTTACTCCGATATTTACGAACAAATTTACGTGTATAGTTTATTTTCTATCATCGAGAGATTCAAGAAGAAATTCCTTGGTGGCCCAAAATAAATTTTAACTTCAGTTGCTGTTAACTTAACAAAAATAATAATTTTGTTAAAGTGTAAATCGAAGTCAGTTACTGGTCAACAAAAAAAAAACTTTTTTTTGCCGTTGTTCGCCACTACTTTTTTTTTATACCTTAGCTAATGGGTAGTCAAGATATGTGTGTAAAAAAAATTGCAAACAGCCAATTACCTAGAAATTTTTTTTTATTGAAAGACAAAAATTGGGCTTACTTTTAACGATAATCATTTAAAAAAAAATTATTCAGATGATTTTTTTGGGTCGTTTTGCTTGTCTTTTGTAACTGCACGTTGGGACATCTCGTTTTAATGTCCAACAAAAATCTGCGACCATTTTTGGCGACCATTTTCCTTGATATCTCTTTTCCATCGCCATGATATCCTGATGGAATCTTTCCCCGTGTTCGTCGCTCACCGCACCTAAGTTTTCTGGGAAAAAGTTAAGATGGGAATGCAAGAAATGCATTTTTAAGGACATATTACATCCTAAGGCTTTATAATCCTCTAGTAATTTTGGCACCATTTCCTCATAGTTTGGAGATTTATTGTTTCCTAAAAAAATTTTTTTCGGACATCTCGATGTAATAGAAGATTTTTATTATTTTTCTGTTAATACATGAACATTAGGGATACCGAAAATATATATTTGGACAAACGGCAAAAAGTCGTGTGACCAGTGTTATTGTCAGTGGTATAACAACATTTGGAAATACCAAAGACGTCTAGTCTAAGTTCATTAAATCTCTATGTACAATGTGTGTACTGCCGCTTTAAAAAGGTTCACTTCATGCATAATATATCGTCGTCTAGAACCTTTAGTACAAGCATTGCTTAATGCTTAGTTTGGGACTAGGTTGATTTGTATAAGACTGTCCCCCAATATGTACTTATTTATTTATTCCTTTTGTACTTATTGATAAATATTTTTCACATCACATGTGGCAACCCTGCGTTGTCTATGCCACACACGATTAAGTTGGTCTAGTTGGTTTATGCTCGCGCGCTGCAAGTTTGATCGTGATTTGTTTTATTCCACATATTTTATGGCTTTTAGTTTCGTAATGCAGAATTACGTTTAAGTAAGTTTTCGTTGAATGGTTTTGAAAAGAGAAACTGGTGGCTTTCTTCTCACCAGAAGGTCATTATCCGAATCTGAAATCCATAGAATTAGAACCCAATCTATAGAATTAGACCTGTAAAGAGCCCTTGGGTTTTTCTTCAGAAATATGTCTGCGACTTATTCCTCTGTCTCCATACATTTAGTATGAAAAAGGGCCAGAGGAATAAGGTGACCGCAGACATATTTCTGAAGAATAACCCCCTTGAGGCCTACTTGCAAAAAATAAATGATTTGATTTACAATATAATGAGTCATAATACTTATTCTGAGAATGAACTTGCCTATATTACGATAAAACCATTGCATAACTTCTTCAAATTTCTTATGAGAGCTTCAACTTGCTTATGACGTTAAGTTCGCACGATATCATCAGCTTGCACAGTTAAATAGTGCGCGACAGCACGTCTGTGTAAGTGCGATCCATACTGGAGCATTCTTACGTATTCTTAAACCTTTTCTTGTAGTGCGTTCGTACACGGCGCGCACACATTCAAGCGTGCGATGTACGTTTTGTAGGAAGAAAAATTACTGCTATTATATACTGTGGTAAAAGTTAGGCTCCAGTGTGCTAAACATTCGTGCACGGGATACTTTTTAGGTACCGAATGTTTTCAAGAGTTTTCTAGATATTGATATTTGTACGCAGCTGAGCTCAGCTCTTATAAGGCTGCGGTGAATCTGTAGAAAGTGTTGTAAACCTGCCCGGACGAATCGCAGCCGAAACCCCGCACGGTCGCACGTGTCCCAGTACACTCCGACTCAATTATACATATATATAAAAGACCTTTTTTTGGACCTGACTTGACCAAAGAGACTGACTCATGGGTAAGAATCTGATCAAGTGGAGGCTTACAAACCTACAACTCCTACAAGTTCGCTAGCCGCGCCAACCGTGGCTTTTCGCTGATTGATCATGATCAATGTGCACAACGGACCAGTGGGAATGGTTGGAACGGTTCTTTATGTAGAGTGTGTGATCGAGCTACTGGGAGTTATCGGTTCGAATCAGACCTGTAAAATAACCCTACTTGCAAAAATGGATGTCTGATTTGATGCATATAATTTTTTCATTTCATAACTTCACCAACGAAGGAGAACAGAACGCACTATTAACTACTTTATTTGCTCTTAAATAAGAGTCTCGACTGTACCGCTGTTATGAACATGAGTAATTTTTGCGTACGCAAATGCGACGGGTATTATAACTGAAACCTTTGAAATATTGCACGAACATATCGGGTTACACCAGATTCAGCATAAAATACTACTTATATTGGGTAAAAAGTAACAACTCTAGATTTTTAGTGATAATCCATATCAATATGTGGTTTCTTGTTCAGTTCTTGAGAATCCAGTTTTTTGATACACTGACTGACTTTAAACGTCTAGAAAACCAAGTCTAAATAGTACACAGGTCGTTGTAGTCGTAATAAGTACAGAAATATACTTTTACTAACACTGCTAGAGGTTTTTATTAAACTTAACTTAAAACCTCTAGCCCTTCATTCCTTCTTTTCTTTATAACTTCATTAAAATATTCTTATGTCAATGTTTTCGGTCCAACTTTGAGAAAGATGTCAAACGCCGCATCCAACTCGGCTGGGCAGCGTTCGGGAAACTGAAAATGGTCTTCGCGTCATCCAAAATCCTGCAATGTCTCATGACCAAGGTCTTTGTGTGTATTGCCAGTGATGACACCCGGAGTAGAAGCGTGGTCTTTCACTGTAAGCATTATGAACCGGTTTACAGTCGCTAAATGTGCCATGGAGAGAGCTATGCTCGGAGTCTCTTTACGCGATCGAATCAGAAATCAGGAAATTCGTAGAAGAACTGAACTGAAACGAAGTTGCTGCTACAGTTAGCAGGTCATCCACAAAGTACGTCACACGATTTTTCAGACTTTTGGACCCCCCCCCCCATGTCACACTTTTATTACTATATGGATAACCACTAAAGTGGCAATGGGCATGGGCATGTAGCTCGAAGAACCGATGGCCCATGGGGCGTAAAGGTTCTCGAGTGGAGACCACGAACCGGAAGACGCAGCGTAGGGTGGTCCCTCTCAAGATGGTCTGACGACCTGGTTAGGGTCACTGGAGCTGCGACCGTTGTGGAAGACTTTGAGGGAGACCTATGTTCAGCAGTGGACGTATCAAGGTTGAAATGATTACTCGGTTACATCTCGAAACGAAACGCGCCCTATATTCGAGAGCAGATTATTTCTTTCCAAACCTAAAAGTCGAAAACCTGAATTGTGAAATGATTGGTCCACTTGGTTCAAGCGAATTTGAACCCATGCCCTAAGTGCGGTCAGATCGCAACATCTGTTGCAACTTGCGGAGGTTAAATATAACGAGTTAGTTAATCCGTTCCGTGTTGCAAACATTTTATTGGAATAGTTAGTAGAGTAATGCTTGACCTGTGAAATTTCACTAAACTAAGAACCTACAGTACCACCCAAAAATATATCAGTTATTTTAAAAGAAAAAATCGATAGCAGCAGTAGTTCCTGAGATATCTAACTGTCATAGACGGATAGACAGACGGATAGACAGAGTCGCACCATAAGGGATTCCTTTTTTACCATTTTGGTACGGAACCCTAAAAATATGTAACCTATTTCAAAAATTACATTTTTTTCTCATTTAGACACAATTAATAGAAATTATATCATGGCTGGATACAATACAACATCTATTTCAAACGAGTTCCTAAGCAATGCATCCATTCGTCTTCGTTTTTATGGCATCCTTTGGATGGGATTTATCTTAGACTGCTAACATTCTAAGCAGCGATAGAGCCGCGTCTTGTTTCAATAAACATTAATGAAACCGCCATGTCTATTAATAATGAATTGCCATAGATAACGTCTTGTTTTTTCTTCTAAGCGGGTGATTTAGAATGGTCGGCGTGGCGCCATATTGCGCGGAGATGCGCCGGCGCCGATAGCCGCGCGCTGCTAACTCGGTTGCCTTTTCGGGAAGCGTATCTTGGGTTTGAATGCTTTAGTGGTGCTTGGAAATATAGGAACTATAGGTCCCTTTACATCGTCTGCAATAATCACGTCTAGCGAAGACCTCGATCGAATCGAATATTCTAACTTTTCGTGCGGCTTTTAATTTTTCTAAATCCTATAGCGTTGACTTCACTTACCAAAGGTTGTCTGGAAGAGATCTCTTAGGGATTGTTTACCACTGTTTTTATATAAGTTTGCATTGTATTTTTTCTTTTGGTGTGCAATAAACTATGTTTATATTGTAGCTATCTACCCACAATAGAGTCAACGATAGTTTTTTAATTCAATGATCTACTAATGACATGCCAGTGGGAGCGAAGAATATGCCTTAGATTAATGTTTGATTTCGAACTCTCAATTTAGTAAGTACCTTCATAACATCAAATACATATGTTCATATTCTTGTCTTCAATATAACTACCTATCCAATTGATAATGCGCTTAATATTTCATTCGGAAAGACACCCAAATATAAACAATAAACTACTCGAAAAAGAAACATTATTTGGGCCCTAAGATTGATGCTCATTTACAGATAAATTCAATTTGAAGTGTTTAAAAAAGACTTGAATTTTTCTATAGGTAATGAAAGTTTGCTAACGAAATATTTACTCCATTTTAATATGACCGACTTGTCTATACTTTACGCGTTTCGCGGAAGCCTCCTGCGCAATTTTGTAGTCACCAATGGGCATAGAGCACACCGGCGGCGCCACTCTATCAGCCGATCCATCAAGATTCCAATCACAAATTCAGTTGGCCAGCATTTCCCCATACATTTATATGGATATCAGAGGACATTGGCAATCGCCGGCGGCCCTTTATTCTCTGTGGGAACAAATACGATTGTTTTGAACTGTACAAGGGAAATTAAGATGAACGGTCTTCCGGGTCTGAAGCTAGGAACGCTATTTGATCATGGGATTGTATTTCTGTAGCATTAATTGGAGTTATAATACCTACACACGCTCTTTTCAAATGTAGGTTATAATTAATGTTACACACGTAATATTTTCGACTTTAGATATACTCGTAGTTCAATTAGTCGTTTACCTGTTCACGGTTTTGTAAAAAAAACTCTCTTATAAAACAAAACGCGCGCTGGTCAAATGTAATCACTTTTTTGCCGAAAAAGTGGACTAGTCTAATTTATGTTTAGAATATGGATTGTTTTGTGATGTATTTATCTGTAGGTGTCAGCAACGGAACTGTTCTTTATTATAAGTTTATACATTAAGTATATTAATTTATTTTGGCAATCAAAATTCTTAAGAGTACTGAAATGTAATCTGCCAAAATTCTTCTTCCTTGTCGGATATTCAAAAGCCGTTTTTATGTGGAACCATATCCATATTGTACGCACTTTTATATGCAAAATTCTGCCCGAACACATTAAAGTACTGAATCAGCATAATAATATAATATGTATTTACATAATTGATACGCGATTTAAGGCAATAAAATGTGATTATTTTGATGAGTGTCGGATCATTTCTAGAAGGTTCAACGGATGAACTGAAAGTTCACATCAGTTTTTGCTGTAAAGTTTATGGGAAATAAAACAATGGTGGTGCCAACAGTGGTTATTATATGCGGTAATATCGTTGATAGGAACGAGTATGTTCGTTTTCTGCACGCTAACGGTTTAAAAAAAGGCATAACTTATCAATGAGATTTTCCTACTTTTATTATTCACAAAAACTATTAATTTCTTCTAAACGATACAAAGAATCGAGCATGATTGATGGATATTAAATGATTCGTTTGCGCGTGAAATAAATGCAGATATTTCGTACAATTTGTCGATTTCAAATCGATTGTGTGAGCATCAATCTCGCTAGGATCACGAAACCGTCTCGCGGTACCGGTTCTATGACAAATAAGATGATCACTGTCGACGAACTCCGATGTCTGACATCGATAAAAACAATTTCGAGCGTCCAACAGGATTGACCTCATACATATCAGCGCAAACTTTTGGAGAGATACAGGGAAAAGTTTTTTAATATGTTTCTCAGATTACATTAATATAAATTAGACTTTTGGTTCTAAATGCAAATGGTTGTAAATGCCAATTTCTGTGTTCCAGAATTTCAAAGCACCTACAATTTTGCACACTTGTAGACGTGCGTTAAAAACACCGGTAAACAACATGGTTAATTACTTAATGTTGAACACACAAGATTAAAGACAAGTTGATTTAATCCTCAATCCTAACAGTCTTGGAGTTGAGCAAAAGGGCCAGGTCAAGAAGAGAGGTGACCTCCGCCCTGAGTGGTTCATTGAGCACACTTGAGCAGCTGGGCGAACCATTCAGCCGTTCGCTCGTCGCCCGTCACTCAGACTTCAGTGCGTCCTAAGCACGGGCCGCGACACACGCGCTATTGGCTGCGTAAACGTTTACCTTTGCCTTTTTATTTTTTTCACGACTTTCGGCGGGAAAATTGACAGTTGATTTTTTTTTCAAGTGATATTTTTTACCGGCCAGTTATTGAGAGACGTTTTTTAAGAGTGAAATGTGTGTTTAGTTTTCGTGAACCTTTGAGCAAAAACAAAACATTGTGGTGTCATGATGACGTCGTTGTACAATGAGGTGAGTGCACGACATTTTACCCTGGCATTTAGTTTTTTTGCAGAGTAATTTACTTTTTAAATTGGGACCTTAGCATTGTTGGCCGTTTAACTTTTTTGTTGAAATATGTAAACAACGGAAAATTATCTCTGGTATTTTTTGCAAATAAGAATTGAGGTTGAATGTTTATAAAACAGTTCGAAATGAAATGCAGTGGCGATAAAGTCGTGTTTAATTCTTTAGTAAGCTGCTTATAACACTTTCCGGTACAGGTTTCTTAGGTCGATCGTTTCTCCTACTTTGGCGGATTAAGAGTTTATTTAATGGGCAATGTTTTAGATGAGAGTAGAAATGTAATGGGTAATTCCATTATTAGTAGATGCAGAGCATAAGTATTTATAGCGGGATTTAGTAGCTGCAGGTTCATAAGAAGTGTTGAAAATTAATTACATCTGTGCCTAAATAAGTGCCTACTTAAAGGTTTTTGATTTGGTTTGATTTCTTGTTTAATTAAACAACACATTCATCAATATTAAAATATTTGTACATATTTCGTTGATATAATTATAACATTAATCACAAAAGTTAATCCTATGTAAGAGTAAACCAATTATTAGTAAATATTAAAAAAATAAAAAAGGGTTCAAGCAAATTTAAAATCCTGGCAAATATTAGCATTAGTCACCTCTGCGGTATGTTTTGTTAGGCCCACTCTTTTGTTTATCTTCACATTCCGTTAAAAAATTGCGACCATTTTAACGTGACCAGTCACCACTACTGCTGTTTTTAGAAGAATGTGATCTTTTTATGATTATTTTTTGTTTGTTTCACTTTATTGTTAAACCTACAAGCCTACCTTTTAAAATACATATAACCAAATAATTTCGAAAAAAAATTATAAGTTTAATTTTATGGGTAGCAATACTAACAAAGCAATAGGATTCCAATGGGTGTAAAAAGGCCAAAAGTAAAAAGGCCAAAAGTAAAATGGGCATAAGTGCACGATTACGATGATGAGCAAAGCCGCGATTAGCACGGTTGTAGCAGTTTGCCAACGCGGCGACCTTTGAATTACGAAGCCGTGCTATAAATGCGATTTAGGGCCGATACAGACGGACTGCAACCCAACTGCAACTCCCTACGATTTGTATGGGAACTGCATCACAACTGCGCAGTCGGCGTGCAGTTGTGATGCAGTTCCCATACAAATCCTAGAGAGTTGCAGTTGGGTTGCAGTCCGTGTGTATCGGCCCTTACTGACTCCCTTAACGCGCCTGGGCCTATAGTACTCATTGTGAGCGAAGCTCTGAGTTCGAAGTACGTAGCCTGATGTCTCACTCACTTAAATACACCGACTAACCTCGTACCAAAGTATAAAGAAAAACAAGTTATTAAACTTCGGTCGTTTAGGGGCGCGCGATGCGTATTCAAGGTCAAGGCGCAGACAGCGCGATCCGTACTGGGTTATTCTTACGCATTCGTAGAACTTTGCTTGTAGTGCGTTCGTTCACAGCGCGCACACATACAAGCCGCGCGATGTACGTTTTGTAGAAAAAAAAAAATACTGCTATTATTGATAGTGATCGTAGCAGCGTTGCCAGATATTTTTTTTGCCAAGTCGGGAATTTGAATTTTTTTTAGTAAAAGTCCAAGGAAGGCGTCTTTACCCTATCTATAGTGTTTGGCCTATATGAGTATAGGCATTTTTTGTACGTTTGGCTCCATTATAGGCTTCATCAATGCTTATCAGGAATGATCAGAGTTACAAGTAAAAAAAGAGATTATAGGCTAAATAAAAAAATAAAAAAAAACACCAAAGGGATTATGAGTCACGTAGGTATAGCCAGAAACTCTTGACTTAGCGTGTTTGTTGCAAAGTTTGTCAATGTGGCGACCTTTGAATTACGACTGAAGCCGTGTGATAAATGCGATTTGCTGACTCCTTGTCTACGCCCACACGCACTTCGCGACCAGGTCTTGCCCTGGGTGAAAGAGGAGCGAAGATTATTTGGCACAGATCGCCTTTTTACGGTTCCGTAGGTACCCAAAGGTTGCCAACTACTATTACTAAAACTCCGCTGTCTGTCTATCCGTCTGTAACAGGGCTGTATCTTTTAACCCATAATAGGTGGAGTTTTTTTTTTTTTTTTTTTTTTCTATTTATGTTATCTTAAGTTGGTTATGGAATAAATGGGCTTTTTATTGTTATTTATTTTATTTAGGTGGAGACTTGAAATTTTCACAGACTGTATTTATTGCCGCTATAACTTACTTTTTACTTGACGTTGGCACGGAACCCTTCGTGTGCGAATCCGACTCGCACTTGGCCGGTTTTTTTTCGATAAGGTCTCCTATTTACCATCTTATAATAACCTATCCTATCCTACTAATGGTATAAATGATACTTATACTTTTGAAGATGTTTGGATGTTAGTTACTAAATAACGCGGTAACATGAGAATGGATTGAGAGGAAATTTGGTATGGAAGTACAAGCCCTGGATTGAAACATAGGAATTTATATCCCAGTAGGGAATTCCCTTAGGAGTTATCGAGAATAATGTGGGCGAAGACATGGGTAAATGTTAGTTTATCATAAAATTTTACATCGAAGCACCCTATAATCACTTAAAAGTGATTAACGATGCAGATTCATGGAGCAGATTAATAGGGCATTTCTCCAGAAATATGTCTGCGACTCATTCATCTGTCTCCATACATTTAGTATGAAAAAGGGCCAGATGAATGAGGTGACCGCAGACATATTTCTGGAGAAATGCCCAATAAGCTTTTTCATACTGTTTTCAGCAGCATACGTAAATATTTGATTTTATACCATTTTGAATTGATGGAAAAACAAAAAATGAAAACATACGTAATCTCTTATATAAATTTTATTAAATGCAAGTACCTATAATAGCCTTTTCCGAAATAATTACTTTCTCCGATATAGCAAATAAAAAAATGTCACCGCACACACCTTTTTTACAACGATATAGTTACAGGTACTTAACAATTACTTCCCACTGCCAATTACGTGAGTATCGCAAAAACCGATTATGACGCTTTTTTTTCAAACATCTATTGTGCAGTCACACTTCTTAACCAATCCCATAGTAATTTCTAATTCTTGAATGGTACCAAACCTACCACTTTTACCTCCACAGAGGTCGGTTTATTTCGTTTTTTGTCCGTCATCGAAAGTTAAACGTTAACCAGTTTCGACCAGTTTTCGGTTAACGCGTCCAGTTTCGGGTGTTTACCCGATCTGTTAACACGGGCGCAGCCGGGTGCGGGGCCTAGCTTGTCCAACGTATTCTTGTTTACATTGAAGCCGAGAAACATTGAGTTTTATTTTTACTAGAATTTGTTATCGTAAGCAAAGACGGGTGCGGATGGACAATATCTTGTTGCACGTATGTTTACACTTGCTGCCGACGTTTTACGTCACGTCAGGCTGTAACTGGTCTTTTGTGATAAATTACTATATACGGTACCACCGTAGGAACGTTGCCTGTACTTCCGACTCGCACTTGGCAGTATTTAATACACGGCACACCTCTTGAGTTATCACCAACAAATACAATCGAACATCTGTTACCATCGTAAAACAGAAAGTGTGTACACCTCACATCTGATTAACGAACTAAACTTTGTATTAGACTTTCACCGCACTAAATTGTTATTATGTGTGCGATACCCCTCATTATTCGCTGGTTGAAAGCTCATTGGTTACTTTCACTTGCGTTATTATTTTTGTATTAACAGAAAGAAATTGACTCGGACCGCCGGCGGGTTAGATTAACAAAATGGTTTCCGTTTAAAGCTGGTACGCTGTGGACTGTGGAACGAGCCTCCTGAGGTGTTCCCGCTTTGACATGGGAATCTTCAAAAAGCGAGTATGCAGAGCTGCCCTCCTAACGTAAAATGTAATAAGTATGTTCGAACATACTTATAACATTTTACGTTCGAGGCTCGAACATAGTTATTACACTTTACGTTAGGAGGGTAGAGAATTCTCAAGGGTCGGCTACGGTCGGCAACGATAGCTCCTTTGGCAAATTGGCACATGTCCATGGGCAAAGATGATCATTTTTCATCAGGTCTGTGCCCCTCTCCTTCGGAGTAAGGCACCACTTCCAGACTGTATAGATCAATTACCCAATATTTCTTTTCCCCAATATTTTTATTTCCAGTCGCGTTTTTCCCCATTCTACTTTTTTTCTACACATTATTATAACCAGTAGTTAATTTCCTCACACGATTTAATTTCTGCCCGTTTAATTCTCTATACGCGTCTTTGCCCATGCATACATTTAACCACTCCGGATCATTCACATACATATTATTTACCCGCAGAAAAAATCCCGATCGCTTAATTTAGTCACACGTTTAATTTATGCTCATTATTTTGATGATCTCTGTTCCGATGCATAAACGCAAATACTAAGAGGTAAAAATTGGGATCATTAAGTTTTTATTATCATTCTATTTCGTAGATTTAGAGTCTAAATAACTACCTCTTAGTATTTGCGTTTATGCATCGGAACAGAGATCATCAAAATAATGAGCATAAATTAAACGTGTGACTAAATTAAGCGATCGGGATTTTTTCTGCGGGTAAATAATATGTATGTGAATGATCCGGAGTGGTTAAATGTATGCATGGGCAAAGACGCGTATAGAGAATTAAACGGGCAGAAATTAAATCGTGTGAGGAAATTAACTACTGGTTATAATAATGTGTAGAAAAAAAGTAGAATGGGGAAAAACGCGACTGGAAATAAAAATATTGGGGAAAAGAAATATTGGGTAATTGATCTATACAGTCTGCCCTGGCCTCTTTCCCTTTTTAGTAGATCTGTTAGTCTGTTAACCCCCATGGCTCTACCATTTTGAAAAAAATCCAAAAACTAATTCGGCAATAAAAATTATACACTTAATTATCGACCCTGCTCACAAAATTTCACGAGAATTTGTCGAATAAAGCGACCTGTAGAGAAGGAAAAGCGAACTTACTAAAGCATTTTGCCCAAACTGAAAAGGAGACCTTCGCTCGCACTTCGCTCTCACTCGGTAAACTAATGGAAGAATTACAGCAATTTATAGTTCATACAACTTGATGTTTGTTCATTTTCTACGTAAATAATATGGGTATTTCATTTACTTCCTGTACAAGTAAACCATATTTACTAAGGTTTGAAGCGTTGGCGATTGGTATATAACCGACGCATATCCAGATTCCACCCAAGTGTTGTCATTGTCAGATGCAAAGAAGGGTGACCGAACGGAGTTGAATAGACGAACGTCAAAGGTTGCCAACAGCATCCCAAAGTTTGTCTGGAAGAGATCGTTCTTTAGCGATAACCATAAATTTTATTGGTAATAATAATTACAACGACGACAACAACGATACGACCGCCTATTTTTTACCACTGTTTTTATAGAAGTTTGCATTGTAATTTTTCTTTTGGTGTGCAATAGAGTATTATTGTATTGTATCATAAAAACTCCTACTTCATTAAAACTAGGGGCGATCGATCCTTTATCGATACAGCAACGGTTGACCGACCGATACGGGTCAAATACTTGCCTTGATCTTGGGTGGTCGCCATAACCCACATAACCCTATTTGAGAAACTTAATATACAATGCCATTAACAGATCCAATGGGTACAACTGAAGACGAACGGTTTTCTTGTCAAACCAAAAAGCAGTATACTTGCACGGCATACATATAGGACCTTTTTGATTGCAGCGGGTTATTGTGGGATCGTAAACATTATCGGTGCGCACGAGTGTGGCCCACTTCTCGTTTAGCACGATTCTTTCATCATCCGAGGGATTTTGGCCCATGCCTTTAGATTTATTGTAGCTACATAATTTCGTCTTCTTTCTAATATTAAGTTAAATTATACATGGCTTCAGCGATGTATACTTTATGTGTATGGATGGTGGTATTTGTATTGTACCTATTCGGCAGACGCTTTAGTGAATCTTTGTCTATCGTTAATATCAGTAAAGCTAATCATTCTTTTGTAAAACATATCATTTTATTCTACTTTCGCCCATGGCTACTATAAACCAAAACTTCGCCTATTTTCTTTGTGTAAGTAAATGAATTAAGTTTGTTAGTTTGGCTATCTTCTTTGGTATCAGTATTCTTTCTCATTTGCTCAAAGGTTAACTGGAACAGATCCCTTACAGGGATGAGTTTGCCTTTGTACATAACCATTGATTTTTGTACTGTTTCTGTATTAGTTTATGTGCAGTAAAATACATACAGACATACATAAACCTTGCAAACTGTACCTTCTCTTAGTAGTTGGCTCAATGGATGAGGATCATGATTGGATACTGTTGCCATCCATATTGTAATATGATGAATTAACAGTAACTCTTCGTTACTGTTTACGACATGTGACGAACGGATTTGGGTTATAGCAAGTAAGCATTAATATATTATAAATAGATGTAACTAGCTTTAAGACACATGTAGTCCGGTTCGTCTTGTACTCACTCTTGCTCTTACTATAGTTATATGTTACACAATATAACGAGAATCATCATGAAGGAGTATTACTTCAAACCCCCATAAACCTCCAGTCACAACCTCTCTATTACAATATAGTCTAAATTTTAGTCTGTTGGATCGCATAATAGCGATCGGGCCTCACTTACCAGCCCTTATGAACAAGCTGTATCAATATTTCATTGATTAGCGTGTAGCACGTGAGAAGTTTCAATGACACTATCAATAACAAAATCAGTAAGTAGAAGACTTCTCAACCCGTTGTCTCTAACTTGTTTCTCATGCAGCTTTAGTATGTCAACGATGCATCATTCCAGTTTCAAAACGTCTATTTGACAGTGTCAGTTAATTTATTCTACTTTAATGCCATAATTAACCCTCTTTACTGGCCCATAAGGCATTCGGAAACCTCAATACTCAATTTCACTTATCGTAAAATGATTTAAACATGCGGTTACGATGCTATATTGCGGCATTGAAGGTGGGTTCTTTCTTTTATGAGCCATATTTTTTTAATAGTTCCTTTTACTTCTAACGAAGTAGATACCTTCTAAAGAAACGTACCAAGTTTAAGCAGTATTTTTTTTAGACAGACGATTAACCTCTGATAGACGATATTCCTACACTCCGTTAGAAAATCTGTACTAACGGAAACGGTGTCGATATCAAGCTTTATATTGAGATCAAAATTGGGTTCGTGTGATCATCTGACTAATATCGTTAACCCCAAATTCCGTTCCTCGCAAACCTGCGCCCGCGCCCGTCTATCAAGAGTCTGCGCGATGACGTCACCGCTGACTCACCGGAGCCAGCCTCCTGAGGCCCATTCACAGCCATCTAGGGCCCCAGGCACCTAGAATTGTCACTAAACGTTACTTATGGACCACATTACTTAATACTGTAACTTGTGTAAACCCACGCAATTTATTTGTAGTGATAATTTTCCAACACGATATCTGAAATTGATTGTTGGTACCTGTGGAATAAATAGGTATTACTGAGACAAGCAGCTTGATTTAGCACTTTTAAGTTTAACCATGAGGACCTAATATAGCACCTTGAGGTACGCCTCATACGAAACGTAATTATTTTTATCATATTACTGTGAAGAGTATGAACAGAACTTACTTATGAATTAAATTATAATCAAACCCAAGGAAGATAATTACCGTCACGTGTATAAAAACAAAGCAAGTTCCATTCTACTACATAATTATGTAAACCTTAAAATCTTAAACCATGACAGAATCCCATCGAAGGCCATACGATGAGAGGCACTTTAGTTCACGGTTGAACCGATTCGTTCCGCAGTGCCAAACGTCTCAAATTCCATGATGGATCCATCAGTATCCCTATTAAGATTTATACCTCTGAATGGGGTGACAGGTTACCCAAGATTTAATTACGTATGACAAAACGTGTTACAAAACGGTGAGTCACCACAAAGGTCTATTCTCCATTGTTTGGGGTCTGGATGGTGGTCCATTAGGGCTTTCGCAATCACATTGGTGAAGTAAGAATTAGGAAGATCGTTGGCTTAATGTTGGCGCATATTTAGAAATAAAATGGATATGGTATACAATCACGCTCAACTATTTCCTTGGGTCAATGAACAAAATTACAAAAGCAAAGTGTACGTTACGAATTATGATGATGAAACGAAAAGTTGAGGTTTCTTGTCCAAATACTTTTCTTATCTGTTAAGTTTATAAGTAGAAACTGATGCTAAGTAAAAATGTAAGTAACTCTTTATCCTATAGTGAATGATCACTGACTGATAAAGTCACACAAAGTTTAATCTCAACTAACTTTCAATGCTGTTTCGAAATCGTTTTGTGCGAAAGTGCATCCATTAGCTCGTCCCCATTTTCTCGCGAACTGTCCCATGGCAACTTTAAAGTAAATATTTTTCTTCAATTGTGTTTATTGTATAGATTTATAACTGTTCCTATCGCGACCGTGACACTTGCTATAACTAATGACTCGAACGGTCCCCCTTTCTTCCTATGAATGTATTCTTCACAGACATTGTCTTGTATTTGTTGTGTTTTTTCGCCGTTGTGTCCTTTCGTCACGGCATTCGATTTAGCGAGGTCGAGAGGCCCCGTATAGATCTATCTTCAATTCTTCACAATATTGCAATTGTATTATTTATATTTGCCATCAACCACAATCTGCCGAGACTAGACTTCCGTGATACTTTAAACGAAATACTTACATTAGTACCGTAGAGAATTGCCGTTGAATTCTTATGTGGAACATGCAACAGAATCTAAGACAGTGGTAGCAATGGTACTCGAAAAAAAATTAACACAAAAACTAACTACAATTTCTATAAAGTTTTGCTTGTAAGACGACGGAATAAGTCTCACATCTGCAATGATGACTGGATATAATTACACGGAAGCGAAAAAACTAATTTGGACAAGAACTCCTCGACAAAAACTTTTACACGAATTGAGCTCGGTTTACAATTAGAGCAGATCGTTTTATGAGCCATTAGAAATAACCTTGGCTTTGTAATGGAATAGCAATGAACACCTCACATATGGTTATAATCATAATCAACATTAAATTTCATGAGATACAGATTTTACTTTAAGAAACGCTGTCCTACTTACAAATATCACTGCTACCTTCACAAGCATGACTTAATTATTTTACAAGTACGGATGAATCATGGACCAAAAGCTTCCTGTCTCCAATGTCAGCTTCTGACAACGTAAATTGGACAGGTCGTTGTCTTGGAATCATTAAATGGTTTCAGAAATACTATCCAAGATCTACCTATAGTTCAAGTAAGATTTTTGTACTTTCTCATTAATTCAAACGACCCCTTTGTGCATGCGTGAAACAATTTTCACATATTATTGGGTAATTGTACACCGCATCGATCAGTTCACGCCGAGACGCGTGGGAGCGCTCCCGCTTGACGGTTGACTGATGTTACCGATTACAAACAAATTAATGATCTTCCGTGAAGCAACAAGAAAACAATGAGCTAGTTCAAGTAATTGGTCAGAACGTTGAATAACGTGGGATAAGTGATAAACGAACCGTACAGGGTCACGGTCGATTAAACAGACAATACAGACATGTCCATAATTGTATTAATGTCGATACTAGACTTCGCACCTATTCCGCCCACGGCGAAGATAGCCGATCTTAATAGGCGAGAAAATTTTATGGGCATCCGATTGACCTCGCCTCCGCTTATTAAAAGCCTAAATTTCGGGCCCATCTCTCTTCCGCAGTGCAGCTACAAATCACTGGCTCGATACTTTGATATTGATAATAGAAGTAGCGCGGTTTTGGTATAGAAATTCCGAGTGATTAACATAAATAAGACCGGCTGGGCCAGCCGTCGATCGACCAACGGTTTTACGGTCAACTTGGCCGTATCCGATCCGCCGTGCTCGGTCCTATTAAATGTATTATTCAAACTGACGTCTTCATTGATTTTGCGATTTGGACTTTAAGGGTACATCTAAATAGTGTAACAAACGATCTTTATCTCGTAGAAAATGCAATTTCTTGGAAGGAAACGCAGGATAAGTATGGTTTTCGTCGCGCTAGATTACGATTACTTTAGAAGTTTTCTCCTCTTACCTTGAATAAATATGTGATATAAATAAAGAAGAAGATTAACGCTATAAATGAGAAGGTACGTTTTGAAAACTGGGCCTTACTAAAGAGTCTAAAGATACAAAGGTTTATGAAGCCAATAAAATCAGTTGCGAAAACAATAACGAAGCCAATTAAGACCATTAACTCGATACGCTATCGTCAGATCTTCCATTAGCTATAGATTTCGATCGGTAGCATCTAAAGTATTTTATGGAACAATATTTTAAAGTGGCTTTCCAATTGACCTTTAGCTCACACAAAGGTGCATGGATATAGTCCAAGGCCGGTTGCTGGTGGCGGATTCAGATTCGGTCACGACTTGATACCTAAATGTTTGATAATTGGCGGCTCAACCCCGCTCGTGATAAGGAACTGGTTATCAACGGTAATTGTATCTGTAGATATTAAACGTTATTTCAATTTATTGCCTTACTATTCTCCTGTTTTAGTATCGATTGTATCGTTATTAACTCAATTAGTATTTCCGCTAGCGTGTTAAGAGATTAAAAGGTGTTTCTCACAGGCTTTTGCCTTATCAGCTTGAGAATATTTGCTTGATATTTTTCTTAGCTGTCAATTAATAAGTCAGGTTACTTAGCATCCGATGCTAAATCAGCATTCATTTGAGATATCTTTCTAAAATAACACGTCTTGCTTAATGCGTGCTCAGCCTTCTCTGTAGCAATGCGTTAGTATCTGTGCCACAGAGTAACAATTAGTACTACGTACAGTATCCTCTCTCCCTAACAACTGCCGTTCACGTCGGATGGCCGGACGGAGATGATCCGCATCCGACCGTCTCTCTCGCTCGCGTAGAGCGTCATAACGCGTGCTTTTTTTTGCACTCTAGCGTGGCGAGATTTAATAATAATTACCGCGGAATGGAATCGCCGTGTGAGTCTGTCCTATCTGTGGTCTAAATACTACATAGCGTAAACAGAAGATGATGTTTAGTGCTTACTGCTTAGTAACTCGGGGTGCTTTCAGTTCAGTGCTTCAATGACTGTCATTGAATAATATGGCGACTTAGAGCAACACGGACACGTTCTTGCCATAATCAGCTTGTGCATGCCTTCGCCTTGTTTCGATTCTTGCTATGGGATTATTTTAAGTAGGTACACTGTAATCCTGCGTGACATCCGGTTTACTATGGGATCACTGTCTGTCGATACCGACCGTCTAGCGCCGGTTTTGTTTATTTCGTTTACAAAATGTTTAAGTTATAACATGAAGCAGACTCTGTTTTAGAAGAAAATTTATTGGAGCAGCAAGTCAGTAATTCTTAAAAAAATGCAGTGGAATTAAAACATGTACACTGTATTTAAATATGTAATATTAAATGATGTTTTGTCCACAATTAACCCGAATCCAGTACAGTCAGCCAAGAAAGCGGTGTACCTTTTTTGAACTCTGATACGAGGTAATTAAGTCGAAAAGTGGTAGACCACTTTTTTAATTACTCTACCTTCCGTAATTACTTTATTCCTTAACTAGGTAATCTTAAACTTGGAATTTTGAATGACTTTATTATAATGTGTTTTTGACCACCTCGTTTTCGTTTAACCTTACTTGAATTTAGAGTATTAAGTAATAAAGTTTTTTTTTGTTTCAGGTAAGTAACAAGATACCAACTTGACATTTACAAGATTTTAGCAGAACCACAAAACTGTTATTTTTCAAAACTACGTAAGTAGCTGCAACTTCATAGAGTGGATTTTTAGTGCTAAATTATACTACGCAACTAATGCACTAAAAGTTCTTATTTATTTATTCATTTATTTGCATTGTACAATTTGACTTACATCTAGTACGCCCTGTTAGAGCACTTTTTCTACGCGTGTACCAGTCAGTACAGTCAGCAGCAAAATTCTGTAACACATTTTGTCAGTATACCTAATTGTGACTTGCATAACGTGTGTTCTTCGTTATGTATCGTTTGGTATTACTTCTGTAATTTATTATGACTATTATAAAACAAACTTGATGGTTACACAAGACCGAAGAAACAACCGTTTCAGAGCAAAAATAAATAAATTTCGTTGCAATAAGGACAAAAATATAGATATGATCTCCAGCAATATTCCCCAAAATTTCATATACAATGTGGTAATACTTTTGGGAATAATGCCGAACAACACATAGCCACAGGGCATTTCTCCAGAAATATGTCTGCGACTCATTCATCTGTCTCCATGCATTTAGTATGAAAAAGGGCCAGATGAATGAGGTGACCGCAGACATATTTCTGGAGAAATGCCCCACAGTATAATAGCAGTAATTTTTCTTCCTACAAAAGGTACATCGCGCGCTTGTATGTGTGCGCGCCGTGTACGAACGCACTACAAGTAAAGTTTTAAGAATGCCTAAGAATCCTCCAGTATGAATCGCCCTCACACAGATGGCCGAAGTTGGACTACTTGTCTATCTTTATACTTCGACATAACTAAGCAAAACTATACATATGTAGCTGACTGTAGAGTAAATCCACGGGCAAGTCGCCAGTCTTAAACAGGCAAGCCGGCAGGTATATGCAAATAACTGAAAGTCCGTGTGACCCAGTAAGGCTGAAGCGATCCAGAGAGCAGATAGCGAGATGTTTTATTGAGTGGCCCCATTGTCCGGCCGGCCGCTTGACTATGTATGTGCAGGGTTACCACACGTTGACGATTTTTGACGTTCTTTTTTATACAACTAGGGCGGCAAACAAGCGTAGGTAGGGACTGCCTGATGGCAAGCAGTCACCGCAGTCTATGGACGCTTGCAACACCAGGGGCGTTAGTGCGTGTTGCCGACCCCTTAAAAATCTATTCACTCCCCGCTTGAAGAACTCTATACTGTAGCCTTGCGGATTTTGCGCGGTAGGACCACGGTATACTGTAGTTTTTCTTCGAACAAAAGGTACATCGGGAGCGCGCATGTGTGCGCGCTGTGTACGGACGCACCACAGGCAAGCATTGCCGACTGCGCGAGACTGCCACAGTATGACAGTATGGCGTTCACTCACACAGACGCGCGTCGTGTGTCTGTGTAAATACGGTAAATACGTGTCGCGCGCTCCTAAACGGCCGAAGTCTTACTACTTAGTTGTCTTTATACTTTGGTAGGATTCTCTCTTGCTCTCAGGAAAAGGTATAAGTTTCTGGTATTTTGTAAAAATTCGTTTTGAATTTGAATACCGCACCAATAATGTCTGTATTTAGCGAAATTTAGCCTAATGGTTGGAAGAGAATGCCTTACGGTGTAAGGCTTACGCCCTTAATTCCGCCATTTGTGCTTTCTCGTTTGTGCAATAAAATCTAAATTAATAAGAATGGAAATAAATTTTGTCAATATTAACAAACGCCGGGTACCGTTTGCTAACGACGCATTTAGGGGTGGTTAGGGATCGACTGTGTCTGTGTGTGACGAGTACGACTCATCCCTGCGTTTACACTGCGTAAACGCACCATCAGCGCCAAACTTCAACATCTTCATAGTAAAATAACAGTAATTTTTCTTCCTACAAAAAGTACCTATATTGCGTGGCTAGTATAGTATTTGTGCGTGCCGTGTACGAACGCACTACAAGCAAAGCTAAGGCGCGGTAGGACCTGGCTCGCATTTCACATACAAACTAGGGTCGGGCGGAATGCAGATTATTGCAGATTATCTTCGATTTCTAACATAAAAGTATACGTTATCAACCCAAACATGAGAGGATGCCCTGCATGACTGTGAAATCATGATTGTCAGGTATTAATTTTGTTAGAAAAGGTAACTGGTGATGAACAAAATGAAAAAAAATGAAAAAAATACTTTATTTTATAATGTTTTCGCGCTACTTTTCTATCGAGCGAAGTGTTCGCTATCGTGTTCTAAGTGAGAGGAAGCCCTAGATACAGTTCTGAATATTATTATATATGTTTTACAGTGACCTAAGAGTTAAATAAGTGCTCTAAAAATGATTTGGAAACTAGGCTTCCGTGCCCGATTCTGGTCTCACCTCGCCTTAATGCGTAAGAATGCGCCAGTCAGAATAGCACCGTCTGCGTGTCGAGCTTGAATAGGTATCGCGGTCCAAAAGAGCCGAAGTGTGACTACTTTTCTACCTTTATACTTCGACATGCACGCCATTTTATGAGTTTTCCGGTGGAAGGTTCCCATTGACATAGCCTTGTCGGAATAATGTAGTCGATCTACTAGACGAGAAGACTCCCATCTAGCGCACCGAACAGCATTCTGTAGTCCCACAGTCAAATTCCCGTTTCCATCCAATTTCCATCAAACACACGGGGACATAAACACGGCGACGCTATCACCTACTCCTTCAGACGCAGCTGAAGAGATCTCGAGAGGATAGCGAAATGTTTTATTGAGTGCCATTGTCCGGCGTGCTTGACTATGCATGTGCAGGGTTGTCACCGGATCACCACGCTACTATGCGACGGTTAGGGCTGCCTATAACCAAGGACCATTAAAACAAGAGGACTGTCATGCTCCATACAAAAAGCTGTTCCCCGAATTTACAACGCCATCTATGTATAAGCTTGGTAAAAGAATTATATTATTTACAATTATTCAACTTTGCAAACGTGACACAGTATTTAAATGTTAGAATTTATTGATTACTATCTGTTTACGAACTAATTGTTACTGTAATATGTTTCTTTGTTCAATTATAACATCGTTAAATGTTTAGTTTTTTAGCGCCATCTAGTTTTTGCCTGGAAATCCCCTAGCGGTCGGGTTGCAATCCAAAGTATGGAGAATGACAGTCCTCTTGTTTTAACTGTCCTTGCTATAACTGAAAACCGGCGCTGCGAAGATGGATATCTCTCGTAACACAAACACGCAGAGTCCGTTCCATTTGTCACACGGAATAGGCTATTTTACATTTTTTTCTGTGGTATAGAACGACCTCTCAATAACTATGTAAATAACTAAACTACTTCAATATCATAAAAACTAACCGAGATACAACAATCTTAAAATCACATTTTTAGACTCCCAAAAAACGCTTCTTACTAAAGCATACTAGCGTTGTGACGTCACACGGATATACTTTGTATAGGGAAATCAAACACCATAAAATAAATAGCGGGACGGAGCCTCACGAACAAAGAACTGAAGCATGTCTAATAAGCCGGCTACCTACGTGTGCATGCTGCTCGCAATAGGAAAATAACACTGTTCCAAATTTCAAGTCGATAGCATCAGTAAATCCTGAGATATCTTGCTGTAACAGACGGACGGACAGACACAGAGTCGCACCACAAGTATTCCTTTTTTACAATTTTGGTACGGAACCCTAAAAAGTAGTTGATGTGTGCGTGTGGCTCGTAAGTACAAGCAGGCTTATTAAGAATGGCTTCAGTTCTCTGTTGGCGAGGCTCCGTCCGGCTATTTATTTCAACGTCCTTGGGGGAAATCAAAAATTTGTCTCTGAATCTTATGTAATTTTATCAAATTTCGGTTACCTACAATCAAATAGCGTATTCTGCCCTGTACCTCTAGCACAAATGTACCGCGACCGCGACTCTTTGTCGTGTCGTGCGATAAATACTACCTATATAGGTATTTCCATTCGATATAGTGTGAAAGTCAGACAGACAGGTCATGCTATGTCGCGCGACTATCAATGTGGCGGCCAGTTATGCTAGCCCTGCTAATAACCCGAAAAGCGCTATCTCAGTGGGAGTAAGAAAATCTGGGCCATTTTATAAAAAGTTGTACAAAAAACTCTTTTTTTAGATATGAGGTTAATTACATCGTTTCTACTCAGAATCGCGCGTGAGTAGGTACTATCGTCTCTGATAGAAGAAAAGTGTCCTAAATTTTTCATACAAAAATCGTTCTTCTTTTCCGTTACCGTCATACAAATGTATATGGAGAGGTAACGGAATCGGTATAAAAAATATTGGGACACATTTTTTTTCCTATCGGAGACTTAGAGTCTAGAGATAGTAGGTACTCGCGATTCTGAGTAGAAAATGTTATTTAATTTTTCAGATCTAAAAAAAGTTTATGTATATATGTATAACTTTCTGTAAAATAGCCCATCTTCTGTTTGCAGTAATTTACGAAACGTCTATTATCGCAAAACAACCTACTATCTAGAGGTGTGCGCTGACCGGCGCGGCGTACGCCGCCGGCCATTTTTACCACGCCGCCGCCGCCGATCATTCCACCGGCGTGAAATCGGCGTGAACTAATACTATGATGGCCATGACCCAATTTATCTATCTTCTCCGTTATTGGAGGAAAAACTACCTTTAGAACACAATAAAAGCATAAAAGGGGTGTTACTTATACAGTGAGATACCATAATAGCTCATAATATCGTAAGTCATCTACATTGAAAGGTATAAGCTATTGGTAATACTTCCAGTGAAGCTACAGAACAGATTTCAGCTTTTTATAGCACAGGAATAGTTTGGAGCCCTCCATTATAAGGTCTGGAAGAAGTACCGCATTTTAGGTATCTAGGAAGTCACTTTCGACGTGACTTTGACATCCAAGATAGTTTCCCACAAAACCAAATCAGTTGCAGCCTGTGGAAAACTTAGACGGCGTATTTGGCAGAGTTAACTTGAGATTATGAGTTGATCTTAACCTAAACCTAACTCTTCTATATACTACAGAAACATGGTGCTACTACAAAACAGAAGACTTCTTCGATCTCCGTTATCTATTCTGCTCATTAAGTGTCAAGATCAAGAACCAAACAAGAAAGTTTTACTTTGCGTCAAAATACCTGGCATTCAGGCTCTCATAATGAAACATCAACTGCGGACTGCGGTGTATGGTCACATCAGCGTGTTTGGGTTTGGGCGCGAACATCAGCAATACCAGGTCTTGTGAAGTGGAAATTAGGAGGCGCATAGGAATGGCCAAAAGTGCAATGTCCCTGCTGCAAGATATATGAAAGAATTGCAACATCTCACGCTAAACTAAAACTAATTTAGTCCCTAGTCTTCTCCATATTCAGCTACGGAGTTGAGACTTGGACTCTGACAAAGGCTGGCCGTGATCGCATTGATGCTTTCGAGATGTGATGCTGGAGGAAAATGCTTCAATTTTCTTGTAATTCTTGGACAGCTTTTCGCACACATGCATCTATATTACGCAAATTGAACATCAAGATCAGACCATCAACCATCTATCTACGCAGACTACTAGAGTTTTTCGGTCACATAGCCAGGAAAAAAGGCCATAATCTTGAACAACTTATTGTTATTGGCAAGATTCATGGCAAACAACCTATAGGCCGCAGATGCACTACACGATGCCAAGAACAGACACAGACGCTGAGACACCGTCAGAAAGAAGCGGAAGTCACGGGAATTTCAGGACCCTCAGCAATGAGGAACACGAAGCGAGAAGGAAGACGAGGAATATAATGGGACTATTATCTTGACCTTACAAAAAATTGCAATTCCACCAAACACATAGAATATAAAATAGCTAGCCAAAATACTGCTACTTTCATTTTTACAGTGAAAAAGTTACCAGATCTCATAAAGACAAGCTTAAGGCGCTAACTTATTAAACCCTATATCTCGTTCAATAAGTATGTATGACTTGACCATTTTATGGAACTACTGCTTTTAAAACAAAGACCCGTGGTAATTTTTCTTACTATTTGAAACGACCGAATGATGCTCATATAGCCCGACCGTTTCACTATATGTGTAGAAATGTACTGTAATATGCATAATTACTTATTGTGTTTACCACGCCGATCACGCCGATTACGCCGCCGCCGCCGGTCAATTTTTGACCGGCGGCCGCCGCCGACGATTTAGCCATCGGCGCACACCTCTACTACTATCGAGATAGCGCTTTAGACTTATTAGGGCAGAATTGTCAATGTATTTTTTTCTCTCTATCTTAGTCCGTAACATACATAAATTTAAATACAGTATATGGGCATTTCTCCAGAAATATGTCTGCGGTCACCTCATTCATCTGGCCCCTTTTCATACTAAATGTATGGAGACAGATGAATGAGTCGCAGACATATTTCTGAAGAATAGCCCATTTTTTGGGGTGCGCCAAAGTTCATATAAAATTGCAAATTCGATTATTGGAACTCCGAAAATGTATCTCATAAAATTTTACAACCTAATGATCATTGTACATATTTATTTTTAGTCATAGTCATTGGAACTCCGAATGTATTATAATCATAATGTTGTTCAACATAAATAACTTTGTTACTATAATTTATGTATATATAATATTTCAATATAACGTTTTCAAGTAATAATATTTGGTGTAATATATATTTCAAAATATATCGCTGCTTAGTCATAATCTATTCGTATATATTTTTTCCAAGTTCACATTTTTAAGCAATAAGCTTTTGTATAATATATTTTTCAAATTATACTGCTATTTATAAATGACCCTAAAAACGAAACAGCTCCCAAAATAGGTAGGTTAGGGTTATTTTTTTTTTATGACCCTAAAAACGAAACGGCTCCCAAAAATAGGTAGGTTAGGGTTATTTTTTTTAATGGCCCTAAAAACGAAACGGCTCCTAAAAATAGGTAGGTTAGGGTTATTTTTTTTGATGATCCTAAAAACGAAACGGCTCCCAAAAATAGGTAGGATAGTGTTATTTTTTTGATGACCCTAAAAATGAAACGGCTCCCAAAAATAGGTAGGTTAGGGTTTTTTTTTTTGATGACCCTAAAAACGAAACGGCTCCCAAAAAATATGTAGGTTAGGGTTATTTTTTTTATGACCCTAAAAACGAAACGATACACGTTGTGAATAAATAATATAACTTCTAAACATTATGAGCAAAATGATTCTATGAAATAAGTTGAATTATGATTGCATATTATGCGTTACGATACACGTTGATTTCAAATCATATAACTTATAATCATTATGAGCAAAATAATTATATGTAATAACTTTATTAATTAAGTAATTCTTGCTAATAACATTATAGGTACAGATAACATCTAAATAATAACATTATGTGTACAAAAATTCGATTTTTTTATTATTATAGGCAATGTAAGTAGTAGTACTAATAAATATTAAAAAAAATTATGAGCAAAATTTTTCGGAGAAATGATGAGTATAGTCACAAATCGTTATTTGTATAAAAAATCGAAATACCAATTTTATATGAGCCAATATGGACCCCATTTTTTGTAACAACCACGCCAGGTAGGATTACTAATGATTCCATCTCGGTGTATTATTTGTAGCCACGGTGGTCGGTGAGGTTTCTTCTGCCCAGCTGGCTATAAGAAGGCTAATGCAGCTAACGGACAAACGGATTTAGGTTTTGAGAAGCCAAGCGGAAACCTGTTCAGATGCGACACGTGACGGGCCAGTGGGATGGAAAAATGCAATTACTGATTCATTATTTTGGTCTAGCTTGTATCTATGAGCTAGAGCTACATTACATCGTAAAGAGATCTTGGAACTAGATTGCTATTTCGACGACACGTTTAGTTAGCCTAGTGGGGGTGACCTCGCCTACGAAGCTAGAGATCCCGGTTTCAAATCCTGGTAAGAGCAAATGTTTGTGTGATGAGAATTCGTGCTATTTGTTCCTGAGTCATGGATATTTTCTATCTATTTAAGTATGTATTTATCTATATAAGTTTGTATATCGTCGCCTGGTACCCATAGTACAAGCGTTGCTTAGTTTACAACAATACAATACAATAAGTATTGTAAACAGGTATACTTTTCTTAATGTTGACTTACTACAACTGTAAATAAAAAGAGAATAGTTTCATCAAAACTGTCTAATTCCACCCAAGCCTCTATACGACTTAGACGTTTAGGAGAATTCTCTATTTAAATATCGCTTACCTATACGAAATAATACGAATATCGTAATTTGTATCAACACACGTAATGTGTAAGATATAATTGTAATTTAGCGATATCGCAGCTATATTGTTGAACGTTTTAAACTCCATCAAAAACCAGATGGCGCTCAGAAAAATACTCTTACTTATCTCTTAATTCAAATTTAAGAAGCCCACCGCGCACGTAAACATGGCAACATTTAATAGCGACAGATTTCCAGATAACCTCAATTATTATCAACCTTATTTACTCTTTTGTTACGGTTGACTTTGGTATGTTTCTTTTTTCGAGTTGTGTCTTTATGGATAAGCAGGAGTTGTTTACGTTCAACTGTCAGAGAAGGCAAGGCAATTACTATAGCGTCTCGTTATCAGGCCGTCCATAATGCTCCTTTACCGGGTTTAGTGAAGTTTCACCACCTTAAAATGACTTTCGTTTAACACCGTCAGCGCTGTACTTCTCAATAAGATATAAAATTTAAATCTTCCAGCCGGTTATAGATGGCGCTACTGACTGTTCCTTTTTATTTTTTTACAAGCTTTTTATACCTGCATACTAGCCTTTAAGCCGATGAATTATCATAAAAAAACTATTCATAAGGTCCTAGTACTCGACATGATAATACTATCCCTAGTATTGACACTTAAAATTGTATCTTTAATGAAAAAAAAAACACGCAATGAAATCGTGACTCGCGTCACTTTTACGTAGAATGACCCAATTGGGTAGTTCTCTGCGATTTTATACCGCGATTTTTTTGTCATTACCATCGCCACTATTATTGGCGGTTTTATAAAAGCAATCAGGATCATTATGATAAAAATAGCAGAGGCACGCGACTTCTACAAGATAACCAAAAACGACTCCATAGTTTATACGGAGCTCATCTATAATGTGGCGATGGTAATGATGCGATTGGTGCGACTTTTTAGTCGCAGAGAACTACCCAATTACCCCCTGAAAAAAAAAACATTTCGTCACTGTGCTGACAGCTAGTGCAACTACTATTTCTAGGAACCCTCATTTTGCTGTTTTAACCTCATTCTCATACATAGTATGCGCACCTCTTTGCAACGAAAGTCATCACTGCATGATTTTACGTATCGGAATGCGCATATTCGGAAAGTTAATGCCAAAACGGCAGTATTCGTTAATTAAATGAAATGCAATTTAATTTAAATTATAGTAAATATGGTAATACCCGCCGCGCCTGGTTTTTATCTCTGTCATAACAATTAACTTTAATTTCTCCAAGTATCACCTAAAATCGAATCGTTATTAGGCAATTACACACCAAGGATGATTAAATAAAGAATTTGTTTAATGATGCTGCTCGCGGCACATATAATAGCAGTATTTTTCTTACGACGAAAGGTACATCGCGCTTCTTGAATGTGCGTGCGTGTACAGTCAAGGGCACTAATATGTATACACCACAAAGTTTCAAAAATATGTGTACAGGTGTTATTAGTATGGCAGTAAGGTTTATGTATACATATTTTGGAACTTTATGTGGATATTTATCTTTGCCCTTGACTGTACGACCGCACTACAAGCAAAGTTTTAGCAATGCGTTGCATGCAATGCCTTGGTCGGGACTCGGGATTGCTTTGCGCCGCGTGCGCTCGGTCACGCAAAATGTGTCGTGAACGTATATGCGGTCAGGAGCGACTCACTCCGTGATTACGCCGCGCGGCTAATAGTGCCAAATTTTGCTCCAGCTGAAGGGCTTAACTGAGGGCGTGACGCTGCCTAAACGTCTGCGTCGGCCGAGCGTTTGTTCCTCAGATTGTGCTATTACTATAGAGTCTGTGCGGAAAGAGAATAGGCGTGGCGAAAAACGGAACTAACCTAACCAGTATGGCCACAGAACAGAAAATACGGCACATACAGTAGAAAAGCATTACAGCGCCCCCCAAAATTAATCCTATTCTCTTTCCGCACAGACTCTATATGTATAGAATATGGCAAAAAGCGGAAACGTAGTTACCGCCAAAGGAAATAAAGGCGGTTACTACGTTTCCGCTTTTTGCCATATGTATATATGCAAAGAAGGCTTGGAAAGGATTAAATTGTTAATAGACACGTACCTCGTTAGTATGCCGAGACCACCGCCACGCCAGTTGTAATTGTCGTTGTACAAACTATAGATACTGAGAATATCAACCGCGGAACCACAGGCAGTTGTGTACATAAACTTCTAATATACAGGATGGCACTGAACAACGCCCATACAACCTTACATATAAATACAACGAAGCATTGCCTAATCGTTGACTGGTAGACAACTCCTTACGGCCTTAAGTCCGCTATTTGTACGTTTTGTAACGTGCAATAAAGTTAAAATAAAAAAGGTAGGTAGTGTCGTATGAAACTATGGCGAGTATGGCGATAAACAAAATTTTAATAGAAGCACTAATTTTATATAGGTTACATTGTTTTTTTCTTAATTATATTTTGCCTGACTTTAATGTCAATCAATCTCCTAATTATCTCTTACATACATGATATTATATTCCAATGGTATTGAAATATTGAGCATATGTACAACACAATATTGTTTGCTTGATATGTGCCTTATGTATGTGCCTTCACTTGAATAAATTGTTAAGGTACGCCTTTCTTAGTACATTGTAACAGCATATTACTGGTTTATCATCATTATACATATTTTAGAGTTAGGTTCCTATCATTGTAGTAATTTGTACGAATTTCTATCTTGGACTTTTATCGAGCACCTGGTCCTAGACGCCGTTCATGTTTTCCTTGGTCCGTATAGGGAACGTGCACGACGAAGGTGCTACCAACTGGTGCCGCGAATCTAAATCATGTACCCTCTCATGCTGGGGCCACATTGACGAAAACACCGTTAATTTTCGCGATGAAGGACGATTAACGTCAGTGTAGCTACGACTTACTATATTTGACATTGACACTTAGATATTGTCATTGACATTGACAGCTTGATTTGACAGGGGTGATAGTTTCCTTTATTGTTCGCCCGTGTCTCTTTAATCGTTTAGTGCTGCCACCTATAATAGTTCGTGCACGTTCCCTATAGGTCGTCTTTGATCTCTTCAGCGTGAGCGCAAAAATGGCCGCCACTGTATGCCTAACACAATTGTGACGCGCGACTCTTTGTCGCGTGACAAATACTATCCCTTTCCGTTCCATATAGTGTGACAGTGACAGATCAAGCTCTGTCGCGACAAGCGACGTCGCTGCCAGTTATGCTAGCTCGGCTGGTTGCACCCTGTATCCGCAGTATCTAGTATCGCAGACAGTCACAGTATACTCTACAAATTAAATTAATAATAGATCTGTAATGTATCTAGCATCGGACCACCTGCGCGCGCATTAGCATATCGCCGCATCCACGCTCGTGCCGTTACAGTACCGACTGCGGCGAAATGGATACTGAGTTTAAATAGGCTATTTGATTACAGATTAAATCAGGTTCTTTTCAGGAAGTGTCCAAACGCTGAGGTAGTTTCCATGAGAAACGACTGTGACATGCTCAACATATCGAGGGCTGTATACGCCCCTTTGGCCTGAAACCCTCGATATGAGCTTCCGAAATATTAATATTTTTGCGCCTTGTGGCTCTTTGTCGACCCCTGCCCCAGTTCACATAGACATTGCAACTATGTATATGATTTGTGCACTAAAGTGCTGATTAGGTGAATCGCCTTTTTGCAATAGGGAATATGCGTGATTTTTTAATCAAAATACCGTAAAAGATGACATGAAGTGAAAATAAAATTAAAATCGACCGAAAAATACTGAAAATATATACATTTTAAAACACGATTAGACAGTGATTAGACGGAGAGATCTGATATGGACTATGACGTCATAGTACACGACCGCCATACAAATTCCATACCATATTCTGTTTTGCTAGAAAAAGATAAAGATAAATCTTTGATGGCTTATATCTTGGTTATTTTTATAGTTTTGGCACCATGCTACCCTTAGCATGGTGCCAAAACTATAAAATATATTGGGCCCCCTGGCCCAATATATTTTAGATAATTTTTAGTAAAGATTTAGATTTATCTTCTTAGTTCAAGTTTAATTTTTACTTAATTTTAGTTTAGTAAGTAGTTTTATTTTATTGAAATTGCACTGTTTTTCTGTATTTTACTGTTTAACAAATAAATAATAAATCTACCTATCACTCGACGACCCCTTTTGATTCAATTCCGAAAAAATATTTCTTAGTGCACATCTACGACTCTTACAAAACATGTCTCATATTTTCATTCAAAACAAATTTCATAAAAAAAGTACTAGATTGATTCATCATTCCGCTTTCGACTCCTTTGATGCCGTCTATACCGAGCTTATTAGACGAAGGAAGTATTGTGATGTCAGCTTATCATGCACTTAGACTCCTAATGACCGAATGACAAGGACTCTCTGAATCCCAGTCTTATGGTGAGCCGCCCTGACAGGCTTTTTAACTACTTGACGAGATAAAAGCTTTTAAATCCTTTCTTATTTATTCATCCTTTGTCTTTGATCCATGGCTATATGTTATGAGCGTAAATTTCTGATAAGTATGAAGTTACTGTAGTATAATACGGCTAATGTCTTATTAAGTAGGTAGATATTATCAAATTAACGAAAAGTAATAATTAAATATTTTTATGCCACACCTGGCCATTAAGTGGCTTTTCCCGCACGCTACGCGTACGGAAAAAGCCGCTTTCTGGCCTCGCTTGCAGCTCGGGTCGCAAACATCTGCGATCTCGGCCTTTCTTTGTTTTACCACCCTTTTTGTGTAATGTACTATTAATGAGAAATTGGGGATTGCCTCGGATAACTACATTCATTTTATATCAAATTTCATCTACTTTTTAGTATACCTATAGCGTCTACCCAATTGTATGCTCATCTTTGAGAAAGATATTATCGCCCTTTTAATTTCTTCTAAGTATTTAATTTACTTTCACATGTCGGACGTACAGTAAACGGCCATAAAGAATGCACATCGGCGATCATCGCATTTCCGAATAGAACCGAATGCTCGTTTCCATGTACAACAATTATTAGATTAATTGTTCATCAGAATTTGAATTTAGAACTAAGTACTTTATTGTTGTTTTGTTTTGATTTCACGTGGAATATATAGAGCTGTAAAATACGATGTAATTAATTATATTTAATTATTGCTTGTTGGGGAAAAATAATATTCACGCCCATATTCCTATAAGGGGTTGACTGAGCATAAGCAACTGATGTTATACTACTAGCATATTTAATTGTGGGTTTAAAGATCGACAAAAAGTGTAATATTGCGGTGACGGTATATAAACATTGTAGATAATTTCGCGTGACTGGCAAAGTAACAACTTCCCTTTGTTTCCTATAGATGCCACAGTACAAGTTTAATTTTGTAAAACTTTTAGCAACTCTATATATATATTGACTTGGATATGCGACTGCACTCCCTCGCATTTGTACCACGACTGACAAAACAAACGTCATGGTGTGTGCGACACAGATATCGCTATACGAAGTCGAAATTAGCCGATTGCCTCTTTCCAAAGATCGATGTGCATTCTTTATCGCCGTTTACTGTATTTTGTTTGACAATTTTGTAGTCCCTTATTTATGCAAAGACAACTTAAATTATTAGCTTAAAAAATTCAGCAATTAGAACTAAACCTGAAAAAGTCAGATGCTAAAATGGAACGGCAATAACTCTTCTATTTCGGAATAATTCTGTAGATACTTACTACACCTGGACTTCCACGAATCAAATGATTTAAGTATCTGTAAAATGCTATTTTAGTAAATACCACTGCCAATCGACCCACTTACTTGGCGCTATCTCTGGTTGAAGCCACAATATCTATCTAAACCCACTGATAGCTGTTGCACCACCATCGCCCACATGGGACCAAGTAATTACGCGCATGCTCAGGCTATGATGATGACTCGGTTAAAAATATATCATTCTAGTCCGTCAGTTAGATTAGAGTACCTACTACTGTTACTGTACCCCGTATTGTCGGCTGTTCAACCAGCAGTATCTCAGATTGTGACCCGGTAGTCACGGGGCATGTAATTTATTCAGGTTTTATCTAGATACAGCTCTGTTAAACGCGTTTATACAGAGAGGACCTATGTAGATAGTTAGGATCGTTGAAAGTTTCCGTTATTTTATTTATTGATGTCAATCAATTCAGTCCTCATTAAGTGTTATTGAATCAAGGTGGCAATCTCTGTGTATTATGCTTATGGCAATGGTTGCGATGCGATATGGAATTATAATGTGAGGTAATCTATCCTAAAGAAATATCTGACACATAGGCAATTATATGTAGAAATATCTTTATATATAATCATTCAATCCCACACAAACTTTTTTTGTATTTCATAATTTGCAAATCTCGTCCAGGAATGCAAATGAATATATTTGGCTCGAACATAATGCCGTAGCAGTAAAATTTAAATTAAGTAGCAGCCGGAATATCATTACGGCACTCGATATCTAATTAACCATCTGTATTCTTATCACATTTTTTCGTCTCGCCATTCACAATCAAATCAATCCAACATCACTCTCACTTTCGTTTTGATTACGATTCCGCTCTCGCAAACGATGAACAACACGACTTTTGATGGCGTTCTGTTCATTTTTTAGGGTTCCGTACCAAAAAGATCGGAACCTTTTTACCTACTTAGGCTCTGCTGTCTACCCGTCAGTGCGGAATTTTCTGAAACGTAACAGATAGACACTTCAAATCTTTTCATAGTGCGTAATATTTAATAGAGCCGCTGTAACAACAAAAATCATTACTTGTTTGTAAGTTATAATATAGTTAGTTCCAGGAGAGTTGAGGTGAATGATTACACGCACAGCTACATGAAGTACTGATTGCAAAAAAGTGGATGGATGAAATGAATTAGTGAGTAAATAAACATAAGGCTATAGTTTAAAGAAACTTTTTGGTCTATCTCGCAATTCACTGTTGAACTTGCTATCGGTACAAAAAAAGAACAGTAATTTCAAAATTCCGCTGGCATTACACGACATGTTGTTGTGTGCGTGAACTATCTATATCTTAAGTTATTACTGTAAAATAGTGTTTTTAAAGATTAAATAGAGTTACTTACGGCGTTTTTTAATCATATTGCGAAGCGCTGGTTTCAGTGGCTGGATTCAGGCTTGCAAAAGTGCAGAATAAACTATTATGATTAAATTTTTATGAATTTTTCCCAGTGGTTTATAAAGCCTCTTTTGTACGAATACAACTCACTGTTGGTATGTTTAACATTATCCTTTTCTAGTTAATACCGTCTGGTTAACGACTGATAAGAATTGTCGACCACTCAAGAGACATTGTCGGGATGCCAATCATGCGTTCAGTCGATTGACAATTCAATGTCTTGTCTTTGTTATGTGACCGTGAAACTTGAGTTCCATTACACAATCTTACTAGAATCATGTCCCATAGTCTATAGTATATATAAACACATACGTCGTTGTTTTACTTAGGATGCGAATTTGTATTAAAATATGCGTGTATTGAGAATACGTGTTGCTATGTTAAGAGCCTCTTTAGGCGGAGTATGGAATAAATTTCCTTTTATTGTACTGGCATTGCTTCCGTCGAGCAAATTAACTGTTTTTGCTGCACTTGCTGTAGGTACGGTTTGCGGCGTATAACGTAATAAGTACAAATAAAGTAAAATCTGACTATTGTGTTTGTAATCAGAGTGGCCTGCCGTTTTAGCTACAACAACCATGCTTCTTGGGAGTCCAATATGACTGAAATTAACATAAAACATTAATAATAACGTCTTCCAACAAAAACAAATAAATGTCACTTTCCACATCTTTATGGGTTATTGTTAAAATTGACAATTCTTAAAAAGGATTGTCTATTCCAATCAATTTCCTCTATTGTCTATTCCCCGATGAAACAAACATAATAAGCATATCCGTGATAAGCACCGTTTTATTCATCATTAAACATGGCATTGTGCTCGCCTCGCATTGTGTTGCTAAACGCATTGTTTAGATGAGTTGTTATTAATGAAATGCAATTATTTATTGATTGTTCGTGTCTAAGCGCTGGCGCCACGTGCTTGTTGTGAAATGCTATCGTTATGTAGGACCATCGCACGCGCAGAATGCTTATGGATTAGGTATATTCTGCTAATCTTAATAAGAATCTCCTAGATACACGCAAGTTTTTGGAATTCATCATGGTCATTATTTTTTTCGTGAAGCTTTTGAGGGAATACCTACTTACATTACTAAAGATGTTGAAGTTGACGAAAGTTGAAGTTACGAGCGCAACTTAATTATGTTTCACTTTTTAGTGTTGAGTAGTATTAGTTTATATTGTTTTTCCTTATAGTGCATGCGGTGTTTACCTTTCAGTAATTGTTACACTAAGCAAATATAATATATTTTGTAAGTATCAAATGTCTAAGCAGTGTAAACGATATTGAAGAAAATTTCTTTGATTCATAAGAACTTTATGAAATTTTATTTTATTTTAATTACTTATTACAAAATATTTAATTTCATTGTTATTTCACAAAAACGTTTGGCCTAGGCTATAGGTATCTAAAGTATTTACCTGAATCGGTCAAAAAAGTATAAAATCGAATACAAATAAAGTCATTAGTTTTAAAACCAATAAGTTTATAGTCTAATGTGAGCAATAAACCTTGAAAAAACAGTTTAACAGCAATTAAATGTTTCGCTATCAAATATTACGCGACAGACGCTCAAGTTTAGTAAACGATTATCGATATTGCACAACATAATTTGCACAATATCTTGGCGTTTATTTATCTACAAGTGCAATTTTAAAATTCACAATATTCAGTAAATCGTCTTATCGTGTCCACAAAACGTTATCAATGTTAGCAATAAATGGTTATGCGCAATTTTAGCGTTAAACGAATTGGTTATGGTTGCATTTGTTACCTATATCGAAATCGATTGCTAAAGAGATGTTTTGTTCAAACCAAACACAAAAAAAGTTCCCATGCATTCAATCCAAAACATCTTAAGTCAAAATTTGTCAGTCTTCAATCCCACTAATATTATTAATGTGAAAGTTTGCGAAGATGGTTGCCTGTTTGATATTTAATAACGCGGTAAAAATTTCATGGATTGCGATGAATTTCATACAAGTAGACCACGTCTGGGATTGAAACATGGGATACTTTTTATCCTAGTAAAAAGTTATCTTGGGTTAATGATGGGACTAACGCAAGCATAGCCACAGGTAAATGCTAGGTTATGTATAAACAACGCCTGTGAATATCAGAACCTGCTACCGGTTGGAAAATATAAACCTCCATCCTGAGAAGAACCAGCATAAGACTTGGTTTTTTCAAAACATTTCTAATACAATACAAAACAAACTTTCGCATTGAATAGGAAGCTAGGACTATTTCCCACTGCCCACACCGAACAATACCTATGCTGCGCAAGAGCACAATCTTCAGATGATTGATAATGATTGCCGGCTCATGATCGTTGCGTCAGGCCGAAGATAGCTTGATGGTTTATCGATGGCCCATTTAGCCGCGTCTTGGGAAACAGTCAATTCGTACTTGTAATGGCTGTAACTAACCTATACCTATATCTACAATTGAAGATATTAATATTAAGGCTGTGTATCCACAAGCGCTCTGCAAGTTGACGGAGCGCAGTGGTGTGCGACGATAAAAGCAGCAATGATGTGCTGCTCTGAGTCTGAGGCTACGGACGACGCTGATTGTTTCTTTTCATTTGCGCTACCTTGTGCGGTTGTCAGTACTCTATTCGTTGAGAGAGCTTCACATAGCAAATAACCGTGACAAGTACTTTAGTATATTAATATATACTCGAAGGCATACATGTAAATTACAGCGCTAAAGCAAAAAATAAGCTTCAACATGTATCTATACCTTGAATACTATAATATAGTATTTACGTACTTACCTAAACTGGACATAATTATATTGGATCACGTCGTCCGTGTTAACCGCTAAAGCAAATTAAACAATAACATCAGTTTTAATGACTGCTTTAATTAGTTTAATTAAGTATACAATGCACACTAACAAACTCAAATCCATGCTCATAGACCTAGCTTATTACAGTGTGAACGAGTTTCTTGAACGTGCTCTTTGACCTATAGGTAATAAGTGTAGTGAAAAATATAATCATGAACATTGTATAATATAATAATAATAATTTAATAGTAATTGTAAATTATATCTCATGATAATTAATGTAAAATGACCTGTAAAATACCATAATTATTTTATCAATAAATTATCTGAATCTGAATCAAAGAATTATAGTCGTGTAAATTCCACAGACTCGTAAACATTTTGACAAATTGCAAAAATTCACATTTAAATTCTTGCACTACGATTTATTCATGTCCACGAAAACACCTGTTGAAATATCGATTTTAGTCACATACCTACTTAAGCATGTTTTATACGGACATAAATAGAATTTACTATTTAAAAGTAACATACACCACATATTTAGCAAACTCTTTGAAATTTCAATAACCTGAGGTATATAGAGTGCGACTACGATAACGCTGGCAACACCTCTGTTAAAAAGTCAAATTTCTATGAAAATGAGAATTAAATGGAGGTGTTGTCATGTTTCGCTCTGCAAAGTTGTCGTAGTCGCACTCTAGTCAGACTGAAGTCTTTTTCCGCTTACCTATATTCCCAACATAGATCAAATTCAAAGCTATCCACAGACAGACCCATACTAGTCCGCTACATCTTCCAATGAATAAATTGTATGGCCAATAATTCGATTAGACACTCTCCGTTCACCGTTCCGTGCATCCGATGCATTTCATACAACAACGGTACCATTACCAAAACTCGTGACTTCTTTCTGGTCCGTTTGCTCGCTCGCCATTGGTGCCAAGGTCCTTCTAATGTGCTATTCATAATCACATGCAATGCCATTACTCGCTTTTGTTACAGTTTTGTCAATTCTTCAAATTCTTTAGAGTAAATCATACGTGAGAAGCGGTGGGCTAAAAAATAACATTGAGTTTTATGAATGTTTGGTGAGGTGACTTTGTAAGGAGGTAACCGCAGGGGGTCGATCTTAAACGTGTGAAGCCGAATGGACTAAGCAAAATTGGTCTTAAATATGATTTAATGCACATATATAATAGACGAAGTAACTCTTTGAAATCTATTGAAACAGTTATTAAACACTGTTTTCATTGTTAATACAGCTTTAAACTGACTGCTAAATATAAAAGGTATGGACATTTGTGCTACTACGCATTTGTAGATAATTACGCATTAGTGCCAAGTTATTGTTTCAAATCTTTTGCGTCAATTATATTTATATTTAATTTACTTTCGATTTCTTTAACAGTACACAATGCTTTTTACAGTTTATGGCATAAACTTTATGCGTAATTTTGTAAATTTAGTCACCAGAAAAATGCATATGTTTTTTAAGGTCATCAGAGAAATATTTCTTTGTGACAATAAATCTTCAACTTGTCCCGAGGCCAAACCTACGGTAGGTAGGTATAGGTATCGATACTTTCTCCAGCCCATAAAAAGTTGAAATGCAACTGTGCCCGTTCGGCTATTGATTGTTGTTATCAGAATGTAAGTAGCTGTCTTGCTATTAGTCGCTTAGCAGCTGTATAAGCGGGGCTGGAATGCCCCGGGTGTGAAACTACTAATAGCGTTGTTTATGCTAATAACTTTACTAGTGAGTCAGTTAGAAAAGATCTTTGAAACTTCTACAGTAGTAAGTTTAACTTTTTACCGCGGAAATTATGTACTGCCCAGTTATATGTGTATTTGTATGTAAAATCTGATGTCTTTGCACATTTTTCGATACTCAAGGAAATAAAAAACTGAACTTTTAAAAATATACGTAAGTACTGCTAAAATTTATGATTTGTAAGTTGTAACGGAACTACATATTTCGAATTTATTATTTTTAACACTCTGCGTCGGAATGTCGAATCTTAAACTATACTTAATTTTTGTGGTTACATCGTATTGTTAATGTGAACACTTTTAATAATATTCATAGTAAATACGCTTACTTTTTTTTATTTAAAACGTAGAACTATAAAATGCTTGACCTAACATTACCCCATATCAGATCACAAAGTGTAAAGTTACTCCACACCCCAACGACAAAAACATATTATTACAAACACATTTTTCAATTTTTTTTACAAAACGAGCTTATCGTTCCTTTACAAAAAATCTTCATTCATTGTAGACCCAGCCTTATTAATTGGGTTTCCGTTGTATGTCGAATGCATAATATCGGAAGTAATACAAGCAGCATAACTCCAAAAATGCACTATTTTGAAGCACACCTTGTTCCGTTGACCCAAAGTTCTCTTTCCGATGTTTTGAATGGGACAAACGACCTTTAAATATCGTGATAGTATTGTGACCGTGCACTATTTGTGCACATCTGCAGGCCACGTGCCTGGTGACCCCCTAATTGTTATTTAAGCTGAGCTGAAGCGATGAAAAAGTGCTCTAAGCCGAGCAGATGAAGGGGGGCGTGGAACTGGTTTTCGAACGTGCACCAATAAATTAAATTATCTGTGGCTTTCCGGGGTGTTTTCGAATATCAATTGGACGCAGTTTAGGGAAAAGGATCCAACCCACACGAACCAATTTTAGAATTATAGAATTTAAATGCTTAAATAAAAGGTTGACATTTCAGTGATGACTTTTTGTTCGTTGAATCCTTTTCCCTAAACTACGTCCAATTATATTTGCGCGTCGCTGTCGCTTCGTTTCTTTTTTTATAATATGCAAACAATATAATCTATTCCTTATTTAATTTTAATAGTGATATTGTATGATACCCAAATAACGTGTCATGATTTAACTTGGTTTTTATTAGGGGTGTGTTGAGTTGAGATAAATAGCTTCAGCAGAAAGGTGGCAGCACTAAACGACAAAAGAGACACGGGTGTACCTAAGTGTCAATGTCAAATAGTCGTAGCTACACTGACGTTAATCGTCCTTCAACGCGATAAATTAACGTTATTAACGGCGTTTTCGTCAATGTGGCCCCAGCATGAGAGGAGAGGGTATATGATTTAGATTGGCGGCACCAGTTGGCAGCACCTTAGTCGTGCACGTTCCCTATAGCGTTCGTGCCGTATTTTTTTTAAGTAAAATTCGTTTAGTCGAATATCCAGGCGGAACGCAACATTAATACAGTATTTTTTTTTTATCAATCCCAAAGCAAGCCGCAAAGTTGCAGCAACTTATATGTAGGTACACTCGCACGTAAACAAATCCACGCTAACAACACTTTCCCTGCAACTGTCGTGAATCCGCGATGGCCTTGTACTGGCGTCAGATGTTAATCTTAATTTACGAGCCTCCTTACAATGTTGCACAATGCAAGCCAATGTTGGCTGCACGCTGGTCGTATTTAGTGCACTCGCTGCCAATAAAAAAAGATATATGTGTCATTGAAACGCCGGGCAGTTACGGTCTTTTAGTATAGTTAACCTGAAACGTAAAGTACACGTGGGGTGGTCTGGGTGTCCTGTTATGGAGTCTATTTCCGAGAATGAATGGACGCACCGCACCATCCGTGTCCTTACGTGCCAATATAATAAATTCGAAAGTGTTTGTCGTAAAAATTTGCACACATGTATTGTATGTCAAGTGTCAGGTTCAGGTGTATCTATAGATATGTCAATACACCTGCAACTGCAATAGGGACTCCGAGCGTTTTGACCACGCGAAGCGGTTCGAAAATCATTGTTGGCCTGCGATTATTTATGTGAAAATGCAATATATTTTATGCCACACTTGGCCAGAAAGTGGCTTTTACCGCATGCTACGCGTACGCTTTTTGGCCAAGTGTAGACATAAAATGATGTACACAACACGGGAGGTAATAAAGAAAGCCCTCGCCTACAGATACGATCTCGGCCTTTCTTTGTTTTACCACCCTAGTAGTGTAATGTAAGGATACCGGAACCACAACGGAAGGACAAATCGTGTCAACTTTGACAAAGTATAAAGACAGATAAGTAGTCAAACTTCGGCCGTTTAGGAGAGCGCGATACGTATTCAAGGTCGAGGCGCAGACAGTGCGATCCGTACATTCTTATGCGTTCGTAAAATTTTGCTTGTAGTAAGAATGTAGTACGTTCGTTAAGAGGAAACAGTAAGGCCGAGAGAATTGAAAATTAGGTATTTGTAAAATGTGTCGCTGTCCCGCACTGCCCGCCTCTCCCCCGCAGAGCGCGATAGAGACAACTGCAGCTTGGACCGAAAATACCTTTTAAAATTTCATGAAAACAACGTTTCGTAGTCCCCTGATTTCTTCTCCAAAACTTAACCTATTTAACTAATTTTTTCATTAAACATTAAAGAAAGGTTTTGGCCGTGTTCTTATGTTTTCCTTTTTTTTAATAATCTAGTCAAATTTGTTCTCTGGATGTCTGAACACAGCGGAAAATCTGGCATTTTTTTTAGGTATTTGAAGGTTAATATCTCTTTTGAGAATCAATTTATCGTAAAAAGGAAAACATAGGAACCTATCAATAGTAGCCAAAGATTTTTAGACAAAAAATAAAGGCCCCGGCGAGTAACCAAGTAAAGTTCTTCTCTTCTTCTTAGTCGGTACACTCTTGCCAGAGTGGTCGTGGTCATTATTGTCAATCACGATGAGTGATGATCTTGGTAATACGGCGCCACTCGTCGCGGACTGCAGCTTTCCGAGTAGGTACATTTGTAAACCGAGCACTTAGTTGCAGCCTTGATCTGGTCTGTCCATCTCATTGGTGATCTACCACGTGGCCTGGTGCCCTCAAATTTTCCCTGAACTACGAGACGGTTACCTATCTGAAACACTAAAAACGTTAGTCCGAATTTCGTTTCGGCAAAAACTATTCGACAAATATCGTTTCAATTTTTTTTCGTTTGTCCGAATTTTCATTTCGAATTATTACGATTCGGCATTTATTGGTTCGGTTTTTTAATCATTCGACAAATGACGGTTTGCCCTAAATCTCGTTTCACCATAATATCAGTTACCCGAAGTTTCGATTTATTCACCATTCGACTTTTTTCGATTGACTTTGATTTAATTTGTCCGATGTAACGATTCGATTTTTAACTATTCGACATGTGTACAGCTGGCATTACAATTTACAATTATTTATTTTTATACCTGGCAAACTAGTCTGCAAGAATCTACCCGCTTTGTACTTTGATAAAGATAACCTTACCCGCCACATAAAACTTGTTATAGTGTATTATTAAAGCTAATACTGAGTAGTACAGTGCGATAGTGAAAACTTATTTAAATATGTCTGACCTAACCTACTTTTCTCCTAGCAGTTCGTTTTTGTTGGGGGACGCAGTTCAAACCTAACTTAACCTATTTTTCTGGTAGCAGTTCGTTTTTGTTGAGGGACGCAGTTCAAACCTAACCTAACCTATTTTTCTGGTAGCAGTTCGTTTTTGTTGGGGGACGCAGTTCAAACCTAACCTAACCTACTTTTTTACCTAATTGAACCTTTGTTTTGAGTTTTTTTTTCCATGCGGGGGGCTTCGCCCCCCGAGCCCCCCTTGTGGGGGGCTCCGCCCCCCCGTCCCCCCTTTGTCCTTCTGCCTATATAAGTTTTCTGTGAAAGTCACTTCCCCAAACGGCCACTTTTTTATGAACCAACCTAACCTACTGACCTTTCTCTAAAAAACTAATAATAACTAATTTTCTTTTCTAAAATAACATTTATTTTAGATTTACGGAAACATACCTCTGCCGAGAAATAACTTGGTATATCGTTAAAAGGTAAACTGAAAATATGTCTAAACGTATCCAGTGCGAAAAGTATCATTGGGTAAATGAAAAATGGGCAACGAAACAAAATACGTAACAATTCATAGGGCAAGTGAATGAGATGGGAAACGTTTTTCGGACAAACGAAACTTTTACTAAACGTGAAATGGTGAACAGAAAAAAATACGAAACCTGTCATCGGACAAACGATAATAATTCGAATAGTTTTTGCCCAAATGAAATTCGGTGAATGGTTTTTAGTGTTTGCGATAGGTTACCCTACGAGACGCTCTATGGAGTAATTACCACGACGAGATACAAGTAAAGTTGGGCGAGTAATATTGGCCACGAAAAACGCTGAATATTGGCTTAACAAAGAGATAATTCTAAACCATTTGCCCGGTAAATGCCTAATATTTACCGCTAATTTCGGTACTAAAGATTGTGGTACTCAGCTGTGGCACGCAGAAAATACCCAATTAAGCAAAATCATAATTCCGAAAATTCGGCGAACGACGGGGCAAGCCTGGGAGACCGCCCGAGGCCTCCTCCAAATGTTCCAAACGGTCCTACGAACTCCCGGTCCATGCGTGAGACAATTATTTGAGGAATTATGAACTCGAATGACGACTTTGTAAACGAAATTTCTTTTAATCTAGTGCCATTAATAAGCTAAGCTAAGGGCTTCCATTGTCAACTGTTTTTATTACCGCTTACTATTACTACCAACCACTTTATCTGATTCAAATGAAATTTCATACACATATTTCTGTTAGTTCGGTGACAATTTTTTTATGTAATAAGTGACAAACTAGCAGACGAGCTGCCTGATGGAAATTAGCCATCGCCGCCCAACATGAATATCTGCAATGCAACACCAGAGGTGTTGTCTCACATAAATTTGTTAAATGTTAATAATTTAATTTAAAGTTCTATATTATTTCTTGTATAAGTTCCTTGTTCTCCTTTTGAAATATTATATTTTAGTATTGCAAAATGTAAGCGATAATATTTATGCAAGTTGTGTTTGCCTGTAATTGGGTGAATACTCAAATACGATAAGTACCTATTGTTTTAATTTCGTGTCATATAGTATTGTACCTGTTGGCAAACCTTATAAATAAATAAATAAATAAATACGTTGCCGATCTTTGAGAGCCAATGCAATATAATGATGGCACCCTATCTGATAATAGAGCCAAGTTTTAGGGACTAGAAATCGCTGAAATCCTAGTAGCTGATAGCTGATTTGGCGTTCGTAAAGAGAAATAATAAATCGCCTCGCAAAAAAATACTGACTTGCACATCAAAAAAATCCATATGTACATCAAAGCTATGTTTTGATGTTTGTTTGGTATTTTTTGATGTGCAAGTCAGTATTTCAGTTAGGTTATTGTTATTTTTTTTTATGAGCCTTTAAATACTACCCGTTCGTAAAAACCCCATACCGATTCGAAACACAGATCTAGGTCATTTCTTTTACCGCCCTAGGTGTGTATAATATACATACGCGGCCGACTGTACACATTTAGGCCCGTGGTACAGCGTGGGAGACCGCCGCGGGCGCACGTTACGGATAGGTAGGTACTACCTGCGCCCGACATGCAAATTGATATTTTTGCAACGCATGACGCATTAGGATTCTGCCTACACTACATTCCGTTTGACGTGTTAGGTTTTTGTTGATTGTGTGTACTTATGTAAACACATTGTATTGTAGTTAATAATAAGTACCTAGTTTAAAGTAGGCAGTAGGCATAACTCAGAACTTTGTCCAGAAGAACCATAGTCCCGAAGGTGTCATAATTTTAAGATTTTCAAGCAACAGAAACCGTATTCTTATATAGGTAGTACAAGAACCTGCTTAATGCACGTGAAATACGACTTTGAAGATAAATAAAAAATAATTTAAAAAAGCCTTGTTGCCGACATTACTTAATTTATTTGAATTGATTACTGTCAAGGTAGGTATTTACCTGTCTGAAACTATTTACACCTCAAAGTTTAATCTAAAAGTAAAATTGATGTCCTACAGTAAAATTATATACTTATAGTCATAGATTATGTGTATTGGTGAGAGTTAACCTAGATAAAGTGGGCCGGAAAAACGGTATTCTTAATCTCTACAAGTAATCGATCTTTTAAATATAAGTTGTATAGCAATTAACCGCGTATAAATCTCACAATTGTGAAAGCACAGTAATAATTAGATTCGGTGGAATAACTGCACTTTGTGCGTCCCTTGCTTGATAATGTAATAAATAGCGATGTTTCGTATCATATTCATGTCACAGAGTAGGTACAAGTCAGTATCATGACTTCATAAAAACGCCGGAACAAGCCATACACAAAAAAGTAAAATAAAATCATACTTTGTTTATTTAATTTTGAATAGTTTGTGGTGAATATTTTTTAACGTTAAAGGGATTGAACGATTCCTTGCAAAGTCGCTGAGCAATTGAGCATGTATATTCTGACAAGGGAATACATAATAAGATCATTAGATCTTTAGAAGAGACATTTGTGTATAAGATGATGATCACATTGTGAAAATGTTTAATAACAAATAATTGCACAAACAGTGCACTGTTTAATAATTTACACTGAAACGTTTATGTAAGTGTAACTTATTAGAGTTGTGCCCGCTCGTTCTTTGAAAAGAGCGCTCCGATCTCGGTCAATCGGTCAAAGGAACTAGTTCGGTCTTTTAGTTCCTTTAGTTCAGGAGCAAATTCGAGATCTGAAGGAAAGAAAGGAGAATATTTGATTTTGACTCATTCGATCATTCGCTCCCAACCGATTTGTACCGACGTATCGACTACTGAACTAAAGGACCGAAGACCGATTTAGAGCGCTTAAGAAGAACTAGTTCTTATCGGTCCGAGGTGGGATTCCTTCCTCCTTTCCTTTTAGTTCTTCGGTCCTGACCGACACAAGTCTATAACTTATCGAAAGATCGCTTCGCATTTACATATCTATCGGTGAACGTGGTTACGCAGAAGTGACGCTTTTTTGAAGTCGGAATACTACTTAGCTTTACTATGTTAATGTTGTATGAAGTGGAGAAACAGGTACAGCTAATCGTATCTAATAAGCCGAGTTCCGCGCGATAAATCATGGAGCCACCCAGGGCGAAGTGGGCCGCCTCACAGGGCCCCACAGGCCCTGTAGCTATTGTGATGGAAATTATAAAAGCTACAGGGTACTAAAAGTTTGTGCTAACAGCATACTGATCATAAAGTGGTATTTAGTACCTTCTGGACTTCCCAGGTGGCAATAGTAATGTTTATTGACTAGGCTTCCCGATGGCATGTCCATTTTAAGTCCTTTTATCAATTTAATCATTATTTAAGCGTATTTTTTTCTGTAAGTTTGTTTATAAAACGAACTATTTTGTTTATGGCACTTCCATCGTGATTAAAGCTCCATACACTTGCCAAATTTCGAATCAATTCGACCAATAGAAGCGAGTAAAAACCGAAATTTAAGCCTCGTTATGGACAAATAAGGTAAACATTCGAGTAGTTACCAAAACCTACCTTACCTTCCCTTTTACCCTCCCCCCTTTCCTTTTTCCTTTCCCTGTTACCTTCTTGAATGGCATTAGCAATAGAGGTGACAGCAGGGTGTCAACTAATGAGCATAAGCGTGTCAACACTAGGATGTTTACTCCAGTATAAAAACGTTATAAAGATGAAGCCGAATGCATGGGGACTATTTCACTTTCAACAATGTATTCATTGATGAAGTATGTATTACACCTACGTATAGATATTGTTGTACAAAGCTCCCACAACACTTAATCTAGGTTCACACCAGCTGAGATGGTCCTATCAGGAAATTGCCAACGCTATTCCCACGACTGATGGACTAATCACAGCTCCATGTTAGGTAGTTGCACTAATCTGCTTTCGGACTTGCTATGGCCAAGATATTTGCGCCGGCGCCATACTGCTATTATAGGCAAAAAAGCCGTAAGTTTTTGGAAGTTTTTGTCACATACATAGTTTTTTAAGGTTCCGCAATTTAAGCCTGTAATCGGAATAAAGTAAAATTAAAATTTCATTAAAGACGTTACAGGTCATTCCAAATACCTACATATTATTTCTTAAATGTTATCACTCAATCTGTTATTTAATTATATCGTTGCGGGATTTATTGAACCTACAATTATCCTATTTTTTTTTGTCAAACAACAAATACGAATGAATACAAAGTAAAATTTGCAAAAAAGGTTATTCCATTTATTTATTCAAGTCCAGTATGTTCGGAAAAATTGCGGTTCCGGAAACGAAACCCATTATGTATGAAGTTGTAGGGTGGATTTCAAATATCAGCGTAGCGGTACATGTCGGTCTTTAATTACCATCTAGTTGTCAACAAGGTTCTAAGCCTTTGACAATAAATACGAAAAAAAAATTGTTCTCATTGACAACCGATGAAATGGTAGCATTTGCCTTTTTTAAAAGTCACATCACTATTGGGAGCCATGTGCGTTTTGAACAGAGACCCTGATACCCTGACGATTATCAGGATACTGAGACAAAAGATAATGAACCACAGGCTACAAGGTGACTGACTACGGCCACGTACCTAAGAGTTCTGTTAAATTGACAGAAAAGATGATAACATTGGTACTAAACGTGAGTGACAGATAATAACCAAGAACAATAACGTTAATAAACAATGAATAGAGATTACTCGTATATGATATAGGAAGATAAGCGGGAAACATTTAACACGACAGTTTTGTATAGCATTTTGCCCAGCAGTGACACTCTCTTGCAAGATAAAAAAACTGAAATCTACTTCACTGAGCTCGAAATTTGCTACCTACTTTATTCTGAGTCAAAATACTGCAACACATAAATACCACTGTTTTTAAAGTCGCATAAATAGAGCCTAGTATACGAATAAAAATATACTATTGCAAAATCAAAATAATAAATTACTTTGTTTACTTCTAAAAAAGTTTTGAAACCGCCATTAATTTTATAATCGAGCATAATCTTCGGCACATGTTGCCACTTTCACAAAACTTAATATACCTTAAATATTCTAGGTTTACGAAATCCCTGATACACGTTCCATCAATCAATCGCAGGATTTGAGTAAATATCTTAATTTAACGAACCGATTTGCGGTATAAAATAAACATCAATCATTTCCTGGGTAGAAAATGTTAAGGGGTGAGCTGTTTTGTGGACAAACATTTCGTCGAATATTTATTTCATGTCATCCTATGTTCAATTCGTCGACCACTTTTTTCGAAAAGTCATCTTGTAGAATCGATTAAATTAGGATAGAGTTGCTCTATCCTAAAAAAAGGCTTAAAGGGCATCCAGAAATATGTCTGCGACTCATTCATCTGTCTCCATACATTTAGTATGAAAAAGGGCCTGATGAATGAGGTGCCCACGTACCGGAAGACGAAGTGTTGGCAGGCCTCCCACAAGGTGGACCGACGATCTGGTGAAAACCGCGGGAAGCCGCTGGATAATAGCAGCACAAAGCCGACAATCGTGGAGATCCTTGGGGAAGGCCTATGTCCAGCAGTGGACGTATTTTGGCTGAAATGATGATGATGATGAATGAGGTGACCGCAGACATATTTCTGGAGAAACGCCCTAAAAGAAATTTTCGAGCCAAATGTTAATCATGTATTAACTACATATTAAACAAAATTATCATAAACAGATTAAGAAACAAAAATATCCCTGTTGTTTCCAACTTAGCCGTCTGAAAAAACATTCAAAATGAACAGCCATCGCGATGTCTTACTTCACTGGACTATGGATGGAGAAGCAATCAGCAATCTAGACAATCCTCGTTTCTAGGAAAGTAAGTGTACTTATACTTACATTGTAAATACCCTTTCCGCAATTTAAACGCCTCCAGTAAAAAGGGAATAAGTCACAAATAGACAACACGCAAAAGGGCTTAAATCTCATAGTAGTACTTACTGATCGTACCCTGTAAGTTTCGTGAATTTAGCTGCTAGTACAGCTGCAGATAAAAATAACCCCTTGTCATATATTCGTAGTACAAAATAATTCATATTATGGCAAGCGAGTTACTACCATTAGGTAGGTAGTAACTCCCTTATGCTTTACGTACTACGGCAAAATAGGCGCTAATATGGGCTTTTTTATTTAAAGTGCGTTCTTAACTGACAGTTAGCAGGTCGTCACAGAAGTAGAACTGACGATTAGTCTCAAACTCCATACATTTCGTCACGGACTGACAGGTTAGACGGTATTTGAACATAGCTTAAGTTTCGCCTAGCCGTAGATTTTAAAATAAAAATGTCCATATAGGGTATCAGACATTAAGTTGCGGAAAACTAAACGCTAAACCTATAAAACTAAACCTATAAACCTAGTAGGCTTGCGGCTTTACAAATGCAGACTTATGTAAAGCGAATAAATCGACAAGTTTGCGTCTGTGAAGTGAGCTACTAATAGGCTTATGGTTACCATCACTGTCGCAAACTTCTGTGCCGCGATTTGTACGCGCGCCCCTTTGCTCTGGGCTCCTATGTCACTTGTTACCTTTTGTCTGAAGGCCCTGATTTGAACGTTTAGCGGTTTTGTGGGGCTCTTGTTAGCTATAGCAGAAGGGCGCAAATTACATACTTTCTCCAATAACATAAGTATTTTTCTGTAAGTAGTGTTTTTGTCCCGAATAGTTTGTTCGACATCGCTGCTCGATAGGTATTTCTGTCCGGTGCATTCCGCATGATTGGTTTGTTGGCACCTTGGCACCACTTGCAGGTACCAGCTTTTTTACTATGCTTTGATATTTAGACTTCACTTCCAGCTCAGTTTTTTGTCGGAGTCTTGTCAGCTGGACTGGTGTTCGCGAACGAGACTAAAACTCCTATTAGGTCCCATTTAAACAGGGCGAGAACTCTTATGCGATTTTCATTTCATCGCGGCGATTAATACATCAACTGTACTCATCGTACCTAGGTAGCCCGCAATGTTATCAAACTCGCATGCGAGTTCTCGCCCCGTCTAAATGGGGCGTTAGCTCGATCAAACACACAGTAAAGAAAATTTGAACCGCTTCAACCAATCTCACTGGTACGCTCACTTTGAGCGGTCGGCGAAAAGTGGCTTTGGCCGCCGCCGGCAATCCTACTTACAGGAGTGTAAGCAGGTTTACTTGCTTAGAGCTTGCTTATAGGACTGCTATACAAGATCTCATCAAAATCACTAGCTTTTTTAATAGAAAAATTGTGAATGGATTTGCAGAAATAGGTTTCTTAAAGGGGGTCATAAAGGCATGATTTTGATTACCTGATTGTCCACTTAGGTGACGTAACGTTTTTTTTGTTTATTATGTGAAAAATAATTTGCTCATACATACATACAGCCAATGTAGCCGACGTAAGAAGTGTATCTTTAGTTCTTCAAAACTGGAACTGTATGTCTACCACCTATCACACGTTGTCTTAAATATGTTTCTTTTTCTTTTTCTTGTGTACAATTCATAATTGTAACCTTTCACCTGAGATTTAATGTTACCCGGATATATCCATAAGTCAGCTCAGTCTTTTTTTCAAATTCCAAGATCATTGTACTTACCGTCAATTGAGTTGCGACGTGACCGAGTCACAGCAACGATTCTAGGTTACCCAAGTAATTGAACAACACAACCGTTTCAAGGGAAAAAGGGTGTAACTACCTATAAGCTTCATACGAAGTTACTCAATTGTTCAATGGGTAGATAAATTTGCGGTTTGATCTTCGCCGCGTGCTCTCACAGCACAGTCTATGTTTAAAGCTGAGTCACAGATACGCTTAAAGAGCGATATACTATACTGTTAGATGTTGTAACCTAGGTCCCGAGAGCAAAACGACCTTTCGGTCCGTTTTAAGCCCTATACTGCCGTCCTAATACCAAAGAACGCATCTCAGTTTCATAGGTTTAGAGAAACAAGCAATTTTAGTTATGGAAATTGCATTAGTTTGGAGGTGTGCTAAATTTTCTTAATAACTTTTAGGAAAATCTTATGAATTAAGACTTCTTTTTGTAAATTATGTCATATAATGCATTAATATATTTTCTATACAAGAATGCAAAAAAACTATTTTTTTTGAGATGCGTCCCTTGAATTAGGGCGGCAATATACGAATTCCCTCCCTTGGTGTTCCCACTGCGTTATAACATATGCTTCTTCAAAAAGCGACTATACAGGGCTTTTAAACGCCGTCAATCAAAATCATACACAATACAATACAAATATACTTTATTTCACACCATAAAATAACACATTACGAAAGGCGGATAGCATATTCAACAATTTAAAACGGTAGACAACAAGCGGTATTATTGCTAAAAAGCCATAGTAAAGTATAAAGAAAGATAAGTAGTCAAACTTCGGCCGTTTAGGAGCGTGCAATACCTACGTATTCAAGATCGAGGCGCAGACAGTGCGAACCATAGATCAGTGGTTTTCAACCTTTTTCATGACACGACCCCCCTGGTATGGCAAAATATTTCGCGACGCCCCGACCCTTCGCTTTTTGATCATGTATGCCATACATGAAATCTATCTTTTTAAACTTTATCGTTTTTTTTACTGAGGTAGTCCTCTCGACCTCTCGCGATCCCCCTAAAGAAGCCCCTTGGTTGAACCCACACGTTGAAAAACACTGCATAGATACTTAAATAGCGAAATCAATTTGTTTCTTTCAAATTGGCACCGGCAAAAACGTAAGGAGGTAGATTGACCTCAAACTCGCAATAATATCGCTACCGGTGCTGCTGTATAAGGATGATTTTATTTTCGCGAATCACGTATTCACGTGGGCTTAAATTTTAGGCATGGGAGTATAAAAATCAACATTCGGTCTCTTGTACGCAAGTCGCAAGGCCAAGTTACTTACCTTTTTCCAAATAATATGGTAGTTACTATGCGGTCAGCCAAACGTGGAGAGTCAAAAGAGAGGGTATAAAATTTCTATCAAAAAATGTTTTATTGAGACCAGCCTTTATTGCCGACTGTACTTTTTTGTATAATCGCAATCTGCGTGTCAAAACTAATCAAATGAGCCTATCTTGTGTAATTAAATGATTCTATGGTTACCATCCGGCTCTATCATCAGATCAGCTTCATGTCATAATCATAATAATATCGCATTTTCTGCTCTCCGGCCGGAAAGCGTCACCTTGCCGGCCGCTGCGCTAAACAAAAATGCCACTTTCTGGCTCCGTTGAACAGAAAAATAATATACAGACTTTATCCAGTAAATAAGAAAGCCTCAGATCACAACATGTGATCTGAGACATTCCTTACTTTACTGGCCTCGGTATGTAATGTACTTACTATTGTGCAGTGATTTACATATCCTTGCAAAATTAAGTGGGTCACCTGCAGATTTGATCACAGACACCGGGTCAGGTGAAACTAAAAATAAAAGCTTGTAAAAATCTTGACCTTGAGAGTTCCCAACGTACCAGTGGCGTGGCGTCCATATAACCCGATTCCCACCGGCTTGCCTATTTAAAGCATAATATTACTGCATAGAAAAAGTCATCCAAATCTGCTCCGGCTTTACCTACTAAGAATATATTTGACGGCACCCCACTGCTACGTACTGTACTGTAGTAGTGTGTTCACTGTTCAGTGCTCAGTAACTTTGCACTTAATTATATTGTACCCTTTTTTGGTGTTTAATAGTATTCAGTTAATTATTAATTATATCCCCATTGGCATTTTGGTTCTAGAATGGTGATAGAGAGCACCGTTCTACGTTCCAGAAATGTAAACAGACGTCAAGATACTTGGAAGGCTTTGTAGAATCTAGTATGTCTTTATGCTTCATCTCTGTATTAATGTGGCAATTACATTAGTTCATAAACCATTACCCATAATAAATACCCCGTTCCCGGTACTAAGGACTCATTGGCGGGTCGGCGCTAGTCGCGTGTGGGTACTATGCATCGACTTATATAAGAAGTAAGGACACAGACATCATCAGCACTCCAACTTTGAGATATCCACTGCTGACGATAGGTCTCCCTCAAAGACTTCCACAACGATCAATTGCGGTCGCACGCTTTGTGGCTCCTTCGGCTTCTGGCGAATAATTATGTCGTCAGAGCATCTTGAGGCTGGCTGACCCACGCTGCTTCAGTCCGTGGTATCCATTCGCCGTACCCTATCGGCCATCGGTACTTCGAGCTAGGTGCCCAGCCCATTGCCACTAGGATTTGCAGAACCGGGAATTCCCTGTGGTACCATACTAAAATTTCCCGGTTCTGCACGCCCTAATTGCCACATTAACGTGCTAACTCTGGCAGCTCTGTCAATTACCAGTTCCTCTACCGATTTCCTAATTTCCAATTTGGACAACTTTACGAGTCAGACAACGGGCGCGAAACGTTAGTTTATCGTTGTTTTTAACCTTAAAGTTTCTAACCCCTGTATCGTAATTTTTGTAGCCTTTGACCACGCATGTTAGGCAATCGTCGTAAAAACGCCTATAATTCGTACCGGATAACAATAGACTCTAGAAGGACACAGAAGCAGGAATTCTAAACATTTTCTGTAAAGTTGTAATACTTGTAATAATATTTATTTAATGTAAAATTGTAAGACAGTTTGTAAACCATAAAATAAACATTCACTTCTTCGCGATGGTCGAGTGAAAACGCACGCTAGAGCAAACGCCTCTTCCACTGCCCCACAGAATTACCCATGTTGAATTGAACGTTACAAATAACTCTTCACCAATTAGGTACTTAAGAATAACAAACTATAACTGAAATAGTATACAATTAAAACAACATACGAATTAGACATAACTATTTGATAATGGCAGCTCTGATCATCGAGCACAACTGTCTCATATCTTGAATGTTGCTTATCTCTGACTCTTTGGGTATTTTATAAGCATATTTTTTTATTTTCAAGCAACTAAAAAGTATGGACAATTGGACATCATCAATATTGAATTTTTGACCAACCACTTTAGAAATGTCCTTTATTGAATGTCAACTTAAAACCGGCACATAAAGAACCTTGTTTTCCTTCTGTCTATTCCTATACGGAACAGACTGTAGTTTTACGACAATCAACAACTGACAACTGACAACCGCACGCGGCGTACCCCGCCGCCGACTGGGGCGTTACTTTGCACCTATAAAACTGATTTTTAGGCTAGCGGTCTAGGACCATCAGTCGTCTCTCGTACCGGGTCCGGTCGCTATATATACGTCAATGGTACCATGGTTAATGGCGGCAAAAACGCTCTCCGGGTCGCTTCGTGGTCGGAACTGGGCAATTTATTGCCAACATCTGATAGCAGATATCAGCAGACGGAGGCTGGAACGGTTTGTACATGCGACTTCTTTGTATCCGTGCTAGCTTATGATGGTCGAGTTTATTTCGTGATAAAGGCTAGATCTGCCGTCCTATGTCTAAAACTTGGCTTCCATACAACTCCCTAGCAGTTAGCCGGGTTTTAGTCATAGGACGACAGAGATAAATCTTCGGTCTCGCATAACTCGCAATTCCAAACACTTCGTTCCAAGTTCGCATCCGACGTGTTGTTAAAATTGTAAGGTATGCAGAGGCCATTAAGTAATCACATATTTCAGGGTTTCATTATTTAAAAGCTGAGGCGCAACCCTAAAATTTAAAAAATAACCATATAGATTCATGTTAATGTCGCCGCCAACTGGTTTAGTTAGACATTTGGTTAGCTGCCTAGCCTTTTCATTAAACACACTCTTTATTTTAGGTTAGGTTTGTTAGTCAGCTTGCGTCCCTCAGACCAGAAATAGAAGCCCCGGGGCAGGCGCAGCGGGGCTTCGTCGACCTGCTGGCGGGTCATATTTTACTGAAAATGCTAGGCAGTTAACCAAATGGCTAACTAAACCAGTTGGCTGCGACATTAACACTGCAATCCACTCATTCATAAGCCAGCAACAGCAATAAGGAAAAAACATTACATTGTGTCTGGAGCCATTTAACTGTGCGTCACATTTTGCCCGAGGTATATCGGTTTATTCAACCGAAACTAACTGTGTCTGTTGCATAAAAGAATAACTAGAAAATAATCTTGCAACGTCATTAATCACTTCAATATAAACTTACCTAAAACAATTGCACATACCAGTGGCGTGGCGTAAAAGTGGTGCAGATTTGGCGTACATTTTCCTTAAGAGCTGTAGAATAAGGTGGTCAAATGCCTCACAATAGGCAAGCCGGTAGGAATCGAGTTCTTTGGACGCCACGCCACTGATACTTACATATTTATCCCTTACTAAAATAAACTAAAAAACTAAAAATTAAACTAAATTCTCTAGGGGTTCCCAAACTGTGCGCCGCGGCGGCCCTGGTGCGTCGTAGAAAATAAAGAGGGGCGCCGTGAGTCGATCCTCTATCATTATCTAAAACCACAAATATTCGCGGGTACCTATAAAGCAACAATACCTATTTTGAGCGAACTAGAGTAGGGCGCCGTGACGAAGTACTAAAGGGTGTATTTTCGCTGTCATAACATATTGGCGAATACTGAGAAGATTCTGCCTTATTAGGATTGGACTTTTGGTTACAATGTAGAATCAGTAAAGTTCTAACAAGTGACCAACGAATGCCAGTCTAGTGAGAGGGAATCTTTTAAATATTGGTGGCCAGAGAAATTACGCCAGCGAAAATACACCCTAAACTTGTAAGTGCGCCACGGGCTGAAAAATTATATTTCCATTTTCTAAACAGAAACAAATAAAATAACCCCCATAACCCCAGAGACGTTTGACTACGCGCTATGTCGTAAAAATGACCTTTGTCGTGACATTTGTCGTCCGCTGCGTAAAATGTCAGATCCGTGCGCGTGCGACTAACGAGATAGTTAGATCCACGATTTAACTGCGATTTTCAATTCGGCTAAATTAGGAGGATTGGGCATTGTTGTAAAGGTTAGTTTCGCGTTACGAGCCCATTAAAGTTAAATACTTTTAAATCATTGATATGATTTCTTCGTAAATTTTTTTCATTCATCGATTCTTTTCGATCCATCGAAAGTGTTCAGGTGTGAATTTTATTGTGAGATCGTTTTAGTATGGTGATATTTTTCGGTGACTTTGAGTTTCGATCCTGGTCCCTGGCCAAACGACCTGGTTCGACTCTAGGCGTTCAGCCCCCACCTAGCCCGATCATATCGAGGTGGACCGGACAAGGTGACCTGGTTCGACCCCAGGCACCCCCGGCACCCACCCAGTCCAACCAAACACAGGGTGGTCCGGCTTGCGACCTGGTTCGACCCCAGGGAACGCCACGGCCGACCACCCGGTCCGAAAATCGCTACGCCCATGCATGGGTTGCGAGTTTGTCAGATTCTAAAAAAAAAAAACAAAAAAAAAAACTATCCTGGTAGAAAAAATGGGTTCTATTTACTGAATACTGGTTATTTTCGTACTACGATGGTTGCTGTTTTTGTAGCCCGGTCTGCCGATGCTGATTATTCTATCCGATGTCATTAGATACGCTAAGGTTGCTTGCATCATCCTAAGACTTGGAACTTGGCGCACAAGCGGAGCGGGGCATTTATGTTAATATTTTTTTTTGTTTTAATTCAATGTAAGGTGTAATTGAAACAGCGCGTGGGCCACGAGTAGACGTATCTTTCTTTTTTCTTCTTCTTTTTTATCAGAATAATAGGAATAGTACAAAATTGCAAAATAATTACATATATGTTAGAAAAAGCGAATGGATTGCTCCCGATAACGTTTTTGTGCAATTCTTTACTCTTCTGCAAATTTCAACAAGCCACGCTATTGGTGTCGTAAAATGCTATTTAATCCCTTTTAAGTACGAAGCTCAATAGTGTCCTACATGTATCTAATGTTTCTTTTCTGCTTGTTGCAGGGCAAATCGGTGATCCGTCCGATAGCGTTCAAGCCGCTGGGCGGGCGGCTGTCCGCGGGCGGCGAGCGCTACGGCTCCACGCCCGTGCTCGCCAGCCGGCCGCCCTCGCACATGACTCTCTACGGCAGTGAGTACCTGACTAGACACAGTATGTATATATACACCATGGGCGAAATTTAATTATTAAACCTTTTTATATTAAACGATACATCGTGCTATGAAGAAAACTACAAAACTACTATAGGAATCTGCAGGATTTCCGCTAATGCAGTGCTATATCTCACGTAGTGTGCACTTTGTGTAGTAATTGTTTAATTTGCAGTACCTTACAAAATGTAAGGATTTTTTAAATGTACATGCGCATAGCTTTTGTTATTTACTAAAGATTCCGGCGCCAGAAACTTCAGCTTAATATTTTTGGCACTGCTTGTAGAATGTCATTCAATTCATAATTAAGTAGCAAATCGTGGCATAATAACTACTATTGACAACGGAATATTTACCATGTATGTTTGTTTTATTGAGTTCCCGAAATAAAACAAACATACATGGTAAATATCCCATTGTCAATAGTAGTTATTATGTGAATGACCATGTTAGCTTAAAATCGTAAATCGTGGCATGTAATTGGAAATAGACAAAGTAAACTTAAAAATAAAATACATAATTTACCTTTTATTCGGTATCATTTCACTTTATAAAACGTACCAATATAAATTTCCAGGCTCCTCGGATGTGCGCGAGGCACGCTGGTGCGGCTCGCCGCAGCCCGCGTCGCTCTCCGCTCTGCCGCCCGCCTCGCTGCCCGCTCCGCACCACCAACGTCACCACTCCGCTATCGTGTGAGTATCAGTGTAGCCTCATATGTACGCAAACCGCAAAGATATCGTGCGAAATTGTTTCCGTCGGATACCGATATCGACTTAGTTTGTTTGCTTCTTAGTTCAATGTTTCCTGCTTTATTCGGGCCTTTGAGCACTTCCACAATTCGTGCTCTATTAACGCTTTTAACCGTTTTTATAACCTCAGAACTTCGTCGTTTATGAATTGATTAGCTTTTTTTTAAAAGGTTCCAGATTGTTCCCTTTTTCAGAGTAAAATATTTTTGATAGGCTCCATGGGTAATCACGGGAACTCCTCAAATATTATAAATAAAATAATAAATAAAAGAAAATTTATTTACTCAATTCATACACGCAGTCATTGCTTTACATGAGTAAAGCAATTTCAGTATTTTTTATAAAATGTTGTGAATTTGTTATAGCGCATAGTCAATATTCAAAGTCTGTTATAACTCCTTTCTGCAAAATTCAGGAAAATCGATATATATACTTGAGTTATCATCGATTACAAACAAATACTGAAATCGTCTACCTAGTGAACTCATAAGACACCTCACCTCAACTCATTTCGGCTCAGGGCGACTTCGTCCACAATCCTATTTCGTCACCTTTTAAATCGTCCACAATGCCATGTTATCCGCATACAATTCCTAAATCGTCACCCCCCTAACTCGTCCGCATTCTTATATCATCAATATCCCATTTTATCTGCACGCCTATGTGGTCCACAGTGCTAATCCATCTACATTCCGTTTGCTCGGTCAATAACCAAGTTACAATTTTCATTTCTGGGCATTACACTCAAACAATTGTATTAAAAAGCAAATGTAATCCTCAGAACGTTAACGGTACAGTCCTCGTGCTAAACAAACAGGCGGACGAGCGACAATAGCCCGATGCACAGATAAGCCACGGATTCGAGATCGTAACTGTAAATCTGGCAGTGTTTGTTAATAAGTTTAGCTGAGTGAGATGAGGATAAAGGAATTTTGACGCAGTATACTCGCCTGCCCGTGGAAAATGTAATTTGGGCCATTCTGATTAGTCACTTCCGTAGATATGACTATCAAGGATTTATTATGACTCTTCTAACTTCTACTTCTTTATTACTCTTTACGTTAGCCTAGCACAGAATAAGTAATAGGGGGTACTACGTACTGAATAAGCTCTAACAAAACTGTCGTCCAGGTCCGACCACCTGACGGAACGCACCGGATCCAACCGTCTCTCTCTCGCATAACGCGCAGTCCAACTAATAGATTTTCCCGGAAAGTCGATTTACGGTGGGGCCTTTAAGTATACGGTTATCTCATATTAGTACGAGTTCTTAACTGAAAATACGGTCCCATCCTGAAGAAAGCATGAAACTTGGCATGAATGTAGCTGTCATATATTTGCTTCAATTTCGATATGGAAGCAGGTCAAGAAATGATTTTTTCCCCCCTTTCCCCCCCTTTTATCTCCCTCATTCTGGTTTTCCGAATTTTCTACAAAAACGATACGTCTGAGGAGTTTACTCTTCAAAGACCAAATCATCGTCGATAAATTGCCTACAAAACGATACTACATTTTATAGTGGTAAGATTAATATATTTCTATATACAGCCATCAACGTATTATGAAATTGTAAAAACAGCCACACTTTTTTCTTTCTTGCTTCATTTATAGGAAAACGACAAGAGTAGTGATAAAATAGGCTAAAGAAGTTAAATACCTTATACATTTAGCTACAAAATGATACTTATTTCATAGTCGTAGAGGCATTACTTCCAGAGTTACAGCTCACCGCGTCTGACTCAAGTACTCTTTTGTTTTACATTTTTACAATACCATCTTCCGTTAACTTTGTTTTGCGTCGATTCAGAGTTTCCAAATAGAAATAAAATAATCCATGTGTTAATCCAGGCCATAGTCTATCTATATGTAAAAATTAATTTAAATCCGTAGAGCTATTTTCCAGTGATTGACAAACAAACCAAATTACAAAATACAAAATATGATTTTCGATTATCTGTACATCTAACGTCACAACGATCACATTATTAAAGCTGTAACCTGGTTTAATACACTAAACCAGATGCTTTGATAATGTGATCGGGTTTCTATTGGTGTAAGGCCTACTGTCCACGGAGGCGTAGCGTATTAGACGCGTATTTGTCATTATACGCTTGGTGTACGCTTGCTTGCTGCTTAGGTACATACAAAACTATGGCCCACTGTTCACGAGGCGTCGCGTCATAGACGCTTCAAAATACGCCTGCCGCTGGCGTTCCGTGGACAGTGTTTCATAGTTTTGTATTGTAGGCAGCAAGCAGGCGTACACCAAGCGTATAATGACGAATACGCGTCCAGTACGCTACGCCTCCGTGGACAGGTAGGCCTAAGGGTTTCAAGCAATTTATTAAAATACAGCAAAGTGCAGTGAAAATTATATATATTTATTTTAATGCATATTATCACAGGAATCTCCCCCACACTTACAGAGACCAGTACAGGGAAGACCTGACTTATTCCTACAAAGGCATCGTCCTTTAATGCAGCTGCGACATGAACACTTTGTCAATTCCTTTAGGGCTGCTGACGTTTCTTTGGTCGTACTCCAAAATGGAATCCAAAGACCGTCTTCTTTCATCCATCCCCAGTTCTCAAAGTTGGGATATTCAGGGTTTGGTATCAGACTCTGACCCCAGATCAATCCTGCTTGCAAATAAGCTCGTTTTGTATGCTGTTCAAGAGCACTGAGTGTTGGTGGCAGCCTATCCATGACTCGTCCCTTGATGAATAATGCTTTTCTAGCTTGGTTAATGTCTTCTACGTCACTAGTTTTGTCGTAAGTCAGGATGACATATCTTGCCAAAGCATTCAATTGATGGGTTTCAATTTCATTTTGAGGTCGTGACAAGGTTTCAAATACTCTGGTAACTTCAGGGAAGGAATTCCACGTTTTCCAAAAGGACTTCTTTCCCTTTCCACAAAATCCAGAAACAGTATCGCACCCTGTAAATGCGTGAAAAAATAACATGCCGCTGCATTTTTCTGGGCCGAGCTTATTCACGAGTTGGTGAATAGCAATAGTACGTAAAGTTTTCCCTGTTCCAAATGATATCCAACATTTGTTCAAACCCATTTCTTTAAGCCCGCTGTATAAGGAAATAGCTACAACAACCACATCTGTATCAACCGTTCTAATTAATATTTCTGTGTGACCATGCTGCACGGCGTGCGAAACATGGAGGAAGAGTCTGGTATCAGCTTCTTCTTGTTTTGACTTAAGGGAGGACATATCTATGGAGGCATCGTTACATAAAACTTGTTCCCCATTGGTTGCAACAATTGTTTTCGCATGTTGGACCTGCTGGAGTTCTGCTGATACCTCAAATATTGCGTCACGCGGTCGCGCGCAGCTATTTTAGGTATTTTATGCCACACCTGGCCATAAAGTGGCTTTTTCCGCACGCTGAGCGTACGGAAAAAGCGGCTTTTTGGCGAAGTGTAGACATAAAATGATGTACACAACACGGGAGGTAATAAAGAAAGCCCTCGATCGCATATTTACGTCCCTCGCTTGCAGCTCGGGCCGCAAACTTCTGCGATCTCGGCCTTTTTTTGTATTACCACCCTAGTTGTGTAATATACTATATATAGTACACGTATAGTACTATCTTTAGTAAAAAGTTTGCATTTTTTTAATAAAACTTTAAAGTAACATGTACATATTTTGTAAACTATAAGTTTTATCAACATACGTCCAAAGACAATATTGTAGAGAATTTAATAAGGAACATATTTATCCTTGACAGTTTTCGGATAGCTCAACCCGTTTTCATAAAAAATAAAAAAAATCACGATTTGGCACATAAAAAGGGGGGGAATGGGGGGAAAAAATGATTTCTCGACGTGTTTCCATATCAACATTGAAGCACTTAAATGTCAGCTACATTCATGCCAAGTTTTATGCTTTCTTCAGGAAGGGACCATAAAACTGATTTTTGTTAGGGCAAGGAGCCGTACTATATGCGCAAGCTTATCAAAACATTGTGCAACCGAAAAATCGGAGCATACACACATCACGGTTTTCCGGTAGCTTAGATACGGCTTACCGCAGAGTGTATTTATAAAACCCGTAATTTTAAATCTAGTGCGAAAATTTAGCTGCGACTTACTTGAACACAAAACTTTCACTTTTGATGTTGTTTTGTGTAACTTAACTAAAAGTTAGGAAGCTGAATATTTTATGGGAGAAAGTACAATTAATAAGGATAATATCACAAAAAAAAACACGCAAAAATAACCTACCAAAAAAAAGTTACATGACTTGAAGTGCACACCCGAAGAATTATTGAAAAAAAAAACCTTAAAAAATTAATAACTCGAAAACTACAAAAAATCGGCTAACATACATGGGGTATATTCTGATAGCCCACGACGTGAGGAATCTAAAAAAATTTTTATGACTTCAAGGTTTGGGCCACCCTGTATAGGTAGTCTGTACTTTTAGGTATTTAAAAAAAGGTAAACAAAAAACCACGTGACTAGACTAGGGTCGTTCATCCAATCAAAGCAACGTTTTGTATCTGTGGCACAATACCATTGGCTGAACGACCCGAGTCACGTGGTTTTTGTTTACCTTTTTTTTAAATACCTAAAAGTACAGACAGACTATAGCAGCGGTCGGCAACCCGCGGCCCGCGAGCCTCCCTGGCTATTTTGTACGTAAAGATCGTTATGTTCAGAATCGTATTAAGTCACAAATTATTCACAAAGTGCGGCCCGCGTCAATTTCGTTACCTACTATGTGGCCCTTGGCTGCTAAAAGGTTGCCGACCGCTGGACTATAGTATCCACTTCTAATATGCAAACTGCAGTGGTGTTTACGAGGTCGGTCGCGCCGCGCAGCCGGTCGCATGTGTGTTTGTGGGCAATCCTTAATTAACCTTTGACACACAGACCCGGTTTTAAGTGAGCCCGTCCCGCGGAGAGGGCGCAAATATCTCGGTCTCTTTTGCAAGGGGATTAACTGTAATGTCTACCATAAGCAGGAAGATACGCGTTTTTGTATGTCAGTTGACATAATTATAATAGTCTTTATACTTACATTACATATTAGTAAACTAGGTCAATATAGCTAAGTGTAGACATAAAATGATGTACACAACACGGGAGGTAATAAAGAAAGCCCTCGATCGCATATTTATGTCCCTCGCTTGCAGCTCGGGCCGCAAAGTTCTGCGATCTCGGCCTTTCTTTGTATTACCACCCTAGTTGTGTAATGTACTATTATCCTGGGCAATAACAAACCATCCACATTGTAAATCATTATTCCAATGAACTGTGGAACAAATTAGCAACTAATTAAAGTTTTCATTAGCTGCACTAATATGTAGTAGTAACTAATAATAGCAAAATTCTTTATTGCACACCAAAAATCACAAGAGAAAGAGAAATTAAAACAATTAATGATAGACAAAAGGCAATAACGCGATAAACTTTTTCATCACACTTGCTCGAAAATGGTGTCATTACACGTAGGTTCTGCGGGCCGTAAATGGCCTATTACGCCCTAGGGCGTAATGGTTTTCTTTTTAAATTTGAAACGCTGGTTCTGTTTTACTCTTATTTGTCATGTTCAAAGGAAACGCCAACTTACTTTTTTAACTTTTATCACTGAAATATTTATTTAAAGATAACTGTAATTGCAACTACATATAAACACATATTTCGGTAACATTAATTAAATGTTTAAATAATGTATTTCTTTGTTTTGCAAATATAAAATCAACTAAAATGGCCGTTACCGCTATGGTTTCCGAACGTGACTTGACGGTCGCATTGTCTATGGACATATGTGACAAATGTCACTGTCTGTTTTTATATTTTCTTGTCATACTGGGTCGAAAAGTAAGGTTATTTTATTAAGATTTCCTCACAAGTGTGATGAAAAACATTGTGTGTGCCACGGGCGGTAAAGGAATTACAAACTCGTGTTATTAAAGCCCTCGGTTTCACCTCGGGCTTATAACAAACACTCGTTTGTAATTCCTTACTTACCGCCCTAGATACACAATGTACTATATCGCGTTATTTTTCTAAATTCCTACTTTATTTCTTTGAAATCCAGCAAGCGTGTTACGCTCATTTCAGCTTACTTTCCGTGACAAAAACAACAATTTGTTCACTTCAACGGAAACCTCTTTTAATAGTAACATTTGTGCGTGACTGTACTTGCCCATTTCTCCATTATCGCTTCCTCGCAAATGGCATAGACAATCAGAAGTTACGTGAGCTCTATGGAATGGCGTCGCAATTACGTTTTATAATTAGACGAGGCGATCCGTCGCGTGAGCACTCGCCTTAACAATTCATGAATGAGTGCGTCGCTAGGGATTTAAAATGCTGCTGGTAGATAGAATTTTAGCGGAACGTTAGAAAAAAAGTACAGCGCAGATATTCATTATTTTCAAACGACAGTTTTTATCACTTTTTGTTGGGTACATGAAAAAATGATGGAAATTAATAATCATTCATACCATAAAAAAATATCATGCAGTAAACACACAATTTGCTTACTTTGGAAACACATTTGAGGAATAAATAAAAAATATATTAAATGGAAAAATAGGGGTGCAAAAAGCTGAAATTTAGCTGATACATACTCAAGTAGGTAATTTAATAGTTTCCGATTCCTCGTCATATAAGCTGTAAATAATTTGGGCATGGCTTTGGATACCGCCATTGTAACAAAAATAAACGCTGCCTAATGTAACTATTAGATTACTGTGGTATGGTCTAGACAAGAGAGTGGGACAAAACATGTACAAACACGAATATCTTAGAAAACCCGATGATGTTGTTATGATACTATAATCATTTCATTTTAATTTAAACGTTTTTTAAATGTGCCCTTATCTTTATTACCTAAACAAATGAACTTCGAGGAAGGCGTTACTAACAGATAATGAGTAATTACAATGAGGTAATTATTACTCATTACTGATTATTGACAATTCTGCAAATAATGGCCAACTTAATACACTCTTATAGCAGTTACTTTAGTCAATAAAGATCTAAAGAAAGATTATGTAGCACCCATTTTGTGCCAAAAAAGCTAACAATTGACGTTTTTATTAAAGCGAAGTTTGAAAAATTTAATGGCTCAGGCAGCAGCCGCACCAACCAACTTCTTCTCTTTTGTCTTGTGAAATTGTTTTCTTTGGGCCAACGCGGGTATTTCTGAGAGCCTTTTCAATAAAAAAAAGTATCCTCATTTTAAAAGATAATGCTTCATTGTAATTACACTCAAAACAACAACAGCTCATTTGAAAATCGAATGCTCCTAACCGTTATCTCAAAATAGAACAATCCTAATCTTTATTTAAAAATAGAACGATTCTAATTATTATTCAAAAATAGAACATTAAGCAAACGAGGGTGCAATCACAGCGTCATTTTACCGCCGCGCATCTGCTGACTCGGCTCAGTCCACACATCGCGGCGCGCCGCGGTGTCCGCACGTGTATCGCGCCCTTATGATCCCGCCATTTTTAAATAACGGTACTTGCGTTTATGTGTTTATAAATGAGTGACTTTTTATTTACAAAATGTGCAGTGTTATGAAGTGAGCACGGATTATGTATAGGTAATTTTTTTGTGTTTATTGCGCAAAATTATGCTAGTGTAATAGGTTTAGTATGAAACGTAATTAATAATTATTGTTTAAAGGCCATTTGTTTCCACAGTAATACATTTAAGTGAGCTATTCGCGCACTTCAACAGAAAATATATAAATTATTCTACTGAATTCGTCCAGATTTTTATTCGTAGTCTGATTTAAGTCTCATAAATTGACATGTTTATCTTATAATAATTTTTGACACACAAAAGTTGCACAAATTTCTTTAAGACGCTGTCAACAGCAAAATGCCCTTGAAGATTCAGGATTTTGGCCCATCCCCTAGCCCCGCCTAATTGCTCCCAGCGCTATTCACAAGTGAGCGGCGAGAAGCGTAACTGTTTGCATTCGGCTTGCGATCGCGATCGAAATAAACACGCCTGCCGGTAGATGGCGTTAAACTCCTGTAGGTTTCCCATAGAGTGCAGAATAAAATAGACAGGGCGTAGTTAAAATAATATAGTTGGTTTTTAATTTATTTTCATAATTAAAGCGTGAACAGATAGAATGAAATTTGGATATGTAATACGTAAATAAGTAATGAAAACTTTCAAACACATTTAATGAATTTTGGATATGTAATATAAGTAGTTAAGATTTATTAGAAAAACATACAGTATTTTTGTAAGTAGTAATACGATTATATTGAATTAAAATATACCACTTCCTTTATGTTTTTCTTGATGACCTGCAATGTAAGGTCATCGAGAAAAACATAAAGGTAAGGTAAGGTTTACAAATAAATCAATCGATTTTCGATTTGACAGTATAAGGTATTTATACTTGGTATCCGTAACCTGGTATCCCATCTAAATCATTCTGTAAAAAACTAGCCAAGTCTCGATGGAGCTGCTTGTTTATCTCTAAAAAGTAATGAAATCTAGACAAAATCGTGTCAAGTTTAAGGTACCTTACTGCGATTTCTTTATTATTATACTTAATGTTGTGTGACTTGGCCGTTGAACATTCTTCATTCGTTATAGTAGGTACAAGTCAACAAAGAAACTTTGTAATCGCATGTATTTGTATAGGATTACAAACTTATGTGTGCAGTTGCAATATTTGGAGGTTTTTTAGGACTTGATAGGCTAAAAACTAACTATGTTTACAATTTCAGCTCTCTGAGTTTATGGGAAGTACTAGTTCTATTCTGATGATCATGAGTCAGTGAGTGTCTGTCGTAAATGCGAAACTTTGCTTTCGCTTAACTTCGGAACTAAATGACCTACAGACTTGAAATTTTGGATTTTAAGTATGTGATTATAGCTTACTGGATGACGAAAATTTCTGCGTTCTGGTCTTATCTAGAGGTTCTCAAATAGGGGCCTGAAAATGCGGCGAAATGGTTCCAGTAAAGGATGGTACGGCAGTGTTTGCTTCGCGCTCGATTTGGCGGGGCCACTGCCGTGCCCCCAGATATGTACCATGCAACTCCGAGTACCTTTAGTAGCTAATGATAATGTATGTTACGTAGGTAATTAAATTAAATGAGATTGAATATAATATACAATATAATAAATACTTAATACAAATACCTTATACTGTCAAATTGAAAATTGATTGGTTTAAACCTTACTAACTGACGTGCCCGAAAAATTACCATGGAGTGCGGTGTATGATAATACATACATACATACATACATCTAATCTCTTAGTGTATCTGCTTAGACGTGTCATCTGTATTTATATATGTGTATTTATTTATATATTATATGGTTATCCCTATGTATGTAATTATTATTACTATTGTATGTCTTTCCCGTACACGAGACAATAGTGTCCCGGCCCTTTGGGAGGCGTGCGCGGAGCCGAAGCCAACGCGTAGAGGCCCTTTCGACAATTTAATGAAAGGCAACGTGTACACCCAGCGGATTCTGTCCCTGCCCGTGTCACGAGACGCACGCAGAGACAGCCCCCGCCAGATGCAAGGACTATTGTTGATTGATGGAATCTAACTTTACTGGGTTATGGTGGTGGAATTATGGACTAGCTACTGGGCTATGGATTGAGACTTATTACTATTATCTTTAGTATATGTATTATATCATGTATTCTTTTTTTTGTTAGTAGCACCGCCCACATGTTATCTGCTTTTACATACATACATACATACATACATACATACATACATACATACATACATACATACACCTTAGGCCTTCATACACAGGGTTTCGCACACAGGCGCTGCCGGGTGTGGGCGCAGCCCTGAGCTTGCCTAATGCATTAGGCAAGGAAGAATAATAATTACGTCAAAATAAAATCGCGGAGTGAGACATGCCTGCTTCGGCTCGTTTCCTAAAACCACACTCGTGTATTGATGCCTCCCATAATACATAACTATTACCGTCGACTCCAAAACTTTATAGATCTATGCAAACAAAACGTTTCTCGATGGGCGTAGCCAAAACCGCATCTGAAGAAGCGTTGAAATGTGGACCTTATATCCAGTGACATAAGGTCCACATTTCAACGCTATGAAGGTGTAAAACTGAATGAGTATTCATTTGGACAGGCCAGTGGCTATTGCGGTGATCATACATTTAACACACTTAACTAAATATTTACACTTCTTATATTATAACTTTGATTTATATAAGTACGTATACAGTATTTTAGATTTTTAACACAAGGTTAAACAATTTTTTGCGATGTTTTCGATGCGCAAACGAGAAGCATAGGTCCGTCTAGCACGGCGCGTCAGCGCACACTGTCTATTTGTATCGGAGTAAACGAGAGCCTACTGTCACTGTTTCTGGGCAGCCGGGTCTTAGAAGATAATAATAAATAAAAATTGAAATAAAAAAAAGTGTGGACTATTTGTGAAATGTGACTCGTTAGCGGTTTAGGTATGAATATGTTGACTTCATGTTTTTATTTGCAGACCCATACGTTAAAAAAATAAAGACATAGAACCGTTTAATGATGATTTTAAGACCAATCTTTGCAATTTTTTTCTATCGAGCCGATTTCGTGAAATTATGTATCGCGTCCGTCCACGGTCTTCGAAATATGATGAATATTAACATATATTTTTTTTGATGTGCTAGAACAAATGGTTTTTCTTAAAAAACTGCTTAAATAACATCAATTTCAACAAAAGTAGGTCTTGTCAGCCTCTTAAGTGCCACCTTAAATCGCAAGGGGGGCCTGGGGGGTGAAAAAAAACTACGTTGCTGTTGACCTGTCCGGGGTTTGAGCTCCAAAATCCGGGGATTTACGCTTTTTGTCCTAGGTGTCAAATTTTGGAGATGGCAGCCAGGTTGAGGGCTCAAATCAAATCCAATAAGTCTGTCCATAGGGACAAAGTATAAACACAGACAAATAGTCTCTCTTCGATCGTTTAAAAAAAACGTCTATTTCAGACTACAGTGTACAGTCCATAGTTGTTAGTCACATTTACCCTTACACTAGCGTTAGATACATTATTTCTATTACATATATTATCTTTACAAACTGAAGTAAACTTTAATATTAGAAGTTTAAGTATAAGAGGCAAGTATTGCATGAACCTTGGTCCAGTGCTAGAGGAGCTGGCTGTCCAACCTAGGTCTAGGAGCGCGCAATACCTATTCAAGGTTGAACTATGCCCTTGCGGAGGGGCTTAGCCAGCGACGAGAGAGTCGGGCGGATGCGATGCGTTCCGTCCGGTGGTCGGACCCCAACGTCAGTTTTGCTAGAGAGAGAGAGATACCTCTGTACGCAGTACTTGCTATTCTATGCTCTAGGACCAGTACAATTAGCATTAACTTAGAAGAAGAGCACAACAGTACGTTTTTGAACAGTAACGGTGGGTAATAACTTAATAAGTGTTTACTGGTTAAACACCCGTTGTCTATTAGACCATAACTTCATATTACTATGAAAGCACGCAACTTTGAAATTACTTTATAAGGCAACAGTGTCAAGGCGAAGGCACATAGCCCGATTCCCACCGACTTGCACGTGAGCCTTGAGCACCACGTGAGCCTTTACGTAGTAGGTACTCATCATCGAGTAGAAATTTTAACAAAGTTGCAGTCAAATTAACTAAAAAGCATGTCGTAACTTGTTTTAAAGTGATAAGCAAGTAAGCTGACCGGATTGGATAACAGAATTATAATAGATACTGCATCATATAACTATTGATCATCAGAAATGGTACGCAAATCCTCCCTGGCTTATCCGAAATTATATTTTTTTCTAGTAAATACCTAATAACTGTATGTACAGTGAACTCTATTAAATGCAAATGCGAGTCGGACTCGCGCACCGAGGGTTCCGTACAAACTCGTAAGTAGATACGTGAGTGAATAGTTCAAGACTTGTTCAAGAATAACTGTATGGCGCTTAGTTTATTAGGCAAATAAGATGTGTTACGATTTTTGCAAATCTAAAAAACGGTGCAAGTTAGGAAAACCGTTATATTTTTCCTGTAATATTTAGGATGATATTAATAATTGGCAATTATTTTATTACAGATTTTTCTGTTCAGTCACTTTGAAGATAATAGGGCGGAATGGTAATTTTTTCACCGTTTTTCGTTCTAAATCAAAAAGTAGTTTTGGAATTTACAAATTAAGTCCTTCCGTTTGATACGCCACTTGATATAATAGCCCTACTTTTTTCATTTTCAACATCCCATTTCAGCCCCTTGAAAAAAAAGGTACAAGATTTTTTTTATGTCGAATAGGCTCGGGTTAGTGATTTTTAATACTATTCCAAATTTCAAATCGATAGCAGCAGTATAGTTCCAGCCAGATGGCTGTGACAGACGGACAGACGGACAGACAGACAGGCAGAGTCGCACCATAAGTGTTCCTTTTTTACCCTTTTGGTACGGAACCCTCAAAAAGACACGTTCAAAGATTCTATGACGTGGGCTCTGGGGCCTAGTTTCAGTAGTTCGGTGATTTTAGTCCGGTTCAAACAAATATATATGAACCGGACTAAAATCGCCGAACTACTGAAACTAGGCCGGCTCTGGTCTCAGTGGCACAATCGGAAGTTCCCTTTAACGACCGTAACAAGAATAAATAAATGAAAGATTTCTTCAGTCGGTCTTTTGTCGATATACAAGCACTATCTATACCTACGTAAAACGACATAGAACTCAGAATCAATATTTTTCCCAGGACCTAATCTTATCTAACGGTTATGACAGCTACAGCTGTGTGAGAATATATTTAAAATGGCCAGTAAACGTCTGTGATCAGTAAATATGAGATATCACTATACAAATAGTCAAAGTGTATTACTATTTGTATTTGTTTTACTATGCCAGCTGTCTTGATATTGTGTGACACACGAAGATTCTGAATCCTCTTGGGACTTGACAAGACTGAAAAATATCTCACAAATATAAAACTCTAAGTATCTAAAATTCTAAAAGAACATTCGCTATACACATGTTGCGTTATAGCCTTTGCAGTTGCTTTCAGTTCAACCTCAGTTTCCCATAAAACAAATAAAAATCATACCTAATCTTTAAAACAAATATTCCTCATTTTGAAAGATTATAAGTACGTTAACTAATTAGTAGCAGGAGTTACTCACTCCGCGATTTCGCCGCGCAGCCTTAAGGCCCTCGCGAGGGGGCTTTAGCCAGCTGCCAGAAAGAGCACGCGTTATGCGATAGATAGAGACGGCCGGATCCGATGCGTTCAGTCAGTCCGGTAGTCGGACCCGAACGACAGTTATGTTAGAGAGAGACTTCTGTACGTAGTACTATTACTTATTCTATGTTACAAGTTAAAGTCATTTATAAACCAGCTGAAAATGAAATTGATCTCGGACGCGTTATATTCTGTTGATGAGTTCTTTCAGTCGACGGATAATATTGCCTAATCACTTGCCTAAGCACTCAACCTTAAAATGCACACATTTTTTAAAAGAATAGTCTTTCTTATCCATAGATTACACACTTAGCATAAATAACTTAATTTTGATAGTTATAAAAACTTGTATCCCACGATTATTTGATGTAGTGTGACATGTAAAATAACTTATATTTTACCAATAAATTATTGAATTGAATTGACTTGTCACCACTTTATCCCTATATAATTGCATTAGGTTGTGCCCGATATACAGGGTGGATATTTAAAGGGGTTCACCCCTTTAAATTTCAGTAAATTTTATCGGTAAAACTGAATTTAATGTTTGCTTGTGGCCATTCGTTTCTTTTACAGATTTTTAAACTGTCAGTGAAATTTTGGGCAGTACATCGGTTTGACGCGGTATAACTTTTGATTTCATTATTTAAAATTGTAAGGAAAACATGCTGGGTCATGACAATGGACACGTTGTTTAGTAGCAATAACAATAAACCACCGACTTAAAGAATAAATCTATAAAAAAATGATAAATGTGAAAATTTTGTTTGTTTACGGAAAACTCCGTTTGTCTCGAAAATTTGCGTATTTTAGTGTAAAACCACCCTGTATTATTCACCTTCTTTGAACTTAGTCGTACACACTGCCGCCATGTATCTCGATGAGGAATGTGTGCTCTTACGGAATTGAAATTCCTTGATAATCCTCATTTTCCTCTCAAGTCGTGAAAAAGATAACTCATCTTCAGTATATTAAGTAGGTACATTCGCTGCAATTGCAACGTATCCGCTGCTGCATCCGCCGTTGCGCTATCGCGGCCTACTTGCTGACTCGCATCCTGGCTCTAGTGTTAGATAACATGCTCTTTTGACGACCGCTTTAGCTTAGTTGGTAGTGACCCTGCCTACGAAGCTGGAGGTCCTGGGTTCGAATCCCGGTAAGGGCATGTATTTGTGTGATGAGCACGAATATTTGTTCCTGAGTCATGGATGTTTTCTATGTATTTAAGTATTTGTATCTATTAAATATATCGTCGTCTAGTATCTATAACACAAGCCTTATTGAGCTTACTATGGGGCTAGTTCGATTTGTGTAAGATTGTCCCCTAATATTTATTTATTATTTATTTATATATTTATTTATTACATTACACCAAACGGGCTGGTAACATACAGTTTTGAATGTTCCCCAACAAGAGGTAGATGGAAACCCACATGGTGATCCTACGTCAAGAGTGTGTGAACCTGAACATTGACAACCAGATAACCCAGGATCGACCACTCTGCTGCAAATAGACAGGGAAACCCGACCTCACGTGAGTGGAAAGAGAAAAGAAATAAGTAATTATAGATACATCGAGCAAATGCATTGAAACATCAAATACGATCGACTACAGCTAATGCCGGATTAAACTATAAGCGGATGGTATTAAGCTATGAGGATTCAAAAATATTTCCAGTAAATATGATGATTCCTTAAAAATAGTGCATTAAAGAAATAAGTGTTTCTAAATTACAGGCCGTTTCGTTTTTCCTATAAAGGATTTACCACGGGTCGATTACGCATGCGTCACTTCCTCTATGTACATGTACATATCTTGCTTGATGCATTATCACATCGTCCATCATCGTATTATAAGCTACGGTGTGGTCGGTGCTTAAGGGCGACTGAGCGCCTCTAGAGAGACCTCCCAGGCTGAGAGCTAAGTGTTTAGGGTTCTTTCATTGTATATTTCCCCATTCGTTTTAAGATGGCCCTACCCCTATAGGCTTATAGCGACCTCAGGACTTAGGCCTAACGCCTATATTTCCGGTGCGACATTGTTATAATACTTTAGCATTGTTATAACGTTCATATCTACTGATCAAAGTTCAGGCTGGGTTAGTCGCATGTTGTTAAGTGCAAATACAACAATGCTATCAGTTCCGTGTACAATTAAATTACATCTAAGTAACTTTAGCTTTTATAGTAATCGTTTTAATGATAGGTAGGTCCCGTTTGAAGGGTCCGCTGTATTCAAACTTGCAAAAGAGGTATTCAATATGTTAGTAAAATTTCCAGTTCCTACGAAATACATAATAATGCTTAATAATAATGAAGGTATGTTTTAATTTTTTTCAGAAAGCTTTCTCGTATGAGTGCAGTTAGTTATAAAAATATGTTAACAGTTATTCATCTTATTACGTTGCATAAAAGCGCATATACATGTATGTATATACATATTATGCATATTGTGATAGCTGACTGTACTTACGTATGTGATTGAGGATTGACATATATAGCGTGATATATGTCGTACTTAGTATTAAAGTAAAGTTTAACAACGCTCAACAATAGATGGCGTAGTAACCAGCCTACAATTTACATCAAAATACCTCCCAAAACGCCAATAATACCACGAGTCATTAAACTGATGGTCGTACGTAAAAAAATGGCGTCCATCTGATGATAATAGCAATAATTTAAGTAGTTTGTGAGAGCAACAATGGGATGGCAGGAAACACGGCTGGCCGAGCCACATTTGCATCGCGGATCGAATAATTAAAAGTTGTTAAGTAATAACTGCGTATGTTTGCGAAACACGTAGATTATCTATTGCGCGTAACCGGAGGAGGTGCTTAGAAACATGTGTCTAATAAGGAAGGGTACCCAACTGTCCGACTCCGATTTGATTCATTTTGATATATGTTATAGAGTAGGCTAAAATAGCACACACGTTATTTTTTTTTAGCTGCCCAAGTTCAACTTTTTAGGAGATATTGTCCTTCAAAGTACTGAAAAGTGACTAAACCCCTTCTACAGAAATTATTTTTAGCAAGTTTCTAGTTAATTACTGGTTTCGTCATATGTTGGAGAACATGAAAAAAGAATAGACACGTGTTTTGTCATTTTACCTAAAACTCATATTTTCCTAAAAAAAAAACCCTCAAAGGGCTCAAACTTTGAGTCGGACAGTTGGGTACCCTTCCTTGTAAGCTTAGGAAGAGACAACTGGCGGTATACATGGGCGTAGCGAGGTACGGGGAGAAGATGCTGTCCCATTGCTCATGCAGCACAGCATTTACCTTAGATATATTCTTGGTTTGGTTTGTCTACGCCTAGCGCCTAGCAAATTCTCAGTCTGTTACATCCTTCCGGACAATGCAAGCAGCATTGTTAATGTTATGCCAAATTAATTTTTATTGCCAACGTAAGTTTGCATAATTAGCTAAATGAGGTCGCTTTAGTATTCTGAGCTCTGGCCTAGTTTCGCAGCCATTAATTAAGTGCCTAGTTTATTTGACTTACTAATGTATACTAACTTTCCTTCCGGTTCTATTCTAACCGCAAAGACTAATTGTCTGTTTTAGCGCTTTAATTTAAGCGAATAAACAAAATTATTTATGAATATATTATTCACATACCTGAATTTAAATTAGATTCTGTACCGCCGTTCCGCCTACGACGTGGCAGACGTACCGTACCTATTTTGTTCATGGGCCATTCTCATTTTCGTGCACAAGATCACTACCGTGGCTTTAATTGCTCTTCCTAAACGTTCGACCTAACCTTTATAATATCATGAATTCTTTTTATCATATGATGAGTGAATTCATGATAGTATATTTTTTTATCAATTGGGAAGAGTAATATAATAACACCCACGGTAGTGACATCCACAAAAATGAGAATGACCCTTATATACTTCAGAAACTTTGATTTTTCTACGATAGAGTTCCTGGGGAGATGGCCATACGGGAGAGATGATCAGTGAAAAAAAAATTTAATGATAATAAACAAATGGCACTATATACATACATACTTTCATTCAAGTAACGTAAATTCGTATATTATTATAATACGTTACTACATATAGTACATATACCTATACCATTAAATTTAAAACTATAGCAAATTTTTGACGCTTCAGTTTCTTAATACACTTAAGACACAGGAAAATTGTAAAAATACGACGTTGCACGCTGCACTTTTATAAGGCTCTATAAAAATAGTTACTCTCGTTAGCTCCGAATTCTAAAATCTAAGATACATACAATTACATTCACATTTTTAACATGTAGGTACCTACTTATCATATTATTGTTATGTACGGCCGGGCACGGAACTGCGCAGGCGCGACCGTGACGTGCTACTTCATATGTACCTGCTGCTCATAATGTTTACGAAAACATATTTAGGGAAAACATTAACCTTGCTCACTTTCAAATGCAGGAGATGTTGGTTCGGTGATCTTGCTCTCTCTCTACGCCTATTTATGACAAACTTACAAAAGAAAATCCAATATGTAGCGGACTGTGTGTGAGCCTCCTATATTTACGGCGCTCCGGGCCTCTGATTAGCTTAATCCTTCTTATCACACTTGCGATTTGCGGGCGAACTGCGTGCGCTTTTTTTTTTTGAAGCCTGACAAAGTTGCAATCCTTAATGGGCGTGGCAAAAGTCGAACCAGGTGGGGGCCGTGGCGTTCCCTGGGGTCGAACCAGGTCGCTGGCCGTGCCACCTTTGGGGGGGGGGGCGCCTGGGGTCGAACCAGGTCGCCAGTCCCGCATACAAGATGTGTAAGACGCAACTTGGCCGTACTTACCGTAGCGCAGTCTAGTACATACAGTCGGTCAACAAAAACATATAACGCTGGTAGGAACCCGACTTGTATAATCATCGCGCTTATTAACTCAGGACATAACTTTCAGGGCTTGGATAACAGGGAATTTACTGTCATAAGCTGTGAGTTCCAATAGTTTGTTTATTTAAGTAAACCCGCAGTAATATAGACGTGCAGCGTGTACATTATATGAGTTGCTACAGGCATTCGCATATGCGAGTTGACCAACTATATGTTGTTTAACTGAGCCGCAACCAATGTCTTGCTCGTTGCCTCTGCCGGCAGTATTGACAGCCAAGCACCATACAACACACATCCAAGACTTCACGCTCCGCCTGCAGACCACGGCGGTCCATCGAGCGCGACGACCATTACCGCTCCTGCAAAAACAACCTTACCGTATATACACCTTAAGGCACTTAAAACCTTTTTAACCAGGCAGTACAGTACTTGCCAGAATGGAAAGCACTTATAGATGAATCAAGTAATTATAACGCATTGTGTTCATAAAAGTTCGGCTTACGATAAGAGTACAGTTTTGTAATGACAGTGTATGTTTCCGTTCCACTGCGTAGATAAATGGATGCTTTTTACCTGCAACTCTTTCTTTTCCTACTTAAGAAAGAGGGAATGAACTCATGTCAATGATGTAGCGGTCATGGAACCTGATGCTCACTAGGTTATGGGCCCTAACCGAAATAGTGAGCACTACTTGCTTATTACTCTAACTTAGGGTAGTAACTCAGACAACAACTTAACAACTTGTTTAGGTTTCAGAGATGTTCTCTTTGTGTCATTTGTACGGAACCTAATGTCGATAACCCAATCGTATGCATCTTTATGAATCTAATGTAAATAAATAAGAAACGAGTCCAACGTATTAATAAATTGTCTGCGCGGACAGAGGGCACCAGTGGGTGAACTGAGCGCATGTATTAAAACGTAATAAAATTATCTTCAATATATGCTCAAAAACGTACTCTTTCTCATGTATGAGTATAGTTAGATCATCTTGCACATACCTTCAGGTGTTATAGATTGTGCAAGCAAAGAATACTTATACTTACTTCTGATTCTGGAATGCAGTGCAGCATTTTGATTGGAGCCCCAGTATATATCCTATTCCTAAAGTAGTTACCCGATACGTCCAAATGACAAGAACACGAAGCATTTTATGCGCAAGGAACCTTAATACCTACCTACCTAAATATCAATGCAGTAAAACAAAGTGAGTCGTGAGCTTTTCGAGCGTTATCAATTGTCGTGCCATGCCGTCGCAGTATGTCCACGTTTCCATATCTATTACCGATGCTTTTAATACCTATGGAATGGAGAGGCCGTAAAAATAAGTGCTTGATTAATGCACTAATAAAGAATGGAGAAATTATTATCATTTTCATGAGGAAAATTATTATTTTATGCGCGTTCAGCCGGACCAGGAACGGTTGATCATTATGTAATTGGTTCCTTGAACGTTTCGAAACAGACATATCCGTGATATATATCTCGGGTGCAACACACCTTTTCACAACCAATGAAAATGCGCTTATGTTGCGCTGAATCGCAGATGCGTGTTCTGATTGGTTTTTATTTTTACATGCTGTATCGCTCGCGACAAAGTATAAAGACAGACAGGTAGTCAAACTTCGGCAGTTTAGGAGGGCGCGATACGTATACAAGGTCGAGGCGCAGACAGTGGATCTTGAATGCAATTTGGAGAGAAATATGGATATTCCTCGGGATTCTGGGAATGGATATTACTGTAGATGTTACATGTAGATGTGTTGGTGTGTATGTGTACTGTAGGTGTTTTGTTATACGCATCTATAGGTAGAATCCTTTTTGAGAAACATCCACGTTTCTGTACAACGTTTGAAGTCATATACCCCAAATTGCATCCAAGATCCGATCACTGGTTGTAATACTGCGCTTGCGAGATACATTTATGTCGCAGCTGTCTTATGCTAGCCATGCTGAGCTGACTCGTCTTCTTATCATGGTAACCCAAACACGAACTATCCTTCTGTTCCGTTTACTGTTACAATTTACTCATGACTGTTTGTATCTTTCCAGGACGAAGTCGAGTTCGGGTCTGAGCGTGTCGGAGAGCAAGGAGCCGGCGCCTGCGCCGTCGCCCGCCGACTCCGGCGTCTCTGAGCTGGAGAGAGACCACCATGATTATAGGTAATTACATAATTGACAGCTCTTCTGCTGGCGACTACATTACTCTTAAAACAAGCCTTAGGCTGGTAAATGAAGATCCAATAGAACTAACTGGCAGGGTCAGAATTCTCATTTTTGATGTCGAGAATATTTAGGTATTGCGCGGACAATATGCATCACGGTACACTGTAACTAAGTTTGTGCGTGGCGTTTACATGATGTCGTAAATAAACGAGGTGTTATACTAATTTGTTTCGAGGACACTAACTTATAGAGTACCAAACCAAAATATATAAAAAATCATAATATACTGACTCATCATCATTTACGCGGTCTATATCTTCCGCCTTTGCCACCACCAAAGTGTTCCATGAGTTGCGTGTCGATACAATTTCGCCATTGCCCTTCAGTACACTCACAGACTTTAATTGTTGAACCATTTAGGGTTCACCTTACAATAGTCCGTCATAGATTGTGTATTACACGACAAAATTAGACTGAACCCTAAGGGCCGATACAGACGGACTGCAACCCAACTGCAACTCCCTACGATTTGTATGGGAACTGCATCACAACTGCGCAGTCGGCGTGCAGTTGTGATGCAGTTCCCATACAAATCGTAGGGAGTTGCAGTTGGGTTGCAGTCCGTCTGTATCGGCCCTAAATGGCTTAACGATTAAAGTCCGTGACCGTACTAAATCGTCCACTTAACGTTTCCAGTACAACAGACCGTCTGCGCGGTCACGACATCCGGCTCCGCGCGCCGCGCGCCCTCATGCTGCAGAGCTACGGCACCAGGACCAGGGACGAGAGAGACGCCGAGCTAGCCCGTGTCCGGAGAGACCGGGCGCTGCTGAGGCAACGGCTCGAGGACACGGAGTGGAGCCTGTGCCAGCGGGCAGGAGAGATCGCACTCCTGAAGACACAGCTTAAAGACGCTCAGGTTAGTCAACATCTAATCAGAAAGATCTGGTCTAATAAAGCACTGGGCCTTGCTAAGCCTTGCTGCAGAGCTACGGAACCAGAACACAAGAGGACAGAGACGCATAGTTGGCGTGCACTTTATGCACGCCAACTACTAGTAGGTACTACTATATAGGTAATGGGCATTCTTTAGTCAACGGCTCAAAGATCCGTCAAAGATCATCATGGCTAAAGATGACCATTCGTCTGAACATTATGCTTCTTAATGATCTTAAACTCTTCTCTTGTGAAATATATTATCGTTCTGCTGCTTGACAATGGTCAGGTCAATATGGTTAGAAAAGAAAAGTAAAGGCTTCGTCTCCAGAGATATAGAAACGAATTCAAAGAAAAGCAACATGTCAAGAGTAAGGTCTGGTCTGTCAACAAGTCACCAGCATCGGGGTTGGAGGGCACTAGTCAAAATACAGGGTGATTGGAAATTCGACCTATTCCTTGAAAGGGGTTATTCTAGAGCTTATTTGCAATGATTTAAGTCCAATCAACCGGGGGTCAAAACTCAATGGTTATCAAGTTATTTGACTTTTAACTTATTTTTTTTAAAACCCGCCTTTCGATCTAAAACTGCTAATTGTAAAAAAACTACTTAAATTAGGAACGAAAAAAGCCATCATCTAATAGCCAATAAATGGTTGATTACGAAAAATCCAAAAACATGCCAAAACCTTTGAAAATGTTACCAATAAAAGAATTTAAAGTCAAAAGTTTTTGGATTTTGTTCAAAATTTTGTAATTCTTTGAGGCATTACTTAAAAAAAAATTACGACACTTCGCGTAAAAATTACTAAAATTAGTTCCTCAGTTCATAAGCTTTCTAAAAAGGTAGAATTGTTGACATTTTTTGCATAACTTTTTAAAATAACATTAATAATAAGAGAGGGGGTAGGGAATATCACCTAGCGTACCGGATCAGTTTGTTTGTGTCACTTTAGTTAATCGAAAAAATTCATAATAGTAAGTTTGTCACATAAATTATATATTTTAACGGTGTCAGTTTTAAATATCAAATTTTACTATAGGATTTTAATGCATAAAAATCATAAGTTTATTGTTAAGTGTAGTATTTAAAATTTTAGAAACTGCCATTTATTGTGAATGCTGTTGCACTCCTGTAATTGAGGCACAGGCTGGGCACGATCCCTCAATTTATTCATTATTTGTTTGTATTAGTCTGTGTTTTGTTTGTGTGTCAATAAATAAATAAATAAATAAAAAATAGTAGGCAAAGCCAGCTCACCCCGTAGTTGGGGTGAGAAGGCCTAGCAATTTTATATTTTGACAATATAGCCTCGTTTTCTATGTTAAAACCATTATAAATAAAGAAAATATAACTTAAGTTTTTCTGTTTCCAATAAGCCATGTAAGTATATAAACGATATCCGAAAGGTGGATGAACACTTACTTTGGTAAACATCACTTAAAAACAAAGTTTTTTCAACTAAAAATCCGCCGATTTCGAGCATCAACTTTGACAGTGAATTTGTGTTTCAAAATTGTATGATTTGGCAGCTTAATGTTGCGAAAAGAAGAAAAAATATGTCTAAAAATATAATCAAATTACTTTGAGAGCAACCTAAGCCCAAAAATTTAAGTAACTACTCAAAAATGAAATTCTTGATTCGCAAGCCAACTCCCCCCGCGAAGCCTACTCACCCCATTCTACGGTACCTATAGATTCACACAATCAATTTACCTATAAATGTTATTCTGAGAATAAAACAAATGACTTAAAAAGTACTCCATTTTTAATTCATTAATTAAAACACATTCCCTTTCAATTTCCAGAACGAACAAACCGCCAAAGGCCACGAGTATCTCACCCTGAAAGCCGACTGCCGCCAACTAAGAGAAGCACTCGACAAGAAAGAGAAAGAAATCATGAGACTCCGGGCAGAGTCAGAAGAGAAAGAAAAAAACACGAACCGCCTTCAATCCGAAGTCGACCGACTCACAAACGACCTGATGGAAAGCGTGACAGACCTCTCAAAAACTAAGGAAGCTAGCAAAACCGAGATAGACAAACTAAAGACCGAACTGAAAGAACTAAGACAAGAGCTGTCCGATGTTTCTTTAAGCGGTTACGAAGGCATCGAATGCGGAAGAACAATGCGTGGAATCTACGACGTATGCAAAACGAATGAGTACCATTGGACTTCAAGCGATAGCGCCTTAGAAGACGCAGAAGTCCAAAGACTAAACGGGGAATTACCTGATCCTTGCGGGGAACCTTGCCCGGCCAACGCCATGGTCGATAGACTCAAGTGCGAGCTAGAAGCTAAAGAAACACAATTCAACAACGAAAGAAGAAAATGGTCGGAGGAGAAAGACAAAGTACTCAGATACCAGAAGCAACTACAACTGAACTACGTCCAAATGTTCAGGCGTTCCCGCACTTTGGAAGCCGAAGTCGACAGTCTGAGACTAGAACTCGACCTTTCCAACAAAAACGTCAAGAACGTGAAACACGGAAAAGCTATAGAATTGTAACAGTACCAAAATATTTAGGGCTGTTCTGTGGCCATATGGGTTAGGTTAGTTCCGTTTTTCGCCAAGCCTATTCTCTTTCCGCACAGACTCTACCTGTGTTTCTTTTGTTCCAAAGCCCATTATATATTTTGACCATTATGCATTTCAAGCTTAGTAGTTGTGACCATTATTAAATTCAACCGGTATATATTTTGACCATTATATATTATGACCATTATGAATTTAGAACTTATGAGTTTCGAACTTATATCAAACAACTTTATACATTTTGACCCATTATATATTTTGAATTTCTTCATTTCGACTTTATTAATTTCAACCGTATATGTTTTGACTTTATATATTTTGATACGTACCCGATATCATACCGCCTTTAGGCAATCTTGCTTAATTTGCATGATTAACTAAGAAATTCTGATAAGTTAAGCTTCAGAATCCCTTGGTGGCTTGCCAGATGTTAGTTAAATTCGACTTACTTGCAAATTCAGATTTCATTAAAAGGGCCATAGGCCGTACAATTGTGATAGGTAGATTCGCAGATCGAACACTGTACAGGTTTTTTAATCCTAATTCACTAAAATAGCATTCACAAGTTTGCCTTAGGGACAAAGGGCCAACAATTTTAAGCTGGTGACAAATTTAACGCCCTCGCCTCGCAGTTCTCTAGCGCAGTTGTTCCCAAAGTTGACTGGACCACGACCGACTTACCAAATCCCTCTTTTTTCGGGAGTTACCTCTTGGAAATCAGCATCGGTGATGTAAAGATGATGCGGCGAGTCAAGGAACTATAATGAGGGCTTATTTGTGCAAGGTTAATATCAGTGAGTCGCGATCTATAGTTTGGGAAATACTGCTAGCGTCGAAAGTGCCTGTCGGCACATCGCTCGAAAATAACGCAACCAAAAATTTGTGCTATGTGTTTATTGCAGACACACTTGCGATAACAATACTTATGGAGCAGAACGTAGCCTAATCTAACCTAGATTTTAATAAGGAAACCAACTCGCCAGTGCCGGATTTACCAATAAACCAATAGATCGAATGTCGAAAATCCCAATATTACTGAATTTTATCGAGGCGATGTATCTGTTCCGTTTGGTCAAATAGATAGACAATCATTTTGAGAAGTCTGTGGACGATATTAATTTGACAGTAAATCAAATGTATATTTGATGGCTCAGTTGAAATTGAGATTTTAACATTCTATCAAAATCCGGCTCTGCCCGAAGTCTGAACACATGAAAAATATCTCCCGATCTTAAACTAACAGTGTTGAGATCATTATACTGAGATCTAATCTCGGATTCGTTCCATGACCTTAGAACTTGGACCTGAAGTTGGATAGTCCCAAGTTTCTGGACCTGAACGTGAATCCATCGCCGATTTTGGTCGTCCCGTGGTCCACGTTGTTCCTGGTTGTTTTCGAAGGCTCCACCTGCCAAAGAAACTCTTATTCAAAATTCAAACATTTATTCTGCAAATATCTTGCAACTAGGTTCTTACTTCTTACGCATACAAATGCAATGGCACAAAATAAGAAATAGTACTATGTATAGAATCCTCTCTCCCTAACAAAACTGCTGTTCGCGTCGAATGACCGGACGAAGCTGACCCGCATCCGACCGTCTCTCTCTATCGCATAACGCGTGCTCTTTTTTCCACTCCAGAGTTGCGAAATTCAATAATAATTACCACGAAACAGAATCGCGGAGTGAGTCAGTCCTGGCAATGGCTTTTCTTTCCTTGGGGAGTATATGCGTAATATGCGGATCACGTACCGAGCCTTCGGGAGAAAACTGGTTTTTGTGGTAAGTATTTCTAGTCACCAAAATCTACTCGGTGACCGCCATACATGCTTTAGTGAGCATAAAAGCACATTAACAGGACCTCTACTCAGCGCAATGCCAGGGTAAACTATGGCGCTGATTTTCAATGGGACCTTCTCAAAAACTAAGATTTCAAACTTAGGAAAATTAGTGATGAGTATAATAAAGTAAGTAGTAAGATTTGGTTCGCTCATCAGATTACAAGGGCCGCCGTCGAGAACTAGATTTATAATGGTAATCAGACAAAAAGTATCACTTTATTACTAACTGTCAATAAGTTCCTAGCAACTAGCTACTGCCATGAAATTGCTATTAAAATCGTCCTTAATATCAAGCAGTGATGTGATACCATGCCTGAAACGTCACACACGTATGCTCTAACCTGAGTGACGTCACTGATGACGGGCCGCTTCCTCCACTTGTACCACCAGTACTCCACGCCCAGGGTGACGCAGGCCAGCCCGATCCCCATGAAAATGACGATGAACACGCCTCCTATATTCTGGATGGAGATCCCGTCGGACTGGTCGTCCTGCTTCTCGCACTTCATCGCCTCTGGGTTGTTGTTCCACCAGTTTTCTTTGAGCTTCTCCAGTTTACGCTTGTTTAGGAGTTGGAGAATGCTGGAAAAGAAGATTTATCAATAATATAGTAAAACAGCACTGATTTATTAGGACCAAAAGGAAAATAACATTAAAATAGAAACAAGGTTAAGATTAAATATACTAAAAATTTAAACTAAATTAAAATTGTACCTATAAGCTAAAACTAAAATACAGTAGAACCCGCTTAATACGATCACGTTTAATACGTGTTAAGGATTATAGTTTCTCAATTTAGCCTGGCAACATTTTCGTTCCAAAAGATTAAAAAAAAAAAAAGTTTAACTGACTTGTTTGAAAATCGTAGTTCGTTTCGCATCGTCATGTCAGGCGCTGGATTTGCCGCGCAAATTATATTGTAAAACTAGCAAAACCCGTGTCGCTTTTGATCTAAATACACCGCGTTGTGTAAACCTGCGTGTGGAGCTCAAGGAAGGCTGGCCAGCTCGCGGAAGTGCTGATCTTTCTTCATATCGGTGAGGCGCTGGTAACAGGTAACTGGAATTCGAGGTGAGTTCGGACAATCCGAGAAAACTAGAAGCCTGCACCGGCCTCCGCAACCGATCGCTGCACCGTCACAAGCAGTTAAACAAGGTGAGTACTTCAGCTAACTGTTCCAGTCCATCCCAAGTTCCACAGCTTTTCATATATCGTTTTTTGTCGTAAAACTAAAACTCGTCGAATACAGTCCTCTAAATATTATATCGAAGTAAAACCCTTAACATTTTTGGTCCATCGAACCGCATAGTTTGTAAGGTGACCGTGGTTATTTTCACATTTAAAAGTAATTTTCGTCATAATTTATTTGTTCGAAGTTCATTAAAAACATTGGAGGGTAAGATTGAAACACTTGGCTTGGGCGTTTTTCCATTCGTTAAATCTGCATTTATTTCATAGACAAACGTTCGTGTATGTCGAGCTTTATACCGTAGTAGTTAAATTAATCTGTTTCTGAACGCATCTTTAGCTGTCATTGTTGACATTTCGTAAATAAAAGTTTATTTTATTATAACCTCTGACATTAGGTTCGATTACGCTTTGTTATTGTTTTACATCCTTTTAATCAAGGATATATAGATTTGTTCCTTTATTCTATCAACATTAACAGCGTAATTGAACGTAGTAACCGGTATTACATAAACAAACCATGGGAAACGAGGATAAATCTGAAGAACCTTATGACAAAACCCGTGTCGCTAGAGATTATGCGTTTGTACGGATTGAGCTTATACAGAATTCGGATTTGAAAGGGTATACCTTACAGGATGTAAATAAAGTAGAAGATGACTTTCATGCCTTTCAGGTCGAGCTGCTTTGTTCAATACCAAGTGCCAGTAGGAACAATGAGTTGGAGGTATCGTCACAATTTGAAAAGATTGTTAGATCGATTAAATTGCGTTTATCGGAACGAAAGGAAGATCATAAGCCTGATGTCATTAGTCATAGTTCAAGTGTTAAACTGCCAAAAATAAACATAGTTCCCTTCGATTCAAAGGTTGAAAATTGGGTATCGTTTATCCAAATATTTGATTCGCTAATTCACAATAAAAATATCCCTTCAGTTGAGAAGTTGCACTACTTGTTATCGAGTGTCAGAGGGTATGCCTTTGACTTAATAAAAAATTATCCTTTGTGCGATGAAAATTATTTAATCGCTTACAACACATTAAGAACACACTTTGACAAAAAAAGAGTCATTGCGACTATCTTTTATGAAAAAATGTTAAATTGTGAAGCCGCCAAGTCCAGGAGTGCATCGGAATTAGTTAGAGTTTATCGAACATATAAAGAAAATATTGAAATTTTGTCAAAATATCAATTACCTGATAAGAACTTTATGTTGTTTCATTCATTGTGGTCTAAATTGGACGTAGGTACAAAGGAAGCCTTTGAGTTACAATTGGAATCAAACGCTGACATACCCAAGTATGAAGAATTAATGTCTTTCATTGAAAAGCGAAGTCAGGCACTCGAAAACTCAACAGTTAGGCCTAGTATAGTGCATAGTAAGCAGCCGGTGGCTAAGCCTAAGTCCTCCTTTGTTGTACCGCCTGTCAGCAGTTGTGCCATGTGCGCTGCTTCAGGGTACAATATTGAAAATTGCTCAAGGTTCTTAGGATTGTCCCCATTTGAGAGGTTTACACAAGTAAAAGATAAGAAGCTCTGTATACTTTGTTGTCGTCCGTCTCATTCGGTAAAGAATTGTAAATCATCGGTGACTTGCAGCTCGTGTAATCACAAACACCACTTGTTGCTGCATTTCGACAAAAATAATGAGGTGGAGCCTTCAACTAGTTCGGCTCAAGCAACTCCGGTGACTTTGGCTGTGTTAAATTCTAATGCACCGAGTATGTTCTCGACAGCTATCGTGTTAATTAAAAATAAATTTAATAAATTGGTGCCAATTCGAATGCTGTTAGATAATTGTTCTGCATGCAATTTTATTACACGAAAATGTGCACAAAAACTTGGAATGGATATTAAAAATAAGTCCCCATCGGTGAATGGTATTGGTCTATCATCGACGGATACTTATGGTGTTGTCGAATGTGAGATAGTCCCTGCGAATGGTGACTCCTCATGTAAATTTTCGTTTGAAGCATTCGTGCTACCCAAGATTTGCCCTGATACTCCATCGGAGCCAATAGATGTCGCTTCATGGAGTCATCTAAGGAACTTGGAACTCGCTGATCCCTCTTTCTACAAGTCGGGACCAGTTGATATGTTGGTCAACGTCAACCTTTACGCATCGTCACTTCTGGGTGGTATTGCCAAGGGCAATGACAATGAACCTGTTGCTGTCCACACTGTTTTCGGCTGGTTAGTGATGGGTGAGTGCCCTATAGAGGTTGCCTCTTCTCATTCTCGTTATCGTAAAACTTCCAGTGCTGAAACCAAGGGGTGCTTTCTCGTGTCGAGTCTATCGTTAGACAATAATATCAAGCGCTTCTGGGAGCTGGAAAGTGTAGATCCTCCTAAAAATGTCGTTTTGTCGAAATCGGAATTATCGTGTGAAAACCAAATGGAAAATAAATATTGTCGTACTCCCGAGGGTAGGATGGTCGTACCATTAACTTTCGTTGACCCTCTGGAAAAACCAAGGTTTTCAAATTCTCGCGAGATCGCTCTCAAGCGTCTCTTAAATTTGGAGAGGAAATTCAAATTAAATCCTCAGTTTCGCACAGCTTATATCAACTTCATGGATGATTATATTAGCTGTGGTCATATGGTGGAAGTCGATCCCCCTTTGTCGTCCGAAGGTCACTTCTACTATGTGCCCCACCACGGAATTTTGCGTCCTGACTCCGTCACGACTCCGTTGCGTTCGGTCTTCGATGCTAGCGCCAAGGATTTGTCTGGGAAGGCCTTGAACGAGACACTGCTGCCTGGTCCTAAATTGCAAAAAAATATATTTGACTTGCTGGTTCGTTTTCGATGGCATGCAGTAGTGTTTACAGGAGACATCAAACAGATGTACCGTCAGTTTCTCGTCGAGCCACAGGATCGTGACTACCAGCGCATTTTATGGCGTCCGTCACCTGATGAGCCTGTGAAGGATTATCGTTTACTCACAGTGACTTATGGTGTGTCATGTGCACCCTACCAAGCGCTCTGGTGTATAAATCAGCTGGCAAAGGAGTTTTCGTCTCGTGCTCCTCTAGGTGCCGCCGTGTTGGCTAGGGACGCGTATGTTGATGACATTGTATCGGGCGCAGACACTGTCGAAGAAGCGTCGGTGCTGCGCAAGCAGTTGGTCGAAATATTGTCGTCTGCTCAACTCCACTTGCGCAAATGGACCTCAAATAGTCCTAAGTTTTTAGAAAGCTTGTCTGATTCGGAGCTCTATTCTGAACAACTTCGTGACTTTGAAGACGTTCACGAATTGTCGTTAAAAATTCTCGGTCTGTCGTGGCTTCCTAAGGAAGATAATTTCACGTTCAGGACATCCCTGAATGATTGTCGTTTTACGAAGCGATCAATCCTCTCGGACATCGCTCGTATATTCGACCCTCTGGGCCTGTTATCGCCTGTCGTATTTTTCGCAAAATACCTCATACAACTTCTATGGGTTTCTGGGGTCGACTGGGACAGCGAGGTGTCCAACGCCATCGCTGAAGAATGGCGCAAATTCAAATCGCAACTGTCGGAGCTGAACTTGTTGACTATTCCCCGTAGAATGATTGTAAATTTCACGTCATTACAGCTTCACGGGTACTGTGATGCTTCGGAGAAGGGCTACTGTGCTGTCATCTATTGTCGTGTCGTTCAAGATGATGGTTCTGTTGTCGTGCGTCTTTGCTGCGCTAAATCAAAAGTGGCGCCACTCCGTAAGTGCTCCGTGCCAAGGTTGGAACTGTTGGCTGCTGTCCTGCTGTCAGATTTAATTGTCGCGTTTAAGGAAGCGTTGAAAGACATTTACACATTCGATCACATATACGCATGGTCCGATTCTAGCGTCACGCTCACGTGGATTCGGTCGTGTCCTTCAAAGTGGAAGACTTTCGTGGCCAATAGGGTTGCGCACATACAGGAGATCATCCCGCCTGAAAGTTGGCACCACGTTTCTGGTTCGGAAAATCCAGCAGATTGTGGGTCTCGTGGTTTGCTACCCGCTGATTTAGTCCAGAATCCGCTATGGTGGGCGGGACCTAGCTGGCTGTCTAACCCTCAAGAATCTTGGCCACAATCTGAGATCTTTCAAGATCAAGCCGCTTCAAACGAACAGAAAATATTTAGTCTGTTCACAGCCTCCAATGCGCCTTTTGTAGACAACATTCTAGATCGATATTCGTCCTTGCAACGTATATTGCGCATCCTCGCTTACTGTTTTCGGTATGTTCACAATTTGCGAAACCCGTCGTCGAAGAATACGAACCCCAATTTATCGTTGGAAGAAACCATAAAGGTTCTTCATTTTCTCGTGAAGCATGTTCAGGAACGAGCCTTTGCGTCAGAGTTTCGTTGCTTGTCGGAGAACAAGTCCACTCGTTCCTTACCAAAACCCATGCGCAAGCTGTCGCCGTTTTTGGATGAGCTTGGACAGCTAAGGGTGGGCGGTCGCCTTTCAAAAGGAGACCTCTCTTTCGATGTTAAACATCCGCTCTTATTGCCTCGTGATCATAGGTTGACGACGCTGATCATTGAGGACTACCATAATCGTTTTAAGCATCCTGGTTTGCAAACAATGCAAAACTTATTAGCCCAAGATTTCTGGATTCTGTCGTCGAAAAGGGCTATAAACGCGGTCATATCAGCTTGCATGAAATGCTTTCGTGCTCGCCCTAGGGTGGCTCCGCCTCCCATGATGGGCAATTTGCCATCCTTTCGAATAAACCAAATTAAAACGTCCTATCGTCAAGTTGTGTCCCTTGCCTTTGCAAGAGTGACTCATTAATCGAACTTACTATCGTAGCTATTAAGATTATAGATTAAGATTAGTATAGAAATAGCTTAAAATAATAATTTAAATAAAAAAATGTTCCAAGCCATAGTGGATCAATGTCATTCTCGTTTAGCAAAAGCTAACACACCTTTCGGAAAATACGTTGTATTTTCGGTGAGCGGAAATGTTAAGGATTATAGTTTCTCAATTTAGCCTGGCAACATTTTCGTTCCAAAAGATTAAAAAAAAAAAAAAGTTTAACTGACTTGTTTGAAAATCGTAGTTCGTTTCGCATCGTCATGTCAGGCGCTGGATTTGCCGCGCAAATTATATTGTAAAACTAGCAAAACCCGTGTCGCTTTTGATCTAAATACACCGCGTTGTGTAAACCTGCGTGTGGAGCTCAAGGAAGGCTGGCCAGCTCGCGGAAGTGCTGATCTTTCTTCATATCGGTGAGGCGCTGGTAACAGGTAACTGGAATTCGAGGTGAGTTCGGACAATCCGAGAAAACTAGAAGCCTGCACCGGCCTCCGCAACCGATCGCTGCACCGTCACAAGCAGTTAAACAAGGTGAGTACTTCAGCTAACTCTTCCAGTCCATCCCAAGTTCCACAGCTTTTCATGTATCGTTTTTTGTCGTAAAACTAAAACTCGTCGAATACAGTCCTCTAAATATTATATCGAAGTAAAACCCTTAACAATACGATTTCCCGCATAATACGCAACTTGAGGCCTGTTTTCATACATTTTGTTCACTCGACTCGCGTCCCGCTTAATATGCCAATGCCGTACTAATATTACAGCCATTCTCACGAAGTATGACTGCGTCTAATTACCGCGTCTCCATACATTTAGTATGAAAACATCGTCGCGGTAATTAGGTGACCGATGACATACTTTGTGAGAATGGCCTATTACACAATGGGACGCGATTCTGGCGATACCTCCGCCGGCTCCGCCTTTGCAGATAAGTTTAAGTAGCTGTACACTTAGATTTCATTCGCTCATTATCACCGCTCCGCTGTTTTGATTTGTTTTAATTTGCATTGCAAATCACATGTGATTTATTAAATTCTTATCGTCATTCGTGTTGGCGTTGTTCAGTGATGTTAAAAATAAAAAAAAAAGCATTATCGCTGCAAGATGAAGTGACGTTGGCGCCCTTGCGACTGACCTTACCCTAATGTTGATGTATCTAACAATCTCTAATCTTTGTTGTGTCTTCCGTTATAAATAAACAAATTACACGAAATAATATTAGTATGTTTTTCACGTTTAATACGATTTTTTTGCTAGGTCCCCTCAGAATCGTCTTAAGCGGGTTCTACTGTAGATCTAATTATGGCCCCTGCGGCATGGTGCCCAAGATGCTGGCAGCATTTTCTCGCTGGATTGTAAGGCTGATGCGTTGAGCGAGGAAGCTGCCAGCTCTTCGATCCCTCGTGGTTTATCTACTTAATAAATATAGAGCAGACGTGGTGTAGTCTGCCTGTCAGATGGTCAGATACCAGATTTGTTGGTCAGGGTTGGATGAGGGATACTCAGGCAGTCTACTTACCTACAAGTCCTACAACACATTACACAGTATAATAGCAGTAATGTTTCTTCCTACAAAAGGTCCATCGCGCAGCTTGTACCTATGTGTGCGCGTCGTGAACGAACGCACTACAAGCAAAGTTTTACGAATGCGTAAGAATGCTCACCTCATCTGCACCGTCTGCGTCTCGACCTTGAATAGGTATCACGGCCCAAAAGAGCCGAAGTGTGACTACTTTCTGTCTTTATACTTTACCTACAATATTATCCTACGAATCTTAGGCCCAATTAGACGGGACGAGAACTCGTATGCAATTTTCATTTAATTGTAGCGATTAATCAATCCATCAACTGTACTCATCGTACCTAGATGTAATCAAACTCGCCCCAACCCCGCCACAAAACCCCGTCTAAATGGGGCCTTATCCTATCCTACTTCCTACTAATATTATAAATGGGAAAGTTTGTGACGATGTTTGAATGTTTGGGTGCATTCGACAGGCACTCCTAGACATATGAGATGAGGTCCGCTGTGTCCCCCAGTGCTTCCCACCCGGGGCGGACTATCCCTGCTCCCGCCCCCTTACGACGCCACTGGGTAAATGCTAGTTTGTCCCGTGAAGGTTAGCAGATAGCAAAAGTTCATACGAGTAATATATGACTCTTGTATAGGTAGGTGTATCTGTAGGCCGCCTCGATTAGCCTAATGCAATAAAACACCGAACAGGGGCCGGGGCGGGCAGTTTGCTTGATTGATGATGTTTGACTTGCGTTTCCTCCCTACCAGTTTAACCGCTGAATGCCGGTATTACGGAAAATTCGTACTTTATAGCGTTCTATCCAATACCTTTCGTACTCAACGTATGAAATCCACTAAGCGCTTTTCAACTGGTATGGAACAGATATACCTACCCCACAGTTGTGCACCACCTACTTTTCTTTTGTTTCTTGCGTCATCTCCGCTACCCCATACGTCGTTTGGAAGGATAGTTTCTTCAGTTGTTGACTACCATAGATTTAGTATTGTGCAAAAATAAATATAAAATCGAGGCGGACAAATTTGACGGAACGTCGGATCTCGACGATTTTCTATTCCAATACCGCATACTAACGCAAATAAAAACTCTGACACCCCCTCCCCCCTCGTGATCATTCGTGATATTTTTCTGAGGAACACAAACTCGTAATAAAGCGAGCTTCAGCAATACATAATGATCAGTATGTCAATATGTTACTAGGTGTAGTACTTATTTGATTGCGATGTTATAACAGCATTAAATAATAAAACGAAGATCAAGGGACATTTGAATTCTGCTGAAGTGTAATAGAAAAACGTTGGTACCGTAAAATGTCAATAAAGTTACGCCCTTTTATAGTCTAGTGAGGAGAAATTGTGCAGTTTACTTTCAAGTTTTCAACCTTCAAACAATGGATATTCTCTTATTTACGTTCGTGGATGTAGCTAAGTATGCCCGTTTGTCAACCTTCTTCTGCCAATCATAGACAGACGTGCGTATCCAGTCAGATAATTCACGTCATTGCCATTAATCAGATCCTTAATATAATTTGACCCGTGAACGAGTAACAGCGTAATCGGATGTCAAAATATGTCGGTCCGCTCGTCACTTCGACTTGGACCAGGTTGTCTAGCAAAACTGGCCGCGACTTCGTATCGACTTCGCGCGACAGAGCATAACCTGTCACTGTCACACTATATTGCGTGGAAAAAGATAGGTAGCATTGGTCGCGCGATAAAGAGTCGCGTGTTACAGTTGTGCTAGCTTAGCAGTACCTCTAGCCAACTGTGACACGCGACTCTTTGTCGAGCGACAAATGCTACCTATCTCTTTCCACTCAATATCGTGTGACAGTGACAGGTGATGCTCTGTAGCTCGAGAAACGAAGTCGCAGACAGTTATGCTAGACGTACAGGAGTAGCTCACTTAGCCAGAGACCAGAAAGAGCACGCGTTATGCAATAGAGAGAGACAGTTGGATCCAGTGCGATCGGTGTTCTGTCCGGTGGTCGGACCCGAACAATAGTTTGGTTATCAGGCCCTCTATTTCTATATTCTTCTAGTTCACGGATCTAATTATATTAGAGACAATTAATAGCGAAGTTCTGAATTTCACACATTCAATAAATTTAAGAGCTAATTACTAATACTATAGGTTATTTTTTCGTACCGATAGCAAGTTCAACAGTGAATTGCAAGATAGACCAATAAGTTTCGTTAAACTATAGCCTTGTGTTTATTTACTCACTCATTCATTTCATTTATTCACTTTTTTTGCAATGAGTACTTCATGTAGCTGTGTGTGTAATCATACACCTCAACTCTCGTGAAACTACCTATATACCTCTTGTTTAAATACTAGCTCTTGTCGGTGTAGTAATCGTTCCTCTATTCTCCGCCAGCCTTTTGGTCTCATGATATGAGGTGGCGCTGATAAACTCCTTTACTTGATTGAAATATAACTCTGCCTCTCCTGCCCTCAAAATCGTATCAGATGCCCAATCATTCCTCTCCGAATGTGAATGAGGATATCGTTGTGGATATCCTAACTGTTATCGCAATACAAAGCCATACTATTATGTCGATGGTCTAGTTTACACTCAGTACTAATTACCAGAAAAAAAGTTTCGTATCACGTTAGTACACAAATCTTAAAATAGCAATTTCAACACAAATCTTAAAGTTGCAATTTCACTGTCAAAAAAAATGTAATTAGTACGAGTTTGAACTAAACCGTCGATGTGTACGCTCCTGATACAGCCGCGATCATGAATAAAGGAACAACACCAGAGAGCGCCCGTGTCACCTTTGCGCCAATTTGCATACAACATTGACCGTTTTATTTAGCCCTCATGTCGCCGATGCAAGCGATAAAATAACAAAGTCAAAAGATTACGTATACTTACCTAACTTACTATGACTACCTACGTACATACAAAGTATAACGATCAAGTATTCCAACTTTGGCCGTTTGGGAGCGCGCGACACGTATTCACACAGATGCGCGATAGCACGTCTGTGTGAGTGTGATCCATACTGGAGCATTCTTACGCATTCTTATTTATTTGCTTGTAGTGCGTTTGTACACGGCGCGCACACATTCAAGCGCGCGATGTACCTTTTGTAGGAAGAAAAATTACTGCTATTATACTGTGGTAGAATAGTACATTACTGCAGAGGCCGGGAAGTAAGGAATTGCCGGCCGAGTACATATAGCTGGCCGAGCGAAGCGAGGCCAGATAGTTACGAGGCCGGCAACCCCATTTCCCGCCGAGGTATGTATAGTGCTTTTCTCAAACATGCAATTAAATAAATAAACTTACTATAATAACCTTACTTAATATTTTATAACACAAATAAACTGGCTGTCAGAAAGTGACATTATATCCATAGACAATGCAAGTTCGGCCAAAAGCTGTTTCAGTTCACATTTTTACCGCGAATATTTAGATGAAATATTTTAAATGTGTATTCTTGTGGTTTAGTTTGCAATTTATAATAATTGGAAATTGTTTATAATGTGTTATTTGTTATGTTCATGTCAATTTTAAATAAATAAAACTGCAAAGTATAGCAAAAATCATTTTTTGTTTTTTTAATGGCTGAATGCCGTGATGCTGGGGCCCCTAATAAATGTGGAATGGAAATTAAAAAAAAAATACATAGAGTATGAAATTCCATTCCGTGCCAAGTGTCAAGCCGCATAAGGCACGTAATGTCAACATTTCATGCCATGTTTGAGAAAAGCTACTTATCCTCCTAGCGTCGAAATCGCCGAATGTTTAGTTTTTTCTACAGTTAAAATGCGACCGAGTCCCGCAATATGTTTAATGTGTGTGATGTGTGTCTGTCTAATATGTGTCTTTAACGTTTTTGAATAAAAGCATTAACTTGTATCTTGGTACAGGCACATTGGTCACAATCAGCGGCCTTGCCCACATATAAAGGCATTATAAACTTTCAGATTATGAACTAGGTGAAATAAATATATATCTATAAATATAAATAGACAATTGGCATTCATTCAACTGTCAATACTATACATGTACAGTTAACTTATTATGAACAGAATAAACTCCTACAATTTACGCTCGTATTGAAAAGAAGTGTTAACTGTTTTAGAGGTAAACATAAAATAAAGATTGGACACCGGTCTAATCGCGGAATGTCCGTTCTACCTGCTTGACTTTGAAAACTAGTTTTGTCTAGTCTAATCATAATAATATTAATCTGTTTTGCAGACATTTTTTTTAAATTTACGATATGTAAATTGTATAAAAATGTCAAGCACTTCAAAACATGTGTTTTTCGTGTTTTTCTATATAATAGGAAAGATCAGTCTTGAATCGAAATATGTTTTCCTGTCCTTCTCCACAAAACATTCGCTGGTATAGTACTTTTTAATACACTTGCTCAAAAATAATTACATGAAACTAGGTATAGGTTATGGTTTTTTTATAACTCCTCAACGACCTGCAGTGCAGGTCGCTTCACGTAGTATCTCCTCCGTCACGTCTCGCACCTGACACTTACGCGTTGTTGAACTGGTCCTTCAGTGGTGAGCCCTGCTGCACGGCGATAGCATACGGTTTACGGGAGAACTCGTCACCGACCATCTGCAGGTCGCAGCTGGTGAGCACGTAGTACCGCACGTCTGTCGCGTCGCCGAGCCACGCAAAACCCTCACTCGAGCTTTCGGAGTCCCGAACCTGATGATAAAGAAAGAAAGAAAATAGATTTTCATCACACTTGCTCGAAAATGGTGTCATTACACGTAGGTTTTGCGGGCCGTAAATGACCTATTACGCCCTAGGGCGTAATGGTTTTTTTTTTTTAATTTGAAACGCTGGTTCTGTTTTACTCTTATTTGTCATGTTCAAAGGAAACGCCAACTTACTTTTTTAACTTTTATTACTGAAATATTTATTTAAAGAGAACTGTTATAGCAAATACATGTAAACACATATTTCTGTAACATTAATTAAATATTTAAATTGCGTATTTCAGTATTTTGCAAATATAAAATCAACCATTTTAAGTCTTTACCGTTATGGTTTCCGAACGTGACTTGTCATTCGCATTGTCTATGGATATATGTGACTAACGTCACTGTCAGTTTTACAATTTTATTTAGGTTAAGTAAGGTTATTTTAATCAGATTTCCTCACAAGTGTGATGAAAAACATTGTGTGTGCCACGGGCGGTAAAGGAATTACAAACTCGTGTTATTAGAGCCCTCGGCTTCGCCTCGGCCTTGTAACAAACACTCGTTTGTAATTCCTTACTTACCGCCCTTGATACACAATGTACTATTACTTATGACAACACAAAAAGGTAGACAGTAAGTAAGTAGAAAAGAAAAGAAAACACAAAGAAATCTCGTTGCCACAAAAAGGTCCCACCTCAGCATAACGCCAACTTTAGAGCCGACGCTAGTCTTCCTGTGGAACCAGACAGGGGCGACGTCATGGCGAGTTATCGCCATGGGGAGTTATTGATAATGGTGGAAACACTTTCAATTTCATAGAAGATTTATAAAATCACTAGCATAGTATGCCAGTTTCATGAATGAATGATACCAGTGCCTCTAGAGCACACAGCTCTAGAAACACTAGGTAAAAGTCACGCGTCACAGCTGTGCAGCACAACGAACTCGTGACTTTTTACCCGACTGCGGCGAAGCCCAAAGGAGGGTAATGTGTTTGACCTGTATGTATGTATGTATGTCCGTTCCTGTGTCCGCTCGTAACTACTCAACAGCACAACCGATTTTGATAAATGATACATCATTGGATTCGTCTTGATGGCGCGAGTGTCACTGGGTATGAAGTTCGTTAAAATAATAAAAAATGGCGGATTTTATGCACTTTTAAAATGCACCGCGGTCGGGTTTTTTTTAGTCAAAATATTTAGTTTTTACCACACGACTAATACTACCTATCCCTTTCCATTTAATACAAAAGTGGAAAGCAGCATGTGTCTTAGGTATCCTAATCTCTATCAGGAGTAGCACAATCCGCTATTTCTCCGCGTGGCTCCTAGTACCAAATTTTGCCCCTCTAAGTGCCTTATAACACTTGCGATTTGCGGGTGGGTTAGAAGCGAAGTGCCATATAAATGTCGCGAGTTCGCCGCGACTGGTTTTGTATGGTAACTCGCCCGCAAATCGCGAGTGTGATAAGGCCCTAAGGGGCCCCAGAAAGAGCACTCGTTATACGATAGAAAGAGACGGTCGGATCCGGTGCGTTCCGCCCGGTCGCCGGACCCAAACATCAGTTTTGTTAGAAAGAGAAACTTATCTACGTAGGACATATTCTGTATCTCTATTCCTTACCCTCTGTACGGCCTCCTCGACGGAGTTGGGTAGTCCAGCCTCCTTCATGGCCTGCCACATTTTGCTGTACTTATCGCTGACGGGGTAGTCCCACACCGCTAACTTCGCTCGCTCAACGTCGCTCAGGCTGTCGTTGAGGCTCATCTCTTTCCATATTCTGTAACAATTTGCGCTTACAGTCCAAAATATGAAACATGCAAGCGACAGATTCGCGACATTCGAAGAAGTCGAAGAACCCGATTCCAACAACGTGCATATTTTAAGGCATTTCAAAGTTTATCCTGTTTATCTTAAAAAAAAAGAAATGCCAGAAATGTTCCACTAAATTTGACGCCACGCCAATGCAGGATTGTCACATGCAGTAAAAGTAAAAATGTTTTATTTATTAGCCCAATTTCAATCACAGTGCTGGGTAAGGGCTTTCTCTCTCCCTGCCCACTTTTTTTTATCTTGAGAAATATCTCTCTAGTTCCTATCGAATGCATTCAGGTCATCTAACATATATACTATTTTAGTGGGGCATTTCTACGATCCACTTAAAGGACACAAAGCGATTGTTTGTAAACCTCAAAAACACCAAGATGACGTTATTGTAAAAAGTCGTTACAACCACCTTTAAAGTTCAATTGATTATCAACTCTATCTCCATGAACCATAGTTTACAACTGCATTAATAGAATAATGGCGTTCCAGCTGCCTTCGCTTTGTACCATCATGTACCCCTAAAACCTTGTGCTTCCAAACGTTTGGTTACTTCTCTACGACATATAATGAACTTGAGATATTTATCGTCACTAACGGAAGGAGGTTGATGACCGATACTAGAACCGGTGATAATAAGAATTCTACGAAAACCGTGTCTTATAAATAACCACATGTGTAAATATTTCGACATCAGAGTCAACGAGCCTCATATCGATACCTTTAGACTCAAAGGGCGTAAACGCCATTAGAACCTGCGGCGTTTACGTCTTTTGAGTCTAAAGGTATCGATATAAGTACATACACTACGAATATGTAGTTATATATCGACTAGCAGCAACATTTAGTAGCATTTAAAACATACCGTTTGTCATTTATTTAATTGCCTTTAATTATTCGTTTTTAACATTTACCTAAGCGCGAGTAAAACTTAAAATGTGCATCTAATACAAGACTTATACTGCAGCAGCAGCACAGCCCATTCACTCTATATCTATAAAAGTGGGCCTTTGCCCAGCAGTGGGACGTAGGTATATGAAGGGTACACGGGTGTCTACCTAAGTAACTTTTTGAGTTACAGCGGTTTGAAAGTTAGTCATCGGGAACAATTACTATGGCAATCATCTCTTTAAAAGTGAAAAAAAATATATATTAACTTATGATATTCACCTGGAATAAAGTGATAAGTTATAGTTAATAGCGGGGTCTACTTTTTGAGATTAAAATCTCATTTTCAAAAAAGTGACTAGACATGTTCTTTCCGTGTACCCTTCATATATCGATACCTTCAGACTCAAGGGGCGTAAACGCCATTAGAACCTACGGCGTTTACGCCCTTTGAGTCTAAAGGTATTGATATAATAGGCTCATGATGATGACGATGGGATTTATTCCCACTAACCATTAGTTTCAGTGGGGTTCCAGTCAAAGTATAAAGGCGATCAAGTAGTCCAACTCCGGCCGTTTAGGAGCGCGCGACACGTCGATAGCACGTCTGTGTGAGTGCGATCCATACAGGAGCATTTTTACGGATTCTTATTTCTTTGCTTGTAGTGCGTTCGTATAAGGAGCGCATACCTACATTCAAGCGCGCGATGGACATTTTGTAGGAAGAAAAATTACTGTATTGTACTGTATCCCAGTGCCCCGTAGTTTTTCAAGGAACTGCCCTGCTCAAAAAGCTGGTCGACGCCAAGGGGACCATGGCAGCTTCCTCATGCAACGCATCAGCAAGCGATACAGCGAGGAAACGCTGCCAGCATCTTTGGGACCATGCCGAGGGGCGCAACATTCTAATTTGTTTTTTTTTTATTTTAGGGATTTTTAGTTATTAGGCATAGGTACTATTATTTTCGGAAAACGTAGTGCGGGGCGCCCTGTAACAAGGTGGAGTGACGACATTCGAAGGGCAATAAGTGGTGACTGGAGGAGGAGAGCTGAAGATCGAGCTCAGTGGCGTGTCATGGGAGAGGCCCATGTCCAGCAGTGGACTGATACAGGCTGATGATGACTATTATTTTAGAGCACATTTAGGTTTTTAACCCTAGTTTTTGATTTAATTGAATATACGTGAATGTTATTTAAAGTTTTCAACGTATATTGAACATGAAACGTAAAATGTAATTCAAATACAAAACATTTCTACTACAACTATCAATACAGACGTGCGACACTAATTTGCATTACAAATAAATTAAAATAATCAGCCATTACCCCAAAGCCGCTGTCTCGGAAATGTCTGAGTATTGTTCTTTATATCGGGGCAAAACGTTAACTGGGCATTCCTCCAGAAATATGTCTGCGACTCATTCATCTGTCTTCATACATTTAGTATGAAAAAGGGCCAGGAGAATGAGATGACTGCAGACATATTTCTGGAGAGATGCCCTAAAACGCACTCAAATTAAATAAAAAATCCGGATAAGAGCGAGTCGGACTCGCCCACCGACGGTTCCCTACAAGTACCTATTTTAAATAAAGACTATATTTTTTATGATTTAATTACAAATGTATAGTTTTCAGATTTATCCCTATGGTATGGTATTATGCCAAATTTTGTAGTCGACGGAAAGTACGCTATAAAAATTGGTTTCCTTAAGAGTGCCGAAATATACGTTTTTTGCGTTTATTCCGCAAAAACAGTATCATATCTTTTTTACGTTAACTTAGAAGTTTGATTTTTTCACAGCTTCAAGAGACCGTAGACCTCAGTATATGGTTTTAATTTCAACTCGATACCTCCACGCGCTCCCGAGACGAAGGGCCTTGACAGACAGATAGACAAACGGACGGACAGACAGACAGACGGACAACAAAGCGATCTTATAACGTTCGTTCACGGCACGCGCACATACAGCGCGCGATGTACCTTTTGTAGTAAGAAAAATTACTGCTATTATACTGTGATAAGTGATTATGTGGTACTAAGGCCAATCGGAAGCCAGTTATAGAAGATAACTGGCCAAGAGCATGTCGGACCATGCTCAGTGTAGGGTTCCATAGCCGTAACTATAAAGTAAAAAATTCGATGTAAAAAAAAGTACAACAACAAAAGAGCGTATCTTCATAGCAATTACGTCCTTTTGTTGAGAAGCGCAGTTAATCGGCAATAACTCAAAAACGGTTAATCCGATCTTGTTGAAAATAATTTTCGTTGAAAGTATTAATTGAGCGTTATCTTTGTAATTTTTTTTATATTTTTCGGACACACGGTTTAGAAGATAGAGGGGGGGGACACAATTTTCACAACTTTCGGAGCGATTATTTCCAAAGGTATTCACTTAATCAAAAACATTAATTAAGAACCTTAAAATGTTTTCAAAAGAGCTGTCGAACTATGTACCACATGTTGACATTTTGTGAAAAAAATTTTTTTTAGCTTCTGTTACATGTATGGAGTGCCCCCCCTAGATATTTTTATTATTTAACTACCAAACTTAGTTGCGGCATCTACAAGACATCTATATTCCAAATTTCATCAGTATAGATCTTGTAGTTTTTGAGTAAAATGCCTGTGACATACGGACGGACGGACGGACGGACATGACGAAACTATAAGGGTTCCCTTTTAGCCATTTTGGCTACAGAACCCTAAAAAACTACCTTTTAAATCTACCTTACGTGCAATCCCTTTTACACTTTTCAAAGAAGCAAGAATTTAATCCATATTTATTTACCTCGACTTTTCGGGTGTGTCGTTTGTTATGCCGTAACGATACGTGTCTCGAAGGCTCTCTCTCGCACAGAAAGAGATGGAGAAATTGTGGTGATGCATCATAATTGTGCAGAAAGATATAATTATGGTTGGAGACAATTAAAGTGCCCTTGCGTGCGTACTACCGTGATGTCACCAGAAGCACTATGACTGTGTGACCATATGTAGCAATTCTGCCATTTTACTAATGCTCCGCTGTCCGTCTGTCTGTCTGTCTGTCTGTCCATCTGTCCGTCTGTGCGTCTGTCCCTCTGTCCGTTTGTCACAGGGTTGTATATTTTGAACAACAATAAGGTAGAGATTTGAATTTTTCGTAGAATGTATTCTATTACCGTTGTAACAATAAATAATAAAAAAACTAAAGGGGGTCCCCAAGTGCGAATCCGACTCGCACTGGGCCGGTTTTTAAAGTTATCAACTTTTTTTAGACACTAATACATATATCAAAGCTAAAACTTTTATAACCTATATAAAATAAGTTACAATATTACAAGTCAGACCTTTAATTTCCTCTAATATACTTTAATCACCATCATCATTAGACCACCAATGTTGATAAATTCAAGTTATAAAATGGCAATTTATATTTACTTTACGTTTGGCAGTTTTGGCAGATTAATCAACTTGTGGCAGATTGCTCTTAGTTAAAGATGGTCACACTGATTAGAAACCACTTATGTTGTAATCAAACAGAATAACTACTAGGCTAAGTTGTGACTCGTACATTGAGTGGGCGGGTCCTTAGTGTTGACATGTCATTTTCATGAGCAACCATCAATTTAATGGTGACATGACGTAAGGCTATTACAAGTACCCGTCACAAGTACCTTCATAAATATGGATGACAAGGTCGTCTCGTATTTAACTATGTACTAGTTAATTTAGGACATCAATGTTCATGAGTCATGACTAATTTTTAATATAATAAAAATGTCCCATCATAAAATATATAAAGCCTAAATCACAGAGACAGCGGAGCGCAAGCAAGGCGAAAAGTCATTTATAGTACATTGTGTGTTAAGGGAAGTAAGAAGGGGATCACTAACGAGTGTCTACTAGAAGCCCGACACCAAAGCTGGAGGGCTTTTAGTAACTCGAGTTTGTAACCCTAAATTTTCGCAAAATTCCACAGATAATGCTAAGATCAGCGTTTAGTTTTCAATCATTCAATTCAGATTGTACCGATTTCCAAAATTAAATTTACTAAAATAATTGCGAATCTCTAAAATTATAGTAAAATATACCTACCGTATAAGTTTTATATACCTATACAGTAAAATCGGTTTTGTAACCAAGTTTTGAAGATAGGAAATAAGCCTTGGCTGATTTGAAACATCCTTAGTCTGAATAGGGAAAATGCATGAATTTTTTTAACATATTTGTTTATAAAGTATGAAAATACCGTGAAAAATAAAATAAATAAATATTAGGGGACAATATTACACAAATCGAACTAGCCCCATAGTAAGCTCAATAAGGCTTGTGTTATGGATACTAGGCGACGATATATTTAATAGATACAAATACATAGAAAACATCCATGACTCAGGAACAAATATAAAATGAAAAAAATATAACAATAATAATAAAATAATAATATATGAAATATGAAAAAGATGACATAAAGTCAAAATAAAATTAAAATCGAGCGAGAAATACGGAAGATATAAACATTTTAAAGCACTAGGTAATCAGACAGCAATTAGAATGAGAGATAAAATATGGACTATGACGTCATAGTACACGGCCGCCATACAATCGTCAATTTTATAGGTATTTTAAAACTAAACTCATAACTCCCTGGGGCCCGTTTCACGAAGCTACAAGTTACAAATTACAAGCGGAAGTCTCTTTTGAATACCTTTTGATAGAAAGAGACTTCCGCTTGTAATTTGTAACTTGTAGCTTCGTGAAACGGGCCCCTGGAGTTATAGATTTTCATACAGATTTACCTCCCGTTGCTCTATACGCCTGCGTGTTATAACACCCATTACGAGCAAGTGTGATGAAAAAAAAATATCGGTGCATTGGGAATGGGGAAGCTCGAAGTCCCCTGACGATGACGTATGAAAGTGCGAGACTTACAATTAGTTAATAGTAATAAAATGGTAGTGTCACTTATAACGTGTCCGTGGGACGTTTTCTATGGTGTACAGAAACGTTCAAATACTCACTCGTAAAACCTGACTTCGATGTGCGCCATGCGCTCAAAGTATGTCATTGCCGCGGACCCGTTGAGCGGGGCGTACTGAATCTTGTACTGCTTCGACAAGTCGTCCAGGGACTCGATAGGTGTGTCCAGCCGGGACACGGTCAGGAACGCTGCCAGGTTAGCCGTGTACGACGCTATGATGATGAATCTGGAATAATATAGCTGTTGGAACACACATTCAACGGGTGTACGATCAGCGCCGGATTTCTGCCTAGGCCTACAAGGCCCCGGCCTTGGGGCCCGGCCAGTTTAGAGGGGCCCCAGCGGTGGACCCTTCATATAAGTCCAAAAGCACGGCTTGCCTTCTTTCTCAATACCAATACCAAGTGCCTAGGGGCCCTGGATCTCTAAATACGGGCCTGTGTACGATGTAGTCGTTCAGTCGGTTACCTCACTTAAGTATCCAGGCGCACGTACATTTATGTATGCGTACGTACGTATGTATGCGTACGTACGTATGTATGCGTACGCACGTATGTACGTAACATAATAAAGAGAGTCAGGATTTGATGATTTGTTTTAATTTATACAATGGCATGCATTATTCATTATTAGACACCAAAAATTACTTCTTATCAAATAAATTAATGGGTCCTGGTTTATTCACGACGGCACAGTAAAATAATACAAAATGATATTATAACTAACGGCAATCATTGCTAACGGCCTACTACTTTTTACGGTAAGTATTAAAAAAATATACAAGTTATACGGCACTCAGACGAATATTTGCTTATGACACTCGGCATTTCTTTAGTTCTTATTCTTAGTGAAAGGAAAGAGATACAATACTCTTCACCGATTCAGAAGTGACGCCAACCTTACGCACAAAATCACAAATAGGTGCTAAGATGTTTCAGAGCATGCGTCAATTTGATGCAAATAATAAATCTGATCTGTAGGCTTATTGTGGCAATAGAACGACAGCGTCAGCGTCGCGACAGCGACATCAAATCGTACCGTAAAAAAGTCGTATTATGCGTAGATAATGCGCGAAGCTTTTAGGATCGAACCTATGTATACAGCCTAAATTATGAAAGTCAATATATACCTATGCAAACATTTTCTAGCAATTGACTTTTTTTAAATCCGGTAGGTACCAACATTTGTAAACTGCTCGCTACGCTATCGTCTCGCTACCTATATGTGACGCGACCTTTAATTGTACTTAGTGATTTGCTGTTTTATTTTGATGTGAAGAGTGATGGTCCCCCCCACCCCGGATGATCTGACGTCCTGGGTTAGGGTCGCCGAAAGTCGATGGAGACAATAGCGTGAAGGAAAAACGGATTAACGAATAAAGTTTATATGGCCCTAAAATGCTCTTTGTCTAAAGTTCTAGACTAAAGCATGTCTGAGAGCTGATGCTCGAGGAGTTTAATTTAAAATGAACGACATGCAATACATATGAATTTAACAGACCAGAGTATTATTTTTTTGGATTAAAGATACACGATTAATAAAAACCAAAAACTCCAACCTAAATTGGGCATACATATTTATGCAATACTAACATTTATATTTAAATTTAATGGCATTTACCCAAATAGCCACCACGTAGCGGCCAGCAGCCGACCAGAGAGGTTTTTAGGTGCTTCCCCACCCCCTTGCGGAGTCAGTGACGTCATGCAGAACCATAGACACTCCTTAAGATTGAATTCGCGCTTTTCCTCGTCATCCTTGTATTTCTCGCGGTTATTTTGATAGCTGTATGGACTCCACTTGTCGAACACCCACATCAGAAAGCTGAAAATTAATTCCATAACTGCAGGTTCTTAAAAAAATAATAAAGAACATAGGTAAGGATTCAAAATTCTTACAATTTTTTTTTTATTGCAAAGTTTAAAACTGACCAGCAGTTGCAAGTTGTAGGGAGAAGTTCATTGATTCAGTAATAGCCTATTCACTCAAGGCGTAAAGGTCCGCGGTCAATGTTCTTTGAAAACCAATAAACTCAAAGAGTTACAAATCATAAATCGTTTCACACGTACAGGAAAAGGGACACAGGTCATCATCTGACCTCGTTCCACAAAATCAGATAAGAAAAAATGACGAAGGCAGGTGGCCATACGTTCATCGATCGTTTCGTATTGTAATAAACGTCTAAATGTCACACGGATGACCAGCCATATCTTCTATCTACCGTAAGGTCGGGGTACTTTGGCCAAATATAGGGTAACTTTGCCCACCTTACAACTTACATATCTCAGATCTATAACGTCTGATAATAAACATAAAAACATGAACGGTCAGCTAAAACCAACCACATGGCAATGTGCCGTAATTTAAATGCAATAATAAAACCTGAATTGAGTTAATCCCTATTGGTCAAAGTTACCCCCCAGGGCGAAAGTATCCCGACCTTACGGTACCTATTTTCTATATATATAAAAGACGAAGTCCTGACTGACTGACTTACTGATTAACGCACAGCAAAAACTACTGAAGCTAGTAACTTGAAATTTTCACAGTAAGGTGGTTGTATAACGTAAGTAAGGGATAAGAAGGGATTTTTTGAAATTCATACCCAAAGGGGGTTAAATGGGGGTTGAAAGTTTATATGGGGACCACAAGATTTTTTAAGTTGGAGACCTGAGACTTCGAACATAGACTCTTCAATATAAGTTAAAAAAAGTAATTTCACCGTTTTTTGAAATTCATCCCCAAAGAGGGTTAAATAGGGGTTGAAAGTTTATACGGGGACCACACGATTTTTAAAGTAGGAGTTCTGAGACTTCGAACATAGACTCTTCAATATAAGTTGAAAAAAGTAGTTTTAACGTTTTTAGAAATTCATCCCTAATAGGGGTTAAATGGGGGTCGAAACGATTTTTGAAATTAAAGCTCTGAGACATCGTACATAGACTCCTCAATAAGAGTAAAAAAAGTAGTTTTAACGTTTTTCGAAATTCATCTCCAAAAGGGGTTCAATGGGGGTTGAAAGTTTATATGGGGACCACAAGATTTTTAAAGTAGGAGATCTGAGACTTCGAACATAGACTCAGTAATACATTAAAAAAAAGTAATTTCGCCGTTTATCTAAATTCATCCCCAAAGAGGGTTAAGTAGGGGTTGAAAGTTTATATGGGGACCACACGATTTTTAAAGTAGGAGATCTGAGACTTCGAACATAGACTCTTCAATACCTATAAGTTGAAAAAAGTAGTTTTAACGTTTTTCGAAATTCATCCCCAATAGGGGTTAAATGGAGGTCGAAACGATTTTTGAAGTTACAGCTCTGAGACGTACATAGACTCCTCAATAAGAGTAAAAAAGTAGTTTTAACGTTTTTCGAAATTCATCTTCAAAAGGGGTTCAATGGGGGTTGAATCTTTGTACAGGCACCAAACGATTTTTGAAGTTGGAGCTCTGAGACATCGTACATAGACTCCTCAATAAGAGTTAAAAAAAGTGTTTTTTCGTTTTACAATATTCTACCCTGAAAAGGGGTCAAACGGGGGTCGAAACTTTGTATGGGGACCAAACGGTATTTGTAATAAAATAAAAAATAAATAAATAAATAAATATTAGGGGACAATCTTACACAAATCGAACTAGTCCCATAGTAAGCTCAATAAGGCTTGTGTTATGGATACTAGACGACGATATATTTAATAGATACATACATACAAATACTTAAATACATAGAAAACATCCATGACTCAGGAACAAATATTCGTGCTCATCACACAAATAAATGCCCTTACCGGGATTCGAACCCAGGACCTCTTGCTTCATAGGCAGGGTCACTACCAACTAAGCTAAAGCGGTCGTCAAAATAAAATGGATCTAAACTTCTTACATGGACTCATCCATCCATCCAACAGTAAAGAAAATTAATTGCTGTTGTTTGGAATTCATCTCCAAAGGGGTTTAAATGGGGGTTGAAACTTTGTATAGGGACCAAATGATTTTAGAAATTGGAGATCTGAGACATCGTACATAGACTCCTTAATAAGAACAAAGAAATGTGGTTTTACCGTTTTTTCATCCCTAAAAAGGGGTCAAACGGGGGTTGAAACTTTGTATAGGGACCAAACCATTTTTGTAGTAGATCTTGAACTCATCCAAAAGATAAAAGAAAGTGATTGCAGTTTTTTGAAATGTATCCCTAAGAGGTTTAAATGGGGGTTGAAACTCTGTATAGGATCCAAAGGATTTTTGAAGAAGGAGATCTGATACTTCGCACATAGATCCTTCAATGAGGGTACAGAAAAAAAGTTAAACCATTTTTTGAAATTCATTTCCAAAAGGGGTTAAAATTAAATGGGGGGTTAAGACTATGTAAAGGGACCAAACGATTTTTGAAGTAGGGTATCTAAAACTGATTAAACTGAATAGAACTCAAATGATTTCATCGTTCATTAAAATTTATCTCGACAACGGGTTGAGTAAGTGGGGGTTGAACGTTTGTTTATAGTACATATAGCAATAAGTAGATTGTTTTTTTTTTGTATATGTAACAGGTAGTTTATGAAGTGCATTTAATTTTTTGGAAATAATCCTTAAATGGACTATAGAATTGATTATCGTGGTAAATGTGCGTTGTGCAGTTTTGGGCCCAATATTTGAGGATTTTGTTTAATTACAACCAAGTTTATGAACAAATATCAGAAACTATTTATTAAGATTAATTGCCTAATTATAATTTACACCGCAGACGAAGTCGCGGGCATAAGCTAGTCCAATATAATACACGCGACGCTAAAGCAATTGCACTGGTCCAAAATCGATTCATATTTAATTTATCAAGAAATCGGCTATTAATGGTATGGTGTTTAATCAAACAACCTTGTGAACTAAGAACAGGTTTTTGCGTGCCGTTTGCAACTTACCTAGTAAAGAAATAGGCTGCCAGTATGGACAGCCACACGTCGTCCTCCAAAACCGTTAGGAATTTGAATAGGGAAGTCGGTGTTCGTGGTAGTTTCATTAGAATAGTGATGCCCACTAAATCGTAGTAGGGTACGGTGAAATCTACCACATTCTCGCGTTCCGCCATTACGGATAACGACGTCAGGCCTATGTCGGCCCGCTTTTCAATTAGTTCCTTTATAATTCCGTTCCAGTTGCCGTTTTCGTCCATAGTGCCGAAGTTGCCATCGGGAGCTAACGTTATTTCGTAATCGAACTTGACGATTTGACGAATCTCTTCGATGAGGTCGATACAGTAACCTTTGAAACCCTTCGGCGCATCGTCATCCCTTATAATGAACGGCTTTTGCTGATAACAGAGACAGATAGGTAAGCAAGCACTACACTACATAGCTGCCTTCTAGTGGCGTGGCGTTCAAACAACTCGATTCCTACCGGCTTGCCTAATATCTGGCTTTTGACCTCCTTATCCTAAGGCTCTTAAGGAAAATGTACCCCAAATTTGCACCGGCTTGCCCTAGGATATCTTTTACGCCACGCCACTGCTGCCTTCCTATACCTAAAACCCGGCTAACCTCTATACAACTCCATAGAGGTCAGCCGGATAACCGGGTTTTAGTCATAGAGGATAGGACGGCAAATAGGTAGATGTTATGCGTATACTTACTTATTTAGTGTAGTTAGGTATAATTTCGCTCAAAAGTCGCCAAATGCAAGCATTCACAAGTAGGTATATAGCATAGCAATTAATGAACCGGCGGTGTTAGCAAAGAAATTGTGACGTTATTGTTTACACAGCTGTACGTGATTTTTATCAAAAGGCGAAAACATTCAGAACAATGAGCAGAGTTCATTTACCCACGCACCTCTATTGTAACCACTCTGTACACGAGTTGGGCCGAAAACTCGCTCATATTTTGGGGATCAGTTAGCGACAGGGGGTTGGATAGGCCGGCCTTCCAGGAACCCAAGTTACGGCTTCCTATTGACGCACCATCTTTCACTGTTACCGCTGATAAGTCCGTGCTAAATTCCACGTAGCTTCTGCCATTCATCGGGTCGTCCTCGGGAATAAAGAAAGGAGCGTACGTCGGCGTCTCTTTTATCTGGAAAAGTTTATCTTTATCACGTTACTTTCGCTTCGTAAACAGATTTAATGAAATGGCGGGCCATAAACAGAGCGTACAGCATTGTTCTAGGCCAGGTAACAACTAGCGCCGTTACACGTACCTCTTGAAAGGCCGACTTCAAATCCAAGGTTCGGTTCGGAGTATTCTTGCCGTCGTAATCGTCACAAGTAATATATCTCATATCATTTGGCCACTTGCCAGAATCCAGCAGTGATCTGGAAATTCATAAAACGGACTCATGGAATATGCCGCGCTATAATTAGATCCTACCTACATCGCACGTGGTTTACAGCTAATTTTACGTCCAGTCTAGGTACACAAGTACTGAAATAGGAAAGTTTATTACTTGACTGTTAGGAACGTTCTCAGGGACAGGTCGAAGTAGAACGCGGAGGTGATCTCAGGTTCACCGTTCATGCTGTACGTTGTTTTGATCTTGCCCAGACGATCCCGGCTTTTTGCGTCGGGGGTCGGTTTCATATACACTATAGTAGCGTCTTTGCAACCACAACTAATGTCCCCTTTGTCCAACGTCAAGGCGAACCAAGCAGTTTTCCTCCCGAAATACTGGTTTTCATCGGCTGCGTCTAGAACGTTCTTTATAGTCCGTAAGCTACCGACGACAAAGAAGTTGACTATATCCAACTCTCGCAAGCTTCTTAACTGAGTTTTAATTTCGTCTCTGTTAAAACTTTTGACCGGCGTAATGACATGTCTAGTGGGTATGTTCTGCAGGAGCGACTTGTATTTATGGTCCATCACTGAAATAAAGATAGCTATAAGGAAAATCTTAATAGGCGCATAAAATTATCATGTCGCAATAAGACGCACCAAAATACTCATCGAAGATGATGGCGGCATTGGTTATATCTTGCTTAGTGACTATGGCCCTTATGGACTCCGGGAGGATGTCGGCTGGGGGCATCACTTGAAGAAGAAACTTGGTTTGGTTGGCGTTGAGGTTGCGCCATTGTCGCAGGTCGCCGGCCTGTCCGAACGAGCCAGAAATGGTGGGCAAGCCTAGAGCTGCAGTGAACGACTTTATAGTCTCCGAGCCCACGCCGGTCATGGTAAAATCAAGGACGACATGCGGACTTTTCTTCGCGGACAACATGTCATTGTACTTTCTGCAAACTACAACCAAATAATAACAGAATAATCGGAACCAAAACAAGTGAATACCGTCAATTTAGGGTATTTCTAGTTCGAATTTTAATTTAGGTAACTGATATCATTCTGTTGTAGACTTATATCTTCAAAAATGTCTCGGTTTACTTTTTCTTACCATTTTCCAAGAACGTCTTAGCATCAGTTCTGTTCCCTACCACAATGACGGGATCAACAGCCAGGCCCAGAGTTGGATTCCGCCGCACGTACTCTTTCGCCACTTCAAAAGATTTCTCGGCCAACGCATTGTTTTCCTCATTGATAAGCACTGAAAATATTTTAGTCGAAAAGTTAACGTTAACATAATTTAGATAAATCGCCAGTACGCGGCTGATGAAAGCACGTCGTATTTCAAATTAACTGCCACGAAATCTCACTTACAAACGTTTATATTTTGTGTCGTCTGAGAAAACGAAACTGGCACGAACAGGAATAGAAGCAAGACGGTGAGTGAAGACATCCTAATAATTTATAGCTAATGTTATTTCATTTGGTTCATGCCGATTTCCAGTCCGTGCCTACTGTCCTCCCGTCTCCCTCGCGACCGACTGGGTGGAATCTATGTCAGATCACACGTGTAGATTTGTTGTACTTTCTTGTAACCACGGCGATGCCTGCCCTTGGTCGGCGCCTCATTATTGATGATGTTGTCAGTGCCCATCACTGTTTGTATTCCATGTCGCAAGTAATAGTATGGGTAGTCGACTATTAATTATGCACATGTATTTAACTACTGTGAAAGACAGTTTCCATAAGCAATTACGTGGTTGCGGCTAGAGTATATATTACCATAAAATAAAACCATTGAACGATGCGTCTATGGTTCAAACTATATAACAATTAAATACTTTACATACTGCATCATGTATCTATCAAATTAGTACTCATCTACACGAAAGAGCATAATTGCCACCGTTATGTTTTAAACCATAGATGCAACGGATTTCACGGTACTTGATGAATGGTGTAATTAAAATATGAACACAAAAAATTGATTGGACTATTTTATTGCCAGAAATGTTTTACAAACACTAACTCCACTGGTACGAGAAGTGTTAGAACTGTACACTCTACTATATTCTAATATTCTAAATGTACTCTTGAATCAAAATTTAAACATGAATGTTAAGTAGTTAAAAAGTTAGTCAAAAATCGTATGTTTTATATCTCTAGCACATAACACAGTGTGTTACATATATTTGTTTGGCAATCAAAATGAAGATTCATTTCCAAGGGTTATCTTACATTCGAGGTTTGTAATCTTCTATCACATATCAATGGAGAAGAAAATAAATTAGAAAAACAGGATATAAGAAAAATAAAGATGTGTCCGTAGAACCACAAAAATAGCACAAAAGTATGTCAATATGTATCACCTTATTTGTCAACTTTGAACTTTAATTAATTTTCGTTCCTTAAAATTACTTGTAGCACTGTGGGCTGTTTTAAATTCTTTGACTCCCCTGGGGGCTTCAGGCCCCAAGCTGGCATCACATCCACAGTGCAATACATGACCAAATGTCAAAGGAATGTTTAAATGGTTAAGTAATAATGCCTATGAAAAATAATGTGCGACGTAACTGCTAACTTAAATTTACAACTGAATTATCTAAACATTAAAATCTTAATTAATCTAAAATCCTTGTTTCTCGGAAGCTGTTTTTAAGCGCGTCGTTCACAGAACGGATCGTGAATTGATTTCACACACGGTGAATTACTTTGGCAGTATTTCACTGGCAAAAACATATTATTCCATTACCAAACCAATGCAAGTTAATAGTTATCAATTCAATAACCCATTTCTACAAGTCTGTTGAAATAGACACCAATACGCAAAACAGCATACAACACCTAACCAACTCATTCAGGTGATCAGTTCACTGCGATGCACTTTTCACAGTGCATGACCAACTGTTTTAACATTAATTTACACTTTACAGGTACTTCACAGGTAAGTTTAATACACAATGTATCATAAACCTAAACTTAAGTGTTGTCACAAGAGCTCAACTCTATTTCTATAATCAGATTAGTAGACATAATGTATAAAAATCTATTGCTTAGGTATTTGTGTGGGCAAAATGTGAAAAGGATATGTATATAAGTAATCAGTCTGTCAGAGTTGAGCCCTAATGAACGTTGATGCATTGCAGTAAACCGAGCGAGGTGCGGTGGCGAGGTTTAGGCTGCGGCCTCCTCGGCTTCCGCCGCGGGGGCCTCTTCCACCACTTTCGCCTTCTTCTCTGGCGTGGTCTTCTCCGCATCACCGTTGTCGGCAACGGATTTCCTCTTCACGGCGGACTCCTTCTTTTCTGTAAAATAAAATATAACATTGAATATTTCATCTTCACTCGAGGTGAATGACCTATCCATAAAAATGTAACAGGAAAGATAATTTGCTTTTTTATTATCTTCGAGTGGCTCTCTAAGGTAACAGTAATAAATAAACTTTACCGAGTACACATTAAGTAGCATCTGTATGTAGCAGGTATCACAAGTGTGCCATATTTAGACTTGGTATCACTTGATGAAGCCTAAATATGGCACACTTAAGTTTTAATTATGTAGTAGAACAAACCTGAGTCTCCATTCTCGGTGGCGTCATTGCTTTCGTCGGCATCACCGTTCTCGGCAGGGGTGTCCTCTGGCGCGTCTCCGCTGCCATTCTCCTCCTTGCCGTTGCTCTCAGGCGCTTCTACGACCTTCTTGGCGGGAGACTTCTTCACTGGAGACTCCTTCGCCGCTTCAGTAGAGGTGACCTCCTCGGGCGCGGCGTCACTGTAACGTTACAAAGTCAGAGTTAATAATCTAGCGTATATAATATAATACGGCAAGTAGTAAACGTTGATACGGCCGCGGGCTCCTGCCAAGCTTACGTGAGCCTATTGGATAATAACGGAACTCTCAGATAAACGTAATGTAATGACTTTACGGTGCACATGCTCGCATCGAGTAGTGGGGTATAAAAGGAAAAGTGTGTCGGAACAAAAACAAGGGCCGTTGTTTCGCAAGGCTGCATGTGGGAAAGTTGCAAAAGCGGAAACCGAACGTAAACACGATTGACTGAATAAGTTACTCGCTCCAGTAGATCCGCCGAGACGCGGCTATAAGCGTTAAAAATAACTAATGACAACATACGCCGGTGCCGTACCGGTGCTTGCGATAACGTAACCAACGTGTTGCAAAAGCCGCCGTGTCGCCGAACGCTGTCAACACCTGCCAGTATATTCACGACCCGATAAACGAATATACGCGGCGAAGTATTACGAATATTACGATAATCCAAACGACAGAATGACATAAACGTAAACTTGCAAGTGTCAAGTTTACAAGAAGTTCATAGACTTCGTATTATAATTTTAAATGAATAACGCTGAACTCGTAGGTCACTTTAAAATGAATAGTTATTATAATAATAAAACAAGAGCAAGTATAAAGGAGCCGTTGACCGGTCAAGACTGCGCATTCTCGAAAAGTCCGCGTGTACCCATTCAAAATAATGTTTAAAAAGAGCGCGGCAGCGGAGGACGCGGAGTGGCGGCGCGCCGGCACGCTGCGCACCCAGCGCCATCTTGAAACCAAGCGCGCCCCGCGCCCGCCGCCCGGCATGCTTTTATATCCAGATATTAATGTAACGACGCAACCAATGAATATGATAAATGAATAAATTAAATACTAATAAACAAGGCCCCAACGACAATAACTTTTCTTGGACTACATTTAAACAATTATGACATAAAACATCAATCTAACTGACACCCGAACATTTTCCCGCGTGTACTAACAGACGGCGTCCCGATGAATAAGTATAACAAAACTATCAATATGCATCATAACACTACCACTCACAACAATAATTACCTAACTGAACACATGTAATCGAAAATCCGCGCGGAAAATCTAGTATTTGCACATAAAACACCAATTTCACACTATAATAGGAAGCCATTTTGATCACGTTTTACAAAGCCGCCAAAACTAAAACATAACAAAACTTAAATTTATCAAAGTAATTATTGTTGAAATAAACTTACTTCTTTTCAATTGCTGCGTCTGCCATTATTATTGAGAAGATTTGGTCGTTTTATTTTATTGAAACAAGCACGTGTCACGCACTGTACGGCACTGTTCACTGCACAAACACCGACGTCCAAATGAAGGAGGGGAGGAGGAAATAGAAAATATCATGCGCGTCGCTTCGCGGGGCCACACATTGCCATGAAGTTAGCGCGCTAATATCGGTACGATGAAATAGCATCATACAGTATTGCGAGATGTCAGAAAAAGATGATACTATCTTTCCCACTTTTGATTCAGACAACCTTGAATTTGGGTTTAAAATGAGGCAAAAACGAACAAGCAATCATTTTATTCTTTTACCTTGCTCTGTTTTAAAAATAAATTAATACTCAAAATTAAATTCGCAGCTCTCAATTATACTTTCAGAATTCGAAATTGCTATAATATACAAACTCAGACGTGGCGTCCACATAAAATTGCGGGTCGGTTCGGTGAGGGAAACCTAGTGAAGCCCCTTTCCAAAGTAAAGCAAAGGTCATCCAGGGCATCCGATGTTAATGGTATACAAATGGCATATTAGGTACCTACTGCAATTGATAATTTCTTGGAAGTTATGTCAATACCGAAAAATTATAATGTTATGTAAACAAACAAGTACTAACGCTCTACCCTCAATTTAATACCTACGTCATAAATATAAAATAAAATATAAAAACAGTCGCTCTTCCCGGGCTGGGCAGGATAACGATTGACGGGCACGGCAGTGGCCCGCCAAGTTCCTTATTTCAGGAATATTTCGTTTGAGATTTCACACTAATTCAAACAAGTAACAGAACGTTGGTATATATATGTTAAAAATGTTTATTTTAAATCTTATCAATTAGAATACATTTTTCTTAAGAACAAGTTTAATCCCCCAATCCCCCCCCCCCCCCACACCTTTGTAGTAATAGACAACATTAATTTTCTAGAATAATTAATAATTTAAATAAATGCACTTGTTCAAATTTAATTCCCTCAGCAAATTGTCAACTGTAAAATAAAGGTGGCTTGGTTAGGTAGGTTGTATCGTATTGTACCTACCTACTTATCACCTTCATTCAACCGGGTCTTTTCACTGTGCTCTTTTCATTATTAACTTAACTTGCGCAGACTGACTCGTTTTAAAATTTTAAATTAATTCTAATTAATACACCTATCACAGTAATGTGGCATTTTGGCGGGATCGACGACCCCGCCTTGTTACCTTGAATTTATACATTTTTGAGTTAGTCACCTAACATTTTTGTTCCTACAGACGTTTTTGCAGTACTTTTATGGTAAGTATTATTGTTACTAAATACCTACCTAGTTAGAAATTCAGTTTCAAGTGTGGATTTTTTTTAGACTGATGATTATAACTAGGGATGTAACGATACCGATACCGATATATCGGTATCGCTGATTATATACAATACAAACGATATTTGAAGAGCGCGAAAAGAATTTGTTAATGAAAAAAAAATCTGCAAAGAGTAATTTCAATTACTGACTTAATTTATATATTGGTCTATTACCTTGTGCAATAATAATTACTATGTTAATTATATATTTGGTTCATAATAAAAAAAATGTGTTGACAATTTATTTATTTTTACTTTACACCTCAAGGTTGACACTCTGTTAAATATAGCCAAGTTTTAGGTATAATAAGGACATACAAATAATAAATCTGAAGTTCATACCTACTTCATTAGTTAGCTAAGATATCGGTATCGGTATCGCCGATAATTTACTACAAATATCGGTATCGTATCGTATCGGCAAAAATTATGTGTTACATCCCTAATTATAATAAAAAGTAGCTTCGTCATTTGGAAACAAAGATTTATTTTAATTAATTTCGTTTCATTTTATTTCCACATTTGGCTAAAATTTATTGTAAAAATAGTATACCTACGTGCCAGCTATACGTTCTCATGCGGAATGAAACAAAACTCTAAGTAAGGACATTTATATGTGATCATCAAAAATTAACTCTATATCAGAGGAAAAGAGCTGAAAATAGAGGTATTCTAATCAACCTATGAGCTCAATGACTTCAGTGATCTTCGTGTCCGAAAAGATGTGCGCACGTAGGTACATTTTCAAAACCGAGTTCGACGTTCTGCTGCGGTTGACGCCACAAAACCATCGACTTGAGTGGAATCATCGCGACGCTTTTATTTTACTCTCCAACTATAAAATATTACTCGATTTTGAGCTGTATGTGTATGAGATAAGGATCCAGATTATCTGTTGGCTCGCATATTTATCGTGGTTAATGTCAGGTCGTTGGCTCTTGAAAGAAATCTTGGCACAAGTTGGTGATTTCGTCAGAGTGAATTCGTCAACCAGAACATTTGGAAGGTGTACTGTATGTACCTGCTACCTAACCTACTTCGGAGGTACTGAATGAAGATTCCGCTACGTCATTATGCAGTGGCTTTATTTCAGCAGTGATCGAATAAAAGAAATAGGTACTAGGGTACTAGTAGCAAAGTCACATATCCTTCGTGGAAAAGTTGTGGCAATAATGTTAAAATTACTGTTTTTTAAACCGTTCTATACCTACCAGTGGCGTGGCGTAAAAGATATCCTTGGGCAAACCGGTGCAGATTTGGCCTACATTTTCCTTAAGAACTAGAATAAGGTGCTCAAATACCTGATATTAGGCAACCCGGTGGGAATCGAGTTCTTTGGACGCCACGCTACTGATACCTACTATATATATGTGACCTAATTTCTGTATTTGCCTGCATAGGTACCTAATAATAAACTCGGCCAGAATAACGTTTGCGTGAATGTGAACCTTACACTTAAATGGACACTTCGCCGCTGGTAGGTACCAGGAACAGTAATTTTCGGATAATGCGTAATATGCGTATTGCGTATTACAACACATCTGAAATAGTTGCGAAATTTTTGTTAGATAAGCCAAGCCATGTTAGCCATGGTGCATAAACTTACAGATATACCTAATATCTTACGTATAAGTACCTACGTATCTTCATATTAATGCTAATGAAATGACTCATCGCGTCGTTTACGATTGCCTACCTTCCAACAAAATACCTACCATCTAGCAATTCAAGCGACCGTTTCTGAAAGAAAACAAATTGATTAAAACACTTCGAGATTAATCAGAATAGCCTAGTACAAAGGGCTGATCTCATTTGGGTGGAAAACGAGGGCAAGCCATAAGCCATAAAGCCATATGCAATACGCAGTTTTTCCATAAGCTTGCAGCTCACTAGCGCCGCTAGATAAAGTCGTTCAGTTCGGAACTAAAATAACGTGAAAGACAACCATACTCACACCGACAGCGCGGGAACAAAATACCTACGCTAGCACAAAAAACCACTTTATAGTCGTAATCATAGAATATAAATTCGTTTTACCTGGCGTCATCCGTAAACGTTAAAAATACATGTTATTCTAATTTGTACTCTGTTACTCTTGCTATATGGTTGAGTTTGTTTAGATGTCCAGTTACGTGCGAACATGTATACCTCACGCTGTTGCTATGCCATTCCAAAGGCGGCGAGGTTATTTTACGTAGTTCATATCCGTCCGTAGTTCTCGTGCTTTTGTGGTGACTGAACGTACACTCAGACTCAGCTATTAGCCGACTCTCAGCTATATTACCGTGTAATTGGATTGATTTTTGAAGCGACCTGCGACTGAGACTAATTTTAATGGGTGTTTACTTGCTTCTTGGTTATTGTTATTTATGCTCAAGCCTGAAGGCTATTATTAAATAATTTCAGTTTTTCGTTGTTACTAAGTAAAACATTAAATATGTATTTGAAATTAAACGTTAAATAAGCTTAGGCGTTGAAGTTTACCTGCCTTGACCTATTGTTTCATCTGTGGGTATACACCTATTATGCTTATGATCTAAATAAGCCTGGGACAGGGGCCCGAGACGACGAGGTCCCTAGCCCGGCTAGCCGATTATAATCCAATAACAGCCAATGTTCCCCTCGTGGATGTACGTGTACGTCGACAGATGCAGATCGATTATTTGCACAGCAGAATTAACACAGTTTACCTATCTACTTTTATCTGCCTTTTTAATTGCACAGGAACTAACTACTTATTAACGCAGTATACTTTTTAAATAGGAATTTATAGTACCTACTTAGCCGGATTATTCGTCGTGTGAATATGTCGATAAAATACTAAATGCTACATTTTATTCATTGTATAGAATTTTACCCTACGATTACGTAGGTACTCTGCCCGATAGTCAAATGCATGGTGTCATTTTTTTCATCACGTCAGAAGGCTTACTTATGATGCTACGCTTTGTCGCGTGATAAATAAATGATAAAGCATTTGTCACGTTCTGACAAATAGTGTGTGAGAGTGACGGATGCTTTATCATTTATTTATCGCGTGACAAAGCGTAGCATCATAAGCCTACAGGATTAGAGTCTGTGCGGAAAGAGAATAGGCGTGGCGAAAAACGGAACTAACCTAACCAGTATGGCAAATACCTACGCCAAATACGGGGCAAATACGGTAGAAAAGCATTACAGCGCCCTCAAATCTAAATCCCATTATCTTTCCGCACAGACTCTACGACGTTTATCTTGGTCAGTCTTGTGAGGTTGGAGTGTCATGATCATGAGACTCACGAGTGTTCTTTTTATTAGGCTGTAACAATTGGTACATGATCAAGATACGATTAATTCCAAACTTGGCTTACCACACTACCGTGTCCCATGCTTCAGATTTTAGAACAACACGAAATATGCGTTGCTCTAAACTCCATAATTATTGAACGATATAGAATGTGTCCCAGGGGCAAGTGACCAGATTGTGATGGTTGAATATTCACGCGAAGTCATCGATAAAATGAAATATTTCAGAGGTAGGTATAGGTACAACATTTTTTTTTTAACTGTTATTTCTTTTATTGTATTGAAGTCAGCCGACTTGTTGCACTACTATTGAAATATTTCGAAAAGTATTAATAATAACTAATAACATTGTTTTGAGATATTTTAGAGAATATCATGTAGTTTAATAGTAAATTGTAAAAAAAATACGAAGTATGGGTCAATTTTTGGGAATTTTCGGCAAAACAATGAAAAATAATCGTTTTTTTAGCTTATTTCCAAAATGTCTAAATGTGTAATTTATTTTGGTTAGTTTTTGTAGCTTAATCGAATTAGTTACAATATTGGCTATGCAAAAACAAATACAGAATAGAAAATAAAGCCAAAGCCAAGAAAATCTCGCAAAAGTAGTAAAATAAAAGAAATAGCAATAAAAAAAAACAATTGTTGTATACCTCTGAAATATTATTTTTTATCGATAACTTCGCGTGAATATTCAACCATCACAATCTGGTCACTTGCCCCTGGGACACATTGTTTCGATTGAAACAAATAGGGATGTAACGATACATCATTTTGCCGATACGATACTGATACAGATTATTGTAGAAAATAATCGGCGATACCGATACCGATATCTTAGCTAAATAATAATGTACGAACTTCAGATATTTGTATGTTAACGGAGAGTCAGTGTGTAAAGTAAAAATAAAGATATAATTAACATAGTTATATTAGGTACATAACATTTCACAAGGTAATAGACCATATATAAATTAAGAGGAAACAGGAGGGCAGTTTTTCCATACAAACGTAGTCCCCTGTTTCCTCCCTGGTTAATGCCAGTAGAGCAATAATTTTTTGTCTAAAAATCTATGGCTACTATTGATAGGTTCCTATGTTTTCCTTTTTACGATAAATTGATTCTCAAAAGAGATATTAACCTTCAAAAACCTAAAAAAAATGCCAGATTTTCCGCTGTGTTCAGACATCCAGACAACAAATTTGACTAGATTATTAAAAAAAAGGAAAACATAGGAACACGGCCAAAACCTTTCTTTAATGTTTAATGAAAAAATTAGTTAAATAGGTTAAGTTTTGGGGAAGAAATCAGGGGACTACGAAACGTTGTTTTCATGAAATTTTAAAAGGTATTTTCGGTCCAAGCTGCAGTTGTCTCTATCGCGCTCTGCGGGGGAGAGGCGGGCAGTGCGGGACAGCGACACATTTTACAAATACCTAATTTTCAATTCTCTCGGCCTTACTGTTTCCTCTTAAGTCAGTAATTGAAATGAATGACTTTTTGCAGATTTTTTTTCATAAAGCAAATTCTTTTCGCGCTTTTCAAATATCGGTTGTATTGTGTATACCTAGTCCGTAGTCCGTTTTTTTTTTTTTTTTTTTATTTTAAACCTGACAAACACAACCCACAACCGGGCATTGTGATTGTCGGGCCGGGTGGTTGGCCGTTGCGGTCCCTGGGCTCGAACCAGGTCGCTGCCGCGCTGTCGTGCCATACACACAGTCGACACGAACATCGGGCTGGGTAAGTGCCGGGGGGTGCCTGGAGTCGAACCAGGTCACCTGTCCCGGCCTACCACGATAGGTGTCGGGCTAGGTGGGGGCCTGTTCGCCTGGGGTCGAACCAGGACGATGGCCAGGGCCACCTTTGACTTTTCGCTGATTGCTCAGAGTGAGCAGCGGACCAGCGGGAAGGATGAAGCGGATCAACCTGTCCTTACGTGAACGTGTGTATCGAACTAATGAAATGTATCGAACTAATGCCGTAGTCCGTACAAACTGTTATCTGAAGACCAAATGCTATCAAACGAACGCAAGCCAAAAACTACGTTATGCTCTAGTTATAAGGAAGTTTTTGGCTTGCGTTCGTTTGACAGCATTTGGTCTTAAGAGTTTGTACGGACTATATAGGTATAATAGGTGATACCATTATATACCGGTATCGTATCGGTATCGGTATCGTTACATCCCTCGAAACAGTGTTTCCAAAATATCTAAAAATTGGGTACCTATGTAGTCATTTGTAAATTGTAATCGACTTAAAAATGTTGTTCATCAATTCGAGCCGATTCGATTCCGTCCGAAGACCATAGATGCCAATTTCCATCGCCTTTGATTCAAATACTAAAGACAGACAAGTACCTACCTAGCCACTTTTTTTTGGGCGCGATACCTATTCAAAGCCGAGGCGCAGACGGTGCGATCCGTACTGGCGCATTCTTACGCATTCGTGGAACTTTGCTTGTAGTGCGTTCGTTGACGGCGCGCACACTGACAATATTTCATATTTTCAAAAGATCTTAATTCGAAAACCATTTGGGTAAAACTGTATTTTATGCTCAAAAAAAATATTTTTGGATTTTTTTTCCCATTCATTTTGGAAAAAATCGTCAATTAGTGTGAACCGGAAGTGTGACGTCATTTTCCCTGCATTATCGAGAGAGACCTTAGTGCTGAAACGATTAAAAAGTGTATGGTATCCGGTTGTCATTTTCTGACATCGCTCCTTGAAAATCATAACGTCACTATCCAAAAAATGACGTTTTTGAGTTAACAACGCCATCTAACTCATGTGACTGTAAGGAACGCCATACAAAGACACCTATTGCTCTAGCTCTATTTAAAACGGCAGGGGGCGCTAGTGTCATTACGGCGAATAGTGGAAATTGACGCGCGCCTTTTTGGAACAGTGTCACTATCATTAGAAATACAGTGAAATTCAGTGGATTTTGTGAAGAAGGTTGTCATTTTCTGCTTAATGACGGTATTCTGTGATATTAAACGGAAAGTACTAACATTTTTCAATGGAATACAGTATTTATTCGTAATACGTCAGTTTGAACTTTTAATGTAGTATCAATATCAAGACTCAATATAAAGCAATAGTGTAATTTTCGCTTTAATGACACTTGTCCTCTTGCAATTTTTAATGTTATACTTTGTGTTAAGACTGTTAAAATGACAGTATATCAATAATGACCGTTTTATTTTGAATTTCGAGTCTTGATGCAGGCTAATAATAAAGATGTACTGTATTTTTAGTACGTTAAATGACATTGTGGTTTTAATAACTAAAATGATTTTTAGCATTATTAATCGTCATTTTCGATGTAGTGTCAATTTTGCCGGCTCAAATTACTATAAATTTACTCGTTTTGTTAATTGAAAAATGCTGTTTTATGTTTTAAGCCGTTATAACTGCTAGAAGCTGCTTCCAACATTACTGCCGTTTGATTATTTTGTGACTTCTTGTTTAATGTCACAGTGTGTAATTAATAAAATTATTAACTGTTTTGGAGACTGATAGTCATTTGCGTTAATAAATGTCATTTAACAAGTTTTCTTTAAGAGTTTTTATACAAAAACATGGATTTTTCTTCCAAATAACCAGATATAGTGTCATTGTTCCTTAAACTAAATTAAAGTTTAGGAAATCACAGGCTTGAAAAGTGACATTAAGCAAAAATTAATGGAAAAGTGACATTATTATTTTCTTTAAATTCAATTATCAGATAAATAAAACATAAAAGACGGAATCTACTCTTATCGGTAAAAAGCATAGTCACGTATCTAACAAAACACAGTATAAAAATGATACTTTTATTACAAATAAAGTAGTTTTAGACGTTTTAATAATTCGGAAACTTTCAAGCCCCGTACCCAAAAATCGTGTTTTTCGTTTAATGACGTTATGATTTTCAAGGAGCGACATACTTGCCGTCTGACGTTTATTTGTTTTGAAAATTGTTACAACTGCTTAGCGGCTTTAGAAGTTTAATTTTCTTACCGTTGGTTCATTTGCACGTTTTCGAAGACCTTAAAAGACTTGGCACTTTCCCACTGGACTCCGATAACGCATTCAAACATTATTAACTTGGCATTCTTTTACCAGACACCGATTTTTTTCATATAATGAAGACATCAGAAGGTTTTTCTCAGGCTGATAGCACGAATCTGCCGCGTGTTGAAATTATGATGATGGAGTACACATCGGCAAGTGATAAATATAATCCAGCCCAAATAAGAGGAGCAAAAGCCTCGTTGTTTTCCCGAACTTCCTATGTTGACAACGCTGTAACGCCACGCCTGACAGTTATTTTTTTAATCGTAATTGTCGCTCTGGATTCTAGTTTTTTTAAATCGTAATTGTCGCTCTGGATTCTAGTTGGGAAAGTGACGTCATTTTCTACATACGCCCTTTTAGAATGAGCTACTTTTCAAACTGCTATTTTTAATTGAAAAATTGAGTTAAAACGAAAAAGAAAAAATACGGGTAGCTTAAAATTCCACCTATTTTCTATCCAGCTCATAAAATGAAGGAGTAGAAAATTTGAAATATTGTCAAATTATACTGTGATAAAGAGTACATACTGTCCGTTTGATTTGTACTTTAACGCCACGCAAAAATCGACTCTCCATAGAAATAGGGACTTATTTTTGTAAGTGTACCTATCTTTTTTTATTGTAATTGAATACAAAGAAAGGCCGAGATCGCAGAAGGGACGTAAATATGCGATCGAGGGCTTACTTTATTACCTCCCGTGTTTTGTACATCATTTTATGTCTACACTTGGCCAGAAAGCGGCTTTTTCCGTACGCGCAGCAACCCAACTGCAACTCCCTATGATTTGTATGGGAACTGCATCACAACTGCACGCCAACGGCGCGTCGGAGTTGCAGTTGGGTTGCAGTCCGTCTGTATCGGCCCTTAAATCTTTCAAAACCGGTGACAGATTGATTATGCTGACATGATATCATCAAAATAAAAACAAAAAAATATCGATTAAATCGGATTAGTTACGTAACATGCCGTTGGTGGCAGCACGGTCTTGATAAGGCGCGATCAAAACCACAGCGCACGTTGACTGCGCAACAAGTTGGTGCTGCCACCTATTAGCTGGCTTCGAAAACGCACCGGTGTTGCTAGCAAAAATATACACGTGTAGTTGGTAGATTGTATATTTTAGCAAGAAGGCATCAATTTAGAGATCGGTACTTATAGGTTCAAAACCGTCATTCGTATGAAATCTGATTAATAAAACGAATATTGTTTTTCATAGTTGGTATTATATTAGAAAGAAACTATAAAATTATATTATAAGAGTTAAATACTTTTTCATATATTCTAAGTTGGTGCATTCCTTTACTATTTTCCAATTAGTATGAATGGTAAATTTGAAATTTCTATGGATCCTGTTTTCTATGTATCAAATGGTTTATATTATTTAAAGAGTTGCAATACGATGAAACTCCTTGAAAAATTAATTTATAAGTTACTTTTAGATCTAGTTTTGTTTTATTAATTTTGTTTATACAGGGTGTCCCATAACCGACTCGTCACAGTGATACAGGAGGTCAAGAGGTACCAAACCAACTTAACATGACCCGCCGACCGTATTTTTTTTTTCACTACTGGTGGTTAAAGTCGAAATTAATGTTTCACTGTGAATTAATTCAAGATCAAGTTAGTATTTTTTTAATTTTACTTAGTTTTTGGATAAAATACCATTTCTGTAACCTTAATTAACAATTCATAGTACCGTACACATAAAAAAACTAACCTTGACACCTTTCCGAGTGCACACTGGCACTAATAATGTTCAAAACGGTCAAAATTCATGAAAAACTTTAATTCGACAATAACTCAAAAACCGTGCCAATTTTACTGGGGTCATGTTAAGTTGGTTTGGTAGCTCTTGACCTGGTCTACCTCCAGTGTCACTGTGACGTGTCGATTATGGGACATCCTATATAAAACTTGTTTGAAAACAGTTTATTTTAAAATTTTGGTAAATAGTTTTATTCAGTCTAATTTAGTTAATTGCTAACATGTATTTGTGCTTTATTGTTTAAATACTCCTTAAAAATTATCTATAGTAAATTGATAGTAAAATCTAGCCAGCATCATGGGGTCGATGCCGCAGGCGGAACTCCTAGAAGGGGTTTTCTTTTTATAGTTTTATTTTATTTACTTTTAGTTTTAATTTTCTAGAATAGTTTTATAATGTTTAGTAAGTAGTTTTATTTAATATAAATTGCATTGTTTTTCTTTATTTTACTGTTTATCCATTAAAAAAATTAAACCATCCTTAAAACTCACCCGCTGTCGCTTTGATAAATGAACCTATCTATTATGTTTGAAACTGGATCAAAGTCAAAATACAAATATCAATCATCAGAGCGGTCTCTATTAGAATTAGGGGAACGAGAAGAAGGATAGGAAGATTTGGATGCGAAGACGGCTGTGGAATACCCATCCTGGAGCACTAGATTTCTCTTCTTTTTACCATATATTACCATACTTTGTTTATTTGTATTATTTAACGTATTAAAATGATTTATCACTTCTCAGATCTATTATGTTTATGACTTCATTTTAGTTTGAATTTTAAGTAAGTTCCAAACGGCCAATTTCATCAAACAACCCATAGAGACAGCTGTCTCCATAATGAAATGATCAGATGGAAGCTGTCTCTCTGGTCAGACTACTGCGTCTCTATTGGCTGCTTGCCGAATCTAACTAATTTGTAATTTGCTTTTCATAAATAAATTTAACCTCTCAAAACAATTTGTTTTTTGCCTAAGAATTACCTATGAACAGTCCCTTTTAATAGTACTGCTCTGGTGGCAAAAGGGACTCTGAAGTGATGATAACAGAGAAAGACATTATTTAACGACTAAATAATAAAAATAATGTGTAGTCCTCTAATAAAATGATATACTTATTAAGAATATATAACGCATTAATTTAGTAATAATAATTCTGTAACATCAAGGTTTGGGTTGCGTTCGATATTGTGAGATTGAATTTCATGAGATATTTTTTTTTTTATAGTGTCCTTCCATTCTTGGTTTTAAAATTATACACATTGTGGCTTCTGTCTTGTCATTTGGTAATTTTGATGTGTCTTACATACGCTATCGAAGTTTTTTAAATCGGTCGTATATATACTTGTTGTAGATAAGGAACTAGTTTTAATACAATTAGCGAGTAATCGGTGGCTGCGCCCCACCGGTATGCATTTAGTCGAATAGAGGAGCTTGAACCCAACGCATGTGTCTTTCTTTCGATACCTTTAACCTCCGAACCTAACAGTGGCGACGACGGGCCGTTATTCACGTGTGCAGTAAATTTTCGACCATGGCTAAGTTGTCCATCGGGACTGTCTCGACGTTCAACCATGAACTACAGGATTGGAGTTTGTACAAAGCCAGGCTGGAGCAGTGGTTTTTCGCAAATGATTTAGGTGAAGCGGAGGACAAATCGAAGTGCAAACGTCGTGCGGTGTTGTTAAGCAGTTTGTCAGAGAACACTTATAAATTAGTGCGGGATCTTGCGCTGCCGGCTGATGTTACAAGTGCAAACTATGACGCTGTAATAAAACTATTAGACGATCACTTCAAGTCAGTTAAATGCGGTTTTGCCGAAAGATTCAAGTTTCACTCTGCGACTCAAACATTAAACGAGGGGCTGGCGGAGTGGGCTGCTAGGGTCCGTGGGCTCGCTGCCCACTGCAGTTTTTCCGCGGCAACGTTGAGCGAGGCACTACGCGACCGTTTTGTGCTCGGCATGCTGCCGGGGCCGGAGCGAGACAAGTTATTCACCGTTCAGATGTCTGATCTCTCGTTTAGTAAGGCACTGGAGATGGCTGAGGGCATAAGATGTGCCCGCCAAGGTGCTTCGCAGGCCGTTCCCAGTGCTTCGCAGGCAGCTGGACTACCCGGTGGTGAAACCTTACCGGTTCTCAAGATGGCGGCTTCATCGCCGCGTGCGCCGTGGCAGGCGCGCCGCGCGGAACCTGCAACCCGCCCGACCGCGCCGAATCGTGGCGACTCCGTTGTTTGCCCAGCATGCGGTTATAGGGGTCATCAAGCTCTTACTTGTAAATTTACGCAGTATACGTGCAAGTCTTGTGGAATTAAGGGACATTTACGCAGGATGTGTCCAAAAAAATCTGTTAACAATATCAGTGAGTGTTGTCATTTCGATGTCGAAGGTGATGATGGTAAGCCCCCTTTGTTTCATATTAGATCTTTTCGTGGCGAACCAATGATGGAACTTGTAGTTATAGATGGAGTGGAGTTGCCATGTGAGCTGGATACGGGTTCTGCTGTGACCGTAATCTCCGAACTAAATTACAATAACTATTTTTCAAATCAGCCGTTGCAACCTACCAATACAATTCTTCAGAGTTATAATGGTAGTGCCATTGCAACGGTAGGAACAATAGAGTTATCCTTTACGTATAGGTCCACGTCGGCTAAATTACGAGTGCACGTTGTCCGAGGTGGTGGTCCAACCTTGCTCGGGAGAGACTTTATTGCCTGTTTTAATCTCCAAATTTCTGCTGTAAACTTATGTTCTGCGAAAAGTACCCCAAGCATTATAAACAACTTAACTACAGAGTACCCATATTTGTTCTCTGATTCGCTTGGTTGTTGTAAAAGTGTAACAGTAGACCTTAAACTAAAGCCGGGTTCTAAACCAATTTTTTTCAAAGCGCGCTCAATACCCTTCGCGCTTCGCGAGGGAGTCGAACAAGAAATTGATCGGTTAGTAGCATCGGGCATACTGGTACCCGTGAACTTTGCTGAGTATGCAAGTCCAGTTGTTCCAGTTCTTAAACGAGACGGAAAGATAAGATTATGTGCCGATTATTCAGTTTCGTTAAATAAGCAGCTTGAAATTGAAAAATATCCGTTACCCAGGATCGACGAGCTATTTACTAAACTGCATGGCGGGCAGCAGTTCTCTAAATTAGACTTATCCCGTGCGTATAATCAGCTTAAGCTTAGTGAGGACTCGCAAATGCTGACATGTATAAATACGCACAAAGGAATATATAAATTTACCAGGTTAGTTTTTGGACTTTCGAGTTCCGCGGCTATTTTCCAAAGGACCTTGGAGAGCTTGTTGGCTGGAGTTCCTGGCGTTTTGTTGTTCCAAGATGATATTCTTGTAACGGGAAAAAATCAGGAGCAACATTTAGAGCGTCTTCACCAGGTGTGCAGCCGCCTGCAAGAGGCAGGACTCGTTCTTCAAAAGGAGAAGTGTTCCCTTTTCCAGGACTCGGTTGCCTACTTAGGCTTCGTGATCGATAGGAACGGCCTTCATAAATGCCCTGAAAAGGTCAAGTCCATTATGGAAGCAAAAACTCCCTCTAACCTTTCTGAGCTGAAATCTTTCTTGGGCCTGGTAAATTATTATAGGTCATTTGTTAAAAATGCGTCTTCTATTTTAGCCCCGTTGCACGATCTTTTAAAAAAAAGTAACCCGTGGCAGTGGTCCCCAATTCATGATCGTGCGGTGTCGACAATCAAGAGAAAGTTAGTGTCAAATGAGGTTCTAGCACACTTCAACCCTGACGCCATTCTGATTCTTACTGTGGACGCTTCTCCAACGGGTTTAGGGGCAATATTGTCTCAAAAAGAAGAGGGTGTGGCTGAAAAACCTATCTCGTATGCTTCTCGATCTCTTACAGCAGCGGAGAAATCATACAGCCAGCTCCAGAAGGAGGCGACGGCCATCATATATGGTGTTAGGAAGTACCATCAGTACTTATATGGCCGATCCACTCCTTTTGTATTAAGAACTGATCATCGCCCATTACTGTCAATACTAAACCCTGACAAAGGTGTGCCAGAGGTCACTGCTAATAGGTTGCAGAGGTATGCTATTTTTCTTGCTTCGTATAACTACCGAATTGAATATATAAGCAGTGCGCTCAACACAGCTGATTTTTTAAGCCGTTCTAGGAGCGATAGTCATAGTCAAATCAAAGAAATGCCCGATGACAATATCCTCCTCGATAAAGCTACTTACATAAATTTTATTTATGACGGCAACCGATTTTTAAGTTTAGATGAGATACGTCGTTCATATCAGTCTGATCCTACGTTGTCGCAAATTTACCGGTATGTATTAAACGGATGGCCAGGCAAAGTTCGTGACACACAATTGTCTCCTTATCTATCATGTCGTCACGAATTAGCTGTTGAAAATGGTTGCTTATTACGGGGTCATAAGATTGTAATTCCGATAACTTGCCGTAAATCAATTCTCACAGAATTACATAACGGCCACCTAGGTTCAAGTAAAATGAAGGCAGAGGCGCGAAACCGGTTCTGGTGGCATGGCATGTCGACTGATATCGATTGTTTTGTTCAATCCTGTGACATATGCGCTCGACTACGTCCCTCGCCCCCCCGCGCCGCTCTCGCGCCATGGCCTTACCCGCCTAAGCAATTTTATCATGTGCATTGCGATTTTCTTGGGCCAATCAATAATAGGTCTTATCTCCTTATCGTAGATGCCTACTCTAAATGGGTGGAGTGTTTTGATGTGACATCTGGTATGAGCTCTGTAGTTGTTATCGATAAATTATGCGAAACTATGGCTAGATTCGGTTTATTTCATACCATATGCACTGACAATGCGACCGCATTTGTTTCGGCAGATTTTAGAGAATTTTGTTTACGTAACGGTATTGTACATTTGACGTCCCCACCGTATAACCCGATAAGTAATGGACAGGCTGAATCGTTTGTGAAGATTATAAAAAAGGCAATAAAGTCTATACTCTTGGCAGGCTATGGTCAAAAACAATTAAACAACAAATTGAATGAATTTTTATTTCAATATCGAAACTCCAAACACAGTACAACGGACAAGAGTCCTGCAGAGGTTGTATTCGGTTCCAAACTCCGTTGCCGATTGGATTTACTTAACGTTGATTCACCTTCCCCATCAGATGTAACACTCAGTGATAATGTTTGCGATAAACAGTGCTCACAGATTGAGTTCTATCCCGGTAAACGAAAAGTGGGCTTTGTCACGAACGAATTAGTGTTAGTGAAGTGTTACAAAGCGTCGAGTTTTTATTGGTGTAAAGGTATAATTGTTAAACGACTCGCTTCAACCGTATATTTAGTCCGTTTACTGGATGGAGATGTATTGATGAAGAGGCACTCTAATCAACTTTGGAAATACAAAGGGGAGAAAGCGGGAGACGAAGCGTTGCCAGAGACCGAGCGGATGGTTGCTTCTGATGCATTGTCCCACGAGGTACCGATGCCAGCCTTCGTATCTTTACCCGTCTCGAGTCATGCTCAAACCGTGCCGGACCCCTGTCCCGAACAGGCCCCGATGTCCGCGAGCTTCCCCCCGGGAGATGTTGTCGGTGGTGCCATCACTCAGGTGGATAGAAACGAGCTGACTCCTGCCCCCGCGGATACGATACCAACCGGCGCCGCGGCTGAGTCGGTTGCTGAGCCCTCGGGCGTTGGCGGCAGCCCGTCGGAGGTGCCGCCCCCTACGTCAAAACCGGAAGCGTCCTCTAAACGGACGCGGAAACGAGTCGATTTCTTTTAGGCTAAGGGTGGAGGGATGTTGTAGATAAGGAACTAGTTTTAATACAATTAGCGAGTAATCGGTGGCTGCGCCCCACCGGTATGCATTTAGTCGAATAGAGGAGCTTGAACCCAACGCATGTGTCTTTCTTTCGATACCTTTAACCTCCGAACCTAACAATACTGTAATATCTGATTGGATTTCATTCCTCAGGCACAACACCTTGCCTGAAGAAAAATCAGTCTATTGCCCTCTTTTACTTTAAAACTACTTCATAGCTGTACATTATATTCGTTTGTCTCTTCCAGAATGAAACAACATTACTAAAGATTAAGATTTTTTAAGAGGACAATATAGGGGTTGGTTGTGGAGTGGCATTATTTTGAACGTGACAACATTATAAACTAGAGATTGTCTAATGAAAGTTGAACCTGCAAAAAAGCGGCAAATTCAAAAATCTTCATAGTAGTTTATTAGATACGGGCCTTAGTAGTGTGAAAAAGTACCTACGCGTTTCTTCTCCCTTAGTGCCACCAAAATAAGAAAAGCATCAAAATCGTTTATTCTTACTTTGATCGGTAAAGTAAAACTATATAAAGATTTTTTGAATTTGCCGCATTTTTCAGGTTCAGCTTTCATTCGACAAACTCTAGGCATTTAGATCTCTTAGCACATACATACTTATATCGTAATTACGACTATTTTGTTATATGTTTGGCTTAGTAAAATATTTCTATGATGTCAACAGCGGGATAATCTGTCGATAATTTTAAATTGATGAACCCTTCGCTGTCATAAATTATATGCAATAGTAGAATTTACAAAGAGAATGGTAGTTTAATTTTTGTGCACTGGTAGCATTGTCATAATTGACCGCCTCCCGTGCCGTGAGCAAAGAGCAAATCGTTCGCCCGCTCGCTCGATCTCGCTCTGTCGATCGAGTCCGATTGTGGAAGCCATTTTATTCTTGGGGATTGTGGATGTGACAAAATATTTTTAATTTTTTTGTACTCAAAACTTTCGTGTAAATGTGTGCCTACGTTAAGTGTCGTTTGTGACGTGCGTCTGTGCTTTTAAGATTGGAAATGTTCATGTTCGTAATGGGTTTGTGTTGACTTGCCCCGTTTTGTACGCGGTCGCAAGGGCAGGGATCGATTAGTGCAAGGCGGCCTCTAATAACGGCGAATCGCGGCTCCGGCTGGACTAGCTAGCAGTGCCGCCATGGGCAACAATGCCGCCACCGCCAACAAAAAGGTGGACGCCGCCGAAAGCGTCAAGGAGTTCCTCGACCAGGCGAAAGAGGATTTCGAGGAGAAATGGAAGAAGAATCCTACCAACACCGCCGGACTGAACGACTTCGAGCGGATAAAAACGCTCGGCACGGGTTCCTTCGGTCGAGTAATGATAGTCCAACATAAGCCCACCAAGGAGTATTACGCGATGAAAATACTCGATAAGCAGAAAGTGGTGAAACTGAAGCAAGTGGAGCACACGCTCAACGAGAAGCGGATCTTGCAGGCGATCAACTTCCCCTTCCTGGTGAGCCTCAAGTTCCACTTCAAGGACAACTCTAACCTATACATGGTTTTGGAGTACGTGCCGGGAGGAGAGATGTTCTCGCATCTTCGCAAGGTGGGCCGCTTCTCGGAGCCCCATTCGCGGTTCTACGCGGCACAGATCGTGCTAGCATTCGAATACCTGCACTACCTCGACCTCATCTACCGGGACCTCAAACCCGAGAACCTGCTCATAGACTCGCAGGGCTACCTCAAAGTGACGGACTTCGGGTTCGCGAAGCGCGTGAAGGGCCGCACGTGGACGCTGTGCGGCACGCCCGAGTACCTCGCGCCCGAGATCATCCTCTCCAAGGGCTACAACAAGGCCGTGGACTGGTGGGCGCTGGGAGTGCTCGTCTACGAAATGGCCGCTGGCTACCCCCCGTTCTTCGCCGACCAACCGATTCAGATCTACGAGAAAATCGTGTCCGGCAAGGTCCGGTTTCCGTCGCACTTCGGCTCGGATCTGAAGGACCTGCTGCGTAACCTGCTGCAGGTCGACCTGACGAAGCGCTACGGCAACCTGAAGGCGGGCGTGAACGATATCAAAGGCCACAAATGGTTCGCGAGCACCGACTGGATATCAGTCTTCCAGAAGAAGATCGAAGCGCCCTTCATCCCGCGCTGCAAGGGCCCGGGCGACACGAGCAACTTCGACGACTACGAGGAGGAGGCGCTGCGCATCTCATCGACGGAGAAGTGTGCGAAGGAATTCGCGGAGTTCTGAGCGCGCTGGAGGTGCCTGCGCGCGGACCATCCCGTGAGTAGGTATTTTGTATTAGTGAATTCTCTGCAAAGACGTGGTCGCGATCCAGTGACGAGTGATCTTTGCCGCCGGCCGCGGGTGGACCTGGACGCTGTCGCGCCCCCGCGCCGGCCCCGCAGGTGGATTCAGTTCGGAGTATAGGCGTGATGATAGTAGAACTGATTTCCGATATTTCGGTGGCGTTCATTTGCTTAGTGCCCTTTCAGAATGACATAACTTAGTGGTTCTAGCTGGAGTGTCCATACCCAGTTGATATTCCCCGATGTTGATTGTACTGCAGGAGCGTACCAGTGTTACTTTGGATGTTCAGAAATAAGTCCCGATTTGTTTTTTGCAATATCTAAATGATAGTTTGCCGCTGATAACAATGGAATGTGGTGGGCTTAGTTATTTTGTATTGTTTTTAAGACATCAGTACAATTTTTTCCATGTAAAGATTCATATTGCATATTTATACTTCACAATCTAATTTATCAATTTGAATTATTATCTACATCACTAAACCATCATTCTAGAGCTATTTAAAATCACTACTTTTTAGTAGATTATTATTGAATTTCCTAAAAAAATGTTCTTATCTCGATGGAATGTTGTATAAGATTTTAAATATTGACATTTCATAATTTGTTTTATTTATAGTTGTATTGGTTGATATTTTATTTAAGGAACTTAACTACATGGCAATGTGGAAGAGATTACTTATCGTAACAGTGTAGTTGTGTTCACCCGTCTGTGCAATTGACCTATGTGTTTGTGATCTGATGTGAGAATTCCTTTCAAGTTTAAGTGTAATTTGTATAGTTCCTTATTTTGTAGATTTTATGTATTTTTATTGTGTAACAATTACATTAAACAACATGCCAGTCTTGTATAGCTAATTCTATAATGTAACTTTAAACTTATTGCTAGCATCAGTTTAAGAAAAGCAATAAATTTTAACACTTCTTTAAACATATTTCCATCTATAAAATAAAAGCAATATTTCTCATGTTTGAACCAATTCTGAACATGGTCAAATTAACAGAGCACAAATACTAAAAGAAGTGGATTCTTTTTTTTGATTGGACTGAAATGTTGTTTTGATTTATACATAGGAATATGATTAAAATATCTTAGTAGTAATTCTCTTAAAATGCCATTTTACATGGCGATATCTTGTCATTGAGACTGATGTTATCAATAAGCATAAGTAGGTGTGTATAAGCAGTTTTAATATCAATACATGACTGTCTCATAAGTGCTATTGTTTTCAGCCCCACTGTTCTTGTTCTTCGGAGCGAGAGTTACTAACTGGCAATGTTTACTATAAAGTTTGTTAGCTATTAGATGTAGGATTTTGAATTCAGGCTGTACAAATAAAAATATAGTTATTTGTAGTGCATTTTACATTGTGGAGTGGAGACATTGTGCGCGTCTGTGGTAATAGTTGTTAGGTTGCATATCTCGGGCAAGGTCAAGCACTGCACATCATAACCTTCAAACCTACACGTGAGGAATACGGACCTGTCACCTACTGTCCATTGTACTGCTCTGTAATGATCAAAACCCATAGTTATACAGGAATCTAAAGGAACAAATGTATGTGTGTAGTGTACTATAAATATCTATTATTGTTTTTCCTATAACCTCATGTGTGTTCATCTAGTAAAAATACAATACCATATCTTGATAACTTACAATCTACCTATTTTCTTAATTGAAATGTTTCATCAAACTGTGTGTTTATGTGTTTTTTTTTATTAATATAAAGCACTAAACATTTTGCTGTGATGACGATGTCTTATTTGGTGAATTGTCAGCCTGAAGAAAATAATATGTTACCAACATACATATTTTTGTCCTGTTGCTACCCGGAGATATGAGTGTTGTCAGTGAGTAACCTTATTTCTTGTTAATGCCAATGTTACCTACATTGTTTACTTGGTGCCATAATGATTCTTAGTAATTGGACCTGCTGTATAAATATTTTTAAGATTTTTTAGTGATTCTTTATTTTGATTGCTTTATTGAATCTATCAGCTAGTTTTAAAGATAATTCTTATGTTACACTCTCACGGAGTAAACTTCATGTCAGTGTCACAAACATTACTAAATTATGCACTATTGTTATGTAAATCAGACTAAGTAGAGTAGCAAGTAACTATTTAGACAATGCTTGGAAGATGTTCTAACGTCATAAGATTTTATGAGACAGAATAAGAGAATAGGTTGCCTTGCCAGCAGTATAAAATAGTACATTACACAACTAGGGTGGTAATACAAAGAAAGGCCGAGATCGCAGAAGTTTGCGGCCCGAGCTGCAAGCGAGGGACGTAATTATGCGATCGAGGGCTTTCTTTATTACCTCCCGTGTTGTGTACATAATTTTATGTCTACACTTGGCCAGAAAGCGGCTTTTTCCGTTCGCGCAGCGTGCGGAAAAAGCCACTTTATGGCCAGGTGTGGTATAAATGACTATTTCCTCTTTCTACCTCATACCATTTTGTGTTCTTAGGATCTTCTGGTTTTAAAAATATGTTTGTACAAGTTACTTGTTTTTCTATGTGGTCGCGTGGAATTATGTTGCTACTCGATAATTCAGCTGGTGTTGTATCAGGAGTAAATATAGAATGGGTGCAGGTGTACTCGCGAGGCGGGGTAACACGACACCACTGCCTGTCATTGATCTACAGATATGTAACTCAAGTATACATTCGCTGACGTGATGTAAACGACACCTGACTTATCTGGGTGCGCGCCTTATCATGGTTTAATGAGCGAGGTATTGTTTAGTCTCGAACGCGATAAGTGCTCCGTTTTCTCCATAGGCAAACTTAAGAGTCAAATTTGCCAGGTCCATTTAACAGCGGTATTTTGGAGCAAATGTCAAATCACTATGAATCAACCTATGTATAGCTAACTAGTCATCCCGTTTGTTTTGTTCTGTCTTTCCAAAGTTTAAAAGATCGCATGAGAAGCCTTAGATTTTTATATTAGGTAAGTGTAATGTTATTTATTAGTTAAGTAGGTGCTTGTTTTGTTTACAAATTATATCTATAAGCATAGACAACAATACAGCAAAGATTAAAATGTCTCCCAGAACTTGGCTTTCATGCCATTGTTCTGTGGGGTCTGTGCTGTAAATGGGTGTAAAAACACGGTGCATATCGTTTTCTATCATAGTACCAGACATTCACCAATGAGACATTGTTCCACAACATGTAAAAGCATTTCAACTTCGCCTTTGATTCTCGCGCAACGCTGTTTTCGTAGTTTGATCACGGCAATATTTCTTTTTGGATTGTATTAAGTAAGGAATTTCCGAGGTGTAGTCTCCTTTGTTACTTCATTGTATATAACTAGAGTGGTCGTGTCCCAGGTAAATAGGAGATTTGATATCAGCTTTGGTATCCGCAGATCTTCATTCCAGTAGCTTCATAACTTGCTCATTGACACAATGTGGACGTTCTAATGTGAACATTTTAAGCCATTTTTGGATATTATAAACATTAGTGTGACAGTATGTGTAATTGCGAGAAGTCGTCTTTTTATATCTGTGCGTATTAATATTAAAATGTTCACGTCTAGATCTATTATATCGAGTGCCTATAGCATTGAAGGTTCAAGTGTAAAAAGTCAGTTAATTTCAGTAATTATTTGTCACCATGTATTGATCTTCCATAAAATTACGATGAAATTAAAAATATCGATGTAACTTTTTGTTTGATTTCAAACAACTGTTTAAATTTCGTTTCAATATCCTGCTTAATGTGTTTTTAATGTTACGCAAAACGTTATGCTTGTAATGGTTTCGTAAATAATGCTCCAACGCGCTGACATTTGCGTCAGAAGATGTTTGGCTCTGTTTTATAGGAAATTGGAATGTAAAACATATTGTATAGTCTTGTCTACAGACGACTATAGATTTATTTCGGCAAACACATATAGAAGCCTAGTTTGGTCAAGTATTTACACGCAGAACGTATTTAAAAATGCGTTATGTAACCAACCAGCCTTGAACCACTGTCGCGGTTCCCAATTTCAAAAGAATGTCGACTCGATTGCGGTGGAGTGGAGTATCTGCGCAACGACAAGACTTCTGTAAATATCATAATCATAAGCCCCTTTTGGAATTCGTCAAACTTTTGTATTGAGAATACCTGACCACCATATAGGTATTCAAAGTGAAAATGTAGGCCAGGACATTTTTACATACTATTTTGCAAGGGTGAAACTCAGTTTAGTACAGCCACCAAGAATGCAAAAATGTCCCACCTTTTAAGGCTCCATTTAGACTGGGCGAGAACTCTTATGCGAGTTTGATTACATTGCGGGCTACCCAGGTACGATGAGTACAGTTTATCGATTAATCGCCGTAATGAATTGAAAATCGCATACGAGTTCTCGCCCCGTCGAAATGGGGTCTATATGTCTGTATCCTCTTTGGTCAGCCATGTGGCTATTTAGGGCATACGGAAATGATGCTTTGCACAGAAAAACATGTCACCTCGCGAGTTCTGTGTGGCAGGGTGCAGGGACAATACAAATATTCATATCCGCATCTGCGGAACTTCCGCACTGAGAATCACGCGTGTCCTTGGCAGGGTTTAGGGGTTTCCTTTTCTGTAAACGTGGCGACTGACTTGAGCAATGAGCATATGCTCGATACGAGCACGTCACAAATCGAATATTCGGCATACCAGTACAGCGAGCCGAGCAGCTCGATGGCGAGCGCTCCATCCGGCTGTCAGTTTTTTGGCGAATCCCTTTGAATGTTACATTACAAGCCAGTCGCCAGCGCGAGCACCGCCGTGAAAAATTTTGACTACAAATGGATGGATGGAATACAGGTGGACATTATAATCGAGACGAACATACCTACAGGTGTTGTGACCATTTGCTCACAACGAACCAATGCTCAATGCGAACACATCAAGCAAACGCTCATTTCAGTCGCCATTTTAACACGTTCACTGTCCCCATACAAAACTATCGGACAATGTCACAAGTCCCAACTGCGAAATCAGTATAATAAATAAATAAATAAATAACCGGGTCAGGGAACGTGTTAACCCTCGCTCGCCGTAGCATAAACACTAGACAGGGAATTAGTAATAAGTGACTTGAATAGAGTCTGTGCGGAAAGAGAATAGGATTTAAATTGGGGGCGCTGTAATGCTTTTCTACCGTATGTGCCGTATTTACTGTTCTGTGGCCATACTGGTTAGGTTAGTTCCGTTTTTCGCCACGCCTTTTCTCTTTCCGCACAGACTCTAGTACGTTTCCATCTTCCAATCTAGCCTAGCGAGAGCCTGAATGTCAGCTGCACTATATTGGAAATATCATTCTAATTGATGGCATGATAGGTGAAAACAAGTTGACCTCTATATCGGCATGCGGGCTTCGCTTAGAACTAGAACGAGATAGCCTATTCCTGTCTCTGTTATATTGATAACCAGTATTTACGTGATTACGTCGATATAATGACGCCAGTAAATGATTTCCCATCTGCGTCAGCAGGGGTCAATCTGAGCGATTATATCATTGACGACATTTCTATAGTCATGTATAAATCGTCTATAGTCATGTATAAATCGTCTAATAGTCATTAGAGTAACCGTTTCATTGTTTCTTGTGCAAAGATATGCAGTCATCAATAGTTGACATGACATAGACTTTGGTCTGTTAATATTACAGTCAGGGGTCGGATACCGGTATTTTCTCCGTACAAAAATACAATACAATTTAATTCAATCATTTATTGGTAAAATATAAGTTATTTTACAGTTTTATTGGTATAGGTAAATTCATAATGCGTTAAATAACAAAATAGATGAAATACGGAATCCGTTTTGATGAAAAATAACCATATAAAATTTGCTTCCGGTGGCCAATGTGTTCATAAGCCCAAAAAGTAAGCTAGTAAATAAATACACCGACGGGGCGTCGAGTCAAACCATTATTCTCTTTGTCGTTATGACTATAGCGCCAGTTAGGTAGACGAATTCCTCATAGAAGAACTTTTATTTGACAATTATTTGTTGAGAGCGCGCCTAAGTAATACTTAATATTGTAGTATAACTTTGCACTTAATGATCACTGGCAAAATACATTGTTAGGTCACTGCCAATAGAAACATTCGTCTTCAAATATTTAACGACAAGGTATTGTACGTCCCCCAAACGCTGCTAAACTAAGTCGACTCAGATTAACCTCTTTCTCAAGTTGAATCTACGTATCTGGACTGCATCTGAGGGGTTAGGACTTCATTGTGAAGGCTCATAAGAATATAGATAGATTAGATTAGATTTTTTATTTCATAATACAAGAAGTACAATATAAATTACACAATGTCAATTTACATGAATCTTATACCTACCTACTATGATCGTCAAATGAAATAAAATTAAAAATATAAAATGCTCACAATAAAAAGATACAATGTCAGAAATACAAATGCAAAATAAAATCAAATGGTATCTCCCAATAAGGATCGTCATTACATCACAACACAAAAATATAAAAACACTCAAATAATAATTCACATAATAAAATAAAATTAATCATATCTCCCAATAAGAATCGTCAATGTCACAACACAATACAATACTAATAATTAAAAAATAAAAACAAATTTAATAATGTCAAAAATACAGTAAAAATTATAACATTAGTTCCATGTACTCGTTTACCGAGTACAGAGGGTTTTCCAACAAAAGGTTTCTCAGTCGGCGCCTAAATGTTTCGTCACATGGTTCGTTCCTTAAATCGGCCGCCGGTAAGTGCTTAAAGTACGTCGGAGTCGGACCGATGACACGGGGGTTCTTGCCTGAAATTCTAAGTCATTCAAAGAGAGATTGAGTGGGTTGCAGTGGCGTGGCGTAAAATATATCCTTGGGCAAGCCGGTGCAGATTTGGCGTACATTTTCCTGAAGAGCTGTAGAATAAGCTGCTCAAATGCCGTGTCCGTCAAGATAGCGTACACCGTAAAGATATTCAGAATCTGATGCAGCCAATAAATAGTACCCAAATAGTACCGACGAAATACCTAGGTGAAAAAAATAGTACCCTTAAACTTTTCGAAATATAAGGCCTGTTCACGGTGTACGCTACCGGGCGTCAAGCTGGCGTACACCGTTTGTATCTCTGGAACGGCTTTGTTTTTGGAAACGATTTATATCTCAAAAAATAGTACCCAAATAGTACCCTAGGGCCCTAAAATTTTATTTCTCTAGCTATCGTAGAAGCCGAGATATTCCATAACTTAACGGTGTACAAAATTTCACACCGTCAAGCTGGCGTACCCGGGAATTCCTTATAGAAAGAGCTCACTATATCTCAGCTTCTACGATAGCTAGAGAAATAAAATTTTAGGGCCCTAGGGTACTATTTGGGTACTATTTTTTGAGATATAAAGCGTTTCCAAAAACAAAGCCGTTCCAGAGATACAAACGGTGTACGCCAGCTTGACGCCGGTAGCGTACACCGTGAACAGGCCTTATATTTCGAAAAGTTTAAGGGTACTATTTTTTTCACCTAGGTATTTCGTCGGTACTATTTAGGTACTATTTATTGGCTGCATCAGATTCTGAATATCTTTACGGTGTACGCTATCTTGACGGACACCAAATGCCTCATAATAGGCAAGCCGGTAGGAATCGAGTTCATTGGACGCCACGCCACTGGTGGGTTATATCATGTTGCTCTGCGAGATCGAATTAGAAATGAACGTTTCGATCTGTAGAAGAACCAAAGTGACTTTCTTTCTTACTAGGTTCTAGCTTTAGCCAGTACAAAATTACGGGAGGCTGAAAATGGCCTGAATGGCTTCGAGAAAAAGATGGTACGGCCGTGCCCAAGCCGTGCCTTTGTTTTGCTCGACTTGGCGGGGGCACTGCCGGTCCCCTTAGATACAGTTTTGATCTATTTATGATTGTAACATTTGCTACTTTAAATAGTAGGGGTCAATGGTCAATCTTTATGATTATGTAATTGACATCTCATCCATAGGTACGCATAGTCCAAGTAGTCCAACCATAGTGCATTGCCCATAGACTGTAGTGTATTTTTTCCTCGCTAGTTGACATGAGATATTAAGTGCGACTACGATAACTTTGCAGAGCGGAACATGGCAACACCTCCGTTTGAAAGCCATTTTTAGGGTTCCGTACCAAAATGGTAAAAAAGGAACCCTTATGGTGCGACTCTGTCTGTCTGTCTGTCTGTCTGTCTGTCCGTCTGTCACAGCAAGATATCTCAGGATCTACTGATGCTATCGACTTGAAATTTGGAATAGTGTTAAAAACCGCTAATCCGAGCCCATAGGACAGAAAACAAATCTTATACCTGTTTTACTTTTTTTTTAAACTGGACCGAAATGGGATGTCTAAAACAAAAAATTGAGCTAATATATCGAGTGGGATATCAAATGAAAGGGCTTAATATGTAGATTCCAAAACCGTTTTTATTTTTTTTCTTAGATATGTAGTTTTTGATTGAAGACAAAAAACGTTGAAAAAAATACCATTCCCCCCTATTATCTCCGAAGTTACTGAACAGAAAAATCTGTAATAATTACCGATTATGAATATTATCCTAAATATTACAGGAAAAATAAAACGGTTTTCCTAACTTGCAGCGTTTTTTAGAAATTCGCTAAAATCGTAAGACAAGCTTATTTGCTCCTACTAAACTAACCGCGGCATATGTCGATATATGGGGGCAACAGTTTTACAAGAGCAAAGTTAAGTTTGTGCCACCATACAGTTTTTTCTTGAATTATTCACGTATCTACTGACGAGTTTGTACGGAACCCTCGGTGCGCGAGTCCGACTCGCACTTGACCGGTTTATTTTATGAAAATGTGGCTTTTAAATATAGGTGTTGCCATGTTCCGCTCTGCAAGGTTATCGTAGTCGCACTCTAGTGCCATTTAGTGTATTAATTTCCGTATACGTATTCTATATCGTCCAATGGCGAGGCGTAAAAGATATCCTTGGGCAAGCCGGTGCAGATTTGGCGTACATTTTTCTTGAGAGCTGTAGAATAAGGTTCTCAAATGCCTGATGTTATGCAAGCCGGTAGTCGAGTTCTTGGATGCCACGCTAATGATATCGTCACTACTTTGAAAAAAAAACTCGTATGTAAAAACTTCCTATGAAAAACGTCAAAAAATTCATGCGAACGTCAATATACATTTACTGCGTGCGTTTTTACCTGGAGTTACTGTCAGATACGTGAATTTTTTATAGTTATGACGATATCTGTATTTAGGGATGTAACGATACATAGTTTTGCCGATACGATACCGATACCGATATATTGTAGTAAATATCGGCGATACCGATACCGATATCTTAGCTAAATAATTAAGTATGAACTTCAGAAATTTGTATGTCCTTATTATACCTAAAACTTGGCTATATTTAACAGAAAGTCAACCTTGAAAGTGTAAAGTAAAAATAAATAGATTGTCAATTCAAAATTCAATTTTTTATTATTAAGAACCAAAGATTTAATTAACAAAGTAATTGTCATTGCACAAGGTAATAGACCAATACATAAAATAAGTGAGTAATTGAAATTAGTTTTGCAAATTTTTTTCATACAGCAAATTTTTTTCGCGCTCTTCAAATATCGGTTGTATATAATCGGCGATACCAATATATCGGTATCTGTATCGTTACATCCCTAATCTGTATATATACCAGGGCGGATTATTGATTATAGGTACATATCAATGCTTGACACTCACTGCTTCAGTCAAACTATGACTATAATGACCGTCATTAACATAGATAGTTGAGGTCCTTTTGGGATAATGAGGCCCTCATAAGTATGAGTCATAATTATGACACAACACATGATTATTTTGTTATCAAAATGTAATATTTAAGTAAATGTAAAAAAAAGGAGTTCAAAAGGGGTCTGGGCTTTTGCCCAAAATTCCCAATGTGAAAAGATAATTTGTGTTGTTTTTCTTTCTTGCTGAAATTCTGTCTAAGACATGACAGATAGCATCGGTAATGTCTGTACATTCGCTACTTTCCTGTCGCGTCTGTCATCGCATCTCGTTTGGCAGCGCACGGCCCAGGCACGTGGGGCGAGGAGGCGCTAATATGTAGCTTCCTAATAAGCAAAATGCCCCGTCTAGTTTATCTCGCATTGCAGACGCTCGAACCATTGTCAACCCACACGCATTGCTATCCCTTTTTAAATTTTCAGACGTGTCTATTCTACATGTGATCTAATTACTCTTGAATTCGGGTTCCGCTTTTACAGTAGCTTCGTAGTATTAACTCCAATTTTCGATAGCAATTAGCTGATTGGTTGTGTCTTGACTCGACTTTGTTTCATTTGCGGTAGATATTATATTTCGATACCTTTAGACTCAAACGGCGTAAAAGCCATTAGCACCTACGGTGTTTACGCCCTTTGAGTCTAAAGGTATCGATTTATAGGTGTTACTACGATACGCTTCCAACCTCGGTTTTTATTACGTTTAGCATTTTTTTGCACGTTATGCAAATGTATTTTGGTCTAACATGCCACCGCCAGAGAAATCTCGTTTTAAAATATACGATCCGCAAACATTTCAATTTTCCGTCGAGGACATTTAAATATCTCCTGTGCGTGTTTGGATTTTACTGAAAATGTGGAAATTCTGAACCGATTTACGGTCTTTCGGTACCAGTTCTGAATCATGCCGTTAGATATAAACAAAATCGTTCTGAGTAACACACGTTGTGTACAGGTAACTGTAACGCGTTGACTCAGATGTAGTCTGGCTGGAAATGCCAGTTCAATTTACTTTTCCGTACTTACCTAGGAGAAACTAGTAAAATTGCCAAGAGCTCACGGTTACAACGAGGTTAGAGAAGGCCTATGTCCACCAGACGTCTACTATTAGGCTTTCCCTAATTCTCGCCACTATACCCGGTCCTCAGCTCTCCGCATTCAACTGCTGCTTACCAATCTCTTCAGGTCTTCTGTCCACCTGGCGGGGGGTTGTTCCACAGGGCGAGTCGTTTGCGACTGCCCCATCGGCATACCGACAAATATTGCCAACCCATAGTCACTTTAGCTTACTTATCCTTACCACTATATGGGTGACCTTGGTCCGGACTGGCGACTAGTAGTTTGTGCACCTTTGTCCTAAGATTTTTCGTCTCACTTGGCACTCTTTTGCAGAGTAGTCGTGGTTATGTTGGTCAGTAAGTAACCGGTCTTAGTCGCTTTAATGTCTTCAGAGTTTTAGTTGGTAATTTTTCTCACCGTGTATGAGGCATACAAGTCCGCTACTTTTTGCTCAACCCAGTTGACACGCGACGGCGCGGCGGTGGGACGAGACCCATTACCTCACAATAGCTTTAAACATGGGTTGCACGCGCCAACGATCCATAGCCAGAAACGATTAATACGAGTATCGAAGTACATACATACTCTGGCATTATCTTGGAAACATGAAACATTCTGTCGCTTGGCGTCGGCCGTCACTTCGAATACACGAGTTTATAGAGTACTGATATTAATTTGGCAACGGTTATTTTTGTACGGTGCCGAGAGAGGATCGTGTCGTGAATTTTAAATTGTTAGACAGACACTCTTTTGTATTACATTGACTATAATAGTTCTTTTCTTTGCTTCAGCTTTACTCGTACGCCCGCAATGACCTTCCTCTGAATTAGTATTGAAACGAACATTAATTAACTGGAAGTCAAAACATGGAAACTTTTCCTGCTGATAAATAGTAGACATAAACCATGTTGTTTTTGTTACATAAGGATTTTCCTCAGAGCTGATTTTCCTTATGGCTAAATTACTTTTTGACCTTTGGAGTCGATTCTGGACTGTTTGGATAGAGTCCGGATTATAGATTAGATTTTCGTTAGATTGTTTAGTGGTCGGTTGAGTAGAATGAAGATACATTGCTCTGATGTAATTGGGTTATCGGCAAATGAATAATGGCTTCGCTTAGAGTAGGTAAGCTATACTGATTGTCATGCGATTAGTCCGTCGATTGATAATGGCTCTCGATATACATCTGTATATTCAAAGTCTCGTCAGACGACAACTAAAACAACATTCCTCTCTGAGTTACTACAGAAATCTTAAACACTGCGTTAGTTGGTTAGTTGAGAGATTATCTTCTCGAAGTTCGTTAGTATTATCAAATACAGAATTCTAATTTTATACTTTTCAAGAATCTAAAGAACGCTGTTCTGAATAGAGAATCCGGGAACGATTAGAAAAAACAGCCAACCTCCTTAATATGAAGTTTCTTTTGCTGTCGCTTAGGTACTACTTGCTAAAGGTCAAATAGTATCTCTTTTTATTCAGGTACTTCAATGTGAATTCAAGTCATTACCATCGTCAGTCTTTGCTCTTTATATTCCACCATAGGGCATAATTTCAAGTATTAAGAAAATTTTGCAAAGGATATTTCGAAGTCAAATATCACATCTACTAAACTAAAGCCATTAAAAAATGTAAACCTAAGAAACTAAACCTAAATTTTATTAAAATAATATCTAGAAAATTGCGCCCCCTTAGCATGTTCAAGAATATACTGGCAACGTTTCGCCGCTGTAGCTGTGCGAGGAAGCTGCCAGCCCTTCGGTCACCAGTGCAGTCAACCAGCCTTTTAACATATCTTTGAAAAACGTGCACGCTGGGACCCCACGGCTCAATACCTTCCTAGGGAAACGAGGAAACACATTTCAAAAAGATGCTGACAAACTCCACCATCATATTGCTTGGAATACTCGCAGCTAAAGAATTATTTGTGTCGAACAAGTCTTAGCCTAGTAGGCAATGCAAGTAGTGGGTCGAGCCGCTCGCGCAACCATCTGGCAGCCTTGAGCATGGGAAAGTTACAAGTTGCGTATATTGTGCTCGTAATTGGTACTTATAGTTTTGTGTTAATTCGACCGCTTTATAATTTGCAAGTGTTTTATGATATGACTTTTGAGAACAACTTATGGCATTTTTGTCTAATTAGCTCGAGGAAACAGGAAACTATTACGGGTGTACGTCCGTTGTTTTCACATCGGAAAAGTATAAAGACAGACAAGTAGTTACGGACGGTGCGATCCGTACTGGACCATTCTTACGCATTCGTAAAACTTTACTTGTAGTGTGTTCGTTCACGGTGCGCACCCATATGTACATATTATGCCGCGTGGATGTGCCTTTTGTAGGAATAAAAATGACTACTATTACGAGGGCGACACTGAAAGTTTTTAGAACTGGCCACTTTTAAAATATATAATGAAAAAATCAGTTTTAAATTTGAAAATGGAACTCTTTGTTAATATTATTGTGTATGTATTCCATTCATCTGTCATTTGTTTCGCGATTTGGCGGCAAATTGAAAATTGTCTGTGTTACGTCAGGATTAAATTAACGCGAGAAAATTTCCGTGCAATGATTTTTTATGACTTTCGATGTCATTTAAGTCAACAAGAAAGTTATGATAGACTTCGATTGGCCTTTCACGATGAAGCCCCATCTCATGCCACTGTTTAAAACTGGTTTAATGAATTTAAACGTGGTCGCACTAATCTCACCGATGATATGAGGGACGGCCTTCTACGGCGACGACTGAAGATAACATCAGTGTTATAGGCGTATGATAGAGACTTACAAAAGAGTGACCTATCAGCAGATTCGCACAAGCTTAGGCATCGGTATGAGTCAAGTCCACAAAATCCTTCATGAACATTTAGCGCTTAGGAAGATTTTTACTCGGTTTGAAAGAATTTGACCGAAGCTCAAAAAGTCCCTAGAAAAGACCCCTAAGGACGAGTGGGCAAAGTGCTTTTCTCAGTGGTTCCATCGGATGTAGCGATGTAATGATGTGCACGGAGACTATTTTGAAAAGATGTAATAAAACTAATAACTTGATAGTTTGTTCAGTTTTTGATTTTCTAAGAACTTTCAGTTTGACCCTCGTATACCAGAGTACAATGAAATAGGTACTGAGATATTGGCTCGCATGTATAATTTTAATCATAAGTATAGATAAATTACCGAGAGCACGGAATTGCATATGTAGGTCGTGGTACTAGTGGTATTGTGTGTTTACAGGCATTCTATATTTGAATTTTCTATTTTCCCGTACTATCAGCATAAAAAGAGGTTTGTTATATATTGAAGAAGTAAACACGAAAATAATGTCAGCGTTAAATTCTAAATATTATTTAAATTAAGAGAAATACTTAAATTATTCTCCTTTTCATGCGAACGGTATAACCACTACAAATACAATTCCAAGATCTCGATAATTCATCTATACCTAGTAAGCAATATAATGTTAGTCGTATTGTATGAAACCTTTACTTTCAGGGTTGTTTGTGTATCTAATGGGTGAAGGATGACCTTATTAACCCTTAATTTGTCAAAATCCTAAAAAAATACGATGATTCAAGCTTCCGCGTTAAAAGACAAAATAGATATTAAAATATATGCATTGAATTAAAGGTTAAAATTTTTGTTCAGAGGATGGTTTTTAAAGTAAAAATATAAGACAACACAAACAAAGTTTTTAACAGATATCTTATATGCAAGGAAGCATTTGCAGTGTAATCCTTTTGATTAACAAATAAATAACGGTTTTACAAAATAATTACCCGTGTGAACGGTGTAGGTATGACTTCAACGAGTGTTACACAAATAAACTAACACGGTTTATTTATTAATAAAAGTCAGCAAAGTCTATATTTAACTACAGTCAAAACAGGATAAATTTAAATAATCAGGAGTACTGAAAAACAAGTGAGTCACTTTATTTTATTTAAAAGGTGACATTTTATACAGAATCCGCGGAAATTAATTATTACTATAAAAGGCTGGCACATTTGGTTAGACTCCCGGCCCCCATGGGTGTGACGTACTATATGGATTATGGAAGACCCCTAATCTTCACTAATCCTACCATAACCTCATCGTCGGTATACCCGACCCGACCCGAGCTTTACTACCCTTGCTTTAAACTCGCCAGTTCCTATAGCAAAAGTGTGACGCGCGACTCATTGTCGCTTGACAAATGCTACCTAATTACCTATCTCTTTCAACTCAATATAGTGTGACAGTGATAGGTGATGCTCTATCGCGCCAGTTATACTAGACAGCCTGATGTCACAGTATAATAAGTACAGAATTTTTCTTCATACAAAAGGTACATCGCGTGTTTTCATGTGTTCGCACCGTGTAGGAACGCACTACAACCAAAGAAATAAGAATGCGTAAGAATGCTCCAGTATGGATCGCACTCACACTTCACACTGACGTCTGACATGCTGTCGCGCGTTTGTGTGAATAGGTACGTGTCGCGCGCTCCTAAACGGCTGAAGTTGGACTACTTGTTTTGTTTGTCATTATTAAAGCCTTCTAGCAAACACTCGTTTGTAAATCCTTTACTGCCCGTGGCACACACAATGTTTTTCATCACACTTGTGAGGAAATCTATAGACCTTACTAATCCACCCAGTATGAAAAGAAAATTTTAAAACAGAAAGTGACATACCTATATGCATAGATAATGCGAATGTCAAGTCACGTTCGGAAACCATAGCGGCCGGCAAAGACCTAAAACGGCCATGTTAGTTGATTTTATATTTGCAAATTATTGAAATATACTATTTAAACATTCAATTAATGTTACCGAAATATGTGTTTACATGTATTTGCAAATTGCAATAACAGTTCTCTATAAATAAATATTTCAGTTAAAAAAGTAAGTTGGCGTTTCCTCTGAACATGATAAATAGTAACAGAAGAGTAAAACAGAACGTATTAAATTAAAAAAAAAAACATTGCGGGACGTAACGGGTCATTTTCGGCCCGCAGAACCTACATGTAACAACACCATTTTCGAGCAAGTTTGATGAAAAATTATAATTTACGACCTTTAAAATTTAAAACAACCTGTAAGCGTGGCATACATGATACATGCAGGGCTGTCTTTAACCTATTGGAGGCCCTGGGCATATTAGGATAATGGGGCCCCTATGACTTTGATAGAACACTATTTTGTTAGATCCCTACCCCTATCGATAGCGGGGCCCTGGGCACTTGCCCAAAGTGCCCACTGGGAAAGACGGGTCTGCATGCATGCTCGGGACCTTGGGCGATTGTCCGTATTGTCATAACGAAGCCACTGCGCCTGTAGCCGTGAATTTAATGGAAAATAGTGTTTGAAACACCCCATCACGCTGTAAAAGTTATGTTGGTACGCCTGTTTCAGAAGTGTCTTTTCTTGTCACATACCGTTTTGGATATACGGCTCAAATGGCTCAATCATGTTATAGTACATTACACAACTAGGGTGGTAATACAAAGAAAGGCCGAGATCGCAGAAGTTTGCGGCCCGAGCTGCAAGCGAGGGACGTAAATATGCGATCGAGGCCTTTCTTTATTACCTCCCGTGTTGTGTACATCATTTTATGACTGGGTCATTATTTGAGCGTTTCACCCGCCTCACTTTCGTTGACACATTATTGTCGAGTTTCCGTTAGATTTTAATGTAATTTTAAGGTATTTGTTAGTAGTCCCGGATATGTACCAAATAGCTCGATATGATACTAAAATCTGAGGGAACTTCGACAATAATGTGTCCACGAAAGTGAGGCGGGTGAAACGTTCAAATAATGACCCGTCTACACTTGGCCATAAAGCGGCTTTTTGGCCAGGTGTGGTATAAAAGTGTTTAATTAAGAACTAGCATTTAACTGCCGCTTCGGCTGCGTGAGTTCTGTTATTTTCCCAAGGGAACATTTTATCAGGATATAAAGTATAATTTGTTTCAATTCAGTTCTTAGTCTAATTCTATGCCCAATTTCATCTCAGTCTGTTGAATTGTTACTACGTTGTTTAGTAACAAACATCCAAACATCTTCACAAACTTTCACATTTATAATAATAGTAGGATTCAAACCAGAGACTAAGGAGTTGCTTAATTTCGAAAAATAATACTTGTGAAACTTCGTTGAGTATCAAGATTCACACTTGCATTTTTTCATTAGACCCAATTCTGAATTCGATAAGGTTTTTGTTTCGTCACCATTAGGCTGCGTTTCCACCAGAGCTGTGCGAGGTATAGCGGAGCGGTGTGCGACGAAAAAACCCACCAATCAACGTGCCTAGCTTCGCTCAGCGCGGCCCGTCATTGGTGCATTTTTTCCTCGCACACCGCTCCGCTACCTCGCACGGCTCTGGTGGAAACGCAGCCTTACAAAAACATGCGAAAGTAAGGACACGAACACCCAATGTGACCGCGTTATGATATTATCTTTTTAGTCACTCTACCTTAAAGGTAAATGTGCGCAATAAAAACGGTTCTTTAATGACTGCCTACACCATTTTGCTCAAAAGGTATGAAAATACTTAAAGCTTTCCAGCGGCGTCAAGAGTATTATGTCTTTCTCAAACAAAAGGAATCACTTTATCACAGAATAAGTAATAGCACTACGTACAGAAGTCTCGCTCTCCAACAAAACTGTCGTTCGGGTCCGACTACCGCACGGAACGCACCGGATCCGACCGTCTGTCTCTATCGCATAACGCGTTCTAACGCGTACTCTTTCTCGAACCAGGTCGCTTGGCCTGGACGCCAGGGATGTTACGCATCCGCATTACTTTGAGATCCCGGATCCGCATGCGAGTATGGCAGATCTCACACTGCAGCGCGAATCGCGGCGACACGCGACTCAGCGATTTTCAACTTTGTATGTAGAATCATCGATTTGTATAGAAAAATCGCGGGGTGGCGCACACTGAAGTCGCGACTCGCGCGTAGGCGCGTAAATCGCGGCGACTCGCAGCGACTCGCGGGCGTGTCGCCGCGAATCACAGCTACTATGCGCAGCTACACGGAAAAAATCGCGGCGTCACGCCAGCGACTCGCGGCGTCACGCCGGCGACTCGCCCGTGGCGGCGACTGGCGATTTCAGTGTGTTCTTCGCCTATGCGGAGCGTATGCGTATGCGGATCTGTGCTAATCGCTGTAAGAACGAGGCCCATAGCCGAACGAGGCATGTGCTACGGGTGTGTGCATTGCATGTCAGGTTAGTACCTACTTCTATTGATAACCCACCAAGTCGGTTATGATCATTTCGTCTAAATCGCAACTGGTACTAGCGGTAACAGGTCTAAAACGCTGCTAGTCTAAAACGCATCTCGTCTAAAGTGCAACTGGTCTAAGTAGCTACCAGTCTACGTCGCTATTGGTCTAAGCAGTAAGTGGTCTAAAACACAGCTGGCCTAAGAGCACGTGGTCTAAGTCTTAGCTGGTCTAAGTAGTAAGAGGTCTAAGTCACAACTGACCAAAGTAGTGTCTCGTCAAAAATGCAGTTGGTCTAAGTAGTCATATGACTAAACATTTGCTGTTTTCTAAAGCAGAAAGTAGTCATGAACTCGACTAACCTAAGTAGTAACTTATATTCGCCTAGTGACTACAATACGGCCAAAAGTTTTTTTTTGAGATTATTGTTAAAAAAAATTAAAAACAAAAATTGTTTTTTTTTTTAAATGTGACCGTATTGCAGTCACTAGGCGATGTGTCACGTTATCATGGCCCCCACCTAGTTCGACTTCTGCTACGTCCAATAAGGATTGCAAGTTAGTCAGGCTTCAAAAGGAAAACCCGGCCTCTGCAGTAATGTACTATTAACGGTCGGAAACCTCACGTTAAGCGCCGTCGGACACAGACTTGGAACTCATGTTCTGAGTCTGTGTCCGTTGGCATTCAATGTGTTAAAAAAACCCGGTCTACACCATCGACGTTTGGGTTACAAAATGCACCGGATCCGTCTGCTAATAGCGACGTGTGCCATAACGACGAAAGGCGCGAAGGGACCGCCGTGGATCCCGCACTCTACAAATCAACCTCAAAAAGTGGATGCGTCAGCAGCGTTGAGCCAGGGCTGTTAAGTGCTATAGTTGACGTCTGGTTGACGGTGAACCAATGAATTCAGGCGGCGCTGATCCAGTGCCAAGCTGTTCTGTGCTGCTGCTGTGCTGCGCTTTTTACGCATTCAGCGCCAAGCATCACTACGTGGGCTACGTCTTGGTCTGTAGCACGCTAATTGCCGTATGTAGCGAAAATGCTGCTGAACCCGACTATTAAGTCTGTAGCACTCAGTATTAAAAGTGGTAATTTCAAGAAGTGGTAATTTCTGGAAGTGGTCTTGTGTAGAGCAGTCATTTATAGATGTGGTCATTTGTAGCTGTGGTCATTTCAGATTGTGTTCCTAAACCGACGAAAGGATTTAGACTAAGAGCGTTTTAGACCAAATCAGCTTTAAACGAGATGCGTCTTAGGCTAGATGTCTCATTAGACCAGTTGCATTTTAGATTAGGTGTGTATTAGACCAGTTGTGTTTTAGGCGAAATGCATTATAGACCAGTTGCGAATTGTCTGCTAGGCTAGATGCTACTTAGACCAATAGCGACGTAGACTGGTAGCTACTTAGACCAGTTGCACTTTAGACGAGATGCGTTTTAGACTAGCTGCGTTTTAGACCTGTTACCGCTAGTACCAGTTGCGATTTAGACGAAATGATCATAACCCTCAAGAACAACCAATCTGTCAAAGAGACCTCCCTCCACACTGCTGCTAACTGGTGGATTTATGATCTTTAAACACCCTCATTATCTCATTAATAAGGACATTGCCTACCTCCGCCTCCGCGAATTAGGGTCTCAAAATATCTGCATTCGCATGCGTGAAAGCAAAAAAACCGCATCCACAACATCGCAGGTCAGTACCTTTAGCAAGTTTAGCACAATAGGGAATATGCATGATTTTTTTTTAACACATTGCTTAACTAAATATGAAAGTACCGTAAAAAATATGACATAAAGTCAAAATAAAATTAAAATCGAACGAGAAATACGGAAGATATAAACATTTTAAAGCACTAATCAGAAAGCGATTAGACAGAGAGATCCGATATGGACTATGACGTCATAGTACACGGCCGCCATACAATCTCCATACTATATTCTGTTTTGTTAGAAAGAGACAGAGATAAATCTTTGTTGTCTTATATCTTGATTATTTTTATAGTTATTTGAAAAATATTTATTTCCTACTGTTTCTTGTATGAATGAGCTTTTATTAAAGTAAATAAAAAATATCATGCATATTCCCTATTGTGCGACAAATATTCAATACCTATAGTTAGTAATTCACTTAATATAGGAAACAAGCAGAAACTAAATCGACAAGAGATGCGGACAAGTCAAGAAAACTCATCAGGCCTGAAAAGAAAACTGGTTATAAATGACAATGTCAAGTATTGTAAGTCGTGGCCACACTCTGCCGTCCTATGACTAAAACTAGACTAACCTCTATGGAGTTGTATAGGGGTTAGTCTAGTTTTAGATATCGGACTAACGTTAATCGTCCATCATCGTGATATTAACGGCGTTTCCCGTCATAGGGCACAAGCCCCAGCTTTTTTTTTAGTGCTTAAACAAATGCTAGCTCTTTGAGCTGTTGCAACTATCGGTCTTCGTGGCGGTAGGCATGACTCGGCAAAACCTCGGGACCACGGGAGGTAATTCATCGGCGTGCAGGACACTCGAACCGAAGTGGGGAGTGTATAGGTATATACCTAGCGAACATGCGATACAGTAGTTCGTCTTGTAGGTAGTGGTTCTAAGCTAAGTTTTTAAGTGATGTCGAGAGGATGTAGTAGCCCCAGCATGATAGAGTACAAGTTTCGGATTGGCGGCACCAGTTGGCAGCACCTTCGCTGTGCACGTTCCCTACAGTGCCAGTGACAAATCATGCTGTATCGAGTAAACAGGAGTTTTACATATGGCAACCTCACTAATGCCTTGTACATACTGTTGCCATGACAGGTACTTCAGTCCCAATTGCTAATAGGGGGGACTGCAGCTCGACAGTTACCGTAATGGGACCAATAAAACGCTTAGCTTCAACAAATGTTCCGACGCGGCGCGGGTCAAAGAAATTGTCACATGGAATACTTCGATACTTACTACTAAATATGTTTTCTGAAACATGGCATGAAATGTTGACATTACGTGCCTAAAAATAGGCCGCAAAGTACCTCATTTCCGGTGCGGCTTGACACTTGGCACGTAATAGAATTTCATACTTATGTGTATTTTTTTAAAATTTCCATTCCACATTTATTTGGGCCACAGCATCACGGCATTCAGCCATTAAAAAAAACAAAAAACGATGTTTGCTATATTTTGCAGTTTTATTTATTTCAAATGGACAGGAATATAACAAATAACACATTATAAACAATTTTAAATTGCAATTTTAACTACACGAATACACATTTTAAATATTTCATCTAAATATTCGCGGTAAAAATATGAACTGAAACAGCTTTTGCATTGTCTATGGATATAATATGTCACTTTTGACAGAAAGTTTGTGTTATAAAATATTAAGTAAGGTTAAGTAAGTTTATTTATTTCATTGCATATTTGAGAAAAGCACTATACATACCTCGGCGGGAAATGGGGTTGCCAGCCTCGTAACTATCTGGCCTCGCTTCGCTCGGCCAGGTATATGTGCTCGGCCGACAACCCCTCACTTCCCGGCCTCTGCAGTAATGTACTATTGCATGCCTAATACTGAGATAACATAACACGCGTAGGTATTAGCAAGGACCATTAAAACATGAGGATTGTCATTCTCCATACTTTAGATCGTGCCCCGACCGCAAGGGGATATCCAGGCAAAAACTAGATGGCACTAAAAAACTAAACATTTAACGATGTTATAATTGAACAAAGAAACATAGTATAGTAAACAATTAGTTCGTAAACAGCTAATAACAAATAAATTCTAACATTTAAACACTGTGTCACGCTTGCAAAGTTGAATAATTGTAAATAATATAGGTAATTCTTATACAGAACAGCTTTTTGTATGGAGAATGACAGCCCTCATGTTTTAATGGTCCTTGCTAATACCTACGCGTGTTATGTTATCCTAGCATAGTAAACTTCATTCTTAAACATCTGTTTAGTCGCATCACGAGAGAAGCGGTGGTGGCGTAGGACTCAATCGAGATATGATCACGACCATTCTGCTACAAGTGCAAGACTAAGAAGAATATCTGCTTAATTCTTTTATTCTTTGTCTTCTCATTATTGAAGGCCGTTAACGAGAAATTTAGCATCTTCCGCTTGTCATTAAGGCGTTGGTTTACAATAGTACATTACTTACATAGGGCGGTAAAACGAATGTCTCAGATCGCAGGTATTTGACGCCGTAAGCAAGGGCGATAAATATGCAATTTAAGGGTTTCTTTATTACCGCCCGTGATAAGTACAAAATGTACATCACCTCTAGGCCAGGCAGTGGGATGCGTGCGGTAATTGCCACTTTATGGCCAAGTGTGACGTAAAATGTAATTGTCAGTGGATTTTAAATTAATTTGTATTAAGCAAGTGACCTTCTGCCCGCTACGCGGAGAGAAAATCTCATTTTCTGGACATAAGATATACAATTATACACCACGGGTGAGACTAAGGAAACTCCGGTTCAAGCTACAAACACCAGTGCACATTCTTTATTTTACCATCCTTAGTGTTTAATATATAATATGTTTTGTAGCAAAACTGTAGCCGAGATGTAAATGTAGCAAGAACATTTCCTATCGCCTTGGATTTTGTTACCGAGCGAGCTGTGAAAATTAACACATTGTCTTAATCGAGACGTCTCGGAATTGCCATACATTGATGACTAAAATACATACATTCTGTTGCAACTCATATCCAAAGAAGCCTTACCGCCACTAACGGTTAAATCAATTTCAATTTTATTACTATCGAAATAAAGTGACTTATGATGTGGGTAATTGTATTCGTGTCTGAGTACAGTTGTTTTATTCGGGCCTAATAAGGTTGCCTAATCAATTATTTCACATTTGCAACCTTTCAGTTGAGGTCGTTGTACAGGTCTAGCTTATAATTATCAGCCTATATACGTCTCACTGCTGTGCACAGGCCTCTTATAGATGAGAGTGAAGGTATGTAGGGAACGTGCACGAACTACAGGTGGCAGCACTAAACGACAAAAGAGACACGGGCGGACAATAAAGGAAACTATCGCCCCTGTCAAATCAAGCTGTAAATGTCAGTGATAATATGTAAGTGTCAATGTCAAATATAGTAAGTCGTAGCTACACTGACTTTAATCGTCCTTCAACGCGATAAATTAACGTTATTAACAGCGTTTTCGTCAATGTGGCCCCAGCATGAGAGGGTATATGATTTAGATTGGCGGCACCAGTTAGTCGTGCACGTTCCCTGTACTTAGCAGTGGCGTGGTGTCCAAAGAACTCGATTCCTACCGGCTTGCCTAATATCAAGCATTTGACCACCTTATTCTCTCTCAAGGAAAATGTACGCCATATCTGCACCGGCTTGCCCAAGGATATCTTTTACGCCACGCCACTCTACTTAGTCTTCACGCTGGCACATAGGGAATGCAATACCCGGTCAAATATGAAACCCGGGTATTACCCGACTTTATATGAAGTCCATTATCCGGGTTTTCGGATTGCATTACCTACAATGAACTTATCTATATATATAAAAGGCAAAGTCCTGACTGACTCATCAACGCACAGCCGAAACTACTAAAGCGAAGAACTTGAAACTTTCACAGTAGAATGGTCATATGACGTAGATGAGAGATAAGAACGGATTTTTCTAAATTCATCCCCTAAGAGGTTCAAATAGGGGTTCAAAATTTGTATGGAGAGACTACGATTTTTTAAGTAAGAGGTTTGAAACTTCGTGCTTAGATTCTTCATTAGAATAAAAGAAAAGTGATTTCACCGTTTTTTGAAATTCATTCCCTGAGGGGTTAAAATAGGGGTTGAAAGTTTGTGTGGAGAGTCTGCGATTTTTAAAGTAAGAGATTTAAAACTTCATGCTTAGACTCTTCATTAGAATAAAAGAAAAGTGGTTTCACTGTTTTTTGAAATTCATCCTCTAAGGGGTTTAAATGGGGGTTAAAAGTTTGTATGGAGAGTCTGCGATGTTTAAAGTAAAAGGGTTGAACGATCATGTTTAGACTCTTCATTAGAATAAAAGAAAAGTGTTTTCACCGTTTTCCAAAATTCATCCTCCAAGGGGTTTAAGCGGGGGTTGAAAGTTGGTATCGGGACTCTACGATCTTTTTAAGTAAGATATTTGAAACTTCATGTATCTATTCTTCATTTAGAACAATGAAAAGTAATTTCACCGTTTTTTGAAATAGAGAATGGTTCTTACAGTTAGAGGTATAATGTTACATAACAATCCTATTTACTAAAAACCAATAAAATATATCTACACATTCTTTAAAAAGTCGTTCTCCTGACTTCAATAAAAGAAACGTGAATTCAATGTTTTTCGAAACTCATCCCCAAGGGGATAAAAGGGGTTGCTTCTTAGGGGGTAGTTACTGCTTCGCGCACGGCCAGTTTTACGTGGTTTTGGTAATGTAGAAAGCGGTAGTATTAGCCTGCGATAAAATAGGTATGTGCACCTTTAACCGCCCACATGGGTATTCAAATTTCACGCGGACGAAGTCGCGGGCAACAGCTAGTGTAAGATAAGTAATCATTAGATTTTATTTATTATCTTTAAAATAAAACGCACAATAGGTACATGCATATTTTTTATTAATTTGTAGGTTTTTTTAACCCGGGTTTTGAGTCAAAATACCCGGGTTTTACCAGACTATAAATAAAGTCGGTTACCCGGGTACCCGAAAACGTGGGTACCCGGGTTGCATTCCCTGGTCTGTAGTCTTCACGCTGGTACAGTGCGGATTGGGGACAAAATTTTGAGTCCCGGAATCCCAAGTCTTATCCATGTTATGTTCAATGTATAAGGTCATTCACCCGAAATGGCACTACCTGATCCGAACACTGGTTATGTGTGTCTTGTACCCCTTTTCACTAGACCCGCAGAGTTGAATGTTCGGTGTTAGCATACTTTCATAATTTTACTCGGCATACTTACCTTATTACTATTGCCTCATTGATAAGAATAAGACTGATTGTTTCAAACTGATTACTTACTCTGATTACTGATTTGCCTACACACGGTTAGACGATTTGGGAGCATTCCACCAAAATGTCCCGCACAAGACGCCAGTTTTAGGGTTCCGTAGCCAAAATGGCAAAAACGGAACCCTTATATTAGTTTCGTCATGTCCGTCCGTCTGTCTGTCTGTCCGTATGTCACAGGCATTTTACTCAGAAACTACATGATGGATATTGATGAAATTTGGAATATAGGTGTGTTTTATGAGCCGCTACTTAGTTTGGTATATAAATAATTAAAATAAATATTTTTTGGGGGGGCACTCCATACTGTTACAGACAGTAAATTTTTTTTTCTGCAAATATCAACGTGTGGTACATAGTTCGACAGCTCTTTAAAAACACTATAAGGTTCCTAAGTAATGTTTTTGATTAAGTGAATGTATTTGGAAATAATCGCTCCGAAAGTTGTGTAAATTGTGTCCCCCCCTCTATTTTCTAAACCGTGCGTCCGAAAAATATAAAAAAAATCACGAAGGTAACGCTTAATTAATACTTTCAACTAAAATTATTTTCAACAAGATCGAATGTACCGTTTTTGAGTTATTGCCGATAAACTGCGCTTCTCAACAAAAGGACGTAATTGCTATGAAGATACGCTCTTTTGTTGTTGTACTTTTTTTTACATCGTATTTTTTACCTTATAGTTACGGCTATGGAACCCGACACTGAGCATGGTCCGACATGCTCTACGAGGCATCCTCAGGAGAAGCTGGAGATGTTGACAGTTTGACAGTCCGGCGTCCGTTGATGGAATTGGAATGAGGTCAATCCGTCAACGGACGGGTTAGCACTAAGTTGCTAACATGTTTTCATATCGCGAATTAGCAACATTATTGTTTTATTTAACAAGGATTTCCGCAAAGTAACGCCTGATTCAATCAATAATTTACAATATTGCGTATCACATTACAAACATAAGTAATAATTAATAATTATTATTATTAGGGGACAATGTTACACAAATCGAACTAGCCCCATAGTAAGCTCAATAAGGCTTGTGTTATGGATACTAGACGACGATATATTTAATAGATACAAATACTTAAATACATAGAAAACATCCATGACTCAGGAACAAATATTCGTGCTCATCACACAAATAAATGCCCTTACTGGGATTCGAACCCAGGACCTCCTGCTTGGTAGGCAGGGTCACTACCAACTAAGCTAAAGCGGTCGTCAACTAATACACGAGTACGAGTAATTTTCAGATACTGTGTAATAATCCCGTACGATGATGAACAAAGAACAGAAACATACAATTTACTCGGCACTACAGGTGAGTGGTTTCGCTACAAAATCTCCTAATTACTATACGCGGTATAATTACGAGTTTATCCTTGGAGCGAACGGTGAATGCGCGCGATGTTCGGACCGAAAATATTTCAATATAATTCACTTGTTTAATACGTTAGCAGTCCCCATAAAAATGTTTCAATTTCCTCGTAAGTCCAGCAAAGTAGGTACTTCGTTCACTATACCTACGTACGTTTAGTATGTATATGAAAAGGAATGTAATAATAGTATGTACATGAGAAATAGTTATTTATTGAACAGAAAGATAAAATATAAAAACAGTAAGTACCTACTAAATTAAAATTAAATATACTATATGGACCACTATAAACTACTAGAACTAAATACTTATCTAAATTAGATCCCGGTTCTAAACACCTGGTTCTGGTATGTACATTACATATAGATGGCCGAGTACATATGGATGGCTGAGCGAAAGCGGGGCCAGATAATTACGAGGCTGGCAACCCCATTAAATTTCACGCCGAGGTATGTGTATAGTGATTTTCTCAAATACCCATGCAATGAAATAAATTAAAAATACTCCAAAAAATCAAACTTTATTTTCTAGTGACACTAAAAGTAAAGTAGATAAAAAATAGAATTACTGAATGAAGAATTTTCAATTTCCTTTCCAAAAACTGTTTCAGTATATATTTTTACCGCGAATATTTAGATGCAATATTTTAAATGTGTATTATTGTAGTCAAGTATGCAATTTAAAATTATTGGAAATTTATAATGTGTTATTTGTTATTTCATGTCGATTTTATATAAATAAAACTGCAAAATAAAGCAAACATCGTTTATTGTTTTTTTAATAGCTTAACGCCGTGACTCTGTGTTACAAATAAATATGGAATGGAATTAAAAAATACACATTGCAGGTCTAGGCCGGCAATGTTGTATGATATTCCATTAAATGCCAAGCGTCAAGCCGCACCGGAAACGACAACGACCGCTTTATTATATGGGGCACTGGACTATGAAGGTGTTAATAATCCTTGCTAGGCTAGCACAAGATGGCAGAGACATGTTTCGCGTGCGACACAGCTTGTAACAGCCAATGACACAGAATAACTAATTCGAGAAAAGGATGGTACGGCCATACGGCCGTGCCTTTGTTGTGCTCGACTTGGCGGGGGCACTGCCGAGCCCCCAGATAATCACCGCATCCGACCGTCTCTCTCTATCGCATAACGCGTGCTCTTTCTGGTCACTGCCTAAGAATTCCGGAGCGGCAAAATTAGGTATTAGCAAAGTATAAAGGGGTGTATTTTCAAAAACGTAATTTCGCTGTCATAACATATTGGCGAATACTGAGAAGATTCTGCCTTATTAGGATTGGACTTTTGGTTACAATGTAGAATCAGTAAAGTTCTAACAAGTAACCAACGAATGCCAGTCTAGTGAGAGGGAATCTTTTAAATATTGGTGGCCAGAGAAATTACGCCAGCGAAAATACACCCAAAGACGAAAGCGCAAGAACTTTTGTAGGAAGAACAGGGTGTATTTTCGCTGGCGTAATTTCTCTGGCCACCAATATTTAAAAGATTCCTACTTACTGGACTGGCATTTGTTGGTTACTTGTTAGAACTTGACTGATTCTACATTGTAACCAAAAGTCCAATTCTAATAAGGCAGAATCTTCTCAGTATTCGCCAATATGTCACGACAGCGAAATTACGTTTTTGAAAATACACCCAAAAATTACTTTTTCATCACACTTGCTCGAAAATGGTGTCATTACACTTAGGTTTTGCGGGCCGTAAATGACCTATTACGCCCTAGGGCGTAATGGTTTTCTTTTTAAATTTGAAACGCTGGTTCTGTTTTACTCTTATTTGTCATGTTCAAAGGAAACGCCAACGTACTTTTTTAACTTTTATTACTGAAATATTTATTTAAAGAGAACTGTTATTGCTAATAATGTAAACATATATTTCAGTAACATTAATTAAATGTTTAAATAGTGCATTTCGGTATTTTGCAAAAATAAAATCAACCATTTTAAGTCTTTACCGCTATGGTTTCCGAACGTGACTTGAGATTCACATTGTCTATGGATAATGTCACTAATGTCACTGTCAGTTTTACCATTTTAATTAGGTTAAGTAAGGTTATTTTAATCAGATTTCCTCACAAGTGTGATGAAAAACATTGTGTGTGCTCGGCTTCGCCTCGGCCTTGTAACAAACACTCTTTTGTAATTCCTTACTTACCGCCCTTGATACACAATGTACTATTCTCAAACATGGCATGAAATGTTGACATTACGTGCCTAAAAATAGGCCACAAAGTACCTCGTTTCCTATGCGGCTTGACACTTGGCACGGAATGGAATTTCATACTTACATTGCCGGCCTAGGCCGGCAATGTATTTTTTTTAAATTTCCATTCCACATTAATTTGGGCCACAGCATCACGGCATTCAGCCATTAAAAAAACAAAAAACGATTTTTGCTATATTTTGCAGTTTTATTTATTTAAAATTGACATGAACATAACAAATAACACATTATAAACAATTTCCAATTATTATAAATTGCTTACTAAACCATAAGAATACACATTTAAAATATTTTATCTAAATATTCGCGGTAAAAATGTGAACTGAAACAGCTTTCTTTGGCCGAATTTGCATTGTCTATGGATATAATGTCACTAATGTCACTTTCTGACAGCCAGTTTGTGTTATAAAATATTAAGTAAGGTTATTATAGTAAGTTTATTTATTTCATTGCATGTTTGAGAAAGCACTATACATACCTCGGCGGGAAATGGGGTTGCCGGCCTCGTAACTATGTGTACTCGGCCGGCAATTCCTTACTTCCCGGCCTCTGCAGTAATGTACTAGACACTGTGGTAGGTATAAGTAGCCGACAGTGGCGTAGCCGGAGCAGCTTTGGCGTCAATTTTCTTTAAGAGAACTAGAATTAAATGCTGAACTCCTTAATATTAGGCAAGCCGGTGGAAACCGAGTTCTATGGACGCCACGCTACTGTACTGGCAGCCGCGCGGCGAAATCGCGGAGTGACCCGCTCCTGGATACATACAGAAATCTATGGACGTTTTCAGAACTTCGACCTTGTGTACTTTCGCTATTTTCATAGACAATAGATCTGTGTCGTGTTTATGTCTGTTGCGTGCTCTGAGTAATTGACCCTTTCGACTTTTGGCTATCTAATTGTCTTCGTTTCTTTCGCGTTATTTTTGGCTATTGTCCATGCCAATTGCCAATATAAGTTAATTTTAGGGATGTAACGATACCGATACCGATATATCGGTATCGCCGATATATCGGTATCGCCGATTATATACAACCGATATTTGAAGAGCGCGAAAAGAATTTGTTGTATGAAAAAAAAAACTGCAACTTACTGACTGACTTACTTTATATGTTATATGGTCTATTACCTTGTGCAATAATAATTACTATGTTAATTAATATATATGGTTCATAATAAAAAAAATGTGGTGACAATTTATTTATTTTTACTTTACACTTTCAAGCTTGACTCTCTGTAAAATATAGCGAAGTTTTAGGTATAATAAGGTCATACAAATAATAAATGTGAAGTTCATACTTCATTAGTTAGCTAAGATATCGGTATCGGTATCGCCGATAATTTACTACAAATATCGGTATCGGTATCGTATCGGCAAAATTATGTATCGTTACATCCCTAGTTAATTTATTGCACATTATATCAATATAGCTGGGTATAAGTTGGGTAAGGTAAAAGGTTAATATTACAGTTAATAAACAGGTCAAGTGGGAGTCCGGCTTGCACGTGTTATACGATAGAGAGAGAGACAGTCGAACCCGGTGCGTTCCGTCTTATTTTAAAATCTACGGTTAGGCGAAACTTAAGCTATGTTCAAATACCGTCTAACCTGTCAGTCAGTGACGAAATGTATGGAGTTTGACACTAATCGTTAGTTCTGTGACGACCTGCTAACTGTCAGTTAAGAACGCACTTTAAATAAAAAAGCCCTTAAACTACATTAAATTCAAGTAAATAATCAACAGGTCCAATTACCAAAGATATTGTTAAATACCTTATAAGTACTTACTTTACTAGCTTATATTATAGCTTAGCTAAGGCCAAGTTAAACTTACACCTGACTTAACATGGTCATTAAAGTATTAAACTGGCGTCTAAGTTCTGTAGGGTGCTTCATAACTTAGCCAGCAAGTTCGTCTCTAACATAATTCGTTTCGTGAATGATGGGATCCCCTTGTTTCCCATTCTAATCTCGTAATATTGTCATAATATTTTAAAACGCTATCGTATGGAAACCATGTCACAAAAACGTATATTTCGACACTTTCAAGGAAACCAAAATTTATAAGGTACATTCCGTTGACCTAGACCTAGAACTATGAAATTTGGCAGGTAATACCGTCTTATACTACAAGTATAGGGAAAAATCTGAAAACTATACATTTGTAGTAATAAAACAACTTAAACGGATTAAATCGCGTATATTACTACATTTTTAAGTCCCGACGTTTCGTAACCCTTTTCAGCGTTCGTGGTCGCGGGTAGACTGAGAAAATCAGAAATTACCTCTGTCAAAATTACTAAGTATGTAGGTACTTTATTACATTTTAAAGACACCACGACCCATATTTTCTAGTTTCGGGGGGGACGTAGACAAACCAAGAATATATCTAAGGTAAATGCTGCATGAGCAGGGACTGCCCCTCCCCCCTGCCGTTACCTCGCTACGCCCATGTTATTAGTTCTCGGGTCAATTTATATTACGGACGAGCTTGGCGGGTAAGTTGTGAATGAGTCCACGGCCCGTGCACCCAACTATGTAAAGTTAGCACAAGTTGAAGTTTTAACGACTTCGCTTCCTGCTAGTGTCCGACGGAAACTAGGTTAGGGACCAAAACCGAATTTCGGCTTTGATCTGTTTCGGCCGAAACCAGAGCTGAAACCGAAACTTCCATATAAGGTCATGTTTTCGTGGAAAGATAATAACAATTACAATCATAATCAGTGAGACTTCATTTTTAAATAAAAAAATAATTATTGAGTCTCTGATGTTTAAAGTAATCATTAATATAACATATCGCATAAAAAGACATCTTATTTCAAATAGTTTATCTGTGCTTTTTCAAAAAAATACTTACTGTCCGATCGCAGTTCGAAACCAATTAAATTCAGTTTCGGTTTCGGCCGTAGTTTCGGCCGGTGTGCCTTCCATGAGTTGAGTGTACGATCGGCGCTAGCGAGTTTAACCTATCGAGAGTCAGTGCACCTCTCTCGCACGCGCCAATAGTACGAAAGAGATAGACTGACATCGAGCGCTCGATACTCGCTAGCGCCGATCGAAAAGTCAACTCATGGTAGGCACACTGATGGCAGCCGAAACCGAAACTATGCCGAAGCCCGTTTTTTAGCCGAAGCTAGGCCGAAACCGAAACCGAAATTTCGCTCGGACTCTATCTGCACGTATAATGTAATCAGACAAGTGGTGGAAGAACTTTATATCGATACCTTTAGACTCAAAGGGCGTAAACGCCATTAGATCCTGCGACGTTTACGCCCTTTGAGTCTAAAGGTATCGATATTTTTTCTCTTCTACAGGGGAACATCGGAATTTCACCAGCAGTATTAATTATTATGATGATTTGTCTATCGATAAATAAATGATCAAACATCCGTCACGTTCTGACGAGTATGTAAGTGTGAGAGTGACGAATGCTTTATCGTTTACATTACATTTAGTGCATACAACATTAATTTGTTTTCTTCCCAAATTATAAGTACAGTTTTAGAAGCCATTATCCATAAGCAGCTGTCCGCCTACATATATCCCAATCAACTACTCTCTCCTTTCCAGTCCGGTTTTCGTCCTGGTTACAGCACGTCTACCGCTCTACTTAAAGTTGTGGAAGATGTAAGGCAGGGTATGGAGGAATGCCAGCTGACAGTGTTGGTTTGCTGTCAATCATGACCTCCTACTGGCAACCCTTAATCACTTGAATATATCACCGTCAGCGGCTGAGTGGTTCGCCTCTTATCTTCAAGATCGTCGTCAGGCAGTTCGTGCTGATCGATCTTTCTCCGACTGGTGTCAACTCACTTCTGGGGTTCCACAGGGTGGTATTCTCTCTCCTCTCCTTTTCTCAGTTTTCATTAACCGGATCACCTCTCACATCAAATGCTCGCACCATCTCTATGCTGACGATCTGCAGCTATAAACCCAAGCGAGCCCGAGCAATATCGATCGAGCAGTTGCTGCTGTAAACGATGACCTTAACCGCATCTCCGCCTGGTCACGCTGTTTTGGTATCACCGTGAACCCGTCGAAATGCCAGGCCATCGTGCTTGGGAGCACCCGATTGCTGTCCACGACCGACCTTACCCGTATGGCGCCAATTGTTTTTGAGGACGTGCCAATTACGCTAGCGTCGCAAGTGAGAAACCTGGGTCTAATTATTGACAGTGGCCTTACATGGGATCCTCAGGTGTCTGACATCTGTCGCAGAATGACTAATTCGCTGAGGGCGCTCTACAGGTTCAAACACTTTCTGCCGATCAGCACAAAAACTCTCCTGGTTCAAGCTCTCATGTTACCAGTTATCGATTATGCTGATGTGTGTTACTCCAATATTACCCAAGCTTCCTTAAATAAACCGGACCGGCTGCTTAACAACTGCATCCGGTTTGTGTTTGGCCTCCGTAAATATGACCTCGTATCCGCTTTTCGCCGACAACTTCACTGGCTCCCGATTCGTCAACGTAGGTCTTTAAGAATCTTATCCACTCTCTATTCTTTATTATTTGATCCAGCTACCCCTGATTATCTTAAATCCAAGTTTGAATTTGTTGTTGCACGTCCAGGTTGCGATCTCCGTACTTCCCGTAGTCTTAAGCTCACTGCTCCCCCTCATCGGTCCGGATTTATGTCCAATGTCCAACTCCTTTACTCTTCAGGCCATTCGCGTTTGGAACGATCTTCCACTTACTATAAGGAAAGCGCAGAGCAAATTCAGCTTTAAGCGCATGTTGCGCAAGAATTTTTCTGACAATATTCAAGATTAATTGTCTTCATGATATTTTATACTGGGTACATACATGTAATAGTATGTATGTAGGTATATTTTACAGCATATTTATATAGGTATATAAGTATTATGTATATGTATATGATTTGTGTTCACAATTTTACGGATTTGACTATATGTTCATGCACCAATTTAATATTTCTGTTTGTCCCAGCGGTTAACTGGTAGAGAATGCCTTATGGCAATTAAGTTCGCCGTTTGTACTTTCCTGTATTGTGCAATAAAGTCTAAATAAATAAATATCCTCAAACAACTTAACTAGTTTTCAAAATTACAATAAAGACATAAAATAGCTTCAAATAATATCTCGTTCATGTTTCATACGTACTACGCTATCAATAAAACGAAAAATTAATATTTTAGTGCGTGACTAACTAAATCTGCGCGGTCGTTCGCAGTGGGGTATTTCTCTACTATTTGGAAAAAAAATGTTTTAATTTTAGTTTTAGCAATAGAGTTATTTTAGGGTTTATTTAGCTTTTATTATTGTGCTGTTTTTTAAATTTGGCTATTTTGGAAAAACGTTATTAATGAATATCAAGAAAATTGTATTGATGTTAAATATATGTTTAAACTTATCTAATAGTATACCAAAAATAAACACACCTATTTAATCACAAATTATTAAACACCTAAAAAACCTGGAGTGTCGCAAACCCAGAATTTGATAAGTATCAGATGATATTAGCGATTAGTTATAATTCAATTTTATGCCGAAAATGCCTTACATAATTTTGGAAAAGGGCTGGTAGGTACTTTTCAAACTGCTGGATCGATTTTAAACATAGCTAAGCACCTGAACCATCGCAAGGAAACTTGCTTTCACGTAAAAAAACGCATCGAAATCGGTCTCAAACTTATAAAACCCATCTTTTGCGTGGGGGATTAAAAATAGTACCCTGTCGTCTGATTATGATGAATACAAACATTATTGATAAGAATGATACCTACTTGTTCACAGATAGATAAAGTTATAAACAATACTATAGTTATATGAAAGAAGCATGATGTTTCTTGATTAGTTTTTTAATGCGGGTAAATTACACCACATTTTTATGTTAAAGGACTCCTAGTCCTGGTCTGGACCATAGGTGAGCGCCATTTAATTTTTTCTATGTATTTTGATTTCTTGTATCTATTTATGTACTATAGTTATGATACAAAACGATTTTTACTGTTTAATTCGCTGTAATTTGAGGAGGAAGCTGGCGGGGGACTGTTCAAAATTCCTAATTAGTGGAGAAATACCCTGTACCTATAATATGCACTGAGAATACTGAGATTCATATTTGCCAACTGCAACCAGTTGTCGGTCATAAATTACATTTCATCACGATTGCTTGGCATCAGAATAGAAAACCGTTTATTTCGGAATTCTTTATTTTCTATGATATGAATGTCTGATTGAGTAGTCCCTAGCAGAGATTACTTAATAGGTTTTACGAACATATACAATACTTATATACGATAAAAAAAAAGATAATAAGTAAAAACCGGACAATAGCGAGTCGGACTTGCCCACCGAGGGTTCCATATCCATACAAATACAAAAAAATAAAAATATAGTCTTTAAATAAATACTATATTTTTAGGATTTAATGGAGCTTTAAAAGTGGGAAATATTTATTTAACAGCAATAACTAATTCAGATTTTTTCTTATACATGTTGTATACGATGGTATTGTTTGCCAAATTTCATAGTTCTAGATCAACGGAAAGTACCCTATAAATTTTGGTTTCCTTGAGAGAGTCGAAATGTACGTAATTTGCGGCAAAAATGGCCTTATTTTCTTTTTACGCTAACTTAGATGTTTGAATTTTTACAGCTTGAAGGGACCGTAGACCTGCTTATAGGGTTTTAATTTCAACTCGATACCTTCACGCGTTCCTGAGATAAAGGGTCTTGACAGACGGATAGACGGACAACAAAGTGATCTTATAAGGGTTCCGTTTTTTCCTTCGAGGTACGGAACCCTGAAAATGCTATTGGACAGTTTTATGTTATTCTTCTAAAACTAAGGGCTACAAAACATAAAGATATACTTATAATAAAATAAAGTTAAAAACTAAAACCCGACTACGAAAAAGTTTAAAACAAGAATCTTAGGTTTTAGTTCACCAGGCACAGATAAATTGCAATTTTTTAATTTAGAGAACGTTTCGAGTATGCCGTCAGTCGTTCGTAGTCGGAGGCCCCGGCAAGAAGACAAACAAAAAAAGGGGCCTCCGACTACGAACGACTGACGGCATACTCGAAACGTTCTCTAAATTAAAAAATTGCAATTTATCTGTGCCTGGTGAACTAAAACCTAAGATTCTTGTTTTAAACTTTTTCGTAGTCGGGTTTTAGTTTTTAACTTTATTTTATTTACGTATTTTTAGTTATTATTCAGTTACAGTTTTAAGCGCCTTTCCCTTCCTAAGAACCATATCAGCGTGTGAGGCCAACGACCGAGCTCTTTCATAACCACCCTCCATTTAATAGTAATGACAAGAATTACAACAGTAACACATGGTTTGCTTACAACTATATAAGATGCTTTATGCTTTGCTTTTGTCCCGCTTAAAATTACTACGGGACATGGGGTGTTTGCGGAAGAGCTCGGTTTTCGGCCTCGCAGCCTGAAACTCAGCCTTCGGACTTGTAAAAATAAGACTAATAGGTACACGTAAGTAACCAGGGGCGCTCGGTGCCTTTGGTCCAACGCGGTATTCGGTCTTTGCCCCGTTTAAAATTATTGCGGGATACTGGGTTATTGGGTGTTTGCTGAGGAGTTCAGCCTTTGGCCTCGAAGCCTGAAGCTCGCCCTTCGGGCTCGCCAAAATTAGACTAATAGGTATACGTAAGTAACCAGGGGCGCTCGGTACCTTTGGTCCAATGCGGTATTCGGTCTTTGCCCTGCTTAAAATTATTTTGGAATGCTGGGTTATTTGGTGTTTGCTGAGTAGAAGAAGCCTGAAGCTCGCCCTTCGGGCTCGCAATTATTAGACATTTATATACAGTTTGCGTGAAGTAACCAGGAGCGCTTCATGCCTTTGGCTCCGTGCGGTACTGCTTGTGGAGGAGAAACCACATGAATTGGTATGGTAATTAGTCAAAAAGTATGAAAACCAGTGACATACAACCGTAGCAAAACATATACATGCCACACTTTTATAAAATGCTTTTAATTGGAACAACTTTAGAATTATAAAAAACAATTCTAACGTGCTCTTCTTATACTGCAAAATAGAAAGAAAAAAATAGTTTTCACTTACACCTATTTGAAAATCGTGATTCAACGTATTTACCTAAACGTTGTCATATATGATTCCACTCCTCGCCAACAGATGGATTATAACAACAGTTTACAACAGTGTCATCTGTTATGGAGTAGAAATAATTATTATAGAGGTGCCACTAAGTGTGACTAGAGTGATTTATAGATATCGATTTACAGTCAGCTGTAAAAAGATGATGATACATGGTTACTGTATTTAGAAACATCTTTACTTGAAGTTTATCGCAATTAAAGAGTTAATATTTTTGAGGGCATTTAATATGTATGTATGCAGTTGCCTGAATCCAAGATTTACTTTTAAAGTTCCTTTGTTTGTATGAAATTATGAAAAATATCTTGGCCGCCGCATATTGTGCTACTGCTACAGGGCTGCGGAAACCAAATTATCCCGGCCGGTAGTATTCATTCACTCTTCTTCTACGAGCGGATCTTTCGGAATCCTGAAAGGGTTAATTTTGTATTTTAGGTGCACCGAGTTATCAATTCATACGTAACCAATGTCGATGAAAATATCGACTTCATCTTATGACACCTCTAGTTGAGTAGCTTAGCAAACTGTCATTGCGGATAGCGAAATTAAACATGTACAATTATTTCGATATTAATACAATAATACTTACCGGTGATAATATAATTATGCCTCCTCGAGACATATTTTTAAATATGCTCGCAGTGAGGCAGCATAGGTAAAATCGCGTAATATTTACGGGATTACAACGATTTTATTTAAACATTATTGATGTGACACAACACACGCGTCAGTTGCCGGCATGAAAATGACATGTATTCGGCAATGTTCGCAAATACGAAGTTACCCGATATCTCTCAATACGAATGAGACATCTGAAGGTCTAGCATAGCAGGCCGTTTTGATATTTAGCAGGTGTGAATATATCTAAATATGTTTTTTCTTTTTCTATCAAATGTATTATGAAAGTAACGGGTGATGTCATTTCATGCCACGACTGGCATAACGACACATTATGCTAGCCCTTGCCGAAACGAATCGCTGGAGAGCAAGCTGTTGAATGTCGTTCTTGTTGTTATTAAAATGAAAATATTGTTGCATAATATACCTGTATCAGCATGTGTGATATATTTTTGCAATAGGTTATTAAAGCTCTTTAATTTGATATGTAACTCGATGCAACTCGATGACTTTTATTTTTTAATCCATGAGTTTTTTGAGGACCACGGTCTGTATATTAAATTTTAGTTTTAACTAACTAGCCTATAACCCGCGCAGAATCAAGACGAATCTAACGATACCCCTCGTGTTTGAATCGGTTTAGTAGATTTTGAGTTATGAGGGAACAAACGAACATACAAACATACAAACATACATACATATATACATACGGTGCTAAAATCATAACCCTCCTTTTTGCTTCGCCGTAGTCGGGTAAAAATAAAGATATAGAGATTATTTTTTCTTAAATCTCCCGATTTTTCTTAATGCAAAAGCTCCTTATTAGCTGCTGCGTCTGCCAACCCTGAAAAGAAAAAAAATACATGCAAGTATAATACAGGTTTGAATTGAATTCAGGTTAGGGGTCATCCACAAAGTACGTCACATGATTTTTCAGACTTTTAGACCCCCCCCCATGCCACATTTTTTCCTAACATATTTGACCTTGTTAGTATAGGCTGTCACATTTGGCAAGACCCCCCCCCCCCCCCCCCCATGGGTGTGACGTACTGTATGGATGACCCCTTATTACGAGTACAATCGCAATCTGAATTAAAAATTGTTTTTAATAGGTACATTAATAGCATCATCTAACCTGGAGACGCCTACTGCTCTCACTCCTGAACGTAAGTAGGTCTTCCCCAAAGACTTCCGCAACGAACGGTAATCGTGATACAAGGTGAAAGTTAACTAAACTGTATCACATCATTGTCTTTGAACCAATATATTACTATAGCGGTTTGGAGTTAGTCGTCGGGAACAACTACTATGGCAACCATCTCTTTAAAAGTGAAAAATATGTATTTTATTTTAAGACGTTCACCTGTAATCCTCATTTTCAAAATAAAGTGACTAGACATGTTCTTTCCATGGACCCTTCAAATACAGTGAATAGCCAAGACCACATTCAACCAGCGTCTCTGACTTGCCGGGACAACGTGCTAACACCGGACGAAACGCACCGGATCCGACCTTCTCAGTCGCATAATGCGTGCTCTTTCTGGTCGCTGCCTAAGCCCCTCCATCATCTCCCTGCCCTTATCCCACTTTACGTGGGGTCGGCACAACATATTTTTTGCTTCCATTCTCCTCTATCATTCGTCATCTCAGCACTCACTCCTTTCTTTCTCATGTCTTCCTTCACACAATCCATCCATCGCTTTTTTGGCCTACCAACTGCTCTCCGTCCCTCGACATTCATCCCTAACATTACTTTATCTATATGACTTTCATCCCTCCTCATTACATGCCCATACCAAGCTAACCTACTGCTACGCATCTTTTCCGTCGCCGGTGCCACTTTCAAACCCCCAAAATAATTGACCAAATACATAGAAGAATTAAAGTAAGACGTGTTACTTTAATTCTTCAATGTATTTGGTCTTTGTATCCATAACAGTAGCGTGGCGTCCAAAGAACTCTCTTCTTACCGGCTTGCCTAATATCAGGCATTTGAGCACCTTATTCTACAGCTCTTAGGGGAAATCTACGCCAAATCTGCACCGGCTTGCCCAAGAATATCTTTTACGCCACGCCACTGATCCATAATTGCATCAAATCATATTTATTCAGTTGAGGTATAAAAGAAACCTTATCAGAGATGAACGTCGAAACGGCCTTGACAGCTGTAGGTCACGTTTAATTTTTCAGTCTTCGGTCTTAGTATCGATTATTCGATGAAATTGTATGTATTAAGTTGAGATAAGTATATAAAAGAAATCGTATCAGAAATGAACCCATATAAACGATCTCTACGCATTCAGCCACTCGGAAAAATCTTGCAAACTTTGGTCAAGCATAATCTTTAAATAAATCGCCACTATTTATTTAATAGCTTTAGCTTTTATCGTTCAATAGTATAATGTTATCACAAAATAAATAATAGAATTATGATAAAGAAAGTTATTCTTCAGAAATATGTCTGCGACTTATTTCTCTGTCTCCATATATTTAGTATGAAAAAGGGCCAGAGGAATAAGGTGACCGCAGGCATATTTTTGAAGTATAACCCTAATCATTCCTAAGGAGTTCTCATGTTTAATTACACAGCGGGCATCATCAAATTCTTTATGCGTTCTAACCAGCACTGCCTTGGGAGAAGCATCGTTCTAGGCTAAGTTGAAGGCCGACGCGCCAGAGGACGAATCCCGACAAGGTGGTCCGACACCTAAGAAATGCTTGTGGTACCATGCAGAGGGCAGCCCATATGGTCCTTGACCGCGTTATGCGGAGGGACATCACAGTTGGCCACGACCCTCAGTAATGAGGGAACGACCAGAAAGAGTAGGTATATTTTTTTCCTCGATTGGGAACAGTACCATTGTTTTATACGCTAAATTGGTCAAACCAACAAATTTTTGACCAATGTTGTTAGTTTAGACTTGTAAAATTGTAACTTTTACCTTCATAAAACAGGGTCGCGATTTTGTAGAACAGCTTGGGCCGGACGGTGGTTGGACCAGTGGTGGGCAAATTTAGCGTTGAAAATTCCGGAAAAAATCAAATGTTTTTCCGGGATTTTTTGAAATAGTAATTTTTTCCGTTTCTTTCTGATTTTTTTGGAAGAATAAAATGATGTAATGATCATTTATTAATGCTTTAAATAAGTATACGGTAATATGTCAGTCAGGCTCTTAAAACGAAACGGTAAGACACCCACCACCGGGGGTAATAATACACTAATATTTCGGCCCTCTTTCGACCCCTGTAGTTCAAAGTTTATCAGTAACTTGGTTATATAAATGTTTGGGCACTTCCAGGTTGTTTATGATGATGACAGATCATGGGATGCGAAAAATAACTCAAAACCATATTTTTCGTTAAAATAGAACACAAATTTTCGTTGTTTTTTGCTGAAAAAAAAACCGAAAATAACGAACTGTTTGGGACAATACGGACTTTTTCCGGATTTTTCCAACGCTAGATAAATTACGGCGCGTGGGCCATCTCCGGTCCGCGGTTGGGCTTAGGGCCTCCGCTAGCTGACGCGGATTACCCGGAACGGACGTCCGTCTAATAAGAAATTGTATGAACAGCGCTAAGTGAAGCGGGCGTGGCGGGTGCCATATTTTTGCCCGCCCGCCGGGTGCGTCCGCTCCGTGCACCCGCGTCAGCTAGCGTAGGCCCTTAATCCACCCCGCCGACGGTGCTTCGAAATACGTAGTATATGGCCTGTGGTAAGTTATTTTGACGGTGCAGCAGTTTAAAGATTTTATAATAAAATTAATTTTTTGCTATAATTCTGGCCCCTCGTCTGAAATTACCAAGATTTTCTTGCCCCCATGTAAAAAGTTCGCACAATCCAAACCTCCCTCTTCGTATTTGGTATTTGTTTATATACAGTGCGTTACCAGCAAGCAGGCTTTTTTTAAAGTAGGGTAAAGTAACGTTGTTTCTTAACCTAACCATGACCTTCATTTAATTCATCGACTAAAATTCCGATTTCATAAATTTTCTAACAAAATTTTAATTGCAAGCAATGTACAGCAAAGTACTAAATTGACAATTAGATGTAAATGCCAGCCCTTCATTCTATGTTTACCTATAACGAAGACATCAAGATAAATGCCTGCATCTACCTATTTCAACAATTAGAGATACCAGGATTGCTACACTTAAGAAAACTACGGAAAAACAACACTAATAAAACAAAACTTAAAAAGCAATACGAGTACTAGACATTTGGACCTGTTTGAAGTGATCGAGAATCCTTCTTCAAGTTGTACGTGCACAATTCCGTTTATAGGCCTTTCAGACTAACCAGATAGGACCATGCATTCTCTGGACCTCGCTGGACAGCCATTGTTTTCAAACGAAGATTATGTGGATGCCGCTGATTTCGAAACCACTCTCGATAAAGTCTCAAGGCTTGAGGAACATTTCCACGTGTCGCACAAATCATGTCAGATAATTCACTTGTGTCTTTAGCCATTTTAACGCAAAAAATATCAGTTTTGCAAATAAATGTTTGTTTTGTAATTTGACAAGCCAATGTCAATACTTTTGTAATTGTCATGTCAAATTTTAGAAAAAACTCTTTAAGCTGTGTAAAAAACTCCATACATAAACGTAATGATAAGGACGGCATTAATTGTGGGATTGTTTTTCTCAACTTTTCACCTCCGTACCACGACATGCCTTCTACCAAGTGCATCAGCGATATGAATAACGATAATTACGTAGTACACCTACTACATTTAAAGTGCGGATTTAGGAAATTGAATTGTGCAGTTAATTCGCATAATTAGGATTTGCTAATACTTGCAAACGATTGCTAATGAAGCATATTATTATCAGTTTTAATAAAAGCCCGCATACCGGTAACACACTGTATATTTACATGATTGACATAGGATTACACGCTGCCGGTATTGACATCTGATATACACGACAATTACGGAGTACATAACATTTGCAATCTTAATATTATGCAGTAAGATCAAGATCAAAAGACAAGATCGAATTCATTAACGTGCTTTATCTATCATAGGCCTCCCTTCTCAAAATGATGCAACTCCGAAATTGTGTAAGATATTCACAAGATCTCTCGTTATCTCGACGTGTCTGCAGATAGCTTATCGGGGATAACGTTTCGGAGGTCGGTTCGAGGACAATTCATTATCACAATTATTTCACTACTAAATTACGAACGATATAAGAACAAGACTTAACCTGTAGTTAAGGAAAATCAGCCAATTACTTTTTATTCCTCGCGAAACATGTTATTCTACATGGTACCTACACTACATGTCATATAGTAGGTACAGTCGAGTTCATCATTATCTGAGCAAAGATTGGACCAAAAACATCTGAACAAGACCCTATTGTCAGAAGCATAAGAACTAGATCAGATATTTTTGATCCGTTTTTTGCTCAGATAATGAATGGTGGACTCGACTGTACCTACAGCCGCAGATTAAGCTATAGTTCTACGTACAGAAGCCCCTCTAACAAATTTGACGTTCGTATCCGACCACCGGACGGAACGCACAGGATCCGATCGTCTCTTTCTATCACATAACGCCTGCTCTTTCTGGTCGCTGGCTAAGCCCCTTCGGGGGGCAACATTTAGTGCTAGTAGCCTCGCGGCGAAATCGCAGAGTGAGCCACTCTTGGTACAGCATGGTCCCTGTTAAGGCATGGCAACGTTACAAGTACTATTTTGCCATTGTATTTTGTCGAAAAAGTTTGTGTTTCTCTTGCTCTCTCGATTTCTTCGTGATTATTTTTATTCGCGGATAAAGTATTTGCGAATAAATCATCCGCCCATCTCTGCTCCCGATCTGGCAACCCTACATCCTACATTATGCTGGATAGTCAGCTTTACCGACTAAACCATCAAATACGTAATTTTTTATTATTAAAATATTATCGTATACGGTTTGATTTTTCACAATTTTCACAAATCATGTTTATAATTATCTCTTGATCGAAGACAATGTGAATCTGACTTTTGTAGTGTCAATTGCAGGGATATTTGCAAACAAACAACAACATAACTGACCAGACTGGTTGTTAATTAATTACTTATAGAGAAGTATGTCAACCAGTTTAGTTAGTTATGTTGTTTTTGTAAACATCTCTTGAGTTGCCTTTTACACCTTCGTGATAAAACTTAGATAATTTGACGACACGTTTTTTTTTTGACAGGGTTTCTTTGTCATAAGACAGATGTTTTTTTTAATCTTTATTTTTATTGAAGACTCATGTTGATACGCGTGATTAAGTAAACTGCGCAGCGTTACCGAATCTAATTCAATTATCGATTTATCATTAATGAGTAATGAGCGGTAGATAGTAAAAAAGTAAACAAGAGTATACATTTTTATATCTCAAATAAGACGCCTTTTATGCTTCCAGATCGGATTATGACAGCATTATTGAGAAAGAGAAAAATATGACATAGGGTAACACAAGATACATTTCTATTCTAGCAAGTAGGCTAGATAGATTATCGGACGCGAGACCATCGTCAGGTTCTATAAGGCCCAATTTAGACGGGGTGAGAACTCGTATTCGAGTTTGATTACATTGCAGGCTACCCAGGTATTACGATGAGTACTGATGATCGATTCGCCGCTGCGATAAGTCGCAGCGGCTGAGATTGGAGGGTCACCTTGAAAGGATGCCGGACACCGGAGCTGCAAAGTAATGACAGGGTGGACGCCGCAGCCAAAACACCGAAAGGCAGGCCTGTAAAACGTTGGAGAGATTGTGTGGAAGAAGATCTTAGGACGATGGGAAGGTTTTCCAGCTACGTAAGTCCCTCTAGAGGGGCAACGTTGGAACCGCGCGGCGAAATCGCGGAGAGAACGACTTCTAACGGGACTTCAGCGGGTCTTCGCTGTATCTGCTAGTCTGTTGTTATATATAGGGTATATATAATGATGTACACAACACGGGAGGTAATAAAGAAAGTCCTCGGACGCATATTTACATCCCTCGCTTGCAGATCGGGCCGCAAACATCTGCCATCTCGGCCTTTCTTTGTTTAACCACCCTAGTTGTGTAATGTAGGTACCTACCAGTGGCGTGGTGTCCAAAGAACTCGATTCCTATCGGCTTGCCTAATATCAGGAATTTGACCAGCTTATTCTACAGCCCTTAAGGAAAATTTACGCCAAACCTGCACCGGCTTGCCCAAGGATATCTTTTACGCCACTCCACTGGTAGGTACTATTAAAAATAAAATAATAATTGTAATTTACATAATTATAACCACAAAACCTTGACATGTAATATTTTATAATATTATCAAACAATGGGTATGAGTATGAGTATTAATTATTTACCAGCTATTGAACGGTTACATCTGTTAAGTTCTAAGCACTAGAGTATTTTCCTGGCATAGAAGCAATACTCTTCAAACCCATTTGTTTTATATCCAAGACAAAAATTTTATCCGACCCGCTCTTAGCAAAACGCCGTCACTAAGTATTAGATTTATATATACTTAATACCTTTTCCTTTCAAAGGGCTGAACTTTCTGCGTATTAAAAGCAGTGGCGCCCTCGGGCGAGGGAAAAAAGAAAGGCATATTATTTCCATTAGTAATTTTCCCGACATCCTATCTTAGTCTCTTCGAAAGTTGGAAAATGCACTTCAGCTAATGGTAATATGGTTTATAGTTAAACAAATTCAAGAGTTTATTAGGAGATTAGGTGAGTATAGCGTGCAGACGAGCGAAACTGGCTTCGATCCTTTTGTCTTTATTTTAATAATTTGGGAATCGCCAGATGTCATTGTCAGGGAAAAAGTAATTTCAAGTTTGACCAGGCTGTCCCACGCATTATTAAGTGGCTTTGAAGTTATTATTGGATTTCTGAAGGTTGTTTTTTGCTTATTATCAGTATCGATTGAAGTTAATTATTAATGGGTTTCTATAGGCTAAAGGTTTTAAACATCTGGCAAATTCTTATACAGCGTTATTGATTTAATTCACAGAACTAACGTAAAACTGCACTAAAAATATTACGAGACATCTGTAATTTTGTAGTGTCTATAAATTTTCGTCTCCATTTTAGGCACTAAAAAGAATTTTGTCCCGTACACGTTCCCTATCGCCATTGGCACCCCTAGTTTGCCATAAACTTCACAATAATTGAAAGAAATAATTACTCAAGCGCCTCTAGACTGATAATAACCACATTTTTACTAAAAAAAACCCGACCGCGGTGCACTTTGAAACTGCATAAAATCCGCCATTTTGTTTATTTTAACGAACTTCATACCCAGTGACACTCGCACCATCATGACGAATCTAATGATGTATCATTTATCAAAATCGGATGTGCCGTTGAGTAGTTACGAGCGGACACCGGAACGGACATACCTACATACATACAGGTCAAACACATAACCCTCCTTTGGGCTTCGCCGCAGTCGGGTAAAAAGTTGGAGAAGTAGGTAAGTGCCATTCTGCTTTTGTTTAATAATACGAAGATAACGTCCTATCTGTTTTTAATTATTTTACGAGTAGGCTTAGTTTGGATACCTAATGTTTTAAATAACAGTGACAAATCGTCACTACTTTGAAAAAAACTCGTATCTAAAAACGTCGTAAAGAAAAACGTCAAAGTTACATACAAACTTCATATACAGCGTGTAAGTCTAATACGGGCGAACAATTAAACCAGATGTAGCGTTTAGTAGTGTTATCATTAATTAATATGATTTTTTAAATTACACTTAATAGTGACCTCGTAATTAATTTTTGAAAATTTACCGAGCAGCAATGTACCGCATACATGCTTGTTATGACATTGCGAGATACGAGCTTTTTTAAAGTAACTGTCAACTAGCGTATTTGTCAACTTGAATGTGTTGCGTTACATTGCGGCCCGAATTATTTTGTATGGTAAATATTTTCATTGTGGTTTTAAGCAATAGTTATCTAAATATGCTTCTTAGGTCCTATGCTGACCACCGTTTCAATATTCGCCCGTATTAGATTTACAGGCTGTAGACTTGCTGCCTTTTTACCTGAAGTCAGTGTCAGATACGAGTTTTTTTCTAAGTAGTGACGAAATGTAAATAGTTTTTCATCACACTTGCTCGAAAATGGTGTCATTACACGTAGGTTTTGCGGGCCGTAAATGACCTATTACGCCCTAGGGCGTAATGGTTTTCTTTTTAAATTTGAAACGCTGGTTCTGTTTTACTCTTATTTGTCATGTTCAAAGAAAAACGCCAACTTACTTTTTAAACTTTTATTACTGAAATATTTATTTAAAGAGAACTGTTATTGCAAATACATGTAAACACATATTTCTGTAACATTAATTAAATGTTTAAATATAGTATTTCAGTATTTTGGAAATATAAAATCAACCATTTTAAGTCTTTACCGCTATGGTTTACGAACGTGACTTGACGTTCGCATTGTCTATGAATTATGTCACTAATGTCACTGTCAGTTTTACAATTTTATTTAGGTTAAGTAAGGTTATTTTAATCAGATTTCCTCACAAGTGTGATGAAAAACATTGTGTGTGCCACGGGCGGTAAAGGAATTACAAACTCGTGTTATTAAAGCCCTCGGCTTCGCCTCGGCCTTGTAACAAACACTCGTTTGTAATTCCTTACTTACCGCCCTTGATACACAATGTACTATTCCTTAACATTGAATTATGTACGCTCAGTTCATCAAACGAAGTCATCAACTTCAATAAAATAAAGTTAAAAACTAAAACCCGACTACGAAAAAGTTTAAAACAAGAATCTTAGGTTTTAGTTCACCAGGCACAGATAAATTGCAATTTTTTAATTTAGAGAACGTTTCGAGTATGCCGTCAGTCGTTCGTAGTCGGAGGCCCCGGCAAGAAGACAAACAAAAAAAGGGGCCTCCGACTACGAACGACTGACGGCATACTCGAAACGTTCTCTAAATTAAAAAATTGCAATTTATCTGTGCCTGGTGAACTAAAACCTAAGATTCTTGTTTTAAACTTTTTCGTAGTCGGGTTTTAGTTTTTAACTTTATTTTATTTACGTATTTTTAGTTATTATTCAGTTACAGTTTTAAGCGCCTTTCCCTTCCTAAGAACCATATCAGCGTGTGAGGCCAACGACCGAGCTCTTTCATAACCACCCTCCATTTAATAGTAATGACAAGAATTACAACAGTAACACATGGTTTGCTTACAACTATATAAGATGCTTTATGCTTTGCTTTTGTCCCGCTTAAAATTACTACGGGACATGGGGTGTTTGCGGAAGAGCTCGGTTTTCGGCCTCGCAGCCTGAAACTCAGCCTTCGGACTTGTAAAAATAAGACTAATAGGTACACGTAAGTAACCAGGGGCGCTCGGTGCCTTTGGTCCAACGCGGTATTCGGTCTTTGCCCCGTTTAAAATTATTGCGGGATACTGGGTTATTGGGTGTTTGCTGAGGAGTTCAGCCTTTGGCCTCGAAGCCTGAAGCTCGCCCTTCGGGCTCGCCAAAATTAGACTAATAGGTATACGTAAGTAACCAGGGGCGCTCGGTACCTTTGGTCCAATGCGGTATTCGGTCTTTGCCCTGCTTAAAATTATTTTGGAATGCTGGGTTATTTGGTGTTTGCTGAGTAGAAGAAGCCTGAAGCTCGCCCTTCGGGCTCGCAATTATTAGACATTTATATACAGTTTGCGTGAAGTAACCAGGAGCGCTTCATGCCTTTGGCTCCGTGCGGTACTGCTTGTGGAGGAGAAACCACATGAATTGGTATGGTAATTAGTCAAAAAGTATGAAAACCAGTGACATACAACCGTAGCAAAACATATACATGCCACACTTTTATAAAATGCTTTTAATTGGAACAACTTTAGAATTATAAAAAACAATTCTAACGTGCTCTTCTTATACTGCAAAATAGAAAGAAAAAAATAGTTTTCACTTACACCTATTTGAAAATCGTGATTCAACGTACCTAAACGTTGTCATATATGATTCCACTCCTCGCCAACAGATGGATTATAACAACAGTTTACAACAGTGTCATCTGTTATGGAGTAGAAATAATTATTATAGAGGTGCCACTAAGTGTGACTAGAGTGATTTATAGATATCGATTTACAGTCAGCTGTAAAAAGATGATGATACATGGTTACTGTATTTAGAAACATCTTTACTTGAAGTTTATCGCAATTAAAGAGTTAATATTTTTGAGGGCATTTAATATGTATGTATGCAGTTGCCTGAATCCAAGATTTACTTTTAAAGTTCCTTTGTTTGTATGAAATTATGAAAAATATCTTGGCCGCCGCATATTGTGCTACTGCTACAGGGCTGCGGAAACCAAATTATCCCGGCCGGTAGTATTCATTCACTCTTCTTCTACGAGCGGATCTTTCGGAATCCTGAAAGGGTTAATTTTGTATTTTAGGTGCACCGAGTTATCAATTCATACGTAACCAATGTCGATGAAAATATCGACTTCATCTTATGACACCTCTAGTTGAGTAGCTTAGCAAACTGTCATTGCGGATAGCGAAATTAAACATGTACAATTATTTCGATATTAATACAATAATACTTACCGGTGATAATATAATTATGCCTCCTCGAGACATATTTTTAAATATGCTCGCAGTGAGGCAGCATAGGTAAAATCGCGTAATATTTACGGGATTACAACGATTTTATTTAAACATTATTGATGTGACACAACACACGCGTCAGTTGCCGGCATGAAAATGACATGTATTCGGCAATGTTCGCAAATACGAAGTTACCCGATATCTCTCAATACGAATGAGACATCTGAAGGTCTAGCATAGCAGGCCGTTTTGATATTTAGCAGGTGTGAATATATCTAAATATGTTTTTTCTTTTTCTATCAAATGTATTATGAAAGTAACGGGTGATGTCATTTCATGCCACGACTGGCATAACGACACATTATGCTAGCCCTTGCCGAAACGAATCGCTGGAGAGCAAGCTGTTGAATGTCGTTCTTGTTGTTATTAAAATGAAAATATTGTTGCATAATATACCTGTATCAGCATGTGTGATATATTTTTGCAATAGGTTATTAAAGCTCTTTAATTTGATATGTAACTCGATGCAACTCGATGACTTTTATTTTTTAATCCATGAGTTTTTTGAGGACCACGGTCTGTATATTAAATTTTAGTTTTAACTAACTAGCCTATAACCCGCGCAGAATCAAGACGAATCTAACGATACCCCTCGTGTTTGAATCGGTTTAGTAGATTTTGAGTTATGAGGGAACAAACGAACATACAAACATACAAACATACAAACATACAAATATACAAACATACAAACATACATACATATATACATACGGTGCTAAAATCATAACCCTCCTTTTTGCTTCGCCGTAGTCGGGTAAAAAATAATTGAAACCGAACCATTGCTTTTTATTATTATTTTTTGTTGTTATAGCGGCAATAGACATTTTGAATTCACATTTTGTAAAAAATTAAAGTTTCTACCTATTACGGTTCAAACGGTATTCATAAATAAAATAAAGTTAAAAACTAAAACCCGACTACGAAAAAGTTTAAAACAAGAATCTTAGGTTTTAGTTCACCAGGCACAGATAAATTGCAATTTTTTAATTTAGAGAACGTTTCGTATGCCGTCAGTCGTTCGTAGTCGGAGGCCCCGGCAAGAAGACAAACAAAAAAAGGGGCCTCCGACTACGAACGACTGACGGCATACTCGAAACGTTCTCTAAATTAAAAAAATGCAATTTATCTGTGCCTGGTGAACTAAAACCTAAGATTCTTGTTTTAAACTTTTTCGTAGTCGGGTTTTAGTTTTTAACTTTATTTTATTTACGTATTTTTAGTTATTATTCAGTTACAGTTTTAAGCGCCTTTCCCTTCCTAAGAACCATATCAGCGTGTGAGGCCAACGACCGAGCTCTTTCATAACCACCCTCCATTTAATAGTAATGACAAGAATTACAACAGTAACACATGGTTTGCTTACAACTATATAAGATGCTTTATGCTTTGCTTTTGTCCCGCTTAAAATTACTACGGGACATGGGGTGTTTGCGGAAGAGCTCGGTTTTCGGCCTCGCAGCCTGAAACTCAGCCTTCGGACTTGTAAAAATAAGACTAATAGGTACACGTAAGTAACCAGGGGCGCTCGGTGCCTTTGGTCCAACGCGGTATTCGGTCTTTGCCCCGTTTAAAATTATTGCGGGATACTGGGTTATTGGGTGTTTGCTGAGGAGTTCAGCCTTTGGCCTCGAAGCCTGAAGCTCGCCCTTCGGGCTCGCCAAAATTAGACTAATAGGTATACGTAAGTAACCAGGGGCGCTCGGTACCTTTGGTCCAATGCGGTATTCGGTCTTTGCCCTGCTTAAAATTATTTTGGAATGCTGGGTTATTTGGTGTTTGCTGAGTAGAAGAAGCCTGAAGCTCGCCCTTCGGGCTCGCAATTATTAGACATTTATATACAGTTTGCGTGAAGTAACCAGGAGCGCTTCATGCCTTTGGCTCCGTGCGGTACTGCTTGTGGAGGAGAAACCACATGAATTGGTATGGTAATTAGTCAAAAAGTATGAAAACCAGTGACATACAACCGTAGCAAAACATATACATGCCACACTTTTATAAAATGCTTTTAATTGGAACAACTTTAGAATTATAAAAAACAATTCTAACGTGCTCTTCTTATACTGCAAAATAGAAAGAAAAAAATAGTTTTCACTTACACCTATTTGAAAATCGTGATTCAACGTATTTACCTAAACGTTGTCATATATGATTCCACTCCTCGCCAACAGATGGATTATAACAACAGTTTACAACAGTGTCATCTGTTATGGAGTAGAAATAATTATTATAGAGGTGCCACTAAGTGTGACTAGAGTGATTTATAGATATCGATTTACAGTCAGCTGTAAAAAGATGATGATACATGGTTACTGTATTTAGAAACATCTTTACTTGAAGTTTATCGCAATTAAAGAGTTAATATTTTTGAGGGCATTTAATATGTATGTATGCAGTTGCCTGAATCCAAGATTTACTTTTAAAGTTCCTTTGTTTGTATGAAATTATGAAAAATATCTTGGCCGCCGCATATTGTGCTACTGCTACAGGGCTGCGGAAACCAAATTATCCCGGCCGGTAGTATTCATTCACTCTTCTTCTACGAGCGGATCTTTCGGAATCCTGAAAGGGTTAATTTTGTATTTTAGGTGCACCGAGTTATCAATTCATACGTAACCAATGTCGATGAAAATATCGACTTCATCTTATGACACCTCTAGTTGAGTAGCTTAGCAAACTGTCATTGCGGATAGCGAAATTAAACATGTACAATTATTTCGATATTAATACAATAATACTTACCGGTGATAATATAATTATGCCTCCTCGAGACATATTTTTAAATATGCTCGCAGTGAGGCAGCATAGGTAAAATCGCGTAATATTTACGGGATTACAACGATTTTATTTAAACATTATTGATGTGACACAACACACGCGTCAGTTGCCGGCATGAAAATGACATGTATTCGGCAATGTTCGCAAATACGAAGTTACCCGATATCTCTCAATACGAATGAGACATCTGAAGGTCTAGCATAGCAGGCCGTTTTGATATTTAGCAGGTGTGAATATATCTAAATATGTTTTTTCTTTTTCTATCAAATGTATTATGAAAGTAACGGGTGATGTCATTTCATGCCACGACTGGCATAACGACACATTATGCTAGCCCTTGCCGAAACGAATCGCTGGAGAGCAAGCTGTTGAATGTCGTTCTTGTTGTTATTAAAATGAAAATATTGTTGCATAATATACCTGTATCAGCATGTGTGATATATTTTTGCAATAGGTTATTAAAGCTCTTTAATTTGATATGTAACTCGATGCAACTCGATGACTTTTATTTTTTAATCCATGAGTTTTTTGAGGACCACGGTCTGTATATTAAATTTTAGTTTTAACTAACTAGCCTATAACCCGCGCAGAATCAAGACGAATCTAACGATACCCCTCGTGTTTGAATCGGTTTAGTAGATTTTGAGTTATGAGGGAACAAACGAACATACAAACATACAAACATACAAATATACAAACATACAAACATACATACATATATACATACGGTGCTAAAATCATAACCCTCCTTTTTGCTTCGCCGTAGTCGGGTAAAAAAGCTCAAAACAATGTTAATTAGTAAGGCATATCATTCCACCGAAGAATTATTTAGCGATAAGTTAATATAATCTCAACTAACTTTGTACATAATACCATATACTAAATAGTTTTAGTTTTTTTTTAAGTTATGTGTGCCATATCTTGTACTATTAAGTACGAGAAATTTTAATGTCTAGTTTGTAAGTTATATCTGTAGTTGTAATTGCAATGCCCTAACAGGGCGTACTCTTAGACGTGCTCGTAAGTCAAATTGTACAATGCAAATTAATAAATGAAATGAACGCTAGAGCCCTGTGACAGACAGCGGAGGCTAGTAATAGGGTTCCATTGGCACCCTTTGGATACGAAACCCTAAAAAAACGCATTTAATATGTATGAAACCCATGCAAATATACAGTTTTTTTCCCCCTCGTAATCTAGACATTCCAGATCAGAAAAGCCAGCATTATTTATCGCTTACATAACCAAACAATTATCTGTATCATTGTGTGTATTTCTGTCTGTCGCTGTTTCGCGCGTTGGCAACTCTTCAAGCGGTTTTTGTGGTTCTTCTATTCGTGGACGACATTGCTCTTGCGCGTGCGCAAGGACGGAGCCACGGCCAGTCTGCATTTTTAATTAATATGCGCGAAGGCAGAGCCGGATTCGTAGAATAACAATAATAGGTGATTCTTCGGATCTTTGATCACAAATATATTGGCGATTTCCCTGTAAATGCTGTCTTAGTAGCATATACTTTTTCACTTGGTCAGCCCAGCGCATATCTGATTCCCTCCACTTTTCCCTGTACGACTAACCGCTCTATGGAGTCGTTACCCGCCTGGAGACATGCCCAAAATACTGCAGTCACGCACTATACTACGGCCGGCAGACGCTGCGTGATGCCGAGCTCCTGGGGTATGGACACGCTGGTGCGGAACTCCGTCCAAAATGTCCCGAGCATCTTCCTCTAGCACCACATCTCCAGAGCGTCTATCTTTCCCTTTTTCAACTCGCGCACTGTCCACGTCTCTGCTGCGTAAAGAAAAATGGGGAAAACCAGAGTTCGCACGAGCCTGACTTTGGGCTGATAGATATAAGATAGATAAGGAAAGGAAAGCTATATTTGCTGCAATTTTCTCGGTTAAATCTGCGATCTCACTATCAGTGACACTTAAATTCGGCCCTGGTTGGAAACGGGATGTTGTATGTTATATGCGCGTTACACTAATGAGATGTCTCAATCCAAATTTTAACACTAATGGAGTGAGGTTTGTAATAAAATTTACCGTTCACTTATTTGTCATGAACATCCCACCACATCGTGAGCCAAGTCAACTTGATGAGTTTGTCCTTCTCGGTAATCACCTAATGTCAACCGTCATGACAAGTATCAGGTGATTCGTCCACAGGGGATGGTGATGTTGATGAACTTTGCCTGGTCAGGATTGTTAGAATTTTGGCTACAATAGTCCTATCTGTGATGGGAGCTCGATCCTAATAGAGTGTGACACGACCATTCTCAAGGTCTGGCGCCGGTGCGTACTTAGATATAGTACATAATCTCGAATCCCACGAGAGCGTATCGAAGAGCAAGTTGCTGGTGGATAACCTAGGTTACTTGGTTATGTCCAAGCATGTTTATTTTATTTTCATCCTGGTCCATTATCTAAAGGTATATTAGAAGATCGTTTGCTTGTGGCCGCAAGCCGGATGCTCTTCGCTGCACGCAGAGGGCGAGATATCAGGCGACCGGCATCGCGTTGGTTTGGTTCCTACACAATCGGTAATTAGCCGGTATCGATATTTGTTGTTGTACATAGCCAAACCATCTTCGATTCGACACACGCATCAGATCAGTCGAATAAAACGCCACATACATCATCGCTCGCTCAAACTGTAAATATGTCTTCGCTGACCTAGCCAAAGGGCGACGGCACCCACGCTACCGAAAAATTAAAATCTCATGTTTACGAAGATTATCAAAAGAATAAACCGATTCTAATGTCCCGCCCACTGCCTCGCGAACCCTGCCAAAGAGAAAACAACAGATTTCTATATGAGATTCATTATAAAGATCTGCTCTTTTTATTTTGGAAGGTTGTCTTGGCGAAGCGACGGGCGAAAATAAAATAAACACACAATGTTCATCTAACATTATATTTTTTCAGCGGCATTATAATGCCGTCTATATATAGATGAAATGACGCTTGGACAAGGTTACGGCATCGGTATGGTGGTGTTTGACCCCGGGTTTCCTTGTTTTGTATTTTTCCGTGTATTTCGTACATACTATCTTGGAAGGGGGATTCAACTAACGGAGTATAAGTATTATATTGCCAAGTGTTGTGGCTCACAAACCCTAAGGTACAAACTTGAGCTTAAATCAATATAAGTACAACATTATACACCTAGGGGGTGAATACATATACGAAATACATCCACATAATAATTTTAAGTCTTGCCCTGGCCTGGGGTTTACTCTCGTTCAGCAGGTGGAAATGTTTGCTTATGGCCGTGGTGAATAAAATAGGATGACCTGTTTTTTTTCCAACTATGTACACTCACGGACAATGAATTTGGGTAATTTTCTATATAATTTTTAACAGGAAATGACCCGAATTCATTGTCCGTGAGTGTACTATCGAAATTTTCATGACGTATTCGACGAGGTCAATATTTTAGACAAAATATCACACTTTCAGTCTTACAGCTCATTCAGCCTTCAGTTTTTCGAGTTCATTGCATGGTCATGGACAATCGAGCGTCACGATAGAATGACGTATGGTAAAATATAACAAGGTGTGTATTCATCCCGTGCAAGGTGATGACGTCTTGTGCAGTCAACTAACGTACCATATCGATGCTTATACAATGGCAACATTATCGTGGCGTAGGTAAGTTCATTCTCGGGACGAGCATACCTTTATTGTCCATGGGGTGTCCTTCGAACAGTACGGATTGGAAATTTTGTTTGGGAATGGATTCTGGTAGACATGTGTAGCGAGTGAGTGAGTGATTCAAAAGAGCTATATCAGTTGGTCGAGCTCACCGGCCCACTCGCTCAGATCCGATTCAAGCAACGGCGTATACCAATTACTGCTCTCTCGTATGTTCGGAAATATTCGGATTTGGAGCAACTGTACTGAGCTATAAGAGCTAGTGAACTGTTGATACACCACTACTAATACTACCTACTGAGCTTATAAGAGCACATAGTGGAGCTATTGAGCTAAAAGAGTGATACATATCTTTGAGAGCTAAGTATTCATATCACTCTTTTCACTTTAGTGACACATTTGTCGCTTGTCTAGATTCTGGTCTATTGTCGCTGAAGGTAGGTTTTATTACGTAACAAACTAAAAAGCAGATGCTTTTTTGCCTATTAGCTCTTTCTCTAGATTTCCTACTGTCGTTACTGCTGCCTGCCTACATTCATTATCATCCAATTTCGGTTATGGCGACTGCTATTGACTCCGAGTTATTGTTTGTCTTTGGTGTGCATTTACGTGATTGTATTCTTCGCAGTAAAATGTCTCGTATATTAGGGAGATCTGTGACACGCTATTGACGTAATATTCGCCCGTGGTCAATCTTTCCGTACGTCGCATTTATCTTCTAACTCTTTCTTACGTCGCTCCTCAAACTCGGCAACTTTAATCTTACGGGTTTTCTCCACTCTAGCCGATTTTCTGCCAAATACTTCCTGCTGAAGCTCCACAAGGTTCATGTACCGTTAATAGTGCCCTTATATCTAAGTAGCTGGTCACTAGAGTTCCTTTTGTCGTCTTCTAGCTCAGGATAAAATTAATCTTCAAGTACGTCTAAAAACTGTCTAATTTGATTAGAACACGTGCCATTCTTCGTTTATTAAAAAACAACAACAGTGTACGAAACTTTGCCGGTCCGCTCAGCTGCCGCCCCTAAATATCCGAGACAATGACGTTGACGGCAGATGTGTGTGTATATTTTCTGCCTAAATCTCAATATGACACGGTTACGCAACTCCTTTTTGCGAAAATGCTGAATCTTCTTCATCGTTACCAGATCGAATTCAAATCGTCAGTACTTAAAAAAAACACGTAGGTATCTTATACTGACTCCAGGTAAAACGCAGTGTATAGGGAACGTGCACGAACTAGGTGGCAGCACTAAACAACAAAAGAGACACGGGCGGATAATAAGGGAAACTATCGCTCCTGTCAAATCAAGCTGTCAATGTCAATGATAATATGTAATTGTGTCAATGTTAAATATAGTAAGTCGTAGCTACACTGACGTTAATCGTCCTTCAACGCGATAAATGAACGTTATTAACGGCGTTTTCGCCAATATGGCCCCAGCATGAGAGGGTATATGATTTAGATTGGCGGCATCAGTTGGCAGCACCTTCGTCATGCACGTTCCCTATAGGCTTCCCCTTCGGGTCGGCCCTCAAATTCACTCGTCCATTTATTGCTTACGCCTCGGCCTTTACAACAATGTATCTGTCAATTAAGTATTGTCACAATTTATCAAAAACATAACACTCCTTTTTTGGGCAGTCATGTAAAAAAAGCGGTCAAGTGCGAGTTGGAGTCGCGGACCGAGGGTTTCGTACGAACTCGTAAGTAGATACGTGAATAGTTCAAGAAAAACTGTTTGGCGGTTAGTTTAATTAGTAGGAGCAAATAAGTACGATTTTTGCAAATTTCTCAAAAGCGATGCAAGTTAGGAAAACCGTTATATTTTTCCTGTAATATTTAGGACGTCATTAATAATTGGTAATTATTACAGATTTTTCTGTTCAGTATCTTCAAAGATAATAGGGGGGAATGGTATTTTTGTAACGTTTTTCGTCATAAATCAAAACCTAACTCATTTAAGAAAAAATAAAAGAAAACGGTGTTTTAATCTACAAATTAAGCCCTTTCATTTGATACCTACCCCAATAGATATAATAGCCCTACTTTCAATTTTCAAAGTCCCTTTAAGAAAAAAGTAACAAGATTTTTTTTACGTCCAATAGGCACAGGTTAGCTACTTTTGATACTATTCCAAATTTCAAATCGATAGCAGCAGTAGTTCCTGAGATACCTGGCTGTGACAGACGGACAGACGGACAGACAGACAGAGTCGCACCATAAGGGTTCTTTTTTACCATTTTGCTACGGAACCCTAAAAACAACAGAATACGCAAAATTTCCGTCGGCCCAGCTGTCGCTCGGAATATCGGCCGAGCCCGCGCATTCTCGTCCAATAAGGACTAAGGCCGAGGCAAGATTTATGCGCCGAATTAGGCCGCCCGAAGATATGTTGCAGCTCTGAGATAAGGGTTAGATTTTAGCAAGCGTTTTCCCACGTGGGTACAGTGCTGCCGGTTATACAAATTAATCTGTACCTACACATACAGATTTTTGAAGACTTTACAAATCGCAGATTTGTGAGAGAGATGTTTTTTAGAGATTCAGCACAATGTAATTATACCGCCACAATTTATTACTTTCTCCACGTCAAAAGAAATAACTGGCCAAGAGCATGTCGGACCATGCTCAGTGTAGAGTTCCATAGCCGTAACTATAAGGTAAAAAATACGATGTAAAAAAAGTACAACAACAAAAGAGCGTATCTTCATAGCAATTACGTCCTTTTGTTGAGAAGCGCAGTTTATCGGCAATAACTCAAAAACGGTTAATCCGATCTTGTTCATAATAATTTTCGTTGAAAGTATTAATTGAGCGTTATCTTTGCAATTTTGTTTATATTTTTCGGACACACGGTTTAGAAAATAGAGGGGGGGGGGGGGGGACACAATTTTCACATTTTTCGGAGCGATTATTTCCAAAGGTATTCACTTAATCAAAAACATTACTTAAGAACCTTAAAATGTTTTCAAAAGAGCTGTCGAACTATGTACCACACGTTGACATTTTGTGAAAAAAATTTTTTTTAGCTTCTGTTACATGTATGGAGTGCCCCCCCTAGATTTTTTTATTTTTATTATTTAACTACCAAACTTAGTTGCGGCATCTACAAGACATCTATATTCCAAATTTCACCAGTATAGGTCTTGTAGTTTTTGAGTAAAATGCCTGTGACATAACGTGAGTGACGGACATGACGAAACTATAAGGGTTCCTTTTTAGCCATTTTGGCTACGGAACCCTAAAAATGGTAATAGGGTCCCGTTTGCACCCTTCAGGAAAAAAAACGTGCCTTACACGTGATATTATTTTTACTGTCTGAGAATTTCGTTGAGTTTCAATTTCAACGTACCTACTTAGTTAGGTAGGTACCTATGTATCTAAGTCTTCTTCAGACACTTCCGATTTAATCCATAAAATTGTGACAATCTCGAACAACACTCGTAAAGTTCAAACTTGGAAAGCTAGTCACACTTCTTCATACTTAAAAAATATGCGCGGCGCTTGTTTACGATTGTAGGAACAAAAATAATTGCTAATAATACTGTGATACATTGGAGGCCCCGGAATACGGGGCCTACAGGCTACCAGATTACCTATATAAAAAAGTGCGATTTCGGAACAAATTGAGTCGCAAATTGCCCTAAGTCGCCTGTAACGGTAACGGTGTGCGATAATAGCAGACTGCTAGAATGTGGCTCCATTCCAAATGGCGGGACATTAACAATAAAATTAATAGAAAAAGCACTGTCATTGAATAATTACGAGTCCTCGACGAAAATAGAGCCATTTTGAATTTATTGTGGGTAATGAGCAAGCACCGAAGCATCATTCTTGTTTAATTTCTGTAGCGATGCGCAAAATTGTATCTACTTAAAATACTATTTATTCTGCGAGTTACTTAAGTAAATATCTGATGTGTAATGCTTCTAGTAGTTTAGGAATTAGTAATATATTTTTTCTACTCCTGTACTTTTATCTGTCTTTTACTTGGTCACGAACGCTAATATAAGAACATACATAATATGAGTTCAGAAAAGTTTATACTCTATTCCCCATAACAGCACTAGTGTCGTTATAGTCACATTACGATACTGCTAGCAGCCACAGACTTCTAAATCTAGGTTAAACTTAGGTCAAGGTTTAAGCGCTCAATTCTAACTTTACGATAAAAATGCACAACTACCAACTTAACAAACAATTAAATTCCTACGATTTTTAAGAAAAACAAAACTTTCCGAATTGAATTCATTGATACAAACAACATAAAAAAAAAGTTTTTAAATTATCGTCACTTCGTCTCATTAACCAGTATACTTCATATTAAAAAAAAGTTTACCATAGACACAGCTGTCAGTCAATATGTCATATTTGCCTTGTTTGGGAGCTGTTTAATTAGGTATGTATTTCATATTTTAAATCCTAGTCGTAGAAAAAGTATTGTATGCAACGTTGTATAATTAAGTCAAAAAATGCTCATTGCGTCTCTATTTGCGATACTCGCCGCATTCGCGGCTCGTATCGCAACTCACGCAATTCGCATTTTTTGTACCCACTTATACAACTGTTGCATAAAATACTATTACAGAAGTAATTTTTTTTATTTTATTTATTTAAGGTTCGCCAACAGTTATTACACCATAACATTCATAGCTTAGATCATAGAGTATTAAGATTAGTGTACAAATAATTATAGGCAAACACAGCATGCACAGTTAGCTTATACGCCAGAGTGGAGTAATCAGCGAACATAATCATTTAATTATAGTCCTTAGGTTGGCGTTGTAGCAGAATCGGAACGCATCCGTTCTGCCGTGTGTTGTCTGTGGCTCGCCCCGGCCTCTTGCGATTCTGACAGCTTTAGCGTAAGACGATTGCCCATTAATATATTTTATAAACGTGTTTTATATTAAATAAATACACAGTGATTCACTTCAAGAAACATCTTTTATTACAAATACTACATGGCGCAGCCGGAGATGAACTGAAATGTCCAGATGCCTATGGATTCAACTTTGCCAAAAGCAATCCTTTCGCATATTTTTGCTCGCGGCCGGATTTGAACGACTAGCAGAAACGAGAAAAGCTGCTATACTGCTCAACTGTATCGGGCAACAGGCCCAGGAATTGTATTTCAATGTATTGAAACAAGATGATAAAACAAAGCTGGAAGACATCATAACATTATTTGATGAACATTTTAAGCCCAAACAAAATGAGGTGATCAACAGTTACAACTTTAACAAGAGGAAGCAAGAAAATGGCGAATCATTTGATGCATTCTACACGGACTTGAGAAGAATAGCGGAAAATTGTAATTACAAAGAAAGAGACAGGATGCTCAGAGACCGGATTGTGATAGGTGTTATGGATCAACGGGTTCAACAGAAACTTCTGGAAATCAAGGAACTGACTCTCGAGAAAGCTGTGGAAGTCTGCCGCTCTGCTGAACTTTCTAAGGAGCACATGAAGGCATTGAACCAACCGGAGGTGCATGCAGTGCAGATTAAAAACTCCTCGCACCAGTATCATCAGGCCTCAGGATCAAAAGCTAAGTATTTTGATAATAATAATAGGTCCTCGCATAGGAATAATGGTGTGAATCAGTATAATAAGACATACTACCTATGTAGAAAATGTAATACTGAACATGGCCCCAGGAATTGCCCGGCTTATGGAAAAATGTGTACTAAATGTAAAAAATATAACCATTTCAGTGTCGGGTGTCATTTTTCAGAGAAAAAGGTACATGAAGTCAATGATAATGACTGTCTTAACAATGTGCATGACTTATGACTAGTTTATTCTATAGATTTAACTAAGAATGAGTGGACCGAGCAGCTTAGGCTTGAAAACAAGCGAGTGTCTTTTAAATGCGACACAGGGGCCCAAATTAATGTACTTTCTTTAAAAGACCTAAAACTGATTGTCAATGATGATAATAAAATAAAACTGTCTGAGACAAAAACTTTAATTGAGGTCTTTGGGGGCGGCAAGTTAGTGCCAATAGGTAAAATCACTTTGAAGACTTACTCTAAAAATGATGAAAATAATTTTCAGACAGAATATATAATTATTAAGGAAAATGTCCGTCCTATTCTAGGACTAAAGTCGCTAATAGAGCTGGAGTTGTTGACGAATAATAATATTAATACAATAATGAATAAAACTTCAAGTTCCAGTAAAGACTTAATTATTAACGCCAATTCCGAACTTTTTCAGGGTGTTGGGGAGTTTAAGGAGCCGTTGGAGTTGCGCATTCAATCAGGAGTACAGCCAGTGGTGCGACCTCCTCGGCGAGTGCCCCACGCACTGATGTCACGCCTTGCAGATAAGCTGAAGGTTCTGGTGGAGCACAAGGTCATAGCCGAGGTCAAACACCCTAGGAGTTTCGTAAGCAATCTTGTTATAGTAGAAAAGAGAGACGGCTCGTTAAGAATATGTCTTGATCCGAAGGATCTTAACAAAGTTTTAATAAGAGAACATCACTTAATTCCTACATTGGATGAAATTGTCCCTAAGTTATGTAACAAAAAATTTTTTTCGGTTCTCGATTTATCAGATGGGTTTTATAACATAAAATTAACAGAAGAGTCCAGCAATTTATGTACTTTCAACAGCCCTTACGGGTGCTATCGCTTCTTAAGATGCCCTTTTGGGATTTCAGTAGCTCCTGAAATGTTCCAAAGGTACAGTGAGACTGCCTTTGGTGACATTCCAGGTGTAATTGTGTATTGCGATGATTTACTAATTTGTGGTGAGACAGACAAAGAGCATGATGCAATATTAAAGAAAGTTTTTGAACGTGCTAAGGAACATAATGTTCGTTTTAATAGAAACAAGTTTCAGTATAAATTAACCGAAGTTAAATATTTTGGACACATTTTTTCCGAACAAGGCATGAAAATTGACCCAGAGAGAGTAAACGCCATTATTAATATGAAAAGTCCAGGCAATAAAAAAGAACTACAAATTTTCCTCGGCATGGTTAACTATTTAAGAAAATTTATACCAAATATGGCCGATATTGCATCACCGCTCCAATTATTACTAAAAAAGGATGTAAACTGGTTATGGACGGAAACTCATGAAAATGTTTATACTAATATTAAGAAAAAATTAACAGAAGCCCCAACCTTACAAAATTTTAATCCTAAATTGCCAATTGTGATACAGTGTGATGCATCAAAGGACGGCTTGGGCTGTTGTCTATTGCAAAACGACAAGCCGGTAAGTTTTGCATCAAGAAGTCTAACATCAGCTGAACAGAACTTTTCTCAAATAGAAAAAGAGTTACTTAGTGTAGTCTGGGCCACACATAAATTTCACTATTATATATATGGACAGAAATGTACAATATTAAATGACCACAAACCTCTAGAGTCAGTGCTAAAAAAACATATTTATGAAGTTCCGTCTCCTAGACTTCAAAGAATGAAACTTAAACTCCTGAAGTATGATATAATGTTTAAATATTTAAAAGGGAAATACATGTATATAGCGGACTTGCTATCGCGTGCATTTATTAAGTGTAATGATGGAGACGAACCATACTTAAACGACATGATTCATTGTGTTGGACTCGCAAGTCAATTACAATGCACGCAAGAGCAAAAAACCGAGCTTATAACTGAAACAAGTAATGATGCGGAATTATCAACATTAATACATTATATTAAAAATGGGTGGCCGGATAAAAAACATGTCATGGATGATTTAAAATATTATTTTAAATTTAAAGCCGAATTACATACTGACGATAATCTAGTATTTTTGAATTACAGATTAATAATTCCGACGTCATTACGTTTGAAATTCATGAAATTGTTACATGAAGGGCATCTTGGTACAGCTAAAATGAAACAACTTGCAAGAAATTTGTATTATTGGCCAAAAATCGATGAACATCTAGAAACCTTTGTAAAACGATGCTTCATCTGTCAAACTTACCAAAATAATAATGTGAAGGAACCTTTGCTATCGCACGAAGTGCCTAATTTGCCATTTCTTAAAATAGGAACCGATATAATGGAATTTAAAACAAAAAGCTATCTAGTAATCTATGATTACTTTTCTAAGTGGTTAGACATTAAATTAATACCAAGTAAAAGTGCTAAGTGTATCATTAATACTTTAATGGATGTTTTTTGTAACTTTGGCATTCCTAATGAAGTAGTTTCAGATCATGTACCTTTTGATTCTAAAGAATGTAAGCAGTTTGCCCGGGAATGGGGATTTAAATTTACTTACACTAGCCCGAGATATCCCCAGTCTAATGGAATGGCCGAAAGAGGAGTACAGATAGCTAAAAAAATCTTGTATAAATGTAATGAAGATAAGACAGACTTTAGATTAGCTTTACTACAATATAGAGTAGCACCAGTTTCAGGTACAAATTTTTCACCTAGTCAGCTATTAATGAACAGGAATTTGAAAACAAAATGTATAACGAATTATGATTACTTGCAGCCAAAATTAAACATTAATGTTGAACAACAATTTGAGAAAACTGCACAGAAAAATGTTAAATATTATAACAATACGGCTAGAACAAAAGCAGTATTTAGTAATGGCCAGCAAGTTTGGTTCAAAAAAGATGTTGCTAAAAATGTTTGGTTACAAGGAAAGATTGTAAAAAATAATGGGTTTAGATCGTATGATTTAGTTGATAAGGATAATGTAGCATATACGAGAACCTCTTTTCATATTAGACCGGCTTAAGACTTTGTGTTCCACTGGAGCCATGCTGCTGATTGAATGCTTAACTACTAGGGTTTCTTTAATTGTTTGTGAAAGGGGGGAGAAAATAACATGTAACTTGTTTAGTATATAGAAGATGTAGTACACTAGTTTAATTTTAAGTTAAGGGGAAAGATGTAGCAGAATCGGAACGCATCCGTTCTGCCGTGTGTTGTCTGTGGCTCGCCCCGGCCTCTTGCGATTCTGACAGCTTTAGCGTAAGACGATTGCCCATTAATATATTTTATAAACGTGTTTTATATTAAATAAATACACAGTGATTCACTTCAAGAAACATCTTTTATTACAAATACTACAGGCGTTGTGTACGATCCACTTAAAGGAAACAAAGAGATTGTTTAGTAAACCCCAAAAACACCAAAGTGACCACATTGTATAAAGTTGTTACCTTCCATAGATTACGAAAACATTAATAGAAAAAGAGCGCTCTAGCTGCCTTCGCATTTGTTCGACCAAGTAGTCCAACTTCGGCCGCTTAGGAGCCCGCGACACGTACACAGACACTCGATAGCACGTCTGTGTGAATGCGATCCATACTGGAGCATTCTTATTTCTTTGCTTGTAGTGCGTTCGTACACGGCGCGCACACATTCAAGCGCACGAATCGCACGATGTACCTTTTCGAGGAAGAAAAATACTGCTATTATACTGTGCCTCTGGTGGAGAAGATCCCGCAGTTGATGTAGAACAGTTTGTTTCACTCTTACATATAAACACGTCACGTCATCGGTTGCGACGTCGGGACGTGGAAAATTACGACGAGCAATGTAAAAATTCACGTTACCATATCGCGACGTGCCACATCACGGCATCATTTCACGTTGCGACGTCGTGACGTGGAAAATTACGACGAGCAACGTAAAAATTCACGACACGATATCGCAACGTGCCACGTTACGATATCGCGACGTGCCGTCACGGCATCGTTTCACGTTGCGACGCCGTGACGTGGAAAATTATATTTTAATTTTTAATCTCTCTACACTGACATAACGTTATTTTTTGAATGAATGTTTTCATGTGTAAGAACCCTAAATATTAGCTTCTAAACGACGCCCGGCGCGTTGAGGTTTTCGACACACACACTGAATTTTTCTTGACATACAACGTCATAGAGTTGGGTCCATATTGGCTCATATAAAATTGGTATTTCGATTTTTTATACAAATAACGATTTGTGACTATACTCATCATTTCTCCGAAAAATTTTGCTCATAATTTTTTTTAATATTTATTAGTACTACTACTTACATTGCCTATAATAATAAAAAAATCGAATTTTTGTACACATAATGTTATTATTTAGATGTTATCTGTACCTATAATGTTATTAGCAAGAATTACTTAATTAATAAAGTTATTACATATAATTATTTTGCTCATAATGATTATAAGTTATATAATTTGAAATCAACGTGTATCGTAAGTCGTAACGCATAATATGCAATCATAATTCAACTTATTTCATAGAATCATTTTGCTCATAATGTTTAGAAGTTATATTATTTATTCACAACGTGTATCGTTTCGTTTTTAGGGTCATAAAAAAAATAACCCTAACCTACATATTTTTTGGGAGCCGTTTCGTTTTTAGGGTCATCAAAAAAAAAAAACCCTAACCTACCTATTTTTGGGAGCCGTTTCATTTTTAGGGTCATCAAAAAAATAACACTATCCTACCTAGTTTTGGGAGCCGTTTCGTTTTTAGGGCCATTAAAAAAATAACCCTAACCTACCTATTTTTGGGAGCCGTTTCGTTTTTAGGATCATCAAAAAAAATAACCCTAACCTACCTATTTTTAGGAGCCGTTTCGTTTTTAGGGCCATTAAAAAAAATAACCCTAACCTACATATTTTTTGGGAGCCGTTTCGTTTTTAGGGTCATCAAAAAAAAAAAACCCTAACCTACCTATTTTTGGGAGCCGTTTCATTTTTAGGGTCATCAAAAAAATAACACTATCCTACCTAGTTTTGGGAGCCGTTTCGTTTTTAGGGCCATTAAAAAAATAACCCTAACCTACCTATTTTTGGGAGCCGTTTCGTTTTTAGGATCATCAAAAAAAATAACCCTAACCTACCTATTTTTAGGAGCCGTTTCGTTTTTAGGGCCATTAAAAAAAATAACCCTAACCTACCTATTGGAACTTGGAAAAAATATATACGAATAGATTATGATTATGACTAAGCAGCGATATATTTTGAAATATATATTACACCAAATATTATTACTTGAAAACGTTATATTGAAATATTATATATACATAAATTATAGTAACAAAGTTGTTTATGTTGAACAACATTATGATTATAATACATTCGGAGTTCCAATGACTATGACTAAAAATAAATATGTACAATGATCATTAGGTTGTAAAATTTTATGAGATACATTTTCGGAGTTCCAATAATCGAATTTGCAATTTTATATGAACTTTGGCGCACCCCATAGAGTTAATTGTATGTCGCTACTCGCTAGTAATCCGGATTATCGGAGGTTCGATAGCGCGGCTATAAATACTGAACAAGCCGTTTTGAGTTTTGTAATGCAGCTTTGAGTAAAAAGTCCATTGAAGCGGAATCGTAATAAATAATCTATGTCCATATGTTTCTGCTTTCCGGCCGGAAAGCGTCACCTTGCCGGCCGCTGCGCTAAACGAAAATGCCGCTTTCTGGCTCCGTCGAACAGAAAAATAGTATACAAACCTAGGCCAGCAAATAAGAAAGCCTCAGGACGCATGTTTACTGGCCTCGGTGTACTATTAGTGAATATCGCTCCGCTCCAAAGGACAGCTAGGTAGCTTTAGACTTCTAAAATCTTAACATTTAATGATTAACTCAGGGGTGTTACTAAAATCGTATAATTTGGCATTTCTCTTGTGCCAATAATGTTTACGAGCATTTTGTCCGGCTAACAGCGCGTGGGCTGAGTCAATGACTTGGCAAGTTGGCAAAGGCAGTGAGTCCTCTTAGAACAATAACGACGCATGCGACTTTGCCATTTAAGAGACATATGACTTTTAATGACTCTTTTTGAGAGGATATTTCGTAGGACACGAGGGGTGATGTCACAGGTATTATGAAATTTATTATTGTGTGTACAAATGGAGCCACTGTTAGTTTAGTTTAGTTTATTTATTTCTCGCATTACATGCCTACGGCTAGGTATGTACATATCTAAGACACAAACATGAACCCTGGTAGGGTGTAGCAAAGACTTACATACTACTTAAGTTATGGCTTATGATAAAGCATACAATTTTTAAAGAGGTAGGTTAATTATTGTCCGACATATATTCATTTATGGTGTTATAGCATAATGGTTAACTGACCACTCATAGAGTTTAACACGTTACAATAAAGTTGACATTCGTTTACAGTTTACAGTTAAAGTGTGTTAACAGTGTGTTCGATTGTACATAGTACAGTAGTAGTAGTAGTATGTGTGGACAGGTACAGTCAGCCAGGTACCTGAAGAAATCGAAATCTGACCTCCATGGAATTTGACGAAAACGGAATCTGATCTACATGTCATCTGACGAAATCAGAATCTGACCTTCATAGAATTTGACTAAAACGGAATCTGACTTAGGTATATGACAACTGATGAAATCGGAATCTGACCTTCATGGAATCTGAAGAAGACGGAATCTGACTTACTTGTCACCTGACGAAATCGGAATCTGACCTTCATAGAATTCGACGAAAACGAAATCTGACCTACATATCACCTGACGAAATCGGAATCTGACCTCCATGGAGTCTGATGAAAACGAAAGCCGAAGAGAGCGGAGCATAGGGTTACTAAATCTTAGGATTTGTCCTGAGATTTCAGGATTTTTAGGTTCATGACAGTATTGCGGTCGGATTTTCAAAATCTCAAGATGTTCGATTTTCCAATAACATCTAGTCGGTAAATGTTATTGAAAAATATTTCTTATTAAAAACGTAAAGATATAAACGAATGTATTATCTTCGTATAATATCGTACGTAATTGAAGAAGACAGTTTGTTTATCTTGCGAGCCAATTCGAAGATTTTTATTATCAACTCACTTTATTATATAAAATAAAGCTTTCAGAAATCAAAAATATAACGAAAGATAGGCACGTAAACGGAGTACGTTAAAAATAAAAGGTTGTAAAAAAACCCAAATCTTCTTGTAAGAGCCCTTATAAGTCCTTAGCAGTCTTATAAGTCTTATTAGCCCTTACCATTTGGATAAATACGTATGTATGTTGTATATTTGTGAAAAGGCCCTTATGCCTATATCCGGGAAACCGATAAAGGTACTTAGATACTTGATACTTTCACATTGTCTTAAATTTACTTTCGGAACCTTAAGGCGAGGTAACACGAGAATCGGGCGCGGAAGCCTAGTTTCCAAATCATTTTTAGAGCACTTATTTGACTCGTAGGTCACTGTAAAACATATATAATAATATTCAGAACTGTATCTAGGGCTTCCTCTCACTTAGAACACGATAGCGAACACTTCGCTTGATAGAAAAGTAGCGCGAAAACACTATAAAATAAAGTATTTTTTTCATTTTGTTCATTACCAGTTACCTTTTCTGACAAAATTAATACCTGACAATCATGATTTCACAGTCATGCAGGGCATCCTCTCATGTTTGCGTTGATAACGTATACTTTTATGTTAGAAATCGAAGATAATCTGCAATAATCTGCATTCCGCCCGACCCTAGTTGTATGTGAAATGCGAGCCAGGTCCTACCGGGCCTGCATCATAACTCGTATTTAAACTCCAACGAAAAAAGAGGGGTGTTATAAGTTGACCGCTATGTGTGTGTGTGTGTGTGTCTGTGGCAGCGTAGCTTCGAAACGAGTGAACCGATATAGATGCGGCAATTTTTTATTTGAAAGCAAGTTTTCTAGCAATGGTTCCTACACATGTTTTATCAAAATCGGTTCAGCCGTCCATGAGATATTCTAATTTGAAATGAAAAAGTTGGGAGATATTTTAGTCGGGGTTTTTATTTAGTTACGTTCGCACATGTCTTTTGCATTCATTCATTTTCTACTTTAGTTGTTTCCCTACACATTTTGCCCAATTATGCTTCAGGTTAAAAGCATAACATTTCTACCACAGATAAAATAGATACATGTGTGTGTTAATGCTACTAAACCATGGATGGAGTCAAGGAGTTTAGGGGGTTCAAACGCTCCCTTTGTTTAGCGCTCCTTGCGTTCGTATTTTCATCTGGTTGTCCTATGACCGCCCCCCCCCTGACGCCCCCTGACCCTTATACATTTTGTCTGGCATCGACGCACACCGGGCGTTCAAGTGGCCGCGTTCGGGCCGCAAGCTGTGGCGCGCGCTCGCTACTTGTGGTCGCGTTTAGTGGCCCAATTAGGGCGTGCAGAACCGGGAAATTTCCTGGTTCTGCACGCCCTAGACCCATGTGCGGCCGCTCTGAGAGTATGCCAGTTGCAATCCAACGCTAAATTCTGCTGTCGGACTCTACTAGACTAATGTAAACCAGGCCTTAAACATCGAACTAAATTCTAATCTGTCAGTATATTTTGAAGCGAAGCCGATTAACTAAAACATAAACATAGCGCCCGCTTAATCCTAAGTATGAACGGCATTTAAATAATACAATACGAGCAAATCTTGGCAATGCTTGGCAGGAGAATGCTTGGAATTGGAACAGACATATAAAGCTGAGTGCACATCGAATGATTTTCACTGGCCGTGTAAGATTTTTATGAAAATAATTTGCTCCCCTATTCAAATGTCATGTTATGTTTCAAAACTCCCTTTTTATTAGGTATTTATGTTATTTAAGGATGTTCCGCGTGCAAATTTACAGATTCTTTATAATGTAAATGTCACTATATTTTTTAGACTAGATTAATATCCTAAGTAATTCCATGTAAGAGCTGATGCTAATTTGTACCTACCTAAAAGATAATAGTCTCCTTCCAACACTTTTGCACTTACGACAGTAACTCTAAGAAAAAAACTTATTTCATTATCAATCTTAAGGCCCGGTAGGACCTGGCTCGCATTTCACATACAACTAGGGTCGGGCGGAATGCAGATTATTGCAGATTATCTTCGATTTCTAACATAAAAGTATACGTTATCAACCCAAACATGAGAGGATGCCCTGCATGACTGTGAAATCATGATTGTCAGGTATTAATTTTGTCAGAAAAGGTAACTGGTAATGAACAAAATGAAAAAAATACTTTATTTTATAGTGTTTTCGCGCTACTTTTCTATCGAGTGAAGTGTTCGCTATCGTGTTCTAAGTAAGAGGAAGCCCTAGATACAGTTCTGAATATTATTATATATGTTTTACATTGACCTACGAGTCAAATAAGTGCTCTAAAAATGATTTGGAAACTAGGCTTCCGCGCCCGATTCTCGTCTTACCTCGCCTTAAGTTACCATCTTGTCTGTTTTCAATCGGATATATTTTGGAGATTGTGCACACGAATTAAATGACTTTATTCCACCATCCGCGTTTCAAGAATGCGTTGTCTAAATTAGTTTGAAATTTTATCACGATTGACAGTGCTCTCTAGTTGTGAACGCCAGGTGGCGCTGCAGTCACGTACATAGCCAATATCGACAACATAACATTTTAGTCGCTCCCCTCGCCTGGATGTCCGTTCGTTGAAACTTTCAACGCACTGTCAACCGTGATAAAATTTCAAACTGATTTAGACAACGCATTCTTTGAACAAAGCGTGCGCTGCAATTGTTTACTTGCACTTCGCACAGTTAATTCCATTTATTCCCACGAAACTATTTGCTTCATTGTTTGTTTTTCCATACAACATATCTTATACCTCTTCAAGGCCTCGAAGTCGTTTAACATCAAGGGCTACCCAGTTCGATCGTCAGGTCATGGTCAGATACAAAATAAAGGGGTGTATTTCCAGAAACATCATTTTGCTGTCATGATATATTGGCAATTACTAAGAAGATTCTGCCTGACTAGAATTGGCACTTTTGGTTATAATGTAGATTGTAGAATCTGTCAAGTTCTACCAAGTAACCAACGAATGTCAGTCTAGCGAGGAGGAATCTAAATATTTGTGGCCAGAGAAATTATGTCTTTGAAAATACACCCAGAATATATCACCAGTACCTCTAGCACAACTTTGACACGCGACTCTTTGTCGCGCGACAAATGCTACTTATCTCTATCCACTCAATATAGTGTGACAGTGACAGGTGATGCTCTGTAGCGCGAGAAACGAAGTCGCGGCTTGTCATGCTAGACGTACAGCAAACTAGCTGGCACTCGACTAGGAAGCAAGGAACGCCCACGGCCCGCCAGCACAGTAAGAGGGCCGACACAGACGGACTGCAACCCAGCCGCAACTTGTATAGAAACTGTGCAGTCGGCGTGCAGTTGTGATGCAGTTCCCATACAAATCGCAGCTGGGTTGCAGTCCGTCTGTGTCGGCCCTAAAGATAGACAAGTAGTTTCTCTTCGGCTGTTTAGGAGCGCGCCATACCTATTCAAATTCGAGGAGCAGACGGTGTGATCCGTACTGCAGCACTCTTAAAACTTGGCTTGTAGTGAGTTCGTTTACGGCGCACACCTTTGTAGAGAGAAAAATTATACAGTGCCGTCAGCCACTGGCTAACGAAGTCCTCAAAGACAATGAATGTTATGGTTCCAAATATTTATAATGCATTTCCACCTCAAATTAAAGCTTTAGAATGCACAAACTTATTTCGTAATTTATTTAAGAAATGGCTTATTAGACAAGCCTTTCACGGCATTGATCAATTCTTTAGGTAATTGTAACTGACTGGTGACGTGACGTGACTAATAATATTATTAAAGTAACCTAAATACTTACATACTATTTTTGATATTTAATTTTTTACAAGGCTGGTCGACTGCACTGGTGACCGAAGGGCTGGCAGCTTCCTCGCACAGCGTATAGGCATCGCTATACAGCGAGGAAACGCTGCCAGCATATTCGGCACCATGCCAAGGGGGCCCAATTTCTTTGATATTTTGTAATATACACTTTAGTCTTAGTTTTTTAGGTTTAATTTATAGTTAATTTTAGTTTACTAGTAGTTAGATATAGTTTTTAGTACGGATGCAACGATACGGCTATTACGATACCAATACAAATGACGAATACATCGTAATGGCCAAATACGATAACGAATTACGATACGAATGCATTACGATATTTGTTTAATACCATTTTGATGAATTTATTGGAAGCTTTATTGTATGTTATTATTGTAAGACTAAGTAAAGTAAAAGTATAAAAAAAAGTTATGCATTTTTAATAGAGATGGGCCGACTACGGATTTTGCCGATGGCTAATCGGCCGACTAATCGGTTCCCAATTTGCCGATTAATCGGCCGACTAGTCGGCATTGCCGATCATAGTTATTAGCTATGTTCGGGTGCAATCCGAAATGCTCGGTTCGCCTCATCTCCCCGCCATTTGTTGTCACGCGTTCGTGTTTTGATCAGTTTATAATTAAGTTGATTTTGTTTTTGTGTTTGAGTAAAGTAAAAATATAAAATAATTTTGAAAATGATTGTTTAATTTCTTCTGTATCTTGTGTGTATTCTCCGCTAGGCAATAGTGCGGATGCGAAGCGTTCAGAAATTGACGCGTTATGCGTTTCGTTTCACCCGAAACAGTAAAAATTTAAAAAAATTTGAAATAAAAGTATCGTAAAAATATCGTATCGTAATATTTACGATAACGAATGATCGTAAAGGTTTACGATAATCGCCGATATACGATTATCGTATCGGTATCGTTGCATCCCTAGTTTTTAGATTGTCAAATACAATGTAATTTATCACCTATTTTTTACATAGATAATTTAATTTGTAACTCAACAAAATGTATATTACATAATTGTTACTTACTACAAAATCTTTACATGTTCTTTAATATATACATAAAACAAAGTCGTGTTAGTTACACCATTCCTAACTCGAGAATGGATGGACCGATTTTTATAATTTTAGATTTTTTGGGTTTGTCTCTGCCCCGAATGACAGAACTACTAAAACATTAAAAAATTTGAGACGGAACGAAGCCGGGACAGCTAGTTTTGATAGACGAGTATGAGTAGGGGAGACCGGGTATGGTTGTCTCACGGGTTGGTTCCCAAGTAGCACACAAGCTGTATAAAAGCTTATACAGCTCTTATAGCGCCTAAACTGGCGGTATAATAGCTGTATAAGCTTTTATACAGCTTGTGTGCTACTTGGGTTGTCACAGCAGCCATTAAATAATACGAAACGAAGGAATAAGTGTATTGTTCTTAAATAAAAGATGGTTTGGAGGTCTTCGGTAGTATATTTCAATACTTCTTATATTATTTAAAAGTATGTTACAAAATAGCTGTGATTCTTAACCAGGTCGGGAAGCAGAGAGAGGCTGTCAAAGTGACAGCCACAGACTATAACATCGGTGCGTTAAGATACAATACAATAAGTGCATCGATTGGTGAAGTAGGGAAGGAGGTGAAGCTCTTGCGATCTTTTAACACCGAGCGATGCAATTATTCCTTCGTTTCGTATTACTTAATGGCTGCTGTGACAACCAACCCGTGAGACAACCATACCCGGTCTCCCCTATTGCATTGCTGTGTTAAGAAAAAGTTGCGTGTAAGCTTACAACTCTTTCTGTGTAGACCTGCCTTTACCGACATTTTGTTGTGACTTGTACCGTGCCGCGTTTCCGCGTGCCAAACAATTTTAACTGCAAACAAAATGGAACGAGTATGACGACTTCATTTGTTGCAGAAACGTTGTGTATAATGGTCTTAAAGGTCAGCGGTCGTTCGTTATTAATGCCATATTGGCATAAAAGTTTACTAGATATATTGACACCTTAACGTGTGTGCTTACTTGACATTCTGTATTCTGTAATATAATTTTCTACTCCTGTACTGTTATCTGTCTTTTACTTGGTCACGAACACTAATATAAGAACATACATAATATGAGTTCAGAGAAGTCTATACTCTATTCCCCATAACAGCACTAGTGTCGTTATAGTCACTTTACGTTATTGCTAGCAACCACAGACTTCTAAATCTAGGTTAAACTTAGGTCAAGGATTAAGCGCTCAATTTTAACTTTACGGTAAAAATGCACAACTACCAACTTAACAAACAATTAAATTCCTACGGTTTTTAAGAAAAACAAAACTTTCTGAACTAAATTCATTGATGCCAACATAAAAAAACCGGTCAAGTGCGAGTCGGACTCGCGCACCGAGGGTTCCGTATAAACTAATAAGTAGACCAACCTTACGACTAGACTAACAGCAACCCTGCCTTTTTTTTTTTTTTTTTGATTATGTTGTTCCGAGTCTGGTCAGTTTAGTTTATGCCTTAAACCCGCTTTAGCTCTATTCAACCAGAAAAAATCTTAACAGCGCGATGCAGCGTATGCTACAGCGACATCTATTGATACTAAATAGCGCGTAAATTTTACTTGTAATTTAAATTTAAACGTTGCTTTTTGTTATTGGCTGATTGAAATAATTGTTTGTCAACTAAGTTAGTTCTCTCTCATGTATCATTTTTAGCCACAAGCTACCTTATTTTAGATTTGTGTCCCTAGATGGCGCTAGTGGTATTTCATTTTTAGGGTTCCGTAGCCAAAATGGCAAAAACGGAACCCTTATAGTTTCGTCATGTCCGTCCGTCCGTCCGTCCGTCCGTCCGTCCGTCCGTCCGTCCGTATGTCACAGGCATTTTACTCAAAAACTACACGATGGATATTGATGAAATTTGGAATATAAGTGTCTTGTATGAGCCGCTACTTAGTTTGGTAGTTAAATAACTAAAATAAATATTTTTAGGGGGGGCACTCCATACATGTTACAGAACCTAAAAAAATTTTTTTTCAGAAAATATCAACGTGTGCTACATAGTTCGACAGCTCTTTCAAAAACATTTTAAGGTTCTTAAGTAATGTTTTTGATTAAGTGAATACCTTTGGAAATAATCGCTCCGAAAGTTGTGAAAATTGTGTCCCCCCCCCTCTATCTTCTAAACCGTGTGTCCGAAAAATACAAAAAAAATAGCAAAGATAACGCTTAATTAATACTTTCAACGAAAATTATTTTCAACAAGATCGGATTAACCGTTTTTGAGTTATTGCCGATAAGCTGCGCTTCTCAACAAAAGGACGTAATTGCTATGAAGATACGCTCTTTTGTTGTTGTAATTTTTTACATCGTATTTTTTACCTTATAGTTATTTCCCTTATAGTTACGGCTATGGAACCCTACACTGAGCATGGTCCGACATGCTCTTGGCCAGTTATTATGGTATTTACTAGTGTCAAATTTCCTAACATACTCCTATTATAGAGTTTTTAATAATTATTGTTACTTTATGTTTTTTCCCGATTCCTGATGAGTGATCATTGTATTTAATAGACATTTTTTTATATAATCTGAAATAAATCATCGCTTAGTTTTGCTACTCTCCGCTAGATGGCTCTCGTAGGGAGGGTAGAACTAATATGTTAAGATTTTTGTAAATTTTTAAAAAGTATTCAAGTTAGGAAGAGAAAATATAACGGTCTTCCTAATAATAGTAATAATCCTAATAAGTAGATACATGAATAGTTCAAGAAAAACTGTATGGCGATTAGTTTAGTAGGAGCAAATATAAGTATGTGTTATGATTTTTGCAAATTTCTCAAAAACGGTGCAAGTGAGGAAAACCGTTATATTTTTCCTGTAATATTTAGGACGACATTAATAATTGGTAATTATGACACATTTTTCTGATCAGTAACTTCGGAGATAATAGGGGGGGAATGGTATTTTTTTAAACTTTTTTCGCCATAAATCAAAAACTATTTATTTAAGAAAAAAAATAAAAATGGTATTTTAATCTACAAATTAAGCTCTTTCATTTGATACCCCACTCGATATATAAGCCCTACTTTCAATTTTGAAAATCCCATTACGGAGCCCTTTAAAAAAAAAATAAAAAAGGTACAAGATTTTTTTTATATCCAATAAGCTCGGGTTAGCTACTTTTAACACTATTCCAAATTTCAAACCGATAGCAGCAGTAGTTCCTGAGATATCTGGCTGTGACAGACGGACAGACAGACAGACAGACAGACAGACAGACAGACAGACAGACAGAGTCGCACCATAAGGGTTCCTTTTTTACCATTTTGGTACGGAACCCTAAAAAGTATTTTTAATGTAAGTATATTTTAAATTAAAATAAAAGTTTACCATAGACACATACTGTCCGTCAAACGTCATATTTGCCTTGTTTCCAGGTTATGATTAATTTTGTATTTTATAATTTAAAACCTCGTCGTAGAAAAAGTATTGTATGCAACGTTGTATAATTAAGTCAAAAAACGCTCATTGCGTCTCTATTTGCGATACTCGCCGCATTCGCGGCTCGTATCGCAACTCACACAATTCGCATTTTTTGAACCCACTTATACAACTGTTGCATAAAATACTATTATGCCACACCTGGGCATAAAGTGACTTTTTCCGCACGCTGCGCGTACGGAAAAAGCCGCTTTCTGGTCAAGTGTAGACATAAAATTATGTACACAACACGGGAGGTAATAAAGAAAGCCCTCGATTGCATATTTACGTCCCTCGCTTGCAGTTCGGGCCGCAAACTTCTGCGATCTCGGCTTTTCTTTGTATTACCCACCCTAGTTATGTAATGTACTAGTATGCAACGTTGTATTGTATAATTCAGTTAAAAAAAGCTCATGGCGTCTCTATTTGCGATACTCGCCGCCGCGGCGGCTTGTATCAACTCACGCCATTCGCGTATTTTGACCCTACTTATACAACTGTTGCCACGCTAGTTGTCTAATGTACTATCAAACGCGTTTTACGGGATTATAAAGTGATAATCTAAAACTATGGTCAAAGTATAAAGACAGACTTACGCATTCGTAAAACTTTGCTTGTAGTGCGCTAGTTCACGGCACGCACACATACAAGCCCGCGATGTATCTTTTAGGAAGAAAAAAATCCGCTATTATCACCTGGCCAAAATGAACTTATGTAACTTTGCTTACACATCATTACTGGCCGGTTATCGCGCGAGCCCTCCAACCCGTCTGATAACCGCGATAATTTGCCGCGTAAAAGCTAATAGCCGACGCAAAAGCATTATTCGGCTTTATAAAGGATGATTCTTTTTGGATATTCCTCTGTCAAAAGTGGCTCACTCCGCGATTTCGCCGCGCCGCTACTAGTACCAAATTTTGCCCCGCGGATAAATAATAAATATTAGGGGACAATCTTACACAAATCGAACTAGCCCCATAGTAAGCTCAATAAGGCTTGTGTTATGGATACTAGACGACGATATATTTAATAGATACAAATACTTAAATACATAGAAAACATCCATGACTCAGGAACAAATATTCGTGCTCATTACACAAATAAATGCCCTTACCGGGATTCGAACCCAGGACCTCCTGCTTCGTAGGCAGTGTCACTACCAACTAAGCTAAAGCGGTCGTCGGATGGGCTTAGTCAGCGACCAGAAAGTGCGATAGAAAGAGGCGGTCGGGTCCGGTACGTTCCGTCCGATGGTCGGACCCGAACGTCAGTTTTGTTAGAGAGAGACTTCTGTTCGTAGTAGGTACTATTACTTAATCTGTGCCTCTGTCCACAAATATTGGCAAATTTCCTGTAGATTCTGCCGCAGTAGCACGGCATTTTTGAATAATGTATAGAAACTTGGCATGTATTACATATACACTACGATCAAAAATGATGCGCCACTGGAGCGGAGTCTACGGAGAATTCGCCAAATGTAAACGGAGGAATAAGAACCTCGAAGAATGACCCTAAACCGACTTTAGGAAAGGCCTATAGGAAACGTGCACGAACTATACTAAACGACAAAAGAGACACGGGCGGACAATAAAGGAAACTATCACCCCTGTCAAATCAAGCTGTCAATGTCAATCACAATATCTAAGTGTCAATGTCAAATAAAGTAAGTCGTAGCTACTTTACAATGACGTTAATCGTCCTTCATCGATAAATTAACGGCGTTTTCGTCAATGTGGCCCCAGCATGAGAGGGTACATGATTTAGATTGGCGGCACCAGTTGGCAGGATCTTAGTCGTGCACGTTCCCTGTTATGCGAAGACGGCTGAACCGATTGAGAATAATATTTTTCTCAAACATGGCATGAAATGTTGACATTACGTGCCTAAAAATAGGCCACAAAGTACCTCGTTTCCTATGCGGCTTGACACTTGGCACGGAATAGAATTTCATACTTTGCCGGCCTAGGCCGGCAATGTATTTTTTTTTAATTTCCATTCCACATTTATTTGGGCCCCAGCATCACAGCATTCAGCCATTAAAAAAATAAAAAACGATTTTTGCTATATTTTGCAGTTTTATTTATTTAAAATTGACATGAACATAACAAATAACACATTATAAACAATTTCCAATTATTATAAATTGCAAACTAATCCACAAGAATACACATTTAAAATATTTCATCTAAATATTCGCGGTAAAAATGTGAACTGAAACAGCTTATTTTGGCCGAATTTGCATTGTCTATGGATATAATGTCACTAATGTCACTTTCTGACAGCCAGTTTGTTTGTGTTATAAAATATTAAGTAAGGTTATTATAGTAAGTTTATTTATTTCATTGCATGTTTGAGAAAAGCACTATACATACGTCGGCGGGAAATGGGGTTGCGGCAATTCCTTACTTCCCGGCCTCTGCAGTAATGTACTATTTTTGTTTGAAACAGTATGCCTCACAGAAATATATCGGGGTAGAAGAAAAGAGTGTATGTAGGTACCTCACGTGCTAAAACGAAGTGTCAGCGACCTACTTTGCACGCCGTCAATATTATTATCTGATAATATGACATTATTTAAAAATCTGATAATAATGGTAGGTATAATTAATTGTTCAAATGGAATGGAAATTATGTTTTCCATCACTAAATTACAATTCTGTGGGTCTAGGAGCAAAAGGGCTTAAGTCATACAATGGAGTTGTGACCTTTTGGTCCTGGTATAAATGTGACTTGTACCCCTTTTCACTAGACCCACAGAATGTTGGTGTCAAACGCCTACCGAAAAACGTTAAACTTGGTTCGCTTACAAATCGACGAACTACACTCACGGACAATGAATTCGGGTCATTTTCTATATAATTGTTAAAAATGACCCCAATGAAAAAATTTTTTTGTTGAAAATTACCCGACTTCATTGTCCGTGAGTGTATTTCCTTCTATCCACCAGATCCAGCTCTGGAGTTGGCATTATGCTGAGGTGGGAGTGGGACCTTTTTGTGGCAGCGAGGTTTTTATTATTTTTTGCGTTTTCTTGTATTTTAGTTTTTCCTATGTTTTGTAACTTTTTGCTGTCATAAATAATAGTAGATTGTTCAACTAGGGACTAAAACAAGCCATAATGACACGAGGTGTTTAGCCACCCGAGCGTAGCGAGGGTGACTATAGATCGAGTGTCATTATGGTTGTTTAGTCCCGCGTTAAACACTCTACTTTTCACTTTGAATGCGAGGAAAAAAACGACATTCTATTACATAAAATTACAATATTTTGTATCACCTCTTTTGCTTTTTTCTCCATTCTGGAGTTAGGCGTTAATTCTTCTTCACTGGATGCAGAAAACATTTTTGTTCCGTACTTTCGGTATAAAGTTGCACTATACACATTAATTGTTGAAATATTGTGCTCAATACGATTAATGAACATTCAAAAAGCAAAGAAAAAAATTTCCGCGGTTCTTTATTTTTTTTTACTTAGTGAAGTCACTCAGGCTTTAAATGCTGGCATTTTTAGCCAACAGGTTCAAACGTGAAAACTACCTATTTTAAAACTAATTGGATCATGCAAAATAAAATTAAGTTACCCCTAATCTGGTTAAATTGATTTATATTCGTAATAATTAATCATTATTACTATATTAAATCGTTATTTTTTTAATATTTTTGCACAGTTGTCTTTTTAGGTTATTTTCACACCCAAAAATTGTCTATACACAATCACTAAAAATGGCGACAATATTCCAACCACAAACAACCCGATTGGCTGTTTAGGGGTTTTCAAAGTCAATTAAAAAAAATACTTTAATCCCTAGAGATTAATAAGGAACTTTAGTCCCGATATACAGAGACTAAATTAACATTTTAAAAGCATGAGAAGTGAAAATGTATTTTCTTTCTTTCTTTCTAGCGCTGTATATTTTTGTGGTATGCCTACTAGACGGCACTAGATAAGTATCTGATGATGAGATCTTGGAGAAATCGAGGGAACCCTTCAAATATTATAGAACATCTATAGCGATTTGATATTTTTTTGAGTAATTCGTGCATTTTGTTATTAAACAGGCTTAGGAAAAACATTTGTTTTAAGTCCATTTACTTATTTTTTTCCATAGACATGGTAGACATAGATCTTCGTCTACCCGAGTGTAAGTCTAATGTGAAGTTTCTTAGTGGTCTATTAATAAAGTTTTTATTAGTTTAAGTTATTTTTCCAAATAGCCTCGTAGCCCCGTTTTACGGTACCTATTGTACCTATAGAAAGAAAGATTACTGCTATCATATTAGAACCTACTGTGTTTGTGTTTTGTCTGTCTGCCTATATTTTTCGGACAAAATAGCTGTTTCATGCCTAATTGCAGGCACTCATAATAACATAATACACGTATAATGTAGTATAATAATGGCAGCGAGTTGACGTGCGCGATAATTTGTGTAGTATTAAAATAAATCCAACAAGGCCCCAAGGCCGAGGGTAATGTGCCCGCATTTGGCGACGGCAATGCAGTGGAACTGCGAATAGTTGATAACTGTTAGTAAACAGAGTTTTAAAAACTAGATCTGGGGGCACGGCGGCGCCCCGACAAGTCGAGCAAAACAAAGGCACGGCCGGACCATCCTTTTCTCGAAGCCATTCAGGCCATCTTCAAGCACCTGTGTCAGGATACCTATGTCTACCTTTAATAGGCATTTTATATATCAATGGGGCATTTTTGCTGCTGGTTCCTAAGAGGCCTGTATATTTGTCCGTCCTAGAATTTCGAATCTGTAACCTATCATCCTGGAGTGGGCACAACCCATTGCTGAGAGATGGGACAACCCTATCCTGTTTTTCTGGGTGAAGACGCACACGTCACATTATTTAAGTCGCTTCACCCCGAAAATATTACTATAGGCTAGTTATTATTATAATTATTATTTAAATAAAATTGTTTACTAACCAATATAAATCGTGTAACCTACTAACAAAAATATGGATTTAAAATCTGAAATAAACATTATTCATTCATTCATATACCTATGAGAAGGATATCAGTATTTAATTTAAGTGTATTCCTTTCACACCCAAACCATATTGGAAACTAGGACGATTGTTTTGGTAAATTGTAATTAGCAAAGTGGTTCGCCATCGCCGAAAGCGGCGAATTAGTTGTGTGTGGGCGGGGCCAAGGCGGTTTACTGAATCGGTGGAGTTTTGTGATCGCCGGCCCAGAAAATAGTACTACGTACGTAGTGTGCAGAGGATGAAAAAAATAAAGTTAAAAACTAAAACCCGACTACGAAAAAGTTTAAAACAAGAATCTTAGGTTTTAGTTCACCAGGCACAGATAAATTGCAATTTTTTAATTTAGAGAACGTTTCGAGTATGCCGTCAGTCGTTCGTAGTCGGAGGCCCCGGCAAGAAGACAAACAAAAAAAGGGGCCTCCGACTACGAACGACTGACGGCATACTCGAAACGTTCTCTAAATTAAAAAATTGCAATTTATCTGTGCCTGGTGAACTAAAACCTAAGATTCTTGTTTTAAACTTTTTCGTAGTCGGGTTTTAGTTTTTAACTTTATTTTATTTACGTATTTTTAGTTATTATTCAGTTACAGTTTTAAGCGCCTTTCCCTTCCTAAGAACCATATCAGCGTGTGAGGCCAACGACCGAGCTCTTTCATAACCACCCTCCATTTAATAGTAATGACAAGAATTACAACAGTAACACATGGTTTGCTTACAACTATATAAGATGCTTTATGCTTTGCTTTTGTTCCGCTTAAAATTACTACGGGACATGGGGTGTTTGCGGAAGAGCTCGGTTTTCGGCCTCGCAGCCTGAAACTCAGCCTTCGGACTTGTAAAAATAAGACTAATAGGTACACGTAAGTAACCAGGGGCGCTCGGTGCCTTTGGTCCAACGCGGTATTCGGTCTTTGCCCCGTTTAAAATTATTGCGGGATACTGGGTTATTGGGTGTTTGCTGAGGAGTTCAGCCTTTGGCCTCGAAGCCTGAAGCTCGCCCTTCGGGCTCGCCAAAATTAGACTAATAGGTATACGTAAGTAACCAGGGGCGCTCGGTACCTTTGGTCCAATGCGGTATTCGGTCTTTGCCCTGCTTAAAATTATTTTGGAATGCTGGGTTATTTGGTGTTTGCTGAGTAGAAGAAGCCTGAAGCTCGCCCTTCGGGCTCGCAATTATTAGACATTTATATACAGTTTGCGTGAAGTAACCAGGAGCGCTTCATGCCTTTGGCTCCGTGCGGTACTGCTTGTGGAGGAGAAACCACATGAATTGGTATGGTAATTAGTCAAAAAGTATGAAAACCAGTGACATACAACCGTAGCAAAACATATACATGCCACACTTTTATAAAATGCTTTTAATTGGAACAACTTTAGAATTATAAAAAACAATTCTAACGTGCTCTTCTTATACTGCAAAATAGAAGGAAAAAAATAGTTTTCACTTACACCTATTTGAAAATCGTGATTCAACGTACCTAAACGTTGTCATATATGATTCCACTCCTCGCCAACAGATGGATTATAACAACAGTTTACAACAGTGTCATCTGTTATGGAGTAGAAATAATTATTATAGAGGTGCCACTAAGTGTGACTAGAGTGATTTATAGATATCGATTTACAGTCAGCTGTAAAAAGATGATGATACATGGTTACTGTATTTAGAAACATCTTTACTTGAAGTTTATCGCAATTAAAGAGTTAATATTTTTGAGGGCATTTAATATGTATGTATGCAGTTGCCTGAATCCAAGATTTACTTTTAAAGTTCCTTTGTTTGTATGAAATTATGAAAAATATCTTGGCCGCCGCATATTGTGCTACTGCTACAGGGCTGCGGAAACCAAATTATCCCGGCCGGTAGTATTCATTCACTCTTCTTCTACGAGCGGATCTTTCGGAATCCTGAAAGGGTTAATTTTGTATTTTAGGTGCACCGAGTTATCAATTCATACGTAACCAATGTCGATGAAAATATCGACTTCATCTTATGACACCTCTAGTTGAGTAGCTTAGCAAACTGTCATTGCGGATAGCGAAATTAAACATGTACAATTATTTCGATATTAATACAATAATACTTACCGGTGATAATATAATTATGCCTCCTCGAGACATATTTTTAAATATGCTCGCAGTGAGGCAGCATAGGTAAAATCGCGTAATATTTACGGGATTACAACGATTTTATTTAAACATTATTGATGTGACACAACACACGCGTCAGTTGCCGGCATGAAAATGACATGTATTCGGCAATGTTCGCAAATACGAAGTTACCCGATATCTCTCAATACGAATGAGACATCTGAAGGTCTAGCATAGCAGGCCGTTTTGATATTTAGCAGGTGTGAATATATCTAAATATGTTTTTTCTTTTTCTATCAAATGTATTATGAAAGTAACGGGTGATGTCATTTCATGCCACGACTGGCATAACGACACATTATGCTAGCCCTTGCCGAAACGAATCGCTGGAGAGCAAGCTGTTGAATGTCGTTCTTGTTGTTATTAAAATGAAAATATTGTTGCATAATATACCTGTATCAGCATGTGTGATATATTTTTGCAATAGGTTATTAAAGCTCTTTAATTTGATATGTAACTCGATGCAACTCGATGACTTTTATTTTTTAATCCATGAGTTTTTTGAGGACCACGGTCTGTATATTAAATTTTAGTTTTAACTAACTAGCCTATAACCCGCGCAGAATCAAGACGAATCTAACGATACCCCTCGTGTTTGAATCGGTTTAGTAGATTTTGAGTTATGAGGGAACAAACGAACATACAAACATACAAACATACAAATATACAAACATACAAACATACATACATATATACATACGGTGCTAAAATCATAACCCTCCTTTTTGCTTCGCCGTAGTCGGGTAAAAAGGTTTTAAAGCAAAAAATACACATGGCAACATAACAAGCAAGATGATTAATTAGTCTTAATACTTGGCAAATATCTTCACGTTTAATAAGAAATAATTATTCGGGACAGTCTGCACAAATTGATCTGGTTCCAACGAAACTAAGCAAAGCTTTTATAGATGTACATATTTAAATATAATATTTAGATACGTGGAAATTATCTAATACTCTAGAACAAATCGCTTAGTTTGGTTGAAACTAGATCGATGTATGCAAGATTTACCCAGATATTTATTTCAGTAGGTATGTAGGCTCCATTTACTGTTTCGGGGAATATACCCGGGTGGATTTTCGTCCGCGACATCTGTATGCCATAGATTTAGTTTGGCATACAAATGCCGCGGCCGATAATCGACCCACCCGCACTGTTCGGATGGGCCATCCTTACTTTGATTGAAATCATTGAACGGGATAGAATGATTTTTAGCCACATCACTGCGACTACAAAGTTCCAGTCGTACTGCAGTAATAGCACCCAAATAACCCTAAGTGCAATTCTCAGTTCAACTACCGGTCGAATCAATTGGGGAGCATTGTTAGGTATTATTTACCTTTACAAATTGTCTTTGGTGAGGTACCTACTTTGTTTTGTTCTGACTTGCTTTTCAGTGCCGAAGTGCTATACTTCACTAAATGGGCCAATTATTACAATTACCAACAGTCTGTATGATGAGTCTTTATTCTTCAATTTAGGCATATTAAAATGCACATATGAATGTCAAGTTTTACCACTGGTTCCAATTTGAAACCTCTGCCCCGAGAAGAACCGGCGTAAGAACCTCGGCTCGGCGGTTACTCAGTGCCTACGTAAATTACTGCTAAAAAGTTTAAAACAGTGCGAAATAACCGCGTATTAACAAGTAATTTGTACGTGTGGCGGAAATTCCGTTTTGTGGCATTACGTCAGTCACGTATCGTACATTTGTATTAAAGAGGACGCTTTTATTTTCAAATACTATTATAACAAGAATATGACAGCAGAAAATATTATTAAAACTCATATTATGATGAAAGTCGGTTAATATTACATTACACAACTAGGGTGGTAATACAAAGAAAGGCCGAGATCGCAGAAGTTTGCGGCCCGAGCTGCAAGCGAGGGACGTAAATATGCGATCGAGGCCTTTCTTTTTTACCTCCCGTGTTGTGTACATAATTTTATGTCTACACTTGGCCAGAAAGCGGCTTTTTATATAATAATGGCGGCATAAATGTTATTAAAATTCATATTATAATGAAAGTCAGTTAAAAAAAATAAAAAGTTAGTCTGGGCTCCCTCAGCACGCCCATGATGTATAAGCAGCGTTCCCGCGCTGGGTCGCTATGGCAAGCCTGCAGTGGCGTGGCGTAAAAGATATCCTTGGGCAAGCCGGTGCAGATTTGGCGTACATTTTCCTTGAGAGCTGTAGAATAAGGTGCTCAAATGCCTGATATTAGGCAAGTCGGTAGGAATCGAGTTCTTTGGACGCCACGCCACTGCAAGCCCGTGTCACAGAATAAGTAATAGTACTATGTACAGAAGTCTCTCTCTCTCTCTAACACAACTGACGTTCCGGTTCGATCATCGAACGGAACACACTGGATCCTGCCAATAATAATAATGATAATGATGTAATTTTTTCTATCGCATAATCCGTGCTCTCTCTGGTTCCTGCCTAAGCCCCTCCGCGGGGCTAAATGTGGTGCTAGCAGCCGCACGGCGCATTCGCGGAGTGAGCCACTCCTGCCTGTGCGCGAGAAAGCTGCCTGCGCGACGGTGACCTGTTGCTTTTCCATGTAACAATTCGCGACCATAATTCGACCGCACGATCGCGCGTCTGTGTGCACACGCAGAAAGAAAAATTACTGCTATGATATTGTGGTCACGGGCCATATCGTCATTACTTTGAAAAAAAAAACATGTATCTGACACTAACTCCAGGTAAAAACGCAAAGTAGTGACGATATACGACGATATTTTTTCGTTTCGAAAGACCGTCGCGTCGGCGGGCCGGAAAAGGCCCGCGGACCGTAGCGTACCTTGCCCGCCACTGCTCTAGAGCGTTTGATGATGATGTTATTAACTAATTAATTGCATCGTAAGACCTAAATTGTTTGTGATTGACGTTCGTTACATAAACAAATTGATTTACTTCTCCAGACTACGTCTGGCTATCAGACTTAACAATTGTACTAAATGAGCCAAGATTTCGCAAGTCATCGCGCAGTTTAGCGCTACGTTTTATCATTTAATGCATTAGTTGTGTGAAAGATAAACTTATAGTCGAGATAAATAATTGGGTTAGTCTCATCTCGTCTAAAAAAGCAGCTGGTCTAAGCAGTAACTGGTCTAAAAAGCAACTGGTCTAATTAGCGACTCGTCTAAAAAGCAACTGGTCTAAGTAGCAACTGGTCTAACGCACTGCTGGTCTAATTAGCAAGTGGTCTAAAACGCGGTTGGTCTAAATAGCTAGTGGTCTAAAAATCAGCTGGTCTAATTAGGAAGTGGTCTAAAAAGCAACTGGTCTAAAGGTCTTACCAGAATAAAGTAGAACAATGACTCGTACTTACTCGTGAAAATGCATAATTAGTACAGTCATTATAAATTGTTTATTACTGACCGATTACCGATTGGCCTGCAACCTTGAGTTTTCCCGGAAAAGAAAAATACCTACAGTTTTTCATATACACACTTTTATAATGAAGCAGTACTAAGCATAAATAATTAACTATTTAATGAATTAAATAGTTTTTTCATCACACTTGCTCGAAAATGGTGTCATTACACGTAGGTTATGCGGGCCGTAAATGACCTATTACGCCCTAGGGCGTAATGGTTTTCTTTTTAAATTTGAAACGCTGGTTCTGTTTTACTCTTATTTGTCATGTTCAAAGGAAACGCCAACTTACTTTTTTAACTTTTATCACTGAAATAATTATTTAAAGATAACTGTTATTGCGGTGGATGCAGGTTGCTTCCAACCGAATTAAATGGAAATCTATGAGGGAGGCCTATGTCCAGCAGTGGACGTCCTATGGCTGAAATGATGATGATGATGATGATGAACTGTTATTGCAAATACATGTAAACACATATTTCGGTAACATTAATTAAATGTTTAAATAATGTATTTCTTTATTTTGCAAATATAAAATCAACTAAAATGGCCGTTACCGCTATGGTTTCCGAACGTGACTTGACATTCGCATTGTCTATGGACATATGTCACTAATGTCACTATCTGTTTTAATATTTTTTTGTCATATTGGTGATTAGTAAGGTTATATTATTAAGATTTCCTCACAAGTGTGATGAAAAACATTGTGTGCCACTCGTGTTATTAAAGCCCTCGGTTTCACCTCGGGCTTGTAACAAACACTCGTTTGTAATTCCTTACTTACCGCCCTAGATACACAATGTACTATTACGTCAAGCAAGCAACGAAAAAGTGGACACATATCTTTGTAGTAAAGTAAAAACTGTACATATAAATATTTAAAATTTAAATAATAATAAAAATATTATGATTGATACAAATCAGTGCTGACTAATTTGAGTTTAGAAGACATTAATTTTTGACGGTATGAGATTTAGACAAAGAACGTTATAGACCAGTTGCATTATTGGCGGATAGCGTTTTAGACCAGTTGCGTTTTAGACGAGAAGCGTTTTAGACCAGCTGCTCGGTGCGTTTTAGACAAGTTGCTACTTAGACCAGTTGCTTTTTAGACGAGTTGCTAATTAGACCATTTGCTTTTTAGACCAGTTAACTGCTTAGACCAGCTGCTTTTTTAGACGAGATGAGACTAACCCAAATAATTGGGTTTTCCCAATAATATTAGAACTTTTGGAATACAAGTAGCTAAAATCAAGGACAAATATGTTGAATATGGCAAAAAAAAATTAAATATTGCAGTATGCTTGGAGTGTCTTTGTAGAATCGGCTCAGAAAGGAGGACATTCGCAGTATAAGCAGAATTAGTATATATTAAACATCTAAGCAAGTAATATAAAGAATGGTCCCGATCGCAAGCGCTTGTGGCCTGATCCAGGTGAAAGGTGACGCTGTCCCCAGGGGCCTTAATCAGTGCCAGACTATGCGTGGGGTGTAAGGGGCTGTCCGCTCCGGGCCTCCAGCCTAATGCCCAGTTCACACCTATTCCAGTAGCCTTCCAGTCCGGTATTCGAATCCAGCACTGGAATGCTACTGGAATAATGCGAACCGGCGCTGGAATATACTCATTCCAGTGAGCATTCCAGTCCAGTGACTAGAATGACGGTCTATTTTTCATTCCAGCTCGCCATCCAGCGCCACTGGAATAGTGTAATCCTTCAATCCAGTGCTGGATAAAACGTGATATATGTATGCCATGGTTTTGGTGACAGTCCTTTACAACTCTTAAATTACTGGAATAATGTAAACGATATGATCCAGTCCAGCACTGGATTCGATTACTGGACTGGAATGCTACTGGAATAGGTGTATTTCACACCTATTCCAGTAGCATTAAAGCATAACGGGGCCTCCAAATCGCCAGCAGGGGCCTCTCCAGCTGCGGCAGCCCAAACGCACCACCCCCATCGATTTTTTTAAAGCGGTCTGTGCCACTGGCCTTAAGTCGCATTTATCGGCAACTAGATGCAGAGAAAATTATGTGTATATCACGAACAGCAGTAAATGAAAGCCCATGCTATGACGTCTCCCCTTGTATTGTGGCACGGACCCGGTTCGAGCCATGAAACTCCTGCGATCTGCGTCATTATTTTACTGCCAAAGGTATGCGTTATGAACGTGCAAAAAAGCTTGTAAAAACCAGTTAGATCTCATAAACAGAGGCATAAGCTTGAATGGTTGTGTTACGTCAGAGTGACGGACGTTCGCCTTGACTCACTTTATGTAACAATTTGCGACCGATACGTCACAATATTCATACTTCTAGCCGGCGAAAACGTGAATTACTATTGGCGTTAAGAGGCCATTGATGTTTGAAATGGGTTCCCTCTATTGGGCTTACGTTTACTTGTCCGGAAGTATTGGTAGTCGTCGTCGTACTCTCGTCTTGGGAGTAGACGGATATAGGCTGATGATGATGATTGAGTTTACATTGTAATTTGTTTTTTGGTGTGCAATAAAGTATGATTGTATTGTTTTGTTACTCCGAATTGTTATTTCGCATGGTGTTTCCTTAAATTTACTGGGAAATATTTCACGTACGTAGAGTACCCCCTTGTTCCGAAATCGGTTAAATATAATATTTAAAACAGCCAGCGGTCGATGACATCTTACATCTGATACGGTATCTAAATGTTAAGAAGGGTATCACTGTGATAATATTCGTGTTATCGTTTTCACAGATATGAGCCATACCAGTAAATTGCTACTGAAATGTTTAGTTTATGACACAGAATATGTAATGGTACGTACTACGTACAGACAATCTCTAACAAAACTGTAGTTCCTGTCCGACCATTGGACGGAACCGGTTTCGACCGTCTCTCTCTATCGCATATCGCGTGTTCTCGCTGGCCAAGGCCCCCTCACGGGGGCCTCAAGGCCGCGCGACGAAATCACGGAGTGAGCCACTCCCACCCATGACTAATAGCATACGCTTTCAGGTCATCAGTCTAGCTTGAGATCCCTCCCACGTTACGTTGAACTGTGGAATAAATTGTCGCCTGCAGTGTTTCCGGACCGATTCGACCTTCAAAGCTTCAAGAAAAGAGCGTACTCCCACCTGAAAGGCCGGCAACGCACTTGTGACTCTTCTGGTGTTGCAGGTGTCTATGGGCGACGGTGATTACTTACTATCAGGCGACCCGTCTGCTCGTTTGCCCCCTATTTCATAAAAAGTCAAAGAGCCAAAGTGGATCTTGGCCTCCGACACCAAGCTACGCTAGTCCTCTATGCTCTGTGCGGCTTGTCATCAGTCGAAATCGGCTCCTCGAAGCTGACACAGGTGACCGGACGTTGTCTACTTGGGCGGACCAGATGCACTTTTTTGGCGGCTCTATCCTCTCCCATTCTCTCCACATGACCGAGCCAGCGAAGTCGAGCAGATTTACTCTCGGCTGTGATATTTGGCTCGGACACCAGTTCCTCAATTTCCGCATTTCGGACTCTCCAACTTCCATCTTCTCTCTGTGTAGGCCCCAGAATCTTCCTATAGACCTTTCTTTCCGTCACCAAAAGTTTGCTCTCCTCCTTCAGGGTCAATGTCCAAGCTTCACATCCATATAACAAGATTGACCCACCATGTTGCGATACTGAAATACAGGTGTGTTTTCGATTTTTAGAATAATTATTTCGTAGAACGGCTTCGGTAAACACTTCCTTATCGAGCACGCGTCAAAATATTACACGGACATGTTTGTTTATCATCTGTAAAAACCCGCGCTTTACCTAAACATATACTATGTAGATAGATAAACAGATAATTTTTTTATAGGGGTTTATATGGAGCAGATACCTGTTGGGTACCTATATAGGTATAGGTATAGGTTTACGCGGGCTTGTTTTCCGCAACTCGACGACAAACATGCGCCTATTTTGCGTGATGGGTTCATGGCACTACTCTTGCCAACCCAACTCTACCAGAAAGCCTAGCAGACCCTTGACGTTGTCGACGACTTCTGGGAGTTGGGTGCCTATTTTTGACAACGAAATAAAGGTCCCGTTAGCAGATATTTCTGGTTTAGAATTCCCTAAATCGATACCTAAAACGGTAACCGTTACATAACTTATGTTCGAATAGATATAAGTTGAGGGTTTGAGACGGTGAACAAAGTAACCCAGAGGTACTAAGTTTGGTTCTCAGTGTGGACCACGGTGTGGACTATGGGCGAATCAAACTTATTTTTTACGTCACACATGGCCAAAAAGTGGAAAATCCCACTTCCTGGCCTGGGGGAGACGTGAAATTTTGTACTTACCACGGGCGGTAATAAAGAAAGCCTCAGATTTGTTTTACCGCCTTAGGTTAGTAATGTACTATTTTTGTTTGTGTAAAATGTGATATCCGATTATCCTTAAATTGAATATCTCTATTACAGGAATGTAGGTTTTTTTGCACCGCCAGGAGATACGAAAGCAGGTCATCTGATGAAAAATAGGAGCTGCAATCATATAAGACATGCAACCTTTAAGGTAACTATGCTGTGCAATTGTGCATATTCTAAGGATTTTCTGTTTATCCATTTGGTAACTTAGAATATAAATTTTATGCCACACCTGGCCATAAACTGGCTTTTTCCGCACGCTGCGCGTACGGAAAAAGCCGCTTTCTGGCCAAGTGTAGACATAAAAAAAATGATGTACACAACACGGGAGGTAATAAAAAAAGCCCACGATCGCATATTTACGTCCCTCGCTTGCAGCTCGGGCCGCAAACATCTGCGTACTCGGCCTTTCTTTGAATTACCACCCTAGTTGTGTAATGTACTATAAAAAATCCGTATCTCCTATAGCCAAATAATAAGGCACAAAGAGCGAACTCTTCAGTTTCCTTTCAGCAAAGTATAAAGACGAACAAGTAGTCCAACTTCGGCCGTTTATGAGTATTCACACAGAAGCGCGATAGCATTTCTGTGTGAGTGCGATCCATACTGGAGCATTCTTACGAATGCTTATTTCTTTGTAGTGCGTTCGTACACGGCGCGCGATGTACCTTTTGCAGGAAGAAAAATTACTGCTATTATACTGTATATTCAGGGCCTTCTTTCGTAAAATATCATCTTTTGTATGATTACGTTTACGCATACGAAATGATAATAATAGTATTTTATGCAACAGTTGTATAAGAAGGTTCAAAAAATGCGAATTGCGTGAGTTAATAAAAATATAAATAGAGACGCAATCAGCGTTTTTTGACTTAATTATACAACGTTGCATACAATACTTTTTCTACGACTAGGTTAAAATATAAAATACATGGACGTCGCGCGTGTCTCGTCCGGTCTCTCCGAGTGTGTACAGCCGGCATGACAGTTGTGTCTATGGTAAACTTTTTTTTGATATGGCTGGTGACACGATGTGACGATACTTAAAATACTTTTTTTTATGTTGGCATCAATTACTTTAATTCGGAAAGTTTTGTTTTTCTTATGAATCGTAGGAATTTAATTGTTTGTTAAGTTGGTAGTTGTGAATTTTTATCGTGAAGTTAGAATTGAGCGCTTAATCCTTGACCTAAGTTTAACCTAGATTTAGAAGTCTGTGGATGCTAGCAATAACGTAAAGTGACTATAACGACACTAGTGCTGTTATGGGGAATAGAGTATAGACTTCTCTGAACTCATATTATGTATGTTCTTATATTAGTGTTCGTGACCAAGTAAAAGACAGATAACAGTACAGGAGTAGAAAAAAATATTATTACGTGCATTCCGTATCTGTTCCCTCAGAAATAGACCGGAACAAGTCACTTCGTAATATATGGCCCTGTGACCTTTCAACGTGTCATCCCATGTTGTGTGACGGTGACATATTCATGACAACTCATGATATGTTACGCTTCTGTAGTCCTAAATTAACTATTGGACATGTCCTTCAAAACAGTGGTATAATAAGTTAACTACTAGTTCCTTGTGGAAATATTCTACCTATTAAGTATTAAACATACCCATTCTATCGGCGTTGTGCCCGGGCTACACGAGGCTAGTTTTTCAAGCTAGGACAGTAAAATCAGTGGCGGGGGGACGCTACTGGCCCAACAATAGAACTCCATACTATTAAAAACTGTCCTATCCTAGCTTGAAAAACTAGCCTCGTGTAGCCCAGGCATAATGGTGGTCCGCCCCCGAGTGCCAAGCACTGAGGGCACTGCAGATCGCACGTCATACGCAGGTAGAGGTTATGGCAAAAAAAGTTAAAAAACAGACCTCGTTTATTGTATTAAAACAATTTAAACGGATTAAATTGCGTATATTACTTCATTTTTGAAGTCCCGATGTTTCGTAACCCTTTCCAGCGTTCGATGTCGCGAGACTGAGAAAATCATAAATATTCCCTGTCAAAATTACTGTTGTGCAAACCTACCCACTTTAAAAAACTGGCCAGGAGCATGTCGGACCATGCTCAGTGTAGGGTTCCATAGCCATAACTATAAGGTAAAAAACCGGCCAAGTGCGAGTCGGACTCGCATACGAAGGGTTTCGTACCACCGTACAAAAAAACGTCTTAATAAACAACTGGCAAAAGGTCTTAAATGCCGTGTAAATCAATGGCACTTAAAACCTTTTGGTTGAGATAGTGCGGCGATAGTGGCGTCAGTGTCGCTTTGCTCGGAACTGCCCCTTTATGTGTAAAGACAAACTCACACCTTACAGACCCCCTTTATTTACGCCGCCCCTGGCGTCCGACTGGCTTAAACCGCGACTGACACAGTTAGATCAATAAGTCTTTTCGCCGTGCAACGGAGCTGGCATAGTCAGTCTGACAAAAGCTCCTTAAAATAAAGATAATAAAAAAAGATCAATAAGTCAAAAAGCTTAGCCGAGCCGGGCCGAGCAACGTCTTTTCGCTGTGCGTGGACACAAAGTTTCGTTTGACCGGCTTTTGATTCCGCGTAGATCTGTGGAAAGCCTAACAGAGGGACGTCTCCTCGATAACGATCCGTCAGGGTTACCAGAACATACTATCCCGGAAATTAGCACTTCTAAAAAAATGCAATTTTCTTCATTGTGAAGTTTTCTGCAAATGTTATGTTATTTCAACTTAAAATTACGAGCCCTTTCCATTCCAAGAGAAGAAAAGTGTCCCAAATTTTCCATACCTACAGTAATGTAACTTTCCTTTGTGTTACCGTTATACAAAGTATACTGAAAAATAGCAACACTATAGAAAAAAAAATTTGGGAGTTTTTTTTGTTCTATTGGGATTGTAAAAGCCCGTAATTCTAAGTAGGCAGATATAACATAAAATTGGTAGAAAATTGCCTAAAAATATATATTTTTTTGAAATGCTCAAATAAGGGTAACAATAAGTATTTCCTTACTTTCGCGTAGTCGGAAAAAAAATATGGACTAACGACCTATTTAAGGTCACCAGAAGTCGATGAAGAATAAAAGCGTGCGACAGTTATCTGTGGAAATGTTTCAGGGATACCTTTGTTGAGCAGCGTTTAGGGAAAGGGGTCTGTTCACGTGTCGACTACCTAATTAGTCACGTGAGTAGGATGGTCGCGCGAATCGTTACTCGAGCAGTTGTTGACCCTCGCGAATACGCTATGAGTCGTCATAAGTGACCACACAATTCACGAGACTAAGTCTCACTCTCAAGCTTACTTATTAATTACACAGCTCAACAAAAAGATTTTTGCGAAATTGAAAAGCCAATCATGTAGTATTAATAGATACAAAATAAATTCACTACGGCTCTATAGGCACGTTACCCCACCTTCGTTTCCAAGGTAACGTAATAACGCCTGTAACATAGTTTATGTACAAAGAGTTCAAGAACTTGATACAATACAAACACGCACATAACCCTTATAAACAACCCTTTTGTGATGTTATTCCTAGAATACAAGCAAACTTGGCTTGTTCTAACAATGTACGAGAGTTTGAGAGAGTAAATAGGTACGAAAGTGCGTTTGACGGTTATTGGGTGTATTGATCGAGTCACTCCTGGTCCTGATGCTAGCACGAAGATAAATATTTAAGTACAAATTGCAACACAATAAGTCTGAAGACTTAATTTGCATTTCTCTAGTTAAGTGAATTGTGAATTCTTTTAGAGAAATAAATTCCTAAACCATAACCATATAAGTTTCAATCTATTAGTTCGTCTGCTCGTATGATACTCATTGTATAAAAAAATACTGTATCGTCAAATTGTCACCCTACAATGACACGACCGACGAGTCCTTAACCGTACGTAATGGCGACAAATATGGTGCCCCTTGTTAAAATTTCATACGCGGTGCAAGCCAGATTAGGTACGGGCGGGCGCGAAAGTGTTTGGATATAAGTTAAAATTTTTATACATCATCAGCCTTTTATAAATCCCATTGCTGGGATACAGGACTACTGTCACTACTATCATAGATGAGGACGAATGGGCGATAGTTCACACACTGTCCTAGTGCAGGTTGGGGATTTCACATACCTTTCCAGGTGGTAGGACCTTACCGGGGGGCACACATGGTAGAAGTGCTACGACCCCATAGTGCCCCCAAAACCGCAGTTCGGAGAAACGCCAGTGGGTTTTTAGTGGGTAGGCTCCTCCCTCCCTCTGATTAGCAGAGGGCGCATGAGAGGAGAGGGCCCCACGTAACCCCCCAACCATTATCTGGCCTCCCTAGGCCCGAGGGGTATGCGTAATGCATTTTCCCACCGCAAAAAAAGGTGGTACGACCTTGGGGTGCTATACAGGAAACCTCCCAGAGTGTCTGGATTCTTCTCATTCCTCTAGATCCGGTTGATCCGCAGGAAAGGGAAGCGTCTTGGCTGGCAAGTGATTTCTTAGGGGCCCCTAATTGATCACTTTGCCGATGCTGCGAATGAGCCTGTCAGGGGTGGTTGGGGGGTCCCGTACCGGGTTTCCTCTGTTAGAGGACTCTCCAGGTGCGGCACGCGAGGGCGGAGCGTCGGGCACGGGCAGCATCCCTCCAACGTCTCCTTTTGGGGGGCACTGCGGGCAGGCACCAGACGGGTGACCTGTGCCGCTTCGTGGTGGCGGTGGACTAGTCCTCTGTGTCCCGTAAACCTTTGTGGGAGCGGATCGTAGAGAACTGGCCCATCGCGGTCCGTAAGGACAGGTGAGGGAGGGACTGGCGCCGGATACATGTACGGGCCTTGTGTGTCTGATGTCTGTTCCTGGCTTCCCCGGGGGACGGCCCGGTTGGTCGGAGGGAAGCAGGTGAGGGAAGGCACACTGGCCATGCTTTAGTGTTCCTTTTTCGGAGAGGGTTCGCCTAAGCTCCAGCTTGTGCTCCAGGGTTGGCAATAGTAATGAAAGTGAAACCGACCACTTTTGAGACCGACTGTATCTGTACATGCGAATTTAGTTCAAGTGTTGCATATAAAGTGCTAAGAGTTATCAGTGGTGCTATCATTCCTTCATTATGTACCTTATTTCAATATGTTTGGGTTGAAATTGCAATGGCGTTGAGCGTAAGTTACTTCCTGTTGGAGTTTGAAAGCGGGGTTCGTATTCATAAAGTGTAAAAAGTTAGGCAAATGAATAGTAATACTCTAGGGATAAAGTTACGTTAAACTATTTTGCTATGTTAAAATAAAGACTAAATATAAATTAAAAAATAAGAAGATACATGATATAAAAATATAAATGTAATAATTACAAAAAACTGTAAGTAAACTTGAAGTCCAGCATTTTAACCTAGTAGTTCTAGTATACAAGAGACAAAACATTGACTTCTATTAATACATATTAAATATGTCAATAAATAATGTCATTGACTGACTGACTCTTTATTCACCAAAATTACGGCTTAGTATTTTTTTAGATTTTGTTAATTTTTGGTAGACTGGTTGGACTGCTGCAAAGGCTTTTCCCTGGATGTTCCCTGGACGATATTAATATTTAAAAATATAGATATACCTTAACATTGACGAAATAAACATTGATGCCATCAGGGAATACCATGAATGATTCAAACTAGGTGCCTCTGACTCGGCCTGTCACAAAATAATGAATGAGGCAAATACACCTCATCCTCAATGGATAATATGAATAGGTTATAATGTTATAGTAATACTCATCATAGTATTTTTTAATACCATTGTTTCAGTATTTAATAGAATGAACTGTAGGTGCAAGTCATTGGAGGAAAATTAAAGATTCGTTGTCACAAAGAAGGTAAACTTGTCATTGCATTAAATATTACAAGCTTTTATTTAATTTCACCTGTCTCGGTGTCTGTCTGTCTGTCTGTACTTAATACTGCAGATTAAATTTGGCCGACTTTCCGGTTTCCGAATGAGGGAACCAGAAGGTGACCATAGAATCTTTTAAATTACATAAGATAATCCTACCAATGTGTGGGCTATTGGCTTTGACACTATCATCATCATTATCAGCCCATAGTCGTCCAATGCTGGACATAGGCCTTTCCGAGTCGCGCAACCTACGGAATGCAATCGAGATTGGCGATTCGATATCTCGTGCGAAAAATCTGTTTCGAGATCTCGTGCGAAAAATCTGTTTCGAGATCTCGTGCGAAAAATCTGTTTCGAGATCTCGACCGTCAGACTGTCGAGAATGAGATTTGACAAAGTAATTAAAAATGAGGTATTTTGATCAAGATTGCCTAAGAATTCAGTATATTATAAATAACAGTGGATATGTTACGTCCGCCCGATTCCTCCACACAGAGCGCGCTACTACGCTCATATCGTCGGCAGCCCTTGTAACAGTTATTTAGCCCCGAACACATTAATCAACTAAAAATGATACATACGCGTCAATCTTTAAATCTCGTTCGAGATCTCGAAAATATTAATCGAGATCTCGACCGAGATTGCAAATTCGAGATTTCCTGCTGACGAAATAAAATCGCGATTTTGAGATGTCGCGAGATCGAAAGCAACCTAACCGCTTCCCGCCACTCTCTTGAGGTCGTCAGCGAAGTACAAAGACGGATAAGTAGACCAATTTCCGCCGTTTAGGAGCGCGCGACACGTATCCACACACGGGTCTGTGTGAGTGCTATCCATACTGGAGCATTTTTACGCATTCTTAAATCTTTGCTTGTAGTGCGTTCGTACACGGCGCGCACACATACAAGCGCGCGATGTACGTTTTGTAGGAAGAAAAATTACTGCTATTTTACTGTGTCGTCAGTTCACCTGGCGGGGGGTTATTTTATTTTACAGGGCAAGGCTTTCGCCCGGTTTTGATATGCAGTTTGAGATTATATTATTTTTATGTATTGTAGTTTTTAGGGTTCCCTACTCAAAGGGTGCTATTTTTATATAGTTTACGTGTATTGACCAGCCGGTGCGTCTATTTGCGTCCAAGGAGCCGAGACAAAGGAAACCTCAGTCGGCGCGTTATTTATCACATAAATACGGTTTACGAGCCGCGAACTCCGTGTGTGTGTATGTGACTAGACGTGTCGGCAGGAAATAAGTACGACACGCAGTATACTAACTACGTTTACGCTTTTCTGAAAGTACAAAAAAATCGTTTAGTTTTAATGGTTTAATTGCCCACAAACATTTCATCGACATTAATCTTTTGTATGCTTGTTACGCGATTACCTACTCGAAGACGGCCGGAGCGATTTCGAAAATTATTTTTTTGTTTGAAAATGTATACCTGCGAGGTGTTCCCATTGTAACAAAATCAGGATCTGATGACGGATCTTGGAGAAATCAAGGGAAATCTTCAGATATAATAGGCGCACACAGCGATTTGGGTATTTTTCATGCTGACTAATGAAGGTAGTTTTCTCGTTCTAAATGAATTTTATTTCTTTAATTCGTTTTTTTATTAAAATAAAAATTAAAATGCAAACGTATATAAAAACAGTGGTAAATAATAGGCGGTCTTATCGCTAAAGAGCGATCTCTTCAAGACAACCTTTGGGTAGCCTTTTGGGTAGGTTGAATAGAAGTTAGAAGTGAATCGTTTTATTTTTTAAGTAAATAAAGTAATTCCCAAGCTGTAGGATTTATACATAAGTCCCTAAAGGACTGTATAGTTAGTACTTGTAGGGGTGTCCCAGAAAGCAAATCTCCATACTAACTTTGAAGCCAAGTCGGCACGGGTTCCCATCATCACAGAGAGCTGAAATTTTATACACCATAATATTTTAGTAGTTCCAATATTTTTAGGGGGTATGCGTTACAAAAAAAAATAAAAAAAAATCTTGCCCATACAACAAAAATTTTTTTTTAATTATTTTGTAACACCCTTTCTGGGACACCCTGTAGAGTTAAAGGTTTGGAACTATAAATCGTATCTGATAACTTTCTTACTTATAGTATTAGAATTATAATGTTGTAAATTTTGCCAAATTATTTTACATGACGCGTTTACGGAACAATTGTGCTGCATATAATATTTATATTGCGTTACCACCCTTCATGCCCGTCACTCACACTGTAAAAGTTACATCAGACCTCTACACGAATCTTCCAGTCTTATGGCTTGGCCAACCGTATGATCGTCTAGTCTAATGGTAGGACACTACATTATGAACCGAGAACTCATATTCTTTAATGTAACGCACAGAACTCAGCTATTTCTTTGCACACGTCTATACCTATTTATCCCTATGAGTAATACCTATACCTATTTATCTCTACGAGTAATACCTATACCTATTTATTCGTTACCTTTTTTCTTTAATGTAGTTTAGTATAGTATGTGGTAAAGGTAAATAGTCGAAAGTGGTTTAGTCATATTGTCAAAGTCAAGGTTTGTCTGAATGTACCTAGCTACTGCTATTGAACTCTGTTATTACTGGAGCACAGGACAGTAGCACACTCCTCGCTACTGTCGGTGGACCTCAGCCTGATGCATGGGCAGTCCTCGCCTCCTAGCCTGGAAGAGGCTTCTCAGAGTCCAATGGTGATTAGCACGCAATCTAATCATTTCGAGAGGAGATATGCAAAGGGAGTATTTTTTTTTGTGCTGAATGGGTATTACATTCTTACTCTCCAGAGAAAGCAGAACATTCACCATTTCAGGCTTATTTCAAGGAAAGCTAATGCAAATTATACTCTGATATGTGGGTGCTATATTAAGCATCCTTTTCCCACAGACTTCAGTCTACTATCGCTTTGTAACCAAGGGCCGTTAAGGACAAAATAAAGCAACGAAACATTTGTCCGCCGGTAGGTAATTACTTCTGTAAAGGTCTTGTCAACGAGTCGGTGTCTAAGGAAAGGATGAAATCCTTCCTTTAATACCTTGTCGAATATAGGCCAGCTTCATAAGCCTATGTTATTACAATCATTCCGAATAGTATGATGAAACAACAGAAGTTAGAGACGGCTTTAGCAAGCTCTAAACATCTGCAAGCCTAAATCTAGGCTTAAGCCATTCTTAGCTAATATTTTCCGTAAAAGTAATATTCAAATAAATCAATAAAGAAGTTTCAATCTTCAGTGATATTAGGCAATTCAATCAGCCTTAGATTTGATTTCATTCAAGATAGTATGATGAGGTAATAGAAGTCTATGTCTGCTCTGCCTGCATAGAACATTCTATAAGTCTAAATCTAGACTGAAGCTATTCTTAGCTTATACTCTCCAGAACAAAATATTCAATTAATGTTAAAATTAGATGTCACAATCTCCAATACAACGGTCTGAAATGGTATAGTTAAATAAGATACAGGACAGCTCCGCAAGCCTATATCTTTTATTTTATTCAAGATAGCATGATGAGGTAGATAGAAGTCTGGGGCGGCTCAGCAAGCCCAGAACATTCTGGTAGTCTAAATCTAGACTGGGGTAAGCCATTCTTAGCTTATACTTTCCTGAATAAATTATTTGCAAGTAAAATTTAATTAATTGTTTCAACATTATAATTAGAATTCGTGACATCTTAGAAAGATACAAGTAAACAGTTAAAATAACCAGGAATCCCATCAGATACCAATAAACCCAGATAATTATTATCAAAGGATAACTATAACTAATTAAAATGAGTTAAAAATAATAATGCTACCTAATAATAAATTAGCTACAAAATAGTTTCCTATCCACCTGCACTATCCCGCCCCCAATGTGTGTGACTCTAAATCTATCTGTTTCCCATCACTACTAAAGTTTGTATATCAAAGAGGCCGGCCTCATATTTAAATGTGTGAGTGTAGTGTATCCCTAACTATGCAATTAAAGTTCAGTTGGGAGACTGAGAAAGCAACTTACAACCCAGTGTGAATGACCCCCCCTTACGCAATAAGCTTGACGAAACAGCCAGGGTTGCGTAAAGTAGGTCGACCCTATCGTGTATATAAAATAATAAATAAATATATTTAACAAGACCGAGCTCGGGACTTAGGGCAGCTCTATGAGTTTGGAATCCCAAATGTCCAACTTGTGGACCTCACAGATATACACTAGTTGGACCCCATTGAAACTCGAGGCATTCACCAGCATTATATAAGATCTGGTGCCAAGGAATGCCATCCTTGGTAAGCTACGTTAAATTAAAACCCAGAGTTTTCAACGTTTGTCACCGTTATTCGCTGTTAAAAACTCTGTTTAGCACACTTTGCTAATGTACGGATTCTGGCATAAATCAAAATAATATCACACAAAACTTTCAATTAAAACAATAATTAAACAGCCAAATATTCAGTGAATAAATCCACAAAACATTCCGCCACTCAATCATGTAAAACCGCAATTTCAAAAATACATTTAAAATCAATTATAAAATAATAATAGAATGATCTAATATTTAATGAATAATTAAAATCCATCAAACACCAAATCACTTCTCAAAAGAATTTAAATACGTGATATTTCAATTATAAAATAACAATAGAATGGTTCAATATTCAATGGATAATTAGTCATAGTCAAAGTAATAGTCAGTCATTAAAATCCATTAAACATCAAAACACTCCACGAAATATTTCAAATACGAAATATTTTACGCGGCGAGAATCTATGTTAGCCAGACGTCCGTACCGTTCGAACTCACAAACAAAAAAGATCCCGATCCTAAGGAACGACCCGTATTTATACGTTTCTTTCCTCCACGCCTTACTCCTTGCCCACTTCGGCACTCCGAACGATATTTACACCTAATAGACATCCTACGCACTCCGCACGTTCGTTACGCTATCAAGATTCCCACGCTATTTTCAAATTAACAATGCTGACGGCACTTTCAAAGGGCTGTCGGGTTTCTTTGTCAAGGCGGCTCAGCTTTGATTAACAGGGCTGCATCACCACTCATTATACATATATTGTACGTCTCGTCCTAACCAATTATATTATGAATTCAATCTATTAAAATACTGCGAGTTAAAGTCAAATAGTATTATCAAATGCGTCCCATTACAGCCACCCCCTCGATAAAATCGCAGTGTGAAGACTTCTGTCAAACACGTAGATTTATCGAACTCCCTCAAATCTTTGAAAAAAAAACTCAGTATATTAAATAAATCATCCCACTCTATTCTCCGCTAAGTTTGAGATTCAATAAGCTAATGATTCTAATAACAATTGGAATCTCAGCACCATCAGTGTCCAACTCCTTCCCCCCCCCCATCATGAATGTGTATTTATACCAATACTAAGTGTATCAGAAGTGACAAAATGCCGGAATGAAACTTGAACCCCAGTAGTGAACCTTGACTGTCCCTTCCCAAGAATTCTTTTTCCAGCTGAAGCGTTGGGTTGTGAGGCCAACGAATCCTGTGAAACGATCCTTGTCCCTTTCATTTGGGAGGTAGTCACATTGCCCGACTGTTTCCCGACCTCACGTTGACCGAGATATAATGAAATCAACAAGAACCTCCTCGCCGGTCAAGAAAACCTTTCGTATCAAGAATTGGAACGTTCATTATTCAATACGTAAAGTCCGATCCCACTCCAATCAACCCGTCACCCCCACTACACGTTTTCTCGGAGAATGTTTCACTTTTGTTTTAGACTAATCAACACCAAAGCATAACCTCACATGATGTGTATACCATAGGTAAGTTTGCTATTAGCAAGATAATAGTACACTATAAACAAGCAAGCAATTTTACATTGCCTAAATTGAAACTAATGAAACATAATTTCAGAAAAACTATTTTCTACAAAATTATACATACCACTTTTATTTAAAAATAAAAGTATTTTTTAATTAATTCATGTCTTGCTAACAGTATGATTGGTTATGCTTTCGCTTAGTACATTATTAATAATAGTTAATCATTAACTTTATACCCATAAACTATCTGCCTTCCCCGTATAATTAAACCTATAAAACCAATGTACTCCGTTGATACCTCTAAAATCAAACGTGGGTGTGTAATAGTCATTTAGTCTGTATACCTAGTAGAGTGTTAGACACCATAGCTTACCCAACATGGGTCTTATCGCATAGCGATTTTAACCTAGCGCCTAAAACTATGATATCTATTTTTGTGAATAATAACAATATTAATTGTCATTATTTTACTTTTAGGATTCGGACACCGACACTACTGAGTTGACCTCAACTCAAACTCCGTCAAATTGAACAAATCTATTCACTCCCATCAATTTTCCTTCAAATCTATCATTCAAGTTCCACATTCTTACAACACACTTTCATTCCTTGTAACAAAATCCAATACATTCCTCCTCATACTCTAAAACACTCGATTTGATCAACCCGCCGAAATTCATTAGTTGCGGCCAAACATCCTTAAATCTTTTCCCCCCTTTAGTAATAAATAATAAAATTTAATTAAAATAATTAAAATATGGCATTTACCTCACTTAATCCCACCATAAATAAACTATTTATTCCAGAATGTATGCAAATGCTAGAATCATATATCAAACCCCAACCCTTGATAATACTAATTAACTGAAAATTACTTTAATACAACATGAACTACTGTTAGCGAATCTAATACTTCATTACGAGATGTCGCAAATGCGCCTTGCATGAAATAGGGAGCAACATGTTTCGCCTCCGTCGATCACGCTCTATTAGTGCGAGGAGTTAGTTGTAAGTTAGTCTTGTAAAAGTCTTTGTAGAGAGACAATATACAGCCTCAGTAATATTCATTTCGCTATTTAATTGAACTCCTTTTAAATCACCAACAACTACTATGGTAATAAATAAGTAATAAAACAAAATAAATACTTTAAATTACATGATAAGCATGAGATAAGGGATAAATTCGCCTTTGTACACAACAACCGACTCCGCACCGCCCCTGCACGACTTCATGTACAACAAAGTGCCCACATACATACATACCTATTACTCAATGTCGAAATGAATGTTTATCAACATTAAATATAATTCACATTAATAACTTTACTCGTCCTCAATTTATCTAATTTTTAAGAGAAAGAATCGAGCCAATTTCGCAAAAATTGCGTTGGTTTGATCCCCGCTGCATAGTTATTACTAAAGATCTAGTTATAAAATCAATATGTAAGATATTTCAAGGATTCACTCTTCAAAGTACCTACCCATATGTTTTAGAAACACGATTAATTCTATTTCGCTCGATAGAGAAAATTTCCGAAGTTACCTCTAAAATACAAATCAAACCCTCAGTATGTCATAAATACTGCACGGAAGGTCATCAGTTTTAAATAGTGACAAAAAAAAATGTTGTCCATAACATGTACGACTTACATTCTCAAAATCTGAATTGTTTGAACAATACGAAGGAAATACAAATACCTAAAGACGCGCGTGTTCCGTCCGCTCTAACTCGAGCCGCCTCGCCTCGCGTTTCCTCAATCCCTCTGGTCACATCAGTCGTGCTTTGGCTGTCGAACGGGGAACCTGTGTCGCCCGCGCCCACGCACGGCACCGAAAACGCACACGTACACGACGCGCACAGAATATCTAAAATCGATGAGCACCAAAAGCTTGGCGCGCTCTTAATGTACGAGTAATTACCCAATTCTCAAATAGTTCGTAAACTAATCTGAAGATGACATTCATAACATTCAAATACAATACAATACACCTAAGTAGGTACCTACCTAAAGAAGTATGCGCGTAGAATTTTAATCTACTTGATGACCACGGACTAATAACCAATTGTATCTAAGTATATACTTTACCTAATCTACTAACACAATACATACATACATACATACCGTTGATAAGGAAATTCATCCAAGCACTTTCACAACACAATACACATCTCTACACACATTGGTATTTAACTATCCGAACGCATAACTCACTAATCCTACATAAATCTTACATAGGTACCTACTTAACTTAAAATCTTTTAAAAACAAAATAAATCGTAATAATACTACAAAAAACGCAATGCTCTGTTCCGCGGCGCGATCACACGTTTCTCGGAGCGTTCAAGATCGCGGCAACGAAAAACGGCCGACAAGAATAGCGATAGCGAGTGTCGAGTCGTTAGAGTCCCGTATCACCCATATGGTTAATAGAATTCCGTACAGCGTTTCCGTTTCCATGCAGAAAATAGGCATTCCCCAAAGAATGCTACATAATAATATGATCTATTTATAATAAAATTTCTTAATTCGCCCCCATAATTTTAAAACTTAATCATCATCATCATCCCGCCTACGATACGCGTTTATCATTAATATTAAATGATAAAACTATCTAGTCTATCCTAAGCCTTGTCGTGGTTATAATTCGTATAGAGAGATAACTGAAGAGTTGTGCACAAAAGTAATAACGGATGTATTAATTAAATCAACTTATACTAGATATTGTGAATAAAATTAAATCTATGAATTAAAACTAGCAACAGAGAAACACAGAAAGTTTCAATACAAAAAAAAACTATAAAATCTTAATTAAAGAAAAAACAAAAAGAATATCTCCGCAGGAATCGAACCCTCGACCCGTAATAGAGTACGTATATGATGGCTAAGTAAGGGTGGTCTCCGCGCAGCTAGGCTATTCGAGCGTTGTGAATGCCGGCAAAAACTAACGCCAGTATCAGCGACAGCAACAATACGCTCCATCAAATATAATTACTTAGATCGCAAATCCTTATGCCCGAATTATGTCTTTAACCTAGGGCATGTCCAAAAGCTGCGAGCAATAAAATAAAAATACATAAAATATGCATCGTCATTAAAAGTTGTCACTTCACTATTTCGTGTTCAAACTTAACACCTGATGGAAAGTAATGAACTTAACCAATAAAATAAAACACAATAAACCTAAACCTACTTCATTGAATATAAATTATCATAAAAAAATACAATAGTAAACATTACGACCAACCGCACTTCCACATTACGTATAGGTATTTACGTACATCTATGTCATGCATCACTATGTCACGCTTAAGATAAAAAGGCTTATGTTAATAGTAAATTTATAGCTCTTGTGTCCTTACGGCTTCTATTCCAAAAAAGCCCACAAGACTAAAATGCTACCGAATTAAGTGGTTGAATTCCCCGAATACGGCGATATTGCATTCTTATGACGCGTATGTTAAAAGAGCTTATGTTAATAAAAAATGTATGGCGCTTATGACCTTCTATTATAAAAGTAATACTAAAATATAAATCGACTAAAAATTGTATTATTATACGTTACTAAAAATAAATTTCAAGTCAAATCAGCCAAATGCGTGTCGGAACCGCTCAAAAAGCGCTTCATTCATACATATCATACTTACAACTCCATAATTAAAGTAAGTTCTTAATGTTAATAAGAATAACTTAAAAATAGAAACTTATACTTAGTTTCTGGATAAAAAGTGTGCAAAGAAACAGCAGAATCCTATGGTACACTCCAATTTTCACAAGCAACATTGTGCCAAGAAGGCATCATCTTAATTTAATTTAAAAATTACACGCTAGTCGTCAAAATAGAACTATAAAATAGTTCTACATCCTGCTCACGGCATATCATTGTAAAAGTTACATCAGACCTCTACACGAATCTTCCAGTCTTATGGCTTGGCCAACCGTATGATCGTCTAGTCTAATGGTAGGACACTACATTATGAACCGAGAACTCATATTCTTTAATGTAACGCACAGAACTCAGCTATTTCTTTGCACACGTCTATACCTATTTATCCCTATGAGTAATACCTATACCTATTTATCTCTACGAGTAATACCTATACCTATTTATTCGTTACCTTTTTTCTTTAATGTAGTTTAGTATAGTATGTGGTAAAGGTAAATAGTCGAAAGTGGTTTAGTCATATTGTCAAAGTCAAGGTTTGTCTGAATGTACCTAGCTACTGCTATTGAACTCTGTTATTACTGGAGCACAGGACAGTAGCACACTCCTCGCTACTGTCGGTGGACCTCAGCCTGATGCATGGGCAGTCCTCGCCTCCTAGCCTGGAAGAGGCTTCTCAGAGTCCAATGGTGATTAGCACGCAATCTAATCATTTCGAGAGGAGATATGCAAAGGGAGTATTTTTTTTTGTGCTGAATGGGTATTACATTCTTACTCTCCAGAGAAAGCAGAACATTCACCATTTCAGGCTTATTTCAAGGAAAGCTAATGCAAATTATACTCTGATATGTGGGTGCTATATTAAGCATCCTTTTCCCACAGACTTCAGTCTACTATCGCTTTGTAACCAAGGGCCGTTAAGGACAAAATAAAGCAACGAAACATTTGTCCGCCGGTAGGTAATTACTTCTGTAAAGGTCTTGTCAACGAGTCGGTGTCTAAGGAAAGGATGAAATCCTTCCTTTAATACCTTGTCGAATATAGGCCAGCTTCATAAGCCTATGTTATTACAATCATTCCGAATAGTATGATGAAACAACAGAAGTTAGAGACGGCTTTAGCAAGCTCTAAACATCTGCAAGCCTAAATCTAGGCTTAAGCCATTCTTAGCTAATATTTTCCGTAAAAGTAATATTCAAATAAATCAATAAAGAAGTTTCAATCTTCAGTGATATTAGGCAATTCAATCAGCCTTAGATTTGATTTCATTCAAGATAGTATGATGAGGTAATAGAAGTCTATGTCTGCTCTGCCTGCATAGAACATTCTATAAGTCTAAATCTAGACTGAAGCTATTCTTAGCTTATACTCTCCAGAACAAAATATTCAATTAATGTTAAAATTAGATGTCACAATCTCCAATACAACGGTCTGAAATGGTATAGTTAAATAAGATACAGGACAGCTCCGCAAGCCTATATCTTTTATTTTATTCAAGATAGCATGATGAGGTAGATAGAAGTCTGGGGCGGCTCAGCAAGCCCAGAACATTCTGGTAGTCTAAATCTAGACTGGGGTAAGCCATTCTTAGCTTATACTTTCCTGAATAAATTATTTGCAAGTAAAATTTAATTAATTGTTTCAACATTATAATTAGAATTCGTGACATCTTAGAAAGATACAAGTAAACAGTTAAAATAACCAGGAATCCCATCAGATACCAATAAACCCAGATAATTATTATCAAAGGATAACTATAACTAATTAAAATGAGTTAAAAATAATAATGCTACCTAATAATAAATTAGCTACAAAATAGTTTCCTATCCACCTGCACTATCCCGCCCCCAATGTGTGTGACTCTAAATCTATCTGTTTCCCATCACTACTAAAGTTTGTATATCAAAGAGGCCGGCCTCATATTTAAATGTGTGAGTGTAGTGTATCCCTAACTATGCAATTAAAGTTCAGTTGGGAGACTGAGAAAGCAACTTACAACCCAGTGTGAATGACCCCCCCTTACGCAATAAGCTTGACGAAACAGCCAGGGTTGCGTAAAGTAGGTCGACCCTATCGTGTATATAAAATAATAAATAAATATATTTAACAAGACCGAGCTCGGGACTTAGGGCAGCTCTATGAGTTTGGAATCCCAAATGTCCAACTTGTGGACCTCACAGATATACACTAGTTGGACCCCATTGAAACTCGAGGCATTCACCAGCATTATATAAGATCTGGTGCCAAGGAATGCCATCCTTGGTAAGCTACGTTAAATTAAAACCCAGAGTTTTCAACGTTTGTCACCGTTATTCGCTGTTAAAAACTCTGTTTAGCACACTTTGCTAATGTACGGATTCTGGCATAAATCAAAATAATATCACACAAAACTTTCAATTAAAACAATAATTAAACAGCCAAATATTCAGTGAATAAATCCACAAAACATTCCGCCACTCAATCATGTAAAACCGCAATTTCAAAAATACATTTAAAATCAATTATAAAATAATAATAGAATGATCTAATATTTAATGAATAATTAAAATCCATCAAACACCAAATCACTTCTCAAAAGAATTTAAATACGTGATATTTCAATTATAAAATAACAATAGAATGGTTCAATATTCAATGGATAATTAGTCATAGTCAAAGTAATAGTCAGTCATTAAAATCCATTAAACATCAAAACACTCCACGAAATATTTCAAATACGAAATATTTTACGCGGCGAGAATCTATGTTAGCCAGACGTCCGTACCGTTCGAACTCACAAACAAAAAAGATCCCGATCCTAAGGAACGACCCGTATTTATACGTTTCTTTCCTCCACGCCTTACTCCTTGCCCACTTCGGCACTCCGAACGATATTTACACCTAATAGACATCCTACGCACTCCGCACGTTCGTTACGCTATCAAGATTCCCACGCTATTTTCAAATTAACAATGCTGACGGCACTTTCAAAGGGCTGTCGGGTTTCTTTGTCAAGGCGGCTCAGCTTTGATTAACAGGGCTGCATCACCACTCATTATACATATATTGTACGTCTCGTCCTAACCAATTATATTATGAATTCAATCTATTAAAATACTGCGAGTTAAAGTCAAATAGTATTATCAAATGCGTCCCATTACAACACTAAAGCCAAGTTCCCAGACCAAGTGTAATAACGTCTCCAATAACAATGACAGTTCGCACCAACTCTAATCACCATTCATCAATGGAAAGCTGGATACTTGGTAATCAGAATCAATTACTGACAATTATATATCACTCCACGAATCTAGAACCTACCGCGTCAAAAAGGATTAACTTGAACACCGGATTTACGGGAATTTCAACTTTGATACCAGTTAAAAAAGTTCAAAATAAATTTACATGTGTGGGCGTTTGATAGGCTTGTGATTGAGAAGTAAGTAGAGACGTAAAGTTAATAGTTGCGAGAAGATTTATCGGTGTTGTCGGCGGTTCTAGGAAGATGTTTTAAAGCTACTTACTTTTGAACAGTAAACACTCTGGTTTTCCAAACGCCGTAAGAGGTTTGAGCACTTTGAGCTGAGGTTTTGCCACGCTAAATGAGCTTGCTTTCTTCGCTTACCACAAATTCTTAATGATCAACCCGAAGTTTGTGTTTGGGTTGATCATTAGGAATTTGAGGTATTTGGCATCGGTTAAAATTATAATTCTGGTGGTCTAATGAAAAAGGGAAGGTACAAGTCAAATTTATACTAGGACCAAAAGGTCACAACTCCATAGTATGACTTAAGCTCTTTCGTTCCTAGGTTAAATGTGACTTGTACTCCTTTTCACTAGACCCACAGAATAGGCTAGATGACTAAAAAAAACTGTTTAGTCCGTCTGTTACATTATGAAAAAATATTGTACACGTATTTTTTGTTTTGTTTGACAAACAAAAACTGACGAGGATAGGTGTCCGTCAAGATAGCGTACACCGTAAAGATATTCAGAATCTGAGGCAGCCAATAAATAGTACCCAAATAGTACCGACGAAATACCTAGGTGAAAAAAATAGTACCCTTAAACTTTTCGAAATATAAGGCCTGTTCACGGTGTACGCTACCGGGCGTCAAGCTGGCGTACACCGTTTGTATCTCTGGAACGGCTTTGTTTTTGGAAACGATTTATATCTCAAAAAATAGTACCCAAATAGTACCCTAGGGCCTTAAAATGTTATTTCTCTAGCTATCGTAGAAGCCGAGATATTCCATAACTTAACGGTGTACAAAATTTCACACCGTCAAGCTGGCGTACCCGGGAATTCCTTATAGAAAGAGCTCACTATATCTCGGCTTCTACGATAGCTAGAGAAATAAAATTTTAGGGCCCTAGGGTACTATTTGGGTACTATTTTTTGAGATATAAAGCGTTTCCAAAAACAAAGCCGTTCCAGAGATACAAACGGTGTACGCCAGCTTGACGCCGGTAGCGTACACCGTGAACAGGCCTTATATTTCGAAAAGTTTAAGGGTACTATTTTTTTCACCTAGGTATTTCGTCGGTACTATTTGGGTACTATTTATTGGCTGCATCAGATTCTGAATATCTTTACGGTGTACGCTATCTTGACGGACACGAGGATAGAGTGCTTAGAAGTTTCGAGTGACGTCACTCTTGAGTACAAATTGTACTCAAGAGTGACGTCACAAGCCCCCACTCCAGAAGTTTGATGATCTATAACTTTGTCGATTTTTAATATTTTGATAAACCAAAAAATACGTGTCCCATATTTTTCCATAATCTAACTGACGGACTAAATAGAATTACATATTTTTAACCCAGTCATCATCCCTATTGTATTGAGCACCGAGTATCTCGATAGAAACTCAGTCCGATGGGGTGAGGGCGCCCGCGGCCTGCACAGGACCACAGTATAATAGCAGTAATTTTTCTTCCTACAAATGTTACATCATGTGCTTGAATGTGTGCGCGCCGTGTACGTACGCACTACAAGCAAAGTTTTAAGAATGCGTAAGAATGCTCCAGTATGTATCGCACTCACACGGACGAGCTATGCGAAAACGTGTCGCGCGCTCCTAAACTTTGAGCGACTTTGAGAGCATGAGTTCCGATTATGAACTGTTGTTAGGTTCACGGGCCAAATTATAGGGACGTCATTGCCGGTGAAGTTGTGAATCCTTACTGTACTAACATACGACATTTTGGCACGTATATTTTTGAACGACGTAGCCGTGCGCAAAACGCTAGTCAATTATATATCTGAGCTAATAATTACGGAACCTTGAAAGCAATATGGCGGCGATATGCGCATATTACTGGTACAGGTCGCGTCACGTAAAAAGAACGCTGGTGGTCAAGCTGCACATTAGGCCATTTATCGATCTATTTGGTGGTATGAGGTGCGACGCGGGGAGGCCGGGTTAATCGAACCGCGGTCATTCACAAAATGGGCGCAACTATTCTGTCGCCAATCGTGTGCGTATTTTGTCATACGGTAATTGTCAGCTGTCAAGTAGCAGGTGTCACTGTAATATATACAGGGTGTCACTGTGATATATACTGGGTGTCACTGTGATATATACAGGGTGTCACTGTGTTATATACAGGGTGTTGTCACCCTGTATCCCGCCCGGTTATATTTGAGGATACAGTGTGAACATAATTGTAGAAAAAAAATATTAACTCACCTTTCAATAAAAACAAACTATCTTAAGTAGTGCTATGTACAGGACCCTTCAGTAGTTCAGGCTAACAAAAGGAGAATAAGGAAAGTCAGTGTATGACAAATTTATTTTATTCTTCACTCGCCTGCGGCCTCACAGTACAAATTCAGCGTTTCCTTAGCACTACCTATTGTGCTCAGTTGGTAGAGCGTGGTCTTAAAGCCTAGGTTCTTCTAGTAGTGAGGTCACAGGCTAGTATAAATGTTAGTGCCTAAAGTTACACTGCCATCAGTTAAATTTAAACTAATCTCCTAACAATGACTTAATAAATTTTGAAGTCACCAACCTCGAGACTGCAGACTCTCATCGACACACCTTCTTACAGCAGTTCTGATGCCGGCAACAGCAACAGCAGGCTCCGGATGTTAGTGACCCGTAGTGTGCATGAAGACTATTCCGACGAGAGCGCTACAGCCCATGGGATTTATAGGTGAGGTGTGAATTAATACAAAACCATGTTCCTTTTGAAATATCACGAAATTAGAAATTGAATTTGAATTTAGAAAATTAGAAATTAGAAAAATTAGAAAAAAAAAAATTAGAAAAAGAAAAAACCCATCTTCAGCTGGAATAGAACAAATTGCTTACATTAGTATGCTAAAGTATGTGTTTTTTTTCCACAGCTTAGAAGTAGACTGAAATTATGGTTATTCTCACCAGACAGAAGAGTTATATCCTCATAGCTCTGCGAAGCCCGCCACCCTTCATGAAGATGCCCCCGGAGGGCTAACTGTAACAAGACCTTTCAGTGAATGGGGTGCCTCAACAGCCAGATGAGTTAACCTTAAAGAAATGCTACTCACAATTCCTTCATGATGAAAATTAGGACTGCCTCAGCCGCGCCATATTTGTAGCCACCAAGGAGAACACAAGCATCAGGAGTTGCTCCCTTCAGGGCCCAGATGCAAAAAGCTTTTGAAGAGCTCCAGCCAGTATAGCTAGACCTCCTCTCTTTCAAAGATCATTTCCAACCAAATTGTGTTTCCACTAAGGACCTCAATTTCTCCCTAATTGATTTGGAAATCTAAAGAATTTCAATCCTATTAATTAAGAAATAACACTTACTGATCAGAATATTTAACTATATTTACTTGTCCATTATATTCAAATTAGTTTATATTTTTATACTTTTAATATCTTATTATAATAAATGTTATTCCCCAATTTGCATTACAAATTTACCCTATAAATCTATTTATATGACATATAGCAACATCAGTATGTTGTATGTCAAGAATCTCTCAAATATGACACTAGACAGTTGTAGCAATGTTGCTAGACGAAAATAATTCTAACGAAGCTGTTCGAGACAATTGTAAAAACATTTCTCTTGAACATAAAATTAAATTTGTCATATTTAAACCTACAATTAAATGCAAAAAACACAACGTGACAATACCCCTCTCCTCGATGAAAAGGTTTACCGCAGGGAAACCGCTCGCTGCCCTCAGCGATGTCACTAAAATGGAAATCTCAAAAAAACCGAAAATCCCAAAACCCGTACAAGAATATATCTATCGATAGACTACTGTTACACAAAAAAAATTAGGTATAATATATAACTCAGAAATATTATGAACGAAATTGTTGTTGCGGATCCGAGAGAAAATACTACAGCCAAACCATTAACTTAAACCCCCAAGTTTTATAAAAGTGCTTCTAACCTATCCCCCCAGAAATAATACCAATCTACGATTCTATCTATTTATGTACGTATTCAACGAAAAAAAACTCCCTACTTCCCGAATATCCTAGACTTTCCCCTTTCAAACTATATCTCGAAATCTCGAACCCACGCCAACAACTACCTATACTAATTAAAAAAAATAAACTGTCAGCCTTGCTGACGAACCCAACACCAAAACTTATCAAAATAAGGTCGGATGGAACCCAATTGAACCAAAATACTCCTTCCCACCATCAAAATCCAACTCAACCAGTAACCATTCCTTAACCTTTTCGGCACAACAAAGCGTTGTGTCGAGAAGGTTAATGCCAACTGCCAGGACATATGTTCAGCATTCTTTAAAATATATCTCCGCTAGACCGGGCAAAAGTCAATCCAAGTGATCTAATCGATCAAAATATCTAGTATAGTCAGTAGCAACTAGACTATATACTAACCTTCACAATCCAAATCGAATACAACATCGAAAATGATCAAACTCTTTATTGGTACCAATATCAAAACAAAACTCAAACACAGTATGTAGTTTGATAAACTAAATATCTCGGGCCTGATATGTTCACTACCAAAATTGTCCGAGGAAACCCAAAATCGGAAATAATACTGCGCAACAAAATATGCCTCCACACATGTACAGAAAACCGCGGAAAAAAAAAATGTGTGGTATGCATCTACAGTATAACGGAAACGGAAATATATTTAACGTGTTTACGCACGACTCAAAAAATATATACGCACATAAAGACTAACTTTAGATGATATTATGATTAAGATTTGTCGTCTCAAGTATTCATACCATGCAAATACCTACCATTCTTCCTCACACATACTAAGTAGTGAAACAGTCTGCGCTGTTCACCACAAACCTTATAACTTGTGATTAAATATGACTCTGCAGTATTTAACACTAATTACCGACAACCTATAAACTTGTAAATGTTACAAGACCGTTGTTAAGTCAACAGTGGCGGTGCGGCGAGCAACCACAGTATGCGGGCCGCACGTCCACTGATCACAAAATCAGCAGCCGTACTCTATGCTTTTAGGTCTTTTATGTGCCATGAACCTATAGGATGTCCGTCCATCCTCTCCAGTTCATAAACTAAAGGAGATAAAACCGCTTTTACCCTACACTTCTCGTATTTGGGTGCGAGTTTTGCCATTTTGTACTTCAACGCATCGCTTTGTACGTATGAACGTTTCCATACAATATCTCCTACCGAAAATTGCGCTGAACGTCTTCTTAAATTATAATGCCTAGAGCTGGTTTCATGTGCCTTCAATAAGCGTAACCTAACTTGGTGGAAAATTTCTTTTAAGCAACCAAATTCGCCAGCGTATTCCTCTCTAGGAATAGCTGCAGAGTAATCTTGATCTGAGTCTTTATAGAACGAACCGTTAATGACCGGCTCTCTAGCGTGTACCAAAAAGAAAGGAGAAAACCCCGTGGATTCATTTACTGCACTGTTTATTGCAAACCTAATTTGGTGCAGTTTTTCATCCCATGTCCGGTGATTGTCCTCTACGTACGACGCTACGGCTGTCATCACCGTTTTATTGTAACGTTCGACTAAATTTACCTGCGGCGTATATCGTGGGCCATAAAATACTTTAGGTACATTGTAACGCTTCATTAACTGCTTAAACTCTGATCCCGTGAATTGAACCCCATTGTCGGTAATTACGGTCTCAGGAACGCCATGTTCTAAGATAACATGGTTCTCAAAATGCTTCGCCACCAACGCACTGGTTGCGCGGCGAAGTGGAAACAGCAGCGTGTACTTAGAAAAGCAACATGTAACCACGAACAAAAATGTAAACCCTTGTCGAGAGCGTGGGAGTGGACCAACCAGATCGATGCTAACTACTTGCATTGGACGATGACATACCTTTGGCTGACCCATCAAACCAGGCGTCAATTTTTGTGAGTGCTTATAGGCTGCACAGGTATCGCATGCCTTCACAAACTCAACTACGTCCTTATACATACCAGGCCAAAAGTATGTCAACGCCAACCGCCGATGAGTTTTATAAACCCCTAAATGCGCAGCCGTCGGTTCGCAATGGTTCTCTTGCAAAATCCTCTTTCGATCCCCCTTACGTACCACCTCCTTCCAATCAAACTCTCGCAACAAGTTATACTTGCTCTTGCAAAATCGAAATAGCTTCCCTTCCCTAACACAAAAATTCGGAAAGTTAGCAGGGTAAGCTTTACAACCGTTCAGCGTTCTGTCAAACCATTCATCGTTCACGTCGTCTCTCACAGTCACGTTCACCGCGTCGACTTTCATGAGTCTGGACAATGCATCAGGCACGACGTTGTCGGAGCCCTTCCTGTGCTCAATATCAAAATTAAATTGAGACAGTCGGCAACCCCAACGCGCTAACCTGCCTGATGGATTTTCCAGCTTCATGAACCAACGCAATGAGACGTGGTCCGTAATCACCTTAAAGCGACGTGAACCCAAATACGCTTGAAACTTCTCGACAGAGAAAATCACCGCAAGAGCCTCCCGTTCCGTAGCACTATAATTGCGCTCACTCTTGTTTAGAGAGCGGCTGACATACGCCAAAAGCATTACGTGCATGTTCCTACCCTTTAAAACCCTATTCACTCCCCTTTGAAGAACTCCATACCGTAGATATGTAGCCCCGTGGCAAAGTATAAAGACTAAAGGTGCTTCTAAACGGGCAATATTTTCCTGCAATTTGTGGCCGGCAAGTCTTGCTATCTCTCTCTTACTTCGTATGCTAAAACAAGATGCACATAGTTGCCGGGCCACAAATTGCAGAAAAATATTGCTCGTTTAGAAGCACCTTAACAAGTAGTCAACTTCGGCCGTCTAGGAGCGCCCGACACGTATTCATTCGTGTTGCATTCTTATTTCTTTGCTTGTAGTGCGTTCGTACACGGCGCGCACACATTCAAGCGCGCGATGTTGGTTTTGTGGGAAGAAAAATTACTGCTATTATACTGTGCCCGTGGTAAAGCCGCGGTAGGAAGCTCATTCCACATTCGAATAGTGCTTTATAGGGTCCAATTTAGATACCTACATATAATACAATCGTAGCAATTTCATGTTTGTTTGCGCATGACGGAGAAACTACCGGCCCGATTTCCATGAAATTTGCCATACAGGTGGATTATGACCCTGATTGACACATAAAGCCTTCACACTAGTGAGTTGCGAGGATGTTTTATATACAAATATCGGTCGCGGCGAACTCGCTGCGTGATCGCCTTCATAACCTTATCACACTAGGGAGCTGTGAGCGTATTTTGAGCCACCCATCCTATGAGTCTTCATAGGATGCGGGCGGGTCAACTACTGTATAGTAATGTTGTTGCATAAGCTACATTCTATATATTTAAAGTCAGTAATCGCAACCGGACACGGCATTAACCTGTCTCTTTGCTTCGAAATCTTATCGCTTGGTATCAAATCCCCTAAGCCTGTTACAGATACACTGTTTTTGCTCTAGCCGTCACGTAGCGTTTTGTGTTTATGTAAATACTAGCTGTCTCCGCAAACTTCGTTCCCCCTCCTTTTCATTTTATGAATGTTTTAATAGTCAGATCTTGTTGTAAGAATAGAAAAGTTGTAAGAATTTACCATTTATTATTTATTTTATCGTCTCATGTTTACTTTATAAACATGATTAACTCCTTCGCGGCTGTCAAAAGAAAATAAAATGCTATTTATATCACGAAAAACAATCATTGTGATGATAATCATTATAAAATATTTTGGACTTATCTGGCACTCGAGCAAGTGCGTATTACACCTGCCATTTGTTAATTTTTATGCAAATTTCGCAAACGCGGTACGTCGCGACTCATTCTTCGGGAATCAAAGAGATTTCACGCGACGGACGTCGGTATCATTCGAGTTCTAACGCGTTACCAAGGACCATTAAAACAAGAGGACTGTCATTCTCCATATTTTGGATTGTAACCCGACCGCTAGGGGGTTTCCGGGCAAAAACTAGATGGCGCTAAAAAACTAAACATTTAACGATGTTACAATTGAACAAAGAAACATAGTATAGTAACAATTAGTTCGTAAACAGCTAATAATAAATAAATTCTAACATTTAAATACTGTGTCACGTTTGCAAAGTTGAATAATTGTAAATAATCCCATCCCACTAATATTATAAACTAGCATTTTCCAGCGGCTTCGCCCGTGTTGTTCCCGTTATTGTCCCAAAGGAACTCTTTACCGGGATATAAAGTATCCCATGTTTCAATCCAGGACTTGGTCTACTTGCATGCCAAATTTCAGCTTGATCCATCCAGTTGCTATCCCGTTATTAGGTAACAAACATTCAAACATCCAAACATCTTCACAAACTTTCGCATCCCACTATCCCACTAATATTATAAATGCGAAAGTTTGTGAAGATGTTTGGATGTTTGGATATTTGGATGTTTGGATGTTTGGATGTTTGTTACCTTATAACGGGGTAGCATCTGGATGGATCAAGCTGAAATTTGGCATGCAAGTAGACCAAGTCCTGGATTGAAACATAGGATACATTATATCCCGGTAAAGAGTTCCTTTGGGACAATAACGGAAACAACGCGGGCGAAGCCGCGGGAAAATGCTAGTTTATAATATTAGTGGGATGCGAAAGTTTGTGAAGATGTTTGGATATTTGGATGTTTGGATGTTTGTTACCTAATAACGGGGTAGCAACTGGATGGAGCAAGCTGAAATTTGGCATACAAGTAGACCAAGTCCTGGATTGAAACATAGGATACTTTATATCCCGGTAAAGAGCTCCTTTTGGGACAATAACGGGAACAACGCGGGCGAAGCCGCGGGAAAATGCTGCGGAAAATGCTGCGGGATACTGTGTCACGTTTGCAAAGTTGAATAATTGTAAATAATATAATATAATTCTCTTACCAAGCTAATACATAGATGGCGTTGTAAATTCGGGGAACAGCTTTTTGTATGGAGAATGACAGTCCTCTTGTTTTAATGGTCCTTGGCGTTACTAAGGGTATTTTTTTCGTTTTTTTATTTTTATATATTCTGCGCGGTGTCCCGCTACCTGTGATTCCCACAACACCCTATTTGATGCCTTCTGTGACCAGATATTAGGGCCGATACAGACGGACTGCAACCCAACTGCAACTCCCTTTTTTTTTTTTTTTTGTTGATCCCGGGAAATGCATAAAACTGCATACCACTACGTAACCTAAGGCCATCGGGGGTGACAGCCAGATGTTACGTATTGGTTATGTGGGGCTCTCCGCTCCTGAAGGGATTGGCCTACCCACTAAAACCCAGGGATGCTACCGACCTGTGCCTTCACGGTGATGCCGTGGGATCGCTATCAAGCCACCACGACATCACCAGCACCTCCGCCCTAGGGCGGACCCTCTCCGAAAAAGGCACACTGTAGCATGGCCAGTGTGCCTTCCCTCACCAGCTCCCCCCCGACCAAATGGCCGTCCCCTGGGGAAGCAGGGACCGGCACCAGACACACGGTGTCCCGGTCCCTCCCTCGCCGCCACGGGAGGACAAACGCCCCTGCCCCGCAGCCGTCCACGGGAGGACAAACGCCCCTACCCCGCAGACACTCCCGCCTGTCCTTACGGACCGCGGTGGGCCAGTCCTCCGCGTCCCGCCCCCAGCACATGAGGTAGCGGCAGCCTGCAAGGCTGAGCTCTCGGGACGCAGGGAACTAGTCCACCGCCACCACGCAGCGGCACAGGTCACCCGTCTGGTGCCTGCCCGCAGTGCCCCCCAAAAGGAGACGTCGGAGGGATGCTGCCCGTACCCGACGCTCCACCCTCGCGTGCCGCACCTGTTTTTTTTTTTTTTTGACCCCGGGAAATGCATAAAACTGCATACCACTACGTAACCTAAGGCTATCGGGGGTGACAACCAGATGTTACGTATTGGTTATGTGGGGCTCTCCGCTCCTGAAGGGATTGGCCTACCCACTAAAACCCAGGGATGCTACCGACACCTGTGCCTTCACGGTGATGGCATGGGAATCTACTAACGCCACGCCATCACCAGCACCTCCGCCCTAGGGCGGATCCTCTCCGAAAAAGGCACACTGTAGCATGGCCAGTGTGCCTTCCCTCACCAGCTCCCCCCCGACCAAATGGCCGTCCCCCGGGGAAGCAGGGACCGGCACCAGACACACAGTGTCCCGGTCCCTCCCTCGCCGCCACGGGAGGACAAACGCCCCTGCCCCGTGACCACGTGTAGTGGGGATGGTATCCGGGAAAACGTCCCTTCAACCAAACCACCACTACACCCCCATCCCTTGTCAGCAGTGAACTCTGCTATTGCAGAGGCCACGCCGAGGGACCGTCAGGGTGGAAGGGTTAGCCTCCGGGACCGGATCATAGGCCCTCTGCCTACCGCATCCCTGGCCAACCGAAAGTAAGGCCAAGGGCTAGCAAAGTCAACGCAACGCGTCGACAGTTCTAACCCTTGCCCAGCCCAGATGCTGCCCATTAGCAGCCAATGTCTTGGTCTAGACGAGAGGGGTACCCATTACACAAGACATCGGGAGCAATCGGCAACACCTAGGTTACTCAACCACCCACCCTCGCTGGCCGAGAAGTAGCGATGGGTTGGAAAAGTCTACACAGGACGATTCCAACCCATTGCCGACGGCCGAGTGCTTGCCCTTTTCCGTGGGTTCCAGATCCATGTCCTCCCCCCCTGCCCGTAGGCCCCCGAGGCCCCTCTCCCACACTCCCCGGATCCTCGGGAAAACTGCAAGCGGTTTGTCAGGTATTAGCCACCAACAAGCAATGGCCATTGCTTGTTGTTGTTTCCAGGGTGCACCGGCCCAAGCAGTACCCTTCCATGCGGATCAAACCGTGATCAAGATGGATTGGTAAAGCTCGAGCACGCGTGGAGGAACCTGACTTGCACCCCCGCGTGCCGCACCTGGAGAGTCCTCTAACAGAGGAAACCCGGTGCGGGACCCCCCAACCCCCCCTGACAGGCTCATTCGCAGCATCGGCAAGTGATCAATTAGGGGCCCCTAAGAAATCACTTGCCGTTGCTCCCGGGGAACTGCAACTCCCTACGATTTGTATGGAAACTGCATCACAACTGCACGCTGACTGCGCAGTTGGCGTGCAGTTGTGTTGCAGTTAGAGAATGCGTCCAAGTTGTCGTACCATCTCTGTCGAGGCCTGCCGCGTCGTCGCCCGTCTTGCGGTACCCACTTGGTGGCTACTAGACCACCTGCCTGGGTGCAAGGGACGTTATTAACAAAAAAAAAACGGACAAGTGCGAGTCGGACTCGCCCACCGAGGGTTCCGTTCATACTTTAAATAAAGACTTTTAATTACAAACAGCGTTATAGTGATTTGTAGAAAATTATAATATAGGTGACGAGGAAGGCCTACAACCATTACCTTTGGGTTCCGGATCACCTTTGGTCACCTTAGTGGTATGGTCCACTAATTATCCAATAATCCAGTATCCGCACCAGTTTGAGTACTGGTGTATTGCTCTTCATGTCTTTCTTTACACACTTTAAATGTCGCGTTGATAATAAACTAAGTTACACGATAAATTCACAGAGAAGGGCACAATCGCTTACATATTCCAAAGAAGACTGACAATTCATCCGTCAACGTCATATTTCCTCCTTTTAATCTAAACTGCCTGCATTACTCAAAAAGGCTCTAATACTAGATGGTCAGTCATAACTATCCCCCTCTCTTTATCCAAGCAATCAGATATTTTTGGCTAATGTAACGTTGTTATTTTTTATCACGATACGACATACGTAACATTAAATTATACAATGTCGTTGAAATAACCTAATCTAACCAAGGTCCGTTTTCAATCGTAGAAACTCAACGATATATTTTTAGAGCAAATTATATGAAATTATAAAATACATTAGCGATGAATGTAATGCGTGGGCCGCACGCATTAAAACAATACAATTACGAACCTGACGATATTCTTCTTATAGCGTTGCGTGATCTAACTGCGTAATGAGCACTTTCCCTCTCGCACTCATAATTGGGTTGTTGATGTCGTTTGTTGTGATATTGTTGGAATGATAAATAAATTAAATGACTATTTATTCAGGTATGAACCCATTTTATATCACATTAAGAATAATATAATTACAGACACTGCGTAACCTCACTATTAAATTATATAACAATAATTTAATTTATTTTTGTTCAATTAAATCAAATCAATTACATTATATTTGTTGTTACATTTCATTACTAATAAAAGAGAATAGCAGTGTGAGGCTACTACTTCATAACCGACACCTCAGTCATGAAGTAACACGTAGAACACACAATAATTAAATGGTTAGACGATTAGCTCACCGTTCTAACAAATAACCTATGTCTCATATCATATCATCATTTATTCATAAGGAAAAGAAGACTTTCTCTCACCTGGCGTTTAGGTTAAATCCTATCAAAACAAAATGATACGGAAGTCAAAGTAGATGGCAAAATTGAGGGCGCTTACTGGGTGCTCCGGTTGACGAGTGGTTGAGTCGCTGGGCCGGAAATCCAGAGGTACCAGGTTCGATTCCCGGTCTGGACTGGTGAGTGCCATTTAGTTTTTCTAAGTAATTTGGTTTTCTTGTATCTATATAATATGATGATTTTTGTCAATGTCGGGCGAGATGCTGGCGAGATTTACACGAGTTCAAATTCAAATACCTAGTAACGCCGCAGAAATCAGCTCGCCAAACGGCACAAATCAATTTGAAAACTAATATCCATAAAGCGAAAAAGTATTGTTTTGGCAGCTTGTTTACGAGATTTTTGTACGATCGGACAATATCTCTGTTTTTGTCCGACTGCGATATATAAGATGGGTGGGTCATTCTTCAGAAATATGTCTGCGGTCACCTTATTCCTCTGGCCCTTTTTCATACGAAATGTATGGAGACAGAGGAATAAGTCGCAGACATATTTCTGAAGAATAACCCGTGTACAGTCAGTCACCGGCAATGACATTATGAAAAGTTGTACGCATTTATGTCTGATTAAACCTAATTGACAACCTTTAATTTTTTTGAGCCTTTAATTTTATTGGTTCACTGTATTTGGTTTGAAAAGACGAATACGCTCATAGTTTATTTGTTTCACCAGGATTTGTAATTAATTTATAATTAATATATTAATATTTACTTATTCTAAAAGGGCGTAACTACAGTTCTACGATACAATAAACCATTACTTTAGTCTTATCGCGATCGAAAAAAAGTAAGCGATCTCACAGTATGCATTGACAATGTCAAATTCAAAATTATGACGGCTTATTTTTTCTGTGGCACTGGCATTTCATCTATTGTGCCGTAGAACTGGTAAAATGAGAACATATTTTTTATTCATTTGTATTTTTTATATTAAGCGATATAAAAAAATTATAAAAATAGTGTAGTGTTCAGGAGACAAAATGCTTTCGAATCGTATATACATTTTAAAGTGTTCTTAAAATGAAATGTTGTCAATTGCTCTAGAAGTCACAGACTAAGTAATAGTGCTGTACGGAGAATCTCATAGGTATATCGAGAATCTGGTATTTTAAAAATCTCGTATTCTGGGATGGGAATGAGCGAAAGAGGCGTCATCTACACCTCTGTCACACATTTTCAGTACGTAGCCATTGTAGGTAAAGAATAACCAAACTATGTCCAGTAGTGAATTGTGACAGTTAGATGACGATAACAAATGTAAAATCTAGCGTGACACAAGGTTGCGGGGTCAGTGCGATGTGCTGGTCATCCGTAATTATATCTATTGGCAGCCTTCGATCATGCGACGTTGTTGCACTGAAATTAAATAATAACGGTATAATTGACCCTTTCTATTTATTATTATTATTTATTATTATTATTTATTTATTGACACACCAACAAAACACAGACTAATACAATCAAATAATAAATAAATTGAGGGATCGTGCCCAGCCTGTGCCTCAATGACAGGAGTGCGACAGCATTCACAATAAATTTCTATAGCTAAAACGTAACTATCTATTAATATAATAAAATCACAGCAAAACTGTGTTCGTTCCAAAAAAGTGACGTAAAATAGTGTTAAAAATAAGAAACAAAACGTAAAAAATCGGAGAAGTGCGAGTCTGACTCGCCCACCCAGGGTTCCGTACAAATTTATAGGGACATAATAATAAAGTACCCTATAAATTTTCATTCCCTTAGTAAAGTCATTTTTTTAAGATTTAACTAAAAATTTAAGGTATTCAGATTGTTCCCTATACTTGTAGTGTAAGACGGTATTACCTGCCAAATTAAATTACATAGTTCTAGGTCAATGGAAAGTACCTAGTTTGAATTTTGGTTTTCTTGAGAGTGTTGAAATTTATGTTTTTTGCGGCATACGGTCGTATCTTTTTTCACGTTAACTTATAAGTTTGATTTTTTTTCACATCTTCAAGGGACCATAGACCTGCTGAATACCTCCACGCGTTCCCGAGATAAAGCGTCTTGACAAGCGGACAGACGGACAATAAAGTAATCTTATAAGGGATCCATTTTTTTCCTTTTGAGGTACGGACCCCTAAAAATAGTTCGGCTTCTTTTTTGTGAGCGCATGACGCAAAAGCTGCCTGATCGATTTCCATGAAATTTGGTGCATATCATCGAAATATAATATTTCGATCTCGCAGGCAAAATCCTCAAAGCCCCGGCGGCTACAAACTGGGAGATCGCGTGCTCGATTGAAGCTTCGAATGCCTGGCTAGCTCGACCGAGCCCAAATTTGCCATCCAAACCAAAGAGCCAGAGGGCCTGGGATACCATCGCATCCATTTCCACCCTAAACACACTCATCACAGACTCATCAGGTAAGGACCGCGCCAGACTCTTAGCAGTATCCAGACCAGAGTCTGGCCAATGGCTCCACGCCTATCCTTCACCCAACACCGGTACATTCCTGGACCCGACTACATTCCGCATCGCTATTGGTCTCCGATTAGGCACGGCAGTCTGCGTAGACCATCTCTGCGCCTCCTGTGGGGCCAACGCGGATCGCCTAGGCCACCACGGACTGGTATGCTCCTCGGGGGCCGGCCGCTATTCTCGCCACGCCGCACTCAACGACATCCTGAGAAGGGCGCTCGTCAGCGCCGACGTCCCGGCGGTTCTCGAACCGCAAATTATCCGGGATGACGGTAAGCGCCCCGACGGGATGTCGCTGACATACCGTGGAGGATGGGCCGGGCGTTGGTGTGGGATGCCACCTGTGCGGATACGCTCGCGGCATCCTACCTACCGGCGACCCACAAAGCAGCCGGTGCGGCGGCAGACGCCCGGGAGCGCCTAAAAATCACAAAGTACAGTTGTCTCGGCGCCCAATATGAATTTGTGGCATTCGGCGTCGAGACACTCGGTCCGTGAGGCCAGGGTGTGCGTAGTCTGCACAGGGCGCTCAGTAAGCGCCTGAGGGAGGCAACGGGGGACCCACGTGCGGGCAGCTTTCTCGCGCAAAGACTCGCCATAGCGATACAGCGCGGGAATGCTGCCTGCGTGATGGGCACTCTGCCGAGGGGGCCAAACCTTAGTTTGTAATGTTTTCTTTTATTTTTATTAGGATTTAGTTTATTAATTTTAGTTTTAGTTTTAAATTTATTTTCCCTAACTTATTTATATTAGTTTTTTATGGTTTAGAAATAAATATATTTTATTTTATGTATTTCGATGGTGTATATGTAGATAATATGACCCCAGTTAACACATAGGATACTTTTTATCTGATTAAGCTGAAGCAACAGGACGGGATACGTTATTTGCGTCATGTCTTGTAGATACATTTATTTGTATTAGCGCACCGTCCACGTATTTCCAGCTTCGACATGGTCAGTCGTTTACATCCTAAAATAGCAAAACATTGTATGTTGGACAAAAGAACAAAAATAATTGTATTTATTAACAAATCCACTCCGTGGAGTGGACCTACGACACGCGGCTATCGGGATAATCTCCATTAATATTTGTAATTAACTCGATTTGTCGTGGCTTATCGTTTTTAGCACGATTTACATTTATCAGCCAAAGCGGTGTTCTTTATTTACTCATGAAATTGGAAAGAACCGCTTGATAACGAGATATACCTATTTCATTGTTATTGATGTTTACGTATCGTGGATTTTGGAGTTGACTAATAAAATTTAATATAATTTATTTCTGCAAGTAGGCCCTCAAGGGCTCTTTTACATGTCTGATCCTGTTCCTTTTTTTGGCACTTCGGGTAATGACCTTCTGGTGAGAAGAAGCGCCGGAAGAAACTCACCAGTTTCTCTTAATAGTAGTAAAGCATTTCTTAATAAAGCAAAAGCAAAGTTTAAAGTTGAACAAGTAGTCCAACTTCGGCCGATTATTTAGGAGCGCGCGACACGTATTCACATAGACTCACTATAGCACGTCTGTGTGAGTACGATCCATACTGGAGCATTCTTACGCATTCTTAAAACTTTGCTTATAGTGTGTTCGTACACGGCGCGCACACATTAAAGTGTGCGACGTACCTTTTATTTGTAGGTAGTAAAATTACTGCTTATACTGTGGCAAAAGTTTGTTTGTTATGATGACTAGTGGCATTGTGAGCAAAAGCCCGAAAAAGAAGTCGTTTTCGTGGAATGCCCCTACAGCATTCCACGAAAACGACTTCTTTTTCACTCCAGCATTGCTTGACGAGTAAAGTTCAGGTGATTGTAAAGAAGTGGCTACTGACACTATCATATCACGACACAGAGGCGTTACTTCTCACTAGGTAATTCTCTTTCCTGCTGCACACACACACTCATACACACACACACACACACACACACTTCGCGACGCATGCGCTGGTTGACTATTACTTTTCTTTGTATTCACTCAGTCTTGTTTGTTTTTATTATTAGTCAAGTGTTTCACATATCGCACTCCAGGGCCACAAGATACAGGCTCAGCCTAGTTTGAGGTCCGCCAGGTATCAACGTTTATGTACATTTCTTTGTTGATAAGCAAATAAACTATTTTGTATTTGTATTTTTCGGGCACGTGACGGCTATGGCAGCTATATAAGAACAAATAAAAAGTCCTAGATGATATTATCAATTCAGAAACCAAGTTATAAAATATTGACATACCAAAAATGTACTTCCTAACTCTGTTAGAAGTATGAAAAAAATGGCGTCACGTGCCCGATATTCTGGTGGAATGCCCTTGTAGACCTCGCTAGTCTGTCAACCCCCATGGCTCCGCCATTTTGAAAAAAAAAAAACCATAAACTGAGTTGACAAAAAAAATCGAACTTGCTCACAAAATTTCACGAGTATCAATCAGTTGAGAAATGCGACCGATAACGATGTAGTATGTTTTATAAGACAAGACATTCGCCAGACATACCTATTACTAAATTTATGCCAAAGCTGAAACGGAAACGCGTCGCTCACTTCACTCACTCGGTCAAATGATCGTGATAATGATGTTGTCCTCCCAGATGTATCCGTTGACGGTGACATCTTGAATTGGTCATAAATAAAATAAAGTTAAAAACTAAAACCCGACTACGAAAAAGTTTAAAACAAGAATCTTAGGTTTTAGTTCACCAGGCACAGATAAATTGCAATTTTTTAATTTAGAGAACGTTTCGAGTATGCCGTCAGTCGTTCGTAGTCGGAGGCCCCGGCAAGAAGACAAACAAAAAAAGGGGCCTCCGACTACGAACGACTGACGGCATACTCGAAACGTTCTCTAAATTAAAAAATTGCAATTTATCTGTGCCTGGTGAACTAAAACCTAAGATTCTTGTTTTAAACTTTTTCGTAGTCGGGTTTTAGTTTTTAACTTTATTTTATTTACGTATTTTTAGTTATTATTCAGTTACAGTTTTAAGCGCCTTTCCCTTCCTAAGAACCATATCAGCGTGTGAGGCCAACGACCGAGCTCTTTCATAACCACCCTCCATTTAATAGTAATGACAAGAATTACAACAGTAACACATGGTTTGCTTACAACTATATAAGATGCTTTATGCTTTGCTTTTGTCCCGCTTAAAATTACTACGGGACATGGGGTGTTTGCGGAAGAGCTCGGTTTTCGGCCTCGCAGCCTGAAACTCAGCCTTCGGACTTGTAAAAATAAGACTAATAGGTACACGTAAGTAACCAGGGGCGCTCGGTGCCTTTGGTCCAACGCGGTATTCGGTCTTTGCCCCGTTTAAAATTATTGCGGGATACTGGGTTATTGGGTGTTTGCTGAGGAGTTCAGCCTTTGGCCTCGAAGCCTGAAGCTCGCCCTTCGGGCTCGCCAAAATTAGACTAATAGGTATACGTAAGTAACCAGGGGCGCTCGGTACCTTTGGTCCAATGCGGTATTCGGTCTTTGCCCTGCTTAAAATTATTTTGGAATGCTGGGTTATTTGGTGTTTGCTGAGTAGAAGAAGCCTGAAGCTCGCCCTTCGGGCTCGCAATTATTAGACATTTATATACAGTTTGCGTGAAGTAACCAGGAGCGCTTCATGCCTTTGGCTCCGTGCGGTACTGCTTGTGGAGGAGAAACCACATGAATTGGTATGGTAATTAGTCAAAAAGTATGAAAACCAGTGACATACAACCGTAGCAAAACATATACATGCCACACTTTTATAAAATGCTTTTAATTGGAACAACTTTAGAATTATAAAAAACAATTCTAACGTGCTCTTCTTATACTGCAAAATAGAAAGAAAAAAATAGTTTTCACTTACACCTATTTGAAAATCGTGATTCAACGTACCTAAACGTTGTCATATATGATTCCACTCCTCGCCAACAGATGGATTATAACAACAGTTTACAACAGTGTCATCTGTTATGGAGTAGAAATAATTATTATAGAGGTGCCACTAAGTGTGACTAGAGTGATTTATAGATATCGATTTACAGTCAGCTGTAAAAAGATGATGATACATGGTTACTGTATTTAGAAACATCTTTACTTGAAGTTTATCGCAATTAAAGAGTTAATATTTTTGAGGGCATTTAATATGTATGTATGCAGTTGCCTGAATCCAAGATTTACTTTTAAAGTTCCTTTGTTTGTATGAAATTATGAAAAATATCTTGGCCGCCGCATATTGTGCTACTGCTACAGGGCTGCGGAAACCAAATTATCCCTGCCGGTAGTATTCATTCACTCTTCTTCTACGAGCGGATCTTTCGGAATCCTGAAAGGGTTAATTTTGTATTTTAGGTGCACCGAGTTATCAATTCATACGTAACCAATGTCGATGAAAATATCGACTTCATCTTATGACACCTCTAGTTGAGTAGCTTAGCAAACTGTCATTGCGGATAGCGAAATTAAACATGTACAATTATTTCGATATTAATACAATAATACTTACCGGTGATAATATAATTATGCCTCCTCGAGACATATTTTTAAATATGCTCGCAGTGAGGCAGCATAGGTAAAATCGCGTAATATTTACGGGATTACAACGATTTTATTTAAACATTATTGATGTGACACAACACACGCGTCAGTTGCCGGCATGAAAATGACATGTATTCGGCAATGTTCGCAAATACGAAGTTACCCGATATCTCTCAATACGAATGAGACATCTGAAGGTCTAGCATAGCAGGCCGTTTTGATATTTAGCAGGTGTGAATATATCTAAATATGTTTTTTCTTTTTCTATCAAATGTATTATGAAAGTAACGGGTGATGTCATTTCATGCCACGACTGGCATAACGACACATTATGCTAGCCCTTGCCGAAACGAATCGCTGGAGAGCAAGCTGTTGAATGTCGTTCTTGTTGTTATTAAAATGAACATATTGTTGCATAATATACCTGTATCAGCATGTGTGATATATTTTTGCAATAGGTTATTAAAGCTCTTTAATTTGATATGTAACTCGATGCAACTCGATGACTTTTATTTTTTAATCCATGAGTTTTTTGAGGACCACGGTCTGTATATTAAATTTTAGTTTTAACTAACTAGCCTATAACCCGCGCAGAATCAAGACGAATCTAACGATACCCCTCGTGTTTGAATCGGTTTAGTAGATTTTGAGTTATGAGGGAACAAACGAACATACAAACATACAAACATACAAATATACAAACATACAAACATACATACATATATACATACGGTGCTAAAATCATAACCCTCCTTTTTGCTTCGCCGTAGTCGGGTAATTAAAGGGGCTTGATTTATGGTTGGTGTGTGTGGACGCGAACGTGGCTAGCTAAATCGAAATTGGTTTTCAAAAATCCGGCAGCAAGAGACACAGTGAAGCTTGACTTTTTGAGTTGTATGCAAGTAGTAGTAGTTGGTATAGCTTGGCAACTTCGTTGGTGACACTCACATGTGTGCTTTTTGTTACGTGTAGCCGTAACTACTTACATAAGTTACCGCCAACACGAACGGGGGCCTCCGGATGCTGCCCCCGTCGTCGGTCGCAAAAAGCACACATGTGAGTGTCACCAACGAAGTTGCCAAGCTATAGTAGTTGTAATTGTTTTCTTCCATCAAAAGTTGGTTGGTACTCACAGTAATTTTAGTCAGATTTTAATAATAAAAGTCTATTTAAATTCCATTACTTGCAATTTGACGTCAATACATCGTGAATTCTTTATTTCATAATTCACATAACTGTCAAAATAAAGCTGTAGAAATGTGAATCATTCATTTTAAGCCAGACGGCGATATGGCAGGCGTACTGTAAGCGATTGCCCATTCCCGAAATATTACGACGCCTGATGTGTCTCGTAAAACGCACATGCGAGTAAAGGTGGTTTTCCACGGCAGGGCGAGACGAGACGAGACGAGGATTGAATTGAAATTTGTATGATGTTTTTAGTCCTCTCCTCGCGCATCGCCGCTCGCGCATCGCGCAACTTGATACAAATTTCAATTCAATCCTCGTCTCGTCTCGCCCTGCCGGTGGAAAACCACCTTTACGCGATCTACACACCGCCGGAAGACCTGAAGAAGCTGCACACAAGCTGTAAAGACACAGAATAAGTAATAGCACCGTAATAGTTCCTCTTTCTAAAAAAACTGACGTTCGGTTCCAACCACTGGATGGAACGCACCGCATCCGACTGTCTGTCTTTATCATATAACTCGTGCTCTGTCTGGTCGCTGGCTAAAGGTGATTTTCTACCGGTAGGGCGAGACGAGACGAGGATTGAATTTTTGTATCAAGTTGCGCGATGCGCGAGCGGCGATGCGCGAGGCGAGGATTGAAAACTTCATACAAATTTCAATTCAATCCTCGTCTCGTCTCGCCCTGCCGGTGGAAAACCACTTTAAGCCTCTCCGGGAGGCAAAATTTAGTACTACCGCGCGGCTACTATAGTACCAAATTTTGCCACTCTGGAGGGGCGTAGGCAGAAAGAGCAAGCGTTATGCGATAGAGAGAGGTGGTCAGATCCGATGTGTTCCGTCTGGTGGTCGGAAATGAACGTCAGTTTTGTTAGAAAGAGAAACTTCTGTACGTAGTACTACCTCTATACTTATTCTGTGCTTATGGCTACATTTCAGTGGCGTGGCGTAAAAGATATGATTGGGCAAGCCGGTGCAGATTTGGCGTACATTTTCCTTAAGAGCTGTATAATAAAGTGCTCAAATGCTTAATATTAGGCAAGCCGGTAGGAATCGAGTTCTTTGGACGCCACGCTACTGCTACATTTTCCTTTTAACTTTAAATTAAGCGCGGATTGACTTCAAAGACTACTACGATCAGTGCCGTTAATAGGACGGTGCCACCGGTGCCCAGGCACAGGGCGTAGACTCTGGGGGGCGCAATAATGGCCAGACCAGACAGGACCCTAAGTAAAAAACAAGGGCGCAGTTATAGAATCTCGCACAGGGCGCTGAAAAGGCTATTTATGGCACTGACTACGATAATGTATTAGTACATTGTGTATCTGGGGCGGTACGTAAGGTATTACAAACGAGTGTTTGTTATAAGCCCGAGGTGAAACCGAGGGCTTTAATAACACGAGTTTGTAATTCCTTTACCGCCCGTGGCACACACAATGTTTTTCATCACACTTGTGAGGAAATCTTAATAATATAACCTTACTTTTCGACCCAGTATGACAAGAAAATATTAAAATCACATATGTCCATAGACAATGCGAACGTCAAGTCACGTTCGGAAACCATAGCGGTAACGGCCATTTGAGTTGATTTTATGTTTGCAAAATAAAGAAATAAATTATTTAAACATTTAATTAATGTTACCGAAATATGTGTTTATATGTATTTGCAATTACAGTTATCTTTAAATAAATATTTCAGTGATAAAAGTTAAAAAAGTAAGTTGGCGTTTCCTTTGAACATGACAAATAAGAGTAAAAGAGAAGCAGCGTTTCAAATTTAAAAAGAAAACCATTACGCCCTAGGGCGTAATAGGCCATTTACGGCCCGCAGAACCTACGTGTAATGACACCATTTTCGAGCAAGTGTGATAAAAACTAAATTCCTCACTCTGGGCATCTAAAGGCACCCCAAGTACGATAGAAAGCACTTAGTCCGATCGCTTCGAGCACCTCGCGGGAGGAAACTCGTATCCAGCTTTATGACTGACGCGTCACACAAAACCCCAGATGTTCTACCGTAACCAGAAGCACGTAAACGCCTAATATTTGCTACAGAAATACGGCTTTTTGATAATACCTCTAGTACAAGTCCGCATTCCGGCGATGAGTGATGGATCTCGTGATACATTAGCGAGTTAAAAATAATTACGACGTCGTGCAAACGTTTGGGCAAATATTTGCTCAGTTTTCAAGTTCAATTTCAGGGTAATTCGCTCACGTATAGCTACTGCTCTGAGAGAAATGTAATTTAATATCAGTCGCAGAATTGATTGTTTATTTTTCTGATTGTGTGTGACTTTGTTGTAATTGACCTTCTGATACATTTGTAAATATAACCTTTTTATAAATAGAATGATTAAATTCTCAAGTTATTTTGATGTACGTCCATTCTCCAGATTTTTTACGTTTGTTACTTCAATACTCCGTTGTTTGTGAACCGATTTGTAATTTTTCTAATTTAATTGATTGAATAGGCAAAGGTACATACTTACTACATTGATACATACTTCCAAATTAGTCCCATTATTTCCTAATCCAGTTTTGATGATGGGATCCATGAAAAATTGAAGGAACTCCTCAAATTCATGTGCCAATAATAGGCATATGCATTTAAAGTATTAAGTCTCTCGTGAATTTGCCAGTGTCCTAAATTAATGTTTGAAACGTTTATTTATTTTTGGAAATAGTACATTACTACAGAGGCCGGGAAGTGAGGGGTTGCCGGCCGAGTACATAAATATAGATGGCCGAGCGAAGCCCATTTCACGCCGAGTTATGTCTAGTGCTTTTGCTCAAATATGCAATGAAATAAATTAAAAACACTCCAAAAAATAAAACTTTATTTTCTAGAGACACTAAAAATAAAGCAGACAAAAAATTGAATTACAGAATGAAAAATCTTCAATTTCCTTTCCAAAAACTGTTTCAGTAATAGGTACATTTTTACGGCGAATAAATATTCGGTTAGTTATTTCATCTAAATAGATGAATGTTATTTGTTATGTTCATGACGATTTTATAAAAATAAAATTGCAAAATATAGCAAACATCGTTTATTGTTTTTTTAATGGTTGAACGCCGTGATGACGTGTGACGGCCTAGGCCGGCAATGTTGTATGAAATTCCATTAAATGCCAAGCGTCAAGCCACACCGGAAACTAAGTACTTTGCGGCCTATTATTTGGCACGTAATATCAACATTTCATTGCATGTTTGAGAAAAGTTATATTGAATGAACCAACATGTCACCTCCTCAGGCTGAGCTCTCAGTCGGTACCTACCTACCTATTCCGTTAGCGAGGGTTAGGTGACCTACTTCCAGGTCCCAATTCCAATTCCGGGCCACTCCAATATACAGAATAAACTTTTTAATTTAGTTCTGAATCCGGCTGAGCTAGGTATCACTTTATTTATTTATTTATTTATTTAAACTTTATTGCACAAAAGAAAACTTATCGTACAAAAGGCGAACTTAATGCCATAAGGCATTCTCTACCAGTTAACCTTAGGGCAAAGCAGATAACTTGTGGGCGGTGCTACTAACAAAAAAAAATACAGTATGGCAGTTCGGGACGGGAATCCAAATCTGAATTCTTTTTATTTTATAAATTTATTGCTTCTTCATTTGTTTTACCTCTGTTCAGAAGAAGAATTGATGATGGTGAACAATACAACAATGCTTTCAGTGTGCTATTGGGGTTGCCAAGGCAAGGCAAGACGTGTCGCGTCTCTGCTGCGGCATCTCGGCAGTAGGGGGTCATCCATAATACAGTGAAACCTAGATAACTGGGATCTCAAGGGACCCGCAAATTTGTCTCACTTAAAGAGGTATTCCACTTACCCAGTGTCTCAGGTATCCAGGTATAAATAAATATCTGACTCATTTACAGAGGGTTCCATTAATAGAGGGTAAGAATAGCGGTTATCTTACTTATAGAGGTGCGATTAGTAAATAAAATAATTATTATCTATCTGTTATTACACGAGTTAAACATTTTAATACTTAATAGGTATTAAAAATTATCAAACATTTTTTTTTATAAACGACGCTGATTTCACCGCGTGTTTTTCGACTTTCATAAACGGAGAGGTATTACCTAACTTAATTTTTCACACTGTGATAAAGATTTAAACCTTTTCTGCATATTTAAATAGTTTCAATTTCATTTCAAGCTTCGTTTCAGCATTTAGTAATTATCAGTTAGGTAACTAAACATCAGGACTATAGCAAAACCAAACTAAAACTTGAGCTAATTTAGGCACAACTAGCAAAGTGCGAAATTCGTGGATAGACTAAAAATTAGTAAACAAAACGGAAATTTATCTGCAATAAAATCCGAGTGGGAGACAAAAAAAATATTTCGTTTCAGTTACAGAGGTCAAGTTACCTATAAAATTCAAAGAAATCCCAATTATAGAGGTAAATAAGACGATAAAATCGAAAGAACTAGGTAATCCGAGATATAGAGATCTGTTGTGTCCCACTAACAGAGGTCATTTTTATGTCGTCTCAGTTACAGAGGTAAATAAGACGACAAAATCGAAAGAACTAATCCCAGTTATAGAGGTCTGTGTGTCCCACTTACAGAGGTAATTCAGTGCTAAGGTGCCGGGACCTCAGCATGAGTTCCAGCTATGGAGGTTTCTCACTTATCCAGGTCCCAGTTATCCAGGTTTCACTGTAGTACGTCACACGCATAGGGAGGAGGGGGAAGGGGGGGGGGGGTCGAGCCAAATGTGACACCGTATACTAAAAAGATGGAATTTGTTATTAGTGTGACACCAGCTATGTATATTTATTCATTTTCTTAATTTCAGTAGTAAATTGAATTACGCTGTTAACTACACGTTTTCCCAGTGATTGATACACACATAACTCTGTATCTCAGAAACTACTGAACCGATTTTGATAGAACTTGCACAGTTCCCTAAGTTAGGCACATAGTCAAACTAAACAAAAAATTTTGCAATCCGACTTATAGTTTTTGAGATAGGTGCGCACAAACATACACAAACATACATACGAAATTTGGCACACACGTTTAGAAGCTGGTATAGTATAACATATCTAAAAACTATGCAGTTCTGACAATAATACTTACATACATACGGGTCGAATTGATAACCTCTTTTGAACTCGGTTAAAAAGGATAAAACTTTTTAACTGTTAGGACGAACACTAGCTTATAATTGACTGAATCCGTGGGTTGATTCTGCTCACGTCTTCCGAATCCCCCTGTATGGAATTTAATGCGCACAAATTGTTTTATTACAATATACAGTAGGTGAACTAGGTATAGATAAAACAATAGCGCTGTTATTTATGTTATTAATAACCTTTATGAAAGATAATGCTCTATTTATAGATGATCTTGTACCGGCATGCCAACATGTTAATATACCAAAGGCGATAAAACCATAAAGTGCTAGGAAAACTATTATCAGAACAAAAGGAGACTAATTGTTAGTTTTGTTGTTAATTGCTCGATGCTATTAGTGCTTCCTATTACATATGCTGGTATGTATACAAGGTGAAATTTTAGTGGTTGTTTTCCGTTTAAGGGCATGTTCAGTATCGTGTTCTGATTAGGAAAGTGTAAGAATTTTTTTCTTAACGCGAAAAGAAAAATATTTTCTATGGATCAGGTCGTTCAAATTAGCCGACCCTATATACAAAAGACAATTTTTTTTACGTCAAATTTTTTTTTTCTTCTTTTTTCTAATCAGAACACGATACTGAACATGCCCTTAAACGAAAAACAACTACTAAAATTTCACCGTGTATAAAGGATACACGGAAAGAACACGTTTAGACAGCTTTTTTGAAATTGAGATTTTAATCTCAAAATGTAGAGCTCGCAATGAACCACTTGATTACAAGTAAGTATCTTTAAATAATATTATTATTTTTCATTTTTAAAGAGACGGTTGCCATAGTAATTTCTTCCCTATGACTAACTTTCGAACTGCTATAACTCAAAACGTTACTTAGGTGACTAGATATCAATCAGTAGCGTGGCGTCCACAGAACTCGACTCCTACCGGCTTGCCTAATATCAGGTATTTGAGACCCTTATTCTACAGCTCTTAAGGAAAACGTACGCTAAATCTGCACCGGCTTGCCCAAGAATATCTTTTACGCCACGCCAATGCTAGATATGTTCTTTCCGTGTACCCTTCAATTGGGTTTGTTTGACTCTCTTGATTTTAGTACCTATTGTCATTTTTCAATTCTGGATGATACGATTTTTTTTTTAAGCCCGACAAGTTTGCAAGCCTTGCTGACTGTTGCAAAAATGACCACCTGGACTAGGTGGGGGCCGGGGCGCCTGGGATCGAACCAGGTCGCTAAGCCCGGACCACCTTGAGAGGGTCGGACTAGGTGGGGGCCGAATGATACGAAGAAGTGAAGAGAGGGGAGGTCTGTACCCAGCATTGGGACACCAATTACTAATAAAAAAAACAAATCTTTACTTCTATGGTGACATTCATAGGTGTTAGTTATTTATACTAATAGGTACTACATAGAAAATTTCAGAATTTTATCACTTATTGTAATAAAACAATTTGAACGGAATCGCGTATATTACTTCATGTTTTAAGTCCCGACGTTTCGTAACCCTTTTCAGCGTTCTTGGTCGCGGGTAGACTGAGAAAATCTGACCTCGGGACTTAAAAAATGAAGTAATATACGCGATTTAATCCGTTTAAGTTGTTTTATTACAATAAAGAATTTTGACTTATACGCAAAAGTGTTAGCCATTGTACACGGAAAAATATTGAGTGGCAGAAAGTTTTAACTAAATCGTACGTTTAGTTATTCCAATACATCGATTAGCAAAGGGCGATTCCATTATAACGGGTGCAATATTTTGACTCATTCAAGACCTCGTCCTAATAAAACGAAAAATATTTTTTATTAAAATATTACTATAAGCATTACTTTTTAACCTCTTTTCTATAGATTTGTGTATAAGAATTTAAAATAAATGTTTAAATAGCCACAAGAGAGAGTTAAAGTGCTATTGCGGGTGCGACCAAATCGGCCCACCTCTCCGGATCATAGCATAAAAACAAAAATTTCTTTTAATTGTTAAATATTTAAAATGTTTTGCCTATTTATATTGAAAGACAATAAACAATCAACTATAGAAACATAAAAAAAAGTATTAAAAACAAAAACTATCAATAAATTATTCACTGTTAAAACGGTCGCGGGTGCAACATCGTATGATTCGCAGTTGGTCCTAAATCTTAGAATGCTAAGGTTTTCAAGCGCGTTAACATCCTTAATATGAAGTAAGGTCCATAACAATTAATTTAAGACCTCACCCTACACTATGGTATCAAAAAAAGTAACAAATATTGGGACTTGCAAATCGATGTCAAGGTTCGTCTCCAGCGGAATCACCCCTAATGCTGTTTTCCTGCATTGATGACGCAAGTTACCGTGAATTGACGTAAATAAAAGTCGCTGTTACGAGTACCTACAAAAATATGGTTTAAATCATGCAAATATTTTAATGAACAAGCTCTTTAGTGGCCGAAATTACTCTGTGTATATATTGCATTTTCAAAGAAACTGATGTCAACGTTTTTATCAACACAAATGCAAACTAGCATTTATCCGCGGCTTCGCCCGTATTGTTAACGTTACTGTCCCAAGGGAACTTACCGGGATATAAAGTACCTATTCTATGTTTTAATCCAGGACTTGGTATACTTGCATGCCAAATTGCAGTTGTTACCCCGTTATCTAGTAACAAACATCCAAATACATACAACAAACAAACATCTTCACAAACTTTCAAATTTATAATATTAGTGTGATAATCAAACAAAACATTCATCGACAAAGTAAGAACACTCTTGCAATAACCAATTTCTAAGTTTAGTTTTAATAGTAGATTACTTAACTAGAGCGGTAAAACAAAGAATGCCCCAGATCGCCGGTATTTGACGCCCGAGCCGAAGGCAAGGGCGATCAATATGCGATCTGAGGCTTTCTTTATTACCACCCGTGGTAAGTACAAAATTCTACGCTAATTAATTGTTTGTTTACCAGCCACGTTGGAATTTTCGACGTATTTGTAAAATTGGCCTTTGTACAATACAATTATACAATCATACTTTATTGCACACCAAAAGAAAAAATACAATGCAAACTTATTTAGAATAGTGGTAAACAATAGGCGGTTTTATCGCTAAAGAATGGTCTCTTCCAGTCAACCTTCTTTTTTTTCTTTGTATCTCCAAGGACCATTAAAACAAGAGGACTGTCATTCTCCATACTTTGGATCGTACCCCGACCGCAAGGGGATATCCAGGCAAAAACTAGATAGCGCTAAAAAACTAAACATTCAGCGATGTTATAATTGAACAAAGAAACATAGTACAGTAACAATTAGTTCGTAAACAGCTAATAATAAATAAATTCTAACATTCAAATACTGTCACGCTTGCAAAGTTGAATAATTGTAAATAATATAATTCTTATACCAAGCTTATACATAGATGGCGTTGAAATATCGGGGAACAGCTTTTTGTATGGAGAATGACAGTCCTCTTGTTTTAATGGTCCTTGGTGGGTTTTTTAACGAAAAGAGTTTCGTTTGAATTTTATTACGTGTTGAAAGCGCAGTATAAAGTGTTATTTATCTAGGCGCTAGCTGCACAATGCAGAAGTGGGTCGATGCCCGGTCAGTCGGAACGCCCCGCCGTCGCGATTACCCTCAATACCTTGCTCCCTGTAGCGGAAAACTGTATGCACTTTCTTGTTGACATCGCTTGACATGTAACACACATACTTCAATAATGAAGGCTTACTGATGTCGCTTTTGAGGATGGGACTGAATATTACGGTACCTCAATTTTGTCAATTTTTGGTTTTCTTACCCTTTCATTTTATTTAATTAGGATATGAATAAACATCCCCGTTTTTTTAGATTTTTTATTCAACTTTTAGAGGTGACCGCTTAGTGAAATCCTGACCAGAACAAGGTTATAATTCTGTTCTTTTTACCAGACTGCGGCGAAGCCCAAAGGAGGGTTATGTGTTTGACTTGTATGTAGGGGAAGGCCGGGTAAAGCGAACACCCCAGGCAAAGTGAATTCGGCCTCTCTTTCCCGACTTATTTGCCCTTGTCCACGCGCCTATAGGATGTTCGGGATCCTTCGCTCAATCAGCGGCATGCGTTGTAGGGAGCGATTGTTGCGCGCGTCGTCGGTGACGAGTCGAAACGTGTTTTTTTGTGAAAAAAGATTGATGTTTAATGATAAGTACATTGTCTGTTATCTTGTTATAGTATTTTTCTAAAATTTTAATTGTCGATGCTTCTATGGCCTATTAAAATATCTTCCGTTTACAGCACATTTCTTTGAGAACGAAGCAACGGTTATTTTTTGAACGTGGTTAATTTCGTAAACTGACTGATTGGACAAAGTGGATCGGGCAAAGTGGACCTTGTGTTCAGCTATTCACTTTTGCCCGTAAGTTTATATTTATAAGGTTCAATTCTCTAATCACAATATTTTATTACAGATGGTATATACATATCAAATAAAGATCAATCAGAGCTCAGGAGCTGTAACAGGGGCAACATAAGTTATGGATATGGCTGTCAGAACGTGCATAGAGTGCAACTACAATAAATTTGCAGAGCGGAACATGGCAACACCTCCGGTTAAAAGTCAAATTTCTAATTAAATATGACTTTTAAATGGAGGTGTTGCCATGTTCCGCTCTGCAAAGTTATCGTAGTCGCACACTAGTTTCACTTTGCCCGGCACTTAGTTTCACTTTACCCGGCACTCTGGGCAAAGCGAATAAAATATCTTTTTTGATTTTTTGATCAAAATTTCAAAAACTGTTTAACATTGGGGGCTAATTATGTTTCTTTTTTAAAGATTATTGATTAAAGACTGATTACAGACATTTTTTTCATTTCTTCCTTGTAAAACTTTTCTGTTATATCCTGTCAAAGGTAAAGGTGTTCACTATGCCCGGACTTCCCCTACCTATGTATGTATGTATACATGTATGTATGTCCGTTCCTATGTCTGCTCGTAACTACTGAACGGCACAACCGATTTTGATAAATGATAGGTACATCAGTAGATTCGTCTTGATGGTGCGAGTGTCACTGGGTATGAAGTTCGTTAAAATAAACAAAATGGCGGATTTTATCCACTTTTAAAGTGCACCGCGGTCGGGTTTTTTTAGTAATAATATTTTTACATATTTGTTTTAGGTACCCATAACGACATCGATATGTCAACGACAACATCCTCTGTCCCTTTCTCTGCATCGGCGTAGAATGAAAGAGATATAGGCAGTGTCGTCGTTATCAGTGTGATGCGAAAACGGCATTTCTAGAATTTTTAGGGCACTTCGGCTGTCAATCGTTGTGTCAATCACGGAAAACCGCTTTATTGTCTAGACTGGATCCCGAATCAATTTTAGCCTACCACTGTTCCTACTCTTTTGTTTCAAATTTCCACTAACCGCATACGAATATAATTTCATCATATAACATTTCAATATAACAAGCCACATAGTTTATTCATTCCGTTCCACATTCGGCTTTACAATTCTGTAGCCGGTGACACAGAGTAAAAACCTACAGTTGGATAACATTCATACAATCGACTGATACAGCCTCCTATGATAGTGTGCGCTATTATGCATGGTTCTGAAAGTACGTCCAAGGACCATAAAAACAAGAGGACTGTCATTCTCCTAGGCCGGCAATGTATTTTTTTTAATTTCCATTCCACATTTATTTGGGCCACCGCATCACGGCATTCAGCCATTAAAAAAAACAAAAAACGATGTTTGCTATATTTTGAAGTTTTATTTATTTCAAATTGACATGAAACATAACAAATAACACATTATAAACAATTTTAAATTGCAATTTTAACTACACGAATACACATTTAAAATATTTCATCTAAATATTCGCGGTAAAAATGTGAACTGAAACAGCTTTTGCATTGTCTATGGATATAATGTGTCAGTTTTTGACAGAAAGTTTGTGTGGTTTGTGTTATAAAATATTAAGTAAGGTTATTATAGTAAGTTTATTTATTTCATTTCATATTTGAGAAAAGCACTATACATACCTCGGCGGGAAATGGTGTTGCCAGCCTCGTAACTATCTGGCCTCGCTTCGCTCGGCCAGCTATATGTACTCGGCCGGCAACCCCTCACTTCCCGGGCTCTGCAGTAATGTACTATTCTTCAGTGTGAAGTTTTCTGCCAAATTTACGTTATTTCTTAGAATTACGACCTCTTTCCATTCCACCCAATAGAAAAAAAGTGTGCCAAAGTTTCCATATATTAATGAAACTTTCCGTTGTGTTACCGTTATACAAAATATATGGAAAAATGGTAACACAATAGGATTTTTTTTGGGACAGTTTGCAAGTCAGAGAAATGGGGAATTATGCTGGATAAGGAATTTAAGCCAGTGATGGTTGAGCTGAGCCTTTTGGGCGAAGGGACACGTCTAATATCGCATCCAACCTCACATAACCACTCCCAATTTCTATTGTTGTGCACAAACCAGTAGTGCAGGGTAAAGTCAGTGTGTAAATGTCGCTGTTCACTAGCTGTATGGTCTTTAGACTGTGGCGGGGTGAAAGGTCGACTGGTAAATAACTACCCGCCTTTTGGATTCTACTACGCTCACATGAAAAGGTTGCAACATCCTTTATCTTTATCTGAAGTTACGATGTTGTGGTTCTAAACAGCTGGTTCTGTTCTTGCTGTTAAAAGGTCGCAACATCTTTGAGACCCATGTGCTGTTGCGACGTTTTGGTTGTTAGCAGCGCAGATAATTATGCTGCATAATCTAGCTTCCAGGGTTCCATATGAAACTGCCGCGAATAGTTCAAGAAAAACTGTATGTCGATTTGTTTAGTAGAAGCAAATAAGTATATGTTATGATTTTTGCAAATTTCTAAAAAACAGTGCAAGTTAGGAAAACAGTTATATTTTCCCTCTAATATTGAGAACCTGACGTGTAATGATTCTATTTAATAGCAAGGACCATTAAATCAAGAGGACTGTCATTCTCCATTCAAAAAGCTGTTCCCTGAATTTACAACGCTCTATGTATAAGCTTGGTAAAATAATTATAATATTATTTACAATTATTTAACTTTGCAAACGTGACACAGTATTTAAATGTATTTAAATTTATTTATTATTAGCTGTTTACGAACTAATTGTTACTATACTATGTTTCTTTGTTTAATTATAACATCGTTAAATGTTTAGTGTTTTAGCGCCATCTAGTTTTGCCCGGAAATCCCCTAGCGTGAAACATGCCATCGCTTAGTTTTGCTACTCGCCGCTAGGGATTTCAAGTTTTGTAAATTTCTAAAAAGGTATTAAAGTTAGCAAGACCGTTCTATTTTTCCTGTAATATTCAGGTTGATATTTATAATTAGTAATTATGACACCTTTTTCTGATCAGTAACTTCGGAGATAATAGGGGGGGGAATGGTACATAAAAATGTATAAATCAAAAACTACTTATTTAAGAAAAAAAATAAAAATGCTGTTTTAATCTACAAATTAAGCCCTTTCATTTGATACCCCACTCAATATAATAGCCCTACTTTCAATTTTCAAAGTCCCATTACGGAGCCTTTTAAAAAAAAAGTAAAAAAGGTACAAGATATTTTTTATGTCCAATAGGCTCGGGTTAGCTACTTTTAATACTATTCCAAATTTCAAATCGATAGCATCAGTAGTTCCTGAGATGAGAGAGAAGAAGACAGAGTCGCACCATAAGGGTTCCTTTTTTACCATTTTGGTACGGAACCCTAACAAATAGAAAGTCCTAAATGACATTATAAATTCACAAACCAAGTTATAAAATATTGACATACCAAAAATGGCCTTCCCAACTTTGTTAGAAGTATGAAAAAAATGGTGTCACGTGCCCGACATTCTGGTGGAATGCCCCTGTAGCAGAGATGGGCATTAATCGATTAATTTTTTAGTCAACTAATCAATCGATTAAAAAAATCAATCGTACAAAATTAGTCGCGATTGATTTAATCGCGATTAAATTAATCGACGGAGTATGCGATTAACGATTGATCAATTTTAATTTCAATCGACTAATTTCACGATTAAATCTCGATTAAAAATTGGAACACGCACGTTACAAAAAAATAATGTGTTTACATTTTGAAAAATTATTTTAGTAGGTATACTGTGTGATATAAACTTGTTCTAGTAACACAAGATGGTTTTTACAGTGCAGTACTTTATTAGTACATTGTGTATCAAGGGCGGTAAGTAACTTTACCGTTCCGCTCCGTTGTGAGGAAATCTAATTAAAATTAACCTTACTTAACCTAAATAAAATTATAAAACAGACAGTGACATTAGTGACATATATCCATAGACATTGCGAATGTCAAGTCACGTTCGGAAACCATAGCGGTAAAGACCTAAAACGGTTGATTTTATAATTGCTAAATACTGAAATACACTATTTAAACATGTAATTATTGTTACAGAAATATGTGTTTACATGTATTTGCAATAACAGTTCTCTTTAAATAAATATTTCAGTGATAAAAGTTAAAAAAGTAAGTTGGCGTTTCCTTTGAAGATGACAAATAAGAGTTAAACAGAAACAACGTATTCAAATTAAAACGGCCCGCAAAACCTACGTGTAACAACACCATTTTCGAGCAAGTGTGATGAAAAGACCTTTATAGTCTAGGATCTCCTACATAAGGTAAGGGTTTATGGCTTAGATGAAGCACAGGTAGATTATTAGAAAGAGAAAGATGTATAAAAGAGTGAAAAAACCTCTTTACTTACCCGTCCTATGTGATGTTTACTAGTTTGTTTCTATTCGCAAATACAGTAATTAGTCACTTCACTTTCATTGAACGTTGTAAATTACTAGATAAAGCATGGGGACGTCCCTTTGACACATCTGGTAAAAACTGACGAGTATAACTAATTATACGTTGGCGTGTTATTTATCAAGCTAGAAGCACGAACATAATATGCTTTATGCCACACCTGGCCATAAAGTGACTTTTTCTGGCCAAGTGTAGACATAAAATGATGTACACAACACGGGAGATAATAAAGAAAGCCCTCGATCGTATATTTACGTCCCTCGCTTGCAGCTCGGGCCGCAAACATCTGCGATCACGGCCTTTCTTTGTATTACCACCCTAGTTATGTACTACTCTTTCGTCCAGCCCCAGGCATTGTTAGAGAAATCTGTCAACACTCAACGTAACTCGAAACTTAGACTTGCATAAAAAAAAAAATTCCTTATATGAATCGAGAGAAAATTAGTCTGATTAATTAATCGATTAACAATTTAGTCGCTGGTTATTAATCGACGATTGATTTAATCGTGACTAAATTAGTCGAAACTCTTACGATTAAGATTGATCAATCGTCATTTTTAATCGTTAGTCGCGATTGAATAGGTTAATCTCAATCGTTAATCGTTAGTCGATTAAATTTTGCCCATCACTGCCCTGTAGCTACGACTATTTGATATTAACATGATATTAACACTTGAAGAGAAAATTTGAATTGACAGCTTGATTTGACAGGCATGATAGTTTCCTTTATCGTCCGTCCGTATCTCTTTTGCCGTTTAGCGACAAATTTCCAAGTTAGCCTACAGCAAAGTAATAAATTTTACTATGACGTTTGATATTTTATTACGATGTTGGCATTTCTGCTTTATTCGGTGAATAGATGAAGGTCTCCTTAAGTCCCTTCTAGACCCTTGACAGGGTCAAATATTTGCTGATGTCTGTTCCGTTATTACGCCCACTTAACTTATGAGGATTTAATTCTTATGTCAACTTGACTAAAGCTCATATTAATAGCGTTCAAGACTGTTAACAGCTCTCTAGGAGATATTTGAATATCCTGAAAAAGTGACTTAAAAACCACTAAAATGCATATTTTGACTAAAAAAAATCGTTTTGAATAAATGGCGCTAGCGATTCAATTGCAGTTGCATGTCTTTGTGATACGTTTGGGCAGTTTTAATTGTTGATACAATGATAGACAAAATGCAACCAAATTTCATATCGTTAAGGTGTTTCGAGTCCGTCAGTTTTCGATACAAACATAAAACTCCAAAATGCCCAATGATTTTTTTTATAAAATATAATGTTATGACGTTATTGTTCTCAGTGGTCAAATATTCTCCTTGTTTGTTGTTATTCATTTTTTAGCATTCAAAAATCGATGGAAGCACTCTATAAGTGAATAGCTATATGCAAATTGTTCGAAAAGCGCATATAACGATTAGCGTAAAATAATTTATGTTGACAGTCAAGTACCCAATTAATTTGGTATTTTACCTTATTAAACATAAAACTGGCTGGAATGTTCGAAATTTAAACTTAATTAAACGATAAAACAAATGCCAGCGGTTATTATTCGACATTTGAACGCGCTGCGGTCGGGAGCTGCGATAGGCCGGCCGTTAGGTATATTAGGTTTAATTATTTCCTTGCTGTTATTGAGCCATGTGCAGCGGGGAAACCCAATGTTGTTGCCAACGATAATAAGAGTTGATACACGGATTTAGATCTTGCCAAGTTTCTGAATTTCAAGGTTAAACTATAGTTATTAGTTTTTCTTTGTAAGGCAAAGAAAATGTAATTTATGTCTTGGAATTTTTGGCGAGTATTTGTACTTAATATATTGTATAAGGAGATGTGCAGTTTATATTCCCATTTTCCCCGCATTCTCAGTTGGTCCACACATTTCCAAACTTGGGAAAATTCCAAAGTTACACAACTTTCGGAGCGATTATTTCCAAATATATTCACTTAATCAAAAGCATTACCTACTTTGAAACCTTACAGTGTTTTTAAAAGAGCTGTCGAACTATGTACCACACGTTGATATTTTCTGAAAAAAAATATTTTTAGCTTCTGTAACATTGTTTAACTACCAAACCAAGCAGCGGCTCATACAAGACACGTATATTCCAAATTTCGTCAATATCCATCATGTAGTTTTTGAGTAAAATGCCTGTGACATACGGACAGACGGACGGACGGACATGACGAAACTATAAGGGTTCCGTTTTTGCCATTTTGGCTCAAATTTTCTATATATTAACGATACTTTCCTTTATGTTAGCGATATATAAAGTACTAGCTTATGCCCGCGACTTCGTCTGCGTTGTAAATTGTAATTAGGCAATTACTCTTTATAAATAGTTTCTGATATTTGTTCACTTGGTTGTAATTAAACAAAACCCTCAAATATTGGGCCCAAAACTGCACATTTTCCGGGTAAAATCAATTATTTATTCCATTTAAGGATTATTTCCAAAAAAATTAATTCACATCATAAACCACCTGTTACTTACATACACAAAAAACAACCTACTAATTGCTACATGCTACGCATGGAGTTTCAGACCTTTTACTTTAAAAATTGTACGGTCCCTAAACAAACTTTCAACCCCTACTTACTCAACCCGTTTGGGAGATAAATTTTAATGAAGGATGAATTCATTTGTGTTCTATTAATTCAATTAGTTTTCCACTTAAAAAATCGTTAAGTGCCCATACAACATTTCAACCCCCATTTAACCCCTTTCAGGGATGAATTTCAAAAAACCGTGAAATTACTTTCCTGTGCTCATATTGAAGGGTCTATGTGCGAAGTCTCAGAGCTTCAACTTCAAAAATAGTTTAGACCCTATACAAAGTTTCAACCCCCATTTAACCCCTTTCGGGGATGAATTTCAAAAAACTGTAAAATCACTTCTTTGTATTCCTATTGAAGGATCTATTTACAAAGTCTCAGATCTCCAACTTTAAAAATCGTATGGTCCCTATACAAAGTTTCAACCCCCATTTAACCCCTTTTGGGGATGAATTTCGAAAAACCGCGAAATCACTTCCTTGTACTCATATTGAAGGATCTATTTACAAAGTCTCCGATGTCCAACTTCAAAAATAGTTTGGTGCCTTTACAAAGTTTCAACCCCCATTTAACCCCTTTCGGGGATGAATTTCCAAAAACCGTGAAATTACTTTCCTGTGCTCATATTGAAGGATCTATGTGCGAAGTCTCAGAGCTTCAACTTCAAAAATAGTTTAGACCCTATACAAAGTTTCAACCCCCATTTAACCCCTTTTGGGGATGAATTTAAAAAAACCGTGAAATTACTTTCCTGTACTCATATTGAAGGATCTATGTGCGAAGTCTCAGATCTCCAACTTCAAAAATCGTTTGGTCCCTATACAAAGTTTCAACCCCCATTTAACCCCTTTCGGGGATGAATTTCAACAAAACCGTGTAATCACTTCCTTGTACTCATATTAAAGGATCTATTTACAAAGTCTCAAATCTCCAACTTCAAAAATCGTTTGGCGCCTATACAAAGTTTCAACCCCCATTTAACCCCTTTCGGGGATGAATTTCCAAAAACCGTGAAATTACTTTCCTGTACTCATATTGAAGGATCTACGTGCGAAGTCTCAGAGCTTCAACTTCAAAAATCGTTTGGACCCCATACAAAGTTTCAACCCCTATTTAACCCCTTTCGGGGATGAATTTCAAAAAACTGTAAAATCACTTCTTTGTATTCCTATTGAAGGATCTATTTACAAAGTCTCAGATCTCCAACTTTAAAAATCGTATGGTCCCTATACAAAGTTTCAACCCCCATTTAACCCCTTTTGGGGATGAATTTCGAAAAACCGCGAAATAACTTCCTTGTACTCATATTGAAGGATCTATTTACAAAGTCTCCGATGTCCAACTTCAAAAATAGTTTGGTGCCTTTACAAAGTTTCAACCCCCATTTAACCCCTTTCGGGGATGAATTTCCAAAAACCGTGAAATTACTTTCCTGTGCTCATATTGAAGGATCTATGTGCGAAGTCTCAGAGCTTCAACTTCAAAAATAGTTTAGACCCTATACAAAGTTTCAACCCCCATTTAACCCCTTTTGGGGATGAATTTAAAAAAACCGTGAAATTACTTTCCTGTACTCATATTGAAGGATCTATGTGCGAAGTCTCAGATCTCCAACTTCAAAAATCGTTTGGTCCCTATACAAAGTTTCAACCCCCATTTATCCCCTTTTGGGGATGAATTTCAAAAAACCGCGAAATCACTTTTTTGTGCTTATATTGAACGGTCTATGTGCAAAGTCTCAGATCTCTTACTTTAAAAATCGTGTGGACCCCATATAAACTTTCAACCCCCCTTTTAACCCTTTTGGGGGTGAATTTCACAAAACGGTGAAATTACTTTTCTCAAATTATACTAAAGAGTCCATGTTTGAAGTTTCAAATTTCCTACTTCAAAAATAGTTTGGTCCCCATACAAAGCTTCAACCCCCATTTAACCCTTTTTGGGGATGAATTTCGAAAAATCCCTTCTTATCCCTTACTTACGTTATACAACCACCTTGCTGTAAAAATTTCAAGTATGTAGCTTCTGTAGTTTTGGCTGTGCGTTGATGAGCCAGTAAGTCAGTCAGGACTTCTTCTTTTATATATATAGATATATGGAAAAAGTAGCACAATAGGAATATAGGATATTTTTTGTCTTATTGTGATTGTAAGAGCCCATAATTCGAAGTAAATTAACATTAAACTGGCAGAAAATCACGGAATAAAAAAAATGGCACAAATTTGTAGAAGTGCTCATTACAGATCAGTTTCTTAATTTCCCTTGCCGGTAACTTGACTCCGTCCATGTGCCAACTTGTATGGAAAACGAACTGGGTGCATCCACATCAAGAATCAATGCACTGAGACATGGACCCATAATAACTTCCATGGCAAAACAAGCGTCTCTGAAACATGATAAACAATCCTCATGTGAGTCTGCATTTGAATTTCAGACTCGTTCTGTTTTCATTTCGCTACTCAACAGCCAAAACTCGCTAAACGCAAGAGTTGAAATGTAGGAAATTCAATCGCATGTAACAAAAAATAAGGTCTATTTTCACTTAATTTCCTTCCAGTTTTTACTGTATTTCGGTTATTATACGACGATTTATGAATTCGTCGGCGCAATTCGAAACGGTATCCTCGCCTTTTGATGTCTCATTGCTTATTCATCTACCGCATCTTGTATTCGCTGCAAAACCATGTTTCTCGTCTAGCTCACTCTCTAAGTCATCAAGCAGGATAGCTTACAGCCGATTGCATTGAATAGGTACCTATTTGCTTTTTTCTGTTTATAGAAAGCATAACTGACGGGAATTTTCTAGTAAAGTTACTCTTTTAAGAGAACGAGTGAACGATCCTCTTTCTTGAATATTTTAGGCAAAAGAGCCCTTATGGCTTACACTACACATTCAAACTATGAAATAAAATTATCTTATTTATTGATGTTATTTTGTTTTATACGACTAGGTGGCAAACAAGCATACGGTGTGCCTGATGGTAATCAGTCACCGCAGCCTATGGACGCTTGCAACACCAGGGGCATTACGACGTGCGTGTTGCTGACCCTTTAAAACCCTATTCGCTCTCCTCTTGAAGAACCATACTGCGAGTTTTATAACTATAAAATACTAAAATACTAAACGGACCAGCTAATTTCCATCAAAATTAAATCAAATTAGTTTATTTCATTTAATTCCCCTGCAGTAATTTTGACACTGTCAAGTTTATTTATATGTCAATTCTGCTACCCAAAGGTTATCTGGAAAAGATCGTCTTTTAGCGGTAAGACCGCCTCTTGTCTATATTTTTAAATTGTTCTAATTAAGTATAAGTATTATGTGTTTTTCTGGTGTGCAATAAAGTATATTTGTATTGTATTGTAATATCGAAATATAATGTAAAAAATGATAACGCCGAACAAAAATGACGCTAAAATTTGCCCCATAACGCCCGCTTCTTAAAATCAATACGTCTACTATGTTTGAGCCTAAAGTCATTTATGACAAATATTAGGTAATATCAAGTTTGAGAAGGCGCAATTTCAAAAAGGTTGCATATTGTTTAAAAGACAAAAATAGGGAATATGCATGAATTTTTTGTAACACATTTCTTAACAAAATTCGAAAATACCGTAAAAAAGATGACATAAAGTTAAAATAAAATTAAAATGGACCGAGAAATACGGAAGATATAAACATTTTAAAGTACTAATAAGACAGCTATTAGACAGAGAGATCCGATATGGACTATGACGTCATAGTACACGGCCACCATACAATCTCCATACTATATTCTGTTTTGCTAGAAAGAGATAGAGATAAATCTTTGTTGTCTTATATCTTGGTTATTTTTAGAGTTATTCGAAAAATATTTTTTTCTTGCGGTTTTTTATATGAATGAGCTGTTATTAAAGTAAATAAAAAATATCATGCATATTCCCTATTGTGATTGGTTACAGACGTACTGACGTGAGAATTCATTTGATGCTATAGTATTTTCTTTAAGACTAAGTAAGCAGCTCAGCCCGTTTGGTACGTATTTCGTAGGGCCGATTTTGAGCGTCCGTCACGCTTCCATACTTATTATATTTCGATGTATTGTAAGGACCGCACAGACTACCTCCACTAGACAGAGCATGTTGGGCGGCGCGCGCTCACATCAGATATGGTCAATTGTATAGCATTACGACATTACGCGACCGGCTGCTCGTTCAGTTGCGACCATGTTTCTGACTTATGTGTGCACCAAACGTGAAATAAATATTTCTGTTCAATCCGACGACAATGTCGAAACATAAAATGATAAAAAAGACGTGAAACACGCGTTGTACTAGGAATATCTACCGATATTTAATCGCCCATATGCGTGGTGATCTCGTGTCGTATGGCATGCTCCGTCTAGTGGAGGTGGTCTGTGAAGGACCGAAACAGCTCCAGTCCGACCAACTCAGGGTGGTCTGGCTAGCGACCTGGTTCGACCCCAGGGAACGCCACGGCCAACCACCCGGTCCGACAATCGCTACGCCCAGGAGGGGCTGCGAGTTTGTCAGTTTCTAAAAAAAAAAAAAGCTAGCTGCAGTTTGTATTGGAACTGCACCCTGGCTGCACGTAGCACAGTTTCTGTATAAGTTGCAGTCCGCCTGTGTCGGCCCCATCATTGACAGTTTACACATATTATGTTAGTACTAGCTATTTCCCGCGGCTTCGCCCGCGTTGTTCCCGTTATTGTCCCAAAGAAACTCTTTACCTGGATATAAAGTATTCTTTGTTTCAATCCAGGACTTGGTCTACTTACATGCCAAATTTCTACTTGATCCATCCAGTTGTTACCCCGTTATTTAGTAACAAACATCTTCACAAACTTTCACATTTAAGTATAATATTAGTGTGAAGATTTTCCAATTTTAAAAGTTTAAATAAGTATACAATTTAATATAACCAGAGATCGGAATAGGTAGAGTATATTTACCTAAACTTCGAAGAACATAGTCGAAAAGTGGAGAGTCCCTTACAACAAAATTTTTATCCGGGACTTAAGTCTCGGAATCTTACTAAAAAAATATATTATTGGTATTCTTTAGCACATTTCTCGAACATTCTCAGTATAGCTGTCTCTTTCTAATAGTGCTGTCTCTTTCACTCCTTCGAGAAATTTCGCCATATACTGAAGTGTAGTTCAAAGGCCCATAAGGGGTACTGGACAGAATGCTCGAGGAATGTGCGAAAGAATACCAATAATTATATTTTTTTAGTAAGATTCCGAGACTTAAGTCCCGGATAAAAATGTTGTAGTAATAGGTAGAGTATATTTACCTAAACTTCGAAGAACAAAGTCGAAAAGTGGAGACTCCCTTACAACTAAATTTTTTTCCGGGACTTAAGTCCCGGAATCTTACTAAAAAAATATAATTATTGGTATTCTTTCGCACATTCCTCGAGCATTCTGTCCAGTACCCCTTATGGGCCTTTGAACTACACTTCAGTATATGGCGAAATTTCTCGAAGGAGTGAAAGAGACAGCACTATTAGAAAGAGACAGCTATACTGAGAATGTTCGAGAAATGTGCTAAAGAATACCAATAATATATTTTTTTAGTAAGATTCCGAGACTTAAGTCCCGGAAAAAAATTTAGTTGTAAGGGAGTCTCCACTTTTCGACTTTGTTCTTCGAAGTTTAGGTAAATATACTCTACCTATTCCGATCTCTCTATATAAACTTTCAACCCCTATTTAAACCCCTTAGAGAATGAATTTCGAAAAACGGTGATATCACTTTTCTTGTAATCTAATAAAAAGTCTAAACATGACGTTTCAAACCTCTTACTTCTAAAATCTTAGACTCTCCATACAAATTTTGAACCCCTATTTGAACCCCTTAGGGGATGAATTTTGAAAAATCCTTTCTTAGTGCACCCCTATACCTTATAAGGAACCTACATGCTAAATTTGGAATTCTTAGGACCAGTGGTTTGGGCTGTGCGTTGATAAACAAACTTTCAACTCCCATTTAAACCCTTTAGGGGATGAATTTTGAAAAATCCTTAGTTAGTGCACCCTTAGACCTTATAAGGAACCTACGTGCTAAATTTGGAATTCCTAGGACCAGCGGTTTGGGCGGTACGTTGATATACAAACTTTCAACGCCCATTTAAACCCCTTAGGGGATGAATTTTGAAAAATCCTTTCTTAGTGTACCTCTAGATCTTATAAGGAACCTACGTGCTAAATTTGAAATTCCTAGGACCAGCGGTTTGGGCGGTACGTTGATATACAAACTTCCAACCCCCATTTAAACCCCTTAGGGGATGAATTTTGAAAAAACTATTATTAGTACACCATTAAACTTTATAAGAAACCTACGCGCTAAATTTGGAATTCCTAGGACCAGCGGTTTGGGCGGTGCGTTGATATACAAACTTTCAACCCCCATTTAAACCCCTCAGAGGATGAATTTTGAAAAACGGTGAAATTATTTTTCTTGTAATCTAATAAAGAGTCTAAACATAAAGTTTCAAACCTCTTACTTCTAAAATACAAACTTTGAACCCCTATTTGGACCCTTTAGGAGATGTAGTTTGAAAAATCCTTTCTTAGTGCACCCCTAGACCTTATAAGGAACCTACATGCTAAATTTGGAATTCCTAGGACCAGGGATTTGGGCTGTGCGTTGATAAACAAACTTTCAACCCCCATTTAAGCCCCTTAGGGGATGAATTTTGAAAAATCCTTTCATAGTGCACCCTTAGACCTTATAAGGAATCTACGTGCTGAATTTGGAATTCCTAGGACCAGCGGTTTGGGCTGTGCGTTGATAAACAAACTTTCAACCCCCATTTAAACCCTTTAGGGGATGAATTTCGAAAAACGGTGAAATCGTTTTTCTTGTAATCTAATAAAGAATCTAAACATGAAGTTTCAAAGGTCTTACTTCTAAAATCGCAGACTCTCCATACAAACTTTGAACCCCTATTTGAACCCTTTAGGGGGTGAATTTTGAAAAATCCTTTCTTAGTGCTCCCCTAGACCTTATAAGGAACCTACGTGGTAAATTTGGAATTCCTAGGACCAGCGGTTTGGGCTGTGCGTTGATATGTCAGTCAGTCAATCAGTCAGTCAGTTTCTTCTTTTATATATTTAGATTGTGACTTAGAAAATGGATACAATAAAACGTAGCCTTCCTTTTGGTACCTGCAGTCAGTGGCGTGGCGTAAAAGATATCCTTGGGCAAGCCGGTGCTAATTTGGCGTACTTTTTCCTTAAGAGCTATAGAATAAGGTGGTCAAATGCCTGATATTAGGCAAGCCGGTAGGAATCGAGTTCTTAGGACGCCACGCCACTGCTACGCTACCAGTCAACATCGTGTAGAGTTCAACGGAAAAAAGTTGTGTTTTCACATAGGTACCTACCAGTGGCGTGGCGTAAAAGATATCCTCCTTGGGCAAGCCGGTGCAGATTTGGGGTACATTTTCATTAAGAGCTGTAGAATAAAGGCGGATCTCACACTGCAGCGAAAGTCGCGGCGACACGCGACTCAGCGATTTTCAACTTTGTATGTAGAATCATTGATTTGTATAGAAAAATCGCGGGGTGGCGCACACTGGCGACTCGCAACTACTATGCGCAGCTACACGGAAAAAATCGCGGCGACGGGCGATTTCAGTGTGTTCTTCGCCTGGTGGCCAAGTGCCTGATATTAGGCAAGCCGGTAGGAATCGAGTTCTTTGGACGCCACGCCACTGGTACCTACTGTGAAATGCGCGAACGGAGTGCTGAATATACCTAAGTCGTTTTCTATTGTTTATATTCTGCAATAACAGACACACAATGTTATTTCGTCGAGATTTATCGTTTTAGACGGCTATAACTTCGTGTTTTTGTTTCTTTTGTTTTGTGGGGTGATTTCGAACTCGGGTGGCAATAAAAATGAATTTGAAGACAGGGAAACTTACTTTTTATGGGAAACAGTCAAGTATTCTGATCACGATATCGTTTGAAACATGCAGACAATTGCTGTTGTAAAATATGATACACTTGATGTGCACTTTGAATTTTATATAAGTAGCTATCTTATTATAATAGGACGGGAGGTCGCAGCATATAAGGTAACCATTGCTAAAATTACTTACTTTTGGTTCATGGGCCGTAGGGCAGTGTACACAAATTTGTAGAGTCCGACCGAAATTTCGGTTTCGGTTTCGGCCTAGTTTCGGCAAAAAAACGGGTAAACCGTAAAACGGGGCTATAAACGGCTCGCAAGGCTATTTGAAAAAGGCCGAACAAGTGAGAGTCAGACTCGCCCACCGAGGGTTCCGTACAAATTTGTAGGTACATATCAGTGGGGTGGCGTTCCTATTCCCACCGGCTTGCCGAATTTAAAGCATATGACCGGGGAGTCTACTACTCCTGAAGAAAAAGTTATCCAAATCTGCTACTAAGAATATTTTTGACACCACGCCACTGGTACATTATACTCGTATATTAAAGTAATTTTTGATTCCCTTAGTGGAGTCTATTTTTTATGAATTAATTAAAAATGTACAGTTTTAAAATTTTTCCCAATACTTATAGTATAAAACGTTATTAACTAGTAGTAAGTAGTAATTGAAGTCTCAAGGTTGAAATTATGAGGATGATGATCAGCACTGGTTTAGGCTTTACGTTGTCTTTCACGACTTTCACTCATTATTATAACAAAACGGGACAATCGTATTATATTGGGCCGACCAAGCGCACCTTAGCGGAAAGGGTCAAAGAACACGTCGCGGCTGTTAGAAAAGTTTAAGTTGACAAATCGGATATAGCGAAGCATGCAGTGGTGTCTGGATCAAACTACTGGATGGAGTTTCATAATTCATAATCCCAAGATCCTTTCTACGGAACAAAATTACTATAGTAGAATTGTCCGTGAAGCAGTTGAAATCAAAATACACCGCAATTTCAACCAAGAGGATGGTTTTAAGCATTCTTCGTCGTGGAATCCAGTCATCAGCATGTGTAACCATTATCAAGTGTCTTTCGGCAAACCGCTTGATGTTGTGAGTGTCGCGTGTCGGTCGAGTGACAACCCGAATATGCAAAGTGATACAAGATCAAGTGCGGGTAGTGCCTGCGCGACCATGGACGTCACGGCACGCCCGAAACGTCGAGGCAATAACATGTTTTTACGCGATCAAGTCCTGTTTTGTTATAATAGTGTACGTCGTCTGTCAGTACCATGGTTACGAAACTGTTTGTATATGTAAAGATGTATCCTTACCTTGATGCGGTCAGTCTGAACTTCCGACCTTCACCAGGTCATCGGACGGGAGGCCGTCCAACGCCCCATCTTCCGGCGTCGCCATACGGAAACCTTTTTTGCCACTATACGTGTTGATATCCACTTTGATGTGCTAATGCGTGGTGACAATAGAGCCAAAACTACAGATAAGATAATATAACCAGATCTTTCACTCACTCGCGTTCTCATAAAATGAATTCTATATATTTTTTTTATTGCCTTAGACTGGCAAACAGGCAGACGGCCTACCTGACGAAAAGTGGTCACTGCCGCCTATATGCAACACTCACAGAACAAAAATAGTTCTCCAGCCAAGTAAACACTCTTGATTCAAGGTATTTTGTGTTTCCTATATAAGGAAAACATTAAATTCTTGCGTTAAGATATAAAATGTCTCAAAGTTTATTACTTAAGCTAAAAAAATGTATACTTAATCCAAGCTCTAAAAAGGTTTTTTTTTAAAAAGCTTAATATTCTGGCCAAGAGCGTAAGCGTTTTGGTTTATGTATTGTGTTTTTGGAGTCGAACGTTAAGTGTCTCAAAACAATACTTAAATAACTTGTACCAAAAAAACTTTGTTTCTTGGGGTTAAATACTCATAATTCAATTAAGAATTTTATTTCTCCACGGAAATAAGAAAATGCATCGGTTCAAGAGTATGCTACTCAAGGTAAAACTTGATATTATTTACATCAAGAGCCGAAATTTCTTGGGGTATGAAACCGGCAACTTGAAAAAAGCTAATTAAGCATTTATTGAATTGAACCTTTCTTCCATCGAGTGCCGCTAGGTGGTAGTGTCGCCACATCAGCCCCCCTTTGAGACCGGAGGTTAATGGTGTGCAGCGCAGTCTGTGCGTCATGTCGTCGCTTGCAAGTGCCAGTGTGCTCGTGCCGCGTCGGCGAGCGTAGGCGACGGTCGATACCAGGCAGGCGGTGTGTCCCTGTTAGCCGGCGAGGTGGACCAGACCTGTTGACCGGTGAGGGCGAGATCCATGCGTAGAGTATCAGTCGTGTCCGCTGGAGTATTCAAGTCTTGAAGTAGGTTGCGTTAGCGTCCATCGTCGTGGGTCACCAATGTGGAGGAGAGGACAATAGAGAGATCTCTCTCCAGGCGGGTGTTGTGCCTGGGGACCGAAGTCCGAAGGAAGATGGTTGGAAGTGTTATATATTGGAAGTGGGTTAAAAAACTTCGATAGCGGGTTGTAGAACTGTATGGAGATGACAGTCTTTGTATGGGCGTTGATGTCAGCGCCATCTGTCGTGGAATTGATACAACTGTCTTCTTCTTCCATCGAGTGTCGCTAGGTTTTGCCTAGAAACTTAAAAGTCTCAAAGGAAAATTTTTGTGCTTCTTCTTCGGATTAGCTTTGGCTCTTGACTGTAGATTGAAAACATCAAACCAAGAATCGATCGCTCTTGCCTAAAAATTTAAAAGTCTCAAACGAAAATGGTGGTGCTTCTTCTTTGGAATATCTTTGGCTCTTGACTGTAGATTGAAAACATCAAACCAAGAATCGATCGCTCTTGACTAAAAATTTAAAAGTCTCAAACGAAAATGGTGGTGTTTCTTCTTTGGAATATCTTTGGCTCTTGACTGTAGATTGAAAACATCAAACCAAGAATCGATCGCTCTCGCCTAAAAACTTAAAAGTCTCAAAGGAAAATTTTGGTGCTTCTTCTTTGGAATTGGGTAGCATTTTTGGTTTGATGACGAGTTACTTAATCTAAAGCCGTTTTTTAAGAGCGTGCAATATTTCATGCTAAAAGGGTTTTTTTTTGCAGCAAATAAGTAATATCTTAACTCAAATCTCTCCCACTTCCTTTAAAAAATTATAAAGATAGAACTAAACCATTTTGAGTCTCCCTTAAAAAATCATGGTATTTTTAACTCGAGACATATTTATTGGACTAAGCAATTTATTATTCTCTTTAAGAAACAGTGTGCAAGAGAGTTTTGCGCTTTGAATTGAGATATCTTTTTTATCTGTGCTAGATGCGTTGCCAATAGGGTTGCCAGATGTCCGGTATTTAAGCGTACAGTCCGTTATTTTCGAGGCCTGTCCGGTAAAAAATAAATGGTCATACCGGACAGAACACCTATACGAAACCTTCTGAAATAGTAGATATATTCAATAAGTACTTCATAAACCTTAATAAGGAAAATATTTCAAAACTTGACAACTTCAAATCAACCTCTAAACCGACTTGTAATTGTATATTTCTTAATCCCGTTGATGAATATGAAATTGTAAGAGTTGTGAGTCGCCTTAAAAATAAAAAAAGCTCAGGGTATGATAACATAGACATTCCGTAGACGTAAGCAAAATATTTGTTATTCAAAAAAGGTGCATTCGTGCGCTATGCGGATTGGGTCCACGAGAATCATGCAGGCCATTATTTAAAAGACTGAATATACCTACTCTTACAGCCATGTATATTATTGAACATGCCAAGTATGTAAGACAAAATCCTGAGCAATTTAATAAGCCAGTCCAAAACCCAAAATTGCGGGAAAGAGATCTCTTTAGAATTGAGCAGCCAGTCTCTAAAACTGCTCTATTTAGAAAAAATTGCTACAGTATGTCAATAAAAATTTATAATCATATTCCTTTAGAAATAAGAGTCCTACCTAATAAGATTTTTTTATGGAAACTTCGTACATTGCTAAGGGACAAATGTTTTTACAGCATGAAGGAATATTTTGACATGAATTTATAATGAATTATTTGAGACTTGAGATTGTGTTCCGAAATTAGTTGATTATTTTCTTATTGTTTTATTATATTTTACATTTATGACATTTTATTATACTTAGCGTTGGTGATTTATTTTTATTGTGCAATTTTATAAAATATGATTTTATGATTGTTAAATATTTATTGAAAATTAATTTTTGCATGCCAATGTAATGGTGAATTGTGTGGATCTACCTACTTTTTTAATTTGTCATCTAATTGTACCATGATTCAAGCAAATAAAATTTTGACTTTGACTTTGACTTTGACATACCAGTGCAGGTGATTAAAAGGTGCATTCATTACATTGTCGAACCTCTCGTTTACATCATAAATCTTACTCTAGAGACTGGATGTTTCCCGGATGATTTAAAAAAAGCGATAATAAAACCATTACATAAGACGGGTCCTAAAAATGAAATAGGCAATTTTAGACCAATAGCTCTATTACCAACATTCAGCAAGATATTTGAAAAAGTCATACATGACATGATAGGTTGACAAAGTTTCTAATAAAGCATGATATACTAGATAAATCTCAGTTTGGTTTTCAAAAAGGAAAATCCACCTCGTTAGCCATATTTTCAATTTTTAAAAATATATGGGAAAATATTAATTCTGGGAATACCTGCGTTGCCATTATGCTTGATATGTCAAAAGCGTTCGACTGTGTTGTACATGACATAATGCTGAAGCAGTTAGAGCATATAGGGATAAGAGGTATTGCTTTAAATTTATTTCGTAGCTACTTGTGTGGTAGAAAACAGACTGTCCAAATAGATAGTTACAATGAACAAAATAAAACTATGGAACAAGTACTGTCATGTTACGAGGAAGTAGTAGTTGGAGTGCCGCAAGGAAGCGTGCTCGGTCCGCTTTTATTTCTAATATACTTGAATGAATTTCCTCGCATTGCAAATGAATCATGTGTTCTGTTTGCTGATGACGCTACCTTATTTTTCTCGTGCGATCGTTCGGAAGTCTCTAACCTACAAAACAATATAAGCACAACATTAACCAGAATTACAAATTGGCTTTCTTCATTAAATCTTAACTTGAACCTTAATAAAACCCAACTCATTCAATTTAGAAATTATAGAACCGTTCCTATCTCCTTGAGTATATCGCAAGCTGGGACAAACATAGATGAAGTAAGCAACTTAAATTTATTAGGAGTGTATGTAGATTCGCATTTAAATTGGAAGATGCATATTGAGCAGATAAATAAGAAAATTTCTAGTAATTGTTACGCATTGTCCATACTATCCGAAACCTGCTCTGAGAACATAGTCATTAGTGCCTCCTACGGAAATGTGTATCCTTTATTGACTTACGGAATAATTTTTTGGGGCAATTCTGTAGATATAAACAAAACATTCATACTTCAGAAACGATGTATAAAAACAATTTATCGTATGAACATTAGAGATTCTCTACGACAAGTCTTCCGGGAAAAGTGCTTTCTTACATTGACAGGAATATACATATTGGAAGTTAGCTTGCTTGTAAAAAATCAACCGAATTATTTTATAACACTGTCATCCACCAAATGTAACCTTAGAACACAGTATAAGCATAACATTCAATTACCGATAATTAGTACCTCCATATACAAAAATAGCACTTTCGTAGCGGCAATCCGAGTTTTTAATCATCTACCGACTGACATGAAAGCTCTGGAGGGTAACACTTTTAAAGTTAAATTGAAGAAGTGGCTTATCGAAAAAGATTTTTATAGTTTAAAAGAGTTTTTTGAATCCTAAGTGTAGGAAACAATAGTAGAATTTAAGTTGTATTATTTAAGAATTGCATGCCTGGAACAGGCAACTGTTGAAACAATTGTCATTTTTACTACCACTACCCATGTACACAGTTCGCAATAAATCATTCTTATTCTTATAACAATGTATTAGTAAAAAAAAAAACGTATTTTTCCCCCCTTTTTGGGGTTGTCCGGTATTTTTTCGCGACTCACCTGGCAACCCTAGTTGCCAATGCGTTGCCGGTCTCGAAGAAATTTGATGACACCTTGACACCTTTTTTAAAAAAATCCATATTGTAGCGCAGTGGGGAAATCTTAGCTAAGTCAACAGTACCGCCCTCTTTTGTCTGCTGCTTTCGGTTCCTCATGTCTGAGGATCGTAGTCTAGTCAGCATCAGGGTTGCATCTGGAGCGGATAATCTGCCTCCACCGGTTTCTGTCCAGCGCGTCTCTTACAACCGTGTAGAATTTGAAGGACGACGAGTCTTCCCCTTGATCAGTCCATCTTGTTGGTGAACGACCGCACGATCTATTGAGCGTTCATCGTGTACAGAGGTATCGAAATCTGTATGAATCTAATCCGTCCAACAAGTCGGTCTCCTATCTATCCTGTCTGAACACGTACAAATACGTGTATAACTATGACTTACAATGGGGATGTTGACTAATGTTAAATTTTGCAACATAATATAGTCTCTATAGGATTGGAAAATACTAAATTATCATAACACAGAAGAGAGAAACAAAAAATATAAAGTTATGAGACCACAAAGTTTAAAAAAAATCGATTTTTATCGTCAGAAAAATTAAAGTCAATTTCGGAATGCTTAAATAACACTGAAAAAATAAATGTATGACAATTATGTGCTAAACGCACTTTTTCCTGCTCAAAATGGCAAAATGATATTTTTTTCATACAAACTTAGTACAGCGAGGACAAGAGATGACGTCACAGGGTGCGTCCGTTTTGTATGGGCCGTTTTCAACGCTTGGTGCGGTCGGCTACTTTTGATTGCAATTTGTGGTTGTTATAGTAATCCAAGTGTCGTAGTTATATGTATATATTTGTTCCTCATAAATAGTAGAATCCATTTACATCAGAAACAAAATTTAGGATACAAGCCTATAGTGGTATCAAGGACGATTAAAACATGAGGACTGTCATTCTCCATACAAAAAGCTGTTCCCCGATATTTACAACGCCATCTATGTATAAGCTTGGCATAAGATTTATATTATTTACAATTATTCAACTTTGCAAGCGTGACACAGTGGTGGTCACTTGTAAAATAAGTTAATAGCTTACTGGCATACAAGTATGAATGACATAACGTCACAAGATTGGCAATTTGGCACATCTTATGAATGAACGCGACCATTACGCGCATTAAGAGACAAACAATGCGCGCGCAGCGTTAATGCAAATATAGTCATAATTGTCGTATTGTTCGGACTGACGTCAGGCGCCGGACCTTTGACATGCACCGGGTCTGCACCGACCGAACTGTGATACGGTTACGTCTGGTTGACTATGAAATTTGGTACACGAGTATAACTATATAAGTTATCTCCTTTGCTCTAAGGTTAACTGGTAGAAAATACCTTGCAAGTATCTATAGTTGCTTACAAGTTTTCTTTTGTGTAAAACGATGCTGAAATTGAAAACCAGCGCCGTTAGGCGCTGAGTGTTGACTTGTGCATTGCTGAGTGGAGACTATTTCGGTTGCACATTTATCCTTGAGTTTTTTTTGTAACGGTAATGTTGTATTATCCAGACAAATACTTTCCTATTCTATTTCTATTCTAAGTTGTCTGACTCAAAACATCACCAGACCCGTCAGTGCATTTTATCACTAGGTTACGCATAGCAATGGAGCAAAATTATATTCATTTAAGCTTCCGTTCTACTACTTAATTTAGCATACAAATGAACTGAGTGATTTCGATTACTCGTTGTATTTGACAATTTACTGGACTTTTAATTATTTATTTCATAGATCTGGGTCGATAAATATTGACCCCGCTTTAAGTCGTGCAACTTGCTGTCCATCTATTGACCGGTACCGGTATAAAAACCGGTAATAGACATCTATTACCGGTTTTTAGCAATATAAATACTGAATTTGAATTTGGCATTAAAAAAGCTTTACAGATCATATCCTTCATAGCCTCATTTATAACCGGCAGTTAGAATACCGGTAACCGTCTCTGGGCCGGTCGGTGCGCACCCGGCCGGACCTCTGACTTCAACAATTGGAACGCTCAAACTTATTAAGTTTAGACGCCATTTTGTTTGCGGTTAATTGACACATTGCTGTGAGAACGATGTATTCAATTATAATATAACATTGTTTAATTGGTGTTTCAAAACTTGAAGATAGGCGTAATAAGGAAGTCTGGCCAGTCGCATTAGGCAATACTGCCAGCAATGTACAACGAAATAAACCCTAAACTTTTGTAAATGAGCAGCAGTAGCCAAATTGAATTTACATTTATAGGATTTCCAATTTCAAGCCTGACTGAAGCTTTGTCTCTTTCTTAAAGGTCAATGTCCAAGTTTGAGAAAGAGATATGATCGGGGTTCCATCTTTTGGACTGCAGCTTTGCATTCTCCTGATGCCCAAAAAACATGTATACGCTTTTTGGTTTTTTTTTTGAAGCCTGACCAACTTGCAACCTTTATTGGCTGTAGCAAAAAATCGGACCAGGTGGGGGCCGTAGCGTTTCCTGGGGTCGACCCAGGTCGCTGGCCGGACAACCTTGAGTGGATCGGACTAGGTGGGTGCCGGGGGCGCGTGGGATCCAACCACGTCGCTAGTCCCGGTCCACCGTGAGAGGGTCGGACTAGGTGGGGGCCAAAGCGCCTGGGATCGAACCAGGACGCTAAGCGAGGGCATTTTTTAGGCAGCTTTTTTTTTAGCCTGAAAGAACCGGTACCACATTGAAAAAGATTTTGTTCTTTGTCGGGAGTCGGGAGGACATACAAAAAATCGGGAGAATCCCGCCAATTCCCGACCACCTGGCAACCCTACGTGTACTTCCGGGCTCTTAATGAGGGCTGCCGCGAATGAATTTCGCCGCTAGAGGCGGTATTGTAGCGTGGTTCCCGAAATGTCAAATGTCACTGTTTGTGGAGGGTTACACGGGGTTATTTGTTATGAGAATAATGTTATCAATATTTTGCAATATCTGAGATTATTTATAAAATAACTAAGTCGCGGGTCAACGAATGTCAGTACTTTGAAACAGTTTCATTATTCGGAAACTTTTAGCCACTTTTTACCCGACTGCGGCGAAGCCCAAAGGAGGTCCGCTCGTAACTACTCAACGGCACATCCGATTTTGATAAATGATACATCATTAGATTCCTCTTGATGGTGCGAGTGTCACTAGGTATGAAGTTCGTAAAATAAACAAAATGGCGGATTTTATGCAGTTTCAAAGTGCACCGCGGTCGGTTTTTTTTTAGTAAAAATGTGGTTATTTTCCGAACTAAAGGCAATATTGCGGCAAGCTCGATATTTTTATGGCACGGTTTTAAGGCATTAAATACGATTTCACACCCGTAATAACAAACTGACAGCCATACTTCGGAACCCTGCTCTACTGTGGCGCCAACTGGTGAGCACAATACTGCCCCCATAACGCAAAAGGGCACAACTAACACTTTTTTCGACACTGAGTTGTATACATATTCGGAATCAGTGAAATTTACTGATTCCGAATATGTATAGAACTCAGTGTCGAAAAAAAATATTAGATGTGGCCTTTTGCGTTATGGCGGCAGAATAACGGTAGCCTCATTAAGTTGTATTTTTATAGCGACGAATTTGAAGACCATCATCTAAATAACTTGTGTACAAAATCCCTACCTAGTCATTAAGCTATGCCGAGCTCGAGCTTAATAAACTATAGCACCGCCCGGAGGTCAATTTGATTTCGTTGACGACGCCCGCTCCGACACAAGAAAGCCTTATAAGCGCGCTGAAGAGGCTGCTATACGACTTGCGACTGTTATACAGCCAAATGGCAATATTACGGTGCTATGTTGAGACACCGTTGGGTTTAAGTGCGCTTATTTGCATATAAGTAGGTGTTTGGGGAGTTACGGTAGTTAGCGTTTATGGTGTGGTGTGATTATTGAGTTTGTCTGCATTATATAAGGTGCTAACAAATTAGTCACTGATATTTTTAGGGCTGATAGTACTAAGCTTTCTGAGTTTATTTATGTATAAAACAATAAACAAATAATGTATGTTTTTTGGAGAAAATTAGGGAAGTAAGTTTGCTACGTAAAGCACCCTGTTAATGAGGTAAACAATAATCAGTGATTAAAACCTCTTTGATTATCTCATGGTTACTAATTTTTCAATATGAATGTACTGGCCACTTAACAGAAAACGACGTCCACTTGACAGAAAATGTTCTTGTCAGTTAAAATAACAGCATGATTAAGTTTGGGTAGAAATTTAATTTATTTATTTTGTTCGGGAAATGAAACCCAAAATATAATATAAAAAGTTTTCTTAATTTCTATAAAAAGTTATTGTGTTGATGTAAGTTAACATCTCTTAAAATATTGGTGACTAATTTGTTAGCAATATTGGCGATGAAGTTATGATTTAAAGCCCACAATTCTTAAAAAGCTTAAGTAATATAGTAGCTATCTTTCACGGGAGAACACTAGTTACTGATGTACATCATTGGTCTTCGTCACGTCTGTGACGTCACTGTTACAACGGCATAGTTAATCTCCGACCCGTGTCACTCGCTAATTACGTCACCGGTGCAGACGCCAACCAATCTTAGCTAAATTAATTTTGTACTTTATTAAACCGCGTTTGATTTTAGGGTGGAAAATTCGTGCGTTAACACTATAGGAAACGTGCACGAACTATAGGTGGCAGCACTAAACGACAAAAGAGACACGGGCGGACAATAGAGGAAACTATCACCCCTGTCAAATCAGGCTGTCAATGTCAATGACAACATCAAAGTGTCAATGTCAAATAAGTCGTAGCTACACTGACGTTAATCGTCCTTTATCGCGAAAATTGACAACATTTCATTTTAAGAACACTTCAAAATGTATATACGATTCGAAAGCATTTTGCCTCCTGAACACTACACTATTTTTATATTTTTTTTATATCGCTTAATATAAAAAATACAAATGAATAAAAAATATGTTCCCATTTTACCAGTTCTACGGCAGAATAGATGAAATGCCAGTGCCTCATCATCACAGACGAGTTTAAGACAATGATGACAAGAAAACGTCAAATGTCAGATCGCTTACTTTTTTTCGATCGCGATAAGACTAAAGTAATGGTCTATTCTACCGTAGAACTGTAGTTACGCCCTTTTAGAATAAGTAAATATTAATATGTTAATTATAAATTAAATACAAACCCTGGTGAAACAAATAAACTATCAGCGTATTCGTCTTTTCAAACCAAATACAGAGAACCAATAAAATTAAAGGCTCAAAAAAATGAAAGGTTGTCAATTAACGGCGTTTTCGCCAATGTGGCCCCAGCATGAGAGGGTACATGATTTAGATTGGCAGCACCAGTTGGCAGCACCTTCGTCGTGCACGTTCCCTATCAGTCGTGCGATTTCAAGGAAAACTACGCGGAGGGGAGCCAGCGACCAGAAAGAGCACGTGTTATGTGACAGAGAGAGACGGTCGGCTCCGGTGCGTTCGTCCGGTAGTTGGACCCGAACGTCCGGTTTTTTTAGAAACAGAAACTTATGTACGTTGTAGGTACTATACTTATTCAGTGGTTGTACAGTCAATATGGGTTGGGAAACAGCCCCCGGAGGGGCAAAATCTGGTACTACCCAAGTAGCACGCAAGCTGTATAAAAGCTTATACAGCTATTATAGCGCCCAAACTGGGGGTATAATAGCTGTATAAGCTTTTATACAGCTTGCGTGTTACTTGGGTAGTAGCCGCGCGGCGAAATCGCGGAGTGAGCCACTCCTGGTATAAAAAAACCGGTCAAGTGCTAGTCGGACTCGCGCACCGAGGGTTCCGTACACACTCGTCAGTAGATATGTGAATAATTCAAGAAAAAGTGTATGGTGGGACAAACTTAACTTTGCTGTTGTGAAACTGTTGTCCCCATACATCGACATATGCCGCGGTTAGTTTAGTAGGAGCAAATAAGGTTGTCTTACGATTTTTGCGAATTTCTAAAAAATGCTGCAAGTTAGGAAAACCGTTTTATTTTTCCTGTAATATTTAGGATGATATTAATAATCGGTAATTATTGCAGATTTTTCTGTTCAGTATCTTCGGAGATAATAGGGGGGGGGGGGGACGGTATTTTTTTTAACAGTTTTAGTCTTCAATTAAAAATTACATGTCTAAGAAAAAAAATAAAAACTGTTTTGGAATCTACATATTAAGCCCTTTCATTTGATATCCCACTCGATATATTAGCTCAACTTTTGATTTATGACATCCCATTTCGGTCCCCTTTAAAAAAAAAGTATTTTTTTTCTGTCCCATAGGCTTGGGTTAGCGGTTTTTAACACTATTCCAAATTTCAAGTCGATAGCATCAGTAGATCCTGAGATATCTTGCTGTGACAGACGGACAGACAGACAGACAGAGTCGCACCATAAGGGTTCCTTTTTACCATTTTGGTACGGAACCCTAAAAAAAAGTTAGCAGTTTTATTTTTTGCATTAGCTGTTCCATTGGTTTTGTAAAACAGCCCTTGAACGAACGAAGAACGTGCAGAAATAAATTATTTGAATTTTTGAATATGTCCTGGCGCCATCATCAGAATATAAACCAAGTCGAAACTTATGGTCTATAGTCACGGAATGTCAATATGTGACAAAAATAAATAGAACATGGTGTCGCACCGTTAGAATGAAAGCGACCGAATTCAAAAATTTTGATGATTTAGTTTCAATCTTAAAACGGTTTTAACTAGATTGTTATTTTTTTTGGATTAGGCCGCTTTCATTCTAACGGTGCGCTGTGTAGTATGTTTCTTAGGTTTTGTTGCAGTTTTAAAATCGCACCAGTAGACTTCTTTTTCTACCACCGCATTCAAAAGGACATATCCCTCTATAATGTCCATATAACTCACGCCTAAATAGTTTCCAGCCCGTTGCATATTGCATCTTTTCAAACCCTCGGGAAAGCATTAGTTTGGAGTGTGAAAGGCTTAAGAGGAAAGAGAAGGGCATTTTTTCCATACAAACGTAGTCCCCTGTTTCCTCCCTGGATAATGCCAATAGAGCCATAATTTTTTGTCCAAAAATCTATGGCTACTATTGATATGTTCCTATGTTTTGCTTTTTACAGGCAGATGGCGCTGCTATCACAGTAACGATCGAGCTCGCGATTAACCGTGTTTTAAAAATGGTTAAACATAGAATTATCACGTACAGTGTGCTGAAATAGACTACTAATTAAGTTAATTTGTGTATACAGTGTTCTCAAAACATTAAACCGTGTACTTACTGTGAAAACTGAACAAATATACCGACGAGCCAACGGCAAGTCATTTTGAAATTGACAGTGAAAAAACAGTGAAACACATGTGCGTGACAACACCAAACTATAAATAGTGTGCGGAAAACTGATAAAAGGATATTTTTGGATATTAACACCGTTTTCCTGATTAATACTGTTAATATGTAAAAAAAATGCCATCTGGCGAACTACTAAGAAACTACGAGCTCAATGACTGAAGACAAATGATCTAATAGTTTATTTTGAGATAAATATATCAAATACCTATCCGACAATGTCTTCTTTTGATAACGTTACAGTCCGAAAATATAGAAATAGGTTAAATTTATCGGATAGTACTATAATGATGGCGCAAAGTATATTATTGAACAGCAGTGAAAAAAGTTTGCCAAACATATCGATTGGGAATTTATCACAAATAAGAAACTTAAAAAAAGAAGTCGACAATTTATATACCGAATTAGACATAGCGAACGAAGAAATCTCAAAACTTTCACTTGAAATTTCTGCGCTAAAAAACACAAATGAAGAATATAGGAAGCAAATTGCCTTGTATAAAACAGTGACAGTATCAGATATAGTTAAGAACAAACAAAACTCATCCAAGCATCATTTAAGAATGTCATGTACACCTAATTATCGAAACATCAATCGTTTGTGTCATATACGAACTTCAAGTACGGAGCGTTCCAGTACTGTATGTCACATACTCCAAAACTTCCATACACCGAAAATTTATCACAACAAGGATACGAATATTTCCTCACTGCAAAATAGTGCTAATGATACCATTATATTTAGCCGTAAGGACCGTACAATCAGTGCATCCACGCCAAAAAAGAACACAAACGAGCTAAAATCTCCAATAAAGGATGTCTCTAATCAGCGGAGTGAGATATGTCTAACTACGCCGAAAGAAATACCAAAATTACAAACTGAACAACACTTACCATCAAAGATATGCATTATTAGCAGTAATAATCGTAACACCATATTAAAAACAGCGGAGAACACGTTTAGCGGCCACAAGATATGTCACTACATCACTACACACGGAGGAATACAGCAGCTGCTACAAGGAATCCACACTAAACTGCAGTATTTTACCACTAAAGACTTTTGTGTAATTTGTATAGGCGATGAGGACTTCCACAACACGTATAACTACCCAGACCTTGTTCGTTTTCTTAGAGATACGCTTCAGCATATTACGCATACAAATATAATAATTTGCACACCTACCTTCAAACTAAAAAAATGTAGTAACTTGTTTAACAAACGAATAGAAACATTTAATCAATTGTTGTACTCAGATCTGACTACTTATGAATATGCGTATATGCTAGACACTAATAAAAACTTGGAATATACATATCGCATGTTTTCGAAATTGACAGGTTTAATTAACAACAGAGCTCTTTTAAGAATATTTGACGATTTGAAAACCTTATTAAACAACATCGGAGATGGTGAAAGTTGTTCTTTCCATGACATTATATCCCTAAATGAAAAATCGGATGTGATAACGAACCCACAGGCATTTGACCTTCAGACTCCAAAACAGAAAAATAATGTGCCATTTTATTACTACGGTTTTAGGGGTCAAAATAAGACCGAAACATTAAGAAAAAATAGTTCCAATGTTACACCCGAAAAAAATAGGGACAAAGTTACACCAAAAAAAAATTTTTTTCGTGAATAACATTGAAAATAAATTTAATATTTTTCACCAAAATATTGCAGGGGCATTGCACAAGAAAGACTTGCTTGAGGCCGCAATCCAAGAGTTTTGCAAAGAAAAAAATACAAATCTTGACGCGATATGTTTAAGCGAAACCTTTTTTCTGCCAGGTACTGAACAATCTATGAAATTGAATGGGTATAAAATGGTAAATTTCTACTCACGTCCGAACAAAAAACGTGGAGGCACATGCATTCTACTGAAACAGAATCTTGAATATATTTTTATACATGAAATAAACCTTTTAAGTACACCATATAGTTTCGAAATGTGTGGAATAGAAATAACTCAAAACGGGTTAATTATTATATGTATATACCGGACGCCAAACTCCGATATAGACATATTTTTTGACAAACTGCGGCAACTTCTAAATATATTAACAAAAAAAAGAAACAAAAAAATTGTTCTTTGCGGCGACTGGAATATAGATAGTTTAAAGATAAATAAGTATTCCCGCGAATTAAATAGTATAATTACTAACTATGGGATGAAAAACCATATAAATCAACCAACACGAAAATTGACCTGTTTAGATTTGATAGTTAGTAACATTGTGCGGGCCAAATCGGAGGTCCATGAACTGGCGTTGTCAGACCATAACACAGCACAACTCTTGTCTATACCTATGAAACGCACCTCATCAAGAAATCACTGGTTTGAGTACAAACGAGATTTTAGTCAAGATAATTTAAAACAATTCTATTCTTGCATAAATGCCTTGTCCTTTAACGAGGTGTATGATGAATCAGACACAAACTCAGCATTTAACACATTCCACGACCTTATCATTTTGTTCTTTGAGTTATGTTTTCCTATTATTCGAGTAAAAATTGTTAATAAACCAGTAAAAAATCGGTGGATGACAAAAGGTCTAAAAAGAAGTTGTAAAAACAAAAGATTACTATATAATAAATATATTAAAACAGCAAGCAACAAAAAGGAAAACCACAATACATATATAGTGTACTGCAAAACGTTAAGGAGATGCATGCTTGCAGCGCAGAAAGTCAATAACCGCAACTACATACATAATGCAAAGAATAAATGTAGGGCTACTTGGGAAGTAATAAAAAATAATATATCATATACTAAAAATCACAGTAAATTCGACAAAATAATAAAGGATAATGTAGTATATGATGACTAGAGTTGGGACGTTTGGTGGCATTGGGGTGAACAAAGAGCAGTGGAGTCGTTGTTATATATTTTTGATTGAATGAATAATGAATAAATGATTGATAAACCAATAATGTATTATAAAATTTATTGGTTTCATACAAGTAAATTGATTCATAAAAAAATAATAAAAACATAATATATTGTTAAAATGTATAATATATATTCAAGATCTTTAACAATTTTCTATTGGAATAAGTTTCAGTATACTACTGATACTTCTGTTTCATTATCAGTAGTAGCATAAAATATTCATTCAAAATGATTAGGGTTAGGATTCTCGTGGCACTTTAGCACAAGAAATGTAGTAAATCCGCCGTTATATACTTTTATAACTGAACGAATGACTGAATGGTAAAAACATTTTATGTAATTTTTTTTATAACTTATATTACATACCTATTTGACCTTTTTGGTTGACCAAAAAGTCCCGGCAACTAACCCTTATATAATTGACGTTATTATTCTGTCAATTTAGACAACTCTCCCAAATCATATTTTCATTAATTTGTAACGCATATTTCGATTTATCTTCAACATAACTTACAAAATGAAATAAAATGAGTTCTCCACAAATTGTAACAATTCTGCGGTGGATTGAACCATACCAAGAACTTGCATATAGCGAAGAGAGCAATTCTATATATTGTTCGGCATGTAACGTACGTCTTACGCAGATGAAAAAGTATAACGTTCTAAAACATATTAACAGTAATCAACACAGACTGAACTGCGGCGAACAACATGACTTTGTTTATGACTTGTGCATATTTTTGATTGCGTGCAATATTCCGTGGAATAGGGTAAATCACCCGGAGTTTCGGAAGTTTTTCGATAAATACATTTGCTGCCAATGTACAAATAATAAAAAGCTTCCCGAGCAAAGTGTTTTGAAAAAAGTATATTTGTCAAAAATATACGCGACCATAATTAATTAAATAAGATTTGCATTTTTCGATTGTAATTTATGGCTCACAATAGATGAAACACTTGACGCTCTTGGCAATCCCGTCGTGAATGTAATTGTGAAATCGTTGGAAGACACTTTACAAAAACCCTATTTGTTAGCATGTAAAGTTGTGACCCTAGTTAATGCCAATACAATTGCTTCTATAGTTGATGAAAGTTTAAGGTTTTTATGGGAAGAGAACTACACAGATAATATAAACAAATTCCTGATATTCTGCACGGACAGTGCCGCATATATGATTGCCGCCGGTAAAATTTTAAAGAAGACATATTTGAACGTTAAGCATGTAACTTGTTTAGCTCATGGTCTACATAGAGTCGCGGAGCAAATTCGATCGGAAAACAGTTTAGTAAATACTTTGATATCAAATGTCAAAAAAATATTTTTGAAATCACCTCACCGCATCCGACTTTTTAGGCAATTTGCTCCGAACATACCATTGCCACCAGAACCAGTGATCACTAGATGGGGCACCTGGTTAGAAGCTAGTTTTTACTATGCTACCTACTTTGAAGATATAAAAAACGTTGTAATGCGGTTAAGTAGTAGAGATGCTAAAGCTATTAGAGAGGTTCAAGTTTTATTTGGCAATAGAAATTTGAGAAACGAGTTGACTTTTATAAATGATTGCTATAACATTATACCAGAATCAATAAAACAATTAGAGTGTACACATATTCCAATCCATGAATCCTTTTTAATAACTGACATTGTAAGGAGTACACTGGCCTCGCATGGAACTGAAACTGTACGAAATAAGTTAGAATTTGTATTGAATAGAAATCCGGACTTTGACGTAGTGAGAGACATGGTTGATTTTGGCAATCATGCTCAAATTCTGAAGCATGCTACGTTAACATCGGTGGATGTAGAGAGATCGTTCTCAACACATAAATGGATTTTTCACAAGTTGAGAAACCGTATAACGCCAGCTAATATGGAACAAATTGCCATAGTATATGCTTTTCATAATCTTGACAACCATTTAACATCAGATGAAGATAATATGCAAGATTTTGAAACTTTAATTCCAGTTGCAAGTTGTTCAAGCTCTTGATTACATAAACATTGTAGCAAACGAGTAAAAATTATTTAAATGTTATATTATATAATCTACATAATATGGATTTATGATTGAATTATTCATTTATTCAAATAAAAAATATACAATGGCGACTCCACCGCATCACTTGTGCTCAAATGCCACCAGGATCCTAACCCTGATGATGACCCCTCTGACATCTGCAATCAATTTAATGATTTCTTTATAGACATGTCAAGTACACACAATTTCATCAATCAGAATACTAAACCGGAAATCCAGAGTAATAGCTCAGTAAACAGTATATATCTTAGCCCCATCTCGGAAGACGCTACAAGGAAGATTATACTGAACTTGAAGAACACAAGATCTACAGGTTATGACGCAATTACCACTAATCTTTTAAAACTGTGTGTTAACAATGTGGTTCCGCCGTTAACGTACATTGTAAATAAGTCAATGGAAGAAGGTAAATTTCCAGAGAGGCTGAAACTGTCCGTTGTTAAGCCCCTATTTAAAAAAGGCGACGAATTTTGCATGGACAATTACAGACCCGTTACTTTGATTCCAGTTCTTTCTAAAGTGTTCGAAAAAGTTTTGTACGACAAAATCAATGGCTATTTTTCTAGGTTTAGTATACTATCAAAGAACCAATATGGTTTCAGAAAAGGTAGCTCGACAACACTAGCATGTTTTTCTCTAATAAAAATAATAACCGAGAGCCTCAACAATAGGATCCCCATTGCGGTACTATTCCTTGACATGAGCAAGGCATTCGATTTTGTCTGCCACGAAAAGCTACTTAGAATACTAGATCACTACGGGATTAGAGGAAATGCCAAATCATGGATAAAAAGTTATCTTGAAAACCGGCAGCAGTGCACAGAAATTACCACACAAATTAAAAATGAAAAGGTGGTTTCCAGATCAAATTTTAGGTGCAAAACTTCCGGAGTTCCTCAAGGTAGTATACTAGGACCTCTATTATTTTTAGCGTATATTAATGATTTGCCGGCCTGTATAAATCATCCTAGTATATTATATGCAGATGATACAACTATTGCCATTCAGGGTCACAATAAGGAATCATTTGAATCGGACATTAACAAGGCTCTCGAGCAGGTTATTCATTGGTTGGAAACTAATAACTTAAAAATAAATGTAAGCAAAACCACACTCATGCAGTTTCAAACGTGAAACATTGTTAAAAATATAACAATGTAATTTCACCGTTTTTATTTTTGTGTGTTGGCAATACTGCACTTCCTCTATTGTACTTCGATTAAAGGTGTTGGAATAAAACTAATTTAAAATAATATACTGCATTATTTATTTTATTGCATCAGGTTGTGGGCCCAGGCACATATCCGCGTAATAATAAAATAAATAATACAGGAAGTTGAAAAGAACAATATTCGCGTTCAGTTTGCGACTTGACAAAAAGTGAGGTTAAGTTTGCATGGCGGCGTGGAGATAGAAAAAATAATACTTTTTCGACGTACGGAAAAAGGCAGGATAGCGAAAAATGGAGGTCAACCTGAATAATAACGGCTTGATGAAGCTGGAAGGAGCTACCAACTGGAACATCTGGAAGTTCCAGACTACAGTTTTGCTACGAGGTCAAGGCTGGTTGGATATTGTCGAAGGAAAAGTTTTGAAACCCGAAGATCCCACTAAACAAGCTGCTTGGGAGAGTAAAGACGCGAAGGCACAGACACTAATAGTCACGAGAATGACTGAAAATGTAATGCTACACATTATCTCATGTTCTACTTCAGCGGAAATGTGGAGAAAGCTGCAAAGTGTTTATGAGCAGAAAACAGAAACAAACATCCATATAATTCAGCAGCGCTTCTTTCAGTACAAATTTGAAACAGGCACTGAAATGTCTACATTTTTGTCAAAGATCCAGGAATTACAAAATCAACTTAAGCAGTTGGGAGAAGAAGTGTCTGAAAAATTCGTGATAACTAAAGTGTTAATGTCATTACCGGACGAGTACACACATTTTGTATCGGCCTGGGAGTCAGCCCCAGACGATAAACAAACAATGGACAATTTAGTTGCAAGATTACTGGTAGAAGAAGAAAGAGTGAAAGAAAAAAATGGACAACCGTCAACTTCAGGCTCATCTGCATTTGTTGTTAAAGACAAAAAGAACATAAAGTGTTTTAAATGTAATAAAATGGGACATTTTCTTAGTGAGTGTAAAAGTAACAATAACTATAAAAGTGAAGGACAGAACAACAAGTGTTTTTATTGTGGCAAGAGTGGTCACAACAAGTCACAGTGCTGGTTTAAAAAGAATAAAGAACATAAGAAAAGTAACGCATTTGTAGTGTCAAACTCGTTAAAAGACTATAGTCAATCTCAGTGGCTGGTGGATACGGGGGCGAGCGAACATATGTGCTGTGATCGTGAATTGTTTACATCATTTACAGACGCTAAACAAGAATCTGTTATTGTCGGTAACGGTGCGGCAATAAGTGTTCACGGTTATGGACAGATGGCGGTAGAGGTGTATGACGGGAGTGAATGGGTTCAAACAACCATAGACAAAGTTCTATTTGTTCCGGAATTGAAAACAAACCTATTCTCCGTAAACTGTGCGTCTGACAAAGGATATGTCATGTTGACAGATAACAACTCGTGTAAATTCTATAAAAACAATAAAGTTTGTGCCGTAGCAAAACGAGTTGGAAGCTCATACTACATGGAATTACGCTATAAAAACAAAGTGGCTAATGTGGCTAAGAAAGTTAAAAATACAATGCAAGAGTGGCATGAAAGATTAGCGCATCAAAACTTTGAATATGTAAGAAAAGTACTGTTGAAAAATAACATCGACGTGAAACAAACTCCGGTACCAAAATGCGAGAGTTGCTTAAAAGGAAAAATACATCGGTTGCCTTTTGGGAACAGCGAAACTGTTACTACGAAAACATGTGAATTAATTCATGCCGATACATGCGGCCCGATGGAGGTTACGTCAGTCGGCGGCTCAAAGTACTTTGTTATACTGAAAGATGACTTTTCCAACTATAGAACTGTATATTTTGTCAAAAATAAGTTCGAAATAAAGAATTGTATTGAAGACTTCTTTAACAAGGCTGAAAATATGACGCAAAATAAAATAAAAGTGTTCAGGACTGATAATGGCCTTGAATTTATAAATAAGGAGGTCAAGGAAATGATTAGTCGACGCGGCATAATACATCAAACAAGCGTTCCTTACAGCCCGGAACAAAATGGGAAGGCAGAACGGGAGAATCGAACATTAGTTGAAGCCGCGAGAACAATGCTGAATGCATGTAAGGATCTGCCAAAGACATTGTGGTGCGAGGCTATCAACACGGCTGTATTTGTGTTGAATAGAACTGGAAAAAGTAAAGACAGTGACAAATCGCCATATGAGGTGTGGTGTGGAAAAGACTTTGACATTCATCAGTTAAAATCCTTTGGAACTCCTGTATATGCACACATTCCTAAGGAGAAAAGGAAGAAGTGGGACTGCAAAGGAGAAAGAGGTGTAATGGTTGGGTACGGAGAAACTGTTAAAGGGTACAGAATATACTTCTCAGACAGGAATGATGTTGAATTAAAGCGTGATATAGTTTTCTTAGACAAGGAGCCGAACCTGTGTGATGTGGAAATTAAATTGAACGATACAGAAGGAAATGATGACAAAACTTGTGAGTTGCATAAAGAATCGGAAATTACATCAGATGATCTCGATGAATCTATGGTGACGACCAGCATGTCAGAAGATTCTGGAACTGAATATCAGCCAAGTGAAGAAAGTGACAGCTCATTAGAGTCAGTTGTCGAGGTGGATCAAAGAGAACCCAGCAAGCGGGTAAGGAAACCTCCTGTTTACTACAACTGTCAATATGCATGTACTGAACAAAGTGAACCAGTCTCTTATGGAGAGGCCATGAAGAGAAGCGACAGCAGCAAATGGAAGGAGGCAATCGACAGAGAAATGCGAACACTGGCAGAGAATAATACCTGGGAAGTATGTGATGTACCAGAAAATGAAAAAGTCGTAAGTAGTAAGTGGGTATTCAAAATTAAGAGGGGTGATCAAGACTTTCCTCAATATAAAGCTAGATTGGTGGCGAGAGGGTTTGAACAGGATGATATTTTAGACTTAAATGATTGTTATGCTCCGGTTGCAAAATTATCAACTGTTCGGCTATTTGTGGTAATTGCTACTAAACTTAACTTACCTATAATTCAAATGGACGTAACAGGGGCATTTCTCTATGGAAATATCAGCGAAAATGTATATGTTAGCTTGCCAGAGGGGGCTTATTCAGGTAATAGTAAAATTGTAAAACTGAATAAATCCCTTTATGGTCTCAAAAATTCGCCAAAATGTTGGAATATTAAATTTAATGCTGTTATGCTTAAAGAAGGATTTGTTAGATCGAATTGTGATTCTTGTCTCTATACAAAGTGCACTGATAATGATCAAACATATTTGTTATTATATCGATGGCAAAAAGCGAGAACGTAGTAACCGCCACTTGGTCAAAAAAATTTTTTTTGCATATTCGGAATCAGCGAATTTTTCTGCGTCGACTGGTCTGGGTCCCATGGCTCTACGACGCTTAGAAAAAACTGGACTACGTTGCAAAACGAATGTATTTTTTTGACGATGCCCACATCTAATTGCTGTAAACATCCAAATAGTAGCAATTTTCTAAACGAGTACATTTACGCTAATTTTGTTTTTTCATAAATCAAAGGGTGTGCCGGTTACAGCGTTGCCGAAATTTTGTTCCGTGGCGGTTACAGCATTTATGCATGTAGTGAAAAAATTAGGAACCAAGCTTACTGCAATTATCCTAAAATAAATTATCTATGATTGACGCTTACTACATTTCATTCGAAAATGAATTAACAGCAAGCTACAGTAACGACATTTGAAACACAACGTGAAGTGGGTAGTGCTTGAAGATACAGCAATAAAAATGTGCGCTCGCGGCGATGTGGCTCGTGAATACGACCTGTGATTTAGTCTATCGGCGATCGCCGGAGCGAGTGGGTGTGCGTAGTCTGTGTACTCTGTGTGTCCGTGAAGTGAAATATTTTTATAATTGAGGTGATAGTTGTGTTCAAACAATTGTTTAAGAATTATGTTGAAAACTTATATAATAAGTAATACTTACATACAAAACATCTTTTATAGTTAGTGGGTTTAATAGGTAGTGAGTTTTATATCGATAAAAGTTACTTAAAAGACAATTTAATGCCAAAACTGAAGATAAAATGTAGAGAGTTTTAAAGTTTTCACGGGAATATTAAACCTCATTACCTATAATATTTAGTTTTAGCGGATAACAATATTATAGTCTGATTAACCCTAAGAATATTTATGTTTGTTTTTAGCACGATAAGTACAAGGTTGTGATTTTATATGAGAGATTTTATTAGCCTTTTGAAATGTAATAAACAACGGAGGTTTTAAGTAATTTTCGTAATAATTTATTTATTTATTTAATCTTTATTGCACAATATAAATAGTACAATTGGCGGACTTAATGACTTAAGGCATTCTCTACCAGTCAACCAATGGGCTAAACAGAAACATTGTTTTGGTGCAGGGCCTTTAACGTCAATTGGAAAACTTAAGATAAATTTACAAATATACCTACAATATACATACATACAGTATATACTTACACAAATACAATATTATATAATATACTTACATATACTACTTTACGTACCTTGTGAAAACCTCATGTCGATAATTAGTTTTGGACAGCATTGAAGAGATGCTTGCGCAACATGCGCTTGAATGTGAACTTGCTTTGTGCTTATACAGAGAGAAACGTAATGTTTTTATACAGAGAAATTGAGACTAGATAGTATTTGATTATGTTAAGACGGTAATTGTTGCTTCTGATCTTTTAATTTGTAAGAAACCTGCATTTAAAATTTGGAAACATTTTAAAAAAGTATGTTGATAAAAGTTGATTGATCCTTAAGTCGTTTTATTTTCACAGTTTCTTTTTGCCGGTGGACACTTACCACATTTCAGTTAGTCCTATAAAGAACGTAATGACATTTACGTCAAAATTATTGAATCTTAAAATAAATATGCATCTGGTTACAGCATTTATGCTTTATGGAAATAATACCCGTTTCACCATTTTAGTACATTTACTTCTGGCGTTTGCAGCGTTTTCGCGTAACGAAAAAAAGAGTTCAATTGTCGTAACCGCCACTAAGTCGTAAACCAGTCTGTTTTGTTAAATATTAAATATGCCAGTTGAAAGAAAACCATAAGTTATGAATTAGATCCAAATATCAAGCATTTTCGTTCATAAATGAAAGAGTTATGATTTTTTTTCTTGAAATCGAAAAGTTTTTTGGCTCTGGTGTAAAGTTTGCATTTTGGCGGTTACTACGTTCTCGCTTTTTGCCATCGATATGTTGATGATGTCTTGATCTTTGGAACCAATAATGATGTAGTAAAGCAAGTAAAAAGTGTATTAAATCGGGAATTCAAAATGAAAGACTTAGGATTTGTAACTGATTACTTAGGCATAACCATAAAACAAAATTTGGACACAGGAGTCACTGAACTGAGCCAAAGACAGTATTTAGAGAATGTCCTTAAAAGATTCAAAATGGATAATTGTAAGCCAATGTCTACACCGATAGATCAAAATATTAATTTAAAACTGTTTCAAAACAACGAAAGTACAGTAGACAAAAACATTGAGAAATTATGTCGACAAATGATAGGATGCCTAATGTATGCTGTATCTGGCACTAGGCCGGACCTATGCTTTGCTGTCTCATTACTAAGTAGATATCAAAAATGTGCAAATGATGTGCTGTTAAGCGCTTTGAAAAGAGTCTTGCGTTATGTCAAACATACTCTAGATTATAAGTTAGTTTATAAATGTACAGATAACGTTTTGGAGGGGTACTGTGATGCAGACTGGGGAGGCGATCTTAGTGATAGAAGATCAACTACAGGCTACTTGTTCAAGTTCTCTAATTGTTTAATTTCCTGGAGTTCCAAGAAACAAGTGTCTGTAAGTTTATTCTCTACAGAGTCTGAATATGTTGCCATCAGTATGGCAGCCAGCGAAGCTTGCTGGCTCATTAATTTGTTAAGTGACTTTAGGATAAATAATGTATGTCCTGTACAAATTTATTGTGATAATCAGTCGGCTATATCTGTTGCCTGCACTGATACTGTCAAAAGATTAAAACATGTTGACATCCGTTATCACTTTATAAAGGAGTTAATTAAAAATAAAAAGTTGTGTTTAAAATACATTAAAACGAGTGATCAACCTGCAGATATGCTTACAAAGTCTTTAAATAGAGAATTGATAACTCGTTTCTTAGGAAAATGTGAAATAGGTAATATAGAAAAGGTGTAAGACTTTACTAAAGTGTATGATGTAAGATTTATGTTGTTAATTAGTTTACTTTGGTGTAATTACATTGAGTGGGGGTGTTAAAAATATAACAATGTAATTTCACCGTTTTTATTTTTGTGTGTTGGCAATACTGCACTTCCTCTATTGTACTTCGATTAAAGGTGTTGGAATAAAACTAATTTAAAATAATATACTGCATTATTTATTTTATTGCATCAGAGGGAAACCTATAAATTTATCCATTAAACATAACAATGAGATTGTGACAGAGGTAGAATCAACAAAATTTTTAGGATTCACATTGGACAGATTGTGCAATTGGAAAGACCACATTGAATCTATATGTAATAGGATCGACAAATTTATATTCCCTTTGTATAGAACAAAAAAGGTAGCATCTCTGGAAGCAGCTCTCTGCACTTATCATGCATATGTAGGTTCTATTCTGAGATACGGTATACTGTTGTGGGGTAACTCAGTAAATGTCGATGACGTGTTTAAGGCACAAAAGAAATGCATTCGTGTACTATGTGGAGCGGGATATAGAGATTCGTGTAAACCACTTTTCAAAAAGTTACACATACTACCCCTACCATGCCTATACATAAAAGAAATCTGTGTGTTTGTTAGACAACATCCTGGTTTCTTTCAAACTAGAGCTGAAGCTCATAATTCTAGATGTCGTGGGAAGAATGAGTTGTCACTTCCAAGACCACATCTCACAGTTTTTAGGAAAAATGCCTATTACATGGCTATCAAAATATTTAATAAATTACCGAATAGCCTCAAAGATAAGGACGACAAATCGTTTAAAAGAGACATTGACAGATATTTAGAGGAGCACTGTTTCTACTCGGTTAATGAATTCTTAGATTCATAAATAAAATTTTTTTTTTTTTTAGGATTAAGTTCATGTTAAATCATTTATTAATGTTAAAAGTATGAATCACATTGACATTCATTTATTTATTATTATTATAGTTTTCCTAATGATCATTTAAATGTAAAGTAAGTTAAGTACCCAATTTGTACGTTGCTTGCGCAACCGAATATGATTGGACATCTGATTCTTGTCACCTTTATTATGTACCATATTCTTTGCAAATAAATATATTATCAATTATTACCATAAATTGATTCTTAAAAGAGATATTGACCTTCAAAAACCTAAAAAAAATGCCAGATTTTTCCGCTGTGTTCACACATCCAGAAAACAAATTTGACTAGATTATTAAAAAAAAGGAAAACATAGGAACACGGCCAAAGCCTTTCTTTAATGTTTAATGAAAAAAATAGTTAAATAGGTTAAGTTTTGGGGAAGAAATCAGGGGACTACGAAACGTTGATTTCATGAACTTTTAAAAGGTATTTTCGATCCAAGCTGCAGTTGTCCCTATCGCACTCTGCGGGGGAGAGGCTGGGTTGGGGAGGCGCGGACTAATACGTATACACTCTCTGTGATGTGACACGTAGTCGATAATTTTATCGATATCCTAGTGTTGTTCATCGATATCGATATTTCTAGTAAAAATTTAGCGCGAAGTGCATTTAGCAGTCTTTTTTGCTGTTCGATTGTTGGAAGTAGGGCTTACAACCAGGTAGGGCCAGGAAGTAAACTCCGTACCGTACCTGAGAGGCATGACACTAGTGCCATGACATGACACTAAGTGCTATTTTCTAAATTTTACAGGAGAGCCATTTTTAGTAAAAAAATGGACATCTAGGGTTTTTAGTACTAGTTATGTAATGTACTATTAAAAAACAAAAAATAAAAACCGACTTCCAAAAACTTAAACTACACGACTGACGACTTCAAAAATAACAGGTTAAAAACTATAAATATCTGTATATGTATATATGAATCGTTGATTATCCATTTCTTTGGGGTGATTAACATATTATTTTTTGGTTTTTAGTTTAAGTTTTTGGAAGTCGGTTTTTAATTTTTGTTTTAAAAATTTACTTTATTTTTTAATTTTTAGTGGCGCTGGAAAAATATTGTTTTGACCAAATAGACTTAAGTCTATTTAGTTAAAAGAAAAAAAATCCAAATCGGTCTAGCCGTTTTCAAGTAATCGGGGAACAAACCTACATAAAAATTGCTCTTTGTTTTGAAGTCGGTTAAAAACTTGTTGCTAATAAGAAATGGACGAGAAACTAAGAAAAATACCAAAATCGCTATATGTGTGCCTATGATATTTGAAGAGTTCTCTCGATTTCTCCAAGATCCCATCATCAGATCCTGATTTGGTTACAATGGGACCACCTCGGAGGTATACCCTTTAAAACAAAAAAAGAATTTTCCAAATAGGTTCAGCCATCTTCAAGTAGTCGGGGAAGAAACCTAGATACAAATTAACCCTTTGTTTTGAAGTCGGTTAACACTAAAAACTCGTTGCTAATAAGAGATGGACGAGAAATTACGAAAAATACTGAAATCGCTATATGTGTGCCTATAATATTTGAAGAGTTCCCTCGATTTCTCCAAGATTCCATCATCAGATCCTGATTTGGTTACAATGGGACCACCTCGGAAGTCTACCCTTTCAAACAAAAAAAGAATTTTCCAAATCGGTCCAGCCGTCTTCAAGTAATCGGTGAACAAACACACAAAAAAAAAAAAAAACATACAGACGAATTGAGAACCGTCCTTCTTTTGGAAGTCGGTTAAAAAAAGTGCGATCCGAGATGAATTCAACAGTTAGTGTTATAGTTCATAGTTCGATAGAGCTCAAACAATTATATGAGATACCGTATTGAAACGAAAATTATAAAAAGTGGACTTACAGTGTCATGCCCCTCAGGTACGGAACTACAAACCTGCACTATATGTTGATTTTTAGGGTTCCGTACCAAAATGGTAAAAAAGGAACGCTTATGGTGCGACTCTGTCTGACTGTCCGTCTGTCACAAACTATAAACAGGCACTATATGTTAATTTTTCAATAAAAACCTACTTCATAAAGATAAAATGTACGAGACAGGGTTTCCCTCATTTACCTATAAATCTGTCATTGATATATTTTTTATCAGGTAGTGGTACTAAATTAATCGAGTGATTCTGATATTAAAGTTTTTAAGTAAATATTCTTGAAATAAAGAAAATGAAACCATGTTTAAATTAAAAACGGTATTTTATTACACAATATAAAACTTGCCTTCAAGATTTTATTAATACATTACATTAAACTTAAAACTACATTTATAGAGATGTAAAGGGTCTCTCTATGCGTCCAAACAAGACAAATAAAATTATAGAAAATAAATTGATAGTAAAATTAATGGAGATGTAAAGAGTCTCCGTTGTCAAAATATTATGTTTTGGAGGTGTAAAGGATTTCAAAACGTCGTAATACAAACTGAGAATATTAACAAAATATCTTACAGAAATACAAAAAAATCTGTGACTCACGATATAACTTAAAAACTAAATTTAAATTAAAAACATTTTCCTTAGAGATGTAAATGGTCTCTAAGTGTCAAAACAATTGGCAAGTACAAAAACAGAAAAAAATCACAACTAATTAGACATTGTTTTAAAATATATATCTATCTATTTCCAGTCGCAGTTAATCCCACGGTGTTTCATCATTCATGTAAACTTGTGTGCTGTGCTGTAAGCTTTAGAAATGAGTTTACGCTTTACACAATTCTTCAATTTGTTAATAGATAATTCAGTTAGGTATATTCCTTGGCAGTTTATTATAAAATATAATATAATTAATGTTAGGGGGGTGGTATTGCAAAGAAAGGCCGAGATCGCAGAAATTTGCGGCCCGAGTTGCAATCGCTTGCAACTCGGGACGTCCAGTAAACAAGTCCAGTAAACAATAACCAGCGTCAAACAAACAGCGGGTAGGTAATAACACGAAACAATCACTCTGCAATGTCGGTAGGTATAACAACTTGCCGTCTGAAGGTGCGAGGCCTGGCCTGCGAGCGCGGTGGTCGCGGCGGTGGGGGCCGCGCGCCACGCATACGTAGACAGTCGCACTCACACTATGATAGCTCGCTTGTTGGGCATTGCGCGACAGCAACACATTTTACAAATACCTAATTTTCAATTCTCTCGGCCTTACTATTTCCTCTTAAAGCTGAATGCAGTTCCCAATACTAGAAATGATCATAGCAACATCGTATCTGCATCAAATTTGCTATGCGAAATTCAACCTTGAGCCAAGGATTTTAAGTTTGAATTTGGATAAAATAAGAAAGGAGTTTAGGTGGAACATTGAGGGTATTTCTTGAATAGTGGGTCTATTCATATGAACACTTTGATACGTCTTTCAGAGCGAGCTAAGGATTGAATTCGGTCTGTGATATATTTTGACTGCAACGGAAAAAAGTACAAGGACCCCTTAAAATTAAACTTTATTGCAGAATACAAAAAAGTGCTCCGAAATGAACGGCAGATAATTATATGCTGCAAGTATATTCTGTACTAAACAAATATCGGAATTAAATAGAAAGCAATATATGGCATCACGGTAGAGTTACTCAAAAAATCTAAAGCACTATCTCTTTACCCTGCCAAGCTAATTCAGTCATTCATTACACAACATTCATTATACAAGTATAGTAGTATTAAGTATTTTACACAATTCGACCTGCTTGTTATTACTAATTAATTAAGCCTCCGCTGTCTGTCCCTACGTCATAGGGCTCTATCTTTTGAGCCATAATAGGTAGAGACTTGAAATATTCATAGAATGTATATTTCTCTTGCCACTCTAATACCAAATAATAATAAAAAAAATGAAAAAGAAAAAGGGGGAGGGTGTTTCGTTTGTAATTTGATTTATGTTTTTTTATAAATACCTAAGTTAGTTTTATTATGTAGTGAAAATTGTTGCATGTTTAGTAGTTTTAAGATCGACATTGTGTTTATTTTGTTTGAGAATTATGGGTTAATTACTTGAATGAAGATTGTGTCTCTAAAGGGGGGGAATATAAGAAATGTGTTTTTGTCGCTCTGTCATAGGGCTCTATCTTTTGAACCGTTTTAGATAGAGACTTTAAATTTTCACAGAATGTGTTTTTTCTCTATTGCCGCTATAACAATAAATAATAAAAATTAAATAAAGTTAAAAATAAAAGGTGGTCCCCATACATGAAACGTGTTTTGATTGGCGTTTTTTGCTTGATTTTAGTAGTGGTAATAGATTGATATATTCTCAGAATGTGTATTTGTATTGCCGCTATTACAACAAATAATAAAAACAGAATAAGGTTAAAAAGAAAAGAGGGTTCCCATACGAAAAACGTGTTTATTTGGCGCCTTTTTGGCGTTGTGGTAAGAACCCTTCATGTGTGAATCCGACTCGCACTTGGCCGGTTTGTATTACATTTTATTAGGGTTCCGTAGCCAAAATGGCTAAAAAGGAACCCTTATATTTTCGTCATGTCCGTCCGTCCGTCCGTATGTCACAGGCATTTTACTCGAAAACTACAAGACCTATACTGATGAAATTTGAAATATAGATGTCTTGTAGATGCCGCAACTAAGTTTGGTAGTTAAATAATAAAAATAAAAAAATCTAGGGGGGGCACTCCATACATGTAACAAAAGCTAAAAAAAAATTTTTTCACAAAATGTCAACGTGTGGTACATAGTTCGACAGCTCTTTTGAAAAAATATTAAGGTTCTTAAGTAATGTTTTTGATTAAGTGAATACCTTTGGAAATAATCGCTCCGAAAGTTGTGAAAATTGTGTCCCCCCCCTCTATCTTCTAAACCGTGTGTCCGAAAAATATAAAAAAAATTACAAAGACAACGCTCAATTAATACTTTCAACGAAAATTATTTTCAACAAGATCGGATTAACCGTTTTTGAGTTATTGCCGATAAACCGCGCTTCTCAACAAAAGGACGTAATTGCTATGAAGATACGCTCTTTTGTTGTTGTACTTTTTTACATCGTATTTTTGTACCTTATAGTTAAGGCTATGGAACCCTACACTGAGCATGGTCCAACATGCTCTTGGCCAGTTTTATAAAATGCATCGTCATAAAAATATAATACTAGCTCTGTGAGTTGTAGACCTCGCGAGTTTGTCAACTTCCATGGTTCCGCTATTAAAAAAAATCCAAAAACTGAATCGAAAAAAAAATCATTATTGAGTCCGTTCGAAAAAAAAATTCACGAGAATCGGTTGAGAAATGCGACCTGTAAAGGAGAACAGACAGGCATGTACCGGATCACTCAGACCAGCGGTCGGCAACCTTTTAGCAGCCAAGGGCCACATAGTAGCTAATGAAATTGACGCGGGCCGCACTTAGTTCAAAATTTGTGACTACGATTCTGAATATAACGACCTTTACATACAAAATAGCCAGGAAGGCTCGCGGGCCGCTGGTTGCCGACCGCTGACTCAGACCATGGTTGGGCTCAGTTAAATTTCTGGAAGACTCCAGAAATTTAACTTGACATTCCTTCGTGGGGAAACTCTGACACTGCGACATATATGTATTTAAGTATATATTTATCTATTTGCATAAGTATGTATATCGTCGTCTAGTACCAACAACACAAGGATTGCTTAGTTTGGAACTACTTCGATTTGTCTAAGATTGTCCCTACATTATATAGCTTAAACGCAGACACCACACCGTCCACACCCACACTATTCTCAAGGAATTTGTCCCGATTTTCCTTTGTTGAACTTCAAGGTCCTTTAAGAAGCACAATTCTTCTACATTGTGCTTAATAAAGGCAAAAATAGCGCGCAGAATATGGGCCACGTCGCGCTGGGTGCAGAATTGTAGAATGTAGGTGTGGCGCGGAGGGGGGCCATGCGTTTAGTTCTGAGCGGACAGTCCAGTGTTTTAAGGTCGCTTGGGACCAGACATTTTTAAGTTAGATGTAATGTATTCATGAAATCTCATGCATTAATGTCACATTGTTGTAATACTTAATATGTTTCAAAAGAGAAACTGGTGAGTTTCTTCCATCGCTTCTTCTTACCAGAGGTCTTTACCCGAAGTGCCGAAAGAAAAGAATAGAATCCTACTTGCAGAAATAAATGATTTTTTTTTATAACTAATATCGGACATCAATGTAGTAAATTGTAAGAACACAAATTGCAAATGAAACCCTATGCCAATTATTGAGTGTTTCCGAGAAAAACAATATTCAAAATCGGGAAAAAACATTTTTTTCACAAGTTGTAGCCGACCTTAAAATCTATGTCTAATAAAAAAAATCAGCCATGTAATCCATGGCATAATGAAATTATTCCGTTCCGTCTATCGGATACTAGGAACCAGATCATCAGCCTACCTTATGAGATGCGATGTTTAAAAATTCACATACATTTGTTTTCGTTTTAGATGTCAAGTAGTGAGTACGACAGTCAATATAAATAAATAAATAAATATTATTTATTTCAGACAACACATCAACCGCTTTTTGTAGGTTTCTTCCCAAACAAACAATTTAAATTACAAGAAAATCATATTAAGCACTCTGATGCTTGTACCACACTCTAAAGAGCCTTTAAACAGTGTTTGTAGTTTTACTTCGTTGTTTATAACTTAGGAAAATAATATACAAAAATTGGCCAGTAAATAAGAAAGCCTCAGATCACATGTGATCTGAAACATTTGTAGAATCATTTGTAGTGTCATAGCATAAACCTAAACCAATAAGTTCTACGGGGTGACCTCTTCAAAAATCCTGGCAAGTTAACCGTTATAGAAAAAAAAGTACAAACGGGCATTTCTCCACAAATATGTCTGCGGTCACCTCATTCGTCTGGTCCTTTTTCATACTAAATGTATGGAGACAGATGAATGAGTCACAGACATATTTCTGGAGAAATGCCCAAACGTTAGGTACATAATGACTTTGATTTATTATGTGAGCACATACATGCCTTCTTTGGGACTAGCAGCCGGCAGAACGTACTTTAAAATGGACAAGAACAAAATAAAAGACACTACGGACACTTTCTTACCTTTTATCAAATTGGGTTAAAGCTACGGATGTAATTCCAGTCCGGACGCGTCATGGCCACCCGCGGCTTTTGTTGCGCCGCGGCACCCTATGTACCGTATATGGGACAATATTTACTTCGCTTTCTTAAAGTGTTAATTAAAGTCTTTGTTTCACTGTGTGGTAAAGAAAGTGTGGGATGTATTTTATGGCGAATAATGAGTATTTATGTCACTTAGATTATTATGTATCTCTGAATTTAAATAAAAAAAACAGGCAATGTTATGAGAAATTAAATCGAAACGTTCGGACGGATAATGTAATTTTACAGTCACAATTTGAGCTTTGAGATTAATTTTTTTTGAAAAGGGCTTCTTTCTTTTTCAATTTCCAAGATATAAATAAATTACTTACGATTCCCATCTGAGTTTTTAATTTTTTGTCCTTTTGAGTACATTTAAAACAGCAAAGACATTGAAAATTATTATTGAAATTTATTTAAATATTATGAAATTAATATTATTTAGTTTAGAGTGACATGTTTCTGAAGTTTTATACAATTTTAATATTATTAACATACATTTTTATTTTCTAAATTATTACGAGTTGAATGAATTACTTTTAGAGTTAAGAATCATTTTTGTTTGTCAGTTATACTAACATAGGATAAGTTCAAAAATTGTAACTAACACTATGGACGTTCGTCTGAAATAAAGAGATTGAATTGAATTGGAGTTTTCCTGGATAAGAGTCACGAACATGGAACCGAATTAAAATCACTTTGATGTTAATATTTACAGGGAATCGCTGAGGCGGAGATTGTTTAAGATGTCGGGCGTTGACTCGGCCATATCATAAAGTGGAGCAAAAAATGTGCATCTTTAGGAATCGCTGAGGAGGACGCATCTGACAATTTATACGGCTTATGATATTGATATTTATAATGAACATGTCAGGCGTTATTTGAGAACCATTTAAGGTCGAATCTCACACTTTAATTTGAATTATAATAATATAAAACACATTTCAATCAAAATGGTGTCGCGCGTCGATAGTTTACATATTTAGGTACTAGTGATGAGATCAGATCAGACTGTTCATTCTGTTCAGATAACATTTCTGGAAAATGGGTCACAAATTCGTGTCAAAAGTTCGTCTGTATACTCTGTTACCCCTACTCGGAAATCAAAATAATGTTATTTCATTTGCCTGGCTTAAAGACGCGTCGTAATTTTATACTTAATTTTGTTGTTAAAATACTGGCAACACTTCTCCTGCATGTTTTTAGGGCCATCCATAGGCAAAATGGCAAAAAATTCCCCTTTTTCCTTATAGTTTCGTCATGTCCGTCAGTCCGTCCATCTGTCTGTCCGTATGTCACAGGCGTTTTACTCAAAAACTACATGATGTATATTATTAATGAAATTTGGAATATATGTGTCTCGTATGAACCGCTATTTAGTTAGGTAGTTATAGTCTATCCGGCTGCGTAAGAGTGAAAAGCCATAAAACTTGATTACAATAGCATGTTTAGTTCGAAAGGTGACAAGTCGTAATACGAACAAGTGAATTTCGACCTAAACACTGTTCTATTAAAGTTTAAAATGATTTTTATGTTTCAAATACAAAAGATATCTTTACACCTGCATAGGGTTGTCAAAACTGTAATAAGTTAGTAAAATAATACAACATAAATAATTCAAAGATATATTTAAATGTGGCACCTGAATAAGTTCAGCAGTTTTTTTTTAATGCTATGGGCCCTATTTCTCTAAAAAGTCCATTGTACACATTTTCAACAATTTGCTTACTCTCGCTATTTAAACGAGTCTGAACACGAGTACAGTCGGGTTCCTGTTTATCTAGCCACGGACGAAACATATTTTTTTAACAGAACAAGTAAATGGCGTATACACGTAACCTCCGCGTAACCACTAAACCAGATTCAACGGAATACTAGTTGGAATAATTCTCGTAGTAATTCCCGATAAGTAGTTGCAACCCTACCCTCCAATGTTTTTATTGCATTTGCAATTTTTGCACTGTCATTTGATATTGTACCTTAGTACCAATAGCGTGGCGTCCAAAGAACTCGATTCCTACCGGCTTGCCTAATATCAGGGATTTGAGCATCTTAGTCTACAGCTCTTAAGGAAAATGTACACTAAATCTGCATAGGCTTGCCCAAGGATGTCTTTTACGCCACGCCACTGCTTAGTACTAACTATTACGTTAGCTTTTTGTATACGTAAGAAATCACTTACGCTCTTTCTATAATAGATAACCAATTAGCTAATTTTTATGACTCTTTGCCCTTAAGCCAGCGGTCAGACTACAAATAAATATTTCTAGGGGTGGCACTCCATAAGTCCATACATGTAACAGAAGCAAAAAAATATTTTTTCAGCAAACATCAACGTGCAGCAGCAGCACATAGTTCGACAGCTCTTTAAAAACACTTAGTTTGTAAGTTATGTTTTTGATTAAGTAATGTTTGCAACTTTCGGAGCGATTATTTCCAAAAGTATGGAAATAATCGCTCCGAAAGTTGCAAAAATTGTGTCCCCCCACTCTATTTTCTAAACCGTACGTCCAATAAATGAAAAAAAAAAAAAATACAAAGGTAACGTTTAATAAATATTTTAAGTAAAAATTATTTTCAACATGATATTCCACGCCGTTAGCTAAAAAAAGTGTCTCAAATATCGTGCACCACCAGTCTCTGATTTACCTAATCCTTGATTGGTAAAGAATATCTTAAGGCATTACTTTTTACTATTGTGCAATTAAGTTTAAATACATAAATAGAAGAGCTCCTGAAGCCTACTTGCAAATTAAATTAATTGAAGTTAATGGAGTACGACTGATTGAAAGTCCTTCGGCTAAATGAAAGGCAACCTACTTTCAGCCATTTTGGTAGAAGAGGCCTGCGCTTGCGGTCGAGACCCACTAATGGGTCTACGAGGTTCCGGGTTTGAATTAATCAGGGCTCGTCGATTCGAGAGCTCAATGGAACTATGCAAGGTCGAGTGAGTAAAGTGAATAAGCTTTGTAAACTATGCCGTTCGAACTATCATTTTTTAATAATAAATAATAATAATAAAATTGTTTATTGTACATAAATGTGTTACAATCATTAATTGAGCCACAGAATAAGTATAGTATATTACACAACTAGGGTGGTAATACAAAGAAAGGTCGAGATCGCAGATGTTTGCGCCGCGAGAGGCGAGGGACGTAAATATGCGATCGAGGGTTTTCTTTATTACCTCCTGTGTTGTGTACAGCATTTTATGTCTACATTTGGCCAGAACGCGGCTTGAAATATCTGTTTTAAAATATATTTTTATTTTAAGCGAGTATACAATTATGCGTAACAACGATACCTTTGCGTTGTCATAATAGGAAGATTTACTGTATGCGTTTAAATATATACCCAGTATGCACTAAGCATCATTCCCGATACTCGTTACGTCCTACTGAGCAATTAGGTTATGGAAATGGCGACAGTTTAACCTTCTCTGCAGTGTAGTAAATACGAGTTACGCATGTACCGAGAACACTTATAGTTATTGTATGCGGGTTCCGATCCAAAGTAATAGAAATTTATGACGGTATTTTATAAAACAAGACATTTTTAAATAAAATTTTACTTATTGAAATAAGCTTAAAATTTCATCACACTAATGGGTGCTTTCTATTAGGCATACGTTTTATTTGTCCGAAAATATTGCTAGCCAGAATTTTATTTCGCATAAGTTCTCTCCAGTTTTAAGTTTAGAAAATCCACAGAAATATATCGAGGTAGAAGAAAAAAGGTGTATGTACCTCGCATGCTAAAAAGAAGTGGGGGCCACCTACTTTGAATACCGTTAAGAGGAAACAGGAGGGCAGGTTTTCCATACAAACGTAGTCCCCTGTTTCCTCCCTGGATAATGCCAGTAGAGCAATATTTTTTTGTCCAAAAATCTAGTGCTACTATTGATATGTTCCTATGTGTTCCTTTTTACGATAAATTGATTCTCAAAAGAGATATTAACCTTCAAAAACCTAAAAAAAATGCCAGATTTTCCGCTGTGTGATTATTAAATAACTGGCCAAGAGCATGTCGGACCATGCTCAGTGTAGGGTTCCATAGCCGTATCTATAAGGAAATGTGCTACAGATAAAAATAAAGCTAAAAATATACAACTGACAAAAGGTCTTAATTGCCGTGTAGAATCAATGGCACTTAAAACCTTTTGGTTGAGAAGTTTTTCTGCAATATCTTCAAAACGGTTTATTCGTTTCTATTCAAAATAATTTTCGTTGAATATATTTATTAAGTGTTACCTACCTTCCTGATTTTTTTCATAATTTTTTGGATTTACGGTTTAAAAGTTAAAGGGGGGGGGGGGGACACAATTTATGCAACTTTCGGAGCGATTATTTCCGAAAGTATTCACTTAATCAAAAAATAGTACATAAAAGCCTTATAATGTTTTTAAAAGAACTATCGAATTATGTACCTCACGTTGATGTTTGCTGAAAAAAAAATTTTTTAGCTTCTGTTACATGTATGGAGTGCCCCCCCTAGATTTTTTTTATTTTTATTATTTAACTACCAAACTTAGTAGCGGCATCAACAAGACATCTTTATTCCAAATTACATAAGTATACGTCTTGTAGTTCTCGAGTAAAATGCCTGTGACATACGGACGGACGGACGGACATGACGAAACTATAAGGGTTCCTTTTCAGCCATTTTGGCTACGGAACCCTAAAAAAAGGAAAACATAGGAACACGGCCAAAGCCTTTCTTTAATGTTTAATGAAAAAATTAGTTAAATAGGTTAAGTTTTGGGGAAGAAATCAGGGGACTACGAAACGTTGTTTTCATGAAATTTTAAAAGGTATTTTCGGTCCAAGCTGCAGTTGTCTCTATCGCGCTCTGCTGGGGAAGAGGCGGGCAGTGCGGGACAGCGACACATTTTACAAATACCTAATTTTCAATTCTCTCGGCCTTACTGTTTCCTCTTAACCTCAGTTTCCGTCAATATTATTAGCAGATTTGAAGATCTGATAATATTGGTATAATGAAATGGAAAATGTATGTTTTCCATCACTAAATTGCACTTTTGGCGTCAAACGCCAAGCGAAAAACGTTACACGCTTCTTTGCCGTACAAATCGACGAACTATTTCCTTCTATCTCGATATATCTGTGGGTCTAGTGAAAAGGGTACAAGTCGCATTTAACCTAGGAGCAAAAGGGCTTAAGTCATACAGTAGAGTTGTGACCTTTTAGTCCTGGTATAAATGTGACTTGTACCCCTTTTCACTAGACCCACAGATGTTTCTGTGAGAAAATCTTTTACGTAAGTCACTTAGAATAGGTTAGGTTTGTTTAGGTTTCTTTTATAATTACTGTGAAAAGCAAATGGTATATTTAAAATAACAATTATGCATAACGAGTATTCAGACAAATAGAGCATTAGGACAAATAAAATTATGCTAAAACAAGGGGATCCCACACTAATGTTTGTTACTAAATAACAGAGTAACAACTGGATGAAAAGTGAATAACCACATTTTTACTAAAAAAAACCCGACCGCGGTGCACTTTGTTTATTTTAACGAACTTCATACCCAGTGACACTCGCACCATCAAGACGAATCTAATGATGTATCATTTATCAAAATCGGATGTGCCGTTGAGTAGTTACGAGCGGACACAGGAACGGACATACATACATACATACAGGTCAAACACATAACCCTCCTTTGGGCTTCGCCGCAGTCGGGTAAAAAAGTAAGTGAGGGACCATGCATAACAGTGAGTAAAATACTTATTTGATTAAATTGAAGGCTATTTCTCTTAACAGTAAATAGTTATGTGTGAAATCTAAGGTCACATGCCATCACGATTTAGTTACAAGATTGATGGCGTGCGTGCTCGTTGGAAACGAAATTGGCCAAATGGAAGAAAAAGTAGCCAATTCGTTTGTACCTATAGTTTATCGACTTTGCTTTTTCTTACATATTGACGAAAAAGACGCTTATTAGACACTTCCCGCTCGTCCGTTGCTCACTTTGAGCAATCAGCGAAACAAGAACAAATCAAGGTGGTCCGGGCCAAGCGACCTGGTTCGACCCCAGGGAACGCCACGGCCCCCACCTGGTCCGATTTTTATAACAGTCGGTAAGTTTGTCAGTTGCAAAAAAAACGATTATTAGACATCGACTTGTGGGAAACTAGCATAGCCCGGGTAAACTTACATTCATCATTTCCGAGATACCTTGTCTTGGCCAATTTTTTGCCCTAAAACAGGGGTTCCCAATCTTTTTCAGCCCGTGGCGTACTTACAGGTTTAGTACTTCGTCACGGCGTCCTGCCCTAGTTCGCCCAAAATAGGTATTGTTGCTTTATAGGCACCCGCGAATATTTGTGGTTTTAGATAATGATAGAGGATCGACTCACGGCGCCCCTCTTGACTTTCTAGCGCACTAGGGTGCCGTAGCGCACACTTTGGGAACCCCTGCCCTAAAAGATACTTGCTGCACAGCAGGCTGTCCCACGCAACCGCTCCGCTCTGGCTCCACAGAAAACCAGAGCCGTTGGCAGAGCTGTGCCTAGTCCAGCCAACTGCATTGCTGAGTGGAGACCATCGGTTGCACATCAGTCTTTGTGTTTAATTTTTAGCCTCATACACAACACATCATTACAGTTACATAAACTGTAATGATGTGTTATCCGAATAAATACGTTTGTATTCTATTCTATAATAGTACATTACACAACTAGGGCGGTAATACAAAGAAAGGCCGAGATCGCAGAAGTTTGCGGCCCCAGCTGCAAGCAAGGGACGTAAATACATCATTTTATGTCTACACTTGCGCTGCGCGTACGGAAAAAGCCGCTTTCTGGCCTGGTGTGGCATAAAAGTATTTTTGATTTGAAGGCTTTTGCCATACTAAAATATATATTTTTTAATAGAAGCGTGTCATACATATTCCCGTATCGTCGTAAGAGCAGTATTCGCACTGTTGTGTTCCGGTGTAAGACAGCCGGTGAATTTTTAGCATGGAGGCATTCTATCTTAGTCCTAAGGGTTGGCAACGCATTTGTAATATTAGATTGCAAATGTCCATGGCCTCAGAAGTCACTTTTACCATCAGATGACCAGTGTGCTTGTTTGACTTTCCCATGATATAAAAAAAAAACAGAAAGAAACGGGAAGAAGCGCTATTAAGGTGATAATGAAGTTAAACATTTTTGAGCATGTCTTCAGCTCAAGTATAGCTACGAGTACATCATTATAGACCGCTTACAAAACAAATACATCGTTGTTTGTTGACATGTAAATTCATAAGCCGCGCGAAAGCTAACAACCTGGAATCAGCATTAAAATAATCAACGCAGTGAGGCGGCAATCAGGCGCAAGGAGGGGACATGTCGATACCGAAACTACATTTATTAGTACTAGTATTTATACGAATATGCGAGAAAAAAACATGGTTGTACAATTGAAGGCACACTTAAATAACTGTCCATCTGTAAACCTAATTAAAATTACTACTAATTGTTACTATTTAATGGTCTCTAAGTGATAAGTCTTAACAGTGTTTTCGTTTGTGCTTGGTAAATGTATAGTATTATGCATTTAAAGATAAAATAGGGATAGATTTTTCGTTTTTTTGTAATTAAGTTTATTTTGTTGTATAAGTCTGACTTTGTATTTTTTTTTTGTTTAATAATAAGGTGTTTAGGGTTTTGTTAGTTGATAGTTTATTTTGATTCTTTAATAAAGTTTTTTTAAAGCTAATAAGTAATAATAACTGTATTTGACAAATAAACTTATAATTATTCGTATTCCGGGATAACTGTCGCAATGCAAAATATTTTTCATTATATTAAAAACTTTTTATTACTGTGAGGCTACAGATCAAGCTCGCTGGTTCTGTAAGTCTATGCCACGTAGCTCTACATAAATTTATATACCACGTAATTTTACCTTTTTCAGTATTATAACCCTTGCCAAAGAGCACGCGCTTCCACAAATAATATAACTTACCACTGACGGACAGGTTTGCAGAAATATTCAAGTTCCCGATCAGACAACGCCATGCCATACGCTTATCATATTGACAAATTATGGCGGCTGAAAAGGGTTTCCAAACAAACTTACACTTTCCGTTATAAAGAGCGCTTCAATCAAACAATCTCTAAAACTTCCCATAATCTAAAAGTAGTTCTACATGTATCCACCCGCAAATATAACATGGTTTTAGGCGATTTGTAATGTGAGGCGGCGAGCCGTGGAAGACGCCGAGTGAAAAGGGCAGATAAGGAAACTATTTGAAAGCATTTTTGTGACTTTAAGAAGAATAGAAAGGTCACCTATATTTTTAGTTCTCAGTAGTGCTGAAACCTAATCTTACGACCCATTTCCAGACGACAATAAAGGAGTCTAATTCATATTATTGACGTTATTGTTTCAGTTTTTTTTTGTTAACGGTGTGGAAATGCATTACGCCTACCCCCAGGCATTTTCAGGCCCTTTCCCAGCCCTTAAAAGGAACCTTCTGGGAGGTTATGTGGGGCTCACCCCTCAGAAGGCGGAGGCATACCCACTAAAATCACACCTGTGATGGAGCCTCTGCAGCTGGGCCTGCATCCGCGGCCCGTAGCTGCACGTCGGAGGCGGCTGGAACTCCTCAGGAGCTTGCGGCCGGTAATTCGCATGTTGACTCAATTTTTTTCTGTCGTAAATCGATTCTACTATTTGTGAGGAACAAATATCTGACACCTAATACATTTGTATAAGTATAACAGCCACAAATTGTAATCAAAAGTAGCAGATCGCACCGAGCATTGAAAACGCTCTTATACAAAACGGTAGGAACTTATGACGTCATCCGTTCCGTCGCTGTACTAATTTTTAAATGAGAAAATTAGCACTTTGCCATTTTGAGCATGAAAATGTGCGTTTCAGCACATAGTTGCCATACAATCTTTTTTTCATTGATACTCAAGCAAAGTTAAAATAACTTTAGATTTTCTCTTGGTCGATAACATTTTTTTTAAACTTCAAGGTCTGTTTATTAATTTCAAATAGGTATATTTATTTATTTTTTCTTTATCATGACAAATTGGTAGATTTCAAACTATGTAACTATATTTAGTAGTAAAATTTAACATCAGTCAACATGCCTATTGTTTCAGTGTGAGAACTTATATTTGAAACGGGTTTAGTGGTGTTTAATACCAATACCGGTAGTGTTGTATCTATAGTACTTAGTCTGTCACAAACGTTTATTGTCACGCGCGACTAGCAAATAGACAGGGCTTATTCTGTAGCAGCAAGACCACTTCTACCTATAACTAAAATGAACGAGTCTACTATCAAGCTTGACAAGACAGGTAGACATTATTTATTGCTACATTACAACATACGATATTGAGAAGCTATTTTGTTTAAACTAATAAAAATAAATATATTTCAAAATAAAATCACAACAACATTTTGAACGCAAACCGAATAAACGTACATAAAAGTAAAAAAATACTTCTAAAAGTGTGTAGGTAATTAGGTATCTAAAACTGTAAACTTTATGCTCGATAAATAAATAAAATAGGGCATGATAAAAAATAAAATAAAATAAAATAATTTATTTCTGTAAGTAGGCCCTCAAGGGCTCTTTTACATGTCTTTCTTACATTCTTTTATCTTCTTTTTTCCTTTTCTTTTCTTTTGGCGCTTCGGGTAATGACCTTCTGGTGAGAAGAAGCGCCGGAAGAAACTCACCAGTTTCTCTTTTCATACATGAGATTTTATTAATACATTACATTAACTTAAAACTACATTTATAGATATGTAAAGGGTCTCTCTATGCGTCCATACACGACAAATAAAAAATAAATTGATACTAAAATTAATGGAGATGTAAAGAGTCTCCGTTGTCAAAATATTATGTTTTGGACGTGTAAAGGATCTCCAAACGTCAAAATACAAATTGAGAATACTTATTTACTAAATATCTTACAGAAATGTAAAAAAAATCTGTGACTCACATGATGTACCTAACTAAAAAAACAACATTTTTTCTTAGAGATGTAAATGGTCTCTAAGTGTCAAAACAATTGGCAAGTACAAAAACAGAAAAAGCTAAATCAAACATTGTTTTAAAATAAATCTATTTCAGTCGCAGTTAATCCCACGGTGTTTCATCATTCATGTAGTCTTGTGTGCTGTAATAAGCCTTAGACATGAGTTTACGCTTTACACAATTCTTGAATTTGTTAATAGATAATTCAGTTATATTCCCTGGCAGCTTATTATAAAACCTTACACAATTACCCATGAATGATGTATATGAACACTCATGCCCTATTTATATCTCAATCCGATGACAATAATTACTAAGAACATCAACTGGTATCAATAGTGAATAAGGCAAGCTGTCAGCATGGGTACATCCTTATTTACTGTGCAATAGAATAAGTAATGTGACACGTGGCGCACCCTCGCCGTTCACTGTGTCATACTCTACTAGCGAATACTCTAGCTTGCTATATGTTTGTAGCTATAGGTTCTCTGCAACTGCCATAAACATTGCGAAACATCTTGTAGGTACGTAACCAAACTAAAATATAATATTGTTTTCGGTTTCTGCAGTTATCACTCATTGTAATAAAACAACTTAAACGGATGCAACGAAACGGAACGGAACCGCGTATATTACTTCATTTTTACGTCACGACGACGTTTCGTAACCGTTTTCAGCGTACGTGGTCGCGGGTAGACCGAGAAAAACATAAATTTTCTCTGTCAAAATTAGTGTTGTGCAAACTTACCCACTTTAAGAAATGGGTAAGTTTGCACAACACTAAAACCTGGAACTACCTTGAATAGTTTACATTAGGTAGGTTTAAGTTACGTTTACATTTTTTCTAAAAAGCCGATGGTAAGTAAGTAAACTAACTATTATGCGGAAAAAATATTCAGGAAAACAATACATTTCGACAAATAAAAATTATGCCGATATATAGGGGAAACCAAAGGGAGCTAATAACAATGGAGGAGGAGAACAATATTAATAATTTAACCATAAACTGCAAGGGTTAGAAAAAAAATGTGATCCACTGTTTGTTACCCACTTAACTCTATGATATATTAGTACATTACACAACTAGGTAAGGTTAGGTAAATATGCGATCGAGGGCTTTCTTTATTACCTCCCGTGTTGTGTACATCGTTTTATGTGTAGGTACACTTGGCCAGAAAGCGGCTTTTTCCGTATGTGTAGCGTAAAAATATTTTTTCATCACACTTGCTCGAAAACTGTGTCATTACACGTAGGTTTTGCGGGCCGTAAAAGACCTATTACGCCCTAGGGCGTAATGGTTTTCTTTTTAAATTTGAAACGCTGGTTCTGTTTTACTCTTAATTGTCATTTTCAAAGGAAACGCCAACTTACTTTTTTAACTTTTATTACTGAAATATTTATTTAAAGAGAACTGTTATTGCAAATACATGTAAAAACATATTTCTGTAACATTAATTAAATGTTTAAATATAGTATTTCAGTATTTTGCAAATATAAAATAAACCATTTTTAGTCTTTACCGCTATGGTTTCCGAACGTGACTTGACGTTCGCATTGTCTATGGAATATATCACTAATGTCACTGTCAGTTTTACAAATTTATTTAGGTTAAGTAAGGTTATTTTAATCAGATTTCCTCACAAGTGTGATGAAAACATTGTGTGTGCCACGGGCGGTAAAGGAATTCATCTTTACTTACCGCCCTTGATACACAGTGTACTATTATGCCACACCTGGCCATAAGCAGCTCGGGCCGCAAACATCTGCGATCTCGGCCTTTCTTTGTTTTACCACCCTAGTTGTGTAATGTTCTACACGTAGAGGCACCAATATTCCAAAGCAGTTCTAACCGGAATAGGTCACCACGTTACCCCGTAGAGTTTTTAATCCTCTCTTGCACGCCAAATGCAATTACAAACAAATTTGAGTGCCGCGCCAACGGAATATTCAATGCGCTGCACTAAGCCAAGCCTTAAGGGTGCTTTTCCACCAGAGATGTGCTATGCAGCTATGCTGCGAGGATATAAAAAGGGTGTCCCTCGAGATCCCTAACATCGTTTGTCCTAAAATCACTTGCCCTAACTGTTTTGTCCTAATGGGTATTTGGCCTAACGATCAGTTGTCATAATAAGGTTTTTCCTTAAGCCGAACTGCTACCAGAAAAGTAGGTTAGGTTAGGTTTGAACTGTGATCCTTACAAAATCGAACTGTTACCAGAAAAGTAGGTTAGGTTTGGTTTGCCTTCATCAATATGATGTGAGGGAATCAAATATTAGGGCATGTGAGTGTTAGGACAAATGATCATTATGACAATCAGTATTAGGGAATGCAAAAATAGGTTAAAAAAATTTAGGGATCCTGATATAGATCCTATGAAAACTATCCGTGTCCACCATTGATTTATGGACCAAAAATATAGTCTTTATTTAAAGTATTTGTACGGAACCCTCGGTGGGCGAGTCCGACTCGTCCGGTTTTTTTATTAATTTCCTTAGTGTCCTTCGATTTTTACTGCGAAGGACTAACGAGTGACGATAACTTTTAATTAAATCATTGTGCCTTGGTACCGTCTATCGTTTATATTAAAAGTTGACTGTGATCGGCACCGCTTGCTGCTGTATTTACTGGAACATGAATGAAAAAAACCGCCATAAATGAAGAGTGCTCGTGATTCTGAGTAAAATGGTATAAGACACACCATGATCAGACAAAAAAGTAAAAGGTATATATTTTCTGCAATTGACCAAGGTAAGTACTGCAACAAACTGTTTTTATGACTAACTGAAACAATATTGTCTTTGCGTTCTTTATGGCTCCATAAACGACAATTTGCAACATTCTATTTGCGAGCTGGCACGCAATAAATTTAAAATTCGAATCCCGTATCCAAACGGCTTAGTGATTTTGGAAGCGTTGTTTATTTAAATTCAAATCACAGCAATTCTACCCACACTTCCACAAGATCCTATCTCCCATATAAAGCAATTAAATTAAAGACCTTCCGTTCAGTAATTATGGTTTAAATTGCAACGGATTTAAACCGATTTAAAATTCGTTTGCGGAAATTACCGTTGTATTTGTCACATCGTAATTGACTCTGTGGTAATAAATTTTGTTAAAATCCGTACAAATCGGGATGCCTCATGTGTGATTCCGTTTCGTATGTCTTAGCGTTGGTAAATGTGACGTCAGGAGACGTTATTTAAACGCCGTGTGACGTCAATGGTTTAATAACAGCTGCTGATGTTGTTTTTGTTTGAGCAGTTCCGCTGCGATTATGCGATATCTTCCCTAATATCAATATTATTGTGTAGTAGCTGAGTTATGATTGTATGCGTGGGCATATAGACAGCGGGATATGTAAATAAATAAATATTAGGGGACAATCATACACAAATCAACCTAGTCCCAAACTAAGCAATTCTTGTACTACGGGTACTAGACGACGATATTAGTATATTATACAACTAGGGTGGTAATACAAAGAAAGGCCGAGATCGCAGATGTTTGCAACCCGAGCTGCAAGCGAGGGACGTAAATGTGCGATCGAGGGCTTTCTTATTACCTCCCGTGTTGTGTACATCATTTTATGTCTACACTTGACCAGAAAAAGCCACTTTATGGCCAGGTGTGGCATAAACATACCTATATAGATAAATACATAAATAAATAGATAGAAAACGTCCATGACTCAGGAACAAATTCGTATTCATCACACAAATATTTGCCCATACCAGGATTTGAACCCGGGACCTCTAGCTTCATAGGCGGTGTCACTTCCACTAAGCCAAACGTGTCGTCATATACCCACCTACTATTGATTCCGCCCTTTGCATTTCCATCCATACGTTTAATAAGTATTGCTTTTTTGCTAAATAGCTCCTCGTGAGTGTCAAATATCTAAGTATATTAAACTCACCCAAAAACTACTGGAGCGATGTTCATGAAATAGTTAAGTACTTATTTTGCCACCGAACGAAGTAGCAAGTATCTTAGTTCATTTATAAAATTATCGGAGCCTAATAAAAAATTACTTACCCAAAGCGCTATCGAGTGCTCTCAGTAAAAAAGTTGTTAGAAAACACCTTTATTCAATTAAACTGATTTAGTCTAGTCTGCAAACACACATATCGCTAAACGTTTGCAAAATAGGTCACGTGTGCAAACCGCTTTATAAGAAAAACGTACTAGTTTATAACACCTCCAACCTAATTTCAACCTTAACACCAGCATGTAGATTTCAAAACAGATGCACGCTATCTTTATTTGCTTGCATCTTTTACTTTTTAAACCTGCCAGTGTGTCGCTCTGTCGCTCTAATTGGAAAGACGCACATTGTGTTACCTTTAGCTAAATACCAAATGGGTTTTATTGTTACGTAATAAGACCTAGTTTTCAATGAATAATTATATTTTAACTGCAAATGTGAGATTGTAGAGTGACGTAAATTGATTTGCAAGATGGTATCAAGTTGTTTAATTTTCATATTAAAAATACGTAACTATTTCTTATGAAGTAGCTTATCTAGAGAATATGCATTTCAATATCAGATGATGGATGCATTTTTACTTAAGAATGCTTCCTCCTTATAACCTGAAATTAATCGGTATCTCAAAGGCTCGCGCGCGACGCGACTTGGAAGTAATAGTACTACATACAGAAGTTTCTCTTTTTAACAAAACTAACGTTTGGGTCCGACCAACGGACAGAACGCACCAGATCCGACCGTCTCTCTCTATCGCATAATGCGTGCTCTTTCTGCTAACTGGCCGTAACTTCTTACACAAGTTACCGCCAATACTAACGGGGGCCTCCGGAGGCTGCCTGCTAGCGGTATGCTGCACATAACAAAAAGCACACAGGTGAGTGTCACCAATGAAGTTGCCAAGCTATAGTAGGCGCGCGGCGAAATCGCGAAGTACCCATAACCCAATAAAACATGTTTCCATTATTGATTACCATTTTAAATTGGATTATTAAATAAATCTACGCTCCGTCATATACCCCGTGGGCCCGTATAACCCGACCAACTTTAACCATAGATTCTAACAACTATTAGAAGTAAAAAAAAGTTATGCGACGTATAGTCGATTAACGCTTACTTTCCGAGATATTCATAATTTTTTAAATAAAAACTCCCAAGTGTGTAACAAGCCCTAATAAATGTGACTAAGATACTTTTACTGATTTTTTAAAATCCTTTAACTAAACAGCAATTAACCTTCGCAGTGTTAGATGGTAAGCGATTACAAAGCCAAAATATTGACCTTTCGTTTCCATTTTAGCTTTATTTTCCTTGTTAATAACTTTTCCTACAGTAAGGACATGTTTATAACGAGGGATTGAATTTATTGATTTGTTTTGTTCCATAAGACTATTAATGTAAAATGACAAAATTCGACCTATGTTGATATAACGTTATTTACTTGTAATACCATCAGGAATACGTGGTTAAAGTTGGTCGGGTTGTACTGGCCCACGGTGTATATATTTTAAATTTTATTCGATTCGTTCATGGAACCGCCGCAAGGTAGGGCGCTTATTTGCCGGCCAGTACGTGGTTTATGCCAGAGTTCCAACAATGAACGTATGTTTTTGATGATGATGATGAAGTAAGATAAATAAGGATGGAGCTGTAAATGTAGGAACATTAAAGATGTCGTTATTGTGTTTGATCGTGAGCACACTCGTTAAACGTTTAAGCGGTACAAGGGCTTTTACGGGTCTTCCATGTCGCTACACTGAAATAATGGGTGCGTGGGTAATTGTTTTTAAAGGATAAGAAGATTTTATCCATACCATACATTTTTAAGATTCCCTGCTCTACCACTAGGGTTGCCAGATTGTTTTTTATTTAGCCTGAAAGAGCAGAAATTTTCGCTGGCCGGAACGGACCACCTTGAGTGGATCGGACTAAGTTTTAAAATGAAGTCGTTTATCGGGAGATTTTCTTCTTTGTCGGGAGTCGGGAGGACATACAAAAAATCTGTAGAATCCCGCCAAGTCCCGACCATCTGGCAACCCTATCTACCACAGATGCTGGGCTTAATATAACATTATACCTTCCACAGATTGTACGGGTACCTACATTACTAGAGACTACATAATGGGCTAGCTAGACGACTGAAACTGTTTAGTCCGTCAGTTAGATTATTAAAAAAATATTGTACCCGTATTTTTTCTTTTGTTTGACAAACAAAAAATAACGAGGATAGAGTGCTTAGAAGTTTCATGTGACGTCACTCCTTGACACAATTTTCACCTAGGAGTGAGGTCACAAGCCCCCACTCCAGAAGTTTGATGATCTATAACTTTGTCGATTTTAAATATTTTGATAAACCAAAAAATACGTGTCCCATATTTTTCCATAATCTAATTGACGGACTAAATAAAGAAAGTGATTCGTCAGAATAAGTAATAGTATTACGTACAGAACGTCAGTTTTGTTAGAAAGAGAAACCTCTTTCTAACAAAACTGACGTTTGGGTCCGACCACCGGACGGAACGCACCGCATCCAATCGTCTCTCTCTATCGCATAACGCGTGCTCTTTCTGGTCGCTGGCTAAGCCCCTCCGGAGGGGCAACATTTGGTACTAGCAGCCGCGCGGCGAAATCGCAGAGTGAGCCACTCCTGGCAGTGGCGAGGCGTCCAAAAAACTCGATTCCTACCGGCTTGCCTAATATCAGGCATTTGACCACCTTATTCTACACCTCTTAAGGAAAATGTACGCCAAATCTGGACCGGCTTGCCCAAGGTGCCGGCTTACGCCACGCCACTGACTCCTGGTGACTCTTAGTTTTAGTAGTGATGAGTATTTTTAACCCAGTGCACAGGTTGTATTTTTCGTCACCTTATTTTGTCGCCTTAGTTTTGACTGGTAGATAATGCTAATATTAAGTGCGTCACTTGGACAGTTACTTTCTTTTCTGCAATAAAAATACAATTTCCTTTTGTTACACATTATTATTGTGTCATTATGTCGTTGGAATGCACATAAACAATAAAGAATATGAAAAAGCTAAATGAATTTAAGCTCGCGTAAACATTTCAGCGCCAGATTTAATTATGAAAGCTTCTCGTTGTAACGGATTCTGTTTCCGTTACATCACGAGCTTTGCCGTAATTTAAATATTAATACCATTGCATTGACTTCATCAAGCATTCCAAACCGAGTTTCAGCTTTGAGCAGGTGGGCTAAAATTATTTTTGATGCCGAATAAAACGTCCCTTTTACATTTTAACGTAATATCCAAAAAAATATATTATTTTGTAATACAGAATAGCATTCGCTCACCCTGAATGATAACTTTTGTTGAAATTATGTGGGCTATAAAAATAACAAACAATTTTTTTGCAACGCAGATGACACTAAATTGGAGATGACACGGGTAACAAACACAATTACAGTTAGAACAGTAAGAAATGAGACTTTTTTGCTATAAAATTCCCAAAATGTTGATTATAATTCATAATTAACAGCCGAGAGACCGGACGACGATGGGCTATCGGAGGTGTTTGCCTGAATTACTGTCCTCAAACTCAACGATTGCTATCTCCACCTTAAGTGGGGCACCGTAGGATTTCAACCACGCAACGCCCGCTTTCTGTTGCATCTGGAACAATAAGCAGAAGGGATCAGTGTGGAGATTGCTCGATTAGGTTGGTTGCAATTTTAAAAGTAATGTCAAAGTATGACGTCCCATATTTAAATACTGGATGGGGCAGATCATAGGTGTTGCACGCTCTGTAGATTAGTTTTAATTGAAAAGTTTCTAGTTTTTTTTTAGTTTTAGGTATTAACATAGTCGTAACTTGTAACTAACCAACTATGGAATGTTGTTCCGAAATAAAGAATTTTGATTTTGATTTGAAAGTGCTGTTCACTATAATTTAACTGTGCCGCAAGCTTTGGAGAGCTTTTTAAAAGCTAACTGGTGCGCCCCGGGCTTGCGAGAGCTTGTCTCATTAACGTTTACATTCCGCGCGACTGCTTAAAAAGGGCGTAAGTACATAACTATTAGGAATATACTTAATGCCTTTTATCTATAGATATTGCCAGTGAATATCTTCGTAGTAAGATGCGGAAATACAGCTCGATTATTTTTCCCACCTACAGATGGCAAGAAAGGTTGAAAAGGGTTAGATATAAAGGGTTGTGAAAGAAATTAATCTAAACTCAGGCATATATTCGTATAATTAAGGAAGTTCTGTTATTGGCTATATGTAATGTATAATAAGCATTTTCTTACTACTCATTGTAAACGCTGTTGAACTTCTTAAATAAATAAAAAAAAAAAACAATAAGTTATGAAGATAATTAAATAAATATTACGGTACAGTCAGTATCAAATAGTCTGTAACATTCAAAGCACCAGATGTATCATCACACATCTTTATATTCTTATAGTAAAAGAGGTGTTGCGATATACATATACGGCACTTTGGATGTTATGACTATTTGCTGTTGGCTGCACTTTATACACAACCAGCTGTCCCGGCGAACTTCGTTCCGCCTTACAAATATATATTTTTTAGATGTTTTAATATTTATTCTGTTATTCGGGGCAGATATTACAAACCCAATAACTAAATATTTTTACTAACAAAAACCCGACCGCGGTGCACTTTAAAAGTGCATAAAATCCGCCATTTTGTTTATTTTAACGAACTTCATACCCAGTGACACTCGCGCCATCAAGACGAATCCAATGATGTATCATTTATCAAAATCGGTTGTGCCGTTGAGTAGTAGGAACGGACATACATACATACATACAGGTCAAACACATTACCCTCCTTTGGGCTTCGCCGCAGTCGGGTAAAAAATATAAAAATCATAAAAGTCGGTCCACCTAGTCTTGAGTTATAAATGGTGTAACTAACTCGACTTTGTTTTAGGTATACAGAAGATTTGACCTAGTCCCAAACTAAGCAATACCTGTATTATAGGTACTAGACGACGACATGTGTACATACAAGGTAAACGTCCTAGTGCTTGACACGCTAATGCCCAGTAGTTGACACCCTGATTCAATCACTATTGCTAATGACTTCACATTCATGATGACTACTACTGGGGCAGTGTCAAGCAATCGAACGTTTCCCTTATACATAAATAAGCACTTAAATATATGGAAACCAAGATTGGAGCAAATGCTCGCGCTCATCACACAAACGTTTGTACCAGATTGTATAGTAAAGGTTGTAAGACCTTTACGTTAAATGACAGGCTGACTGGCTTGCCAGACGGTTTAAATTTAGAACAGTTGCTGTCTCTGTCATACACTGAAAGGTCAGAAGAAAGGAAGCCCATGGTATATTATCTACTAACTTGTGGACCTGCCCGCACCTTCGTCCACAGAGGTAAAATACTTAAGTCAAACCTGTATCACACTAATCACACTTCAGATTCAGATTCAGATTCAGATTCTTTATTTATAATTGTACACATCAATTACATGTCAAATAGATAGGTATTATTGGGATTACATTATATTACATTACATTACATTATATTACGTTACATGACATTCATTATTACATTATTCGATATTATAACAACAATAGTACAATGTTACACAAGTTCACATAATGATTGGGTCAACGATCCCTTTGTAGAAACTCATTAACGTCATAGCAAGCAAGACTTAATAGCAGTGCTGTAAGTTTCTTTGAGAATATGGCGTTACTTTTTGCATTTTTAATGTCTGAAGGGACACAGTTATAAATGTTAGGGCCGACAACGCTGAGTTCCGCGCGCGCTTTTACCAGCCGCCGTCGCGGCGGTACTAGCAGGTGCGGCCGGCGCGACGTTCTCGGGTTCAGTTGGCCGTAAGTTTGGTACTTATGGAGATTAACTCTGACATATTCACAAGCTGTTTGGATATATATACACGGCAGCGTTAATATATTCTGTTTTTTAAATATGTCACGAGCCGGATGATCCATCGGTTTCCGATCTAGGATTCTTAAGGCCCGTTTTTGCATCCTGAACAACTTGTCTCGGCTGGCGGATGTCGCCCACAAATCTACCCCTTGTATGAGGATTGAATGAAAATAACCGAAGTAGGCTTTCCTTAAATTGCTAGTTGATAACGTCGGGGCGAGCCTGGATAGCGCGTAACACGCCGAAGACAGTTTGTCGCATACATAGTCAATGTGTGGGGACCAAGTCAGTCCGCGGTCAATTATGAAGCCGAGGTACTTAGTTGCATCGACCTGAGGAACAGGTATATTATTTGATGTTATGTTTAATGGGTCATGTTTTTTTTTTAATTTAAAATGAACGATATTTGTCTTCTCCACATTTAGTAGCATCCCGTTTGCAGAGAACCACTTTGATATATGACTCATTATTAGGCATAGTTTTGACTTTAAGTTTTCTACGTTATCGGCATTGACTATGATACATGTGTCGTCGGCGAACATTACGTACTCGGGCTCGTTACAGGCGATTGTAATGTCATTCACTAAGATGAGAAACAGGTTGTTTCCCATAACGGACCCCTGCGGAACCGCGCAGCTGCCTATAGGTTCGAGTTCGGATTTTGTATCTAGGACGTAAGTTGCCTGTCTGCGGTTGCTTAAAAACGAGGCAATGGTGCGATGAAAATCACCTGTGAACCCGTAGCGGGACAGTTTGGCGAGAAGGAGATTGTGGTCGATCATCTCGAAGGCGCGCGACAGGTCGCAAAAAACCGCGGCAACCTGTCGCCCGCCCTCCAGGTGTGACGTCACGCGCGCCACTACGTCACGCACCGCGTCCGTGGTAGACCGCCCGGACTGGTAAGCATATTGTTGACAGTTTAGTAAGTTATTAGATGTTATATGTTTCATTATTCTATTACTTATTAAACGTTCGAATATTTTAGAAATTACCGGTATGAGTGATATCGGACGATAACTCTTGGGTAGGTGCATTTCGCCTTTCCCTTTGTATATAGGTTGGACTTTAATTAATTTTAGAATGTCAGGATAGACACCTGCATGTACGCATTTATTAAATAATAAAAGGAAGAGCGAGATGACAACTGGTGGCAAGCAATCTATGATATACGTTGACATATCATTTATGTCTTTGGACTTTTTTCGTTTAATTTTAGTGCGAACTGTTATCATTTCATCTAGGGAAAATGGATCAAAAATGTATGGCGCGGATGCGCCCGGTAGGTATCGTGTGAGAAACTCAAGCGCCGTGGGCGCGCAGGGTGTTACGTTGTTTACTCCAGTGTCGATGTAATACCGGTTTAGCTGCGCGGCGGCGGCGGCGGCGCGCGCCGCGGCGCATTCGCCCGCCGACTTGCTCACAAGTACATCCATCGCGCTGCTCTTGCATTTGTTTGTTTTGCAAGTTTCCGCTGAAATTACACGCCATACGCTTCTACACATATCCTCACCACTATTGTTCGATATCAGGCTGTTAATAAAATTTCCCCGTACCTCTCTTAACTTAACCCAGTATTCCGCCTCCAGACGTTTCAGGTCGGCGCGTAACTCAGCGTTGTCAAGCGGTGATGTTACTAACTTATTTTTGATGTTAATAATGTTTTTACGTAGTTTCTTAAGGTATTCGTTAACCCACGAGCTTACAGAGTTTTTAATCGGATATTTCTTGATAGGAAAGTATATTTCAAAGTAATGTTTAATAACGTTTATTACAATTTCCGTTAGTTTACTGGGACAGGTTGATTTACTAAATATTCCTTCCCATTGATATTCAGCTAGGCATTGGGTAAAGTTACATTTTTGTTGTACAGTAAATGCTCGCTTCAATACATGATTAGTATTTAAGATCGGTTTACATTGGTTATTTACGATCGATATATTTACACATAGATGGTCGGATAGATTCATGTCATAGCAAGAAACAGTTTTGATATTATATTTAACTATATTCGAATAAGCGTGATCGATACATGTCTTTGATACATCGGTTATCCTTGTAGCTACATTTACTAATTGTTTGAAACCGAATTGTTTTAGTGTATATAATAAATTTTTGGCATTATTACATTTGACTAGTAAATCTATATTAATGTCACCGATGATCATTACATTATAATTTTGAATAGAATTTAAATTTAGTATATTAGTCAGGATGGATAGAAATAAGGATACATCACCACACGGCGGCCTGTACACGCACACGACAATGAGGTCCTGGCCTACACACTCCACAGCACAGGCTTCCAACTGGGATTCCACCGCCAGGTCCGCTACCTCCTTCCGCTCGATGCATGGTATATCGGATCGGACGTAGATGCAGCTACCTCCTCCTGCTCGAGTTGATCGGCAAAAATTAGCACGTAGCTTGTAGTTTAGTATATTCACAGAAGTAATCTGATTTGACTGTAGCCAATGCTCGGTCAGACACAGCACGTCTACTCGGTCACGTATTTGAAGTTCCGTTTCGATTCTGAATGTTTTATTTGAGAGTCTGTTTATGTTTTGGTGAAGGATGTTAATAAGAACCGGCTGCGAGATTTCATTCTGCGGTCTGTTCGGCTGGTCTGTTGGGAGTACCGCGCCCGGGAGATTTTGTCTCCCGGGGTCTGAGAAAGGGCCGCCACACAGTTACACAGGTGTTTAAAGGCCACGCCGATGTTGTCAGAAAGTCGTTATAAACGTTTTCCGGAATGCCTATTTTAAATGAGTTGTAGGTATTCCTTTTTGACGTTATCTGCTCGACTGAGTACTCGAATCCGTCTCGAACACTTTTTAAGTGCGTGATGATATCGTTAGGGGTCGAGGTTTTATCAAAGTAGCACCCGTGTAAGTACTTCAGCATTTCCACTCCACTTACTCCTGTGTTTTTTGCGGATCCCTTTATCGAGACAGGGACGGGCTTGTTGTTACGGCTGCGGCGATTATGGCGGCTTGTAACGGTTTGCCAGTGGCCGTCCGCTGGCTGGCTTTCGGCGTTTATGTTGTTATTTTCCGGCGCGGAGTGCACCTCGGACACATCCTGTGTATTGGTATTTTCCTCGTCATTGTCCCTGGGTTGAATACTCGGTGATCTATCCAGATCCTGGATCGATTTCTTTGTTCCATTGTCTTGGGTCGCGGCGGCGGTCGAGACGGGATCGTTGTTTGCTGGCTGGCTTGACCGTTTGAATTGTGACGGTTTCTTTGCCAGCGCTCTGATGTTCTCTTTCGCACGCAGGCTGGTCTCACGCGGCTTCTTAGGCGCTCGCACTGGTGCGGGAGCGGGACGGCTAGATGGTGTTGATGCGCTGCTGCACGGTGTTGATGGCGCGCTGTTGTTTACGTTGCTATTGGTCGATTTTACTGATTTCGTAGTTTTTTTGACCGGTAGTACAGATTTAATTTCACATATTTCATGATATATCTCGTCAATTTTTGCACTTAAATCACACACTTTTTGTTCTATGGGTTTTAAGATGGCTTTAATCAGGTTTTGTAACGTTAAGGAATCGTTTAGCTCCATGTTTACAATTAAGATTTCACATTAACGGGGAGAGCTCGTCAATGACGTTCGGCCGACCGCGCGAGACTGGACTAATATTATAAATGTGAATGTGAAAGTTTGTGAAGATGTTTGGAGTTACTAAATAACGGGGTAACATCTGGAGCGATTGAGCTGAAATTTGGCATGCAAGTAGACAAAATCCTGGATTGAAACGTAGAATACTTTATATCTCGGTAAATGGTTCCTTTGGGATAGTAATGGGATCAACGCGGGCGAAGTTCCGCGTAAAAGCTAGTATCAAATCAAATAAACTTCATGGATTTCCATGGTCTGGTTGGTAGTTTTTGCGATGAAATTTCTACGATTTTATTATGTGTATAGGTAAACTCACAGCCAGGCTCGGATACCGGTTCTCCATACAAAAATACCGGTATTTTTTCCGTTCTTTTCGTTCTTTGGTTTACCATTTATTTTTTTATCGGACCATCTAAAATAATAATAATTACTTAAATACATGATTGAGCCCTACATTATAAAGCATAAAATAATTCAAAATATTGGGCTATTACGGAGTTTTTGCAAAATACTGGTTCCAAGTTCTGCTCACAGCATATCAAGGAATGTAATATTGTACCTAATGCGACATTGCCCGATGGCGGTAGGTAGGCAATATCATAATAGTACTGTAACATGTGAGGGTGTAGCCGGTGGAGCATTGAAGAATAAAGGCACTTGATAATTTAGTATTATATATTTCCGAAAGAATACAAGATGTTGGTTTGGTAGCGCTCAGATGAGAACTGAATCAATATTTAATACATAAACATTACGTTAGACTGACAGATAGGTATTTGAATCTTTAAAGTTTCTTTATAATTCATCAGTAGAGACGGCCAGTCTCTACATATCTTCCCCTCCTGGGTGAGATAGGAGCCTACCAAAGGATCCTAGCTAAAACCGCCCTAGCAAATACCTGCCTAACCATGATCGATAAAACGCCACCAAATTTTACATTGAAACCTACCTATCTATCGATCGAAAACCCTAGCAAAGTTGAAAGCTTAATCACCCTACCTGCGGAGGCAAGGAATTGACAAACGGGGACAAGTCTCTTACTATGAGATGGCACGCTTCAGATCAGCAATGGAAAGGAGCAACTATTTACATCAAAGCAACAAAACAATCCAATTGCCTTTCAGAAGGTTGCCCCAACTAGGCAAAACCTCAGCAAAAGCCTAGAAGCTTGTCCTATCCTACCTGCCTAACTCTAACTCTAATCACACGAGCCCCTGTCAACTTTTAAAAGCAAGTGTATGCCTTCTAACGATCACGAATGACCATCGGAATGCCAAGCACTGACTTTGAAAAACTGAATTGATTCGATATAAATTTGCCCACTAAAACATTGAATGCCTGAATGAAACACGCGAAACTTAAACGAAAAATCGAACGAAGGAGCCGCGGTGCGTTAGGGAAGACGTCAAGTCTTCATGTTGTCGCGCACCGTCGAAGCTCTCCATCCTTCTGCGCTGCTTGGCATTCGCTCGGTCCACTGTAGCTTGCTTTTACAAGCGAGTTGGTAGGTAGCTCGTCCATTGCATCGTGACACGAATACATGCAAAAAATAAACAGTATTAGAACACATTCTAGTTATAAGCTTAAATATTCCTAAAATCCTAACTAATCGAACATCATTCTGTCGTTTTCACTATTAGTACGCTATTCGCAAAAATTGCTCACCTAACCCTAAGTAATGTATACGTATGTATATATTTATACATTATTATGAGTAAAACTAATCTAACTCCGCGAAATATTCACAATAAACTGAAATAAACATCTATTTATACACATTTTATGTTGAAATTCATTCACATGACAACATAATGACATCGCGTTGTCATGACGGGAAAATGTGAAAAATATAATTAAATTTTCACCGAGTTCTAGCAAAATCGCATCGAACCATTAATTACATCTACGCATATTCATCATCGTCTCCATAACTTCAATTCGCTCGTCGACAGCTTCATATAGCATCTAAACGCTTCGCAACTCACATATTATATCGCTCCTCATCGTCGCGCTACGCACAAAATATTAGTAATCACATTTCATAATGCTCCTAAGCATTGTAACGCACCTTAAATAACGCATCCTCATCGCTGCGGCGCTGAAGATGGGGGTACATATGCCCGCATCCTCGAGACGCCTGCACGCGTTCGCTCCCTTTGCGCCACGCAGCGCCCATAGCGCGCCACGAACTGGCCGCCACTCGACGTGACACGTGCACGCTGATAATTCTTCATAATACTCGCGCGTGGTACGGAATCTTCCTTCTTCTTGTTGAAGAATACCCCGCACCTCCACCATGTAACATGTGAGGGTGTAGCCGGTGGAGCATTGAAGAATAAAGGCACTTGATAATTTAGTATTATATATTTCCGAAAGAATACAAGATGTTGGTTTGGTAGCGCTCAGATGAGAACTGAATCAATATTTAATACATAAACATTACGTTAGACTGACAGATAGGTATTTGAATCTTTAAAGTTTCTTTATAATTCATCAGTAGAGACGGCCAGTCTCTACAGTACATTACTGCAGAGGCCGGGAAGTAAGGAATTGCCGGCCGAGTACATATAGCTACGAGATAGTTACGAGGCTGGCAACCCCATTTCCCGCCGAGGTATGTATAGTGCTTTTCTCAAACATGCAATGAAATAAATAAACTTACTATAATAACCTTACTTAATATTTTATAACACAAACTGTCTGTCAGAAAGTGATATTATATCCATAGACAATGCAAATTCGGCTAAAAGCTGTTTCAGTTCACATTTTTACCGCGAATATTTAGATGAAATATTTTAAATGTGTAATCGTGCAGTTAAAATTACTATTTAAAATTGTTTATAATGTGTTATTTGTTATGTTCATGTCAATTTGAAATAAATAAAACTGCAAAATATAGCAAACATCGTTTTTTTATTAATGGCTGAATGCCGTGATGCTGTGGCCCAAATACTTGTGGAATGGAAATTAAAAAAAAAAATACATTGCCGGCCTGGCCGGCAATGTAAGTATGAAATTTCATTACGTGCCAAGTGTCAAGCCGCACCGGAAACGAGGTACTTTGCGGCCTATTTTTAGGCACGTAATGTAAACATTTCGTGCCATGTTTGAGAAAAGGTATAAAGTGTGACATTAAAGAAAGCGTCCAATCTGCGGAACGAGCCGCGAGCGGTCACCGACACGGCGATAATGGGCTATTTGACACTTTCCTTACTAGGTACTTCTATCTCACTAATGGGGCAATTGCAGAAAAAATGTACCTTTTACTTTTTTTCTCTGATAATAGTGTGTCTTATACCATTTTAATCAGAATCACGAGCACTTTTCATTTATGATAATTGCTGCTTCTCATCCTGATTTTGGTGTTTGAGGGTTTTTCAAAAAGTACAATTCAACGGTACTGAACGGTATTTTGTGTCAATTCCGCTACCCAAAGGTTGCCTGGAAGAGATCGTTTTTTAGCGATAAGACCGCCTGTTCTCTACTCTACCCTATAAATTGTTTTTTCTACTCCTGTACTTTTATCTGTCTTTTACTTGGTTACGAACACTAATATAAGAAAAAACATAATATGAGTTCAGAGAAGTCTATACTAGGTATATTCCCCATAACAGCACTAGTGCCGTTATAGTCGCAAAACGATACTGCTAGCAGCTACAGACTTCTAAATCTAGGTTAAACTGAGGTCAAGGATTAAGCGCTCAATACTAACTTTACGATAAAAATGCACAACTACCATTTTAAAAAACAATTAAATTCCTACGGTTTTTAAGAAGAACAAGACTTTCGAAACTAAATTCATTGATGCCAACATAAAAAAAAAGTATTTTTAATATCGTCACTGCGTGTCACTGGCGAAGCGAGTATACGTCAAATTGAAAAAAAGTTTACCATAGACACATACTGTCAGTCATATGTCATATTTGCCTTGTTTGCTCGCTATGTTTAATTTTATATTTTAAAACCTAGTCGTAGAAAAAGTATTGTATGCAACGTTGTATAATTAAGTCAAAAAACGCTCATGGCGTCTCTATTTGCGATATTCGCCGCCGCAGCGGCTCGTATCGCAACTAGCGCAATTCGCATTTTTTGAACCTACTTATACAACTGCTGCATAATAGTACATTACAAAACTAGGGTGGTAATACAAAGAAAGGCAGAGATCGCAGAAGTTTGCGGCCCGAGCTGCAAGCGAGGGACGTAAATATGCGATCGTGGGCTTTCTTTATTACCTCCCGTATTGTGTACATCATTTTACGCGCAGCGTGCGGAAAAAGCCACTTTATGGCCAGGTGTGGCATAAAATACCTACTAGTATTATGTAATGTACCTTTGTTATGTGTTTTTCTGGTGTGCAATAAAGAATATATGTATTGTATTATATTGAACTCAAATATTGAATACCGTAAAATTTTCCATTGTGTCACAACTGCCTAAAACATGTGACTACACTTTTTTTGAAACTCACTCTTCTGTGTACAACTTGTGAAGTTTACAAAGTAACCAAAAATGCCTTTCTCGTGAGGAATTTACTGAGCCGTGAGCACTTGCAACTGGGCTATGATGTCTTCTGAAAATTACTTTTGGCTAGCAGTGGCGTGGCGTAAAAGATATCCTTAGGCAAGCCGATGCAGATTTAGTGTACATTTTCCTTAAGGCGAAGAACACACTGAAATCGCCCGTCGCCGCGATTTTTTCCGTGTATGCGCAGCTACACGGAAAAAATCGCCGCGATTTACGCGCCAGTGTGCGCCACCCCGCGATTTTTCTATACAAATCGATGATTCTACATGCAAAGTTGAAAATCGCTGAGTCGCGCGTCGCCGCGATTTTCGCTGCAGTGTGAGATCCGCCTAAGAGTTGTAGAATAAGATGCTCAAATGCCTAATATTAGGCAAGCCGGTAGGAATCGAGTTCTTTGAACGCCACGCTACTGTCCGCTAGGCTAGATAATGGGATTAAGCGTTAAACCCGTCATTTATACTTATATTCGAAATGCTAGTAAAATCTAAATAATTAATGTTTAAAGCAAGTCATATGCCTCGCTGCCGTGAACTCGCATAGCGTGTTCACATACCTGCCGTGTCAAGGCTCCGTTTGCATCTGAAATCGATATTGCCACATTCCTAATCACACGCAGTCCGCGGGCCAATGCGATTGATTGATGTTTCGGCCTTGGGAGGTGTATCGACGTTGATTTACTTATTTTAATTATGAGACAAATAGCTTAATCTTTGTGTTGCAGTTGTCTTAAGACGCCTAAGGGTCTCCCCACATTTATCGACGCGGAATCGGTTTAAGTCAGTCACAAAAAGCTTTTTTCATCACACTTGCTCGAAAATGGTGTCATTACACGTAGGTTTTGCGGGCCGTAAATGACCTACTACGCCCTAGGGCGCAATGATTTTCTTTTTAAATTTGGAACGCTGGTTCTGTTTTACTCTTATTTGTCATGATCAAAGGAAACGCCAACTTACTTTTTTAACTTTTATTACTGAAATATTTATTTAAAGAGAACTGTTATTGCAAATACATGTAAACACATATTTCTGTAACATTAATTAAATGTTTAAATAGTGTATTTCAGTATTTTGCAAATATAAAATCAACCATTTAAGTCTTTACCGCTATGGTTTCCGAACATGACTTGTCGTCTTGATATATGTCACTAATGTCACTGTCAGTTTTACAATTTTATTTAGGTTAAGTAAGGTTATTTTAATCAGATTTCCTCACAAGTGTGATGAAAAACATTGTGTGTGCCACGGGCGGTAAAGGAATTACAAACTCGTGTTGTTAAAGCCCTCGGCTTCGCCTCGGCCTTGTAACAAACACTCGTTTGTAATTCCTTACTTACCGCCCTTGATACACAATGTACTACTGTCTACCAGTAGCGTGGCGTTCAAAGAACTTATATTACTACTTTATATGAAAGAAACATGTTGTTTCTTCCATTGGTTTTTAATGCGGGTAAATTACAACAAATTTCTATGTTACATATATAGATACAAGAAATCAAAGTACAAAGAAAAATTAAATGGCGCTCACCTGTGAATAGACCGGGAATCGAACCCGGTACCTCTGGATTTCCGGCCCAGCGACTCAACCATTCGTCCACCGTTACACCCAGCAAACACCCTCAATTTTGCCATCTACTTTGACTTCCGTATCATCTGTTTTAATAGGACTTTAACCCAAACGCCATCTATGAGAACCCATATTACACAGGTGCCTCACCCCAATGCGAACCTATTACAGATGCGACGGTCGAGCGAGAGATGGCGTTGTTTTTATAATACTTTATATGAAAGAAACATGTTGTTTGTTCCATTGGTTTTTAATGCGGGTAAATTACACCACATTTCTATGTTACAGCAAACGTAGATGGCAAAATTGAGGGTGTTTGCTGGGTGTAACGGTGGACGAATGGTTGAGTCGCTGGGCCGGAAATCCAGAGGTACCGGGTTCGATTCCCGGTCTGTTCACAGGTGAGCGCCATTTAATTTTTCTTTGTACTTTGATTTCTTGTATCTATATATGTAACTTATATTGCTGTTATAGATTTCTGTCTATGTGTCAAAAGAACGATCGATTATGCCTCTAATAAACTATTTTATGATCTACGGATTTTCCATTTTATTAAGTAGTTATAGGTCAGCGAAATCTAACGCACTCCATTTTTTTTTATTATATCGACAAAACATCACTGGCCTAACTCTAGAAACATTTGTGCTTGTGGAACTGTCAAACTAGTTCGCCTAATTATGGCGTTTACTTTCGAAGCGAATTTCCATACTAATATCGTTTGTTTGTATGGAAACTCGCCCGCAAATTGCAAGTGTGATAAGGCAGTAAGCAAAAAAGACATGTCTTTTTGCTTACTTATATATAATAATAAAAATGTATTTAATTTATTACCCCTTCGCCGCGCGACGCGACTACTAGTATCAAATTTTGCCCGAGGGGCTAAGCCCGCGACCAGAAAGAATACGCATTATGCAATAGAAAGAGACGGTTGAATCAGTCAAGAGGTCAGTTTTGTTAGAAAGGGAAACTTCTCTAAGTACATATTACTTATTCTGTGGCTTCGCGAACGAAGTCAGGGATAATTTCAGGGCTTTACAGGTCTTCTCGAACCTGTCAGAATCCGCCATTTTGCCGAGCGGGTCGTCCCCATTACAAGCGGCGCCGATTATCACGCTCCCCGGACTCCGACTCATGAATAAATATTCCAAACTCATTACTTCATTTAAATAATTTTAGTATGAATAGGGTGGCCATAACTTAGTATGGGCACAGAATAAGTAATAACTTACTTGTTCATACTACTACTAAACCCTACTAGTATGAATAGCTGCTGTTCATACTAGGTACGTACTGAAGTTTCTCTTTCTAACAAAACCGACGTTCGGGTTTGACCACCGGACGGAATGCGCTGGATCCGATCGTCTCTCTCTATCGTATAACGCGTGCTCTTTCTGGTCGCTGGGTAAGCCCCTTCGGAGGGGCAAAATTTGGTACTAGTAGCCGCTAGGGTTCGCAGTATCGGGAAATTTTAGTATGGCAGTACCGGGAATTCCCGGTTCTTTCAAACAAAAATTTCCCGGTACTGCAAACCCTAGTAGCCGCGCGTCGAAATCCCGGTGTGAGCCACCCATGGGAGTTAGTATATGGGAGGCTGTTATCGGACTGGACTGGACATTATTATAACAAAACGGGACTTAATCGCGTAAAAACATGCTATTACCTCGACGTTTCGGACGTGCCGTGACGTCCATGGTCGCGAAGGGACTGGCGAGGCGGGTGTCAACATCTTCTAGTCGCGCGGGTTTTCTGAGCTACCCGCACTTGGTCTTGATTATTACTTTGCATATTAGGGTTGTCACTCGACCGGCACATAACACTCACAACATCAGGCGATTTGCCGGAAAACACTTGATGATGTTTACACATGCCGATGACTGGATTCCACGACGAAGAAAGCTTAAAACCGTCTTCTCGGTTAAAATTGCCACGGACGGTTTTAAGCTTGACGGCTCGACGATGGGTGGGCCAAAGTAGTCACGAGTTGGCATTTGCCAGCTGTGTAGCAGAGGCAGAGTTGCTGCTACTCGTCAGAAATGGCCGTAACTCTTCAGAAGCTCGCTGCCGGGATTGTGGAAGGCGCTGACCTGACCTCTAGGAGACCAAGGCCGGACTGCACCTGATAGGACGGGTCTAGGACGAATTTAGGTAAAAATAAAGTAAATCATTTATTCTGCAAATAGGCCACATGCACTCTTACAAGACTGAATCTACTGTGTGAACCTCCAAATTTGAACGACCTACCTCCCTCCCTCCTTTATAGGTATATACGTCCATGGTGCAAGGACATAGTTATGCAATAACGTTCCAATCCAGAAAACAAAGTATCAACCTTATGTCTTTAAAAACAAAGTCCATAATCCAATAAATATTGCATGTGGATTGGAACGTTATTGCATAACTACGTCCAAATGTAGCCCCTCGCAACCTGCTACCGAAGTCCATGTACTCATCTACTAATTGGAGCTTACTATATTCTGTATGACCTAATGACGTCACGTCACCAAGTTAAAAATAAAATCATAATTTTTCGCCAAAATTCGCCAAAGCATTTTTATACGTCACCCTAATACGTACGGGTGATCAAAAGACTCGTCCTGACTTTATTAATAAACGTGCGCACCCTAGTCGCTGGAATTGTCCGGAATTCAAAGCGTTTGTGTGAGCGCTTTTATGTAACTTTGTTTTCGGTAAAGGGAGAATACTTTGTCGCCCTTGTCAGTCGACAAAAATAATGCGTAGTGATGTGACCTGTCTAGAGGTCAATAATTTGAGCGAAATGGAGCCAACAACACGAGTTTTAGTTGTGAGTGACCCGGGTCCTATTTGTAAGTGACTCCAATCTACCCCTTGAGCTAACTTATAATATAATTAATCTATGTTTTTTCCATGATTTTTAATATTTACCCACAATTGTAATTGATATTCATAATGCATTTTTTCTCTGAAATCATCAACTTCTGATAATTGTCGTAAAACAAACCTTACCTAACCTATTCGTTGATGTATGAAAGGGTTTTAAAATGTCCAGAAAATATAACGCGAATACAGAAAAAAGACTTTACGACTTTCAATTATGACAAACACTATATTATGCCTTATCATTTTATGGGAAATAAAGGGGATCCCATCATACCAAAGAACAGTGTTCGCAATGTTGTGTTCCAGTGTGGGGATAAGACAGCCGGTGAAATTACTAGCATAGATGCATTCCATCTTAGTCCTCAGGGTTGGCAACGCATTTGTAATATTAAGATTGCAAATGTGCCCCATGCCTCAGAAGTCACTTACCATTAGGTGACCTGTGTGCTCGTTTGCCGTTTCTATGGCATTATTTTTATACGTCGTTTCTCTTTTCTACCAGGGTAAGTTTTTGTTATGATCCCAAAAGCAGGTCGGGTCTTGGAGAGACTTCCATCTGACTAGCTAGCAGTAGCGTGGCGTCCAAAGAACTCGATTCCTACCGAAGTGCCAAATATCAGCCATTTGAGCACCTTATTCTACAGCTCTTAAAGAAAGGACCATGGGCAAATTTGTATGGGCAGCGTCCCCAAGACCAACAGAAATGAGACATGTGTCAGTTAATAGACCTTGGCAACGCGATGATTTTTACGATTTATGATGAGTTATGCCGGGCAGGACATCGGCATTGGCTGATGGGCCCTCCAGTATTAGTCAGCAGCCGTCCCAGCGGGCATCGGGCGACCTCATCCAGCAGGACTCGGGGTATCGTCCTGCTGGATGAGGTCGGGAAGCTCTTCAAGAGAATGCTGGCGTTCCACATCATCCAGCACCCGGAGGGCCCACGGGCCCGAACATTAATTCGGATTGAGTCCACCATGGATGCCATAAACCCCCTGGGGAAACGCAGTGCGGTGTTCCACAGGCGCCTGTTTTTGGACCCTTCCTTATAGAAAACAAAATACAATTTTCCAAGAAAACCCCATTCTTGGGGTGGTCGTCGCCGTAGTAAAAATCCATTGTGTTGCCAAGGCCTATTAACTGACACATGTCTTATCTCTGTTGGTGGGTTGGGACGTTTCTGCCCATCGTCCTTTAACGCCAAATCGGCACCGGCTTGCCCAAGGATATCTTTTACGGTACGCCACTGCTAGCTAGTTATAAGGTTTTTTTTGTGTAAACGTTGAGCAGCCACCGTAGTCAATGAGACTAAGGGCCCAGCAGTGGGTCGTATATAGGTTAGGGATGATGAGAAAATTTTCAGTACATGGCACCCGCTAGGAATCGAACCCAGAATCTCACGATACCGATTCAGCTGATCACTAACGTTTTTAATATATATAGATGTCGCTTAATTAGCCATTTAGTTAACTAGCCTAGCCTTTTTGTTTAATTTTAGGTTAGGTTTGTTAGTCGTCGACCTGCTGGCGGGTCATAATTAAGTGAAAATTTTTACTGGTTTAATCAGTCATTTAACCAAATGACTGATTAAACCAGTTGGCTGCGGCATAGACATGACGAAATAAAATGGACCCTCTTTTTGCCATCTCCATACGGAACTCCACGTGCCTCCGATGCCGCCAAATATGGAATAACTCGGGCGATGATGTCTTATTGTTCGCGGCCACTTGTTATAAGTTGCGACGCCGTTTGAGGTTTTGGGGCGCGGAAAATTACTTGTTCATGTGACGGGACTTTATAATTACTTAGCTACGCGAATACGAGGTACGATACAATAGAAGTTCAACTAATTCAAAATTTGATAAATTATTTTGCAAATTCCAGTCGGGCATTTGACATTTTTATAAGGTAGTAAGCAGGTACGTTAGTAGCCTTGGGGGTCATTATTCTATATTTTTCATATGTCAAATAGATACCAACAAATAACTAAAAAAATTAAATACCTTTGTGGTAACTAGTATGACCACAGAATAACCAACAGTACTACGTAGAGATCTTTCTCTTTCCTACAAAACTGAAGTTCGGGTCTGAGCACCGGACGGAACGCACCGGATTCGACCGTCTCTCTCTATTGCATAAAACGTTACTACGCTACTTGTACCAAATTTTGCTCCTCCGGAGGGGCTTAGCCAGCGATGAGAAAGATCAAGCGTTATGCGATAGAGAGGGACGGTCTGATCCGGTGCGTTCCGCCCGGTAGACGGGCCCGAACATTCGTTTTGTTAGAAAGAGAAATTTCTGTAATTACGTAGTACTATTACTTATTCTGTGGTCAAGTTCATTTAAGGCTATTCTTCAGAAATATGTCTGCGACTCATTCCTCTGTCTCCACACATTTAGTATGAAAAAGGGCCAGATGAATGAGGTGACCGCAGACATATTTCTGAAGAATAGCCCTTTAGTAGTACATCTAGAATTTAGTCGAATTGCCCTGCTATTTGGTTTGTAAACAAATAAAGTAACGCCAAGAAAAACAATTCGAATTTTCTTTTAAGCACTTAAAAGTTCACATCTTGTTTGCCCCTAACAGAAAAATGCAGACAAATAGACGGGTTTATATTACGCGTTGGTGTTAGCAGAGTTAAATCAAATGAAAAAGGAGCCGTTGCGTAGGCGTGACATTATTTTTAACACATTTTTCTTTAGCGTGTAAGATTATAAGGCTTGCGAGTCGACTTTCGCCCGTTTACGGTGAGCGGATTGCAAAGTTTGAAAGTTAAGTATACTTGCGTATAAAACAAACAAGGCGTTTTCATTGGCATTTCCTTTAGACATTCAACAATTTAATTGAACTTCCCAAAAAATATGGACATAGTAACCTTTAAAATACTCCATAACCGAGGTGATTGCGTCTATGGGGGCAAATGCATCTTTTAAAGGTTCCATTAAATCTGAACTCTTTAAAACTACCCCTACACTATGTGCCTGTAAATAATACGTATACGCTGTACTTTAGAGGCAGGTAGGGTAGTTTTTAAGGGTTCGGATCAATAAATCAGTCAATCAATCATAGTTTATTTGTATAAAGTAGTTTGTTAATAAATAACAGTACAAGTACAGTGATGTTATTTTTATACGGTCAACTATGTTTGGCCCAAAGGCGTACAAAAACTTAAGACGGATTTAATGGAGTCTTTAAAAGACGCATTTGTCCCCATAGTCACAATTACCCTAGTGGACCTTAGGTACTATTGTCTGTTCTTTTAGGTATTAAAAAAAAGGCAAACAAAAAACCACGTGACACGGGTCTCTCAGCCAATGAAAGTACCTAATGTTTTGTGTCAGTGAATACACTACCAGTACCAATGGCTGATCGACTAGTTTTTTACCCGACTGCGGTGAAGCCCAAAGGAGGGTTATGTGTTTGACCTGTATGTATGTATGTCCGTTCCTGTGTCCGCTCGTAACTACTCAACGACACATCCGATTTAGATAAATGATACATCATTAGATTCGTCTTGATGGTGCGAGTGTCACTGGGTATGAAGTTCGTTAAAATAAACAAAATGGTGGATTTTATGCAGTTTCAAAGTGCACCGCGGTCGGGTTTTTTTTAGTAAAAATGTGGTTATTGTTTACCTTTTTTTAAAATACCTAAAAAACAGACTAGCTATTTGACTCTTTATAATAAATGTAACGACAACTCTTGTTTTTTTTTTATATACGGTAGAGGGTAGCTATCTTTAAACCTTGTTTTCGAAAAAAAAATGCCTTAGTGTAAGTTTCTTCTCATTTCTTTTATATTTTCTATTTAGAGCGAGCGAACTTTAACAATCTGAAATCCACACCATCGCAATTTTACGACAGCAAAGTTTTTATTACACAACATTGGCTTGTTTACGTGTTGCCATAACCATTTTATAAGTCTTTTGTTGGACAAACACTTTCGTCACGCTATATCTCGGAGTCGCTATGAAAATACCCTTCGGCAGTTTGGCAGCGGGCATTTAGCACAGAATATATATAAGCTAAAGCAGTAAGGAAGCTACAAACAAAACGATCGAAACGCACGCACATATAGACGCGCGCTTTTACAGGGCCCCGAAGGGAATCTCACGCGGTGCCGTCAGTCGCGAGTGCTGCATGGAGGCGAGCGGTCGCGCTTTGTTTTTGTTACGTGCGCGCGCCCAGACAGCCCGCGATCTTTTTATTTTAAACAACCCTAACGCTCTAATGGAGCGTAGGTATTTATTTCAAAAAGTAAGCGTAGCTTCCATACTGCTCTATTTATATTCTGTGCATTTAGGTTGCGTTTACATCAGAGCTGTGCTATACTCCTCGCGCCGAATCATGATCCCTATAAATAAAATAAATAAATAAATATTAGGGGACAATCTTACACAAATCGAACTAGCCCCATAGTAAGCTCAATAAGGCTTGTGTTATGGATACTAGACGACGATATATTTAATACATACAAAAACTTAAATACATAGAAAACACCCATGACTCAGGAACAAATATTCGTGCTCAACACACAAATAAATGCCCTTACCGGGATTCGAACCCAGGACCTCGTGCTTCGTAGGCAGGGTCGCTACGAACTAAGCTAAAGCGGACGTCTAAAAAATAAATAAATATTAGGGGACAATCTTACACAAATCGAACTAGCCCCATAGTAAGCTCAATAAGGCTTGTGTTATGGATACTAGACGACGATATATTTAATAGATAGAAATACTTAAATACATAGAAAACATCCATGACTCAGGAACAAATATTCGTGCTCATCACACAAATAAACAGACCGTGACTACCTATGACAGTTCTTTCTCCATACTTTTGTAATGGCGTCGCTGTCATTTTTAAACGGTTTGTAGACATTATTCGGAAGTATAGCACGTACATTTACATATAAAATCAAAGTTCAGTAATTATAATATGAAACAAATAAGTTTTGTTTATCATTTTCGGAATCAGGTGTACAAATACAAGAAAGGAAAGAGTGAACTGTCATAGGGATCATGATTCGGCGCGAGGAGTATAGGTAACGAAGCAGTGTGCGAGGAAAAAATTAGAGATGTAACGAATATTCGGCCGCTATTCGGTATTCGGCCTATTCGGCCACATTTTGAATATTCGGCCGAAGCCGAATAATGGCATGGTGTTCGGCCGAATACCGAATAGTAAATTAACACAAAGTCGAAGGAAAAAGAAGGATGAATAAATATTTTAATAACAAATTATGAACAGTAATCTATATATTTCACATTAATTTCAAACATATATAGAACAGCAGCATAAACAACGAATTAGAAATTAAACTACAAATTAAATAAAAATTTTCATTGGCGCATTTTTCTATCATAGGCTGCCTACGATGAGTAACAAGTTGCAATCTGTACTGTCCTGTACAGAGATTCACGGCGCCGCTCACCCGGGCGTTCGAATTTACTTCATTTTAGGTAAAACCGTTGGCCGAATATTCGGCCGCCGAATATTCGGTATTCGGTATTCGGCCAAATCACTATTCGCTGCATCTCTAGAAAAAATCCTCCAATGGGGCATTCCACGAGAATGTCGGCTAGGTATGTGACGCCACTATTTACAAAAAAAAACCGGAAAAGTGCGAGTCGGACTCGGCCCACCGAGGCTTCCGTACAAATTTGTAGGTACATATAATAAAGTACCCTATAGAGTCCGACCGAAATTTGGGTTTCGGCTGCCATCCAACTAAATAACCCAATGAAAAGTAAAAATATAATTAAGAAAATTCTAATGTATAATACATAGAACTAGAAACATACGCTTAGTAACATAATCTTAAATATAGGGATGCAACGATACGGCTATTACGATACCAATACTAATGACGCATACATCGTAATGGCCAAATACGATAACGAATTACGATACGAATGCATTACGATATTTGCTTAATACCATTTTGATGAATTTATTGGAAGCTTTGTTGTATGTTATTATTGTAAGACTAAGTAAAGTAAAAGTATAAAAAAAAGTTATGCATTTTTAATAGAGATGGGCCGGACTACGGATTTTGCCGACTAGCTAATCGGCCGACTAATCGGTTCCCAATTTGCCGATTAATCGGCCGACTGCCGATCATAGTTATTAGCTATGTTCGGGTGCAATCCGAAATACACGCGTTCGTGTTTTGATCAGTTTATAATTAAGTTGATTTTGTTTTTGTGTTTGAGTAAAGTACGTAAAAATATAAAATAATTTTGAAAATTATGGTTAAATTTCTTCTGTATCTTGTGTGTATTCTCCGCTAGGCAATAGTGCGGATGCGAAGCGTTCAGAAATTGACGCGTTATGCGTTTCGTTTCACCCGAACCAGTAAAAATTTAAAAATTTTGAAATAAATGTATCGTAAAAATATCGTATCGTAATATTTACGATAACGAATGATCGTAAAGGTTTACGATAATCGCCGATATACGATTATCGTATCGGTATCGTTGCATCCCTACTTAAATATATAAAAATTTACTCTAAGCTATGCATGAAAAAAAATTGTACCTATTTCTTCAAAATAAACAGTTTAAATTAAAAAAAAAAAAACTGAATTTAAGGGGTTTCGTGGTGCAATTGGACATTCTTTATTTCAAAAAGCATAGGTGAAATAAGAAGTTATAATGTGTTATATTAATGATTACTCGAAATATCAGGCTTAATGATTCATATGTTAATTAAAAATGTGGACTGACTGATTAAGATTGTAATTTTTTTTTGTTTCGGTTCTGGTTTCGGCCGAAACTGACATCAAAGCCGAAATTCGGTTTCGGTTTCGGCCGTGAAAACTAGTTTCGGTCGGACACTAGTACCCTATAAAGTTTGATTCCCTTAGTAAAGCCTATTTTTTATGATTTAATTAAAAATGTATAGTTTTCAGATTTTTCCCTACACTTGTTGTAGTATAAGACGGTATTAGGTATTTGCCAAATTTCTTAGTTCTAGATCAGCGGTCGGCAACCGCTTAGCTAGATAGTAGCTTAGGAATTGACGCGGGCCGCATTTTGTTAATAATTTGTGATTTTATACTCTTCGGAATAAAGCGACGGCAATACAGACCGGAATATAGGGCCGCAAGGGAGCGGTTCAAGGGCCGAATGCGGCCCGGGGCCGCAGGTTGCCGACCGCTGTTCTAGATCAACGAAAAGTACCGTTTTAATTTTGTTTTTGTTTTTTTGAGACTTTGCCGCATAAAACGTTAATATCGACAGATATTAACGGTTTTTGCGGCAAAACAGCTGACAACAAGCTGACGACAGCAAAAAAAAGATTTTTTTTCACGTTAACTTAGCAGTTTGATTTTTTTCGCAGCTTCAAAGAACCGAAGACCTGGATATATGGTTATATTTTCAGCTCGAAACCTCCACGCGTTTCCGAGATAAAAGGTCTTCATAGACGGACAGATGAACAACAAAGTGATCTTATAAGGGTTCCTTCTTTCAGTTTTTTTATTTAATTAGTAATCTAGTGGCTTGCATGTGTTGATCTTGATGTCCCAAAGAAATAAATCGTATTAATAAACTACATAAAAGAGCACTCTAAACTGTTGAAAAACGTCTCATCTCTTGTGTTAATTCGTGAGACACGCGCGTGACGTCACAGCGATGGCGGCGTGGAGTGTGCGCTGTCAACCGCACGGACATGCCACTTATTATCTGTATTAATTGTTGCGAAAACAGACATGTTTGTTTATTTATAATTTCGTATATCTTTATTTTTTGACGTTTGGAGATCCTTTACACCTCGAAAACATAATATTTTGACAACGGAGACTCTTTACATCTCCATTAATTTTACTATCTATTTATTTTATTGTCTTGTTTCAACGCCTAGAGTAGAGACCTTTTACATCTCTAAAAATGTAGTTTTAAGTTAGATGTAATGTATTAATGTCATATTGTTGTAATACTTCATATATTTCAAAAGGTTATGGCAATGTTATAGTAAATATATATGTTGTGAGATTACGAGAAATTCGTAAATTTCGAAATTACCCCATGTTCAAATTTACCCCAACGCACCTTACACCGACCTTGGCGGGACCAGTCGGCAGCACCTTCGTTGTGCGTCGTTCGAGGATATTAAATCGTTCCTACATTTCGAGCCATTTCTGCACACTTGAATGACGATATGTCGATGACGGATTTGGAGTTTGTAGAAATAGTTAATTACTTACCTAGGGCGGTAAAACAAAGGGTGTCTCAGATCGCAGGTATTTCCGACGTAAATATTATAGAAAACTCATAAATATTTCTCGTCAGAAATTCGTTTGTTTTAATCCTTTTTTACAAGGTTTTTATTTAACTTGCAATGTATAAGTAGGTATGTACTAGGGCTCGCGGTCGTGTCCGTGTTTCGTGTACCCGTAGCCGGATCTCCGTTGCCGTGTAACACGGAAACGGAGATCCGAGCCGTTCGGCACGTGTAATTCGGCTACGTGTAATTAAGATACGTAGATACGTAGCTCCGTGCTACACGGAGATACGTTTCGTCCGCGACGTTTAGTGAAGATTCTATGTGTGTCTTTAAGACCCCCGATTGTAATGCGAGAGTCGTGTTTTTAATTTCAGTTTCTTTGCTTTTGTATTTTAAATTAAGTTTCAAGAGTGACCATATAAATATTTTGTCGGGGAGCTAAAATAATGAAAAACAATACAACCGTAAAAGGTGTATATTAAAATATTTTTTTCATGAAATCAACATATAATAACTAAAAATTTTTACTAAAAAAAACCCGACCGCGGTGCACTTTAAAAGTGCATAAATTCCGCCATTTTGTTCATTATAACGAACTTCATACCCAGTGACACTCGCGCCATCAAGACGAATCCAATGATGTATCATTTATCAAAATCGGTTGTGCCGTTGAGTAGTTACGAGCGTACACAGGAACGGACATACATACATACAAACAGGTCAAACACATTACCCTCCTTTGGGCTTCGCCGCAGTTGGGTAAAAATAGGTAATTTCTTAATCTTACAAAATACAATAATCAACTTTTTTTAATAAATCAACATATAAAAAATAGGTAATTTCTTAATCTCATAAAATACAATAATCAACTTTTTTTTAATATCTCAACATATAAAAATAGGTAATTTCTTAATCTCACAAAGGTGTACTTACTCATTGGATGCCGCAACTGGAGATTTTAGGTGAACTACTTTCAAATACTATCCTATAGATCCTGTAGTACCACCACGACACGGAAACTCATTATTCACCCGATCATTGCACAAGTTACAAATGCTTTATCACCAATTCTGGTGGCATATAGCCACACCTAGCTTCAAAACACTAACATGAACAGTATCCGGTGACCTGGTTCGACTCCAGGCACCCCCCGGCACATACCCAGCCCGATGAGCGTGTCGGCCGTGTGTAAGGCACACGGTCGGACGCCCTTGGGTGGTCTGGCCAGCGACCTGGTTCGAGCCCAGTGACCGCAACGGCCAACCACCCGGCCCGACAATCACAATGCTCGGAAGTGGGTTGTGAGTTTGTCAGGTTTAAAAAAAAAAAAAAAAAAAATGAACAGTATAACAAAACAACAACAAAAATAACAACTAACAGTTTAACAAGTTTTTAAATTACCAGCACAAGAACGTAGTTATGCAATAATGTTCCATTCCACATGCAATTTTTTTTGGATTATGGACTTTGTTTTTAAAGACAGTAGGTTGATACTTTGTTTTGTGGGTTGGAACGTTATTGCAAAACTACGCACCATTTATTTAGGTATGTCTCGCAATGTTGACTGACTGTTTCTTAATAGTGACCAATGAGTAGTACCTATAAATTCAAGTTCTAAACAAAATAGCCCCCTCCAAATTAGCAAAAGAAATACCTGCGTATCTTTATTAAAACAAACGAAACAACGCGGCCACTTCTTCCTTTCACTTAACTTCACGAACAATAGGTGCATATGGTACTTAACAGGTAAAACCCAAAGCTACTTATAAACATTATCTATACAATTGACATGGTTATTTTTTATTTACTCGCAAACTATTGTCATCTTCATCTGCTCGTGCAACTACCTCTTTGTATTGTCACCAACAAAAGGATTGTACAGGCAGTAATGATAATGAATAACAGAGTAAATTATTATTTCATTTAACAAACTTTTAAAATGTTGCATTGGTCGGGCTGCTTTGTTTCTTACTAGGGAGTAAATAATAGAGAATATATATATTTAGGTACATTTTTATATTCGTGCAATGCATTGGCAAGTCCCTGGTTTTGTCTAAAATCATAATGTCTGGTTATATGTATAGAAAACTGAATAATGCTAAAAATGGCATTAATTACTTAAATAGAAACATCTGGAATCAATTCAAAAACATAACTCCACTTTGATTCAAATAAAAATAAACTAGAAAACATACAATAAAATTAGGGTCGGTTCGACAAGCTTTCATACAATACCGGAGCGGAGCCGAGATCCGCAGATACGTAGCCGTGCCAGATACGTAGCCGAGTCAGATACGTATCCGAACGCAGACACGGCTACGTATCTCGGCGTGACTGTGTAGTACGGGACCTTAGTACCGCCGGTGCTAAGGATACGGAGCTACGTTTCCGCGTGTAACACGGATACCAGAAGCCCTAGTATGTACGAGTATATGTAAGTATGTAATGTATGTATACCTTACCCAGTTTGAACTGAGCTCATCCACTTACCTGCACTTACAATAGCATTGTATATATACAATGCTATTATCTACTTTTGTTCTCGAATCGCCAACCAAATACTTACAAAAAAAAAGGTTAGAAGTACACTGTATTGTTGCACCGGTGGTATAGGTCAAAACTTTAAACGTGATTTTCCGTGCTTTAGAAGCGTTTTCAGCAGGCTGAAAAGTGATTTCAGGCCGTTTCAGAGGTGGCTCTTTCACATACTAGAAGATTGAAAATTCACCCTAGTTGCCGTTGTTTTCAGGCGACTGAAACATGTTTTCAGTCCGTTTCAGGGCACCCTCTATCAGATGGCGCAATAACCTGAAAACCCGTTTTCAGGCGTTTTCAGGACCCCTTATGGGCCTTTGAAGTACACTTCAGTATATGGCGAAATTTCACGAAGGAGTGAAAGAGATAGCACTATTAGAGAGAGACAGCTATATTGAGAAGGTTCGAGAAGTGTGTGAAAGAGACAGAACTAGAAAGGGATAGCGATAGTCGGGAATGTTCCAGCCGAATCGAACATCGAACAATCTAGATTGCCTAGAACACTCGCGATGCGTCATTGACCGAGGGGTCACCGACCGCCCTTGGACTTTGGACCGAACATTCGGGATGGGATTTCTCTGGAACATTGTGGAGCAAGGGCCTCCGGATATATAAGCCGCGCGCCCACGACCCCACAGTCAGTTTTGAACTAACGGCGATACAGTGCGAGTCTCGAAGCGAACCTAAGCGAAAAGTTAATAAGTGCGTTATAGTGAAGTGATTAGTACAGTGATTTATTAAGTAAGTAAGCCTTGTTAATTAGTAATTTTGCAATAAAGTTTGCCTTTTTAATTAGTGGTTAATTAGTGCATTTTTCTATCACGTTACCTACCCCACGGACGTAACAGTATGTATATCGAATTTTCAACCTTATTTCTTGTCGGGTAGGTTTGTAATGGAAATGAAATGCAACAAATGTTATGATCGCCATTATTCTGTTAGTGTATTTTGTAGTCTATTGTCCAAAAAAATAAAGTAGAAAAACTATATTAACCTTCCAAGGCGTTTATTATCTTATTTTACTACAAGCTCATTGTCATAATTTGTGGTTAACCACTCAATGGTATTGTAGTCTCAAGTAGAAGAGCTCACTTCAAACTGGGTAAGGTATAACTATGTTTGTTCGGGTGGAATCTTGCAACTCAATTTTGAAGCAGATCTTCAACCGATTGAGCTGAAATTTTGCAAGAATGTGTAAATCAGATGACGATGCAATATTGTTATTACATTGAGCCTGATCTGATGATGGAGCCGGATGGTAGCTATAGCATCATCTAAATTACATGAGATAAATTCACCGTGTTTGGGTTCATTTGATTATTTGTGACGTGCAGTTTGCGATTATACAAAAACAAACCGGACAAGTGCGAGTCGGACTCTCCCACCAAAGGTTCCGTACAAATACTTTAAATAAAGACTATTTTTTTATGAATTAATTACAATTGTATAGTTTTCAGATTTTTCCCTATACCTACTTGTAGTAGAGTCTGTGCGGAAAGAGAATAGGCGTGGAGAAAACGGAACTAACCTAACCAGTATGGCCACAGAACAGAAAATACGGCACATACGGTAGAAAAGCATTACAGCGCCCCCCAAAATTAATCCTATTCTCTTTCCGCACAAACTCTATAAGACGGGTAATAGTTGTAGGTCAATGGAGTAACCTATAAGTTTTCTTGAGAGTGTTGAAATATACGTTTTTTGCGCCATAAACGGTTATATATTTTTTACGTTAACTTAGAACTTTGATTTTTTCACAGCTTCAAGGGACTGTAGACTTCAGTATATAGTTTTATTTTCAACTCGATACCGCCACGCGTTCCCGAGATAAAGGGTCTTGACAGCCAGATAGACCGACAACAACTTTGTTGTCCGTCTGTCCTATAAGGGTTTCGTTTTTTTCTTTTGAGAAAACCCTAAAAAGTACAGTCGGCAATAAAAGCTTGCCTCAAAAATCATTTTTTGACAGAACTTATTTTTGGTAAACTATAAGTTAACCTTGAAGTCTAGTAGTCCTCATTTCATTGACTGGGATCTTTGTATGTTTACCAACATTTGCATGAACAGCTGGTTTTTCAGCCTTCCGAATTTACGTCAGAAATGCCTCTCACAAATTATAAGTGCCTAATAGTTTCACGTACAAAATTAACTTTGCTGTTAAATATGGAGCTCTTGAAAACTGTATACCTATATAAATACGAGTATTAGGCAATTGCGAGTACCTTTGTTGCGAGTTTGCGAGTAACTTGGCAATGCTTCGCTTTTAATTTATTTCGAGCAAAACAGTAGACGAAAGGTGAAACAAAGGAATGTAGTTAAGACAATTGCCTGCTTTAACGGCTCTTGTTTTTAAATAATGTTCGTTAAGTACGTCTTTTTTACTGGTCTTTAAATTGCTTCGTTTATTGCTGTTATGACTTACGAAAATTATTATGGGCTTACAACAATGCTAACAATAATTTTAACCTCACAAGATGTCGTGTCATTAAATTTACCTTGAGGATATCCCTCAATTTTCTCATCAGAACTGGGTAAAAATAGAACAACCCTTTTATTTTGTAAAAAAAGTTGTGTCAAATTGGTTAATCTATTATTGACAGAGCCACAAACATAGAAATACAACTAGTTAATACCAATAAGCTTCTATACAGGGTGAATTTTAAATCGTGAATCGTAACCACGTTTACCGGTAAAGCTACTTAAGACTAATACAGAGCACTAGTGTTAATTACAATTAAATACCCGCTTAATTAATTATTAACAAAACGGTGGAGGCGTTTATTACCATTAATCGTAATAAAACTGAATTATTTTATGAGTAAATACGATTTTTAAATACCTACTTATGTTGACAATGTCGACGATGTTGACATTTATTGACAATACGTGCCAAAATTCTATCCAGCCGCCAGCCAACTTCAATATTGGGAGGTTGGATATCTAATGTTGAAATTTTCATGACAAGTACGAAACATGAATGTAGGGTGACAATTAAGGTGAAATTAGGATAAATCAAATTAAAAGTGGACAAAACAAAAATGTACTTAATTTAGGTTTCAAAGCATTGTAAGTTATTGTTAACTATGTATAGACTTCAAAAAAAATATAACGGTTCACGATTTAAAATTCACCCTGTTGTTTGGTTAACCTCTATGGTTTTATTCGTTTTCATGGATGACGTATCGCGTCATGTACTTATTGTCATATTATTTTACTATCAATAAAGTCTTGCTTGATTCTTAATCGAGTTCATAATTAAACATGGTGACAGCGGTTTAAAAAAAATGACCGATCCGAAAACCACGACCCCGGCGCCCGCCGGTGCATTCCCGGCGCTAACACCCCCGACGTTCTCGGGCAAGGCCGAGGATTGGACAGCGTTTAGTAAACGTTTCGAATGGTATCGACAAGCCTCGGGCCTAGCTACTCATTCACAGCCCAGGCAGGTTAGTACGCTAATGTACATTCTTGGCGAAAAAGCCGACCACCTATTAACGTCGTTTAAACTAACCGACGAAGAGAGACTTGAATATGATAAAGTCCACAAGGAATTTGCTACATACTACACTGGGGCGCAAAACAAGATACACGCACGAGCGAAGTTTAACAAATTATGCCAACAACCTGATGAGAGAATTGACGATTTCATTGCACGGGTATACTCGGCAGCAGAGGGGTGTAACTACCCGGAAAGCATTGAAGACGAACTCATCAGAGACAGGATTATCGTCGGGATAAAGGATATGAAACTTTCCAACACCTTACAACTCGACCCAAACATAACTCTAAGCACCGTCATCACGAAATCAAAACAAGCGGAGGAAGTTCTGCGCCAACAAAGTTCAGTAAGACCGAGCACTGCACATGAAGAGATCAGCGCGGTGCAAGGTAATAAGACTCGCAATTACTACAAACCGCCTAAAAGCAACGAACAACAATCATTTATAAAATCGTGTGGCAACTGTGGAAAAAGTCCCTCGCACCCATTCTCGGCATGTCCCGCAAAGAATAGCCTATGCACAAAATGCAGGCGGCGCGGCCACTGGGCGCAGCGATGTCGATCCGGGAGGTACGTAAATGAGATGGAAGAGACTCAACATGACCAAGATCAAACCAAAGACCTATTTTTGGGAACGGTAGGAAACGATGCCGATGTTGATGACCAGTACGATTACGTTGTCAACAGCGACCCGTGGCGGGTCAGTCTCCGGGTTGAAGATAACGAAATGAACTTCAAGATTGATTCGGGTGCAGATGTCACCGCTATCGGCGAAAATCATTTTAAAAAGCTAAAGAATGTGACTTTGGTTCCAACAAATTCCAAGCTTCGAGCTGCCGCTCAGGGTGAGCTCACAGTCCGAGGGACGTTCATGGCGGAGATTATTTGGAAAATAAAATAATTACCTCCGAAGTATTCGTAATAAAAAGATTAGACCAACCATTATTGGGTAAGCCAGCCATTGAAGCATTGGGGCTAATAAATCGCATTGACTGCGTATCTCACTCTCTATATGTTGTCAAAGATGCTGATTCTCAAGAGCTTGACCCGTTAAATGATTTTCCTGAATTGTTTCAAGGCCTTGGAAAGCTAAGGGGTGAATATGAAATTTGTACAGTCCCAAATGCTAAACCCTTCGCGATCGTATGTCCAAGGCGAGTCGCAATACCGTTGTATGACGCCCTGAAGAAAGAATTACAAGTTCTACAAGAACAAAACGTTATTTTCCCGGTCGAGAAGCCAACAGAATATTGCGCTGGTATAGTCGTGAGACCGAAGGATGACGGAAATATAAGGCTTTGCGTAGACTATACAGAGCTGAATAAAAATGTTTGCAGAGCAAGGTTGCAATTACCTTCTGTTGACGAATGTTTAGCGCAAATAGGTGGCGCGCGATATTATTCCAAACTAGACGCTAATAAGGGCTACTTTCAGCTACCTTTGGAAGCAAAATCTAGACTCCTTACTACATTTTTGACTCCGTTCGGTCGGTTCGCCTTTAACAGAATGCCCATGGGAATTGCTTGTGCCAGTGAAGTCTTTCAAAAGAAAATGCAGAACATGATTGAAGGCATTGAAGGAGTCATTTGCTGTCAAGATGACATTTTGATAACTGGCAGAACCTTGAAAGAACATGATACTCGACTAAAACAAGTGCTTAGACGGATGTCCGATGAAGGAATAACACTTAATAAAAACAAGTGCCAATTTCAAGTACAAGAATGTACATTCTTGGGTCATTTGATCACAAAAAACGGGATTAAACCTTGCCCAGATAAGGTTGACGCTGTTCTAAATATGCCGAATCCAAAGGATGTTTCTACTGTTCGTAGTCTTCTGGGGATGATCCATTACCATCTCAAATTCCTTCCAAATTTGGCAACTATCACCAAACCATTACGTGACCTAATGAAGGTCAAAGATCGGAACAAGAATGATCAAAGTATTATATGGACGAAAGAGTGTGATCACTCTCTGAACCTTATTAAAGAAAACTTGACGAAGCCTACATCCTTAGCGTTATTTGACCCGAAAAAGAAGATAAGGGTATCTGCAGATGCTAGTTCCTACGGTTTAGGTGGACTCATAGAACAATACGAATCTGGACAGGGAATTTGGAAACCCATAAGTTTTGCATCTCGCGCCCTGACTCCAGCAGAAAAGAATTATGCTCAGTTGGATAAAGAAGCTCTAGCATTGACGTGGGCTTGTGAGAAGTTTTCGATGTACCTTATAGGTCTACCTAGGTTTGAACTGCGGACGGATCATCAACCTTTGGTCAAGATTCTTGACGACAAGCCTATTGCCGATCTGAATGCACGTATGCAGAGGTTTCGTGTTCGATTAGCCCGTTTCACTTATAGAATCGTCCACGTTCCGGGGAAGTACTTACACTCTGCCGACCTACTTTCTCGGGCACCATTATCTCTTCCCCAGTCTGTGGCCCACGAAACTGAAGAAGCAGAAGACGTGCTGGCGATTCAAACTCAAATAAAATCCCTCCCAATGTCAGACTGCCTGCTTGACGAAGTTCGCAGAGGTCAGGAAGAAGATGATGTTTGCTATATTATAAAGGAATACATAACATACGGCTGGCCAGACAAGAGAATACTAGACAGTGACTTGCAACCATTTTACCCGTATAGAGGGGAGTTGAGTTTACAGGATAATCTTATTATGAGAGGTCACAGATTATTTATTCCAAACAAATTGCAAAAAGATTTTCTGCAGCGATTGCACCAGGGCCACCTGGGAGTAGAGAAATGCCGCAGACGCGCTCGAGAATCGGTATGGTGGCCTGGGGTATCCAGTACTATAAGAACAATGGTTCAACAGTGCCCGGAGTGTATCGAACACAGAAGAAATCCTGCTGAACCTCTCATAACATCAGATGTTGCGAAATATCCTTGGGAAATGGTAGCGATTGATTTATTTACTGCGAAACAAAAGGAGTACTTAGCAGTCATTGATTATTACTCTAGATATCCTGAGTTGGTCACTTTGATTCCGACAACGTCATCAGCTGTCATTTCGCATCTAAAGGTCATATTTGCCAGATACGGAGTCCCGAGGATAGTGCGAACTGATAATGGACCACAATTTAATTCAGCCGAGTTCAATAAATTTGCGAAAGATTGGGGTTTCACGCATAACACCAGCAGTCCTCATGCACCATGGAGTAATGGAATGGCAGAGGCTGGCGTAAAGATTTTAAAAAATATCGTCCTGAAATCAGAAGAGCCAATTTTAGGGCTAATGGCCTACAGAAGTGCTCCGGGTGAAAATGGATATAGCCCTGCACAATTGTTATTTGGTCGCAGGATTCGCACTAATATCCCAACCACTTCAGACCGCTTTATTCCAAAATGCCCAGATTTAAAGAACATCGATGAAAAGGAACAGAAAATTAAAAGCAGAATGAAGTTAAATTATGACAAAAGACACAATGTTAAATGTTTATCTGATTTGTCTCCTGGCAGTAGAGTGTGGGACTCGATTTTAGGCTCCTATGCCACCATACTGTGCAAAAGGAATGAACCTAGGAGCTACAATTTAAAAACTGATAAAGGGAATCTCATTCGCCGGAATAGAAGACATTTGATTCCCGCCGGTGAGGCAGATAAACAGATAGGATCTCATGATTCATCGATAATCGAGTACGACTGTCAAGAAGGAGAGACGGTCGAAGAGGCTGGAGACTCGTCACCCGCGTTCCACGACTGTGAAGAATGTGAAGACGAAGACCAACCAGCGGCACCAGAAGAGCCTTACAGATCGCGGTTCGGTCGATGCGTCCGGCCTCCACAAAGACTCGATATTTAGCATCGCTTTATTTTATTTTTTTATTTTATCCAAAGAGAGGATGTTTGGTTAACCTCTATGGTTTTATTCGTTTTCATGGATGACGTATCGCGTCATGTACTTATTGTCATATTATTTTACTATCAATAAAGTCTTGCTTGATTCTTAATCGAGTTCATAATTAAACACCTGTATTTTTAGGTCTTATAAAAAATAAATTATTAACGACACAAGAAATGAATAGGTAGGAACTTTGACGTCTATTAACTTTCTCTTGAGAATTATTGCATCTTTAAAATTGTAATTGCAAAATCTCGTCCCGAGGGGTTAGAATCTTCCGCGCTTTTGTTTCAGAAAACTCTTTAAGTGCACTTATTCTATCCCAAGAGATATAAAGTGAGCTTTATCAAACACGTGTAGCTTTAAAAGGTCGTAGATTAGTGTGTATTAAAGTAACTTTACTCCCTTTATCTTGTGAACGGTGGAATATTTTTTGTTTACGGGCGGTATGAAACATACAGCTGTCAACGACTGGTGTTATGTTGCTCGGGTTTTACGTAATGTATTATCCTTTGTCAAGGTCAAGTTACATATTTGAATCGCTTGCGCTTAGGCGTTTTGGACAATTCCACAAGCACCAATATAGGTACGTTTGTAAATGAAGAGGGCGCGGCGCTGCGATACGACTTATTCTGACACTGGCGCGCAGTGCCACACACACAAAGTCGAGTAAAGTAACATAGTGTCACTATTCCTTTAGGTGTGCGAGAGGATACACTAGCAAAAGATATCGTTTATGCAACTTTGATATAGTAAAGATTGATCATAATTAATTTTAGTATCTGTGATAGGAATTTGCTTAAGATATTTTGGCGATGATGATTTATTGTTTTAAACTACCTCAAAGTTTTCAGTGCTTGCAATGTCTTCCTACTTGTAGGCACTTGTGCTTGTGAGTAACGAAATTTTATTGCCCAAATAGGTGGGATCGGGGTCCACCAACGCGTTTACTATTATTTGAGCTCAATTTAGCTACATACTTAAGTAAAGATGAAACTAAACCTAAATTAGGTTTAGCTTAATTTTTACTTAAGTTTAGTTTACTAAGTAGTTTAATTTTATTACTTTTGTAGGTTCGTTCGAACCGGACCAATATCACCGAACTACTGAAACTAGGCCTATGATAATCAGATTTTCTAGGCTCACAGTTGTGAAGTTTTACCGCCAGAAACTCTGTGATCCTGAAAAAAAGAGAAGCCGCTGTGCTATCGGTAGGTACACAATATTTATTTTCATACATTCATTAGTTCATAAAATTATATTACACTCAACTGTGACTCAAGCACGTAGATATATAAAGTCTAAGAAACAAAGAATTTCACCGGCCATCGAGTCAGCAGTCGGCAGTCGCAGCAGCTTTTCAGCAAGCGAGAAAGAAATGTGGCCAGACCTCTACATTTTATGACATCATTCATATGAAATACTATGTCATCCAGTCTTCCTTATCAAGAAGGAATTTTACATCATTTTCTCCTAAAAGGTACATTATTGGATAGTAGCTGTCAAAGGTACTTTTCCTTTTGTAGCACGGGTCAATATATCGCATTTAGTGTCACAATGTCAAGGGTGGTATAAATTCATTGTTTTACGTTAATGGCATTGTTCTCTTTTCTTTGAAATAACAATATCTACAGGTTTGGTTTAAATTGTATGACAAAATCGATCTAAAAGGCCTTTAACAAATAAACCGGCAATCGTGTAGCACTTTTTGTAAATTTCTAAAAGTCACTGTAAAGGATAGTAAAAACTTTTTACTATCCTTTTCTCGTTTGTTTTATATTACAACCATTTCTCGGTACCTAGTTGAAAGTGGTGCCATGTTCCCAAGGAGCAAGTCGCTGTTATTTTATACAACTTTTTATACAAAACTTTTTATTTCTATTATTACACTGAGATTCCCTTCCTAAATATTATTAACTTCCCAAGAGTTCTAAATTATATTAATCCGAGCCTTAGCGAAACTCGCGGATGAAGTCCAATGTCAATGGCTCCCAAGAGTCCTAAGGAGCAAGTACCTAAAAAGTTTTTCACGTGGTGATATACTGTATAATATAATGCCATCTACTTCCTTTTCTCTTTCTTTTCTTAATACTTCATATGACTTGATACACTTTTTTATTTCCATTATTCAAATTACGAAAATGTCTTTCCGAATATTATTAATAACTTCTCCAGGATCCCAAATTATATTAATAATTCGTAACAAGTCGCGAGGTTCGCGAATGAAGAGCAATTGGCAGCGGCCACTTTATTCGGGGATTACCGGCCTAGGAACGAATTTCATTACGTCCGTCAGTTACTTAAGACCCATACTCGGGTTTCTGTAATTAAATAAAGAAGTACGTTATTCAAAACTCGCCATTTTACTTATAAGTGTTGATATAAATAAAATAAAATAACAATCATTTATTTGAGACCTTACGATTCATATACTGTTAGTTACAGGAAGACTTAGAAAAACGATGTTGGTAACAAAAAAAAATGTAATCAAAACAAAATAAATCTATTAGGTTTGGGCTACAGCCCATAGTGAGAGCAAAGAAGAGCTGTCACAAGCTCAACTCTAGGTACTTGGGCCTCCCAACGGCCACTGCAACCCAATACCCGATTGGGCAGTCGCGACTGTCGACTAGTCGAGGCGTTCGGCCAACGTCCTCAGAAGGCTGTTGCTGCTCTCACGCACTCTCCTAAGCATACGATATATTAAAAGTCATTAAGTAAAGAAAAAGAAACATTTAGTAATAGTTATTTGGTTTTATTTAAAATTGTTGGAGATTGTTTATAATGTGTTATGTGTGTGTTTAAATTCCTAAAAAAAAGAAACTGAAATATAGGTTCTGATATAAAACTACGCACGCGTGAAGTAGATTCACCCGAAGCCTTTACAATGATAATAAATATTTCAAAGTTGAACAACCAGACTCGAAGTTCATCGAGAGTGGATTTGGGAATAAAGTTCAGTTAAGATTTTTTCTAATCTAATTTAATGGATTTATTTTGTCAGTTTCATTGTGCCTGGGGCATTGTAGACGTCGGTGAGTGTGCGGGAGATTTCTTTAACTACTTTGGGATTTGAACTGTCATTGTCAAGTCTATTGACAGATCCTAGGAAATTTTGAGTAAGGTGCATTAGCAAAGTATAAAAACCGGCCAAGTGCGAGTCGGACTCGCGCACCGAGGGTTCCGTACAAACTCATAAGTAGATACATGAATAGTTCAAGAAAAACTATATGGCGATTAGTTTAGTAGGAGCAAATAAGTATGTGTTAAGATTTTTGCAAATTTCTCAAAAACGGTGCAAGTTAGGAAAACCGTTATATTTTTCCTGTAATATATAGGACAACATTAATAATTGGTAATTATTACAGATTTTTCTGTTCAGTAACTTCGAAGATAATAGGGGGGAATGGTATTTTTTTAAATGTTTTTCGCCATAAATCAAAAACTACTTAATTAAAAAAAAATACTGTTTTAATCTACAAATCAAGCCCTTTCATTTGATCGATATAATAGCCCTACTTTCAATTTGCAAAGTCTCATTACGGACCCCTTTAAAAAAGTAAAAAAGTTACAAGATTTTTTTTACATCCCATAAGCTCGGGTTAGCGGTTCTTAACACTATTCCAAATTTCAAGTCGATAGCATCAGTAGATCCTGAGATATCTTGCTGTGACAGACGGACAGACAGACAAACAAGAGTCGCACCATAAGGGTTCCTTTTTACCCGACTGCGGCGAAGCCCAAAGGAGGGTAATGTGTTTGACCTGTATGTATGTATGTCCGTTCCTGTGTCCGCTCGTAACTACTCAAGGGCACAACCGATTTTGATAAATGATACATCATTGGATTCGTCTTGATGGCGCGAGTGTCACTGGGTATGAAATTCGTAAAAATAAACAAAATGGCTTTTTATGCACTTTTAAAGTGCACCGCGGTCGGGTTTTTTTTAGTAAAAATATTTACCATTTTGGTACGGAACCCTAAAAACAGACAATTAGTCAAATTTCGGCCGTTTAGGAGCGCGATACGTGTTGTACCGGGGTATTCTAACGCATTCGTAAAACTTAGCTTTTAGTGTGTTTTGTAGGAAGTAAACTTACTGCTATTATATTATACTGTGGCATTAGAAGTAAAATTACTGCTATTATACTGTGGCTTTAGGGTCATTATGAATACTCCGGACTAATTGCACACCTCAAACAACTAGCACGGTTTTCTAGAAATTTCTAATTTTCAGAATTACACCACCTTTGAAATTATCCCAATGGACCTTAACAAAGTTAAATGTAGTATCAAAACATTGTATGACAATGCTATTACACACAAACAATATCATCGTGTGATGTATCTGCGTAGGGGAGACCGGGTATGGTTGTCTCGCGGGTTGGTTGTCACAGCGGCCATAAAATAATACTAAACGAAACATTAAGTACATCGATCGGTGCTAAAAGATCGCAAGAGCTGTACATCCTTCCGTACTTCACCAATCGATGCACTTATTCCTTCGTTTAGTATTATTTTATGGCCGCTGGGACAACCAACCCGCGAGACAACCATACCCGGTCTCCCCTACCACTATCACTTCAACATATAAATTGCTTTCCTTATAAAAAGCGACTACGTTACTTCAAAACGTCACAAATACGCCTAAACACCTTTGCACATACGCTGTTTCCGATTCAGGTTAGGACATAAGAATTTCTTAGAATATATTTTAGGAAGTTTGCCCATTTGGCAGGGTTGAGCAGTTTTTATGCTCAAAAAAGATTCTGATAAAGGTCTGCGAAGTTTATCAAAGGGTGAAGTGGGCGTTTGCTTCTTTACTGCCGCTTTTGCGTTTCGATACTAACTTTGAGTAAAGGTAAGATTAGGCACTATTTGTAACTACAGTCAGCCTCAAATCAAAAGTAACGAGGCGCGCACCCTAACGTAAGCCAAGATAAAACAGTACATTACATAACAAGAAATATCGGGAACTCGTAATAGTACATTGTGTATCTAGGGCGGTAAGTAAGGAATTACAAACGAGTGTTTGTTATAAGCCCGAGGTGAAACCGAGGCTGAACCGGGGCGTGGCACACATTAGTACATTGTGTATCAAGGGCGGTAAGTATGGAATTACAAACGAGTGTTTCTTACAAGGCCGAGGCGAAGCCGAGGGCTTTAATAACACGAGTTTGTAATTCCTTTACCGCCCGTGGCACACACAATGTTTTTCATCACACTTGTGAGGAAATCTGACTAAAATAACCTTACTTAACCTAAATAAAATTGTAAAACTGACAGTGACATTAGTGACATATATCAAGACGACAAGTCACGTTCGAAAATCATAGCGGTAAAGACTTAAAATGGTTGATTTTATATTTGCAAAATACTGAAATACACTATTTAAACATTTAATTAATGTTACAGAAATATGTGTTTACATGTATTTGCAATAACAGTTCTCTTTAAATAAATATTTCAGTAATAAAAGTTGAAAAAGTAACTTGGCGTTTTCTTTGAACATGACAAATAAGAATAAAACAGAACCAGGGTTTCAAATTTAAAAAGAAAACCATTACGCCCTAGGGCGTAATAGGTCATTTACGGCCCGCAAAACCTACGTGTAATGACACCATTTTCGAGCAAGTGTGATGAAATAGTACATTGTGTATCAAGGGCGGTAAGTAAGGAATTACAAACGAGTGTTTGTTACAAGCCCGAGGCGAAGCCAAGGGCTTTAACAACACGAGTTTGTAATTCCTTTACCGCCCGTGGCACACACAATGTTTTTCATCACACTTGTGAGGAAATCTGATTAAAATAACCTTACTTAACCTAAATAAAATTGTAAAGCTGACAGTGACATTAGTGACATTATCCATAGACAATGCGACTTCACGTCACGTTCGGAAACCATAGCGGTAAAGACTTAAAATGGTTGATTTTATTTTTGCAAAATACTGAAATGCACTATTTAAACATTTAATTAATGTTACAGAAATATGTGTTTACATGTATTTGCAATAACAGTTCTCTTTAAATAAATATTTCAGTAATACAAGTTAAGAAAGTACGTTGGCGTTTCCTTTGAACATGACAAATAAGAGTAAAACAGAACCAGCGTTTCAAATTTAAAAAGAAAACCATTACGCCCTAGGGCGTAATAGGTCATTTACGGCCCGCAAAACCTACGTGTAATGACACCATTTTCGAGCAAGTGTGATGAAAAATATTTTTCATCACACTTGTGAGGAAATATTAGTTAAAATAACCTTTATGCCACACCTGGCCATAAAGTGGTTTTTTCCGCACGCTGCGCGTACGGAAAAAGCCGCTTTCTGGCCAAGTGTAGACATAAAATGATGTACACAATACGGGAGGTAATAAAGAAAGCCCTCGATAGCATATTTACATCCCTCGCTTGCAGCTCGGGCCGCAAACTTCTGCGATCTCGGCCTTCCTTTGTATTACCACCCTAATTGTGTAATGTACTATACTTAACCTAAATGAAATTGTAAAACAGACAGCTGACAGTGACACTAGTGACATATTATATCCATGGACACTGCGAATGTCAAGTCACGTTCGGAAACTATAGCGGTAAAGACCTAAGACGGTTAATTTTATATTTACAAAATACTGAAATACACTATTTAAACATTTAATTAATGTTACAGAAATATGTGTTAACATGTATTTGCAATTACAGTTCTCTTTAAATAAATATATCAGTGAAACAAGTTAAAAAAGTAAGTTTTCGTTTCCTTTGAAGATGACAAATAAGAGTAAAACAGAACCGGCGTATCAAATTTAAAAAGAATACCAATACGCCCTAGGGCGTAATAGGTCATTTACGGCCCGCAGAACCTACGTGTAATGGCACCATTTTCGAGCAAGTGTGATGAAAAAACAAATATACATTGGTAAATATGGTGTTAATAGTAATTATTACATAATATATAATCTACGTGCAAAAGAGCTCAAGTCTCACAATAGAGTTGTGACATTGTGTACCAATACCAAGTTTATATGTGACTTGTACCGTTTGTACCCCCTATCACTAGCCCCACTGAAACGAGCACTTTCGGAACCTTTTTTTTTTAGCAATTTTCCCGCCTTTCTATACGTGTAATACTGTATAATAAGGGTTGGAATGCGAACCTTTTTACGACTCCGGTACTAGGCATCGAGCTGCCAAATCGCGTTATACAACCCTTAGGTAATTGTAGAAGTACCCAAACATTGTAGGCCGTAAAAGGATGGTAGTGAAATGAACATAGACTACAATGTGGGTGGTAATGGGCTAGACGACTAAAAAAAACTGTTCAGTCCGTCAGTTAGATTATTAAAAAATATGGTACACGTATTTTTTCTTTTATTTGACAAACAAAAAATGACGAGGATAGAATGCTTAGAAGTTTCGAGTGACAACTACAATTTTCACCTAGAAGTGACATCACAAGCCCCCACTCCAGAAGTTTGATGATCTATAACTTTGTCGATTTTTAATATTTTGATAAACCAAAAAATACGTGTCCCATAATTTTCCATAATCTAACTGACGGACTAAATCGAATTATATAGTTTTGACTCAGTCGTCATCCCCATTGCAATAAAAATAATTGCTGGGAAATAGTTAAGTATGTTATCATTAGTCGGATAAATATGATTTGATTGTAACGTATACTTATTTATTACGAGTATATCTAGATAGGTCTTGAGATCTACGCTGCGAGCGGACTTTAGGCAGCGACCAGAAAGAGCATGTCTAGTACGCGTTATACCTATTTGGTGTGTCATAAAGTTTGAAGTCTTCTTCTTCTCGGTACACTCTTGCCAGAGTGGCTGTGATCATTATTGTGAATCACGATGAGTGATGATTTGTAATGAACTAGTAAACCAAGCATTTAGTTGCGGCCTTGATCCGGTCTGTCCATCTCATTGGTGATCTACCACGTGGTCTGGTGCCTTCAACTTTTTCCTGCACTACGAGACGCTCTAAAGTCATTACCACGACGAGATACATGGCTGAAGCAGGTCAAAATGCGTGACTCCACTGTGGTTGATAGGTTCTGTCTGACGCAGAGTTCTTTTAATATGGAGCCAAATCAGTCTAGTTCTATCAGGCCCCCATTTTGCGTGGTCGTGTGATCAATCGCTCCATATTATTAACCGTTATAATGACTGTCTGTCGACGCAGAGCAAACACTCGACACTTGATATTTAGTGTGATGGCACCTTTTAGCCGAAGGTTCTTGCTAAGAGCTTTCAGGAACTCGAAGCCATGGGTCCCCATTTGGCATTGGATTCGTGATTCTATGCTATTGTAACATCTAAGAATGTCGTTGTGCCCCAATTCATTCTTGGAACAAATGCAAATGTTTAATTTTTTTGACCTTAAGATGATTCTGGAATCTGGATTTCCAGATTTAAGTTTGCTTGGAGAACCGAACCATTTTGTCCAAGCAAACTTAAAAATGATTAAAAATCCGTGTTGACGTCAATCATGGTTCAAACGTGTTTTATTTTATGCATTGTTCAGATTTGAAAAAACCTGAGAAGTCTCAAAATATTTTGAGGAGTATACAACAACATATGCAAGACTCAGCCTTGACTTGAGGCTATAAGGTAAATTTGGACCCTAATCTTACAACTTCAGGACCTTCTGGCAGGTATTTAGCAACGCCCTACTGTTCTGGCAATGTTACCTCGAGATTACCAGCATAAAAAACTATAGATTAAACCCAAAACTATCCTTGAGGCGATAAGATATTTTTTCAGATTTTTTTGCAAGTTTACGGGTCTCCACTGGGAAAACGCAACCACTCCGAGGTACCAGACGTTGAGATTTGTGACTGGAAGTAGACCGAAATAAGGAAGAAACAGAGCATTTTCATGAAGAAATAAGATGAAAATTTCGCCCGTGCCTCACATACTATTTGATTCTCAAGACAACCTCTTTTGTTTTAGCTCTAGTTGTACATAACATAAGAATGTGTTTTCCATACGAATATAACATAAAACACCTTAGTGTTTTATAAGTACTGTATTTTTGTTTTTTCTTAAATAAATAAAGCTATCATACAGCTTGTGCTTAGGTAGTAGATATATTAAATTAGTAACTCACGATTGAATGCAACGATTGACATGATAACTAGGGCTGCGTTCACGGTGGATAAGCACGGGCACAGTTAGGGTTGCCACTGACTAGTCTTTGACTTGGTGTGCCAGGGTTTTCACCAATTTATATCCTTACACATTTATTTGGCAATCTGTAGCCCGACTAGAGTAGGGAGTACAAAAAAGACCATTGTAGAATATTGAATTGTGAGTACTATTTGGTACCGGTTAGTTCTGGACCAAGGTTTACCGCAATACAAATCATTACAGAAATAACTACGTACGGTATGTTGCCATAAAAATTATATTACATCGTCATAAGCCTATTGCAGTGTACTGCTGGACATAGGTCTGTCCAAGGGTGCGCCACTGAGCATGATTCTTAGGCAGCGTTTCCACCGGATCTGTGCGAGGTAGCTAAGCGGTGTGCGAGGAAAAAATCCACCAATGCCGGGCCGCGCTGAGTAATTTGCCGCGTTGATTGGTGGATTTTTCCCTCGCACACCGCTTAAAGTAAAATCCACAGACCTACGGACTAAATTGACAAATGACTGACATGTAAAATGATACCAGGAACAGCAAAATAAAAATAGTGAAGGGTATATGTCGATAACAATATATCGACAAGTTGTAAAGTACAAATAACAGACTAGTTTAAATCAAAAATAAGTATATTAGTTTCAAATAATGGTTTCAAATGCGAATCCATAATAACACGTAACAATTTCAATAAACACTCGTAATAGCAATGACAACGTATATAGACACATAAAAGTAGTTTGTAAACAGTGGTCCAAAATTTCTGAAGATACCCGCTTTTTTTTGTTAAAAAGATGGACCACATCGTTGGGAATTTGAAAATAAAGAACAATAATTTTATTAATTCATTTAATTGAATGTATATATTTCAATAAACTATCATAAATATATAATTTTCATGTACATTATTGCTGGTTTGACATTAAATTTTTATCTCTAATTAGGGGTCTACAGACCTTTTAATCTGTCGAAATCAGTGGAAAAAGTTGGTATATAGATTAGCCGATCAAATTGCCAATTTGATTGTCCCGTCTGGGTAGAATTTAAACCTGCGATGTAACAATAATTTTAATATCGATGAGACGACACTGGCCAAACTGTGGCAACATTTGTTCATACTTACTTGTCAATTTACTATGTCTGTGGATTTTACTTTAAGCGGTGTGCGAGGAAAAATCCACCAAAGCCGGGCCGCGCTGAGTGAGGCTAGGCACGTTGATTGGTGGATTTTGTCCTCGCACACCGCTAAGCTACCTCGCACAGCTCTGGTGGCGCTGCCTTAGCCAGTCTCCTCCAGCTGCCGCCATTCAATCTTGCCCGAGGAAAAAATAGTATACTCAGGTAATGTGATGATGTCAATAGACTTGTGTGGGTCAGGACCGAAGAACTAAAAGGAATGAAATCTCACCTCGGACCGATAAGAACTAGTTCCTTTTAAGCGCTCTTAATCGGTCTTCGGTCCTTTAGTTCAGTAGTCGATACGTCGGTACAAATCGGTTGGGAGCGAATGAGCGAATGAGTCAAAATCAAATATTATATAGCTAGCTCCTTTCTTTCCTTCAGATTTCGAGATTTGCTCCTGAACTAAAGGAACTAAAAGACCGAACTAATTTCTTTGATCGATTGACCGAGATCGGAGCGCTCGAGCGCGCTCTTTTCAATGAACGAGCGGGCACAACTCTAGATGTCAATACCATAAAGAGTGATATTCAAATTGCACTGGGCTGAACACGTATATCGTATGCCGAGTGAGTTCTGAGCCATAACTGGAACCCGCCCAACTTGAAATGATAACGTGGCCGGCCACGAAAAAAATGGCGGAATGCGTTGGACGCCTTTATTAAGCACTGGCCAGACATAGCAAAAATAGAGAAGAATGGAAAACCTTTGCTCATCAGTGGGATAGTCTAGGTTAACACGTAGTAACGGGTATCACCGTAAAGTGTGAACCACGCTATCGGCTAACGCAGTTATTCGTGATTGCCTATAAGCCAGTACGGTGCTTGCCGATCAAAACCCATACATTACGGAGCAAATTTTTACTGTCATGTGGGGCACAACAACGATAACACTGCAACATCTGTGTAAGTCAACACACACACGCAGTACGGCGCTTGCCGATCATAGGTATTGTATGGCGAGGTTTTACTATCAATCAAGTATATTAAAAAAAAATCCTCACTCTGCGAACCTAACTACCGGTAGCTTGGGCCCTGCCCCGCTGCCGGCGGCACTCTAAGTAAGGTTTTTTATAAAGTGTTTGTATTTTGTAATTTCATGATTGTATTTCACACTTTATTTAAATATTGTGATAACACCTACCCCAAGATAGCAAATAAATAAAGAGATAATATTGTTGCGCCGGTGGTATAGGTCAAAACTTTAAACGTGATTTTCCGTGCTTTAGAAGCGTTTTCAGCAGGCTGAAAAGTGATTTCAGGCCGTTTCAGAGGTGGCTCTTTCACATACTAGAAGATTGAAAATTCACCCTAGTTGCCGTTGTTTTCAGGCGCCTGAAACATGTTTTCAGTCCGTTTCAGGGCACCCTCTATCAGATGGCGCAATAACCTGAAAACCCGTTTTCAGGCGTTTTCAGGACCCCTTATGGGCCTTTGAAGTACACTTCAGTATATGGCGAAATTTCACGAAGGAGTGAAAGAGATAGCACTATTAGAGAGAGACAGCTATATTGAGAAGGTTCGAGAAGTGTGTGAAAGAGACAGAACTAGAAAGGGATAGCAATAGTCGGGAATGTTCCAGCCGAATCGAACATCGAACAATCTAGATTGCCTAGAACACTCGCGATGCGTCATTGACCGAGGGGTCACCGACCGCCCTTGGACTTTGGACCGAACATTCGCGATGGGATTTCTCTGGAACATTGTGGAGCAAGGGCCTCCGGATATATAAGCCGCGCGCCCACGACCCCACAGTCAGTTTTGAACTAACGGCGATACAGTGCGAGTCTCGAAGCGAACCTAAGCGAAAAGTTAATAAGTGCGTTATAGTGAAGTGATTTAGTACAGTGATTTTATAAGTAAGTAAGACTTGTTAATTAGTAATTCTGTAATAAAGTTTGCATTTTTAATTAGTGGTTAATTAGTGTATTTTCTATCACGTTACCTACCCCACGGACGTAACATTTGGTGTCAGAAGTGAAGATAGAAAATGCCGTTTACACCACGTGAGAACGAGCCGAAGGGAGTGCAGACGCGGAGCCAAGCTGCAGCAGGTGAGGACCCTGCGCCGGACGCTGGCTCATCAGAGTCACCGGCCCCATGTAAGCAAGAGATGAACGTCAATGCCATCTTAGTTCTCTTAAAAGAGCAAGCTCGTCAACAACAAGAACAGGCCCGGAAAATCGAAGAGGGGCTTCGTGAACAAAAAGAGCAAGCTCGTCAACAGCAAGAACAAGCCCGACAAATCCAGAAGGAACTACATGGACAGTCCCAGAAGCAAGAAGAACAATCGAGAATGCTTCGGGACGTGCACGAGACCGCGGCAGAATGGAAACGTGAAATGTGTGAGGTCCATGAGAAACTGGCGGACATGGACATTAAATTTGACACTCGACTTCATGACGTTAAGGCGAATGTCGAGACTGTTAAAGAGGAAGTCAACACCTACAAAAACCGTCTCCAGAAGCTCGAAATAAAAGTGGCCAGCGGTACGAGTACCTGTGCAGCCGAGGTACCTGTGTCGGGAGGAGGACGATTCAAGGTACCTCCCTTCGATGGTACATCGTCCTGGACAGCTTATAAGCTACAGTTCGAGTCCGTTTCCCAAGCTAACGGCTGGAGCAAGGAGCAGGCCAGGACAGCCCTAACCCTAGCGCTACGTGACGAGGCGCTCACCATACTGGAAGCCCTAGGAGAAGAGAGAAGTTACGACCGGCTTCTAGAGGCGTTGGAGGCCCGTTACGGTGACAAGCACCTGGAGCACGTCTACCGTGCTCAGTTGAAGGACAGGGCGCAGGGGCGCAATGAAACGTTGCAGCAGTGGGCCCTAGAAATTGAGAAGTTGGTCAGAAAGGCGTACCAACGTACATCCGCCTCCTTTGTGGACACCACGCTGGTGCAGGCCTTCGTTGACGGAATACGCGATTTGGAGGTACGGGCTGCAGTGCGACTGGGGCACCATGGGTCCCTGAAGGATGCAGTGGCTCACGCCCTAGAGGTAGAAGCTGTGCGTCAGGACCCGTCAAGGCCTTATAGGGTACGTGAAGTGTCTGTTAGGGAGCCGACTGCTCCCCGTCGTGAGTTTGGGCCACGATGTTACCAATGTGGAGAACGTGGCCACATACAGTCTAGTTGCCCGAAAAGGAGCAGGAGAGCATGGCCGACGTGGACGAGTGGAAGCGGCAGCTGCACCAGTACCGGGACGGCGTGGCGTGCCAGGCACGTCGACGAGGTAGACAACGAGGCCGGCGCAGCTGAGCAGTTGCGGAAGCGCGTGGCGCAGCTCGAGACGGAGCTCGCACAGAGGAACAAAGAGCTCGCGCAGAGGAACAAGCAGCTCGTGCAGAGGAACAAGGAGCTCGAGCAGAGGAACGAGGAGCTCGCGCAGTTCATCAAAAAGTGGGAGGTTGAGTTGGCGACTCTGAAGAGCAAAAATGGGCAGCTGACGACGGCGCTGCAGGAGAGTAAAGCTAACGCGGAGGCCCTTATTCGAAGACCTAGTCTAGACGACTGTAAGCGTAGTCTTCGACAAGAGGGCAAGGAATGTTTGAGAATGTTGAGAGCTAACTCAGTTAGTGAAGAGTATCCGAGCGATTTAAGGGATCGGATTGATGACGTTCACAGTCTTGTTCGTGAACACGGGCTTCAAGCTAGCACGAGAATGAAGACCCGATACGACAGGAAGGCTAACCAAATTGGGTTCGAGGAAGGATCGTGGGTGTGGCTACATAACCCGATGCGAAAGAAAGGAAAATCCCCAAAACTGTCCCCAAACTGGGAAGGGCCATATAGGGTAGTCACGAAGATCAACGACGTCACGTATCGGATACAGCGAAACCTTCGTAGTCCATCGAAGATTGTTCACGTTGACCGACTGGCGAGGTACCACGGAAATAATGATGCTCGGGACGAGCATGTCTTAGGAGGGGGTAGTGTTGCGCCGGTGGTATAGGTCAAAACTTTAAACGTGATTTTCCGTGCTTTAGAAGCGTTTTCAGCAGGCTGAAAAGTGATTTCAGGCCGTTTCAGAGGTGGCTCTTTCACATACTAGAAGATTGAAAATTCACCCTAGTTGCCGTTGTTTTCAGGCGCCTGAAACATGTTTTCAGTCCGTTTCAGGGCACCCTCTATCAGATGGCGCAATAACCTGAAAACCCGTTTTCAGGCGTTTTCAGGACCCCTTATGGGCCTTTGAAGTACACTTCAGTATATGGCGAAATTTCACGAAGGAGTGAAAGAGATAGCACTATTAGAGAGAGACAGCTATATTGAGAAGGTTCGAGAAGTGTGTGAAAGAGACAGAACTAGAAAGGGATAGCAATAGTCGGGAATGTTCCAGCCGAATCGAACATCGAACAATCTAGATTGCCTAGAACACTCGCGATGCGTCATTGACCGAGGGGTCACCGACCGCCCTTGGACTTTGGACCGAACATTCGCGATGGGATTTCTCTGGAACATTGTGGAGCAAGGGCCTCCGGATATATAAGCCGCGCGCCCACGACCCCACAGTCAGTTTTGAACTAACGGCGATACAGTGCGAGTCTCGAAGCGAACCTAAGCGAAAAGTTAATAAGTGCGTTATAGTGAAGTGATTTAGTACAGTGATTTTATAAGTAAGTAAGACTTGTTAATTAGTAATTCTGTAATAAAGTTTGCATTTTTAATTAGTGGTTAATTAGTGTATTTTCTATCACGTTACCTACCCCACGGACGTAACAATATAATTTCAACACCCAAGTACTCATTTATCGAGTGTTAGAGCAGCAACTATAGTAAAAAAACCGGACAAGTGCGAGTTAGACTCGCTTGGAGAGGGTTCCGTACGTTCAAAACAATATAAAACAGTTATGCTTTATTGCACAGACTTGTTATAGGTTTTCCTGTAATCTATAGGTGTAGGACTATTATCCATATTTTTTTCAAAATTCTAGGTCCAATAGTTAAGGGGGGGAATGGTAAATTTTTGCCTATTTTCTTAAATAAATTCAAAACTATTTATATAAAAATTATAAAAAAAATATATTTGAGCCCTTTCATTTCATATGTCACACGATATAGTTTGCAAACTTTTTTTTTAATTTTCTAGTTGACACCCCAAAAGTGGCTCCCATGATTAAAATTCAAATATTTCCGTGACACGTCCATATTTGGGTCATTAACCTTAATATATATACCAAATTTGAACTCAATCGGTCCAGTACTTTCGGAGCAAATTGGCTGTGACAGACGGACAGACAGACACACGAGTGATCCTATAAGGGTTCCGTTTTTTCCTTTTGAGGTACGGAACCCTAAAAAGTATGGAAAACAGTAGTATTTTTTGTTTTAATATGGCATAAGCTCCGATTTAGGATTCACAGACATCGTTAATTCCAAGAAATAGCCAATTTTTACGAAATTACACACCATTATTTAAGCTAAACGGTCTTATTTGGCAGAAAATTTTAAATTTCATTTAGGTACTCGGTCCCATTTTTATCACTAACCTTTCTAACCTAACATTTTACACAACTGATATGTGGGAAAAACAATCTTATATACTGCGTTATAAAGTTCATTATTGCTTGTCTATGAAGTGTAGATAAAACTTTGGGAAGGTAAGTGGTATATTTTTATTTCTTAAATCCAGTATAAAACAAGGCTTTATCCTTTTAACGGGGCTTTAACGGTGGGCCTACGTTTTGCATGCTGAAGCGAAGTCTTTCATTAAATATAGCAGTTAATTTTAGGGTTAAAACGGAGCTTTTTTCTACAATGGAAACTGTTGGGTCGGTAAAGGGTTCGAATTTTCTTTTATATTTTGTTCTTCCGATAACTTTCTTTGGGACTGAAGTATAAATTTGCAATAAAAAAAATACGAATAAAAAAGAAAGGTTGTTCAAGATACTTTTTTTAATAGATAATTACATTATATTGTACATTACCTTAAACCAAAAAAAGCATAAGCAGCAATCAGTAGCATGGCGTCCAAAGAACTCGATTCCTACCGGCTTGCCTAATATCAGGCATTTGAGCACCTTATATTCTACAGCTCTTAAGGAAAATGTACCTACGCCAAATCTGCACCGGCTCACTCAAGGATATCTTTTACGCCACGCCACTGGCTGTAATATATCTAAAGTATCGGTCGATCAATTGCTTGACCAAAGTAAATTTGTAGAATATCGTTTCCAAAGTAAGTTTTTTATGATTGTAAAAAATCAGGGTAACATACAAATACACATATGTATCTATCATAATCGTCAACATTTCAGTGCGAGCTGATCCTTTTTCATTTAACATTTTACGCACGTATTTATGAGTATAACCTTGCGTTGAAGATTTTATCACCGATCCTCCCGGGGGCTGAGGAGCAAACTCGAGTGCAGGCGGATCTAAGTACTCCTCAAGATATTATATCTTGTCTGAAAACAGTTGTTGATGTGGCCCAATGACACTGATGGGCGATAATCGGCCATTCTCACGAACTATGACTGCGTCTAATTACCGCGTCTCCATACATTTAGTATTAATTTGCGGTAATTAGGTGACCGCAGACATACTTCGTGAGAATGGCCGTAATACGTTATTTTTAGGGCTCCGTACCTCAAAAGGAAAAAACGAAACCCTTATAGGATCTCTTTTATGTCCGTCCGTCCGTCTGTCTGTCTGTCTGTCTATCCGTCTGTCTGTCCGTCTGTCAAGACCCTTTATCTCGGGAACACGTAGAGGTGTCGAGTTGAAAATACGCCGGCAGTGACCTACTTTTAATATTTTAAGGCAAGCAAAATTTTGCCGCTCCGAAGTCCGACGCAACGTTTCTACGCTCCGCGTCTACAGCGCGGGGCATCTCCCGACCAAGGTCCCAAAATCCCGAAATATTGATTATTTCTCCCGATAATAGGGTCATTCGATCTGGCAACCCTACTTGCACCATCGCGAGCCTGCGGGCCGGCGGGCCTGAGGACCGGAGGGCGAGCCCACCCAGACAATCACTCTCGCTTTCCTTCACAAGCCAAATGTACAGTCGAGTTCATTATTATCTGAGCAAAGAACGGATCAAAAATATCTGATCTAGTTCTTATGCTTCTGACAATAGGGTCCTGTTCCGATGTTTTTGGTCCAATCTTTGCTCAGATAATGATGAACTCGAATGTACCTGTAAGTGTGAAAACCTCACCTTCCCCTCACGGCCAAATCAATGCGATCTTCTGTTTGCTCCAAGTGTTGTATTTGGCTTACGCCGTCCGCGCCCCGAATACTAAACTGAGTAGGGTTGCCACAGTGTAAAAACGAAAGTCCTGAAAAATCCTGATATATATCGAATACTCCTGAAATTTGCACCCACTTGGTAAATGTTTATTTCTGTGACACAGGTTGAATTGACAATTAACTGTAAGGAACTCTGTGTTTTATCTCGAAAGCATACAAATATTTTCCCATAAGGTAATTGGAGTTGATTCATTTAAAACGAGCAATCATCTACTTTAATGTTATCAAATTTTGTTGAAATGTGTTTAATTTTATAGCTTGGTTCAACCTATGTCCGCAAAAAAACATGGGAAAATATCAGGAGGACCTGATTTTAAAGATTAACTAAGATGTCAAGAATTAGGAGTTGATTTTAGGGATGAATCCTGGCTATCCTGTCAGGTCAGGATTCAGGAACTGAATTTAGGAATAAACCCTGACATTTCAGGATTTTAGGAATAAATCGCGCTGCGGCAACTCCAACGTGGGGGGACCACCCCAGGTGCCTATACATCACGTCTATACGAACATGTTGTGTTGGAGGAATCCTTAATTCGGTTACACACTGTTCTAGACGCGGTATTAGGTAATTGTGTATACGGAATTCTGATATATTTGGACAGTAACATAAATCATATATGTATTGGGTATTTTCTTCAGTGAGGGAAAATTCGGCATCGTACAAAATGTCAGCTCATCAGTGAGGGATTAACTATGTGTAGCTATAATCTAAATCTAGAGATAATTAACCATACTTAGTACAATTTCCTTTTTTTTCTCAATTGTTTTTGTTAGTTTTTTTTTATGTTAGTGGCAAACGAGCAGACATTAATTTAAAATTTTGTAAACCTTGTGCATTTTGCTGCACATCAAGGAAGAGCGAGCGGTGTCTCTTGACACAGGTATCTGGTATACTTAAAAAGAGAAACCAACCTGCCTATCAGTGGCGTGGCGTAAGCCGGCATCCTTGGGCAAGCCGGTGCAGATTTGGCGTACATTTTCCTTAAGAGCTGTAGAATAAGGTGGTCAAATGCCTGATATTAGGCATGCCGGTAGGAATCGAGTTCTTTGGACGCCATGCCACTGCTGTCTATAGATAAGATGTACCTTTAGTTACTGAATAAATCATTTTTTTTTATTATTTTATAGCTATAGCAGATGCAGCAAACGCACAGAATAAGTAAATTAATAAATACAAATAAGCAGGGATCGTACTTTTGATGCCGATGACAGGCAAATGACGTCAACCTACATACAGGCTGATTTAATTAAGGTAATTACATTGATTTACCGTTACCGTAAATTACCGGTATCGTTTAAGTTATGAATTAATTAATTTTTTTGCTTTCTTTGATTGGTGTCAATGGTAGAAGACATATTGTAAGTAAAAATGTAGGAATGCGTTTTGTGCGTTTGGAAATATCAATTCGATATGCGATTTGATATATACTTATCCGAACGTATTATATTTATGCGGTCGCTTCTATATCAAAATGCGTTTCTGATTTATTTTGCAATTTTCCCGATTCAGTAAATAAGATAACACAGGCAGACACATCTTGATTTACAAAATGTAATGACCACCAAGTAATGACAGTAGTGATAACATTTATTCATAGCTTTTACGATACCGGTAATTTCCGGTAACGATAAATCCATCTTAAACCTAAAATGAATCATTCTGTATGTAGCTTGACGTAATTTTTACGTAATCGGCATCAAAACCCCTGCAAATAAGTAGGTAAATATTGTAGGGACATCTTACACAAATCGACTTAGTCCCAAACTAAGCGGGCATTTCTCCAGAAATGTCTGCGGTCACCTCATTCATCTGGCCGTTTTTCATACTAAATGTATGGAGACAGATGAATGAGTCGCAGACATATTTCTGGAGAAATGCCCAAGCAATGCTTGTATTATGGGTACTAGAAGACGATATACATACTTATATAGATAAATATATACTTAAATAGATATAAACCATCCCAGAGTCAGGAACAAATACACTCTAAAAAAAAATTGGTTGCTCCTAACAAGATTGTGATAGTTATATTCAAGCATCTTGATTCCATACGAGCCTAACAAGACGTTAGATGCATCAACTAAGATGATATTGATTGTTTATCATAGTTCAATTAACCATGTTCTGATTTGATTCAACAAACATTGGTGTATAAGGTAACTAATTAAACATGATCGAATCATACAAAGAAGAAAATAATGATAGAAACAAGGAATATGTTTGTTAAAATTATCAAGATTCTAGATTGTTGTTTTAATCACCAATGAACTTGCTGTTTTAATTAATCGGCTTTCGTTGATATGTTTAATATCTTGTTTGTTTTATTCAAGTTAACGCCAACAAAGAGAAAATTTCTCTTGGTAGGCTCTGATTTTTTAGAGTGTACGTCGTGCTCATCACACAAATATTTGCCCTTACCAGGATTTGAACCCGGGACCTCTAGCTTCGAAGGCGGTGTCACTCCTACTAGGCTAAACGTGTAATAAGTAATAGTACCTACGACTTACAGTACAGAAGTCTCTCTCTCTAGCAAAATTGACTTTTCTGGACCGACCACCGGACGGATCGCACCGGATTTGACCGTCTCTCTACCGCAACCGACCGCCCATCCACGGGGGCAAAAGTTCCACAACCACAAATGTTGCCAGAGTTAGGCCAGTGATGTTTTGTCATCATCATCATCAGGCTGAAATGAGCCAAAAGATGTCCACTGCTGGACATAGGCCTTCCCCAAGGATCTCCACGATTGTCGGCTTTGTGCTGCTATTATCCAGCGGCTTCCCGCGGTTTTCACCAGATCGCTCGATCGATGTTTTGTCGATATAATAAAAATAAAGACGGATATAATGGAAATAAAGAGTGATGACTGTGATTTAATTTATAACCTAATAAATAAAGTAAGGTGACACAATAAATTCTTGAAAAGATTTACAAATTACACGTTTCATGAATTTATTTTGTCTTTTTAGACCTATCCTGATGCGTGCAAATTATTGTCGATAGCATTTTATCGATATTTACCTATCACTATTTAATTTTCTGTGAGCCAGGATACATTTTTATCTGTCAAACGAGTTCGTCTGATTAGAGCGTTGACTGTTCAACTAAGTTGACTTATTGTACGCTAGAGTCACTGTGGTATTGTTCACAAATCGATACGAATACCTACTTCAAATGCAAATGTCACCGATCCGATATCATCCAAAAATATCAGATCATTAGAACAAGATATCGGCATTTTTGGGGTTCCGTAGCCACAGGTTGCCAACGGGGTAATCCATCTGTCACAGGCTATCCCTACCTATAATCATCGATAACCTAATACAAAATAAAACCCTTAAAGAACATTAAAATAGAAGCATAGTTAAAATTAAATGTACTAAAAACTAAAACTAAATTAAAATTAAATAAGCTAAAACCAAAATAGATCTAAAAATGGCCCCTGCGGGATAGTGCCGAAGATGCTGGCAGCATTTCCTCGCTGGATTGTAAGGCTGATGTGTTGAGCGAGGAAGCTGCCAGCTCTTCGGTCTCTGGTGGTTTCCCTGAGTCTCTTTGATAACTCCTTAAAGAGACTCAGGGCACCAGGGCCCCACGGACCAAGGGTCTCGATGCCAAAAGGAACAAAATCGTATTCTGCGCCGAGACCACTATATACATAAGGTATCTTTTGAGTCGTAATAGATAGGAGAGACTTGAAATTTTCACAGGATGTGTATTTCTAAAACGACAAATAAACGTGCTAGTGCTTAACACGTGCCCAATAGTTGACACCCGGCTGTCACCACTATTGTTAATGACTTAACATTCAAAATGGCGACTACTGGGACAGTGTCAAGCACTCGGACGTCTACCTACGAAACATTTATAAACGAAATAAAGTTAAAAATACTACTATATAGAGGGCCTCCTTACCTCGGGAACGCGTGAAGGTATCGAGTTGAAAATAAAACCATATACTCAGGTCTACGGTTCCTTGCAGCTGTGAAAAAATCAAACTTCTAAGTTAACGTGAAACAAAGATACGGCCGATATGCCGCAAAAAACGTAAATTTTGACACTCTCAAGGAAACCAAAATTCAATGGGTACTTTCCGTTGACCTAGAGAACTATGAAATTTGGCAAGTAATACCGTCTTATACTAAAAGTATAGGGAAAAATCTGAAATCTATACATTTATAATTAAATCATAAAAAAACAGAATTTACTAAGGAAATAACAAATATAAGATTAAAAAAAATACATTATTTACAACTTAATAGCTAACTTAACCTATTGGAACCTAGATTATATGTACAAATGTCCCCTATGTCGCCTCCTGTGGGTAGGGTGCCCATAAGGCTAGCTGCGTTGCCTCGCTGGATGGCAATGCCTATCCGCTGGGCGAGGAACGAGCCAGCCCTATGATCACCGGAAGACCGGATAAGCAACATTTTTTTTAATTACAATAAAAAAATTATTTTCTAAGGAAATCAAAATTTATAGGGTACTTATATATACGTAACGTACCTACTTTGTATGGAACCCTCGCGCTCGGTGGGCGAGTCCGACTCCCACTTGCCCGGGTTCTATTTACTGAATTATTTTTAAGAAATATATAGGTAGGTAAATATTGTACAGGGGTGGTGTGCGAATCCAGCTCGCACTTGGCCGATTTTTAATCTGGCCCGTTCACGATACAGGGGTGGCCCCCCGCTGACGTCACGAGTTCAAGGTCGAACAACAGACGGGGATTGGGCGATACGAAGATTGTAAACCTTTTGTCTTGATATTTTTGGAGATAAAGGTAAGGAACGCTTTGTTGGTTTAATTTTTTAAGGAACAAAGTGACAACAATCATACCGGCTATTTTTAACCGTTTTCACAAAAATAGGTTGGTCTGGGTGGTTCTATTTTTTAAATGTTTGTTATCTCAGATCTCCGTCGTTTATCGTTAGTAAAAAGCGGCCATATAGAAAATTTTTCAAAAAATTAGTTAAAACCGTTTTAAGATTAAAAGTAAATTATCATTTTTAGGGGTTCCATACCTCAAAAGGAAAAAACTGAACCCATAAAGGATCAAACTCAAACTGATTTATTTCTGCAAGTAGGCCTCAAGGGCTCTTTTACATGTCTGATTCTTTTCTTTTGGCGCTTCGGTATATGACCTTCCGGTGAGAAGAAGCGCCTGAAGAAACTCACCAGTTTCTCTTTTAAAAAAACATTACAACAATTGTGACATTATTACATAAAATTACATTTATAAAATGCAACAAGCAAATAACTGGGCACAGTTTTTTTCATCGCTTTGTTGTCCATCTGTCTGTCCGTCTGTCAAGAACCTTTATCTCGGGAACGCGTGTAGGCACCTACCGACTTGAAATTAAAACCATATCCTCAGGTCTGTGGCCCCTTAAAGCTATGCAAAAATCAAACTTCTAAGTTAACGTAAAAAAAGATATGGCTGTTTATGCCGCAAAAAACATGCATTTCGACTCTCAAGGAAACCAAAATTTATAGGGTACTTTCCGACCTAGAACTATGAAATTTGGCAAGTAATACCGTCCTATATATACTACAAGCAGGGTTCGGAAACCGGTATTTGCTCCATACAGAAATACCGGTATTCTTTCCGTTCTTATCGTTCTTTGGTTTATTATTTCGTTTTATAACCAGACAATCTAATAATACGAAATCATGACTTAAATACATTACTGAGCTCTACATAAAAAGCATAAAATAATTCAAACTATGGGGCTATTTCGGGGTTTTTGCAAAATACCGGTTTCGAGCCCTGACTTTGTAGTCAGGGCTCGGCTCTATAGGGAAATATCTGAAAACTATACATTTGTAATTAAAGCATAAAAAATATAGTCTTTATTTTAAGTATTTGTACGGAACCCTCGGTAGGCGAGTCCAACTCGCACTTGTCCATCCGGTTTCTTTTTTAATTAGGCCGCATTTTTACTGACGATGCGTTATGAACCGATTTAAAAACACACATTTTTAATTGAATGGGTTTACTTTCGGAAGCCAGTTTTGATTCTAATGATGGGATTTATGAAGAATTTAGGGAAAAACTCAAACATTATAATACCTACATATTGTAGTCTAGTAGGCACATGTACATTAATTTCAGTTGTTAAAATATCTCGTGAATTTGCTAGTGACGCAGATTCAGTGTTTGAAGTCGGTTTTATTAAATGTTCAAGACGAAAGCATATAAAGTGCCAGGTGCTAGGTATATAGCTGAAAGATCAACTAACTATACTATGAAAACTCCGTGCAGCAAGGTAAATGCAATTTTTACTCTTTTTGCAGACGCTTAAAACTCCCGTCTAGTTTTGCCCTCATCCACTTTAAATGAGCTCTCGTGCATCCTTCATTTTGAGACTAAATCTACATACATGAATAAAAATACTAGTAACCTATACTATAGTCACTTGTTAGTGCTGTTCCTAGAAAGAGAAGGAATTTTCTTTCAGCAATGGTATAAGTAATATCGGTAAACATGTTGCGTTGGGAATCAGTTTTACGCAGGTTTCGCCACAAAGTCAATTTGGCAGTGGTTTTCGGCGTTAGCTTTAGTTCGTTTTAATGATTACCTGTAAATTTGTAGAAAATAATTGTCTTTGGTATAAAACTTTTGTGACTCTGGTGATTCCTATGGTGGTGTTTATAAATAAATATAAAAAAAAAACACTCTTAATTTGACGAATCCGTTACGAATTAGACGTTAAGACCTGAAAGGGACACAAGGAAAAGATGTAGACTGTTAACTATAGTTGATTGAATCAGGTTGACTATAGAAAATTCCACTAAATAATAAAAAAACTAAAGGCAGGAATAAAATACGTAAAGAAAGAAAGTGAGATGATGAGAGTTTGTTAATTAATAGAAGTACTTTTATTAGTGAGTAATGTTCAAATCACTTCAATCTGCAGAAAAACTTAAAGGAACAAAGTAAAACTACCAATGTGATTGATTCTTAAAGATTTATGAACTCGCAGAGTAAAACAAATGAATAATCGGAAAGAAATAAGGTAAAATTACAGAATGGGGATGACGACTGGGTTAAAAATATATAATTCTATTTAGTCCGTCAGTTAGATTATGGAAAAATATGGGACACGTATTTTTTGGTTTATCAAAATATTAAAAATCGACAAAGTTATAGATCATCAAACTTCTGGAGTGGGGGCTTGTGACGTCACTCCTAGGTGAAAATTGTAACTAGGAGTGACGTCACTCGAAACTTCTAAGCACTCTATCTTCGTAATTTTTTGTTTGTCAAACAAAAGAAAAAATACGTGTACAATATTTTTAATTAATCTAACTGACGGACTAAATAGTTTTTTTTTGTCGTCTAGCCCATTTTAGTCAATTTAGTAGGTTTTTACATTTACGGTAAAAAACCGAACTCGATAGCCGGTTTTTAACCGTTGCCAAATACAGGCGGTTAACCGGTTTGCATTCCCTAGTGTTAACAACGCTTAATTGATCGGTGCTCGCGCGAAAGTGTTAAAATATTATAAAAATATTACCGTTTTAGAGAAACAAATACTTTATGACTTTCGATAATGATGACTAACAAATACAGTATGACTTATAACTTTATGGGAAACAAGGGGATCCCAACCTGCAGTCATGGTAGGTATTCTATACCTTAATCCAGAATTAGGTCTCTTATACTCTGCGTTTCCTTTAAATAAGTTGCAAAACCATACTCATAAGTGAGAAAAACAAGATAATAATATGCTAGTAACTTAGACCTAAGTAGTTACGAGAAAATGATAGTCACTTCATATTTGCGTTGCTTTGTGGGCATGGCAAGCTTAGAGCTTTGCAACGCCGCCGGGAAAGTTCTCGAGTGAGCTTTCATGTCTGACCGCTAGAGGCACTTGGGAACAATCCACGTTCTGTCACAAAACGTGTATTTACTTTTACTTTATATTTGAGCTTTTATTCTGAGCCGTTTGTTGTGTAAAGTTGTAAGAATTTCTGAAGTATCTAAAATGTCTATTTTCAGACGCCGAATTGACTTTTATATTACGGGTTTGAATCGTTCATTCTGTCACAACGTGAAGTTATTCTCCTCTAATATTTCTTTAAAGTCCTTATTCGGTATTTTCCAATTGATATCGCGTTTAGCAATTATCGGCGACGCCACTACTGATTCGACCTATCAAAATCGGTATTTTTGGGTTCAGCAATCCTGCCACACAAAACACATTTCCTTTAGTTGGTAATCATGAGCGATATCGTGGGAATACACTTCGGCCGATTGTAAAACAGGCCCAAGAGCATTATTCAAAGCTTATAATGAATTGATGGAAGATACTATGGTATGTCATGTATCTTTTGTAAATATGTATGGGCAATTCCTGTATGATTTTGCAAGGAAATTAACTTATGTTAATTCAATCCCTAAACTTCCCAGCACTAAGAGGTTGGTCCTGATTTTACGTAAAAGAATCCATAGTTAACTAACGGACTATAATTAGTCTTTATAATTACTCAATCAATTCCAACCCTTCACCTGCTATAATTAACCTAACCCTACCGAAGCCCCATAAGTCACTACGTAACGAACCGATCGTAACGGGAACGTCATAAATAAACGTCAAATAAATCCCGAGGCTGAAACAGCGTGGGCTGTGACGCAACTTAGTCCCTCTCTGTCTAGGAAGGCCCTAAGCGACGTATATTTCCTATTAAGATAGATCTTTTGGTCTCAGTAAGGTGCTTGCTCCTGATATCGATCTGTGTCCTTCACCTTGTGCCGGGATACGAACAGGAAGAACTAGGATTTGCTCGCGACTTCGTTCGGGTGAAAGTGTTAATAGCATAGTTAAAGAGGAATAGAATAACGTTTATTTTGCTACAAAGAAAAGCCCTATGTCCAGCGGACCTCAAGGTTGAAAAGATGATAATGATGATTATCCTTTAGTTTTCAGTTAACTACAAAAATTGGCGTGTCGAATGAAAGATAAATTTCCTTCCCAAAGTCAGTGAGAAATATGTAATTTTAAGAAGGTACTTCGGAAAAGAAATAAAACTTACCTATAGTGTGTATTTCTTTATGACTTACAAAGTACCTTTTTAGGGTTCCGTAGCCAAAATGGCAAAAACGGAACCCTTATAGTTTCGTCATGACCGTCCGTCTGTCTGTCTGTCCGTCTGTCCGTATGTCACAGGCATTTTACTCAAAAACTACATGATGGATATTGATGAAATTTGGAATATAGGTGTCTCGTATAAGCCGCTACTTAGTTTGGTAGTTAAACAACTAAAATAAATATTTTTAGGGGGGGCACTCCATACATGTTACACAAGCTAAAAAAAATGATTTCAGCAAATATCAACGTGTGGTATATAGTTCGACAGCTCTTTAAAAAACAATATAAGGTTTCAAAGTAATGTTTTTGATTAAGTGAATAAATTTGGAAATAATCGCTCCGAAAGTTGCGTAAATTGTGTCCCCCCTCTCTATCTTCTAAACCGTGTGTCCTAACGCTTAATTAATACTTTCCACGAAAATTATTTTCAACAAGATGGAATTAACCGTTTTTGAGTTATTGCCGATAAACTGCGCTTCTCAACAAAAGGCAATTACGTGCTATGAAGATACGCTCTTTTGTTGTTATACTTTTTTAACATCGTATTTTTTACCTTATAGTTTCGGCTATGGAACCCTACACTGAGCATGGTCCGACATGCTCTTGGCCAGTTTTTATTATTTAAGGAAGTAAATGCATAAATAACAACAGAATACACGAAAAATAATTTCAGCAATTTCATCTACTGGAAGCTTTATATAAGGAGGTTTAAAACAAATCCTGTCGAAATGTGTGTAAATGAACATTATTTATTACACATAAAAACACATTCAACGCAGCGTGTAGGGAAAATAGATTAATGTTTACTATGTAACATTAATGTAACTTGTATCATAACATCTCTGCCAGTGTATTAGGTAATGGGGACAGATATAATTAGAGCGAGTCTAGACGGGCAATACGAGTACAACCGTTTACTGTGTGGGCTGTTAGGCGCACCTGCGATATTCCGAATGAACATTAAAACTGAACTTTATATGGGCCAACAAAAAGTTCTGTTTAGGGAAACAGCAATTGCCGTTATCGGGATCGTTATGAAAGTAAAACTGAATGTGAAACGTAGGTTGTTTCTGAAATGTCCTGTTTAGTTTTATTGAGTGTATATTTTAGTTTTATATTAACCTAGGAATAGCTTTTTATTACCTGTACTTTTATTTAGACGGAGATTACACCACAGAAAAATAATTACAGATGTGTTTGTTTTGTGTTTGACTTCTACAATTGGATTCTGACTAATGAATTATTTTGCTGACAAATTAATAATATTTCACCTCCAACATTCATTTTGCTGACTGAATTACTAAATTTACTTGCCGATTTCTATCGATAATAACTTTGTTAGTTGTCTAAATAATAAATTAGCTGTCTTTTTGATTACCGAATATAATAATAGTTGATCAATGCCAGGATTACGCGATTTCGCCGCGCGGCTACTAGTACCAAATTATTTTTTTAGTCAGCGGCCAGAAAGAGCTCGCGTCATACCATAGAGAGAGACAGTTGGATCCGATGCGTTCCGTCCGGTGCTATTTGTTAAAAAGAGAGATTTTCGTACGTAGTAGTATAAGTAATAACTTATACTGTGTCAATGCACAACTTGCTGCGACTTCGTTGCGCGACATAGAGCAAGTTCTGTCATTTTCCACACTAGGTAGGTAGGTACTTGAATGGAAAGGGGTAGGTAGTGTTAAACCAGTGGTTCCCAACCGGTGAGGTGCTTTACGGACCACAGGTGATCTGATCTTTGAAAATGGCCTTCGGGACAGTGTTGAATACAAACTGTTTGCCTCCTGCAAGCATGAGCACATCTTTCGGCGGCTGGACATGGCGAACTACAAGTTAATTTTAAGATCTTTTCGCATCACTCTTCACTCGTGACCATGAAAATAAACATTTTTTGTTGAAAGTACCAAGGCTACTACAAGAACAACTGAGCCAGAGGTACAGTTCCTGTGCGTCAATGACGGCCCGTGTAAACTGTTGTTAACTAATTATCGGCGTGACAGATGGTCGGCGGCGGTCGATCATTGCCGTCAAACTTCGCCTAACCATCGGTATTGCCACGTTATTGCCAACACGTTGTAGGGAATTTAATACCTACTAAGTATCGAGTATATCAACTCGTAGAAGTTAGCGAATTTCTGCGTAAACTTCTCTGGATGATGAATTTTTAAGGAGTAATGCACAGTGTGCAATTTTGATGATTCAAAAGATTATAATACAAGACCCTGTGACAGGCGAACGGAAGGACAAAAGTAACTTAGTAAGGCTGCGTTTCCACCAGAGCTGTGCGAGGTAGCGGAGCGGATTGCCAGGAAAAAATCCACCAATGACGGGCCGCGCCGAGCGAGGCTAGACACGTTGATTGGTGGATTTTTTCCTCGCACACCGCACAGTTCTGCTGAAAACGTAGCCTAATGGGCATTTCTCCGGCGATTACCTTGGCAGTGACATTGAGGAGCATTTATGTGGAGGTCTTGCGAGATTTGTGCGATATTTTTGAATATTAACTCTCCAAAACGTAATATTATTGACAACGGAGACTCTTTACATCTCCATTAATTTTACTATCTATTTATTTTATTGTTCTGTTTCGACGCCTAGAGACCTTTTACATCTCTAAGAAGTTAGATGAAATGTATTAATGTCATATTGTTGTAAAAGAGAAACTGGCGAGTTTCTTCCGGCGCTTTTTCTCATCAGAAGGTCATTACCCGAAGTGCCAAAAAAAAAGAATAGAATCAGACATGAAAAAGAGCCCTTGAGGGCCTACTTGCAGAAATAAATGATTTTGAATTTTTATTTGGTAGACAACCTCAACGTCTACCAGATATCTGGAAATGTCCAAATCATCCAAGACTTCGACATTAGTGATGCCCCCGAAGTCAATACCACGGAAATCATCGCAGAAATGCCGAAACAGGCCTGCGTCGACCTACGGCAGCGCCTGTGTGCAAACCTATGAAGCAACCTCTTTATTGTCGTCGTATTTCGAATTTTGGCGCCCCTATTGCCTTGGCGCCTGTGTGCGTTGCACACTACGCACACAGGGGCGGCGCGGCCTTGTGCCGAAATACGGTCGCGTTAGAATTTTCAGGGTAACGAACTCAAAAAATACATAAGAATCCAGTATGCTTGGCTTATTGAAGAAGGTTGGAAACACCTTGACTGTTACCTGCCTGTGCCTACTGAATAATACCGCAATTTCATCTACATAATTAAAATTCAAGAAACGAGGCGAGGCCATTCACCTTTCACAATCGGATATATCTTAATTTCATTAGAGACCGAAAAAAGGCGAAATGAAAAATACGAGTTCTTGAATAATTTTAGGTAATATTGCTCGTAAATTAATAGAAGGCGTTTTCGTTTTACTAAGGGTCAAATCATCATCATCTTCATCATAATCATTTCTACCTTGAGGTGGTCACTGCTGAACATAGTCAAAGTATAAAGACAAACAAGTAGTCCAACTTCGGCTGTTTAGAAGCGCGCGACACGTATTCACACAGACGCACGATCGCGGGTCTGTCTGAGTGCGATCCATACTGCAGCATTCTTGCGTATTCTTAAATCTTTGCTTGTAGTGCGTTCGTACACGGCGCGCACACATTCAAGCGCGCGATGTACCTCTTGTAGGAAGAAAAAGTACCGTATACCGTGACTACCGTGAGTAGAGGACCTTTTCAGATAAGTTGCATATTAATTAAAATACAAAAATCTGTAATTGGTCACAAATCTACCGACGTGAGAATTTCATTTGACGGTATAGTTTTTTCAATAAATTATTTCAATTTCAATTTTTTTTTCAGCACTGGCTCTGCCATTATCACGTAGTTTGAGCGTCAGTTACGCTTCTATACTTAATATATATTATTTCGACGAACATAGACGTTTCTAGAAATCAGAACAACCTACATATCAAACCATCTTAGTTGATATGTGATTTTAAAAGGTAGTGATATGTCTCATATTTATTTCCTCCCATCTTAGGATCGGCCTTTTGTACCTTATTTTCATCACGTGTCCTTTGTAAGTTATATTCCTAGAATTTGCAACATTCCCTAGGCCCTACATATTGTACACGGAGGGAGAATTGAGGGACAGCCTTGGGAGGACCCTTTTACTGTCCTCTCACAAACGGACGTAGGTATTATAGTCTTTTGTGCAACATTTTATTAAACTTTTTTCGGTTGTTTGGACGCCTCAAATGGAGTAAAAATTTGTAAACTACTCTCTGACCGCTTGCTACTCGTATCATAAAATTCAGGTGAAACTATGTAGGTACCTAGGTATACAACGCCCGTTCATAATCCATACAGATTGTAATGGACTTGAAGCCCTGATAAATACATTTTAACATTTTTCTAGAAACTGAACAATAAAATACCGCTGTTCCCTCAATTATTTACGTTTGATATGTATCTGATTTTCTGAAATATGTTATGATTAGAGATTTTCTTAAAAAATGTACGCGTATTTTCACAATACGTTTCTTAAAATTAGGAATACTGAGAAAATATGTCTTAGAAAATCTCTATATAACTAATTATTTTTACTAAAAAAAACCCGACCGCGGTGCACTTTAAAAGTGCATAAAATCCGCCATTTTGTTTATTTTAACGAAGTTCATACCCAGTGACACTCGCGCCATCAAGACGAATCCAATGATGTAGGTATCATTTATCAAAATCGGTTGTGCCGTTGAGTAGTTACGAGCGGACACAGGAACGGACATACATACATACATACATACAGGTCAAACACATTACCCTCCTTTGGGCTTCGCCGCAGTCGGGTAAAAAGGGTTTTTGCTTTCATTACATCGTACATATAATATGTATATCATTTTGGTAATAAATAATACTGGTAAACTTAGAGCTGGTCTGATATGGAGTCCAAGTAAACCACACTAATCTTTAATCCGAAACATTTTGCTTGTCTAGAGGTAATATACAATATTGGTATTAAATTGGATACCTTTTGGCGCAGATTCGACCACAAATAATAGCATTAGGCTGCGGCTCCAATGAGGCGGAGACGAGCGGAGCGGAGAGGCGATGTCTGGGGATCGACCAATCACATTAGTGTTTCCACTGACATTGACGAGATGTTGATTTCGACGCTTTGGGCTTAAAATCACTAAATTTCATTTTACCTCATTATCAATATCCCCAGATCTCAAAACTTCATGGCCTCAAAATACCTAAATTGCAGAATGCCTAAATTTTTTTCACAATCAACCGAAACCTTAATATCGCCGATGTTCAAATTACCTTAGGCTCATAATATCTAAACTTCAAAACAGCATTATGGCAAAACAACATATGCTTAAAACAACCAAACCTCAAAATACCTAAATTTATACTATCAAATAAACACTCGTAAAAAAAATTAGGTATTTTTGGAAAAATGCCTAAATTTAGGTATTTTGAGGTTGAGTTGTTTTGATATTTTGTCATTTCTGCCATTCGGTAATTGAAGGATTGTGCATTTCAATCTTCAGGCATTTAGAGAATATGCCGTTTTAAGTCAAAGTTATAATGAATTTCGTTCATTTTAAGAATGTTACAATTTGACATTTAGGTTTTATGAGCTCATGGTAATTTGAAAATAGGGTGTATTGGCAAATAAGGTATTATGAGATTTAGTGATTTTAAGCCCAAAGCATTTCGACGCTTTAATGTGATTGGTCGATCCTACACGTCTCCTCTCCGCACCGCTCGTCTCCGCCTCAATTTTTTTTTTTAGTGATTTATTTGAATAAAAAGAAAATGCAACATTACAGGATAATCCTAAGTCATTACAATTTCTTACAGCTAAGTCTACATTATTACATTAAATTCAATCTTATACTAGGCATAAACAAGGCATTAATTCCAATTTAGCTATATAAAAACAAATACAAAAAAAGTACAAAATAAACAATAATTAAAATGTCAATGGTTAAATTACTAGGTAAGACTCTCACACAGTTTCAGGCACTCTCTTTCAACAACCGTCCAGCCATCCGCAAACAGATCGCAGGAGAGCTGCTGCGTATCAAGCCTATTGAGGGCGTGTAGAGCGCGGCACACGGGAGAGTTACGGCGCGCGACCGTGTGCGCCACGGGCACGGCAAACAGGCACAGCCGGCGGAACCGCGACCATCCATGGAGCCGCAGCCTAAGGTATGTTTCTTTAGGCTCAAGCTAAAAGGTTTTGTTTTCTTTAGCTGTTGGATCTCGCTGAGACAAAGGATTTTCAGGGCTCGCTTTTATTTCTAGGTTGAAAAAAATTTAACTGTCTTCGGTTTTACTCTAAATGTAAATTGGGAACCTCCATCCAAATAAATCTCGGTTTATTTATTGTTATTGGATTGTGTGGGTAACATCTGTTGGCCTTTAAGTCTAAAAAGCGGTTAAGTGTGAGTCAGACTCACACACTGACAGCTTCATACTACCACGGTATAAAGAACGGTTTCATTAAAATTAAGAGCTAGCTCTTATCGGTGAACAATTTTCATTCTTCTCTATCGCTACTATCTTGGTCTACATCTGTCTGGCACTCGCGCACTCTTTCAGATTGTTTAAAAATAAACTTCATTAAATAAATCTGACAACAATAAATACTACGACAAATTTTTCAAATAAAAATAATTATATTGTTGCAGTTTTTTTCTTTTTTGTCAAGGTTTAGTTTAGTCTTATACGTAGTTTAATTATTTTAGTTTAGGATAAATTTTATGTCATTGTACGGTTTATATGACCTTGTTTTTCCTTGTATGGCCTATTAAATAAATATGTTTATTTATTGTTACACAAATCAAAATATATGGGGATATGAAGTAACAACCCAAGAGGAGCAACCCAATTTGTTTTAGTTTAGAGTGAATACTCTAAACTAAAACAAATTGGGTTGCTCCTAACAAGATCGTGATGGTTATAATCAAGATTGATTCCATACGAGCCTAACAAGACGTTAGATGCACCAACTACGATGATATAGATGTTTATCATAGTTCAATTAACGAGTTCTGATTTGATTCAACATACATATACAGGGTGGCTTTCGACGAGGGACTTTTGCGGAAATATTACATCGCTTAAGTGATACACAGACGATTCATAATGTTTAGAAACTCAAAAGAAGTAAAAAAAAATACAAAATTCACTCGTTTTAAACTGTGGTGATAACCCTATATTGCATCTGCACATCACGGCAAGGTGGCTAGATTAAGGTATCGCCGTCGGGAAAACTCGGGATATTACGTTTATTTCCGAGAGTTGTTGTCATCGTACTGATGTAAGAATGACACATAAATGTCAAATAAACCAAATAAAGTGCAAAAATATGAATAACAAAATTATAATATAGTAACTATTATAATTTTTACAGACGGTGTTTAAATGTTCCTCCGTGTACACGCTGCAGCCCGTGCCTGAGCATGTCGGTGCACACATGGGATAATGTCTGCTCTTTTTCCTACGCTACGATTTTTCCTTCGAAGATTGTCGAAGGCAGCAATCGAGTTTTTGGTCTGAATGTTTAAAAGGCTATAACTTGAAAACGGTAACATATATTTCCATAGTTTCTATGGGGGAAATATAGTGCTAAGGTTGTGTTATGGAGTTAATCAGGAGTAATTGAAATACGATCTTTCAAAAGTGTAGACGTGTAATGACTTAGTAAAAATTTGATGAGTGACATATAGGAAATAGCGCCTTACAAAACTAATAGCAATGTCACTTATGTGAAGCTGCTGGCACTTGTGTTTTAAATTTAAACATGCCCCCGGGGTTGAAAGCAAGCCTTTCAAACAGACTCGCAGACCACAGGGAGTGGACAAATTTTGCTGAAGGCTCTTCGGACAACTCCTGTTGAAGTCTTCACATCAGCCACGCGGGATATTCCATCAGATCCAGTATGAAGAGCGATTATTCTGCCAAGCTTCCACTTCAGCGGAGGGAGATTATCTTCCTTCAGCACGACAAGAGTATTTGTCTTAAGGGAGCCCTGATTGGTTCGCCACTTGACCCTGTGTTGGAGTTCTGCAACATACTCCTTACTCCACCGAGACCAAAAGTGTTGGCGAAGCTGTTCAATTCGTTTGAATCGAGACAAATAATTATAATTGTGATCCTCCAGATCCTGCACTGGCAACGAAGTTAGTGGGCGTCCAATAAGGAAATGTCCAGGGGTGAGCGGAGACAGATCATCTGGATGCGACGAAAGAGGGGTGAGCGGACGAGAGTTCAACAGCGCTTCGATCTGGACTAGTGTTGTGTTAAGCTCTTCGTATGTTAAGTGACAATTACCCAACACTCGTTGCAAATGGAACTTTGTCGACTTAACACCTGCCTCCCAAAGACCACCGAAGTGTGGCGCGTACGCCGGACTAAAATGAAACTTAGTTTCTTCATTTGCCAGGCCTTCTGCTAACGAGTTGCAGTTAGATTTCAAAAATTTAGCGATTTCATTACTTGCGCCGACGAATGAGGTACCGTTGTCAGAATAGATGTTTTCTGGCTTTCCTCGACGAGCCATGAATCGACGCAAAGCTAATAAGTAAGTATTACTAGTTAAATCCCCCACCAATTCTAAATGAACTGCTTTGGTGGAGAAACAAATGAAAATTGCGATGTAAACTTTAACTAGCATACAGCCACGCCCTTGACGGCTGGCTGACATAAGAGGACCTGCATAATCCACGCCCACATTCCTAAACGGGTGACCACCAGGTGACAACCGAGGCTTAGGCAAGTTACCCATCAATGGAGCAAGTACTTCGCCTTTCATTATTTTACATCTCACACATTGATGATAACATGCCCTTGCCAAATTTCTACCTCCTATCGGCCAATAGGTATCTTTAATAGTTGCCAACAATAGTTGGGGTGGTGCGTGCAGCAGCCTTTTATGTTCAAAATTAAAGAATAATTTAGTGAAACGATGATTGGACTGTATTAATATAGGATGCTTTTTCTCATAAGGGAAATCAGAATTGGAAAGACGGCCACCAACGCGCATTAAATTATTTTCATCCAGAAATACATTAAACTTTAAGAGCTTACTCTTTTTTGGCAAATCTTGTTTGTTTAATAACAAATTGTATTCAGGAAATGATTCGCGTTGACTGATTTGAATAATTAATTTTAACGATTTTTCTAACTCGTCATCACTGAGATACGCCGGCGTTATCTGTTTACGACACTTATTAATGAAACGCAAAACGTACCCAACTGAACGTTTAAGTCGTGAGAAATTAGAAAACCGCTCGAAATCTATTATTGTGACATCTTTAATGTCAACGTGCAGTGAGACATCTACGCGGGTTTCAGGCAACGAATTACATGGTTTAGGGCTCGGAGTCAACGGCCACTGAGACTCGTCTTGCTGTAAAAAAGTAGGACCCGACCACCATAATTCTAATGTATTCATAGCACTAGCATGAACTCCGCGAGATATTAAATCGGCAGGGTTTTGTTCCGTCGGAACATGCCGCCACGAGGAACTACCTGTGATTTCTAAAATGTCGGATACACGATTCCGTACAAAAGGTTGCAGCCTACTTGGCAACATCTTTAGCCAACCTAGAACAATTGTGGAATCGGTCCAAAATGTCGTGCTCCTAACTTGAGCTCGAAGTGACGCCATCACTTTCTGATAAAGATGAGCACCCACGAGTGCGCCACACAACTCAAGCCTAGGTATGGTTGTAGGTTTAATTGGAGCAACACGACTTTTTGCAAATAGCAATCGGACCAAAGTGTGGTTCTGATTATCTACACTACGAACGTATACGCATGCACCATACGCTCGTTCAGACGCGTCTGAGAAAATGTGCAGATCAATCACTGAAAATGAATGACATATAACATGCCGAGGAACGCGAATAGTATTCAGCGCTGGCAAACTTGCTAATATTTCCGTCCATAGCTTCGAAATCTCCGGTGATAGCTCGTCATCCCATGACAGCTTGTGTAACCACAACTTCTGCAAGAGCATTTTCATGGTGATTACACACGGAGACAGAAGTCCTAAGGGGTCAAAGATCTGCGCGATCACTGATAACATGTCGCGTTTTGTGTTTCCTTTGGAGTTTAAACTTCCAAGCGGAAAACACAATTGATCAGACTCTGAATGCCAGCTTAAACCTAAGGTTTTGCTCGGCTCGTTAGAACCTATGTTCAAGTCGACTATGGATTGGGCAGAGTCGCTTAGAAGGCGAGGCTCATTTGACTTCCACTTCCGCAAATTCATACCAGCGGAAGCAAGCGCATTGGTAACTTTATGGCGAATTTCTGTCACCTCAGGAATTGTATCCCCACCTGTCAGCAAATCATCAACATAAAAATCGTGCGTGATGATTTCTTTCATTCTTTCATCACCGCAATCGAGACCGATTTGCTGAAGGCATCGAGTGGCAAGAAAAGGAGCACTAGAAGTACCGTACGACACCGTGTTCAATTCATGTACCAACAGTGGGTCCGATTCAGAGGCGCGCCAAACGATTTGTTGCAGATGGCGATCGTCAGGATGTACTATAATCTGCCTATACATTTTTTCGACGTCCGAGGCGATTATGAATTTATGCTGTCGAAAACGAAGGAGGATAGACAGTAGATCATCCTGAACAGTGGCGCCAACCATGAGGATATTGTTAAGACTCACTCCTGACGAAGAAGGGCTGCTGGCATTGTATACCACACGCAAACGAGTCGTGGAACTACTTTCCCGCAGGACCCCATGATGAGGAATGAAATAACCTTTCCTCTCTTCAGAGACCGGTCTGCCCTCTGACATATGACCTAACGCTTGGTACTCTGACATAAAGTCAGTATATAAGTGTTTGAACGAAGGTTTCATTTTAATTCTACGCTCTAATGACAGCATGCATTGTTTTGCGCGTTGAAATGAATCGCCTAGTACGCTTTCACTTTGCTTTAAGGGAAGTCTTACACAAAAACGGCCGTCGGCCAACCGCGTAGTATTTTCAATAAAATGTTCCTCGCACATCCGTTCCTCCGGTGAATAATGAGACGACTTATGGCTCACTTCCTCAAGCTGCCAAAAGCGCGTAAGTTGGCTTTGAATGTCGTCATTAAAACCACGAGTATTACCGGCGTGCGAGTATACAGACCCGAAACAACATTTAATGGTAGGCGCAGGTACATGGCCGCTGTTTACGGGCCCTGAAACAACGTATCCGAAACGAGTTTCACAGAGTACCGGCTGCCCACTACCTAGTTTAATCACCTGTGATCCCAACACATCCCAAAATAAATCAGCTCCTAATATTAAATCTACAGCTGCAGGTTGATAAAAGTTGGGATCGGCCAAACAAATGTCTGACGGAATATTTAAGTTCGTCAAATTTATTTGACGACATGGAACGTCATCCGTAATGGATGGCAAAACATAACAGTTAATATTTGTAGAAAAAGTGTCATTCAATGACTTAATAGGTACTCGACACATTTTACCTACGTGTGATATCGAGTTGTTTATACCTTGTATCGATTTATGTACATTATTTATAGGTAAGTTTAATTTATGACACAAACTCTCTGTCATTAGGCAGGATGTACTCGCCGAATCTAAAATTCCGCGCGCGACGTGTTCACAATTATTACTATCGTAAACTTTAACTAAAACAGTCGATAACAAAACATCTTGTCCTCGAATCTCCTCTTTTCCCAACCGTGCAGCTAAAGTTGACATAGTAACAGGTGGGAAATTATTCGAGCTAGTCCCCGAGCTAGACGCTACGGGTGCGGGCGCCGAATGATTATCGGGATGAATCGATTGATTAGTTATAGTACTAGTTGCATTTTTTACGTCACAGCGGCCGGACGTGTTGTCGACATTCGACTTATTAATGACATCATTTACGTGAACGAGTGTATGGTGTTTGCGTCTACATAACTTACACCCAGGCCGCTTGCAATGATTCGCGTAATGTCCAGTGCGAAAGCAATTATAACACACCTTTAAAGTAGGTAATAATTCTAGCCGCGCAGTGTTACTAAGCGAGAGAAATTGTAAACAACTAGCCAGTTGGTGTTCACCGCTGCACTTAGGACACTTTGGAGTGGCGACATTATTGTGATTCGCATTCTGCACCGAGACCATCGCCTTTAACTTATGAGTTTGTTTATTAGATGTGTTAACACGTCCGGGAGTGTTATTTGTGGACAATTCCAACGTTTCAATAAAATCAGAACGATTTTGCATGAAATTTAAAAACACCTTAAGATCTATAGGCGCGTTTTTCTCTAAACGACCTTTATGTAATTCCCATTCGCGATAAGTCTTCGAATCTAGTTTATTAGACACTATGTAAATAAGCAGCGTATCCCAGTGATTAACGGGTTCGCCGAGTGAACTTAAGGCACGCAAATTTTTATTCAAATGATCTACAACGCGTTTTAGTGCAGATGAAGATTCTCTTGTGATAGGCTCGATGTTAAAGATTGCCGCGACGTGATTTTGTAATAATATGCGTTTGTTATCGTACCGATCACACAAGAGATCCCATGCTACAGTGTAGTTTTTCGCCGAAAATTCAATTGATTGAATAACCAGTGCCGCTGACCCCTCCAATGACGCTCGTAAGTAGTGAAATTTATTAATTTCGTCAATTTCATCATTGGAGTGAATGAGACTTAGGAATGTGTCGTGGAATTCAAGCCAAGATCCGTAAAATCCCGAGAATTTGGGTAACGATATAACTGGGAGTTTAACCAATTTATGGTTGCTAGCACGAGAGCTGCGTTCGCTTCCCTGGTCATCCTGCTTTTTATTTATGAAATTTAAAATATCTTGTGCCTTAGACATGACCGCATAATACTGGGATTCGAACTCAGTTCGCTCGGCCAGCTGTGCAGCCATACTCTCAGATAAACATTCTAACCTTAACTGTACCTCATCGTAATTGCTAAATAATGCTTCCATTCTTTGCATTCGTAACTGCAACTCATTACCATCAACACTGGTGAGCGAAGAAACATTTAAAGAGTTCACGTAAGTTGAGAACGTAGTTAAACGTCCTTTGTAGCTGCCTCGTTTTTTGATTAGATCCTTGTCTTCGGTCATTTTGAGAGGCGTGTGTGGTCAACTGAAATTTTACACAATACAAGATCAACTTAAATGTATTAACAATGTTTTACAATGACAATTACAGTGAACTTAATTATTTAAATTAGCAATCGCTTAAGGTTAAATTTACAATGAATTATTTTAATTTTAAGTACACTTTTGAATAATCATTTACTGTATATAATCGTAGTAAGAGTAAATGACTAACGGACACTTTAAGCTATGGTTTCTCTTAACACTTATGTATGACTAATGAATACCTAACGATTACCTAGCTTCACAATTCGCGAAATAAACTAGTTAATTAAAAAAGCTTTACGCTTATAATACTGAACAATAGGTATTAAATTAACTAACGCGAAAATAAATTAGAGTGAACTAGAAATCTGATGCCACATAAGTTAACCTAGCTGTTAGTCAAAGTTGGTTAAATATAAAACAGTACTAACCTTAATTACTCTTAAACCTATAATTACTACCTGACTGAGTGATGGGAATAAATGAAGAATAAATGAAGGCTTAAACACTGTCTTCTCGTCCAGCAATCCAATTCAAGCGCGATGTCCTTTCACCTCTTTGTTCTCTACCGCGTAACCTCTTGAACTTGCTGAAATTCTTCAATTTTTTCCGCAAATAATCTCCGTTTTATAAAATGACTGGTTTTATATTTTTTAATTGCTATCCGGTTCGTAATGGGCCATGTTATGGAGTTAATCAGGAGTAATTGAAATACGATCTTTCAAAAGTGTAGACGTGTAATGACTTAGTAAAAATTTGATGAGTGACATATAGGAAATAGCGCCTTACAAAACTAATAGCAATGTCACTTATGTGAAGCTGCTGGCACTTGTGTTTTAAATTTAAACAGGTTGCACTATCTGCCAGTTCCGCAAAGGTCCCTCGTGGAAATCCACCCTGTATGTATAAGGTAACTAATTAAACATGATCGAATCATACAAAGAAGAAAATAATTATAGAAACAAGGAATGTATTTGTTAGAATTATCAGGATTGTAGGTACATTATTGTTTTAATCACAAATTAACTTGCTGTTTTAATTAATCACCTTTCGTTGATTTCGTTTATTTCATTTAACGCCAACTAATGAAAAAAACTCTCTTAGTTGGCTTAAATTTTTTAGAGAGTTCGGCAGCTGCTTCGCTAATCGAATGGTTGAGACGCTGGGTCCAAAATTCCAGAGATAATGGGTTCAAGTCCTGGTGTCGCATAGGATGCCATTTTGTTTTAATTTAGATTTTGATCTTTGTTTATTTTCCTTGTCACTATATTCCAAGAAATGTCTAGGCACTACCTACACGCAATAATGACAGTGAATGGGAATGGTTATTTCAACACGGACGCGCAATCAACTAATGGAAAAGGAGCAGCACAAAGCGCCATCTTTGATCCACTTTACCTATCGCAAAATAATTCTGGTCTTACGTAACACTGTCTTATATAAACTTTCTACCCCATAGCATGCCATGGGGTTTGTTTATTAATATTTATCTATTATAAATGTGAAAGTTTGTGAAAATGTTTGGATGTTTAGATGTTTGGAGTGTAATGGAACGTTATTGGCGCGTCGTTTAAGTGTTGCTTAAGTGACCATCCATTATGGGTTTCGGATCGTGTGGATCCGGCGTCATAGATTATTCAATTCTTTATTATAGAGCTTTGCCTATTACCCTCATATAATTACTTCATGTTTATTTACTAAATTACATAACCACGTAATAAGTCAGAGTACTAATTAGACCTAATGTTTTCCGAACACATCAAGCTCTATTAACCTTTCCATTCCGAGTTCGGGTAATCTAATGTAGGAGTCCATCGTACCAAATTAGTACTTATTTGGTAAAACGCTGAGCAAATTATCGTTAGGAAAGCAATCAACCTTTCTATGACAAGTATGGGTCATTCTTATTTTTGTGCACATAGTCACTACCGTGGATGTCACTACCGATGGCGTTAATACTCTTTCTAATACAATACAATACAATACAAGTATACTTTTATTGCACACCAGAAAAACACATTACAAGAGGTACTTACATAATTAGAACAATTTAAATAGGTAGACAACAGGCGGTCTTATCGCTTAAGAGCGATCTCTTCCAGACAACCTTTGGGTAGCGGAATTGACACAAAAATAAACCAAAAAACAGTAGGTGGTGCGAAGGGTAACAAGAGCGAGGGCTAATTTGGTACCAAAAATAAATAACCGCAGGGGCATAAACATACATAAATAAATAGATATATAAACCTACATATACATACATAAATACAAATAAATAAATAGGGGAAAAAATTAACCGCAAAACAGTCAGCAGGCTTTGCAAAGAAACAGTTTCCAAAAAGTACACAATTTAAAAATATTACGGGACGGATAGGTAATAATTTAATTTTGGTTTTAAAAATAGGAAGAGATTCAGCACATCTTAACTCGAGAGGTAAGGAGTTCCATAAACGTATGGCCTGGAAGGTAAAGGATTTCGTATAGAATTTAGATTGAGAGGAAGGAACATTTAAGAGCAAATTTATAGCGCATCTTACCGACGACAGGTAACTGAAACGCTCTTTAAGATAGCGGGGAGTTGCGGGGTTGAAAAGTATGCTATAAAGTAGAGAAAGAATGTGAGAGTTACGTCGAAAACGGATAGGGAGCCACTTGAGTTGGGATCGAAAACTAGAGACATGATCATACTTGCGTAACCCAAATATGAATCTAATGCAGATATTTTGAATGCGCTCAAGCTTATATTAAGTTGATTAAGAAAATTGATAAAGAAAATTAATACTATCATGTATTCACTCATCCATATGATAAAAAGAACTCATGATATTATGACGGTTAGGTCGAACGTTTAGAAAGAACAATTAAAGCTACGGTAATGACATCCACGGTAGTGACTGTCTGTACAAAAATGAGAATGACCCGTATATCCCAGATCCTGCTTTGAATACTTTGATATAGTCCGTACAAATTCTCAAGTGTCCGTCAAGATAGCGTACACCGTAGAGATATTCAGAATCGGATGCTAATAAATAGTACCCAAATAGTACCGACGAAATAGCTAGGTGAAAAAAATAGTACTATATCTCCGCTTCTACGATAGCTAGAGAAATAAAATTTTAGGGTCCTAGGGTGCTATTTGGGTACTATTTTTTTAGATATAAAGAGTTTCCAAAAACAAAGCCGTTCCAGATATACAAACGGTGTACGCCAGCTTGACGCCCGGTAGCGTACACCGTGAACAGGCCTTATATTTCAGAAAGTTTAAGGGTACTATTTTTTTTACCCAGGTATTTCGTCGGTACTATTTGGGTACTATTTATTGGCTGCATCAGATTCTGAATATCTTTGCGGTGTACGCTGTCTTGACGGACACACTCTTAAGACCAAATTCCGTCAAACGAACGCAAGCCACAAACTACCTTATAATCAGAGCATAACGTAGTTTTTGGCTTGCGTTCGTTTGACAGCGTTTAGTCTTAAGAGTTTGTACGGACTATAAGATCAAGGACCTTAAAATAAATAACCGGATGTAGCTAATAGATAACTGAGGACCTTTAGTAAGCCGGTCGCTCTGTACTTACGAGCAGCACACACACACATGAACCAGCGTTTTCCGACCGGCTTACTATACTCTGCACTTTTAGGTATTTAAAAAAGGTAAACAAAAAAACCACGTCTCACGGGTCGTTCAGCCAGTGGTATTGTGCCACAAATACAAAATGTTACTTTGATTGGCTGAACGACCCGAGTCACGTGGTTTTTTTGTTTACCTTTTTTTAAATAACTAAAAGTACAGAGTATACAGGTTGTCCCATAACCGACAAGTCACAGTGACACTGGAGGTAGACCAGGTGAAGAGGTACCAAACCAACTTAACATGACCCCAGTAAAAGTAGCACGGTTTTTGAGTTATTGTCGAATTATAGTTTTTCATGAGTTTTGACCGTTTTTAGCATTATTAGTGTCATTGTGCACTCGGAAAGGTGTCAAGGTTAGTTTTTTTATGTGTACGGTAACATTAATTGTTACTTAAGGTTACAGAAATGGCATTTTATCCAAAAACTAAGTAAAATTGAAAAAAATACTAGTTTGATATTGAATTAATACACCGCGAAACATTAACTTCGACTTTAACCACCAGCAGTAAAAAAAAAAAAAACGGTCGGCGGGTCATGTTAAGTTGGTTTTGTACCTCTTGACCTGGTCTACCTCCAGTGTCACTGTGACGTGTCAGTTATGGGACACCCTGTAGATGTACTTCAGTTATCTGTCAGCGAGGCTGCACGCTTATTTAATTTGAGATCCTCATTTTCCTATACTAGGTAGGGTTTTTCATAAAAGTATATTTAAACGATTTCAAATGAGGCGTATGTTTTAGTTCAATTTTTTATTTTTTTGTACGTTAATACGATTAGAAAGAAAGAAAGAAAATACTTATATTTTATGATAGCAAAAAGCAGAGAGCAAAAAAAATTAGAAAACATAAAAAATTGAAATCTTAGCATAATGCGAACTCTAGAGCTGGCGCTGGTCTTCCGGAGGAACCAGGTTAGGTAGGTTGTGATTAGGTTATGGTACAGTCAGGGGCAAAGATAACTATCCTCACACAGTTCCAAAATATATATGACACCGTATTATTGTGAATTCCGTTAGTTTATAATCTAACGCCTGAGATTATAAACTGACGGATGGGTTAGGTTAGGTTAGTCTATAATCTCGCACGTTAGATTATAACAGGCGTTTACTCTTACGGTGACATATATATAAACCTTACTGCCATAATAATAAGACCTTTATGCATATTTATGAAACTTTGTAGTGGTACACATATTGGTGTCCTTGGCTGTAGTATTCGAACGTTGTTGAATTATAGGTAAATTAAACAACGTATACTACTTGGCTCTATGCCTTGGACATAACTTGAAAGTGACCGCTTCCATACATTGAATTGAACAACAACGCTGCCGCCAATGTTTAGTTTAGATAAATAGCACCATTTCCGTCCGTCCATCCGTCCGTCCATCCATCCATGGTAATATGTAATATGTGGAATATTATGGTAATGGGTACAATATTACACAGAAGAAATCCCTATATTACACATTCAGTCGAAAATCCGTTGCCGCGGCGGGGTTAAGATGCCATTAATTTTTCGAGCCATTTTCGTGATCGTCTCATTTTTCTCGGAAAGCCCTCTAGGACGATCAAAACTACGCCGCCAAGCTGATCCCTAATATAATTTGGCTCGTAAACTGACAAGAAGAGTCCGTAATTGGCTTTCATGCTGCTGCAGTCAGTTGAAGCGAGGACTCGAGGAGCGAACCGACACATTTAGATAGATCATTTATTTCATGACAAAATAACAGTATACATTTGTAGTAATTACAGACGAATCCACAAAAAAAATTATAAGTTTAAATTTAGAAAACCTTTTCTTTTACCCCCGATGTCGAACTGTTTTTTGTTCGTGTTGTGGACTTAGCTCTAAGAGCTGGCACAACAGTCGGACTTCGTGGCGGTAGGTATGCCTCAGAAAAAAAACTCAGCACCACGGGTGTAAACAGTCCAGTGCAATCCACTCGGGGTGGTCCGGCTAGCGACCTGGTTCGACCCCAGGGAACGCCACGGCCGACCACGCGACCAGACAATCGCTATGCCCAATAGGGTTGCGAGTTAGTCAGGAGTCAAAAAAAAAAGTGTAAACAGTGGTGTGCGCGAGCAGTAGGGTACACCTAGTCTAAAGGTTGCAGTATTTTACCTTGTCAGTTGTCGTTCTTACTAAAATGCAAGTGTAGTCGAGGGGAAACATTTGGTGTAGGGTTAACGCGGTGGCCAACCCCGCCGGCAGAGTCAACGGCGTGTTTGTGCATTTGGCGCTGCGCCATAAGGGATGACGAACTGCTGTAGAGAACGTGCAGGAACTATAGGTGGCACCACTAAATCGACAAAAGAGACACTGCGGGCACAAAAGCTAACTTATCATGCCCGAAAAAAAGAACTGGTTATAAATGTCAATGTCATGTATAGTACCCACCAGTGGCGTGGCGTAAAAGATATCCTCGGGCAAGCTGGTGCAGATTTGGCGGACATCCCACTAATATTATAAATGCGAAAGTTTGTGAAGATGTTTGGATGTTTGTTACCTTATAACGGGGTAACAACTGGATGGATCAAGCTGAAATTTGGCATGCAAGTAGACCAAGTCCTGGATTGAAACATAGGATACATTATATCCCGGTAAAGAGTTCCTTTTGGACAATAACGGGAACAACGCGGGCGAAGCCGCGGGAAAATGCTAGTTTTTCATAAGAGCAGTAGAGTAAGGTGCTCGAATGCCTGATATTAGGCAAGCAGGTAGGAATCGAGTTCTTCGGACGCCACGCTACTGGTACCCACACTAATGTAAATCGTGCTTCATTGTATTAACGGCGTTTAGAATGTGGGCCCAGCACTATGGGAGTAAACGTTGGTGTGCCAGGACACTCGAACCAAGGTAAGTGTACCTAGCTGAAAACCGTGTGTATCAGGGTCTCGTCAGTTGTAGTCCTAACACTTGCAAGTCTATCTAGAGGAGATTTTGTGTGGGTTTATATGATAGAGTACAAGATTCGGATTGGTGGCACCAGTTGGCAGCACCTTCGTTGTGCACGCCTATTATTAGTTCACGGCTCTGATTGTATTACGGACGTGACTGACGGATAATTTGTGAATTGTCTTACTGGAAGCAGCTGTTTCTCGGCTCATTTATCACGCCTAATTGAAGAACCCTAAGCACAATGTAAAATATAGTGAAAAGTGAAATAAATGTCCGTAAACATTTCTTTGGCAGATTTTGCATATAATATACCTACTTTGTATCCGTTCTTGGTATCCGTTTATTCAACAAACTTTGTCGCTTCGTTCATTAGCGTATCTAGGGTTATTTTTCAGAGGGGGGGGGGGGGGGGGGGGGGGCTGGCTCCTGAGATGCCATTATTTAGGACCATACTGGGATGGGCACTTTTAAAAAACTAATAATATGTATTTCAATATTGAATTAAAACTAAATATTGGTATCCTGTTTTTTCGCCGCATTATTTTTCCCAAATGTTTCATTTGCCAACTGTTTCATTTCCCAACTCTTCGATATTCTGAAACAATTTTTTTTTCTCAGTGTATTTTCTTATGCTTTTATGCAACGTAGGTTACGTTAGGTTTGTTTTATGAAAGTTCCGATAAAATTGTGAGTTGGAAAACGAAAAAAGGCAGAGAACCCTAAATATTATCTAAAAAATTGAGCTCCCTTGGCAGGGTGCCGAATATGCTGGCAGCGTTTCCTCTCTATATGGCTATGCTCATTCGCTGTGCTGTGTCATATTATTTAATTCATAATATATTAAAATTGATTGTGACTAGGGTTGCCAGATGTCCGGTATTTAAGCGTACAGTCCGTTATTTTCGAGGCCTGTCCGGTAAAAAATAAATGGTCATACCGGACAGAACAATGTATAAGTATAAAAAAAAACGTATTTTTCCCTCCTTTTTGGGGTTGTCCGGTATTTTTTCGCGACTCACCTGGCAACCCTAATTGTGACCGAGTTCCGTTTTTCCCTGTGAGTCACGGGACTCTAAAACGAAAAACAGCCCAATTGAGAACCTTCTCTCTTATGACAATGGTTTGAAACAAAAAATGCCATTGTCACAAGATCACATACCAGGTTTATTACCTCCGTTTCGATCAGCGTATACCAAATACGTGGATTTATCCACAAGGGAACCTTGGTACAGTCGGCAACTGTAACTAGTATTGATTTAAACTTTCACGATTTTACTCGGTGGTCCGGCTAGCGACCTGGTTCGACCCCAGGTTGCGAGTTTGCCAGCTTCTAAAAAAAACGATTTTACTCATTATTATAAGAAAACGACACTTAATCAAAAATATTGAATTAATTATAAATATATCGTGTTTTTTTTACAATAATTACGGTTTTCTTGCGTTGTCTCAGAATAAGTAATAGAACTACGCTCTAACAAAACTGCCGTTCGGGTCCGACCACCGGACGGAACGCACCGGATCCAACTGTCTCTCTCTATCGCATGACGCGTGCCAACGCGTGGTCTTTCTGGTCGCTAGTTATGGCCCCCTCGCGGGGGCCTCAATGAAATCGCACGCGCGACGAAATCGCGGAGTGAGCCGCTCCTATACCTTTAGCACAACTGTGACGCTTGTCGCACGATAAAGTACGCTCTGTCACTTTTGCACCATATTCAATGGAAAGAGAAAGGTAGTGTGTATCGGGCGACAAAGAGTCACGTGTCATAGGCGTGCCAGAGGTACTGGCATGGTTTTTTCGCCGTCCGGCCATTCTCCCTGTCTGGCCGGGTATGTACACCGGTGTTTGTGTTAGGCTGCGGCTCCACTGAGGCGGAGACGAGCGGAGCGGAGAGAAGTGTAGGATCGACCAATCCGATTATATATGCTCCTGTCTCAGGTAGGGTTGCCAGATTGAATTACCCTATTATCAAGAGCAGGAACCAATATGTCGGGATTTTAAGACTTTGGTCGGCAGATGCCCCGCGCGATCTACGCGCGACCTTTTTTTTTGTGATTTTCGCTGGCAGGACCACCTTCAGTAGATCGGACTAAGTTTTAAAATGAAGTCGTTTGTCGGGAGATTTTCTTCTTTGTCGGGAGTCGGGAGGACATACAAAGATCGGGAGAATCCCGGCAATTCCCGATCATCTGGCAACCCTAGTCTCAGGGCTCACTCAATATTAACTTGCGACTTTGGAAACGTTGGTCTAAAATATATGAAATCCGTACCATAAATTGTGGAAGCAGCGTACGTATATTACTCGTATCTGCGACATCGTATATCACGATGACGATCAAATTCCGCCGACTGTACATTTTACGTCGAGCCTTCCTCCCGCGCGATGTGACGTCATTCTGTTTTACGGATGATTTTGTACTGGAATAGTCTATCCCATCAAAAACATTACATGTAAAAAGATGCAAGTCTCGCAACGCAGTTCTCCTACAACAAAAAAGTTTTGAAATGTAAAGTTAAACCAAGTCAGTACCGGGGGGGGGGGGGTATCAACAGAACTCGATTTCCACCGACTTGCCGATTATTAGATCTATAAAATGTGTTCCTCCACGGTTAAATAATAGGCAAGTCGGTGGAAATCTGTTGAACTTGTCCTTAGAGTTAAATGTATTTAGTAAACCGAATAAATTACTGAATTCATTGATACTGCTACAGCTACTTCATGTGGCAAGCGCATACATCAACTTGAGAACTTACAAAACTAACCTAAAAAAAGTAAAACCTAAACATTTTTGCGATATATTACATTCTCGTAACGTTTTATGCAATCCCGGAATCCCGGAACTTATATTATTTAGAAATATATTTTTAAGAAGCCGACTCCATGCTTGCTTAGTTTTTTCCGGGAATTCGCCAACTTTAGGTAAATAGGCGCAGGAATATCCGATGCCTGATTATTACATTCCAATCCATTCTTTTTAATTTGAACTGCAAAACTGGGATCTCATTTCTTTTTGTAAGTGGTCTAACTTGGTAATCGCATGTATTTGTATAGGATTACAAACTTATTTGTGCAGTTGTGACTGAAATTACAACATATTTAGGTTTATAAAGACTTTATAGGCTAAAAACTAACTATGTTTAAAATTTGGAGCTGAATTTAGCCAGTAAAAAATCCTTTAACCTCAGCAATTAACCTTCGCAGTATTACATGGTAAGCGATTACAAAGCCAACATATTTACATACCTTTCGTTTCCATTTTAGCTTTTTTTTTCCTTTTCAATAACTTTTCCTCCAGTAAGGACATGTTTATAACGAGGGACTGAATTTATTGATTTATTTTGTTCCATAAGACTATTCATGTAAAATGACAAAATTCGAACTATGTTGATATAACGTTATTTACTTGTAATACCATCAGGAATACGTGTTTAAAGTTGGTCGGGTTGTACTGGCCCACGGCGCCCTGGACTGTAGGTTATACTGAACTCACTTTTAATTTAGCCACTTAGAATTTAGCCAGTACAAAATTACGGGAGGCTGAAAATCGCCTGAATGGCTTCAAGAAAAGGATGGTGTTGGGGAACATGCTTAGAGTAAAGTGAATAGCCTTTTTCTCAAACATGCAAACTGCATTTTTCTCAAATTGTTGTTAAAATACATAAAAACAGAAGATCAGACAGCCGATATGTTTACCAAAGCATTAAATAAAAATCTGTTAATACTTTTTTATTTCTATTTCTAACATTTTTGTTCCTTCATTGGTTTTTAATGCGGGAAATTTTACACCACATTTTTATGTTACATATATAGATACAAGAAATCAAAGTACACAGAAAAATTGAGGGCATTTTCTGAGTGTACGGTGGACGAATGGTTGAGTCACTGGGCCGGAAATCCAGAGGTACCCGGTTCGTTTCTCGGTCTGTACACAGGCGAGTGCCATTTAATTTTTCTGTGTACTTTGATTTCCTGTATCTATATATGTAAAAATCTCTTAAGTTTATAAATAACTGTGGCTTGTATGAACAGTAAATTAATGTTTTTCTTTTAGTCTTATTATAATGTAAGTGATGTACATTTGAGGGCGGCTGTTGATAAAAAGCAATGTAAAGCACATATTTTGTTATTGTGGCAACGCTGTCACGCTGATCTCTTTTTATTTAGTCTATGATCTTGTTTATTATGGTGGAAGATAACTCTGAGTGATGTGATAGTCAAATAAAACTCGATTCTCTTTTCTGAAAACCTTTTTTTACTTCATTTCCATCAAAGAAACATCAAGAATACTATCAGCCTTGCCTTATGGCTGTCTATAGAATGTGTTAGTAACAAAGGTCTCACTCTCAAGAACTATGTTAGTATAACAAACATTTTTTATTGAAAAATCTACACAACTAACGAACACTATATATTCGTTCCTAACATGAATTTGGAACTGTGCAACACATGTTACAGTTACCCGAGCCCGGAGTAGAACACGACCCGGGCCCCGTGCACGAACCCACACCTCCGCCGCTTTGAGCTCCCCTGCACGACCCGGGCCCCGTGCACGAACCCACACCTCCGCCGCTTTTGGGTCCTTCACATGCTGTAGGTCCCGTGCACGTCCTCATTCCGCTTCCCGATCCTTCTCCGCTGCATGAATTCATTGAGGTGCAAGAGCCCTGACCGCCACCGCTGTTCGCTCCTGAACAGGAATTGGCTCCAGTACACGTTCCTGTCCCCATTCCCGAACCCGGTCCAGTACATGAACCGGCTCCGGTGCAGGAACCCGGACCTGCACAGGACACTAGACTTCCGAAGCACACACACCCTAATAGCACTAGAGACAACATTGTTTTGCCATAATTTTATTATTCATCATGTGTTTACCAAGTTAAATAGTGAGCGAACAAAACAGATGTGTCACGAAATAATATTCCATTGCTTAAAGCAACACTACGCGATTATATTCTTTGCCTAAGTTAAAATAAGTATCATGTACGAGGGATTCAAGTTAGTGCAGTTACGCCTATAGCGGGCGGGTCTTGATAAAAAAACCGGTCAAGTGCGAGTCGGACTCGCGCACCGAGGGTTCCGTACAAACTTAACGTAAGTAAACGTAAGTAGATACGTGAATAGTTCAAGAAAAACTGTATGGCGGTTAGCTTAGTAGGAGCAAATAAGTAATTGTTACGATTTTTGAAAATTTCTAAAAAACGATGCAATTTAGGAAAACCGTTATATCTTTCATGTAATATTTAGGATAATATTAATAATTGGTAATTATTACAGATTTTTCTGTTCAGTAAATTCCAAAACAATAGGGGGGGCAATGGTATTTTTGTGAACGTTTTTGGTCATAAATCAAAAATTTGTATGTTTTGTTATTTGGTTTTGAAATTAAAATGGCTTTGGAATCTACAAATTAAGCCCTTTCATTTGATATACCACTTTCGGACCCCTTTAAAAAAAAAGTAAAAAAGACAAGATTTTTTTTCTATCCAATAGGTTCGAGTTAGCGATTTTTAACACAATTCCAAATTTAAAGTCGATAGCATCAGTAGATCCTGAGATATCTTGCTGTGACAGACGGACAGACAGGCAGACAGAGTCCCATCATAAGGGTTCATTTTTTACCATTTTGGTACGGAACCCTAAAAACAATGTGGATACATTGGTTAGGTACTTATTTAACTAAATGTAAACAAACCTTGGCTGTCAAGGTTGACATGTTCAGGTGTTCTCAACATTTTATCAATTGTTTAATTTTAATTCTTACTAGGGATGCAACGATACATAATTTTGCCGATAAGATACCGATACCTATATTTTCTAGTAAATCATCGGCGATACCGATACCGATATCTTTATAGCTAACTTATGAAGTATGAACTTCAGATTTATTATTTGTATGTCCTTATTATACCTAAAACTTGGCTATATTTAACAAAGAGTCAACCTTGAAGGAGTAAAATAAAAATAAATAAATTGTCAACACAATTTTTTTTTAAATTATGAACCAAATATATAATTGACATAGTAATTATTATTGCACAAGGTAATAGACCAATATATAAATTAAGTCAGTAATTGAAATAACAATTTGCAGATTATTTTTCATACAACAAATTCTTTTCGCGCTCTTCAAATATCGGTTGTATATAATCGGCGATACCGATATATCGGTATCGGTATCGTTACATCCCTAATTCTTACCTTCCATTCTTTTGGTGGTCAGTCTTTGATCAAGATTGGAAGTTAAGAGTGGAAAAATAATTAAATGGCCTTGGGTTGTGACACAGCATCATGGCGTTCAGACCCCAGGCGCCCCTGGCCCCCAGCTATTCCGATCCATTCAAGGTGGTCTGGTTCGACCCCAGGGTACGCCACGGCCCCCACCTGGTTTGATTTTTGCTACATTCAGTAAGGATTGCAAGTTAGTCACGCTTATAAAAAAAAACAAGATAACTAACTAAGCTGGTTGACTTGACACCTACTGTCATTAAAAATGTTCCCCTATAAGTGTCATGTCAACCAGTCTAGTCAGTTGGTTTTGTAAATGTCGCAGCCAACTGGTTTAATCAGCCATTTGGTTAAATGCCTTTTCAGCGTTTTCACTAAATTACGACCCGCCAGCAGGTCGACGAAGCCCCGCTACGCGGTGCTTCTATTTCTGCTCTGAGGGACACAAGCTAACTAACAAACCTAACCTAAAAAAATGAAAATGCTAGGCAGTTAATTAAATGGCTAATTAAGCTAGTTGGCGGCGACATAAACATCCCTTCAATTTGACACTTAGGTCACAACCACTATATCTTCTTTCAAAATGTTCGAATACCATCCAGCGCTCAACATCCGTGTTGAGGACATTTCAAGGTCACCCGGAGCTAGCTAGGCTAGGCAGAGGTTGCTCGCAAAATTGCCTAACGGACACTTAATGTTTCCCAATAGGTGCGTTTACCTTTCAGGAACCACACTTATACAGTTGTTTACCTTAGGTAGTGGCGATTTGGGAATGCAACCCGAGTATACGAAAACTCGGGTACCCGACATTATTAAGGGATTTAATTAAAACAAAACTTAATTTATTCCTTTGTGTTACGAAAGTTACCCATATAATTTGTATGCCTAACTTTCGTAACACAGAGGAAGCGATCGTGATTAAGCGATTTTTATTAGGCCCTTAGCTATGTAATTTTTTTTTGAAAATGACTCTTTATGCATGTATCGTTTTATTTTAAAGATAAGAAATAAAATGTAACGTCGGCCGCCTTAAAGCAAACGCGAAAAAACATCAAATGCTTGTTGATTTTACTTTACACGGTAGGCAATGCCTGCAAGTTCATTGTAGGTAATGCAAACCGGGTACCCGAAAACCCGGGTAATTGACTTTATTCAGAGTCGGGTAATACCCGGGTTTCAAATTTGACCGGGTATTGCATTCCTTAGTGGTGATAGAGTAAACTTTTGGCATTTTTTTATCGACCGAGTCGGCTGTATTTTTCTACTCTTTTTATATATTTCTTATCCTAAAACTCCGCCGAGGTTACTCGCAAATTACCCGAAGGCCACTTAATATTACCCAATAGGTGCGCTTGCCCTTCAGGAACCACACGCTTAAGAGGAAACACTAAGGTCGACAGAATTGAAAATTAGGTATTTGTAAAATGTGTCGCTATCCCGCACTGCCCGCCTCTCACCCGCAGAGCGCGATAGAGACAACTGCAGCTTGGACCGAAAATACCTTTTAAAATTTCATGAAAACAACGTTTCGTAGTCCCCTGATTTCTTCCCCAAAACTTAACTTATTTAACGAATTTTTTCATTAAACATTAAAGAAAGGCTTTGGCCGTGTTCCTATGTTTTCCTTTTTTTTAATAATCTTGTCAAATTTGTTTTCTGGATGTGTGAACACAGCGGAAAATCTGGCATTTTTTTTAGGTTTTTGAAGGTTAATATCTCTTTTGAGAATCAATTTATCGTAAAAAGGAAAACATAGGAACATATCAATAGTAGCCATAGATTTTTGGACAAAAAATGATTGCTCTACTGGCATTATCCAGGGAGGAAACAGGGGACTACGTTTGTATGGAAAAACTGCCCTCCTGTTTCCTCTTAAAGCTGCTTACTTTAGTGATGGTGATAGAAAGGACCTTTTGGCAGTCTTTGTATTTTTAATTTAAGTTTAACTATACGCAAAAATAATATAATGTAAAATATCTTAACAGAAGGGCAAATCGTAATTAAGTTGTACATTTCGTTTGACGACGTTTCCTTCAGTCGGAATGCGTCGTAAAACATTGTTATCTGAAACGACCAGCGACATAAAATCGGGACGACGTACAACATAAAAGAAATGTGGGTACTTATTACGTTTATTACATGGGGCTTAAACGACGCTCTTAAATAGCTCTTAACGTGATGTCAACTATTATTGTGTACATTGTGTACCTACGTATAGACACAAGTATAGATTAAATATACAGGGTAGGTATAAGAAAATGGGGTCGATGAAATAGAAACTGTAACCCTTTCTGACTACATTGTTATATTTTTATGCCACACCTGGCCATAAAGTGACCAGTGCGCGTACGGAAAAAGCCGCTTTCTGGCCAAGTGTAGACATAAAATGATGTACACAACACGGGAGGTAATAAAGAAAGCCCTCGATCGCATATTTACGTCCCTCGCTTGCAGCTCGGGCTGCAAACTTCTGCGATCTCGGCCTTTCTTTGTATTACCACCCTAGTTGTGTAATGTACTATTTTATTGAACCTTTAACGACTGCCAACGAATTCTAAATATTTTATTACGAGTAGAAGAGAAAAATTATATAGTGTGTCCCTGGATAAAGTGTACAAACTAATAGGAATGAAACTAGATGCAATTTAATCGACAAAAGAAATAATGAAAAAAGCTTAAATCCATTTATTTACTTTTTTATGATTTTTAACAAAAAAATTCGTATGCAGTAGACCTTGTCGGAACTAAGCATGACATCTTGACGCCTTATAGCCACTATTGATTTAAAATAAACGTAATTGTAATCACAAAGGATTACTTATGATAATGCAATTGTTGAATCAGAATCAGAAAATCATTTATTGTCACAGTAACTTATACTAAACAAAAAAAATAATAATATATGCATTACAATAACAATATACAAAAAAAGAGCTAACTAGAGAATATAAAAAAAAACTTATGTAGGTCTTAAAACGAATTAATTATTTTGTTGTGAGGCAATGGGTATTAGTATCAGCATCAGCATGTGCTGGGCATAAAGTCCAGCGCTGGTTTTCAGACCGAACCCTAAAGGGGTGGTCGATCGCAAACTATTTATCATCTTACAATACTGTGCTTATTTCTGTCACATTTTACGTGTAATAAAAAAAAATTAAATTAAAACAGAAAAAAAATGCGTAATTATATAACTATAAGCAGCAAGAGGGAAAAAAAAGGAAGTGCCAGGGATCAGTAATTGGCGTAGCTCCGCTAAGTCGCTCTCGGATAAGTCAACAAGACGCACCAATTACTTGATCGCATAAATCCTTATGAGTCGGACTCCGCAACTGTTCCGGCGCTGCGGGATGAGCAGCCCCTTCGGCGACCAGCCTCAGCCGCTACGGCTCACATCACGCCTTTTTGCTTTGCTACAGCGGGCGAGGGCTGCTCCCCCTCCGCGGCTCCGATTTTCTTTATACACTTTAGGGGTAAGGCAGACAAGGCCACGTGGATAGTGGGGTGCTCCGATTCGGGTTTTGTTGCCTATGTATTCTCCAATGCAGTTATAGTCAGGAAACATTAGATCTCTTAACAGTTATACTCAGTGAATGTTATACCTTATAATATTTATAACAAATAACGTTTCGAGCAAATAAACAATATATCAAACGAAATTATACAAAATAAGTTTAGAGCATTTGAATATTATAAAAAGTGTAATATACTCACGATTTTTATGGAATTTGAATTTATACCTAATGAATCATTATAGGAAATGAATTTCGACAAAGTGATTATATAGCCATTGATTTTATACGAAATAAGGGGATACCGCGTTATCTTCGTCGCATTAAAATCTATTCAGCCCGCACATCGTCCCGTGGGAAATCCCATTTCCCTAAACGACGCCTTTTCCCTCACCCTTTACTTATTGTATTTTTATAGAGGAAAACTCGTAGGTATTTGCACGGGACAGTCGAATGTCCATCTTTATTGACTGGGCCTTGGACGGGTTTATTGGAATGAAAATTTCGTCTCTAAAAGATGATTATCCATTTGCACGTGCAGGAAAATTGTATTTCATGAATGTTATCAATTGGAACTGGGAAAAATAAGGTTTTTATCGTATATTTATAGACGAGGAAATAAACAAAAATATTACTTTTGTAAGTAAAGGCTGTTTTTTTTAGAGGTACATAAGTTTTAAATGAAATAAAACACGTAATAGTACATTGTGTATCAAGGGCGGTAAGTAAGGAATTACAAACGAGTGTTTGTTACAAGGCCGAGGCGAAGCCGAGGGCTTTAATAACACGAGTTTGTAATTCCTTTACCGCCCGTGGCACACACAATGTTTTTCATCACACTTGTGAGGAAATCTGATTAAAATAACCTTACTTAACCTAAATAAAATTGTAACACTGACAGTGACATTAGTGACATTATCCATAGACAATGCGAATGTCAACTCACGTTCGGAAACCATAGCGGTGTTTATATTTAATGTGTGTTTTTATTTTTGCAAAATACTGAAATGCACTATTTAAACATTTAATTAATGTTACAGAAATATGTGTTTACATGTATTTGCAATAACAGTTCTCTTTAAATAAATATTTCAGTAATAAAAGTTAAAAAAGTACGTTGGCGTTTCCTTTGAACATGACAAATAAGAGTAAAACAGAACCAGCGTTTCAAATTTAAAAAGAAAACTATTACGCCCTAGGGCGTAATAGGTCATTTACGGCCCGCAAAACCTACGTGTAATGACACCATTTTCGAGCAAGTGTGATGAAAAATAAATTTAATTGTCACGATATTGGTTTGGTTTAAAATATATTCTTGTGGCATTAGTGCTTAAAAATGATTTCGAGCATATCGTCGGCTGGCTCCAACTCCAATGAAGCGTAATCGTCCTATTTTCGACCAATTTTTCGAGCAACTAGGGCCGTATATCGGCCTTATCTGCAATAACGCGGCGAATGTTGGCTTCCAAGTGTGAAAAGAAAGAAAGAAATATTTGTTTCGATCAATTACAATATTGAAATGGTATGGTATTAGTAATGGAAGCGTGTACAATATTGAGGTGTGTCCAAAAAGGAGACCACTCAGCACGTGTTGGGGCACAGGGTGCCGACGACGCTGATTTGGATGGAGTGGATCCATTGACAAAAATATAAAACATTTAATAAATAACTTAACCTAAGAGATGAGAGGAGAAGAGTGACAAATAGTCAGTGTACAGATTATTCGCTGGCTAGCGGTAACTCAACCAGAATATCGATTTTTAAGTAAAATAATAAAGACAGAATAAACATAATAAGTAGTAATTTTGTGTGTAATAAAATTTGAAACAAATAGACAAATAGACACAGTGTGACATATCAAAGAAAGTAAACCATAACTGTGAGATCATGAGGAAGCCAGTTCACAGGCACATTACCCGTTTCCCGCAACAAATTGATGGTCCCACCCGACTCCCGGCTCCCACCCAGTCCGACCAACTCAGGGTGGTCTGGCTAGCGACCTGGTTCGACCCCAGGGAACGCCACGGCCAATCACCCGGCCCGAAAATCGCTACGCCCAGGAGGGGCTGCGAGTTCGTCAGTTTCAAAAAAAAAAAAAAAAAAAAAAAAAAAAAAAAAAAAAAAAAAAAAAAAAAAAAAAAAGCGCGCGGTGAACTGTACCATAGTTTCCAAAAAAAATTACAATTTGCAAGCGTTGTTCTGAAGTAAGTCTATTCATTGTGAAATGGCAAAACGTACGTGGGGGTTAGCCAGCGACCAGTACGAGTACGCGTTATGCGATAGAGAGAAAGAGACGATCGAACGCGGTACGTTCCGTCCGGCGGTCGGACCCGGTCGTCAGTTTTGTTAGAAATAGAAACCTTTGTACGTACTATTTATTACCTACTTACCTATTCTGTGTTTTACAAACTTAACTTTGTATGTGTGTGTTTGTTAGGGTCAATCCTCAGCCGATTGAGCTGAAGTTTTGCATACTCATTGAATTTGGATGACAATGTCATGTTACAGTACTATGTTATAGTACTATTAAGATGACCATACGGAGACGGAAGATGGCCATAGCAACATCTAAAATAAATAACATAAGATGGACTCACGGTGTTCGCTCATTTGACTAGTTTTGATATGTTTTTTGCAATTATACAAAAAAGTACAGGCGTGCTTTATACTTACACTTTTAGGGTTCCGTGAGCAAAGGATAGCGACAACGGAACCCTATTACCAAAGTAGTCCAGTCCAAGATGAAGAAGTAGTCCAACTTCGGCCGTTTAGGGGTACGCGACACGTATTCACACTGACGCGCGATAGCACATCTGGGTGAGTGCGATCCATACTGGAGCATTCTTTTTTTTTTTTTTTTTTTTATTAGCCTTTTTGTATGTCCCACTGCTGGGCAAAGGCCTCCCCTTTTTTCAGCCAATCGTCTCGGTTTAATGCATGCTCCTGCCACCCGACTTGAAATGAGCATTCTTAGGCATTCTTATTTATTTGCTTGTAGTGTGTTCGTACACGGCGCGCGCACATTCAAGTGCGCGATGTACCTTTTGTAGAAAGAAAAAATACTGCTATTATACTGTGCCTCCAGCTGCCTGTCCGTCCATCCGTCTGTGAGAGGACCGTAGGATAATTCACGTCGTCGCCATTATCGTAACATAATATTTTCCTGCTTAGATTCTGTATTTTCTTCGTCCCAGTTACGCGACAGTTATTTTTGCGCTAGAAGGGTCACCCACTCGATTTCAGCTGCATAAACAATACGCAGCCCTTTCTACCCGATACATAAGTAACAGCTCTGTCAGAGCCTTATCAGTTATCACACTTGCGATTTGCAAGCGAGCTGCGGGCGAGTTAGAAGCGAAGTTCCATACAAATATCACTCGCCTTTTTTTTGACTGTGAGTTTCCGAGTCTGGCTCGCAAATCGCAAGCGTGCCCTCAAAGTATAAATACGAACAAGTCCAATTTCTGCTGTTTAGGAGCGACACATGTTCACACAGACGCGCGACAACAATTTGTCTTATTTTAAGGACCTTGAGTAGCATGACTTCTGATTACGAACAGTTATTACTAAGTTCACGTGTCAAATTATATTTGAGACGGGATTGATAGCGAATTTCTGAACTACAATCCTGACCAGCATACCCCAGTCAACGAACTACACCAACCAAAGTAAAAAAAACAGTAACTATATACGGATTTTATGTTAACTTACTGTCTTTCTCTTTTGTGAAACACTGGCCTTGTTTGTGGCTATCGTGCTTTTACAAATTATTATTATTTTGGGGCTTTACGAGCTTGCAGGTCAAAGTCAAAGACATAACATTGAATACGAAAATAGTTTAAGTAGATTAGATATCCCCTAACTGGTTTAGTCTGGTAAATATTGATAGATTTTATGTTGATTACGTGATACAGATTAGAGATAAAACGTTATCCATTAGCATTTAAGTGCCAAAAATTATGAAATCACCACTTTGACTGAAATATTTCTATACATACATTATTACCTAGGGCGGAATAACAATGAATGTCTCAGATCGCAGGTATTTGACGCCCGAGCCGAAGGCAAGATCGATAAATATGCGATCTGAGGCTTTCTTTAGTACTGCTCGTGGTAAGTACAAAATTTGACGTCTTGTCGGCCATGAAGTGGGATTTTCCGTGCTGAAACGGCTATGCGTGCGCGTAGCGGGCGGTTATTGCAACTTTATGGCCAGGTGTGACGTAAAGCATATTCCAAAATGGAAACTTTCTTTAAATTCTTGTGATAGTTTTCGAAAAACCTGAGTTTTCCAACATTTTAGAAACTTTATGCAAAAACCGGTAGCGTACTTAGTAGGGTATCGATTTTGTTTTTCCTAATTTCTATTTGATCCATTTGCAAAAGAATGCTTTAAACTAGAATACAAACAATAACTGTTATGACTAGGAATTCGAAATATTTGGTTTTTTACTGCCCGAAAGACTAAAAATAACCACTTAGAATTGCAACCGTTCTGACTACATTTTTTTATCAAAAAACAAAACTGCTTATTACAAAAAGTCTAAAACTTATTGTAATTATTGTTTTTGTGTTCTGTATCGCGTTGTTATGTACTTTTTTCTACTCCTGTACTGTTATCTGTCTTTTACTTGGTCACGAACACTAATATAAGAACATATATAATATGAGTTCAGAGGAGTCTATACTCTATTCCCCATAACAGCACTAGTGTCGTTATAGCCACTTTACGTTATTGCTAACAACCACAGACTTCTAAATCTAGGTTAAACTGAGGTCAAGGATTAAGCGCTCAATTTTAACTTTACGGTAAAAATGCACAACTACCAACTTAACAAACAATTAAAATCCTACGGCTTTTAAGAAAAACAAAACTTTCTGAACTAAATTCATTGATGCCAACATAAAAACAAAAGTATTTTTAATATATTCACTGCGTGTCAACTTCATTTAAAAAATAAAAAGTTTACCATAGACACATACTGACAGTCATACGTCATATTTGCCTTCTTTGCAGGTTATGCCTTGTTTGTATTTTATAATTTTAAAACCTGTCGTTGAAAAAGTATTGTATGCAACGTTGTATAATTAAGTCAAAAAACGCTCATTGCGTCTCTATTTGCGATACTCGCCGCATTCGCGGCTCGTATCGCAACTCACGCAATTCGCATTTTTTGAACCTTCTTATACAACTGTTGCATAAAATACTATTATTGCAGTCCTTTTTCAAAAAGTATAGGCATAATAATTTTTATGTTCTGTATTTTGATTTTAGCCGTCTTTATGTTTATCGCTCACACCTACCGTAAAATGGAGTGAGTAGGGATTGCGAAGGCATGACAGAGGGGTGAGGTGGTTTTTAAAGGCTCTGCTACCTAAATAATATATTCTTATTACAAATGGAGCCATAGTAATATTCATAATCCAAAAGTTTCGATCCAACAATTTGCCCGACTCACCTTAGTATGAAATCCCATCTCACCCCAACTACGAGGGACTGCGGGGTGAGGAGGGATTTTGTGTTTATCGTTAAAGTTATGAAATGGAACTACCCAAAATCATAAAAAACTAAAATACAAACGACCGGAATATTTATTATAAATACAATTCACTTTGCATATGTAAAAATAAAATGTTATCGAGGTTTGAATGTCAATTTTGTTCTTACTCACCCCGTTTTACAATACCTCTAAATGATATACTATACTATTGATATTATGACGGATGCAGTGTATCGATAAATAAACCCCGATTAACTACTTCATTTTGTGAAACAACAAACTGTGCTTATCAGGTACATTTGTATGTCATACTGTTCTTAGCGAGCTAACATCTGAAGATATTCTCTTTTTTGAAGTAAAATATATAGTGTGTTTTTATTTAAAGTTGTCATGCACAAAGGTATAATAAGTAGGTATAAGCTATTAGTTTGTAATATTTTTAGGAAACTGTAAGTCTACTGCATACATTTTTGTTTTTGTATTATTTACAACTACATGAGACTGTTTGTTTCTTTATTAAATAAATAAAATAAATAAAAATAAATAAAATAATAAGATAGGTACGTTCTAAAAGCCTCACGCTCCAGATAATACTTATCGGGTCTCTGCCATTTGTCTGAAAAATGAAGGAGATTACATGCGATCGGTGCCAAGTTATTACGAAGGTACCTACTGTTCATTTTACTCATGAAACCATTTTAACCTCTAGTCGGTTATATTTTTTTTATGTTTGCTAGATATCTCAGAACGCCGTCGTTTATAGACCGGTGTGAAATAGTACATTACACAACTAGGGTGGTAATACAAAGAAAGGCCGAGATCGCAGAATTCTGCGGCCCGAGCTGCAAGCGAGGGACGTAAATATGCGATCGAGGGCTTTCTTTACTACCTCCCGTGTTGTGTACATCATTTTATGTCGACACTTGGCCAGAAAGCGGCTTTTTCCGTACGCGCAGCGTGCGGAAAAAGCCACTTTAAGGCCAGGTGTGGCATAAAATAATTTATTTAATTGAACGGCGATATATTTTTACGCATGAAACGCTCGGTCGATTGTGATGAAACTTGGTATGCAGATAGTTTGACTTCCTGGAAGGGATATGGAATACTTTTATTCTGGATTAGCGTGAAATGTAAATATAAATACTCGTAGTATACGTAAAGGTTTCAACCTTTGGGAGAGCCTTAATATTGTTACTACGCCTAAATTAATCTAATAGCTAATAGCGTAATTATTCACACAGACGCACGATAGCACGTCTATGTGAGTGCGATCCATACAGGAGCATACTTACGCATTCTTATTTCTTTGCTTGTAGTGCGTTCGTACACGGCGCGCACACATTCAAGCGCGCGATGTACATTTTGTAGGGAGAAAAATTACTGCTATTGTACTGTAACGTCAGTATTGTTAAGCGTTATCTTTCCATAGATTATATTATTTCGATGTGTAAAGCATATTATCCATACCGTTAAACATCGCTAGGCAAATCACTGAAAAGAGATAATATTGTCCTCTCTCGTTTCAAGGCCTGGTTAAAACTCTGTAATATTACAACGTATAAACAGCCTTTACGCCTAACAAGGGAGACCACTTTTCCGTCAAAAAAAAACTTCGGCACCAGAAAGTTTTAATTGCTCCATAAATCCCTTTCTGTAGTTTAATTCAGACATTCACAGGTAAGCTCATCCACATTATAATTCGAACTGTGATCAACAAATAATAATTGAAGGTAAAAATAGTACATTACATACCGAGGCCAGTAGAGTAAGAAATGCCTCAGATCTCATGGAATCACAGAGAGACAAACATGTGATCTGAGGCTTTCTTATTTACTGGCCAAGGTTTGTATACTATTTTTCTGTTCGACGGAGCCAGAAATCGGCAAGGTGACGCTTGCCGGCCGGAGGGCAGAAAAAAGTATTTATTAGCTCCGCCACAAAGTAGGTATATAATTTTTACAGTGACAGTGATTAAATGTAATGATATTAAGACTGGGTACAGAACTTGTGTGGTGGAGGCTGGTGCTCGAACTAGGAGGAACATGTATTGTATGTCACCTATATGTCATGGTAGGTAGTTCAAAATTAGAATGAAGTGCGCTGGCTGATAGAGCAGTAGAGGTAAGGTTTTTGGTGATAAAGTAGGTATTCAATACAGCGGCAGTAAATCAAATTTTACCCATAGGGAATATTAGCGTCATCACTATTATTTAGCACATTTTGACCGACACTTTTCGAAAACACACACATTCAGACGGGTCAACTTACCTCTACCCTCCATAACCGCGACTTGGACGAACCACAGCAGCATGATCTACGATTATAGTTAGAATTTAGGGATGTAACGATACCGATACCGATATATCGGTATCGCCGATATTATACAACCGATATTTGAAGAGCGCGAAAAGAATTTGCTATATGAAAAAAAACACTGCAAAAAGTAATTTCAATTTCTGACTTAATTTATGTATTGGTCTATTACCTTGTGCAATGATAATTACTATGTTAATTAAATCTTTGGTTCTTAATAAAAAAAAATTGAATTTTTAATTTGACAATTTATTTATTTTTACTTTACACTTTCAAGGTTGACGCTCTGGTAAATATAGCTAGTAGTCATTGCCATTAGTTATAATAAGGACATACAAATATCTGAAGTTCATGCTTCATTATTTAGCTAAGATATCGGTATCTATATCGGTATCGCCGATATTAACTACTATATATCGGTATCGGTATCGTATCGACAAAACTGTGTATCGTTACATCCCTATTAGAATTATCTAAGGTAGAAGGAAAAAGTGCATGTACCTCGCGTGCTAAAAAAAAATGGCGGCGACGGCGATTATAATATTGACGGAAACTGAAGTTCACAGCGTGTAAAGTAACACGCCGTCAACTTCGGTTTCCGTCAATATTATTATGAGATTTAAAAATCTGATAAAATACCACCAAATGAATTGGAAAATTTATGTTTTCCATCACTTAATTACACTATTGGCGTCAAACGACCTTTGACGACGACGAGGTGGGACCTTTATGTGGCAGTAAGATTTTTATTTTCTTTGTGTTTTCTTGTATATTTTTTCTATTTTTTGTAAGTTTCTGCTGTCATAATTAAATGTATTTTCTTTCTTTCTTTCTTTCAAACGCCAAGCGAAAAACGTTGCACGCTTGGTTCCCATACAAATCGACGATCTATCTCCTTCTAACTCGATATATTTCTGTGGACACCATAGATAATAGGCTAGATGACTAAAAAAAACTGTTTAGTCCGTCTGTTACATTATGAAAAAATATTGTACACGTATTTTTTGTTTTGTTTGACAAACAAAAACTGACGAGGATAGAGTGCTTAGAAGTTTCGAGTGACGTCACTCTTGAGTACAAATTGTACTCAAGAGTGACGTCACAAGCCCCCACTCCAGAAGTTTGATGATCTATAACTTTGTCGATTTTTAATATTTTGATAAACCAAAAAATACGTGTCCCATATTTTTCCATAATCTAACTGACGGACTAAATAGAATTACATATTTTTAACCCAGTCATCATCCCTATTCTTACTATACGAACTGTTATTACTAGTTAACGGGTCAAATTATATTAGTGACGACGTTGCCGATGAATTTCTGGATTACTCTACTGAGGGAATGAAACCGCCAAGGTCCCGGGGATTGTTAAAAAGTTTAAACATCTAGTTCGAGAAGCAATCAGCTTGGGGTCAGATGTAAACTCCTTTGAACGTGGTGATATATTAGTATTACTCGTCACAATCGCGTTTGAAAAGTTTTAAGCTCACTCGTGGAATGTTTTTAATCGTTTTTCTGAATTATGAGTTTTGGAATTTATCTAGATCACAACACTAGATTAGAACACAACACACTAGTGTGAACGTTACCACACTAAATGTCATCATCATCATTCGCTTGCCCTTTTCCCATTCATTTGGGGTCGGCGCAGCATGCCCTCTTCTTCCATACCTCTCTATCACCCGTCATCTCAGCGTTTACATTCTTCCTAGCCATATCATCTCTCACACAATCCATCCACCTCTTTCTTGGTCTACCTCTTCTTCCAGAACCTTCGACATTCATACCTAACCTGTATGAATGTCGTGTAAAAATGTTACCACACTAAATGTATGAAACCGATTCCGATATGATGTGTCATAACACGTCACGTCAGACAAATATAAACCTGGCTTAACGGTTTCAACTTAAACAGAGTTTAAATAAAATATAAATTAAATAAAACTGAGTTTCACCTCCTTCCGAATGAAATCCATATTGAAATGTAAATAAAACAATTGTACCTACCAACGATTCCGAACTGTTTTAAATGTAAATTTTCCCGGAACCGTTTTCTCGCCGAAAAGCATAATTGCCTCCTTCCAAAAGGACCTTTTTTGTAATGGAAATAACGTTTTTATGAAATTTGCAGTTGATTCTTAGAAGTTTTCTGATTGAAATTATTAGAAGTGGACTTTTATTTATAAATGAAATAAGGATAAATTCTGACATTTACTCGCAATGATGTTGGAGTAATAAAGCAAGTTGGACTCTGTACAAATTTGTAAGTATATACCTATATATTAAAGTACCCTATACATTTTGATTCCCTTAGTAAAGTCTATTTTTATGATTTAATTAAAAATTTATGGTTTTCAGATTTCTTCCTATACTTGTAGTATAAAACGGTATTACTTGCCAAATTTCATAGTTCTAGGTCAACGGAAAGTACCCTTTGTATCTGGGGGCACGACAGTGCCCCTGCCAAGTCGAGCAAAACAAAGGCACGGCCGTACCATCCTTTTCTCGAAGCCATTCAGGCCATTTTCAGCCTCCCGTAATTTTGTATTGGCTAAAGCTAGAACCATGAATTTTTAGGGATTTTTAATCCTATACAAATTCATGCGATTACAAAGTTAGTTTTGCAGTTCAAATTGGAAAAAGAATGGTTTGGAATGTAATAAATAAAGGAAGACCACTTACAAAAAGAAATGAGGTCCCATCAAAAACATTATATGTAAAAATATGCAAGTCTCGCAACGCAGTCCTTTTACAAGAAAAAAGGTCTGAGATGTAATGTTAAACCAAGCCAGTAACGGGGGGTTATCCACACAACTCTATTCCCACCGGCTTCCCTATTATTTAACCGTGGAGGGACATTTAATACTTCTCAAATAAAGAATCCTCCCTCCACGGGTACATAATAGGCAAGTCGGTGGGAATCGAGTTCTGTGGACACCCCCCCAGTCGGTACTGACTTGGTTTAACATTACATCTCAAAACTTTTTTGTTGTTTTCGATGGGATAACTTATTACTTACTTCCAATATTTACACATTAGTATGTTCTTTAAAAATAACGCCTGACTGTTATGATTTTATTTCCCACGTAAACATTATCTTATTATGGAAGTTTCGGTTTCGGTTTTTGGCCGTCAAAACTAGTTTTAGTCGAACATCAAATATGACTAACCACAAATTGGCCATTTTGATGCAAAACGAATAAGTATATATGTGAAGCAAAAACCTTTTAAATGTATTTTCTTTAGAATCCCTGATGTTTTTCTTCGAAATCCGTTCTCAAATAGACTTTTAGACATCGTAAAAGTCTTTTCAGTACGAAACGACCAGCTGCATGTACCTAATTTCGTTGTGTTATCTTTAGAATGCAGTAAAGTTGAGAATGTACATCCTGTCCTAGGGCTGGCACTGTCACCGTCACAGAATATAAATTAAAATCATTACTATTACAAAATCGGGCTTAATCTACATAACATGTACAAACAAGTCATAATATTGTGGTCAAGCTTTTTGATCCCTAAACTAGGTTATAACCTGCGCCTTTGTAGGGCCTAGAGTTCGTCCGAAGTCGATGTCAACACGAACGTGTTTTGGACAGTGTAACAGTACAATATTTATTCTTTAGTTAAATTAAACAAAAGTTAGGACAAAGTATGAGGTAAAATGCGGATTGACTTTATTTATTTACTTTTGGTCTTAACTAAAACAAAAACAAAACAAAAAGGGTTAATTATAAAATTATAATAGCAGACTTTATACTTAGAAATACAAAGTTGATAATATTTTACCTAAGGAGTTTTTTAAATAAAGAAAATCATTCAAGATGGCAACTACTGGGGCAGTGTGGAGCACTCGTGCGTGTGCGTATGTGCATGAGACATGCAATACCGGTATTTTTTGTCTGGCCAATACCGCGATCCCGGAATTGACCCATACTTGTGCATTAGTGGTCAGATAGGTTTATTTGAGTTGGTTATAAAAAATAATTGCGTTAATTCTCAAAAAAAATCAAATGTATTTTATCTACGATATGGCTATACTAGGGCATGAAATACCGGTTTTATCTGTATGGATAATACCGGTTTTTCAGTATTGGCCCGTACAAGTAAAACCGGCATTACATACCTAAGCGATACATAATTATGCAATCCAGTCCTATGGCACTAGAAAATCCGAGGTAGCAACCCTAATAGTTGACAACACACACGCGGGCAAACGCGGGCTTCAAATAGTCGTATCTATTTATATATGCAGTTAGTTCCAAAAATACTCATGACGTCATTTGAGGCTGTAAATCTTCGCCCGCTTTACATGTAACTGACCGGTCGATAAATAAAAAACTCGTAATAGTACATTGTGTATCAAGGGCGGTAAGTAAGGAATTACAAACGAGTGTTTGTTACAAGGCCGAGGCGAAGCCGAGGGCTTTAATAACACGAGTTTGTAATTCCTTTACCGCCCGTGGCACACACAATGTTTTTCATCACACTTGTGAGGAAATCTGATTAAAATAACCTTACTTAACCTAAATAAAATTGTAAAACTGACAGTGACATTAGTGACATAATCCATAGACAATGCGAATGTCAACTCACGTTCGGAAACCATAGCGGTAAAGACTTAAAATGTGTGTTTTTATTTTTGCAAAATACTGAAATGTACTATTTAAACATTTAATTAATGTTACAGAAATATGTGTTTACATGTATTTGCAATAACAGTTCTCTTTAAATAAATATTTCAGTAATAAAAGTTAAAAAAGTACGTTGGGCGTTTCCTTTGAACATGACAAATAAGAGTAAAACAGAACCAGCGTTTCAAATTTAAAAAGAAAACCATTACGCCCTAGGGCGTAATAGGTCATTTACGGCCCGCAAAACCTACGTGTAATGACACCATTTTCGAGCAAGTGTGATGAAAAAATACTTATGCAAGTTGGGTTTGAATTTAAATACCGCAGTTAGACGTGTGATTCACCTGGATAAAATTGCATCCAGGCAAATAATAAATGGAGTTTTTAAGTGTAAAATAATTCCCTTTGCATTTATTAATCCGCAACGGGAAAAAAGTGGAGTTTGACGTGTGTATATAGCTGTGTGACTGTCTGTGGCATCGTAGCTCCCAAACCAAGCTTTTCTAATTCTTTAACTGACCTGCGATGAACCTCAGTGGCTTCTAATGGCAAGTGACTACGAGGCCGAATATGTAGCTCACCGGTTCAGTATATATGCCTATTTACTAGTAGCTTGAAGAGTCCTACGATGTATTTGTCAGGAAATACACATTTAGTTTCTTTTGTTTGAAAGGTCATTTCATCGAGAGTGTGTAGCTAGGATTCATCAAAATTGGTTCAGCCGTTTATGAGATGTAATTTGAAATTAAATGATCGGCGTTTTTACGTAGTATATTGCAAAATTAACATTTAAAACGCATGAAATAAAACTTAAATTAAAAAACCCCTGACTAAAAAATAATACTTTATTTTTTATTTTATTTTATTTTTTATGTATGCCCTTTATGTTTTTAAAATAAGTTGTAAAATTTCGTTTGTCGTCGGGGGACCTATAACACGCAGTCTTACCAAAACAGAAGGTCCCCAGATAGCAAAAAAAAATACAACAAAAAAAAACAAAATAATTTGTTTCAGCAAGTAGGCCCTCAAAGGCTCTTTTACATGTCTGATTCTATTCTTTTCTTTGCTTTTGGCGCTTCGGGTAATGATCTTCTGGTGAGAAGAAGCGCCGGGACAAACTCACTAACTTATCATAAAAACATAAAGGGCCAAAGGCCAACCTGCCGTCCTAGTCTAAAAGGCGACTTTTTACTATGAACTTTCATAGTAAAAGGTCGCCTTTCACACTAGGACGGCAGCAATAGGTTAGGTACATATTAATATTTTTACTTTTATTTTGAAACAGTTGATTGAAAAAGAATTTAACAACTCAAATTAAATTATAAAGGAGTATTGAGCAAGGAACCTTAAAGTTAGCCGCGATAATGAAATGCCATTTAAAAATTGAACCTATTAAAAACTTAAGCAGATTACTTTAATAATATGCCCAATAAATCTTCACAAAAGACCTGAAACTTCAGGATCAGTTGAGATGTGCAAATTTTATGTCTCCAAAGACCTTTTATACTTGGCTGAGACGTCGCAAAGATAAGCGAAGATGAAATTTAAATTCTTAACGATCTCACATTTCTAGGCGCTTTTACAGTCTTGCGTTTTAGGGTTCCGTACCAAAATGGTAAAAAAGCAACCCTTATGGTGTGGCTCTGTCTTTCTGTCCGTCTGTCACAGCCAGATATCTCAGGAACTACTGCTGCTATCGATTTGAAATTTGGAATAGTTTAACACGTTCAATGCGAAGCTTCATTTTGTGAACTCGCTATCAGTGCGTTACAACCCATGAGAGTCCTGTATTGAACTTTCTCGCTGTGCGGTACAAGTCAATTACAGCCTGTAAGAAGGGTTTTATATTTTACCTAAAATGTCTTTACTAAATATATATATATGAAATTTGATTATAGCAATGTTTAGGCTAATAATGAGTCTAGTCTACCTTATACTGCCTTCGCCGAAGTTGATGACTGTTCGTTGAGATTTTATAGACAAATTAATTAACAGGTCAAAATTGACTTGTAACGCACAGCCAGTACTGGCACAGGTAAAAACGTCGATGATTTAGTAGTGATGGGAAAGATAAACCAAATAAATATATCGAAACAATTTATTACCTACTTTTTTCTAAATTTTTTACATAACGATTTTTTAAGGTATTTTTTACATAATTTATACACAATAATGTGTTTCATTAAAACAAGCTAAACACATATTTTTATTACACTCTACACACACAGTTAAAACTTTCTTCACCTTCTTGTCTACTTCTCGGCTAATAATTGTCTGTAACAGTTTTTTGTAGCATCTTGTACATGCTTTTCTTTTATGTACTTTTTGTAGAGTATGCATTATTGCTTTTTGTTGCGTATGCGTTTCTGGTTGATTGTAGAAACAAACGTGTGTACTAATAGCAGGGTAACAACACTAATGCACTCTGCGCTTACCTGCAGTGCTATACAAGGCCCTACGCAACAGGTCATATATGCCCTGTTCCGCACTGAATAACAAAAGTTTTAATCTGGTGCGAACAGGTCATATGTGACCTGTTAATTAATTTATATGTTGTCGGGTAGATCGCAAAATGACGAATCTAAATGTATACTTGACTATATAAAAAAAATTAAATATCACAACATTATGGCCTTCGCATCAGTACAAAGTCGCGTATTTCAGTCGCCGCACCAGGCGAAAGTTCAGAACAGGGTCAAAATGACCTGTTTCGCAGTGAACGTGTTAAAAAGTCGCTAACCCGAGCCTAGCCTACTAGACATTAAGAAACTCGTTTAGCTATTGACTTTTTTTATAGGGGGCTGACATGGGAAGTCGAAAATTTAAAGTTGTGCTATTCGAGCTATTCAAGTGGGATATCAAATTCAAGGGCTTAATTTGTGGATTCCAAAACCATTCTTTTTTCTTAATCATGTACTTTTTGATTTAGGATGAAAAACCTTTAAAAAATACAACTCCCCCTATTATCATCGAAGTTACTGAACAGAAAAATCTGTAATAATTACCAATTATCAATATCATCCTAAATATTACAGGAAAAATATTTAAACGGTTTTCCCAACTTGCGCCGTTTTTTAGAAACTTTCAAAAATCGTAACACACACTTTATTTGCTCCTACTAAACTAACCGCCACACAGTTTTTCTTGCACTATTCACGTAACTACTAACTAGTTTGTACGGAACCCTCGGTGCGCGAGCCCGACTCGCACTTGACCGGGATTTTATATACATTCTAAACATCTATGCTTGCTGTATTTAGAACCGTTGTGACCCGTGATTTAGCCTGCGGCAGAAATGGCTCACTGCGCGATTTCGCCGCGCGGCTGCTAGTACCAAATTTTGCCCCTCCGGGGGCTTAGCCAATGACCAGAAAGAGCACGCGTTATGCGATAGAGAGAGATGGTCGGATGCGCTGCGTTCCGTCCGGCGGTCGGACCCGAACGTCAGTTTTGTTAGAAAGAGAAACTTCTGTACGTAATACCATGTACAGTCGAGTTCATCATTATCTGAGCAAAGATCGGATCAAAAATATCTGATCTAGTTCTTATGCTTCTGACAATAGGGTCTTGTTCAGATATTTTCGGTCCAATCTTTGCTCAGATAATGATGAATTCGACTGTACTACGAGTATTACTTATTCTGTGCCAATACCTCAATCAACCTTAACGGGTTTAAATTCAATTTCTTTGATTAATTAATTGATCGAGTTGATGGCTCGAGCTAACCGAGTTATGAGCGGCGCTGTCATGACAATCAATTGCTGCCTTTCAAATTGTGTAAAAGTCCACGCTAATAGTCTTTAATTTGTTTTATCCATATCATAATGTCCCTACAATATGTTCAGGAACGATAAGCAAATGGCCTTTATTACTAAACCCGTACCTGTGGTTGCATCTTAATGTTTACATTAAAGCACACTGTAGCTTAATGTTTACATTAAAGTATCGACAACCGATACTTTAATTTTCTTATTGCACCGTACAAAGTGAAGTTATAAAATAAAGTAAAGTAACGTACCTGTGGTCGCATATTAATGTTTACATTAAATCACACAGTAGCTTAATGTTTACATTAAAGTATCGATAACCGATACTTTAATTTTCTTATTGCACCGTACAAAGTGAAGTTATAAAATAAAGTAAAGTAACATAAATAAAGTTTTAACTTCTTATTATTTGTGTTTTATTCAAACTTAGGTTTTATACCTACAAATAAGTTAATAGTACCACTTGGAAATGCAGGCGATATTGTACATACAGGGTGATTTGAAATTCGACCTATTCCTTGAAAGGGGTTATTCTATAGCTTATTTTCAATGATTTAAGTCCAATCAACCAGGGGTCAAAACTCAATGGTTATCAAATTATTTGAGTTTTAACTTTTTTTTTAAAGTTGCCTTTCGATCTAAAACTGCTAATTGTGATTTTGTTTATTATTTATTATGAAACAGTTTAAGTTTTGTAATTTGTACGCGACGTGTCATAATGTTTTTTAAGTAATGACTCGAAGAATTACAAAATTTTGAACAAAATCTAAAAACTTTTGACTTCAAATCCTTTTATTCGTAAAATTTTTAAAAAGGTTTTGGTTGTCTTTTGGATTTTACTTAATCAGCCGTTTATTGACTATTAGATGTTGGATTCCTAATTTAAGTAGTTTTTTCACAATTAACAGGTTTAGATCTTTAAAAAAAAAGTTAAAACTGAAATAAATTGATAACCATTGAGTTTTGACCCCTGGTTGATTGGACTTAAATCATTGCAAATAAGCTATAGAATAACCCCTTTCAAGGAATAGGTCGAATTTAAAATCACCCTGTATTGTTGTTTGTACATATTGTAGAAAACTTATGATATGCATGTAGATAAAGTTATGTATGCGACTGTACATAATTATGAATTAAATCACTCGTGTATTAATGCCTCTCGTTATGCACCAGTCACATAAATAGAGTCTGTGCGGAAAGAGAATAGGCGTGGCGAAAATCGGAACTAACCTAAGCAGTATGGCCACAGAACAGAAAATACGGCACATACGGTACAAAAGCATTACAGCGCCCCCCAAAATTAATCCTATTCTCTTTCCGCACTCTAACTATCACGATGTTGTTGCCGCCTGTTAGGAAATGAATTTGCATGACGCGTGCTCTTTTTACCCGACTGCGGCGAAGCCCAAAGGAGGGTTATGTGTTTAACCTGTATGTACGTGTGTATGTATGTATGTCCGTTCCTATGTACGCTCTTAGCTACTCAACGGCACAACCGATTTTGATAAATGATACATCATTAGATTCGTCTTATTGGTGCGAGTGTCACTGGGTATGAAGTTCGTTAAAATAAACAAAATGGCGGATTTTATGCATTTTTAAAGTGCACCGCGGTCGGGCTTTTTTTGTAAAAATACTTACTTTTTCCGCTTCTAATCGGCAAGATTTACCGCGCAACCGAATCGCGGAGTGAGTCAGTCCTGACGTGGGCCGTAATTTGGAGACCCCCCTGTATGCTGTAGTGTAGGCTGCACGTTGTGTGTCAGTACCTACCTTAGTCACGGAACTATTTTATATGTACATGTCTAACTTGACAAATTGCTGATACCGCTTCAAACAGGTACCTAGGTATATTTAACTACACTTGAAGGAAATCAATTTCATGGTATATCTCAAAGTAATTGTCGGTTCTATTGAAACCAATTAATTTCAGTAAACCATTAATCATCATAAATGAATCTGAATTGTTAATATGTAATAACTACCTAGTTTATTATCATTAAACGTTCAAATTTCTACTTTATACGTATTTACATAGGGATGAAAATCGATCAGTAGAACATAGTACTAAAGAGAAAATGTAAAGCTGTTACGTGTCAAATTAATATTTAATAATTGTATACTAATTCACAAATTCGCCATCAATATCGTACCCAATATAATTTGACCCGTGAGCTAATCATAATAATTCATAATCGGTGGTCATGCTGCTCTGGTCTGTCAAAGTCGAAGCGACGAGCAGACCGACATATCTTGATCCCCGATTAGGAGGAGTTATTACTAAATTGACGGATCAAACTATTTGGACGAGCTTGTTGCGAGAATGTTGAAATTTTGATTTATCCTGCTAGTCGATATAGGCTCTCTTATAAGTGTTTATTTATAGAAACTTATATGTTATTCAGTACAAGGTAAAACATTCTAATCAATATTTTGTTCCTCTTTAAGGACCTTGATAGTTCTTTAAATAGTTCATAGAATCAATACCTCTCTCGCCCTTAGAAGTGCGTCTCTAAACCACAGTATAATAGCAGTAATTTTTCTTACTGCAAAAGGTACATCGCGCGCTTGAATGTGTGCGCGCCGTGTACGAACGCACTACAAGCAAAGATTTACGAATGCGTAAGAATGCTCCAGTACGGATCGCACGCGAGCTATCGCGCGTCTGTGTGAATACGTGTCGCGCGCACCTAAATGGCCGAAGTTGGACTACCTTGTCTGTCTTTATACTTTGGCAGGGGTCTCCAAACCACGGTTCGCGAGCCATCTAATCCGGCTCGCGAGAGCTGGCTCTCCAGTGTCTGGTGGATGGACCTTCCGATTCCACCGTGAGGTCTGTTCGATGATAGTCTTGCATTATTACCAAACATACATAAACTAAGTACCTATGCCAAATCTTCCTTACATAAGTAGGTATAGCAATCGGATACGAGGAAATGGTTAAATAACCGCATTTTTATTTTAAAAAAAACCCGACCGCGGTGGACTTTGAAACTGCATAAAATCCGCAATTTTGTTTATTTTAACGAACTTCATACCCAGTGACACTCGCACCAATAAGACGAATCTAATGATGTATCATTTATCAAAATCGGATGTGCCGTTGAGTAGTTACGAGCGGACATAGGAACGGACATACATACATACATACAGGTGAAACAAATAACCCTCCTTTGGGCTTCGCCGCAGTCGGGTAAAAACCGGACAAGTGCGTTTACGTTTTTTGCGGCATAAACGGCCTTATCTTTTTTCACGTTAGCTTAGAATTTTGATTTTTTCACAGTTCAAGGGACCGTAGGCTTAAGTACTTATATGGATTTATTTTCAACTCAATACCTCCACGCGTTCCCGAGATAAACGGTCTTGACAGACGAACAGACAGATAACAAAGTATAAGGATTCCGTTTTTTTCCTTGTGAGGTTCGGAACCCTAAAAGTTATTTGCAAATTTTGAAACTACAACTTACATATTTACTTAATTAAGTTGAAAGTTAAATAAAAGCTTGTAAAAATGTGTAATGGCTTTCAGTGTCGCTAAAGAAGTCGTGAAATGAGGTTATCTCATTATTACCAAAGTCTAAATTCTGATCTATTATAAAGCAAAATTAAATAACGAATTATTAATTAAAAAGAATCGGCGACCTCGCGTGACCCATTTCCGCTCCCAAGTTCCCAACTCAGGTCAATACTGGGGCTCTTCAAACAAATTCAGACTTTAACTGTTTGAGTTTAAAGTTGGGTTTCCTTTGTGTTGACTTGAACTGAATCTTCAAATAGAACCGAGACATTTAGCTATGGCTCTATTGATGGCTATGTATTACATAGGGTACCTATGCCGTGTATATGTATTATGTACGAGTGAAATGTTTTGATTGGTTGGTACATATTGTGGTTGAGACGAAATTAAGTATTCAAAGCATCGTAAACTATTACTCGGTGAACATTATTTTCGTCATTCCCGCTGTTAGATTTAGTCTTGTACAAGAACGTTTGAGACATGCTTACAGAATTTTAGCTAGCTGGGCTGAAAAGCGTAAAAATACTTCCTATGTCGTAGGTGTTGAAAAGTCCTCCTGTACAAAACTCAATTGTTACCTTTTATATACAAATTGCCTGTTTCTTACACTAGCTCCTATTCCCTAAACCGGGAACACACAAACGTTCCGAAAAGTCATAATTGCGAATCCAAATAACCACATTTTTATAAAAAAAACCCTGACTGTGGTGCAAAAAATACCTACCGCGCACTAAAGTGCATAAGTCCGCCATTTTGTTGTATCATTTATCGATATCGGGTGTGTCGTTGAGTAGTTACGAGCGGACATAGGAACGGTCACACATCAATGATTTCATAAGTATGGATAGGCCTATCCGAACAGTTCGGAACTCTTTTCCCGGTAACAAAAAATGCAGCTATAAAGACCAGGTGCGCAGTGCACGCGCCGTGTGTCGCACTGCCGACTGGCACTGATTTGGCGGTATTTTTAATATATAATGTAATATCCTGAAAAAATAAAAAATCATTCAGCGCAACACGGGTTTTGGAATAATGACGCATTCGGAATTTTGACTCAATGAAATGATTTCCCATTTCGTAGCTAGTTTCAAAACTCAATTGCCGCCTTTTATATTTATACTAGTTATAGCTGTTCCGGCGAACTTCGTGCGTGCCGCCTCAAGAATATTTATTAGATGTTTTAATAGTTATTCTGTTATTCGGGGCAGAGACAAACCCAAAAAATCAAAGATCATAAAAATCGGTCCACGCGCTCTCGAGTTATAAATGGCGTAACTAACCCGATTTTGTTTTATGTATGTATAAGATAAGATAGATGTGCCTGTTTCTTACACTAGGTACCCAGTGCCTTAAATCTAAAGTCTAAATATAGCGGCGATAAAAATCAGTCTAGGAAGACCTCAAGGATTGTTGACACTCAATCGGCGTTCCCTTTATGGCGCTGTAAACGAAGTTCTTTGCCAAGGCTTTTACAATAGACTTCGGAGAGAATATTCTCGTCTAAGGAGAATAAAGAGATTCGTGTTACAAAGGGAAATGGGGAGGTCGCTCTGGTTTGCCGAACGACACACATCGTGAATGCTTAATGACCTGATTATATTGTAAAACGGATGGCTATTGTACTAATATTTCGGGCTGATGATTTGTATCAATGTTCAATCGTCTTAATAAATAACTAGCATTTACCCGCAGCTTTGATCACTACCGGGATAAATAGCATCATTTATTTATTTATTTTATGAAAACAAAATATACACCGTGGGCCCGTATAACCCGACCAACTTTAACCATAGATTCTAACAACGTATAGTCGATTAACGCTTACTTTCCGAGATATTCATAATTTTTAAAATAAAAACTCCCAAGTGCCCAAATAAATGTGACTAAGATACTTTTACTGATTTTTTAAAATCCTTTAACTAAACAGCAATTAAATAAGATGGTAAGCGATTACAAAGCCAAAATATTGACCTTTCGTTTCCATTTTAGCTTTTTTTTTCCTTTTTAATAACTTTTCCTCCAGTAAGGAGGACATGTTTATAACGAGGGACTGAATTTATTGATTTGTTTTGTTATGTTATTTACTTGTAATACCATCAGGAATACGTGGTTAAAGTTGGTCGGGTTGTACGGGCCCACGGTGTATGTAACAGCATGACTATAAACCAAATCGCTGCATAATTTTAGTATTAAGAGGAAATAAGAGGGCAGTTTTTCCATACAAACATAGTCTCCTGTTTCCTCCCTGGATAATGCCAGTAGAGCAATAATTTTTTGTCCAAAAATCTATGGCTACTATTGATATGTTCCTATGTTTTCCTTTTTACGATAAATTGATTCTCAAAAGAGGTATTAACCTTCAAACACATCCAGAAAACAAATTTGCCTAGATTATTAAAAAAAAGGAAAACATAGGAACACGGCCAAAGCCTGTCTTTAAATGTTTAATGAAAAAATTAGTTAAATAGGTTAAGTTTTGGGGAAGAAATCAGGGGACTACCAAACGTTGTTTTCATGAAATTTTAAAAGGTATTTTCGGTCCAAGCTGCAGTTGTCTCTATCGCGCTCTGCGGGTGAGAGGCGGGCAGTGCGGGATAGCGACACATTTTACAAATACCTAATTTTCAATTCTCTCGACCTTACTGTTTTCTCTTAAAAACTAAGGTACAAACAATTACCAGTACATAAATTACAATTACAAATAATTATTCTAAGCATCCACCACCATCCATCGCTTCACAGTACTTCAGCTTCACACAGATACTACATACATTTGCCCATCGATCTGCAAATACGTCACTTTCAGGAGCCCATGACAGAAGCGTTGTCTGTTGTCTGCTGTTGACTGTTGCTGACATTGAATTCGTCATTTGTACTTTGTATTGTGCAATAAAGTTTAAATTAATAACTGTAATAATGCCGTTTTGCGTTTGATCTAACAGTAGGTAGGCGGTTCATTTCCATTTCCTTGAATCACTACATTCAACAACGCGCCAGTTCTTTCTGGTGCGTATAATAGGGATTCTGGAATGAACTTCGTGCTAAGATTTTCCCACTGCGCTACAATATGAGATTTTTAAAAGAGGACGTCATCAAATTTATTCGAGACCGGCAACGCATTGTTAATGCATCTTGGGTTGCAAATAACAATGATTATAAGCGGCGGTCACCACTTTCCATTATCATCGTGAGCCGTCTGCATTATTGCCAGTTTAAGGCAATAAAAAAGGTAGCTCAAATTAAGGAATTAACCACTCAATCAAAGGATATCCCTAATTTCCTCAGTCCAATGTAAAGACTATTATACTGTACAAGAGTTAACTTATCGAAACGCACGTATCTTCCTATCATAACTGTATTTTTCCTTTAACATGCCTTCATATTTAATATTTTTTTTATTTTGTGCTACATTAGTTAGGGGTATGTTGAGTCGTGAACATAAAAATACCACGTTGGATCCCGCCTCGCGGCAGTTGTACGATTTTAAATTGCAGCATAAGGTTTGTAAATGTTTCTGTTATCAGTTGTTTCTGTACCTATATCAATTTTTTGTTGCACTTCGTAAACAAAAAAAAAAATCAATCTAATTTCACCTATCATACATTTTCTTTGTTCATAAATTATGTTCATTGGAGGTATGAGGTAATCTTACACAGAAGGAACAATTTAGAGGATACTTTGATGTATGTCTCGTAGGGCATGCTCCCGGTACTGAGTTTGTATGGCGAGAACCAGGAATTCCCGGTTCCGGTACCGCATTTGTATGGAAATCCAGTACCGGGAGCATGCCCTAATGTCTGGCTCGGGTTGCCCGTCGCTATCGAATGACGCATTCAACCTTTTTTAAAGCCCGTCGCAAAAAGAAGGGTGTTATAAGTTTGACCGCTATGCCTTTTTTTTGGGTACACTACATAAATACGAAAAACTTAATTCCGATATTCACAATCACGAATATCAAAATACCGATTTTTAAAATTCCGAATGGATTAAAATTCCTATTATTAAAATCCCGATTTTTCATAACTCCGACTTTTAAAATTCCGAAATTACAAAACGTCTAACTGTAAGAATTACGATTTTCAAAAGTCCGAGATTCCATACACCGAACAATGAAAAGTCCGAATCTATAATAATCCGATACATCAAAAGTACGAATTCCGATTATCAAAACTCCGAATTCCAAAATATCGAAAAATAAAAATTTTGACTAAATAATGATAAACGTAGATACAGGACTTGAAAACAGTCGGTCGGACTCCGCAACTGCTCCGCCGCTGCGGGAAGAGCAGCCCCTTCGGCCTTGCGTATCAAAGCACAGGCCCTAATGCTCGCCTTCGCAGCTTCGGCTTGTTGGTCGCCTTCGGCGACCAGCCTCAGCCGCTACGGCTCACATTGTGCCTGTGCTTTGCTACAGCGGGCGAGGGCTGCTCTCCCTCCGCGCCTCCGGCTTTCTATATACACTCTAGGGGTAGAGCAGACAAGACCACGTGGATAGTGGGGTGCTCCGATTCGGGTTTTGTTACATATTCTCCAATGCATATAAAATACAATATTATCTCAGCCATTATTATTATTTGAACGTAGCGTATTTTTTAAGGCAAAACTATAAAAATAATTATCATGTTTTGTCAAAAAAGTCCTGACTTTCTTCAGACTTTAAAACTTGCGCCTCATATTTCAATAATATTAAGAGTTTACAAAATTTCAAAACTCCGAATGACAAAATTCCGAATTAGTAACGAAATTTCGGACAAATGAAAATCGGAATTCCGTTTTACGGACAAAGGGTACATCGAGCTTTTAATTTTTCGGAGAAATAAATGTCGGAATATAGAAAAATCTGATTTTTGAAATTCGGTATAATAAATATCGTGTTTTTCAATAATCGGAATTTTATTTTTTAGGATTTATGAAATTCGGAGTTTTGAAATTCGGAATAAGTTAATTCGGAATAAAATAATTCGGAGTAGGTATTTGGGTGTTCCCCTTTTTTTTTGGAAGCTGACAAACTTACAACCCTTATGGGCATAGCGATTGTCGGACCGGGTGGTCGGCCGTGGCGTTCCCTGGGGTCGAACCAGGTCGCTAGCCGGACCACCCCGAGGAGTCGGACTGGGTGGGTCCTGTGTGTGTGTCTGTCTGTGGCACAGTAGCTCTGAAACGGGTGACTCAATTTCTCAAAATCTTTTATTTAAAAGATGGTTTTCTAGCAATGGTTCTTAGATATATTTCATAAAAATCCATTTAGCCGAAAAGATCGGGGTTTTAAATTCTAAATTAAAGTTTTTGGTGAAAGGGGTTAGTTGGAAAAAAATTTAAACACTTTTTCTTCATCAATAATGTTTTGGATCATAGTGGCCATAATAATCTGTATACTACTTGTGTGTCTGTTTTGGTGCAAGTTTAGTATCTCAGAAACAGTCGCGGTTTGCGGCCTTTGCGGTTACGAAGGGTACCTGTTGACATATCATTGTAGGTAGATCTCTCTGGGGCGTCTATTATTTTACTGCAAACAAGAAAATCTTTATTAGAACTTTTACGTCACACCTGGCCATAAAGTGGCAATAACCGCCCGCTACGCGTGCGGAAAATCCCACTTCATGTCCTGGGGGAGACGTAAAATTATGTACTTACCACGGGTGGTAATAAAGAAATCCTCAGATCGCATATTTATCGCCCTTGCCTTCGGCTCGGGTGTCAAATAGCTGCGATCTGAAACATTTGTTTTACCGCTCTAGGTAAGTAAAATTAGTTGAAATTCCCCAATGCAATAATGAGTAGTCTACCAACTCCTTTCCTCGCCTGATTAAGAAAAATAAGATATTATTTGATTAAAATTTTATTGCAATGGTTATTTATTTTGAAAATCTTTTATTCACGTCTTATCTACAGTAAGAGAATACCTATCAGACAACCTTTCTTTTAATAGTATAGACCTGAAGGGAAACCAAGCAATACTAACTATAAGCAATTTTACGTTGTAGAAAGTTTTTTTTAGTAACGAGTGTCGTTAAATTGAGATAACTGTTTAGAAACTTCCCTGATATTACTTAGAGTGTTAAATCTAATTATACATAGTTATTTTATTTCAGGAAGCAATCGGAACACTGACCAGCAGTAAAGGAATACCAGTGGAGCTACGAGACACCAACACAATCAACTCTGATCTACTGACCAACAGGTTCTTCTTAGATACTCTCGACCATTTCGATAGGGAGCGGATACCAGAACGTGTCGTCCACGCCAAAGGCGCTGGCGCCTTCGGTTATTTTGAAGTTACCCACGATGTTTCTAATTATACTAAAGCCGATGTATTTAACGAAGTTGGAAAGAAGACTCCGCTTGTTGCTAGGTTTTCACCTGCGTTTCAAAATCTTGGGGGCAGTGACGTCGCCAGAGAAACAAGAGGTTTTGCAGTGAAGATGTATACCAAGGAAGGAAATTTAGATCTAGTTGGTACGAGTATTCCAGTGTTTTTCTTCAGAGATCCTTTGTTGAATCCTACTTTCGTTCATAGTTTTAAGAGGAACCCACGAACGAACCTTTTTGATAACAATATGAGATGGGACTTCGTCACTCTGAGGCCCGAAGCGATGAATGCTTTCTTGTGGGTTTTATCAGATTATGGAATACCGAATGGATACAGGCATATGAATGGCTATCTAATTCACACGTATCGCCTGACCAATAAGCATGGTGATAATTATTTTGTGAGATTTAACTTTTCGAGTGAACAAGGGCTTGAAAATTTGAACACTCATGAGGCAAAGGAAATACAAAGTCGAGATCTTGACTATTCCAGCAGGGACTTATACAATGCTATTGAAAATAAGAAATATCCAGCGTGGAAATTGTACATGGATATTATGACAAAGGAAGACATAGCGAGCTTTAGTTTCAATCCGTTCGATGTGACACGACTTTGGAGAAAAGGTACCTATCACACTGTCCCTATTGGGCGAATGGTTTTGAACAAAAATCCAGAAAACTTCTTTAAAGATGTGGAACAAGTGGCATTCGATCCGCTTAGTTTAGTCCCGGGTATTTCCGGACCTCAAGATCAATTGTTCAGAGGTCGTCATTTGTCTTATAGGGACACTGCCAACTATAGATTAGGTATAAACCACGATAAGATTGACGTCAACTGTCCCAAATATGCCAAGACGTACTTAAGAGATGGTCGTGCACCTGTGAATGACAATATGAAGGACGCACCAAACTATTATCCCAACTCATACAACGGTCCAATGCCTTACATAGATGAAGATAGACCGAAAGAACGGCTAGTTGAATACGAAAGCAGCGCTGCAGATTTGCAACCAGCTGCGAACTTTTACAACCATTATCTAGCTGATGAAGACCACAGACAACGTTTGGCGAAAAATGCAGCTGAGTCACTAGCTTCTGTGACTCCTCCTGTGCTTAATAGAGCACTGAAGTTGCTGACGCTCATAGATTATAATTTAGGGAAGCGAGTCACTTTGGCCCTGCCTGAAGCTAGGGCAGAGAAAGTAAAACATTAAGAGACACATTACACACACACATTATTCGAGTCGCTTGTATTTTTATACAAACGAATTAACAGTTAACAGACCACTTTAATTACATCAAATTTGGTTGAAATTTGTTTCATTAGATATCTGCAGGTTTCAAAGTTTTGTGTCTGCGCAAAACTACATGTCTCAAAAGTCCAGAAAAGTAATAGTATATCAAGTAAGTAGTAGGTACAGTCACCACACCCATTCCCACCATTCCCGAATGCTGAGCCACTTGTCACTCTTCTTAATATAAATTTGTTTTATGTTATAAGTGGCAAACGAGCAGACGAGCTGCTTGATGGAAAGCAGTCAACGTCGTCCATGGATATCTGCAACACCAGAGGTGTTACCTGTAATTTAGCTTTGTAATGCAAATCGCGCACCTACTCTGGGCGTGGCGTACTTCGGGCACACGACTGATAACAAATTATGATTACACGGCTAAATTAAGAACAGTGACAAGTGGTTCAACATCCCGTGTGGTAACTGTACCTACAAGTACAGTGGAACCTCGATACGTCGAACCTCGATAAGCCGAAATCCTCTATACCACGAAATAAAATGCCGTTCCCTTCCCTTCAAGCCCCAAAATCTCTATAACTCGAAATATTAGACCTCCATATATCGAAGCTACCGATGACTCCCACAAGATATTTTAGTACATTTTTTACCTCTATAACTCGAAATCGATGAACTTTACCTCTATGCCTCGAAGGAATCGCTCTTTTGTTTTATAACCTCTGTATCTCGAAGTTTGTGAATATAAAATAGAAAAATTATAGCACGTATATAGTCCATATAAAATTTTACCTCTATAACTCGAATTTTTATTTATTTTACCTCTGTAACTCGAAGTTAAAAAGTACAGAAGCCTTAACCTCTATAAGTCGAACATGGGCCCATGAAAAGCTCTGTAAGTCGAAGACCTCGATAAGTCGAAACCTCGTTGACACGAATTTTTTAGCGTTTCCCTTGAGTTTCAACTTATCGAGGTTCCACTGTAGTTTGAGTGATTAAAGGTTTTCTGACGATCAAAGACTGATTGTATATTTTTTGACCTTTAGTCTTCACCTGCTAAATTTTATATTATTTATTTTCTACTAGTGGGCCTGCCCGCAATTCCGTTCGCGGAGGTGAAATAAATCAGACGAAAGGTATCCTGTGTTAACAGGGCTCATAAACCTACCTGTGTCCTAAATTTCATGGAAATAAGTCCGGTAGTTTCTGCGTGATGCTCAAACAAACATGAAATTTGTACGACTTTATTCTATGTATAGATTGATTAACGACGGAATAAAAGAAAGTTATGTCTATGATGGTTGATTGATAATCGAGTCAGTGGTGTAAGCGAGCATTTGCATAAATATTCCGACTTCCATGTAAGTTAAATAGTTTCATAATCGTAACTTGATTATTGATGCAGTTTGCATCAATCAATTTACTGCTATTTTGTAACACGACGGGAAGTATTTCCTTGAAATAAGCAATTAAATTACGAAAGATCTGTTAACCTTGTTAACATTTGGTTAACTAAATTAGATTTTCCCTTGACAGTCTCAAGTATGCCCTATATTCTGAAAATTTCTAGTGATTCATGCTTTTGTTGAATGCCAAGTCATTTCATTAATATCCCTATAAATCAGGGACTATTTTCACAGCTAGTCTAAAGATTTTTTATTTTCATGCGTAAACGACGGCTCATAAACCATTATCATCCGTCGAAAGACATTCACAGCTAGACATAGGTCTTCCCCAAAGAACAGTGAGTCGGAGAAGGGAATATGCCATAATCGGGTCACTTTAAAAAACAAGATGTGACATATAGTTAAGGATTAATTGAACAAAATGATCATCTTGTTCCTTTGCGTACGTAACGAAAAAAATGACGATATAAATTGTGTGGTAACTTACGTTATACAAAGGAACAAAGATATTAACATTTTGTTAACTTAATCCCTTAACTACGGACAATTTTTTTTTTCTGAAAATGTCCCAATCGCCACGCTTGCAAAGTAAGTAGTGACATTTTGAACTGCTTTTTCCAAATCTAGCGACATCTAAGGGGTGTAAGGAGGTTTCGACAAATCGCCGAAAACGCCTCACATATTTAATGGACGCTTCTTTTTGGGGTGATATAATTCTAATCCAATACAAATATGTTTCTAAAATCTTACCTACTTCGCGCGAATTAGGTAAAACGATTAAAATTAGTGATGCATGGCATGTGTCAGTACTAAATTTGTACGAATTTCTCTTGATGATTAAATACAGGGTTTCAAATAAACATGTCTCAGCAGAAGTTGGCAGTAGCAAATATTGGCACTTTGGCTGATATTATTAAACCGCTCGACATTTACAGAACCGAGCTATTTGTCAATCTGACAGCCCGTTTTAGTGATTTTAACAGTTGACATCCCATGTAACATGTATCCCATCAAAACCATTACGTGTAAAAAGATGCAAGTGTCGCAACGCAGTTCTCCTAAAACAAAAAAGTTTTGAGATGTAAGTTAAGCCAAGTCAGTACCGGGGGGGTTCACAGAATTTGATTCCCACCGACTTGCCTATTATTTACCCGTGGAGGGAGGATTCTTTATTTGAGAAGTATTAAATGTTCCTCCACGGTTTAATAATAAGCAAGTCGGTCGGAATCGACTTTTCGTCCCTGTCTTCACCGTATGCCTATTACTGCTCTCTCTTTTGTTCGGAAATATTCATATTTGGAGCTACTGAGCACCACGCTATGCCTGTTGACACACCACGGAGATACTGACCTAATAAGAGATAGTGAGCCGTTGAGACACCGCGAAGCTATTGAGCTAAAAGAGTGATACATATCTTTGAGAGCTAAAGATTCATCACTCTTTTCACTTTAGAGACACATTTTGCGCATGTCTAGGGAGAATGCAGGAAATCGCATCAGGCAAATATAAACGGGCGTCTATTTTTACAAGTTTATTTATAAACCATCCCGTCAGTACGAATGCGTAATATTTCTGGAGTGTGGGACGGCGTCCTCTGTAGGTGCTGTTAATTTGTCCGTTTGTTTGGTTTACAGTCAAATAACAATCATAATTCGAGATTCAGTGGAACCTCGATACGTCGAACCTCGATAAGACGAAATCCTCTATACCACGAAATAAAAGCCCATCCCCTTCCCTTCAAGCCCCAAAACCTTTATAACTCGAAATATTAGACCTCCATACGTCGAAGTTACCAAGGACTCCCTACAAGATGTTTCAGTACATTTTTTACCTCTATAACTCGAAATAGATGAACTCTACCTCTACATCTCGAAGAAACCATTCTTTTGTTTTATTACCTCTGTATCTCGAAGTTTGTGAATATATACCTCTATAGCTCGAAGTAAAATTAAGACATACCTGCCTGCCTACCTGCGGTCATACGTGTCTAGTCCACGGAAAATTTTACCTCTATAACTCGATTTTTTATTCATTTTACCTCTATAACTCGAAGTCAAAAACTACAGAAGCCTTAACCTCTATAAGTCGAACATGGGCCTATGAAAACCTCTGTATGTCGAAAACCTCTATAAGTCGAAACCTCGTTAGCACGATTTTTTTAGCGTTTCCCTTAAGTTTCGACTTATTGAGGTTCCACTGTAATATCATGATCTGTTTTTTTCGCAACTTCATCTGATTAATATTGAGTATTTTAATTGATATCATTCAGGTTTCGATTAACGATACATAGGAGTCTTACGAGTACCTAGTATCAATCATGTAAGTAAATATTGTAGTGTTTCGAGACTAAAATCTAAATAGTAATTAATAGCAATAATGGGGTTGCCGAGGTACTGTAGCGCATCAGGGATGTTTGTCGAAGCGAGACTGGATAGCTTTCAGGCCATAGTCCGGAAAAGAGTCGCATCCCTGATGCGCCGCATCAATACCAGCACCAACAGTCTCCTGACCATTATAGCGGGAAGGATAGAGGGACGAATTCTTGAGCACTGGACGCAAATGCACTTGAGCCTATGTCCAATGCTCAAGTGACTGTCTCCAGGATTAAAAACCTTAATGTTTTAAATATGTACCTACTAACATAGTCATAAGTATTACTAACATGACCTTATACGGAAGTTTCGATTTCGGTTTCAGACGTGAAGACTATAATTTCGGTCGGACACTAACTTTAAGTGCAGTCTCAAAAAGAGGCTTAGTCGATACACCATTATCATTTTGAAGATTCGAATCACTTGGTGTCCCATACAAAAGAAAAAGTGATTAACGACATCAAATTTGCTTGAAACATGTTTTATTTTATAGCCAGATACATTTGATATGAGCAAAACAATACGAGGTGTCTCAAAAAGGCAAAAAATATATATTTTGAGTAATTAAAAAAACATTTTGGAATGATGCTATTGGCTTTGGTTCATTAATGAAGTTACCCGTCCATCCTTGTCCACCGCCCGATACATGAAGGGAGGTTATTCCGCGCCTGTTGTTTTGGAAAATGGGGTGCGCGCCGACTGTGGTACAGTCCAGCGCTTATCGGAAAATATATGTCGTATCGTGATAAAATGACAACGTTACATTAGCCAAAAATATCTGATTATTGGCTCGGATAAAGTCGCAGAGAGGGCGCTAGTCATTACTTACTTACGATAGTTACCATCTAGTACTAGATCCTTTTTGAGGTTGGTTATGAAATGCAGGCAGTTTTAGATTAAAAAGATGAAATTTGAAGTCGAAAGATGGAATGTCAGTCTTCTTTGGAAATGTAAGGAATGAGGGTGTTTAGAAATCATAAACCCACCAGCTGGCAGCAGGGTGGCGAAAGGTCTTTTTGACAGTAGGCGTCAAGATCCATCAATCACACCACCTGATTTTGACATCTACTGCCAAATAGACCTTTCGCCACCCTGCTGCCAGCTGGTGGATTTCTGATTTCTAAATACCCTCATTGGGCTGGTCTCTGCGAGTTTAGCGAGTATCGCGTATTGTTTGTAATAACACGATAGTAAGATTGTGTAGCCAGTAGCCACACACGTCAAGATCAATACACTAGTAATCAAACTGGTGCGGACATTGGATTATACCATCGTCACCATGGTGACCAAAGGTGATCCGGATCCCGAAGGTACTGTTTGAAGGTAATGTTGTAGTCCTTGTTTATATGACTAACCTGCGACTGCTAATATTGGTAAGCGACTATGAAACAGAAGATGATGCTCGCGGGTTCAATAAAAACCTATTCACTCTTGTATTGTCTTGCTTATTCATTCTACAGATGAGATCTTAGTAAAAAAACTCGCCTCACATATCGGCTCCTAAAACGGAGCCAATATGGACTGAAAATGCTGACACTAAAAATATACGAGTGAAAGCAGATACCTAAATAAATATAAGAATTCTCAAAACAAACTCAACACCAATAAATTGCACAAAGACTAACACTCAAGTTCTGTAAATTGGCAATAAAAAAGTCAATGTAGAAATTCCAGCTTATCCAATTATCTTTGTGGCATCGAATGCAAGATCACCAGCCCTTACTTTTTCACACGCATATCACACTAACACTTTCATTGAAAATTAAACCTTATTAACACTAAAATAGAGTTCAATTTTTATTCACTGTTAGAGAAATATGGGAGATTCTGAAACTAAGTCTTAGTTGCACACTGAGAATCTATTTGAAAGGACGGTTGGATTTATAGAACGGGAGTGGAATAGCCCCATTGTCTCTGAGCCCGCGGTCAGTCTACTGTACATAGCGAATATATATATGTAGAAAATATCATTTCAGGAGTAAAAAAGCCGTAAGAATCCTTCATCCATAAGGCTCCTAAGACCTTTCTACAATAAAGAGAGGGTAGCTGTTAGGGTTGACTGTTTTCATTTCTATGGATTGTGTAGGATTGTGAATGTATTTCTGGAACCATTCATCTGGTAAGGGAATTAATAAACTCCTATCAAATACAGTGAATTTAGTTCGTTTGTGGTTGCCCATTCACTCGCATAACAAAAACGTAGAACTGAATGATGACCCTTTTTTGTTTTTATGGAGGGAGAACCTATACGCATTCCACCATTGATGTTGTAGAACTGAATGATGACCCTTTTTTTTTGTTTTTATGGAGGGAGAACTTATCGACTCAAACCACCTTAAGCTACTTTGGGGTCATCCATGTATTACGTCACACGCGTAGGGGTGGGGTCTAGCCAAATGTGACAACCTATGTTAAAAAGATGGAATATGTTAGGAAAAAGGGGGACACGCCAGGAGGAGAAAGTCTAAAAATCTGAAAAATCATGTGACGTAATTTGTGAATGACCCCCTTTCTTAGCAAAAAAACGTAAAGCCATAGTAAAATATGTTTGATAAGTATGCGAAGTAGGTATACATTTTTACAAAATGATCATGTGACTAGGAGTGGATCAATTGGGAAATCAAATGTATGCCAGATAAGTACCAGTTATTTATTTAAGTACTATATTACTAAATATATTTACTATATGGAAATTGGAAACCTAGTAAAGTAGAAAATGTAAAATTGAACCAAACTACCCTGCAAGCTCTCTAATTAAGTAATTTTCTACGTTTAAATACTTAATTGGTGCCTTAACTCCGTGTTACTCTTAAAACGAATAAAATTACCCGTTACTTAAATTTTCCACTTAATCCAGACTAAATCAAAGCCGGTTTTCCAATGAAATAATTACAGAGTTTTGAATTAGCGAATAGCTTATTTAATTTTATATATTAATTAATTATATTTATTAATATATATTTTATATTTTAGCTTAGAATTTTAACATTTCGTGGCCTCTACAAGGAAAACGTCCACTGACGTTGCCATCTTGAATGTTAAGTCATTAGCAATAGAGGCAACAGCAGGGTGTCAACAATAGGCATTACATTAGAACTCGGTTTTCATCAGTTTACCTCTTTTATGGCATTTGAGTACGCGATATGGCGACTTCCCTGCGACATACATGCGTATAATAATACACACACAATACAATCATCGAAAAATAATGTACGATAACGCCGAACAAAAACGACGTTGAAATTTGCCCCATAACGCCCACTTTTTAAAATCTTATGTATCAGTGCGGCTGATAACCAACTTAATGTTTACTATGTTTGAGTCTAAAGTCATTACGACAAATATTAATATTAGGTTTGAGAAGGCGCAATTTCAAAAAGGTTGCATATCGTATAAAAGACAAAAAAATGTGATTGATTACAAACCTGCTAACGTGAGAAATTCATTTGATGCTATAGTTTTTTTTTCAAGACTAAGAACTAACTCCGCCCCTTTGGGTACGTATTTCGTTGGGCCGATTTTTAGCGTCAGTTACGCTTCCATACTTATTATTCGATGAATACAATACCTAGGTACATATTTTACCTACTCTTTTATAAAGCCGCATTCCAAAGCCCTCTTGCCGAGACGTCAACTGCATTTTTCAATAAAGTAATTCCAGCACCTTCCCTTTATTTTCCGAAGACGTGTCGTATTGGAAAAGAGGGAATTTCCCGCGGATGCCGGAGCGCGGCGAATATTGAAGAGGAATATTCCAACTAGAATAATGTATGTACCTGGACAGTATAATAGCAGTAATGATTCTGCCGGCAAAAGGTCCATCGCGCCGCTTGAATGTGTGCACGCCATGTATGAACACTCTTAAAGCAAACTTTTAGCAAAGTATAAAGACCTTGTTTTTTCTTCCGTGATAAAGACATAAAGACGAACAAGTAGTCCAACTTCGGCCGTTTAGGAGCGCGATAGCACGTCTGTGTGAGTGCGATCTATACGGAGAATTTTTACGCAGTCTTAAAACTTTGCTTGTAGTGCGTTCGTACATTTCTAGTTCCCTTTAAATTTCTAGTTGTAGTTATACCTACTCAATTAAAAAAGCAATGTAAGTTAATGATATCATTTCATAATTTAGACAAGATAATGGTTATTTGGGGGCCTTTTCTACCTCCCACGCGCGTCCTTTTATCAAAAACTACCTTTTATTATAATCCTAACATTCTACGCGCCCACTCAGCCCATTGTTCTACCTATTTGCTTCAATAATGGATGAACGTATTAAACTGGAGTTTTTGTATTATATCCTATATATACAAATAGCTACAACAGTTTAAAACGGATTATTCGACGTTAATGCCATTAGGTATTGTTTCTTCGTATTTGCGATTATCCACTATAGAAATTCTACACATTCGCATTTGACCACACTTGGTCCTAGGTCTGTTTCTACTCATTCAGTCTTGAATTATATAGGGAACGTGCACGACGAAGGTGCTGCCCACTGGTGCCGCCAATCTAAACCCCTCATACTGGGGCCACATTGACGTAAACGCCGTTAATAACGTTAATTTATCGCGTTGAAGGAAGATTAACGTCAGTGTAGCTACGACTTACTATATTTGACATTGACACTTACATATTATCTTTGACATTGACAGCTTGATTTGACAGGGGCGCTAGTTTCCTTTATTGTCCGCCCGTGTCTCTTTTGTCGTTTAATGCTGTCACCTGTAAGTTCGTGCACGTTCCCTATTGATCAGGGGTGAATTTTCGAGCGTTTTTTCTGCTTCGTAAAACGTCATAACTGTGACTTAAATTGGCGCAAGGAAATTACGAGGAACAACTACTGATAAATTGAACTATTGATCGTCATCGTTCCTTTGAAAACTCATCTCGTATCTATCACAATCCCCTGCAAAGTTATGTGCTTGGCAGGTAGGTAATGACAATAAGCGACAGCTAAGGAGTGGAACTCTCTTCCAGCAGACCTCTTCCCGGAAAAATATAACTTGGATCTCTTCAAGTCGAGAGTGAATAGGCACTACCTAGGTAAGCATGCTCCATCATCGACTTCATCTTCACTTACCAACAGGTGAGATCAAAGTCCTTTTACCTATCGTGAATTAAAAAAAAGCGCCGAGGTAGAAATGCGGTAAAACCCCTCCTCTGAAGAGCGATACCGGCTCAATAATTACGCTTCCACCGGCAAGTTCCCATCAGAATAATAAAGTAACTAATCACTAAGTACTTACCCGAAGTGCCGTGTACTAAAACATGCGGGGTGTTATTCTGAGAGAGTGTATCGAATACTAGTGCGACGAATAAATAGTACTTTAGGATTATGAATATCTGCGAATAAGAATATTCCTATTATTTGGCGAATACGAATACCTGAGACTACTTAAAAGGTGATTAAACTCAATTAACATCCCTTGTTATAAAAATAACATAACTGACAGTGACTATGTAGTTGATGCTAGCTGGTTGATGCTTGCTTATAGAGTAAACATTTTTAATGACAGTAGGCCAGCCAGCTTAGTTATGGTGTTTTTGTAAATATCCCTTCAATTATAGGTACTACAGTTAAATTATATGTAATTTTTAAAAACCAAGTAAAACTATATAACCTTAGGAGATAACCAAAACTCACTAAATACGCTAAACAAATTACAGAGATAAATCTTATTACCCTTCCAACACCTTTCCTTTGAGAGTTTTTGATAGTCACCCGACGAAAAGTACCTAAGTCAGTCACTTCGAGAGTACAATCGACCACACTGTTAACTGTACATTTCTAAACGGATGTCAAATTTATTGCAACGTGTTAAAGTCTATGGGTGGTCAGTTAACTGTGGCTTCGTCTGTACGAACAAAAAATAAATTACATACTTAAATATGATCAGATCAAATAATTTTCGTTTAAAAAGTGTTACCAAAGAAGTGCCAGTTCAAAATTCATCACTATAAAAGAAAAAAAAGTGTACTTAGACACGTTCTAACATCTAAAACACATTTTAGCCAATGCCAGTCTCAAGGCTCTCGCGACGTTCAGAATAACGAGGTTGGCCAGGTTGTCTGAAACTCGCGCGTGACCAGAAATCACAACTACGAAACTACGAATTCGGTGGACGAAGGATTCTCGACTGAAGTTTTCAGGCGCCTTGTAATGATTTTTAATACAAAAAGGTATATCGATGGTCTAGTTCACACTCGTACCAATTACGAGAAAAAAAGTTACGTAATTAGCACGTTAGTACACAAATGATAAAGTTGCAATTTCATTGGCTATGAAGATGTAATTAGTACGAGTGTGAACTAGACCATCGATATTTGAAACTCAAACAAACTAAAACTTCTTTATCGATGATAGCTAGTTATCACAGGTCCAGTTGCTTACGGGTGAGGATTTATAGAATAGAATAGATTATGTTTATTTCTGCGAATATGGTACAATTGGTGACATATAATTTACATTGGCTCAGCATATCCTGCCGATGTCGGCGTAGAAGTATTATTTGGTTTTAAATTTTAATTAATACATAATATATTATAATTATAACTTTTGGGTATATATTGTCTCACATAGTTTCTAAAAGTCATACTGTATTGTTACTCATAATTATCGAAAGTCATACAACCTATTTCCTACCAAAACTGTTATAAAACAATATATTGCTTTCTAAATTATCCTAAAAATATTACCGTTTTAGAAAAACAAATACTGTATGACTTTCGATAATAATGACTAACAATACAGTATGACTTATAACTTTATGGGAAACAAGGGCATCCTATAACTTTTTAGGCATATTTACATTATATCAAAATTCAAATTATACAAAAATATTAAGGACACATTAATCACAATTTTCTAAAAAAATCATTAAAACTATAAAACGCCCGATCGAAAAACATCAGTCACCGCGTGACTAGAGGAACAACGAGCGCCTACACTTTTTAACATCTAAAACACATTTCAGCCAATGCCAGTCTCAAGGCCTCACGACGTTCAGAATAAGGCTGCGTTTACATCAGAGCACTGCGAGGTAGACGACCGTTGTGCGAGGAAAAAATCCACCAACCGGACCGAGCTGAGCGAGGCTAGGCCCGTTGATTGGTGATTTTTTTCCTCGCACAACGCTCGTCTACCTCGCACAGCTCTAGTGGAAACCCAGCCTAACAAGGTTGCCCAGGGTGTCTGAAACTCGCGCGTGACCAGAAATCACAACTACGAATTCGGTAGTTAGACGGGATTCTCGATTGAAGTTCTCAGGCAGCCTAAAGGTGGATTTAGACCAAACGAATTCTAACACATTCTAACCCTCTTTGTGTGTACACAAAGAATTTGGTAGAGTGGGGTTAGAATGTGTTAGAATTCGTTTGGTCTAAATCCACCTTTAAAGGTAGGCGGTCTTGTATTGTAATATTTTTTAATCACAAATATACTATTATAGCGGCAATTTTCACGAAGTATGTCTGCGGTCACCTAATTACCGCGACGCTGTTTTCATACTAAATATATGGAGACGCGGTAATTAGACGCAATCATACTTCGTGAGAATGGCCGATAGAGGCTAAGTTCGCAGGAGACCAAGGTACTTAGGTAGGCTGATAATGCTGATGTGTTATAGGTTTACGCGCACAAGTAATAGTACTACGTACAGAAATTTCTCTTTCTAACAAAACTGACGGGTACGACCACCGGACGGAACGCACCATTCGACCGTCTCTCTATCGCATGCTCTTTCTTGGGCAAATTTGGTACCTACTAGTAGTCGAGCGGCAATACTACGGAATAAGCCGCTCTTGGCTTTGCTAAGAGCGGCTAAGGGAATCAAAATTTATAGGGTTCTTTAAATATATGTACCAGTAGCGTGGCGTCCAAAGAACTCTATTCCTACCGGCTTGCCTAATATTAGCCATTTGAGCACCTTATTCAACAGCTCTTATGGAAAATGTACGCCAAATCTACACCGGCTTGCCCAAGGATATCTTTTACACCACGCCACTGATATGTACCTACAAATTTGTACGGAACCCTCGGTGGACGAGTCCAACTCGCACTTGTCCGGTTTTATTGCAAGGCTTCGCCCGGCAAATCATTTTTAGGGTTCGTTTTTCGCAATTTGACGTCCGAACGTATGCGGCGCCTATTTTGCGTGTGGTATCTTCATGAAAATATGAGTAATACGAGTATTGTACTTTTCCATTACACAAAAAAAATTGTCGAAATCTCAATAAAACAACGGAGCTCTTCACCACCATTAAAAGTGCGAGTAACAGACATGCATTTTCAAAAATTCTGAGGAAATATGTCTAAGGCTAAATGTTACGAAATACTGCATAAGGTTACTCGAAAAAAAAACTATTTCATTGAAAACAAAATGAATCGTCTATTTCAGCTAGGTTCCGCCACAAATCGTCAGCATCCAATCTCAGAATGGAGCGATCACTTTCCTCTGTCAAAGAGATTGTTCCCTGCAGAGCATTGATCGTATTCCATTGACTTATATAACGACATAGATGAAGCTGCCAGGATATTAAACCAGGCTTCGTTCCAAGTTCGTATCTTCCCGTCCCGCTCACTAAAATATTATATAACAAGGGAGCGAGAGGGACGTCACGATATGAACTTCGAACAAAGACAATCGGAGTATAGTCACAGAATAAGTTAATAGTACTTCGTCCAGCGGACTGGACGTACCGGATCCGACCGTCTCCTTATATCGCATAGCGCTGGTCGCTGGCGAAGCTGGGCAAAATTTGGCTCTGGATCCGGTTCCAACTTCAACTCCGACTCCGGATCCTACTCCGATAAATCAAATTTTAATACCCCGGCTCCGACTCTGGCTCCGTTAAACCCACTCCTTTTTTTAAGCTTGACTAACTTGCATTTCTAGTGGGCGTAGCAATTATCACCGTATATATCGGACCACCCCGAGTGAGTGAATCGGACTGGTGCAGGAGACGCCTGGGGTCGAACCAGGTCGCCTTTGTTCCGGTCCATCTCGATAGGGTCGGACTAGGACCCACTCCGTAACATTACGATGGCACTGACAGACGGTGACTTGCCTTCCGCTAGATGGGCCCCTGTTAAATAGCGACATTATAAAATGGCTAGGACCAAAACCGGTGCGGGGGGCCGCAAGGTGTCGAGAGGTGTGGTGCGCTTTCTCCGAGGGTACTCGCGGCGTTATGCCCTTTAACACTTCCACGCCTGGAGCTTAAAGCTCTAACGCTCATCTCTAGGCAGCCAATGAAGACAAGCCAGAGCTGAGAGGACAGGTCCCCTTGGGTTTCCACTCATCATGGCATGCAGGCACATCGGAGACAAGGGGGCTGACCGTCTCTCTGGAGATCTCGGGTTCGTGGGGTCGTTGCTCCCCAACAGCTCGCCACAAGCTGCCCTGCGTATCTATCGCGTTATTATTAGTATTATAGTTGCGCCCTCAGAAATATATTGAGTTGAGATAGAAGAAAATAGTTCGTCGATTTGTATGGGAACCAAGCGTGTAAGGTTTTGCGGTAGACTTTTGATAAGAGTGTAACATAGTGATGGAATACATAAATGTTCCATTTTATTTGGTGGTATTTGAACAATTAATTATACCATAATAGGCTAGATGACTAAAAAAAACTGTTTAGTCCGTCTGTTACATTATGAAAAAATATTGTACACGTATTTTTTGTTTTGTTTGACAAACAAAAACTGACGAGGATAGAGTGCTTAGAAGTTTCGAGTGACGTCACTCTTGAGTACAAATTGTACTCAAGAGTGACGTCACAAGCCCCCACTCCAGAAGTTGGATGATCTATAACTTTGTCGATTTTTAATATTTTGATAAACCAAAAAATACTTGTCCCATATTTTTCCATAATCTAACTGACGGACTAAATAGAATTACATATTTTTAACCCAGTCTTTTTATCAGATTTTTCAAATCTGATAGTAATGTTGACGATCAATCGATAATGTTTATTTATTTATCTTATTGTAACTTTAAAATATAGCATACAATATTATTTTTGTATTTATGTAATTTGACGTCATAAAGTGGTTGTATAATCCTAGTATGAAAATAAACAATTTGAATATTTAATTTTATTTAATGTTTATAAGAAAGATGACGGCGAGCAAAGAAAGTCCATGGCCCTTCTTTTTAGTACGCGAGGTGCATAACACCACATAACACTCTTTACCTCTATTGCTATTTTAAGTAGCAGCGTCATTTAGAAAGTCATTAGATAAATAGTGTTCAGGAAATGTTTCAGTGATGTAAACTTTGTTTGATCAAAAAATAAATATTATTATTACTATTGCTTCTATCTAGTTATATTTTTGTGGTTGCGCTTGTCGAGGCCCGGTCCCTAAGTATATAAAAGTCAATGTCGTATTTCTGTTTGTTCTAGAACAAATACTTTCACCGTACCGCCTTGATTTAAAAGGTCTTAACCGCCACAACTTTTGCACTAAAGTACACCTTTTTATAAGAGCAATAGTATGGTTTGACGTCTGCGATACAAAGATATTGGAAGATAACGTCAAATTGTATTCGAGTGAATTTTCTGAACGTCGAGTTTTGCATAATATCGACTGAAATGGGTCATGTTAGGGAATGTATCTTTAATTCAAAGTCGATGTTCTTTATTCTTCAATTGAATTGGTTCATAAAAGCAAGCAAACTCTAGCTACCTATATTTTAGCACGGCAGCAGCAAGACATGGTATAGAGCCCACCATTTGCAAATGAGTAGGCTACATGTTGGAAGGCAGGCTAAAATCCACCCTGATGGGGGACGAAATAATAGCAGCAGCCACAGCCACAAAGGGATGTCCACAAGGTGGAGTGCTATCATCTACTCTTTGGACCTTGGTGGTGAACTCGTTACTGGAGGAACTCAACGTCGGGCCCACCTACCCGGTAGGGTATGCAGATGATCTGGTGATACTTGTAAATGGGAAGTTCCCCAACACGGTATCAGGCAGAAATCATGAATGAGGCACTGAAGAAGGTGGAGATATGGTGCAATATAGTCATCATCTCTCCATCAATCCGGGCAAAACAGTACCATTTACCAGAAAAAGAGCACTCAAGAACATGCAGCAAATTAAGCTATATGGAAGAGTGCTCGAACTTTCCAATGACGTTAAATATCTAGGAGTAATACTAGATAAAGAACTAAATTGGAAAAAGCATGGTAACAATACCACGATCAAAGCTCTACGAGTACGAGTGTTTGGGGTGTGCAGATCAGCATACGGAAAGCCGTGGGGTCTACTCGTAAACGCTGAAGTACTTAGCTAGATGGATCTATACCATGATGGTGAGACCTATCATCCTGTACGGTAGCCTGGTCTAATGGCGGAGGATATTGAAGGACACATGCAGAGACGCCTTGACGAAAGTACAGAGAACGGCATGCATGGCCCTAACAGGGGCGTTCAAAACTACACCAACAGCGGCACTGGAGGTAATGCTAAACCTACCCTCGCTATGTTCAGCGGTCCAGTTACAGCCTCTGTGCGGGTGGTGTGGCGAACACAAGTGGCCCCGACTAACCCGTTGGAATTGTGAGCTTCAAAACCGGTTGCACACGCGTCAGTCCGCAGCCACCACGTGTAGAACACACGCCAGACTTATCACCCGAATAAATTCCACCCGTTCAGAGCACATCCGCAGACTCTGGGAAATCGAGTGACTCGAAACTAGTAGACTACTACTACACTGTGTAACTGGAGCGTTATTTCAACTTGATGTCGCTAAGTTGGCAAGCACCATCAACCCTGACTGGCCCATTAAAACAGGCCCAACATTTGGGTTGACGGCGGGAAGAGGGAGTCTCCGAGCCCAATTTTAGGGACTACACCTTTTCCTAATCTGACATTCAGGCGCTCACATGCATGAAAACCAGATCTCACTGTCCTACGGGCGTCTAACACCACAGCCCCTGCGAGTCCGCCGCCATTGGGAGGGGCACCAGTAGCCAGAACCGGTGGGCACCCCCTCCCCCCGCAGTGCCAGTGTTATCAAAGTTTCCAATGAATCGTTTACTGGTAATCGTCGAGTTCAGAAGTGCTGAAACCTCTCCCTAGCTTAATGCTGAGGAGCCTCGCCAATTCCCCTCATTGGTCAAGGATATAGGTGGATTCACCTCAACTTTATTGGTCAAAGGCCGCAAGGTAGAGCCAGAGACCCCCTAATCGCAAATACCTACACAGACTGAAAACAATGGGTCTGTGGAGCTATTGCGCGCCAAAAACTAAACACACAATGTAATATCATTCATATTGGAAGTGTTTCTTGGCAGCTAATAAATTTTATTAGGGCAGCTGCCATAGCGCTACGTAAGCGACAATAAGTAGATGTTGTTGTTGTTTGCCAAAGGTTGTCTGGAAGAGATCGCTCTTTAGCGATAAAACTGCCTATTGTTTACCACTATTTTTATATAAGTTTACATTGTAATTTATCTTTTGATGTGCAATAAAGTATAATTGTATTGTATTGTATGTTTTTACGGAATGCTTCAGGTTACAGCCTACGGAATTCTATTCGAGCTCAGGGCTTGAATCTAGCTAATTTCCTTCCATAAGAAATTGTCAATTAGCTTAACGAGGTAAACACCAGTGCAAGTCACCTTCAACTCATTAAAGATAATACTCCAATCAACGAGGACTATTTTACTAAGTTAATATATAGATCGCCCCACGAATATGCGCCATGCCATGAAAGATAACCTTAAATGGGTTGATTTTCGGCATACAAATTTGTATGCCATACATTTAGTTTGGCATACATAATATTGTAGACAGGATAATTCGCTGTATAGAAACGCTATTTTGTTTAAAAAAATCGGTTGTCTGTAAAGTCGGTTTACTGACGATAGTCGAACGTGATAACGTTGACCTTGACCCTGACTTTGACTTTGACTTTGACTTTGACTTTGACTTTGACTTTGACTTTGACTTTGACTTTGACTTTGACTTTGACTTTGACTTTGACTTTGACTTTGACTTTGACCTTGACCTTGACCTTGACCTTGACCTTGACCTTGACCTTGACCTTGACCTTGACCTTGACTTTGACTTTGACCTTGACCTTGACCTTGACCTTGACCTTGACCTTGACCTTGACCTTGACCTTGACTTTGACTTTGACTTTGACCTTGACCTTGACCTTGACTTTGACTTTGACTTTGACTTTGACTTTGACTTTGACTTTGACTTTGACTTTGACTTTGACTTTGACTTTGACTTTGACTTTGACTTTGACTTTGACTTTGACTTTGACTTTGACTTTGACTTTGACTTTGACTTTGACTTTGACTTTGACTTTGACTTTGACTTTGACTTTGACTTTGACTTTGACTTTGACTTTGACTTTGACTTTGACTTTGACTTTGACTTTGACTTTGACTTTGACTTTGACTTTGACTTTGACTTTGACTTTGACTTTGACTTTGACTTTGACTTTGACTTTGACTTTGACTTTGACTTTGACTTTGACTTTGACTTTGACTTTGACTTTGACTTTGACTTTGACTTTGACTTTGACTTGAGTACCAGCCGCCCTTTTCTCAGCAGCAGCAGTGATTTTTTGTCACGATTGGCCGCCCCTAATATCTGGCCGCCCTAGGCCCGGGCCTACTGGGCCTTAGGGCAAATCCGCCACTGGTCTCTTGTCATTCAATAGAGATTTTTGACAGCCGTATCTTAGGGAATAAGGGCTATTTTATTAACAATTTGTAAGAAACTATCGTCTTAACGACTTTAGTGCTGGAATAATATAAAGTACCTATTTGACAGGTAACGACCCTGCAAGGTAACGGGACACTTTTTCGTGCGTGCAGCCGGCTTCATCGATTTATAAGACGTTATCACGTCAAAAAGAATAACACATCCCATGGCCGTGGCGCATGCTTCTATAATAAAGACTAACAGTATTTTTCTTGACGATGCGACAGTGTAATTTTGCATAAATTGCAAACTATGTTAATTAGTCAACACATCAGACAAAAAAATTGTGAACAACCATTTTGGTTAGCATATTTGTCCCTACAATACAAATATACCAAGAACCATGATGGTCACCAGTGGATGTCTTCGGCTTAAAATTAAGGTAGCAATAATTGTTGTAGCCGAGTTCTTGAGGAGTGGACTACAATAATAAAGAATGGAGCAATGAAATAGGGACTGAACTAACACGATGATTTATAGTGCAAGTTTGTACTATAACTCTTTGCCGGTCGTTTCAACTTAAATAGCCAGATTTCAGATGGTAAACTTAATTCACAAGTCATTTCATTAGTAATAAGTTGAACATAATCAAAGTCACAAAGTCAAAGCCCTACACTCTTATTTTGGCTAAAATATTTGAAGAATTCCTTCGAATTTTTCAAGAGACCATACCCCCCCTGAGATCCCGACCTGGCGAGAATTGGGTCACTTGGAATGGGGCCCATTCAAACAAGAAAATATCATATTGGTACAACAGTTTCGAGTAATCGGGGAACAAGACGAACTGAGTATCATCCTTAATTTTAGAAGTGAATTTAATATAGCAGAATAGAAAATTATAATTGGGACAACTTTTAATGAAAAATGTCCTGTTCGTTAATATTACGAAAAAAAATCGTAATATTACTGAAAGAATTGTACAACTAAAGTGGCAATGGGCAACAAGGCACATTGCTCGTAGATCCGATAGCCGCTGGAGTTCACGTGTGGCGACCAAGACCAGCATCAGACGCAGCATGGCTCGTCAGAAGACCTGGTCAGAAGAAGATCAATGTGACGTCGTATCAGGAGCTCAAGATGGTAGCAGAAAAGAGAATGGAATGGCGGTTACTCCACGGACAAGAGCAAGTCTCTTAAATGTATGATGATGAGTACGTACAGAAGTTTCTCTTTCTAAAAAAACTGACGTTCAGATCCATCCACTGGACGGAACGCACCGCATCCGACCGTCTCTCTATCGTAAAACGCGAGCTCTTTCTAGTAGCGACTAGAAAGAGCTCGCGTTATGCGATAGAGAGAGGAGGGGCCAAAGGGGGGGGGGGGGGGGGGGGCTAAGCCCCTCGGGAGGGGCAACATTTGGTACTAGCAGCCGCGCGGCGAAACCGCTGAGTGAGCCAATCCTGACCTGATGAAGGTTACTGGAGTCCACTTTTTTATGTCATGGGAAAGGCAAACGGGCACACAGGTCACCTGATGGTAAGTGACTTCTGAGGACCATGGACATTTGCAATCTTAATATTACAAATACGTTGTCAACCCTGAGGATTAAGATATAATGCCTCTATGGTAGTAACTACACCGGCTTTCTTAACCCCATACCGGAACTCAACAGTGCGAACACTGTTTTTCGGCGGCAGGTTAGTGAGTAAGATGGTGGTAGCGATCCGGGCGGACTCTGTACAAGCAACTTTGACCTGATGCGCGGTCCACTGCAGGCGGGCGGCGCAGTACCGGCACAGTATATTTCTTCGTACAAAAGGTGCGCGCGATGTGTCGCGCGCTTGAATCTGTGCGCGCCGTGTACGAACGCACTACGAGCAAAGATTTAAGAATGCGTAAGAATGCTCCAGTATGGACCGCACTCACACAGACGTGCTATCGCTCGACGTGTCGCGCGCTCCTAATTCTGGACATTACTGGACAGATCCAGTAATAAACGTCTCAAAAAATGTAAATAACGTATTCCTAAAAAAACCCGTATTGGTTAAATTCAGCCTAAGAGAAGCTTACGTAATGAAAGAGCTTTTAAGCCACCGTCGACTGTTTAACTTAGTTATTTTCAAGTACATCTAATGTAACTCATTTGGACAGTAAGCCGAGGGAAATTCTCTTAAGGCCGACTTTAATATGTACCGAGCTAGGTACCGAAGAAACTTTAAGCATGTTAATTTGCCGTCGTTGATAGATAAAGTTGCGATTAAGTTAGACATAAGTATTCCTGTAAAGGAATTAAGAACTTCACAATCAATTTCGTCCAAATAGTACAATTCTCTTTATTACCGCCCGTGGTAAGTACAACATTTTACGTCTCCCCCAAGCCGGGAAGTGGGATTTTCCGCACGCGTAGTGGGCGGTATTTGCCACTTTATGGCGAGGCATAACATTAAGTATAATTTGGGTCTTGAACTAGTAATAAGAGCCCCCGCAGACCGCAAACTTTTTATCAGTAGAGGTTAATCGGGCTGTTAATCAGTATAAACGCCAAATCGGTACAGTAAGCGTACTTTCATATTGATTAACTAATGTTCATACTGATTAACAGCCCGATTAAACTAGCTGCCGATAAAAAATCTGTAGTCTGCGGGGCTGTAACAATGCCGAATCTGTTCAATAGGTATATGTCGGTCTAATCGTCTCTTCAACTTTGACCACAGTACCTATTTCACGGGTCATATTATATTGGAGACTCCATCGGGACGCTAAATGTCCCGATTTACAGGATATTAAACTTTCGCTCAGACAAACAACAAATCGCAATATCACCCCAGTTAGTTGAAATCCACATCTCGTCAATGCCAATGTCATTGGAAACAGCGAACACTAATGTGGTTGGTCGATCCATACACGTCTCCACTCCGCTCCGCTCGTCTCCGCCTCAGTGGAGCCGCAGCTTAACGGTGAAATGACGTACGAAGGAAAATGCTGAAAGCTGGCAATTTAAACTCCGAATATAGTCAAGTCAAGATCAAAGAAAACTGCGCTGAAAAGGCTACACTTTAAGAAAACAGAAATACCATACACATTTTCATTGTATTAATGCTGTCTTGATTTGATCAAAGTCCCGATTTTTATTACACGGAGGTCCGATTTTTGGTGAACTAAATATGGCAACAATAGACCTAAATGGCCTCTAGGTCTGTCTTTCTTTGAGATAGACTAGGCGCATTAGCTTTTTTAGTTCTAGAATGTTCATGGAAATTTTCTAGAACCATCCCTTTACCAGCTAGGGTAAGTTAGAGCCCAAGGGACACAGGCAATTTATTTGTTTTCCTCGCTAGTGCGTTTATTTACCACAATACAGTTCAGCTGATAGATCAATTAGAATCGAAGTAATTTGTTCCCGACCTTGAGGTGAACGTGGCCTGTCTCTAGAGGACGGAGGCTACGTCGCGGTATATAAGGAGCGTGTGAACACTTCATACAAAAAAAATTATTAAAGTCGCTCGAAACAAGCGAAAAGGAGGTTGAGATCCTCCATAGACGGACTGCTTGAAGCAGTCAAAACCAGCAGCTTAAAGCTACGGTTGTATATCGAACTAAGACAATCTGAAGCTTCTAACCGTCGTGCACTGACGGCTTGAAGTAGACAGACTGCCCCAAGATGCTCGTCTATGGCATGTCTAATAGTCCATTTAACGACATATTTGGTTGAAATACTAAAAAACTACAAAAACATGAATCGGCTATTGATACGACAGCGTTCATTAACACGTTGACTGCGGTACAACCCATTTCTGACTTGTAACGGACTTTCGTTCGGTGCGACGGCAGAGTTTCGGCGATTTCTCGCTGGTGCGACAGTGATTCCTTATAGAAATCCTTGTAGTACGAAAGAGTCAAGTATATATTTCTGCTTCTCACTTTAAACCCTACATCATAGGTCACTCAAACATATACAAGACAAATACGACTTGTACGCACTAGTTGAAAAAAATATTCAATCAGTGCGATACCAGTCAAAATTGGCTTGTATACTTCTGCCTTGTATCGCACCTCGGGAAGCGTCATTACAAGCCAGTGCAGTGATCCACTTAGACGCAGGTTGACGTTATTGTTATTGTGAAAAATTAAAATGAGTGGACCAAGAAAGTGGTCCCGTAGAATGCTTGAAAAAGTATTCAAAAATACGAATGAAAATGGGACTCCTTCAAGCGTACGTGTTTCAGACGACGATGTGCTTTCACAAACATCTAGTGTGAGTACTTCTACTTTGACTTCAAACACAAATCCATCACAAGCATTACCGATTGATGATCGGTACTTCATAATTCCCGGACGTAATAAAAATAATGTTTCTAAAATACAAATACTAGAAGATATAAGCATAACTACACTATAAATCAAAATATAACATCGATATCGTTGTTATGATTGATTTCCCCTCACTATTAATATATCGACACTATATCCCCATACCAGTTCCCATGATGCGATACAGGTCAGTTTTGTCCTGTAAATTAAATGGTCAATAATTTCTAAACCCAGGGCAATATTTAGCGGCGACGATAAATTTAGGTCATTCACTTTATTGGCTTGCTATTAAAAACTTAAAATTAAAAATTGATATAACCAATAAAGATATTTTAAGCTAAACATCGCAAGCAAGTTACTGGGCATAATTGACTTGTATCGCACCAGCAGAAAAAATGTTACCAGTCAAATATGGTGCGTACCGCACTGAGCGTAAGTTGTTGAAATGGATTGCCGCGTTCAACGTGTTAATCGAAACTGAATTTTAATTTTTCAAATATATTATTTTAGAGATTTTTGAGGTTTTTGATGTTGTTTTACGCAGAATAAATGTGTCAAGCTATGAAATAAAACACATTTCAATCAAAATGTATGTTGTTAAAACGGGGTCCCTTTATTTGGCATACGTTTTATTTGTCCGAATATATTGTTAGCCCGAATTTTATTTCGCATAATTTTTCTCTAGCTTTAACGGAAGATATTTTGCAAAATCTTTTACATCAGCCACTTAGAACATATTAGGTTAGGTTAGGTTTTGTTTTATAATTATTCTGAAAGATTTTTACTAATCTTTCATTGCGTTTTGTTTTGACGTCGCGAATTGATTCTTATGCCTTATTAAAGCTTACCGCTTACCTGCTTACGCGCCGCTCACCGCTAGGCGTGCCCCGATCAGCGCGGTTTACACAAGCGAAACACGCACCGGCATAAATTTGCTCGGCGTTCAACTCGATTAAACCTCTTCCTTTTGCACCCACGCAGATCTCGTTGAGAGCTGTCTATACCCTAGGATTAAACCGACGCCAGTCCCATCACTGTATAAATTAACGTCAGGTATGTTTGGACTTTCTCTACAAGTTCGAATCAAGAATGAAGGAATCCATATGAAAATCAGAGTAGCAACATAGCTCAAAGAATTGTAAAACTGAAATGGCAATGTGCAGGGCATTTTTCTCGTAGAATTGAGGACCACTGGAACCGATAAGTTCTTGCGTGGACCAGGTGAAGTGCACCGGAGTACTTATCTAGATGTAGGCGACGCAAAACCATTCTAGGTCCTTTAGGGGACTTTAGTAAAGCCGTGGCGGTCTTTTGACTGGCGATAACGATTATGATACTACGATTTCGACCCAAACAGAGACCTAACTGCATACCCCTTAACTGGTGTCAATGCTCGAATAGGTATATAAACCTAGTGGCTTTAACATCACTTGCATAGTTAAAGTCTAATTGTGCCCCTCTCCAGTGGCCAATATTGACCAAACGGGACACAGGCAAATAAAAAAAAATCTCAATGTTCGACAGTTGTGGCGCTATACAGATGAGTAGGTTTTTTCTACCACTAGATGTCAGTAATGTTTTCACAAAAAATAATTGTTCTCCAGTCGGATTAGCACAACTGACTCCGATACTGCTTATCGCGCTAGAACATGGCCTGTCAATTTACCAGTATACCTAGTATACCTATGAATTGAAAGGGAAAAGGGATAGGTATTTTTCGAACGACAAACAGACATCCGGCCCAATTGTGCTTTACTTCTTTTTTGTTTCACTCTTAGCAGAGCGGTCGTGGTCATCATGATGGGAGGGTTGGGGACTGTTAGTCAAAGTCAAAATCAAATAATTTATTTGCTAGACACAGTATAATAATCAAATGATTTATTTGCTAGTACAATAGGATTTATATAAAAATACTTGCAATGTGCTCAAGCAGGCGTGCAAATAGTTTGTTGTTGCCTCTTACGATACCTATCTCGCTATCTCCTCCGATTCGTGGGACTTCTGCAGGGTGCAGAAATAAACAAAATTTACTAGGTCTTAATTTATACTCACTGAAAATATAGAGTTACCTTGACGAGTTAAGTTCATTAGTTATTAAGATTTAGTCTATTTCTGTCCAAATTTCTTTGTCAATAAAATCCCAAGGATACAACTTCGTGAATACCTGATAACAAAATTAGACAATCCAGTAAGGTAATTCGCAACTTTACTGGCAAATTCGTCGATAATATAACCCGTGAAGTAATAATAACAGGTCATCATCGGATGTCACAATATCTTGGTCCGCTCGTCGCTTCGACTCTGTGGACCACAGCGGCGTGAGTCGGCCTAACACAAGATGATCTGACAACCATTTTAAGGCGGCCGGTCAATGGAGGCATACATCGTGCGACCGTTCGTTGTGGAAGTCTTTGGAAAAGTATAAAGAAAGAAAAGTAGTCACACTCCATCCCTTTAGAAGCGCGCGATACCTTTTTTTATACAACTAGGGTGGCAAACAAGCATATGGCCCGCCTGATGGTAAGTAGTCATCGCAGCCTATAGACGCTTGCAACACCGCACCGCATTACGTGCGTGTTGCCGACCTTTTAAAAACCTATTTACTCCCCTCTTGAAGAACTCCATGCTCAAGGTCGAGGCGCAGGGCTGCCGTTCGTCGATTTTTTCGCATACTAACGGACTGCAGCGAACGCGGTGACAGTTCGATCCCGACTGGAGTATTGCTAGGCCTAAAAGTTTTATTTATGGTACCTGCCTCTAAACCAGTGGTTTTCAACCTTTTTCATGATACGACCCCTATGTATGAAAAAATATTTCGCGACCCTTCGCTTTTTGATCATGTGTGACATACATGAAATCTATCTTTCTAAACTTAGTCGTTTTTTTTACTGAAGTAGTCCTCTCGACCTCTTGTGACCCCTAAAGAAGCCTCGCGACCCCCCAGGGGATCGCGACCCACAGGTTGAAAAACACTGCTCTAAGCTAGGCAGTCTTAATCTTGAAGATTTTCAAAGAGATGTTTGCGCAGCATGCTCTTCGCTTCGAGGGATACAGTGGTATAGTATATTGACTTGTTCCCTTTTTTACTGGAGGTACTGATAATTAGGGACTAGGTCGACGGTTAAGTTACGAATTATCCTTTTGAATACATAAAACATGATGTAACTTATGATTGGTATTATTCCAGGAGGGCATCGATCCACTATAAATACCTGGCTGTAACTTGGCAATAACTTAGCGTGATCTAATTTAAGTTCGGCAAACATCGTAAAAAGCTGTGTGTAGTGACGTCACGACATCGGTCATGAATTTACGAGCTTTATTCACGACCCGTCTTGCTGAACGGAGAAGGTCACAAAAGATCTTTAATCGATTTAGTATCCCTATTCCTTGGGGATATTTTCAAGAAATATCAGTAAACTCAAAGCCTCTAGAATATGTTGAAGACTATATCTATCTAGGATAACTATTATCATTTAATAAGAATAGAAATACTGAAGAAGTGGTAAGAAGGATTGCCGGCACGTGGAAAAAATTCTGGTCATACAAAGAAATTTTGAAATCAAATATGCCAATGCGACTGAAAAGAAAAATTGTAGATACTTGCCTTTTGCCGAGTTTGACGTATGGATGTCAGACATGGATATACAGCGTGGGAGGGACTATACCGACAAACTTTAACTATAGATTCTAACAACTATTAGGAGTAAAAAATGTTATGTGATGTATAGTCGAAAAACGCTTGCTTTCCGAGATATTCATTATTTTGAAAATGAAAAATCCCAAGTGTGTAACAAGCCCTAATAAATGTGACTAAGATACCTTTACTATTTTTTTTAAATCCTTTAACTAAACAGGAATTAACCTTCGCAGTATTTGATGGTAAGCGACTAAGAGGCCAAAAAATTGACCTTTCGTTTCCATTTTAGTTTTTTTTTTCTTTTTGATAACTTTTCAGCCAGTAAGGACATGTTTATAACGAGGGGCTTAATTTACTGATTTATTTTGTTCCATAAGACTATTAATGTAAAATGACAATATTCGACCCATGTTGATATAACATTTTTTACTCGTCACACCACCAGGAATTCATGGCTAAAGTATGTCGGTATAGTCCCTCCCACCCTGTATAATCGGCAAACGAGAAATAGAGTCCAATGTTGTCAACGGGCAATAGAAAGAAAATTATTAAACCTAAGACTGATCCATAAGAAGAAAAACACAGATATACGACAAAAAACAGGCGTGATAGATGCTCTTTTATACGCCCAAAAATTGAAGTGGAAATGGTGTGGCCATACAGCACGCCTACACGACCAAAAATGGGCGAAAATAACCACTCTATGGCAGGGTCCTAAAGGAACCAGAAGTAGAGGGAGGCCCAAAGAAAGGTGGATTGACGAGATCATAGCTACAGCTGGCAAAAACTGGACGAAGAAAGCTGAAGACAGAGAGAACTGGTCAAAACTGGAGGAGGCCTTCACCCGAAGAGGGGTCCTTACTATTCATACATAATATAAAAAAATATATATATTTAAATTTTCTTTTGTTTATTTAACTGTTTTTTTAAACTAAATTTTACGATGTAATTAAGTAGTATTGTAAGGAATCAATAAAGGCTTTTTATTTTATTTTATTATTTATTTTATTATTCCTTGGGGATTGGGGAGTGTCAAAAATAAGTGTTAAAACGGAAATAAATAGTGATTGAAATGTGTTGTGAGCGCATGACACAAAAATTACCAGACCGATTTCCATGAAATTTGGTGTACAGGTAAAATGTTTTTTTTTTTTTATCGTATTTTACATTAGGTTATCTGGGGGCGCAGCAGTGCCCCCGCCAAGTCCAGCTGAGTTGAGAAAACAGGGGGAGTACATTTTGTTCAATTATATAATTATAAACACACCATAATCCCCGTTATTTTTAACATTTTTACACCTACTCCACATAGCTCACGGTTACTGTGAGCAATGTCTTACAAAATACACTGGCACCGTACAGTTTCTCTTTGTTTGACGAATAGTGGAAACAAAGTGCGAGACAAGGCACGTTCGCCACAGACACTGCCCTACACCGATACACTACATAGCTAGTCTAGTCTTCCTTGTTCTTAATTACCTTGTCGGCAGATATCTAGTTACTCGTATAACAATAATAACATATCTGTGTCGCATTTCAGCGCATCGGCGCAAGGCCTGTCGAGATGTCATCGAGCGTGATGACCCGCAAGGCCACGGCGCGCCAACAGGAGCTGCAGCTAAGAGCTACCCTGGATGAGCTTCAGCGCACCAAGAAGGAATGCGATCAACTGATCCACGAGCGGAAAGAGAGTGAAGTGGAAGTTAATAAAGTTGTGGCACAAAACACAGACTTAAAGAACCAGTTGGCCCAACTTCACTCAGACTACATGGACAGTGTGGATCAGTGTGAACAATTACAAAGTGTTGTGGAATCTTTCCGGGACAGCGCCTCACTATGAAGAAAAATTGAGACGCTTTACTGAACTAGAGTGTGAGCTTGTTGAGACAAATAATTTGGTCTCCGAGCTCCGCAGTGAGTGTGAGTCTCATCAGTTTTGCAGGACTTGATAGGCTAAAACTTGGATTAGAATTATCAGTCAGTCAGTGAGTGACAAAACTAAGGAACTTTGACGTGCAATAGTTCTTAAACGACACGTTCAAATTGAATTTTATTGGGAACCAGAATACAGTTGACTCCCACTGCTGGGCACAGAACTCTCATAGATGACAGTGAACGTGGATTGTAGTCCCACGCTGGCCCAGCATATAGAATAAAACGGGTAGGGGTCGGGTTGCATAAAGTTTAAGGTCATATTTTTGATACGCATACGAGGATTCGTCATACTCATCATTACGCATAACTGTAAATAGTCATACATTTATGCGCATAACGATTTTAATCATAATGTTTATGGACATACTGTGTAATGGGCATATAGTTGATATGCATACATTTATTCAAGCATACTTTATAATGGGCATACATGGATTGCTCATACAACACATTAACCATACTAAGTAAATGCATAAAATGCTAAACGCATAAATAGGTTGCGCAATACAACACTTTAACCATACTAAGTAAAAGCATAAATTGCTAAACGCATAAACCTTGTGATGTGGCGTTTTGCCACTGTCGCATATCCCTCAGCCTAGTTTAGACTTAGAGGGTTTTCCTGAGTAGCTCAATCGGGTAACCAGAGATAGGGAGAGTGAATGCAAACACCACGATTATAGATATAACAAAAACTGTCTTTTATTTACTTTAAGAATCTCCTATAATTAGACAACGGGCCTGAAGGGCCAGAAAATAACTGCTGCCGTATGGGCGTTTATTAAGTTTAGCGTGCTGAAGGCTTATTGCTGAAAAGTTATATACGGAGTACAGTCTGCCGGCTGAAGGCTTTTCGGCTATAAAAAAGTTGCTAACAATCGTGTCGGGCGGCTGATGGCCGGGTACCGTTTTTAATGAAATTAACCAGAACGGTCGGGAGGCCGTCGAGTGGACTGAAACGTTATGCCTGAAGGCTTATGGCTGAAACGTTATGTGGGATACGGATTCCCGGGCGGGTCCCAGAGTGGGTTTACACGGGAGCCGAGCGGTAGCGGTTTTCAAGGTCCCGTGGGACGTTATTTACGTTCGCGGAGCGGTCTAGTAACGGTTAGGGTCTTGAAGAGACGTTAGTTCTATCTACGGAGGAACACGGGGTTTTGACGGGAATTACAGGACTCCCGGCCCCTGTCGCGATGCGTTAGAGCACACACGGCGCCAGACAGGCCAAGAATTGGAGACACTCCCGTCGTCAGGTCAGCGATGCGTTGAAGCACACACGGCGCCCTTCTTACGGGAGGGGGAGGGGGACGTCGCAAATGCGTTGAAGCACACACTGCGCCAGGGAAGGTTAGGGATTCATTTGGTTGCTAGACGTCCTTTCGCCGGCGCGCCGAGTAAGCAAATGCTGCTGTTCGTTCAGGGCCACCTTGACTTTACGCTGATTGCTCAGAGTGAGCAACGGACCAGCGGGAAGGATGACTCGGGTCATCCTGTCCTTATGTGAACTTGTGTATCGAACTAATGGGAGTTTTAGTTGCCGGTTCGCTAAAACCTAGCCCAGCTAAGAAGACTCCGGCAAGAAACTTAGCTGGGCCCGAGCGAGGTCGGAGTGAAGTTAACCAGGACATTCGGGTCCTGGGGCAAATCGGGACGCGGCCCTTGTGTGGTGTGGTCGCGGGGAGGTTGACCCCGCCGGCGGGGTCGACGCTGTGTGGGTCGGACTCCGTTTGACGGCCTCACAGCAAGGATTCTTTCGAATCCTGCTGAGATGTCGTCATCCGGATCCGAGAGGACGTTGCGGGGACGCCGGGTGAAGCGGCCTCGGGTGAGGCCGGACCGGCGCAGCACGTCGTCAGGACCTGGAACAGAGGGAACATAGTCAACCGCTTGTCTGATAAGTGGATTCCTATGTTGGGGAGCCGTCCTAAAGTACCGTTTCGAAGCCATCTTAAAGAAACCTTGAATCGAGGGAAGCTTGTATTCAAGGTGAAGGCTAAGATTCCGAACATACCACGGGGTGTCGGTCATCCTACGAATGAACCTATTCTGTACGACTTGTAGTGGACGCAAACGTGATTTAGGCACGTGTGCGAACACTACACTGGCGTAGGACATTATGGGACGAATGCAAGTTTTGTAAAGTGTCAGCTTATTTCTAAGCGACATTTTACTCCGCTTGTTAGTCATCCCACCTAACCTATTCATAACGAAGAGAGCGCGACCGCGAACGCGTTTGATATGTTTGCTGAAGGATAAGAATTTATCCAGTATAACTCCTAGGTATTTGACCTCATTGACCCATTGCTGCTGTTCGTGGTTCGCGTGCCGCTTTTATAGACGCGATAGCTACCGCTCGTCTCCGCGCCCCGCCCGCGGCTGACGTCACGCGCGCCCCGCTCTTAGCCGTTTGCTGCGGTGACCCATCCCTGGTGCGCGCGGCGTCCGCGGCGCCCGACGCCCGCCGCCGCGCGCGGCGTCTCATGCGCCGCTCGCACTGCACAGACGCGGCTGCCGCTTCAGGGCCGTATATGCTCATTATATGCCCTCCCCACGCACGGAGATTTTTACCTGTAAAAATCACCTATTAATCCGGGCAAATCCTGCTGAGGTGAGGAGAGTCAGGGGCCTAAGGTGTGGCTTGGTCGGTATAATGAGCATCTGGATCTATTAAGTTATGTTTGGGATCGATCTAATACTGTTGTCTGATGTATTCTATCGCGGGGTATATGTGTCAAGTCGGGACGAGCTCAGCTGCTCTCTAATCGGTACGGACAGCCTGTTAGGTATTAACTAGGTCTGAAATGGAGTTATTATTATGGTAACTATTTGACACATGGAGACGGCATCGGTGAAAACGGTAGAAAGTAACGGTTAATTAAAATCGTCCCAAACCGAGAGAAACAAAATAATAACTGAATTGTTTACTTTATGTTACTGGAATATGCTCTATGCTTCGGAGGGAGATGAGAGAGCATCGGTGAAAGGGAAAGAAAGGAGAAAAAAAAATGTTTAATTCGTCCCAAGCCACATAAAAAAAATACTGCTTTGTTTATGCTATGTTTCTGGAGTGACTATCCCTGTCTATTTATTTCTTATTTATTTATCCGCTTGCTCATATTAATATGTTTCATTGTGTAATTATTTAATTGGGTTCAGCTTGCCCATTAATTTCTTAACTTATATGTTTTAAATAACCACGCCATCTGTTTTAAGTTTACTGAATTAATGTGTATTCTTCGGTTGTACGTAACTGAGCCGGTTGTTAGTTCCTATGGTTTGACATAGGTGTCGCTGTTATTAATTGTTACTTCGGTGTCAACGTCTGCGCAAGTTATGTACTTATCTCTTTAATTAATTCCCGGTGCGGTCGGTAGATGGCGCTGTTATTTTGTTATTTATTTTATAATTTATCGGTATTTCTCGGTATTTATTTTTAACTCTTATTTTATCTTATTTCGCTATGTTAGCTACTACTTATCGGTATTTGTACAACTTATTTTACGATTACTTATCGTTTTGGTTGTTTACTACGAACGATTATAGGTATAAGCCGGTATTGTTTATACGGAGATTTTAATTATGTGGGGTTTTAAATATACAGTGCCATTAATAAAAATTCCTTTCAACTAAAACTGTACTTTTAAAAATACGGATCTTTAAATATTATGTTATGGTGCTATACCTATTTTTTTTTTAGTTTTACGGGGAAATTTTAATCATACATGGTGTTCACGCGTAAGCTGCGTGAGTTCCAGCGAAGGCGACGGCGGGGAGCGGGCGCGGGCGCGGGAGCAGCGACGCCGCGCGCGGGCCGCCCCACCTACGACATTCGATCCGAACGCCGCCGCGCAATGGCGTGCGTCCTTTTTTATACTTTCTGTATTTAAACTAAAATACAACGATATTTACATGTCCAGGTTGTTTCTCTGCTGAAAGGCGTCTACTCCTGGACAAGTTGGCGACCAGCGACAGGACCCGGTCTACAAGCAATGGCCGGCGAAGTCTAAATTGAAGAAAGAAACCATCCAGTGCCTGCATTGTCACAGCGAGTCGTCGGGCGAGGCGAACATACACGGCGAGGAGGTCGCGGCCATTTTGTCGAAGCTCCAGGAGTCGTTCTTCAAACAAAGGAAGTGAGCCCGTTCCTTGAATTATCCATTCCCTTGCACCCCTTTCGATTTGTTGTGAATAGTGTCGTGAGTCTTTGGTTTCAAAAGTGTAATAGTAAAACGTAAGTAACCGTAGTTTACGTAAAATAAACGTAATAGTTGAAAGTGAAAGATTAATAGTTTAGTTCAGTTAAATCGCAAACAAACAGCTAAGACGCTTTGTTTACGCGATCAGTTCAAGTTATTTAGTTACGTACTACAAGAAGCAACGTTATAATTTACGTTTATTTGTTCAATCGTGCATAGGTACAGAGTCGTATAGAAGTAATCTTCCGAAATCTACCTACTTGCCCGATTGCAAACATAAGAAATAGTTTCGATTAAAACTAGCAATTTGCTTATAAGATAAGTAATTACGATTTATTGTTCAATTGTTGAAAAGGTACAGAGTTGTTTAGAAGTATCGAATCTTCCGAAATCTACCTATCAACAATTGCAAACTTAAAATATATTGTCGATTTGCTCAGAGTTAGCAATCATTTTAGTTGTTAATTAGGTATTCGATAGGTACAGAGTTGTTTAGAAGTAATCTTCCGAAATCTACCTACGATAGTTATCTAAGTAAGAGTTACTTGTAATCTATATTACAAAGTAACATTTAAAGGCCCATTCAAGGGTACAGTATTGTAGCATAGTTACTACACAGTTAGTTAAAATATTTACTTATATAAAAAAAGTAATAACAAGTTATAAGACAGTAAAGTGTCACATTACCTACTTATAGTTCCACGTAATCTTGACGGCCCATATCGTTTTCGTTTCTTTTGCGCTTTCCAATAAATATAGTTTTGGGTTTACAATAAATTTAAGCGTAATTAAGTGTGTGCACTCATAATTGCTGAGTTTTTAAATTCGCTTCGTGTGGAAATCAGTTCTTCATTAAATTAGCATATCACGCATTCTTCTAACCCATCCCCTGCACTCGCACGCAGTCATAGCACACCGCTTGAGCCTAGGCACCAAACATTCCAGGTGATCGTGAGCCAGGATCTCCACGTCACGTGCTAGCTGAGCACCGCGGGCCAGGGCCAGAGCCGTGTCGAGTCAGTGCTACAGCGTGCTCGCTTTTCTTCGCTTCACGGGAATTTGGTTTGCTTGCACATTTTGTTTGCTCATTTTTTTGTGCTAAGAGAATATTAATTTCATAATGCCTGACAGTGCGACTGGGACTTTGGTGGTGGGAAGGGTTCAAGGAGAACTGACCGCGTTAGTACGCAAACGCGGAACAATTAAAACACGGATTACTAAATTCAAGGAATTTCTTTCTGCGTTTGAACATATTAAAAAAGAAATGGTAACTACTAAGCAGTTAAGCGATATTAATTTAAGGTTAACAAAAGTTAATCAACTCTTTACAGAGTTTGAAACTATTCAGACACAGATTGAAGCTATAGATTCAGAAGGCAATGTAGAAAAACGTTTGCAAGAACGATTTGAATTGGAAAATCAGTTCTTCTCGGTCATTTCCAGCGCTGAGGAAATAGTGTCGAGCCATGAGCAGCGAGTTGAAAGTTCTAGTCGTAGGCTTTCTGTTGGAAGTAACTGTAGCAATCACTGTACTAGTCAATTAAAGCTTCCAACAATAAAACTGCCAAATTTTGATGGCAATTTTTCAAAATGGCTCGAGTTTCGAGATACTTTCGACTCGTTGATCCACAGCAATGACACTATTCCCAATATAAGCAAATTTCATTACTTGAGATCGTCGCTAGAGGGCGGCGCCGCTGTCACAATAAAATCTATTGAATTTACGGCCGAAAATTACCAAGTAGCGTGGGAACTTCTGTGTAATAGGTACAACAATAAAAATGTACTGATTAATAATCACCTGAAATCATTTTTTACTCTCGAATCTCTTAATAGGGAGTCGCATAGATCTCTAAGGTTTATTATAGACCATGTTTCAAAGAATTTGAGAGCCTTGAATACGCTGGGTGAACGCACCGATATGTGGGACACCCTAATTATTTATATTGTAGTACAAAAACTTGATAGTGTGACTAGTATTAAGTGGGAAGAGTATAAAGCCAACCTTGCAGAGTCTGCCACGCTTGAAGATTTTTATCAGTTCCTTAGAAACAGAGCTGACGTGTTGGAGACTGTGCAAGGGGGGACAAAAAATGTACAAGTAAGTAATCATACAAAAAATGATAGATTTAATCATGTCAAAGATCAAAGGCACATTAAGTCCTTTTTTTCGTCCACACCTAAAGGGTCAAGGTCATGTTACATGTGCAACCAGAACCACCGCTTATATGAATGTAAAATATTTGCAGAGATGACACCCGAGGCGAGGGAGGCTGAGGCAGTTAAACGAAAGCTGTGTCTCAACTGCCTTCGCCCCGGCCATCTGACATCCAACTGCCGACTGAGCTCTTGCAGGGCCTGTAATCAAAAACATAACAGTTTATTATGTAAAGTAAACAATAATCAAAATAATCAAGCTCATAGTCAAGAGATTAATCCTATGAAACCAAGTACTAGCAACGATAAACAAACATCTAACAACGTGGCTAGTACTTCGTTAACGACACTCACCTCGTCTTTGAATGACAGTGAAGTCCTTTTAGGCACTGCAGTCGTTGATGTTGTTGATGATCGCGATAATAGTACCTACCCTGCACGAATTTTGCTGGATTGCGGGAGCCAGAGCTCCTTTGTTACTGAAGACCTGAAAAATAAACTTAAAATTAAAAGTAATGGTTCTTCGTCCAGATGTGTAAGTGGACTCAATAACGTAACGTCAATGGTTTCTGAGAGTTGCACACTAAAGATTAAATCGAGAATTAACTCGTATACTGCTAATGTAAATTGTATGATTATACCAAGCATTGCTGATAGCTTACCTAGTGTAGAGGTGAATCCAAGTGAGTTGAACTTACCCAATAATACACCACTCGCAGACCCAGACTTTTACAAAAGTGACAAGATAGATATACTTATCGGGTCTGACATGATGTGGAGTATTGTTAAGGGTGGTTGTCAAATGTCGTTGGGTGAAAATGGACCCTCACTTATATATTCCAAGTTTGGGTGGTTAGTGGCGGGGCCCATGACCCCGGCCACCCCCTTCAAGCCTAAGGGCAAAATATTGTGTAATTTTGAGTCAGGAGATTAAGGATTCTCTGTCTAAATTCTGGGAGTTGGAAACCTTCACCACTCCTAATAAGATTTGTTCCACCGAGGAGCAAATATGTGAGGAATCATTTATTAAGAATACGGTACGGTTAAAAACCGGTCGATTTCAAGTTACTATACCTTTGAGGGAGTCACCAGAGGTATTGGGGGAGTCTTTCACATTAGCTAAACGATGTTTTTTCAACCTAGAGAGGCGCTTTCGTAAGCAGCCAGAATTAAAACAAAGGTATAGTGAATTTATACAAGAGTATGCGACACTGGGCCACCTGACTGAAATAGATAGGCCTTCCAAGGGTAACTACCTACCCCATCACGCCGTGCTCCGAGAGAAGAGTGAGACGACTAAGCTGAGGGTTGTTTTCCATGCCTCAGTGCGTACATCGACGGGGAAGTCCTTTAATGACATTCAGCACGTGGGCCCGGTGGTGCAAAATGACCTAATGTCCATTTTGTTGAGATTCCGCCAGCATAAGTTTGTTTTGACGGCTGATATTGCCAAAATGTTCCGCCAAGTTGCGCTGGACGAATCTCAGCGTTATTTGCAATTGATATTATGGCGAGATGAAGAATCTCAGCCTTTGCGTACACTGCAACTTAATACTGTGACTTATGGCACGGCCTCGGCACCATACCTAACTACCAGATGTCTAGTCCAGTTATCCAAAGAATGTGCAGATCCAAAGGTAGCAAACGTGATAAAAAATGATTTTTACTGCGATGACCTTATTACAGGTACGGATGACGAGGCCGAGCTGAAGTACATATGTGATTCAGTGGTTGACAAGCTAGCAGAAGCATGTTTTCCACTGAGAAAATTTAGAACAAACGTACCAAGTATTTTTGCGACCGACCCCACTTCGACCACAAGCGCTGATAAGGATTTATCACAAGCAAATGATCAGTATTCAAATTTACAAAACCAATCTTCAGTCTTGGGGTTGAATTGGTGTCCTTCGCAGGATAATCTTCAGTTCTCAGTCGATTTTCAGATTGAGCCAGTATTCACAAAAAGAAACATCCTTGCAACAACGTGTAAGATATTTGACCCACTTGGCCTGCTTAGTGCATGTACTATAGTACCAAAAATATTGTTGCAAAGACTCTGGCAATCGAAACTCGACTGGGACGATCCGGTGCCTGCAGATGTGAGCAAGGAGTGGAATAGTTTTCTTTCCAACGTAAATCGACTTCAAGCAATAAAGATTCCACGCTTTGCCCTGCAAGACACACCAGTGTCAATAGAAATGCATTGTTTTGTAGACGCATCCCAAAACGCGTTTGCAACATGCATATATATACGTTGTGTAGACATCGTAGGAAATGTATCAGTAAGGCTGCTCTGCGCCAAGGCTAGAGTTAGTCCCATAAAGAAGAGTACAATACCGAGGCTTGAGCTTGCTGCAGCCTTGCTCGGTGCTCAATTAAGTGCGAAGGCATGTCAGTCACTCACGTGTAAATTCGATCAGCGATACTTTTGGAGTGATTCAACAATCGTATTAGCCTGGGTGAAAAACACGAACCCGAATAATTTGAAACAATTTGTGTATAATCGCGTGAACGAAATACACGAACTGACTGACAAGGAGTCCTGGAATCATGTCCCTACGGACATGAATCCAGCAGACATTGCCTCGCGAGGTATCACACCAGCCCAGTTGCAAGATGCAACATTATGGTTTAATGGGCCATTATTTTTAATGAAACCCAAGGCAGAATGGCCTAATACTCGACTTGCAAATATTGAGTTGCCAGAACTCAAAGTGTATACTTGTGTAATACCAAAGATGCCATCATTTGAATTTGATAGGTTTTCTAAATATCACAGAATGATCCGCGTTGTAGGATATATTCTAAGGTTTATTAGTAATTGTAAACAAGCGAAAAATATGCGTCAAAATGGCAATTTATCAAATGAAGAGTTAGATAAGTCTACTCAAACTCTAATCAGAGCCTGTCAACGTGATTCATTTGCTGACGATTTACACTGTCTGAAAAATAATAAGCCAGTGCAGCGTAAATCTAGGACGTTGTCGCTAAACCCGTTCTTAGATGAACAGGATCTGATTAGAGTTGGGGGACGGATTCAAGGTTCGATATGCGACTATGATAAAAAGCATCCAATTTTGCTATGCTCAAAGCACACGTTCACAAAGCTTTTATTTAAGAAAGAACATTTGTGTAACTTACATTGTGGTCCTCAATTATTGTTAAGTATAGTTAGAGACCAATATTGGCCTATTGGCGGAAGGAATCTCGCACGACAAACATTTAGAAAATGTATCGTATGTGTGCGTATTCAAGGCAACTCAATTCAGCGCATGATGGGCAACTTGCCCCCTCCACGAGTCACTCTTACCTACACCTTTATGACTACGGGAATGGATCTATCGGGACCCTTCTCAATCGCTAATCGCAAGGGCAGAGGGTGCACGTTGTCCAAATGTTGGTTATGTTTATTCATATGTCTTAGCACCAAGGCTGTACATTTGGAGGTCGTAAGCAGTTTGAGCACAGAAGCCTTTCTTATGACCTTCCGCAGATTTATCTCGCGTCGTGGCAGGCCTCATGATATTTACTGTGACAACGGCACCAATTTTGTGGGAGCCAATAATGAGTTGGGCAGGATGTTGCGAGCAAGCCAGAGGACCATGATTGAGGCTGCCCACGACCAGGGCATCAAATTTCACTTTAGTCCAGCATATTCACCCCATTTTGGAGGTATCTTTGAGGCCGGTATAAAATCAGCCAAATTACATTTAAAACGTGTAGTAGGAAATTCTAATTTGACGTTCGAGGAGCTAACGACGCTATTCACTCAAATCGAAGGAATCCTAAATTCCCGCCCGTTGACTCCTTTAACGTCAGACCCATCTGATATATCTCCTTTGACTCCAGGGCACTTCCTGATAGGGCGGCCATTGACTGCCTTACCAGAGCCACCTGTTACTATAAACTGTCCCAACAGATACCAGAAAATTGAACAGATGAGACAGCACTTTTGGAACAGATTCCATAAAGAATATTTAAGCGAGCTGCAGCAACGGACCAAATGGCGGGTGAAGAGGAGCGAGCTCAAGGAGGGTGACCTCGTCGTGATCAAGGACGACAACCTCCCACCAATGCGATGGCGCTTGGGACGAGTTCACAAATTGCACACTGGCCTGGATGGAATTAGCCGTGTGGCAGAATTTAAGACCGCCAATGGCATTATCAAGAGGGCAGTAAACAGAGTCTGCCTGCTGCCTGTAGGCGATACCGGCGATGACCATTCTCTTGGAAACCAAGGATTCCAAGGCGGGGACCCTGTTCACGCGTAAGCTGCGTGAGTTCCAGCGAAGGCGACGGCGGGGAGCGGGCGCGGGCGCGGGAGCAGCGACGCCGCGCGCGGGCCGCCCCACCTACGACATTCGATCCGAACGCCGCCGCGCAATGGCGTGCGTCCTTTTTTATACTTTCTGTATTTAAACTAAAATACAACGATATTTACATGTCCAGGTTGTTTCTCTGCTGAAAGGCGTCTACTCCTGGACACATGGTTTTAAAACTTTGACGCCAGTTATCTATTAACGATTCCGGTTTTTAATCACCACGTGCTTTGCACTATATAGGGTTTATATGTTATTAAGTAAATGATTTTGGCTACAATTTAGCCGTCAGGTAGGTATGCTGTTATGCACCGGTATATCCCTTCTTAGGTTATATGTTAGGTCGGTATCTGTTATTCTGGTTATGGTTCGCCGCTTTGTTTGTTAGGTACTTGTTTTGTTCTTCGCCGGACTTGCAGGTTTCTTTACGTTTAATCCTGTTCTTACCTTCCAGGGGTCGTCAAACCGCGGGTCGCGGTCCATGCATATGATGCTGGCTGACTGTGTGCGGGTCTTCGGACATTAGTGGTCTGTCTTATTGACCTTTTAATTGTTTTCTTGTCTTTTTGGTTTCTAGATGCGGGTTTTTCGTACATACAATATGACACTGGTTTACCTTTGGGGTCGACGTTTTCTGCGCGGGATGCTGGATACCTTTTGCCTTGCCGTCTTGTCTGGGGGTAATCGGTACACTCTTACGTGGTTTCATTCATCCATGGTACTGTGTACTGTTTGACGCAAAGTCTTATATCCGGGATCGTGGTTGTTCACTGACGTGACGTGTTTTCTTCGTTATGATGATCATTTAATGTACATGATGTCTTTTATGCGGGGTATTGATTGTTTTCTGACGTGACGTCTTTCATGCGGGGTATCGGTTGTTAGGAAATGTGATGTATTTTATGTTCGGGGAGTTCGACGCTTCGACACGACGTCCGTTCTAGGTTGATGCTTGGATCTTGACGCGGCGTCTATTATTTAAGGTATTGGACACTTTGGACGCGATGTCTTCTGTCCGTAGATCTCGACACTTTTAGACGCGACGTCTTTTCCGGTATATACGATTGTTTATCGACGCGGCGTCTTTCTTCCGGGGTATCGTTCACTTTTTAACGCGATCTCATACGGAACACTTTTCTTGGCGGTATTTTATATACTAAATGCTAGGTACCTTTTGACGCGGCTGTGCGCTGGCTGGTCGGAACTATGTTTTGCGAGTAAGCTGTGGCGTTTTGTTGATACGCGTGCGCCCGCTGCTGTCCATAGTGATGTGATGTTTTGTTGGTACGTGCGTGTGTGCTGCTGGTCGTAGGCGTCCCCTACTGTTGCGTATTTTTTCTGCGGTTCTCTGCGGCGTTTTGTTTGATCGGCGGTTTGGTGGTTTCCATACGGAATATTCTTTCCTTTCTGTTTTATATATTATACGGGATGCTGGGTATGTTTCGACGCGACGTGTTATTCTCGGGATACAGTGTATGTTTTGACACGACGTTTTACTACCGGGATACAGGGTATGTTTTGACGCGACGTTTTCTTCTCGGGATGCAAGGTACCTTTTGACGCTGCTGTGCGCTGGCTGGACGGAACTACGCTGTAGTATTATTTTGCTACGGTTTTGGGTGCGAGCGTTCGCTGCTGGTCGTAGGTCTCCCCTACTGTTTTCGGTGCGGTTGTCTGCGTCATGTTAGGTAGGCGGGTTGGTGGTTTCTGTTAGCAAGTACGGTATTGGGTATGTTTGTACGTTATCTCTGGTCGTTTGCGGCGTTGTGTTCGGTCGGCGGGTTGGTGATTTTTTTTTGTTAGTGAGTACGGTTCTGGGTATGTTGGTAGGTCTTATGTCCAGCTTTTCCCTTAGTCGCCTCGTACGACACCCAATGGGAGGTCATGGGGTAGTATTATTCTTAAGCCGACTACTACACGGCTTGATGCGGTTTAATCGGTTCTGTAATCAGGCCAGGGATCCTTATGTGGATTACGGTATATTGTTGATTTCTGCGAGTTGCAGAGGGTTCTCCAGTATATTTTCCTTTTCCTTGCATGACTTGATTCACGACCTGATTGTTGGGTTGACGGAGTTCGTGTGCTCACTTCGGTTTTGAAATTTCTGGATAGTACTTGCTGTGGTTTGTCGGTATTAACTGGACGCCTCGGTTGTCGGTGTTGTAAATCGCGCTGATCTGTTTTTAATTCTAGGTTTCCCGTTCTAGGGTTCCATTTTCTTCTCTGGTTACTGAACCACGGCTTCGGAGAAAAATCTGACGCTTCCGTTTGGTGTTGCGGGATCCGGTTGTGTAATGTAATGGTTTTTACGGATGTTCTTGGTGTTTTCTTATAGGTTGCGGTATTTATCGGTCGGTTTAAATATTCATTATTCATACGGTTGGATATATTTCTTTGAGGCGGCTGGTCGGGTCGGCGGAACGGGATCGGCGCACGCTCCTGCGATTTTCGGTTATTATTCCGGTTTTTCGGGGCCGATGTGATGTGGTGTTTCTCGGTTTCGCGGTGTTTTATTTTACGGTTACACTTTTGATTGTGTATTATGGTCGGTGGCTCCTGTTGGCGTTCCCCTCGTGTATGTGCGTTGGAGTTAGATGTGATGTGGCTTTTCTCGGTTTTTCGGCGTTTTATTTTACGGTTATGCTCGCTTGGCACTTTGTTCACTTCCGAATTATATACGGTCGGTTTACACTTTTGTTTGTGTATTGCGGTCGGTGGCTCCTGCTGGCGAGGGCGTCTATGTACGTTGTAGTTATTCTGCAGAAGAATATGACATGATTCTTGGGCAGGTTTTTCGGATTTATTTCTTTCTCCTTTCCACCCGATTTGCAGTCCTACTCTTCGGAGGATGTCCATTCCGAGGATTATGTGTGTGGCGGCCGGCAGAACTCGTACACAGTGTCGTATAAGTACTTGTTTTATTTCTATATCAACCATCACACATTTATTTACCTGCGTTCTTGTCCCGTCGGCTAGAAGTATGCTTCTCTGCTTGTCGGTTTCTCTGACTGCTTTCTCGACACACTTTGTATATACCTCCTCATTTATATAAGTGTTCGTCGAGACGGTATCCACTAGAGCTTCGTAGTTGTCTCCCATGATGCGAATCTCGGTGTAAATACGGTTGTCCTCTCTTAGCTGCTCCATTACTGACCCTAGGGGTTCTCGCTTACTCCGTACTTCTTTTCTACAGCAGTTCTTGCTTAGGACTCCACGCTTCCCGCACTTGCTACAGAATATTTGTTTAGTACCTCGGCACATTCTTGTATTATGTCCTGGTTTTCCACAGGACCAGCAGCAGGTGGAAGGGTCGTATTTCGGATGTATTCTGGTTGTCTCTCCTACCTTGAAGTGTTCCCTGCTCGGGGATTGTGTCACTGGTTTTCGTCTATTTTCGCTCGTACTTGCTTCTGGATAATTGGTGCCTCGATCTGCTTGGTTGTCCTCCTGTGTTTCTTGGTTATTGTATTGCGTCACTACGATGTTTTCGTAGTCGGCGGCTAGTTTTAGCAGCCCCGGAAGATTCTGGTAGTCTTGTTTTTGTATGTAAAACTTGTAGCTTCTCTGCATATTTTCGTATATTCGGTGCAGTTGCTCTGCTTCGGACAGCTTCGCGTAGCGTCTCATGAGTGTTTGCAAATCGGTCACGTATTCGGTAAACTTCTCTCGGAATCTCTGTTTTCTAGCCACTATTTGTACTATTAGGTCATCTTCGTAATTGCTCGGAAAATAGTACAATTTAAATAATTCCAGGAACTCACCCCATGTTTTCCAGGATGCGGCGTTATTTCTGTACCACAGCAGGGCTCTTCCCTGCAGGATTCTTGGCAGCGCCCGTAGTATTTCTTCATATTCTACGTCGCATGCTTCGATTAATTCTTCTAGCCTTTCTAGAAATTCTACGGCGTTATCTGTACCTCTAAACGATAGGTTCCATTCCCTTATTAGTTTTGAGATGGTACTCGCCTTTTTATCTTGTTCGTTGTTGGCCATTCTTGGTGGATTTTCCTTGCGCGGCGTCTGGAACTCTTCGGTTTCCTCTGTCGCCTGGGTGACAGGTTTTCTTACTTGCTTAACGGTATCGGACGGTGAAGCTTTTGTTTCGGCTTCCTTTAATAACTCGGTTTTCTTTATATCTTCGGTAACAAGTTTTCTTACTTGTTCTACGGTTCGATTTTCGGTCGGAATACCCCTTTCTTCGGCTTCTTTCATTAACTCGTTTCTCTTTAAGCGGTATATCCAGGAGGTGGGCATTAGCGATTACCTGAGGGCCTAGTTCTAGCCTAAATCACTACTATCGGAACTTTTAACGGTGCAAAAAAAAATGCTGTATCGGAAAAACGGAATCGCTAAGGTAAAAAAACGTTATATGGAATTGTTAATCTGTAAAAAAAATGATTATAGAGATACGTTAAACTGAAAGAAAAGGTTATTAAGCACTCGTTAAGCTGAAACAAATGATTATTTATGGCACAAAACAAAGTTATTCGGTTATATTCTCTCTAGGAAGTTTTTATATTTTATTTCTCTCTTTATCCCTGGTTTTATTGAGCTGTATGACTCGCATGTGAGTCTTTTAGTTGGGCGCCAAATGTGATGTGGCGTTTTGCCACTGTCGCATATCCCTCAGCCTAGTTTAGACTTAGAGGGTTTTCCTGAGTAGCTCAATCGGGTAACCAGAGATAGGGAGAGTGAATGCAAACACCACGATTATAGATATAACAAAAACTGTCTTTTATTTACTTTAAGAATCTCCTATAATTAGACAACGGGCCTGAAGGGCCAGAAAATAACTGCTGCCGTATGGGCGTTTATTAAGTTTAGCGTGCTGAAGGCTTATTGCTGAAAAGTTATATACGGAGTACAGTCTGCCGGCTGAAGGCTTTCGGCTATAAAAAAGTTGCTAACAATCGTGTCGGGCGGCTGATGGCCGGGTACCGTTTTTAATGAAATTAACCAGAACGGTCGGGAGGCCGTTGAGTGGACTGAAACGTTATGCCTGAAGGCTTATGGCTGAAACGTTATGTGGGATACGGATTCCCGGGCGGGTCCCAGAGTGGGTTTACACGGGAGCCGAGCGGTAGCGGTTTTCAAGGTCCCGTGGGACGTTATTTACGTTCGCGGAGCGGTCTAGTAACGGTTAGGGTCTTGAAGAGACGTTAGTTCTATCTACGGAGGAACACGGGGTTTTGACGGGAATTACAGGACTCCCGGCCCCTGTCGCGATGCGTTAGAGCACACACGGCGCCAGACAGGCCAAGAATTGGAGACACTCCCGTCGTCAGGTCAGCGATGCGTTGAAGCACACACGGCGCCCTTCTTACGGGAGGGGGAGGGGGACGTCGCAAATGCGTTGAAGCACACACTGCGCCAGGGAAGGTTAGGGATTCATTTGGTTGCTAGACGTCCTTTCGCCGGCGCGCCGAGCAAGCAAATGCTGCTGTTCGTGGTTCGCGTGCCGCTTTTATAGACGCGATAGCTACCGCTCGTCTCCGCGCCCCGCCCGCGGCTGACGTCACGCGCGCCCCGCTCTTAGCCGTTTGCTGCGGTGACCCATCCCTGGTGCGCGCGGCGTCCGCGGCGCCCGACGCCCGCCGCCGCGCGCGGCGTCTCATGCGCCGCTCGCACTGCACAGACGCGGCTGCCGCTTCAGGGCCGTATATGCTCATTATAACCTAATCTTAAAAGTTTTTTTAAAAGTTCTCTTTTATGTTGCGTCACAGTTCTAACCTAATATACTTTTCTGGCAGCGATGCGGTTATGTGTGAGATAACAGTTCTAACCTAACCTAACCTACTTTTCTGGCAGCGATTTGGTTCTGTGTGAGGTCACAGTTCTAACCTAACCTAACCTACTTTTCTGGCAGCGATTTGGTTATGTGTGAGATAACAGTTCTAACCTAACCTATTCTACTTTTCTGGCAGCGATTCGGTTATGTGTGCGATAACAGTTCTAACCTAACCTAACCTACTTTTCTGGCAGCGATTCGGTTATGTGTGAGATAACAGTTCTAATCTAACCTTACCTACTTTTCTGGCAGCGATTTGGTTCTGTGTGAGGTCACTAATATTGTGTAATGAGTAGAAATTAAAAATACTTCAATAATATAAATCGTTTCTTTTTTGAAGAACCATCGCAAGTCCATTATCAAAATTTATGCAATACGATTATATTATAATCATCAATATTATGGCTTGATAAATGTATTTTTTATTTTATTTTTATTTTATTATTTTAATTATTACTAAAACCACTTATAATCATCAATGTTATGGCTTAATAAATGTATGAAATTTACAATTATTGCAAAAACGACTTATAATCATCAATATTATGACTAAATAAATGTATGACAATTTACATTATGGTTAAACCAATTATGACTCCGTATAATTATGACACGGAAAAATTATGCCATAGGAGAATTTATGCCAAAAAAAATATATGAGCATCAACTTTATGCTTAAACTGTTATGACAATTAATAATATGACAATAGTTGTTATGCAACCAGACGGTCCCCCAGAATAAAACCTATAGATAACCTAGATGCTATATCCGATGCGCTCCAATCCGAAAGGAAACAGTACCTCTAGCACTACTGTAACACGCGACTCTTTGTTGCGCGACAAATGCTTCCTATCTCTTTCTACTCAATATCGTATGACAGTGACAGTGACAGGAGATGCTCTGTCGCGCGACGAAACGAAGTCGCGGCCAGTTATGCTAGACCAGTGGTTCCGAACCTGGGGGTAATTACTCCTCCAGGGGTAAAACGAAGTTTTCTCAAGCAAATACGCATGAATGTTAAGCCGTTACTTTGAGCAGTTTCTTATAAGCTTATAATACCTATTTTTTGGAGGGGTAATATACAAATCTCGATGAGAATGTGGGTGATATGATAATAAAGGCTAGGAACTACTGTGCTAGACGTACAGGAATCCTATAAATAGAGAGGGTGATAGGTCGCGGGGTCAACGGCCCGATCAATGCACCGAGCCTTTATAGTGCAATCGCTTCCCACTCGATTACGGCGTACGCTTGTGTACTAGTCGTAGTAATAGTAGTTGTAGGGCAATAATACCTCATTACTACAGAGGCCGGGAAGTAGGGGTTGCCGGCCGAGTACATATAGATGGCCGAGCGAAAGCGAGAACGCTCAAATAATGACCCAAAAAGGGTGTCATCAAATTTCTTCGAGACCGACAACGCATTGGCAATGCATCTAGTGTTGCAAATGTCTATAGGCGGCGGTGACCGCTTTCCATCAGGTGAGCCGTCTGCCTGTTTGCCAGTCTATAGCAATGAAAAAAAGGTCCGTCAAAATCGATACGAACGGACTGACATATGTTAACCCTCCATTACAAGCTGTTATTACCAGTTCATGGGTCAAATGACATTGGGTACGAGATTGACGGTGCAGTTGGGTGAATCAACTTTTCTTTGCTTCATGCAAAGATTGCTCTTTCTTCTTATTTGTTCACCTTTTGCATGTTTTAATATGATTTAAATGGAACAAGATCTTACATCTAGAGATAGATTAAGTAAAAATAAAACTCGTTTTTAACAATTAAATAGGGTGACCCAGCGGACGAACCATTATTTTCATACAAAAGTGGGGGACAGCTATGTCCGCTGGGCTTTATTATCTGTCTTATAAACGAGCATACTTTTTATTCAAAAAATATCCGAATAAAGATTTCCTTTCAATTTTAGTCGGAGAAGGTGAAATTTTGTTGACAAAGAAAAATTGATTCACCCAATAGTGAATTCCTCTATTGTACTGAAGGGTCGGGTCAAAAGGTGTTATATTTAAAACAATCCGTCTATTTTTATAAGTTTATTTTAACTTTTCTTCCTTTTTTGTTTCATTGATCAGATTAGTCTGTAATTATTTACGTTGCTCCGTTTACAAGACAATAACAAAAAAATCTATTGAAAATATTTACACAAACATCGTTCAGTAACGAGTAAAGTGTTATTCTTGGAAGGCATCATTACCGTACTCACAAATAGGTATTCAGAATGCCATTTTTGGTTACTTTGTAAATCTTGACAGGATCTACACAGAAACCGAAAATGCCATTGTACTTATTGAGGCGAGATTTTCTGAGTATTTACCAATATTTATCTAAATTAGAGTGAATCAAATTTTGTCGATTTTATTTTTTGTGTCTCAACTCTTCATCTTTTGCTAGGGCATGAATAAACATACCGGTTTTTTTTAGATTTTTTATTCAAGTTTTAGAGATCGCTACCGCTTAGTAAAATCCTGACCAAAATAAGGTCATAATTCTGTTCTCATTACATATATTTTTAAATTGTAAGCAGATCCATTGTTTTATTAGCCAATTTATATATCGACCCCACGGAAAAAATACTAACGGGGCGGAGCTAGCACTTAGTACTGAAAAAAAAACTGTAGCCGCAAATGAAACTCTCACGTCAGTAGCTTTGTAACCAATCACAGATTCGTATTTTAAACGATATGCAACCTGTCCAAAAATGAAGACTTCTCGAACTTTATACTAATATTTGTGATAAATGATTTTAGACTCACACATAATAAACATTAAGTTGAATATCAATACCACTTGATACATAAGACGTATTGATTTTAAAAATATTTTTAGTAAAAAAAACCCGACCGCGGTGCACTTTAAAAGTGCATAAAATCCGCCATTTTGTTTATTTTAACGAACTTCATACCCAGTGACACTCGCGCCATCAAGACGAATCTAATGATGTATCATTTATCAAAATCGGTTGTGCCGTTGAGTAGTTACGAGCGGACATAGGAACGGACATACAAACATACATACATACATACAGTTCAAACACATAATTCTCCTTTGGGCTTCGCCGCAGTCGGGTAAAAAGTGGGCGTTGTGGGGCAACTTTCAACATCAGTTTTGTTAGATGTTATCGCTCCATACATTATATTTCGATGGTTTGTAGAATAATCCTTAAGAAGTTAAGAACTACCTACTGTGTCATTTTAGTAATAGAGTGCTTTAGAAAATAAAGTCACCGGGAATATATTGACATCCGAAGAAATTAAACGCTGCGAGTTTCATCCATTAGTCATCTACAAAAGAAAACATACAAGGGCTAAATAGTTTTAGCATATTTTTGGTTCAAAAATTCGATTAGATAATATTTTCTCATGCAATATTTCATTCACTCTCGTGTATGTGAGTAGGCCTGTGCCCAGCAGTGGGACGTACTTATGTATATGTCGCAGCCAACTGGTTTAATCAGCCATTTGGTTAACTGCCTAGCATTTTCGCTAAATTATGACCCACCAGCCGGTCGACGAAGCCCCTCTGCTTCTATTTCTGCTCTGAGGAACACAAGCTGACTAACAAACTTAACCTAAAAATTTAATGAAAAGCCTAGGCAGTTAACCAAATGGCTAATTAAGCTAATTGGCGGCGACATATACACCGTGTTTTTATTGATTTCCGTTAACTTCGAGGGCACATTATTCAGATCTAATTAAGTTAATTTCTCCAAGAAACTAACGTTGTAACTTATAACTCATGCCGTTTTTAAAATATTCACATTCTTAATTTAATCACCAACCAGTATAAATGAACTGTCATAATTCCAACATTGTCATAGTTGACGTAGTTGACATTGACTCTTAACTAACTCAAAATTGTCTTTTCAAATGGTTATCAACTCAGTATTAATTTATTTTTTATGAAACGTAAAAACATTTTTTTTTTCGAATTTAACACAAAGCAATATACTTGGTAGCTTATGTTTTTGTACGAAGCAACGTGTCGAAATTAACGGAAATCAAAAAAAGAAACACGGTGTAGGTATATAGGCTGTCAGATGTGCGATTCAATATTTCATAGATACGAGTACTACTCGTAGATTCAATATTTCACATCGTTCGTGAATGTCGTCAATCTTAGTCTTGCCACAATTTTATACCGGGTGTTGCCTGTAACTGGAGCAAATAATCAAAACGTAGATTCTACTAATCAAACAATAAAACTTTCCTTCAACAACTTGTAAAAATTATGTAATCTTTAGATTTTATCTTTTTCATACAAATTAAATAGTATTTTCAATGTCCGTTAACATCAGTCTAATTGACGTCGCTTGTCACGTCAAAAACATCGCAACGCAATACATTGCGGTTTCAAAGAAACTTTAAAGTGTACTAAAAACTTAAACATAAGTTATTTTTAGGTAAATGTCGGTGAACAAATGTTGTTCAGTTTCAGGAGTACAATATACGTTTTAATTATTTGCTCCTAGTACAGGCAACACCTGCTATATGTATAGATAGATTATTATGTGTCTAAATATATACTTAGACACCAGTGGCGTGGCGTAAAAGATATCCTTGGGAAAGCCGGTGCAGATTTGGCGTATATTTTCCTTAAGAGCTGTAGAATAAGGTGCTCAAATGCCTGATATTAGGCAAGCCAGTAGGAATCGAGTTCTTTGGACGCCACGCTACTGTTAGACACTAAAATATGCATTTTCAAGGCATATAACTATTTATTTATTACTTAGGCTCAAAGGAAATCGGGTGTGGTTTAAAATGAATTTTCAACCCCAACGGTCCTATAAATACCCAGTGGCTCGGGCGTTAAAAACGTGGGCAGCCAGCCGAGTACACAATATCACCCCTGTGACCACAAGGTAGGGTATAAATAGATGGTGGACTTTGAAATTGTACTTTTCGTTTGTTTTTAACTAACCACGCAGAAAGGGGTTATCTGTCTAAATTTTATTGGACATTATTTGTAAAAAATACTAATTAAAATGCATTTAAGAGTATTAGCATATTTTTGGTTCAAAAAATTCTACAATTCATAGCTAGTATTTGATCTTAGCAAATAATTTTAATTGTTAGGGCTCAACTCATCGCTCAACTTAATGTTTAATATGTGTGTCTAAAATAGGATACGCTGCCACAAAACGGTCCCACCCACCTCAGCAAAATGCTGACCTTCGACTTCATTGGTAACTTCGACTTATGGAGGTCTAATATTTCGAGCTATAGAGGTTTTGGGGCTTGAAGGGAAGGGCTTTTATTTCGTGGTAAAGAGGATTTCGTCTTATCGAGGTTCCACTGTAGTTGGAGACTTAAGAAATGTTTTGTAACTTCAGTTTTGGATATATCCTATCCACAGAAATAATTATATCGAGATAGTAAGTTCGTCGACTTGTATGAGAACTAAGTGTGTAACGTTTTTCGCTTGGTGTTTGACGCCAAAAGTGTAATTTAATGATGGGAAACATAATTTTTCCATTTAATTTGGTGGTTTTGATCAATTATTTATATCATTATTATGCGATTTTCAAATCTGGTGATAATATTGAAGGCAACAGAAGTTAACGGCGTGCAAAGTCTTCCTTATGCTAGTATTGAGAAGTATTCAATAAATGCAAAAAGATTTCCCGTACCGGGAATCGAACCCGAGCCTCCTGGGTGAAAGCCAGGTATCCTAGCCACTAGACCATACGGGATATTGATTGTTGGGTCCAAATTATGATATTATTACTTCAAAAAGTAATAACAATGCTATTTTATGATAAACGTGGCGAATAATGTCGTGTAGTTACAATATCAGGTAATTTAGGCATTTATTTAGTAACACCACAGTGACACAATGTATATTGTAAGGCGTATAATAATAAACAAAAATGTCATAAGTAATTTTAAAATATAGGTACAGGTAATACGATACGAAACTTTTATAAAGTCTATTTTGTGTATTATAAAATGTGCATTTGCTTTAGTCATCGTTTTAACACAGTCGTTAAAAATAAACATTACATCATAGCGGCATCTAGTGGAGACGGGTAGCATTTATAGTTACGATAAGAATGAAACCATCATCGAAGTTTTTTTTTTTCGGCTTTAACAAATGCTAGCTCTTTGAGCTGTTGCAACTATCGGTCTTCGTGGCGGTAGGCATGCCTCGGCAAAATCTCGGCACCACGGGAGTTATTATCGGCGTGCAACCAAGGACACTCGAAGTGTATTGCGGCAGTAAGTAGTGTAAAGATGCAAGGATAGATGGCGCTATATAGCAAGGTGTCTATGCAATTGAAAGAGAAAACATAATTACATTGTTTGCTCAGTAGTATTGCAAAAAAATAACAGATGGCGCTATTATTAATACTAAAATATTAGTGTCACAGTCAATGTATAGATGGCGCTATTTGCAATAGTGCAGTCGAAGCTGTATTACACACGCTGTATTACACGTGAGATTGGACTGTTTTGAATACTATTTTTATTGACCTCTGTTTTTAACCATATTATAATTGGAGATGAAGCCACAGTTTGTAATAAAAGTTGCTAAGTAAGTATTTCTGAGCTTAGGGGTAGAAAAAAAAACACCTTTGAATGCATCAATGATATTGTTATATAGCATAATATTTTAAATACCTACTTTAATAATGCGTATAATTTTGTCAAAGAATAATGCAAACACGGCAACGTTAATATGAATATCTCTTTATTTTTAACAATAAACTCTAGACAGGAGGTATTTTATCACTTATTTTATTCATCTATCTAACTATTTACTAGATTAATTTGCCACGTACATTCAGAAAGATAAAATTACAAATTACATTTGTATGGGTAAGTATATGGATCAGGTTGAACTAAACTGGTTTTACATTTTACTTAGTTGTCTAATTTACAATTAAATTTAAGTTATGTTATAAGGACATTTTACAACTGGAAAGGACTAGAACGTTTAATACTGGATTTTAAGTTAGTTTTTTTACTTATTTTATTTTAAGTACACAATGCTTAGGGAATGGAATGTTAACTAAAAATACTTAAAGTATATTTAATGAATAATTAGTGAAAAATAACTAAATAAAAATAACAAGATTCTTATGAAATAGCAGCCTGACTAGAATTTTGTACTAATAAAACGAGAACAACGTTTATTTGTTTTTATATATTGTTGTTCTCATCTCAAAAACAATCAAACGTTTTTGTTCTTGAACCATTCAAGGAGCGTTTACGCCATTGCTTATAATTGCATTGTACGCCCGGTTGCTTTAAACCAAAAAGGATCACACAATAAAAATACAATAATAAATTGAAAAGCCAATTAAAGGTAGGAAAATCTTACGTCCGGTAAATGTCTACAAACATACAAAGCATTTGTGCATTTACGTCATATTTTCGCGTTAAATTTAGATATAGGATGTCAACAATACTAAAGGTAAGTAGCGATATCTACAAAGATGATGTTCTGTACCAGCCATTTTACAGTGAAAATTTTATGGAGACTGCTAGGGTATATATTGTTATATAGATATAGGAATTTCGACTTCAGTAATAAGACCTCTTGTGACTTTTGTTACAATTCAAGAAAGATTTGGTGAAATAATTGTATTAAGGACGTCAGAACAGACAGTAACATGACATTTGGTACCACTGTTGTAACGCCCAAAAGACATAGTACAACAATTTATTCATAATTACAAATCAGTTGGAGACAAAATTAATAAAAAAGTAGATAAGTGTTAAAACAAGTACATTGAATTATCTGAATACAAACAAACACAGTGTTTTCATTAATTTAAAAATCTTGATAAGAAAGTCACGCACGTCACTCAAAATAAGTAAATGGATATAAAACAAAAGGATAATTTTCTGAAACTAGACTTTAAATAACAATTTAAGAGTGAATAGACTACTGAACCGGCGAGTTACATCTTCGCAACTGAGTTCAATCGTAGGTCAGTCATAAAACAAAAAAATATAACTAGCAAAAATTGAAAACAATTCAATATAATCGAGAACAACGCAACGTTAGAACAACACGCCACAAGAGATCTCAGCGGTGGCAGTAGGCCTCTAGTGGGCGTCTCGCCGCCTCCTGCCGGGGCCGCCCTCGTAGTTAGCCGCGGCGAGGCCAAGGAGGTGCTTGGCCTGCATGGCGCCGGAGTAGCCACGGCTGAGGCCAAGGTCTATCGCGCGTTTCTCGCTGGAGAAAGAAATAGTGGATTAAGATTTTAGTAAAGTTCGAGTATCGGCACGTTTAGCTCAGTGGGAGTGCCACCGCCTACGAAGCTAGAGGTCCCGGGTTCAAATCCTGGTAAGAGCAAATATTTGTGCGACGAGTATTTGTATTTGTTCCTGAGTCATGAATGTGCTATTTATTTAAGTATGTATTTATCTATACAGCGTGTAAGTCTAATACGGGCGAACAATTAAACCAGATATTGCGTTGAGTAGTGTTATCATTAATTAATATGATTTTTTAAATTACACTTAACAGTGACCTTGTAATTAATTTTTGAAAATTTACCGAGCAGCAATGTACCGCATACATGCTTGTTATGACATTGCGAGATACGAGCTTTTTTAAAGTAACTGTCAACTAGCGTGTTTGTCAACTTGAATGTGATGCGTTACATTGCGGCCCGAATTATTTTGTATGGTAAATATTTTCATTGTGGTTTTAAGCAATAGTTATCTAAATAAACGCTTCTTAGGTCCTATGCTGACCACCGTTTCAATATCGACACTGGAAATTTCAAATGTCGTAAGGGACAAAGGTCGACTTTTCAGGAGAGCCAAAAAACAAAATTCAATTTAAAAAAAATCGTAACTCGGTCGTTTCTTAACCGATTAGGATGATTCTCAGATTTATAATTTTCAAATAACTTTATCTACACCGAACTAATTATTGGAAATCTATAACCTTAATAGTTTGGGAAATAGTGTCCCTTACGCAGTGAATTTAAGACGAAAATGTCCGTTACGAATCTGAAATAACCCGTTTTTTTCTTAAAAATATTATCATATTGTCGTAACTACCAAAAGCGTATTTGTACATTGCGAATTTCTGTTGTAAGTTATATTTATGGTTTCCAGGTTAATGAAGTAAGTAACCATAAAATGTATGAAAATATAAATTTGTATACTAAATTTATATGGCACTATGTTGTATGGGTCAACTTTAAATTTTAGGAAGTTACGACAAAATTTAATCTTCTCATAACTTTTTTATTTGACGGGTTACCAAAATTTCAATCGAACAGATCGATAGAGAAAAAAATACTGATTCCAATGGTATATTTAGTGTACTTACGACAAAATGTCCCTTACGACATTTGAAATTTCCAGTGTCGATATTCGCACGTATTAGGTTTACAGGCTGTATAAGTATGTATATTATCGTTGTCTAGTACCCATACCTACGGACTTTAACTGTTGAGCCACTTAGGGTTCACCTTACAATAGTCGTGTCATAGATTGTGTATTACACGACAAATTTAGACTGAACCCTAAACGGCTTAACAATTAAAACCCGTGACCGTACAAGCATTGCTTGGTTTGGGACTAGCTCGATTTGTGAAAGATTGTTCCCCGATATTTATTTATTATTTACTTATTTAGTTGGAGCACAGAATAAGTAAAAGTAATAGTCCTACTTGTTGGAGTAAGTTTTTCGCTGAAGAAAAAACAGTGGATTAGGATTTAAGTAAAGTAATAGGAGTTGGGATGTTTATTATTTGTCTTGCAAGGAATAAAAGGCTTTTTTATTTTTATTTTATTTTCTTTTATTTAATAGGAGTTGGAGTAAGTTTCTCACTGAAGAAAGAAAACAATTTAGTAGGATTTAACAAGTGCCGACCCGACAGTCGGGTTCAACGTCTGCGAAGGATTTTCTCTACATATGGCAATTAGCGTGCTACGGACTAAGAGCCTTATCACACTTGCGATTTGCGAGCGAGCTGCGCTGCGGGCGGGTTAGAAGCGAAGTTCCATACAAATATCGAGAGTTCACCGCGACTGGTTTTGTATGAAAACTCGCCCGCAAATCGCAAGTCTGCCGTCCTATGACTATAACTAGACTAACCTCTATGGAGTTGTATAGAGGTTAGTCTAGTTTTAGATATCGGAAGGCAGAAGTGTGATATGGCCCTAAGGCGTAGCACACGTAGTGTTTTTTCTCGAAGAGGGAAGAAATACTCATATACCTGGTGTTGCTTGTAACAGCAGCAAATAATTAAAACGTAGATTCTACTCATAAAACAATGTAACTATCGTCCAACACCTTTTAAAAATGATGTTATCTCTAGATTATATATTTTTCATACAAAATAAGTAGCATTTTCAATATATGTTAACATCAGTCTAATTGACGTCGCTTATCACGCAACAAAACATAAAAAAAACATTGCAATACATTGCGGTTTCAAATAAACTTTAAAGTGTATTAAAATTTAAAACATAAGTTATTTTTAAGTGTCGTTGAACAAATGTTGTTCAGTTTTAGGAGTACAATCTACGTTTTAATTATTTGCTCCTAGTACAGGCAACACCCGGTCATGACAGCATGCCCGACTCTAACGGGAATGGGGTCCAGCGTCACAACGGGTGCTATGAGCTGTCACAACAGTCGGAAGTTTTCATGCAACAAATTTCCCGTCCGGAAAGAGTTAAAAAGGGTCCCAATCTTTTTCAGCCCGTGGCGCACTTACAAGTTTAGTACTTTGTTAAAATAGATATTGTTGCTTTATAGGTACCCGCGAATATTTGTGCTTTTAGATGATTATAGAGGATCGACTCACGGCGCCCCTCTTTACTTTCTACGGCGCACCGGGGCGCCGCGGCGCACACTTTGGGAACCCCTGGGTTAAGCCATTGATGCCATACATTATCATCATTCGCAACTAAACTTTTAATATCTCAAAATATTTTTTCTTTTATCGTTTCAAAACTTCTTATGTTATTTTTCAAAACTGATAGCGCTCAATCGGGTAACTTGAATCACCTTAATCCTGGCCAAACTAAAGCACTGAGGGTTTTGATTATGTTATGTACATGGTTGACAAGAAATGGTTTTCAGATATTACAGACATGCATAAAAAAAGCAATACGCGTATTAATTAAATTTGTCGAGTGTAGCTGTCGATTTTTGATAATGAAGCATTCCATGAAAATATTTCGTAAGGGACATTTGAATACTTCCGAGAAATAAATCCAGGATGCTGATTATCAGCGTTGTAATAATTATCATTAACTCGGCTTTAAGATTGGTAGCTAATACGTTTCATTAGGGTAGCTGCCATAGCGTTTCATAAGGGACAAAAAGTTGATGTTTTCATGGAATGCTCCTAATTAGGTATACTATTTACCTCATAAAATTACCTATCTGCTTTAACACATTCGCCGGAGGTAACGGGTATCACCGTAAAGTGTGAATCACGCTATATGACGGTACGGCTAACGCAGTATTTATTCGCGATTGCCTATAAGTCAGTACGGTGCTTGCCGATCAAAACCCATACCATTACCATTATTATGGAGCAAATTTTTACTGTCATGTGGGGCACAACAACGATGACACTACCGTCGAAACAGAGTGTTATTTCAAACTCGAGTTCGACTCTGACTAGGGCATGCAATATCGGTATTGCATGCCTTAACTCTGACTCTCACAGATGCAACGCACACAACACACGTAAGTCAACACACACACGCAGTACGGCGGTTGCCGCTGTCGTTCTATAAGATCATAGGTATTGGTATGGCAAAATTTTACTGTCATTCTAGTGCATTCCATAATTTGGATACTGCCGGCGAACGTGTTAAGAATATTAAAGTACATGGCTCTAAATAAGCATGCAAATCTAAATGTAAATGACTCATTATCGCCGATGTAAAACAGCCTAAACACAGCGCAACCAAAAACTCACGGAAAATTATTTCGAGCCCGTATTTACATACACAACTTTTCCCACAAAGACATTTGCAATGTTAAATGTTTCGGCATAGTTCGCGAAGAGTACAGGGAAACAAAAATACCGCCTAACTGAGTTTTGAAAACAACCTTTTAGAGTTTTTTGGTGTTTTCAGAAAAAATGGTAACTATTTGCTGTATATTTTTTACAGTCACTAGTTGTAGGTATTTAGGTAATAAGTGACATTCGCGTGCATAAATATCTGACACAATAAAATTACTACAAGAACAGAGTGATGTCAGATATTTCCGTTCCGTTTCATCATATAATCATTATCGTTCTAAAAACATTGTAGTGACTAAGTCGTACGATTTATTTTTTGCGTAGTACCTAGTATAAAAATAAATTACGAACTATTAATAAGAATCTTAACCAAAAACAATTTTACAACTTTCAAAATAATAAACATTTAATGTAGTGTTTGTGAAGTCTGGAATGTTTTTTCAGTCATCATCATTAGCATAATAAGTAAGATGTGTTTACGTAGGTATGTAGTTCTTATTCGTATATTTTTTTGATAAATAGTCTCGTATGTAATGTGCTCTACCCATTTTCGTAAAGCCCAGGGTCCTGTCTAGGTTAAATGCAGCCCTAATGAAAATAAAACTCAACTACACCAAAGCATCCAGCAACTACTAAAAAAGTAATGTGCACTAAAATAAAAACGACATTTATAAATTTGATGGCGCTTTCAAGACGTACCTAGTAATGTCGTCTTTAAAGCTGTGAACAGATGAAAACGGGTCAAAATGTGGAATAAATATACATTAAGATTACTCAAATCAAGTCTATGTAGAAACGTTGACATCTCTCATAGACGGTGTCTGTTACACACTAATCAGTGATCATACACTTGATTCAAAATCATTTGATGTTGAATTATTTGAACCATTCACTCAAAACGACGAGATTTTTCATGATAACTATTAATATTTATACTTAACAAATATTAAACCCTTCTTTTTGTAATGACACATTAGTGATGACTTGAGTAATCTTTATGTAACTCTCATGGATGTTATTTTAAAAACAAGTGGTTTAATAAAAATATACATTTTGAAAACACATGACGAGAGAAGTCATGCAAAATTTTACAAGATAGAACTTTGTAATATGCATTTTGTAAATACTGTAAGTATCACAAGCTTTGTATTTAGCTTGTAATATTAAATTGTACGATAACTTACGAACTGCACTCGCACCGAATTTTAATAACACAAAGTGTTCAAAAATAAGCAATACGTCCACACAGCTTTATAAACAGAGGACGTATTAGTGTCATATTTTTGATTTCTTGTTTTGTCAGATATTATTGTAGTAGGCACCAGTGGCGTGGCGTTGAAAAAATCCTTGGGCAAGCCGGAGCAGCTTTGGCTTTGATTTTCTTTAAGAGAACTAAAATTAAGTGCTGAACTGCCTAATATTAGGCAAGCCGATGGGAATCGAGTTCTATAGACGCCACGCCACTGGGGGTACTGATAAGGTACCTATCTTATCAGTTGGTTAGCACAACTGGCTGCGACTTCGCTTGTCGTGCGACATATAATGATCTATCACTTTTGCAGTATGGAATGCAAAGGGATAGGTACAAACAAAAGCCACTAATAACTGACAACCCATAGACTTTAACACGTTGCAATAAAGTTGACATTCGTTTACAAATATACAGTTAACAGTGTGTTCGATTTTACTTGTCGCACGACAAGGAGTCGCGTGTCACAGTCGTGCTAGGTACATGTTTAATTTTTTTTATTTGGAAATAAAAAATCGCATAGGGTGCTGTACGTAAGCGCCAGTAGCGAGGCATCCACAGAACTCAATCCCCACCAGCTTCGCGTATACTAAAAATTTCGAGGTGTCATTATTCCGAATATCATATAATATCAAATCTTGCGCTGGTTTTTAGTTTTTCAGTATACAGCGCAAAACAAACCTATTTATATTGTGTGTTATATCGTCTATGGCAAAATTATTCTCCCACGAGAAATAAAATTGAAAACAACATCATTTTGGCCGCTGACAGCCGAAGGATCGGGCGGTACTGATGCCACGCCACTGTTTTGACGAACCTTTGTTTTGTCAAAGAGAAAGTAAGGAAACGAAAGGTTTGTTTACAGGAGACAAGGATTTGGGAAAGACTCACTTCTCCATTTTGCGCTCGATCTGGATGAGGTTGCCGAGGCGATTCAGCATGTCCATGATCTCCTCCGGGTCGTACGAGGCTTCGTTGCGGTAGTAGTTGTTTGCACTGGAAAATGCATGGAAAATTGTCAGTCAGTTGTCACTAGGACGGCATGTTAAGAATATGACTGTAACTACCCTGTTTTGGTCAAAAAAGAGAATGTTGAGTCAAGTGCACGGGTACCTAAAATAATATCTGTCAAAAACAGTATGGAATAGACCTTTTTGAGGAGCCTATGATAGCCGAGTGGTTCGGACATACGCCTTTCAAGCGGAGTTCGTGAGTTCGAATCCTCTCACCTCTCACCAATCTGTTTTCCAAAACGTATGTACGACTTATGATTTGACATTTATATACCACTAGCATTTTCCCGCGGCTTCGCCCGCGCTGTTCCCGTTATCGTCCCAAAGGAACTCTTTACCAGGATATAATGTATCCTATGTTTCAATCCAGGACTTGGTCTACTTGCATGCCAAATTTCAGCTTGATCCATCCAGTTGTCACCCCGTTATAAGGTAACAAACATCCAAACATCTTCACAAACTTTCGCATTTATAATATTAGTGGAATTAGCTTTCGGGTGAAGAATAATTTATCGTGTGAAAACTTGTATGCCCGCATTGGGCCAGTAAGGAGACTAAAGCCCATTCATTCTCATCTATGAGAGTAAGACTTTGCCGATCACTGGGACGTATGGTCTTTAGCCGCTATAGTGATACGTGCAAAACTGACAATCTGAAACTGCATGACAACTCTCAAAGTACAGTTTCTTTTTCTTGTGCCATTATGAATCAAATGCAAGTATGCAACTAAAATGCAACTGTATTCCTTTTGCTTAACATTTAAATTACTTACATTAAAAGGCCTGGGCACATGGCGTCTTTTAAGCGCGCCGCTGCCGTCGAGGCGCGTTGCGTAGCGCTGTCTCTGTTTATTTCTAGGGTGTAAAAGCGCTACGAAACGCGCGTTGACGGCGTTAAAAGATACCGTGTGTGCAGGCCCTGAAGGATCCTCCTCTCGACTACACTTGCATCTCACAATCAGTTAGGACAACAACTTACAAGATTAATCACCGCAATCTCAACAGATTAGGTACACTTTTCACTGTGGTCTGTGCCCGTGCACGCCACTGTTTCACACACCCGTGGTGCTGAGGTTTTGCTGAGGCAGCCTACCGCCACGAAGTCCGTTAGTTGTGACAGCTCCTAGAGCTAGCACCCGTTTAAGCTAAAAAAAAACCTTAAGAGCAATGCCTAGCTGAGCAAATTTTCAAATCTCTCTCCTCTTAAGGATCTCTGTAATCTGTGTCCATTAAAGAGTATTGTACACGAGTCCTTTTAAAAAGCCCTTTGGCCGGCACGAGGGTGGGCTGATGATGATGATATTAGAATTATGGTAAAAAGGAGTAAGTACAACTACCTGGGGTAAGAGGCGGCGGGCACCGCAAGGAGGAGCGCCACCAGCGCGCAGCTCGCCAACACGCAGCTTGCTCGGACCATTCTGAAACCAACAGAGCATATTTGTTAAATTAGAATGATACAAAAATCAAACTAGATGGTATGCTTGAGGGCACTTGCTGGATGCTCCGGTGGACGAGTGGTTAAGTCGCTGGACCGGAAATCCAGAGGTACCGGGTTGGATTCCCGGTCTGGACACAGGTGAGTGCCATTTAATTTTTGTATAATAGGGTAGGTATTTGACCACAATCAAAATAAATTAATCAACTCTAACCATCAAATTACGTTGCCAAAACTCAATTAAACTAATTTTCGTGCCACCAACGATTTTAAAATGCCAAAAATTAAAAACAAGGCACCATGTTGCGCATGACGTCACAAGTCAGTATTTTCATACTAAACTGCATACTTTCTGACCGTTTTGACACTTCATAAAAAGAAGCTGATTTGAACTGTCATCAAATAAACTACTAAATCGAACGAATAAGAGAGAAACAAGTTAGCTTACTCACATACATATTAGAAATGGGCCGACTACGGATTTTGCCGACTAGCTAGTCGGCCGACTAATCGGTTCTCAATTTACCGATTAATCGGCCGACTAGTCGGCATTGCCGATCATAGTTATTAGCTATGTTCGGTCGGGTACAATCGGAAACTGTAACTCTATTTACCAAGTGTGACGTGCCACAAAACTTTAATTATTAAAATTAAAATATTACATGTTACTTAATTATTACACCTTTAAAAAGCTTAATTAAGTTGATTATTTTTTTTGTATTTGAGTAAAATACGTAAAAATATAAAATAATTAAGAAAAAATATGGTTCAAGTTCTTCTGTATCCTATATTCTCCGCTAGGCAATAGTGCCGAATATTCGGCATTTTTTGCCGACTAGTCGCCGACTAATCGGCCGACTGCAAATGATGCCGAATAGTAGGCGTTTTCGACTATTCGGCGACTAGTCGGCCATGTCTAATACATATCTATGACGATATCGAAAAGGCCCAAGGGCTGAACTACGAAAGTTTTCGTTCACGGTTCGTCTTATGCCGTCTCTCCTTATTGAACACTTGCATTTAACCGCGGCTTCGCCCGCATTGTTCCCGTTACTGCTCCAAGGGAACTGTTTACCGGGATATAAAGTATCGTATGATTCTTTCCCGGACTTGGTCTACTGCCATCCCAAATTTGTGTGATAGTGTGAAGTTAGAACGAAGCGGTGTATGTATAGGCCAAGGCACTCAATGCGGCCTGACATTTGATTGCAATGGCATTTAGTAACTAATGCCTTCGGATTGACCGCGGTGCCAACCACTCGTAGTGCGCAGATAGTGTTGCTTAATCAAAGGCATGTCTCTTTGAATTGTGCATTTAGCCCGTAACTGTGAATTCCCGAAGATTGTGTTTACCTTAGACTAACAAATAAAACACAATCGGCACAATTTCAGCTTAGACTAATATTTTATTCAATATCAGTAGCAAATAGGGCAGATTTAATATTGAACGGTATAATATTGATGAAAAAGGTAAATAACAATACACTCCCCAAAATTTTGAAAAAAAGATAATTAAAAATAAATGTACAGTCGCCAACAATAATATAATTATAATGAAATGGGATAGGCATAAGGGCTCATCCGCAGAAATCATGTGATCAAATTTGGCCTATTTTTTGAGCCCCCCTCCCCCTTTGCGATATTTGGGTAAATACAATAATGACCATTCATTAATTAAATGTTCGAATAGAACTTCCGTAGATTTCAGAAAAATTGCGTCTTTTGTGGACAATACAATAGCTAATGACGAAGGCAATTATCATGTGATGTATGCGGATAATTAGATATCTTCATTCCTTGTAGGTTTCCTGCACCGTCTTCACATTCGAGGCTTTTGATTGTTTTTCTGGTGCCTCTTAGTCTTATCGACACTGCTCTTATTAATGAAATTTGCACTTTTACTTTAAACCAGCAAGAAACCTGCAGGAACGGTTTTCCCCATTTCTCGTTTAGTTGACTTGCGGTTCTTTTTAGGAAGCTGTTATATTCGGTGCCTACGGCTCCATCGCATGAGATGACTAACGAGGTGAAAGAGGCCCTCAAATCTTCGGCTGCGTGATCGTATTTTAGATGTTTTTCACGGCTATGTTTTTGTGCGGTTTTTTGCCAATTAAAGTTGCTGTATGAAGGAGCGTCAGCATTTACAATGTGAACATCAAAAAACGCTTTCCTTGCAGGTTCCCATACGCTTTTTAGTAGCAGATCACCGATAAGTGCTGGTTCTGCCGTTGCAGATCCCTATGCCAGCTCCGCCTAGCGTTTGCAGACATCTCTGTGTTGGTCATGGCCTTGCTTTATTAGGCCGCCTTTTTTGCAATTCAATGCATGGTTGAGGTTAAAGTTGGTTTCCCCGCAGCCATCACAGGTTTGGGGGAGGTTTGATGGTTCCTGAGCATAGCGTATGGATAGGGCATCTTTAAATTGAGTTGCCGTAAGATCAGTGTTATTGGCTGTGGTAGGGATAATAGTTAGCCACTGTGATGACTTATTTTCTACGACTCTTTGCTTGCATGCATCTCTCCATTTTATTTGGAAGTTTGACTTGTTTATCTTCTTTCACGGTTCCTGTTATGTAAAAAAATTACACGTGATATCTTCTCCCCCCCTCCCCCCCTTATTCCAGAGACTGTTCAAGATTTATGCCAGTGACTGTTCAAGGTTTTTTCTACCGCCCGTATCAATTTCAAAAACGTCTACCCACTTCAGATATCCAATTATTAAGCTATTTTCCTCATTTACATTTTCGGGTTTACCTTATTTTGTCAACGCTGAATAAACGGCTTAAAGTTACCTTTTCTTCGTTTAAATATAAACAGGGATGCTGAGGACCCACACTTAGCATGTAAAATGCAAGAATAAATCGTATTTTGTTGCCGTGGGCACAAAAGGTCTTTAACTCTTTATTTCACAAGCTCAAATTATTTTACGATTTCAACTGCAGAAATTCTGCTGAAAGAATATATAAGAAGAAAGGGTTATAGTCACCGATTTAACTGCAATGCAACCCATACCTAATACAAGCTGTCGTGATATAGTTTGGGTGTGTGATATGATATAGTTATAGTGAAACTCACAACTGTAACAACCAGTATAGTAGTTAAGGCTAGTTGTCGCCTGCAATGGCGAGCAATTGTTGAAACTTCATAATGTTGATCCTGTTCTAATACCGTTAGAAATGTAATTTAAACTCTAGTAAACCGGTAATGTTAAATTTTGTTGGAAGTGTATTTGTTAAATGTCGTGGTTGGAATACGTTTATATGCGTATGCATGTAGTTATTTTGTAGATACGTATAGATTTGCGGGCGAGTTAGAAGCGAAATTCCATACAAATGTCGCTCGTTTTGTATGGTTTTGTATGGAAACTGGCCCGAGCTCACGCGCAAATCTCAAGTGTGATAAGCCCCTTAAACCAGTGAACAGGTAACTAACAACTTTAAGTTAAACGGTTTTATCTTTCACAATTGGCTTTTCGTTTCCGTAATTGGACTAAGGGCCGTACTCAAAATTTGTCAAGCCAGGTTTCTTTACTTTGACACGGAACAAAGTTACATGAAACAATCATTTGCGTGAGGATCTCGGGATTACCTGCTAAGCCTGCCGTTGATGGATTGATAATTATGCATTTATTATAATGTTTTTCAAACAATATTCACAATCGTCATATGCCTAGATTGTTTATGCCTGTTTATAATAAGACTGTGACGCATATTCAAAATCATATTATTTAGCTAGAAGGAAATAGTTCGTCGATTTATATGGCAACCAAGCGTGTAACGTTTTTCGCTTGGCGTTTAGTAATGGAAAACATACATTTTCCATTTCATTTGGTGGTATTTGAACAACGAATTATGCCATTATTATCAGATTTTTAAATCTGACAATAATATTGTCGGCAACTGAAGTTAACGGCGTGCAAATTAGTCGCCGCCAGTTCTTTTTAGCACGCGAGGTTCATAAATGTTTTCCTTCTACCTCGTTATATGGGCTTTTTTTATTTAAAGTGCGTTCTTAACTGACAGTTAGCAGGTCGTCACAGAACTGACGATTAGTGACGTTTCGTCACGGACTGACAGGTTAGACGGTATTTGAACATAGGTTAAGTTTCGCCTAACCGTAGATTTTAAAATAAAAATGCCCATATTTCTGTGGCTTTCATGATAGGAAAAATATTCGTAAAATAAATTTCAACTACTACTTACTATTCAAGAAATATCGATTCCTATGTTCCACGTAGAAATTGTTTATGCGCTTTCATAATAGGACTAAGACACCCTATACAATCTGCCTATTTGCGTCTGTCTACTTTGACACGGAACTTAGAAAGTCACATCAGACAATCATTTGCGTGAACTAGCGAACCAGTAATCTCAGGATTACATGCTTCAGCCTGCCGTTGATGGATGGCGTATAGATTGCTGTAACGAGCCGAGTAGATAACGCGAGTACATTTTATATCGATTGTACTTGTAAGTACAATCCTGTAGGATTGATTGTTACTTTACAATATTGGGGTGTTATCGGATTACAAATTAATTAAGCTTGTGGGAGAGGGGCAAGTTAAGATTATAAATTAATGTGACTTTTGTGCTGTGCTCTTTTATTATGACATAACTATGTTTACTTTTGGGGATCCCCTTGTCTCCCATAATAGTACATTACATAACTAGGGTGGTAATACAAAGAAAGGCCGAGCTCGCAGAAGTTTGCGGCTCGAGATGCAAGCGAGGGACGTAAATATGCGATCGAGGGCTTTCTTTATTACCTCCCGTGTTGTGTACAGCATTTTATATCTACACTTGGCCAGAAAGCGCCATGGCCAGGTGTGGCATAAAGATTATATTAATGTGACTTTTTTGTGCTCTTTTATTTTGACATAACTATGTTTACTTTTGGGGATCCCCTTGTTTCCCATAAAGTTATAAGTCATACTGTATGGTTAGTCATAATCGAAAGTCATAAAGTATTTGTTTCTCTAAAACGGTAATATTTTTAGGATATTTTAAAACGTTAGCGTTTAGAAAACAATAGGTTAGGTTAGGTTGGTTTTATAACAATTCTGAAAACTTAACGGTTTCATAGAAAATAGGTTGTATGACTTTCGATAATTATGACTAACAATACAGTATAACTTTTAAAACTCATGGGATACAATATAGACCCATTTTGATACATGTAAATTAATAGTGAACGCTACGAAACTGCGGATTTTAAGATATTATAGTTTATTTTTAACCCCCGGCGCAAAAAGAGGGGTGTTATAAGTTTGACCGCTATGTGTGTGTGTCTGTGCGTCTGTAGCACCTTACTTCTTAAACGGGTGAACCGATTTGGATGCGGGTTTTATATTTGAAAGCAAGATTTTTTAGCGATGGTTCTTAGAAATGTTACATAAAATCGGTTCATATGATATGCACGTTTATTTCATTTAATTCACGATCTCGATTTTTAATTCAAATATTTATATGTACATGTATATACATATAATGGCGTGTAGGTTATAAGTTTTTATTAGTTATCTGCAATTCGACATATGATATGCACATGATGAATGTACTGAATTGAATATTTTAAAGGAATAGGGCATATTTTTCACATTACAATGAATCACAAGGAATCATATAATTGACTCGATTTTTTTGATGTCGTAAATCGATTCTACTATTTGTGAGGAACAAATATCTATATGACACCTAATACATTTGTATGTATTATAACATCGATCGCACTGAGCATTGAAAACGCTCTATACAAAACGGGAGGAACCTATGACGTCATCCGTTCCATTGCTGTACTAAGTCTGTATGAAAAAAATAGCATTTTGCCATTTTGAGCACGAAAAAGTGCGTTTAAGCACACAGTTGTCATACATTTATTTTTTCAGTGTTATTTAAGCATTCCGTAATTGATTTTATTTTTCTTTAAAACAATAAAAAAAATATAGTTTTTTTCAAACTTTGTGGTCTCATAACTTTATATTTTTTATACATTTTTGGTTTATTTCTTTTGTGTTATGATAATTTAGTATTTTCCTATCCATGAGACTATATTTTGTTGTAAAGTTCAACATAAGTCAACATCCGAATTGTGCTAGAGTAATGCGGTGTAATGGTTGCATGTGTAGTGCACACACACATGCAACCATTACACCGCCCCATCACCTCTGTTAAAAGGATATTCTACAAAGGTTTGATAGCACAAAAGTCGGGAGGTCGGATTTCTTCGGGCCCTTTGGAAATGTGATCGCAAATCAATGTGATCTGCTTGAAGGTCATTTACTTGTTTTCATCAAAGCGATCTGGTTTAGTCGAATCTTCATTCACTTTATTGAAACGTCTTAAGCAAATGGATTATTTCATGACTTTTCAACTTAATGTACCTACGTATTAATTCATGAAGATAAACAAACAGGCTCATAAGTTTCTTTCCAAAAAAGAATAACATTACATTTTTGGAGTTCATCGTCTTGTCAGTATCTTTTAAGACAGCAAGATTGACCTTGGCCCCTTTTAGGACTTTTCCTTAATTATGAAGTCTTATTTTTCCTTAAAGATAATATTTTATAGCTGTGTCTTAAACCCTTAATAATAAAAGCATATAAGGCTGCGTTTCCACCAGACCTGTGCGAGGTAGCGGGGCGGTATGCGAGAAAAAATCCACCAATCAAGTCAGTCAGTCTAGACTACGATAGCTTTGCAGAGTGGAACATGGCAACACCTCCATTTAATAATCACATTTTCATAGAAATTTGACTTTTAAACGGTGCTATGTTCCGCTATGCAAAGTTATCGCAGCCGTACTCTAGCCTCGCTCAATACGACCTGGCATTGGTTGGTTTTATCCTCGCACACCGCTCCGTCACCTCGGCTCAAACTCAGCGAAAACAAAACACAAAATAGACGTAACGGGTTAAATTACGTACCGCGTTAGTTATGACGTAGTCGGTCCGTCAAAACGTCACGTACTTACATCGCCCAAACACGAGCTAGTCCCTAGCGACCATGGTGCCCGATAAAATATGTACCACCATTAACCTATACCCCGCCCGGCTTTTACAAAAGGGACAATTTTAGAGAAAAATAGTTGTCGCATAGGCCCTATAATGTCAGAGTGGATAAAGTCGGAAGTGTCCGAAAATGCCCGAATTTCAGCGAATAGCAGATTGGAGGCGAGTTCAACAAGCTTTTAGGACACTGGGTTTTACGATGCGCCCGGTGCGTAGGTATTATGCATGCGGTTTTGATGGAAACACATTATGTGTACCGGCACAGAATAAGTAATAATAATAATAGTTTTATTTTGTAAGTAGTTACATAGGTGCTAAAAAATTTATTTATTTCTGTGTACATGAGTCATGCAACAATGAGTCATGTACAAGAAATCTAACCTACTTGCAATCATTTTCAGAATGCTGTTGGGGCTGGCCCGCACTCTGTGCACCAGGGATGTGGATCGCTTGCGCATAGTGGCGTAGAAGCAGTCCACCCGCGCCTCCGCAAACATCCCCGGTGCACTACAGAATTTGGGCAGCCCCATCAGCACCCTGAACGCATTATTGTATTGAACGCGCAGAACGCTGTACCGTTTATGAGTATAGTCCGCCCACAGGCTGCTTGTATAAAAGTTTGTACAGTAGGCTCTAAGCAGAGTAGTTTTTACTTCTACAGAACAGTGGATCCGACCATCTCTCTCTATCGCATAACGCGTGCTCTTTCTGGTCGCTGCCTCAGCCCCTCCGGAGGAGCAAAATTTGGTACTAGTCGCCGCGCGGCGAAATCGCGGAGTGAACCACTCCTCCAGTACCCGATGGTACTTAAGTGTGAGGTGGGTGTGACATTTGTGTACTCACGATGGTATACAGGGCGGAAAAAGTCAACGGCGGAAAAGTGCTCATCAATCCAAACTGGTAAAGTTTTGAGATGCAATGTTAAACCAAGTCAGTACCGGGGAGGGTGTCCACAGAACTCGATTCCCACCGACTTGCCTATTATTTAACCGTGGAGGAACACATTTTATAGATCTAATAATAGGCAAGTCGGTGGGAATCGAGTTCTGTGGACATCCTCCCCGGCACTGACTTGGTTTAACATTACATCTCAAAACTTTTTTGTTGTAAAAGAACTGCGTTGCGAGACTTGCACCTTTTTACATGTAATGTCTTTGATGGGATCTCATTTCTTTTTGTAAGTGATCTTCCTTTATTTATTACATTCCAATTCATTCTTTTCAATTTGAACTGCAAAACTAATATTGTAATCACATGTTTTTGTATAGGATTACAAACTTATGTGTGCAGTTGTGACTGAAATTGCAATATTTGGAGGTTTTTTAGAACTTGATAGGCTAAAAACTAATTATGTTTAAAATTTGGAGCCTGTGAGTCTGCTAAAAGTACCTTAGAATTATGATGATCATCAATCAGTGAGTCAGTGAATCAGTGAGTCAGTGACAAAACTAAGGAACTTTGACATGCAATAGTTCTTAAACTACACGTTCAAATTGAATGATATTGAGAATATATATATGTCTTATTGTGCCCTATATATCCTTGAAATTTCAGGCTGTAGCCAGTACAAAATTACGGGAGGATGAAAATGGCCTGAATGGCTTCGAGAAAAGGACGGTACGGCCGTGCCTTTGTTTTGCTCGACTTGGCGGGGGCACTGCCGTGGCTCCAGATCAAGTGAGCCCAAACACGGTAGATTTATCTTAAGTATGTAATTTAGATGTTCATATAGCTAGCATCCGGTTCCATCATCAGTAAGCTTATGCTACGCTTTGTCACGCGATAAATAAATCATAAAGCATCCGTCACTCTCACACACTAATTTGTCAGAACGTGTATGGCGTGACAAACTTAACTTTGCTCTTGAAAAACTGTTGTCCCCATACATCGACATATGCCGCGGTTAGGTTAGTAGGAGCAAATAAGCTTGTCTTACGATCTTTGCGAATTTCTTAAAAACGCTGCAAGTTAGGAAAACCGTTTTATTTTTCCTGTAATATTTAGGCTGATATTAATAATCGGTATTAATTACAGATTTTTCTAATCAGTAACTTCGGAGATAATAGGGGGAGGGGATGGTTTTTTTTGTACGTTTACTGCCTTAAAGCTACATGTCTAACAAATAAAAATATAAACGGTTCTGGAATCTACACAGACAGTCCTTTCATTTGATATCTCACTCGATATAATAGCTCTACTTTTGATTTTCGACATCCCATTTCGGTCCCCTTTAAAAAAAAGTAAAAGAGGTATAAGATTTTTCTTCTGTTCGATAGGCTCCGGTTAGCGGTTTTTAACACTATTCCAAATTTCAAGTCGATAGCATCAGTAGATCCTGAGATATCTTGCTGTGACAGACGGACAGACAGACAGACAGAGTCGCACCATAAGGGTTCCTTTCTTGCCATTTTGGTACGGAACCCTAAAATGCTTGTAAAAAACCATTTAAAAAAGTTTTATACCGTACAGTTCTTCACTAATTCTCGGTTGGTTGGATATTTTAAGCAAAACAAAAGACGAGAGGCGTTTTAAAAAGAAATCGGTTATTTATGCCACTTCGCGTCAAAAAAATTAAAAGGACACGAAAGACGCCTCGGTAAACGTGACAGACGAAACAATTCTCGTATCATATCGAATTTGCAAACGTCGTTCGTTTCAGCGAAGCGTGAAGCTGTTTCTATTGTTTTTTTACCGTGTTTAAAGGAATTTGAGGCGTTGATAAACGTGACGTTCAGTGCTGGTTGATGTTCCGTCCGTTAAGAGGAAACAGGAGGGCAGTTTTTCCATACAAACGTAGTGCCCTGTTTCCTCCCTGGATAATGCCAGTAGAGCAATCATTTTTGGTCCAAAAATCTATGGCTACTATTGATATGTTCCTATGTTTTCCTTTTTACGATAAATTGATTCTCAAAAGAGATATTAACCTTCAAAAACCTAAAAAAAATGCCAGATTTTCCGCTGTGTTCACACATCCAGAAAACAAATTTGACTAGATTATTAAAAAAAAGGAACACATAGGAACACGGCCAAAGCCTTTCTTTAATGTTTAATGAAAAAATTAGTTAAAGAGGTTAAATTTTGGGGAAGAAATCAGGGGACTACGAAACGTTGTTTTCATGAAATTTTAAAAGGTATTTTCGGTCCAAGCTGCAGTTGTCTCTATCGCGCTCTGCGGGTGAGAGGCGTGCAGTGCGGGATAGCGACACATTTTACAAATACCTAATTTTCAATTCTCTCGACCTTACTGTTTCCTCTTAAGTGCACATTATTTGGGCATTTCTTCGGTGATTTCGTCAGCATTGATTTCGGTGTCATCATTAATGTCGAAGTAACAGGAATATGTCGAGATAGAAGAAAATAGTTCGTCGATTTGTATGAGAACCGAACGTGTTATGTTTTTCGCTTGGCGTTTGACGCCAAAAGTATAATGTGTGTAATGGAAAACATAAATTTTCCATTTAATTTCGTGGTATTGGAGCAATTAATTATTATCAGATTTTCAAATCTGATAATAATATTGACGGTAACCGGAGTTAACGACGTGCCGCCACTTCTTTTTAGCACGCGAGGTATATGTACATGTGTACATGTACATACATACACTTTTTTCATTCTGCCTCGATATATTTTGGTGGTCGAAGTCTTAGGAGGTTTGTTCGACATTTTCGAGTATTCGGTGGACAACGTTTACCAGATATCTGAAAATATCATGCAAATCTCCCAGGACTTAGATATTAACGATGCCACTGAATTCAACGCCCGTTTAAAAAGTCAATGTAAAGTTGTATTTTTTTTTAAATCAACTAGGCAGCATCGCGATTCAGCGAGGAAATGCTGACAGCGTTATCGGCACAATGCCACAGGGGCCCATTTTAGAAATAGGTTTAGATACATTTTAGTTTCAGGTACCTAGGTATATTTTAATTTTTACTTCAGGCTTTTATTTTAGGTGTATATTGTTTCTACTTTAGGGTTTTAGTTTAGTATTTAGTTTTTAATTTAATTTGTATGTTATGATTCATTGCATAGTTAAGTTGTATTCTAATTTCTTTCTAATATTTAAATTGTCAGAATAAGAGGCTAACAGTTGTTTAAAGTACCTGAATAAAGTCACTTTCTTCATATCGAAGTTCATGTATCGTAATACTTACTGCAATTTAATGCATGTTGGATTAGAATTTCAATTTTATTGTCTAATAAAAAAACTACTACAAAAAATAATTTTCTGTCAATTTTTTTTTGAGACAAGCTTTTAGACTGCATTTTAATATAATCGCAAACTGCATGTCAAAACGAATCAAATGAGCCAAACACGGTGAATTTATATCGTGTAATTTAAATGAACCCGCACGTACCTTCCGGCTCCATCATCAGAGCAGCTTTATGTCACAATAATATAACATTGTCATCTGATTCACACATCCTTATAAAATTTAAGCTCATTTGGAAACCGGGAAGTGGGTCAAATTTAACTTGCAAAATATTACAGACACAGACACCGGAACAAGTAAAACTAAACAAAAGTTTGTAAAAAAAAACACTATCGATAAAAAAAACATAAAAGACTAACGTTTTCCTTGCGTTGTATATTATCACTAATGGAATATGCAATAAATACGAGAATCATTGTTAAACCGTTGTGATGGTTTTCGCAAAACTTACGTAATGTTCTTTCCACCTCACAATTCCAGAGGAGCGTCCTCTTGAGTTCCCAGTCGGATTGAACTAAAAATCAAAGCTCCCCTATAGCAAAGCCTTTGCCCTTATCAAAGCCAGCAGCCGTGATATTGACACACACTCCAATCGACTAATTGCGCCGTCTATCTATATCGATTACTAATAATCGACTCGCAGATTTCAGGTATAGTTTTCGGCAAAAAGTAGAGTGGTGTCCAACGCCCACGGGCACTTGGCTAGGTAGCTTTGTCATCGTCTCATTAATAGGTGTAATCTTATCTAATCGTATACTTCCTACTAACTATTAGAATTATAATCTTAGTTATACATATGAAAATTTGTGAAGATGTTTGGATTTGTCATCATTATCATAATATTACGTGCCGCTGCTGGACACAGGCCTATTCTCATAGATGAGAGTCAAGAGTATAGTTTAGTTTGGATGTTTGTTGCTAAATAACGTGCACTATAAATTATAAACGTAATGAATTTAGACCGTATAGGTATATTTTAAACTTATGATAAAAAAAATTATGAATTCCGTAAGTTCTGCAATGCCTTTATGTATTTTGATAGTATGCAAAACAAAAATATAACATGTATTTTTAGGTATTTTGCTACGTTAACCCATACCCCGGTTAAAAGTTCTCTTGGATTTATAATGAACTAGCATTTTCCCGCGGCTTCGCCCGCGTTGTTCCCGTTATTGTCCCAAAGGAACTCTTTACCGGGATATAATGTATCCTATGTTTCAATCCAGGACTTGGTCTACTTGCATGCCAAATTTCAGCTTGATCCATCCAGTTGTTACCCCGTTATAAGGTAACAAACATCCAAACATCCAAACATCCAAACATCTTCACAAACTTTCGCATTTATAATATTAGTGGGATAACGCAGTCGAAGCGGCGGGTAAATGCTAGTGAGTAGTGACTAATAATGTAAATATATAAATAAATATAAATATTGCGGGGACAATCTTACAGAAATCGACCTAGTCCCAAACTGAGCAATGCTTGTAGGTACTAGACGACGATATACATACTTATATAGATAAATATGTCGGAGAATGAGCCGGCTGGGCCGTGGCATGGCCGTGCGAGAGAGCCATAGAAACATAACACACACGTGGACGTGTGTTGCGGCGGGATGACCGTATAGTCCACCAAACGAAGTAAACTCAGAGGAAAAAACTCGTGTATAAGCGAATTTTGGCATAGTTGTAAGGAATGGGGTTTTAAACGACCTACTAAAAGTACTGATGGGTGGGGGTGAAGCTAACGGGGGGAGGGGGGTGTAAAGGTCTCTTTTTTAGTTTTTTGCAAAAAACTCGTAAACTGTGGCCTATAGCTAAAAATAGTCTGAAACACAAATAATGTACGTAAAATTCTCTACAAAAAAGATGTAAACGTTTTTTCTCTGGGATCAATACTTCATGAGATATAGAGGGAAGTATATGACCAATAAAGAAAACACATTTGTTTAAGTACGGCTCGTATATTCCTAAAGATAAAATCCCTTATTATTGTCTAAATCTAAAATATTATCATAATCATCGTCGTCAGCGGTTACTTCGATAGGAGCTCCGTTAGTGCATGAGCCGGAGCATACACCGCAGACCTTGGAGCAGGGAATTCTAGCTTTCCGGCAGCCACATCGCATCCCACATCCCGTCTTACACCGGCAAAATATGGTTTTGAGAATTGAGTCAGGTGCCACTGGGTCGTCGGTTGTCTCTGGCTTTAGGATGCCATCGTCTCCTATCAAGTCGACTTCATGTCACCGAATTTGCTGCCTGTGAAACTTTGCATTGTTTTGTTTCCAATATCTAGAACTTTGTGGCAGTTTACTTTAGAATTTCCCAGGATCTAAGAAGAACGTGGTTTTATCACTTGCCAGTATGAGCAGTAGCATTAAAATCAATGACGAGACAGTTACTATTAACCCTCTGACAATTTTCCAAAGAACTGTCATAGCTAAAAAGAACGAAGAAGATGTTGCAGACCTTTTGACTTATGAACTGACTCCATTCCCCATGGCTCTGTTCTTCGAGGGTGGAATACGAAAGGGGAAGAAGTCATCACTCTACGATGTATTGTGCCAGCAGAGAACAACGTTGCTCTTGATCAACATCAAAGCTTCAAAGTAGTAAATGGTGGTTTTCTACTGCACCGTATGAAATGGAAACCGTCCTCCAGCGTTTCTTCGATTTGCCATCAATATATTACTTATGTACAGAAACACTACGGCCCAAATTGTAAAGTGATTTTTGATGGTTATGGTGATGTCGACAGTACTAAACGAGCAGAGCAGAAGCGACGAGGTCTGACAAAAACTTCGGTCGACATTAATTTTAATGAAAATACAATCATCACCATTCCACAGGAGCATTTCTTCGCTAACGAAAACAATAAAACAAGGCTGATTCAGTTCCTTGCCGAGAAGATGACAGCAGCAGGGATTGGAACAACCATTGCTACAGGAGATGCTGATGGCATTATTGTCAGGTGCGGGTTGGAGATGGCTGCCTTACATCCAACTGTTGTTATTGGGGAGGATGTCGACTTGATAGGAGACGATGGCATCCTAAAGCCAGTGACAACCGACGACCCAGTGGCACCTGACTCAATTCTCAAAACCATATTCTGCCGGTGTAAGACGGGATGTGGGATGCGATGTGGCTGCCGGAAAGCTGGAATTCCCTGCTCCAATGTCTGCGGTGTATGCTCCGGCTCATGCACTAACGGAGCTCCTATCGAAGTAACCGCTGACGACGATGATTATGATAATATTTTAGATTTAGACAATAATTAGGGATTTTATCTTTAGGAATATACGTGCCGTACTTAAACAAATGTGTTTTCTTTATTGGTCATATACTTCCATCTATATCTCATGAAGTATTGATCCCAGAGAAAAAACGTTTACATCTTTTTTGTAGAGAATTTTACGTACATTATTTGTGTTTCAGACTATTTTTAGCTATAGGCCACAGTTTACGAGTTTTTTGCAAAAAACTAAAAAAAGGGACCTTTTCACCCCCCCTCCCCCCGTTAGCTTCACCCCCACCCATCAGTACTTTTAGTATGTCGTTTAAAACCCCATTCCTCACAACTATGCCAAAATTCGCTTATACACGAGTTTTTTCCCTTGACAGGCAAATTTTGGTCTTCGTTCGGTGGGCTAGTATCGAGGATCGAATGAAACGTCAAGCGAGTCATTTGTCAAAACATCGCTTGGGGGTGGTCTGTGCTTGGTCGTGGATGGGTAGTTATTGAATTGTCAACGATGACAGAAGTCTCGTAAACGTCAAGTGGAAAATAAATACGCGAGCAGGCCGAGGGACAGGGGATTCGCCATTCAGCATTCGGCGTTGGACGTTCTGGTTTCGGAGATCAGAGCTCATGTTGGCCAGACGCAAGCACAGAACTCTCCGCGTTTCGTAATCCGTTTACATCTCGCGAGTGCCAGTTTATTTATTCTGTTTGATTGTGGAAATTGATTAAAGAACTATTGTGTGATACATCTGCGTGTTTATTTTTGAAAACTAACGATGTCAAGATGGCTGTTGATAACGAACCAGGCCCAATGCCATCCACCCTCCTCCGCACAGCTCTGACAAATATATATTTAAATAGATAGAAAACATCCAAGCCTCAGGAACAAATTCTCGTGCTCATCACACAAATATTTGCGCTTACTAGGATTTGAACCCGGGACCTCTAGCATCGTAGGCGGTGTCACTAAGTAGGATAAACGTGTTGTCAATGTAAACAGTGACATTACATGATCTTTAAAGCAATTTTTTTACACTTTCATTTCAGAAAACAGTCTTTTCTTTACTCTTAGGAGGGATCAAAGTGCTGAATTTTTTGTTGTTAACTCTTTACTTTTTAATTTCCGGTCGTTATCTTGATTTTGAAGAAAGTTTAAACACAGTTTATTACTTTGTACCTACGGTGCGTAGTTATTTGCTCAATATTTGGTTTACAGTCGGTGTAATTATACTCCCGACTTAAAATAAACCCTATTTCTCGAAAACGGCTAAACCGAAATCTCTCTCTAACAAAACTGACGTTCAGATCCGACCATCGGACGGAACGCACCGGATCCGACCGTCTCTCTCAATCGCATAAGGCGTGCTCTTTCGGAGTGAGCCACTCCTGATAGAGTCTGTGCGGAAAGAGAATAGGATTTAGATTTGGGGGCGCTGTAATGCTTTTCTACCGTATTTGCAAAAAAAAATGCCAAACTGGTTAGGTTAGTTCCGTTTTTCGCCACGCCTATTCTCTTTCCGCACAGACTCTATAATAGAGAATGTGCACGACGAAGGTGCTGCCAACTGGTGCCGCCTATCTAAATCATGTACCTTTTCATGCTGCAGCCACATCGACAGAAACGCCGTTAATTTATCGCGATGAAGGACGATTAACGTCAGCGTAGCTACGACTTACTATATTTGACATTGACACTTTGATATTGTCATTGACATTGACAGCTTTTTTTTTCAGGCATGATAGTTTCCTTTATTGTCCGCCTGTGTCTCTTTTGTCGTTTAGTGCTGCCACCTAGTTCGTGCACGTTCCCTATAGTTAGTAAACGAGAGTCACTAACGCAACGGAACCTTATTTCCTTATTATCGTTGAATAGCATAGACTAACTTTCAACTGCACATAGTAAGTTGTGATCGTTAGCGCCACCAAGGCCCGTGTTTCAGTGCCGGTGACAATTTGCTGCTTCTGTGGCGCATACAACTTTACAGACTGCCATTCACCTGATTTTGCAACTTTGGTGGCTAGTTGGGATGCACCCAGCGACTGTTTCACAGCGCTGGATTTGCTAATTAGTTTGTCGCTAGTTAAGTTCCGTGTTAGTTAGGGTTATTTAAGAGAAGAGTGAATTTGGGGCTTTATACTATGGAGATTAGATACCAATGGAGGAGCGACTTCATATATCGATATCTTTAGACTCAATGGGCGTAAACGCCGTAGGTTCTAATAGCGTTTACGCCCTTTGAATCTAAAGGTATCGATATTGATGGTCTAGTTCACATCCGTACTAATTACATTTTTTTCGTCAATGAACTATCAACTTTATGATTTGTGTATGAACGTGCTAATTACGAAACTTTTTTCTCGTAATTAGTTCGAGTGTGAACTAGACCATCGATATGGGAGATCAGTAAAAAAAGGGTCCATCACAATGCAATAAATAAGAGTTCGAAAATCAAATTACGAGTACATATAGTTCGAAATCCCTCCACAGTAGCGCTGGCGTTGGCACAAGTATGAACTGAATTTAGCAGTTTAAAAAAGATAGGGCTGTTTATGCCGCAAAAATAGTACATTACACAACCCTAGTTGTGTAATGTACTATTTTAAAGTGATAGATAATAGGTAAAGGTAATAGATACAAAAAAAGGCCGAGATCGCAGAAGTTTGCGGCCGAGCTGCAAGCGAGGGACGTAAATATGCGATCGAGGGCTTTCTTTATTACCTCCCGTGTTGTATACATCATTTTATGTCTACACTTGGCCAGAAAGCCACTTTATGGCCAGGTGTGGCATAAACGTATATTTCGATACTCTCAAGGAAACCAAAATTTATAGCAGCCGGCCAAATGTGAGCCGCCAAGGGACCTGGGGGGCTTTATTTTGGTTTGGCCTAGTTTAGCTTTTGTTTAATTATTTCTTGTCAACACACCTACTTTATTAATGCGACTTGTTTCTTTAATTAGTTTTTAATAAACAAATGTTCTTTCGCGATAAAACTTTTAAATCAAATTACTAGCTGTGGCTTCGTAAACTAATCTCCTGCTCAGAATTATTCCATTTCATTTTCTAGAACAAATAAAACAATTATCCCGTTTTCACCCGCCGCAGTTTCACCAATTATTATGAAATTGTCGGTCTCGGGACAAATGGCGCGTATTACCACAACTGTTGTGAATTTATTTATTACAAGCCATCACGTAAATGGGAAAAATATTTCCAGGTGAGATAAATAATGGTGATTAACGGAACCGAAAATAACAATACAAATACTGGGGATTGAAGTATTTATGGCTGTGCAAAAAATATTTATAAATGGTAAGCATTTATCGATCTACTACCATGGTGTCTAATTAGTCATTAGTTCAGATCTGGTTCGAAGGACCATAATTAGAAAGCATAAAAATTAAATGACGTATATTAGCTACAGATAATACGTAGAAGCGGTTTGAACTATAATTTGTCAATGGATGTTTGATGAAAGCCTGTTGAAAAATGAAGGTAAGAAAATTTGAAAAAAAAATTACAGCTGAAAAGAAACAATGCAGGTAATTTTCGATCTCTCTCGCTAAAAGGGTATGTCTATGAGATTACGATTATTTTTTTTATTGCTAACGAGAACGAAATCAACAAGAAACCAAAGTTGAATTCACCTACGGATTTTAATTTACGTTGTTTCCGAAGAAGGGTGTCGCTATTGAAAATTAATTAAAAACTCATCAATAGCTAAGTTAGATTAACACCTCGCACACGTGGAGGAAATAATTTAATCGAGGGTGCATCATACGCTGCCTACCCTGATCCCTGTCCCGGTGCCCCCAATGTGGGGTCATGAAGGTTTTTTTCAGGAGTCCGTGCTTCCATTATGAATGGGGTCGCTGCCCCATACTGATCAGTTGGGACAGTGTCACATGTGTATTTGGGACTTGTGACATTGTCCGGTAGTTTAGTTTAGTAAAGTTAGAATTGAGCGCTTAATCCTTGACCTAAGTTTAACCTAGATTTAGAAGTCTGTGGCTGCTAGCAGTATCGTTTTGCGAATATAACGACACTAGTGCTGTTATGGGTAATAGAGTATAGACTTCTCTGAACTCATATTACGTATGTGTTAAGAACAGCGCCATCTATGTAAGAACCTAGTTGTTACCTAGATGGCTTTTAAAGTATATTTATTGACTGCATTATCTATGCAACTAAATAGTTTAGTGGCTTCGATAGAGGTCGCTGTAATAAAAGCACTTCGATTTAAGGTATTATATTTAATTTCACTTTTCGCAATAAACCCGAACAAGACACACGCCGTTTCTCTCCGCCATCAACTCCCAAGAACCCCTGCTTCGTCCACGATTCGACAGTATGTTCTTATGTTAGTGTTCGTGACCAAGTAAAAGACAGATAAAAGTACAGGAGTCAAAAAAAAATTAAAAATGGTCGGTAATGCCCAAAATACAGCATTCCCGAAACACAAGATTTTTCAAAATACTAGATTCTCGATTTATCAGATTCCTCACTTACCACATTCCCGTTACACTAGATTATAAAATCGTAAGTTACTCAAGGATTAAATGATTTTGGTGAATGTATTATTTTGGGAATCTGGTATACGGAGAATCTGATATATCGAGAATCTGGTATTTTAAAGATCTGGTATTTTAGGAATGCGGTATGTTGGGAATGAGCGCTTATTTCTACCATCCGACCCTAGAAAGAAACTAGAGGTAGATAGTGTCATTTTATCTTTATGGAATGCACGCTACTGGTAGCTGAATAGGTACCGAAAGATGGTTGTAGTATATTATTTACGTCACACCTGGCCATGAAGTGGCAAATAAGGGGAAAATCCCACTTCCTGGCCTGGGGGAGACGTAAAATTTTGTACTTACCACGGGAGGTAATAAAGAAACCCTCAGATTGCATATTTATCGCCCTTGCCTGCGGCTCGAGCGTCAAATACCTGCCATCTGAGACATTCTTTAGTTTTGTACCTCTCTAGGTAAGTAATGTACTATTACCCAACTACGGCGCCGAGAATAAGCGCTGCGAAGCTTTTTACCCGACTGCGGCGAAGCCCAAAGTCACTACTCAACGGCACATCCGATTTTGATAAATGATACATCATTAGATTTGTCTTGATGGTGCGAGTGTCACTGGGTATGAAGTTCGTTAAAATAAACAAAATGGCGGATTTTTTGCAGTTTCAAAGTGCACCGCGATCGGGTTTTTTTTAAATAAAAATGTGGTTATTTACCTTCGCATTTTGTGGATAACCAACCACTAAGTATAACTTTAAATCTCTGCAAGAATATGACGGTATGACCCACTCCTTTGTTTGTAGTAAAATCATTTTCCCTTTTCCTGGCGCCTTTTTCAGGAGCTGATATAATAATCATTTCTTTGTTTACGTCTAAATGGGGATGCTTCCCACGTGCATTGTTTCGTAAACAAAGACAGCGTTAGTCTACAGTCTACAGCTTTACTAAGCAGTGACATCTTTAAAAATAATACACATAGCAAGGACCAATAAAACAAGAGGACTGTCATTCTCCATACTTTGGATCGTAAACTAGATGGCGCTAAAAAACTAAACATTTAACGATGTTAGAATTGAACGAAGAAACATGGTATAGTAACAATTAGTTCGTAAATAGCTAATAATAAATAAATTCCAACATTTAAATACTGTGTCACGCTTGCAAAATTGAATAATTGTAAATAATATAATTCTTATACCAAGCTTATAGATAGATGGCGTTGTAAATTCGGGGAACAGCTTTTTGTATGGAGAATGACAGTCCTCTTGTTTTAATGGTCCTTGCACATAGTCTCCAGACCTATGGGTCGTTGGTCGTGACTTACTGTAGTGAGACGAGAACAAATATTGGGTGGGCCCTGAAAATAGGACGATAGGCTTCACTAAAGGGTTTGCAATGCAGGAACATTCCTCGGAAACGTTAACTAAGCGATATTGCTTTTTAGGGTTCCGTACCCAAAGGGTGCCAACGGAACCCTATTATTTAATCTCCACTGTCTGTCCGTCTGTCGCAGGGCTATATCTTTGGAACCGTTATAGGTAGAAACTTGAAATTTTCACAGTATTGGCGGAATAACAACAAGTAATAAAAATAAAATAAAGTAAATACTAAAAGGTCTCCATAAAATAAACGTTTTTTAATTGATGTTCTTTGCTTGGTTTTAGTAATGGTAATAGCTACGGTACCCTTCATGTGCGAATGTGACTCGCACTTGGCCGGTTTCTTAATACAATTGAGAAATAAAGTAAGGAAGCTGAATATCGATATTTTAATATCATTATTTGGCTTTAGATTGATAGTGTTTCTTAGCAGCTAATAGATTTTACTACGCAAGTGACAAAAGGGTCGATTTCAGAGCGTTTCGACAGCGGCGGTTTTTTTCATTCGTGTTCCAGCAAATATAGCAGCAAGCAGTGGTGATTACAGTTCACTTTTATTATAAACGATAGACGGTATGGAGGCAACACATGATTTAACCAAAAGTTGTCGTCACTCGACAGTCCTCCGCGGTAAAAGTCGAGTGACACTAATGAAATAAAAAAAACTCCAGAAAAGCTCCTGAAATCGACTCAAAAGTAGATGTTTTCACGGAGTGCCCCTGCAACGTACAGTTTCAAAGAACCATCACTGCAGAAAACATACGTTTTTCTAGCCTCTTAAAGCCGCAGAATGATATTGACAGTTTAACAAGAAACGCGACTGGAAATCATATTTATTCAACAACATTCTTTCACCGCAGACATGTTAGGTATAAAGGAGTATCGTCTCTCAAAGCGCAATACGTGGCTTTGTGTCGCGATGCAAGTGATGCAACAGATATCTTTGCGTCTGACAATTCTATTTTCATATTCTTGATAACGATTGACATTTTATTTTTGCAAACAGTGTTAGGAGAAATAAGGTCAAAATTAGTTCACTCTAAATCTAAATAAGTACCTAATAGCTATTTAGTGTCGCTCTCGCATCGGTTTATTAAGCCACCAAAAGCGATGTCTCTCTAACATTGCACCATGAATCGTCTGTACGAGTAATAACGCAAAGGCCTATGACGATGATGAATAGATAGTTATTCACGACTGGTGCATAATGCCTTATTATGTATAGTCGCATAAGTACATAACTTTATCTACTTGCATATTATCATAAGATTTCCACAATATGTTACAAATATGGTCTGCATTTTCAAGTAGTAATATTAGATCAGATTTGAAAATCGGATAATAATGGCATTACTGATTGTTCAAATACCATCAACAAAAATTGAAAATTTATGTTTTCCTTCACTAAATTACACTTTTGGCGTCAAACGCCATGTGAAAAACGTTACGCGCTTGGTTCCCATACAAATCGAACTATTTCCTTTTATCTCGATACATTTCTGTGGTAATAAAGCAGGAAGAGAGCTTTTTAGGGTTCCGTAGCCAAAATGGCTAAAAAGGAACCCTTATAGTTTCGTCATGTCCGTCCGTCCGTCCGTCCGTCCGTATGTCACAGGCATTTTACTCAAAAACTACAAGACCTATACTGATGAAATTTGGAATATAGATGTCTTGTAGATGCCGCAACTAAGTTTGGTAGTTAAATAATAAAAATAAAAAAATCTAGGGGGGGCACTCCATACATGTAACAGAAGCTAAAAATTTTTTTTTTCAGAAAATGTCAACGTGTGGTACATAGTTCGACAGCTCTTTTGAAAACATTTTAAGGTTCTTAAGTAATGTTTTTGATTAAGTGAATACCTTTGGAAATAATCGCTCCGAAAGTTGTGAAAATTGTGTCCCCCCCCCCCCTCTATCTTGTAAACCGTGTGTCCGAAAAATATAAAAAAAATTACAAAGATAACGCTCAATTAATACTTTCAACGAAAATTATTTTGAACAAGATCGGATTAACCGTTTTTGAGTTTTTGCCGATAAACTGCGCTTCTCAACAAAAGGACGTAATTGCTATGAAGATACGATAATATTGTTGTATTTTTTTTACATCGTATTTTTACCTTACAGTTACGGCTATGGATCCCTACACTGAGCATGCTCCGACATGCTCTTGGCCAGTTATTTCGTTTCTTCTCAATTTGTGTATGAGATTGAAGTTGTCATAGAGTACTGTGTAGACCACAGAAATATGTATATCGAGAGAGGAAATAGTTCGTCAATTTTTATGGCAACTACGCGTGTAACGTTTTTCGCTTGGCGTTTGACGCCAGAAGTGCAATTTAGTGATGGAAAACATTAATTTTTCCATTTCATTTGGTGTTATTTGAACAATTAATTATAGCATTATTATCAGATCTTCAAATCTGCTAATAATATTGACGGAATCTGAAGTTGACGGCATTCAAAGTAGGTCCCCGCCACTTCTTTTTAGCACGCGAGGTACATACACTTTTTTTTTACCTCGATATATTTCTAAGGTGTAGATTCTATTTTAGGAAATAATTAGTTAATGGTCTAGAAATTCTTAAGTTGTCGGTATCAAAGCCGAAACCACGAGTATGACGACCACATCAGAAATAGCTAGGCTAACTAAAGTGCCAACCGCTAAATGCAAGTTTGCCTAAAGCCAGCTGTAGTATTCTCCTACACATGTTCGTAGCTGAAACAGGAGCAACCGATAGATTAATTCGTAACGGCGGTCTGTAATAGCAACCCGAGATGTTCAAAGCATGAACGCTCAAACATATTTTAAACTTGGCTATAGTAAGTCTATAACGTTTTGCTATTTATTTCTAAAACTATTCATTATTAAGAAAGAGTTTGTATGAATGAGAACCTGTTAGAAAAATAGCTCGCTCCGACCATGTTGAAGGAAAAATAGAGAAAAAGCCCATCATGCGAAATAAGCTCATTATATTAGACGTTAAGTTGCGGAAAAGCCCAGCGTAAACCTATACAAGAAATAGTACATTACACAACTAGGGTGGTAAAATAAAGAAAGGCCGAGATCGCAGATGTTTGCGGCTCGAACTGCAAGCGAGGGACGTAATTATGCGATCGAGGGCTTTCTTTATTACCTCCCGTGTTGTGTACATCATTTTATGTCTACACTTGCCCAGAAAGCGGCTTTTTCCGTACGCGTTTCGTGCGGTAAAAGCCACTTTTTGGCCAGGGGTGGTAAGCAAGCGTACAGCCTGCCTGTTGTTAAACGCTGAACTTTATTGAGTTAAGAAGTTATGGTTATGTATTTAAGTCGAAACAATAAGACGATTCCAGGCAAAAGGTTACTTTGCTTGGCAATAAAGACGATTTCTACATCTTGATAATAGTATCCTAGTGCTAGGACAGCTAAATAAGCGTTACTTGTTCCCTGAGAATCACACGTGTAAAGTGGATAATGAGCGAAGGCAGGAGTGGGTCACGTTCCGTTCCAGTGGTCGGACCAAAACGCCAGTCTCGTTAGAAAGAGAAACTTCTGTACATAGTACTATTCTTTAATCTGTGACTAAGGTAACGAAATTAGTGAAAATACGTCGCACTTCTAAAAAGCGATTGAAATGAGCTCGCCATATCGAACAGGTAATTAAGTGGAAGGGCCCAAAAGGTCTCTTTTGTGTTTGTGTCGTTTCTGTATCGTTTTTGTTTTGTTTTAATGGGTCGATCAACTTTCTCTTGTAGACTTGTACTACGTTGCCATGGTTACGTCCCCTACATTTTAGTTATTATAAGACATCTACTTATATAAATTTAGATAAAATAATGCTTGTACCAATACATTTTAAGGACAAACAGAAGACAATCATTACTTTACTAAATATTTTATTTTTATTTTTATATTCAAATAATTATAAGCCTGAATATTATTATATTATAGTTCAAATATTCCGAGTTATGAAATTCAATATACATATATATCTATTTAAATGACGATATTATGTCCATTTAACGAACTTATAGTATAAAAGTTCGTTAAATAGACATAACACCGTCACTTTCTGCCAACTGCCGTCCGATATCTAAAACTAGACTAACCTCTATACTATACAACTGCATAGAGGTTAGTCTAGTTTCAGTCATAGGACAGCATCCAATTGATTGTACTAATTATTACTCATAATACTTATATGTATTTCCCATTCCTAATATTTTGTCCAGTATTAATTATGTCGACCTAACTAAACTTTTTATCATATTTGCACCTGTATGTACCTACGGGAATTTCAAATATCAATAAAACGGAACATAAAACATAGTTAGTCTCAGTTTTCTGAACTAAAATCAATGCAAACTCTCGCGAGGGTAAAAGGATTATAGTTGGGAAAGTAGGTCTCAGCACGTGATTAAATTGTTGTTTATTGCTAGAAACTTTAGTTTCGTTTACCCGCAGTTAGAAATTAGCGTGGACAGGAATTAGCAACTTGCTAACAGAAGGGTGATTCACAATTTCACGCCCAACCTCAATGCAGATATAATTAGACCTGTGAACAAATAACGCAACGGGTCCTTATCGGAGGAGCAGTAATATTTAGGATTCCGTACCACGAACGAAATAACTAAATATTTTTACTAAAAAAAACCCGATCGCGCTATCAAGACGAATCCAATGATGTATAATTTATCAAAATCGGTTGTGCCGTTGAGTAGTTACGAGCGGACACAGGAACGGACATACATACATACATACAGGTCAAACACATTACCCTCCTTAGGGCTTCGCCGCAGTCGGGTAAAAACGGAACGCTTATAGGATCACTTCGTTGTCCGCCCGTCCGTCTGTCTGTCTGTCCGTCTGTCAAGACCCTTTATTTCGAGAACACGAAGGAGTATCGAGTTGAAATTATACTCAGGTCTACGGTCCCTTGCAGCTGTGAAAAATCAAATGCCGTTTATGCTGCAAAAACGTAAATTTTGACACTCAAGGAAACCATAAATCATAGGCAGAGATGGGCATTAATCGATTAATTTTTTAGTCAACTAAATAATCGATTAAAAAAATCAATCGTACAAAATTAGTCGCGATTGATTTAATCGCGATTAAATTAATCGACGGAGTATGCGATTAACGATTGATCAATTTTAATTTCAATCGACTAATTTCACGATTAAATCTCGATTAAAAATTGGAACACGCACGTTACAAAAAAATAATGTGTTTACATTTTGAAAAATCATTCTAGTAGGTATACTGTGTGATATAAACTTGTTCTAGTAACACAAGATGGTTTTTACAGTGCAGTACCTTATTAGTATATTGTGTATCAAGGGCGGTAAGTAACATTACCGTTCCGCTCCGTTGTGAGGAAATCTAATTAAAATTAACCTTACTTAACCTAAATAAAATTATAAAACAGACAGTGACATTAGTGACATATATCCATAGACATTGCGAATGTCAAGTCACGTTCGGAAACCATAGCGGTAAAGACCTAAAACGGTTGATTTTATAATTGCTAAATACTGAAATACACTATTTAAACATTTAATTATTGTTACAGAAATATGTGTTTACATGTATTTGCAATAACAGTTCTCTTTAAATAAATATTTCAGTGATAAAAGTTAAAAAAGTAAGTTGGCGTTTCCTTTGAAGATGACAAATAAGAGTAAAACAGAAACAACGTATTCAAATTAAAACGGCCCGCAAAACCTACGTGTAACAACACCATTTTCGAGCAAGTGTGATGAAAAGACCTTTATAGTCTAGGATCTCCTACATAAGGTAAGGGTTTATGGCTTAGATGAAGCACAGGTAGATTATTAGAAAGAGAAAGATGTATAAAAGAGTGAAAAAACCTCTTTACTTACCCGTCCTATGTGATGTTTACTAGTTTGTTTCTATTCGCAAATACAGTAATTAGTCACTTCACTTTCATTGAACGTTCAACGTTGTAAATTACTAGATAAAGCATGGGGACGTCCCTTTGACACATCTGGTAAAAACTGACGAGTACGTTGGCGTGTTATTTATCAAGCTAGAAGCACGAACATAATATGCTTTATGCCACACCTGGCCATAAAGTGACTTTTTCTGGCCAAGTGTAGACATAAAATGATGTACACAACACGGGAGGTAATAAAGAAAGCCCTCGATCGTATATTTACGTCCCTCGCTTGCAGCTCGGGCCGCAAACATCTGCGATCACGGCCTTTCTTTGTATTACCACCCTAGTTATGTACTACTCTTTCGTCCAGCCCCAGGCATTGTTAGAGAAATCTGTCAACACTCAACGTAACTCGAAACTTAGACTTGCATAAAAAAAAACATTCCTTATATGAATCGAGAGGAAATTAGTCTGATTAATTAATCGATTAAAAATTTAGTCGCTGGTTATTAATCGACGATTGATTTAATCGTGACTAAATTAGTCGAAACTCTTACGATTAAGATTGATCAATCGTCATTTTTAATCGTTAGTCGCGATTGAATAGGTTAATCTCAATCGTTAATCGTTAGTCGATTAAATTTTGCCCATCACTGATCATAGGATACGAGTACTTTCCGTTGACTTAGAACTATGAAATTTGGCAAGTAATACCATACATATACTAAACAAGTAGGTATAGGGCGCGACTGTGCGACGGGAACGTCGGCTGTGGACACGACGACGGGCATGTTGCGCGGACGACCGCACGGCGGCGTGGCAGTGCTTTGGAATTGTGCAGTTTTTCACGACGTATCGGTTGTGCCTTGCGATAATCCGCGTTTATGCGCAATTAAGATAGTGACGGACGACCGTCCGATTATAGTGATTAGTGTGTATATGCCATGTAATAGTGCGGACAACTTACCAGAGTTTACGGATTGCCTCAGCGCGGTGAGTGCTATTGTTGATGAGTACGGGGTCGAGTCTGTTTATATTATGGGGGATTTCAATGCCCATCCGGGTGAACTGTTTTTTCGTGAACTAATTGCAACGTCAATGAAAGTCAGCAGTCGGAATCTAACTGCCTTTATTATATGAACTTAAATCTACCCTCACAGTTGTCATAAGCATACCCTACATTTCTTCCCCCTTACAGTATGTAATTACTAAAATGTCCCACTGAACGGGTATGGTCACTATAGTAACTTCACTTTAATAAGGTAATACACAATTTAAATTCCTTAAGAGCCCTCCACCATAAATCTACCTAGGTGTATAAACCAAATAACAAACTTTAAATAATGTAAGTTCTTACTTAAACCCTAGGTCTGGTTAGTTAACTTAAAACTCATAATAAGTTTAATCTTAATAGTTCCGTCAATCAGGACTTATGTTTCCTAACTATGACTCATCCTATACCATAATTGATGTTTACTTATCACTAATTACTGTAAACTAACAGCACTAAAATATAGTTACAACCATGATATACCTACAATGTTTGGATAACTATTATGATTTAATTAATTGAAATTAATAAGTGAATAGCTATACTTCACTCCACCCCCCGCAACCGTAGTTCCCTGCGGTATGCCCGCTTGGCGCGGTCGCTGCTGTCTTCGGGCGGTGGTATCGGACTTGGACCCTTCGGTTGGGTGTCCGACCTATGGTCTGACCCGTCCGACGCGGAATCAAACTCGCTCTCATCCCCTGTCTCCTCTTTCGCTGCACTATTTTGTTCTGCCTGCACGGGGCTGGGATCTTTAATGCTCTGCTCCGGTAACTCCGACATCGCACTCGGACCTGCTAAAGAGAATCTCGAACGTCGCACAGGCAGTATTTGGTCCGAGTGTCTACGGCAGGTGGTTCCCGTGGCTAAATCGATTTTATAAGATACCGGGCCCGTTCTAGCGGCAATGCTGCCCGGGGTCCACTTATCCCCGCGACCCGAATAATTCCTGGCTAATACGGCATCCCCTAGCTGAAATTCCCTATCACGTCCGCCCCCCGCCTCGACCTGCCGCTCCTGCGCGCGGCGCACCACGGCCGCGGTGTCGGGGCGCAGCGCGTCGAGCCTGCCGCGCAGCCGGCGCCCGAGCAACGCGACCGCGGGTGCCACGCCTGTTGTCGCATGATCACAGTTTCTATATTGAAATAGATATTTACTTAAACCGGTCGCTAGATCCAAACCTCGGTGCAAAGCCTTTTTTAAGGCCTTCTTTACTGATTTTACCGTATTTTCTGCAGCGCCGTTGGTCTGCGGTCTATAAGGAGCGGACGTAGTATGTTTTATCATATTTTTTAAACAGTATTGTTTAAATTCTTCGCTTTGGAACGGGGGCCCGTTATCCGTCACCAAATGGCCTGGAAGACCGAATCTAGCAAAAACCGACCTTAAAAAACGTATGGTGTCTCTAGCGGACGTACTGCGAATCTCCTCCGCCTCTAACCACTTGGAATGGGCATCTATAAGAACTATGTAATACTTCCCATTAAATTGTGCGAAATCCGCGTGCAAGCGCTGCCACACCCCCGCAGGAAACTCCCAGGGATGCAAGCTGGCGCGCGGCGGCGCATCGCGCACACTACGACACGCGTCACAATCTCTGCCTATCGTTTCTATATCCTTATCGATGGATGGCCAATACACATAGTTTCGCGCGATCGATTTCATTTTTACGATGCCTAAATGGCCATCATGGATTTCGGTTAGGATGTCCTTTTGATATTTACGCGGAATGACTATTCTATATTTATATAAAATACAGCCATGCTGTACGTTTAACTCTGCTCGTCTAAAATAAAAAGGTTTTATATGTTCATCTTCACAGCTTTCTGGCCAACCAAACATGATATAACCAACTACTCTACTAAGCACGGTATCTCGTTTTGTCTCTGTCGAAATCTCCTTATAGCTTACTGGTAAGGTTTCATCCGTGAAAAAGAAATAATGACAACTCTCTTCGCCTCCCGATTCACGCGATTTACAGTCTAAAGGCAAGCGCGAGAGAGCGTCTGCACTAACGTTATTTTTCGAGCTAACAAATTCGATTACAAAGTCATACGCAGCCAATTTTGCCGCCCATCTTTGCAGCCTGCTTGCCGCAGTTTGAGGAATTCCCCCTTTTGGACCAAAAATATACGTAAGTGGCTTGTGGTCACTTTTAAGTGTAAATTGCCTACCGAACAAGTATTGGTGGTGTTTCTGTACTCCATAAAAGATGGCTAAGGCTTCCTTATCTAATTGACTGTAATTCTTTTCAGCCTCTGTAAGTGTTCTAGAAGCGCAGCTGATTGGTAATTCCGAACCATCAGCGTACTTATGTGTCAACACCGCCCCTATACCATAAGAACTACTATCTACAGATAAAATTAAAGGCAGCGATGGGTCATAATGAGTCAAAATCTTGTCACTACTCAATAAACATTTTATTTCTTTAAAGGAGTGCTCACATTTTGCATCCCACTCCCAAGCGACCTCTTTCTTTAATAAGTTATGCAGGGGGTGCAATAAAGTACTTAAATTCGGCAAAAATTTTCCATAATAGTTAACCAATCCCAAAAACGCTTTCAATTGAGTAACATTACATGGTTGTGGCGCCTTCGACACTGCCAAAATTTTTGACTCGTCAGGATGCAGGCCGTCTCGGTCAATAACAAACCCCAGATACGATACGCTTTTTTGTAAAAACTTACATTTTTCAATTTTTACAGTTAAACCCATGTCGGCTAGTCTTTCTATTACCGCTCGCAGATTTTTTTTATGTGTTTCCCTATCTTTCCCTGTGACACAAATGTCATCTAAAAATACGACCGTATTCGGTAGACCCCGCAAAGTCTCTTCCATGATTTTCTGAAACTTTTCAGGTACACAATTGAGCCCGTAAGGAGTTCTTTTAAAAATGTAGGTACCTAAATGAGTTGAAATTGCAGTGATTGCTTGCGAGTTCTCCTCGAGAGGTACCTGCATATATGCCCGGGTGAGATCAATTTTAGAATACTCTTGCCCTCCACTTAACGCTGCAAACAATTCGTCTATACGCGGAAGAGGGTAATAGTCTCTTTTGAGTTTCGGATTAACTGTGGTTTTGTAATCACCACATATACGAATCTCGCCGGATGGTTTAATAACTGGTACTATAGGAGTTCCATAATCAGAATGATCTACTGGGTAGATGGAACCCTCCTGTTCCATCCGCGTGATCTCTCTCTCCACCGCGGAGCGCAGCGCGAGCGGCACGGGCCGCGCGCGCACGAAAACCGGTTCTTTATCTGCGAGTTGCAACCGAATAGACTTTTTACATTTACCTAACCCTTCTGTAAACACTTGTGGAAATTCACGCGTTAACTCGTCGACGAAACGGTCCCGAAGTTTGTCTTCCTCGATACCAATATTATTTACTGATAAACTATTAATATTGAATCGACGAATCCATGATCTACCTAGCAACGGTCGACTGCCATTTTTAATTACATATAATTTTAAATCTCCTTCTGAAACATTATTTATTGATGCAGTTACCACAATATACCCGACCGGTTCGATCGACGAGCCCGAATACGAACAAAGCTTAATGTTATCATTATACAATGGGTACTTAGAAAACAGCCGCGAATAATCAAGTTCGTTAATCGCCGAAATTTTACTCCCAGTGTCTATTTCACATTTCAGCACAGCATTATCAATCATAACCTCCACAAAATATGGTTTGTCCCCCGACGCGCACACTTGAATGTTATAGAACTCACTATCGGAGTCGTCCTCCATAAAGAAATGGAGTCAAAATCACAATTATATTGCTTAAAACGGCACTTATCTGGTCGGTGTTGTTTACCACATCGCCAACAAGCCGCCGCCCCCGGCGTCGTCGGTGCCGCGGCGGGCGCGCCGGCGCTGGGCCGCGCTCCCCGCACGGCGTGCAGGCCTTCGCCCGCCGCGCCGCCGCCGAGCCCGCCAGCGGCCGCGCCGAGCACGCCCGGCCCGACTCCGATGCCGCCCGCACCGGCTGTGCTTGCGCTCGTACACCCGCGCACTCCGCTGGCACTTGCCTCTGCATGTTTTTCCGCCGCTTCTAAAGCCAGAGCTAGTTCCACCGCCTTTCTATATTGTATATCGGCTTCGGCAAATAATCGCGATCTCATTTCGTCACTGGCTAACCCGGACACAAATTGATCCCTCAAATTTTCTTCTAGTGTCGACCCAAAATTGCAAGTTGCCGCTAAATGTTTTAAGCTTTGCAGATAGTCCGATAACGATTCGCCCGCACGTTGCCTGCGCAGCCTAAAAACATGGCGTTCGGCGATAACGGACCGCTTTGGTTCGAGATGGGTGGCCACTAACTGTACTAATTGTTCAAACGTTTTGTCCTCCGGGTTAACAGGTGCGCACAAATCACACATTAAGTTATACGTGGGTTCACCAACTAAAGTAACTAACGTTGCCACTTTTAATTCCGTCTTAATTTCGTTAAGTAACATAAATTGTTTAACGCGACGTATGTAACTTGACCACTGTTTAGAATGCAAATCAAACGGTTCCACTTTTCCGATAGGCATTTTTGTTCGAAATTGCCTTAAACAGTTATTTCCGTCCCGAAATTTCACCAAAAAGCGTTAAATTCCCATCCTCGTCGCCAATGCAACGTCAATGAAAGTCAGCAGTCGGAATCTAACTGCCTTTATTATATGAACTTAAATCTACCCTCACAGTTGTCATAAGCATACCCTACACTAATGAACTACTGTAACGACCAGGTTTGGTGTTGTATGGACATACAAAAACTAGGTATTGACTCTGGAACTTATACTTTCTTTAGTGACGCTCATAAGTGTAGACGTTGGTTAGACCACTGTGTTATAACACAGGCTGCATTTGCATCTGTGCATGATGTATACGTTAAGTATAATGTGACCTGGTCCGACCATTTCCCACTCATGTTACAGTGTAATTTGAAGCTGCTTACACCCCGGTTAAATAGATCGGTTGGCGAATCTAATCAACATATAATATGGGGAGAGAGAGGGTCGGAGCAAATAATCCGTTATAACGAAGAGTGCAACAAGCTATTGAAATGCATTGACTTTCCTATTGAGTTTACACATTGTGCCGATAAATTTTGTAGTGATATTGGGCATAGGAAAGTTCTGGACGCCTTGTACAAAAATATTGTGTCTGCACTTTGTGTGGCTGCGACGAGAACCACAAGTAGGAAGCGTAAGCCCAAAAAACAGATAGTGGGGTGGAATCGCCATGTCAGCGATGCGCACAGGGCCGCAAGAGAGAAGTTTCATGAGTGGACACTTTTTGGTAGACCGGAAGTTGGCAGGTTATTTAATGAGATGTATGAAACGCGAAAAATATTCAAATCTCGCTTAAAATGGTGCCAAGACCATCAAACTCAGATAAAAATGGATATTCTAGCCTCACAACACTCCAAAAAGGACTTCCGGTCATTTTGGAAAGCCACAAACAACATGAAATGTCGACCTTCATGCCCTGTGAGTGTTAATGGCAAAACCGATACTAAAGACATGGCTAACACTTTTAGAGATCATTTCATTGTTAAATCTCCTCTTGGACTATCGCAGGATGAGGTGAGCGATGCTGAGACCAACAACATGGAACCTGGACCGGGATACTCTGCTAAAGATGTAGCCGACGCTATTAAATCTATCTCCCGAGGTAAATCCCCGGGGCACGATGGTCTCAGCATCGAACATCTCCAGAATGCGGGTCCACACATCTCAAGAGTGTTAGTATTGTTATACACGCTGTGTGTAAGGTACTGTTATTTACCCGAGGATATGATGAAAACCGTAGTTATTCCTGTACCTAAAAATAAAACTGGAGATTTGTCCGACACCAATAACTACAGGCCCATATCCCTCGCGACTATTATTGCTAAGGTATTTGATAGTGTGCTTAATGTACAGTTAAATAAGTGCGTGAGACTTAACCCCAACCAGTTTGGTTTTCGACCAGGGTTATCCACGGAAAGTGCAATACTGTGCCTTAAGCACACTGTCAAATATTATTTAAATAGAAGGACCCCCGTTTATGCGTGCTTCTTAGACTTATCTAAAGCTTTTGACCTGGTTTCCTACAATATCCTGTGGGAAAAACTAGAAGCCATTAAAGTACCTAATGAGACCATACAAATTCTGAGGTATTGGTATGGAAATCAGGTCAATAGTGTTAAATGGTCAGGTACTTTATCTGACCCATACAGGTTGGAGTGTGGGGTGAGACAGGGGGGTTTAACCTCACCCACACTTTTTAACCTATACATAAATGAGCTTCTCGAGGTGCTCAGCAAAACGCATATCGGCTGCCATATTGACACAGTTTGTCTAAATAATTTGAGTTACGCCGACGATATGGTTTTGTTGAGCGCATCGGCTTGTGGTTTGCGAAAACTGTTGTATATTTGTGAGGCCTACACCATCCAACATGGACTAAAGTATAATGTAGGTAAAACCCAGTACATGGTATTCGAGCCTCCTGGTTATAAGATACCTATGGTACCTCCTATAAACCTCAATGGTAGTCCTTTGGAGAGGGTGACAAGTTTCAAATATTTAGGTCATGTTGTCACCTCAGACCTAAAAGATAATATGGATATCGAGCGCGAACGGAGGGCCCTGTCGGTGAGGGCCAACATGATTGCACGTAAGTTTGCACGCTGTACTAGGGAGGTGAAATTAACGCTTTTTAGTGCTTATTGCACTTCCCTGTATACGTGCAGCTTATGGTCATACTATACGCAACGGGCCTATGGGGCCCTCCGGGTCCAATATAACAACGCGTTCCGGGTGCTGGTGGGGCTGCCCCGCTTCTGTAGCGCATCAGGGATGTTTGCTAAAGCACGTGTAGATTGCTTTTACACGATTATGCGCAAGCGATGCACATCCCTGGTGCGCCGGGTGCGGGCCAGCCCCAACCCCATCCTGCGTTTGATAACCGATAGATTTGACTGCCCATATTTAAGGCATTGTGAGAATATGCATGTTTCTAGAAGCACCTATTATGTATAAATGCTGTGTAGGTGTTTCTAGAAACACAACCATTTAGTATAGTTGTAGTATAAGGTTGAGATAAACCGATATTAACATAATTATAAGTAGATACTAACCATTATGAGTCTGTAAAAGTTACTTGAAAATAAACGATTTATTATTTATTATTATTATAGGGAAAAAATTTGAAAACGATACATTTTTAATTAAATCATAAAAAAATAGAATTACTAAGGGAATCAAATTTATAGAGTACTTTAATATGTACCTACTTACAAATTTGTACGGAACCCACGGTGGGCGAGTCCGACTCGCACTTGGCCGGTTTTTTTCCCTACGAAAGGCACTTCCCGTGGCTTGTATGTGTGCGCGCCGTGAACGAACACACTACAAGCAAAGTTTTAGGATGCGTAAAAATGCCCCAGTACGGATCGCACTGTCTGGGTCTCAACCTTGAATACGTATCGTGCGCTCCTAAACGGTCAAAGTTTAATTACTTGTCTGTCTTTATACTTAGTCGGGGTCATGCGCAAGTGGTCAGTTAAAGTCGAAGCGACGAGCTGACCGACATATTTTGACTCCCGATTACGAACTGTTATAATTAGTTCAAGGGCCAAATTATATTAGGGACGCGATTGACGATATAGTTCTGAATAACCTTGGTATTTTGGATGGTTTTAAATTTCCAACTAATTTTGGGTTGTGAACAGAGGGGGAAGTTTATGTATGTTTTGCTGCATTTAAATTCTGGCTGAAAACCTTTGTGTTATGGTATACTGTGTTGGAGCTACTCTTAATAAACTGAGAATAACAACTAACTAAAAAATAACCGTGTGACATAGAATAGATTCTACAGCTATAACGCGGAAACTATTATTTTACGTTTTAATATGAGTATAATTCTAAAAAGATTGTACTGTTAAGTGGTTGTAATGTCAGTATATACTTTTAAGGAAATGACAAAATGTTGTGGTTAACTTTATTGAAATGAATTGAAATGAAATAATTTATTTCTGCAAGTAGGCCTCAAGGGCTCTTTCACATGTCTGATTCTTCGACCTTTAATTAAACGATTTCCGACCTTTCATTAAAAAAATCAATTATTTTCTTGTGAAACAGAAAACTTTTTTTTAATAATTGACTAGGTCCCAAAATTAACAGTGTTTGTACCATCGGCGACGATGTATATGCTATATACAAACACTTTAAAACCGGAAAAAAATCTTTCATGAAAACTAAACGCCAACTTAACTCTTTCGTGTACGGTAAATTCAATTAAACGTTGTCAAGTCTACATATTATTCGACCTTCTCAACTGTACATAACATTTTTGATTGTTTCCGCAAAATAAGTACAATTGACTTCACATGAATATAATACAGTCACAAAGCTAAGTATAAAGACAGACAGACAAGTAGGTAAACTTGGGCTGTTTAGGAGCGCGCAATACGCAAAATCGAAGCGCAGACAGTGTGATCCTCACTGCGGCATTCTTAGGGGCCATTCATTTATTACGTAAGACGATTTTTGCCAGTTTTTGACCCCCTCCCCCCCCTTATGTAAGGAAAAATAAGAGTCGGCTGACTCCCCCCCCCCCCCCTATTTAATATTTATTACGTAAGAATCTAAAAGGAAAATGATTTTACGTTTGGGCTGTTTTGATTTTTATTTTTCAAAAAATCATTTTTGTAGGGACGTTTTAAATTTTTTAGTAGAATAACTATACGCAACCGAGCACGCGCCTGCGCTCTCGCGGGGATTTTCGTGCTTTTTCAAAAGTTAAGATTATTTTGAGCATTTTTATGATCTTACGTAAGAACGATCAAAACTCCCTCCCACCCCCCTGTAAGAAAAAATAAGACATGGTTGACCCCCCTCCCCCCCTAAATCGTCTTACGTAATAAATGAATGCCCCCTTACGTATTGGCAAGGACCATTAAAACATGAGGACTGTCATTCCCCATACAAAAAGCTGTTCCCCGATATTTACAACGCCATCTATGTATAAGCTTGGTATAAGAATTATATTATTTACAATTATTCAACTTTGCAAGCGTGACACAGTATTTAAATGTTAGAATTCATTTCAGCTGTTTACGAACTAATTATTACTATACTATGTTCCTTTGTTCAATTATAACATCGTTAAATGTTTAGTTTTTTAGCGCCATCTAAGTTTTTGCCTGGATATCCCCTTGCGGTCGGGGTACGATCCAAAGTATAGAGTGTGTAGTCCAGTCCTCTTATTATAATGGTCCTTGGTATTATAAATAATAAATAAAAATAAATAAAATAATTTATTTCTGTAACTCAAGGGCTCTTTTACATGTCTTACATTATTTTGTCTTCTTTTCTTTTCTTTTGGCGCTTCGGGTAATGACCTTCTGGTGAGAAGAAGCGCCGGAAGAAACTCACCAGTTTCTCTTTTTATATTTATTGGTAAAACTTTGCTTGTAGTGCGTTCATTCACGGCGCGTAGGTACACATACCTGACAAGCCTTTTATCGGAAGAAAAATTACTGCTATTAAGTATACTGTGGCCAAAGCTTGTATTCAAAGTTAAATGTCTAAGGCAACAGCATTTCTAATGAATTGAGTGACATTTGGCAGACTGTACAAAATGACAGCGATTGCGTTCATTCCGATCCCAAGAGCATTACGTCATCAGACCCAGGTCCGGATAGGTATATCAATAATTAGGTACTTAAATTTCCCTAAGGTTATTAAAGGTAAATTGGTGAATATACTGAAGTTTATTCATCATAATTTCAGCCATAGGACGTCCACTGCTGGACAGGGGCCTCCTCACTAGACTTCCACATGGGCCGGATAGAAGCGACCCGCATCCAGCGAATCCCCGCCACCCTAACCAGGTCATCCGACCACCTTACGGGTACCGTCTACGCTGCGCTTGCTAAAGTAAACGCCATAATAGGGAATATGCATGATATTTTTTATTTACTTTAATAAAAGCTCATTCATATAAAAAAACAGTAGGGAAAAAATATTTTTTGAATAACTATAAAAATAACCAAGATATTACATAACAAAGATTTATCTCTATCTCTTTCTCGCAAAACAGAATATAGTATGGAGATTGTATGGCGGCCGTGTACTATGACGTCATAGTCCATATCGGATCTCTCTCTAATCGCTGTCTGATTAGTGCTTTAAAATGTTTATATCTTCCGTATTTCTCGGTCGATTTCAATTTTATTTTGACTGTATGTCATCTTTTTTACGGTATTTTCATATTTCGTTAAGAAAGCTGTAAAAAAAAGATCATGCATATTCCCTATTAGGCGAACTAGTTTGACAGTTCCACAAGTTGCCAGAGTTAGGCCAGTGATGTTTTGTCGATATAATAAAAATAATGAAATGCGTTAGATTTCGCTGACTTATGACTGTGATTTAATCTATACTTAATACTTAACCTAATAAATAAAGTAAGGTGACACAATAAATGTTACAAAAGATTTAAGGATTACACGTTTCATGAATTTATTTTGTCTATTTAGACCTATCCCGATGCGTGCAAATTATTGTCGGTAACATTTTATCGATATTTACATATGACTATGTATTTTCTGTGAGCCAGGCAACATTTTTATCTGTTAAACTAGTTTGCCTAATTATGGCGTTTACTTTGTGGAAGAGAGGACAATAGAGAGATCTCTCTCCAGGCGGGTGTTGTGCCTGGGGACAGAAGTCCGAAAGAAGTTGGTTGGAAGTGGTATATGTAGTGTTAGCGTTATTAACACTTCGATAGTGTGATTCAGAACTGTATGGGAATTGTGCCGTTTGTATGGGCGCTGATGTAAGCGCCATCTGTCGTGGAATTGATGCAACTGTCTTCTTCTTCCAACGAATGTCGCTAGGTGGCAGTGTCGCCACAACTTTAGTACGTATGGTCTCCACTCGAGAACCTTTCTGCCCCAACGGCGCTTCGGTTCCTCGAGCTTATTGGTAAACTATTAATTTAGATCTACTTTTAATATATTGGATGAATAGAAGTACATAGAAACTAGACGGTTACTTCTTCTCCACCGTTCCCTCAATACTGAGGATCGTGACCAACCGTAATGTCATGGTCAAGGGTCATATGGGCTGCCTTGTGCATGATACCTCAACCATCCCACTAATATTATAAATGCGAAAGTTTGTGAAGATGTTTGGATATTTGGATGTTTGTTACCTAATAACGGGGTAACAACTGGATGGATCAAGCTGAAATTTGGCATGCAAGTAGACCAAGTCCTGGATTGAAACATAGTATATCCCGGTAAAGAGCTCCTTTGGGACAATAACGGGAACAACGCGGGCGAAGCCGCGGGAAAATGCTAGTTCTTCATACATGTGGTTTATAGTAATATAGTATATGTCTTCAATATGTATTTCTTCTCCTTAAAGAAGAAACGTTTCCTTTTTTTAATTCAGTGGTTCATATTAAATACAAAACAAAATATGAAAATCTGAAAATCTAAATCACTAACCGGATTATTACGATGGATAAATGTCAACGATTGGTTCGTTCTTCGAGGATCAGATTCGTCTATCCACAAGGCTCTATCGTTAATTGAAACTAACACACAGTATTTGATTGAAAGTCTCGTATTACATTTTTTTTTTAAATATCAAAAATTAAACAGTGTTTTATTCTAATAAAATATATATTATTTTAATAACTGAGATACAATTTTTATGTCACTTACCCCAATTAATTTAGGTTTTATTCGTCCCTAGGAATATAATAATTTATGATTACGAGAAATGAACGTCGAGGCAAAAACCATTAATCTCTAATTTGTATATCAGTTTATACTTTACATTACGTAGAAATAAGGTTAATTTCTAAATAAATTCTGAAAACTTAATGCTCGGGCACAATATAGTAGTTAATTCTTGAAACAAGCAAAGATAAAGTGGGGTTATTCCCTGGGAAGTCGGTGGGACAGTTAATCGCATCAATTATCCAGACTAATAAAAGACTACGACTTGAGGACCCAGTCGGGACAGGCAAGGTCAGTGTAATGAGCTAGGTTCGTTTGCATTTTTCGTTTAGTCATATCTGGATACATTTTAATATTATGTTTATGTTAATAACGAAACTAATATCACGAAACTAGATAGTAAAAACAGGATTTTAGTTTCCTTTTTTTTCTTTTTTGCGTTAAATAAAAAACCCTCATAACGTGCATCATTACGGATAGATAAAATGACCAGATGGATAGATGAATAGAACTAAATTAAACCTAAATGCCATACAGCGGGGCAATGCGGCTGGCATATTTGGCACTTTTGGACCAGGTGTGTCGGGCCGGGATCTAATTTAGAAAAATATTTAGTTATAGTAGTTTATAGTGGTCCATTTAGTATATTTAATTTTAATTTAGTTTTATCTTTAGGTATTTACTGTTTTTATATTTTATCTCTCTGTTCAATAAATGAATTCTTACCTAAATTGTACACATACTGAAGTCTGAGGTACAAAAGACTTAATATTCATAGACAAACTGAAGTACAAAACATTCTACAAACAATGAAGGAACTACTAATTGAGTGTGCTAAACTAAAGAAATGTTAAACGGTGGGAAATTGAAAAAAACATTATTCTGCTTTAATTACATTTGAAAGCCTTTTCTTCCTATTTTCCAACAGAAAAATAATTCATTATAAACTCAGTGCACGTATACTTTTACAAAGTTAAACGTGTCGGTGGACAAATGAAGAACTAACGAGGTTGCATACAAGCGACAACCGCCTTGATATGACAGTAGTGCAGGTCTTGACGGCAAAGTTAAGTTGGTGCGGTAGCTGTCATGGTAGATAGCTGTTTCTTTTATAAATAGGAAATTAAAAGACGAAGGAAATAGCCTCTTATAGCCACTCAAGAGTGAGTAAGAAATGGAGCCAGTTCTAGTTATCGTTTATCGATCGCTTTGAGTAATAAAGATTGTGCAGCCTTGTATGTACAGATATTTCATACAGAAGTGCTATCGCTCAAGATTCGAGCAAAACAAAGTGACATATAAAATATAAGCTAAGGCAAGTAAATATTAGTAAAGTAAGGTTAAGAAAAATATATAATTCGATTAGTTCGGGTATAAGCGATTCGATTAGTTCGTGTAAGTATAAGCGAATTCGAAACCTAAGGAATGAGTTATTAAAAAAACCGCTACCTTTGTGAACTAATGTTCCTTTATGATCGTTTTAAATCCCCAAAGTGTAGGTTGGAATTTGCATAGCTTTGTTTCATTTCCATCGTAAAATGAGGACCCAGAAGGGTCTTTGCAAGAATTTGACGTATTTCAGAGGCTATGAATTTTGAAATGACTGAATTATGACCTTCGTTGAAATCTTAAAATGTGATAAATTTGCCTGTTTATTTCAACTTTCACGTTGAATCTATTTGTACAAAGCTTACTACAAAATAAATGCAAAACTTTAGACACTCCATGGCAAGTCTTGTAAATGAAAACTATTCTAACATTTCGTCATCATCATTTTAACGTTCACTGCTGAACATAGGTCACCCCCAATGACTTTCTCAACAAATGGTCGCACGCTTTTGGTCTCCATCGACTCCCGGCGACCCTATCCAGTAGGCTTATGATGCTACACTTTGTCACGCGATACATAAATGATAAAGCATCCGTCACTCTCACACACTATTTGTCAGAACGTGACGGATGCTTTATCGGCCATTCTCACGAAGTTTGTCTGCGATCACCTAATTACCGCGACGCTGTTTTCATACTAAATGTATGGAGACGCGGTAATTAGACGCAGTCATACTTCGTGAGAATGGCCGTTATCATTTATTTATCGTCATCGTCAAAATCAGTATTTGACCAGTGTGTGTTGCCAACGATGACATACGGAGTAGAAGCAGGAGTGGGTCACTCCGCGATTTCGCCGCGCGGCTGCTAGTACCAAATTCTGCCCCTCCGGAGGGGCCTAGCTAGCGACGAGAAAGAGCACGCGTTATGCAATAGAGAGAGACGGTGGGATCTGGTGCGTTCCGTCCGGTGGTCGGACCCGAACGTCAGTTTTATTAGAAAGAGAGACTTCTATACGTAGTACTATTATTCTGTGTTATGGCCCTTATGAAACGGCCCAGAGTCGTTCAATGTAGAAAGCTATGCTCGAACTTTCTTTACGTTTAACATTGAATTTGAGAAAAAGGCCGACATTACCAAGTTAAACTAATGTATGTCGCTTAGTCTTGTTTATTTGGGTAATTTCGTCAGTAGCGCCCCTATTTCGCATTGCCTGGAGCTTCAGGCTTGTCAGTCAGAAGTTAAACTAATTCAGTGAACAAGTAGTGATATATTTTTTTCTACGTGAGTGGTGAATCACCATGCAGAAATATTTTTTTTATATAAAATAGCGGAAGACAAAGTATCCATAAAAATTGCGCTATATTATGATAAACTCAAATATATTATCCTTCTTGCTGTATTTTGTTCGTAAAACTTTTGTCATAATTATTTTAAATAATATGAGTCGTACGTAACCCATGAACAACCCATAAACCGGCAACGTTTTGGTAATACATCTAGTTTTTCAAATGTCTTGCGGCGGTGACCACTTGGCGGTTTGCCAGTCTAAGGCAAAAAAAAACGATTAAAATAAATGTACTTCAACGACCAAAGAGAAACTAAATCCTAATCACAAAATTAATGTGTTTACAAATAACGAGTATGTGGCTTAATTCAAGTCTTACAAGCCCCAGACGATGTTTTGCCCCGGGGCTAAAGGTAGCCTCCGTTAAATGCCTATGACTACATGACCAGCAAGACGTTAATATTAAAGGCCTGCTCAAACTGTCTCCGTTTCAGAGAGCTCGCATTATGCATGAAGTTGCAAACGCAGGAGATGTCAGTGACCTTAACCTAAGTTTGAATCACCGAAAAAAGTTTAACGCTGAAGGGAGTAAAAAAATATACAAAAATTTACTAAAACAGATGTATTATTAACTCAAAGTGAATTTATTTTCTAATAAAAAAAACATCCTTGTGAATTGTGATTCTGTCTGGATATAATATAAGCGAATTAACAAATGTATTTATTGTGTAGTGAAAAAAAAAACATAGTGAATTATAATTTTGTCTGGATATAAGCGAATTAGCATATTATCATGCATGGTATAATATCATTTTCTTTTTTACTTTCTATAAATTAGGTATCCTCAAGCCCCAGAAAAATCTTGAATAAATGAATGAGTTTATTACGTTGGTCATTCAAGTTACAAGCAAATAAAAGTATAACTAACCTTTACCGCTAAAAGTACACTCACTGTAATTTTGTTTTGAAATTCTGTACTCTTTTGGTAATCTTACTTTACAGTTACCGTGACTATATAAGGTGCTAACAAATTAGTTACCGATATTTGAAGAGAAGATACTTTACGTTATAATAATTAACATTAACTAGAAATTAAGAAAACTTTGCATATAATTTTTTGGTTTTCATTTACCGAACAAAATAAATAAATTAAAATTCTACCCAATCTTAATCATACTGTTAATTTAACTGACAAGAACATTTTCTGTCAAGTGGACGTCGTTTTCTGTTAAGTGGCCAGTTCGATCATATTATCATAAGATAATCAAAGAGGTTTTAATCTCTGATTATTGTTTACCTCATTAGCATGCTTTACGTAGCAAACTTACTTCCCTAATTTTCTCCAAAATAGATACATAATTTGTTTATTGTTTTATACATAAATAGACTCAGAAAGCTTAGTACTATCAGCCCTAAAAATATCGGTGGCTAATTTGTTAGCGCCTTATATTTTAATTATAAATACTGACCCATCCGTTATAATTTCGGCACATGGACAGGCAAAGTCCACGGAATAATGTTTACACGGCTGCGCCCTTATCTCATAATTTTGCCGGCCGATTAATTTGATAATACCCGCTAATTGGAAAACGGGAATTTTGAACGGGCTTAGTGCCTTTGAGCCCGTTAAAGGTTACGATAAAACGTGAAACGCCCTATATTGGCAAGCAAATGTTAAGGTTTAAACCATATTTCGGTATGATGCATACGCAAAGGTAATTTGCGCGCGCTGTGGTTTTGGTTTTTAACACGTTCACAGTCCGTGACCCGCATATGGGTCACGAAAAGCGTCTATTACAAAGCCGTTAGGTTTACAAATCAAATTCGGACAGTGATCGTGTTAAGATGTCAATCTAATTATACTGTTATAATAGCAGTAGTTTTTCTTCCTTCAACAAGTACCTGCATCGCGCGGCTTATATGTGTACTCGCCGTCAACGAACGTACTCCAAGCAAATTTTTCAGAATGCGCTAGTATGGATCGCATTGCAGATACAGACGCGTCGACCTTGAATACGTATCGCGCGCTCCTAAACGGCTGAAGTTTGACTACTTGTCTTTATGCTTGCGGCGGCGTGGCGGGTTTTCACGCTATCATTTTTAGGGTTCCGTAGCCAAAATGGCAAAAACGGAACCCTTATAGTTTCGTCATGTCCGTCCGTCTGTCTGTCTGTCTGTCTGTCCGTATGTCACAGGCATTTTACTCAGAAACTACATGATGGATATTGATGAAATTTGGAATATAGGTTTGTTTTATGAGCCGCTACTTAGTTTGATCTATAAATAATTAAAATAAATATTTTTAGGGGGGGCACTCCATACATGTTAAAGACAGTAAAAATTTTTTTTTCAGCAAATATCAACGTGTGGTACATAGTTCGACAGCTCTTTAAAAAACACTATAAGGTTCCTAAGTAATGTTTTTGATTAAGTGAATGTATTTGGAAATAATCGCTCCGAAAGTTGTGTAAATTGTGTCCCCCCCCTCTATTTTCTAAACCGTGCGTCCGAAAAATATGAAAAAAATCACGAAGGTAACGCTTAATTAATACTTTCAACGAAAATTATTTTGAACAAGATCGAATGTACCGTTTTTGAGTTATTGCCGATAAACTGCGCTTCTCAACAAAAGGACGTAATTGCTATGAAGATACGCTCTTTTGTTGTTGTACTTTTTTTTACATCGTATTTTTTACCTTATAGTTACGGCTATGGAACCCTACACTGAGCATGGTCCGACATGCTCTTGGCCAGTTTTTATTTATTTATTTAAACTTTATTGCACAAAAGAAAACCTATCGTACAGAAGGCGAACTTAATGCCATAAGGCATTTTCTAGCAGTTGGGGGCATTTCTCCAGAAATATGTCTGCGGTCACCTCATTCATTTGGCCCTTTTTCATACTAAATGTATGGAGACAGATGAATGAGTCGCGGACATATTTCTGGAGAAATGCCCTTAACTTTATTCATGCGCAGTAGAATCGCTTCACTGAAGCGCCGGGTGCGCGGGAGCACCAACAGCATCCTGAGCGCACTGGCCGAACGGGTGGATTGCCCGATAATGCGACAATGGACTAAGGCACACGCTCCGGTCTGTGCTTAAAAATAAGTTATTGTTTACTAACATTAGAATTTAAGACAATTGTTATAGCTTCGCAACTTCGTTGGTGACACTCACATGTGTGGTTTTTGTCATGTGCAGCCGTAACTACTTACACAAATTACGGCTGCACATAACAAAAAGCACACATGTGAGTGTCACCAACGAAGTTGCCAAGCTAGTAACACATTATGGGCCAAGTGTCCGAAATAAAATGATATTTAATTAAATTTTATATAATTTCAATTCTTGATCTTCCTCTTTTCAATCATTCCCTCACTGCTAAGGATCGTGACTCCTGATTCCGTCAACCAGTTGTCTCTATTGGTTATGCTTTGTTACTTGGTGGAGTGCAGCACCGACAGATTTCATAATTCTTGATCATTGGTTAATTTTATTCAGGGTCATGAGAACATGTTTTGATACATGACTGTATTTTTTACAAGCTTCTATTTAGTTTTGAACCTGTCCCGGTGTCTGTCTATCAGTGGCGTAGCGAGGGTGGTGCAGGCAGGGCACGTGCCCTGGGCGCCAACAAGGAGGGAGGGCACACAAAACAATTTTTTTTTTAAATATCATCCATCCAAATTCGCAATGGCGAAATCTTATAGTGTTGAATGCCCGGGTGTCACTAAGAAATAAAGGGGCGTAGTTTGGTTGGATGCGTGCCCTGGGCGCCATTTTACGTCGCTACGCCTCTGCTGTCTGTGTCTGTAATCAAATCTTGCGAGTCAAATTTGACCCACATCCAGTTTCCGATTGAACTGAAAGGGCACGTGCCCTGGGCGCCAACAAGGAGGGAGGGGGCACAAAACAATTTTTTTTTAAATATCATCCATCCAAATTTGCAATGGCGAAATCTTATAGTGTTGAATGCCCGGGTGTCACTAAGAAATAAAGGGGCGCAGTTTGGATGCGTGCCCTGGGCGCCATTTTACGTCGCTAAGCCGCTGCTGTCTGTGTCTGTAATCAAATCTTGCGAGTCAAATTTGACCCACATTCCGGTTTCCGATTGAGCTGAAATTTTGCAAAGATAATATGTAAATCAGATGACAGTGCAATATTATTATGACGTGAAGCTTATCTGATGATGGAGCCGGATGGTAGCCATAGGATCATTTAAATTATACAAGATGTTTTGTCGTGCAGTTTGCGGTTGTCTGTACAAAAAAGTACTGTCAGCAACAGTGGCGTGGCGTAAAAGATATCCTTGGGCTAGCCGGTGCAGATTAGGGGTACATTTTCCTTAAGCGCTGTAGAATAAGGTGGTCAAGTGCCTGATAATAGGCAAGCCGGTAGGAATCGAGTTCTTTGGACGCCACACCACTGGTCGGCAATAAAAGCTTGTCTCAATTTTTTTTTTGACAGAAACTTATTTTAAATCAACTAGATAACTAATAACTAAGTAGTCATATTCAAAAAAGTTCACGTCAGTATTGAAAAATACGTGACTATCCTTCACAACGTATGTGACCTATGCCTATGAAATCTAAAAAATCCTATCGGTAGATCAATAGGGAGGATGGAAGAAAGGCACTTCGTCATTTTTGTCGACCTAACAAAGCCATTGAAAAATCATTAGATATGGATTCTTACTAAAGAACATAAAATCCCAAGTGAGCTCAAAGTGTTCCTTTGTAATTCACGGCCCCCGTGATATATGAAACGTTCAATGTGCTGGTTCGCTGTTTGATTCCCGGTTGGAACATTACAGGAAATTAACTTTTCTGGTTTTTCATGCTATCTCAATGTACTAGTTGTCTTAGTAGGAACTAACATAGGATAGAAAAAGGAATATTAGGGGACTAGTGCCGTTTTTGTAAAGCAATATTAAATTTAAAATAAGTATAGACATTATTTTTTATTGAAGTAATCAGTAATCACTGCAGTAAATCACGGTTTCGTAATTGGGTAAGGCTCAAAAATTGGGCTTATGTAACATAAAAGTAACTAAAAATATATGTTACTGAGTAACTTAAAAGTTACATAAAAGTATTCTAAAGGGATATTCACAATGTCTACAATACAAACACTTTTTGTACTAAGTGTTTATTTAAGAGATCAAATAGGTATATAAGGTCCTAATTTATTAGTTTCAGATATTTTTACAGCTGATAGTACTCGGTCTCTGGAGTATATTAAAGCATGAATCATTATAGCTTTTACGATGTTTTTTTGGAGAAAAAGGAAAAACAAATTTGCTACGTAATAACACCCTGTTAATGTGATTACTAAATGAAAACTCATTGAAAATATTCTAGTAGCTCTTTTACGTATTACGTACCACTTAACTGTAACTGGCCACTTCACGTAGATAAATTAAAAGACATTTGCAGTTTTCCCGCCGAACCGTTACGACATTTACGACAACAAATTGTTGATATGACAGATAGTGTTATTGTGACATGTGATAATGCACATGATGATTTATTTAGACGAAATTATAATAAATTTTATTGTTAGGTAAATGAAATCAGAAAAGTTATATGAAAAGATTTCTGAATTTCTATTTAAATTTAATTATTTTAATGTAAAGTATAATGTGTTAAAATATCTGCAACTAATAAATTAGGACCTTATATACTTTGGTACATTTTTGAACAAAGATGAATAAGTAATTAAAGGCTGATAAACAAAAGCTGTCTTCACAAATAAAATTAAATCATAATTTTTCCCCGGATTACTTGTTATAATCATTGTAATTATGTAAAATAAAATAAAAAACACGTTACTCTTCTTTGTGTTGCGCAGTTGGGTATAAAAATTAAAACAAACCAAATATTTTAAACTCAAAAACCCGACTGCAAGAACTTGTAACTGAAAAGAAAGCGTGAACAAAGCTTTACTTTACTTTTATGTTACGTAACTTAAAAATAAATTAAAATGGTAACATATGTAACTTAAAAGTAACATAAAAGTTAACCTCTATTCACTTTCATTTGCATTATATAGAACAATAACAAACATATTAACTCGAACACGACACCTAGCTATAAACTAATATGAAGATTATATTAATAATGTATTACGTAATACAAAACAGAACAAATTTACCATGAAATTCACTCGTAACTTTTAAATTCCATAAAAAATCCTCGGCACAAGTTGAATCGTCGCACTGAACTACCCACAAAATGGCCGACCAGTGAGAGGTATACCAAGACTAAAGAATAAATAGTGTTGCCGTTATAATGAAATCAAATTCCGCAAATCAACTGCTAAAATAGCAAGACAGAACGGTTACTTAAATTAAGTAACTTAAAAGCTTCAATATGTTGACTTGTCTTATGTTACACGTAAATTATTATTTTAAATGGGCAATGCTAATGTTAAAGCTCGAAAAACGTTGCATTAATATATGACAGTTATAAAAAAAACTCCAACATATCAGTATAATATCACAAAACTAAAAAACGATAATTACAATCTTTCAGGAACATTTTTGGGACATTTTTATTTGTATGGAAATCGATGTAATTGCATAAAAGAAAAAAAAATTGGAATACAAACACAGAGATTTACATTTGTTAGTGGACTAGAACTAGTAGAAAAAGTTTTGTATTTTGCACGGAAAATTAAAAAAGTAAAATTTTGTAATTACTTTTCGTAAAAACAATGCCGGACGCTTACAACTCACGAAATCATCCCTTTTTTACGGCCTTACCCAATTACTATTCAGCCAAATGTCTCATAATATAAACACATGTTAAAGTAAATCAACCTACGTGCATCTTTTATCGCTCACAAATTAATAAATATAATGATGTTTATTATTTTTCAAATATCAGCCAAAATCGCCAAATATCGTAGAATTGCTTTGTTTTGCTATCGATTAAAGATTACATTAATAGACTTACTTAAATTATTTTTTTGTTTTAGTCAGTACTTTCGAATGTATGAGATAAACTAAAAAAAATCCCGAAGATTTTATTAATTTTATGAATAATAGTAATAGAAAATTAGAGTACTTTAATTGCATTGTGACGTCGCAGCGCATTCTCAAACTTATACTTATCCTTTAAAGTCTTTTCTCGTTGGCCAGTATATGTCTCGGCAGTTTTCAACAGTGATATAACAGCTAAGCCACAGTATTAGGGTATAACAAGCTATCCCAAGTGATGTATTGCGTTGTGTATTTATTTTTGCTTTCATACTCTCATTTTGTTAAGATTTTCACTTCTTATTTTAGTGTTGTGTGGACAAAAAATAATTTAGTATATGCTTTAATTAACTAACTAAACTGTGATCTATTGGTTTTGATCGCTTTAATTAAAATACTTCATAACTATGTAATGTTAGCTTTTGCCCGTGACTTTGTCCTGGACTTGTTAATCGTCTGAAAGGATGTTTGGTATTAGGGCGTTTCTCCAGAAATATGTCTGCGGTCACCTCATTCATCTGGCCCTTTTTCATTGTATGGAGACAGATGAATGAGTCGCAGACATATTTCTGGAGAAATGCCCATTAGCACAGTATAATAACAGTAATTTTTCTTCCTACAAAGGGTACATCGCGCGGCTTTCACATTAATAATATTAGTACAGTCGAGTTCATATACATCTACACACTTACGGGAACAAAAATATCTGAACACGACCCTATTGTCAGGAGCATAACAGCGAGTTCAAATATTCTTGTTCTTTTATATGCGTAGATGTAAATGAACTCGACTGTACAACGCGGGCTAATTTTCCGCAACTCGATGATGCGCTTATTTTTCGTGAGCTATTTAAATGATTACTAAATGACTATTATTTAAATGTTTTTTTTTTGTATTAAATATATTTTTCATCACACTTGCTCGAAAATGGTGCATTACACGTAGGTTTTGCGGGCCGTAAATGAGCTATTACGCCCTAGGGCGTAATGGTTTTCTTTTTAAATTTGAAACGCTGGTTCTGTTTTACTCTTATTTGTCATGTTCAAAGGAAACTACCAACTTACTTTTTTAACTTTTATCACTGAAATATTTAATTAAAGAGAACTGTTATTGCAAATACATGTAAACACATATTTCTGTAACATTAATTAAATGTTTCAATAGTGTATTTCAGTATTTTGCAATTATAAAATCAACCGTTTTAGGTCTGTACCGCTATGGTTTCCGAACGTTTCGCATTGTCTATGGATATGTCACTAATGTCACTGTCAGTTTTACAATTTTATTTAGGTTAAGTAAGGTTAATTTTAATTAGATTTCCTCACAAGTGTGATGAAAAACATTGTGTGTGCCACGGGCGGTAAAGGAATTACAAACTCGTGTTATTAAAGCCCTCGGCTTCGCCTCGGCCTTGTAACAAACACTCGTTTGTAATTCCTTACCTACCGCCCTTGATACACAATGTACTAATGGATCATCGAATCGTCCTAGGTTACAGTAACTTGATTAAAGTTTACTAAAAAATAAAGGTCATGGGTCTAGAGGCGTTCGGGGAGTTGGCAAATTTTTAAACCCTTTTATTTCGTTTCAGCTAATGAAAGGCCATCTGGACGCACTCGACACTAATGCGAAACCGACCTTAATGGCTACCATAAACTTAATGACAATAACCAAAACACTTCTTCAGTTGAACACAGCAAACAAACGTATAAAATACTAGGTATTTGTAAAAACATTGAAAAAAATACAATATTTTCTTTTGTTTTATTTACAATTAAGGATTAAAAATATTAAATATATTTAGCCTTTGTGATCACACCTAGGCTAATTGATTTTTAGTTGCACGATTGCTAATTTGAAACTTTTTGTTTGGAATCTAATAATTTTTAAAACTATCATTTAATTTAACTATGCAAAATAGATATCTAATTAAAAGAAAACGTTTACGTGACTCCCACTCCCCGATGTTCAAACACAATTTCGCCATTATGCACAGCACGGCACGACTCGTTGTTTATAATAGCTTTGTTTCCAATTGTTTTCTAGTTTTAAAACAGATTATTGTTAGGTCTCTTGATAATTGACAAATGAAAGTTTGCTGCCAAGTTGGTAATGAATCTACTTTTTTGTTTTCTCTCCAAAGAGGTTGCACAAATTTAATCCTTTCGATGATCATACCATACCCTAAAGTTGTTAAGTTCATTATTCTATATCTTTTACTTATTTTAAGGAAACAAAACTTAACCTGCGACTCGAAATTCGAAAACTTCCCATTTCGTAACACTTTCGTACTCGTCTCGGTTTGGGGTTGCCAAATAAAGTTCTGTAATTATCCCCATATTATAAGTAGCACATAATATTAAATGAGTTTCCATCTGTCTGAATCTTGAAGTTGAAAATGAAAGCTTGGTTTAATTATAAGGATTATGTACCAAAACACAAGCATTATGACAGAATTGTACCAAAACACTAATTGTTGAGAAGAAACTTTCACCACGATTATCTTACGCTTGTTTCGATGTTAATAGTAGTTGATAGTTTTGTTGGAAAACAAAAACTTAGAAAAAAAAGTTTTAATGCACACCAGGCCATAAAGTGGCTTTTTCCGCACGCTACGCGTTCGGAAAAGTCGCTTTCTGGCCAAGTGTAGACATAAAATTATGTACACAACACGGGAGGTAATAAAGAAGGCCCTCGATCGCATATTTATTATTATTGTAGGAATTTATATAATTACCTACAGCATATAATCACAAAATAAACCACCATCCTAACCTTTGACACATTGATATCTTCATGACAATTTATAACAATACTAAAAGTAACATAAAGAAATCATTTTCACTTCCAAAGTTCTCGACAAGAATTCGCAAAGTTCTCGCAAGCTGTCCCATGGTGAAAAAACAAGTAAAAGTAATTTGATACGAAAGCATTAACTTGGACAATGATTAATAATGCCAGGGCATCGCAACTTCTGGACGGTTTTAATTCTTTCACAGATGAAGTAATAGTACTACGAACAGAAGTTCCTCTTTCTAACAAAACTGACGTTTAGGCCGACAACCAGACGGATTGTACCGCATATCGTCTCTCTCTATCGTATAGCGCGTGCTCTTTCTGGTCGCTGGCTAAGCCAAGAAGGGAAAAAATTGAAAACTTCTGGTTTTATCTAGCACGTAAATCCTTCCTATCCTACTATCACACTTCACACTAATATTATAAATGTGAATGTTTGTGAAGATGTTTGGATGTATAGATGTTTAGATGTTTGTTACTAAATAACGGGGTAAGAACTAAATGGATTGAGCTGAAATTTAGCATGCAAGTAGACCAAGTCTTGGATTGAGACATAAAATACTTCGTATCCCGGTAAAGAATTCTCTTGGGACAGTAACGGGAACAAAGCGGGCGAACACGCGGGTAAATCACACTAATATTTTAAATGTGAAAGTTTGTGAAGATGTTTCAATGTTTGTTACTAAATAACGGAGTAACTACTGACATTGAGATGAGGCATGCAAAGAGACCGAACCGCCGCGCCGCGGGTAAATGCTATTTACCATAAATACAAAACGTCTTTTCACCTTACATGACCTGTATGAGTTGTTTTGACACACTTTAGTAAACATAATTATGAAATTAGCTCTCAGAGGCGCCTTGTCTTCCTTAAGTGAAATAAGCAAAAGCGTCGTTATATGCGGGTAGATAGTATTTCCTACGCTATCTCTTTGAACCTGCTGCTGACGTGCGCATTGTCTCGGATATCTCAGGTGTGTTGTCTGAAATGCTCAAAGAATTAATAAAGATATTTCCTATTTTGAATCACGAGGATGTTTGTGATATATTTTGAATTGCGGCTTTGAGGTTTTTTCAACCGTTGCGCTTTTAATTCAATATTTAATGTACGAAATAAATTCCATCCCGCTTCTGATAGAAACCTACTATATTTTCGATAGAAAAATTGTGACATTGTTTACGATCTGAAACAATTTTAGCAGTACGGTAAAATAGAGTTGAATATCTTATATCAGGGATTACATAAAACTTGTAAATTGTCAGTAAGAAGACGGTAACTGTCAAAATCTATCATTAGTGCGTTATTTTACCACGACAACGTTACCGAGATAGCAAATTTCCAAATATTTGAAGTTTGTTGTTGTGTTTTTTCACGTTCATATTTTTGTGATTCAGACTTCAGTTTCCAAATTCTATAGATATATGATGAACATCAAGTATTTTCCCGTTACGTACCTAATTGGGCTAATGGACTGCATTGCGTACTCTGTTCTAAGTACGCCTAAATGGAGGTGTTAGTCGAGTGACCACTCGTCCACATAACACATGCTATTGTGTATGCTTGTCATGTAGTGCATATTGGGCGCGGCAAGCCTTTGCATTGTGCAAATGTTTGAGCCAACAATTGGCTCATTGAAGTGATGGTCAACGATCATTATGTCAAGAAGCGTTGAGTGCGGGTCGTGCAGGCGACATCGCACCTGTGCGACATTGATGCGACAAGCGACATAGACACGTCTAACATAAATCGTCTTTTCTGCGTATCGTAGCGCGAGTTTGTCTGAAAAAGCCTTGAAAAGGCTTGATAAGACTTAAGGCTGCACGTGCCAGCGCGCCGACTCGCTAGGTTCAAGAAGTCCGTTCAAGTTGTTGGGATAAAACTATATAACATACTGAATGACGAGTTAAAGCAGTCCCCGAGCGATACTGTCTTTGTCAACAAATTGGAAGCTATTTTACTAAAAATGGCTTGCTATAATATCGACGAGTTTTTTGAAAGCTACAAGTCATTTGCCCATTCAGAAGACATAAATTAATCAGAATTGTTATTATATTGACATCCAACCGTGTATAATAATAGTAATTTTAATAATTCAAATTTTAATGTTTAGATTTAATATTATTTAAATGCAATACCTGTATTATATAATTGACTTGTAAACTATTTTTTACCAATAAACGCAATACAATACAATACAATAACCGAACTTAATACGGATCTATCAGTCGCATGAATTTATTTGTAATTCTCTGTTTTTAATTTAAATATTATCATTTTTTGGATTCCGTACCTCAAAAAGAAAAACGGAACCCTAATAGGATCAGTTCGTTGTCTGTCTGTCCGTCTGTCAAGACCTTTTATCTCGGAAACACGTGGAGGTATCGAAATGAAATTTAAACCATATAATCAAGTTTACGGTCCCTTGAATGAAACCGTAAATTTTTTTTTCTAGGTTAACGTAAAAAAAGATATGGCCGTTTATGCCGCAATTTTTTTACTTATATTTGTGCGTAGGAATCGTATGGTCTGCAAAATGGCCGTTTTAGGGCATTTCTCCAAAAATATGTCTGCGACTCATTCATATGTCTCCATACATTTAGTATGAAAAAGGGCCAGATGAATGAGGTGACCGCAGACATATTTCTGGAGAAATACCCTTTAGGCAATTCGAAGTAGTGTCTTGCTCCGAAATAGAGCGGTATATTTGAAATAGTATTATTGCATTTGCCTTTTATACGTTTTTCCTTTTAAAGTTTTTCATTATTGTTTTCAGGCTTTGTAGACACTGTCTTCGATTACTATTTTCTATACCAATTCGACAGGAAAACCACACAACCTTCTGTTAAAAATAACTCACAATAAAACTTCTCGTAGGTTGTGTACGCAAAGTTTTACAAGCTAATACCCAAAATTAAGCTCCAAAACTTATAAATAAACATCGCATTTCAAGCAGAAATAAGTAGCAAGTAAGTAGAACACAAAAATTTCTAGTCTGTTGTGTGTCCAATTTTTTACTAAATAATGCCTCAAATCACGCTTGTAAACTAGGACAAATATAGCCTTTCTATAGCAAAAATAGCCCACGGAAAACTTACTAGTTTATCTTTTGCGTAACTTTTTACTAGCCAATATCTCAAATCCGGTTCGTAAAGTTAGTAACAAATATCGCATTTCTGGTAGAAATAGGTAGCCCACGCTAAGCGTTCTAATTTGTTGTTCGCAACTTTTTACTAACTAAAGGCTTGCAGACTTCGGAAGAAATATCGCATTTCTATCAGATTTTTTTTTATGAAATTGGGGGCAAACTAGAAGACGCTTCGCCTGATGGTAAGCAATCACCGTCGCCCATAGACACCTGCAACACCAAAAGAGTCACAAGTGCGTTGCCGGCCTTTCAGGTGGGAGTACGCTCTTTTCTTGAAGGTTTGAAGGTCGAATCGGTCCGGAAACACGGGTAGGTAGCTCTCGTAAAATTTGACACATACTACTTAATGTTAATTCGCATACTAGAGTTGTCTGTGTAACTTATTACAAGATGCCACATATACATATAATAACAGTAATTTTTTTTTCCACAAAAGGTACATCGCGCGGTATTACGTGTGCGCGCCGTGAACGCACAACAAGCAAAGTTTTACGAATGCGTAAGAATGCGCCAGTACGGATCGCATTGTCTGCGCTTCGACCTTGAATAGGTACTGAGCGCTCCTAAACGACCGGAGAGTGACTACTGGTCTGTCTTTATACTTTGCTAATGCCCTAGATCGAGCGTGTACGGTCTCGGACCTTCATTGTTAAGCCATTTAGGGTTCAGTCTAATTTTGGCGTGTAATACACAATCTATGACACGACTATTGTAAGCTGAATCCTAAATGGCTCAACAATTAAAGTGACCTTTGAAATCAAATAAAAAAGTTACTAGATCCCAGTCGTCAATTTTACATGATCCTATCAAAAACATTACATGTAAAAAGATGCAAGTCTCGCAACGCGGTCCTTTTACAACAAAAAAGTTTTGAGATGTAATGTTAGACCAAGTCAGTACCGGGGGGGTGCCCACAGAACTCGATTCCCACCGACTTGCCTATTATTTACCTACCCGTGCGGCCGTGGAGGGAGGATTCTTTATTTGAGAAGTATTAAATGTTCCTCCACGGTTAAATAATATGTGACTGAAATTACAATATATTTAGGTTTTGTAGGACTTGATAGGCTAAAAACTGACTATGTTTTAAATTTGAAGCTTGTAGGTCTGCTAGAAGTACTTTAGAATTATGATGATCATCAGTCAGTGAGTCAGTGAGTGAGTCAGTCAGTGACAAAACTAAGGAACTTTGACATGCAATTGTTCTTAAACTACACGTTCAAATTGAATGATATTGAGAATATATTTATGTCTTATTGTGCCCTATATATCCTTGAAAATTCAGGGTTCTAGCTTTAGCCAGTACAAAATTACGGGAGGCTGAAAATGATCTGAATGGCTTCGAGAAAGGATGGTACGGCCGTGCCTTTTTTTTTTTGCTCGACTTGGCCCCCTGATACTATCTTAAAATTATGCGTGATCAAATATCTATTACGTCGACAACCCCTAACTGGTAGATAACTACCACGATTACTTCGGGAAGGGACGTGGTCCCTTCCTCTCCTCGGGGTATTGCTCGAGTTGTTATTCAATTAACTTACTACTTGCAACTATCGTTAACATGACAATACCCGGCTATAGTGGCTTGTAAATGTCTAGAGAGGAAATGTTTCTGTCAGACATATCGTTGAGTTCAATTGAGGTTTATTTTTTGAAGCCCGACAAACTTGCAAGTCTTAATGACTGTTGCAAAATCGGACCAGGTGGGGGCCGTGGCGTTCCCTGGGGTCGAACCAGGCCGCTTGGCCGGACCACCATTAGCTGTCCCGGCGAACTTCGTTCCGCTTCGGAATTTTTAGTTTAAGATGTTTTAATAGTAATTCTGTTATTCGGGGCAAAGACAAACCCAATAAATCAAAAATCATAGAAATCGGTCCACCCGTTCTCGAGTTATGAATGGTGTAACTAACACAACTTTGTTTTATGTACGAGTATATAGATAAGATTTATTGGAATTCGCTTTTCCTTCTGTATTTCCTAACTAATATAAACGTATAAATATATAACGTAATACAATTATTGCGTCAAAATACAGGACAGTCCAACGTCTAATTGTGTTGTGATGCCGAATTGAGAAACTTCGAAACTAAGCATTTACTGAAGCGAAACATTATTTAGTTAACAAGCTAAACAAATTACCTACAACTAATAAATCGAATCAAACCTGAGCGGTCAGTTTATCTAAATCTTCATAAATGTCGTAAGCTGAGGCTGGTTAGACAAGAGTACAGTTTGGATAGACACGAGGGGAGTATCAACATGAAACATAAGGGTTCTTTATTACCATTTTGGTACGGAACCCTAAAAACCGGACAAGTGCGAGTTAGACTCGTGTGGAGAGGGTTCCGACACACACAAATAGAGAGACATTTCGTATGTTACTTTAAATTCCATAGACTTCTTATCTCTTCCTCGTCGTATTCTTATTTTGTGGTGTCTGTGTGCCCTTTTAGAAAAAATTTATACGTCTATGTTGTTGTTTTTGTTTGTGTCTCGTCTTAATGTAATTCTATGGAGCTTGGTTCTGGAATTAATTATTTTCATTTCATTTCATAGGTTTTCATGTGCTCTATAGCTAAAGGACTACTTTCCGTTTTTTTACGTTAAATAGATTCTGAGATAAAGCAGGAATAGTATTTTCGCCTATTTTCCTAAATAACTTCAAAAGTATTATATTTGAGAATATCACAGCGAGCAGGTCATTTAATATGTCACATCACACGATATTTGCTATTTTTTTTTTTAATTTCTAGTAATTTGCTAATTTTCTTTAACTTTCGTAATGCTTTCCTATTCCCCCAGCGACTTCGTTCAAGAAAGTGAAAAAAAACCTCTTTTTTGCTTCGGGTTAGTCGGGTAAAAAGTAACACGTATTAGCCGGCGTCATAATATAATTTTTACGTGATAAATTCATTCTCTTTATTTACGTTTTACGGCTATTCTCACGAAGTATGTCTGCGGTCACCTAATTAACGTGACGCTGTTTTCATTCTAAATGTATGGAGACGCGGTAATTAGACGCAGTCATACTTCGTGAGAATGGCCGTTTATTACTTATTTTGAACACCTCCAATTTTTTACTGTAAAGCAGCCTTTCTACGATTTTATTATATGTAATAGATAGGTTAGACAAAAAAACAATGCGATAAAAACCTCCGTAAGAGCCAGTTTCTTTGAAAAGAATTCACGTCCCGTCTAACATTCAACTTTAAAAAGATACGCTTGTATGTACTAAATTTGAAATGCGTTCTTTCTAAATCCTTCGCTCGAGTGGCGCAGCATGCTCTCGTAATATTCGCTGCAATATAAAATGTGAAATAACAAACATACAGTGGTCTGTAGGTAATTCACAACTTCACCCGTCAATCTCGTCCGCAACATATTTTTGAAGATATTTTTTAGGGTTCCGTACTTCAAAAGGAAAAAACGGAACCTCTTTAGAATCACTTTGTTTTCCGTCCGTCCGTCAGTCTGTCTGTCAAGACCCTTTGTCTCGAGAACGTATTGTAGAGACGCTGGCTGTCTCTACAGATGAATTATAAATATAATTCAAATATCTGTCAGTTTAACGTTATGTTTGAATATAAAATATGATTTAGTTCGATCTGAGCGCCGCCATAGAAACTATTAGATAGAAAATATTTGGAAAATATAAAAAGCTCAGTGGGGCATTTCTCTAGAAATATGTCTGCGGTCACCTCATTCAACTGGCCCTTTTTCATACTAAATGTATGGAGACAGATGAATGAGTCGCGGACATATTTCTGAAGAAATGCTCAGTGAATGTTTTACTTCAATACTCCACCGGTTAGACCCCCCTGACAGTATGGAGGTATAGAATTGGAAATAAAACCATATACTTAGGTCTACAGTCCCTTGAAGCTGTGAAAAAAAATTAAACTTCTAAGTTAACATTAAAAAAAGATTTGACCGTTTATGCCGCAAAAAACGTAATCTCGACAATTTCAAGGAAACCAAAATTTATAGAGTACTTTCCGTTGACCTATAACTATGAAATTCGGCAAGTAATACCGTCTTATACTACAAGTAGGGAAAAATCTGAAAGTAACCCTCAATGTTTTTTAGTATGTTGGAGCTATGGGGGTAGCTAGACTCACAAGTGGCTCACAAAGCCACTAGCGATCAGTTTAAAAGACTTACGTAGAGAAACATCATAGTTTGATAATGATAAGCTATTTCGGTAACCTTTAGCATTAGTTATAAATAGACATAATGTCACCTGCACAAAGGAATAGTTTGGGTAACTAGCATAACCCGGGGCTGAAGTATGCGTTCGCGTCATTCAGAAATGTTTATTCTGAAATTTATTAAGTAAGCGAACTATTAATTTTCGCACGTTTAAAAAATGTTACTATTGCAAAGGTGAGGTTCGTTGGTTTATCCTACACAGTTTTATGGGACAATGGATAATTGGATAATACCAAGGACCTTAAAATAAATAGCCGGACGTAGCATCGCTAACAAAAAACTGAAGCTCCTTTAGTAAGCCAGTTGCTTAACACTGGTTGGTCAGGTCAATGTGCCCGTGCTGCGGTTAGTAGGAAAAAACTAGTTGATGTGAGCGCGCGGCTCGTAAGTAGACGCAGCCGGCTTACTAGAAATGGCTTCAGTTCTCTGTTGGCGATGCTATGTCCGGCTATTTATTTTAAGGTCCTTGGATAATACTTGTTATTGTTTGCTGAGAGATAGGATATAGGCAAGAGAATAGCCTAGCTATTATAGCTAGGCTATTTATTTCGGAATAATAAAAATAAGATTGCCAGATTGGAACAAATAAATTCCAAGCACAGCTATAAGGTAAAACCTGGTATTATAGAAAAAAAAAACTTTTATGCCACACCTGGCCATAAAGTGGCTTTTTCCGCACGCTGCCCGTACGGAAAAAACCGCCTTCTGGCCAAGTGTAGACATAAAATTATGAACACAACACGGGAGGTAATAAAGAAAGCCCTCGATCGCATATTTACGTCCCTCGCTTGCAGCTCGGCCCGCAAACATCTGCGATCTCGGCCTTTCTTTGTATTACCACCCTAGGTGTGTAATGTATCTACTATGTTGACACAATTGAAATATCTCCAAGAGATTTTATGAGCATTTTGACCGCGTGGTTCGAAATCATTGTTTTTCCAAGTCGTATTCACCTAACGGAAGGACAAATCGCACAACTTGGAACAAACTAGACTCAGCTATTCGAATTTTTTCATTAGTGGACGTCATAGTCATAGCATTTATTGCAAACCATAGTTGTACAGACCTTAATAATAATACAATCAATTGCAAAGCTGATTTGCTTCAGGGGGGGTAACAACCGCCCCCGTGTTATGCGTTTCGTGACACAAGCCTTCGCAGGGACTGATATCAGACCCTGCGACTACATGGCATGTGTCACGGAGCGCATAGACTTCCTGAAGCAGAAAGTCTATGCATGGGCAAGCCGTATTCGCCGCTATAGAGAGCGTGTGGATCGATACCAGCAGAATCGTCTCTTTCAGAGTGACCAAAGGAAGGTATACCGAAAGTGGGAGGGAGCCGATCAACGTGTGACCGACGGGCAACTACCGGATCCTACCGCCATGATTAATTTCTGGCGTAGTATCTGGTCGGCGCCAGTCGTGCACACCGAGGGCGAGTGGATGACTGTTGTTGAGCGAGAATGTGAGCCCATCGAAACCATGGGGGCTGTTACCATCAGCCCCGATGACGTGAGTTGTGCGGCTCGTGCGACCCAGAACTGGAAAAGTCCTGGGCCGGATGGGTTACACAATTTCTGGATCAAGTGGTTTCGATGCGCACATGAACGCTTGGCAACACAATTCCAACAAGCCCTTGAGCTCGGCTCCCTACCATCTTTCCTAACAACAGGTGTTACCTTCCTGCTCTACAAGTCCGGTAGTACCACGGAAGCGAAGAATTATCGACCCATCACGTGCTTGCCCACGCTGTACAAGCTCCTTACATCCATTCTGAGATCAAAAATCAACTCGCACATTGTTGCGAACAACGTTATGGCCTTCTCTCAAAATGGATGTAGGGTTGGGTCACGTGGTACTAAAGAGCTCCTCCTCATCGACACGGCCATTTGCCAACAAGTCCGGCGGGACAGGGGGTCTCTCTCGGCTGCTTGGATTGACTACAAGAAGGCCTATGATTCGGTGCCTCATTCATGGCTGGAGAGGATCTTGGAGCTGTATAAAATCAATACAGCTTTAAAATCCTTCTTAGGCGCATGTATGAGGCAGTGGACCACAGTCCTTCGTCAACCAGGCGGTAGAGATGGCCCCCCTGGTCCGCATGACTTTATAAGGATTGAGAGAGGTATTTTCCAGGGTGACAGTCTGAGTCCCCTGTGGTTCTGCCTGGCCCTGAACCCACTCAGCACTCTGCTGAAGGAGTCAGGACTGGGCTGTCGGCTTCGGAGAGGGGGTGAGGTCATTTCTCATCTGCTGTACATGGACGACCTCAAGCTATTTGCACCCAAACGCCCAGACTTGCTGGAGCTACTGAAGGTCACAGAAACCTTCAGTAGCGCCATCAAAATGGAGTTTGGTGTAGATAAGTGTGCAGTCATGCATGTACAACGAGGGAAAGTCGTAAATTCCCCGAATTTGCAACTTTCCGAGACAATGACTCTCAGGTCTATCTCCGAGGCTGAAACCTACAAGTACCTTGGTATGTCACAGGCCTTGAGTATTGCGGACAGGGACACTATACAGGCGGTGAAGCAGCGCTTCTTCTGTCGCTTGACAAAAGTACTTAACAGTCTTTTGTCTGGCGGCAACAAGGTGCGGGCCTTCAACGCTTGGGTGATGCCCCTGCTCACTTACTCCTTTGGCATACTAAGGTGGACTCAGACTGAGCTGGACGCCCTGGATAGGCGGGTCCGTGTGCTGCTCACTACACACCGCATGCTACACCCACGCTCGTCAGTTATGAGACTGTACATCCCGCGTAAGTGTGGCGGCCGTGGCTTTTTAAACGCCAAGGACCTCCATAACCGCGAGGTGTGCAGCCTCAGGGAGTACTTCCTAAACAACGAGTGTGGGATACATCGCGATGTAGTAGCAGTAGACAGAAGCCTTACTCCTCTTTCCTTGGCAAACGAGAACTGGCGTAGACCTAAGGTGCTTAGCACCGACGACCGCAAGGACATATGGAAGAGTAAGGAGCTACACGGGCGGTTCTACAAGGCCCTCACGGGGCCCGATGTAGACCTGCTCGCGTCGGTGAACTGGCTACGCTTCGGTGATCTCTTCGGGGAAACTGAAGGTTTTGTCTGTGCAATTGCGGACGAAGTTATGATGACGAACAACTACCGGAGATATATCCTGAGGGACGGTACGGTCGACATCTGTCGGGCATGCCGCCGCCCCGGAGAGTCTATCAGGCATATTATCTCCGGTTGTTCCCATCTAGCTAACGGCGAGTACTTGCACAGACATAATCAAGTAGCCAGGATCATTCACCAGCAACTTGCTGTTCGATATGGTCTTGTGGGGTCTGAGGTGCCGTACTATAAGTACGCACCAACGCCGGTTCTCGAAAATGGTCGCGCCACGCTCTATTGGGATCGATCTATCATCACGGACAGGACTATTGTAGCCAATAAGCCTGATATCGTGCTGATAGATCGATCCAAGCGCCGTGCAGTGCTCGTCGACATCACCATCCCCCATGACGAGAACCTCGTGAAGGCCGAGAAGGACAAGCTCAGCAAGTACCTTGACTTGGCTCACGAGGTTACCGCCATGTGGGATGTTGATTCGACGATCATTGTTCCGATAGTCGTTTCGGCGAACGGACTTATAGCGAAGAGTCTCGATCACCACCTCAAGAGACTCTCGCTAGATGGCTGGATCAAGGGTCAGATACAGAAAGCGGTTCTTCTGGACACGGCGCGCATCGTCAGGAGGTTCCTCTCTCTGCGGCCCTAACCACCGGTAGCCTGGGCCCCGCCCCGCTGCCGGCGGCACCCTAGGTTAGGTTTTTTATAATGTGTTTATATTTTGTAATTTCACTTTGTATTTTACTTTTTATATATATATTGTAAAAAGCCTAATCTAAGAAAATAAAGATATACCTGAATACAATCAGTTCCATATGGGCCCTGGCATGGCAAACAGTTTTAAGATAATATTTAACTACGGTTACTCTTTGCTGATATATAGCAAACGACTGAATTGGCCGTTTCATTGGATTGGTGTCAACCATATTCATCGTAATCGTAACGTCAAAATGATTGCGACAGTAATTAATTAACCCACTAAGTACCCAATCATTAATATTGAATACGCTCGATCGATTCGGCAGCTACTGGCATTTGTAATACTAATTAATTTTGGAGGAATTGGTGCAGAATGTAGACAAATTCACTTCAATAAACACCAAAGCTTTCTAGGAATTATACCTAAAAGAAAAGGTGTTCATTGAAGTAGGACATTATTCTTCAATTAAATTAGCTGTTGTAACAGTTTTTATACATTGTATATTATATATATAACTTCGGTTCGATTGCAGACTTTTCACCAATTTTTCGACAATCAGGCATGTCAATTAATGTAATAACAAAAAAAAACTGGCCAAGAGCATGTCGGACCATGCTCAGTGTAGGGTTCCATAGCCGTAACTATAAGGTAAAAAACGCGATGTAAAAAAAGTACAACAACAAAAGAGCGTATCTTCATAGCAATTACGTCCTTTTGTTGAGAAGCGCAGTTTATCGGCAAGAACTCAAAAACGATTAATCCGATCTTGTTGAAAATAATTTTCGTTGGAAGTATTAATTGAGCGTTATTTTTGTAATTTTTTTTATATTTTTCGGACACACGGTTTAGAAGATAGAGGGGGGGGGGACACGATTTTCACAAATTTCGGAGCGATTATTTCCAAAGGTATTCACTTAATCAAAAATATTACTTAAGAACCTTAAAATGTTTTTAAAAGAGCTGTCGAACTATGTACCACACGTTAGCATTTTCTGAAAAAATTTTTTTTAGCTTCTGTTACATGTATGGAGTGCCCACCCTAGATTTTTTATTTTTATTATTTAACTACCAAACATAGTAGCGGCATCTACAAGACATCTATATTCCAAATTTCATTAGTATACGTTTTGTAGATTTTGAGTAAAATGCCTGTGACATACGGACGGACGGACGGACGGATAGACGGACGGACATGACGAAACTATAAGGGTTCCTTTTTAGCCATTTTGGCTACGGAACCCTAAAAAGGTGGAGCAGTCCAGCACTCATGTATGCGAAATATAAAATGACTTCGAGAGAGCTGGCTATATTGCATTCCTTGCTTTATTTTCTTATTTTTTGGGGTATTTTAATTGAAATTAAAAATGTTTACAACTTTAAATTTAAATGAGACATCGTAAAGTAGCGAAGAAAGACAACTAAAACCTTGACGTTGTCAGCTCTAGGAATGTGCCCGCTTAAAGGACCATTAGCAATAACTACTGACCTAATGAAGGTCTAAGGAAGGCAGCAACAGTTATCAAAGTAACAAATTAAATAACGAACAAACCAATTTGAAATTCGAACTATTCAATTCGCAGTGATTAACTACTGCGACTTAGCCCTTCGGGCCGAAATGTCAATTGGCATTTTTCCATTTTCAATTGTGTTTAAATCCCACTGCCAGTAAACGGCACAAAGGGATCTCCCTCGCCGGTGACACGGCTAGTTTCAATTTAACAGCTAATGGTTTTTTCATAGAAGCTGAAAGAGCTATTTAACGGTGGCTGGGTAGTCCGTTAACGCGCCTAGGGGATTATAGATTGGCCGATATGCTTGCTATGAAGCCAATCTGCCCAATCCTTACTCATGGATACGAGGGACACATAAAGGGCTTTAAGAGCTTCATTTTCATGCTGGACATTTCGTTGGTCACAAATGACTTGTTTGATAAATCGGAATGGAACGGATTGATAAAAACAACACAAATACTATTTTTTCTCTCAAACACGCCACTTCTAAGACGGGTCAATCAAGACCGAATCAAAGTCACGCGTTTCAACTGTCAGTTCAGTCCTAACCTAACCTGTAGAGACTGCCTCTAGGCATTAAGTCCGCCAATTGTTACTACTTTATGTTCGTTAGAGCTTAATTTGAGACCTTGGAAAGAATATAGGATAGTTTTTATGCTAGTACTGCTTGTGTGTGTTGACTGTGAGTCAGAAGTAAATGGATTGAATTGAAATGAAATCTGGCATACCAAGGTATAAGTAGATCAAGTCCTGGGTTGAAACATAGGATACTTTTTATCCCGGTTAAAAGTTCCCTTGGGATAATAAGGGTATAACGCAGGTGAAGCCGCGGGTATATGCTAGTTCTTTATAAATAAGAATCAAAGTAGGCAACTTCATTTGAAGCCGACATAATGTCGCGTTCACTAAAGTGAGCCGACCGCAACTTGATCGCTTAACTTAGTCTTAAACCTTTTCCAGTCGCTACTCTTGAAGTTTCACTTTATTCTAGATACTTTATTCTTGAAGTTATTCTTAGTTCTTTTAACTTTAAATGCTGTTTAGGTTCTGTGTTATTTTGAGCATAAAATCAAATGTCCAAGTAGGATTGTTTTTGTTTGATTAATAGTGCAAATGTGCTGGCCTTAAAGTAATTTCAATAAAACAATAGTACATTACACAACTAGTGTGGTAATACAAAGAAAGGCCGAGAACGCAGGAGTTTGCGGCCCGAGCTGCAAGCTAGGGACGTAAATATGCAATCGAGGGTTTTCTTTATTACCTCCCGTGTTGTGTACATCATTTTATGTCTACATTTGGCCAGAAAGCGGCTTTGTCGCTATTGCATTTTTATTCACTGTAATTTTTCCAAAATATTGTGTTAAATTCTCGATTAAAAAAGGGACGCCAGGCTGACAAAATTAGTGCCTAAGTTCGCAATAAAATCAAACAATTGTCTATGCGAGGATTGCGAGGTCTGTGTCAGCTGTCAGTCGTCAATTGTATTAAAATGTAAACAAATATTGTGAATAAGAGAAATTTGATAGGTATTTAAGTATACAGTTATCGCAAACTTTATGCTAATGACGAGTACGTACATCAATGCTTTAACACCTCTTAATTTTAGCAATATTATGCTTATCGATCGTCTGAAAATATTCAAGAACCATACCCATCTCACAAATTCTAGTCTCCGCGCGCGAACTCATTTTGATGTATTTATTTTGACATCAAGGGTGAAGCTCTATAATTCTTGTAATTCTTTCTACTTTTTTTTTCAATCCAATGGCCAGCACAACAATCTAATAACACCGAACACACACACACCTAAACAGAATAATCGATTTTTTTTTATTGTCACAAATGACACTTGTCAGTCGACACACCAAAGACCTCAACAGATAGGTACCTATTTTATTAAGACGGACGGACACACTCGTCGTTTTGGCGTCCTTAATTCATCGGGAATTGAAAAAAATATTTTACAAAAATTACAGGGAATAAAAATGCAATAGCGGTATTTTTTAGTTCATTACATCGAGAACTACTTATCGAAAAAAAAAATATATAAATTACACATCTTTGAAAAACTTGACTTAGCCAATTGCTTGTGCGGTGGATGACTTAAGAAATAACGATTCATACCTATCATATTTATAAATCTGCAAACTCCATAGAACTCTTAGACATAAGCTGCGTTTCCACCTGAGATGTACGAGGTAGCGATAGCCGAGCGGTGTGCGAGGAAAAAATCCACGACTTTTTATTTCGGAGTTGATCATAATTAATAACAATTTTAAATCTTAAGAATATTTTTTTTAAATCTTTGGAGCATTCATTTGGCTCCGTACCGATAGATTACCTAGTCGGAGTTAGTAACTCCATGGATTTGATAAGATTTGGAAGGACTCGATAAGAAATCGGTACGGATTCGAATAATTTAAATCTTTAAGTCCGGGCTTAGGGGAGACCGGGTATGGTTGTCTCACGGGTTCGATTGGTGAAGTAGGGAAGGAGGTGAAGCTCTTGCGATCTTTTACCACCGAGCGATGCAAATATTCCTTCGTTTCGTATTATTTAATGGCTGCTGTGACAACCAACCCGTGAGACAACCATACCCGGTCTCCCCTACCAACCTCTAAAGCGCAACCTTAGTATTTAGTAGACATTTAGAACCGGTACTGGCCAAAAACCACTAATCACCGCTCACTTATCTTATAATGGCGTCTTCTAAATTCAGAGCTGCGTTTCACCTCTTAAAGGTGCGACAAAACCAATGCTCAAAAGACGTTGACGCTCCGTAAACGCAGTGACGTTGCTTATGCGTCACGTTTTTAAAATACGTCTACACGCGTTAAACGTAGTGACGTGAATCGTGTGTCACGTTTTTGCTTAAAATAGGTATGAATAGTACGCAAACACTACGTATTTTAAGCACCGGTTTGAAAGATAAGAGGCAAAAACGTGGCGCATAAGGCACGTTACTACGTTTACGGTACGTCAACGTCTTTTGCGCAGCGGTTCGGCCGCACCTTAAAACGTTTTGAATGCCAGGCGGCGATCCCGAGGGAAATTTTGGGGAACTTTGCAACCACTAACAACTGATGGGAGCTACGAAACTCGGACGATCTCAATAATTCTCTTGTAGTGCGATTCAGGAATTTGATGTCAATCTCACCCCCAATATAATTTGATCCGTAAAAGCGAAGCGATAAGTAGACCGACGGTTCTCTGCCTTTTCGCCGCATTTTTTTTCGCAAATGTTTCATTTGTCTACTATTTAATTCTCCAACTCACGATTTTCTCTGAAACCACATCTTTTTCGGAGCTTTCATAAAACAAGCCTAACCTAACCTACTGTACTCGTATTCTATAAAAACACCGCTATCACTCTAAAAAAAAACTGGTTGCTCCTAACCAGATTGTGATAGTTATAATGAAACATCTTGATTCAATACGAGCCTAACAGAAGTTAGATGCACCAACTAAGATGATATTGATTGTTTATCATAGTTCAATTAACCATGTTCTGATTTGATTCAATAAACATTGATGTATAAGGTAACTAATTAAACATGATCGAAGCATACAAAGAAGAAAATAATGATAGAAACAAGGAATATATTTGTTAAAATTATCAAGATTCTAGATTGTTGTTTTAATCACTAATGAACTTGCTGTCTTAATTAATCAGCTTTCGTTGATATGTTTAATATCGTGTTTGTTTTATTTAAGTTAAGCCGACAAAGAGAAAAATCTCTCTTAGATGGCTCAGATTTTTTAGAGTGTACTATCAGCGGCCCAGAGCACTTTTTATGTGTGTGTGTTTTTTTATTAGAATTAGAACCTACTGTCATACTATAAACGTTCAAAACTCATTTTGAATAAGTTCTATAAGGAACGTGCACAACGAATGTGCTGCCAACTGGTGCCGCCAATCCAAATCTTGTACTTTATCATGCTGGAGCCACATTAACGGGAAACATCGTTAGTATCGCGATGAAGGACGATTAACGTTAAAGTAGAGTTGTATATGTTACCGGCCAAACCCGATTTCCGGCCAAACTAGTTTGTCCTAGGCCAAACCGGTTTATCCGGAGCGTGTCAGGACGAACTAGTTTGTCCTAGGCTAAACTAGTTTATATAAATATATTCGGACTTAGTGAAATCTACTGATATGTAATACAACTCAGTGTCGAAAAAAATGTTATATGTGCCCTTTTGCGTTATGGGGCAGTATACTTGACTTCAAATATCTGAATTAAATAAGTCGTCGATTCGTGGGTAAACTTGAAATATGTCGCTTAAGAAAAATTAAGCTACTTTTTTATTCTTATCTGTCATTTGTGTATTGCTTTGGGTAATATAATTATGCTGCGAATTTCGGGAAAATATTTTTGCAGCCAAATAACGGTGACAATGTTAAAATTCGGATATTGTTTTACGCAGTCTGAAAACAGGAACCAAGAAGAAATATTATAGGTTACCAGACTTTTACTTAGTTTTGTTTTGATGACTTCGTTTGAAATTAAATTTATTTTATATTTTCTTTTATTGAACACTAGGTAGATGCCGCTCTGCGATTTCATCCGATATTTTTATACAAACGTTCAACCTCTCTCGAAATAGTACTTTATGCCACACCTCGCTTGCAGCTCGGGCCGCAAACATCTGCGATCTCGGCCTTTCTTTGTTTTACCACCCTAGTTGTGTAATGTACTATTGTGCACTTCTAAGTCCAATAAAAAAGTCAATTTCAAATGTAATTCCTCTATTAGATCAGCTTCATATCTTAATAATATTGCATTTTGACCCGATCTGTATATGCAAAATTTTACTGGAAAATAGATGAAAATTTAATTTGGAGGATTTGATTACAGAACAGACAGACATGGGAGCAGGTGAAACTAAATAAAAGATTGTAAAAGTATAATGACTTTATAATATATGTCGTAAGTAAACCCGGCTGCCCCATATCAAAACCTAGTAAGGTCACCAGATTAAATTTTAAAAAGGGCGTGAAACATTTTTATGTTTATGTTTTTACGCCCTTTTTAATGTTTGATCTGTAGCACTTTCTAGGTTTTGATACGGGGCAGCCGAACCTATCGACAACTATAGATTCTTCAGACATTTCTCATCCGACCGAACAAAGGGGCGTGATAAAAACAGACGTGTCATTATCATCGCGTCGGGTCCCGATAAGGTCCGGATTACGGAATCGGACAAATGTCACAAGTCACCGCCTAACATTGGCTTTATTGAACGCATTGTTGGAGCATAATAAGCCGAACATCTACATTTTATTCCTTCTCTATTACATGCATTTATTCCTTCGATTAGTATTATTTTATGGCTGCCGAGAAAACAAAACCTCTGTGACAACTGCGTCATCATTTGAGCGTTTCACGCGCGTCACTTCCGTGGACACATTTTTGTCGAGATTCCGGCAGATTTTAATGTTAATGTTAAGGTATTTATTAGTAGTCCCAGATATGTATCAAATAGCTGGATGAGACTAAAATCTGAGGGAACTTCGACAATAATGTATCCACGAAAGTTAGGTGGGTGAAACGCTCAAATAATGACCTAACTATACCCGGTTTCCTTAAATATTTACCTAAAACTATTCGCTTTTGCCCGAGATCTCATCGCTGTAGAATGAGAATTTTATATCCCTTGCTCAAGAAATCAAAAAATCCACCCTCTTTCACCTCCTTAAGGGCTGATTTCCGGAGTGAAAATTAACCTATACCTTTCGAAGGGTTTCAAACTTCCTTTTTTTTTTTTTTTTTTTTATTCACGATAGGTAAGCATTTGACTTTGATCTCACCTGTTGGTAAGTGAAGATAAAGTCGATGATGGAGCATTCTTCATTCCGAATTTCATCTAGCACGGTTCAGCGCTTTCAGCGTGAAAAGGTAAGAGATAGACCGACACACAGAGTTACTTGCGCCTTATATATTTTATAATTCAATAGCTTTAACCTGTGGCTTCGTCTACGTTGTTCCCGTTACTGGTTCAACTCTTTACCGGGATATAAATGTATCCTATGTTTCAATCGAGGACTTGGTCTACTTGCATGCCAAATTTCAGCTCAATCCATCCAGCTGCTACCCCGTTATTTAGTAACAAGCATCCAAATATCCAAACATCTAAACATTCTCACAAATTTTCACATTTATAATATTAGTGTGATGTGACTGTAATATCATTTTCCGAAGCACCAATAGATACGTACGTATATGTATACGTAGATAGAGACCTGTAAAAGAGCCCTTCTGGCCTATTTCCAGAAATAAATGATTTGATTTTATAATATTATTGGATTCGTTTGGAATTGAAAATTTCAAACGTCAGCTTTATTAGACACGTTCATTAAATAAAACCAATCTAAAATAGCAAACTATCTAGTTGCACCTTACTTGTTCCATATTAATTATTAATCATGTCTCAAATAAATTTAATTTAATTTCAAAAGTTTTTTGAACGTGCTTCTATGATAAGTTCGCCTTTGTACACAAACCTTTATTTTGTAACCCTGTGCTTTGTATTATATTGTGCAATAAAGAGTTTACATACATACATACATAATGTATACTTACTGTAGTATTAAAATACTCTAAGCAAAAAATGCATTATTCCAAAACTGTAAAACGCACTAATTGATAAAGCAAACTATTATCCAATTCATTAATCAATTTCTTGGTTTTATTCATTTTACTCAAACAAACGCGTGTGGTGTTTGGTCGCTGATTTCAATTCAATTCATCATCATCAACGCCGAAGCTAGTTAACGGCTAATTACTGAACGGCAAGATTAATTAGACTTAAGCGAAATTGACGTGAATGAATTTTAGAAGCGATTCGAATTTGTCAATTCAGTGCTAACATTCAATCAACGCAATGAATAGTTTCAGATTAATTAAAGTGGCGTTAATTTATCGTTAATTCCGGCACTACGTGTAGGTAATATTAAGTAATGTTCGTACAACTACTAACTATTGAATGTTTGCTAATAGGTTCCTTTAATCGTAATATCACAGTATAATATCAGTAATTTGTCTTCCTACAAAAGGTACATTACGAAACTTGTATGTGTGCGTGCAGTAAACGAACACACTACAAGCAAAGTTTTGCGAATGCGTAAGAATGCGCCAATACGGATCGCACCGTCTGCCCCTCGACCTTGAATAGGTATCGCGCGCTCTTGAACGGCCAAAGAAAAACTACTTGTTTGTTTTTATACTTTGGTAATATTAATGATCGTGCTGACATAGACACCTCTATCCCAACTTCACTTTCCCGGGATAAAAAATGTCCTATGTCGGTTTGATATATTTTATCCTGACGACCGCATTAGCTTAGTTGGTAGTGCCCCTGCCTACGAAGCACGAGGTCCTGGGTTCGAATCCCGGTAAGGGCATTTATTTGTGTGATGAGCACGAATATTTGTTCCTGAGTCATGGATGTTTTCTATGTATTTAAGTATTTGTATCTATTAAATATATCGTCGTCTGGTATCCATAACACAAGCCTTATTGAGCTTACTATGGGACTAGTTCGATTTGTGTAAGATTGTCCCCTAATATTTATTTATTTATTTATCATGTCCCCGTATATATCACAGGTAGTGATTATATCAGTAATTGATTTAATCACTACCTGCGAATGAGAATGGGAATTTGAATTCCCATTATACTCGTAAACCAATAATTGAATCCCTTTATAGTAGGTACATTACTTACCTAGGGCGGTAAAACAAAGAATGTCTCAGATCGCAGGTATTTGATGATAAATATGCGATCTGAGGCTTTCTTTATTACCGCCCGTGGTAATTACACAATGTTACTCCTCCTAGTGGGATTTTCCGCAGCGTAGCGGGCGGTTATTGCTACTTTATGGCCAGGTGTGCCGTAAAATTATGAAATTAATCAAATACAACGGCTTGTAAAATTACAGATACTGACTCTTTATTATAATAGACGAAGTATTCAGAAAACTTACGCTAAAGTGTACCGAATCATCCAATTATGTTAGATCAAATTAACCAATGGAAAGCAGCTGTCAACTATTAATTGGGTGAATCAAATTTTCTTTGTCAACAAAATTTCACCTTCTCCGACTAAAATTGAAAGGAAATTTTTATTCGGATATTTTCTTAATAGAGTGTATGCTCATTTAACAGACAGATAATAAAGCTACGTAATAAAAATATTTTTTAGTATAAATTGTTTATAAGCAGTGACCCAGGGGACATAGCTGTATGAAAATAAGGATTTGTCCGCTGGGTCACCCTATTTATTTGTTAAAAACGAGTTTTATTTTTATACCTAATCTATTTCTAGATGTAAGATCTTGTTCCATTTAAATCATGTTAAAACATGCAAAAGGTGACCAAATAAGGAGAAAGAGCAATCTTTGCATAAAGCAAAAAAAAAGTTTATTCACCCAATTCCATTGTAGGTTGGCAGATCAGCTAGACAAGCTTTGGGTCAAATAGATAATATTATGTACAGAAGCTATCACCCGCATTGGTCTGTGACGGATTGATAAGGGACACTAATTATAATTATCAGTGCGATTTGGTACACGTGGCAATGGTTTCACCACGTTTATATGGGTCATGGAGCAAGAAAATAAGGCATAATACAATATTCAAAGAACCTAATGATGTTAATTATTAATTTCTTATCACCGAGATTTGTAATTATTTGTCAGATTATAAGTAGACATAAATATTTTTGCATAAAATTTGGTCACCCTCAATGTGACGTCTTGTCACTTCCCATACTGCGTATGTCAAAAGTCCTATGACTTTGGTGACCATGATTTATTTAGTTAAAGATTAATTTGACTTGAAAATAAGAAAATTTTAATTGTTGCTGTTTTAATCAAATGCTATATTAAGATAATATTGACCAGTTATAGAGTAAGAAAAATTGGTCCGGGATCACGACCCAGAAATCATCCTATTGGTGCACAATTTTCCATACCACGTACGTATTTAAATGGGTAGAAAAGGTACAAATACTCGTGCTCATCACAATATTTGGCCTCACCTGGACCTCACCCGGGCCGGCCGCTGCGCTAAGCGAAGGTGCCGCTTTCTGGCTCCGTCGAACAGAAAATTAGTATACAAACCTTGGCCAGTAAATAAGAAAGCCTCAGATCACATGTTTTCTGATGACGTGATCTGAGACATTTCTTACTTTACCAGCCTCTGTATGTAATGTACCGGTATGGTATGTAATGTATTGAAAGTCAGAAAAGGCACCTTCAAACGTAAAGTCATTTGAATTGCATAATTTATTTTATGCCAGATCTGGCCATATAGTGACTTTTTCCGCACGCTGCGCGTACGGGAAAAGCCGCTTTCTGGCCAAGTGTAGACATAAAATGATGTACACAACACGGGAGTTAATAAAGAAAGCCCTCGATCGCATATTTACGTCCCTCGCTTGCAGCTCGGGCCGCAAACTTCTGCGATCTCGGCCTTTCTTTGTATTACCACCCTAGTTATGTAATGTACTATTTTCACGCTAACGCTTACGAATTCTAAGACAAAATAACGTCGTATTAATATGAAACGCCAAATTTACGTCTTTATTACAAAGCAAAGGAGCCTTTCTCAGGAATGTATACTGCCACTCACTTATGTCACTGGAATTGCTATTATTGGCCTATTAACGTCACATTCCGCAAAATATCTTTCTTATATTGGATTTTATGGAATTATGGCGTTGTTCTACTTACAAGGCGCAGAAAGAACGTATTTTCTATGCACTAAATATTACGTATAGTTACCGTGAGGAGTCACGTGAAGATGTTTTCAATATGTCTTAATTGCTATTCTACAAAAAATAGACAAATATGATAAAATGCTCTTTAGCACCCAAATTTCATGCATTTTCACATTTAAAGGAGACATCGAATGGAGAGTGTGATTCTGAGCGATCGTTGAAGCCAGGTTGCAGTACTTGGAAATGTTAGTACCTATGGCAGTACTCAGGGGCGTATTTTGAAATTTGGCGCCCTGGCCAATATATTGCCGCCCCAGAAGTAAAAGTTGGTTGAATGGCGCCAAAATCAAAATAAAATGCAATCGGCCAGGGGCGGTTACGCCGCCCCAGGCGTATTGGTGTCCCGGGCTATGGCCCGGATGGCCCTAGGGTAAATACGCCTCTGGCAGTACCGGGAATTGGAGCTTAGTTGGAGCAATCGGCCTCCACAATTTGGCCTGAAGAGCGTTGGGTCGCTGGAAGTTGATGGAGACAAAAAGAAAGACCTATGTTCAGCAGTAGAAAACTCCGTCTTGAAAAGATGAGGAAAATGTTAGTAATTTAATTAAATGGCACGATATGTAGGTCATGTCAGAAAAGCATCTGTTCTTGATTTTATTTTGAAACAAACTCAAGCGTATGAATTTTAGTTCGGTCCAAATATTCCGTTATCACGAATTCCACTCAACGGAAATTTTGTGAAAAATCTTCAAAGCTTCCTAAAGGTGCAATTTTAATTGGAATCTATCACGAAATTCCTATCGAGATCCTTTTGAAATAAAATAACGTAACTTCATGATTAAATCTTCTCGGTAGTTTAGACGGGTACCTACGATATCTATACTATACTATGTTTCATTTACATAATAATACTGTTCGTCAATACCTGGCTGTATAAACAATATCCGCTAACCCATCATAAAAATATTATTATCCAAAATTGGGGATTTTTGCGATATTTCACTCGGTTGACGTCATTATTTTTCATGGGTTTTACGAGTTCGAACTAAACCTGAAATTGCTATTATTTTCAGTGTTATTTTTGCAGATAATATCTAAAATTAACTAAAGATCAAAACGGGATTCAATAATTTCACAACCCTGGTTTATTTTAGCAAATATGGCGGTATTTCACTGACCCGAATTCATCGTCCATGAGTGCAGAACATTATGCTAAAACAAGGGGACCCGTCCCCCATTTGTACTTTCTTGTATTGTATAGGAGCATTCCATGAAAACATCTACTTTTTGTCGTTTACGGAACGATATGGTATAGCTATCCTATGTAATAAAACCTATTACCTGCTAAGAAACACTGATATTCAGCTTTCTAATTTTACATGCCAAAAGTATTAAAATGGTATAGTTACGTTACGTTTCCATATAATCCTTCTGTAATAAAGTTCAAATAAATAAATAAAACCGTTCCACTTACTACTTTTAATCAGTCCTGATAGTCGGTTGTAAATCGGCAAACTGTTGCGCCGCGATAAAGGGTTTATTGGTGGTTAAGAGCGGAGTAAACTAGGCGATAAGTGGGAATTGCCATTTACAACTGTGGGTCTAGTGAAAAGAGGCACAAGACACATATAAACTAGGTACAAAAAGTCACAACCACAACTCTATCGTTAGACTTAAGCTCCTTTGTACTTAAGTTATATGTGACTTGTACTAAACTAGACCCACAGAATTGTAGGTTTAACTCAAGCAGCAAGGGTGTAAGAAAGGATTGAAAATATAGAATCTATCCCTAAGGACTTTAGATTTTAACACCATCTGATTTATCTTTAGTTGGTGCGGTTGAATTGCGTGAAATTGAGAAGATAACTGAACAAATGTTTGCAAGCGCCCAGAGCAGCAGTCGGCAACCTTTTGGCAGCCATGGGCCACATAGTAGCTAACGCAATTGACGCGGGCCGCACTTGGTTAATAATTTGTGATTTTCTGCGATTCTGAATACAACAACCTTTACATACAAAATAGCCAGGGAGGCTCGCGGGCCGCGGGTTGCCGACCGCTGGCCCAGATGATATTACTACAAGTAGTAGACTTGGAGGAAAATCACACATTTCTGTTTTAGTCGTACATTAATTAATACTTGAACAAAGTACATTAAGGAATTTATCTTTTTAATTAATGAATTTAACCTTAAAATACTCGTGTGATCTTATTAGGAACATAAAAACCACAGTCGTATTTTAAGAGATTACATTCATTATGTATATATTGTATAAACTACTATTAGAGCTTGTGTTACGATGTTATGTGAAATCAAAAATAAATTCAAATTAGGTTCGAAAGTCGGAAAAAGTACTCATACAATTCCATAACTAAAGTGTTTATAATGTTAATGGGTACTATTCATAACACATAGACCTTCATCACCAACAGTCGAAAGAAGTTCACGTCTGGACATAGGCCTTCTCCCAAAATCGCCATCATGTCCGTTCTACGTTGCCCGCATCCACCAATTTACCCATAGAGGTTATAATTTATCAATTTAGGTATTTAAAAGATGGATTCGTAACTTAGAATATTATTAAACCACAACTCTTTAAAGCTGTGTCCAACTTTCAGTCCGTAACGAGACACTGTCCCGATAACGTGTCAATAAGGACGACGCATTGTCACCCTCTGTTCTAAAAACAGTTCCCCCTACGTGATGCATTGTCGGTCACCCTTTGTTGTTATAAAACTATGACATAGTTTCACAAGGACGTTTCATAAGTTTATAGTTAATTTAGTTTCTTTTCTTAAGAAAATGAAGAATGATATTAATCCCTCAGTAAATTATAAGATACTAAAAAATATAGGTATATTTTTGGGGCCTTTCTTTTCCAGGGGAACGTAGGCCTAGGAAAAGGATTGTTGAAGCCCATCTAGCATGTATATTAACTCTTTTATTTTAAGATGTTTTACAGATGATAGTTTGAGCTGTAGGTACCTAATTTGTACGAGAAAAAATATTTTTATGCCACACCTGGCCATAAAGTGGCTTTTTCCGCACGCTGCGCGTACGGAAAAAGCCGCTTTCTGGCCAAGTGTAGACATAAAATGATGTACACAACACGGGTGGTAATAAAGAAAGCCCTCGATCGCATATTTACGTCCCTCGCTTGCAGCTCGGGTCACAAACTTCTGCGATCTCGGCATTTCTTTGTGTTACCACCCTAGTTGTGTAATGTACTATTTCTCGTTCTACCGTGACCACGAACGCTAAAAGGGTTACGAACGACGGAATGTAAAATTCAGCAATATTATACACGACTAGCATTTACCAGCGGCTTCGCCCGCATTATTCCCGTTAATGTCCCAAGGGAACTCTTTACTGGGATATAAAGTACCTTATGTTTCAATCCAGGACCAGTTCTACTTGCGTCCCAAATTTCATCTCAATCCGACCAGTTGTTAACGCGTTATTTAATAATAAACATTCAAACCTCCAAACATCGAAACTTTCAAACATCGAAACGTCCAAACATCTAAGCATCCAAACATATTCACAAACTTGCACATCTTTTATCTATATACATGAAACAATTAGTTAGTTACACCATTTATAACTCAGGAACGGGTGGAACAATTTTCTCTCGTCTACCCCCTACAAAAAAATAACTAATGAAACAGAAAAAAATAAAAATTCTGAGGCCTAACAAAATTCACCGGAACAGCTAGTTTATAATATTAGTAGTATAGTGCTTAATCCGTTTAAATTGTTTTGTTTCAACCATTTCGTTAGCACACGTTTCTGCTTAAGTAAAAAAAACATTATGTTTTGAGGAATACTGCACCAACAAAATCAGTTATCACTGTAGCATCCTTTACACCCTCCTTATTCATGCCCAGTTACCCACAAAACATAGTTCAATTGTAATACAAAAGGAATTATACCACAACAATGTCCAGCCGAGTTTTCCCAATCTCTCCCATACGAGATTACTTACAAATTCTCACAAAAGGAAACTGAGATTATCCCAAAATGTCCATAACGCCCATGCGATACCTTCTGAATGTGATTGTCGAAAAATGTGGACTGGAAACTTGGGAGAGGGGATTATTCTGTTGATCTTCTTTCGCAGTGGGAAACCGCATGGCCAAACAGAAATATTAAATTGGTGGAAGAACATACCGCAAAACCGCAACCGCAAATTTGTTAACACGAATCATACATATATGTCGCAGCCAACTGGTTTAATTAGCCATTTGGTTAACTGCCTAGCATTTTCACTAAACTATGACCCGCCAATTTCTCGTAATAAACGCAACAATTATTTACCTTTTGTACTGTAACATGCTAACACTATACTAGACACGACAATAGTGCTTCAATTAATTGCATACCTGTAAAAATCTTGCATGGTTCAGTAGAAATACCTAATTTTTCAAAATTACCCCACGTTCGAAATTAACTCAACGCACCTTAATACTGATATAATTACATAAATATGCTACAAAATGTGGCTTTCCATGGCTAAAGGGACCTTATAGCAGGTATTGAGTTAAGCACAGATCCTAAATCTGCGTTAAATAAGCTATCTAATACAAAAAAAACCATGACCCTAAGTCCCATACTTTTTTTTTAAAAAAACATCAAACCCGCACATGCTAAAATTGCACTTTTGAGAAATCGTCAAAAGAAGTTTGACACTAATTTTAAGTATGTTCCCGTTGGAAGTTATGGAGATGATGATTGATTATGTATCTCAAGGTGTTTTTCTTTGGAAATTAGTAATGGTTTTTTTAATGTGACTTCCAGGTCGTGAAAAATCAGCCTTTGATTAGAGCAAGTCGCTTATGAGAAAAATATTAAAAAAAAAAAAACGGGCTGTTTTTTAATATATTGTAATCTAAACCATTGTATATAGTTAGAGATATTGGACTGTACATTTTGGGATAGAAATAAAATCACATTGTCAACGAAATATTTTTATTTTAATTAAAATGTCATTTTTATTATATTTTTCATCATTCCTATAATATTTACAATTTTCGTATAATGAGTTCTAAATTATATTTAATCAGTCTACACAAGTATCTCAAAAGTGTCATTATTATTCTACAAGTCGTATTTTTTGATTTATAAACGATTGAAGTTACGTAAAAATCACAAATTTATTCCCATACATTTGAGAAAAGGGACCTTATGACCAGCCATAAGCAAAAATTATTGATAATTACAGTATGGCACGATATTTACATTATTTATTGACTAATCTAGTATTAAAACAGAAAACTGAAGAAAAAAGGTTATTAGACATTTACTTCAAATCTTGATCAATTAAGAGTAATTCTCAAATAATGTTGCGTTGAATTTAAGTGTTTAGTCATAAGGTCCCTTTTCCCAAATGCATGGGATATTATGGCCTTATGACCAATGACAGGCAAAACTTGTTGATAATTACAGTATGACACGATATTAACGTTATTTATTTACTAAACTTGTATTAAAACAGAATATCGAAGAAAAAAGTTTTTAGAAATTTACTTCAAATTTTGATCAATTAAGAGTTATTCTCATAATTATAACGTTAATGGTGAATAATTCACTCCATGGTGTTATGATGATGTGTTTTGTATAGACTACTTTTCTATAAAACCAAAAATTACCGAGTTTTATAAAAAAAAAATCATAATGGTAGGGTAGGATTCGCCAAAAAAAACTTTTTTGTTTTTGTCGATCTTTTGAAAAAAAATTAAAAAGATTCTTATTCTTAAGTGGTCAAAAATTATAGAGACCGCCAAAAAATGTCTTTTTTCGTAAGTTTTTGAAGAAAAAAAATTAAAAAACTTTTTCTTAAATGGTCAAAAATGACAGGCATTCGCCAGTTTTTTTTATTTTTTCAAATTTTTGAAAAAACAAGGTTTTTCTAAAAATGGTCAAAAAGTTTTACGATTCGCCAAAAACACTTTTTTTATCGGGTATAAAAAAAATGTTTTAAATTTTTTTTTAAATAAAAAAAAACGACACAAAACAAATATATTTTTTATTTTTATTTTTTTTTTCAATTCCGAATCTGTTGCCCCCAATGCCTTTCCTTCCAAACTTTCAGCTTTCTAGGATCATTTTGAAAATTTTTGCTTACCATTATGCAGGCCGCATGCTTGTTTGCAGTGTTGGCAAAAATGTAATCCCAATTAACAATTAACGATTGATCTGTTAATTGCAAATAACAATTAATGAAAAGTAATTGTTAATTGCAATTAACGATTACGTAATTGTTAATCGTTAATTGAGATTAACAATTGATTTAGCTACGCATCATAAGTAGGCAAGACATCTTTTCGAAAAATAGGAACAGCAGAGCTCACATCCACTTCTATGTGTCTTAAGGTGGATTTAGATGATGATCAGGGTCTGATGATGGAGCCGAAAGGTATCTATGGGAACTACGTAAAAAAACGACGCAACCCCATCGTGTTTGGGCTCAGTTGTTTCATCTTGACAAGTACTCTGAACCGAAATGATATCCAGGGTCTGATGATGGAGCCGGAATGTGGCCATGGGAACTTCGTAATAAAATGTCGGAACCCCATCGTGTTTGGGCTCATTTGTTTCGTCTTGACGAGTACTTTGAACCGTAATGATATCCAGAGTCTGATGGTGGAGCCGGAAGGTGGCAATGGGAACTCCGTAATAAAACGTCGGAACCCCATCGTGTTTGGGCTCATTTGTTTTGTCTTGACAAGTACTCTGAACCGAAATGATATCCAGGGTCTGATGATGGAGCCAGAAGGTGGCCATGGGAACTCCGTAATAAAACGTCGGAACCCCATCGTGTTTGGGCTCATTTGTTTTGTATTGACAAGTACTCTGAACCGAAATGATATCCAGGGTCTCATGATGGAGCCGGAAGGTGGCCATGGGAACTCCGTAATAAAACGTCGGAACCCCATCGTGTTTGGGCTCATTTGTTTTGTCTTAAAGAGTACTCTGAACCGAAATGATATCCAGGGTCTGATGATGGAGCCGGAAGGTGTCTATGGGAACTCCGTAATAAAACGTCGGTACCCCATCGTGTTTGGGCTTATTTGTTTTGTCTTGCCGAGTACTCTGAGACTAAACACGATAGGGTTCCGACTAGGGAATGCAAACCGGTTAACCGAAAAACCGGTTAACCGCCTGTATTTGGCAACGGTTAATAACCGGTTATCGAGCCCAGAAACCGGTTTTTAACCGAAATGTAAAAAACTGTAGTAAATTGACAAAAATTCTGTAATTTTACCGTATTCCTTTCCGATTACTCATTTGTTATACTCTGCGAGTTCAGAAACCTTTAAAAATCAATCACATTGGTACTTTTACTATGTTCCTTTAAGTTTTTCTGCAGATTGAAGCGATTTGAACATTACACACTAATTTACACACATTACTTGTATTAATTAACAAACTCTCATCATCTTACTTTTTTCCTTTACGTTTTTTCTTCTTACCTGTAGTTTTTTTTCATTAGTAAGTGGAGTTTTCTATAGTCAACAGTCAAGTCAGCCTGATTCAATCAATTATAGTTAATAGTCTACATCTTTTCCTTGTGTCCCTTTTAGGTCTTAACGTCTGATTCGTAACGGGTTCGACAAATTAAGAGTTTTTTTTTATATAATTCCAATCGTACTTTATTTATAACACCACCATAGGAAACACCAGAGTCACAAAAGATTTATACCAAAGACAATTTTTTTTCCACAAATTTTCAGATAATCGTAAAAATCAACTAAAGCTAACGCCGGAAATCACTGCCAAATTGATGTCAAAAACTTGATACTTTGTGGCAAAACCTGCGTAAAACTGATTCCCTACGCAACCTGTTAACCTATATTACTTATACCATTTCTGAAAGAAAATTTCTTCACTTTGTCTATAATACGATGGGAATGTAGAAGTGTCTGCAAATATCTGGTGTAGCAGGTACTTTAGCAAAGTAATGTTCGCAACCGAGTGTTGGTTACCATTCGATAAAGCAATAATTATTACGTCAATAATATCATACCTACCACTAATATTATTGATGTGTGTGACAATGTTTGGAGGTTTAGATGTTCGGATGTTTCTTACTTAATAACGCAGTATCAACTGAATGGATTGAGATGAAATTTGGCATGGAAGTAGACTAAGTCCTGGATAAGGATTTCCCTTGATATAATAACGGGAATAACGCAGGTGATGCTACGGGTATAAGCTAACAAAAAATGGCGCACAGTTTTAGTTAAATAATACGCTTTCCCAGCATTGATTTGACTGTAGTTGGGGTTGAGCCACGATGATAAAGAGCAAGAGAAAATTGAACTTAAAGACTTGATCCAACGAAGTCTAGCAGTATCGACATATTGAACAGTATTGGGTTCTGTGGCCAAGGGAGTCGCCATCTATGAGAACACGTGATACACATGTACCCACCTTGATGCAAATACTTTACAGCTTTGACGATCGAGCGAGAATAGACGGTGTTAAGTTAAAAAAAAACCTATTAAACAAAAGTCAAAGTAAATGGCAAAATTGAAGGAACTTGCTGGGTGCCCTGGTGGTCGAAGACCAGAGGCACTAGGTTAGATTCCTGGTCTGGACCATAGGAGAGCGCCATTTAATTTTTCTATGTATTTTGATTTCTTCGATTTTATGTAACACAAAAATGTGGTGTAATTTACCCGCATTAAAAAACTAATAAATAAAACATCATGTTCATTTCATATTGTAAATCTAGGTACCTAGTGAATCCGTTTCAAAACAGGCCTTACTTTTTATTTTCCGTCTGGCTAAATTATCACGATATACTGTCAGTAAAGTTCCCATTATTATTGTTTGTTATTTAAGTTGATTTTGTTTAATAATCGACTAAGCAATATTTTAAAGTAGTTCTTATTATCATACACTCACAAAAACGACAAAAATGGACGAAAATAAATTAACCGGTTTTTAATCGGTTAACCGGTTTTTTCGGCATCACATCGGTTAATAACCGGTTAAAAAATTTGGCCGGTTATTGCATTCCCTAGTTCCGACATTTTATTACGAAGTTCCTATGGCCACCTTCTGGCTTCATCATCAGACTGGATATCATCTCGGTTCAGAGTACTCGTCAAGTCGAAACAAATGAGCCCAAACACGATGGGGTTGCGTCGTTTTTTTACGTAGTTCCCATAGATACCTTTTGACTCCATCATCAGACCCTGGACATCATTTCCACGGATCTATATCGGGATCCCTAAATTTTTTTAACCTATTTTTGCATTCCCTAATACTTTTTGTCATAATGATCATTTGTCCTAACACTCACATGCCCTAATATTTGATTCCCTCACATCATATTGATGAAATTTTTATGCCCTAATATTTATTTTACCTAATGTCATTTGCTATATTGATTATTTATGCTAATGACATTTTGCCTAATAGTCATTTATCATAATTACTAATAAACCCTAAAGATCACACGTCCTAATCGTCATTTATCCTAACTTTATATGGACTAATGTAGTTTATCCTATTATTGTATAACCTAACATTATTTGTCCTCACGATTTTTTCCCTAATAGTGATTACCCAAATATTATATGTTCCAACCAATAACCATACCCTAACCAAACTAACATAACCTAACCTTTTTTTTTCACCCGGAGCAATGCATGAAACTGCATACCACCATGTAACCTAAGGCCATCGGGGGTGACAGCCAGATGTTACGCATTGGTTATGTGGGGCTCTCCGCTCCAGAAGGGATTGGCCTACCCATTAAAACTCTGGGATGCTTCCAACCTGTGCCTTCATGGTGATGGCCTGGGATCCGATGGCACCACGCCATCACCGGCACCTCCGCCGTAGGGCTAACCCTCTACGAAAACGGCACACTGTAGGCAAACCTAACCTACTTTTCTGGTAACAGTTCGGTTTTGTAAGGATCGCAGTGCAAACCTAACCTAACCTACTTTTCTGGTAGCAGTTTGGTTTTATGAGGATCGCAGTTCAAACCTAACCTAACCTACTTTTCTGGTAGCAGTTCAGTTTTGTGAGGATCGTAGTTCAAACTTAACCTAACCTATTTTTCTGGTAGCAGTTTGGTTTTGTGAGGATCGCAGTTCTAACCTAACCTACTTTTCTGGTAGCAATTCAGTTTTGTGAAGATCACAGAGTTCAAACCTAACCTAACCTGCTTTTCTGGTAGCAGTTCGGTTTTGTGAGGATCGCAGTTCAAACCCAACCTAACCTACTTTTCTGGTAACAATTCGGTTTCGTGAGGATCGCAGTTCAAACCCAACCTAACCTACTTTTCTAGTAGCAGTTCGGTTTTGTGAGGATCGTAGTTCAAACATAACCTAACCCACTTTTCTGGTAGCAGTTCGGTTTTGTGAGGATCACAGTTCAAATCTAACCTAACATTCTTATCTATCTAACCTAACATAATAATCGAATTTGCAATTTTATATGAACCCAAAAAAAAAACATCACCACTATCAATGTGTCAAAATGTTAAAATTAATTATATTTTTTTGTCAATATCTATTTCCACAAATAAACAACGATTTCTTGAATAAAATATTACAGTTATTTATATAATGTTATTTATCCCCTTAATATTAAGAGTTCTTCAATAAATAGCCATATACAAAATGCGCCTTGATAACTTTAGCAAAATTATCTTTAATTTAGGGATGCCATGTATGGTAAAAATCCATCAGATAAATGGGTTTTAGGAAAATCACAACATTCCAGAAGAAAATTGATCATCCCAATAAGTATTACCGCCTGTTGTTTACCATTTATGCTGTTTTAGATTAAAGTTCTGTAATCTTTTGTTTTGGTGCACAATAAAGAATATTGTATTGTATTGTAGGACAACACAGTTAATGCAAGTAATATGAGGACAAACGTTATTAAGGATAGCGAGGAATATGCAAAATAACATAAGGGATATGAGTGATTAGATCTCTTCCCCGAAATCGTTAATTCCGCGTAGCAAACTTTCCATTCGCATTTTTCCCCACTCGGACTTCTTCCCGCCACTTTTTTTTCTCATTTGCTTGCCTCCTCATTCTCAAATATGGCCAAACGATATTTTGTCTATGGCGAAAGTTTCCCAGTCGCTTCTTTTTGCAATAGTTTTGTTTCTTACGCGATATTTTTCCGAAACTCGAAAGTTTCTATGTCATTTTTTCCGCAGTAACTCATTTTTATAAATTAAAGTAACAAATCAATATGCAATTCAGCTAGAAAACATGAAAATAAAGTTTATTTAGGTAAAGAAGAGTAGTGAAGATAAAATGGCAGAAGATAAGGTAATATATATCATAGATAGGTACCTAATATGATTTCCTAATAAAATCTAGGTAATTATTTTTTCTAATATTGGCGATGAATACAAGAGGAATAGGTACGTACCTATTAGGAAATCATATTAGGTACCTATCCATGATATATATTACCTTATCTTCTGCCATTTTATCTTCATTACTCTTCTTTACCTAAATAAACTTTATTTTCATGTTTTCTAGCTGAATTGCATATTGATTTGTTACTTTAATTTATAAAAATGAGTTACTGCGGAAAAAATGACATAGAAACTTTCGAGTTTCGGAAAAATATCGCGTAAGAAACAAAACTATTGCAAAAAGAAGCGACTGGGAAACTTTCGCCATAGACAAAATATCGTTTGGCCATATTTGAGAATGAGGAGGCAAGCAAATGAGAAAAAAAAGTGGCGGGAAGAAGTCCGAGTGGGGAAAAATGCGAATGGAAAGTTTGCTACGCGGAATTAACGATTTCGGGGAAGAGATCTAATCACTCAGGGATATTGATAGTTATGGCAAATATATTTCGGACAATTTAGATTTAGGACAATAATAACATTATTGAAAGTAATAATTATGACAACTTATCATTAGTCCAAATGCCCATTAGGACAAAACAGTTAGCCCAAGTTATTTTAGGACAAACGATGTTAGGGATCGCGAGGAATATGCAAAATAACATTAGGAATATTAATAGTTATGGCAAAAAAACTTCGGACAACAGAGTATTATGGCAAAAATAACATTATGGAAAAACCTTATTATGACAACTGATCGTTAGGCCAAATACCCATTAGGACAAAACAGTTAGGGCAAGTTATTTTAGGACAAACGATGTTAGGGATCTCGAGGGACACCCCATTTCCACTCAGAGTACTCGTCATGACGAAACAACTGAGCCCAAATACGATGGCGTTCCGACGTTTTATTACGAAGTTCCTATGGCCACCTTGCGGCTTCATCATCAGACCCTGGATATCATCTCAGTTCAGAGTACTCGTCAAGACGAAACAACTGAGCCCAAACACAATCGCGTTACGACGTTTTATTACGAAGTTCGCATTGCCACCTGCTGGCTCCATCATCAGACCCTGGATATCATCTCGGTTCGAGTACTCGTCAAGTCGAAACAAATGAGCCCAAACACGATGGGGTTGCGTCGTTTTTTTACGTAGTTCCCATAGATACCTTTTGACTCCATCATCAGACCCTGGACATCATTTCCGCTCAGAGTACTTGTCATGACGAAACAACTGAGCCCAAACACGATGGCGTTCCGACGTTTTATTACGAAGTTCCTATGGCCACCTTCCGGCTTCATCATCAGACCCTGGATATCATCTCAGTTCAGAGTACTCGTCAAGACGAAACAACTGAGCCCAAACACAATCACGTTCCGAACTTTTTTTACGAAGTTCGCATGGCCACCTGCTGGCTCCATCATCAGACCCTGGATATCATCTCGGTTCAGAGTACTCGTCAAGGCGAAACGAATGAGCCCAAACACGATGGGGTTGCGTCGTTTTTTTACGTAGTTCCCATAGATACCTTTCGGCTCCATCATCAGACCCTGGACATCATTTCCACTCAGAGTACTCGTCAAGACGAAACAACTGAGCCCAAACACGATGGCGTTCCGACGTTTTATTACGAAGTTCCTATGGCCACCTTCCGGCTTCATCATCAGACCCTGGATATCATCTCAGTTCAAAGTACTCGACAAAACGAAACAAATGAGCCCAAATACCACCGTCGTGTCGTGGTGTATAAAAAAGAAATAAGTTTTATCAACAGCTTTATTATTTTTTCATCACACTTGCTCGAAAATGGTGTCATTACGCGTAGGTTCTGCGGGCCGTAAATGGCCTATTACGCCCTAGGGCGTAATGGTTTTCTTTTTAAATTTGAAACGCTGGTTCTGTTTTACTCTTATTTGTCATGTTCAAAGGAAACGCCAACTTACTTTTTTAACTTTTATCACTGAAATATTTATTTAAAGATAACTTTAATTGCAAATACATATAAACACATATTTCGGTAACATTAATTAAATGTTTAAATAATGTATTTCTTTATTTTGCAAATATAAAATCAACTAAAATGGCCGTTACCGCTATGGTTTCCGAACGTGACTTGACGTTCGCATTGTCTATGGACATATGTGACAAATGTCACTGTCTGTTTTAATATTTTCTTGTCATACTGGGTCGAAAAGTAAGGTTATTTTATTAAGATTTCCTCACAAGTGTGATGAAAAACATTGTGTGTGCCACGGGCGGTTAAGGAATTACAAACTCGTGTTATTAAAGCCCTCGGTTTTACCTCGGGCTTATAACAAACACTCGTTTGTAATTCCTTACTTACCGCCCTAGATACACAATGTACTATTGTATGTGATCTGCCATAAGGTCCCTTTTCTACTAAACTTTGAACCCAATTTTTATATAGAAAAAATTAACGTACAGCAGTGAAACCAAGCTACAAATACACGTCTATTCCTATATTTTACAATTTTGCATAAAAGAAAAAAATGATTATTTTGAAGGATTTCACTAAAACGTCCGTATCTCCGTAACTAGAAACCGTCATAAGGTCCCTTTTCTTATGGAAAGCCACAAATATTCTTACATAGGTACATACTATTACACCTGATGGTCAAGTAGTGGTTAAGTTTGAAAGCTCTAATGAGAGGATAAAGGTTTTACTCAGCGTTAATTTTACTTTTCAAATCAGTGTAGTTCTATACCGCCTTTCTACATTAGTGTATTCCTCCAATGAGCAATATTGCCACCTCAGAGCATAGAATACTAGAGAGAGGACAAGCCGCCGGCGACCGTGTCGCAGCTGTAAGCTCATTGTGCATACTCTGCCGCCAGTACACCGTCCGTTGTTAGCGAGTGTGCCCGCGTGCTCATCACAGTGAAAGTTTTGTTTTCTGCCAAAATGCCGAGTTGTGCAATAATTACTTGCAAACATCGCAGTGATTTAATTAATTTCCACACCAATAGGATCACTTTTCACAGGTAAATACTATTTATTTCTAATAAAACCATGAATTTAACTACTAATCTGACTTGTATCCATATAAGTTTATACATGTTTGTCATTTAATATATTGTATTACATTGCTGCTGTACAAGTTACATTATTGCGAAGCACAGTGTTTACGCCGCAATGAACGGGGTACAAAACGATACATTCAATGACAAAGTTTCTCATAGTGCAGCAGCGATGTCCGCCATATTGTGCGCTGCGGATAGTGCTGCGCGGCACTTATACCACGTATCGATAAAACCAGCCCAGGATTAGTGGATGCTAAAAATAATTTAAAAATGAAAAGATGGATACTGTCTTTAATATAATATTAGGTATGAAGTATAAATGTTGTGTAATTGTTTAGCTAATGATTTGTACGTATGCAATGCGTTGATAAAAAAACTCTATGAGTGAATTTCGACATTTTAAAATATTTTTTTGTGCAAAATAAGCAATTCCTTTTCTTTAGCTACATCCTTTTTTTATAATACTAGTAATACCTTTAGATATTTTAACTGGCGATTAAACGTATAGAAAATACAATACAATTGTGGAGTTATTATATTTTTTTAGTATTTTATGTGGTAAAAATCAAATATTATATACCTAAGTTTACAAAGGGTTTGAATTGTATGGCATACTAGATTTTGCCCCCCCAGGCCCGCGCCGACCCCCGTCAGCGCCTGTGTGCAAACCTATGAAGCAACCTCTCTATTGTCGTCGTGTTTCGAATTCCGGCGCCCCTATTGCCTTGGCGCCTGTGTGCGTTGCACACTTCGCACACAGGGGCGGCGCGGCCCTGTGCCCCCCGCGTTGCCCGCGTAGAAATCGTATTTCGCATATCCCTCAGGAACCGTATTTTTTTCCGAAATAAAAAGTATCCTATGTGTTCCCATTTAAAACTTGAACATCAGATCGATAAGGTTAAGTTGGTTAGTCAATAGTCTACTCGGTCCACGATATCGAGTTAGTATAGCGTTCTCCCTGTATAGTGTCAAATTAACCGCTTGCCTTTACCTCCACAGTAAAAATGCAAAATGAGATAAGAGAGTAGTAAATAATAAAGGCAATAAATGCATTATTTGGGTTCGACCAGGTGTAAAATATAACATGCAACAATAATGTCCATTGTTGTTGGCGCACGTGTAATTACAAAATAATTGGCCAAGAGCATGTCGGACCATGCTCAGTGTAGGGTTCCATAGCCGTAACTATAAGGTAAAAATTACGTCCTTTTGTTGAGAAGCGCAGTTTATCGGCAATAACTCAAAAACGGTACATACGATCTTGTTGAATATAATTTTCGTTGAAAGTATTAATTAAGCGTTACCTTCGTGATTTTTTTCATATTTTTCGGACGCACATATTATTTATTTTAATTATTTATGTACCAAACTAAGTAGCGGCTCATAAAAGACACCTATATTCCAAATTTCTTCAATATCCATCATGTAGTTTTTGAGTAAAATGCCTGTGACATACGGACAGACAGACGGACGGACATGACGAAACTATAAGGGTTCCGTTTTTGCCATTTTGGCTACGGAACCCTAAAAAAACTGTACAAGGACTTTAGTTAGTGTCCTTATCATATTTTGAGTTCTTTGTATTACCGACTACAACTCAGCCTATTTTACTGACTTAACAAATTACTAGCGTAACAGAGACAGATGAAATATGAATCATAATAATTAGTAAGTAAACATTTGAAAACCCAAGGTGATAAATATTACGAATTATTAGTCATTAACTAAATTAAATATTTAATTATTAGACATCTACTTAATAAATCAAATGTCTTTAACATTTTGATTGCCATAAATATAATTATTTTAAGCAATTATTAACAATGATTCCGAATATTTCAATAGGTACATTAAATTATCGACAGATACTCTTTTTTCGACAATTGTTCAATATCGATATCACGGTATCGCTGGCCTAGTACCCGCAATTATCGTTGTGTGCGTGCGTACTGACACGACTCGCTGCTCATCCGCATGTACATAGACATGGAAATGATGCGCGTGTATTCTGCAATAGGAGCGCGGATATACAAGTGTGTGTGATTTAGGTGTGTGCGTGCTTTGTCTTTACAATTACTGGTTCTTTGTGTTGGTTAAAGAACTTGCGACAGGCGGATTCAATACTAAATCGACCGCATGTCCGATCTCCTTATATTCTTACATCTGTGATTGCCACAGAAACATATCGAGGTACAAGGAAAAAGTGTACGTACCTCGCGTGCTAAAAAGAACTGACGTCGACCTACTTTGCACGCCGTTAATTCAGTTGCCGTCAATATTGTTGTGAGATTTGAAAATCTGATAATAATGGTACGATTAATTGTTCAAATACCACCAAATGAAACGAAAATTGTATGTTTTCCATCACTAAATTACACTTTTGGCGTCAAACGCCAAGCGAAAAACGTTACAGGCTTTGTTCCCATACAAATCGACGAACTATTTCCTTCTATCCCATCCCATCCCACTAATATTATACATGCGAAAGTTTGTGAAGATGTTTGGATATTTGGATGTTTGGATTGAAACATAGGATACATTATATCCCGGTAAAGAGTTCCTTTGGGACAATAACGGGAACAACGCGGGTGAAGCCGCGGGAAAATGCTAGTCTCGATATATATCTGTGAATATTGCCTTTATGAATTCACTGTGTTATTATGAACTAGTCTCATAACATTTTTATTTTCACTTTTTCATTTTATCTGACATGTTTTAAATCGATTAAAAGATTGTGGCTACTGCAATGCAACTGCAAGAATTTCTTTTTCCATCCAGCTACTAACAATGTGCAAAAGTTTATATAACATTTTAAAGGTCTCAACTGCGCATTCCTAAAAATCTTATTATAGACCTTTACCCTCAGGGATAAGATGCAAACTTGCTTGCGATAAGTAGGTCTCTTATGGTGTTTTCGTTTTGATTTCAGTAAAGCAGAGTTAATGAGCGATCGACTTGAGTCGGTGTGAACAAGCTTTGAGAAACAAAGCTGGAAGTTTGTATTCGTAACATTTTTCTTTACAACAGACTTTTTCATACAATGGGTCTTGGAACTGCACGTTTTTTTCTGGAACTGTTTCGTGAAACAGTTTCTGATAAAAAATCGGAGTAGCAGTTTCTTGACATAACAAAAAAAAGTATCTTTAAAAACTGCGACTCGATGCAATATTGAGTTTTCTTTCAAGAAAATATAACCGATTCTTGTCTGAAATTAGTTTCACAAAAGTTTCATGAAAAACTGTTTCTTGAAACAAACATTTTCAATATCTTAATGGTACCCTTAACGTAACGTAACCTTATAACGAAGGTTACGTTTCATTTGTAACGAAATCAAGCCGACAAAGATTACTCAGGGTGGTCTGGCTAGCGACCTGGTTCGACCCCAGGGAACGCCACGGCCAACCACCTGGTCCGACAATCGCTACGCCCGGGCACGGGTTGCGAGTTTTTCAGTTTCAAAAAAAAAAAAGCCGACAAAGAAACTGTTTCTTAAAAAACTGGTTTTGAAAACACTTGGATGTTATCATGCACGCCTTATAAAACCTACGATAGGGCGAGCACATTCAGAAAATGTCTAAAAATGCTCTAAAAAGTATGTAGTTAAAATTTTAATTAATTCTAATTGAAATAGACTGTCTTAGATACTCATGAATAATAGATGCACCAAAAAGATTCGCTTTAAACGCTACGTTTTAATTAAATTACAGTCGTTTCTAATTTAGAAATCAGAGTAAATTTTAGATCTGGCAGATGATGTAGGTAAAGTTAGAAAAGGGCTGTTCAAAAGATGGACAGTTACTCGATGATCCTGGCAAAGTCCAGAATATTAATAAGATGCCAGTTTGTTGAGAATTTCAAAAATTATACGATGAAGCATGTGTACAACAAAACAAGGTATAGGTCGATTCACAAGAGCTGGCACGAATGGATTGAACGGAAGTAATGTCAATTCTCACGGTTGAATGACGATCTTATACGGCCAAATAGGCTTCTTTATTATTCAAGAAAAAAAAATCAAAACATATTATTTGCACATTATTTAAGACTAAGCCGGTAAAAGATATGGCAGAAAGGTACGAGTAAAATGACCGGTTCGCTACAAATATTTTACTATAGGTAATGGAGTTTTTATTTAATTTATACCGTTTTCACACTGACGCCGCAATCTACGGAAAATATGCGAAACTCATACGAAATTTAGATGTTTCCATGCAATTTCCGCGCTTCACGGCGTCAGTGTGCAGACAAGGTTGCGATTATGTAGGTAGGGATTTTTTTCTTGTGCATAAAATACACAATGCAGACAGGGTTACGAAGTTATGAGACGAGATTGAATCCTGTATTTTAATCATTTTGTGATGCCCACATAAACTATCATTATCATTATCTATAATCTGTACTTTTAGGTACTTAAAATAACTGGCCAAGAGCATGTCGGACCATGCTCAGTGTAGGGTTCCATAGCCGTAACTATAAGGTAAATAACTGGCCAAGAGCATGTCGGACCATGCTCAGTGTAGGGTTCCATAGCCGTAACTATAAGGTAAATAACTGGCCAAGAGCATGTCGGACCATGCTCAGTGTAGGGTTCCATAGCCGTAACCATAAGGTAAAAAATACGATGTAAAAAAAGTACAACAACAAAAGAGCGTATCTTCATAGCAATTACGTCCTTTTGTTGAGAAGCGCAGTTTATCGGCAATAACTCAAAAACGGTACATTTGATCTTGTTAAAAATAATTTTCTTATAAAGTATTAATTAAGCGTTACCTTCGTGATTTTTTTCATATTTTTCGGACGCACGGTTTAGAAAATAGAGGGGGGGGGGGGGGACACAATTTACACAACTTTCGGAGCGATTATTTCCAAATACATTCACTTAATCAAAAACATTACTTAGGAACCTTATAGTGTTTTTTAAAGAGCTATCGAACTATGTACCACACGTTGATATTTGCTGAAAAAAAAAAATTTTACTGTCTTTAACATGTATGGAGTGCCCCCCCTAAAAATATTTATTTTAATTATTTATATACCAAACTAAATAGCGGCTCATAAAAGACACCTATATTCCAAATTTCATCAATATCCATCATGTAGTTTCTGAGTAAAATGCCTGTGACATACGGACAGACAGACGGACAGACAGACAGACAGACAGACAGACGGACGGACATGACGAAACTATAAGGGTTCCGTTTTTGCCATTTTGGCTACGGAACCCTAAAAACAATAAAACCACGTGACTAGGGTCGTTCAGCCAGTGGTATTGTGCCACAGATACAAAACATTACTTTGATTGGCTGAACGACCCGAGTCACGTTGTTTTTTGTTTACCTTTTTTAAGTACCTTAAAGTACAGAGTATAACTGGCTTCGTAGGTGATATCACTCTCACTAGGCTAAACGCGTCGTCGAGATAGATTGCCATAGAAGGAATTGCTTGGACAAAAGCTTTTTACTTTTTACTTTTTAAAGTAATTTAATATCACTTATCTACAAATAGCGTCTCGTATTACGTGTGTATGAAATTCAATGAAACTTGGCAAGAATAAATTTCCATCCTACTTTGAGCTCGTTTTAAGCAACTCACAAGTTGCCGAGCGTTTAGGTATTCAGTAAAGTTTACAACTTCAAGCCTCCTTAACTGCCGTATTATGAGTTTTAACAAGTTTACAATTCGTATGTGGGTCTAGGTTAGACGACAGCTAAGAGAATTATGATTGAGTAAGATGCCTTAGACAATTTTAAATGTTTCAATCGAGATTATGACAAAAATAAAAAAATCAAGCAACTGTATATACAGCCTGTAAATCTAATACGGGCGAATATTGAAACGGTGGTCAGCATAGGACCTAAGAAGCATATTTAGATAACTGTTGCTTTAAACCACAATGAAAATATTTACCATACAAAATAATTCGGGCCGCAATGTAACGCAACACATTCAAGTTGACAAACACGCTAGTTGACAGTTACTTTAAAAAAGCTCGTATCTCGCAATGTCATAACAAGCATGTATGCGGTACATTGCTGCTCGGTAAATTTTCTAAAATTAATTACGAGGTCACTATTAAGTGTAATTTAAAAAGCATATTAATTAATGATAACACTACTAAACGCTATATCTGGTTTAACTGTTCGCCCGTATTAGACTTACACGCTGTATATCAAAGTCAATAGAGGCAGGAGTGAGGCGCGATTTCGCCGCGCGGCTGCTAGTACCAAATTTGGGCCTCCGGAGGGGCTTAACCAGCGACCAGAAAGAGCACGCGTTATGCGACAAGGAGAGACGATTGGATGCGGTGCGTTCCGTCCGGTGGTCGGCCCGAGCGTCAGTTTTGTTAGAAGGAGAAACTTCTGTACGTAGTATTCTTTCTAATTTATTTCGTAATGAAAATGAAATTGCGTATTAAAATTCAAACATTTTATAGTAAAAACAATCAATATAATACGTATAAGTATGAAGTATATTATGGTCCCACCAAAAACATAAATGTAAAAAAGGAGAGCCAAGTTCAATACAAAAATTATGCTAGGCTGTGTGGGCTTCGCCGCAAAAATAATGGAGATCTAAATGAGTGCCAAGTCCTAGGCAAAATCCAAATATGTATTTATAGGAACAAAATAACATTATGAACAAGTATTAAACTCTATTTCTTTGCTTTATTGTATACCTATAACAATTGCTGTTATTTAAAAATGTGAGATCTTAAAGTAGGTTAGATTTGACTTGGCCAGTTTTTATTAGAATTAGAATATACATATGTTCAATAACTTTATAAAATAACTGATGTAATGAAAACTGGCCAAGTCAAATCTGACCTACTTTAAGATCTTACATTTTTAAATAACAGCAATTGTTATAGGTATCCAATAAAGCAAAGAAATAGAGTTAAATACTTGTTCATAATGTTATTTTGTTCCTATAAATACATATTTGGATTTTGCATAGGACTTGGTACTCATTTAGATCTCCATTCTTTTTGCGGCAAAGCCCACAGCCTAGCATAATTTTTGTATTAAACTTGGCTCTCCTTTTTTACATTTATGTTTTTGGTGGGATATCATAACTTTTTGTAAAGAAAACTAGGCAGGTATTGAGATTTATTGTTTGTAACGGTTCCAACGATACAATTAAAAAAAATTGTATGGGAACCTCCCTATTTTTTAGCTTTTTTATTTTTAAATTTTTTTCTACGCTTACACACAATTACCGAGCTGGATTCCAAATTTCATTAAGAGGAAACAGGAGGGCAGTTTTTCCATACAAACGTAGTCCCCTGTTTCCTCCCTGGATAATGCCAGTAGAGCAATATTTTTTTGTCCAAAAATTTATGGCTACTATTGATATGTTCCTATGTTTTCAATTTTACGATAAATCGATTCTCAAAAGAGATATTAAACTTCAAAAACCTAAAAAAAATGCCAGATTTTCCGCTGTGTTCACACATCCAGAAAACAAATTTGACTAGATTATTAAAAAAAAAGAAAACGTAGGAACACGGCCAAAGCCTTTCTTTAATGTTTAATGAAAATAATAGTTAAACAGGTTAAGTTTTGGGGAAGAAATCTGGGGACTACGAAACGTTGTTTTCATGAAATTTTAAAAGGTATTTTCGGTCCAAGCTGCAATTGTCTCTCTCGCGCTCTGCGCGGGAGAGGCGGGCAGTGCGGGACAGCGACACATTTTACAAATACCTAATTTTCAATTCTCTCCACCTTACTGTTTCCTCTTAACGGTTCCAACGATACAATTAAAAAAAAAAGTATGGGGACCCCCCTATTTTTTTACTTTTTTTTTATTTTTAGTTTTTTTCCTACGCTTACGGCTTACACACAATTACCGAGCTGGATTCCAAATTTCATCCTTCTAGGTCATCTGGAAGTAGGTTAGGTTTAGGTACTCAACGATACAAATAAAAAAACAAAATTTTGTATGGGGACCCCCCCTATTTTTTAACTTTTTTTTATTTTTAGATTTTTTAATACGCTTACACACGATTACCGATCTGGATTCCAAATTTCATCCTTCTAGGTCATCTGGAAGTAGGTTAGGTTTAGCTACTATATGTCAGTCAGTCAGTCAGTCAGTCAGTGCTAAGATTTACGACTTTTTGACCTTCATATCTTTATAACTGTTTGAGCTAGCTTCATGAAATTTCGGCTTCTAGATGTCCTTATGTATATAATTAAACACACGTAGTTTTATGAATTTACGTTAAAGAGGTTTTGAATTATAGAAGGGTCAAAAGTGGCACCAAGTGGTTCGTGTAATATTACACTTGGCGCTGGTTAGCCAGTTTTGCATGAACTTGGCTTGACACGCTGCCGCGTGTCTAGATAGTGTAGTATATATAATATAAGGTACATTTAACATATGTTTTCTTAATTTATATTTGCAGTTAATTGTTTTGATGTAAAATAGATCTAAAAGTATTATTATATTTGTTAGCACCTTACAGCCAATTTATACTCACGAATAATTTGTACGCACCAGAGAGACTAATTACTCAGTAACACGATAAATGGCAGCATTCATCGAATATATTTTATCCCGTTCCCCATTACTTCAGAAATGGCGGAAATGGCGCGATTACACCCCCAGAGGACCAGTTAATGTTTAGCTTGAGTAACGATCATTTTATTCAATAATTTTGTTAATGAAAATTGGTTGTACGTTAGGTGGCTACATTGAAGAACCCAGGATTACTCCTAACATTGGAATAGCACAATCATTTCTAAATTGCTTGGATCAATAGTTAAAGTCTGTAATAGCTCAATAGTTATATGCGGAGACATCTACTGCTGAACATTGGTCTACAACACTGCCACCATAACGCAAAAGGGCACAAGTAACATTTTTTTCGACACTGAGTCATATACATATTCGGAATCAGCGAAATTTACTGAATCCGAATATGTAAACATCTTAGTGTCAAAAAAAAATGTTAGATGTGCCCTTTTGCGTTATGGCGGCAGCAAGTACTCCAGCAACTAACGGAACGCATCGTTATTATTATCATTGCTGGGCATTTCTCCAGAAATATGTCTGCGACTCATTCATCTGCCTCCATACATTTAGTATGAAAAAGGGCCAGATGAATGAGGTGACCGCAGACATATTTCTGGAGAAATGCCCTGCTACTTTTTCGAGCTGCAGACAATGCTCTAGGTTCGGATTACCATTTTTAGTTATTTTCTTAAGAAAACAAAACAAGCAAAGTAGTAACCTGAACCTATTGGGAAATGGTTCCTAGAGTGCGACGACGATAACTTTGCAGAGCGTAACATGGCAACACCTCCGTTTAATAGTCACTATGAGAATATAACTTTTAAATGGAGGTGTTGCCATGTTCCGCATTGCAAAGTTATCGTAGTCGCACTCTAATTCGACCACGAAAGTGAGAGGGGTGGAAACGCTGTTATAATCATCCGCAATAAAACGAATAGGTTCTCAAAGTTATAATATCCCCCTATTTCTCCAAAAAGAGCGCCAAAAATAGTACCAATACGTATGCCCATAAAATTAAGACAAAAGTAGGCTGAAATTAGGTAACAATCTATCAACGGTTTTGGTAAAAAGTGCAGCCTGTTTGTTCAGTTCAGAGCAGGTGTGCCGGCCAATCAATCAGCCTGTGATGGATTGCCGATTAGTCTCCTCGTCGAGTTTTGTTCACAGTCAGGATTATTAGAGACTGTTTTTGGTTTCTTTTGGAATCTATTTGTATCTAAATAGATTTTGCTTGCGTCTTCATTCTTCTTCTCAGACGGCTCGCTTTTATAGTATAACCGTGGTTATGGGTTCGTTTTGGTCCTAATCACTGCTTTCGCGTTGTTTTTTCTTTTATCATTCCAATGGAGACCACGAACTGAGGTCGCAGCGTGGGACGGTTTCCCACAAGATGGCTTGACGATATGGTTATGTCCGTTGGACGTTCGTGGGGGCAAAAAACGTGCAACTATTCATTTTTAAAGTCTTTGGGTGAGGCCCATGTTTACGGTGGATGTGTCCATGTTAAAATAATGATAATTATGACTACAAAACGCTTTGTGGAACGAGAGAAGATGCGATTCACATTATGGTGGAATGTGTCCGGAACGAAGCAGAGAGACAAGCATTTGTAATTAAAAATAATACTTATCTCAATATTTGAAACTGGTAAATGTAATTCTATTTTGGCACAACCATTACCCAAGGCAGCTAAAGAATTGTATAAAATTGTACATATTGCTATTAAGCGTATGTGATTTAAAATAAGGGATTTGTAACAATGGGAGTGGCGTCATCAACTTTGATGAAACTCCCTTATAACAATAAAGATTAAAAAAAAATGACTACAAAATGTACTCGTGCTTCTATACAAAATGGCAGTGTTTTCGTTCGCACACTGAGTATAAAACTACACTGTACCTAACATTAGGTTCCGGCCAAATTCCTTAGAACAACACTGGCGTGTTGACGCACCGCAGGAAATGCACTCTGGAACAGTTTTACGAGAGGCCACTTTGTTAGTGCTTTGGCAAAATGGCGGGGATCGATCGAATGCAAGTTAATTTTCACTTTCATAACATGAGTTTTTAATGCTATCACTATTCATCGACCAATATTTGCCGCATTATGAAGCATTGATACTTGTCGGATGACAACCAAAGCTGGTCTAACCACAAATGTGATTAATATTTTTTGAATATGGTTGATTTTTCTTTGAGTTTATTTTGGTAATTAATAAGGTAGTATATTCTTCTATCATATTTATTGTCAGTGCACTTAAAATAAAATGAACGGATCGTAGTAAGTAGGTAAATTTTTTCTATGCTCAAATTTCAACACCAAATTAATCATAAAATAAAAGAAAATGGGTTGAGGTCTCGTGTCAGGTTATCAAACATAATTATGTAGTCATCTAGAATCCTAGTTTTATTTTTAATCCTCGGCTCAACTCATCAACCAAGCCAATACATTTAAAAATAGCATAATTCTCAGATCTATAACATTACGAACATGTAATTATCAGCTTTAGGTAGCTGTTTTAAGGCTGAAAGTGTCTAGTACGGATTAGTCCAGTTAATGCACTTTGTAGGCTAACAACCTAGCCGATAGCCATGAGACCGACATGCATCTGCTCTTACCGACTGTTGTGTCGCGAACACTCGACTTTATCCGATCCTAATGCATAATATTAACACTTTTTTATGGAAATATGTTTTAGACGTGTTTTTCACTGGCAGTACCTACTAATAATGAAGCACGTTCAATCTGTTCTATATACTATTGTCCTAAGATGTCCATCCCTATTTAGTGAATATCCTAAGTGGTCTTTTAATTTGAGGGCGGGTGAATGCAAACAATCAACCCAAATAAAAGTATTATAACTCTTATTGTAAAACACTCTAAATTATTGCTAAGCATTGTAGGTAATTCCAAAAAGTGATTATTGTATTATCAAACCGCGTTGAGAAAGGGATTCGAGTGTACCGTTAGCACAAGTGTACTTAATAAATGATTAAATATAATCATAAACCAATGACGACGATAGCGTTATGACTGAATAATTTTTATGGTTCTTAAAGTAATTATTTACAACATTTGTATTTTATTTAAGTAATACACCGTGTTTTTTTATTTACGATTAATTCGCTTAGTACATTAACAGCAATCAACTTGTATATGGGTTTCTTTTAAATTCAAAATGAGACTTGTTTTTACTTTTTCATACAAACTAAATCAGAATCGTGTTGATCACAAGTGTGACCTCTCACTTTCACCTCCTTTAGCGTAAATGTAAAATTGCAATTGTGACAGTTTTGACTTTACATCAATGACAACACTTACCAATTGTACATAAATTATAAAATCATACTTAAAATACTTTAAAAACGGTGTTTAAGAAAGTAACTCTATTTGATCTGTAGAACTATCTCTTAATGCTATCGGAAATCAATAAAAACACGCTGTATAATTGATATTTTTTCCATGCTTTAGAACTTCATTGTACCAAAATAACAATTTAATTTATCTGCATACTCTACCACTGACAATGTCATATCATGCATTAGTTCAAAAATGACATATGAGCTCAATCCCTTTCTCAACGCGGTTTGATAATGCCTAATTCATACTATGTAACAAAATAGGAATCAATTAAGGATTGGTTAATTGATGTACTTTTCAAAACATACACATAAGCGTTAAATATTATAATGAAATAATACTATTATATTACTATTAAATTATGACTTTAAAGGTATACAAAAAGCTCTTGCCAGCTTTCAGCTTAGCGCTTAGCAAGAATTAAGTCTGACAGTACTTTTAACTTTAGACTTTATATTTCTTCGGTATGCTCTAATTTATAAATTTTTCAATATGCGATTTATAAAAAAAATAGCACTAAATTATTCAGAGATTTTGTTTCGCTGAGTGGTGACTACGCATAGGTAAATGCACGCGCGCGCTATATCGGTGGTCCTCCTGAAGATCTGATCTCCCTCAGTAACGAAGCCATTAAGTGGCTAACAAATCTAGAAGCTGCGTCTCCACCACGGATGTGCGAGGATGCGTAGCGAGGGATGTGTTTGCCATGAACCCATAAAAACAGCTCAGCGGTGTGAGGATAGGTAAATGAAGTGTTTCTATTGGTTCATGACCCCTGGTGGAAACGCAGCCTAATTTGAATTTATAATATTAGTGTATTCGACCTGTTTTAATTACTGTATACGCCATACGATCAAATAAATAGGTAAACGCAGCAGTGGCGTGGCGTAAAAGATATGCTAGGGCAAGCCGGGGCAGATTTGGCGTATATTTTCCTTAAGACCTGTGGAATAAGGTGCTCAAATATTAGTCAAGCTGGTAGGAATCGAGTTCTTTGGACGCCACGCCACTGAAACGCAGCCACAGACGTTTCTGTTTCTAACAAAACTGACGCACGGGTCGGGCAAAAATTGGTACTAAAATCGCGGAGTGACCTACTCCTGACACAGTAGGCCCTGGACTCGGTGCACAGCCGACCTCGCAGGAGTAGCGACGAGTCGGTGGATAGGGACCGTGCACGAACTATAGGTGGCAGCACTAAACGACAAAAGAGACACGAGCGGACAAAAAAGGAAACTATCGCCCCTGACAAATCAAGCTGTCAATGTCAATGATAATATGTAAGTGTCAATGTCAAATATAGTAAGTCGTAGCTACACTGACGTTAATCGTCCTTCAACGCGTGAATTAACGTTATTAACAGCGTTTTCGTCAATGTGGCTCCAGCATGAGAGAATATATGATTTAGTTTGGCAGCACCTTCGTCGTGCACGTTCCCTATACGGTTTGCACAGGACCGCACTCTGTGCCGATCTAAGGTTATCTATCTCTGCAGGACATATGCCTCTGCAGAGATAGATAATTTTTCAACTGAACTTTCCTATTAATCAAAACTTAATCGTTTCTTCCGATCCAGTAATAAACATTGCGATTAAATCATGGTAGCTATTATAATCGTCACTTTATAGTTATTAGATAAGTTTAATGTGACCTGGCATTTTATATCGGTCTTAAAGTATAATAGTTTTCAAGTAGATGATATAGCTTTAAGTGGTTCGTAGATGGTTCTTAAGTTTATTCGATTAAGATTTACGATATCAGTATCATTTAATAAGCTTGTTCTAAAGAAACCCCGCACCATCTGCGTTAATAGATAGAGCTATATTTTTCTTCATACAAAAGATCCATCGCGCGCTTATATGTGTGCGCGCCGTGAACGAACGCACTACAAGGAAAGATTTAAGAATGCGTAAGAATGCTCCAGTATGAATACGTGTTGCGCGCTCCAAAACGGCTGAAGTTGGGCTACTTATTCGTCTTTATACTTTGTATCTGGCATCCTCTGAAACTACATTTTTAAACCTCTTAACAGTTAGGTACATTCATCAAGAAGCAAAAAAGTAATTATCATCACACTTGCTCGTAAAGGGTGTTATAACACGCGCGCTTATAGACCAACTCGAGCCGATTTACCCCCCGTGGGTTACAAATATCTATAACTCCCACGGGAGGAAAAACTGTATGAAAATCTATAACTCCCTCGGGAGTTATGAGTTTAGTTTTAAAAGTCGTACGTCATTTCAGACTAAGGAGGCTTCGGATCAGCCAAGGCTATTTCACATCTTCAAAACTTGGCTATAAAACCAATTTTAGTGTAAAATAAAACTTATATGGTATATTTTACTATTATTTCCGTAGTTTTTGCGATTATTTTAATGCAATTAAATTAATTTAGTTTAAAATTTTATTTTGAAAATCGGTACAATCTGGCGACATTGCCTGTCAAGTTTAAAAATTAAACGCAGTTCTTAGCATTATCTGTGGAAGACTATATTGAAAAAGTTGAAGTTGTCTCTTAGCGGGTGCGTTTAGTTTATTTCATTTTTATGTTTTATTTTTTTTCCTCGCAAATGTGATGAAAAACATTGTGTGTATCACGGGCAGTAAGAAGATTACAAACTCGAGTCATTAAAAGCCCTCCGCCTACGGCGTCGGGCTTCTAATAGACTCTCGTTAGTAATCCCCTTCTTACACAATTGCTCGGTGCACAATGTACTATTATATACCTTGATAACTAATTCTCATGCTGTTTTGTGCAGACAAAGCTATAAAATAAATTGGAACACATTTTAACCCAAGCCCCTAGTATGGGAATGACAGCAAATAGTAGTCATCTATGTATGATGTTTAATGTTTAATTAAGTCGGGTAAAAAAAACTGATTTGGTCAAACTTTATATGAAAGAAACATTTTGTCTCTTCATTTGTTTTTTCAATGCGGGTAAATTACACCACATTTTTATGTTACATCACAAGAAATCAAAGTACCTACATAGGAAAAATTAAATGGCATCTAAACTAAAAATCCTATTAAACCAGAATGATACAGAAGTCAAAGTAGATGGCAAAGTTGAGGGCGCTTGCTGGGTGCTCCGGTGGACGAGTTGTTGAGTCGCTGGGCCGGAAATCAAGAGGTTCCGGGTTCGATTCTCGGTCTGGACACAGGTGTGTGCCATTTAATTTTTTCTATGTACTTTGATTTCTTGTATCTATATATGTGATTTGATCAAAGTTAAAAGCGAACGTCTACGTGAAATTCAATTTGATGTCGTTAAAGTGGATTGTCAACCCACTTTCATCTGTATGGGAAACCGAGCAGCTCGAATCGCTTAAAGTGTCAGTGCGTTTCTATTATGAAGTCACAGTCCGACTACAACGCTGCAACGCATTCAATTTCACGGGGAAATCTGCCTTTATAGACCGTCTAGCTACACCAGTGTTGAATTGCTTGTATTGACGTAGGTGCCAATATGTGAATAAAGTGGACGCGTTTCATAAAGTGCGTTGCGTGAAAGAGAATAGGATAGTATAGAACAGAGGTCTTCCTTTCAAAATATCGCGTGGGCCACACGATATAAATATTAATTTCGTCATGGGGCGTATCGTTGATCTTTGTCAACGAGAAACTAGACGAAGAAGATAAATTAAAAGACATCGCTACCTGAGCATACTGCCGCGTAGTAAATAAACGTCTAGAAAATTTTAAATGTTTTAAATCGAGGCTATGGCAAAAGGACAGGGAATGTGCAGTGTAAGTATCAGCACTAAATTGACAAAGAGACACTTTGCGGACAGAGAAGACGTATGCCTTTATACGCTATGAAATTGAGAAGAACATAATGTAACTTTCGGCCACACCTGGCCATAAAGTGGCTTTTATCGCACGCTACGCGTAAGGAAAAAGCCGCTTTCTGGCCAAGTGTAGACACAATTTATGTACACAATACAGGAGGTAATAAAGATAGCCCTCGAACGCGTATTTACGTCCCTCGCTTGCAGCTCGGGCCGCAAACATTGCGATCTCGGCCTTTCTTTGTTTTACCACCCTAGTTATGTAATAAATAAATAAATAAATATTAGGGGACAATCTTACACAAATCGAACTAGTCCCATAGTAAGCTCAATAAGGCTTGTGTTATGGATACTAGACGACGATATATTTAATAGATACAAATACTTAAATACATAGAAAACATCCATGACTCAGACATAATGTACTATTTAATCCGTTTAGAAAAAAAAAGTTGAGACCATAGTAGGCATTCACCTACCTACCTCTACGTTCTACCTAGTCTCATACTCGTATTTCGTGCAAAGAGTAGGTACCGAGGGTAGTCACAGTGGTTTTTGTTTTGATAAGGTTTCTTGGTATGCAATAAAACATTATCGCGTTGTACTTTTTATACAATCTCCGTAGTAAGTATTAAGGTCAAAGTGCACATTGATATTTTTAGAAACACATATGTTTTCGAGCACTTCATCCTATAAGATAAAATTGCAGGTGACTAGACTACAGACCGTAGAAAAATCTACGCATTGATACCCACGCTCGCGTCAACCTCCATATGCATATAAACATCCTGAACATCGATTCTGTTGGAATCGTTTGATAGAAATGTAAATCTTAACTTTCTGTAAATATGGATGCTTTTCTAATCAAATGATACGTCTATTAAGATCTTTCGAAACTAAACAGTGCGTAAACAAGACTGAAAAAGCGTAACTGTGTAGGAGTTTAGCTGAAAATTATGCCGTTTTGTCACTATCATTGAACATTACTATTCTTTGAGACCGATTGAATCGAATCCCATTTCCGTCGCTCTACCCTTGCAAAACTGCATACGCTCACGCAGAGAATGAATACGGTTTGCCTGCAGTCAATATGTAGTACATAGTACATTGCATAACTAAGGTGGTAATACAAATGAAGGCCGAGATCGCAGAAGTTTGCGGCCCGAGATGCAAGCGAGGGACGTAAATATGCGATCGAGGGCTTTCTTTATAACCTCCCGTGTTTTTACGTACGTGCAGCGTGCGAAAATATTCACTATATGGCCAGGTGTGGCATAATAGTAGATTGTGTGACAAGGGAGCAAAATGATGTATTTACGGCGAGGGCGTACATTGAATCCTGAACGAAGCGAAGGATTCTAAAGTAGAATCCGGAGCGTAGTGAGGGATTCAAGTGTTAACGCCCGTGGTGAAAATAATTTTGCTACCTTGTGACACATACTGCTTTTCACACCGACTATGAGGAAAATTCAAATACAAACGCTACCTACCAAAATAACGAAATATTTAGTTAGTAAAAGAGCATCACACATTATTTTTAAAAAAGAAATGTTAAATTGTTAAATTTATAGGCCATTATTATTTTATAAAATGATAATTATTTTTTACGGCCGGGACGAAAATACAACTTCCATATTATATTTATGGCACTCGCCTGCGGCTCGGACCGCAAACGTCTGTGATCTGGGCCATTCCTTATTATACGGCCCTCTGTGTGTAATATATGAATAAAGCTGTCTATGGTATGGCATATTCTAAGTGGTTTCAAACTAAAAATACCCTGTTGTCCTTGAACAGAAAAGTGCTACTTTGATCCCTCTTATGAGTGAGGGAGCAATAGTAGATTGTGTCACAAGGGAGCAAAATGATGTATTTACGGCGAGGGCGTATATTGAATCCTGAACGAAGCGAAGGATTGTACAATAGAATCCCGAGCGTAGCGAGGGATTCTAAAGTATAATCCGGAGCGTAGTGAGGGATTCAAGTGTTAACGCCCGTGGCGAAAATAATTTTGCTACCTTGTGACACATACTGCTTTTCACACCGACTATGAGGAAAATTCAAATACAAACGCTACCTACCAAAATAACGAAATATTTAGTTAATAAAAGAGCATCACACATTATTATTAAAAATGGAATGGTAAATTGTTAAATTTATAGGCCATTATTATTTTATAAAACGATTATTATTTTTTACGGCCGAGACGAAATTACCACTTCCATATTTTATTTACGCCCCTCGCCTGCGGCTCGGACCGCAAACATCTGTGATCTGGGCCATTCCTTATTATACCGCCCTCTGTGTGTAATATACGAATAAAGCTGTCTATGGTATGGCATATTCTAAGTGGGTTCAAACTAAAAATACCCTGTTGTCCTTGAACAGAAAAGTACCACTTTGATCCCTCTTATGAGGGAGCAAAATACTCTATTCTGAATAGGAGGTGTGAAAAATATTTTTTTCTGAATATGAGGTGTGAAAAATTATTTTTGAACGAGCCTCGCAACTCGGTCACTTCAGTGCAGGAGGGAATAGAGTGGTCACTGAACTGTTTTTTTTTGGCCCAGTAATTGCTATCAGGTAGGTACAACGTGCAACAGAGGTCAATCTTTGGTCAATTATTGAAATGAAAATATTACTGCTACCACGTAATCGTATTAGACTTTTAAACTTTTAAACTGAGGCGATTTTCGAGTCAACACAAATAAAAAACGTACTCTTATTTTTTTTTATTAAAACGCGATTTTTTTGGTATTTTATTGTTAATATAAAGCTTGCAACGCGTTTATAAATACACTGTTTTGCAATTTTCCTTAAAAAAGCAGTTCAAAAGATGTATGTAGTCGAGTGTCTTCGTCTTACTAACTTATTTAGTATTTCGACCACGTGCAGATCTACAAGAAACTAATTTAGGGCGCTCTGATTAAATTTAATATTAATTCTAGTGAAATATTTTCGACTTCTTAATTTTTCAGTGGCTTTAATTAAAAGAAAATAAACGAAATAGGTATTCTTTGTATGGAAGATTAGAAAAGACCTACATTTAAAAAATCATTCGATTTCTTAATTTTTGGCATATATTTTATCCGCACATAAGCTTTGGGTAGTAAAAGTTTGAGGTAAATATGTTTAAAAAAAGTGTTGCGAATTAATTAATCTTATTATGACAAAAGCCACAAGGAATCATTAAAAATTTCAGCGTAAAACAGAATATTTGAGATGCATGTAATTTAGGTGTGTAAGTTTTCCTTCTTTGTATCAATTTTAAATAAATATTTATTTTCATTTCAACTATTTACTTTACATCGAAATGTAAGTGTAAAGACTTGAATACCCCTTTTATTAGAGTTATTTCAGTAAAAACTTGAAAGATTAATGAAATTCAAGTTGTTTCCTTTTTTTTTAAATCTAGCTTAATAAGCAGAATCCTTCTAGTAATTGGTTAATCTGTTCGCAAATTATTTTTGTTTTCCATTACTTTTTCTATTACCAAACATTTCCAATGATCAAAGATCATTTCTAATCGAAACCGTTTCGCTTTGTAAAAATGTTCCTTTGTTTTTTCAGATTTCTTTGTATACGCAACAACAGTTTATTTACAATACGATTTTAATCTTTGGACGTTTTGTGCGGCAATGGAGTGTACGGCTTTAGTAAGAATTTTGTAAAAAACATTTTAATCTATTTTCAAACCTGAAATAAAATACGCATCTACATTTTATGTTAAGCAATCAGTCGGAAATACAAGCGTAAGTAAAAAAGTTAAATTTAATTTAAAAATAGAGAACCGTCCTTCTTTTGGAAGTCGGTTAGTAACGATCCACGAGGGCTTTTACCTGACCAAACTGAGCTGAGCTTCAAGAGTCTGTACCTATGTTTATTTGTATATATTTGCAAAATGTAAATCGCAAAATGTAGTCAATATAAATAACTACACGCTAGCCATTAAAACAGCTTTCGAAAATTTGCAAAACTGAACTAAACATCACCTATTTAGCGTTTTAAACGATTTTTATAAAGATCTAAACCTATAAATAAGAAGATGATTTGATGTTTGAGTAAAATGACGTCATTTCACTTTTATTCCATACAAACTTCATACTATCTGAGCGTTTTGACACTTCATAAAAAGTAACTCATTTGATCTGTCAGGAAAGTAGCCTATTGATTGATAGGTACAATCGAACACATTGTTAACTGTACATTTGCATACGAATGCCAACTTATTCGTAACGTGTTTAAGTCTATGGGAGGTCAGTTAATAGGTGCTTCGATTGTACATAAAGTTTTTAAAAATCCACGGTTTTCTTATAAAAACTTTTAACGGCTGATATATTTCATACGCAAATACGAACCAAAATGGCAAACAAAAAATAATGATACAACTTGATTCAACTGATTGTGATGACAGTATAATACGAGTAAAGATTTTACCAAACAATCGAATACCATACGTCAAAAAACCATGTTTATATAGATAGAGATATATGTTGCCCTAAAAGTTAGAAACGTTTTATTAGTAATCTACTTTTTGTTAGTTTGTATCGGCCATTCGGTCACATGTTGGTTTAGGAGTTTTAGGACCACTAACACAATTGCCCCGAACGTCAAGTAACATAATTTATAAGTATAACAAAGTAAATACCTCCAAACCCTCATTACGCCAGTTCCAAACTTCCGCTTTGATTCCTCCATTCGGATGTTTGAAGATAAAAGTAGTAATTTGATAGTAAAAAGGACAATTTGGTAAGCTAGCAAAGATAAAAACTTTCCGTTGGTTCTTTTTGATTACACAGGTTTAATTTTGACAAGCTTAACTTTGTTGCACTGACAGGCAAGCTTATAATATGAAAATTATAGTGTGTATCATATAATTCTGATTCTCGAAACACCAGAATTCTATAACGATTGTTGATAATATAGTTTATAACGTTCGATATGTTGGTGTTTACGATACTGATAAATCAAAATATGAAATTCGTTTGATTGTTTTTAAATTCACAATTAAGTAAATTGAATAAAAGCTTCAATATAAATTTATTATGCATGCACATTTTCATTAACGATGCATTTACATACTCAACAAAATGAGTCGTCCATATTTTAAACGAAACTCGGCAGCACTTGAATATGTATATGTCGCAGCCAACTGGTTTAGTTAGCCATTTTGTTAACTGCCTAGAATTTTCACTAAATTATGACCCACCAGCAGGTCGACGGAGCCCCGCTGCGCGGGGCTTCTATTTCTGCTCTGAGGGACACCAGCTGACTAACAAACCTAACCTAAAATAAGGAGTGTGTTTAATGAAAAGGCTAGGCAGCTAACCAAATAGCTAATGAAGCTAGTTGGCGGCGACATATATACAACTCTCATTCCTATCACATGAAAAAGCAAACTAAAAGAGATTTCTATCACGTGATGAATAAGAAACGTAAATGTCACTACAAATCCCAACATCCGTAATAAAATCATAATCCCTTACGAACTACTAGCGGTTGACATTTGGGCTTATATTGGGGAAAATTTCGCTCCTCTGAAACTTTTACTCGACTCTCACAAAGCTTTGTGACATCTATATTACTTGTAACGCTCTTTCTCCCTCTTAGGCGTAAGTGTAAGTGCTAGAGCGAGAGGCGATTAGCAGTATGTTGGCTGTATGTATGGCACATTTCCTTACGCGTGTCGAATAGCCGGCTCATAAATTCATCTCAGTATAAATGACGTCCCACGTCATGTTTGGCGGGGATGATATGTCACCTACTTGAGTGTAAATATCGTGTGGACAGATTGTTCGAGGTGACGTCACGGCAAGTAAAACTGTTTATACTTTTATAGGTTATGGGCGTGGAAATTAATATAACATTTCAAGGCTCTGATCGAAGAAAAAATATAGTAGATGAGATTGTTATTCTGCAGTGGACGTCTATAATGGTTGCGATGATGATGAGAGCAATTTTTATGTGCGGTAGTGAGCCTTTTTATGCTTTATCAACACTTTATATATATCTATAAATTAATTAGTTTATTCACTTATAAGTACCTTCAAATAACTTGGACTTAATCGTTTCAGAAAACATTGACTGACTAAAGACAACTCACTGGTTAATTATTTACATTTCATCTCATAAGGGAATCACTACAAAATGCGTCGTGCCCAAGCTAAAGGTATCAATCGCCACTTGTTAAAAAGATACGAGAGTACATTACATACCGATACCAGTAAAGTAAAAAATGTCTCAGATCTCATGATCAAACATATGATCTGCGGCTTTCTTATTTACTGGCCAAGGTTTGACATACTATTTTTATGTTCGACGGAGCCGAACGGTGACACTTTGACAAAATAAGTATGCATCTATATACCAGTCATTTGTAATAACCATCAAACACATTACATGTAAAAAGATGCAAGTCTCGCGACGCAGTTCTTCTACAACAAAAATGTTTTAAGATATAATTTTAAACCAAGTCAGTAGCGGGGGGGTGTCCATATAACTCGATTCCCACCGACTTGCCTATTATTTAACCGTAGAGGAACATTTACATGGTAAATATCCCGGTGTTAATAGTAGTGATTAAAGATGACAGTGGCAACATTAGTCACTGATATTTTCCATTGACACTAAACTTTTAGGAAAAATCCCAACCTCCAACGGTAAATTGACACTTTTAACACACATGTTCGGTGGGTAAATTCGGTAATGGGTGAGCACACGAGCCACTCCAAAGTGTAAACAATCACTACCATTATTTTACCCTTACCCTTTGCAAATATCTCTGTTTTCTTAGCACGAATATCTATCGGTTGCGATTGACTTTGTCCGTGTATGGACTCTGAGCTTTTCCCTCGAGTTTTGAATGGGAATTGCAGTCTAGAATATGCATTTGGGAAAGATGTTCATATGCACATTTACAGCCTCAAAAATGTATATTTTATTTTAGATTGAGAACACTAACACTAAAATATATATATTTTTAATGCATTTGATCCATTTTTAGGGTTCCGTAGCCAAAATGGCAAAAACGGAACCCTTAGAACCTCGAGTAGGGCAGTCATTGAAGCGAAAAATACGGTCTTACCTCCGAATTTTTTTACTGTGAACCGATTTGCATGAAATTTTGGAATTAGGCTCATCTTACCCTTAACTTCAAAAGTGAAAATGATCTGAACTCCGCCTATTATTTTTAAGGGGTGTAAACAACCCCTTAATGGAAAAATTGACATTGAGCCATTTTATCGCTAGAAAACATGTCTAATAGTAAGTGGTGAAATTGTAAAGTATTTTCTAACATAATTACCTCATATTAAAATAATTTTCAACCCCTTGAAATTGCAAACAGCCCCTAAATTGAAAAAATCACAAAAAAATACGTTGGTATGACATAAAAAGATGTAAGTATAGAGTAAGTAATATTTTATATTCTCTATAATAATTATCAAATTTTTAACCCCCTTTCAACCCTTGAAAACTACCCCTTGATAAAAAATTGTTAAATTTTTTTTTTGATAAAATGAAAAGGATTTAAATATTATTCCACACTCTCGAAAATGATTATCATATTCTTAAGCTTTTCTACCCTTAACACATTGGGCGCCATGGGGGTCACGTGTGACCCCCATTACAAATACAGATGACCGACTACCCCTAAATTAAAACAGTAAATATATATGATTACTAGACCCCGTTATCTTGTCGCACTGACATTTCTTTCCACTAGAGCGTGAATGCTTTTTTTATCGACTATCTAAATGTCGATAGTTTGTATGCAGCCAACCCCGAAATCTCAAAATTTTTTTTGGACTTTTCATACATTACGAGTTTTCGACTATTTTCGACCGATCGATGACGACATTTCGTATGAAATTTGTCCCGATAGTAAAAGTTGTTCAGTATAATCACCCCGTTCAGGCTTTTCAGTGGATCAGAAAACACGTTGTATATATCTTTATTGTCTTTATACAAAAGTAATAAGTAGTACCTAGTGACACCTCTTTGAAAATATCAGTGACATAACCTAGTCGTAGAAAAAGTATTGTATGCAACGTTGTATAATTAAATCAAAAAACGCGCATTGCGTCTCTATTTGCGATACTCGCCGCTGTCGCGGCTCGTATCGCAACTCACGCAATTCGCATTTTTTGAGGTTTCTTATACAACTGTTGCATAATAGTATTTTCGTTGGCCCCTTCACTCAAATGTGTTATATATACATATAAGAACGTTGGTATGTATTCATGCCTACGTTTCCAAAATATATGAGCCATATTATGTATATATATACACATTACAATAGTTGTGGGTCTCTATTATACTGCGTACTTTCACATTGCTCCAAATATTCACACTTCGAAATTTTCAGTTACTAAGTAGAAAAAAATATGATAAGTTTTTGGACCATAACTCCTTCAATTTTCATGCTATCACAATTTATAAAAAACCATTGTAAAGGTAATTAAGAGAGCTACAACATCCTTTATTGCAATATATAGTAAAAAACCTTTTTCTAAAACGGTGAAGGGTTAAAGGGCTTAAGAGAGGCTGTGATTGCGCTGCCACGCGCTCTTTAAACAATCATATCTCCGTCAATTTTTGTTTGACAGAGAAAACAAAAAAACTAAATTGTTTGTCAGAAAAATACCTAAAATTTTAATGCGTACACTTTTATACGTATCTGTCGTAATTTTTGAGATATTATGAAAAATAAGTGGGTGTTTTAAAAATTTGAAATTATGTTTTTTTTTTTAATCGTGACTTTTTTGAAAAATATGTGTCCTGAAGCAGCCAAACTGATACTATCTATCAAACTCTTCATAATGAAGTTACTTCTAAGCGGAATACGATTAATTTTAATTTTGGTGGAAATGGCACTTATGAAACCCATTGATTTAAAAGAAAAAACATTAGATGCTCCCCTTATTTGCAATACAGCTCACTTATTTTACGTGCAAAAGACTTTTAATAGTGCTCATTTTAAAGCTTATTTCAAGCACTACAGAACCCTTTTGTATTAAAATGCATGAAATGCATCTGCTCGCCGCTAGATGGCATTGACCACATCGATTAAATTTCAGACAAAATAAAAAACGGCTTTGATCTTTAATATCTAGCTTAATATTGCACTTAGAATACTTTATAAAAAACCAAATTGTTCATTGTTTTACCTGCTACAATTTTGTTCCGTATAAAATTTTCGATAAAACGTATATTTTTGGAGATATTTGCAAAAAACCGATGAAAAACGTGACAAAAATGCGAATTTTCAATTGCCAATAACTTGAAATGTATTGGATTTTTTGAAAAACTTTATAGAAGAGTTTTTGCTTAAAATTAGGCCTTCTATCGATTTCCGAGACGATTTTGAAAAAAATAATTCACCCCCGAGAAGGGGTGGCAACCACCCCCAGGGTGGTTGCGGAGTTCAAATCATTTTCACTTTTGAAGTTAAGGGTAAGATGAACCTAATTCCAAAATTGTATGCAATTCGGTTCACAGTAAAAAAATTCGGAGCCATAATGCTTCAATGACTGCACTATAGTTTCGTCATGTCCGTCCGTCTGTCTGTCTGTCTGTCCGTATGTCACAGGCATTTTACTCAGAAACTACATGATGGATATTGATGAAATTTGGAATGTAGATGTGTTTTATGAGCTGCTACTTAGTTTGGTATATAAATAATTAAAATAAATATTTTTAGGGGGGGCACTCCATACATGTTAAGACAATAAAAAAAATTTTTTTCAGCAAATATCAACGTGTGGTACATAGTTCGACAGCTCTTTAAAAAACACTATTAGGTTCCTAAGTAATGTTTTTGATTAAGTGAATGTATTTGGAAATAATCGCTCCGAAAGTTGTGTAAATTGTGTCCCCCCCCTCTATTTTCTAAACCGTGCGTCTGAAAAATATGAAAAAAATCACGAAGGTAACGCTTAATTAATACTTTCAACGAAAATTATTTTCAACAAGATCGAATTAACCGTTTTTGAGTTATTGCCGATAAACTGCGCTTCTCAACAAAAGGACGCAATTGCTATGAAGATACGCTCTTTTGTTGTTGTACTTTTTTTACATAGTATTTTTTTACCTTATAGTTACGGCTATGGAACCCTACACTGAGCATGGTCCGACATGCTCTTGGCCAGTTTTTGTTATTTTATTGTCTATATCTTTTGACATCCTTACATGATTGCGACTTAATATGGCTCTAAGGTCAGCATTTTGCTGAGGTGGGACCGTTTTGTGGCAGCGTATCTATTTTTAATTTAATTTGTAATACTCTTTTGTTTTTTATCTTGTGCTGTCATGAATAAATGTATCTACTTTCTTCTTCTCAATATACAGCGTGACCTTAGCCTTTGGACATACTCTGAAATCCCCCGTAGAACTACTTCTCAGGAATGCACTAATTAAGCATATTTTTTAGGGTTCCGTAGCCAAAATGGCAAAAACGGAACCCTTATAGTTTCATAAATATTTTTAGGGGGGCACTTCATACATGTTACAGAAGCTAAAAATTTTTTTTTTTTCAGAAAATATCAACGTGTGGTACATAGTTCGAAAGCTCTTTCAAAAACATTTTAAGGTTCTTAAGTAGTCTAATGTTTTTGATTAAGTGAAGTTGTGAAAATTGTCCCCCCCCCCTCTATCTTCTAAACCGTGTATCCGAAAAATATAAAAAAAAATTGCAAAGATAACGCTTAATTAATACTTTCAATGAAAATTATTATCAACAATATCGGATTAACCGTTTTTTTGAGTTGTTGAGTTGCCGATAAACTGCGCTTCTCAACAAAAGGACGTAATTGCTATGAAGATACGCTCTTTTGTTGTTGTACTTTTTTTACATCGTATTTTTTACTTTATATTTACGGCTATGGAACCCTACACTGAGCATGGTCCGACATGCTCTTGGCCAGTTATTTTTAAATTGGGAGCTTTGATAAATATCTAAATTTTCTAACAAAATTTAAGAATTAAAAGATGAACAAAATAGTAACATACTTTACCCATACGTCATGATGATATTAATGAGGGTGTTTAGAAATCATAAACCCACCAGCTGGCAGCAGGGTGGCGAAAGGTCTTTTTGACAGTAGGTCAAGATCCACCAATCACACCACCTGATTTTGACATCTACTGCCAAATAGACCTTTCGCCACCCTGCTGCCAGCTGGTGGATTTCTGATCTCTAAATACCCTCATTGGACTGACATCTCCCGTTTTTTCCGTATCTCTCTTTGTACTTAAGTCCTTAACGCAAGGTTGGCATTCTGGTGACACTCTCCGTAAATTAAACTTATGTTTACGTTATCCTCAACAGAATAATCCTTTTCTATTTTGAAAAATATGAACAAATTATTTTTTCGGAATATTCATCATAGGACACATGTCAATGTCACACCAAATAAGTCTACATTTTAAAAGAAAATCATACAATACAAAAAGTTATCATGCAATTCTATGAGGTTGCATTTGCTGAAGGAGTTTCCATTGCCATGTGCCTACGTATGTTTAATAACAAAAATAGTAATTCGTTAATTTCTCCGTAAGTTCTGCTCTAATTGTTATGATACTTTGTATATTAATTAGAAATACTCTAAGCAACATGTACCTTTCAGATTTGTCCAGAGGCTAGGGACATCCTGTTTAAATAGTGCCTAAACTATAGATGACCATCTACGACCATAGGGTTTAAAAGTGGTATAAAAAAGATAAGTACCATATTTTAAACAAAAACCCTCTCGGAATGAAAGCAATGTCCCTAAAGTAAGAAATCTACTTTTATACTAAACCACTTGCTCTAGTTATTTAACCAGATTGATTTTTGTCAGGTGAAGGCGATTTTAACATTGAGTGCTTCTTATTATGAATAATATACGCAACATACAACCACAATAGACCAAATTAGGGATTTGTGGAGCTCCGCCTCCGGTTCCGATAAACCAAAAGCTCCGATTGAATTAAAGTCTAGTCGTCTAGTGTCCATAACACAAGCCTTATTGAGCTTACTATGGGGCTAGTTCGATTTGTGTAAGATTGTCCCCTAATATTTATTTATTTATTTATTTTTATTTAAACCTCCGGCTTCGGTTTTGGTTCCGATATAATTTTATCGGAGCTCGAAGTGCAGCGGTCGCGGTGCGTGCCTCTGCCTACTGGCAGAAATGTGTTCTGGGACTCACCCCGCGTACTTTCTAAGGCGATTAGTCATTCGTTTGTCTCCTCCCTGCTTCCACCTTGCTTTTGTTTCGGTTCCGATTCGATTCCGTTAAACTAAATACAAAAACTCCAATTTCGACTCCGGTTCCGTTAAAACCGCCTCCGTAACATCCCTATACCAAATTAAATGCACTGCAAAATTACATGTACAAAGTAAAAAAAACTCTCGTTCTAAAGTAGCAAATGCATTTTCTTTTGCTTGCCGAAGCCAATCCGACGATGTCGTGAAAGGTTTGCATCGGGATTAAGTTCGCTATTTGTTTCCCTTCTAAGGAATATAACAACTCACTTCGGAAAACACAAAAAAACTGCTTTTGAACAAGCGCTTTAAAATATAAAAAAATATAACTAAGTATGAAATAAAAAAAAACAGTTAAAATGCTAAACATTTCCGAAACCTCTTTTCAAGTTAAAACGTACGTTAGTCTTACTCATATATAAAATACGTTTGAAAATGCTAGAACTGAAAACAAGAGCGCAATAAAAAATGAAGAAAGTTTTATGTGGCTTGAAACTTAAATGATCTCAGTATGCATTTGTTTTTCAAATATTTATAATGCCGCCGGCATGAAACATGAAAGTGTTCAAAACGTTGTATTAAAAAAAACGGATAAGTGCGAGTTGGACTCGCTCACCGAGGGTTACGTACAAATTTGTAGGTACATATCAAGGACCATTAAAACAAGAGGACTGTCATTCTCCATAATTTGGATGGTACCCCGACCGCTAGGGGATTTCCGGGCAAAAACTAGATGGCGCTAAAAAACTAAACATTTAACTATGTTATAATTGAACAAAGAAACATAGTATAGTAACAATTAGTTCGTAAACAGCTAATAATAAATAAATTCTAACATTTAAATACTGTGTCACGTTTGCAAAGTTGAATAAGTGTAAATAATATAATTCTTATACCAAGCTTATACATAGGTAGATGGCGTTGTAAATTCGAGGAACAGCTTTTTGTATGGAGAATGACAGTCCTCTTGTCCTAATGGTCCTTGGTACATACTTATTATATTAAAGTAACCTAAAGTCCATTTTTTTATGATTTTATTAAAAATGTATAGTGCTCAGATTGTTCCCTGTACTTGTAGTATAAGACGGTATTACTTGCCAAATTTCATAGTTCTAGGTCAACAAAAAGTCTACTTTGAATTCTCGTTTCCTTGAGAGTGTCGAAACTTACGTTTTTTGCGGCATAAACGGCCATATCTTTTTTTCACGTTAAGTTAGAAGTTTGATTTTCTCACAGCTTTAAGAGACCATAGACTTGAGTATATGGTTTTATTTTCAATTCCATACCTTCACGTGTTCCCGAGCTGAAGGGACTTGACAGACAACAAAGTGATCTTAAAAGGGTTCCGTTTTTTTGAGGAAGGGAACCCTAAAAAATTGAAATAGGAACGTTTAAGTTATCTTTCGTATTTTTTTCTAATGCTATTGGACTAAGAGATGCCTGTCAGTATGCCAAGCATGTCTGCAATAAGTGGATGCTGGTCATTTGCGTTTCATGAATCTCATAAAGAAAAAGTCGAGTTAATTTACTAGAATTTATGTGACTAGTTCAGTATCCTTTTTAAAAAGAGTTGGAATGTATTTACCAACTTTAGTTCAAGTATAGTTTGATTAATAGTAAGTTAGATACGAAAAATTAGCGTGTGTAGTATTTCATACTTACTTTGAGCGTGTATACCATAACCACACTTTTAATTTAATAAATTTAATTTTAATGTATTATTTTATTATTAGGTATGCAAAATTTTGTATTTGAGTAAAAACTACTCATTTAAGACAACTTCACTTTTTTAAATTGTAATAAAATTTAAATAACTAAAGTGCACATACAATAAATTTGTCATATTTTAAATAACTCAACTATTATGTATGTTATCAGAATCGGGAACCATGACATATATGATTAAGTAAACTTGGCGGCTATTTTTCATTTCCCCTCGATATTAAGCCTCGCCGGGCCTAACGCAGTTAAAACGCGCCAGGTAGAGCGGCGCCAAGTTATCTAATTAGCGGAATGGGAGCAATCTGCCGGCTCACTCGACTGCACCGAGTTAACGAATGATTAAAATATTGGAAGGGATATTCTATTGGTAAGCGTCTAACAAGTAGGTTTATACGATTTCCGGTCTGGACCACAGGTGAGTACCATTTAATTTTTCTATGTACTTTGATTTCTTGTATATATATATGTAATTGTTTCCAATTAAGAAAGTTTTTTTTTCAACGTCTAAAACGTACATATACAGGGTGGCCCATTTAGATCGGTCAGTATGGGAAACTGTAAGACATACGAAGTTCTGTTCTTAAGAACCATGTAATCGATTTTAGGGACAAGAAAAACCGCATAAGTACATTGATTTTATTCGTTTTAGATATCGTGTTTCCTAGTAACATTTACTGTAGACTTATGATGCTACGGTTTGTCGCGCGATAAATAAATGATAAAGCATCCGTCACGTTCTGACAAATAGTGTGTGAGAGTGACGGATGCTTTATTAGGCTACCCTGTATAAATACAAGAAATCAAAGTACACAGAAAAATTAAATGGTAGGTACTCACCTATGGTCCAGACTGGGAATCGAACCCGTTACCTCTGCAGTACCGGGGGGGTATCAACAGAACTCGATTTCCACCGACTTGCCTATTATTAGATCTATAAAATGTGTTCCTCCACGGTTAAATAAAATTAGTCGAAATCGTGGAGTGAGCAACTCCTGAACGCATTTTTTTTTTCATGATTATTAAACTTTCATATACATTTTCATTTCTAATGGATATTAGAACAATGAGTTTTTCGGAACTTATGTAGGAAATATTATTAGTTTTTACCATTAGCTTTCTGGTGAAGGAAAAATATTCTAAGGACATCTGGATACATTCGCGAAAAAAATTCAAAGGTGTATGTGAATCTTAGGGCAAGCCGGAGCAACTTTGGCTTTAATTTTCTTTGAGAGCACTATAATTAAGTGCTGAACTGCCTAATATTAGGCAAGCCGATGGGAATCGAGTTCTATGGACGCCACACCACTCTGCCGTCCTAGTCTAAAAGGCGACTTTTTACTATGAACTTCCACAGCAAAAAGTCGCCTTTTAGACTAGGACGGCAGCACTGATGTGAAGTTTCCAATCCGCAGTGGGCTAGCGCACTACAGCCCATTCACTCTCATCTATAAGAGTAGGCTGTGCCCAGCAGTGGGACGTATATAGACGTGTTATCATTAGATGAAACAACAAAAATGTCTTCAATTTGATCTAAAATATTATCGTTGTCAAATTATATCATATGTATCATTATCATGCGGAAGGTTCACGGTTTGATACATTGCGCAATAAACGATTCTAAATAATTGTCACCAAATATGAAAGAAACATGATGTTTCTTTATTTGTTTTTAATGCGGGTAAATTACACCAAATTATTTTTTGTACTAATTACGAGAAAAAATGTTTTGTAAGTAGCAAGTTAGTACACAAACCATAAAGTTGCAATTTCATTGGCGAAAAAAATGTTATTAGTACGTAAAAAATAGAGAAAAACAAACTACAACAAACTAAGAGACATTACTAGACTAAGGTAAAAAAAAACTAAACCTAAGACGATAAACCTAAAATTAGAACGAAAAAACCACTTTGGCTCAATTTACTTTTTCAAATCCAAAGATAGATATGTACTATAAACTTTAATCACAAAACACCTAGGTACACCTTTCCTTTATTAGAAGTTAAAAGTTAATTAGGCAAGAGGTCAGTATTCCAACATGTTGTTACGTCATAAACCTGAAATGACGTCAGAACCGCTTGTAGAAGTTAAATAAGTTAATACTACGGCCTTGAGCCTTGATGAATAGGGCTTAAGAAGCCCCCTCTGACGTTATCACATCTTGCACAAAATTAAATTTGCGGGTCGCCGCTTTAGTGATTGTGCTGCGTAATTTGAAAAGTGATAATAATCGCTGTGTTTCTTGTATACGTTTTAGACTATATATGAAAGAAACATGATGTTTCTTTATTGGTTTTTTAATGCGGGTAAATTACACCACATTTTTATGTTACATATACAAGAAAAGTTACTTTAGGTTAAAACCTATTACACCAGAGTGATACAGAAGTCAAATTAGATAGCAAAATTGAGGGCACTTGCTGGGTGCTCCGGTGGTCGAAGATACTGACTTGGTTTAACTTTACATCTCAAAACTTTTTTTGTTGTAGGAGAACTGCGTTGCGAGACTTGCATCTTTTTACATGTAATGTTTTTGATGGGTTTAAATATATCCTTCAAGAATTTGGTAAAACGTGCAGTTAGGATATGACTTTTTGTTAATCTAATGAATGTTTTTTTTGTATTTAAAGTTTTTTTGAGATATCTTGAATAAACATAACTAATTTTACAAATACTAAACAAATAATAAACATTGCATTAATTAGAAAAACTGATTAAAAGTAGTTTAAAGTATATTTACTTCAGGAAAGTTAATTTTGTATTAAGGAACATATTGATAATCTAACTAATCTACTTGGTAAACCAAAATCCCACTTCCCACTAATATTGTAAATGCGAAAGTTTGTGAAGATGTTTGGATATTTAGATGTTTGGATGTTTGTTACTAAATAACGGGATGACGACTGGATGGGTTGAGCTGAAATTTGGCATGCAAGTAGACCAAGTCTTGGATTGAAACATAGGATACTTTATATCCCTGTAAATGGTTCCCTTAGGACAGTAACGAGAACAACGCGGGCGAAGCCGCGGGTAAATGCTAGTTAACTATAAATTAAATTAGGTCTAAAAAGCTAAGACTAAAATTTATTAAAAAATATCAAAATAATCGGGCTCCCTTCAGGAAAGTGAAAAAAAGGTAATATAGTTACTTTTAATTACTTTCAATAAGTTTTTCTAGATCATAAATATGAAAAGTACATTCACTTTCCTCTATAAGACATCTAAAATTAATAAACAAATAATAGAACTTCGAATTAAATACTCTTTAAAAATTTACGAGTTAAGAAAAATTGTATAATCATTTTCGTGCTAAAACTTACAATTGCGTCATTTCTCCCCCAAAACAAAACGAGTTATTTCCGTCATCCTCATTACAACTTAACCCTTCCCGCCACGAAATTGTTCCACAAAAGAAAAACTTTCACGGAATATGTAATTTCAAATGCTTGTTTTCTCCTCCTACAACTTACTGAAAAACGACCTTATCACGTATAACATAAAGTTCACATTTCAAATTTAAAGATTAGGATTTCGAGTGTAAATAGGCGATTTAGTAAATCGCTTATGAACTTCGCTCACTATTTCGGGGTTTCAAGTAATTAATTGAAATTCTAAACGTGTCAACTTTATCTGATTGTGACCAATTTAGTTACAATGTTAGTAACAACAATACGTACTTTTAAAGTTCTTAATTTGTGCTATAAATTAATTTTTTATTTGTTTATATTCGTAGGCTTTAACTAGATGGGGTGCTAGACAGGAAACCTCCCAGAGTGTCTGGATTCTTCTCATTCCTCTTGATCCGGTTGATCCGCAAGAAAGGAAAGCGTCTTGGCCGGTGCACCCCGGGAGCAACGGCAAGTGATTTCTTAGGGGCCCCTAATTGATCACTTGCCGATGCTGCGAATGAGCCTGTCAGGGGGGGTTGGGGGGTCCCGTACCGGGTTTCCTCTGTTAGAGGACTCTCCAGGTGCGGCACGCGAGGGCGGAGCGTCGGGCACGGGCAGCATCCCTCCGACGTCTCCTTTTGGGGGGCACTGCGGGCAGGCACCAGACGGTGACGGGTGCTGTGCTGCTGCGTGGTGGCGGTGGACTAGTCCTCTGCGTCCCGTTAGCGGGCAGCAACGAGGGCTGGTGACGGTCAGGAACGGACGGGCGAGTGTCTGCGGGGTAGGGGCGTGTGTCCTCCCGTCGACGGCTGCGGGCTGCGGGGCAGGGGCGTTTGTCCTCCCGTGGCGATTGGACCCCGTGTGTTCGGTGTCGGTTCCTGGTTTCCCCGGGGGACGGCCGTTGGTCGGGGGAAGCAGGTGAGGGAAGGCACACTGGCCATGCTACAGTGTGCCTTTTTCGGAGAGGGTTCGCCCTAGGGCGAAGGTGCCGGTGATGTCGTGGTGGCTTGCTAGCGATCCCACGGCATCACCATGAAGGCACAGGGTGGAAGCATCCCTGAGTTTTAGTGGATAGGCCAATCCCTTCTGGAGCGGAGAGCCCCACATAACCAATGCGTAACATCTGGCTGTCACCCCCGATGGCCTTACGTTACGTAGTGGTATGCAGTTTCATGTATTACTCCGGGTTTAAAAAAAAAGGCTTTAACTAGATACAGTAATCTGACAGCACGTTGACAGTTGTCATTATTAATGTTTCGTTATTACGTCATTATTTATTAAAAATATAAAACATATATGAGAATTCGCATATACACTGAAAATAACGTGCCGTGGACTGTGGTTACTCTGATTCACGAGGTAACATTGATCATCGATTTTTAAACCCAAATACTTTTGATTTTGAACACGTTTATTAAGTATTTTGATTGAGGTAGCCTACCTTAATAATAAATTGTTCTGAATGCATTCAAAAACTAACTTCTTATAGTTGAAAAATCGATGATCAATGTTACCCCGTAAATCAGAGTAACCCCAGTCTACCGTACGATAATTGATAAAAAGCAACGTCATTAAAGAATAACACAAAAATCGCATCACTCGTAAGTCAAAACGCTGACAGATTATTGATCTAGTTAAAATGATTTTTTAACATGGGAGGCGCTGCGTAATAAAATATTTATTACATTTATATTTAATTTTAGATCATGTTCTACTTTAGAGGTTTTTCCAGAAACTTTACAACATTACTCAAGATCTTCGGTTTCCGCGTTCATGGTTGCGGGTAGAGTACCTGCAATCTACCCTCGACTGCGAACGCTGAAAAGGGTTACGAAACATCGGTACGTAAAGATAATATACGCGATATAATCCGTTAAAGTTGTTTTATTTTTGCAACGGTTACTCAAGATGTATAAGTAAGTAATGAATGTCTACTAAATTGAAAATGTCCAAAAATGACTTTAAACAGTTCCGAAACATTATTTTGCAAGATTAACTAATAGAAAATCATCGATTTACTTAGAAAAATAATATTAAATAATTTTCAGATGATTGTTAGCCTTAGCAATGGCGAAATTCAAAGAAAAATATTTTTAACTATTACCATGATAATTATAATATTTTTAGACAAAACCACAGTCATAGTTCTACGTACAAGTCCCTCTCTCTCTCTCTCTCTCTAACGAAACTGACATTCAGGTTCGACCACCGGATGGAACGCACCGAATCCGACCGTTTCTTTCTGGTCGCTGGTTAAGTCCCTTCGCGGGCGTAAAATTTGGTACTGCTAGCTGCTGGCCACTCCTGACAAAACGTTCAATACGCTCAAACGCGGAAACTGATATCAAACATAATTCGCTCCAGTTCAATTGTATCAACCATCAATCACGTAATTTTATTTACCCAATACGTGATAACAAATCAAATCGCTCACTGTCGCACACACGCACGTAACAGCCGAAACTTTGGACGGATGGCGCCATAACAGTAAAATTATAATTACGGACAATGTAAGCGAACGTCTGCTGGGTGTTGATAATCAGAAATTCCATTCAGTTTATGTGGTATTCAAGAGACAACAGGTGCTGTTGTTGTTTTCACTCTCACCAACAACAAAGCAAGTGAATTATGGCAAATTTTACAGGAGAGCCTTAATGCTTTTTTACTTTAACGACTTAGGAACTTAAATATTATTTTTACGAATAGCTAAAAAAACTATGAAAATTAAACAAAATGTAAAAATTAAGGAACAAGCATCTCGACGTGAGGAATAAAATTAGTCAAATAACCACATTTTTATAAAAAAAAAACCTTACCGCGGTGCACTTTGAAACTGCATTAAATCCGCCATTTTGTTTATTTTAACAAACTTCATGCCCAGTGACACTTGCACCATCAAGACGAATCTAATGATGTATCATTTTTCAAAATCGGATGTGTCGTTGAGTAGTTACGAGCGGACACAGGAACGGACATACATACATACTTACATAGAGGCCAAACACATAACCCTCCTTTGGGCTTCGCCGCAGTCGGGTAAAAACAAAATTTTGAGAAAAATCGACATACTTGTTTTTGAGTTTGAGCGGCCGAGCAGTGGTAGGGAGGGACGTTTATTATATTATTATAGTCTGATGGTGATGAGCACAGATATATAAGAAACAAAGATGTGAAATCACACGCGTTTTGTATTAGAACCGCTGTCGCAGGTTTTGCTCACACATACATTAACGCTGTGCACATGCAAAGACAACACCCACAAATATACTAGCGTCACCGCCAATCATCAAAGAACACAGCGACACACTACAGCAACGCTGTCGTTGCTATTGGCTAGTACACACTAACGCCCGCGCCGTCTCAATACACGCACACACTTAAATATTTCATCGACGTAAGGGCTTGACAAAGAATAAAAAGTTATCGATGAACGAATGAATGAATGTTGCTCCGTTCATCAATCACTAAAAATAAATACCTATAACGAATCGTAATTCGTTATTTCTTTTGTATGATTTTTTTTACAATTTGGGTGTTCAAATGGACACAATGATGAATTAAATTGTTTACTACAATATTATATAAATAAATGATGTTGTGTTGTGGTAACTTCTTAGTTGTATAAATAGATTAGCTAGGCAAAGAATATATCTTTGAAGAGCTGTCGCTATCATTGTCATGATTATTTATTGTTCTTTCTCACATAATTGGTGACCCCGACGTGATCAATTATGTGAAGGAATAGTTGAATAAGATATTTCGTTTTTCCACTAAAAACGTAAATATATTTATTTAAGCAACAAAACAATAATCATGACAATGACAGCGACAGCTCTTCAAAGATATATTCTTAACCTAGCTAACCTATTTAGACAACTAAAAAGGTGTCGCCACAATGTAGGTACAACACGGAAAAAAATCTTTATTATATGAAGATATTTTAGAATCTTATTTCCCTCCCGTTAATCTAAAAGTAAAATATCCTTTACTTGTACTTAGGGATGTAACGATACACAATTTTGCCGATACGATACCGATACCGATATTTGTAGTAAATTATCGGCGATACCGATATCCTTAGCTAACTAATGAAGTATGAACTTCAGATTTATTATTTGTATGTCCTTATTATACCTAAAACTTGGCTATATTTAACAGAGAGTCAACCTTGAAGGTGTAAAGTAAAAATAAATAAATTGTCAACACAGAACTTTTTTTTTATTAAGAACCAAATATTTATAATTAACATAGTAATTATTATTGACAAGGTAATGGACCAATATATAAATTAAGTCAGTAATTGAAATTACTTTTTGCAGATTTTTTTTCATACAACAAATTCTTTTCACGTTCTTGAAATAGTTGAAATATCGGTTGTATATTATCGGCGATACCGATATATCGGCCGATATATCGGTATCGGTATCGTTACATCCCTTTGTACTCTACAACTTTGCGTACAGTACAAGAGTAAAATCCTAAAACTGACATTTTTTTGATAAATTGGACGTAGTTATGCAATAACGTTCCAATCCACAAAACGAAGTATCAACCTTCTGTCCATAATCCAATAAATTTTGCATGTGGAATGGAACGTTATTGCATAACTACGTCCAATTGACCTGGATAAGTTATTTTTACATACTGTTGTTACAATTAAAATTGAAAAATTTGTAGGGAATAATAAGGGAAAGGGGTAGAGAATAACATTCATTTTTAAAATAATCAAATACTTTAATCGCCCCTGAACAAAATATATTTCTTGACATATAAGTAATTCTTAAGACATTCTTTACATATAAGTCATTTTCATCAAAGTGTTTTGAACTAATCACACTATTTTTACTTGGAAACCAGTCCTTTCTCCCAGTTGCATCGATCCATTTTTCTTTTAATGTGGCTTTAGCAGGAAACCTAAAACATCACAATAATTAACTGTAATAAACATAAAATAACTGCAACAAAATAATTGCTTGAAATGCAAAATTAATATTTTATATTTATTTGTGTCAGTGCATTAAATTTAAATATACTATGATTTATCTTAAAATGGTTCCATTCATTCATTCATCCAATCATATCGATATTTTTATCGAACAGGTAACTCACTACTGTTAGTTCATTCAAAATGGACTCATGAGAATTGACAAGGTAAAATGAACTTTATCGGTGAATTAATAGAGTCGACTTCTAAATAAATGCCAACTAAATTAAATCGAAATAAAAATATTTCGGAAAACTCATTTTATTTACATACCTGTGATAAGAAATGCCTCCTTTCGATAGATTTTGGATGCGACTTCTATTTGGTCACCTTAACACGGAACAGTTTGGCATAATTGCTTGTTTTAACCTCACGAAAACGTAAAAAAGCGGAGCTCAGCGTGTGACGGCGGTTACATAGCAACTGTCAACTGTTCTCTCGCTATAAGGTCATTTTGCCCCTATAGCTGAAACGCGCGCCACGCCTACTGACCATATCCATGTTTCTTATAAATCCGTGGTGATGAGGCTGAGTTGTAACTTGGATTAGGTCAACCTATTAGTATCACAATCCAGCGAAGAAGTGCTGCCAGCATCATTGGTACAATACCGCAGTGCAAGGGCCATTTTTAGATGTATTTTAGTTTTAATCTAGTTTTAGTTTATAGGATATTTAATTTTAATTTAGTTTTAGTTACTCTGTGCTGTTTTTATTTTTATCTATATTTTTACCAATAGACATTAAAAATACTAGAAAGCTATTGTCGTAAGTATGCAATTTATTTTAATCTCATGTTTAATAGTTGATACTTAAAGTTATTTTGGACATTTTTTAATACAATTATATATTACATATTTCTTTTCTCACGTGTTTATGAAATATTAAACAAAAAAAGATCCGAAAAGCCTGCAGAGAATGAAAGAGGATCGAGCAGCAAACATTTACTTCTCGATAATGGTTGTTTTTTGCACAACCTAAAAGAATGAGCCTAAGAAATCCCTTTAAATATTACTTCATATTAAGTCTTTGCCTACCTAGTAAAGTTCATGGGGTCGTCAACGCATTAAGACGTCAATATTAGCCGGGTAATCCCTCTAATTGTAATTTGCGGGCCCTTTCCTGCACCAACGGATATCTTGTTGCGGATTTGCTGAGAATTTTAGGCGAATTAGTTCTGTGGTTATTTGGAATGATACGATATTATTCTAACAATGTAATAGGCAATCAATTATTCTGAGGAATTGGTTTCAAAAATATTATATCAAATAAGATTTCTACAAACAGCATTAAAAAATAAATTTATAACATACATACATAAAATAAATAGTATTAGATATTTTATTTGTAATAATTATTTTTATTTTTAATAATTATTTGAACTGATTTACAATTCAGCAAGACAGAATACATTAAAGATTTAAGAAAAATGTGTATGCACCTATATCTAATAAGGTTAGGTACATTTTTAATTTTAGTTTTTCAAACTATTATTGTGACTTTTGGTCATTCCTAGTAGAATCAAGCAGTCTACAACCTTTACCGCCATTAAATATAGTGATTTTATAACAATTTGAATTTCTGATGTTGCACTGCCAAAATAAAATGTAATTTCAAACATGAACAACTCGAGGTGAATCGATTTGTGAATGCCGTAGTAGTGTATTATGCAAAACCGAACTAACTTATATTGACCTACGGACGGAGTGCTATAAACAAGCGGAAGTTCATAACTTAAAAGAAAAACTATGCGTCGATTTCATGATTGATACATAATTCGAACACTGTCACTCAATTAACGTTGATTTGATTGACAAAACGTTTTAAAAATGTATAATTTACAGAAAGTACTTTGTCCTTTCACAATCCGCTGTCACCATCAAAATGTCTGTAAAGATGTCGGCTCATGGAATTAATTTGAGCAGTTAAAATACCCCCTGAATATTTTTTAAAACTCGGAGAGTTAAGCTTTTAAAAGTTCATTTGCGTGCGCGACTATTAGAAGTGTTCGAATTTATTTAATATTTGGCGCACTGAAAAAATATTAGCTCACTTTGAACTATAAAATGACAGGATACTGTCAAATCAAAAATATCTCCACTGATAAAAAAATATAAGAAGACCAAAGGTGCCTACTAAGCTATTAAAAAAATAACACTACTCTTAAAGTAACGTGAGAGCTTTCTTCTATTCTTATGTGTGCTTTTATTTCCTAAGTATCTATTCAATATGCCCTGGATATATGTGAATGTCGCATCCAACTGGTTTAGTTAGCCATTTGGTTAACTGCCTAGCATTTTCACTAAACTATGACCCGCCAGCAGGTCGACGGAGCCCCGCCGCGCGGGGCTTCTTTTCTGCTCTGAGGGACACAAGCTGACTAACAAACCTAACCTAAAATAAGGAGTGTGTTTAATGAAAAGGCTAGGCAGCTAACCAAATGGCTAACTAAACCAGTTGGCAGCGACATGTATATTACCAACGTCGCGGTTTTTACACAATATAACAGCATTACCAAAAATGGCTCGTTATTTCGATAAAAGTAACACTCTTTCCGTCAAGTGTCTTATATTTTGAAGAACACACTCGATTATAATAAAAGGAAACGCTTAGGACTAACGATATTTAAGCTCAAAAGAACCGCAGATTGTACGAACGAAATATAATGGGACCTCTTTACATTTTGTTTAGGTGCAAATTGGCAATAAACGGTATTTCACGTGTATAAACGTTATGCCGAAGGGATAACATGAGTGTGTAATAATAGTTGTTTTAACATTTAAATGGCTGTAGTTATTGTAAAGGTAATTGTGATCAAATGTACATTGGAAGGATTTTAAAACCTTAAAAAACATTAGATGTCGTTAACGATGGTGCAAAAAAGTTAAATCTATTTTTGTTTAGATAAAAAATGGTGGCAAATAACAGACATAATCAGTAAACAAACTGTTAAATATGTTTAAGTACTATTAAGGCACGTACAAACTGAAACATATTTTATTTTGGTATTTTAAAGAATTAAATGATTTCCTCGATCTTTATTTTCTTCAATTTCTACAAACAGCATTATCGCTTGTTGTTCACGGCCATTCTCACGAAGTATGTCTGCGGTCACCTAATTACCGCGACGCTGTTTTCATACTAAATGTATGGAGACGCGGTAATTAGACGCAGTCATACTTCGTGAGAATGGCCGTTCAAGCCATACGCCTGTACCAGAGTAGGTAGTAGGTTCCTACAGTTTCTAAGCCCGTCAAAACATGGTTCAATAAGACGTATTTTATACCTAAGAATGAACTTGTCTACGTCATGATAATGTTGTCATCACATCACACTAATAATATAAATGTGAAAGCTTGTGAAGATGTTTGGATGTTTAGATGATTGGATATTAGGATGTTTGTTACTAAGTAACGGGGTAACAACTGGATGGATTGCACTAAAATTTGGCATGCTAGTAGGCCAAGTCCTGGATTAAAACAGGATACTTTCTATCCCGGTAAATAATTCTAGTATATTTCATTTTAATCGTTACATTTTATTGTTTTTCTATTATCTTTAAGAGTCGGGAAAATTATTTATTTTGAAAAGTGGGTAATTCCATGGCAGAGAGTAACGTCAGTTACCAATTCTTCGGGTGTCTATTTATTAATGGTGCAAATTAAAGTGGCAATATAATTATCTAAGGATAAAAAAATACTTATTTAGAGTAACATCAATACTTACATTTGCATCATAAATAAATAAACACGCGATGTAATGGTAACTTGCGTTACATTTTTATTGAATTACCCAACTCCTTTTTTCATTCTAGCTGCAATATACTTAGGTATGACGTTGTCAAGATCACACGACGTTATCAACTTGCACGGAACGAGCATATTGATTTTATTGTACTAATTTATTACAGAAAACTGAAACCAACCGCGCGATACAAGATTAAACATATTTTTCGTCAGGAAACCTTTTTAATTTCATTAGACCTAAACATTCAACACACAGCCTGCAATATTTTAAAATTGAATTATTCACGTAAATGATCGTGCGTATCGCGAAATTAAAATCCTTTTTCTCTGATATACGTTCCAAGCTACAATACAGTGGAATTAATGTTTTGTAATTTGTGCGCGAAATGGTTGGTGTCATTTAACATTTTGATAAAAGGCTTCCGATCTGTGTTTCGTACCTAAAAAAATACTTAATCCGTTTTATAAAAATAATTTACCTCTGTTTAATTTAATAATACACCCTACAATAAAAGCGTGTTCTAGCTACAGCTACAAGGAAAACTTGTCTCAAGTCCAATGGCATCTAAATAAAAAAACCCATTCACTCCTCCCTAAAAAGAAATGTGTGTGCAATTAACATTAAAAGTTGTGTAAACCTGGCTTTATGTGCACGCAGGGCGCAGTTACGTACCACTATTTATGTACACTGTTTATCCACGACCCCTCTGGAATCTCCGCGGCTTTCTTTTGTTTTCTTGTGATATCAAATTCGTGGGAATGACCTTAGACCCCCGGAGGTGAGTGGCGATTCTCTCTATTCATATGAGATTATAGTTGAGCAATCTGTGTTAGGTTTAAATATTGTTAACTAATGTCAATACTGAGCTAAGTTGGCAACAATATTGTGACTAATGCAATTTAAAATCTTCATTATGGTATGGACTAAATAGGACCAAAGTGGTAACTGTTAACGTTATGTATGTTTGTAAAATAAGTTTTTTTTTAATCTTCAAAATAGGTAAGAGGTTCTCAGTTGAGCGGATTTTTTGGTATGTTCCCTGATTTCTCGAAGACAGCTAAACCAAAAATCCTCTTTGAAAAAATCCTTCTTTAAGTAATATTTCCAATTAGTTTCCTTGTAACCAGGTCAGGCTCTGATGATGGGATCTTGTAGAAAATCTAGAGTAATCTTCAAATACTATAAGCATTTATATAACGATTTTAGTATTTTTTATCGAAATATTTGTTTTTATATTGATTATTTAATAGGTAGCTCCAAAATGTTGCGTTTGTAATATCTCGGTTTTTTATGTTGCTTCTAAAAAAATCATAAATTTAAAATGTAACTTCTAAAAACTAATATGGCCCAAGATAGAAACAGTAAACTTCGCAAGCATAAGTAATGGTCAAAATAAGTATCTCAAGTTCGTAAAAGTGGACTCATTCCATAAATATCATACTCAATCATTACATAAATACTGTCGTACAGTAAAAAGGGCCATGAACCAAACATATTCACGTTTATATTCATGGCCATATTTAGGTCAACAGAATGGCCAATATTACCTTCACGAAATGTACCTATTGATGTCTTTTTTAAGGTTCCGTCCCCAAAGGGTCCCAACGGAACCCTATTACTAAGCCTCCGCTGTCCGTCTGTCCGTCGGTCACTGGGCTCTTTCGTTTGAACCATAATAGGCAGAAACTTGAAATTTTCATATAATGTGTACTTCTAGTGCCGCTATAACAACAAGTAATAAAAACAAAAAATTAAAAGATTAAAGAGGGGGTCTCCATACAAGAAACGTGTTTTTTTTCCTTATGCTACTAATGGCAATAGTTAGATGCTTGATATATTCATAGAATATGTATTTTTTATACTGCTATAACAACAAATACTAAAAACAAAACATACAAGAAACATGTTTTTGGCGTCTTTTTCTTGACTATGGTCCGGAACCCTTAGTGTGCGAATCCAACTTGCACTTGGCCGGTTTATGGTATGCGTGACTTTTATAATTGCATAATGTTTTGTATTACCTTTCTTCAATTTTTCGTGACCTCTTGTTCGTGTTTAAAAACTTAAAACACGCAACATATACGTGTAACACCACCTATGAAAACCGCAGACACCCCAACTGATTTCAATTATTCTGAATTAGTCTACAGTATTCGTTTTTAAATCCGTGTATTATTGCCAAAGAGTGTGTGCACTCGTAACTTTTAGACTGGGCAAGACAAAAAGAGGAAATAAAAAAAACATATATTAAAATACAATGTGTCCCAGGGGCAAGTGACCAGATTGTGATGGTTGAATATTCACGCGAAGTTATCGATAAAAAAAAAATATTTCAGAGGTATACAACAATTGTTTTTTTTTATTGCTATTTCTTTTATTTTACTACTTTTGCGAGATTTTCTTGGCTTTGTATTTGTTTTTGCATAGCCAATATTGTAACTAATTCGATTAAGCTACAAAAACTAACCAAAATAAATTACACATTTAGAAATTTTGGAAATAAGCTAAAAAAACGATTATTTTTTATTGTTTTGCCGAAAATTCCAAAAATTGTCCCATACTTTGTATTTTTTTACAATTTACTATTAAACTACATGATATTCTCTAAAATATCTCAAAACAATGTTATTAGTTATTATTAATACTTTTCGAAATATTTCAATAGTAGTGCAACAAGTCGGCTGACTTCAGTACAATAACAGAAATAACAATAAAAAAAAAGTTGTATACCTCTGAAATATTTCTTTTTATCGATAACTTCGTGTGAATATTCAACCATCACAATCTGGTCACTTGCCCCTTGGACACATTGTATAATGTAATCGATTTTACTCTTGATTCCGAATAAACAGTTTTCAGTTGGTTGTGTAACACGTTGTATTTTAACGTCACGGAAGTGTGTTTGCGTTTCGTCACATAGTCACAAAACTTATACCCTTAAATCACAAATAAACTTAAAGCCGGGCCCAGGCGGTAGGCCGGCTTAAATTTCATAGTAGACTCTAATCTATACTAAGGTCTTCGTAAGATTCAGACATTCAGAGTTAACAGGTACCTACAAGTAGTGGTTGGAATAGAAAAATAAATATAGTAAACCAAGGTAGGGTAAAGGTGGGTTTAGACCAAACCTTTGTGTACACACAAAGAATTTGGTAGAGTGGGGTTAGAATGTGTTAGAATTCGTTTGGTCTAAATCCACCTTAAAACGAACACAGGGCAAGACGAACACAGGGCAAGACGAACACTTGTATGTAATGTTCATACTACCCGTCATACCCGGGCAAAATAAACTAAGTTTTTCTTACCCCACCTTATTTTAGATGGTATTTTTTAAGTATTTCCAATCTTTCTCCATTATCCCTAAATCATTTGAATTTTGCGTTATCTACTTCCATTTGTTTATTTTCACAGTGTGCGTCAATTTATCAATAAATTTACCAAAAATAATGTTTTTGTTTTCGTTACGAGGTGTAAAATGGTCAGTTTAGCTTGCAAGTCCATTGTAATGTCAAATGGTATGTAGGTACGTAGGTATTGCTCGTAGATGGATCACTATATAATTATAATTTATGCCACACTTGGCCATAAAGTGCCTTTTTCCGCACGCTACGCGCACGGAAAAAGCCGCTTTCTGGCCAAATGTAGACATAAAATGCTGTACACGACACGGGAGGTAATAAAGAAAGCCCTCGATCGCGTATTTACGTCCCTCGCCTACGGCTCGGGCCGCAAACATCTACGATCTCGGCCTTTCTTTGTATTACCACCCTAGTTGCGTAATGTACTATAATGTAATTCTTGCGTATTGCGTATAAAGTGAAAGTACCCTCAACATCAAAGAAACTAAACAAATTGTTACATATTTCTAGTTGTAACATTAGAATTTTTTGCTTGTATATTTACAAATCAACAATCCTACAATTATGTAGCTGTCGTGACATACCTTTATTTTTTGTGATACGATTTCGCAAAAGTGACATATTTGTATACTGTAAACTTGTAACGAATACATATTTGTAATTATCGTGGTACATATTTTTGTTTGCAATTTAACAAATTTGTCGAATTTTACACTTGTAAAGTTTTGTGGGATAGGGCACTGGGGTCACGTAAAATATTTTGTAGTTTTTGGAATTGTCTTGTCGGCCCGTCGCAAACTATCGACACTAATTGCCTTACTTAAGACATGTCTATACAGGGTGTCCCATAAACAGGCATCGGATATTCCTGCGCCTATTTACCTAAACTTCGGCGTCGGCGTAGGTATTTGAATGGTATGGAGGCGGACTCAATTTTTTTTTTACTTTTGTTAGTAAATTCATCGGGATTTTGGAAATTATTTACAAATATCTCAAACTTGTCCTTAGAGTGAAATAAAATAAATAAAATGATTATTTATTAATTAACACGAAAACTTAACAATATTCAGGTTGGTGTCTCTTTTTAAGTATTCAGGATACCTGTGTCAAGATAAATATTTGGTAAACCGAATAAATTACTGAATTCATTGATACTGCTACAGCTACTTCATGTGGCAAGCGCATACATCAACTTGAGTGCTTACAAAACTAACCTAAAAAAAGTAAAACCTAAACATTTTTGCGATATATTACATTCTCGTAACGTTTTATGCAATCCCGGAATTTATATTATTTAAAAAGATATTTTTAAGAAGCCGACTCCATACTTGCTTTGTTTTTTCCGAGCATTCGCCAACTTTAGGTAAATAGGTGCAGGAATAACCGATGCATGCCCATAAATGACACGTCACAGTGACACTGGAGGTAGACCATGTCAAGAGGTACCGAACCAACTTAACATGACCCCAGTAAAAGTGGCACGGTTTTTGAGTTATTGTCGAATTAAAGTTGTTCATGAATTTTGACCGTTTTTAACATTATTAGTGCCAGTGTGCACTCGGAAAGGTGTCAAGGTTAGTTTTTTTATGTGTACGGTAACATGAATTGTTAATTAAGGTTTCAGAAATGGTATTTGATCTTGGATTAATTCACAGCGAAACATTAATTTCGACTTTAACCACCAGTCGTGGAAAAAAAACCGTGCCACTTTTACTAGGGTCATACACGGGGATGGTACGTAGGGATGGTGCACTTTTTTAGGGTTTAGGAACCTTAGAAACTAGAGGCGCTTTAAAAAAAGTAAGAATGTTGATAAAAAGCAATGTAACCCACATATTTTGTTATGGTGGCAGGCAACGCTGTCACGCTGATCTCTTTTTATTTAGTCTATGGTCTTGTCTATCATGAAGGAAGATAACTCTGAGTGATGTGATAGTCAAATAAAACTCGATTCTCTTTTCTAAAAACCTTTGTTTTACTTAATTTCCATCAAAGAAACATCAAGGAAACTATCAGCCTTGCCTTATGCTTATCCATAGTATGTGTTAGTAACAAAGGTCTCAAGAACTATGTTAGTATAACAAACATTTTTTATTGAAAAATATATTCGTTCCTAACATGAATTTGCAGTTGTGCAACACCCGGCACAGTTGCCCGAGTCCGGAGTAGAACATGAACCGGCTCCAGTGCAAGAACCGCTGCCTCTGCCGCTTCGAGCTCCACTGCACGACCCGGCCCCCGTGCACGAACCTATACCTCCGCCGCTTCTGGTTCCTCCGCATGAAGTATCTCCCGAGCATGTCCCATTTCCGCTTCCCGATTCTGATCCGCTGCATGAATTGACTCCGCTGCAAGAGCTCTGACCGCCACCGCTGTTCGCACCTTTACAGGAATTGGCTCCAGCACACGTTGATGTCCCCAATCCCGAACCCAGTCCAGTACATGAACCGGCTCCGGTGCAGGAACCCGGTCCTGCACAGGACGCTAGACTTCCGAAGCACACACACCCTAACAGCACGAGAGACAACATTGTTTTGCCATAATTTTGTTATCCATCATGTGTTTACCGAATTAACTAGTGAGCAAACAAAGCAAACGCGTCACGAAATAATATTCCACTGTTTAAATCAACACTACGCGATTATATTCATTGTCTAAGTTAAAATAAGTGTCATATACGAGTGATTCAAGTTAATGCAGTTACGCCTATAGCGGGCAGGTTGTTTTGCCATAATTTTGTTATCCATCATGTGTTTACCGAATGAACTATTGAGCAAACAAAGCAAACGCGTCACGAAATAATATTCCACTGTTTAAATCAACACTACGCGATTATATTCATTGTCTAAGTTAAAATAAGTGTCATATACGAATGATTCAAGTAAATGCAGTTACGCCTATAGCGGGCAGGTTGTTTTGCCATAATTTTGGTATCCATCATGTGTTTACCGAATTAACTAGTGAGCAAACAAAGCAAACGCGTCACGAAATAATATTCCACTGTTTAAATCAACACTACGCGATTATATTCATTGTCTAAGTTAAAATAAGTGTCATATACGAGTGATTCAAGTTAATGCAGTTACGCCTATAGCGGGCAGGTGTTGATAAAATGTAACAGTGTATATGGTAAGGTATTTAACTAAATGTAAACAAACCTTGGTTATCTAGGTTGACACATTCAGGTGTCCTCACCATTTTATCAATTGCTTAATTTTAATTCTTACCTTCCATTATTCTTTTGGTAGTCAGTCTTTGATCAAGACTAAACAAAGTGGAAAAATAATTAAATGGCCTTTACCGCTAAAATCAATGTTTTAGTCGGTTTAAGGATTATTAACTACTATTAACACCGGGATATTTACCATGCGTGTTTGTTTCTATGAGTTCCCGGTATATCCCGGTGTTAATAGTAGTTATTATGTGAATGACCATGTAAGTTTAAAATCATTTGAGAATTAATTTCAAAAAATTAAAGTCTCTGCAATAACCACCTATAACTTACACAAAAAAACAATTTACTAATTGCTATATGCTACGCATGGAGTTTCAGACCTTTTACTTTGAACATTGTACGGTTCCCAAACAAACTTTCAACCCCTACCTACTCAACCCGTTTTGGAGATAAATTTTAATCAATGATGAAATCATCTGAGTTCAATTCAGTTCAATCAGTTTTCTACTTTAAAAATAGTTTGGTTTTTTTTTACAAAGTTTCACCCCCTATTTAACCCCTTTTATAGATGAACTTCAAAAAATGGTTAAACCTCTTTTCTTTATCCTTATTGAAGGATCTATATACGAAGTATTAGATCTCCTGCTACTAAAAATCGTTTATCATTTAATCGATCAGCAAAATATTCTTATTTTGGTGAGCAGAAATATGTATTTGGTCAGCCAAAATAGCTAGTTGGTAAGCAACTTATGGTTAGCAAACATTTATAAATCTGTCTGCAATTAATGACATACTGCCCTGCTCTAAATTATTTTGGTCAGCAAATTAAATATTTGAGCTGCATTAAGCTCAAAAGGAAAAAAACGGGACCTCTATAAGATCACTTTGTTGTCCGTCTGTCTATCTGTCTGTCCGTCTGTCAAGACCCTTTATCTCGGGAACGCGTGAAGGTATCGAGTTGAAACTAAAACCATATACTCAGTCTGTGATATCATGAAGCTGCAAAAAATCACACTTCTAAGTTACCCTTAAATGGATTTTGTCCGTTTTAAATGACATACCAATAAAACGCACACAATTCAAATTTGATCGAACTTACGCGCGGTTCAAGTGTCACGTGACGTTCGTTAGGCTATCCCCTTTCCTCCTTGCGTATCGAGAAGCCGTGCGCACGCGATGCATGACAAGGAGCAAGCATTCCTAAAAGTATAACGACCGAAACGGTGTAGGCTCATCCTCAAAACATTTTTTTCGTAAGTATTACTAGGATTTATGTTATTTTATTGTGTAAATAAGTTGTAATAACAGTTAAACAACAGTATGAAGTAGTTGTTTTGCTAAAATGATCTGCAATTTCTTCATGATGCTTGAAATAATCAGAGTGTTACTTAAAACGGACATTGCCCATAATATCTTAGAGTTGTGATTTTAATGTTTGTCATTTATAACGGACATTGCCCACGTTCCCTAAAAGTTGTGATTTGAACATATGTCATTTATAACGGACTTTGCCTGTGATCCCTTAAAAGTTATTTGTCACTTATAACGGACAAAGTCCACTGCTTACTTACTATTCTATCGAGACATGGGCAGTACTATAGTCGCTCCAACGATACCGGATTAACTGAAAGATGTGCACAACAACGCCATTATGTCGGTCCGAGTACAATACCAGTGTACGGAGGCGATTCTGTTGCAGAGGGGTGTGAGACAAGGAGATATGATATCTCCGAAGCTCTTCACCAACGCAATGGAAGACGGCTTCAAGCTCTTGGAATTGCAAGGACTTGGCACCAGAATTAATGGCGATCACATCACGCACCTTCAGTTTGCCGACGGAATCGTGGCAGAGACACAATATAATGCTCGAAGATCTCAACAGAGTATTCTAGCAGGTGGGCCTTAAGATGAAAATGACGAAGATCGTGTCGAATGTCCATGTAGCGCCCACCACAGTATTGTATGGTATCTCGGTCCTCGAAGTTGTCGATGAATACGTCTATAACGGGATCACGGCCCGACGGATCCAACTCGGATGGGCAGCGTTTGGGAAACGGCAGTGTCTTCTCGTCCGAGATACCTCAGTGCTTGAAGACGAAAGTCTTCAACCGTTGCGTATTACCGGTGATGATCTACAGAGCCGAGACGTGGTCTCTGACTATGGGCCACTTAAGGAAGCTCAGAGTTACTCTGAGAGATGCGATCGAAAGGGCTGTGCTCGGGATCTCTCTGCGAGATCCAATCAGAAATGAGGAGATTCGTAGACGAACTAAGGTCACCGATATAGCAAACCGGGTAAGCATACTGAGATGGATATGGACAGGGCACATAGCTCGTAGAAACCGATGGCCGTTGGGGCAGAAAGGTTGTCGAGTGGAGACCACGTACTGGTAAGCGCAGCGTGGGACGGCCACCTGCCAGTTGGTCCGATGACCTGGTTAGGGTTGCAGGGACTCGCTGGATGCCCATCATATATGCCCATATCATATCCGGCCCATCTGAAATCTATTGAGGAAGCCTGTGTCCAACAGTGGACGTCCTATGGCTGAAATTATGATGATAGAGATGCTCATGGGTATCCTAAGAAAGCTGGCTATTGAATATTACTAGAGCAACGATCTCAGATTTGAGCCTATCGCATCTGCCATGCCACTGACGCAATGTAGGTACGAGTATGTAAGCATGTAAGTATGTATGTATGTATGTTGTTCAGGTCGAATCTTGCAACTCAATTTTGACGCAGATATCTTCAATCCATGAAACTAAAATTTTGCATGAACCAGACGGTATGATGATCTAAACTCACATAAGATAAATTTACCGTGTTAGGGTTCATTTCATTAGTTCTGATTCTGACGTACCTACACGTACAGTTTGTGATTGTACAAAACAGTACAGGCGGCAATATAAGCTTATTTTACATTTATTTGTTTTCTTATATTCCGAAAGGGAAAAGACTGGTTTATTTTTAGATTTTTTTCAAAAGCATGATAATGATTTCATTGTTTTGCAAGTTTAATAATAAAAATGTATGTATATGTGTAAGGTAAATGTTTCCTATATAATAAACATGAGTTGTGATCTCAAAAGCTGTGATTACATATAATTTTTATTAATTTCATTGTTTGTGTCCTAAGAATATTTCATTAGGTTAAATGGGCAATGTCCGTCCTGTGTGACAGATCTCGATTACGCATAGTTAACACATAAATGGGCAATGTCCTTTATAAGTGACATGCTGAAAACCATAAAAAAATTGTAAATTATTAACAATTACAAAATTTTTTTTTTCTTCCCCGAATACAAAACTATAATCAGGATTTCAAAAAATAAACAGCAGGGGAAACATGTGTCTACTGGTTTTAATTTTTGCCATTAACTCGATAGTTAGATTTAAACTAAAATGATTATACCGTAGATGCGTAGAAATATTAATACTCGTACATACAAGGTGTTTCATTGAACTTAATACAACTCATGTTTTTCAAACTCCTCTCCTTGGTGCTAAAACCCTGTGCTAGGTCTCGTGTTGTTAAAGTCATCTTAATTAATAAATAATATGTATCACTGTTTTAATTATTCATATTTTTTTGGTCTCATCGTGGTTACCTTACTTAGCGTTAAGAGAAAAAAGTTTGAATCTAAATTTGTAGTGAAAAGTTACCTATTTGCTTATCTAGGTCGATAATTTATGAATAAAATGCATTCATTCTGACACATTATTTAATTTATTGGTCATAATCATAACAAACAAACAGGTCACGTAAGCGTGACTTCATGAGGGGTGCCCACACGACGTGATTGTAATTTCTTAATTCTGTTAGAAACCTAGGAAAAGTTAGTTATGACGATAAATATTTTATTAAATCAATTCGTGCATTTTGTTCTTGGTCGTTAACTGAGCCGGAATTGCTTAATTTGTATTACGTTCAATGAAACACCCTGTATACTATTACGATAATTTATTCAGCAACCATGCCATACTATAAACCATACTAACTCCCAATAACATTAGGAAATTTAGTTATATTTCTGACGTTAATTGATGATGGGCAATGACTCTCATCCCGTTACAAAAATATCAGCAAATCTGTTGGTCATCGCGTCATTTGCTTTAGAGCGGGGTCGTTCAACCCCCGTTTGAAAGAGATAAAATATCAGGAAGTCTGTTAATCACTCTGATACCTACTGAACAGAAAACCCATGGTTAAATAAGTCGTGTTCTTCTCGAAATGGAAATAGACTACGTCGTGATATGAAATTCAATGTCTTCTGACGTAGCAAATTTCCAATGAGGTCAGAAGAAGTATTGAAAAGTCAAATATTTTCTAGACATTGAAAATGAATCTCAGTGGTACTTACGAAAATAAATACAGAGACATCATGTCTATTTTACTTATAAGCGTAATATAATCACAGTAGCTACCGCTATATCGTATGTTGCTTAAAATAACTCCTAGAAATCAATGATTTCAAAAGTACTAGAAATACTAGAATTCATCTGAGCACAAAATGGCGGTATATTTAAAAGGAAATTACAACGGGAACAAATATTACTTGGATCCCTCGAGAGGTCTTGATATTACTGGGGACAATACCTGGCGGAAATGTTGGCGACACGTGAAATTGCTTTAAATGAGAACTATTGTTTATGATCTGTGAAAGAAACAGCATTTTTAAAAGATTATTACTTTAACTTCTGCACAAAGAATCCGCTTATTAAGGTTTCAACTAAAATATCACTGGAGTTTCAAATGTTTGACCCTCGACCCCTATCCATATCCAGTATACACCGTGTTTTTGTTGATTTCCGTTAACTTCGAGGGCACATCTAATTAAGTTAATTTCTCCAAGAAACTAATGTTGTAACTCATGCCGTTTTTAAAATATTCATAATCTTAATATAATCATCAGGCATCGGATATTCCTGCGCCTATTTACCTAAACTTCGGCGTCGGCGTAGGTATTTGAATGGTATGGAGGCGGACTAAATTTATTTTTTTACTTTTGTTAGTAAATTTACCGGGATTTCGGAAATTATTTACAAATATCTCAAACTTGTTCTTAGAGTTAAATGTATTTAGTAAACCGAATAAATTACTGAATTCATTGATACTGCTACAGCTACTGTATGTGGCAAGCGCATACATCAACTTGAGTACTTACAAAACTAACCTAAAAAAAGTAAAACCTAAACATTTTTGCGACATATTACATTCTCGTAACGTTTTATGCAATCCCGGAATCCCGGAACTTATATTATTTAAAAATATACTTTTGAGAAGCCGACTCCATACTTGCTTAGTTTTTCCGGGCATTCGCCAACTTTAGGTAAATAGGCGCAGGAATATCCGATGCCTGATAATCACCAACCAGTATAAATGAGCTGTCATAATTCCAACATTGTCATAGTTGACATTAACTTTTGACTAACTCAAAAGTGTCTTTTAAAATGGTTATCAACGCAGTATTAATTTATCTATATATATAAAAGGCCAAGTCCTGACTGACTCATCAACGCACAGCCGAAACTACTGAAGCGAAGAACTTGAAACTTTCACAGTAGAATGTTCATATGACGTAGGTGAGAGATAAGAACGGATTTTTCGAAATTCATCCCCTAAGAGGTTCAAATTGGGGTTCAAAATTTGTATGGAGAGACTACGATTTTTTAAGTAAGAGGTTTGAAACTTCGTGTTTAGATTCTTCATTAGAATAAAAGAAAAGTGATTTCACCGTTCTTTGAAATTCATCCCCTGAGGAGTTAAAATGGTGGTTGAAAGTTTGTATGGAGAGTCTGCGATTTTTAAAGTAAGAGGTTTGAAACTTCATGCTTAGATTCTTCATTAAAATGAAAGAAAAGTAGTTTCACGTTTTTCGAAATTCATCCCCTGAAAGGTTAAAATGGGGGTTGAAAGTTCGTATCGGTATTCTACGATCTTTTTAAGTAAGAGGTTTTAAACTTCATGCTTAGATTCTTCATTAGAATAAAAGAAAAGTGGTTTTAACGTTTTTTGTCATTCATCCTCTAAGGGGTTTAAATGGGAGTTAAAAGTTTGTATGGAGAGTCCGCGATGTTTAAAGTAACAGGGTTGAACAATCATGTTTAGACTCTTCATTAGAATAAAAGGAAAGTGTTTTCACCGTTTTCCGAAATTCCTCCTCCAATGGGTTTAAATGGGGGTTGAAAGCTGGTATCGGGACTCTACGATCTTTTTAACTAAGAGGTTTGAAACTTCATGTTTAGACTCTTTATTAGAATAAAAGAAAACTGATTTCACCATTTTTCGAAATTCATTCTCGAAGGGGTTTAAATTTGGGGTTGAAAATTGTATCGGGACTTTACGATCTTTTTAAGTAAGAGGTATGAAATTTCATATTTAAATTCTTCATTGTTTTAAAAGAAGAGTGTTTTCACCGTCTTTTGAAATTCATCCCCGAAAAGCTTAAATAGGGTTTGAGAGTTTGTATCGGGAATATATGATTTTTACATTAGGAGATCTAACACATCATAGATAGACTTTTTATAATGAGCCAAGAAAAGCCACTATTACTTTTTTCCAAAATTCATCTAATTTAGGAAGTAAAATAAATTTAAGTTGAAAGTTTGAAAGACAGTACAAAAACTTATAGATCTAGAAACTTTACATGTGTAGAGGATCTTATTTCCCTTGAGGGGTTTAAAAGGATTGAATATTTGCATGGGAAGGGTTGAAACTTTATGTATATACTGTTTATTAAATTTAAAGAACAGTGATTCCACAGTTTTTCAAAATTCATTTCCTAAGGGACTAAAGTCGGAGTTTAAATTTGTATACTTGGGACATGAACATGATTTTTATAGTAGGAGATCTGCGACTTGATATGTAAACCCTTCATTATATGTCAACAAAAGTAACTTTGCCGGTTTTCGAAATTCATACCCAATTAAATGGAGTTAAATGGGGGTGGAAAATTTGAATCTGGACAGAGTCATTAACTACTAAACCTAGAAACTTGAAATATGCTGAGTACGTTATATAAATACAACGTAAAAAGAATAAAAAAGTGTTTTTTGAAAATTCATACTTTAAAGGTATTAAAGTTTGTATAGAGAATGTTTCTTACAGTTAGAGGTATAATGTTACATAAAAATCCTATTTACTAAAACCCAAGAAAATATATCCACACATTCTTAAAAAGTCGTTCTCCAGACTTATCACGTTTCTTCAATAAAAGAAACGTGAATTCACCGTTTTTCGAAACATCCCCAGGAGGACAAAAGGAGTTGCTTCTTAGGGGGTAGTTACTGCTTCGCGCACGGCCAGTTTTACGTAGTTTTGGTAATGTAGAAAGCGGTACTACTGCGGCTGCGGCTGCTGCCTGCGGTAAAATAGGTATGTGCACCTTTAACCACCCACATGGGTATTCGAATTTCACGCGGACGAAGTCGCGGGCAACAGCTAGTGTTACATAAAAATCCTATTTACTAAAACCCAAGAAAATATATCCACACATTCTTAAAAAGTCGTTCTCCAGACTTATCACGTTTCTTCAATAAAAGAAACGTGAATTCACCGTTTTTCGAAACATCCCCAGGAGGACAAAAGGAGTTGCTTCTTAGGGGGTAGTTACTGCTTCGCGCACGGCCAGTTTTACGTAGTTTTGGTAATGTAGAAAGCGGTACTACTGCGGCTGCGGCTGCTGCCTGCGGTAAAATAGGTATGTGCACCTTTAACCACCCACATGGGTATTCGAATTTCACGCGGACGAAGTCGCGGGCAACAGCTAGTTTTGTATAAAAGTAAAAAAAAAAAATCGTATTTAACACAAAGCATGCAAAGGTAGCTTCTGTTGACGTACGAAGCAACGTGTCGAAATTAACGGAAATAAAAAAAAACACGGTGTATAGGCCTTACATTTAAGCCTTAGCCTTACAATATTTCAGAACAAAACGTTCACATACATGGGAACATAAATTACCAACAGGTTCCCGACAACTTTTTACCCAATTCTAAACCAATTCGTGCCAAAGTTTCCGCAGTTAATCCTGCAAGTTAAACATATTTAGCGTATTGATGACAATTGGAGAAGCGAAAATCCCTATAGTAATCTGGAGGCTCCGATAGAGCCCCGGGAAGTCGGTAAATCAACCGCGCGAATACGTAATATTGGCAATACAGTCCCCGCGGCGGCCGAATTACCTGACAAAAACGGCGCCAAATAATTCCGGACTATTCTCTGAACCAAAAAGACATATAAGCTCTATAGTAGCTAAGTAACACTTATTGATCGTTGTTGACTAAGTATACTGGAATAGGTAAAATATCAGGCTCGCCCAAATACAAAAAAAATCTTGAAGCGGATCTTTCAATCTTACTTTAATCTCTTTTCTTATGAAATCCGAATATAGGGCACGTGCACGAACTATAGGTGGCAGCACTAAACGACAGAAGAGACACGGGTGAACAATAAAGGAAACTATCACCCCTGTCAAATCAAGCTGTCAAATTGTCAATGTCAATGACAATATGTAAGTGTCAATGTCAAATATCGTAGCTACACTGTCGTTAATCGTCCTTCATCGCAACAAATTAACGGCGTTTCCGTCAATGTGGCCCCAGCATGAGAGGGTACTTGATTTAGATTGGCGGCACCAGTTGGCAGCACCATCGTCGTGCACGTTCCCTATATTCTCGACTTTTTGATTAACGTCTTGCAAATTGTCACTAGTGACGCACGTGATCATTAATTTCCTAATAACATTTAAGTGGACTGTTGATATTTGACCATGGTAAATTTGAAACAGCCCAAATGCATAATACGTGAAATGACCAAGCCGCAATCTACGTAATGCCTTAATGGCACTGTGCTGCTGTGCCTTTAATCCCAGTTATTTGTGTTAATTTTGTTCGTCAATCCACTACATAGAATGAACCATCCGCATTAAATATGCTTTCACATTAGAGGTAACTATTATTCCGTGGCCAAAAATTACTGTTATAAAACAAATCTACATCAAAACGAGGTAAACAATAATAAAACTGCGTGTGGTTTTTCATGTAAGTTGCAGAACACACAGCTACAGAAATTGTTAAAATATGTATGTATTTAGTTTATTCATTTTAAAATATCCTTAACTGACGATTAGTGTCAAACTGCATATCGGTGTAACATGAGTAAACCGAATAATTTTAACAGCGTATTCATGTCCATATTTGAAGTTAAAAATGTCGTATAATGTTTGCTGGACTCAGCTTGGTTTTTGAGATATTTGCGTTTTTGTTTAAACAAGTTGTAATGAAATCTCCAGTACAAAGCACCCTCATGATTGCACTTTTACGTAAATCCTGCTTTGAAATAGTTTGTCTGACGAGGAAAATTCTTTCTTATCCTAAGGTCTTTTTTACTGGTGAAGGAAAATTAATTATGTATGAAAACCTTAAGAAAAATTAAAATCATATTTCGACCTGGGTTCATATAACATTTTTTGCTTCTTACGACCTCAGGAATACGTTGTTAAAATTATTCGGTTTCCTGATGTTACACCTGTATTTCGTCACTAACTGACAGTATGTATTTTACAATACTTTAGTGCAAAAGGACGGCTGTTAAACCCACGACATCACAAACTGGAGACGTGATCTATAAAACTACAATGTTTGCAAATGTAACCTGGGAGACTTAGACTTTAAAAAAAACGTTATTTAACTTAAAATAATTTATTATACAGGCTTTGAATAAACCTCCAGGTAACAATTTTCTAACTATAACTTACATAAGTATAATTGAACTATATGGTCAACTTTCGTTACACAAACGAACAAGGTTAATATTTTGTTAAATTAACATTATTTTTAAAACAACCGTTGAGCGGTACCTACTTTGAAATTATTATTTTATCGTAAAAATTCGAAAAAAACATTAAAAAGTATGAATGTATTATTTATATCTCTTATACTTACTTGTGCGATGAAATAAATTGAGAATCTAAATTAAGCATCAAAGCATACGAATCGGATGCCAAATATTTGAGGCGATTGGACTTGGTAATGCGTCTCCTTTACTTACATTTTGCTTAGATACATCATGACGTAATGGTAAAAAAATACTTATTTTAACGTTGAGCAAAACAGTGTCTAATTATTTGAAAAAAAAAACATGCGACATAGCCAGAGTTAGAAAGTTAAATTAGGCTGGGCTCTAACCAGGGTTACCAACCTTAGATTTTTTTTGCTCGTGCAAGACGGGGGTGCTTTTGGAGTGCCAATCAAACGCCTGTTGTATAATTTCGCAATTGCATGTGAACCTTATCGACAAGAAGTGGCATACCTCGGCTGAAAACGACACATATGTAACGAAATTTTAAGTGTGGAAAAAAACTCCCTAACTCAAAACCTCGTACATTTTGGTACGAGGCTGATAGTGTCCTCATACCTCGTACAGCAGACCACAAATCTCGTATTTGTACGAGGAACCTCGTACGGTTGGCAACCCGGGCTCTAACGCGAAAAACCGATGGCTGACAGGGCTCGAATGGGCCCTTGTTTCCCATAAAGTTATTATAAGCCATACTGTATTGTTAGTAATTATCGAAAGTCATAAAGTATTTGTTTCTCTAAAACGGTAATATTTTTTGTAACAGTAATTGGTTTGATGTTCAACTTTCAGGTTTGTTAAGATTTTGACAGATAAAATTTTGTATTAAATAGTTTTTTTTTTATTTGGGGGACCGTTTTTTCTACTATTATTTATTAATCTCTTTATTTCGGATAAGAAAGCATCCATAGTTATTATACAACTATCGTTGTCGATAAGAAAGTGTTTCTAAAACTAGTTTGATTGCCACAGTCTTTTGTTTTGCCAAGGAAATTCCGGGTTCTGATGATGACAAACACTTTAAATTATGCACTGTCTGTTAAATATCAAAAATTGCCTAACGCATATATCCGCTCGTTCAATTTCAATATTTTTCACGAACGATAATTGATAAAGTGACGACGCGCGACAATCGAAATGACGTAATGGAGGTATTTAAGGAAAACGCGATTTATCCTTTCTTCGTGTGAAATTATGAGATTATTCTCACGGCTGAAAAGACTCGGCAAAACGGCTTAAATGTCTCAAGAACCAGGAAAGGTAATCTGGTGTGCTTTTGATGTGCGCATATTTTAAATTGGAATATTCAGTTAATAACGAATCTTTTATGTTGGTAAAAAAAAAGATATTCCATTCTTTGCGAAAAGGAAATGTAACCGTTTTTTCGCTACGGATGGATTTAATTTCAAATGAGTTTAACCGAATTTTGTAAATAAATATGACTAAAAATAAAATAGTAATCATATTCAGTCATATTTAACTTGTATTACTTTAATTGAACTTAATCTTCACACATGTATTACTTTAATACTTGTATTACTTTAATTTAACTTGTATTACTTTAAGATTTATTTGCCAGCATATTCGGCACTATGCCAAGGGGGCCCAATTTTTTAGATAATTTTTAGTTTTAATTTAGGTTTATTTTAATAGGTTTAGTTTAATTCTTACTTTAGTTTAGTTTACTAAGTAGTTATATTTTATTTGTATATGACCCTTTTAATAAAATAAAAGTTTTACTTGTATTACTTTAGTTTGTCAACCCTCTTTTTACCCGACTGCGGCGAAGCCCAAAGGAGGGTTATGTGTTTGACCTGTATGTATATATGTCCGTTTCTGTGTCCGCTCGTAACTACTCAACGGCACATCCGATTTTGATAAATGATACATCATTAGATTCGTCTTAATGGTGCGAGTGTCACTGGGTATGAAGTTCGTTAAAATAAACAAAATGGCGGATTTTATGCAGTTCCAAAGTGCACCGCGGTCGGGTTTTTTTTAGTAAAAATGTGGTTTTTCCATATTAAGTTAACAATGTACTTTCACGATATATACCTAGTTATCGAATTATTACTACAACTAATAACATATTTACTTTAGTTTAACTTTATCTTCACACATTTAACGAGGTGTTTATCTTCAAGTGACTGTTACGCTACTTATCCAAATTATTGTATGCTGTTACCTACTGAATTGTATAGGTGTAAACAGTCGTTGATGATGAAACTTAAATAAATAAAAAAAAATCAATGTCCGAATATTTTAAATGTGTTTCCATTTATTAATTTAAAACATGTTGACATAAAATATTGAATCAGTACTGCACGGGATATTATAAAAAAAATACTGAACTTACTAAGCAGGTGCCTATAATAGATTTGAAGAGATCTCTGTAATTATCATAGATCCATACAGAACTCGATTTCGATATAAATGGGATCAATCTGGACATAAGTCTTTACAAATAACAAAAATCAAATAAACATCTCTAGGACGCTATACCATCAAGCGCTACTGAGGACAGACAGACAAACCTTATTAAAGGTTTTGTGGGACTCAGTTCATAAATGTATGCTAAACTTTAAAAAAAAAAAACAAAAATAAAAAAAATTGTAGGTCTGATTAATAAAATTTCAAGAAATCTCTATTTTTTAAGTCGGTTAAAGGGATTGAACTGTTTTCATTTTATTTCTTTTATTTATATCAGAAACTAGGGCATCTGATTTAAAAATAGGTGAACAAAATGAAGGGGTTTCTGTATTCCCTTCACCCATGGGACCGACTCTGTTTGACTCAATCAGTAATTCAATACACCCTTCTTTGAAAAACTGACAGTCTTATGTTACCAGGTAAACGTTCTAGTTTTTGACACGCTAATGCCTGATGACTGACACCCTGCTGTCACGTCTTTTGTTAATGACTTAACACTCAAGATGGCAACCATTGGGACAATGTTAAGCACTGGGATTTCTACCTTATTCACCGGTAAATCAATTTGACATAAAAAAAATATATTTAAAATTTGGTAACACATTGTACGAATGAAAATGTCATTGGTACCAGCCAGAATCGAACCCACGACCTCTGCTTGAAAGGTGCATGTCCGAACCACTCGGCTACCATAGCTTACACATACAGATGTGGTATTTGTAATGCCTTGAAGGAAATAAGAATACACTGAAGTCAATGATATCCAGATGACATAAAATATTAAGCGTAAAAACGTTTAACATTCGCTGAAGACTTATTTTAACATCAAAGAATTACTTCCTTTGTTCCTATTAAAAAAAAACACAAAGAACTTTTCTTTCAATTAGGTTGTACCTCCGTAAATAATAGTGTAATAATACTTGTTACGTACTACTTTGTACTGTACCTATATTGTTTCCAAAGTAGTTTAATGTGAGAAATGTACAAAAAATAATGTAGTACATGACTTGTTTGATTTATTACTTCTACTGCTATTATTTATTAGTAAAGTTTACAATAAAGACTCCAATTTTTGTAAGCAACAGTTTTTTATTAATAGGCTCCATTGACCCTATGTTTTATCAAATATTTTATTTAAAATAACCACATTTTTACTAAAAAAAACCGACCGCGGTGCACTTTGAAACTGCATAAAATCCGCAATTTTATTTTAACGAACTTGATACCCAGTGACACTCGCACCATCAAGACGAATCTAATGATGTATCATTTATCAAAATCGGATGTGCCGTTGAGTAGTTACGAGCGGACACAGGAACGGACATACATACATACATACAGGTCAAACACATAACCCTCCTTTGGGCTTCGCCGCAGTCGGGTAATTATAAGTACACCTATAATTTTTTTAAAGGCTTTGAAAGCGATTAACAATTTTTTGTTTTGCACTTGTGTTATACATATACGGAACACCTGTAATTTTAGAAAATTTTCTAACACTATAATTGGCTTAAGGGTCTTATCGTACTTGCGATTTGCGGGCGAGCTGCTGACGAGTATCCATACAAAACCAGTCGCGGCGAGTTCGCCGCGAGCGACATTTGTATGGAACTTTGTTTTTAACTCGCCCGCAGCTCGCTCGCAAATTGCAAGTGTGATAAGGCTCTAAAATAGCAAATAAATGTAGCACCTCTAATAAGTCAGTCGCTTAGCGGCGCATCGTTGGTTGCAGGGCTCGGAACCGGTATTTTGCAAAAACCCCGAAATAGCCAAATATTTTTTCATCACACTTGCTCGTAAAGTGTGTTATAACACGCGGGCTTATAGACCAGCTCGAGCCGATTTACCTCCCGTGGGTTATAAAAATCTATAACTCCCACGGGAGGAAAAACTGTATGAAAATATATAACTCCCGTGGGAGTTATGAGTTTAGTTTTAAAATATAGGACCTACCCGTACGTCATTTCAGACTAAGGAGGTTTCAAATCAGCCAAGGCTTATTTCAGATCTTCAAAACTTGGCTACAAAACCAATTTTAGTGTATATAAAACTTATATGGTATATTTTACTATTATTTCAGTAATTTTTGCAATTATTTTAATGCAATTAAATAATTTACTTTAAAATGTTATTATGAAAATCGGTACAATCTGGCGGCATTGCCTGTCAAGTTTAAAAACTAAACGCAGTTCTTAGCATTATCTGTGGAAGACTATATTGAAAAAGTTGACAGTTGAAGTGGTCTCTTAGCGGGTGCGTTTAGTTTGATTTGATTTTTATGTTTTATTTTTTTTTCCTCGCAAATGTGATGAAAAACATTGTGTGTATCACGGGCAGTAAGGGGATTACCAACTCGAGTCATTAAAAGCCCTCTGCCTACGGCGTCGGGCTCCTAATAGACTCTCGTTAGTAATTCCCTTCTTACTACCCTCGGTGCACAATGTACTATATGTTTTTTATGTAGAGCTCAGTAATGTATTTAAGCCATGATTTCGTATTATTAGATTGTCTGGTTAAAAAACGAAATAATAAACCAAAGAACGATAAGAACGGAAAGAATACCGGTATTTTTGTATGGAGCAAATACCGGTTTCCGAGCCCTGGCTGGTTGATGTGTGCTCGTCAGTACAAAGCAACCGGCTTACTAGACATGCTTCAGTCTGTTAGCGAGGCCATGTCCGGCTATTTATTTTAAGGTTCTTCATTGCCAGAATCATAACAACACAAGACTCAATATCTATTTTGCTCAGTCCAAAACCCTGAATACACTTTATTACCTTATTTGCGTTGATTTTGTTAACTTACTCTAGTCAGAGACTTTCTGGCGGATAGCCAAAGCTTAGGGGTCTTGACCTTTCGCGAAGTATATTAGGTAAATCAGCAAAACATAAAAACACGACTCAAACAGCTTCAGTCATTTAGATCGTAGATCAAACAGTTTTGTGCATCCATACTGTTATGAATATAAAAATATTTGGGTATAATATTAAAACTGTAAAGTGTACCTACTTCTTTCAGGATTATTAGTACTAAACGCTATTTCTGCACAGAAAGTAAAAGTACTACAGAACTTTTTTTTATCAGAATTGACGTTCGGGTCCGACCACAGGACGGAACGCATCGGCCGTCTCTCTCTCTGTCGCATAACGCATGGTCTTTCTGGTCGCTGGCTAAGCCCCTCCGTGCGGGCGAAATTTGGTACCAGTGGCCGCGCGGCGAAATCGCGGAGTGAGCCACTCCTGATTCCGCAAGGAATTCATGTCGTCTGACCATTGTCAAATTGTTGAAGTACCAAATTTTGCCCCTGGGCTTAGATACGGTTGGCCAAGCTGACATGGAGACTTCGCTCATTCGGTCAAAGAGATTATAAATGACAGTCTGTAGAAAACGAACCGAAATGCAAAAGAAACATTATTCCGCTAAGTCGACGCATAGGGTAAACGTTTTCATACCCGTCCTCTCGCAACAACTTATGGAATGTAGCGAAAATATCTGCCAAATACCTGTGCATAGGACGGTTTACCTCACACAATGGCATACCATATCTACAAAGGTCTGAGTCCACTAATTACAAAGAACTAATTCGGTTTATTTTCGCCGCCATTGTACAACTGTCATAATAAAAGGTCAACAATGTTCGTTTTCATTATTTATTTCTAATTTGTGGCCGTTGGCTTTGACTGCCGAATTGAGAATAAATTATTCAACATTACAACATAGTATTTGTGTTTACAAAATGTAACGTATTTTGTACCTAGGTAATAACAAAACAAGTGTGAATATAATTTTATGCCACACCAGGCCACAAAGTGCCTTTTTCCGCACGATACGCGTGATGTACACAACACGGGAGATAATAAAGAAAGTCCTCGATCGCATAATTACGTCCCTCGCTTGCAGCTCGGGCAGCAAACATCTGCGATCTCGGCCTTTCTTTGTTCATCACCCTAGTTGTGTAATGTACTAATGACCCCTTGTATTGGTTGCTTAAATATAACTTATGTTACTGTATTAATTCTCATTTTTAATACAGTCTTAAAAGTGTATAATGTTTTCAGCATTGTTTAGAGTTCAATTGTTTGATCATTTAGTTTTTACGTATATTGCACTTCGTCTTTTTACACATTTTTTTGTTCTTTTTGAATAAAATAGGTTTAATTGCGAAAGACTGTCAAAATATACTATGACAAAGAACAACTTTTTATACAATTTTAAATGTTAGTTTTGTGTCGTGCCATAAACATAAACTGTATGAAAAAACGTCAAAAAGTACCTAATTTTGGAAAAAAAATTAGTCGGAAACTGGATACTTATTTCAAGAAATAGATAACCTATAGTGACATTGAATGTCTACGACTGTGTTATGTAATATAACGAAGTCTTACCATCGAAATGCCCTCATCAGCGCAATTTACATACTCCCCAAATTTATTCTAGAATTAAATAAATTACACTCACACTTCACAAACGAATTAATTGCCTGATGACAAAAGTAAACTTGGTAAATTCTTTAGAGGCTTTCATAAATTAACGTACGATCTGAATATAAGATAAGTTTGCTTATTTCTGGATACCAGAAGAGTAGAAATTTCTCGGTATAATACGGCAAACGGTATATTATACTCGTATCTACTTAAGAAATTGTTTCTTTAATAACTGTTTCTTAGGCGTCGTATACGTATACATAAATGTTTCTATAGAAATTTGGTATTATTGCTTAAATTCTGAAGTAGGTATTTAACTAACTTCTATTTCAAAGGTTTTTAGATATTTTTTCCATTATTTTAAGCCTACCATTCAAGATTAAAATAGGAGCGGGATAAAATACTCAAATAATCAACACAAAAGCTAGTTATAATTATAATACTGTAAAGTAAAAAGAAATCTTTGGTGTATTGATAAAATGGTAAAAAAAACGCGAACGAGAAACAATGTTGTTCCATTTTTAAAATAAGGTTTCACAATAACTGTTGAATCAAATTCCGTAACTAACAAAACAATAGGTCCTTCGCAGCACAAAAATCGGACATCAGACAAAAGACTTGTCCCTATACAAACAAAACTTGTTTATGGTAACTTCAATTCGAATTGGAAATTGGATTATTGCTAGTTGTATTATGTCTTTGTTGACTTTCACTTAGTACTTATTCCATGTCTGTGATAGAAAAAATATAGTTCATACAGATTTCAGAAAATAAGCGTCATATAATGCAATACAATTGCCGACCGACCCCGACATGGATTGGGATTGGATGAGGATGTATGAATGTATGTATATGTATTCACATATTCATACATCCCATTAAGAAAATTAAAATTAAATGCTTTAAACTTTGGTAATGTCCACGTAACTGCATTAGATTAGATAAATTTATTTTTTATATGTGGCTTTCCATAAGAAAAGGGACCTTATGACGGTTTCTAGTTACGGAGATATGGACGTTTTAGTGAAATCCTTCAAAATAATCATTTTTTTCTTTTATGCAAAATTGTTAAATATAGGAATAGACGTGTATTTGTAGCTTGGTTTCACTGCTGTACGTTAATTTTTTCTATATAAAAATTGGGTTCAAAGTTTAGTAGAAAAGGGACCTTATGGCAGATCACATACAAAAATAATAAAGCTGTTGATAAAACTTATTTGTTTTTTATACCACGACACGACGGTGGTGTTTGGGCTCATTTGTTTCGTCTTGTCGAGTACTTTGAGCGGAAATGATGTCCAGGGTCTGATGATGGAGCCGAAAGGTATATATGGGAACTACGTAAAAAAACGACGCAACCCCATCGTGTTTGGGCTCATTCGTTTCGCCTTGACGAGTACTCTGAACCGAGATGATATCCAGGGTCTGATGATGGAGCCAGCAGGTGGCCATGCGAACTTCGTAATAAAACGTCGGAACGTGATTGTGTTTGGGCTCAGTTGTTTCGTCTTGACGAGTACTCTGAACTGAGATGATATCCAGAGTCTGATGGTGGAGCCGGAATGTGGCCATAGGAACTTCGTAATAAAACGTCGGAACGCCATCGTGTTTGGGCTCAGTTGTTTCGTCTTGACAAGTACTCTGAGCGGAAATGATGTCCAGGGTCTGATGATGGAGTCAAAAGGTATCTATGGGAACTACGTAAAAAAACGACGCAACCCCATCGTGTTTGGGCTCATTTGTTTCGCCTTGACGAGTACTCTGAACCGAGATGATATCTAGGGTCTGATGATGGAGCTGGTAGGTGGCCATAGGAACTTCATAATAAAACGTCGGAACCCCATCGTGTTTGGGCTCATTTGTTTCGACTTGACGAGTACTCTGAACCGAGATGATATCCAGTCTGATGATGAAGCCAGAAGGTGGCCATAGGAACTTCGTAATAAAATGTCGGAACCCTATCGTGTTTAGTCTCAGAGTAATCGGCAAGACAAAACAAATAAGCCCAAACACGATGGGGTACCGACGTTTTATTACGGAGTTCCCAATGCCACCTTCCGGCTCCACCATCAGACCCTGGATATCATTTCGGTTCAAAGTACTCGTCAATACGAAACAAATGAGCCCAAACACGATGGGGTTCCGACATTTTATTACGAAGTTCCCATGGCCACATTCCGGCTCCATCATCAGACCCTGGATATCATTTCGGTTCAGAGTACTTGTCAAGATGAAACTACTGAGCCCAAACACGATGAGGTTGCGTCGTTTTTTTACGTAGTTCCCATAGATACCTTTCGGCTCCATCATCAGACCCTGATCATCATCTAATGCATTCGCTCGTTTGGTCTAAATCCACCTTAAGACACATAGAAGTGGATGTGAGCCCTGCTGTTCCTATTTTTCGAAAAGATGTCTTGCCTACTTATGATGCGTAGCTAAATCAATTGTTAATCTCAATTAACGATTAACAATTACGTAATCGTTAATTGCAATTAACAATTACTTTTCATTAATTGTTAATTGCAATTAACAGATCAATCATTAATTGTTAATAGGGATTACATTTTTGCCAACACTGCAAACAAGCATGCGGCCTGCATAATGGTAAGCAAAAATTTTCAAAATGATCCTTGAAAGCTGAAAATTTTGGAGGAAAGGGATTGGGGGCAACAGATTCGGAATTGAAGAAAAAAAAATAAAAAATACATTTGTTTTGTGTCGTTTTTTTTTCATTTTTTTAGAAAAAAATTTTAAAACGTTTTTTTAAAACCGATAAAAAAAGTGTTTTTGGCGAATCGTAAAACTTTTTGACCATTTTTAGAAAAACCTTGTTTTTTCAAAAATTTGAAAAAAATAAAAAAAAAAACTGGCGAATGCCTGTCATTTTTGACCATTTAAGAAAAAGTTTTTTAATTTTTTTTCTTCAAAAACTTACGAAAAAAGTCATTTTTTTGGCGGTGTCTATAATTTTTTACCATTTTGTCATGTTTCTCTGTAAACCTTTTTAGAAAAAAAACTTTTTTTTTTAAAACATGAAAACGTGTTTTAGGCGAATCGCAAAACTTTTTGAGCATTTTAGAAAAACCTTGTTTTTTTTTTCAAAAATAAAAAAACACGTTTTGGCGAATGTCTATCATTTTTGACCATTTTAGAAAAAGTTTTTTTAATTTTTTTTTGGAAAACTTACGAATAAAGACATTTTTTGGCGGTCTCTATAATTTTTGACCACTTAAGAATAAGAATCTTTTTAATTTTTTTTCAAAAGATCGACAAAAACAAAAAAGTTTTTTTTGGCGAATCCTATCCTACCATTATAATTTTTTTTTATAAAACTCGGTACCTAATTTTTGGTTTTATAGAAAAGTAGTCTATACAAAACACATCATCATAACACCATGGAGTGAATTATTCACCATTAACATTAACGTTATAATTATGAGAATAACTCTTAATATAATTATGAGAATAACTCTTAATATAATTATGAGAATAACTCTTAATTGATCAAGATTTGAAGTAAATTTCTAAAAACTTTTTTCTTCGGTATTCTGTTTTAATACAAGTTTAGTAAATAAATAACGTTAATATCGTGCCATACTGTAATTATCAACAAGTTTTGCCTGTCATTGGTCATAAGGCCATAATATCCCATACATTTGGGAAAAGGGACCTTATGACTAAACACTTAAATTCAAGTCAACATTATTTGAGAATTACTCTTAATTGATCAAGATTTGAAGTAAATGTCTAATAACCTTTTTTCTTCAGTTTTCTGTTTTAATACAAGATTAGTCAATAAATAATGTAAATATCGTGCCATACTTTAATTATCAATAATTTTTGCTTATGGCTGGTCATAAGGTCCATTTTCTCAAATGTATGGGAATAAATTTGTGATTTTTACGTAACTTCAATCGTTTATAAATCAAAAAATACGAATCGTAGAATAATAATGACACTTTTGAGATACTTGTGTAGACTGATTAAATATAATTTAGAACTCATTATACGAAAATTGTAAATATTATAGGAATGATGAAAAATATAATAAAAATGACATTTTAATTAAAATAAAAATATTTCGTTGACAATGTGATTTTATTTCTATCCCAAAATGTACAGTCAAATATCTCTAACTATATACAATGGTTTAGATTACAATATATTAAAAAACAGGCCGATTTTTTATTTTTTTTTATTTTTTTCTCATAAGCGACTTGCTCTAATCAAAGGCTGATTTTTCACGACCTGGAAGTCACATTAAAAAAACCATTACTGATTTCCAAAGAAAAACACCTTGAGATACATAATCAATCATCATCTCCATAACTTCCAACGGGAACATACTTAAAATTAGTTTCAAACTTCTTTTGACGATTTCTCAAAAGTGCAATTTTAGCATGTGCGGGTTTGATGTTTTTTAAAAAAAAAAGTATGGGACTTAGGGTCATGGTTTTTTTTGTATTAGATAGCTTATTTAACGCAGATTTAGGATCTGTGCTTAACTCAATACCTGCTATAAGGTCCCTTTAGCCATGGAAAGCCACATATTATGTTTTAGAGATTAAATTCAAAAATGAATTCACAAGAAGCTCGTCAAATATTAAAACACGGAAATAGAGGGAAAAAATGCAAACACTCTGTATTTATAAGCCAGTTAGTTACTACGTATTTTACTAATTCAAACTCTCTCCAACACACGAACACCACACGAAATAAAAACTTATTTTCGTTGATTTGATTGACAAAATTGGATCAGAAAATTTTGTAGAACAGTATAGTATAGTAATTTATTTCGTTCATAAAATTAGACTTTAAATGAACAATACCCATAAAAAAAGTTTTTTGGGAATATGGGTGAAACATAAATCACAATTTATAGTTGCAGTACGAGCAGAGGTTTCATTTCGGGACAGCTATGATTTATAGTCGAAAAACACATCCTAGTACATATACACTGTGTAAGTCTAATACGGGCGAATCTCTTAACGGTGGTTAGTATAGGATAAAGTGAAGGTAATTAGATAACATTTACTTAAAGTTGCAACAATAATTTTGTCCATACAAAATAATTCAGCTCGCAATGTAATGCAAACACACTCACGTTAAACGCTCGTTGACGGACACGTTGACATTTCGGTACCGCCGTACCGCAACCATGTTTACAGTACATTGCTGCTTAGAAATTTAAAAAAAAATAATTATGGGGTCGTAATGAACTGCAACTTAAAAAAACCTTTTACTTCATGATTAAACTAAGGCGGATCTCACACTGCAGCGAAAATCGCAGCGACACGCGACTCAGCGATTTTCAACTTTGTATGTAGAATCATCGATTTGTAAAGAAAAATCGCGGGGTGGCGCACACTGGCGCGTAAATCGCGGCGACTCGTAACTACTATGCGCAGCTACACGGAAAAAATCGCGGCGACGGGCGATTTCAGTGTGTTCTTCGCCTAATGAATACTATGTCCGATTTAATTTATCGCTCGTATTAGACTTAGTACACGCTGTATTTCTACGTAGTTCATAAACTAGACTTTCTGGTTTTTGTTTGTATATTTCGTCTAAAACGAAATACCATTTCACGCTAGTTGAGTGAAGCTTACAGATTGCGCTAATGCTGAAACTTAGATGATATCACAAAGATGCGGGAATGCAAGACGGCACGTGCGGCGGACCGACCGACCCTTTTCTCCAGGGCTCGAGACCGGTATTTAGCAAAAACCCCGAAATAGCTATAATAAAATAATTTAAAATATTACTTAACTTATTTTATGATTTTTATGTAGGGCTCGATAGTGTATTTAAGTAATGGCTTCATATTATTAGATTTTCCGATTAAAAAATGAAATAATTAACCAAAGAACGGAAAAAATACCGGTATTTTTGTATGGAGCAAATACCGGTATCCGACTCTTACTTTTATCAACCCTCGATTGCATTAAATTTGTACGTGTACTGAACATTATAAGTAGGATCAATATCTTTACGTTGCCCTAGGCCGTAAGAGGCTTAGAGAAATCTCCTTTCTCGTCCATGGAACGACGTAAAATTGTGTACGCACCAGGGGCGGTAATAAAGAAAGCCCTAGATCGCATATTTATGGCCTCATCTGTGGCTCGTGCCACAAAAAACTGCGATTTGGTCATTATATGACCGCTCGAGTGCATAATATACCTACATTATGACACTGGCAAATCGACATTTAGAAATCAGAACCAGTTCATCTTATCCTCAGAAACGAAGAGCTAATTAAAATGACAGTGACTGTATTATATTATAAGACACTGTACATTCCACACCACACTGTTATATTGTTAGAATATCAAATGTTCTTCAATGCGTGTTAATTTTGACCTAAATAGATTATAAATTTTCACTTGAAATGTACGCTGCTTTTATATTTGCATTAACGTATTCCGACATGTGTGACGTGAGGTGAAATAGCATGAAATACATTGTTCAGGATTATATTTTCTTTGCCATACCAAAACGGTGTATTGTTATGAAATATTTTCTACCTATTAGCTATTTAAAACGTATGAAATGCGTATGAAAAAATGGGTAGGGGTCGGGTTGCAAAAATTTTAAGGTCATATTCTTGATACGCATACCAGGATTCGTCATACTCATCATTACGCATAACTGTAAATAGTCATATATTTATGCGCATAACGTTTTTAATCATAATGTTTAAGAATATACTGTGTAATGAGCATAAGTTAGATGCGTATAATTATTTTAAGCATACATACTTTATAATGGACATAAATTGGTTGCTCATAAAACAATTTAACCATACTGTGTATAAACGCATAAACTGCAAAACGCATAAGCCTGTTTTTCTTAGCAAAGTAAGCAAAATAACTACTTTGCTTTATTCACAACATTGCTATTCAGTTTTTTTTTATCTTGGACAGTCAGTGGGGTATAAGTCACAAAAAAATATCTTGCCCAATTCAATTTGTGACTCGGTTTCTGGCGAAATCACAATGTCCAATAATCTTTATTCCAACTCACCTGACATCTTGGCATAACTAATTTCCTTCCAAGAATTGTCACATCTGATAACGTCTTTGAAGTTGAAACAGTTATCGATGCAGCAATTTCCTCAAAGAAAGGTTTATTAAAATTACCATTTTATAATTGTATCCAAATAACCTCTTACTTGATCTGAATGGTATCTTTGTGGCACATAGAAAAAGTGACCGAAATAGAAACGAGTTAATTTTTTTAATGATTTTTTTGGGATTAATCTGTTTCAGTCTGTTTTGGATGAGTCAGTTTGCCTAAAATACAAATGTTTACTACCAAACTTGAAAAAAAAACGAAAATAATAATAATTTATGTTTATCTCCTTGGTTATTTTTTTACTTTATGTAAGATTATTAAGTAGTTTTATTATATTTAATTTACATTGTTTTTCTGTGTAAATTAATGCTTATGAAATAAATAATGATTCATCATACAGGGTGTTAGATAATTAATAGATAACCTGTGACCTGGTGATAGAAAAAACTTAGGTTTATCAAATAAAGCTAATATAGGTTTTGTAAAAGTGTCACCATTTTTGAGATATTTTGAGTTATGTAATTTTTCTCATACTCATCATCACTCAAAATTGATACCCTCGCCTAGTTTTGTTAAAATAATCTTGAATAAATGTTCTTACAGCTGTACAATAGCACTTAAGTGTAACTATTGTATTATTATAAATAATTTGGTTCAAAATTCGGAATGGAGTATTTTTTTAACCTTTTAACTTTGGTCGAACTTTGACCCCGAGTGGTGTAAAAAAAATATATGGACACTGGCGTGCCTATTAGCTTATAAAATTGTCATTCTAAAACAGTAAGCATGATTAAATCCATAACAAGAAAAAAAAACTGAATAATAAGTGTGACAGACCGCACTCTACGTGGCCGCAGTATAGTAGTTAGTAAAGGGTGTAAGTAAACTCTTATTTTGTAAACATGTAATTATTGAATTTTAACCCGCCTAAGGCCTGTCTTTTGGTATTACTGTTTGATTGTGCAGTTCACTGAATAAAAGTACGTACACCCTGTATATGTTACGTTACGTTACGAGGATACAAATCAAAACCGAATATTATTTAAATTTATCGTCTTTATAAACAAACGACGTAACCACTGCGTAATACCATAATTGATTTCATATCAAAATAATAGAGTTAGGTATTCCCTCGGCTCCATTAATAATATTACGTCTAATAATTTGATTTCCCAATTAACTTTGAGTAGAAATAAAAAAACAATTGTAACATCTAATAGGATTTGCCATGAAATTAATTAAAAGCTTGAATATTTTTCCTTGATTTACCGTTGTTGCTATTTTTTATTTATTACAAACTTGTTCAGTTGGCTAAAAGGTTTTATAACATATACCTACATGCATTTGTATACTTACGGTTTCATAAAATAGACCTAATCCAAGTGGTTAGTGGTATCGACAGTAAAATCAAGAAACAAGGCATTATAATGCCCGTAACAAAATTATGACGTCATTGCAGTTCCCGTAGTTATGGAAATAATTGAAAAGATTAAGTTTTTTACGAGTAGAGGTTTTAAGTCACTGTAATAAACGCCGCTAAGTACGCCGCCTTAATGAGAGCAGTTCAGAACTTGTGGGAAGTTGATCGTTTTAATAGCGGAGGATAAAACGGTTTATTTTTTAGTAGAAAAATTATGTTACTCTTTTCTTTTAGATTTTTTTCCGTTTTGGGGTGCTTTGGCTATGATCCCAGAATTAGGAGGTAAAAGATTGTTTTACGTTGTTAAATGTGGATGAAAAATGTGATGGTACCTATAATTAACGTTCGTGGGCATTTCACCAGAAATATGTCTGCGGTCACCTCATTCATCTGGCCGTTTTTCATACTAAATGTATGGAGACAGATGAATGAGTCGTAGCTATATTTCTGGACAAATGCCCTCGTTGGAGTCAAGCTTGAATTAAGGAATGTAATCCGTTTCCATAGTCTTAATCTTGACAATATAGGACTCTTCAATTTAAGTGTAATTTAATTTAAGGCTGCTACTGAACCGGCGAGCCAGAGCAATATAGTTTTTTTTTAAATAGAGACAATATTTGTACTTACCCTTCATGCATCCATCAAACCAATCTCATGGTAACACTAAAATAATATTGTCGGCCAAAGGATCAACTGAAACTCTTTGTTTTGCCTTACTTACTTCAATTGAAACTACTATCGATTGTCCGCTAATATATAATAAGGCAGCATAAAATAATGAGTTCCTTTGGGGCAATCATTATTAACAGCTTGACATGTGCTGCTTGACGTGTGTGTTTTTTTTATTTAGAAACACCATATACCGTATATAATCGTAATTTGACATGATTTTTTGTCCTCAATTCTGTGACAATTAATCAATTTTTTATGCAATAATCTACGATAAATACTTTTTGAAGTAACTGCACATATACGCGACAAATAATTTACCTTCTATAAATATTAAATAAATGCTACAGCACAAAAGAAAAACGAGAGAGAAAACTTTTCTGTAACAAACAATAAGTTTTCATGTCAACGAGTTCATGGAGTTAACAGAGGAACAATAAGCCTTGTCCCTTTAATTTTGAGCATTTGTACAAGACCTTCATAATTAAACCAAAAACCCTTTTCTGAATTACTTCTTAACGCTCCATTGTTTGACGAAAGAGAAAAACACCACCGACGAAAAACTTTTACGTCACACTAATTTCTGATACGCACTTCCTAATAACTTTACTAAAACACCACAAAAATAATTTAATATACCTTACTAGATCACTAATATGATTACTTTTTTTTTTACTTTTGTATATCTGAAAACTTTTGAGTAACTGATTTTTATCCCTTTAAAAATTACCTCACATTTTTATTTCAAGTCACACGCAAAAAATATCCGACACCAATTTTTTCTCTCAAAACTGGCTCACATTTTTTCGAAAAAGGAATATCCACTTACCTGACTGTCTGCACTGAGGCTCCTTCGTCGACCGGCGGATACAGGGCAACAAGTGTTGTGCCACGGCCGCCCTAGCCTTATATAGGGATAGGCGCCGCCCATCACGGTGGGCGGCGTTCCCACTAACGCGTTTTGCACTCCAATTTAACAAATCAAAATTATGTGATAATCAATTTTGGAACGTTTTAAGACTGTTAAAAATTTGCGCTATAATATTCTGAGATTTTTGTGACTTTTGGAAATCGTAATAGAAAGTGGCAAAAGTGTCCATGGTATTATTAAATTGCAAAAATGGTGTACTGGTAAAAGTGTAACTTTTTGACGGAAATAACCAAGATAGTCTAGTATGAAAATCAAATCAAATCATTTTTTTTTGCTTTTAGGCCTCAAGGGCTGTTTTATTAAAGGATCTTGTGTACTGTGTTTTGAGATATTTTGGCCTTTATATTTTGTATGTATATCTACATGTGTGTTTTAAAAGTCACAGGAGAATTTAAATAATTTTTGGTATCAAGATACGCGTGCGGAAAATCCCACTTCCTGGCCTGGGGAGACGTAAAATTTTTTTCATCACACTTGCTCGAAAATTGTGTCATTACACGTAGGTTCTGCGGGCCGTAAATGACCCATTACGCCCTAGGGCGTAGTGATTTTCTTTTTAAACGTGAAACGCTGGTTCTGTTTTACTCTTATTTGTCATGTTCAAAAGAAACGCCTACTTACTTTTTAAACTTTTATCACTGAAATATTTATTTAAAGAGAACTCTTATTGCAATTACATGTAAACACATATTTCGGTAACGTTCACTAAATGTTTAAATAGTGTATTTCAGTGTTTTGCAAATATAAAATCAACTAAAATGGCCTTTACCGCTATGGTTTCCGAACGTGACTTGACATTCGCGTTGTCTATGGACATATGTCACTAATGTCACTTTCTGTTTTAATATTTTCTTGTCATACTGGGTCGAAAAGTAAGGTTATTTTATTAAGATTTCCTCACAAGTGTGATGAAAAACATTGCGTGTGCCACGGGCGGTAAAGGAATTACAAACTCGTGTTATTAAATATCTCTCTCTTAAATATCTCGGTTTCACCTCGGGCTTACAACAAACACTCGTTTGTAATTTCTTAGTTACCGTCCTAGATACACAATGTACTAATGCTTGCCCAGGGCAAATTTAGTTACCTATCACCCTCATTATTTTAACCAGGAGACGTAAATTGCAGATCACCCCGAAACACTTCCGCAACAAACGGTCGCAAGTTTTTTCCTTCATCGATTTCTGGTGACCAGTTTGTCAGATCCTTTTATAGAGGTCCAATCCATTCGGCCTCTTTCAATGCATGGTCACCATGCCTGTGGTCTTTTCGCCGCGAGCGACATTTGTATGGAACTTCGCTTCTAACTCGCCCGCAGCTCGCTCGCAAATCGCAAGTGTGATAAGGCTCTAACCCGACTTTGTTTTATGTATATAGATAATATATATAAATTTGAATTTCTTTATTATTGTCTCTCTCTCTCTCTGGGGTCGGTCCCTCATGTCTGAGGATCGTGGTCAGCATCAGGGTTGCACCTGGCGCGGATGATCTGCCTCCACCGGTTTCTGTCCAGCGCGTCTCTTACAACCGTGTAGAATTTGGAGGACGACGAGTCTTTCACTTGATCGGTCCATCTTGTTGGTGAACGACCGCGCGATCCTTTGCCTTCGGTGTTCCCAACAACAATTAGCCTGTTGACTCGATTTTTTTCTGTCCTAAATCGATTCTACTATTTCTGAGGAACAAATATCTATATGACACCTAATACATTGGTATAAGTATAACAGCCACAAATTGTAATCAAAAGTAGCAGATCGGACTGAACATTGAAAACGCTCTATACAAAACGGTAGGAATTTATGACGTCATCCGTTGCATCGCTGTACTAAGTCTGTATGAAAAAAATAGCATTTTGCCATTTTGAGCACGAAGAAGTCCGTTTAAGCACATTGTTGTCGTACATTTATTTTTTCAGTGTTATTTAAGCATTCCGAAATTGACATTCGATAAAAAAAATATCGTTTTTTTTTTAAACTTTGTGGTCTCATAACTTTATATTTTTTATACATTTTATGTTTATTTCTTTTGTGTTATGATAATTTAGTATTTTGCAATCAATGTGACTATATTATGTTGTAACATTCAACATTATTCAACATCCCAATTATTGTCTAAATGCTGCTTAATATTAAAACAAGCAAATTTGTCTAGGCGCTTCGTTTTATTTTGTTGACTCTCGTATAATTTTAATGAATGTGTACTCGTAACTAACATTTTCCTTGTAACCTAATTACGTGTACAGTTAAACTAATAAATGTTTAATTAGTAATAATATTCTTATTTTCTTCGTTGTAAGTTCTTCTTTATGTCAGCTTTACAAATTTTGTTAACGTTTTGCACTGATAGTGGGCACTGCTTAATCTGCTTATGATTCTTCAAGACAAGTATCAATACAGCCTGTAAATCTAATACGGGCGAATATTGAAACGGTGGTCAGCATAGGACCTAAGAAGCATATTTAGATAACTTTTGCTTAAAACTACAATGAAAATATTTACCATACAAAATAATTCGGGCCGCAATGTAACGCTACCAGTGGCGTAACTATATCATCCGGGGCCCGTGGCAAATTCTTTTAATCCCTATCATTAAGCTTTATTATTTTAACGTTATTTCTGAGCTCGCGGCCACTCGGGCCGGGGCCCTCTTGGGTCGGGGGCCCGTGGCATTTTGCCAGCCCTGCCACCCTGTAGTTACGCCACTGAACGCTACACATTCAAGTTGACAAACACGCTAGTAGACAGTTACTTTAAAAAAAGCTCGTATCTCGCAATGTCATAACAAGCATGTATGCGGTACATTGCTGCTCGGTAAATTTTCAAAAATTACAAAAATTAATTACGAGGTCACTATTAAGTGTAATTTAAAAAATCATATTAATTAATGATAACACTACTAAACGCTATATCGATACCTTTAGACTCAAAGGGCGTAAACGCCATTAGAACCTGCGGCGTTTACGCCCTTTGAGTCTAAAGGTATCGATATCTGGTTTAATTGTTCGCCCGTATTAGACTTACACGCTGTATACTGTTACTGAACCGGCGACATCTTCGGCGTTAAGGCGCTAATCGCAGGATATAGTTAATGAGTAAAAAACCGGCCAAGTGCGAATCGGATTCGCACACAAAGGGTTCCGTAACACCGTCAAACAAAAAACATAAAAAAAACGTTTCTTGTATGGGAATGGGAACCCACTTTTAATTTCTGATTTTATTTTGTTTTTATTACTTGTTGTTATAGTGGCAATAGAAGTGTCTACCTATTACGGTTCAAACGATACAGCCCTGTGCGGATGGACAGATGGAAGGCAGTCTTAGTAATAGGGTTCCGTTGGCACCTTTTGGGTACGGAACTCTAAAAAAACGGGTTCCCTCCTATTTGATCAGTATTATAAGATTTCAGTAAGTAGATATTTCTTTTTTGCATAAGATAGTGTTAAAGTGTTAAAAGGTAGGTATAAGTGGGAATCGTATCACGTAAGCTGAAAGCGTTTCACTATCAAGGCACTTCACAAAAATCCTACTCAATATTCCAAAAGCACATGAACAAAATACCTTGGTTTGCTATTTGAGAAGATTACTACTGTCGTTCGAATTTACATACGACGAAGTTATTTGCACACAGCTGAAGAATATGACATGAAGTATTTATTTATAAGCCACTTTTGGTTTTACTTTTACTATAATACTTTTATGCCACACCTGGCCAGAAAGTGGCTTTTTCCGTACGTGTAGCGTCCGTAAGTGTACATATAAAATGATGTACACAACACGGGAGGTAATAAAGAAAGCCCTCGATCGCATATATATGTCCCTCGCCTGCAGCTCGGGCCGCAAACATCTGTGATCTCGGCCTTTCTTTGTTTTACCACCCTAGTTGTGTAATGTACCTACTTATTGCGCCCCAAAAGTACATTGCAAAGCAAACTTATAAAATCGTAAACGTTAGGCGATCTTATCGCTAAAGAGCGATTTCTTTCCAAGGTATTTACTTAATTTATTTCTGTACATCATTGTTGGCCTGTTAAATTATATAAAATGTAGTAAATGTTTTAATTTGAATTTCGTGTAACATGCTTAAAATGTGTCATTAGTGTTGGTGCGTAGCAAAATTTCGAAAAATTCCTACGTACGAAATTCCTAAAACCAAAAATTCCAAAATCTAAATATCTAACGTACAAAATTCCTAAAGACGAATGTCCTGATATACTTACTTTTATTCGAATTATCAAATTATCGTAATTTCTACGTACAAAATGCCTAATGGCAATAATTCGAAAATCAATAATTCTAATGTTCAAAATGCCTACATACGAAATTCCTTGTGAAAAAACTTAAAAAATCGGATATTTGTAATGCGCACAATACTTTTTTTTTCAATTAGTCAGATGCGCCAATATTATGTTCTAGCAGGTGTGCTGTATGCTTGTTTATTACTTTGTAATGGGAAAAAACAAGTTAAACTTACAGATTTTCACAATAAATGTGGTTTGAAGTTTAATAAAATAAAATTGCTAAGATTGCACATCAGCCATTTTCAACGTCTTTAGAAATTATGCAAAATTAACTTTTTAAACTTAGGTCAACTGAACTTAAGACAAACGCTGTTACACATAGCGATAATTATGAAATTTGGCCATTGTAATCAAGTATTTCACGAAATTCCAAATTCATTCCGTCCAATTATTTGCAAATTTGAGCGATCTTTAATAGTAAATTACACAACTAGAGTGGTAATACAAAGAAAGCCCGAGATCGCAGAAGTTTCCGGCCCGAGCTGTAAGCGAGAGACGTAAATATGCGATCGAGGGTTTTCTTTATTACCTCCCGTGTTGTGTACATCATTTTATGTCTACACTTGGCCAGAAAGCTTTTTCCGAACGCGCAGCGTGCGGAAAAAGCCACTTTATCACTTTATGTTATTTCGCTCAAATTTTGCAGTGACAGTAAAACAAAAAAAAGTATTTTTTGGACCATCAAGAGCCTTTAAGTGTGAAAAATATGATCTTGTATAGGAATAGACACCAGAAGCGTGGCGTCCAAATATCTCGATTCCTACCGGCTTGCCTAATATCAGGCATTTGAACACCTTATTCTACAGCTCTTAAGGAAAATGTACGCCAAATCTGCATCGGCTTGCCCGAGGATATTCTTACGCCACGCCGTGATATACACACATAGATTCGAAACAAAGTTAGCAAACGGAATAACCTCGTCCTGCCCAATGTTCTCAATTAAGAACAAATTAGATTTGATAGTTCCTGCCCAAGCTTTTTTATTTATACTTCCGAATTCTGCCCAGCGTTCTCAATTAATCACATATTCAAATTTGCCGCTCAGCGGCCAAATGTTTCGCACTTTGCGATTTTATTTGCTTGTTTCTGATTGGTAGTAGTATTAGCCAATACTTAATCAAGCCCTTGTGGTGAACTTCCTTGGATTCGCCGATCAGTGTCACGCCACGTGTCAAGGATGGTGCAATTACGCTGGAGAGGCAACTTCTATCCCTCTTTATCTTGATAATCAACCATGCGTTTTTAATGAGTACCATATCTATGTAAAGCTATATAGTTCTAATATGTCACAGTACTTATTATTTTTGGAAAAGTGTTTATTTTAGATTTTTCAAGGTAACTCATCGAAAAGTGTGATTTATTGAGAACATTGGGCAGAACTGACTACCAATACCGCTTAACTCAAGTTCTATCTACGAAACAGTTAGACATGTCTGAGGTGGATGTGGTCGCAGATTTCACGGTCAACATGGTGGTAGGCGAGGTGGTGGCAGAGAGGTAGTTGAAGTAGAAACTTACAAGCTGGATCAACCAGAGGCTCTTTGCCATTGCAGTCGCCACCAGTTCCAACTCCTGCGTGGCGTGATGACTCATTTGCACCTAACTTGCCAGAACAGGTATCAGCCTCTAATTTGTTGCTCAACCGCACTGAACGTCTGTCAATTTTGGACTACTTTACTGAACATTTAAATGATGATATTTTGACTGTATGCGTTGAAAAAACTAACCAGACCGCGGTGCAAAAAACAGGAAATAGCATAGACCTGAATTGTGTGTAATTGAAAAGGTGTAATGGGGTTACTTTAAACATGCCCAGTGTGGACTACCAAGGTCTGTATACGTATTATTTTCCATGATAAAAAAGTAATTTAAATCTAAGCTGTTTAATTAATTTTCCTTTAATTGCTCAATAAATACTATATTTCAATTATGAAGTTCATGCCCAATGTTCTTAATAAATGACAAATCAAAGACAATAAATTTACTAAAATCTGCCCAATGTTCTTAAAAAAGAACATAAGATATCGATGAAATATCTAGCTCAGTCTATTTAATATGTAACCCATAGGGGTTACATATTAAATAGACTGAGCTAGATAGCCAGCTTTGCCTGCCACTGCCACGCAAAGCTGGCTATGCTGAGCTCCTTAGCTGGCACCGACTTCAAAAATAACAGCTTAAAAACTATAAATATCTGTATATGTATATATGAATCGTTGATTATCCATTTCTTTGGGGTGATTAACATATTATTTTTTGGTTTTTAGTTAGTTTAAGTTTTTGGAAGTCGGTTTTTATTTTTTGTTTTAAAAATTTACTTTATTTTTTAATTTTCAGTGGCGCTGGAAAAATATTGTTTTGACCAAATAGACTTAAGTCTATTTAGTTATCCACATCGGTCTAGCCGTTTTCTAGTAATCGGGGAACAAACCTACATAAAAATTGCTCTTTGTTTTGAAGTCGGTTAACACTAAAAACTTGTTGCTACTAAGAAATGGACGAGAAACTAAGAAAAATACCAAAATCGCTATATGTGTGCCTATGATATTTGAAGAGTTCCCTCGATTTCTCCAAGATCCCATCATCAGATCCTGATTTGGTTGCAATGGGACCACCTCGGAGGTATACCCTTTAAAACAAAAAAAGAATTTTCCAAATAGGTTCAACCATCTTCAAGTAATCGGGGAAGAAACCTAGATACAAATTTACCCTTTGTTTTGACGTCGGTTAACACTAGAAACTCGTTGCTAATAAGAGATGGACGAGAAATTACGAAAAATACTGAAATCGCTATATGTGTGCCTATAATATTTGAAGAGTTCCCTCGATTTCTCCAAGATTCCATCATCAGATCCTGATTTGGTTACAATGGGACCACCTCGGAAGTCTACCCTTTCAAACAAAAAAAGAATTTTCCAAATCGGTCCAACCGTCTTCAAGTAATCGGTGAACAAACACACAAAAAAAAAAAAAAAAAAAATAACATACAGACGAATTGAGAACCGTCCTTCTTTTGGAAGTCGGTTAAAAAGAAGCTGATATGAACTGTCAGCAAATCGCCTAATACCCCACAGAATACAAAAAATCTTCAGCTTTCCGTTAACAATAAGCAACTCTTAGACAGAAGTTAACCTTGTTATCAAACTTCCCATCTCAATATTGAATGCTGAACTGTCTAATTCTGCCTGCATTGATGCAGTCACTGCATATATGAGTAGTTCAAATAGTTAGAAAGCCACTTAACCTCCTGAGTCCTAACGCCTCGCCTACGTGACTAAACGTGCACGTGAACTTGTGAACTAATGGTTAAACTTTACCTGTCCCAAATATTTCGGATCTTTGTTCGTTTCTTATATATATTTTCTTTTTAGATAAGACAATATTATCCGTGATAGATGTCGCTGTAACGTTTGTAATGCCTAAAAGTAAAACATTTTTTTTTTCAAAACGTGAACAATTCAGTACGTTTCAAAACCGACATGGAAGTGAAAAACCTTGGTAGAGAATAGTTTTTTCTTGAGTTCCACAATAGCGGTGACTATGGGGAGACGGTGGAAAAACAAGGATAACTAACTGAAAACCGCAGAAATGTCCCCAAGGGAAGGGGGTTTTTCCTTGAATTCCATCGATTCATGGGTTCAAAAGTTATGTCGTCGTGATTTATTACCATATTCTATACTATGATTGAAATGTATCCAGCCATAAAAAACCGGTCAAGTGCGAGTCGGACTCGCGCACCGAGGGTTCCGTACAAACTTGTCAGTAGATACGTGAATAATTCAAGAAAAACTGTATGGTGGGACAAACTTAACTTTGCTCTTGTGAAACTGTTGTGCCCATACATCGACATATGCCGCGGTTAGTTTAGTAGGAGCAAATAAGGTTGTCTTACGATTTTTGCGAATTTCTAAAAAACGCTGCAAGTTAGCAAAACCATTTTATTTTTCCTGTAATATTTAGGATAATATTAATAATCGGTAATTATTGCAGATTTTTCTGTTCAGTATCTTCGGAGATAATAGGGGGGGAACGGTATTTTTTTTAACGGTTTTTGTCTTCAATCAAAAACTACATGTCTAAGGAAAAAAATAAAAACTGTTTTGGAATCTACATATTAAGCCCTTTCATTTGATATCCCACTCGATATATTAGCTCAACTTTCGATTTATGACATCCCATTTCGGTCCCCTTTAAAAAAAAAGTAAAAAAGGTATAAGATTCTTTTTCTGTCCCATAGGCTCGGATTAGCAGTTTTTAACACTATTCCAAATTTCAAGTCGATAGCATCAGTAGATCCTGAGATATCTTGCTGTGACAGACGGACAGACAGACAGACAGACAGACAGAGTCGCACCATAAGGGTTCCTTTTTTACCATTTTGGTACGGAACCCTAATAAAAAAGTAGGCAGTAATATCACGCATTCATTTTTATACAGATAAAAATTATGTTTTTTATAAAATTGTTGGCATAAAAATGTTAAAAAAGCTTTAAACTATATCGATGTGAGAAACATTAGTTTTGATTAGTTTTCTAATCGAACCTAACTAGCGAACACTAGCCGCGACTAAAGGGAGAGGAAAAATAACAAAAAATCAGGCTGTCTGACCAGTTTAAAAGTTATATTACTTTATATTACTTTTAAATGTGCTTCCATAAAAAGTAGACATTTTAAAATGTAGTATTTTTTTCAGGTTCATAAAAATTTGAATGAAGTAACAGCTTTTCGCTGATTTTGATTTGACTTAATTTAACTTAATTGATTTTAATATTGATTTGCTAATCATTGTACCTACCGTGCTGTTTTCATTTTTTTTTTTTAACTGAATATGTAAGATCATTGTGATTTTTATTGTGATATGTTTGACTGAATTTATAACATAGCCAAGTTTGTAATACTAACAACACTATAGGCTCCGCCTGAAATAAAGAGTTTGAATTTGAATAATCATTAATCTAAAACTAAACCATCTACTCCAGGCTCCCGTGATAATGTGCTTAAAATGCTTTTCCTATCTCCATGCGTTTTACAAACGAAAACATCCATACTACTTTCTCATAAAACCGTTGTCATAAAATCTCACTTCATTGACAAAATTATATCGACGTGAGAACCGTCGGTACGGAATAGTTTCCTCGCGCCGGACAATAGTGGCGACTGCGGGGAGACGGTGGACAAACAATGGAAGATGATTGGACTGAAATGACGGCGCCCACGCCCGCCGATGTCTCTTAGACCCTTAGGATAGCCGTCAACTGCTATACAAGCTTAACCTGATTATTAGCCGTTATGTTGCCCTCTCACGCAATTTTAATACCGATTTGTTGGTACAATCGTGTGACTTATTGCAATGTGAGGCGAGCTGCAGTTGGGTCTGTTTCAGGCGTTCTTGCATTTTTAGGGGTATGTACCTCAAAAGGAAACAAACGGAACCCTTATAAGATCCCTTTGTTGTCCGTCTTTCTGTCTGTCAAGACCCTGTATCTTAGGAGTGCGTGGGGGAATTGAAATTAAAAACATATACGCGGTCCCTTGGAGCTGTGAAAAAATCAATCTTCTAAGTTAACGTAAAAAAGAAAAAGGTACGGCCGTTTATGCCGCAAAAAACGTATATCTCGACACTCTCAAAGAAACCAAAATTTATAGGGTACTTTTCGTTAACCTAGAACAACTACGTAAATAAATAAATAGCAAGTAATACCATTCTATACTACAAGTACGACTTAGTTTCAGTAGTTCGGTGATTTTAGTCCGGTTCATATATTAAAGATTTATAGACTTTAATGATTTTTATCGAACATAAAAAGTAATACATAAAACAAATGCACGTAAACAACCACAGTAGTTAAATAACTGGCCAAGAGCATGTCGGACCATGCTCAGTGTAGGCTTCCATAGCCGTAACTATAAGGTAAATAAAAAATACGATGTAAAAAAAGTACAACAACAAAAGAGCGTATCTTCATAGCAATTACGTCCTTTTGTTGAGAAGCGCAGTTTATCGGCAATAACTCAAAAACGGTACATTCGATCTTGTTGAAAATAATTTTCGTTGAAAGTATTGATTAAGCGTTACCTTCGTGATTTTTTTCATATTTTTCGGACGCACGGTTTAGAAAATAGAGGGGGGGGACACATGATTGAATGACAACAACTTTTGACTAAATCATGTGTAGCGATGCCGTTTAAGGTTTTAATAAAAGTTAATTGTGATCACTTCCGCTTGCTGCTATATTTTAAAGATGCGCAAAGTGTGTCACTGAAGTGAAAGGATTCATGCATATTGTTTAGCTCTCAAAGATATGAATTAATCATTTCGTTCATTTTGCCCAGTGGATCTTTTGACTCAAACAATTCTTCACTCAGTGGGTCTATAAACTCAAATAACTCTCGCTCAGTGGATCTATAGATTCAAACAACGCTTTCTCTCATCATCGCTATCAAATGCCTCATCGTTATTGAATTACGTAAGCATTTAAAATAAGTTTATAGAAGCTGAGTTGTTTGAAATATTGGATTCCGCTACAAATGGTAATAAAATACACAGAACAAAACGTATGACTCGGTACAAAAGCATGAAATGAGCGACTGAACGACTGACACAGTATCCATATCTCATAGCTCACCAACTCACCAAATATATACTGATATAGTGAGTTGTTTGATTCTTCAGTGAACGACTGAGTGAGTAATACGATTGAAAAGATATCCTTGCGTTGATTTTTTTACTCGCGATTGACACATCTCTACAATATTTGCTGGAATAGCTACCGAATGAAAAACACCGCCGCAGTCGAAACTCTCTGAAATCGACTTAGTTACCTTCCAAATTGTTGGAAATTTAATCACGCCGTTGCAATCGACAAGTTGATACAAAATATTATTGTCATAATGCGGCCACGTGAATAGAGCATTGCATACAATCTGCGTACATTTATTATTGAAAGAATTTGGATGCTAGAAATATGAATTTACTGAAAGTTTTTCTTTGAATGATTGAGGTCTTGATGTGTAAAAGAAAGAAAACAGCGATCGCAGAAAATAGAAATGATGATGATGACGAATCGGTGCAAGAAATGACGTTGAACTGAGAACCTAGCCTTTTCTAGAGGTCGTTTAACCCTTAATTCGACTCGAGTAAATTGCCGATGATTCTTGATCGTCTTATATTAATTTGTGAAAAAAGGCCTACTTTAATATATAGTAAAATTCCTTGATATAAGTATGGAAACTGACGCGACAATTCGTGAACTAAAGATATAGAAATCCCATCTCACATCCATTACACAACAATGTGAGCCTTGTTGTGATGGATATAAAATTGAAATTCCTCTGGAATCCCTCAGGTAATTGGAATCTTTTCACGTAAAGATTTGACAGAGGAAAAGTAGGATTGAAGGAACGAAAGCTAGTGTTTGCCTTGCCATCCACGCAGGATTTGGAAGAGTATTTTTAGCTTTTATTTTTGTTAGACGTCGATATCGTTAATGAACTCTTACGTCATGTTTGGCTATAAGTTTCGCTGTTTAGCCCAGAAAAAACATACCAAAGCTACAGTAATTTTTCTTCCTACAAAAAGTACATCGCGCGCTTGAACGTGTGCGCCCTGTGTACGTACGTACACGCAAACAAGCACACAAGCTTAAGCAAGCGCGTACAAGCAAAGATTTAAGGCCGAGCCATACCGGCTGCGTACACGTCTGCTTGCGCGTGGCGTACGCGTTGTATAGTATGAATGTTTTTCAAAATGGCGGCTAGTCACGCTCAAAGTCAAGGACCTGCAGCGTACAGTGCGTGCACACGCAGCCGGTGTGGCTCTGCCTTTAAGAATGCGCAAGAATGCTCTAGTGTGGATCGCACGATCGCGCGTCTGTGTGAATACGTGTCGCGGCCTTTCCGGAACCGGATTTTCTTTCCGTTTAAGCTTGAGAAATATTATGCGAAATAAAATTCGGGCTAATATTATTAGGCCGAATTATTTCGCATAATATTTCAGACAAATAAAACGTATGCCAAATAAAAGGAACCCGTCGTAAACATGTATGTATACTGCAGTGCGTTCGGCTGCGATAAAAAACGACGAACGACAGCCCTGCGGCTCGACCTTGAACAGTTATCGCGCGCCTATAGGCCTATAGGAAAGAAAACCGCGCGCCTATAGGGAAGAAAAGTATATAGTAGGCCCTATAGGGCCTTAGGGTCCTTATAGTTTGACATTACTTAACCTTAAGAAGCCTGAGAGTGTACATGTTGGTAACCCTGACTTTAGGCTCGTACATTATAACAAATTTATGCCACACCTGGCCATAAAGTGGCTTTCTCCGCACGCTGCGCGTACGGAAAAAGCCGCTTTCTGGCCAAGTGTAGACATAAAATTATGTACACAACACGGGAGGTCATAAAGAAAGCCCTCGATCGCATATTTACGTCCCTCGCTTGCAGCTCGGACCGCAAACTTCTGCGATCTCGGCCTTTCTTTGTATTACCACCCTAGTTGTGTAATGTACTATTACGCGCCCAAGGCGAGGGCGTTAAAATGCTTTCTGTCTGTGTGTTTGTGTAAGTTTGTAAGCATACCATAGTGTTCTTCTACCTACGGACATGCGTAGATTCATTTCTGTTATCCACTACTTTCAGACTGCGCAGTGATAGTTAGTATAAATAAATAGATCCAATTCATCATCATCATTTCAACTTGGGGACGTTCACTTCTGAACATAGGTCTCATCCGACGATCCCCCAAAGGTCCACAATGAACGATCGCATGCTTTTTGTCCGACCCACGTAGTGTCTTTTATTTCTTTTCTTTTTTTTTATTGTTTTAACCTCGTAAGCCCTGTGTTTTTTTAACAGCGGTAGTCATATCTGCCGGCTGTACTTTACCAAGTACAAACCAAGAAAAGTGCTTCAGACCGACGCAAATGTTGTTGGTTTACAAGTATTTTTTTAAGTGTGATCTTGATTTCTGTATTTTTTTCGGTATGTTTATCATGTATAACACTCGTCTTATAAGGAAATTATTGAAAATATTTTGTACCTCTGTGAGTACATTAGGTGTTCATACAGTAAAATGAAAATAATTAGAAAAAAAATTAAAGATTCTATTTATTATAAAAACATCACTTTTTCTCCTCTTAGCGTCACTTAAAATAATATTTGTCTTAATTATAACATAAACAGTCTTCTTCTAAAAAGCAAACAATCATAAATAATACTCAACTGTAAAATATATCAATTTACTTATCAAAATACAAATTTATCCTGCCATGCTGCATCTTGGGAAGTTGGGTTTTGCTGTTCAAAACCTGGGCTATATCTCTCAGTTCTACCTCTTGCACTTTGACCACGTCGCGTCCTTGTACTTGAACTTCTACCACGGCCACGCGCACCTCGTCAGCCACGAGGACTTTGAACTCGACAACTAGATCCACGCCCACGCAGTACTGCAACTTCTAATTCTTGGTCTTCAGAATCGGAAAACGAAGTAGAGTCGCTATTTGAGACTTGATCGGATCCAGGTATACACAAATCTTCATCATTAGAGTCCTCAAAGTCAGAATTATTAAGAAGTTGTGATATTTGGTTTTCCTCGAATGCGAAAATAACAAAAAAATATATATTGGTAATATAGACCGAACGTACTATCACAAGTACAAATTACAATCAAGTTTTATATAAAAAATGCCTAACGTACTACTTGAAGTACAAATTATTTTATCCTAACAGAAACCTCTTTAAATATACAGTTTTTTTTAAACTTTTGATTATTTTACAATATTCATAAATTATATTTACTAATTGATACATAAAACAAAAGAAAAAACAAATGATTACTTGGATAAAAATAGGGGTCTATATTAAAACGCATACAGTAAAACTTCCTATTTTGACAATGCATACCGTTGTTACGCATAATTGTATATTCGTATAATATTAAAATGTATATTTTAAAACGCATATTTTAATTCGCATACTATTAAAACGTATAACAATTATTTGGTATAACATTAGTGTTCATAAATACTAAAAAGTATAATTTTAATAGGTCTAATCAGACATTTTAATTTTAGATGCTCAATCGAAAAATTGATATCGCAGTTTGTACAAGTATGTTTAAAGTGACATATCCATACTTGTATTGAAAACTAACTGTCGCTTTCAGTTTAATTACGTAAAAGTACTTTCTCTCGAATTTATTTATTAAAATACCTACACTATTATAGTATATGTTGATAAGCCAATTTTATTTATGTAAGAAAATGCCCAGTACGCCCCGTTAGTGGCCTAGTGGCTTAACTACAGTAAAGATAAAAAAATCTCTAAAAGTAAAAAAAAAAATATTTATGCCACACCTGCCCATAAAGTGGCTTTTACCGCACGCTACGCGTACGGAAAAAGCCGCTTTCTGGACAAGTGTAGACATAAAATGATATACACAACACGGGAGGTACCTAATAAAGAAAGTCCACAACAACAACAACAAGGTAAACATCCCTTTAAAGTAAGGCACCAAAAAAACTGGATGGTTTATAAAACCTACGTAGGCATTATTATAATTTATAATACACACCTAAGGTGGTAAGTTAAATAAAACATGTCTCAGATCGCAGCTATTTGTGCATAAATATGCGAAAATAATTAAAGTAAAAAGGTAGGCCAGGCGGTCGTATCGCTAAAAAGCGATATCTCCCAGATATATCTTCCAGACAACATTTGAGTAGCGGAAAGCACAAAAATAAACCAAAAAAGTAAGTGGTGCGAAGGGTAACAAAAGGGAGAGCTAATTACCAAAAATAAATAATCGCAGGGGCAAATATAAACCTACATATACATGCATAAAAACAAATTAATAAATAGGGGGAATATATTAACCACAAAACTTTAAAAAAACATTGTAAAAATGGAAACATATTTTATTGTATTAGAAACAATAGTACTAGTAGATAAATCCCAAAAAGTACAGATTCTGTAAACAACAACGACCAATTGAGTTACTTTTTTCCAAGTAACGCCCCACGTATACCGAACGCATAAATGTATGCGTTCGTTATACTTAATAACATTATGCGGATTTCAGGTATGCCAATTCAATCGGTATGTAAATTAACTAGTATGCGTTTTTATGATTATGCCATCTAATCGGTATGCTTAATCATCGTATGCCTAAACTGTTATGCATTTTAATATTAGGCTTATTAAGTTATGCCTAATAAGGGACACCCTAAAAATAGATTAACTTACCTCGTACCGGCCGGCGATCCGACCGTGTGGCCATTTTGCGAAAAAGTGACACTGACATTGACAGTTGACATTACCTGTCTAACATGGCGGAATTGATCATAGACTCAAGAATGAGAATGAACGTGTCAGTGTTGCCGATGTAAAAAAAAATACCCAGTATATGGGGAGTAAATAATTTGTACTTAGGTAAGTTCATTAGGCAGTTACTCCATCTATGTAGTTGATAAATCAGGTCTGAACTGGTTACCGTATTTGTACTTGTACAAGTACGCGGGGGCTTACGAGGATAAAAAGCCACAGCACAAGTGATAAATAATTTTGGCCAATGACGGATTTACATTATATTTAACTAAACTTTTTCTTCTTTTTGGTTCGTGGACTCCATTCGAGAACCTGAACGCCTCATGCCCAACCCATTGCAACTTCAAATAACTAAGTTTAGTTCAAATCCCTTCCAATACGAGATTTTATTGCGCCAGGGTTCCAAACGATCTGTTTTTCAATGTGGCATTAAATAGTTAAGTACTTTGTAATAGTCTGGCGCCGCGTTATCGGCCCATCAAGCCGATGCGACTTGCCAATAAACGATATGGCGGGCTTTACAATACTATCGCCTCTTACGACTCTAAAAGGTCGTATGAACCAAAGAAATCCATAGTTTCAGAGCACTTTTCGGAGCTATTGTCATATTAAAAATGCAAATGAGTCGGTATTAGATAGTACTGGCACGTATAATAAAAGTAATGTTTCTTCCTACAAAATGTACATCGCGCGGCTTGTATGTGTGCGCGCCGTGAACGAATGCACTACAAGCAAAATTTTACGAATGCCTAAGAATGCCCCAGTACGGATCGCACTGTCTGCGCCTCGACTTTGAATAAGTATCGCGTGCTCCTAAACGGCTGAAGTTTGACTACTTGTCTGTCTTTGTACTTTGGTACATATTTTGTTCTTATGTCATCGTCAATTGGATAAAGTGATGTATGTATCGGCAATTGGAAATTTCGGATTTGGATTGGGATCAAATTTGAAACCAAGTCCGGGATTGAACATAGGATACTCTACATCCCAGTAAAGAGTTCCTTTTTGGTTGGAAACGGGAATAACGTAGGTGACGCGGGTAAATGTAACAAATGAATGATTTGAGAAGAAATTATTCATACAAGTAGACCAAGTCCTGGATAAAAACATAGGATGCTTTCATCCTGATTATAAGTTCCCTTGAGATAGTGACGGGAATATCGCAGGCAAAACCGTGGCTAAACGCTTGTCAATAATGTGAGTAACATTGATTACCAACAAATAAATAGTGCATACTGCTGTGGCAGATTTCATAAACAGGCACCTTGTTACCGCATGCTCCCCTCTACAGATACGTTTATACTTATTGTGTTACACGTTACACAATGTGAATCAGACAGACAAAATGTTCAGGACAGCAGTGTCGTTACTGTGTCTGACAGGGAACTTCACACGATACGTTTAACAACACAGTGGCTAATTTACAGAACATTACTTACAATAGCAAAACAATACTAGTAGGTACCAGTCAAAGTATAAAGACAAGCAAGTAGTCCAACTTCGGCTCTTTAGGAGCGTGCGACACGTATTCACACAGACACGCAATTGACAACATTTCATTTTGAGACCACTTTAAAATGTATATACGATTCGAAAGCATATTGTCTTCTGAACACTACACCATTTTTATATTTTTTTTATATCGCTTAGGGGCAAGTGCTGTACGTGTGGACGGTTTTACCTGTGGACACTACTCATACAGAGAAAACGAATAACCATAGTCAAATACCAATCACTTATTTGAAAAGTATTTTTTTCATATGGCAACACTAGCTAATCGCCATCTTTACTGATTACAGAAACTGTGTGTTTTGAGGCTGCCGAAAGTTTTTGTGACAAAAAGTAATTTTTTACCTTCTTTTAAAGCATGTTTTATGTAAAATCTCTAAATGTTGCGGGTGTCTTTGCAATGGCATATTAATTTATATGATGTAAACGTTATTTCTACAAGATTTCGTTAATCGTAGGTAGCATTTATAGTGACCGGTATGAATTCAAAATAAAAACCGCCGAAATTGTACCTGTGGATACCTCCGTGAATGTACCTGTGGACTGTCCATAGGTACAGTTATACTGAATGTTCCTGTGGACAGTAAAATTAATACACAATATTTTTGTTTGTTTTAGTGCCTCGTAGTAAAGCTGGGAAAAATAGAGACAAGATATGCCTAGACACTCTGACTGCAGCTGTTTGGGAAGTAGAAAATGGAAGTTCAGTAAGGAAAGCCGCAGAGAAGTTTAAAATCCCAAAATCGACAATCTTTAAAAACATAAAATTAAATCACTGTCAAAATATTGGTGAAGAAGGCTTAGAACTCCTAAAAAATGATGTCAGGAGGATATTTAGCGATACTGAGGAGCAACAGATATATGATTACTTAAAAAAGCAGCATTACTACACACAGCATATTCTTCTGCTGACAATGGAGGCATTTTAAAATCCCATAATTATACTTGAGATTTTGCTAAGAATATTAGATTTCAAGAAGAAAAAAAGTAACTGTGATATGCAGAGCAACATATAATTACATGTTGTTTAATTGTATGTTGTTAATTACGTTATTCTAGAAGTTTATTCTGTTTAAAAGTATGTTGTTGATTAATGTCCGTAGGTACGTTACCGTCCATAGGTACGTTTTTGGAGTCCATAGGTACAGACAGTAGATGTACCTATGGACAAAATGAGTGTTTTTTTTAAAATGCTTCTATCCGCCATCTGCGGATAGCTAGCGTAGAAAACATATGTGGACTTTGAAGATTGTTTAATTGTGATTAAAACAAAATAAAGAATTCATTTATAATACGCGTAGTTTTTGTCTAACAACTGATTAAAAGTCAAATTCTGGAAAGTGTCCACAGGTTGAGCACTTGCCCCTAATATAAAAAATACAAATTAATAAAAAATATGTTCTCATTTTACCAATTCTACGGCACAATAGATGAAATGCCAGTGCCATTTGCCACAGAAAAAATAAGCTGTCATAATTTTGAATTTGACATTGTCAATGCATACTATCAGATCGCTTACTTTTTTTCGACCGCGATAAGACTAAAGTAATGGTTTATTCTACCGTAGAACTGTAGTTACGCCCTTTTAGAATAAGTAAATATTAATATATTAATTATAAATTAATTACAAATCCTGGTGAAACAAATAAACTATCAGCGTATTCGTCTTTTCAAACCAAATACAGAGAACCAATAAAATTAAAGGCTCAAAAAAATGAAAGGTTGTCAATTCATACTGGACCATTACGGGCCCGCGCAGACAGAGCGCGGTCTGGAGTTCCGAGTTCCGCGTTCAGAGTTCTGCGTTCTTTCGGATGTACTGAGTCCCTTACGATAATGCACACAGCAGGCGGTCAGACCGTGGCGGTCCGGGCGGAACGCCGCGTTCTAAGAGTTCTTTTGCCGCCGAGACAGAGAACGCAGAGTTCACCACAATGTCGGAAGTCGCAAATACGGAAAAACTTATTGATTTGATTAGAGAAAGGAGGCTATTGTACGATTTAAGCCATGTAGATTATAAAAATAGGGACAAAAAAGGAGAAGCTTGGGTCGAAATTGCTGCGGCGATGGGTTTTGGGGAAAGTAAGTAAATGTCACATTATTATTATTCTATTTTATTAGTTACATTACGTACAACATACTACCTACTATTATTAAATTGCTCCATGAAAACAAGTGTCATTATACAAAATTTTATTTGTCCTTGATCCAAGCGAACAGCTACGTGAATGTTTTTCTCTCGAAAATCGGATATTCCCTAATCGTTAAAATCAGTCGTATTCCGTTGTAATAAGCATACATCGTTATCGCGGGTGCAAAAACGAATTGGCAGTACAGAAAGATTATGAAAAATAAGCAATAACAGACGCAAAACTCATTTTGAGGAACATTTATGCCTACTCGTACGAGTTAAAATGTTTTGCGTCTGTTATTGCTTGTTTTTCATAATCTGTCTGTACTGTCAGTGTCAAATCGTTTTTGCACCCGCGATAACGACGTAGGTACGAGTGTGTAATAAAAATCCCATAATTACGAAAGAAATCTATTTAAAACTAACAAAATATGTTAATAGGGTGCACCCAATATCTTCGTCTTTTTTTATAAGCTAGGGTCCACAAAAGCAATTCTTCTTCATCGGAAGATGAACTATCTAACGACATGTTGCACGTACAAAAACACGAACGAAATAGAACGCATGAATTAGAACGCCCCCTGTGTGCGTTGGAACTCTCGAGCTGTCAAAACGCAGAACTCTGACCGCAGAACTCGGAACTCCAGACCGCGCTCTGTCTGCGCGTACTCCGCATTCTTAAAACTTAGCTTGCAGTGCGTTTAGTACACGGCGCGCACACATTCAAGCGCTTTTCTTTTTTAAGCTGACATACTTGTAAGTCATACTGACTGTTGTTAAAATCGGACCAGGTGGGGGCCGTGGCGTTCCCTGGGATCGAACCAGGTCGCTTGGCCCGGACCACGTAGAGAGGGTCGGACCAGGTGGGGCCGCGGCGCCTGGGATTGAACAAGGTCGCTTGGCCCGGACCACCTTGAGAGGGTCGGACCAGGTGGGGGCCGGGGCGCCTGGGATCGAACTGGGTCGCTTGGCAGGTCACCTTACGCTAGTGTTCTCAACCGCTTCTCGCAAAATTTTGGGAGCAGGTTTGGTAATGGATATAATGTCGAATAATTTTGTCGATATTGTTTTAGGATTTTTATGCCACATCTGGCCATATAGTGGCTTTTTCCGCACGCTGCGTGGAACCACGCACCAATCTCGGCCTTTCTTTGTATTACCACCCTAGTTGTGTAATGTACTATTTTCAAAACAGTGAGGGTTGACAGACTCGCGAAGTCTACAGCTCACAGAGCTACAAAGAAGTAACCATGTATGTAAAGTCCAATAGTACATTACACAACTAGGGTGGTAAAACAAAGAAAGGCCGAGATCACAGAAGTTTGCGGTCCGAGCTTAAAGCGAGGGACGTAAATGTGCGATCGAGGGCTTTCTTTATTACCTCCCGTGTTGTGTACATCATTTTATGTCTACACTTGGCCAGAAAGCGGCTTTTTCCTTACGCGCAGCGTGCGGAATAAGCCACTTTATGGCCAGGTGTGGCATAAAAATATATTTTTCATCACACTTGCTCGAAAATGGTGTCATTACACGTAGGTTTTGCGGGCCGTAAATTAGCTATTACGCCCTAGGGCGTAATGGTTTTCTTTTTAAATTTGAAACGCTGGTTCTGTTGTACTCTTATTTGTCATGTTCAAAGGAAACGCCAACGTACTTTTTTAACTTTTATTACTGAAATATTTATTTAAAGAGAACTGTTATTGCAAATACATGTAAATACATATTTCTGTAACATTAATTAAATGTTTAAATAGTGCATTTCAGTATTTTGCAAAAATAAAATCAACCATTTTAAGTCTTTACCGCACTTTGACATTCGCATTGTCTATGGATAATGTCACTGTCAGTTTTACAATTGTATTTAGGTTAAGTAAGGTTATTTTAATCAGATTTCCTCACAAGTGTGATGAAAAACATTGTGTGTGCCACGGGCGGTAAGTAAGGAATTACAAACGAGTGTTTGTTACAAGGCCGAGGTGAAGCCGAGGGCTTTAATAACACGAGTTGATAGTGAGTGATACACAATGTACTATTTTGACTATCTAAAGTTAAAGAAACGCTTATCATAATAACCTATACTGCCGCCCTCAAACTAAAAGGCCGCTAATTAGTATAAAAATTTTTTTTTTATTGAAGTTCATACAAATTAGCGGCCTTTTAGTCTGGAGGACGCCCTTATATCACAGGATGTAGGTAGATGAGTAGAATCTACGTTTTAATTATTTGCTCCTGTTACAGGTAACACCCGGTATAGTTAAAAAATAAGTGTAACAAATAGTACATTGTGTATTAAGAGCGGTAATTCCCTTACCGCCCGTGGCACACACAATGTTTTTCATCGCACTTGTGAGGAAATCTGATTAAAATAACCTTACTTAACCTAAATAAAATTGTAAAACTGACAGTGACATTAGTGACATATATCGAGACGACAAGTCACGTTCGGAAACCATAGCGGTAAAGACTTAAAATGGTTGATTTTATATTTGCAAAATACTGAAATACACTATTTAAACATTTAATTAATGTTACAGAAATATGTGTTTACATGTATTTGCAATAACAGTTCTCTTTAAATAAATATTTCAGTAATAAAAGTTAAAAAAGTAAGTTGGCGTTTTCTTTGAACATGACAAATAAGAGTAAAACAGAACCAGCGTTTCAAATTTAAAAAGAAAACCATTACGCTCTAGGGCGTAATAGGTCATTTACGGCCCGCAAAACCTACGTGTAATGACACCATTTTCGAGCAAGTGTGATGAAAAATATTTTTTTGCATTGTCACTGAACTTACATAAGTTGAATAGTTGAGTTTGATAGCAACAAGTGGTTGAAAGATGTTTTGAAACAAAGCTTCTAAAATAATACTGTACCCTACTATATGAAAGAAACATGATGTTTCTTTATTTGTTTTTGATGTTGACTGTATCCCGTTTGTCCCGCTCTACTGATAGGTATCTCCTGTATTTGCTCGTATTTTTACCCGACTGCGGCGAAGCCCAAAGGAGGGTTATGTGTTTGACCTGTATGTATGTATGTATGTCCGTTCCTATGTCCGCTCGTAACTACTCAACGGCACATTTTGATAAATGATACATCATTAGATTCGTCTTGATGGTGCGAGTGTCACTGGGTATGAAGTTTGCTAAAATAAACAAAATTGCGGATTTTATGCAGTTTCTAAGTGCACCGCGGTCGGGTTTTTTTTTTATAAAAATGTGGTTATTTACTTAACTTTTAAACGTACCTATTTCAAGTTTTGCGTAACAAAGTACTCATTAATGAATCACATGCGTGTGCGTAACACAAATGTATATCCACAGCGATGGCCGAAGTGATTGCTCTATATAAATTTTATTGCAAGACATAAACTATTAAACGTTTACATAGTTGCAATATATTCGGTGTGTAATGTCCACTTGATTGTCCTTATCTACAGTGCGGGACAATATTGCAATTACTGAAAACCTTTTTAGTTGATAAACTAATATTAAATAAAAAAAAGTAAAACAGTTACATGATTTTTTTTACATCCAGTAGGCTCGGGCTGGTTACTTTTAATAAAATTTCAAATCGATAGCAGCAGTAGTTTCTGAGATATCTGGCTGTGACAGACGGACAGACAGACGGACAGAGTCGCACCATAAGGGTTCCTTGTTTACCATTTTGGTACGGAACCCTAAAAACATGTTTAATTGAATGAGAGAGCGAAATGAAAGTATCTAAACGGTATAACAGTAACTTTTCTTCCCACAAAAGGTACATCGCGCGCTTGGATGTGTGCGCGCCGTAAACACCAAAGTTTGCTCTACAAGCAAAGTTTAAAGACTGCGTAAGAACGCCCCAGTACGGATCGCACTGTCTACGCCTCGACCTCAAATACGTATCGCGAGGTAAAACGGCCGAAGTTTGACTTCTTGTATTTGTCTATGTACATATGTATATTTTGGTACCAATATTGAAGAGTCATTCATTAGTCTAATTAAAACCAAAATATTGCTTTACTAATCCGCGTTATGATAACGTGTTATTCAATTAGTGCTAGCGTAGTAGCTTCGTTAAAGGTACTGTGATAAAACTGCTCTGATGATGGATAGATAGATGATAGATAGATTTCTTTATTTCATAATATAAGAGTTACAATATAAATTATACTATGTATGTCAATTTACACGAATCTTATACTTATAAAAGAATAAAATGCTCACAATAATAAAAAGATACAATGTCAAAAATCAAAATGAAATCGAATGGTATCTCCTAAAAAAGGATCGTCATTAAAGTCGCCGTCAATAGAATTTGCTAACTATGTAAACAAAAGGCGTAACTTTGTTTTGTCGCTGTTTCTCCTTGAATTTTCACACCACCTCATCAAACACCACTGAAACCATACACTATTTAAACGGTCGCTGCCGTAAAATTCAAAACGATACAATAAATAATTGAATCTTGGGTATTTTATTAAAAGTTTAAAATGGTTTTATATATAGGTTATTATGACATAATGGAATGACGTTTTTGTTTCTTTTAAATTCTACAATTGTCTATGATGATAGCGTTGTCACTAAAGTTGGTAATATTGTAAAGCTGCTACACACTACGTAACTTACGCTCTGTACCTAAGAAAATAAAATGAAATATTTAGACGGCATCATCGATAGAGCTAGGGATGAAATAACGGCACCTTTTGTGATAAATACTGGTGGATACATAATCTTCAAGTAACGATTCGTCTTCTGTGATTAAGCAAATTAAAAATACCTGTTTCTTGCGTTCGATACTTTAATAGTCCATATGTTTTGACATAAAAGAGTAAAGGTAAGAGTCTTCCCCATCACTAGTAAATTCATCATTCAGAGACAATTTCAATATGGCGGTTTATTTACAAAGTTAGCAAATTCTATTGACGGCGACTTTACAACATAAAAATTCAAAAATACTCAAAATAGGAATTCAAATAATAAAATAACATTAATCATAATAATCATATCTCCCAATAAGAATCGTCAGTAAAAAAATCCAAAATATTTAAAAATGTATAATAAAAATAGTAACAAATTTAATAATGTCGATATAAAAATAAAATAAAACTAGAACATTAATTCCATGTACTCGTTGGATGGAGCTGGGAGGTAACCAAAAGTAAGATCATCCAAATTACATAAGAAAAACCCACTGTTTGGGCTCATTGCATTGGTTTTGATATTGCATATGTGCAATAATTAAAAATATGATTTACATACAATACTCTCAATTACTCCAAGTATATATTTGGTTTTTTTAGATTTCTCATAATGGTTTTACGCAGGCAAATGTATTACCAGCAAGCTATAAAATTAAACAAATTTCAACCTTTGATGTCGTTACTTAAAGTAGAAAAAAATCGTTTCAATGGCGAAACAAGTAACTCGAAGCACTCTAAGATATAATTGAAGTTGAACTTATACCGGGTGTTGCCTGTAACAGGAGCAAATAATTAAAACGTAGATTCTACTCATCAAACAATATAACTTTCGTTCAGCAACTTTTAAAAATTATGTAATCTTTGGATTTAAACGTTTTCATACAAATTAAATAGTATTTTCAATGTACGTTAACATCAGTCTAATTGACGTCGCTTGTCACGCTACAAACATAAGTAACATCGCAATACATTGCGGCTTCAAATAAACTTTAAAGTGTACTAAAAACCAAAACATAAGTTATTTTTAAATATCGCTGAACAAATGTTGTTCAGTCTGCGGAGTACAACCTTAGTTTTAATTATTTGTTCTTAGTACACGCAATACGTTGTATTTAGTAACTACTCGAACTAATTATGATTATGACATAAAATTTTAATTTATCTTTACGAAAACTCACTATATAAAGTTTAGCAATGACAAGCTTAACGGCGACAGTGAAATGGAGACCGACCAAATGGACCGTCTAGCCGGAGTGAACATTGATTGGATCTCTCTCAAAATCCTGCAAAGCTGGCAGCTTCATTGAAATATGAACTCTATATACATGGCTTATTAAGATTAACTTTGCAATAACACACAAAAGACATACATACGCCTGAAAAAGCATTATGATTGTTTGTTGCCGAAACAAAGAGATTCAACGTCGAATAAAGAAAATAATATTTTGATTTTTAGTTATATAGTACAGTTTAGACGTAAATATGATACAAATGTGTTTTGGCAAAGTATTAGGATAAGGGATGAAAGGAACACGAGTTGAAGGATGAATGATGTGAAATATTCGACATAGACGTGTCTGAGTTGTTAGAAGTGATTTGAATGCAATTCAACAAAAATCTTATCTTATCTCTATATCTTAGCTTATCTCTAGCAATGTCTGATCAAATTTATTAAAGGTAACTGGGGTCATTCATACATTACTTCACACGCATAGGGGGAGGAGTCTAGCCAAATGTGGCAGCCTATATAAAAAAAATGGAATACGTTAGGGAAAAGGGTGACAAGGGGCAGGGTAAAAATTCTGAAAAATTGTGTGACGTACTTTGTGAATGATCCCTGAAAAGAAAGCATTGTGATTAAAACTAATACTACGAATACGAATACTTTTAATTTTTAAGTGTTATAATATAAATCCTACATTTATTAAATATTTTTTCTTAAATTTTGTAACATTGCATGGTACTATTCTCAGGCGTATCACACCGTATCTCTCGTTGAATAATTAACCTCTTATTTATTATATTATTCTTTTAGCATAAGAATGAATGTAACTATAGGTAGTAGTTTAACTCTAAATGCTGATCTAAGAGTGCTTTTCCACCAGTGATGTACTATGCTACGATGCCATGGATGCGTTGATACCTATCAATCATATTCACTTGTCCACCTTCTTTCCCATAAAGTTATAAGTCATACTGTATGTTAGTCATAATTATTGAAATTCAAAAAAAAATGTTTCTCTACGGTAAGTAACGGTAACGGTAGTATTTCTAGGATATTTTAAAACGTTAGAATACCTATAGAAAACAATAGGTTAGGTGTGTTTGATAAAAATTCTGAAAACACAACAGTTTCATAGAAAATAGGTTGTATGACTTTCGATAATTATGACTAACAATACAGTATGACTTTAAAGCCGCATTCAGCAGTAGCCCACTTGTTCGCGTCGCATCAACTTGCTGGAACTACACAACAACACTACATAATGTAGTCTACATTTACCCTCCATAGATCTTCGAATAAACTGTTTCTCTAGTGCACGTCTTGGTGAACGCATAATATGCGCAAAGAAACAGAGATCCAGGGACATCTTTGTGCTAATGGGGCCCTGGGCACTCTAAGATATGTTTATTAAAAAGTTGCAAAAGGAGTTCGCAGTATCTGGCCCCGTAGTCCAGCCCTAGGCGGCCCAGTGATCCATAAATCAATTATAAAGCATCACGTTTTGACAAGAATGTAAGTGATTATAAAATGCAAATGATGATTAGAGTGATGGATGCTTTATCATTTCATCAATCGGCAAAGCCTAGCATCTTAAGCCTACAGGGTGCAAAATAGAAAAGGCGGCTCTGCAGAGAGATCATTCTTGGTCAGTATAATGAGGCGGTAACGGTAAACCGTTTCATTATATTGAGCTCGTGCCCTATTTTTTTCTCAAATTATCTAATTTAGGACGTGTCAGGTTCTAGGTCACAGTCCAATTAAGTGTTTAGCCATCGAGTGAGTAAGGTGCTTGGCGGCGTTTGCTCAGCCTTTATGTCGTCGTGTGGCGACAAGTGTCGTCTATTTACGGCGGACTGAGCGGTCCAAGTGACGAGCAATGGGCGGGCGTAAGGAACGATTGGAGCCTATGCACACGGCGTATTTTAAGCGCACCATCGACGTGCGATACGTATCGTAGCGCTGTCGTTTAAAATACGCCCCGTGTGCAATTGTGCATAGGCTCTTAAGCGATTTGATAAAATCGAGCGCGCGATACTAGAGTTCTGTGTTATTTGAGTTAGTTTAACCTTGTTGTGACTTGAGTTATAGTTTGGCATGTAACTTTTCTGTGACATTTTAATAGGTTTGTTTTTGAACTTGCTCTCACCTGATGGATTGTGATGACAAGCATCGATCTGCAATAAATGCTTTTTTTTGTTGCGATTCAAGGTTCCGTACAAACTCATAAGTAAAGAGTACAGGAATAGTTCAAGAAAAACTCTATGGCAATTAGTTTAGTAGGAGCAAATAAGTATGTATTACGTTTTTGCAAATTTCTCAAAAACGGTGCAAGTTAGGAAAACTGTTATATTTTTCCTGTAATATTTAGGATGACATTAAAAATTGGTAATTATTAAAGATTTTTCTGTTCAGTAACTTCGAAGATAAAAATAATAATAAGTTAATAGGGGGGAATGGTATTTTTTTTGACGTTTTTTATCATAAATAAAAAAACTACATATATCAGAAAGAAAATAAAAACGGCATTTTAATCTACAAATCAAGCCCTTTCATTTGATATCCCACTCGATATAATAGCCTTACTTTCAATTTTCAGCGTCCCATTACGAACCCCTTTAAAAAAAAGTAAAAAAGGCATAAGATTTCTTTGCCGTCCAATAGGCTCGGGCTAGCGGTTTTTAACACTTCCAAATTTCAAGTCGATAGCATCAGTAGATCCTGAGATATCTTGCTGTGACAGACGGATAGACATACAGAGTCGCCCCATAAGGGTTCCTTTTTTACCATTTTGGTACGGAACCCTAAAAATAACCTTAATTTAATTATGTCCTCATTATAAGTTAACACTCAGTCAGTGAATCGCTCATCACTTAATCCGTATCGGCAGGGTTTATGCGCCGTAAACCAGATAGTGGAGAAATCGAAGCAAATGAGACGCACAAATCATGTGAATACATACTTGCCCTCGCAGGATCACTGCTGACTCATTTGTTTACGGATGTGGTCGGTCATTAACCAACGTTAAAGCCAACCCCCCCCCCCCCCCCCTGTAAAAGTGTATGCCCCTGTGGCGTCATGCGAATAAGTGCCCGAATTTTCAATTTTAATTAAAGGATATATATAACCTATTGTCTGTGCTGCCTACCTTAAAGATTACTAAGGCTTGCCATAGCGATATAGTACGGAAGCGCCCGCGTCATTGGCATTGCTGTGGGGGCCCAAAGTAACTTTATAATTTTAGTTTTATGATACATTTTAGTAATAACTACATTTTTCAACAAATGGAGTGCATTTTTATGCTACTTCTATGTCACATTGGTCAAAATCCGCGGCCTAGCCCGCCTACACAGCGCGGTATATTGAACTGACGGACACCCTTGAAATATTATTATGATGGATTCTTTGCTCCCCAGCACCACAGCGCAGGTGATTTCTTCCAGCCGCATATAAGTACGTACATTTCCTACTATTTTATCGGGATCTCGGTGTTGCTAATTATTTATTATATAATACCAGTATAGGAAGCGCTACTTAGACTTTACATTTGATGATGATGTCCCGTTTATCGTGTCCGATGACAGCGACTTCAGCTTATAGGACTTTAACGACGAGCGCGGATGTGACTCGCGAAGCCCAACTTGTTTTTTTTAAAAGTCCGGTCACAGTGCTCACAGTGAAGTTCACCACGGTTGTTGCAGGTGTAAGTGTAGACTGGCTTCGGGCAGCATCCAGGTTCTGGAGTCGAGCTTCCTCAAACTTTTCTACCCTATCGTGAATACGAACGGCACAAGCTCTAACGGCTAAGATTTTCCCAGCTATCAGGTGAATTGTTGCTTGCGGTCAAGTGCCTCTTGAAAACATAGCGGAGATGCTGTCCCCCGACTTTGCGCGTTCCATGAGCCAGTTTAGAGTAAAAAACTGCTTTGGGCAGACGATTGTCCTCCAACCGAAAAAGATGACACATGAACATGAACATCTGAGTTGGTATTTTATCAGCAACGACGACGACGAGCAGACTTTACATTTATCAGTTTATTGACTTCTTCTTCTCCTGCCATACCCTAACGGGTGTCGGCGACCACCTTTGCAAAGTCCTCTCTGTTCTTGGCAAATCTTGCGAGTGTGGCTGCGTTCTTGATGTCAGTCCATTTTTTGATGTTATCGAGCCAGTTCATCCTCCTTCTTCCTCTTCCCCGTTTCCCTTCTATTATAAGTTTGAGTATGTTATATTTCTCGTGTCTATGTAGATGTCCAAAATATGCTATTTTACGTTTCTTTACAGTAGCTAATACTTCCCTTTTCGTATTCATTCTAGTTAACACTTCTGATGATCATGATGTTTTCAACATACGTCTGTATAGCCACATTTCAAACGCTTCTATTTTATCTTCCATAGCTTTGTTTAGCGTCCATGTTTCTGCACTGTAGAAAAGTATGGATAAAACGTAGCATTTTATTGACTAAACTTCTGTAAATCCTGCCCTTAACAGTTGTAGTATTTTATTTGTATTCTGGATGCGAGGCACTAAGAGGAAAATATACTTTAACCCTACAGGGTAATGGAGAGTAATTTTATGTAAATGTTTTCTTTGGTGGAGACAAATTAAAGCCGACAGCCCAAAGGCTTGGTGAATTTTTTCGCGTTTCTAAAAAGGCTATTTCATTCCCGTGACAAGAGATAAATTTTAATTGACGTTTAATTTTAAATAGTTTCGACTTGGGTTATACTACAAACTAGAATTTACCCGCGGCTCTGTCTGCGTCATTCCCCTTACTATCCCAAGGTAAGTCTTAGCCCAGATATAAAGCAACATGTTTTACTCGTAATACCGGGCTTTGTCAACTTGTATGCCAAATATCACTTCAATATTTTCAATGGTTACCGAGTTATTGGGTAACAAACACCCAAACCTCTAAACATCACCACAAACCGTCATGTTTATAATTAGAAGAATATTAATACTGCCATTTATGAAAGTGTCTGCTACTCTTATTTCATGAATAGAATCGTTTAATTTATAGGAGTTATATACAGGGTGGATTCTAATCGGTAATCAGGAGTAGACAAATATTAATATCTAGCTAAAATCAAACTTAATAGGCGAGGTCTCACACAAATACCTCATTGTTTAATTCATTAAAGGTTAAAACATAATTTAAACTAATAACCACTGGATACATGGTCACCTACATTAATTATTGAAGTAAAATCACGTGATCACGATACGTCAAGTGCCATCGCTTTCGCGGAAAATTTGACAGATCTTAAGTAAATAAACTTATCTACGAGTATGAGTAGTTAGGGCGTGATAGATAACGAATTAAAATTGATAAAATGGCCGAAAATGAAAAGAATGCAATTCCGACGATTTAAGCAGCCACCACACGAAGGACTGACTCACATGAAACCTTCTCGCTGCTTGCCTATTGCTCCTCCGAGGATCCCGAGCAAAGTATCTTAAAATGCGTCGATCCAGATGGTCAGGACGACGTCGAGGCCGGCCGGGTGCTTGAGCGTGGTTTGGCACTGTGAACTGTCCGAAGTCACAGAGGTTTTAGTTCATGCGGTTTATCAAACTGTGCGTTAGAATTGGTACGTTTGGATGAATTTCGTGGAATAATTCTTGAGTTCATCTTCAGCTGTTTGGTTTGTATTGATAAACGTACCTACAATATTGTAACGCTCGATATTTTTAGCACAAATATGGTCGAGGCATGTTTTTTTAATTACTAATTTACTTTTCTCATTCAATATTTGCGGCTTCTATGACTTTGTTTACATACATTACAGTAATTTTTTAAAGAGGTTGTAATCTCACAGATACAGATTAGTGGGGTGACAAGGAATTTAGGATAAAAATTATTTCGAAATAAAAATTATCACAGAAAAAAAAATTGTTTAGATGTAACTAATTACGACATCAACGTGACCGCTATCAATTACTGAATTAGAAAAACTGGTACCTGATTACCGATTAGATGCCATCGTGTATAGGTTAACGCGGGCGGGCTTATTTTCCGCAACACGATGACAAACATAGGCCTATTTTGCGTGAATTTGTAGGAGTTAAATTGAATCCATAGTGAGATGTTTTTATTACGCATTTATTCAGTTAATTATCATTTTTTTAAAGAAAAATACAGAAAAACACCAAACTAAAACCGGAAAATGCCAGACGTGCCAGTGGTTCACTCCGCGATTTCGCCGCGCGGCTACTACGAGTAGTACCAAATTTTACCTCTCCAGAGGGGCTTACCCAGAGGCCAGAACAGCACGCGTTATGCGATAGAGAGAGACGATCGGATGCGGTGCGTTCCGTCCCGTGGTCGGAGCTGAACGTCAGTTTTGTTAGAAAGAACAACTTCTGTATGTAGTACTATTGCTTATTCAATCAAAGTCAATTCAATTCAAATCCTTTTATTTTCAGACAGCAGTGGCCGTTAAAACAACCTTACAAAGTAACATACAAATCTAATTTGAACAATTATAATTATGACATTTATGACGAATCGCTTTACTGGATCCTAGCATTTAGCTTTAGCTTCGCCTGCGGGTCACCTATTTTTGGCATAATTTTATTTGTCCGAATGTTCTATTTGCCCGAATACTATTTACGCATAATTGTTATTTTACAGATAATATTGAATTTTCAGAATAACTATAAAAGAAACCTAACCTAACCTAATACGAGGGGTGGCTGAAAAGTAATCTACCCTGGCTATAAATAGTTTAAAAAAAACACTGACTAGTATGAATTCGTTTTTATTGACTATTCTTTTTTCAAAATTTCGAGCATGCATTTGTTTCTGGCTCTTCATTTGTTTTTGGTGCTTGAATGCTTGCAGCATGTCGGTAGAAAAAAATAATTTGACCAAAATTGAACAGCGTGCAGTGATTAAATTCCTTACTAAAGAAGGAAATACGCCTTCACAGATTAAACAGCGCATGTTGCCCGTGTTTGATGATTCGTGTCCTTCTGATTTCACCATAAAATTCTGGTCTAAGCAGTTTAAATCGGGCCGTGACAGTCTAGAAGATGATCCTCGTAGTGGGCGGCCAATTCCTGCTGTTACTGGTGAAAATGTCGCCAAGGTGAAAAAAATCATTTTAGAAGACCGTCGAGTGAAACAGTGGGAGATAGCTAGAGATATGGGCATTAGTAAAGAACGGGTAAATGAAATAATTCATAGCCATTTGAATATGTCTAAGGTTAGTGCACGTTGGGTCCCTAAAATTCTGACTGCGTTAGACAAGGACAGGCGTGTCAAATGTTGTCAGGAGTTTTTAGACATGAGTCGCGGGAAAGAGGAAGAAATTATTTCCAGGGTCGTGACATGTGACGACACTTGGATTAGACAATGGGATCCGGAAAGTAAACAAGAGTCACTACAATGGAAATTCAAGGACGAGAAGCCTCCTCGGAAGTACAAGATTCGACCATCAGCTGGCAAACTTATGGCGACAATTTTTTGGGAAGCTGAAGGCATTTTACTAATAGATTATTTGCGAAAAAATACTACAATGAATGCTAATTATTATGCAAATTTACTTTGCCAGCTTCGGGATAACATAAAAGAAAAAAGAAGGGGCAAACTCAACAAATGAGTTCTGATATTGCACGACAATGCACCTGTGCATACGACCCGCACCACACAGCTAGCCATAGCCAGAAATGGCTTCGAAGTCATCGACCATCCCCCCTACAGCCCAGATTTAGCCCCCTGTGATTATTTCCTATTCAGACTTCTGAAGAAAGATCTCAGGGGGCGAAGATTTTCAACGGATAATGAGATGATAGCCGCGGTGAACGAGTATTTTGACGACAAACCGAAAGAATTTTTTTTTAATGGCCTAATGTAATTATTTGACAAATGTAATAAATGCACCTTGCTAGATGGAGATTACATAGAAAAATAAAAAATAACTAGCCAGTTATGTCTTTTCTTTCATAGTGAGGTAGATTACTTTTCAGCCACCCCTCGTATGTTCTAAATGGCTGATGTAAAAGATTTTGCAAAATATTTTCCGTTAAAGCTAGAGAAAAATTATGCGAAATAAAATTCGGGCTAAACAATACATACTCATACTCATACTCATACTCGTTTATTGTGTACTAATCATACAATGTCATCTTATACAAATTCATTTTAAAGTAATAAAAATAAAATAAAATTAGTCGATCATTACATTACACAATACAAATAGAAAATAAATTATAGAATACAAATAGAAATACAATGTCAATCATTTAGGAATTCAAAAACGGAATAATAGGCCTTTTGTACAAGAAGCGATTTTAGTTTTAGACTAAACCCGAGGTACGTTTTGCAGTCTTTGATGGAATTTGGGATTTTGTTATAAATTTGAGGACCCAAGACGTGCAGACAATGGGCTGATTTCCTTAGCCTGTGTCTAGGTGGTTCGAGATCGTGCTGTCTTTGATCTTTAAATCTGTTGCTGGCCCACTTTTTCCGAGTGAAGTCGTTCAAGTTTTGCCGGACATGTTTTCCTACTTCCAATATTAATAGGGAAGGTAGTGTCAACACTCGGAAGTCAATAAATAGCTGTCGGGCTGGTGTGTCAGGGGCGACTCGGGCCATTTTTCTGACAATTTTTTTTTGAATAAGGAATGGTCTGTCTCTGTCGGCGGCCAATCCCCACAAGTCAACTCCGTATGATAAAACGGAGTGACAATATGCATGGTAAGCTATCAACAGATTTTCCCGGGATAATATAGGTACTAGGCGCGCTATTATGTAGTAAACTGAATTCAACTTACCGCACAGTTTGTCTATATGCTCACGCCAGCATAGACCAGCATCAAACGTAAAACCCACAAAACGAGCGTGTGTTACAGCTGGAACGGTTGCATTCCCTACAAGTATTGAGTTGGACGTGGTACCAGTATCTAACGAATTTTTTAAACTAAATTCCAGTAGGTTTGTTTTTTCTAAATTTACAAGCATGCCATTTGCCGTGAACCACTGTAAGAGCTTATGAATGACACACTGAATATTTTCCAGTAGCTGTTCCCTACTAGCCGCATTTACAATAGCGCAAATATCGTCCGCATACATCACAAAGTCCACTATCGGTGACTCGAAAGGTAAGTCATTCATCAGTAGCAGAAATACGCTGTTACCGATGTTCGAACCTTGTGGGACAGACCTATCACCTATCGGCTTTAGGCTTGATCTCTCATTGTTGACATCAGTCGATTGATTTCTGTCAGATAAGAACGAGCTGATAAGCTTAAGCGCAATGCCGCGGACACCATAGTGCTCGAGTTTGTTCGCAATGAGGTTGTGGTCGACCAGATCGAATGCTCGCGACAGATCAAAGAAAACCGCCGCCACTCGTCTTCTGCTTTCCAGGTGGTCCACCACCGTTCGCAGCAGGAGCCGAGCGGCCCCGGTCGTTGATTTACCCAATTGGTAGGCGAACTGTTGCTTGCAAAGTGAATTATTGGTCAATAGAAATTTTATGAGGCGATCACACAAACCCATCTCAAAAATTTTTGACACCGCAGGGACTATTGATATTGGTCTATAACATTTCTGCTCCTTTTGGCTGCCCTTTCCCTTATATACCGGTGTCACTTTTATTTTCTTTAATGGCGCAGGGTACTCGCCTTTACACGCAGATTTATTGAATTGATGGCACAATATATGCACGAAGTTGCCTGGGAGATTGCGCAGGATGAATGTCGGTAGACTATAAATGTCCTTCGTGCCCTTGGGCTTTATTTTCCTGATTAATTTAAGAAGTTCGTCTACGGTAAAAGGTATTAGGAACATTGTTTTTATCACTTGAGGAACGTTTTCACGTAAATAAAACAGCGCACTCGCAACATCTGGCCTCAGCGGCGTGTCGCGTACAACGGAAAGATAGTAGTCGTTGAGTGAGTCAGCTAGCTGGAGGTTGGTGCCACCCGCGCCGCACACGGCGTGCCGCAGCACACCCAGCGCGTCCCCCCCACGCGAGCCCTTGTTGGTTTGCGACTGGATCATTCGCCATAGGGACTTAGCCGTGTTAGGTGCTGATGCGATGGACTCATTAAGGAATTGTTTCTTTACACGTCTCAACAGACCATCATGCTTGCATTTATTGGCCAAATATAGATTGTATAGTTCTTGGTTATCAGGATAAATCCTAATTAGCATTGATAGGAGTTGAAGGAAATCCTTACTTTTTGTTGTTTCAGTATTGAACCAGGATTTTTCTTTATTTATTATCGGAACGTTTTTAAGTGGGCAGCTGTTATGGTATTTTTCTACAAAAATATTCATCACGTTGTCAAAATTTCCCTTCCTACTGTTTATATATGTAAACCAATCAAGTTGTTCTATGGAGTCTAAAAATGATGCTAGCCTAGGCTGAGTCAGCAGCCTTTTTTTACAGTGTCGCGTAGTGGCAGGCAGCGTAGTGGGGATAGATATGTCAACACACACCGCGCAATGGTCACTAATCGCAAGGTCCATCGGATGCGCTTTGATCTGGTCTTTTACTAGATCAGTGTAAACATGGTCTAGACACGTCTTGGATGTAAGCTGAATACGCGTAGGAAAGTTAACTAAGGAGATCAAGTTGAATAAACCCAAAAGGCCTAATAAGTCTCGTTTTTGTTTCGATCTTTGTAGCAAGTCGATATTCACATCACCCATTATTAAGATATAGGCATCTTCATTTATTATATGATTTAGTAATGACTCTAGTTGACAGGTAAATACAGTAAAGTCACCTTCAGTATTTGAGCGATAGATGCAGATTACAATTAAATTTATTTCAATTACTTGAACAGCGGCTATTTCGATATGCATTTCAATTGAAAATTTGGATATGTCATCTCTTTGTAATAAGGTTAAATTATTGCGGGCGTATATGCACACTCCACCGTGCATACGCTCCTCACGACAAAAACAGGAAATTAGGTTGTAATTAACAATATTTACCACTTCAATTTCGTTTGTACTTAACCAGTGTTCCGTCATAAGGAATAAATCGCACTTGATGTCGGATTGAAGTAAACACTCGATGCTATTCGTTTTATTACGCAGGCATTGGACGTTCTGTTGTATAATACGCAGCTGTTTGCAAGCATTCTGTCGACAATCAGTAGTGGACGCCGTTGACGGTACAACAGCGCAGTCAGCGTCATGGGTTTGTTTACACTGTTGAGGCGGGTCGATCGGAGCCAACGAGTTCTGCGGTAGTGGGAGCGGTGGCGGGTGTAAGGACCGGTTCGTTGATACGTTGCTCGCCCCGCTGTTTGCGGGGACGTACGAGAAACCACTCGGAGAAGCGAACACGCGGGGGCCACACCGTTGGCGAGTTAAAGGTCTCGAACAGGTTTTCGGGTATACCAATTATGAAAGACGCATGTCTGGTCGAGTTTATGTTACGTTTTTCAACGTAATAATCCCGACTGCTTGCGATCTTGTTCAAAAAATTATTCACGTTGGCCACGGTTGTATCAGGCTGGAAACACCAAGCTTGAATATATTTAATCCGTTGAACGGTCTTCAGCTCGTCATCCTCTCTCCCTGTTCCGACAATTATTTGACGTCTTTGTTTGCGATCCTTCTTCCTGCTGATAGCTTTTTTCCATATGCCCTCGGGTTGATCTGAAGGAGGTTGTTCATTTTCTAAATTTACATCGCCAGTAGTCTGGGGTGATGTATTTAAATTCACTACGGTTTCGGTCGCCGGTTTAGTGGCCACACGTTGTGGCGAGTTCGTGAGCGATCGGTTAGGTTCGGGAGTCGTACACTGAGGAGTGACAGTTTCGCGCACTTCATCATTCGAACAAATAAAATTATGCCAAATAAAGGGCACCCTTCGCCTGCATTATGGCGGGTTATAAGTATAGAGTACCTTTGCTTTAATCCAGTAGGCTTATGATGCTACGCTTTGTCGCGTGATAAATAGATGATAAATCATCCCTCACGTTCTGAAAAATAGTGTGCGAGAGTGATGGATGCTTTCTCATTTATTCATCGCGCGACAAAGCCCAGCATCACAAGCTTACTGTAATCTGTGATACTGGTAAGAATGTAACAACGAAGAAATACGTCATTTAATTACTTTTTCTCAGAAAAAGTAATCATAGATGTGGGGACTTCGCAAAGTCCACAAGCGACTTACTTGTGGTTTTTGTTATACTTTAAATCCCCAAAGAAACTGCGTCTCATTATTCCAATTCGGGAAAATTGAGGATATCCTACGGGAATTAACCTTGAGGGAAAAGTACGGAAACTGATGAAAGTTAACTTATCTACTTTTATTAAATTAGGAATGTGTTTACATAATAAAAATAAAGAAATGCCCAATGACCTATGACTGTGACTAAATTTATACCCTAATAAATAAAGTAAGGTGACACAATAAATTCTGAACAGATTTAAGAATTAGGTACACATTTCATGAATTTATTTTGTCTTTTTAAACCTATCCTGATGCGTGCAAATTATTGTTGATAACATTTTATCGATATTTACCTATCACTATTTAATTTTCTGTGAGCCAGGCAACATTTCTATCTGTCAAACTAATTCGCCTAATAATGGCGTTTACTTTACATAATATTGTAATTCGAGAACCGACCAAAGATTTGCCCCACTTCCAATGGTAAGCAATTGACTACTAAACCATAGATTTCTTTGACTTCTCATGTTGTTTCGCACAAACATAATGTATTGAGCTATAAGATCAAACGCATTTCAACCATGATTGATATCGTGGAAGCGAATGATGACCCTCTTTGTGTTTGTATGGAGAACCGACCGACTCGAGGGCCATAAGGGCAAAACGATAAGCTGTTCTAATATTTTAAAATAGGAAAGCCGGTGGGAATCCAATTAAATGGACATAACCCTTCCAGTATTTTACAGTAGGTATTTACGGCGAAGGCGTACACTGAATGACTGGAAATTAAACAAATATATTATAGTCATTCAACATAATACAACTACATTCTTCCCTCCTATGAGAGAACAAAATTAAGGCTTTCTGTATATGTATCTATATACCTACATACTCAGAAGGGATTCCTTATCAGGCAAGCAACTCTTATTTTATTACTTATGTCATATTTATTATTTTCCTTGCATTTTGCACTGTCGCAGTTCAACATTCTCGTAAATATTAATGTCACAGCACGCCTTTTCCAAGAATGTTCACCTTTGACTTTGAGATAGTTGATGTGTTTATGAATTGGACTATCTGTCGTTATGGCTAGATAAGTTCTTCAGTTCAGTTCTCGAACGACTGTGGTGCTAAACGTGCAAAAATGTTTAAAATCCTCGCGCTGTTTTTGTTTATTTCGGTTAGTGGTCATTCTTTTGTTTTATTCATTTAGAGATAAGCTCGCCTTTTTACATATATTGGGCTGTTTCTGTTTGATTTTATGCGCAATAAAGTGTTTACATGTTTGTATTGTAGATATGTGCAAACATACATATTGAAGACGATTAGCGTTTCCGCAAATTGTTGACCTAAATTGGTTTGATCCTGGTTCGATCCCAGGCTCCCCCGGCCCCCAGCTAGTCCGACCCTCTCAAAGTGGTCCGGCCAAGCGACCTGGTTCGATCCCAGGGAACGCCACGGGCCCCATCTGGTCCGATTTTTGGAACAGTCAGTAAGACTTGCCAGTTGCAAGGCTTCAAAAAAAGGCCTAAATTGTGCATCATAATATTTTAGGGCTTGGCTCTTGTTCGATGAGTAATTTCCAGCTTAATCTATATTCTGCCTTTTCTTTCACGTCTCCATGATCACGATACGATGAAACATTCTTTTTTTCTTTTATTTGTTTTTCTAAGCTTTCCCCTTTTCCTCTTTGCATCAATTTTTCCTTCCAATATTACTTAGATCCAGTTGTCGTGGCGTAAGAGATGGCCGAGCATTTTTCTTTTTCTATTTTCTATCACCTTCATCAAATTTCCTTTTACATTTACCATATTTAAAACTTCTTCTCAAATCTTCTTCTCACATCTTCGCTTCCAATCTCTCTCGGTCCCTTTGCGTCATGATCCTCGTTTTGTAGCCATAGAGGGCTATACTCCAAATGTACACCTTAACCAGTTTCTTCTTGGTACAACTTGATATTCTAGCTGTAAGCAATTGTTTTATAAAATTGTATGCTTTCTTTGCCATGGCTATCCTGGAAATAATATCAGGTGTACATCTAGAGTCATCGGTTATAATTCTGCCCAAATATCGAAATGAGTTCACTTGTAAATTGTGCAGTTGTTAAAATTAAAGGCGCGGTCAAACCACTGCTCCAAATCCGTTAACTCACGTAAACGTGACTCATCCATCACGCACGTGTTTAATGCATGCTGTCCACACCGCTGCTTAGAAGACGTTGCCCCAAGCTTAGCGCTTTCAACGCAGTCTTCTACCGTTGCACAGCAGTATAACAGCAGTATTTTTTTTCCTACAAAAGGTACATCGCGCGTTTTAATGTGTGTGCGTAAGAATGTTCCAGTATTGATCGCACTCACAGACGTGCTACGCGCTTGTTCGTCTTTACACTTTAATTGCACCGCCTTGTGAGCGGGTTGCCTGAATATAAAAAGCACCGTTTAATTTGTTTGTTTTTATGTTTCAAAACCCCAATGTATATTTTCAGGCCACAAATGCCGACCTTTTGCTCCAACAACGGCGGAAAGGAGCCACATTGGTAATGTATTTTAATATATTATCAAGAAACAAAAAATACACGTTATATTAGAACATTAGGACAAACTAATTCTTGTTTTACTGTAGACTCGTTAGTCCCAATGTGAAATACTCGTAAAAGTAAATGTTTCAGTCTTCGCAAAATAGATTAACATTTTTGTTGTTTAACCGAAATTAGACAAAAACACTCTAAAAACATTGAAAAATAAACGTAGCGTACAATTTACTGATTTAAAAAGCCCAAAAGAAACAATTCGAGATGTTTAAATGGCATTGAATCTGTTTACATTTTAGGTGATTTGAATGCTAACCCTGGGGAGTTGTTTTTCACGGAGCTAATGGAGTTCTGTAAGGAACAGAATTGGTCATGTATCGACACAGATAAGTTAGGTCTGTCCTCCCTTACATACACCTTTATTAGCGAAGTGCACGGAACCCCTAGCTGGCTCGATCACGGTATCCTTACCCAGGCGGCTGTGCGATCAGTGCGCGACGTTCGCGTCAAATATGATACATTATGGTCTGATCACTTTCCTCTTATTATAGAATGCGATTTGAAGTTGTTAACACCTAAACTGCCTAGTAAAGTATTAATTTCTAATAAAAAAGTACTTTGGGGGGAAAGAACGGAGCAGCAAATTAATTTATATAGGAAGGAAGCTCATTCTAGACTGAGGTGTATTCATTTTGATAACAATTTTACTAACTGTGCGGATGAATATTGTAATAATGTAGCTCATAGGCGTATTCTTGACAAATTGTACGGAAATATTGTGAATGCATTGTGTGGGGCAGCAGTGTGTGGCAGGGTTAGCAGGACCAAGGGGGCAAGAGGTAAACGTGTCATGGGATGGAACAAACACGTTGTCGAGGCTCATGGGGCGGCTAGGGCGAAGTTTGTTGATTGGGTGTCATGCGGAAAACCCAGGTCTGGTATAATGTATGAGGAGATGTGTGCCAGTCGTAGAGTATTCAAATCTCGATTAAAGTGGTGTCAAAATCATGAGGAGCAACTAAAAATGGATACTCTGGCTGACAAACACTCTAAAGGCAACTTCCGGGGTTTTTGGCGTGAGACAAAAAAGATGAACGCTCGACCAGGTCTCCCGATGAGTGTCGATGGGGTGAATGACCCGAAAAACATAGACGCGTTCAAGGAACATTTTCGTGTACAATCTCCTCTGGGTCCGAGTAGGGCGACGCCCGATGCTTTGACCGGCATGGTAGTGGGGATAAGATTTACGTCTAAGACTGTTGCACAGGCAATAAAATCTCTCTCGAGAGGTAAATCTCCAGGCCATGACGGTCTGAGCATCGAGCATCTCCAGCATGCTGGTCCGCACATCGCAAGAGTTCTGGCTATGTTGTATAACCTCTGTATGAGTCATTCGTATATACCTACTGATATGTTGAAAACGATAGTCGTACCTGTAGCTAAAAACAGAACCGGGGATTTGACGGATAAAACCAACTATAGGCCCATTTCTCTGGCGACAATAATTGCAAAAGTGTTTGACTGTATGCTTAATACACAGTTAAATAAACATTTGAAACTGCACGATAATCAGTTTGGGTTTAGGCCACATCTGTCCACAGAGAGTGCAATACTGTGTCTTAAGCATACTGTTAGATATTATACCGACCGTCAGACCCCGGTTTATGCCTGCTTCCTTGACCTCTCCAGGGCATTTGACTTGGTGTCCTATGAAGTACTATGGGAAAAGATGAAAAATAATGACACACCGAGAGATATTATTAACATCCTTAAGTACTGGTACGGACATCAGGTCAATAGAGTCAGGTGGGCGGGAACAACATCGGATGAGTATGGGTTGGATTGCGGGGTGAGGCAGGGGGGGTTGACTTCACCCACACTGTTTAACCTATACATGAACGCGCTCATCGACGGGCTCAGCAGCCAGCATGTCGGCTGTCAGGTGGACGGGGTGTGTGTGAACAACTTAAGCTACGCGGACGACATGGTGCTGCTGAGCGCGTCGGTGTGTGGTCTTAGACGGCTGCTAAGAGTTTGTGAGGAGTACGCCACGAGCCATGGATTGATGTATAATGTCAAAAAGAGTCAATTCATCGTCTTTGAGGCCGGCAGTAATCGACCTTTAGATGTACCTGCTGTAACTCTCAATGGAGTACCACTGGAAAGAGTCAGAAGTTTTAAATATTTAGGACACGTCGTTACTGCCGACCTGAAAGATAATGCTGACATCGAACGGGAGCGGAGGGCATTGTGCGTTAGGGCGAATATGTTGGCTCGCAGGTTTGCGCGGTGCTCCGGTGGCGTGAAGTTGACGCTTTTTAAAGCGTACTGCACGTCGCTGTACACGTGTAGCCTGTGGGCTAACTATACGCAGAAGGCGTACAATTCACTTCGCGTCCAGTACAACAACGCGTTCCGGGCGGTGATGGGGCTGTCTCGCTACTGCAGCGCATCGGGCATGTTCGCGGAGGCTCGTACGGCATGTTTCCACACCACTATGCGGTTGCGAGGCGCATCCTTAGTTCAGCGGGTGCGAGCCAGCTCCAACACCGTTCTAGCGATGATCGCTGGCAGACTTGACTGCCCTTATATCATGCACTGCTGCGACAGGCATGTAAAGACTGGTGTAGGATAGTGCGTTTGTGGGAATGAGCAATTTAATTTAGTTAAGAATATTCATTTAAGAAAAGCAATGACATTTGTAATTTGAATTAATTGTTATGTGTATTTGTTTTTTTTTTTAATTTGACTAAATTTATTATAATTATATGTTAAAATTGTACGATTATGAGCCTCTTAGATGCTTGAAATAAATGAATTTTTTTTTTTTTTTTTTTTTTTTTTAAATGTTGCACAGCTGAGTAAGACACTGCGGGTTAGTCTCATTTCGTCTAAAAAGAAAATGGGAAATATGCATGATATTTTTTGTTTACTTTATCGAAAGCTTAAGAGCAGAAAGCATATAAGAAACAGCAGGAAAAATATATTTTTCGAATATCTATAAAAATAATCAAGATAAATATAAGCCATCAAAAATGTATCTCTATCTAGCAAAACGGAATATAGTATGGAATTTATATGGCGGATGTGTACTATGACGTCATAATCTATATCGGATCTCTCCGTCTAATCGCTGACTAATGTTCCGTATTTCTCGGTAGATTTTAATTTTATTTTCGCTTTATGTCACCTTTTAACGGTATTTTCATATTTTGTTAAGAAATGCGATACATAAATCATGCATAGGTATCCCCATTTTATTATTTTTATTTGCATTTATTCTGTCTATGCAGCAATTTATACTACTGTCCAGCCGTCTTAAAATTAGTTCGTATTATTAGTGTTTAGTCTAAAACGCTACTGATCTACGCCGCAACTCGTCTAAATAGCAACTGGACAATACTAGCAAATCGGTCTCCAGTCATTTGCAACTTAGACGAAATGAGGATTACTGTCAAATGCTCTAACTTTGCCCAGCCTGCCTAAGTTTGCCTACCTGATTTTATAAACCTCCTTTGGGACAAGCTGCCTATTAACTATTCAATATTATCTACCTTTTCAATACTTGAAAGTTAGGCAGCCTACGTAAAGTTATAGTATTTGACGATTTTGACGGTACATTATTTAGATGAATTGCTTTTCAGTTGCTGTATAGACCATTTGCTTTATAGTTGAAATTAGAATGACCCGAAACTCCACAGATGTACCACTTCAGTAGGCTAAGCCCGGTGGAGAAAAGTCGGTAATTGGCACCTAAGATCTATCCTTGAAATATCTTTTTGCTAATTTTACTAGTTAACTACTAAAATATGTAGAATAATTCAGAAATGCCGCGTGAATTTCATCCCTACGAACAACAATTCGAAGGTAATCGAAAATCAAAATAATTATATTGAATCGCTTGTCGTTTCGACTTTGAGAAGTCTTAGGCAGCTTGACTTCCATTAAAAATCTTTACTAGCCCAAGAGTCAGATTATATTAGTGAAGATATAGGCGAAAAAAATCTGATTTACCTCTACATGTCGTTTTCAGAAACCGTTGTCTGCCTGCTGCGATATTCCGGAGCTAGGAGATGCCAAGCATTTGGCAGCATGCTCCAACCCTAAACTACCTGGGCCTGTGAGTATTTAATTATAATCATGTATTGCACCATGGTATAAAAGATTTTACATAATAAAACGTATCCTAATATCTAATAAGAAAGGAAATAAGTCAAATATGAACCAAATGCAGAGGCGTAAATCCTGCCATGAGACTTGCGCTCGTTTGTATCTCGTTTATATCTGACTTATTCCTTTTCTTATTAGAGGTACTGATATGAACCCCACCCCGCAAGGTTATAATTATAACTAAAATTATCTTAAAACTGGTAAGTACTTGAACTAGGTATAAAATGTCAACAACAAAAATATTTACACAGACGAAAGTAAACAAGTAAGATTAAAACTGAACTGAAACATTAATAAACTTGCTCAATGTTATTTATCTGCATTTAACCCGACAACAAAATGTTCCTGCTAATTAAAATTGCCCATTGCCATGTTTATTGATAAAGCACTGTCATGTTTTGACAATTTTTGAATTGAAAACATTTATTTCAGGTCCATTAGACCCATGTAAGATTTGGTTAGTTACAATTACTACTATACAACTGCTACTACAGTTACTAGTATGCAAGATACGCAAGAGTGAAGGACGCTTCATCGTTTATTTATCGAATTATACCTACACGTGACCATTATATTTTAACTAGTACCTACCAGTGTTTTTCTGTTCGGATCGTTTTTAGAAAGAAAAAAAAAGGTAAATAACCCAAAATAATCAAATTCGATATCACTCAATAAATCCCTGACGAACTCAAAACAAATGACACCTATTTATTATTCGATCACTTTATTCCATGATTGATGTAGGTACCTGCGCAATTTTATTTATAATGGAGAATTTTATACTAATGGTATAATGACAGCTATTTGGCCAGATTAGATAAAATATTGGCACCTTTTGAAAAAATACTGTTTCAAAAATTATAACTTTACCATTAAACTCAACTTTCTGGCCAAGGGCCAGTCATAGTGGCATTCTTTGGGGGAGGCCTGAGATGTTCCTCTTGTATTCAATATTCAATCCCGTGAAGATCTAATCAAGTAATACATTGATATTTCTAGTGCAACGACGTCCAATGCGTGTTCGAGAAATCCGGTTTTCTGACAGACAAGAACACACTCAACAAGGAGGCCTACCGAACGCACCTCCAGAAGTGGTCGGAGGCCAATCCCGGCTGGACGCAGGCGGTCGACCGGGCGATATCCGACTGTGTGGACAAAGACCTGAGACAGTACCTCGACTACTCATGCAAGGCCTATGATGTGTTCACTTGCACCGGCATCGCTATGTTGAAGGTGAGTCAGATGAAGAGGCCTGCCGGCACCTCAATGTTGGACAAAGTCAAAGTCAAATGATTTATTTGTGAACAACCTATGTTCACAAATAAGTTTACGTAGGGGATACATTGAAATTGTTATAATTATGTTGATAGATAAACTATTTGACTTTTGACTTTGACTTTCAATAGTCGGTCGAAGGCCAATTCCGGTTGGATGCAGTCGGTCGACCGGGCTATAGCCAACTGTGTGTGTAGGTAGATAAAGACTTGAGACCGTATGTTGATTACACGTGCAAGGCATAAGATGTGTTAACTTGCACTGCACTGCTATCGCAACGTTGAAGGTGAGTTGATTACTCGTGCAAGACGTACGATGTGTTTACTTGTACTGCTATCGCAATGTTGAAGGTGAGTTGATTACTCGTGCAAAGCGTACGATGTGTTTACTTGCACTGCTATCGCAATGTTGAAGGTGAGTTGATTACTCGTGCAAAGCGTACGATGTGTTTAGTTGCACTGCTATCGCAATGTTGAAGGTGAGTTGATTACTCGTGCAAGGCATTCGATGCGTTTACTTGCACTGCTATCGCAATGTTGAAGGTGAGTTGATTACTCGTGCAAGGCGTACGATGTGTTTACTTGCACTGCTATCGCAATGTTGAAGGCGAGTTGATTACTCGTGCAAGGCATACGATGTGTTTACTTGCACTGCACTGCTATCGCAATGTTGAAGGTGAGTTGATTGCAAGGCGACGATGTGTTCACTTGCACTGCTATCGCAATGTTTAAGGTGAGTTGATGACTCGTGCAAGGCGTACGATGTGTTCACTTGCACTGCTATTGCAATGTTGAAAATCCGAACAACAAACCCCCCCCCCCCCCCCCCAACCCAACAAATCCCCTCCCGAATCAACAAATAATTTCGCGGGCCGGTAATTTATTTCATAATTGATTATGAGTGATACATTTTCTTAAATTAAAGAAGTTCTTAATCAATGGCAATATTAACGTGTCATCAGCATGTCAGATTTCGGGAAGGGGAAGACCTTACTTGGATTTCTTGTACTAAGGGTGTATCCACCTGACGCGGAGAGAAGGCAACGCGATGACTGTAGGCTTATGAATCTTATGATGCTACGCTTTGTCGCGCGAAAAATAAATAAAGCATCCGTCACTCGGGTCTATATTAAATCGCATACAGTAAATCTTCCTGTTTTGAAAATGCATACCGTTGTTACGCATAATTGTATATTCGCTTAATATTAAAATGTATATTTTAAAACGCATATTTTAATTCGCATACCATTAATACGCATAACAATAACTAAGTATAACATTATTTTTTATAAATTTTAAAACGCCTAATAGCACGTTGGAATTTCCTTTTCTGTTGGGGTTGCAGTTCAAACCTAACCTAACCTACATTTATGGTAGCAGCTCGTTTTTGTTGGGATTGGAGTTCAAACCTAATCTAACCTACTTTTCTGGAAGCGATTCGTTTCTGTAAGGGTCATATCTAATCTAACCTAACCTACTTTTCAGCCTTTTTAACCTACGTAGCAGTTCGGTTCAGACATCATTTACTACCTAAAGAAGAAAAATCCAAAAGGTTGAGATTCTGTGAACAACGGGTATAAACTTCGAAATATTCTTCAAGAACGCTCATTTATACCGAACGCATAATTTTATGCGTTCTGTATACCTAACAATATTATGCGAATTTCAGGTATGCCAAATTAATCGGTATGCCAGTTAATTTGTATGCGTTTTTATTATTATACCATTTATGCGGTATGCTCAATCATCGTATGCCTAGACTGTTACGCGTTTTAATAATAGGATTTTGAACTTATGCCTAATAAAGGACACCCTCCGTCACTCTCACACTCTATTTGTCAGAAGTGACGGATGATTTATCATTTATTTATCGCGTGACAAAGCGTAGCATCATACGCCTACGCTGCCGTCCTCAAACTAAAAGGCCGCTAATTTGTATGAATTTTCATACAAAGTAGTGGCCTTTTAATTTGTGGACGGCAGTACGGTGTATCTTCCTTTTACTTCGCCGAGGTTGTACGCCTAGCTCCGAATTGCATTAATATTGATTAACCCAAGACATTGTTTTTCTTTTCAGAAATGTCCGGAGTCAGCTTGGAAGTGCTAAAGCAGCAATACTAGACAAAAGACTTAATTATTAATTGTTACAATATTCGTCCAAATTTAGAAAACTGAGTTATAAATTTACCAATTTCGATGAGCTTTCTTTCAATTATTATTTTTGCTATCCACTGAAAATTGCATCCTACTTCGTACTTAATATTATAAATGTCAAAGTTAGTGAAGATGCTTGGGGATTGAATAGATGAGATGAAATTTAACACCTTCACCAGCAGTACTTACCGAAATATTAATATAATTACAGTAAAATTTTGCTATTCAATACCCTTATGATCTTATAGAACGACAGCGGCAAGCGCCATACAGCGTGCGCGCTCTTAAGCCACGGTATACGGTAGTTTTTCTTCTTACAAAAGGTACATCGGAAGCGCGCATACGTGCGCGCCGTGTACGGACGCACCACAGGCAAGCATTTGGACCTGCGCGGGCCTGCCACAGTATGGAGTTCACTCACACAGACGCGCGTCGTGCGTCTGTGTAAATACGTGTCGCGCGCTCCTAAACAGCCCAAGTCGTACTACTTGGTTGTCTTTATACTTTGCCTAAGCGGCCGAAGTTTGACTACTGTCTGTCTTTATACTTTGATATTAGTAATACTAAGTAATAAAGTCGGTAAAGGTAAGGAAGTAAGTATTATATTTGACCCCTGCTACTGTTACCAATAGCATTGAATTTTCCTTCTATTACGCTTAGTTAGCAAATTATTCAGTGCAATATTTAATTGCAGGCATCTTCATAAAAAGACAGCACAAATAGCAATAGGCAATGAACAACAAGGTATACACCCTGTAAATCCAGTTTAAGTTAAGTATGCACTTCATCTGTATGTAACTTTATACACAGTAGGTGCAAATTTCGCCTCAATTGTTTGAACGGTTTCCACAAATTGCCAACTGGAGACCGAGCCATCGATAACATGATAGTGACAGCTCACTTTTCTAGCTATTGTATCCTGATTGAGAGTTTTCCAGAAATAGACAGGATTTTTGTGGTAGGTAACCATCCTTTAAGGGAGTTAAAGCTGAAGTATTTTTGAACATTTTAAGCCGTACTTTTTGTTGTAACCGATTTTTTTCTAATGGTACTTACAGAAAAGATCTGAATTTTACCCTAGATCTTTTTGAAACTTCTAATATCTCGATTTCTTATTTGTGGCCAAGAACGTCATTGAAAATTGTTTTATTTCACGTATATACATCGAAGTACCTAAAAAAACAGTTCATTCACATACTAATCTTATTGGGATAACTGCGAAATGCTGGGTATTTTTCTGAAAACAGTAAATTAAAAATGGAATTACACTCTTGAGTTCAGGCATTTATACGACTTAAAATGTTTAAAAATACTTCAGCTATTGCTCCCTACAAGTATATTAAACTACGGTGGCGTTGCAGCCGGTGCAGATTTGGCGTACATTTTCTTTAAGAGCGGTAGAATAAGGTTCTCAAATGCCTGATATTAGGCAAGCCGGTAGGAATCGAGTTCTTTGGACGCCACGCTACTGGTAAACTACCAAACAACCTGTATACTGCAAGAGACATAACTGACATAATTTTATCGTATGCGCATTAATGACTCAATAACCTTATTGGCACTAACCATGTATCCCAGTAAATGAACCCCACAGCAATTAATTAATTACTCGTTATCTAAGCCGCATTATCTCCGGTCGTTGACCTGGTTGGCCACTCAACGTGTAATTGTCAACGTGTGCCAAGGCCCCGACACTGATTCTTAGACCGTGGACAACACATCCGTACACGACCCGAGTGACCGAAAAAGATCGTATCTTCATAAAACACGATTGAGTTAAGTTGGCACCTGATTTGTACCAAACGTAATAGATATTGGGTGCAAACTTAGCTCAACCGAGGTGTAAGAAGTTTGCGCTTTGTTATTATAGTAGTCTGTCTGATGACGAATTAATTGTTTTAGAATAATGCTGTTTAGTCAAGGTTTTGGCTTGACAATTGTCTTTTAGTGATGCATTTTAGATCGCAATCCTATGATATAGCCGGCATGGAATAAACATATCGAGAAAATGCCTACGCACTATGCCCTCGGGTAGGGCCCTAAGTTATGGCAGTAAATCAGCTGTTTGATAACTAGCATGGCCAGCACTTTGATAAGGAAAAATCGAAGATGAACATTTCCAACAAAAAAGCCAATTTCTTCATTGTGAAGTTTTCTGCCAATTTTATATTATTTCACCTTAGAATTACGAGCTCCTTCCATTTTAATAGTTAGTAGAAAAAAGTGTCCCAATTTTTCCACACACTTTCTATTATGGTACAGTCGAGTTCATCATTATCTAAGCAAATAAAGAAAATATCTGATGTAGTTCTTTTGCTTCTGATAATAGGGTCTTGTTCAGATATTTTTGGTCCAATCTTTGCTCAGATAATGATGAACTCGACTGTACCGTTATGCAAAGTGTAGAAAAAGCGTTATACAAAGTGAAAAATAGTAACACAATAGAAAAAAAATGTTGGGACAATTTTTTGTCCCATTAGGATTGTAAACCCCGTAATTTTAAGTAGAAATAATATAAAATTGGCAGAAACTTGCACAGTAAAGCCATGGCATTTTTTTTAGAAATGCCTACATTCTCTAAGTATTATGTATTTTATTTACCGATTCCACTGACATTTTTTTATGTCAAAAGTGGCAAACGATCACATAACCCACCTGATGGAATGTGGTGTTTATCGTTATTTGCTCGACGTTAAATGACATCCTTTCGTAACTGGCTTCGAAATGAGAATCGTAATTTAGACAGGAGTAGCTCACTCCGCGATTTCGCCGCGTGGCGTGGCTACTAGTACCTAATTTTGCCCCTTCAAAGGGGCTTAGCCAGCGACCAGAAAGAGCACGCGTTATGCGATAGAGAGAGATGAGAGGCCGGTGGTCGATCTCGAACATTAGTTTTGTTAGAAAGAGAATCTTCTGTACCTAGTACTCTTATTTTATTATGTAATTTAGACCACTAACCTATACAAAAATACCTTTGTTTTCTACATAATTGAAACCTTTAATCTCTAGTGTTTGCAAGTAACTGAGCTGTATGATTTATTCCTTATTGGGGCTGAAGCCACTTCTCACAATACATCTACACACAAAGACTGCGAGTGTAAAAATGCCTCGTGAATATTCACTAATGGCGACACCGAAAACGGATTTCATTACGCCGACATTGTTTTTAAATGAGAGAATGCCAAATATTATGTATCGTTGAATAATGGCTGTTAGATCATGTGCTAAATGCAAACAAGGAATGTTTCTGAAAAATATACTCCACTGCAAATGCGATGTTTGCTGAAATTGAAATCCTGCATGATTTCCACAAGTTTTCAGCTCAAAAGAGTTTTCCGTCTTATTTTATTCACATTTGGCCGTAAAAATTAACAGTTTCCATATGAAATATTTCTCGAACTTTAATGCAATTCACAAATTCGATACGTAAACAAAACATACTCCTATATGTGATTTGCTTCTAAGAAAGAAGGGGTATAATTGAACGGAGTTATGCAATATCGAATTAAGTGCATAGGATTTCTATGGCGCTTAGTTCGAACTGAAATGAAATAATTCATTTTGAACGATTTTATGAAGTGAAAGTATTATTTTCACTTTTAAAGGAAGATCGGCAAGAATCTAGCACTTTGAGTCCTAATATGGCTTTAACATATTTATTTTGAACTATAAATACACTATGGATATTTGAAGATCTGCTCCATATCGTTATTCCATAATGTAATATGGAGTGTATATATCCATAGTAGGAGGTGAAGGCGGCTTCTTTAGAGACTAATTGGCTTATTCTTCTTAATGCAACAACAAATCGATTGGTTCTCGAGCAAAGGTCTTTCACATAATCGTTGCAGCAACAAAAGCAGTCAAGAGTAACACCTAAAAAATCAATATTGCATAATACCGTCCAATTGGCAGTTCATCATAGCTAACACATGACACTGTGATATATCTATCCAGCTCGCAACGCAGCAACAGCCAAGGAGAACACGCGTTCATTGGCTGTTACATGTTACATGGTGTCGTGCGAGACTTCATTATGCTAGACGCATTGGGCTGGAGTGGTCACATAGTCGAGGTGGCGATTGCTAGTCAGTCCCTAACCTGCGTGGCCCCCTAGGCTCCTATCCTACCTACCCCATAGTATCCCATCTATCCTTATCAGGCTTGTACGTCTAGCTTAGCCTATAAAATATAATACCGCACATCGAAACACAAACATTTACACAACGAATGGTTGCACACTTTTCGCCGTTATCGACTTTCAGCGACTTTAACCATATAGTCAGACCATGGGGTTGACCCACGCTACACCACTCGTCTTCAGGTTCATGGTGTCCATTCAAGAATAATAACGCCCCATCGGCCATTGATGCGGCCGGCCAGCTATATATGCCCTGCCCATTGCCACTTCAACTTGATCACTCTGGCAGCTTAATCATAGAAGGTGCAATTGTAAACTAATGATTTCATAATTACGATTGTGAAAATATGTCACGGAAGATTTCAGTAGCGCTGCGCCTGACGCATAATTATAAGCATCTAGACACTGGATTCTTTGCCCTAACGAGTAACGCTGCTTCATAAACAAAAGGGCGTAGCTGACGTAAATATCCTAACGAGATATGATCTTATATATAAGGAATAATAGAATAGTACTGAAGAAAAATGTGTCACGTCGCGATAACGAGGATGGAACTAACGAGATATTGCACCTAATTGCATAAAATGCGTTTGAGTTTTTCATGACTTAGCAATATGACGATTGAAGGAGGCTGTTAGATCACGCAAACGATAAATAATGAGCACAATGGTTAATTAAGGCCTCTGCCCATGATACCGTACCATATCATGACCGTACTATGAACGTTTCCGGCAATATAAATATTCTTTTAATTGAAAATTATGAGACTATGCCCACTAGCACGTTTCTTCACCGACCGGCATTTGTCATACCGTGTCTGATACGTTCATAATACGGGCATGGTATGATACGATGTACTGGGCAGAGACTCCTGGGTGAAAAAAAACCTTTTCTCATTCAAACAAAAACTGACGAAGACAAAGCGCGTCAACATTCAGGAATGGGGGCTCGTAACGTCACAATCACAACGTGGTAAAAAGTGGAGCATGGTGTGCCGTTATGCGGAACTTTAACGAATAGTCCTCTTCATAATTTTTTATGCCACACCTGGCCATAAAGTGGCTTTTTCCGCACGCTGCGCGTACGGAAAAAGTCCCTTTCTGGCCAAGTGTAGACATAAAATGATGTACACAACACGGGAGGTAATAAAGAAAGCCCTCGATCGCATGTTTACGTCCCTCGCTTGCAGCTCCGGCCGCAAACTTCTGCGATCTCGGCCTTTCTTTGTATTACCACTTTAGTTATGTAATGTACTATTGTTCAATGGATAAAAATACTTTGTAATATTATTCAGAAAGGCTTGTGTGTGTGTTTTCCAGAAAGGCCGATAGAGCGTATGAATTCTCGAACGGACATCAAGAACCCGAAGACGACGTAGGTCGGTCTTCAGAAGATCACTGTTTAATAGCAGTATTTTTTTCCTACAAAAGGTACATCGCACGCTTGAATGTGTGCACGCCGTGTACGAACGCACTACAGGCAAAGTTTTGGTGGTACGGTGGTACGAAACCCTTCGTGTGCGAATCCAACCCGCACTTGACCGCTTTATATGTACTACACTGCAGCATAGTAAAACGGAAGTAGATGATATTAGTTAGTAATAGTATGTTTATTCACGGGTAACCCCGGACAGACAATGCGAACATGGAATCATTACGTGTCAATTTTATATACCACTAGTTTGTAATTATTAGGTATCATTGTGACACTTTGATAAAAATAAGCATAGACTAAAATGATATGCTACTTCCTTCTTCTTCTTATAGTGCCTCTCCAACTAGTGAAGGTTGGCAGTCAGCTCCGCATATTTCTCTCGGTCTTTGGCGAGGTTAAAAAGCTCCGCTGTACTGGTCATTCCCGGATGTTTCGCAGCCATGATTTCGTCCTGCGCCCGACAGCTCGTCTTCCAGCCACTTTGCCCATGATTATCAATTGCAGAAGTTCGTATCTTGAGTGCCTAAGCACATGACCAAGATAGGCAACCTTTAGATTAATTAGATTAATTTTATAAATAAAGGTTTGTGAAGATGATTGGATGTTTGTTACTAAATAACACAGTACCAACTCATCATCATCACAATTTAAGAGCTTTGCTCTTGTCGCTGGAGTAGACGCCATTTTGTGCGGTCCTCAGCCATGCATTTTAGGTCCTGGTACGACACGACATTGACCTTTTCTTTAGGCTGTTGCACAAAGTTTCTCCGAGGTCTGCCTCTCCCGCTCTGTCCTTATTTTTTTCCTTCTAGGATTGTCTTATAGAACATAGCGTGTCGTACCAGGTGGCCTATCATTTTGCCACTTCTATTATCTATAGTCGTCATTATGTTCCTCTTCTCTCCCACAATTTGCAGTACTTCTTCATTTGTTTTTCGTTCCGTCCAGCTTATACGCTCCATCCTCCTTCAGCACCACATCTCGAATACCTCTTGTTTTTCTCTGTCTCGTTATGTCATTGTCCACGTTTCACACCCATATGATGCAATGCACCAGATGTAGATTTTAATATGACGTTAGTGACGTAGACGACGACAGTACCAACTAAATGGATAGAAATTAAATTTTCTGTCCTCCTGCCGGAAAGCGTCAACTTGCGGGCCGCTGCGCTAAACGAAGTTGCCACTTTCTGGCTCCGTCGAACAGGAAAATTGTACACAAGCCTCAGGCAGTAAATAAGAAAGCCTCAGATCACATGGTACTGTCGCCCTAGGAGGACATTCCTTACTTTTCTGGCTAGTACATACCTGGTAGTACCGAATATGCTAATAGACAGTCCTGGATTAAAGCAAAGGTACTCTATACTTATATCCCGCCAAAATGCAGGCGAAGCTAAAGCTATATGCTAGAATCCAGTAAAGCAATTCGTCATAATTATAATTGTTCAATATTTGATTTGTACGTTACTTTGGAAGGCTGTTTTATTCAAATAAGTAGATACCACCATTACTTTAACTTCCCTAAAGGTAACTGAGCTAAGCGTCCTTAGTTAATGCAAGACAATAGACATGGTTAAAATATGCGTATCTAAAACCAATTGGTTAAATCAAACCTTTACTAAATACCCGATTAAGCTACAAGAGAGTAGGCTGCGATGGTACGGCCATGTAACGAGAAGACCACCCGACTACGTAGGAAACTTGGCACTACAACTCTCTATTCCCGGTCGAAGAGCAGACCCAAAAAAAGGTGGAAAGATGTTGTGCTAAAGGATATGACTGAATGTCAGGTATCCGAGGGCGATATCGGAGATAGAGCGAAGTGGAGGAGACAAGTACGGAAAGCTGACCCCACGACCACCACCATGTGGGATAATAGCTAGGAAGAGAGAGAAACCTTTACTAAATGAAAAGATGAATGCCAAAAGATTAGTTCTTATACACAATATGGGAGAACCTTTCGAACTGATAGGAAATAATGTCATCAGATTTTGGATAGATGATAATGTCATCAGCCGAAAGATGCCCATTGTTGGATAGGCAATACCCGGCCAAATATGAAACCCGGGTATTAACCGTCTCAAAATAAAGTCAGTTGACTGGTTTTCGGGTACCCGTGTTGCATTATCTACAATGAACTTGCCGGAATTGCCGGCCGTGTTAAGTAAGATAAGCAGGCATGTGATGTTTTCCGCGTATACTTTAAGGCATAATTTTTATTAATTAATTTAACCCGAGTTCTGAGTCAAAATACCCGAGTTTTTGGGTATTCGGGTTTCCATACTGTTGGACTTAGGTCTCCCTCAAAGAACACTGTTTTTGGGAGGATATTATGTCTTAGTTGCTGAATATGGCAGGTGGGTTGGCGATTACAGTTAGGTACAAGAGTTAGACAAAAATAAAGTCGACTATAAAAAATACCGTTCAATCGTACAATTTTGCCCACCGTCCAATCTTTAAAGGAATATTTCTCTAGGAATATTCAGGTAAAAATTGGACGGTGGACAAAGTTGGAGGATTTGACGGTGCTCAAAATACATCTTCAATACTAAGGTCCCTTCGCGACCATGGACGTCACGGCACGTCAGAAACGTAGAGGTAATATGATGTTTTACGGGATGAAGTCACATTTAGTGAAAATCGTGAAAGTTTAAATCAATATTCAGGCTAATTTAATTAGATCAGATCTCTTCTTACATACCGTTAGGTACGTCAATAATAACAAGGAACCATAATAGTTTTATTAAGAGCATCCTTTTGTCCTGTTGTCCATCTGTCTGTCACTCAATCATTATGTCACAGCCGTGACTTGAATTCTATTAGATCTATTAGACTGAGATTGGTCTTGACTGTATGAACAGGTATATGTAAAGGTATGGCTTCATTAGAGTAAAATAACCATAACCCAAATATTTCCCTTAATCAATTTGAATATCTTCTGCTTCTACGATTATCTACTCGCAATAGTCCACCCGTGACTACGAATGCTGTACGGAACCCTAAAAAGTATAAATCTAAGAATCATCCCAATCGGTTAAGAACTTACCATGTTACGATTTGTTTAATTTGGCTCTACTTTGTGCGTGACGGCATTTTTGCCACACCTGGCCATAAAGTGGCTTTAACCGCACGCTACGCGTACGGAAAAAACCGCTTTCTGGCCAAGTGTACAAATATAAAATTATGTACACAACACGGTAGGTAATAAAGAAAGACGTTGATCGCATATTTACGTCCCTCGCTTGGGCCGCAAACATCTGCGATCTCGGGATTTTTTCTTTTACCACCCTAGTTGTGTAATGTACTACTTATTAACATTTCCACTGTCAATATAGGTTGGTTATGAATGGATGAAAACTGTATCTTTCCGTGTAAGCAGACTATATTAAAGCAATAAAACATTACTATTAACCACCAATTACCCATCCAGCTTCCTCTATGGCGACACCTTGGCCACAATGGCTGACCTTAAACGAATGGCGGTATATAACGCTGCGCGCGCGTATAGTCACCACTGCACCCTATTCCGCCATGTTTAGAGCCTGTGCGTTGTTTGCTGTGTTCCATGTAAGTAAATAAGGAATTCGTTTAATCAGGTAGACTGTATTCAGTACAAATTATTTAACGCTAATCGGTATATGCGGTTTTCGAAATTTTGCAAAAATAAGCAAAACTCCACAAATAGTGCTTCCTTTACTTTACTTTTAAATGCTAAAAAAACTAAAAATAATTAGATGATTTTACCCGAGACAACAATGACGCCATAACACTATATTGTTGGAGCCTGAGCCTTATATAAACTACATGGTCCCAATACTGGCAGTTTTGTAGTAGGTACCTCACGTTCCTTTTATGATGACGGTTGCTATGTACAATAACACACCTATCACTTGCACTGTCCACGGAATAAACTGCTCTTACACTATTGAGTGGTTTTATTCTAACATATATTTCATAGAAAGTTCGTAGGTACTTACTTACTGAGCATTTTATGGCACTTCATAAAAAGTAGGTAACTGATTTATTTAATTCGGCTGTTTAGGAGAGCCCGACACGTATTCACACAGACGCACGTCTGTGCATTCTTGCATCTTTGCTTGTAGTGCGTTCGTACACAGCGAGCACACATTCAAGCGCGCGATGGACCTTTAGTAGAAAGAAAAATTACTGCTATTATATACTGTGGCAAAAGCGAGTTATTTATATAAATTTATTCATCTGGCCGGGTGCAATATGCATAAAGGCGGTAAACAATTTTGACATAAAAACACTCAAACTATTAAAAACATCGCGTGACCAACAATAAAGACAGAAAACAATGTATTTCCTTTACTACTACGGCGTGTGTATGGGAAAATCATTATTGAAGTAAAACTACTAAAATATCAGCGTTTGTCAAGGACCTTGCACCATTGGCAGAAAGTCTGTTACCGCTTCAACCACAGCTTTTCACGTATTTCTGTTATCCTTCTAACAGGTGATGCTTTACACAACTAGGGTGGTAATACAAAGAAAGGCCGCGATCGCAGAAGTTTGCGGCCCAAGCTGCAAGCGAGGGACGTAAATATGCGATAAAGGGCTTTCTTTGTTACCTCCCGTGCTGTGTACATAATTTTATGTCTACACTTGGCCAGAAAGCGGTTTTTTCCGTACGCGCAGCGTACGGAAAAAGCCGCTTTATGGCCAGGTGTTCCATAAATAAGTTAAATGTGTTTGAGTTATTTTTTCATTTAATAAATGGTACAGTTGTACACTGACTTTCAAGATAGGTTGTGTCTGCCCAAGTAATAAAAAAATAATAGTACATTACACAACTAGGGTGGTAATACAAAGAAAGGCCGAGATCGCAGAAGTTTGCGGCCCGAGCTGCAAGCGAGGGACGTAAATATGCGATCGAGGGCTTTTTTTATTACCTCCCGTGTTGTGTACATCATTTTATGTCTACACTTGGCCAGAAAGCGGCTTTTTTCCGTACGCGCAGCGTGCGGAAAAAGCCACTTTATGGCCAGGTGTGGCATAAAGTAATTAACAAACTTTCGACTGCAACGTTTCTTAGATACAGTTTTGAATACAAAATCTAAATAGCAATTTGTCGATTACTGCATTCTTTGTTAGGAATGCAGATTTCAAGTTTTCGAGGGAATATTAAATCGGTACCGCCTCTTTTGTTGTTATTTCAGGTGATTTCTGCGCAAGGACAATTCCCGCCGGATTTACCACCGAATATCCCCCAAAAATGTTTAGGACCACCCCCAGCTGTTGTAAGTATAACTCGTTTCGCTTCCACTGTTTTCGAAGCGTTAATACCTAAAATATCCCCGACCATAAGTACAATTAGGGTAAAGGACAGGAAAAACCATTTCCTCTTTACGGACTTACGGTCGAAGACAGTATACGTCTTGTAAAATGGTCTTGTGGCTACGTGGACAACTATTTTTTTAATGTTTTTAGCTAAGCTGTATTTTATTGGATTTTATCTATATGGTGCTATTCAAATTCATTTTTATATATGTTGGACTTCAGATCCATAGGGTTGTTAGTAATATAATGGCTTATATATCTAGATAATGTTACTGCAATTAATTAGATAGGACAAAACAAAACTTAACATTTACAACTTTCGCGCTATGCTATAACCCTAATATATTGTGTAAGCCGTAAAATTCACTGCTAAGGCCCGTTGAGTCCACGAGTTTCCAGGTCCTTTGGTTAGAATTGCTGTATGTTTTCGGACCTTCAGAGTTAATAAACGACGACCGCTTTAGCTTAGTTGGTAGTGACCCTGCCTACGAAGCAAGAGGTCCTGGGTTCGAATCCCGATAAGGGCATTTATTTGTGCGATGAGCACGAATATTTGTTCCTGAGTCATGGATGTTTTCTATGTATTTAAGTATTTGTATCTATTAAATATATCGTCGTCTAGTATCCATAACACAAGCCTTATTGAGCTTACTATGGGGCTAGTTCGATTTGTGTAATATTGTCCCCTAATATTTATTTATTTATTATTTATATCGTTTGAATTAAATAACTACCGTCCTATAAGTCTGTTGCAGTCCACATACAAGCTATTTACAAGTATAATCTTAAACAGAATTAGAAAAACGCTAGACTTTCAACAACCAGTAGAGCAAGCAGGATTTAGAAGGAACTACTCAACAATCGACCACATTTTTACGCTACAACAAATTATTGAAAAATATAGAGAATATGGTAAACGACTCTACATAGCTTTTGTGGACTATACAAAAGCTTATGATACAATATCGCACCAAAAGCTATGGAAAGCACTCGAAGAGCAAGGCGTCGACATGAAATACATAAATGTTTTGAAAGAAATATACAGTAGAGGAAAATCGCTAATAAAATTAGAAAAGAAAGGTGAACGGTTTAGAATAAAGCGTGGTGTCAGACAAGGTGACCCAATCTCGCCCAACTTGTTCACTTCTCTGCTCGAGTACGTATTCCGAAGACTAGACTGGCAAAGCATGGGTATTAATATAAATGGAGAACGCCTTCATCACCTACGGTTTGCGGATGATATTGTTTTGATGACGAACGATCACGAGGAGCTAGTATACATACTGGAAACGCTACAACACGAAAGTCAGAAATGCGGCTTACAGATGAACCCTGACAAAACATGTAGTATGACTAACTGCGACGTTATACCAACTACAATACGATCTAAACACATCCAATACGTTAACGACTACATATACCTTGGTCAAAACATATCTCTTCATGATAGTTTTCCCGTCCACGAAGTAGAGAGACGAATTAAAAAGGCCTGGGGCGCATACTGGTCGTTCAAACATATATTTAAATCTAAAATGGATATTAAAGTAAAGAAAAAGGTAATGGACTCAGTAGTTACACCTACTTTACTTTATGGATGCCAAAGCTGGCCGCTGACTAAAGAAATTATACACAAAATCAAAGTCTTTCAAAGAGCAGCCGAACGAAGTATGCTGAGCCTTAAATTAAGTGATAGAGTAAGAAACATAGATATCCGAAAAAGAACACAGAAAATCGACGCTGCGGAGTTAGCGTGCCGATTAAAATGGCGATGGGCAGGACACACGGTTCGCACCACAGACGGACGATGGAGCGAGAAATTGCTCCACTGGTACCCACGCGAGGCCGCGAGGCCGCGCGGGCGCCCGCGCCGCCGCTGGCGCGACGATATCGTCTCCGTAGCGGGCATCACCTGGACCCGAGTAGCCGCCGACAGAGACGAATGGAATAGGAGGGAGGAGGCCTATGTCCAGAAATGGACAGACCAATAGAAACTTAAGAAATATAATACTTAGACTAGTTAATAATATTTGTAAATTGAAATTATATTTGAAATGTAAATGTATGAACAATTAAAATTTTTCTAATTAAATTTATATCATAATCGATACAATACAAAATAATAATATTTAATGTATAAAAACAGTAACCTCATTTTACTAGTGAGTGTAAAATGCATGTATAATGTAATTATACTATAGGAATAATACCTCTTTCTACAACCCAATAGTAAGAATGTGCCGTCAGTACAATGATTTAGTGGCGAAACATGATCATATTGACATTTTTAATACAGGGTTGGTCGTATTCAGGAGGCAGGTTCTAGACGTGCTCCGCAGTTAAGTTCAAGTGTAACAATATCTAGTCGTAATTTGAATTTGAAGTTTATTTATTTACATATAATATCAAAGTCCCGTAATTATCTCGCAGTGCTCAACTATCACGTTTAATATTTGAATGTGTTTATCTCGTATAATAGTGTTAGTATAAGTTTTAGGATAATTTTCGTTCTCTTACCTAATCATGCTGTGCATACTTGTTTTGGATAATGTTTATTCTAAAAACCTTCTATGTTATTATTTAATTTCATGTCTTGAATGTTATCTGTTTAGTGTGCCAAATAAATAAAATAAAATAAAAAATAAAATAAAATTATTAATTTTAAAACATTTTAATTTGAATGCTGAATATGTATGTCTATTGGAATAAATGGCTTTATTATTATTATTTATAATAAACTATATCTTATTGTGCACAGGAGAAACCTCACGACTGCTGCCAAATCCCGCCCTTTTTCTCTGACGAGGACTTCGCCGAGTGCGGTTTTCAGAAGCTGGACGAAAGTGATACTGCCCCACCACGACGAGGACCTCCTGATGTAATTACTATTTCGAATTGATAAACTACTACACTAATGGACAATGAATTCCTGTCATTTCTATATAATTGTTCATAGAAAGGGACCCGAATTCATTGTCTGTGAGTGTATATATTCTTACGTATTTAGCATATAGTATAAGAAGAATCAGTCAGGCCAAGTCTGCCTATGGCTGAATATAAAACTTCACGATGCAAAATACTGACACAATTAGTGACATGGCAAACCTTAACGAGCAAAATAACCATTAGCAATGAAGAAGAGGAATAAAAAGAATATGAGGTGATATCCTAGCAACAGCATTTCAAGTAAAACAGATTGCTAAAAATCACAACGCTTTCAATGTTCAAAAGTTATCAGACAGATCTCAAACACTTATAAGCTAAGCTCTTTAAACCTTAGAAGCTTCTAAAAATTTAATTGTAATCTATTCTGCTTAACTTATCTTGGGTATCAAAAGGGTCATTATTCGAGCGTTTCAACCGCTTCACTTTCGTGGACAGGTTTTTGACGAAGTCCCTGAAGATTTTTGTGACATTTTGAACTATTTGGTATTGACCCCGGACTTCTGATAAATAGTCAGATATCCCATCAAAAGCTACACGAATTTCGGCGAAAAGGTGTCCACGAAAGTGACGCGGAACAAACGCTCAAATAAGGACCCAAAAGCAAAAGTAGCACTTGGTCGCTGGCTACGCTTAGAGCAACGCGGTCCCGGCAGAGATAATCCCAAAGACTTAGTAAGAAATTAAGTGGTGGTCAGCGGGATCTTCAGCGTGGTGGCATGGTCCTCAAATTAATCAAGTTCTTACATTTGTGGCACTATTAAAGTGAACTTTAAGCTAGATGACTTTAATTTTTGAACGTTCAGTATTATTCCATTCCAGTGCTCAAAGCAGCTATGCATGCTCAAGAAATACGAGCTCCTTCTAGAAGACGAGGGCATCGACGAGGAAGCGATCAAGAAGTTCCTGGATGACTGGGCGGAGAAGAACGAAGGTTTCCAGCCGGCAGTAGAAGCTGCCAAGGAGAGGTGTGTCGGGAAGAATCTGTTCGGACCCCCGCAGATCTGCGAAGCTAACAAACTGGTGTTTTGCGTCAGCTCTACACTCTTTGATGTAAGTTGATTAGGGCGTGCAGTACCGGGAAATTTTAGTATAGCAGTACCGGGAATTCCCGGTGCTCGCCTACAACAATTTCCCGATACTGCACGCCCTAAAGTTGATTGAAGCGGCACATTTGAAGGAATGTTTGCAAAAACAATAAAACTGACTAAGATTGTTACCATCTTAGTTATGTTGTCAGTCTGCTTATCGAGAACAACGGCGCAATCCAAAATGAAAAGTAGATATATTTGCGTCTTACTACTCAATGTTAGAATTTAAAGTTCAACACGGAATTATTTTGGATTGGACGGTTGTTCTTGATAACCAGCCTGTTGTGTTGTTTATATTAGAGAGAAACATTTTATTGACATCTAGTGTCTATTATATATTTTATGCCACACCTGGCCATAAAGTGGCTTTTACCGCACGCTACGCGTACGGAAAAAGCCGCTTTCTGGCCAAGTGTAGACATAAAATTATATACACAACACGGGAGGTAATAAAGATAGCCCCCGATCGCATATTTACGTCCCTCGCTTGCAGCTCGGGCTCCAAAGTTCTGCGATCTTGGCCTTTTTTTGTTTTACCACCCTAGTTGTTTCTAGTACTATTTCTGCCATCCGGCCGGAAAGCGTCACCGTGCCGGCTGAAGATGCCGCTTTCTGGCTCCGTCGAACAGAAAAATAGTATACAAACCTTGGCCAGTAAATAAGAAAGCCTCAGATCACATTACATGTGATCTGAGACATTTCTTACTTTACTGGCCTCGGTATGTAATGTAGGTACTATTACTATAATGTAAAATTTTATTCCGTAATTTTCATATTTGTTGATTTACACTGTCCGGTTTACACTGTCTATTCTGCAAATACCACGAAGTTTAATGGTAACTACTCGAGTTCATTATAGAGATAGAAATATATAAACAAACTATTTACTTTGCGCCTTCTACTCTGAAATGAACGATGGTTATCATATCATAGCGTTCGTTACTTGCTAACAGAATGGTTTTTTTTCAGAAATGTCCAACATGGCAGGAGACTGAAGGATGCACAACCTTAAGAGCGCACATAGACGACTGCAGGCCACCTTTCCCGAATAAAAAATAAAAATATATGTTTACATTTAAACTACACTTCAGTATTGTATTTATTTTAATCGTAGAATTTGGTGATCTAGAAATGTATGTAAATATAGTATTAAATCGTGTTTTGTGTTTAATTGATTTAGCCGCGATACAAAAATAGTATACGCATTACACCCCAAGGGCGGTAAAGAATGACCCAGTCGGAACCGCACGTGGGAGCCATCAATGTGCCATCTAAGAACTTCTATATTACTACCCGTAGTGTATACATAAACACAGAATACGTAATAATAGTCCTACGTACAAAAGTTTCTATTTCTAACAACACTGTGCTGATGACAACACACGCTATGCTGATGCCGTAGCTGGTCGGTCTGTCGCAGCCGATCGGAGAGACGCGCCTTCAAGAGCGCGTGAAGTTCGGGTTCCTCCAAAGGAGAAGCCCCCGCGCACCGATGTGGATAAGGAGGGCTTCACAATGGTGACGAGGAAGCGCAAGCCGCGCAAGAGTCAGTGTGGTACTGCAGAACCTGCAGACCAGAACCTGCAGAGCTACGCAGGTTCTGGTCTGCGGGTCGCCACACCGAGCAAGGTGCTATATCGATACCTTTAGACTCAAAGGGCGTAAGCTCCATTAGAACCTACGGCGTTTACGTCCTTTGAGTCTGAAGGTACCGATATGTATCGCGCCTACATTACACCGCCACGGCTGATGAGGTGGCGGAGTACGTTCGTCAGAAGACCGGCTTCTCGCTGAGGGTGTTCCAGCTGTGTTCGCGCCACTATGTGCACTTCAGCTCGTTTGTGGTGCGCGTGCCGCGGCCGCTGCAAGAAACCTGCTGACTTCTGGCCGAAGGGTGTCGTGTTTCGACGGTTCCGGGGCAACTTGCCGAATCCTACACCGGAGACGACGATGCAACGGGGCCACGCCGTTTCGTCGCCTAAATAGATATTTTATTTCTACGTTTCATGACGCATTGGTTTTTTTACTGTAATGTCATGTTAACATGTATTAATAAATAAATAAATAAACACTGACGTTCGGGTCCGACCACCGGACGGAACGCACCGCATCCGATCGTCCCTTTATCGCGTAACGCGTGCTCTTTCTGGCCGCTGGCCAAGCCACTTCGCAGGGGTAAAATATTCCACAGATCTCTATCAGGGGGGATGTGGTGGTAGGGATAGACGGAACAGGCGAAATTTGGTACTAGTAGCCGCGCGGCGAAATCGCGGGGTGAGCCACTCCGGCCCGTAGTGTGTACATAGGTAACTTTACGTCTTACCCTAGCCAAGAAGTGGAACCTTCGCAAAGAGGACAGAAAAAGGCAGGGCGGTAAAAAAAATTGTTCATGTGAATGTTTGTGGCCTGAGTCATATGCTAAGACTATTAATATGACTATTAATAGTAAAATGATTCTGAGTTTTTTTTTTATTTCCACCCATAGTGTTTACACAATTTTACATCTCCTCCTAGTCAGGAAGTAACGTACTACGGACGTAAAATGGCACTTACGGACTAGAGTGACGTAAACTAATTTTGATTAAGACAATAGAGGAAGTAACAATGAATTTGATACCGACAAAGTAACATGATCTAACAACTGTATAGTGCTTATATAATTTTCCTTTATTTACAACCTTATGTTTCCTATACAATGCCTTAAGGGGACTTACGCAACGGTGCACTTCAAAAATCATTCTTCTGCCGTCGCAGGCAGCTATAACTATAACGCTATTATACGCTACTAAAAATCATAATTAAGGTTCTTACATGATAAATTGATGTATTCATAGTGACATACTACTAAATTACATAGTTGGTGGTTGTACCTACTTTTGGATAGTGTGTAATTCCATATTACTATAGGTATGCAAAAAATATAGCTCTATAGGACAAGCTCTACACTGGATCTTCTAAATTATAAGAAAACACACCACTTTATAAATTACATAAATTCCGCTACACAATTTTTTGAACTTAATAGCGCATAAACAAATCTAATTAATTTATGATAAACCACTTTTTAGGGTTTTTACAACTAAACCCCTCAATAGCATATATCGCTGCTATTAATAAAAATCATTTATTGCAGACCACTGATCCATACGATGCTAGTATCAGTTTAGACTTAGTAACTATGTTAGTAGGCACAGAAAAAGCATAGGAAAAAAAATTACATAAAATAACAATAAACACGGGCAAAGACGGCCCGCGATTGGTCGCGGCCTCATCCTATTTGGCCCTACATCGGTAGGTCCACTTCGACCCAGTATTTCGTTATAGGGCAGTCAAGCCTCTCCGACAATACCCTATAAGTCGATGGGTTCGATACCCGTGGTGAGTGCGACTTAATTTTCCTGTGTACCTTTTCGTGCATTTTATTTCTGAAATGTCCCAAGTCAAAATCAAATCCTGTGAATTTGTGATTTCGTGACGAGTTTGATAAAATCTGAATTTGGCGTTAAGTTGATTTCTATTTGTGCCATTTCATATCGTTTTTGATATTGCACCTAAGGGTTCCTATATTTATTGGTATAAAATGTAAATGCATTAGCAATAGGGTCCGCTTAAGTAGAACACAAATCAAACGGTTTATAACCACTTCATTCATTGTTCCACACTATGTTCTTATTTTAGTCATTCTGAGGCTTTAACGTTAGTAAACGACACTGTTTAAATAGCAGTTTAAGGCGACAATTTATTTAAAAATATTACAATTTAGAATTATATAAATGGAAAGTATTATGAAACATTTACTTGTTTTGATGCTATCTAAAGTAAGTATTTATATAATTGTTATAAATTATACTAAATCTAAAATTAAAAAATATATATATTTCTGCAAGTAGACCTTCAAGGGCTCTTTAACAAGTCTGATTCTATTCTATTCTTTTGCCGCTTCGGGTATTGATAGCGCCGAAAAAAACTCACCAGTTTCTCTGTTTTAAAATATGAAATATAACAACAATTATGACAATTATTACATGTGATTTCATTAATACTTAAACTTAAAACTACATTTTTAGAGATGTAAAATGGTCTCTAGGCGTCCAAAAATTCATGGAAGACGAGAGAGCTGATAGATTCCTCGCTCTGCATCGTGATTCAGCAATGGAACGCTGCCAGCCTTCTCGGCCAGTGCCACAGGGGCCCATTTTAGAAATAGAGTTTTAGTATTCGAAAGTTTCAACTGTTTTCACTTTAAGGTTTTAGTTTAATCTGTAGTATTTAAGTGGTCAAAAATATTACATTTCGACGATACGTTTAGCTAAGAGGGAGTGTCATCGCCTTTGAAGCTAGAGGTCCCGGGTTAAAATCCTGGTAAGGGCAAATATATGTATGATGAGCACGAATTTTGTTCCTAAGTTTCTATGACGTTTTCTGAGTTTAAATAATGTGTTCTATGTATATTTTAAATACAGATTTATTTATCTAAGTTTGGATGTCACCTTAGCACCCACAAGTAGTGCAAGTATTGTTAATAGTAATAAAACAACTTAAACGGATTAAATCGCGTATATTACTACATTTTAAGTCCCGACGTTTCGTAACCCTTTTCAGCGTTCGTGGTCGCGGGTAGACTACCACCTACCTCCAACGCTGAAAAGGGTTACGAAACGTCGGGACTTAAAATGTAGTAATACACGCGATTTAATCCGTTTAAGTTGTTTTATTACTATGAGTGATAATCGTGGAAACCGAAGATAATATTAAGTATTGTTAAGTTTAGGCTTAGAGGTCGGTTTGTCTAAGATATCCTCCAACATTTTATTCATTATTATTACTTATAGCAAAATTTGTATCTGTCAAGTGACGAATGTATGTATATGTTCCCGTCGATCTGGTTTCTGTGTGACAGAGTTTACGGAGTTCAGATGGCAGTCGCTCCATGATAAAAACCTGTCCTGCCAAATCTGGGATCTCTGTCAAACCGTACCCTAAAAGAAACGACAAAAAGCGCTAGAACGATGACATTGACTATAGCTAATTAATATATTTGTTATCTCTGCATTTCAGGTAATATTTGCAGAAAATGAAAAGCCATTCCAGTCTCCACAGTGCCGTCAAAAACCAAAAAGTATAGCTGTAAGTGTACCTGTTTTTACCCGACTGCGGCGAAGCCCAAAGGAGTGTTATGTGTTTGACCTGTGTGTATTTGTATGTCCGTTCCTGTGTCCGCTCATTGAGCTGATACATCATTAGATTCGTCTTGATGGTGCGAATTTCACTGGGTATCAAGTTCGTTAAAATAAACAAAATGGCGGATTTTATGCAGTTTCAAAGTGCACCGCGGTCGGGTTTTTTTTAGTAAAAATGTGGTTATGCTTTCCACTAAATCACAACTGAATATTAAATAGCAGAAGAAACCACCCAACGACGACTTTTGTATCTGTTTCCGATCACTTGGAGACGGCTGAAACAATATGAATTTTTTTATTTACTTTTATACTTAATAGTAATAGTATTTATTTGCAACCATGGTTTATATACAGTCTTAGACTAATTCCTTAATAAATAAATTGCACTTTAATGTATAATTGCAGATATTATATTATATGCTAGGGTTTGACATCGGCATTTTTCGGTATAAGTCTAATTTTAGCGATTTTTAGTTTGTCATCAGACTTCCTAGGTCCTATTTTGTCATCAGGCCATGTTGTGATCCTGTGGAAATTGAGAGAACTCTCCAAATATTACAGGAACACTTACCTAATTGAGAGACTTCTTCAACAATTATGGGCAGACCTACCTGAGCAATTTGGATATTTTTATAGTTACTCGTGGATTTGTGATTGAATTGATTCGTTTGCACTCGGTTATTTGATTTTATTCGTATAGGTAGTTTCACGAGAGTTGAGGCCACGCACACAACAACATGTCATGTAATGACAGCGGGATTTTGAAATTACTGTTCTTTTTCGTACCGATAGCAGGTTCAACAGTAAATTGCAAGCAAGATAGACCAAAAAGTTTCTTTAAACTATAGCCTTGTGTTTATTTACTCACTCATTCATTCCATTCATTCACTTTTTTTGCAATGAGTACTTCATGTAGCTGTGTGTGTAATCATTCACCTCAACTCTTGTGAAACTACCTATACTTATACAGGGTGGGAGGGACTATACCGACATACTTTAGCCATGAATTCCTGGTGGTATGACGAGTAAATAATGTTATATCAACATGGGTCGAATATTGTCATTTTACATTAATAGTCTTATGGAACAAAATAAATCAGTAAATTCAGCCCGTCGTTATAAACATGGCCTTACTGGAGGAAAAGTTATCAAAAAGAAAAAAAAGCTAAAATGGAAACGAAAGGACAATTTTTTGGCCTCGTAGTCGCTTACCATCAAATACTGCGAAGGTTAATTGCTGTTTAGTTAAAGGATTTAAAAAAAAATAGTAAAACTATCTTAGTCACATTTATTAGGGCTTGTTACACACTTAGGAGTTTTCATTTAAAAAATAATGAATATCTCTGGAAGTAAGCGTTTTTCGACTATATGTCACATAAGTTCTTTTTTTACTTCTAATAGTTGTTAGAATATAATCGTCGCTGGAAAGCAATAATGCTGTAACCCGCACCACCATCGAAAATGCTTTTTTTGCATAATCTTATTCAGTTTTTTTTTCTGCGTCGGCTGGTATAGTTATTATTTGTCTGTGATGATAAATAAAATGTATACAGCATATTTTTTTTCACCTAAATTTGTAATCACGGAATGAAAAAACGCTGTAACCCGCATAAAATCCCGTGTTTTCAACTGCGTTGAGGTTTACAGCAAAATGGTTTCCGCAATTAGTTCTCCGTCATCACGTACCGCATTTTTGCTTTCCGTAAATTTCTACTTTTGACTAATTTTTGTCATTTACAGCATTTTGTCGGGAGATGTTGTGAATAAACTATGGTGTACAGCATTTGAAAGATACAGTAATAAATGAATAATGACAGTAAATACGTTTTAAAATATATAGTAAGTTTGTATATGTACACAGTATTGAGGGTCGATTTTATTTGTAGTTTGCTAGTTTTCGTTTTTTAAAAGATTTAATCATGATTTAAATTGAATATAAATGTTTGCAAAGCTCCCTTTAGATTATAGAGGTAATATAAACATAACCTACTTTAAAAGAAAAACACGTTAATTATTTTTCCGTTTAAACTTTAATGCATGTAAACTATACGTGTACGTGTATCATAACTGTTCTGTAAAACGATCTATATTATTTTTTAATTGAATTGAATATATTTATCGATTAGATAAATAATAGCATTTTTTTTTAATAAAATGACACGTCAACCTTAAAACAACGATTGTTTCAACTAGATTTAGTGTCTCATGTGCATGAGCCTCTCTTCTAATACTTTCCTCTATCTCTGAAGTCCTCCTAGACCTTAACTGGGCGCCATAAGTTAGAATGGGTAGAATGCACCAAATCTCTATGAGCTTACATTTCAGGGATATAAGGGGTTTCCCACTATTAGTGTTTTCATCAACCACAAGCTCCTCCAGGTATTTCTGATACGTCTTTCGATTTCTTTATTTTGTAAAAAAATAAGTTTTTTTTAATACTGTGTACTTATAGCCTGATAAATACCATACTTCCGTTCTCAATCATCGTCCAAACCGAATGATAAAAATTAGTTTACGCGATTACATAGTGCTGCTGCATCTACATACATACAGTCCAACAACATAAATATAACAATACTTAATGATAACTTTTTAATAGCCAAAACATAACATTTTAAGCTTAAAGATATGTATGTGTGGCATTTTAATTAAGTAGTTCAGAAAATATTATTACTACAGATCAACAATTATTTACCACTGACATTTTAAAATGGATTGACATAAACTACCATTCGCACTTACACTGCTTCATTCATACCTGTTTCCTTTCATTCATTCAGTTACAGCAACATTGCAGTACAAAATCTTGTCAATTTAAGTTTTCATCTCCCAAAAATTGTATTACGAACCACTTTTTAGACTTACAGCATTTTAAAACGACTGTGAGATTTGGTAAAAATATTGTTTCTATACAAAAAATTTGTAGGTTACAGCATTATTGCGTGCCATGATTAGAAATATCGAAATGCTGTAAACGACAAAAGTTATATTAAAAACAAGTTTATAGTAATTTAACCACCAAAATTATAAACTTCGATTTTTTTACAACGAGTCTACCAAAGGGGGTTTAATAATCTCTTTTTGTGTGAGAGTTATGAATTTTTCTAAAAAAATGCAAACGTTTTTTGGCTCTAGTGAAAAGTTTACTTTTTGAGGGTTACAGCATTATTGCTTTCCAGCGACGATATAGTTAAAGTTTGTCGGGTTACTCGTACCCACGGTGTATTTGTTTTCACAGGAAACCGCTGAAGATTGCTGTCCCATGCCCGACCTGTTCTCCGTGGAGTCCATGGCAGGCTGCGGCATGGATTTAGAGGAGGCTGAGGACTTTCCCAGCATGCGCGGCTCTCCTGACGTAATGACCTATTTACCAAATTCTCACCAACATCTGAGTGTAGGCACATATAATATATTGTTATTCCCTAACGTGAAAGGCCTAAATGAAGAAAACTGGACGCGATCCTTAATAACAGGGCAGAAAGGATTTTCTATTGGCAAACATGGAAATCTAAATATATTGCTCTGTTAGATGGAATGCTATTGGAAGGGATCTTTCTAAGGTTACTTTCACAGATTTAAATGTATATTAAACAGTGAGAGATTTATTTATTACAAGTACCAAGAAATAATTTATTTAAGGTACTTACATGGTACAACAAAACTTGGTTTTCTCAGCATTTTTTTTACACGAACTAATATGCTGTCATCCTAGAGAATCCCAGAGCACTCAAAGTCAGCTCGTCTGCTCATTAGCTATATAAAGAACTTCTAGCAAACGAGCAGACGAGCAGCCTGATAGGATGTGGTCTTTGTCACTCATGGATATACAATGTAATTCTAGGAAGAGATGTAATTCTTATACGTTGCTTTGTCATTGAGAGCCCTGTTTACTCGCTTTATGAAGATCTTAATCTCGTAGCGCCCAATTTGTTCCCACAGTGTGCGCAAAGGGCGTGCTTGCTCAGGAACCACGATTTGCTCTTCGACAATGACGACATCGACTACGAGTCGGTGAAACAGTACCTGGAGGAGTGGGCGGAGAAGAGGAAAGAGTATCTGCCATCGGTGAACGCTGTCAAAGAATCGTGAGAACAAAATTTTACTACAATAGTCACTTTTAGAGTTCTTATCTATGGACGGCTACCAAAAACAGTAAGAATTGCAGGCGAAACACTCAACGATTCACTGCTGTCATTGCAGCTGAGGAGGCTGACTCCACGATTTCGCAGTGTGCCTCCGTGTTCTTTCTGGTCGCTGGCTTGGGCTGCGGCGCTACTCAGGTGGAGACGTGTAGGTTCGAACAATCTCATTATTTGAAATCCACATCTCATCTTCGCTCGGTTCAATGGATACAGCAACCATTAATGTGATTGGTCGATCCGCTCTCTCCGCTTCAGTGGAGCCACAGCCTTAGCCAGCGACCAGAAAGAACACGCGTTATGCGATACAGAGAGACGGTCGGATCCGGTGCGTTCTATCCAGTGATCGGAACCGAACGTTAGTTTTTTTTATTGTAGCATTAACGAATTCTAAATATTTTTTAAAGGTTGTTTTTATAAAGACTGGTTGAAAAACTGGATGACTTGGACAACGTATAAAATATGTAGTACTGTAGCGTCGTTGACTGCCACGTTGCCAATACACGTGTCGTCGGGTTTCACCGATAGCCGCCACCGCGCCGACGCTTGGTGTGCTGGCTGCTTGATTCTCAAATAACTAACTCTTATTTAACACTTGTTAAGGTGCCTTGGTGAGAAACCTATGTTCGGACCCCAGCAAATGTGCAACGTAGATAAACTCCTCTTTTGCATCCACGCGAATTTTTATGAGGTAAGTTTATAGTAGATTCACCTGACTTTCACCTTTTTTTCACCTGACGCCCGCTGCGGCCGGGGAGTTCATGAGTGACGATCACTCATCGGAAAACGCAACGTGATCTTCGGATCATGAATCCACTCCAACAAACCAACTATGGAGGTTAGAGTTAGAGAACTCATATGCGATTTTCATTTCATTGCGGCATTGATCAACTGTACTCATCGTACCTAGGTAGCCCGCAATGTACCTAATCAAACTCGCATACGAGTTCTCGCGCCGTCTAAATGGGGCTATAAGGAGAACCGTCTACGTGGTGGTTACTATTTCAGATGGGTAATAATTTGGTATACCGCTGCTTTATTACGGCCATTCTCCAGAAATATGTCAGCGTCTAATTCACGCGTCTCCATACATTTAGTATGAAAACAGCGACGCGGTAATTAGGTGACCGCAGACATATTTCTGGAGAATGGCCGATTAAATACCTCCTTCAATCATGAACATTTTACACCTTACGTTTATCCTTCGTATCAGCTTACAGTCCTCCTTCTACAACGTTACTGGTTAATTGATTTTCTGCCCTCCGGTCGGAAAGCGTCACCATGCCGGCCGCTGCGCTAAACGAAGATGCCGCTTTCTGGCTCCGTCGAACAGAAAAATAGTATACAAACCTTGGCCAGTTAATCAAAAAGCCTCAGATCACATGTTTGTCGTTATATTTTGTCATTACATGTCTTACTTTACTGGCCTTGGTATGTAATGTACTATTTCACACTCTCCTGCAACGCTAGTGCAGCCGCTATTCTGGGGCGATTTTGAACTATTATTTACTTCTTTGAGCTGGACACCTTTTCAACTGATCCCTCATATAACATTGTTTTCCTAACCTCTAACCTCCATGCAAACAACGATCTCGAATTGATCTTTTTGATGATTAGTATATTGTAATACTCTATACGATTTTAAGCTAACATGGCCATTCACATAATAACTATTATTCAAACATACATGGTAAATATCCCGTTCTAATTTTCAGAAATGTCCGCATTGGAAGACTTCTGAAGGATGTACATCTTTGAGGTCGTTTTTCGAAGACTGTATGCCGTATTTCCCTTAACGAACTGCTTCAGTGAAGTCCGCCGAGTAGATAATTGGGCTGTCAAAACACGTTAGCATTTTGGTGCCATATTGTTTCTAAAGCGGCCAAGGGGCTGGCAGCTTCCTCGCACAGCGTATCAGTATCGCAGTATCCATAAAACAGGAAAATACTGCTGGCAGCACTTTGGCCACTGCATCTTTAGCACGAGATCACGGGGGGGCATTTTAGATATAATTTAATATGATAGTCTGGGATAAACTGATTATTAGTGCCAGTGTGCTGGTACATACCAATAGAGTCTGTGCGGAAAGAGAATAGGATTTAGATGGGGGGCGCTGAAATGCTTTTCTACCGTATTTTAAAAAAAAAAACTATACTGGTTAGGTTAGTTCCGTTTTTCGCCACGCCTATTCTCTTTCCGCACAGACTCTAGCACAGAATAAGAATTAGTACCAATAGTCCCGTTTGCAGAGGACTTATATGTATAAAAGGGCATATCTTCAGAAATATGTCTGCGGTCACCTCATGCATCTGGCCCTTTTTCATACTAAATGTATGGAGACAGATGAATTAGCCGCAGACATATTTCTGAAGAATAGTCCAAAAGTCAATGTGTACCCTGTTTATTAGTTAATCCCTAAAGTCATCATTTTTAAACTCATGGACCGATTTTACTTAATTTTTCCATTTAAGTTGGTAAGATTTGGTTTCAATTCAGTTTTTTTCTGAGTTTTGAATACGTTTTTAATCGCATTAGAAGTTTATGAAAACCTATTTGGATGACTCGGCAAGTTGAAAATGAAATGTTAAAATTTTATGATGTAAATTGAATTAAAAGCAAATAAAACGTAAAATTTTACTATAAATTTTATTACTCACCCTAAGTTTATGACTATGATGGCGTAATTTATATAACATTGTAGGTTGAGCATAAAGAGTACCTAGCCAAGGGAATTCCTTTTTAGTTTCCAAGCGTGAAGTAAATTATTTAGCACATACACATTTCAAGTTTAATACATATTTCAATTTATGGGACGAACACTAATTTCAGTATAACTATATTACCTACACAAGTTATCTGGGTTGCTTTCAAAAAAGATATCCGTAGTTAGGCCTCAATTAAACAATATGTCAATCTTGTTCTTTTGTGTAACGAAAGTTACCATACAATTTTTATGGTTAACTTTCGTTACACAAAGGAAAAAGTTAACACTTGGTTTAATAAAGCCCTAACTATGGACTTCTGTTTTTGAGTACGACCCATCTACCTATTGAAATTTATAGGTACGTTGCAATGAAATGAAATGAAATAATTTATTTCTGCAAGTGGGCCTCAAGGGCTCTTTCACATGTCTGATTCTTTTGGTTATTTTGGCGCTTCGGGAAATGACATTCTGGTGAAAAGAAGCGCCGGAAGAAACTCACCAGTTTCTCTTTTCAAAAACATTGAGCATTACAATCACTGTGAAAATATTACATGCATCAAATAAGTAGGTACTTAACTAATATACATTAAATAGAACGTGCTTCGAGAACTGAAACAGTTATCATTATTCTGTAGCATATATTTGTTGTAAATTCTATCTGTTTATTAGCCACGGACGTCCACTGCTAGACATTGGCCTCTCCCATAGATCACCACAGAGTGTGGTCCTGTGCAGACCGCATCCACCGACTCCCCGCTACTCTCACGAGGTTGTCTGTCCACCGAGGCCGTCCTCCTGCTGCGTTTGCCTATGCGTGTTCGTTACTCCAGAATTTTACTGCCCCGATGGTTATCTATTCTCAGGGCTATATGGCCTACCCACTGCCACTTCAAGCTTGCAATCCTGCGAGCTATGTCAGTTACTCTGGTTCTTCTGCGGATATCATCATTTCTGATTCTATCGCGCAGAGAAACTCCGAGCACTGCCCTTTCCATCGCGTGTGGCCCAGAGTGTGGCCAGCCCAATCCCACTTGAGCTAGGCGGCCTTAACTCCAACATCGATTATGCGTGTTTTGGAACGCAGGGTGGTGTTCCGGACGCGATCCGTCCTATTAACACCTAAGATGCTGCGCTCCATTGCCCTTTGATGTCATCACATCATTATTTTTATAAAATGCAGAATGTAGTCAAAATAGTAGAGAAGCGTTACGTACTCGCAAATAAGCTACGATTTTGTAACCTGGTTACTCTTACTCAAAATCTTTGTATAATATAACGAACCGGGTTATCATAATTGGCCATAACGTCGCTTGTCGCGCGACAGAACGTCACCTGTCACTTTTGCACTGTATGAAATGAAAAAGGATAGGTAGTAATTATCGCCCGACAAAGAGTCGTGTGTCATAGTTGTGTTAGAGGTACAGGCATGTTCTTCCCGAGAGGGTACTTGCGTACGTCACGATATACGCTTTCGATGTGGGCTTCAATTTAATACGCGTGCCTATGACGTAGTCACATGACGTCATTACGAGAAGAACATAGTTCTCTCATCTGGTCTTATTGTATAATAATTCTAAAATTACCTTATGTATTTGCAACGTCAATGACGTCATAAGTGCAATATTAGGAAGTGCAAACCGGTGTAAAATTAATGTCACCAAGATGCTGGGCTATGGTGGTAGAAATATGGACTATGGATTGAGACATGACGGCTCCTGTCAGGAATTCAATTCATGGTTTTCTTGGCACTGACAGACCGTGACTTGCCCTCCGCTGATGGCCCCCGTGAAATAGCGACATATGAAATGGCCTAGAGGCAAAACCGGTGCAGGGTGTCGAGAGGTGTGCTGCACTTTCTCTAAGGCTAATCGCGGCGTTATGTCCTTTAACTTAGTGTAATTCTTTCCCATACACGGGACAATCGTGTTTCGGCCCGTGTCATGGGACGCACGCAGAGACAGCCCCCGCCAGATGCAAGGACTATTGTTGATTGATGGAATCTAACTCTACTGGGCTATGGTGGTGGAAATATAGACTAAATACTGGGTTATGGATTGAGACATGACGGTGCCTGTCAGGAAAAGTGTCTCATGGCTTTCGTGGCACTGACAGACCGTGACTTGCCCTCCGCTGATGGGCCCCTGTGCCGAGGGCTGCAGGGTGTCGAGAGGTGTGCTGCGCTTTCTCAGAGGGTACTCGCGGCGTTATGCCCTTTAACTTAGTGTAAAATTATTATCATAGTTGCAAAACTTAGTCATGTTTAAGTTTTGTAAATATTGATATTTTTATACAAATCATACCTACCTCATACGATGTCCTTTCATACTTCCTGATTAGGTAATATGACTCTAGTTTTCTTTTAACCTCCTATGTTTCCTAAACAATGTCTTCATTGGCATGCGATTTGTTTTTTAAACGCATGCATTGTTCTACGCTACATTCTAAATTTAGTCACTGTGGAAGGCGGACCCAGGAAATCTATAGAATCTTTTGTAGTTTAGCAAGCTTTTAAAATAAGTTCACTTGTTCAATTATAACAAATGGAAACAGTGGTAGAAGTACTTTTAATTTTTGTGATTCCAACCAATGTAAGTGCCTTCATGTTTAATCTATTAAACATTCGTTTTATTTAAATACTGACTAGTGATATTTGTAATCAGTTCCAATGAAACTTTTAGGTGTACGGGCAGTTGGAGCCGTTGGATGGGCCTGTCTGGACTGAGCACTGCAACATACGACCTTACATGGTACCTAATACATCATGTTTAAATATATTATCTATAATATCGTGGTTCATATCATTTCATTTCCTTAAAACTATTATAGAAGGAAAGATTGAGGGGAAACGAGGCAGGGGAAGACCAAGAAGGAATTACTTTGAGCAGATAAAAGAGAAGGTCAAGGTCGTGACGTACCAGGAGGTAAAGGAATTGGCGCAGAATAGGAAGGACTGGCGATTGCTTCACCGACAAGAGCAAGGCTCTTAAGTTAAAGAAGAAGAATATCGTGGTGCAAAAAAATATGCTTTATTTTCTCCACAAGGTTTCCTTTATTGGATTCGCCTTTAAATGTCACTCAACAAAATTTGAGCTAAATTTAGCAATATTAAGAGCTCTAACATAGAAATTTTAAAATGTTAAGTATTTTTTTTTTATTCGCACGTGCCATTGGTCATTAGAGTCGCGGCTGTTACAACCCTCGCCTGACAGCTCGGGCTGTGCAACGCAGCTTCGACTACTGTAATGACCAACATATCCCACTCGTATCATAATGTACTATTATGCCACACCTGGCCATATAGTGGCTTTTTCCGTACGCGTAGCGTAGCTTTCTGGCCAAGTGTGGACATAAAATGCTGTACACAACACAAAAGGTAATAAAGAAAGCCCTCGCTCGCATATTTACGCCCCTCGTCTGCGGCTCGGGCCGCAAACATCTGCAGTCTCGGCCTTTCTTTGTATTTCCACCGTAGTTGTGTAATATACCTACTAATTTTCTTTCACTTTTCGTTGCCAGTATCGCCAATGCTGCATACTGCCTCCATTCTTCAACAGAGACGTGGCCAGAGACTGTGGCGCGAAATTTGTGGTGAACTTCGAGAACCGCTTCAATATAACTGGACTGCAGAGGCTCTCTGAATTAGGTGTAAGATATTTTTTGCCACACCTGGCCATAAAGTGTCTTTTTCCGCACGCTGCGCGTACGGAAAAAGCCGCTTTCTAGCCAAGTGTACACATGAAATGATGTACACAACACGGAAGGTAATAAAGAAGGCCCTCGATCGCATATTTAGGTCCCTAGCTTGCAGCTCGGGCCGCAAACATCTGCGATCTCGGCCTTTCTTTGTATTACCACCCTAGTTGTGTAATATACTATTTTTTTATTTTAAAACATATTTGGGTCATTTTAAAAAAAGATGTCCGTAATTAGGGCTTAATAACATCTTGCTCATTTGTCTAACGAAACTTACCATACTATTTATATGGTTGTTTAACTTTCGCTACAGAAAGGAACATGATTCACTTTTGGTAAAATTAAGTCATAATTACGGACATATTTTTTAACCACCCACCAAATTATGGCTCAAAACATCTATTACATAATATTATTCGGGATATTATGGCTATTAAAATTAAGATATCCCATTTTTTTTTACTGAGCGAGCGAAGCTTCTCCCTTTCAGCTTGGGTAATAATTCTTTCGTAATCTCGTACGTCTGTCTGTTCGGCGGATTCCGGGTGTCCTCGTCTACATGTCGCATTTCCCAACTGGTCATCATGAAATTTCGTGAGCAGGTTCAATAATAAGTAAGTTTATTTATTTCATTGCATATTTGAGAAAAGCACTATACATACCTCGGCGGGAAAAGGGGTTGCCAGCCTACTAACTACGTATATGTACTCGGCCGGCCCTTCAATAATTAAACACTTTTTTTGGAAATTTTGCACGGTGGTGGATCCAAGCGGATTGCCAAACTCACGAAATCCACAGCTCAAAGAGCCACTTTCAAAACTTAAGTCTGATTCTTTAAGAAAGAAAAAAATACATTCATAATTACACAGTAATCTGGATGGAAAGATTCTTCACTACTTGTAGCGCCATCTGTGCTTCACGCTCGGAACTGCATAGCATCAGAATACAGTAAAATTCAGGTTCTGCATTCAGTAAACGTAAAGTTGTGGTGTTTTGTAAACAGAGGTCATTGTCGACGCTACCTGTTTCAATTGTTATTATATTATTATAAATTGCTCTTTTAGTTATCGCACTACCTATTCACGGAAAATTAAGCGTTCTTAAAATGTTTGTTCGAAAGTAGACTTAATTTTTGTTAAGGTGATGCCTTGTTCTGTTGACTGTTGCTGTCATTACAATATTTGTGACAAGAGATGTCGCTTGTTATAAGGACCATTTTTAATTGCACTTTCAGAAGAGTTTATCGCTGGGATGTAACGAGGGTATTTAGAAGTCAGAAATCCACCAGCTGGCAGCAGTGTGGCGAAAGGTCTATTTGGCAGTAGATGTCAAAATCAGGTGGTGTGATTGGTGGATCTTGACACCTACTGTCAAAAAGACCTTTCGCCACCCTGCTGCCAGCTGGTGGGTTTATGATTTCTAAACACCCTCATTGACAAACTTATAGCCTAGGAACATAATTTTTCATTTGTTTTCAGTGCCGTTACTGGGAATGCATGCTAACAAAATACGATCTCAAATCCGGCAAGGATGAAACAAAGCTGGACATCTCTAAGTATTACGAACATTTAAACTCCTGGGTAGAGCTAAACCCAGCCTTCGCTGAGGTGATGCTGCGAGCCAAGATCGAGTGTAAACAAAACTTTAGGATGAGCCTGCCGCTCCCTGTGTGCGAGTTTCGTGACTTTAACTCTTGCCTCAGGAATTTTATTAACGTGGTATGTTATTTTCAATATTCTAAGATACTATACAAGGTGTCCCATAACTGACACGTCACAGTGACACTGGAGGTAGACCAGGTCAAGAGGTACCAAACCAACTTAACATGACCCGCCGACCGTAATTTTTTTTCACTACTGGTGGTTAAAGTCGAAATTAATGTTTCGCTGTGAATTAATTCACGATCAAACTAGTATTTTTTTTCAATTTTGCTTAGTTTTTGTATAAAATACCATTTATATAACCTTAATTTACCAATTCATGTTACCGTACACATAAAAAAAACTAACCTAGACACCTTTCCGAGTGCACATTGGCACTAATAATGTTAAAAACAGTCAAAATTCATGAAAACCTTTAATTTGACAATAACTCAAAAACCGTGCCCCTTTTACTGGGATCATGTTAAGTTGGTTTGGTACCTCTTGACCTGGTCTACCTCGAGTGTCACTGTGACGTATCAGTTATGGGACACCCTGTATAATGGGGTTTACCCCGTCACCAAACTCGGCTGATTTTGGTCATTGCCACTATTTTAGGCGTGAAGATAGTGAAAAATTCGGATAGTTAGCTCACCTTGTCAGTAATTGGGTTTAGTTGAACCCAATAAATGACTAAAAAAAACTGTTTAGTCCGTCTGTTACATTATGAAAAAATATTGTACACGTATTTTTTGTTTTGTTTGACAAACAAAAACTGACGAGGATAGAGTGCTTAGAAGTTTCGAGTGACGTCACTCTTGAGTACAAATTATACTCAAGAGTGACGTCACAAGCCCCCACTCCAGAAGTTTGATGATCTATAACTTTGTCGATTTTTAATATTTTGATAAACCAAAAAATACGTGTCCCATATTTTTCCATAATCTAACTGACGGATTAAATAGAATTACATATTTTTAACCCAGTCATCATCTCTATTGCAATTGAATTATCGCTAGAACTATTTTGTCCACGCCTCATTATATATTTGTCTGATAAAAAAATATAACAACATGGTTGTAAATCTTGACTTGACATTCATAGGTGCATTTTAATATGCTTAAATTGAAGAATAAAGTATTTTGTCTTTGAAACTTGTAAACAGATTTTCTCATAAATCTTACCAAATGCAAATACGACAACTCTGGTAGTAGCTGTAAGACGCAGCATGGGTAGGCCCTCCACAAGGTGAACTTGTATGATGATCAGTTAAGGTTCTGGAATCGTTTGGATGCGGGCGGGCAGTATCGGCCATGTTGGCGTCGTTTGAATTCAGTTGTCCGTCTGTCAGATAATACGAGTAATGATAATATAAACGTCGTTTCTTTTCAGAATTGTCCGAATTACATTCCAACTCCAGAATGTTTAGAAGTAAAGAAGTTCTTTGAAGACTGTCACGAGTTCTTCCAATAATTACTGATAGAGGAAATATTTTGGAATCTATCGTAGTATGTTGAATTTCGTAGTATATGTTGACTTGATTTGTTCAGGTCTATAGGTTTTAAGATAGAAAATAAATAAAATATCAGTAGTAATTAAAACATCATTATTATTTATTCTAAAATCAAAACTAAAATTTTGACGAGACTTCTCGACAGACTATTTACTAAATTGTTTAATACCATCATGCGGGCATTCAACTCGATATCAATTACCACTATTTTATACACATTTAATTACGAAATCAGGAGAAAGGTACACAGAGCCGTACAACGATGCATGTACTTATTGGCAAGCCACTTGCATACCAATGCTTATAAGTAATACTGTCACGTAAATGCTCATAACTTTCATACTCCCTACAGTATCCCCATATCACTTTCCTTGGAGGAATTAATATTTAAACTAAGCTAACAGTCTTTTTGACGACTTCAAGGCAAAAGCCGCGGGTTGTACCGGCCGACGTAGAGGATCATGCCAGAGGGATTGTGTCTTACGAAGTACAGGAATGGTCGGTCGAATTTTAATCGGGCCGGTTGCGCGTTCCTCGCTGGGAGGCGAGCTTGTCTCGGGCGCAGGTGTAGAGGCAGATTCATGGCCTCCCCAACGTCATGCGGATCATGGAATGCTCGTTGATAATCCCTGGGTTCATCCCATCCTGTTGCCCATCTAGACGTCCTACGTCGTCTCGCCAATTCAATGCTTTCAGGATACTCTTCTATATGATGTTGTTCACCGACAATACCCTCGCCGCAAGTCACAAACGTCGTCGATTGGATCATATCCGACAAGTAAAGATCTTTTGACGGCCCGTTTAATCCTCCCAAATCAGCATGGTCAGCGTCGAAAAGATCCTTCAGACCCATCTTTTTAAGAGTCGAAGACACATTGAAGATGGACTTGTGGGAGAAACGCGGGATCTGCAGTTCCAGTCCCATTCGCGGCAGTAAAGTTCTGAGAAGTCGATTCCACGCTGGTGTGCTTGGATTGGAGTCTAGCAGACGTTTTTCAAGTGCTTCTAGGTCTTCTGCATGCACGACGTTGCCTTGTTGGCCTGGCATGAGGAAAAGGGTGCTTATTATTGAGTTGGTGTTGCCGAGGGCTGCTGCTGTGGCATCAAGGACTGGATCGTAGCCAGCCAAGAAGCCCTTCTTGTACAAGACGGCGGGCACGGGCACGAGGCGACGCTGGCGCACGTTGGGTGAGACCACGAAGTACATTTCGCCATCTCTGCCTTCTACTGATGAGCCGGTGCAGTCAGTCTAGAATTGAGAATAAGTTTATATTAATTAGATGTCTATTTGACATAGATAATGTGTATGAGATAATGTCTATATTGAAATACAATTAATGTGCTTTTTTGTAAAAACGTGCATCCTAAAGTGAGAAATTGAAGTTCTCAATTTATTTACCTACTTCAATTAATGTTGTAACAAATGCCTCTGTTGTCGATTTAAAATTGTCGAAGCCTGCGTTGCAGATTAAAGTTTATGTAGCAATTTTTTTTATTGTGTGTTCTTGATGAATAAATTTAACGCACTTTACGTAACATTGTAAAGAATACATGCATGGTGGTTCGAAAAATATTCTACCGTACCTGGAAAATATTTGTTGAAAACGCAGCGAGAGGAGGTTGCATCGTGATGGTGTTAGCTTTCATGTACTCGATAATTTTGCCCCAAGTGTATCTCTTCACCAACAAATTTGTTCGCCTTCTAATAATATCACTTATCAATTTGAAGTTAACTTCTTCAACATGGCCGTTGTAGAAATGTTGAGCCCTTTCCTTGTAAAAAGTAAGAATTTTTCCTCTATTTCTGTCACTGTAAAGTTCTCTAATAAATGCGGAGATGGCTACTCCTGACTCTGCTGTGGTTTCAATAGAATCTGATATGTTCTTTAAAGTGAAATGTGGGTTGAAAGTGACCATGTCGTCGAGTTTCAATATTTCGTTCATTTCGCCTGAAGTTGCACCTCTTGCACCCATGAACATCATAGCTAACATGGACGTGATAGAAAATGGAGACAAAACAAAGCTCCTCTTACTCTGAATTGTTTCTACTATAGCGTTCCAGTAACGAAAAGCAAGCTCGTTGCAAAGTTCAGTGAATTGCGCGATGTCTTCACCCAAATCTTTTGTTGTCACCTCCAATCCCTGATTTTCTTTTGATACATCTAACACTATGTCTTTGTCAGGACTTTCTGGCTGGTTGGTGTCAGTTTTAAATTTATCTTTCGGTATTTCATTAGCTTTTGGTGGTGAAACAGTTGAAATGAGCTTCCAGGAATTATTTCTTTCGTTAGCTATTTCTTTGTAGTCGATATTAACTTTTTGGATCTTCTTTTTGAACTCATCGACCTTTGGAAGTGATACTATAATGTCTTCCGGCTCATCTTTTACCTTGTCGCTTACTTTATTCACGTCTAATGAGCTCGTTTTATGTAAAATTTGTTTCTGTGGAGCCGATTCAGTCGACGATGGTATATTATCTTGTGTGGGCAATTCAGGTGCGTTAATGATGGCAATTATATTATTTTGTTTATCAGCACTAAGAGTTTGAGTTTCTTTCGTATTATTTGTTAATTTAATTGGCGTTGATGTTTCATCACCAGTCTCAGAAGTTGGGCTCACTTTTATTTCATCATTTTGAAGTGGTGAAGATAGTTTGACAAGGTTATTATTTTCTTCATTTTTATTTTCTGAACCTTTTTCTGTATTTTCTTGTTTGCTTTCCAGCTCTTGCTTAGTTAAAGCATTTTCTGCATTGCGATCTTTGCTTTCATTAATAACCGGTTTTACTGTTGTTGAGGGAGATTCGACCTTGATAGAATCTTTGGAAGTAGTTTCAACATTAATGAAGGCCACTGTTGAAGTTTCTACAGTAATTTCTGTTGTTGAAATTTCATTTCTATCTTTAAAACTGTTTTCATTGCTAACAATAGATTGAGGAACTTGATTTACAACTTGAGAAAGTAAATCATCCATAGACTCAGATAAAATAGGATCCATAGGTGTCTCAGTAGATGTTGTAGTAGTTTTTTCTGGGACAGCAGTAGTTTCAGCTATAGGACTGTTTATTTTATTCACAGTATGTTTTGTTGGCGGTGGAGACTTCTCATCATTTTGTGGATGGGGGTTAATAGTCGATATCTTAATAAAATTATCCTTGTCTTTTTCAATCGTAGTAGTTTTATTTTCAGTCTCATTTTTATCATTCGATGGAATGTCTAACTCCAGGCTTTCTTTGCTTTCTAGATCCATGTTCATAGCACTGGTAGCATCTAGCAAGTCACTTGTTGTTGGAATAGGTTGATAATTAGTACTTCCAAGATCAGACGCTATCTGACTTATACTTTGTGCAACATCAAACAAAGGAATATTTGGTTCATTTACTTTGATATCATTGTTGTCTTCTGTGGTTGAATAGTTTTCAATGGCCGTTTTTGAAGGCTGATTTTCAATGGACATAAATTCAGTTGATGAAATGACTGTAGAGGGTGATACAGATTGGGTGGTTATAGTACTAGCATTTTCTTTTTCAAGTTCTTCACTCTTGATAGTGGTCGAGACTGGTGTCGAGGTGCTTGTTGATGGTTTGTAGGTAGTAATAGTCGGTTGCACTTTTGCTGCTAATGTAGTTGATAATGGTAACTTCGATGAGGATGTTAGTGGCTTCTTGGTGGTGCTTTCTAATGTGGTTATAAATTTAGTGGTTTGAATAGGTTTATGCGTAGACCTCTCTGTCACATAAGTCGCTGTGGACACTGGAACAAAAGTACTTATCTTCTCATAAATAGGACTACTTTTTTCAGTTGTAGTGGTTCCGCGTGAACTGGGTTGATTATTAGTCGTAAGACTTTCCGTGCTCTTCGGGGTTGAAGTCAAAACTTGTCGTCTTGTTGTAGATAAAGGTTTGGCCGTTGTTGGTTTCGGAGTAATCTTAACAGGTGGTTTAGATGTTGTAGTATGTTTTGTAGTTGAAGCAGTCGTCCGTGGTTTAGGTGTAGTGGTAGTAGCAGCGCGTCTAGTAGTAGGTGTGGTGCGAGGTTTAGCTGTAGTGGTTGTAGAAGGTTTGATAGTGGTAGTAGTCGTTGTTGTAGGTTTAGGCGTCGTAGTTGTAGTTGTTGTTGTTGTAGTGGTGGTGGTAGTAGTCGGTTTTTTGGTTGTGGTGGGTTTTTTCGTTGTGGTACTTGTAGTCGTTGGTTTAGGCGTTGTAGTAGTGGTTGTAGTTGTCGTAGTAGTTTTAAGAGTAGGTTTGTTCGTTGTCGTAACTTCTCTAAGCCGTTCAGTTGTAGAAGAAACTCTCTCATATATCGGTTTTGCATTATGTTGAACTGTAGTAGAACTTCCGATTGGGTTACTCCCTTCCTTGCTAAGATTGTCATCAAAATTTATACGATCAAACTCAATCGTTTCTGTTTCCGGAGTAGTAAAAGATGCAGACGTCTTATCTGGAACAATATCCACGCCAGTATTACCAAAAATCGAAGGTAAAATAAGACTCCAGGAATCCGACACGTCAGGTGTATCTAACGTGGGCTTGGTCTGCGGCTTATTCTTATGGGCTTCCATTTGGGCTTTGAGCACATTCTGTACATTAGTGACCACGCTATGAACTTTAGTATAAGGCGGTTGGCTGAAATTGAAGGCAATCGTCGGTTGATTGTCATTAGCGAATGTCACAAGACCTTCTGCTTCTTCCCCGGCAGCCACGATCGCTTGTATTTCTTGTAAGGTCATGAGCCTTTTCACCAGTTCTCCAGATTCGTCGAAGGTGTAGAATTCATAGCGGTCTGGAGTCAGGAGGTTAACTGGGCTGCCGACGGTTGCTGGGCCATTAGATGGTGGAGGCAAAGTGTTCCCGACGGCATCAGCAATGTATGGACGCTTGGATCCCCTGAAATTAAGAAATAAATATGTCAATGAAGTATTAAAGAGGAGCTGTACCTTTTCGCTTTGAAAAAGAACGCCGGATTAATGCTATGTTCAGAACTGTTACGAATGTCCCTAAAATGTTCACGGTGAAGTATACTAAATTATCCATTGTTGCACAAGCCAGACATAATCAAATGATCAACAAAACTAAAGTTTTTATTTTTACTAGCATCAAACCGCGGCTTCGCCTGCATTATACTCGTTACTATACTAAAGGAACTTTTTACCGGGAAAAAATGTACCCTATATTAACCCACCACTTGGTCTACTTGAATTTTACTTGCAAAGTCCTGTCATATTCAAATCGTCAAATATCTAAACATCCAAACATCTTCCAAGCAAACGATTACAATTATAATATTAGGAGGAAGTACTGTGTATTGAAAAACCCATAGTAACTGAGCAATTCGTATAAAACGATGTCACAAAACGGTAAGTACGAATAACAATCAAATACAATGCCGTTCCCTTTCCCCCAAGCCCCAAAACCTCTATAGTAGGCTCTTTTTTATCCGTAGTAAACATAAGATGGAAGAAATGATGGTGTTCCCTTAGAGAGCACATCGCAAAGCGTGCCACCAACACCTGAAATGACGACCAGAGTGGTGAAAGAAAGGGATGGTCAAGGTCATGCTCACCTGCTCTCATCAGCCAGCACGCAGGAGGCTGCGAGCAGCACACACAGTGTTGCACGCATCTCGACCGCCCATGCACTCAGGACCTGGAAACCAAGAGAATATACATGTTAGACTAAATAAAGGTATTCATGTTCAGAGCAACACATCATTTGTCGTCGGATTATCTATTGTAATTATTCACACAAAAATATCTATTTTATCAGAAACAATTCAAAAAATCTTGAACAAGTAGAAAAAAGCAAATAGGCTTACATTGTAGTAAAACAATTCAAATGGATTAAATCTCGTATATCACTTAATTTTACTACGTGGAATGTAATCCGACAAATTTTAAGCACGTATTCCTGATGGTTATAATTCCCAATCAGCTAGCGCTAGCGTGGGGGCTGATGATGATGATTCCTGATGGTATTACAAGTAAATAATGTTATACCAACATAGGTCCCCAATATTTATTTACATTATTTTAAGGTCTAATATTGTCATTTTACATGAATTGTCGGGTTACACGTTACCACCACGTATACGCGATTTAATCCGTTTATGGTTTTATTACCATGACTGAAAATCGCGGAAACCGAAGACAATATTAAATAGGTTGTGTGTGAAGAGAAATAACCATTTGTCAGCTTAATATATAGACCAAATAGTTTTATATGTGTATGTTAGGACGTAGTAAGTAACCATATTAGCGAAATGCTAAAAGCTAGTAAATATGGAAAGTAAAACTGAAAGATAGACTATTAAATTCTCGTACACCAAGAGAAAATAACAAATGAACAGCGCAAGTTTATGACAGCAACAGAGAATTTTCTATTTTATTTACGTTGCTTTTGTACCCAATGTAACAAATCTTCTTCAAGGAAACTTAATGTTGATAGTTATCTTAAATCATTTAAATAGTTTATGTACTATTGTGATATTATTCTCTAAAACAGAACTTAATTATGATTAAATTCTGTTTTGAGAGAATTTTGAGTTTTTGTTTAAGTATGTCTCTTGAAAAGATTCGTTAATGATAACTTAGGGAAATTTGAGACGCCCAGTTCTACCTACAATCGAAATTTGGTTGAATCGTGTTTCATTTCATAGCTTGGTACATTTTATTTACGCGAAACAACATGAAAAATCCCAAAAAATACAATCGGCCGTTTCAGGTCATCAAGTATTAGCATCATTCGAAATTATAGCTTTAATTACTTTTTTTGGCTTTTTGAGACTGCTCATGTTGTTTTGATCAGACATATTAATACTTATTGACCAATGAAATACAGTTCAACCAAATTCCTTATTAAAGTCCCGTTTTGACCCGCTCTTCATATTTGGGCTATACGTCAGAAATATGTCTGCGGTCACCTCATTCATCTGGCCCATTTTCATATTAAATGTATAGAGACAGATGAATAAGTCGCAGACATATTTCTGAAGAATAGCCCATTTGTACCGAGAACCGAGCGGATCGAATCACCTTTAGTAAGTGCTTAACTATTAAATGGTTTTAGTACTATTGTGATATTACCTATAGAGAGAGACGACCAAACGTAACTTAATGAAGTTTGTAGGTTTAAATTCTATGATTTTATCGGCCAGCAAGACAAAGTTATGAAAGACCTAACTGAAACACTTTCCAATATACTCTTACAAAAGATATCAGTACAGTTATTGGTTATGTAAGGCTTTATATAAGCTAGATTCAATAAGCATCGGGATGCCACAGCTAAAACAGAAGATGTTTCGAAATAAACGGTCCACGATTTGTCTCGATACAAAACAACAGTTATAAATGCCTCAAGCGGGCTCGTCACGTAAGATACATTTGACCACCAGGTAATAACAGATCACGCAAACCTAATTGCACGTTCCGATAAAGCTATCGTCAAAAACCCGAAGCGTGGTCAATTTGGTTCACGTTAAAACGACAAAAGAAAAGAAAGTTCGCTCATAAAGATGTTTTTTACACAAAACATGGCAATTATAATCGCCAATCGCGAACAAAAAGTGTAAATAAACCTGTCGGACCAGTCGCGGCACGGTCATTGTCGCGAGAACTAGAACTAGTTTCTTGCGGCTCTGTTGACTCAGCACACAATTCTTTTTGTTTCCTTTACACTGCTTCTTTTGCTGGTGTCATTACGCCGGCCGAGCGCCACGGGCGGCGATGGAACTCTTTCCTTTTGTAACTCCAGTATCTGGTGCGAAGACTCATTTGTTTGACCCCACGCTGTGAACCGCGACGAACCGTTGTATTTTGACAAGTTGTTTGCCGACAAATATGTGGGACACCTGACATACACTCGGGGATAAATGGGTCGATCAACTTAGTGTGAGGTAAATTATGTAAGGACATTAATGCCAGGTGAAAGACCTCGTAATATGAATTTATGATATTAATCCCGTAAATGGTTATAGCGTCACATAAACGGCAGGTTGTCTACTTGATTGCGAGCCCCAGGACGGGGTAATAGTGTGTTAGAGTTAACTGAACTGACATAGAAACTTAACGGAGAAGCAAGCTGCAAACTTGCGCACTTAACCTGAAATTAGACTCAACAATGCGAAATAATAATAAAATGTTATGTTCAGGAATGCAAGAATGAGGCTCCCGCATAACCTGTTTGGAATGGGATGCAAACTAATATTACAAATGCGAACGTAACTCTGTCTGTCTGTATGTAACCTTTTCTCGCTTAAACCGCTGAACTGACGATAATTATGAAATTTAGTATGGAAATAGTTTGAGACCCCTAAGGGTCTTGTCTTAACATAGGATAGGAATCATTTAACGGTGTGAAAATAGGGGTGGATAATCAATATTTAAGCATTTTTTTAAATCTCATTTTTTATTGTTAAGTTTTCTGCCAATTTTATGTTATTTATAATTAGAATTACAAGCTATTTCCATCCCAATACAAGAAAAAAATTGTTCCAAATTTTCTATAGGTCATTAATCAAACTTTCCTTTGTGTTACCGTTACACAAAGTATAGGAAAAAAGGTAACAAAGTAGGAAAAAACTGTTTGGATATATTTTTTTATGCCACACCTGGCCATAAAGTGGCTTTTTCCGCACGCTGCGCGTACGAAAAAAGCCGCTTTCTGGCCAAGTGTAGACATAAAATAATGTACACAACACGGGAGGTAATAAAGAAAGCCCTCGATCGCATATTTACGTCCCTCGCTTGCAGCTCGGGCCGCAAACTTCTGCGATCTCGGCCTTTCTTTGTATTACCTCCCTAGTTGTGTAATGTACTATTCCCGTTTAGATTGTAAAAACCCGTAATTTTAAGTAGAAATAACATAAAATTTAAAAAAATCGCGCAATAAAAATAAATGGCAAACATTTTTAGAAATGCAAATTTTCTCAAACGAGGTCGCTGGTAAAAGCTAGTAAAATAATAAATAGCAAACTTGACACTTGTATGCGTTGTAAGCAAGCACACACCACGGTCGGATGGGTCCCCACAATCACCTGACGCAAGCCGTTACGCGGTGCGCAGGAGTCGATGCTCTGTAATCGTGAGATAATTGCATCGGAGCGCCTCCAGTCAAGTGATTGACACTGACATGATGTGATGTAATCAAGAACTGGGTCGAAACTAATGATGATACCTGTCTTTGACCTAGCAGATCTTGTTTGTGACAGGTTTAGAACTTTAAACTATGCAATGATTTGGTTTGTACCCACTGCCAGGCTGCTATTTGGTTTGAAATTAATAAAATAAAACTTTTGGTCCATGTTGCATGTTTAATATTGTTATGTAATTGTGAAAATGGTATAAGTCTAGTCTTTAAGGAAGAAAAGGAAAGGGTAAGTAATAAAACGTAAATCAATAGTTTTTTGCGCATCCCTCGATAATTACTGGGCCACTTTCCGAGACGAAAAAGAGACATTTAATATACTCCACCTCCGGCAACGAAGTTGCAAACTATAGTACTTATTTATTTATCATATGGCGGTTACAAACTGGTTGGTTATATTTATCTAAATAAATCCCATAATACAACACTCAATGTGAAATCCAATTATGATTCTAACCTTTATAAGATAGGATTACTAACTCTGTTAACTTCATAACAATCATAACGGCAAATCACACACACACTGTTCAAGGCTTTCTGTACATGATTCTGTTCGTTGAGTCTGTGCTGAATCACAGACTCGACGAATACTTATACGCAACGGGGTTACAATGCCCTACGTATCCAATACAACAATGCGTTTGCGGCGTTCCTTTGCGGCTACCGAAGTTCTGCAGTGCATCGTCTATGTGTTTGCCGAGGCGCGCACGGACAGCTTCGATGCTGTTTGGCGCAAGAAAATTGCCTCACTTTTGGATAAGGTGCGGAGAAGCAGCAACAGCGTCCTATATATGATCGGCATGATCGGCAGAGAGGACAAAATCTTTATTAGCAATAAGGTACTAACAATTTTAGATACTTAAGATTATTAACAAATTGGATCATATTGTCTGAAATAAAGAACTTTGAATTTGAATTTTTTTTTTTGTAACAATGAATTTTTACTAATTACTATAAATATTATTTTGAAATAACAATACAAAGGAACTAAAACTAAATTAAAAAAAGGATATTATAAATTGCAAACTAAACTACAAGAATACACATTTAAAATTAAATATACAAAAAACTAAAACTAAATTAAAATTAAATAACTTAAAACTAAAATAAATCTAAAAACGGCCCCTGCGGCATGGTGCCGAAGATGCTGGCAGCATTTCCTCGCTGTATTGTAAGGCTGATTTGAGATCTTTCGGCACAACTTCAGATAATACAAAATTATAACACAGTGTAGAATTTCGCGCGTTAACGATACGAAAGTGCCACATATAAGCCCCAAGAGTAAGAAATAGACTTACGAAGTTCATCCGTGCCCTGCAACTGGGATTACGCAAGGCCTCGCATTGTTCCAACTAAAACCCACTCGACTTTTGACGACGAGTCTTATAATGACTTCAAAAGCAAAGTTAACGCTGGTCTAGAACTCTCAAGTCGGAAATACGGAGTTCGTGTGGTGTTTCACTCAGTCAAACGTTGTTTTGTATTAGGAAAAGAGGGATGACGGATATGAACTTCGGATTTTGAAGTTTAGAATAGCCCCGGTATTTAAGACACCGTGTGACGTGATTTGAGGATTTTAAATGTCGTGGCGTTTCACTCAGTCAAACATTGTTTAATACAAAGAAAAGAGCGACAGGATGTGAATTTGGGATTTCGAAGTCCGGAATAGCCCCGCTATTTTATAAGCCCATGTGATGCTTTGGAGATTTTAAAGGCTAACTTTTAATGCTTCGAAAATTACGTTTAACATATTTCGGGTTAGTCTTTGTTCTTAAATTGAGTTCGCAGTTTGCGTAGTAGGGAGCTGTTTTGTTGCCAAAATCTCCTAATTTTCTGGCAAATGGAGCGTTAGCTGTGGTTGGCTGGTAAAATGTTTGGCTCAGTCAAGTAATAAGCAATAGTACTATGTACAGAAGTCTCTCTCTCTAACAAAATAGACGTTCGAATCCGACCACTGGACGGAACGCACCGGATCCGACCGCCTTTTTCTATCGCATTACGCGTACTCTACGCGAGAGAGACAGACGGTCGGATCCGGCGCGTTCCGTCCAGTGGTCGGACCCGAACGACAGTTTTGTTTTTTATTTTATTTATTAGGTCTACCAACAATTGTTTACACTGATAAATCTAAGACTATTCTAGCGCTACGTATTATGTTTGCTAAGTATAACAATGACTTACAGGTAAACTAACTAAATTGTTAGAAAAATTGACTTCTGTACATAGTTACTTGTTACTTATTCCGTGTCAACGCGGACGAAGTCGCGGGCAAAATTTAGTGATCTATATTTATATAAGTTACAAAACTCCTAACAAACGCCGAAGCAATTAAATGTTACGGGATCGTTCTTAATTTGAAACCGAAACTTCAAAGCCAATTTCTCTTCCCTAAGTGGATATGAAGTACCCTCAAAAAGTTCCAAAATGATTAATATGGCATTGCTCGTTGAATGTAAAATACCCTAACTAATTTAAATTTTAATTTTCTTCTCCCTCAAATCCTTCAATTCTAGTTTACCTTGCCATTTGTGCCGCATTTCATTATTTTTCTTAGGGCCTGCCTCGCTAACAAAGAACTGAAGCACCTCTAGTCCGCCGGTTTCTTTAACGCTGGTTGGTCAGATCAATGTGTGCGTGCTGCGGGTAGTAGGAAAAAACTTGTTAATGTGTGCGTGCGGCTCGTAATACAAAGCAACCGGCCCACTACAGATGCTTCAGTGATCTGTTGACGAGACTCTGTCTGGCTATTTATTTTAAGGTCCTTGTATATACCCAATGTTATAAATGAAAGACGTGCGCTTGCGTTGTACTCATTTAATGCACTGACTCGCCTACCCTTACAGATGCGTATTTATGACATTAGCTCCTAACATCCCTCCACCATAAATCCTTAATCCTACTTAACTACGACTTATAATGAACTCGGGGTAAATCCCTCAATCGTGCGGGCCGAGAGCCCTCGCTCACTACTGGAGCAGCGGCTGGAGTCTCTGGTGATTGCGCGTCCGCGGCGCGCCAGGCGCCCGGCGGCGGTGGTGGCAGCGGCGGCGGCGGGGGTGGCAGCGGCGGTGGCGGCGGCGCCACCGTAGGCGTGTGGTGAACCTGAGCCGGCGAGATGATCTCCATCGGACCAGGGTCCGCTTCCAGCCACTCTTCTTCCTCTTCCTCCCCTCTGAATCTATTCTCCGACGAATGTGGCATAATCACCCAATGAGATTCCTTATCGTGGGAGTTCTCTCGACATTCCATATTTCCTCTGTATTTGTAGATTTGATTTTTATGTTTTTTTATCACTTGAGTTGTCTCCGGTAGATAAATTTCGTATATACTTCTTCCTAACTTACGTCTAATGACCCCTTTTATCCATTTATTATTACTAATTAATTTAATTAACACTTGTTCATTAACGTTAAAATCTACATTTCTATTACCGTGGTAATATTTAGCCTGCAAACACTGTTTACTTATTACATTATTGTGCAGATTTGAGGAGAGTGAGGATGACGCGTCGTTGTTTACTTGCAACAAATCGAAACGATTACGTAACCGACGGCCGATCATTAACTCCGCAGGTGACTTGTCCGTTGTTGTATGTGGGGAGTTTCTATACCTAAACAAAAATTCTAATAATCGTTCCTTAACTTCTTTTATAGATTTCCCTTCGATTAGTAAACCTTTAATGTGTTTTTTTAATAGTTTAACATAAATTTCGACCTGTCCGTTGCTTGCCGGCGAGTACGTCGGCGAGGTGATATGGTTTATCCCGTTTAATCTACAAAAGTCATCAAACATCCTAGACGTAAATGATGTCCCGTTATCTGTCACTATTGTATGCATTATACCAAATCGGGACATGACCTCCTCTAGCTTTGTTATTACCGTTGCGCTCGAATAATCGGTTGTAAGGGGAAAACATTCGACCCATTTTGAATACGCGTCGACCAAAAGGAAAAACATAGTATTTTTTATTGGACCGAAAAAATCTAAGTGGACTCTGTACCATACTTCGGGCGGGAAACTCCATGTGGTCAACGGGGCGCGGGGAGGGGTCGGTCTATTCTGAATACAAATCTCACAACTGTTTACCTGTAACTCAATATCGCGATCTATCTCGGGCCACCAGAATCTCGAACGAGCCTCAGCTTTAGTTTTATTTATGCCTAAATGGCACCTATGAAGTTCTTCTAACACCTTCGATTTTAAAGACCCCGGAATGAGTAATTTATGACCTCGCATCAAAACCCCATGTTCTACAGATAAATCGAACCTACAATTAAAATAAGGCTTAATTTGTTTACAAGTATTTCTTAGGGGCCACCCATTTGTTACATAATGTTTTATTTTTGTCAAATAGGTATCACTGTCGATTGCCCTTCTTATCTCGTTCAAAGTAATAGGTAGATCGCCATCTGTTACGAAATTAATATAAGTCGCTCGATCAAGGATCGGCGGTGCGTACGCGTGCACATCTGGCCGCTGCTGGCTTAGAGTGTGGGATGACGTCATATTCTTATCACCGGCCGATGCGTTATCGGTTGATGCGCGACTTAGAAAATCTGCACTGTTATGTGCACTTGTTACGTATTCTATTTCGTAATTATAACTATTTAGAAATAGTGCGTACCGCTGAAGACGATTAGCCGAAACTTCTGGTACCCCTTTATGCGGGTGGAAAATGTGCATCAATGGTTTATTATCGGTGCGAAGAATAAATGGTACTTCTAACCCGTACAGATATTGGTGGAAGCGTCTTATTCCGAATATAATTGCCGTCGCTTCTTTTTCAAGTTGACTATATTTTTTTTCAGCACTATTCAAAGACCTTGAAGCATAAGCTATCGGCCGCTCGGCATTTCCCTCCACCTGCGCTAAAACACACCCTAACCCCCAAGGAGAAGCATCTACTGTCACGGTCAATTTTAAATTTGGGTTAAAATGCGCTAAGGTCTTATCTGATACTAATTCCTCTTTTATTTTAATGAATGCATTATTATGGTCGCTTGTCCAATCCCATTTAGCATCTTTTCGCAACAAATCATTTAGTGGACTTAAAATAGATGCGGCGTTAGGTACAAACACGCGATAATAATTCACTAATCCGAGGAATGACTTTAACTCCTGGACATTTGTGGGGGCCTTCGTAGATATCATTGCCTGAATTTTATCTTTAGATTTATGGATGCCATTTTTGTCTATAACAAAACCTAAATAAGTTACAGAGTCCTTGAACAAATGACACTTTTCTTTGTTCAATATTAACCCTGCATCTTGCAACCTATTAAACACTTGTTCTAATCTCTGACAATGTTGTTCTTTGGTTTCGCCTGTCACTAATACGTCATCTAACAGACATAAAACCCCATCTATACCTTGCAATATGCTTTCCATAGTTTTTTGAAAAATTGGGGGCCCATTAGAAAGTCCAAAAACTAATCGAGTAAATTTGAATAATCCCTTATGTGTGTTAATTGTGGTAAGCAGCTGACTCTCGTCATCCAAACAAAGTTGCAAATACGCTTCGCTTAAATCTAACTGCGAAAACTGCTGGCCCCCGTGTAATTTAGCAAAAAGTTCCTCCGTCCTAGGTAGTGGATATTTTTCTATTTGAAGCATTTTATTCAGTGTTACTGAATAATCCGCGCACAGGCGAATTTCCCCAGAATGCTTCAAAATGGGTACAACGGGGCTTGCATACTCAGAATGGTCGACCGGCTGCAGTACCCCTGATTCAACTAACCTATCAATCTCTTTCTCCACTTTTGTCCTTAAAGCAAATGGAACTGTGCGCGCTCGGAAAAATATTGGCTGACTGTTTGGTTTAAGCGACAATTTGACCTTAAATTTATTGAAACAACCTAAGCGGTCACAAAATAATTCCGGATATTTATCAGCATAAAATTCGAGTTCAGATTTTTTTTCACAAAAATACAACTTTGATATATGCAAGTTGAAAAGTGACAAAAAATCTCTGCCGAGCAACGCGGGGCCACCACCCTTCACCACATATATATCAATACAGTTACTTTCCCCTTCGTATCTAATAGTCGCCTGCATTACCCCTACCGTATTTATAATTTCCCCCGAATATGATTTCAAAACTGTTCTGGGTGGCGCCAGGGAAATAGAACGGAAATATTGGTTGTATATATATATCGGAATGGCTGTGACACATGAACCGCTGTCGACTACGAATTTGATTCTCTGCCCACAAACATCAACGGACACAGTCATCGCTTCCCCCCGGTGACTACGAATGTTACAAATAGACTCGGCAAGATTAGGAAACTGATCCTTACCATCATCATCGTTACTCTCCTCGACTGATTGCAACATGTTTACGCATTTCTTTTGTTTGCACATGCGTTTCAGATGGCCTTTCATACCGCACTTTTTGCACTTATAACCTTTGAACCGACACTTATCGACACTATGGTTATTGTACCCGCACACTTCACATCCCACACCGTTAGATGACGAAGCCCTGGAGACCGCGTAGAGCTCGACCGGCTGAGGAGTCAGGTTGCGCGGCGCGGCCGACTGGCGCGCGGCGCTCCTCGCGCTGTGCAGTGACACGGCGATTTCCAGCGCTCGCGCCAGCGTGAGGGTACCTGCGTCTTCCGTGAACAAACGGTCGCGCTCGGGACCTGACTGCATACCCAGGACGAAACGATCGCGTAACATGTCGTCCGTTAGTGAGCCAAACTTGCAGTCAGCTGATAAATGTCGAACTCGAGCCGCCCACTGTGTTAAATCTTCGTCACCTCGTTGTGTAGCGCTATGAAAATTATGCCTTTCTGCAAAAAGTGACTTCTTTGGAAGTAAATGACTATCCACCTCTTTTACAATTTGCTCAAACGATAGTTCTTCTACCGTCTTTGGTGAAATTAGTTCGCGCACCAACTTATACGCGGACTCATTGAGTGCACTCAACAACACGGCGCGTCGACGGTCATTCTCCTGCTTTTCTGGCTTTGTTATCGCGTTTGCACTAAGCCAAATACTTAGTCGCTCCTTAAACACTTTCCAGTCGTTGCCGATTTCAAAAACAGGTAAATTCCCGATCGTAGAATTCATTTTAAATTGCAGTATTCGCGTGTGTAGTTTCGTAAAAAAAATCCGGACGTCGCCACTGTTATAAATGAAAGACGTGCGCTTGCGTTGTACTCATTTAATGCACTGACTCGCCTACCCTTACAGATGCGTATTTATGACATTAGCTCCTAACACCCAAGAATTAATACAAAGAGTACATAATAATATCAGAAACTATTAAGTAAGTACGTAACTTCAACCTAAGGCTTATACTGAAATAAATCCAAGTTTCCCGAACAAAGTTGGAATAAAGGTCGAGTAATGAAGTTTTATCTCAAGGAAAATTTAGTTAAGTCCCAAAGTTATGGGAACTTTATTAACAAAGAACTTTAACTCAATAAAGTATTACGCGGAATATTACGGCGCGTACATTAATTACGTGAGGTTTTTTTTTGGACACTTTTTGATCCTCTAGGGCAGCGGTCGGCAACCGCTTAGCAGCCAAGGGCCATATAGTAGCTAAGGAATTGACGCGGGCCGCATTTTGTTTACCATTTGTGATTTTATACTATTCGGAACGACGGCAATACAGACCGGAATATAGGGCCGCAAGTGAGCGGTTCAAGGGCTGAATGCGGCCCGCGGGCCGCAGGTTGCCGACCGCTGCTCTAGGGTGATATTTGATGAAGTATAAACTAATCCGCTATCATCTACCTATGCATGTGTATATTTTTGCAAAATAATTTTGTGTATACATATAAAAGATATGCATAACTTTTAGTAATTTTTCAATGGGTCACTGGTACTGGCAGATTTTAATGCAATATCAAAGAATTTGTTAGCAGTCCCGGATATGTATATGAGCTCGATATGATACTAAAATCTCAGGGAACTTTGACAAAAACGAGTCCACTAAAGTGTTCAAATAATAACCGGCATGCTGTCAGTGCATACCTAATTGTTGAATAAATTATTTTCTCTGAAAAAAGAATATGAGGTATCACATCACACCCCACTACACCCATACAGGATCGCTGATCGGTTTTTCCCAAAGTCCCCCTCCGAGGGCCTCGCGTGATTATTAGACAACCCCTTAGACTTGGGAATAAAGCAGCTTTTCAAAACGCTGAGCGGAAAATTGCATTGTTGATAGCATGTTGCGGCCCAAGGGATCACGATAAATACGGGTGGAGCTAGTCGAAGCACTCACTTTATCTCTATTACGCTTTTATCTCTTAACATTATAAAGTTTACTGTCGTACATAACGTTTACGTTAACATGCAACTGTTGAAAACTTAGTCAGGACACGGAAGACTGATAGTCTGTATGATGGAATGGATGATGTGAAATTGTAGTTTTAGGTAAAATAACCACCAAAATACTACCGGAGCGGGGAGGGGCAACATTTGGTACTGGTAGGTAGTCAAGAGGGGCTTAGCCAGCGACCAGAAAGAGCGCGCGTTACGCGATAGAGAGAGAGACCATCGATGCGGTGCGTTCCGTCCGGTGGTCGGACCCGAACGTCAGATTTGTTAAAAAGATAAACTTCTAACTATTACTTATTGTGGCATAGCACAAAGGTTTAGATTCGTGTTTTATGTGTTCTCTATTAGATACTGTGCCTAACGGGTGACGGGTGCTAAAATAGTAATTTTTCATCATTCGCTTGCCCTTTTCCACAGACTACCTCCACTAGACGGAGCATGTTGGGCGGCGCGCGCTCACATCAGATATGGTCAATCGTATAGCATTACGACATTACGCGACCAGCCGCTCTTTCAGTTGCGACCATGTTTCTGACTTGTGTGTGCACCAAACGTGAAATAAATATTTCTGTTCAATCCTACGACAATCTCAAAACATAAAATGATAAAAAAGATGTGAAACACGCGTTGTACTAGTAATATCTACCGATATTTAATCGCACATATGCGTGGTGAGCTCGTGTCGTATGGCATGCTCCGTCTAGTGGAGGTGGTCTGTGCCCTTTTCCCATTCATTTGGGGTCGGTGCAGCATGTCCTCTTCTTCCATACCTCTCTATCACTCGTCATCTCAGCGAAAAATAATCAAAATAGTCATTTTTAATGCTCCTAAATTCTGTAATTCCCCGAATATAATGTTCCGTTTTTCTCGCTCAGCGAGATAAATTACCGGCTCAAGATCTCTTTAGCCGTGTTCCGAGCGATTTAATAATTAATATGTTCGCGTGTTTGTTGCTAATTAGTGTGAATGACCGGCTACGCAATAAAAACGCGCATTTGTAATTTTAATGTGGTAATTTAATTTTACACGTTGTAAGCAATTAACGATGGTATTTAACTGTTTGGGACGAGTAAAAATAGCCTTGTTTCCCGGAACAAGGAGTTAAAAGACTTTCTAGGGAAATGATTAACCTTATTAATGGAAACCTTATATATTAGACTTAATAAAAGAAAATCAATATGGCGAAGATAAAGCGAAAATAAGAACCATTGAAGCGTTGCGGATAGAACCATGCTTAAAACCAGTAGGCTTATGATGCTAGGATTTGTCACGCGATAAATAAGTGATAAAGCATTCGTCACTCTCACACACTATTAATTAGAACGTGACGGATGCTTTATCTTATTTATCGTGTGACAAAACGTAGCATCATTAGCCTACAGGACAAGTGGCGAAAAACATGGGAAGCCTTTGACCAGGAGATGAGCACACAAACCATCTAGGAAAAAAAACCACTAACGACAAGAAGCGAAATGAGAATTTTTTTTGAAGTTTTTTAGAAGATTCTTTGAATGTACATTTTTTAGAGATATAAAAAGGGTTTGTATTTTGTATATTCATTTAAACATTCACAACTTCTTCTCATTACTATATTATAACAAAACTAGGACTAGTCGCGTAAAACATGATTTATTTACCTCGGCGTTTCGGGCGCCTAGAGTCCCTTTGTGACCATGGACGTTACGACACATCAATGGAAATAAATAAGTCATAGTCATGATTTAAGCGATTAAGTCGAGTTTATAGATCAATCACGATTCCACCACAGCCGAGTACCCGGCGACACTGCACATTTGAACAGCCTTATAGTGTGCACAGAACAGTATCGGACTGTTCACTCACTGCACTTGTCACTTACAACTTTTTAGAATTAAAACAACACTTCACACTTACCTTACCCATTTATTTGAATCTATCGAACGGGCTTTATTGATTTCAAGAAAACACACCGCTAGCGCGATGCAGCGGATGGTACAGTGCTGGCTAGTGGACAATTTGTCCGTAAAGAAAACATACTCTAAACACGCACTAATATGTAAATTGAGCACAGGACAGTATCGCACTAATATGTAAATAGGTTCACAGCATAACCCATAAATCTTTCGCTTCACATCTAATTAGCATCCCACCGAAGCGAAGGTTAATTAATCATTGTCATTCGCAACATCGCAACAAAACGTCGTCTGTAATAAGCCGCCTGATGCAACTCCGCCTCACTCCGATAGTTTTTGATGATCCCGGCGAAGCTCGCGTGACGGCACGCAATAAAACGTGGGAAGTAGGATTTTGCATCAATTTGGGACTAAGTATTACATAAATTATTTATGTAAGTTATGTTTCATTTGGATGATGGACTATTTTCATGAGATTGTTATATGCCGAAATGCGCTGCTATAGGTACTCTTTTTTGCTACAAAAGAAAATGTTGTTGGAGATTTATGCATATGACGTATTTTGTCGTGTAACATACAAAACATACCTGTTTCTAGAGTGCGACTACGATAACTTTGCAGAGCCGAACATGCCAAGACCCCTATTTAAGAGGAAACAGGAGGGCAGTTTTTCCATACAAACGTAGTCCCCTGTTTCCTCCCTGGATAATGCCTGTAGAACAATATTTTTTTGTCCAAAAATCTATGGCTACTATTGATATGTTCCTATGTTTTCCTTTTTACGATAAATTGATTCTCAAAAGAGATATTAACCTTCAAAAACCTAAAAAAATGCCAGATTTTCCGCTGTGTTCACACATCCAGAAAACAAATTTGACTAGATTATTAAAAAAAAGAAAAACATAGGAACACGGCCAAAGCCTTTCTTTAATGTTTAATGATATAATTAGTTAACAAGGTTAAGTTTTGGGGAAGAAATCAGGGGACTACAAAACGTTGTTTTCATGAAATTTTAAAAGGTATTTTCGGTCCAAGCTGCAGTTGTCTCTATCGCGCTCTGCGCGGGAGAGGCGGGCAGTGCGGCACAGCGACACATTTTACAAATACCTAATTTTCAATTCTCTCCACCTTACTGTTTCCTCTTAAATGTCACATTTTCATAGAAATTTGACTTTTAAACAGAGGTGTCGCCATGTTCCACCCTGCAAAGTTATCTTAGTCGCACTCTAGTATCAGCTCCTCTTTTAATTTAACTGAATGATAAGTTTGTTTGTTGTATTATGGATGTTTTACTGGTGTGGTATGGCAATACTAGTGGGCGATGTTGATTGTCTGTGGTAGAAACAAATGCATGTTTGTTATAATTTGGCTGTATTAATTAATTTTAATTCAGTGCAGGTAAATTCGACGCCCAACGAAGTTCATGGACTGTATTTTGATAAAGTAATTTTGTATTCACATGCATCTGTAATAATGCGGGTAGATAATGTAATGTTTTAAAAATCAACTAAAATAATATTTGGAAAGTGCTTAATAAACCAGGGCTCGGATTTGTCTCCATACAAAAATATCGGTATTTTTACCGTTCTTTTCGTTCTTTGGTTTTTTATTTCATTTCGTTTTTAATCGGACAATTTAATAATACGAAACCATTACTTAAATACATGATTGAGCATTGCATAAAAACATAAAATAATTCAAAATATTGGGCCATTTCGGGGTTTTTGCATAATACCAGTTCCAAGCCCTGTAATAAACTTTAATTATTTATTTAAACGTTATCAAGCAAAAAAAATTCACTTAATTTTTTTATTGCTTCAAAGTATGGAGAAATTAATAATTATTGATTTATGATATGTCACGATTTCCACTCATTATTGTAAGAAAACGGTAAATATTATCATGTTTTTACGTGTCCAACAAGTTGGATTATATTAGGTTTATGCCATTGTTGTTTCTTCCTATTCACGATTCTGCACAAAATAAATTCCACACAACTGAATTTAATCACATGCGTAATGCTTCACAGTCGTTATTTCTACGCAATCTTGTTTCTTCCTAGTAGCGATTCTGCACAATATGAATTCCACACAACTGAATTTAATCACATGCGTTATACTTCACGATTCTGTAATTATGTTTTTTTAAATCTCATACATAACCGGGAATCGAATCCGGTCGAAATTGGGGCGGGGAAATTTTTTTTGAAGATTTCGACTAGGAAAAAACAAGATAGTATAGAAGATAGATAGAATGAAAGATAAAGATAGTATCGTGAAGTATAAAGCATGTAATTAAATTCAGTTGTGTGGAATTCATATTGTGCAGAATCGCTACTAGGAAGAAACAAGATTGCGTAGAAATAACGACTGTGAAGCATTACGCATGTGATTAAATTCAGTTGTGTGGAATTTATTTTGTGCAGAATCGCGAATAGGAAGAAACAACAATGGCATAAACCTAATATAATCCAACAAGTTCCGTATTCTTAAATCATTATACGCGAAATTTAGGTACATGTCATCGGCATTAAAATATGATGAAACGAGGCATGCAAAAATATGTGCCTCACTCTATTTCTAAAGCAATACATATAATACCAGTAATTTTTCTTCCTACAAAAGGTACATTGCGCGCTTGAATGTGTGCGCGCCGTGTACGAACGCACTACAAAGAAATAAGAATACGTAAGAATGAGTATGGATGACACTCACACAGACGTGGTGTCTCGCGTCTGTGTGAATACGTGTCGCGTGCTCCTAAACGACCGAAGTGGACTACTTCGTTAGTTTTTATACTTTGGCAATATATTTTCGCCATATATTTTTGCTGGTGACTACAGTCACCAAATGGGACAATCTTACAAAAATCGACCTACTCCCAAACTAAGCAATACTTGTAACTATGGGTACTAGATGATGATATACATACTTATATAGATCAATATATACTTAAATATATAGATAGAAAAATCCAAGACTCAGGAACAAATACTCAACATCACAGATATTTGCCCTTACCTGGATTTGAACCCGGGACCTCCAGCTTCATAGGCGGTGTCACTCCTTCTAGGCTAAACGTGCCGTCAACGTTGGTGCAAACTCTCCATTTACTGTCACTTGCAACATTGTCATAAAGCACCGTCTAAACCAGTTTAGAGAAAGGCTCGAAACCCTAGACAAACGAAGTAAAACCCAAGTAACCCCGCTGAAAGCATAACGGGACCCGCGGTCGACGGCCCGACTAATGTTCTCATTATTTGCAGGAAAAATGATAATCACTATGTTTGCATAGTCCATCTCAGTTCGAACCGGACCGTTCTTATTTTCTAAGCAATAGAGTTGATTTTTATTATAACGGTTTAGCTAATTCTGTTTTAAACTTTGTTCAACTGTTTTGAATGTAAGAATTGCAGGGCTCGGAACTGGTATTTTGCAAAAACCCCGAAATAGCCAAATATTTTGAATTATTTTATGCTTTTTATGTAGAGCTCAATGATGTATTTAAGTAATGACTTCGTATTATTAGATTGACTTATTAAAAACATCATACCAAGAACAAAAAAAGAATACCGGTATCCGACCTCTGAAGAATTGGATAAGGATTGTGACTTAACTCCCATTTAAAAAAAAAGTAAGATGATGTGCTTTTAATTACCTTTCCATTGGTGACGTGCTGTTGGGGACGATTCCCGATTACTTATTCCCTGAGAAAACTCTAGGGACAGTTCATCTCTACTTCCCATAGATACAATCAGAAGTTGACTGTATTTTGGAAGCTTAATTAGTAACTCTCTGACATAATTTAATAAAATTGAAACCCAAGCCACAAATAATGCAATTTGTGCCTCTTCACAAAAGACATAAACTTCAAAATATCACAGCAAATTTCATACACCTAAGCAATCTTAGACGTATCGACAGGTGCTACGGAAGGGAACAGAACCTTCCCTTCCGTAGCACCTGTCACTAAACCCAAAATACACCTATACTTTATATGAACTAAAATCGAAAAGTCCTAATTCCACAAGGAACATACCCCGAATTACCTTGCTGCCAAAAAGAGCTATTTTCGATTTACACCTTCCTCTATACGACCCAATTTCGAATTGAACGAATCCTATAAAGACCTATTCTCAAAACGCACCAGTCCCAAAATACCCTAAATTTTATTTCCATGGTAGTGTCAAAACGCACAATTTTCAAAACGTGCTCGTCCCAAAATACACTAAATTCTCAATAGTCATATGTAGTTGAAGAAAATATCGTATGTAATAAATTGCCCAAGTCTCGAGATTATTACATAAAAAAAAACTTAAAATTATATACGCTTGTCAAGCGGGCGAAAATCTGTATATTAAAATAAAACATATAAAACTTAAATCAGGATTAAAGCTGTTATCACAACGACACACACTGGCCACTTAAAAGTGAAGAGTCAATATAAAGATAAATGGAATCGATGTCATCTTTCATTATTAATGAAGGTTGTCAACAAGGGTCGAAGCACTGCCTCTCCGACATAATATAGATTTAGTGTATTTTGAGACTAGGACGTTTTGAAAACCAGTCATTATGAGAATAGAGTATTTTGATATTCAAATTTAGGGTATTTTGGGACTGGTTCATTTTGTGAAACAGTTTTTATGCAAATCATTCCATTTGAAACTGAGTCATTTCAAGAATAGTGTATATCGAGAATAGCTCTTTTTGGAAATAAGTCGATTCGGGATTCATTCGTTTTGAGAATAGGTCTTTTCGATATTAGTTTATATTAAATATAGGTGTATTTTGGGTTTAGTGACAGGTGCTACGGAAGGTTCTGTTCTTAGCTGCATGGCGGGGACACTGATAATCGATTATTGTTGCGATCGAGATACATTAGCCTCATCCCTATTTACGTAATTTAGCAGATGCCAAAAGGAAACTGTAACATCTTTCAGAGTATAGTACCCGTAAACTGCCTATACAGTTAATCAAAATCGGGTTTATCGTATAAAGTCTATAATAGTACATTACACAACTAGGGTGGTAATACAAAGAAAGGCCGAGATCGCAGAAGTTTGCGGCCCGAGCTGCAAGCGAGGGACGTCAATATGCGATCGAGGGCTTTCTTTATTACCTCCCGTGTTATGTACAAAATTTTATGTCTACACTTGGCCAGAAAGCGGCTTTTTCCGTACGCGCAGCATGCGGAAAAAGCCACTTTATGGCCAGGTGTGGCATAAAATAAATAATAATATTATCATATGCATGAACAGAATCCGGCAAAATTGGTTAACTACAATAACTTGTGGACGAAGACCGTCGCTCTTGTTTGTTCTATCCATCGAGCCAGACCATAGTTTGTATAATAACGCAGCAGAATATCATATTTATAATTTAAAATGTCAGCGATTATTATGCTAAGCTATCGTGGTATTTTGTGCCGTTTATCGATAAAATATTAAGGGGAGGGGAGGATTTTCCAAATCGACCTCCGGGAGAATCAAAATAAAGTAACGAAATATTCATATTTTTGAATTGAAAAGTATATATATTATCGCTTGATGAGAAAAAATTACGAAAACAGGTATTTTTTTTAGTTTTACTTGATATCTACCTACTTATATCACACTATTACCACCAAAAAAATGTCAATAAATAGATAATTTTACATTTTACAGGGATCTGTGCGGTCAACTTTTTTTTAGTAGTTAAATAGTATATAACAATTTCTCGCATTTATATAACAACTTGGTTAACTACAATAACTTGTAGACGACCGTCTGGGTCTTGTTTGTTCTATCCATCGAGTGAGACCATAGTTTGTAGAACACAAAAACAGTAGTTTGTCCCAGTATAATAACGTCGCAGAATATCGATATTGACGTGATACAGCAAGTTTCGTGTAAGACGCTTGACCAAACAACGTTATCACGTTAAGGATCGATGCTTTGCCTGGCCTGTCAATTAACTTACTTACTAACGAAGTGGCTGGCGTCTTGAGTCAACTAGGGAGGCATATCGGCGTTCTATGATTGTACGTTTATTTTTTCAACGATTCGAGTAACTTGAGTATCGTTTTATTCGATTTTCCTGAAATTTAGTAGTTGAGGCTAATAGAATTTTTAAATACGAAAAAAATCGGACAATGATAAGAATCGGTTGAGGGGTCACGGATAAAATCGTAAGGATTCTTTCGTAGGAACTTATTGTTTTATTTTCTAAAGCATATTAGATTAATGAATTAGGGAAAAGTTAGTGCATGATGATTACTTACGTTCGACGCATGCATAATTTACAATTTAAAATATCTCAAATCGTTCATTACATCACGCTGTCGTGATATCGATACCTTTAGACTCAAAGGGCGTAAACGCCATTAGCACCTACGGCGTTTACGCCCTTTGAGTCTAAAGGTATCGATATATTTTCCGTCCATCGATAAATAAAAGAATAGGTATCGATATTTAATCGACTATTCTTCTGATTTTGAAATGAATAACAATTTGAATAAGAAAATAGGTAGACAGTTGGCACCCACACAATAACATCATTGTACAGTAGCACTCACGTATCCTTACAACTAAAGTGCCTGACTCACCGGCCTTTGTGGAGAAAGTGAGTTGTATTGTGCGCAATATCGGTCGAAAATTTCGCGAATTTGACCCAAAATAAACGAAAGAGTGGAAATTTAGTCACGATACATATTGATTATTTAAATTGTCATTCACAGAATTCAATGATGGTGTTTTTGCGAGGAATAAAAAGGAACCCGTTATAAATGTCATAATAAGTACGGGGCTAGTTGTATCGTAGGGGTTAAACGTGACACTTGTTCGTGATCTTAGGGCCTTATCACATTTGCAATTTGGGCGAGATGCGGGCAAGTTTCCATACAAAACCAGTCGCGAGCGCGAGCGACATTTGTATGGAACTTCGCTTTTAACTTGCCCGCAAATCGCAAGTGTGATAAGGCACTTAGCTCATTAGGATAAAACGATATTAGCTCATTAGGGCTCTTGCACACAAACGCGATACGACATCGCGTCGTGCTCCAATGCGACATTGTTTCACGATGCGACGTCGTGTAGTGGAAAACTTTTAATCAAAAACCAACTTTATGTCAGTGTTAAAAGATGTTGGTGTGTGTTGTATGAGTTTTTAAATAAAATAAATAAAAATAAACTGAAAAATTCAAATAGAGTTTTGTAGTTAGGGCGAGCTTAAAACGACGACTTTAAAATATCTAGGTGAAGTTATTGTAAGAATCATAGTTTTTATATACTATACTCCTCGCGCCGAATCATGATCCCTATGACAGTTCTTTCTCCATACTTTTGTAATGGCGTCGCTGTCATTTTTAAACGGTTTGTAGACATTATTCGGAAGTATAGCACGTACATTTACATATAAAATCAAATTTCAGTAATTATAAGTTTAGTTTAGTTACAAATAAGTTTTGTTTATCATTTTCGGAATCATACAAGTGTACAAATACAAGTGGAAAGAGTGAACTGTCATAGGGATCATGACTCGGCGCAAGGTTGTGATATCCCACCTACCTACCACAACCTACTGATGTACCATTCAACGAACATGTTACGATATAGTTAATAAATAAAAATGAAATTGACGTGAAATTTTTCAAATTAGCCGCATAAACATTTAAGCTTGAAGATTTCTGCTGCTTCAAGTTTTCAAATCATGAAACTTGTATTTTTCTTACAGCCAGAGTAAAGTTAATCCAGCAAGTACTTAGTTTTAAATCTTCCATTCCTTTTAGTTCCACCCGTTCCCGCGACAGCCTATTAACAACGCCCGAGAAAAGTAAATATGGGAAAAATGAACCGCCATTTTGATTGCATCGTGCCGCAAAGCAAACAAAATCAGAGGTAACTGCGGGAGTTCTCTGAAGTCCGAAGTTCGATTCGTGCTGTTCCTCTTACTCTTCTGTAAAACAATATTCGGCTGAGCGGGACGGCAAGACACAAAGTTCGACTTTGAAGGCCAGCTATTTACTCGCAACCGAGTGAGTTAAATAAATATGATCAGTAAATACTGAATTTGTTTACTATATCTCTATTTTGTTTCAATTTATCGTTTTAATTTGGCTTTCATCTTTAATTTACTTTTCACGACTACAGTAAGTATACAAAAGTTTAACTATTAAGAGTATTGCAATGTTATTAGGAATCTACATTGGCTACATTACGATATTATACTTGACCATTAAGTTAAGTACGCGCGGATATAGTTTACAAACAAAATTTGGTTCCTTATTCTTTACTCTGTTTACCAAGACATCTTTGGTTGTACCATCTTTTTATGTATCATCCTTGGTCAAATGATGGTTGTTTACATAGTAGACCTAACCGATCAATGAATAGGCACGACAAAAAAGCAAATTATCATCGAAATGTAGTTTTGTGAGGAATACTTTTGTGAAATGGGTCGAGAGGAAATCTGAACGTGGAAAATGAGAAAAAAAATGGGTTCGAGCTCCAATCATCGCTTTGAACCAGCCGTAGCACGAAATATGAATATTTACTACGTGCGCTGTGCCACAGTGGATAAATTCCTACAGTAAGGCCGATTTGCATTTTTTATGCTTACTTACAAGCTTGGTCTGCGTCCTGCAAGCTGTTATTTCTATGCGTTTAAGAACTCTGTCCTACTTCTACTAGGTCAGGACATGGGCTGTTTATCATTGAATATGTTTGTCTACATTAAGATTAGGTTATCGGTTTACGTGGGCTGGTTTTCCGCAACACGACAGATCGGACTTGGTTTACTTGTATAAGAAATTTCATCTCAATCTATCGAGCTGTTACCTCGGTAACAAACATCGAAACATCTTCTCAAGCTGTCACATTTATAATATTAGTAGGATAAAAGATGCCCAGAACTAGTCAAATAAAATCTCTAACATATCACCTGTGCCAGAAAGCTACGAGGGGGCTGTCGTAAAATTGTTCACCATACTACCTATTTAACCCGAACTACCTACTCTGTACAGAGCATTCAATAAAGCAGAATAAACGAGGCAATAACACTTTCAAAACTGATGTGGCCCTGTATAGTGTAAAATGAATGAGCACACGCAAAAATATCGAACACCACTATATCCCTATTGCTATAGAGTACCTAATAAGGCCGTATCAGATGTATTTGGGGAGCTTTCCAAAACAGTATCAAGGGAGTGTTAAGTATAAGTAATAAAACGTAAATAAATCATTTTTAGATTTTTTGTCTGTTTCTCGGTTTGTGTGTTTGTGCGCGCATCACGCAAAAACTACCCGACCGATTTCCATAAAAATGGTTGTACAGGTAGGTATGACCACCTTAACTTAACACATGAGATACCCTTTGCCCGACTAAGCCGGAGCAAAAAAGAGACATTTAACTTATTTCACTTCCACGAACGAAGGTGCGAGTGGGCCCACTAGTAATACTTACATTACAACAATTTCAAGTGACTGTACTACTGATCTTAATATGGTTACTGTATTTATTGGGCACTAAGTGAGGGCAACATCTGTTTCAATCAAACTGCATAATATGTCCCCGTCAATAATTTACACTGCAATGGACAGATTTAACGACTGTTTTTTACTGTTATTGGTTTTTGCTGAAAATATGTAAATGCCATAGGGTATCCTATCGTGTAAACGTTTGTGAAAATACGAGTAATTTGATATTTGTGAGTAAATAACGCGGCAATAACTGAACGGATTGAGATGAAATTTGGCATGTAATTAGAGCAAGTCCTGATTTGAAATATAAAATACTTTGTATGTCTAGTGCTACGATTTTATTATTATATAGCAATGATAAATAAATACAGTTTTTTTTGCGAAGTGTCGTCAGTAATAGACGATTTACCCTACTAACTCTAAAGCTACAATAAGAAATCGACAATTCACGTTTTATCGCGCCCAGTCCCTAACGACAATTACTGAAAACGGTCGGAAAACGGAGGCGAAAAAAAAACCGGACATATACACGGTGTAACACGAGGAATCCGAATAATTTTAACAGTGTGTTCCTAAGGTAATAAGAAACAAAAAAGATTATATGAACCCAGGTCGAAATATGATTTTAATTTTTGTTATGTTTTCATACATAATAAATTAATTATTTTTCCTACACCAGTAAATCAACACCTTAGGATAAGCTGGCAACGTTTCTTATTGTTATCTCTTTTAGGCAAGTAGGTACAGATGTAGTGCAAAATTATTTTCCATCGTATTTTATCGGAAAAGTTCGTATTTATCGTGCTCTCTCAATCAGCTTCAGTACCCATCTTACAGCCGCCATTTTTCACTTTGACATTTGACACTAAACAATAAAGTTCCATATTAATGGCTATAAAAACTTCACTCATTTAATACAATCATTGACTGACAGTTCGGGTGCCATCGTATTCCGATTGAGATCCGAGTTTACCCGATGGAAAATCATTTTGCACTACATCTGTAACGCCGGCTGTACACACTCGGAGAGACCAGGCGAGACACGCATGTTGTGCTCTTCCCACGATGTGAGTAAGAAAAGGACGTCACGCGTGTCTCGTCCGGTCTGTCCGAGTGTGTACAGCAAATTTTATTATCTATGACATAGGTGATAGATAATAAAATTCCCTTGTCAGGCATTATTGTTTTAAAGCAGGATTTACGTAAAAGTACAATCGGAACTATTTACTAATAATTTACCTATTTAGACATGCTTCAGTATATCGCACAGAGATTTACACTTTCGCAAAGTTAAAAATATTGTAACAGCCTCATTCGATTAAATTAGATTTTTTAAAACAAAGTCTACAAAAAGTAGCCCAGAAACAGTTATTTTGAACTGTCATGGGTACTCCTTACATCAAACTAAAAACTACTGGCCACTTCATTCCGCAATCATAATGACATTAATGACTTACATTGCGTCATCGTCATTGTTGATATTGATTTAATTATTAAGCATTGCCTCTGAACTTTAACCCACGAATAAGATTTGTACAACGTACATTTGATTTTCACAACGTAACTTTTATTATCTTGTACTGGTATTTATTATCTTGTCAGCCTTATCTAGTTGTTAAACTAGGCATAAGACGTTAGAAAGTGTCTTCAGAAATAATGAATGTTAAATTGAAGGATATCTAATACGGACCGTTGGCCTTAAGTTGGTGGGCTAGAGCTGGCTTTTGGCTGGGAGTGCTGGATATCTATTGGGAAATAAATGTGTGTGTACCTTGCCGTGTACTGCAGTTAAGTATAGCCGATTAAAAATGAGGCCGTTACGGTTTTACGATATTAAATTAATGTGAGTTAATGCAAATAAAAGTACCTGTGGTATGCTTGTACTTAATAAATAAAATGAAAGAATTTTGTGTATTATTTCGTATAATTTGTGGATAACATTAATTGCATAAGTAAGATTAATTAGTAATTACAATAATAAAATGAAATGTTTACAAAATTAACTTGCAACAATACTAGTACTACTCCTGCCGACAGTATTCATTCATAAAAAAATAAAAATAAACTGCCTATCATAAAAATATTACATCCATTAAGATTCCGTTAAGTACTTATGTACCCAGTACGTTGCTGTCGGTGTCTTTCTTACACTTTACTACTTGATACTCCAACGAACTCGTAATAGCACGAATACTTTTAATCCGTTGGCTTCATCATTATCACCATTTCTTCAGCCTGTTACCGCCACTGGTGAGCATTCGAGTACGCCATTCATCCCGAATCCCGATCATGTGCTGTTCTAACCTAATCCAAAAGTGATCCGGCTTGCCTTTAGTAATTACAATGTTCCAAGATTTGTGAAAGTTTCTTCATATTTGTTTTTTTTTGTCATAACATTCAATTTAATATTGGATTATTGTTATTAATTTATCGATATTTTTACGTTTTTGGAGAAAAAATATTAAGCTGACGTTGACATGTAAACATACTAATGACGGTACTGAATTTGACTTTTACAGTCAACTTAGACGTGGCGGGCTCGCAACGTCGCAATTATAAGGGTGTTTTGTACTGGAGATTTCATTACGACTTTTTTAAACATAAACGCAAATATCTCAAAAACCAAGCTGAATCTAGCAAACATTATACGACATTTTTAACTCCAAATAATGTCTGGAATACGCTGTTAAAATTATTCGGATTCCTCGTGTTACACCGTGTATATGCGAGTTAGACTGGAGTGGAGAAGGCTCCATACGTTCAAAACAATACAATACAATTTTATACTTCATTGCACAGACTTCTTATAGGTTTTCCTGTAATAAGAGTGTAGGACTAAATTTCGTATTTTTTTAAATTTTAGGTCCAATAGTTTCCGAGATAAGGGGAATGGACATATTTTGCCAATTTTCTTAAATAACTTCAAAACTATTTATATAAAAATTATTAAAAATAGATATTTGAGATTCTCACAGTGAGCTCGTTTATTTGATATATCACACGATTTAGTTTGCTAGCTTTTTTTCTAATGTTTCTAGTTAACTCCCCAAAAGTTTAAAATTCATAATATTTCTGTTACACCTCCGTGTTTGGGTTATAGACTTTAATAAGTATATGTACTTCAACTCAATCGTTTCAGTACTTTCGGAGCAAATTGGCTGTGACAGACAGACAGATAGACACACGAATGATCCTATAAAGGTTCCGTTTTTTTCCGTTTGAGGTACGGAACCCTAAAAACACAACCCATAATTATTGTAAAACGAAAAAACAAATTTAACGAATTGAAAAGCTCTGCAGCCGCGGTTAAAAATAAGTCCTAATCGAGTTAAGAGCCTTAAAAAAGTCCATTAAGCCGAGTCGAGTAAAGTTGGCTTGTATTCACTTTAGTACGAGTTTTGGCATCAATCCAGATGCTACTCGGTATTTATTAAATATTAGAAGATGCCCGCGACTTCGTTTGTGAAGGAGGAATGTTATAACCTTCATTCGTTTCGCCGTAGTCGGGTAAAAAGTTGCCTATAACCATCTGGAGATGGCCAGTTGTCGCTTTGCCACAAAATGGGTAAATCCGATTCAACAATTTTGGCAACCATTTAGTAATGTGTCAACTAAAACAAAAATATCGTTTTGCTAAACCGCGATATGATGACGTGTTAGATAATTAGTGCTATTATTAGTGTATTTCTTGATGCACTTACATGCAAAACGAAATAACCACATTTTTACTAAAAAAAACCCGACCGCGGTGCACTTTGAAACTGCATAAAATCCGCCATTTTGTTTATTTTAACGAACTTCATACCCAGTGACACTCGCACCATCAAGACGAATCTAATGATGTATCATTTATCAAAATCGGATGTGCCGTTGAGTAGTTACGAGCGGACACAGGAACGGACATACATACATAGATACAGGTCAAACACATAACCCTCCTTTGGGCTTCGCCGCAGTCGGGTAAAAACATGCAAATAAAATAACAAACCACCACCAAAAATACAAAACTCGACACGTGTTCGTTTTCATGAAAATATTTATTCTGTGCCACAAAAATCAACGACTAACTCTGACTCCGCCCGCCTGGCCCTATAATTTGAGTTGGTAATCCAAATTGAACGTGATTAATGAACAGTTTTCAGCTCACAGTTGTTCCAGGAGGCTGATTCAGAACATCGCCGCCATCTCGTCCCAAATATAATTTGGCGCGTGAACTAACGGTTCGGAATCGGAGGCCACGCTGCTGTGGTCCATAAAAAAACTGAAATAGTACATTACATACCGAGGCCAGTAGAGTAAGAAATGCCTCAGATCTCATGGAATTGTCGGCCGAGGCGAAGCCGAGGACGACAAACATGTGATCTGAGGCTTTCTTATTTACTGGCCAAGGTTTGTATACTATTTTTCTGTTCGACGGAGCCAGAAAGCGGCATCTTGAAATTGGCAAGGTGATGCTTGCCGGCCGGAGGGCAGAAAAAGTATAAACTAATGCGTACTCGCCTATCTATTGCCCATTTATGTTTGTAAGACAAGTTGTAATACCTAAATATTTTGTTTGTTGTCGTGGGACCTATTACATGCAATACTAAAACAGAAGGTCCCGCGACAGCAAGTAAAATATTTAGGTACTTTTTTAGTCGGGAGTTTTTCAAATGTACAATGTATTTTTACTAAATGCTGTTTGTTCAACATTATTACGAAAAAATCTCCGATCTTTTAATTTCGAATTAGAATGTCTATTTCGTTTTTATTTTGAGGTTGTTGGTTATTACTAGGTCATGAGTCAAATGATATTAGGGACAGATTGGCGACGAAGTTGTGCACCACCTTAGACCGAAATTCGCTGCATTGCGCTACGCCAGGAATCTCTTCCGTTTGTTTGTTTATGTAATAATTTAATGGATTAAACCGCTTTTGCAGTTCTCTCAGAATTTTCAATCTCAACGGTGATTTATGTAAGATGGTTTACCGGTATTTCTTTAAGAGCGTTGGTGGCTTAGTTTAGGCCTATCTTCTTCGGAGAAAAGCACTCTCGATTGACCTAAGTGGCCATTTTATTGACCAAACGGGATTATGGCAAATAAAAAAAAACAGCTTAGTTTAGCCTTTCATCAAAAGTTACCAGTTATAAGTTTAGAAACCTACCGAGTTACAACCAACTCTCTTAAATAAAAATTTAGTAATGTGCAACGTACCCACACTTCTCATTGACATAAAAAATGAACATCAATATTTTATACATCATCAGCCAACAAAGGCCCTCTGCTGGACATAGGCCTCCCTCAAAGAACGCCACCATGACCAGTGCTGTGTCAACCGCATGAAAAGACTCTAGCAACGTTCACGTCATCAGTCCACCTTGTTTTTACTCACGCTACATCTTCAAATGCGTGTTCGCCTTTGAAAAACTAGTCGGCTGCAGAAGCCATCTGTTCTACGAGCAATAATGTGCCCGTCGCAATATAATGTATGGAACTATAATGTCTAACAAAATGGACTTTGAAATTTGCCCCAAACGCCCAAGTTTTAAAATCAATACGTCTTATGTATCAAGTGGTGTTGATAACCAACTTAATATTTACTATCTGCGAGTCTAATAATTTATGACATATTAAGTTTAAGAAGAGATAAAAATCTGTGATTGGTTACAAAGCTACTGACGTGAGAATTTCATTTGCCGCTACAGTTTTTTCTTCAGTACTAAGTACGCCCTGTATGTATTGCGTGGGGTCGATTTTGAGCTTCAGTTACGCTTCCATACTTATTATATTTCGGTGATTGTGCCCTGCCTATTGGTACTTGTTCTTTTGTACATCCCAATTCAAATTTTGAAAAAAGAATTTGACGTTATACTCTCACATTCTATATCTGCGAATCATGTGTATCAATTATTAGGGTTCCGTAGCAAAATGGTAAAAAAGGAACCCTTATGGTGCGACTCTGTCTGTCTGACTGTCCCAGCAAGATATCTCAGGATCTACTGATGCTATCGACTTGAACTTTGGATTAGTGTTAAAAATTGCTTACTCGAGCATATTGGATAGAAAAAAAAATCTTATACCTTTTTTACTTTTTTTTAAAGGGGTCCGAAATGGGATGTGGAAAAATAAAAGGAGAGCTATTATATCGAGTGGGATATCAAATTAAAGGACTTAATTTGTTAATTCCAAAGCCATTTTTATTTTTTTTCTTAATTTTGTACTTTTCGATTTATTACCAAAAACGTTAAAAAAAATACCATTCCCCCTATTATCTTCGAAGTTACTGAACAGAAAAATCTGTAATAATTCCCAATTATTAATATCATCCTAAATATTACAGGAAAAATAAAACGGTTTTCCTAAATTGCATCGTTTTTTAGAAAATGTCAAAAATCGTACACATACTTATTTGCTCCTACCAAAGACCATTAAAACAAGAGGACTGTCATTCTCCATACTTTGGATCGTGCCCCGACCGCAAGGGGATATCCAGGCAAAAACTAGATGGCGCTAAAAAACTAAACATTTAACGATGTTATATTTGAACAAAGAAACCTAGTACAATAACAATTAGTTCGTAAACAGCTAATCTTAAATACATTCTAACATTTAAATACTGTGTCACGCTTGCAAAGTTGAATAATTGTAAATAATGTAATTCTTATACCTACCAAGCTTATACATAAATGGCGTTGTAAATATCGAGGAACAGCTTTTTGTATGGAGAATGACAGTCCTCTTGTTTTAATAGTCCTTGCTACTAAGCTAACCGCCATACAGTTTTTCTTGAACTATTCACGTACCTATCTACTTACAAGTTTGTACGGAACCCTCGGTGCGCGAGTCTTACTCGCACTTGACCGGTTTTATGTCTTGTATGTTATATTAAATATCATACAGCTTTAACGATAATATTATCTCGATCGTAATAATATTCACTCGGTTCTCGGTAATGGCATAAAAGTTTTAATATACGAGTACTTGCGCGTACTGGATAAAATAAAAATATTTATGGTTTATGGCGTCCTAGAGGGAACTCTCATACTGTTGGATAAAAGTGGGATATTTAATATTTATGTCTCTCTTTATATCTAAGGATAAAATGCTGGAGATAACAAAAATGTTTGTCTGGCTGTCCGGCTGTTTTCCGCTAAAGGTCATACTCGTTATATCACAGAACACACAAAAACTTTCATATTTTAAGAAGCCGGATCACCTGAGAGAAAATGATCATCGACGCCGCCCATAGATATCTGCAATACCAGAGGAGCGGTGAATACGTTGTCGATCTCTTAAAGCCCCATTTACGGGCTTTTTTTAAGGACCCGTGTCACAGCGTTAGTATGACTAACGGTTTTGAAGTTATAATAATGTTGGCAGTGCCATCGTTCTTGAATGCTTCATAGTATGAATGTAAACACTTTATTGCACAGAAACAACACAAAGATCAATGGGTTACGTACAAAGGCAAACTTATCCCTGTAAGGGATCTCTTCTAGCTAACCTTTGAGCAAATGAGAAAGAATGGTGAACGCTAAAGAAGATAGACAAACTAACAATTTCATTTATTTACTTACACAAAGAAAATAACGCAATTTTTGAATACACATAGAAACTTAACATCAGACATATATTATTAAACATAAACAACTAAACTAGTTGATAACATTATAGTTTCTTGAGTCTTGAAATCAGATAGATTTGTATAATCACCTGTACCTCTAGCACAACTGTGACACGCGACTCTTTCTCGCGCGAGATATGCTACCCATCTCTTTCCAATCAATATAGTGTGACAGTGACAGGTGATGCTCTGTCGCGCGAGAAACGAAGTCGCGGCTAGTTATGCTAGACGTACTGGTTAGTTCATTTGTACCCCCCCCCCCCCCCCCCCACCAACCTCGTCCCCCTAGATGCGGGTAATAATGTGAAAATTTAATGCAGAAATTTCCATTTCCCGATATCGTATTGGCGTGTTAATAATATTGAGTAATTGAATATTAAGCGGGCGGTAAGATATTGCTAAAATATGAGGCTTCAGGCAGGCTTTGATAATTATTATTATGACGGAAAATTTTACCCGATTTTATCTCTCACAACAGAATATAATTACAGGAAGCATCATAATCATAATTAAAATGTATAAATTCGCTTATTACGAACATGTCATGAATTCTTTGATTTTATATCGCGTTTAATTTCCTATTGTAAATAATTTGCTTGAAGATGATTTTCACAGACAACGCGAAACGATTATAATAACACACGATTTTTCTAATCATAAATTTGCCGAGGTTATTCATATTCATAATATGGTTCACTGAACAACAGTTACCTACTATAGCTTGGCAACTTTGTTGGTGACACTTGTTACCGCCAACACGAACGGAGGCCGCCGGAGGCCGCCTCCGGTCCGGCTGGGTCGGTCGTCAGGTAACTTGTGTAAGTAGTTACGGCTGCACATAACAAAAAGCACACAGTTCTTAAATAAAATTTCAATCTAACGAAGAGGAGGTTCCATTTTCAAAAGAATATCACTTCTAAAATGGTAACCGACAATCGGGGAACGTTCCTTTTTGTTCCAATGGTACTGGCCAGTTAGATTTTCAATTTAAAGGACAATAGCGACACTCGACGCTTGGAGCGTCAGCTGATTGGCTAACGTAGCGTAAAGCGTTTACGCGGCGTAAAACGGAGCGTAGTATCCCAGCTTACAATCAGTTGGCTGATGACACACCCGTATATGATAGTAATTGCGTTGTTACGCGTTAAGTTTATACTATAACTCAGGGACTAAAAGACAAGAAAGTTTTATAGATGTTATCAAATGGTATCTCAAGTTTTAAGGAATCATGTTACAGTATTTATGCCACACCTGGCCATAAAGTGGCTTTTTCCGCACGCTGCGTGTATGGAAAAAGCCGCTTTCTGGCCAAGTGTAGGCATAAAATGATGTACACAACACGGGAGGTAATAAAGAAAGCCCTCAATCGCATATTTACGTCCCTCGCTTGTAGCTCGGGCCGCAAACTTCTGCGATCTCGGCCTTTCTTTATATTGCCACCCTAGTTGTGTAATGTACTATTTATGCATAGGTACTACTACTTGTACGAGTATAGTACTCTAGTCGTTTAATTAGGGCCGGCAAAGGTTTATACGACTAAATTATATGACTATCTTATAATAACTGAAATGTGATGTTGGGATTAAAAGATGCATTGTTTGGAATAGAAATGCTTTAATAATGGCTCCATTGCATTAAGAATGCAGGGAGAGATGCGAGTGTGTGCGTATTACGCTACACACTCTAGTCGTTTAATTAGGGCCGGCAAAGGTTTATACGACTAAATTATATGACTATCTTATAATAACTGAAATGTGATGTTGGGATTAAAAGATACATTGTTTGGAATAGAAATGCTTTAATAATGGCTCCATTGCATTAAGAATGCAGGGAGAGATGCGAGTGTGTGCGTATTACGCTACACACTACAGCAGCTTAGACCTGTACATGACATTTTTATACAATTATCCGTCGTTTAAATGAAAATTATAATATTATGATCTTGATCATTGATCATCTTATAATAATTTCAGCTCTGACCTTTACGACTGTTCGTTGTCCAAACGAAATTTAAATGAGCACCATACAACTCTTTGGCTAATAAACGAAAATTATATGATCATCGTGTATCGTTTACAATCACTATATAATTTTTTGGTCATTTAAACGATGAATAATGGTGTAAATATATAATTCGAGCTACGGCTCTTGCTTTTTCAAGCGATATACACAGACCATTGCTACTACAACTTTAAATTTAGCTAAAGTAATCATTTCTGTAGGCTTATGATGCTACGCTTTGTCACGCGATAAATAAATGATAAAGCATCCGTCCCGTTCTGACAATATGTATGTGAGAGTGACGGATGCATTATCATTTATTTATCGCGTGACAAATCGTAGCATCATAAGCCTACAAAGTAACGGAAATATGTATATCCTATGATAAATAAAATAAAAGTAGAACTAGACTGAAAACTTGACTGAAATTAAATATTTAAAAATGTATAATACTGTCTTAGAATATATCCCAGGGACCGATAAATAAAGTAGAACAACGGCATCACGATGTTCCTGAATGGCACGGAAAGGTGAAATCGCCGATCAGGCGACGCGATCAAAGCTAACCTGGGGCAACGTTTAGGGAAAATACGCTAACAATTTTTCACCCAAACTATTATCCTTACATCTATCTATGAAAGAAAGCATTTTTCAAAATTCAACCCCTAAAGAGCTCGCGGGTGACCTCTATATATTATAAATGCGAAAGCGTGTTTGTCACCATTAGATTTTTTATTTTTTTATTTATAATGTAAAGAGTGTCATAAATGACAAACCAAATAAAAAAATGATTAGGTTTAAGTTAGCTTTAATATTATGTAATTGTTTCTTGCTTCTTAAGGAATTCATATTTATTTAATTATTTTGTTTTTATTTATTTGTTAGTTTATACTCGTAGTTTGCTCTTTTTAAACAAGATGTCATGGGCATAAAATATTAATACCATTATCATGTCCAAAAAACTTGTAAAGGCGACCATATAGCTTAATACATAAAGTCTTAACTGAGCTAAAGACATTACCATTAGCCATATACATTTAGTACTGTAGACTAGGGATGGTGCGGATGCACATCCGCATCTGCATAACTTCCGCGTTAATTTAAGAATCCGCATCCGCATTCGCATATGCAATGAAACGATGCAGAGATTATAAACGGATGTAGATCTGTGCAATTTGTTGCAAGAACGAGGCCTAGCGGGAGCGTGAGCTACGTGTCTGTGACTGTTAGTTTTATTTTCAACGATTACGGGTCGTTTTTAAAAAAAGTTTACTTGTACCAAAATGTTAATCTTGTTTGTTTGTTAGCGGAAGTGAACCATATAAAGTGTATGGTAAACACATTTTATTATATTAATTCCTTAACAACTGACATTTGTTTTTGAAAACCCTTAGCCAATTAAAAGTTTTGCTTCGTTTATATGTGCCTCGCTGCACGTGTGAAAGCGACTGACTCTAATTGACTGACGATCATATTTATTATTTATTTATATTATCATCATCATCACCATCACCATTATTATCAGCCCATATACGCCTCACTGTTGAGCATAGGCCTACTCCCATAGATGAGAGTTATTTATGTAATTCCCCTAAATTATCTTTTTATACGGATTTTTTACCGACGTCCGCAACCGCATCCACATCCACGCATGTCAGTCTCAAGGTATCCGCATCCGTGGATGTTAAAAAATGCATCTGCGACATCCCTGCTCTAGTCTGAACACTGCGAATGCTATGCACTCAAAGCGCTCTCGTAAAAGTGCAATGCAATTTTGTAATGGACATGACAAAACATTAACGTCGACATTGTGTGTCTTGGATGCCTTTGAGAACTTTACGTACCTAAGATATTTAGCTGTAATAATTTACAGTGGTATAATAGTAGTTTATGCAACTGATACATAATGAGGGGGCCTTGTTTTAAGCACAGCTAGAATTTCATAATAGCATAGTTTTCGATGTTATTATGATTTTTCATAAATTATAATAGCACTGGTACAAATAACACACTGATGTTACATTACTGGTTGCAATAATGGTGGTCATTATTCACGGTTTCCGAACGCATAATTTCCATTGTTTTATTTTTGAGTTTCGTTATAAGATCGCTAACGAAGCCAAAAATTATTGCTTACCCCATCGAGTAAATCATTATAAATTTTCTTAATCCGTTTTTCAAAGCGCTCGAACTTCATTTTTACGTCCCGACGTTTCATAACCCTTTCCAGCGTTCGTGGTCGCGGGTAGACTCTACCCGTTTACGCGGTTTAATCCGTTTCAGTTGTTTTATTACAATTAGCGATAATTGTGGGAACCGAAGACAATATTATACATTTTTAAATAGTTAATTTCAGTCAAGTATCAAACTATCATTTTAAAATACACAGCAAAGTGGAAAATCCCCTTAAATCGCTAAGTATACTACAGAAACATTAAGGTAAACCATAAGATATACAATGTATGGAGATAAATGTCAGAGCTGCGGTGAGGTGTTATGGACCAGTGACTGTCGTTATGTCGGTCTGTCCCGTTTAGACCCGGAAAAGTTTAGATGCGAGTCATTATACGGGACACGCCACTGTTATTTTAGTTTCAAACAGTGATTATGAGAAATATGTTTTAAACGTTTATTGCGTTCCTCGGTGCTCCGCTTTAAGGCAAAGCCTGGGTTCAATGCTAATTTTGGTATGGTTACGCACAAAAACCCTTAATCCGAAAAATAGGTATTGCTGAGCAAACACTACTAATGGCGCGTCGTATTGGTGCGTATAAACGCACGCTACTATTAAATGCTTAACTCCTGCTTCTTCTTTTATTTCATCTGCTTCTTTCTTTTTTCTTCTTTCCTGCTTCTTACTCAGCTGTGGAAGCTGTATAAATACATTTTCTGTATTAATAAGAAATATGGAATGTTCCTGAGTCTTGGACGTTTTCTGTCTATTTGAAATGAAATGAAATAATTTATTTCTACAAGTAGGCCTCAAGGGCTCTTTCACATGTCTGATTCTTTTGGCACTTCGGCAGATGACATTCTGGTGAGAAGAAGTGCCGGAAGAAACTCACCAGTTTCTCTTTAAAACAACATTTAAATATGTAGTTATCTATATAAGTATGAATATCGTCGTCTAAACCCATAGTGCAAGCATTGCTTAGTTTGGGACTAGGTCAATTTGTATAAGATTGTCCCTCAATATTTATTATTATACTGTATATCTTTATTTTCTTAGGCTAGGAATTTTATAATACATATATAAAAAGTGAAATACAAAATGAAATTACAAAATATAAACACATTATAAAAAACCTAACCTAGGGTGCCGCCGGCATTATTATTTAGGTAAATAGGTCTCTTTGTAACAAAACTGATGTTCGGTTCCGGACGTAACGCACCGTATCCGATCGTCTCTCTCCATCGCATAACGCGTGCGCTATTTCTGTTCGCCGGCTCAGCTCCTCCGGAAGAGCAATATATGATACTAGTAGCCGCGTAGCAAAATGGCGGAGTGAACCACTCCAGTACGTCTAGCATAACTGTGACACGCGACTCTTTGTCGCGCGACAAATGCTACCTATCTCTTTCCACTCAATATAGTGTGACATTGACAGGTGATGCTTTGTCGCGCGAGAAACGAAGTCGCGGGCAGTTATGCTAGACGTACTCACTGTAAGCTTATGATGCTACGCTTTGTCACGTGATAAATAAATGATAAAGCATTACGTTCTGACAAAAAGTGTGTGAGAGATGTTTTATCATTTATTTATCGCGCGACAAAGCGTAGCGTCATAAGCTTACTGTACTTCTAGCACAGCTGTGACATGCGACTCTTTGTCACGCAACAAATAATAGACCTATCCTTTTTAATATAGTGTGTCAGCGACAGGAAAATTCGAATTGGTATGTCACGCGACATACCAATTCGAATCCAGTTGTGTGAATCCAGCTAGAGTGTGACTGACTACGCTAAGTTTGCAGAGGTCAAAAAAAGGTTTTATTGAAAGAAAAATGCATATGGCAACATCACAAGACAGAGGATTAATTAGTCTTGATATTTGGCAAATATCTTTCCGTTTATAAATATATAATGTGTCTACATAACCTGCTGAAATAAATATTCAGGACAATCTTGCACAAATCGATCTAGTCCCAACCAAACTAAGTAATGGTACATGCATGTACATATTTAAATACATAGAAATTATCCAAGACCCTAGAACAAATCGCTTAGTTTGGTTGGAACTAGATCGATGTGTGCCAGACTGACCCAGATATTTATTTCAGTAGGTATGTATATGTTGCAGCCAACTAGTTTAATTAGCCATTTGGTTAACTGCCTAGCATTTACACTAAACTTTGACCCGCCAGCAGGTCAACGAAGCCCCGCTGCGCGGGGCTTCTATTTATGTTCTGAAGGGCACAAGCTGACTAACAAACCTAACCTAAAATAAGGAGTGTATTTAATGCAAAGGCTAGGCAGCTAATTAAGCTAGTTGGCGGCGCTATATACACATTTTGTAATATTACCAAATACCAAGATTAAATAATCCTCTTGCTGTAGTTTCTCCATGTTGCCATAAGTATATTTTTTAATAAAACCTTTTATGCCACACCTGGCCATAAAGTGGCTTTTTCCGCAAGCTGCGCGTACGGAACAAACCGCTTTCTAGCCAAATATAGACATAAAATGATACACAACACGGGAGGTAATAAAGAAAGCCCTCGATCGCATATTTATATCCCTCGCTTGCAGCTCGGGGCGCAAACATCTGCGATATCGGGATTTCTTTCTATTACCCCCCTAGTTGTGTAATATACTATTTTCGACCTCTGTAAACATAGCGTAGTCCGACTATAGCTCAGCTGGTACTTACTACAAATATTTCCCGGGTTTTTCTTTCACGCCCTACCCAGCAGCCGTATCTACACATTTAGCCATCGTGATGTTATTAGATATCGATCGAGTAATCCCGACCTAATGAGGCTGCAAATGGCGGCAAATTGCAGGCTTATGCGCGATCCAACTTAAATATATGCCAGCTAACGTGAGATCATTGGGCGTAGTTTTAGAGCATTTATTTTATGAGTGAGTACGTTCTACTTTAACTAATAACACAGAATAAGTATTAGTACTACGTACAGAAGAAGAAGTCGGTGGAAATCGAGTTCTGTTGATACCCCCTCCCCCCTGATTTGGTTTAACTTTACATCCCAAAACTTTTTTGTTGTAGGAGAACTGCGTTGCGAGACTTGCATCTTTATACATGTAATGTTATTGATGGGATAATATTTAAACGAAACGATTTATTCGATACGTCATACTTTTGCACTTGACTGTATGTTTGCAATAAATATTGCACAAAATAAGACAAAATACAGTTAAAAGTTGCAAAATACAATTATATCTGCGAACTTATCCCTAAACTAATTGACTAACTTTACAATAATAACACTAACACTGACAAACGCTGACTGGCAGTAAACAAAGACATCGTAAATAAACCAAACTCATTCAACTTTGAGTGGGAAAACTCGACATCAGTACAGTATAATGTAAAACGTAAACACAGGTGGCCGTTAGTCGGGAACTTTTAATCAAACCCGAGGGTAGTGATTTAATTATAAGACGGACGCGGCAGGTGATGAAAGGGGTCGTCCTATCGGATTGATCCTCTAAAATTACCGTAAGTACAGGTAAGCTATGGGTTTTCAATTTTGAGGCATTTTTGCGTAACCCTATCCTATAAATGTGAAAGTTTGTGAAGATGTTTTGATGTTTGGAGGTTTGGACGATCGTTATAAATAACGCAGTTACAACTATTTTATGAGTTATTATATGTAATGGTAATGGTAGATCAAGGCTTGGATTGAAACGTAGGATACTTTATTTCCCGTTAAATATTTCCCTTGAAGTACCTATATGTTTGAATGCTGAAACTTTTAGAGTACTTAATTAGATAATTTTTACAGACACTTTTTAAGTAGATAATATTTTGTTATTGAAACCTGTTTTTACAAAATACTTTTTCATCACACTTGCTCGTAAAGGGTGTTATAACACGCGCGCTTATAGACCAACTCGAGCCGATTTACCCCCCGTGGGTTACAAATATCTATAACTCCCACGGGAGGAAAAACTGTATGAAAATCTATAACTCCCTTGGGAGTTATGAGTTTAGTTTTAAAAGTCGTACGTCATTTCAGACTAAGGAGGTTTCGAATCAGCCAAGGCTATTTCACATCTTCAAAACTTGGCAACAAAACCAATTTTAGTGTAAATAAAACATATATATATGGTATATTTTACTATTATTTCCGTAGTTTTTGCGATTATTTTAATGCAATTAAATTAATTTAGTTTAAAATTTTATTTTGAAAATCGGTACAATCTGGCGACATTGCCTGTCAAGTTTAAAAACTAAACGCAGTTCTTAGCATTATCTGTGGAAGACTATATTGAAAAAGTTGACAGTTGAAGTTGTCTCTTAGCGGGTGCGTTTAGTTTATTTCATTTTTATGTTTTATTTTTTTTTCCTCGCAAATGTGATGAAAAACATTGTGTGTATCACGGGCAGTAAGAAGATTACAAACTCGAGTCATTAAAAGCCCTCCGCCTACGGCGTCGGGCTTCTAATAGACTCTCGTTAGTAATCCCCTTCTTACTACCCTCGGTGCACAATGTACTATAACGAGATTACTTAATTAATTATGTTAACGGAGTAAGATTATTCTTTCCTCCTCTCTTCCATTAAAATACCACATTATCAAAGTTTAAAGACGAACAAGCAGTCCAACTTCGGCCGTTTAGGAGCGCGCGACACGTATTCACACAGACGCGCGCGCGCGTCTGTGTGAATACGATCGATACTGGAGCATTCTTACGCATTGTTAAAACTTTGCTTGCAGTGCGTTCGTACACGGCGCGCACACATTCAAGCGCGCGATGAACCTGTTTTAGGAAGAAGAATTACTGCTATTATTCTGTGACATTATGAACTGATATCCTGATGAGAGTTGCTGAAGTCTGATGGATGCGGCAGCACAGAACCGGTCTTAGTGGCGTTCTTTGGAGAAAGCCTATGCCCAGCAGTGGTCTTTTGTCAGACTATGAACTAGCTAATATTAATATCTAGAGCAGTGTTTTTCAAACTATTTCATGCCACGACCCCCTTTATATGCGAAAATATTTCGCGACCCCCTATCCTCCACGATTTCTAATCTGAATTTTATTCCGTTACACATTTGAGTTTTTTTGTTTTTTTTTTTGTCCTTATTGACTGAGGTTTCTCGGCGCTCGCGACTCCCTTCTAGAGGCTCTGCGACCCCCCAGGGGGACGCGATACACACTTTGAAAAACACTGATCTAGAGGACCCGTTTGTTGGTCGCGAAGGTGAAATATAAGTCAGGTGTATAGTGTGCAGTAGCGTGGCGTCTAAAGAATTCGATTCTTACCGGCTTGCCTAATATCAGGCATTTGAGCATCTCATTTTACAGCTCTTACGGAAACTGTACGACAAATCTGCACCGGCTTGCCCAAGGATATATTTTACGCCACGCCACTGATAGTGTGTATTTGTGTTATGTCACGTACAAATTGGTGCAACGTAACATATAATGCAACATGCAATGAAAGAATTTGCCATTTACATTGGTACAATGTTTCATGAAAGGTAACACACTTTGTAAGAAATTCCCAAAGTCTGGACGCCTTGCGGGCGCGAACTGCGTATTTGACGCGCACGCTAGATCATTATCTACCCGTATACCAAAGTATAAAGATAAACAAGTAGTCAAACCACGTCAAACTTCAGCCGTTTAGGAGCGCGCGACACGTATTCACACAGACGCGCGATAGCGAACCTATGTACAGATTAAAAAGTAGGTATATCTAGAGATGACATTAAAATAAATAAAAAAGAGTAAACGTAACTCTTAATGAATATATGTGTCAAAACTACGGCATATTTTAGAGCAGAAAAAGGAAATAATAAGGCTTTCAAACAACGTTCATCAATCACAATAAACAATGGAAGTGCATGGAATTTTGAACGTAATGCTCGCAGCGGCGGAGCGAACATCAATGTTCATTAGAAGTAAAAGGCTCCCGTGTTCAAGCATGCCTGATATTTCCGTAATGGAAAATTATTTCCAAAAGGGAGATATGATAAAAAGATAAAATATTTTGCCCGGTTTATGATAATAATAATGTTTTAGTTATCTACATATGTGACTAAAATCAAAGAAAACCCCGCTTTAGAAGGTCTTACGAACTAGACATTCAGTTGATTTTATTTTATAAATCCAAGGTTTAATGTACGGAAGAGAAAAGAACATAAAACCATCTACTGAGTTAGCAGCAACGACATGGTAAAACGGGGTATGCAAAAATATCTGACACATTATTCTCATAGCAATTAGATCGTGTCAGATTTATGCTGACGGATTTTATTATACAGGATGATTTCTGGGTCGTGATCCCGGACCAGCTTTTTCTGACTCTATAACTGGTCAATACCATTTGATCAAAACAGCATTAATTAAAATTTTCTTATTTTCAAGTAAAATTAATCTAAACTAAGTAAATCATGATCACCCTATGACTGTTGACATACGCAGTATGGGAAGCGACAACATGTCGCATTGAGTAGAGTGACCAAATTTTATGCAAAAAATGTTTTTTAAATAATTACAAATATTGGTGATAAGAAATTAATAATTAATATCATTAGGTTCATCTATGAATATTGTATTATGCCTTATTTTTTGCTCCACGACCCAGAAATCACCCTGTATATTTCCGGTGATTGTACCTTATTCTATGTAGCACCTTTTCTCTATTGTTAAATGCTAACTGATTATGACTTAAAAATATTATAACCCCAGCAGCTGACTTAAAAATATTATTGGCAGCTACAGAAGACATAACATTCTATTTCGCTCCTGGCTTCCTAACATTTTTAATTAAATGAAATCTTACTTACGACTAGACTCCAACGTCTCGCAACATTGTTCGTATTTCCTGAGCAAAAATACACTATTTGTTACGTACGGCAAAGAAAAGTTAGAGCTGTCAGAAATGTACGAGTTTCTCACTGCCTGTCTAGGCATCTATTTGATCTGGGGGCACGGTAGTGCCCCCGGCAAGTCGAGCAAAACAAAGGCACGGCCGTACCATCCTTTTCTCGAAGCCATTCAGGTCATTTTCAATCTCCTGTAATTTTGTGGTAGCTAAAGCTAGAACCCTGAATTTTCAGGGATATATATGGCACAATAAGACTTAAGTATATTTTCAATAAAATTCAATTTGAACGTGTAGTTTAAGAAATATTGCACGTCAAAGTTCCTTAGTTTTGTCACTGACTAACTGACTGATGATCATCATAAGTCTAAGGTACTTCTAGCAGACCCACAAGCTCCAAATTTTGAACATAGTTTTTACTCTATGAAGTCCTACAAAACCTAAAAATATTGCAATTTCAGTCACAAAACTGCACACATAAGTTTGTAATCCTATACAAATACATGCGATTACAAAGTTTAGTTTAGTTTTAGTTTTGCAGTTGAAATTGAAAGGAATGGATTGGAATGTAATAAATAAAGGAAGACCACTTAGTCGGTGGGAATCGAGTTCGTTCTGTGGACCCCCCCCCCCACCCCACCCCGGTACTGACTTGGTTTAACATTACACATCAAAACTTTTTTGTTGTAAAAGAACTGCGTTGCGAGACTTGCAATTTTTTACATGTAATGTTTTTGATGGGATTTTTCTTTCTTGTACGGATTAGATCAGTTCTCCAAAGAAGCTTTATAACTTTTGCAAAGTTAATAATAGAATAGTCTATTTTTATAAAACTAAGTCGACTTAGTTACACCATTTAATGTCAAGAAGGGTTGGCCGATTTTTTAGAATGTTTAATTTGTTGGACTTGGATTCGCTCTCACAAAAAAAATGAAGTAAACATTTATAGTGCAAAAATGTTTTTGTGTTTTTCTCATATTGTTTGTTATCCCTTTTTGTTGTGATGACGATCCTGGGAGATCCAATTTGATTTAAATCTAATGTACTTAATCTAATCTATTAACTCTGTGGCAGTACTGGCGGTACGAGGTTCGCCGGGTTAGCTAATAATAATAGTAAACGACACGATACGAGTGGGCTATGTTGGTCATTAGGAGTCGCGGCCCGCCGTAAGGCGAGGCGAATGCCCGGGAGCCCCGGGGGTGTCATACTGCCAGTCTGTACCGATTTTCAAAATGAAATTTACTAAAATAATTGCAAAAACTCTCTGAAATAATAGTAACATATACTGTATAAGTTTTATATACAGTAAAATTGGTTTTGTAGCCAATTTTCGATGATCCTACTATAATATTATAAATGTGAAAGTTTGTGAATAGTTATGTTTGGATGTTTAGATGTTTGGATATTTGTTACTAAATAACGGGGTAACAACTGGATGGATTGAGATGAAATTTGGCAAACAAGTAGACCATTTCCTGGATTGAAACATAGAATACTTTATATTGCGGCAAAGAGTTCCCTTGGGACAATAACGGGTATAACGCGGGTGAAGCCGCGGGCAAATGCTAGTAAGAAATAAGCCTTGGCTGATTTGAAACCTCCTTATTCTGAAATTACATACGAGTGAGTTCTATATTATAAAACTAAACTGACGTGGAAAAAACCTTTTGTTTGTATGGGGAACCCACCGACTCGAATCACCTTAAGAAGACGAATAAACTACTAAACATTTAATTCCTTGAGTGCACTTAAAATGTACTTTACGCTGGTTTCTTTTTTAGGGGTCCGCACCTTAAAAGGAAAAACGGAACCCTTATAAGATCACTTTGTTGTCCGCCTGTCTGTCCGTCCGTCTGCCCGTGTATCTGCCTGTCTGTCAAGGCCCTTTAGCTCGGGAACGCGTGGAGGTATCGAGTTATGTATATTTCGACACTCTCGGAAACCAAAATTTATAGCGTACTTTCCGTTGACATAGAACTATGAAATTTGGCAAGTAATACCGTCTTATACTACAAGTATCCGAATGTGGAATGAGCTCCCTGCCGCGGTTTTCCCAGAAGGCTACAGTATGGAGTTCTTCAAGAGGGGAGTGAATAGGTTCTTAAAGGGTCGGCAACGCGCACGTAATGCCCCTGGTGTTGCAAGCGTCCATAGGCTGCGGTGACTGCTTACCATCAGGCAGGCCGTACGCTTGTTTGCCACCCTAGTTGTATAAAAAAAAAAAAAAAAAGTAGGTATAGGGAAAATCTGGAAAACCATACTTGTAATTAAATCATAAAATTAAATAATGACGACAGGTTTAGCTCAGTGGGAGTGCCACCACCTACGAAGCTAGAGGTCCGGGTTACAATACACACACAGTTAAGTATGTGTTCATCTATATAAGTATGTATATCGTCGTCTAGTACCCGTAGTACAAGCATTGCTTAGTTTGGGACTAGCTCGATTTGTGTAAGATTGTCCCCCGATATTTATTTATTTACAAAAAAACATAGTCTTTATTTAAAGTATTTGTACGGAACCTTCGATGGGAGAGTCCGACTCGCACTTGTCCGGTTTTTAACATTTAAACATTACATATAAATCTATACGGCGGTATCTACTAGAATGGCCAGCTTATTTAGATCCAGCGAGCAAATCTCGGTAGTGTTCAGTGCTCTGATTTCTTGGTCCCGCAGCCGGCTGTCCCACATTCTACACAAAGCGCCTTTCATGCTCGTCGCGACCAATTTACTCCTCAAGTCGTTTTTCCCGCTTGTAGGTTTATGAGATTTGATGAGATGAGGTTTTTGATGACGGGGTGTTTTGTTTTGGCACCAATATGTATACACCAAACAGTTTCAATAATATGTATACAGGTTTAATTATTATGACAGTAAGGGTTATGTATACATATTTTAGAACTGTGTGTGAATATTTATCTTTGCTCTTGACTGTACAGCCAACGGAAATAATATAAGATGAAATGGCATTTCTTTTAACTATTCAGCCATTTACAGTTCCAATAAAAACAAACGATTATTACAAATTCTGCTCCAACTTCTGTGGTACTTTTGAAATTAACCATAATTTACTCTAAAACTACGACCAAATCATTAATTTGGCTAACTATAAACTATCAAAATAACGATTAATACCTATTACAAATTCTGTCCAACTACTGTGGTACTTGTGAAATGAACAATAATTTACTATAAAACTAGATTTTATTTTTAACTGCGGCGAAACCATTAATTTGACTAACTTTAACCTAATTATCGCTTGCCAGCACTAATTTAAAACCACACGAGTCCGTTATTATATATCGACACGTTGGGTAATGCTTTTCATTTAGCGATGCATTAAAATGTTTGCTAGCATTATTTGAAAGCGTAATAAATAATGAAGTTCGGCGAAAATAACGTCATTAAGCTTGTTAGTCAAATAAATTACGGGATGATCTAAGTATCCCCAAGTTAATATTAATGAAATACACGTGGGTTCATCATGATCATTTCAGCCATAGGACGTCCTCTGCTGGACACAGGTCTCCTCAATAGACTTCCACGTGAGCAGGATAGAAGCGACCCGCCCAGCGAGTCCTCGCAACCCTAATCAGGTCATCCTTGCTGGTGGCCGTCCCACGCTTTGCTTCCCAGTACGTAGTCCCCACTCGAGAACCTTTCTGCCGCATCGGCCATCGGTTCCTCGAGTGGTGACAGGTGGGTTTTAAAAGCTTTAATAACAAATCCGAAAATTCTACAAATATTACGATAACGAAACTAGCCTATGTTAATCTCATGACAACATTAATGGCAAATTTGTGTTAGCAAAATGCTAACATTCATAAGTAACTGCTAATAAAATCATTCTAAATTTATTTTATTTTTGTACAGTCGAGTTCATCATTATCTGAGCAAAGATTGGACCAAAAACATTTGAACAAGACCCTATTGTCAGAAGCATAAGAACTAGATCAGATATTTTTGATCCGTTATTTGCTCAGATAATGATGAACTCGACTGTACATTTTACTCGTAGGCTATTTGCTAATAACACTCTTTGGGCAGTCGTGTAAAAAACAGGACGTGATATATAATTAATAATTGGACGGATGTGTATAAAGTCCGTTTTATTTGTTAAAATTGATGTTATTTATTTGAATTTTAAAATCCCTGAAAAGTATGCATATGAATTACTTAAATTACCTATAATTATATTATTATCATTATATAACATCGATGGGTAATGATTAGCATTTTAGTTAGGTAATTTATATTTTATCCGATGAACTTAATATCTACCATGAAATGTCACTTCGAAATAAGTATTTGCAGCAGTTATCGATAAATTTATCTGAAGGAAGTCCCTAGTCAATTGACGTTTTTGCCACAAAAAGTACTAGAGGTTATGTCTGTTCATAAAATTGTTGCCAGTGAGAGAACTTAGGTGCAGTTTGCAAAGGTGGGAAACTGGGAACGTTTATCTCAATCGAGCGACGCGCGAAACGGCTGGTTAATAACCGTTATTGATTGCATCGACGTGCCGCTTGGCTTTATAGCCGGCATCGATCTGGTACAGTTTACACGCCACGGTACAGTCGGCGAGAGGAAAGGTTGGCAACTTTCCATCTCCCGTCCAAGATCAAAGTCCCGAAAGATGAAGTGTTATAAAAGATGACTAAATGACATGTATCCGATCGATATCTAGGAGAGGGAATGTGCAACTGCAGACACAAGCTTGTTGTGTCTTAATAATTCCCTTTCCCCGCCTTTACCCGATTGGCTAAATGCGCCAAGAGCGCGATACCATTAAAAACTTGTTGTGACGTAAATAATGCCATTCCGTGAGAGTAAAATTATCCATGTCAAAATGAGTTTCTTCACTTATTTGCTTTTAAAGAAAAGGAATGTTGAGCTAGGAACATTAGACAGTTTTCTTTTCACCCGAATTATATGTAAAAGCTAATAATTTCGCGGTTTTAAGGGAAATTTCTTAAATTATGGAAGTTCTTAATCAATGGCAACATTACCGTGTTATCAGCATTTCAGATTTCGGGGATAACATACCTGGTTTCCTTGTACCATGCTATCATTTCCCATCCTATCCTATCCAACTTCCTACTAATATTATAATGTAAAAGTTTGTGAAGATGTTTGGATATTTTTTACTAAATAACGTGATAAAAATTAAAAGGATTGAGACAAAATTTGGTATAGTATTATACCAAATTTTGTCTCAATCCTTTAAATTGTTATCCTAAGTTAAACAAAACCTAGATTAAAATAAATAATACTTCATATCTCATTAGAAGATACTAAAAAGAATAATGCGGGAGGTGCCACGGATAAATGTTAGTATTATATAATTCCAAGGACTAGCTGGATGTTATACAGAATGAAATATTATTGACCGTTCAAAATTTTCCTAGGCATTAGGTAGGTATCAATAAAATATGCCATTTCTTAAGTGAAGAATGTAGGTAAAATTTTCACCATAAAATGTGCTGTCAGAATAAAAAACAGTAACGTGAGGATTACGCGTATCGACGCGTAAGTTTGTTTCGGCGATTCAACGCGGGAGCGGAGTAGGGGTCACTGGGACGGGACGTTGCCGTCTCCCGCGCAGTGCGCTACCGCAGTATCTACATTGTATCTACAAACGTATGTTTTTTAGGATATCTTTCAGCTGCTGTTTCTCAATATTTTAGTACTGAAAGATACTGAATGAAAAAACTCGTATTTTCTATTTTTCGCTAAAGAAACCACTGTCAAAATTTTAACGTTCAAAAAAATACAATATAATACGTACCGAAAACTTTTGCTAAGTGAGAAACTGTACTTAGTAATATACCATTATTCTACCTATGCAGAATGAATGCTCGTTTATACGGCAAGAACCACTTAAAACGTCAGCTACGCCGCCACTTTCGCCGTTAAAATCATTTCAGTGTACGATCGGTTTCATTCACGACTATTCTTCAGACTAGTTTAATATTAGGAATTGAACACTTTCTGGTTACCACAAGTCGAATGACAATTATAATATTATTAATATTTTCCACCCCATCCAAATTCTCAAAGGAGCTGGGACGATACAATGTGCCAAATTTCATCCGACAACCTCCTGAGCCGTAGCGCAGGTTCCGAACGCGCCAGAATACTGGCGTCAGGCGCCAGGGAGTCCGGCGACTGGCTCCGTGCTTATCCGTCGCCCCACACCGGAACTTTCCTGGAACCTGACACCCTCCGCCTGGCAACCTGCCTACGGCTCGGAGTCCGCATCTGCGCTCCACACCGGTGCCCCTGCGGCAGCGAAGTCGACCAGCTAGGACACCACGGGCTTTCATGCCAGAAAAGCGCTGGCCGCTTTTCTAGGCACGCCGCACTTAACGATATAATCCGCAGGTCTCTTGCCACCGTCAACGTGCCGGCTCTTCTCGAGCCGACTGGCATTGCCAGAGACGATGGCAAGAGACCTGATGGGATGTCCCTGATTCCGTGGAGGTTGGGCAGGGTGCTGGTTTGGGACGCTACTTGCGTCGACACACTGGCTCCCTCCCACCTCAACGGAACCAGCACCCAGCGAGGTGCGGCGGCCAAAGCGGCCGAAAAATTAAAGAGCTACAAATACAGGGGTCTCGGCTCCGAATACATTTTTATGCCATTCGGCGTCGAGACCCTGGGCCCGTGGGGTCCCAGCGCACAAGCTCTTTTCAAGGATCTCTCCAAAAGGCTGGTCGACTGCACCGGGGACCGAAATGCTGGCAGCTTCCTCGCACAGCGAATAAGTATCGCCATACAGCGGGGAAACGCTGCCAGCATATTCGGCACTATGCCAAGAGGGCCCAATTTTTTAGATAATTTTTAGTTTTAATTTAGGTTTATTTTAATAGGTTTAGTTTAATTCTTACTTAAGTTTAGTTTACTAAGTAGTTATATTTTATTTGTATATGACCCTTTTAATAAATACATTTTAGTACTTAGTACATATTTGATTAAATAAGCCATGAAAAGATTACCGATCTAGAACTAACATTGGTCAAATCGCGAGCTAATTTTAAATTTAGACGTTTTCTGGAAAAAGGTACCGCTGTTGCTAAATAGTACATTACTTACGTTAGGTGGTAAAATAAAGAATGTCTCAGATCGCAGGTACTTAACACCCGAGCCGAAGGCAAGGGCGACAAATATGCGAGCTGAGGCTTTCTTTATTACCTCCCGTGCTTAATACAAAATTTTACGTCTCCCCCAGATCAGAAAGTGGGGTATTCCGCACGCGTAGCGGGCGGTAATTGCCATTTTGTGGCCAGGTGTGACGTAAATTATATTGCTACCTCATTGACTGAGAACCACACAGTTCATTTCTAAAATCCGCTGTTGTTGTGAAAACTTGCAAACCAAATCATCAATCTCATACCAAATTGAACATGCTTGAACTCAACAGAAAACGAAAGAAAGCTAACGTATAGGAACTCAACATTCTTAACAATGTCATTACTAGCGATAGACACCGTTAATGGTGACACGCATATCAGACACGCAATCATAGACAATAAAAAAAAACAAAAATAATGTGCCGCTATCACGGCACTTCGCGCGTCGTCAATAATCGTCATAGACAAACAGGTGTTTAAGTAAACCTCTTTATACGATATACAGGGTGACTGGTAATTTGAGCTATTCCTTGAGAGGGCAAAGGGCTATTCTATAGTTCATTTCCAATGATTTAAGCCCAATCAAACAGGAGTCCCTTACCCTGTACTTTTATAGAAAGCTTATGGATTGAGGAACTAATTTCTGATTTTTTTACGCGAAGTGTCATATTTTTTTTAAGTACCTGATCTCGAAGTGTAACAAAATTGGGAACAAAATCCAAAAACTTGTGACTTCAAATCCACTTATTTGTAAAATTTTGAAAAGTTTTGGCATGTTTTCCAGTCGTTTATAAGATGTTTGATAAATGTATTTATTTATTCTCAATTTCAGTAGTTTTTTCACAATTATCGTTTTAGGTCAAAAGGTGGGGTTTAAAAAAAATACAAAGAACTCAAATAACGTGAAAACCAATGAGTTTTGACTCTTGGTTGACTGGGCTAAAAACATTACAAATAAGCTCTATAATAGTCCCTTTCAAGGAATAGGTCGAATTACCAGTTACCCTGTATGCATGGAAGAATAACTTCTGACATAATAAAAAAAAAAAACAAAACAATGCGACGTTATCATGACATTTCACTGCATAGACAACTCAGTGTTCAAGTAGATCGCTTTATACGATTTCTTTGCGGAAAAATTTAATTAATTCTGAAATAGACCCATTATGAGTCGAAATAACTTTACCAGGGACTTAAGTAGGATGATTTAATTAATTAAATCTTGAGATTACTGCGGAAGATCCGAAGAGAACTACATATTTATAAATGCAGATTTTCTTCAGAATAATTTGTGGGAAATACGGCAACAATACAAGTACTGTATTCCGCAACTAAAAAAAGCTTATTGAAGAGTTTAACCCTCTACTGCATGATATAGTAAAACGCTAGAAAAAAAATATTTTTTTTTTCAAAATATGTGTTAATTTTGTGCAAAAGTTTGAAAAGTAGATGAAAAAAAAATTTGACATGTATTTTTCAAAATTCATTTATGGCTTCGTATGCATTGAAATATAAACTCATGAATGTTCCAATGTCCTACTTTTTTAAGTTAGAATTATTATTATGTCTCTATCTTTGAACATACATTTGTCAAATTTGTATAGATCCTCAGAAACTGTTAAATTGAAATTCTAGAGCTGAAAACTTCATAATTGTAACGTTTTTATAACCAACCATTAGAAGCTCTTAATGCATACGAAGCCAAATATGGACGTTATAGAAATAGCACCAATTGCATACGAAGCCATATATGGCTTCTTCAAAAAACTTATCAAACTACGGAATAGGGTTTATCTTTTTTTACATAATTCGATAACTTTAGTCTTAATTAGGTCTATGACTAGTATTTGTTTCATCCCATGTACACAGTTTGCACAATAAATATTTTCTGATTCTGATTCTGATTCTGTATATAACATGGAGTCGACAGTATTTTTTCTGCTTTATGACCCTGAATTTACCACTGAAACGAAATGAGTTTTACCAAGTTCATTATTCATTTTAGTTGGACATAATCAATCGCGCATAATATTGGGAAATTATCAAATAGTATTATTTAAAAAATATATACCGTTTTATTTACACTGAATATTGTATTTATGTAGCTTTCCAAATATATAAAAATATATTCGATACTTAAAAAAAATCATGAATATTAGACGCCATTTTTGGCTTCGTATGCGGTAAAGGGTTAACAATATGTACATTTTAAAGACACCCTGTAACAATACCTGATTATTTATTCAGCATTTCCAAAAAATGCCATTTTCTTCATTGTAATGTTTTCTGCCAATTTTATGTTATTTCTACTTACAATTACAAGCTCATTCCATCCCAATAGAAGAAAAAAGTATCCCAAATTTTCCATACATTAATGAAACTTTCCTTTGTGTTAGGGACATAATTGATATTCAAACCTCGATAACATTTTATTTTTACATATGCAAACTGAATTATTAGACTATCGGAATTCGTGGAACTATTTTTACTAAGAGAATCGTAACAGACTTAGATCCGATTTACATAATATACTATATCATAACTAGAGACCGGATCTGATATAGCCATCTCAATATTAATATGGATATGACTAGTGCAATTCGTTTAATACATGTCATGTTGGTTATATAAGGTTTTAATTTTTACTGTGCATTGTGAAGAAGAAATATTAAAGAAGAAGTTACGATAAGTTACATTGTTTTTGTGTGTAGAAAAAATAATAAATTATACCAGTCATATCCATATTAATATTGAGATCGCTACATCAGATCCGGTCTCTATCATAACGAATCAGCAAAAACTCCAAATACAGAAAATAGGCGTTTTAGGGTTTCGTATTAAGACTGTTTCTAATAACCACATTTTACTTTTAAAAAACGCGACTTGTGTAAAAAATACCGCGCATTAAAGTGCATAAATCCGCCATTTCGTTTTTTCACGTCTTGTTGTACCCAGTACCACTCGCGTCATCAAGGCGAATCTAATTATGTGTAATTTATCAAAATAGGGTGTATCGTTGAGTAGATACGACCAGACATAGAGGTTAAACACACAACCCTCCTGGTGGGCTTGACCGCAGTCGGGTAAATAGGGTCGAAACACGCGGTTTTTGCACAAAAGTTTAACACGGCCTTACTTAAAAACTATACAGATATTAACAGTTTCGCACAGATATTAGCAGTTGCGTGATCGCATCAGAAATGAAGAGATACGTAGAAGAACGAGGGTCAGCGACTTAGCCAAACGGATAAGCTTGTTGAAGTGGCAATGGGCAGGGCATAGCATCGTAGAACATATGGCCGTTGGGGCCGAAAGGTTCTCGAATGGAGACCACGAATCGGCAAGCGCAGCGTCGGGCGTCCACTCACAAGATGGACAGATGATCTGGTTAAGGCTGCTGGCTCACGGTGAATGCAGGTTGCTTCCAACCGAACTAATTGGAAATCTATGAGGGAGGCCTATGTCCAGCAGTGGACGTCCTATGGCTGAAATGATGATGATGATAATAATTAACAGTTTATTAGTAGAAACTAATGTACTAAAGTTAAACAATGCCACGTTTGCAGGAAAGTCCCTGGTTCCGTTATACCGTATAAGTTCGCAACCCACACAAATCACCCCCAAACACTAAAAGTTATAAATAACAAAAACACGTAAGATCTTCTAAATTTGTATGCCTATCGTGGATCTCATCGAAGCCGGGACTCGATAAGAATATCCGATAAGGCTTATGCAATCCGGGTAGTGTTTATTCTTGTTATTGAATATTTTCGCGCATGCCGGGATTAATTTCCCGCTCCTTACATCATTAACATTCCGGGAACGGCGGGATAGATTGGAGATAGGGTTATCTATATTCATCGTGTTAACTAACGTAGTTATAATACTTATAATAGAAGCTGGATGTTGTAACTTAAGTTATTTGTTAAGGTGGTTTGAGTCGCTTCTCTATACAAACGTTATATGCCCGGTGAACGGGCACTTTAACGACAAAGTTAGTTTACTTGAGACATTATGTGTTACATATAAAGATACAAGAAATCAAAGTACATCGAACATTTAAATGGTACTCACCTGTGGTCCAGACCGGGAATCGAACCCGGTACCTCTGGATTTCCGGCCCAGCGCCTTAACCACTTGTCCACCGGAGCAGCAAGTGCCCTTAATTTTACCATCTACTTTGACTTTTGTATCATTCTGGTTTAACAGGTTTATAACCTGTTTTTCTATGTACTTTGATTTATTGTATCTATTTATGTAACATAAAATGTGGTTAAATTTACCCGCATTAAAAACAAATAAAGAAACATCATGTTTCTTTCATATGTAACACTTTGTGTTGTTTTGCGACGAACGACCGAAAAGTTGAACCCTTGATCACCATCATCATAAGCCTACTCCCACTGTTGGGCACAGGCCTACTCTCATAGATGAAGCTATCGTAGCCGAGTGTTTCGAACACGCCGTTTAAGAAGGGGAGAAGAAGAGGAAACCTGCATACAACTGCGAAGAAATTCAAAGGAGTACCTATATGAAGTACTCAATCCGCAGTGGGCTGGCGTGGGGACTACAGCCCATTCACTCTCACATCTAAATTAAGATCTGTTTGCCACACCTAACTTACTTAAATTATACGAGCGAATAAATCTCAAATCCCAATTTTGTGTTATTTTTATCCCCCGACGGAAAAGAAAGTCATTGTTCACGTTTTCACATAAGTATACGTAGTATTCAATAAAGCCACTAGGAACATTAATCATGCATCCTGTAAGTTCGCAATCATGTAAGAGCTCACCTGAGCTTGATTGTCTAGCGCATTACCTATTCACACAGCTGCGTGCCACTCACACATGTGTACGTGCTTTATACAGCTAGAGGTCGGCGGTGATGGGTAAAAACAATATACCCGCGGTTTGCGCATTTACCGGTATATTTCTACCAGCGCTCATATTGGAGGTCAAGGTCAAATGCTTTCTTCTGATAATTAAAAAAAAACAACCACGATGGACCAGTGAAAAGAGCTCATAACAACAGTGGCCCATTTCACGAAGTTACAAGTTACAATTTTGCAAAGCTAAAGTAGCAAAATTGGTTTAAACCAAGTAATGGTGTTACTGTTTTAGACTTATAAAATTGTAACTTATAGCTGGGCACCTTTTGAAGTGGGCAGTTTTTTAAATTTGATACATTTTATGTGATTCCTACTCAGAATCGCAAGTACTATCAACTCTGATAGGGTATAAAAATGTGTTCTAAAATGTTTAAAAACATAAAATTTATCAAATTAAAATATAAAATGAGTTTACACTTTAAAAAAAAATGGCCACAGTATTTTTTTGTGTTATACCCAGAAGGTATTTGACACGCTATCATCCCGCTGTCACCTCTATTGCTAATGACTTAACACTCAATACTGCAACTACTAGAACAATCTCAAGCACTCGGACTTTACCTTACCCGCGACTAGATTGGGTATTTACCCACCATTGCGCATCCCTACACCCCCGAATACATCGCAACAAACAGCAGACAATGTAACGAGCATTATTTCATTACCATGCGGTTGGCGAGAAGCAAATTGGACGAGGGAAACCGCAAACCAATTTTGGTCAATCGAGTCACGTAGCCCGCGTAACGGAGGTAACACCTGTATCGGAAACGGTCGGTTATGATCAATATCACTTACGTCTCAGGCGCTCTCGCGGGATTCCTTCAGGTGTTCCCGTTGAAATGAAATCTGTAACAAATAATTGATATTTAATAACATAGAATTGAAATTCCTTAACTCCATTTACTAGTTGTGCTTGCTTCATCACAGGATCCATCAATTCTTTCTTATCAGGCATGATCACTAACATATCGTCGACCGTAGGCTGAATTACGGTAAGGGACAGGCAAAACAATGTCCCTTACGCTACTTCAGCCTACGGTTGACGATATATAAAAACTAGGGACTTCATTTAATTTAATTTCATTTATTTGTAGTATATTAAGGTTACATTAGGTTTTATAAGTTAATGATGATCTATTTAATATAAACCCTGTGAGGGCGTTCAAAATCCTTAATGCTAAAGTTACAATACTAAAATTTTACAATTCAAGGCGAAAAATTCATTCAAAGTGTAAAAGGTATTATTAATTAAAAACATTTTTAGTTTTATATAAAATTATGAGTTCTTTGTCTATACTCTTATTAAATATTAACGTAATTGTAATAAGTATACACGGAAAGAATCCCGTGAAAATGTTTGAGGTCGCGGGAACTTGACTATATCACAGTAGCGTGGCGTCCAAAGAACTCGATTGCTACCGGTTTGCCTAATATCAGGCATTTGAGCACCTTATTCTATAGCTTATAAGGAAAATGCGCCAAATCTGCACCGGCTTACCCAAGGATATATTTTACGCCGCGCCACTGCTGCATGCTGCATCATAAGTACTACAATATACTTATGATGCAGTATATCCAATTGACATTTTGATTTTATTTTTTTTATTGTAATTTATTTTGTAATTATTTCATTTTACTTTGACGATCTTTTTGTGAATTCATTTTAGTTTTAATATCTAAAACACTATGTAATTTCCAACAAGAAATAAATGAATCTAATCTAATCTAATCTATCTATAAAATAGGAACATTATCGTCGAGCACGCAGGCTCTCGGGAAAATCAAACCTTTTTTTTTACAAACTTCAAAAAGGGGATGGTTCTCATTTCTTTAACTGATTTTTTATTGAACGGGATATATTTTCAGACTGGTAACAGTTTTTTCTACAAAAGCCATGATGTATTTTGAGAGAATTTCACAAATATTATAGGCCCATGTTTAGTAATTTTCTTATTTTCTACAGTAACTCGTGTATTTGCTTGTGTTATTTCAATTATATGCGTGACGTTTCTTTTATTGTGCCATGACAGAGGATATATGAGGAAAGATATCACTGCTTGCACTGTGCTATAAAAGTAATGGAGGCTATCGGGAATCGGTCGGTAAAGGCCCGGGCCCACTCAAGTGATCAGTGGGACTGATTCAGATGGCGATCCCACTTCTGCCTTTGTGTATCTACGATAGCGTCACAGAAATACATCGAGGCAGATGGAAAAAGTGTACGTACCTCGCGAGCTAAAAAGAAGTAGTGGCGACCTACTTTGCACGCCGTTAACTTTAGTTGCCGTCAATATTATTATCAAGTTTGAAAATCTGATAATAATGGTTTAATTCATTGTTCAAATACCACCAAATGAAATGGAAAGTTTGTTTTCCATCACTAAATTGGGATGTTGAATAATGTTGAATGTTACAACATAATATAGTCACATGGATTACAAAATACAAAATTATCATAACACAAAAGAAATAAACAAAAAATGTATAAACAATATAAAGTTATGAGACCACAAAGTTTAAAAAAAAAACGATATTTTTTTATCGTCTTTAAGAAAAATTAAAGTCAATTTCGGAATGCTTAAATAACACTGAAAAAATAAACGTATGACAACTATGTGCTTAAGCGCACTTCTTCGTGCTCAAAATGGCAAAATGCTATTTGCATACTTTTACAATCGTAATCGTACGACATGTTGGTGGTAAAATTGCAGGGTTAAGATTATTTTTAAAAACAAATAATTTAACGGCTCGTGTTATTTTATTTTATACGAGACCTGATTTATTTGCATATTCATTTGACAGATTTCTTTTACTTAATTCCTGCGTAGTTATTAATATTGTAAATCTAACACGATTGTAGATACTGAAACGACATAGATTTCTTTTCAAAAAAGAATATCTAATAAAGCAAAAATAGAAATTAAGGTAGTTTAAAACGATACATGGATTACTCGTCTTGAAATACCCGTAAAAGCGTCAATTTAAAATAACAAACTTAAATTTGAATTTCGAACCATTATTTTTATTTTACCGCACTGAACCAGCCAGTCGTAGTATTTGCTCTGCAGACTCCACTTTACCGACCTCCGTGCTGGCACTTCGGGAATATTTGTTTGCATATTTTAAAAAGTATAAACGTTCAAATCGTTCGATTTTCGAATTCAAAATGCGCTCTCCACGTAACGACCTCTTCGCAAAATGGTGCAGCGTCGTGAGAACCATTTGTATTGTGCACAATCGATGTACATTGACCTATTGAGATTGCGTATGTATTTTTGTAGTTCTGTTTTTGGTTGTCTTGCTATATAGCATTCAGATATTGCATAATCGAATTGTTACTCTTTGTTTAAATCCTCAATCTATTTTGTTAGTTTGTGCTCGCAATAGAGACATATCTGTAGTACAAAATAGCTTCATATTTGAGCAAAGTTGTGCAAGATTAATGTTGAATCGCTTTCCAGGGTCATCACCAGTTAATGCGCTTAATAGCAGAGGTAGACTACCCTCTGCTATTGAGGCGTATTAACTAGCCAGCGGTTTTCAACCTTTTTAGCAACGTACCCTTTTGACACACACAATTTTTTTAACAGGAAAATAACATGAAAAAGGTCTAAAGGTTGCAGTGGCGTGGCGTCCGCAGAACTCGATTCCCATCGGCTTGCCTAATATTAGGCAGATCAACACTGAATTCTAGTGCTCTTAAAGAAAATTGAAGCGAAAGCTGTTCCGGCTTGCCCAAGGATTTCTTTAACGCCAGCCCCTGAAAGGTTGACTAAAGCCTTATGTAGCCCCAAGGCTAAGAGATGCACTCAACGGAGCCCACTGTGAGAATAGCTGTCTAAATACCTATCTATTTGGTCTCGTGTAAGTTTCCGTCGTAGCAAGCTGCTCTTAAGTGTTAATTGTTAATTTGGCAAAATCGATAGTTCACGGACCGGGCTATTTACAATGCGCAGCGTTAGGCTTAGTAAATATTTAATGGTCTAATCTACCCTCATAGTACGAAGTCAACTTGTAAACCCATTTCTCGTGAGCGATATATTTGTCTATTATGTATATTTGTACGACCATACAGGGTAGGAGGGACTATACCGACATACTTTAGCTATGAATTCCTGGTGGTGTGACGAGTAAAAAAAGTTACGTGATGTATAGTCGAAAAACGCTTACTTTCAGAGATTAGGGATGTAACGATACACAGTTTTGCCGATACGATACCGATACCGATATATAGTAGTTAATATCGGCGATACCGATACCGATATCTTAGCTAAATAATTAAGTATGGATTTCAGATATTTTTATGTCCTTATTATAACTAATGGCTACTGGTTATATTTACCAGAGAGTCAACCTTGAAAGTGTAAAGTAAAAATAATAAATTGTCAACTCAAAATTCAATTTTTTTTATTAAGAACCAAAGATTTAATTAACATAGTAATTATCATTGCACAAGTTAATAGAATAGACCAATACATAAATTAAGTCAGAAATTGAAATTACTTTTTGCAGATTTTTTTCATACAGCATATTCTTCAAATATCGGTTGTATAATATCGGCGATACCGATATATCGGCCGATATATCGGTATCGGTATCGTTACATCCCTATCAGAGATATTCATTATTTTTTAAATGAAAACTCCCAAGTGTGTAACAAGCCCTAATAAATGTGACTAAGATAGTTTTACTAATTTTTTTAAATCCTTTAACTAAACAGCAATTAAGGGCCGATACAGACGGACTGCAACCCAACTGCACCTCCCTACGATTTGTATGGGAACTGCATCACAACTGCACGCCGACGCGCCGTCGGCCCTAACCTTCGCAGTGTTTGATGGTAAGCGACTACGAGGCCAAAAAATTGACCTTTCGTTTCCATTTTAGCTTTTGTTTTCTTTTTGATAACTTTTCCTCCAGTAAGGACATGTTTATAACGACGGGCTGAATTTACTGATTTATTTTGTTCCATAAGACTATTAATGTAAAATGACAATATTCGACCCATGTTGATATAACATTATTTACTCGTCACACCACCAGGAATTCATGACTAAAGTATGTCGGTATAGTCCCTCCCACCCTGTATACTTAGCGCACATTCAGCAAACTAAGTTCTGTAAACTAAGTTTCTAAAGTCCAGTGCACACTATGGTCGTCCAATTTCGGCCATTTAGAAGCGCGCGATACGAATTCTTTAGACGTCTTGTTTAATTAATTACATACGGTTTGAGTTCGTGTTCAATCAATCGTGTAATCTCTTGATTGTATAAAACTACAAAATAGGTATTTGACATCAATCAAAATTAATTAATCAACGCTAATTCTCGAATTATGTTTCCAAAACTGCTCTGATAAAAACAATCCCATCAAAAACATTACATGTAAAAAGATGCAAGTCTCGCAACGCATTTCTCCTACAACAAAAAAGTTTTGAGATGTAAAGTTAAATCTAATAATAGGCAAGTCGGTGGAAATCGAGTTCTGTTGATACCCCCCGGCACTGACTTGGTTTAACTTTACATTTCAAAACGTTTATGTTGTAGGAGAAATGCGTTGCGAGACTTGCATCTTTTTACATGTAATGTTTTGATGGGATCTCATTTCTTTTTGTGAGTGGTCTTCCTTTAATTATTACATTTCAACCCATTCTTTTCAATTTGAACTGCAAAACTAACTTTGTAATCGCATGTATTTGTATAGAATTACAAACTTATGTGACATTCCAACATTTTTAGGTTTTTAAGGACTTTATAGGCTAAAAACTAACTATGTTTAAAATTTGGAGCTTGTAGGTCTGTTAGAAGTACCTTAGAATTATGATGATCAGTGAGTCAGTGAATCAGTCAGTGAATCAGTGACAAAACTAAGGAACTTTGACATGCAATAGTACTTAAACTACACGTTAAAATTAAATGATATTGAGAATATATATAAGTCTTATTGTGCCCTATATATTCCTGAAATTTCAGGGTTCTAGCTTTAGCCAGTACAAAATTACGGGAGGCTGAAAATGGCCTGAATGGCTTCGAGAAAAGGATGGTACGGCCGTGCCTTTGTTTTGCTCGACGTGGCGGGGGCACTACCGTGCCCCCAGATTATACTCGTTTTGTGTCACCGATGATTTTAAAATAACAAAAACCAAAAATAAGGCACCATGTTGAGCATGACGTCACAAGTCAGCATTTCATATAAATACATACTTTTCGAACGTTTTCCCTCTCAATGTGGTCCGGGCCAAGCAACCTGTTACGATTTTTGCATCAGTAAGACTTGCAACGCTCCATAAACAGAAGCTGATTTGAACTTAGCTTATTGTGAAGTTTCAAAGTGGCTCAACAATTAAAGTCCGTGACGTACAGTCTTACTTATAACAATCTCTCTACTTATAACAAAACACTATCATAACTAACGCAAAATTTCATATGCACATGCCCAAGCTATCAATTAGCTTAGTATTAACACGCAAATCCATTTAATGAGATCTCGGCTGTACTTGATTACAGGTCAATAATTCAGCATCACGATGGAACAATCACTCTGATTGTCCTTACATAACACGCTCCACAAACCTGACCCGACCCAAAGCATTGTTATATTATCAGTCCATTCAAACTGAAACCATTGTGCATGCAACGCCACAATGAAAGTATCATAGAGAAATGTCAGTGCAATCTGACTCATGAGTGTTGCATGTAGCAATATGATAGGTAAGGTTACATTTAGGGTTGCCAACTTTTTCTGGGGAAAATACGGGATGGTCCGGGAGAGGCGAGCAAATTTAATCTTCTCGTCTCCCTACGGATTCAGTAAATTATAAGCTACTAAGCATTATTATTGGTGAGATTAACGTCACTTTTTGTTGGAGTTGAAAACAATCAGTTTTAACGACATTAATGATCATTCTAAAGTTGTAAACTTTGACATTGCTAAAGTGACAGTGAATATTTACTTTCTTCGTAATCATTTCAAACTGTTGCCATAACAGTTACAAAGGGTTTATCTTAGTTGAAGTAGGTTGACCACGATTGAAGAGAATTAAGTTTTGTACTTAAAACAAGATAAAGGTACCTATTGAGTGTTTCACTTAAATACGATGGTACAACAATCCATAAACATTTACTGAATCCGTAGGGTTGGTCCTGCTCACATCTCCTGAATTATCCTGTATAGTATTTACCAGCCTGTGGTATAAGATATAGTACACTCGACGAAAATACAGTACTTTGAAGAAAAACCCATTAAAAGAGAGAAAATTAAACGTAATGCAATACGTACAACTTACCTACTAAGAATCTGTTTGTGATTTATAATTGGGTGGGGCAGCTATCTGGAATGAGTTTTATTTCTTATCAAACGCGTAGGGATGTTGGTATTTAATAAAAATTCAACCATAGTAAAATGTATAAAGATTAACCAAAATACAGTATTTTTGCGTACTAACAGTATACCAGAGCTCAGAGAAATATCGACAATAAAAGGATGAAGTCGCTGCCCACGCCTGGACTTCCGTTGATAAAACGGCGATGGTGGAATCAAGTCGTGTAATTCCTGCTCACACTCCCCAAAATGCATTCGATAGAACACGCGACGCGACGATGCTCGAATATCGTACAATACGGTTGGCAACCCTAGTTATATTGCTTAATTTGGTGCTACATGTAATTACACGTCAACTTAAATAGAATGACCCTTATCAAGCCAATTGGCACGATCTTTTGTGAAGACACAATGAAGAAATTGATGTTAGATGGTTGCAAGACGGCCTTCGAACGGCCTTGAAAGGAGATGGAAAATATAATTATTGCCTGAATAATAGATTGACGAAACGTTAGATGCCGTGATAAATCGTAATGTATCATCGTAAGAGAATGTCTGGTTACGTAAAATGTCAAAGACTGGTTCGTATTTAATATTGTCTTCGGTTTCCGCGACTATCACTCACTGTAATAAAACAACTTACATGGATTAAATCGCGTATATTACTTCATTTTTACGTCCCGACATTTCATAACCCTTTACAGCGTTCGTGGTCGCAGGTAGACTGAGAAAAAGATAATTTTTCCCAGTCAAAATTGCCGTTGTGCAAACTGGGTAGGTAGGTTTGCTGGTTCCTGACCGTTTAAGTTGTTTTATTACAACTGGTTCGTATTTTAACAATGTTATAGTAAGTCATGCAGAACTGCGGACTAGCTACAGAGCTCAGTCGTTCGGACCAGTGATTCAGAAAAGATATTCTTGGGAAAATGCTCCTCAAGAACACTGCATAAGGAATAAATAATGCTAGCTACCGCCATAAGGAAAAGGGGCACATCGTAATTTTTTTCATGCCACACCTGGCCATAAAGTGGCTTTTACCGCATACGGAAAAAGCCGCTTTCTGGCCAAGTGTAGACATAAAATTATGCACACAAAACGGGAGGTAATAAAGATAGCCCTCGATGGCATATTTACGTCCCTCGCTTGCAGCTCAGCCTTTCTTTGTTTTACCACCCTAGTTGTATGTACTATTTCGAAGTTGAGTTGTAAATATATTCGGAATCTGTGTTGTTCCCGGTTCTACAAGCCCTACACATCACGGAGCTACTGAGCCTGTAAGAGCTAGGTAATGAGCTGTTGATACTGAGCTACCGAGCTAAAAGAGTGATACATACCTTTGAGTGCTAAAGATTCATATCAATCTTTTCACTTTAGTGACACATTTTGCGCATGTCTACTTTTATTGCAAGTAGGCTTCAAGGCTCTTTTACTGGTTTGATCCGCGCTTCGAAAACATCAAAATATATGGAATGATAACATCTAAAACAATGGTATCGTACATTAAAACATTTAAAACAATTACCTAACTTTTCTGTTAGGTCAAATAGGTTTGAGAAGGTGTTAAAAATTTGAGTAGACGTCATTTTCGGATAGGTTGCATATAGTTCAAAAGACCAAAATCTGTGATTGTCTGACTGACGGACGTGAGAAATTCATTTGACGCTATATTTTTCTTCAGCACTAAGTACTAGCTCCGCCCCCGTTAGAGTAGTGGGGCTGATTTTAAGCGTCACTCGCGGTGAAAAATTTCGGGTCAGTGAAATACCGCCATATTTCTTAAAATACTCCAGGGTTGTGAAATCATTGAATCCCGTTTTGATCTTTAATTAATTTTTGATATTATCTGCAAAAACTGAAAATAATAGCGATTTCAGGTTTAGATCGAACTCGTACAAACCCATGAAAAATAATGACGTTAATGGAGTGAAATATCGCAAAAATCACCACTTTTGGATATTTTTATGATGGGTTAGCGGATATTGCTAATACAGCTAGGTATTATGAAAAATAGTATATTATGTACATGAAACAAGTGTCAAATATTGAAAAACACCTATTTTTATTATTTAAATTACGATGTCCCGAAATTTTTGACCGCGAGTGTATATTACGATGTTCGAAAAGTATACGACAACTAGAGAAATGAAACCCGAAACTCACAGGTTTATCTATAGAGTCAGCATGAATTTTATCTGTGCCACATTGTCCACACTAACACTGGTAACACGTAAACGTAACAAATTGCCGTATTTAAGGAACATTTTACCAAGAAATTTCCCTGTCAGCTTAAACCACAAAAATACGGATATAAATTAGAATTTCACTTTCCAAACACATTTAAGCGAGGATTGCCGCCCCGTTTCTAATAAAAGTCATATGTGTCGGTAATTTCCTACGCATTTACACTTTTTGGTCTCCCGTGTTGATATATTGGAATGTAACGGCCCCGGGCGGTAATAAAAAGCGGTAAGGCGTGACCTTCACCTATAAATTATTATGCATTTCAAGAAAATAACGTAACACTTATAGCGGCATTTTTATTAAACTGTGTGGGAAGCCGGAATAAAATGTCTTATATGCCCCGGAGGTGGTGAACACTCCATAATACTTGTATTAGGTAAATCAACTTTTGGAATCACACTGTTTACACCTTGCGCTAGTTTTCATATGTTTTAAAAGATTAATCTACTTCTAAGCGGAATAGGGATGACGACTGGGTTACAAATATATAATTTTATTTAGTCCGTCAGTAAGATTATAGAAAAATATGGGACACGTATTTTTTGGTTTATCAAATTATTAAAATCCACAAAGGTGAGATCATTAAACTTCCGGAGTGGGGGCTTGTGTGTGACGTCACTCCTAGGTGAAAATTGTACCAAAGAGTGACGTCACTCGAAACTTCTAAGCACTGTATCCGATGTACAATATTTTTTAATAATCTAACTGACGGACTAATCAGTTTTTTTAGTCGTCTGACTATTGTGCATGTATCATGTCACGACAAATACATGCAATTCAAGATGGCACTCGTTTCCTAATAAATTATCCATTTTTAGGGTCCCGTACGTCAAAAGGAAAAAACGGAGCCCTTAAAAGATCACTTTGTTGTCCGTCTGTCCGTCCGTCCGTCTATCTGTCTGTCTTTCGAGACCCTCGGGAACGCGTGAAGGTATCGAGTTGAAATTAGAACCATATATTCAAGTCTATCTACGGTCGTCGAAGCTGTGAAAAACTCAAACTTCTAAGTTGATGTAAAAAAAGATATGGCCGTTTATGCCGCAAAATACGTATATTTCGACACTCTCAAGGAAACTGAAATTCATAGGGCACTTTTCGTTGACCTAGAACTATGAAATTTGGCAAGTAATACCGTCTTATACTACGAGTATACGGAAAAATCTAAAAAAAAAAAACCTTCATTATCATTTGTAATAAAATCATAAAAAATAGTTTTTATTTAAAGTTATTGTACGGAACCCTCGGTGAGCGAGTCCGACTCGCACTTGTCCGGTTTTTTATCATTCAAATTTCTTGATAAGTACCTACTCGTACGAATCTGTATTTTAATAAGTGACCAAAAACCGATAAACAACAATTTCTGGGGCTGAAATCGTCAAACGATTTTCATGCAGAAGTAAGCACACGGCAATTAATTTTAAAAGTAGGTAAATTTAATATTTATTTCGTAGGAAGTTCGTTTCAGACACCGGAGCATACATCTAAGCGTATTCCTTGTCAATATTTCAAGAAAGTTATTTAAATTTGTATTTGGAAGTGGGACAAGGCTTTAGCAATAAGGTGCCCAAAGAATCTCCCTTGCATATAAAGGAAACTATCAAATGACACAGTACTCATTGATAAATTACTAGGTACATTCTTAAACCCTAAACTGCTTATAAACTGCTTAAAAAGTGCAGAGAACTTACCGTACTGATAAAAAACCAGAAATGTTTATAAATGTATTATATGCATCTCTCAATGCATCGCTAATTGTACATGAATTAACATTAATGTTTTGCTAATTTATTTAGATAATTAGGGTAAAATATTCTCAATAGAATCTTAATCATGCAAAAAAATCAATAACATTTTATAAAATAAATTGGCAACAAAATTGGAAAGTTAACGAGTTTAATTTAGTAACCCTTTACAACCGAGTCGAGTGTGAAAAGAGCTTGGAAAATGAACTATTAATATACTGTCAATGAAGGAATCGCACTACTTTTGCGAGAATATTAAAAATAGACTGTGAGGACAAAAGTGGTCTTCTATTTTTAGGGAATAGTACATTACACAAGGGTGGTAATACAAAGAAAGGCCGAGATCCCAGAAGTTTGCGGTCCGAGCTGCGAGCAAGGGACGTAAATATGCGATCAAAGGCTTTCTTTATTACCTCCCGTGTTGTGTACATAATTTTATGTCTACACTTGGCCAGAAAGCGCCACTTTATGGCCAGGTGTGGCATAAAATATAATGCGCAAAAACACAACAGACGCCAATCTTACTGTCTGACAAACTCACAAATTATTCAACCGTCAACGACACGGTCTTCTAATCAAACAAATTAACAGTCCTCTTGTCATTTTACTACAAAATTCTGGAGTTTACTAGTCCAAGTAACAAATAATTTCGAGTCAACTTAACTTGGCCAGCTGTTTGCGAACTGTACCGAAGTGAGCCACGGGGAATTGGAACTCTCTCGTACAAGTTACGCTAAATTGCTTAAGCCCAACTTTGGCTTTACTTAAGTCATCATTATACGTACAATGTGGCGTGTAATCTATAGGTTTATTTGTGAATACCATTAGCTTCCTAGTGGGATTACCTTGCCTTAAATACTTTAATAATACCTTGCGAGTGTACTCGCGGTCAAAAATGTCGGGTCAGTGAAATACTGCCATATTTCCTAAAATACTCCAGGGTTGTGCAATTATTGAATCCCGTTTTGATCTTTAATTTATTTTAGATATTATGTGCAAAATTAACACCGAAAATAATAGCAATTTCAGGTTTAGATCGAACTCGTAAAAACCCATAAAAAATAAAGACGTTGACGGATTGAAATGTCGCAAAAATCACCATTTTTGCATAATAATATTTTTATGACGAGTTAGCGGATATTGCTATGTTACCTCTCAGCATGAGCTCAACGACTGGAGTCAGTGGCGCTGATTTTCAGGGTAACCAGTAGAGGTAGAGGGCCCTCCGGAGTAGCTGACCAAGACACTATAATATGTGTCTGTAAATTCTGTAAGTGCCCAGACCAATACATTATTAAGTTACTTTAGCACCAGAGACGCCCATAAAGCTGAACTATGTTCTTTGAAACATGTAATATTAATTTCACGAAATCTTCATCTACGTTCTCAAAGTCGACAACATAAACCTCTTCATTTCAAGCGCCATAACTTCCGATCTTAATTACATCCAACAGGTATAATTTATTCCTTCTTAAGTCGTCTAACTCATTGCCAAAGTCCTCTTAAGGTGCGCTTCTCTCAAAACCCAAACTGGGTTTACACATTTTGAGAGAAGCGAATTTAAACTTTTTACGAATTTTAAACTTTTTGGGCTCGTGCCTCCGTAGCACTTCTATCACCGTACCTCCCGCCTCAGGAATAAGGTTCATGCACACTTTTTAAATGCTTGGCATCCCAAGAACAAGCGGGCATCACGCTCTTTTTTGCCAAGAACTGGCAGGATGTGGAATGAACTCCCACCTGAGGGGATCCCAGCGTCCTATGACATGGGGTACTTCAAGAAACGAGTAAACAGGGCTTTCAAAGATCGGCAACGTATAGGTAACACTCCTGGTGTTGCAGATATCCATGGGCGACATTGACTGCTTTCCATGAGGCAGCTCGACTGCTCGTTTGCCACTTATAACATAAAAAAAACCAGACATGATCTAAAACTGTAACCAGTGTTTAGGGTATGCTGTTGTTAAATAAAGTGCTTATCAGTAATAAAACAACTTAAACGGATTAAATAGCGTAAATTACTACATTTTAAGTCCCGACGTTTCGTAAACCTTTTCAGCGTTCGTGGTCGCGGGTAGACACCCAACGCTGAAAAGGGTTACGAAACGTCGGGACTTAAAACATAGTAATATACGCGATTTAATCCGTTTAAGTTGTTTTATTACTATGAGTGATAATCGCGGAAACCGAAGACAATATTAAAGTGCTTATTTTCATAATAATAACCCGACGTAACCTCCTTACTTTTATTATTTGAGAAAGTAAAAGAGGTGATAATGATGTAGAATAATAAACAAAAAAAAATAGAACTTGTACTTATTAAGTTGATTGTAAATGGATGGCCAAGTCAAAAATATTATATTTTGAGTTAGTGAAAATTTTACTAATGTCGTATTTTGTGTTTTGGGTATTTCTCGGGTTTATTTTGATGACGTTAAAATTATATTTTAACCGTTTTCTTTTAAATGCGAAATCGAGTGGCTCGAATCAAAAGAGCGCGAATTTGAAACGTGTTTAGTTCGATGTATGTATATGAGATGTTCATAGCTGTCTCATGCTCTTAGTTTTTGTAATTTCTGGCATAGATTGCGGGTTGTAATTTGCGGTGGGACTGAATATTTCCAGCTAGCCTTAACAATTCAACGAATAAAATCTCGTATATTACTAAAATAAAAAGACACCCGCCTACCTGTCTACCCGCGACCACGAACGCTGAAAAGGGTAATGAAACGTCTGGGCGTAAACATAAAGTAATAATAATACGTGATTTAAACTGTTAAAGTCGTTTTATTACAATTTATTATGTGGGCTTTTTTTACCTAACAGGATTATTATTTTTTGGACTCACACCCTTAAACGTTCATAATGAACGTCTCATGGCAACCGAGGAACAAATTAAAGTCGTTTATAAGTCGGCACAAGTCAGATATAAGTCGTGACGCCTGAGCAATAGCTCGCTCCAGAACTTTCTTGGAAATTAGTTTGTTTACAGAAACTTTATACTTCATTTTTGTTACACGAGAGTTCCTTTCGTAAAATATGACTGTTATTAAGTCGCCGCATCTTATTGTTTTGTTTTATTTTATTTAATTATTGTTGCATAGTACAGTCGAATTCATTTACATCTACACACTTACGGGAACAAACATATCTGAACACGGCCCTATTGTCAGGAGCATAAAAGCGTGCTCAGATATTTTTGTTATCTTTTAGGTGTATACCAGTGGCGTGGCGTCCAAAGAACTCGATTCCTACCGGCTTGCCTAATATCAGGCATTTGATCACCTTATTCTACCGCTCTTAAGGAAAATGTAAGCCGATATCTTTTACGCCACGCCACTGGTGTATACACTCTAGATATTTCCTTAGAATTTGTGTGGTTTCATGTATTTTTGCTTGTCACTTTTCATCGCATATTATTACTGATATGTACTGCCAGTATGTCTGTTTATATTCATATTCTAATATTATTGCAAAAAGCAAATGTCACCATGGGCCAATGTCGTATTTGTTTTTCCTCAGAAATAAATCGAAATTGCACGGAATCCCATCGTAAATGAGATTGGCTGAATTTTTCCATATATTCACCTGAAGGCTTATAACGCTATAGCTGGGGGCTGGAGGAAATGAACGTGAAAAAGGAAAGCAAAACAGGGAGATGACTTAAGTGTAAAGCTTACAGCGGGCATATAAGACAAGATTTTGGGCCCAACTACGGCGACATAGGCCATGAAAGTTAATTCCTACTAATCTCGAAAGTTCGTATTTTCTGGGTTTAAATTTAAAGTCAAAAGGAAGAGAATTATGTGGTTTAAATGAAAAACACATTAAAAAGTCCCTCTAACGTCCAGCAATGGCGGTATTTCGACTGATGACAAGGAATTGAAATTGATAAATATGCTACTGTGTTACGTAACCATCTGGTGCATATATGACGATAGAAATAAAAATCGCTCTCGCTTTTTCCTTGCATCAGCCCTTGCAACAGTCGCAAAGGTACCTGAAGTGGCTCCCCGATAACTGAATCACTGCATAAGTGGGCAGTATGACACGCGACTATTAAACGCGCAACAAATAGGTACCATCTATTTCTTGCCACTCAATATAGTTTGACATTGACAGGTTACGCTACCTAGGTAGCGGAGCGGTGTGCCAAGAAAAAATCAACCAATCAGCGTGCCTATAGCCTCGACGCAGCATTGGTAGGCTTTTTCTTCGTGCACCGGTCCGCTACCTCGCACAGATCTGGTGGCAACGCAGTCTTCAGGGTCCCAATACCGGTAATATTTGCATGAGTAAACACAGAGATCTCAGTATCTTACCTACAAGTACTAAAAATATCTATATTAGCAGGGATGGGTCACTCCGCGATTTCAACGCGCGTACTAAATTTTGCTCCTCCTGAGGCGCTTAGCCAGCGACCAGAAAGAGCACGCGTTATGCGATAGAGGCGGTCGGATCCGATTCGTTCCGTCCTGTCGTCGGATTCGAACGTTAGTTTTGTTAGAAAGACTACTCATTCTGTGGAATTAGAAGATCTAGATAAAAGTAAAGATCGCTGTCACTTCTGCCTTACACCAGCCCCTGCAACAGTCGTGAAGGTACCTGGAGCCCGATAACTGAATCACAGCTAACTACCTGCTACCTTTTTATCGCAGAGACAAAGGAATTAGCGCCGCGACAAACGCCTTGTCGAGACAAACGAGTTGTCGGGACAAACGAGTTGTCGGGACCAACGCCTTGCGACAAACGCGGCAATTGGATTACGGGATTATGGCTTTGTGGTATTGTCGAATCTTTATGTCGATTGTTGTAAAGATTGCGAGAAAACGGATTACATTGCTGAGAGTGAGAGTAGATTATAATGTTACTAATGTTAGGTTTATGCGGGCTAGTTTTCCGCAACTTGATGTCTGATAATAGGCAACGTGCAGGACTATAGGTTGCAGCACTAAATCGAGAAAAAAGACACTATGTTTGTGCACGCATCACGCAAAAACTGCCACCGATTTCCATAAAATTTGGTATACAGGAAGATAATGACCCTAGTAAACGTACAGCATACTTTTTACCCGACTTATTTCACCTCCGCGGACGAAGTTGCTGGCAACTATGTTTGTGCACGCATCACGCAAAAACTACCACCAATTTCCATAAAATTTGGTATACAGGAAGATAATGACACCAGTAAACGTATAGCTTACTTTTTACCCGACTTATTTCACCTCCGCGGACGAACCTTCTTCAATATATTCTGTAATTTCATTAGTTGGCAAGCGTTTAAATACTAACATAACTATAAGAATTTATAGTTTGGTAGCCGCAGGAGCCTTAAACCGTTTATCACCTCAGATTCCATTAGCGCGCGATAAACCCCGTCCGAGCCCAGGTGACTAGGTAAGGTACGGTTAATGGCTTAATTTGATTTCTGTAGCCCAGCTAAACTTATACATCTTTCTGTTTATAGAAATTTATTAGCAGATAATTTACTTACAAATCTGCCGTTTAGAAGACACAGATTAAAACAATGAATAGCCGCGAAATTAACACACAACATTGTCTTGCTGTTATAAGTATACGAGTAGAAGTAGACGGACGATAGTTTATTTTTGCGCAATTTAAGGCACCTGAAAATTTTTGCAAGATCGGTCTAGTTTTCCCTTGTATTTAATAAAATATAAATGGCTGGTGATTACGTGATAGACGTGAGTGTTAGTTGTCAATTAGCTACCTTAGCCCAGCTAAAAAGACTCCGACCAAAAACTTAGCTGAGCCCGACCATGGTCGGAGTGACCAGAGGATGGCGCAAGACTAACTATGCCTAATTTAAATACACAATACTAAGCGCCAATTCAAACTGCATGCCAGCTGCAGTTTTTATTGATACTGCATTCTGACTGCACGCCGACTGCACAGTTTCTAAAGTTGCAACAGGACTGCAGTCCGTCTATGTCGGCCCTAAGTCCTCGGAAAAATTGCAATAGCAATCACTTAAATCTTCTCATGGCACAGTCACAGTAACCTCACATGACATTGACTTGTAAATTAGAACAATAATTCCCAGTTACAAACAGTAACTGCACGCACAATAACGAGTTTTTCCATAGTCGTTCCATAGGAATGGCAGTAAAAAGCTAACGAACAGCCTTGTTAATTACTGGTGCAATTGAACTTGTCCCATTCAATGCATATCAGTTGAGTGTGAATGTCTCATATGAGTAGCTAAGGCTGGGGCTTTTAATTAAGCGGAATATTGTTGTACAATTTGTTCTTTTTGAAATGTAATAAGTGGCAAACGAGCAAATGAGCCTCTTGATGGAAAGCAGCAGTAGTCGTCCCTGGATAACCATTTCAACCATTCTCCCTGGTCCGTTGGTCAATTTGAGCAATCAGCGAAAAGTAAGCTACCCAACAGTCAGTAGTAGGTCAAGTAAAGTGCTAAAAAAACTGTGTTTTTGGCGTCACGATACAGTGTGTGAGCTAGAAATAGGGATGAAGAATGGGCTAAAATTATATAATTCTATTTAGTCCCTCAGTTAGATTATGGAAAAATATGGGACACGTATTTTTTTGTTTATCAAAATATTAAAAATCGACAAATTTATAGATCATCTAACTTCTGAAGTGGGGGCTTGTGACGTCACTCCTAGGTGAAAATTGTACCAAGGAGTGACGTCACTCGAAACTTCTAACCACTTTATCCTCGTAATTTTTTGTTTGTCAAACAAAAGAAAAAATACGTGTACAATATTTTTTTATAATCTAACTTACGAACTAAACTGTTTTTTAATCGTCTAGTCCATTATCTACAGCTTACTAACTCAGATAATCGCCCAGATTTTACCATCGATGGCCTGTCCCCCAACACAAATATGAAATGATCATCATCTTACCCACTAAGAGCAGTGTTCGCATCGCAGTGTTGTGTTCCGGTGTGGGGGTAAGACAGCTGGTGAAATTACTAGCATAGAAGCCTTCTATCTTAATCCTCAGGGTTGGCATGCACTTGTAATATTAAGATTACAAATGTCCATGAGCCCCAGAAGTGACTTACCATCAGGTGACCTGTGCGCTCGTTTGTCTTTCCGGTGACATAAAAAAGATCAGGCACGAAAGCTAGCGCCAAATTATTATTTTTTAACAATGGTATCTACAATCCTAACTCATACACAATGTTTGCTAGTTACACAGTATTTAAACCTTGTTTCCCTTCTTCTGTTGTTGTTGAAAAAAGTAAATCAATTTACTTCCGCTTACCCAAAGGTAAAGACATCACGTCAGTAACATAACCCATAACGCTACAAATGTATCTGTAAGTAATTTCACCTTTTCGGATGACGCGTGGGAACAAAACAGTTACCCGCTGGGAAACAATAACTGCCTATACTGGAGCAATTAACACCGTGGCGCTAATTCTATTGCCGTAATGGCCGTAATGGGCAAGTAACGGCATACTACAGACCTACCATACCTTTGTGAAGTCGAATCGCGAGCGGTCAAATTGAGACTTTCGACAGCAGAAAGCAAGTGTGTATAATAGTACATTGTGTATCAAGGGCGGTAAGTAAGGAATTACAAACGAGTGTTTGTTACAAGGCCGAGGCGAAACCGAGGGCTTTAAGAACACGAGTTTGTAATTCCTTTACCGCCCGTGGCACACACAATGTTTTTCATCACACTTGTGAGGAAATCTAATTAAAATAACCTTACTTAACCTAAATAAAATTGTAAAACTGACAGTGACATTAGTGACATCCATAGACAATGCGAATACTTATCAAGTCACGTTCGGAAACCATAACGGTAAAGACCTAAAACGGTTGGTTTTATATTTGCAAAATACTGAAATACACTATTTAAACATTAAATTAATGTTACAGAAATATGTGTTTACATGTATTTGCAATAACAGTTCTCTTTAAATAATATGTCAGTGATAAAAGTTAATAAAGTAAATTGGCATTTCCTTTGAACACGACAAATAAGAGTAAAACAAAACCATCGTTTCTAATTTAAAAAGAAAACCATTACGCCCTAGGGCGTAATAGGTCATTTACGGCCCGCAGAACCTACGTGTAATGAATGACACCATTTTCGAGCAAGTGTTATGAAAATTTATTTAAAGAGAACTGTTATTGCAAATACATATAAACACATATTTCTGTTACATTAATTTAATGTTTAAATGTGACGTCCTACGTGAAAAGGTACCTTATGAGGGTTTCTAGTTACGGAGATATGAACGGTTTTGTGAAATCCTTCAAAATCATCATTTTTTTCTTTTATGCAAAATTGTAAAATATAGGAATAGACGTGTATTTGTAGCTTGGTTTCACTGCTGTACGTTAATTTTTTCTATATAAAAATTGGGTTCAAAGTTTAGTAGAAAAGGTACCTTATGGCGGATCACATACAAAAATGATAAAGCTGTTGATAAAATTCATTAATAAAATTTACTAGCAACTTTTGCTTATTTCTTTTTTATACCACGACGGTGGCAAACAAGCATGCGGCCTGCATAATGGTAAGCAAAAATTTTCGAAATGATCCTAGAAAGCTGAAAATTTGGAAGGAAAGGGCCACGGGGTGCCACAGATTCGGAATTGAAAAAAAAATTACAATAAAAAAAATACATTTGTATGTCGTTTTTTTTAATTTTTAATTATTAAACATTTTTTTAAAACAGATAAAAAAGTGTTTTTGACGAATCGTATAACTTTTTGACAATTTTTCTATTTTTAGAAAGACCTTGTTTTTTTAAAAAAAATTGACAAAAATAAAAAAAAACACTGGCGAATGCCCGTAATTTTTGACCATTTTAGATAAAGTTTTTTAATTTTTTTTCGAAAAAACTTACAAAAATAGACTTTTTTTTGCGGTTTCTATAATTTTTTACCACTTTGTCATGTTTCCCTTTCAACCTTTTTAGAAAAAGTCTTAAAAACATTTTTTTTTAAACATAAAAACGTGTTTTTGGCGAATCGTGAAACTTTTTGACCATTTTAGAAAAACCTTGTTTTTTTTCAAAAAAATTACAAAAATAAAAAAAAACACTTTTTGGCGAATGCCTATCATTTTGACCATTTTAGAAAAAGGTTTTTATTCATTTTTTCGAAAAAATTACGAAAAAAGACATTTTTTGGCGGTTTCTATAATTTTTGACCACTTAAGAAAAAGAATCTTTTTAATTTTTAAACACGCTAAAATCCACGACGAACACTTCTCACAACTATTCGAACGAAAAGGTAAGCAAATACTGCTCATGCCGGCCGGCTGAGACTCCGAGCGGCCAGCAAGACCGAGAGAGAACGATACGTAAAGTGTTGGTGAGAGTAGGACAGATGCGTGGCGGTACTGGCGGTGTAGCCAAAATAATACCACGGCACGGCGGTATGAAGGACAAAAACTGAGCAAGTTACGACAAGTATTTCTAACATTTTTAAATTACACCGCCATAAAGTACCTTTTGTACTAAACTGTAGAAGCATATTATTCAGCCTTTAATTCGCCTATAACAAAAATAAAGATAGGCAAAGACGTGTCGTAACATATAATTTACTAAATGGAAATACATAATAAAAAAAACACAATTTTTACACAACATTGAATATCTCCGTAACTAGAAACCCTCATAAGGTACCTTTTCACGTAAGACGTCACATTTGAGAATTACTCTTAATTGGTCAAGATTTGAAGTAAATTTCTAATAACCTTTTTTCTTCAGTTTTCTGTCTTAATACAAGATTTGTCAATAAATAATGTAAATATCGTGCCATACTGTAATTATCAATAATTATTGCTTATGGCCCGCCATAAGGTACCTTTTCTCAAATGTATGGGAATAATTTGTGATTTTTACGTAACTTCAATCGTTTATAAATAAAAAAATACGACTTGTAGAATAATAATGACACTTTTGAGATACTTGTGTAGACTGATTAAATATAATTTAGAACTCATTATACGAGAATTGTGAATATTATAGGAATGATGAAACATATCGATGGCAAAAAGCGAGAACGTAGTAACCGCCACTTGGTCAAAAAAATTTTTTTTGCATATTCGGAATCAGCGAATTTTTCTGCGTCGACTGGTCTGGGTCCCATGGCTCTACGACGCTTAGAAAAAACTGGACTACGTTGCAAAACGAATGTATTTTTTTGACGATGCCCACATCTAATTGCTGTAAACATCCAAATAGTAGCAATTTTCTAAACGAGTACATTTACGCTAATTTTGTTTTTTCATAAATCAAAGGGTGTGCCGGTTACAGCGTTGCCGAAATTTTGTTCCGTGGCGGTTACAGCATTTATGCATGTAGTGAAAAAATTAGGAACCAAGCTTACTGCAATTATCCTAAAATAAATTATCTATGATTGACGCTTACTACATTTCATTCGAAAATGAATTAACAGCAAGCTACAGTAACGACATTTGAAACACAACGTGAAGTGGGTAGTGCTTGAAGATACAGCAATAAAAATGTGCGCTCGCGGCGATGTGGCTCGTGAATACGACCTGTGATTTAGTCTATCGGCGATCGCCGGAGCGAGTGGGTGTGCGTAGTCTGTGTACTCTGTGTGTCCGTGAAGTGAAATATTTTTATAATTGAGGTGATAGTTGTGTTCAAACAATTGTTTAAGAATTATGTTGAAAACTTATATAATAAGTAATACTTACATACAAAACATCTTTTATAGTTAGTGGGTTTAATAGGTAGTGAGTTTTATATCGATAAAAGTTACTTAAAAGACAATTTAATGCCAAAACTGAAGATAAAATGTAGAGAGTTTTAAAGTTTTCACGGGAATATTAAACCTCATTACCTATAATATTTAGTTTTAGCGGATAACAATATTATAGTCTGATTAACCCTAAGAATATTTATGTTTGTTTTTAGCACGATAAGTACAAGGTTGTGATTTTATATGAGAGATTTTATTAGCCTTTTGAAATGTAATAAACAACGGAGGTTTTAAGTAATTTTCGTAATTATTTATTTATTTATTTAATCTTTATTGCACAATATAAATAGTACAATTGGCGGACTTAATGCCTTAAGGCATTCTCTACCAGTCAACCAATGGGCTAAACAGAAACATTGTTTTGGTGCAGGGCCTTTAACGTCAATTGGAAAACTTAAGATAAATTTACAAATATACCTACAATATACATACATACAGTATATACTTACACAAATACAATATTATATAATATACTTACATATACTACTTTACGTACCTTGTGAAAACCTCATGTCGATAATTAGTTTTGGACAGCATTGAAGAGATGCTTGCGCAACATGCGCTTGAATGTGAACTTGCTTTGTGCTTATACAGAGAGAAACGTAATGTTTTTATACAGAGAAATTGAGACTAGATAGTATTTGATTATGTTAAGACGGTAATTGTTGCTTCTGATCTTTTAATTTGTAAGAAACCTGCATTTAAAATTTGGAAACATTTTAAAAAAGTATGTTGATAAAAGTTGATTGATCCTTAAGTCGTTTTATTTTCACAGTTTCTTTTTGCCGGTGGACACTTACCACATTTCAGTTAGTCCTATAAAGAACGTAATGACATTTACGTCAAAATTATTGAATCTTAAAATAAATATGCATCTGGTTACAGCATTTATGCTTTATGGAAATAATACCCGTTTCACCATTTTAGTACATTTACTTCTGGCGTTTGCAGCGTTTTCGCGTAACGAAAAAAAGAGTTCAATTGTCGTAACCGCCACTAAGTCGTAAACCAGTCTGTTTTGTTAAATATTAAATATGCCAGTTGAAAGAAAACCATAAGTTATGAATTAGATCCAAATATCAAGCATTTTCGTTCATAAATGAAAGAGTTATGATTTTTTTTCTTGAAATCGAAAAGTTTTTTGGCTCTGGTGTAAAGTTTGCATTTTGGCGGTTACTACGTTCTCGCTTTTTGCCATCGATATAATAAAAATGACATTTTAATTAAAATAAAAATATTTTGTTAACAATGTGATTTTATTTCTATCCCAAAATGTGCAGTCTAATATCTCTAACTATATACAATGGTTCAGATTACAATATGTTAAAGAACAGGCCGAAATTATTATTTTTTTAATTTCGTTCTCATAAGCGACTTGCTCTAATCAAAGGCTGATTTTTCACGACCTGGAAGTCACATTAAAAAAACCATTACTGATTTCCAAAGAAAAATACCTTGAGATACATAATCAATCATCATCTCCATAACTTCCAACGGGAACATACTTAAAATTAGTTTTAAACTTCTTTTGACAATTTCTCAAAAGTGCAATTTTAGCATGTGCAGGTTTGATGTTTTTAAAAAAAAAAAAGTATGGGACTTAGGGTCGTGATTCTTTTTGTATTAGACAGCTTATTTAACACAGATTTAGGATCTGTGCTTAACTCAATACCAACCATAAGGTACCTTTTCCCGTGGAACGTCACAAATAGTGTATTTCAGTATTTTGCAAATATAAAATCAACCGTTTTAGGTATTTACCGTTATGGTTTCCGAACGTGACTCGATATTCGCATTGTCTATGGATATTATGTCACTGTCAGTTTTACAATTTTATTTAGGTTAAGTAAGGTTATTTTAATTAGATTTCCTCACAAATGTGATGAAAAACATTGTGTGTGCCACGGGCGGTAAAGGAATTACAAACTCGTGTTATTAAAGCCCTCGGTTTCGCCTCGGCCTTGTAACAAACACTCGTTTGTAATTCCTTACTTACCGCCCTTGATACACAATGTACTAATACCCACCAAGTGAAAATTTTTGGACGTACGTTTTTTATCTCTTTATGAAGTTATCATTTATCACCCAATGACAGTTAAAACTAATTTCTAACAATTTCACACTTGCTAGATTTTAACATAAGACAGCCGATGAGAACCTAGTTTACTGGCAATTTAACACTCTGTCTCCTTAGATTTAGATTAGATTTTTAAAAAAACATACCTGCATAACGCGATGCCAATTATATTTACATGATTTTTATACTATGATCGTCAAATGAGAATTAAAATATAATATAATCACAAAACAAAGATAAAATTGAAAGCTTTTATTGTTACTAAGCAAAGAATACAATTTTGATATAATTAAACTAAAACTAAAGATAAAAGGTCTTCTATCGATTTAATTTTCCCTGAATCGACCACAAAATGAACTCCGAGTAGCTCTATAGTATACATTGCCAATTATATCGTAGACATTGTTATCAATTTTACGAGAACAATCGGCATAAACATCGGCCTCCAGATGTTTCTGGAACACGGCGGGACGTTTTACGAGAAATATCCAATATTAATGACGCTGCGGCAGTAACGTCCTGTATGTTGGCGGTGCCTCGGGCCGTCGTAAATACGGCACGTTACCGGGGTTCCTCGGCACACTGAGAAACCTTTTTAGTTTCAAATTCAAATGGTTAATTGCAAATCATCAGTAAGGTTATGATGCAACGTTTTGTCACGCGATAAATAAATGATAAAGCATCCGTCACTCTTACACACTATTTGTCAGAACGTGACGGATGCTTTATCATTTATTTATCACGTTACAAAACGTTGTATAATAAGTCTACAGGTTTCAGTAACCACCAGTGGCCCGTTTCAAGATATAAGTACGATGTACTTGATACGTTTTCCAGGCGTTTTTTACAGGTTCTGTAGATAGATAGATCATTTATTTCATGAGAAAATAGCAGTATTTTGCAGTAAAAAGTTACAAGCATTCATTCACGTCAATGGAAAACATATATATTTTTTTTTTCATCTGGTGGTATTTGACCAATTTATTATGCCATTATTATCAGATTTTCAAATCTAATAATAATATTGACGGAAACTGCAGTTGACGGCGTCCAAAGTAGGTCATCGTCACTTCTTTTTAGCACGCGAGGTACATACACTTTTTCTTTCTACCTCAATATACATATTTCTGTGGTTTGGAAATCCTTATAATCTGTCGAGTGAAACATTTACGGCCCTTCCCTAATAGTATTTTGAGTTGTAGCTAAAACCTTAAACCTTTGTGTAGACAACGACGGATTAAGGGTCGCATCTATAGACGCAGAATAGGCTTAAGCCGGTCCAAGAACAAAACAGGCTGAACATCACCTGTCACTGTCGCACTATATTGCGTGGAAAGAGATAGGTAGCATTAGTCGTGCGACAAAGAGTCGCGGGTACAGGTATGTTCTTCCAAAAATGTTACATGCTGATGCCACTTTAATGTTGCCATTGATTAAGAACTTCCATAATTTAAGAAAATGTACCACTCGTAATCAATTATGAAATAAATTACCGGCCCGCGAAATTATTTGTTTTTACAAGTTATCCGTTTATTCTGATGAAACGATCTAATGTTACTCATACTACCTACTACTACTACTACTTTTACTAGATCACCATTCCTTTTCTTTAAAAGCAAATAATTGAAGAAACGCATTTTACACGGATAATTTATTTTCACAAAAAGGCAACATATCAAGCTTGTGACGTCAGCATGTCTGAGGTCAAAAGAGGTCATCATTGTCAGAACGTACCTGGTTTTCTTGTACGGTCACGGCACAGACTTTAATTGTTTAGCCGTTTAGGGTTCAATCTAATTTTGTCATGTAATACACAATCTATGACACGACTATTTTAAGGTGAACCCTAAATGGCTCAACAATTAAAGTCCACGAGTGTACCATGGTTATTTGGTTATAGTAAAAAAAGCTGCGGAACCCATTCATATGCATTATGGACGCACTTAGCTACTGTTTACTGCGAGCATTCATTACGGGCGTGGTTTCGTTACATCGTGGAATACGTTAGTTGGGGTCGTAGAGAAAATAGGCCGCTGATAGTAAAGATTTGTTATGTGCGACTTTGGGACTTACTGTGACTATAATCATCGTCAATCTCGTACAGTCAAGGGCACCAATATGTATATGTCGGCGGCCGATCGTAGAATTCGCCAAATCAAGAAATTCCTAGCCGACGCATATTACGAATTGTTGGTATATCATGATATTCCTAGGCCGCACCTCTTTTGATATCGATTTTACCTTTTTATACGTTTTTGTATTTTAATGGACTTTTATTTGTATATGACACATTGTTACTTTTGGCAGTCCATTAAAAGACCATATCTGAACCAGAAAAATGTAACTCTTGGAATTAAACACGGCTGGTAACTAACTCTATAAGCCGAAACCTCGTTAACACGATTTTTTAGCGTTTCCCCTGAATTTCGAGTCATCGAAGTTCCACTCTATTTCTGTGAAAACTACTCATTTTACCACCCTCTTAGCCGCATACGTCTTTGTTACCGAGACTATGATATCTTGCCATAATTCGGGCACTTTCTCCAGTTTTAGCTTGTAACAATATAAACAAACAACATAAATTCAACTCAGAGCCTGGTCCGTTACTCAAATCGTAAACTGGTCCTAAGTACACAATATTGTAATGGATCGAATCGGCCATAGCTTCAGGATTATCTGAATGCTTAGAAGATTTTACGGTTGAAATATTAAATTGTTATGGCTTTCGTCAAGAAATTACTGTAGGAGGCTGTTGATTTTATTAAGTTTAACGCTAATAAAATACGCAATAATAATTTTGATACCCACTCAAAACTTTAAAAGGATTGTATAGTATTTCGGTTATTTTAGCGTTAAAATTAAAAACATGGCAATAATAACAGATAATAAAGTATATCTACTTAGTATTCGATCGGAATAAAATCTCACAATTCAAACGTTGAACCGTTATATAACACCAAAATGTTATGTATTTGTATGGGCATATACCGAAAAACCGGTTTTTCGGTATTGGCCCATACAAGTAAAACCGGTATTGCATGCCCTAGTTGTGTATCTACAATATTTGAAGGGTTCCGGCAATTTCTGATGAACCCCATTATCATCAGATCACCTATGAACGACATCCACTCCAACAGCAAAATATGTTCCGAATACAATGTACTATTGATTAATATTAGAACATATCGTCGATCGTAGATTCAATTGGAGTATGGGAATGGGACTATAGCTTCGCAACTTCGTTGGTGACACTCACATGTGTGCTTTTTGTTATGTGCAGCGTCACACACGTTACCGCCAACACGAACAGGGGCCTCCGGAGGCTGCTTCCGTCGGTCGTCGTTCGTGTTGGCGGTAACTTGTGTGAGTAGTGGCTGCACATAACAAAAGCACACATGTGAGTGTCACCAACGAAGTTGCCAAGCTATAGTAGCGTCCACTCCATAAAAACAAAAAGAGACTTTCTACTCTCTAATTTTAACCCAAGGCAAGGTTAAGGGCAGCAGAACTTTGTAGGTTAGGTAGTGTGTTAAGATAACGCCTATCCTCTAATTTGTGCACTTTAGTAGGAAAGGAGAGCGTAGGCAGTGTTGTTTTGTCTTTATGAAGTGCACGCCGCTGTATAAAACATGCAAATCACTGTCTTACGGTCCACGATATACGGTATTCGAATAAAGATACACCCGCGGTATAACTTTATACACTAATACCATGCCACATGCAAGTTTGATTAGCTTTTAATGCAGGAAACTCGCCCAAATAAACTGCAGACTGAATCAATCCGTGCTTAATTAAAACAAGCCAAAAATGGACTAGATTCAACCCGCACAAAGGCATTGTTTCGAACAATTTTACCGTGTGTATAGTAAACAAAATGTTTTGTTCCTGTTTCCGAGCAATGCAGTTAGGCTGAATATCCACCACTATACGGGCACAATATGATAGCAGTAATTTTTCCTACAAAAGGTATATCGCGCGTTTGAATGTAAGTATGCGCGCCGTGTACGAACGCACCACAAGCAAAGATTAAAGAATGCGTAAGAATGCTCCGGTATGGATCGCACTCACACAAACGCGTGATCGTGCGTCAGTGTGAACGTAGTACTATTATTTATTCTGTGACATAGTCAAGTACACACGACGTTATCATTTTGCACGGCAAGAATATACCTTGTTACCCGACTGCGGCGAAGCCCAAAGGAGGGTTATGTGTTTGACCTGTATGTATGTATGTCCGTTCCTGTGTCCGCTCGTAACTACTCAACGGCACATCCGATTTTGATAAATGATACATCATTAGATTCGTCTTGATGGTGCGAGTGTCACTGGGTATGAAGTTCGTTAAAATAAACAAAATGGCGGATTTTATGCAGTTTCAAAGTGCACCGCGGTCGGGTTTTTTTTAGTAAAAATGTGGTTATTTTATTGTTCCATTGCATAGTTTCTGATGGATATTCAGCTTTAAGGTGGGTATTGTGACCCGAGCGGGAGGACTCGTATTTCGCTTCCATTCTAACGTTATTTATCAAAGTCGCACTATACCCGGTAAATAACTAGACAAAGGATCTGATGGGACACGCTAATGTATTTTACATTATTCTGAGAAAAGCCACGCAAACTCCCAGGGTGTTGTGTCTTTAAGGAACAAAGAGAAATTACTAATGCACTCTTGCAATTTCTGAATTTAGCACTACAAAATAGTAATTTAAACTTTGACAGTGTTGAACCATTACTGTAAGAAAACGGGATTTAATCATTTAAAAACACCCTTCGCCGACCGATTACCGATACCGATTTGACGGCATGATACGTCCGAAACATAGAGGTAAAATCTATAATGTTTTTAATCCCATTTTCTTATAATAATGTGCACTACATGAAGGATCATAGTTATAGATGGACAATTTAACTAAGAGCCTCATGGAACCTACACATGTCTAGACAATATTTGACACGAAAACGTATTCCTTGAGCCGTTAGAGCATGTATAGCACGTATAATACATCTATCTTTGAGCTCTTTGTTCTGTCATAGGCATTCCTCGGCTGGTTTCTAGTACTTCGTCCTATCGAAGCGCGAATACGCGATTGTCGCGCGAACACGCGATTACGACCATACATGTCATTGCGCCATAGTCGCCATCGCGTGTTCGCGCGACAATCGCGTATTCACGCTTCGATAGGACGACGCCTAACTTTACGAGATTTCAAGATTAATAACAATAACCAACACACAAACACGACCTTTTTAAAAATATATTTTACAATTTGCAATTTACCTTAGAATAACAATAAGACATGACATACAAAAGTATAAGATTTAATGAGTTATTCTCATAAGAATTTTGGGGATCATAATCGCCAAAAAATCTTGAGTACATACTCAAGATACATATATACACAACAGAAATATTACTATACCGAGAAATTATTTTATCAAATTGTTGGGCTACAAATATTGAATCAATTCCACCCTTGTGCGATAAAGGCCAAAAGCAATATTTCAATCAACGCCTTTGAGTTTCGGGAGGATGACATGGGTCGTATGCTTGGTTATTACTAAATAAATATATATATTTTAATAAGAACGAAGAAGAGCACTAAAAGAGAAGTTTTGTATAATCAAACCATAGAGAAAATTTTGAGATGCGTCCTTTTGAATTAGGACGGCAGAAAATGTCTAACGCCTAGATTATTAGATAAGAGTTAATCGGTGCGGCCTCGATTTTCCTCCTCTTTTCTCGATGGAGGCAATTTTTCAATCAATCCAGGGATGTCCTACGATTGGTTCAGCACTAGTGATAAAGTGATGTATGGGAAATCTGTTTCATTCCGTCTGAGAACCCATTTATCAAGTAAATTGCCATTGACGAACGTTTTACTCGAGTTTGCGACGAATGGAACGATTTGTTTTACTTTTAACGTGATATATGGCGGGGTTTTCGAAATGTAATTTTTCTTCGTTTATTGAAATTGAAATTGTAATAAAATTATTTTTTGGACAGTTTAAACAGTTTTGAGTGTTTTTGGCATAAATGCAATAGCTCTTGTATACGCTATAGCTCTTCTTTTATTCTTGACTTTCAGAATTTTAAAACAGAATTAGGTTTATTTATTGACTTTTTCTGATTTTATATGTTTAACTGTTTTTACGCATTACGCTCATCTGGTATTTATAAACACCTTCATTTTAATTCATCTTTTTTAAGTACTGCTCAGTCTGCATAACCGTAATTTTGATGGTGAAAAATTAATAGATTGAGAAATCTACCCGTAATCATGAACGCTGTAAAGGGTTACGAAACTTCAGAGAGAGTTTAAATATTTTATTCAATAACTAAACAATAAATAACAATAGCAATAACTAAAATAAGTGTACTAAACCTAAGATTAAGGCTAGCTTTATGCCTATTAAATTGTATCTAAAAAGGGCCCCCGTGGTATGGTTAGGGTTGCCAGATGGTCGCGATTTGGCGGAATTCTCCAGCGCGCGGGGTATCTCCCGAACAAAGTCTCAAAATCCCGATATATTGTTTTTTTCTCCCGATAATAGGGTCATTCAATCTGGCAACCCTAGGTATGGTGCCAAAGATGCTGGCAGCATTTCCCCGTTGTATGGCAATACTAATGTCCTTTGATCCCCAGAGGTATCGACGAGCCGTTTTGAAAGCTCCTTAAATAGAAGCCGAGCGCATGGACCCCACCGGCCCAAGGTCTCGACGCCGAATGGCATGAATTGGTATTGGGAGCCCCGGTATTTGAGTTGTTTTATTGCAATAGAATTAATAGATTCACTTCAGTCAAGTTAAGGTAGAAGTCCAAACGCATGACATCCCCTGCTCGCGATGCCCTGTAGTCGCCATCTTGAATGTTATAAGCCAGTTTTTTTCAAACTATTTCATATCACGACCCCCTTTATTTGTGAAAATATTTCGCGACCCCTTATTGTCCACAATTTTTAACGTGAATTTTATTCCGTTACACATATGTGCTTTTTTTTCTTTTTGCCTGAGGTTTCTCGACCCTCACGACCCCATTCTAGAGGCTCAGCGACCCCCCAGGGGGTCGCGACCCACACTTTGAAAAACACTGTTCTGTTGCTTATAATATAAGCAACAGAAGTGACAACAGGGTGTCGACTATTAGCGTGTCGAGTACTAGGACGTTTACCTTATTGCCAACACCTTTCGGAACCAATTTTGCAATAACCTTAAATTACCATACGTTTGCATGTACCCATCCAATTCTACATTCACCCTTGAATATCAAATCAAACACACAGAGACACTAGCTCATTCGCAACAGAGGTTGGGTACAGCGGTCAGGTATCCGACCCGTGAATTATTTGCGAGGTTTGACTATAAATATCCTACATACACACATTTATATCATTGGATTGTTATAGGAATAGCGAAATGCAATAGTACATTGTGTATCTAGGGCGGTAAGTAAGGAATTACAAACGAGTGTTTGTTATAAGCCCGAGGTGAAACCAAGGGCTTTAATAACACGAGTTTGTAATTCCTTTACCGCCCGTGGCACACACAATGTTTTTCATCACACTTGTGAGGAAATCTTAATAAAATAACCTTACTAATCGCCCCAGTATGACAAGAAAATATTAAAACAGACAGTGACATATGTCAAAGTCATAGACAAAGTCAAGTCACGTTCGGAAACCATAGCGGTAACGGCCATTTTAGTTGATTTTATATTTGCAAAATAAAGAAATACACTATTCAAACATTTAATTAATGTTACCGAAATATGTGTTTACATGTATTTGCAATAACAGTTATCTTTAAATAAATATTTCAGTGTAAAAGTTAAAAAAGTAAGTTGGCGTTTCCTTTAAACATGACAAATAAGAGTAAAACAGAACCAGCGTTTCAAATTTAAAAAGAAAACCATTACGCCCTAGGGCGTAATAGGCCATTTACGGCCCGCAGAACCTACGTGTAATGACACCATTTTCGAGCAAGTGTGATGAAAAATGGTTTTTAGTTGGTTTATTTCGTGAGTGCACTTTAAGCATATAAAACAGTCGCCAACAAATACATCGGAGCAAACAAGGCGCTCACAAACATCTGAACACGACTCTATTGTCAAGGCGTTAGAGTGCATGCTCAGATATTTATGATCACCCTGTAGTGTATAAATGTATCTGATGGCAACTGTACAAGATTTTACGTCTCCCTTGGCTGAAAGTGGCATTTTCTATCCGCTGGGCGGGAAGAAAATACCGCTTCCTGGCCTAAAAGACGTAAAATTGTGGACTCACCACGGGCACTAATCAGTAAAGCCCCAGGTCGCATATTTATGGCCCTTGCCTGTGGCTCCGGCCACAGACACCTGCGATCTGGGTCATTTGCTGTTGTACTGCCCTGAGTGCGTAATATGACAGACTCCCGAAGTCCGCATTTCTCCAGAAATATGTCTGCGGTTACCTCATTCATCTGGCCCTTTTTCATACTAAATGTATGGAGTCAGATGAACGAGTCGCAGACATATTTCTGGAGAAATGCCCCAGAACGGTTCATCTACTACTAAGGCCCATCTATATACAACCGCCTGCCTACCGGACACTGTCTGAAATGTAACTTCCACCGTGGCTTTTACAAGTAAATTAAAATATTGGCTTATGAGCGAAGTGTTTTATAATGCTATTCTTCAGAAATATGTCTGCGACTCATTCATCTGTCTCCATACATTTAGTATGAAAAAGAGCGAGATAAATGAGGTGACCGCAGACATATTTCTGAAGAAATGCCCTATAGTTTTAGGGATTCTTCGACCTAGCTCTCGCACTATAACGTGTATTATTAGTTAGACTTATAGCAAATTTTGTTATGAATAAATTTTCATTTTCATTTATGTATGTAAGTATATTATTTCGACGCGAGTAGCAAAACTGTAACTATGTTGAATCGCGACGATCTATCGAATTAGATCCGTCAGAAAACATTTTTATTAGGTATGAACACGCCACTCAAACTTGCAAACCTCACCTGTCATACCTAACTCATAACTACCCACAATTATATCCTATCGTATTGAGATACATAGAGAAACTGGTTCATTACGCGACAATCCCATTTATAATACCCAAGCCCCAAGGGAGCAATGGATAACACGAGCGAGTTTCCAAGTCCTGCTTACCATAGTAATAATGAACTTGCTCCATTTCGCGTCTACCCGACGTGAGAAAGTCTGCTTTTTTAGCATTTAAATGTGGGTAAATCTGACGAGGTTTCGCGATGAAACTTTGTCGTTGGACATAAAATTTGCCTACAAAATGTGTACAATGGAGAGAGAAATTTGAACATGGAACAGCTTTGTCACTTAAAGGAGTAAGTTAGATATGGTTGGGACATTTTGAATCTATTTTGGTTTTGTGTACTATAGAGACAGAGTACCAGTATCAGCAGGGTTAATAGAGGAACAACTACGGTACTTTCCTGCTTTGCTGCAATCAATGTAATATTATTTCACACTAGAATTTAAATCAATCGTCGATGTAAAAACTGGTATTTTTTATAGAAACTTCAAACGTTTTTAAGATTTTATATTAGATAGATAACCATTACCTGAATTTTGTTTTTCGATTTCAATTTCAATGAATCCTATTCTATCTATCTACCAAAGTATAAATACGAACAAGTAGTTCAACTACTGTCGTTTAGGAGCGCGTGACACGTAGTCACACAGACGCGCAATAGCACGTCTGTGTGAATGCGATCCTTACTGGAGCTTTCTTAAGCATTCTTATTTCTTTCTTGTAGTGCTTTCGTACAAAGCGCGTACACATTCAAGCGCGCGATGTACCATTTGTAGGAAGAAAAATTACTGCTATTATGTGTATTTGGTATGTGAAAATGTGTGGATGTTTGTTTCTTAATAACGCGGTAACAACTGAGTGGATTGAGCTGAAATTTGGCATGCAAGGAGACCAGATTTCCCTTGGGGCATTAACGGGAATAACGAAGGCAAAGATAGATAGATAGATAGATAGATCATTTATTTCATGAGAAAATAACAGTATAAATTTGTAGTACAAAGTTACAAGCATTCCCGTCATGATCGTCAATATACAAAATTAGAATAATAAAAGTAAAAATGTCATAATTTCAAAATAGAATAAAAACAGAATTAGCAAATAATAATCAAATCATGTCTCCCAATAAGGATCGTCAACAAAATTAGAATAATAAACGTAAAAATGTCACAATTTCAAAATACAATAAAAACAGAATTAGCAAATAATAATCAAATCATGTCTCCCAATAAGGATCGTCATAACAATTTGTAATAATTGGAACAATAAAAAGTAAAACAAGAACATATACAAAAACTAAAATACAAATTATTAAAAAACTAATTCCATGTACTCGTTTACTGAGTACAGAGGGTTATCCAACAAAAGATTTCTCAGTTGACGCTTAAATGCTTCGTCAGATGGCTCATTTCTGAGATCGGCAGGTAAACGCTCAAAGTAAGTTGGGCCGATGACGCGGGGGTTCTTACGGGAAAGTGCCATGCGACGAGGAACCGCTCTCAGTCGTCCAGTAGACCGAAGCTGTTTCCCTGGGACATCTACGCGTGCAAACTGGGAGAGATTATTTCTAACAAATAACAGTAGGTCAAAGAGATATTGTGAGTAGTGAGTCATAATACGCTGAGAAATGAAGAGTTGCTTACAGGGATGCCTGGGCGTAACTCCTACAAGGGTACGGACTGCTCTTTTTTGGACTATAAGTACCCTATTCGCGTCCGTGGAGTTACCCCAAAGGAGTGTTCCGTAAGACATCAGGGAGTGAAAGTAACTGAAATAAACTTGCTTTAAGGCATCTCCCGAGATGAGTGGTTTCAATTTTCTCAGCGCAAAGACAGCACTACTCAGCCTACCGCATAGACTGTCGACATGGCACTTCCAGTTCAAATTGGAATCGACTGTGAACCCAAGGAACTTACTTTCGTCGCACAGTGGCATTGGACAGCATGCCATGCACGGTGGCGTTGGTACCTTTCGACCAGAAAAGAGCATTATGTTGGACTTGGTCACGTTCAACAAAAGCCCATTTGCTGTGAACCAGGTCTGCAACTGATCACATGCCTCAGTGATCTTAGAACTGAGTTGCTCATACGTTTTTGCCCCAACTAAGACAGTCGTGTCGTCCGCAAACAGTACAGACAAGCCGGCTACAATATTAGAGGGAAGATCATTAATGAATATTAAAAATAGAGTATTTCCCAAAGCAGAGCCCTGGGGAATACCTAAATTTATATAACCTGTATCAGATGTTAACGTCTTGCCGCTTGAATGTACTTTTACGACTTGTTTGCGGTCGGACAGAAACGAAGTAAATAGTTGATGAGCATTTTGCTCAACACCGTATAGATGTAATTTATTTAGCAGTAACGTATGGCTAATGACGTCGAATGCTTTTGACAAATCACACAATATCCCAGCCATCTTATGCCTATCATCCAACCCAGTCATGATACAATCGAATATCCTGTACGCCGCGGTGGTTGTAGACATTTTCTGTCGGTACGCAAATTGATTTTCCGTAAGCAGGTTATTCGATTCTAAATGACTCATTAGGTGGGACGATAAGATAGACTCAACTATTTTTGATAACGTAGGTACGATCGTGATAGGCCTGTAGTTGTTGACGTCGCACTTGCAAAGCCACGGGTAAATGCTAGTCAGTCATATTTCTGTGCTCCAGGAAACAGTACTTTAATTAATTGGGTCTAAAATATTTTTAGTATGAGTTAAGGTTATGCGTACGTCTTCCCTGTGGACATTATAAAATTGTTAGGCTTTAAAGTCTAATTTTCTTACTGGATCCTCATAGACTTATACAAACCGTATTTTTCTTAAAACCTTTATGATAAAAGGATAAGTAAAATGTACCCAAGTCGTTAACTTTTGTATTGTCTACAGAAAAGACGCCCGTTTTCCTGAACGCGTATGACCCAATTGCACAAATTTCACAACCTTATCAACAATCCTTATATTTTACATAATGACTATTAATTAAGGGGTGCTCGGTAATAAACAAACAATACATCCTAGCTCAGATGTGATATTTCAAGAAACATCAAACAGTCCCTACTAACCGGCCAAGAACCCAAATAAAACCGAAACCCAAAAGAAGTTGAACAAACGCGAGTCATCACAAACTTTCAAGCCCTGAGCCAACGGGACTTACAAAAAGTCGATTCCATTTCCCATACTTATTTGAACAAATGCAGAGCAAAAAGCCTCGCCGCGGTGAATGACCGCAGACTATTTTTATCTCATGATAAAGGTGGTTTCACATTATCCGACACGATTTCGGTAGGTACGCCGATCCGATTTATTCCATAATCAATAAGAATTTACTATAGTTTCCAGAATTGACACTGATGAAGTCTACGATAGATCAAATTAAAAAAGACTAAGACATTCAAAGTGTTATAAGTGGGGACAAATAATAAAATGTACGAAAATTCGACATTTATACATACTTATATCGGCCGCTACCAGTGGGCTGTTATGCATACTCTTAGTTTTTTTTTCTTTTTATTTTATCTAATCCCGTAATCATTATTATTTTATAGTCTTATATTGGGAGCTCAAAAAAATGAAATCATATTATTTTAGGTGTGCTTGATTGACCCAGCTATCAGTGGTGTGGCGTAAAATATATCCTTGGGCAAGCCGGTGTAGATTCGGCGTACATTTCCCTTAAGAGCTGTAGAATAAGGTGGTCAAATGCCTGATATTAGGCAAGCCGGTAGGAATCGAGTTCTTTCAACGCCACGCCACTTCAAGCTATATAATTGGCCTAATTGGATTAAAATTTGGGATATGTTAAATCACTTGATATCGGTTAGGGCTTCCGATATCGTATCGGGTAATGTGGAACCGCTCTTAGTAAGAGAAGAAAAAAGCGAATTCGTGATTCGATTACCTCGATTACGGGCGGCGCCGGCTCTTACTGGCGATGCATTTTTTATCGGTGTCTCTTCATAGGCTTTTTGTTTTTTTTTGTGTCAATAGGCTAGAATTGCCCTCGATTTAGATTTTGTTAATTTATTCTGCATTAGCATTTACCCGGGGCTACGCGCGCGTTGTTCCCGTTACTGTCTCCTATATAAAGTATCCTATGGTTCAATCCAGGACTTGGTCTACTTGCATGCCAAATTTCAGCACAATCTATCCAGTCGCTACCCCGTTATTTATAACAAACATCCAAATATCCAAACATTTAAACATCCAAACATCTTCATAGTGGGATTAGTGGGATATTAGTGGGATTAGTGGGATGGGATGGGATGGAAAAGTGAGAAAAATCTTAAAGTACTACTACTAGGTTCACCTTGTTTTAACATAATTTTATTTGTCCGAATGTTCTATTTGCCCAAATACTATTTACGCATAATTGTTATTTTACAGATAATATTGACTTTTCAGAATAATTATAAAAGAAACCTAACCTAACCTAATATCTTCTAAGTAGCCGATGTAAAAGATTTTGCAAAATATATTCCGTTAAAGCTACAGAAAAATTATGCGAAATAAAATTCGGGCTAACAATACATTCGGGCAAATAAAAAGTATGCCAAATAAAGGGAACCCCTACTACTAGTCTGGTACATAGTAGCTAGTAGATAGTTAGGTAGCTAGAGACGTAATGTTTTTTTCATCACACTTGCTCGAAAATGGTGTCATTACACGTAGGTTTTGCGGGCCGTAAATGACCTATTACGCTCTAGGGCGTAATGGTTTTCTTTTTAAATTTGAAACGGTGGTTCTGTTTTACTCCTATTTGTCATGTTCAAAGAAAACGCCAACTTACTTTTTTAACTTTTATTACTGAAATATTTATTTAAAGAGAACTGTTATTGCAAATACATGTAAACACATATTTCTGTAACATTAATTAAATGTTTAAATAGTGTATTTCAGTATTTTGCAAATATAAAATCAACCATTTTAAGTCTTTACCGCTATGGTTTCCGAACGTGACTTGTCGTCTTGATATATGTCATTAATGTCACTGTCAGTTTTACAATTTTATTTAGGTTAAGTAAGGTTATTTTAATCAGATTTCCTCACAAGTGTGATGAAAAACATTGTGTGTGCCACGGGCGGTAAAGGAATTACAAACTCGTGTTATTAAAGCCCTCGGCTTCGCCTCGGCCTTGTAACAAACACTCGTTTGTAATTCCTTACTTACCGCCCTTGATACACAATGTACTAATACACTTTCTTTTTCTAAATTTGTTTGTAAAGGTTTTTGCATTTACTACTTTGCACACTCGTTGAGCTTCTGTTATAATACTGAATCGTGACGTCCATGGTCGCGAAGGATCTATGGGAACGTCGAGGTATAGTACATTACACAACTAGGGTGGTAATACAAAGAAAGCCCGAGATCGCAGAAGTTTGCGGCCCGAGCTGCAAGCGAGGGACGTAAATATGCGATCGAGGGTTTTCTGTATTACCTCCCGTGTTGTGTACATCATTTTATGTTTACATTTGGCCAGAAAGTGGCTTTTCTGTACGCGTAGCATGCGATAAAAGCCCCTTTACGTCCAGGTGTGGCATAAGATATATTATGTTTTTACGCGAGTAAGTCCCGTTTTGTTATAATTATGAGTGAAAATCGTGAATGTTTAAATCAATATAAGCTATTCACTCGCTAATAAGGTATCTAAAAATACAAAATATTTTCCCTTGCAAAACCAGCATAACTAACGTTAAGTAACCACTTAAAGTAACCGTCTCATAAGTTGAATTTTTTGCCGGAAAATTAAACACAAGTCCTCTATTTTAAAGCTAATATTGAAATGTTGACTTTGGCAGCGTAGTTTTAAAACTGTGATGGAGTTAGTTTAATAATAACTAAGTAATTAATGTTACTCTCTTTTTTATGGTGTTTGTTTTGTTTCAATTTATCACGGCAAATCATTGTTTAAATTATTTTGACATTTCACGGTTAACAATTTCTCTAGTTACAAATGCTAGGTGGCGCTGTTGTCTCGCAAAAATAGCCAATTTGTCTGTTCATGTTACAAATAATGCACTTTACTTGGGGTCACCAGAATATTCAACAATAAGTATGCAATTTCAAACCGTACTCCGAAGACTTTAAGTTCCACAGTATAGTTTTAGACTGCAGTGTAAGCAAACGGGCAAACCACTTTTATTGCCCATTCGCAATTTAACTTGCAACATAAAACTATTTCAGTCAACAAACAAACATAAAAAACACCGCCATTACTTGCTTATAAAAGTACTAGTGCCGTGAGCTAAATTATAAATTCAACTGAACTATATTCTATGCATAACAAGGAACCAAGAAATATATACACTTTTAAACAAGTTGTATTACTGAACGTACAGTTATTAAAGTTTAATAAAGACTGAATTTCAAAGAATCCATACGTTAATCTAATACGAATCTATCTCACATCAGTCTCACAATCCAGCGAGGAAATGCTGCCAGCATCTTGTTATTAGATTTATTATTATTTTAGTTTCTAGAGTTGCTGGTATATTTCATTTTAATTTAAAAAGATATATATGAAAGAAACATCATGTTTCTTTTCCCTTAAATCAATATTCAGACATACTAATTCATTACTATACAATCAGTACCTAAGTACTAACCTAGGAAAATAATTTCAAATGAGGGCTAGATTTCGTAGTTTATTTCTAAGTAATGTAAGATGCTCATAATTCCCCATTTTCGTAAATAATTAAATTTTCCAAAGCTCTAATGGTTCCAATTATTGCGAGGTTTAATTAGCTTGACATAATATTTAAACAGATTTCGGGAATGTGTTTCAATAAAAGCTCATCTACCAATAAGCTTATTATAATCGGCCTAGATTAAATGGTTGGCAAGAATACGAAATAAGGAATATAATAGGAGGAGCTTATATTCAAAACGCGATTTGTCACCAAGATATCAAACTGAGATAAATAGAAAAAAAAATGAAAATATATTACTAGGTATGTAAAGTAATAATTTTACAAGGATCTATAAATCTGATTACATTCAGTTCATGATTGACCGCCATTAACTCAATTTTTATTTGTTTGTTACAAATCACGTTTTGAATGTATGTGCATTGTTTAGCCTAACTACATTATTTTCTCCAAATAGACTATGTTAATATCTATCACCGTTTTCAAGCTATTGCTTGTTAAACTTTCATACAAAAAACTGCGTGTTTCATCCCTATTTAAAAGTCATACGGTAGTTCTAATAGCGTTTCAACCGCTCTCACTTTCCTGGTAGAATTATGAAGCATTTCCCCGTAGACTCGGAATACTATTTTAGGCTATTTTGTAGAATACCAGTACCTGTAGAAAATAACAGAAAATGGTAATCCGAGCCTACAGGAAAATAGTCAAAAATTCTACCAGGAAACTGAGAGCGGTTGAAACCCTATTAGAATTGCCCACGTATACGCGGGCACGGGCGGGAGCGCGTATAGTAGAGTCTGTGCGGAAAGAGAATAGGATTAAAATTGGGGGGCGCTGTAATGGTTTTCTAACGAAGAAAAAAATATTTGCCGTATTTGCCATACTGGGTAGGTTAGTTCCGTTTTTTGCCACGCCTATTCTCTTTCCGCACAGACTCTACGACACGCTATCGGCGGCGAAACATTAGGGTTGAACAAATATTAAAACAATATTACTTGGATAGTTTTGTTTTTTTTCATTATTGCAAGCCTTAACTATTGCAGGTCGATTCTACATCAAATATATATATGACACTATATTTTCAGGAAAGTGTCTCGTTTCATTCCACCCGGTATAAGGTCCTTGGTAAGCATCGATGAAATATTTCGACGTAACTTTGCTCGACACTTTGAACTACATATTTTGAAAACCGAGCGTATTGTATCCACAAACAATTGTTTCTATAATACCTATCGACAAAGACAGCTATGGTTGAATTTCGGCAATATTTGTGAATGTTGAATTGTCAATCTAGTCGCCTATTTCTGGCGTTCAGTATAGGTACAGATGTATTGAATAATGTTCTGCCATCTGCCATCGTGTTTTGTCGTAAAAAATTGTTTTTTTTTTATATTGCCCCCTCAATAACCTTTAGTTTGCTAACTGAGAGCGCAATATAAAACGAACTTTTTAGACAAAATACGATGACAAAAAATTATTCACCATATCTTTACTTATTTTAACGTAATTATTAGGCATCGCTATATAGCGGTGAAACGCTACCAGCATATTCAGCACCATGCCAAGTGTTTTAGGCTTAGCTTTTTAGGTTTAATTTATAGTTAATTTTAGTTATATATATAAGATTGTCATTGTCACTATGTTCATTTATTATTTGGTTATTGAATAAAAGATTGTATTATGATGTCAAATAGAAACATTATTCCTCAGAGACTGTGAACAATAACCTCAACATCTACTAAAACTACTTAGTCCGCTTGTTGTAAAAGTCATACACGAACTTATGACTCCATTTTCAAGCACAGAAAGTAGGTTGTCGTTGAAAAGACGCCATTTAAACTCAAGTGAAAGAGGGCAACCCCGTCGGAAATGGTTCACGTCGGGTTGCCATCTAAAGCCATATTCGCGCAGATTAAAAGGAAATTGAAGACTATACGGGGCGACGTCGAGCCCTAGGTAATGAAGGCCTTAAGGAATATGCGTTTTTGATGAAAGGAAAGCTTGTTAGAAGACTTTATTAATTAGATAGAGTATTTCTTCAGTTCTTTAGTTAGTGAATTAATTTTCTAGTTCAGTCTCAGTTCCCTGTATATGGATACTGGAACAGTTCTGTTATTATTAAATTAGGTAAGGCTGATTTTTCTAAAAAGTGAAAAAAATAAATAAAATACGTGTTCTCATAGATGGCGTTTAGGTTAAAAACCTATTAAACCAGAATGATACAAAAGTCAAAGTAGATGGCAAAATTGAGGGCACTTGCTGGGTGCTCCAGTGGTCGAGTGGTTGAGACGCTGAGCCGGAAATTCAGAGGTACCGGGTTCTATTCCCGGTTTGGACCATAGGTGAGTGCCATTTAATTTTTCCATGTATTGATTTCTTGTATCTATATATGTAACTTAAAATGTGGTGTAATTTACCCGCATTAAAAGCTACGGAATACGAAATCATCATGTTTCTCCTATGGTTTATAAAAAAAAATCATTTTCCAAAACAGCAAGATGGTAGTTGAGCATTTACAGGGCTGACAAAATTGATGCGAAACACTCTTGGACTCCGACATTTTAAAAAGAAAACGGACTACAGATAGCCCCAAAACACCTGTCAGCAAAATAAGTCGGGTGGGCTTAATTTTACCTATATGCCACGAAGTTTCTAATTCAAGGACGACTAGAGCGGCCTTTTCGTACGGACACAATCATAATAAATAACAACGCCAAATTTAATTTAAAAAAAAAACTGCTAAAATTGAGAACACGTACTCGGCCTTAAATGAAAGTGGGAAAATAAAGCTGCCTATTTGCGGAGTGCGATATCGGCACCCGTCAAAACTCCACAGGGCCGCCTGACCCAATTCATGGCTGCAATGCGCACTGCAACTGAACTAGATTTGTAAGGACACGCCACGCAGTTAGCGGTTAGTGAGACTTGACCTTAAATGGAAGTAGACGGTAGAGGAAAATAATGAAATTTATTTAACCCAATGATTGACTGATAAATAATGCCTTAAGGCATTAAGTCCGCATATGATATTTTTATTCTTGTGTAATAATGTTTAATTAAATAAAACCGGCACATAATCATCACCCGATGATATTTGATTTTTTGGGTTTTTGACATGCCCCGAATGACAGAATAACTATTAAAACATTAAAAAAAAATCTGAGGCGGAACGAAGATTGCTGAGACAGCTAGTAGTAGATAAATAGTTTTTTTCGAGATATCAGGATGTTCCTCTTCTAATTTTACTGGGACAACTGTTAGAGGTTTACAAAGAGTATGGTAGGTACTTAAATTAAAATAGGACGTACCTAGAATAAAGGATCAAATCACAAATAAAAACTAAAATGCGCCTCCTCGGTTCATACTAATACACCTACTATCCACTTAGGGCCGATACAGACGCATCACAACTGCGCAGTCGGCGTGCAGTTGTGATGCAGTTCCCATACAAATCGTAGGGAGTTGCAGTTGGGTTGCAGTCCATCTGTATCGGCCCCTAGATAGTAGCCCCATGGATCGTTATGCCATTTTCTATGTTACATAAAAATTGAAAAGTTTTCTCTCATTAAAATCAAAATATAATATTAAGAATAAAAACAAGAGCTATTTTTATTTGAAACGCTCGGCTCTTCAAAGACGTGACCTTACAATTTTAATGTGGGAAAGAAAATTGTTCCACAAAACAATGTGATGAGGCAAACGGCCTCATCGGGTTACTGAGGTTCGTGACTCGAGAAAATATGTATTTCCTACTAACTGTAGCACGGAGCGAGATTTTGAGGTTGCAATCGAATACAGCGTAAATTTCATACCGTTATAAAGAAATCTAATAGTACATTGTGTATCAAGGGCGGTAGGTAAGGAATTACAAACGAGTGTTTGTTACAAGGCCGAGGCGAAGCCGAGGGCTTTAATAACACGAGTTTGTAATTCCTTTACCGCCCGTGGCACACACAATGTTTTTCATCACACTTGTGAGGAAATCTAATTAAAATTAACCTTACTTAACCTAAATAAAATTGTAAAACTGACAGTGACATTAGTGACATATCCATAGACAATGCGAAACGTTCGGAAACCATAGCGGTACAGACCTAAAACGGTTGATTTTATAATTGCAAAATACTTGAATACACTATTGAAACATTTAATTAATGTTACAGAAATATGTGTTTACATGTATTTGCAATAACAGTTCTCTTTCAATAAATATTTCAGTGATAAAAGTTAAAAAAGTAAGTTGGCGTTTCCTTTGAACATGACAAATAAGAGTAAAACAAAACCAGCGTTTCTAATTTAAAAAGAAAACCATTACGCCCTAGGGCGTAATAGGCCGTTTACGGCCCGCAGAACCTACGTGTAATGACACCATTTTCGAGCAAGTGTGATGAAAATATTTTTTTAAGCCTCGACTGAGGTTAATGTCATAGTAAAATAGGGCAAATAACATCACTAGGAGACAACTGCTGACCTATAGTTACCTATACACCGTGCCCCCGAGTAACCCGAAAAACTATAACTATAGATTTTAACAACTATTAGGAGTAAAAAAAGTTATATGATGTATAGTCGAAAAACGGTTACTTTCCGAGATATTCATTATTTTTTAAATGAATACTCCCAAGTGTGTAACAAGCCCTAATAAATGTGACTAAGATACTTTTACATTTTTTGTTAAATCTTTTAACGAAACAGCAATTAACCTTCGCAGTATTTGATGGTAAGTGACTACGAGTCCAAAAAAATTTCCTTTTGTTTCCATTTTAGCTTCTTTTCCTTTTTGATATCTTTTCCGCAAGCACCTAAGGAGTTAAGGACATGTTTATAAGGAGGGGCTCAATTTACTGATTTATTTTGTTCCATAAGACTATTAATGTAAAATGACAAAATTCTACCTATGTTGATATAACGTTATTTATTTGTAATATACGTGGTTAAAAATTTTCGGGTTATTCGGGGGCACGGTGTATACACACGCATCGCGGTCACGATGGCTCGGCGCCTACTAAAATCCGGTTAATTCCGGTAACCTGTACTGAGTAATTATAAATTTAATATTTATTATAAAAAAATATTTCCCAAGTTCATACATGACTACTTTGACAAATAAATTAAATTATTAACAAAAATAGTACATTACACAACTAGGGTGGTAAAACAAAGAAAGGCCAAGATTGCAGATGTTTGCGGAGCGAGCTGCAAGCGAGGGACGTAAATATGCGATCGAGGGCTTTCTTTATTACCTCCCGACAACAACACCACAACAGTGTACATCATTTTATGTTTACCCTTGGCCAGAAAGCGGCTTTTTCCTTACAGGTAGCGTGCGGTAAAAGCTACTTTATGGCCAGGTGTGGCATAAAAACCTTTTTAATACACTTGCTCAAAAAGTGGTACTTTTCATAGCTGTAAATCGTGCGGAAAGTTATATTATGCGCACAATGCGCACTGGTGTTTTTTACATTTCAGATAATTATTTAACACTAAATAACACATTTATATGCAAATAAGTATATTACAAAGTAATAATCATTTCATATTCAATTCTGTATGTTTCTTTCCAAAAGAAATTTCTTTTGATTTGGCTGAATGGTGACAGCCGGTACCACTTTTTTTAAATTGATATTTTTTCGCAAATATATTAAAAACGTCGTTTGATACACGTGCGGAAGTGTCATTTCCACTCGTTCCGAGTCTTGTCCCTCGCCACGCCTGGCGGCTCGGGCCAACACACCGGAACTCGGTGAGAAATAACATACTTTCCGCACTTACATCAAACAGTACTATTTATTTCTGCTAAGTAAAACATCTTAAATGTATGTTTTATTCACATGTTTTACACTACACCAGAGAGTAATATAAAAGAAGAGAAGAACATCGAGATGAATGGGTAACATACTAAATAATATCCTTAGGCACTTTAAACTCAAACCCAAACATAAACAATATAACTGATTTAACTAATAGGTGTAGCAACAACTTACAAACACACTTTGTAGGTACAAACACACATACTATAATATACATACCGTGTATATGTAATTCCGTTAAAATATTACTGAACATGAATCGTATAATTTTAAGTACAGAGTGGTTTTTCAGTTGGTAAATAAGTACTTCGTTTATCTCATTTTTTCTTTTATTCAAACTCTAATTATTCTAATAGTCTTCATTTGAAGCCGTATTTACTCGTCATAAAGCAACGAGAAGCCTTAAAGAACTTTTCAAGCGTAGAAAAAGGATCGACCACACCAAAGTTTAAAATAGGTACGCTTACAATCTTAATAAGGACAGTGTGTGTGTAAGACGTATACCAGCTTATTATAAGGCTTGGTTTGATCATAGAAAGAACGGCAATAGTAAATAGGGGCACAATGGAACAAATAGGGCGTAGGTATATTAAATACAGAGTGAAACGAAGACTTTTACAATATGTATTCTAAAGTAGAATGCTGAAAGTTGCGAGGGATTAAAGTGTTAAACACTCAAGATGAAAATGAGTTTGTTAACGTGTGACACAAAGTAATCAACTGTGTGTAAACTATTTGCAAAATGAAGATGAACAAAAATTAAAAAGATTATACTAAAATCCTTGAAGAAAAAAGTACCATTTCAATTCAAATTCAAGTTTCATTTGAGGAGTTGTGAAAAATGTATTATTAGAAGACATGATGCAAAAACGGCTTCACTGCGTAAACTCATCGACCGTCAGCGATTTTAATCACCGGTGTAGTGAATCTTTAACTTGTGTTAGCCTCAGTCGTCTCGTTTAGACCTGCATCTTTCACTCGAGCTCGTAAAAGGGTCATTAAAGAGTGCACTGGAGCGCCGAGGTGTTATATAGTATCTATAGATGTGCTATAGAAGATGCATCGCGCGGAATGAAGATCGTTTATGAAAGTTCAATTCAAAGACCGAAAGAGATATTCGCATATTTTTCTCTTTGAATGTTCCTGCATATTTGAAATGTATAGAAAGCTATGCCGGCTACTAAAATTAAAGTTTTTTTTTTCAAAATTTGTTTTTGGACTTATCGTAGTTTTTCAAATACTCGTAAAAATAAAATACAAGTTACTAGCTTTGCCTTTGAGAAATGAAGATCAGGTGAGGTTGAAGCCTCCTATTAAGCATTACATTACATATGCTTGTGTGACACAAGTTGTGTCAGGAAACACCGCTCTTCCAAAAACAAGAAGTGGTAGTTAAACCAAATAAACCATTATTATCAAAACTAAATGAACTCATTGCTACAAAACAGTATCGAAAATTAGACATCAAAAATTCAAGAAAAATATTAATTTTTGATGTTTATTTCTCGATATTGTTTTGTATTTAGCAATGAGTACATTTGAAGTTACAAATTGGTTTTTGGCTCTCTGTAAAATTTGCCAAAATATAGTTACTTGTTTTTTAACTTTGTGCAGCCGATGTGTTGATTCTATTTTACCCACACTTACCTATGATACATTAAGTTTCGAACAACAACTCTTATCACCTTTTTTTATCGTGTCCTCTTAGCGATTTTTATGTTTTGTGATCCATAATTCGATAGAATTTTCTTAGACTGTATTTTTCTACAAGGATTTATTTAGTTTCACGTATCTCGGGGCCTGTCTGTATGTCTCAAAACAAATCTCGCAAGTTCTGACCCACTTCCCGGAGGCCGATTGAGCTGAAATTTTGCATTAATATTATTAATACTGGTATTTTTATTTTATCTGTGAAACGTCCAATAACTAGTAAGTATTTAATCTTTTTAAATGTTAAGAAACAGAACAATTATCCTTCTTTTTTCAGAGAAAAAAACTAACTTTGAATCAAAAAGTTTCATTTGTCGTCGTTCATTCTCTTTTTACAAGGTCTTTCTCACTTTAACATTTTTATTTTATTTTGCGTAGTTTTGTAAATAAATTCACCTTCCCTCATATATTAAGTGCCTTGGTATTTTTAGGTTATTTTTCTTAAGTGTAATAGAATTAAAGGTTTCAAGAAACCAATTTACGTTTATATTATATTGTAATCCCTATTTGACACGTATACTCGATTATATGTATTTTAACGTACCTACATTATTTCATTTCAAAATCAATACAATGTCCCCTAAATTTGAATAAGGATTTATTGAAATAGGCAACACTTATTTTGCACCATAATCCATGATCGACATTATTACATATATGTAGTAGAAAACCAACAAAGCAGTATATACAAACATGTATACACATATTTTATGCGCATTTATAAAGTACCGCATGTTAAATAGCTTTAAAAACCTAATTTTCTTCACAAGCAAGCGTTTCCCGCTAAAAAGTAAAAACAAACCCTTTTCACGTGAAGCTCAATTTTAGCCAACTTAGCTCACAGCCGGATACGGGTTGCTGGGAGGATTAAGATTAGGTTTACTGTGTAATGTAAATGTACATATTATTATAAGAAGGCTCTGTTTGGATGTACATTAAACATTTTACGTAAAAAGGAACTGGGGAGTCTAAAAAATAAGTAAAACATCGTAAATAAGGGTCATACAGGTTTTGTAGTATGAGTTAAGTGTTTAGGGCTTTAAAAGCCTAATTTTCTAGTTGGACTAATATAGGCAAATAACCCTACTCTTCTACTTCTATAAAATAGTACATTGTGTATCTAGAGCGAGGTGAAACCGAGGGCTTTAATAACACGAGTTTGTAATTCCTTTACCGCCCGTGGCACACACAATTTTTTTCATCACACTTGTGAGGAAATCTTAATAATATAACCTTACTAATCGACCCAGTATGAGAAGAAAATATTAAAACAGAAAGAGACATTAGTGACATATGTCCATCTAGACAACACGAATGTCAAGTCACGTTCGGAAACCATAGCGGTAAAGACCTAAAACGGGCATTTTAGTTGATTTTATATTTGCAAAATACTGAAATACATTATTTAAACATTTAATTAATGTTACCGAAATATGTGTTTACATGTATTTGCAATAACAGTTATCTTTAAATAAATATTTCAGTGATAAAAGTTAAAAAAGTAAGTTGGCGTTTCCTTTGAACATGACAAATAAGAGTAAAACAGAACCAGCGTTTCAAATTTAAAAAGAAAACCCTAGCTCTAGGGCGTAATAGGTCATTTACAGCCCGCAGAACCTACGTGTAATGACACCATTCTCGAGCAAGTATGATGACTTATTTCACCTGTGAGCGAAGTTGAAGGCTAGTGTAAATATAAAAATGTAGTAAAGTGTGCTAGTTTACATGCATGTTCATTCATAAGCGGGGTGGTTGAACTTGCGACCGGTTCCAATCCGCAAGCGCGAGACGATTTTAAAAGTAAATTAATTGCCTATTTACACGGTTATGGTAATTCGATGACATTTTATTTTTTAATATTTTTGCGTAGTTCTTACGTATTGCTATACTTTTATTTAGGAAATAATACACAATCTCTCCAAGATGCAGAAATTAATAAAATGATAAATACTAAGTTTACCCAAAAAAATCGTGAAAATTTCAAGAATAGAGTCTTCTTCATTTTAGATATATTTCCGTTTAAGATAACACAGCATATTTTTTTTTAGATGTATACTGTAGTTTTTTCAGTATCATAATTTCTTAACCAATATTTTTTTAGAAATTTTTAAAACAAAAATTATTACACAATTTGTTTTAGTTGATGGGATTGAGCTTTTTTAATGTCATTAACATTTTGCGTGAAATCAATAAATATCAGGTTTTATTTCACAAAAAAATACGTAATAATTTATTTCCAGTAACACTGCCCTAGTGGCAGAAACGTTCTGCTAGTCCACATTTACAACAATGGCAACAATATTCAGCCTCTGTTAAACCTATTTCTAGCTTCTGTTTAGAACTACATACTATTTAGAACATTGAGTTCCTAAAACGGTGAATTTTCATAAATATTGCACGTATTTTCTTTTTTTACAACAAAAACCTTTAACCAATAAGTAAGAACGAATAATTTTACAAAACATGAAGTAAAAAAACTACAAAAATATTCTCTGTAGGAGTTGATGAATTTACTCTTAAGTACAGTAAATATCTTTCAAAAAACCTCCGCAAAATAAAATCCCTATATTCATAAAAGTTAAAGGCCTAAAAATTAATATTTGCACTACATCAATATGCATACAAGCACGCTAAAGCTCTTAACTGTTGTTTTTTTTCTGCAGAGTCAATGCTCGATTCCCAGAGTCACCCGCGTAAAAGCTCACAGCTTTTGCGGTGTGTGCTTAAATCGCGATGAGCTTAATAAGCTTGGACGAAAGCACAACACGAAACTTTTACATTTACGTACAAGGAGGAAAATAATATATGTACCTACTTTTAGAATGTCAATATGTTAACGAAAACTCTGGAACTATTTGTATTTTTATCTAATTTTTTGTTTTTTTTTTAATTTTTTTTCAGTTCGGTTTAATTTTACTACTATAAAAATACTTCGATAAAAATGGCAGGAAACATACTCAAAACATGTCTGCTTATAAAAAAATCTATTTGTATCTATTTGGCGGTAAATTCGAATATTTTTTACCGCGAAAATTATCTAAAATGTCACTAAAAAACTTACCAAAAATAACCGCAAACAGCCAGCGAAACAAGCAACATTAAAAGAACATTTCAAATTTTAACACGCAAACCGAAATTCGAAAATGGAATCGTAACTTTTTAAAATCGCACGTATAGGGCCGCGGCGCGCACGGGCGATGGCGGGTAAAGGCAGCGACACACTGTGAGAGCGCCCGGCGTCTGCCCCCACTGTCACTCCACTTTCGTCTCCCCGTAGTGCAAGACCGATTTATCACCGTATCTGTGCTGGCTTAGTTCCCTGGTCCCGAAAGGTTTGACACTTTGTTTTTAATCCATCAAGGCTTTACACAGACTCCGACCTAGTTATCTCTGGGGGTTGGAATATATTGTCAGCCAGTATGAAATGAAAGATAAGCTTTATGCGTATAATTTTATATGACCTTTTAATAGTTTAAATAGGTAAGTAGATTCAAAATCGTTTTATCAGTTTTTTTTCTTTTGGTGGATACAATTTAAAGTAACTACTTATGCTGAAAATATTGCAATTGAAGATGTCATATACAATTTCATGTGACAGTTAGGTAAGTATTAAATAAATTTACCGTATAAATTCTTGTTTTTTATTTATTCCTACTAAAGTTTCATCAAGTTTAGTTAACTTCTTTCTTAACAATTTATTTTCTTACAAGAAACCAGTATGACTATACTAAGTTATTTTAACTTTACGAGGGATAATTTCTGAAAAGAAAATAACTTTATAGGAAATAATAGAATAGACTATGTTTGCGATATTCCGTATTCTATAACGATATTGGAAAACAACTTGAATCATTGGGATGTAAAGTGAATATTTTGATCGATGATTCTAATTAAATTGATTTATTGCTTCTAATTACGCTGCACGCTGGTGATCTGATTTAGGTACGTACTATAAATATCGGATGACACAATTTTAATAACACATATCGAGAATTTTACACCGAGGTGCAATATTATTCACGGAGATTAAACTTATAATATTTCGATGGTGTAGTTCACAGTCGTACTAATTACATATTATTATTATTAGCCAATCAAATTGCAACTTTAAGATTTGTGTACTAACGTGCCAATTACGAAACTTTTTTTCTCTTAATTCAAAGATTATGTTCGTCACTCCAAACCGTAAGTGCTTTTTCCTACCCGTTACCCGGAGAGAAAATACTATTTCCTACAGGAAACAGAAAGGACAAAGAAAGCCTTAGATAGCATACTTATGGTCCTCACCTACAGCTATAAATATTTGCGTTCTAGGTCATTCTTTGTTTTACCGCCCTTGATATGTAATACACTATCGATTGTTTCGGGCACAAATGTACTCCTAGCGCTAGAGTTAGTAATGTTGGATGTTTTGAATGCTTTGTCCGATCAAATACAGTAAACCTTAAAAACACTGAAACTTTAGCTCAGACTCATCTTTGAGACTGTCCATACTGCGGGCGACTGTACACACACAGACACAAAGAGACAGATGGACAATCGAGCTTGAGTGACAAACAGTGTACACGATACAGTCCATGAATCTCGGGGAAAACGGATACAAAATAGCCGCAGCATCATTAATGCCATAAGATATTCTGTACCAGTTAACCTTAGGGCAAAGCAGATAACTTGTGGGCGGTGCTACTAACAAAACATTATATACTTTACATCACATAATACATATCTTAAAGATAATAATAAATACATAAATAGGGATTATTATCAGTGGCGTGGCGTCCAAAGAACTCGATGCCTACCGGCTTGCCTAATATCAGGCTTTTGACCACGCGAAATCTGCACCGGCTTGCCCTAGGATCTTTTACGCCACGCCACTGATAACTATATAATATATATACCTACATACATATACATAAATAAATACAGATGACAACGTCGTCACGTGAGACAATTCACATTTGTTTTTGAAGAGCTTTTAACAGAAACATGAAGTAAGTTATAGTCGAATCTGGTTTTATAAAGAGCTAGGTTCACGGGAGCAGATAGTTTTACGTAATCCTATAAGGATCCGATAAGGATACTATTGGCTTAATTAGTATATAGCAACTCCATTATAAGTGCGTTATTAGGATATATGTATACTCCTATAAATTGGGCCCTTTTCCGTGGTTACAAGCACTTACTATTGCGTTATAGTCCTGGTTCGAGGAAAGTTACTATACCAGTTTTTATTACTTGGGATATTATAACATTATCACTGAAGATACGCAAGTGTAATAAATTTGAGTCTAATCAAAAGTCAGGAAATGATTCTAAATTAGCTTCCAAAACACCCACAATAAAATACAGTATTTTTACATGAGTAAGAAAGAAAGAAGTCGGTAAGTAAAATAATAGTTAGTAAAAACAATTACAAAGAAGATACATAGTGATAATTCGCACGTCTCAAACATTGAAATAAAAAGGGTACACGTAAGTTGTAAAGAAGTCGACAATTAATACAATAATATTGGTTTAAAAGTACATAAGCATCGATAACCTAATACAAAATAAAACGCTTAAAGAACATTAAAATAGAAGCATAGTTAAAATTAAATGTACTAAAAACTAAAACTAAATTAAAATTAAATAAGCTAAAACTAAAATATATCTAAAAATGGCCCATGCGATGCGGCGTGGTGCCGAAGATGTTGGCAGCATTTCCTCGCTGGATTGTAAGGCTGATGTGTTGAGCGAGGAAGCTGCCAGCTCTTCGGTCCCTCGTGGTTTCCCTGAGTCTCTTCGATAACTCCTTGAAGAGACTCAGGGCACCAGGGCCCCACGGACCAAGGGTCTCGATGCCAAAAGGAACGTATTCTGCGCCGAGACCACTGTACTTTCTGACCTTGGCGTTTTCTAATAATATTGGTTTAGTTCAATATGCAAAAAGTTTATGAGCAGATAGGGGCAAACAACAATACCTTTACAAGCATTCGAGTAGACATTACAGCTAGCATAAATCCGTCAAGCATCGATAACCCGAGCTGGAACGCATGTCCGAACAATTACCGAGGAAATAATCGCCCGGTCGAGTACCGTAGGTCAAGTGCACGGCGAGTAACAGGCTACTAGCCAGCGAGCGCACTTGAACACAAAACCGCTAAATTATTTTACAATTTAAATAAACAGGTGCACCCTATGGCTTATAGGCTTTGATTCGACCGGAGTCATATTGAGATGTGCATGGCTTAGTAGCAAGCTACTAGTCAGCAAGCGCACTTGAAGACAAAACCGCTGCATTATTTTGCACTTCGAGTAAATATATCGATTTGTATGCAAAATAGGCGCTTTGAGTTGCGGAAAACTAACCCGCGTAAACCTAGGACGATTTGCAAATATATAAGTAGGCGACAAGCTGTCATCCATAGATTTTGCTACAGGTATTAAGGTTAACACACACCAGCCATCAGCACACATAACTAGCGTACAGACATGCGGTGGCAAAAGTACAACGAAGACGAAAATGGAGTCGTTATTATCTACAAACTTTTTATGATTGAATGAATAAATTCAAATTTTATATAAACCTTATGAAATCAAATTCTATTTCATTGCCCTTAGTAAGCGCCTGAGGGAGGCAACGGGGGACCCTCGTGCGGGCAGCTTTCTCGTGCAAGGACTCGCCATAGCGATACAGCACGGGAATGCTGCCTGCGTGATGGGCACTCTGCCGAGGGGGCCTTTAACCTTAGTTTGTAATGTTTTCTTTTATTTTTATTATAGAATTTAGTTTATTAATTTTAGTTTTAGTTTTAAATGTATTTTCCTTAACTTATGTTTATTAGTTTTTCAGAAATGTTGTGTTACATATGCTATTTCATTCCTTTTATAAATCTCACTACACAAACACAAATATACTTCCTAATGACTAAATAATTCACTTTGCAACATGGATTTAAATGAAAACAACGAGGACGATGATGATGAATACTTTAGTCCAGCCATCATTTGTAAACTTTTTATGGTCTGCTTTTAGCCAAAAAAAACCTTTATAGCAACTACCAATATTTTTAGATAATATAATTAATTAGTCCTAACTATGAACATTTAAAACTATACTTGCTGCCGTACTGGGTCCTTTTATACTAGCTCAGGACCCAAAGCAATGTTGTCGTTGTGTGTATGTTATATTCAATAAATCATTTCATGTCATTTCATTTCAACTGGCGTGTATTACCGCATATGCGTTTTCTGTTCTACGCTGTGCCAACGTCTCGTCTGCATACAAAGTACGCTCCACACTCGCTATGTATTCATTCAAGCTATCCGAAAAATATCCCTTTTTAGCACCAACGACTATTGCTAACCTTAAGTGGCAATGGGCAGGGCACATTGCTCGCAGAACTGATGGCCGTTGGGGTGGTAAGGTTCTCGAGTGGCGACCACGTACCGGAAGACGAAGTGTTGGCAGGCCTCCCACAAGGTGGACCGACGATCTGGTGAAAACCGCGGGAAGCCGCTGGATAATAGCAGCACAAAGCCGACAATCGTGGAGATCCTTGGGGAAGTATGTCCAGCAGTGGACGTCTTTTGGCTGAAATGATGATGATGGTGATGACTATTGCCACAGAGCATTTTCTGTATTACGCTGTACCGACGTTTCGTCTCCATAAAAAGTACGCCCCACACTCGCTATGTATTCAAGCTATCCGAAAAATATCCCTTTTCAGCACCAACGACTATTGCCACAGTGCATTTTCTGTTCTACGCTGTACCGACGTCTCGTCTCCATACAAAGTACGCCCCACACTCGCTATGTATTCAGGCTACTTCCATTAGGAGAAATTTACTTTCGACGCTCCTTTGAGACGTACAATGGGCGGAGAGTTATTCATAACGAAGTCGATATGGACGCGTTAATTTGTCTTGTACTTTATGGACCTTCATTCGACATGCTACTAAGGCGTATGCAAGGTGTATTAAATTGGCAATTTACATCCAGGCTTATGGAAGCCTGACTTCATAGCGGATCACGGCAAAGATCACGGAGAGACAAGGCTAACGACCTGATTAAGGTCAATGTTGTTGTTGCGTGTCAATGTTCAGTATGGAACGTCACCGGGTTGAAATTATTATTTATTTATTTTTAACACAGCTGAGAATAGCTTCACCAATGACTATCAAATGTTCAGCTCTCTCCCGTCGCTTCTCCCGTCAATGCTGAAAGCAGGGCTCGAACCTGGTATTTTGCAAAAACCCCGAAATAGCCATATTCATAAGGAAAGAAAAGTAGCCACACTCCGGTCCTTTAGGGCTTTACCATACTGGCGATTTGCGAGTGATTTGCGAGCATGTTTTTATACATAACTTGTCGCGGCGAGTACGTAATAGGGAACGAGCACGACGACGGTGCTGCTGGTGCCGCCAAACTAAATCATGTACCCTCTCATGCTGGGGCCACATTGACGAAAACGCCGTTATTTTATCGCGATGAAGGATGACTAACGTCAGTGTAGCTACGACTTGCTATATTTGGCATTGACACTTAGATATTGACATTGACAGCTTGATTCGACAGGGGTTATAGTTTCCTATATTTTCCGCCCGTGTCTCTTTTGTCGTTTAGTGCTGCCACCTATAGTTCGTGCACGTTCCCTATCGCCAGTGTGATCGGCGATTCTCACGAAGTATGTCTGCGGTCACCTAATTACCGCGACGCTGTTTTCATACTAAATGTATGGAGACGCGGTAATTAGACGCAGTCATACTTCGTGAGAATGGCCGTGATAGATAAGGCACTTAGGAGCGCGCGATAACTATTCAAGAGCTAGGCGCAGGGCTGCCGTCCGTCACTGCAGTAGACACATTTACGATACACTTCGCAGCAGCGAGCTACCGCGACAACGGTCCGCCCCGACTGGCGCATTGCTACGCATTCCTAAAATGTTGCTTGTAGTGCGGTGCGATGTACCTTTTGTCGGGAGAAATATTACTGCTATTGTACTGTGCTCCCGTCGTTCCCTCAGTACTGAGGATCATGGTTAACTGTAATGCCCCTCGACCAGAACATCAGTTTTGTTAGAAAGAGCTACTTACCGACCTAATTTGTAACCCTCGGATTGTCCTGGAAACGAAATACCTGAATCTGGCAACCCTAGCCAAGGACCATATGGGCTGCCCTTTGCATGCTAACGCACTCCTGCTGCAGTTTTATGTACGTTATTACGTATTATGTAAGAAAGCGTGCCCCCCCCCCTCCCCGTCTGTAAAAAAGGGTAGACGATTGTTTCATATCAGAAAAAAGTGCTCCAGTAACTCCCTTCCGAGCAGCTCTAAGGGTTCGTGGTATATTAGCTACTGACTCTAAAACTCTTTGCCTCAATCCTCTTTTAATATATTCCGGCCGTGGGAAAGTTAATTTCTCAGGTGCATTATAAAAGCAGAGACCGCGCAGTCACAGTTTAAATATACAGTTGGTCAACACCCGTACAGTCGGCTGACGTAGAATATTAAAGCATCCTTAGAAATAGTTAAAGCAAAAATATTGCGTTGCTAATCCGCGATATGGTAACGTGTTAAGCAATTAGTGCTAGCGCCTTATAATGTGAGTGTCAGGATGGCGGGTGAACATCAACAAATGGAGCTGTGGTATACCTTAGGAGAGTTAGTGCTAGCAATGTGCCAAATATGCGCCAAAATTGGAGCAATGTGCTCTTTAAACTCCAGAGATATTCAAGAAATAAATAACCACATTTTTACTAAAAAAAACCCGAGCGCGGTGCACTTTGAAACTGCATAAAATCCGCCATTTTGTTTATTTTAACGAACTTCATACCCAGTGACACTCGCACCATCAAAACGAATCTAATGATGTATCATTTATCAAAATCGGATGTGCCGTTGAGTAGTTACGAGCGGACACAGGAACGGACATAAATACATACATACAGGTCAAACACATAACCCTCCTTTGGGCTTCGCCGCAGTCGGGTAATGAGTCCGCCATTCTGACGTCAGGTTGGCGGGTGCATTTCCAGAACTAAATAAATATAACAAACCACCATCAAAAATACAAAACTCGACACGGGTTTCGCCTCTCTACGAGGCATCCTCAGGAGAAGCTGGAGATGTTGACCGTCCAGCGTCCGCTGACGTCAAATGACCTCATGTCGTCCATTCCGCGTCGAGTTCAGATATTTTTTGTTCCCGTAAGTGTGTAAATCAGTGGCGTAGCGACGTAAAACGGCGCCCAGGGCACGCATCCAAACTGCGCCCCTTAGGCACGGTGCCCAGGGCACTCATCCAAACTGCGATCCTTTGTTTCTTGGTGACACCCAGGGCGGAAAATTCATGTTAATCCATGGGGCGAGGGAGACTTTAATTTTTTTATTTCGCCATGTTTGCGAATTTGGATTGATGGTAGGTATCGTTTGTGCGCCCCCCTCCTTGTTGGCGCCCAGGGCACGTGCCCTGCCTGCACCACCCTCGCTACGCCACTGTGTAAATGTAAATGAACTCGACTGTACGTAGTTACGTAGTACAGTCGCCATCAGATATATCTGAGCTGTCAGTGTACTCATAAATATCTGAACACGGCTCTATTTTCATAGCATTAGAGCCGTGTTCAGATATTTATGAGTACACTGACAGCTCAGATATATCTGATGGCGACTGTACTATTATTTATTGTATGGTACCTACTGTCCAATTCACGTGCTAAACCTATGTCGGCCGGCTGTATGTACTTTGACTGTGGCACGGGCCGGTATTAAGCATCTGAAGTCTTAATCGCTCCCTCGCCGCCTTTGCGAACGTTAACTTTTGTCGTTTAGAAAAAACGCGGGCTTAACATTCATTTCTAATGGGCCTTACATATTCACGGCGGTCGTTGAAAATGCTCGAGACTCAAACGAGCTTATGTTTACTCACTTTACTCTAAAATGTGCTTTTTGTTTACTAGGCACATACCTACTATTAACTAATACTAGTAATATGAGATATCGACTTGTGTAAAACTAGTCCGCAAAAACTTATAAACTACTAGTTCCTAGTTTTGCAACTCCGTACGCGGAGTCGAAATAAGTTGGATAAAATTATGTGTTAACCGAGGTCCTAATCTATCTATCTAGGTACCAAATTGCATGAAAATCGGTCCGCAAGTTTCGTGTGATATAAATAAAATAGTACCTACATTACTTACCTTGGGTGGTAAAACAAAGAATGTCTCAGATCACAGGTATTTGACGCCCGAGCCGAAGGCAAAGGCGATAAATATGCAGCATGAGGTTTCCTCTATTACCGCCCGTGGTAAGTACAAAATTTCACGTCTCCGCCAGGCCGTGAAGTGGGAATTCCCGCACGCATTGGCGGCATTGCCACTTTGTGGCCAGCAGTGGCGTGGCGTCAAATTTAATCTTAGTAAATCCGGAGCATATTTGGATTACTTTTTGTTCACGAGTATTAGATACTCCGGACATATTATGCTTTACAAAATAGACGAGCCGGTGGGAATCGCGTTCTATGGACGCCACGCCACTGATGGCCAGTATAGTGTCCCCACGCCAGGGCTCGTAACCGGTATTTTGCAAAAACCCCGAAATAGCCCAATATTTTGAATAATTTTATGCTTTTTATGTAGAGCTCAATAATGTATCTAAGTCATGATTTCGTATTTTTAGATCGTCCGCTTAAAAAATTAAATAATAAACCAAAGAACGAAAAGAACGGACGGAAAGAATACCGGTAGTTTTGTATGGAGCAAATACCGGTTTCCGAGCCCTGGCCCACGCTAGCCCACTGCGGTTTGGGGTTTTTGAGGCAGCGATAGTCGCTGCCTCAAAAACCCTGTGCCAATTTTCAAAACTACACGAACTCTGAAATCCTCAATTTTCTTAGGTCAGGTAATCTTACAAAATAGCTACTGTTTGCCTTACCTTTTTCCCCCACTTTGACCGGAGCGGAGCTCTGTGTCAGCATGCGGGTCACGTCGCATGCAAATTCGCCGCACGAGCGCGGCCGGCCTGTAATTCCTTGATTTATTGCCGCGCCCAAATAACCACTTGATTAATTTGCGGATACAAAAAATCACAATCCGTCTTGGTTCTCTTGTGAATTTGCCAGATTTTCCTGCTACATGATGTTAACCAAGTACACTCGTAGCACCAACATTGACATCACGAGAACAATACGAATTCTCTTAGTAAGAGTACCAAAACCACAGAATAACTAATAGTACTAGTATTTATGCCACACCTGGCCATAAAGCCGCTTTCTGGCCAAGTTTAGACATAAAATGAAGTACACAACACGGGAGGTAATAAAGAAAGCGATCGCAGTCTTACCTATGTTTAACAAAATAAGACCCTTTGACTTTGATCGCATATTTACGTCCCTCGCTTGCAGCTCGAGCCGCAAACTTCTGCGATCTCGGCCTTTCTTTGTATTACCACCCTAGTTGTGTAATGTACTATAGTCGTAGTGCAGAAATTTCTCTTTCTATCGAAACTGACGTTTGCGTCCGAACACCGAACGGAACGCACTGGATCCGACCGTCTCTCTCTAGTTGTTCACATTTTTCTGGTCGCTTGCCCCTCCGGAGTGGCAAAATTTGTTTCTAATAGCTTCATAAATCGCGGAGTGAGCCACTCCTGCCAGTCCTGCCTACAGTGGACGATAATCTATCTGGCAGTTATTTCTTGACAATTTTATTAGGTGGAATTACATCGCTAAACGTCTCTGTTTATTAGTAAAGTTCTCCAAACTCCAAGTGACGCCGAGTGGCTCAAATTGAGCAGTCCTTTCGAATGAAATGTTTAGCAATTCACCAGTCAGCGACAGATGTGGCCACTTCACTCGGCCGGCCTTTAGGGAATTTAATATCTTTGAGATACGCATGAATTATTAACTTTGAATATCCGACAAGGTGTCATGTTTTACTGCGACTATGATACTGGAAGTTTAATTTACTTATACCTACTGGAAGTAGCAAATTCCCAAAAGTCCAAGCGATATCCCTTATGCCAATCAAACCTACAGTCTCAATCTCCCACCCGTTTTTATCTATAAGAATGAGAAATTTGCATACAAGTTCTTTACATGATAGCAAAGTATAAAGACTGACAAGTAGTCCAACTTCGGCAGTTTAGGAGCGCGCGATACGTATTGAATTAACGTGTGTTTGAGGGCGATCTGTACGATTATCCCCTAATATTTATTTATTTAAACTTAAAATTATTCATAAATTCTTGCATTATTATCGGTGAACATCGAAACCGTACAAGGGTTATTCTTCAGAAATATAAATAAATAAATAATAAATAAATACTAAATCTTACACAAATCGAACTAGCTCCATAGTAAGCTCAATAAGGCTTGTGTTATGGATACTAGACGACGATATATTTAATAGATACAAATACTGAAATACATAGAAAACATCCATGACTCAGGAACAAATATTCGTGCTTATCACACAAATAAATGTCCTTACCGGGATTCGAACCCAGGACCACTTGCTTCGTAGGCAGGGTCACTACCAACTAAGCTAAAGCGGTCGTCAAATATGCATGGAGACAGGCATACTAAATGTATGGAGACAGAGGAATAAGGTGACCGCAGACATATTTCTGAAGAATAACCCACAAATCATTTAAAATGTTATAAAAAGTAATTTGCAGCTTATTGCATGTTTCCTTTTCCCCACAATTCATCATGACGGCCCCCGCTCCTTACCGTACAGCCGCAATATTAAACAATGAAATTTTAATAAACTTAAGGTTGGGTATGGATTACCAAATAATTAATTTCGACACGCAGGCTTGGTAATTGTTTTAACAAAACCATAATATTATATGCTAGCCTGTCAACATGCATTATATCAAAGCTTTAACGATTATAACAAAAGATGCGAACATTTCAAACCCATTTAATTCGATTACGGAATTTCCTCAACTTTGTGGCAGTCATTTGTTAATCTTTTGATTAAAGATTGCTTGTTAAATTGCTTTGACATGTTTACAGCCGCGGCCCTTACTGACCTAAGATTGGAGGTGAAAACCTAAGAATACGTACTATTAACCTCATTTATCACGCCCTTCACCTTTTACAATATTTTGTTATGGTAAATTGATAATACACGACACATGACCGAGAGAGATAGGGAAATACTAGAGCCATTGAAAATGTTGGCGAAGGATAGAAAAAAAATTAAAGAAGTATTAAAAAATGTAAGAAGAGCAGAAAGTTAAAACGATAGAAAATAGGAGAGGAAAATGTATGGTCACCTTAAAAGAGATGACGCTTTTTTCATGATATTTCCATAAATCTAGTAAACGTCGAGGTTGTCAACCTCAACTCAACCAAATACTCGAAAATGTCGTGCAAATGTCCTAAGACTTGAACATTAATGATGACACTGAAGTCACCGGAGAAATACCTTAAATACCTTAGACTTTGGACATAGCAGGGCCTGAACATCACCGGTAGAATTACTTCTCATGAATGCTCTGACAAGCATATTTTTTAAATTAGGAGCTTACCTAAAATATCAAAATTTTCTAAGAAATTTTAAGACTTGAAAAATCAACAATTAAGTAATCACACATACGTAAATGACGACATTAATTATCCTCACGTCTCCTGTTTTCTCCGTATCTCTCTGTAATTCCTTAACGCAAGGTTGGCATTCTGGTGACACTCTCCGTAAATTAAAATCATGTTTATGTAATCCTCAGCAGAATAATAGTTTTCCATTTTGAAAAACATGAACAAATTATTTTTTCGAAATGCCATATTCATCATAGGATACATCAATGTCACACCAAATAAGTGTCAATATTTTAAAAGGTGAGGTTGTATTTGCTGAAGGAATTTCGATTGCCATGTGCGTTCATACAGTATGTTCAAAAGCAAAAATAGTATGTTCAAAAGCAAATTCGTAAGTTCTGCTCTGCTTATGATACTGTCATGATTTCGTTATTTTAAGGTTTAATATTTTATGAACGCGTCGTTAAATTATCAATATTCATATGCCAACACTGGTGTTCATCTTGCCCTTTAAAGCAGCCCTAAAGATAAATCGTGAACGCAACCTTATTTGACTTTTAAAATAGCAACACTTACATTTGTCTATGATTTCTAGGACATTTTGTCTATGATTAATTCAAATTAACCAATAGAAGTGTTGCGTTATTCCGATTGGTGTCGAGCCCTGATTGGTTTATGACAAACCAATCAGCGATCGACGTTTTCCCGCTTTTTATCATAACGGATATCATCACTATGCCGATCGAATGGTCATGCCTGATTTACTGGCGAACGGATCAAGTTGAATAGCAAAGACTCATAATAATACTTTGTATATTAGTTAGAAATACCCTAATCAACCTTTCAGGTTTATCCAGAGGCTAGGGACATACTAAATAAGTCACACAAGTGAACACGGATAGCTTACCTGTTATACGTGACCGCGAATGTCATTCAGTACGGACGAAAGAAAGAGCTCGTCTGGCTGGATGTCTCCCATATCTTACAAGCAATAAACTGTAACCGATTTACATTCTTAGCTCCAAAGTTCTCTCAAGTACCTCCCCAAGTAATGATCAAAGACATTGTGACTAGAACGACCGAATTACTCAGAAAATGTATAGTGTGGAACAAAAGTACACGTCCGCCTTTTTTGGCGCAATAAAGTACTTTTCAAGCCATTTCTATAGGCGTTTCTACCGCTATGACCTTTTCTGGCCAATTGTATGAGAAAATCCGCGAAATTTGCTCGATATTTTTGGTTGATTGGTAAAATCGACGGTGGCGTCTCAGAATAAGCAAATTGAAGTGACAATGACATTTTTATAGCTTGACAGACCTGATAACGCAGGAGAAGGCGTAAAATTATGTGCACGCCACAGGCGACTTATAGCTTTCATCTAACGGTTCAGGTCACATATACCAGCGATCTGGGTCAGTCTCTGTTTTACTCGTACTGCCTGGAGACGGAAGGTGCAGCGTAAGTTGACCCCCACAAGATTGACTGAAGACGATGTCCAAGTTGCCGGAAGAAAACAAAAATAACATTCATGAATCATCAGTCTCTGAATTTACGTCATGGTGGGTCTATACCTTTCAAAAAACAAAATCGCACGCAAATCTGCCAGGGTCTCAACAATGATGTGGAAGTCAGGGCGTTTCAAACGCTCGTAGACGTGCCCTTGCTGCGACGACCCATCAAACCAGTAACCACCAGTAGTAAACCAGTAGTAAAAATACCTGCACATGTCGTTCGCTACAATGTTTTGATCGCGTTTGACTATAAAAGTAAACTAAGTATGGAGGAGCGAGCGTAAAAATGGAAGCACTGAATCTTTTCGCAACATAAAAAATACTCTCAGGAGCATAGTGTGTGGATGTGAGGCATGAACCATGACGCAGAGAGATAGGCTATCACTGAGAGCTTTTGACATGTGGCCAGCACTACATGTGAAAAAGAATTTGTGGAAAAGAAAAAGTAAATGCAGAAGTCTTAAAACGAATACCGAAAACCAGAAAACTACTGACAACGATTGAAGTTACAAGAAAAATGCTATGACAGGTTAATTCTAGGTAACTTATTGTTTATTACTTTTTAGATACTTGGCATTCAAAAATAAGCAGGCATCACGCTTTTTTTTTCACGAACTGGCAATGCCGACCCTCCTAATCTGTTCCCGGAGCGCTATAATATGGGGTACTCAAGAAACGAGTAAAACCGGGCACTCAAAGGTTGGCAATGTAGGTATAGGCAGTTTCTCTAGTCTTGCAAATGTCCATGGGCTCACGCACCACGTAGCACGCCGCACGCAGCATGTATGCCACTCATAACAATAAAAATGGTAACTTCGGAACTGAATGTTGCCGTGAGTTTCTTTGGCTAAATTCTATAAAAAGTCCAGATTGGATGGTAGTCAGATTTAGACCTGTCGGCGCGGCGCCGTCGTTACGGGACTTGTTACGTTACAATTTGGTCATCGTTTTTTGCTACGGTACCGGCATTATGGCGTCGCGGTCGGAAGCACTGCGCCTCTACTGGGGGTTCCATCTTTTTAATAAACTTTTACTTAACTTGCCATAATCGTATGTAAGTTATCAGTTTCGTAACTAGCAAACCATTTTCAGCCCTTTGCCATTAGCAATTTCAGCTGAAATTTGGCATAATTTCGTAAGATGGGTGGTTTTCGGGTGTCATGTACTTACATTTTAATTGTTGTAACACCTATGTATATTTGATGAACAGGATAGCAATAAAGGAATATGAATATGAGATCAGTGACAATGCAATATTATGGCACCATCGAGCTTGTATGAGAGCGCCGGGATAAAAGCGCTGGAAATTCCTAGTGGTTGCCCGTATTAAGCCAAAATGCTGGATCATGAGACTTAGGGTATCGCATGATAGTTCATAACCTATTTTAAATAGTACTAACTAGTTTCCTTTGATAATTAGGTACGCAAGAAGGACTAAGAGTCAATTCTATCAGGGTGGCGCTACTAAAAAAAGGCACTTAGATCATCCATATGGGGGGGGGGGGGGGGGCTTTTAGGGCGGGATCTAGCCAAATCCATGGGGGGAGGCCATTTATTTGGCTAGATCCCCCCCTAAAAGTTTGAAAAATCGTGTGACATACTTTGTGGGTGGCCCCTTAGATAATTATTGGAAAATAAAACACCTTGACAGTTCCGACAGATATTCCGTATATTATAGCGGATCCAATTGGCTGGCTAACGAAATTAAATCGTTCGGTACAAACTAAAAACTCAAAAGTTCTTCAAAGAACTATCCATAAACCTGGTCGATGTCACAGGGAAACTAAAAAGCTAGTAGCTTCCTCACGCAACGCATTGACATTGCGATACAAAGAGGAAATACTGCTATCTTTTCTATATCGTCGACCGTAGGCTGAATTAGCGTAAGGGACATTGTTTTGTCTGTCCCTTACCGTAATTCAGCCTACGGTCGACGATATATCTGCTGTCTTTAGGGCCATACCGAACGGCCTACATTTTTTTAAATCGTTTTATGAATTTTATTTTTTAAAACTCAAAATAAAATGAAGTTAGACAGTCTCATGTTAACCTCAGAGCAAGAGTGACGTGTTGGGTGTCTAACTAAAAAACTCTAAAAAACAACCACAATACGGGGTACAGAATAGGTATGTATCGAACTTTGATCTTAATTTTATTAAATTGTGTAATGAAAAAACCCTCGCTAGGGATTCAGTAGTACCGTAGCGACGGTACACGGTTCATTTGCTTAAAGGGACAGCTTCTGAGACAATTTACGGGATTCCTAGGGAAGATGAAACTACATAAATTTCTCACGACACTGCTCGCGGAAGTGTGGCCCAATGCTCAATGAGGCCTCACCTGGGACTGTCTACGACTTCATTTTATTTTGAATTTCAAAATTGTTCCAAACGAGCCATTGTGTGCGGTTGGCTAACGTGGTTGGGTTTTTTAACCGACTTCAAAAAATGAGGAGGTTCTCAGTTCGTCCGAAAAAAAATTGCGGGCATTTTTAGTGGGCACCTTTAGCTGCTTCTCACCACTTAGAGCAACGTCAAGATCAGGAGTATATCTTCATACTATTTATACTAGATAACTTTACGGGTGGATCCGCGTGAATATCCAACATTTTCATACTTCCCATCCCCATTTCTATCCCGTTTCAAAGATTTAGAGATAAAATATCGTAAAATATTATTTATGCCAAACTTGAACATAAAGTGGCTTTACCGCACGCTACGCGTACGGAAAAAGCCGCTTTCTGGCGAAGTGTAGAGATAAAATGATGTACACAGCACGGGAGGTAATTAATAAAGAAACCCCTCGATGGCATATTAAGTCCCTCACTTGCAGCTCGGGCCGCAAACATCTGCGATCTCGGCCTTTCTTTGTATTACCACCCTAGTTGTGTAATGTACTATTTTAGTGCACCTCTATGTCCCCTAAAGAAATGTGTTTCAAGTTACTTACTACTATTTGTAGTTGTTTTGACTGTACAATGTCTGTCATTACCTTAGTGACGGATTTATATGTATAGACAAGGACCATTAAAACAAGAGCATTGTCATTCTTCATACAAAAAGCTGTTCCCCGATATTTACAACGCCATCTATGTATAAGCTTGTTATAAGAATGATATTATTTACAATTATTCAACTTTGCAAGCGTGACACGGTATTTAAATGTTAGAATTCATTTATTATTATCTGTTTACGAACTAATTGTTATACTATGTTTCTTTGTTCAATTAACATAGTTAAATGTTTAGTTTTTTAGTACCATCTAGTTTTTGCCTGGATATCCCCTTGCGGTCGGGGCACAATCCAAAGTATGGAGAATGATAGTCCTCTTGTTTTAATGGTCCTTAGTATAGATTATTTTGTACATGTCATAAGAAAGAGGTGTTACTTTTATAGAAGCATCAATCTTCAGTCGCCCCGTCGCCGTGAAAAGTGTAGTAAAGACAGATCACATTACGACTCGTGTTCTCTAGGGTTGTCACTCCCTCTGAATCACAGGGTTTTATTTGGCCAAACGGCAATGCATTGCATATTCGTGTCGATCTGAAAAGTAAGGGTCTTATCACACTTGTGATTTTCGGGTGAGCTGCGGGCAAGTTTCCATACAAAACCAGTCGCGGTGAACTCGAGCGACATTTGTATGGACTTTGCGTCTAACTCGCCACACAACGCAAGTGTGATGAGGCTCTAAGGGAGCCTGTGTAATTGCCAATGCACACACTTAATAACGGAATCTTTTCTTTTGTATAGATTTAGGATTTTTTTATACATTTCATAAGACAGAGGTGCTACTTTATATAGAATTTACTTTTATAATAATATGCTATAATATAGAAACATCAGTAAAGAGGCATACCAGCCTGCGAAGGCCGAAAAAATAGTAAATAATTTATGGTTCCCAGAAGCACCAACACCTATGGTAAACGAGGTTGGTCAAACTTCTTACCTCATACATTAAATGGACTTCCCAAACATGTCATATGCAATGTACTAAATAACTCAATGAAAAGTAAAAGTATAATTAAGAACAATCTAATGTATAATAAATAGAATTAGTAACATACGCTTAGTAACATAATCTTAAATATATAAAGATTTACTCTAAGCTGCTCATAAAAAAATGTACCTATTTCTCAAAAAAAATAAAGTTTAATTTTTTTTTATCATAGTCGCCCCGTCACGTCGCCGGTGTGAAGAGTGTAGTAAAGACAGATCATCATCGTTGCGTTCGTTGTCTCGATTTCAAAAGTAAGAAAGCCTGTGTAATTGCACAAGGACGTTTTAGTACTCCTTATCTAGATCTGAGTAGTTATCGTGACAATGTATTTACAGCTTTTGCTGCTAAATTAGTTGCTACAAGTGTTCTACTTGCAGTTTCGGTTTTCCAACAGGACGACTCGCTATTATTTGTAACACCTCTATCTACACATATATCTGTGGAATAATGTGCGACTCAGTGGATCTAGTCTTGTCAGTGGTTTTAGTCCCTAGGGTAAATTAAGCATTCTACAAAAAACGTTACGTAAGTGACACTAGCTTTTTAATACTTTTGAGAAGTAAAGTTACTTAGGAAGCTGAATATTGTGTTTTACTTTGCTTTAAGAGCCATTTCACACTTGCGATTTGCGAGCGTGCTGCGGGCGAGTTTGAAGCGAAGTTCCATACAAATGTCACTCGAGGCGAACTCGCCGCGAGTTCGCCGCGACTGGTTTTGTATGGAAACTTGCGCGCAGCTCGCCCTCAAATTGCAAGTGTGATTCTTATCATGCTTAGAAATACTACCTATCTTAGGGCCTTCCCTAAGATAGGTAATATTTCTTAACATCTAATACGTTTTGTTAGGGTAGCTACCATATGCGTTACGTAAGCGACAAAAGTCGTTTTTTTTATGAAATGCCCACAATAAAGAGATATTTATACAGAGCCTCGTCAAAAGTCAAATATGATAGCCCTTCAGGTGACAGCCCTAACGTCACGGTTATTATATGACGTCACGTAGACTCGATCCGTTTCGGGGATGGGTTTATGCGATAAGTTAAGTACCTAACTAAGTTCAACATTACTTAAACTGTAGCATGTGACGCTGAAACCGTTTGCTGTTATGCCTACGTGACAAAGTTTTTTACTACGTCGTACTAGGACCGCTAAAATATCGCCGATATCCTTTAGGAAGATATTGTGGTGTTGAAATGAATCGATACTGCAAGCCTACGATTGTTAGTTATTTGAAATTAGACTCTGTGCGGAAAGAGAATAGGCGTGGCGAAAAACGGATCTAACCTATCCAGTGATACTGAACAGAACAGAAAATACGGCACATACGGTAGAAAAGCATTACAGCGCCCCCCAATCTAAATCCTATTATCTTTCCGTACAGACTCTATCTATGAAACTTGGTGTACGGTCAGCCTCAAAAGTAGCTGAACATATTTGTATCGTGGCGAAGTACTAAAATGTCCGGCTACTTTTGAGGCCAACTGTATATGTCGGTTATGACCCCAGTTAAAATATTGAAGCTTTTTACTTAACTACGGCGAAGCATTTTTTTATAAGCTGACATATGAACATACTTGCAGGTCTTACTGTCACAAAAATCGGACCAGGTGGGGGCCGTGGCGTTCCCTGAGATCGAACCAGGTCGCTTGGCGCGGACCACCTTGAAGATTTGCTGATTGCTCAAAGTGAGCTCGGACCAGCGGGAAGTTTGAAGCGGATCAACCTGTCCTTATTTAGAGTGTGTAAATAGAACTAATGATAGCGACGCAAAAAAGAGATATTTCTTCACCTCTACGAACGACGTTTGGGGCATCTTCCAATAAAGAATAATATAGAAATAAAAGATCTATCGCCCTCAAACTGTACTTGGTGCTTTATAATTTATCGCGAAATATATGCGAGCATCATAAGCCGAGGTAATGAGGATGAAAAGCGTGTAAGCCTGTAAGCTTAGAAAAGCGTTTATTCAAACAACATGTAATCCGCAAATCCTTCACATCGACGCCTCGCGCCATTAATTCCACATGTGTTTAGGTATTACGTTACAAACAACATTTTAATACCTTAATACAGGCTCCCATCTTTTTCATCCTTACTCCAAGTACTCCAAAAAACAACCTTCGCCTGTGCTATTAAAGTTGAATTTTGAACAAAGCATTTCGACATAGCGTTCGAGCTTAAGGTGCGTTTCCACTTGCGCACATGGGCGGAGAGGAGTGGTGTGGACCGTGAGTTGACCAATCAGTGCTCAAAATCTTTGTTTAACCGCAAACTGCATGTCGAAACTAATCAAATTGGTTGGGTTGGAATGCATTCAAGATTTTATTTTTTTTGCGAATTTGGATTGATTGTATTTTTTTGTATAGGTACCAGTGGCGTGGCGTAAAAGTATCCTTGGGCAAGCCGGTGCAGATTTGGCGTACATTTTCCTTAAGAGCTGTAGAATAAGGTGCTCAAATGTCTGATATTAGGCAAGCCGGTTGGAATCGAGTTATTTGGACGCCACGCTACTAGTAGTTAGTCAATTTCGTTTTAGCGCGCCCCTCCTTGTTGGCGCCCAGGGCACGTGCCCTGCCTGCACCACCCTCGCTACGCCCCTGCTGGTTGTACATTTGTTATGCGAACAGTCAAAGCGTGGAACACCGTGCCAATGTCGGTGTTTTCCATCAATTAGAACCTTGACACTTAGTATCAAATCAGAGTGCACAGGCATCTACTATGACCATGTAGATAATAACAACAATGTGAAAAATGGAATATGTTTTTTTATGTTATAAGTGGCAAACGAAGAGACGAGCTGCCTGACGGAAAGCAGTCAACCTCGCCCATGGATATCTGCAACACCAGAGGTGTTACCTATACGTTGCCGATCTCTGACAGCCCTTTTTACTCGTTTCTTGAAGTACCCCATGTCATAGCGCGCTGGGAACACCTCAGGTGAGAGTTCATTCCACATCCTGCCGGTTCTTGGCAAAAAAAAGCGTGATACCCGCTTGTTCTTGGGATGCCAAGCATCTAAATAGTGTGGATGAACCTTATTCCGGAGGCTAATATGCTATGCTTTAATATGCTCAGATAGAAGAACCAGAAGTGAGGAGGCCTAACAACCATCCATAATGTAATTTGCATGTAAATTTTCCTTTTCCATTAACATTTAATGGATTTTTATTAATAGAATCTTCCGCGCTCGTCCATGCCTTATAATAAACCTTTCAAATCCCTTTTATCCTAATACAGACGACCTATTAGTATAAAAGATATTCCATCTCGGTCTCACAGGAGATTCATTGTTATATATCTGAATGTATACAATTGAATGAATGATTAACATCTCCCAACCAGGCGGGTAGCGGTCCATTTGCAAACTGCGGTATTATTTAATATGCCCGACACGAAAGAATACTTCGTATTATTGTGAAACACGAAAGTAGTAGGAAATGCAACCGACTTTATTTACGGGTATTTTGAGTCATAACCCGAGTTAAAAAAACCTATTACTTAATTAATAAAAATTATGCATGTATCGTTTTACTTTAAAGATAAGATAATAAATAAAATCTAACGTCGGCCGCCTTAAAACAAACGCGAAATAACTGGCCAAGAGCATGTCGGACCATGCTCAGTGTAGGGTTCCATAGCCGTAAAAAAATACGACGTAAAAAAAGTACAACAACAAAAGAGCGTATCTTCATAGCAATTACGTCCTTTTGTTGAGAAGCGCAGTTTATCGGCAATAACTCAAAAACGGTACATTCGATCTTGTTGAAAATAATTTTCGTTGAAAGTATTAATTAAGCGTTACCTTCGTGATTTTTTTCATATTTTTCGGGCGCACGGTTTAGAAAATAGAGGGGGGGGGGACACAATTTACACAACTTTCGGAGCGATTATTTCCAAATACATTCACTTAATTAAAAACATTACTTAGGAACCTTATAGTGTTTTTTAAAGAGCTGTCGAACTATGTACCACACGTTGATATTTGCTGAAAAAAAATTTTTTTACTGTCTTTAACATGTATGGAGTGGCCCCCCTAAAAATATTTATGTTAATTATTTATATACCAAACTAAGTAGCGGCTCATAAAAGACACCTATATTCCAAATTTCATCAATATCCCTCATGTAGTTTTTGAGTAAAATGCCTGTGACATACGGACAGACAGACAGACAGACAGACGGACGGACATGACGAAACTATAAGGGTTCCGTTTTTGCCATTTTGGCTACGGAACCCTAAAAACATCACATGCTTGCTTATCTTACTTAACACGGCCGGCAATACCGGCAAGTTCATTCATTGTTGGTAATGTAACCCGGGTAACTGACTTTATTTATAGTCGGGTAATACCCGGGTTCTATATTTGACCGACCGGGTATTGCATTTCCTATAGACGTCTGAGTGCCGAGTGCTTGACACTGTCTAAGTAGGAATTGCGATCTTGAATATTTAAGCCATTAGCAATAGCCTGTTACTCGTAAATATTTAAAATTCGAATTCAAAACATTTTATTTTGCAAATAGGCCACTGAAGCAGAGGCACTTTTATTACATGTCTGAATATACTAGCGCTTCAGGAAGTGACATCTGAAGAGAAGAAACTTTCACGTATTAGATTAAATAAACACTAAGCTAAATTCATGCATTTTTTTTAATAAAATAAAGTATAAATCTGATCTCTGCTCGCCTTCATTTCAATTGCAACTTGCAGTTCCATTCTTCGACTTTTGGGCTGCCTGATGGTCACAGCAACCTTTGGTATAGGCATACCACTCATAAGCAACAAGGTAGCCATCACAAAATGAACCCCCAGCCGCAAAATAAACATCCCGGAACAGAAATCCCGTATTCTCCGCGGCGAGTGATTTATTAATTGAATTGCCCTGCTTGATTTATTTCTCCGAGATGAATTTAAATTTCGTTCGCGAATTGCTTTTGAACGGAAAGATAAATTTGTAAATGTATTGACAGTACAAATTCATTTCCGTGCTACTTATTTAACGTTTAATTTTCTGTTTGTCGACTAAATATACGCAAAAGAATGAAATAAAAAGGTGAATTGTGCAAGAATTTTATATTCGTTTCCTTTAGCGTAATGTTGCGTTTTTCCTTGTCATAAGTCGCTCCCTAACGAAGAACAAAGTAAAGTCGTTCAAATGACAATTTTACGGGAAGCAACGACACGGTATTTTATATTCCGCGTTCTAATTATGTTTGATACGAGTAAGTATTAAAATTAGAGTAAGAATAATTATAGTTTTAATTATGTTTGGTACGAGTAAGTATTAAAATTAGAGTTAGAATAATTATAGTTCTAATTATGTTTGGTACGAGTAAGTATTAAAATTAGAGTTAGAATAATTATAGTTCTAATTATGTTTGGTACGAGTAAGTATTAAAATTAGAGTTAGAATAATTATAGTTCTAATTATGTTTGGTACTAGTAAGTATTAAAATTATAGTTAGAATAATTATAGTTCTAATTATGTTTGGCACGAGTAAGTATTAAAATTAGAGCTAGAATAATTATAGTTCTAATTATGATTGGTACGAGTAAGTATTAAAATTAGAGTTAGAATAATTATAGTTCTAATTGTGATTGGTACGAGTAAGTATTAAAATAAGAGTTAGAATAATTATAGTTTGTAATTATGATTGTTACGAGTAAGTATTAAAATTAGAGTTAGAATAAAATTGGAATATTTGTTCTAAATATGATATACCAAACCTGTATTTCATGAAAACAATTTATTGCACAGTATTATAGGTAAGGTACATAAAGGCCAATTTAACTGTTAATACATATTGTATCGGTTATACATATGTATTGGTTCTACGGACATCTTTTCTTGAGAACGACCCAAAAATCTCAATACCTACCAGTCAGTTTTTCGGGCTTTTAAAACATGCTGAATTATTCAGATTGTTCTACATTCAAATGTACCAGTCTATATTGGTTAGTATATTAGAATACCCCAGTAAACTTGACTTAAAGACACGTCACGGAAACAATGGCACATAAAAGATACATCGGGAGATAAGCTAGCGAGACGATGAGAGGTTTATGCGACTATTAAACTTTACTAACATCGGCATTCTTTCATCTATCCACGGGTAACGAATGCGATAAAATGCGAAGACACGTATCAGCCAAGGCAATACCACAGAATATATATATAAGCTAAAGCAGTAAGGAAGCTACAAACAAAACGATCGAAACGCACGCACACATAGACGCGCGGTTTACAAGGCCTCTAAGGGAATCTCGCGGTGCAGTCAGTCGCGAGTGCGCATGGAGGCGAGTGGCCGCGCTTTGCATTTGTTACGTGCGCGCGCCTAGACAGCCCGCGATCTTTTCATTTTAAACAACCCTAAGCACTGCATCACAACTGCACGCCGACGCGCCGTCGGCGTGCAGTTGTGATGCAGTTCCCATACAAATCGTAGGGAGTTGCAGTTGGGTTGCAGTCCGTCTGTATCGGCCCTAACGCTCTAATGGGGCGTAGGTATTTATTTCAAAAAGTAAGCGTAGCTTCCATACTGCTCTATTTATATTCTGTGGCAATACTGCATAGAGATGGGCCGAGTCGAGTATAGACCAAAGACTAGTCTGTGTAGAAAGAGAATAGGATTTAGATTGGGGGGCGCTGTAATGCTTTTCTACCGTATGTGCCGTATTTTCTGTTCTGTGGCCATACTGGTTAGGTTAGTTCCGTTTTTCGCCACGCCTATTCTCTTTCCGCACAGACTCTACAATATTATACTGTATAGACTTGGCCGACTAGCCGATTAATCGGCTCTCAGGGAGCCGACTAGACTATGCACAAAAAACCGGACATGAGCGAATCGGACTCGCCCACCGAGGGTTCCGTACAAATACTTTAAATAAAGACTATATTCTTTACGATTTTGTCACGAATGTATAGTTATCAGATTTTTTCCTATACTTGAAGTATAAGACGGTATTATTTGCCAAATTTCACAGCTCTAGGTCAACGGAAAGTACCCTTTAAATTTTGCTTACCTACCTTGAGAGTCTCGAAATATATACCTCCACGCGTTCCCGAGATAGAAGGTCTTGACAGATGGACTGACAAATAGACAGACAACAAAGTCACCTTATAAGGGTTCAGTTTTATTCCTTTTAAGGTACAGAACCCTAAAAGACGTCTTATTGGTGCGGCTAGAAGAGAGGCCTTTAATGGAATTTCATACAACGTTGCCGGCCTAGGCCTGAAAGATTTTTTTTTGTAATTTCCATTCCATATTTGTGGACCACGGCGTTCAGCCATTAAAAAACAATAAAGGATGATTGCTATATACTTCGCAGTTTTATTTATATAAAATCCACATAACAAACAATACATTATAAACAATTTCCAATAATTTTAAATTGCAAATTTAACTACACGAAATACACTTTTAACATATTTAATCTAAATATTCATGGTAAAAATGTGTAGGTTTTGAAAATATTGAAAATTTTTCATTCTGTAATTTTATTTTTTGTCTACCTTGCTTTAAGTGTCTCTAGAAAATTAAGTTAGATTTTTTGTTTATTTCATTTGATTTGTTAATTTATTTCATTGCATATTTGAGTAAAGCACTATACATACCTTGGTGTGAAAAGGGGTTGCCAGCCTCGTAATTATCTAGCCTCGCCTTTGCTCGGCCGTCTATATGTACTCGGCCGGCAACCCTTTACTTCTCGGCCTCTGCAGTAATATTATTGTCTACCTTCTCCTAAGTACAATTAATTATAGAACTCTGTACAACTGGCAGTTTCCACAGCTTCACCCGCGTGATTTAAATTAATAACCCAAAGAAACTGCTTATTCCAAATTTCATCTCATCCAACTGCTATGACATTATTTAGGAACAAATATCTTAACATCTAAACCTCCAAACATTAATGGGATTAAACAAAAGGATTTCGGATAATTATAATGCTTTCAAAAACCGCAAATTACCTGTTTGCTTCATAATAACATTTTTACAGATAAGAAAATTGTCTAACAAAACAGTTTATCCATTCTATATGCTGGTTGTAATTTTGTGCGAATTCGATGTTATTCAAATTTCGAACATCTTTGAAAAACCATTTGATTTGACCTGGTTGACTGTAATTTGCGGTTTTTGAACGCATTATAGATGATTTAAGATACGTGTGTAGATAATAATGCTTTATCCGTGGCCACAAGATGGTAAATAAACCCTGTCTGATTATTGCTTTGCTTGTAACTCACGAAGAGCTGTTTTAGACAGCAATTTCAACGAAGTTTATCGTCCCTGAGCTTGGCTTCCTCACATCCACACAATGCGAATACGTTTTAGTACTTTCATAACACAAGCGAAAATAACAAAAATAACTAAACCGGGACCATCGCTGCGTTCAAATAAAGCTACCCCGGTGAATTCATTTCACCAGAAATCGGCAAACAAAGAAAAAGTTTCGTGTATCCATAGCCTTTGCACGGGGTTCAAATTAGAACACTGGAATTTCAACCTTGAATTAACTGGGCAGGCTTCAAATTAGCTCAATACTAACGTCTTAACGAGCGGTTTCAAATCCCACAACGAGACTGAAAATAGCTCGAGTTGCTAGATTTTGAATTACCTATTGTAGTTTTGAACGAAGTTTTGACGACATGTTTGGTCTAGCGAGAGTGACACAGCTTACGAAGCAGCAAATTTTGCTGAGAGCAAATACTTGTGTGATGACCACGAGTGTTTCCTGAGTCAAAGATGTTTTATCATCAGCCTAGGGTGTAATCGTTAAGTGTAGCCAGGCGATTATTTCGTAAATGTAAAAACGAAAACGTTAAACTGATATCGAAAGTACGTTACCCAATTAGTAAAATCACATCATTAACTTTATTTTAATAAAACTAGCAATATCCCAATTACGGTAGGGAAATTACAGCCTCAAGGAACGTCGCACTAAATGTATGGGAGCGTTTAAACTTCATATTTTTTATATTAGGTACTATTATTATTTAAGAAAAGTTATATTTACGTAATACTTACTTACTTACGACACTTAACGATTACACCCTGTATACGTCCCACTGATGGGCACAGGCCTTCTGTTATAGATGAGAGTGAATGGGCTGTAGTTCCCACGCTAACCCACTGCGGATTGGGAACTTCACATACACCTTTGAATTTCTTCGCGAATATACCAAAAAGCTAATGGTAAATATCTAATAATATTTCGTTCATAAGTTCCGAAAAACTCATTGGTACGAGCCAGGATTCGAGCCCACGACCTCTGCTTGAAGAGCGCAACCAATCTGCACCGCTCTGCTACCATAGCTTCAGCGGCAGGGATGTTAGCTATCCATATAAGTATGTATTTATTTATCAGTATTGCTTGGTTTGTGTAAGATCTTCCCCCAAGCCTGCTAATATTTTGAACGTGACTGACGAGACAGTTTGTGAAGATGTTTGGAGTTTTTGATTTTCTGCTTCGTTGTCCGATACTCTCGACAGAGTAATAATCGTAGTATTTATAACACTTCGAACAATTTTACATCAACTACTTCTCTGGCGCAAGTTTTGCGGAAAGTACATTATATTTGTTCAGACTTCTATCTCTTCTATCCAGCACATAGGAGAAAATCCTGTTGGTCTCTATATATTAACCCTACCCTGGAGTAAGTACATGCCTTTCTATGGAGTGCTCTCCGCGCCCAGAAGTGTTGGATGTTTGTAACTAAATAACGCGGTAACAATTCAATAGATTGAGATGAGACAAAATATCACACAAGCAGAACGAGTCCCAGATTGAAGCATATAATAGTTTTTATTCCGGTATCAGGGCGGGCTCACTCCGCGATTTCGCCGCGCGGCTAGTAGTGCCACATTTTGCCCCTGCGGAGGGGCTTAGCCAGCGAAAGAGCCCGCGTTATGCGATAGAGAGTGACAGTCGGACCGGCGCGTTCCGTCCGGTGGTCGGACCCGAACTTCAGTTTTGATAGAGAGAGACTTCTGTACATAGTATGTACTACTTTTTCTGTGCTGTAGGCGTATGATGCTACGCTTTATCGCGCTATAAATAAATGATAAAGTATCCGTCACTCTCACAGTCAGAACGTGACGGATGCTTTATCATTTATTTATAGCGCGACAAAGCGTATCATCATAAGCCTACTGGTATGAAGTTCCCTTGTGGTAATAACGGGACGGGACTAATACACGCCAAGCCGTGGATAAATGCATGTATTTATTTATTTAAATTATGTTGAACGAGACAAGTTGGCCAAACTTTCTCGTATCGAATTGTCAGTATCGTAACTAATTAAAGCATTGTTTAGAGAATGGACGTGGGATAATGGGCCCTTGTTGCTATGGGACTCTTTCTTTTGTGTGTGGATCGGATGCATGTCAATGCATGCGCTCATTATGTACGGGCTTGGACTTGCGCACAGACATGCATTAATGTGAGGTATCTGTTGAACTTTGATGATGTCTACGTTCTTTTCTTTTGATTGTCTGTGTGAGGTGTGGTATAAGTACATACTGGAACCCTGAAATCATAACACTCCTTTTTTGGGGCAGTTGTGAAAAAACTGGAGACTAGCTTTTTGTAAAGTTTAAAGGGTGCCTCAGCTTTCTGTCCGTCCGACTGTCTGTCACAGGGCTGTATCTTTTAGATCATGATAGATGTAGATTCCCCCACACATAAAATAGTATCAAAACCTGGAGGTGTATTTTGAGTAGGTACAATTTTTAGATCGGTGTCTGTTACTCGAATTTGCATTTTTGGCTGCCGGTCGGAACGGAATGAGAACGTTCTGTGCGGACCAGTTTAAACTTCGTATATTAGGTAACTGCCAAGAAGTACAAATATTCTGTGCTAGGTACTAAATAGTATGTATGTAAACACTTTATTGCACAAAATAAGCAAAGTACAGGGTTACAAAATAAAGGTATATTATATGTACAAAGGCGAACTTGTCCCTTTAAGGGATCTCTTCCAGTTAACCTTTGAGCAGTTGAGTGATGAGACAAGAGAGATGGTAGACAAACTGCGAAACATGTACAAGAGATTATAGAGGTAATAGTATTTGAGTACTATTAACTTATCACACAACTTATTTTATGCCACACCTGGCCATAAAGTGGCTTTTTCCGCACGCTGCGCGTACGGAAAAAGCCGCTTTCTGGCCAAGTGTAGACATAAAATGCTGTACACAACACGGGAGGTAATAAAGAAAGCCCTCGATCGCATATTTACGTGCCTCGCTTGCAGCTCGGGCCGCAAACTTCTGCGATCTCGGGCTTTCTTTTTATTACCACCCTAGTTGTGTAATGTACTATTGTTTTCTTAAACAAGCTTTATAAATAATAAGTTACAACCTTCTCTGACATAATTAGTAACATTACTCGTTATATTACTTTCGATTTTTAAAACTATTTAAAAACATCACCACGACGTCTGTCATTTTCCGTCACGTGTACGTCACTGGTTTGATATGTGTTTATTGTGAAGTGGTGTTTTTATATTTGATCATTTTTAAGACTTACATTTTATAGAAGAGATACAAAGAGTTATGTACCACAACTTTAACGGTAAGTTTTAGTTATAACTAGAAATTATCCACAACAAGCCCGCAAATTCTCATGCGCGGATGAAAAAGTCTTGACCCTATATCCTCACTGTAGTCGTTTAGTATCCTGTAACCGTTATGGGATATCCTGCTGAAAAATGATTAAAATTTGTAGTGTATTCAACGTAGGTAGGATCAGCAGAGGCAGGATCTACACGGAAATCGCCAATATACTAGTGGACAGAGGAATAAATGGGCATTTCTCCAGAAATATGTCTGCGGTCACCTCATTCATCTGGCCCTTTTTCATACTAAATGTATGGAGACGGATGAATGAGTCGCAGACATATTTCTGGAGGAATGCCCAAATAAGAGTCAAAGAATCACCAGGCCGCAAGTAGCGTTCCAGGCACGATAAATCCTTCGCTACATCTAATCACACGCCTCACTATGAGACGGCTCGCCCATTAGGCTTAATCCATGCGTCACTGAATCTCTTATCTTCCCTGGACGTCGTTTTGAATGTAAACCTTATGCTTTTCCTATCAAGGTTGCTTTTATAATTATGCAATAAAGTAAAAACTTTAGAAAATTAGGCTGCGTTTCCACCAGAGCGTCCAGACGACCACAGGAAAAAAATCCACCAATAAACGTGCAGCTCACTCAGCGCGGCCCGGCATTGGTGGATTTTTTCCTCGCGCACCGCTGAGCTACCTCGCACAGCTCCGGTGGAACTGATTGCTTTTCCCGTAGGTAACGCTATAGTCTAAGATCCCAGTATAGAACGACCTTCACCGAGCTGGTTAATGGATGAAAAGTATTATATATTGAATTAAATATGTTAATAAATATATTGCAAGTGGGTTGCCTAAAAAAATTCAGTCCAGAATATGATTAATTAAAAATTGAATTTTTTATTTTTTTTGATTTTTTCACCGTTTTGTTTAATAGACAAATGACATACCAATAAAAAGTATGAAGCCTATAGAATATGCAAACGTTAGGTTGCCTATATTTTTCCCGTCATAACTTTTGGGTTGCCAGGCATAAACAGGTACATCATATTCGTAATTTGCACTGGTCTGGTTAATGAATAAACTTTATGCCAAAATAAAGATTATTTTATTACGAACACGGTGATATAGGGTTGCCTGCGAAAAATCAGTCCCGAATTCCGGTTGCCGAGTTTTAAAAAGTCAAAGCCCTTCAATCCCGGTTGCGTTAAGTTTGCACCTGGTTGGTATGTGATGCGAAGGAAACCAGGTGCAAACTTAGCTCAACCGGTTAATACGAAAAATTTAGAATGAAGTCGGCACGGGTACATCGATATGAGTGATTTGCACTGGTCTGGTTAATGAATAAACTTTATGCCAAAATAAAGACTATTCTATTACGAACACGGTGGTATAGAGTTGCCTGCGAAAAATCAGTCCTGAAGTGCGGTTGTCGAGTTTTAAAAAGTCAAAGCCCTTCAATCCCGGTTGCGTTAAGTTTGCACCTGGTTAGTATGTGATGCCCAGGAAACCAGGTGCAAACTTAGCTCAACCGGTTAATATGAAAAATTTAGAATGAAGTCGGCACGGGTACATCGATATTAGTGATTTGCACTGGTCTGATTAATGAATAAACTTTATGCCAAAATAAAGACTATTTTATTACGAACACGGTGGTATAGAGTTGCCTGCGAAAAATCAGTCCTGAAGTGCGGTTGTCGAGTTTTAAAAAGTCAAAGCCCTTCAATCCCGGTTGCGTTAAGTTTGCACCTGGTTGGTATGTGATGCCCAGGAAACCAGGTGCAAACTTAGCTCAACCGGTTAATATGAAAAATTTTGAATGAAGTCGGCACGGGTACATCGATATTAGTGATTTGCACTGGTCTGGTTAATGAATAAACTTTATGCCAAAATAAAGACTATTTTATTACGAACACGGTGGTATAGAGTTGCCTGCGAAAAATCGGTCCTGAAGTGCGGTTGTCGAGTTTTAAAAAGTCAAAGCCGTTCAATCCCGGTTGCGTTAAATTTGCACCTGGTTGGTATGTGATGCCCAGGAAACCAGGTGCAAACTTAGCTCAACCGGTTAATATGAAAAATTTAGGATGAAGTCGGCACGGGTACATCGATATTAGTGATTTGCACTGGTCTGGTTAATGAATAAACTTTATGCCAAAATAAAGACTATTTTATTACGAACACGGTGGTATAGAGTTGCTTGCGAAAAATCAGTCCTGAAGTGCGGTTGTCGAGTTTTAAAAAGTCAAAGCCGTTCAATCCCGGTTGCGTTAAGTTTGCACCTGGTTGGTATGTGATGCCCAGGAAACCAGGTGCAAACTTAGCTCAACCGGTTAATATGAAAAATTTAGGATGAAGTCGGCACGGGTACATCGATATTAGTGATTTGGTTGGTATGTGATGCCAAGGAAACCAGGTGCAAACTTAAGGTTGCGTTAAGTTTGCACCTAGTTTCCTTGCAAACTTAGCCCAACCGGTTAATATAAAAAATTTAGGATGAAGTCGGCACGGGTACATCGATATTAGTGATTTGGTTGGCATCACATACGGGTACGTCTGCCGTCTTAGTCTAAAAGGCGACTTTTTGCTATGGAAGTTCATAGTAAAAAGTCGCCTTTTAGACTAGGACGGCAGCCGTCTATTACCGACCGACCAACCAGACATTTCAACCAGTTGGACGGTTAGTACTTATTTTTCCCAACCGACAACCTGGTTGGTAGGTTAATAATAGAGATTCCCGACGTACACCCTGGCTGTCAGGTTGATACTTTTTTTTTCCCAACTAACCATCCAAGCTGCCAACTAGATGGTCGGTTAGTACTTTTTTCCTAATCAGCCAATTCAGCTGGCAACCAGGTGTTCAGTTGGTACTTTTTTCCTCACCTGCCAACCAGACACGCCAGCTGATTGGTCAGTTGGTACTTTTTTCCTCACCTGCCAACCAGACACACCAGCTGATTGGTCAGTTGGTACTTTTTTCCCAACGGACCAACCAGACACGCCAGCTGATTGGTCAGTTGGTACTTTTTTCCCAACGGACCAACCAGACATTGCGGGCCGAATTATTTTGTATGGTAAATATTTTCATTGTAGTTTTGAGCAAAAGTTATCTAAATATACTTCTTAGGTCCTATGCAGATGTACACGCTGCATAGATTTAGGGTGTAAAACTTTTTTTTTTTTGTTTTTGTTACTCAAAGAAGAACGAGTTACCTATGAGTTGTTTTATAAATTATATTACCTAAAGGATTTATAAATACTGAATAATTATAATGGTTTTATTTTTATTTTTACCCGACTGCGGCGAAGCCCAAAAGAGGGTTATGTGTTTGACCTGTATGTATGTATGTCCGTTCCTATGTCCACTCATAACTACTCAACGGCACAACCAATTTTGATAAATGATACATCATCAGATTCGTCTTGATGGCGCGAGTGTGACTTCACTGGGTATGAAGTTCGTTAAAATAAACAAAATGGCGGGTTTTATGCACTTCAAGTGCA